>OY978454.1:1091330-11091330 GCA_963854805.1 Plagodis dolabraria
AAGAGAAGAGAAGAGAAGAGAAGAGAAGAGAAGAGAAGAGAAGAGAAGAGAAGAGAAGAGAAGAGAAGAGAAGATAAATATGACTAAATTTCGGTTCCGTTCATGTAATTTGAATACTGATGTGTAAGTATAATTTCAATAATGACATAGGTACTTATATTATTTCAAATTATTGATTTTGCTTATAAATCTTACTCGTACTTTCTTTATTTAACCCATGAAATGAAAATAACACGACAAATGTTATTTTCTTTTTTTTTTTAGATAAATGTTTGTTTTCAAAGGTTTTATTTTTGGATAAAATCGATACAACAAAAATACTTCTCTTTCCGTATTCCCAAACAAATAGAGGAAATATTCCAGGAACACGTTTATTCGTCAATATTGTAATAAATCCGTTATAATTTTGCGGCTTCCATATTATTAACACAATGCGCCAAACCCTAATTCAGTAAACGCGTGATAAACTATTCTGGTTTTGACGTATATACCTTGACTTTTGTTGAAAATGTAAGCAGTATTGCAGAAAAATAATTAATAAATACATAAAGTATATTTAGTGAAGATATATTTTTTGTGTATTACAATTTGTTTTTTTGAAAATATTCACTTTTTAGTATCTTACATTGTGAGGCGAGCCACAGACCTGAAAAAAACAGGAAGGATCGGTCTTTGACCATCGCAATAACCACGACCACCCTGTAAAGAGTGCCCGACTAAGAAAAAGAAGAATATAATATTTGTCTAAACACTTTATTATATTTAAAATTATAAATATTTTTTAATAAGAATTACGTATCTCCGCAAAGTAACGCCGTAATCTATTAATTGAGTTAAAAATTATAATATAAGGATGCGTCTTTGTAACAACATTACCAAAGCTTAGTTACTAAATTAGTCAAGGAAAAGCGAAATGAAAGGAAAATCTGTGAAATGTTTAGATATGTTATATGTTCAACATCAATACTAATACTATATTATACTATATAATATATTATATATAGTATAATATAGTAATATTAATAGTATAATATACCATATACTATTTAATATTATAAATGCGAAAGTAACTCTGTCTGTCTGTCTCTTCCGTTTTCACGCCAAATCTACTGGACCGATTTGAATGAAATTTGGTATGAAAATATTTTGAGACCCGGGAAAAAACATAAGGATATTTTTTATGTGTTTTTCTCATAGTGACCCGAATGACATTTATAATAGTTTATTCTCTCTAGTAAATACTGAGTTTCAAAAAGTTTGTCCAAAAATAAAGAAACAAGTAAATGGAAAGTTGAAGTTCGGTGATTGGGCAACTACAGGTATTCGAAAAAGTAGAGATTATTTGTATGATCTGTATCGCAGGAAGAATTTGACATCCTGCAAGCAGTTTCGTGATTATGTTAGGAACTATTCAAAAATGTTTAAGTCTGTTTGCTTGTGTGCTAAATCTCTTTTGATTAGAAATAAAATTAGCAAGTCTAAAAATAAAATAAAAACCATTTGGAACACTATAAATACTGAGACCGGAAAAAATAAACCTAGAGATTCTACATATGTCTTAAATGTTGATAAAAATCAAATATCTGATCCAATACAAGTGGCAAATATATTTGACAATTTTTTTTCTAACTTACCCCTAGAAGTCACTAAGTCTTTGGATGCATGTCCCGATGTAGCAGAAACTCTGCTAATACATAATTTCCCCTGCAAATCACCGGACTTTTCTTTCAGACACACAGCAATATTTGAAATTATAAAGACATTTAAAAATTTAAATGTTAAGAGCACTGAAGACTTGTGGGGTATTTCAGTTAAAGTGGCAGAGTCTATAATATGCATTATTGCACCATATTTAAAAACAATATTCAATCTTTGTATTGATAAAGGAAACTTCCCCGACTTAATGAAACAAAGTAAAATCACTCCAATTTTGAAGTCGGGGGCTACATCTGACCCTTGCAATTACAGACCTATTTCTATCTTACCTGTTCTGAGTAAAGTATTCGAAAAAATTATGCTCAAACAACTTCTATCCCATTTTAATGAGCATAATATATTGAATGAGAATCAGTTTGGTTTCACAAAGAGCAGATCCACAACAGATGCAGGTGCTCAATTGATGTCACATATACTTGAAGCCTGGGAGAGTTCACAGGATGCTATTGCCGTATTCTGTGACCTTTCTAAGGCATTTGACTGTGTAGAGCACCGCACTCTGATTCGAAAACTTTCACATTATGGTATTCGTGGAAAAGCTCTGGATCTTATAAAGTCATATCTGTCAGACAGGCTACAGAAGGTTAGAATAAATGGCAATACTTCTTCCGGGTCTTTGGTAAGAATAGGCGTACCGCAAGGATCAATTTTAGGACCTTTTCTGTTTCTAGCATATATAAATGATCTGCCTTGCATGGTTAAAAATTTCTGCGATATAGTTTTATTCGCAGATGATACCTCCCTAATTTTTAAAGTAGATAGGAGGGAAAGTGAACTTATTCATGTAAATAATGTGTTATCTACGATCTCTAAGTGGTTCGCGGCTAATAATCTTCTCTTAAATTCAAAAAAGACCAAATGTTTAAAGTTTTCTTTACCAAATGTTACTAATGTTGAACCAAACATTAAGCTTGGCCTAGAAAAACTCTCTTTTGACAATGCGACAGTCTTCCTGGAAATTAAAATGGATTCAACTTTACAGTGGAATCCACATATACATGATCTATCTGGAAGACTTAGTTCTGCTGCATATGCAGTTCGTAAGATAAGACAGCTAAGAGACGTAGCTACTGCTAGGCTCGTTTATTTCGCGTTATTTCGAGACAATCTTTATCTAACAAAAGCGTGCAATTCGAGCCATATATGAAATGGATTCTTGGGAATCCCTGAGAGATATTTTTAAAGAAATTGATATTTTAACTTTACCAAGTCTGTATATATTTGAAAATATTATGTATGTTCGTAAAAATTTGAGCAAATTTAAATCAAACAGTGACACTCACGATTATAACACTAGGAATAAAGATAAAATAGCGGTGCCAGGTTTTAGATTAGCAAAGACAAATAAAAGGTCCTTCTTAGGAAATTGTGTGCGGTTTTATAATAAATTGCCCAAACATATTACAACGCTCACAGAAAGAAAATTCAAGTTGCATGTGAAGAATATTTTGATAAAGAAATCTTACTACACAGTTTGTGATTATTTAAACGACAAAAATGCTTGCACTGGTTCGCCTCTGCCAAGCTAGCGCCTAACACCTACGTAATGTAAATTAAGTATTGTAATAATTTTATTATATAGTATGTACTTAACACATTTTTAAAAAACGTTTAAAAGAATGGCCCCGAGTTTCTTGCCCGTTCTTCTCGCAGTGGCTCTATAACTTTTGTTTGCTGAACGTGGCAGTACAATGTAGTATATTTCAATATTAAAATTTGTAATTGACCTTCATAAGAGCGTCGTAGACGCCTAAATTGAATAAATGATTTTGACTTTGACTTTGACTTTATGGAACTGCGCAACTGCGCAAGGTTAATGTTTTTACGTGATAACCGACATACGCGCGGGCGGAGCCGTGCCCGGAAAGCTAGTAAATACATAAATTATCATTTGTAATGCGTAAAAGATAAAAATAAAGATAAATAACAGCTAAAACGTATAGTTGTACGAACTTTAATGAAAAGGTCACAACAACCTCACCATTTTTTCCTATACGGTAAATCTCTTTGATTTCTCACCTTCCCCGTGAGGATCTAAAGTTCCAAAGCCATCTATAAAAATAAAGTGGCATTGTACCGAAGTCGGAGAGGATGGTGAGGCAGGTAAAGTTGACGTCGGTAAAGTTACCGCTGGGCTCACGGGGAGCGCCGCGCGGTCGTGCCGGCCGGACGCACCGACTTGCTGCCCACGTGACTACAATCACAAATCACTCGTCACAAGATCGTCTCAATATTATTTAAATCAAAGTCTTATAATTATTATGTACGCAAATTTCTTTACATTAGATATTGTGGTACTTGTCTGCAATAGAAAAAAAATATTTGAATAACAGTACCTAATAAGTATACTATTATTAATAATACAATAAGTATTTTCAAACAGATACGACATAGTATCCGCCTTCAAGAAGAGAGCATATTCCCTCCTTAAAGGCCGGCAACGCATCCTCGAGACCTCTGGTGTTGCGGATGTTTGTGGGCGACGGTGATCACTTACCACCAGGTGAGCCACCTGCTCGTTTATCTTCCTATCCCATAAAAAAATATTGTGTTAAGGGCGCACCGAGCTTTTTAGGCGCGCCGCATATGTAAGCGTAAGTAAGGCACGCCAACAGCATCCGTCCCCGTCCGACGGCCGAAGAATTACTAAAGCGGATAGGGACAAAGCATCGCGGCTTTGGCTAAAATGGGCGGAACATGCGTAAATTTGAGTATTTCCTTCGTATAATATTAGCCTATTTGAAAAATGTAATGTGTATACGTTATAGAAAACATGTTGTTTTTTTAATTATTCAAATACAGATTCAATACAGACTCTCCGTCAAGTATTTACGCCGTACTAAGGGTTTTTTTTATTTTTATTTTACTTTAAATTTTAAATCTACACTCCACAGACTCCAGGGTCCGTGACTTTTTTTAACTATGACATAATTTATTAGTTAACAAGAAATATGAAATAGGAAACATGCAACATTCCAAGGGGGAACAGTGTTAAAAGTTTTTTTTTTTTTTCTTTTTTTTCCGTTAATGTCATTAGCACCAGCATCCAGAGCAGACCAGTATCCTCTAGCAGCACCCGTTCACGAGTTGACGCATGTGCCAGCCATCGCCTTCCTCAACCATTTTTGAGGGAAGATGGCGACCCGAAACACAACACCGCCGCTAGACAACACCTTTCTGTTAGCATGACCACTCCGGATACCCGTGCCAACGATTACAATTACAAAAATAATTTGGGACTACAATAAAGTAATATACCTACAGAAATTTACATATTTTGTTATTCTCCCACGTCACATTTTAACAGGGCCTCCATTACCGCGCTATTTCGATCTACCGTACTAAGGGTTCATTTTGTTTTTGAGATGTAACTTTGGATTTTTTCCTATCGAGAACATTTTTAGTAATCGGATTTCCAAAGTGTACGATTTATAGAATGATAAACATAACTCAAAATTAAGAAATAAGATAATTAAGCAATGGATCAAACGAACCACAATTACGTATCGCTCCTTCGGTGCAGGCTTAAACATATTTGGGGGTTTGAGACCGATATTTCGTTCATCGCAAATGTGGAAACGTCATATTAACATGGCTAATAGTAATTCGTCTGGTGTAGTTAAAAACGATCCAGTAATAGTATCTTAAAATGCTATGCCGTCATCTCGCCGACTAAAAATCGGATTTAGTCAGACATGTTACATTCATAATACGTAGGTAGGCGGCAAAAGTTTTTTCTTACATGTGATAAGTAAGTCTTTGACCGCTAACTCGCCCACCTAGCCGCGCTGCAGGGGTTGAACGCGCTGCACACATCGAATTCATGGAAAAATGGAAGGTGCTCCTATTCGCACCCAACGACACGCATGAATTCGATGACTACGCGCGTGCGTATCCTGCGGCTTATCTAGGTGAGCGTTTACCAATAAACTCATCTGTGGTGATTATGTAAGTTACAATTTGGTCAAAGATTATAAACAGTTGTAATGGTCCTCAAGGATAGCTGCCATACTTGAGATTGATAGCTAGCCAGGTCACCCATAGCACAATTTCTTATAGGTACTATGAATCTGTATTAATTATTCATGTATTAATTATTCTCTGAAACATATGTTTGGGAAGTAAATGAATATAGTATATTAGACGTACGTATTTTATCTTTCAAATAAATTCTATTATTTGTGAATCAATGATGGCCGAGTGGTAATAGCTATGAACTGTCGTGCCGCAGGTCCATGGTTCGATACCCACCGCCGCCGGCTTGAGCTTCGACGCGTGGTCGAAGGGCATTTTGTGAATGCTCGCCTGGCTACCCTAAAGTAGAAAACCTGTCGCCAAGCAACTAGCAGTGTGTTCAGGAGAGATGTTCATGAGAATTAGTAACTGTATGTCTCAGGGTGACGGGCGCAGTGCAGTTTGTCACTCGTGATGAAATGTATCTGTTATAGACAGAGGTTAGCCCACTTATCATCAGGTGGGTAACGTGCTTATTCTGTCACAATCCTATTTAAAAAAAAATAACGAGTTTCATATGGCCATTAAAACAGTGCTGTAAAATCAACGACTATATGACCGCTGAGAACGCTAGAGGGCGAGACTAGTGCTACTTCGGCTCTGTGTTTAAAAAATCTGCATAATTATTATTATTAATATTTGCGTGTTAAATATAATCAGATATTATAATTCTCTGTACGATACTTAAGTGGAAGTGTTACTCGACAGTATTTGCAAAAATTACCAGTAAAATCAGTGTTTATAGTTTATTCAAGACTATAGTGGTAATCCCATTACATTTAATCTATCTGTATACATAGACTCATTGTTCAACCTATTACTAACAACCGTGCAAATTTCCAACAAATTCTGTGCAGTGAATAAACTATAATTGTAGACGATAGGTGCGTGGTCTTGAGGAGATAAATAAACTGAACAACTAGGATAGCGTAATAGGTGCTTTGAAGACATGTAAAATGTATGTAGATGCGTATCGAACGGCGTTGGACTCGCGACTGAAGGTCGGGCCGATCACCGTGCCTACCCTACTACCGATACCGCCGTACGCATATACATACAAATGTGTGCATTCGCCGCTACTTATGTTTATTTGCAATTTAATACAGGTAAGTACCTAACAATGTTTACATTATAGTATTAGAATTATTTTATTGTTAATTAACATTTTTATTAGTTACAGATGCAGAGCTTCGCGTCGTCTACAATAATTTTAAAGATTCTACAAAAAGTGTCAGTTAAAATGACTCCAGCAAAATTGAATCAAAATGTTAAAAAATTATGAAAGAAAATTGTAAGCTAAGACATGAAATAAAAGAGTTAGAAAGGAAAATAGACATAAAACACTTAAACGACCTTACACGTACGGTGGAACCCATGGCCAATAACGAAGGCATTCATTTAAGCACTCAATCAACTTTACCAATTGATGTTTCTGAAGAGTGCAGGGAACCTCACTTAGGTAGTAATACAAAGAACATCATCATACCAAAAAAATGGTATTTTTTCTGATAGCGAGGGTAAGGGTCGTATAGATAAAAATAAATAAAATATAAGATCGGTAAATCAATCAGATAGATAAAACATACGAAATCATGAATAGTTGTAAACCAGACGCTGGATTCGAGGATATATTGTCAAATTTTGAGAATGATACTAAATATCTGGAAAATAATGACACGGTGGCTATAATAATAACAAAATTCGATAAAAACTTATATTATGACAAAAAATATTGTTTTAGAATCCTAAATGACATTATGGCATCACCCAGCCGAAAAACCAATATTATAATTACTGGTTTACGTTAAGATGGCAGAAATAACATGGAGATATACAATATTAATTGACAGATATCAGATATGGCAAATTTCAACGATAATGTTAAATACTTGGATCCTAATACAACAAAATATAATAATTTACCTAAAATGAAACATTTTCTAACAGAAATGATAATAGCAACGATTAATAGAAAATTTCAAGGGTCATCTTTTCTGAAAGAACAGACTGGAATGATATCACTAGAACCAAATTTTTCAAAACCTCCACACATGGAACAAAAACGGTGATATTACACGCCAACGTACAGAGCATACACAATAAGTACGTAATCATTGAAAGTTTTTTGAGTCATCAATACTGTGACATTTTTCAGACTTGACAGAAACATGGGGCAAAGAATATCAAGTACGGGGCATAACTTTAGAAAATTTTGAATTAGCAATGTGTTTTATTTAGATTTTTTTTTGACCATGGCAGTACAGCAATATTTGTCAGAAACAATGTAAAATATAAAGTAAGAAATGACTTGAACAAACTGTCTTTCGAAATGAACTGTGATCTGTCAGCTATTGAATTGAAATCATCGAAAATAGTTATTGTTGCAATGTATAGACCTGATAAAGGTCTTGATTTGTTCTTTAATATTATTTCTAAAGTTTTACATGTAATAACAAGAGAAGGCAAACGTATTGTAATAGCCAGTGACTTCAATTTAAATATTCTAAAAATTAATAAGAATATGAAAAAAAATTAATTGTATTTTAGACAGATTTCAATGTAAATTGATATTAAACGAATCAACAAGAATGCAGGAAAATAGTTCTACATGTTTAGATAATTTTACAGTAAATTTTACGGACAGTACAGGAACTGTATTAGATATAAGTTATCAGTACATAATGTTATTAAATTAGTAATCTAGGTCAAACATGATAACGATACGGGATATAAAACAACTTATTTGGGCAGAAATTTTTCTCCAAATAATTTAGGCTATTTTAAACAATAATATATTAAACTGTAAGTAGAACTGATTAACTGTGCAGATTCCAATACAAAAATGAAGATTCTACAAGACGCAATATTGTGTTATTATAATATTGCTTTTCCAAAAATACATAAACAAAGAAGCACAAGAAATAAAAACTGGACAACATAGGGTATTGAGGTATCAAAGAACAACTTGATTCAAATGGAATGTTTACAAAATGTTGACCCAAGTGACAACCGTAAAATAAAAATTAAGAAGTATAAAAAAGTTTTGACAAAGTTATGAATGCATCAAGGAAAAATCAGTACCACTACAGAATAGCTACGTCAAAAAATTAAATAAAAGAAGCTTGGTCCATTATAAACGAACAAGTGAAACGAAGTAAAAAACAAAATGCAATGTATATTACAGCAGTAAAAAAAAAACTGTAATATTGCACACAATTTAACCAAAAATATAGAAATTGATAAAAATAATTATTTGACATACTTAAAAAAGGTTAATAGACTACACAAAGATAATTTTTGATCCACTTGATTATAGAGAATTAAACACAATTGTAAATAACATGAAACAGACTTATACTTTGGACATCTATGACATGAGCACAAAACTTTACGAAATTTAATATTACACAATGACTGCATAATAGACCTTCTGCAAATTGTTTTCAATTCTTGTTTGGAAGAAGGTATATTCCCTGATGTTCTAAAACTTGGACGAGTCATACCATTGATGAAAAAAGGCGATTCCAAGAATCTCCGTAATTATAGGCCTTTGCATTCTTCCTGCAATATCCAAAATATTGAAATCAATTATTAAGAGAAGAATTGTTAATTATTTTGAACACAATAAATTATTTTATATGACTCAATACGGATTGAGAAAAGGTCGCTCTACAGAAATGGCAATAAGAAAGGTGATCGATCTACTTTATTCTCGATTCCATGGATAGATCGCAGAAGCGTGCTAGTATTTTCTGCGATCTGTCCAAAGCATTTCATTGTTTACGACATGATATTCTTATATATCTGAGCTTCAATATTATGGTTTTCAAGGAGTCGAACTAAACTTGATGCAGACTTATTTAAAAAATCGTGGTCAAATAGTTACTGTAAATAAAGTCAATTCATAACTAGGGATGTTGAACATTGGAGTACCTCAGGGCTCTATATAAGGAGCAGTATTATTTCTCATATATATATATCAATGATATAACTAATTTCATGCCGGACTGGGCAAATATAAGCTTATTTGCCTATGATACACATGTAGGCATTAGAGTGATAAACAATCAAAAGCCAGAAATTAAAATTTCGAACACTATAAATACACTCAGTGAATGATTTGACACGAATGGTATAGTTCTTAATGCTAACAAAAGCATAGTTATGAAGTATCAAACAAGACTAGGCTTAGATAAAGAGGTAAATATAAGAGAAAATACATTCTTAGGTTACACAATGGATCACACTTTAAGTCAGCACACATAGAGAGAATATGTAAAAATATATCCAGTGGTAACTATGCATTATTTAAACTGAAATCGCTGTTAAGCAAGCGATGCTAACAATTTATTATGCATACATACATTCTTGCATAAGATATGCTATTACTATTTGGGGAAATGGTGCACTAGTTCAAAAAGTCCTGAAATGTCATAAACGAGCCATTAGGACAATGAATGCCCTTAAAAGAAGATGCTTAGCAAAAGAATATTTTAAGAATGATAAAATCATGACAGTGGTATCACTCTATATTTTTAATACCTTGCTGGAAATACACGAGCAGAAAGAAGACTTTCCAAAAAATAGTGACATACATTCATATAATCTCCGGAATAAAAACAAGTTGTTTCTACCAAAAGCAAGATTAGCGAACACTAAAAAACAAGGCATTTATTTAAAAATTAAAATGTATAATAAATTGCCTAAGAGTATAAATCTAGATCGTATTAGTTTTAAACAAAACTTCAAATTATTTTTCGAACATAATCCATTTTATAATATTAATGAATTTTTGAATATGAAATTAATAGAATCTTCATTTATGTACGACTGAAATACCAACAACAAAATTTGTGGAATATTTATTATAAAAAAATATGAAATTTTTTATAAAATATAAGCAAATTATATAAGTATAAGATTTGTATTGTGACGGCAAACCTTTTAAAAATAAATTAAAAGGTTTGCTGTCACATTTGAAGCCAACAATAATATTAATGAATTTTTGAATGTGAAATTAATAGAATCTTCATTTATGTACGACTGATATACCAATTAATAATTATTCAATAAAATTTATTGAATAATTATAAATTAGTTTTATTGAATAATTTATAAAATTTTTCATATTTTTTATATATTTCACAAATTTTGTTGTTTAATTAATATTTAACTTGGTTAAACACTTTTTTAAATTATAATTGTAATACTTAAGTTTATTAGAATTGTATAAAATAAGTGACTCTATTCATATTAATTTCACTAATTACAATGCTTATTAAGTAATGTTTCGATGTATAGGATTGCTTGAATTAAGTTATTATTAAGTTATTTAATGTCAATTGAAACCTTTAGGTAACCAATGCATTATTTATTATAGACTAAAGATATTTAAATAATTATATAAAAATGTTACCTGTATACTTACTTGCCTAGAATAGCATTCTTAGTTATTATGGTCAATAAATGATTCTGATTCTGATATGTTTTAACATCCTCTTTCATTCAGAGCAAATATTCCCGTTATTAATTTGATCATTTTTCTACCATAACCCTACGCGCGTGTACGTAACTTTAATATGCTTTCAAATCAAACAACTTTCCTTATTATTTTTTTTTTGGTGGTATGCTTGTATTGACAAAACACTACAATATATATACAACACTATAGGTACTACACTGAAATCATTTATGCAACACAAAGGCCACACGCCTGCAGGTAGTCCAAACGATCAGTAGTCAGTTACCCAGCATGCTGGCAGCATTTTAATCACGCGTCGCATCGACCAAACGCTCTGATAAGTTTTAGGAAATAAAATGAGCTCCCGGACCCCACGGACCCAATTTATGTACACCAAACGGGTGAAATATGTAATCACTACTGGGATTAGCAAAAAAAAATAATTAAGAAAAATAGTTTCAAAGCTCGTACATGACAGATATAAAAATAAAATTGAAGATTTGTACGATGAAACCTGCTCGGATATATCTTGTTTCATTTGGATTCGTCAAAGGTTGAAAGTTAAGTAGGGACCTGCCGTTATATACTTTATTTCGCAATAGCTGTTTTGTAACTATCGATAACTTCACGATTGACGATACACACAAATGTATGGCAGCGCAAATATAATAAGGAAGCTTATTGGAACTTTTACGCATTTACCTGAAGGCTTCGAATACGCACTCGTTATTTGAAACGCGACGTTACTAAATTGTATTGAATTAGCTTTGGCAAGGTATAGACAAAATTATTAAATCAAAAATAAAACTGTTTATATAGGAGTTACCGTTGATAATTTTAGAAAACATATTTTCAATATCTGAAATTCGGGTAGTTGAACCAGAGTTTCTTCTATTCTAATTATTTTAAAGTAATAAAACCATCAAGGCAGTAAATTCTGGCGGTACAAATTCGTCTATGATTAAGCCGTTTAAACTTCTAAAGGGACGGTCTTCTTTCAGTCTACTAAGATTTATCTGAGAGAAAGAAAGTGTTTATTCAAACACTTGAATTATCAAAAGTTTATATTAATGTACTTCTTTATACATCCATTTGCCATTTGGAAAAGCTACGATTTGTTGAAGCCATCGTTACTTGAAACATTTACATTCACTTATTAACGCAACGTCCAAACAGCTGAGTGCGTACAAAAACCGCAAAAGGAACTCATGTCGACTCTACGTGACCGGCCTACAGCGACACCTTCCATAAATACAGAGTTTGTAACCACCGCCCCTTCCCCTCTCACCACCACCTTCACCTTCCTTTCCCCTCGTAGCCGCGGCACGTAACTTCTTAATTTGTTCGCGTCATATGGATCACTTACTTGGCTAAGTTTTGGGCCCTTTTGTCTATAAGAAAGGTCTGCAGGGCATTATTTAACTTCGGGATGGCTCAGTGTTACCACTTGTTTTTCTTTTGTTTTGTTGCGTTTTGTAGCTATTACAAGAAACACTATTACGATCAAGTATTACGTATTAGAACCAGTATGTTCATCTAAATTTTACCATGAATGTTTCTTTTGATTGTTATTATATATACCTACTTAGTAAATGATTTTTTCTCATAACCAACCGCTTTTAACATATTCGGTGCGTTTACCGAAAAATGCGCGAGTGTCGAGGTGACGTATACTTTAATAATAACAGCATGTTCTTGACTAACCTCGCGGCATAGAACATATACTACGTCGCGGCTCGTGGTGCCACTTGCGACGCTAGCGTGTGCTCGGGGAGTTTTTTTTTAATTTTTTTTATTGCTGATAGGTAAGCCTTTGACCACAATCTCACCTGATGGTAAGTGACGATGTGGTCGAAGGTGTTAGCAGGCTTAACCTAGAATTACTGGCTCTCAAGGACAGCTGCCGGAACACACCGTTCGGTGCTCGGCGACAGATTTTCCACTTGAGGGTGGTCGCAAGCCAGGAGGGCATTCGCAAAAATGCCCTTCCACCATGTGATGAAGCTCAAGCCAGCGGCGGGATTCGAACTGTTATACCCCACTTCCCTATACTGTTCTGCTGACCCATCCTAAATCAACCCCTTTCAGCTAATCAAGCATTTATACCTTCCCATACCCCTCACTTACTCACCTCAGTCTTTACCCGTCTCCCATCCGCGTCGGTCAATCTAGATTTTCTATGTCGATTTTACTATTTTCTATAAAATAAACTTTTATAATATTTTTTGTGTATTTAAATATCTTTTTTAAAAACCTATTTCACGGACTTCGTATAACATTGGTGGCAGCGGTGGGATATCGAAATCCCTCGGAACGCCTCAATTCTGTGAAATACTGTGAAATTGTGAAAAAACTTTGAAAATAAAAGTGAAAATCTGTGAAAATAGTGATAATAACTTACTTGAACTCTACAATCTCCGAATCCACTGCATCCTGAAGACAAATCATCTACAATATCCCCGAGAATATCGCTGTATCCACTGTATCCTGAAAGAAAAATCGCTGTATCCGCTGTATCCAGAAGAAGATCACCGCATCCTCAAAATAAAATCACTGTATCCTGAAACATCGCACTGTATCCACTGTTTCCCGTTCGAGAGTTCGCTGTTCCCGCTGAATCCTGAAACGCTCTAAAACCTGAAAAACAAAAGTATACCCGCTGCATCCTGTGACACTGCATCTGCTCGACCCAGGTCCCTTGTACCACTTCGAAGAGTTTCCAGCTCCAATATGTTCCTGCTAACTCAGTGAGTCAAAACTATTGTTCCTGTGACTGTGTGTTTTCGTGTATTATAGTAAAAGACATTTCATTATCTAACGTAAATATTCTACAAGTTTCTATTTTTAGATTAAGCATTAAGTATCTAATTCATAGCATAGCTTAGAATAAGCAACAGTAAGTCCCAGTCGCCTTTCGCCCACGCATAACCGCGTTGCATTTCTACGAACTGATAAGACTGCACGATCACTGAGTCTCTGCACCGTTTTAAGCCAGTTACAGATTAATTAATTGTTTGTACCTGCCCTGCATTGTTGTATGTTTAACATTTAATATAATAATCAAATAGGTCACAAAGTCATTGGTAACATTATAAGTGTTAATTGTACTAATTAATGACTAAATCTAAGGACGTCAAAGACGAAGAATCCCAAGTAAAAATGTCGGAAATTGACCTTAATATTTTAATTAAATTTATTGGAACTTTTGATGGTTCAAGGGATGCTCTTAGCCCTTTCTTAAATAACTGTCGCAATGCAATAAACTTAGCGTCAAGTTCACAAACTGACATTCTACTAAAATACATACTAAGCCGACTTCAAGGTAAAGCTGAAACAGCATGTGCCGTCAAAGAGTTTGCGAAGTGGTCACAACTTGAAGAATTTTTAAAGACGCAATTCGGTGTTGTCAAACATTATTCCTACCTACTCTCAGACCTTCAAGAATGTAAGCAGGGTCGAAACGAATCTGTAAGCCAATATTCTCTGCGAATTGAATCCTGCCTAGCAAAACTTCTAACTGAAATTAATATTTCTATACCTACCAAGAAAAAAGACGAACTTGCAGGCCGCGTAGCCGCGATGCAGGACTTAGCGTTGAATACGTTTACAATAGGCTTACACCCACAGTTATCTACAGTTGTGAGATGCAAGGATCCTAATACCTTGAACGAAGCAATAAATTTTGCTTCTGCCGAAGAAAAAATTTTAGGAATCTCTAACAGAAAACATCAGTTATCTTCATCCAACAGCAACCCACAAACACAACACCGTCAGAACTCCTTTAATTTTAGACCTACGAGCCAGCCCTGGAATCAACCAGGACCGTCCAATTCAAACTCCAGACCTCAAGGCCAACCCTGGAATCATCCCGGGGCTTCCAGTTCAAATGTTTTAGTGTGTCGCTACTGCAAAAATATAGGCCACAGCATCGAAAATTGTCGTAAGCGTCAATTTAACAATAATCGTCGTAACCAAAACTTTAATTTCAACTCTCGAAGTGCGGGGAACCCAAACTTTAATAATAACAGCAATAATAACAATCGTGCTGTACACAACGTCCATCATCATGATGCTTCAGCACCACATTATGATGAAAATTACTATGCCGCTGACAATGCCCTGTTTCATCCAACACATGATCAGAATGATTACGACAGGACCAATCATTTAAACGAGTAGAATTTCTCGATACAAGGTGTCGCACGGGAAATGAAGTCTTCAAAGCCGATGCCCAAACTTCTAAAGCCATTAACCAAGACAACGAATCTGACGATGATGTTGACAAAACTATCTTTGAAGTGACGTCTAATACATCTAAGCGACTCTTACCTTATGTGCTCATACAAACTGAACTCGCAGATTCTCCTTTAACGTTCTTAGTCGACTCAGGTTCCACAGTTTGTTTAGTAAAATCCTCTTCCATTTCAAAAAATAAGCCTCTAGTGAGAATGAAACAAATACTTCTGAAAGGTATTGACATAAACAGTGAACTTACACGCACTCTAGGCCACTTCTCAATGAAACTGTTTCCGAATTCCGAGATCAGTCATGATTTTCATATTGTAAACGAAATTAATCTATCATATGATGGAATAATAGGTAGTGACTTACTTAACGACCTAGAATGTACAATTGACTATAATCAAAGCTTATTGTTGATAAAAAATAGATCAATACCGCTCTTATTTTGCGATCCGGTCTATGTTATTCAACCTCGTACGGAGACTATCATTGAATGTTCTGTATCCAATCCGGAATTGAGAGAAGGACTTGTTCTTGATTACCTATGTCACGAAGATATTCTAATTGCTAATTGCATTGTAACGGTAAAACATAACGTTAATGTATCAGAAACCCCAGTGACCCTGAGATCTGACCTGAGCATAACTCTTATCCCAGTAAATTCTGATGAACCTTTAGAGTTTATCAATGCCACTGTATCACGTGAAACTACAGAAACTGACTCATATCTTCGTACACAAGAAGTACTAAATTTATTAAGAGGATCACATCTTAACTCTGAAGAAGCTAATGCACTTCATGATGTCTGCTCCGAATATTCAGATATTTTCTATGTCCCAGGAGATAAATTATCTCATACAAATGCGCTTAAGCATGAAATTGCGACAACATCTCAAAATCCCATTCATGTGAAATCTTACCGCTTCCCTGAAGTGCACAAAGATGAAGTTAAAAAACAAATTGACCATATGCTAAATCAAGGTATCATCGAACCGTCTATGTCTCCGTGGTCTTCCCCAATTTGGGTCGTCCCAAAAAAACTTGATGCTTCTGGTGAACGGAAATGGCGCATCGTTATCGACTATCGAAAACTTAATGATATCACCGTAGGTGATAGCTATCCAATTCCTCAAATATCAGAGATTCTAGATCAACTTGGCCAATGCAAATATTTTTCTACCCTTGACCTTGCTTCAGGATTTCATCAGATCCTCATCAATGATGATGACGCACCCAAAACGGCCTTCAGTGTCCCTCAAGGTCACTATCAATTCAATCGTATGCCATTTGGATTAAAAAATGCGCCCGCCACCTTTCAGCGTCTGATGAATACTGCTCTATCAGGCCTCCAGGGCGTGCGCTGCTTTGTATATTTGGATGATATCGTTATCTACAGTCACGATCTTAATTCCCACATCGAAAACCTATCGTCAGTGTTCCGAAGATTGCGAGATTTTAATCTGAAGCTTCAACCTGATAAATGTGAGTTTCTACGACATGAAGTTGCATACCTAGGCCATGTAATAACTGAAAATGGCGTTAAACCTAACCCAGAAAAGACAAAAGCAGTAACCGAATTTCCAATTCCTAAGTCCCCAAAGGACATAAAATCGTTCTTAGGGCTTGTTTCTTACTACAGGAGATTCATCCCTGATTTTTCTAAGATAGCTAAACCACTGACTCTACTTTTGAAAAAGGACTCTCCCTTTTTATGGGAACACAAACAACAACTTGCATTTGACGAACTTAAACATAAACTTACCACTGCTCCTGTCCTTATCTACCCAGATTTCTCCAAACCATTTATCCTGACATGCGATGCATCTAATCACGCAATCGGTGCCGTTTTGTCACAAGGTCCAAATGGTCAAGACAGACCAATCGCATATGCCTCTCGAACACTAAACAAAAGTGAATCCAACTATAGCACAACTGAAAAAGAGCTCCTCGCTATCATCTTCGGTTGCAAAACTTTCCGCCCATACCTGTATGGACGTAAATTCCAAATCATAACAGACCATCGTCCCCTAAAATGGCTCTTTAATCACAAAGATCCTAGTAGTAAATTACAAAGGTGGCGTCTCAAGCTTGAAGAATACGAATACGAAATCGGTTACCAGAAAGGAAAGCTTAATGCTGCTGCTGACGCCCTTTCTAGGTACCCTGTAAATCCAATACACAATGGCGATCCCTTTGACCTTGACGAAACCATCAGCCCGTTTAGCGGTGATCCTGAAATTGACTTCATCCCTCTTGACCTACCTAATCCGCAACAAGATCCTTTGCTCGAACAGCAACCGCCAAACTCTATGATTCCTGAAACTGATAAAAACATAGATAATAACACTGACTTACCTTCGACATCGCGACTGGACACTGAAACAAATATAAACATACCTACGACATCCCAACTTGAACCTGCAACAGATCTTAACTTACCTTCTACATCACGACTCGATCCTGACAGCAATTCTCCCGGCGATCTTGATGAACCTGTAATTGAACAAAACTCTCAAACACCCTTAAATACAGAAAATTTAAGCACCATAAATGAAAACTATTCCAAATTCCTAAAAACAATGAGCAGTAAATCGTTTACATCTAACGCGAAAATTCTGGAGTCGAAAACTAATGTACTTAAGAGTTCTGACAACATAATCGTCATCCCTACTTCTATAGACCTCGATGAAAGCAATCTTCATGTAGATAATATACTAAGTGAATTAGAAAACAAAGAAGAAATTCTTAACAAAGAAAGGACTCTGTATTCATTCATAAATTTTAATTACAAAGGCCAGTCTATCTATTTCCTTTTTACTAAAGTCAATCATTTCGACAATGCATCTTATGAAGATTTATACACCTGTTTAAAGAACTTACGAAACGATCTTATCAATAAAACTGTAAGTCGATTCAGTATCACAGATTTCAAAAATCCTTTTGAAGCACATTCGTATACAAAACTGTACAACATCATCCTATTCCTCTTTCACAACACTAATATATTCGTTACTATTTATCGTAACTCAATAATATTCCCAACATTGAGTGAAGTAAAGAAAATTCTTCGTGTAAATCACGACATACCCATCGCTGGACACTTGGGCAGTGTGAGAATGCTGAAGCGAATCCAAGAGAAGTATCATTGGAGAGCAATGCGCAGTGACATAGAAAACTATGTCAAATCGTGTAAACTCTGCCAAGAAAATAAAGCACTTAGGAAAGTCAATCGCGCTCCTATGCAAATTACCACTACGTCCACATCACCCTTTCAACGTGTTGCAATGGATATCGTCGGTCCATTACCAGAAGCCGGACCTGCTAAATTAAAGTACATTCTCACCCTACAAGACGATCTCACTAAATTCTCTCTAGCATATCCAATTCGTTCAACAACTGCTGAAGAAACCAGTGAATGCCTGTTACATTTTATATCCCTCTTTGGAATACCTAAGACCATTCTAACAGACCAGGGGACTAACTTCACAGCAGAGCTTTTTAAGAAAACATGCGAATTCCTAAAGATAAAACAATTATGGTCAACTCCTTACCATCCACAGACGCAAGGCGCGTTAGAACGTAGTCATTCCACACTCAAGGAATACCTCAAATCATTCGTTAATGATAACCAAGACAACTGGCCCCGTTACGTCTACACTGCTATAATGACTTACAACACTAACATCCACTGTACGACAAACTATACACCTCATGAACTTTTATTCGGCCAAAAACCTTTCCTGCCTGACTCCATCTATGACTCTGTTTCTGACCCCACATATCCGGAATACCTCAAAATGCTTGGTCACAGACTTAAGTATTCCAGAGAAAAGGCTATAGAAAACATTCATCAATCAAAGGAGAACTCAAAGAAATACTATGATACCCATACTAAACCGCGGATATATAAAGTCGGAGACCTTGTCTATCTGAAAAATCACCTACGTCTTAGAAAAGCACTGTCTCCTATATGGAAAGGTCCATATAAAGTTATTCAGGTTCATGATAACAATACTGTGACACTACAAATAGACAGACGACATGTACGACATCACATTGACGAGATTAAATTAGCGACATCTAACTCTGTATAATATCTAATACTATATTTTAAATTTTCAGAACCATACTACTATTTCTTCTTGCGACATCCTTGGCTCAGGAACTCGTTACACCACTGGATAAAAGTCCTGGTATTTATTTCGACCCTGTCAGCACTTTAAAACTAGTGAATGATCATGTTCATTTCATTATCCCCGTAGATTTAAAGTTTATTAAACCACACTTAGCAAATATTAATAATATTCTTGATACTTTTAGAACCTTATGCGAAAAAAATAAAGCTATTGACGATTTTCGATGTTTAAACACACTTCAACCACTTACCTCCCTCTATGATGACATTCTTCGAGATTACGATTCGATATCTCATATGTTATCTACTAGAAATAAAAGATCTGCTTGGTTTGCTGGTATAGGTACAGTAATGAAAAAGTTGTTTGGTACCATGGATGATGATGATTCTGAAAAATATAATGACGCCATTCAGTCACTCCACGCAAACGATAAAAAGTCAGCTCACCTAATAAAACGAAACATTTTTATATCTGAATCTGCGATTCTAAACTTTAATAAAACTCTACAAATTATTTTAAGCAATGAAGTTCGTCTGAATGAAGTCACTAATAATCTGCTTAAAAATGTATCTTTAGTTACTAACGAATTACTATTTAGAAATAAGTTAAGTGAAGTCCTAAACGTTCTTCACGCTAGTTTACTTACTATATCCTTTAAGTTGGAAGATATTGTAAATTCTATAATGTTTGCAAATAGCAACGCATTACACCCTTCAGTTGCTACTCCGACTCAACTATGTGTTGATATTGAAGGTAGTTTAAGATATCTCCCTAAGTATAAAGAATTCCCTGTAAGTATAAGTGTAAAAAATATTAATGTACTTTTAAAAATCTCTGAACTTGCTGCCTACTATAGTGTAAATAATATTGTATTTGTGTTAAGAATCCCATTAGTTTACCATATCGAATATGATCTCTATAAGATAATACCAGTTCCGATACCACATAATATAAGCATGCCAAAATCGTATGCGTTGATTGTTCCTACTGTTAACTATGTAGCGCTAAGTAGAGATAAATCTACGTACTGTACACTAAACGATCTAAACTCTTGTAAATCATTATCTAATGGTAATCTTGCGTGTGATATTTCCAATATTTTATCAGTGAACTCGAATCCTATTTGCGAAGTAGAAATTATGACAAAAATCATAAAATCATTACCTCCACAATGCGAAACAAAATTTATTCACGGCAATATTGATATCTGGCAAAATCTTGGACATAATAACTGGATTTTTGTACAATCACGACCTACTAAATTAACATTAGAATGTAATTCTCAAAATAAAGAAATAACTATAAGTGGAACAGGTATTTTGTCACTTGAACCACAGTGTGTGGCGTTTTGCAGAAATATAAAGCTATTGGCAATGCTCAACTTGGAAGTCAACATTCCACATATACAATCAGACTTTAATCTCATTGATGACAGGTGTTGTAATATAAACACATTCAAAAAATTTAACGTAAACACATCTACTGTGACTATTTCAAACATGAACCTTGATCAACTCAAAAACCTTAAGGGTCAGACAGATCTGATATTTAAAGAACTTGACAGTTTTATTAACAACAATGGTAATATTTTCAAAAATCACATTAGCTTCCCTATTCTTAATATAATTTTCACGACTTCCTTTTTTATATTCATAATATATTATTGCAAATCCAATAACTTTAGATTACCGCTTCTATGTAAAAAGACTCCTACTCAAGTAGAAGAGGAGATATCCACAGAAGAAGAAATTTCTATGCCTAGGTTAAGAGTATAATAAGTACCTACATATAATCAACTGTATTTAGTTATAGAATAAGCTAATGTTAACTTTGTAAGACGCATCCTTACCTTAAACTTACCTTACTCTTGAAATCTGCATTATCCTTGTAGTCACCTTATTTTGCCTTACCCTTGTAAACTTCTTTCATATGGTAAGTTTACTCTTGTCGGGGGAGATGTTATACCCCACTTCCCTATACTGTTCTGCTGACCCATCCTAAATCAACCCCTTTCAGCTAATCAAGCATTTATACCTTCCCATACCCCTCACTTACTCACCTCAGTCTTTACCCGTCTCCCATCCGCGTCGGTCAATCTAGATTTTCTATTACAAAATTACAAATTTACGAGAGAAAAAATTATAGTCATGTGCGGGATTCGAACCCGCGTCCATCCACCCCGCGGGTTCGAATCCCGCACATGACTATAATTTTTTCTCTCGTAAATTTGTAATTTTGTAATGTAATTCGCCTAGCAGGCGTCATTGCAAACTTAACAATATTAAAACTAGATTTTCTATGTCGATTTTACTATTTTCTATAAAATAAACTTTTATAATATTTTTTGTGTATTTAAATATCTTTTTTAAAAACCTATTTCACGGACTCCGTATAACAGAACCATGGACCTGCTGCGCGGCAGTCCATAGCCAAAGCCACTGAGCTATCACTGCTTCTGGGCACGAGTCAAAGGGGAGATTAGTTAACAAGTAAACCACTCTACGAATTTATTTGCGTCGTTTGCGTCAGCGTCGCCAATGCCGAAGCCGACGCCAATGCAGAAGCCGACGCTAACGCAGAAGCCGACGCCAACGCAGTACCCGACGCCGACTATATCGCCGTTGCCAACGTCGACGCCGACTCCAACGCCGACGCCGATTCCGACGCTGATGCCAATCCCAACGCTGATGCCAATGCCAACAATCAAGCTGACACCGATGCAGACGCTGGTGCTGACGCTGACGCATATTGAATTTTACACCATTCTGTCATCGATTGTAATACCATGATTAGTCACCAGTCTTTACTTACTTATCACAAAATATAAGCCCCGTTTTGATATTTGTCTTCGCAACATAACTAGTAATGTAACCATACGACTCGGTACTTGATACTCACGATAAATCAATTCAAGTTTGCGTCTTTTTAGACATGCTACTGTGTCAGTCTGTTTGTTTGCTTGAGTAGGTGCTTTATCTAATTGAAACAAATGTTAAGTGCATTGTCCATAATAAAAAAAAATTTTTTTGTTGGTCGAAAGTAATATGTTAGTAACGCACTTTGCCCTTTGAAAATAATGAAAGTGGAAATAGAAAATGAAAATTCTTGGATTTTGCGCCACGATAATGCACAAGACCGAACAAACAAATTGAAAAACATTTTGAACACATTTTTAAACAAAAACTCAACAAGTGCCATCTAGCAACCATCTCACACACCGGATCCTCGAAGATATATTAATAACCACTTCGTGGCACCCGTTTTCGTTCGGTAGAAGAAGAAGGAGAATTCGTGGAACTGAACTCAATTCTAGCAAATCGTTTGAAAATGTTTTGATGATTGGTTTATTCGTCGGCGTTAATTTATTGTTTCAAAATGAACATACTTGGTTGGTTGATGGAGATAAAATAAATTTGGATGAATAACTAACATTTTGTTTATTATTGATATTTTCTCGGTACTTATTTGACAGAGTAGAATGTTAAAAAAAACATTTTCTCGATCATGCGCTTGTTACAATTATTATTATTATACAGTCGAGATATTTATATATTTCTATAATCTTTGTTAAATTTAGAATAGATTATGTAATTATAGAATATCCTAAAACTTATTGATTTAAATGAAATTTTTAATAACCACCACACTGAAATCTTGTTTTATCTGTAGTCATTCTGGACTAGCCAATGACGAATCATCCTGTCTAATTTCGGATTAGCTGATACGTTCTGGCGGGAACTATTAGATCTCTGATTGGCCGAGGTGAATATGGCGCGAAGTCTCACGAAGAGGCGACATACATTTGGCGCTATAAAACCTATTTCTCACCTTACTGAGCTCTCTTCATTCTTCACAAGTGACTGCCGCATTGTGACCTATCGCTGATTAAGTTAAGTGTTCTTTTATTGATATATATATAGTGTAACATAACTGCTGTTCACGTGTTGTGTATGGGTCTAGGTTTGTTGGCTTTGTTCTTCATAAATAGTTCGCCCATTTGATTATATCGTTGTGAATGGTAACTATAAACTTATACAAAATATTAATATAACATAACATAAACTTGTTAAACATAATGTATTATGTTTAATAAAGTGTTCAATGTGTTCCTATAAATATTGTATCTTTTAAGTTTGCCTTATGATTCCCTTTTCGTAGAAGACCTAGTAAGTTAGGTAGTTAATTACTCAGCTATTAGTAACTTATTACATGGGATCGCCTTCTGCCAAACATCTTATAATTTGAGCCTATATTATTCCATAAACAAATGCTCTCTATCTTGAAAAATCTCACACGCTCGTAAAGTCAAGATCTCCTCCAGAGCCAGATCTCCAGAGCGGTGACATCACGTTGACTTAGCAGGGAAATTAGGCAGACTGTTACTTGATATATTTTAAGTGTTTTATCAAAATATTAATTTAATGTTTTCTTAAAATATTTTTAAATAATTTATTATTATTAAAAAAAATACTCTTTTGTGAGCCTTGCTAACTAAATGTTGATGAAATCTGGATCCGAAATTGGATAGTAGCCCTTACCATGTCAACTTTCCAGATTTGATCTCACACAAGTTCTTACATTAAATGACGAGCGAATAAAATTTATCTATGCTATTAATATATAATACTCTGGACTGTAACTCATGTAGAATTATTACATTTTGTGTTTATTAAATTAGATATGAACTATTTCAAATACTAACGGATTGTATAAAATGGTTCATATCTAATCCAAGGTAAATAAATTAATTAAATAAACAGTATACTAAAAATATTATAACTAAACTTAGACACCAAAATAATTTACAAGGATTTCTGATACTAAGGAAATACCTGCTCTCGAACTGACATTTTGCTTGGAATGCAAGAATCATAGTAATTAAACAACTTTAAACGGTTTAAATCGCGTATAATATTTGTCATTATTTTTGTCCAACAAATATACGCGATTTAAACCGTTTAAAGTTGTTTAATTACTATGTGTAACAATCGCGAAAACCTAAGACAACATTATGCAAGAATCAATTAAACATTATTTTAATTGCTGCATATGTTGTGACCAGAGCAGGTCGGCTCGTTCTAATTTTTTGATAAAGGAGCCCTTATGGTGACCATATGACCAAAAAGCAGTACTCATGTTTGTCAGGCACGTGGAGAAGGCCTTGCACCTGATAAAAATAATTGTGATTTCAAAATGATCGTCACCTACCTACCTAGCAGGGGTAGTAGGGAGCATAAATAAAAAAGGAAGAACAGATTAGAAATAAACTCTTTTGCAAAAAAAACGGGCACTTTAGATTTTTTTCTCAACTTCAATGAAGAAAAACAAGAAATAGGTTTTGTTAATTTGACGATGTATTGGCATGTTTTTTGAAGCATCCTGGCTTAATTCTTTACTTTCCAAATTTAAAATTTGAAATTATTAAAAGGAAAATAATGATTATTGTGAATAAAATTATTCTAAAATTGCTTTACTAATGGCGCAAATTGCTGAAACGATTTTTAACTGATTATGATATTTTAAAAAATTTTGGATATTTCCTGCAAATTAAAGAATTTAATTTTTCTTTTTACATTAAATACCACTTTTTGATATGAGTGATAGAGCGATAAGGACCGGTAAAATTATAGCCCTACTTGAAGAAGGTTTTTTGCAAACTTACGTGTCTCAGCGGCTAAATGTGAGTCGTTCAACTGTCCAGAGGACTTAGCAAAGGTATCAAGAGACTGGCTCGGTCAAAAGAAGACCCGGTTCAGGAAGAAAACGATGCACAGAACCAAGAGATGACCGCTTTTTGGTGAGTGAGGCATTGCATAATCGTAAGGCGTCAAGTGTGGACCTGAAGAAGAGCCTTGAAGAGGTAAGAGGAGTAGAAGTTAGCTTGTGGACGGTCAGGAGGAGGCTTTTGGCTGCCAATATCAACAGTTACCGCCCAGCTCGGGGCCCTAAATTACTCCGTGAGCACCGTGTTGCTCGACTTCAGTTTGCTCGGAACTGTGCTTCATGGACTCTGGAGGACTGGAATAAAGTATTGTTTTCTGATGAAGCTAGAATCTCTTTGTGTGGAGAGGACCGACGCCGGCGAGTGCTGCGAAGACCACGGGAACGCTATACGGAAGTGTGTTTCGAAGAAATCACTCCTTATGGCGGGGGCTCCGTTATGTTTTGGGCAGCAATTAATTTGACGTAGCGTACGGAGTTATATTTCATAGAAAATGGAACATTAAATGCACACCGGTACATAATGGTAGTCCTAATTCCATATGCACAACCCACATTGACTGCACTTGGGGAAGATTCCATTTTTATGGACGATAATGCTCACCTGCACCGTTCTGGCGACGTGGAAGCGTGCATGCAAGAAGTTGGGATCCGTCGTTTAGATTGGCCAGCTCGAAATCCTGACCTCAATCCAATTGAGCATGTGTGGGATGTTCTAAAGAGACGGGTAAGATCAGTGCAACCTGCTCCACAAAACATCAGGGAGCTAAAAAGAGTAATTGCAGAAGAGTGGGAACGTATTCCTCAAAACGTTATTAAAAACATCGTAGAAAGCATGCCCAGAAAAATTCAAGCTGTGATTTTGGCAAGAGGAGGTCACACTCGTTATTAGGTTTTTACATTTGTAACTTAATTTAATTAAAAAAAGTAAAAAAAAAACTTGTCCTTATTGCCGACCACTTTTTATTGTTTGGGCGTGTACATCGATTTTAAAGAATCCATCGTTTTTTTCTTTTAATTGCTCGAATTCACTTCACGCGCATTAATTTACACGATTATAAGTATACGAAGAAATAAATTTCTTTTAATTAACTTAAATCGTCCTTAGAACGTAAATTTCCTTAGGTGCCCGTTTTTTTTGCAAAAGAGTGTATATTGAAGAGAAGACAGGTGGCATGTGGTTCCTTCCTGGTTCAAGGACTTATCTCCGGTCCGCTAGTAACGAGTTGATGCCCAGCAGCAGGTCTGCCGTGCAGTGGCTCAGCTCCAACACTGCCGCGCCGGTAAGCTGTCCCAGCTAGGTGCTTTAGAGACGGGAAATTGGCCGCGGTCGGTGCTGAAGTTCAGGGGACGGCTGGAGTTCAGGGTCGTACTGAGGTCATCCTCGTCGGGTACCGGTAGCCTGGTACAGGAACCCTAGTACTGGAACCCTGGTACTGGAAACCTGGTACTGGAACCCTGGAAGGCACATGTGCTCCGGTCAGATTGGGTCCAGTTAGATGTTGAGCTGGTGGGTCCACTGTTCCTCTGGTACTGAGCATGTACTAGGGACTTGCAGAGGGCTTTTAGGGGTGTGGCCCGCCAGCAAACAACAGATGCCATAAGGGCTTGGGTAAAAAGTAGTGGGTTGAGAAGCAACAGATAAATACTGATAGGTTAAACAAGATAGTTATGCTAATAGGTAGCTAGAAGAGCTAATATGTTAAAACACATAATAGACACAGTACATAGCAGCGAGAGTACATACCAAGGATCAAATACACTAAATCACAATGGCTTTTATTGGAGGTTAGTTTTATGGTATTAGGTCAAACACATATTCACTCACCCGTGCAATGGGGTTTCCGATGTAATAGATATTAGTATTTATAGAGACTGAGTTAAATCTACAATTTTTAGTAGGGCGTCTATAATTTACTTGTTCAAGGCGTGGCTCGTAGTAAAGTGACGCCGAGTTTATCTGTCGTCAACTAGCAAACTATGCCGGAAGTTCATGCTCCATTTTATTACCAAATATGGTCATGAACAAGGCCACTAAACCGTTGGAATAATTACTCCAATCAGTTAAGCTTATTATATATCAACAGTTTTAAAAATACAACGTTCCTCTAATACAAAGTGAAAAATCCCCCGTGGCCATTTTTGACGTTCATTAGTTTGACAGTTAAATGACAAAGCATTCCTGACAGATATTATTTTTGGACCTATAGTTTTTATTGTTATATAGTCCTATTAATAATTGTTATTAATTTTAAGATTTAATTAATTATTAAGTTAGCTAGATATATTATGAAAATATTATATCTCCTAAGGCGACATCTATATATAACAGATTGAAGTTTTAGAATATGCGACCTCTATCAGATCATTGATGCACTACTTCAGCGAGCAAATGCTGGTAGTGAGATCGTATTGAGAACCGATAGATAATTCCATTTTGCAGCTAATTGAATAGATGGCGCTAATAAATTAATATAAATTGTTCACCTTTCAGCAAGGTGACATGATGCAAAAAACTGCATTAACCACAAAACTGTGATTTACTCTAGTCGACGAGAAGCAAAGCAAGCAGCGCGGTGCAACGGCGCGGTCTTCAGTTGTATTGTGATCATGTGACTCGACTGGACCTTTATGTGGATTTGACAATGGTGCGGGGCGCGGAGCGAGCACGGTAATGTTTTTTTTTTTTTTTATACAAAAGGTGACAAATTAGCAGACGGTCCACCTGATGGTAAGTGGTCACCGCCGCCTATGAACACCCGTAATATCCGCAGCATTACTGGTGCGTTGCCTACCATTGAGTGAAAGGACTCTATTCACGCCTCTTTTGAAGCGGTTTAGGTTGTAGACCTGAGGAAAAACCTCAGGGGGAAGAGCATTCCACAACTTACAGGTACGTGGCAGAAACAGACGATTAAATCGGGTAGTGCGAGACTTCCACGTATCTATAATGTGTGGATGGCCCTTCTGACGATAGCGGCCAGTTCGGTAATAAAAGCGTGAAGGAGGAATGAGGTCAAAAATCTCTTCAGAGCATTCCCCGTTATAGTACCTGTAGAACAGGCATAGCGAGCCAACGTCACGACGTACGCTCAGCGATTCCAACCTGTTGGTCAATTTTGGGTCATCGACAAGTCTGACGGCTCTTCTCTGTAAGGAGTCAAGTGGGTCTAACTGATACTTCGGTGCACCGCTCCAGAGATGAGAGCAGTACTCCATGTGCGGCCTAACCTGCGCTTTGTATAACAAGAGGCGTTGGTTAGGCGTGAAGTACTGCTTGGCTCTATTGAGTACACCGAGTTTTTTAGCAGTTAGTCCTGCTTTGCTCTCCAAATGACTCCTAAACTGGACCTCGCCAGATATGTCGACTCCCAAAATGCCAATGTTGTTCGTCAAGGTAAGGGGAATGCCTTGAAAACGTGGAGTGAGGTTAAATGCGCTTTTTTTGGCAGAGAACGCGATGGCTTGAGTCTTCGAGGGGTTAAATTGCACCTGGTTTCGCTTACCCCAGTCAGTAACTTGCTCTAAGGAGCACTCAACGGAAGACACAAGCTCTGCTCTCTCCTTCGTCAACTCAGATATAGGAGCATTTGCACGGCCTAAATAACGGGCATCGCCAGTGCTATCATCCGCATAACAATGAATATTACTTATTTGCAATAAGTCATTGATATGCAAGATGAATAGTGTGGGAGATAGCACAGACCCTTGTGGAACTCCAGCATTAATTGACATGGTCTCTGAACAAGCTCCATCAACGACGGATCTTATGCAGCGACCATGCAAAAAATTGCCAATCCACGTGCAAAGCCTCTCTGGTACGCCGTAGGAAGGTAACTTTGCTAGAAGCGCCCTATGCCAGACCCGATCAAAGGCTTTTGCGATATCAAGGCTGACTGCAAGAGCTTCGCCTCTACTCTCGATGGCCTCTCCCCAGCGGTGAGTGAGGCACACAAGAAGATCACCAGCAGATCGACCGTGACGAAAGCTGTACTGGCGGTCACTAATCAGCTGATGTTCCTCTAGGTACCTCAAGAGCTGGGAATTAATAACTCGCTCCATCACTTTGGAGAGCAAAGAGGTAATCGCTATAGGCCTGTAATTTGTTGGGTCGGAACGGTCACCCTTTTTCGGAATAGGGTGGACATGGGCAATTTTCCAGCTAGACGGCACGATACCAGAATTGTAGGAGAGAGAGAACAGACGCGATAGGACGGGAGATAGTTATTATGCGCGAGGCCAGCCTTTAGCGGCGCGTCAATATCATTTTGTTAAAATACTTACTTTTCTGCGGCCGCTACTTTTCCCGTTCCTCCTAAATACGTAGAATGTGGGATCGAATACCATTTGAAATGTTAATTTCGTGCCTACCACTTTCAAGTAGAAAATTTGTCGCCAACCAACTAACAATGTGTGTCCCAACAGTTGTACTTGAGGGCCAGTAACGCTAGGTAGGGTTGAACAACATCATTACTTATCATTAGGTAAGATAGTGGTCAGAAGCCTGTCAAGCCTATCAGCTATGAAAAACATTGAAATAAATAAAAAAATTAAATAATCTGTAGGTACAATAGGTAGACAAAAAATTATCTTCAAATCAACATTTGGATAAAGAAAAAGCATACGTTGTGAAGAACTATAATAGAAAACAAAATGACGTCATTATTTTTCACGACATAATCAAAGTAGAATAGAAAGCAAAACAAGTATTTTCAAAGCAGACTGTGTCGTGGCACGGACAGTAACAGTTGTCGCGGCCCGCACGGTAATAGTTGTTTAATACTAGTTAGTGGACAGGTGCGCTGAACCGAGGCCCGGAACAAACTTCTGGAAGTTGGAAACAGTGAATGTCTGATATCAAGACACTTTCGTAATTGCGTATCCTCAACTTTTATGTTCCATATTATATATTATATAGAATACTGATCTTCTTTTGATGATTACAATATATATTGTACGTTTCAGATTACTCTTTGAGAGACTGGCGCGGCCTGCTTTTTTGATTTTTTTTGTGGCATTCTGAAATAGTATTTATTGGTTTAAAATAATGGCAAACGAATGTTTCATATTTTCCTTTTCGTATAATGAAGTAAGTTGTAAGTTGTCTAAATAAATAAATTTGAATTTGAATTTGAATTTGAATAATGAACGTATCAAATTCTGAATAAATATGCTGTCAATTTAGAGACGGACTTTGGCTTTTATAGGACCCGTAACGCAACAGCCTGTGAATCACAGATTAAAAACTACAATATATTTTAATATGGAGTTTTCAGTATTTTCTTAGATTAAAAATTATAATGGTATACCAAAATTTCAGATTCTTAACTTGAAAATTTTTAGATAGACCCATAACCAAAATGGTCTAAAGTCAACAAGTTTGACGATCTCCCATTGGCTATATTTACGCCCGAAATTAATAATCAATCCTGATCTCTTTTTAGCTATCTAAGATTGAATAAGCAATCCATTTTAAGGTTAGACCGTGCCAATAAGCTATCTAGAGATTGAAATGTCTATCCATGGAAGCAATCTATCGATGGGAGGTCGGATTACAGAAAAAGATTGACCTCTGTTCGTAAACGTCAGTTTGCGCGTGTCAATAACCGATCCATGGATTTTCGATCGATGTCAGCAATCCAAATTCGTAATCCCAGAAATTCCTTGGTTTATTTACTAATCCGAAAGTGCAACTTATTTTTGTTTTTGTTTTATTCTATTTTTTGAGCTTTTTCGGCAATGTCTAGCTCTAATTACACGATGTAGGGAGAATGATCTTGAGTTATTAGGCCAGTTATCTGACTGCAGTGAAGAAGATGATACACTTCAATTCCGTTATTTAAAAATTAGTAGGTAGGTACATACGTTACTTACGTAATATTTTTTTGAATTGGCGGGAAAAACTAAGAAAGAGCTAAGCGTCATCTATATACACATTCCTTATTTCACAAAACAAGTTATCAATATAAAGTAAGTTACGTATACCTAACAATAAATAGACGACTTTTATAAACTTGACTTTGTACACAAAGACAAAACAACGTCGCAGGTATAAAGAATTGAGAGATCAAAGATGGCAGCCAGATGGTATGAGCTATGAATGGCAATAACGAACGGTCGGGTGACCGGGCGACTGACAGTTTTTTTGCATTACACTTACGTTCCATTCTTCTGTGAGAATACAGTCAGGCATCTTGAGTGCAGTATCGTGAGTATATTTTTTACTTTTGTTTAAATTATAACAAGTTATCAATTCACTTTTTATTAAAAATATCATAATTTAATAATTTACTGTGAGTTACTTAATCAAAAAGGACGGAAGTTTAGTTAAAATTATCATAAATCAAATTGTAGCTTAACTCTTTATGCATAGAACAGAATGGTCGAGAGGGAAGGGATAGCTGGTTGGATTGACGCCGATCTTGGCACAAAAAAGATTGGGTCTGTTAAGTTTTGTTATTGGCATGCAGATTACAGATCGATCTGTGGATATGGTCTGATCTTGGATCGTTTTCAATCTTGGATTACAGATACGATATTAATTTCGGGCGTTAATCGACTTCCAGAACAAGAGGAGATTCTTAATTCAGCTTTATGTTTTTTTTGTATATTTGTTATGCTACTCAGATTTGATGATTTTGTTTTCGTTGGGTAGGTTATACCTCCAAATTAGACCCATTTAAACTTCGTCAACATCGGTCGAATAGTTTTTTTAAGTTATAGGCATTTAAATGAAAAAGTATTTGCATACCTGGATGATTTAATGACATTGTACCATTCTTGTCGATGGTGATTTGTTTTTTACACGGGTAACAACCATCTTATAAGCAGTACGCATCACACAAAAGAGTGAAATATATTTTTTATAAAAGGATCCGACATCACTTTGTTTTGTTGATATTGAAAATATATTATCTTCACTTCTCATTTTCGAAAACCTCATCTTTGTGCCCGGCGTATTTATATTATGTATATATCTATGATTTTATAGCGTTTCTGTTTGTTATATTATTTAATGGAAGAATTTTGCATGAGTCTTGCAAACTTCTTATCAAGATTTCATAGTACAGGAGTATTATCAAAGACCCAGTTTTTTTTCAAACCAATGAATCTATCAAAAGAAGATTGATTCAATTTTACTAAATGATATATTATATCTATTACTTAAAATATCATTGATTATTTTCCACGCATTCGAATTGAAAAAATGCGTGTTTAACACGTTAGTAAAACTCACACTAGCCTCGACGTAAATACCACCTCGCATTTGGTTAGGACTGTTGAACGTCTCGGCTAAAATGACAAGTTTTATGCACTCGTTACACAAATTACTATTGTAATATCCTCAATGAGTTCAATATGATGCCACCTATATGGGAAGCGCTATAAAGACCCTTTTTATATGTTTAGAATAATTCAATTTCAATTGAAGAGATCTAGGGTTAATATAAAAACTAACAGAATTTTTTACTTATAGCGTGTTTTTTTATTATTTTTTAAGGTACATATAATACTTATTATTTCAATAACATTGATGTCGTATGTTAATAAAATTACAATTGGAACCCTGAAATCATGAGACACAAAGTTAAAAAGGTTGTAGAACAAAAGTTCACCGCGGGTGGTACCGTCCTGGGAGTATTTAAGTGATACCGTGTCATGTAAACAACGCCTTATCTGTTATGTTGCGAGTACGAGTATGCTTCTTTGATAAATATCGTATATATATATACCTACCTATATTTTTTCTAATGTTTAACTGACCACCAGATACTTACCATTAGTATAATATAACAGACAAAAAAAGTAAATGATCACCAAAATTAAACCCGCATTTTAATGTAAACTTATAACCTCAGTTTTAACATCTCGCTATCCTATTTAAGCAAAATGAGTCCAAATAAATCATTGTTAACCAAAAAGTAGAAAATGGTCACCAAAATTAAAACAACATTTTAATGTAAAATTATAACCAAAGATTTTACATCTTGCTATAATTCTTCTGGCGCATCACCAGCCGCTGCCGCGGCACGCTCGCTTCGGTCGCTCGGCTCACGCGTTGTTGTGGTCACAAGTAACCTGACGCTCCTCTTTGCTCGCTCGTCGTCGCACCTAAATATGACTTTAGTGATCATTTACTACATTTGGTGTTCGATTACAATTTTTGGTAAAGGGACTAATGGTATCAAAGCATTCATATTTTTATCTCACTGTGGATGAATGTTGTCCAAATAATGTGAGATTGTTAACATGTTTGATGTTATATAATATACCTATATATAATATCATATATATTTTGTTAATGTGATTTTAGCTCAGAACGCGATAGTACTTGTAATCATATTCAGAAACACACTCTTGTTTAATAGGTTATTAAGACTTCTCTATCCATGCTTACAATATACTTAATTATTTTAAGCACTGGTCCAGGCTTCGCAAATTTTACCCTACGTTTTCGGTAACTTGATTAGGCTTTCATTTTTGAAATGAGATTCGCGTGAGTTTCACACATATTTAAATATTATAAATTAAACCGGCAAAAAAAACTCACGTTGTGGACATCCACTCTTTGACCACTATCTCACCTGATAAGTGATGCTGTCGTCGAAAATGTTGTTCAGGCTTATATAGAATTACTAGCTTTCAATTACAGCCGCCAAACTACACCGCCAGGTGCTTGGCGATAGATTTTCTACTTGAGCGCGGTGGCTGATCGTTCTTGGAATCGGTAATTATGCGTGCGCCTAGACAACAAGTCAATAATTTTAATAAAATAAATTTCAAAGATAATGGAATAAAACGTTTCAGAGAAAAAAAAACGTAAGATTTAAGAACGTTAGAGAAGAAGAGCTCGATCAATGACGGCGATACATTCAGAATATGAGTCGCAATTTGTTTTCGAAATAATATGGATCTTTCGATTATTTGGGGGTATTTTTTCTTTTCTCCATATTGAAGAGGTAGACGATGAAGTCAGTAGTTAAGTTACAGAAAACACTTTGATTTAAAGCATTTTCAACGAAGAAACCTCCGCACGTTGAGGTCGCGGCGCGCATCTGTTAGTTCGTCACACAATAGTCAAACTACTCTCATGTAGTGTGAAAATTTGACCACAATAAATGCAGAAACAGACCATTCGAAATTTAATTTGCTTTGTGGCGCCGCCGACCGGGAGGCAAATAATTGGCAGCAAATTATGAACCCATCAGTTATGCACTAGATAACTATAACGTGGCATTTCGTGTTAGTTGTTTGTTAGAAATAACGGTTATCGATAATGTTTGTACTGGAACATATATACCTAAAATATTATCAAAAAAAGAAATTCCAGCATAATAGTCATCAGTCTAAATTGTCCCTACCCATGGGGTGCCGGGCTGGAACACCTGTGGGGTGCTGGGCTAGAATGCACCCCCACATCTTTCTGAGGGATTCGTAAGAGGCAACTAAAGGAAAAATATTAGAAGGTGGGCTGCTGCGCCTTATAAAGAACAACCATTTTACATTGCGATCCCTAAAACATCTGCCAAACGTGGGGATTGTCACAAATCTCGTATGGGGAAGAGACTTAAAAACTTTACCTCCAAGGATGATGGTCGCAGGACAGTTCGCTGCTTGTGACGGACTGCATCTGTTATAATCAGAGATAAGCTTAACGTCGGGTGAGCCTCCTGCTTGTTCAATAGCTGTTTGATAAACAAAGGTAAGCTATACAATCGGTTGTGAACCCTATCGCGGAGCATTTAGTGTTCGTATTCGCGCGGACGCGAATCTTGTTATAATTGCGAGGACGCGCAATTTGCGCGCGGTCATATATATCGGCTGGTGTCTTCCTGTGACATTTCAGGAGCCCAGTCGAATACGCCACGACACCGTGGTAAAGTTTGGGACTACGGGGATTAAAAAGGGCCCCTGCCCAAACAATATCATTAAAATAAAGGAGTGAAATATGGGCAGTTGTGGTGATTGCGAGTACCATCATGACATGTACATGTATGTGACTTGTCCATCTCGTTGCTATGTATTATGCTATATAAAACATCGAGTTTTATTTGAGAATTCCTTCATTAATGTTCTTTCCTCCAGTAATATAGACGTGAGGTAGGCCCGCTTTCACCATTACGTTGTTAAATTTATATATTTTATATGATAAGATTTTTCCTGTATGTAAGTATGCATGGATTGTAAGCATAAAAAAATACATTAGAGCTCGCGTGAGGTGGCCGTGTTACCATGAATACTTACAGTTTCTCCTGAAAATATAATTGTAAAAAGTAAAGAAAAGTAGGCAATTAAGCCAACAGCAGGCACTGCGAGCCGAGCCGGGTGCCGACGGCGTACATCACCGGACGCAATTTAACTGTCCACGCAACGGCGCGGTGGAATATTTCAAGCAACTGTCAAACAAGAGGATAACTTTTGCTCTTGAGCGCGCGCTCTCGGCGCGGAGTGTGGCCTGAGAGGTTACATAGACGCGAGATACTCTTCTTAACCCAAAAACTAAAATAATACAGGTCTAGGTTCATCCCTTGTTTTCGAATCCTTAAAAATATTTTCTTGTAATGAGAAAGTTCTTAGGATATCCATATAATTATTTAGAGCTAATAAGTCAGCTATGTCTACTATTTCATCTTTTGCTACGTGACGTTGGGGTTATTCCAGAAATCCTCTGCAATCCGGAAGTCTTTGAGTACAGAGTGAATAGGTATCGTTACTTTCCATCAGGTGAGAAAGACTGGGATTTCGCTTATTAAATTTAATTTTTAAAGCAGTATAATTATTGATGCACCTTAGCTAACAACTAAGAATGAAATATGGCTTTCAAGGACAACTTCTGGAAAGCAGCGTCAATTGCTTTTTTCTAAGCAGGTGCGAAGTAAATACAAACAAAAAATATTTAAATACATAAAGATTTATTTTTTGTTATACAGTGTTATTGGTAAAATGCTAACAACCTCTTAGGGTTGACTTCTGCTAGTCCAAATAAAAATTTTGAGATGTGTTTTTTGTTTTGAAATAAATAAAAAAAAATGTTTTTATTTTTTTTGTGTTATTTTTTTTTTTTTTAACGGATAATTACGATGACCACCTGATATTCAAAGTCTCTTGTGCCTGTAATGTATATTTCATATTTTTTATTACTTTGCTCGATGTTAATATTTAAAACTCTATTCAAAGAGAGCACGGCGCTGTCCAGTGTTGCCGCGGCGAACGCTCTTGGATCGGAGTAGGCTTTAAAACAAAAATTAACAAGAAAAAAACAAATAAAAAAAACATCCCAAAATGTTTGTTAGGACTAGCAGAAGTCAATCCTAAGAGGTTGTTAGCATTTTACCAATAACCCTGTACATTATTTGATTAAACTGTAAAAATTTTTTTTGTTTAAACTGTTCTCGGAATTTTTTTTTTATTTTTTCTACACCTTAGAATTTGCCAAGTAAAACTACTGAATTTATCGCTATACTCTGTAACTTGGCTCCACAAATATCTATTTAAAAACACCTTACCTCGTAACAGGCAAAAAGTTAAGTGTGTTGTACTCCTGGGACCACAGCCGTACTACTTCAGAAACACATTCAAGACGCCTGACGAGGGTTGAACTTTACGCTTACTGTTAAAATAGCACTTTTTTTTGGTTGGACATGATACTGCTTATTGCCGGCATCTCACGCTTCATAGGACGCTTCATAGGAGAATATGAAAGGCACTCAGTGTTCGCGCCACTTGTGGTATTATTTCATAGACAAATATTTCTCTTCCATACCCACATTTTTCACACCTTTTTTCGCGGCACAGTAAAAATACTGGTCGTCATTGTCCAAGGACGAGAGTCTGCATTTACACTCCGTACTCACCGCACGTACCTCGCTGCTTGGTGAAGATACCACCAACGATACATATATTAACCGCACCGCGAATTGTGATAGTAGCGAGAATAATATCAAGGAAATTACAGTGAAGCAAGTGAGGAAGCTCTGGCCAGAAGCTACATCCAAGAGGACCGTCAAGACAAGGATATAGAAACGAATTCCAGGTACCACTGTGCAGCTTCTTCATTCTGTTTCTTTACTATATACCACTCTTTCATACCAGCCTATGGATATAACCCCCGCATTTCTCCCACTACTGGCAACGGCTTGTACTGCTCAGCCGAACAGTGGCGGCCACATTTTTGGCCTTACGAGCCGGATTCATAACATCGTAATTATACTATTATATACCTTCTAGAAAATTAGTTATAACTTCGAACTTATCACGTTGATGTGTCATTGCGCCACTCAACATAATTCCGCAATCTATACTCATAAATCGCTATTTTCCCCCTATATTCGGCACTAAGCCTTATTAATACGCATCAATATATACATTTCTCTCATAAATATACGCAAATATTATCAAAAAATTGCATAGTTGGTACCCTTTCATACGCCATTTTGAAGACGCAGGCTGTGCCTTGTGGTCAATGAAGTGGTTATTGTAGGTATTTAACTGTCGTTTATTGCATCATTATTTACATAATTCATCTGTGTGATATATTGTGTATTCCATATTTCGTATCGCAAACTAAGTTATCGTTATCTTAACCTGTATTCATTCAGCCGTGACGTCATCATTCACCGCGCATGTTGTAGGCATATACGTAAAATACGGAACATTAAATAATCCCTAATTACTTTGCATTTATCGTAAGTAACTAAATTTAAATTATGGCCCCAACTACTTCTAAGGACGCCAAGAGCTCAGATAGAACTTCACCCACTCTTAAAAAATTGATTAATAAACGCAACGCAATATTTTCTAGAATTCAGGACATTTATAATCATTCTAAAAGTGTTTTTGATAATGAAACATCTCAAGAATTGTTCTTGGGTGGTATCGAGTCATTAGATAACTTGCGAACTGAATTTCATCAAGTGCTGGATGAAATTACTGATGCAGAACTGGAAATTAATCCTGATTCTGAACCCAATTATAAAAGTTGGAGCTCTTTCGAAGAGTTATATTGCTGTTGCAAACGCGTAGCTTCTAAGTTAAACGCAAATAAACCAACATCTGACAAGTCTATTGTAGGCTCCTCACATAAATCTATATTAAAGTTGCCGAAACTCGAGTTAGTCAGCTTTTCAGGTGAGCCAACAAAATGGCCTATTTTCTATCAATCGTTCCAAAAATCTGTGCATGAACACCCTGATTTGACCGACAATGAACGGCTGCAATATTTGTTAGGAAGACTATCAGGACGGGCACTTTCCGTTTGTACCGGAGTCGCACCAAACGCAGAGAACTACAACATAATATGGCAAACGTTGGTTAACAAATATGAGGATAAACGCAGTTTGGCTACCTCATATTTAGATCAGATATTCGAATTTAAATCGTTTAATACCGCAACTTCAAAAAATTTTGATGTGTTTTTAGATAAGTTTTGTTCCGCAGTCGCTTGCTTAAAGGCACTCAAAATTGATGATTTATCAGACTTTATACTCCTTTATCTTTCGCTAAAGAAAATAGATTCAGAAACGGCGAAGTCGTTTGAAATGCATGTCCGCGCTAGTTCAATGCCGGCATATGATGATTTCATTACATATCTTAGAGAACAGACAAAAATTCTAGAACGCACCGCAGGTCCTTCGGGTAAACGTAATTATAATGAACCACAAATTAAACTCCCGCAAAAATCTACAAACGCATTTGTAACTGCAAATACACATTGTGTGTGCTGTAATCAAACTGACCATTTTAATTTATATAAATGTCCGCAATTTTTAAAAATGTCTGTAAACGACCGATTTAATTACCTCAAAGAAAATAGGGCATGCACAAACTGCCTCAGTACATCGCACAGTAACTCTGCGTGCAAATCTGTTCATAGCTGTCGTCATTGTAATAATAGGCATCATTCTTTAATCTGTCGTAAACAGATTACGTCACAGGCACCCGCGTTACAGACCGCACGCCTTGACGGGCTGCAGTCGTCTGCTAAACAACGGGATTCGGATACGTCATGTCTTATCTCTGTAGACAGATCGAACACAACTTGTTTGTTAGGCACGATGCAAGTTAACGTTCTCGATGCAAACAATCGCGTACAAACTGTGCGAGCTTTGGTTGACCCCGGGTCACAAAGCAATTTTATAACTGCTGAATGTTGTAATAAATTAAATCTTAAATATAATAAGGTTTCTCGCGCCATCGTTAAAGGCATCGGTTCCTCGCCTAGCCCTATTAAAGGTACTACCAACTTAGTCCTATTTTCACAAATAGACAGTAATGTCTCGTTTTCGCTCGATGCTTGCATTATTGATCGCATCACTGATAAGCTACCGACGGTACCTATAGATTTAACTGCGCTTAAGTATCTACGACACGTCATTCTCGCAGACCGGCAATATAATGAACCGGGAAATATAGACATTCTTATCGGCGCTCAGTTGTTTGGTAACATTTTATTGTCTGGACCGCCAGGTACTCCAACCGGGTTTGAAACTATATTTGGATACATGCTTATCGGAAATTCACCTACGCTTAGTACAAATAATAACATGGCCATTTCGATGTGTTCTTTTGTGGAACCAGAACCTACTATTGACGCGATATTAACAAAATTTTGGCAACTTGAAGAGGTGTCTTATGAACCTGCCTTAAGTGCAGCTGACCGCGAATGTGAAGAAATATTTAATAAAAATGTTTCCCGCGATAACACCGGCCGTTACACGGTCGCGTTACCTTTTGCCAGCGATCCTAGTGTATTAGGAGATTCTTATCAAACCGCTAAAAAACGCTTCTTATCTTTCGAGCGCAGGTTCGATTCCTGCCCGGACTTTCGCATTGAATATAATGAAATAATTCGTGAATACCTATCGAAAGACTATATATCACCGCTACCTGACGACAATCAATCTAACGGCTATTATATACCACACCACGCTGTTGTGCGCGCTGATAAAGCTACAACTAAGGTTCGTATGGTTATGGATGCTAGTGCTAAAACTGATACTAACGTTTCGCTCAATGATACATTGCACTCGGGCGTAAATTTGCAGAATGATTTGTTTTTAATATTACTTGATTTCCGTTTATTTGAAATCGCGTTCATGTGTGATTTGAAGCAAATGTTTTTGCAAATTTTAGTATCTGACGAACATAGAAAATACCAGAAGTTTTTATACCGCTTTGACAATGCCTCACCGTTAGTCACATATGTTTTCAACAGGGTATGTTTTGGAAACCGTAGTAGCCCTTATCTCGCTATGAGAGTTGTCCGCAAATTATGTGAAGACGAAGATTCATCTTTTCCCCGCGCCGCTCACGTTGCCAGGCATCATTGTTATACTGACGACTTATGTTACTCAGTACCTACCGTCGAAGATTCTCACCAGCTTAAGGATGAACTGATGGGAATGTTTAAGGCCGGCGGCTTTGATCTCGTAAAATGGTCTAGTAACTGCCGCGAATTACTTGATTCATTACCAGAATCACACCGCTATGATACGCATATCCAATTAGATGGAGCCACGCAACCCCTGAAGGTTCTTGGCCTTCAGTGGTCACCCATAACTGATGAATTCTATTTCACAGTTACTTTAAATGAAAGACCGTGCACTAAACGCAATATTTTATCTGTTATTGCTCGTCAATTTGATATTCTCGGACTAATTGCACCTGTCATACTTCATGCTAAATTAATTCTACAACGCTTACACGTTTTAAAATTAGACTGGGATGACAACCCGCCACAAGAAATCGTAAATTGTTGGGAAAGGTACTTACGCGAATTGCCGATGCTCATGGATCTCCGCTTTAAGCGTCATCTAGGTGTAACACCCGACGATAAGGTTTCCATTATATCTTTCTCCGATGCCAGCGAAAGGGGATACGGGTGTGCAGTTTTTGTTAAGATCGAAAGTCCTAATAGTCTGAAACCCATAATATCGCTTGTATGCGCAAAATCAAAGGTGAGTCCTCTAAAAACTGTTTCAGTAGCCAGACTCGAAATTTGTGCCGTATTATTAATGTCCAAGCTCGTCCGTCGTGTAATTGATACCTATACCTTACGTCACCCCATAGCTAATGTCTATTGTTTTACTGATTCGATGGTCACCCTACATTGGGTGCATTCGTCACCGCACCGCTTTAAAACGTTTATAGCGACGCGCATTACAAAAATTATATCTAACTTGCCCGCTGAGTGCTTTTTCCATGTTCCGGGAAAGGAAAACCCTAGCGATTGCTTATCACGCGGATTAACGCCTGCCCAACTCATCGCTCATCCGGTTTGGTTCTCCGGACCAAATTGGTTGCAGTATGGGATTGAGGAGTGGCCGATTACATCTATAAAAGATGTATCAGTCCCTGACAATTTACCTGAGACTAAAGTCCTATCGCTAGCTTCAGCTACTGATAACGACGAACCTCATCCATTATTAGCATTATCGCTTCGGGTCTCAACATGGAGGAAACTTTTAAACGCAATTGTTTACGTATACCGCTTTATAAAAAAAATACCGCGCTCTGATCACATAACCGCTGAAGACTTTAATCACGCAGAACTTCAACTTTTAAAGGCTGTTCAATCGTTTTATTTTTCTGACGAAATAAAGTAAATTAACCGGTAATAAACAATGTTCCAACGCGATGAATAAATTAACTCCATTTCTTGATGAGTGTGGTTTAATCCGTGTCGGTGGCCGTCTTCGCCACTCGGATCTATCTTACGAACAACAACATCCAATACTATTACCCCGTAAAGATCGTGTAGTCGAGTTATTAGTTACACATTATCACCGCAAACATTGTCATACCGGACCGCTAGCGGTCATGTCAATACTGCGACAACGGTATTGGATTTTATCTTGCCGTAATATCGTTCGGCAAATTACACATAAATGCAACTTTTGTTTTAGGGCTAAACCTAAACAATATTTTCCTTTAATGGGAGATTTACCCGCGTGTCGTGTGAATGACAGTAAGGCATTTTACCACACGGCAACGGATTTTGCAGGACCGATTGCGATTGTGCCCTATAGGAAACGTGGCGTTCGTTCAATAAAATCATATCTATGCATATATGTTTGTCTAGTGACCCGCGGATTCCACGTGGAAATTACTACTGATCTGACTACGAATTCCTTTATATCCGCTTTTAAACGCTTCATATCTCGACGAGGCGCTATTTTTTGCATGTACTCTGATAATGCAGGCACATTCCAAAGCGCATCAAAGTCGCTATCAGACGTTCAAAATTTTGTAACCTCAGACACATATAAAAACGCTTTCGCAAATGAGCTTTCAAATAATAGAATTTTGTGGAAATTTGGTCCACCTCGTAGCCCTCATTTTGGTGGTCACTATGAAATTTTCGTTAAGGCATTTAAAAATCACTTATACAGGGTGGTCGGTTCACAACTTCTTACCTACGAGGAATTGTTAACTGTAACCACGCAAATAGAATGTGTAATTAATTCACGACCGCTAACACCACTGAGTGAAGATCCTTCTGAGCTCAGTGCTTTAACTCCAGCTCATTTTCTGATGTCCACTCCCTTGAAACACTTACCTCAATATAACGAAACAGATGCAAAATATTTAATACGCCGCTATAAGTTGCTCGATCAGATGGTGACGTCATTTGCTAAGCGTTGGAAGCATGAATATCTACATCAGCTACAAGGTAGAGAAAAATGGAATACCAATTCTAATCCAATTAAAATAGGAACTGTAGTTGTAATCCTTACCGACAATACACCTCCACTTCATTGGCCACTCGGCGTTGTTGTTGCTGTGTTTTATGGCAATGATAATATATGTCGAGTAGCATTGGTAAAAACCGCGACTGGTGTTTACAAAAGACCAGTCGTGCGGCTTTGCCCATTACCTTCTCAGTAACTTTATTTTTGCCCCCGCGCCGCTTCTCTACTTTTCTTTAAAACCGAAGGTTTTAAGGCCGGGGGCAATGTTCGCGCCACTTGTGGTATTATTTCATAGACAAATATTTCTCTTCCATACCCACATTTTTCACACCTTTTTTCGCGGCACAGTAAAAATACTGGTCGTCATTGTCCAAGGACGAGAGTCTGCATTTACACTCCGTACTCACCGCACGTACCTCGCTGCTTGGTGAAGATACCACCAACGATACATATATTAACCGCACCGCGAATTGTGATAGTAGCGAGAATAATATCAAGGAAATTACAGTGAAGCAAGTGAGGAAGCTCTGGCCAGAAGCTACATCCAAGAGGACCGTCAAGACAAGGATATAGAAACGAATTCCAGGTACCACTGTGCAGCTTCTTCATTCTGTTTCTTTACTATATACCACTCTTTCATACCAGCCTATGGATATAACCCCCGCATTTCTCCCACTACTGGCAACGGCTTGTACTGCTCAGCCGAACAGTGGCGGCCACACTCAGTGTAGTACACTTTGTCTATCTACATACTTGTAAACGCACAGCAGTAGCAAGCAATAAATCATCAATCAATTGTGTCATTATGCACGATGTCTTGCACAATCAAACGCCAAGCATTAGACTGCACGGGCTGAGAGTTGGATATTTGGTAATGATCTTAAACCCGCAGGGAGGTATTCTGTCTGAACTTAGAGCTATAAAATCTCAACACCACTGATGGTTGGTGTTGAAAACGCTCCGCTGTGACTTATCGGCAACTCGGATATGGACACCGCTAAGGTTTGAGCTTGGACAGTTCACAGCGATGGTGCAAGGCGACAAGGGGGCGATTCCCCGGCTTAAGTCACTCTGAAGGTGACCTAAATCAGAATTTGGATTTGGAAGGAAAACATAATTTGGATTCAGGAAAAAATATATGTTACGCACGGACGTTTTGGCAACAAATCTACTATCTTGACTACTTGATTAATAGGTAAAGAAAATACTTAACGATAACGATTTTCACACTTAACTTTCACTTATATTTTATCTTGAATAACCTTAAAAAATCCGTATAGAAAACTAAAAAATTGTATCCATCTAAAACTACGAATATTTTATTCTTAGACCTAAAAAGTTATTTTCTCTAATATACGCGGATAAAGGTCGTAGCCGCACCGTTTAGCGCGCGTTGATATTAACGTTGTTTAATTCATTCATTTTTCATTCATTCAAGCCGACCATAACTAAGTTACAATAATAAAATGTAGTTATTACCAAACTCAGCTTATGGCATCCGATAAAGTCTATTCGGAAAGAGACTTTGAGACTGTAACAATGATAAATAATGATAACTAACAAAAAATAATGATAAATAACAAAAATAGTGATAAATAATATCAAGTCTTGGACAGGCAATTATATAGGCCGGCAGGCATCAGGTTACAGTTTATTTAAATACAAGTTCACTTTCTTTCTGGACAGACTCTGGTAATATTAATATAAATAAATGCCCACATTAGTGTGTACCTGTAAGCTCTCGAAAGCTGCTGCATGCCTTATGGCATGTATTTACGAGAATATTTCTAAAGTTCAGCAATAAATGTAATGTACCGACAAATAATTATCGTTATTGTAACGTAATATTTGTGATTTTCGTTATTTGGAATAACAGTCTCGGAATAATTACGGTCCATCATGTTGTATTCTAAACATTGGGTAATTGTTAATGTATTATGAAATGTTAAGCAATGATCATGTTATTTTTATTAGCAGTGGAAATTTTTGTGCGAGTTGGAGTCGAGAGATATAAAGTTGTTAAGACCGATGAGCCAGTTAGTAATCATGAAATGACAGGTACATGAGACTTAACAACTTGTTTACTTGGGGTGATAGGCGCAGTGCAGTTCGCCATTTGTAATGAAATATACTGGTTATAAGCAGAGGTTACCGCTTAACACCAAAGAGCCTCGTGCTTGTTCCATGATGATGGCATAAAAAAATACTGGGCTAGTACAGCCGGTTATTTAAAACATGAATATTTCTGGAAGTTTCCAAATAAACCTAAAATAAAAGCCATTATTATCGTAGCTCTTCACTCAATTCACTGTGTCCTTACAAACGTGAAACACGCACTTGTACAAAGATTGTATATGGTACCCCTATATTGTGCCCCTATAACTTGAGTGCATCGATCAACGAGACTAGATTTTATAATTGAGTTTTAAAGTGTTCAAGAGCTTGTTGAGTGAAGGCTTCCACAGATGTTTGTATAAAATATAAGTTATACATTCACCCTTTGGTTGACTTCGAGTATATTGCAAAAACATTTCGCAAGATGAACGCACTTAGCGTTTTTTTCAGGCTTTTTAAGAATTTTGATATTTTTTTCGGAAAACGGATATATCTACAAACACAAACTTGCCTAATATGGCTAAACCATAATTCGCCTTGTGTGCCAAACGTTAACACTCCTAAGGTTATAAGTTTATCAGCTTAGAAGGTGATTCAACCATGGTGTAAGAGTACTATTTATAAGATTATTTAAATGTAAATTCGCTGTGCAATGAAGAGTTTTGTATTTATTATTTTGCATTTACAAAATTACCACAATATGAAAAATTTGAACCACGAGTGATATTTGAACCCGCTACCATCCATCTCTAAAGCCAGGACATACTCTTCCAACTAAGCTATCGTAGTGAATGGCTCAAATTTATCCCATCGTTCCTATCGTGCATATGCTGTTCGTTAGATAAGACAGCTGACAGACGTAGCTACTGCTAGGCTCGTTTATTACGCGTACTTCCACAGTATTATGTCATATGGTGTATTGCTGTGGGAAGCTGCTGCTGAGATAGAGACAATCTTTATCTTACAAAAGCGTGCAATTCGAGCCATATATGAAATGGATCCTAGGGAATCCCTGAGAGATCTTTTTAAAGAAATTGAAATTTAGTAAATTTAAATCAAACAGTGACAATCACGATTATAACACTAGGAATAAAGATAAAATAGCGGTGCCAGGTTTTAGCAAAGACAAATAAAAGGTCCTTCTTAGGCAATGGTGTGCGGTTTATATAAAGTACCCAAACATATTACAACGCTCACAGAAAAAAAAAATCAAGTTGAACGTGAAGAACATTTTGATAAAGAAGTCTTTCTACACAGTTTGTGATTACTTAAACGACAAAAATGCTTGGACTGGTTCGCCTCTGCCAAAGCGCCTGTCACCTACGTGATGTAAATATATATTGAAATTATTTTACTACATAGTATGTAACACATTGTTAAAAAACGTTTAAAAGAATGCCCCCGAGTTTCTTGCCCGTTTTTCTCGCAGTGGCTCTATAATTTTTGTTTGCTGAACGTGGCAGTACAATGTAATATATTTCAATATTAAAATTTGTAATTGACCTTCAAAAGAGGGTCGTAGACGCCTAAATTGAATAAATGATTTTGACTCTAACTTATCGTTTAACCGCCTTAATAGCATGGAGTGACATCTGCAGCCAACTGAATTGAACTACAAATAAGAAATAGCTAAACTTGTTTACACGCAACCAAAGGATTGTAATATTATTTATGCATTACGTCTGCTAAACGCATACCTTCCTAAATTACTATTTCGTAATAATTAATACAAAATTGCGATTTTCAGTACGAATCCCTATTACTATAGCTTACACACACACTGACATCGTATATTCCATTTAAAGTTATTCAAATGCTAGAAGCGATCGAACAAAACAAACAAGTCAACAAACGTAAAGTGAACAGCGACACCCGAAATTCACACTCACAACGTTCGGTGCCTACAATGCAACTCAATAGTGTACGCGACCTACTGTACTGCCGTATTCTGACACACAAACTACTATATTTTTTAATCATTACTTGTATATATATATATATATATTATATAATATTATAAATGCGAAAGTAACTCTGCCTGTCGGTTACGCTTTCACGCCAAAACTACTGGACCGATTTGAATGAAATTTGGTATGGAAATAGTTTGAGATGCGGGAAAAAACATAGGCTAGTTTTTATCCAGCTGCGCAAAAAGAGGTTAATGTTTTTGTGTGATAAAATACATACGCGCGGGCGGAGCCGCGCCCGGAAAGCTAGTATTAACTAAAAAAGTAAGGAAAGAGAAAGGTTGGCTTTAACTCTCACTCCGTCGTGGTGATGAGTGATAATTTTTGCCGTAGAGCAAACCCCCTTATTATCATAATGTTATCTTGGGTTTTCAAGATTATTCCATATAGTTAAAAAACTTACTATATTACTCCGTGGATAGGGAATGTTATAATTGAAAAAATGCTATTTCTGACGGTAGCACAAAATGAATTCTTAATAACTGAAGTGACATATAAAACCGATTAGTCACCCCGTGAGTCCCGTGACCACGACACTGCACGTTTGGGTCAAAGTAATGATAAATATATACGATTAAAACCGTTTGAAGTTATTGAACTCCATATTATTATTAAAAAGGTTGATTGCCTTAAAGGAAGCTAATCGGTTTACAAACAACAGTTTTTTTGGGTAAGGAAACCTTGATTTTATACTTTGAACCCTCAAGTTCAAAATCTGTCGCCAAGCAGCCATTCTTCAGAGGCAGCAATTCTTATTAAGCTTGTTATGACCTTGTTCCACATGATCTATGTCCATCAGGTTTAATTGTGGTCAAAGGATTACCGTTAAAACCTTCAACCACATCATCACTTACCATTTTAAGAATATTATAAAAAATTAACAGTCATCTGAATTGGAAAGCTTTGAATTCTACCTCACAAATACTAGAAATAAGACTGCTCATTGATACATTAAATAAAACAGCGCAGCGTTGTATAGTAGACAATGCCATAACATGTGAATACAAGTTTACAATGCCCTAGAGAACCCGAGAATTTCAGAAAATTAGACCTAAGCTCGTAAAGGAGAATTTTGAAAGTGGCTTCACACAAACATATTTTATAAAATAAATTATTTAATGTAATGAAATAATGTGTATGTAGATAATAATAATGACGATAAAAATGAAGTGAATAATTGAAATGTTAAAATGTAATGTTCAGTACTTAAATGAATGTTTGCATGCCACAGTTTGGCAGAATGTACCAGGCACACTTTGCTAAATCCTTGTGCCATCCTTTGTACCTACATTTTATGCGAATAAACTATATTCTATTCTATATTCTTTTCTATTCATCAAGTCAGATTGTGTAATTTGGTAAGAATTCATACAATGCCCAACAATAATAAAAGGTAATTGAAACATTCCTAAAACTTCGTATGGCAGCTATAAATATATATACGTACTATATACTGTATTCGTAGCGATATGAACAGGTACTATTTGCGTACGCGCTTAGCTTCACAAACACAACGGATTATAATTCACTTTGTTTTTTGTTAATAGCTGATTAGCTAGCCTTTGACCACTATCACAACTGATGCCTAATGGTAAGTGATGATGTGGTCAAAAATGTTGCTCATACCGTTAAGTGTTTGGCGACTGATTTTTTACTTGATGAGCTAGCGCCTAGGCAGGCATTGGAAAAAAAAAGTGTAAAATGTTCTAGTTTTGAGTTGATTCACACAGCCAATCACTCTTAGAGTTCCAGAATACCTCCCGATTCGAAACTAAACGTGACAACCAACTTTACTCATTACGCGATGCCTCCAAACGCTGTTGTTGCTTCAATCGCTAATTAGCAATTTTGTTAGAGCTCAGAGTTATATGAAAATAATGAAGTTACATATTCAATTAATTTGCAATAATCACAAAATATGGTTCTGCTGAATATGCGGTGAACCACAGCCTCAGGTAAAACTTAAAAAAGAAAGAAATATTGGTATTCAGTGTGTTTGCGCCAGATATTTGTGGTTGAATGGTTCCTTACCATTGTAAGTATTGTGTGCTGTATGGCTCACTCAAACTTCGCGCGCTTTGCTTGAGCGCGCGTTTCAAACCGGATCGATAACAATCGACCGTCGTGTACTGCCTATACGCGGTGCATGAATGAACTACTGACAGTTGTTACTGCAAGAGCATCATGGCGTGTGCTAATAGTCATTGAACATCTTCGAAAACATTATTTAATACAGTGCTTTACGTTACCTGTTACCGTATTTATCGTGTACGCGGACGTGAATAAGCTGTATCCACCGCAGCAGCGTCGGGACTATTTTAGTGCAAGGGAAAGACGTTTGTGTGTGCATGTGGGACTCTTCGTTCTAAGTTTTGTATGGATTGCCCATCGCTGGTCGAACAAGGGAGCTGCGCAGCTCAGGAGATACTCCACTTTAAAACGGTGATTGAGCTTAATGTATGCATTCCTTGCCTTGTTAGGGAGACCTGCCAACCACATCTGCTCGGAACCCCTGACGTCTGTTTACGGTGCCATCCTTGAATAAGCATTTAGCTTATCGGCCCTTTGGCCCCCACATAGTTGGTCCATCGAACCGAATTACTGGTCCAAATAGTTTTATTTAGACAAATATTTGGACTCATACGATCCATTTTACTCGGTATTAATCTGTACTACCGACCTATTATTACATACAGTCCACCATTATCAACTCATATATCTTATTATATCCTGTTAATTCATTTATTCCTGCTGTAGATATATCTTATTACCTGTCGAATGTAATGTATTATCTTATGTTTATTCGTTTCAATCCAATATTTAGTGGCATTTGAACAAATAACAAGAATAATTACCAAGTCATTTCGTAGGCAATAATATCTCGCTGAATAATATTACGGGACTTAAACAATTAAATAATACATGTTAAATTGGTCAGAATTGTTCACAACGTAATATAACTTAACTACATAATACTAAACTAGCATCATAATATTTCGTGCTTATTGTGAAATTCAATTCTATTCATAAAGTTACTAAATTTATATTTTTACCTTCGTTTTCCCACTACCCACTTATACCATATTATATTTCTGCTGGGATTCTGTCTGTCCGCCATTTATCACTTGATATCTTATGCTGGCTGTGACGTCACTCACGTCAGATTATTTTGTTCGTTCACTAGTGTAGTGTTGCAAGTTGCAACAACGCGATTGCAATCGGGGTGCGTTCCGGAACTGCGGCAACGAAATAATCGTATTGATCATTCGAGTAATCGACTAACGAACATTTATTTATTGTTTGATTTATTGACGAGTTTGAATTGACGTTTATTGGCATTATTGTTAAGCGCTATCATTGGCGTATAACAAAATCAATAATAACTTATACATTTTTATCCCTTTTTCACAATAATGGCGGAAGAAAGGAAAGTCAGAATGAAAATTAAATTCTGTGAGGCAGCGTTGAAATCTTACTTTGCCAAGATTCAAGGAATATATGATTTAGGGGTAAGTATGGTAAGCGAAGAACAAGAAACACAATTATTAGTGTCAACTTCTAATTTACCTACACTTAGAGCTGAATTCATCGCGAAGTTAGAAGAGTGGAACATGACACAGATGGAAGCGGATCCAAAGTATGAACCATGTTTTAAAAAATGGGAAGCTTTCGAAACTAATTATGAACGCTTGCAAAATAAAGTAAGTTTATTGCAGAGTAAAAAACATATAAAGGTCAGTCAAAACGATTCAAAGGCTCCTCAAATCAAATTACCTCCTATAAAATTACCTCAATTAGACAATGATAAGAAAGCGTGGCCAATGTTTATAGAGTGTTTTAATAGCACAATACATAATAATAATCATCTCACCAATTCTGAAAAGGTGTACTACTTGTGCGGTCAGTTGTCTGGGAAGGCGCTTGATGCCATAGCTGGTATTTCGCCCACAGGTGATAACTATGAGCTAATCTATAATACTCTTGTAGATAAATATCAGGATGTGCGTTCGTTAGCCACGGCTTATTTAGATGAAATCTTTAACTTAAAGAAAATGCAGGTGCCTTCTGTTGACGGATTAAATTCATTTATTGACAAATTTTCTGTGTCAGTGGCAGCGTTTGAAAAATTAGATATTATAAATAAATTAGATTTTATTTACCTATACCTGGCTTTGAAGAAGGTTGATTGTGATACCGCGCAACTATTTGAAAATTCGGTGCGTAGTGAACAAATACCTTTGTATAGTAATTTTGTTAAGTTTCTTAAGGAGCAAGTAAAGATTTTAGAACGGACAGGACCGGGATCTAGTGCGAGTGAGAGGGGTTCGCTTATATCGAATAATGCTCGAGTGCCAATGACTCCAAAGTCGGTGCCTGTTCCGGGTAGAAATACCAAAACTTTTGTGACTGCGAGTGATGGTGCAGTGTGTCCTTTGTGCAACGCTGCGAGTCACGGCTATTATTCGAAGTGCACCGAGTTTCTCAAACTTTCGGCTAAGGAACGATACAATATAGCAAAAAAATATAATGCTTGTGTGAATTGTCTTAGTGTTCATCACCGTTCACCTGCATGCAACTCGAAATATGGTTGTAGTGTATGTCAATCAAAAACACATCATACCTTGTTACATTTTCAAAGTGATAAGTCGAGTACATCATTGCCTGTGTCTGGCGCTGGTCATTCGTGTGATAGTAACCCGAAGTTGTTGGAAGTTAGTGAGCCTGGATTGGATGGTTTGTCCAATGCGGGGGTCTCATTGTGCTCGATGCATAATGCTAATGCACATAACCCGTTGCATGCGGTTCCTCCGTCTACAGTACTACTTGCAACAGCTAAAGTGCGAGTAGTAGACCATTTTGGTGTATCTCATATGGTCCGATGCCTAATCGATAACGGGTCACAGAACCATTTCATAACGTCTCGGTGCTGTGAGCGATTGTCTTTGATGTTGCACCAGCCACAATATCCTATTTCAGTTCACGGCTTTGGTGGTGGTGTCAACTGTGTGCAAGGTGTAACCGAACTACAATTTTCTTCTCGCTTCGATTTGAAGGAAGTTTTTCGTATTCAGCCATTGGTGGTAAACACTATTACTAATAGCTTACCGACCTCTAGCATTGACATGTCGGTGATGTCGTATTTGTCCAGCGTTCCACTTGCTGACGATACTTTTCAGGTTCCAGGTGAAGTAGAACTACTGATTGGAGCGCAATTATTCGCTCAATTGTTACTACCCGGCAGAGTTCTTGGACCTCCTGGTACCCCAGAAGCCATTCAGACTTGCCTTGGATTCATCATTATGGGGGAAGCTCCGGCTTTGACTACAAGTAAGTCATCCCGTACGGAGACTTATTGTACGTTTGTAGATTCGCAGATGCGGGAAGAGGTATCCAAGTTTTGGCAATTGGAAGAAGTTCCTTCCTCCACATCTGCGCGTTTAAGTCGGGATGAACAGGAGTGTGAGAGTATTTATAAATCCTCTACATCACGCGACTCCACCGGTAGATATACGGTAGCATTACCATTCAAATCGGACCCAACCGAACTAGGCAGCTCATTAAATGCTGCTCAGAAACGTTTCTTTGCCTTAGAGCGTAAGCTGCAAGCGTCTCCGCCATTGCGGAAGGCATATGATGACGTAATTAAAGAATATTTAGAAGTTGGATACTTGACCCCGGTTTCAGATATCGATAATTCTGGTCATGACTACGGTTATGTCATTCCCCATCATTGTGTCATACGGGATAACAAGGTAACAACAAAACTTAGAATTGTACTGGATGCCAGTGCACGGACGGATCGTGACCTTTCCTTAAATGTAGTGCTTCACGCCGGTCCTAACTTACAGGGTGACATTTTTACTCTTTTATTAAACTTCCGTTTGTTTGCAGTAGCTTTTTGTGCTGATGTCAAGCAAATGTATTTGCAAATAAAGGTACTCCCAGAACATTGCAAATACTTGCGACTATTGTATCGCTTCAACCCTAATGACCAGTTGCAATTGTTTCAATTTGACAGAGTATGTTTTGGTTTGACCTCAAGTCCGTTTTTGGCTTTAAGGACTATTGAACAGCTCTGCAAGGATGAACATGTCAACTTTCCACTTGCTGTACAGGCTGTTCGCAAGGGTTTATACATGGATGATGTCGTTTTTAGCGTAAACTCTGTGTCGAATGCATTGGAAACAGCATATCAACTGATAGGACTATTTAAGGCCGGAGGCTTCGACCTCATGAAGTGGTCTAGTAACTCAGCTGAGTTACTTGCTCAAATACCTGATACACATCTTCATCCACAGGTGCACAATTTTGATGATGATGGACACAAAATATTAGGTATCAAATGGGATCCGCGACTGGATGGTTTCTCATTCGACGTTTCGCCTTGTCCTCATGATTGTACTAAACGGAATGTACTTTCAGTAGTGGCCAGGTTATGGGATGTCTTAGGATTCGCAGCACCAGTAATATTGTATGCGAAGCTGCTTATTCGTGATTTGTGGGAATTAAAAATAGATTGGGACGAGACACCTCCTCCACATATTGTCGAAAATTGGACTCGCTTTAAAGCAGAACTGCCGTTATTATCGCAATTGTTTATACCACGACATATCGGTGTTGTTGATAATGGAGTTGTCACGTTAGTAGCCTGCTCAGATGCAAGTGAGAAGGCGTTTGGCGCGGCTATCTATATGCATTGTCAAACACAAGATGAGGTTAAAGTAAACCTCTTATGTGCAAAGTCACGGGTCGCCCCTCTCAAGACCGTGTCTTTAGCTCGTCTTGAATTATGCGCGGTTCTGTTGATGTCGAAGTTGGTGAGAGTTGTGCTTGATAATTATGACAGACGGTGTCATATTGATCGTATCGTTGCATTTACTGATTCTACTGTTACCTTGCATTGGATACATTCTAGCCCTCATAAATGGAAAAGTTTCGTGGCAAACCGTGTGGCTAAAATTCATGAGAATTTGCCACCCTCGCATTTTTATTATATCTCTACTAAAGAAAATCCGAGCGATTGTTTATCACGTGGCCTCAGCCCTGCTCAGCTTCTTAAGCACCCGTTGTGGTTTAGCGGACCCTCTTGGTTAAAAAAGGAATCATCTCAATGGCCTATACGAACAACCTTTTAAGACTGATGCAGATATAGCAGTACCAGAGGCTAAGACTGTGTCATTGGCGGTCATTGAGCCCTCTACGTCTCCACTGTACATGTTGTCACAAAGGGTATCTTCATGGCCCAAGTTGCTACGTATATCAGTGTACGTATTGAGATTTGTGAGAAAGTTATCATCAAAGGGAATTCCCAATGCAAAAGACTTAGTCCGAGCCGAATTGGAAATCATTCGCGCGTTACAGTCTGTGCATTTCTCCGAAGCGATGAGTGCCGTACTGACCGGTAAGTCATGTTCTAAGTCGATTCAGAAGCTACGACCATTTATTGTTAACGGCATATTGCGTGTCGGTGGCCGTTTAGACAAAACTAAACTTACGTTTGACCAGAAACATCCTATACTGCTGCCGCAGAAGGATCATGTTGTCAACATTATAATTGATCTTCTCACCGAGTAAACTGCCATGCTGGGCGAAATTTACTGCTGTCTTTGTTGCGGCAACGGTTTTGGATTTTGGCGGGAAGAAATCTTGTTCGTTCCCGAGTGCATTTGTGCAATGCTTGTTTTAGAGTTCGGCCTAAGGCTTGTATCCCTCCGGTGATGGCTGACTTGCCAGAATGTAGATTACAAATGTCAAAGCCATTCGCTCACACAGGTATGGACCTATGTGGTCCGGTAAACATTACATTAACACGCAAGCGAGGTGTAAAAAGCCAAAAGGCGTATATTTGTGTTTTTCTCTGTCTTACTACTCGAGCTGCCTATGTCGATTTAATTCCGGATCTAAGCACTGAAGCCTTTCTTAATGCGTTAAAACGGTTTTTGAGTAGACGCGGCCCGGTAGAAAAGTTGTTTTCAGACAATGGGACAAATTTCGTAGGTGCGCGATCGTATTTAAATGAACTTTACACGTTTCTGAATTCGGAACAACATAAGAAACAATGGGATGGTGAGTTGTCTAGTCAACGAATTGAATTCGAGATGATACCTCCGAATTCACCCCATTTTGGTGGTGGGTGGGAATCATTGGTAAAAGGGTTTAAAACTGATCTATTGCGTTCAATTGGCGCTCAAATACTTACCTATGAAGAGCTTCTGACGGTATTGACTCAGATAGAAGCTGTATTAAATTCGAGACCCTTAGGGCAGGCTTTAAGTCCTGATCCTTCAGAGCCCGTAGCTATAACTCCAGCGCATTTTCTGCATACCGTTCCTTTGCGTTCGCTTCCATCGGCACCAGTTGTAGATAGCGTGGAAAGGTTACGTTCGCGGTTCTTATTGATAGATAAGCTCGTTCAGTCGTACTGGAATAGATGGAGTACTGAATACTTAAATACACTTCAAGCGCGTGAAAAATGGCTGATAGACCCTAACCCAATTCAGAAAGGTACTGTGGTTTTAATCATGCAAAATAACGCTCCGCCGTTACATTGGCCATTAGGCATTATTCAGGAAACATACCCTGGATCTGATCGCAGAACTCGTGTTGTTCTGGTTAAGACTAAAGGAGGTACGTTGAAACGCCCAGTGGTCCGTTTATGTCCACTGCCTTCCCAATGAATATAGGACTGAATATTGGATTGAAATGTTAGGTTTATTTATTTATGTAAATATGTTCTATATTCCCATTTATCGTATTCATTTATCTATATTTTATTAATATAAGTAATTTGTTTGTTCATTGAACAAGAATTTATGGCGTTGATGCCCTATGTAATTATTTTTGAGTTGAAATCTATGTATTTTTTTCTCTTTGAAAGGAATCCTTTCAAGCCGGGGGCGATGTTTGCGCCAGATATTTGTGGTTGAATGGTTCCTTACCATTGTAAGTATTGTGTGCTGTATGGCTCACTCAAACTTCGCGCGCTTTGCTTGAGCGCGCGTTTCAAACCGGATCGATAACAATCGACCGTCGTGTACTGCCTATACGCGGTGCATGAATGAACTACTGACAGTTGTTACTGCAAGAGCATCATGGCGTGTGCTAATAGTCATTGAACATCTTCGAAAACATTATTTAATACAGTGCTTTACGTTACCTGTTACCGTATTTATCGTGTACGCGGACGTGAATAAGCTGTATCCACCGCAGCAGCGTCGGGACTATTTTAGTGCAAGGGAAAGACGTTTGTGTGTGCATGTGGGACTCTTCGTTCTAAGTTTTGTATGGATTGCCCATCGCTGGTCGAACAAGGGAGCTGCGCAGCTCAGGAGATACTCCACTTTAAAACGGTGAGTGAGCTTAATGTATGCATTCCTTGCCTTGTTAGGGAGACCTGCCAACCACATCTGCTCGGAACCCCTGACGTCTGTTTACGGTGCCATCCTTGAATAAGCATTTAGCTTATCGGCCCTTTGGCCCCCACACAGTGCAAACATCAAAGACTCAAGTATATTCTTTCGGTTAGGCTTGGAAAAGTGCCGCTAAGTAGATTCACTAAAGTCAAATACTTGGAGCATTTGGCCACTGATACGTGTAAAACATATGACAATCCCTAGACCCTATAAACATACAATCTCCGTCAGGTGTCGGGTTAGAATGCCACCCCCCCTCATTTCTTCCCGTGAGTATCGTAAGGGGTGACTTAGCGACTTCTGAAGAACTGACAACTTCTATTGCAATAACCAAGACGCCTGCCAAGCGTGGGGATTATGTCAATTTTTTCGACCACATCATCACTTACCATCAGGTGAGATAGTGGTCAAAGGCTAACCTATCAGGCATTAAAAAAAAAAAAAAAAAAAAAAAAAAATCTCCCCAATGGGGGAGACCTTATTCGGCGGTGGACGTTTAGTTTGATATGATGGTGATGATGATGTGATAACATGCATTTTACTAATATGATACAAAGGATTGAAAAATTCAAGTTGATAATTTTTCTGCCAGATGATTCTTTGCCTTTTTTTGTTAAATAGATGTTTAATGAATCAATTAAACCCTTTAATTATCAAATCTAGGTATAAGTCTTTCCACAAATTTTCCAGTATTGGCGAAGCCTAAACCTGTGCCGTGTAGAATAGATTAGAATTGAAAATAGGCTTGGCCCAGTTAACGTAAAACCAAAACCCATCTGGCAGAATGTGAACTTATGGAAGTTGGACCTTTTTATTATCAAGACTTTAACAAGTTATTTTCTGATATTGAACGTTTGAAGTCGCTACCCGTCGCGAGTTATGATATCTTATTAATTTTATATTGTACAATCAGCTTGAAAATCCATTTACCAACATATTCACAAACTAAAGCACAAGCACTTATGCCGCAAGCATCGCTGTCAAACTCTGCAGTATTCATTACAGTTTGCATGGAGCGTTGTCTTTCAGCGAAAAAGAGCAAAATAATCACAAAGCGAAGCGAGCAAAAGCGCGTCTCTTATGTATCTGCTCCACGCTGATCGACGTTAATTGGCGATTGCATTTCAGGACGTTTTAACAAGCACACGGTCCAATGGAAATAATTACACAGTTTCAGCTGCGATGCAACCCAAAGCGACAATGTAAGTAACACTGAGCACAGTAACGATTTATTTTAACATATTTAACAGGATTTAAGTACTTTGCTAGTAAGGACTACTGTTTGCGCCAGATATTTGTGGTTGAATGGTTCCTTACCATTGTAAGTATTGTGTGCTGTATGGCTCACTCAAACTTCGCGCGCTTTGCTTGAGCGCGCGTTTCAAACCGGATCGATAACAATTGACCGTCGTGTACTGCCTATACGCGGTGCATGAATGAACTACAGACAGTTGTTACTGCAAGAGTGTCATGGCGTATGCAAACAGTTATTGAACATCTTCGAAAACATTATTTAATACCTGCTTCAAAAATGAAGTGAAATGTAGGTATCGTTAATTCTATTTTATATCTATATTTATTGTGAAATTGTGTATTGGAAATGTTATTGTGCCCTATAATGTGATTTTCATTCATTGTGTGATCTCTATTATCTATTATCTACGACATCACAATAGGAACCTCTAAATTTTTATTTGTCGAAGTAAACAATTTGTTTTTATCACAGACAGATTTGAGACTCCCTGTTTATGTTGTTCTTTTAATTAGGGAACCGAAGTATAAGGTTTAAATGTCATGGGCACAAAAGTGTCCTGGTAAATCGAAGGTGTTTTGATACGTGTGGGTGTTTTAAGCGTGAGGTTTTGGTTTTTTGCTCAACAAAACTGGATTGCTTTTGATCAGGGCACAGAAAACGTGAACCTTTTTCCGAATTGATTCCATCACGCATAGAAGAGATACTGTAACATAAAAAGAGGAACTTTGTCCAACTCGAGAATTTAAAACTCAGCCCAAATAAAATATGCCACGAACAATAATAATCCAAAAATAAAATTTTGACGGCCCCGCATTTTTAATTTTAATATATACAGATTAACATTTATATGTTCGCTTTTAAATCAACTAAGACGATGATACCTCACATGCAAGAGTGCACAAATACATTTCCTACAGTACACTCAATGAATATGAAGCTGCATGCCGGCGGGATTGAAAATATCTGCATTAGAATTTGATGATTCTTCTACAATATTTGTTAGTACAGCTCCTGTTTTTTGATGAAGTAGTGATAGCTCAGTGGCTATGGCTATGAATTTCCGTACAGCAGGTCCATCGCTCGAATATCACCGCGGGCTTGAGCTTCACCGCATGTTGGAAGGGCATTTTGCAAATGCCCGTCTGGCTAGCGACCCTCATAGAACAATCTGTCGCCAAGCATCTGACGGTTTGTTCCGGCAGCTGCACTTGAGAGCCAGTAACTCTTAGTTCAGCGTGCTTAACACCTTCGAACACATCATCACTTAACATCAGGTAAGATTGTGGTCAATAAAAAAACAAAAATTTTGTAGTTGGCCCGAGCAATATGACATGAATTTTAACTAGGTTTGGAATTCAAAATATAGATCCAACATTAATGTTTATATACGAGTACGTTATAATACTACTTATGTAGTACCCAACACAGTTTTACCCAGAACAGCTATGTTTCAGAATGGTGGAGGCTTTTGTTCAACGATGGACGTAATGACTATAGATGAGAATCATAAAAAAAAATTTTAGTACACACAATTGAGGGCATAAGTAGTGTTGTAAGACATGCTGATTATTGAGTGCAATATTTTACATTAACTAACTTTTGTAACGATCTTACGACACATTTGAAATGCTTATTTCGACTAAAATCTATCAACTAGCCAATCAAGATCAAAAATCAAGTAGCCAATTTCCAGCAGCTGTTCTTGTAAACATAGTTACATACAACACTGCATATTTGGACCACATCGTCACCTACAAAGAGGTGAGATACTTTCAAAGTAAATAAGCCCCGGCCAATTTCAAGCTGGGATCACTGAACCCAATTAAACTACGTCACAAGTTGTTTCTTTGCTTTGGAGTTAATGATTTATGACCGCGCCTGCGGAACCTTGATAACGGGATAATGAATTTACAAAATGGCCTTGAATTTTTTAATTAGCTATCGAAGGTGATATTGGTTCTTTGGAGCGGATAATTGTAAATACCAATTTCATAATATAGTCAAAGATAGTGAAGAGTGGCATACGAGTTCTGTATCTTGAGGTACCAAGTTCGATACCGATTACAATATTTTATTTTAATAGTCTATAAGCTAGCTTTTGAATACTATCTACTTGATAGTAAGTGATGAGATTGACGATATTTTTCAAGGCAATATAGAATTAACGGCTTTCAAAGACAGCTGCTGATATAAACAGTCAGGTGCTTGGCTATTAAATAAACAGTCTATAAATAATCCAAAAATATGGCATTTTAATTACACTTTGTTTAGCCTTATTGGTAGAGATATTGACATTGCACTTCCATGATGAAGATATAGACTTACAAAATTACAATGACAGGAAAATTACAGTCTGATTACAACACGCAGAGCATGCACTACTATACAACAATTAAACATAAAATTATAGGGTTGCGGTATCGTAAAAAGTTTAAAGCTAATTGCATAAATTAGTCTTGTTTGTAGTACGACCTAAATTGAACTATAAATGTCGCTCCTTCCCTAGGCATGGCATGGCTAAGAACCAGAGGATAAATAAGACTTATGGGCATATGTCGTGTTTGCTTAGTAATCCTGGACTATGTTTTTTTCTCGTTGTAATTTCGTAATGTAATACGCAGTGCATGCGATGTTGCAAAAATAAAAATATTAAAAGATATATCCGGTGTTTTTGTTGGTTTATTTTGTCATACTACAAGGAACTGCAATCTTCCGTAATCCATTCAATCCGCCATATTGAATGTAAGCGGCATGACAGGTGGGTTTTGGTTCTGGTTCCACTAGTTGTTTCATTTGGCAGTAACAAAAGACTGGTATGCACGTACGAAGTGCGATTCTCATATAAATGTATTTTCTTTATAATTTACTAAGTAATGTTGTACATGCACGTCCTTGAGCATAATATATCTATGTTTTTGTTTTGCCAGTTTCCTGTTTTATTATTTATTTTATCCGTAGGTGTTAATATAAGCCTTCCTATACTACATTTCATTAAATTAATTTATACACTAAATTACCGCATAAAATTGGAAATACACGTTCAGTGTTCCGAAAAGCGTAATACGTATTTATAATTTCAAACAAGGAAAATAGTAGTAAGAGTCATTAAGCCATTGACTGTTATATCGCAGTAGGAAACTGGGTTTTACGTTAGCATAGTTTTCTTTTATAATATTTTATTGTGCTGAACAAGCGCAAGGCCCACTTGATGTTAAGCGGACGAATCTCTGCCTATAACAGATGCATTTCGTCACAAGTCACTGTAGGGGCAAGGAAACACTTATGCGACAGTTTGTATTAGCACCTCGCTCGCCTTTCCTCGCCGCCTCCCCAATCTCCAGACATTACTACGTCACGCACGCGACTGTTAAGCTATACCGCTAAGTACACTCACGCGCATATTATAGTATTAGTCTTATACCTGTGTACTGTAATGTGTTAAATAATTAATACAGTTCCTACAATCGGTGTTTGCTTTGAGTTCCCACAGTACAGGAGAATACGCATACGCGGGCACAGACGATCAGGGCACCTAGCTAGATTATGTCCCTAGCAAAGGACCCGCGACAGTCACGAATTGCACTTGTACGCCTTGAGACATAGTTGTTAAAGTCTCATGTAGAAAATTTAACAAATATGATTTTTTTTCCGTTTTTAAGATAAACCAAAAACAGGAACTAATACAACAAATTGATAATTATTAAAACTTTAGAATTGAAATTTTTGCTACGCGGTATTTCTTTCTGAATAATCTTCCTTAACGACAAAACCTCAGTATCTGAGACATAAAAAGCGTCTCCAAGTTGTCCCCTTCGTAAGTCGGGTAAATAGTCATAAAATTAATGTAATTTCATCGCGTCCTAAGAGCTGTTTGCGACTCCCTTTTAGCTCAGTACTTAATCCGCCATTATTCAAATTACTAAATAAACGCTTTGGAAAAATGGAAGTGGTGAGGGGTTGATATCTCGTTATTCTCACTACATTGGTTAGGTGAAACTACTAGCCAAATTTCCATCGATGTTTTTGAGGCTTACTCGAATGAATAACACCCACAATGGAGTTTCAGCGGTAAAATATGGTAATACTCCGAGTACAAAGTAAATGTAAAAATATATTTCAATCGCGCCATTACCTGGATTAGGACATAAGATATTTTTTTTTAACTCGAATGACTAAAGAGTTTTTACGCAGGTGATGCCTCGAGATATGTCATACGAATGTAAAACAATGGACTTGCAGTCATGAAACTACTATTTTACAGAAAAAAAATGTCTGCTTGCATGATATTCATGAATTGAGTTTTTTATTAGGATAACGTTCTCATAAAATTGGTCCAACATTCAGCTAGTAGTATAGATTATCAGTAATTTTTAAACCAATCAACTACCTGCCGCGGTTATGACTGATAGGACTGCTTATGACATTTACAATTGAGCACTTCCGCGGTCCGGAAGGCAGTTGTTTAAGCGTTTTGCGAATACTCATCTGGCTATCTACCACCCTTAGGTAAAAAAGCACCAGATACCTAAACTGTGTTCTTTCAGCAGTTCTGGAGAGTCAGTTCCCATTCTAGGTAAGGCCCTTTTATCACTTTGTACCATCACTTACCATCACATTTTTTTGAGTGCATAAATTGTTTCATGTATCTTTAAGGAAAATCCATAAAAAAACCTTGATAAAAAACGTCAAAAAATGGTTAAAACGACGTCAACACAGCAAAAACGGAGCTATAATCAACTACAAAATATTTCAACTGGGCACAGATTGATTCATGTATTATTCAGTTCACTCGAGAAAGTTGAAAGAAGTGACGAAAAATGCGATGATTAGCAACGTGCTTGTCAAAGTGAGTGGGGTTAGTACCACTATGACGACGCTCCGATTACCTAAATAGTAGGTAAACTATAAACAAGTGCTTTCCCAGGAAGGATTGTTCTCACCAACGAAGGCAGGCCAGCTATAAAACCAAAGAGATATTATTTTACAACCACATCCCTGTGTTGTCCTTTTTGTTATTAGATAAAACATAATATTGTACCGACCCTATAGAAGTGAGATATGGGTAGGTAGACGAAGGTCAGCAGTTGCTGTATAGCTCTCCGAATACTAAGTTATACATCATACATCACTAACAAATACAATGGAAAATTTAGGTTGCAGTTGAAAACATTTTGATTAAAAAGCCATATACAGTTGTAACTCTCGGTCAATTACGCCTCTGCCAAGCGACTAACTGCCACCTACGTAATCATTATATTTTTTTAACGTTTTTAAAAAATATTTCAGAAGTGTGGCCCTTCATTTCTTGTCCGTTCCGTTTCTGCTAGCTATTGCTCTATAACATTTTTTTGCTGAACACAGCAGTAGAATGTAGAATATTTCAATATTAAGAAACACCTTCATTAAAACGTCGCAGGATCGCACATTATTGAATAAATTATTTTGACTTTGACGTTAGGAAAACTATAACATAATAAATAAAGAATCTGCTGACAGAAGTAATGAGTTAGCGAACGATTTAAATATTTCAACACAGCTCGGCCCCGAACGTAACAAATTACATCGAGATATTATTCGGGACCTTCCCGATATCATTATTAAACACACGCCTAATACATTTCAGCTTCTGTTTATCCAAAAGGGTCAGCTTTATACCATTCATATATAAAATAATATTCGAGAGGTCATGACTAACAATAATATAAAATAGCTAAAATATTGGTTCTACCCAATTCACGCCGAAATTATTTTGAATCTATTCGTGCTCCTTCGATTCAGACCACAAAAATAGTATCAATTATTACTTAAAGAATAAGATGTTCGTTTTTTAAGAAAACTGATTTAAATTATTTTTTCAATTTATATGATATCAGTAAGACTTATCATCATCAATAAAAAATATATCTTAATTATAAACGGCAGTTTCTCACCGTCAATTTCTGAACTGTATTGATAGTTATAATTATTATTACCAACGGGATATTTACCGTGTTTTTGATTAATTTTGAGCTCCCGATATTTCGGCACTGTTGCATGCGCCATGATCACGAGTAAACTGAAGTCTATGCGAGTGGATGGTAGGCACTAAGAGCAGACGAACTGGTCTACCCTCTTTCTAGTACGTTTAAAACACGGTAAATATCCCGTTGGTAATAATAATTATAATTTTAATGACCGTGACAGTTTAAAAACTCATATTGTATTGATAGTTAGAGTTTATTTATTTACCTCTAAAAAGAAAACAACAAAAATAATTTATGCTTTATAATGTTATCTTAAGTTTTCACGATTCGCCCTGTGACCACGATCACTGCAAAGTGTTTGAAACGTCGGGTCAATTATAATGACAAATAAACGCGATTTAAACCGTTTATAGTTGTTTATTATCTTAGTTTTATATTTCCGGAAGTGTAAGCAGAGTTTTCAAAACTAAATCGTTTCTCTATAATTTATGTTTTGGTGTCATGTAATAAAATTCGGAAGAGAAAATTGATTACAAATGTTAAGGTTCTTACTAAATAACACTGGTTTACTTTGTCATCACTGTCATGGAGTCTAGCTTTATATGTTTCAATAGTCTCGTCCATAGATAAAACATCAATGGTCAACCTTCAATAAAATATGTCTGTTTTGACGTTCCATCAGCTGCCCCGTGGCTTCTCCCTGGATAAAATATTCATTAGAAGAGGCGACGAAGCCGAGACATGCCGGAAGCTACCGACAACGATTTGATTTACTTTCATTTATCGAGGCCAGACTTTGCTCTAGGCGGTGATGCGAGGGAACTCTGATGGGTTTTATAATCTGACGAGTTTGTATAGTTTGATAATATATGCAAAACTTTATATCTATAGAGTGAATAATCTTGCAGGTAAATATTTTCCAATATTAAGCACGCCATTATCAAACATTGGCTTGACTCAGACCCGCTGTCTTGTTTTAAAATTATTATGAGTATCAAGCTCGTTCACTGCATGGCCGTGCATAAATTATTATATGGCTTTGAGCGATACGGTCACTTCATTACATCTCCTTTGGGGTTCTTTAGGGGACTGCCAACCTCTAATATTTGACTTGCGCCGCTGTCTGTGAGTTAGTGATACATTTAAAGGGCCCTTTGCAGGTTATTTTTTATCGATATCTTTATCAATACTAATATTATAAAGAGGAAAGATTTGTATTTTTGTATGCAACGAATAAACTTAAAAACTACTGGAACGATGTGGATAAAATTTGATAAGGAAATAGTTTGAGACCCGAAAAAGGACAAAGGATAGTTTTTACCTAACTGCACAAAAAGAGGTTAATGGTTTAGCAAAACAAAGCGAAGTCGCTCCCGGAAAGCTTGTATTATAGAAAGTTACTTTAAATATTATGTCTTTTAAAGGAAAAGTGCCAATGGATATTGAATAATCTAGAATATAACTAATTACCGAGGTAACTTCAATGTGGGTAAAATCTTACGGCAATTACTATCACTCCTACTGCATTTGAGAAAATGGAAAAAATTGTTTTTTAACGTTACATTCAGCAGACTAAGGAAAGTGGTCAAAAGGTGGAATCCATGAAATAATGTTTAAAGTGGTTGATTTTGGCTGTTCATTGAAGTTGGAAGAAGATGAAAAGTATTGATTCAATTGATTAATATTTATCTTATTTGAGAAAACATTTCATCGAAACTTTCCAACTCCCATTAAAGAAAGGAACTTTCAGGGTCTTCATTTGAGACTTAATCATAAAAATGCTGGCGTAATGCAGGTCTGCACGCTTTATTGTAGGGTTAAGCTTTTGCCACCATCTTCTTAAACATGAGCATGTCTTCAAATCGCGAGTGGATAGGTATATTCTGGGTAAGCACGCTCCATCATCGATCGCATCATCACTTAACATCAGGTGAGATAGTGGTCTACTACCCAATACGTTATAAAAAAATATGAAATAAATAAACCAAATCATAATACATTTTTCAATACCCTTCCTCGTAAAGTGAGCTTTATTATATCGTTCTTAGGGCCATAAACCGAATTATAATAACACCCTAGTGCATAATAATATTATACACTAGTGCGTAGATTATCCCTACAAAGTTCAGTTAGTAACTAACTGCAAATTATATGCGAGTAAACAGAGAATTTTTAATTTAACCGGGTAATACAGATTTTTAACAACAAAGAGGTTTATTACAAAAATTTGCCGCGATGAAAAACAAACTTGCGCGCTATTTTCCATAATATTCGTATGTTGTTTGTATCGCATTTGTGCAATATATATTTTTTTTCCTCGCAAGGGTGTTGAAAAAGTGCGTGTGATACTCGTGAGCAACTTGCTCATTATACACTCGGTTGATTTACGCCCTCGCCTACGGCTCGGGCTGTAACCCACAATCTCGTGTATAATGAGCAACTTAGCTCACTTGTATTAAATATACTAATAATCAATTACCTTTTTTACCGGTGGTGTACCTATATTAACAAAATACTACGAACTTTATAAAATGCAGCTACTACACTTAGACAATCAACAAGCCATTGCAGACTCATAGGTACTAATGCTCCAGCTCACAACCAGTGAGCAACGTGCCCATCACGCTGGCATCATTGCCCTATTTGAATTGCAATGCTTATCCGTTAAGCCAAATAGGTCTCGTCATTTTGATCACGCTACGCATCGACAAAGCGCTCTGATAAGTTAATTAAATATAGGTACCTAATTATATAAGGAACATCACATGTTAAGCAAGATTAAAAAATGTTTTTTTTTTTATGATTGATAGGTTAGCCTTTGACCACTATCCCACCTGATGGTAAGTGATGATGTGGTCGAAGATGTTGTTCAGGCTAACCTAGAATTACTGGCTCTCAAAAAATGTGTATAAAACGACATACCATCAGAGATTTTTCTACGTTTGAAGCACTTGTAGCGGTTTGTCGTTCTCAATCGATCGACTAGATTAAGCGTCGTGTGCTGCGGCCGTTACCTCGATTCATATCACTCAGTTACATTTAATTCTAAGCGTGCTTCGAAAGGCATGTGAAGCCAACTAATCGATTCCCTACTTCAGGGGACACGAGCCGCCGGTGCTGATGATTATCTTAGCATGGCAAACGTTAGCATTGCGGTAGGGTATTTTAAGTATGCCCAGCTGGCTAGCTACCAAAGAAGAAGAAAGAAGATGAAGTAGAGTAAACAATCTAACGCCAACCTCTTAACGGTGGGAATCCGAGTAGTGACCGCTTAATCAAGTTTATCAAGACCGTTTATCAGTTAAGCATGGCTATGTTAGTTCCGCTACAGGCGTTTTATGTATATACTATATGTATTTTTAATGATTATTGTAATTTTATATTTGGTATATAAAAGAAGTAAACATTGTAAGCAAATCATTTGAATTGAGCTAAAAAGGTAGATTAACATTATAATCTCTCACAATCTCGATAAGTGAAAGAGAGCAAAGTTATTTAATAACTAGTTTTTAATCCGGACTCCGCCCGCCGCGCTAAGCCGCCCGCCCCGCGCCGGCTTCCGACGATGGACTTACTTCGGCTTGAGAAGTCAAAAAGAGCAAGTCTTTAAATTTTATTTCTATTTCCATAGATTATTTACTTTTATACCCGGAAAAGCGAGTTGAGAAATGATTCTACAGACTGTATAGCAAAGTTGTATGTAGCTAATTAAAAATTTACTGAATTTTACTAATTATAGATTGCTTTAAATTATTTATAACAATTTATTTTAGAAATTTACGATACCGAATTGATATACTTGTATATTTAAATTCAAAACTTACTAGTAAATTTACTATGGATAAAATCATCATCAGTCGAAAGAAGTTCACTCTTTAATAAAAGCCTAACCCATGAAAGGGGGTTGCCACAATCTCCACGGTTGGCAGGCTTCTTTGAGATCAATTTTTTTGAAAGGCATTGCTGCCTTTGTACCTTCCGGTATTTTTCCCTAAGTCACCTCTCACGACACCAACGAAAAGATATGAGGAAGTCCCCAGCTCCAGCCTAGCTCTTCATGGGGTCTGTTGTAAATATCCTCCATTTTCTTTAGTTACTGATTACCTTAGTCATTTCTAGTGTTTGCATAAAGTATCATGAACGCAAAATATGTCACAGCAGATATATACAAGATAGAACGCTGTGCAGCCTGAGATTCCATAGGTGTTGTAATTCACATCACGTCTCGATGCACGACAGAAATATTTTAACCATGCTATCGATCATTACCGGATGTATGGGCACGCATACCCCACGGGAATGTATGGGAATTTTCGCGTAGCTGAGAAATATCCTTCCTAAGTGCACATACCTATATACTTCGTCATTGATAAAATAAAGTGGATCATTTTTGATGCAGTAGAATAGTATAAAAATATTGAAATTTATTTGTATACCAAAACTAATATTATATCGATCGGGAATCAAATCTGGTAGTGCACATGCCCCTGTCTCAACAAAGCAGTCGGCAATAATGAACAAGATATTTTCCTTTTCTTACACAGTCTAATGACTCCATAATTTAAAGAGCACTAACGTTTTATCTGTTACCTAGGTTCAACAATCCAGACCGCAATGAATTACCGAGCCACGTTTATTATCTAATATCTACGTAAAGAGAGCTTTCTCATTATTTATATCCCTGTTTATTTCATACTATCTTTGGCTTTTAGAAATAGTAAAATTATTTTTCTAGTCGGTGAAAGTCACTGTACATAGCTCTTATATAGATAGTTACGTAATAATTACACCCAAACTTAATTTCGGGTTATAACACCGATGCCAGGGCTAAATTATCTGCGAAAAAGCTAGGAGTCCTTGTTAGATGCTGGGGTGTTTCACACTGGGATTGCTTCTTAAACTGTATCAAGCACGAGTCCGGTCTTGTATGGAATACTGCAGCCACCTCTGGTATGGTTCGGCTAAATACAAGCTCGAAGGGTTGGGCTCCATAGATAATCAAGCAAAGAAACTCATTGGTGACGATTCTTTAGTGGAGGCTAGTTTTTTGACACTATCTCACCTGATGGTGATTGAAAGTTATCGAATTTCAAACTAAGTAACAAAAACATCTAACAGTATACTGTTAAGGACTTGTTGACATATTGAATAGGGTGCCTAGAATTAACAACTTTATGTCTCAGGGTACAGGCGGAGTGCAGTTTGCCAGTTTTGACTATCTACATCTATTACAGTCAGAGGTTACAACTTAACACTAGGTGGACCTTGCGTTTGTACGATCACGATCGCATAAAAAATCTTTTAAAAATATTAGATTCTGATGTACAAAGAAATCAAAGTTTCAGATGGATCTGTAGTGGTGGTTTATATACAACTTAATAACACATTAGGACTAAGGTCAAAGAGAGGTTCCGTAGGACTAGACAAAATGAATACTATATATGTATAATAAGATATACTACATTGTACTGCCACGTGCAGCAAACAAAAATTATAGCCACTGCGAGAAGAACGGGCAAGAAACTCGGGGCCATTCTTTTAAAAATTTTTTAACAATGTGTTAAGTACTCGTACATAGTAAAATTATTACAATACTTAATTTACATTACGTAGGTGACAGGCGCTAGCTTGGCAGAGGCGAACCAGTCCAAGCATTTTTGTCGTTTAAGTAATCACAAACTGTGTAGTAAGATTTCTTAATCAAAATATTCTTCACGTGCAACTTGAATTTTCTTTCTGTGAGCGTTGTAATATGTTTGGGCAATTTATTATAAAACCGTACACAATCGCCTAAGAAGGACCTTTTATTTGTCTTTGCTAATCCAAAACCTGGCACCACTATTTTATCTTTATTCCTAGTGTTATAATAGTGATTGTCACTGTTTTTTTTTACGAATTGATTGATGAAAATTTAAATTTGTTCAATTTTTTACGAACATACATAATATTTTCAAATATATACAGACTTGGTAAAGTTAAAATATCAATTTCTTTAAAAAGATCTCTCTTGGATTCCCTAGGATCCATTTCATATATGGCTCGAATTGCACGTGTTAGTTGGATAAATGATAGTCAAAGTCAAAACCATTTATTCAATTTAGGCGTCTACGACGCTCTAATGGAATTTTAAGATTAAAATATTCTAACTTTACTGCCTCGTTCAGTAAACAAAGTTGTATAGAGCCACTCCGAGAAGAACGGGCAAGAAACTCGGGGCCATTCTTTTACACGTCTATTAACATTGTGTTACTTACTTACTATATACACTTCATTTACACTTATCAACTATTGATTAACATATTTGTCGTTATATAATATCAAAAAAGAGTATAATAAATTACTTAACTTCACAACATCGTGATTGGGCAACACTTCGTCGTTAAAGACTATTTTACCACTGGAGGTCTGTTCGGCACGGCGCGCGGCGGTTGAACAGAAAGTGAATCGGGCAGCACTTCGTCTTTAAAGACTATTCCGATACCACTAGAGGTCCGCTCCGCACGGCTGTCCGACAGACACTGAAGCAGTGAGTGAACAAACAAGGTGACAAAGCGACTACCGTCACAAACACACTACTCTTTATAATTGTGCGATCATTTGTGTGATCCCAAGCTCACGTATGGCAATAAGTATAATAATATCTTCAATGTTTTTACACATCATAAATAAATAACATAATATAAACTATTTTAAATAAGTACTTTACACTGTCACGTGATCAATTTCACTACTTATAAAATATACTTCCAGTTATACTTATTATCATCAAATAATGATTCAAGTGATCATGATCATCCATGTGATCCCTCATCACAGTCTTACAATAAACAAAATTAGGTACAGTATTAAATTCACACCACAGATAAAGTATACACATGGATAATTAAACCAATACTTATTTTCCTCTTAAAACCACAGAGTATATTTAAAACGAAATGAGAATGTCATATTAAACCAGTTGTTTAATCTTAAGCTTAAAGCTAATCAAGAGAAGACGAACAAATATTTCATTACATAGTAAGTCAATTTTTTAATAATCTATCACACGCTTTAGTAAGATAAAGATTGTCTCTATCTCAGCAGCAGCTCCCCACAGCAATACACCATATGACATAATACTGTGGAAGTACGCGAAATAAACGAGCCTAGCAGTAGCTACGTTTGTTAGCCGTCTTATCTTACGAACTGCATATGCAGCAGAACTAAGTCTTCTGGATAGATCATGTATATGTGGATTCCACTGTAAAGTTGAATCCATTTTGATTCCCAGGAAGACTGTCGCATTGTCAAAATCCCAGAAGGTAAGTCCCATTTTCATAACTTTTCGTTTAGTGAGTGACTGCCACGTATAGAGAACAACACTGGAGAACTTGAAACTCTAGTTTATAGCCAAATACAGAAACACAATAGTTTCTTCTTCAGCTCAGCGCGATTTTTGGTAACAGCACCATCTAAAAAATAGTTTTCAACAATCGACATTTTTGTTATCCGAAGTGTAACGACAATATTATTAAGAATAAGAATAATTTTAGTATCAATAATTATAGTATTTGTACACATAAGTACATGCTTTTAATAAAACAATACAACAAGTAACTTACTTTAACAATAAATACAAATAGAGATGTGCTAGGTCGAATCTCAGTTACGGCAGTCAGCGAATTCTCACTGTGAGGTGACGTTCCGACGGATCCATAATTTCACTTCATTTGAAAGTAAATAAACAACACATCATGATAAGCTAAGCCCCTTGATACATTATACATCTTTTATAATTTGTGTACAAACACTATTACAACATTGCTTCAACACTCCACGAAATTAAACATATTAAAATTGTAGGGTAGACTACAATACAATAAACATGAATTGAGAAAGTGCGGTCATAGATAGCAGAATTAATTTGTGTGCGTGTTTAGTGCTATTGGAAGTCTTCTACAATTATTTTAGGAGGTAATGTCTGAAAGAATTACATTCAAGCTAATAGTATAAGGACAATGTTTTTGCTAAGAAAAAATAAATCTTACAAACTATACATAATAATAAGATTACAGGAGCGTAACAATAATAATTACAGAAAAGTAAATATTTTAACTGTAGTTATTTGAACAATGTTGCAGGTAATTTTTTCTTTAAATTATATGTATAAAAGATTTTTAAATTGTATTATGTCGATGAAATTATTATGTACGCAATAAGACAAAAAAATACCATATAATCTGAAAATAATATAATGAGTAATTAAATTATGTGTTGGTTGTATGATATGTCTAGTGTGCGTGTGAAATCACGGATAAGGTTGTGTTACCGTGAGAGTATATTTCGGTGAGCAATTGAGGGTGTGTGTGAGTGTGAGGTTGTGTGTGCTGTGTGTGAGTGTACTGGAAGTATTTATGTGGCTTAAGTACCATCGAATCCAGTTCGAAGTACTGGAACGTAGCACGTAGGTTCATTCTAAATAAGACGTTTCATCAACGATTTCTTTTGGTTGTAGCTTAACTTAAGTAAATATTGTTTAACTCTTATAAATTATGATCTGTGTTTCACCATAGATAAAAAGGTCAAATATAAATGAGGCCTTGTTAGTGAAGTCTACATGGCAACAACCAGTTTTTGCAATTTGATTAGAAATAAATTATAGGTAACAAACTATATTATGGTTTATAACATAGCCTTCGTAACAAAAATGGTCTAAAACTGATCAATTTGGAAGCGTCCTATTTTTTTTACAATTTCCTTGATCAAATAAACAAAAATATGAGATTAGACTTTATATTGCATTTTAGGTACAAAACTCTAAAATATGATCAACTTTAAGAAATTTCTATGAAAGAAGTATAACATGAAAACCCAATCATATTCAGTTACGTTTCCGTTTTCAGCTACAGTGGCTGCCCTAATCCTGCCCTGCCATCTACGACACCAATAGACCTAATCGGATTACTTACTCCTTGGTCACGGTGCCTGTGCCTACCTTTACTTACTTCCATCCGATAATATGATTTAAGTCTCTAGCCTCTAGCTAGTAAGAACTTTTTTTTTATGTAGCTGATAACCTTTGACCTTTATCTCACCTTAGGCTTATCTACAATTATTAGCTCTCAAGGATAGCTGTCCGAACACACGGTTAGACGCTTGGCCATAGATTTTCTAACGGTCGGCCATCCAAATCGGCAGCGGACGTTCCTTAACTTAGCTGATCAGTCAATACCGGCTGAGCAAACTACGCTACAAGCGCTTCAAAAACAAAGAGACTTAACTAGATATAAGCAGAATTACTTCCAAATGATGTGTTTTTATATATTTGTGACGTAACACGCACGAGGCCCACATGATGTTTGGTGGTATCCTCTTCCTTTATCAGATGCATTTCGTTGAAGATGAATTGTACTGCGGTCATCACCTTGAGATATACAGTTGAGTCTCGTGTGCCTATAATACTTACTGGCTCTCAAGGACTGCTGCTAGGACGCACTGTTTGGTGTGTGAAAGCTCTAAAAAAAAACTCTAAAACCTCGTTCATGTTCTAATTAAGATTCGGATCCTGCCTATTAGGTTTTTCGGAAAAAAAATACTGCTACTAATAATTGATATGAAGTAATATCTAAGTAAGCTCAACAACTTTATGTCTCATAGTGACAAGCGCAGTACAATTAGTAACTTGTGACAAATTGCATCTGTTGTAGATTACCCACCAGGAAAGTTACGAGGCCCACCTGGTATAAGCCTGCCTGGTATAAGGCGCTTGTTTCATCATAACATTTTTTTTATCTGTTAGGCTATTTTTTGTTGGCTGTCTTATCTGAGGGTACGTGATGCTGATGATATCGGTGAAAATATTTAGAGGCCTTAAGAGGTGCTTGACGATAATTTTTCTACTTGAGGCTGGTAACTACCTAGGCTAGCTTCTACTTGAGGGTGGTAGCTAGCCAGGCGGGCATTCGCAAAATGCCCTACTACCATGCCATAACGACTGCCATTCTAACATAACAACCGGGACCGAGGGCTTAACGTGCCCTCTGAAGCACGGAAACGCTCAGTATCTGTATGTCACCAGCGGTCACCCATCCAAGTCATGACCGAGGCGGACGTTGCTTAGCTTTGCTGATCGGTTCAGAACGGCCAAGCAAACTTCGCTACGAGCGCTTCAAAACTGCTTGTAAATAAATTAAATTCTATATTTTTGTCAGCAATGGTGATACTAAGGAGCCTCAGAGACACGGCACGAGTGGCGCCGAGTGACGAGTCGGATTAATCCAGCGGAGCGTCCCGTCCCGCGGGACTTCTCACAGGAAATGATCTAATTTGGCAATCCGATCTGAATTTAAGGATGACACTTAGCAGGGTATATTAGTAAATTCGCTTTTTGCTCTCTGTTTTATTTAAACACAATTATGTTAATGATTTGTTAATCTTTTCTGTTTGAATTCAGTCTTTGTATAAATTTTATTAATTCTTATGTTATATACTGTGAAGTTTCGTGCTTGAAGACTACTAATAACGACTTATGATTTTGTCCATAGAAAAAAAAACCCATTTGTATGGCTAATAAACTTTGCACCTGTTAGAGAGGCCTTAAAAGGTGTGAAAACCTATGTGAGAGATATGCCAAAATAGCAAGCGTACCTTTGTTTATCTCTAAATTAGTTAATATCTAAAGTTAGTATCTCGGAGTAATTGTTTGCGTTAATCGCGCTCAATACTTCAATACATTACTTTTAATTCAGGTATACATTGTTATCTTCAGCTTTGTTCCAAAGTTATTTGCGGGATTATAGTCATGTGCGGGATACTTGTACAGCCAGTACTACAGCTTCGAGGCAGAATATCCGACACTGTGGAGACGTAGCCACTAAGACGGATTCTTGCTGAAGATACTATACGAAAACTCTTAATTGACACCAGATTAACAATGGAAACAATAGATGGAGTAGTTAACTTAAGTAGGTCCAACAGGCGGTCTTATCGCTTACAGCGATCTTTTCTAGACCTTAGGATGGAAAAAAGTAAATATCAAAAATATGGACGGTGGTGCTTTAGCAATAACATCACTAAATTGTATAATACCATAAAAATGCAGAGATATACGTACCCAATGTACGTATATTTAGGATACCTAACACTTGGTTATATTATATATAATTCAAAAAATATTTTTAAAATATTAATGAAAATATCAGCAACCTCAGAGATTAAAGTATAGTAAGATAATTCAGTTTAATTTCTACTACGTGCATGTGAAACGTGTAAAGTGTGTGTGAGCATACACGTTTTGCTTGTTGGTACAATGGAACTGGTGCGTTTGATCGGGCTCCCTATGTAGCACGGTCGTTAGTTGTTGCTATGGCAACCAACCAAGTAAACTGTTCTGTGTAAGTCTAGGAGGAAGAATACCATAGATATTCTTCCTCCTAGGTGTAAGTATTTCATTCTCTTGGTTGTATGGTTCCTTTTCATCAGTACTAATATTATAAATGCGAAAGTAACTGTGTCTGTCTGTTATGCTTTCACGCCAAAACTGCTGGACCGATTTGAATGAAATTTGGTATGCAAATAGTTTGAGACCCGAGAAAAACATAGGATAGTTTTTATCCCACTGCGCAAAAAGAGATTAATGTTTTTGCGCGATAACCGACATACGCGCGGGCGGAGCCGCGCCCGGAAAGCTAGTGAGTAAATAAACTCAAATATTAGCAGTGAAAGAATTACAATCTTATCTGATCATTCAAAACAGTTTTTTATCTCATTACGCTCATACTGTAGGTAACGTAAAAATTAATTGTTTAAATTATTCACCATACTTATCTTAAGTGACATTTATATTATTTATTTATTTATTCGATTATAGGCGAGCAGCGTAATGCTGAGGTGCCTATATCACACTATTTCGAATCATTAGGCTTTTTTGTAGTGTCCACACACTTATGAGTCAGCATTGGTTACAAGTTGGCAAGAGAGTTTTTACTTTTACACAGCCAGCTATCCAGCCTGTTCTTAAATGCGTTCACAGATGAAGCAGAGACAACCTCTTCAGGCAACCTGTTCCATTTGTGAACAACTGCGTTGCTGACTGAATAACTAACTATTTGTTTGATTAACCTAACATATAATCGCACACGGCTTATTCGTCAACTGGCGAGCCTGAAACTCGCGAGTGTGCGCGAGTTGGCACCTTCCGCGTTTACCCATTTTTTGTCGTCAACTCGCGCGCACGTACATTATGATGTTAAGTCAAATAAAAAAGTATTGAAACCAGTAATGTTAAGTATCGACTATCCAAGGAAGAACAAATTTTTTTTTATTGTCTAATTTTCTAATTCAGTAATTATTTTCTAGAGACTTAGTTAATGAGACCATATTTTTGTCAACCAATGGTCTTGCAATAACATGCATCACCGCACTACCAACATGGTCGAGAGCTGGCATTCTATTGTAACAGAAAAGTCAACAGTAAACCCAAAACCATTGCTAATTTTTTTACTATCTTAAAAGAATAAGATAATTATTATAAAACTTTATACATAAAGGAGTCTAATTTTACAGTCAAATTATAGGATATTGAGGAATACATTACCTTAACCATTAATTAATTTATCCACGAAGTTATAAGTATTTTTTATTAATCATAGTTTTTAATAGTAACGATTTTTATAAATATTATTAACGACAAACCCTAATCTGTGATTTTAATAGTTCCTGAGACTTTGTTTGATTTTATTGGAAAGTAATTATTATCCAAATACTACACTTGTTTGCTTCTATTTTATTACATTCAAATTATAATGAGCAATTTCCTTTCATTTACATATTTTGATATCCGTTACCTTCACCATTAAATAATTTATCAACGGAGTTATTAGTATTGATTTATTTATCGGTATAATCTTGTGATTTATTTCAATTTTCATTCATTAAATTTCATTTCCCATGTTCATATATTTAACATAGATTTTAATAATATAGTCTGTTATAAAAAACCTTTACAACAAAACCTGATCTTGGTTTTTTGTATCTTCTCAGACTATGAATTATTGTATTAGTAAGTAATAATTAGCCAAATGCTATACTTGTCGATCACTATTTTAATATGATTTAGATAATAGGGACCGATTTTGCTTCTCTCACATATTATGATTTTGTCAGGCTATTTTTGTTTTGTTTGCATAGTTCTACATAATTTTTGATTAGATTTTAACAATATCAGGCAATAAATGAAATTATTGAGTTATTGTTTATGATGATCGGTGTTATTGTTAATAATTATTAAGAAAATAAGCAGTTCCATATTTTTGTCTGTACTAACTTACATGTTAGTGTCTTTATTTCGTATACTCTTTATTCTTTATTTTTTATTCTGAATATCGGTATTTAAATAATTTTATCCTTTTGTATATAAAAATTTGGTAAACTCGGAAGGTGCCAACTCGCGCGCACTCGCGAGTTTCACGCTTGTCAGTTGACGAATAAGCCTCGCACACGTGCGAGTGACAACATTCGCGAATGAAAGCTGATAAATGTAGGTACTTACAGTACACATCGGTAATGTGTAGGTACGAACTGACCTGACTTAGAAATAGCAATACCTGGGTTCTAACCTAGGCTGTCACAGTTAATGTTTGTATTTTTGTACGTAAAGTATTGAAAATGAACGTCTTCGGTCAAGTGAAGTTCCGTCGAAATCATAACGATTGGAATGACTGATAAATACTAACGTCTATCCATAGAGGTATAATTGTTCACCTTACTTATGTAGAATTAATTCTTTATTTGCTAACTATATGAAGTTAATGCTCACAACACTCACGTCATAAACAACGCTCACAGAAAGAAAATTCAAGCTGCATGTGAAGAATATTTTGATAAAGAAATCTTACTACACAGTTTGTGATTACTTAAACGACAAAAATGCTTGGACTGGTTCGCCTCTGCCAAGCTAGCGCCTAACACCTACGTAATGTAAATTAAGTATTGTAATAATTTTACTATATAGTATGTACTTAACACATTGTTAAAAAACATTAAAAGAATGGCCCCTAGTTTCTTGCCCGTTCTTCTCGCAGTGGCTCTATAATTTTTGTTTGCTGAACGTGGCAGTACAATGTAGTATATTTCAATATTAAAATTAGTAATTGACCTTCATAAGAGCGTCGTAGACGCCTAAATTGAAAAAAAAAAATCTTCTATGTAAAAAAAACATACAAATTTTGAGGTTCGAAATTCTAACCTCAAAAATGACCAGTGAGTTACGATGAAACACAGCGCATTATTATAGCCCGAACCAGCACATAGAGCTATAAATAATTTATTGTGGTAAGGTTTGCGTACTGTGATATTTTCAAGCAGATTTTGTTAAAACACATAAAAAAAATAATAGTCGATAGTTAAGGTAAGTTAGTTAGTTAACCTTTTGAGAAAATCAAACCGCTCGTAGAGAAGTTTGCTTAGCCGTTCATAACCGGTCAGCTAAGTTAAGTAACGTCCGCCGTGGTAAGGAGTTGGATGGGTGACCGCTAGCTACCACCCTCAAGTAGAAAAATTGTCGCCAAGCACTTAAGTGTGTTCCAGCAGCTGTCCTTGAGAGCCAGTGATTCTAGGCTAGCCTGAACAATATTTCCGGCCACATCATCACTTACCATCAGGTGATATAGTGGTTAAATGCTAGCCTATCAGCTATAAAAAATCAGATCTTTCATTCAGTTGTACCTTCAAAACATTGTCCTTGATTCAATTAGGAACACAGACTATGCAGTAGGTTAGGCAAATATTCATGTATTAATGTACAATTTTCATAGCTACGGACGCTTTTCAGTATGGAATAAACACTCTGATTTTCAATTGGAAGCGTCAAACCGTACGTCAAACTTCGCACAACAAGGGACTACAATACAAGGAAAAAGGAACTAATTATTTTATTAATGAGCTAGTTCATTCCGCACTAACTCCTATCCCAACGGCTCATCACCAGGTTGATTACGGGAACAAATTTAATTAACTAATCCACCTTCGTTGACTCGAGCCGCTGTGCCCCCCGTCCGCGGTCACCGCCCGCGTTGGTCACTAACTTATTAAATAACTTTGTAAAGTCCGTCCCTGAACTTTCTAACTTTTCATTTATTTATTGCAATTTTATACAACATGCGGACGTAATGGCGAATCTTTGTTATAAGCTTATTATTAAATGAAAGGCGGTTAAGTGTCTTAATGTGTTTGTTGAGTGAAATGAGTTACGCGGGCATTATGGGCTCCGTTATCCCTGATTTGTTTTTTTTAATTATTTCTTCTCGTAAAAGATGGGCTAAATGGACGTGGGCGTTAATAGGAGAAAGGTAGCAGGGAATGACCTCAGCCATGGGTTATTAAGCGACTTCCAAAAAAGGAGGAGGCTCTCAATGCGTCCGTATTTTTTTTTGTTAGGTACCTCAGAACTATTGTCTGGGTAAACCAATTTAGATTATATTTTTTTTTGTTTGAAAGCTGATGGTAATCGTTTGGTCCCATTTAAATTACATCAACATCGGTCAATTAGTTTATGAGTTACACTACTAGAAAATATTTTTTATCTAATATTAATATTTTTGTAATAAATTTTCCTATCTTGATAATATTATGGTCGTTGAAACTGAATGACAATCGATCCGATAAGTTGCAAGGGTCAATAAAAAGAGTGAAATTTTTTTTTAAAAATCAAACCAACTTCAACACCCAAAATTGTGAAATTACTTGCCGCATTCGTTACCATGCACACAATAATGTGATAAAAGGTACTTTTGAACTATCGTGGTACCGACTTCGACAAGTTATTTCACACTTATGGTTTGTTTAATTTATTTTTAGCAGATTCTAATCGTGTGAACTTAAAACCTACTACTTTATGCGAAGAGTGTGATGAAAATTATGGGAAAAAGATACGAGTATTTAAGTCGTATTTAACATGGCAAGGTTATATCTGGTAGAGATTTGTAGTCTTTGCCTACCTTTTGGTAGACAGATACAAGTGTGACATAATAGCTGTTTTTAATATTTTCAATAATGTAAAATAACTTTTTAAAAGTACCAGACCACATATTAAAGTATAGTTCTATAAAATTTAAGAATAAAATTACAACATATTAAAGTATTTTCCTTTGATACTCAGTGCTATACTGAAGATAAACAAAAATATGAATTTCAAGTCGCGGGGAGTTTCTTGAACAAAATTGTTTGATACAAAGTTTCGAAAATATTTGCTTCGACAAAGTTTCTGAATTCAATCTGCATAAAAACTACTATGCACTTATATCGATAAGTCTGCAGATGGTGTTTCTCAAGTTTTCCATCATATTACTCCAAAGTTATCTGATACTAAGTATTTACGTATATTTTAACAACACATATCATAATCTTGTTATAAATAAAGGAATGGTATGCTTTTGGAGTTTTCGTGAGATAATTGTGAATGCGACATCTTTTGTGATGTGTTATTTGCAAGGTGAGGACAGTTTTTATTGTTTTTTGGTATTTGTAACCGACTTCACATAAAGGAGGATGTTCTCAATTCGTCTGTTTTGTTTTATGTTTGTTGCCTCAGAACTTTTGACTGGGTGAACCGATTTTCATAATCCTTTTTATTTTAAATTTCATCAAAATCGGTCAAGCCGTTTTTGAGTTACACTCCAATAACTGAAAAGATAGGAAATCTTGATGATACAGTCGTTGACAGTGAATGACAATCGATCTCGTAAATAACAAGGGTCAATAAAACTATTCAACTCGTGTCAGTAAAAAATACTTTAAAACTACAACACCCACCTCTTCAGGTCGCTCCTGACAACGATCAATTTAACTTGGCGCTAGAACGACAAATCAAATATTATTATTACTTATTTACTTTTATCGCAATAATGTCCTCTCAAATACATTTAGCAACGTCTAATTAGCGCTCAAATCAAGTTCAAAGTAGCGATTTTTGACAAAGTTTAAATAATATATTAAACGTTAAATGTTCATGAACGAGCAGTAACTAAATTGAATTGAAGAAAAAAAAACCTTGGTCGGGACACATTGTACTTTAATAATTAAAAAATTGTTTTAAAGCATTGTTTTGTTAGGAGGGTAATATATTTTTTTTTTAAATATTTTTTTAAGGGCGTATGTAAATAAAATATGTAAATAAAAGTCTGTATTTCTTTTCATAATTAGAATATTACCGAATAAAATTATATAAATATATTTGAAGTTTACTAATACCTTTGAAATAAATTTTTGAAACAACGACAGCCGAGCGGCTTTAGCCGGCTGCGGTGCCGCTGGTCCATGGCTCAATCCCCACCGCCGGCTGAGCTTCACTTCATGAAGGGAAGGCATTTTGCGAATGTTCGCCTGGCTGCGAATGTTCGCCGCCACCCTCATGTAGTAAATCTGTAGCCAAGCACTTAGAAATCTATTCCGGCAGCAGTACTTGAGAGCCAGTAATTGTACAGGCACATGTGACTCAACAACTATATGTCTCAGGGTGACGGGCGCAGTGCAGTTCGTCACTAGTGATGAAATGTACATGTTATACGCTTAACATCAGGTGGGCCTCGTGCTAGTTCCGTAACAAAGACATTGTTTTTTATTGCTTATAGGCTAACCTCTATGATCCACTATCTCACCTGGTGGCTATAGATGATGTGGTCGAAGATGTTGTTCAGGCTCGCCTAGAATTACTAGCTCTCAAGGACAGCTGCCGGAACACACTATTAGGTGCTTGGCAACAGAATTCCTACTTGAGGGTACCACCCTCGAATGCCCACCTAGCTAGCTACCAAGCTAGCTAGGTGGGCATTCGCAAAATGCCTTACCACCATGCTATAACGACTGCCGTCGTTAGACAACAACCGCGACCGACGGCTTAACGTGCCCTCCGAAGCACAGAAACGCTCAATAGTAATATCACCAGCAGTCACCTATCAAACTCATGACCGAGGTGGACGTTGCTTAACTTTGCTGATCGGTTCAGAATGGCTTACCTCTAGAAGGTGGCTTTCTACATTCGCAGCAAACCTACACATACACGCTGGCAGATTCCGATACAAATGGATGTATAGACCTGTAGCCTGTACAATAATAATAATAATTTATTCAGCGAAATAATCATACAAATATGCAACTAAACACATATATGAACAAATCCTATTTAAGCTAATATGGCATTCAGTATTAATCATAGATAGTCGCAGTGTTGTCTTGCAGAACTACCTACACTAAGGAAAATCTTGTGTCATAGATTAGTATAGTATAGTTCATTGTTGCATTTAAAATGAAAAGTTTATGTTCAAAAGAGGATGTTTTCTGACTGATGACGAAGCAGATATTGTTGACTCAGCTATAAACATTTTTATATACACGTCCAAAATATGTTTGTTTCATTTTAATTACACAGTTTACTCACATCCACTCCCTTACCCAAATTCAACGTAGACAAAATTTTACCTCAACCGTGTTTTAATTAATCCTACATATTAAACGAGAACCGATCCTTTCGGCGGTACTCAGTCTCACGTGTGAAGTACACTCAATGACAAAAGCGCTTACATATTTTAAGCTTCAACTCTATAAAACGCTTATTTACTTCACCAAATATTTTATGATAATTTTCTCAAGGTTGTTAGTTGCGTGAGCACTAACAACTTTGTTTGTAAAACAATAATGTGATTTATAATATTCGTTACGGTATTTTGAAAACACCTACTAATATTTTGCAGAGAGCCTGTAAATAAAGTTTAAAATTATACAGGGTTATTGGCAAAATGCTAACAACCTCTTAGGGTAGACTTCAGCTAGTCCTAACAAACATGTTGAGGAGATTTTTTTTGTTTTAAGTTATTTTTACTGTTTTAAAGCCTACGCCGAGTCACGAGCGCGTTTTTTTTGGGACGCTGTGGTCCATTTTGAAAAAATTGACGTCCGCGGTTATATCCACCCTAGTTGGCTTTAAAACAAAACAAGAAAGGAGTTAAAAACCCTTTCTTGTTTTTTTTTTAAAGCCAATATAAAGAATAATGTCAATATTCTTATTGACACCTTATGAGAAAGTAGGCCATGTAGCACCTAATTATTGATGGATAGTGGTGATAAACTAAAAATAAGTAAACCTTATTATATTCTGTTGCCGACCGTACCTACTTGACAGTACTGAGCCTTACTCAACGCCAGATGACGCGAACTTTTAGTACAAACTGGGCTATTAGTAAATTTCAATAATAAAATTAAACCACTGCTTTGGCCGGGTGAGCCGCATGAGCACTATAATGATTACTGGACGAGACAATTGTAAGTGATTCAAAGAAGATTGTTTTATCATAAGGCTTTTTACCATGTGTTAGGTCTCTGCAGCAACATCAGTGTCAGATATTCGGCTTTGAAGCAATAGAGTGCAAACAGACTATAGATTTTAGATATAGAGCGTCCTGTATCAAGTGATACGAGACATAAGGACAAACGTATCATAGCGACGAGCGTTATGTACTCTCATTCAAAAAGAAGATGGTAACTCTCCAACAGTAATGGAAAGTAGTTAGTTTGAAGCAATGATGGCCGAGCGGTTATAGCTATGGACTGCGGTGCCGCAGGTCTCTGGTTCGATCTCCACCGCCGCCGGCTTGAGCTTCACCTCACGGTGGAAGGGTATTTCGTGAATGGGCATTCACGAAATACCCTAGCTACCACCCTCAAGTACAAAATCTGTTGACAAGCACTTAACAGTGTGCTTCGGCAATAGTCCTTGAGAGCCAGAAATCTTACAGGCAAATGAGACTTAACAACTGTATGTCTCAAAGTTACGGGCGTAGTGCAATTCGTCACATGATGAAATGTATCTGTTGTAGGCAGAGGTTAATCCGCTTAACATCAGGTGGGCCTCGAGCTTGTTCCGGAACAATAACATAAAAAAAAGTCAATACCCCTGGCAACAGGGGGGCTCCTTATCTGTCTCATCACATATGAAAGTATCAAAACTACTACTATTTTGATATTATAGCGGCGCCCTAAAAGCGCTCCTGGCGGAACCTGCCTTCCTTAACCGATCAACTAGTGTTTATTTGTATAATAAAGTGAAGGAACACCATCCTCATTCTGCATGAGACAGCACTGCGCTAGTCGTGCTATTCTGAGACGTTAGATATTATGTTGCTTTCTCGTGTGTCCAAACCCTGCTTTTCCATCATCTGTCCAAACCGTATTCGCCGCCCGGGTGTCGGCGAATTGATAAGATAACGGGAAGTAATTTTAATGTTTTTATGAAATCTGAAACCAGCTCAAATTTCATTTTGAAACCAAAATATTACGTCATCTAATAATAATAACTACTTGTACAGTAATGAACCTAGAAAGCTGTAATTTTTCATACGTATATAGATCAATTACGGTGTTAAAAGTAATTAAAAGGAAGAGGATTTAAAAGTTTTTTTTTTGAATTTTGTAATAGCACAGTAACGCTACTTGCTACACTACCCGTCATGTCTAAGCAAAGTACTGTTTCCACACTACTGCTTCTGTTGGTCATGGCCTGGATTTTGAATCTACTTGTATATGGAATGATAAAAAAAAAATATACTACAAAAAAAGATGTTAAATAAACTATAGAATCACCAATTTATCATATCAAACTGAATAATTTTAATTCTGATAATAAAAACTAGCAATAAATATACCACGCGTACAACGAGCGGATAAAACTTTTAATGAGTTAGTGCTAACATTTGCTAATACAACATAGGCCATTCTACTTACCGAGTGCGAGAAATATGGGTATTCAAAGTCAAAGTCAAAGTCAAAGTGATTTATTGCATTACTAACTAATAATTTAAAATTATTTAATGATTTGAAATTATTACTGCTTACTAAAAATGCTTAGAAAACTACTCGATATCATCACATCACTATTATCCTCTCCCCTAATATTAGTGTGTGTGTATCTGTGTATGTTTATTTTTAACCAACTTTAAAAAAAGGAGGATGTTCTCAATTCGTCTGTATCTTTTTTTTATATATGTTACCTCATAACTGTTGACTGGGTGAACAGATCTTGATAATATTTTTTTATTTGAAAGCTGATGATTGTCGTTTGGTCCCATTTCAATTTCATCAAAATCAGTCATGCCATTTTTGAGTTACACTCCAATAACTGTAAATTTTTTTCCTATTTCGTTGATATGGTCGTTGACAGTGAATGACAATCGATCCCTTAAGTAGCAAAATATTGTGATGATAGGTACTTTTGAACTATCATGGTACCGATTTCAACAAGTGATTTCACACTTTTGTGTGTTGAAGTCGATTCCATTTTATGGTAATTTTTTTTTGCATAAGACTGACAACTGCCCTCCTTATGATGATGATCACGTTTTTGACACCGCACTAAACTCCTCTCTCCGAGACGTACGTCTCGTTTGCCCAGTTATTTTACTTACTATAGTGCCCTTTACGCCTTCATAGTAGTCTTTGCACGCTACTACTTTGTAGCAGATCATTTGACACTGCGACTGTACCCACTAAGATGGACTTGCTAAAATGACCTAGCACGGCTTAATGGATTGTATATGGGATACACTTTCTTGCAATTTATTGAGGATTTCCCGTTGGAGGTAATATAGCTCATTAGGTACCAGGTGCATACTTGCATGTTATATGTATTATTATATTTATTATTTAATTATTAAATTTATTATTAACATTAACAAATATTATGGATTATTATAGATACAAAAGTTAGTCTGCCTGTGATAGCTAACATTTTTTAGATTCCTTACATTTAGATATGTAATGCTTTTACTTCAATCTTCCATTAATTCAAGAATGAGCGTATTAGAAAAAAATATCATATCATTACCATTTAAAAGACTGAAGGTACATATTATGTATTATGTAGCAAAGCAGTACAGAGTTTTGAATGTGTGACTTGTCTTTCTACCAGCCTCAAGTAGAACATGTATCCCCAAGCACTTAACAGCGTATTCCGGCAGCTTTTGAAGCGCTTGGAGCAAAGTTTGCTTAGCTGTTCTCAACCGTTCAGCAAAATTAAGCAACGTCCGCCGCGGTCATGAGTTGGATGGGTGACCGCTAGTGACATTACTACTGAGCGCTTCCGCTCTACGTAGGCCACGTTGAGCCGTCGGTCCCGGTTGTTGTCTTAGGAAGGCAGTCCTTATAGCATGGGGGTAGGGCATTTTGCGAATGATGAATGCGATTATTAGGAAACAAAATGTTTAACTTGTTTATATATTTTTAACACATTCTTACTCGGGCCTAGATAAATTAAAAAGACGAAAAGCATGGAGATGAAATACGATACCCAGACATTTGAAAACGAATTACATATAATACCGTTTAAAAATATAGTTGCCATAAAAGAAATGTATCCTTAATGATAGTGAACTAAAAGTTCCAGACAACATTATGATAGAATGGGTCAAAACCCTTTTGAGCTTGCGATATAATTCTGATTATGTAAATATTTTATATATTTTACACTTCAAGTCTCGAAACTTAGAAATCACGTCTCACAAACTGCAATATAGACATAAATAGTTCCAGTAAGTATCAAACTAGCATCGAGACAATGATGACCACATTATCGAGTCGGCAGCTTACGAAGCCAATATCGATTACAGTCATGGTTGATATCGATATGCAGTGCGAAGGGAGTGCCACGTGAATGCCGATTGAAATCTAGACGCTATCGGCGTGGCCCGTAAATTGGCAAAGTTTCTTAAATTGAAATTGTCTTTTACAATTGTCTTAAACAAATTCATTTACACTTGTTTCACTGACAATTAGTTGCAACCACACCCAGTGGTTTTTTCAATTTTAAAGAAACGACCGCGTTTATGTCTTAATGGTGTAGCCTCTGTGATCGTTGCTTATCACTGTGGGCCCGGATGCATTATGTTGCGTCTGCGATGAGTTCCCATCACCTTCCTTTTCACTAATGAAACACTACATGATAACCTTTTATACCAACCACAAATTAATTTATAAGAAATATGTAAGTAACATGTGTAAATCTCTATATAACAATTTAGGTACCTAATAATATTAAAATGTTTGAAGGAAAATGCTTTAAGCAGCAACTCAGTGACTGGCTGTTGAGCAAATGTTTTTATAGTATTAAGTCTTAGTTATTATTATAGAAATAATGATTAATAATTATTTATTACGGATTGCATCAATTATATAGTTTTTATAGATGAATAATATTAATATTTGCACGCCTGCTTGCAGGCTGAATGCTGTACTTGACTTATCGATATTGGTATTGATCCCGATTTTTTTAGTTAATATGAGCTAAAGCTACATTCTTTTTAACCGACCATCAAAAAAAGAGGAAGGTTCTGAATTTGTCTGCTTTTTCTCTATGTTTGTAACCTCAGAACTTTTGACTGGGTTTTGATAATTCTTTCTTTATTTGGAAGCTGTTGCTTTTTTAAAAAGATTGTATTTTTTTTCTATAAAATTTACCCTATTGCGACGACACGTCGGCCGCGCGGCAAGTTTTGCGGTTCGAGCGCGCTTTATGCGCGTTCGAGGTTTTTTTTTTTTATTGCTGATAGGTAAGCCTTTGACCACAATCTCACGTGATGGTTAGTGATGACGTGGTCAAAGGTGTTAACAGGCTTAACCTAGAATTACTCTGGCTCTCAAGGACAGCTGCCGGAACACACCGTTAGGTGCTTGGCGACAGATTTTCTACTTGAGGGTGGTCGCTAGCCAGGCGGGCATTTACAAAATGCCCTTCCACCATGCGGTGCAGCTCAAGCCCGCGGCGGGATTCGAACCATGGACCTGCTGATTGGCAGTCCATAGCCAATGCCACTGAGCTATCACTGCATCAAGTCTGCAGCCTCAAGTATGACTTGGTCACCACGCTGAAGCCTCTTGCTCACCACGAAGACGCGCCCGTGCCGCGCATGAACTGCGCTAAAACCGTGGTGCTTGTGGCGCGGCCGCAGCGTTGTCTGAACGGAGCCTAATTTATCTCGCAGGAGCATAAACCTTATGTTACGAGAGGTATGTTAGACTTCCAACACTATTTAAGACATTAAGAGCCAATACTTATGCTCATTACAATATTGTTATACCAGTATATATGTCTTGGTCAGGGTTTCAACCTCGGGTATCTATGTTTGCAGATACACCAGTTACTTTGAGGTTGGTAGTTAGCAATCATCATAATATTATCAGTTGAAAATATTCAAAATAAAATTTAGACAATAGACTCCGACGTAATGGCCCAACATAATGGGGAGTTGCTAGAGCTCAGATACCTGATACCGGCCACGGCTAACAACGAGACTAAACGTGAAAGTTCTTTTGTAGATATAAATTAAAAAATATAATGTAATAGAAAAAAAACAAGCTTGAAATTTTGAATCAAAAACCTGGCCAGGTAGAAGAAACTCGCAAACAAAATGAAAAAAGCAACAACATATATTTTTGTTGCTTTTTTTCATGACAAAATATATTTTTGTAGCTTTTTTTCATTTTGTATCAAATTGTAATCCCACGTAATAAAAAACCAGACAATCACGTCCTAGAACGAGCTCGTTATAAGGTACATACATTTTATAAATATAAAACATGTTGAAAATTTACGATGAAATTCTTGTTAAAAGCATATCGAATTGGCAGTATGATTGCGTGTCTTTTCAATTTGTATATATACATAAATATATCATGTCATGACTGAAAATATAATGTAGCCTTCATTCTGCATATTAAAATATTATTAGTTTAACTTAAAGTATACAGTTAAAATATATTAACAAGTATAAATTAATTAAAAAAGTGAAAAACCCGACTGCAATATTTATTTTTGTTATTCGTTTTATCGTTCCATTGAACATAAAACTGCAAGTTATATATATACCTATTTTATATATGTTTATGTCCTTAGTATCACTTGCACAGTCAAAACGAATAAAACGATATCTCTTTCAAAGAAATCGGCTACACCGTTTGGAAGTTATGGTGGAATAAAGAAACTCACAAATAAACATACATAAATACATGAACCCTGTAAACATAACTCTCCTTTTTTTGACAGTCGTTAAAAAAAATATCCCATGATACTGAATCCCCTTGTCTTCAAAACTATAGAGAAATATAAAGCTCTCGCATATCAAATAAGCACAAAAATGAAACAGAACTTGTGCTATGATTTGTCGAGCTGGACTTTCACTTGATTATATCGTAAATGAAATATTATTTTTGGAAGCTACGTATTTTAAGTTAAGTTTTCATAATCTACAAATCTATTGTAATTTTGACGACGGTTAATTTTAGTTTTAATTTCGTTTAGCTCTACTTAGAACAACCTAAATTATAATGAAAAATAACTGTTTGTTGTTTCCCTACCCAATATTGTTCTCGTTTTGCATTCTATTGAAAGCAAACTGTTTCAACTGTTCGCTGCTTCATTAAAAGTTTTATCCTTTCTCTGTTTACTGCAGTTTTATCAGCGAGTAATACAATACAACATTTCTGTTAATTGTATCAACCAAGGTACATTTTTATGAAATAGAAGTTGGCAAACGATGAATGGACTTTATTTATTGCAGTTATTTCCAAATTATACCCAGCGTAAGTCTCTTAGAATATGTATTGGTCTAATGCAGTGTCAGATATTTTTTCCCAAAAGCAGTAGAGTGCAAGCACAATTGTGTATAGGCGTGGAGAGCACTGTACCAACTGAAATGACTTGGCAAATGGGACTTAAGAACTAACATCTTGGATGGATGAGCGCAGTGCAGTGTGAAACCTAACTAGAATTGAGACACTGCAACAGTAATGGACAGGCGTTACGCTTTCAGGTGGGCGTCTTGACCGTCTCATCACTTCAAAGAAAGGAAAATAGACAATTATAATACATTTATAATACAGCCGTACAGTTCACTTTTGTTTCTAAAGCCGTTTTTTATTCGATTATATGGCTCAATAGCCTGTAAGAAGTGTCTTAGCGAATGATGCGCTGGATGAGCAGCATGCCACTTCTATCGTCTAGGAGTTTTTGGGTTAGTTGCTTTCATAAGATGCTTAACATCAGGGCTCATTCCCATCATCATTGGTGTCCAAATTATCTGGAAAATCTTGTAATGTCACCCCCCCCCCCCCCACACACACACACATACACTTTCCTGTGGCAGTCATAAAAAGCCGTGAAGGGAAAAATATCAGAAGTTGGATAGCACTGTCTTCTGAAGAACATCTTACACTGACTGTGAATCCCCCGCCAAAGCGTGGCGACTATAGTAAAGTATAAATGCTCCATCTAGTGGGGGAGGCTTTGTGCAGCTTTGGACGTTATGGCTCTAATAGTATATAATATATACATTTTCTAATTATATTATTCATTCGTATATAATACAAAATAACTCATAATCCACTAAACAAAAAATGTGATCAAGTAAAACTTCTTCTTCTAAGTCGATACGCTCTTGGCAGAGCGGTAGTGGTCGTCATGTAGTAGTGGTGGAGGGGGCAGACAGTACACGCCTCACGATGCCCCATTTCTCTCTGCTTGAGGTCATCCTGGCGCACTCATTTAAAGGGTAACCGACAATTTTCTTTATCTGGTCGGTCCATCGAGTGGGTGATCTTCCGCGCGGTCTGGTACCTTCCACTTTGCCCTGTACGACTAGACGCTCTATGGACAAATTATCACGTCTCGAGACATGACCAAAGAAGGTAAGTATGCGAGACTGTACTGTTGTAAATAGACGCTGCTTTATGCCGAGTTCTTGGAGTATGGACATATTTGTTCGGAATTCAGTCCAGGAAACTCCAAGCATCCTTCTCCAGCACCACATCTCCAGAGCGTCTATTTTCTTCCTTTCCACATCTCGCAAAGTCCATGTTTCAGAAACGTAAAGAAGTATGGGGAAGATGAGTGTTCGCACGAGCCTGATCTTGGTGGTTTTGGTGATGTTCCTATTCCTCCATACTCTCTTCATCTTGTCCATAGATGTCCTTGTAATAGGCATGCGTCGCTTTATCTCATCAATGCACCCGCCATAGTTCGTGATTAAAGAGCCAAGGTATACATAAGATTGGACCACGTCACAGTTCGCAATCTGGGCATATTCCGGCGAATTGTTGTTGGCGCGATCAACTATCATCATTATGGTCTTGCTGCGATTTATCTTTAATCCGAATATTAGACTAATGCGTCAAGTAAAACTACATTATGTTTATTCAAACCTTTTTTAAAAGTAACTACAGAAATAAATGGTTTTCGTCAATATAAGGCTCAACTGGGTCCACGTATATTTTCTGAAGCGTTCGTAGTGAAGTTAGCTTAGCCATTCTGAACTGATCAGCAAAGTTAAGCAACGTCCACCTCGGTCATGAGCTTGATAGGTGACCGCTGGTGACATTACTACTGAGCGCTTCCGTGCTTCGGAGGGCACATTAAGCCGTCGGTCCCGGTTCTTGTCTTAGGATGGCAGTCCTTATAGCATGGTGGTAGGGCATTTTGCGAATGCCCACCTGGCTAGCTACCACCCTAAGTAGAAAATCTGTCGCCAAGCACCTAACAGTGTGTTCCGACAGCTGTCTTTGAGAGCCAATAATTCTAGGTTAGCCTGAACAACATCTGCCACGCATCATCACTTACCATCAGGTAAGATAGTGGTCAAAGGCTAACCTATCAGGCATTAAAAAAAACGTAGCAAACTTTCATCCACAATTCACCCTTAAGCAAAGAGGATATACTTATAGAAGCCCTCAGGAACTAGAATACATTTTTACGCAATATTATTATAATGAGAAACATCTTTGAAATTGACAACATGGCTTCAAAACAATATTTATTTTTTTAACAGGAGGTGGTTTACAAGGAAATTATTATTTTGTGTTTTCAAGAATGATACAACACAATGTTAATGAATTCTTGTTGAAATATTAAGTTTTGAAGCTAGATTGTTAATTTTAACAGTGAGATCTAAAACTACAGGGAAAAATCATATTTCAGGATTAAACAAACTTTTTTCATTTACAATTCACCGGCATAATGCGTCCTCTAACACCACACCGTCCCCTATGACGGTTAAGATTATGAAATAAGAGGATGAAAACTCACAGTTTCGGTAGCTGAGCAGTGAAACCCGGTGCTTGAAATCCCAGGACGCGGCTTGGCTCACCTGATATAAGTGATATAAGTAACCTCTGCCTATTACGGATGCATTTAGCCACAGCGCCCGTTACCGCGAGACATACAGAGCAGACTGTCAAGAGCTTGGGTAGATCATATATCAACACCAAAAATAAACAACGTGAACCTCACGAATTCTACAAAATGCGATTGGTAATGTTTTATGGAAAAAGTGGCACGCAAAATATAAAGTCCCAGTGAATTCATCGCCTTAACAGACCCAGTCACATTGATTCGCAATGCGATGTCGACTTCATAAAGTTAATCCAATGCAAAGTTGTGAACAACTTTTCTATGGGATAAGTGGGCAAAGGAGCAGGCAGTTCACCTGGTGGTAAGTGATCACCGTCGCTCACGAACATCCGCAACACCAGAGGTCTTGAGGATGTGTTGCCGGCCTTTAAGGCTGAAATATGATCATTTTGAAGGCTTCTAAGTCGTTTCGGTTCGGAAATACTTCACATGGCAACTGGTTTAACATCGTGGCAGTGCAAGTCGACATAAAATTGATGAAGTAGTTTTCTTTCGAGATGTCCAATGGCGAGATTCAACTGCAGGTATTAAATCGAACAGTTCCTCAAAACATATTAACGTATGGAAAAGTATTTAACATGAGAAAAAATATTAATGTACTTAATCATCATGTCTTGGTTACTATAATTGATAGGTGAGCTGTGTTTTCTGTGTACAATTGTTTCGTTAAAGTGTAATTCTATAAACCAGATAATATCTCCCATATCTTCCAGTGGGTGTCGTGTCGTAAGAAGCGACTAAGAGAAGAATACAAGAAGGTGGGCATCAGCGACTTTTGAGAAGTGAACACTGGTAACTGAGATAGACTAAGATGCCTGCGACGCGTGAGGATTATGGCAAAACCCCCCTGGCAATTAACGTGAAAAACTCAAAAATCAGAGCACAAACTCGAGAACATATTTACACAATTTGTCCTGAGAGATATTATCGCGGCTCCTCGTAAATAAGCAAAAAAAAACAGTTATTTATGAAATGAACCAAGTTCAGTTTTGACCGGACCAACTATATCCTAATATGCCTTACGCTGGTTGCTTGGTTGCTAGTGGTCCGGCGATCATTTTGGACTACAATACATTACAACTGAGATTATTATACTGTACCTTAAATTGGTTACTTAAAGCAATTCTTTTGATCGGGTTAATGTTTGACCGTTGTCTCTCTTGGTAGAACATGGCGGTGTACGCTGACACATATTATGTATTTTACTGCGTGAACTACGTTATAAAGGCCTCTGCTTATGAAGATAACACAATATCAATGTAGATACAGAGACGCTTAGGGTGTTTCATTAAATAATTTGTGTGAACAGTGAATCACTAGTGAAGGTACTGAGTGCCTGTTCTTAGAACTTAGCAGTGTATGGATGCAACAATCGTATGCTTCTTGTAATTCTATGAAAGAATATGGTTGTGTCAATCTACGAAATAGTGCCTGTACATTGTTATTCTAGTATTAGTAGTAACTTTCCCCATGGGTCAGGCTAGAATTCCACCCCCATATCTCCCTGTCAGAGTCGTAAGAGGCAACAAAAGGAAAAATAATACTTTGGTAAAATCTCTATTTTAAGACAACATTTTTGATAAGTTACAAATGGCTGTGTATAAACAATCCGGAAGCAGTATCTAGCCGGATATTTGCATCTCTAGTTTTCAATCCGCCCGGCGTGGACCTGCTTCAGATAATAATATAAAAAATAACGGCCCATCCGGCCCGTATTCATACGAGGTACGTTTTGAACACCGGCTTTTTGAACCTTTTCGATTTCACATGTCATTAAATTGTACGCGTTTGTTTGTCAATCGTGTATGAAATGCGGAGGTTGACATAAATAATAGGAGTTAGAGAATCTCAAAAGGTACCTACAGTATTATAAATGTATTGTTTCGATTAAGGTGACCGATTACTTCTTTACTACTCTTTGTAATTTTCTCTGTTTCGATATTTTTACAAATGTTTTCAAATACAACCGCAGCGAATATTACTATAATATATAACTTAGTAGCGTCAAACCCGTCTACTTTAATGGTTATAATAATAAATATGAACCCAAGATATATAATAATATCTCATCCAGCAGTTCTGGTGTCTGAGTGGTTAAGGACCCGGTTCGTAAGAATCGGGTTTGATTCCAGCTTGAAACAAAAATATAAGATAAAATTAGATTTAGTAGTTGTTTGTGCATAAATTTGCGATTTTTGAGGAATGTACTGGCATGTTGTAATTAAGATATTTTAGTATTACACAACTAAATACTTTTTAATGGGTAATCGTAAATAAAATATTTTGCACGGCTTAAGGGGTGACATAAATTGATCTCGCTACATAGTGTTTAAGAAATATGCGTATTATTGATCGAGTAATTCGAAATCCATGATGTTGTTAAATAGTTACACAAACTAGGATTCAAAGCGATGATACTGTTATTTTTTTATAATTTTCCGTTGAAAGCGTGCGTTTCTCCATCAAAACGATTATCACCGTCCATGATTAACTGCCTTTATATCCACGATATGATAAGGGTAGGCAGGTAAACTCTGAATAGCCTTATTTCATCTTATACGTTTTGGTTCCACGTAATAGGGAACTAGGTTGTTACCATCCATCGGTCCGTTTCAGACTCAGGACTTCTAATAAAAATTTCTTCGTCAGAATAATCCATTATCTGAGCTGAAGACCCTAGGCTTCAACTCAGTATACCGAGATCACGTGACGCTTAACGGAGTTTCACAACGATCAGTCAGTATTATTACCTAAATATACCGGCTAGCACCGTGAGGTGTTTAGTCGAAATCTCCGACCGGCAATCGAACAGTAAAGGTGTTCATTCTCAAGGAATGCGGGCAGCCGCGAGGGCTGCTTGACGCGCACTGCGGGCGGCTGTGAGCAACGCCCTCTCCGAAACTTGAGGAACGGCGGGCAGCAATGGAGTCGCAGGCAGGGTAGCCAGTAATAATAAATACAAATCGTTTAAAATTTGTGAATAGACATAATTTTGTTTATAGTTTACTAAAGAGTTGCTCTAGATTTAATTATTAAGGAATATTTCTGCGAAAGCACCCAATAAAACTTTTTAGTTTGCACGTAAAAACCAGTCAAAATTACAGTAGAACATAAATATAAACTACACGGACAGTAATACTAGTAGGTGGATCAATGGCCATAATGGTACTCATTATGATGTATATTTTATGGTATTGTAGGCACAATACCTAATAAATACCTATCATATGATACGGATACCCATATCCTCTTCCTATTACAGACGTATATCGTCACAAGAGACGAACTGAACTGCACCCGTCACACTGATAGGTACATACACAGTTATCATATCTCATGACCCTGTATACACTGTTAGGTGATGGTCTACTTGATATCACCCGGTAGCTAGCCAGGCGACCATTTGCAAAATGCCCTTACACCACGCGGTGAACCTGAAGCTAGCGGTGGGGAATGAACTAAGGACCTGTGGCACGGCAGTCAATAGCTATTACTATCACTGCTTCGGATGTCATTGAGCGACGTGAAAAATAAAACATGCAAACGCCACTTAGCGAGGGATAAGGGCAGGGTTATAAAGAGGACGAAAATTTAATACGAGACGAGAAAATCTATTTTAGCCACTAGACAATAGAAAGATGTTGGCATTACAGTTGAAGTTGACCGTTTTTTTTTTTGTTTTGACCACAATCTCAAGTGATAGTAAACGGTGATGTTGTCGAAGATGATAAAAAACTAACCTAGAATTCGGCTGTCGAAGACAGCAGCCAAAAATATATTTATGTCTGCAAAGCTGTTGGGTGCTTGGCGACAGATTTACTACAAGAGAGTGGTAACTAGTCTATGCCTACTAAATGGTCACTAACTGAGAGCGTACTGCCTTATAAGTGTCAGGTTAAGATTTTGAATATAGAAACACGTCAACGATAGACTTATTAGAAACATCATGAGCTTTTGCCTAAAGTGATTGAAGTAAGATAGGAATTAAAAACAAAGATTAACGTTTAATTTATTTTTAAACATTATTTCTACTTAATTGTGTTCCTTTAGAAGGTTTTACTCGTAGGAAAAATAAACGTTAATTATTTTTTTGTGTTTCTAGGACGTAAATAACTTTTAATTGGCTTACCCTATAAATAAAAAATGCAGAAACAAATGGAAATGGAAACGATGTTATCTTGTAATTTAAATATTTAAATAAAATGTTAGTTTTTAATGTACATATTTTTTTTAATTACTATAAATTAAAACCAAAAACAAGATGGACGATGAAAGCATGTTAACCATGTTAGTACTTACAACAAAAACAACAAGTATTTGCATTGTGACGATACTCACACATCAGGCCCTCTGATGTTAAACGGTAACCTCTATCCATAACAGCTTGTTAATAACAGTTCTACAAGCTATTTGTTACAGGTTACGAAATGCACTGCGCTTATCACCCTGAGACAAACAGTTTTTAAGTCTCATGTAGATGTGATGATAGAACACACCGGGCATGCATTTGAAATTTACTGCAGAACTAAATAATTATATTTTGCACTGATTTTTTCCAGATTTTTCCTCACCGTGGAGTTGTGAAAAAAACTCGGTATTGCTTAGTTAAAGCATTTAAAATAGGTAAAGATTTCAAACCATAATGATATAAAATCTATACTACAGTCAGATAATATATTTGGGTGAGTTCTTTTTTTTTTACAATATTTCGATTCTGTGATTGAATGCTGTAAAATAAACACCCATTTCATTATTTCATTCACTCAAGTATTTATCAACGAACAATGTTTAACATTATCGAACACGTAAATACGCATGGAGATAACGCAGACTCATGTCGCCGAGGCTTCCAGTAAACACAGTATAAAGTATTCATTGAAACGTAACAACAACTTAACGCTGAACGCCCAAAAACAAATCCGTAGCACAATAGCGGCCTTACAATAAAACCTATAAAATTTATATCTAACCTCAATATCAGGAGAGAGAATACGTAATGAACATTAGGAACAAAGGCGTGAAAAGAGCCGATACCGAATTGTGTAGGTGCGAAATTGATACCATTACATGCGCATTCAACTTTCAACCTTAACTTAAACACGCATAATATATTTTTGTATGAGCGCGGACGTGTGAGAATGAAACATTCTTGAAATCAAACTGAAATGAACGTTATTGCAATTACGGCAAAATGAAAAATTGTTTGGCAGAGGATTTGATACAAAAAGCAAGAATCGAAGATAAGTGAGGTGCCGCGGCTCCAGTTCTGAAATATTAGTGTTCTGAAGGTTTCTTTGAGTTCGCGTGTTGGTGCAGCGGTCTCTTTTGTAGCTTTCCCGTTTGAACATTTATATCAGCTACGGCGTAGAGGGATCTACGGCGTAGATAGAGGTGCTTCAAACTTGAAAGAATGCCTTTAGTAGAAATAATAAGACTGCGAACTCGACGTCAGCGGGCAGTGGAGCGGCAACATGTTACAAGCGGGTGTTTATAGAACCTACTATAAATGTGTTATAGAATACATACATCGTTGGTCGCATTAGCGCACAGTATTTAGTAGCCTTCTACGAATAAATATGTTATTCGTAGACAGTCTTATAAAAGTTGCAAAATATTACTAAGAAACGTTTGTTTACATAGATACTTACAGTTTAAAATAGAAACAGTCTAGTACAACGCTTGGTAAAAGACGCTGCTGTTAATAACTTTTACTAAAAATAATTACATTAATTATAAGAGAAATGATAACGAGATGTTTGATGTTCTCATTATTCCTAGAAAATAATTTTATTTAGAATCTTGACAAAATAACTCATGGTACTAGAATTTTAAGGTACTTTTCATCTTCAGATTGGAAAGAAAGGCACAGTTTTCTCTTATTATATGGGATAAAAAAAATTCAGGGGAAAGGAGAGGCAAAGCTGAGATGACATATACTGTATGTAAAGGCGTGGTTAAATAATAAGATATTATATTTCACAAATTGTATATGTTCGCTTTCTAGACCTTTTATACGAGTATTATTACATTACACTAGCTGTACCCGCGACTTCGTTCGCGATTGCCGTAGCTGCAGACTAATTATTCACATTTGTGCACTGTTTATCTCATATTAAGCAACACTGTGGTCTGCGGTGAAGCACTCTTATAGTAAACCATAGCTCAGAAAATATTTTTTTTGTTTGGATTTGAAAACTCCTGGGTTGTTCTTTCCCGGTTCGCACAATAAATGTTAAAGCAAAGTACCTTGTGCGTTTCTTTAGAATTTCGATTTTAAAACGGCAGTTTTGTTTGACGGTAGGGCGAAAATATATTTTTCATTTCTCATTCTTAGATTTTTCGTTGTAAAATACTCTGTTGTTATAAAACAATTAATAACAACTATGTTTGGCAGGGTAGTAACTAATATATAAGGTAAAAAGTGTAGGTTAAAAAGGAACTACCGTGAAATATGCCAACTTTGCCTCCAAGGGAAAATTTGCCCGAAAAAACAATTTCTTTGATTTGCAAAAATATCTTAAAATTTTGACGACATTGATTGACTTTAGTGGAAAGTAGGTTATAATATGTATGGCAATGCTATCTATCGTATTTGTTGCTAACTTTGCTAAGTAACTTGTTGGAGCTCGTCGAGTGAGTTGCGTATTTTTGCGGGCAATTTTCAGTGCAAATTTAAAAGTAAATTTTACGGGATCGCGAAAACGAGTGTTAGTATATAAGTGTTAGTTATAACATGTGTTAGTAAATTAATCGTTAAGTACATAAATGCAATGTCATATGCGCAAGGTCTTTTAAAAATGAAGTTATGATGATGGGCAATGTTATCTCGTAATGTTCCGACCTACGACTGACATCTAAAAAAGCTAGGTTTGACACATTACCATCACTTGATTTTTTGAGGTTACTGCTGAGCTGATTAAATTTTAAACACATATTAAGCATTTCATAACATTTAAAGATGACATAAGTTATTGGGTACTGAGTAAGTAGTTGCTTCACATCAGTACTATTTAATATTATAAATGCGAAAGTAACTCTGTCTGTCTGTTACGCTTTCATGCCAAAACTACTAGACCGATTTGAATGAAATTTGGTATGGAAATAGTTTGAGACACGGGAAAAAACAAAGGATAGTTTTTATCCAACTGCGCAAAAAGAGGTTAATGTTTTTGCGCAATAACCGACATATGCGAGCCGCGCCCGGAAAGCTAGTACCTTACAATTGGAACTTTTTATTATTCTTATACTGGTCGGCCTCATAGCCTTGTTTGTAGAATGCCTGTCTCCGAAACACAGGATCGAAGATATAAGTTTATATTTAGAAAAATATACATCACAGTCTATTTTCTGTCTTTTCCAGTTATTTAAATTCAGACTATAATCAGTGAAATATTAAAAAAAAAACAATAATTAAAACATCACAATTATAAATACAAATAAATAAAATATTGAAATTTTATATAATATTTCACTATTATTTGGCTTTATACGATTGAAGCTAAAAAAAAAAACATATTTTAATTACTTAACAAAATGTTCAAGTCTTAATTTAATTTACTTACCATACACTAATTACTTAACTTTATCTCTATTGATAGTACCTAAGTATCTTCTTTAGCAAAAAAAGTGGGTATTCTAATATTACATTTTAGTAATAAAAACATATAAGCGTGAAACATTTATCTTTTTATTAACCTAATCACAGACATATTATTATTAGTAGAATGGAAAAAGAAACGGAATATTTTTACCATGTGCCAACCCTAGCATTTTGAAATTGTGAAATGTGGATTGTATGGTAAAGAAAACCTGACATATCAGGGTAACATTGCCCAGTAATTTATAAGGAACTTTTCATAGAATCGTTTACATTCCTAAAGAAAACGCCATCTTTACCAAAATTCTATAACTGGTTTTGATGTTATCTGCAAAGAAGCAATTTTTGCGTCAAAAATCAATGTGGGCAAAGTTGGCTAAAAGTTCAGATAACTTTGCCCGCCAAGAAAATCGAACTATATTGAATTTAACGTTGAATTATAGTAAATTTAGTTATAGGAACAAGGGCACAAAATCTTAAAGTTGTAGCCGATGAAGGAAAATACTACGTCTTCATAGAGAAATTGTATTAAAATTGTAATTATTTGATAAAAGTGGGCAAAGTTGGCATGTTTCTCTGCCGCCTCCTTTTGAGAAATAACTTCTTCGCAAAAGGAGGCGACCGCTGCCCAGGCCCCCTCGCTCCCCAACATGGCATTGACCACACTGGGCAGCGAGAGGTCCGGCCCGACTACTGCGACCAAGCTGATGCGCAGATTGGACTATGATGGGCACGCCTCCAGGGTGTGCTGCGCCGTGTCCTCTGCCGCAGCACAATCATGGCACGCTGGTGTTTCGGGCATTTAAACCGTCAAGCTATCACCGTTCTTGAGATACCGCCTGGTGACAGACGGACGGACGGAAGGACAGCGAAGTCTCAGTAACAGGGGCTCGTTTTTACCCTTTGGGTACGGAACCCTAAAAAGAACATATGAAATCAGACCACGCGTTAATAAATTACAACTTAGTGTATATTTTGACTTTCATCCCCTCTCCCAAGGGAACCATGCTGAATTTCGGGATAAAAGCATAAATTATCCTACCTTATAGTATGAACTCAAATCATGCTAAGTTTCATTAAAATCCATTCGGTAGTTTTGGAGTGATGTGCGGCTGGGATTCAGACAGACAGACAGATAAATATAAAAAATGCAGTTTCGGCATCAGTATCAGCTACAGAGTACTGTACATATTTTTTTTCAAAATATCTGCCATGTACAGAATTGGACCTGTTACAGTTTTATTATAAGTATAGATATATAGATTAAATGTTTGCAGTTTACACTGCATCAAGTGATTACTTTTTAGAATCAATACTTTCAATCACCGTCAATTTATTACTCAAAAAATGTCTCAAACTATAATTAAATTGATTGTAAAAATAATATCGAGAATAATACTTATATCGAGTTTTTATTGTTTTTACTATTATTTTATAACTCCTTTTTACCAAAAACAGTACCCGTAAAAATAGAACCAGTATTTCTAAATATGATTACAAGCACTATCGCGTGCTAAGCGAAAATCATATCAAACAAATTATTGGAGTACAAAATTTTATGCTCAAGGCGGGAATCGAACCCGCGTCCTCCGATATCGCGTCGGATGCTTAACACAATCTCAGCCACCTGGACATTGGCATTTCTGCCGAAACTTTGTGCTCCAATTGTATTACTTTAACCGTCATAGGGGACGGTGCGCGGCCATCAACCAGACTACTAGACTTCATCTGATCGAAAGAAGTGTTTTTTCAAACACTTAACTCTCGGTATGATATCGCTACCCTTCTATATTTCTAAATATGATTACAAGCACTATCGCGTGCTAAGCGATAGTGCTTGTAATCATATTATTTAGAAAAAAAGAGCACAGAGAGCACAAAGTTTCGGCAGAAATGCCAATGTCCAGGTGGCTGAGATGGTGTTAAGCATCCGACGCGATATCGGAGGACGCCGGTTCGATTCCCGCCTTGGGCATTAAATTTTGTACTCCAATAATTTGTTTGATATAGAACCAGTACTTTAATAACAGTAGTTAATCATTTTCAAAACAAAAACTGCATTAATTTATGACATTATTAAACAAACCATTGAAATTAAATTATACATATCTAGTATTTTTTTATATTCCTATTATATTTGAAATATATATATAGTAATTATAATTACCAGATGGTATGTCCCAATTGAAAGAAAACACGATGCATATAAGTGTTAGATATGGCATCGAATATCCCACAATATGATAATATTCTAAAACAAAGATCTTAAAAAGGAAGTCAGCAGAGCGTGAGCCAGAGGTTTTCAAAGCGTAAGTGGCCCGTGCCATAATATGTACATTATACAGCGAAAGAGTGGAAAATTACAGCCATTTTAGAGGTTAAGTACTACGTTCATCTTTAGTGCCTAGTCTCTTTTTAGAGTTTCATACCCCAAGGACAACACACCTAATATTACACATTTCTGTCCGTTTGTTTGTCTGTGCGTTCGTATATCAATGTCTCTAGTCCACGAAAATGCAAGTCCGAAATCCGATTTGTGTAGAATTTTGACCCAAAACTAGTATTTATAGTATCAGGCGGTCAACACAATATGAAAACGTAGTAATTATTTTTTTCATAGACCATTAGTCTTATACTCGTATTTTTGTCAAGAGTGATGTACTTTTATGATTTTAAAATAATAAATACTAAAGACAAAAAAACTTTTTTCTTTCACAAGTTGTTGCCAGGCAGAACCTTCAAAGCCAAAGTCAAATTATACAAATTCATGTTTCACAAATTTAAAGTCAAGGTCATTTATTCAATTTAGGTGTCTACGACGCTCTTCTAAACTATTTGAAGAGTCTGAAACTATGCCCAGTAGATGAAATTAGGCTAGCCCCGTACTAAAAATGACCAAAAAACGTAAATGTTTCAACCCTTCTGTTTACCCATGCGAGGAATACAGACATGAAATATGTTAATTTTTAACGACAAACTGTATATATAATTTGACGTTGGGCATTGTTTATCACGTTTTAAAGGTAAATCAAAATATTTTTTTTTTTTTTTATTTAAAATTTAATAATTAACAAAAATCTATTGTTGCAATTTGTTAATATATTTGAAGAGGATTTGCTGATATCTGAATTTAGTTGCACATTTGTATGACTAAATCTAATTATTTACAATTTTCTCTCAAATTGCCTACATAGAATATCAATGCAATAAATATTAATTCCCAACAGATATTCGCATAACAACATACTTAATTTCTAATACTTTATACATTTTTGTAATTAGAATTCGTAAACTACGTTTAAACTACACAAAATAACAAAAAACATATATAATACAATATTATAACAGCAAATAATAATTGAAATGTGGAACAAATTCTCTGGAATAGCAAAAATATAAATGAAGAGCAAATACACTTTGAACTTTCACTTTACGAATAATTTATAAATACAAAAAATGCAGTTTCGGCATCAGTATCAGCTACAGAGTACTGTACATATTTTTTTTCAAAATATCTGCCATGTACAGAATTGGACCTGTTACAGTTTTATTATAAGTATAGATATATAGATTAAATGTTTGCAGTTTACACTGCATCAAGTGATTACTTTTTAGAATCAATACTTTCAATCACCGTCAATTTATTACTCAAAAAATGTCTCAAACTATAATTAAATTGATTGTAAAAATAATATCGAGAATAATACTTATATCGAGTTTTTATTGTTTTTACTATTATTTTATAACTCCTTTTTACCAAAAACAGTACCCGTAAAAATAGAACCAGTATTTCTAAATATGATTACAAGCACTATCGCGTGCTAAGCGAAAATCATATCAAACAAATTATTGGAGTACAAAATTTTATGCTCAAGGCGGGAATCGAACCCGCGTCCTCCGATATCGCGTCGGATGCTTAACACAATCTCAGCCACCTAGACATTGGCATTTCTGCCGAAACTTTGTGCTCCAATTGTATTACTTTAACCGTCATAGGGGACGGTGCGCGGCCATCAACCAGACTACTAGACTTCATCTGATCGAAAGAAGTGTTTTTTCAAACACTTAACTCTCGGTATGATATCGCTACCCTTCTATATTTCTAAATATGATTACAAGCACTATCGCGTGCTAAGCGATAGTGCTTGTAATCATATTATTTAGAAAAAAAGAGCACAGAGAGCACAAAGTTTCGGCAGAAATGCCAATGTCCAGGTGGCTGAGATGGTGTTAAGCATCCGACGCGATATCGGAGGACGCCGGTTCGATTCCCGCCTTGGGCATTAAATTTTGTACTCCAATAATTTGTTTGATATAGAACCAGTACTTTAATAACAGTAGTTAATCATTTTCAAAACAAAAACTGCATTAATTTATGACATTATTAAACAAACCATTGAAATTAAATTATACATATCTAGTATTTTTTTATATTCCTATTATATTTGAAATATATATATAGTAATTATAATTACCAGATGGTATGTCCCAATTGAAAGAAAACACGATGCATATAAGTGTTAGATATGGCATCGAATATCCCACAATATGATAATATTCTAAAACAAAGATCTTAAAAAGGAAGTCAGCAGAGCGTGAGCCAGAGGTTTTCAAAGCGTAAGTGGCCCGTGCCATAATATGTACATTATACAGCGAAAGAGTGGAAAATTACAGCCATTTTAGAGGTTAAGTACTACGTTCATCTTTAGTGCCTAGTCTCTTTTTAGAGTTTCATACCCCAAGGACAACACACCTAATATTACACATTTCTGTCTGTTTGTTTGTCTGTGCGTTCGTATATCAATGTCTCTAGTCCACGAAAATGCAAGTCCGAAATCCGATTTGTGTAGAATTTTGACCCAAAACTAGTATTTATAGTATCAGGCGGTCAACACAATATGAAAACGTAGTAATTATTTTTTTCATAGACCATTAGTCTTATACTCGTATTTTTGTCAAGAGTGATGTACTTTTATGATTTTAAAATAATAAATACTAAAGACAAAAAAACTTTTTTCTTTCACAAGTTGTTGCCAGGCAGAACCTTCAAAGCCAAAGTCAAATTATACAAATTCATGTTTCACAAATTTAAAGTCAAGGTCATTTATTCAATTTAGGTGTCTACGACGCTCTTCTAAACTATTTGAAGAGTCTGAAACTATGCCCAGTAGATGAAATTAGGCTAGCCCCGTACTAAAAATGACCAAAAAACGTAAATGTTTCAACCCTTCTGTTTACCCATGCGAGGAATACAGACATGAAATATGTTAATTTTTAATGACAAACTGTATATATAATTTGACGTTGGACATTGTTTATCACGTTTTAAAGGTAAATCAAAATTTTTTTTTTTTTTTTATTTAAAATTTAATAATTAACAAAAATCTATTGTTGCAATTTGTTAATATATTTGAAGAGGATTTGCTGATATCTGAATTTAGTTGCACATTTGTATGACTAAATCTAATTATTTACAATTTTCTCTCAAATTGCCTACATAGAATATCAATGCAATAAATATTAATTCCCAACAGATATTCGCATAACAACATACTTAATTTCTAATACTTTATACATTTTTGTAATTAGAATTCGTAAACTACGTTTAAACTACACAAAATAACAAAAAACATATATAATACAATATTATAACAGCAAATAATAATTGAAATGTGGAACAAATTCTCTGGAATAGCAAAAATATAAATGAAGAGCAAATACACTTTGAACTTTCACTTTACGAATAATTTATAATATGAAAATTGGGATTCCATTAAACTCGCCAAATCACCCATACCTCCGGCCCTTTACGAATCACCCTTAAATTAGGTACGTTAAAAGGCTCATTAAACCTCGATAAAGTGCGATAACTAATAACTAAAAGACTAGCACTTAAGTCGCGGGAGGTGAAAGGATGTCTATTGAAGCTCACTGACAGAGAAAGGTTTTCTTTTCTGATGTGATTCTTTTTTGTGTGCCGAATTGCAGCGAGAGAAGTGCGGGTTGGTTAAGGGGTGGGGGGTTCGGCCGGGTCCAGGCGTGCGCACCCGGCAGTGTCGAGTCGGACGGTGCCGCGAGAGCACGTCCCCGCCGCGCACCCACGAGACCGGCCCCACGTTGAGCGCCACAAATCTCAACTAGCTTTCGAGCAGGTTTTAACCGTGAATTTTAAATGCAATCAATGTGAACAACTTCAGTGATAAGTGACGGATAATTATCAAGTGCTCTGTGTTTACATACAAATTTAAAACAAACGGATTCAGTGAGTAACCTTACTAAGTGCTAAAGTTACTATTACGAGTGAAGTGACAGGTGTTGTGTTTAATAAAAGGGTGAAGGAAGAATCGGTAAGTTTTCTTTTTTACTTACACGTTAACTTTCAGGGACATCGTAACTTTTCCGTACCATAAGTATGATTGATGGGCTTACCTATTCCATAATGTATGAAGTTTTGTTCGGAAATAAATATGAACTACTTACACGGATTAGAAGAGGCTTACGAGAATATTTTTCCTCAGAGAAAGTAGCTATTAATAATACGTATATATGTGAAGCAAAGTATTCATAAATCTGAGGAAAGTTTCGCATATCGCAAAATATTATACGCACATTGCGCACAATGGGAGTATGGCAAAATATGTCGTTAATTGTCACGCGTCAGTGGACAGCGAGGCAATTGTTGTCAACGATGAGTTGTTGCGCAACTTCTCGAATCAATCCACTTCGTATAAATAGGTCAAGTATTCCCTAATTCAGTCTTTAAATTCTCGGCGGGAAGATTCAGAATTGTTTTTGCTCATTGTATTCAATTGTCAAGGAAATTATGTGAACAAAACTTGGAAACAAATTAGACAGTGAAGTGGAATGGAGCGTCTCTTGTGGCTCGAAGCCATTATTCCTTTTCCAACTTAACAGAACTTTTTTTCTTACTCTCCGGAGAATTAATTAAATGAGGATTGGGTAAAGCCGTGTTTCTTTGGTTCATTATTTCTCGAAAAATTCTCCTCGTCCTAAGATGACACTTGATAGAGTCCATTTTAATTGAAGTACTGATGTCAATTTGGACATGATTTTTATTTGATTAAATTTACTCTTTTGTTTGGGATCGAGATAAACAGGATAAGTATTTGTCTGACAAGGAAAACCGGATTATCGGATTTGTTAAAGAAATGTTGAACAATTGAGTGGTGAAAAGCGGCTGTTATGTATCCATTGCCATTCAATGTAAAAACGTGTCAAGACGCTTTGAAAAATATAGGAATATTGACTTTATTGAGCTATATTAACAAATAAATAGTTTTTTTTTCTATTGGATCAATAAGTGACTTTATAAACTCATTACTTATGAGATAAGTGAAGACTGGATTACCTAAGGAACTATTATTGGCCGCGATTTATTTTGAAATTTTTACCGAAAAAATAAAACAAACAAATTGGATGCATCGTAAGCGTAAAAAACAGTTATACACCTCGACACGAGAACCCGTTCTCAGTGCAGCTCAGGACAGGAGAGCTAAACTGACCCGACACTATACCGAAGACATCCCGGACATCAGCCTATACGAGATTAGAAAGGCTCTCAAACAGCTTAAAAACAACAAGGCGCCAGGTGATGACGGAATCACGACAGAACTTTTGAGAGCGGGTGGAAAACCGGTACTCTCAGTCCTCCAGAAGTTATTTAATTCCGTCCTCCTTGAAGTATGGAGTAGAAGTGTTGTGGTACTGTTCTTCAAAAAAGGTGACAAGATGTTGTTGAAGAACTACAGACCCATTTCACTTCTGAGCCATGTTTATAAGCTGTTCTTGAGAGTCATTACGAATCGTCTTGCTCGTAGGTTTGATGACTTCCAGCCTCCTGAACAACCCGGGTTCCGAAAAGGCTTTACCATAGACCACATACATACGATCCGCCAGATCATATAGAAAACTGAAAAGTATAATCGGCCATAATGTTTAGCGTTTGTGGACTTGAAAAAGCCTTCGATTCAATCGAAACCTGGGCTGTACTGCAGTCTCTTCAGCGATGCCAAATTGACTATAGGTAAATCGAAGCTCTGAAGTGTTTGTATAGGAACGCCACCATGTTGATTCGACTACAGGACAAGAGCACAGAACCAATCCAACTGCAGCGAGGCGTGAGACAGGGAGACTTTATTTCTCCGAAACTGTTCACGAATGCGTTGGAGGACGTTTTCAAGCTCTTGAACTGGAAAGAATTCGGCATCAACATCTATGGCGAATACATCACTCACCTTCGTTTCGCCGATGACATAGTCATAATGGCAGAGTCACTTGGGGAACTCAGTACAATGCTCAGCGACCTCAGTATAGTTTCCCAGCAGGTGGGTCTTAAAATGAACATGGATAAGACGAAAATTATGTCTAATGTTCATGTTACACCGGTACTAGTAGTTGTTGGAAACGATGCGCTTGAAGTTGTAGACCACTACATTTACCTCGGACAGACTGTCCAGTTAGGTAGGTCCAACTTCGAGAAAGAGGTCACCCGAAGAATCCAACTCGGATGGGCAGCGTTCGGGAAGTTACACGACATCTTCTCGTCAAAGATCCCGCAGAGCCTGAAGACCAAAGTCTTCAACCAGTGTGTGTTGTCTTTAACTGTGGCCCTTATGGACAAGCTCAGAGTCACTCAACGAGCCATGGAGAAGCTATGCTCGGAGTTTCTTTGCGCGATAAAATCCGGAACGTGGATATTCGCCAAAGAACCAAAGTCACCGACATAGCTTTCAGATGTCCGCTCGTGACCACGACCAATGCAACTTGGTCGAAACGTCGAGGTAAATAAATAAAAATATAAATGTTTTTATCGCGATTAAGTCCCGTTAAATACTTATGACTATAGCTTTCAAAATTTGCAAATTGAAGTGGCAATGGGCGGGCCACATTGCACGACGAACCGATAACCGATGGGGAAGAAAGGTTCTTGAGTGGGTACCACGGTACACCGGAAGACGTAGAGTTGGTAGGCCCCCACTAGATGGACTGACGACATTATAAAAGTCGCGGGTAGCCAATAGTTGCAAGCGGCTAATAGCCGTACTTTGTGGCTTTCTATAGGGGAGGCATTTGTTCAACAGTGGACGTCTTCCGGCTGATGATGAGGCGTAAAAAACTCAAATAAAAAAATTAATTTATAGTATAAAAAAACATTCTTTACAATCCTACTAATATTATAAACGCGAAAATTTGTAAGGATATATGGATGTATGGATGTTTGTTACTCTTTTACGCAAAAACCACTAAACGGATTTTAATGAAACCTTACAGTAATATAGATTAGACATCAGAATAACACATAGGCTATTATTTATAAAGATATTATGAGATTTGTCGAAAATATAACGATATTAATTATGTCAAGTAACGAAGAAAAAAACATGCGACCTATTCGGGCGTGCGCTGCATAAACCTTAAGTGTCACACGCACATGATGTACAGCAAAAATGTTTATCTTAAAATTACCTACAAAAAAGCTTGCAACAGCATATATCTATCTTTTATGTGTAAGTCATTATCTCCAAAATAGTAAACCATATATACTACAAAATTATAAAATATTTCTATTGCATATTCGGTAGTTACAAATTAATTGATCCTTTTCAATCTAATATTATAAAAGCAAACGTTTGTGAGTGTGTTTGTATGTTCATAACTTCTTCACCTTCAAACGACTGAACCGATTTTGATGAAATTGGGTATGATAGATAGCGAGATAGATAACTCTTTATTGAAAACCCCATAAAAACAACAATAAACTTATTATTTAAACATATATTAAAACCGAGTGTATCAATGGGTGGTCTAATCGCTCAGAGCGATCTCTTCCAGACAATCCATCAACAACAGATATGGTCAAAATATTGGGTGGGGTTTCTTAGATCTTATTCATTGTATACATAAATAACTGCTGTATAGCGTTAAGTTTTCTAATGATAGTAACGACAGAGAATGGGTAGAATGAAGAAATTTAAATTGTTCCTAGGGGTAGTGGTAGATAAAGGAATCAACAGTATACTGTAAGGAGAGATAATATATGAGCATTCCGGTGACGACGAATAGGGAGCCACTTGAGCTTATTGCGAAAATCGGAGACATGATCGTATTTGCGTAAGCCATATATAAATCTTTTAGTAAAATATATGGCATAGAGGTAGATAAGGCTCTGCATTAACACATATCATACATTTTATCATCATCATCCATCACCACGCGGGTGTAACCGCGTAGCGCAGCCAGAATCCAAAATATTTTTTTAAGCTTCTTTGTCTCAAAATAATCCTTATTTTATATAACATTTAACTCTGCGATATTATTTTACCTGTATCAATGTTACTTACATAATTTAATATCCCTGCAGGAAGAGTCCGAGGACGCCAGCGGCAGCGCGGCGTGCCAACGGAACTGTTCTGGTGCAGTGTTTGATGACCAAACAGTTTCAGTAGAGAACCATTGCATTAATAACTATATTTTTTTTGCTTTCAAAAGCAAAAATACTATAGATTTAGATGGTTAAGCCAAGGAGCTACGTTCCTTCAAGGCAGACGTGTACACACACGCAGAATCATAAAACTTATTTATTTATCTTAGGCTACATTACATCATTTTAGAAAAAAATAATTAAGAAACATGAAGCCATTAAAGGTCCTCACGGCTAGGTAATGCAATAGTTCTAAATAAAGTGAACAAGAAAGACCACAACTTAGAATTGGTTCACTATAACATAATATGATTATTAAAAAAACTCTCTGCTTAAGTCGAAGCTATGCTTGTGCAGAATAGGTCAATGTCATAGCGCTTACATACGTGGTTAAAGTTATAACTACTTATACTAGACTCTTTGTTTCGTGGAAGCTTACAAATAAGAGAAGAAATACAGGATTAAATTTGTTGGAGCGCAAAATATCTAATGACCTCCTTTTCACCCTTGTAGCACTCTAACTATGTCAAAAATAGCGAAATAAAAAAGTCAATCACAAAAAAGCCGATAAGTAAACGAAACAAAAAGCTGTCAAGCCTGACTGGGACAAGGCACTCGGGATTAATATTAAAACGGTATTACGAACAGAGTTCCCGACTAGGTAACGGTTTATTTAGAAGGATATAAGATGATAGAAATAGATGCCTACTTACTGGGTAGGTATATTATTTTGAGAAATGTATTCAGCGGTTTAAAAAGTTACTTAAATGAAGTGCTTTTTTATGTTATAATTGATGATACGGATAGGCGACACCGTAGGCGGTAATGTAATCTTTTACAGATGCGATGTCACCATCCTCGAACTTTTCTATTGCTGATCGGTTAATCTTCGATCACAATCTCACCTGATGGTATGTGATGATGTGGTCGAAGGTGTTAACAGGCTTAACTTAGAATTACTGGCTCTCAAGGGCAGCTGCCGGGACACGCCGTTAGGTGCTTGGAGACAGATTTTCTACATGAAGGTGGTCGCTAGCCAGGTGGGCATTGGCTAAATGCCCTTCCACCATGCGGTGAAGCTCAAGCCCGCGGCAGTATCCGAACCATGTATCTGCGACGTGGCAGTCCATAGCCAATGCCACTGAGCTATCACTGCTTTGACCTCCTCAACGGGCACTCCGCTAGTCACTCCGAGACGTGTTGTTTGCTTACTTATTTAATTTGCTATGGTGCCCTTCACACCTACACACAGTAATATTTGCACACTACTGATTCGAAGCAGAATATCTGATACTGCGGTGGTACCCGCTAAGACAGACTCTTGCCAAAGAGACCAACAATTAAGTATAGTCTTATTTGGTACCACTACATTATGTAAGTATGTAAATCTGATGTGTTATGCATGGTTCGTTATATTTGTTTATATAATTTATTTATATGAAAAGGTGTACTTTAGTTTGCTAAATTATTACTTTTATGATGTAGGTAATTTACTTATTAACTAATTTACTGTCCAAGTCTTTCTTGTATTGGAAATTAATGTTTATTTTGTAATCTCTATTTGTATTGTTATGGAATAGACCTCCGTCCATATCTGTTTATAAATATCTGGAAGATATTATATATATTATATTGATCAGAGTTGTCTTGAAAAGATCGCTTTCAGTAATTAGACCGCCCAGTGTCACACCTACTCTTAGTTATTATATTTTAAGTTTTATGTCTTAATAAAGTGTTATCTATCCATCTATATATCATTATGATCCTACCGTTATCCCATTCGAGTGGGATCGGTATATGTCTTCTTTAACAACACAAGTGACAACAAAACAATATAATGTAGGTATTTGTTTTTGGACATATACAAGTGTTGCTGAACGCAATTGAGTAAATTGTGGCTTCGATTTTATGGCCAGTGTCCTTCCTGAAACCAAACCTCCTTGGGTATTCTTTTGTTAGTTATAGATCTACTATATTTCGCTTTTTTTTTCTTTTTTACCGGCGGTATGCCTTTATCAAATAAAATACTACGAACTATATACAACACTACAGCTACTACAATAAAAGCATTTAGACAACCTGCTATGACTATAAGTCATAGAGTCCACTATGACTTATAGTATATATAGGCAGTCTAAATGCTCCAGCCTAGTACCAGTATTTCGCTTGTTACATTCGCTTTTTACATGTTGAAAATTTTAGAGTGGTTGGAATTATACAATTAAAGTAGTATTTTAAACTTTTCTTACCTTCTCTATTATTTCTTATTATATTTTCTGGAGCCATTTATTAACTCAATGCGTAAGGAGCGAAGACCATTTTTTTTCATATTAAATAGGCTTTAGGTCTAGGACGATGTTTGTCTATTTAGCAGATTGCTGATTTCGTTTGAAAGCAAATTTTTATCTGATACAAATAGATAGATAGATAGATAGAAAACTCTTTATTGTTACACCACATATAAAATATTAAAGTTTACATCATAACATTTAATTAAATAATAATAACATAGTGTTACAATGGGCGGCCTTATCACTAAAAGTGATAAGGCCGCCCAAATATTCATGAGACTAAATTGCGTTTTGCCTAAATATTTGTACTTACATATCTTAACTCCTTTAACATACCTATGTACAGTCCTCTTCACTCACGAAGGCGATATTTGAGTTTAGCTGTACATACTACTTAATATCATAATAATATTATGTCAAATTTTATTGTTTTACTGTGTGTACCATTAACATTTACACCCACACAAAGACGTTGTGTACAAACATAGCCTACTCGTACAAATAAATGCGCATCAATAATGTATGTGAATAAACTGTGGATGGGCAACTGAAGACTAGAAACTGTAGTGAACATTTAAATTATTATAATCTTTATATCACTATCAAGCTTCTAGATAAAAAAATGATGTCCGAGCGGATTACCGCTCGGACATCATTGTTACTAGCGAGCTATGGACTGCCGTGCCTCAAGATCTTGATTCGATCTCTACCGCCAGCTTGAGCTTCACCGCATCGCCCTTGGCTAGCTACCACCCTCAAGTAGAAAATCTGTCGCCAAGTACTTAAAAGTGTATTCCGGCAGCCGTTCTTAAATTATATCAATTATCAATATATTTAAGACTTTTGATTCATGTATTCTGTGGAACTAACTGTACCTTAGTTGCTAATGGAGGAGGGCTTGATATTCGCAACACATTTTTTTTTCTTAAACTTTCACGAGTATCATCGTTTTTCATCTGCTTTTATTCATATGTTGAAGTTCCGAATTAAGATTTATTATTATTATAGGCAGAGGTTACTCCACTTAACATTAGGGACTCGCGTTTGTTCCATCACAATTATATTAAAAAAAATAGGTAGCTGTTGAACTGTAATTCAGTATTTCTATGAATCCGTTGCCTTCGTATCTTCTAAGCTGTATCCTAGTTGATCTAACTATAACGCCTAATTCGCACTTTGACTAGTCCTAACGCGCCTTAGTCCATCTACGCAGTATGTATTCCGATTTGAAAGCTAATTTATGATCAAAACAGATATAATTATAGATACACATAACAAAATTCTCCCACAGAAGTTATTCTGCGTTATCTCATTATTGAGTTCATTATCATTTTGTTTGCATGAGAAATCAAGTGTATGATAAATTATAAAGCTATATGTTTTACTAGCGGTTTTACCCGCGCAGTTGATAATGATGTAAAAAAGTATTTTATGTATTAATCCAAGGTTATATACATACAAGGGGAGAAACACTAACCCACTATTCGTACAGTCGCACTCGCACAGATACAAACGTTCTCATTTATAGTGATATAAAGGGTTGTTTATATTGTTTTTTCATGGATCCTGGCAAATCCTTGCATTGGTTTGCTTTTTTAGTGTTCTTACCTTTGGACCACTATCTCACCTGGTGGTAAGTATTGATGAGGAGCTGGCTCTTAAAGATAACATCTGGGACCAGATATACTCGGTAATGTGCTTTGCAAAGGATGTTATACTTATGTTGACATACTGATAGTATACTATTACAGAGTTCACTTGGATGCTGACTCAAATGTTTTTTATATAGCTGATAGGCTAGCCTTTGACCACTATCTCACCTGATCGTAAGTGATCATGTGGTCGAACATGCTGTTCAGGCTTACCTAGAATTACTGGCTTTCAAGAACAGCTCATGGAATACACCGATAGGTGCGTGATGACCGATTCAAATTCAAACGGACATAAGGTGGTACCTGGATTTCCGATTGACCCGATACGAGTAACATCACAGTCAGCATCCGAGTGGATTTAGTCAGGGTATACTCGGATGAGGTCTCGAGCATTCGCCTTTGTGCACAAAAACGGAGTTTATTAGTTTTTTTTCAAGAAAACGACACCATGCTGGCTTGATATCAAGTTTTGTATGGTTGGCTTGACTTCTGTATGTATTTTTGCCGAGAAACTGCTATCAAATATTTAAACAACGAGAAACGATTCCAGCTATTGTTCACAGTTGATAACAGAGTAGCAAAACTTCATAAAATAAAACTAAGTGCGAGTCAGACTCACATAATAAGGGGTTTCATATTAATGTATAATATATTTGTTAGATTCATATGGAAAATTTTTGGCGTTTGATGTATGGTGAATCCAAATTATTTTTAACCTTTTTATTTCTGGGACAATGCGCCATATCAAAACATACTATGTGAAGTTTTCAACAGGCTATCTATCATGGTCCAAAAGATACAGCCCTTCAAATGTAGGGCGGACCGAGACGGAAGTACGGATACAAGGACAGAGGAGACGTAATTAAGGCAGAGGAGTCCCGATTTCTAGTAAGTAAAAAAGCAAACTGCTTGAAACCTTTTTTATAGACCAAATCCACTAAGTCAAAGTCAAAGTCAAAATCATTTATTAAATTCAGACGTTTACGACGCTCTTATGAAGGTCAATTACAAATTTTAATATTGAAATATACTACATTGTACTCCCACGTTCAGCAAACAAAAATTATAGAGCCACTGCGAGAAGAACGGGCAAGAAACTAGGGGCCATTCTTTTAAACGTTTTTTAACAATGTTTTAAGTACATACTATATAGTAAAATTATTACAATACTTAATTTACATTACGTAGGTGACAGTCGCTAGCTTGGCAGAGGCGAAGCAGTCCAAGCATTTTTGTCGTTAAAGTAATCACAAACTGTGTAGTAAGATTTCTTAATCAAAATATTCTTCACGTGCAACTTGAATTTTCTTTCTGTGAGCGTTGTAATATGTTTGGACAATTTATTATAAAACCGCACACAATCGCCTAAGAAGGACCTTTTATTTGTCTTTGCTAATCCAAAACCTGGCACCGCTATTTTATCTTTAATCCTAGTGTTATAATCGTGATTGTCACTGTTTGATTTAAATTTGCTCAATTTTTTACGAACATACATAATATTTTCAAATAAATACAGACTTGGTAAAGTTAAAATATCAATTTCCTTAAAAAGATCTCTCAGGGATTCCCTAGGATCCATTTCATATATGGCTCGAATTGCACGCTTTTGTAAGATAAAGATTGTCTCTATCTCAGCAACAGCTCCCCACAGCAATACACCATACGACATTATACTGTGGAAGTACGCGGAATAAACTAGCCATGCAGTAGCTACGTCTGTTAACTGTCTTATCTTACAAACTGCATATACAGCAGAACTAAGTCTTCCGGATACATCATGTATATGTGGATTCCACTGTAAAGTTGAATCCATTTTGATTCCCAGGAAGACTGGCGCATTGTCAAAAGAGAGATTTTCTAGGCCAAGCTTAATGTTTGGTTCAACATAAGTAACATTTGGTAAAGAAAACTTTAAACATTTGGTCTTTTTTGAATTTAAGAGAAGATTATTAGCCGCGAACTACTTAGAGATCATAGATAACACATAATTAACATGAATTAGTTCACTATCCCTCCTATCTACTTTAAAAATCAGGGAGGTATCATCTGCGAATAAAACTATATTGCAGAAATTTTTAACCATGCAAGGCAGATCATTTATATATGCTAGAAACAGAAAAGGTCCTAAAATTGATCCTTGCGGTACTCCTATTTTCACCAAAGACCCGTAAGAAGTATTGCCATTTATTCTAACCTTCTGTAGCCTGTCGGACAGATATGACTTTATAAGATCCAGAGCTTTTCCACGAATACCATAATGTGAAAGTTTTCGAATCAGAGTGCGGTGCTCTACACAGTCAAATTCCTTAGAAAGGTCACAGAATACGGCAATAGCATCCTGTGAACTCTCCCAGGCCTCAACTATATATGACATCAATTGAGCACCTGCATCTGTTGTGGATCTGCTCTTTGTGAAACCAAACTGATTCTCATTCAATATATTATGCTCATTAAAATGAGATAGAAGTTGTTTGAGCCTAATTTTTTCGAATACAAAGACCACAATTCGTTAAGATATCCAATTGTGGTCTTTGAGGTTGTCGTGATTTGAGAATCTACAGTCATATAAAGTAATTAAAAAAAAACTTAAACGTGGGCTCTTCCCAGCGCTAGTGTTGTTCAAAAATATATTCTTCACCTGTAGATTTGTACCAAACAGACTATGACAGATAGACAGACAGACAGATATAATCCCAATCGATATAATTTTGAGTGGGAATCTTCAAGTTCAGAGCGAATATAGGCTGCATAGGCAAGAATGTTCCACCTTCGAACGCGTCATCACTTTCCATCAGGTGAAACTGCGGTCAATTGCTTGATTATAATAATTAAAACTGACTAACACTAAAACGATCTTTTAAGGTATCCTTATTGTCTGTTATGTTACCACAAGGGCTATATAATTAATTAATCATTTTTTAAATTAAATAACATATCAATTGAAAGCTGTCAAGCACATAATTCACGTACATAATTTTGTTCCAATTTATTCAGGTGAAACTCAAATTAATTAATTTAAACTAAGGCAATTAATTAGCCCCTGATACACGTCAGACTAATTGGTTCTACTTCAATACGCTTAAAACGTTATCATAAATAACTTGTTCAACGAAGCAGCCTTAGAGTTCAATGATGAAATGAAAACCTATTGCAAAGTTGTCCTACGAAATGTCAACAAACTCGTCTAAAATACCTAATACAATCGGTAAACAGAGCGAAAGATCGTGTCTTTAGACAATTTCTGTTGATCTACAAAGAGGGATGACTCAAAAGGAGTCTTGACTATGTTTCAATGAGAAAGAGACGGCACAGTTCAAGTGGTGAACTCAATAACAATTGGAACACAGACATTTTCAAACACAACACTTTTCCCGAATAGATTCAATTACCAATTTTTAAAAGAGGTCCTTCAATATAAAGATTCTTTTATAACATCCTTGTTCCCAAATTTGATTGTTTAATGTAGCTACAACAAAGAGGATGGCGATACAATTACCCTGAATCCAGTGGGCAGAGCAAAGCCAATCGTGCTTCGCTGGCCGCGAGTAGAATTCAAAAACCGTTCTCTCAAAGTATTTTGAAACGTAAGTAATAGGACCCTCTTCAATGGGATTTCCGTGATATGGGTGATTGTTTGACGTTTTTATAAAATCAACCGGTGCCGGAAATGGAACATCTTGAGAGAGACGATGGAGTAGTACAGGAAAATGAGGGAGGTTCTAGGGAATATTGAATTTTACCCTTCTGGTTGTAAGTAGGTACTTGTAACAATAGTTTCATGGCTCGTGTATAATCATAGCCTTATTTGCGATGACAAAAGGTACAAACAATGTGTTGTCTACGCAAACATCCGTGAGTGGGAGGAAAAGATATTTGATATTAATGTAATAACAATGTCATGGCCATGAATAAAGCTCACGGTAATCGTATCAGTAGGCCTTCATACACAAAGGAGAAAAAAGTGTTTGAAATAGGTAAATTCAAGGTCCGCCGGTTTATTACAAACATTAATGATCTCTTACGTGGCAGCTATGGACTGCCACGTAAGAGATAATTAATTAAATCCTGACCTAAGCTTGTGTTTCACAGTATAGTGGTAAAGCATTTTGCTAAAGCTCGCCTGGCTAACTACCACCTTCAATTACAAAATCTGTCGCTGAGCACTATAGTGGTGTATTTTGGCAGCTGTTCCCATTCTTAGTTAAGGCTGTTTAGTATCATCTCTTACTAACTGGTAAAATATTGTTCAAAGGCTAATTATACGAAAAAATGTTTTAAATCCATGAAAACAGATTGAAATTGATACATGCCTATAAGTTATATTCATGGCAGCCTGACCTTCAATAATGATTTAATTTATTGTACCGTATCTATCAGTGACATTGTTTCAAGAAACTGTACGCTCTAATACCTGCAACTAGTTGTACAATGTAATTGGTCCTAGGAAACCATTTGAATATCTCATTCCATGTTGACGTTTGGAATTCCGCAACCATGAGATTCTCATGGTATTTTCTACTTCGCACTGTCCCAATGTGGAACCAGCAATCATATGAAGCATTTCTGAACCGATTTGACTTAGCCTTAAAAAAGAGATCATGTTTTATTATCAAAGTCTGGCAACGAGCGCTAATAGCTATGCCGTGCCGTAGGCCCATGGTGCGATCCCACCACTGACTTGAGGTTTACAGCATGGAAGAAGAGCATTATGCTCACCCAGATAACTACCACACTCAAGTAGAAAATCTGTTGCCAAGCACCTAACAGTGTGTTCCCGCAGCAGTACTTGTGAGCCAGAGAAATACAAACATCGTTTATTGGTTCGTCGAACAATATGGCTTGCCTATCGCCACGTAAACTTACAAATTCTGAAAGCTATATCAGTGGTTTGGCTCTTCGGCGAATTCCAAGTTTGATTAATAGCAATGTTTAAGAACATAAGATCCATTAGCAATGTTCAGGACCAATCCAGGTTATTGGTTTAAATAATAGTGGAACGGCTGGGAACTACCAGGTTATATAGAGCAAGCACCACCGGCGCAGACGTCGGTAACAAAGGATGCCCGCAATTTATAGCCCTTCCACCACCCCTTTACCGATCTAGAGATGACCGTTGCATGAAATATGGTGGCCGTACGCCGTTCTGATTTATCGCTACGCCGACTATGAAAAATAGCGCGATCTCTTTTAAACTATCATAGTTGGAATGACATTTTAATTAAAGATTGTAATTTCTGCTGCGGTTTCGGAATTGTTGCTTTGTGTTCGGATTCATTGCGATTTCTTGGCTGTGAATTTTGCTTTTACTATTTAAGTTCAGACACGAATTTGTAATTTATGAAAGAAGAAGTTTGGTAGTTCCTGTTGGTTTTAAAGAACTGTTTCTAGTATTTTATTTGTAGTGAAATCTAAATTGCAATTATGAAAGTCATAGAATGTTCGTTTTAGAGATTTAAAATTAACTTTTTATTTACCTACCCTCCTACACTTTGTAGGAGTAGATGTTTTAAAAATCGTTTCACATTGTCCTATAGGACGTACGTGGTACGCGATTTAGAGATAAAATAATAAGCAGCATGGAACTACCCAGGTTGATGTGGTTTCTGGACATTGGTCACAAAATGTGGTTTGTATTCTAACGCCCTTTTAAATAATAAATATTATAGCAACTTAACAATAATAAAATGTCTAACTAACTAGAGCGTACTTTGTTGCGCGCGCTGTTACAATACATACATGACGCATTTTTGAGATAAGCAATGAAAAGCAATAAACTTTTCTAATCAGATGTTTCTGTGGTAAAACAGTTCATATTAATACATTTTATTTAGGAAATAAAACAATACAGTACATATAGAAACTCGTTTTTTAAATATCCTGCAAACGGACACGTCCAGTAAATATTAATATTTTTATTTTTGCAATAACGCATGCTCTGCGGATTACATTACTATATTGCCATCCATCCCCATGAGTAAAAATTAGAGTTATGAACCATTGTCATGTTAGCTTAGTCGGTCAGAGCATACCCCGGCTACAGGGGTGGATGACGCGGGTTGAAATCCCCCACATGACTACATTTTTTCCTCTCGTAAATTTGTAGTTTTGTAAAATTTCTAAATGCCGCCAACTCGCTTAGTACCAACTTGTGTTGTTTCCGCGCACATAATTATTTATGCTCGCCTTAATAAACGAACAACGAGTATGTGGCAAAGAATCTATTCAAAAACGACCTTTATTGTAACCCATTGTACACTATCTCTGTAAATTTTAATTTTACTTCTTATTAATTGTCTTGTGTGGTGTAACAATAAAGTATTATCTATCTATCTATTATTTGATTTAAGTAAATAATATTATGATTTGTAATTGTTTATTAACTGGTCACAATATTTTTATGGTATCATATATATCTATTGTATAATAAATCGTCACCATGGAAGTGTCGTTGTATTGAACTCTTAGAAATTTGGAACAATAATTAATCTTTATATATAAAAATTACGTGTCACGTTGTTTGTCCGCGATGGACTCCTAAATGACTGAATCAATTTTAATATAATAATATTTGATTTGCACACTGTGTGCAATTTGATCCAAATTGAAAGATAGGATAGCTTACATCTCAATTTAAAGTCGTAATTACCCGTGCGAAGCCGGGGTGGGCCGCTAGTTATATAAAAAAAGTTAAACACTCTGTGTGTTTTATTTTTTAATATCACACGATTTCAATATAGGGTGGCGAGGAGCTTACTTTTAATGTGTTCATACAAATACCCATGTGATGCGACTACGACCCACAAAGGACACTTTCGAACGTATTAAATATATAGTGAATATAAGTGATGACCAGGTGGTAATAGCTACAGACTGCGCTGGGCAGAAGGTTCATTCGAATTCCACCCTGGACTTGAGGTTCACCGCTGAGTGGTGTTGCATTATACAAAGCTCACCTGGCTAGCTACCACCCTTTTTATGTTATTGTGACGGAACAAGCAAGTGGCCCACCTGATATTAAGTGGTAACCTCTACATATAATAGATGCGTTTCATCACAAATGACGACTTGAGTGATACTGCGCCCGTCACTCTGAGAAATTCAGTAGTTGGGTCTCTTGTGCCTATCATTTAACTGGCTCTCAAGGACTACCCTCCAGTAGAAAATGTGTCGCAAACCACTTAATAGTGTACTTCGGCAGCTGTCCTTGAGAATCAGTAATTCTCAATTAGCCTGTACAACATCTTCAACCACATCATCACTTACCAACAAGTGAGATCAAAGGCTAACCTATAGGTAATAAAAAATTTGTTAACATATATGGAAAACATTTTGATTCAATTGATTTACTGCACGAATTAATATATATTAATGTCACTCAAATAATTAGTCACATGTTGCTGTTATGTCGAGATCGACATGACAGCAACATGTGACACATAAGCACGCAATCAAAGTGGCCATTGTGTTCTGAGGTAAGTGTCACTCACGGACTGAGGTGCGTGATGAAATGTAAAGGTTTTTTTTTAATATCTTGGAAAATTTGCATCCATGCATATAGTGTACGATTTTAAGGTATTAATGATTTAATACTTGAACTAATTTATTATAATTATCATAAGCTGTATGTTTTTATTGAATGCAAATATATTATGAATACCTTTCTTGAAACAATGTTCGGCTTCCTTATATATAAAATATAGAAATAAATCGCTTACATCAAAGTTTCGAGGTTACTGATATTAGGGATAGCGTGTTTTAGAAATGTAGTGATAAGAGCTCACGTGGTTAAGGGTTAGATTTATTGTGTAAGCCGTGCTTGAGGGATGGCGTGAACTGAGATTTGATTTTGGCGCTAAGTATCGCAGTCAATTATAAATAAAAATACTTCTTTTGGATCATAAGGAACAGTTAATACTCCGGCATAGAACAGCATTTATGACATTAAAATGTATTAGCTATACGATGATTTCGATCTCCGAATTAAACACAGTAATTAGAGTTTGAACTGTTCAGTTATGTTCACGTTATCCTTTCCCAAGTATGGCAACAGCATTCTGTTATATTTTTTTTTATGGTTAATAGGTTAGCCTTTGACCACTATCTCACCTGATGGTAAGTGATAATGCGGTCGAAGATGTTGTTCAGGCTAACTGAGAATTACTGGTTCTCAAGGACAGCTGTCGGAACACACTCCCCGCGGGATCTCCTCGCCGCCACGAAGTGGTATGCCCTACCACCATGCTATAACGACTGCCATCCTAAGACAACAACCGATACGCGACGGCTTAACGTGCCCTCCGAAGCACGGAAGCGCTCAGTAGCAATGTCACCAGCGGTCACCCATCCAACTCCTGACCGATGCGGACTACTAACTTTGCTGATCGTTTCAGAATGGCCAAGCAAACTTTGCTATGAGCGCTTCATAGGTAGATAGAAAGTAGTGAAAACTTCTTTCAACTACGTGTCAAGATTATTACAATTACTCAATAATTACAATACAATTTATTTAAATCGTAAAACACACAATTCAAACTACGAGCGTAATATAACATAGTTTCTCCATAACTTAATATCAAATCAAGTCGAACGTAACTAAGTATTTACATACTATTACATAAGTTCTAGTCACTTCTAAGTACTAAAACCGTACATAATTCCTCGAAGCGGGTTATTTGTACTTACTCTTAGGTCTTGAAGGTATAAAGGGCACGCGGGTTATCCTGTGATATTAATTGAAGTTGGTATTAGTCACTATGCATTATTATATATACATTTAATACAGTGAACAAGCTTGCACAAAAAATCTACAATATTTAAGTAGTGCTACATATTGTGGTCTTAATTCAATTCAAAGTTTTTATCTGACAATTGTTTTTATCTGTTATCTGACAACATTGATCTGTTTTAGTAAAAAAAATGTATAAAAAATTGAACCGACTTCAACACCAAATAGAATGGAATAACTTGTTGAAGTCGGTACCATAATAGTTCAAAAGTTTTCACTATATTGTACGCATGGTACCGGTTTGACATGTTATTTCACACTTTTGGGTAATGAAGTCGATTCCATTTTTTGGTAAAAAAAAAAACAATCTTTTTAGTGACCCTTAATACTTACGGGATCGATTGTCATTTATTGTCAACGACTATATCATCAAGACAGATAAATATTTTTCAGTTATTGGAGTATAACTCAAAAACAGCTTGACCGATTTTGATGAAATTTAAATGGGACCAAACGACAAGAATCAGCTTTTGAACAAAAAAATAGTTCAAAATCAGTTCACCCAATCCAGAGTTCTGAAGCAACAAACAAACAAAAAACAGACGAATTGAGAACCTTTTTTGGAAGTCGGTTAAAAACGACTAACTAATACCTACTGAAGGAAAGTGTACTCAGAGAATTTTCTATACATACGTAGTTTCGCCTTATACACAAAGCATACATACTCAGAAGGTCTTGGCTATTTGAGCGCAACATGGAGAATTGCTTTTCTGGAACAGTATTTTATTAGATTAGATTACAATTTGTATATGCTTAACTTTTCTTTAAAAATTTGTATTTATTATAATTTGAGGTTAGGCAAGCCCTAGCTGATTTGTTCTCATATTCTGTGAATAATTTCGAGTGGGTATGTACTACCGTTTCAAAGACACAGCCCTTTAGAAGACGGACAGACGTACGGATGGATTGCCGAGGCTTAGTTAAAGGGACCGGTTTGCTAGTACGGAAACCTTAAAAGTTGTTTAAACACCCACGTTTTGCAAGACTTGTTTTGGTATTTCAGGCAAGCCCATTTACATCTATCAGTATATTTCTGGACTCTGAACTTTTGCATAACAAAGCTTATTAACACTGAATTTATAAAATGACTGTCAGTTTAAGTTAGTCAAAATATAGTATTTATATTACTAATATTATTTAAGCATGTCTTCTAAAAGATTTGACTTTTATCATTACATAAAAATATATAAAGATTTGCTGTTGGCAATAAAATGCGTAAATCGCACGCTTAATAATAAACCGGAATAAGTCAAAAATTCACTTTTTTGGGAAATCGCGTTCAAAGTTTTGAGTATCTACCTTGTTGAAAACATTTTGATGGTTTTCACGTGTTTTTAGTGTTATTTCTACTTTCTTGGTCTTAAATTAAAGCCAGATGTATAGCGAATATACTCGTAGCTCACATAACAATATAATTATTTTATTTATATCAAATGAATAAATGAAGTTTATTTTCTACTGTTTCGACTTATGTCAGTTTAGTATAAAAATCAATTATCGAGTTTCAAAAAATGTGAAAACTAATATGTCATAATTCTGTACAGTATTAATAAATAATATAATCTTATCAGATGTATAATTTTTATTACACTTTAAAATTAAAATGGAAACAAAAATATAGAAATATTTTGCAATATACCTATAATTTGATAATGTAAAATACATTTTAAAAGTCATTGTAACTGCTTTCTTAACCTAATCATATTATTATAATAATCAGTCGTATTAGAAACTTATAATAAATGTCTACTTTGAATTATTTGTCGTAGATTTTACCTATTCGTCGTTATCAGTCTCGTGAGTTGTGACGTCTTAAAATATTAATCAAAACTTATCAAAAAAGTTTAAGAATTGAGTTGTAAAAACATGCATAACATAAGATGAAATCAGCCCCTTTGCAATTAAGTCTGAGTCTTTATTTTTATAAGCACTTATCTCCTGTTTTTGCGTATATGCTGCCTTCATGGTTATTTCTATGACTGATTTCATCTGCTTTGGTTCATTTCGCCTATTAAGTTGTCGTCGTTGTATGATATCTTTAAGTAAAATAATACTTTTATATCATTGCAGTTCACATTTTGGTTGCTTTCGTCTGTACAAACATTTAAGTCCTATGGATTTTAAAAAGATACACAGCAAACATATAAACTGTCATTATAAAATTATATTTATTCTGACCTGCACATTATCAGAATCAAAAATAATGTTCAATGGTTCTTGTGCATCCTTACCAATGTGCTCTAAGTATTTCCAAATGCACGTACCTATTTCAATCAAGCTTCGCATCCGATTCCTCCAAAAAAATGCTATTTAGAAATTCAAAAGCGCCTTTTTTATCTGTTTGAAACGACTCAGTTACTACCAACTAGCCTCTGAGGTCTATTGTCAGTCAGATAGATGCACCTACATACAAACAGTCTCTATACTTAGCAAATGTCCTGCAACAGTTACAAGCAATCCTACGTAAAGGATTCCAGACATTTTGTTAACTTGCTAGCAGATGTACGTATACTGCCGATGGAAATAATTATAAGTTTCGATGTGACATCACTTATCATAAATGTGTTCTTGAAAGAAGCTATAAAAATCATTGCTGACCTACTCCACGGAGCTGATATGCCCAATGACTACACAGAGCTGAGTGAATGTTTTGTGTCAAACGGTTCTTTAGCGAATTAATTATAACATGCAAATGGAAGGAGCCACCTAGGCTCTCCTAAAGCGCCAGTTGTGGCCAATATTTATATGGAACATTTCAGAGGGAGATCATGAGGAGCGCTAGTGAAAAACCATGTTACTGGTGGCATTATGTGGATGATGTTTTCGATGGCCAAAGAAGAGTTGCCGTTATTTAACACCCATTTAATTTCATCACACTCAAAAATATAGGTAACGGTTAAAGAAAATCGTGATGGTAGTTTGTGTTTCCTAGATATACAGGTATATCATGAACCAGGCGGTATTTTTTATCAGATTTTTTTTCGATCAATCTTTTATTCATCTCTTCTCAGTATCTTGTACTCACGATGTTGGTCATATTTTTGCTAAGCCCATGTGCTTGCTCCAAAGTTGAATTTTTATAGGACAAACAAAGATGATACATACATTTTTTTAGATCGGAAGAAAGATATATTTATTTGCTCTTTAATAAACTTTTTATCAATTTGGGATTATTTTTTTATAATTACCATTTTTTCCACGTTATATAAAGTTATTGCTATTTTTTTGCTGTGTTCACCACACATCTCTTTCGAATCAAATTGTTTAAGGTAGCTTTGAAAAAAAGTTTAAAGAATCTAATTTGTTAATTACCAATAATAAAATAATAGGCTAAATAATAGGTTGGGTTTTCGGACATACCTAATCTGCGTTTGTATTTTGATATCTTGTTACGTAAACGTTTGTCTAACTTTTGTTTCCACTTTGAAGTACCGCTTACTAATTTTCGTGGTGGTATGATGACGCTGGCAACCTGAACTTTCTGAATGGTGGTGATTTTGACGTGGCGGCCTTGATTTCTTCCATCGTGAGCTGGAGATCTTGTGTTTTTGTATGCTGTGTTGGACTTGATCGTTTGTTTCATTAAACAAACTCTTAAATACTTTATACGCAACATTAAATAAAAAGGTAAAACTTTCAATTAATTCAGAGAAACTAACGTGGTTAACACTTAATTTAGAAAATAATACGGGATAACTCACGTGATTCAGTCAAACTGCTCCAACTATAGTTTCAACCACATGCGGTGGTCTTTTTCAAGGGGAACCCGCGTTGACGTTTCGCTTAGTAAACTTTTTTTATGCGGCTTCTACGCCCCACCGCCACGACAGGGCGGGAACCGTCGGGGGCGCATAGCTAACCTAACCTAACCTCCTAAGCGAGACGTCAACGCCGGTTTCCGGAGCTTCCGTTGGAAAAGACCACCTATTGTGGTTAAAACTATAGTCGGAGCTATCTGACTGTTTCACGTGAGCTATACCGTATTATTTACTAAAATAATTCAGAGAATATAACGTGAAAATGTATTATTGATACTATACCCCGAGGAGTGTAAGATTGAAAGAAAGTAAACTTAACTATTTCGTTTGCGTTAAAATTTTACTCAAAGATCATGATGCAAAAAAATAAAGGTGATAATAAAAATCTTAACGCAAACGTGATAGTACGGTTACTAATTTGTAAATTTACAGTCAGGGGTAATGCACACGTAAGTACGTAATCACGACGTTATTTATATTTCGGCTGGCTTAGAATTATTCGTAACAGTCCATTCAACATTATATCCTTCAGTACATCAAGCATTAACACTTATAACAAAAAGTTTTAGGCGATGCTGGTTCCTATTTTCAGGCGTCCTCTACAGGATTTAAACTATGGAACTAGTGATTTAATACCTTTTATTAATCAGTATTTAAAATAAAATTAAAGGACATTTTGTAATAAACTGCAGCAATGGCTAGAGTACTTTTAGACTTTAGGATCATTTTAAATGTAAACCGTAATAAATACAAGTATTATATAAATATAGCGATAGCTTTGGCAATAAAGTGATGTAAAATGAATTAATTCTCGAATAAAAGTAATAATCTAATGCTAAAACGCACTAATACGCAATTTTTCTTAACTATACAATTATAATTTAATGATAAACTGAAACAAGTCCAAATAGTACATTCTGTATTGTAACACCGTTTTCAACTGAAGTGAAGTAAAACGAAAACAATACAGTCTATAAAAAAATGAAGTAAAATAGTTTCACCTGTGTTTGAAATTAAACCGATTTATTTTACCTTACTCCACTATAATCACAAAACTACGCTACATTTCACACAACACGATCGCCGCATCACTGAATGATTCTAAATGGTATGAAATGACTTTTCGCGTGCTTTTGTAATAAAGAGAGGGGTGATCTAAAAATCGGCCGTTATGGTTTGTTTAGCATGGCGGGATTTTACCGATAGATTCTTCAATCGGAGTTAGTTCGTTTTATTAACAAAAGTGGGAATCCTTAATTTTTGACTTATTCCGGTTTATTATTAAACGTGCGAAATGGGTAATTTCAAACAATTTTAAAATGTATTTCTACTTAGTTATAAAATTTAACGAGTAAAATATCAAATACTGTTCGGAAGAATAGTTCCGTACCGAAGCCGAGTTCAACACTTTTAGATACAATTTTACGGGCTTAAAATGTATGGTTCCAACCGTACGTACCTACAATACTATACTTGTTCTACGCTTTTTATTTATTAGATTGTAAAATCAGTGATGTAAGTTATTAATTACACCCGTGATTACAAAGAATTTTTGACACTGCATCGTATTAACGCCTTTTAAGCATAGAAGTTTAAAAAAAATCAATGAAAGAAAAAATTTGAACCACAAGCAAGATTCGACGCGACGTTGATGCCCCGCTAATTTGAGCTACCGTAGTGAATGTCATACACAGCTTGAATTCATCCAAAACTTTTGTAAAGACGTTTAAAAGGATGACTCCAAGTTTCTTGCCCGTTCTCGCAGTGGCTGTTTGTGCCGAACGCGACAGTACGATGATTATATAGTACAAGTTTGTAATTGATGTTATTTTAAGGGCATTGCGCCTTAAATAAATAAGTGATTTTGACTTTGAAGTTTGATCTTATCATTTTTTTCCCAAACTTTAAACGGAACGAAAACAGGCGCAAGAAAGGATGCTTTGTCAAAACGAACAAATTCTTAAAATGTCACAATGATTTACTTCTACTTCATTATTAAAATTTCGACCTTACGTATTTACATTTCAAGCATCAGTTAAAAAAATACAGTGTAATACACATCTTCTTCAGTTACATAACGGATAATATACAAAAATATGACAATTATAAACATGTTTTAAATGGTTTGATTCATAGCTAAATAATAATTGGTCACATACATAAGACCAACAAGGGTGTTTATTATTTTAACGCCGCGATTAACCAAACGGTAACGAAAATACTACAAACAAGAGCATTTCCAAACTGATATGAGGTGGTAGGCAGCCGCTCATAAAACTAAGGCCAAATGTTATCTATTTTTATTACTTACAATATAATTTTTAGCAGTTACGTCATTTTTATGATATCATGATGGAACAAGCCTTGTGTTAAACGATAACTTCTGCCTAACTGCATTGTGCCCACAACCTTGAGACAAGAGATGCAATAACTATTAAATCATCTAGGTACTTGCGTATTTGCAATTTAGTTTTTAATAATTAAGTGCTACAAATTAAATGATTATCTTGCCAGAAAAATTTAGCTTTCGTGTTCAGGATAATTTATCGATTCAGATATGTTCATGTATTTAAAATTAATCTGTTTAAAAGCTACTCGACCAACGTTTAAATGAGCCTGAATTGGATTATATATTTTAGGTACAAACAAAACGCCCCCAATTTTACGATCTGGAAATAAGAACCTATTTTCTATTTTAATCTTGTTTTTCAGAAGTTGTTTGAACGTATCAAAGATTAAAAAAGCATGCCACCAAAAAACATGTCTTAAACACGTATTCTCCGAATTAGTAAGCAGCGATGTTTAAACACTCACGTCTTATTGAACATGCTTTGATCACATGTTCAAAGTGCGAGTCTACTGCCATCTATCGGGGTTGGTGGCGGTAAAGCACCAAGATATCACTACACCATTCTTACAAAAACATTGTCTATCCGATGTCAAATAGTCACCGATGTTTGACTTTATCAAATATCCGAGACAAACATTATTTAATAACAAAACCATGTTTTCTGGTCGCCTTACCCACCCGGATGCCAAATCACTAGAGCATTCAATAAAACATACCTTATTTATTCGTCTTCCAATAGACCAATGAAATAGGAGAATAATACGGAAACAGCATAGCTTATGAGCGTAACTTATGAGCATTTTATCATATGCTTATGCTTGGTATATTTAGCGTTTGAGCATACGACTTAATTGTAAATGAGCGGGACGTGAAGTTCCAGTATTTGGCTTCGTTTCAACAAACTCTGGATTGTCTACAATAATTACTCGTTGGATTACCAAGAGCTACACCCGGAATGTTAATGTAAAATGTAATGGTTATGCGTTTTGTTCAATTAATTTCTTAGATAACAAGAATAAATATTTTAAAATATATATTTCGGGTTCTTAAAACTTATCACGATTATTAAACCAAAAATGGTATGTGATGATGGCTCTCTAGAACAACTCTCCTCCTACCGTTATGTGCTTGATATTAGTTGGCGGGCGACAAGTCCGTCTCGTCACTTCATGAACAAGTTTCCAATTCGAAAATATAACGAATGTTTCATATTTTTCTATCTGATCTCGTAAGAGGTACCTAGTAGGGTCTAAAATCTAATACATTTGTTTATATCTATACACAATATCAATAGAATGATACTGTACATTAGGTGCACAATAGGGATCTTAAATCTTAACAACATTATTAGCTGAAAGGTAACAACCTAAAAGATCGTGCACTATAAGAATCAAGATCTCTTGAGGATGCTTCGTGTAGAAGCGAACCGCGTCAAAACCCTGGTTCTGGGATAATGGTTGTGGTCTTCTCTTCGCTTACCGTTTAACTTCTAAAAAATGTAATATTATAATATTTCGAAATAATTAGGAACGAAGTATATTGCCAACATGCTGGGCATGCTGCCAACTGGTAATGAGCTGGAGCATCTGGACTGCCTGTCTGACGAGTTCTGCAATGACTTATAGGTTGTCTAAATGCTTTTGTTGTAATACCTTAAGTGTTGTTGTTTGTGGCATTTTGTTAATGAAAACAAGTTAAAACTCTCAAAACTTACACGCCATTTTACACCAAGCGTTAACTTAGAATCTAAAATATACGAAGTAATTTTCAAACATTTGCATGATTTTCAAAACATGATCATAATTTCCTCAACTCTACAGTCAGCAGTGATCACTATTTATCTAATGAATTGTTCCCTCACCCCATGTTTTCCGAAAGCAAAAGTTAAACTCAACAGTTTGATTTCATATTGTAAAAGGAAAATACATAATGTTTGAATTGGAAATACTGTTATTGTAAGTTATTGATGTGGAAAATAGAATGTCGACCATGCGAATGGGAAGTTTAATACGTAGATTTTGTTAAAATAATAAACATTAAAAGACACAATGAAGTCTTTTACTTTTATTTTAAATCAAGTTGGCTCCTTCACTACACAGTTTGGTAGTTTTTCTATGATTGACATGGGAATTGCATCGCAGACTCCAGCGTAAGTGTTACCTAGTTATTATTTTAACACCGACGAATATTCAGCATGTCAAGCACTAACACGACTGCCATCCTAAGACAACAACCGGAACCCACGGCTTAACGTAAGTACGAAATACTTTGGAGGGTACATTAAGCCGTCGGTCCCGGTCCTGGCACTTAATAGTTAATGTCACTAGGGGTCACCCATCCAAGTAATGTCTGCAACAAACTTTATGGCGCCGGGCCCACAGAGAGCCGTCTAGAGCCAGAATTGTGTATTTCACATTCACCTCAGTTCACAGCAAACAGTCGAGTTCTACAGCAATATATGTTGCAATTCAAACGTCCCACGATCATTTCTTATCACGACTTTATCCTTCAAAACGATTTTACAGATATTTAGAAGAATGCGTTAAGTAAATGCAGAAGCCGAATTACATTTTAGTTTTATTTATAGGTAATTTACATAACAAATGGAGCATTAAAAAGAAGCACCGTAATATTTTTGAAATGTAATATCATCAACCATGTAGTTACCATGTGTGAAAAACCGAAGCAAAGATTATTATGTACTCATTTCAATATAACGATTGACTTAATTAGGCACCAACGGGCCACAAAGTACCGTGGCATTCACTATGAATCATGCAATCGACGTTCAAAGGAACACGTGTTTTATTGGAGTTCGATTTGAGTCTGTTTTAATATAGAATTGGTTTATTGTAAACGGAACGCAGAAATCTAACCTCCTAACTATTGACCACTGTGGACCCAGTGCCTGATTGCAGATCGCTTCACAATACACCTCTTCTTGAGGTTTCAGTGCCTAAAATAAACACCGATCTTGTTTCAAGACATCCCCAAAATGTAGGACATTTTGTCATGCAATCTGCCCTAATAAAATTTCTACCAGCTAACTTGAGTGTTCAAAAGATACAACCCTTTACAGGTAGGACGAGCCCGTCTCGTTAAAAGTCCCTAAAAAGCATCACAGCCACAGTGTTACCAGTAAACAAGATCTCGATTGCATTGCGGTCACGTCTGCCCGTCGATATTCTATCGCACGTAATTTATGGAGCCGTCGAGAGCCGCTATGAATTATGACTGGAGGAACAACCCTTAGGGATGATAGGGTGGAAACTTGACGCTTCCTCAGGATTACTTCGAGTGAGAACACGGTTGCGTCGATTGAAGGATCAGTTATAAGAACGTTCCTATCTTTATCGGTGGCTCTTTATTTGTATATTGGCTTTAGGTTGGTCATATGCCATCTTTTTTTATGCTATGTAATTAATAGGTTACAAGTCGTACGCTTGATGGTAAGCGTCACATCTGCCTATAATAGTTGCAATAGCATTAAGATATCTAAACTTGGAAGTTCCGCGCGCACTGTTAACCCAAAACACACTCTCAACTGGTTGAATGCAGAATATCTGGCACTGTGGCAGTACCCACCACGACGATCTCATATACTTCTAATGTGGATTTCAATATTATATGTGTATGCTTTTAAGACCCGGATCCCTCATATCGTTTCAATCTAAATGATATTACTAAAAGAAAAACTATGTGTCTTATTGACGATATGAAATTTAATAAAAACCTTAACACAACATCTAAGGCATATTACTCAGTTGACGAATATCTAAATGAGAATAATAAATTTAATTTTAACATATAAAATGATTTTTGTCCTGAGTTTAAAACATCTTGTACTGTATAGGAGCAATAAAAATCTTGAATCTATAAAATAATTATTAGGTTCATACCTAACGTAGCTGAAATCCATTAAAAATAAAAGCAAATATAAAAAAAGCAGTATATTACGAACAATATCTAGTGATTCGCATAACTTTCTAACGAAAGCCAGCTCGAAAAGTCACGACGAAGATGCTTCGTTTGCAATTTAGTCGAAACTGTCACCTATTTTTTGGTTTTATAATATAGATATATATTTTCTAAATGTTATTATTGTGTACTTTCAATAAGCGTTCCACAGTTAGTTTTTGCAATTTCAGTATTGCAGGTCAGTACTGTAAAAGCTGTGGTCAATAAATTGCAACCGGCCTTTGTTTTAGTAATGTGTAGATAAAACCAAAGGCTGAATGTCAAGACATGGCTGTTTATATCTCTGGCATTTTTTTTTTATTGCTGATAGGTTAGCCTTTGACCACAATCTCACCTGATGGTAAGTGATGATGTGGTCGAAGGTGATAGCAGGCTTAACCTAGAATTACTGGCTCTCAAGGACAGCTGCCGGAACACACCGTTAGGTACTTGGCGACAGATTTACAACTTGAGGGTGGTCGCTAGCCAGGGGGGCATTCGCAAAAATTCCCTTCTACCATGCGGTGAAGCTCAAGCCCTCGGCGGGATTCGAACCATGGACCTGCTGCGTGGCAGTCCATAGCCAAAGCCACTGAGCTATCACTGCCTACCCCTACCGGGACTTAATGAGAGACAATAAGTTTTATTATGATAGACTTGCCTTTTATACTCATGTTTGTAGTTTAATAATCAATTACACATTTAACGAATGCCACGTGTCTATTAAGATAGATAGTTTTGGATCACTTATTCTCCATTACATAGCAATTACATTCCTGTTAAAACAGGAACATAAAATACAAATCTAAAATCAAAATGAGACAAATTTATCGTCCTGTAAATCTCGTAAGGCTAATATACAATATCTATTTACAGTTAATGTAACTACCTCACGGACTTCACATCGCAAAACAAGGCACGCACTATTGTTGCATGTGCCTTCACCGCACAAATGATTCAACATAATAGATAAGTGCAATGCTTACTACATTCAAGAAAAAAATGTGTAAAATTGATCTGAAGGTGCAGACTATGGCAGATATATAAATATTAATAGGATATTACAAAATTACAAATTTACGAGAGGAGTAATTTAAGTCGAAGCGCTCGTAGCCAAGTTTGCTTAGCCATTCTGAATCGATCAGCAAAGTTAAGCAACGTCCGCCGCGGTCATGAGTTGGATGGGTGACCGCTGGTGACTTTCTACTGAGCGCTTCCGTGCTTCGGAGGGCACGTTAAGCCGTTGTTCGGATGGCAGTCGTTATAGCATGGTGGTAGGGCACTTTGCGAATGCCCGCCTGGCTAGCTACCACCCTCAAGTTGAAAATCTGTCGCCAAGCACCTAACGGTGTGTTCCGGCAGCCATCCTTGAGAGCCAGTAATTCTAGGTTAGCCTGAACAACATCTTCGACCACATCATCACTTACCATCAGGTGAGATAGTGGTCAAAAGCTAATCTATCAGGCATAGAAAAAAAAATAAAAAAAAGTCACGTGCGGGATTCAAATTCCCGTCCATTCACCCCTTTAGCCGGGGTATGCTTTAATCCAATTGAGCTAACATGAAAATGAGTCATAATTAAAAATTTCCATATTGTTCTTTAACCGTTGTATTGGAATCGAGCGACATCTATAATTCAACTAACGTTCTATAATCTAATAATTCAGCTTTAAACTTGTGAATGATAACGCAATCCTATAATTTTAATATTTTTATGTTTGCAATAACGCGTGCTCTGCGGATTACATTACAAAATTACAAATATTATACGAGAGACAATTTTCTCCATATTATAGGATACTTTTTTCGGTCTTAAATATTGAGTAATTAATATAAAACATCTCTATTATGTACCTACTGTCTTCATCATATCAACATTTTGTTTTTCCTAAAAAATAAAATAGAACAAACTATTATCTAATAATTCAAATCAAGATTAGGTTCCTCGCTCATAGCGCAAAGAAATACAGAAATACATAAAACAAACAGTTTTGACTTCAGCTGTGTAGCCGACTGCCTGCCACCAACCCTATCACGAACAATATAATTGACAACCAAAATTTCAATACGCCCAACTTCACGCTACCCAACATTTAATAAACTTCACATTATAATGAAACACGAACGGAAGAGACAAAAACTCCACGCGGCAATAATTCACGTGTGTCACAGTTTAATTGAAAGTGTCCATATATAAGGGTGTATTTACACGAGCCGTCGTTCTCCTCCATTATGTAAACGTAACCGGCGAAACCGGCAACAGAGCTGTTTTTGCACCAGTACTAAAGGTCGTATCACTTTATCAGGGTAGGTAGTTCTTGCTAACGAAGGATCGTAGATTTTGATAATATATCAACGTTCTCCACGTTAATCGGAATTTTACCAGCGACGAAGAGAACATCAGAAATTGCCGACACTGGTTGAGTAGCGTCTCCGGAAATCTCCAGATCTGATGGAGTTATTAGGTTTTTCTGAAAAAGAGATTTTTAGAAAAAACCCGTGTCTAGAACTGTTCCGGGTAAATAACAAGGAGCTTATCCTTAATAGATTGAATTGTATTTTTTTCTATTTGAGAGCTAAATAATGACCAGGTTAAGATACTAGATATGTTTTGAAGAAGATTCCACAAATCAGCTAGATAGACCTGCTGCGGTCTTAACTTAGGTGACCACTAGTGGCATTACTACTGCATGCACGTGCTTTGGAGGACTCATTAATTGACACGGTGGTAGAGTATTTTGGGAATGTCCACCTGGTTAACCCACATCAATTAAAAAATCTGTCGCCAAGCACCAGTGTGTCCGAGCAGCTGTCTTTGAGAGCCAGCAATTCTAGGTTAGCCTGTACAACTTCTACAGCCACATCATCACTTATCATTAGGTGAGATAGTGGTCAAAGACCAGCCTATCAGAAATAAAAAAAAAATACAAATTTACGAGGGAGAAAATTATAGTCATGTGTGGGATTCGAACCCGCGTCCATCCACCCCTTTAGCCGGGGTATGCTCTTACCAATTGAGCTAACATAAGACAATGACTCATAACTTTAATTCTTGCCCTCGTTCTTAAACCATCGTATTGGGATGGAGCGACACCTAACAAGACCAATTTTGCAATTATTTTTAAAATTGTAAATGATGACGCAACCTTATAATTTTAATATTGTTAAGTTTGCAATAACGCCTACTAGGCAAATTACATTACAAAATTACAAATTAACGAGATAAAATAAATTATAGTCATGTGCGGTATTCGAACCCACGTCCAGTTATGAGTCATTGTGTCATGTTAGCTCAATTGGTTAGAGCATACCCCGGCTAAAAGGGTTGATAGACGAGGGTGCGTATTCCGCACATGACTACATTTTTTTCTGTCGTATATTTGTAATTTTGTAATGTAATTCGCCTAGCAGGCAACCTAAAAAAAATACTAATACTAAAAAAAACATTTAATTTACTATCTTATCATTAACGGTACCAGGCGCCCAGATATTAGATATACTATAGATGCAACAACTAGATGTACGAGTAGAAATTTAATGCAGTCGCCGAATAAACAAAACTTAGTCTGTTTATAACTGAGTCCCTGTTTCCCACGTCGTCTCGTGGAGACAGATATAAACAATATGTATTGTAACGAATTCAATGAAAGCCGCCCTCTGTTCGCTAGTGATGGGACGCGACCGCAGCTCTCTCACTTAAATCCAGCTTTTTGGCTGAAATTTATCGGATTTTTGGTTTTCTACTTGTTTTTGGTCGGTTGGCGTTATGTTATGGAATCAAGTTAATATTGCATATTAAATTTCGAAAATATACGTGAGACGTAACACCATTTAAGTTCGTTTATGGTAAATTCGTTTCAGTTGTTTGAACGAAACAAACCGGCCAAGTGCGAATCAGACTCAGACGTACCTACGCACTATATGTTTGTTGTATGTATTTACCAAAATAGCATTATTTTTCCAATGAGTTTGGCATCCTTAAGCAAGTCCTGCTTGCATTTGGTCAGTTTTTATTACTCTTTAGTACATAATTATTTGTACACCATAGAACATATATGTTCTATGGTGTACAAATAAAAAGTGTTCTATGGTGTATACATGTATACTTTAAAGATTGCAAATCTTACCTAATTTTAACGATAGAGCCACTCAAAGCAACATTTAAATAAAACTTTTCTTACAAGGGAATCTCAATTTATGTTTTTTATTTAAACTATTGTTTGAAGATATCCATCACACATATTATTTGAAAGTTTAAATATCTTGCTATCATGGCTAGACGGATGCGCGAACATAGTTGGTTTGGTAACAGGGCCTTATTTTCTCGTGTGCTACCCTCGAAATTGGATAAACGCAAGCAATACTAACGTACTTAGAATTTAACGAATAGTCTCATAAGTTTCTTATAATACTTAGCACAAAAATAGACAGGCCTACTCTAGAAGGCTTCTGTAGAAGCTCGAAAAATCACGACAAACATTATTTTGTATTATGATTATTTTTTTTTTAAATGTAAATGACCATGTGTAACCGAATAAACTAATCAAAACTCAGATAAAGTACATAGTGATAGTGTATTATTTAATTAGGTCTTCTAAAATATTCTATAATCTGCTCTAAATAAAAATTTAATCCTTTAATTACTTAAACTTTAATCCGCGTTTTCGATTTCAAATCTTCATATCAAGCCACGTTGACCCGTAACTAGGTTGTTTTGATAAATCAATAATGATAAAAGGCGTCAGACAAAACCACAAACGCGGTGAACAGTCGCAACTCTCGTCACACTGCTACTACAATTTCAGCTAAACCAAGAATTATCCATGAGACGCACTTTAGTTACACTACATAATTATTCTAATTCTAATTCAAATTTCTTTATTTAGACATCTTACAGTCCATGGGTTAGTAGACACGTAAATATAACTTAACACTAACTTTTACAAAAATATAACTTATTAACTAGTGTTAGTGTATGGGTGATATAATAAAATAAAAAACAAAAACTTTGTTTTAACTGGAGCTGAGGCGTGCCATCCGGGTGAGTGAGAGAATAAATTCTAAAGAATTTATTTGATCATCACACCCATGAAACGTCTCAGCACAGGCGAACAAATATCCTCCGCAACAACTTTCAGAATGCTGTTGTGACTCCCTCGAACCCTCTCCACCAATGACGCAACTTTCTTTCGAATAACAGCTTGGAAGCCATCGGTACGAGCTTGTGCGAACATTTCGGAAGCACTACACCAGCGGGGGAGCCGCACCAGCATTCTGAATGTGTTGTTATACTGCACTTTTAGCGTATACAACGATTTTTTGGTATTACTGGTCCACAGGCTACCCGTGTGCATTCCCAGACAATGCTTTGAAAAGCGTAACTTTGACCTGTTCTGTACATCGGGCGAACCTGCGGCCAGCATGTTGCCACGGACCGCCAGAGCCCTACGCTCGAGTTCAATGGCTACATAATCGTTTGAGGTCGTCGGTAAGATAATGCCCGAGGTACTTGAAATTAAAAACCCTGTTGAGATTTTTGCCATTTAGGGCAATGGGTGGAATGATTTTAGGGCACTTACCGGCGGCCTTAAAGATCATGTACTCGCTCTTCTTTATATTGTACGCTAAGCCATGTGATGCAGCATACGTTTCGCAAAGCCTAAGCATCTCCCTTAGCCCTTTAACTGTCGGACTCATCAGCACCATGTCATCCGCATAACTGATGCTATTGAAACTAACACCCCCCACGCGGCATCCCACACGCATGCTGCTGAGACTGACAATAAGTTCGTTAACATACAGGTTGAAGAGCTTGGGTCGTTCTGCTCGATGAGGTCGGTAAAATGTTCGAGGGGATCGTTGCCAACCGGCTCAACGAGCACCTGCGGGGGGTCGGGCCGGACCTGTCGGACGCCCAATTCGGGTTTAGAAGGGGGCGTTCGACGGTGGACGCGTTGGCCCTACTCAAGGGCCAGGTGCGGGAGGCGACGGAGGCAGGGGACGGGGTTTTGGCTGTGTCATTTGACATAGCCAACGCCTTCAACTCCGTCCCCCATTCGACGATCTTGGAGGCACTCCGCTATCACGGTGTGCCTCGGTACCTGCGGTGTCTTCTGGCCGACTACCTGGGGGACCGAGCTGTCCTCCTTGTGGATCGTGCGGGCCAGCTCCGCCGGTATGGGGCGGGATCCGGTGTTCCGCAGGGGTCTGTCCTGGGACCACTCCTGTGGAACATCGGATTCGACTGGCTCCTGCGGGGAAGTCTCCTCCGTGGCACGAGTGTCATCTGCTATGCGGATGACACTCTTCTCACCGCCCGGGGAGGAGACTTCAGAGAGGCGGCGAGTCTGGCCTCGGCCGGCGGATCCCTAGTCGCGGGTAGGATCCGCCGACTAGGATTGAAGGTGGCGCTGGAAAAGACCGAGGCCGTATTTTTCCACGGGCCTCGGCAGCGCACTCCCCTTGACGCCCACATTGTCGTGGAGGGCGTCAAGATTGAGGTGAAGGCCCAGATGAAATATCTGGGCCTAGTCCTGGACAGCAGGTGGCGCTTCGGCCCGCACTTCAGCGGGCTGTCGACGCGCCTGCTGAAGGTCGCGGGCGCCCTCTCTTGGCTCCTCCCAAATATGGGGGGGCCTAGAGGACGGTGCCGGCATTTGTATGCCGGCATACTGAAGAGCATGGCCCTCTACGGGGCCCCTATTTGGGCGGACTCCCTCCAAAGGAGGGAGAATGCTACTGCGCTCCGCAGGCCCCAAAGGGCCATTGCACTGCGGGTGGCGAGGGCCTACCGCTCGGTAGGATTTGCGGCAGCGTGCGCTCTGGCTGGCACCCCTCCTTGGGAGCTTGAGGCAGGGGTGCTCGCCAAAGTGTACGAGTGGACGGCGGGGCGAAAGGCGCTCGGGGAGCGCATCGCCCTGGAAGAGCGGGAGGCCGTCCGGCGTGAGGCGAGGGAAGCAGTCGTCCAGCATTGGACGGAGGACCTCGCTGCCGCCGCATTTGGCCGCCGCACGCTGGACGCCCTAGGGCCAGTCCTACAAGAATGGCTCGGGCGGTCTCATGGTTTCCTCTCGTTCCGTCTGGTGCAGGTGTTATCCGGGCACGGATGCTTCGGATCATACCTGCACCGGATCGGAAGAGAGGAAACACCAGCGTGCCATGATTGTGCTGCGGCGGAGGACACGGCGCAGCACACCCTGGAGGTGTGCCCTTCGTGGTCTGAGCTGCGCTGTGACTTAGTCGCCATAGTCGGGCCGGACCTCTCGCTCCCCAGTGTGGTAAATGCCATGCTGCAGGGCGAGGTGGCCTGGGCAGCGGTCGCCTCCTTTTGCGAGGAAGCGATTTCCCAAAAGGAGGCGGCAGAGCGCGCAAGGGAGGAGGACCCCCTTGCGGCGCCACTGCGACGGCGAAGAAGGGGTAGGAGAAGACGACTTCTCCCTCCCGGTGGTGAATAGCGAGAGACAGACGCGGGGGCGCCTTCTCTCGCATTGCACTTATTCACCACCTCCGTCGGGCGGGAATGGCCACGCATTCCTGGTCATTCCCGAGCCCCTCCCGTAGGGAGGGGCGTGTAGGCCCCGCTGTAAAGCGGGCGGTCGTCGGCGGAGGACTGGACGTAAAGGCTCTGCCAGTCTCCCAGTCCTCCTCCATACAGACGATGCTGGAATGCCGCTGGGTCGTTTAGTGGGTATACCGGTCTTCTACCGGGGAGTCCCACATAACCCCCCCATCCCCCATGGGGGGGTATGCGTAACGCATTTTTCCCAGCGAGAAAAAAAAAAAAAAAAAAAAAAAAAAAGGTTAACCCCTCACGCCGCATTCCAATCCGTATGGTTCCAATAGAGAGTTGGACCACCTAACTTGATTCGTCTGGTTAGCATACCAGAACTTGAAAACCTTCAGCAATTCCTCCGGTATACCACTGTCCGCCAGTTTTCTCCAAAGCACATCATATGACACGTGATCGAAGGCTTTGGAGAGATCTAGGAAACAGGCGTGTACGGGAGTCTGAAGATCGGTATAGTATTGGACATCATACTTGAGGCTTAAAATCGCACATTCAGAGGAAAGTCCAGGCTGAAACCAACTTATAGCTTATTAACACTTATTATTGCATTACGATTATATCCGCACCAAGAAGCAGATGTTTTGATCACAGTGTAAAAATCTAAAAATTTTAGTAACTGCATCGATATAATAATTCAACGTATTAATTTTAAATTGTGTTATTATGTTTGTGTATTTTTTATTTGTAATAGGAACAATGCATTCAACAACTTCTTACTCTTAGCCTACTCATGTTTATTCGATGCGGTATATGTATTCTCAATAGTCTATAACGACGCGTTTGAAACATTCTCAATAAACCAAACTAATGCATTATACTTTATTTAGGATACACACACGTCTTTTACAAGGTATTGAAAATATTTCACTGCTCTCTCCGATCTTTACATTTTATTAAACATGCCAATACCCCAATCTTCTATCTGCGCGGGGGGTAAATGTGTAGATATTTTCCACAAGCCACGGAAAACATGAAATAAAGCTCTTTTTTCGATCATAGACATATATGTGGTGTTAGTGTAGTGGTGTCCTGTTTTCGTTCGTCTTCCATAAAAAAAAACACTCGCACTTAACCGCACTTTTTTTTATTTTTATTTTTATTTAACATACAACGCTCTACAGACTCCTGGTCCGTACTCTTTTTAGATCTATTTACATGTTACTAAATATTACAATTTTACAAAATTGGTACTCCATTACATCTTTGACTTTAACACTTAGATGTAGGTTAGTGTTATGGTGTTATATCTTAAAAACTAAGTGAGTCCATATGTATCTATATATATATTTTTTATTTTTTTTTCTATTCCCTTTTGTAATATTTGTTAGTATCTTTCTTATCTAAGTAGTTTCTATAGTCATCGCATTACATTTTAACATTTGAATTACTAAAACTATATTAGGTATTCTATGATCTTGTTCCGGATGGACCCGCCACTGACTCCGGGGTCCTCTTTCTGTTTAACATCTTCTCCACGACCTCTTTAATGCCATTTTCGTTTCGATCTTTTAATGCCATTTTCAAGTTGTTACTTGTTATTTCTTCCTCCGTCGCTTTCACCGCCCGCCGCACAAAAGCCCCGATCGCGTCTGAGCTGTCATCGGTGTAGTAGGTGCAGCTCTCTCTATGCCGCGACAGTGCCACAACCGCATGCGGAATGCTGTCCCTTAGCTTGGTCACTTTTTCTCTCCTCTGGATGGCAATGACAGCCTCGTATGTCAGTCCCTGTGCCTAATGTACGGTAAGTGTGCGAGACCCCTGGCTGCACCCATACCCTTCACTGATCAAGGAGGAGAAATCCTGCGTTAAGTATAGGGTGTTTGTAGGTCGTTTGGTATTAAGGTACCTGTGTACCGTTGAAACTTCAGGGAATGAACACGAGAACTGGAGGAGTAGATGCCCGATCACACTTCGCGCAGGACGTATGCCACATCCATGGGATTCCGGTGCGTGCAGAACAACTCTTGGCCGATGGACGCCAGTATATTGGGATTGCTGTACCGTATATTGAACAGGTTCTCTCTTTCAATATACGGCAGCTGGTTGACATCTCCGATGATGACGACATCTTTAGTATCCATTAACCGAGCAGCCATTATGATGGCTCCGAAATGGTTCATGTGAGCTTCGTAACCGCACATTGGATGACAAACAATATGTTTCCACTAAAAGTAGTAATAAACAAAGGACAACACAAGGACGACATTTTTTGTAACAATATTTGGCGTTTGTTAACGGCCGTTTTTATGAACTCAATCCTCCTTAGCAATGCTTTTTGGAAAACCCTAGACAAAAGAATAACCGTACGAGTATAAAGAATTCTGCTAAAAAATATTTACAAATAACGCAGATACACGTAACGAAATACGGATAAATTTTGACTTATTACGCTTTTCCACAAAAATCATCAGGCAGGCTTCAAGGATTCAAAAATGTTCGATCACATTTTTTTATTCAAACTGATACGCAATCGATGAATAGAATCAAGTGTACCAACACGATGCTCTAAAACTGAGATGAACAAAGTGGTAGCTTCTTTCTGTATTTTAACTAGACACGCAAATAAGCCAACAATCGTCTTGGTGCTAATTTTCATCTGAGCATATAACGCTAGGCGCGTAATAAGTCCAACAATGACGTTGTATCTGCAAAGATAGCATCCGACAAAACCACAAACATGTTAGTTCCAACTTCCATCAACTATTTGGAATGCTACAAATCCAGCCAAACCAAAAGCTATCTCCGAGATGCAGCTAATGTACTGTACACAACTTACTAAACTAGATTGACCGTTGGAGAGTTCGCGTGTGTGCCATTGTTTTGTAAATTCTTTAACTGCTAAGGAGAAATGACTACGTAGCTGTTAAATGTATAAAGTTATATAACATAGCAAATTTTAAATTCAATTCAATTTACTTAAAAAAATGTTTCTTGACATTAGAAATATACTAGTAATGAATTAATTCAGGCGTTAATTTGCAGAAATCCATATTTCAGAATATCGAATGTAAATAAAAAAAAAACATTACATAATTATTTTAGAAAATTACTCCAAAAATATAACAAATATATCCAAGTGACATTTCTAAACTTTTTTTTGACGTGTTTTGCTGCTAGAAGCATCTTCAGGAGGTCTTGACTCTTCGAGCGCACGTTCGGGAATGAATTATTTCATACTAGTAAATACCAAGGTGTTAAAAGTATGGTAGCCGTAAACTTTCATATCTTTTATTAAATGTGGTCAAATTACTTTAATAATAAACTCCGAAGTTCGTATTTTTTGTGTAAACTATTGGGTGTTCATCGGATGTTTTATAACTGTCGTGGATAGGTAGCTTTGTGAATAGAGCATGAAAAACGTTCTACAATCAAAATAAGGAGCTTAATCCCGCTGTAAAACTCGAACCTACGACAACCTCTTCACCAGCCCACCAGTCACTACAACAGAGTTATCAATATGAAGATAGCCATTGAATTACAATATATCAATTTTAGGTCATTTGTTTCCTAGATACTTCTTTAAGAGCAAGTAGTAGGTATATAATAGTGAGGATTTTAGTGATGATTGTGATTATTTGCAGACATTTTAACAGAACAAAATAATGTTGTAGGCATTTAATATGATAGTGTTTATATTCAAAATAAATTATAATATTAAACGCTGCATTTCATTATCCAGAATGATCATAACCAAGTCAGCGTTATGTAAGCGGCACTCCGTAAACGGGCGTTAATTCAAACTCCGGCTATTTCCCCTCACTACCGTCTGTTTGCTAAAGTGGGCCTGTTTTGAATACGAATGTCTCAAATTGGGCCCGAGTCGACGTGTAACGGACAAGTGATTCGATTCCACTCGGAATGACGAATAGCTTGGAACACTACGGCATTTATTGTTACTTGTAATCAGTCTTATCGCTGTTGCTTGAAATATGCCATGGTTTCTTATTAACAATAACAAAGTTGACAGTGGAGTATTGTTTCAAGTATTTTTCATCGCTGATATACCAATACCAACGCAGTTGGTCCGCGTTCTCACCTGATGGTAATTGAGGATGTGATTGAAGATGATACTAAGCCCAAACGCCTTCCAAGTCTAGTTCAGCATGGAGCTGATCCGTAACTCTCTATGACCATTTAAAAACGTAACGCGCGTGTTATTTTATCGCCGTGGAAAGGTCGTGAAATGGTTTTCTACTTGCCACCTTCAACTATGACGACGCATTACGAGCAAGATATCTGCGCGTTTTATACTGTTGAAATAACAAGGTTCAATAACCACAACTTCTTTGGTATTGCCTTTGTGGAGTATATTGAAAAGATAAGAAGGTTTTTCAATAGTGACATGAAAGTAAAAATTATATGTTCAAATATGCTAAACCATAAAGTATTTACTTTTACTATAATAGATTAAGCAATGAAAATACTAAGGTTTTAGAAATTTACTCGTGAAAACATGAAATTAGCGTAGAATTAGCTACGGTTATGATATTCAGTATTCAACAAGGTAAGTTATCTTTACCTTAGTGTTTTTATTGGCCCTGAAATACGAAGCTGTTTTCGAGGAACAATATCAACTCCATGTACATCTTTCCGAACTGTTTGATAAACTTCTGGCGGATTTTTTAATAAACGATGCAGTTATTGTGTAGTATTTTGTAATATTACCAGTAATACGTTAATGTTTCCTGCTTAAAAATAACGCATTGATTAGTAGTTTATGCAACTGTCATATAATAGAGGGTATTAAAACATGAGTGTAGTTTTTGAAACGAGCCGCAGGCGAGTTTCAAAATAAGATTACACGAGTGTTTTAATACCTAATTATATGCAGTTGCATACACTACTTTATTTAATCTCATGGCTATATTATTTTTTTTTACCTGTATTTCAACTCTCTGTGGCTATACGCTTTTCTTGATTTTTCTGGCAAAAGACTAGTCGTCAGTTTCGTAGCTGTTTCTAGGATGTCAGGTGGAGTTAAATGATCAGTTTCGTGGGTGTTGCTTGACATTTTTGCTACTAAAGTTTTATCCAATAAAATATTACTCAAATTCGTATGTACGAAATAGCGCCAAAATGGAAGAAGTCTGTTATTGGTCTGTTGGCTCGGAACCAGCGCAGCGCGTTGCGCGCGCATCTCGCTCACCATAGATAATGTGTACTTAAATTGAATTGAAACCTCCTTGGTCGGGACACATTGTACTTTAATAATTAAAAAATTGTTTTAAAGCATTGTTTTGTTAGGAGAACAATGCTTTAATTTAACTTTTTAATTTTCTTAAAGAAGTATGTACATAAAATATGCCAATAAAAGTCTGTATTTAATTTCATAATTGGAATATTACCGAATGAGATTATATAAAAGTATTTAGGGTATCAGCAACCATGCGTTAAACAGCACCGGTTAATAACATACATTCTATTATTAATAAAAAAAAGTGAAAAAGAGCGGTATTCTATTAATAATTTTCTTTAAAAAGGCAATCATTAAGCTTTCAACAAAAAATATTTCCAATTGAAATATTATAAAACAATAAGTCTAGTACTATACATTAATAAATATCGGACTACGTTTAGATAAAATGGTATGAATACCTTTAGTTAGTAATTATTTTTTCCTTTGACTTCATGTCTAAAAACAAATATTGTTCCTGTGAAAACGTCTACGACAATGACAGAACTGCTTGCAAGTAGGAATATTCGAGAGGATTTAAAACTTGTAACTATAAGGCTCTCTCGTTGGTTGTATAGCATGTTTTTTTTTTAATTTTTGGTAAGCCTTACCTTGAACACTATCTCACCTGATAGTAAGTGATGATGCGGTCAAATATGTAGATCAGGCTAACCTTGAATTACTGGACACTCAAAAACAGCTGATGAAATCACCGTTAGATGCTTGGCGACAGATTTTATATTTTAGGGCTAGCTACCATGCTAGCCGGGTAGGAAGGAAAGCATTAGCAAAATGCACTATCAATATGCTTTTGAGATCCAGGGTTTTGATTCTCAGGACCTGAAATCGAAAAGTTTTCCTGTGACAAATTTGTTCTCAGTACCAGTCCGGTGCCTGGAGCTATGCCCGATAAACGGGAAAAGGCAAAGGACTAACTACATGACTACCACATGAGATCAAAATAAACCTTGTGAAATCGTTCGGGCGAAACGTTTTTTTTTTATTGCTGATATGTAAGCCTTTGACCACAATCTCACCTGATGGTAAGTGATAAAGGATCAAAGGTGTTAAAAAGTTTAACCCAGAATTACTGGCTCTCAAGGACAGCAGCCGAAACACACCGTAAAATGCTTGGTGATAGATTTTCTACTTGAGGGTGGTCGCTAGCCAGGCGGGCGTTGAAAAAATCCCCTTCAACCATGCCGTAAAGCTCAAGCCCGCCCGTGGTTGGGTTCGAACCATGGACCTGCTGCGCGGCAGTCTATAGCCAATGTCACTGAGCCATCACTACTTCAAAATTATGTTAATTTTAATTATTTTATGTTATTAAAAATTTGTTACTGCCCGTGACGTTGTCTTTGGGTAACTGTCTTGGTATCTGTAGATTATCAGCAGCAACTACATAGGTTCTTCTATGGGAACATAGACGAAATCCAAATATAGACAACAAGAACAGACTTATGAGTTATTCAAAACGGTTTAAAAAAATAACGAAACTAACGCAGCGCGCACAAAACGACTTTGCAAATAAATCAGCTCCAAATAAGCCTAAATGCATATGGCATATAATCAATAGCTCAAAATTCAGAACACCGAACAAGTCTCTAGAAAAAATTTGAGTGAACAATGAAACATTTACTGACCCTAACAAAATTTGTAATACTTTGAATGATTATTTTATTGATAAAATTGAGCCAATGAAGAGTAGCAATCAAAAATATAAGAGTAACTCATTAATTGTCAGCCAACCAAACTCCATGTTTCTAGCCCCTAGCACAGCTTATGACGTATTAAAAAATAATAAATTCTTTAAAAAACACTAATAGTGTAGGTTACGATGGAATTGCTACGAAAATCCTCAAAAATGTTGCTATTTATATATGTGGACATTTAAGCTACATCATTAATTTATGTGTCTGTGAAGGTACCTATCCTGACGCACTTAAAGTATCTATAGTTAAACCCTTATTTAAAAAGAAGAACAGGGAATGCATCGATAACTATAGACCAATTTCATTGATTCCTATTATATCTAAAATCTTTGAAAAATATATTTATTCGCAAATTTACAGGTACGTAGAAATGAAAGGTATTTTGTGCAACGAACAAAAAGGGTTTAGAGAAGGAAAATCAATTAATATAGCAATTCATAACTTTTTGGATAATGTCATCGTAAATGTAGATAAAACTATACCAGTTTGTGCTATATTCTGTGACATGACGCAAGCCTTTGATTATGTGCACCACGGGATTTTGTTGGAAAAACTTGAAGCATATGGAATTAGAGGTAATGCTTTAGAGCTTATCAAATCATACCTGACAAATAGGAAACAATATACAGAAATTACAAAAATTAATGTCATTAAAAAGCAAGAAGAAATATACCGGTCTAATGAACGTTCTCCTTCATATGGCGTACCACAAGGTAGCGTACTGGGCCCTCTATTGTTTATTTTATATATTAATGACTTGCCGAAAGCCCTTGACCATCCGACGACTCTCTTTGCAGACGATAGTACAATAACAATTAAATTTAAAAATAGTAATACCCACGAATCTTACATAAATAATAGTTTAAAATCAATAATAAAATGGCTCGCCAAAAAAAAATTAAAAATAAATCTGGATAAAATGAATATAATTCATTTCCGACAGCGTGTTATACGAAAGAAAATTGTGGTTCAATTTAACGGCAAGGTTATACAGGAGGTAGAATCGACAAAATTTCTAGGATTGACAATAGACAGCAAACTGGACTGGAAAGCACACACAGAGGGTTTGACTAAAAGAATACACTCATCGGCATATGCTCTGTTTAAACTGTCCTTTATAATCAACAAAGATGCCCTTATAACGGCATACTATGGATTAGTTGTTGCAGTTCTGCGTTATGGTATAATTTTTTGGGGTAACTCCACTAGCAACAAGGTTGTTTTTAAAGCGCAAAAAAGATGCATCAGAGCTATGTACAACTTAAAAAATACTGATAGCTGTAAGCCATATTTCCTTAAAAATAAATTGTTAACATTACCTTGACTTAACATTTATATATAATGGAAGCAGCAACTTTTGTAAAAACTAACCAAGATCGATTTCACCGTTGGTCTGAAATTAGCACTAGTACACGTAGTAGGCGTGACAATACTAGACATTGCCCTCGTAGCTCTAAAACTGCTCTAATGAAAAATAGTATTTTTGGTATGGGTTCCATAATATTCAACAAAATTCCAAAATCTGTTAGAGAACTAAACAATGATCAATTTAAATACAAATTAAATAGTATATTAGCTGACAAATGCTATTATAATATTGCTGACTTCCTAAATGATAAAATTAACATAAAATCATAATAATCTAATGAGTTTCTATTTCGTATGAGTTTGACAGAAAAACGAATTCTAATTATCATAACCTGTTGACACAATGTACAGTTTGAGTTTTTTTTTTTTTTTGTATGATGTTGACATAAAATGTAATCCTAATTAACTGTTGACATAATGTACTGTTTGTGTTCTATTGTTACTATGAGTCTGACATAAAATTAATCTTAATTATCTATTGACGTTATGTACTGTTTGTGTGTTCTTGTTTTATATGAGTTTGACTTAAAATGAATCCTAATTATCTATTGACATTATGTGCCCACTCCTTGTGTTATTGTTTTGTTTTGTATGGGTGTATTTTTAACAAATTTTAAAATACCCTGCTGAGCAGGTTCGACCTAAGTATTTTTTATTTACGTAAACTAAAATGTTATATAGATTATTATGATATTTGTACGCCACACCAGGCAAGAACATGAGGCCATCGTTGTTTGTTACTAATACCTAATATCTTGTATGCTTCTGTGAATGTATACTAACCATGTTCTGACAAATAAATGATTCTGATTCTGATTCTGATTCAGTTTTGGTACGAAAAAAAGAAGTCGGAAAAAGGAAGAACAAGAATATAAAATAAGGTTAAGACTTAAAAGTGATCATAGATTATGTAAACAGCAGAAGCAACAGCTCAACTAAATGTGATGACACGTGCCTTTCCGTTTCGTTTCGGTTCGCTTCGTGACAAACACCAAATGATTCCATTTTCCTCCGAAAACTAAATTTCCTCTGCATTTTCCTGTACTCGAGAGGTTACTGCCTGAAAATCGTATTCTTAGCTCTAAACTGAATGCGGTAAATTTCTTCAAACTTATTTAGGATGAAGTTTATGCTCTTACGGAACTCCTTGAAATGGTCACGTCTGGCAATAATATGGTTTATATTCTTTGACTTTATTTCATCTCAAATTGCCGTATTTCTAGATGTGAGTGTGTCTTCAAGATGTGTGGTTTTATGTTGTACGGAACATTTCGGTTTTAATAACAATGGCTATTTCAGTGATGAAGTATGACGTCACTGCGACCCAAAGTTAAGAGCATCTTAATTTGTTCAGATGATTAATGCGGCGAAAATATATGAGTGTTTAAAAAAATATATGTGTCTTTTTTAAATATTGTGATTGTGACGGAACATGCACGAAGCCCACCAGATTTTTAGCGATAACCTCTGTCTATAACAGATCCGTTTTGTCTCAAATGATGCACTGCACCTTTCACCCTGAGACAGTACACAACAGTGAGACAGTACAGTTGTTAAGTCTCATGTGCCTGTTTAATTTTACCAGCTCTCACGGGCTGCTGCCAGAACACACAGTTAGTTGTTCGGCGACATATTTTCTACTTGTGTGTGGTAGCTGTCCAGGCAGCCATTCGCAAAATACTTTTCCATCATGCAGTAAAGCTCAAGCCAGCGGTGGGGTTCTAACTGAGGACCTGCAGCACGGCAGTCCATTGTTATTACCGCTCGGCTATCATTGCTTCAAAATTTAAAGCAGATAATCGAGCTAATGACAAAGTATTGGCAGTAATCGAAAAAAAATCTTGTTGTATAAGCAACAATAGGAAAAAAAGTGGAAAGATGATAGGACACTTGATAGGGTAATTTCTTGCAGAATATTTTGGAAAGAATATTGAAACTTAGATAGGGAGAGAAAGGCATGGACGTATCAACTTCGACCAATAAAAAGAAAAAAGTTTCAAGAAATTAAATTAAAAGCTGGTTACTTTAAAGAATGGTGATAACTCCAAAGCCAAGAAGCTACCTCTTAAATATTTGATGATGATTATTTAAGTCAATCAAAAGATACTGAACATAAATAGGGTAAAAATTTACTTCCTGTGATGCAACTGACCGTACAGTATCAGATATTCAAATGAATGTCCCAAAAAACAAAGTGTGTTCTTTGCAAGGTTTTGATTCACTTTATTTCGCAAATTACTTTTTAATCATTATAATAGAAAAACACCCCTTTTCTTATTATCTACTGACCAGCAAGTTCACATAGTGAACACTCAGTGGTGTGTGACATATTATCTCGTATGTATCGTGGCATTCAGCTTGATATCGGCCCTTCCATGGTGAGCTGACTCTGAGACCTATTTACTCGTACGTTATTTTGAATATTGAAATTAACTTTATATATTGTTACTTTTTATTTATGAATTTTTGAAATACCGTTTAAAATAGTCTATATATACATAAAACTCAATTGCGGTTTTGCTAAAAAACGAAAACGGCAAAACCAATTTCGCTGGTTTTGAAATGTTTGTTGTAGTCCGGGGAAGGTTTAAGCGATGAGAAAATATGGAAAAATTGCATTTTCCTACATAAAATGTTCACCCATACTTTTCTGTTAAACATTTGACGTTCTTCCGTTAGTATAGGTGATACGAAGTACACTGGGTCATCTAGTATTATATATAATTTGCGATGTTGTAGAAAATAGTCCTTAACCGTTCCTGATCGAAGCCGTTTGCACCCAAAAATATGATACATAAAATATAAATCGCATCGTAAATATGTTCCTTTTTATCTAGTGACGTACCCGTTATTCCCATGGAGAACTGGGTACTGCTATAGAAAGCCCCGTGAAATAGTGTGTAAGACAGTTCGTTATATGGACACGATAGTTTTCAATACGTGATATTTAATTAACAAATTAATTAATTTTATTTTAAAGTTTACATTATAAAAAGACGTTTAATAGAATGGTCCCGAGTTTCTTGTCTATTCTTCTCGCAGTGGGTCTATACAGTTTTTTGCTGAACGTGGCAGAACAATGTAGAATATTTCAATAATTATTTTTTTTCATAGTATTTTGTTTAATAAAGACATACCGCCGTATGCCTTTATTAAACAAAATACTATGAACTATATACAACACTACAGCTACTACAATAAAAGGATTTAGACAACCTATAAGTCATAGCAGACTCATAGGCAGTCCAAATGCTCCAGCCCACTCCCAGTTGGCAGCGTACCCAGCACGCTGGCAGCATTGCCCCGTTGAAATGCAATGCTTATTCGTTGAGCCAAATATGTGCCAGCATTGTGATCACGCGTCGCATCGACCAAGCGCTCAGATAAGTTTTGGAAAATACGATGAGCTCCCGATCCCCAAGGACCCAATGTCTCTACACCAAACGGGTCAGATATGTAACCCATACCGAGGTTAGCATATTTGCGCCGCTTGAGTTGCTCCGCCAAAGTAGCCGCAGCGCCAGCCCTCACGTTGGTTTCAGAAAGATGTGAAGGCGCTAAAGTGTCTACGCAAGTAGCGTCCCACACTAAGGGCTGTCCTAACTTCCACGGAATCAGAGTCATGCCGTCAGGTCTCTTACCATCGTCACGCATCAGACCATTCGGTTCCAGAATAGCTGCAACATTGGCGCTGGCAAAAGCCCGGCGAATGATATGGTTAAGGCTGGCGTGGCGGGAAATTCGACCAGCACTTCGAGAGCAGGAGAGGCCGTGGTGACCGAGTTGATCAACTGCAGTACCGCACTGCCAGTGATGTGCAACACAACACCTTGCACCCAAGCGTAAGCTAATAGCTAGACGAAAAGCGGATGGATCTAGTTTTGTAAGAAGGAATGGCCTGTAACCAATGACCAGATTCCCACACAGAAACAGCAAGAATACGAGCACGATCTTCGATGCTAGAATACGTATTTAAAAGATCTTTCCGTGTTAGCTCCCATAGCGGCTGATCCAACTGTTTTTGAGATGACAACATTTTTGGGAATTCAGTATTTGGACAAGCCAGTCTCCATGTGTTTTTGGCCTCAGCCAGATATGATAGATAGATAGAAAACTCTTTATTGTTACACCACTTTGAAATATAAAAGTTTACAAATTAAATAATAATAACATAGTGTTACAATGGGCGGCCTTATCACTAAAAGTGATCTCTACCAGGCAACCATCTGCTATGGTATATGCTACATCGAACTGGATATGGATATGCTACATCGAAAGAACCTAAAGTTCGTGCAAGATTTTTTTCTACTAATTTGTGTGTACTGTGTACAGAAGACAAAAAAGCTGGTAATGCCACACTAGAAATTTTGCGTATCCCTATGCCCCCCAACCTCACAGGGAGGGAAGCTTGCACCCAAGCCCTATCATCCATCTCAACATTCAAAACCGACACCAACGTATCTAAAATATTAAATTTGTAATTGACCTTCATAAGACAGTCGTTGACACCTAAATTGAATACATGATTTTGACTTTGACTTTCATTTCCTATATCCTGGCTTATTAATGTTTACATAATATCAATAAAAAAAAATAGTAAAAACCTATTACTGACTATAAATAGGCTTGATGGGTTAAACAGGTACTCTAGCGAGCTTTTAATTGAAACATTTGTTGAAATTGAAATCTATTGAGATTGGCTAACTGAAACGGCTTGCGGCGGCATTATGTATAGACTAATCAATTTTTATATCGTTTTTTCCCCAGCGAATAATTAATTGGGTATGCTTTTAAGCACAATTAAGACATTGCATGGAAAATAAAGCTTATACATTTTATTCGGAATAGCATTTTATATTTTGAATACATTATGTCTATAAAGCAAACGTAGAAACGTACGGAACGGGGTCAGCCGCGATGAATGAGCAAAGTCACTGCGGCGTAGACCCTCTTGCCATTATGTTGCGCTACGGTTGGCTACGGAGTGCTACGAGGCTACGCTGTGCTACGACGCTATTTGCTGCGATTTGCTACGGTACTACGGTTACGCTCCGGATATTTGAAGTGTGAATTTGAGAGATCAGTTCTTGAATATTACGGAACTAAGTTCGAGTGTAGTAATAACTTGCTGGCAAATGTGCATGAACAGTGAAGAAACAGCTAGTGAGAAAGACTGCGTGAAGTTTGCCAGAATTACAACTAAAATAATCATAACTAATAATTTTGCCAGAAATAATACCTATCGATGAGAAAATCGATTTCTTAATATCTCTGATTTGTTCACCATACCTATAAAAATATTAAATAAAATAAACAAGTATAAATTGATTATAAACTAAAAAATCGAATGCAAATTATTTATTTTCGTTAAAAATAAATAATTTGCATTCCGCACGAAACGATATAACGTATCGTTTCATTGAAATTTAAACTGCAAGTTTTAAATATTATTAATGAAATAGTTTTTTAAAGCTTTTATTTTAATACCCAACTCGATGGGTTTATTTTTTCACAATATGCCATCTAAATTCCATCAATTTTGTTTTATATTTTTCTAGTGTCACTTGCGCTACAAATCTAATAATATATCAAACATTAAAATCGGTTAAGCCATTTAGCAGTATGGTGGAATAAATAAAATCACAAACAAACATACAAACATAAATTAGTGATTAAACAACTTTAGACGGTTTAAATCGCGTATATTTTTCATTATTTTATCCCAACGTTTCAAAAACTTAGCAGTGATTGTGGTCACGGGGTGACTAATTGATTCTATTTGTCACATGAGTTGTTAAGAAATTATTTGGTCTACTGTCAGAAATTTTCATAACGTTCCCTATTCACGCAGTATTCGCTGACAGTGTTCAGAGGTCTTGCAGATTTGTGTTGGCCTTGGGATTTAATTAATTTGATAACAGGATCCCAAGCAGGTGGTAATTGTCAACCATCATCTCTATTGAAATTTGGGTACTTTTTGAGTTCAATAGCCTCGCGTTACATTCTTGGCATAAACCGGTTCTCTCTGGCGAGGATTTGTGGGTTGTCAAACCGAATGTAGTGGTTCGGCTTGCCCTGGGAATGTTCACAAACCGCAGACTTGGTCGAGCGTCTGTTCTTCATGTCAGCAATGTGTTCTTTTACCCGGATACCAACGCTCCTCTTTTTTGCCCAATGTATGACAGCCCACATTCACAATCATGTTTGTAAACACCTGCATCTTGTAGGGAAATATTGTACTTAACAGGTCTTAAAAATGTGTTAATCTTCTTGTGCGGCTTGAATTAAGTTTATTGAAGCTCATCTTAAGATATTACCAATTTTGTCCGTGATACCCTTGATGTAAGGTAAGATATAAGGTCTGGCGGTAGACCAAATAACTTCTTAATAACTCATGTGACAAATAAAATCAATTAGTCACCTCGTGACCACGATCACTGCAAAGTGTTTGAAACGTCGGGACAAAATAATGAAAAATATACGCGATTTAAACCGTTTAAAGTTGTTTAATTACTATGTGCAACAATCGCGAAAATCTAAGACAATGTTACACATGAATTCTAGGTTAGCCTGAACAATATCTTCAACCACAACATCACTTACCATCAGGTGTGGTGTGATAGTGGTCAAAGGCTAACCTATCAGGCAAAGAAAAAAAAACCTAAAACATAATACTCCTTTTTGTTGTAAAAATTACGTCGTGTAAAAATTTACATAACGATTAAATGTTAATATCGATTTTTTTTATACATGATAGGTTAACCTTTGACCACTATCTCACCTCATGGTAAGTGATGTTATGGTCGAAGATGTTGTTCAGGCTAACTTAAAATTACTGGCTCTCAAGGACAGCTGCCGAAACACACCATTAGGTGCTTGGCGACAGATTTTCTACTTGAGGGTGGTAGCTAGCCAGGCGGGCATTCGCAAAATGCACTACCTCCGTGCTATAACGGCTGCCATCCAAAGACAACAACCGGGACCGACGGTTTAACGTGCCCTTCGAAGCACGGGAGCGCTCAGTAGTAATGTCACCAGCGGTCACCCATCCAAGTCATGACCGAGGCGGACGTTGCTTAGCTTTGCTGATCGGTTCAGAATGGCTAAGCAAACTTCGCTAACATACATTATATTAAGTTTCCCTGGCCACAGTAAACGCTTATGTTTGTGATAAAAAAACAGTTATTTTCTTAAAAATAGTTTATTTCTGCAACTAATTTACTATTGTGGTTTCGTTATAGCGTGTAAGATAAGCAAAAGATAAAATTATAAATTATCGTATTGATTCTGGTTTCGAATGCTGCTCTTGTTTCTTCCTACAAATTCACTTTTTTTACGAAAATCATTATCGCCTTTTAGGGTTCCGTAGCCAAGGGGTCAAAACGGGACCCTATTACTGAGACTACGCTGTCCGTCCGTCCATCCGTCCGTCCGTCCGTCCGTACGTCTGACACCAGGCTGCATCTCAAGAACGGTGATAGGTAGACCGTTGAAATTTTCACAGATGATGTATTTCTATTGCCGCTATAACAACAAATACTAAAAATAAATTAAATATTTAAGGGGGGTTACATATTCATGGGGGGCCTATAGCAGCAATAGAAATACATCATCTGTAAAAATTTCAACGACCATTCCATACAACAAACTTGATTTTTTTACCGTTTTATTGCTCGATACTAATAACAGTGACAGTTTAATTATTCACAGAATATTTAGTTTAATGTTTTTTTTTTTTTTATAATTCTTGATAGTTTACCCTTACTATCTCACTTGATGGAAGTTATGATGTGGTCGAAGATGTTGTTACCTAGTAGACCTGGAATTACTGGCTCTCATGATCAGCTGCCGGAACACACCGTGAGGTGCTTGGCGACAGATTTTCAACTTGAGGGTAGTAGCTAGCCAAACGGGCATTCGCAAAGTGCCCTACCACCATGCAGATGCAATAATTAATTAAAATAAAATAAATAATTAAGGCGGCTCCCATACAATAAAAGAGGTTTTCGCCGTTTATTTGCTAAAAATAATAATAATGAAAACAGGTAGAAACTTGAAATATTCACTGAATATTAAGTTATATATTTACTTTGAAAATAAAAAAATTGTGAGTTCAGTATGTAGGGTTCGTAACTACCCAGCTCGATCGTCACTGCGAAAAGTGTCTGTAACTTGCATGATTAGGTGACAGTGTAACTTGCGGAACACTTCGTACGCGTGTTCCACTCGCACTTGGCCAGTTTTTTACAAACTACTGTAGTGAACTTACTGTATACGAAAAACCGAGCCGAAGATTTATTTTATCCTAAAAGCAAAAGGATTTTCTGTGTACAAGTTGTCGTCTTTTAAATATATATATATATAGTAGTACAGCAGGTTGTAAAAAGTCAATAATGATGTTCGTTGCAGGATTCTATTAATATGGTTGTACCCTTTAACCCAATTAAACCCAATATTAAAGGTAACAAACATTATTAGAAAACAATATATACCAACCAAAGCAACAAACATTACTACATATTTCAAAGCGACCACGGCCTCTACAAAGCCTACCTCTACCTACTCTCTTAATTCCTAGTAGTACCAACTTGATTACATAATAGCAACCTCTTGCGCCCTTTAAGAAGCCCTTTCAACGTAAGCATTGCTATTAACGCTATTTACATCTTAAAGGTGAGTAGGAAACTACCATGGACGCTATTCTTACGAGACCCGAAAGCTAACCGTAACACGTACGAAATTGTACCGTAATCTCTTAGACATAAGGTTGAAATAAGACAAAGAGCGGTTAGAATGGTATAGTTTAAGTTTAGTTAACGACAAGTGTACTAGCCCTCATTAAAACTAACTTCCTACTAATAAAGTTTGAACAAAGTCCATTTCCGCGTGGGCTAAAGACGGGTAGACGGGAATGGTACGCAAGCCAGCGATGTATGGCAAGCAAGCTGGCATAGTCGTTGCGGGGGCCGTTGTAGAGAGGGTATGAGGACGGATTAGGTGAGATAGCATCCTAGTTGTGAAGTCTGCAAGAGTTGAAGTTGTAGAACTTTTCAAATAATATGATCTCTAGTTTTATGACGTTTCGTTTGAGTCAGTTGTTTTAAAAATATGTTTTATATTGTATTCCTTGATTTAAAATAGTTTTCTAGAACATTATTTAATCCATTCTTTAGTATTATTTAGTAGTAGTCCAAGTAAAAATTGCCCTACGCAATAAGAAGTAAAGTATGATTAGTCAACTTTTGAGTCATCATCGTAAAATTCTGTTTAAAAAGCCGACTACCACAAAATAGGTTTTTATTTCAACGCGTATTATTTTCTTAGCTTTGTTAGGCCAACGTATAACGTTTCATATAATGGTGTTAACATTTCCATAGAACACGATGATTGATTTTCTTGAATTTAATTTTTGGACACAGGAAATTCATGTGATAAGATAGGTAGTCGATGCTATTTGACACGTTATTCGTTGGGCAAATGGTTTCGAGATCTGTGTACAAATGTCAGTAAAGTTTATGTTGTTTTTGGTTATGTCAATTACATATATATAATAATATATAATTAATATATCTATTTATATAATATATAATTATTATATATATATTCAATATATAAATAATATATATAATAATACAAAACTACGTTACAAACAAGCTGTCGTAATGCATAAAAGTGAGTGCAACGAAGCCCTTAAATAGTTACAAACTCACAGAGTTCGGGCTCATTAGATTTCTCCTAAACACATTAACTATTAGCTACAACTACCACATCACTATTATGAAAATTTAAACTGGGATATTTTATTTGTTCATAAATCATTAATTATTTAATAAACAACAATTACACTGATCGTAAATTAACAAAATTTTTCGTATGAAATAGAAGCACTGTTACTAAGTTACATAGTTTCAAGGACTCTGTTCCGGACATTCAGAAAATATGTCCCCTCTGAGACAAGTGTAAGGGTCGGTCCTCACAATTCAGTCCTGTTATTTTTTGCGACAATGGTTACTGCAGTCCGGGCCTTATTTATGAGACGAAACTTAGTTTATTACTGAAGGGTTAATGGGGTACTTATTTAAATTAGGGGTGGGTATCTAATTTAAAGTTAATTTGTAATTATGGTGTTTGGTCTTTGTCTTCATTGTTTTGCTTTTTGGTGTTTGTTGTTAGATTAAAAGATAATTCTTCAAAGTCTGTAAAAGGTTCATTATTTAAATATATATTAATATTCAGTTTATTAATCCTTGTTAACACAACATTTTCTTAGTAGTCATCATAATATTCGTTTAACCATATAACAGAAAATATTCGTAGAAGAATAAAATTTTACTAAAAAGATTCAGACATTTTATTATAATTATTTGTTTATTTGATTTTATACAATTTGTAATTATTTCTAAATTTCATACACTGCAGTCGGTGAAAACATATTCAAATCAAACTTTACACGAAATCATTACATAATTAGTTTACTTCCTTAAATCGATGCAGCAGTGCATATGCATCAATGCAATAGAGTGTAATTTGTAATAAAAACCGGCAACCTACGGGTTAACAGTTTTAGTGGTTATTTACTAAGATGTATGTTAATCCCAGTTTTAAAATACATTGACATTACATTTTGAGAAACAAAAACTGAAAAATATTTACATAGCTTAACGTTTACATTTGGCTATGCAAACTAAATATGCAGCAGTCTTTGAAACGATAAACTAATTTAAAATAAAAAAAGCAGCATTCTAAGTTGCACTCGTTCCATCTCCAACCACCCTTGAACTATATTGGTTTGACCTTTTCGTGTCACTACAAATAAAATAGAGCAAATTGCATTCTAGGAACAGAACTGACCCTCCAGTGCTGTCTTTGTAGAATTTCAATCGCTGGAACTACTTGCTACTTATTTATTTACGTAAGGTAGATAATTCGTCCCCTTGGTATAAAGTCATTGGAGGAGCGCTAGCTAAAATATCAAAGTGGAATAACGATATCAAATTTGATAATAAAATTACAGTACATTTATTTGATTATATAACATAGTGTTCATTTGTAATGGAGCATAATATTAAAACGATATTAATCATGTCTTTCTATGCTATGTTGATTTATTTCTGGAATAGCTAAGTTTCAGCAAAATACCTTTTGATTTCAATGAAAAAAGTAAGTGCACGGTTTTTCAGTACATACTAATATGGCAGAATCATAGTTTATTATTCTTGTAGTAAGACATTAAGATAATTCAAGGGATGAAAGTAGTTGAACCATTCAATTCATTAATAATTAGATCACAATACGAACGAAAATGACATTTATTTTAAATAATGTTCGAATATTATAAATCAATAATCTATTCCCCACCGAATAAAAATGATAACAACAGTTTTGTGGAGAAACTATATGTTCCGCATATTGTGTATATTATATAGCTCATCCTATGAAGGTATATAATATTAAAAAGCGGTATTTAGAAAATTGAGTAACTGCGCGAAAAATCTAAGTACTTTTGGTAAGTAATGATGTAGCCGAAGATATTGTTCTATGGGAAATGGTACATAATTTCTGTTGGCGAACAAAAAAAACTCAGGACGTGGTTAATGTTTTTCAACTTGAGAGTTATAATATTTAAGCACTCATGTATTCGCAAAACTCTATGCAATTAACGTCAAACCTCTGGCATGATGTGAACAAAATGCAACCTGGGTGAAAATCCATAGTCATAGACTCACTGCGGCTTCAATATGCCATATTGAAAATACTAATTCTACAGTTAAACTTTAACAAAGAGAACAATGAAATAACCAAATACTATGTACCAGGCAATGAGATACTTCTAATCGAAACAAGGACTATTATTTGTCTTCGCTCATCGAACGGTGTCGACTGGTAAGTTCTATTTAGCTAACAATATCAAAACCAACAACAGTCCTTAATCCAAGTAAGTAAGGTTCAAAGTATCAACGTACAACCCAAATGTTTAAAGCGGTAGCAAATCTTGAGGACTATTTACTAGTCTAGGTTACTATCTCCTTGACACTATTCCAGTATCTTACGTGACACAAATAAATCGACTCTTCAAGGACCTGTCAGTGCCTACGTGCTTGACTCTGTGTATTTTTGGTGTGCTAGTTGAAAAATGGTTTAGTTTCTTTTTTGTATGATCGCCTGGTACATTCTGGACCTCAATTTATCGTTATTTAGACGTATTTTTTTTCCGTTTTGAGCAAAGTCGTTTTAGTTCTTTGTAGGTTAGGTAGATGTACCTTCGTTATGATGAAAAAATTGTAACATTGCGGTGACTTTGTTAACTAATCTTTTGGTTTCTTTGGTAATATAAAATGTAGATAACTTATTATGGCATTGGTATAGAAGCAGTTATTATGCGACAATTGTCCCAGCATTTGTTTTTCACGATAACTCCAATGAATATATTTGTAACTTTCCAGGATAACAGGCACTTAATGAGCAGTGATGGTCCAGCGGATAAAATACTGTCATAACTAAAAACTGTCTAGTAAACAAATTGCAAGTTCTATTAAAACCTACACAATATGATGAAAGCATCCGTAATAATAACTTACAATACGTACAAATTGAAACGGGTGCCTAAATATAATAAAATAAACAAGAATAAATAATAAAATATCTTTTTTCGGACACACATATCAGTGCTAGTTACCCATAGCAGTGTTAGTACACGTGTATAAAAAATCGGCCAAGTGCGAGTCAGACTCGCGCTCGAAGGGTTCCGTACCATTAGCTATACAACATTAGACTTTATATTTTAACGTTTTTTTTGTTTTAACGTGCGCCAGTCCGACTCGCACTTGGCCATTTTTTTGTATTTGTTGTTATAGCGACAACAGAAATACATCATCTGTGAAAATTTCAACTGTCTAGCTATCACCGTTCTTGAGATACAACCTAGTGACAGACGGACGGATGCACTGCAATGGCATGGCAGTCACAACAGTATTCTAAATGCATTATTATACAGCACTTTTAGGGCGTTGTAAGTTCGTTTGGTATACTTCAGCCACAGGCTGCTCGAGTAGAGAATGAGTGACGGTAAGCTGAAAAGTGATAATTTCACCTCCTTAGTACACCGAGCAAACCTTTAAAAATATATTATTTAAAAATATAAATATATTAAATTATTATATTATTTATAAATAATATATTTAAATATATTATTTTATAAATATATTATATAAAACTAACCTGTTAATACCTTCGAAATTACACTCACTGGTGCTGCCAAAGATGGTAAGCACAATTCCTCAGCTAAACTTGTGTTAGTAGGAATAATAAAATGTTTAAAGTGTAAGACATTGTATGAGAAAGCTATCTCTTACAAACACATCTTATCCCCCTACAACAGCTAACTTCGTAAGCTTGACACTATTTGCAGCTGCTCCCCCCCTCCGCCCGCCCCCCCCCCCGCTATGCCGGGTGGAATGCATCCCTCTGCCCTGCTCTCGTCGACGGCATGTGTCGCTCGATGATGTAATCTGATGTCCGGTAGAGTGATGGTGCTAAGATGTCGGAAGATAATCTAAGGATGGAGGTGAAATTAAAACAAAGCCGTCAATTAATGTGCTGTTTGTATGTCCAATCTCACAAGCTAAAGATCCGTGACTTGCAGTGTAACGTATGAGACTTTTTTATTCTCTGACTTTAAGTCGTAAATGGAATAAGTGATAACCTGTTTTTGAAATATTTTGTGTAGAATTTGTATTTTAAACCAAATATTGTACAAATTCTGTAACATATTTTATTTCAATACAAAAAATGGCAGCAATATATTTACTTTATCGAGTGCCATCTAATATTACTTGTAATATATAACAATATAGTTGAATAAGTACTATAAATGTCTTGTATTGTCAGGATAGAATGCTACCCTTTTTTTTCTTTCCCGTGTGTGTTGTAAGAAGGGGCTAGAGGTAAAGTACCGCTGGCAGCAGGCCTTCAGAAGAACTGACACCTTCACTGCGATTACCAAGGCGAAAAACCAGAGGATATTGGCAACCTCCCCTATAAAGCAAGTATTTGTGCAACGGTGTACGCAAAACTATTCATAATGATGTCCTATGAATGACCTGACAAATTAGTGGACCAAATTAAAATCTTTTTACTCACCTTGGACGTGAGTGACAACTTCCCTCATTTTACTTTTCTAACATACTCGTAATTAGGAATGAAAACAGGATGGCGCTCATATGGTATTTTATCATTTTCCATCGCAGTGATTTTGTATTTTTGTACCTTATATAACTGTTGCTTAATAAGAGGTATTTATTAGTAACTCACGAGTGTTTCAATACCTATGCTACTCTCATACATGAATTTTTTTTTGTTATAAATAGTGCCAAAAGATTTAATTTTAAAATTTTGGTATTTTTAAATATATGTCAATATAAACTCGTTTAAATTAACACTGCAATTCAAATTTTATAACATGACAGAAGATATAATGTAAACATCTTATATTATGTTCCTTCAGGTAACAAAATAATCGAGATATCCATTTTACTAAACTGTTTAGTTGTTAGATTATTGAAGAAATATTTTTGAAAAAACTGTCAAAAGTAAGTACCTACATTAAATCTAAGTGGCATGAAACAATAAAAAATGGAGAAACAAAGAAGAAAATGAATATATTTTTATAAATAGGTGTAATGCGACCTCCATCGTTCTATCACGGTTCACGGACCACCGTCGCGTCGTCGCTTCGCTTACAAGGTACTGTTGGTTTAATTTCCGTTCTTTCGTACTCAATTTGAGCTCGTCTTTGATGCGAACATGCATGCCCTTAACTTATTAAGGTCACGCTGTAGCTTTATCGAGAAAAATGTTTGCAAAGAAGGCGAGCAACGATTCAATTTCAAATAATAACTTTGCAGATGAAAATTTGTGAGATGAGAAAAGTCTTTTGTCTTTCAGGTACTTCCTTATTTAATATTTTTGAAATAATCTGAAAATTGAGGAATCACTGATGGCCGAGTGGTTATTGCTATGGATTATGCGGTGCTGCAGTCCCATGGTTCGGTCCCCGCCGCCGACTTGAGCTTCAATGCATGGTGGAAGGGCATTTTGCGAATGGCCGCCTGGCTAGCTACCACCCTCAAGTAGAAAATCTGTCACAAAGCACCTATCAGTGTGTTCCGGCAGCAGTCCTTCAGAATCTGTGAAATTACTGGCACATAATGTGACTTACCAACTGTATGTCTCAGGATGATGGGCGCAGTGCAGTTCGTTACGTGTTACGAAATGACTCAATGATGTGTTATAGGCACAGGATACCTACTTTACATCAGGTGGGCCACGTGCTTGTTCCATAACAATAACATAAAAATAAAAATTATGTAATTGAAATTTTGGGAACTCCCGAAAAGTATTTACTATATAAATTAGTTTATAAAAAAAACTATTTGTATATATTTATATAGTATGTATTTACAGATGCATTCCTTTTTTTTTATGCTTGATAGTTTAGCCTTTGACCACTATCTCACCTGATGGTAAGTGATGATGTGGTCGAAGATGTTGTTCAGGCTAACCTAGAATTACTGGCTCTCAAGGACAGCTGCCGGAACACACCGTGAGGTGCTTGGCGACAGATTTTCAACTTGAGGGTGGTAGCTAGCCAGGCGGGCATTCGCAAAGTGCCCTACCAGCATGCTGCTTAACGTGCCCTTCGAAGCACGGAAGCGCTCAGTAGTAATGTCACCAGCGGTCACCCATCCAACTCATGACCGCGGTGGACGTTGCTTAACTTTGCTGATCGATTCAGAATGGTTAAGCAAACTTCGCTACGATATAGTCCAATCTAATAGTCCTATTTAAGCCTATTGTCTTATGGCCACATTTTTGGCCAAAAACCTTATAACTATCGAACCGTGGAATCAAACGTAGACGACAACAAAACTAATGCTTAGTCACTATAAAGAAGAACTGCTATATTTACAAGTCACATACTGCCTTTATAAAACGAACTAAAAATATATAATATTGCAATTTTATACCAACTTTCTTTTTAGTTTATTTTTACATGTTAAATTATATATTATCTGACTGCCTTGAAATTCTTTCCTAAATACTCTTTGGCATTCTACCAATACTTCTCGAAAGTCAAATTTTAATCCAATCAGTTAAAGTTTGAGAAATTGCCAACGCGATGGTTCAACTGCAATCTTCTAGCTATTCCCCTTAAATGGCTATTTAACAGTTTGGCTATCCATCATGGGGTAACGAACGCCGCTGACAGCAACGCTCGGTCACATCGGTGCAGGACGTATGGCTTGAAAATCTTGTGAGGAATAATGTAATCATTCAAGCTGTTGCATTTATTGATACATAAAAATAAGAATTTGAGTTTAGTAATGCAAGATAAAGTGCCTCAGTTATCAAGGTTCTGCATCGCAAAGTATTTTTTGTTTCATCACAGCTCATATCATCTAAGGAGAGCTTTAGAATATTATGTTATTGAATCACTGTGTAGTATAGATCTTTATTCTTTCATATTTGGATTTTGAGATCAACCTTGTCACAAAAACTGGCCAAATGCGACTCAGACCGCGGTCTCTTAGGATCTCACCATGGCAGCCTGTAAAAGACATATATTTGTCACCATTAGCCGAAAGACGTCCACTGTTGAAAAGAGGCTGCCCCAAGGGGGGAGGAAACCATAAATTGCACGCTTTTCAGGCATCTTCGGGATATCCAATTATCACTTTACTTATCACTTTTTCAGACTGTGATGGTGCCCACATTCCGGTATTTTTTCCTAAGTAGCCTTTTACGAACCCAACAGAAATAAAAGGCAAAAAAAATATTTTTACGATGTCCTTCAACGTTAAAAGAATACATTCAATTATATTAAATTATGAAAAGTGTTATGTTTAAAATTAAAAACAAAACTATGTGCAAATACATCGGTGAACATGAATTTTAATACAATATAAAGCACTGCTTACAGAGCTACACAATATTTCTATGCACGTTTACTGTGAACAATTATTATTTAAATTCAGTATTAAGAACGGAAAAAAACAGATTTCACGACATTAAAATATATTGTATATCTAAAAAGGAAAACAATTTAAATAAAGTTGAATTTCAAATACGGTGGTTGTACAAAAAGTTACAATACGTAAAATTATATATAAATACTGACCTAGCCAAGGGGCGTAAATTGTTGCTTTGAACTCTCAACTTACTAAGTTCAATCCTCCGCCCGGTACCATAATATGTATTTTTCTGACAATGAGATTTTCAGTGGCAGTCCAGACCCAAAAACTGTGCTCGGTAACATTGGTCTATTAGGACCAAAACATGTCTGGTGCAACTTGGGTCTTTAAACACATATGTCTATTCCTCCAGAGACATAAGAGTGATTAAGTAAATGTAAGTTACCACATATACATACATACATATCCCCCGAGAGGGTAGGCAGAGGTGTGTAAATTCCCACGTTTCGTCTATTGGATACAATTGGGCCAATGTAATAGGGGGCGAGCATATGGCCATTCACCGGGCACAGTTAACATATAAGACAGGAACACAAGAACATATTGTATGAAACCCTGGCAGGTCACTAAGCTGGTATACAGCCCTGTTGTGCGTCTAATGAACACAACAGCACGTGAGAAGTGGCATACTGCTCATTTCGCCGACTTTTCTCTTAGTTGCCTCTTACGACACCCACGGGAAGGAATGCGGAGGTGACATTCGAACCCGGCACCCAAGTAAATAGATATATTAGACACAATAAGTCTAAACGCAAATAACATTACAACAACTGAGTGGTTGAACAACAGCACTTGGTTTTGTTTGCAGCTTGTTAACTTCTTGCAGAGAGCTGTTCCTGGTTGCACATCCGACTCGCTGAAGTTAAACTTGGTGAGTTTTTGCAAGTTTGTGTTCGTTTAGTAGAGCACACAATACAGTTAGTATACCTACATTCAAAGATATGCACGATATTATTCTATAATTTATAATTTGCCAAGTTATAATAATATTTGGTATCAATATAATCTACAAGGAAAAAACGTACGTATAAGTCGGCGACCGGCCATTAAATAAAATCTGATATTTTATAATGATGTCCTTATGCTGTGCAGTATGTTGTTAGCGAAAACATAATGTACTGACCTCACATAAGGAAACAGGGAGATTATAATTATAATAACAATGCAGATATAATTAAATAAATAAAAATGTAGTTATTTTATAACTGGCATCAATAACGCTCTCATGATTTTTTTATCCTACTGAGTCTTTATTCGCTCGTCATCCTCAGATAATGACAATAGCAGTGACCACGCACAGTTACTGCGATCCTTCGAGTCCTAAGTCCCATGGAGCCCGTGATAAACACTCGTCGTACGGGAACAATGGCTGTCAGAAGCAGCCCAGCCCCGGAACAAACGTCATCCCGAGACTGTGGCCCTGAACGCTTTGTGTCTCTTTGATGTCTTGTTAAACGCCGCTGTACAAAATTATTTTGTGAGAATGAATTCAGGTTATAAGGATGTACTTGTGATGTATGAATCTAATAGTGAGGCTCTCTCAGTGTTCCCGGCGTATTGATTCGTAGCGAATATTTTTTGTTTTGTAAAAATCTTTGTCTTATAAAGTAGATGTTTTGTATATAAATTTTGTGTAAAATAAAATTGATTTGTGTACGTTTTGAGCAATATATGGCTAAGTACCAATTTTAACAATATATTTATCTTACAAAATTACAAATTTACGAGAGAAAAAATTATATTTATATATTATTGGGGAGCATACCCCGGCTAAAGGGGTGGATGGACGCGGGTTCGAATCCCGCACATGACTATAATTTTTTCTCTCGTAAATTTGTAATTTTATAATGTAATTCGCCTAGCAGGCGTCATTGCAAACTTAACAACATTAAAAATATATTTATCCCTTAATAAACTATATTATGTGATAGGCCTGTCTACTATCATAGATCGTGCAATGCCTAGAAGAAGATTATAAATTTCTTAAATTCCTGTAGTGGCAAGAAGCTCCTTGGTTTGACTTTGATGATGTGAACATAGAATAGTATATTATGATACAAGGAAGCTAAGTTGATCATTATACACGAAGCTGAGGGTTGCCAGCCCGAGCCATAGGCGAGGGCGTAAATCAGCCAAGTATATAATGAGCAAGTGTATAATAACCTTTGCGAGGAAAAAAAATTGCACAAATGCTATACAAACAACATACGAAAACTATGGAAAATAGCGCGCAAGTTTTTTTTTTGCGCCCGGCAAATGTATGGTGGTTGATTACATATAAAACTCTTTGTTGTTACAAATCTGTATTATCCGGTTAAATTGAAAATGCTCTGTTGAATCGGATATAATTAGCAGTGGGTACTAACTTAAATTTGTAGGGATAATTCTATTACGCACTAGTTATAGTTCGGTTTATGGCCCTAAGTACGATGTAATAAAGCTCACTTTACTAGAAAGAACTAAGATAAGAATTATCCCTTTGTTACAGCCGTCTGCCTGATGTACAATTTTATGAAAGTCAGTACTGTGGCTAATTTAAAATACTGCAATATAATTTGGCGTCTATGTTGATTAATGTCTATAATTTATTTTATATAATCTCATTCGGTAATATTCTAATTATGAAATGGAATACATACAGACCTTTATTGGCATATTTTATATACATACTTCTTTAAGAAAATTAAAAAATTAAGTTAAAGCATTATTCTCCTAACAAAACAATGCTTTAAAACATTTTTTTAATTATTAAAGTACAATGTGTCCCGAGCAAGGAGGTTTCAATTCAATTTAAGTACACATTATCTGTGGTGAGTGCGCTGCGCGCGCAACGCGCTGGTTTTATATTGCATTTTATTGAATGTTGCTACCTATTAGCTATGAGATTAAATAAAGTAGTGTATGCAACTGCATATAATTTGGTAATAAAACACTCGTGTAATCTTATTTTGAAACTCGCCTGCGACTCGTTTCTAAAAACTACACTCATGTTTTAATACTCTCTATTATATGACAGTTGCATAAACTACTACGAGTATATATAATATTATATACTTCACAAGCAGGCTGCACGTGACAATTATGGCGTTTGCGTGTTTGTCCGCATCCAATTTTATACAAACCTACAGGTCGGAATAAGTTTGAACTTTAGTACATATATATTAAGTGGTAATTAAGGGTAATACAATCAAAGAAGTAAGGCGTAAAAAACCAAAGTATGATTTTTGGTTAGGACGTTTAAGGTCAGGCGAAGCAGGAATAATTAATTTGTACGAGCATCGTGTGTGAATAACTTTTCTACACGATTAGTTTTATAATTCTGAATCTCTTTTATTTTATATTACAGAGACACGTTATACAAAAATAAATAAGCATGCCTCAATACCTTTCTGAAATAAGTAATAAAATTAGTAGGTAACGAATTTAGGGCTTTTTATCAGATGGATAGTAAAATCAATCCAAATTAGATTTAATAAATATTTTGGGTAAGCGGGTACGACTCGCGTTTGAGTGTTTTTTTAGATGAAAAAACACAAATTTAAATAGACTATTTATTCGTTAGTATTACCATCTGTTCTGTACACAAGAAAGTTTGTAAGTACACCAATCTTAGTAACAAGACTTCCTCAAACAGACGTCTTACTACTTCTTAAAGAAGTGAGACTTTCTCTCGTTCAGACGATTTTAGTATTGATTACCATCCCCCCCCCCCCCGTTCTTCAATTCAAAGTGTCTTTAAGTAAGTCTTGGAACTTCGGAGATACCGACAATGGAAGGCTTCTAACTTGTAAGTCGAGTATAAATGTTTGGTACTTAATCACGATAAGGCGGATTTACTTAGAAATATTTAAATCTTGAGACAAGTGAACAGTAATTGAGATTTGTTTTGACTAGTTACAACACCGAGGTAGACTTCGGCTCAACAGAAGTTCCTACTTAATATTAACTTACAGAGTAGGAGCATTATTATTTACGCACTATTAACAATCCTTTTCTTTACAAACACACAACACAGTATTTAAGTGACGTCCTTAAAAGGAGGAGAGTTTCAATTCGACTGTAAGTTTTTTAAAACTTTTGCAACGAACACTTAGTTATAAGATGTAGAGGTAAATAAATAATATTATACATGTTTTTATCGCGGTTATGTCCCGTTAAATGTTTACCACTATGTTTTTTGTACGTTCATAACATCGTTCGAGCTTAAGTAACAGTCCATTAACTGAAAATTATTATTTACCTGGATGATTTAAAGATGATTTCAACTTTTCTTAATGGTGAACAGTATTTTAAGGAAGTAACAAAGAACTCGTTACAAGTAGATATGCATCTCTAAAATAAAAAAATAAAACCGGATCGGCTTCCAACACAAAAAGTATCAAATAACTTGTGGAAGTCAGACCATGATTATGTGAAGTCAGTGTGTTGAATTAGCATGGTACCGGCTTCAGTAAGTTATGTCATACATTTTGGTATTGGAAGACGCTTCTGCTTTCCTTTTATATTTTCTATTATAAGAAAGTAATCGTCACGGCACAGAAATTGATGACATTGTGGTCACACATGTATTACTATTTGTAAATTTATAGAAGATAAGCTAGCCTTTCACCAGTATCTCACCCGATGGTAAGTGATAATATGGTCAAGATGTTGTTCAGACTAACCTACAATTAATTACTGGCTCTCAAGGACAGCTTCCGGAAGACACCGTATGTTCTTTGCGACAGATTTTTTTGTTTGATAGTAGGGTAATCGCAAAATGTCCTATTGTACTGTATTAGCCGGATTGTACACTGCTGAACACAGCCTCCCCTGTTAAGGGGTTATTTACCGTAATCCCTACGCTTGGCAGACGGCTTGGGGATGGCAGTGTAATTTGGCAGTTCTTTAGAAGGCGCTGCTGCCCACCTTCCAGTATTTTTCCCTTAGTCGCCTCTTACGACACCCACGGGATGATATGGGGAGGTGCAGTTCTAACCCGGCACCCCACTATTCTTAACTACTACTATGCTATAATAATTGCCATCCTAAGACAAACACCAGGACTGACGTTTTTACGCTTAACTGAGTTGATCAGTTAAATATGACTTAACAAGCTACCCTGCGGACGGTTCAAAGTCGTTACGCTGTATTTCCGAAAAATTTGGCGGAGGTGTTTAAAGGCTCACGTTTCTCCAGATATGTTTCAGATACACTACAGGGCAAACCCATCCACTGTGCACTGTGCACATTTTCAGATTCCAAACTGCTACAGAGAATTACTTTTCAGAAAAATATAAAAAAATATCTGAACCGGTGATTAAACCCAAGGATCTCGAGATTTCAAATGTACGCTTTACCTTAATTCTAAAATGAAGCATTTATTCTTATACCCGTGATATTTGTTAATTAATTATTGTGCAGTAAATAGACTGATGTATAATACATGCATTAAAATACATATATTTATTAAGATATGTATTTAATACATATATTTATTATGTATTTATAAATATATGTCAGTATGAGGATCAAGGAATAAAGGTAATTATATTAAATAACTATATACTACGGTTGCGTAAAATAAAATGGCATATTTTATTTTATTGATGGAATTAATAAAACCATTTTTCTATAGATCTCTTGAAATCAACTTGCATATTCAGGTTACTCAGGTAAAGATCTTTTCAAACGACCAACACAACAAAATGTCAATTGACGAAGAGGCGTCCATTCAATAATTTTATTTTTTAATAAGGAACGCTGTCTCATCTTCTACGCGAGGATGTAATCAAATCAACCCCGAAATCGGTATTATGATTATGATATGTAATATGATCGTTACATTATGTAGAACAAAACATTTTTTACAAATATTTATTGAAAAATATATGTGTTATTCCTGAAATTCAATATCTTAATACTTGGCGTACTTTATCGGCATACGTAATGAATCGCAAACCGTAAGTTCACGGTTGACGTGATCTCATTACGAATCGGTCGTAACTTACGAACTAGTTGGCCCGAACGTTAGCTAAAAAACATCCAACATGTTTACCCTCGGCCCTTCGCGCCAATAAGTCAAAAACTTTTCTCTTACTTCGCCCCGCACGGGCCGGGTGTGGAAATCGACGCATTTACCAAAGTGTTCCTAAACTTCTCTCGCATGAACTCGAGTGTCATCGAGTTAACTTTTTATAACCCCAGTTTCTGTATTGCCAGATTTGACAACTTTCTTCATGACACTCGCCAATAAATTCTGTATGCTACTCGTACCTTGGTCTCAATTCTGCTGTTTTGTTCCATACTGGCAGGCGCTTGTACAAAGTTTATTTCTTCTGTTTTTAGTGGTTTTTCCTGAAAATAAATTTGCTTAGTAATCATTTGCTTTTTTGAATCTCATTATTCATTTATAGATCCGTTTAAATGAAACAGGAGATCTATGTTATAGTATTGCATTGTTTGAGCCGAATTGTCCACTGTTGAACACAGCCTCCCCCAATAATAGGGGGTTTGCCATAATCCTCTCGCTTGACAGGTGCCATGGGGATCCCAGTTAAAGATAGCAATTCCTCAAAAGGCGCTGCTTCTCCCATCCTTTAGTATTTAACCTTTAGTCACCTCTTACGACACCCACAGGTAGACTCCCATTGTTGTAGCAACAGTAAATCTATGTTTTGCGTTCTATAAAACAAACCCCAGATGAAAATTATGTACTCAACAGCGTGGATCTCTTGTTATTATTTCAAATTCTTGTGCATTAGTTTTGTTGGTTAATGTTATAATTTTTCATCCAATAGTAACTGCCTACAATATTTCAGAGTGCCAAGTATGCTTTGACGTGAAATTATCCAGGTGCTTTCCTCGTAAAGAATACTATCTGGTCAAGTTTACCAAAGCCAGTCATAATTTGATTACTCAAAATGAACAATATCATTGCTGGGGTATGATAACTGGTAACACTTTAAGGGTTTGTTGAACTATCTTAGCTTCAAGTTATTTAATAAATAACCCCTGAAAAAATATAATATGATTTTAAACCACAAAGTAATAGATGGTTGGATGGATAGATACATTTGTGACAGTAAAATTTTATCTATCCATACAGTCGAATTGAGAACCTCCTCTTTTTTTGAAGTTGTTTAAGAACAATGTAATCTATTTAGATTATATATTTTCTTGTTAGACTAATTTCGCCGGAAATAGTGGTTCAATTTGATTTGCCCGGAAACCACTACTTGATAGATATTAAATTAAAAGATTAGTAAAAATATAATTAGTTATTTTGATGTTCATTTATGATTCATAAGCATGAAATTAATTCGCGACAGTTTAAAGAACAATGTTGTACTATGACGTTAGAAGCTTCGCTTATACTTAATTAATTTCATCAAAAATAAAGTAATCATAGCAACACTTTGCGGGTATCAAAAATGTTTATGACTCTATTAAAGAAGCAAAACTGCACTCCCTGGATTCTTTCCGGAACATACTTCGGCAACAATGCCGCTCGTCAATGGTTTCCGTCGTGTCGGCGTTTTAATTAGTATCTACCGAACGCCAGATGTCGCTTCCTTCATTATAATTAAGAAATAACTTTTCAAGGGAAAATTAGTCCCGGAATTCCGATTTATCGTAAAACAATCAAAGCGAGCTGTGGAGAGCCGCAACCTGAGGGCGCAACTTCCAAAATTTGCCACTTCTTACCAACTTTACAAAAGATAGGAGATAATGAACCCAGTAGTTGTTAATTTCGTATCTAACTTTGTTGCGTGGCTTCTAATCAATAGGTACAAAATGATGCTAAGAGAATGTTTCATCAACTTGGAGTACTTAGTATTGACTTGAACCGATTCAAAGTTTTAATAAATTTAGAAGGTAACTTGTTCAGGTGGAGCTCGAGTGTTTACTGTTTGGATTTGTTCAAAGTCGTTATTGATTTTAACTTAAGAAAATTGGGTTCCTATTTCATAAAATTCTCGAGTTCTACGAATGAAATTAATCAAATTCTAAAGTGTGTATTATTTAATACACAACAAAAAGCTTTAGGAGCCATACAATACGAAAATAGCAAGCTTAACGACTTATTCTTCGCGTCTTTACTCATTGTCTTTTCACTTTGCAAGGTTTCGGGTACATTACCAGTTTTGGACTTGTATTCTAGACTTTCCTTACAGTAACTGTCTTGACGGTGAATAAGCGTAGTTTTACTTTAGAATGTCATGTTTCTGGGTTCAATCTCCGGGTCTAACTGTTATTGGGTTTTAAGAAATATATATTCTCAATGGCAGTTTGGAATCTGGAACTTTGCCCTGTTGATTGCAATAAGTTTGGCCCTTTCGATATAATGGTATTTAAAATTGTTTTGTATAACTGTGGAATGTAGAAGGGTATGTCATTGATCAATATATTATGATTAAATTGGATAGTTAAGAGCTGCTTAGAGTTGAATCGTGGAATTGACCCAGACGATGAGCGACTGCTTAGAAGCCTTTGAAATGTAGGCTTACAGAAAATCCTAAAAAAATATCGTGGATAGGGTGTCAAACGAAAGGGTACTGAATATAATTAACAAAAAGTAAAGGTTTTAAACTTTAACAAAAGTGCAGGCCAGAGTATCGGGGCCATATAATGTGTAGCAAGAAACATAAACTCGTGCAGCTAATCATCGAAGAGAAGATCCAATTGACGTGACCAGAGAAAGAAGACGCACTTCGTGGCTCGAAAATCTTTGGACGTGGTTGACATTAGTACAAGAACCCAAGAACCTACGAATATATATAAATAAATGTAGTACGAATATATGTATAGTATGTAAATGTAAGCCAACTCAAAAACAGCAGAACGCAAACCTTACTGCGGCGGACTCAGAGGTTCAGAATGTGTACCACGCGACGCATAATAATTACCTTGACGTGACCAATCAGATGTGGTCATTTCTAATCGCGAATCAATTGATCAGTCTAATTAAATTTAGAAGATTGTGCATGTTTAGTCAATCGAGAACTTTATGAGTCCAAAAGCAAAGCGATCACTGCATGAGAGTTACATTTCTTTACATACATATTTATTCGTAGACAAAAACCGTCCATCCGTCGCCAAAATTCGGCGCAGCTGTGTCGAAAATCCGAGTAGCCCACACGATACCTGACCTCCAGTAACAGAGGGAACCGTTATAAGAAAAAGTTATCTAGTGCGCAATACAAGTACTAAAAAAAGATTCTGTCTCTAATTCTTGTCAACACAAAAGCATGGCTATTAGTAAAATAGCGTTGCAGATGATCTATATAATTTGGCAAAAGCTAGTCATGGTCATTTTTCTCAATCATACAAAAGCAGCTGACCTAAATATGACAGTGTCTTGTTTACACAGGGCCAAGTAAATCAGTGTGGAGTGGCTATAACTTAGAACTTGGTACATTTAGTGGGCCCAATAGCGGTGGGCAAACTTTAACGGTCCCCTTTCAAATTATTTTCGCAACATCAATTTTTTATACATCCTGTTTCTTATTCTTTTGTTTTTGGCATTGTATTTCCTTTTGTTTTATAGTTCTAGTCTAGTTTATACCTTGGAAGTAATGTGCGAAATTACATTTTTGTTACTTACATGAAAAATATCAAAGCAGATAATAAAATTATTTTTGTTTTGTTTATTTTTCCTGCTTTGCTTCAATAAACTTTCGTTTTCTGTATTTTATTTTTTGATTATTGTATTTGTAATGGAAAAAAGTATTGATTAACTTTCTCTTGCTATTTATTTCACATTGAATGTAGGAATTTGTTCACATATCCGTAAATTCATCAATTACAACTACTTACAATTACTAAAGAAATTTATAAAATAATTTTATACTTCTATATTAGATAACATGTTGGTCCGGTGATAGATTTTGTTGAATCTATTCAATATAAGAAGAAATTTTACGTAAATAAAAGCTTTTTGTACTTGAATGTTATCGTGCCAGAGCTAGTATAGTATTGTAGTAGAGTAAAGTCGTTCTTAACCGAACTTTTTATGTTGGTGATAGCTATAGTGGCATATATTATTGAGCGCTTACGTGCTACGGAGGGCACGATCAAACGTTGGTTCTCCTTGTTTTTTTTAGGATGGCAGGATTTAGGAAGGCATTCTGCGAATGTCCACCTGGCTAGATACCATGCTGAACTAAAAAAATTGTCACCAAGCACCTAACAACGTGTTCCAGCCGATGTCCTTGAAAGCCAGTAATTCCACGATAGCCTGAACAACATCTCCAACCCAAATTAAAAAAAGTGTTTTGTGTTGTATTGTACTTTACTTGTTATACAGTACAGTTGTAGGTTTTTGAACCTGTTCTAGGTTTGTCAAGAGCACGAGATCCGAAAGGGGCGCTCTAAATGTAACTCGTGCAACGAGGCAGTCAAAGTCATGTATTTGTTAAATATCTACTATCTGAGTAAACAAAATATATATTGTTGATATTTATTTTACAAAGAAAGCCCGCTAACGTTAAATTTCAAACATCTATTCCCAATCTCGGAGCCGTAACTACTGTTTAAAACCGTAACATAGCTGCGTATTGTTCCTCGCCGGTTTACCCACCGTATCTTATACCGGTATATACCGGTTAATAAACGTAAATCCAGCACAAAGTGAACTGTGTTTCGAGTGCGGCTTACCGAAGATTTGTAACGGGGCCACATAAATCGGCTAAATAGAGACCGCCCCTACACAACGCAAGGAGTATTTAATTTAGTTAAGAGGATGTATCAAAGTAATTAATTTTGGAGAAGAGGGTGACTTTTCATTTTGATGATGTAATTATCAGGCAAAAAATGAGCTTAAAAGGGAAATGATAGCAAAAAAGTTTCATTTAATCTAAAATAATAAATAAAGTTGGTGATGTTATCGAAGATGGTAAACAAGCTTAACTTATAATAGAAACTAGTGTTCGAGAACAGCTACTGGACTACACCGTTAGATGCTTGGAGACAAATTTTCTTTTCAAAAGGGGTAACTAGCAACGCAGGCACTTGCAAAATGCCTTTATATTATGTGCTGAGGCTCTTACCTGCAGCGGGATAAACCTTCGTCCTGCCAGTCAAAGACCACAATTAGATTCTTTATTGATTACTTCGCCAACGTTGCTTCATTTATTGCAACATATTATTATTTTACCTCGAAAAGGTTCACAATTACGACCTTATACATTGTTCAACCCGCTTTTACTTACCTATACCTGTGCTTGTGCTCTTAGCTACGTCACCGCGTGTATAATATCGCTCTTCAACATTAAATAAAGTAAATAATATAAATGTTTGTCTGTCACGTCAACGTGTCAGCGGCAGTCACGTCGCGTCGTCACTTTGACACGTCATTCATTATGGCGGAGTCGAGCGGCAGAATTAATTATGTGATTATTATTCTAGATAACAATGTTATATGACGTACGTAGTTAGGATTGGTTTTGGGTGTGGCTTGTTTGACAAACCAAAATCATTATTCAAGATTGGCGTCTGAGCTCAGGTCTCAGGCTTACAAGGTCAATTCAAACATATTGCCTATGAGTCTGCTATGACTTATAGGTTGTCTAAATGCTTTTATTGTAGTAGCTGTAGTGTTGTATATAGTTCATTTTGTTTAAAAAAGGATAAAAAAAATAATAATAAAGTAACATATTGATATCAATTATATTTACAATTTTAAGAAGACACTTGGAAATGAAAACCCAAATATTTGATTGTTCCGAACAAATTAGCTTATTTGCCAAACTACAAATACAAATCGAAACTAAAATTTTAAACTGACTTGAAGATGTGTTGTAGGAAGATAGATGAAAGCTTTAAGTTAAACAGCTAGTTAAACGAGTTTCTAGAGAAGACATCGTGTCGTTTAATTAATACGCATAAAATATATATGCATTTTAAAATTTACATTAATATATGTACCTATAGACAGTGATATTACTAAAATTGGAAGTGTATCTTTTCGTGCAAATTCAATACTTATGGTATTACAGAAACAGTTGTCACAATTGTCTGATCAAATTAAACAGCAATTTACACACAATTTACTTATACAGTTTGCAGGGATCGTGGTCACGGGGTGACTATCAGTTACCCTAGTGTTTGACAAAAATTATGATATATATACGATTTAAATCGTTTAAAGTTGTTTTGTTATAACAATAATTAATTATTAAGCGTGAAAAGAAAGATTATTTATTATACTAGACCATTCACTCTAATAATATAAAGGTTGATGAATTATCCAAAATATTACGAAACAGTAATAACAAACACATATTTTTACTATTCTATTGTGTGTAAAGTGTGTTATAAACTCATCATAAAAATTTAAATATTACAAAAAAAGCTGACAGCAAACATTAATCCGTTCCTGAAAATTGTCCCTTCCCCGGATAAAGCAATAATACCAACATAAATTCCCCAAAGTCACATAATTAAGTCGAAAAAACTTGATTAGCGTCGGAATAAATCACAAAAATTAATCCTGTGACGGTGTGTGGTCACGTGACCACCCCGGTGCCACGTGACACGATACGACACGATATGATTAATTTAGACCCCGAGTAATGTCACCTGCGGGGCTGCGATACGTAAGCTTTGGTACTCTTAGCTAGTATTTCAACGAAGGTAATCTTTATTGTGAGAAGAATAGAGCTTATAATGCTATAGTAAAATAGGAAATGAAATCGTTACCACAAAACGAATCATGTTTTGTCATGTCTGATGTGCTAGTATTATCTCTTATATTTAAGGATAAGAAAATGAAGTTAAGTAAACTTGTGCTATTGATACTTATACTCTTATAAGTATCAATAGCACAAGTTACCCCGCACATGACTATAATATTTCCTCTCGTAAATTTGTAATAAAATGTCAGCCTTTTTGTATCTTACTGTACGGTACCTGTCCGTTTGTCCATATCTAAACACAACAATAAGAGAAGTCTTGGAGACCGCATTGTAAGATAGCAGTTCTTCAGAAGAAACTACTGGTCAACTTCTTTTATTAGTCCTCAGTCGCCTCTTACGACCCCACACGGGATGGAATTGGGTGGCGTATTTTTATATTGTAGCCCGGCACGCCACGAGCACTTATTTACAAGTTTCTAAGAACCATAATCCGAAGTTACTTCATCTATATTTACTTTCAAAGTGTTGAATTAAGTGTTGAATTAACAAAAAAAACCAAGTAAATATTTTTACTGAAAAATATGTAGAAGAATAAGCTTATGTGCATCGTAGCTTTTCAGAGCAGGCATTAATGTTAATGCAATATGATTAACCATGTTAAATAGAAATATGATAAGTTATTTCTTAGATATCCTGTATAACTTGGAGTGGACTATTCAGCTCCTGCCTCGCACTGCACTGCACCGCACCGTGTACGATCATCGATATCGTGTAGTTAGACACTTGGGGTTCAAATTGAAATGTTTCTTTATGGCAAGGCAATGCAGGATTTGATTTTATATTTCAGATGTTTTTCATTTTAATTTCTTGCTTGATTAATGTTGTTAAGACGATTGTTTTTCAAGTTTTTTCATTGGCTCTGAACTGTTGTGATTACTTTAAATCATGTATAATCTTATGTACATTGTCCTCTTGCTTGTTTTATTATTGCTACGGCTAGCCTTTGATCATTATATCGCCTAATGGTAAGTGATGATGCTGTTGAAGATATTGTTCAAGCTATATGGACAACAAGAACAGCAGCTGGATACTACGTTAAATGCTTGGCGACATATTTTTCTTACTTATCTCTAGGGAGATACCTAGTTAGCTACCCAGTTCATTCACAAAATGCCATGCAGGCAGCCGTTGCTTATCCTAGTTAATTAAGGCTAAGCTACGCTTCGAGCGCTTCTAACTAATCCTGTAATTATCATATTCCCGATTCAGAGTCAATCCTCGTATGACTGGGCGCTGATACATTATTGATATAATTTGGAAGTGAACGGGGGAGTCTGGGACGTCTGACAAGTGTGGATTTATCCGCACGCTTAGCAGATGTTTCGTGGAGTGACGTATCAGATGGTAGTTCTTGAAAAGGCGCTGCTGCATACCTACTGGTATTTTACCTTTTGTCGCCCCTTACAAATCCTACAGGAAGAATGGGGGAAAGGAGGGGCGGGGGGTTGCAATTACTAAGCCGACACTTCACGGGGAGCCGTCTAATTGCCAATTGCTACCGTAAAAATAGTAACGACGATATTTCTTTCTGTAGTGAAATAAAATGGTAATTTAAAGAGGAATATGTTTTCATTTTATGATATATTTAAGCGAAAGTTACTATTTTTATATTTTTTTGCCATTTTATTGCCTTAATAGAAGGTAGGCTTCTAAAACTATATTAAAATATTTTATTTTGCCTATTGTTCTATATGTAATTCGTTTAATTTATCTTTTTTTAATTTTTAATTAAGAAAATATCATAATTTATTCATAGATATAATTGTTATTTACTTTGATGGAGTGCAATCTGTATTTAGTATAAATAATACAATATGTAACTAAAGGAAGCGCAGATGCCTATATTACAGGCTCTCTCAACTCTAGCTCAGGCAACTGAGGTACATCACACAATATTTTGGCACTTTAACTGTTTGTGTTAATAACGGTTATACATTGTATATATTGTTATTTACTTTTGTAACACAAAAATAGTGTAATAGTGGAACACAAAAACCACCTACGGCAAGTTTTTGAAAGACTTCGTACCTATGGCATGGTTATCAATGTCTCCAAATGTGTTTTCGGTGCTCCGGAAATAACCTTCCTTGGTTATTCAATATCTGAGAGCGGAACCAAACCTTTGGACGATAAAGTACAAGCCATACGCGATTTTCCCCCACCTAAGGATGTAAGGACCCTCAGGCGATTTTTGGGCATGGCCAACTTTTATAGGCGATTTTTGCCGAATGCCGCTCAAATACAAGCGCCTCTCAACGCCTTACTTGTGGGGGGTGTCAAAGGCTCCACACCAATCCATCTCACCGAAAATACTCTGAAGGCTTTCCATGAGACCAAGGAAAGCCTCTCCAATGCAGCTCTTCTGGCACATCCAGATTGCCATTCCAAGCTTGCATTGGTTACAGACGCATCGGACGTGGCCATTGGCGCTGTCTTACAACAGCTCCAAAATGATGTGTGGCAGCCACTAGCATTCTTTTCGCGAAAACTTAGCCCGAGCCAACAAAAGTACTCACCGTATGATCGCGAACTTTTGGCGATCTACGAAAGTATCAAGTACTTCAGGCACATGGTGGAAGCGAGGCACTTTACTGTCTATACCGACCACAAACCTCTATGCTATGCATTCCACGAGAGGAAGCATAGCTGTTCGCCTAGACAGTTCAGGCATTTGGACTTTATATCCCAGTTCACGACCGACTTGAAGCACATTTCAGGCAAGGACAATGTCGTAGCCGACACTTTAAGTCGTATCGATGAACTGGAAGCTCCAATATGCCTAGCCAAGCTTGCCAATAGCCAGGAAAGTGACGCAGAACTTGCCCAATATTTGTCTGACGGATCTTCTCTTCGTCTCAAAAAGATGGAATATCCTGGCTGTCGCATACCTTTGTTCTGTGACATCAGCACACTGAGACCCAGGCCTTTCGTTACAAGAGAGTTCCGAAAGCAAGTCTTTATGAGCATGCACTCACTAAGTCATCCCGGTGCTTCCGCGTCAGCCAAATTGGTTGCCGCGAGATTTGTATGGCCCGGAATTAGAAAAGACTGTCGTGAGTGGGCACGTACTTGCCTAGCATGTCAACGCGCAAAAGTAAGTCGTCATGTGTCCGCCCCTTTAGGCACTTTCGAATTACCTCGCGAACGTTTTAAAAAAGTTCATATTGATCTGATTGGCCCTCTTCCCATTTCACAGGGATACCGGTACTGCCTGACGGCCATAGACCGATTTACTCGGTGGCCGGAAGCCGTACCTATTCCTGACATCACTGCGGAAACGGTGGCGAAAGCCTTAATTTCTGGCTGGATTTCCAGATATAGTTGCCCTACAGATATTGTGACAGACCGCGGTCGTCAATTTGAGTCCGCACTGTTCCAATATCTGGCAAAAACTATCGGGTTCCAGCACAGAAGAACCACCGCTTATCATCCGGCATGTAATGGCTTGGTGGAAAGATTTCACCGCCAACTCAAATGCTCTATTACATGCCACGCCGATCAGAACTGGACTGAGGTATTGCCTCTAGTGTTACTAGGCATTCGTAGTGCCTATAAAGAAGACCTACAAAGTTCTTCGGCGGAGCTGTTGTATGGCGAGCCTCTGAGACTTCCTGGAGAGTTTTTCGATCCAAGCGTGCCATGTACATCTGACATGTCAGATTTTACTGCGCGTCTACGCTCATTTTCCGAAAAACTCAAACCAATCCCAGCGTCTCGCCATAGCAACCAAAAAGTATTTGTGTTCAAGGAGCTCTCTACTGCCGAACACGTCTTCCTTCGTGAAGATGCTTCGCGTGCCACATTTCAACCCGCCTACACAGGTCCATATAAAGTACTTGAGAGACGAGATAAATATTTCAAGCTCCTAATCAAAGGAAAGCCTGTAACTGTCTCTCTGGACCGACTAAAACCTGCGTACATATTATCCGACGCCAGGGAATTGTCCGGCGAAACATTTCAGTATCCGCCGATCGAACACTGTACAAATAATACACCAGACCTAACACCTGACGATGTTACTACACAGGCACGTAAAACCACACGTTCTGGACGAATAGTCCGCTTACCAGATTTTTATCGCCCCTAACCAGGTCTCTGGGGGGGAGTGATGTGGCCTACTCCCACATAATAACGTGTTGTTATTTAATACAAACTTATTAAATATATATAACTTCACACTCACATTCATAACATTCAGTGATAAACACCATTATCTATTATATATTATTTATATTGTATACACAGTTCCTAATATTTATATATGTACAAGTAATATTTATAATTAATTCAATTAATATTCTACGCTTAATTATTATACATTCATTACAATAACACAAACATAATACTGACGAATAAATGCCGTGCCAACAGCGGACGGTACATTGGAGCCGCGCGCCGCTCGATGATAACGGGATCTCATACTCGTATAGATATAAGTACATCGGCGCGCGAGCAGGTAAACGCCGCCGCCCGGCCGCCGGCCGATCTAACGTCAGTCCGTAACAAACGCTTACGCGACGCGGAGCCCACGACGCTCTATGCAATTTCAACCTCATGCGCTTTGTTTACTTTTTACGTCTTTCTTTATAACTGTCATTCTTATTTCATTTCTGTGCTTAATCACTGCTTACATCGCCTTCTTATATAAAACATTAGTTGTGAAGTGTACGGATTTATTTCTTTGGACTATCACCACCACCTCAACTGGTAACTACTACACCCCCATCTTCCACAGTGGCAATCAGGCAATTAAAGATTTATTATTATTATTCACGTTATTCATTTAATAACATAATTTTAAATTTTTTACAACATTCATATATAAAAAATAAATATTATAAAAAACTTAAAACTAGGATGCCGCCAGCAGCGGGGCAGGGCCTAAGCTACCAGCGGTTAGGACTGCAGAGAAAGGAACCTTCGGACAATGCGTGTCGTGTCGAGTATCACTGCCTTCTGTATCTGACCCTTGATCCAACCGTCTAGTGAGAGCCTCTTGAGGTGTTGGTCGAGGCTCTTCGCTATTAGGCCGTTCGCCGAAACGACTATCGGGACAATGATTGTCGAGTCAACATCCCACATGGCGGTTACCTCGTGAGCTAAGTCAAGGTACTTGCTGACTTTGTCCTTCTCGGCCTTCACGAGGTTCTCGTCATGTGGGATGGTGATGTCGACAAGCACTGCCCGGCGCTGGGATCGGTCGACCACCACGATATCAGGCTTATTGCAAACAATAGTCCTGTCCGTGATGATAGAGCGGTCCCAGTAGAGCAATGCACGACCATTCTCGAGAACTGGCGCCGGTGCGTACTGGTAGTACGGCACCTCTGACTCGACAAGGCCATATTGAAGGGCAAGTTGCTGGTGGATGATCCTGGCTACTTGGTTGTGCCTGTGTAAATACTCGCCGTTAGCAAGATGCGAACAACCGGAAATGATATGCCTGAGTGACTCTCCGGGACGGCAGCATGCTCGACAAATGTCGACCGTACCGTCCTTCAGAATATATTTCCGATAGTTGTTCGTCATCATTACTTCGTCTGCAATTGCACAGGCAAAACCCTCGGTTTCTCCAAAGAGGTCTCCGAAGCGTAGCCAGTTCACCGAAGCGAGTAAGTCCACATCAGGCCCTGTAAGGGCCCGAAAGAACCTCCCGTGCAGCTCCTTGCCTTTCCATACTGCCTTGCGGTCATCAGTGCTCAGCACCGTTGGTTTGCGCCAGTTATCGTTCGCCAAGGAGAGCGGTGTGAAGCCTTTGTCAACCGTCATGACATCACGATGCATCCCGCACTCGTGGTTACGGAAATAATCCCTGAGACTGCACACTTCACGGTTGTGAAGGCTCTTGGCATTTAAAAAGCCACGACCTCCCTTATTATAACCTCCTCTTATTATTATTATTATTATTCAAGGATAGTTTTCAATGGCCATCATTCTCTCATGAATAGAAAACTAGCAATAAAGAATTTTTTAACATATTAATCACTTTTTGCACAGCTTCTTGCCTGTAGATTTATCGCTATGATAGTTAGGGTATCCGATTTTTTCGTTATTATTTTGCGATCAGTACCTTGGATTGGCTAAAAATGTGGACTTTTCGTCAAATATATCTGCCGAGACATGGCCTTCTAAAGTAAATCTAGAAATCTCAGCAAACAGTAAATAATACAGCTATTACACGAAATTAAACCATATACCAAGTTCTCCCATACACGAGACCAAATGATTAATGGCTTAATATAGGTGCTTACTTATCGGCTACGGTTGCTTCTAGCAAAAAATCACTCCGTGTGCCGGCAAAAAGTTGATATTTCGTGCAAACTCTAGGCAAAAAGCTGATGCTCAATCCGTGTTGCGCGGTTTGGAATGAGGTTTGCGACGACGGACGTCAGGTTTTTAGTTTGAGATAAGAAGTTCTAGCTTTATAATGTTTATTTTTTAGATCCAAATGATAAAAGATATTGTCAGTTTTGTCTCGTGGCATCTTAGCATTTAAGGTTCTTCGTTTGAAAATGAGCCCCATTACTAAACGTCTCCATTCTTTCATCAACCCTACGTTAAATAGAATTAATCTTTTGAGGCAGATATTTTACTATATACTTGTTATTACTACAGATATTATATTCCGTGATGCTAATCGTCATATCTGAATATCCTATTGACACTGCTTATCACAGTTTCAAACTAAAAGAACGTATAGTTCTTCATCCTCCTTAGTCTAAATAATTTATTTCCTCAGATAGTTATTACACCCAGATAGATGCCGTTTTAATAAAAAAAATATCCTTCTTTTATGAATATATTCAGGCGTTACTTTGACTTTACTATCCATATATGATAATAACAAATATTTAAAAGTATTTTAAAGAAACATCAAATTAATACTTTAATAAAACACTTAAAAAATATAAAAAAATAATTAATCTAGTGACGATTTCGCCTATTATTATCCTGCAAAGCGCTTTTACACGAAGCATCCTCATGAGGTCTTGACTCGCCGAGCGCACGATCGAGACGAACTTGTTATCATATCTTTGTCTATTCTTTTAATTGTTGTAATAGGTGACGAACCGGTGAGAAAGATTACGTGCATTAAGCAGCATGCCACTACTCATATGAATGCGAGTTGCAGGTCTTTCTAGTTCACGATTAAGGTCTATATTATTTAACGTTACTTAATACGTCTGTCTTGTTATTCAGCAGGTTACAAATAAAAAACTTTTTTAAGCTAGAGTGCACGGAGCACTTTCAAAACAAAAGTAATTTTGTTATATTTTAAATACCATATATTCATACTCTATGAAATTTTGCATGCCTTGTGCCTATGCTTCTGGTTTTACAGTTTTTCCATTTATAGTTTATTAACCTTCAATGAGAATTTATCCATACAAACTGATTTGTTAAATTTTTTAAATTCTTAAAGTTACTAAAACTGGCAAACCAGAAGCATTGACATTAGGCACAAGGATATCCATGAAAACATGACTGAGTTTGAGCACTTGATATGTAAAATATGGCGAAACTATGTTTGAATGGAAACAGCTCAGAAGACACTAGCGGGGATTACCTAGTGTCTTCACTTCGTTGGGAGCCGGATTCCCCCATATCTCCAGATGCAGGTCGTAAGAGTCAATAAAAAGAAAAATACCAGATTGAATCACCATTTATAGAACTTGTATCTTACACTGCAATCCCTAACTGTGCCAGGCGCAATGATTATATCAAACCCCTTAACGCCCTTCAATGAGGCAGGATTTTGTTCAACGGTGTAGTTTCAAGTTCCTATGTATTATTTAGGCAGTTCAACAAATTATCTCACGAAAATTGTCTCAGTTGTAAGGGTTGTTAAAATGAAACTGCCTGTATATTCTCGCCCACGCGGCGGTTCTGTCTTCTAAACAAACTTTATTATAATGTCGAATATTATTTCTTAAAATATTCTTATTTTGGTTGAGACGTCTGGAATCTTTTATCATTCATGTGTGAGACCTGTCAAAATATACCGACTCAATAACAAGAAATTTTATGAAGATTACATTTAGTGGCTTCAAATATATTTGACGAGAATGTGGACACTGCTATGTTTTCACGACCTGTATCTGCTGTCTTACTTTGTTGCCATTAATGATCTAGTCGAGGGCAAAAACTTAATAGTGGCGCCCCGTTTGAGATAAATTGTTAAAAAATAAGTTTTATTTTTATAATGAGTAGCATTTTTGTGACCAGGAGAATTGTCCTCCTTGCGTCGTTATCCTCAAAGCTGAGGGTCGTGATACCCCGTGGAAATAACCTTTCCTTTAACAATTTGTCGCCACCTGCTCCTATCTTTGGCGATGTGAATGGCGTCATGAACACTGTTGTCTAGGGTAGTGCGGATTTGGTCTGACCATCGCATGGGACTGCGACCTCTTGGGCGTTTACCTTCAATCTTCCCAGTGACAATGACTTTCTCCAGGTTGTCGCTACTCTTTCTAGCAATGTGGCCAAAATACTTCAGGACTCTTTGCAAGCAGACGTTGGACAGCCTCATCTTGATCTTTAATTCCCGCAGGATGGATTCATTTGTGCGGAAGGCTGTCCAAGGTATCCTGTTCGCGCGCAGCGCTCGTTCCAGTGACAGTGCAGTCTTGTGCTGTATAATTATTCGAAATTTGTAATAGTTAAAAGTGTAGTATTAGCAGTGAAACTTATATCATTGTGTAGCCTGAAAACTAACGTTCCTAGTGGCGTGTATCGTGTCCTATTTTGATCAACGGTTTGTGAAATATCAACAAATAACTTTTTAAGTTATTAGTAACGGATTGAAGTGTATTTCACCTCGCAAGCGGAGGACGCGATCGGCGCTGAGTCACCGCGCTCTCCCTGCCGCCCGCTGCCGACACCCGCATGCGCCTAGCACTCGGCTGCTTCCGCATTGTTGGTGAATGAATCATCGCGTGCTACTGCCGCCCGCTTATTATCGCAATCATAGATCTGCTGTGCGTCTGCTTTTTGCTTACAAAAAACAAAAACGAATTGCTCAGCCTGTTGTAGTGAAATAGCTGTTGGGGGAGAAGGCTACTTACGCTGTTCGTTGCAAAACTGCAGTAAATGCTATCATCCGCTGTGTATTGGAGAAAATAAACCTACGCAGGCAGCCTTAAAATCTTGGATCTGCCCGGAGTGTTGCTGCGCTACTAAGAAGGGGGGAGATAACAGCCACACCCCAGTCGGTGTTTCTAAGAAACAAAAATATGATCAGCACGTAACTGTTCGGGATAGAAATATTGTACACGTTCTTCCAGAAGACGACGAAGTATTTCGGGCTCGCACGAACCGTTATTACATATGGTGGACCCCAGGTAGACAAAGTGATCTACGATGTTCAATCTCAGTGCTCCGCTGAGCTGCAGTTTGTTGGAGCGATCTACCACCATGAGCTTAGTCTTCGATTTGTTCACCTGGAGTCCCAGTTCAGCACTTATTTGTTCCAACCGCTTCAGTAAGAACAGCATATCGTCTTCGTTGGTGGCTAGAAGCGTTGTGTCATCAGCGTACCGCAAATTGCTAATCTTTTTGCCGCCAATCACTACACCACCCTCCCACTCATCGCAAGTTTGCCTCATAATATACTCTCCGTAGATGTTGAATAATATCGGAGAGAGTATGCAGCCTTGCCTAACTCCTTTACCGAAATTGAATGGTTTAGATGTTGTCTTATCGATTCTGACGCTGCCTTGGTTGTTTTGGTATAGAGCCTGTAATAAGGATATTAAGTGTTGTGGGACGCCTAGTTCCACCAGTACTCTCCAAAGGCTCTTCCAGTCAACGCAGTCGAAGGCTTTGCTGTAGTCTATAAAACACATTATAAGTGGTTGATCAAACTCATATGACTTTTCGATAATTTGACGAATGTTAAAGATTTGTTCACGCGTTCCCTTTCCTTTAACGAAACCGGCCTGTTCTTGTGGGATTCTGCCAGTCCAGAAAGTGACGAATTCTATTATTTATGATGTGCAACAGAACTTTGCTGCCATGAGAGATCAAAGCCAAGGTGCGGTAGTTGTGACATTTGGTTGTGGACCCCTTTTTGTGGAGAGGAAGGATAGTTGACATCGTCCAATCTCTGGGCCACTGACCAGTTTGCCACACACGATGGCATATGTTGTGTAGTTCGTTAACACCTATGTCACCCATCAATTTCAGAATTTCTGAAGTCATAGTAGGAGAATTGTAACCCATTAATAATATTGCATTCCTTATTTCCGATCTGCTGATAACTTTTTCATATATGTGACACAGAATAAACTATAGGATTTTATAAATATTCTTTACTTCTCATACGCAGCATGAAAAAAGAACAACTTTGAATATTATCTCGTTTAAAATGTTTTTTTTACTTTTGAAAGATAAGGTGGAGCTATACAAAATAACATAAATTGATAATTTTTAGAAATTCATTGATTTTTTAATTCAAAAAAAAAATTTTTTTTAATTAATGTTGATCTTCAATTGTGATTAAAAATGGTTAATTATTTTAAATCAATGGGAGCTAGCTTTTAAGGACAGCTGCTGCAGCACACAAACCCATCTGGCAGCCCGTGGCATGGTGAGGCATATCGCCAGCGCGGCAGTCCACAGATATTGAGACTGGGTCATCACTGTTTCAAACTCTGTAATTAGTTAAATCTTAGGTTTCTATTGTTACAATCACGAGTTCTCTGGTTAAAAATATATGGGTAGTTATTGTTCGGTACATTCCTGTTTGATGTGGACAAATGGAAAATTCCAATTCAAAGCTCAGCGTTACTCACCTTCACACTAGCAGAGTGCTATTGCACATTAGGTACACAATAGTGCTCTAACATATCTCTGCTTATAACAGATGCATCTCTTCACAAGTGATGTACTATGTGAATCTCAAGTCGTAGGTGGTGATCGAACAGGCAGTTCATAGCTGTTCCCACTCAGCTATCACTGCTTGTGCTTACACATTACTGCTGCAGGGCAGTATATCAGAGTCTGTGTAGGTAATCATGTTGGTAGACTCTGTTTTAACATACCTAACACCCTATAAAAGCAAAGTGATATTATTAGATAATCATATTAAGGGTGATTTATATTCATTTCATATCAAATTGAAACATTGTTTGTATGTCAATAATAAAAAAAAAACTACTATAGTACTTTTTTATTATTCAGATTTTCATTACTATTCATATATTTTATTATTCCCGACAGTGCGTGTAGTGTCAAGTATCACTGCCTTCTGCCCCTTGATCCAACCTTCTAGCGAGAGCCTCTTGAGGTGTTGGACGAGGCTCTTCGCTATTAGGCCTTTCGCCGAAATGACTATCGCGACAATTATCGGTGATTCAACATCCCACATGGCGGATACCTCGTGGGCCAAGGCAAGGTACTTGCTGACTTTGTCATTCTCGGCCTTCACGAGATTCTCATCATGTGGGATGGTGATGTCAACGAGCACTGCCCGGCGCTGGGATCGGTCGACCACCACGATATCAGGCCTATTGCAAACAATAGTCCTGTCCGTGATGATGGAGCGGTCCCAGTAGAGCAATGCACGACCATTCTCGGGAACTGGCGCCGGTCTGTACTGGTAGTACGGCACCTCTGACTCGACAAGGCCGTATTGAAGAGCAAGTTGCTGGTGGATGATCCTGGCCACTTGGTTGTGCCTGTGCAAATACTCACCGTATTATTATTATTATCGTTATACACTAAGCAGCTTAAAGCTGATGCGTGTATATGTAGGTATATAATTAACTATAAGTATAGATGTGAGAATCAGACACTCTAATTCAAATTTACCTTATGTGTTGCTGCTCTTAGGATAATTGAATAACCGGGATATATATATCTAGGCACAGACAAAACAGCAATCTATGAATAAGACTTTTGCAAATACGATAGATTAAATAACATCATAAATAATAATAACAAATACTTTTAAAAGTATCCTAAAAAACATTAAATAATATTTAAATAAAACACTTAAAAAAGCATAAAATTATATATCTAGTGACAATTCCGCCTAATTTTCCTGTTATCTACGTGACGTCATAAACATCACGCAGCCTAACCAGAAGAATACCCGACTAGTTTCGCTTCTAAACGAAGCATCTTCAGGAGGTCTTGACTTACCGAGCGCACGATCGAGACTAAACGGCCAGCGGCTAAACACGCCTTTATATAGGCCCGATCGTGACTCACTGTTCTTTGTTGTAGCTTACAATTGGTAAAGATATACGTGTTTATAGTGATAATTATATAACAATGTTATTGAATTGCTAACAGAATATTTTTAAATTATATATGGTATGTTTAGTGTTTACAAATATGAGAAATATTGAATAATATAGTAAACAATATTAGGAAACTAGTTTTAACTTAAAATTATGAAAGGGTCGCAGAGTGACGTCAACACTGGTTCGGCGGGTAGCTCGGTTCGGCCAGCAGGCGGCTTCCACGATGAAACAGTCACAGGACCTGCTTGTAGCTGCTCGGGACACGTGGGGATGACACGGTGGGTGGCGTGACTCGTAGCGTGACGTCATCACTGGTAGCTGGTTCGACGGGTGGCTTGGCTCGGCACGTTATGAAAAAATAATAAACAAATATTACAAATAATGTTTAAATTATTAGGTTTCAATTTGATTTAATCTGTACTTAATTAAATGCTTTACATTTTTCTTGTAATTATTCAATTTGACTCCTTTAATGGCTTATTTGATAATTGCGTAGTCCATTAGACATTGATTTGACTCGTTACGTAATACTTGGAGGGGAGAGCAAACATGGCCAGTTGTAGGGAGAATTCGAGTCAGTCTTCAAAAGATTCTTGAAGTGGCCGGACGTTACAGTACTTAATACGCAAAGTGCCGTGTATAATATACGACAGTAATATAGGTATACAGTGTTTGATAGTGAGTTTACCCTAATTGTGGAAGATAAGTGTGAAATATAGCAGTTGTGACATGGTAAGCCGGAACTTTATCACAAAATAGTTTGTGGCGGCAGATTATCACTAAAAATACGTAACAGTGGGGATGAAACCAATTGAGTCTGTTCATTCAGCAGCGCGAAGCCTACACTATGTTTCGATATTTCTAACTGTTCTAATACACATAACCTAAACCCCTTGTCACAACAGTGTAAGATTTCAAACGTATTACAATCGAGGAGTTGATGACCGCTTTCAATTAAATGTTTGGCAAAATGAGACTGTTCGGGATGGTCGTTTCTAAACGCGGATTTATGTTCTTTATATCGGATATCAAAATTACGGCCAGTTTGACTATATAAGAGACTATATAAAGGCGTGTTTAGCCGCTGGCCGTTTAGTCTCGATCGTGCGCTCGGTAAGTCAAGACCTCCTGAAGATGCTTCGTTTAGAAGCGAAACTAGTCGGGTATTCTTCTGGTTAGGCTGCGTGATGTTTATGACGTCACGTAGATAACAGGAAAATTAGGCGGAATTGTCACTAGATATATAATTTTATGCTTTTTTAAGTGTTTTATTTAAATATTATTTAATGTTTTTTAGGATACTTTTAAAAGTATTTGTTATTATTAAATATGGATTTCCGCAAAGTAACGCCTGAATCTATTCATTATCATAAATAATTTTTTTTTTTCTATCAAACCTTTCGCAATATCTTAAATTTACCAAATTCAAACGAAATTATATTATCGTTAAGATCTACAGTTGGATATAGATTGTAAATCCCTTTTCTAATAGAAGATGAATTTAGCAAAGTGCAAGTATATGCGATACACGTTCCGGACGTTCATCACGGACCGGACCGGACCAGTGAGCGAGCCGGGGGTGGGTCTTTTAGGCACACGTGGTGCCAGGACATGCTTTTTGGTACGATATTTATATCATATCAGATTCCGTGTCTTGCATAAATACGATTGAATAAAAATAATGAAGAGAGGCATATTCATGTACAAAATCGTGGTAACGAAAGGCTTACAAAACGTGGGTTTACTGTATAAGCCGGTATTTTCACTGGTGAACAAAGCCTCTCCCATGAATGGGGTTTTGGCATAATCCCCACGCTTGGCAGGCGTCTTGGGGATCGCAGTTTATGATACGCTACTACCCAACTTCCGGTATTTTACTTTGAGTCGCCTCTTACGACCCCCACAGGTAGCCATGGTGGGGTGACATTCTAGCCCACCAGCTCAAACGTGGGTTTACTAGTTTGTAATTATCCTAGAGAGAGCAACGTCCAGATGGATAGCAAGGTTACTTACTGGTCTCTTGTTGTGATGGTAAAAAGTTAACTGAAGCACATAACTCACGCCTGTGTTATCGGTCTCAGCAGCAAAGACAGAAATACGTCCAGTGTGGCCTATAGCCAAAAGACGTGGGTGCTATCAAGGCATTGTTTTTCAAAGGTAAACCCATATTTGCTTTTGCCAGGTGAATATAGTAAAATGCAAGCGTAATCAATATGCGATACACGTTCTGGGTGTTCGTCACGGGACGATCCCGGAGGTAGCCGAGAACGGGCCGGCACATGTGTTGCTGTGACAGAGTTTTGGACGTTCAGATTTAATAAATTTTAGGTGTTTCGACAAAATCTTTGTTAAAAACTACTAAAAATCATGGGACAACATGATTTTTTTCAATCTTTATTTTATTATTCCTATACCAAAATAATAAAAAAAGTTTTTTTTGCTAGAAATGTCGTGTTCATTTATATGCGTATAAAAAGTAACCTTGTGGCTAAAAAGAAAAATTAAACGTTTGAAGTAGTTGTTTCGGCAGGTAAAACAAAATGTGTCATATTTGAAATTGTAGAATGTTTTTATTTTGTTTTATGTGTTATAATATTAGCTGTAGATTTTAGTCTGAAGTGTTCAATGCCTTTATTGGTATGTGTCAGAAATCTCAGAAGTCAGAAGTCTTTACACGTAGGTAATTATTATCGCCTAAACCATCTATAAAGTCTTATTGATATATTCACTATCTGACTCAAAGTTGTTTGAAACACGGTACTAGTTTAACATGGATTACATCTTGATGTATCGAGTCCTTGGCTCTATTATAGCTTTTTGTACCTTATTATCCAATGAATAGCAATTGTGCGAATCGTACGAGTCAAAATCAAAACTTTTTTTATTGAGATTTAAATACAAAACACTCACCATTCCATGGGTTCACGCACGGTGAGTCCATACGGTGGTACTAAACGTTGAAAAAAAATAATGTTTTTATTCTATTCATATCCCACTGATATGGATGTAGATCAACTATTTAACAAATGTAGCAGTTTAATAGGTGTAAGTCTGGTAAGGCTAACATTTTGTATAAACGAAAGTTTTCATTACGTTATAGGTGAGAATATATTGTATGTTTTAATCTATAGAAGGTAATGTTTTGGGGGTTGTTGAGTAAATAGATATACGCAAAATGTCGAAAGGGCAATGTTAAATTAATATTACTCATAGTTATTTAACAACTTTGAATGATTTAAATTGCGTGTATTTATCATTAATATTGTACAGACTTTTGCAGGGACTGTGATTAATTCCAAACTTTATAGGATTTTGTGTAATTAGCCTAAATCATCGTAAGGGGATTTATAAAAATAATCAGTTCAATGCGAAGACTGAGTTTAGAGCAATCTTTACTAGAGTTTATTATCTCCTACATAAACAAATAGAAAAAGTTATGGCACTCTTTTTTTTGTTATTTTTTGTCAGTGATAGAAAACGTCTAGCATTGAAGGTTGAAAATAGAATAAAACAAGGTTAAAGCTGAGGTTTAAAAGTGGAATGTTTTTGTTGTTGAACATACTCGTACATAGAAATTACTAAGTCTTTTAGAACTTGTAGTACGCCCGTACTTTGCACGCAAACCACAACAGTGCTTCGAAATATAATGTTCACGTGTGGCCCGTAGCGGGCAGCACAATAATATGTCTGTGCGGCCCGACATATATCACGATGTCAGCGGCTAACTCGCGCTGAATTATTAACGGTAGCAAACTACTGTAACCTATCCGATTCATCCAAAATTAACGGAGCGGCTCTCAGCGCCGCGCCCTGACTACATGACTGCACGTTCGATGTGACGGGTGGGGGAAGGCATAAGAATAAGCCGCTATGATTGAAAAAGCATACTTTTATCATTAAATGAGGTTTAATTTCAATAGTTATATTTCGTCAGTTGTATATAATGTCGTGAATTGAAAATAGCGCATCTGCGTAAGTCCGATTTTCGTAATCCAAACGGTTTTCGAAAGGATTCATCTATGGCTATACGACAAAAAATACATATGTTTCTGAGATAACGAAAAGTATTTTTTAATATTTTTATGAAATCACCAGCTCAAATTACATTTTGGCGCCGAAATATTTTGTCATTTAATAATCTCGTAACAACTTCTACAGTTATGAACCTAGAAAGCTGTAATTCTGCATATGTATAGGTAACAAGTCAGTAACCATGTTAAAAGAAATAAAAAGGATAAGGATTGAAAAGTTTTTTTTTTTTTTGTTTTACCCCCTGTGTGTAACGTCCAAGATTTCGGTAGTCTGAAAAAAAGGTTAAGTGTGAAGCTTGTATATATCCAACCGTTATTATTCAAACTTTCTTAGTATGCTAGTATCCTTGGCTATACAACCCAAGAAACCGCATCACTTTACGGTAACGGAAAGTTATTCAAATCGTGAAATTATAATAAAAAACTTTCACTCGATACATTTTGCCGCGCAAACACTCACCGATGGAAATTTACGTAATACATAATCTCGTAACTAATTTTTAACTACTAAACCTAAAAAGTTGAAAAAAAAGTTGAAGAAAGTTGTTGGTGGTAAAGTTTTTGAAAAAAAAATAACTACGCTTCCATAGAGTATTCCCGCAAAAATTCTTTAAAAAAATCGTGTTGTTTTAATCTCGTTACTTCCTTTAAAATATTTCTCCGAACAATCTGTAATAATTCATGGATAAAGAACCATAGTAAATACTCATATAAAAAGCAAAAACAAAGTTATGATGGAATAGTTTCGGAAAAAAAAATAGAAAATAAAATGCTGTTTCGCGTTATATTCGTCGTGTTTTCAAACTTCTTATTCTGTGAAATTTTCCATGAAAAGGTCTATTCTCATTTCTTTTCCCGTAAAGCCTATATGATGAGGATTGCATTGTTACCAAGAAATTATTACATATCATGTTATAAATTGCATCAAATAAACCGGATTTAAAATAATAAAATCTCAAAATCTGTAAAAAAAAAATTTCGCTATTTGGCCTACTCAAACTAAATGGATGAATATGTAATTTTTGTATGGTGCAAGTGATATATTGGGGTATGGGAATATAAGGGTTTTAAGTTTAGGTATTGGAAAACGTCTAAGTACTTACGAAAGACGTCACGGGGCGTCGAGGGATGAAAAGCTTGAGCAGATGCGTGGACTGCTACTGCGTACCCTGTTCAGATGCGAGGACGCACGAGGGGGTTACGAGCAAAAGCGTCTCTGTCCAAAAGTTACAAGCAAAATCGCCCCTATTCAAATATAGCCGAAAAACTAGATATTATAAACATTTTATTCGTACTTATGTGCATCCTAGATCTTATTAATATTTGTAATATAAAAAAATTACTAGTGACAACAAAATTAAATTTAGCTTATAATTTCTCAGTTTGACACTTCACGCACAGAGAAGAGTTTGCTTTTTCACCCCGCATTATGAGATATAGTTAAAAACAGTGTGAAATCTGAACTGAGAAAGAAAACTGCTTCTCAAAGGTACCTGCAAAAACACACAATAAAAATTCTGTGATTTTACAATTATCACTATCGTAGGTGAAAGCCTTTTGAAAAATCATCACTGTCTCTATTGTAAGGCAGCATAGGTAACCGATTTTGCTTCATTAAGTTTATTACTTGCACTCCACGTCACATTTGTTGAGCACGCCTAATTGAGCCTAAGACGAGTTGCGTGTGGCCCCAATTTTCTGCGGACTGCGAACAATACGGAGTTTTTAACGATGTCCCGCTGTCACTAATACAGACAGCAAATAAAATGATTACTAATTTTAAGTAATACAGGATAATCGTGAATAACTCCGACTATAGTTAAAAGTTTGTAAATATTATTTACTTGAATCACATAATTTTTCCATTTATTTAAATTCAAAACCAAACTACGAACCGATTTTAATGAAATTTCTATTAGACCAACTTAACAGTAAATCCTATAAAAAACAACCGAATTGAAACCACTTTTTAGCGTTGGTCAACAAAAAATAGTATGATCACAAAACATCATAAAACTATAAAATTTTACAATATATTTAATATTCATCATTTTAATCTATAATGGCATGTACGAGTATACCAGCAGGTATGTAAAAAACAATAAATGAGCAAATTTTGATCATTTTGCTTCCTTACAACGAGATTTCATTATAAATAAATTATTAAACACATATTGTTTTTTTTATGGTAATGTGACGAAACACGCATCATGCCCAAGCCAAGTGGTAACCTCTACCTATAACAGATGCATTTCGACACAAGTGACGAACATCTATTCGCCTATCACCCCGAGAAATGCGGTTGTTATGTCTCCTGTGCCTGTAATTTCATAGCTACTGGCAAGAACTGCTGCCGGAACACACTGTTAGGTGCTTGGCGATAGATTTACTTGAATTTGGTATCTCAGCAGGCGAATATTCTACAAATGCTCTTCCCCGTGTGGTGAAGCTCAAGCCGGCGCGGCAGTGGGGACCATACATATTACCGCTCAGCTATCACTACTTAATACACAGGTTATATTGGTTATCACTACTTAATACTACGCTATATTTTCAGTATATCACAAATTACTAAAAGTATAGCGTAGTGTACAGTACAGGTATAGATTTAAAACTTATTGTAATGGATTCCTATTGCAAGTTTTTGGCAGTATTTTCAAATATACATTTTTGTATATTCTGATTGTCGTCGTATCTATACACGTGCCTTAATCCCCCAAAGTTTAACCAACTGTACTGGTCACGCCTTGTAGCAACTGGCTAAACCTATAGCTGCAACCACACTACTATAAATATGTACAAAAAATTATGCCAACCGTACCTACCCCACTTAATTTCTTACAGCATCTTCCGGCGATGGAAGTAAATGAGGTAATACCATAATTGTATACAATAATCCAAGAAGTATCTTTATTTGCTATCTTATATGGCGTTACAGCTTTTAATTTCAGCACGTCACATATCTAACGTGGGCTATGTGTGTCAGTCTCTTCAAACTTATGTATGCGCATTGTTTATCTTTATGTATAAAAATTACGTGTCACGTTGTTTGTCCGCGCTGGACTCCTAAACTACTGAACCGATTTAAAATTTAATTTACTCACCGTGTGCAATTTGATCCAAATTGAAATATAGGATAGCTTACATCTCAATTTACGAGTATAGTCGCAATTACCCGTGCAAAGCCGGGCGGGCCACTAGTAAAGACTATAAAAAGAATTGGTAAACAAGCAGCCTGTATATAAGCTATGGCCGTTATGCGAATCAAGAACAGAGCATATAAAATGAAAACTAAAATATAATTTGTGATTTTCCATATAAAATTATCACAAGTTTGAGAGCTAAAGGTTGGTCAGCGTGATCCGAACAGTCTATTTATGAATGATTTTCTGTTGCTGTTATTATCTGTGATAATAACAAAGAAGTAAGTTGCAGATCGCAGCACATCAAAGTTATACTAAATATTTAATTATGCCAATCAAAACTAACCTCTTAGCCAAACCGACAAAATTTTCGAGGCGTTGCTACACGAAGCAAAACATTCGATCATGCGCTTGAAGAGTTAAGACCTCCTGATGACGCTTTATGTAGAAGTGACATGTGTAGAGAATTCTTCCACTTTATTACACTTTATCAGAAAAATAAGGCAAAACTGTGAATAAATATATTTTAATATTTTTAAGTGCTTTTTCTAATGCTATTAATTTAATGATTTCTTAAAATATTCTCAACTTAATATTTGTTTGGCAACAGTATTTTCTACAATAAGGTGTAGCGCTTAGTTTACGCCTAACGTTTGCTGAGCAAACAAGCAACAGCCTGTGAACCACAAACCCGTTTCATGAATATATAACATATAACTACATAATTCCAATTTTATTTTTCCAGGTCGAGTGTTGGAGATCTCCCGCTAATTAATCTTTTGTAAGTTTTATCAAATACTGTATTATTATATAATATTCCCCTACAATGAATGTTAATTCATATTGCTTTGGACCAAGATCTTATAATTGGTTTTATCTAAAAAGTTTATATGCCTAACTACCTACATAATCATACAATATAAAAATATTTTTATTTACCAGTTCTAAGTACTTGCATACTTATTTATCACAATAAAGAGTAGACATATATTCTTGAAATTAGAATAAAGTTGTTAAAACGAATTTGAATGAGAGTTTACAACTACCATCCGCACTAGATTGCACTGTACGACGGCAGAGCATTCCTCGTCCACGTACAAACAAGTTATTTATTTAATTTAATGAACAAATAATATTAAGTTTCATTTAACGCAATGTTTTATAGTTATAGTTATATATATTTGAATGTATACCTTAGGTAACATAATTGCCTTATTATTTTGTGAGCTCTTGATCTTGATATGACAGTTAAGACAGCTGTTGTTGTTTTGATAATTGGACGGTAGGTTTTACTTCATTTTTGACTTTTATTTTTCATGATATTCGCGAGTATAAATTACTTGAAAATACATTCCATACCGTGGTGACACTCAGTAACAAACTAAGTTCATTAACGCGCGTGCACATCGGAGTTAATAGAGTGTTGCCTCGATCTATCCCCGAGGTAATTTAGCTCTGTGACATGCTATCTATGTGTCGCTGCTTTATGTTCTAGGCACCAGACTATTCAACTATCTCTTAGAAGTTTTTTTTAGTATGTACTTCTTTGTTAAAATATAATTACAAAAATATTGTAACAAGAACAATACAAAAAGAATTAAATATAACATTAAAAATTAAAAAAAAAACAAAGTGAATTAGCTGAATTTAAAAAACAAAAAATAAATTTGGGAAGCTGATATAATAATATAAGGTAAACTTTGAATCACGTATATGTGTATACATTTCAAATATTTCGCAAAAATTGATATTATGCATTGTCTACTCTATGCGATATAAGTTATAATAAAAAAATACGACGGCATACTTTTTTTTTTTATATTGCTGATTGGTAAGCCTTTGACCACAATCTCACGTGATGGTAAGTGATGATGTGGTCGAAGGTGCTAACAGGCTTAACCTAGAATGACTGGCTCTCAAGGACAGCTGCCGGAACACACCGTTAGGTGCTTGGCGACAGATTTTCAACTTGAGGGTGGTCGCTAGCCAGGCGGGCATTCGCAAAAATGCCCTTCCACCATGCGGTGAAGCTCAATCCCGCGGCGGGATTCGAACCATGGACCTGTTGCGCAGTCCATAGCCAAAGCCATTGAGCCATCACTGCTTCAAAAATATTATGTTTAAATTGTATTAAATCTGCAGTAAAACAATAATAAACCATGAATACAAAGTCGTCAATTTGATTATTACTTACTGACAAGAGCCACAGTAGTCAAACGTCAGTGGTAAAAATATTGAATGGAGTTGATTGCAGTATTCTTAAAAAAATAAAATTAAACTTAATAGAACCGTGATAAACCGTTTTAGCCGAATATGAATTTAAACAGCTGAAGTATAATTCTAATCAGACTAACGGCTCCGCTATCATTGCTACAAAAACTTAAAATATAGATTATGAATAGCAAAACGGTGATCAAAGTTAACGTTCAGTTACGAAACTATAATAATATAATGACCTTTTAATGATTCGCGGTGTATTGGTGCGGGTTATAGGTACAGGGTTATTGATAAAATGCTAACAACCTCTAAGGGTTGACTTCTGTTAGTCCTAACAAACATTTTGAGACGATTTGTTTTTGTTATTCCGTCAAAAACATATAAAAAGACAAAAAAATATCTATAAAATAAAAATATTTTTTTAAAACAAAAAAAATATCTTAAAATGTTTGTTAGGACTAGCAGAAGTCAACTCTAAGAGGTTGTTAGCATTTTTCCAATTACCTTGTATATTATGTGCTAGTGATGTAACGGATATTCGCATTCGCATTCGCATTCGCGAATATCCGCGTATTTTTCAATATTCGCATTCGCATTCGCATTCGCATTCGCATTCGCATTCGCAAAAATTATGCGAATATTTAGCGAATGTATTTAATAATCAAAATGGAAATTATTATATGCATGCATATGAAATAGTAATACATTAGATACCACTTAGATATTTTTATTAAATCATACTTCTACATTCTAAATTAAAGCCTCATTTATGAAAAAAGAACTTCAGAGATCTTATCAAATCTAAAATAATCAGCCTTGTTACAACTACGTAAGTTTTGCATTCATTTAGTGATATATTATTACTTAACTACCATTTTAAAATAAGTTTACAATTTCTATTTACTAAAAAACTAAACAATTACTTGAAACAAAATTATTAAACTTTAAATATCTAATGTATTAAGTATTTATAACCTTTGGATTCAAATGAATATTTTTTTATTCCACTTCATATATCTGAGAAATTAAATATATTTATAATGAATAAAATATAAACTTAAAAAACAAAACAACGAATACTTAACTATTTGTAAATAAATCTTTTTTTCGAAAACAAAATTATTATTATTTTTATTTTAAACTAAAGTAAACTTCTAATACTTGTTATCTGTGTATAAAAATAATGATATATAAGTAAGTAAGAAGGTGCACAAAATATAGTTTTTTCTAATAACATGTTGACTATTTAATTATTTGTTTGACATTTAATATCTTATAATTTATTATATAATTCTAATTTATTTTAATTTATTTTTTTATTATTAAACTAGTCGTAATTTTTAATTCTTAATAAATTGAAGCAATGGAATGTTAAACTTTAAAAATAAAAGTTTGGAGGCTCTTTCTCCGTGTAGACTGTTTCGGTGAGGTGTGTAAAGTAGTCCAGCTCCACTGAAAACTCTTTCACTGGGGACACTTGTGGGCGGAGTTATAAAATATTCTTCTTGAAAATAAAAGTATTTTTTTGAAATTTTCAAATATTTGCATTCGCATTCGCATTCGCGAATGTTAAAGATAAATATTCGCAATCGCATTCGCGAATGTGAAAAATCCAGCATTCGTTACATCACTAAATTATATGCTATAAAGATGCTTTTCGCAAGGTAGTTGCGCGAGGAAATTACGTAGTACGTCGTCTCTGCTCTGAAAAACCCGAACCATTTTCACATCTAGCAGCCGCATCCCCCCATAATATAAAAGAACAACGTAGCTTCATTGAACCCGTTTCCACTACTGCTAAGCTAACCGACGCATTGATTGCGTGAAATGATGAATAAAGCAATCTTATTCGTGGATTTGACAATCTACCGATGCTACTACGAAGCTTAGGAACGTATCTCTGGAGGAAAGATAGCTTAGTGCTAGTAAAACCTACCAGCTATTATGTAGTTTATCCAATCGCAAGCGAAGTAATAGGATGTCACATGTTTATAATATCAAACGAATTCGTTGATACCTCGTGTGCACAGGAGTTATAATAGAGTTGCATTGGACTATCCCCAAGGTAATTAATCTCTTTGACATTTACTATCAATGTGTCGCTGCTTTGTAGCATGATTATGGAACGTGACAGGTTATAATTAACTAACTTTGGAGACTAGATAATATAATATAATATGTATTTAGTTAATCTGATGAGACTAATAATTGAGTGCTGCATCAGTTGGATAATGGTGATAATAGGCGTAATAGGAAGGTGGATTTTATATTAGTCCCTACATTTGGTAGATGTTTGCGGGATAGAAGACACAGCATGGTCCCACGCGAGAGTTGTTTCTGTTGTGATTCGATAAAATTTGATTCGAATCTCTGTTGGGACACTAGGGCCCTGTTACAAAACGTTGTGACACTATGCTTGAAGTTTTTTTTTAATTAGAAATGGATATGAGCTACAGTCAAAACAAAACATTTCAAGATAAAATTTAAAAGATCTTGTCACAAATCTTATAATTTACAATGAAGTGCTTTTAAATCTTATTAACTAGACAATCAGTAAACAACTGAATTTGGCTTAAAGATTTATTAGAGAATATGCATGAGACTTGATTGTACACCTTGCTATGTATATGTCGGCGGCGTGGCGCCAGGTTGAGGATTTTCGTCCATAAAAACGTTGTATATTCGAATCAGATATATTTATTAAAATAAATGGTCTATTCCAGTCGACAGTCGAGACTAAAGTGAGTCTTATCCATCCTTACATTGACTTTAACACTAAACGACTCCCGCCATATTGACTATACAATAAAACATCTTAATTATTATCAACTAATCATAAAAACACTCCTAAAATTATATAATGCTAATATTAAATCATTACTCTATTTTATATTAATTATGACATAAATAAACTTATCGAAATAATTTGTTATTAACTTATTACATAACGGATGTGATATTTCATCTGCTATATTAAAATAGTTCTTATCATTTTTTAAATTACAAACAAGTTGCTTATAAATCCTAAAATAATATTTAAATAATTTAGACTATACAGAATTGATAGATATATCTGTATTTTGAAAATAAGATGTGGCGTTGACGTCACATCCATAATGACTACTAATAATCTGATATTTGAGTTTAAATTCAATTTAAGTGTTTCATAAATCATAAAAAAAGGCTTGAATTAATTTACATGCATGTAAATTTATGAATATAATTAAATTAACAAACTGGATGTGACACAGCGCCATATTCATAACATTAAATTAAAATCTAAAATTATCATTGAAATACAAGCACTAATTTTAAAATTAATAACAATTCAAAATAAATTAAATAAACAATAGAAAACATTAATAATTAATAACGTCATAACATAACATCAAATGCTATACTAAAAAGGTTGGCGCCCATACGGCCATTCTGATCCAGCGCGTTCCCTGCGCTGTAATTGCAAAACTCACTAATAGGCATCACTACAAGAGATCTAGCCAACGGCATCACCCGCCTAGGATCTAGTCGTTACGTGACATCACCCGCCTTGGATCTAGCTAATGGCATCACCCGCCTTGGATCTAGTCGTTACACGACATCACCCGCCTAGGATCTAGCCAATAGCATCACCCGCCTTGGATCTAGTCATTACACGACATCACCCGCCTTGGATCTAGCCAACAAGACCAGGAATAAGGATACGCATGGTGGCCAGCCAGCGTTTAAGGAAGGACAGTTGGATAGGTTTAAATAAATTTACACATCAATGTTGAATCATTGTCGTTTGTCACCTCACCCGCCCATACGGTATCATCATCACTTTCTTCCATCATAAATGGATCGTTTTGAGCTATAGGAGAACATCCTCGCAAGTTAACATGTTTGAATTTATAACGACGGTTTAGTAAAATTTCTAATATTTCTATTGGACCTTCAAATTGAAATATGAGAACAAAATCACCCACTTTAAATGGTTGAACTTTAGCCTTTATCAAACATTCTTTTGTCCTAAAAAGATCGCTCGTCCATCCTTTATTTGCACAGAGATCTTATTGTATCAATATTTTCAACAACTTCATCTTGATCGATCTGTAGGAGCTAAATAGCTGGAGCAGAGCATTTTATACAAAGTAAATGTTCAAGTGGGCTTATATCCAAACTTTTGGACACAGTTACAGAATTTATAGTAAGCTGTAAATCTGGAATGGCAGAATGCCATAGCTTATTAAGCTCCGCAACAGGCATACTCGTATAATCCTTAACTTGTGATGGAACAAGCTCGAGTCCCACCCGATGTTAAGCGGACTAACCTCCGCCCACAGATGCATTTCATCACAAGTCACGAATCGCACTGCGCCCGTCACCTTGAGACAAAGCAGCCAAGTTCTGATGCACCTGTAGATTCACTGGCTCTCAAGGACTGCTGCCGGAAAACACCGTTAGGGGCTTGGCGGCAGATTTACTACTTGAGGCCTGGCGGGCATTCGCAAAATGCCCTTCTAGCATGCGGTGAAGCTCAAGCCCACGGCAGGACTTGAACCACGGATCTGCTGCGCGGCAGTCCATAGCTAATGCCACTAAGCCATCATTGCTTCAAAACTTCCACTTGACCATTTATTTATCTGATATAGCATAAACCAAATAATAATAATATAAAACTGTCTAGTCTTTCCAATCTTCCTCTACGGTGCTGAAACCTGGTCCTTAAGACTACTGGACTGCCGAAAATTTCGACGCTCTGGAGATGTGGTGTTGGAGGCGCCTATTGAGGATCACGTGGACTGCCTTCCGCACAAACGTGTCTATCCTTAATGAACTTAAAATCAAGACTAGGCTATCGTCGATTGTTCAATTACAAATTTTGAAGTTCTTCGGGCACATCTCCAGGAATGAAGACTCGATGGAACGATTAGTGGTCCAGGGTCAGGTAGCAGGAAAGAGAGTTATAGGTAGATCTCCCACTCGCTGGACTGATTTGTTCAAAACGGCTACACAATCATCCATATCTGAGTGCACGCGCAACGCTACCAACCGGAAAAAATGGAGAAGCATTGCCAGATCAGTGATCACCAACAAGAAGACTGATGACGTTGAAGACCAACCATGTACCGCCATCTTATCAACCACGACCACTCTGTCAAGAGTGCCCGACTGAGAAGATAAACCAAATAAACATTATTGGCAAAAGCATCTATGTAAACGAAAGCGTATTCTGATTGATCTCATTTACCATTCATTTAACATTACCGGCCCAGTAGAATGACGGGCAAAATGTCACCATAGCTATCTGTGGGTGTCGTACGGGGCGACTAAAGTAATCAGCATGAGAAAGTCTGTCACTTTTACGGTACTGCCTTGAACTGAAAGTTCTGAAGGAAAGCCCACCAACGATGGGACTCCTGGAGTAAGTGGAGCATTACAGTATGACACAAGGGTTTCTATTTTGACGTTGTATCAGAACAGCGACGTGGTCATCGGAGTGAAGCTCCGTTTGCAAATCAGGTTCAAATATTGTCCAGAGTTGGGAAGATGTAAGTCTAGTTATAATCTATTTTCTGGCATTTTCTTGTATTGCCATGGTATTCCAGTTTTTATAAGTTCATATAAAGGAGACATGATTTTCAAAAAAATGGGTACAGACTTATTAATGTAGTGCCTGCCAGATCATTAAATTGACGCAATTGCTTAAGATTTGTGGGCATAGGTGATTTAGTTAATACCTGAATTTCTCCAGGACTAGGTTTTAGAGTTCCCTTCTCAATTACGTTACTCAAGTATTTGACAGTTTTATAAAACAGAAACATTTGGAGATATTTTGTGAAAATACAGTATATGAAAGTATATTTTAAAAAAGAACTAAGTTTTTCAAACCTTCCTCGGCTGCAGTAAGCTGTTTCTGAGTTTGCAAAATATCATTTAGATTTATAAGCAAATTAGCATCTGTAAGTACTGTATTTAATTCCGATGGAGAATCTGTTACATACATGTGTTAATGATATAATCACTGATTACAGAACCGCCACTTTTACCAAGAGTGACATTAAGTCCAGAGTGAAGTCCATCATCATCAACTACATACAATTCTAATTCAACACAAACTTAGTCTATTTCAAACACAGTTGTGACAGTTTGCTATAAAGTTACAGGGCAATCGCCTATTAGCGAAAATTTTGCAGTACATAATGGATTTTCTCTTACCAGGAATAGCACCCGAAAAGTTTTTCCTGATCAAAGAGCAAACCGCGTCCATCAACTAAACAAGGGTCGCTAGTGTTACCAATTTTAACAGTTGTCATTCAATGATTTGTATTACCACCGAAATTAATGGATTTGCTATTTATTGTCACTTTAATTCTCTCATCATTTTGTTTACGATAACAAGTATTCTCTTCATGTATTTTTTATGGCAATAACTACACTCATCCTAATATGCGCATCTGCCTAAGGCTTAGAAAGCACGGATTACTCAACAACAGACTCACCACAGTCACGAAATCCATGACCTGGCTTGTGACATTTAAAACATACTCGATTGGATGAGTCCCTTAACTGGGCCATCAGAAAAATGCGGCTTTTTATTTAACACATTCGTATTTTTCTTATCATTATTATCAATTTACGTTTACCGGTCAGAGTGAGTTTAGACCTACCGGTCTTCAAAACGGAAACTAGTTTGGGTAAAGAGTCAGGCGTATTTTTTAACAACTCCGATCTAATTTGCTCGGGATAAATTCTCGTAAATCAAAGCATATATTACCTCAAAATCAGACGCTTCCGGAAGAACTCGCTTGAACAATGTCCATTCCGTAGTTGCGTAGTCAGCGTAGCGAAACTCCTTACCAAAGGTCCGGATAAGGTCTTCTTTTACTTGCTACCACGTTGTTGACTGCAGGGACCAGGTGTCGGCCCAAGTCTTCGCTCTTCCTTTCAGCTGAAGCCTTCATCCTTGCTTCATGTGGTGGTATATTGAAAGCCGTAATAGTTTCATCAATGTTTGCACACCAATCTCGAACATCATGTGATCGCACATCAGGGTCAAATGGGGGCAAATAAAAGTTTCCACGGTATCTTGATGGGGCTGGGCTATTAGACAGCGCAGCCGTTACTGCACTTGACGCAGCTTGTTTTGTGATGGAGGTCACAAGGCTCATCACTTGATCCATTGTGAACGTAGGCTCCGCCAGATTACTTGGTCCAGGTTGATTGGCTGTTGGAGAAGCGTATCCCACCGCTGCTGTCGGCGGCGTGGCGCCAGGTTGAGGATTTTCGTCCATAAAAACGTTGTATATTCGAATCAGATATATTTATTAAAATAAATGGTCTATTCCAGTCGACAGTCGAGACTAAAGTGAGTCTTATCCATCCTTACATTGACTTTAACACTAAACGACTCCCGCCATATTGACTATACAATAAAACATCTTAATTATTATCAACTAATCATAAAAACACTCCTAAAATTATATAATGCTAATATTAAATCATTACTCTATTTTATATTAATTATGACATAAATAAACTTATCGAAATAATTTGTTATTAACTTATTACATAACGGATGTGATATTTCATCTGCTATATTAAAATAGTTCTTATCATTTTTTAAATTACAAACAAGTTGCTTATAAATCCTAAAATAATATTTAAATAATTTAGACTATACAGAATTGATAGATATATCTGTATTTTGAAAATAAGATGTGGCGTTGACGTCACTTCCATAATGACTACTAATAATCTGATATTTGAGTTTAAATTCAATTTAAGTGTTTCATAAATCATAAAAAAAGGCTTGAATTAATTTACATGCATGTAAATTTATGAATATAATTAAATTAACAAACTGGATGTGACACAGCGCCATATTCATAACATTAAATTAAAATCTAAAATTATCATTGAAATACAAGCACTAATTTTAAAATTAATAACAATTCAAAATAAATTAAATAAACAATAGAAAACATTAATAATTAATAACGTCATAACATAACATCAAATGCTATACTAAAAAGGTTGGCGCCCATATATACCATCCTGGTAGCTCCTAGTTAGCTAAGTAGTATTACTTTGTATGATTGTTAGATGTTTTTCTCTCGTTATAGTTTTGTGAGTAAAATTAAAAACTGGCCAAGTGCGAATCAGCTATCTCTTGTTTAAAGTAAAAAAAAATCACAAAGAAAAAATAAATGACAACGAAACTAAACATTTGTACTACGAGCGGGATTCGAACCCGAGACTACACGTCCCCATAACTGGGACGTACTCCGCCAGTAGAGCTTTGCAGTGAGTGAATCATAGCTCAAATTATTCTTTTGTTATTATTGATTAACCGCGCTGGCTTATTGCGTGTGTAACCATGTAATACAGCCTATTCAGAAATGAGACTTAGGATTTGACTGTGGTTTCAATTAGAAATCTCAAGTTCATTATCTCAACGTGCTCTATTTAATTTTTTATATTTTATGCAATATTGACACACTTGACTACTGCGAGTGCTTACTACTACGGTACAGGTAGCTGTACCTTAGTAGTAAGTAGATTTGCCCTAGATGATGAGCATCTGATATGCTTGAAATACGGGTACAAGCTTATCGAAATAAATAGTCTTGTTTGTAGTGCACCGTAGTATGTTCACACATGTTGCTCAATCCCCATATGATGGTATAGAATGAGAGGACAAATTAAAGTTGTGAGTCATAAGTCATGTTGGCTTAGCTGTCAAACCATGTCCCAGCTATAGAGGATGGCACGGGTTCGAATCCCACACATAACTATGTTATTTTCTCTCGTTGTAATTTTGTAACGTGATCAGCGGAGCGAGCTATCGTAAAATAAAATATTAATATTATTTTGCAATTTTTTTTACCAGTTACTTATTTATTACTTACATTGGAAAAGCCACGAAAGGAAGAAAATTACGAATAAAATTGAACCGTATACCAGTAATATGTTTATACATTTTTTCATAGAACATTACGGATATTTTTAGGAGGCCAGGCGAGGTTGCCAATAAATTGCAGTTTAATTTCATGTTTAATAATGATTTAAATCTAACAGACTGGTCAATTAATTGAATGCAAATAGAGAGAGCGGAACATGTGATTAACTAAATGCTCGCTGCAAGACCGCGCCGCACCCCGTCCTGTGGCCATTGGACGTCGGTAATTGGCCGCGACTAAGCCGTCACGATTAGCCTGCGGTTATTCCTACAGCTTTGTTATTTGTTGTGTTCCAATAGTATTTCAAATACATAAATAACTACAGTTCAGATTTATTATTAAAATCCGGTGGAGCTGGACGACCGAACAGTCGGTAGCCAGCATCTATATCCTCCCTAAAAAAAAAAGATTTATTATATTTACCGTAATTATTGTGATAGGCATTAATATAATATTGAAAACCTAACTTTTTGCATGTGTTTTTTGGGAAACGAAATAAAATTTAATTTTGAAAGGCATTTGCTCACACCGACCATTTTATTTTATGCCAAAATTAAATCTGGTACTCTCAATTTCCGTTGTAGATTACATGACGTACCAATCACGGAGAGATGATGGAAATGTCTACAGACTGTCTCCTCGCAAAACTATCCAAACTGTCTGAAACGAATTGCAAGGTTAAAAGTTAATAGTACTTAGCAAGGAATACAAGTTGTTAAAGATATCTTTGAAGTCATAACTGATTTAGGACTACAAGTACAAGAAATTATGGTAGAGTGGCAAAGGCGATGGTAAACCACGCAGGGGTAATAGATTGAAATCAGATTCAAACGCCATCACATACGAACATGACATATAACGGTCATATCAGCTATGAAAATATAACGTTTTAATATGAATATATTAATGTTTAGGTGCCAATAATGGAGGTTAATTTATTTCACATTAGTTATGAAACGTAATACTAAAATATATTTGTAATAACTACAACAGCTAAACGCTATTCGTTATAACATACTCGTTATCGGTAGCAGTTAAAAGTCACAGATCATTTGGCAATAGAGCGGTCGCAAACTATCCTAATTACCCGCCTCGGTTTTAGATATGGTTGTGAAAATCCGGATAAGGTAGAGTATTTTGTAAGGTAAGGTAGCGAGTTTAGTTCGAGAGATTTCTTCTATCTTGTTCCATCATAAATTTTTAATGTTTTGCTGCAAAAATTTAGGTCTTCTTTCAGAAAATCCATTCAGAAGCAGCCTGGGTCCTACACAATTCGAACAAATGGCTGATTTTACTTGTCCCAACAAACATTTCCCTATTAACGTCATCCTTATACAACCGACACTCACTTCTTTTCACGCTGTTATACTTCTTAAGATCACATCTAAATTGGACTATCTTGAAGTTTACTCTACTCGAAAGATTTTTCATAGACGAAGCTTGAACTGTTCATATACATTGTGCAGTTATTTTCTCTGCCCTTTTTACCGCAATCGCTTCGCCTTTCAACAAAATCTGTGGCGCACCTTATCGGGTCCGTATTTTCAGCACGAACCGCACCTACATCACTAATGACGGTAATATACCGTTATACCGGTATTCGTACGCTCAATAGAATCCTTTACATAATACCTTGCTAACTGCTTATTTTGAACAGAAGTGAGATCACATAAAAGTTGATTTTATTGCGCTATAATATTCATTGTGTGTTATTTGGATTAAGTGAACAATGTGGTTAAAACTAAAAAAATCAAAAAAAAAATAACCTATAGTTAGCTTAAAGCTAAAAGAATGTTTATTTTGGTGAATAAATAATGAATTTGGAAAAGGAGACGTAAATATCTATGTGATGGTTTAAAATCAAGTATATAAAATTATCCAAGTTTTATTATACTCGTAACAAAAGCAAATATTTTATATCAAATCATAATGAAATACACAATTTATCGTTAAAATATGTAATCTGATATAATTTTATATAACAAAAACCAACAGATGCTTCCATTTTGATCCTTAATTAAATCATAACACTTTTACCTTCCCGTACCATATTTTAATGACCCCATAAGGGAAGTAATTTAATGTAAGCAAAGCATCCAATACGTGACGTGAGGAACGTGACGTACCCCCACTTTGTGGGTAAGTTCCTACCTAGCAGCCCCTTTCTGGGTAACGCGTTTGGGTAAAAATTAAATGGGGGTAAGGTACACACTGAACCCTTTGTGTAATGTACGTGAGCAAATTATTATGACCGACATATGAGATGTAATTAGGAGAATAATAATGAAGCATTCACAGTAACAATGTAATGAGATGGAGCTAAAATTGTTATTAAAAGAAGGGAAATTTGTCAATGTAATGGACTTAAGACTAAACATTAGCTCTTGTGGAATTGGGTTTAATCGTGCGATTAAACCAAACAAGATAGATGCAAAATTCGGTGTTTTAGTTATCACTAATAACATATATATATATATTTATATATTAATATTCCCAAAACACGCGTCTCACTTACGGCCATAGAAGTTCCGTACAATATTTTAAAATTTCATTTATTCCTTTTGTGGTTGAACTGACAAAAATCCTTTTCATTATTATAGTAAAGGGATGTGTTCATGTAGATAATCCATATATCCAGCAGTTTGGGCTCCGTCACAGAAGTGATTATCATCTGCCAGTTGACCAGTAGGACTTCCATATCTTCCCATGTCAACAGCCGTGACGCCCACAGTTTACCAAAAGCCAGGCCAATAGGGAGGTTTTCCGTAATCTTCGCTTAGCACGCATGTTGTAGATTTAAATTTGTTGTAAACTAAATATAGTACTTTCTAAGTGTTTATTAACCAAACATATATATTATTGTCCATTTTATGATATATTTTTTTTTATTTGTAAAGCTGTTCCCATGTCTGAGACTATATCTGTTCACGATTTATTACCGTAGTTCATTTGATTTTTCAGTAATGTTCAATGTCACATTGTAGTCACTTAGATTGATACAGATTCCATATACGATATATTCTAGAAGCTATACTACCTTCTACTTTTTGGCAATAATTGTGGTAAGGGATTGTACTCGGGAAAATAATTATGCAGTCTAGTCGAAGCTCTCGTACAGTGTAGACGTACATATATTGGTACATTAAATGTGGTGTAGTATATTACTATTACTTTGGTCTAGTAATACTAACTACAAATCATATTTTACAAATTAGGAGAATAAATTTTGGCCATCAACCAGACTACTAGACTTCATCTGATCGAAAAAAGTGCTTTTTTAAACACTTAACTCTCGGAAGATGACGCTACCCTTCAATTCCCGCCCGAGGCATAAAATTTTTTTTTTTTGTGCTCCAATAATTTGTAAAATATGATTTTCGCTTAGCACTTGCTTATAATAATATTTAGAAATACTAACTACAAAAAGTTTCTTCAAAAAGGGCATGAAGAGATTTCTTCCGGGTCGGCAACGGGCGAATGAAACCCCTGGTGTTGCAAGCGTCCATAGGCTACGGTAACTGCTTACCATCAGGTGGGCGGACACTTGTTTGCCACTTTAGTGGTATAAAAAAAACAAAGCTAAAAACTACCCTTGGATATAAAAGTGTTCATAGAGCACTCAAACAGCATTCAAAATAGCATCAAATTACAAAAATACGCATAAAAACCAGCTGCAAATATTTGTTCCACATCGCCGCATCTTGTTTTGAATATTAAAAGCTTTTGTGAACAAAATATTTTCCAACGTTTCGATGAAAGGGCGTCGCTGGAAATGACGTTCACATGATGTGGGTAGTGACGTTTTATATCATATGTATTTCCAATCGAGTTCGTTTCAGATATTCTATTAGTTTTCATGAATGTTTAATTTTGTTCGTTCGAGTTTATCTACTGGTTTGAATCAGCTGCCAAAAATATATAGAGTTATGATGGTCTATGTTATATCACAGGTAATAAGAAAGAGATCGGTTGTCCGATATAATATAATTGCAAACCGGGATATATGTTGTATTTTAGCTTAGTACAAACTTCGAGTTTGTTGCACTGGCTGTGCATCCGTGATTATTCAACACAAAAAAAAATATGAAAAGCTATCTCGAGCAGGCTGGGTATGGATCAGGGAATCTCAAACCCTTGCTAACTTTGTCCAAATGTTCAGGCTAAATATTGACCGAGGTAATGTGGCAAGTTCTCTGAGAACACGTTGGAACCTGCGCAGCGGTAATAATGACGAAATACGTTTAATTTAATAAAGTAGATTTTGATGTCATATATTTAAAATTTTATAATACCTTCTTTTATAGGTACATGCTCGGTATGTTTTTTTTCGAAATACTACGAACTATGTCTATATAACACTATAGCTACTACAATGAAAGCATTAAAACAACCTAAAAACCATTGCAGACTCATAGGCAGTCCAAATGCTCCAACTCACTACCAGTTGGCAGCGTGCCCGCATGCTGGCCGTATTTCCCCGTTAAATTGTACCTAACACTTGTTCACTGAGCCAAATAGGCCAAATAGGAAAGCCAGCATTTTGATCACGCGTCGAATCGACCAAGCGTTTTTTATTACTTTTAGAAAACACGATGATCTCCCAGACCCTTGGACCCAACGCCTCCGCACCAAACGGCTCAAATATGTCACCACTGACGAGATAAGCACACTTGCGCCAGTATACCAAGTATGCTACATAAAAGAGTCCAAAGATGGTGATTTTTCTACTAATTCATGTGTACTGTGTACAGAAGACAAAAATTGCATATCTCTTTGCCCCTATGTAACCTCTCAGGGAGAGTAGCTTGCACCCAAGTCCTTTAATCCATCTTTACATTCAAAACCGACACAAATGTAGTTTTTTAATAAGTTATCTAAGTTCAAAAGAAACTCTTTGTTTTTCCTCAGATGACAAGATCTCAAATTGTGTGTAAATTAGGAACTAAAAGTAACGAAAAAAAATTAAATATACGACAGGCAAAAAACTACACCTATGAATAATTATATCACATTTGTATTTATTTTTCTTCCAAAAGAGTACATCTAATATTTTTAGCAGAATAACAATCAGTTGTCATTTATGTAGCCAATAGTAATTGAACAACTTTAAACGGTTTAATTCGCGTATATTTATCATTATTTTGTCCCGACGCGCGACGTTTCAAACATTTTGCAGTGATGATAAATATACGCGATTTATACCGTTTAAAGTTGTTTAATTACTAGGTGTAACAATGGCGAAAAGACTAAGACAACATTATGTAGCCAATGTTCATAAAAAACGTTTACGAATAAACTGATATATCACCCAGTGACTCACTCTTGCATATCTTATGGGCTAGGTCTTGAACGCTATTTCAGAACATTAAAGTTAAACGATGTAAGTTGTACCAAAACTGATAAAACGCCATACTTACTTGCTTGCTAGGTTAAGCCAGCCATGATTACCAGCAAGGAAAAAATACCTATCAGCAAAAAAAAATATGCTTAACACAGAGTAAATTGATTCAATGTTTCTTCAATAAAAAAACAAAATAAAGATTATATCTAATGTTTATACTCGTAGGAGCATAATATTACCTGATGAGACGTCTTTCAAGTTATGATGTGCTTGTAGGTTTAACCCGGTTTAATAAATAAAATAATGGAAGATGACACTGTAAGTGATTATATCTCACTTCCACAATAAATACGGTCACTAGTGTGCAAGTGAGATGTAATGATTTGCAGCGGCATCTCCGATTTCGTTTCTTTATTAAAGCAGGCTTATAACCTAGAATGGCTGACCGCTGCGTGGACACACAAGTAAGATACTAAGCAATGGTTGAGATATTTGAGGACTAGACTGACATAAGGTAAATTCACAGGACTTAATTTTGACATGAATCGTTTTTTGTGTTACAAGGGCACAGGGTAATGTTTAATTCCTCGTGGGCTACATTTTGAATTCAGAACGAAGCGAAGGAATCTAAGGTAGATGCGTTTCCTATTCCTGAGCGTAGCAAGGAATTCAATATACGTCGCACGAGAACAAATTATTTTGGTCTCGAGTTACACGTAGGTACTATTAATTTACTATATACGGTTTGCACTTACGGTTATTATTATAGTCGAGAACGCGACGACGCCCGACTAGTTTCGTGGGATTCAGACCCACTTCATCAAGGAGCGACACGGGCGGGTTCGACAACGTCCGCTCGAGCACTGCTGGCGGCGGCCGCGGCATCGGCGCGCCTGGCGCGGGCGGCGGCCCGCTCAGCCCTGCTAGACAATGTCGGAACCGGTTGCACCTCGCTGCTATGGTCACCATTGTTGTCATCGTTATCACTCATGTCTGTGCTATTGTAAAGTCCCGTGCACACTACACTTATCGTGTCCTGCGGCAAGTCTTCCACCCAGTTGGTAAAACTAGCAGTTTTTTGAAGAACCGGTCTCCACGCTGGTGCTAAATTCCATCCCCGGTCCCGGTTGAAGTTGGGAAAACGAGCAATTTCAATCGCTTCCCGCACCTTCCGAGGAACAAGGAATTTCTCCTTCGCCAAAACGGAAACTTTGTCAAAACGTAAAAAATGGTTGACTTCCTGTGCGTGTTCCGCTATGGCTGACCTGCTCGTGTCCATGTTCTTCACGCTTCTTATGTGCTCAGCCAACCTAGTCGAAATACTTCGACATGTTTCCCCAATGTAGTTCTTGCCGCAGTCACATGGGATTTTGTACACGCCTGGCATGCTAAGCGGTTCGCTATCTTTGGGTGACCTTAGTAGTTGTCTCAGCTGACCGGGGGGGCGGAAGAATGTGCGTATATTATATTTCCGCCTTAGATAAACACCGATTTTATCGGTGACTCCCTTTAAAAATGGTAAATAAACTGGTACCCGATCAGCTTTGGACATCTTCCTGCGAGTTGTATTGTTCACCCAGCGTGTACATTGCCTCCAGTTATACCCATTTTTTATTAATACTTGCTTTATGTGATCCAGTTCAGTTTTGAGATATTGTGGATCACATAAATTCAAAGCCCGATTAATTAATGTTCTTGGTACCGACGCAAGGTGTGATGGATGGTGATGGGAGTCAGCTCTTAAATACCGGTCTGTATGTGTTGGTTTTCGGTAAACAGTGTGAGACAGGTAGCCATCTGGTCCACGAATAACCCGAACATCCAAAAATGGTAATACTCCATCACACTCTTTCTCCACAGTGAACTTAATCTTTGGGTGTATGGTATTCAGGTGGGTAGTAAAACTGGCAAGACAATCTAGGTTAATAATCGCAAAGACATCGTCCACGTAGCGCCACCAGTATCGTGGTTTTTCACTTGTGCCACCAAGTGCCCTCATCTCTAACCACTCCATGAAAATGTTTGCGGCAACTGGAGCTATCGGAGAGCCCATGGCAACACCATCCACCTGCAAGTAGTGTTGGCCGCGCCATACAAAATAGCCATTCTTCAGACAACATTTAGCCCACTCAACGTAATCATGAGGTAAGTCTGCTTCGTGGATGAGATCAGCAATGATTTCTATCATTGCATGGTGACCATAGCAGCGAGGTGCAACCGGTTCCGACATTGTCTAGCAGGGCTGAGCGGGCCGCTGCCCGCGCCAGGCGCGCCGATGCCGTGGCCGCCGCCAGCAGTGCTCGAGCGGACGTTGTCGAACCCGCCCGTGTCGCTCCTTGATGAAGTGGGTCCGAATCCCACGAAACTAGTCGGGCGTCGTCGCGTTCTCGACTATAATAATAACCGTAAGTGCAAACCGTATATAGTAAATTAATATGTCGAATACTTACGTAAGTTTTAACGTAGGTACTATTCTGTACCACTACGAGCACCTATGAGAAAAAGAAACTTTTCTACTACGTATACGTAGATAATATAATTGAACAGTGAACTTGGACTGACCAGAATCAAGAAAGTTCAAACTCTCTTAGGTTATCTATCATATTATTATGTTCTTGCTGTCTAAATCCGTGAACGTTTTTCGAACAGGTGTGATGAAAACTATATAAAAAGCTTTAAAAAGCCGTTTGGCACGAACTTTAAAATTGAAAAAACAGAATAAAATCCCATTGGCCATAAATTATTTCAAATGCGATACGAAATAAAAATCTGAAAAATTCAACGCAACGTACGAACTGTCTCTAACACGTGCGATTATGTACAAATAGAAACCTGAATGCTGAAAGGAGACCAGTTTTGTACAATAAAACTTGTTATTATTGTACGTTGAAATGGATATTTTTCTAAATAAAAATGCTTTAATAATCCTGTGCGCGCTGTTCGTATGATTATATTATTGGACGTGTTCTCTCTTTTATTTTATTGTAGCGCTTAAAACATATCGTGGAATGATTTCATTAAATAGCACGTTTAGAAGCATTGTGAGGTTTGCTACTGCAGTTTTATTTTGTATATTGGGTGGACAGTTTAATTTGTATATTTTGAATGTTCGGATGACATATGATAATATATCGTGATTAATATACGATAAATGATACATCGTCCGTATTAAGTTTCATCAGCAGCACATTATTTTCGTCATCATGTTGGTAGATGTTGCTGCAAACTAGTTAGAGAAAAATCACCATTAGCAATATTTGGCACTTTTGCCCACAAGTAAGATAATTGAGTGTACTACAGACATAAATCACAAATTCGATGTTTAGAGGTTAAGTTTGAGGGGCACATAGAAACACCGCGCAAGCTGCCTTAGGTCATTGTTGTTACACTTGATACGCCCGGGCCCATGGTATTCGACGCATAGTACTCCGTCTCTAGATCCCAGGGAGGGGGTCCTGGATCCACGGATGACCCCTAAAAGACTCCCATTCTACAACAACAAACGAGACTAACAGCTTAAGATCCTAACGGTGTGTTCCGGCAGCAGTCCTTGAGAGCTACTAAATAACAGGAAAATAAGACTTAACTGCTGTATAGCTCAGGGTGATGGGCTGGTTCCCATGATGATGGCATTAATGATGATGATTCCGCTTAACATCAGGGTGGCTTCCATCACAATATCATAAAAAACATATATCTTCCTTAGTAGTTTATTTTTGTTTATTATATAATAAATTATTTGCGTTACCCACATAAACATTACGGATCTAAAAGTAAAGAGCTATTTCAATGTAGGATGGATGTTATGACACTGTTTAAGTATTGAGGCTCTATTAAATAAAATTTCACTATAAAATGTGCACAATAAATCACAAGATTAATAATTACCACTAATCTCTTAACACCACTACACAGCTCCATTAATTACTAACCGTACACTAAGCGTTAATTCGTCCAACATGGCCGCCACATAAATTCATAAAGCCGAAGTGAATTCTAGCACGTAACTTGTTATCCGGGACATTATCCAACCGGTTAATGAAATACCTAAATACCCACTTGAGTTTCAATATTTTAACGTGTCGCAATTTTGGAAAAATCTTTGGTATTTAACGGTGATTAATATTGGTCTAAAAAGGAAAAAATACCTAGATCGTCCAACGGCGCGATGGATCGACGATATATAAAAAAAATGCCTGATGGACGCAAGTGGCATCGAGGTTATTTATAAACGCTAAAGAGAGGATTATTCTAAGCAGGCTATAATTACAGATTGAATCAGTATAAAAAGGTAATAGTTTTATAGCTTTAATTATATCTGTTGTTCTACGCGGTTGTCCAAGTAAAGGTTATTGATAGATTGAATTTTAATGGAAAATTTCATTTCTTTAGTTATAAAAATATCTGTAAATTACCAAACTACTTGTAATCGTAAAGACCTAAAATTTGTTCATAAAAAATAGAAATAATATATTGACGAAAGTCGATTGCGTATGAGTCATTAATTAAACGACACTCGAACTAATGACTAAATCTTGTGTCTGTAATATTAGTTTATTTTATAATGTTTTGCCACACCTAGTCATAACTAAATATTTGCTATTCTATCATTAGCTGGTAGAAACTATTTTGCACTAAGTACCTCATTTTAAATATTTACAAATTGTACTATGTATATGTTGTAGGTCAATACTATTTATAATTATATTAAAACTTATACCACAACAGATATTTCCACCGACATATTCATCATAATAAAAAATATTTTGTGCATGAGCTACAGGTATTGGAAAATGTGCATGCATTACGAAATCCGTTTAAAACATTTAGTTTTTTTTATGACTAAGAGGTAAGCCTTTGACCACTATCTCACCTGACGGTAAGTGTTGATGTGGTCGAACATGTTGTTCAGGCTAACCTAGAATTACTGGCTCTCAAGGACAGCTGCCGGAACACACCGTTAGGTTCTTGGGGACAGAATTTCTACTTGAGGGTGGTAGCTAGCCAGGCGGGCATTCGCAAAATGCCCTACCACCATGCTATAACGACTGCCATCCTAAGACAACAACCGGTACCGACGGCTTAACGTGCCCTCCGAAGCACGGAAGTGCTCGGTAGTAATGTCACTAGCGGTCACCCATTTAACTCATGACCGAGGCGGATGTTGCTTAACTTTGCTGATCGGTTAAGAACAGCCAAGCAAACTTCGCTACGAGCGCTTCAAAAGTAAATTAGTTGATACATATGGAATACTTGGCTAGCTACCTAATACTTTAACGTTAAAAAATCTGTCGCCAAGTGCTTAGTAGTTTTGGCAGTATAGCCAGTTCTAATGCTAGCTCAAGCGTGCTACTATAGTTTATCACATCAATACTTTTCTAAACATCTCTTACTCATTACGACTTACATTGTTCGCGTATCAACACACGTTATAAGTCTTTATTTACTTTATGCATAAGAATGTGGAGACTAAGCTGTACGGTAAGAAGAGGTCATTATAATAATTATTGATGGAGTAGTAGACATGTATTTAAATTCTTATCTTTGCACGAAGCGTCATTAGGAAACAATGTAACAATGTTTGAATAATTTATTGAAACTATTAAAACACTGTTGAGTTGTGATGTAGCTGCATTAAAAAACCTAGCTGTTCTAGTTGTCGTGGTGATTATGGCGGATAGCATTTTTTATTTTCCACAAAAAGTTTGCTTTATAGTCTACCGTACTGCCAAACCAGTTCTTAAGATTTTTAGGTAAGATAATTCAAGTTACAAAACTTTTTGTTTTATTTATGTATATATCCAGTTTTGAATACCTAAGCTCGGGGCCAACCTGATACTAAGCTGTAACCTCTGCCTATAAAAGTCAAGAACTGCTCGGCGCCCGTCACTCTGAGACATACGTTACTAATATTACTTGCACTCAAGAACTGCTCGCAGAACACAGTGTTAGGTTCTAGGCGACACATTTTCTATTTGAGAGTGGTAGATATCCAGGCGAGCATTCACAAAATGCCATTCCACCATGCGGCGAAACTGGAGCTGGAGTTGGGGATCGAACCATGGATCCACGGTGCGGCATTCCATAGATATTGCCACTCGGTTTTCATTGCTTCAAAAGGAAACATCTATAAAAAAAAATGTATCTGACTATTTCCAGAACTTAGGGTACTTAAAATATGTGATACTCTTTCCACTTTCTTAGTTGATTTCTGTACGTCAAATTTCACACGATTACATTTTACCTACTCATAAAATGTATTCTCATCACTTAGTCCACTACAAATTGTACACGTAACGTCGATGTTTACACAACTGTTTTATGTTAATCCTAATTTGATTTTTAGTACTGCTAATTTTAGCCTTGAATCACAAACTCCCTTGCTGGTATTCCTGTGATCTTTTGTATACCTGTGTAAACCCTTATATTGTAACTTGCTTTCAAGGACTGCTACCCGAATATTTTGTGAGTGAATAGATACGAAAGTAATGCATAATCTTCTTTACTATACCTATCTCACCTCTCACGTGGAGTCAGTATAGTAATTAAGTCATGTGTGACATATATAATAATATTTATACATAAATATATATATATAATAAATATATATCTATCGCTAACCGAATAAGCACACAATGTAAAGATATTGGAGATTTTTGTTTTTTTAGTAATTCACACAGTTTTAGATTATTTTTTATATTGTATGCAGAAGAAAGCTTAATGTCATTTACGACCAAACAAGAACCGGCATGTCCCTTAGGTGTTTTAAAAAGTAAAATCAACATAAGTTAAAGACCTGTTACAAAGGTATCTATAAATAACAAATTAAACATGTTGTGTGTTCTTATGCATTGTAAGTGGAAATGACTATCATAGCTTTGTATCTACGTACAAACATGCAATTAACTACAATACCTACATTCACAATTTAAATTGTATGATAGCCGACTACTCACGATAACCAGTCGTGAACTCACAGCGCGGACGGCTGCTTGTGTTTATATACACAAGTATGCACTTGGATCTATATCTCTAACGCTGATAAAAATACAACAAAATGATCACTGTGACAATAGTTTTTACTGTTCTGTTAGTGACTTACTGGTATCTTACGAGGACATATAAGTACTGGGAAAAGAGAGGCGTCAAACACGATAAGCCAATATTGCTTTTTGGCACAAACAAAGATGTGTACTTACTCCGGAAGAGCGTATCGCAAGTCGCTGCGCAAACGTACTGGAAGTATCCTGATGAGAAAGTCGTGGGATTTTTTAGGTCGACGCGACCAGAGCTTTTGATTAGAGATCCAGCTCTGGTTAAAAGGGTTTTGTTGACTGATTTTGCGTATTTCTACCCTCGCGGTCTTAACCCTCATAAGACAGTTATTGAACCAACGCTGCGCAATCTGTTCTTCGCGGACGGAGACCTGTGGCGGCTGCTGCGGCAGCGCATGACGCCGGCGTTCACGTCGGGTAAGCTGAAGGCGATGTTCCCTTTGATCGTGGAGCGCGCGGAGCGGCTGCAGACGCGCGCGCTGGCCGCCGCCGCCGCGGCGCGCCCGCTCGACGCGAGGGACCTCATGGCGCGCTACACCACAGACTTCATCGGCGCCTGCGGGTTCGGACTAGACGCAGACTCGCTCAACGATGACGAATCAGAGTTCAGGAAACTTGGAGCTAAAATATTTAAAGTGACTCCCAAAGATGCCATCGTTGCAGCTCTTAAAGAGATTTTTCCTGATCTGTTTAAACACTTGAAGTATATGACCCGAATCGAAGCTGATTTGTTTAATTTGGTACACCAAATTTTGAAACAGAGAAACTATGAGCCATCTGGCCGTAACGATTTCATAGATTTGCTTTTGGAATGCAAAAAGAAAGGGATAATTGTTGGCGAGTCTTTAGAGAAAATGAAACCGGATGGTACTCCTGAGGAAACCAGGTTAGAGCTTACAGAGGAACTGATTGCAGCTCAAGTGTTTGTGTTCTTTGCGGCTGGTTTCGAGACCTCTTCTTCAGCCACCAGCTTTACTCTACATCAACTTGCATTCTACCAAGATGTGCAAAAAAAAGTGCAAGCAGATATTGACCGAGTACTTGCTAAGTATAATAACAAGCTTTGCTACGATGCCGTAAGAGAGATGACCTACTTAGAATGGGCGTTTAATGAGGGAATGAGGATGTTCCCTTCACTAGGGTTTTTGATCCGAGAGTGTGCACGTCCATACACCTTTCCAGAGCTCAATCTGACCATTGATGAAGGCGTTGGGATAATAATTCCATTACAAGCTCTGCACAATGACCCTCAATATTTTGAAGACCCTGATATGTTTCGTCCCGAGAGGTTTGACCCAGCGGAGTTCGATTTTAACAAAAATAAATACGTTTATTTGCCTTTTGGGGACGGGCCTCGGGCTTGTATAGGTGAGTCAACGTTAATGATGTTTGTTTTGGTTTTATTCTCATCATAATCACTGACATTATTCGTTCAATAGCAGCATGCTTTTTCAAACAAGCTTATTATTTATGCTACCAATTTTGTAATTAGCTATTCTAGAATGTATATGTAAGCAGTACTAATATTATAAATGCGAAAGTAACTCTTGTCTATCTGTCTGTCTGTTACACTTTCACGCCAAAACTACTGGACCGATTTGAATGAAATTCAGTATGAAAATAGTTTGAGACCCGGGAAAAAACATTTTTTTTGATCCAATTGCGCAAAAAGAGGTTAATGTTTTGCACGATAACCGACATACGCGCGGGCGGAGCCGCGCCCGGAAAGCTAGTATATAATAATTTACCAATTGTGGTAATCTATTCATAACATGTTTTTGCATAATATCCATAATGATGCAAGCAAAAGATTTAATATACAACATAATTATTGACGATTTTTATATAGATGAAATATTTATAATGTCATATGTATTTTTCTGCAAATGTCAAAATCTTAGTCATATGTTGATGATGATTATCTTTTTCAAAACCCTTACCCACGCATGTGGGGACGGTACAATTGTATATTCTATAACAACAAAAAGACATTTTAAAAATATGTATTCGGATTCATTACATTTCAGAAACTGCCACTGAATATTATTTGATAAATAAACTTGTTGTAGTTTTCCTCACTTTCATAGAAAACTCTTTTTTATTTTCCTTATCATAACGTTTCATAAGTTTTTAAAACAATGTAATTTTATACATTTTCAGGAGCACGTCTTGGTCAGATGCAATCTCTGGCTGGACTGGCAGCAGTTCTGTCCAAGTTCACAGTGGAACCAGCACCGAATACTTTAAGGAATCCAGCTGTGGACCCAAAATCAGGGATAGTTCAGGTCATTAAAGATGGACTGCCTTTGTTATTCCGTGAGAGAAAATTTGTAACAGATAACTAAGGAGAAAACCCTCTTAAAGCGGTAGTAGTTTCGCCTAGATCTTATTACGATAGTAAAATATATAGACAAGTGCGAGTGGGGCTCGATCTTTTCGGTTTCCGCATTAAAATTGCCCGTAAAAGAAAAAAGTGTTTATTGATTTTGATCACAGCTTATCTTATTATTTTAGTTTTGGAGTAGAAAGACAATTAAATTATTTTTAGAGTGTCTTACAGTACACGAGATGGTAGCAAAAAAAAAAAAAACATTTTCAAATCCTCGCATGTGGAATGTCATCGTCTAGAACTCGTTGATAAATTACAAATATATATTTTATATAAGACGTAAACAAAGATAACACTGTCAAACTTGTCTATTTTAGACCATTTTTGCTGAGAGGTCTAAAACAAACCGCTAAAGAGCCACAAACCCATAACATAGGGACGAGCAGACAGACGGAGCCTCCAAAGTAGGGTATTGGGACGTTTCTCACCACGCATGGTACGCACCGCGGAGTGATTAACCCAAGAGTTTTATAAAGTTGAGGTTTTTCATACAACGATATTCGTCCAGGATTTTTTACTCTTGGGGGCTACACAGACCGGCTAAAGTTTCGCACCAATATCCATTTTGCCCTTTGTACGGAATCCTAAAAACAATGACATCAGTCTTGTCTTTTTTTTTACAAAAACGATTTAAAATAACGCCACTAATAAGACAGGTTCACAATTTATACAACTACTTTGTAACATTGCATATGATGTGATTTATAAATATGCACTGTGATAGCCTTGACTACGGTAATATTATCTATACAGTATGTTAACTCGGCTCTGTCGTTGAAATGACTACCTGCAGCTGCGCTGTACGTGAACATGCGATAGAGCTACGCGCCTCCAGCCACATTTTAATTACATTTATCTACTTTGTGTTACCATTTAGTTTTGTGATTGTAAATATACTTTTTTTTATATAAGCAAATAAAATTCTTTGTGAAATGAACAGGAAGTGTTCACTCAAAATGCGTATTGTTTTTTACTAGTAGGTAGAAAAACATGTTTATATTTGATTAAAACATCATTCTTAAAAAAATACGACCGAAAAATATTTGTGAGAGGTACGAAATGCTTTATTATTAAATTTTATAGAATAAAAAATCCGCATTCTAATATATAGTTTAAAACTACCTATGTAATTTTTTTTATTAATCGAGTAAACATTTTTTTTCGGGGGATTAAAGGAAATTCTTGTCCATTAAAAAGATACACATTATGTACCGTCAACTATGTAGTCAGTTTACAGGTTATCTAAAAAGTTATCTCTGGATGCGTTTTTGATGAATTCATACAACCAAAAAGAGCACAATATATCCTACTCGTCATATTAAATATGTAATATGTACATAAACGTATTTTTAGTGAAAATATCCCGCAGTTATTGTTAAAAAAATAACACACCGTCCATTCGTCACTGTGGCACAGTCGCGACTGTCTGAGTCTGTCTGCGTACCGAGCGCAGGCCGAGATCGATGCGCGTAGGTATAGCTCGCGATTCGTCCGTTTATTTGAAGTTGAAATACTGCATAGTAACATAACCGTGCCTTGACAGTGCTTATTATTCTCATGATTCAAATTCTATCTTAGTAATGATACCTTTGGAAAAAAAAACAGGTTTTGTATTTCTTGCTTAACTCGGTTACTGTTGTATACCAACAAGAATTATTTTTGCAAGCGTTATACGTCTGTTGACCATGAATATTTAAATTCTGTTATAATAATAATTGACTACTAGCGATTTGTTTTGCTGATAGCTTAGCATTTGAACACTACATCGGAATGGTAAGTAATGAATGCGGTCTATGATGTTGTTCTAGAACTGGCTCTCAAAGACAGCTGCCAAAATAAATTTAGGTGCTATGAGACATATTTTCTACTTGAAGTTGGTAGTTAGACTGGCAGCACTCCCTAAATTCCATACCAACGTGGTATAATAACTGTTACTTACATTCTGAACCAAGTATACGCTTAGTAGTAAATGCCAAAGTTAAAGCAGTAAAGTAGATGTAAAATACTCAATCATTTATTGAAATCATTATATACATTCAAATGTTGTTAATATAGAGATACTCGTATTAACAAAGCAAATTTGAAGAAACTTTGATCAACTGCAACAGTTTTGAAGCGCTCGTAGCGAAATTTGCTAAGCCTTTCTGAACCGATCAGAAAAGTTAAGAAACGTCCGCCGCGGTCATGAGTTGGATGGGTGACCGATGGTGACATTACTACTGAGCGCTTCCGTGCTTCGGAAGGCACGTTAAGCCGTCGGTCCCGGTTGTTGTCTTTGAACGGCAGTCATTATAGCATGTTGGTAGGGCATTTTCCGAATGCCCGCCTGGCTAGCTACCACCCTCAAGAAGAAATTCTGTCCCCAAGCACCTAACGGTGTGTTCCGGCAGCTGTCCTTGAGAGCCAGTAATTCTAGGTTAGCCTGAACAACATCTTCGACCACATCATCACTTACCATCAGGTGAGATAGTGAATGGCTAACAACTCCAAGTTAACAGCATGTTTTTTTCTAAATTAATGATGTACTTAGTACGTCATTATATTACAATCTAGCCAACAGCAATGAGTAATTTTAGTTTGACTTAAACTGCTAAATAGAGTTAAGTTAAAAATGTGTCCATTAACACCTATCTTATTGTCTCTATTAAGGGGAAGACACTATGTGTTCTTTATATGTAGCACTCACTTCACTACTTATCACTGTCACTCAACTACACTTACCGCCGGTTTCCGGTACGCATGTCGTAACTCAATTCATATTGCTACATTCAACGGGTTTCTGGAACGCATATTAATGAAAAATTACAGAACATATGATTAACATGCTTGTTTATCTATGATAGCATGAAGTTTGAAAAATTCGTTCATATTCATTCATTACCTAATATGTTGTCTTTTTTAACGCATAGCTTTGTCTCTTTTGTTTTGACAAAAATCAATGCCAAATAATTTCTGTACATCGGCCGTTACTATGGTTAACAGCCAATGAATTTAGGGAATGTTCCACCGTTGAATGCAAGGAGTATATAATCACTACGTTTTAGTTTTTGGTCAGATGATCATAAAAGTCTATTTAGGTACCTAAGAATGCAATAGTAGCTTGGTGACAGATTTTCTATATAAGGGCAACAAATAACGAGCTAGGCATTCTAAAAGTTCCCGCCCTGCACCTGCACCAAGCGGTGAAATGTAAGTCCACGTTAAGAATCTCACAATGGACCTCCTGCGCAGCAATACAAAAAAATAGACTGTTCACATCAGGTTGTTGCTGCACATAAAACGCACAACAAAAATTTAAACCATATCTTAACGCCCTTCTTAGGCAAAAGGTGTTTCCACAAAGAGGGTGGAGGTCTGCAAGGCGGTCATCCGTAACCTTTCCTTGGAATTATATCGTTGGTAGTATACACCCAGCTGCAGTTTGTTTAATAAGGCTGTCAGGATTTTATAGCACCCTATATTGAGCACCCTTGTAGAAGTTGCTGGGTTAGAATGTTGCCCCTAAGTTTTCCCTTGGGTGTCGTAAGAGGCGACTAAAGGAAAAATTACAGAAGGTGGGAAGCAGCGCCTTCTGAACAACTGACAACTTCTACTGAGATCCACAAGAGACGCCTGCCAAGCGTAGGTATTATTGCAAATCCGCCAATGAGGAAGACCTTGTTCAACGCTGGACATTCCAGTTGATATGATGATGGTGATGATAATGATTGAGCTCCTAATGAGCAGCAACACTAAAATCACGTCGACTTTAGTACCATATTTAAGTAGTAGTAATACGTGTTTTTGGAATAATCACACTTGATATAATTCGCTACTTGTATACCTACTATATCAGTTATACTCCTAAAACCATTAAAGCCATAATTTATATATCTTTACGATTTCAAGACGTTAATCAGTACTAATATTATAAATGCGAAAGTAACTCTGTCTGTCTGATACGCTTTTACGCCAAAACTACTAGACCGATTTGAATGAAATTTGGTATAGAAATAGTTTGAGACCCGGGAAAAAACATAGGATAGTTTTTATTCCACTGCGCAAAATTAGGTTAATGTTTAAAGTTTACATTACTCACTGTGCTCAGTAGTCTATTCCACAATCACTTGCAATTCTCGTGATATAATTCTACTTTACGTCCTTCTTTGCTCAGGTTCTGAAGTCGGCACTCAAACCAAAACACTATTTTACTCACTTCTGGAACATATAACTAATTTTGCCTAAATTTGAAATTAATTATACTATGCTGACTTCCAAATACAGCAAATATATTTGGAAGTTAGTTTAGTATTTATTTCAGAGTATATATATATATATTTTATTAATAGGTTCGTAAACTGGTTGTTACAGCAAAAAATCTTAAAAATAAAGACATGAAATAAGAAACGTTATTAGCTGAACAGCCTTCAAAGTACGAACACAGCATGTACACAAATTTAGCACTCAGTATGAAAAAAAAAGAAAACAAATAATTATTACATAAGATTAAAAGAACATAAATAAAATATAAGAAAATTAGTTTTGCATGTCATTACAACTATACTTGTCTATGAGAAACTTCTTGATTTTGTTGACCGATGTATCGAAAATATCAAGCTCCTGACAGTCACTGTTGAAGGTATAACACAAGCGATTTATAGGTGAGTTTTGAGCATAATTAGTTTGACAAAAAGGCAGGAAGAGCGTACAGAAGTTTCGCCGTGAGATAATCGTTCGAGGAACACAAAAGTTGATATTTTCGAGTGAGTCGGGATTGTCAATTTTACCATGAATTAGTTTATAAAGAATAACGAAGAATACGATGTCGGCTATTTTTTGCCTAAGGCAAAGTGGAGTCGCTTTATAATATTCAAGTCTAGAGTCGTAGCTCGCAAGACTGAGACATTTGTTATTAGCACAAGAAAGGTGATAGAAAAGATTTTTTGGAGAGTTTCAAGTCTTCTATTGTGAACTGCGTAAAAGGGATTCCAAATGGAGCTGCAATACTCTAAAAGACTACGAACATAACAATTAAAGTGGATGACAGGGATTTCGGGTTCCTTGAAAGACTTATTATACTATATTGATATCAAGATTGGAAACAAAGTATTCTTCTATTATATTGAGTTTCATTTCATATTATTTTATTATGTCAACTCAAAGAACAGTAACATTATAGTAATTTTATTTAATAAGGTAACTACGAGTAAGATAAGATTATTTTCTTGTGTTTGATTGTTTTACCGGAATTCTACGAAATTTAAAAACAAAGATATCTTATAATTCTTAGAATCAATTTAATTAAAGGGTGAAGCCAAAAGCAGCGATGTGGAACTTTCCAGAAAAGAAACATGGCGGCTGTTACCAAGGAAAACGGGAAAAACGTGGTGAAATCCACTCTTGGATACGGTTCCTTATACGGTTACTAAGTTTTATTAGGTTTTCTGCGTATTTTAATAAGAAAGAAAAATATACGATATTAAAGTGAGACGTTCCAGTTACGTTTCAGGATAATAATTTGATAATTCTAGGAAATATAACGTTTGATGTAAAGGTGGTGCAGTAGAGAAGCTGGAACTTGAATCTTACCAATCTCAAACATATTTTTTTTCGAAATTGGTGATCAACGTTTAATAGTTAAAAAGTAGGTTAGAGCCGAAATGTTCACTACAGTGTACTAGAAGCCTTGAACTGTTATTGTACAGTGTTATTGGTAAAATGCTAACAACCTCTTAGGGTTGACTTCTGCTAGTCCTAACAAACATTTTGAGAAGATTTTTTTTGTTTTAAAAAGAATACTTATACCTAATTTTTTATAATACCTTTTTTTGTTCTTTTTTTAATTTTTTGACCGAATAAGCAAGAGGACCACCTGATGTTAAAGGTTTCTTGTGCCTGTAATATATAATTTCATATTTTTACTACCTTGCTCCATGTAACTAATCAAAACTTTGTTTGAAGGGAGCACAGCGCGGTCCAGTGTTGCCGCGGCGGGCGCTTATGGCTCAGAGTAGGCTTTAGAACAGAATAAAAATAATAAAAAAAATTACTCAAAATGTTTGTTCGGACTAGCAGAAGTCAACCCTAAGAGGTTGTTAGCATTTTACCAATAACCCTGTATACTACGGGTAAGTGACTGTCCCAAGCTGCCAAAACAAAATGTTCATAATCATATAACTAACGTACCTTAACATTTCTTCTAGGAAATCACAGGTTAGTGACGTGTATTACCTTTATTCCCAAAACAGCAAACATGGTATTGTTTCAATAGTTTAGTCCCCGGCAAAAAACTCAGTTACAATCCAGGGTTAGATCTGTGCTCCATAGATGACAATAGACATTACCTACGGTAACATACGACCATAACATTTCCGGGAAATTTTGGCGTTTTGAAATATCTAGCCCCCCTTTGAGGGAATAGCGCCGTAGCAATATGTTAGTTCTGTAAGAGATTCAGTACATATAAAAATATAAAGGTTTTCTATAATGATTTTCTATAATTAATAAAAATAAACGCACTTGCACGGTAGCAGGGCATTTTGCATAACTTGCTAGCTAGCACCCCGAAATAAAAAATACGTCGCCAAGCATCTCATCACTACTTAGTTTACTATGTGGTGAGATTGTGGTCAAAGGCTAACCAGCATAAAAACTTAACACAGGTATATTTATCCTTATATGAAGTTAGACGAAGGATTTGAAACGGGATTAAATATAATGACAACCACAAAATTTTATACCCTTAGTTTTTCACAATTTTTTTTTTTTATGCTATAGTTTAGCCTTTGACCACTATCTCACCTGATGGTAAGTGATGATGTGGTCGTATATGTTGTTCAGGCTAAACTAGAATTACTGGCTCTCAAGGACAGCTGTCGGAACACACCGCTAGGTGCTGGGCGACAGATTTTCTACTTGAGGGTGGTAGCTAGCCAAGCGGGCATTCGCAAAATGCCCTACCACCATGCTATAACGACTGCCATCCGAAGACAACAACCGGGACCGACGGCTTAACGTGCCCTCCGAAGAACGGAAGCGCTCAGTAGTAGGTAGTGTCACCAGCGGTCACCCATCCAACTCCTGACCGAGGCGGACGTTGTTTAACTTTGCTGATCGTTTCAGAAGCACTTCAGAATTGTAATTGAAGGCTAAGTAAAGTAGTTGATCACTAAAGTCATATTAAGGTGTGACGACAAGCGAAACGAGGAGGACAGTTAGATTACTTGTGAACACAACAGTGCCAGACGAGTAATAGCAAGATGTAAAAAGTTTAGTTACAAATGTTCATTACATTCTGTTTTATTTTGGTGATCATTTATTATTTTTGTCTGTTATGTATTACTATATCTGGTGGATGTTAATCATAAGCCATTTTAAACACCTGTACATCTATCGTGCCATGTATCTTATCGCCATTTAGTGAGCACAGGTTCAGACTCCAAAATAACAGAACATTTTCAGTTTCAGAAAACCTAATAAACTGGTCTAATCCAAGAATAGAACTAGTAGATTACAAAGCATCATTTATGCACTCGACACAAGAAGTCTTTGTAGCGGGTTCTTACTGAAACAGTAATGTTTAGTATTTTTGTAAACACGCAAGTTTCTCGTTAGCCTTAACCTTTACTAATATAATTAATGCTATAATCAAGACATATAAAAAGATCAAATCCAACAAAAATCCAACTGTGCATGTGCTGCTTTTGTAAAGTACCTAGTTAAACCTATTGATTGGATAAACAATTAAGCACTTTACAAAATTATCTACTTTTGAAGCAGTGATGGCTCAGTGGCATTGGCTACGGACTGCCGCGCAGCAGGTTCATGGTACAAATCCAGCCGCGAGCTTGAGCTTTACCGCATGGTGGTAAAGGCATTTTGCAAATGCCAGCCTGGCTAGTGACCACCCTCAAGTAGAAAGTCACCAAGCACCTAATGGTGTGTTCCGGCAGCAGTCCTTGAGAGCCATTGAAATTGCAGGCACATGAGACTTAACAATTATGTCTCAAGGTGGCGGGCGCAGTGCAATTCGTGAATTGTGGCGAAATCATCTATTATAGGCAGATGTTAGTCCGCTTAACATCAGTTGGGTCTCGAGCTTGTTCCGTCACATTAACATAAAAAAACTGCACGTAGGTAATGCCCTCGGTCCTCAGTATTTGTTACGCAAGTAACCGAAGTGCGTAACAACCGCGGCACGTTTATACTCGTAGGGTCAGATTGACCGCATGCTGGTGACGCGTGCTACGCTTTATGTCAGAGGTAAGTCCCGATAACCATGGTTGGTACCTAGTTCGTCTAATTACTGTACTTAGCTATATAATACGATTTGTATTATATTTTTTACGATATCTATGTTTTTTAATACAATTGAATCATTTTGTTACGGGTAAATGCATTTCTTTGTATATATATGTATATATATTCTCCAACTTAAAATGACCCTTCATATCTCTCAGTAATATAACAAGTCTTTCACAGTGAAGGCTGCACGACCATGGATTGCTTTGCCACTCGAGATGGCATCGATCGTGCCAAATCTATTGGAATTTTTAAAGGAATTGTTAAAAAAAATACTTATCTAGTATACAACTTCTATTATTTAGTATAACAATATTTATATTATATCTTTATGTAGTCGCATATTTTTTCATTTGTTATATATTTATACAGGTAGATTTTTACGTATATTTATAATAATAATATATTTTTATGTAGGTTAGCATTTATCTAATGTAGATATTACATAATATTTATGTATCTAAATTTGATTATCTAAGCTTAATTTATTGTTCACTAACGACTATCTCTTCGCTTGTGTATGCTCATCCAAAATTATCTGGAAAAATTTGCTACACAGCTATAAGACACCCATTGTACTACCATGGAATAATAGAATATCCAATTAGTTTTATTTATTTTTGATTGGTAAGGAATAAAGAATTTTGTAGTGTAGTGTATGGTATTATTTTTATTTATACGGTTTTAGGGATCAATCGAGAACATCGGTGTTCGAAAACTTTCCGAATAATATGCGTAATGCTATTTAACATTCGAGATATCATAAAAAGTAGTAACCAAACCTAGCTAGCTACAAGCAACGTGACTGTCAACAAACAAAAAAACCACTGTGACGTTTGAGGTTAATATTCTCTTATTATATTATTTAGCATTATCGTATACCACTCTTTTTCCTTAGCTGTTAACAAAGATAAAACTCGTTATTCCCCCGAAAACCATCAATATTGGTTAGTGTTCGAGTAGCGATATAAAAAATTATCACGCTCAGTGGAGCGGCGATTGAGTGACGAGTGTCGTTAGTAACCCCGTTACAGACACGGGTCCGTTATGTCGTTACGAGACGGGGTCGACGCGGGGAGGACGCGACACGACACGTCTCAAGAACCCTTATAGACAAGCCTACAAACTAATCTCTTTTAGATCTATATTCAGGTCTCTATCCTGTTTATATTAAATATTACTGTGTATTAGATATTATACATTATATCGTCATCAGTTTGAACTTGATGTTATCTCATTGTGTCAATTCTATTAATGTTCATAGATTTGTTATATATATGTTTATTGAAGCACTGTCATCGTGGTATGAAAATCAATTAAGATCTTGTTATGGAAAATATAATAAAAATATGAATAAAATAAAGTTCAATCTCAACGCGCACTGTGCGTGGTGGCTACGACCCTTTGTATCCAAGAAGCACGAAAATTAAAATTAGAAAAATATAATTATTATTTAGTAACCGGCTAGAACTCGCGTAATATTTACCGGATATTGCTCTGACCAGTTTCGAACTTATTTGAAGTTCTTCGTTCTTGAATTTATTTAGTCCAGTACTTATGAAAAAACCTTCAGCACAGATTCGTTGCCACAATGTCCAAACATATTATATTGACGTACCACGATCTGTTGTGGGTTTTCTTTCAGATCAGCGTAGGCCAGCCACAAACAGGCGGAATGACTAACAAATACGAAGAGAAGTTTTCCGTTCGAAATTGAAGAATATCTAGATTGGGAAACTACTGTACGTATGCGATTGGTTTGTATAGTTTTGAGTTAGAAACCTGGATTCGATTTTCCGAAACACGATTCTGACTATATGTGGCTTGCCTTATATACCTGCTGCCAGCAATAACTGGTCCAACAAAATTGATTACACTGATTACAAAACTTATAAACTGACTAAAATATTTTTCTCGAGATTACGTTAAAATCACTTGTTAAATTGTTATGTTTGTGACGTAGATGTTGTTGACTATGAAGATCAATTAAGTACCAAATATTACTATTAACAGAATTTGCACTCATGTTCTGAAATATAGATTTAAAGTTTAACTTTATTATGCTTAATGCTTGGTTATATTTGAATATGCTTATTTAGTCTTTTTTTTTATTATTGTCAGATAGCTCCGAATATAGTTTCAACCACATTCAGTGGTCTTTTTGAAGAAGAACTCAGGACGTCCACGTTTACATCTCGCTTAGCACTTACCAATGTAATTGCAAGGCGATGCTAATGTCTACTATATTATTTACTTTAAATCCTAAATTGGTACTAGCAAAACCCCTTTTTATACGAAAAAGCCCTAAACACCCACAAAGTGCGCTCCAACCCCCTTTTGTATGTCTGACAAATTTTAATATTTAAGATTCAGAGCTGGTTCACAAATTTCAAAGGTATTCTGGTGCCTGATTGCGCTATTTGCGTAATGGTAATAAAACACCTTCCATCATATTGAATTGCTTACATTCAATTTTGAGTGATTTTTGTTGAAATTGATATGTAATAATAAAAATATTTCATTGACATCTTTTTTTAATGATATTGTGACGGAACAAGCTCGAGGCCCACCTGATTTTAAGCGGACTAACCTCTGCCTATAACATATGCATCAATACATATGATCTCAAGGTGACGGGCGCAGTGCAATTCGTGACTTGTGACGAATTGCACTGCGCCCGTCACCTTGAGACACAGTAGTTAAGTCTCATGTGCCTGTAACTTCACTGGCTCTCAAGGATTGCTGCCGGAACACACTGTTAGGTGCTTGGCGATTTTCTACTTGAGGGTGGTCGCTAAACAAGCGGGCGTTTGCATAATGCCCTTCCACCGTGCGGTGAAGCTCAAGCCCGCGGCGGGATTCGAAACCATGGATCTGCTGCGTGGCAGTCCATAGTAAATGCCACTGAGCCATCACTGCTTCAGACATCTATCGAGTGTGCTTTAAACTTCATTCAAAATTTTCTGCTATAACATATAAAGTAAATATTGAAGATAGAAAGACCTAATTTAAGATTTTCCAAATAAAATAAAAAAAAACGGTTTCTTTAAAGCTTCACGTGTTCAGGCCTTGTCATTAACCCTAAAATAGAATTAATTCTCGGTGCCAACCTAACGAGATGAGCGGTGTCACAGAAACGTAAACACAATAACAGTTATCTGTCTTTCAATCTACGGGTATTGTCCTTATAGCGCTTTCAATACAAATGTAGTATCGTCACATTTAAAAAAAAAGTGTTGAATTCTGAGATAGTTTGCATCCATGTTACTTAGCTTCACACTGAAACATTATTCACTTTATTTCTAAATGTAAAAAAATTTATTCCCATAAAAAACGAGTTCTCTGAATAATTTAGCACATACACGAGAGTTTGAGTACTTGGTATTTAAAAGATGACGAAGTTACGCTTGTACAGAAAGTGCTCTGAATACAATTTTCACAGAAGCAATGTACGGGTTGAATAGAATTACTGACTCTCAAGGACAGCTGCCGAAATACACCGTTAGGTGCTTGGCGACAGATTTTCTACTTGATGGTGGTAGCTAACCAGGTAGGCATTCCCAAAATACCCTAACATTATGCTATAACGACTGCCATCTTATGAAAACAACCGGGACTGAGGGCCTAACGTGCCCTCCAAAGCACAGAAGTGATCAGGTGTAATGACGCTGGCAGTCACCTACCCAACTCAGCGGCAGACGTAACTTAGTAGATCGGTAAAGAACAGCTAAGAAAATTCCGCTACAAGCGCTCCAAACATAGTAACCAAAACTTGCCTAAAATTTCTGGATTGTCACTGCAGCATCATTATTAGAAGTTTATTCCAGTTTATTTGCCGAATTCACATTTGATGACACGTAAATGGGAAGAGTGCAGCTGTCCGTGATCCAGAATATAACAAGATGTTCAAGGCGTGGATTGACGTTGTACAGACTTGTCTTACTGTGACACATTCGCTGTCACGCCTATACATAAGTTGCGGAGTAACACCGCGTGTAATAGGGGTCCTCTGAGCTGATAGCCCGTCCACACTCCGCTGAGCAATCTCCGCCGACATGTAAGAGCTGTTACGAGAGTTGTATCTACCTACAGGCCATTGAGGTACTCGTACTGGGTTTACGACGTGTATCAAAGCAAGCTCTCAAAACATTACATTTACTGAAACATTTCAGGATATTAAATTATTATCGGACTGTTTGTTAGTGTGTGTGTCAAAGCACAGCTTTGGGATTTTGAGGTCTTAGGTTCAATTCCCGGATCGGTGGAATTCCCGAATATTGGGTTTTTCTAACAATGCATTTTCAGTATGTATCTGCTGGAGCCTGGAGCTGTATCTGGTAGATGGCGATAGACTTGCCAACTATCACATAGGATCAAAACTAGCACAATGCGCCTACGTTTAGATACATCAGTGAATACAGACGTGACCGATTTATCTTGCATACCAGTTTCTTCATCAAGGATCACTGTATTCCGATTTGAAGAAAATGGGTGCTGGAGAAATTGCAAGCTCTCCAATTACAACACACGTTAAAATACCTAAACCAACGCATCTAAACTATGAAAGTCAGTCAAACTTATGAGCACAAATGTGCCTTAGTAGCAGAAGAACCGTTTGTGCTAGTTCGCCCAGAGAAGTCAAATTTACGAGAGGAAAAATTTAAGTCTTGTGCGGGATTTGAACCCACGTCCATCCACCCCTTTAGCCGGGGTATGCTCTTATCCAATTGAGCTAACATGACAATTTAAACGAAAATGTAATCCGCAGAGTATGCGTTATTGCAAACATAAACAAAAAATTAAAATGTTCATATTACAATGTTCCGGTTTGAAAGGTGCAAGTGCCGGTGCCGCTACAGGCACATGAGACCTAAGTACTATATGTACAAAGGTGATGGCTGCAGTGCAGTTCGCCACTTGTGACGAAAATAAAAAATATGTGCTAATGATGTATTTTCAAAACAAAAAAATACGATTCGTATGTATGTGTTTGATGTCGACTCCTCTTTGAGGTTGATCTTCATCGCAAATATTCGTCTTAAGTTTTCAGGTTTGTGTTTGTCACAACGCAATACAGCTATCTATGTAAACATGCTTGCAATGAGAGAAATATTTCATTCGTTGTTTAGAGAAGGATTTATGTATACAACTGGCAACGGATATTTTATTTTATTTTCATCACTCGTGTTCAGAAAATACTAATTCATCTGCTAAAATTGTTGAAGCTAATTTGATTAGATTTTCTACCTTAAGGCACTTGAAATTAGTTTTAGGAGGAAAGAAGGGGAATACTACAGATTTTATGAATATTTTTACACGATAGAAGAGAGGACATTTGATATTTTAATATACAATGTGATTCTATATAAATAATTAGGCTTTGATTGGGTAATCAAAACCAATTGAACCAAACCGTAAAATTAAAAACCACTAAAATTCACGGTACTGACTTCGTTGCATTTGATACCCCAGAACAAGCGAGACTAGCATTCTTTGAAATAGATTTTCTAGATAAGCGTGGTGGGTGTTTACAAAAACCTCTACAAATATACGGGGAGGAAAAGTAAATTCAAAATCACTTATTCAATTAAGGTAATTTACAAATTTTAATATGGAAATATTCTTTTTTTTTTTTTTTTTTTTTTTTTATGCTTGATAGGTTAGCCTTTGACCACTATCTCACCTGGTGGTAAGTGATGATGTGCTCGAAGATGTTGTACAGGCTAACCTAGAATTACTGGCTCTCAAGGACAGCTGCCGGAACACACCGTTAGGTGCTTGGCGACAGATTTTCAACTTGAGGGTGGTAGCTAGCCAGGCGGGCATTCGCAAAGTGCCCTACCACCATGCTGTAACGACTGCCATCCTAAGACAACAACCGGGACCGACGGCTTAACGTGCCCTCCGAAGCACGGAAGCGCTCAGTAGTAATGTCACCAGCGGTCACCCATCCAACTCCTGACCGCGGCGGACGTTGCTTAACTTTGCTGATCGATTCAGAATGGCCAAGCAAACTTCGCTACGAGCGCTTCAAAAATTCTACATTGTACTGCCTCGTTCAGCTAAAAAATTTATAGAGCCACTGCGAAAAGAACGGGCAACAAACTCGGAACCATTTATTCACAGGGAATACATGTGTTGATGTGTGGTGACAAAGTAACGTAAACACTGCGCAGCGGTTGTATAAATACATTTGATGGTAAGGTAATAATTAATCTATATCTATACGAATATTATTAGGAGAAAAGATGGTGTATTCCCGATGTCCCCATTGACCATATCCCCATCAATGGGGACAGTGGGAATTGAATAAAAAAAAATGTAAAACGTTCCCGCTGTCCCCATCGCCTGTATCCCCATCAATGGGGACAGTGAAGATTTGTATTTTTGTATGCAACGAATAAACTTAATAACTACTGGAATGATTTAGATGAAATTTGGCATGGTAATAGTTTGAGACCCGGGAGGACATAGGATATAATCTAATATAACATTATACAACTGCGCAAAAAGAGGATAATGTTAGCGCTATAACCGAAATGAGCGCGGGCGGAGCCGCGGCTGCAAATCTAGTATTTAATAAAATCCCATTTGAATTGTGACAAACTGCGATGTATCTGAGCCTGGTAGACAGCAAATGGTTAACCTCCTGTTGACAAATCAATCTATAAATAATTAAAGATATGTAAATAATGTTATTCAAGATAATAAGGTCTATGTTAGACAAAATGTGGCAATACATATCAGAACACCATCATGAAACAACTCTTTTATTCCACGCGGAGAATATATGAATTTTCCTTTAAAGTGAATTTCCTCGTTTTTCATTTAGCACGTTTTGTAAGCAAGGCGTCGGTCCATGCAAGGTTTAGTGTAGATTACGTCACTCAAACCCCGTGGTAATGCCGGAGTAATGCCGCGAGATTACAGCGCTCAAGTACTTGTATGGATAATTAAATATTTGTGAAGTGGAATACCTTGTTATTAAATCGCGTATAAATAGAACAATACGACATCCTTATCTTTTTATCAGATGTTGTTCTAACGATGCATGTGAACAAGTAGAGGTACGAGTGTTATACTGTATTCAGTTACTCTTATATAAGTATTTGTCTAAAATGTCATCATGACTAGGATATTTTCGGATTGACGAGCGTATTTGGACTATTATATACTTCACCAGATGGTATGTGGCTGATAAACAGGTTACAGAAGATATTTAGGCAATGCCTAAATAAGGCACAGGCTATATTGGACAGCAGCCGGGAACAGTCCACGGCAAGCAGCATAGCAGGCGGTTCGTCCATCAGCCCGGCGCGCATCTGAAGACTAAGCAAGCTCTCAAATTGTTGTTCAGGCTAGCCTAAAAATACTAGCTCTCAAGGACAGCTGCCAAAATACACCGTTAGGTGCTTGGCGATAGATTTTCTACTTGAGAATGAGTTAGCCAGGTGAGCATTCCCAAAATGCGTATGCTCACCTGGCATTGAGCCAGTCCATTGCTATTACCGCTCGGCCATCATTGCTTCCAAGTCTGTGACAAATGTGAACGATCATGAATTTTAAACCTGACGAGGTAGACAACAACACTTCAATCTAAACAGACAATTATGTAATTTGTTAATTAACTATTGTTTTAGTAACGTTGCTATATATTGCTGGCGTCAAGTTAATCCAACATGGTTGATTAAAATTGATAATTTGTAGTATTAATAGGTATCTGGATTATTATTAATCCTAGAAGAACAAAAGTGTTAGTTATATACACTTTTATTCTTCTGATTGACTTTTTTCCCGTTCGAAGATATCGGCATGAAGTGAGCCATGACAAGGGGTGATTTAAAACAAGTTATTTTTTAGTTCCTTCCCTAAAAGGCAAAACAGAGCCATATTAATAAGACGTGGCTGTATGTCTGTCTGTCCGTCCGTCTATCCGTATGATAAAAAGCCTGAAAATTTAATATTTAGTGTAGAATGTGATTAAAAGACGAATTTAGGACTAGAAATTTGATTAAAATTAAATTAGATAATTTGAAATAATTTGTGTCTAATTTAATCTTAGTATGCAGGTTGTGATCGTCTTGTAGAATAATACATACGTAAAAAATATCTCAAAAAAAATTGTGTCAAAGTTTTTGATTTTACTCCATTTTCCTTACAGAGTCTATCTCAAACTGCAATTTATAAGGCACCTTGCACTTTGTTGTGACAGATTGCGTACTGTATTGCCGTGAAGCGCAAATTATATTATTATTAACTATACAGGAACACGATAAGCGTAAAGTTCCCTGGCTCAGGCCAGGTCCGATCTTGCGCAATGGGTAATGAACTGAATTATATAGCGGATAAGGTACAAAGTGAAATATTGAATGAAGATGTAAATAACTTGGTCAAAGTAGAAAGGGATATGGAATGCACTGAACTTAGACTAGCAGGCCTGCAAAAAGGTTTCACGTTGAGAATTCATCAGATGATGGTTTCTATATAATATCTATATATAAAGCATTCGTATGTCAAATCAGAACGTTTGTCCACTAATAAGTAATATTCGCCAGTGTCAGAAGGTAAGTAAATACCTCAAGCTATTCACTTAGAAATTCCTCAAAACAGATATTTGGAATTGATACAACATGCTTGTATGTTTGTAACTGTATAATTGTTGCTGCAGTGGTGTAGAGCTCCTTGCGAGTAGACATTGTTGCCGAACATGAATCTGCTAGTTGTGTATATGTATCTAACATCATCTCAAAACTGAAGTAAATACTCGGTACTCTGTCGTTAATAACTTGGTATTTGCAAGGTTTGCTATTAGAAAATAAGACAGGAATAGTGTTATAACTAACATTTTTATTTCTAATATCCACCTTATTTTTATTCTATATTACAAGCATTATTGCGTGTTTCTTGTGCTCCAATTATTTGTAAAATATAAACTAACTTTCAAAACACTGATACACAGATGTACATAGTAAATAATATTGTAATATAGTAAATAAATTTCATATAAAATCTTAATCTAGATAATAATTGTATAGCTGCTACAAATGAATCACTTAATTTTTATTGAACACCTTAAAAACATTTTCACACACTACATTAAAACCATCTCTTTACAATGATCAATATGTATATATTTGACTTGATTTAGAGAGAGCGAAACGATTTTCGTTTCTAACTCAACGCAATAGAACACAATAAACTTGACTTATATTATTAGTTATTACCTTTCGAAGATTTATCATCATCAGAACCATAAATTTTCGTCCCTTCGATTCCACCCTCAGACCCTTCAAGGATTCCTTTTGTTAGGATTATTGAGTGGAAACGTTCGCGGAAAATACCTCAAATATATGTAGAGGAAACCGACAGATGTTTGTAGTGTTTTATAAAAATATACATAGACAGATTTTTAAGCGCTCGTGGCGGAGTTTCTATTATTACTATTGCGATTCCTATCCGATAAAGTAGTTTAAGCAATGTTAGATGCAGTCATTACTGGAACAAGTTACCGCTAGTGTTATTTACTTCCGTGCTTCGGAGAACACGTTAAGCCGTCGGTTGTCCCAGTTGTTGTCTAATAGGGTGGAAAACGTTACGGAGAACGTTCAAGCAGGCCGTGACAGTGCAATAGGTATTTGAAATATTGTTCCTGTCTCTATCGCTCAAGCAACAGCTCATGTCAAAATTTTGCACAAAGATTGGTGCGCGGTTACGATGCGCGCCAAGTTAACTAAAATCATTATGTAAAACCTCTGCCGCCAAGCACGTAAGGATGTGTTCCAGTAGCTCTCCTTGATAGTTTTGTAGTTAAGCCTGAATGCGAGCCTAAATGCATTAAATTATATTTGCAGCAGCGTTATAGGCAGAGGTTAGTCCACTAAACATCGTGTGGACTTCGTCTTGTTCCGTCAAGATAACATAAAAAAAAAACTGCACTTATAATGGATTCTACTTCTCTATGGCACATGGTTGTAAAAGTGTTTGTATTAAATAGACCTCTATATAAGATGAGTAGGTTATAAAAGATGAGTAGTTATAGTATTTTAGACATAATTTTTTTTCAGTATCAAGCATTTACCCTGACGAACCCTTCACTTAGTTTTATATACCACAACGAGCGATGAGTTGGGGGAAATTTCTGCTTTCTCACGTAGGGTCCTATTATGTTGGTGCTAAATCAAGTAATGGGAGCTAATGAGGGGTGACTATAAAAAAGGTTAAGAATGATTTATTATGTGCGTTTTGAAGCAATGATGCGGCCATCATCAACCGGTAACAACCGTGGACTGACATGCCAAAACTCCATAGTTCGATCCCCACCGCTGTTTTTACTTCACAGCACGGTGGAAAGGCAATTTTCGAATGCTTGCCTGGTTAACTACCACCCCAAGTAGAAAGTCTGTCACTAAGCACCCAATAGTATGTTGCGACAGCAAAACTTGAAAGCCAGTAAAATAACAGGCACATGAGACTTATGTCAAGTGGTGCAGTGGAATTCATCACTCGTGACGAAATGCATGAATTATAAGCAGAGGTTACCGGTTAATCAAAATCCTATTAAAAAAGTCAAGGTGGGTTGAAGTCGCTTAATGTAACTTACACACATTGTAAATTAAAGTTCTCGCGAGTATTTGAACATACTAAAGAAAAGTGCTGGCTAGAATAACCTCCATCCTTTCCTCCCATAACTGCATTCTAGGTATGTCGATAATTCATTTTTGTGGCGACCCATTCAAACTAAAGCCTGTTGACCACCATCAAAGACGTCATTGCATCTACCATCATTTGAGTTGCGGTGAAAAGATTTTGCACAGGCGATAAAATAAAATAAAAATGACCTCCGGCACGAATCACTAAAATAACATTTAAGCTTTACAAAGCACTCAGGCAAATACAGCTTATTTCATTTATTCAAAACGTAACTCTATCCTTCACATTTTAACGTTGCCACCATTTTTCTCAGTCATCCACGTTAACGAGCCTTCAGCGGAACCTTAACGAGAAAATAACCTGTCAAGTGCGGGTTGGGCTACGAATTAGGTGGGTTCTTTTTTATACAGTAACATTTTGAAATTGCGAAAATTTGAAAGTGATGATGTATGTTGGATTTTCTATTGGGACTTGAAAACGGCTGAAACAATTTATCTCAAACTTGGAATATAGATATTTTATATCTTATATTCTTAGATTAAAGCTAGGACTATATCAAATCGACGCTCACGTCTGTGAGGTCTAAAACGTGTGAGGTTGGTGTCCTCATCTAACGCATGACGCTTTCCCGGTGTGACATGCGTGAGACCACAAAATCTGGGACGCTGGAACCGTGTCATGTAAGTAGAGCGGCGTGAATCGAAAAGCCCGTTTGCACATTGATTAGTGTTTTAGTGCTTAGTACTTAAGGGCAAGATCGTAGTCAAAATAATTTCTAATTCGGGCGGAGCTAATAGAAATGGGCGTTAACTTTTAACTCATAAAAATATTCAGTCGCACGGCGGCACTAGTCGCCGTACCACGGATAGCGTCGCTAAAATTGTAGAGTTTCGTGCGCTATTAGAAGCGGCAGAACAGAAGTGTAGATAACAACATTTTTATCTGCAGTTACTGCAAACCTCTAAGGTAAAAAAATATTATCACTTGTATGTAATGATATTTTTTTAATAGACTAAGCGAAGCGAGGTCTTTGTGGAGGTCTGAGCACTGTATATTTCCCCGTCAATGAATCTCAATTGCCTTAGTCGATCTTCTTGAAATTTGGTAGAAAGGTGCCTATTATGCATATCAACAGAATTTGCAAGTAAGAACCTGTAGGAGCTTAATTGGTTTGTGGTTTGCTGAGATTATAGGGTCCATAAAACGAGGTTATAATTTAAAATTCAAAAGTATTATCTCAATATTGTGCTCAAAAAAGTACTTTGACTTCATGAAGCGGTACGAAACACGGTAATATTATCTATACAGTATTTTAACTCGGCCCTGTCCTCGAAATAACTACCTACAGCCGCGCGGTACGTAAACATGCGATAGGGCTGCTCGCCTCCAGCATTTTAATTACATTTTTCTACTTTGTGTTTCCATTTTGTTTTGTGATTGTAAATATACTTTTTTTATATAAGCAAACTAGTGATTCGCCCCGGCTTCACACGAGTATTTAACAAAAAAATCAAAACTTATAAATTCAACATATAAAAAAACAGTCATTGTGACATAACTGTAATAGTTAGACTTATAGTACTGCGGACTTTTTTATAGATGTCTTCTATAAAATTGTAGTATATCACTTGGCTCTATTTTCAATGATTTCGGTAGCGTATGCGATATACCTAACGATTTTTTTTGGTATTTTTTCGCACTTTATGTTACGTTATCGAAGTTTACATTCGACCTAACTTTTTGAAAATCTTCTATAGCCTATGTTCATCAGGGATAATGTTGGATTCTCATGGTGAAAGAATATTTCAAATCGGTCTATTAGTTTCAGAGCCTATTCAATGCAAACAAACAAATGCACAATCAAACTTTTCCTCTATTAGTTTAGATAAAATACTTTGTAAATTGAATAGGAAGTGTGTAAAAATGCGTGTTGTTTTTCATTGGTTGTAAAAAATATTTGCATCTCGACTGAAACGTATGAAATGCTTTATTATTGAATTTTAAAGTATAAAGCTTAATCAAAAATTGTTTTGGCAAACATGGACAAGGTGGAGAACAGGGAATATCTTTTACTTGGTTATAGATACCTGCAGCTATTTTACAATTAATATGTTTAGTTTGGACGAATTCATGCAACCAAAAACAGCACAACATATCCTACTCGTCATATTAAATATGTACTTGAACTTATAGGACGTTATCCGCACCAACCACTGCGTTACTGTCATATACTTACCAACTCTAAAACAGAAACTTGCAATTTTACTCTTGATCATATTTCTATATATCTATAGATAAATAAATATTATGCATAGGTATAATTTCAGTTATAGAAAGTCATTTTGCGTTTATTTATGAGATAACATAATAAATACAAATAATAATAAAATAAAAGTTCAAAATTTTAATAGGAGTATAATCCCAATGCAATGCTCAATAATAAAATAAAAGATAATAAAAATAATAAAAGATAACTGTAATGAAACCGCCATATAAGGTTCACCCTACTGCTACTAAAAGTGGTGCAGGCAGAATCGTACCAAGTTTCTGAGTCACATTGGTTAAAGAACCCCACTCGTAGGTGCTTCATTCATCATGGAGACCAGTTGAAGATATGGAAAATACTCCCAAGTCAGACATCAGCCTTCGGCCTCGCAAGTCACTCACACGAATTGGACTGCAGTCTCGCCTTGCACTTGCCCATGGAACTCACGCACTATCCGTGCTCTAAATGTAGTATGATGAAGAAGAAGAGCTCGTAGGGCAAATCCAGAATGATGGAATTCAAGATAGCCACTATACAAAGTACTCCGATCACACTGAAGCTCAGCTTTACTTCATTTTTTATGGCAGCCATCTTGAATTCAGCTATTTTGGATTTTTTTGCATGTCATTTGACTGTTCTCTCGATTCCCTATGTCATTTGTTCAAAACTCCTTTACTTATCTGTAACCGTTTACCAGATACGTCATATATCTTCACTTGGCAGGCGTCATTTTTATGATTTCCCATTATTATCATATCACGAAAACCACCTTGTTATTTTCAGTTTAGAATACTTTCTTTCCCCGTGACTCCTTCCCATAGAACAATTTAAGTCAATGGTTTCAAAACATCTATGTATGGCGGCCATCTTAAAAAATAATGTCATCGAAAAATAATTTCTAAATTCGGAATAACGACGCCTAAAACCACCCAGATATTGATTTTCAGACGGATCGGAGCAACTTGAATTTTAACTGCCATCTTGAATATGTCATTTTGGTTTTTGTCAAGTCTCATTCGACTGCTGCTATTAAAAGTTGTACGAGAAGAATTGTACCGGGTCACTTTTCCTAAGGAACCCCACTAATTAAAATATATAAAAAAAAATTATAATAATAGTACACATTATCACTTTTGCTATGAAAATTGAAACTATCTACAGAAGTAACGGTTCAAAAGTTACGGGTACATGCTTTTAGAGGTAGTACGAAAGAACAGCGGAGTCATACAGATGTAACACACATTTCAATCCGACTAACTACATACTAAGTATTTAACTTTTAAAGTCAAAGAGATATAGGTAAGTTCCCTTTATTTGAATGATTGGATATATAAATACCTAGAAAGTAGTTGGTCGTCTCGGAAAGTGTGTTAGGGGTATTGGGAAGAGGTTCTCATTTAATTGTACAGTAACCTAATAATAACAAAATGAAATATTTTACCAAGGGTTAAAAGTCTAGATACCTACTAAAATAGGAATTAACAATGCCGTGTCTGAACTTTAATCAACTCGCTCAAAAAAGTTATTATAAAGATTTTATAAATCAATATAAACAAAAGTACTACCCCAATAAATGTTTTACTTCAGTTTCAATAATTTATGACTTCCAAATTAACGTATGGTAAAAAAATATTGTAATATTTCGTAAAATAAATGCACAATAATGATGGCGTAACGAACGGCACAGATCCCACGTCCAAACGGCCCGAGCGCTGCGGGCAGACTGATTTTCGTTGCGATTTCTTCTCGCGATCAGAGAATTTTGTGGCAAAAATTCATAAAAATGTTTTCAACACAAGTTAGTAAGTAGTTCATTAGAGTATAGTATTAGCTATTTTTTTAAAAAAGAATCATTGCATTTAATTCAACTATGCCTCTTAAATTAATAAAAAACAATCTAAAAAGGGTCGCCGATTACAATTTATTACAGAAGAACTAATAAGTTTTAATAAAAACTAATCAACTAATTCACTCAATAAAGAATTAAAGAATATGATATATTTTTTTCGCACATTTTGAACTCATAGTTTCAGTACAAGAAGATTCCAAAAGTGCGCGTTTCACTACGGTGATCGCCTTAACACGTTTGGACAGCAACTGTTTAGTGTTTAGTATCTTGTTTAGTAGTGCATTCTATTTTTCACATTTTGTCTCAGTGTGCCCGTCGTCTGCCGCTTTGTTTGCTAAACGCTTGTTGTGCAGCACAGCCTAGATGTCGTGTGGAGAAGGTCTATCTCGTTTTTAAATAATGGCATATGGGAGCGAACATCTAACCTATCAATTATACGTGTGATTGAAATTCTGGCACATATTTGGCTCAACGAATAAGTATTGCAATTCAACGGGGCAATGCTGCCAGCATTCTGGGCACGCTGCCAACTGGGAGTGGGCTGGAGCATTTGGACTGCCTATGAGTCTGCTATGACTTATAGGTTGTATAAATGTTTTTATTGTAGTAGCTGTAGTGTTGTATATAGTTCATAGTATTTTGTTTAATAAAGGCATACCGCCGGTAAGAAAACCTATCAATTTGTGTAAGAATATATATAAAATACGATGTCTTCAATGTAAAGAACCGAAACATTATACATAAACGTATTACTGTATTTTTTTATTTCCGATACCACCACTGCTTATATATCTTACAAAATTGTTAACGCGATTTAAAGTTTTTGAATAGCGATATATATATATTTTATAGCTGGTCAGTTAGCTTTTAAACTTTATCTCACCTCAGGATAAGTGATGATGTGGTTGAAGATGTTATTCAGGCTAACCTAGAATTACTGGATCTCAAGAAAAGCTCTTGGCAATAAATTTTCTACCGTAGCGTGGTAACTAGCCAAATCCTCTACCACCGTCCAATATCCTAATAATGCCATACTGACTGAATCTTTATTATAGTTTGATTATTTTTATATCGGTTTTAAATTTTATGTCCTTCCTTTTCGTAACATGTCATAATACGCATAAGCGGCGAAAAGATTAAAAGTGATCATAGTTTGAGATATGGAAACCAAAACATTGTATCTCTGTATTATTCAAAATTGTTTAAACGTGAATTTCATAAACGAAAAGGATGAACAAAGAAAACCAATCGTTATAGTAGATTTACTACATGATAAATTTTTAGAACACATTTTTTTTTTCATATAGAATGTAATCGAGCCTATAGTAAATATATAGAAGGTTAGGGACATCAAACGAGAGCAAAGTGTTTAAAAATGCACTTAAGTTAATTTAATAAAAGTTTAGCAGTCTAGTTAATGGCCGCACCGTCCCATATGGCGGTTAAAATAATTTCGGCTCAGTCGATGCAGTCTCGATAGCCCAGTAGTTAAGGAACTCGTGCTTAAAATTCCATACCTGGTCGAGATGGAAGGTGCTGTACCTTAAAAATGTGTAAGCTTTAGTACGTAGCACGCGATAGTTAAAGCTTCAAGCAGACGCGCGATCGTTTGTGACGGCAGCAGTCGCGCTTAACCTAATAGCCCTATGGGATACAGACCTATATTGGCAGCAGAAAAAATCGTTGTCTAGGAATGTAAAGTACAGTTTTTATCCCTAAATGAAAATAATATAAAACAAACAAGCTAACAAAGCTACTTATTCAAAAAGATGGAGTGGCAGGTTCAAATTGGCTAGTGTCCAAATATTTTTCTATCAAACCGTACTTAAATATTGTCTGTCATTCAGTATGAGAAAACGCTTATAATAGTAGATTGTATCACAAGGGAGCAAAATAATATATATACAGCGTGGGTGATATTTGGATTTATAGATATGGCTTTTGAGGTAAACTAATTTAGCGATCAATTGATACTCGGACACCCTACTTTGTATCACTTTCTGAGAAAATAAGTAAGACTTGAGAGGCAAGTAAGAGGCATGGAAAAATATATTACCCCAAAGAGTTGAAGAATGTTCATTATTGGCTAAATCTTGAAAATATGTTATAAACACGTTGTTCCATGTATACGAAGAACAGACCACCTGTATTTGAGTAGATGTGATAAATGTTATAATTTGGCAGAGTATAGTGGAGGGAGCGGAAATAAGCACAACCTACAGAAAAAGACAATATTCACTTGTATGAACGTTTATTCATCAAAATAAACTCATTACACGGAAACGCAAATTAAACTTATTGGTAAATAACTTAATATACGAAAACATCGTCCGACCATCACAATGTGTACCAACCAAGGAAGAGAGGGGACGAACCAGGTATTATGAGTCTTGTAATATAAAATATAAATTTAATTAAATAAATATATCTTTCAATAAATATATCTAGTATAAAATTTGTTTATATAACAATAATTCCTTGGGATAAAACAGGAGTGCTGATGATATTTAACCATTGGGTGCTTATCACACTATTTTAGTCCAGCCGTTTAAGCATGAAGAAGTTACAAACATGCAAACACGCTCACAAACTTTTGCCTATATAATATTAGTGTGATGTGATGTTTGTTAATTCTACTAGCTTAAACAGCTGGACCAATTTCGATGACTTTGAAATTTTTTTTTTTTTTTTTTTATGCCTGATAGGTTAGTCTTTGACCACTATCTCACCTGATGGTAAGTGATGATGTGGTCGAGGATGTTATTTGGGCTAACCTAGAGTTACTGGCTCTCAAGGACAGCTGCCGGAACACACCGTTAGGTGCTTGGCGACAGATTTTCAACTTAAGGGTGGTAGCTAGCCAGGCGGGCATTCGCAAAGTGCCCTACCACCATGCTGTAACGACTGCTATCCTAAGACAACAACCGGGACCGACGGCTTAACGTGCCCTCCGAAGCACGGAAGCGCTCAGTAGTAATGTCACCAGCGGTCACCCATCCAAGTCATGACCGCGGCGGACGTTGCTTAACTTTGCTGATCGATTCAGAATGGCTAAGTAAACTTGACTACGAGCGCTTCAAATAGATGTAGATGAAATGGAGAGGTAATAGATGAGGTGCTGGATGAACACATAGGATTATTTTTTATCAACACGCGGGTGTAACCGCGGGGCGAAACTAGTGGGTAAGCTATGTCCAAAATAATAAATTGGTTACAAAAATTCTCCACATTTACTCGTAGATTCAATAAGGGTCACTATTCCTTACCACGGAACCTTAAAACCATGATATTGTACATTTCATACCAATGTCACAATAAATTATACCTATTTACGTCCGCATGCAACGATCACATTCGTTTTATCGTTCAATTTTGTACTTTATTACTACGATTTATGGCCCAGTTCGGATTGACTGCAGCCGTAATGGCGAACAATTACTTTTTTAGTAGTCGACGTTTTTCGTGAAATTTTTAGTGGTGTTACTTTGAAACATATGACTTGCTTTTCGCGTGTCACACTACTGTGCGGTTAGCTATTGTTGGTTTTATTTTTGCGTGCTTTAGCTTTTCCACGATAAATGTAGGTGCCTAAGTACTTAAAGGCTTGTTAGCATCGCCTAACAATGTATTGTAAACAATATATTTCCATGCATGTTTTTGATTGTGCACAATTTCAATGCGTACTATTTTTATTTACCACATTCATCCATTAAGGGCTTCTTTTATGAATATAATTTTTTTTTAATTTTTTTGAATTATTTTTTTTATGAATATTTTTAAATTCATTATTTTAATTTCACTAAAATCAGGAACACGGGGATGTTTGCAGATAAACCAAAGTCACCGACATAGCTTTCATAATTTGCAAGTTGTAGTGGCAATGGGCGGGGCCATATTGCTTGACGAACTGATAACCGATGGCGAAAAAGGTTCTCGCGTGGTTACGACATTATACTGGAACACGTAGAGTTAGTAAACCCCCCAATAGGTGGACTGACGTCATCGTAAAAGTCGAGGTAGGCAATGATTACAAGCGGCTAGTAGCTGTTGTTTGTGGCGTTCTATGGGGGAGGCATTTATTCAACAGTGGACTGCTTGTAGCTGATGAAGAAGATTTTAATTTCATCAATCACAAGCATTGTTCGAAATAAATCGCACACAACCACAATATTAGACTTTGTACCATGAAAACGATAAGCAAATTTAAAACTGTAGCTTTCAGAGGAACCTTTCGATACCAGGCAACCAAGTATTGGAACAACATCCCTCCACCTCTTCGACTGTTGAAATCTAAATTTTCTTTCAGAAAATGTTATAAATCATTTTTACTGGATAAACAAAAAACTGGGTTGTCTGGTTCGAACAATTACAGTGCGCCTTTCTTGTGTTAGTTAATGATAGTTACTCCGTTTCATACTTTGCTGTACTATGTATGTATACTTTTTACTTTGGACTATGCTTTGTTGTATAATTATGTATATTCTTGTATTTTCGTTCTTACAATATTTCTGCATCCCTTACCCTCACAGGGTCTATTGGCTGGAGGTCTTGGCAGTAGTTATGTAAGTACTTACCTACGTTCTGATATGTATTCAAACTTTTTATCCATTTCTTTTCCATATGCTTTGCTGTTTTGTTATATAGCCTGACTACTTTTTGTATATGTATCTTCCATTTTTGTACTTTCTCAATATTTATGTAATGTAAATGTATGTGAGCTAATGAAACAAATAAATGTCTGTCCATGTCTATGTCTAAAAAAAAACTAGATCCTTGAGAAACAAATCTATGCGATTATTACACTACAAATTTACAAATTTACGAGAGAAAAAATTACAGTCATGTGTGGGATTCGAACCCGCGTCCATCCACCCCTTTAGCCGGGGTATGCTCTAACCAATTGAGCTAACATGACACAATGACTCATAACTGTAATTCTTGCTCTCGTTCTTCATGTAACCATCGTATTGGGATGGAGCGACACCTATAGTTCAACTTGCGTTGTACTACAAACAAGACCAATTTTGCAATTATTTGTCGATTTTTGTTTTCGCTCGTAAATTTGTAATTTTGTAGTGTTATTCGCCTAGCAAGCGTCATTGCAAACTGAACAATATTAAAATTATAAGGTTGCGTCATTATTTACAAGTTTAAAACCAATTGCCAAATTGGTCTTGTTTGTAGTACAACGCAAGTTGAACTATAGGTGTCGCTCCATCCCAATACGATGGTTACATGAAGAACGAGAGCAACAATTACAGTTATGAGTCATTGTGTTATGTTAGCTCAATTGGTTACAGCATACCCCGGCTAAAGGGGTGGATGGACGCGGGTTCGAATCCCGCACATGACTGTAATTTTTTCTTTCGTAAATTTGTAATTTTGTAGTGTAATTCGCCTAGCAGGCGTCATTGCAAACTGAACAATATGCGATTATTATTCAAGAAAACAAATATTATCAAAATGTTATGTTTACTTCTTATGGATTGCAACTGCAATGCGTTTTATTGTTCGCTAGTGCGGTCGTGGCCTCACCAGGGAGTCACGAGGCCGTCCGTGATTTCCTACTTTAAAGTTTAAACCTAATTAATTTTTTAGTAAGGCATAACAAAATTATTACTTGTTCATCATCATCACACCAACCGAAATGTTCACCATTAAATAAAATTTCCCACATTACAGGAATTTGCCATTATCCCTAAGCTTGGCAAAAGTCTAGGGGATCGTAGTAGAATTTTGCCTCAAAAAGCACCTATAGTAATATATATCTCAAAAGGACCTTCCACCATCAGCTTAAGCCAGCCAGTGGTGGCGATCGAACCATGGACCAGAAGAACGGCAGCTATAACTGTAAAAAGAAATAAATTCTAATCAAATTTAAAAAAAAAACTAATACATAGTGTAAGCTAGCCAGTCGAACATTTGTAAAACAAAATATTCTTCGACCCACTGCCTGGTACTGCTTGGTTAGTAAATAAAAGTAATCTAGATTCTTACACAGAATAAGTAGCATTTATATAAAGCGCCCCGAATTTAGATTTATATGTTAGATTTTAGACATTAATAATTCAACATCACGGACGAAACCGATCGCTCCTTTTATGAATCTCTTTAATTAGTTCCCATTATCTATGCTGCTGAAGGAATAGCCCTTAAAAGTCAGACGAACGGACATCCGTACACCAGGACAACAGGGGCCTATTTTCTATTACAGAACCCTAAATATATTGTACTGTATTGTATCAGCCGAATTAAATATTAATCCCTTAGCTTGGCAGGCGTCATTCGGATCTCAATGTATTAAAACAGTTCCTAAGTAGGCATGCCCGCTTTTCGGTATTATATGCCTTATCGCCTCCTTCGATACTACCTAGCCCGTCACCGCACTGGCTTGTCAAGGTTTATTAGTTAAGAAACGTTGAATATCACAATATAATTTAAGGTGTAAAGGTAAAATAAATATTTTTATTTCAAGAAAATTTGACTTTTAACCCGATTATTCCCCGCCACGTTACCAAAACATCTAAGACATCAATTACGCAAGGAGGCAGAAGTCGCGTAATTTCCTCTAATATCTATTCTTACAAAGGCCTTTCATGGATTGTTGTTCAAATATCGCTGAACAGACCCTTTCAATTACGATCTACTCTTAATTAGAAGGGAGAGCAGCCCCGCGAGGTTTATTAAGGTCCCCAGGGGAATCAAAGGGCCAGTATTTATGCTTGTGCCCGGTTTTGTAAGGGAATAATTTACACGGAGCTCGATTAGGGACGGTAGTTGGCTCTAAGTTTCGTTTTGTGTATTTTTGGTTCAGTGATGTTATCAAAGGAGGCGAGAAATATCAAGAGGACCCTTACTTGTTGACTCTAATGTCACTTCCAGGAAATTTCTATTACAATATTGGAATAGGGAAATTATTGCTTGATAACGGTATTAACAGACACTTCAAAATTGGTTCAGGGCAAAATTGAGTTTTCATATTACGTATTTTAGAAATATAATTTTCTTTCTTTCATTCCGCACTGGGTGGGTCAAATGAGATATTCTTACTATGTTATATTAGCACGCTAAGCCAATCTAATATCTAATATATAAAGAGGAAAGATTTGAGATTGGTATTAGATAGATAGATAACACTTTATTGAGACACCATTTAATAATAACTTATAAAGATAACAATACAAAATATGATGTAACAATAGGCGGTATTGTCGAACAAATAGACACATTTCTAGTAAATAAAGGGAAGGTAATGGCAAAATGTTACATTTCCAGTGGTAGTACATCCCCTACCATAATTATGATTAAAAAAGCGTCACAAGGTAAAAAACCTTAATTGACACCTAATGTATAGCAACACTATACCCACGTCAGCTGATGACACTCATTCTGCGAATTCATTCTCTGAAGAGGAGATTCAAAAGTCCTCATATTTTTAAGCAGGGAACTAAAAAAAGTTTTTTGTAAGCTGTAATACATCTCTAGAGGGTCGTTTAATAAATACTTTTATAATGAATACGAAAACTGCAGCTGTATCAATCACAAGTCAAGTAAACCTAAATATGAAGCAGTGACATCGCCAAGCGGCAATATCTATGGACTGCTGTGCCGCAGATCCACAGTCCGATCCACACCACCGAAAGGAAAACAGTTGTTCCACCATCAAAAAACTTATTAATTTGCCTAGATCGTTCAGAAAATACAGCTTAGTATAAAATTAATAGATTCAAAAATCCAGATTCAGAAACCTGAAAATTACAGCCTAATGACATTTAATAACATACAATTTTTTTTTAATGCTGGCACCTATTATTTGGCTCAACGAATAAGCATTGCAATTCAACGGGGCAATGCTGCCAGCATACTGAGCACGCTGCCAATTGGTACTGAGCTGGAGCATTTGGACTGCCTATGAGTCTGCTATGACTTATAGGTCTAAATGCTTTTATTGTATTAGCTGTAGTGTTGTATATAGTTTATAGTATTTTGTTTAATAAAGGCATACCCCCAATAATTTTTTTTTTTTACTATAATCATAATATAATAATTATTCTTCAAAACAAATCAGTTAAACGAATTCCAGTTAGCAGAGTACGTTCGCCCTGATACATGTGTTGTAATGACACACACGACGCCAGGTGAGCTCGTGTCACACGACGACGCCTTATGTATAAGATGGAATCTCGTACGTTAACGTGACACCCACTTTTAATTAATGAATACGAGGTTAACGTATCTTATCTATTACCTACATAAATAAATAAACAAATAATGTTTGTTTGTATTAATAAATGTTTATATTATTAACTCTCAATTACTCTCAAGCTTTTGTATATGCGAAACAGGGTAGGCAGAAATTATTCTTAGGTAGTTGTATGCGATTTTATTACAAAACCAGTTTTACCTGCGACTTCGTTCGCGATAGTCCTACCTGCAGACTAATTATTCACATTTCAGCACTGTTTATCTCACAACGCTGTGTGAAGCGGTGAAGCACTTTTAGTAAAACATAGCTCAGAAAGAAGCTCTTTACTTTGGATTTGAAAACTCCCGGGTTGTATTTTCCAGAAGACAGTATTCATGCTAAGTAACTCAGATAGTTCCTTCGCGGTTCAAACATTAAATGTAGACGAAAAGTACTTTGCGTGCTTCTTTAAAATTTCGATTTGAAAACGGCGGTTTTGTGTGGCGGTAGACGAAAAATATATTAGATTGTGCACTTCCATTGCGCAGTCTCCGAAATGTATCCGGCAAAAGATAGATTGTTAAGGCCCTTGGGTACGTCAAATTCGTACTTTCTAAAGCGAACTCCTCCGTAACCGCTGAAGTTGAAGACTTGAAAAAAATATATTTTATAGATGAATTCAAGTACAACATTTGCAACATATGATTTTACGGTATTACTATTACTTTTGCCTTAAAAAAAATTCAAACTACATACTATTTCTTGACTTATATGGCGAACTCCTTCTAAACGGCTACGATTTTTGAAAAATAAATTGTACCATTAAATTTCTAGATTGTTATACTACAATTATAACATAGCATTTGTAAATCCATTGATATTTTCCTAAGAAAATGTCGAATTATTCAGATTCAGAACGCTTGCGGTTCCGAGGTGCTCTGCGCGGACGCGGGCGGCAGTGTTGCGCAAGCGTTGGCACGGGGAGGCTGTGTCGCTCGTAGCTCCGCTCGCGCTTTCGACTGATAACGATCTTGTCTTTGTATTAGTGCATTGACACGCGAGATTCGTAGCTGTGTGCGTGCAATGATTCGCTCGCTGCAGAAGGCCAACTTGATTGCGACGTGAAGTATGCGCGGTGACGCTTTATTATTGGTATTTTGTAGACAAATTTTATTCGAATTCTCTCACATATGAAAAGAATCAAAACTTGAAATTGACAATGTTGTGGGTAAATTACAATGGGCGGCCTTATCAATAAGATCAATGAAAAGTTTTATAATATATGTACAAAATTAATTAGTAATGTCTATAACGCTCTCATATTATAACTGGTTAACTAAAGATAATATATTTTTTTTATATTATGGTAAATAGTTTCCGGCTTTAGTAGTTTGTAGGGTACAAAATGGTTCTCTACTACATTTAGAGTTTGTATGGGGCTACATACATCTTTTGGAGTTCTAAGCTTTTCTTGATAATTGTATTAGGTGTTTTGATATAGGTTAATTAATACTACATAAAGATAACTTCTGCCAAGTGAAGATGGATAACGTATCTCGAAAATAGTGAGAGATAGGTAAGGGAGATTAGCACCGTGGGGTGCCGGGTTAGAATTGCAACTCCCCATATAATCCCGTGGGTGTCGTAAGAGGCGATTAAGGGAAAACTACTGGAAGGTGGGCAGCCACGTGGGGTGCCGGGTTAGAATTGCACCTCCCCATATAATCCCGTGGGTGTCGTAAGAGGCGATTAAGGGAAAACTACTGGAAGGTGGGCAGCCACGTGGGGTGCCGGGTTAGAATTGCACCTCCCCATATCATCCCGTGGGTGTCGTCAGAAGCGTCTAAGGGAAAACTACTTAAAGGGGGGCAGCAGCGCCTTCTAAAGAACTGCCAACTTACATTGCGATCCCCAAGACGCCTGCCAAGTGAGGGGATTATGGCAAATACCCCCTTAAAAAGTGAGGCTGTGTTCAGCAGTGCACGAACTGACTGTTACAATTACAGTACTGAAAATCGATATATAGGTTTTTCTGGACGTCCTTATTCCAAATTTGGAATTTATTTTCCGATGACGTCTGCCAAGCGAAAAAAGTTAGTCCGATATGGCTGAAAATCGATATCTAGGTTGTGCTGTGCGTCATTATTCCGAATTTGGAATGTATATTCCGATGACGTCTGCCAAGTGAAAAAAGTTACCTAGATTTGGCTGAAATTCAAAATCTAGGTAGTTCTAGACGTCTTTATTCCGAATTTGAAATTTATTTTTCTATGACGTCTGCCAAGTGAAGAAAGTTACTCCGATTTGGCTGAAATTCAAAATCTAGGTAGTTCTAGACGTCTTTATTCCGAATTTGGTATTTATTTTTCGATGACGTCTGCCAATTGAAGAAAGTTACTCCGATTTGGCTGAAATTCAAAATATAGGTAGTTCTAGACGTTTTTATTCCGAATTTGGTATTTATTTTTCAATGACGTCTGCCAAGTGAAGAAAGTTACTCCGATTTGGCTGAAATTCAAACTCTAAGTAGTTCTGGACGTCTTTATTCCGAATTTTGAAAGTATTTTTCTATGACGTCTGCCAAGTGTGGAAAGTTACTCCAATTTGGATGAAATTCAAAATCTAGGTAGTTCTGGACGTCTTTATTCCGAATTTGGAATGTATTTTACGATGACGTCTGCCAAGTAAAAAAAGTTGCTCCGATTTGGCTAATAATCGGAATCAAGGTTTTTCTGGACGTCTTTTTTCCAAATTTGAAATTATTTTTTCGACGACATCTGCCAAGTGAAGAAAGTAACTCTGATTTAGCTGAAATTGAAAATCTAGGTTGTTCTGGACATCGTCATTCTGAATTAAGAATTAATTTTTTGAAAACGTCTGCCAGGTGAAAAAAGTTACTCCTATTTGCCTGAAAATAGATATCGATCTAGGTTGTTCTAGACGTCTTAATTCCAAATCTAGAATTTATTTAACAATGACGTCGGCCAAGTGGAAAAAGTTACTTTGATTTGGCTACAAATCGATAATTATCTTGGTTTTCCTGGACGCTTTTCTATTCGTACTATCGATCTTAATTGTTATTAACTTGTTGTGAAGTGCGTGAATCCCTCTAGGGTGAGTTCCTTATTTATTATTGTTATTTCATAGTGCTGACTAAAACCTATATAACGTAAACAGCTGTGTTGCCCTACCGCGCTAGACTGTGAATTTTAAAATGTGAGTCGCTGGTAACAGTACCACGATCGTGTCGGCGCGGCTTGGCAACAGTTGGCTGAGGAATATCAGCTACTAAGCCGGTGTCTTCCTTCCAGGATTCCACTTCACTGATTTAATCCGAGGACGGGTGTTTCGAGTACTTACTACCGAGATCCAGAACTATCAGCTGACGCCAAGACCACCACATCTGGGACCTGGATCACGTGTACTATCAGGCCAGTGTCTCCCTCCGGTCTATGTAACTTCAGTAGAACTGTGCGGCTGTGCAACCTGATAAGGCTTGGCCTAATAAACTTTTCAAACCTACTCCCTGAGTTTACCTACCTACCTGCTGGCCGTGGGATGATTAGCAGTTCCCTATCGCCGCAGTACGATAAGAGTAGGAAAATTATGATTACTTATCAAAGACGCACGAATTAACATCAAAATAATATTTTGACTAACCTCGACGTTTCGATCAAGTTGCATTGACCGTGGTCACGAGTAGACTGAAGAAGCGGGTGTCATCGTCTTAAGGAGCGTCGGGAGCGATTTAAATCTACCCCGCTTGGTTTTCGTTAATGTAATTTAGAAACATGAGTTTAGTTCACGAAAGTTTAAAGAAAAGTACTTATAAATCAATTATTCAAATCTCCTAATAGATGAGAAAGTATATCGGTTACCTTTTCACGATGGAACCAATCTTTACAATATAGCTGTAGATAAATTGCCCATATTATTATTTCCTAGACAAGAAATTATTCATCTCATATCTCGTACCGGGAAAGTAGTGTTTGTTTGATGCGAGTAGCGGGTGGAAGACTGCTTCCCACCTATGGGCGGGAAAATCTAAAGGTAAATACTTCCTTCTCAAGGGCCGACATGTCCAATAGCACAAACGTTGGCCATTTTGTATTTTTGCGTACGACACAGTCGTCCCTATTCTTATTTTTCAATGTATTTTCGCCATTATACAAATATTCCTTTTATATCGTCGTTTTTAAACGAGTAAACCCGCGTCGGCTATAATCTCATTTATAAGGAGATTTGAATAAACGATTGATTATTATAATTTTCTTACTCTTATCCGATATATCTTAGCGTTTTAAAGATACGTCATCTATCTTTACTTAACAAACGTCATTGAAAAATGAAATCCAAATGTAGAATAATGATGCCCAGCACAACCTAGATATCGGAGTAACTTTCTTCCCTTGACAGACGCCATTAAAAAAATAAATCTTAATTCAGAATAATGACGCCCAGCACAACCTAGATATCGATTTTCAGCCAAATTGAAGTAGTTTTTCACTTGGCAGACGTCATCGGAAAGTTAATATCAAATTTGGAATAAGGACGCCCCGAAAAACCTAGATATCGATTTTTAGCCAAATCTTAGTAACTTTTCTCACTAGGCAGACGTCATCGAAAAATAAATTCCAAATTTGGAATAAAAACGTCCAGAATAATAATAATAATATAAACAATAATATAAATCTTTATTTAAGCCAATAACACTTTTTCCAAATCTTGTATTGCTGGTGGTCTTCACACTTCGACGTTGAAGTTTGTATCGTTAAGACCTTAATTGATAGCTGTACAGTGCACAGTTGACTTCAGTACAATTTTTCACGCAAAATAGTTATAAACATAAATTTAACTTACAAATTATCCATAAAATAACATCTTGTTCAGTTTTATACATTTTTTTTTATAAATTATCCACACAGGTGGTATTTATATTTTAACTAAATTTGTGTTCTTTACGTGTTTGTATGTATGATGCTATATGGTGATATATAAACTGAAAAATTCAGGACTTGATTATATAAATATGTTTTAATAAAAGGGCTAAATCTTCTTGCAAAAGTTGTACGAATGACAGGTTATTTTAATTGGAAAACTTGTTTATGTAGCATATTACTAAAATTTGCAGATTTTTTAAAGAGTCTGTGTGCGAACTGAAAACAACCTAGATATCGATTTTCAGCCAAATCGAAGTACATTTTTCACTTGGCAGACGTCAACCTAAAACAAATTCTTAACATGGAATAATAACGTCTACAACAACCTAGATATCAATTTTCAGTCAAACTGTAGCATTTTTCTTCACTTGGCAGATGACATTGAAAAAATAATTTCAAATTCGGAATAATGACTCTCAGCACAGCCTAAATATCGAGTATCAGACAAATCTGAGTAACTTTCTTCACTCGGCAGATGACATTGAAAAATAAAGAAAAGGAATAAAGACGTCCAGAACAACCTAGGTAGGTACACTATACATTTTCATTTGACGACTGATCTCAGTCGCAGTTGCAATTGCGGATACTCACTAGAATCGTACGGTAGGAATATAAAGTGCCATGTTACCGGAGCGCATCGCGCATCTGCATATTCTTTGACCGTTATATTTGTGCAGCGAGCGCGGAACGTATGCGGCGATGCGCGAGTAAAGTAAGCTCGATTAGGTCCAGATGCTCAAGGCCATTGGCGACTCTAATCGCCTTAAAAAAACTGATTGTGGCGAATGTTCCAGATTTTAGACTTTTATCTTAGCAAGCTTGCAAAACTAAATAAGGGTGCCTGGCTGCCCGTGGGGTGCCGGACTGCCCGTGGGGTGCCGGGCTGCCCGTAGGGTGCTGGGCTGCCCGTGGGCTGCCAGGGTGCCCGTGGTGTGCCAGGGTGCCCGTGGGGTGCCAGGGTGCCCGTGGGGTGCCAGGGTGCCCGTGGGGTGCTGAGCTGCTCGTGGGGTGCCAGGCTGTCCGTGGGGTGCCGGGCTGCCCATCGTGTGCCAGGCTGCCTGTCGGGTGCCGGCTGCCCGTCGGGTGCTGGGCTGCTCGTGGGGTGCCGGGGTGCCCGTGAGGTGCTGGGCTACCTGTGGGGTGCCAAGATGTCCACCATTCTAACAAAAAAGAATAATTGAAATCGGACTACGCGTTAATAAATTATAACTAAGTGTACATTTTGACTTTCATCCCCTTTCCCAGGGGAACCTTGCTGAAGTTCGGGATAAAAAGTATCCTATGTCCTTCTTCGTAGTATGAAACTGAAACCTTTCTCATTACCGACTTTCTTCTTCAAACTGTAACTTAAAATTATATTATTAAAAAAACTTTACGATTGTGAGACATGAAAGTAAGGCCACCGATTTGCGCTCGTTGATACATTGTAAATGAAGAATATATTCATTTATATATGTTTAATGCTTATCATATTTGTTTACTTTGTATATGAGCGACAATTTTATTGGTTCATGATATATTAAATCTCTACCCTTGCTATAACATGAGTCCAAGAACACTTGTTAAGTACGGCACTACACATCACTAACACAAGTAAAATAAAATGCCTGTGGTTTCAATTGACCTGTTAAGGAAGAACTGAACTAAATACTGCAACTTTTTTTGTAATATATAATATAGATCTACCGAACACCAATTTTAACTTTGTTAAGTTGAAGGTATGGTTGGCAAAGAAAGCTAAAGAAAGGAAATATACAGACAAAACATCATATCGCTTTCATATTTTTCATTGCTAATATGCATTAACTGACATTATATTAAAATTATCAGGATATCAGATACCCAGATATTCCCCTCAACTTCGTGACCTATACAAGATATAATATTATACTTAACTAACGTGTAGTTAGTAATAATTCTAGGTTAGCCTGAACAACATCTTCAAACACATCACCACTTGCCATTAGGTGAGATAGTGGTCAAAGACTAACCTATCAAGCAAAAAAAAAAGTTATATATTTGCATCAGACATTTTATTGGAAGGTATCCAATAAAATGTATATGTCAGGACTGTATTGTCCGTTGATATCTATGTTACGATGTCAACGGGTCTATGTCAACAATGAAAAGATAGATGTTAATGGACACGTTCTTAATTTTACTGATTAATCTGTGTTGTTGGCGAGATTATAATGTAATGAGGTACAACAAGTATAGTTGCCTGCATTAAATGATGCACTCAATATACTACTTAGGACTGACACTGAACTACACTAGCTTGAAAGGTTTTGTCCTTTTTAGCTTTCCCAATATGTCTGTGTTGTCAAGGAACTGGATATAGTGTCAACGTTCACGTGATGGCAAAGTCTATATTCATTAGCTTTGCATTTTTAATTATATCCATAACGAAATCAATTTTCAGATCCAGATGGAGGTTGTCAGTTTGAAGTGCTTTCTAACGGTACATTGACTACACTAGAATGTGTGTGTGGTGCCCTTGAGCAAAATATGGCACACTGTCATGTCCACAGTGCCCGACCTGCACACAAGATGACCTCAAATATGCATCTTACAGGACCGTGTAGGTGGCCTCCCATTGCGCAAACATTATCTAAGATTGAATTACCCATTGATACGAAATGAATGAATGAATGATTGACTACATTTTTTGAGTACTTAATTCTGGAATCGTTGGATTATCTGGATGTTGCTTTGTTTGGTATCCTATAGAACAAACAGCTCCATAAGATGTTGCATATGTACTTTCTTGTATAAAAGTATTGTGTGTACGACGAGACATGGCGACATTAATTATATTTTGAATAAAATTTATACTCAGAGAACAGCAAACAAAATCGCCGGCTCAGCTAGTACACAATAAAACTAATAACACGCACAGGTCGACCACACTGAAACAAGAGTGTTCACCCTCAGGTGAGAAGCATAATCATGTTCGAGAGATCATCAATCTTTAGCACAAATACCTACCCGCATGAATATATTTGATATACAGCGAGAATATTAATATGGACGTCGGGAGGCGTCGAGTTTCTCATAAATATGGCATCCATATCGTTCTGTGCAAAAATATCACATATTTTGTGAGAAGAATATGGACACAGAAAAACGGTGTGATTTGGTTGGTCTCATTTGGAGATCCGGAGGTCTTGACTCTTCGAGCGATTGAGTAGAGACCTCCTGAGGATGCTTTGTGTTGAATAGAAACGTAAAAAAATTTGCCTACGTTGAGTTAGTGACGTCACGTCGGATTTACAGGACAATTAGGGGGAACAGTCACTAGTTATTTGTTTTTTCTAAAATATAAATTTAAATGTTTTCTTATATTTTTTTTATATTTGTTATCAATGTAATGTAAAAATATTGAATAATATTATGTACATAGTTATTAAAATAGTAATTGAAAAATGTATACATCCCATCGATTAACAATATTACACTACTCGGATTACTTACTAGCTGCGACCCGCGGTTTCACCCTCGTAGACTATGATGATGAAAAGCATGTTTTGTGTTAATTCTCAAGATCTAAACAATTTACATTATAAGTTTCATCCAAATTGGTTCACCCTTTTCAGCGTGACGGATGTCATATTTGCTAAGAATTACCTATGCTTTCTTTGCTACTTAAATAAGATTCATATTCAGATTGAGTAAGGTAGAAATACACTCACTGTAAATAGTGTTCTCACTACAAATAACAATACAACCAGCTGCAAATCTACTCTTAAAGTATACAATAAACCAACCCAGCCAGTAATATCCGCGTTTTGTATCTTATTTTTTATCGCAAAACCGAAAGATGTTCGGTTATTCCGAACGATTCGGATATTGGATTCGGTTTATCGTATCTCCAAATGCGTGAACATTGTTTATGGACTTTATGGTCGCCGTTTTACATTTATGACCATTTTTAGTTGTCATATGACAGAAATTACGCGTTTATGTTGTTCTGGGAATATTCGTTTTATTCGCGTTCAATATTATTTGGCTTGTCATTTTTTTCATTAAAACGGTATTCAGTTGTTGCGAATATCAGATTATGTTGATGAATATACCTATGGTACGTCGCCGGCGGCGTTACATGATACTATCAATTAGGTAATTAATGTATCAATATATAGTGACCTTTTAGTGTTCATGTTTATTTAAAACTAGCTTTCCGGGCGCGGCTCCGCCCGCGCTTATGTCGGTTATCGCGTGAAAACATTAACCTCTTTTTGCGCCTGTACAGCATCTTCGACCACATCATCACTTACCATCAGGTGAGATAGTGATCAAAGGCTAACCTATCAGGCATAAAAAAAAATAAAAAAAAAACCTATTTTTTTACCCGGGTCTCAAACTATCTCCATACCAAATTTCATTCTAATCAGTCCAGTAGTTTTGGCGTGAAAGCGAAACAGACAGACAGACAGACAGACAGAGTTACTTTCGCATTTATAATATTAGTACTAATTGGTTTGAATTACGTTTGTATTTGAAATGTAGCAATAGAACTCTTACTGCGAGTTAGTGCGGGGAAGTAGTGCAACCATATATCTGTTTCTAACGACAAACAATTACGTTCGATTTTTTGTGTTCCCGTTTCAACGGTGCCGAAGAATTACGTGTCTCTGAGTGACGGGTGCAGTGAACTTCGGTACTTCTGATGAATAGTAAGAATGTACATAGTATACCTTCGAAATAATTAATAAATTTCAACAACGCCACTTAACTGGATAACGAATTTGTTTCTAATATTTTTTGTAGAATTGCCTCCAAAACCCGTCTTAACCACTACTTGCCTGATGATCTTTTCGCATGAGGTTGTGTGCTGAACAAATCCTGGCCTACTAGGTGCTTTAGGTGCAAAGCTACAGGTACTATTACAGTACTATAGGTCTATACCATAACAAATCAATTTGTATCTATACATACTATGCCAGTGGGGTGCCGGGCTAGAATGTCAATCCACGTATCTCGTAAGGGGCGACTAAGGGTAACACACGAGAAGGTGAGCAGGTGATTTCTGTGAAACTGATATCACTGCGATCCCCAAGACGCCCGCCAAGCGTGGGGATTATGGCATACCCAATTAGGGGGGTTATGATGCTATGTTCAGCAGTGACAGTATACCTATTATGACAAAGATACCTATAAAACTTTAAGATATGGACAACACGCGTATCCAGAATATAGTAGGCATTTAAATTGATTTGCACTACTATTTTTTTTTATTGTGACGAAACAAGCTTGAGGCCTACCTGATGTTAAGCGGACTAACCTCTACCTATAACATTTGGAATTCGTCATAAGTCACGAATCGCACTGCACCCGTCACCTTGAGACATAGTTATTAAGTCTCATGTGCCTGTAATTTCACTGGCTCTCGGCGACAGATTTTCTGCTTGAGGATGGTAGCTAGCCAGGCGGGCATTTTCAAAATGCTCTTCCACCATGCATTGAAGCTAAATCTGTCAGTGGGATGCGAACCAGGGATTGCGGCACGGCAGTCCATAGCTGTAACCGCTCGGCAATCATTGCTTTAAGTTGGTTTCAGTATAGTGTAACCATACAATGTAAAATATTGTCACTTGGGTTAGCGTGCCCATGTTCGTAAGTTGCCCTTATACAAATTACTATTATATAATCGATCGAAATAGAATAAAATAAAAGCAAGACTCGTTTAATCCTCAGCCTTCAAAGAGTTCTTCCAGCTGGAAACAACTCGTCAATTTGCAGAACCAATAGAGAATAAACGCAGCGACAAAGAACGACAAAGCGAAAGAAATTAAAATAACAAACAAAACAAAACAACGCCTCGGGACGTCTCGTTAAATTGTCACGCCCCGTAATCGCGAATTTCATTCGAATTGTAATAAAATCGATTATCAATGTGTTTTTTTGTAGTAAAACTGAAATGTTGTGTAAGGAATGTTGATGAGTGTTGGTATGAGCATATTCCTACCTTTTTCTATAAGTTTCGTCAAAACTAAGATAAATATAGAACTGACTTCCGAAATTGAAACGTATGGAAAATCTAAAATCTTGTTGAAGTTGACTTATTCGTATTATGCCGATACAAAACATTTTTAAAGAAACAAGCGCGAGGCCGACCCGATGTTAAGCGGTAACCTTTGCCTATAAATAACAGATAAATTTTGTCACAAGTGACGTACTACGCTGCGCCCCTCACACTGGGACAAAGTGGTTGAGTCTCATGTGGCTGTAATTTTACTGGCTTGCAAGGACTGCTACCGGAACACACTATTAGGTGCTTGGCGACAAATTTTCTACCTGAGAGTGGTAGTAGTAGTCCAGGCGGGGCCTCCCACCATGCGGTGAAGCTCAAGCCGGCGCGGCGGTGGGGATCGAACTATGGAGCTGCGGTATCGCAGCCATAGCTGTAACCGCTCGACTATCATATTGCTTCAAAGCTTGCAATACAATTGTTATACGCTTTTAGTGAAGCTTGCCTAGTCCCGCTTCCGTGATATGATAAGTGGGCAGATAGGACGGGCTTGATAAGCCGTCCGAAGTTGGTTCCAGTAATATTAAAAAGAAAAAATTGCTAGTAGAAAATCTAATATATATCACCCAGCACCTATCGATGAGTTCTTTGAAAGCCAATTCTTATTCTAGCTAGAATTTGCCTGTTTACAACCTTCGACGTCATTGTCACTTACCATCGGGTGAAACTGTACTTAGCCACCGGGCTGTAATAAAATATATTTCTCTTTAACACTGTCATGGTCCGAATCGACAACTTATTTCATTGTAGTAAGCTGGTCTCTTTTTAGGGTTTTGTGCTTAAAGGGCAAACCCTTTAAGCACAGAACCCGGAACCCTTTTAACGTAATCTAAGTTACGAGTGACCCGGTCGAGCTATTTATGAATGATGTTTTTATCTGTGATGATGATATATTAATGTGGCTCTGCTGTCTGTCTGTCCATATATCACAGGTTCGTATATCGCAAGTACTCGTATTTAGCTCGTAAAAAGAATGAGTGACCTCCATCCTGAAGTTCATATACTTTTTGTACAATATGCTCACATGTATGTATATTAGCAAGTACTTTTTTATTTCCATAAATGGTTAATGTAGATAATATGACACTCAAAATAGGACATTATTTACATATAAGTTTTTATTTTAATTAAATATATGTGTATTACTAAATAACCCACCATGTTCAACTTCCTCGCAATTGAATTGAAAATCTGAGTGTATAACTCGTGCATAAAAACCGTTTTAGGCTCGACCTAAATAACAAGCTTTCACATTTGGGGGACTGTTAAACGTCTAGGTTAATATTACTTATTTTTTAAATCGTTTTACAATCTACCATTTCTATGAATGAAAATGAAAATGAAATATCTATTTATTGCCACACAAACAACATACACAGATAATAACATTTCAGATGATTAATACCTACTGAATAGAAATTGATGAAATTAAAATGGGAACAAATTGTAACTATACATTAACCAAATAAGGATCATCAAGATTGAATGTTGAAGTAAGAAATTCAAAGTAACGCAAGTAAATAAATCTAAACTTTGGAACCTGCCTTTTTTGGAATAGAATATTGGCTATGGCGCCTCCCGCTGCGCTGCGCTGAACAACACATTTTTATAATGTGATACTCAAACTCCAAGCGTGCTTTATGGCGACTGTGCTTCCATAATTCAAAATTATCTGCCATATTTATCTGACCCCGTCTTGCAGTTATGTTACTAAGGTAGAGAACAAGACGTAATTCTATTGACACTATTTATAAAATCATTTATGATTTTAGAATGTGACGATCTTAACAGGCCCTTAAACGGTCCAAAGTAATTTCTCCATCAGGAATACATGAATTGGTTCTTATGCATAAACTAAATATATAATCTAGTAATAATAATTTATCTTGTAATGCAATTTAAATCTCAAGTTGTTATAGGTATAATTATAACCAAAACAAAATTCTCTGCGAACCCACAGTTCCAATCTATGCTACCCTGGTACCTGTAGCCAAACAAGAGCCGCTTGCTTTTTACCACTCTCAACGCAATTCCATTTTTTTTCTTGTCCCAAATACGTAACACGCTTAAATGTGTGAACGGAACAAATTGAAACAATACGTCACCGCCGCCATTGTCACATTTCACAAATTGTCCTCTCGTCGCTTCCCAACAGTACCTAATTGCTTTATTTTTCACAATTATTAATGAGGGCGCTGAAAAAACCGTTATTGCTGAGAAAAACGTTATTTTTTCTTATGAAGTGAAATTGGAATCGCTTAAGTGGTCTGTGACCTTTGGAAAGGTCCTTGTTATAACGAGCGGCTGTAGCTGATGTAGGTTGCTGGATATGAGTTTTTGAAAGAAAATTATAGGAAATTCTTTAGATGTATGGGACATTTGCTATAGAAAAAGCCTCTTGTGTTTTCTAACCTGCGAAATTTTTCCTTTCTCATTCCGTTTATCTGGGGTTGGTACAATAATAGGTAAAATGCAACATATATTTATATTCGTAGGTAAATTGGAATTCTTAAGTACTACAGCTGTTTTATTTAGAAATAGGTTTTAAAACTCCTCCTCAATGATAACAAAATATCACATCCTTCTAATGTTACTAAATATTTTTAACAAATCCGTGTTGCAAATTTTAGAATCGGACAACAGCATCCTTGTTAAGGTATTATTTTCTCTAATTTTCGCGCATTTCGGACAAGCAAATGTTGTAACCGCCACGAGCACCGCGCATTGAGATTGGACTTTATTTAATTCACGTTTTGTTTTATTTTCCGTTACCAGCTCAAAATCAGTTCATTTACACGGTAAGGATAGTTTTGCTCATAATACCAAAGACAAGAAATCATATCGACGTGAGTGGTGGCGAGCTGTTCATAATATTTCTCTTAGTCGAGATCCACCAAGAACAGATCATTACTCTTCTTAACTTACCACCCGCAAAGCCAATATGATTATAAAATTAGAACGCAAGCTTTGAATGACGAACGTGATTAGAATCCGCGACTTGGATGGTCCTGAGATGTGGACATGCTCTGCCAATTAGAGGTGCCGTTGAACTAGAAGTGAGTCATAGTTCGTTTTTTTTCATTCATTTTTAGTGTGTAACCTATGAATGAAAATCTCAACGCTAGCCTGGTGCGGTCTGGCAAATCCTCATTTCAAATAAAATTTTGTAGTAGAAAATTATTTAGAACTAAACTTTTTCTTAACAACTATTCCATTGAAATAATATATTAAAAACCAAACCTTTACCGAAATAAAAACCTGTAAGTAATGAAGAATTTTATACAAATTTGCAAATACTCTTGACAATTTCAATATACAATTCCGTACAGCTTCATAGGTTACAAAGTGTCGTGGAAAAATTACTTTATGTCTTATCCTTCTAACAAAAACACCAGTTCCGGACTGCCGGGAGGGGTTTGTTTTCACGACTGTTTCATTAACTGAAGCAACCAAAAGTGACAGGTCACCTAACCTTGTATTATAAAAGATTTGACAGATTTTATATCATTAGCCAGGCATGCCAAGGGTTAAATTGACAGAGCGACTACTGGAGTTAATGTGATTGACGTAGCTTGACTGGGACTCCGCAATTTTGTTGATGTACCAGAAACTAAGAAATTATAATAAAAATACAAAAAAATCTTATTTCAATTAGTTCACAAGGGAGCGAAATAATATTTCTTCGACGAGGGTGCTAAAGATGACACTCAAAGATAATAGTTATTTGTTCAGTAAGTGAGCAAACGTGTTTTTTGGTGCGACCGACTTTGATCCCAAGCAAGCGAAGTAATCTAAAAATGAATCACGAGCTTAGTGAATGAGAGATTCTAATTTTGACCTACCGATCAGAGTGAGGGATTTAAAGACACGTGTCCTAAATATGATCTCGAGTGAAACATACAACTTTTCACCTCTAAAGTGACAGAAATATCAGTTAGGTAGCTATTGTAGCATTAAATACAATATTAAACGGTTAATAATTTTTGTAACGACGGTTTGTCCTTATTATCAAAATACAACGAACTATATAGAACACTACAACTACTACAATATAGGCATTTGGACAACCTATAAGTCATTGCAGACGAACAAGGAGTCCTAATTCTCCAGCCTACTACCAGTTGAATTGCAATGTTTATTCGAAAAACGTTTATACTTATTTACCTAAATTATCTTAAAATAAAATTTATTATATTTAAAATAAAATTTTGCTTAGTTTGTGGATTAAATTAACAGAAAAAGTTTTGTTCGGGGTTCAGTTTGCATCACGTTTGCAGCAAAATCTGGTTTGCCAGTTTTTGAACACCAAAACCGTCCTTTTCGTACTAGAGAAATGAAAATATTTTTTCTTTGAGACATCACAACGGTGGTGTTACCAAAAATAAGTTAATGACGTTACAACGGGCGCTGATATGAAGATTATTTCATTGGTACTTTGTTTGATTTACTCGCAGAGGACGAGCTGCCAGTACCTAACGCATATAATCGCTTTAAGGGGGCTTGGAGATTGCAGTTTAAGATATCAGTTCATCAGAAGGCGCTGCTGCCCACCTTCCGGTATTTCACCTATAGTCGCCTCTTACGATACCCATAGGTAGCAATGGGCACCCACCCATTATTCTAGCCCGATACCCCACGGGGAGATAGATATACCTAATACTTATACGAGTATATATAAAAATTACGTGTCACGTTGTTTGTCCGCGATGGACTCCTAAACTACTAAACCAATTTTAAATTTGATTTGCAAACCGTGTGCAATTAGATCCAAATTGAAAGATAGAATAGCTTGCATCTCAATTTATAATCGCAATTACACGTGGAAAGCCGGGGCAGGCTGCTAGTAGATATATATAACAGACTTACCAAAATCATTTTTATTTGGCTGGCTTGTGACTACATTTTCACCTTTCGAGAAGTGATTGCGTGGTTAATGAGATTAAAAGCTTTAACAAAGTCTCAGATTTCATTGATAATCCTGAACATATTGTGATGTGCTAAGTAAATAACTTATCTTGGACAAAAAAAAACTAGATTTTGTGAGCGTAGAATAGAATGTCCTAATAAAAGGTAAAAATATAAAAACCTGCGCTGGACGCTCCACATCAGTCCCATAATTTTCTGCCGAGGTTTCGACTATTTCCTAGTGTGCCTTGTACAGTGCTGTCCGGTTCTAGATACAACATACAATGCAGTACAAACTGCGCAATGTACTCTATGGCAATAAACGTGCCCTCATTGTGTTAACGCGGCACACCGCTGTACGTGAAATTCATTTTATGAAGTTTACTTTAGGTTTAATAGTATTATAGTGGGAACATAATTGCTTTAGAGGAACCATTTAGGTAATAATAATATTATAAGTATGCAATAAGGAGACAAAATGTGTTTTGTGTCAGTCATTAAGAGCCAGTAAATTTACAGGCACATGTGATTTAATTAATACTTCAATTATAATGTAACTAGTATGTATGTTATAATGAATATGTTCTAAGTTACTATGTATATTTATGTTACATGTCTTTGATGCAAAAATAAACATATACATTATTATTATGTTACTTAACAACTGCATGTGTGACGGGTGCAGTGCAATTTGTCACTTGTAATGAAATGAATCTGTTAAAGGCAGTTAGTCCACTTAACATTAGGTAGGACTCACGCTTGTAGCGTCACAGTAACATAAAAAATATATATGTAACGCACATTGACAAATAGATTTCTGAAAGTACCACAGGATTCTAAACTTACCAAATTATAACTACGAGCGGAATTTGAACCTGCATCCATCCGGCTTGGGGTCGAGATATGATCTCCCCCAATGGTAGTTACAATGTTAGATGGATTGTAAAATTTAATACTAAGCGTTACAATTGAATTTCAAGATAACACCTAAACCATGTTAGATATATATGACTAAAATTGTAAATGCAGCGAGTCCAAACATGCCCAACACGAATTTAGTAACTCCTGGTAATTTCCTTTGTCATAATTATCATATATGTATCATTATTTAAACTTAGAAAGTATTTTGTTTAAATGTCCTTCTTTATATTTTGGAGAGTTCAGCTAGCTGTCAATTTTTTAACCGACTTCCAAAAAGGAGGATGTTCTCAATTCGTCTGTTTTTTTTAAATGTTTGTCACCTCAGATCTCTTGATTGGGTGAACCAATTTTGAAAATTCTTTTTTTGTTTAATACTTCTGCCTATATACCTATTCGGGTATATACGGGTAGGATGTTACTTTGATTTGAACAATAAAATGTTCCAGTATTGTAGTTAAACCATTGTTGAAGCCTCGCAATTATTTAGTTAGAAACAGGTAGTGTAAACATATTTTGAGTGTGATTCGCTTTTAATTATTTTAGTTACGATTGCTCAATAGAGGGTAGTTATGAATCATATTGTTTCTCACTGGTTCGCCTGCCAGCCTCAACTTGGATCTTATAAAGTCATATCTGTCAGACAGGCTACAGAAGGTTAGAATAAATGGCAAAACTTCTTCCGGGTGTTTGGTAAGAATAGGCGTACCGCAAGGATCAATTTAAGGACCTTTTCTGTTTCTAGCATATATAAATGATCTGCCTTGCATGGTTAAAAATTTCTGCGATATAGTTTTATTCGCAGATGATACCTCCCTAATTTTTAAAGTAGATAGGAGGGATAGTGAACTTGTTCATGTAAATAATGTGTTATCTATGATCTCCAAGTGGTTCGCGGCTAATAATCTTCTCTTAAATTCAAAAAAGACCAAATGTTTAAAGTTTTCTTTACCAAATGTTACTTATGTTGAACCAAACATTAAGCTTGGCCTAGAAAAACTCTCTTTTGACAATGCGATAGTCTTCCTGGGAATTAAAATGGTAAAACATATACATGATCTATCTGGAAGACTTAGTTCTGCTGCATTTGTAGTTCGTAAGATAAGACAGCTAACCGACGTAGCTACTGCTAGGCTCGTTTATTTTGCGTACTTCCACAGTATTATGTCATATGGTGTATTGCTGTGGGGAGCTGCTGCTGATATAGAGACAATCTTTATCTTACAAATTCGAGCCATATATGAAATGGATCCTAGGGAATCCCTGAGAGATCTTTTTAAAGAAATTGATATTTTAACTTTACCAAGTCTGTATATATTTGAAAATATTATGTATGTTCGTAAAAATTTGAGCAAATTTAAATCAAACAGTGACAATCACGATTATAACACTAGGTGCCAGGTTTTAGATTAGCGAAAACAAATAAAAGGTCCATTTTAGGCAATTGTGTGCGGTTTTATAATAAATTGTCCAAACATATTACAACGCTCACAGAAAGAAAATTCAAGTTGCATGTGAAGAATATTTTTATAAAGAAATCTTACTACACAGTTTGTGATTACTTAAACGACAAAAATGCTTGGACTGGTTCGCCTCTGCCAAGTTAGCGCCTGTCACCTGCGTAATGTAAATTAAGTATTGTAATAATTTTACTTTATAGTATGTACTTAACACATTGTTAAAAAACGTTTTAAAGAATGGCCCCGAGTTTCTTGCCCGTTCTTCTCGCAGTGGCTCTATAATGTTTGTTTGCTGAACGTGGCAGTACAATGTAGTATATTTAAATATTGAAATTTGTAATTGACCTTCGTAAGAGCGTCGTAGACGTCTAAATTGAATTAATGATTTTGACTTTGACTTTGACTTTGGCCTTTTACCCGAAGTGCACGTAAATGCATCGCATGTAATGATATACCTACTGTCAAACCTAAAGTTCATAACTAGTGCATGTGTGAAAAAGTGAAGTGCTCATTTATAATAGCTACCTGTGATTATCTAGGAACTACTTACTAGTTTAACGGCGCCATTATGTAATCACGAGTTCCTAGGTTCGATCTCATATGTAAAACAAAATATTTATCGAGTTTTTTCAGACAAACTAAAACTGTACCCAGTTGTGCAACAGGCTCATCCCCTATCGCAAAGGACTAACATGTCAGACGAAGCGTTCTAGCCCCTTCGAGGAATACATGCGACGATATAAATGTAAATATTTTAGGAAATTGTGTAATTGTACAACACAGTACAATTGTAAGCATTTTATTGGATTGCATTTCATGCGTCGCAATGCGAAGCATGTTTATTGTGGCCTGCACTGTACGACCTCGAGTTATATTGTAGCACGAAGTTATGTGGAAAGGCGACAGATGTAAAATGTTTTTATTAAAAATACTTGAAACGCGAATGTTTATTTAGACTGTGACCCTCCTTTACATAGACTACTAAACGTATTAGAAGAAAAATTCATTGTTTTCTTTAAAGGTGACACTTGCTTTGCAAAACATTTGTAACTTTATCGCTTTATAAATTTAATCTTAAAGGTTTATCTATAGGAAGGTATATCTAGGAGATATCTATTTAACCTAAAGCGGAAAAAATTTGTTTTTTTTCCTGATTTTTAAATCATATACAGCAAATGCTAGAGAAACAGTTTGTCCTTTAACCGATTGTAGGCCTCTTAACGATGGATATGTCTTGAAAGATACTATCTCAGTTTCAGATATTTTTCTGCAGAGCATGTAAAGCACGCAGTGTGTTGTAAGCAGTCCTAAAGTAAGGTGACTTAACTTAAGGAATGCTGGACTATACCGTCTCGTTAGTTCACAGCATACCTTTATATTCATTTATTTTATTAAGAATGGACATAGATGCAGCTTGTCGCTGCCACACTAACCGGGCTTCGGTTAAGGGCCTACCCTCAACCAATCTGGGGGTGAGTGATGAAGGCACTTTATCCGAGACGGGCGCAGAAGGCGTGAGTCACCTTCTACCTTCATCGTCAGCGGGTGCCGAAAACGCACTACTATTAGAGGAGTCAACAACAGGACAAGGGCACCACTGTCGTATAAACGTCTGCTTGAGTTATTCATGAGAGTGTTTTGGGAGATCAGAACTACTTGAGAGTTGAGAGTGGACCATATGGATATTTGCTCTGTGGCTATTTGGCACATAATATATCGTTTGGTACACTAATAAAATAACATGTTCGAAAGGAAGATATGCAAATATTAACAAAATACTATGAACAATGTACTTACTCCTTCTGATAAGAGTGGGGGCACACAGCAGCAGTGGAACTTTTCCGTACGGCACACCGAAATAAGAGACATTTTGTAACATAAAAGTGGATTTTAGTTTTATGTTATATTTTTTATATTCTCAGTCTCAAATGCCAATTGCTAAATAAAGGCTTTATTGTTATTATAAACTATGTACAGTACTTAGTATAAAGTTACTACAACGAAAGCATTTAGAAAATGTAAAAGCCATTGCAGGCTTTTACATTTTACAGGCAATCCCACTACCAGTTACCAGTGTGCTTCGTATGCTAACAGCATTACTCCGTTGGAACACAATGTGAAAATAAGTGCCAACATTTTGATCACGAAAAAATGTCGCAAAGCAAGTTTTAAAAAAATACAATGAGCTCCACGCCAAACGTTATTTATATGAAATTGCAGGCAAATAAGATTTAACAGCTGTATATTATCAGGGTGATAGGCACAATACAGTTTGTCGTTATAGGCAGAGATAGCCGCTTTACATCAGGTGAGCCTTCTGCGTATTCCGTCACAGTCTCATAATAGCAGCTAATATACGTAACTATACCTAATTGTTTTTTGTACATAAGTAATTCATAAATAATTATTATACACTGCTGTTTGACGATATATTAGAAATAACCTAAAGACCTACCTAGAAATATCTCTTACTTATTAAGAAAAACTTATCCTATCACCAAAAGCAATAATATAGCGGTATGATATTGTAGCAAAATTTTGACATTTAATGTTTTACGAGTATATAAACTTAAACAAAAATACTCTTCTAAAAATACTAATAATAAAATGTTGACAAAAATCATCAAACACATTAAGTACCATTACTCTCTTTCAACGTTAATGTGACATTAAAATCTCGTGCATAAAGCGAAAGCACCTTAATTCGGCTTCCTTCATATATAAGGGTGTGATTTACTACCTTGAAACACTATTTATCACTAACCCGGGGCTGTAGTGGCTGAGAAACCGGGACTCTCGGGACGTTTCAGAAACCGGGACACTTAGATACCGGCAGAAAGTGGGACGTTTGGGACTTGTTAATGTAGAGACGTATAATTAACTGCCAAGTTGCTAGGTTTTATGACAGTCTACGTTTTGTTTGTGGAAGATATTATCACAGACTTTGTTTGAAATTTGAATTCAGAATAAATTTCAGATGATATGTTAAAACTTAGACATAATACGAAAGACTCTAGATGGATATATTATATTATTCCTGAAAGAGATTTGAATGGTAAACGAGTACCTTAACACCAGATAAAGATCAAAGAAAGGAAAACCTTATTTCAGCAATAAAAAATCAATGTGGAAAGAAGTTGGGTCAGCAAAGACAGGTGTACTGACATCTTAAAAAACTGACATATGTAAATATGATAAATAATGAGGAATATTGGAAAACTAGATGTTGCACCAAACCCATTGAGCGTGGAATGAAGGCAGGAAGAAGAGGACAGGACTTTTATCAGGTGGTAAGTATCTTCAGCAAGATTCCGTCTTGCTGGCCGCCACCAAGCAGCGCATTGTCAGACATTCTGCCTCGAAGCTGTTATGTTCGGTGTTTAGATTGTATAGCACTGTAGCAAACGATATAGTAGGTTTTAAATGAGTTAAATTAAAAAGGTGACCTTTCATCATTTTATAAAATGAAGAAAAAATAAGATTTAACAGAATAATTTATTCAAGAGGTACATTGAAATGTAATAACTATTCCGAGATTAAATTGTGAAAAATACACTTTTTTATTCGGCGCGCGGAGTTTCAAACTCTTTGAATAGTCTAACCTAAATCAAGTAAATTAAATTTTTTAAGAGGAATGCTGAAGTCTATGGAGGGAAATTTTAAGTTTATTAATTTTTCAGTGTTGTTGCTAGGTAATACAAATTTATTATTTTTGTATTAGCACTTTGTCTGTAGGTACTATAATTCTAAAATCAAACTTAAATTTCTAAAACAGAGTCAGGGTTCAATAAGTACTAGCACATATTAATTGATTAAAACAGGTTATTCACGTGATATTTAACACTTACGTGTTGCCGATATAAGGATCGACAATTGTTTCGGCTTCATAAGGAAGCCATCTTCAGGATCTGGAGTGCGGTTCGATCGCTGTCGCGGCCCGTTTCACACTGCGGGCGGCGGCCCGTAGCGCTCGGGACGACAGCGGTGGCTGTTGCGGGGTGCGGGGTGGTGATTGCAGCATGTTGGGACCCGCCTGCGAGATGTTATCTTCATCGCTGCTGCTGCTGCTCTCTTCTGATAAAATCCTCGCAGTCCGACAGGCGAAACTCACTGTGTCTTCGACTTTCTTTTTATCATTTCGTACCGTTCCATGAAGACACGTCTTCCAGCTAAAACTAAAAATTCGGAGATATATTGATATTGGTTAAAAAGATTATTTTTGATAAGACTAATAGAATTTTTTAGGACTTAATGTTTAAGGGGTGATCAATGAGATATCACGATAACACAAGGAATATATTATATTCTTTTAGTATTGCGAATTTCATATTCATGTAGAATGAGAGTACAATGCGACTAAAATATTTTAATTTAGAATTTCTGCCATTTTATAAAGTAAAGTATATTGTTAGCCATATTACAGAGTAATTCTGCATTGTATTATGTGTATATACATAAAAATGCTAAGCAGTTTGCTGATAAAAGAATAGTCAAAAAAGTAACTGCACTAATTTTTAAACAATTTAGTTTAGTTTATAATATTGTAGAAACTGGTAGAGAGCTGGAGCATTTGGATTGCCTCCAATGGCTTTTAGATTATTATAATATTAATACTGTTTATTGTGCAAAAAACAAGTACGTATTGTTAAGTAATTTTAACAATAGATGAGTAACATTTGTCTATTTACTATAATACTATGCAATAAAATAGCTAATATACAAGTTGTCTTACATCACACTAGCCCCCACACTAGGATACCCTGTGTTGTGGGTGGTGATTGCCTAAATGCTTTCGTTGTAGTTGCAGTAGTATTGTAGGTAGTTCGTAATATTTTGTTAAAGGCGTGTAAATAAGTTAGTCTTTCTAAATATTAGTAATGAAAAAAACTGAGTTAGAGAAGACAAGATAAAATACAGATAATATAAATGAAGATGTCATAAAAATATGTCGTGTGGTTATAGATATTATCGAAGTTTTTTTTTTATGAAACGCAACCCTACAGCACCCTCGACCAAATACTAAAAGTTCCTCATACAAAATCGTGTTTTCGAAGGAATTGCAAAACCACCATTACAAAAAATGTTCTTACATATTTCTGCCGCCAAGCACTAATATCCGTATTACTATTCTCCGGCTAGAAGGGTATGGGTACCAGTGTTATAGGCAAATAAGACTCAATAACTTTGTGCCTCAGGGTTATGGGTGCAAAAGTCCGGACTGGCAGCGTTCCGTAACATTGTAATGTTAAAAAAAGTTCACGAGACATTACTTTTAGCAACTTATTTAGCTAGTCACCGAGACAATATAAAGCTAAAATTTTTTTACCTGTAGATGAGTTGTATGCCTTCCATATTTACTAGACGAATTCAGGGTAATTACCTGAGTCACTACCAGTCTTGCACTTCCGAGCGTCCGGTGAATACATCGCCGCTAATCGTGTTTTTTAGGAATAATCTGTGGACAATATGCCTTCCTTGTGTCTTTAGACTCTGCACCAACTATACAGGCACTGTGAGAGATAAGAAAACTTTTTCATTTTACGCGTAATTATTGCTTTTATTGTTGAAATAGAAAATACCGTCATTTTATTTTATCTTAGGAACTAATCTCAATGAAATGGATGAGCGAGATATGTGTATCGTTTGGTGCGAGAGAGTGAAAAAGATCGCAGCATAATGGTGATCGGAACGTCTCGTGGCGGTTCGGTAGTAACACGAATTGCTTATTTATCTCTTTCTAACAACAGATATGACGCATAATATTTGAACGTTCTTTCCTTGTCATTACAAACTGCATATACATGTGCGTAGGTATGTATATAGGTAAATTCTAGTAAGCTTTTAGAGCAGTTTTGTTCGGATATAACTAATCTATGTATTTCAAATCTCTGATATAAAGTGTTTATTTTTAAACCGATTACTAAATCGTAGCTAATACATAGCTTGTAGGTACGAGTATATTATTATAGAAGGTTACGCAATCAGGAGAACTTGCCAATTTTATTACTGGTTCTTAATCACGGTTACATAAATGGATCCATACTGAAAAAAATGTATAGCAAATCGTCATATTTTTTCCATTGGCATTAAAAATACTTTGATTAGAGAGAATCTAGTTAAAGTTATTCTTTGTTCCCTAGAACGCCTTAGATTCATATTGACAGAAAACTGCTACGCTAAATGTTCGCAGTGGTTTCACTTTAAAAACTCAAAAAACCTTTATTGACTTAAAGTGAAACATAAAATAAAATGTTTCTTTTCTCCCCAAAAGTAATCTAGTAACAAAAAGTTATCAGTAGTAATTAAAGCATACAAAATCAGGGTTATATCATGTCCTTTGTGGCAACCTTTTTGTCCCTTGTCAGTGGTGACGTTTTTGGATTGACTCTGTCATTTCGTTTGAAAACTGGGAGTTGGGGCCCTCTGGCACACTTTCAGGATAACAGAATGGAATAGAATTTAAAATTTTGCGAACGGGAATTGCTTTGTTTCTTACCATCAACATGTTATGGGAAGATGAGATAGACGTAAAAGCTGATAGCGTTTAAGAGTAAAAGCTGTAGTGGTTGTGGTGCATCTATACTGCAGAAATAAGAGGAAGTGCTTGACTTTTTTCCTCTCAAAGAGATTTTTCAAGCAAATTTTAGTGATTCGATGAAGACAAACTTTAAAAATAATACTAATATGTCCATATACACTACATGTTTATTCGTAGATATGTGCTAATATTTATATTTATGCTTGTAAGTTTCACTTTGAAGCTCTGTAGCTTTGAATACTTTCCACGGATTAATCGTAGCCTCATTTATTTTATATTAACTTGTCACTGTGCCTAGATTTAAGGCATTATTGTATCAGCTATATTAATTTCGATTCAGTTGCTAACTGACTTGTTTATCACATACATACTTCCATATTTTTTTCTAGGTTTTTTATGGATGGTATCTAGACTAATTTCAAAGAAATTGAGATTATTTATTTCTTTACGCAGACATTATGATGAAATTGAAAGGAAATATGTAGGTAATTAAATTCATTACTATACTTGCTTGGATATGAGTAATAAAGATCTTAAATAATAAAACAGTCCAGACATAGATAATTATGTACGTTCAGGTGTGTAATTTAGTAATTCAAGGTTAAGCCACATCATTAAGTGATGATCTCCGTATCTCTGGTCTTATTAAGTTTGCTTTTTATCAAAATCGCACCTGTTGGTAAGTACCATAAGTGAGATATTTGTCAAAAGCTAACCGTTAATATTTCTCTTGCATCCGTAGCCATCTTGAATTTGCGATTTTGTATTGTTTCATCTGTCATAAAATGCCTAATCAAGCTAGTAGTGGTTCTCATTTCAGTATTCAATTCAGATTTATTTGGACGATCTTGTAACGAAAAAAAATGAATTTATGAAAGTTAAATCTCAATGCGCACTGTACGTGGTGGCTAAGACCTTTGTTTTAGCAGATCGTGTCAAAGTGGGTTTAAGTCCTTATCAATGTGTAAATTTTTCCTTTTTTTGAGGCTTTGTAAGTTGTAATATTATAGAGTATAAATACTTGCAATTTCAGATTTAGTTCGAATTTGTTACCCTAAATAAGTGCTACTATGCTTAGCCAAAAACTGCTTAGTTTCCCTACCGATGAACAATGGGCATCACCTGAAAACTAAACGGAACATTTAACTTTGTTTGCCGAGAGCTCCACATAATGTAGCGTTGAAAATCGAAAATCCAAATTGTTTTTGTTGACGTATAATTTGCGCGATGTGATTGGATTCCGAGCTTACGTCACGACGACGATGTTTGTGAGGTGGGATTTTAGGATAAATGGAACGAGATGGTTTTGAGTGATTGGTATTAAAGAGATATGGAGAAAGTACTCAGATTTTTATGTAAATTGAAGCGCGTGTGAAAATATTGAAGATTTTACGTGTCATTTTATTGATTTAGTCTCACTTATATTATAAAAAAGCTTTGTGTGTTAGAGTGTGAGTTTCTTTGTGTAAAATTTTGTCAAAACAGTTAATGTTATAAAAAATGTTTGTGTATGTGGGTCTGAGTTTTTTTGTGTAATATTTTGTTGAAACAGTTAATGTTATAAAAAAGATTTGTATACGAAGGTGTGTGTTTTTTGTTTAAAATTTGGTTAATTAAGTTAAATGTACTGTAGCAGCTGGACTTTCCACTGCTAAACACAGCCTCCCTTATTAAGAGGGGATTTCCCATAATTACCATACTTGACAGACGTCTTAGGTAAAGCACTGTAAGATTCTCAGAAGGTGCTGCTAACGTTCCGGTATGTCACCCTTAGACGCCCCTTTGTCTCGTCGCCGTAAACGAGACTCACGAGAAAAATTGTAGAGGGTGACATTCCAGCCTGCCACCCCACGGGCAGTGGTTTTTTAAACATCACACATTAATAGCAAATAAAGGTATCTTTTTTTTTTGTAAATTGGTAAACAAGTATTATTTCTAATACATATTTAGACGAAGTGTCTTGAAAGTTTTTTTAACCGGCGGTATGCCTTTATTAAACAAAATACTACGAACTATACACAACACTACAGCTACTACAATAAAAGCATTAAGACAACATATAGGTTATAACAGACTCATAGGTAGTCTAAATGCTCCAGCCCACTCCCAGTTGGAAGCGTGCCCAACATGCTGGCAGCATTGCCCCGTTGAATTGCAATGCTTATTCGTTGAGCCAAATACGTGCCAGCATTTTAATCACGCGTCGCATCGACCAAGTGCTCAGATAAGTTTTGGAAAATACGATGAGCTCCCGGTCCCCACGGACCCAACTTCTTTACACCAAACGGCTCAAATATGTAACCCATACCGAGGTTAGCATATTTGCGCCGCTTGAGTTGCTCCGTCAAAGTAGCCGCAGCGCCAGCCCTCACTTTGGTTTAAGAAAGATGTGACGGCGCTAAAGTGTCTACGCAAGTAGCGTCCCACACTAAGGGTCGTCCTAACTTCCACAGAACCAGAGTCATGCCGTCAGGTCTTTTACCATCGTCACGCATCAGACCATTCGGTTCGAGAATAGCTGTAACATTGGCGCTGGTAAAACCCCGGCGAATGATTTCGTTAAGGCTGGCGTGGCGGGAACTTTGACCAGAACTTCGAGAGCAGGAGAGGCCATGGAGACCGAGTCGATCAACTGCAGTACCAAACTGGCAGTGATGTGCAACACAACACCTTGCACCCAAGCGTAAGCTAATAGCTAGACGAAAAGCGGATGGATCTATAAGGCTACCAGTTTTGTAAGAAGTAATGGCCAGTAACCAAAGACCAGATTCCCACACAGAAACAGCGAGAATACGAGCAATAGTAAGGAGTTTTTTTTATTGTTGGTAGCTATGCATTTGACCACAATCTCACCTGATGGTAAGTGATGATGTGATCGAAGGTGTTAACAGGCTTAACCTAGAATTACTCTCAAGGATAGCTGCCGTTTAGGTACACACCTTTTAGTGACAGATTTTCTACTTGAGAGTTTCTACTGCGTGGCAGTCCATAGCCAATGTCACTGAGCCATCACTGCTTCAAAATTATTTTGAAGAGTTTTTGAAATAATAGAGACTGTATATAAATTGATACAAAACAAAAAGTTTTTATGAAGGTAGTTCAAGAAGAAGCACATAATTATAACGAGAACGTTCTATAGGGACTGTTATGATTATCGAGCATCGATTCTATATCAAAATAATCCTGTGAATATCAAAATTCACAGAATTTTCTCGAGAAAGAGTTCTCGAGCATGAACCAAAACCTCAAGTGTACCACAAAAGATACGGCAGCAATTTGTGCGACTGACCAATTTTACTTACCATCAGCCGTTGGCGCTAAGAGTTAAGGAGGTTAAAGTGCTCCATTACCCAGGGCTGTGGCGTCGTCTACAGTAACATGAATGAATGTTATATAGGGAGGCACATACACCATGAAATAATAGCCTACAATTTTTTGTTTATTTGAAAAAAGCTTTATAATTTCGAAATGCCATGATAAGTTACAACATGGGTAATTAGTTATTAGACAAATAAAAAACACAAATACAAAATGTTTATTTTTGTTCAATACATTAGCTTACTTACTAATGTTGAAGCCCTGTCTGCTGCTTTAGTATAATTACTGTGTTGTAGCAGGGCAGTGTCCGAAAAGTCCCGAAAAATTTAGCATTAAATATATAATACGCTCAGACAAAATTATACATTGAATGTGAGTTTTTGCGTGTGTATGTGAGTGTGTGTGTTAATTATTGTATTTTAAGAAATACCCGTTACTAACTATAAAAAAACAGGTTTTTCAATTCTCTCCACGCGTGGCAAGTGACTCGGTGTTTAACTTGAAACATTTCTCACAAAATCAGTTTTTTTTTTAATGTGGCTGTTACGGGTCTATAAAGAGACCCACCTGGCTTTTAGCGGTAACTTCTGCCTATAATTGCATTTAATCACAAGTGACGAACTGCACTGCGCCCGTCATCAACAGATATACAATAGTTGAGTCTCATATGTGCCTATAATTTTATTGATCTCAAGAATTGCTGCCGGAACTCACTGTTGGAAGCCTGGCACCATATTTGTTAATTGTAACAATAAACTCATAATTATTCAGCTCTTTTTGATTCATACTATTTGGCACTATATTTAAACCTGCAACCTATGAGTAACTATCACAACAACTAGATTATATCCCCGTTCCAGATTATACCGATCATGTCGTGAGTTCAACTATAACTCGTAAATGCACATTGTGATTTTTTGAGTAGTTTGCGTATTTATTGTAGAATTCATGTTATGCCGAACCCAATATGCGTGAAATAAGGTCAAGAACGTGGATACTTAGTTCGTTGTATGAAAATTTCATAGCGACGACATACAAGCCATTTCGAGTAGATCAAGAAGTTTGCACAATATACGTTTTAAGTTGGAACATTTCATTTGTTAACCATTCTACATAATCAAAGTATGCTCTCGTTGGTAGTTTACAAGACACCTTTTGAGTAATCAGGGCGTTAATGAAGTAAGAAGCCCTCATATGCGACCAATGTGTAGCAACACTAGCTTATATCGCCATAAAGGCTGGCATGCTGCTCACTTGGGTATTTTTTTTTTATATTTGGTTATTGTTTGCGTCACCAAACTGGAAGATATGAAAAAGTCCCTATACTTTTGGCCTATATGGCAACAAAACTCTAGGTGGGCTTCGGAATTAATCGCGATCCACACATTTCTGGGTCACATTTTATCATAGTTACACAATTCCGTCATTACGTCAGTTGCATCCGGGCTGTCAGTGTCCCGCAGAACGCACGCTTCGTCAGCCTGGATGGTTCAGAGCCCGAAAGACCCTGACCTGGAAATATGTGCACCTTTATATTGGATTGATGCACTTAGCTATTTCATATTTATTGAGCTTTCATATTGAAGTACTCGTAAATTATTTGCTTAGCCGTCTTTAACCGATGCTCTGAGTTAAGCAGCGTCCGCTGCCGTCGTGAGTTAAATGATTGACCGCTAGTGCCATTAATACTGAGCATGCTCGTGCTTCGGAGGGCACGTTGAACAATCGCTGCCGATCAAGTGGCAAGATGGCAGTCGTTAAAGCATGGTGTTAGGTCATTTTGCGCATCCTCGCCTGGCTAGCTATCACTATCAAGTAGAAAATCTGTCGCCAAGGGCCTAACGGTATATTCCAGAAGTTGTCCCTAAGAGCCAGTAATTCTAGGTAAGCCTGAACAAAATGTTTGACCACATAATCACACACTATTAGGTGAAATGTGGTCAAAAGCTCGTCTATCAGATATAGAAAAATAGCCTGTTTATATCTTTGCCAACATTCATTACCTACAATAGGAGATAAGTGCTCAAAGGGCATCATTTATTGAATAAACAAGGGTCAGTCAGTACCTACGAGATCAATGTTATTTCATTTAACAATTTGGTCTTCATGATTATTATATTCGGCAAGGAACTGCAAACCGGAAAGTTTCCCGGAATCGGAACCCTCATTATTTCTGTATCTAAATGTCTGGATCAGAAGCAGGAGTATTTGATTTCGAATTGTATGTTTGAATGTTCAATAGTTTGGATTTCAATTTAGATTGTAGGAGATATTGTTCCAGAGATTTGCTTTTGGTCAATAATTTCAATTGGAAATTTTGTCTGTAATCAATAATTAATTACCAGAAATGTTGGAAAACTATTACATTTATAGCTCAGATATATCAACAAGTGCAGGCAAAGCATGGGATAGGATAGCTGTGACCACCCGTGAAGCGTGAAAATTACAGCATGATAGGAGATTTTTTTTACTATGCTCCTATCATTTTGGCTTCACTTGTATCGCGTGCCGGGAGAATTTCTTTATTTATTTGAAAAATCTAGTTAAATGATCACCAGGAGAATTTCGATTATTATTAAGTGAATACGCAATCCCCTGGTGGGTTTGATTGCGATACCTTCCGAGTGTACGCCCTTACCCCTCAATAAGGGCGCGTGGAAGGGTCACCGCTTGATGGGCGACCTGCGGGTTCTTTCTCTTGTTTAGGTGGTAATTTTAGTTGAAACGTCGTTTATCTTCTTTCAACATTACTTTATTACACGTAGATTCAGGTACAATTCACATAATTGAACGCTTATACAATACAGTATTTATTATTATGTCTGAAGTCTGAACAATCTGAAGGTCTGAGAAAAAGTCTATTTTCACATCGAGATAAAAAAAATGAATGATTACTGAACATTTGTTACATTCTTTCGTACAATTTCTATTATTTTTAATCTGTACTACTTATCGACCCTTGAATCGTCTCACAAGACGATCGATAGGTGGCGTAAGTATTTAGTTTCACCTTTTGCCACTAGGTGTCGAAAAGCGACCAAAAACAGATAATCTGTTCAATATTGTTTACATACAATTTTTAGACTCACTGTTAATTTGCATTAACATCCTGCCCGGGGGCGATAGAAGAAAACATAAATGAAGATCGAGTCCTACTCTGATCTATAATACACAAATACTTATGAATACAACTAATTTAACTTACATCTAACATTACACAATAATAATTAATGTTTACTTAACATACTATTCAAATTTATAACACAAAAAAAATAGAGATTCTTATTATTCTATATCAATAGGTAATTTACATAATTTCACAACAGGTCGGACAAGCTCACCTGATTGAGTTTTCAGTTTAACTGACCTGACTATGTTGTCCTTACCGGGAAAGACTTCAATAATGCGACCGCGCCTCCAATGGAGTGGTACTAAATTCTCGTCTAATATTAACACAAGATCGCCTATCTTTACATTTTCGGAATGACTGAACCATTTATTTCTGAGTTGCAGTGAAGTTAAATATTCTTTCTGATAGCGTGAAAATATATTCTGAGACATTTTTTGAATGACCTGAAACCGAGAAAGGCGTGACATTTTAGTATCCTTCCAAACAAATTCTGGTAATGCAACAAGGGGCTGTCCTATAAGGAAATGACCTGGTGTGAGTACCTCTAGATCACATGGGTCTTCTGACATAGGTACAAGTGGCCTGGAATTTAATATAGCTTCTACCTTTGAAAGCAATGTAGAGAATTCCTCAAACGTGAGTACTGTATCCCCCATTTCCCTTTTGAGTAGAAGTTTAACTGACTTAACACAGGCCTCGTGTAAACCGTTCATATGAGCCGCTGTTGGAGGTGCAAAAATCCAGTTGATGTTCTGACGATTGAACTCTTCCTTGAGTATGATCTCATGTTTTAGTAGGAATTGATTTACCTCCTTGATGTGACTGCTGGCACTGGAATAATTACTAGCATTATCTGACCTGATGATGGAGGGCAATCCTCTGCGACTGACGAACCTGGTGAATGCTGCAACAAATGCTTCGACCGTAAGCTGACTTACTGCCTCAATATGAGAACAACGGGTTCCTGCATCGACGAAAACTGCAAAATAACATTTAACAGCTTTAGCATTTCTGAGTAAACTTGATTTGACCAAAAAAGGACCAGCAAAGTCTGTAGACGTTGATGCAAATGGCCTGGCAGCTGCTACTCTGTCTGCCGGCAAATCTCCCATGAATGGTGGTTGAATAATCGTAGGTCTGAATCTGAAACAAGTAATACATTTTCTGATGATCTGAGAAACCTGTCTGCGTGCTGAAGTTATCCAATACTCGCGTCTGATGATTGCAATCAGTGCAGTAGTCGCAGCATGACAATAACTACGGTGATAATGCTCTATAAGCAACTGAACAAACTTATGATCCTTCGGTAATAAATACTGATGGCGCGTTCCGTACGGCAGTTCTGATCTCTTAATTCTACCGCCAACCCTGATCATTCCTTCTTCATCTAAGAATATACTTAGTTTCTGAAGCGAAGTACAAACTGATTTTCCTCTCTTTAATGATTCAATTTCCGAACTGAATGATAATGACTGTATTCTTCTGATCCAATATTTGACCGCATTCCGAGTCTCTTCCAATGATAATGCTTTACTGGTGTTCCTCTGATCTTGTGGCAGTTTAAGATTCCTGATGTATCTAATGACAAACGCGGTGATCTGAATTAGTTTATTGAATGAACTGGTTTTCTCTAACAGTTCCATATCCCATGGTTGGACTGGAGTAGTCACATGAATTACCCTTTTAAATCCTGGTATATCATGCGGCGTATCTATGACTGATCTGGGCCAATTTTCCTTCGGTTCATGTAACCACGGGGGCGACCACCATATCTGATGATTTAATAGTTCTTTGGCTGACATACCCCTGCTGGCGCAGTCCGCTGGGTTACATGTTCCCTTGATATGTCTCCATATGATGCCGCGTTCTGAGTTTTGAATGCTCTGGACTCTATTACATTCGAATGTCTGGAGCTGATGAGGCTTTGACTTGAGCCATGTAAGTACAATTGAGCTGTCTGACCATGCATTGATGCTGTCCAGCTTGATTGAGTCTTCCAATGATGATGCTACATGATTAAGTAGTTTAGATACCAAATGAGCTGCGCTCAACTCCAACTTAGGTATTGTTTGACGATTTTTCTGAGGTGCGACCTTAGATTTCGCCATAATGAGCCGTACCATGACCTTTCCTGATGAGTTGACTGACCGTAGATAGACACACGCAGCTAGTCCCGCTTCACTAGCGTCCCCCATCCCATGGAGTGAGTGTGAGACGGCGTCCGGAATAACTACACACCTGGGTAGTTCTAAATATGACAGATAATGAAGATCTCTGATCATCTCCTCCCATTGTTGGCTGACTGACTCTGCTACGGGTTCATCCCAGTTTAATCCATCCATGAATAATGACTGAAGTAAATTTTTGAATCGTAATATAACAGGGTTACAATATCCACATGGATCATACAATCTCGCTATTGTACTAAGTATATTTCGCTTGGTGATAGCTCTTCCTGAAGGTATATTTATCTGATATGAAAATGAGTCTGAAACTGGATCCCATTGAATACCTAGTACCTTGATAAAGCTCTTATCGTTTCCATCGAACTGGTGAGGTTTTTCGCAGTACTCTCCAGGTAGATCCTCCAATAATTTCTGATGGTTTGATGACCATTTTCTGAGTTCATATCCAGCGCTTTTCATGACTTGAATGAGTTCCCCTTTCAACTCCTGGGCTTCTGAGACCGAATTAGCTCCCGCTAAAATATCATCCACAAATGTCTGATTTCTGATGATATTTGAAGCCATTGATCTGGGGTGTCCTGACTCCCAATCATCCGCTAACTGATGAAGTGTTCTGATGGATATATATGGACTAGACCTCAATCCATAGGTATTAGTGTTCAACTCATATACCTTAACCGGCTGTGATGTACCGCTACGCCACAGTATAAGTTGATACTTCCTGTCATCGGGATGTATCCATGTTTGTCTAAACATTTGCTTGATGTCTGTTGTGAATACATACTGATAACGCCTGAAGTTAATGATTATTTTCGTGATGTCGGTCTGTAGAGCTGGGCCTGAATGTAAACATTGATTAAGTGAAACTCCAGTTGTTGATTTACAAGCTCCGTCAAATACTACTCTTAGTTTTTCTGATCCTTTCTTAAATATGCCATGATGCGGTATGAAATAGTGTTCTGATTCACAATCGAAGCTTGACTCTGACATATGTCCTAGGTCTAAGTATTCTGACATAAACTCACAGTATTTCTGAGCGAATACCGGGTTTCTTTCCATTTTCCGTTCTAGCGCCTTGAATCTTTGCATAGCAATCTGCCTCGATCCGCCAAGGTTATTTCTTTCTGATAATAATGGTAGTCGTACCATATATTTACCATCTGGCATTCGCACTGTGGTTTTTTGATATACATTCTCACATTCAATATGAAGTGGGTTACTGACTGGTTCCATAGGTGGTTCTTCTGATTTCCAGAACCGTTCTACAGCTTGTTCCAGTGTAGATATCTGAGCTCCATAATTCAGTACTGAAGTTGATTGCCGGGTATTACTGGATGTTCTGATCTGATGATCTTCTTTCTGAGTGTCTGCATGTTGAGTTGTGCTGCCCACGGAGCCAAGCAGTACATACCCGAAGCACGTGCCGTATGCAGCCAAACTGGAATTGATATTTAATCGAGTTCCATCATACACATAATTTAATATGTCAGTACCTAATATTAACTCTACATCTCTAGGTACTCCAAAGTTCTGATCAGCTAAATGAATTTGTTTTGTCTGAGATAATAATATGTCCTTGTATTCAATATAGGCTGAAGGTATGTTACCAGTAAGCTGAAACATAACAATTGCCGAGGTACTGACAATAGGTACTGTTCGACCAACAGGTTTGATAACTATTTTGACCCTTTTTCCTGGTTGGTGTACCTTTTGGCCTCCCACACCATATATCTGACATGAGTCGGACTGTCGGTGCAATTTTAGTTTTGTAACTAATGAATCCTGAATGACTGAAACCCCTGCCCCAGTGTCTAATAATGCTCGTGCCTTTATATACTTTCCTTGATTATTTCGGATTGATATGATTGCAGTGGGGCATAAATTAACTGATGTTGTAGCACCAACAGTCACCGTATCTCATTCCTCTTGGTCTGACCACCGCTGACCAAAACGAAGTTCTTCATATTTTTCATTAGCCAAGCGAACCCTAGCTCCCGGCGAACGCCTGCGACTGACCTGATATTGTGTTACTAACCTCTGTGGACTGGTATGATTTTCAGTGTTTGTCTGAATTGATTGTGCCTGGACCTTGTCTGATGATGAGTTAGGCCTTTGATTAGAAGAGGGCCTCTGCCAATCGGAGCGTGTTTCACCTTGCCTACTGTCCTGATGACACAACAGCGTGTTGTGGTTTTCCTGACCGCAGTGTTTGCACCAATTCCTTTGTTGGCAGTCCCTGCTCAAGTGATTCCTGAGACAGCGGAAACACAAGCCTGTCTCTATTGTCCAGTTTTTCCTGACCTTGGGTGAGATCTTTAGAAATTGTGGGCACCGATACAAAGAGTGGTCCAAGCCTGAACAGTAAATACAACGATTCACCTGATTGGATCTTGCTGACGTAGAAGCAGCGGGGACGGCAGCCACCACTCTCCTTTGATAAGTGGGCGGGCGCTGGATCCCTCCGCGTTGTCTGACTGGGTCTGCCTGGGGTTGTTGACGGTGAACTGCATCTGTCATGGTGAGTTGCAGCCTGCACTGCTCATCCAAGAATTCCATGAGCTGGCTGAAGGTAGGAAGCGTATTTGAGTCCTTCCCGTGGCGCTCCTCAAATAGGGTCCTGACACGCGTAGGAAGTTTCTGCAAAGTAATGAATAGCAATAAGTATGACCATTCTGATACTGGTAGTTTTAGTTTCTGGAGAGCTTGAGTACTCTCCCTGAGAGGGTCATACAAATTCTGACGAATGTTCGATAGTTCTGACAAAACAGGCAATTTTAATATCCTATCCAAGTAGGAGTCGGTAAGCAACCTGACATTATTATAACGTTGTCTGAGAAGATTGAATGCTACCTCATAATTCTGGCCATCCATTGGTATATGGCGAATGATTGATAACGCCTCGCCACTAACTGAAGCCCTCAAGTAATAATGTTTTTCTGAATCGGATATATTATTTCTGTCATGGACCAGAGATATAAACAGATCAGAAAATGCTAACCAATCTAGTATTTTTCCGGTGAATTCAGGCAATGCTATTATCGGAAGTTTAGCTCTTACCTGGTCTGACGTCACGCCTTGTAGCGTGGGCGATTTTACCTCGTTTTCCTCAACGCCTGAGTCAATTTTCACGGCCAACTTGTTGATCTCGCTGAATTGTAGTCTGAAAGTATCCATCTCACTTTCCTCAATCTCGTCCTCAGCCTCGAGAATACTCTGATATATCACTATCACCTCTTCATAATTTTTTCTAAAATATCGAAGAGACACAGTTGACGCGATTGAACCGGGTTCTAAAAGTATAGTTTCACTGAAATCTTGTAACATGCGATATTTCGCCCTGAATTTAGACTTTGTTACCTTTATTTGGGAAGCCATATTAAATCCCAAACCACACACTGAATTTACAATAGAGTAAGATAAGTTATAGCTAATTTATAACTAAATTATTGTCTCAAACTTATTACGTAGCCGAACGTAAACACTGTACGATGTCTGAATGAAGTCCGTTGATAATGTTCACTCCTCAATCCTCGTTCACTCCGACTACTGAACGATTAATGTTCACTCTAATTACTGAACGATGATGCAATAATGATGCAACAATTGCAAAAATTTCACAACCTCACTTTTCGATGAACTGATTCTAAATACTCTAAAGGTGATGATGTGAAAACGACGCTTGTCCGTCAGCGTTCGTCCAACTGATGATTACGCCTTCAGCGTCTTGATACAGCGTCTTCTGAATTGCCACCGCATGACTCGCCGGCAAATGGCGTCTTCATACGCCTTGTATTTTTTGCTGCTATCCTTCCCCTCATGGGCCACCAAATGTTTACGCAATCCCCTGGTGGGTTTGATTGCGATACCTTCCGAGTGTACGCCCTTACCCCTCAATAAGGGCGCGTGGAAGGGTCACCGCTTGATGGGCGACCTGCGGGTTCTTTCTCTTGTTTAGGTGGTAATTTTAGTTGAAACGTCGTTTATCTTCTTTCAACATTACTTTATTACACGTAGATTCAGGTACAATTCACATAATTGAACGCTTATACAATACAGTATTTATTATTATGTCTGAAGTCTGAACAATCTGATTCTGAAGGTCTGAGAAAAAGTCTCTTTTCACCAGTGTTGCCAGTGACCTATAGCCAAAAGTAACATGAGGCAGCTCGAAAAGTAACATTTTCACGTAAAAAGAAACATCTTCTTATTTAATGTAGAAAACGAAACTAATCCTATAATAAGCACTTTATTTCATTTGTTACGTGTCCAAGGAACCTGAAAAATACATACAATTAATAATGTGTAAGTAACCAACCAATACCAAAATATTTTTCAATAGCTCCACTACAAATTACTTTGGTAATAATTTTTTTAAAACGTTATCATAACCTAATATAATTAGGTAGGTACAGTGGAGTTGCTAATTTGAACTTGAACCTTAAAGAACATCACTTTAATATAGTCAAATAAGTCATGAAAGCAAGTTATAGGTGATATTTAAAGGTCATTTTATTATGCAGTATGTACCTTTACTACTCTTATTATAATTTATGTTTCCTGCTTAATTGCTTTTGATGGCTCAAATTTTATAGCGTTTTTTATATTTGCTCTGGTAGCCATCAAATCAGGTATCGTTTCAGTGCTTAGTCTGTTCCGGTTATCACACTTTATCAATTGTTTTTGTATCAAATTACATAAAAATGCTAACTATTGTTTCAATAAATTTTTGTTAAAGTCCGAGTGAAACTGGTTTTCCGGCGGAAACCGAAACCGAATATTCGGCCTTGGTTTCATTTCGGCTGAAACCGAAACTCTAGTGTTCAAGTATAAAATTCCTTAAAATACTAAAATTTGGTGCATTTTACCTATCATTCTGCATTAATTAATGAAATGGAAACACAGTATATTAATTTTGTTGTAATCGTTTATTTAACATAATATAAAAAAGTCAATAATATTTTTATTACATTTTCAAATTAAGTTCTCATAGCAAAATGTTTTTCAGTTATCAATAATCAAATAACAAATTGGTACTGTTTCATTAAATACTAAGTATTGGTATTTTGAATCCTATGAATTAATACTTTGATTTGTATTTGTACTTGGAAGAATCATCAAAATCTTTTACGTATGTATTATATAAAAAATAATAATTACTAAAATTACTATTTTAGTAATTAGTTCCAGTCTCAACAAAGCTAATCAAATGACACATTTAAAATTAACAAAGATACCTAGATTTTTTTAAATGTTGTTTTGTTAATAAATACAATACAAAGTCACTGACTCAATATTTAGCTATATAAATCATTCAAGTACAGAAAAGACACAAAAACTTACATGTAATAGTACCATCAAAACATCACCTCTAAAGAATGTTTTCGTCGAGCGATAACGCACTAAGTTGTGTTGCTACAGAGCTATCCGAACGGCGCTTGACAATTCACGAACAAGGCCGCCAGCGTCCGCCAAAGCGTTGCCACGAGAAACAAAGTTAGGCGAGCGTGTACGACAACTTCCGAAATCAGTTTCGGTTTCGGAAAAAGTTTCAGTCAATTTTGGCCGAAACCGAAACTGCCGCCGAAACTTGATTTTTGGGCCGAAACTCGGCTGAAACCAAAACCGAACTTTCGGCCGGACATAAATTTTTATATTACAGGTTTTAACTGGTGGGGTATTGGTTTTTCAGAATGGAGAAGGCGATTGAATTCTTGATTAGGTTTAGAACGTAAGATATATATTCTAGGTTACTTTTTTGTGAGTGTTTATTCCAATCTAAAGTATTCAAAGAGCACATCGTACTGTTCTAATACTCTACGACGTAATCCTGTAGAGATAACCATCTTGTGGCTGAAGGGTTCAAAATATTATGAACTTTGACTTTGTTAAAATGCTATTCTCTTGTTAAAGTCTCCTGTCTTTAGGATATGGGGTTAAAGTGGGATCCAACATTTCACAAAAATATTTAATTTCATATATGGCAAGGAATTTAGTACAAACTAAGAATTCACTCTTATCAAAAAATATCACGCGATGTATGAAATTGTTAGAACGTTAAGAACAAGACATTGCATTAAAAACAACAGTTATAAACATACACTAATACCAAACATAAACTTACATTATTGCATGCGTTGCGTAACCATAATAAGTAAAAAAAAAATTGGTAACACTTCAAAATTTGTTACTACACTGAATCATATAATATGTTTATTGAATTTTTGTAGATACATTTAATTTTTTTATGCCTGATATGTTAGTATTTTACCACTATATCACATGATGGTAAGTCATGATGTGGTTGAAGATATCGTTCAGGCTAACCTAGAATTACTGGCTCTCAAGGACACCTGCCGGAACACACCGTTAGGTGCTTGGTGACAGATTTTCTGCTTGAGGGTGATAGCTAGCCAGGCGGGCACTCGCAAAATGCCCTACCACCATGCGAATACGTAACGTGAGTAATTTCCACTCTTTCTGACCAACTCTACAGTAGGTAGTGTTGCCAAAGCTTTGTCCTTTTTTTTAAACGTAGCTACAGTCCCTTTGGCCACTGATATTTACCTACTCGATAATATTTTTGGAAAACGTAGTCGATATTCAAAAAAAGGTACATGTAGCCTGTAGAATAAAGCCTATTCGAGAGTTCAAAGGGTTCATAGCCCAAGTTTAAGGGGGGTAACAATATCAAAATACGCAGCTCGCTGTCGGTGTCTTTGAAAATCACGAAAACTACTTGTGAAATCAGCTTTATATTAGCGCGCGACGCGATGTGATAAAAACGTCAAATTCTCGGCCGAAATGCTCGAAAATAAGAAAAAATAATACTTTTCATATGGATGCGATGAAGTAAAAACAAAGTAAACATTACGAATTGTTGAATATGGGAGTATTTTAATATTTTTAATATCTTGGCCTAAATCCAAAAAGTTACATAAAAGTAACATTTTGAGTAATGTAACATGGAAGTAACATAAGTAAGTCAAAAGTAACATAAAATGTTACAAAAGTAACATTTTGGCAACGCTGAGTTTTCACATCGAGATAAAAAAAATGAATGATTACTGAACATTTGTTACATTCTTTCGTACAATTTCTATTATTTTTAATCTGTACTACTTATCGACCCTTGAATCGTCTCACAAGACGATCGATAGGTGGCGTAAGTATTTAGTTTCACCTTTTGCCACTAGGTGTCGAAAAGCGACCAAAAACAGATAATCTGTTCAATATTGTTTACATACAATTTTTAGACTCACTGTTAATTTGCATTAACATTAAGTAAATACGGTTTGAATCAGAAAATATATGTATACTGCACTAAAGTAACCACGTGTTTAACTAAGTGGTTAGTTCTAAAATTATGCTAGTTTATAGCATAATAAAACAAAGTAAACTTATACATCATCATGTTACAAGTTTTGTGAATAATTTAAAGTTCTGATGGTAAACATGAATACGTTATTCGTGCAGCCATTTCCAAGAAGCTCTGCGTTAAGACATAGCCTCTGCAACACAACGCGCACGGAGTAGCTCCGGAGCTCAGTAAACTGCACTGAAAAATACCGACGTACTCGTAAGAAATATTTTAATGTTTATGAATTTGAGTTTTCATGTTGGGTTTTGCAGTTTCGAGCCTTATTACTGCGATTTTGCTATGTATCTGTCCAACCGTTCAGGTCACGCGTCTCTCAAAATGTTTGTGTAGATCGTTGATTCAAAAAACGAATATTGGATAAGATTTCAATTTAATGAATTTCCAAATGGACCCCAATACATTTCAAGGTAGACGATAAAACCGTGTACGATGTCTTGTTGACGAAATGATTTATACCGTGCCTTTTTTATAATCTGAATCTCGATTATAAAAAAAGGCACGGGTACCGCCAAAATTGACAGTTTTAGACCATTTTAGATTTTTTTTTTAAATCAGTAAATAAAGCACATAATATCTTCTATTGGACCAACAAATACATATGTACTGAAAACGCCAATCTATTATTTTGCTAAGCTGTGATCGAAATATATTAAAATATTTTGTTTTCTTGCGGAATGTTGCAGAACTCTAATAAAGCGAGGCACGAACCGCACTTGGCTGGCTTTAATTAATAATTGTTATATAAATTAAATACTACCAATTACTTTTCAATTTATTTATTATTACCTCGACAGTTTTTATAAGGCATTATTTTGTCAAAAGTCAGCATTATATCATCCTTAACGTTGTGAGTAAAAACTGCTTCAATTCACTTAAAAGTAACGTGAAAAAAGTGAGAATTACCCACTAAGCCCATGGAGAACACCATAAATTTCACTTAACATTGTATTCTCGGGGCCGCGACTTGCTTTAGATAAAAGAAATGGGCTTGTGTAATAAACTAAGGGAAATAAAATTATTTGGGTCAAGTGTTGCCAGAAGTATTAAGTGGAGACTTGAAAATCGGTGTACATTTTTAACCAACTAAATTTTTTTCTAAGTTACATTATTTTTGTAAGGAGGTGCATTGTGTTACTTGTTTAAACGCTTTATATAACTTTGAGTAGTTGAGTATAAAATATGCTATTTAGGGTTTTATCATATTCGGTCAACAAGTCTTGTAGTTATACTCAACTGAAAAAAAAATATATGTCATCTGGGTATAGACTAAATAAAAATAAATTATTATTAAGTGCTCCCGTTGGGAATTGTCTTTGGTCACTGATACATAATCAATCGTGTAATTAGCGTAATATACAGGTACAATACAAAGAGTAAAAATGTATACAAAAATAACAACTAAAAATCTTCCAACTTGATGTAATGTGAAATGATTTGTTAAAATCGGGACCACGAACACGATATTGCGCTCAGTATTTTTAACCGACCGTGTCGGTTTTGATTTATTTAGAAAACTTTCTTTTAAAACCTGTACCATAAATCCATCATTAGTCGAGATATTGGCAAGGCAGATGTCTAACAGTTCACTCCTTATCATAATTGTGTTGAATTTGGGTTCGATTCCCTTATCGTATACTAACGAGAAATTCTCAGAAGTAGTTTGGATTATCTAACTTTAAATCCTATGCTTATTTTTTTATATAACTATTCTATGGGTTTAATTCTTGGAGTAACGGTTCTGATGGTAGCTAATTTTTCTCTGTATAAATATCTACATTTGTACGAGTATGAAAAGATATTTAGGTATTTTCGTATAGAACGCTGTGTTATAAATAATGAACACGAATAGCGATCGTACTTTTTATACACCTCATAACACATCTCACGAACACTCCATCTGAACTCAAATCACCCTTGTTCATCCAATGTTTCCCACACTGTCCCACCTTCTCATTCTGTCCCGACATATCGTCCCAACATCCCACATTTCGTCCCGACCTCCTACAATTCGTTCGACCGTTCCGTAACATCCCGACTTCCCGGCCACAGAGTAATGCAACCGTTATTAAGTCGTATATTAATTTTACCTTCATCCCTCTCGGATAACGAGGTGCAGCCATTACTCCCACATGGTGCCGTAAACATGAGAAAAATGAGGGAAACTGAAAATAATTACTATTTTCCTTCCACGTTATGATTGTGCTTAAAATAACTCCGTGTTACACACTGAGTTTGTTCTAGACATTTGTGGAATAAACGTGCATTATCATTTGTAATATTATGTTGTGTGGGTTCCACGATTATTGACAAATTAATTTTCGATCAATCATTGCTATGTCGAATTCTGCGTTATGTTAGGTTTTGCTTTCAGGAGTATAATATTTGTATTAAAAATGCAAAACCCACATTTATTCACTTATATGTTTTCATAATTACTCTGCCTTAACTTTAATTTATTATAATTTCTTAAGAAAGTTGTTGGCCTTTTATTGTACCGATTTTAGTATCATAATGTAGTTCATTCTGCGTGCTTGTTTTTTTCTGCTTTACTACACTTGTGTTCTATAGGAAATAAATAAACAACGTTACCGCACTAGTCACCAAGAAGATTGTTGTTTGTTTCATTCGTGTTCCATAAAATAAACCAAAGTGTTTTTTACCTCCTGAAGTAAAACCTTAGACAAACTAAATGTTAACCTCCTTAATTCAGCGATTATTATTGCTATTAAAAACTAGTAAAGTATTTTGCGATTCGTTGCTTTTTTATGGGTCCTACCTAGTAAACTATTTAAAAATAAATTGACGGCGGATAAATTTATCAGTAATTCATTGCAATTAAAGCAGTTGGGTGCTATCTATATGCACTATGCTAACTCAACTACAGGGACGTAAAATATAAATCAGCGCACCATTTAAAAAAAACATTTCGAAATCTTCGTATTTGTTCCTTGAGTGTGTTTAAAAACGTGCCTTGTATGATACTCGTGATATGAGCATGTTGGTCATTATACACTGGGCTATATTATATACAATCCCGCCTCGTACGTAATGCCCGACATAGCGCACTATTATCAAAATGTAGGTACTTAATATTATAAGAACGCTCGAAAAACTGTCAATGTACACTCATACAGATTGTACCAATAAAAATAAATAACTAACCACAAATAACTAGTTTTACATTTGATTCTTCCAAGTCATACACAATATACTTAGACCCAATTTTGTCAACGTAGGGTTTTATTGATACGCAGATAACTTTAAACCATTAAAAACGTCAAACCTAGAGCAGGTTTTACATTTGTTGGATTCCTGATGTGGAAAAAAGAAAACTCCTTGGTTTGACTTTTAAAACATGTGACAGCAATGTGGATATAGAATTAGTATGTATTATCAGCTGTAGCAAAGTGGCCATATTAGTTTTTAGTTTATGTTGATATACTGCCAAGTTCAAGAGCAGTATATTCATTCATTTTTAATCTTGGATTAGGTTTTTCCTTAGCAACACCTGTCTGCCTGACGTTAAATTTCGTAAAATTCATCATAATTGGACATCTATTGGGGGCAATAGCTATTTAATTTTGATAGTTTATTAATAGTATAAAGATATCAAAGTATTATTGAAAAGCTACATTTTTTAACAACTTAAACCACACATTATTATCACTATTATCTTAAAAAAACAGAACAAACCTAAGTCAAAATATTTCTCATACCTGCAAAAATTCACATTCAAGAACCTGCCTCGTAAAAACCTCAACAGGAAGCATAAAAAAATATATACAGGCAACTGCATAGAAATGTTCCAGCTTTGACGACGTCCAAAATGGTTTTCAAAATATCCGCGGATTTCTTTAATCCCAGCACAGATCTTAGTTCATTTACAAACGGAGATACGGAGACGAGATTCCGAAATTCGTTTTGTTGATCTTTTTTTAGATAAAGATGGCTTGATGTCTATTCATTTCCATTTGATTGTCAAGACCTCGGGCTCGCGGCCCTGTGGTGACTTTTGAATCAGTGCTTTTGTACTCGCCCAGATATTTTTCTTCATTGGATATCTTGCTGTTCTTTTCAATTTTACTTTGAGGCTTTATCGGGGGATGAGGCGATGTCTTTGTTATTACTTTGAGGGGAGGTATTTTTTCTCTTATATGGAGTTTGTTATTGTTATTTTCTACCTGTGTATAGTAAAGACACAGTGTCTTTGACTTGATTGCTTCACTCCTTTTATCTGCTAGCTCACGCTTTAGGCCACCATCTCACTTGTTGGTACGTGGTGAGAACTGGGTAGTAGATAAGCAAGCATTCGCAAAACGCCCTAATACAAAGGAATCTTTGAATATCACTTATTTTTTCCAATAAATATACCTATTAAGACAAGGGCTATAACTTATACCTCGTCTCCAGTTGCGAACCTTTCATGACGTCGATTAAATTTTAAAGTATATCTATACTTATAATAAAACTGTAACAGGACCAATTCTGTACATAGCAGATATTTTGCAAAAAAAAATGTACAGTACTCTGTAGCTGATACTGATGCCGAAACTGTATTTTTTTTTATTTTTGTCTGTCTGTCTGTATCCCGGCCGCGCATCACTCCAAAACTACTGGATGGATTTCAATGAAACTTAGCATGGTTTGAGTTCATACTACAAGGGGGGATAATTTAGCTTTTTATCCCGAAATTCAGCATGGTTCCCTTGGGAGAGGGGATGAAAGTCAAAATATACACTTAGTATTATATAAATATATACTTAAGAATCAAATTTTTCATCTTTATTATATTAGTTGAGATACGTACTGTATAAAATTTTATAAAAGTAATATATTTATGTTTCAAAGTATATATAAGTAAACTCAATTATTTTTTTGTAAAATATTGATAAAATCTTTATTACTTTTATAATTAGACAAAAATCTTGTTACATTTTATTTAAACCGTTTCAATAGTTAATTGCAACAAAACAATGTAAATTAAAATTCCATTCGAAACTGATAAAGCAAACGAAATCCGATTGGCAGTGAAAGGGCAAATCGCGTCAAAATCCACAACGAAACTAAAATAAAAAGGTTTAAGCTTCAATTATTACCCGTCCGTATCTGTCTTAAAAAGGGGCCTGGACAAAAAGAGCCCACGATAATGGTCCCACGCACTACTGCCAGGCCTCACTACACCCCGGGCCATTTTAGGGTTTAGTACAATGGCTCGGTCGAAAGGCAATCGACGTTTTATAAGAAGCACTACAGAACGTAACGGTTCCCGCGACCTTTTCACTCCACCATCCGATCGCCTTTGTGTAGCTCTCATTAAGGCCACTTTGGATTTTCTTTTGTCGAACACCGGTAATGCAATAGACAAAATTGCTGACGATTATTCCGCGAGAACGGAGGCTGTTGTTGAAGATGAATTCAAAGAGATTCTTCATTCAAATTGAAGAGATATACAATTTTTTAAAATGAAATGGTGTGATTGCAGAAAAAGAAACGTCTCAGAAAACTCCGCACAGCGCAGTTCTTATAAAAAAAAAATACATATACGTATAAGAATATAAGTAATAATAAAGATAAATTATTAATTAAGATAACCAGCTTTTAGTTTATTTTAAATATAGGACACATATACAAATTGCCTCCTGAAGTGTTACACAGTAAATTAAAGTTATCGCCCTCACATACGCTTTAAGACTTACAGTAAACCAAACTATCAATTTAAAACCGTATCAAACACACATTTGCATGGAGTGAAATTTGATAAACGCTATTCGAAAACGCGTCGATGGGGACGAGATAAAAATTTAGACATCCTCACGTTAACAATGTTCTTGAAAATTCCCTTTTCGCTTGGAATATTCAAGCCAAGAAGGAAGCACTCAGCTCGCTAATGGAATCGTTTTAAAATGAAAAAGAAAATAATATAATATTGACATGGATGTTATTGCATTGGTGTCGAAAATGTTTATTTTATCACTCCTGCTTTCGATAATATTTGGTTGCATTCAATTGTTATGATGCATTTCGCAGCACCCAATGGATTGGATACAGATGTTTAATGAGTGGATTTCTGATGGATTACAAATGGTCGTCGATTTATTGAACAAGCGTATATTTAAAAACATAAAGTTTACGCTTCGCAGATTTCACTCAGAGTGCTTCTTTTGCTGACAAATGAGATTATTGTAGCTCAAATCAGATAAAAACTTTTTTCATACCAACGTCTCTCAGCTTTAAATAAAAAGATCCAACTTGGTTTAGGTACTAAGTGAAACTCGTTGAATTTGAAATTTAATTGTATGATTAAACTAAGATTTGAATTTATACCTTATTAGTGAGATGATTGTATCACTACATGTTCAAAAGTTCAGAACGTTTTAAATTAATATAAAAAATTTGAGCTAAAGTAGCTTGCATAAATTATAAGTCTTCTAATTAATTATATTTTTTTGTAAGTCTACTAAGAAATTATGAGATGATCGTAACCAAAGACAAGTAATTAAAATTAAATAATTTTATAATATTAGATATGTAAGGTTTTCATAATTTTCCTTCATTTTTATAGGCAACACTAGCCATTTTTGTGATAGCAACTTATCCTGTAACGTTTAGCAGTTTTTACTGGCAACACGGTCTGAAAGGTGGCGCCAAGCCAGAACGAGGGCAATGTGACTCATTCTTTATTGGACGACCGAACCGTACGGAGATTGGAAGACATATTATAACGAGTTATTATTACTGATCATCGTGTTTAATTCACAATCACCGTTGGTACGGCAGCAATACCGAGATCATTTACAGATATAATAATAAACTAAAATGATAATAATATACATTTTTTTTTATTTCGTGAAGCAAGAAGAAAAACAAATCGCCCGCCTGATGGTAAAACTCACGTCGGTCTGCCGCCGAACGAAATTGTAAACGCCCCAATAGTTTTTGTTTTTGTTTGTTTATACCAATAAATAGATCTTGTAAAACCTGTTGGTGTAGATCCCATCTATGCCTAAACAAAACTACTAACAAAAAATATCTTTATTCGACGATGCCGGAATGCTGCTGGGTCGTTTAGTGGGCATACCGGTCTTCTACTGGGGAGTCCCACATAACCCCCCCATCCCCCGATGGGAGGGATTGCGTAATGCATTTTTCCCAGCGTCAACAAAAAAAAAGGCTAACCTAGAATAACTGGCTCTCGAGGATAGCTGTTGGAACACACATTTAGGTGCTTGGCGTAATATTTTCTACTTGTGGTGTAAGCTAGCCAGGATATTCACAAAATGCCCTACCACCGTGCATCATCCCATACAACAAAATTGATTTTTTTTACCGTTTCTTGCTCGATACTACTAACGATGACAGGTAGACGCTTTAACTATTCACAGAATATTTATTTTTATGTTTTCTTGAAATATAAATAATTAAAGTCAAATAAAATAAATAATTAAGGGGGCTCCCATACAATAAAACTTGCAAGATTAGGTTACAGTTTATGGTACGGAACCCTTCGTGCGCGAGTCCCAATCGCACTTGGCCGGTTTTTTATAAAACTGGATATTTAATAGATTCAGGCGTTACTTTGCAGAAATCCATATTTAATAATAACTAATTAAATTAGACGGAATTGTCTCTAGATACATTTTTATATTTTATTAGTGTTTAAAATTTTAATTTAATGTTTACTTAAAATATTTGTTATCATCTTTACATGTTTTTGGTAACAAATGTCGTCGGTACCACACTAATTGGTATCAATGCCACATGAAGAGCGATTGGGTCCTAGTGGTGACTATGGGACTGTTTCAGAACGTTCGAGTAAGTTCCGGTTTTACTACCCAGAACATATTTAATAAATCTTTGCGTTTCACAGTCATCGATTTAACCTATCCATCGGTTAGAGCTTCAAACACGCTGCATATTAACATTAGTCTTTTTTATCATTCAGTTATTTTGTGTGTAGCAAAGCAACCCGAAACTTTAATAAAACATTCTGAAACAGGCCCTAAGTCTTAATCTCAACGCTGTTAAAGGACCCATTTATCGATTCTTATTTGGTTTTGGGGAAAAACATGAAACCACTAACCCGATTCAAATTTCGAAATAGCTAAAAGGAAAGCGTATGTACTGAGATTAGTATGAATGACATTGTTATAAGTTAATGAAATTAATGCAACGTCGTTATAGTATTTGAAGGTTGGTCCCTTTTGGACACCCTCACATCAATGTAGTCAAACGTCATGTGATAAAATATTTACTGGAAAAAGAAATAGTTGAGAAATGAAATGGACAAAATGATTTCAGAAAAGTCTTGAAATCTCTAGCACCAGTTGGTGCTAGAGATTAGACGTTACAGATTACTTTAATATAGAACAAAGATACGTAACATAATATTATTTCAATGTCTCAGTCCGTGAACTACTCGTAGTTGATCTAGGCAATGTTAATGTCAAATTGAATATTCCAAGTCCAGTCTAATTTCATTATGTAAAGATAAATCCTATCTGTTATCCCAGACTAAGATGTCAAAACGCCTATCTCTTTGTTTCAAGACAATTTAAGATCTCTGTATTAGGCTGTATCTCCGACGGCTCTCAGAGTACTTCAGTAAATAATTTAATAATAAAATACTGTTCGGTAAGCTGGAAAAATTGTAAATTATCTTTGAGATAGAGAAAAGCTTATATCTATCTTCTGAGCACAATTAGGTAGGTACTCTGAACTAAAAAGCTACTGGAGAATTTCTTTGTCAAACCCAAGAACAGTGTTTGAACCGGGGATCAAATTTAAAACCTCAATATTGTAAAGCGAAAGTTCACTAATGAAGGAGTCTATAACAATTATTTTAGAAAAATAGAATAAGTTTACTAGTTGACGAATATATTTCATACTACTTTGATATCAGCGCTCTTAGCTTTTTCTTAACTATCATCACTATATTTTAGTTGATTAAGCTTGGCTTTTCATGGGTCCAAATTAGTAATATCTAATTATAAAAGTTTATTTGGTGGGTTTCATGATATTATTCCTTTCAATTATTATTATACGCATAGTCAAAGTAGGTACACGTTCAGATATTATACCTTTTGATTATGTCTGCAAAAGAAGACGCATTATTCCATACAGCGTTTTAAATCCCCGAATAGACAGATATATGGATATTTATTTTATATACACATTAGTACTAAAAGCACCCCGTGGGTTGCTGAGCTGGAATCGCATCACATATTGAACCGTGGGGGAAAGGACGAATGGAAAATTCATACCAGAAGGTGAGCAGCAGCATCTTCTAAGGAACTTTCATCTAACATTGCAATCCCTAAGACAGCTGCCAAACATAGGCATTATGACAAACCTCTATAATTGGAGAGGCGTTTGTTTAAAGTTGGAAGTCTCCGTCTGTTGATAATGAATAATTAACTAATTAACTTAAAGATACATTCATTAAACCCAAAATTCGATCAATTGGCCGAAACATCTTTACAAATTATTAAAGCACAAACTTTTGGTTAATATATTTAATCCAAATTTTGAAACTATAGTAATTATCCTCAATGTTAATGATCTACAAGTAAGTCCATATTACAAAACATTTGTATTCAATCTGCGCACTAATCCGGCAAATATCTGGCGAGAAGGAGGGATTACAACCAAGTTAATATTTTGGTTGAGCGGTCTTATCTCCCAAATGGATGTATCCCTGGGCTTTTGTCGTAATAAAATAATTAACACAGTTTATGATCTATTCTAACTTCTGTATACCCTGTGTGTGTGTGTGTGTGTGGGTGCGGAGTAAGCAAATGATTTTTGAATTAAATAGTTAACAAAACCGTGTAAAAGGTTTTTTTTGCGATTATAATGAAACATGCACGATGCCTAGCTGTTATTAAGCGATAACCTCTGTCTATAATAGATTCAATTCATTACTAAAGATATAAAACTGTAAAGGGTGCACCGAGCTTTTTAGGCGCGCTGCGTATTTGTGGGTAAGTAAGGCACGCCATCATCCGTCCCCGTCCGACGACGCCGACGGCCGAAAATTTACTAAAGCGTATAGGGACAAAGCATCGCGGCTCTGACTACAATGGGCGGAACATGCGTGAATTTGATTTCGTATAGTAAAAACAAATACCTATTTGAAAAATGTAATCTGTAGACGTTGTAGAAAACATGTAGTTTTTTTTTTATTTTGATGATCCGATTAATGACAAATATTGGTTTTGATTTTACTTATTCATAACTTCCCCCCTGGGATGTCGGGTTAGAATTGTACCTTCCCATATCATCCCGTGGGTGTCGTAAGATGTGACTAAGGGAAAAATACTGGAAGGTGAGCAGCAGCGCCTTCTAAAGAATTGCTAACTTACACTGCGATCCCCAAGACGCCTGCCAAGCGTGGGGATTATGGCAAATACCCCCTTAATAGGAGAGGCTGTGTTCAGTAGTGGACGATCCGGATGTTACAGATAGATTCATAACCCACCTATTTCTGCACTCTCAAAACTGTAAAATATACATGCAGAATATACACAAACATTTAACAAGCCGACATACCTTGGCATTGGCGAATCGCCGAATGTAACAACAGTTTATTTTATTGCCTTTTAAAACAATCTAACATGACGGTAAACTACAATGTGCTCGAAGGTGGTAAACAGGCTTATCCTAGAAACGGTTTGATGGCGACAAATTCTAGGTTTGCCTGAACAACATCTCCAACCACATCATCACTTACCATCAGGTGAGATAGTGGTCAAAGGCTAACATATCAAGCGTAAAAAAAAATTATCAATTTGACGGTGTTAGCTAGTCAGTAGGGCATTTGGAAAATGCTTTACCACAACGAATGTACAAATTTGAATAAAACCCCGTTGAAATAGGGTTCATTGTGTTTTGTAACTTGGCAGCTAGTGTTGAGCCTCATGCGCCGAAGTCATCTAATCCATTCAGAAATGCGGGATGTTCGGCGCAGAGAATAGCGTGTTATGCCTTTTTGAAATTCGATGAGTGCGGCGCGCCGCTTTTGCGGCGATAACATCTCACTGCAATCTGTTTACATGTCTTGACAATCTGTAGCGATCATGTGGAAAGTGTTATTCAATAATAGGCTGATTGCCTTCTTTCTCCAACTTAAAATTGTCATTATATCATACACAAACATCTGACCTTATCATAAAAATACGATATTTTCAAATTGTCATACAAAACTATAACTACCGCATTACGAGCCGACCTTTCAACCGAAGCCATGTCACTATATTCAAAACAAACAAAGCCTTGTCTAACACTCGTCCTTCGCATTAAAACCTCTGCAAACTCCAAAAACAACGCCAACAAAGGAACACACCTGAGCATCATAGCCCGTAACAAACAAACAAATATCAAGCGAACGTAGAAAACAAACAGCGAATATCAAGCAAACGTAACAAACAGGCGTTGCAGAATCGAATCAGAAAGTGAAACAAACTTAGAGTGAACATTGTTAAACTAATTGTACACACATAGCGGTATTTGTGGCCTTTGCCATAGTTACAAAGTGTTCGGGACCGGTAGGCGCGGGGTTAACTACACGTGTGTCTTTTAATACGCACACGACTAGTTGGAAGTATCTATACAAATAAACCCTTTCAGCAGTCTGAGGATGATTTGGGATATGTATGTTTGCTGGAGTCATTCATGAATATCAATACACAGTTGTTGACGATCACGAGCTGAGTCAATATTATTTACTATAATATTCTTACAGTCCTTGGTTTCCACCATAGAGTTTAATGGATTTATTTATCATAAAATTACTTTATAGTCTATTGTTAAGTGTACCGATATTATTGTATTTATAATGGTAAAAAATATATGAAAATTAAATGATGTATTTATACAAGTTTATACATAAAAGTACCAAAATGTAAATTGATTAGAATTAAATGAATAATATAAATAATATGTACAAAGATACTACAGATAATCACAAATATAAACCTGTAGTAGGTGTAAGGTCATTTAACCACGAATTATGAAAGGGACACTGAATCCAGCCCCTTTTTGCTTCCACCATTGCGTTGTTAGGACGGATGATGGCGGTGCGAGCGGCGCGCGGCGGCTGAGCGGCAGAGCACCTGCAAGCAAGGCATATGACCCTCGCAAAACATAGCACTTGCACTGCAGTACCGTGGCAGTTGAAACATCGCACGCCAAGCGTCGTTATACTACACTCACATGTCGGTTAAAGCAGCCTTTCCGTAGTTCGTCCACAGTTCAACAATATATATACTAGTGAAGTTACTATTGAAAAACTGAGTCTTTACTACGTCACTGCGGACGAACCTTCTGGCTGGCATGTTACTTCATACCTCAAATGGATACATTTAAGAGTTTTGAAATTCGTCTGGTAGATAAAAAAATATTGATTCAGGTTTCTAATTATCTGCTCTAATTTGGTCTGGCAAATTCAGTTCTGTCAGAGGCATTGCCAGAGATTCCACATTATTTTTTGCGTAGTAGTAGTATAAGAGACGTTATGATTTATTATTTGATCTGTTTGTGGCTCTGCAAACATTATAAATCCATATGGAAGATCACAAAATATGCAAAATGACTTAGTAAAAAGTACCGACTTAAGCTTTCTTTTAAATTCTGCACGTGCACTGTACAACAACACAGCCGTTCCACGTTAGGTGGTCTGCCATAATCCTAACTATTGGCCGGTGGCTTGATAATCGCAGTGTAAGATGGTAGTCAGGAGGAGCTGCTGTCCACCTATTGGCGCTTTTCCTTTGTCGCCTCATACGACTTTTAAAAAAAGATAAAGGTGCAATTCCTACCACTTGCATTGGGCGTCATGCTTTTACTAATCTAAAAATCTGCTTTACAGTGTTTTGTATTTTCTTTCATCATGTGATTTTTTTATATCTTAATAATGATATAAAAATACAATATATGAATTTTTTATGAAGTGACGCCTGAAAATATTTTTGAAGTATGTACGGTGAAAAGTTACCCTTTAAACAAACATGCTTCATTTTTTTTTACAACAATACTTAGGTTCTATAGTGACATAACATCATCATCGAATTAAATCATTATGTTTCAGGTTCACAAGAACTGCTTTATATAAGACACAAAGGAGAAATCAAACTTCATCATAACAACAATCGTGTTTGAACCAAACTTAACTAACCACTATTCTGCAGTGACTTGTCCAAACTATCTCCGTCTACTGTGCCCTAACGATGCAGGTGGGTAGTACAGACGTGTAACAAAGGCGTATGAGATAACAAGACCGGCCCCATTACGACGCCTTCGGGCACTCCACCCTTTAATGAACGCTAGGACACCGCTAAGTTAAGTGTTCTTGTTTCAAACGAAGTTTCATTAACGCCTTGGACACGACTTCTTGACGTTGTTTTGTTGTAGGTTTTTGTCTAAGGGTTGTGATGTTTTCTTTCTCCTTTTTACTCACACACCGTACTCGCTCTTTATCCGTACTTTTAACTCTTAACCCTAATTAACCTGGAGTATATGTGTGTCTTGTTTTAGTTCTTTGTTTAAAGACACCGTTGACAGTTTTTAAGCACTAGGAGCATTAGATACTTCTTTTATTGCTGATAGGCTAGATTTTTACTTTACAATGTTAAATCATCGGTCCCTGTTGTTGTCTTACGATGATAGTTATTATAGCATGGTGGTGGGGCATTTTGCGAATGCCCGCCTGGCTAGCCACCCTCAAGTTGAAAATCAATCGCCAAGCACCTAACGGTTCCGGCAGCTGTCCAAGGACAGCTAGCCTGTACAAAATCCTCGACCACAACATCACTTAACATCTGGTGAGATAGTGGTCAAAGGCTAGCCTATAAGATATTAAAAAAACTATCTCACGGGATGATAAGCAATGATGTGGTAGAAGATGTTGGTTAGTTTTTATTATAAAAACTAACGTGATGTTCACTTATTTAAGTAAATAATACGAAATAACTTACGTGATTAAGTCAAGCAAACTATAATGGGAGCTGTATGACTTATTCACACGACTTATCCCGTATAAACATAATTATTTACTAGGATATTGTTCAGGCTAATTTAGAGTCCCTAGCTCTCAAGGACAGCTGCCGAAATATAACACGTGCATGACAACTGATTATCTACTTAATGGTGGTATCTGGTCAGGCGGGCGTTCGCAAAATGCCCTATCACAAACAGCACAATTTCATTGATCAATAAGCAAAACACCCAGAAATCACCCTAAATTAGACGCTGGAGTAGCAAACAGTTAATAAATTTTATATTTGAATTCATGTAGTTTAACTGTATATGCCCGCGCATTTGGGGCATGCGCGTGTTAGTTGGAATAATGAAAGTCAAAGCTAAAACCATTTATTCAATTTAAGTGTCTACGACGCTCTATTGAAATTTTAACATTGAAATATTCTAACTTTACTGCCTCATTTAGTAAACAAAGTTGTATAAAGCCACTTCGAGAAGAACGGCCAAGAAACTCGGGGCCATTCTTTTAAACATCTTTTAACAATGTTTTTTTTTTTTTTTAGGGAGGACATAGATGCTGGCTACCGCCTGTGCGGTCGTCCAGCTCCACCGGGTTTTGGGCGAGGGCCTGGCCCTACAATAGCCCGGGAGGGAGAAGTGCCGAAGGCACTTCTCCCGAGACGGGCGTAGAAGGCGAAAAGCGCTTTCTACCTCCGTCTCCTGCGGACGCCGAAAACGTACCGCTATTATAGGAGGGGTTGACAGCGAGCTCAAGGGCACCACTGTGGTTCGGACCTCGGCTTGTCTCGCTGTCGAGAGACATGGGGGGGATCGGAGCAAAATGCCTCTGTGCAACTGCAGTGTTGCACAATTGGGCCCTACTGAATAATACTCTTTGATTATTTGGAGAGCAATTTATCGTGACCTTGTTTTTGCCTCGAGCTCGCCGGCGAGCTCGGTGTTTGATTGTGTGACCTCTAATTACCTCACACCTGGGGATTTTACCTCGACGACTTGCGGATAACGCTAAAGCTGCCAATGTAATGACTGCGATGGGGTCATCCGGGTCGTCTAATACCTGCCGTGGTCGGCGACGGGGGGGTTTGAAAAATGGGATAGAAGAGGCAGTCGAGTAGTTCGATGCCTGGACAACCAATGGGTTCGGGTGGTGGGGCGCTCGATCAAAGTATCGGCGGGCGCAGTCCTTATTGAACTGCGCTAGAGAGGGAAGGTTTAAGTCGCAATGCAACTCGGTGTTCCGGATATACCACGGGGCGCCGGTTGCATTACGAAGAAAACGGTTTTGGATGACTTGAAGTTTATGAAGGTGGGCCTCACTAGCATGACTAAACACTACTGATGCGTAAGTCATGATGGGGCGGATGCAGGCAGTGTAAAGTGTCTTCTTATTACTAAGAGACATTTTACTCTCTTTGCGAAGTAGGGGACCAAGGCGACCCATTATGAAGGCCGCTCTGTTACGGACGGTTGTTATGTGATCGTTAAAGGTGAGATGACGATCAAGGGTGACTCCGAGGTATTTTGTTCTAGGAACCCAGGGAATGGGTTCGTTGAACAAAATAAGCGGTTTCGGGTAAGGGGAGCGTGTCTTCTCAGTAAAGCACATAGCTGTGCTTTTAGCTGGGTTGACCGCGATGCGCCATTTTCGGAACCAGTCACCGATCTCGGTGATGGCCCGTTGCATGACGAAATAGGACTGTCTGTTGATATGCCACCCAGTGGTGTAAATGGCGGTATCATCCGCATATTGGGCTAGGAATATTTTGGGCTGAGAGCGTGGGATGTCACTGGTATACAGTGCAAAGAGAATAGGTGATAGCACGGAGCCCTGAGGGACTCCGGCTCTGACTGGGTGGGGGGAGGAGAGGGTGCCTTCCACGCGATAGCGAAAGCTTCTGGCTTTAAGGAAGTCTTGTAGGATGAGCACAAGACGTTCTGGCACGCCAAATTGGAATAGCTTGTAGATCAAGCCGTTGTGCCAGACTTTGTCAAAAGCTTTCGCTACGTCGAGGAAGACTGCTAGCGTAGTCTGGGGTTTGGGGTACTTATTGAAGCCCTCAATGATGTGCTCCGTGAGGCGGTGCACCTGTTGGACGCATGAGTGTCCGGGTCTGAAGCCAAACTGCTCATCTGGGATAAGGTGGTGTTCCTTAGCATGGGACTGGAGACGGTTTGCAAGTAACCGCTCGTAAAGTTTGCCTAAGGCACTGAGGAGGCTGATGGGGCGGTAACTGGTGGGGTCAGATGAGCTTTTGCCTGGTTTGTGAATGCCAATGACATTTGCACATTTCCAGGTGTCTGGGAATAAGCAGTGGCTCATAGCAGCATTGAAGATGCTGACTAAGAGATGGATGAGAGGAGGAGAGAGGGTTTTAAGAACCCTGTTGGAGATGCCATCGGCACCGGGGGATTTGCGCGGTCGGAGGGCCTTGATCAGTCTCTCCACCTCAGCGTAAGTCGCTAAGGTGATTGGTGGGAGTTCAGAGGTGACCACAGAGCTTTTACGTTCGACTTCAGCATCCACCGAATCGAGGTGAGCTTGGTCAACGTGATCTACGTTAGGGGAACACTGAGCCTCTAGGCTATCAGCTAGGCACTCAGCTTTGTCTTCGTCAAAGAACGCTGGGACAAGTGGGACTGGTCTGTATAAGGGAGGCATGTCGTTATGGTTACTTCCTTTCAAGCCTCGCGCCAAGTCCCAGTAAGCATGGTGGCTTGGCACGAGGTTTGAAAGTTTATCGCCCCATTGTTGATCACGCAACTCAGACATGCGACTTTGAACCATGCGTTCAAAGTGGCGTTTCTTAGTTTTGTTCTCTTTACTGGGGTAAGAGTCGTAATGTCGGGTCACTGCTTTACTCTCCGTCACCAATCGTCTCACATCCGCTGGAATGACAAGGCGCCGGTCGTCCGGCACTATGACCTCCTTTGCGGATGCACCTACTACGGTGGAGAGGTGATTGGTGAACGAATCGATCGCAAGGGTTACGTCATCTTTTGTCAGGATGTCGTCAGGGATCTTGTCTAGGTCCGGTGAACTGATAGCCTTTAGGGCATCGCCTACTTGCTTCCAGTTCACTATCGTCTTAGTGGGGCGGGGGAGGTCAGTCGTTGGGTCGGGACCTAGTCGCAGTATAATGGGTCGGTGGTCAGAGTGAAGCTCGTGAACCACTTCTATGGAGCGTAACCGGAGTGTTACGCCTCTGAATAGTGCCATGTCAAGCAAGTCAGATCGGTGGTCTGCCATATAAGGGTAGTGAGTGGGCTCAGTGGGCGCAATTATGTCAAAGTTAAGTTCTGCGATTAGGTTTTCAAGTGCAATACCTCTGGGATTGTTGACGTTACAATTCCATAGGATGTGCTTACTGTTGAAGTCGCCAATCAGAATGACGGCGCTTCCTAATGAGAATAGGGCTTCTAAGTCAGCTCGGACGATCGGCTTTGCGCAAGCTTGGTAACAGGATGCTATGACTATAGGTTGATGACCAGTCATAGCTAGGAGGCAACAAGATGCTTCCATATTAACAAGAGTCGGGGTAGGTAGGGGAATGCAGTGCAGGGACCTTTTGTAATAGATAAGAGTGCCTCCCCCACGGGAGTTCACTCTATCATCACGTACCGTTCTGTAATTGGCAAACCTAGGGTTCGCCTTCCCCGGTTTTAGAAAGGTTTCCTGCACGCATATGATATCGATAAGGTGGGTACAACAAAAGTCGTGGACGAGGTCACGTTGTCTGAAGAGGCCGTCAGCGTTAAATGACGCTAACGAAACTGAGTACGGTTTCGTGCGTTCGGTTGTACTACCCATAGTGGTTGTACTGGGGAGGGGCCTGGGGAACGAAGCGCTTAAGGGCGCTAAGTAAATTCGCGTGTTCCAATGTGTATTGGATCACGTCCGCTGGGGATTGAGCGTATTGCATCTTGTGGAATAGCTCTTGTACCTCATTGATGTCAACCGACATAGCCAGATCGCTGACTAGGTTGATTGCCTCTTGAAGAGGGGCAGCCATCAATGGCATAGGTGGAGCTTGTGGCCGGGAAGCGGCGCGGGGAGGCGCGCGAATGGTGTTGGCGACGGGTGCCGGGAGCGCGGGGCGAGCCGGGGCCGGTGCGCGGGCAGGGGCCGCGGCGCGGGCGGGTGCGGGTGCGGGCGCGGGTGCGGGCGCGCGGGCCGGGGCGCGGGCGGTAGCGACGGTCTTAACCATACTGGGTGGTTTAGACCATGCGTTACGGGCTGGGAGCGGCGCGGGTATTACCTGTGAGGCAGGTACTACCGTTAGTTTGGGGCTTACCCGTTGGTAACGGTCGTAAGAGGGACGGGTTGGCCTATGCCTTGCCACCCTGTGGTTCACTCGTGGTGCTTTAGGGCAACCACGGTAATTCGCGGTATGCCCTTGAGCGCCGCATAACACACAGCTGGGTGGGTCCGGCGAATCCCGGGTGCGAGTGCACGCTGCTGTCGCGTGATCGCCTAGGCACTTAACGCACCTAGCGCGAGCGAAGCAGAATCGGGAGGCGTGCCCGTATAGTTGGCAGTTGTGGCACTGCGAGGGACTCCCATTCTTGTATGGGGCTTGGACATCGAGTCCTGAGAGGCCACAGACCTTTTTTAAATTAAAAATGGCCTTGCCTTCAGGAGTACGATCTAGTACTACGAGTACTAGATCGTAGGGACTGCGGTCCTTCCCGCTGTACATGCGGTGAACTGCATGTACGGGGAAGTCTTGTGCCTTCAGGTCGGCACATACCGAATCGGTATGTACCTCCTTGGGCACACCGCGGATGACCACTCGGAGGACTTTCTCCTCTTCGAGCGCATAAGTGTGAAAACTTATGCTCTCGTTGCGGAGGAGTTTTGTTAGCGCTCTGTGGTCGCTAATGGAGGAGACTTGGACTTTAATGCCCTGCTGCGTGGAGCGGGCATTAGTATAATGGATCCCACGATCCGAAACTAAACGGGACAGCATGTCCCATTTGGTTTTGTCCTGAATGAACAGGGGCGGAGGCGGTTTTTCGCGGCGCGCGCTCGCGTCCTGAGGGGACGCGGCAGTGGTGGCCGGAGCGGAGGGAGGAGACGCGGGGCGCGGGGCGGGGGTCGGCTTCTTGCCGGAGGCGGGGGCCTTAGCGGGTGCCTTGGCGGGAGGGGCGGAAGTTGCGCAACTAGCGGCTTTAGGAGCACGCTTGCGCTTTCTATCTACGACGGTATAGCCGTCGTTATCTGAGTCCGAGTCAGTGCGTAAGGCGCGACTCAGATCTACCTCCATCTCCGCTTCGGAGTCCGAAGTGGGCTCTACAACGGCGATGGAGGGACGGGTGCTCGCTGGCCTCCCGATCGGTGAGCGCGAGCGAGACCTCTCACGGGGAGGGGCTGCCACCGTGCGTCTGTTGTCTGGGCCCGGAGCGGGCGAAAGCGGACTGTCCTCTGAGAAGGACCGGGTCAGAGGAGGGACGTTGGCCTCCGGGTTTGAAGTCCCGGAGGGAGCGATGAGAGTGTCCGTGAAGCGGGCATTCTCTTCCTCTTCTAGGAGTTGCATATGTGCAACGTATAGATCGGGGAGGCGGAGGGCGAAGGTCTGAAGGACCTGCACCTCACCGTTAGAGGGACGGGACTGCATCCTGAGGGGAATACTCAGGACGCCCTATCCAGGGTTTGAATTCCCTCACACACCTTGTGAGCTCACTGTGTGAGAGGGAGTGTGTACCTACGGTGTGCCCTAGTTGTGTACCCTCTCCGAGCTTTTTTCTCGGCGGAGAGGGGTGCTCCTAAGCGCTACTCCGGGTTTGACTAGGGGCGACCCCAAGGCCAGAATTCCGGAGCCCAGCTTGCTTCGGCTGACCCGTGAAGCGGGAAAGGCCACGGTGCAAGGTTAAACCAAAACAACAACAGTGGCCGTTGTCACCGTAGGGTGTCACACTGCGACCGCAGCAAATGGCGGATTTGATCGTTCAGACGGGTTTGGCTGACGCTACCCCACGCCTGAACGACGTCGCTTAACAGCACAAAGTGTGTTGTTACGCGACTGTTACTATGTTGTGTCGGATAGTAAAGTGGTGAAATGCGCACCGAAAAGTGCGGTCGAAGCAAGACCACCAGCCCGATATGATGTTGTTCGTCCGAAACAAGGGACTGGGTAGGTGGTAATGCCAGACGTCTTAGAGCGCCTCTGCGCGACGACACGGCGAGCTCGTAGCTCGCGTTGCTCGGCGTTCGGCGGCTGCTCAGCTTCTGCACACAAAACAAAAACTTCGTCAGGACTGTGTATTCCAAGGCACTGGTCTGCAACTAGCGTCGGAACGATGACCCGAGTGAGACGGCAATAGTGCGGGGACTATTGCGGTCTCACTGGGAGATACTGGCGGAGCTGTAGACAGGTGTGCACGGCGTGGCGGCACAGGTCGGAATGTTGAATGAATTGTTTTAACAATGTGTTACTTACTTACTATATATACTTCACTAGCTTTCCGGGCGCGGCTCCGCCCGCGCGTATGTCGGTCCAGTAGTTTTGGCGTGAAAGCGTAACAGACAGACAGACAGAGTTACTTTCGCATTTGTAATATTAGTACTGATTTACGCTTATCAACTATTGATTAACACATTTGTCGTTATATAATACAAAAAAAGAGTATAATAAATTACTTAACTTCACAGCAACTTTGGGAACGAACGATTGGGCAGCACTTTGTCTTAAAAGACTATTTCCACACCACTGGAGGTCTGCTCGGCACGGCGGTCGGACGGAAAGTGAATCGGGCAGCACTTCGTCGTTAAAGACTATTCCGATACCACTAGAGGTCCGCTCCGCACGGCGGTCCGACCGACACTGAAGCTACTCAGTGAGTGAACAAACAAGGTGACAAAGCGACTACCTACCGTCAAACGCAGTACTCTTTATAATAGACAATTGTGTGATCTCAAGCTCTATACGTATGGCATGTTTTTACACACATAAATAAAGCACGTAATATAAACTATTATCAAATAAGTATCTTAACAACTGTCACATGACCAGTTAAATTACTTATAAAATATACTTACAGTATCAATATCATCAAATAATGATTCAAGTGATATATACATATGGCAATAAGTATAATAAAATCTTTAATGTTTTTACACATCATAAATAAAGAACAGAATATAAACCATCTTAAATAAGTATCTGTACAACTATCACATGACCAGTTACACTACTTTTAAAATATACTTATAATATTAATACCATCAAATAATGATTCAAATGACTTATACATATGGCAATAAGCATAATAAAAACTTCAATGTTTTACACATCATAAATAAAGAACATTATATTATAAACTATTTTATATAAGTACTTTACATTATCACGTGAACAATTTCACAAATTATTTATAAAATATACTTCCAGTAATATTATCATCAAATAATGATTCAAGTGATCATGATAATCCATATATGATCCTTCATCACAGTCTAACAGCAAACACAATTAGGTACAGTATTTAATTCACACCACAGATAAAGTATACACATGGGTAATTAAACCAATACTTATTTTCCTTTAAAAAAACACAGAGTATATTTAAAACGAAATGAGAATGTCATATTAAACCAGTTGTTTAATCTTAAGCTTAAAGCTAATCAAGTGAAGATACACAAATATTTCATTACATAGTAATTCAATTTTCAAACAATTTATCACGCGAAAGTCTCGTGCAAGTTTTATAAAAGAAATATTATTCTTAGATAGTAGGTGGTCGTTAAGCTTTCTAACGTCATCAGCAGTTTAACATAAGAAAATGTTTTATTGCATCTAGTGGTACACAAGAATAGTGACTAATCAGTGTGTATCAGAGAGATGTTACACCGGCAATCACAATGTCGTATGAAATCGTAAACAGGCTTTTAGAATGGCTAAGGCTTTTAAACAAATATCTTAAGAGCAACAGCTATGTGGTGGTGAGCATTCACAAAATGTCTCACAGCCTTGAAAGAAATCTCAATTCCGCAGCAGCAGCAACTCTGATTATAAATCTGATAAATCACGGACCTGATCTTCATAGCGTGGTGGTAAGATATTTGGCATATTAATGAATAGATTCAGGATCTTTAAGAGGTCTTGACTCACCGAGCGCACGATCGAGACCGAAGATGCTTCGTTTAGAAGCGAAACTAGCCGGGTATTCCTCCGGTTAGGCTGCGTGATGTTTGTGACGTCACGTAGATAACAGGAAAATTAGGCGGAATTGTCACTAGATATATAATTTTATGCTTTTTTAAGTGTTGTATTTAAATTTTATTTAATGTTTTTTAAGATACTTTTAAAAGTATTTGTTATTATTTGGCATATTCACCTGTGTAGTACAAGTAAAATATCTATTAGTGAGAATTGAAAATTGGCCTTATAAGCCAGTGTACTCGTATCTATATTATACCTAAGGATAGCACCTAGCAAATTGAGCTCAATTCTTAGCTTCTTTAAGAAACACTGATGCTTTCCACTTATTTAGAAGCAAGGCGGTAATATATTACCACCGTTTGTTGGCTCACCATATGGAGGTCAAATACAATATCTTCAATCTATTACCCAATTACTGCAAAGTCCTTCCTCAATGGTTACTCTGTACACATAGCGTCTGCAGATACTATAACTAATTATTCATCTTGGGATTAATTTGAGATCGATGTATTGACGATCTTGGATGTAATGCGACTAATGTAAGCAGAACGGTAAGTTGACGCAGAGTGTGCTGAGCGCAACTTCTACCTCTTAAAAACTATTATATAAAACTTTGGGACCTAGCGGGGTCAATATTAAATAATAAGTGAGAACTAATCGTACTACTATATAAAACAAATATTATTAAAAAAAGAGGCATAATAACACTGTTAGCTAATATTTATGTCGCCAAAATTATATGATCATAGAAAGTATAAATCTTAAATAATTATAAATTAAATAACCGTTTTTACATTTCTTATACCGAGATATTTAAATTTTCAGAGAACGAAATGTTATTGTTAATTTTACGTATTATAATACAATCCAACCACAAAACCACTGTAGCGCAAACGTTATGAAATATAAATTTAATTTTATATATATGAAGCGTTTTACTTAAACATCACATAAAACAGTAAACAAACATTTAATTTAAATTATTGTATGTGCAACAAAATATATGTGGTTAACTGGGTTTAAATGAACTAACGACCACCGTTATGACTTTAGATGTTTATATACACGACGTTTGTTCTTTCAACCACGATTTTATGTTTCTGGAAGCTAGTCACATATATATCTAGATTTCACAAGTCTAAGCTAAGTAGGTTAGTATTAACTGACCTCCCCGGTCTGAAACCGTGCTGTTCGTCATATAAATACATGTGAACTTGCCTATGGATTTCACGATGGAGGACATACTCAAACACTTTAGCAGGTGAGTTTAATATAGCAATAGGACGATGTTCTTCTACCATCATTTTATTACTAGATTTGGGAATGGGAGACCTGGACAGCTTCCATTGTGGAGGGTACACACCATCTCTGAGTGAAGAATTAAATATGTGACATAGGGGACCCGTTAAAATATGTTGGCATGACTTCAGGACAAAACTGGAATATTATCAGGCCCTATGGAAGCCTTCGCCTTCAGCTTACGGAGACCACGTTCAACATCCTGTGGGGAGATGTAGGGGATACTGACACAGCTGACTCCCTGGGAGTGCTCTAGGCGTTCCAGTGTTAGAGTACGGGACTGTTTAATAAAAACGCTAGAAAAATAATTAGCGAAGGCTTTTGCAGCCTCAATACCAATGTAAGACTGCCCGTTGAAAGTAACACTAGGCTCAAAGCCGCCTTTCGACTTAAGACTGGCGATGTGGCGCCAAAAATCTTGAGGACGGCTTTTTAACTGCGTTTCGAATGTAATAGTATTTATTTTTTATATTTATTTATTTATTCAATTAGTACCGCACAAATACAAATTACACTAATGATATGAATTTATACATATGCAAACAAATTATCTTGCACGTCACTATTACTGATTATAATTGGATCTCACTCATAAACGTCCTAATTGGGGTGCATATGATGCTACAAAAGTAAAGTATCTATCTATAACAATTAGTATGGAAAATTACCAAAATTTAAAATATCAATCCGAAATGTCAAATACAATATAAAAATACATGTCTACAAATTTAAAATAAATGTCAACTACTTATTATATCATTCTCAGACTACACTAAGTACCTACACGACCTACACGTATGAGCATTATAGGCATCAGATATACGTTGTTTCAGGCCAGCACGCAGTTCTGAGAAAGATTTATAGGCTACATCACATTTCGAGCGCTTCCACTCTTTGTGCAAGTTGGTTTTCCGTCTAATATCTTTTATAATATCAGAAGTAAACCACACCGGAAACACGCGAGACGCAGTACTACAGCGTCTTTTTTTAGGAGTACATTGGTCAAAAGCATTTTAAAGTATGTCATAGAACGATCTGTTGCTTGGCAAACATCGTTACACTCATAAAAATAATCCCAGGAAATTTCACTGAGTAAATGGTTCAAATATACAATGTCAATCTTATTAAAATTCCAGTCACGAGACGAGTCAACATTGCTAGGAGGCAATAAAAAGTCGCACCTATTATGCGATTTGAGATGCACCATTATCTCAAGCGGGAGGTGGTAGGTATCGGGCGGGACAAGGCCGTCTGCTGTGATGACGCATACCTGATCCGCTAGCGAGTCAATGCATTCCTGCGCAAACACCACGTCAAGTTTGCTTCCGTAAACATTATTACAATCATTTAGATTACAGAATGACAAGCAGAAATAATTATTTATATTTAAAGAAGCATTATTTAAATGTAAGTCACCGAGAATTATTATTTTGCTGTTTAAATTCATAACAAACGATTCAACTTTGCAAAACCAGTGTATATATGAGTCGTCGGTAGCACTCGGTTTTATGTAAATAACGCAAACGTGTATATTGGTACCACGATAGGTGAAAGAAGCCCATAGGTCCTCGCCGCTTGGTGTCTCGAGTTCACGCCTGCGCTGCAGGGTAATACCTGGCTCAGAAATCAAGAGGACTCCCACAGGGGGTAGTCCTATCACGGCTTAGGAGTGACCAGCCAGCAGGGACCACCTCGGCATCCTCGACTGAGTTGTCTAGAAATGTTTCCGTGGCCGCAACTAACGAGTAATCCGTCAACAACAAGCCAGTATTCCAAGTGCGAAGCTTAGTCTTTAAACCTCTAACGTTTTGGTAGAAGACACTCAGACATTTAAGTACTGTACACGGCCTGTTTACTACCGACTTCGTGATGAAATGTATCGTCAGCTGGAACACGTTTACCAAAGGACAAGCACCAGCTTTCAAACAAAAAAAAATTCCAAATAAGTTCTGAGGTAACAAACATAAAAAAACACAGATGAATTGAGGACGTCCTTCTTTTTTGAATGTCAGTGAAAAATTTAGTATTTTGGCATTCAGTTTATAACTATTAAAGCCATTACAATGTTCTCACACTAAGGTGCACTCCTCAACAGTGAATAATTGGTACTTATTTGTATGTGTATGTCTCGTTTATACACAACGTCTTAGTGTGGGAGTGTAAATGCTAATGGTACCTACAGTAAAACAGTAGAATAAAACACATTATCGCTTATGTAGGCAGTACAACTACATTCAAAAAATGACGATGAGCGCGCTTTTGTGTGTGGAAAGGTACTATTACGATACGATAACTCTTTATTGACACCAAAAAACAGGAAAATATAAGGAAACAATAACAATAGTAGGGTACAATCGGGTCTTATCGCTAAAAGCAATCTCTTCCAGGCAACCTTTGGATGGACAGAGAAGTATTTTTTGAGCAAGGAGGGTGGTGCAAGTCTCATATACATACGTAATATAAATATAAATTATAACGGTATAAATTAACTACATAAATATCACCATAATAAATGTTATTTATAGTATAATACATACACAATAAACATATAAACATTTGACAAATGAGAGAAACAAAAATGTATTAAAATAGTAGAAACGTCAGAGAACAATAATAATTAAGAGTGGATTATGTCCTATTACTGTACTGTAACAGCCGGATCGTCCACTGCAGAACACAGCCTCCCCTTTAATTATTATTTTTTGGGGGGTATTTGCCATAATACCCGCGCTTGGCAGGTGTCTTGGGGATCACAGTGTAAGTTGGCAGTTCATTAGAAGGCGCTGCCGCCAACCTTCCAGTATTTTTCTCTTAGTCGCCTCTTTCGACACCCATGGGTTGATATGGGGAGGTACAATTCTTACCCGGCACCCTACGGAGTCCTATTTCATATTATATACTATTATTTCATCAGATATATCAGGCTAATTACTCAGTACTCAATAAAAAAACATTTTAATAGTATTTTTTTATCAGGAAAGCTACTTTTATATTTTTTTCTTTCCCATACGAAATAGGTCTCACATTCAAAAGCCAGTTGAATTCTCGTATGACCAAAAAACATGTTTTCCTTGACAGCGTTCTGATTCGGGAAGCAACAGAATACTCGTGCCACCCGCACATGAATACAAAAAACTGTCTTCCTTTGTGCGTTTACTAGGTTAAACCGCTATGAATAATAATTGTAGGCCGCATATTTAACAATGACGGAACAAGCTCGAGGTCCACATGATGTTAAGCGGACTAACCTCTGCCTATAACAGATGCATTTCGTCACAAGTTACGAATTGCACTGCGCCCGTCACCTTGGGACGTAGTTGTTAAGTCTCATTTGCGCCTGTAATTTCACTGACTCTCAAGGACTGCTGCCGGAATACACCGTTAGGTGCATATTGACAGATTTTCTACTTGAGGGGGGTTGCTAAAATAGAACAAGCAAGTGGTCTACCTGATGTTAAGCGTTAACCACTACCCATGATAGATGAAATATAATAACCTTAATTAGTCTGAATAAATTCAGTGTACACGCTAAGGTACCCGATTTTTTTTTCTTGCATTATCCAAACTAAAATCCAGATGCTCGTACCAAAAAACTTGTTCGTTCGTAACAGGATTTTTTAGTACGTATGTGTTTACCAAAAAACAAACATTCAACATTGTATTTTCAGACTCTTTAAGCGGCTTTCCACGCATGGTTTGTTTGTTTTTAAATTTTAATCTTTATTTTCACAAGATTGGCTCTGCATATAACCGTGTTAGTCACAGAAAAAAAACAAAAAAAAAAGTGTTAAAACACGTATTTTGTGTATAGACGGGTAGTGTTACCCCCACTACCCGCGTATTTCTGCATATTTATTTTTTTAGAAAGATGAAAAAATGTTATTGCAACTTTTTTTCTGTATCAATTTGACACCTTAAATTTTAAATAAGGGCCATGAATTACGTTTCAAAAGATATAACCTATTGAAGGTAGGGCAGACAGACGGACGGAGGGATGGACAGTAAGGCATGAAAATAACGTCCCATTTATTCGTTTGGAAATCTAAGTACATATTAATGTATAACATAAATCAATTTTATATAGCGCATACAATCTACTCGGAGCGAAATTAACATAGTTCGTTTCAAAACTATAATATGGTAACTGTACGTTTTGTCTGCAACAAATATAAAGCTCACAAATCACAATATGCCCTCACCGCCCACTTCCCATGTTAATGGTCCAAAAACATGAGAAAATAAAAAATAAGCTCTACAATATAATAAGCAAACGACGTACAAGATCCGTTTCAACGAGATAACTCGTTCGAACAACAGAATTTATTAACATCATTCGTCAACTCGAAAGGGAGAAGAAGGCTCGAATAAAATTGGCAAAATTGATGCTGACACCCGCAGACTCATTTCCATCATACACAGCGGGATTCTGCAGCCCTCCCCCCCGCCCCAGCCCCGGGGGCATGTCTGACAAATAGAGTTCTCGTGCAGCGAATTCGGTCAGAAAAAAATGTCGCAAAACGAGTTCACGAAACCTATAGCAGCCACCAAATTACTCAGACCCGCCTTGCCCTGAAATACCCAAATAACAACCGTGAAATTTCAGGAAAATACACATACACACCACCACTGACAGGCCTTGTAACACTGGCCGTGATACGACGATGCAATAAACTAAATTGCGAGCATTTGCTATAGGAATTTGGTACAACTGGTAGCTTTATGGCACCGATAATGTTATGGCCAGGTAATGGTATGTCTCGAATGTACAAATGGACGTTTCATTGTTTTACGATGGCTGTATATCTGCGAGCAACTTTGTTCGGTAATTTAACGATGGTATTAAAGATTTAGAAGATGGAGCCTTGCAGTGAATTGGCACACGTTAAGTACTAAAATGGTTATTTAATGAGCACGCCCACGATGTCTACATTAAGCCTGTTACATGATTATGTACGAGTTTTTATTTAGTTAGTATGAACAAACATTTTTGTCATCAAATTTTGGGAGTTTTATATTCCTGAGGGAATAAACAATACACATTTGTGTGTAGAAATTGTCACATTTATTTAAGTGGGTATTTATTCATCGTAATAAAATCCTGTTGAAAACGGATGGTTCGTCTTTAATTTACCCTTGTGTACTAGCTTACATGATAGCTTTTACTTTATATATCTACTGGGAAAATTCTAGAATAAAAATAATTTGGGCTAAGTTTGAAATGTTGTTCTTTTACTTATACGTGACATATACATACGTGAGAAATAAGGAAAGGCAGATAATACTTGGTAAATTGTGTATAGAATATATTCCAATACTTATTTCAGGACCTGAAATGTACCAACTTGAAAGTAATTTACCTAACAATAAAAAAATGGAGATTGGATGACCCAAAAAAGGTGTATTATATCATACAATAATTATTATTTTTTAGTTTATCGAACTGCGTGAGTGAAAGAAAAGCATCTATAGTGAAATCACTACAAATTTGGATGAAAAACGAAAGAATGCAAATCCAGTAACTTAAATCGAAAGCGTAACCTAACTTGTCCCTTTTCATAAGGTTTTGCTGTACAACCGTAATTCAGAGTTAGCTTTGCAAACTTTGTTCCATCGAGAAAATTTGACCTTAGAAAATTTTATCAATATTAACACGTTATTATTTTTTTTCCTCCAAGCTAAGTAAATTTTGATAAAATCTATTTAAGTTAAACTCTTTAGAACTTGTCAGCACGTTATAAGTTCTACGCGTAAAAGCAGGTATAGTCAATCTAAGCACAGTGCAATAACATTAACCAGATCAGAACTACGTGATTCGAAACGACCACGTCGGACGCTCCGTTATGTAGATGTAGGTAGTACAGTTATATAGAGATAGAGAGTACCAAATGGCAATCGAGATTATCATCCGAGATAGCAATATGAACAGTTTGCAAGTTCGGTATTAAAATTGATACATGTACGTGAGGTTTGAGTTTAGAATGGAAGGTAAACATAGATTGTTATCTTACATGGCTATCAAATGTGTTGCTCGTAATTAACATTTTTATTATAATAATAACCCTTGCGTTGTATTGTACTGTATCAGCCGAATTGTTCACAGTTGAGTACAGCCTTTCCCACTATGGTGGAGTTTGCAGTTATACCTACGCTTGGCAGGCATCTTGAGGTCCGCAGTGTGAGATATCAGTTCCTCAAAGAGCGCTGCTGCCCAGTGCCCACCGTCTTGTGTCTTAATCCTTAGTCGACACCCACGGGTATAGATAAGGGGTAGCATTATAGTCCGGCACCCCTCAAGACCCTTGAGCTGCTGGGGTAGAATTGCATACACCCTGTTGCATCTTCCGGTGGGAGTCATAAGGTGGGTAGCAGCGGCTTCTGATGAACTGCCAACTTAGACTGCGACCCCCAAGACGCCTGCCAAGCGTGGGAATTATGGAAAATACCCCCTTAATAGTGTAGGCTGTGTTCAGCAGTGGACTATCCGGTTGTTACAGTACAGTACAGTTACCGACAAGTTACTTTCAAATCATTCAAAATTCAACATTGTCGGTCAGTAAATTTTGAATTTTCATTCAATTATTGGAAACACAGGCACGCCTAATGACCTGATTTGAATTGCATCTTATGCTTAAGGCGAGAATTATTGAAGGTGAACGACACATTATCGATCGCACCACCTGCACGCAATTAGCATTATTTAAAACAGCTAAAAAATATACGAAAGCAACTACGAAAACTGAATGATATGAATTCACTAGCGTACATTGGACCATGAAAGTGTGATAACAGATCGTTTGGAACAGCATGGTACTATTTAATATTTTTCAATGTAAGAAATCAGCTCCATTTTACAGTGATATTTGACAAATTTTCATTTTTTAAGGGGAAATAAGTCGTCTAAAGGCAAAATATGAACCTGTTTTTTAGAGAGATTCTGGGCTTTACAAATATGAATAAAGTATAAAATATAATATAGTAATTACACAACTTTAAACGGTTTAAATTGCGTATATTTTTCATTATTTTCTCCCAAAGACGTTTCAAACACTTTGCAGTGATCGTGGACCGGGTGACGATTCACCTTAATTAGGGAAATATAAGTTATTTAGACTATACTAATCAGTGCATGTCCTATGATGTTATGGGTTTCAGCTGTAAGTAAAAGATGCATTTATTGTTACTTATTGGATACAGAACTAAACTCTGTATTCCTACTGAAAATGGTAATGGCACCATCATGGTATAACGTGTGCCATCCTAAAACAACAGTGTATGATGGGGAAACGTTCCCTCCCAAGCACCCCCAGTTTTTTAAAGTGGTCATCTATCCATGTAATGAACAAAGCAAACGTTGCAGCTAATCGATGAGCAACGAATATCAATCTACCCTAGCTACCCTACGAACGCTTCATAGGTTAAATAGATAGATGAATAAAATATATAATTAACTCTATGATTCAATTAAAGAATTTGAAGGAAAGTAATGGGTCAATCTATAATGAAATAGGTGAAATTTATCTTAAAGTAACATATAAATTGGAAATAAGTAAATTAAGCTTGCCGTCAACAAGGGAGTTGAAAATAAATTTGGAGTTGGAAATTGGGCTTTAACACTGTCAAACTGAATAACAACGTTCCGACATTTCAAATACATATAATTGGTTTCCGTGTTTCCTATTTTTCTCAATGGCATACTCACTGCTTGTTTTAACTAACTTCCACCCGCAGCTTTTCCCGCGTAGTATCGGTTATATTGTGTCTCTTCATAAATGCGACGAATCGGGACAAAAAGGATTATCTATTTGCGAATCATAAAGAACATTAAAACATGCCTTAATCGAGTGAGTGGTAACAAGAATAGCCAAAGTCAACCCTAAGAGGTTGTTAGCATTTTATCAATAAACCTGTATAAAAAAAATATCAAAAAAAAACGGAACCGACTTTCAACACTTAAAAGTATGAATTAACTTGCGGAAATCGGTACCATGATGATTTAAAACAACGACCTCACATTAGCATGCTCCGACTTTTGCAAGTTATTGAATGATTTTCAGTGTTCAAAATCTTTTTTTTGTGATAATGACTACTTACAAGAGCATTCACTCGCTTAACATAATATTAATCGTTGACAACAGCAAATATCATTAATCATCCAGGCCAACGAATACATTTTTCAGTTAATTCACTATCACTGATAAACTACTCAATCGATATTGATGATATTTATATGGAATCACTTCGAAGGTAACGCTTTCCAATAAAAAAAATATCAAAAGCGGACTACTCTGTAAAATGTTATGCGTGGTCATACATAAAAAAATATACACGTCGACTCTTAAACCTCCTCCTTTTATGGAAGTCGGTTAAAGATGATTCTATTACATGATCATACGTTAGCTTTATATTTTTATAGGGTGCCTGGCTAGAATCGCACCCCTCATATCATTCATTGAAGTCGTCAAAAGGAAAATACCAGAAGCTGGGCAGCAACGCCTTCTGTAGATTGACGATCTGCTAAGTGAGGGAATTACAGCAACCTCCTCTTAATTAGGGATGTATTTATCGGCTAGCTACCACCCTCAAGTAGAAAATCTGTCGCCAAGCACCTAACGGTGTGTTCCGGCAGCTGTCCTTCAGAACCAGTAATTCTAGGTTAGCCTGAACAACATCTTCGACCACATCATTACATACCATCAGATGAGATAGTGTCAAAGGCTAAAACTAAACGTGATGTCTGTTAAATGATGTTAGTTTTTGATATCAATCTCATCTGACGATAAATGATGATGTAGTCAAAGATGATAAACAGGTTTAGTCTAGTATAAGTGATTCTAAAAGATAGCCCCCGGAAAACACTATAAGTTGCTTGGCGACTGATTTCCTATTTGAAGGTGGTAGTTAGGCAGGCGGGCATTAAGTAAATCTAGATAATGTAATATCATGATTTTACCACGACCACTCTGCCAATAGTGTAAACAAGTAAGAAAGAAAATGAACAAAAATATATGTATACGAATGCGCGTTTCCTGTCTTATAACACATCAATAGGATTTAATGGGTTATAGAACGCTCTTTTTGACCTATGAGTAGAAATGTATGATAGTGTTTTTAAATTTTTGTATAATTTTTAGTTTTAGTTATTAACTTTGATAACAAATTAACTAAAAATATTTTTAGAAACATACAAAAATATGGCTTAGAAATTACTTAAAAATATAAAAAATATCATGTTCGGCACAAACCTCCTGCTAAGTTGACGTGATGGTAAAATCACTACGAAGCCTAGTCTTAGCCGTAACTGTCTTTGAGGTGTTTTGTTTCTATACAAAACATCTTCAAGAGGTTTCGGCTCTTTTCTAAATCATCCTTAAGCAATGCGAATTTCAGAAAACCTAAATAGCCATGTCATTTTTCCTAAATTTTGATACGAGTTCTTGAAGTCTTATTTTTCTTTATTCACGTATAATTTTGATTGGACCACTTAATTTTTATTTTCTGTTTTTTTAAATTTCAATGTCGGGTAGAAGATATTGAAAAATTAAACTGGTATAAATCTTGTCACAACGAGTAGGCATTATATTTTATGAAAAATACGCCTCAAACTGCGGACTTTCCATACTTTCACTATAATAAATAGCCATAGTGAAGATTCTAGATAAAGAAGTTATTATTAAAATCGGGATATTTACAGTGTATTAACTGTACTGAGCTCGCGATATGTCGATACCGTTGCATTCAGCATGATCATAAATAAACTGAAGTCTATGCTAGTGGATGGTCAGCACTAAAAACAGACAAACCGGTCTACCCCCATGTTTCGGGTAGTAACAGCATCGGCTTGCACTTGAGGGTAGACCAGTTTGTCTGCTTTTAGTGCAAACCATCCACCCGCATGGCCTTTAGTTTACTCTTGCTCATGGCACTTCACACAAAATATCGAGAGCTCAAAAATAATCAAATGCATGGTATATTACCGTTTCTTATAATAACGTTAGTTTATGTGACCGCCACAGCCAAAAATACTTATTTAAATATAATATATTATCTAGATCTTATATGTTTTGTTTTAGAAACCAGCCAAGATGTGGAGAAATTCCCGAGCAAGGACGAAATGAGGTCCTGGTTCGGACGATGTGACGAGTGAGGATGCATCGGAGCTGCGTCGAGATGACGAACATGCTGCTGTCCTTGCTGCCGCTGTGTGTCTGCGTAGCGACCACGGCTTCTATACCCAGTGGAGGTAAGTCCATCTTATAGGTTCTTTTACATCGTCACATAAGTTCACAAATGGGGTGCAATGATGCCTCTGATCGAAGGATGTAAACTGCAAGCTACATCGAGTTGAAGAACGTGTTGCTACCTTTGCTGGCATCTGTGTATCTGTGTTAAAACCTCTACTTTCATCTCATGGTATGAATCCGGCCATAGGCTTGAGTTTTATTGAATTGTCATACCGAATTTCACGAATGCTCACCTGGCTAATTTTAATTATTTTTTTGTAAATCTGTAACCAAGCACATAACAAGCGTGACCTGACAGCTGTCTTTGGGAGCGGGTTTGTATTCTAGGTTAAGCCTGTTGAGTTTTACAGTGGACTTTTACAGTGGCTACCTGATCAGCAATACAAAATTACCTAGGTACTTAGGGAACATAATATTGTGTCACTATATCATAAATATGATTATAATAGCTGACATTAACAGTTTTTCTGCTAGTAAATCATTTTTAAAATATTTAGAACCTAAGAATAGAATATTAAATTTACCATGAAACTCCGTTTTAGTGTTTTATTTTTTTATGTATAAGCGTTAATCTGACAGCCGATATATCTGGTGGCCATGTCAGCAGGTTTGTTGGCGCAATTTTTGGACAGGAATTTTAGGCATTTATGAAGCTTAGTACAGTTAATTTTATCAAGAGGAGTATATACAGTTGGACAGCAGTTTAAATTATTGAAGTATCGTAACAAAACGGTAGTTCAGTTTTGTCCAACGTTTCGTGCGTTATTTAAAACGTATGGTCAACATAATAGTTCTAAGATGGATACTATCCATCACATAGGGTAAAAGAAAGAACTGGCTCGATGATAGATCATCCACCTCGAACCCGTGGTCAAAGAATGCGAGGAACACCCAAACTTGTCAATTCCAAGACGTTCCCAACAAATTGGCCTGTCTAAGACTTCAACTTGGCGAATTTTAACGAAAAGATTTAGGTCTACATCCTTATGAATTCAGCTAAAACAAACACTAAAGGTAAACAAACACTTACTGACTTTTAGCGCAATCGACATTAGGTTCGAACACGTTGATGCCACCTGTTATGTTGCCAGAAATATTTACAATTTATTGCAAGATAAATCTAACGTGTTTCTAATCTCAAGATTTGGGGACAAGACATGACCTTCAAGTTCATATATACCGCACAACACAGCCTTTCCCAATAGAAAATAAACAAAAATATATATTATAAGTACCTACCTAGGAATATTAAACGATCTCTTGTACTTATTAATACTTACTCTCGCAGTCTAATAAACTTATATGTCATATCTATTCAATGCGTGTAAGCGGACTCAATTTTATTTATAACATGCAATAAATTTCATCTCATCTCTTAAATTAAAATTCAGGTGAAGATGTGACAAAATCTAAAAATCATTCGTAAGTTGTTTTTTTTATTGTGATGTACTTTTCCAACGATTCCGAGATGTTTTCGTGGTGCTTTCTATACAGACGTTTCGTATAAAAATATAATTAAATACCAAGTATTCAAAATAGGTAAAATTGTGCATGCATATTCCTGAGTCTAATATCTGTGAGTATGCTTTTGGTCCAACAGTTTCCCGTTAAATTATGTTTTCGGGAAAAAGTTTTGTGTGGGAACTTGCGAACCAGAAGAAAATAGAAGGAGGCTCAAGACCATGCATGCCAAAATTCGCCGAGTTTGAAAACTTGGTATTAAAAATATGACAAAACTACGTTTGTATGGAAAGCTCTACAAAAAAGACACAAACTTTGAATCCCTTCAATTCAGTAGCCACTGAGGAACACAAGTTTTCTTTCAAATCTTCCAACAATAACTTATCTCTTCGTTGAATAAAACAAAAAGTTCTACGATTCTGCGTATATATCTTAAAACGCGTTTCATTGCGCGTTTACAAAGACATAAGAAATGGTGAGCTCTTTCCGAATCAGAGATTTAATATGAATTTCAGAGAGCGTAGACACCCTTCTATGTAAATGTGCTCTTTGTAGCGGAGTAAAGAGCTGGAATAATGCCATTTTAGGTGATATAGAATGCGCGTAACTTGAAACTGTGTTGCCAGTGCTATTAATTATTTATGTACGCAAATGGAGCGGCGTAGTTCGGTAGTGTGTACGGATTTTATATGCGGTTAATCCTCTCTGGTTTAAATTTTAAATACTTGGGAATTTATGGGTGTCTTTCTTGCCGTTAAACATCTGCGCGTTCAATTTACTTTCGAGGTTACAACATTCGCTGTGTAATTTTTAACAAGTTTTCAAGTTTTAACTTGGTATTTTGTTCATTATTTTACACGCGTATTTGTGTTTAATATTTCGGTGAGTGAAAGGATAGACTATATTTATATTGTCTATGAGCTATTTTGACCACTTAACACCTGTTGGTGATAGAATTACTGAGTTTCGAGGACAGCTGCCGGGAAACAACTGCAGCTGCTTGGCGACATTTGTTCTAATTGAGGGTTAGGGCATTAAGGAGAGTATGCAACGCAGTAAATTTAAAATCCCGCGACAGGATATTAACGATGGATCTCGTGCACAGCAATTCATATAGCATTGTACTGTGATCGCTTTGAATTGTATTTTTATGTCATGCAATTTTTGCATTTATTGCTTATGTAATAATATCATTGGCCCGTGGGGTGCCAGGTCATAATTTCACCTCCCCATATCATCCCGTGGGTGTCGTAAAATGCGACTAAGGGAAAAATACTGGAAGGTGGGCAGCAGCGCCTTCTAAAGAACTGCCAACTTACACTGCGATACCCAAGACGCCTGCTAAGCGTAGGAATTATGGCAAATACCCCCTTAATAAGAGAGGCTGTGTTCAGAAGTGGACGATCTGGCTGTTACAGTACAGGACAGTAAATAATAACTGTGTTAACAAAGAATCAAATAACGCAACAATAAAAAGCAACGTAACTTCATATCATCTATATACAAAGAGGTAGGCAAAGTAGATGTATGTGAAAACTCATGTCTTGTCATAAAAGTTTTACTCTCATAAAATAGAATGCGGGCCCATTGCCATCCCCGGTAGGTGTTCACAGTTTTGGTTATTGAACACGTATATGTCGCAATGTCCCAATAACTATAAGATCCGGAAATTAAAACCAAGATCTCTAGATGCTGACAAACACGAGGCCTGATGTTTAGCGGTCAACCTTTGCCTATGACATATGAATGTTAAGTTAAGGCCAGATATTAAGTCTCACGCGCTTGTATTTTTATGATTTATTGGCTCGAAAAGAATGCCGCCGGAACACACTAGTGTTTGTCGACTGATTTCTGACTTGGGGGTGGTAGCTAGCTAGGTGAGCATTCACAAACCTTAACCATGCGGTGAACCTCAAGCCAGTGGCGGTGAGGAACGAACCAATGACCTGTGTTTACACAATCGGCTATCACAGCATCAAAAAAACAAACCTTAATCAAACTTTACTGATACTTACTGACGAGGCCATAAGTAAAAAATATATATAGTTCATAAAAAAATATATATCAATCTGTTAACATATTTCTTAAGAAGGGCCACAAAGACCCCGTAATATTAGATTCCTACCTACTCGTTACCGACGTTGATAATATTTACTTAAGTTACGAAAAGAGCCTTGTACACTATGAGGTCTATGAGATACACGTGTACTTGGAAATTCATATTGAGGTTCATATTCGTAGGTACAAAACTTTGATCCTAGCACCTGTGTTGCTAATGAGAAATACTTTGCTCACAAAAGCACTTAGCCTTTCACTAGTATCAAGTGCGCTTCAATTTAAATGTCATTTTGGGTTTTCGTGATTATTATACACTAGCGGACCGCTCCGCCTTCGCAAAGTAAATTAACAAAAATTTAAATTCAATGAAAATATTCTAAAACCTATGTTCATTATGGATAATGATATGGATAATGGAGGATTCTTATGGTGAAATATTTTTATACTACACCTGCTCGGAAAGTACCTTGATACTTTATCAAATTTACGGTAGAAAGTACGTCATTGCATATCGAACAAATATGCGGGGAGAAAACGCATCTGAGCGGGAGAGAAAAGTGTATGAAAATTCATTTCTTACGTAGTTTTTCTTTTTTAATTTTCGGTAAGACTATGCGCTGGTAACCTAAATATCAAAAGCCAAAAAGTTTTTACAGTGAGTTTTTATCTCCAAGTTCGCAAAATGACACTGGCCACTAGCTGTGTGTTGGATGGTGTCAAACAATTTGAAAAAAGAACATGTGAAAATTGCAGACGCCATTGGCACCATTTCAATTTGTGTGTTGTTTGAGGATTCAGTTTTCGTAGAAAAGTAAAATAAAAGGTAGGTGTAGTATAAAGCACTATGTATCACTCGAGAGAAAGTGCGATTCCCGATCTCGGGTGTATTAAAGCCCTCGCCTACGGCTCGGGCTTCAAATGACACCCTCGACGGTAATCGGTCACTTTCTCCTCTCGGTGAACAATGTACTATTCTAATCGGTTTAGTAGGTTTTAAGTTTATTCGTTACATACATATAATATACAAATCTATCAATTTTATAATATAAGTGTAGAAGCATAGAATATACAATAATACGTAGAAGTGTAGATGGTAATGAAACAACTTGAAATTGTGTAAAGAGCGTATATTTATCATTGTTTTTGTCATGACGTTTAAACACTTGCAGTGATCGTGGTCACGCGGTGACTAATCGGTTTAATAATTTCACATAATAACTAATTAAGAAATTATTCTGTACCAACGTAAAAAATGTCAAGTTTAATACTAACGTTCTGTACGCACGCGATATTTGCTCACTATAGCCGTGCTTGTCAGTGGAGACTTGTATATTTATTTATACTGCCTTTGACAAAATTCTCACCGACATGTGATCCACAGTGGGCGATTAAGGTCACACCTAAAATTACAGGCTCTGGAAGACAGCTACCAGAAAACACCGTAAAATACTTGGTGACATAATATTTTCTTCTTAAGAATAGTAGTTAGCCACAAGCTAAACGCGCTTGTTTAAATGAATGCCATTTTAGCCGTGCTTTTAAAGGCCGTAGCCTTTAAAAGCACGGAAATGTTCAATAATATTTGACGATAACGGTCATCTATCGGAATGATGACCGCATTAAACATTGCTTTACCTTTGGTTAAATCAATCAATCCCTCCGTGGGGTGCCGGGCTAGAATTTCCCCCACATCCCTTTCCATAGGTGTCATAAGAGGTGAGTATGGAAAAAATACCGAAATATTTGTGTATGCGTTTTTGTCACTCACCACATTAATGCCAGCTCTTACATTCCCGCAACCCGAAAAAAAAACAAGAAAATATTTTTCTCAAAAAAAAAAAACTTCTCCGACTTTTCCGAGATAGAATGGAAGTTTCTTGCGACTGGACTTAAGATATTACAACAAAAATAAACGTTATTAATAGAATGGATAACGGAGTAATCACTACTAAGTAAATGTAAGTAAGTGGGACTTAAAATGAAGCTTATCTTGCTGATAAAGCTCACTAAAGAAACTCTACTATAATAAGTCCCGCTGGTCTAATCCGTCGGCAAACACTAATAAAAGTTTAAGAGCTGTCCGTCAGGGTGTTCAGTTTATCGGTCCGGTGCCTGCCGCTAAGTAAGATTGAAAACATGACGCAGCAGAATAGGGCGCGCAGTTGCCTGTTTTATTCGGCTTATTTAGCCTTTCTTCGGTTTTATTTTCGGCATCACACATGAATCGGTAACTTCTATAAATACTTTTTTTTTGTATGCTTGCTTGTTCCGCCTACCTGATGTTAAGTGGTAACCTGTGCCTGTAACAAATGCAGTTTGTCACAAGTGGTGAAATGCACTGCGCCCATCACGGGACAAACTATTGCCACTAGTGCTGTTAATGTTGTTAAGAGTCATGAGCTTGTAATTTTTTTATTACTTACTGACTCTAAAGAACTACTTTTACAATACATAAATTAAGCCCTTATCAACATATTTTCTAATATACTTGAGAGTGGTAGCTAGCCAGACATTTAGCCATCTTCCATGCGGTGAATCTGAAGCCGGCGATTGTTGAACCATGGACCTATGGCATGGCTGTTACCTCTTAGCTATCATTTCGGCAAAATGTCCAGCTTTTACTTCCAATATAATTTAAAATATGTTGGTAATAAATTACGAATTGAATATTCGGCCTGCAGTTTCGGATTGCCTAATCACAGTCACCGAAAATCAAGAAACTATTTGCCACCTTAATCCATCTATAAGTGTCCCAAACAAACAGGGACAGGTGGATCGATTATCGAGGGGTCACAGAGGGGTCGTTTGGGGTCGAGGGGTCTATGTTGTTTGACGCATCGGTTCTCTCCGGCTAATGACCTGGAAACGCCAATGTATGGACATAATAGGATTTTGGCATAAACCTGCTTTAGGGTAGTTAATGCGGCCTAATTTGTTTGAAGTGGATATCATATGAACGAGTTATGGTGCCATTAACGACGATGAGTAGTTTCACTATATCTAACCTAATACGAGTAAATGTACTTGCAGATAATCTAATTACAGTTAAGGATATCAGCGGTAGGGTTCTTACTCGATATTAGCACACAGTACGTGAGTACGTTTAGTTTTGAGGTTTATATTTATTTAAAATTGAGTCTTGTATTTGTATTTAAAAAGAATTGTTTATACTAGAGACTGTCATAGTAATTTTAGCTATAATTTTACACCTATTTAATATTACGTAATATCTTCAAAAAACTTTATTTTTTTAAATCCGTTTTCACATCTGAATATATTGAAGGAAAATAATTAAGAATAGTATAATATATTGTTATAAGGCAGTGATAGCTGAGTGGAGAACTATGGCCTGCCGTGCTGTAGATCCACAGCTCGAACATCGCTGATTTGAGCTTCACCGCATAGTGAAAGGGCAATTTATAAATGGTCACCTGGCTAGCTATTACCTAGTTGCCATGCACTTATCAGTTGGTTCTGGTAGCAATCCTTGAGAGCCAGTGAGTGATTATTAAGTACCGGCACATGAGAATCAACAACTGTATGTTTCAGGTTGATGAACGTGTCATTCGTGAGGAAAGGCATCAGTTATAGGCAGAGGTTACCGTTTAACTCAAATGGCCTTGTGCGTGTTTCTATATATGTAAAAAAGAACAATTTTTCATCAATATGGATCTTATGGCTGTCAAAGAATAATAATTTGTGGTATTGCTTAATTTCTTTAAGATGAGATTTATTCATTATAATAACATTGTATGATCAAACATTGTGATCTGTAGCAATAAATAAATTATTAGTAGGTATCTATAATAATAGATATTAAGCCACATCCAATGAAACAAATATACCTATATCTATTATTTTATTACAATTACCCTGTTTTAACATAGGTACTATAAATGAACTTATGGAATAAAAACCTGTAAAAAGACGCCTGCTTTACAAATAAAAGCTTTAAAGAGCTTTCAACCCCAAGCACTGACATTCACATAACGCTTAAATATTCCAACTTAGCTTTTGAATAAAACTTTCAAGCCACTAAAATATTTAAAAGGAAAGGCATCCCTAATACTCAATCCTTTCCTGTGGGCCTTATGTGACAGGGAGTGAATAATTTACTATGTCAGTAGGTCGGTGCAAAGTATACCATGACATTGTCAATTTAGAGTCTTTTGATTGGCTGGATAAATAATATTGAAAATAAATTAGATTAGTTCCGCTTAAGCTGTTAAATAAAGTACTAAGTTTATATCTCAGTAAATTTATTAATTAGTTGAACTCAATCGTTGATTGAGTTCAATCAACGATTGAGTATGCTCGCTTAATTTTAGAACCTTAGAATTCTGGTATGGGGGTGACATGTACATGTAAGCAGGAGTTGTGGGCCATCATTATCGATAGAAACACAACCGCGGCTAACTGTGTCACACTCTTGAGTAATAAGAATTTTCTGCATCCATTCCTGTCTTTGTTGTTTGCATTTTGAAGCACCAACTAGTACCGACATTTTGTTTAATCTTCTTAAATGTGTATGCCACGCGTGACTGATTTAGTCGGGTCCATAGACTTTATGCTCCTGATGTGTTCGTTAATGGAGTTGTTATTTTGCGCCAAATTTCAATGCCGTAGCTACCGTCATATGTGAATTTTAAATTACTAATAAATTGACGTAGTTCTTATCTTCGCAAAAACTATCTCTGTTGTCTGTGTGTAAAAGTTGTCCCGGTGAATAACATAAGTTCTTTTCACTTAAGTTGACGAAGCGATCACATTGTTGTATTTCTACCAAATTTCCTCAAGTAGGTACATCCCTCAATTTTTCAGGCATCGTGTTAACGTATTTTAGGCCAAACAGCTACAGTACGGTTTATTAAGTTTGCACTAGGCGGTCCCGGTATGTATTATAACGCCGAAAAATTGTAACGATTCGAAAATACCTATGAAATGAAAAAAATAATTTATGCCTAGTTCTAGACCTAAAACCTCAAATAAGAGGTTTACCACCCAAACCTTTTATTTGAGGTTTTAGGTCTAGAACTAGGCATAAATTATTTTTTTCATTTCATAGGTATTTTCGAATCGTTACAATTTTGTAAATAACTTTGAAAATTAACAGCCTTATAAATTTCACCTTAAAATTAAAACATTAAATGACAGTTTAATGTAAAAATCTTCATAGATGCTGCTCCGTCTCCATTATGCTCTTCATTTCTTAATATTAAAAACTATGACCCATTCATTTCAATCCTGTGGAGTATTTTTAAATCGCTCATCCTTAGGTCAGGAATCACTGTCTAGTTATGTACCGAATTACAGCTGAGCCCATCAGATGGCTTAATGCTCGCTTCCCAGAACATGGGATCAGAAAAATTACCCATACGGGAAAAACGCGACGGTATAGTTATGTTGTATATCTAAAAAGAGAATCTCGGAATGAATATCTCACTTTACAAGCATCTCTAGTTTGTTTCATTAGTTTCTTATCTTTCATTGCATGAACTGCATATTGCATATAAATCTGTAAAATAATACAAAAACTAGACATTAAATTCACTCTACTAACGTACAAAATATTCGAACAAAGTCAGTTCAACGTAAAAAGCGTAAAAGTGTATCAACAGAAGAATTTCCCATCTCGAAAAAATCAATTCTCGTGCCATGAAAGCATCCATATATCGCATACCTGTGTATCCAGTTTATTCCGCTTTATTCCGGTAGATTTGCCCTGAATGAAGATTCCCCGAGCGAGCCCACTCACTCGTGGCCGTGTTCTTTGGGACATTATAAACTGGGTTTTGATCTGAAAATAAGTTCATGATTGAACCTTTTTCTGGGACATATTCGATTCATTTAAAATATTTTATAGGTAATATTTTACATGAGCGTATTTTCAGCAACCGTTCTAAACCACTAAGTCTCTTTTGATTAAAAATCCTGGCATGGACGTGCTATTGATTATTTCCACATCATATTCTGATAATCTGTGCCAGAAAAATGGCTAAACGCTCCACATACGATGAAATGTATGATCGTGTCTGGTTTCGTTGTTAATAGTTAGGTTTTTACGATAAAATTTACTCCCTCTGTAAAATTCATATGTTATCTTATGTACTATTAATTATTTTTCTCATATATAAATAAATATAAATATACATAATATGAAGTTACACGATGCTTTTGGATTAAGGAGCAAATAATAAAACAATGTTATAACTTACCAGGAAGGTACTAGTATTGCCATTCTTACTCCCTCAATTTCCATGTAATTATGCTTTAAACTTCGCTACACTACTCGTAAAATAATTTTTGATCGATTTAACTAAGCAAATGTATTGTTAATAAACCTTGGTAGATTGAAACATTGAAATATGGCTGAAAAATGAAAGAGTAATATGTTAATGAAAAATACATTGCTGGGTAAATCAAAAGCAAGATATGTTAAAGGCCTTCGTTACATATTATCAAACCCATACATAGAAGTAATATATTTAAGAAAAGAAACCAGAGCCCAAAAATTTCATTATGACAAACTCCATCGGTACAGTCACAATAGCACCCAGACAAAGTAACGTTAGTTCCAACATACGCTCATTAACAACACCAAGACCGACAGCAAAGGCTCAAATTTTGCACTCTAATTATTTTTTATCGCCTTATGAGACCGTAAAACCAACTACCCAGATGTAGTCTTGTAATTTAGCACCATCCCTACGGTGGTAGAAAATATTATTGGTCTCAGTTGTTAAAATGGAAACAAGCCAATAGTATGGGTTCAATCCCGACCCGTCGAGAAAATTTCGCAGAAAACTGCTTGTAGTATTTACAGAATGCGTTGGTGTTTGAAATATCATGAGTAGAATTATCTACTTACCTAACGTCATGTCTTTTTGCCGGAGTGCTTGATTTCAATTTATGATCCTCTTGATCCCTATCTTCCTGCCTTTATTTCAATACATTGTTCATACACGCCCGTCTCTAAAGGGCTCTATGACCTTTTTATAGAACGTTTATCGCTACCGCTATTGTCAAAATGGCCACCCACACATTATAGATACGTGAAAGTCTCTCACTACTCGATTTAATCGTCTGTTTCTGCCACGTACCTGTAAGTTGTGGAATGCTCTTCCCCTGAGATTTTTCCTCAGGTCTACAACCTAAACCGCCTCAAAAGAGGCGTGAATAGAGTCCTTTCTCTTAATGGTAGGCAACGCACCAGTAATGCTGCGGATATTACGGGTGTTCATTGGCGGCGGTGACCACTTACCATCAGGTGGACCGTCTGCTTGTTTGTCACATTTTGTATAGAAAAAAAAAAGTTTCCAATTTACGGCTTTACTACTGTCTAATTAAAATGGTAATGAAAATAATTTTCATATTGAAATTTGGACTCCATTTGACTTTATCCCCTTTTATATTTGATATCCCTCTTGTCAAGCTTTCATTCCATTAATGTTGGCAGGCATACTCTATAATTTAGAATTACCATTAAAATAAAAAATTATCAAGTGTAGCGAAAATGTCTAACCTAACCTTACATTGCTTCTATACCAAAAAAGGGTTACCATGTAAAAACATATAAACACTTGTTCATTCATGTATTCATACGAGTGGAAGTAATTTATTAAATGGAACGCCTGCCGTTACCGTGAATACTAGAAAATGGAATGGAAATGTAATGAATAAAGTACTGAAATCTGAGTAATGTTGTTGAGAGAGCAGAGTTGTTGCAGAGACAAAACTTACCCGTTTGTTGGGAGATTTTCAGTTAAAATTCAAATTTATTATTACAATATGTTGGCTCGTATTCTCCGTTTATAAAATGTTACACGTGATGAGAGTACAAACTAGCCTAAAAATGATTTTTTTGGTTTGAGGTTTAGAAGAAGAAAACAAAGATTTCTATTAGAAGTCTTTGTTTAAGAGTTTTTTTTATAAAGCTAATAGGCTAGCCTCTGTCCACTATCTCACCAGACGGTAACTGATGATGTGGTCGAAGATGTTGTAAGTGGTCAAGGGCAGCCAGAATAAACCATTTACCACCGATTTTCTACTGTACTAAGCAGGTAGGGATTTGCGAAATGACCTACCACCACGCTATGATGATTTGATCATAATATAATTGTTCGATCAAAAACAACTAAGCAAGCTGCGCTGGAAACAGTTCAACAGCTACATAATACCAATTCCTTCTCGTAGCATAACCTTTAAAATGCGGTCATTCTTGTACTTTAAAATGCGGTCATTCTTGTACTTTAAAATGCGGTCTGCAAAATTTAAGTCTACAATCATTCTTCAGCGCAACTTTAATGTCTATGTAACTCTCGAGAAATTAGTTGTTCCGCAGTATTTAACTCTGCAACAAAAATATGGCCTCTTGTAAAATATCAATTCAAAACATTCTCCAGCGCTATTGGTTAAGTGACGATATCAAAACATTAATGTAAAGGGAAGTGGTAGAAAATAATAAGTAAAAGCGTTGCCCTATCAACAAATATCCCAAGTCTAGGAATCGCTGCAATGTATTTTATGCAAGGATTCTTTTCGTCGTCATGTTCACGAAATCGAGAAACCTTGCAAAATGTGGAGCTTTCTCAGACCATTGGCTATTTATTTGTGAATACCGTCAAAAACAATTCCTTAACATTTGAACATTAATACGTTCAACCGTCATATTACTTCTACAACTGATACCTATTAAGGACGCAGATAAAAATATTGATGTACAGTTAAATCCTTCATCCCCGCACTATCTCAACGAATGTTCCAATATAATTGTACAGAAAATCTTACACTTGAAATTCCACTACATACCAGCAACATTTACAATTAGGTGAGATTGTGGGCAAATCTAGCCTACCGGCCATAAAACATACCACGATTCAAAGACAAACATATAGTCTTTACATTTAACAGCAATTAACCAAAATTTTATTCAAATCACACAAATAGCATATATGTGCGAAAATTTATATTCGTAATTCAATGAGGATTTAAGTGTGTATTCAATGATCCAGATGATCTAATTTAAATTTATTATGGAATGTAGATAGTTCAGGTTCTGAATTAACACAAAAGCTGCTGTACGTCATCATCATCACTATTTATCATTATCTACGCGGGTAAAAGCGTAGGATGTAGCTAAAACCACAGGACGCAGTTAACTCAATAAATTATTATAGTTGTCAGTACGAAACCCATAGATTCAAGTACCTAATAATAATGATTTTGTCTTGTCAGTTTTTGGCTTAAGACTAGTACCGCAGAGCATTAATTCTCTGTTCCAGTGCCTCAAGATGAAGTTATAACGAGTTATAAGAGAAAGTTTGTTCCTTTATTGTTTTGTTTGTAGAAAAACTTTATTTGGATACAGTACAAGGTCAAGAACTACACATAAATGTATTTAGTTTGACCTTGTGCGTTTGCGAAACTATTTGATTGGGTATATTGTCTATTACATCGTTAGATTTTTTTAAAAGCAATAAAATCTGAGTCATGTAGACATTCATATATATTAAAACGTTTACAATCCTACTAATATTATAAATGCGAAAGTTTGTGAGTGAGTATGGATGTTTGTTACTCTTTCATGCAAAAACCACTGAATGGATTTTAATGAAACCTTACAGTAATATAGCTTAGACATCAGAATAACACATAGGCTATAATTTGTAAAGATATTGTGTGAATTATCGAAAATATAACGATAAGTGTCAAGTAAGTAAGTAAAAAATTAGCCATATGCGAGTCATTCTGGCGTGCGCTGCAAAACTTTAAGTTTCACACGTACATAATGTATAACGGAAATGTTTATCTTAAATTTTTCTACAAAAAAGCCCGTGACAGCATATATCTATATTTTATGTGTAAGCCATTATCGCCAAAATAGTGAACCATATATCCTATAAAAATATAATTTATTTCAAATGCATATTCAGTAGAAACAAATTGATCCTTTTCAAACTAAAATTATAAAGGCGAACGTTTGTTTAAACGGCTGGACTGATTTTGAGGAAATTGGGTATGATACATAGATAGATAAAGAACTCTTTATTGAAAACATCAATAAATTTAATTCTAAAACATAACTTAACACCAAGTATATCACGGGGCGGTCTTATCGCTGAGAGCGATCTCTTCCAGACCACAGATTAGTTCGAGATGTGGTCAAAATATTGGGCAGGTATTTTTATGGTCTTAATAATTCTATACATAAATAACCGATGTTTCCAAATAATTACATAGTTGACCAAAAACTACATAAATAAATGAATACACATAATTATATATAAATATATTGTAATATAAATACTAATATTATTATAATAAATCAATACAAAAATACGTCATAGACATATACATATTATCTATACACGTATAATATTATACATGTTAAACACAATTGAATTAAAAAGGATGTTTGTACCACAGTGGCCATTATTATAGATATTTAGAGCAAGAGAAGTTTTTGACTTGATCCTTAAAAGATTTCAATGAAGGAGCACATTTAATTTCTAGCGGTAGTGGACTTCACCATTTGGTGAAGCTCAAGCCGGCGCGGCGGTGGGGATTGAACCATGGAATACTAAAATCACACCAAATTTGACGCTTGTATGAGTTTGGGTTTTAGTTTTAGCATTTCTTTTTTCTCATGATGTACTTAGTGCGTCATTATATTACTATCTAGCCAATAATACGGACTAATGAGTAATTTTAGTTTGACTTAAACTGCTTAGTAAAGTTAAGAATGTGTCCATTAACACCTATCTTATTGTCTCTATTAAGGGGAAAACACTATTTGTACTTTATTATGTAGCACACACTTCACTACTTATCACTGTTACTTAACTACACTAACTCAAAAGGTTTTGTCCTATTTAGCCTTTGTTAGGATTCTTATGTAGATGTGGTTCAGTATATCTCTTAATTATGAAATATGACTGTCTGAGAAATAAGAAAAATAAGGGGAAAGAAGACTGAAGGTACAACTCTCTCCAGGTGGGGAAGAGAAGCTTCCACACACCTAACTTAGCTACCTGCCTACGCTAGGATCTCGACTGCAAATAAAAAACAATATTTCTTGAAGCGTTCAACAAATTTTAAATTTATTTATTTAGAGGAAATCATTTAAAGGAGAATCGATAGGTCCAGAACACTTTCCTTAACTAGGTTGGGTTACGTTAATACCAGGTACAAAGGTTAACTTAGAATTTGGACATTTTATAGTAATCACTGGTACGAGCGAACAACTATTTTCTTAACATAGTTTATAAGGTCATAAGTTCAACTACTTAATTTACAATTTCTGTGTGCCAGCAACGTAGATCCACAAAAATTAAGTTTATTAGAAAGTTAGTATTATATGGTTTTAATATATATGTGTAAGTAAAACATAGAAACCAGCCTACTCAGAAAATTCTATATAGATCTCAGGGTAAGGTCGTGAGTCGCATAGGGTGTGTTGGCGCTTTGCATTGCGCTATCGGAGCTGGTAACTTTGAGATGGAGATTTCAGAGATAAATGCATGTTTTCTTATGAACTTCGGTTTATTAAAAAATATAACACATAAAATTACATGTTCACACAGTCAGCAATAGGAAGGGAAGAGAATGACACTTGACATAACATTAGTGAGGGGAAAAATCCATAACTTAATAGTGTGGTGAAAATAGTCCTACCACAGACTAGCTATATCATAGAGATAATCTAACCTAGATTAATTAAACAATATCACATCTGAACAGGGTGAAAGATGAATTCCGCAATATGAAAGTAAAAAAAAGAGAGCACCACCCGGTTATGGGATACCGGGAAAATACATAAATACCGTTACAGTGTGGAGATTCACAGCCTGGGACCTAAGGCTTAGTTAAGGCGAGCAGTCCGGGATGTCAGGCAGAGCGCTGACTTCAAGTACCGCTCTGGCTGTCTACCGGAGTTGGGGCTATGGTAGATGTAGATACGGTAGGGTATTTTACCAGCCCTAACCATGAACCTCCTTTTTTTTGGAGGAAATGCGAAGGCTTTCGGAGTTCGCAACGTGGACGCGTTACGAGTCCACGACAGGGAACGAAGTCGCCTCCTTGAATTTAGTTAAATTCTTTTGATTTCAGCCGGTCTATTTCATCGGGATGGATCGTCTGGAAGGCGGAGGTCGAGGGGAGCACTGCCCGGCTTTATTCCAGCCCTCGCATCAGGCAGTGCTGCTTTCGGAGCGACGGGCTGACGAACTGAAAAGCCCACGGGAGCTTTGACAGCCTATTTATAAGTTTCGAGATTTCTCGAAACTTCTATAAGAGGGGAGCCGAAGAAACAGATACCAACTCTTGCAATAGCAAAAGGATTATTACTCTGTGCAAGGCGTGCGTTCAGAACCTCACATGAGGGATCAAATGAAGTCGTTCCGACCTTCAAAAAAAACCGTAACACCTTCTCACTATGTCTGTGTTGTCAAGGAGCTGGATTGCCTCAACATTCGCGTGGTGGTGAAGTCTATGTTCGTGAGCTTCTGCATGTTTTTTATTACATCCACAACGAGATCCATTTTCAGGTCTCGATGGAGGTCAACAGTTCTAATGTACCATGGTGCATTGACTATACCTTTGAGTACTTTATTTTGGAATCGTTGGATTATCTGGATGTTGCTTTGTTTGGTACAGCCCCATAGCTGAGCTCCATAAGTCCATACTGGCATAAGGACTTGCTTGTACAAGACAATTTTATTTTGTACAGACAATGAGGAGTGCTTCCCAAGTAGCCAGTACATCTTCTTGTAACGAAGTTCTAACTCTTCGCGTTTCTTTTTCACATGAGCTTTCCAGCGAAGCTTTGCATCAAGTGTTATTCCAAGGTACTTGCCAGTATTTTCGTATCCAGTTGCCATTTAAGTATATAAGAGACTATATAAAGGCGTGTTTAGCCGCTGGCCGTTTAGTCTCGATCGTGCGCTCGGTGAGTCAAGACCTCCTGAAGATGCTTTGTTTAGAAGCGAAACTAGTCGAATATTCTACCGGTTAGGCTACGTGGCGTTTGTGTCGTCACGTGAGTATAACAGGAAAATAGTAATGATCGAATTTCACTTCTAGATAAATTACCATACATCTTTGAATATGATACATTGTGGAATAATATTGTAATAATTTATATATAATATTTATTCTGTTACCAATATGAATATATTTTTATCCGTTATTATAATATTTAGGACAGTTACATAATATTGTTTCCATAAGTGAATACTATTAGGCTCTTGTGTACCAAAAATCTCCTTGCTATATCATTGTTTTAGCAGCTGTTTGTATTTCTTGTATAATAAAAAAATAAAAAAACAAATGGCGGAATTATTTTTACATATTTTTATGAGTTTCATTAAAATGTTATTTAATGTTTTCTTAAGACACTTTTAAAAATATATTTGTTATTATTAAATACAGCTGTGGTATTCCCCTCCTTCTTTAATTAAAGCATATTAGAATTTACTCCACTATTCACTAAAATTATAAATCAATCGATTCAAGAAGAGTGTTTTTCTGATAGGCTTAAAATAGCAAAGATAAGACCAATCTTTAAAAAACGTGGAAAATGTGCCGATGTTAGCCATTACAGACCTATTGATTTGCTACCCACAATCTCTAAAATTATTGAAAGCGACATGTCAAATCGTATTTATGCTTTCTTAGATAAATATAAGATCGTCGACAAGAACCAGTACGATTTTAGAGAAAAAAGTTCTACAACCCTTGCTATTTACAATTTTACCCGGTGCGCTCTAGATCATATTAAAGATAAATACTACGCTGTCGGAATTATGTTTGATATGACTAAGGCATATGATAAAGTTGCGCATAGTTTTCTTTAAAAAAAAAAAATGATATAGGGATCAGAGGAAAACCACAAAACTGGTTACGATCTTATTTAATTACTAGGAAACAGCTTGTACAGATTGGTTATCATCATCTTTTTCTATATTTTGTTTAAATGTTACCTACATTTAAACAAAATATAGAAAATATTAAATCAGAAATGCTGACATTAAATTCTTCTATCCCTCAAGGAAGTGTTTTGGGATGTGTTCTGTTTTTAATATATATATATATATATATATATGGCCTGTCAAAGATATTGGATACTCCATGTATATTATATGCTGACGATATATCACTGATTTTTAAATGTTCATATAACCCTAATGAGATAAGCTCAATAAAAGACACCTATTCTAATGTTAAAAATTGGATAGTAGCACATAATTTCGAAATTAATGACAATAAAACAAAGCTAATACAATTTCACCCATATAAAAAAAACCCTCTGAATCTTACTAGTCTATCTAAAACGCTCAATACTGCAGAAGTAATAAAAGTTTTATCTGTTATGTGTAAACATTGACTCGCACCTAAATAAAAAAAAATCACATCAAAACAAAATTGTCACAACTTATCTATGAACTAGCAATTTTAAAAGCTAACACAAATTTAAAATCAGCAATTACACTGCCTACTATGCTTACGCATGTGCCTGGCTTACATGTATACGGTATAGTGGAGTGGGGTAATGCCACTGATGCCCAGGAACTATTTATTCTGCAAAAAATGTGTCTCCACATAATAGTGAATATTCGTCAACGAGATCGTTGTAAACCTCACTTCGTTAAACACAAAATACTAACACTACCGAGTATTTATTTTATAGGAGCATTGCGGCAGCTCTCCTTGAGGGCCTGTTTTTCATAACTACCATCAGGTGAGATAGTGGTAAACAAACCTATAAAATAGGCATATTTTACGTTATTCTACTTCTTATTTCACTATAGCTACAATCAGAATTAATCTATTGCCCTAATTTTATTTATAGTTTATAATATTCGTTAAAATGGCATCTTTTACCATGCCTATAATAAAACCTACATTTTGACTGTAAAAAAATAATTTTGATAAGGGTCTCTGGGGTATTTGATAAAATTTTAATTCTAAATTTGCTCAAATAAAATAGTGGAATTTTATTTGAATTATTATGACACCTAATTATAGACTCATTTTTTTCTTATTTATAAACAAATTAATATTAAATTATAATATTCATTTTTTTACCTAGTAATACATTTTCATTACCGAGACCAACTGAATCGTTAATAACTTTATAATGTTATATGAGACAATGATTTTAATTACTTAATTATATTTATTATTATACGTAGTAGTTAGTGGCTATAAATCCTGACGCTTCGGTGTCAGTATGGCATACACACAAACCCAAAACTTTTACAATTCAGTATACATAATTGTGGTGCAAATAAATTAGGTAAGTTGTGTTTTAGCTACGTAAGCGCTCTCAATTTAACGGAATTACAATCAAATTTAAAGAATAGTATTAACAAACCTGATGATTTCGCTGTTTAACATCATTCCTGTTCCCTGTAATACAATAACATGTTATTGAATTACCACACCAAATAAAATAACTCATCTGTTAAACAGATACGTCGTTCATAATTATAATGATAATGATAATATTTATTGGTAATAAATGTAATAATGCAATTACACGTCAAATCACAATATAATTATATCTAAAAATATAACGCGCATATCTCTAATTAAGTGTAATTATGCATACTAATGTGCATAATAATATTAATAAGTATGTAGTTTCCTAATAAATAAGTATAAGCGATTATTATACAAGTCATAATAAAAATATAGAAATAATTATAATTCAAATAAACATCATAAATATTATGTATCGTTACAACAAAATAAAAAACATCAACTTAAAATATCAATTATTAAAATTTAAATAATAGTCAGACTGAAGAAACAGTACTTAAGAAAAATATCTATAATGAAATAAATTAATAATACACAATTCAAATATGAGTATATTAAATAATATACAGTAATATCTATCATGTCAATTACGATATATTTGGAAGGAATTCCTCGACTGTGTATGGTGCCAAGTCAGAGAGGAAAGTCTTTAATTTAATTTTAAAAATCGATAGCGTTTTCGCGTTTCGTATAGGTTCAGGGAGGGCATTGTAAACTTTGACCCCGAAAATCCTAGTAGATTTGCCCGATTTAGTGAGCCTATGACGAGGAATTATAAGGTCGTGTGCGCGCCTCGTATTTATGTCGTGGTAGTCATTGTGTCGTTTGTAGGAGAATATGTTTTTGTATACATATACACCAACATGGTAAATATACAGAGCTGGCAACGTCATTATCTTCAGGTCCTTAAATATTGTCTGAGATGGTGTATTGGGCGCAACTCTCGCGACCACGCGCACAACTCGCTTCTGCATCACAAATGCGCGGTGCCAATCTGAGGAGTGCCCCCATAGATCAATACCGTAGGCTAACAGAGAATGCACGGTAGCATAGTAACAGTCGCGTACCGCCTGGTGCGACAAGACGCGAGCTACCCGGCCCAGAGCAAAACAAGCTCGTCCTAACTTCTCGCATAGCGTATCTAGGTGAATGGACCAGGTAAGCGATCTGTCCAGTAGGAAACCCACTATTGGAAACATATCAACCTGTGTCAAAGTCACTTTGTCCATATTGATAATATGTCATCTTTGCGAAATTACAATTATGGGTGTTTGTAAATCAGAGTACTTTCTTCAAATACTTAAAATCGCAGGTGTAATATTTTTATTATAATGAGATCTAAGATTCTAGACTTGACCAAAACGGCAAACTGTAACTGAAATAGCAGAGAATATCCAATAAAAAAAAAAACTTGGAGCTTAAGTTAGAACCGAACTGGCACGGCTCTTATTCGGTGTACTTCAGACGCCCCATAAGCTTTTTTCTGTTGTGCGCAAGTGTCGGGCCAAGAGCTTACATGAGGTGACATTGCACGTACATTATTATTATTTTATATTGAAAAAAAAAGTAATGGACAGAGCACTGTGGGCTTTACAAATATCGACAAATTTTTAAGTGAATTTTGTCTATCAAGTGTCATTTGTCAACGGTTCATTACACAAACTATAACTTAAACAATAACATCAGAACACAAACAGTTATAATATGACAAGTAGAAATTTTCAAAATATTTTAAAGGATAAACTCATAATTTAACGTTTCATAGATACTAAAACTTATGACTTCTGTATCAGCCGGATCGTCCACTGCTGAACACAGCCTCCCCTATTAAGGGGGTATTTGCCATAATCCCTACGCTTTGCAGGCGGCTTGGGGATTGCAGTGTAAGTTGACAGTTCTTCAGAAGGCGCTGCTGCCCACCTTCCAGTAATTTTCCCTTCTTCGCCTCTTACGACACTCACGGGATGATATGGGGAGATGCAATTCTAACCCGGCACCCCACGGGAAAATGATTTATTTAAACATGATAATTCGCGTTGTGTCCAACAAAGACAACCTTGGCCATCTTCTGGAATATGATTGAACGTGGCTGGCAAACTCTATCACACTGTTATCCTAAGACAATAATTAAGACTAACCGACTCTTACGTATCACGCGGAGCCGATATCGTCCATTTATTTATAAAATTCAATTGTTACCATTACCTACGATGCGTATGGATTTATGTGTCCTCCGAAGCATATCTCCGCTCAACGTAGCTGAAGCTAGTTGGATGGTTTATAAAGACTAGGCAAGCTGCGCTACGGGTGCTTAAATGGTTCAAAGCGAAATACTTGCTCCTTATGCCACTATAAACTTAAAAAAAATATTTTTTCTTTTATAGCTAGTCTTTGACCACTATCTCACCTGATGGTACGTGTTGATGTGGTAGTAGATGTTATTCCGGCTAATCTAGAAAAGCTCTCAAGGACAGCTGCCAGAACACACCGTTGGGTGCTTGGCCACAGATTTTCGACTTGAAGGTGGTAGCTAGCCAGGCAATCACATAACGCTCTACCATCATGCATGATAAGCGCTTAGCATAATTAATAATTTAAATTCTTCGCAATTTGTGTACTAATATTATGTTGTCTGAGGTTTCCGCGATTATTACGCATTATAATTTAACAACCATGATGGGCTTAAATAGCGTCAATTTACCATATTTTTTATCAGTAAAGTTGTTTTAAAAATATTTTTTAAATATCTGTTTTATGAGTAAGTACGCCTCTTTAAAAATGATTGGTCAACATTTTATTTGCAAATGTATCAATATGAATTTCCATTTGCAGAAATATTCATTATTAGTGAAATTCACAGTTTGCAGCATTTAAATACATAATGGTATTAAACAAAACCGTAATCAGCTTAAAAGATATCGTCGATATCACGTTAACGGCTATTTAAACTCGTTATTTAACGGCACGAAATAACGGCGTTACAGTCGAATTGGCCAATTAAACCACGAGGAAATTGTTGTCTAGTGAAGTAACTGATTGTACTTCAAAAATAACAATTATTGTACCAAAATAATCAATTTCCACAACGACACAGATTCCAATATTTTGCTGAAATTAATTAATGGATGGCTATGTGAGGAATTATATTTACCAAATGGAATGTTTATAGGTTCGGTTGAATTATAGTTGTGTAGTTGCAATATAAATCCATTTCGATCTACAGGGTTCACACAAATTGTTTTTGGATATATTTTTTCATTATTTTCAACATTTTGTTGATAATATTTGTCATGAATACAATTTTGTAACATTTATTAAAACAATTTAAGTTCGAGTAATAAAATTGCTAGGAATTTATATAATTAAAATATGATAACCAGCTCTATGACGTGCTGGCGATGATTACATTGACAAACATTTATAGCACAGAATGTGGGAACTGAACTCGCGTCCCCGGGCTGTAGGCACCGTTTGCCTTAATCACTCCGCCATTGAGACTGCTTACTAAGATGCTAATTTTGAGCCATAATCATGACATTATAACCGAAGGTATAATCTACTTTAAAATAAAGATTCACCTAAATTAGTTCAGAGTTGGCGAAGCAGTCAAGTATAACAAACAATAAAAAAACATCATACTGTCGATTAAAGAACCTTATCTTTTTATGGAAGTCGGTTAAATACGGGGATCATAATATAGTAGGAACAGTGATTATAGTAAAAATTTAAAAATTAAATGACAATCAATAAAATCTGACCGACGAGCCGAGTTCATACTAATAATTGAAAGTATTATATGGATTGTCCACTGCTGAATACGGCCTCCCCATTGAGGGAGGCTTGGCATAATCCCCACGGTTCAGGGATCACGACGCAGGCGTCTTTGGATAGCAGTTGCTCAGAAAGTGCTGCTGCCCACCTTCCGGTATTTTACCTTTAGTTGCCTCTTACGACACCCACAAGTAGCAATGGGAGGGTGACATTCTAGCCCGGCACCCCACGCAACGGGGCTAAATGCATACTACAGGTACCTATGTTACGTGCTTAACTGATACAGAACCATCGATGTGCAATCTTCTAATGAATTTAATTTAAACCTATATTTTACCTTTTTTTATGCCTGATAGGTTAGCCTTTGACCACTATCTCACCTGATGGAAAGTGAAGATGTGGACAAAGATGTTGTTCAGGCTAACCTTAAATTACTGGCTTCAAGGACAACTGCCGGAACACACTGTTAGGTGCTTAGCGACAGATTTTCTACTTGAGGGTGGTAGTTAGCCAGGCGGGCATTCGCAAAATGCCCTACCACCATGCTATAACGACTGCCATCCTAAGACAACAACCGGGACCGATGGCTTAACGTGCCCTTCGAAGCACGGAAGCGCTCAGTAGTAATGTCACCAGCGGTCACCCATACAACTCCTGACCGCGGCGGACGTTGCTTAGCTTTGCTGATCGGTTCAGAATGGCTAAGCAAACTTCGCTACGAGTGCTTCAAAACTTCACGTTATAGGCGTGCAATTGACCACAATCTCATCTGATTTGCAACTATTTGCGTTGTTATATCCACGGAATTTCAAGACTCAGAATGACGTGCATCGGTACACACAGCCAACCTCTAAGTTAATAAGCGTTATCAGTGTATAAAAAACACTTGTGTGTGGTAACATTTGTGTGTATATCTGAGCGTGTATTGGCTGTTTTCTGAAAATTTCAATTTCACTATTTAATAATTTAAAAGAGAAGAATATTTGTGTACTTTTAGTAATTAAAATATTCATCAAGGCTTTCAATAAAATAAAGGGACTTTAATCCATAACAATTTCCCTCTAAAAATTCAGAAGAGCTCTAAAAATAATCCGCCGATATAAAATTCCCGGAGAAAGAATTAATCTTGGGGTCGTACAAGAAGATTGCAAAAAGAAAAGGATGAGAAAAGATTCAATTATAATAATTAGCGGGAATTGCGAGGTTGCGGGATACGGGAAGCGGGAGTTGCGGACCAAGTTGCAGGTGTGCCGGATTCTCGAGCAGGTTGCGTTGCTAAAATAGATTTCTCGGTTGAAATTACTTTGATTTAAGAGTTGGATAACTTTTGAAATTAAGTTGGGGTAAACGTTGCTGAAGAAAAACAAAAGCAATGAGTTGCGAGAATGTTGAACGAACCAACTGTAAAAGTTGAAAAAATAAAATATACGTGTATTTGTATATTAGATTATTCTTCGTCGAAATCTTAGAATGGGTGCTGGTGAAATTATAGGCACATACCTTGATGCAGCATGCTATGTAGCTTTAACAATTTGATGCCTCAGAGTAATGGGCACAGTGCAGATTACCACTTGTGAAGAACTGCATCGGTTATATAGGCAGAGGTTACCGCTTAACACCTGGTGGGTCTCCAGCTTGTTCCATATCGGTACCATACAATTTGTAAAATTAGTAGAACTAAATAAACTTATACAAACATACAATTATTTTCAGGCTCAGAGACCTGCCAAAGAAGCACCACTTCGCTCGTTGAATACGTTCCAATCTGAAGCCAAGGGCAGGATATTCAAAACCATATTTTTTTTAGCTTTGTTGCTTTGTCGTCTAGCTATTTATTGTATTTGATCATGTAATACGCAAGATTTGTAGAATCTTATATACTTATATCTTTATTTTTTATAAATCATGTATACTTGTTTTTAATAAGTATTGCATTTAAATATTATAAATTAAACCGGCAAAAACTGATTATTATTAGGTAAACTTAATTACCCGTCGGTAAGTAGGTTGTAGGTTGCGAAACTGGGATTCCATCCTCCAAATCTTCCCGTGGGAGTCGTTAAAGGCTAGGAATGAAAGGTTTTTTTTATAAATGGTAAGGCTAGCCCCTGATCACTTTTTCACCTGTTGGTTACTGATTATGTGGTTGAGGATGGAAAACGGACTTGGTCTAGTATTACTGGCTCGACAAAGACCGCCAGCCGTCCATTCAGTTGTATAGTTCTATGTGCTTGTAATTTTACTGAATCTCAAGAACTGCTGCCCGAACATAGGTACTGTTAGGTGCTTGGCGACAGATTTTCTACTTAAAGGTGGTAGATAGCTAGGTGAGCATTCGCAAAATGCCCTTACACCATGCGGTGAAGCTCAAGGCGGTGGTGGCGTTCGGACCATGGAGCTGCGGTGCAGCAGTCTATAGCTATCACCGCTCGGCTATCACTGTGTAGATGTTTAATAAATGTTCAATATAATACGAAATCATTATCTTACTGTCGCGTATACGATATTGATGTTAATTCAGTCGACGGTGATTAAGATAAGATTGATTAAAGAACCAACCAACAAGCCCGATAAAAGTGTTAGAAATTATAATTTTCCGCCACAGGTAAGTGTAAGTTTCGACCTTATTACAATATTATCAAAACATAGATTAGATTCCAATTTACCTCTCAGATAATATTCTGAGCTGTGATTATACATTCAGCGTCAGTAATTAGCACTTTGAAAGTCATACTTCAGGAGACACGTGGTCTCGGGGGCGTAATGTAACTTTGTCTTATACAGGCAGAGCACACCAGGCGTGTTTGGCACGTTATCAAAGTGTCCTTGCCTCCTAATTAATACTTACCTAGCACAAATAATAACTCGGTACGCCATCGTTCGCGACTTCAGTTTTGCGTCCGTAGTAGGTACGAAACATGTTCTAAAACGGTATCGTATCGCTTGCGTGAACGATTGAAGAGGGCACGCCATTTTCCAGTACAAACTTGACATAAGGTATACATGCCTACTTCATTTCACACAATCAAAGTTTTAGATCAAATAGTAATATGTAAGGGTATACTGTAGCAAATCAATTCATGATTACAGACATGATAATAATTATTGTCTCCATAAATATATCAAACTACCGTTTTACCGCTTTACCGTTGGTACCGCTCTATGAAGTCAGACTACTAGTGTAGGATAATATTGCTTATTTCCTAATAAAAGAAGATAGTGCTCAGTGAAATCACATGTACTTGTACTTTTGAAGCGCTCGTAGCGAAGTTTGCTTAGCCATTCTGAATCGATCAGTAAAGTTAAGCAACGTCCGCCGCGGTCATGAGTTGGATGGGTGACCGCTGATGACATTACTACTGAGCGCTTCCGTGCTTCGGAGGGCACGTTAAGCCGTCGGTCCCGGTTGTTGTCTTAGGATAGCAGTCGTTACAGCATGGTGGTAGGGCACTTTGCGAATGCCCGCCTGGCTAGCTACCACCCTCAAGTTGAAAATCTGTCGCCAAGCACCTAACGGTGTGTTCCGGCAGCTGTCCTTGAGAGCCAGTGATTCTAGGTTAGCCTGAACACCATCTTCAAAAAAAAAGGTCAAAGGCTAACCTATCAAGCATAAAAAAAAAAAAGTTTATGCAATAATATATATTATTTATTTGCTAACAGTTTCGACCATTATCTCTTCTAATGGTAAGTGATGATACGGTCGAAGATATTGTTCATGCTGACCTAGGTCAGCCTGAATACCGATGTATCCGTGGTTGCCCTTCACAGAATAGTTCTATAACTCTTCTGTGATGGGCGACCGCGGTAACACGCCGTTATGTGCTTATGACAGATTTTCTACCGGACTGACCCGCCTGGCTAGCTAACAGCTTAGCTAGCCAGGTGTGTCAGTTGTAAAATACCCTACCACCATTAAATTACGATTGCTATCTTGAGATAACAACCGATACCAAAGGCTTAAGGTTTTCTCCGAACCACAGAAGCCCTCAATGGTAAATTCCAGAAGCGGTCGATCATCAGAGTAGTGAATGCAACAAACGTTGTATAAGCCAGAGTAAGGTACGCTACGAGCGCTTCAAAACGTCGAATTGTCTAGTTACGTGTTTGTTTTTTGTTGTGCACAAGCTCGATGCCCACTTGATGTTAAGCGGACTGACCTCTGCCTATAACAGATACATTTCTGCACAAGAATTGCATTGCGCCCATCACGCTGTTATTTTACTGTCTCTCAAAGGACTGCAGCCGGAACACACCGTTATATGTTTGACGACAGATTTTCTTCTTGAAGGTGGTCTCTAGCCATCCGTAAAATTCCCTTCCACCACGTGAAGCTCAAGCCAGCGGTGGTCAGTGTCAATTCATGGAACTGGTACACGGCGCGCCAGTTTATAGCTACTGCATGGTGGAAGTGCATTTTGCGAAGCCCCACCTGGCTAGCGACCACCCTCAAGTAGAAAATCTGTCACGAAGCACCTTACGGTGTGTTCCGGCACCTGTCGTTGAGAGCCAGTAATTCTAGGTTATGCCTGTTAACACCTCCACATCATCACTTACTATCAGGTGAGATTGTGGTCAAAGGCTTACCTATCAGCAATAAAAAACTTATGAAAATTACCGCTCGGCCATAATTGGTTCAATACTTCATGTTGTTAACGATATGTACCAACCTCAAGTTGAAATAAGGGTCAAATGAAGTTAACTTATGAAGTAAGTAAACTAAATACGTTCGTTTGTAAGTTCAGGGAGGTATTCCCTAAGGTACCAAATAGTCTTATCTAGAGCATTGTCTTCTCATGTCCTCGGCTACACAGATATCCTCCTGAACCGCACAGAGAATGGGTTCGTTATCTCTTACCACATCAAATGGCATGTTGTTGTACCCGTTTGTATATGTTGGGATAATAAGTTATGTTGAAAAGGGTGAATTATAACAAAATGTTAATGGCGCCATTTGTTAAAGTTGTTTTTAGAACATTGTATTTTTTTTCATGTATTTTTAGTTCGTATTATACTTATTCTTTGATATATTGTAAGGAGGTCGAATTGACTATGTGATGATAATTCATCGAGTAAAAAAATTATTTTGTTTTGTTTTGATTACCAAGAACCGAAGTTGTGCGGGCTCATGAGAATTTGAAAACGTAATAACAATTTTACTAGCTTTTTTTCAATGAGAGCATGTGCAAATTAAGTGGGAAAACCTGTGCGGATTGTTGGCGCCTTAGACCGGCTGGTAGGCCGCCGTGAGTGTGAGGATTGAATCGTGTTTTTGTGAACAATATTATTTAGTGTCACTGCCCCAAGAAGTCATCAAAAAAATTATATAATATAATAGAAATACGAAGGAAGCGTTGGTTGGCTCCACCAGTGTACCCACTCATTTCTGTGTGCCTATTGTCAAATATTACCAAATATTATTTTCTTTAATTGTGAAGTTTAAAGCGTTTCTAAATAAATTTTATACATGTACACACGCCTCCAGAGCCTTGCTATTTGTGTATAAGGTAAAACCCATTGTGATATTGTTCGGGCTGAAATTGAGAACTCTTTTGATACTTTATCAATTTTAAATCGTACATCGTCACACCAGTTGTTCTCTAATATGTAGGTTTGCAGAAGTTTAATTACACCCACGTGTCACATGTTAACTGTCCCAGTAGTGGGTGATGCTATTGTGAGATTTTGATACAAAAAAGTGTCAAATAATTTTTTGATGTTGAGACTAGAATTTAGAATAAATATTTTTGCTGGTATTCGGTTTCGAGCACTTATTGATATATCGTAAATTAATTAAAATTTTCGAAGCAACGACACCGGAAGCTGTTAGTGAATAACACTGTACACCGACAGAATAAAAATGGTCTCTTTTTGTATGTTATACAAAGAGAGACCATTTTTGTTTAGTTAGTATGTGGCGTATGTGTGTGGCATTATAAACGCCATAAATCAATCTATTAGTACAGTTTTTTGAGAAGAATGAATTAAAAAAGTTGAGTTTAGTTGAGTAGAGCACCAAGAATCATATTTTTGATTATAGAAGATATTTATAAATGGATTGAAATTAACATAGAACAAATTTCCTACAAAATCAACTATTTTCCAAAGAAACGGCGCACAAGATACAATAGTTCTGTATATCATAATAAATGAGCAGTGCATGATGTTATGGTGCTGTATCATATCAACAGCCATTACGTCTGCCGTTGAACAAAAGCCTCCTCATTAAGGGAGTTTGTATTTTGTTCTGTATTGCACTACCGTAAATATATTAAGTATAATTTTCGCGGTAAACATGTTAATTTGTCTCATCATTGACTAGTTATCTAACCTATAAATATTATGTAAAACAAATGCCATAAGACCGCTTTTCAATTTAATTAAACCAGTGCTATTAACCTAGGCATAAATTGTAAGTCGTCTTTGTCGCAATCAGCCCTAAGCTCTTACATCAACTTAACATGCGTGCCACCAGCTTTCCGCCCCAATTACATCCTAAAACATTCATTCGAAACATAACATCCGCTCTATTAACACATCATAACACGAACCAATTCAACATCTGTCAGCCAACATCTCATATGTACGACATGGGTCTTCATGTCTGTCGACTTCAACTTACATTGAAAATTCAACTTTAACCCTTCCACATGTAGGTTTGATTTCACATGTGGTTATATGGGCATCTAATTTGCATGGCGATCCTCGTGTCAAAAGTGAGGAAGGACCGGAACCTGAAAGGCTTTAGTGGCGTTTAGAACTTGTGTACGTTTTATCCCTTCGCGTTTGATTAAATTTTGGAGATATTATTGACGCGTGTAACGTCCTGTCATTATTGAGGTTAACATGACACTTGTGTATTATCAAAGCGTACATATTAAGTGTATATAACGTAGCCCATATTTATAAGAGAAGCCAACTAAAATTAAAAATAACTAATTATAAACCAATAAGATATAAACCAACTGTCCACCAAGGGTTTATAACAGTGGCAGCAATTCTGTTGTACACTCACTAACTATACTAACTAATTAAAATATCTAATTTTAGTTTTAGGAATCCTACAACTATTCTGCTGCGACATCGAACTAAATTTCAATTAGCGAAATACCTATCCTGAATTGAATTCATTTTGCCGCTACTTAACGCTAGATAGAGCACCATTCAAGTTGTTTTACAAGACTTTTTTGGTCTGTGGCACGTGTTTCTTATCTATAGGGCTTTGATAACATCACAGCATTACTACAGCCTGATTATCTTCCTTACACTTTGAATGGCATTATTATTTAGTTAATCTATCTGCTAATTAAGTAATTAGATTAGGTGAGATATACGCTTAAGTAAAAATAATAGATCCTAGGTATAGAATAAACCCACATCCAGGTTCAAGGCATACTGAATTCTGGCACTGTGCCTGATAGAAGACAATAAGCTCATCCCCAAAACACCTGCCATCTCTCCGAGTAATACAGGCATAGCATGATTTTGTAAATCCAAGTTTGTTGTTACCGGCCTACAAAGCTTTATCTCTAGCTATGCTCAAATATAAGAATAATCTCGAAGATACTTCATACAACTGAGAAAGCCGTAAATAAGACAAAACAGCCAAAATAAAATAATTTGCAGAACATTACAGCTTTAGTCAACACCAATTTCGATGGTGATTAGTTTTAGGTTAAATGGCCCTATGATTCCACCTAATCTGACTAAATTATGGTACAACAGAATAGCAAAACTGCATATTTTACTAAGTTTAGCAACTTTAATAATTTTAGAGCTAATTAACTATACCATGGCGCCAACAGAATAAGGAATGTTCGTTGGACATTTCTAAATCTAATTTTACTAAATTTTAGTTAGTTTGGTGTCAAGAGAATTGCGACCATTGTAATATACAAATTTGTTATGTATGAATATTTACCGAGACGTCATCTCTTTTTACTCTTATTAAACGTCCTTTTATTAGATATTTTCTTGTTTTACAACAATAAAAAAAATTACGAGGAAGTCAGAAAGGACGAAGAAATCACAAATAATGTAAAAAAACAAACTCCTTTATTATAATAACAAATACTTTTAAAAGTACTCGTAGCTTAAAAAATCTTAAATAATATTTAAATAAAACACTTAAAAAGCATAAAATTATAATTCTAGTGACAATTCCGCCTAATTTTCCTGTTATATACGTGACGTCACAAACATCATGCAGCCTAACCGAAAGAATACCCGACTAGTTTCGCTTCTAAATGAAGCATCTTTAGGAGGTCTTGACTCACCGAGCGCACGATTGAGACATTACGATTTTAGTCTCGATCGTGCGCTTACTTAACCCATCCAGTACCTACTTACTGCTACTAAATTCATTTCTACCACTAAGCAGTTATGTTCCCGGTATTGTGTTCCAGACGGTTTTTTTTTGACAAAATATACCTGTTGTAACCTCCACTGTTGTTGACACTAACAATGACTGCCACGCAGTTAATAATTTGGAATGGTCCGGGATCCGCTGTGGGAACTCCATAGATTTTTGGTGCGGCAAAACGCTCGCCTGGTTAGTAAGTGGAATCCACATATACATGATTTATCCGGAAGACTTAGTTCTGCTGCATATGCAGTTCGTAAGATAAGACAGCTAACAGGCGTAGCTACTGCTAGGCTCGTTTATTTCGCGTACTTCCACAGTATTATGTCATATGGTATATTGCTGTGGGGAGCTGCTGCTGAGATAGAGACAATCTTTATCTTACAAAAGCGTGCAATTCGAGCCATATATGAAATGGATCCTAGGGAATCCCTGAAAGATATTTAAAAAAAAAACTTATTTTAACTTTACCAAGTCTGTATATTTTTGTAAATATTATATATGTTCGTAAAAATTTGAGCAAATTTAAATCAAACAGTGAAAATCACGATTATAACATTAGGAATAAAGATAAAATAGCGGTGCCAGGTTTTAGATTAGCAAAGACAAATAAAAGGTCCTTCTTAGGCAATTGTGTGCGGTTTTATAATAAATTGCCCAAACATATTACAACGCTCACAGAAAGAAAATTCAAGTTGCATGTGAAGAATATTTTGATAAAGAAATCTTACTACACAGTTTGTGATTACTTAAACGACAAAAATGCTTGGACTGGTTCGCCTCTGCCAAGCTAGCGCCTTTCACTTACGTAATGTAAAAATATTGAAATAATTTTACTATTTAGTTTGTCCTTAACACATTGTTAAAAAACGTTTAAAAGAATGGTCCTGAGTTTCTTGCCCGTTCTTCTCGCAGTGGCTCTATAATTTTTGTTTGCTGAACGTGGCTGTACAATGTAGTATATTTCAATATTAAAATTTGTAATTGACCTTCATAAGAGCGTCGTAGACGCCTAAATTGAATAAATTATTTTGACTTAACTTTATGACTTTGACTTAACCTTCTTTCACTACATCATCATTTATCAAAACGGTTAGATAGTTGTCGAAAGCTTAGCCTAAAAGCTGTAAAAAAGTTGCGAGCTGGAGACAACTAGCCGAAAATAAAATACATTGAAAAAAAGTCTCTATATGACTATAGAGACTTTTTTTCAATGTATTTTATTTTCGGCTAGTTGTCTCCAGCTCGCAACTTTTTTACAGCTTCTATATATTCTATAATCTTCTATATCTAATATATTTTCCGCTACATTTACATCCATATACTGCTTACAATAATTCCAAAGAACAAATGCCTATAAATACTAGTTGGGAACTCTCGTTAAAACTATAAACTTCTCGGACAAAGAGGTACTTTATGTTGAACTGGTTTTTGCCCGTGAAGGTCAGACGTTTCATTAGATTCATTGTTTTTGCGCTTGTTTTTATTAAATTTGAAATGAAATCTATACAGCACTATAAATCTGTAAAATTATTGTAATGTATATGAAATACATTACATTGCACAAATCAGATTAAACACTCTTTCTTTCCAGCAATCTCTATCTCTCTCTCGTCTCTTTTTATTGATATATGTAATCAGGAAGTCTTAAAGTATAAAGTAAATAGATATATATTAGGCGAGCATATTCCACTGTCGACTGCGTCGTTAATCAGGTGACCTTATTAAATATAACAAAACATAAATATTTCTCAGGTATCAATTTTACGTAAACAGAAACCGTATAATGCTTCTGCTAAGGCTTAAGTCAATTCAACTCAAATCAACTGCTATTGAAATAAAATTATACTAATCAAGGACATAAAAGGCTCTTATATAATGCTTATATATCTCGAGATCGAAGATTAGACCTTATACAGACCAGATACGGACAGATGGAATTTTCTTACAATAAACCTTCAGTAACAGTGCAGTGTCTGTAATTAGGTCCGGGTAGTGAAAACAGGCTTGTATCGTATTACCGAGAACATATCTGGCAACACATATGTGCCTTCCCATTCAGGACTAAAGGCATAAAGATATAATATATTGTAAAAACTTGACCCGAAAATGGTATATATTCTACAAAAATATATTAGGCAAATCGTACATCTTCGTTAAACCACACACCTGTATTCATCCCATGAATTTTAAAGCGCCCGTAAAGCTCTCCCCGCGGACTATAATATACGAAGAACATTATATCCACCGTTAGATATTCCATTACGTGTAAAATTTACTGCAGGATTCATTAAAAGTTGGCTCCCGTCCAAGAAGTGCGATATCGTGAGTTCGGTTCTCCAGTAAGCACATTTCAACTCATTACCTACGTTTGTCCAAATCAATTTGAACTTTCTGGATTAATTTAAACTTGTTTCTCTGGTTCCGTGTATAAAAGGGTTGAAGTTTCAAATCTATTTGAATTTTGAAGCTGTTGTTGATGGACAGATATTTTTATTTATTTATTTTAGAATTAAATTTAAAACTTACTGAACAAGTGGGCAACATGCCTTAAGTTCTGGTAGACAATTAGGTTTCCTGCTCCCTCGTCTATTTTAATAAAATTTCAATAGTTATAATGACAAATATTTTAATAAAACATTAAATTAATATCTTAATAAAACACTTTAATAACAAATATATCTAGTGAACATTCCGCCTAATTTTCCTAGCGGAAGGCGGAATTGTCACTACATATTTTTTTTATATTTTGCAAGTGTTTTATTAAATATATTAAATAAATGTTTTCTTGAAATATTTCCAAAATATTTGTTATTGTTAAATATGGATTTCCGCAAAGTAAGGCCTGAATCTATTCATTTTAATAATCTCTGAGTAAATATACTTTTCACATTAAAACTAAAACTGTCCTGAGGCTGTTAGTATGTTTTCATTTAATTAGGAGACTGTTTTCTACGTCAACACAAATTGGATTAATAAATACTGGCTGCCTACATATATACATTACATACATTACATTTTGAAACTTAGAATTACTTACATCCTTTTAACTAGCCCAAATATTGACACAACCAGCAAGAGTCTATTTCAGAATGTACGGAAAACTGTAATTGAAAAAAGTAACAACTCAAACCAAATACAGCCATCTAACTGAAACTAGGGCGATGGAGTTGAAACCAAATATTGAAGAGCAAACATCCCGACAAAATTAAGGGCGAAACGTAGTCATCGCAAATTTGATGCGACCAATCGAAAGCAAAGCAAGCTGGATGACGTGCATGCGGGCACTGTCAATTACTCGAACTATGCTACTCGATACTTTACTGATGACGATACCCTAACACTGAAAACTGATCCTTATTTTTACATCGTTGAGGATCAAATTGGAAAAAATATGAATGCCTTGATGACAATATTTTACCGTCACCATGATTTAGTACTTAAAGCGGACGTCAATAAAGCTCAAATTGAAATAGATCTTGTTCATCAAAATAAGGTTTTGGTGCAAGCAATTCTCAACTCTCTGATCGAGTTAATGACGTTGAAAATAGAATTGTTTACGGCACTGAACTGCAGTGGTTTGATGCGAGAATTAGTTTACAGAACAGAATTAGATTGACAAGCAAATATACGCTAATTGAAAACGCTGATAGTGCAATTTTAGTTCTGATTTGGGCAGAATTTTCAGACATATAATGTTTTTAGTTATAACAAACTTTATTTAATAATGTATTCGGTTATTACTTATTTAATAATATTTATGAACAGTGTAGAAATCAGCTGGCGTGACATAACCTATATTGAAAATATATGTCAAAAGTTCCCAGCTTGTGAAAATAAGACTGTTCTTAATTACCTACAAATTCGATATCGTTGGAACCGACGTTTTAATCCTAGAGGATATGAAATTCAGAATGTCTAAGAATACTACTGAAAAAATAATATATGAAATAGCTCCGTGCCAGTATTATTACTCGTACTATGTGTATTATTATATGTTGTATGACTATGTGTAGGTTCTTCCAGCTCTTTTATGATCGATAGGTTAAAAAAGTGCTTTGCTTACCTTTACACATATTAATAAAACGGTCAAGTGCGAGTTAGACTAACACACTGAGGGTTCCGTACCAACACAATATGTACTATAAAGTCGGACAAATCGACTTAAGTGGGCATTCGACATGCAACAGGCCGGAATGTATTATTTGTGTTTGTACAATAGACATTAAACTATAATAATAAATCAATTATTATTTAAGCTTCTTTATATAAAAAAATTACTCTATCTATGCAATTAATACAGTGGTTATTTTAATATGGAGGAGAAATCTTAACATTTTGCACGAAGGTGTCCCATTTACGTCAAAGGGTTAAAAAAGTCAACAATGATATATTTAATGCACAAATACTTTGTGAATAATCATATTATTATAGATAGTATAGCTAGGTATATTGATGAAAGCGTATAGTATAATCTAAGTCACTCCAAACCTTTCTGATCGTAATCAAAGTCAAAGTCAAAATCATTTATTCAATTTAGGCGTCTACGACGCTCTTATGAAGGTCAATTACAAATTTTAATATTGAAATATACTACATTGTACTGCCACGTTCAGCAAACAAAAATTATAGAGCTACTGCGAGAAGAACGGGCAAGAAACTCGGGGCCATTCTTTTAAACGTCTATCGTAATCTATCTCATTAACAGTACAATAGACACAATTCTGGTAGATAAACAAAGTGGACAGTTTAAATGGACACTAATCGGCATCGCAAAGAGTGCACACTGTACCTTTGTGTCGGCATCGGCTCTTTGTGTCCGCCCTAGTTGTGCGCTATCCGCACCACACGTGTTTGTACGAGCTGCAACTGAGTACTCCCTTTGTCGTCGCTACTGAAAGGGAGATGCTGTGCGTTATGAGGAATTCAATTGACTTGATAGTGTTTTTCTAGGTTTCTCGAATAGCTTCAGCAAGATAGACAAGTGTTATCTAGGAAGTTGTTTGACTGCATATTTTCCAGTATATTCTCCAGAGTTTTCAGAATCCGTTTTGATTCTGGAACTGTGCCAAATTGAGGGCTATAGGTTAATGTCCTTATACTTGGAACCAATACACATACACGTAACTTAGTTGTTTCATACCTCTTCTTGACCCTTCGAGTATAATATTTTAGGTTTATTTGAAATACCGTATGCAATCACATGAGAATAAATTTGATTGGTTTGTGTTTATTTTTACCTAATACATATAGCTTAGCAGCTACTTAAATAAGTTTGCTATAGATTCCAAAATGACTTCATAAATAATTGAATTTTTTGAACCATATGTAGTAAAAGTATTAATGGTAAACTTTTCTTATATACATGAATTATTCGACGAGAGTAATTATGCAATTAATACTGAAAAAAATTCAAAACATTTTAACTGAACATGACTTTAATTTTTCCTCACGTAAATTTGTAATTCTTAATGTGTAGAATTTCAAAATTTAGCATGAGCAAGCGTTATTGCAAAAATTTAAAAATTTAAAAAATCTTGTACTTATGTTGGCAACACAAAAACAATGCTTTCTGCAATTTCTCAAAGCAAAAATGAAACGTCTAAGCAAGTTTGGTAGGAGATGGTATGGAGGCCTTCTAGATCTTCAAATTCCTAAATAAACATTTGCAAGCTGCAGGCGTGGCAGAAATAACCATAGAAGTAAAGTACATTCAAAACATTAAAACTTCTTTTAAAAGCCGACGACAACTCCATCGTGTCACTGAAAACTAAGTAAATATAATGATTAAACAACTTTAAACGGTTTAAATCGCGTATATTTGTCATTATTTTTGTCCCGACGTTTCAAACACTTTGCAGTGATCGTGGTCACGGGGTGACACATCAAAAATTATGACAAATATACGCGATTTAAACCGTTTAAAGTTGTTTAATTACTATGTGTAACAATCGCGAAAACCTAAGACAATATTAAATATAATTAATTAGTTAAACCATTCCGTTAATGAACACCTCGATGTATAATAAGAAAAACCTCGTCATAGATGAGGTCACATTATAACACCCGTTGTTCCCATAATGACTCCTGCAGGAGGCTCCATATGCAGTGCACATAGCAAACAAAACAGAAACCTGGCCGCTATTTAAAAATAAATTAAAGAAATAAAGCTCGTACTGCTTTCAACTTAATTTAATCGTTCATATTATTTTAACAAGCAAGGTTCATTGCTTGTTAAAATAATTCAATCATTCAATCATCATTCAATTGAATAAAACTCAACAAATTTTCCAACAATATGTCTCATTTTCAGGTTATGAAAAAGTCTTAAATGCAGACAAATGAAGTAACATCTAATTTAATTTAATCTTCTGGAGAACGTGGCATTGAACTCACACAATCTTCTAAGTTTATGATGATTCCATTGGGATCCGGGATGGCTTTCCAGAATCTTGCCCTAAATATAGATTTCTGATACGTATAATCGAAATCATTTAGAAGGGGATATCTTAACAATACCAAGTGTATAAATATTGTCGGCAGGATCTTCAATGAACCTGAAGATTCATGTTATCATCAAATCAAATGTTCAATTATCATTATTTCCGTCGAAATTTCGTAATATCAATTTTAGCAAGGTTTTCCTTCTGTACCAAGTGCATTAGTTTCATGATGTTGTAAATGATGTTTCAAGATTGTCATTATGACAAAAAATGCCGTATAATTTTTTGCATGTTTTCAGTTATAGTTTTGTGAGCTTGTACAACAAAGTCCTTTTCAATAGCATGTTTCGCATGGTGGAAGGGCATTTTGCGAATGCCCGCCTGGCTAGCTACCACCCTCAAGTAGAAAATCTGTCACCAAGCACCTAACGGTGTGTTCTGGCAGCTGTCCTTTAGAGTCAGTAATTCTAGGTTAGTCTGAACAACATCTTCGACCACATCATCACCTACCATCAGCAGAGATAGTGGTCATAGGCTACTATTAGGCATAAAAAAAAATGTATGAAATATTGGCTTTTTATCCCTTGTTTTAATAGAATTTTTGAAGTGTTCTGTTTATTTTACTTTAATAATAAGACTTGTGATAGTAATAACTGATAATAATAACCTTGTGACTCCATTTATAGCAATACTTATTACTGAATTTTTCAATATCACAAAAAGTTCTCTTGAAGTGAAGTAATAAAAAATTCATTTCAAAATGTCAACTTATCAAAGTTATGATCGACTGTCAAATGATTGACTTCATACAGTCAGTGCTCTACTTACCGTTTTTGATAATTGAAACCGTTTAAACACTAGAAGCTTTGTGACTTTAAAATCTTGCGACTGAAATATGTTTTTTAGTACGTTATTAACCACTATATCTTCACCGTTTTACAAATAAAACTAAAACTTAATTAAAATGGGTTCCTTATAATTATTGAGAAAGCTCAAAAAGTTCCAAGAAAAAAAGGTTGAAAAATGTGAGCTATAGAAAATAACAACTGGAATTTCGAATTAATAGAACACACGCGATTTTATTTTTGTCGTAACTGAAACGGAACGCTTCTGTCACACTTCTTTCTTGCTCCGGCAATTATAAAAGTATTTAATATAAATATTTATTTAAGTTAACTTATTGACGGGAGCTATTTTATCAAGTGTGAAAAATATTTAGTTAGGCAAGTATCATAGTTTCCAGCAAATAAATATACTGGATAAGCATATTCTAAAACATTTTTACATATCTCATATGAAGCTAAGTTTTAAATAGTAAGATTATGACCGACATTCATCAATTACTTTCTCCTTTCGAAGATAACATATACACGTCAAACGTAATTGTACACTGGAAAAAATATATTGAATTAATTTCATATTTCGCTTTCGATTCTTGTCTAGATATCCGTTGATATGTTCAAGTAAATCGTGTCAGATGCAGGCGGCTACGTCGAATTGATGGAATGTAAGAGTGAAATTACATTAAAACACTCAGAAATCGAGAATACGTTGCTTTTTTGGAGATTTGTAACTGAGTAAGATATAATCATATTTAATATTTATAATATACAGAGTAAATAATATTTTCACTTCACAAAGCTCGGAAAGGTGATGTTTTTCATTCGAAATATACTTAAAGAAGTGCTTTTTGTGTGTTTTATGTGCTAGCGTGGAAACTGTTCTTGTATTGATTTTAGAAATTATTAGAAATGTGTGTGCGGTGATATTACTCTTAATTTTTACCAGAAAAATAGTATTCTATAACTCTATGATTTTTACTATTTGAGTAAATTAACGCAAATTTTGTGTATGTTGTGTATCATTGTTAAAACTTACGTCTATGTATACATTTTATTGTTTTTAACGGCTTGCAGTTACGAATTTTACAGTACATTATTAAAATTATTTTTTAGCACCTGGCATTTTCCTCCCTGGAATGAGATGAGAAATTATGTGTTGCGCTTGGCAACATAGTTATTTTGAGTCTGGTTCCTTTGAACCCTTCAGTGAGCTCAGGAATCAATAGACTACTAGCACTTAATAACAAATTTGTAGCATTGCATAATAAATAATCACTTATTATCACATGTTCAAGTTTTTTGTGTAATTAAGTAGTGAAACGGCAAGTAACGCCTGTCCTTAACATTTGTTTCCTAGAAAACTAGTAATTCTACCTAAAACTGACCTGAAACTGAAACACATTTGACCTCATCAACACGTACCATCAGGTAAGATCATAACAGCAATTAAAATAGCAAAAACAATTCCGGAACCGTAAAACAAAAATATACATATGTGCAAAATAAAGCTTGTGGGTAGAAAGGAAATCTCAAACATAAAATAACAAAATGAAAATCTACCCCGCTATGCTGAACAGCAAAAAAAATAACTAAAGCACTAAAACGGTAGTCCCGCCCTAATAAATAAAACAAGAAAAACCTCGACAAAAATCATACCTCCGTCTCTTTGAAACACACAACGGTCATAAACAAAGCACTTACGTAATACATCAACCGTAAAAGAGTCGGAATAACCTAAATAAAAGCATCATACAGTCCCTTGTAGCCTAAATAAAACATCTTGCAGGCACGGAGCTAATCCCGACCTCAAGTAAAGGAAGGACCACTACGGAATCTAAATCGAGAGACTTGTATGTACAAGTTAGTAAGTACATTACCAGTATTTTATGCGTACCTTTTTTTGCAGAGTAAAAATTTTAGTAAGTGCGGAAATTGTAAAGTAAATAACGAATTTTCAAAATATTAAATACGATTAAAAACATAATCTAAACTTACAAAATCGCAACAAAGGGAAAAATTTGAACCTCGAGCGGAATTCATCCCTAGCGCCTCTGGGACTTTTGAAGCGCTCATAGCGAAGTTTGCTTAGCCGTTCGTTTGTCGTTCGTTCGTTAATCGATCAGCTAAGTTAAGCAACGTCCGCCGCGGTTTTGAGTTGGATGGGTGACCGCTAGTAACATTACTTCTGAGAGCTTCCATGCTTCGGAGGGCACGTTAAGCCGTCGTTCCCGGTTGTTGTCTTGGCAGGCGTTACAGCATGGTGGTGAGGCATTTTGCGAGCGCCCGCCTGGCTAGCTACCACCCTCAAGTAGAAAATCGGTCGCCAAGCACCTGACGGTTTGTTCCGGCAGCTGTTCTTGAGAGCCAGTAATTCTAGTTTAACCTGAACAACACCTTCGACCACATCATCACTTCGCATCAGGTGATATAGTGGTCAAAGGCTAACCCATCAGGCATAAAAACAAAAATAAATACAATGTTTTGCCAACTGGGCTATCGTGATATTTACAGCACAGTCGCGGTTTCGTTGTTATTTTGTGAACATATTCTCTTAGCAGGCGTTAATGCAATAATTTCAATGTTACTAACCTAATAAAATGAGTGAGAGTAAGGAAATTTATTTCACTCGTTTTAACTCGAGAGAATTTATTTTCTACAGTACACGAGACGAAAACGTAATCACTACATGTACCTATTGAGAAATTGGACAGACAAGTTGTTCAGATTTGATAAATTTTGGTATACACGTACAGTCTTATTTTATTAGTGTTGAAGGTTTAAACCTAGGTCTAGGAAGTTCTGGTCTTTAACAAGACATTGGACTTAAACCTTATCTTATTACTATCGCGTGTTTAGACTAGAACGTGAAAGTCTCGGGTTTAGACATGGAAGTAATAAGCACTACGTACAACGTAGTACTTATTACTTCCATGGGTTCAGACCAGTGTTTTAAATTTTCGTCCAGAGATAAAATACTGCTGCGTTCATTTAACTGAAAATCGGATGAATTATTTAATATAGCGCCATCTATCTTACGCTGGAGTACTAAAAAAGATGTGTTTTTAACTTTTTCTAATCTATATCAGTCAGTATTCCCGCAATTTAATGTGAAGTGCAGATTGCAACTTTTATTAAAAAAAGTGAAAACATTTTTTAGCATAGCGAATAAAATGGAAAAAAAAGCGTAGTGAAAATTGAAGCCAAGAAGAGAAAGTATTCGCTCTCAGTGTCCTAATAGTAAAATATATATGACGAAAATAGAAAAATCTGCTAATATATGATATCTTTACCAAGACTAGGTACTTCTTAGTGGGTTCCAACTTTCACCTCAATGTTAGATATTCTGCCTCAAAGCACTGAGCAAGTACCTCTAAGAATTTTGAAAGCTAAGCAATAACAAGCTTAATACATTTTTTGATAAACGAAACGACCCTAGCTAGAAAACAATTCAACAATACCAATCCACAGCCACAGCCAACGAGATTTAATTTTCTCGAGGGCCACACCTCAAACACGGACAAAGAAAAGCCAATCAGCTGATGTCTTGTGTGGCCGCCATATTTAAACTATTTCTACACTAGGGGTTTACTTGGTTTAAAGATAGATCTACTGTTAGGCCCGATCTAGCAGATTCACCTTTGACGATAATAGGAATGTTTCTTGGAACTGGTTCTAAAGTCAGATTTAGCTCTAAACTAGGTGTAAACCTGTGACGCTAATAAGACCGGTAAAGTTTAGTAGGTAGAATGCTATAGATTTAAAGTACACATAAGATCGGTAATAAAAGTACGACGTATAACGCATGTTTCAATTTACGCAATAGACGGTGCAGGCAGAAGATGGTTCAGAAAGAAGGATGCGGGTATTAATTGGTCATTAGAAATTCCAAGCTAAATTCTAATTCATAGTCACTGGAACGACTTACCGACGCGATGGTGTGCCTACGACACCTTATTGTGTTGAGCTGAGATGTTGCTTCTTTTGTTCAGCTCTTTCAGTATTCATGTTGAACATTCATTCTGTTAACATGTACATTAGTAATGTAGGTACAATTTTAAACATGTGTTTTCCTGATTTTGGGTACTTTGAATGTGAACTCCTCAGAGGATCGTTTTTTGGATTCAGAAAAATAATTGCAAATAACTCGAGTGGAAGGTTATTTCTTTGCTCATTGTTCTATCAACTGCTTGACAAAAAAAATGATTTGAAGCTGCTGTTTTAAAATATTTTTTCTTGGAATTCTTCCTCAAAGATAACGAATTATGACGTGTAACATATTTGACAAGTTTTAACATCTCGCTAGCCTATTTAAGCGAAATGACTCCAAATAAATCATTGTTAACCCAATAGTAGTTAATGATCACCAAAATTAAAACAGCATTTTAATGTTAAATTATAACCAATTTTTTTTATCTTGCTATAATTCTTGTGGCACATCGCCGGCTGTTGTCGCGGCACTGCAAATGTTGTTAAGGCTAACCTAGAACTAGTGGCTCTCGGAGCTGTAGACCTCGCGAGTCTGCCCTTGCATAGCTTACAATTGAATAAGGGTTCACATGGCATGCTAATGGTAGAATGGGCCTCAAAATCCCAAAATCTAGATAATGTAAATAATTGTCCAAGAAAATCATTGTATGGACTTATCAAACCTGCTCACAAAATTTCATAAGAATCGGTTGTGAAATGCGACCTGTAGAGGAGAACAACCGGACATACGAAATCATTTTTGTGTAGTTAAAGCAGAGACGCTTCGTATGAACGAAAGCTTAATAAGTTCTCGCTTGGTCAATTACTGGATCTCAGGGACAGCTGCCGGAATGTTTGATGACAGATGTTCTACCTAAGACTGGTTACTACCTGCTAGCTACAGCTAGCCAGGCAGATATTCGCAAAATTCACTTACACCTTGCTATAACGACTGACATCGTACGACAACTGGGACTAAGCGAAGGCTTAACATGCCCTCCATAGCACGGGAGCGCTCAAAAGTAAATTACACTAACGGTAACTCATATTCAAATGATTACCGACGCGAACGTTTGTTCATCTATTGATCATTTGCTACCTATTGACTAGGCAAGCCCTGCTGTAAGCGCTTTAATAACATGCCAATTTAGTCAAATTCAATGCTTCGAAGACCCATGCGTGTCTCTTTAGTGCTAAACAGAGTCATTTATCTCTCACTCCTCTTCTCCGAAGTGTGCCTGTTCCGATAACAGACCAACTCGAGCTATTAGGAGTAACTCTTACACCGAAACTCAATTTTGGGTCATTTATTGAGTCCAGGGCTAAATTAGCTGCAAAAAAGCTGGGTGTTCTTAGGAAAGTGCGGCAGTATTTCACATCGGGACAGCTTCTAAATCTCTACCAAGCTCACGTCCGATCTTGTATGGAATACTGCAGCCATCTCTGGGATGGTTCGGCTAAATACCAGCTTGAAGTCTTGGACTCCATAGATAATCGAGCAAAGAAGCTCATTGGTGACGATGCGTTGGTGGAGGATAAACTCCAAAGCCTGGAGCATAGATGCAAAGTTGCCATCGGTGTTTTACAGGCTTCACTTCGGAGAATGTGCGATCGATCTACATAACCTCATTTCACTCTCCTTTCTTTCATCGGACAACAAGACGCACTGGAACACGGCATCCATACATGGTCGATATATCGAAAATACGCACAAAAATTAAATCCAGTTTTATAATGCGTACGGCCGAAGTATGGAACACCCTACCTGCGTCTTTATTTCCGGAAAGATATAATCTGGAAGTCTTCAAGATCAGAGTAAATAGGTATCTGCTAGGCAAGTATGTTCCACCGTTGACTGCGTCGTCACTTTCCATCAGGTGAGACAGCGGTCAAATGCTTGCTTATCTAATTTAAAAAAAAAACATGAATTTAACTACATAGGTATTTCAATAGCTAATTTTAGATAGTCCCAGCTAATTCCACATTCATAAAGACACTGGAACGACCTACCTAAGACATCTTATTGTGTCGAGCGCAGTCGTTTCGTCTTTTGTTCAGACTTTACGGTACAAGCGAGTTTCAGGCACATTCATTAAAACCTAGTCTTTGATTTACCGTTTCTTAAAGTTATAATTAACTCTGCGACATAATTTAAATGACAAATCTTTTCCTTTGGCGCTTGTTTAACGAACGCAAATGAATTTGCTGTTGTATTTAATTTGTATTATCTCTGTATTTGGTTGGTTTTATTTGGTAATTGATGGTAAAATTTTAGTAGTTTATATAATTTTAACCTCGCTTATCCTCTTACAAGAGGCTGCTGAAACTTAGGTACTTATATACCTCTGCCTACCCCGTTGGGGATTTATAGGTGAAATTATATGTTTTTAAAATAACGCTGTCAGTATTTTAGTGTTAAATACTCTAAAAAAATGACAACGAAAAGAAAACTACGAGTGGGGTTCTTACCCGCGACCTTCTGTCTTTATAGCCGTGATATCACTTCCAAATAAGCTGCCGTAGTGAGTGAGTCATAGCTCAAATTATCTCTTCACTTCTATTGTTTAGCCATGAGAAGGCCACATTAAATACTTTAATAAAACGGAGCCATATGCAAGAGACTCCACTATACGAGTATGTCTGCCTAGACGCGAATGGCCCGTTCCGTCCATCTGTCAGTCCGTCTGTATATCATGGTAGTAAGTGAAGTGAGTTACATAGCTATTTTATTTAAATATTTTTGTCAAATGCCAACTCAACGAATAATATTTCATTTCATTAATTTGCATAGCATTTTATTTTTAATAGTATTTGAGTTAGGCAGTGTTTTTCATACAAATATATGTCTAAATTTCAAATAAATGAGGGACCTTAAAAACACTGGGAATTTAAACACCTCTATTAAGGGTCTATAACGTATAATATCCATTATAATTAACCAACAACTATTGAAAATTATCTATTTTTATCCATGTAATGTAAGCTAAGGTTTCTTTATTAATAATGGATCTAAAGGACAATGGTAGGTCCAAACCGTTGGGTGCATGGTGATAGTTTTTACACTTGAGGGGCTAGCTAGCCAGGTGGGCATTAGCAAAAAACCCTACCAATATGATTACTTAAAATTACTTCTGACTTTTTGCAACTTATTTATATAATGTCTCATCCAAAGAAAAATCCTTGGTTATTTAATATTTTATGAAAGGTGCCAAAGTGTTGTGTAAGCATGTATATTTTGTTAATGAAACAACGCTTAATTATCTTTACACATTATTATAATGATATTATTTACAGAGTCAGGTACGTAACAGCACCAAATTATTATTATACTCTACATAATTTCACAACCAAACTGTTAATTAAAATCATAGACTTCAATACAAATACCGTAAATCCAAATGGAAAACTCCTTTGCCTGGGTTATGTGTGTGTCTCAGCGCATGCTTAGATAGTAATTCATCAGAAGACGCTGTGGCCACCGCCCTTAGCTGCATCATACAACACCCACGGGTAGTGATGGGTTTGACATTCTAGACCTTTTTGTCATAAAAACTAACGTGAGTTATCAATAAGTATTAACATATTTACATATACCAGCTAATACTGGCGGTATTAAGTCGTAATATTTGATTAGTGTTCAGCGGGCAGTAAGGATGCCCATTCTCATGGAATCGCTCAGAATTCGCATTTCTTGAATTGGCATCTTTACTACCCGGGCGGGTATAAAGACTAAATACTGTGAGTGCTAGTTAGTATATGTAGTTAATATTCACCCTTTTTTGTACACAATGTTGAGATCAAAGTCGTTTACGCCCTCCAACAGCAAGAAAGTTTTCTGTAACTCGTATTAAAAGTTTTGAATCAGTATAATTCATATCAAATCAATCATTTATTTGTCAGAATACACTATCATTACAATTTCAGTTTTAGGAAAATACACTCTTTTGCATAAAAATTTGGGCACTTTAGATTTTTGTCTTTACTTGAATGAATATTACAATAACGAGGTTTTCTTAATTTGCCGATGTATTGGCATGTTATATGAAACATCCTAGCATGATTATTTACGTTACAAATTTAAGTTTTAAAATAAATATAATGTGAATAATAAAAGAAATATAATGATTGCTGTACAATATACGCCCACTTGCAGGTTGAATGCATTGGTATTTATATAGCAAGTAAGCGTACATAGTATGTAGACCTATTTTTTTTTAAACAAAAAACATCTTACTTACATTAAAATATTCTATCATGTTATAAAGACAATTGTCTAATAACCAATTATGCAGTCTAGGTGTGAAGCTGTTTCCGGCCAAAATTTTCAAGTTCTCCGGTTACATGTCAATTACACATCATTTTGGTACACACAAAAAAAATACCGTTGATGTAAATTTAATCAAACACATAAACCTCATAATTTACATATTATTGGAGTACATTTTTTTTTTATTATGCGCAAGGCAGGAATCGGATCCGCGTCCTCCGATATCGCGTCGGATGCCTAAGCCTCCTCGGCCACCAGGGACTTGGCATTTCTGCCGAAATAATCAGTAGCCCTTAGCACGCGATAGTGCTTGTAATCATATTTTAGAAACATTAACCTCATCTTTATTTAACCCATACAGATTTCTTCCAGAAAACATTTAGTTCCATTGTCAAAGATTAAAATCATAACCCGCCCGCAAATAATAATCGACGCGAAACAAAGACAAACCTGCCATTGTTCTCTCTTCGGATTGCAAAATAGTGGAGTATCAGAGTGACAATAGCGGGTTGCCGAAGTGACAAAAGGTGGCACAGTCTGCGTCTGCCCGACGCGACGTTGTACCGTTTTGTGACGAATCGGCCCCTTGTGTCTTACACTTTTGTCACTCTGCAGATTTTTGGATGTTCTGAAGTTTTTTTGGCTGAGATAGGGTTGTTTTCATTGTATCAGTCTTTTTACCGTAGTATATTAAGTGATCTATATTTTTTGTCTAATGATAATGTGTTAAAGAATTTTAATTTAAATGAACCAGTTGTAAATATCTATAATATTTGTTATTATGTAGCAAACTGGTGTATCGACGACTAATAACGATAATTCAGAAGTTTTTAAGACATGTTTGAAAATTAGAACGGCATATATAACAACGCAAGACACATGCTTACAAAAATGACTAAATAAATTTATTATTAAATTTACAAAGTCTACAGCTTCATAGAACAAAGTTCAATATTTGTATTTGTGCTATACAAAGAGTCTTGCTTTTTATAGGTTTCAATATAACTGGACAGTCCCTTGACAATAAAATAATAAAATAAAATAAAAATAACAAACTATTAATATGCATTTTATTTCCAATGCAAATAATTATGATCGGATTTCCCTGATGGGGTGATAAAAGGGGTTTCAACACAACAACTATCCAAGTTAAGATAAAACCCTAAATCTCGGGATTCCAAAGTGACATATATTACCTTCCAATAATGAGGTATTCTTTCTTACTATTCTGTTATTTTTTATAGCTGATTAGTAAACTTTTGACCACAATCTTACCTAATGGTAACTGATGATGTGGTCGAAAGTGTTTGCAGGCTGAATTACTGACTCTCAAGGACAGCTGCCAGAACATACCCTTAGGTGCTTGTTGACAGATTTTCTACTAGAGTCGCTAGCCAGGTGGGCATTCGCAAAATGCCCTTCCACCATACGGTGAAGCTGAAGCCCGGGGCAGGATTCAAATAATGGACCTGCTGCGCGGCAGTCCATAGCCAATGCCACTGAGCCATCATTGCATCAAAATTGATTAATCAAAGCGAAACACACATTTATAAATTTTTTAAGAAAAAATATCTTGCTTTACGCTTCGGATGCTTTAACCGCTTTGCCCGGGACTAGCTGAACAGGCGCAAATTTCATTCTCAATTTAATATTTTAAGCGTCATTAGGACGAAAAAAATTGTGCAGAAGAAGCTAGCTAACTTGCCCTAAAGTAGAATCTGACACCAAGTACCTAACAGTATGTTCCGTCAATAGCCCTTGAGAGCTAGTACAATTACTGACAAATGAGACTTATCAACTGTATGTCTCCGGGTGACGTGCGCAATGCATCCAGTTATAAGCAGGGGTTACCGCTTAACATCAGATAGGCCTCGGGCTTGTTCCATTAAGTTAGCATGAAAAACTTGAATCCATCCCGGAGAATGACTTCAAAAACCATGTTTTATCAAACTATTTGAACATTCTTGTGAAATCCTTCTTTTGTTTATCCATTACACTAAATTTCAAACTAATATTTCATCAATCACCGCCTTGAAATAACACAAAGTCACGCGACATCGCGCGTTGACGCGCGACTTTGCTGACAAAACACTTGACAGCGCAACAATAACCCAAGCGTTCTACTTGGTTCTTCTTACAACACAATTAATTCACAACATCAGCACAACAAAACGGTGTATCTTCTCTTCCTTATTCAGCCATTTTGAGTTGTATTACTACCACAACAAAGTACATTTTTCTTCCATGTACAGTACGAGAGTTTTGAGATAATTGAATAGGCAAAAGATGATGTATTGAAAATTAATTAGAAGCTCGTTGTTATAATAACAAAAATAGCTTTTTGTTTTGTTCGTGTTTGTGTATTACAGATTGTTAAGAGCTCGTTTCTACTAAATTAAATACTTTAGGTCTGTTGTAAGATTTCCTGGTAGCTCTTGTAATGCGGCAAGTCAAAACAATTCGTGAAAATGTGTTTATGTTTTCTTTAAATACAACAACTTTAATATGTATCGGTGTCCAAAATTGTTGATTAAAGTTTTAAGTGTTTTCTTTAAATACAACAACTTTAATATGTATCGGTGTCCAAAATTGTTAATTAAAGTTTTATAGTACATAAAAAACAAAAAATCCAGATTACTTATTTAGTTATGATGCTCCATGCCAAAAATGGTGTAATATTGACCAATTTAATAGCCCCGGATTATGTTTAATTTTTGTATACTATATTTATCTGAATTCTGCTCTCTGAGCTCGAGGCAACATTGTCACAAATACTAGAGTCCGAAAAAAATTTCATTCAACTACATAAGTAAATAAACTGCTCAATGATCTCTATTCAACACTTTCCACTTCATTAGATTCATAGCATCTTGCTATTACACATGCTTGAGTACGAGAAAACATTTTTTAGCTTGGTGGATACGCGACTTAACGGAGTGTTCCGGCAGACGTTGAGAGCCAGCAGTTCTCACCCACATTATCACTTAAAAACAAGTGAGAAGGTGATCGAAACTTAACTTACTGTTTAAAAAGACACGACTATCAGTTTTTACACGACTCCCCAAAAAAAGAGTCTTATGTTTTCAGGATACATGTATGTTTGTTTGTGACTTTCTTTATTGCACCATAACTTCTAAACAGCTTAACGGATTTTGATGTATGAGATATCGTAAGATTTATCTTAATTAAGAAGTATTTAACTTGCAGTTTAAATTTCAATGGAACTATAAAACGTTAACCAAAAATAAATAATTTGCAGTCGGGTTTTTTTTACTTTTTTAACTAATTTATACTTGTTACGTTATCCTTTCTGGTTAAAATCCCGTGTTTGTATGACACGGGACTTTAACGATGGAATGTTGGGCAGAAACACATATTATATGCAGAATAACTCCCTTTTTGTTTTTAGAACGGGATCTTAAAACGATACGCAAATCATAAACAATTCAGACAATATTCTAGTAATCTCTCAGCCTACAATAGTCTAATCTTTTGTAGTTCAAACCGAATTAAAAACGATGTAGCAAACATTTCTCGACACGCATGACTACACATTGGTTTTATTTATCACGTCTAGACCGGGATAAATCGTTTTATCAAACGAAAAGGGACAAAAAACCGAAATTGGTTGAATGCAAACTAATCTTGAACATTCGCGAATGGTTATCATATTTTATATAAAACCTCGCTATCCTTTCAGAAGATTTTTTATTAGAAAAGTAATTTGTATTTGTCGTTCATGCTTAGTCGATTGATAAATCGTTCTATATCTCATTTTGGACTCTGTGCTAGAAAACTACTTTGAATCCCACCGTTAAAGGGTGTATCTTTTTGAAAGAAGTAGGAATACATAGTATTTGTTGATATATTGGACATTTAAGAAAGTGACTCAGAAATAAAACTCGTTTTTAGGATCTCGGGATAGAAAATGCCCCCCTTTTTACACGACTGTCCAAAAAAGGAGAGTTATGTTTTCCGGGTTCATGTATGTTTGTGAGTTTCTTTATTCCACCATAACTTCTTAAGGGTTCAACTGATTTCTATGTATAATATATCATTAGATTCGTCTTAATAGCCCAGGTGACACTAGGTACATAAAAAAGTAAAAAAAAAAACGTATTGACAGATTTTAGACGCCATATTGAGAGAGATTTTTTTTTTTCTCCAAAACATATCGAATGTGTTATGAAAATCAAGAGCTTTAAGAAAGGATTCCATAAATATATAAAACTTACAGTTTTAATTTGAATGGAAAGATAAAATGCTTAATAAAAATAAATAATAAGCAGACTTGTTATTAAAAGCCTGGTCTAATAATAGTCAGTCTGTGTGATATCCAAAAGGCTGTGTCTTCGGAACCATATTATAGTCCGTTTAAATTTTCATTTAATATGTAGCATATTGAAAGTCCTAACAATAAAAATAATAACGAAAAGAAAGAATGAAAGAGTATTCCCATAGAAGATACATGGTTTTTTAATCATTCATGTTTATGTTTTCTTGCTGATACGTGAGCTTTAGGCTACAATCTCACCTCACCGTCCACAAGTGATGAAAACTGAAATAACTCTTTTCTAAATAAAAACGGGTTTTACAGATTTTATTTCTATTATTATAACAAAAAAGGGGTTGTATTAATATGACGATGTATTGGCATGCTACTTGACGCATCCAGGCATGATTCATTACGTTTCAAATTTAAATTTTGAAATAAGTAAAAGATAAACAATGTTTCTTGTGAACCTAACCTATCTTAATTAATTAACAGTGTGACCTCTCCTCTTGCCAAAATCACATGTTGTATCATGGGCATGTTTTCTATACACTACGTTTTACCGTGAGTATCTGAAATGTGCTACATTGGTGAGAAATCAATCGTTAACAAACGCGGCTTTAATTGCTTAACAGAAACGTCCAAATCGCCTCACAAATTTTCTCCACTATCAAAATCAATGCTTCAGTCACTCCAAATCAGCTGCAAACGAAACAAAACTGACTCTCTCGAAATATCAATTTTAACCGACGAAATCCTGGTGGTAATTGTCAGTGGCTCGTCCTAGCGAGAAATGACAGGCACAATTTGCTCCCGTCATAGTCCCTGGTGGCGAAATGACAGCTGACAGCTCATGACGGCTTCGAGCTGACAGCCAGTTTTGTTTGTCGTGGATAAAGTTCACCCGTCTATATTTTTTTGAATAATTTGGTATTATTCTACTGTACGTCTTGATCTCATGTTTTTAGATGTAACGCTAAATCTTTTAAGGTTTGTGACTACAAATCTAAACATTATGTGAAACTTAGTTTAAAATATTCCATATCTTCAAACTTTATATTTTTTTATATCGTCGTATACAAATAAATGTGTAAGTTTTGTCCGTCAATATTGGTAATTTTAAATTTGGTACAGAGTTTATCCCAAAAACTAAACTAGGGAGATATATACGAACATTTTTTGTTTTATAAATATATTAATACGTAATATAATATCTTTGTAAATATACTAATGCTATATTATTATCTATGACGCTGACAAGTGTTGAATAGCTTCAGTTGAACAGATTTTTAGCAAAATGTATATATTTGTAGCAGTAACAGAATTATACGTTAATCTTGATCACATTATCTGAAGCCAATAAAAGTCCAAAACACGTTTCCTAAATTGTTTACAGGTTTCACAATCCCGTACCGTATAAGAACGACGCCTGTCTCACACATGACTAGTTTTTTCATAATAAAATAATATATTGGATGCTTTATCCTATTACATTATTTAAATATTAGTGAAATGTTTCAAATCGACTTTATCTTCAATCTATCAAAACTTAAACACAAACTTTATTGCTAATACATCAATACTATCTAATTTGTAAGATTAATTTTTGTTCTAGGCATTCATTATTGGTAATAAATTGTTATTGTTAAGACTAACGAGTCGAGATAGTCCGATCACGTTTCGCAAACTCGAGCTTTTAGTTTCTAAAGGTTATAATACTTCGCATCAAGGTTATATTTTCTTTGTTCATTATCTTGTACCATAGCTAGTTATAACCAGTAGACACACTCGGGACCCAATAAGGGCCCCGATGGAGAAAAAAGTTTAGGTTTACTGATTGATTACTTTGCCAATGACTTAACTATGATTTTCTTTTAACAGTGGCATGTTTTATTCACAAAACGCTACATAACATGTTATATACAATACTACAATGAAAGCATTTAGGCAACCTAAATGCCATTACAGGCGTATAGGCAGTCCAAATGCTTTAGACTCACTACCAGTCGGCAGCGTGTCCAGCAAGATGGCAGCATTGCCCCCGTTGTTGGATTGCAATACTTATTCGTTGAGCCAAATAAGTTCCAGCTTTTTGACCAAGCGCTTTGATTAGTTTTGGAAAATACAGCGCATATATGTAGCACTATCTTCATTAAGCTGCTTGAGTCGCTCAGCCGAAGTATACGCAAAAATCAGCTCTCACGTTTGTATCAAAACGACATGACGGCGCTAAAATCTCAACTCATTAAAATAAAATAAAACATTTTTTCCGCTTGGTAAAAAACTCTCCTATTTTCAGTTTGAAAACTATGCACCTCATATTTTTGGCAAAAGAAAATAGAAAACCGCTTTTCAAATTTCAGTTAGGTTAAATAGAATAGACGTGGAAAACAGAACTGACAGAAAATACAATTTGCTACTGTCAGAATGGTTGGACGAGTTGGGGCACCGCGCGACGCCGCCGGCGACACGAGCGGCCGGTTCAGGGTGCACACAGTTTACTTTAGACATGCAGTTTTCCATTGGACGGTTTGATTGGAGGAAGTATTTTGGTGGCGAAAGAAACTATATGAATCTTCTGTCACTTCTATGTAAATTTAGTAGCCTCGCATATTTCAATAATAGAATAATTTACTTGTATCCAAAACCGTTAGGGATCCCTCGTCACATTTGTGGAAGACCGTAAATGTTAGCGATACTTTTCTTTGCTTAATCTTTATTCTAATGGCTAGAACTACTTTCAAACGTCGCGCAAAACGTTTTATGAATTCATAACTAATAACTTCAGTAGTAGAATTACACACAAAATGTTGTCTCAATTAATATTCAAAACAACAAAACAATATCATGCCTCAAATTCCGAACAATAAACAGATATAACAGCGAAGGATACATCTAAAATACATTACTCAGACAACAAACTCGAAATCAAAACTTATCTCTACACTTGAAAATAACGACCGCATTATGCTCAACTTTCACAAAGGAAATTGAACTCTAAACCATCGCGACTTAGACTTCGTTTTCGCCTAAAAGTCAATACCTCACAATTTAATGTCACACGAGAACTAAACTTCAATATGGCATTTGAAACTTTAATAACGTAAAAGTACAGAGAGTCCGAAGTATTCGCCATTAAAGTGAGTAACTCTTATCTGTTCCGCATTACGCAACTTCCAACTCTAGCATGTTAAAATAGGGTTGAAATTTGCATGTGTTTTTTTGGAAGGTTATAAGGTGCCGTATCTAGGATATTTTTATTTGCAAAGCCCGGGATACGGAACGCTAATAATGGGTTCGGCAACCTCCTTCTGTTAAAAAAAGTCAAGCCCACGGAAGCGGCGAATGGAAATTACTTTTTCTCCGAATAGTTTTGGTAAAGTCAAGTAGGTAAAGTTTTAGACTTGTTCTGTTTCCGAAGTTGGGTATGAAGGTTGAAAAATAAGGATATTTTGTACGGTTTTATTGAGGACAGGCTCAGATAAAGGTCGATTCAAGGACCATACAGATTCTTAGAATTATCAAAGTATAGCTGTTTATATAGAGTTTCAGCTAATGTAATCAATCAGTACTAATATTATAAATGCGAAAGTAACTCTGTCTGTCTGTCTGTGGTTTAGGTTTAATATTGGCAATGCATAAGTGTAATTATATCTGTTATAATAAACTTTGGAACCTACATATTATATTTGTTACTTCTTTGTGGATTGAATATATTCAACTACTCGTATCTTCATTAGTGATTTCGTCAATAAGTTGTTGAGGAAGCATATATAATATATTTCATATCACGCGGTAACCACAGGCCGAAGCTAGTTAATGATAATAAATTCGTAATGGTTGAATACGATATTACTTTCCACAATACTTTAATTTTCATTTTAATTATATTATGTGATGAGACGGACAAGTTACTTTCTTGATGTTAAGCAGTCACGCCTGATGCAGATGCAGTTTTACCATCATCGTTCTACTTAACAGTGTACTGCGCTCATCACGCCTAGATGTTAAGTCTTATGTGTCGTTCGTCCAGTAATTTCACTTGTTTGAATACATTTCATGACTAAACTCAGTAGTTTGCACTTAACTCTGCAGTGGTAGCCACCAAAATGAAGCCTTGTTGAAGAGCTCTACCCCCTGGTGAACCATCTCTTCCTTTTCTTTATGTGTTTGTTTTTCTACTGCAGGTACCCAAAGAAGTTGGTCCACTGCCCATGGAGATTTGGCTTTGATGTCATTTGTTGGTGTATTCCGATTTATTTAGTACTTATTTCTGGGTGCATTACGTCATTTTTTTATTTAGGCGGTAGCTTCCTAGCCCATTGCAAATCGCCTAATTAGGTAAAGTTTAAGCTTGTAGCGTTTGCGACTGAACTCGGACAATGGAAACTCTGCGCGGCAGTTTTTTTTTAATGTTATTGTGACGGAATAACCTCGATGCCCACTTGATGTTAAGCTTCTGCCTCTAACTGATAAATTTCGTCAAAAGTCACGAGTTGCTCTGCGCCCGTCACTTTGAGGCATAGTGTAGAACTGCTGCCGGAACACACCGTTAGGTGCTTGGCGACAGATTTTCTACTTGAAGATGGTCGCTAGTCAGGCGGGCGTTCGCAAAATGCCCATCCACCGTGCGGTTAAGCTTAAGCCCGCGGCAGGATTTGAACCACGGACCTGCTGCGCGGGAGTCCACTGCCAATGCCACAAGCCATCACTGCTTAATTCTGCTATACTTCTTCAAAGTTTAAAGCGATTCCCACAAGGCAATCTCTGTTTTGGCAAATAAAATGATCCTATTATGTGTTTTGTAAGAGAATCGCAGGTATCCTGCTGCTGAGCAGAAATGAGGAATAAGGGATGACAATAATTTTGCAAGAAATGTGAACCTTAGCTTTGACATATAAAATAAGTATCGCATAATAATACTGAACTTCGTTAACTGTTTTGTTTGTTTAAACATTTATATACATTATAGGTACTTATTGTTTATTTTTTTGTTACAGGTAAGTACGAGGAACAGTGTTTCAAACTTAAAGGAACAATAAACAAAGGTAAAAAGTCGTGTTTTTTAAAGAGTTTATCGCTACATATAGTATGCGCACGAATAATGATAATTTATTCGTAGGTTTATCGTGAATGTTCAGCTTACTTACTTCAGTGACATTTTGTTCGTCAACTTTATTTATTCCTAATTGGAATGCGTATCAGCCTACTTTGTGAGAAATGTCGAATGATTTATCAATAGTCTTATTAGTATGACAGCCCTAAATACCTGGATTTTAGAACTATATTACAGCTGAATATGTTATTTATTACGGTTACGGTTATTTATTTATTTAAAAAAATGCACAGCAGCGTTCCGTACCCTAAAACTGTGTTTTTGATGGTAATCGGCTTGCATCCTATTACATAGTCTGCGGATCTTGGGTAAAAATCCATCTCTTGCCATCTCTTACCACTTTCAGGTATATAGAAGCGAGTGTCGACAGACGCGCGCATGCCTTGTGGTTTATACCGTGTGCTTGAGATTTGGAAAATTATGGTAGGGCATTTTGTAAATGCTCGCCTGGATAGCTACCAGCCTAAGGTAGAAAATCTTTCAATATTTACTATTAATTCTACATTACAGTATATCCCCCATGTCTTGTACAATGGACTATAAAACAAACAAAAGCTAAACTACCTGTTCTAACTAGAGATTTGATTATGATTCTATCTAAGTTTCCCTTCGTCGATAACCGAGGTTATACCATTAAGTTGTAACAATTATTTAATCTATGGTTACACTTCCATACTCAGTGCGCTATTTTATAAGACGCCGGGTTGGCTTAAAACGTAACTGTGGCAGTCAACAAGTTTAAAATCCAAAACTTTTTTTTTTGGTAAAACTTATAGTGAATTTTAAGGAATAATAACGAATTTTAGAAGTCCTGTGTATAACTAAGCTGTTCAAACTAAATTATTCAGACTATGAAACTCATTTTTTCTTACATTATTCTCATGTGTCCATGTTGTACGCTTTTTGAGAGTTATTGACCATACTAATATTAATTCCTCCATTACTGTACTGTAACAGCCGGATCGTCCACACAGCCTCCCCTGTTAAGGGGGTATTTGCCATAATCCCCACGCTTGGCAGGCATCTTGGGGATCGCAGTGTAAGTTGGCAGTTTTTTTAGAAAGCGCTGCTGCCCACATTCCAGTATTTTTCCCTTAGTCGCCTCTTACGACACCCACGGGATGATATGGGGAGGTGCATTTCTAACCCGGCACCCCACGGGAATTCCTCCATTATCTTTGAATAAAAAAAAATGTTCCGATGGTCCCAAATTCACCTGATTCAAGTGAGATACCGCTACTGAAATGACGACAGAATGTAGTAATATATCCAGAGGACTTCGTATAGCGGTGCCTCATCCTTATTTTAGCGCGTTAGTTTTACTATCAATTTTTTTTCGACTTAGTATCTAACATTACAATATATAGTATCGCTTGAAATACATGCATATGTCATGCGACTGCCCGCGGCTACCCATAGGCACGGGTAGCCGCGGACAGTCGCACCGTCAATAATTCGCTCATCCTATACTATACATGATTGCTTAACTAAACATTAAAGTGATTGAGACAAAGTACCAAAACAGGATGAAAGTAAACCTGCTAACCGCTGCAAAACCAGCCATATGCCATTTTGTGAAATAACGCTGAGTGTAAACACTCCGGGCGCGTTGCGTTAAAAAACGTGATTGGTTAGGCGAGCTGGACTAATAAATAGTGTCTATTATCACATAATAGTTATTTGGATGATCTTTTGCTAAACACCATGTGTTCCAGCAGCTGTCCATAAAGACAACAAAAGTCAAAAAGTACAAGATCTTTACAGTTGCATAACGGTTTATTCAGTAAGTGCAGATGGTCTGGCTATATTGTACTTACTAACGGCTAGCTGTACGTAGTCCGACTATAAAATTGGTGCTTACGAGTTGACTATGAGCACTTCCAGACTAGATTGTAACTTCTACGACGCTGTAAGAGTTAGTTGAAAACAATTCGCAAGGAGGAAACATTGTCATTGGATAGCTGTTGTGATCTTTATTGTTTTTAATAATAGGTAGATTCGTACAGAGAGCGGTAACGCGTTCACGTGTTCTTTGATGAATTCTACAGAATAAAATGGTATTCCGCGGCGACTTTGCATTGAACGCTAAAAGTTTATCTGCACCATTCTTTGTTTTTTTATGCTTGATTAGTAAGCCTTTGACCACTATATTTATTGCTTAATAAACCGGGCTAAACGCATCTGATATAAAATACATATACAATAAGAAAAATACACGGAGAAAGAATATTTAATACATATTTCGTTTTTTTAATATTATTATTTTGGTAAGGGAAAAATAAAAATAATTATTACATATTGATTTTTATACCCTTATCCCATGTTTGTGGTGTTGGTATAACACTTTTCTCTAAAAATATCTATACCTTATGTATTGTATTGTTATCAAAACTGTTTCTGCTTCCATTTTATACCTGACTATAAGTCTCTCGGTAATGCTTCGTGGTTATATACCCTATATAACCCTTCCAATTAGTGTGCCCAATTTGCAGCAACGCTCTATTTACGACGAATAGAGTTCTTACTTGAAGTTACTAACATTTTTTTTTCTGATTGTCCTATAACTTTCATAATATCTTCATGAGCTATGCGACATAAATTGTAACTTGAATCTTTCGACAAGATATCACCGGTCACTAAGCGCTTAAAATTCAATATGCAATTGGTTCCGCATACATTACCCATTCCAACGTCGTCGGCACCGTCTTATATAACAGAGCTCTATAGGTACTTGAGTAGAAATGTATAGTAAAGTTACGGAGACGAATGACCGCTTACAAGATTAAATTGATATTTTAAATCTAACGCAATTATTAACTAATGAACGCGTTTATTTAGTTAACATTATATTTAGAAATATTTAAAATAAACTTTATTCGAATTCAGCTAACTACGGCAAGCTTAATGCGGAAATCAGGTTACATTTATCTAGAACTTTTTTCTTTGCATGCTGCCGCATGACTTAGAGAGATTGATTACATAATTTAGTATCATCATGAGTATTTTTCAAGACGTTTTTTGTTTATTTATGACCACGCATAACTTTTGCTACTCTTGTATCGACAAGGGTGTGTTATATATGTAAGATCGGGTGTTCAGTATTGAAATCAAGAAACTATTGAAAGCATATTAATCTTAGAAAATACTCGTAGTATTGTTTTTATAACAACACCGTCTTTTAGCAATGAGAAGTATGAAATTACTTTTTACTGTAGATGTCATATCATGAAAATTTGAGTTATCAGCGTGGTGCTGCCTTCTACGAATTATATAATATTATTTACAGTTGACAGTCGGCTGTTATTTTATTTTTATTTTTTAATATGTGTGATCTTGACACTTTCTCGCTTGTTTCCCGAAGAGTTAAGCAGATATCAAGGATTTCCACTTGCTACGATCTTGCTTCTTTTCCTCTTATAACATTCTTTATACACCAATTACGTCATTATACGTCAATCACTTATAACTTTTACAAGAATACAATAGCAAATTTATAACAAGATCTTGCCAGTTAATTTATTGTGTCGAATCATATAAAAGTATCCGGCCAAATCATGGCTCGCTACCTCACTGACGTATGATAAAACCTACCTCTGCCAAGTCGTATTTCAGTTGTTCAACCAAGTACAGTGAAATACATTTTTCCATTCTTTTCGATAGAACAATTTGCAAGTTAAAGAACGGTTTGTATTGAAGTAATGCAGCTCTCTTTTGTGAGGATTTAAAATGGAGTGGCGGGATATTCTATTCGTTTTAGATGCGCATCAATTTGTTACATGTTCCTTTACTTTATATTGTTGTGGTGAACGATTTTTGTTCTATATTTTACCTATTATTATTATCTAATGAATTTTTTGGTGATGAACTCCCACCAAAAACGGCTCTAATAGGTGACATATACTTTTCCCTATTGATTGTGGTCAGAAAATGGTACAAGCGATGTCTGACCTCCAATCCACCTAAATATTATACTATGTGAGGTCAATACAGAATTTGACGTTTCTTATGGCAAGTGGTCTACCATTGCACTTGCTTTATTGACTCATTGTTAAATGATGTCAATGAGACCAATGATACATGTGATAGTCACGATGGTAGATGAATACTCTTTTCTCGTGTGTACAAATTTAAGCTACAGCCTTACTTTAAGTTACATTATTAAAATGTTACATTGTTTATTAATCTAATTAAACATTAATTTTTGTTTGATTTATATTTGGTATGTTAATTATAAACATGATTATGTTACAATTATCGTGTGAATTGATTTTAATGATCAATAAGGGAGTCGAGTTTGTTTCGTGTTATATTTTATTCACCAATTCATACCTGTTCAAATACAGTTTTTTTTTTACTTTCAAGAATAGATTTTCAATTTGTGGCGTTTATTAATGTTATGCCATTATCGCCATTAGCTATAAACTGATTTGAAGGATTATTTTTTTGTTCGATAAGGAGTATGCTCAGTATAGTCTAAAAACATTTGATTATAAAGAGGTGATATTGGTTTCCCAATTAATATAAAAAACGCGCTAACTGAATTGGAAATTCGCGAACAAACTCCAAAAGTTAAAATTTTACTTTGAATGTTTTTAAAAAATTTGTAAATATATCTGTGAATTTGACGTAAGTGATAGGATAGAGAGTTCAAACGTATAGTTGTGGATTCAGATTTAACTAGAATATCTTTAACTATAACGTTGATTGGGTATAGCAAAGTGTTCTATTACGCATAATAAAAAAAAAATATTAACAAAAAATGGAACCGACTTCAACACCCAAAAGTGTGAAATAGCTTGTTGAAGTCGGTACCATGATAGTTCAAAAGTACCTATTATCACAATATTGTGGGCATGGTACCGACTTCGACAAGTTATTTCACACTTTTGGGTGTTGAAGTCGGTTCCATTTTTTGTTAAATTTTTTTTTTCAATCTTTTTAGTGTAACTCAAAAACGGCTTGACCGATTTTGATGAAATTTAAAATGGGACCAAACGACAACCATCAGCTTTCAAACAAAAAAAGAATTTTCAAAATCGGTTCACCCAGTCAAGAGATCTGAGGTAACAAACATAAAAAAAAGAAAAATACAGACGAACTGAGAACCTCCTCCTTTTTTGGAAGTCGGTTAAAAAAGGAAACAAAACGTTATACTAACTATAAAGAAAGCTCTTATGTTAAACCGTATAATTCACTCACAATTAAAAATATGGCAAAGCAAAAAACATTAACAAATATAGTCTCAATATTTTATGCAAAATCAGAGTACAATCAAATTATGTTACAAACACTCTCATATTAGGCATTAAGTTACTGTATTAGCCAAATCATTATACCAGCCATTGTTAAACTCAACCTTAACAACCCTTTAACAGCAAAACTACTGCGAACTAAACGACATAAAAGTCGCATAATACACGACAACACCGCACCGCCACTGGCTCTGTCGTAATCCTTAATAAAAACATCTTAACCCCTCAGCGGTGTCTTAGAAACTTAATATCGGTACCGTGCGGTACCGTACCGTAATAAAGGGACGGTACCGCGCGCTAAGGCGCTTTTACGTTAAACGATCAAAAAATTATAATCGCACTCCAGCTGCAGTGCCGGTCAACTAATTATTGAATCATACAAACGTTACTCCACTATTATCAAACTTTCCAGATTTGAGGTAGACAAAGTTTTATTCTAATAAATAATTATAATAAATCCTGTATTCTGCCTGCACGTACGCGTGCAAAAATTTAAATGAATTTTTGTCACTTATATTTATAAATTCTTTTAAACTACATATAAAAAAACTCTGCTGTTTGTCTGTCTGTCCGAGTATCGCAGGTCTCTAGCTCGTAGACGGAGAGAGATACAAACCGGATTTTTTGTCTTTTGTGTAGAACGTTGACCCGAAGATGAACATTGGACTAGAAATTCAATAAAATAATTTTATAGGACGGCCCTAATATATGAAAAGTAGGCTAAAAATACTGTTCTGTACTGGTATGTGATCGTCTTTTGCTTATCGATTACAGTAATATATTAGTGCTACCGACTAAACATGTTGGAAATATGAAATTTCAGTATATTATGTTAGTAAATTACTTAAAATGCAAATTCATAGTGTAGTTTTGAAGCTGTGGTCAAAACCAACAAACGTTTTTACTTTGAAGAGATGTTGTAATGTCCACCTTGCACTTTATACGATAAACTGTCTTAATCTTTCTTATCCAGTATCCTTTGTTAACACTGGCTATTTTATAAGCCTTTTTGCTACAGTCATATTTCTTCATAATTATTCAGTAAAACATTAGTCTGGCTATTATTTTCATAAAAAATAAATTGGGGTTGTCGCTGATAATTCTGAGCATTCAAATTAAAAAATGTTTTTTTGCGCAGTTTCTGTTAATTTTTGTAACTATGCTATGAGGTTTTTTAAACTTCTATTCGATTACTTAACATGGGAGCCACATCGTGTCGGGATCGTTCCAGCAGAATATAAAAGTACCTTTTGTCAAGCACATTATAATGCGACCATTACGCGTACCGGGTCCCGTGCAGATGGAGACTGTATCACAAACAAGTGCTGCAGTTTTTCAAACCTATAAAGTTGCTAGTAAAGACTCTTTTCTTGTTTCGAGTATGGCTCTCATCAAGTTTACGAACACTTGAAAACAAAATATCGTTATAGGGGACTAATTAAAACGTACACAATATAACAATCAAATTACTCAGTGAAGGAGTTTTATGTTTTCCATATTTTTATTGCTGATAGCCTTAGATCACATTTTCACGTAATGGTAAGTAACGGTTAGGTCAAAGGTGTTCACAGGCTTAACTCAGGCTCGTAGTAATAAATCTATCTCAAAGTTGAGAACGATTTTAAGATGTAATTGATGTGTAATATTTATAACTGTCAAAATCATTATTATATGATTAATTTCGGTCTATCTAAAGAACTACTGTTATAATTATTAACATGAGCCTCAGAATGATTCGTTACCAGTTCATCGCTTACCTGGTTTGTCTTTATATTGCCGTCCAGCAGCTCACAAGGACAACTGCCATAACCTACTGTTGGGTGTTTGGCGTGGCCATGTGGTGAAGCGCAGGGATTTGAACATATATTAGCAAAATAAATTATAGAAGCAGACTCATGTAAGCAGTCCACTTATCAACATCTAAAACTAAAAAAAATCAAAACAGACTATGTACACTTGAGTGTACTTGTATAATTTCTTCTGCTATTATAGACATTGTAAGGCACTATAGCTTCTGTACGCGATGTTTTTGCATTTTTTTTAATTAATTAATTTATTTATTTAATGTGATTGTGACGGCCCACCTGATGTTAAGTGAATTAATATCTGCCTATAACAGATGCATTTCGTCATGTGACGAATTGCACTGCGCCCGTCACATTGAGACATACAGTTTTTGAGTCTCATGTGCCTGCAATTTTTCTGGCTCTCAAGGACTGCTGCCGGAACACACTGTATGTAAATATGTAAAATGCTTGGCGACAGATTTTCTACTTGAGGGTCGCTAGCCAGGCGGGCATTTTGCGAATGCCCACCATGCGGTGAAGCTCAAGCAGAAGACTGAACCAGGTACCTGCGGCACAGCAGTCCATAGCTTTAACCGCTCGGCCATCATTGCTTCAAAATTGCAAATGGTTTAGTAAGTTTTTCATAAAGAAGCATCTGGAGTATACGTGTTACATACAAAAGCAACTTTTAAGTGTTAAGTACCTATTAGATCTACTTACGCATATAATGTCCAATTCTGTTTTGCTGTTTTGATCCTTTTGAATAATTTATTGGTGTCTCGTGGATTTATTTTTGTGTAGCACTGATTTACATCGCAAGTGTTTTCTTATTCCAACGAAAACAAATCGTGTTCCAAAATTATTCCATGATATTAAATAGATATTAAGCGAATTTAACATGAATATATTACAATCTTATTTATAACAGCTTCGTTTAATAAACTGAATAGCGCCTAATTTATCGAGAAACAGTATATCGAGCCATTATCTCGACTTCAAAGGGACTTCGGTAAATTATTTATTTGATATTATTTTTAAGCGAGACACTCGATATTATACTTGAAAGACCTTTCTCTGGTGTTTGACTTGAGGTCCTTTAATTTATTATACGATGGCGAAATTTCTCGCTAATTTTGTGAGAAACTTGAGAATACTGCCAACTTTGCCAATTAAACCGAATTCGATTTTCAAGTAAACGCCGGCGTCCAAAACGGCCGGGCACTTGTGGGATTTACAAAAATGACTTTCGACGTCTGTACGCAAGTTTTCCAATTACATTTTAGTGTTTTCACTGAGTTCACGAACGGGGTAGAGACCGAAGAAAATGTCAGTACAAGTTGATTGAAATTTGAAGCTGCTTTAAGTTTCGTGTATATTCTTTTTTTTAGACGTGAGTGACATAGCTGTATTAGAAACTCTTTGTGTTACTAATTCATATGCTGAGTTTAATTGCGTTGATCTATGGAATGGGCCTAGCTCAGATCATAGAATTTCTATGATCTGAGGGCCCAGCCAATGACACCAGCGTGCCGAGCAAGTTCCGGAGGGCCAGCGGGTATTAGGAGATGTCAACAAAAGCTCATTAGGTACCGGACGCATATCACAGTAGGTACACAGACGATAACAGTTTTGGCAGCTACAAAGTAAGTAATCTTCTAAGTATATCTAAATAAAAATGAATCACCGAAACGTATGTACGCACATAACTTACAAACAACTGCACCAAATTGGATTAACCTTTCATTTATGTGTTCGTTATGATCAAGAGAAGGTTTGTACGAAAAAATATTTTCATAAAATATGGCGGTACGAAGTTCTCCTGGTCAACAATATTTTAAAAAGATAACTAATAGGTATAATATTGTAACTAGTGACAATTCCACCAAATATCCATGTTAAGGCTACTGGAGGCTAAGGACTGCCGCGCGGCAGGTCCATTGTTCGAATCCTGCCGCGGGCTTGAGCTTCACAGCATGGTGGAAGGGCATTTTGCGAATGCCCGCCTTGCTAGCTATCACCCTCAAGTAGAAAATCTGTCGCCAAGCACCTAACGGTGTGTTCCGGCAGTAGTACTTGAGAGCCAGTGAAATTACAGGCACATGAGACTTAACAACTATGTCTCAAGGTGACGGGCGCAGTGCAATTCGTGACTTGTGACGAAATGCATCTGTTATAGGCAGAGGTTAGTCCGCTTAACATTAGGTGGGCCTCGAGCTTGTTCCCTGACAAAAAACATAAAAAAAATTAAGAACTTTTTGGTCTATTACTAATATATTGATGTGATTGTTTATGATAAATGAGAGCAGCCAGTGGTAACGTTTATATTTTAACTTCAAGTAAGTAAGTAATGCAGCCTTAGTTAGTACTTACGTAGTATGTATATATTTTCGCACATTAATGATACATGACAATGTGAACAAGCAGTTAGCAACAGCAGCGTTTATACATACATATTCACTGTTCATAACAGTGAGGATGTTGCAAATAAACCGTTTCAACATTTCGGGATCTAAACGCTTGGTCCGTGGGGGCTGATACTCATTGTCTGTAAAGACATTTAAAAAATATAAAGACATTTCGTAAATGTTGGTCGAGGCAACCCGTGTTTGCAGTATGTTTTGATTAACGAATAAGCATTGTAATTCAACGTGATATTGCAGCCAGAATATTCCTTTATATTTTTATATGATTGTGACCGAACAATCACAAAGCTCACCTGATTTGAAGTGGTAACCTTTACCTTTAACAGATGCAATCCGTCACATATGACGAACTGCACTGCACGCACCCTAAGACATACAGTTGTTAAGTGTCATGTGTATATTTGCTACTGTAATTTTACTGGTTCTCATGTACTGCTGCTAGAACACACTATTATGTGCTTGGCAATAGATTTTCTACTTGAGGGATCTAGCCAGGCGAGTATTCGCTAAATGCCCCTCCACAATGCTGTGAGGCTCAAGCCGGCGGTGGGGATCAAACCGTGGACCTCAGGCACAGCAGTATATAGTTAGTATCGCACGGCTATCATTGCTTCATAAGTAATATATTTTTTGGTTGGTGAACTTATAAAATAGAATTTTATAGTATATAAACTATATATATTTGGTTGGTGAACTTATAAAATTCTATTTTATAAGTTCACCAACCAAATATATATAGTTTTCTCCCCTTTTAGCAAGCGGATTAGTGCGGGCATTCGGAACAGTATGCTCACAAAAATGTGATGGCAAGCGGCGGCATCGTGTGTCGGATCGCCTTCTGCCCTCAAAAATGGTTGAGGAGTGCTGCTTGAGGACACTGGCCCGTTCGGAATGCCTGTGCAAATCTGTTTGCAACAGTTTAGTAATAGTATACATTCCTTAAAACTGTGTCCCCCTAAGTGTTTAAGAATGCTCCCCATAGTAATGTAATTACTTAACAAATTTCTCGGTTAACTTCAAAAATGGCACGGACTCGGAAGTCTGTGGAAAATGAACAAAACAAAATAAAAAAAAAACAAATATATATAATTTTATAAGTATACCAATCAATAATAGTTTATAATAATATAATATACTTAGTTGATTTGAATGTCTTATGGCTTATGTAGAATATCCATATTTTGTTACTACGCTGACATAAAACTGATAAATATGACCAAACTTTAAAAATAGATACCTCAACTTGGTACCGCAGCGTTATCCTGAAATCCGTAAAAGTTAAGATATTGCTCCATGCACGTTGTTTATTCTGTAAACTTTGAATGCATTCCAAATTTATTTGAGAAGCTATAAATCACGGTTCCAGATCAGATTCTCAAGTCTCGCGGCGAATGCGAAATTAAGGTCTGGACTGAGTGCAGGCAAACCTGAGCAGATGGAACTGCAGGGATTTTGGTTTTCTGTATTGCTGTTTTTACCACATTTTTTTTGCTATAACATTTATTGTTTTTACAAAAGGTATAAGTATAACACTTAGTGCAATAAAAACACAATGTTACGATCATAATGCAAATTCCTATTACTAGAAAACGTTTTAGAACTATTGCTTAATGTGACTTGTCGGTCAGAGTGAATATAAGACATGCTCCTACTGATGAGCGAAAACCATCTGGCGTATTATATTATAAGGCATACTAAAAGTTTCTCAAAAACGTTTTAATATGTTACATTTTAGTTACGTTATTCTAAAAAATATTAATTCCTAAGATTGGTTAAAAATCAAATATAATCTTTGTTAAACTAAATGAAATAATGTTCGAGTACAAGTCCGATTCATGCGAGGGATAGTTATGATGATGACCACATTTGCATACATACCTGATTTTCTTACTATGTTTACACATGCTGTTATATGATGTGAGTGTTATCTTCTTTAATTATATCCTTAAAATCATATTTAATTTTTTATTACGTATTTCTGATGATGAACACGCGCGTGACGAGATTTTACGGCATGCATACATACACACATATACATAACTCACAGATACTCGGCCATACCAAATCAATCAAAAGGGCATTAACAGAGCCGTTAAGAGTCGGTAACGCATTGACAGTACTAATGGTATTGTCGATGTAGGCGACGCGACGGTAGTCGCTTACCATCAAGCGTGCCTTAAGCTGGTAAGCTACACATTGTTTAAAAAAAATCCACCCAAATATTTTAGCGGTTAGAAATCCGCAGTCGCATTGTTTGTGTACGTCCAGTTCTTTTCTCAATTTCTGATGTACACTAGATGTATTGCACTTTTCCAAGTACCTACAAAATAAAATCCATTTTTAAAGAGTTACGAACAGATTTATCTTAGATACGGAGTTACTTGAACGAGATTTGAAGTAGGAATGTTTTGTGTTCGATTTCAAAGTTTCAAGTTTGTTAGAAGCATGTTGCTTGAGTTTGATAACGGTTTTAATAAGATAAAAGGCTATTGCAGACCCATTTTTGCGGAAAGTATTATGTAAACAAAATCATTCCGTCTTAGGTATGTCCCCGAAGAGGCAAAGGTGTGAGTTGCAGTACTGAGATATTTTGCTAGAAAATTTCAATTTTACTCTTCTAACCCAGTAGTAGAAACAGAGCTCGTGATTTCGACTTCAAAGGATCAAGGAAAAACTTTGAAAATAATAATTTTATTATTTTCGGAGCAAATGCCTCAGTAATTATAGGCGACGAACTCTTTATGCGATTTCGTCAGGGGACGTTCTACCGCTAGAAATAGCGGCCTGCAATTTCATATAGATTATACATTCATCAGAAATAGAAATATTTCTACCGCAAAGCAGAAATGTTCGCATTATTGTTAGTATTATTATGATGTTCTATGTTGTTGGTTCCAGTTTGAAGAGTATGTGTGCCTTGTGAAATTACAAGCACATATATGTCTCCGGGTGATGGGTGCAGTGCAGTTCGCCACTTGTGACGAACGGCATGTGTATAGACTGAGGTTATTATCGCTTAACATTCGGTGGGCCCTGTGCTGTTTACAGCACTCTAAAATATGAAAAAAATAACGCCACAAATAACTGTTAGGTAGCATTTCCATCCTTCAGATCCCGATCCGAGATTTTTTCTCTATGTTGTCGATTTCTCCCGAAATTTTCTCTTTGTCTTCTGGTTGAAAAACATTCTTCCCGATCGGTTATTGGTCTTAAAAGGAAGAGTTGTGATGAATCACACGATGTATTTTAACATATTTCATCGTTTTGACCTAATTTTAACTAGCTTTCATATATAGAAAAGGATTGAGTGGATGCAAGTTTACGGTCATGTAAATTTTCACACTTAAAATTGTATTTATATATTTTAATTAGTTCCGGTTTTGAATTTCAATTTTTAATTTGAAGTAACATTTGGGAAGCAACAACCATTAAAATGATATAGACTCATAGAATCTACATGGTACCGAATTTCCTACGATAACTCACATTTTACGGCATTTCAAGTCGTTTTTGTATTTTTTATATATTTTACATTTAACTTAATATTTGCATTTCTCTCATCTAAAAATATTACACAATATTAAAGGCAACTAAAGTATAATATATATAGAACAAAGAATAATATATTATTAGCAAAAAAACTGACTTAAAGGTCAACATTTGTACTCCTTCAAACAATTTTAACCAAAGAGATCGTTGAAGATTCGTTAAAGTGAACAGCGGTGCACGTTTGTCAAACCAATTAGAGGTGAATGGCAGCTGCTCTCTCCTCGAGAGCTTTCCACTGTGCATGACAAAATGCCGTCCGACAGGCACACTGAAATATTAAGGCATACTCTAGAATATTGTCTTGTGTTACTTTAGCCAAGATTTCTCCTCTTGTCATTTACTTGGCATTATATAATATAAACAAATGGCGCTCTTTTATTCATATGTTTTTAAACAAATAAAAATGATAATTAAGTAATTTAATAGCGCCTATATGTGTGTTTTATTTTTAAAAAATCTGTACCCATTGCACTTACTCGTATATTACAGAAGCGACGTTCTGGGTGGACGAAGTAGGGGTTTATTTCAAATTATATCAATATTGTACACTTCGAAACTTCAAAATGCGAAGCGAAGTATATTCACGGCAAAAAAGAGCCAAGTTCGCAAACTTATTATACCAACCTCCATGTCGTAAAGATAAACAAAAAAAATGTATATAATAATTGTATTAATATTTATAATAGGATTCCTGAAGAAATTAAAGTAATGAAAGGTAATTTATTTAAAAATCGATTATGTGACTGGCTTTTGTATAAATGTTTTTATAGTTTTAAGGAATTTTTAGATCAAAGTGACAAAAATAATTTTTAATATTTGCACGCCTGCATGCAGGCAGAATACAAGATCAAATCGCCATAATGTTTAAGACCTTTTTACAACTTTGTATTCTTGTAAATAAATGATTGATTGATTGTAATGTAAGTAATTTGAAAGCTCGATATCTTGAGTTTGATTTATTAAAAGTATGATAATATAAATCAGTCCAAACAAAAAAAAATAAGCAGTAGTGTGAAGCCTAGAGCTATACCGATATATGGTAATAGTACCGTTAAACATTCCATGGATGTTTAGAAATGGGTTTTTTCCCTTTCAGCAAAGACATGCGTTATTCGTTGTTTTTTGAATAATTATATGCTAATTTCCAGAACTTTTTATTACACTGAAAGGGATAACCAGATTTTATTGGCCACAAAAATCTACATAGCACCAATAAGTTTGTATATTGCTATTTATAAGCAATTCATAATTTTATCTAAACACTTTTTAATATTATAAAGCCTACCATTGACCTAGCGATACATCTTTATGTACACATAATAAAGACATGGCTTACTTGAAATATTCCTACTTAGGAATACGTACAGACGCAAAACAAGTATATTTCTTTGAGTAGACGCACCTCCGGAAGCCGTTCCATCCCTCGACCATCGTCTCGCTCAATTTGACTCAATTACACGCAGAAAAGTCACTTTTATATGAGAAAAGGCAGCTTTATATGAAAATATCGGAGGAATCCACGTACGGAGTTCAACCTTTGAAATATTCATCTGCGAGGCTCTGACTCAGTTATACATATGTATGCTTAGTGGCTGCGAATGGAACGTCTCTCGCGGGTTTATTCATAAAATTCTGTGATTTTCTGGGAATGCAGTTTTGTGAATGATATAAATAAGTAATATGAAAAGTGACTTGCACGAAATTGCTAGTTCGTGGCTTCCTTGAGGTGTTTCATAAAGTACATTATGGTGCTGTGATTTATACAAAGGAGGTTATACTAACGTTCTTTGTATACATCACATTGTAACATTTCTCTTCAGGTTTGCATTTCTGTACTTACATAGATACAAGTGCTTATTTTTATGCCTGATAGGTTAGCCTTTGACCACCATCTCACCTGATGGTAAGTGACGATGTGGTAGAAGATGTTTGTTCACGCTAACCTAGTATTACTGGCTCTCAAGGACAGCTGCCGGAACACACCGTTAGGTGCTTGGCGACATATTTTCAACTTGACAACTACTTTATGGTTGTTCGGCGTTATACCTTATATAAATCCTTCGAGCTCCACGTCTACATCATTGTTGTTGCCAAACAAAGTATTTTAGTAGTAGGAAATTAACTTTAAAATCTATTATAATAATCTGTTTTACTTTTGAGTAGTCTTCAGTGCACAAAAAATATGATTTCTTGTAAGAATACTTCCGGCACGATTTCTTTTCAATTATACTTATTTATTAAAATACACCATATCATAAATATTTAATATAAATAAACTAGTTTACCAACCTCAGAGTAATCGTAAAACATACATTTTCTCTCTTTGGGAGTCAAAATTATGATTTTATTTAGTTATAATTAAACCAGTAACCTTTCTAACAAGAATGACTGGATTTTTTGATAGTAAAAAGCAATGCTATCATTGCGTACTAGAATTTAAGACTCAAATATAACCACTACTTCAATAAGTAACAACAGGTGTTACAACATTTTGGAAATCCACTGTCACTGCTAAATAATGATCCATTGTATGTATACAATGGATCATATCTAATGGTATTATGGCATTTTGCGAATTCCCACCTGCAGAGCTATTATCCTCATGTACAAAATCTGTTGCCAAGTACCTAATGGTATATTCCTACATAGCCATCCTGGAGAGGCATTCATTCTGGCTTAGCCTGAACCATATCTACGACCGTATCATCACTTACTATTACTAGATAGTGCTCAAAAGAATATTTATATTAATTAGATAAAATTGTGAAGTCCTTTGTATATTCCCCGCTATGAAAATTTTACAAAGTGCCAATTGACCCTTGAATTATATCAAACCACACCGCACACTGCCGTCTTTTTACTGCATAATTTAATATTGGCGCGGCTGTGTGTGGATAGCCATAAAATGCTTGGCGAGCATGAAATAATATACATTTCGTATTAAATAACGTTTATACGTTTCATATAAATTGGAATCGGGTTTAGTTAATCATATTAAAAAAAACCGTTATTTATATACCGCCATTATGTATATATTGTAACAGCATTACAAAATTACAAAGTTACGAGGGGAAAAATGTAAGTCATTTGCGGACGCGGGTTCGAATCCCGCTCATGACTTTAAATTTTTCCTCTCCTAAATGTGTAATTATGTAATTAAAAAAAAATATTCCAGAGCCATTGATTGGTTATTAATTATTATGTTACTTGATTTGGTTTGGAAGGGAATGCGTAATAATACTTTGTGGGTTCTGTTTTGAGAAAAAGTCAGCGGTATGTGTTGTATAGGATCAGACGGGACCAACCCGATATTATGACTCAAAAAAAATTATATAGCATATGGGTAGTTGAGCTGATAACAATTTTTATATACCGAATGGGCAGTCGATAGGCCTAATTGAAAAATAAATGAACAAAAATCCAATCCTCGAAAAGTACGGTGTGACTAAATCTGACGCAGATAATGTTGCCAGTGGATCAGTAGTCTTACATAACAGTTCTACTACATATAAAAATAAAAACATTGTAAAATGCGCAATGGTGGTTAAAATCTACATTTTGCTAGATATGGTTTATTTTTTATCATAGAAAGTGAAGCAACGAACAAGTCGCCTGTGTGGTGGTAAGCGTTACATTACAGTTATAGTATCACCGTCCTCTTCTTAGCACTGCACTGCGCTCGTCACTCCAAGACGTTATGGTTTGTATGTCCATTAGTGCGCCCAGTAATTTCACTAGCAACACTGACCATCACACCTACACACAGTTGCACACTAATGCTTGCTGGCAAAATATTGGACTGTGTTGATACCTATCAAGAGACCTACTACCTGATGATATTTTCTCATGTAGTGCGGGATAAGCCTATTTCGTTTTACTTAGCACAGTTCAATGCTCTGCTGTAGTACTGAAAAAATATTTATTAGAATAATCCATTAATTCTCTCACCGAGACATCGAACACAGTATGATCATGATTTAAAAGCGACGTTTTACGCCTCTTGGCAAACGTGGCCTACAGCAATAAAAATAAAACTGAAAAAAAACTATTTCAATAGTATTTTTGAATATCCCGAAACCGTTGTACGCCACAAAAACAAACCAATATTAAAACTAATTCAAGCGGAACCAATCGAAAAATATTGACAGACTTTAAAAAAAGCACAGTATCATTGTCAAAAAAGGCTGAACAAAAATAGCTGAAAAATTGCAACACAGTCCGGCACTGAAAACTCTGAAAAGTGAATTGATGGGACGCGAGATGGAGTCGCGTATATTTTGTCGAGTCAGGGAATGGCTGACGAAACTGCGACAAAAAGCGTAAAAAGCAGATCGAGCGAAAAAAAGCAGTCGAGCACGTGAGCGATGAGTCTGACGGCCACGCTGAATGTCATTTCGTGTTGGAAATCGATCATTGAATCGGATCGGTGCGGTGTGGATTAGAGCACTTACATTCGACTTTCTTGGTGAACTGTGGTTTACATTTTTACATTTGATAGGTTTTGTAGGCTTGTGATATCTAACGACGTTTTTACACGTATATAAATAGCACTGACAACAAATGATGTGGTATCTATACGGACCAATATATCCACATGAATGCGCGTAGGTCATTTTTTTAACAACACAACACCCTACGTACAAAATACAATTGGGCAAATAACCGCTCAAAATATGGTTAGTCATAGTATTTGAATAGTGTTGTGCTGAAGCTTAATGTATACAAATGCTGTCGATGAAGTTGACTACACCATATCGATTGATTACAGTAAATTCTAGGGAAATGGAATATATGTAGTAAAAGTTAGTAGTTATGTTTTATGTAATTAGAATTACTTCATTAAAATGTAATGAGTCAAATAATTAATACGGTTTTAAATATCACAATTTTTGCATATTTTAAAGTTGATAATAAGATTATCTCAATCTATATATCGTATACTAATTACTATGAAATATATGAAGGACGTAGGTATTTCATAATACCTGAAAACAAATAAGTTTTTATAGCTATATATAACAATAATACTCTTTAAGATTTTAGGTCATTTTGGAAATCTAGCTATCACCTCAAGCTGAAAATCTGTCGCTAAGTGCCTAGCGGTGTGCTCCGGGAGTAGTCTTTGAAAGCCAGTCAAATCCAGGTACATGAAACTTAACAACTGTATGTCTGAGAGTGACGGGCACATGCAATTCGTAACTTGTGACGAAATGCATATGCTATACGCAGAAGATACCGCTTGACTCCATATGGGCTTCGTGCTTGTTCCGCCACAATCCTATAAAATCACTAAAATATGATTGCCTCATTAGGCAATAGTAGTGTATCTACAAAAAAATGGAGGGCCGCACTTTCATGAGTAGAAAGTTCTGTAATATTTATAGGTATGAATCAAAATAATCTCTTCAGTCGTGAGTAGATCATCAGGAATTATCTATTTATGGAAGGGATATAAGCGACTTCCACAGGTCTGATCGATTTGAACTAGGTATCCAACTTGAATGATGTTGCAAGAAAAATTAACTTATGCTACAACATCATCTGAAATCTCGTCATCTATTTACCTACAGCAGAATATTATACAGATTAATTAGATTTCACACTCTTAATCAAAGTACAATAGTTTGTAAGTGTGTACGTCTGTAACCTAAACAGAAACGACTGATCCGTTTTTAATGAATTATGTGTTAATTAGGGTACTATATTTCACTATCACCACTATTTATTTCTGTTTTATCGAAATATTAGTAATTGCATAATTTTAGGCAGAGAATTATATTGTGTTATGGTTTTGCAAGAACTTTCCTTCAAAATCTTAGGTACCTATATATTTAGTCGTATTTTGTCCAAGTATTGATGATGTTTGTGATTTAATTTTAGTTATACGAGAATAAAGAATTCACAATCACAACGTTGTTTTTTGTAAAATTTCAGTTACTGCAAATGATTTGACGCAAAAGCTTCCAGTTTACCTTGGCTCGTTCTAAGCCGTGACTTCGTGGTGTAATGTTATCTTATTTTCCCCCGGAGAAGCGGGAAATTTATCAAAATATTTCGGTGTAGCGCGATCGCTCGAGCCTTGAAAGGCTGCTGAATATTGAACATAGCCTGTCGTGTATATTGAGACATTTTTCAATGTAGTGGCTTAGATTGCTCACCTGTACCGGGGAATAAAGTGGCACGAACGCGAGGGTAACAAAAGTGAAGCAGTATGGGGGTATAATATTAAAAGATGAATAAAATTGTTTAAAAATATTATAATTTTATTTCCAGACTTTCAAGTACCGGATTTCCTTATACAATATATTCGTAGATTTTGTTTTATAGATTTAAGTACCGGACATGGGACCTTCTTAGTAAGACTACGCTATGTGCCCGTCCGTTTAGCTTTGTACGCCTTTATCTTTTGAAATTGATAGCCGTTAGATATCATCACCAAATTTGTAACCTAATAACAGCGGATATCTTAAAAAACATTCAAAATATCAATGAAATAACTAAAAAAACATGTTTAAAAAAACGTATTAATATATATAATACAGTCAAAGATTCTACAATTATTAACAATACAATGGTTTTTAAAAGATAATAATAATGTAATATTTTATTTGAATTATTATAAAACCTGCTTGATTTGCAAATCCAACAAAAATATTTGGGGTTGATACGAAACTTTCGGAGTGCAGTTCCTACTCCCACTGTATATTTAGTAAAGTGAATAGTTACCGCCCTAAAGTAAAAAGTCTGTCATATCTCAGGACGTCTTCTGGTGGCTGTCATAGGTCTTTTAGACCCAAAGCTTGTTACTCCTCATTTATGATAACTTTATCATTCAGATTTATCATTTTAGCATTCAAAACGATCAAAATAACAGTCAGTTATAAAATACGCCTTTCAATTTACGTAGTTATATACATTCAGGTTTAGGTAATTCAAATTCAAGATTTTTATTGGTGGCCCCCCAGTGGGGTGCTGAGCTAGAATTGCACTTTCTCATAATATCTTTCTGTGAACATCACTTTCTGAAGAAATGCCATCTTGTAGGTACAGCGATTGCAGACGCCTGCCAAGCTTGAGGAATATGGGAAAACCCCTCCAATGGGAGAGGCATTTGTTCAACCGTAGACGTCATGGCTGTTGAAGATGATGATGAATAATATCTGAAATTATGTTTTACAAAAATACAGTAACTTGCAACAAGTACAAGTGTTAAACTCGATATGTTTATATTTAACCGCATAGCCACAAATGTAACAATCCTGACTAGTACAAGTTGTACTCCCGCTAAAGATCTGGAACTGTACGAAAAAAATAATTGATACATGATAGAATTTTTTGGGTACTGTGTTGGTACGGAAACCTCAGTGTGCAAGTGCAACTCGCACTTTGCCAGTTTTGTTTATAATTAAATATTTTAGTATTACCGTCCAAATTTAATCTTGACCGGGCGTTGCCGGCCAAACGTGACTTAGCAAGTGATGAGCGCATTCCAGTGTCAAACAGAAAGAGGTCGGTGAACTGCATCTGCTATGGATTGACCTGACCATTTACCATCGGGCAGGTGATTTGGCCGTCTCACCGCTTAATAATCTTAAAAAAGTTAACCGATCAGAAAAAAAATTAAAGTTAAACACCGATAAGGTTATTAAATGGTTTTACAAACATAACCCTATGGGATATATGATATAGTAGACGTAAATAGAATACCATAATGATTTCAACACAAACCCACCCCGAAGATATAATCATACCAACATACGAGCACGAGCCCACGAAAGATGAAATTAAAATAACATACAATATGCGGACCCTCTCATAATAATTGGGTACACGAAATTGTAATTCAACGTAATTTTTCTCGTGTAGTTACGGAGGCTGGCGAAAAGGGCCCGCCATTGTGTCACATGCCCAGATTGACGGAGCCTCCGTTTACTAAAGCTAGGTATTGTATTATTTTCAGTAAAACTAAATTGGATCCCTGGGGCAAATTAACGGACTCTGGCCCTCATTAATTCTCGCGTAGATGACCCGTGAAATTGATTTTTCTTTGAATAGCTGCGTTTATTAAGATGTATATTTGGACATCTGCTGTCAAGTTTGGCGTGGGGGGATTTATGTTTAGGAATTTTCGGAGCGTGGTGATAAATTGTTTAGAAATATAACATTTAATTCTATTTATATTAGTTGCTTTAATCGATTAGCACACTTCGTAGACTGTTATTCAAGAGTTACTTACATCGTTATACATTTTAAAAAGGGTAAACAGATTTTTAAAAGATTAATATAGGTTTTCGTTTGATACTACCTCACCTGATGTTAAGTGATCATGGGAAATGAATAACTTAGGAAGTATCAGATAAAAAAAAGATTAATATGCAAATGTATGGTTCTCAGCCATGTTTTAAAAAATAACTGATAAATCTCTTACAGTTTATACATATAACCCGCGCACCGCACCGCATACAAGGTATTAAAGTATTTCGGTGTATAGCAGAGCTTTGAATTCAAAATGAAAACAGTAGTAGTTTTAAATGTATTTTGTATTTTTTTTTTTCATTGGTAATTAAGGACAAATTTTATTACTTGTATTACCGGTTCTCCACCTTGTCACCAATACGATGAAAGGCATAATAAAACTGCTTGGCAGTCAGCCTGGTACTCCCGAAATATTATAATGGGTATATTTTCAATTTTAAATATAGTGTATTTGATTTGATTTAGGAACATAATAGGACGACATTGAAACCTTAAGAAGTATTAAACTATATTGCAGATGTCAACGATTATATTGAATATGAACTAATTATAAAAACATGATGCTAAAAGAATAGCACGTGATTGGCATGGTGGTAGGGCATTTTGCGAATGCCCGCCTGGCTAGCTACCACCCTCAAGTAGAAAATCTGTCGCCAAGCACCTAGCCGTGCGGTTCCGGCAGCTGTCCTTGAGAGCCAGTAATTCTAGGTTAGTCTGAACTACATCTTCGACCACATCATCACTTACTTATCAGGTGAGATTGTGGTCAAGGCTTATCTATCAAGCATAAAAAAAATAGACGTTTATAATTGACAGCTATGTAAAATACCTTTCTTCCCACCTTATTTTGCCTTTGTCGGTGTTTACAACACCCACGAGATAAGATTTGGGGGTGCGGTAATTTATATATTTATGAAGCCCCACATCGAATATTTAATATGAGAACTTTTACAAAGAAATCAATGAGTGATGTGAGGCTTGCTCAATAATTTAGCACGAAGTTAAATAAAAGGTATTATTTAAGATATTAAAGCCTGGCAAAACATCTCTACGGAGGCTATCAGTAAGCCAATATTTAGTTGAAATAATAATATTGATGTCTTTGAACAAAATAGGCTCTATGATAGTAGTAAGGACACAATCGAAGTTGTGCTCTGACTAACCTAGAGTTACTGACTCTCAAGAGCAGCTGCATACACCGTTAGGTGCTTGGTAACAGATTTTCTACTTGCTAGTTAGTACTTAAACAGTATTAAAATGCCATTCCACGATGTAAAATCACTGGTATGAACTCCAAATCCTTAATGATAGACGCAAAGCTTCTATCGTATCGGTACTTTTAAAATGCTGTATTGGTATGGTCTGCAGCCGCACTTATGTTGTAAATTTAATAAAAAAATATATTACAAATAAAATGAAACCGACCAAAAGTGTGAAATAGGTTGTTGAAGTGCCATGATAAAACTATCTATTATCATAATATTTCGACACGTTATTTCACACTTTTGAGTGTTATAATGATTGTTTATTTTTTTGTAAAAACTGTTTTTCACCTTTTTAGTGACCCTTACTACTTACGGGATCGATTGTCATTCACTGTCAATGATTATATTATCATCAAGATAGGTAAACACTATACAGTTATTGGAGCGTAACTCATAAATGGCTTGGCCGATTTTGATGAAATTTAAATGGGACTACACGAGAAGCACCAGCTTTTAATTAATTATAAAAATCGGTTCGTCCAAGCGAAAGTTCTGAGGTAACCAACAAAAAAAAACAGTCGAATTAAGTACCTCCTCCTTTTTGGAAGTCGGTTAAAATTAAGAAAATTTAAAAATGTCCACTAAAACTTGGACCTGGCTCTTGATATACAGGCCACCAGCCAAGTTTAAGAGTTAGAAGCTCAAAATAAATGTACCACCACAATAACGAAAAAAAAAATGTATTTCTTTATAATTTATGTATTTATTATTGTTACTATTTTGACCATTTAAGGATTTTTAGGTGATGGCAGAACAGATTGAAACTTTGTGGCAGTTCTTGTTTATTGTTTTTTTCTTTTATTTCGTGGCTGTTTACATTTTTAGTGAGTTCATAGTTGATGTGTTTAAAAAAAGAGGGTTCTTATATCGACTGTTTTTTTTTTTGTTGTTATTGTTATCTCATAACTTATTACAGGGTGTATCGATTTTGATACTGTATGACAAGTATCTCTTAAGTATGTTGTACCATCGATCAAATCATAATTTCAATAAGTAGACTGCAGTAGGTGTTTTCGCCAATAATTTGTGACAAATTAAGGCTGATCGGGGATCGCACCCAGGACTTCGTGGTTTGGAAATACATAACAACTGATCCAACGCGATGTTGTAGACGATATGCAACGTAAATCAGTAATGTTTATATTATCTGTACACCAGAAAATGACACAATATGATCTTTTTCTACTTTAAGGTTATGTGATTTAATTGTTTATCATATCAGAAGTTTTATCCCTAGATATCAAACGAGAAATATAAAACTCGAAAACTTCAATTATCTTGCATCCAATTTAAATAAATCAAGCTTACAGAAAAAACTCACAAAATATAGACCCGATGACATAATTTGAATGAAATAAAGTTTCCGAGGGCCACCCCTGGAGTGTATTTTGTTGAATAATGGCCGTCAAGTCCTGGACCCTGTCCTATTAAAAGTTGCGAAGATTATGGGTATTAGGCTCTGAGGGAGATATTCAACTTTACCTTTAAGGGTGGCGAGCGTGAATAACAATGAGCGTGAGCGCGGTGAACATAAGTCCACGCTTAATGATACCAACCAGCGGCAGATGGATAAAGAAAATTGTCAAATGATGACAAGTGAAAGAAAGTTATTACTTATTATATTTCGTTCATATATAAATTTGTGTTTTAGTACATAAGGGTTTTACGATATACATCTATATTGAATATTGTTTCGTTTTGAACACGGTTTGCAAATTTAAGATGTAAATCTCACGTTCACGACGAAGTGGTATTTGAAAAATGTCAGACGGCAAAGGGCAGATAGGCCTTAGTTTGAGCGAAACAGAACTACAACGAACAACAGAGCGTTAGCAAATTTTTAAATAAATTAATATAGTTACGAAAGATTTTTAGACACGGAAAAAATATTTCATGTACCTTATCACATGGTTGCAACATTATTATTAAATATTAAAGATTAAGAAAGATACGTTTATACGTATTAAAACAACGTTTGTAAACGACAACCGTGCCGTCAATTGATGTATGTATTTGTATAGATAGATTATGTTCCGAAGATGCGCCGGAGTGCGACATAAAATCGGACATTCTATGAGAGCAACAGGGATAGCGCGCAACGATGTCGAAACGAAAATTATTATTTCTATAGATGCGACAGGATTAAGTGATTCTGAGGATTCATGCATAGGTAGTTATAATATTGTATAAAATATATCTAAAATTATTTATTTTTACCATCACAAGCTTAATAATTATCGAATGTTAATAGTTTTTTAATCGGTTTCAGAGTGAAAAGTTGATGTTTACAATTTTTTTTGTGAAAAATACAGCGCTTTGAATTGTTTATTCATTTTGTGTGAATTTATTGTTTAAATAATATGGATAAATGACCTTAGTGAATTAAACTTAGTAATAAAAACACAGCTTGCAGTTATAATTATTATGTATATATCATGTGTAATCTTATTATTTTAATTAATTTGTTTCAAAGGAATATCTATAAATAGTAAAGTAGGTACTCAATCACAGATGTAATGTCACATCTACTCTATTCATCTATGACACGAAACACATCACGACATAACTGCGCTCTCCATCCAATGAGAGCGATAATGGCAAAATTTTATATATTTAAATTTAAAGTCCCATACAACGTATTGCTCACAATGTTTAAAGCCCTTGTCGAAAGCATTGTATCATATGGGCTCACCAGTTATGGGCGTACTTACAAAACTTATCTTAACCAGATTTACAACATACAACATCGACTACTAAAATTAATTGTCCCATTAAAAATTAAAACAAGTACGCGGCAGATCCTGAAGGCCTCTTTAAACACTGCAGAATCATACTGATTTATCACAAGGTCGAGCTTAACTTGCTTCTTGAACACTACTTCAGGACTGACATCCAAATCCCAATGAGTCATACTTACCACACGAGAAGTATTACTAGTAGAAAATTAATCCTACCTAAATATAATAATTCATACGGTAAAACAACGTCTCAATACCTCATACCTCAACTAATTAACCAGTTACCTGTAGAAATCAAAGAAAAAATAAACCTTACCAATATCAAAACTGTATTGAAACAATATTATTTGGTAAAATAAATTGGATCATCCTATGTAACGCGTACGCACAGACAGTAATCTTCGTTGTGTGTGCGTTCGCAACAACTGTATTGATACAATTTGTAACAAAGCGCATCTCTCAGATAACACACACATTGATAAAGCTTGTGGACTGCGCTGATGTAATTTATAATGTACCCACTTGTTTGTAGTATTAAAATGTTTTTACTTTTGTATACTTTCGAGAACGTAAGTGGCTGGATAAACCTTACTTAGGTTTTTAGACACTACTTATCATATCACTATTGTAATACATAATGTTGATAAATAAAAATAAAAAAATCCTTGTCCTGCGCACTACTGCATAAGTTTCACTATCCTTTTCTACGATTTCAAGCACTTGTTATCAAGTAACACAAAAAATATTTAAAATACTAAAAGAAAAGGACAATTTATGCAGTCTTATAGGTGATACGTAATTCCTTTTATTTTGTTTACTGTCCTAAATAACTATTACCACAGAACTGTACGCGCAACACGGCATTTTTTAAAATCCTTTGCCTCTCACAAAGACGCGCGCGCATTGGACTGTCTCTCGCTGAATGAGCGCGGTCAGATACGAGACTGTCCCGGGGGTCGTTTAGATGGGGCCATTGGAGTGCGTGATATAACATTTCTCCCTCATTTTTTATATATAATATCATTGTTAAATATTAAATTTGTACGATTTACTAGACACAAAACTTGATATAACGAAATTTTGGAGTAGTATTATTTTTTTTAATATCGAGAGAAATTTTTGGTGCTCGATTTTTAGGTGAAGCCATAATACTTGTATATGACAAGATATTTTTAGGTGACCTCTAGAGTTTCTTATACATATTTTGTTAATATCTGCGAGTTATAAAATACTGACATTTGAGACGAACTTCACCTTAACAGGACATAAATCTCATTGCGCTATTAGAAACTATTTATATAATTCAGTATGTGCAATACTAAACTGAGATCACAATAATTTTATATTCTGTGACAAAAGTGAGTTATGAGTTTTGCATGAAATGTCATGTTCATTTTGAACGATACTTCATTCTCATTTTAACCTTATGTATAACAGTTCAATTTCCAAAATAAGATGATTCGATCATTTTTATGTTATATTATTGTATCGATTAAAATGATATGTTATTAATTTTCACAAATTGATGGTAGAACGAAGTGACATGTCTGTAGTTAGCGTAGCATATGATGTGGATAAATCAACAATACTGGGGGGAGTGGCCCAGTATTGGTAAATTTCAAAGTTAGTAAAATTTAAAGTTTTTATTATTCTCACATATTTAATTCCAATGTACTTTTAATTATACAATAACATTATTTAAAAAAAACGACTGCATTGTTAAAAAAATCGTTCTTTGTTTGGGCAGTCGTGTACTATTACAAATTATAAATACTAAAAGTAGGCCATTATTTCACGGCGTTAAGTTAGCGTCACAGCATAGGGAGGGTTTTGAATGCTGACTTAATAGGCTATTTATTTATTTATTTATTTAGATGCACCAACAGTGTACATATTAAAAATACATGATATACACATTGTCTTACAAATTCATGACAGTTAAGTCATGACAAGGCCTGATACATACACCTCTTACATGCGCATACATCATTCGTAATAATTAGACAGTGAAAGGTATATTAATTACAACTAATAAGCAGGCTCTCGCGACACCTACAGTCACTTTTACTAAATGTTTCATGAACTTTTGACGACTTGACTACTTTTTAGTAAATAAACATTGTGAGCAAGCAATCCAGATGATATTTTAAGTAGGCTCGACCAGTAAGATCGTAAGAACCTGCCTGGAGTTGTAATAATAAAAATTATAAACAAAATAGATTTCAATACAAAAAATAAAATTGTTAAAATTATGCAAAATAGTTAGTTAAAACGTAAAATTAATAGGCATTTAACATTAATCGTCTCTGTTAAGAGATCTTATCAGTTTGTCTTTGAAAACCTTGAGAGAATCATGAAAAATATCTAGATCGCTTATGGATGCGTTAAATTCGTTGTGGCTACGACACATTCTCAGTGTTGGCGAATTGTAACCAAGGTTAGATGAAAACGGGTGCTCCGAAAATATTTTATTTAGTTTATATCTCGGATAATTATATGGAATTCTCAAATTGATATTGGATAGAATACACGAACTTTCAGAATGACCATGTATCAATTTGTGTAGGAAAGTTACATCACGCATTTTTCTTCTGTCTTTTAAGTTTGTCATGCTAAAAAAATTTAAACGATTTTGGTAAGGACTTCTGTGAGAAATTCCTGAAGAAGGAAACGCTAGAGCCCTTGTGAATGAGCGTTGGATGCTTTCGATCCGCTGAGAATGCACTGCGTAAAGAGGGTTCCACACAACACTTGCATATTCAAGGGAGCTGCGCACTAGTGAGTTGTAAAGTATGATTTTAGTTAATGAAGAACGAAAACTTTTCGTATTACGTCTAATAAACCCGATCATCTGGGCCGCCCTCTTTACAATAGCATCAATATGCTCTCTAAACGACAATTTTGAGTCAATAATGACACCCAAATCGCGTATTTCACTTAATTTTTGTAAAACCATACCGTTTAATTTATATGTTGCACTAATGGGTTTTTTTTTCGTGTATATTTAATATAGAAACACTTTTGAACATTTAAGTGCATTCTATTAACTTCACATCATTGCTTTATGTGATCAATGTCGCTTTGTATAAGGATCACATCAGCAGCAGTCTCTACTGTTCTATAAATTTTGAGATCATCAGCAAAGAGCTTAAAATGGCAGTTTTTTATTTGTGTGGTGATGTCATTGATAAAAACCGAGAAAAGAATAGGACCCAGATGTGAGCCCTGGGGAACCCCAGATTCTGCAAAATATATTCCAGATTCATACCCATTAACCGAAACCACTTGCTGTCTACGACTTAAATATGATCGAAACCACGATAAAAATGATCCGTTGATGCCATTGCACTCCAACTTACGCAATAATAGTAGATGATCGACTTTATCAAATGCGCTACTAAAATCAGTATAAATTGCGTCAATTTGACGCCCTTTGTCCACTTCTTTAACAATATCAGTTATAAAAGCGACAAGGTTGGTTTCTACAGATCGACCTTTTTTAAAACCATGTTGGTGTTCTGACAGGAGGTGATCAAAATGACAAGAAAGTATTGGGCATATTAAGGCTTCAAACAATTTAGAGAAACACGACAGAATTGAGATGGGCCTATAGTTTTTAACATCGCTTAAGTCACCTTTTTTATGAAGAGGGATGATTTTGGCCTTTTCCCAATCATCAGGAAATACTCCATCTGATACCGACCTGTTCATTATTAATGTTAATGGTAGTGCCAAAGCCGAACCACAACGCTTGACTAATAAAGGTGGTATACCATCGGGGCCCGGCCCCTTTAGTACATCTAAACATTTAATCTTTTTCAAAACATCACGTTCTGTAAACCTGACTACACCTATAAAATTATGAGGATGATTATTATAAGGAATGGGTGCATTACATCCGACTGAAGAGTTGTGAGACGTGAAAGCTTTGGAAAAAATTATCGGCAAACAGGTCAGCTATATCTTTTCCAGAGTTTACAGTTTTCTGTTCCATATGCATTTCTGCAGGAAGTATGGAACGATTCTTGCGTTTGTCTTTAACATATCGCCAAAACTCTTTAGGGTTGTTTGCAATCGACTCCTCAGTTTTAGCCATATACGATGAATAAAGAATATCAAGTAATTTATGACTACGTTCTCTATGGATGTTAAATTCAATAAGGTCACGAGGATTCTTATAAATACGATATTTTTGTCTTAATTTTTCTTTATCTGCAAGTAATTTAACCAAAGATTTGTTGAACCATGGGGGATATAGTTTTCTTTTATATTTATGTTTAGGGACAAATTTATCAATTGATTTATTTAAAATGCTATACAACATTTTTGTCATTTCGTTTACTGAATCACATTAACTAAAAATAGCGTTCCAATCTATTTTTTTCAACTCTAATGTAATGCTTTGGTAATCTGCCTTATAAAATTTTTTTCAATAGAAGCCCGCTGATGAAGATATTTTGATTCAGTACTAGTGGGAAAAGTACACAAAAGAGGGGGGTGCTGCCGATCTAATTTGCTCAAACAATCAAGAGGTTCGGTCAAGCAAACATCACTCATTGTACTAAGTACTAAATCAAGTGTCGAGCCATCAACGTTACAAATATTGCTAAACTGAAACACATTATTCAAAGACATAAAATCTACAAAAGCGTTACCTAAAGAATTATGAAACTTAGAAGGTATTACATAATTGCTGCCGTCACTGGATTTAATCCAGTTTATAAAAGGTAAGTTAAAATCTCCAACTATGACCACTTCATCTACTTCATTGATGTAATTGCTAGCATTTTCCAAAAATGTATTAAGCACATCAAGTTTGGCAGGTGAAGGAATGTAGACATTACAAATAGCAACTCTTTTCATTACATTACACAATTTCAACTGAACCTCAACCCAAATATCCTCAGAAGTAGATTCACAAGACTTCATACGAACAGATTTGATATCACGCGATACTGCAACTAACACCCCTCCACCATCTTTCTTTCCATAGGGATCAGAATCGGAACATAAGCGATCTCTTCGGTAAACTACATAGCGAGAATCGAAATATTCACTACTACACACACTTGGGTTGAGCCAAGTCTCAGAAAAAGCCAATACATCAAAAGAAGTTTGCAGTACATTTTTGAAAATTGAATTATTTTTTGTTCTCATACCGTGGACATTTTGATAGTACAAAGTAGCCATTTTTGAATTGTATAAAGTCACCAGAATTATATATACAAGCTTATGAGTATTTTAACGAGTCATCGTGAAAAAATCACTGCCCATTGTGCGTATCTGCAAAGCCGGGCTGTGGACGTATTTCCTTGTGTATATACGGCCATCACGAACCCAGACGAACTGATAGCCTATTTCCTTCGATTTTCTTCTGACAGCTGCATGGAGAGCTTTATTAGATGGACTTAGGTGCTCTGATACAAAAACAGGAACACTACTGCCACCGATCCCAAAGTGGTGCGAGTTAATTTTGCCTTCGCGAGAGTTTTTTTTGTTGAAATTTTGTACTGCGGCTAGCATAGTGTCGCGCAATAGTCGCGTTCGTAGCTTTACCACAATGGTGCGTGGTCTGTCGCTGTCTTTATTAAGCTTTGCGACTCGAGAAGCATGGACAATATCATTTTCGGTGACGGAGCATTCAACCTTCTGTGCCAGTTGCTGTACAGCCTTGATGATGTTCTCAGAGCGGTTTTCGGGGACTCCGTTTATTTCTACATTACACTCTCGTAGGTGTTGTTCCATAGAATTTAGCCTGGCAGAGAATCCTTTCTCCAACTCGTTGACTTTTTTCTCAAGTTCTTCATTGTTTTTCTGAAGCTGACTTATAACTATTGTTTTCGCTTCCAAATCCTTTTTCAACTCTTCATAACAAGTGTTAAAAAAAATCAATGACTGCTCAAAGTTGGACACCTTGTCTCCGACATTGCGCAGCTCACCAGTTACTGCTCTCAGGGCCAGTTGCATTTCCTCCCTTATGATAGCGCGCATATTATGGTTAGAGTCACTAATTTCATCGGGGATGTCGTCCGATGACTTCCGCCGTGGCTTTGTTTTTGTAACATTCCGTAGGGTTATATTTACCGATTCAGTAGATGTCTGAGCTATGGAGCGAACAGGCGTGTTAGTGTTATCGGATTTGGGCTGTTTGCTGGAGCACGCTGGACATTTCCATGTACTTTTCTTCTCGGAATTAAACAGCTTAAACCGTTTCAAAGTTATGTTGCAGCAGTCAAGATCATATTTAAAATTGCATACAGTACATTTCATAAATTCTTTCGCCTCGATTAGATTTTGATAGCCTGCACAAGTAGAAGCCATGGTTATAATGTTGGTCTATAACACTCTTCCTATATTAACGTGGTCAAGTCGTGTATCGACTGAGAAATATTGCGAGCAAACACAATGTTTATATTGCTATTGCGTTTTTGTAAGGTAATTTATATTGTTCATGACTTTGCTGTAGAAAATAATTGATAATTCCACTTTACGATTTGATTGTATGAATGCGGAAGCAGCCAATCTCAAATTAACAGTAAGGAACAAAATATATCCATAACTATTCCTACTATCGAAAATTAAATCCTGACAGTAGGTATCACAAATCACAACACAACAAATGCTACTGCAAAATTGTTTTCTGACAGTTTTCTTGTTTTGCATTGACCAAAGTAATATAAAAAAGTTAAAGAACCTTAAAACACAATCCTCAGCAACACACAGCAGTTATTCAATAAACTTTTAACAATTGTTTACTATTTTAAAACAAAAATACGCGCACCAAAACAAAAATTACGTCCTTTCACCAAGCCTACCCGCACTAGTTCACTACTACTTAAGTCATATACTTACTTACTTACTTAAGGCTACTTAAGTCATATAGAAACGTGACTTACAAAAGGTTTTAGGTAACGCAGTGCTATAATACAATTATTATATTGATTAGTCTATTACTCTGAACTACTGTGAATAAACTTATTTAAATTAATAAAATTTAGAATATTTAATTTTAAAAATTAATTTTTCAGTATACTTTACTGTCACGTGCGGTATGTGATGAGTGGAATGGAGATAACAATGATGGTGGATGATAAAAAAATCTAGCACAGGTCCATGCCGTCACAGAGTGGTCAGACTTGATGGACAATCTGGAATAAAGGCTAACACCAAAGAACGAGACCTATCTAGCGCGGAGAGTAAGGGCTGCAATGATTATTAAGCCATAAAGCCAAGAGAAGAGCTAAGTATAGCTTAAAGTCATCATAGCACAGCCGCACGACAGTACACGGTAGCATGTACAAAAACGTTTATAGAACTTTCCGCATTATATATAAAGAGGAACCATGAAAGAGTCCGGTCCGACTGGTACCTGGCCATTTATTAGTGTTGTAAGCAAAAACATATTTAAATATGCTCTTGTTTTGTCTCAATGTATTGTTAGTGAAGATATATTATACCGACTTCCAAGTGAGTGGAATAGTGGTAGAAAGACTTGATATTATTGAACAAACTAAAATTCATGTATTCTTCTCATAATGGGACCTGTTTGTTATCTCGAATTCTCGAAATTTCCTCTATTATGGTTCAATTGCAAACTTTACGCTATCCCAAACTTTCTATTATCTCTCGGGAGAAGGATTCCAGCTTTTTAATATTTGAAACAATGTCTGTTTTTCTTTGAATTTATTCAGACGGTTCAAGTCCATAATATACTTTTGTATAAAGGTTATGTTTTCTTTTATGTACGTTCTAACTTGCGGAAAGTGCTGTAAAGCATTTTTATTAGCAAAGAACCCTTTTTGAGATGATTAATGGAGTATATTCCTTAGAGACTGCTTAGCTGCCTCTTTAAATAAAATAAAAATGTTCTTTTGTACAATTTGTTAAGATTGTCTAAATAGGTTTGTGCAAACAAAACTGGAATGGTTTTATTTGTACTGTTTATAGTTTAGCCTGTGACTAATATCTCACACGATGGTGAATAATGATGCGATCGAAGATGTTGAATTTCGTTTACTTATAGGTATCTATATTGCTTTATTTTTTTCACACTAAAGTGTGTTTCCTTTTTTTTTTTAATTCATGTATCACTAAATAGACCTCTCACCTCAATCTCACTAAAAAGAGGTGCGTACCTGCAAGGAGTTCGATAAGACGATACTTTCGTGCTGAGCACCTATTATGTATAAAATTTAGATATCTATATAAGCTGTGTAATTTCACCAGTGACCAATTATAGAATTATAAATCACATTATTACGATTATTATATTACTTATTTAAATAAAGTCATGGAGATCATTTTTGAATAGACTCTCTGCAAGATATTCTTTGGTTCATTCATTTAGGCGCGCATGCGCTATAGACACGGTAATGTTATCTATATTACAAAAAAATGTTACCAACTTGCGTAGTGCGTGCACGGATTTCGCTCTCATCTATAGCACGGTAATGTTATCTATACAGTATCTTAACTCGGCTCTCTCGTTGAAATAACTACCTACAACCGCGCTGTACGTAAACATGCGATAGGGCTACCCGCCTCCATTATTTTAATTACATTTGCCTACTTTGTGTTTCCATTTAGTTTTGTGATTGTAAATATACTTATTTTTTATATGAACAAATATTTTTTTTGGGATATGAACAGGAAGTGTTCACTAAAAATGCGTGTTGTATTTTGACTAGTAGGTAGATTTTATAAAAAAAAATATGTATATATTTGAATAAAAAATCAGTCTTAAAAATTTGCGACTGAAAAATATTTGTGAGACGTACGAAATGCTTTATCATTAAATTTTAGAGTATAAGAAATCCGCATTCTAATATAAAGCTTATAACTAGGAACCTATTTCACTCGTGTCAATCACTTTCCTTTACTCTACTCCCTGTTTTATTAATCGAGACATTTTTTTTTCGGGGGATTAAAGGAAATACTTGTCCATTAAATAGACACACATTATGTACCGTCAACTATGTAGACTATAAAATAATGTTACTTACTAGTAAGTAACATTATTTTATCATATTACCTTTCAGTACCCAGGTTATCTAAAAAAAGTTATCCCTGGTTGCGTTATTGACGAATTCATGCAACCAAAATCAGCACAATATATCCTACTCATCATATTAAATATGTAATATGTACATAAACTTAATTTTAGTGAAACTATCGCGCGTTTATTGTTAAAAAAATAACACACCCTCTATTCGTCACTGCGGCACAGACGCGAATTGCTGCGTACTGGAACTACATTTACTTTACAATGTTTAATATTTTTTTTTAATTATTTCTCTTTGTTTTTTATAACTCTCTCGCTCAGTCCACAACTATTATATTATATTTTGTTATTTTCAATATTATGTGGTACTTCTGGCGGTAGTTAATTGATACTTATATATTTTTTGTTAATCTGTGAATAGCGTTGTGGGCTACATTATAATCAAAATGTTAATTATGTTAACTTTATATTGTATATGCTTTATAATGTAGCTGTTTGCTTTTCCTTATAAAATAAAATAAAAATAAAAAAATAAATAAAAATACTGAGCGCGGGCCGAGATCCAGGCGCTTAGGTATAACTCGCGTTTTGTCCGTTTCTATGAAGTTGAAATACTGTATATATAACATTAGACTTAGGTATGCCGTATTGTGTTAAACCGCTACCGCGTCGCGCGTTTTTTTTGTCGCAAGCCGCCAAAGACCGACTAGGCAGAATAGGTACACAAAACAGCTGTCTATTGTGCCTAGTATAGCAGTTCATTGACTTCGCGTAGCAATCGTGCGTGTGTGTGAATAGAGTAGATACACCGTGTTCGTAGACCGCGGTTGTCCTTGCTATTATTCCCAAAGCCAACGTGCCACAGCTTAAGCAATAGTACAGACTTTTTTTGTATGTGAAAATTAAACATGAGTGGAACACATTCCGTTATCGATTCTACACCATCCCCCGCAGTATTGTTGATGAATTAATATCCACATTATATAATATTATCTTATTACAAAATTACAAATTTAATGTTATGTAATTCGCTTAGCAGGCGTTATTGCAAACTTAACAATATTAAAAAAATAATATTATCTTAGTTCTATATTAATGAACTATCAGGACAGCGGCGACAATATGCTGCAGAACCCATCGTATCAGCTGCTTTCTGAGTTTTAGCTCAACAGATCCCCAAGATGGCATTAGCAATATCGATTCGGTAGATATTTGGTGTTATAATCTACCTACAAAAGCCATACAAAATATTCGCAAGGAATATTTTTGTATAGAGGGTAAAATGTCGAATCATCATTTGATTCTCCGCTACATAATATTACAAAACGTACATCGTCGCTCCTTGTTAATTATTTATTTTAATTGAAACTGAAGACGCAAGAAATAACATTTGCTTTATACTCAACATTGTATGCACTTCACGTATTTTATATCTCTGTGGACGTCAGTTAGACACTCAGTGCAGTGAGTGTAACATATTTTGGGCAAGACTTTCTTCCAATTAATTTAGATTTGTGTGTCGCCGGCCGGTCGCCATATAAGAAGACACAGAATGATGTTTGCTGTAAATCTCAACTTGAAGGCATAACGAGGATTTTTGAAGGTATGTGGGCTATTTACTACTGCATTGTGTCTGGGTTGGTGATTTCAGGGAGGTTCATCACTATGGTTTAAAGGTCAGCCATCATTTTAGGAGCAAAAAACCCCTATGCAATTTAAAACAATTAACGGTATACAAATACACAATAGCTGTAGGCTATATACACGCCTCACCATATCCAAATCAGAGCTAAATGAATTCGACCCATTAGATGATTTATGTCAGCGTCACATCAGCGATAAAGTACTGTACTGTAACAGCCGGATCGTCCACTGCTGAACACAGCTTTACCTATTTATTTGTCATAATCCCCAAGCTTGGCAGGCGTCTCCAGGATCGCAGTGTAAGATGGTAGTTCTTTAGAAGGCACCCACCTTCCAGTATTCCCTTAGTCACCTCTTACGACACCCACGGGATGATATGGGCCTTACCATGTCTACCAATTGAAATAATAGTGTAAATAATCCTCCTCTCTCCTAATTGTGTGCCCAACAGGGTCTGTAATGAACTTTTACTTATTTTGACCATCTTTGTCTACACTACAGATAACAATAAAGTATTGAGTACCTAGTACATATATATCCTGCAATTCTTACCCGGCACCCCACGGGGACGTATTAGAATTGCAGGATATATATGTACTAAGTACCAACCAGATTTACCAAACGCTCACTCTGTTCTACTGAACCAAACATTACTTTAGTGTATATGGATTCGACAGCTGTAAAAATGTATAAATTTAATAAAGGAATATTTTAATATTACCTGGTATTTCTCGGTAGCCAAAGTCCGTCTTGTTATTATATGATATTCATCCTCACGGCAGTGATGCAGAATATCATATGATGATATCATGTGAAGAATATCATGTGATGGCTAAGGCGTGAAGAGCGCTATGGCAAAAGAAATTACTGAGACAAGGAGAATTAAGAACTAACTTCTTGGAGTGATAAGTTCAGTACAGTGTCTAGCAGAACGAGAAAGGAGATACTGCATCCGTTATTGACAGGCGTGACGTATATCTTAACATCAGGCGAGCGACTCGTCCGTCTCATCAGTCTATAACATAACGAGCAGATTGGAGTAACTGGTGAATTAACTAAACCTGATAAATAAAAAAACTTTTTTTTAATGCCTGATACGCTACGTGCCTTTGACCACTATCTCACCTGATAACTGATTATGACGCAGATGTTATTCAGGCTAACCTAGAATTACTGACTTTCAAGGACTGCTGGCAGAACACACCGTTAGGAGCTTGGCGACAGATTTTAAACTTGAGCTAGCCAAGCCGGCATTCCAAAATGCCCTACCACCATGCTATAACGACTGCCATCCTAAGACAACAACCGGGACTGATGGCTTAACGTGCCCTCCGGAGCACGGAAGCGCTCAGTAGTAATGTCACCAGCGGTCACCCATCCAACTCATGACCGCGGCGGACGTTGCTTAGCTTTGCTGATCGGTTCAGAATGGCTAAGCACACTTCTCTACGAGCGCTTCAAAATTCAAAATTTAAAGGACTTTGTAGTGTTTATTTTTTGTCCCGAAGTTTCAAACACTTTCCAATGATGATTCCGGTTACGAGTAACTACACTAAGGTGAGAGTTACCTTATGAATTGTCAATACTGCAATGATAATTATATATATTATGGATGAGCTAGCTTAACCACTACATATACTCGGATAGCTTAAATTATTATTGCTGCTTTCCTCACTTGGAATGTTTGCTGTTTTTTATCACATTTTTGAAGCAGTGATGGCTCAGTGACTTTGGCTATGGACGGCCGCGCAGCAGTTCCATGGTTCGAATCCCGCCGCGGACTTGTACTTCATCGCATGGTGGAAGGGCATTTTGTGAGTGTCCGCCTGGCTAGCGACCACTTTGAAGTAGAAAATCTGTCGACAAGCACATAACGGTGTGTTCCGGCAGCTGTCCTTGAGAGCCAGTAATTCTAGATTAAAATTGTTAACACCTTCGACCATATCATCACTTACAAAGGCTTACCCATAAGCAATAAAAAAAACATTTAACTCAAAGGTTCAGTTGGAAAGATGTTCAAATCTGTATACATCTTGCATATTCCTCCATCCCATTATACTTAGCTTTAAATATTCTGCAAGAAACAAAAAAAGAAACATTTAAATCGCATTTACTCAATTTCTCCAAAAACTGGCAATATATAAAACATTAAGCGTCTATAAACTACGATTTCCACAAAAACTACTTTCCACCCCGAAGTAGGGGAATGAAATAAATGTTGCCATAAATAACACAGTTAACAATATATATTTCTCCAGAAACGGAGGGAATGGCCCTTGATGCGGGCAACACTTTAATATTTTTGGGGAAAGTGATAATGTGGAGGAGCATGGTCTGAGTGACCTAGATTTATTTTTGATATAAGTTTTTTATTATTTATAAGTCTACACTGTCTCTTCTTGGAGTCTGTGGACTCCAAGGTCCGTGACTTTTCTTAATTATATATTTTTTTAATTTAAAACCAGTAATAAGAAATAGGAAACACGCGACATTCTAAGGGGGAACAGTGTTAAAACATAATTTTTTTTCGTGTAATGTCATTCGCACTAGCATCCAGAGCAGACTGGTGTCCTCTAGCAGCACCGTTCCCGATATATAATTTTAATACTTATTTTATAAAGTATGATTAAATATTGGCTGAGAGGTTTTCCTAGCTTATTTTACTGCCTAAAGGTTTATAGGCCATTGTGACAGGTAATATTAATTAAAGGAAGGTAACTACAATGAAATCAAAATACGTTATTATATCTTCTAAATGTGTCTGCGATGTCACCTTTGAAAAGAAAATTACCTTCTGAACATATATGTAATTTTCATACAGTTACCCATTTGATTTAGGACTCATAGAGTTTCAAATAAACAAAACATACACACACTTTCAAATTTGATTGGATTGGATAATTGATTTGGTGCTTAAATATAATTGCATCCTATTGGCCAAACGGTCACAGAATAAAAATGATCACAAGGATCACTCCACACAGCCATTCCAATAAATAAGCGGCTCTAGCCACGAAGCAATAAGGTGCACTTCAGCTTGCAAAACACGGAGTTTCTAATAATAATATTCTATAAGCCGTCTCTCTTTCTATTGCATAGTCACGCATAGCTCTGATCTCTTCTAACGCAGCACGTACTGTAGAATGATCCCGTCTGGACGGATACGCCAATGTACTCGTTGCTTTGTAGCTATAATGCGGAGTGAGCTAGACCTTGCACGGTACACTTTTTAAACAACGCCCATCGCTTTTAATGTTTACATTCTGCTGTTATTAAGCTAAACCATATTTTAACCGCAGACGTATCCACTTTTTTGTCATAAAAACTAACGTGAGTTGTCATGATTATTAACTAAATATACCGGCTAGCACTCGCGGTGTTTAGTCGAAATCTCCGACCGGTGTTCGAACAGTAAAGATGCTCATTCTCAAGAAATGCGGGCAGCCTCGATCATCATCCAAATTTTAATAGGGATGGTGGCTGGACTTTACCATCTGCGTGGAAACCAGTGCTTAATTGTGCCTCGACCAGTGCCAAAACGTTTACCCGCGAATCGGACGTAGTTGCAATAGTGTGCGAAGACCCTACACATACTTTTAACGAATGCAGTGAAGACAGTGACAGTGACGCACGCGCCCCTACCCCGCCTGCGACTCCATTGCTGCCCGCCGTTCCTCAAGTTTCGGAGAGGGCGTTGCGAGCAACCGCCTGCAGCGCGCGTCAAGCAGCCCTCGAGGCTGCCCGCATTCTTTGAGAATGTATATTTACTGTTCGAACGCCGGTCGGAGATTTTGACTAAACACCGTGAGTGCTAGCCGGTATATTTAGTTAATATCCTCTTTTTTAAATTTTCTTAGTCATTTTCATGTCCTTTTGTAACAGGTACGAATAAATATGTAAAGAAGTGTAACTCTCATACAGTGACTGCTTTGATTTCGGACTCATCGACTACACAAGTAACAAAACACGCACAAGCTTCCAAATTCAATCGAATTGGTTAATTGATTTGGCGCTTAGAAATTATTGCATCTGATTAGTCACGTCAAGGTCATGTTGTCACCGCCGTCATTCCAACTGTATTTTCATACAGAGAATTCTAAGACAAACTATGTTCCGAACTACATTTTATCGTTAATAAAAGCTATTCCCGAAGTTTTCATATCCTTGTGGCTTCTCCAGAATTTTACAACACACTATAATATGTTTGCAGAAATAAACAACCCAGAAGAACATTGATAAATTCAGTTGACAATTACCGCGGTACCACAGCATGACTCGAGCCCACGCGGCGAACCGTGCACCGCTGAGAGCGGTGCACGGTACACTTTTTAAACCACGCCCGCCGTGGTATAGTTGACATTCTGTTGGTTTTGAGCTTGAATTACATTTTTTTTCATTATTTATTCGTAGGTGGCGCGTAGAAATATAATATATCCCCCATTTTTGGTTAAAAATTGGTTGAAATATTTACTAATACCTATGATATTTTATTCTGTAATGGCTTTTTACGATATTTTTCAAACAACACGTCAAACATGTGAACTCAGATCAATGGTGTTTATGTAACAAAAAAAACTATTTGAACAAATGAAAAAGTGTTTTATAATCATTACATTATTTTCACAATCAACCTAGATTTCTAATTTAAATGTTTATTATAATTGCAGACAGTTTCATATTTATACTAATGGTCAAATCCATAAACGTTCCGAAACGAAATAATATGTTTATCAAACGTCGTCAGTAGTGCGCAAAGAAACACACTTATACAGTAAAAATTAAGTTTTTTAATCCTTTTTTATACGAAGCGATTATTAACGTTAGTATTTTGATTTGCTTATCTAAATCATGAAATCTTGTCTTTATATCGAACCATTTAACTGAATTTACTTTTTACTTATTCAATTTAATGTTGAATTTACTATTTACCTTAAAAAAATCACATAAGTTTTTCCTGCATATAAAATAATGACTTAAGAGATCCGTAACGTAATGGCAAAACACCTTGATGAGATTGAGTTATCTGTCTGCTTTAGTATGTCACGGATTTCGAGCATGTGAATGGAATGAACAAACCTGAAATTATGATATTGCGTGTGGAATTTTGATCTAAACTTGAACATTGGACTAAAAAAAATAAATTCATTTTGAGGAAGCATATATAAATACTTACATGAATTTGTAGACAAAAAAATACTTTTTTGCCCTCCCGTATTTGGGGTGTTATCATTTAAAACTTATTGAGTACACATCAACAGCGACAACGTCCACCTTTCCATTTTTTAATTCTATCTAGCCCTGAATGTTGTTTCTGAGTGTGCAACACTCTATCGGTTGAGTCTTTTTTAAGTTGTATTAAATTTACTGAAATATTTTTTACCTGAATTGCATCTCTTGTCGATAGTGAACAGTATTTTATGTCGGTGAATCTTATAAGAAGTATGCATCTCAATTCAATGTGAAAATATAAAATATGACATAAATAATTGTAACTAACTTTCAACACTAACAAATTAATGTTGGAAGTCGAACCATGATAACGCGAGGTCGGTATTTTGAATCAGCTTGGTACTGATTTCGACAAGTTATTACATACTTTTTAGTGTTAGAAGTCGGTTCTCGTATTATTTATCGGATAAAAAACTAATTGAATGTATAACTATATCTTTTCATTGAATCAGGGACGAGCTTATTGCCATCATTGGGCACATATTCAGACTTCGAAACACTGCAATGTGGTGTACTCTTTAGCAAATATCTGTCTTGGTGGGTACTACCAAGCCAGATATTCTAAGTTATACCACTGTTGTGTTTTAGTGTGAAGTGCACTGTAACAAGTGAAATGACTCGAATAACCAGACATAAGAACTAACGTTTCGAAGTGACGAGTGCAGTGTCATGCAGAACGAGGACGGCAACACTACAACTATACTGGATACGCTTACTATCAGGTAGTAAGCGTATCTATCAAGACAAACAAATATTTAGAACAAATAACTAGCAACCGTGACCATTAATTTTTTTTTGCTGAACGTTGCAGTACAATCTATAATATTTCAATAAAAAAAAATTTAATTGACCTTCAATTACATTTTTAAATTGAACTATTAAATCGAATAAATGATTTTGAATTTAGTATTTCTTTCAAGTGATTATGATGGAACAAGCATGATGCTTTCTTGGTTTTAAGCGGTAAAATAATAGATGCAGATTCAGTAAATAATACGAGATAACTCACGTAATTAAATCAGAAAGCTCCGACTAAGTATAGTTTGTGCTAAGGTGCTAAGCATGACGTCAACGACAGCGTTCCTCAGTGACCTCTTCTTAAAAAAGGCCACCGAATGTGGTTGTAACTATAGTCGGAGCTATCTGACTTATTTACGTGAGTTATCCCGGATTATTTACTAAAATCAGTGAAAACCGTTTTAATAATAAAATAGATGAAGTTCGTCAAGAGTGACGAACTGCACTGCGCCCATCACCATGAGACATAGTTTCTTTTTTTTTAACCGGCTGTATGCCTTTATTTAAACAAAATACTTTATTTATATTTTATGCGTTATAGGTTAGCCTTTGACCACTATTTCACCTGATGGTAGGAGATGATGTGGTCGAAGGTGTTGTTCAGGTTAACCTAGATAATTATATTCATTATATTACATACTACGAACTATATACAATGTTACAGCTACTACAATAAAATAATTTAGATAACTTATAAGTCATAGCAGACTTACAGGCAGTCTAAATGCTACAGCCCAGTACCAGTTGGCAGCGTGCCAGCATGCTGGCAATATTAATATTTATAAAGTTGTTAAGTCTCATCTGGCTATAATTTCAGCAGCACTCATACTGTTCAAACCGAAACACAGTAATGCGAACATTCTACTAACTGTACTTCTGTACTGCTTAGTGGTAGAAATAACCATAGTGGCAGTAATTCCCCGGAATTTCCACGTAAGACATCTTGTTAAATTACTATTAGTTATACTCTCTCTATGTCAACGGAAGTATTAAAGACGCTGAAGCTACATAACCCAAAATAATCACACATTGCTAAACCGCCAGTGTCTCCCTTGCTCTATGTTCTGCCTTGTCCGTTACCGAAAGCTCTTTTACGAAAGCCTTACAAAAAAATAACAGCCGCCCCATAAAGTACCAGCCATAACTAATGCACCACTGCGACCATAATTCTAGGGGACGCCCATAAAGCGGGACATAACTAAAAGTTTCCCGTAATCCCGTAATGGGTCGAAGAATAGAGAAATTCAGTGATATCTGAGTGGTCATTGTCCTCGGACACACGAAATTATGGGAACGTTACTTGTGAATGGGGCATGTTTCGTGCGTCCTTGCGTTTTATGTGCCTTATATTGTTTGTTAGATTGGACGATCTGTTAAAATGTTTTTATGTATTATTCTAAAGATGAATTACTTATACAAAAATACAAAAACTAATATGGTTTCACAAATTTAATAAAAAAATCCAATTACAAATAGTTAGAGCACAAAATTCTTGTCCCAAGCGGAAATCGAATGTTCACCGGAATCGTAACGCGTGAAGACGTCTGCCTATATAATGTACATTTGTATCTCTCCGCTAATTATGAGCTGATTTTGAAGATTATGTTTTTGTTGGGTAGACTTACCTCTATAGGTTATAATATATAGGTTGGTCCATTTAATTATCATTAAAATTATTGTTCAATAAAGGATATTCATGAAATTAAACAATAGTGTCAAGTATTTTTTTATAACTGGATGATTTATTGATATTTGGTGAATTCATTCTTGAGAATGGTGAACAGTAATTTAGGTCAGTGAATGATCTTGTAAGCAGTATGAATGTCTAAAAAGAGTGGAAAAAACTGTGTACCTATTTATGATTAGTTGCTTTTTTTCATGGTTAATGTCATATCATATAATCATATATCTTATTATATAATCTCAAAAAAATTAAAACTCATAATACTTATAGAATTTACTGTGCCATGGGAAACAAACATATCTAAAAACCACACAATAAAACCAAACAAATATTAGGTATGACCTAACAAATGAATTAACCAAAAACGGTTAAGTGGATAATTTATATGCTGTAGAAGTTGGAGCAAGGGGTATACCAGCAAAATTCCTATATACATAAAGACCTCAGCCTGCCAAGTACAACCGTAACTTCCATCCTAGAACGTGTATCCAAGCCTGCATGAGTAGAATCTTACCAAATTTGGTTAGTTAGGGGAGGAGGGTCGAGCGGGAAGGGGAGCGTTAATGCATTGTAAAGAGGCCTCTTAACCGTACTCCTGGGTTGCAAGCTCCAGGTCCCTCTAGCTAGCCTCTTCCTCTGCAACGCTATGGACCTGGCACCCGTACGGTGGAATGTTGAGTAATTCGTCTCTTTGTAAACTATTAATAAATATTGTAAATCTGTGTAAATTTTTCAAAAAACACTCAAAAGATTTGTAACTGACTATCTACAAAAAATGCGTCGATTACTAAAATATAACGAATTAATATTCAGCAAGTCCAAAGTTAAAGGCCAAACAATTTGTAAACAAAAACTCTGCAAATAAGTTTATGCCTAGATAAAGTTTTAAATAGATGTTTATTTACGACCTAAGTTATTAAAGTGACTTAAGGCAAAGTTGAGGCGCTTACAAATTTAATCTTGTATAATTTACCAATCAAATAAATAGCTCTAAATTAGTAATTTTGACATTAATGCTTCATAAACTTATAAAAATAACTTAATTACAAACTATACCTTAAATTAAATTAGACCAAAAGGTACATGTATTTTATAGCATACAGTTCCAATAAATCTCCAGCGAGGCGTGCAATTTTATTTTTTGTTGTTTTAAATTATAATTTAACAACTAATGCCCCCCTATAGCCTCTGTATTCACGGGAGAAGCAATTGCTATTCTAGAGGCCATTTTATATGTCTCCTCCCACAAAATTCCCCGTGATATCATTTTTACAGACTCTAAAAGCTGTCTACAAGCTATACTTGCAAACCAATTTAAATCGAAGAACAAATTCCCCATAATTTTAAAAATTAAAGAAGCCTTATATAGAATCCATCAGCCAGGCTTACAAGTAGTTCTAGCATGGATACCAGGACATGTAGGAATCCCAGGAAATGAAACTGCAGACTCTTTCGCCAAGAATGCTACTATTCATGGTAATAGAGATTATTATAAAGTTTATTTCCACGACCTCTCATCAACTTGCGAGCCTCAAATGCGTATTGCTTGGAACAAAATTTGGCAGATATCTAAGAATTCTAAGGGAAAATTCTATGGTAATTTACAAAGTATCATTCCCACTAAGCCCTGGTTTTTTAAATATAAAAAATATTGTAAGAAAGTTACATCTACCATATGCCGTCTACGAATGGGTCATGCCTGCACTACTGTATTTTTAGCCAAAATAAGAATTCGTGATCATTCTATATGTGAGTGTGGCCTTGATGAAGGTAGTGCAGACCATATTTTTTTCGGTTGTTCGATGCTCCGCTGCTCTCTATATGATATGCTTCCATCAGATATTCCTCGTCCTATTAACCTTTGCTGTCTTTTACCCCTGGTCTTCTCCCCTTTCATCCATATAATATGTAAATGTATAGAAGTCAATAAAATAAAATTATAGATTTGTATTTTATTATATATTCCTAAATATTAACAAAGTATATGGCATCTACACGCATGTGTATATATATATATTATAAAATAATTATTATAATCATAAGCTTAACTAAATTAAGATGTCCAAGAAAAATGATAAGCAATATAAATAAAAAAGAAGTCAGAAAATTGTGATTCTTAAATAATTACAAAATATACATTATACATTAAAAATCCGTCTTTGGTTATATAGTTCATCTCATTATAGCCTAAGCAGTCAAATGAATTGGTAATTTTATCGAATTATTTTTACTGGAATGAATTTTCCGTTAGACGCCAGGAATTCTTTTAAAGAATATAATGGATGTGATTCAAAAATATTTTCATTTTCTTTTTAAACTCAAGATTGTCAAGTTTCATTATAGTCAAGGGTAGTTTATTAAACATAGATATTTTATTGTGGAAGCCTTGTTTTTTTACCTTTATTAGTCTAGTTTTCGGCATAAATATTTTGCTTTATTTCGCAAATTAAAATTATGTATATCTTGGTTTTTACTCATATTATCAACTTCCTGGTGTAGGTATCTCCAAAATACTGTTATAAACATATAACGATAGGACAGTATTTTTTTTTTAAATATTCTCTTACTGATGTAATATTAATTTACTGACATAATTATGGAGATATTCAACCCACCATTCCAAAAACTCCCTGGTTTTTCAAATTTCATAAAGCCAATAAAGTAACCACATCAACACTTTGCCGTCTACGACTGGGTCATGCCTGTACTCCAGTTCACTTAATGAAAATTAGGATTAGGGACCACTCATTGTGTGAGTGTGGTCTCGACGAAGGAAACGTAGACCACATCTTTTTTGAATGTCCAAATCGTTGCTTTTCTCTGTATGATATCCTCCCTCCTGAAGTCTCTCGTCCAACATCAATGAAATGTCTTCTTTCACTTATGTTTTCCCCATTAATCAACCATGTATAGTGTAAATTTGTAAATATTAACAAAATTAAATTGTGAATATTGTTTGTTATATATATATAGCTGTATGTACTGTAACATTTATGTAAGTTAATGTTAGTAATAAGTATTTTAGAGATTATTTTAGTTATGTAGTTATGTCATTTCTTTGTTTTAGATAAATCATCATGGTCTTCAAAACTTTGGTCGTTTCTTAAAATAATATCTCTACGTGACTTATGAAACTAGCATGAACGGACATTGGCAGAATTGTGGTAACATTAATCCGCAGAAGCCATTAACAAAGAAATAATAATAATGTTGTCAAAATAATGCCACAAACCATCTCATTCTCGCGTATGTGAAAATATGTTATTTATTGTTATTGGACAAATTTTAGACATTAAAAACCAGTGTTTTTAAAATGTATACATGAGTAAAAACAAAAATTATGAGTGGTGAAATTAAAATTGTTATTTTTGCACGTATGGTACCTTGAAATCCCTTGTGAAGGTTAGTATTACGTCCGTTTCCAAGTTCTTCCAGATTTTGTGGTTTATTGCACTAGTTTAGCAATTTTATAACTGTTTTTTCATTGGAACACTTCCGTTAGGTTGTTTACTACAACTCACGCACACACACCTCACACATTGTAACCGGTGATATATAGGTTAGCCTTTGACCACCACGCATTGACGGTATTGTTATATCAACAAAACAAACTGGTAGGCCTGATTTAACACGGTGTATTTTACAAACTCTTTACCGTGAAGGCGTCTCGAACACAGAGTTAATAGTTGTAAGATGCGTAAAACCAAATTGCCATAAATTCTGCGTTCAAGAAGTAGTAGCCTATCAGTACTGTGTTTAGGTTTGAAGGGCTCTGTAGCTGTAGTGCGTAAGTGAGAAGTGCCGAATTTTTGTATTAATCCCTTTCTTCCTTTACCATATGGAAGAATCTCTTTATCAAGATAAATATATATTGATAGGTTAGATATTCTACGTCTGTGTTTGACCTGAAGGGCATTAGAACAAGTAAAATTACTGGGTTGACGACACACAAACGTCGTGGAGTGACGATGCAGTGCTGCTCGATAAACGAGAAGATGACACTACAACAAGCATGCAAAATGCTTACCATTAAGTGGGCGACTTGTCATTATAATAATCCTTCCCAATACAGAACATATTTGTACTATTCTGAATAAAAGGTTTTCTGTTATTCAGTCCGTGATTCTTTCTCGGGGCTCCAGTTAGACCATGTTTGGCTATTTTAGGTATGTGTAATTTATGTACATTATATTGTGTGGTAACCTATCCAAGTACAAATTTCGGCGAACACAGTTTAAGTCTATTGGAATGGGAAAGACTAGTAAAGCTGCAATATGTTCGCTTCATCTATATTTCCAGCTACCTAGCTGATTCCAACCCTGGAAATGGTTTTGTAGGTGCACACCAGCTACCATTGGGTAAAAAGGGTTAAGATCATCACAATCACAACATGTCACGTCGCCGTGAGTAATGTCTGCGTTGGTCACATTTTTCTCTTAGTCGTCATTAATGAAATCCGTTAAGAATATATGGAACAGTTCTTTTTTTTGTAAGCCAGGAACTGATGTGTTATTGTATTGCCTACTATGCATTATAATTCCAAAATAAAACTAAAACCTGCCATATAAATTTTTTCACCAGAGAGAAAGATAAAATAAATGAATATAAAAAAACTAATTATTCTCCCGTCCATCAGTGTATCCTGGCTCATGTAACGTTGTTGTAACCGTTTTTGTGCCAATGTTACAGATTCAAATAAACATATTTTTATGTAAACGATGAATATGTGGCATAAAAACCTTCATTTGCTTAATTAAATGTCACACATTTTCCATTTTACCGTTTTTGGGCTTGTTTTTCTCGAAACAGTAGAAGATTTTACGTCTTAAAGACGTTAACGGCTTTAAGAAGTTACGGCTAATTTCTCGGTAAAGGCGAGTAATTTAAAAAGTAAGTAGGTAACGAAAAGTTAGCGCAGCATCTCATTGAATCATCCACATACTGGTGCTCGTTTAAAAATCATACATTTCAGTCTACTCACTGCAGTAACCAATCATCATGTTCAATTAACTGTAAGCGTCGCTACAAAAACTGAACTAGCTGCATTGAGCGTTCAGTTAATAGCGTTCAGTTAACGGCAGCTGAGCGCTTGACTAATGACTGTTTCATTGCATTCTATAGCGCTGCTTGATTAGTTAAGGTGACAAGGATATCTGTATATTTAGGGCATGGTTTGTGCCAAGTGTTTCCCTATATTCATATATTTATTATTATTATTAAATTATTCACTTATTTAGACTCAAAAAAAAAACAATAATGGATTCAGACATTACCTTGCAGAAATTCATAATTGATAATAGATGATAAATTCTAAAAATATTCTGCGAATATATAATTTCATTATACCAGAAGAAACTTCAAATAGTAGAAAACATATTATAAAGGATATAAAAATTAAAATTCAAGAGATTTTTTTTAATTTTTGGCCTTATCCGAGGGTAGGCACAGTTTTCCATCTCCTCTATTTTGACGTACAGTCCATCCATACATTTTTTGACTCCCACATACTCCATCTATTTCTTAACAATTAATTAGTTACAAAAGTTTTTAAGTTATCATAGACACCATCAAACATCATCTATTGAACATAAAACACTGCAACTTAAAATGTATGTCATTATATTTTTACAGAATATTTTGATACATAAATAACTGTCAAAAAACTATTTATCACACCCCTTCGATGACTAAAATGTGCAACAAACAATTTGTCACCAGCAAAATAAAAACAATATTTCGTCCATGCGGTTGCTTTTTATTTATTAATTTCCATGTATAATTAGGCATTTGGACTACTAATTACCCTTGTATTTCAAATCACAATCCTAATCAACATTTCAAATCTACCCTCATTTCCCTACCCCTTACTCATAATTACGGTAATGCATCTTCACTCAACATTAAGTGGGGTGGCATTCAAATCACCTCGTATATTTCGCATGACAGTCCGCCGTTAAGCCAAAAACATGGTCACCGTTATAACGGCGTTATCGCCCACTCATTCTTCCGAGTTGTAAACTAGAGCGATTATTGTTAACCACGGGGCTAATTTGTGGGGGTGGGAGAGTTAAAAAGAGTGACACAGTTTAAGTATTGCTTATATAGCAGTATGGGGCATTTAAGGTTCTCACATTGTAATCGTGTATTAAGAACGAAATCGGCACAAACTGTGTAGTAAGATTTCTTTATCTAAATGTTCTTCACATGCAACTTGAATTTTCTTTCTGTGAGCGTTGTAATATGTTTTGGCACTTTATTATAAAACCGCACACAATTGCCTAAGAAGGATGTTTTATTTGTCTTTGCTAATCTAAAACCTGGCACCGCTATTTTATCTTTATTCCTAGTCTTATAATCGTGATTGTCACTGTTTGATTTAAATTTATACAATTTTTTACGAACATACATAATATTTTCAAATATATACAGACTTGGTAAGGTTAAAATATCAATTTCTCTAAAAAGATCTGCTCGTCTTTAATATCGGTATACACCACAATGTATTCTTTTTTTACAGATAGATATAGTTTATATTTTAAATAATCACACAAAATTTTATCTCCCGGAAATCAATAGTTTTTGAGAAATAAATTATTGCAGTTTTAATTTTAACCAGGATTATTTGTGTATTTTGCACTTCTACTAAGTACATGGCATAGGATTCAAAATACCGCGACTTATTCGGGTAGCTTAGATTAGGTCGTATGGTGAGTCATAACCGAATCGGTGCACCCACCTTCCAAGCAGTCTTGCCTGCTCTACCCCTAAAGTGTTTTTTATAAGCCGGAGGTACGGAGGGGGAGCGGCGCTAGTCTACTCGTGGCGAGTACGCTGTGACGAGGTAGCGAGAAGACTAAAGCGCTGCGTACCCACAGCGCCGGAGAAATTTCATAAGTATTAAAAATCTTGGTTTCTGAAATCCCCCTCCCTTCAGTGGGGAATATTCCGCCCTCCCTCTCTGTAACCACAATACGTAATATGTACTCACATATACCTACCATATCTAACTAAAGTCCTTTCAGTGTATGCAGGTATAAACATATTTTTTAATTATTATTATTTAAAAAAAAAAATCCAGTACCCCCCACCCCTCCGGGGGATGTTACACCCCCCTCTCCCCCTTCCCACAAGTCTTCCGTGCTCTTAATGTTTAAACTTTTAAATGTCTTTATTAATTCAAATATTGTTGTGTGTCTGCAAGAAAAGTCTGGCAATTTGCAGGGGAAATTATGTATTAACAGAGTTACTGCTACATACAAGCATCCATGACTTAGTGACTTCTAGGTGTAAGTTAGAAAAAAAATTGTCAAATATATTTGCCACTTGTACTGATAAGTAGTAAACAAGCCCCGCAGAGGCCATAGCCTTAAAGTTGAAGTTGAAGTAGATGTAAATCAGATATTTGATTTTTATCAATATTTCAGACAATGTAGAATCTAATGTAGAATTTATTTTTAGACTTGCCAATTTTGTTTCTAATAAAAAGAGACAACAGACACACAAGGAAACAGACTTAAAAATTTTTGAATAGTTCCTAACATACTAATCATGAAATTGCTTGCAAAATGTAAAATTCTTCCTGCGATACAGATCAAACAAATAATTTATACTTTTTCGAATACCTGTAGTTGCCCAATCACTGAACTTCAACTTTCCATTTACTTGTTTCTTTATTTTTGGACAAACTCTTTGAAACTCAGTATTTACTAAAGAAAATAAACTATTATAAATGTCATTCGGGTCACTATGAGAAAAACTTGTAATGCCAAGCTTAGCTTCTATATTGGTACTGAGTATTTCTAGCCTACTGGTTGTTAATGGCCTATGTTCAATTTCATACCTCGCTGTTTCTCAGTTTTCATCAAATTGAATTGCCAGGCCCTCATGATCAGATCTAACACCCTTCATTATTGACTTTTGTTTAGTCTTACACTTACGAGTATATATTGTCTATACAGGTAGCTGAAGTGTCTGTTATCCTGGTGGGCCTACAGATAGAAATTTCAAATTAAATGACTTATACAATGAAATAAGATCAGTCTTATTTTTAGAATTCAGTAAAATATTTACATTAAAATCACCACATACAAATATGGGTTTTTTACATTTAGAAATTTTCAGTAGTATACTTTTCAGAGTGGCTAAGAATTCTGTAAAATTATGAGGATGACCTTTATCTGTTGGTGGTCGATATACACACAACACAAGATGCCTGTCCACCTCCACACAAGCAACCTCACAGACACGTTCGATAGAACATCTGACTAAGTCGTTCTTAAAACGTTCTTTATATTTTAAGTTATTTTTAACAAGAATTATACACCCTCTTCCTTCTGCAGATGATCTGTTAAACGCACTGCCTACACTAAAATTCTTAACATTAAATAACATTGTACGAGTATATTCTGCTCTTAGCCATGCAATGAAAGGCTTTGTAGTGTTATTATCCTATTGCATTATATTTCCAATAAGAATTATCTAATCGGTGGTGAGAACGCCTAAATAAACAGGCGAGCAAAGCATACTATTTAGATAGCACCTCAAACCTAGGTAAATCTGGGAGATGTATTGAAATATAAATAAACCGAAGCCTCTTAAATGTTTTGCTTGCGGAATGTACGTATGAAAGACCAAACCTGGTATGTTTTGATTAGTTAGGAATATTGAGAGAATGTCACGGCAAAGATATTCTAACGTTTTGAATGTGAAGAATGGTCTGAGATCCCACAAGCGCCTGATAAAAATGCGATGGAATAGTCGCCTCGAAAATATATTGCTCGCGAAAAGTAAATAATAAAATCAAAATGTTTAATAATAAAGTCCTGCTTTTCCCGGCATTCTGGAAGCTGGAAAAGATCACGAGGCGATCTCTCAATAACCCATGATTACCCCTAATATATAATTATTGCATGTCTAACAGATTATTGACCATTTGAGAACAATAACAAGTTTTGTCAATGAACTTGGAAACAGTCTCTGGTTTTCAAGATATTTCCTTTTTACCGTCCAGGCTCATTATGAAATTATATTTAACACCTGTTCCTGGTCAGGTAACAATATAAATTAATTTAAGAATAATCCTCGTTTAAAAGTTGTAGTCATTTGAAAAGCTGGGTCGACCACATGATGATAATTGTCAAAATTGCAAGGGCTATTGTATATGAAAATTGAATAGATTAGTATTGGCATTTTCCTCTTTTGAATTGTATACTCAGATTAGGCTTTAGAATTTAATACTACAAAGAATACTCAATAATAAAGGGAGGTTATGAAAAAAGGAAAGAGGTAGCACATGCGAGCAAACGAGAAGGAAGATCAAACTAACGGGTGTTACCCTGCCTCCCGCAAGCTGGTATATATACCCCTCATCCGCCGATGACAAGGAGAGACCTCGTTACTTCTTGCACGAATGTACGTGCGTATACACATTTCGCGTTCCAGAAATTAAGTGCCAAGTCAAGGCATATTGAAGATTAATTTTCATTACAAATAATATACGAGGAAAATTTAAGAGGCGTTGAGGAAACGTGTGCCGTTGGCGCCACACAGCTTCCTTCGCTGAACTTTGAGAAACGGACGCTGCTCACCAAAATGGCCGCCACAAGGCGACACGAATCCATGAGGAATTAAACGGAGCAAAAGAGAACATATTTTTGGGAAACAACGAACGGCATGTATAAAGGACGGGACCTCCCTTCGTCATAACCTAAGGTACCAAAATAATCAAATTTAGACCCCCATGTGCGCGACAAACTTCCGTATTTTCCCCGCGCGTAGTAGTAAGCAGCAGTGCTCGGCTTAAAAGGACTATAGAGTTAGACATTGTAATTTTTGGTATAATAAATAATATTTTTGTAAAGTGTAAAGATTGTTTCCATCAGCCATGCCCCCTAGCGAAGCATTCCTCTCGAATAGGTACTAGCCACCATCAGCACAAAGACGGCCTGGTCACAAGGTCTTCACATGCTGCCCGCTGATTATCCAGGACACCTTATTATAATAAATATTTGTCGTAAGTATCGCTTAATTCACTCCACGAACCACACAATACGACAATGGCGCCCGAACTTTCTTTTTGATTTTTAGCAGTAAACTTTTTTAAAAGGTGGCACTAAAATTATTTTTACGGATGCTTTGTTAGGTGTATTGTTGATGGAATAGCTTTAAGTATTAGATAGCCGAGGAAAATGCACATTTCAGCCAATAATTTATTCAATTCTACTAGTATGGGTTAGGTACCAATCTTATAATTCTAATTATAATTAAATTATTATTCATGTATGCCCTTAAATCAAATGTTTTGAATTCAATTTATTATAATTATGCAAAGATTTTATTGTTGCGCTAGGTTTTTACTTTTTTGGAAAGGCATTTAGGTATAGGATTTAAATGAATGAATTTTACAATGTTATATACGTCTTCTACAATAATTTATAATTGTCAATATTGATATTTCTAGTTTTTTTTCTTTGCTTATGAATATATTGTCGCAGTTAATATGGCTTTCAACCAGAGCGACCCAATTTTTATAATGAATACAAATATAAATAACAGTTATAAAGTCAACCGACCCCAACATGTCGTTAAACTGTGCTGCGACGAGAAAACGTCGTTAAATAGTTACCTAAGGTGGTAGGATTCATTAGTAATCTGTCTGGGTGTGTACCACCACCATGTTTTTTAGTCACCGTAGGGCATGGTACCCAGTCAACCGACCCCGACATGTCGTTAAACTGTGCTGCGACGAGAAAACGTCGTTAAATTATTACCCTAGATGATAGGATTCATTAGGAATCTGTCTAGGTATACACCACCACTCTGTATATTATCACTGTAGGACAAGGTACTCAGTAAAATCACATATGTTAAATATTAAAAAAACCAGTAATGCAAGTAAAAAAACAAGTCACAATTATTTCATCCCGAAGAACAAAATTTTTTCACATGTCAGAAATTTTAAAATTTGCATAACTTTTTAGTATCTAGACTATTAGGCGAGTCTAGAACCGTTTGAATTTTTGATTCAGGACTTCTACTTTTTGAATAATTAAGAAAATTAAGTTTTTTTTGCAACAAATTTCATCACAATTTTAAATTCAAATTCTTGTTCTTACACTAAATAAGTTCTAAAATTCACTATATCAATTCAATCTTTTCAAAAAATTAGCATAATTCAAAACAAATCAGTATAGTTTCTCATAAGGGTACCTCATATTTTTTTAATAACTTGCCATACTAAATCATTTTGAAGTTTCAAAAACCACACAGTAGGCGTTTTGCCGAAAATACACGTCCAAGAAGCAGCTAGGAATAACTTAATAGAACTATATTTAAAGTAAATTGAATAACTTAGTACTGTATAAACCACAACTTTCTATGTTGGGGGGTAAGTCAAATTTTAATGCCAATTAGGCAAGGTAGGGAACAAAGCAAGCGTTCCGAGCTTGTGTAGGGAAATTTTTTTGAAAGAACTGGCGATACTTAGATAGACATTGCAGGAGTTGTATTATGTTATGGCAGAATGTTAATCTAGGTTGTCCACCAACCACAAAATTGCTAGTTTTTTTCTTAGTGCTCATCTAGCACTATTTAAGGAAGGTTTTCCTATATTAAAAAAACCACACAGCCAAGTGATATACCTATATAGGTATATAACTATGAACCTGCATTATCTACTAAAATCTACATAAGATTTAATGAAGTGTGAATAGCACTTTAGGTAAGCAATGTCTTACTGTTATGAAGCATATCTCAATAGCTTCACCCCATTCTTTAAATTCTCTAGACGATCAATATTCATGTACCTACTATATAAGCACATGATGTTAAATTCGTTTTCTGTTTAGTTAGGTATAACTACTTGTGTAGTAGTGGAATAAGTAAATATTCAATAAAATATTTACGCACCATACTCAGTGTTCTCTTTAGTTTTAAGTAAGGTAGGTAACAATATGAACTACCTACTTTTTAATTTCCTTCCTTAAAATGTTCTTAGCTATATTTATAAAAGGTAAATAAATACTCTGGCCAGTAGAATGACCACGAACAAAGTATTTATCAACGTATTCTGATGTAGATGTTGAAAGTATGCTGCGGTCAGCAAACCAAGCAAGCAGATACTGATTATTCATGACAATTAACAAAGTTCAGTAGTGTAAACACTAGAATATTAACTAGTGATAAGCGAACTAAAAAATGAATTCTGATATGACATTCAAGAACATATACTTGAATTAATTTTCTCTTTGTTTTAGATGTGTTACTCGCGAAGTACCATCATACGTTTTTAACAAGCTCTTAGATAGCTGAAGCAATATATTATACTCTTTATTTCTTTGTTAAATAGAATAGTGCACTGATACGACATTCACTCAAGGCCATGTCTTTGAATAAGTTTTTCTTTGTTTCCGATGTGTTATTCAAGTAGTACCATCGTGTCCTTGTAAATAATGTTCATATATGAACAAGGTTAGATACATTTAAAGTACAACCTTTAGTTAAGGAAATAATAGACATAACAAAGTCTTTAGTTCTGTATTAATAACATAAACATATAAAAATAGAAAAGTAAGGTTTGATCTATAAAAATGTTACCAAAACAATTGGTCATTTTATAATATATATAGATTATAGGTAGTCATTAATATGCATACCTACTCTAGATTAAATAAGTCTTATACAGGCATAATTTCTAACTTAGGTTTATAATTAAATAAAAACTAGTTTTTTTACCTCCTCAAAGTAAGGATTTTAGGATTAATATTTGCATATCAGATTGAAGTATAATAGTAAATAGTGATAAAGGCTAATAGTATTATAACTATATACAACGTTTTATAATCAAATAGTACTGATTTTTCTTTGGATTGGTTGAATAATGGACAGGAGCACATGATGGACTGAGAATGCAAGGTTAACATATAGTGTATATATGAGTGAAGCAAAGTTAGGTATTTATATGGAAGTATGATATGTATGCAAGTGAATAAGGAGTAGGTACGTAAGGCAAAGCTTTTGAAAGGTGAGGTATGGACAATGATGCATGTATAGTAGAAATATGGAGTTTAGAGTCAAGTATGCTAGGAATCTTATAATGTAATGATGAAAGAAAGGTACGTATGGAGTCTATTAAGTGAACCTGGGAAAGTTTTTGTTTAGGACTGCCATGGCTGTAGCGTCAAACTGAGTTTTCCGCTTTTCCTGGGAAAGGGGGTATTGTAGTGTTATTATCCTATTGCATTATATTTCCAATAAGAATTATCTAATCGGTGGTGAGAACGCCTAAATAAACAGGCGAGCAAAGCATACTATTTAGATAGCACCTCAAACCTAGGTAAATCTGGGAGATGTATTGAAATATAAATAAACCGAAGCCTCTTAAATGTTTTGTTTGCGGAATGTACGTATGAAAGACCAAACCTGGTATGTTTTGATTAGTTAGGAATATTGAGAGAATGTCACGGCAAAGATATTCTAACGTTTTGAATGTGAAGAATGGTCTGAGATCCCACAAGCGCCTGATAAAAATGCGATGGAATAGTCGCCTCGAAAATATATTGCTCGCGAAAAGTAAATAATAAAATCAAAATGTTTAATAATTGTATGATAACAAAAATTGCTTGCATTTGAAAAAAAAGAATGAGGATAGTGGATAGGTAGGTACTAACCTCGGCCTGAGATCCAATCCTCTCGATCCCTTTACGCTGGTGAACACTTTGTTTACACTGATATTAGGTAGATATTTGTTTTGACAGTATTTGTTATTGTTGGTGCTATACAAGTTGAAATATGGGCCCATTAGAGTAAAGATGGGAGATTTTACCAATTTAATTTAGTTAGCACTCGCGCGCGCTCACACACGTCTCTCGTATGAAGATTTCTTTCTTTTCCGTCGTGGCGCCACCACACGGCATAGCTTGATATTGACTGGCGCGCAATTCAAATCTTCTTTCTTCAGGTCGTGTTTGGCCGAGGTGAAATGAGGTTAAGGGAAAGAATTGCAAGCTTTAACATACCACCCCACTTGAAATCACTTAGGGATTTCACATATACAAACCTTTAGAAAAAATTACAGGACTATCAGATGAACAAGACGAAAAAATCTCATTCAAGGGAATAAGAATTTAGAAACGACAATAAAAGTCGGAAATTAAAGTACACATTGTGCTCCGATTAACCAATTATGGGTGAACTTATATTAATGCCTACTCTACGTACTTACTAACTAGAAGGAATACTAATTATATGGAAGTTAATCTGTTAGAGGTAATGGACACAATTTCGCGACTGGCCGTTTAAAAGACCCTGTTTTTGTACGAAGGGTGACGACGCGTACAACACCGTCCATGCCTGGGTGGAGAGCAGTAACTTTTCCGTAACGCCACTCCAACGGAGGCAGGTTTTGTTCAACGATCATAACGACGTTTCCAATTTGAAGGTTAGCTTGGCCTGTGGACCACTTCACCCGCTGTTGTAACGTGTGTAGGTAGTCGCGTTGCCAGATACACCAGAAACTTTGTGTTAGTTTTTGAAGCAACTGCCATCGCTTACACGGTGGAAGATACACATTCTGAAGCTGAGGTTCGGGCAATGCTACTAGTGGACTTCCAATTAGAAAATGACCAGGTGTCAATACGTCTACTTCATCAGGATCAGTAGATAACACACAAAGTGGACGAGAATTAAGGACAGCCTCGATTTTAGTGAGTACCGTCGTCAGTTCTTCATAGGTAAGAATCTGAAGACCCACTATACGTTTAAGGTGGTATTTCATAGATTTTACTCCACTTTCAAAGATGCCACCAAAGTGACTGCCAGTGGGTGGATTAAGTCGCCAAACTATACCACGTCTTGATAGATCTATGTCAATTTCTGATTTTTGATTTAACAGAAACTGCTGAATCTCGTTAAAGTAACGCTTGGCTCCAATGAAATTTGTTCCACAATCAGAAATAATTTGCTGGCAATATCCTCGACGTGACACGAATCGATCAAGTGCCGCGATGAAGGCTGGGGTCGATAAATCGGTAACGACTTCAAGATGGATCGCCTTCACGGCTAAGCAGACCATCACACAAACGTACACTTTGTAGGTAGGAGCCTTACGTCTACGGCTTTCTCGGACGGTGAACGCACCGGCAAAATCTATACCAATATTTTGGAAACACCTTGAAGGTTGGACTCTCAGTGACGGCAAATCACCCATTAAGGGTTGACAAGGTTTTGGATTTACCTTGTAACACGTCACACACTTAGATATGCGAGAACGGATCAAATTGCGTATGCCCAGGATCCAATATTTTCTTTGTACAAGAGATTGTAAAGTACGTGGTCCACAATGAAGATACAGTTTATGAAAATAATCTATCAATAACAGCGAAAGTCGGGAACTTTTGGGAAGCAACCATGGATTAATTGACATTTGTGGTAATCTCGCATTTTTTAAACGCCCTCCCAAACACAGAAGGTTTTTTTCGTCAATATAGGGATTTAGTTTTTGTATGAAACGAGGACATGGTTTCTTAGTTTTGATTAAATTTATCTCAGCTGAAAAGAATACTGCTTGCTCGTGTTCGACTAACTTCAACATTGCCGTGTCAAGCTCTTTTGCCGTTAATCCTGAGTTAACGCGCTTCTTTTTTGCATTATTAGCAAAGCGTAAGCACCAGGCTAGAACACGTTGGATTCGAGTCAGCGAGGAGTGTTTACGTAGTAACTCAGTAATTACGCTTGATTCATCAGGGGTGGCTGCTGGGAGTGAAATTCTGGCTGCAGGTTTCAATTCCGGAATAGTATCTAGATTTAACGATTCTCTTTGCGTAGGCCAGGTGGCCGGATCGGCAGTCAACCACGTTGGGCCAAACCACCAGATTGGAGAGCCAATTAGTTGCGAGCAGCTCAAGCCACGACTGCACAAATCCGCAGGATTGTCAAGAGAACCAACGTGTTGCCAGTTCCGGACATCGATATCATCATTTATTTTAGCTACGCGATGAGATACAAATGTTTTAAGCTTGTATGGTGGAGTATTTAACCAGGCTAAAACGGTGTTACTGTCTGTAAAAGCAGTGATTCTGGTAATAGGGATTCGTGAATGTAGCAGCTGGACCATATGCTTCAATACACGTGCCAGTAGCCCTGCAGCGAGCAGTTCAAGGCGATTAACTGTCAAAGGTCGTAAGGGTGCCACTCTCGATTTCGCAATCAAAAGATGAGAGGAAGATACGCCATCATCTGAAGATCGCATAAAGATACAACAGCCGTATCCTTTGGTGGATCCGTCAGAGAAACCCACCAGTTCAAATCTTGATGCGTTAGACATCACTACTTGTCGCGGGATACGTACTTCCGGTAATCTTTGTAATTCCGAACAAAAATTCTGCCATTGTAGTTGAACCTCATGGGGTACAGGATCATCCCACTTCAATTGAAGTCGCCACAGGTGTTGTATGAGTAGCTTTGCTATGAGTACGACGGGTGTAAGCCAACCGAGAGGGTCGAAAATGCGGGCAATAGTTGATAAAATTGACCGCTTTGTAGTACATTTCGAGTCCAGTTCGGAAAGCGAGTAGGTAAACAGATCTTCAGACGGATCCCACTGTATACCCAGGATTTTAAGTGTGTGTTGATTGTTTTCGTCACAAAATGTTTTTGGTACTTGACAATACTCAACCGGTAGTTCAGAAAGAATTTCAAGGGAGTTGCTAGTCCATTTCCTCAATTCGAATTTCCCACAGTTTAATAACTTTATCAATTCGTCTTTCAGTTTTATGGCCTTTTTTACAGATGACGCTCCAGCGGTGATATCATCCATAAACGTATCTTGCAAAAGGATAGTAGCGGCTTGAGGCCATTGCGGACCATGGTCTTTAGCCAGCTGATGCAACGTGCGGATTGCCAAATAAGGGGAGCTACTCACGCCATACGTGACCGTATTAAGTTCAAACTCTTGAACAGGATCTTCGAGAGTGTCTCTCCACAGAATGTGTTGGTATTTTCTATCTTCCGGTCTGAGTTCAATATTTCGGTACATTTTTGATATATCTGCAGTGAACACAATATTAGGAATTCGAAACTTGGTGATAATATCCACTATATCATTCTGCAATTTCGGGCCAATGTGCACTATATCATTGAGTGCAGTTCCATTTGATGTTTTTGAACTGGAATCGAACACTACTCGCAGTTTTGTCGAAACGCTATCAGGTTTTAAAACACAATGATGTGGAATAATGTTTCCACTGTTTTCTGTTTTGCTAACGAGCCGCATGTGACCCAAGCTAGAGTACTCACGCATAAAGTCAACATAGTCTTCCTTAAGTTTGACTTGACCAGAAAGCCGCTTCTCAAGCTTAAGTAGCCGAACCAACGCAGTATTATACGATTCTCCAAGAGTAACGCCGCACGGCTCTTTAAGCAATATCGGTACAACATATCTACCGTCCGGTTTCTGTTGAACTAGACTTGAATATAATATCTCACACTGCTCATCCTCTGGGTTTATGATGTTGATAGAGGGTGGCTCCTCAATTTCCCAAAAACGTTTTATTACTTTGTCGAGGGCGAGGGTGGATACAAATAGGGATGTGGTCGTTGGTGGCGGTCGACATTTTGGATCTAGTTTTCCTGTTATAACCCAACCAAATATGCTGTGGATCGCATTAGGTAGACCGGGGCCTAAATTGAGGCGTTGCCCATCGTAAAGGTCGTGGAAGAGTTCAGCCCCCAAAAGAAGGTCAATATTGTTAGGTTTGTCAAATTCGTCGTCAGCTAATGTTAAGTGTTTACAAGCATCTCTAACGGTAGGAGGAACCTCCACTGTAGGCATTTGATTTGTAATAGTGTTCATCACAATAGGACATATGTCAAAGCGAGGATCATCAGAGTCACGTGGTTGTATACAACACGACGTTACTCCTTTTATTTGATGTACAAAATTTTGTCCTAAGCCTGCGACGGCTAAGTTGCAGCGGCGTAAAGGCAACCCCAGACGCTGAGCGCAGGCAGTCGTCATAAAACAATCTTGTGCCCCACTATCAATGAGTGCTCGAACATTCATAGTGCCTCCAGGACCTTGCACGCGAACTATGCATGTACCAAGAAGAACTAAAGCGCGACTGTTCCCCACATGGGCGCTCGTACTTGTTGTACTCATCGTTATGGCGGGATTCGATGCGGTCGCCAATTGCTCCGATTCAACATTAATGCTACTGCCAGGTACTACCACAGTTATTGGTTCATGCAATAGTGTATGATGTCGCGCGTTGCATTTTGTGCAGTTAGATTTAGAAAAGCACTTATCCGCGCTGTGATTTGGGCGTAAACAATTAACGCAAAGGCTTTTCGATTTAATTACCCTTTGACGACCCGTTAGATTGTATGCATGAAATAAAGGACATTTATAAATTCCATGATGCGAAAAACCGCAACAAGCGCAATCAGGGAACTTGTTTGAGTTGTTATACGAAACTGACGCTGAGTACGTTCCTGTAATTGCATGCTCATCGTGTGGGTTTGAATACGCTTCTACATCGGAGTAAGGTCCTCCGTCTGTGTAGGGCCCCGAATTCAAGTACGGCCCTGGTTCTGAGTACGGTCCTGGCTCTGAATCCTGGCCCGCGCTCGAGTTCGGACAGACCCCATCAAAAACATTCGGGTGTGGTAAAGATCCAAGTGTATATTCTGAGTGCGGCCCTGAGTTCACAGGGGAAGAAGCGGCATACGCGGAGCGATATGCCTGGTTATTATTTTTACGTATTTGCATATCAAGGTTGCGATTACCTTGAAATCGGGGTTGCACTCTTTGTTCTCTAGCCATTTGAGATGAAACGCACGTTTCGCTTGCCTCCAGTATTTTTACATAATCTTGAAGAAACTGTAACAAGTTGTCAAAGGAAGGTATCGCCTCTTTATTCTGAGACTCAAAACGCATCCGTGTATCAAAATCAAGATTACGAGATGCCAAATGAAAAAGTACGAATTCACCTAACTTTTCTATTTTGATTGCCTTTAGTGCATTAACTGATTCGTACAACAAACTTGTCATGTTTCGTAAATCTTTTAAATTACCTACTTTCATCGCAGGGTAGGTACATATCTTATCTAGATAGTTTGTGGCTAATATGCGTTTGTTTTGAAAACGGCTCACGAGCGCATCAAAAACAACGCTGTAATTATCAGCTGTAACCGGTACACCCTTCGCTACTGACAAAGCGGAACCTGAGAGGCAAGACAGTAAATAGTGAAACTTTTCGATCGATGTTAAATTGTTGTTGTCGTGTACTAAAGACAGAAAAGTGTCGTAAAACGTTTGCCATAACTCTATATTTCCATCAAATTTACACAACTCGATCTTGCCTAGTCTAGCTTGCCCGATCGGCTTCGAGCCGACCGCGTTCGTGTCATCGATCGCACGGATCGCATCGGCTAAATTATCTTCAGCCGCGGCATGAACGCTGTAGTACAACATATCAAATGATTCCACTGATTTGTAATCAATAACCTGTTTTGGATCGATTTTCAGTTTTAAGGCGTTTATTTCATTCACTACTTCTATAAATTCTGAACGAACTGATTCAATACGTTTATACCTACTCTTAAAAGTACTTAATTTAGTTTTATTTTTCTGAATCTCGTTTGATAAATCATATAGAATCTGAATTTCGCGATATATGTATTCTTTTCGAGTAGTAAGTAATAATAATTGAGCATTGTCATCCGCAACCATTTCACAAACTTAAACACGAATGGTTGTTCAAAAGGGGGTACTTAAATAACACGACTATAAAACGTAAAATGTATTATTATACAAGTTTAATTGGTTTTTCTGAGCACAAAACGCTGTAACTAGTATTTTATTTTGCACTTAGGGATGTATGAATTAACTGATTAACTGTATTGTAAGCAGTTTTATAAAAGTTGTTGACCTGTATTATTGGAGTTTTTTAATAAATTTGAACCCAAAATAATCCATAGGACATTCGCGCTCGAAGTGACCACTTTATGTATGATAACAAAAATTGCTTGCATTTGAAAAAAAAGAATGAGGATAGTGGATAGGTAGGTACTAACCTCGGCCTGAGATCCAATCCTCTCGATCCCTTTACGCTGGTGAACACTTTGTTTACACTGATATTAGGTAGATATTTGTTTTGACAGTATTTGTTATTGTTGGTGCTATACAAGTTGAAATATGGGCCCATTAGAGTAAAGATGGGAGATTTTACCAATTTAATTTAGTTAGCACTCGCGCGCGCTCACACACGTCTCTCGTATGAAGATTTCTTTCTTTTCCGTCGTGGCGCCACCACACGGCATAGCTTGATATTGACTGGCGCGCAATTCAAATCTTCTTTCTTCAGGTCGTGTTTGGCCGAGGTGAAATGAGGTTAAGGGAAAGAATTGCAAGCTTTAACAATAATAAAGTCCTGCTTTTCCCGGCATTCTGGAAGCTGGAAAAGATCACGAGGCGATCTCTCAATAACCCATGATTACCCCTAATATATAATTATTGCATGTCTAACAGATTATTGACCATTTGAGAACAATAACAAGTTTTGTCAATGAACTTGGAAACAGTCTCTGGTTTTCAAGATATTTCCTTTTTACCGTCCAGGCTCATTATGAAATTATATTTAACACCTGTTCTTGGTCAGGTAACAATATAAATTAATTTAAGAATAATCCTCGTTTAAAAGTTGTAGTCATTTGAAAAGCTGGGTCGACCACATGATGATAATTGTCAAAATTGCAAGGGCTATTGTATATGAAAATTGAATAGATTAGTATTGGCATTTTCCTCTTTTGAATTGTATACTCAGATTAGGCTTTAGAATTTAATACTACAAAGAATACTCAATAATAAAGTGAGGTTATGAAAAAAGGAAAGAGGTAGCACATGCGAGCAAGCGAGAAGGAAGATCAAACTAACGGGTGTTACCCTGCCTCCCGCAAGCTGGTATATATACCCCTCATCCGCCGATGACAAGGAGAGACCTCGTTACTTCTTGCACGAATGTACGTGCGTATACACATTTCGCGTTCCAGAAATTAAGTGCCAAGTCAAGGCATATTGAAGATTAATTTTCATTACAAATAATATACGAGGAAAATTTAAGAGGCGTTGAGGAAACGTGTGCCGTTGGCGCCACACAGCTTCCTTCGCTGAACTTTGAGGAACGGACGCTGCTCACCAAAATGGCCGCCACAAGGCGACACGAATCCATGAGGAATTAAACGGAGCAAAAGAGAACATATTTTTGGGAAACAACGAACGGCATGTATAAAGGACGGGACCTCCCTTCGTCATAACCTAAGGTACCAAAATAATCAAATTTAGACCCCCATGTGCGCGACAAACTTCCGTATTTTCCCCGCGCGTAGTAGTAAGCAGCAGTGCTCGGCTTAAAAGGACTATAGAGTTAGACATTGTAATTTTTGGTATAATAAATAATATTTTTGTAAAGTGTAAAGATTGTTTCCATCAGCCATGCCCCCTAGCGAAGCATTCCTCTCGAATAGGTACTAGCCACCATCAGCACAAAGACGGCCTGGTCACAAGGTCTTCACATGCTGCCCGCTGACTATCCAGGACACCTTATTATAATAAATATTTGTCGTAAGTATCGCTTAATTCACTCCACGAACCACACGATACGACAGCTTTAAGAAGCGATTTCATAAATATATAAAACTTGCTGTTTTAATTTGAATTTAACGATAAATAGCCTTACGAAAATTGCAGTCGTGTTTTTTACTGTTTATTTAATATATACTTGTTCAGGAACTAATTATTGCTTAAGAAAATATGGCCTCGAATACACTAAAAATGCCCTGTTTTTACCGCCATGATCAGATACCACTGTAGGGGCAAGGAAACGCTCATGCGACAGTTTGCATTAACACCTCGCTCGCCTTTCCTCGCCGCCTCTCCAGTCGTCTCTAGATATTACTACGTCGCGCACGCGGCTGTTAAGCTATACCGCTGAGTACACTTACGCGCATATTATAGTGTTAGTCTGATACCTGTGTACTGTAATGTGTTAAATAATAAAGACAACTCCTACAGTCAGTGCTTGCTTTGAGTTCCCACAGTACAGGCGAATACGCATACGCGGGACGGTCAGGGCACCTAACTAGATTATTCCCTTGGAAAAGGACCCGCGACAACCACCAGAAAAATTGAAAAAGATTTCGACATATGTGAAATTAATAAAGTAAATATTAAAACAGCTCAGTTTTGAAAGAGAAACCAGGGGAACACGTAACGTCGATCTCGTGAAACTCCTTCAAATGCCTCACAGGCATTGTTTTCTTTTTACGCTAAGCAGAAGGACGGGCTCTTGTGAAATTATATGCTCTTAAAATTGCTCGTCGAATCGACATATAGTTAGGTTTAAGGAGTATATCCGAAGGTTAGGTGTCTAGGGTTAAATATAGATATTTGTATCGGTAACAAGATTGATTGTGTAAAATTGTACCTTTTATAATTTACGAGACTAATAATTATTAGAGAAATAAAATAAATATTTATAATTTATGGTAATAAAGGCGATTACAAACCGAAACCATTTTGTCTTTTATTTGATAAAAGGTTGCATTACTTTTAAGAATATACATACCTACTTATATATAATTCTATTGCGGACAAACAGGAATAGATATGTTTTATCTGTCCCCCTAATGCCAATAGGGGGACAGATAAAACATTAAAGAGGTGAATAAAGTTTGAACTGTCCCATAGGGGGACAGATAAAACATTAAGGAGGTGAATAAAGTTCGTACCGTCCCCTTATCGCTAACAGGGGGACAGATCAAACTTTTTTGTTCGTTCTGTCACCCCGAGGGGACAGAGCAGGGGGACAGATCGGAATATTTCGGCAGCGATACGTAATTAAGTTCGTTTGATCCCTTGCTGTATCTTTATTTCTTAATGTTGAGTTATGTAATTAATATATATTGTATTTAAGAATTCATTCTATAAATCATACACTTTGGAAACACGATTATTTAAAATTTTGTCAAAAATATCCAAATTTACATCTCGAAATAAACCCTTAGTACGGCGTAAATACTTAACGGAGAGTCATCCGTATTTAAATAATAAAAAAAACAACATGTTTTCTGTAACGTATACGCATTACATTTTTCAAATAGGTATCTGTTTTTATTATACGCAGGAAATACTCGAATTCACGCATGTTCCGCTCATTTTAGTCAGAGCCGCGATGCTTTGTCCCTATCCACTTTAGTAATTCTTGGGCCGTCGGACAGGGGCGGATGCTGTTGGCGTGCCTTTTGCACACATACGCGGCGCGCCTAAAAAGCTCGGTGCCCCTTAATAAGAGTTCATTTTAGTGGGTACCAACACAGTGTTAGATATTCTGTCTAGAATCAGTAGTGTACAAACACTATTTTCTGTATAACTCTAATTTGAAGTGAAGGTCACTATAGCAAGTGCAATTAGTAGGCGGACGAGACATACAAACTAACGTCTGGGAGTGACAAGCGGCGCCTTGCAGGATATAGTAGTGGTCAAGCAAAGCGTGGACTGTGAAACCATAAATAACTGTAATGGACAGGTATGTCGCTAACTGTCAGACGACTTGTCCGCCTTGTCAATGGATTAAATAACAATAAATATTTTTCGTCGTAGCTTACGTTATTGGAGCAGTGTTGAGTCTTGTCAATTGTGTTATCTAGAAATTAAAACTAACAAGAAAGCAAAATGCACAAATTACCACATTAGTACAAATATTGAAAAATGTTTAATGCTTAAACAAGGTTATTAACAATTTCTTACGCCTCATCATTGAATATGAGAGAAACGCACACATTTTTGTTATACCTTGGCTCAAGCAAGATGTGTCTACACAAGTACTCATCGATAAAAAAATTACAAAAAATTAAACTGAGCCTTAGTGTTTGTATAAGTCATAGTGATCAGAAAAGGCGAATACTTGAAATTATCAATAGAAACTATAAATATCAAAGACTGCGATTCAAATCTGATTTTGTGGTTGTTTTGAATGCCAAGTTAAAAATCTAAGAAACTAATGTTATTTTTCAATTCCATTACTAAAGTGCAATCACGCTTAAAAACCGATTAATATAAACATAATGCTTAGGAACATGTTGATTTGGAAATTTTACACATACAAATTATAAAGGCAAAAAGAATATTTGATTATAAAAGGATTTCTTAAAATACAGCAAATTTTTTCCAGTAATAGCTTGCTATGTTTCTTCGAAGTAAAAGATAATGACCCCTATTTACGAACTGAAATGACTTCTTCGTAATAGCAAATTAATTTATATGGACGCTAAACAATATGATATTCTTGAGTAAGGAATTTGCTGCATTGAAGAAAATTTCATATTATTTGGAATTAATGTGATAATAAAATTTAAGAATGTAAAATTTAAAACTATGAATATTTTACAAATAAAGAAACTATGGCTATAGTTGAGTACATTGTTATTTATATGATAAATATATTGTAAGTAAAGGTCTTAGTTTATTTTGTAATTCTTAAATAACTTTTTAATGTCAGTTACTCATTTATTTCTTCAGTCTACATGTTGTTTTGATTTTATCGTTTGCTGTAAGCTTTATTTTTTTACTCCCAGTTATTGTTTCTTACGAGTCTAGAGTGCAAGTTATTTTTTAACTTTATGGGATTTTATTTATAAACTGGCATCGGATCTAACGTGCACTTTCTAAATTTAATACTATCTAAACTATGGTACTTATGTTTTATTCTGTTCATGCTAATATCCAAATTCGTATAACGCTTGCGAATAACGGTCGAATGTTTTACACAGATTAAGCCGTCATATAATTTTGATTTTCTCTAAGCGTATATAGAATTACCTTCATATAATAATCAAATAAGAGGACCATCATACGCAAGCGTTATATGAATATTTTGGATTTTAGCATGAACTTAAAATAATCTTATAATACATTTTATTATTTTATAACATGGAAATGGGTGAAGTGCAGTTTTACACTTGTGACACACTGCTTTTAAGTAAATTTGCTATCAAGATAAAAAAAAAAAGTTTAAGAACTACCACGAATTAAAAAAAAAAATTTAGAGCATGCACGCTAGAATCGGCATCTCTATTTGACTATTTATATTGCAATATCAATTTTTTTATCTATAAAGCTCATCCTTTAGCTTTTTCTATTTCATAAACCCTTTTTCAGTTCTAATTGTGAGGGTGTCGCAACAAGTCGGTTTTATTTTTTTTAATCTAGATATGTGAAGTATTTTGAACCTCGAATTTATTATTATAGCTGTTTCAACACCAGTGTAATACTTTATTATAAATAATGGTCTTCATCCGTTGTTGCCGAAATCCTGAAAAATATGCTCAACCACATCATCACTTACCGTCAAGTGAGATAGTGGTCAAAGGCTAACATATCAATTATAAGTAAAAGTAAATAGTAATATATAAGACTTTCATAATATGTCTTAGAAGCGCTTGTATCGAAGTTCGCTTAGCGATTCTGAACCGATCAGTAAAGTTAAGCAACGTCCGCCTCGGTCACGACTTGGATGGGCGCTGGTGACATTATTACTGAGCGCTTCCGTGCTTCGGAGGGCACGTTAAGCCGTCGGTCCCGGTTGTTATCTTAGGGTGGCAGTCGTTATAGCATGGTGGTAGGGTATTTTGCAAATGCCCGCCTGGCTAGCTACCACCCTCAAGTAGAAAATCTGTCGCCACGCACCTAACGGTGTGTTCCGGCAGCTGTCCTTGAGAGCCAGTAATTCTAAGTGAACCTGAACAACATCTTCGACCACATCGTCACTTACCATCAGGTGAGATAGCGGTCGAAGGCTAATCTATTAGGAATAAAAAAAAAGAATCATCATTCATCAGGCTTAATGTCAAAGCTCTCAAAAAGTGGGCGTTCAAGGGGGTATAGTGCATATGAGAGGCCACAAATCATTAGAACACTTTTGGTTTATTCTTAATCAGCAGTTTGTGGGGGTGACCCTCAAAAATTGCCCACGTCCTATCCGTATATCCATTCCGATCCTCGCCTAGCCGAACACCGTCCTTACAATATTACTTAGTTTATCTGGTCATTCAGTACTAGTTATCACGATGACATTTTTAAAGTCTGCTGTTGCAGGAACTACTGTCATATTCCATCACTGATGTACACTGATTAGGGTCTTCACTGTTAATGCCAACTGTCACTTGTTTCACTCCCTAGTTAGCTGGTGTCACCTCTTCGGTGGCTGGTATAAGACTGACGAGTAAATTGTAGTGTCTTGTGACGTAAGCTTCGAGTTACAGAAACAACAGTCTCTCAAATGAATATAGACTAGCAGCGTTCAGTGCTGCCACTCCTGAACTGACCTAACTCCTTACTTGATGGCAATGATGGAATGTTTAGGAGAACTCGATGCGGTGTAGTTTGTTCTCACATTCTGACGAACATAGCTAAAGAAAAACTTATAATATATCTCAAAATAACCCTTTTTGAGTCTATCAATTGCCGTATTTCAAGTGGATATGGTGATAAGCGAAATTTCTTAGGTAAGTATGTTGATTCTTACGCGAACATATGCTAAGGTACCAACCTTTTTAGCATAATAGGTTTTTACCCTCAACAAGAAAATATTATCTGTTACAATGTCAAAACTAATTATTCTAACAAGACTTTCAAAAACTTTGAGCCAACCGAATAAATAAAAGCTTTACTAGGAATATTTGGGTTTTTACAAGAAGTTCTGAGAATAATATGGCTTTGAAGTAGGCTTACGATATTTAATAAATTTATACTTAAGAGATAGACTTCTTAACTCATTTAAAAGAATTTAACTATAATTAGTCTACATACTAGAAAACTGAACACCAAAACCGTTTATGAAAGAATTCTTTTTTTTTTATGCCTGATAGGTTAGCCTTTGACCACTATCTCACCTGATGGTTAGTGATGATGTGGTCGAGGATGTTGTTCAGAGTAACCTAGAGTTACTGGCTCTCAAGGACAGCTGCCGGAACACACTGTTAGGTGCTTGACGACAGATTTTGAACTTGAGGGTGGTAGCTAGCCAGGCGGGCATTTGCAAAGTACCCTACCACCATGCTGTAACGACTGCTATCCTAAGACAACAACCGGGACCGACGGCTTAACGTGCCCTCCGAAGTACGGAAGCGCTCAGAAGTAATGCCCAACCAGCGGTCACCCATCCTAGTCATGACCGCGGTGGACGTTGCTTAATTTTGCTGATCGATTCAGAATGGGTAAGCAAACTTGGCTACGAGCGCTTCGAAAAAGTCAAAAAGTCAAATTCTAGTCCTCAGATAAAAGACAAGTTAGGAAAATTACATTAAAATGCGATCATGAACTTTACCTGGGCGTACGTTTAAATACGTAGGCAATTCATAAACTAGGCTCAATGTGGACAATGAAGATGAGAATACTGAACAAAAATACTTACAAATACTTCACGCACTTCAGAAAAAGTTATGCAATATGACCTTATATATTACTGGCTTTGCCTCGCATTTTCATCAGCGATAGTGTGTATCTAATATTGAATGAATGAATGAATGAATGAATGAATGTAAAAATATAGAAATAGATTCAAAACCTCAAAAGCCAACGAAGTAAATCAAGATATGCCAATAAAATCATAATGTTCGGCCGACAATGCAGATTTAAAAGGAAAACACAGTAGCTAAATGTTATATGCTTAGAAAAGCTTCTCCTTTTCGAGTACTTATATCTCAATGCATAAAACAAAGATTTTCAAATACAAACAAGGTGAGTGAGCATAGACAACCTGTGTGGAATCCGTTCAACTGGAGGCTGCTCCAGTAATTGTTATTGAAAGACAAAGACTGCTTCAACAATCAGCCTTCTAGCCTCAGCATGCTCTTGGTGAATGCAACATTATAATATTTAGGGACCGTTCATCACCTAAGGATGTGTATTCCAGAAATAATACGAGAGTTTTGTTTATTATTCTAAGAATTATAGACAATGATATCGCATGGGCAAAGTTACAAGCAATGTTTCGGCCACTTTTCATTTTGACTCTGCCTGAAAAATAATTTAGTCGTATCTCTTGAATGCACTGCTTTTGAAGCGCTCGTAGTGAAGTTTACTTAACCATTCTGAATCGATCAGCAAAGTTAAGCAACGTCCGCCGCGGTCATGACTTGGATGGGTGACCGCTGGTGACATTACTACTGAGCGCTTCCGTGCTTCGGAGGGCACGTTAAGCCGTCGGTCCCGGTTGTTGTCTTAGGATAGCAGTCGTTACAGCATGGTGCTAGGGCACTTTGCGAGTGCCCGCCTGGCTAGCTACCACCCTCAAGTTGAAAATCTATCGCCAAGCACCTAACCGTGTGTTCTGGCAGCTGTCCTTGAGAGCAAGTAATTCTAGGTTAGCCTGAACAACATTTTCGACCACATCATCACTTACCATCAGGTGAGATAGTGGTCTAAGGCTAACCTTTAAGGCATAAAAAAAAACTAATACAATATTTGTTTACAGTACAGCGCCCTACACGAAATGTCTAAATTTCAGGTTTGTTACGCATATCGTGTTATGAACTAGATACCAGTGACAGGTTGATGGACAGGCTGAGTGACATTAATTTTACCTTTATTTCATCACTTGGGTAAGGGAACTTTCTAAGGCTAGATTATAGCACATATGAGCACTGAATTGCAAAGGCCGTGAAATAGGCATTTGCAGGTTCAGTATGAGTTTGAAGGCCGCGCCGTAGGCGAGGCAATTAACGTTTCTGTCGAGGCATATATAGGTAGTTCTTTTCTCAAAAGAATGCAAGGAAATTAACCCCTTTTTTTTACTTCGCTGGAAGCAGGTTTTCCATTGCCGATTTGGCTTCGGATCTTAAATCTGTTTTCTTTTTATATGCTCATATGTTAGCCCTCGACCACTATCTCACCTGATGGTAAGTGATGATGTGGTCGAAGAAGTTGTTCAGGCTAAACAAAGATTACTGGCTCTCAAGGACAGCTGTCGGAACACACTGTTAGGTGCTTGGCGACAGATTTTCTAATTGAGGGTGGTAGTTAGCCACGTAGGCATTCGCAAAATGCCGTACCACCAAGCTATAACGACTACCATCCAAAGACAACAACCGGGCACGACGGCTTCATAGTAAAGCCACTAGCGGTAACCCATCCAACTCATGACCGCGATGGACGTTGTAAGCAACTTCCATCGCGGAAGCAACTTTGCTGATCAATTCAGAATTAGCTACGAGCGCTCCTGGAAGAGTAAATCAATTTCCATTTCACTCTCTGAACCGTTGGAACTCATTTTAATTATTAAATTTATATTTATTACCATTACATACGTAAAGATCTTATAAAGACGAATTTTCAGCTTTTAGCCACTTGAATGCAATTTGTACTAAGCAAAGAGACTTACTTTGGCATGCCAAGAATGATAAAAGAGATCCAATCAAAGAGTATTTAATAACCCCAGCACGCCGCGCCGTTTCATAAAACATTGCTGGAGCATTGTCATGTTCCAAATTCAAAAAATGCTCCTGCAATATATTCGATTTACTTTATCGGTAAATTCGATACTTCAAGTGTTCTTTTTTCGAAAATAATAAAAATATTGCCATGCATGTTTAAGAAACGTTATATATATCCATGTGAGCGTAGGATATCCAGAAAAAAACTTTGGTTACATCTTACTAGTATACCACCTACAATGAGGAGATAATATTATATTATAATAATTCTTGTCTTTGACTCCGAAGACAAGAAACTTTTAAGAAGGAGTTAAAAAGAAGTTAATTGAATAAAATCTTTTTGGAGTCAAGCTACTGAGAGTCAACTGTAAAGTAAAAAGCACGTGTAAAGTAACCCCTACGTAATAGTTTTTCGAGTTGCAAAGTAATTTTACCGTTGTTAAATTATTTAAATCAAAATACCACACAGCAAAATTCAACTTTAAGAACAAAACATTCATAGCATCAGACCAAAGCTACCCACAACAAGTACCCATATTCATAAACAACCTCCAGCTACCTTATTAAGATGTAAAATCGTGCTCTAATCTTCGAGATGTGCCGATAAGTGCCGGCCCATTTAGCTGTAATGGCCCGAAATTAAGTTATACTCAAATGGAGGGTAGAAAACAAGGGTAGATTTATTTTCCGCAGTAAGTGTTCTTTGATCGAGTTGATGTGACGTGCCTGAGTGCTGTATTTGGGGGTTGGAGTCTTTTTAATTTAGGGATGGTAGTGAGATGGACAAATTTTTTACAACAAATGTTTTAACTGTCTTATTGTTGGATTCAACTCGCTTACAACTGCTTAATGTGGTAGTATCCAATTATAAGATGTTACCGATGTTTTGTTTATAAATTTGTTCACACTTGGCTTTTTATTCTCCGTTGAATTTTAAATATTATTTCAAGCAATTCGGCATGTTAACCAAATATCACAATTAACAAAGTTATATAGGTAAACAAGCGGCCTGCCCCGGCTTCGTACGGGTAATTACGACTATAAATTGAGATGTAAGCTATCCTATCTATCAATTTGGATCAAATTGCACACGGTGTGCAAATCAAATTAAAAATTAGTTCAGTAGTTTTGAAGTCCATCGCAGACAAACAACGTGACACGTAACTTTTATATATAAAAATATATTACTCTCCTTTTTGAATCTGTTTTATTGTTTTTTTTTGTGTTAGTGCATATTTTGCTACTTATAATATAAAACTAGGAACGGATTTACGTTTCTTCAGCCTACTTCTATTCTTTCTTAAGTGGGTTGTTAATACATTACAAAATTAAAAATTTACGAGAGATAAAATTATAGTCATTATTTATTAACAATCAGGTTGTTGATACAGTTTTTCATTCGCTACCCAAACATCATATATTTTCCTGACGACAACTTTCTTGACAGCTTATTAATCAGTACTAATATTATAAATGCGAAAGTACACACAGGTAATCAGACAGTAATGCAGACACACAGGTGTCTGTTACGCTTTTACGCCAAAACTACTGGACCGATTTGAATGAAATTTGGTATGGAAATAGTTTGAGACCCGGTCAAAAACATAGAATAGTTTTTATCCAACTGCGCAAAAAGAGGTTAATGTTTTTGCGCGATAACCGACATACGCGCAGGCGGAGCCGCGCCCGGAAAGCTAGTCAATGAGCGTTAAATCAGTAATATTTTACTGGGACCAGGACACTACCCACAAGGAGCGTTATTGTACTCTGCGACACTGACTAATCTTTTCGTGTCAAAGTTTCTACTGGTTGAGCGTTGATGACGGCTGAGCGGCAATTGAATCAACTGCTATACAAGGTTCAAATCCAAGAGTTTGTGATTATATATTTTTATTATTATCAATTCAATCACGATGGCCTTCAACTACATTACTGTCAGAAAACCAAGATGTAAATCAGATATGGATGAAGCAGATTATAGTTCGGACGATAGTTTCCGTAGTATTTCTCATTCCGGAGGACTACACCTGTCATCAAAAGGCGCTACAGCCATGTCAGAAGATAGTTTAACGGAACTGAATTTAGAAACATTACGATCTGAAAGTGTTAAAGCTCTCGAGGAAATTGACTGTCTGAAATCTGAGAATTCGCGGCTTCGAAAGCAACTTGCAGAAAAAAACCATCAGGTGGAGTTTCTAAAAAACAAATTTATTAGGTCTGACCCGAGTACTCCCATTGCCTCTAGCAGTATACCTGTCACTCCGACTTTGAAAAGGCTTACAAATATTAGGATGAAAATATCACGTCTATCTCCCATAAATAACCCTAGAATTTTATCTCTTACCGAAACACCTAAAAGCAGCTTCAAACTCATAGACAAACAGAACATGGGCCAGAAATTGAAAAAAGTAACGTCGACTGTGTTATCGCAACATGAAGATGCAGCCGCCACCACTGCCACTACCGGAACCGAGCCACTTAATTATTTTATGCCTCCACGTATCATCGACGAAAGGCCTTTTGTGGGACCCGGCTCAATAGATGGCGCCACGGGTATTGATAATAAGAAAATTTATATATTGGGTGACGAACAAGTACGTGGACTAGCTCTTCAATTACACATCAATATTGGAAAAAATAATAATAATTACGATGTCATTGGTATCATTAAACCTATGGCGAAAAGCGAAGAGATACTTAAATCCTGCGAAAGTATATGCAACTCATTAAAGCGTGGAGACATTGTCATACTGGCCTTTGGGCAAAATGACACAAATCCATACAAATTTATGTCGGATTTAAGTAATTTATTATACCTGACGCGAAACGTCAATATTTTTGTGATCAATATTCAACACAACCAGCACTTAAATGAATGGTTTTTAAATAATAATATAAAATTAATGATACAATGTAATAAAAACTGTCGATTTATTCAAATAGAATGTAAAAATATGTATCAAACTGATTATAGGAGATATATAAATAAATTGTGTCTAAAGTTACAGGTAGAGATTGAATTTTTGTCGTACAATAAACAAATTTTAAAAAAACGCTCTTTAGTTAACACTGTGCTTACTAACGAAACATGTAAAAAGATACCAAAAATACAAACTAAAAAACAACTGCATGCTATGGGTTCCATCCAGGCGAAACAACAACCTCACTCGTATGAAAGCACCGAGAATCATCCAAACTTTAAGAAGGGAACTATTCCGTACTACTTCGTAAAAAATAAACAACAATCTAATGTCCATGCATCAAAACCATCCACTCCACAAAAGAATATTTTTTTTCGGATCTAGTTATGAACCAGATAGTAATAATTTCATTTTACTCCACCAAAATATTGCGGGAGCAATAAGTAAAACTGAATATATAATTTTCACGCTATCAGAATTTTCAAAAAATAAAAAAGAAATAGATGTTGTCTGTCTTACCGAAACCTTTATCAAAATAGGTACAGAGAAATTATTGAAACTGCCAGGATACAAGTTAGTTGCATCATGTTGTCGTAAAACCAAACGAGGGGGATCTTGTATTCTGGTGAAAAATACTATAGAATGTAAGGTACTAAATTGCGTAAATGATTTAGTCTGTGATGGGTTTGAATGTTGTGGCATAGAATTAACATATCAAAAAGTGATTATCATCTGCGTCGAATGCCTGGTAATTCAGTGCCCTTCAAACCTTAACACATTAGTGTTTACATATTGCTGCTTGGATGTACTTGAAATATCTGCCACTCCCACTAAGATGGCTTCTTGCTTAAGAGGCCTACCACCTAGTATGTCACCTGATTGGCACAACCGGGGGGTTGCCGGGGTATTGAGATTAAGGGTGCTTTTCCACGGAAGAGTGACTCAGGCTCCCAAGCTAATAAGGTTATGAACTCTGTTAAAATTGTATATCGAGTATCTGTGACGATCGATCGCAAAATATTTAGTTATTTAATTGCTTATCAAGGCTAAAAAGATTTTACACTACTTTGCCTTCTCACAATACAAATAGCAATAACGATTTATTCTATATCTTGCTTGATCTATCACATACGAGTACCTACATAATATTTGGGGAAGTCCAAATGGTTTCGGGTAATTAGTTACCCGATATATATAATAATAATAATAATAGTATTATTATTCACAGATTGCACGCCACTGATTGTGTGATCTTTAGTTCAAATTCTACAAATAACCCTAACAACGTACTTTAATATTTAAAAACTTGCTTCAGTTTCATTAAAACTAAACCCGTGTCAAAAAATATAACATCAAGAGAGATCCCCTTGAGGACTATGCGGCTAACTTACAATACTTTGAAACACCTGATTTAATGTAAATGATGTCATATAGGTAAAATCAGAAGTGTTAGTGTTCAAATGCAAACCTTTAAGTTTATTGGCCTTCAAATTGTTTATTAATGTACTCGTATTCGAACGACAATTAAATGTTATTATAATTTACTATTGTAGCGACTTTCAAACACAAGGGGAAGCTTTTCAAGATGATGTTTTAACTACTTGTTTTATGTATACAAAAATAAATTGTGTAACTGGGTTTTTTTTTCAATTCATTTATTTACAAGAATGTAGTTTGGATACAGCAGGTGGTAATGCTTAAAAAATATACCTTAACATTCTACCATTACAATGGTGTGCAAATTTTTACATATTAAAATTTTTAAAACATTATCTGTTATTGAACAAAAAAAAAATTCATTAACTTAATTTAATAATCAATACCTTGCAATTTAATTATACTTATCAAAATACAAAATAAAATTACCTATTTATTATAATATTCAAAATATGACTATTTATTATGAATAAATTGAACAATATGACATTACACACAAAATTAATTACATTACAATATATTTTTATTTATTCAAATTATACCAAAGCAATCATTCATTAACATATAATAGTAAAATAATTAAAATAATCTCAATGTCATAAATTCGTTAATGTCGTAAAAACAATGGTTAGCTAGCCACAAGGTAAGTTGTGTCTTGAAAGAGTGTAGCGGCAGATCTTTAAACCTATTAGGTAGTTTATTATATACATTAATAGCATTAATGTAAGCATTTCTTTTATATATACAATTAGCTCGAGGTAGGTAGAGTTTGTATTTGTTTCGTGTGGTTCTATTTGAAATATCCGAGTTGAGATTAAAATAAGTTGGGTGTTGTTTAACAAAAACGCAAAGTTCCCTAATGTACATACAAACCAAAGGTAGTATATGAAATTTTTTAAACAATGGCTTGCAACTGTCCGTACTCCAGGCTCCACATATTGCTCGTACACATTTTTTTTGAACTTTAAATGCTTTATCTATTTCTACTGAATTGCCCCAAAGTAGTAAGCCGTACAAGAGCACTGAAGATACGTATGCATGGTAAGCATTAAGTGCAGCTTCAGTGGATACTGTTAGGCGCAACTTCTTGATTGCGTATACAAACTTATCAAGTTTATCGCAGACATACTTTATGTGCATTTTCCAACTACAATGTTCGTCAATTATTATTCCTAAAAATTTTATAGAGTTTACTTCTTCTATTGCATTATTTTCATATATTACTTTTAAATCAACGCGTTGTTTCATGTAGCTTCGCAGCTGCATAGCATTTGTTTTATTAATATTTATTTTTAAGTGGTTGGCCTTTAGCCAGTCATCTATATTACTGAGAGCATTGTTAATATCACTTTCATACGTTGTTATGTCAGCACATTTAACGACAAGAGTTGTATCATCTGCAAATAAAATAGTCTGGTGATGAGTAATATTTGGTAGATCGTTAATATATAGTAAAAATAGAAATGGCCCCAATACACTTCCTTGTGGAACTCCAAACCTATTTACTTTAAATGTTGATCTACTTGTAACCTTCCTACTATTATGCACCTTAACTATTTCTACGCATTGATTTCGGTTCAATAAATAATTTTTGATCCAGTTGTTGGCAACACCTCTTATTCCACATTTGTCGAGTTTATAGAGAAGCAATTCATGATCTACAAAATCGAATGCTTTAGTCATGTCGAGGAATACAGCTGTGACAGGTGTTACTTCGTTTATACATTCTGTAATAGTTCTTATTAAATTAAAACATGCCAGAGATGTAGTGCTGCCCTTGCGGAACCCAAATTGTTCCTTTGTTAGTATTCCTTGACTCAATACAAAGGTATACAACCGTTTCAGCATCACCTTTTCAAAAACCTTCGACATGACAGGTATCAAAGTTACAGGACGATAATTATTTAAATCTGTGGTGTCACCTTTCTTAAGCAGTGGTTTAACGATAGACTTTTTCAAATAATCTGGGAAAGAACCTTCTTCAAGTGACAAATTTATAATGTAACTCAATGGTTCACATATAAATTCAGCACTTTTTTTAAGTATTTTTGTATTGATCTCATCAAAACCCACCGAGTTTGTGTTATTTAGATTTAAAATTATCTTACGAATTTCTAATGGGTCAGTTGGGCTTAAAAATATTGTGTTATAGTATTTATTATCCATAGATCGGTTTATTTCGTCAGATTTAAATTTAAATGTATTATTATTGGTCATGTCAATGTAAAATTTATTAAATATCTCACTAATGTCAATAGGGTCAGAATAAATGATGTCATCGATTTTTATACTTTCTATTTCTTTTTTTATACCAATATCACCGACCTTTTCATTTATAATATCCCATACAGCTTTGCATTTATTTTTCTTTGCATTTATATATTGCTTACTTTTCAGCTGTTGTGACTTGTATAAGCATTTTTTAAGTATGCTGGCATATTTTTTGTATGTAGCTTTATTTACTCTCTTGTTACAGCTACTTTGCTGATATTTTAAGAAAAGGTATCTTTTTTTTACACAACATTTCTTTAATCCCCTTGTTAACCAAGAGTTTTTGCTTTTCCTAAATGTTTTTTTGATTAGGAATTCAGGGAAACATAAATTAAATAATAGTGAAAATATATCTCGGAACTCATCAAATGCATCTTTCATATTAGATTTGTCGTACACATTTGAAAATGATAGTGATGAAATATATCCACAGAATTTATTTATATTATGTATGCTAAAATCTCTGACTTTCTCATGCCAGCTGATCATTTTTTTTTTTTCTTTTTGTTTTTATTATTAGAATTTGAGCGGTTTCATGATCTGAGAGACCTAGGTGATGAATTTCAGCTTTTATTTTTTTAAATTAGAAGCAATTTGGTCAAGGCATGATAATTGTCTAGTAGGAGACTTTATATGCATCTCAATGTTAAAATTTTCTAAAATATGAACAAGTTCACTACAGTGTTTACAAGGTTTTAAAATGTTTAGATTCCAGTCTCCACACAAAATAATCTTTCTGTCACGATTTGAAACTATCTAAAAGTTTTTCGAGGTTATTCAGAAATAAATAAGGTTTACTTTTGGGTCGTCTGTAAACGCAGATGATAATCACTTTTTGATATGTTAATTCTATGCCACAACATTCAAACCCATCACAGACTAAATCATTTACGCAATTTAGTACCTTACATTCTATAGTATTTTTCACCAGAATACAAGATCCCCCTCGTTTGGTTTTACGACAACATGATGCAACTAACTTGTATCCTGGCAGTTTCAATAATTTCTCTGTACCTATTTTGATAAAGGTTTCGGTAAGACAGACAACATCTATTTCTTTTTTATTTTTTGAAAATTCTGATAGCGTGAAAATTATATATTCAGTTTTACTTATTGCTCCCGCAATATTTTGGTGGAGTAAAATGAAATTATTACTATCTGGTTCATAACTAGATCCGAAAAAAAATATTCTTTTGTGGAGTGGATGGTTTTGATGCATGGACATTAGATTGTTGTTTATTTTTTACGAAGTAGTACGGAATAGTTCCCTTCTTAAAGTTTGGATGATTCTCGGTGCTTTCATACGAGTGAGGTTGTTGTTTCGCCTGGATGGAACCCATAGCATGCAGTTGTTTTTTAGTTTGTATTTTTGGTATCTTTTTACATGTTTCGTTAGTAAGCACAGTGTTAACTAAAGAGCGTTTTTTTAAAATTTGTTTATTGTACGACAAAAATTCAATCTCTACCTGTAACTTTAGACACAATTTATTTATATATCTCCTATAATCAGTTTGATACATATTTTTACATTCTATTTGAATAAATCGACAGTTTTTATTACATTGTATCATTAATTTTATATTATTATTTAAAAACCATTCATTTAAGTGCTGGTTGTGTTGAATATTGATCACAAAAATATTGACGTTTCGCGTCAGGTATAATAAATTACTTAAATCCGACATAAATTTGTATGGATTTGTGTCATTTTGCCCAAAGGCCAGTATGACAATGTCTCCACGCTTTAATGAGTTGCATATACTTTCGCAGGATTTAAGTATCTCTTCGCTTTTCGCCATAGGTTTAATGATACCAATGACATCGTAATTATTATTATTTTTTCCAATATTGATGTGTAATTGAAGAGCTAGTCCACGTACTTGTTCGTCACCCAATATATAAATTTTCTTATTATCAATACCCGTGGCGCCATCTATTGAGCCGGGTCCCACAAAAGGCCTTTCGTCGATGATACGTGGAGGCATAAAATAATTAAGTGGCTCGGTTCCGGTAGTGGCAGTGGTGGCGGCTGCATCTTCATGTTGCGATAACACAGTCGACGTTACTTTTTTCAATTTCTGGCCCATGTTCTGTTTGTCTATGAGTTTGAAGCTGCTTTTAGGTGTTTCGGTAAGAGATAAAATTCTAGGGTTATTTATGGGAGATAGACGTGATATTTTCATCCTAATATTTGTAAGCCTTTTCAAAGTCGGAGTGACAGGTATACTGCTAGAGGCAATGGGAGTACTCGGGTCAGACCTAATAAATTTGTTTTTTAGAAACTCCACCTGATGGTTTTTTTCTGCAAGTTGCTTTCGAAGCCGCGAATTCTCAGATTTCAGACAGTCAATTTCCTCGAGAGCTTTAACACTTTCAGATCGTAATGTTTCTAAATTCAGTTCCGTTAAACTATCTTCTGACATGGCTGTAGCGCCTTTTGATGACAGGTGTAGTCCTCCGGAATGAGAAATACTACGGAAACTATCGTCCGAACTATAATCTGCTTCATCCATATCTGATTTACATCTTGGTTTTCTGACAGTAATGTAGTTGAAGGCCATCGTGATTGAATTGATAATAATAAAAATATATAATCACAAACTCTTGGATTTGAACCTTGTATAGCAGTTGATTCAATTGCCGAAAGATTAGTCAGTGTCGCAGAGTACAATAAGCATACAACATTGTACATGCGTCCCGCTCGCTTATCGCTGGTCGTTGAGTCACCGAGTCCTCACGCCGCGCGTCGCGCGGTACGTCTGGCAGCAGCCGGGTAAAGTGAGCAAGTCCAAAGGTCACTTCTGTTAGAATTACTCGCAGTAATTGTTTAGTAATAACTTTTGTACACAAATTTTAGAGTTACACTATTTTAGTTATTTAATATTTCACTTTCACAGCACTGGTGAGCTTAACTATGCAATATTTGGTGTTTCTAATAACTTGAAATATGTTTTATTATTGATTTTAAACAGAATACGTTGAAACATTTAAATGTTTTCTTAATATTTGCTGTTTATATTCTCACGACAAAGACACTATTTAGAAATCGTCACAAACCCTACACATATAGAAATGTTTTAACTGTTGTAACTAAGCTATTTGATTTTTATTAAATATTTGTCACTGAGCCGATGTTTACAGTGTCGCCGCGCGTTCGGAAGGTGGTACTAAAACGTTTGTAAAAACAAAAAAAGGACCTATTGACGCATCCGTAGTGGTCGATATAGTTCATTTTTATTATTATAATTTTCTAAGATACGCATTGGTTAATTTTAGTTAATCTTCATCAATTAGGCAAAAATATTCCAACTTTTTGTATAAACTTGCAGTCCTTCACCACGTCATATACTGAACATAAACATTCACTCTTTTCACTCCCCACTCCCCCACACGTCTATCGCTAAGAAACACCTATGCACAATTTCCTAATCTCCAAAACCACATTACTTATATAAAAACCCCTATCATTTTAGTCCCCTTGTACGAAAACCGCTATCTTGGCGAAACCTTTAGGCCTCCCTCACATGAGCGTTATTAATCGCCCGGAACGGCGAAGAGTCGTGACAAATGACGTCGCGGTCCCCTAACAGTAGCTATAAGGAATTATTTTGGCTAGTTTACTACGTCTTAATGATAGGTTGAGGTAAAAATAAACCTAAAATATTGTCAAAAAGTGTTCTGCATCTGCATAGATAGGTATAATGAAGTCTTCATTTGCCACCACAATAGTTACAAAGGAAAACAAGCTTAAACTAAATATAGCGTACAAAAGGCAATGTACAAGAGGTGACCTTATTGCTTACAGCAATTTAATCTAAGCAATATTTAATAAAGAGCTATAAAAAATAATTTATAGAGCATAATATTATGCGTATTTGAAATAAGTAAAACAATAATTAATCGAATTGTTCTGAGTTATAAATGCTATTCATATAATCTGAAAAAAAAAATGCTTATATGGCCTACACCGTATGGGATTTTTGTCAAGCAAATTAATAACCATTTCTGTAGCGCGTCCGTTAATAACTGTATATCTCAAGTTGATGGGCGTAGTGCAGTTCGGTCCTTGAGACGAAATACGTCTGTTAGCAGAAGTTTCCGCTTAACATCAGATAGGCATCGTGCGTGTTCCGTTACAACTCCATAAAAAAATTAGACAACGTCGGGGCGGGTAAGCTAGTAATATAATAAATACACTTGAATGTCTATTCAATTTGAAAAAGAATCCACCCTTGCAAAGTTTTCAATCTTAAAATACAATTCCTTGTACAATAAAAGACCCTCACTACATTTAGGCCCCCCACACACGAATCGTCATCAATCGCGCGAAATGGCAACGAGCCGTGACAAATGACGTCATGGCGTATCCTGATAGCATTCGATATAAAACTATTTAGCTGCTTTATTGCCGCATAAAGATAACTTTATTGTTTCTTTTTTTGGCGACACTGAATCACTTAAGTGGGGGAATTATTGTTTGTTTTGGTAAAAATATATTTTGAAAGGTTGAACAAAGTTTTGCTCCCTATTAGATATTATATCGTTGCTCTAGCAACAAAAAAAAAATATTTATATGCGCATAGTTTGTTTGTATGGCACGATATTTTAGTGATAATGCAGTAGACTACGTAATTCGCACACTACTCGAGGATTATAATGCTAGCGAAAAAAAAATTAAAGACAGTAAATATATTTAATAAATGAAATAGAATAATGCTCACAGTAAAGTTGTATTAGAACTAGTTTATAAGACTTTAGACAATCGACAAATTTTATGAACATTCTTTTACCATATTTTTAAAATAAAAATATATTCAACCCTAATGTTTTCAACCCTATATATAAGTTACTGTGTTGCAATTTTCATGAAATATAAACATAATATGTTTCAGAGGTTCACAGATTTAATCTGCCATAGTTGAACATTGAATTGTGTTTACTGTATTTTGGGTAACATATAAACTTATAATATGTTATATTTTAATTATTTAATCATTCTTCACTCATCATCGGTGGACCACTCATGGTTTAACTTCCGTGCTTTACAAAGTAAGTGAATGAGCCCTCTTCGTAGCTATAGCCAGGCGGCCATTTGCTATTTTGTTGACAGATTTTTTACCTGAGTAAGTCATTCAAGTAAATCTGTCGCCAAAAACCTTATGTAGTATTCCAGCAGCTGTGTTTTCGATACAGTTCTTTTTTTAGGTTTGTCAGTTCAATGCTTAACGAATTGCAATTCCATTTGAAATATTCGGAAATTGATAGCAAGCAAAAAAAAAAACAATATGTATGTTGTCATTACATACATACACAATATTTAATGTTTTAAGATTGAGTACATCTGTTTTTTTTATATAAAATGATGTATTTATGAGTAATCAATCTAAATTTAATTATATCTTCGCAAAAATATATGTAATTTATAATATTTAGCTTAAGTTCCTTAATAGAACGATTTCCAATCATACAAAAATAAGACAAAAAGTAAATAAGTCAGTTCAATGTTAAAGTAATAAAAGTTCACTGAACTATCCAAAAAAAAAACTTTATCACACAGATCCATAAGTTTCTAACACCTTTTGTTACAATATGCTTTGCAACAAAGTCTGGTCTCGCATAAATAAACTTTTAATTAACCTATTTTAACAATACTTACTAATAAATTATCTGAGTTGAAATAAAACCAGTGGTACATTAAGTTTACTGGCAACAAAAGTTACTTCAGTTGACTTTCTAAAACTTGTTTTATCGATAGTCCTCAAGAGTTTAAGATTAATGAATGAGATAAACTTTTGTTACGAGAATGTGCTATCTAAGACATTATTCTATTTTGTTGAGAACAAAAAAATCTGCTGTTCGTCAAGATATATTTGAATGTAAATTTTTTTCATCATCACTCAGCATTTGTATCTGGTATCTCAAACTATACCAGATTTTATCTGGGGGTAGGTCTCTTCAGGAAGAATATCCTGTTTCGAAGCAATTATATGTAGTTCGACATAAAAAGGGACTGTATAAGTGCAGAGTCATAAAGAACGAGAATAGCGACACTGAATCAGTAATGGACATGCGTGACGTGTACCATTAGGTGGACGACTTGTTCGTCTCCTATAACATAATAAAAACGTATTTTAATAATGAATGATCTTGTGTTAATTTTTGTATACAAAAGTTATCGGTCACGATTTTCCGTGACAGATTTGTAGAACATGGTAGTTACAATCAAATAACCCGGTAATGCAAAATTATAAAAAATTAGATATTATTTAACGAAAACATATTATTATTATTTATGTTACACTATTTATTATATTTATATTTAGTATTTTATATTTAGTAACGATTTTTAAACGTACATTTTTTTGTTATTTATTTATAAAAAATCGTGCAGGTCCAGCTAGGAACAAAAATTTTGTGCCCTAATATATATAATAATTATTTGAAATTTTATTAGAATAAAAAAAAACTTTTAAAAACCGTTGTATAACAACATTGTAATAAAAAAGGTGGTAATTTACAAATTGCTGATTTTCTTCAATAAATCACGAAATTCGTTAGAGTGCAAAGACAAATTAAAAAAAACAAAAAGTATTCCTACTTACAATTACAAAATTTGTTTGAATATTGAAAATAAAATATTTGAAATCTTTTTAACATTATTTTTCAATTCGTAAATGCTCACCAAAAAAAAATGTGTATCACTATTTCATAAAATTTTTTTTGATAAAAATTTATTAATTCAAACGACAACTCTAAAAGTTATTTGATTCAGGAAAGTCATGAAATTAATTCAAAACATAAAATATAACTTTATATATTATTACAATACCTATGTTGTTTAAAATTGCAAGTGTTATATGCTTGACTGGATTAAGTACAAAATCATAAGTTAAAATAAAAATATAAAACGCTCTGTGTTTATGTTAACGCCACAATAAACTTGCTTTAAGGCAGACATATTTTTTTAACGCACACCGCTTACTCAGTTTTTATTTTCAGTGTTTCAAAACTTTGGTAATAGCAGTAACAACGAAGTTTTAAGTACTGCAATACTCTAAATGTTCTGCTTTTACAGAATAAAAATAATATCATATTTCGTCTAAAGCGCACTCGTTTCTGAAAATCCTGAAATTTAAAAATTCACATGGAGAGCAATTTTACTACATAACCTCGCTTTTGAGTCTACGAGGCGACACGTGCTGGTTATTATGATTTACCGCTGTCGTAGACATAGTGCTACGGGACGTAGACGTTCCTACGACTTAGCAGCTACCAGGGCATAGAAACTGCTACGATGCAGCGTCTGCTAACCGTTACCAACAACCTAACACCGCAGTAGATTCGTAAATCGCTCGCCTAAACTTGAACATAGCACCTACGTTACATATACTATTCATAGTTATTTCTATACGTCTATAAACTAGTGTAATAAGTTTTGATATCTGAGGTGACATTGTAAGTTAGTGGATACGTAGCAGCTATGCGAGCGTAAAGCTACGAAACCCTCGTTAATATGAATATAGTTTTGAACGTTTCATTTATTAGCTTTGGGGTTTCAGCACGTTTGTTATTAAATAAGTTTTGTCACTCCTTGCTGAGATATATCAAATATTATTTTTCTTGAGATATCTAATATTTTTATGAATTTGTACTTTTTCATTGTTAATTGTTAGACTACACCCGCCCCAATAGTTTTGTTTATTCAACTCCATCCTAAGGTTGCCTGGTAGAGATCACTTTTAGTGATAAGGCCGCCCATTGTAACACTATGTTATTATTATTTAATAAAATCTTATGATGTAAACTTTAATATTTTAAATGTGGTGTAACAATAAAGAGTTTTCTATCCTATCTTTCTATCTAATGTCGACTGATAAATATATTATAAAACGGATTTTTTTTTTGGTCTAACTTAATTCTTTGAGCCAATGAGATATGCGTAACTTATATTCATTACGTACGTTTTATCTGCTAGTAGCAAATAAATAGTAGTTTGATACTCATACGAACGCTTCTGTCCTGCAGATGACATTTTAAACCAGGTTGTGCTCTTAAAATAGCACCTGTTAGGATATGCCTTAAGAAATTTTGTAGCAGTAGAACTCTTTGTCAACGATTTTGTGCGGGGAAGTACTGCCACTATACGTATTTCTACCGCCAAGCAGTAATGACAGCATTGCTGTGTTCCGGTTTGACGGGTGCTGTAACCTCTATTGGTATTATGCGATAACCTCTGACATAGGCTACCGCTTAACAACAGATGGGTAACAAGCTTGTTCCATTTCGAAAGCATAAAAAATCTTTAGGCTGTCTTGAAATGGTTGGATTCAGTTTTCTCTTACTGTGTTCTTATAACAAATTATGTATCGATAACAAATCAGTTTACGTAGTCTTTCCACACCATATCCACACTGAATTTTATAATGACGTATAGAATATCATATACATTAAGTTCAAAAAGTAGCCACATCAAAACTCACGGACCACAAACCGCTATCTCCCTCAAAATATTAAATTACTGACATGAATAGCCAAATAGCGTAATAGAATATCATTGGCCGTAGTATCGACTCCATCCGGCCTATCGAGGCGGCCATTACAGCTGATTTATAGTCTTTCAGTCGCTGAAATTCTGAAGGTTCTATTGTCATGAAACGGGCCTTTTGAGGACTGGGGTAACGGCGGCTTCAGATGACAACTGTAAAAAAAATTGGGGCATTAATGAGAGCTATGAAAGCAAGCATTACTAAAAAATATAAAGAAGTAAAATAAAAAAGAATTCATAATTTTACTAACAAAATAATAATTACAAATTCTAATATTTTCAATGTTAACAAAATATTACATATCAGAGGCAATCCAAATTTATGAAACATAACTCACGAAATTTATAAAATTGAAAAAATAAAATTCCTATAGGATTTGACGACCTACATGCGGTTCTGTCTGTCGGTCCAGTTTCTACAGCCTTATTTTTTCAGTAAACAAGATGGATAATTTGTTTTAAATGTAATAATGCGGATTAAATGGTGCAGTTTCCTTCGCTGCTTATCCAGCTTATATAGTAAATTACATGGTTTGATTCATACTGCATTTTTCTGTAGGTGGTAGGGTATTTAGCAAATGCGTGGCCATCCTTAAGAAGATAGATCAGCCACCAAGCACCTATCGGCGTTTTCTAGTCATTGTGCTAAAAAGACAGTTTTCATTCTAGTTCAAAACGTTCTAATGCATAAGAAAACCAACCAAAGCCAAGGCCATAAGCGACACGAAATACAAACTGTAATATGTGAAAATATCAAATATGTCCGTGGATCAATCATAATTCTTCCGTTCCTTTAGTATAAGACGTAAAAATCTCCTAAAAATAAAAGTACTCATAATATGTATAGCAACTCGTATTACAGAGTCGATATTTCTCACAGTTTCCAACTGAAAAACCTCATTAGTGAAGAAATAGGTCGTATATCTTTCCAACGGCTGATTCAAAGAGAAACCTCTAAGGCAAAGAAGTCCGTAACAAAATTGCCTTTTTCCTGAGGGCATCGTGGTGTGAATGCATATAATAAGATTTTCCGTCACCTTTGACTGCGAAGATACGAGAATTTCTTGAAATAAGACCGTTTCGTGCCTTAGATATTGTATGAATTATATTTGATGAATAATAAATATGTACAAAATACTACGAACTATGTACAACACTACAGCTACTACAATAAAAGCATTTAGGCAACTTATAAGCTATTGCAGACTCAATATGTTGTATGCTTAAACAACATATTTATTTTAAGCAAATCATTTTACATCAAATACCTAAGTAGTAGCTTTGTACCCAAGGTTGATATCGACAATATTTATACTTGTTTAGTGATTGATATAAAACTAATTGCCTCAAATTTTTTTTAGGTACATAATAATTTATTCATCCCAAAAACTTAGTCTAAGCTATAAATAATCATTGCATAGTTTTTATGCAGCAAAAGAAGGAGTAAGGTTCTTTGAACCTCACACTAGGGTGGCCTGTGTTGTGAGATTCAGTCTCTTCCATATTTTATGTTTCTGTATTTTATCTACACAATAAAAAAACTAATATATATAACTACAGTAAGCAAACACAAAACTGTTACTTAAAATATTTTTGAAAAGTATGTCTTGCCTATTCAGAGACTCAACTTATTTGAGGATACAGTGCAAAAGCATCAAGTAGGTTATGGTGTGCTTGAATTTGCTTTATTGCATGTATAAGAGCTACTGCGTGTGGGTATGTATGCGCAATGTAATAAATGTAATAAATAACATATTAGCTAAATTATTATTAATAAATAAAATATAAAAATACATTAAATTCATTAGTGCCGGGTTAACTTAATTATGGAGTACTCATATATCATACTATATACTCCTAAAAACATTGACAACTGTAGCCCAGGTTCGACCTAGCACAGTTTGTCAATGTAAATAACTGTACTGAGATTAGATCACATACTAATAAAATAATAATATTGTTGTACGTACAGTTAACGTACAGTTGTAAATGTAGTGTTTTATTTTTGTGAAATAAATATTTGTATTTGTATATAGTGGGATACTTTTCATATTCAAATAAAAGAAATTATAGTAAATAATGCAGGATATGGAACCTGTTTCAACATTTTGACGGGTTATGGTTATAAATAAATTAGTAAATAAACTAAGTAGGTATATGACGAACTAGCCCGTCATGTAGAAACAGGCCCCGCAACGTTAAGTGTTGGGCTTCAGTAACATTTCTGTCGCATAGTAGTCAGTGTTGGCTAACCACTGTACTACTTTGCAAACATGACATGGTGTCGTGAATATTTTTAATGAGTTATCTATTAGCTCGTATAGCCGTAGAGTACAGATAAGCTATTGTTACACAGGACTCTTCTGATTATATTTTGGTATTCTCGGCGTCGATTTGTAAGATTACCCGTGGATACCTTAAATGCGAATAAGGAAAGAATTGCCTAACGAGCAGCATCTCAACAAGTGATTGGGATGTTGATTCATATCGAGCCCACAACAAGGCTCTGATTACCCAGGAGGTACCAGGTATATACTTTAGACGAGTACATTACCGTCTGCGTCTACCAGAGTTGAGTTGGCATCTTGTTTGATGCTGGACATACAACGAAGTCAAAACTTTTGCAATGAAGTCCATGTGTGTCCTATATGTTGATAGAAAAGCGTATGCATATTTTATTCCTCCTAAAACGTACGCTTACTGTATCAGCCGGATTGTCCACTGCTGAATACAGCCTCTCCAATTATGGACGGATTTGCCATAATCCCCACGCTTGGCAGGCGCCTTGGGGATCGTAGTTTTAAGATATCAATTCCTCAGAAAGCGCTGCTGCCCACCTTCCGTCATTTTACCTTTAGTCACCTTTTACGACACCCACGGGTAGCAATGGAGGGGTGACATTCTAGCTCGGCACCCCACGGGCACGTATGCTTAATTTATATATATTACCAATCTTACATGACTGTGATAAGAGCCGGGTTATGCAGAAAAGTTTTACAAAATACTTCTTTGGTTTTTGTTATTTTTCAGTCAGTTTTTCCACGCCTACGGGAAAAGACGGCATAGATGCGAATCTCTCAAACACTGAAATCATTACAAAAACACCTCGTCGACCAACACCTGGCTCAAATTAACCCGTGATAATAATCATCACAAACACATCCAATAACCTTGTCAATAATCCAAACTTATAAAACGCCCCTACTAAATTCAACCCTTCAAATAACCCTAAAAACATATCAGCCCGGCTGCCATCTGCGGGACATTTCTGTCCCATGTTACAATACTCACGCGCTAGTTGCCATTCTTGTCACGTTCGGGGCCACGTTTGGCTCTTTTTATGTATCACGCATAGTGTGAGTTAGTTTTTATGGGTCAGATTATGCCCGGCGTTGAAATGGCTAATTGCTGGAGTACGGGACACGTCAGCAGTTTTTTAGGGTTGGGCCGTATGTTTGGTTAATGGGTACGGGTTGGAGAAATAGTTGGCGATAGGGTTTACTAGTTGTTTTGAAGGCAGGTGTTAATATTGTTTCGTGAAATACTTAGAGATAATAATATTTTCTTTGTTATTATTGTAAGGCACAAATAGAATTTCTTGAGAAATATTTTCGTAGGTAGCTTAGAGTTATATTCCGAAATGTTTAATTTCTTTGATATTTGAATGTATCAAATTCCTATTAGGGACATTTGGTTTGAATTCTTATGAAGTCCCTTTTATTCGAAGCTTATAGTCTCCTGTTCGAATATTTATAGCTAGCAGGATAGCTCTTGACCATGATAATGTGGTCAAAGATGTTGTTTAAGCCAATCTAGAATAACTGGCTCTCAGTGACAGCTGCTGGAACACACCGTTCGGTGCTTGCCGACAGATTTTCTTCTTGAGGGTGCTAGCTAGGTAAGCATTCGCAAAATGCCCTATCCCACCATCATTTTATGACGACTGCCATCATTAGACAACAACGGGGCCGAACGGCTTAAGGTACCCTCCGAAGCATAAGTAGTAAGTGCTCAGTATTCATGTAACTAACGACACCTCTTCACATTATGAACGCAGCGGAAGTTACTTGACCGGTTGAGGACGACTAAGCAAGCTAAGATATAAGCGCTTTAAAATAATTGTGGTTGAAGCTGAGCATTTTAGTAATAATAAAATAGTGAGTATAATAAAATTCTATGTAATTTTTAAATGGTTACTGTAGGTTCAATAAGTGATCGAATTAATTTAACGACAGTGAACAAAGCATTGTGATGCTTCCAAACATGGATTTGATTTTAGCCATATTTGAAAAGATCCCATTGTTACAACCATAAAAGTAACGTTCAATTCCGCATATTCATTTCAAAACATGCCAAATCCTCGTCCCGTAAAGCCCCATGTCCCATTCAAAGGGGCAGCGTGAACATCACATCGCTATGGAATTAAGTCATCAAATATTTGAATAATTATTGTGTTAATGCCAGGCCGTTGTGGTTTGATATTTACTGTGTCCGATTGAAGATAAATTTTGACAATCCGTTTTGCAAATAAAAAATCTTATAATACAAAATATTTTTTACGTTACTTCTAGAAAATTACATGTTGTATTTCATATAATTAACAGGTATGTTAGCTACGTGACGTCATAAACGCCACGCAGATTAACCGGAAGAATATTCGACTAGTTTAGCTTCTAAACGAAGCATCTTCAGGAGGTCTTCACTATACAAGCGCACGATTGACGATCTACGAGGCATCTCGAGTATTACTCGATGTCTTCAATGTAATCCCTGGATAGAAGAATTCTTTTCAGCTTTTACTTCACGTTTTTTTTACATTTAAGTTATAATAGCAAAATTTTCACAATTAAATATTAGGACACGTATTAAATACATTTTTTTTGTAATGCAAGGCTGCAAAGTTGTTGTGGTGCGAGTACATATTGAAACCTGAGGAAGCGATGGATTATTCCTTATTAAAAAATCATGATCCAAAGGTTTCAAAGTTTGTACGGTACGCAAATAGCTTTGCTGTCGAGCGAAACACAATTAAAAATTGTTCACAATCCGTTTCGATGCTATTTTATGCAACACCCACACCACCCTACTGGATACCTATACACACTTTATAGAATATAATACTTTTCTGTGCTTTTACATAATTATGTAAGTGTCTAGTAAGTGTAGCCAAAAAATTAACATAGCAGTTGGCACGTGTGACTTTTTAACATAGAATAAGAAATTGACACTATATATCATATTTATATTTGTTTTTATACAACAATAATCCGGTTCCTAGTTTAAAAAATCGTTGTAGTTTTATAAGCTTATTCACTTGGCAGGTGTTAAGACTACCTACAAAATTACAATGTTACAATAATGAAATGTTTACTTAATATTATTTTTAAATATACAGTTGTAAGTTTATATTTTATTATACTGGTCTGTAATGAATATTTTATTTTTAATTAAAAAAAAATTCTACTTATTAAATTTAAATAATAATATCCTTGGATAAAGTTCGAACGTTATGACTATACTTTTGTATATTATGTACATACTTTACGCAACAACTTAGTTCTTAGGAAAAACAATTTGCGAGTCAATAAAAATGTTGATAAACATATATATATTTCCCCTGGGGATAATTAGTGGTTACACCGCGTTTCTATGACATACTTTGGTTTCATGTAATATGGAGCGAGCATACCTACTTGTTCAGGATGATGGCCTAGCTAGAAACCGTCAAGTAGAAACTCGGATACTAAGCATTGAATGGTGTGTTCAGCTGATTGAAATGGAATAACAATGCCCAATGAAAAATAAGTATTAAATTTCTGACATTAAGCAGCTCTGGTATATGAACCATAACGACAGTTCATTAAATAATCATGTAAAGCGAATGGCTTTATGAATTTTAATATGAAACTCTAAATTGACGCCTTTATTTGTCCAGCGTTGAGTTTAGAGATGGGACAAATCTTGTGCATTTATCATTTTAATGTAATAATTATTAGTATGTGGGGTGCTGGGCTAAGCCCGTGGGGTACCGTGCTAGGCCCGTAAGGCACCTTTCTATATTAAAATCTCCCGTGGGTTAATTAAGTATGGGGCGGCTAAGGGTAATATACCGGAAGGTGGGCAGCTGCGGCTTCTGAGGAACATTTATCTTTCACTGAGGTTTTCAGGACGCCTGAAAAGCGTGGGGATTATGGAAAACCCTCCCTATAATGTTGAAGGCCATGTTAAGCAGCGGTAAATCGGGCTGATACAGCAATATAATTAATTGTACTTTCTAGTTTAAGTCAAATTGTGATTACTCATTAATCTGTTTTCTTAATTAGATTGTAATGCATTGAGGTACAATATGTATATGAAAAAAAAACATTTAGATTTTTCCAAAGCGCTTGTAAACTATAATGACGAGCATTAGGCTGGTCATTTGCCTATAACTATGTGTACTATGGATTTAAATTGACGAAATTCGTTGAACAAAATTCATAAATAATTTAATATCTAATAAAAAATCTTTTTCCTCTTAAGACAACATATCAAATTGTGCAACCGAAGTATGTACGCTAATGTATTACACTAAAATATTATAAATACGAAAGATTGTGTGTGTGTTTGTTATTGCTTCACGCTGAAAGGGCTAAGCCGATTTGAACGAAACTTGAAATCAATATAGCAGCTAATTCATACATAGAGCATTATAAGTTCATACATCTATATTGGTTGGTCAATATTAATGCTGTGCTGCACAGAACTATGCTTTACAGTAATGTCCTGCACAACAATAAGCAAAATATAGTTACAAATGTACAGGCAATTTTGAACGCATGAGAAAAAATTGCCTAATATTAAACCAGTCACATTATACAACATGAAAAAAGGTTGCCTTGATCGTTTTGTTATCCATTTTGTTCCAAAAAATAATACCTTCTGCTAATTTTCGATCCGGATTTTTCCGTTGAAATAACAATGTCTCATCACTAGCTTTCTTGCCGTTAATATTAATTACAGTAATTACACCCGCACCCCTTCCTTTTAAAACATCACCCTCACTCGCCCCATGTTTCTCCCCTACAACCCCTTTCAGCAGAAATGCCATCACTTGAAAGACTCAAGCGGTTTTTTTTATGAAGACACCAATATGAATTTTAAGATGAGACAATTAGGTGGATTTAATATCTTGTGAGCTGAAAACTAGAATGAGTTTTGAATACAGTTTTATTAAAGCTTAAGCTACCACATCCCATCAACAGCTGGAAGAAGTCCAACGTTTTTCTTCGTCACCTCTTATGACTCCCACTCCCACATTATATGGAGAGTAGGAAGGGGTGAAATTCTAGCTCAGCGGTAGCTATAGCTGCTAACTATAACGGTGATAGCTAACCAGGCGGACTATCGCAAAATACCCCAATAAGTTGCTGAGTAATTCTTCATTTCAGTCTTAAGTATAATTGTTTTAATTAGTAGCAATATATTTTTATTAGTTTGCTTTTAAATAACTGTAAATTAAAAGCGCGCTTTTAAATACTTATGACAGTGATACTTTTCGCATTGAACATAGTTTAGATAAAAATATAATCCAGTTCGTGAAAAGGCTTCTCCTGGTACACTCGGCTATAGTTTATATTTAACGATGTACAAATATTTCAGATAATTTAGTGAATAACCATATCATTAGTTATTATCTTATATTTAATTTTTCTCTTTGTCAGTGTAATTTATTTTTTGTTAATACGTTTCCTAGACTAAAACTATTTTTAAAGATTTATAAAAATAACTCCGTTTTCGAGTACCTAAACTGACTTCACTATTCGGCGGGAGTTGTAGGAGTAGATTCTACTTCTTCTGGACTAATCTCTCGTTCAGTGCAAACGTGTTGGTACATAAAATAAAGTGAGCTAAATGGATATTGCCGGAGTTTTATTATAAATGGCCTCAGTTGATTATATTAGGATGCAAAAGTATTTTATATCTCACAAGTTTTTACTTGTTAAAAAGTAACACCTTTGTGTTGATTATTTGTAGTATTCAAAGTCTGCGGAGAAACGTGCCTTATATATAATGATTATATAAATATCAATAAGCACTAATTTAATACAATATATAATTTTTTATCACACCTAGCGTTTCTCACGCTGTAATGAGGCGAAAAGTTGTGTGTTGCGCCGAGCAGCAAAGTATTGAACTAAACTTTAAAACGCTTGGTACGCTCATGAATCTATATTTAAATCCTAGAACCCTTTGCTTCCTCAGGTTTCAATAAAAGTTCCGCGCCAAATAACAATTTTGCAGTCGTACATAACGAACAACTTTTTAGTGTATTTTTTTTCATTACTGATTCAATTACACGTTATGGTGGCACTTACCGCCACCATAACGTGTAATTGTGTTAATACGTCATATTTTTTTTAGGCCTGATAGGTTAACCTTTGACCACTATCTCATACACTATTCGGTGCTTGGCGACAGATTACGTGAGGGGTAACTAGTCAGGCGAGCATTTGAAAAATGTCGTTCCACTTAAGAGTTTTTGACACAAAATATATCAAAATTTCAGCTATATAAATTATCCATGTCTTATAGACAGACGAACAGGCAGCGAATCATATAAACGGGATTCCCTATTAGTTTATTACTAACCAGTGAGCGTGGTACTCTAAAAATAAGGTCTTACTATATCCAAAGCTTTGTTTACCCGTGTGCCATATTTATGTTTGCAGAGTAACTACAGTTAACATACCAATATTTACTTTGAAAACAAGTCATTTGAAGTGAGTTGATGAGATTTAGTTTCAAAGCGGATCTTAGTTATTTAACTCATATTCGATTAAGTTGCCAAATATAAATTCTATGTAGAGTTATGTATTTGGCGTACAGAAATTACCGTGCTCAATTTGTGTAGTAGTAATATATTTTTGTATTGATGATTAAAGCGCTGTTAGCGTAGTTTGCTAAGCTGTTCTTAACCGATCAGCTAAGCTAAGCAATGTCCGCTGCGGTCTTGGCTTGGATGCGTGACCGCTAGTGGCATTACTACTGAGTGCTTTTGTGCTTTGAAGGGCACGTCAAGCCAGTCCTGGTTGTTGACAAAGGTTGATAAAAAGGAAAACTCTTTTGCTTAGAATAATGACGTTTGATAAACCTATTTTAAAGTGTAGAAATGCTTACGAATTAGACTCGCAGTATGCATAAGAAATGAAATAAAAATAACATTGATCAGCAGATGACTTTTCTGCTGCTTCGTTTGTACATTACACAGTAATTGAACTGAATTTGAACTTAGCGGGATATCAAACTAAAATACAGATATACGCGCCTTTCCATGTCATGCTAATTTATACTTGTAAATACACAGGAAGTATAGGCATATCATTAACGTAGTGTATGTGAGTCGCGTTCGTTCCGGAAGTGACGTCATCTTCCCCGAACCGGAAATAAGAACGAAGCCTTTGCTCTCCCTCTTATAAAGGAAACTGCGGAAAGCTGCGGTGGAGCTATGCACTTAGCGAGGGTGTTTTAATTTTTTTTTGGCGAAAGTGGTATAGTAAAATTTAAATTTGTATCATGGTAGTTAATAAAGCTGTAAGCAATTTTTAAAGGGTGAACTCTAAAATGTTTAAGTTACATATTTGTTTAAGTTACAATCTGTTTTCTTTTTACTGTTATGAAATGATTAGACGGACAATTCACCCGCCTGTTCATTATAGTTTTTTTTTAAGCCTGATAGTTTTTACATTTGACCGCTATATCGTCGGAGATGTTGTTCAGGCTAACCTAGAATTACTAGCTCTCTAGGACAGCTGCCGGAACACACCGTTAGGTGCTTGGCGGCAGATTTTCTACTCGAGGGACCACCCTCTACCAAGCTAGCCAGGCCTGCATTCTCAAAATGCCCTACCACCATGCTATAATGACTGCCATCCTAAGACAACAACCGGGAAAGACGGCATAAGATAATTCATGACCGCGGCGGACGTTGCATAACTTTACTGATCGCTTCAGAATGGCTAAGCAAAATTCGCTACGAGCGCTTCAAAAGTCCATATACTTGTAGAATCACCGGCTTCGTCATTCTCGACATTGCACTGCGCTTGTCACCCCGAGTCCTTATGTCTCGTTGGCCAAGTAATTATAATATTACAATCATTTTTTATGTAATAATAATATATTTAGGTTTATTTTTTTGGTATTATTAAGTGACGATTACAGAATTTTTTAAACTAAAATTGAAATTCAAACCGTAATTTATTACATTAATATGGGTTCCCATTTACTAATACACTGCCCCTAAGAAAAGCGTTAGCTGTGGAGCATGACGCCGCTTTAACCGATAGTTTTGTAACTGGTAGTGGGCTGGAGCATTTGAACTGCCTGTGAGTCTGCTATGACCTATAGGTTGTCTAAATACTTTTTTTGTAATAGTAGCTGTAGTGTTGTATATAGTTCGTAGTATTTTATTAAATAAAGGCATACCGCCAATAAAAAATAAGACCATTGGTTGAAGAACATCTGCCTACAAATCTGTCTGTATTGCTACGCTGTAATGCATTAATTTAAAATATATATATATGTACCTTATTCTTCCACCATAATGTTCATATTACTGTATTCCGGTTTAAAGGTTATGGGTGCGGGTGAAATTACAGGCACGTGATACTTAAAAACTTTATGTCTCAGGATGATGGGTGCAGTGCATAGTTCATCATAAGTGGCGTCATCTGTTACAGGCAAAGGTTACTGCTTAACAGGTGTTAGAGCTTAACAAGGTTGGCCTCGTGCTTGTTCCATCACAATTGCATCCAAAAATTGTCTTTACTTCAACCGATCGTTTTCTTAGTATTAGTGGAGCATGTCGGCAGAATTGCTTAGAAATTATCTGGAATAAAAACGTGCTCGCCTTCTTTCGGAGACACGAGCGTTCTTGTCTCTCGCCAGGCTGTCCGTAGGCCGTTCTTCATGGCACTTTTTCTTTACCTTTAACCGAACTTTGAATGAACAAGGGATTACCAACCTTAGCTCGGTGTGATACCACGACAACGGACACTATTTTTCAACAATGTGCAGTATGTTTGGGTATTAACAACAAATATGTTGCTAGGTATGCACCTAACTGTGTATTTCAGTAAATGTCATTGAGAACCAGTAATGCAAGGTTAGCTTGAACAATACCGCATTATCAGTTACTAGTGGTCAAAGGCCAAATTATCATCAATAATTCGGACTACAACAACCATAGCAAAACGTTTTTAAATCTAAATAAAAATGCAACATTTAGTTAAATTCCTTATTTTATCATAATTGTAACAAATTAATAACAATAACTATATAAATATTATATAGCAAAATGGCAAATATTGGCAAAATGGACGGTCTATTTCGTTCATCACATGACAGTTTTGAGTTTTAAGGCTGCAATCGATTGGATTCGTATAGACTCTGTCCTTAACATAGTCCCACAAAAATAAACCAGTGGTGTTAAATCACACCATCTGGCAGGCCACGTAACCGCTGAATTTCGTGAAATTATGGAATTGGTAAATTTTGTTTGCAATAAATTGATCGTTTCAGTGACTGTGTGACATGAGGCACCGTCCTGTTGAAACCACATGTCAGTGATATCCATGTTTTCAATTATAGGCCAAAATTTAGTTGTTAACATCGCGCGATTTCGTTATCCAAAAAGTGATTAAAAACTCGAAAAAGAATCGACATCTGTCAACGTGCTCGTGGTGGATTTTTTTTTCTCTTTTCTCTTCGTAATACACTAAAAATTTGAATCTATATTATATATTCATCTTAATTCTTTGTTTTATTTTGTTTTAGAAAACAAAGTTCTTGATGAAAAACCCTTTATTAGTATTCAGATTATTTCCTGTTCATGCTTTGAATATTTGTGTATACGCAATTATACATTCGTGTATCCGACTTGCAGTTGACTAGTCTTGTTTTATATTTATGAACAACCGTGTTAAGATTGTTTGAACTCAGTAAAACATTTTGTTCAACCAAGTGTAAAAATAAAAACAAACGATGTACTAAACAATGCAGAACTAAAAGAATTTTTATACACATTTTGTACTATTTTTCAGAGAACATGCCGTTTTGTGCAAAATATCTGTTAAGTCTCCTGCCATCCACAGGTTTCCATTGTTTATACATTTTATATTTCAGCTGATATTTTATATCTTGCATAAACGCAATAAGTGAAAAATAAACCCCGCTCATTGTTTAAATATTTGTTGTAATATTGTTAGTAAGGATTTATTTTTAAATTTCACGTATTTTTTACCACCTTGTTTTGCTCAATTCGCTTCTTTCTTATAACTTGAGTACTTATAATTTAATTTTAAAATTAGTTCGCGGGTGTCCAAGCGCTGCTCTGTACCGATGTTATACGAGTTTTCACAAGCATGATCTAGCTAGAACGATTTTTTTGACACTGGTAACCTTTAACTCTGCCAAAATCGTTAAAAGTCAAGTACTTAACGTCATTATAATTAAAATCAGCCAAGAGCGAGTCGGACTCGCGCACGAAGAGTTCCGTACCATTAGCTATACAACATTAGACTTCATATTTTAACCTTTTTTTTATTTTAACTTGCGCGAGTCCGACTCGCACTTGGCCAACTTTTTGTAATTGTTGTTATAGCGGCAACAGAAATACATCATCTGTGAAAATTTCAACTGTCTAGCTATCACCGTTCTTGAGATACAGCCTGGTGACAGACGGACGGACGGACGGACAGCGAAGTCTCAGTAATAGGGTCCCGTTTTTACCCTTTGGGAACGGAACCCTAAAACACATATTGTAAGATTAACATTATAAAGGTATATAAATAACCAAAAGCAGCTAGTTCAATGGCCCAACACGTTAAGTTCTTGGTATAGCACGAAGATGGAAATGACTACGATGAAGTTCTTTTGTGACTCTCTATATACACAATACCTGCAAGAAGGTATGTATAGCATCGTCTTTGTCTAGTTTAACGTGTCTCGGATGTATACTTTATACGGTTGGATTCGCATTTCTTGGAACTTTGGTAAGAAGCGACCATTTTGTTTTATTGTGAATTTGTTATATTTCTACAAGCTTCTTTGACAACTCATTCAATATTAAACTATTTGCTTGATCATTGATACGAGAACCACATACTACAATGTTTTTGCAGTTCATCATAGAACAATCTAGCATTATGTTCTAACGGTTAGACAGCTATCTAGCAGTGTATATCATACGAGCATTATAAATTCTAAATGTATTTGTGAGTGAGTGAGAAATTGAGTGTGTGTATTTGATAATCGTGGAAATCGGTTCGTGGGTGACCGGTGTGTGCCACTTAGATACCTGTTCACAGAAGGCACGCTAACGGTCTGTCCTGGTTATGTAGGGCATTTTCTGAACGCTCGTCTTGCTAGCTAACATCCTATAATAGAATATTCGGTGCAAAATATTGCTGCTTTTTTTTGTAGCTGCTTTCGAAATCTAGTTCATATTTGTTAGTAACACCTCTTTACAACCGTCCCCCACATCATCACTGAACAAAAACTATAGAATATTTTTTCCAATTTACACAGTATTTCATGTAGGAGCCTGACATAACCGACTTGCAAACAGACGAAATCACAGGTGGCAACTAGTTTATTACAATACCATGCAGAGCAATTGGTTTAATCATTTGCGTTTATATAGAACCATAATGTTAAATAAAAGCTTCAATTTTAATAATAATAAATTACCACAAATTTCAACACTTGCGTTTTATAACCTCTACCGATTCCATCTCCACATAAATTGAGGTAAAAATGCCTTTATGCGGGGAAAAAATAGCGTGCTATTAATTTTAACAGGTTCCATTAAGCCATAAGTTCGTAGCTTATTTTCAAATTAACAAGTCGAGCCGTCAACCGCGCGCTGCCGTGATCGCAGCGATTAGTTTTAACTTTTTATTTACACCGATTTTGATACCTGTGCATGTAAGGGGTAATGGATGGAGGCTTGAAATATATTTTAGTTTTATTAACTGAACATTTTATGGGCTCTATGGTTTTTTATAGAACTATGGGGTGTTGTTAATTGGGTGGATAACGTAGTTTGCTGCTATGGGTCCGTTTCCACGACTAATTTATACATGCTACATTAGTTAAATTCGTGGTGGAAACTATCCAAAGAACATAGATTCTCCAATAAAGCAAAAAAATGCAAATATTAGAATTTCGGGGTTGTGTCATCAAAACAAATAAATATAAACAACCAACAAGAGCATTCCCGAGTAGATTTGGAGTCAGGAAGACAGTCGGTCATAAAATCAAACCGGACCTGTACAAATATGTCTCTGTGTTAGTTTAAAATAATACAAACATGAATAATTTTCCAATTTCAGTCTTGTGAGTAGTTCAATACTTAGAGACTTACGGTCACATATAAGAAGAAAAGAGTAAAACCGTTCTAAGACACTTCTATCAAGCATTCTATAATACATGAGACTTAACTACTATGTCTCAAGGTGACGGGCGCAGTGCAATTCGTGGTTTGTGACAGAAATGCATCTGTTATTATTATTATTTTTTTATTATTTATTTATTTTATTAATCCACAGCTCTTAAAATTATGTGTACATTACAAAAATACTAAAACTTACAGCCAAAAACGGACTAACATTTTATATGTATAAGGTATTACATTCAACGTGTTAAATAAACAATACTAATGAAGTTTACACTATACGACAATACATATTATAATATATGAGCACATTTGTATAAGGGTGTGTATGAGAGTGTATGTGAGTGTGTGTGTGAGTGTATTTAAGTATAGAAAGTGAATTTGTGGTGTGAAAATGCATGAGTGTGTATCAATGATAATGTAATTTAATTTAATTTGTATCTATTGGCCTTTATTCTGCAAAACGTGTAAAATTAATTTTCTGAACGCTTGTCTGCTAGAGCAGAAAATGTCGGTGGTATCAAACATTTTATTATAAGTTCTAAGGAGGCGGCTTGCAACTGCATTATTTGTGTAATTAGTTCGAGTCGGGGGTGTTGAAAATAAATTGGTATGTCGAGTACGGATTCTTGGGACGCAAAATCTTAAAATAAGGTTGCTTAGGTCAATGCTGTCAATTTTACTATTACAGATATTGTACAGAAACATCATATCTAATAAAATTCGCCTGTCTTCTAAAGGTGCTATGTGATGAAAATTACAAGAATCAGAGTAGTTATTAAGTTTAGTGAATGTTCTGTAGTTTAAATGTTTTAAAAAATTTATTTGTATTTTCTCTATTTCGTGAATGTATGTTACATAATGGGGGGTCCATATATTACTACAATACTCGAGTACAGAGCGGACGTATGAGAAGTAGAGCGTTTTAATACAAGCTGTGTCAGAAAAAGGCTGACTAACTCTTAATACGAAACCTAAGGATTTAAAGGCTTTGCTAACCATACTCGTAATATGCTCGGAGTAGTCGAAATTCGAATTTAGAATTATTCCTAGGTCTTTAACTGATTCCGTTTTACGTATATTATTATCGTTAATTTTATATAAATATTTAATAGGATTTAATTTGCGTGTAAAACTAATTTGTAAACATTTACTGAAATTAATATCTATGCGGTTATCTTTGTAGTATATATTTAATGCATCTAAATCTTTCTGTAGTTTAAGACAATCATTTAAGTCGTTAACTTTGAAATAAATTTTTGTATCATCTGCATACATTAGGAATTTTGAGTGTTGAAAGCACTTTTTTATATCATAAAGATATGCTGCATACAGGAGAGGTCCTAAAATTGATCCTTGGGGCACCCCGGATGTGACGTCAGCATAGTCAGATCTATAACCACCCACAACAACTGCCTGGCTACGATTTCTAAGGTATGAAGTAACCCACCGAAGTAGATTCCCGTGTATTCCGAGCTCATGGAGTTTACGCAATAGAATCAAGTGATCCACACGGTCGAATGCTTTTTCGAAGTCCGTGTAGACCACATCAACCTGCCCTCCGCACTCCATGTCACGGAGAACATCGTTAGAAAATATGGCTAGGTTAGTGCATGTAGACCTGCCTTTCATGAAACCATGTTGTTCAATAGGTATGGCTTTGGAAATGGTAGGATACATAAAGTGGTGAACGATTTTTTCCATTACTTTACTTACAACATTTAGTATAGAAATAGGTCTGTAATTTTCAATGGATGTCTTAAGGCCCTTTTTGTGTATAGGTACAATATGCGCTGTCTTCCAGACTTTGGGAAAATAGCCTTCTTTTATACATCTATTGAAAATAACAGTGAGAGGCAAGGATAGCGTTTCGGCACACCTTGTATATAATAAGGGCGGAATGCAATCACTTCCAGGTCCTTTTGATATATCTAAGCCTTTTAATAGTTTGAATATAAACTCTCTCGAAACATAAATATCGTGGAGATCATCATTATTATTATTCATGGATGCATGGGCGTCATTCCGAGAAGAAATATGGGACTGCGAACTAAAGTTATTAATAAAAAAATCATTAAAGGCTTGACAAATATCCTGTGGGTTATTAATTTCGGTGCCTGCGTATGTCATTGACTTTGGGTAATTAGACTTAGTTCTATTTTTGGATTTAACATAAGTCCAGAAATATTTACGATTAGTTTTAATATTTTTTTGAGCATAGTTAATATAGTTTTTGTAACATATATCTTCAAAACGTTTTACTTTAGTCCTGAGTTCAGAAAAATCTGCGTAATCAACAGGGTTTCCATATTTTTTCCAGTGCTTGTGTTTTAGCGATTTTTCTTTTATCATTTTAATAAGTGACCTGCTGTACCATATAGGATAACTATGTGATTCAGTGATCTTTATTTTAGGTACGAATTGATTTATCGCCGAATTTATATGATAATACAGCGTGTTTAGTGCACAGTCTAAATCATTTCCGCTATTAAGGCAATCCCAGTTACAGTTTAAGAAGTATTGATTAATAGAATCAAAGTCTGCCTTATGATATTGGTATTTTAAGCGAGGTAGAGGTTTAAGTTGTGCTACTGACAGATCTGAAGCATTAATTAAAAATGAAGGGTGATATTTATCCTCTTTGACTATGGATAAGGCAGCTTTCTTTATTTCTACAGAAAAATTACTAAAAACTAAGTCTAAGGTTCTATTTAGTGAGTTTATCAAGTGGTTTGATTGATTAAGGCCAAAGAATGACATTTGCTGTATTAAATTACTAGCAGCATTTTGCAGTTCAATAGATCCTTTTTTGAGAAATATTGGTTCAAAGGCCTCCCATCTGATGCACGGAAGGTTAAAATCGCCCACAATTAGTACGTGATCACTTAACTTCTTATTAAGAACCTGGGTACTGATTTGTATAAATTTGTCTATGCGTTGCGATAATTTATCATTCGGTGGGATGTAAACAACAGCTATGTGTAGGGGCTTGTTGGAAGCAAGCGATGAAGCCGGCACCGTGACCCATAAACACTCAAGGTCGGGTACCTGCCACTCGTGACGTACGCGTGCACCGAGCCTCGCCGAGCACAGAGCCATAACTCCGCCACCAAGCGAACACCGGTCAGCTCTAAATACGTCATATGCTACAGTACATAACTCAGAATCCAAAATACTATCACATAACCATGTTTCTGATATTAATACTATATCGTAATTAGAGAGTGTTAAGCTATTGAAAAAGGTGTTAGTCTTAGTTCTCAGTCCTCTCACATTCTGATAAAATATACTAAGCTTAATGTTGTCAGAATCCATTATAGAAATACAAGAAAATTAATAATATGTTATTACCCAGACATCTTAAAATAACTATATGCCTATGGCTTATTATACTCAAAATACCATATAGTAAGAGAATTATTAGTTTAATAATAAAATGTTTGTCCACAGCGCGTATGTAAAAAAGAAATGCAGGCCAATAGCTAGTATGTATGTATATTATAGGTATTGTTATGAATGAATGTAGTATGGAAAATGAAGTGTTGTTTCTTTTTATTAAAATACATGAAACATTGTGCAAACTTATGCTATTTTCTTGAGTAGATCTGTCGTGGTGTTGATGAGCTGCGGCGGAGACGTATCGTTTTTCCGCATGTATATTCGACAGTTTTTTGTCCAGACATATTTATAACCCAGTTCCTTCGCCTTCAGTCTGCATTCTCGTAGTAATGCCTTATTCGACTTTGTCAGGTGTTCGTTAACATAAATTTTGAGACTGTCACAACCCAGTCCTAAGTCTTTCGCTGTAAGGCTCTTATAACGACGTGCTGCTGCGAAGATTCTATCCTTGGTCATTCGGTCCTTAAAGCGGACGACTACGGCCCGACTGCGCTCGGCGCTGGTTGGTAGCCGAGGCTGAACGCGATGAGCAAACTCCACCTCACTGGAACTGACCTCCACGCCAACCAATTTTGCCACTTGGATGACAATGTCAGATGTCACCTCATTACGTACCTCTGGGGCGCCGACAATTTCTAGGTTGTTCAGACGACACCACTACTGCTGACGGGCGCTCTCTTCTTCTAAATTTCGAATTCTGGTCTCATTGGTCTTCATTTCCTGTTTGAGCGATTTATTTTCTTCTCTTAAATTTTTAATATCATTATTAGCGACGTTTAACGCTTTCTTTAATTCTTCATACTGTCCACTCATAAACTTCACAAAAATATCCATATTAGTCAGCTGCTCTTTCATGTCTCGCAACTCTTCTTTCATGACATTACGAAGAGAAGAGCATAACTCATCACTGGATGCTGGCGACACTTCGAGTACCTGTTGTGGTGGTTTCCTTTGGGTGATGTTCTCGTCAAGGAGGTTATCCAGCTGCTCGTCTTCATTCTGGCGCAGAGGGGTGTTGGTGTTGTCCGACGGACGAAGCTGCTTGCAGCAGGTCCAGCCCGACGGTCGTTTATCAGCTTTCAGATTTACGCACAAGCAGTGATAAAATTTTCCACATGACCTACGAGCACAAGTTATTTTCTCTGCCGATTTAACGGGTTTCATGCATGCACTGCAATTACTCATGGTTAAGATTTTAACACAATTAAAAATGTAAACAGAAAACTACTAAAGGAATTTGTAGGTAGTTTCAAGTTTGGTTGGCAGTTACTTGTAAGAACGTAAAGTTTTGCCGAATACAAACAGGATAGATTGTTCACAACACTCCCGATTTCAATTTGTTTCTTTTTTAAGTATAAAGTATATACATCCACAGCACTCCTCAAAACGCGAAACACAGTTTTATCGTAAATATATTGCGTTTTGTCGTATATTAACTCGCGCGAATGTGTAGTTATGCCGGCGGTCGGCGGTAGAATCTATATGTTATAGGCAGAGGTTAGTCCGCTTAACATCAGGTGGGCCTCGAGAATGTTCCGTCACAAAAACATTAAAAAAATATGTCCCGCCCCGAGCGAGAGTATGATCACGGGTTCGAATCGCGATAGTGGTTTGATTTTTTCTTATTCATTGTAGTAAAGTAAGCTTAAGTGCTTAAAGTCGTTCGTAAAAAAAATACGATGTGAGAGCAGATAAAGCCAATGTAGCAATCATCGATTTTCAGAAATATAAAATTTAGCAACGTTTAAATGGTATTTATATTGATGGCAATTATTAACATAAGGTTTTTTTTTTTTTTTTTTTTATAGCTGATAGGTAAGCCTTTGACCATAATCTCACGTGATGGTAAGTGATGATGTGGTCGAAGGTGTTAACAAGCTTAACCTAGAATGACTGGCTCTCAAGGACAGCTGCCGGAACACACCGTTAGGTGCTTAGCGACAGATTTTCAACTTGAGGGTGGTCGCTAGCCAGGCGGGCATTCGCAAAAATGCCCTTCCACCATGCGGTGAAGCTCAAGCCCGCGGCGGGATTCGAACCATGGACCTGCTTCAAAAATGGCAATGTAAACATAGTCTTGTGTTATCGCAGCATTTTAATTTTGTTAGATTACACATGCAGCTTCTAATTGCACTTAATAATTTTACTTACTAATTAGCCCTTATATTGCGAAATACTGCTGTGAACACTACTGCTTGGTGGGTGAATTAATTGAAAAAAGCAGTGATATACGCTCAGACGTCTTTATACCAAGAACCCTAGCACCTAATGCGGCATTTTAACGACAATGTAACGTGATCGAGGTTTCTTTTAAACTGTAATTGTTTTGGTGCAGGTGTTGGCGCACTGCCGGGAGTGGGCGGGTCTGACGTCACGCGGCCAGAGCGGCCGTACTTCGACGACGTCTCGCCAAGAAACGTGACGACGGTCGTAGGACAAGCGGCCGTGTTGAGGTGTAGAGCTAAGCACATAGGAAATAGAACTGTAAGTATTTTACTTTTGAGATGGTTTTGAAAGTGAGAGATAGCACTTTGACAATGTTGCGCCAAGAAACGTGACGACGGTTGTTAGCCAAGCAGCCGTTTGAAATGTGGAGCTAAACATATAAGAAATTGCACTGTTTATCAATATGTTTTTATATAGACAATATTGTACCTTATAGCTAAAAAAAAAGTGACAATGGTTGCAAGAAGTACTGAGAAGTAGATTTCAAGCTTCTATCTTACTCATCGAAGGGTACTTAAGCACATAAAAAAGTGAACTGTAAGTGTGTTGAGCTTAAGATTATTTTTTGGTTGTACTTCTATATTTACTCGTACAGTTGGTAAGGGTTATATATCCCTAAATTGCCTGTCAAGCGTGAGAATTATGTCAATTTCCTCCAATGGGAGAGACCTTGTTCAACTGTGGTCGTGGACGACCTGGTTCAACTGTGAATGTATAAGAAACAATACAAGAAAACGCACAATGATGGATAAAAGTAATATTTTTTTTAGAAAAACACTTATAAATAATTATATCTTGTGACTTTTTCACCAAATTTCCCTGATAAGCCACCGTAACGTCATAAACACCTCAAAGTCCAACTGAAAGAATTTTCGATGCGTTTCGAATCATGAATCTTCACGAAGCATCATAAGGAGCATTTCTGTCTTAATTAAGGAGCTAGTCAGGCAAGCATTCGCAATATACCCTTCTACCATACAGTAATAAAGCTCTAGCCGTCAGTGGGTATCGAACCGCGGACCTGTGGCACGCCATTTCATAGCCATTGATTCAAGGTGAAACAAATTCAAGATGATAATTTACTTATGCCTATCTAAATTTTAATAAAATTTTTAAATTCTTAACTTTCCGCCGTAAATCTCACATTTAACTAGACTATACAGGGCGTCCCACGGCGATGCCACATGGAAGGAAAGTACCTTGAATATTGTAGATGGAACATTTTACAGAAAGAAGACATTATAAGAATAAAAAAAAATTAACTGCGTTCATAGATATTTAAATAATTACATGGTTGAACCGGGAATCGAACCGTTATACCGCTTGTTCATCATCATCATCTTCATCAATTCAGCCGCAATAAGTCCATTGCTGGATATAGACCTCCCCCATAGATTTCCAAATGGAATGGTTGGAAGCGGCCTGCATCCAGCGTCTTCCTGCAGTTAATCATTAATCATTAACGTCATCCGCCCATCTTGTAGGTGGTCTTCCGACGCTGCACTTGCTTGTTTGTGACCTCCATTTGAGAACATTTAGGCCCCACCGACCATCAGTTCTGCGTGCTATGTGCCCTGCCCACTGCCACTTCAACTCGCTAATCCGCCGGGGTATGTCGGTAACTTTCGTTCGTCTACGGATCTATTTCAGATTCGATCTCGTAGAGCAACACTGAGCATAGCCCTCTTCATAGCTTGTTGTGCTACTTTGAGCTTACATATAAGGCCCAGAGTTAGAGGCCACGTTTCGGTTCCATATGTCATCACACCGCTCGTTACACGAGAAAAAAACAACCTGTAGTGTTATCGTACCGATCGAAAGATTTCATCATAAGCATTATTTTGTGCTAAATAACATAGTGTCAGAAATAAAAGGAAGAGCATGAATTTTAACATTTGATGTGAAATTTTGTTCAGGAAAATTAAAAGCTGACATTGCCGTAAGGACATACAACTGAAATTTTCATAAGTACCTATTACTAATAAATGAACCCACTTGAAAATCATGTCCCTATTATTTTTAAGTGCATGATAAAATGATAAAGAGATACGTAATTAGTATTATGTTTCTCTTTATCCTGAGCCGAAAGACTCTCAAATTATTTTGTCCATCGCAATGTGGTTATAAAGAAATAATTCAAAATTTCACATCAAATGTTAAAATTCATGGTCTTCCTTTTATTTTTGACACTATGTTATCAGCAAAAAATAATCCTTATGATTTTCGATCGATATGATAAAAGTACGGAGTGTTTTTTATTCTCATATTATAACTGGCTTGATTCCAACCGGTAATACCGGTAGTACCGGTTCAACCATGCAATTATTAAAATATCTGTGAATGCAGTTTACATTGTTTTTTAAATTTCAATAAGGTCGGAAGAAATGTTTCAGCAAAATGTTCTATCTACAATATTCAAGGTACTTTCCCTCCATGTGGCATCGCCGTGGGACGCATTGTATAAATTCTTATAAAACTAATGGATAAAAAATGGTACAGAATGAAAGATTCACTACTACACGCACAGCTATGTGTGCGTAACTCGTCACTGACAAGACGCGCATTGCAGCGGTGACAGCGGCGTCCGCTCGGGTGTAGAACCGGTTTGAACCAGCTCAGCGAGCGGACAGAGTTGTCGTAGCTTTCATTCTGTTCCTTTCTTTATTCACGTCGCTAGCAGCATACCGTGATGCAACTCTTTGACAAGGTTTTGAGCTTTTATCTCTGTAAATAAACGAAGAAACAATGGTAAAAACCGGAATACCTTTTAGGAATGATTATTATCAAAATTACACTAATGTAAATTAATTACACGTTTTTCAGAAGCATTACAATCCAGCCCGATTACAAATGTTGAAACCTCCACCGAAATTGAAATAATCCTAACAAAGGGAACTATTATTTTGAATGTGGGGTCACAGCTAAGTGCCAGTAATTTATCTCGGTTATTCCGAGGATGGGTTGGAGGTACCCGCCCTTCAATCATCGTGAGCTGGCCCGTGTTAGATGATATTACCTTGAAGCATATTTAGGGTCTCATTTCAGTTTATAGTGACAGTAGATCATTTTATTTTTACCTAATATTAGTAAAATGTTTGTTGTATGTACTCTTGTTTTATCGAAATAACAAAATGTCTTCTTGAAAAACAATAAATACAACTAGAGGATATTATAATTTTGCTACCAAAACATCATAATTGTAGCAAATGAAATTACTGGGCGGATTGTAATTATGGCTTTCTTGGTAGTACTTGTATACCCATTTTCTATTGAATAATCATGCAGGGCATTAAGGTTTTAACGAGCCTTGTTTTGTGCCTAATGTTCAGAAATACTCACATTGTTGAGAGTGGTGGCATGTTGGCAGGCTAGCTAGATTGGCTGGTAGCTTGATATAATCTAGGCCCGCGCCACGCCGTCACCGCCACCGCCGCCTCCGTGTACGCCAGGATAGGTACGCGAAACAGCTGTTTTGTCGTCGCGATAGCGTTTTATGGACATGTGTTATTAATGTAAATCGCGATTGTCGCCGTTATCATGCTCAAAACTGCTACTGCTTAAATAATACCTGATTAGTACTGATTTTGTATGTGTGAAAATTAATCATTCAGTTATCGATTCCACGCCACCCCTCGCAGTATTATTGTTATATCGATATTCTCCTTATTTAAAACATTTTATAAATATATAATTATTTAGTTACAATTTAACATCATAATCTGATTATTCCGATATGATCACATAGAGAGAAGCTTGAAATTGTATTATGTTGGCATCTTAAGATAATTTGTGTGCGTTACACATCACTACTCTCACAATTAATCAATGAAAAATATAGCACTCACTCAATTAAATCTTAACACTCAGTATATTTACTCAAACCAAGAAAGGTTTGAATAAATATATTGGGTGTTACAATCCCTCTTTTGTCTTTGAAATATATTTGCATAAAATCACGCCATACGACGCCAAACTTACTGTTAATACAATATTTTTTTTATTTATCTTGATCGTACTACAATACTACTGTTTCAGGCTAAGTAAGATTCATATTATTCAATGTTGATAATGTCTTTTAGTTCAAATAAACAATGTGTTGTTACTATTCATTTTCAGCGTGTCATAAGGAAAACTACAGATCCATAAAATTTATTGCCTTTCTAATTATTAACAATATTACAAACACCATCTTTAAACATCATCTAAACGAAAATCACATTTACAAATAAATAATAAATCACAAATGTTTTGTTCCAAGCGGGTATCGAACCCGTCTTCTTCGATTTCGCGCAGACACTGATTTAGTACTGAGCACTTAGACCAGTATTTCTCTTTGATCAATAATCAGTATATTAGCCAGACGCTCAATGTCGAAAAGAAAATGAAAATAAAGTAATCTAAATTCAACCCGTTTATTCTCTAAAATTAAATGACCAAAATAGAATATCTCGATTTCGATATGTCTCGCTTCATTACCTCCAAACATACTCACTGCGTATTGTTATTATTATAACTTGAATATTATATTAATATCGCAGTAATTTGCAGCTGAAGCTTTTGTCCTCCATGCGTGTTCAGCTTCCTATTCAGTAAGCAATCTATAGAAAATACAATCAAAGGAAGACATCATATAGGTAGTTTAATTTAGATGTTTGTAGAATATTAGATTTATTACTTTATTGTTTTGTATCGCACAACAAGAACTACTAACACCGTTACGTGTTACGAACAAAAAGCGAGGAAGAGAGAGACAACTAATTGGTAATAGTTCAGTATAAAAAAGAATTAATTGTTAAATGGTATACTGTTGCTTAGGACATTGTAAGAGTGAAGTTGAAAGGCTAGCAAACCTAGAAGAAAAGCCATAGCAAACTACCAGTCTATTCAGACAAGGTGACTTATTATATGAATGAATCAAATTGATTAAGGAGAGGTCAGTAAATAAAAAAATATTACAATGTTAAAATATAAAATTGTTACAAGTAGCCAAAACAAGTAAAGTACATTTGACTACTTAGTGTTGCTCGTTAGCACCAAGTACAGTGGGTAGCTTAATGTTTGCAAATTATCAAAATATTATGTTTAGAGCGAGCGAACACCACTGAACTAAATTAAATAATTTATTTAAAATACATCTAATTTACAATAGCTGTGTGCCAGCAACGGAGATCCATATAAGATAAATACATTAAAATGATTTACAGTGATTATTAGTGATATTTATATTATTAGTGATATTTACAGTGACCTGAGCTCTGTTTTCTACTTATGATTGCCTCCTGGTAGAAAACAGAGCTCAGAATTTTTAAGTGTAATATTTTTAGGTCATAAGTAGATATAGTTAAATTATTTATTTATTTTTGTATTCACATATTATGTACTGTTCATTTTTTCATTTACTGTATCTAAATGATTTAAGAATATTTAAAAAAAAGAAAAGTTCAACCGGCTTAATCAGGAAAATTCTACATCCCTGAAATATAGATTTTTTCCTATGGGTTAAATCAACAGCGACTCCCGTCGCATAACGAGGAAGATGTATTTTTTTTTACCAAAATATAATTAGGGGGCCACCCCGTTAAAGGGAGACCAGAAAAGTTATAAATATAAGAAAGAAAAGGAAAAGCAGGACTGCTGCAATGAAACGCTCGAATCCTACTATACATGGTCTCATTGAAAAACTGGGAAATCCCAAATTTGTGCTACTGCACTTGAAGCTATATTTGAGGACTCCAAACAGGTATCTTCACATATCATCCTGGAATTGGTCTAATCAAGAACATGTTACTAAATAGGCAATAAAACCTATAGATTGACTCAAACAAAATAGCTCGACCATACCCAACTGGGACTCCTGCGGTCAAAGCAATGACACCTAACAAGTTTCCATTCATGCCAGTCTAGACTCCTCCTCACTAGTATTTTATTATTTAATCAAAGAAAACCACCACTTGTTCAGTTTCTAACCGTTGAGTGAGCAATTTTCATTCAACTGGCAACCCAGTGATTATCTTTTCTTTCTTGATATTTTATCTTTTCTTAATAAGGTCACAGATTTGTCAGCATGGAATTTACGTTCTGTCACTGCTAAACTAGATGAAGAAGAAGAAGAACACAGGGTGCGTTCACAAACTTATATGCTCAAAAACATCGTAACAGTGGTTGAAGCAAACTTTCAATTCTATAAAAATTCAGAATTTGTTTCGCGTATTCGTACCGCGCTAAGTACGACCAGCCGTCAGCACAGCATGAATCTTTCACTTTACGAGCTCGGTAAAGATTTGTTCGTCATATAAATTCTGTGTTCAAAAGTGCTATTCGCTAGTGTTGAAATGGTTTCAAAAATTTTGAATACACCATGATAAGTTAAGAAACTCGGTTAGTCACAGGGGTATTTATTAATACCAATGAAGTACACTTTCTTATATTTGTAATATAAATATTAAGACTAAATAAGTGTTTGTTAAAACTTACCAAGCATTTTTCTAAATGTAGTGAGGTGAAATTGTATGTTTTGCTTGGCAGTAAAGTAATTTTGTGTCTCGTACATTTCATGCCCAAAAACTTCACATTTCACAAAATTTTTATGATTAAATAAAACAACTACACACCCTTTATACCTAACGTTTCAAAACAAAGGCATTGGCCCATAAAACCGCGCCCATAATCCCTTCGCAAAAAATGACAGGCTCTCGAGGCGGACCATATATTATAAATGCACCGTAGGACATGTCAAATGGCTATTTATTCTCAAGGACCGGATCCTTGTGCCATTAATATAGCGATCAGTAGAGCGGAGATGAAGGGATACGTAAGTATATTGAAGACAGTATCGCAACTCAAGCAAATTGTTTCTCTTACTTATCGATAGTTGGCTAATATTAAATTTGATAACTTTGGCCCAATATTCTATGAATGTCACATCCTATTACTATAAGAAGTTTCATAGAGATTTTAAATTTCACAGGGACCTCTTAAAGCTTTTAAAGCAAACGGAACAATAAATAATTATGTATACAAACGTAGAGGACGAAAAACGTGCTATTCCACTGTGGAAAGTGTTCTTTGAGCGCAATAGACAATGCGAAACGACATTCAAATTAATACCGGTAAACAAAATATAGCTTAAAGATTGTCTAAAGTGTCGTCAAAGATGTGTCCATTCAGTGTGCTGTCTGATTCTGGATACCTGACGTGAAGTTCTCATGATTCTGGTGATACCGATGCTTAGAGTTTAGTTTGGTATCTGGAGGACTGCAACAGCGGAGTCTTCCATACGCTAAACTAAACTCTTGGATGAACTCATGACCGATTGCGTACAAGGTGGATACGCGGGTCTATAGTTTCAACAAAATGATATTTGAACCACAAATAAACACAATCATATAATTTAAACAATTAAGCGTGCTTAAATCCTCATTGTAAAATAATGACAAACAAGTCAAAGTTATTATTTTTCGTAACTTCGATTTCCTATTTTTCATTGTAATTGTCAAAGTCAAACATTAACATTACGCGTAAATGGTCCTAAACATCGTGCAGTTGCATTCGACAAAAAAGTTAAGAAATTGTTTTATATAATATTATTTGGTTTGATTCATTCATCCCTATTGATTTTCTGCGTCATCGATGATAAACACAGCTTTTTTTTCTTGGTGAAAGGCATTTACGGCAATACTGAAAGCTCTTAAGAACTCTTAATATTACCGTGACATAAGTATATATCATAATAAATACGTGTAAGTCGGGCTTAGACACTTATAGTAACAGTTTACGTTGTTTTTAAATAGCAGATTATAACGTAATTTTAAAAAGCAGATTATATTCTAGATTATTTATCTTTGAGGATATGGATTTCCTGAAGACCTTCTAAGTGCTAGTCAACGATATGGATTAAACAGATCTTGTAACGTTTTGTTTCTAAAATACTAGCGTGGTAATGACACATTTTAATAACTTTAATGGGTGTTACTGACTTATATAGAATTGGATCGTTCCAACTATACTTTCAATTATATCATGATGTACTTTCAATTACATTTAGTGTTCAGGACTTTCGAATGAGACTCTTCGAGACAGACTTCTTGTTCGTTGAAAGATTAAAGAAGCGATTGAGATAAACAAGTATCCAAACTTAAACACAAACGGAGGACACTTACTACCACCTACCTCGAAACCTTGTCTTCTAGTATAATCCAACGGAAATATAAATGTGAAGATTAATACCACAGTAAGCTCGTTTTAATTGACTTCCGATGGTAATAAAGAATAAAGCAGCAATGAGGACTGAAAGAAAGTCACGTTGACGCGGCGCTAGGTGACATATGAGCGTCTTTGGAAAATACTATCTCGTGTGATTGAAACTATAGTTGGAACGACCCAGTGTTATTTATTTGAATAACATCCGCAAAAGATATGAAAATCTTGAAATGTGTCGTCGTAGTCGTCATCGTATTTGTGATAACCGCATATAGGTTAGCTTTCGAGGGCTTGTAATGGCATGTACGCAAATAATACTCAGTAGTGGTCCTACAAAAATACTAGAAAACTTGCCAAAGGTTGAGATAATATTTGCAGTCGTTTTATTATACTTACGTAGAATATAATAAAATTTTAAAGGATGGTGATTCTAGTAATACCTAGAATAGCTTAATCAGAAACTTGATAGTAAATATAGTAATATTTGGATATAATATTCTATTAGCATGTAATAGGGTGCAAAAAAAATATTGTAGCAACTTTATGACATTGTTGTGTTTGCAAAACAGTTTCATTCTTTCAGTCTAAGTCCAGTAAAGTCTGATTGATTGCTGCATAGTATGATGATTAGAAATCAATCTGAGTGAAAATGTATAACTTTCATCTCTCGACACTCAATCTATTGATATATATATTATGTTTTATTGAATGTTCATTAATTGTACTAATAATGATTATAAAATATGGTGTAATTATGTTGGGTAAAATAATTACTTCATAGTGGTTCTATTTAAAGTTCATTGACCATGCTCAAGCATCTATTGTAGTTGCCTACAATATAATTTATAAGTGTACCTATACATATATAAGTACCTATAATTACAACTGTAGCAGATAGTAAGCATTGTTGTTGATAAATAACATAACGTGCGTAGCATGCAATACTGAAAACAGAAAAAAGCGAAACCGACATCCACTGAAAATAACTTGTGTAAGTATGACCATAGAGAAAGAGTCCTTTCTCTATGGTACGGCCAAAAATTTAAGGTTTGAGCTCAGAGTATTTGAATCAGCGTGGTCCTGACTTCAATCAGGTATTAGTTATTATATGAAGTTGGTAATTTGTTTTTATTGATGTAGGTAATATAACAAAAGGAAACATGAATTTAATGAGATTTATCAAATATTAAATAGGTCAAACATATTATAAACTTATTTGATGCATACTTATCACGGCTATATTGTATCACGGTTTACTTGTATACTGCTGTCTTTAACCCATGATATAGGTTCGATGGGATGACAAAGAATAATGGTTTTGGAGGTCGCCAGGTGGTCAGGGGGTGCTTTGATGGGGAGATGTTGATAAGTGTTCGATTTACATTGAGATTGATGATATAATGTTTTGAAACATTAACTTTTATAAACATTAACAGTGTTGTATATTTTTATAGGAAATATATTGTTTTCATTCGGGACTTGAATTTGCATGAAAATAGTGTAAAGTAAAAATGTACCGTTTCTTACTCTACCTCTCCGTAGTCAGATGATAATTAGATAATCATATTAATTTACGGGAAATAGAGAGTGCACAAATACGAAAAATAAACATTCAATTATTTTGATATTGTTTTGTGATTCCGTATTAACTCTATAATTTTATTGATATGTTAATTTGATTTATTTAATGATCACATTATATAAACATAATAATTTCAATGCCTCAAATTTATATTTATTAGACATGTAATTTACATATTTATTTTAGGAACGGTCCGCGATGAGGATACGATATGAGTCTCAGAGTAAAGTATGCAAAATTTTATAGAATTAAAACGTATGTTATTTACGCTACGTTTATATATATATATATATATATATAGATAGATGTCTTTGTATAGCCTTGCGAACTAACATTGAACGTTCGTAATTTAATATTATTTATTTATTTGCTCACAACATTATTCGTTTTAAATTTTTTTCAGGTCCAAAACTTATTCAAAAAATATCGCTTTTATGCGTTCATATTAAAACGCATATAAATCACAATCAGAGATATCGTGTTTGTAGTTATACTATAACATTATATTAGATTGTGATTCAGTCACTTTGTAAATTTAATGGAGCATTGAATCCTTCAACGACAGGTGGCTACGATTACATAAATCTATTAATTATGAAGAATTATCACTACTCTGTTTTTGTACCATGTATATTCATTACTTTTTAAGTCATTTCGATATAAAGATATATCGAAATTACTTAAAAATCTGAAATGGCAATGATACACAAACAGTGATGTGTATCAAGCGCAAAACGAATTGTTTTCTGAATGGTGGAAAATATACTCCTGTGATATAATATAACAACTTTATGCCGATCGTAATGTATTTGCCTGTCTTTTATATATTTGACCTATATTTTGACATCACATGTAAATAAAAAAAAAAATTTCTGTAACTCAAATCAAACCCAATTCTATTCAAATTAGCCAATTGTTCGTCAAGAATCGACCCACTTAACAACAATTGAAGTCAAATGACAGGCAATTTTTCCACCACCACCGCTTCCCCCTAATTCCTTTCACAGATAACTTCCTTTTGATTAAAATTATACGAAAAATGAACGTTTCTTTAAATAAAATAACACCAACAAACGTTTCAAATTATATTTTTAATACGAGTACTCGGAGACTGAGAAATTAGAAAATAAATTTCACTCGCATTTTGGACGGTTCTTTGTTTTTATACGTAATTAGAGTAAGCCGGCTTAAGTCTTCGTGTAATTAAGCAAGATGGAACGTCCACAGACTGTTTACAGCCTTTAAATAATAAAATTAGGTAACAGAGAGTGGACGCGTGGTTTTAAAGGCCCGTGACTGGAATGTAAAAGCGCGCACTGTCAGTGCATCCCAGTTGAAACTGTCCACGCGATTACCTCTACATCATCACCACGCCATTATAATTACCCGAAAGGATTACCAGAGGTGTCTGAAACGTTTTTTTAAATATGTATAGGTCCCTATTAGTTGGTCAGCGTATTACCAGGCACGAGACCAGTATAGTACGGAAAACCACCCAGGAACTAATCTATCCATAGATAGATATAATAATATATATCCATGAGAGCGAGAGTTTTCACCACACTTTTAGGTAAAGTGGTATAAGTTTTGACAGTTAATAAACTTGTTTGAAACACAAGATGGGTGCTTAATGATTATTAAAATAACATAAAATGTGTTACAAGCACTTAAAATTTGCAATAAAATTTTAACAAAAACTTTTTCCGTAGTTGCATTTGTTCGATATTCGATATTTCGAACAGTTAGCCAAACAGCTGACTTAGCGATGACCCAAATGCGCGCAGCTCGCGGAATCCGCGACTCGCGGCACTATGCTAGCAGTAGCGAGTTCGTTAACATTATACCATCATCATTTTAGCATCTTTTTAGGAATAGTTTAGTACATTTTAGTAACTTAGAAATAAATCGTGTATAAAGGAAAAATATAGTTTCACTTCACATCCAGAGTGCATCTGTACGAATCTCCTACAGCTTTATTGAGAACACGAAGCGATCCAATAAGTGTTTTATTAAAACTTATATTCGTTTGCACACGTTAGCATGTTTAGTGGATTGCATTTGAGATTTGTTATACAATCTTGGTAAATAACCCACACTAATAAAACATCTCCAACAAAAGATTTTAATACCAATAGGATCGCTGCGCTAAGCGAGGCCAGGATAATAAAGCAATAATATTGGTGATTTTTCTTACATCGCTTATCTTCGGTCGCACATCTCTAGTGGATTGCATGTGAGATTTGTTATAAAATCTTGATTATTATAACCAAGTGCAATCCACTAGAGATGTGCGACTGAACTATTGGTGCAGTGGTTCAGGACTCATTTTTGACGTCACACAACATAGCATTATTATTTTTCAAGTCATTTTTATTTTGTTTGTTGAGTTGTTGTGAGTAGTAAGAAATAAACTTTTTTTTTAATTGCTGGTAGGTAAGCCTTTGACCACAATCTCACGTGATGCTAAGTGATGATGTGTTCGAAGGTGTTAGCAGGCTTAACTTAGAATTTCTGGCTCTCAATGACAGCTGCCGGACTACACCGTTAAGGTGCTGATGATGATGCTGGTGACAGATTTTCTACTTGAAGGTGGTCGCTAGCCAGGCGGCCATTCGCAAAATGCCCTTCCACCATGCGGTGAAGCTCATTTGTTGAATTCACTTTGCACAGTCACTGTATTTTGTTTATTTATGATAACCGTCTAACGGTCATAATTGGAGTTACAAACTCTATTGGAATAATGAAAAACTAAGATTGCCTAATTGTCGAGTGGTAAACGCAAATTTAGTTTGTTCATATCATAATCACAGGTTATTTACTTACGACTCTCGGCCATGAGAGATGTGTACGGACACGAATGGATGACGCTAAACAATTAGTGACTGTCTCGTGAAAGCTTCGTCTCACGTTTACATAAACTTTGGTACTTAAACGTCTGTATACTAAACACTATCTCGAGAACGCTCTTGAGATCTGAAATTAGTTTTTGGTATCATCTGATAGCGTGGTCTCAAATAGCATTTAGAGATTGGTTTAAGTTCAACATCATAAGATATTTCTCTCTTATATAAGATGAGACTCTTTGCTTACATAGCTGTTTTTTTTATTTACATGGACCGAAGTCATTTGAATTTGACACAGGACAACACAATAACATCTTGTAAATATGTTTTCACTAAGCAAAATAGAAGATTAAATAGGGACATGATTGTAAAAAGTTTGGGCTTTTGTTTTATAGCCGGCTGTCCACCTAAAGCAAACTCATCTTGGAAATGCTCTCATTGATTGGCTATCTGATACATTTCGGACCTTCAGGGCGTGTAGACGATAACGAGCTATGTTATTTGCCGAATTCGAAACAACACCCACTCATGTAGTCATCCTGAGCACTACACCCTACAGGATAATAGAGAACAGTTAGTATTCTTAATTCAGGAACTGTTCCGCTAGATTGAGGTGAAAAATATTATGAACGTTTTGAAGAGTTATTTAAAGTAAAATTCTTCATTTGTATCCAGAAAACTGAGAACTTCATTTTGGTATTATTACAGTCAAAAATCAATAAAGGCGATAGACTTCCTACGGTTGCGGTCTAAGTTACCTGTAGTTAATAAGGAAAGGTGCAAGCCAAGTACCCCATATACAAATGTGAACTCGCGGCTCAACGCAACACTCGACGCATCGTTTGTACAAACATTTTTTTTTTTTTGCAAGTACTCCTGCTGTATATATCTTTCTGTTGATTTCCACTTAAACTAGCAATGATGGACGCTTTGCGTTTATTTTATTATCTTAATTTCATTTAAAAATCGCAAGATCACTAACGAGAAAACAAATCCTAATGTACATTATGATTATTTTAATCAAATGTACAATATCAGAGAAGAGGGCTTGCTTCTTTAAGTGTCATGTTCTCATTTTGCCACCGGCACTGCTAATCGACGTCAGAGATACCATTTTCATAACGTGGAGCTAAAAAGGACACGCACTGTGCGATTTCTCAGGCATTTACTCCTGCGAATACTGCAGGTTTGGAAAGATCTCCCTGCCAAGGTTTTTCCCAGGGACTACAGTATACCCATACAATAGTTATTCAAGAGGTTCCCCTCTTATTTAACAGGTATTTGATGGGTCGGCAGCTCACGCGCTGCCCTTGGTGTTGAAAGCATGAAATTTATAAAAAGTAGTTAAACATTAATTTGCTTAGTCTATCTAATTATTGAATTCCAACAATTACTATCTATGTATTTATATATTGACTATATGTTATTCCAGTCGATTATCTATTCAAAACCATCACGTGTTTCTTGAAGGGCGTCTGTGGTTGAAATGCTAGAGGGCGCGATTGTGTTAACGCAAATTCGCGTAAACCACTCGTCCCTTTGACTCGTGCTCAAAATACCCCCATCGATGCGAGTGGTGAAGCGAATGGTGAGGCATGTTCCAAGCGCGCTAATTGCATATGTGCCTCACCAACGGGCTAGCCACTCTTCTTAGCACTTTTGCGATTGTGTAAATGCAGCTTAGCACGAAGCGTGTCCCACTACTTTGCCTCTAATATTTTGAGTGAGTACATGAGTAAAAAAAACGTGTAAAGAACCCTATGTACAAGGTTTGTTTTACCTGGCACTAGTTTTTTGAACTAGAAAGTTGAATTTGATGAGATGGGATCTGGGTCAGAGATGAATAATGGCTGTTTTTTATCTCTTTTCTCGAATAAATTTGTTATTCAGTGGATATCTTTTGAGAATTTGTGAGACACTTGAAGCGGGGAATTGAATCTCTGGATTTAAGTTATGTTGACTTTTATTAGGTCAAAAAAATGCGTATCGTATAAATAGGCTTTCAACCTGTGAATGGTTTCGCTATTGGTATAATAACCGTGATATGCTCAATTGTACGATAATGTTCTCACTAATTTTAACTAGTTTATTTGTTGCTGATGGGCTAGCGAGGGGAGTGATGCACCATACAAGCAGCTTAACATAACAAAATTACAACGAGTGGAAAAAATATAGTCATGTGCGAGATTCGAACCCGCACCAATTTCAATATTCCGAACTAGTTTAGTTTCTGAGATAGACTCGGTAAAATTTAAATATTGATAATTATACGTAAAATCGGAAATAGATATAATATATATGTAATAGTCCCCATTATTAAGTATAAAAATATTATTAAAAAATAAAAACTCTACTCAAGGAGCTCTAGTTGATGGTATCCCATAAGCTAGGACACAAAAAATTTTTTGGCAAACTTTTTAAATATTGGAGACCCCAGACAAATAATTTAATCAAATTTAAGTGTAATGTTCATCTTTGGGTCAAAGTTCTACTCAAAATATGTACTTTTCAAATTTGTTACTCGTTCCGTTTACAGAAGGACAGGCAGACAGACAAATATCGAATTATCATTAATAAGGCTTTTCCTATTGGGTCAGTTCCGTGCAAATCTGTAGGTATATACGTAAAAGATATGGTATTTTTTATTTCTAAAAACAAACCATATAATTTTAAAATTAAGTAAATAATAATTATTATAAATATTATCAAACCTATAATAATATGTTAATTCTAGCAATGCGAACGGATTTCATTATCATATCACAGACAGGTATATTGTTGAGAACCTTAGAAAGTTTGGGTTAATTTCAACTTAATTCAATAATATTAAAGTTTCAGGGCGTTACTTGATTGAAATTAACTAATTTGCGAGTTTCTAGATTGTTTCTCGTGAACTTGAAAACTTATTACTAGCTTGTAAATTAATTAAATCTGATTAAAAACGTTGTAGGCATATCCTTACAATTTCATAGTAATAGGCAACTTTAGGAGCTTTCAAAAGTTCTAGAAATAATGAGTTATATTAGAATGGTTGAACTGGTAGCCACCCTGATTTATATAAGGTTTTTGCGTGTAAAAAAATAAAATAAAGCATTTTTGATGTATTTTTCCATGTGTATGATGAATGTACATCATACACATGGAAAAATAAATTATATAATATTGAAATTCAGTGCCTGAGTTTTTGTTTTTCTTGAATATAATCATAAGTTATTTATAAAGCAATAGTGAATAGGTAATATGTATAAATATTATGTTATATGTAAAAATATTTTGCCGCTAGTAGCATTCGAATCCGCGACTCTGTCCGGTTCTGACGTTTTACCAACACCCGCCCGTTCCATATCTTTTATGTCTTAATACATCTGGTTGCTGATGTGGACGCCATCTACATATGGCATCTGGTACTTTTCTTATCGTCGTGTGTACGACTTGCTCACAACAACTAAATTTATGAACATTTTCGTATGTTGACCTAAATGCTACGATGAGAATATGTAATGGAAACTTCTATGCTTGCCGTTGTCTTCGGCATCGTTACATAGCGTCATAAGAAAAAAAGATAGAGCAGAGCATTTTGGTGGATCGTTATTGGTACTGCAGTATCTTTAACTTGCCTTAATGTTCCATCGCTTGCGTGGTAGTTCCAACAGTATTTTGAAAATGATTGCTGCCCGGCTGGACTGCCCAATCCAAAAGCATTGGGTTGGCATAGTCACGGGTAGGATTAAATAATGTATTTATTATATAATTTTAGTTTTTAGTTTACTAACTTAGTTTTAATATAATGTACTACTATGGATACACACTATGGACTTTGTGTCCGAAATAAATTATTTTTATTTTTATTATTTTATTTAACTGATCTGTCTGTGTTTTCACTGGCTATCCTGTCTATTAATCCTAAAAGTAGCTGTTCCGCGCGGCGGGATGAAGATTGAGCATTTATTACAAATACACGGATATTCATGGTTTTGGCTTGAGGGATAACCGGGTGACAATCCTTAGATATAGGTTTTCATTTAACGTTATATGGCTAAAATTAGATAGATTTAGTCCGAAGTTTTATCTCGTGAAGCAAATTAATCCAATCTGATTCTTATATCCAGGACCTAGTTGATGTCTGATGGTAATAAGCTGCTATTTTGCTCTTCATTAATTGAGTGCTACATTTCTTACTCCATTAATTTAATAATGACAATTCACTAGCGGTAAAATTGGAACATTACTGCATTACACTACTTACATTTGAGAAAAAGAGTTTGTGATGAGATTTTACTAACTTCTCGTCACCCAGGTCGTAAACAATACAGGTATTTCTGTTATTAATATTGTTGTGTCTGATCTCCAGGTGTCCTGGATGCGGAAGCGAGACCTTCACATCTTGACGTCTCACATCTTCACGTACACTGGAGATGCAAGGTTCAGCGTCCTCCACCCAGAACCGTCAGACGACTGGGACCTGAAGATAGACTACGTGCAGCCAAGGGATGCAGGAGTCTACGAGTGTCAGATCAACACGGAACCCAAGTTAAACATGGCTGTGGTTCTGAATGTCGAAGGTGAATTCCTTGGTTAGTTGCCCGTAGAATGCACAAGTTTTTATATACTTAACTTACTTTATACGCCATAGCACTAATTAGTTACCTTGTTACTATTTAGTCTATGTAGTCATTCTCAAACTACCAACATTTTTAAAATATTCGTTTATATACAAAAGCCAATTACAATTAAGCTTTCAACAGGCTGCCAAGACTCATTACTTTCTTAAACTTATTTTAGTTTTCGTGAAAACATGCTGTAATACTGTTTTAACGGACGCGAATAAATGCAAGACAATGTTAAAGTAAACTTGACAAAAAAAAAAAGTTATTAGTCCGATCTTTTTTAACGAATGCACTACAGATCCCAAACAGAAAAACCATCGTAACATTATGATCATGAACATAGAGATATAAAATACTAAAAAGTTATTTAAAGCCGTTTTACCATAGATCACATCATCCTTAACCATCAAGTGTAACAGACCATCAGTTATAAAAAAAAAACTACGTGATCCTGTACCAAAAGTGATAATCAATCCCTTTCATTCCGGTAGTGTTAAATTTTATCAAATTTTGATTATTACCAGTGATTAGTTTTACGCTTTTATTGTAGCTAATAAAATTTAATATTCATTAAGCCTATTTAACTGTATACTATTGGTGATAAAACTCAACTTAATCGGTTTTCAATACAATAGATATGCCTGGTACGATATTAAGCGACAGTTATTTTATAGCATACAATTGGATCAAATTGAAATAGCAAAATATTTGGAGCTAGCTTTTTCAATACCAATTTAGATATTTTTCAGTTCGAAAATTCAATCCATTAATATTATTTTTATACTACCCTCGCTATATTAAACGAGAAGATATAATAAGGTTATATGTACGAGTATGTGTTCGGCGTATTGTTTTGATACTTTGAACACATTAGCTACCTGATATTTTCCATCTCATGTGTGTAAGACGTGTGTCTTAATGTGTATCATACAGAGATAGCCTTCAGCTCGAAATTCGTATCATTTCACTGTGTATCATTTTTCTCTACAGGTTAAATGAGTCTCAAAATGACAAATTTTGAACATAATTTTTGCCCACTGCTGAACACATCCTCCCGTTAAAGGGGCATTTACCATTATCCCCACGCTAGGCAGTCTTGACGTACATCACAATGTAAGATGGTAGATCCTCATAAGGCGCTGCTGCCCACCTGCCAGTATTTTAAACTTAGTCGCTTCTTACGATACTCACAGAATGAGATGGGAGGGCATGATGACTGGCCGAATAGTGTTTACTAGATAGACAAGGTAGTGTCGTAAGTTTGCATGCCACCTGGATGCCTTTGACACAGCTTAGAAAATTCTAATATAGCAACCGGGATAGCCAGCTAAACATGCCCTTTGAAGCACAATGGCACGAGCAGTCCTAAATAAATGAATGACTAGTCATTAACATGTCGACAATAAAATAAACATCATTTTGACATTATTTTTGAAGGGCCAGAGCTCTCATAATTTACGCGTCCTGTCTACTGTGTGCAAGTAAGATATAAAGATGTAATGATTGGCTGTGCCATCTCTGATTAGTTTCATTATTAAACTGCGTTAAACTGGTGGTGCAGGATACCTGCAAGTAAAAAGACACAGAATCATTCCAACACACTTGGTTTACACTTTATATTGTTTATGGGGAGTCCTTGGAGACCCTCAAATTCAGTCAGAATTTGCAAGTTGAAGTGGCAAGTGCGGGCCACGGGAACTGATAACCGATGGAGAAGAAAGGCTCTTGAGTAGTTACCACATTACACTAGAAGATATTTTAAAAAATTACGTCAATTAATAATCACATAAATCGGGCAATAAGCTTAATTAGACAAGTCATTCTTATCACGAATCTATCTTGAATTAATTGTCTGGCATAGAGGTTGAAAATATAAAAAAATGTCTGGCTAAGGAAGAAAAATCATTTAATAACTACCTATTATTTTATAAATCAGCAATTTTATTACAACGTAAGTAATGGTATAAGTAATATTACTCTTGTAATTAATTATGAATATTGAATTAATCTTTGAAAATAGCATATATTATTTTTACTGATATACGCATGTACAAAATATTAACAATACAAGCGCATCTCACTCGCACCCACATATATATTCTACCTCGCGCTCGATCCTACATGCTTGTCTGGCAGAGGGTTGGAACTATCAAAAATGTCTGGCTACTAAAAAAACATCATCTACTCATTATATAAGTATCATGTATAAAAATCAGCTATAACACTATAACGTAAGTAGAATTATTATGTCCTGAACATTAAGGGTGTCTGGCAAGGGGTTGCCACGATGTTAAGTGTCTGGCAATGAATAAAATGATTTTTAATAATATTCTAAAGGTAATACCAAAAAATTTCTCTTTATTATTTGATGAAACTAGATTTGTATATTACACACCTTTAGTACTGTTTACCTGCCAAAGCCAGGGCAACCCATATTTCATAAGGGGCCTTCGTTCTTACCTGTGTTGGGAGCATGCGCTGACAAACTTTCAGCTTTTATAAAATAACGAAGGTCTGGGGTTCACGGGCTCTTGCTCTATAAGCCCTGTATTATTCTCACTATCTTTTCGTTCAAGTATATCTGTCGACTAATCACTTTCATACTAAAAATCACAATTACAAGCTTAATTCTACGATTTTTCATAAAATTTTTGGACGGGCATGTGGCGTGTTTTCGACGCCTGCACCGAGACTAAAGCAAATAGAATCAGTTTGATTCTGCATACCTAACGTATCATGCATAAAAAAAAGAAAAAAAAACCCAACGAGGGAATGTACACTGTTTATCCCGTGAACAGTGAAACGAGGACAGTCTACTAGAAATGTTATAAGCTTGACAAGAAATAATGATATTATGAATAAAAATGTATAGAGTTCGGTCGATTCGACGGCGCGCGACCGCTTGAAGGTTAAGGGCCAATATTTTGTATTCGTAAAATCACCATATAGTTATAGCATTGATGAAGACTGACTAGTCTGCGCCTACTAATAAATAATGTATATTAAAAAGTTATTGCGCAGACTTATTCGTAGGTCTGCGCACTTGTTTACTTTTTAATATATTATACTGTCACTAGTTTCACAACATAGGTAGCTGTGGTGTCTACTATCATTAGTCATTACCTATCATGCATTGCTAGAGTTGCACCACAGACTACCAAATGAATATAGCCGAACAACGGTCACAGAATAGAAATTATGTCGATAAATCAAAGTATTACCAGTCTTGAAAGATACATTGCTTGATGGATGAACGTTGAGAAGGTTTTTTTTTTGTCAAAGTCCGTTCTCACGCTTCCATAAACACATAACGTAGTGTTACTTGTTCAGTGTAACACATACGAAATAATTTATTATTGTTTATACACAAATAATTTTCAATCAAACCCCTATTACTCGTGTATCGTTTTAAATAAAATTTTAAATTAGTTGTTATTCTAACAAACCGCCTGTTATATATATATATATATATATATATATATATATATATATTAATATTTTCACAATAAGCTCTAGATAATGACATGCTAAGGGAGAAATATTTTTACTTTTCGGCTTACTTCTCATGCATTAGAATACTACTGATATTTTATTAATATTTTTATGTTTGCAATAACGCATGCTCTGCGGTTTACATTACAAAATAATTACAAATTTACGAGAGGAAAAATTTAAGTCATGTGCGAGATTCGAACCTGAGTCCATCCGCCCCTTTAGCCGGGGTATGCTAAAATGACAATGAGCCATAACTCAAATTTTAGTACTTACAACGTAAATTGAACTATAGATGTCACTCCATCCCAATACGATGGTTAAAGAACGATAGGAAAAAATAGAGTTATGATTCATTGTCAGGTTAGCTCAATTGGATTAGAGCATACCCATGCTCTAATCCAATTGAGCTAACAGGCGTAATTAACAGGAGTAGTTTTAGCAAATTCATCAATTGATATCACATTACATGATACTTATTATGTTGTAGCCCACTTTCATTATGTCCTATCAATAGGAGCAGTATTACAAAATAGTTTAAATAAAACAAATTTTTTATTATAAACCTTATTTTTTTATATTTTTTTCTATTATTAATAAAATTCATCAAAAATAATTTAATTAAAATATTTAATCCTTTCGTACTAAAATATTTAAATTTTTAAAAGATATGCTCTAATCCAATTGAGCTAACCTGACAATGAATCATAACTCTATTTTTTCCTATCGTTCTTTAACCATCGTATTGGGATGGAGCGACATCTATAGTTCAATTTACGTTGTAAGTACTAAAATTTGAGTTATGGCTCATTGTCATTTTAGCATACCCCGGCTAAAGGGGTGGATGGACGAGAGTTTGAATCCTGCACATGACTTAAATTTTTCCTCTTGTAAATTTGTAATTTTGTAATATTCCTGAAATAGTTATTTCATAAGCAAGTCTTCAAAGTAGTTATTTTTCGCGAGTTGTATTGAAATCTGAAGATGCGAAGGATACTAGTATTGAACAGTGAGCAAAGAGAGGTAATCGGAGTTAATTATTTCTAGGGGACTATAAATAATTGAAACATATTTTATATTTAATTATGTAATATATTTTTGAATATATTTATTTTTATAATGACACATGCTTCGCGGATTTAATTACAAAATTACAACGAGACGAAATATATAAATACCATCAAAATCTGCACATGACTATACTTTTCCTTTCGTAATTGTGTATAACATTGTTAGTAGGTATATTTACCTTTAAATTTGTTTGGTGTCATGAGTTGTTTTAGACCTCATGTCCATTATTAATGATGTTCATTATTAAACAAGAAAACTTTTCGTATCGGTTCACTGCCCAATTAACAAAATCAGAAGTGTAAGCCAAACTGCGAAGTCCTTGGCGCCAAGCCAGTAGCAGCGCGGCGGCGGACTGTGAGTGATGTCTCGCACTTTGTATCGCGGCATTAGCCCGCTTCGTATTATGATGCGTGACACGTGACGAATGCGGGATTACTTTGTCACTTTTTACGTGACGTATGCGATGCTTTTTGTTTCTCTTTTTTGGTAGTAAAAGGTTTAGAAAAAGTAACCGCGAAGTCTTAAAAAACAGTTTCATTCAGATCCTTTCCATTCCGAGGTTTAGTCGTCCAGCTGTAAGTAGGTACGTAAGTTCGTAGGTTAATAATCATGACAGCAAAAGTTTAATATATGCCTTACCTTTGTGAGTGATGGAGATTTTAATTAAACGGCTTTCTAATTATTTCTAAATCATCTCCATAGGTAGTCCACGGTCCATACTTTAATTTTAACAGAATAGTTGGAAGTTATTATACCAACAATAAGTTTTATTACTCTAACAATATATGAGATGGAGTTTTTCATAAAGGACCGGGTTTATTCCCGGTGCTTTATGAAAAACTCCATTTTAATTTCAAACTTTATATTTGAAATGAAGTAATATTAATCGTTTACCAATAATGATTGCGTGAGTTCCAGAGGTCAGATTTTGCATCACTTTTTCCATACTTAAATATTTTGTCTAGTTTAATTTATTTATTAAATTAGTTTTAACTGATAAATTACTACCGCACAATCGAGGATTTTACTAATGGTATGAAATTAGATTACTTATATAAATAAATGATTAGTCCTTGCGCGTCGTAGATGATGATAGTAATAGAATTTCACTCATAAACGCCCGAATTCGGGTGCTTGTGATGCCACAAAAGTAATGTATACAAATAAAATGAACATGTTTAATCTGTTCATAATAACATTAAATTATTAAGAAAACATTAAATTAATATTTTAATAAAATACTTAAAAATATATCTAGTGACAATTCCGCCTAATTTTCCTGTTAAGCCAACGTGACGTCACAAACACCATGCAGCTAAACCGGAGGAATTCTCGACGCGTCTCGCTTCTACACGAAGCATCCTCGGGAGAACTCGACTCTACGAGCGCACGATTGAGAAGGTTATGAATTGCCGCAAAGTAATCTGTTATTTTAATATATATTTTAGTATAACTCCACAAAATAGAATGTCCCCGAATCTTGACATCAGAAATCCGTAAAATTTTGCTGTTTCAAAACTCACTGTAGCTCTAGGTATATGACAGTTGGCGTTTTTCAGTTGGCTAAGTTTTGTAATATGTTACTAATCACATTCTGATTGATATCATATAATTAAATGGCAGTTTCGTGACAATTAACATAATTATCATCTGTCGACCCCGATGGCCTACCAGTTACGGCACCAGGTGCTTTGGACGAGACTTACTTTGTGCCTATTATAAATCTTGAACGTTGATTGAGAGATTACAAAACCAAAATGTTTGTGTATATTTTTTCTGAGTGCTATTTTTCAGCATGGTATTCTGTGTAACTTCCAGTTATATTTAAATATGTGCGTACATAATATTGAATACATTTCAGAAGAAAGGTCACGGGTACCCTTCAGAATGCGTAGGAAGTTGGTATTTCGTGCGTAAATAAAAAATCAAAAGAATCGTTTATTCATACATTCGTTCAGTGATCAATTACGGCACGGTTGATTTGATACAGGCATAAAAGAAATATTATGAACAGTTATCAATGGAACCAATAATTAAAAGAATACTTGAAAAAAAACACATATTATTACATGTGAAATTTAATTTTGGTTTGAGTAGGTAGCTTAGAACTGGTGGGGTACATTAGGTATGTATTCTCAATTGTTTTCTATTTACCGTTCAACGTCGTTAAAAACTTCTACAAAACATAATGAATCTAAGTGCAAGGTGGACGTACGTGTCCACCTTGCACTTAGAGATCTGATCCAATCCATCACACATACGTTTTATAAAAAAATATAAAATAATACAGTTCTGGGTTTTCCCTGGCGTCCTCCTTGAAATTGTCAATTTTGTTATTTGATATTAATTACTTAATATTTTGTACCAAAACAATTTCTAGTTTGCTTACTGTCTGTATTAACCGTTTAATTTATTTAGCTTAAACAACCAATGTTGAAAAAATATGTTACTTTTTTGGGGGAACCAAAAATAACTTTTACAATCTTCGAGGAAATATAAACCTAACCGCGTTCAAAATAAAGATCATAATATCTACTCATAAGACAACTACTCAGAATATAGATTATTCATTTGTGTAGCCATCTAGCGACAAACTACTGTCCATTTTAGCAAGTGAACAATCTACATGACCTTTTGTTTTCTATATAAGTTCTAATAAATAAAATTAATTTGAGCTTTAAATTAATGCAAAATTAAATTAATGCCATCTAGAGCAAATCAACACCATTAGTTCTAACAACTTTGATTTGATTATCATTGATAAATTGGTAACGAATGGCTGTTCACTAGTAGTTTTTTTGATTTTCTAGTAGATGGCTCTGAATTCAAACATTCGAAACAAAACCATCCATATTAAATATTGAAGTTGTATAACTTTAAAGAATAAATTATTTTATCTATAACGAAGGTTATATTTATTTATAGGTTATTTTTATAAGTTATAAGTTATATTACGCACTCCTACTCTTAGGATTTCATGTCGCTATGGAGCGTTTCTAGGGAGCAGACTGCGCATTGTGCGCGCGAGGCTTTTACAAAAACGGTGATTCGGCGACTGTTGTGCGTAGAATATTCGAGGTTTTCGCCCCTTAAATGATGTACCAAGCATTCTTCTTATTCGGAAATTGGTCAAAAAGTTTGAAGAGACCAGTACAACGATAGAAAGACCAAAATCCTGGCGACCAAGATCATCAAAAACGGTAGAAAACGTGGAGAGTGTTAATCATTATGTATTCATGACGAACCAAACCTTTGAATTCGGAAGCGCGCAAGTGCTATAAATATGGATAGATCGTCATTAAAACTTATTTGAAATCCTACAATCATCTACCTACAATTGGTGCAAGAATTACTTATTGCCCTACGATGCTAGTCACATGCTTGACTTCGTAAATCAAGCAATTGAGCGCTTACCAGTGTATAAAAAGATCTTGTTTTCGGATGAAGCTCATTTTCGAGATGACATAAATTCACGCAATCCTGATTCAATCTTTATGGACTTTTTCCTACGGAGTTATCTTAAATCTAAAGTTTACGTCCATAAACCAGCTTCCCTCACGCATTTCAATGAAAATATCCGTCACGATAGTGCAGCCATCACTGAGTCACTGTAATATTATAATACCTATTACCGTGACTGAGCCACCGGCTGAGCATAAGTAATTTTACTGTTCGATTATATGAGTGAAGAAGAGAGGATCTATATTTGGACGATTCTATTTTTAAGAGAAAAAATCCCAAACTGTGTAGTTTAATAATTAATAAATATTTTTTCGATAAATGGCATACTTTTTTAAATCCATCCACTAAATATAAACTTTCTTTAGAGATACCTTGTATTTTCTGAATCTAAACAGTGAATCCTGTAAAAAGTAGTTCACCTTAAAATTGAGCAACGTCAAGGTATCACCCCCTTAACATATTTGTAGTTAAAACGGTTAAAAAGATATATTCTTTGAATAAGAAAAGTTTTCATAGTTTCCCTAATAATCAATATCACTTGATGCCCAAAGTAATACAAAACAACAATATCGTGACGAACTATACAGTTTGTCAACGAAACACAAAATAAAGGTAGGCAGCAACTAGATACAGTACACAATGAAACATGGCTTCGCATTTTTCAGCCTTAACGAGCGTTGTTATAAGCGCTGTAATTGGCTGAAGCTGAATTTGAGACGCTCGTGTGATTTATCAAACATTCTGCGTTGATAAATGACTTGATGTGAGAGACGAAAATAGACTACCAACATAATGGTAGTTATTTTTGCAACAAATTGAGATTGTACCTTATTTATATTCGAAAGCTATTGTGAGTACCCAGTATTATAACTAATATCAATCATCAACATAATTGAGTGTTTTGTATCAGAAAACGAACGTAATACGTCAACATTTTTACGTGATTTTGGTGGAGCATAGACGGCGCGGCGCGGCGCCCTGATTCAAAAGTCAAAGTTAAAATCATTTTCAATATAGGCATCTACAACGCTCTTATGAAGGTCAATTCCAAATGTTAATATTGAAATATACTTCATTGTACTGCCACAATGAGCAATAAAATATATGTATAGCGAAAAAATATATAGAACTACTGCGAGAAAAACGGGCAAGAAATTGGGGCCATTCTTAGAAACGTCTTTTGACAATGTGTGACCACAATACTTTAAGATTACGATATTTGTTTATATGAAAAGTGACTGTAATTATTATTACAAAGTAGGACATTGTGATGTTTAAAATCTTTAGTATTTCTATCGTCATAAAAACTTACGTGACATGTCATAATTCTTAACTAAATATATCGGCTAGCACTCGCGATGTTATGTCGAAATATCTGACCGGTGTTCAAGCAGAAAAAATGGTCATACTCAAGGAGTGCAGGCAGATTCGAATGATTCTAGATGCACATTGATGATGGGCACGACGCCCGCAGTGTGCGTCTAGCAGCCCTCGAAGCTGTGTGCATTTCTTGAGCAAACACCGGTGATTAGCCGTAATACGGCTAATCACCGCTCTAGCAGGGAAATTACATAATAAAGATTATCAACTAAATATACCGGCTAGAGCGGTGATTATTTTATTTTGTAATATTGGTGTTGTTTGGTATTGTTTATGTATCGAAACCATATCACAAACACTATAAATGTACGTCGAAAAAGAACAGGACAATAATGACACAGAAAATTACCTCTTCCATTTCTAATCTTATCTTTGTACCCCTTACTTATCTTGCCAACAAGTGAAAAAGCGTTCAAAAGCTACTAGTAAAATTAATAACTCCAGTTTAGTATATAGTATATATGTAGTTATTAGGGTATTAGTAACGTACAATTACTTTCTATGTTACTACTGGTATAATGTATCTAATGACTATACTTCATGAACTGAAATTCAGTCGCAAGTCGCGCCCATTTTCCGACGCAATATTCAAGTGAGTTTTTCTAGGTTTGCTAGTAATTACTACGATTGTAACGGATTAATTGTTTTTGACATACATAGTGGTGCGATATGTTCAACCACTACTGTGTTCAATCGTGAATGGCACTGAAGCAAGTTAATGTCCTGGACAAATGAGACATAAGAACTAACGTCTCAGAGTGACGAGTGCAGTGAAGTGTGAGAGACGCGCAATGCTTGCCAGCATGGCGGCGACTTGACGAATAAAAATATTGTAAGATAAAATTAAAGATAACGTAAACCACGGTTAAAAATTAAAAGATAGTGGTACAATTTTATCAAAATTGTAAATACTTTCACCATCTACATGAAAAAATATTTGAGGTGACATTACAATCAACATTGCCAAAGGGCGTCGATTAAAAAAAAGTTTTAACTAAAGAGTTCGTAACCGTGTTACCCCCTTTCCAGTTTTACCCCCAATCTGCGATTTGAATAATAAATAGGGCCTTTTCTGTGGCACTCCAATTTGGATCACTCTCACTCAGTATTAGTAATTCATTCTCACATGTTTGATTTATTTGATGGTAGGCTTCGGAGCGTGAATGGCGGGAGCCATTTCATTTTGATAGGGGAATGGAAGGATAGACGTAAAGGGCAAATGAAATAGCATCGTTAATTAACTGTGCGTTAATGGGGTTTTAAAATGACTGTGGTATATTCACCTGTGATTAATGAAAAGACACGCCTGTATTTAGTAGAGGGAATGATTTTACCTGGAACAAATATCGAACTTCCGCAATAAGTAAAGTGGCTCAAATACATTTTTAGTATTGTGTCTAGAATAACATAAATATTATAATGTTCCTTTAATAAGTTTCATACGAGAAATCAAGACATCTTGTGTAACGCTCTAACGCTGTTTATTTTTGCTACATTTATATGGCTGTATCTTTTCCCAAGCTATATATTAGATCAAGGAGCACTTTAGTATTTTTTGCAGCTAATTTCATGACCTAAAGTTTTAAGTTAGCAGCATATCAGTGTTCTGTAAATCACAAGCATGTCTCTATTCATCAATCTATTTACTATCACAAAGGAGCTAAATACAACATCTCATGAATAGAATAAGAAAGTCGTACATATTATAATATATATATCTTTGGATAAAATTAAGGTAAAAATTATTCACTTATTTTTTTTTAAATATTTTACTTTAGGAATTATTCGTTAACTTTTATTCCACTGCCTCGAACAGACAGCATTCGCGCCTTCTTCGTTTGTTTTACTTTTCAACCGGCCAGTCACATTTTTTTCATAATAAACGATTCTCCTAATAAGTATTATGGTCTAATTTTTCACGACCCTTGACCCGATGGCGAGCCATTAATGAAGTGAGTCAGTGGTAACCAATCATTGAACATCATTTTCGCCAATGTCACTCATCAGGTGAACTAGTGGTTAAAGGCAACTAAATCAACAATAAATAGAATATTCCGTTTGTGCTACTGGATATGTTGGCGCGACACTCATCACACTTCGACGCACACCATAAATTATCTATGAATAACATTATAAGAAGGTGTAAGTCAGCCACGCTGCATCAACATAAATTCGTATATCGTAATTTTCGCCTAAAATATCTGTTAAAAAACATTCGACAATCGTGAGTGGGATTTGAAACCACATAGGAAAAGTCCCTCGGGCCTCGAATTGCTCTAAACAAATTGAGCTATCGTAGTGGATGAAGATTTTTCCCTATCGTTCCTACTATGAAATTGTCGAAAAGGGCAGGGTGAGATCTGTTGTAAATTTTTTTGCAATTTACTTTTAAATATTGTCTACGTGTTGTTTGAATAGTAGGTAGATTTAATCAAAAAACCATGCTTATGTTTGAATAAAAAAATCGATCTTTAAAATTTGCGACCGAAAAATATATGTGAGACTTACGAAATGCTTTATTATTAAATTTAAGGTATTAAAAATCCGTATTCTAATAACAGCTTATAACTACCTATTTCAGTCGTGTCAATCACTTTCCTTTACTCTATTCATATTTTTTTATTATTTGAGTAATTTTTTTTCGGGGTTAAAAGGAAATACTTGTCATTTAAAAAGACACACATTATGTACCGTCAACTATATGTGGACTATAAAATAATTTTACTTACAACTTACTAGTAAGATTTTTCAACACCCTTGCTCGTAAAGTGAGCTTTATTATATCGTTCTTAGGGCCATAAACCGAACTATAACACCAACGTGCATAATAATATTATACACTAGTGCCCTGCAAAGTTAAGTTAGTACCTAATTGCAAATTATATGCGAATATTCAGAGCATTTTCAATTTAACCGGTTAATACAGATTTGTAACAACAAAGAGGTTTATATGTAATCAACAATAAAAAAAACTTGAGCGCTATATTCCATAATTTTCGTATGATGTTGGTTGTGCTATATATATTTTTTTATGCATATTGTGTATAATGAGCATATTAGCTCACTTGTATCATAATATACTATCATAGTACCTTTCAGTTTCCAGGTAATCTAAAAATGTTATCTCTGGATTTGTTTTTGATGAATTCATGTAACCAAAAACAACAAAATATAGCTTACTAGTCATATTAAATACGTAAATATGTACTTAAACTTATTTTTGGTGAAAAAATCGCGCGGTTATTGGTTAAAAACAACAAACCATTAGCTCGTCTCTGCGGCAAAGTGTCGGTCTGCGTGCCGAGCGCAGGCCGAGATCGAGGCGCGTATAACTCGCGTTTCATCCGTTTCTGTGAAGTTGAAATACTGTATAGATAATATTACCGTGACGGAAGCGCTCAATATTAATGACACTAGCGGTCACCCATCCAACTCATGACCGCGGCGGTATTCACACTCAACGCTCAAGTTAGACTAGAGACGCTTATTTCGTATTTCATCAAAATATTAATTTTATCGATATCGATTAAATTATAACATTAATCACGTCCCATCACTATAAACCACGTGGTGGTGGCTTAGCCAATCAGAAAGCGTTTTGATAAGAGACAAATTTACTGAATTTATTTCGTAAAAAGCAACTAGAATGGCTTCTCTTGGGGTTAGTTTCTCGATGGCCCAAATCAAGCATATACTTAATATTTTCTATCTCACAATAGCACGACTCATTATCCTAAAAAATCATTCTGCCTCTCGCTCGCACTTACCTTCTGTTTAGTCCTCACCCTTTCCTAAGCTGTTGTCTTGTGCATTGCAGATGAGTCCCACATTCCTGCCACTTCTGCCGCGCCCCGATCCCCAGGTACCCTCTCTTCTTCATTTAGATGGACCATTCGCTGTCTAATTGTTAAATATTCGCAGGGAAAGCATTAATGTTTCATTTCCCAGAATCGAACAAATCAGACAGTGAATGGGCTGCCTTATTGCTGTTTTCCTTTCGTAGTTGTGATTTTTATTTGTGTTATTTATTTAAAAACTATAATCCACTGCATTTTAAAATTCACTTTTTTTACGTGAAATTTATCGTTTACTTAATTTTTTATGCAAAAACGAATACATGTTAAATTTGATATTAATTAATGTCGTTCATTATTGACGATGATACGTTGTTGGCGGCCACGGAACCGAAGCCCTCAAGATAGACCCAAACTTGCTAGCTTATCGATATTCTACAGGCTTAATTTCGGAGCATGGATATGCATGGGGTTGATGAAACAAGGTTGTGTAGTTGATTTACTTAACCTTATTCCATCATCAGAAATCAGTTGTAATCACGCAATTCTTAAATGGTCTATATTGTATTCCATATGCGCATGGCAAGCGAATGAATGCAGCAAAACAAAGCGGACGTTATTATTATTTTTTATTATTAAAAGGGAATAGTCATTAACAGGGTATCATCCAAGTGACTAGTCATGTAAATAAGAAGTGTTCTCTAACAGACGTTGTTGTGAACATACTTAAGACGTGTCACATGCTAATGTTTTTCAAAAAATTAAGCAAATAGGTACTTGCACACAAAACTTTGTTTCGCGACGTCCGCAAAAGAAACGGGTACACAAAACGCACTGTGAATTTCGTTGGTTCAAGTAGTTAGCTCAGTTTTTTATGTTATTGTGAAGGAACAATCTTGAGGTCCACCTGATGTTAAGCGGTATCCTCTGCCTATAACAGACACATTTCGTCACAAGTCACGAATCGCACTGCGCCCGTCACCTTGAGACACAGTTGTTAAGTCTCATGTGCCTGTAATTTCACTGGCTCTCAAGGACTGTTACCGGAACAAACGTTAGGTGCTTGGCGACAAATTTTCTACTTGAGGGTGGTCGCTAGCCAGGCGGGCATTCGCAATAAGCCCTTCCACCATGCGGTGAAGCTCAAGCCCGCGGCGGGATTCGAAGCATGGACCTGCTGCGCGGCAGTCCATAGCCAATGCCACTGAGCCATCACTGCTTCAAATGCTTGATTCAATGCCAAAACCTTGTTCTTCCCTACTCGCGTTTTTATATCGACCATAGATAAAAGTTCCGTGTCTTTGTGTTTAATATTTCGAAAAAAATGGCAGGAGAAACGACTTTAGCCTCACTAAACAAGGTAAACGTGAACTTTTCTACTATCAGAAACCTTGCTAAAATACAGATTTATTTTTTCTTATTTTATTTAAGTCACTGAATACGCAATTAAGCTTAGTGCCCCTAAATATCTAGTAGCAAAAGTAAACCTTAAAAGTTGGCAGAACTTTCACATTATCGGCAAAAATTGTCTCACTTGGAAAAATGTAGGTGAGGACCTGTTTTATCTCTCTTTGCATCGGCTCAATAAAAATAAACGCTTTTGTCGTTATTCCAAATAGTTTTTGGAATTGAGCAACTTTTTGAACGCAATGCCAACACTATTAAAGTCGAATTACGTATCGCCCGATTTGACTCCGATCGTGTATACTGAGTGAGGATTATTTTATATACATTAAAGTTGGATTTATTCAGGTCTGGTATGAAATTACACTTCACAGGACATACTGGCTAATGTCCCGTCTCAAAAAGACATTAGTTTAATCTACATTTTCATGGAATATTTTTAACGATATATTGAAGTGGTACCACAGCTTGTTGCTTATTTTGTATCATTATAATCACTAAAGACACATGTTTTTGATTATTATCTAGTTCTGAACCTTAAGTATGTTTCTGTGTATCTGTTATGATTTTATTTTGTATTGTGTACGAAATCAGTACTCAGTACTAATATTATAAATGCGAAAGTAACTCTTGTCTATCTGTCTGTCTGTCTGTTACGCTTTCACGCCAAAAAAACTACTGGACCGATATGAATGAAATTTGGTATGGAAGTCGTTTGAGACCCGGGAAAAAATATAGGACAGTTTTTATCCAACTGCGCAAAAAGAGCTTAATGTTTTTGCGCGATAACCGAATACGCGCGGGCGGAGCCGCACCCAGAGAGCTACAGTAAATAAATAAAGAATGGCTTTACACTTTTCGAATTCAATACTAGAAATATGGACGGTGTTACTAAGCCAACGATGTCTATTTTTTCGAACGTTCTTTCTTATAATGGTTGTATATTTTAAAACGTGATATCCAGTTGAGATTTTCAAAACAAATGTCTTATAGAGAAGTTTCTGAAAAACATATTAAAAAAGTCTGCGGTGTTACAGAACATAGCAAAAACATGATATGTTTCAGTATTTGTTAAGTACTCTGTTGTGAAACAAATAACAATAACTGAGGTTTTTTTAAGAGATGCATTTCGTCACATGAGACTAACTGCCAATATTTAATACATATATTACTTTAACCGTCAAAGGGGACGGTGCGCATGGAGATAAATTATGTTTTAAAAATATAGTGATTTCCGCTTAGCTAGCGATAGTGCTTGTAATCATTTCATAATCATTATAAAATCGCTTACCACAAGGAATGACATACTTTTTAGTGTTGCAGATTGTTAACTTACTGCTCACAAGTTCATTCACGCGCCTTACACATTGTTTACCAAAATGTGTTTCAATTAACATTAAATCATCCCAGTATGTAAATATATTTTTCAATTTGATTATAACTTAAAACTTCCCTCTTGGGGTGCCTTGGTAAAATGTTACCCCCATTTCTTCCCGTGGGTGTCGTAAGAGGTGACTAGGGAAAAAATAACAAAAGGTGGACTATTGCAATCCCCAGACGCCTGCCAAGCGCGCGGATTATGGAAAATCTCCCAATGGGAGACCTTTCTCAACGGTGGACTTTTCGGTTGATGCGATGATTACTTAAAAACTACTCAACTTAATTTAATGAAGTTTAATTATACAAACCCAGCAAAGAAAAGAATTATCGTAATCAATTGATGATTGGCATATAATCACGTAACAACATACTAAAAAAAGAACACACGGGTGAATTGAGAGCCTAGCCTTCTCCTTTTTTGGGATTCAAAAATCTTATTCAAGTTGCCCTCGGAAAATATTAACATTGGGCCCATAGTTAGTGAAATGTCATTAAAAATATGTTGCGTGATGACGATGATGAATGATGATGATGATGAATTGAAATGATGATGGTGATGCACATTGAAAAGTTTTTATTTTCATTTTATTATATGCCTCTAACTCTTTTGTTCGTACGATAAAAGTTTCCTATCTACATAAATATTCTATTCACAACGTAATAACATCAATATTTCTAAAATTATCGCACAACGCAAAGGCTTTTATGAAGGAGCTATAACATGAAAATCAAATTTATTAGTCCCTCGATCGCTTTTATAAACAACATTTACAGCATCATCCACGCTCCCCGTACCCAAAGGTACACTAATTCGATCGAAATACCTATTTGCATTCGTCTTGCAGCAATCCCCACACTTCTCCATTGTAAAATGTATTTTCTAGCATGGAATTTGGGTTTAAATTCGTTTGTTACAGCTAAAGATTTAAGTGTAGAAATTTTGCTTTACAACTTGGTGTCTTTTATAGTGGTAACAAGGTGTGTATTTCTTTGTTGCAGCGGCGGCTGCGACCATCTGGGGTTCTCAAGATGTGTACGTGAAGAAAGGCAGTACAATATCCCTGACGTGTTCTGTAAACGTGCACTCGTCGCCGCCCTCAAGCGCTTCCGTCTTATGGTAAATGTCCACTGAAGTAAAAATGTCCATTTTCTAGACTAGAATGGCTAAGTTTGCAAGCTGCCCTTATATTCTAAATCATTTTTTTTTTGCGATATTATTTATACAATTTAGGTGCGTTAGTACTTACTATTACTCGTCGTATAAGAACCTGGCAGAAAAGTATCAATATGTTTGTACATACCTAAGTAGTTTTAAATGAAAATGATTTAAAACTATCTCATGCCATAAGAACAATATCTCAAATAGCGGCTATTCTGTTTTTTTATAGCTGATAAGCTATTACTACTACTACCGCTATTCCACCTGATGGGTCAAAGATGTCGTAGAGACCTAGAATTACTGACTCTTGACTCTCAAGGACAGCTGTCAGAACACGCCAGTAGGTAATTGGCTAGAGATTATCAACTTGAAGGAGGAAGCTAGCCAGGTGAGTAAAATGCCATTCACAACAATCTACCACCAGGAAAAATTGACCCCCACCTTAAGACGACAAGTAAATCCGAAGGCTTAGGATGTCCTTGTCCTTGGAAGAATGGGAGTGCCCTGTAGTAAATATTTTTAACGGTTATCTTAATTAATGACCACAACAGACCTTGCTTAACCTAGTTGATCTACTTAGAACGGAAAGGCAGACTCCGAGTAGTTAAAAAGCAAACAATCAATCAAAATCCTGCTGTTCCTTTCTTTTGTTACGTTCCGTGGTTATGCCTGTTACTGTACTCCAAGTAGTAAATATTGCCTTTCGATATGTTCTGCTATTTCTGTATAATGGATTTTGTTTCATTGTTTCTGGATAATGGCCGTCTACTGTTCTTCTACAAGGACGAAGTTAACTGTATAAATTGCAGATTTTCTTTGAAATTGATTACAAGATAAGCAATTCAGATTATATATTCAGATTATCAGATAAGCAATTCCAGCAATATGCCTTTAAATATTACGGATGTCAAAAGATGACAAGTTTGTTTTATCCATTGTCTTATCTTTTAAATAATAAGACTAAAATCTCCAGCAGGTATACAAAGAATGAGCATATGTCCGTCATGGTACTGGACTGGCCCTCCTCTCAAAATATAAGTTCCCTCCCCGCGCTCGTCGAGATCAGAGGTTGTTTGTTGTTCTCTGCGTATTTCCTTATTTAATATTAGAAATGTCTGGCAAAAGTGAAGATAATTCAATCCGTGAGCTCACCAAAACTGTCCTTGCATTGGAGAGTAGAATAATATCACTTGAAAAACTAGTGTTGGAGCAGAATTCGCTTATAAAAGTCTTAGTTCGCGATCGTGAAGTGGTGAGTGAAGTGGAGAAATCGGTTCGAACCGAATTAAACGGAGGTAAGCCAACCGTCGCTGACAATGTGCAACTGGCTAGACCACCAATACGAGAAGCTCGTATTCGGGCGGCGTCGGCATTCACCGCCGGTAATCGGAAAACCAAAGAAGTGGGAGCAGGGAGTAAAACATCGCCAGCTCTTTCTGTAGCGCAGGTGAGCGCACGCGCATCGAAGCAGAGTGTGTCATTGAGCCTCAGCGCCCCCCACACTCCGAAATCCCCGGCTACCCCGGCCACAACACCGCCGCCGCCGCCGTCCTTATCGCTGCAAATTCCACAGCCGACAGCGGTGAATAACGTTGTGAGTAGCGAGTTGCAGAAAAATAGCAATTATTGGGTTGAAATACCGCATCGCCGAGCGCGCCGTGCTCCAAGCAATGTCACCCGAGGTACAGCGACTCCAGGATCAGCTGAGTGTTCACTATCTGCCGCCGAGCGGAAATCTTATTTACATTTGTACTTCGTAAAGATCGGAACTACAACAGAACAAGTACTCAGTCATCTGAAAACCATTTGTATCGGTGATATATGCTCCGCTGAGGCACTAAAGGCACGCGGTGACTATTCGTCTTTTAAGTTAATTGTTCCGACTAAAAACGTCGAAGAATATTTGAAACCTGAGCATTGGCCTGAAGACGTCCACATCAAGCCATGGCGGAGTGGATTTCGAAACTCACTACAACAAACCGGTCAATAAAATTTCTTATAAGACGTATATACTTTTCTACCAAAATGTACGAGGCTTGCGCACAAAATTGGACGAATGCAAAAAATCTATTTTAGCTGAATCTGCGGATATATTTGTGTTTACTGAAACATTTTTAATTAGTAGTTTGAGCGATGCGGAGGTATTCCCTAAGGGATACATTTTGCTCCGTCGGGATCGTCCTGGCGATTCCGGTTGGGGTGGAATCTTGCTCGGTATCAGCGATAGGTATAAAGTGACACAAGTCACTGACATAGATGGCTACGATTGTGATGTTGAAGTGCTAATTGGAATTGTTGCGTTTAAATATAAGGAAATTATATGTGTTGTAGTGTACATTCCTCCGCATTCAAGTGAACAAAAATACCTAAATACGTTTTGTGTTATTGAAAACTTAGTCGACAAATACTCCAAATTAGATTTATTAATTACCGGGGATTTTAATCTAAATTCATGTAGCCAAACTGTGATCATGCACTATAATTATATGTTATCATATTGTAAATTGAAGCAATATAACTCAATCTGTAACAAATTTGGAGGTATATTAGATTTAGTACTGAGCAACATGGGCGATGAGTGTATTGAGGTGAGTGGCGATACGGAACCGATGGTCAAGGATAAGGTTGATATGTATCACCCACCGCTTGAGGTACGCGTGCGGTGCGCTCGACCGGTGCGTGCACACGGGCGTGATGCGCGCGCGTTTTTGACGCCACGGCGTCCCCCTAGCGATGATAAGATGAACGAATGGAATTTCCGAAAGGCTGATTATCAATCTTTGTATGCTGACATAGGTAGCCTAGAATGGGATGATGTTTATCTATCACGTGACGTTAACGAGGCAGTTACTAGGTTCTATAATATAGTGTATGCGTGTTTTGATCGGCACGTTCACAAAAAGAGGAACGTTCAAAATATAAAATATCTGTATCCTACGTGGTTTACACACGAAATTATACAAACATTAAAGAATAAATATTATTATTTGAAAAAATTTAAAGAATTCGAATTGGAGTTTAACCGCGAGTTGTTTAGGTTTTACAGACAAAGAGCAAAGGTACTGATCGATGTAGCTTACAAAAACTATATTAGGCGAACGGAGGAGAATATAAGAACGGATCCTAAGAGCTTTTGGACATTCGTTAAAAGCCAGCAGGGTTCTAGGCATTCATGTAGGGAATTCGATTTTAATGGGCATATGGTATCAGGTGCAGACGCTGCAGACGCGTTTGCTACCTACTTTGAATCGGTATTTCTACCTGAAGTCCCTAAACTGTCTGTAGCTGATGCGGAGTGTGACGCAGCTAATCCACTGTGCTCATCGCGGGTCGCTATAGATGCCATTTGTCCAACTGATGTCGCAATAGCCTTTCGCCGCCTAAAGGCACAGTCGTCCGCAGGACCAGATGGTGTACCACCGTATATCCTAAAAGACTGTAAGTCGATTTTCACACCACCACTTCTTTTCATATTTAATTTAGCGTTAAAGTCAGCCACTTATCCGTGTATTTGGAAAACCTCCAGGGTAACGCCGATATCAAAGGATGGCTCGAGCTCGAAGGTCGAGAATTATAGACCTATAGCGGTTCTGTCGGCTCCCGGCAAAGTCTTTGAGTCAATATTAAATCGTCGCATCTTAAATCAGGTTCATACCCAAATAGTCGACAGCCAACATGGTTTCAAAGCTGGCAGATCAACGGTTACTAACCATATTAACTTTGTCGACTATGTCATCGAAGGGATGGATCGTAAAAAACAGGTAGATGCGGCTTATTTCGACTTCAAAAAAGCTTTTGATCGCGTTCATAATGACGTGCTTTTAAGGAAATTTGCAGCTATAGGCTTCACTCCTCAGTTACTGAAATTATTCGCTAGTTATTTTAGTGATCGCGTGCAGTATGTACAACTTGATGGGTGTCGTTCTTATCCGTATTTGACTTGTTCGGGGGTAAGTCAAGGCTCAACTTTGGGGCCTACTCAATTTCTTATTATGATTAATGACTTGCCGAGGGTCGTCAGGACTGCAGAGTGTCTTATGTTCGCCGACGATCTAAAGTTGTACTTAGCCATCGGGTGCGTGGAGGACTGTGAGGCGCTACAGAGTGATATCGATAGTGTGGTCGAATGGGGAAAAAGCAATCACTTGGAATTTAACAGTTCCAAATGTAAAACCATTTCATTTACCCGATCAATGAGGCCTATTTCATACGACTACAACATGTCTAGTACAAGTCTGGAGCGAGTTACAGAAATTCGTGACCTAGGAGTTACACTAGATGTGGGACTGACATTTAATACGCACATTATTGACATTTGTAACAGGGCTTTTAAATCACTCGGATTTGTAATGCGACAAGCCGCCAGATTTAATGATCGAAGCGTTATTATAATCTTATTTTATGCTTATGTGCGCAGTAGGCTAGAATATAATTCTATAATTTGGGATCCACATGAGAGGACTTATACCATTATGTTAGAACGCGTACAACGGAAGTTTGCCCGCTATCTTTTCAAAAGACTCTATGGATATTATCCGTTTTTATATCCTTCTCTATATGTCTCCGGAATGGTAGGTATAGACACGCTAATACTACGAAGAAAGTGTGCGTTATTAATGCATTTTTATCAGTTGCTAAATGGGCGTATTGATAATTGCAGCGCACTCGCTCGGTGGTCGTTAGCGGTACCGGACCGTGTGAAAGAATCGCGCGCATGCAGCGTTCGTCGCCTGTTCGCGTGTCCGAGCGTCCGCACGCTTACCTCGAAATTCGCTCCGACATCTCAAGCTATTTCTCTGCTCAACGCCATGCTTGCTCAGGATACAGAAATAGACGTTTTTTTTTGTAAACCTCAAGAATTTTATAATCAGAGTGTAATTTTTTTTAGCAAGTTAATAGTAACTATTTTGTATTCTACTTCTAATTGTTGTTGGCTCGCTGCACGCGTTGGTGAACACTGTAAGTGCAGCAAGCAATTTATAGTATAAATAAATAAATAAATAAATAAATAAGAAGCAGTTAAGAGGGAATTAAACAGAACAAATGTATCATCTTTTTTCTTCCTGGATAATGCCTCTACAGCAATCATTTTTAGGGTTCCGTACCCAAAGGGTACAAACGGGGCACTATTATTGAGACTTCGTTATCCGTCCTTCCTTCTGTCACCAGGCTGTATCTCAAGAACGGTGATAGCAAGACATTTTAAATTTTCACAGATGATGTATTTCTATTGCCGGTGTAACAAAAAATACTAAAAATAAGATAAAATAAATATTTAGCGAGGGCTCCATACAACATACTTGATTTTTACCATGTTCCCTATAAATATAATTAATAAACTTAAAATTAAATAAATAAATAAGAGGGCTCCTATACAATAAAAGAGGTTTTCGCCGTTTATTTGCTAAAAATAATAATAATGAAAACAGGTAGAAAATTAAAATATTCACCGAACATTTAGTTGTATATTTACTTAAAAATAAATAATTAGTGAGATCACTATTTAGGGTTCGTACTTACCTAGGATAGGAACGTACCTACCTCTCTATCTGTAACTTGCAAGATTAGGTGACAGATACCAAAAACTTCGCACTCGTACATGGTGGGTTTTTTTTTTACATAAAACCTAGGCTTGCTTTAAATACGCCCTTTTTTTAGCAACTGATTATTACTACAACAAAACATGTCCTTATAAATCACAAAAAATGCGCCCTTTGAAGATCAAAGGGCCACAAAACATTTATTTAAAGATTTTAACATAAAATCAAAATCAAAATTAAGAGCAAATAATAGTTTCCAAATGACATTATTATAATTTCATATTCTTAAAAATATGATTTGCAAATTATTAGAGTACAAAAATCAAACCCGCGTCTCCCGATTTTGCGCTGGGTGCCTAAGTAAATGTGAATTTTGGTAAGCACGCGATAGTGCTTGAAGGTAATTATATTTAGAAAAAAATAACTGAAATATAATTATTGACCTCAATTTTAGAGGAAATAACAGGGGAATACGAAGAGTCGATCTCGTCAAGTTTTTTAAATTCTTTTATGGCATTAGTTAACGAGGTGCCGATAAACCGGTGAGTTTTTTCATGTCTGATAATTTACTAACAAATAAAAAAATATCTTTGAATTGATATAAATAAGATCATTATGAAATTTTATTCTGGATCCAAGTTCCATAATAATGAAGAAACCCATTAAATTATCGCAATCGAATCAGATTCTTGGTGGATTCAATTGCATTCCCAGACGTATTTTAAGTCTCGCATTTCGAGAATCTTCTGAGGATTTCTTATTGAAACTAATGAAAACGGGGTCAAAATAAGACAGAGGTCGCAAATCAATGTTACGCGTCTATAACCAACAGATTATCGAGCTTATTCTTGTTTAGATTAGATAGAGTTGCATCGAATGTGGTCATTGGTGATTATTTTATTGATCGTCATATATTTTGATATACTCGTAATTATGAAAGCAAATAGGCTCAAACAATTTCTTGAAAAGATTGAACTATCCTTTTCATATGCTTTATGTTGTGGCTCTTAAAGCTTTGCCATCCCTGATAAATTCACGTGAAAACACCCTCTAATTGACCTTACCGATACGTTTGAACGACGTGAATTATGTGCAGTAAGGATCAATACGCGAAATTAAACATGAGTAAATAGTATAAAACATTAGTCAACAATTTTATTATACGTGTAGGAATAATTTTATTTTTTACACAAGATTGCCTAGAATTCTAGAAAGTTTTTTATTCGGCTGATTCATTTAAAAAAAAGAGTCCCTAACTAATTTCACTCGATACAAGAAAAAATATATCGGCAATAATGCTTTGGTAGGAATTCTTGAAATAATAAAAGATCCAACCATTTATGCAGTGCCAAAGGGCTGAGCTAATCGAAAAGAGCTTGATCGTCGATGATTCACTTTGCTTTTCTATTCATTCTGCTTTCTGTTGAATGCGGACAAATGGAAGGAGTTGGTACTGAGGAGCTCCCGCCCAGAGGTGAAAACAGTACTCCATCCACATAGAGGCCGAACCTGAGCCTTATAAAATAGCAGGCGATGTGCTGACGTGAAGTAACGTCTCGCCTCTCCGATCACACCAAATCTCTTAGAAACTAAGTTACATTAACTTCCAAGTGACAACAAAACTGAATGACGCTCGGTATGTCAATACCAATTAATCCAATACCGGTTGAAGCAGCAAGAGTGGTGTCTTCAAAATGCAGGGCATACGACAAAGGGAGATAGTTAAGCGATAAATGCACAAACTTGAGTCTTCTCAATCTGCTCAAGCATAAAATCTGTAGCCATTTGTGTGTGCTCGTCAATATAATCTTTTGTGCTTATGCACGTATAGAGATGTATAGAATGCCTTCGGTTATCCCACATATCAATGAAAATGCAGTTTGATTGCCACTACTCCGAGTTGATATTAAGTGGGAGAGTGGTACTCTCACGGTCTTGCCAGCTCATTCAGGTGTAAACCACAGGGATACGGTTTGCAAAGTTTTTACGGAGCAGTTTGGAATAATAGTTAATACAATTGCAGCGATTCTCATACTGCTTGCTCTGTCACACTTAAGTCAATTTTGAAAAGTTTTATATGTCGTCACATGAAAGTCAAAGCTTGAAAGAAAGCTAATTAGTGCAACATCGTTAGTACTTAGTCCGGTAATAAAGAGCTATGATGTTGTCTGTTGCCACCTTAATTAGTCACAATATTGACTATTGAGTATTTATTAAGTCAATACTTATACTTTATCAGCCGGATTGACTACTGCTGAATGTATTCAGGGAGGATATGAAAGATAAGCGATGGCATTCATTTTATGAAACACAATGGTAACCGCCAAAGTATTTGAGATAACCTTTGTTGCAAGTACCAATGCCCTCCTCCGTAAAAACTTATACATTTAGTTCCTCAGGTTCTTCATTATGTAACTGGTACATATAGTTCCTCAGTTTCATCAGGAAAAGGAAAATAAATAATGAGTTTTGACCCATTATTATTTTGACTATTTTTCAATCTGCCGAATGGCACACGTGCATTGCACATTACTGTTTCAGTGTCGCCGTCCTCTTTTGCTTGATTACTGCTCACTCTAAGGCGTTAATCTCTTTCGGCCAGCAATTTTACTTTTTAGATCACCTTTCACTCTTTATCACGTTTAGTTAAATAAATTAAATTTGTATATATCAATTTCCATAAAATTTCCTGTTTATTAGATTTCAGGGGCAAAAATTCCTTCAAGCTATATTTTGTGAAATCTCTTTTTCACAGCTATTGTATGATTTTCAATCACCCAGAACTCGAATATAAATGACAAAATGATAATTTATTTACGTAAAATAACGATGACTGGATTCAGGATCAATTGATAAATTCAATTGTATGCCTATGATAAAATAATAACATATTATTTAAAACAAAAACTAAGATCCGGTGCAGCTCGGGTGGTAAGCACCCCATGCTTTAAACCGCTGCGCTGGTTCGATAACCGACAGAGAGGAACATTTCGATGTCAACAATTTTTTTCTAGTGTTACACTTTTATTTTATGCGTGAGTGGGTTTAATCTGATTGAAAAGATATTATGTATGAAAGTCGTATATGTATATCGATTCTAAAACAGCCCTACTTATCTCTAACAGCAGCGCTGGTATAATTTGAATTAAAAAGCCTCTTAATATAAATTAAAGGTAATTGTGCACTGGTTAGACAAAAAACATGATACATGATTCTATGTAAAATTGAACTATTTTCACTTACGTAGTCAAGTCTTCAATTAAATAGCTCAAGCACAAACAATTAACTATTTCAGAACTACGCTTTTACATGTAATAAATTGTTATCTAAATGGTGCGACGATATCCTATTTATTTTTATTATTTAAGTTGTTGTTTCCAACTGCTGCTGGACAGAAGGCATTGTCTTCCTTTCACTGGCCATCTGGGTTAGCAGACGCTAAAATCACATTGCACTTTGTTTCCGATGTACCATGACATCTGCTCGCTTCTCTACGCTTCTTTTTTTTTTAACGACTTTCACCGATCTTGCTGTTCAAGTGGACTACATTTCACAGTCTCACTTCAATATTGTCAAATCAAATAACTTAACGTATCGTCATTCACTGAACTTCACAATGCCTATGTTTTACGTTAAATAAAAATTATAGTTTCTTCTTACTATATTTTTTATTTATATTTTTAAGGCTGGCAAGCATAAATTAATTTTTACTCTTTTTCAATACAGATGAACCAGGCACGCTAAATTTTCTCGCTTGTATCGCACATTTTGTGGTCACTAACGCTTCTTATAAATTAGCTCATCGTCGCATGCATCGTGACTTTGATTTGACCAGACATTTCTGTTTTTTTTATGCCTTATAGGTAAGCCTTTGACTAATATCTCACCTGATTGTAAGTGATGATGTGGTCGAAGATGTTGTTCAGGCTAACCTAGAATTACTGGCTCTCAAGGACAAGCTGCCGAAATACACCGTTAGGTGTTTGGCGACAGGCTTTCTACTTGAAGGTGGTAGCTAGCCAGGCGGGTATTCGAAAAATGCTCTACCACCATGCCATAACGACAGCCATCCTTAACGTGCCCTCCGAAGCTCGGAAGCGCTCAGTAGTATGTCACCAGCGGTCACCCATCCAAGTCATGACCAAGGCGGACGTTGCTTAGCTTTGTTAATCGGTTCAGAACTGCCAAGCAAACTTCGCTACGAGCGGTTCGCATATAGTTCTTTGAGAAGAATTGATTCCGCTCATACGTAATTACTTTTTTTTATTTTGATATGTTAATGATATATTCTTGTTATTATTTTACTCAAGTCAAATGACCATGATATCCAAAAACTATGACTTTCACTTAATATATAATGCGACTTGTAAATAGTCTAAAAAAATAGCTGACAACATTGCTCCTTGTAATAGAGTATGCAAAATAATTATTATGACACAGGTTACTATTGTTCTAGACTTATTTTGTCAATGAGAATTAAAGCTAACAAAATATGCAAGGCAAAAGGATCCCTGACGATGATGATAAATTAGCATTGAGATTGCAAATTACTCATTTTTGATCTGTATAGCATATTTCTATTTATTTATTACAATACATCATTTCGTTGACTATCTCCTAATTACCTTAACCACAAAAACAAACATACATAATGAAAAAAGTCCACAGGTTGTGATTGAGTCTTACTATTCTTACATAGTGCACAAGGAGCTCTCTCTCCTAAAGTGGTACCTTCACTAACTTCGCAGTTTCTTGTTGTAATATGATGCCAATTAATTCAAGTCTGTTACAGTTTGGAACTCATTTACAATTTACTCTTTGTATTGTAAACAAGTTGTGAAGTACCAACAAGTAGAATTTTAACCTTTTGTAGCAGTTCTCAATGTGAAACGTCGACAAAGGTTTAATTACAACACTTTATCTGCATTTCTTAAATAAAAGGAATAAGTTAAAAAAAGTACACTTTGAGATTCAACTAGGTGTTTGTGAAGGAATGAAGAAAATATTGTCTCAGTGTTGCTTCGCGTCTTGGAGAAGGGAAAAACGGACGCTGAACGGGCTGACTAAAGTGTATTTTTTTTGTACATGTTTTAAAGCAGTGATAGTTAAGCAAGTTATAGCCATGGACTGTCGATTCATGGTTTTCTTGAGGCCGGCTTGAGCTTCACTGCATGGCAGAGGGGCATTTTGCAAATGCTCCTTTGGCTAGGTACCACCTTCAACTAGAAAATCTGTTGCCAAGCACATAACATTCCTTGAGACCTAGTAGTTCTAGGCCTAATCAGTTTACTATCCTCAACCACATCATCACTTGCCAACAGTTGAGATTGCAACGGCTAGTATATTAACTGTGAAAAAAAATTAAGCTTTTAAGGAGAGTGTCCTCATAGCGTTGTCGTAGCTGGCACCTTCTGAAGAGCAGCTATCTTATACCGCAGTCCTTAAGACGCCTGCCAAGCGTGGGGATTAAGGCATATCCCGCATAATAGTGGAGAGTGTGTTCTGCAGTAGGTGATACGCCTCATACAATGCAGTGCAGTATATGTAACATCCATTTTATTGTTTTATCAACGTTTTAGGTATCACGGGAACGCAGTGGTGGACTTCGACTCACCCCGCGGGGGCATCAGCCTGGAGACGGAGAAGACAGAAGGGGGCACGACGAGCAAACTGTTGGTTACCAAAGCCTCACTCAGCGACTCTGGGAACTATACCTGCGTACCGAACAACGCACACCCAGCATCTGTGTCCGTGCATGTTCTCAATGGTAAGAATGTTAGATGACAAGTTTTGTGACGCAAGTATATGTACGCAAGTTATTGAAGCAGTGATGGCTCAGTGGCATTGGCTATGGACTGCCGCGCAACAGGTTCATGGTTTGATTCCCGCCGCGGGCTTGAGCTTCACCACATGGTGGAAGGGCATTTTGTTAATGCCCGGCTGGTTAGCGACCCCCCTCAAGTAGAAAACCTGTCGTCAAGCACTTAACGGTGTGTTCCGGCTGCAGTCCTAGAGAGCCAGTGAAATTACAGGCACGTGAGACTTAACAACTATGTCTCAAGGTGACAGGCGCAGACTAAATCGTGACTTGTGACAAAATGCATCTGCTATAGGCAGAGGTTAGTCCGCTTAACATCAGATGGGTCTCAAGATTGCTACATCACAATATTATAATAAAAAAACCTGTGAATTTGTACCTATATGTGTTAGTCGTATTGGAACGTCGACGGAAAACAGCGTCTTTCGTGTTCTTTGATGAAACGTTCTCTGTACATTTTTTTTTAATTACATTTCGCATAAGTACGGCCATAGCACCTGCGCTGCTCTAATCTGTGGCATACGAGTTCAATATTTAAACAAAATCTGAAACTCGCCTGGAGGAAAATAAATAATTTCTGCGCATCAAGTCCATCTCACCTTCAAAAGGCTGTGACCCATTCATGTTTATAAATCACTACTTGATCTATTCACGCACGAATCAACATTAAAATTAGAACTCTTTACGCTAGTTCGTCCGGGGTAATCCTGCCGCTATACCTTTTTCTACCTCCAAGCAGTAATGTTCGCATTACTGTGTTCTGGTCTGAAATGTTTGCCATGGGACTTAAGAACTTTGTCTCAGGGTGATGGGCGCAGTATAGATCGCCACTTGTGACGAACTGCAGCTTTTATAGGCAATGATTACCATTTAAGGTGCTGACTTGTGTTCAATAGCTTGACTTGAATATATTATTTTGTTTGTAGCAGTAAAAAAAACCTACCTAACGTGCCCTCTGAAGCATGGTAGCGCTCAGTAGTATTACCACCAGCGGTCACCCATCCAAGTCATGACCGCCGCGGACGTTGTGTAACTTAGGTGATCGTAATTGATTTGAATTTAAGGGTTTATACACCCGTTTGTGATTTAGAAACATGAGAGTGAGTATATTTTTACCAGAATTAAGTATATCGTAATAAACCTAACACGACACTTTTAAAACTATGTGCTAAAAATTAAAAACAAATATTTATACACTATTCCTAATATACATGAACACATAAACCAAATTTTATGTATCAGCATAAATATAGGTAAATCCAACCCAAAATACACAGCTAAAACTTTTAAATGGATTTGCACTGAAGTCGAATGCTGCTAAATGGTGGTTATTAATTAGTTAAATACATACCATACTAGTGAAATGCAAACAGTGGTCGGTCATATTTAATTGATGAACACGAGTAATATAATATTTGCTTAATAAGGGTTGACCAGACCAATTCAATCGAACATTGGCATTACTTGTTAAATCAAGCGCAGACATTTCTCTAATAATATACGATCATTGTATCGATAGTCGTCTCGGCATACGGCCTGACAGCGAAGAGCCACAACCATCATCTCAAGAGGCTCTTGGTAAATGGTTGGATCAAGGGTCAGATACAAAAGGCAGTGAGCTGTGCTCCTCGACACGGCACGCTTAGTCATGCGTTCCTGATTCTGCAACCCTGACCACCAGGAACTTGGCCATCGGTCCGCTCTTGGCGAAATACTAGATAGTATAAATTTAATTGTACTTTTATCAAAACTATTGAAAAAGTAATTTTAAGTATAATTGCATAAATATTTTTTCATCTATAATGAGATAATCTAATCTAATAATGAGAATAATTATGTACATGTATAATATTACTTCTCATATGAATTATGCTTGAAATCAACTAACTCAAACACATTTAAGAAAACCCTTTTTCTTTATGTAGATAACAAAAATGTCTCAGATATACGAAGTCAAAAACATGAAATATGTATTACATTGTTGTACCTCCGGAGTAAACTGTATTTTTTTAATTTTAATACGTGTTTTGACCTACCTAGATCAAGTAACTATTACTTTTGTGTAGTTACTGGAATGCAAATTCATAGATATGGCAAAAATCAAAAATCAATAAGTTAAATAACTCATCTGTGGAAACTGCTAACATAGCAGATGAACAGCTTACAACGTTTTTTTTTTACTCCGAACTGGGTAGTACTTGACCACTATCTCACCTGATGTTAAGTGATGATGCGATCGATGATGGAGCGCGCTTACCCAGGAGATACCTATTCACTCTATTCACGTTGCAGGAATAGTCACACCAGATCTTTTGGCTGTCCTATTCACATTAGTTTGATATATATTTCTATATTGTCGGATATTGTGAGCAATGATTATGACTGAGCAGTTGATTCTAAATAGAACTCCTACAGAACGTGCGTTCTCTTTGACCGCTGCGGCCAGACACGTGTCCAAATTCGTCGGAGGATTGCATACTTCATTGTGAACGCAGAACTCTAAAGCGCTTGCTGTGGGCCGGCGCCACATACAACATGTTCATATGATACTGACTATCTCGCTATCATAATTATTTTTAACGTTTTAAGATCAAACATTTTTTTATCTCGCCTGATGGTAAGTGATTATGTGGTTGTGGTGGTATTGTTCAGGCTAACCTAGAATTACTGGCTCTCAATTACTGATGCCAGATCACACCGTTAGGTGCTTGGCGACAGGTTTTCTACTTGAGGGTGATAGCTAGCCAGGCGGGCATTCGCAAATGCCCTACCCATATGATATAACGACTGCCATCCTAAGACGACAACGGGGAGCGACAGCTTAACGAGCCCTCCAAAGCACGTGCACGCTCAGTAGTAATGTCACTAGCGGTATCCCATCCAACTCATGACCGCGGCGGACGTTGTGTAACTCTGCTGATCGGTTGAGAACAGCTAAGTTCACATTGTTACGAGCGCTTCAGAATGTACCTTGTACCTGTAATTAATATTTTTAAAATTCCTTTTTCATCAGGTGAGCATCCAGCAGCAATGCAGACGAGTAACCGCGCGTCGTCGTACCTGACGTCACAGCTGAGCTGCGCGATCGTCACCTACCTGCTGTCCTCGATGGCCTGTAGATGATTGGCCTGAGTGCAGCCCTGGTCTGTGGGGGGAGCTTTTGGGGTTGTAGATATCTTAAGGGGATTGTGTGGACTGTTAGTTTTTGGAAAGATTACACGATTTGTATTTTTGTATTTTACGCATTTGTTTTGATAACAGAATTTATTCCACAACTTAATCTAATCAATTTGCTTCGTACTTGATAAACGTAATTTGATTTTCTTTCTCCACTAACCCAAATACCATGTTTTATTTTTATTATTTTCAAAGTTTCAATTAAACTAAATAAGTTACGAAGATATTAATGTATTTGTTATTTATTTAAAATCTATAGTCAAAAACTTTTTATTATAAAAAGATAATTAAAAACGTTTGTTTGTCTGGCATAATGTTTTGTGGTTAATGACCAAATATTAATTGTTACAAATACACTAAGTAAAGTTTACGTAACTAATTGTTATTATTTATATATACAGTAAGGAATGAAGTATTTGGTAGTTAATAGAAAGTTGGGTTGTGACGAGAAAAACGTAATATTTAGATTAACTGTATTGTGTAATGCTTGGTTTACGTACAACGGAAATTCATATACAAAGCATAGTAAACAATTCATACCTCAACACACTTCTTTGTAAAAGTTTATTTACCGTATCCATGATATTTATCGAAGTTTTGTCAAATTGCTATACATCGGCTGATCCGCAGACAGAATAACAATAGATTAAATTATTTCAATTATTGATTACCGACCTATAAAGGTTAATAAGCAGCCAGAAATTGTATACATCAAAGAAATTGTACTTTAATGAAATAATAAATGAAGGATGTTATTACCGAACTAAATATATAGAATCTGAAAATATAATGCGATTATGTTATATTTTTTTATGTTAAAATATTTGAGACAATACGACTATTTTCATGATATTTGTGTTAAAAACACAAATATCATGAAAATAGTCGTATGTTACTAACGCGAAAGCTTGATTTTTTTAGCAAAACTGTTTCTTTGTATGAAATGCTACGTAATCGAACTTTTGACACATGCTCCCTAGCAAAAATAAAACACCATAGCTTTGGTATCTTGACAAGCCCAATAAGATTGTGTTTTACGTACTAACATCGTACTTGATTGATTCCTTGCTTAGCACATAGGTATACCGCCTTACACAAAAAAAACTAGAAAATATTCCTCATTACAAAATTCAAACTTTTTGTTTAACCACGAAGGCTACGGCTGGCTTCGCCACTTTCAGAGTAATACTTTTATATGCCTAATACATTTGTACCTAGAGATCCTGCAAGCATTATGTATGTACCTATACTCATGTGTACGTAAGAAATATAAAGGACAATGTTAATAACCCATGATTTTATGTACTGTTTCATTGTATACTATGCTTTGTGTGTACTTGGAATTGATCAAAAGCTCCACCCACCATGATATTAGCTTAATATATAAATAATTAATTGGTATTACAGTAATTAATTATCATAAGCGGCGTTAGAGAATTGTTATAATAAATAAATTAATGTTTTCGTAAACGAAATTGATGACTTGGTGATTTGATATCGGATTTGATGGTTTATTTTTAAAGGATTATAACTTATAACTTTATGTTATATATGATTTACGTGATATTTTACAATAAATCTTCCTATGCAGATGTTTATCATATTTTTTTTTACATAACAAAGTTATTGCATACCGAAAAAGATTATGTTTAAAATTTGGCATTATCAAGTATGTTAATGTTTTTTGTCTGTGGCTGTTTTTTCTTGTGTTATCTGTAAATGTAAAGTCAAATCATTCATAAATATTTTACTAAAAAAAATATGCCTCGTTTGACGGTCTAGAGGGTAACCTAATTATTTGTCTCAATTTGCATCATGAATAAGGAAATAATCTCTTAATATTGCGTATTCTATGATAACGATTAAATTTGTCACAGTACACACTGCCAAGCTACGAAAGTAAAACGCTGGTCATTGTCATGCTGTTCATAGTTTGACAATAGAGTGAGATGTAATGACAATTTTATTATTGATATGATGAATATCTACCCAAATTGAAATGATACATTTATTCCACTGTGCGCAGTGTAGTCGACTCCGCGTCTGTTACAAGGTCGCACAGAGGGCGGCGCGTGCGCAGCGGGTACTGCTCAGGGGCGTGCATTGAAAGTTGTAATATAACATACAAATTATGTTCTACGTACCCATTAGATACAAGTTTTGTGAACTTAAGTTTTTGGTATTTAGTTAATTTTATTGTTATATAATTAATTTATTATAAATAGTTAGATAAAGAGCTGTGATTGTTTTCTTCTTTGATCTCATAAATGAATAAATGTAAATGCCATTTTTGTAAATAACTGAACTATACGTAATGTAGATTCATAAGTTTATATCAGGAATTGTAAATATTTCGTATTACTGTATATAACTTAACTTAAATAATTGTAATAAGAATTAAATGGTAGTCGTTCCACCATTCTTGTGGTGAAAAACTTTAATTTGGTTCCTAGAACATTTTTCTCATAAAAAGTCTGTTTTCATTAGAATTTAAACTATTCAATGATTAATTATTACAAATATAGGCAACATATTTATCTGATCAAGATATTGGAAAGTAATTACTGGTTACTCCACAGCTACTAAATCAGAGACTAATTTAATATATTATTCTAATGAAAACAGGACAATCATTGTTATTAATAGATAATACTAAATAAAGACAAATAAATTGGAAAATCTATCGACTGTTTATTAATAATTTCTATGGAATTTAATGTTTCGTTAGTTTCTGTTGCACGTTGACTTGAATTTTTGACCACTGTGTGCCTACTTAAATATTTTAGAAAAGTTAAATTTTATTTTTAAATATTAGTCTTCGATCGCGGTTGGGTGTATTGTAGATCGTCAAATCAAATCCATATACGGCTTTAAATTATATCAAAATCCTCAAAGCTGTTTCAGGAGTACACATAATATTGAAAATTTATGAAATAAAAAGTTCGTATGATATTTTACGATAATAAAGTTAAGCGATAAAAGTCAACCTGGAACGTTGGTTTGATGCGTCGTCGTTTTGGAATCAAGAATGAGGTTGGTCAAATAGTCGTGTAATAAGGTTATCTGATAAGTCTGGAGTCTGGAACTGAGCCTGATAAATGGCATCACGCTCGCGTTTTAGTACATTTGACCAAAACATGTATGGTGAAACGAGAGTGCATTAGACACCTTTGCTTGAAATACAAGCGAGATGGTGGTTTTTTCGTCAAAAAGTTTTGAAATTTGTTAAACAACTTTTGTAATGAAGAAGTTGGATGAATCAAGGGGTCTATAGAAACTTAATTAAATGTATAATAATATAAAAATCTCAGTGCTTTTTGTGGGAATTGTGACGATCGCGATACAAATTTTCTACGTCTTCGAATAGTATTTAGGACACATCCAATCCATATAAACGATTTGCCAAAATAGGAAGGTTAAAACTGATCTGACAAAACCTGAATCCACCAGCACTAAGCTCTATCAGCAGAAGAACTCTTTGTGCGAATTCTTCCAGGTAGTACTGCTACTATACCTATTTCTACCGCCAAGCGGTAACGTCCACGTTGCTATATTCTGGTTTAAGGGGTGAAATTTCACATGAGACTTAACAGCTTTATGTGTGTAGGTGATAAGCGCAGTACAGTTCCCCACTTGATGGACTGCATCTGTTCGAGGCAGAGATTACCGCTTAACACTAGGTGGGCCTCTTGCTTGTTTCTTCACGATAATATTAAAAACAAAATAAAAAAATAAGCGTCCACGTTGGTGGATGTCACGGTGCATTGCACGGTGTTAAAATAAATACGCTATCATTACTGATGACAACGACGAGGCAGAAACGTCATCCATTTGTGAAATTTTGTTAAAAAGATCACGTAAATTTATCATGTACAAAAGGTCATTCAAAATAGCAATAAAAGGAACATGCCTATTAACTCGTGACTAAAGGTTGCAGCCAATTAGGTGTTACTTTGAATCAGTGTCAGCATTATGGCAACGCTTTTTGCGAATACCTCCTTGGCTAGCTACCACTCACAAGCGCCTTATGTGTTTCTTCACCTTCTTTCAGAGCCACTTTCCAATGAAGTTCAAGGATAACAATGACACTTCAAATAGAGTAACACATATAACTTGTTATCACGTAAATCCCCGAAATAAAGGGGGGTAAAGACTCTTCACACTGAATTTTCCCATGATATTCAGTTATGGTCCTGCGAAAAGGGATTAGGTTACTTTCTTTTTTTATCAGGCGGCAGGCCTTTATTAACAAAACACTACCAACTATGAACATTACTACAACGTTAGCATTTCAGCAACCTAAATGTCATTGTAGGCTCCCAGGCAGTTCAAATGTTCCAACCACCTGTTGTCAGTGTGCCTATGCCGGGTATGCTGGCAGCATTGCCCTGTTAGATTGCTTATCTGTTTAGCCAAGTAGGGGCCAGCATTTTGATCATACGTCGCATCTAGTAATTGCTCTGAAAAGTTTTGGAAAATAAGATAAGCTCTTAGCCTCCATGGGCTCGATGTCATCTCCCAAATACTAGTGTTATTAACTGCGCACTGACCAATGGCAGACTGAACATCTACAAAAAACTGTTTCAAAAACATATTACTGACCCGAGGATCAAACCTCGTCAAAAATAAATTTATCAACAAAACTGTCGTGGGTATTAAAACAGGATAAAACGTATTCCACTTACTAATATTGTCCTGAATTTATTCCAAAAAGAAATAAAACACATGTTTCATAAATTAAGTAAACGTGCAACTTATCGCTTCAGACTGTTGACTTTCCCATTTTCTTATTGTAAAGTAGTCACAATATATTAATAGACCTGTAGTTATACATAAAATATAGATATGTTTCTTAAATTAAATGTAGGATGATGTTAATATGTAACTCGAAATTATTTGTTCGTTGGTGAGTTTCAATTAATAGGGTGTTGAATTAAGCTGGGTTCGCACGGTATGTGTAATTTCGCGGATTAAAAATGAAACGGCAAATAATTAATTGATTATTTTCATGTGAATATTATATCGAGATGTCTTTAACAAACAAGAAATGATTATTATTTGGTAACCGGCTAGGACTCGCGTAATATTTACCGGATATTGCTCCGACCAGTTTCGAACTTATTTGAAGTTCTTCGTCTGGGAGTCACGATTGTGCACAGCGTCGAGCGCGGGCCTCAGCACGTAACTGGCGTTGAGACGGTTGCGCCGCAGCTGTCAAAGTCAGGATTTCTCCGTCCGAACTGTCACTTCTGTCACTATCACTGTGATTGTCACTGTCGTTTTGGTAGGTAAGGGAATGTTGACACACTACACTTGTACTATCTTCTTCGCGGTTTCACCCCGATGCCGTATCACAAATGTTAAGGACTGGTATCCAGGCCGGCGGAATGTTCCATCCACGATCCCGATTAAAATTAGGGTGGCGTCTAATTTCGATGGCCTCTCGTACTTTACGCGGAACGAAGAACTTCTCTCGCGCTAGTACGGCCGTCTTATCAAAACGGAGATAGTGTGCGCCTGGGATTTGGGAATGCTCTGCCACTGCCGACCTCACGGTATCCAAGTTTTTGACACTTCTGATATGCTCTGTCACTCTGGTGGAAACATTGCGTCGAGTCTCGCCTATATACGAATTACCGCAATCGCATGGGATCTTGTACACTCCAGGGCAGTTCAGAGTATCTTTGTCCTTAGGAGACCGGAGCAGTTGTCGCAGCTGTCCGGCTGGACGGAATACAGCCTTCATGTCAAACTTCCGTTTTAGGTAGTGCCCGATTTGGTCAGTCACCCCCTTCACGAAAGGCAAGTAAATAGGAGACCGTTCCACTTTTTGCTGCCGCTGACGTTGACTTGTACTTGCCCATTGAGTACATCTTCTCCAGTTGAAGCCGTTACTCTCTAGGACGCTCTTGACATGATAAAGTTCAGCCTCGACGTGTTGAGGGTCACAGATATGCAGAGCTCTATTTATAAGCGTTCGTGACACGGACGCCAGCTGTGACGGGTGATGGTGCGATTCTGCCTGTAGGTACCTATCCGTGTGTGTCGGCTTCCGATAAACAGTGTGAGCCAACCTGCCATTTGGCTCCCTAATGACACGAACGTCCAGAAAAGGTAGACTACCGTTTTGTTCTTCCTCAAACGTGAACTGAATCTTCGGGTGTATTGTATTTAAGTACGTACCGAACCCACTGAGTGCAACCTTATCAATAATGGCAAACACATCGTCGACGTATCTCCACCAGTACCTTGGCTTGAGGGCAGCATTTTTCAGTGCCGCAGCTTCAAACCACTCCATGAAGATGTTGGCCACTACGGGAGCTATCGGCGAGCCCATAGCCACACCGTCCACCTGTAGGTAGTATTCACCGCGCCAAACGAAGTATCCGCTCTTGAGACAGTATTCCGCCCACTGAATGTACTCAATAGGTAAATTCGCGCCATGTATTATGTCATTTAATACCTTCATTGCATCCTCTACTGGCAAATTCGTGAATAAAGAAATGACGTCGAAACTTACCATTACTTCATCTGGCTGCACATACACATTTTCTATCAGGCTGACAAAATGCCTGGAATCTCTTACATGGCTATCAGTTTTTCCGACCAAAGGTTGTAAGACTGCTGCTACGTGTCTAGACAATTGGTACGTAGGGGCATCAATTTGGCTTACAATGGGACGTAATGGCCAATCTGACTTGTGGATTTTAGGCAATCCGTAAATCTTTGGCGGTACAGGATTACGAGGTCGAAGTCGTGCTGCCAGATCTTCATCGGGTGACTGCCGCAACAGTTTCAAAACTTTTGCAGTAACCCGAGCGGTCGGGTTGTAGTTTACTTTCTTGTAAACGGTGGGGTCACTAACTAACACCATCATTTTTTGTTCATACTCAATGGTGTCAACTACAACCGTCGCATTTCCTTTATCGGCTGGCAACACCAAGACATCATTATTACTACGCAAGTTTCTAAGAGCCCCTATCTCACCCTTAGTAATATTGCTCTTAGGTGCTTTCCGTTTCCTCAGCATTGACGCTATATCCTGCCTGAGACACTCTGCCTCCCGATGTGGAACTTTATTCCGCATTACTGCATCCTCCACACTGGTTATGATGCTTTCATATGGAATTTTGCGGGGTGCAGGTGCATAATTAAGGCCCCTGGATAGAGCGCGAGTGGCATCTTCACTTAAAACACACGAAGAAAGATTTACAACATTATCATATCGGTGTGTCTCATCCCTAGCGGTTGTCATAAAATGTGGGTAGGAAACAACCATGGATTTATTTTGTCTTTGTTTACATAAAAGATTATTTAACTTTTTATGATGCGTCTGGATCGTTTTATTCTCAATACATGTTGTCCTATTATACGACATAGCGTCTAGTACTTGCCAAAGATCAAGGTGTAACTCCTGTGACAACTCAAGATGCAGCTCGTACACTTTTTTGTTTGTATACATGAGCTTTTGTCGGTACTCAGTGATAACAAGACGAAGTAACTTGATATTGGCGACACGGAAGAAATCACTGCAATCCCGAATACACTGCACTGGTTTAATACGTGTAAATGTAGGTATCACACTGCAATCACGACACTGAACTACGTATTTCAAACCACATTCGAGTTTTTTGCGTTTGACTCTGAGCCGCACGAACTCCTTCACTTTATTTACCATTACCGCGCCGTAGCGGCAGCGGTAATGGTAAATTCTATAAAAAAACTTGTTTTTAGCTCAAACAAGAAATGCTTGCCTGTTCTTCATCTTAGCTGATATTATATTTAGTTTTTTTATTCTGAGTTCGTAATATTTGCCTCATTTTCTGTTCTAACATGATGACATAAGGAACAAATTATTTCAAGACATGGAACCGCGCATTTTGATATAAGTAAAAATGTACCTTGTACATTTTGTGTCGTATCTATTAAAAATGCAGTTTTGTGTCTCTAGTATTTGCTGTAAATGTATACAGTTACTCATAGTGAAGTGATGTTTATCATCAACAAGGGACAAAGACTTTCCTTATTCAAAGTGATTTACTTTAACATTTGGAATTATCGGTTATTTATTTTTTTATTGTCTTTGATGTTTTTATAGATCTCTAAATCCAAAAGGCATAACGTGTTTTTTTGTGGTCAGCTCGTGTGTATTTTGTCGGAATTTTAGTAACTAATATTTTTTTATAATTTGTTATTCTTTTAAAAACTTACCCAACATGACGGTTATACATACAATGTATTATAATATACGCAATGATACACAAAAAACTGAATCTGGTAATAAGCAATGTCAGACCTAAAACTTTTGCACCAACTATCAAAAAAAAAATGCAAATGTTCAAATTTTTCTAAGTTAATTCTAAATTTAAATCGCATTGTTTTATAATATTGGTATGGCTTTGTTTAGATTGGCAGATCGTTATTCGCGTATGACATACCGTGTAAATCTAGCTTTAAAATAATGAACGGATACGTTTGTTTGGGGATACGTACATACGAAACGAATTCGTTATTAAACTTACTGACGATGTTTATATTTGCGTTACGGTATCATTTTGTAAATAAATTGTAACGAGAGAAAGGAAAGTATTAATAAATACTATTGAAAATGTTGCCGTATTTTTTTAGATATATTAGTACCTACCTAAAATGTATAAGTTAACATTACCTGGTTATCTATCACCACTAAGTACCAGAGAAGGATACATCACCATTGTCAACTTTTTATCATTATCGGGGTCGCAATTTTTTTTATATCTGGTAGGTTAGCCTTCGATCACTATCTCACTTGATGGTAAGTGATAATGTGGTCAAAGATGTTGTTCAGGATAAATAACTTCGCTACGAGCGCTTCAAAATTTTGCAAAAAAATAATGATGTTGGTGGTATAATATGCTACGTTATGTTCAGTAAGAGCACTAAGATGGTTATGACCCATATATGTAGTGGCATGCTGCTCAATGGGACATCAAAGTTTGGAAATCGGGAAATAAAGACTTTGAACTACAATTTAATTCCACTACTAAATAGTAGAAGTGTTCATTTTCCCAATCCCTTAAAACTCTGTTTTATTTAAAGTGAGTTAAAAAGTTTGAAAGCCACTTTACAAATTAGTTCGTATTAATATCAGGAGAAGTTACTGCATCATGAGTTGTCGTAGTGTACTCATCTATAAACTGTACTTACAAAATATGTTTTTATTACCAGTAATGTAGTCTTTGACAACAATCTTATCTGTTAATTAATGCAATATGGTCGTAGAAGGTAGACTGGATTAACATTGAATGAAAATTGGCTCTATAACAGCTGCTGGAATATACCGCTACGTGCTTAGCGTCAGATTTTCTACGTAAATAGTAAAGTTGTAGGGCATTTTGTGAAAACCGTATCACCATGCAGATAGCTGCTTGTCACAGTTTCCAGACCACCGGAAAGCCTCTAGCGTATCCGAATGCCTCCGAAGCACAGAAACACGGGGTACTAAATGCCACTAGCGGTCACCCATCCAAATTATGACCATAGCGAACATTGCTTAACCTAGGTAAACGCTATAGACAAGCCTCGTTGCGAGCGCTTCAATTCGAACACGACTTTAACTTAACAGAGTACAATACATTGTTATACAAACCATAGCTAAATCACATCATGTAATATATGTAAGAGGAACAAACAAACTTAAATCTTTGTCAAAATAACTCTTCCCTTAATTTCCCTAAGAACAGCGTTATTTACTTTCAAGGAATGGAACGTAGCCAACGAGAAAATTTATTTTCCATATTAGCAAATCGTAATGAAAACCAAAAAAATCCGATAAGCGAAATGTCACCAGCAAAATAAACGCACGCACATCTCATTTGCCTTCCCTAATAACTTAAAACGTATGTTGAAAACGATTTTGGAATGGGAATAAGCAAAATGAACTCTTTTGAAGTCGCGCCGATCTCGGAAATTATTTTTCTTTATAATTTTGATACAAATTTCTCTTTGCGACATAAAATGTGGTTCAGAAAAGTTGTGTTTGTTGTTATTTTTTAAGTCGAATCTAGGTCACAATATTTTTTGGATTCCCTAGGACGAAACGGAACCCTCTGGGAAGAAGAACAAGTATTGGCTCTGTCCGTTCATCCGTCTAAAGTACCGAATACAAGGCTTTACCATGTAGTTTTTTTTTTACAATTTTTGTTCTCATTTAGTTCAATCGTAAAAACTATAGGTTGTGTAAAGGTATATTAATGTTAAATTTGGCAATGGTTACAGTAACGCGGATAGTAACCGTTCTTTGTGGCGTTATATGGGAGTGGCTTTGTCCAACAGTTTCCAGCTTTTTCGTTTTCGGCTCACGATGATTATGAAGCATGACAACGAAACGAAGTTTAAATTTTTCCGATCGTTTAAATTTGTAATGTTAGTATGGGACCCTCCGTGTGCAAGTCCCCCTCAGCCTTGGCTGCTTTTATTTAGGTATAATGCTTTACTGTTCTCCTAGTTACATGCCAAAAGTTGGTTGGTACACTTTTTTAAATATTTTATAATATAATGTTGATGTTGATGTTACATGTAAATCGTTAATAAGAGTACGGTGCCCGTTATAATCCAGAGATCCTGAATTCAATTCCCAAGTTGGTCAAATAGAAATTAAATAATTTCCATCGTAAAGATATAATCAGATAAAAATTAAATAATTTCTATATGATGAACTGATCTGATCCATTTGTTTAGAAAGAAATGTTTACTTGTTAGTATTTCTGAATTTGGAGTGATGCCCGGCAGATGTTTAAATACTCACTGTATATTACGAAGGAAACATCCATGATAACATTGTTTATGTATCTTTAAGAACAGCATAACCAAGCCGCATATGCAGTCTTCCGGCTGTACCTATCTAGGATTCATCTCGGTGAAGTGACTATTTGTATCAGATGATACGGTAAACCGAAGTCGTGTACACTTTTTGAGGAATACTGAACTTAGTAAATCTTCAAAATACACTAAACACTTACTGCTAGGTGGATAACATATATAATCACAACCCTGGTGTCATGTTATTTTGATCCAATAAATACAGTATAGTACAAAAATCCCAGTGAGGTACTGATTATTGTATTACACAAGAGAAAATAAATCTTTAAGTTAAGCGGAATAGGACGAGAGACGATGCGGTACAGGACCGGCGCGGCGGCGGAGGTGTTCTTAAATCTGAAACTGCAAAGACGTAGCAAGAGCACTGCGGCGAGTCAGGATATAGAGAAAGCAGTTGATGTGCTGTGTGTCAGCTAATTATATGCATGAATACTAACTTGAATGACCAACTAAAGTAGCCCTAGTAGCATTTCCCTATTTAATTTAATTTAACGATCTACCTACTTATCTATACATTATACTTAAAAATTTAACTGTGATGCATATATTTACCTATGTTACCTGAATCTATCATATCTATCGCGGATTACTCGCGACGACGACTCTCTGTTCACCAGTAACGAATCGAAATACGCCCATCAATTATACAATTATTATTAATAGTATACAATAATTGTTGTGTCTCATGTACTTGTAATTTACTGTCTCTCGAAGACTGCTGCCGGAACACATTCATAGGTGCTTGGCGACAGATTTTCTACTTGAGTGTGGGAGCTAGACAGGCGAGCATTTGCAAAATGCCCTCCACCATGCGGTGAAGCTCAAGACAGCTGTGGGGATCAAACCATGGACTTGTGGCACGTTTGTTCATAGCCATAACCACTCGGCTATCACTGTTTGGTAAATTACGTTTCTTATTATTTTTATTCCCACGTGGGGTGCCAGGCATTATTATTACACCATAATTATACCATATATAACATCTACTTAAATTTACTAAGCTATCTATTTCTTATTCTTCACGATGTTTCATTCAATCTAGTAACTAGAATCTTATATTTATATTATGTCGTGTGTGACGTAGCTTTTCCATGCTCCACGAAGCAATGGAAAGCTTTTGATAATACTTCAACCTAGTGGAGAGTGGAATAGCGAATTCCAGTGCCTACCAAAGCCGGTAATCTTCTACGTTTATAGATACACATAAGGTCGAAGCTGGCTTGTACTGTATTGAACGAGGATTTGACATCTATATGTATGATATAGACTCCATTAGAATAACACCCATTACGGTCGCTTGATAACCTCACTTGCGAGGGGCCTCTAAGCACGACACAATTAATAGAATTTTAAGTGCCTTTTTATATAGGATTTTGACGGAAGAAGCACGAAGCCCTGCCTATAACAGATGCCTTTAATTAATGAACGGCAGTGTCGCCCGTCACCAATTGACATATAGTTGTTGAGTCTCCCGTGCCTGTAATTTTACTGGCTCTCAAATACTGCTGCCGGAACACACTGTTCAATGCTTGGCAAACTCTTGGTGCTTGGTGACAGATTTTCTACTTGTTTTCCCAAAGTATAGCAGGCTCGGGCAGTACATACACGTCCAGGTGGACGTTGTCAAAATCTGAAACCTTTATTTATAGACCCCGTTAGGAAGGCAACTTCCAGACCACGGCTTCACGTGATAGGGTAAGTACCCTGAGGTAGAAATTAGGTAACATAATATAGGTAAGGAAACAGGCAAGTGCGGAATAAAATGATACATGGTAACGTAATCTTTTCTTTTCTTTCTTTGCGGATAAAAGCGTTTCAGCTTATTTTACACAAAAATATGTTATTTGTTTTGTAAATATCCATTTGCTTTGTGGTAAGAAATTTGAATATCCAACTGACATCTTCATTTAAAAAATTAAGATATGGAAGGGATCTCTTCATCATGAAAATTACTATCCAGACTAGGCAGAATGTATGTAAACATCATTATTTATACATATACTCGTAGTTGAGATAGTTTTTAAACTTTCGCGAAATGAGATTCATGTTTGACCTGAATTAGGGATCTACCCGCGCACTATTTAAAATCAAAATGTAATTTTGACTAATCTCTACGATTCGATTGAGTGGCATCGACTGTGGTCACGAGACTCTAACGTCGAGGTGAGTCAAAATTACACTTTGAGTTTAAATAGTGAGTCGATTGACTCGCTGTTGTTAGGAAATAGTTGAAATGCAGAGAACAGGTAACGTACTTACATAAATAAATATTGTACAGATATGCTCAAATGTAATATTGTCACTTTCACAGTTTTGGTGCTTTACTGTAATCCTCTTATCGTGTTGCGCCACGAAACTGTTATAAGACTACCACTTACCAAGAACCAATTTCCAATTTAGCTTATCAAAACAAAGGTTATAAAAGTCGATTATGTACCATAAAAAAAAACTAAAATTTAGTCTTTAGCAGTCATTATGGGAAATTGTTTATATTTAATAAAATATACCTTGTTAAAATTTAAAATGAGGTACATGTACTTTCCTCATTGACGTGGTCCATGGCCGATGGTGAAGATACCTTTTATTATAAAGCTTACATACAGTCTGGACAAAGGCTTAGGCTGAGTTTCAATGACTCACTCCAGTTGCGGCTGTGTAAGTCAAAGGATTACGTGAAAAAATATGTACACACAGCTTTATTTTATATTTTTGCTTTTTGTGGCTCGTAATCTCAACAATGCTTTATTGGAGTTTATGCTTTCGAGATTTCTCGCGGACTTTTGTATTATTGTTATTTATTTTTTGTGTGAAGTTTGTTTAATACTGTTTTATGAACTAAATTGGATTCTTATTCTATTTATTTATTGAGTGATAAACTGAATCACATTCCACACATCCATAGCTAAAACATGCACTGTTAATTAAAGGACTACCCCATTAAGGTGGTTTTTCATAATCCCGGCGCTTGGCAGGCGTCTTGGTGTTCGCAGTATAAGATAGCAGTTCTTCAGAAGGCGCACCTTCTAGTATTTTCCTTTCATCGCCTCCCACAGGAAGATATGGGGGTGGAATTCTAGCCTGACTTCACTGCAACCACGGAAAAAGTTAAATACCAATTTGCATTTTGGGGGACGTCAGTTTGGGTATTATTTCACCTTAGGCATGTCAAAACTCATATTGCTTGTCATTTTTATAATAGTTAAAACTCGAATAGGTAGCTGAAACTATTAAATCTATCGGGTTATCAAAATAACAATAATTATCTAGCTTATTTTGAAATAATTTGGTTTGGGCAAATATGTATAATTTTGGAATGTAAAATGTCTAAGAAAAACTCTTCGTCGACTATAAATTTCAATAATTTTCATATAATACACCACAAGATAAATCCAACCAAAATTTTCATCGACTAACCAAGCTTATCACAATGTATCCGATTGAACAAACATTGGTTATCGTTCAATCCGATACAGAACATTCCAAAGTGCACAAAGACGTTTCGAAATGTAAACAAAGTGATCCAGGGATGTGAATTGTGAACAAAGCTAGCCAGGGTGTGAACAAAGCGAGCCAGGGATGTGCAGACAGAGCCAGCCCCTGTTGGTTCAGATGCGATGGAGCGTGCGCGATCGCCGATGGAAGGATTATTCGACGGTCGAAGAGAATTCGTTTTACTGACTTTAGGGATAAGGTATCGTCCATGTTTTAGATTTTTATATGAACCAGCTTACGTTTATGGTACCTGTTCTTTATTGAGGTAGTTGACGTGTATCTGGGTATGTTGAAATATCATTTATGGTGAAAAGAAGTATAGATTTTCTTTATGAAAGCAATTTTTTGTAAAGTTTGAGCTGACATCAGTTATTTTAATTTTTTCATTACTAAGGTTTTGTTTCTTTTTTAGTTTTATATATACTTTTTAATAATTAAATTAACTGAAAATTAAATATAAATTTATTTTACTTGCTAAATAAACAGCGTCATCTTTATGATATATAATAGTTATTCTGCGAAAATAATATTACTTCTCTGGAACCATTAGAATAACCAGTAAAAAAAAAATTTACAAGATTAAACCTTATCTCATTGGCATCTAGCTCTAATAATCAACTGCCTACACGAAAACTAGCCATCACAGATGACAATTCAAAACAAACTCGAAGAATCGCAGTATGGCAAAATCGTCGGAAGTCAGACCCTTAGAAGATAAAGAAAGGATCATGACTCAGCGTATCGAAGGCGAGAATTGTTTTGTTACGTCAACGAAATAAGATGAGAGATTGATCAGTATAGCTACTACGTTCAGCTAACACTTCAGTGCAGTATCACTAATACAATATCAGGTTAGAAGTACCTATAAAAATGACATCATAAATTTACTCTTTACTTAAATATTCTAAAGATATTCTTTCTTCGACACGTCAATAATTTTATAGTTAGCTTATGGAGATACTTCGAGAAAAAGACAAGGTCATAAATTAAAGTATTTTGTTTGTTAAGTAAGAAAGAAATACATCAGTTATTAAGGACATGTAAATCACATGACAGCAAAGAAAAGACAAAATACAGTAAAGACAACCCATACAAATATACATAAAAGTATGCAGTCACAATTTGTAGTTAAAAAAGAATAACACTTCTACAGATGTTCAACATAAAAAAAATATAATAACTAGTGCCATGTTGAAGAAATGTTATTCTTTTTCGAAGTTTGAAGCCATTATTTATCGAAATCGCACCAATTTTTATGGAATGTATATAATATAATATCATACTTTGAGAGAGCTCAATATAATATAGTTATATGTATCGTATATCGCTCAACAAATATATATTCAATAGAAAAAAAACCTTGGAGGTATTTACATTATGACGCATATTTCTCCTCTATCCAACTTTTATATTGTCTGCATAGAAGTGAAAGGCGAAAATTGTTTCGTTAAGATGACTTTCGGCCCTTCGGCTGAACGGGGCTTATTGTCAGTCATTACGGCGATTTCGAAGATTGGGTGGATTTGATTGAGCTCGTTACTGAAACATTATGGATGTTTATAACGCTAAAATAAAGCTGGGTTGGTATATTATGTGGTGTGAATTGGGTGAACAGGTGAAATTTATAGGCATTCATCAAGTGTATATTTTTATTTACATGTATTCAACCAAATTATAGACAACAAATAATTATAAGTCTGTGGAATCGGAACACTACCACCGCTGAGAGGTTTGTGTATCTGTGGTCGGGACGGCATCTTGCTTTGTCTCTGGTGAGAGAAGTTTTTGATGTGTAATTTTAAGCAGCGTTTAAAAGCTAGAGGTGGGGAAAAGCGTTATTTTATTATCACCGTGACTGTGGTTCCAGTTCCAAAAAATCACTGTGAAAAATAGTCGTGATTTTGTCACGTATATCACTGGCGTCACGAAAACCGACATGGTTACAATGGTTTCTAATGATCCGAAATAACCTTCACACTTTCATACAGGCTTAAGCCTGTCGCATATTGGAGCTACATCCGTTACTGGCTACAGTGAATTTCTATTTCAATTATAATATTTTCAAATTTGTAATTTTTGCTTTATTAGACTCATGTGGCGTGTTTATTAATATGGATCAATTAATTACAATGATTTTATATTAACAGTATAATTTTTGTTTTTGTCTTGTTTATTATTTTGTTTTTATGAAAGTATTTTTTTAGCATTTGAATTTGTTTATTAAAACAATTGTATTCTATATTTTTATGTATGATAAGATTAAAATAACTTTTTTTTTTACCTAGGTACTTACCTATGTATTATGAGTATTAGATATGTATCTAGAAATGGCAGATGAGAACAATCTTAAATCAAACTTTTACGATAAAATAGATTTGATATAAAGATTATGCGGAAGTATTTCATATTCATACTTATTAAAAGATCGATTTAAAGCCTTTTAAATCGATCTTTTAATAAATCTTTTAATAAAAGATCGACATTCTGTTCTCCATGTTCATTTCGTATTAAAAGAAAGCCCAGTTTAATTAAATTTATTTAATAAGAATGAAGTAGGTATGAGTCGAACTCGCAGAAATGTTTCGTATCTGATACAATATAATGCTATGTCTTTGGTATATTTTTTTCTATTATAATCAGTACTTATAGGATCCTTGCCTTAATCTGACACAACATTGTCATCTTTCTATCTAATCAATATATGATGGTAAGTGTTTGATGTGGTTGAAGATGTTGTTCAGACTAACTTAGAATTACTAACTCTCAAGGACAGCTGCCGGAATTCACCATTAAATGCTTGGCGACAGATTTTCTACCATTATGCTGTAACGACTGCTAACAAAAATGGGGGCTAACGGCACTCCGAAGCACGGAATTATGTCTTTAGTAATTTTTTTTCTCTTATAATCAATATTATAATCAATAACTCAAGGTGAGTTGATCTGATACAACATTGACATCTTTCTATCTAATCAATATAATATATTGCTTACCAGAGCTGCACATAATATAGGTACAGGGTTCAGTTCGGTGTCATATAAAAAAATTACGCATTTTTTTTCTTTGATTGAAAACAAAATTATATTTTTTTAATTTGACGATGCTTGTCGTTTGGTCCCATTTAAATTTCATCAAAATCGGTCAAGCCGTTTTTAAGTTACACTCCAATAATTGAAAACTATTTTCCTATCTTTATGATATAGTCGTTAACAGTGAATGGCAATCGATCCCGTAAGTAGCAATGGTCACTAAAAACAGCGAAAACAAATTGTAAACCGATGAAAAAATGGAACCGACTTCAACACCCAAAAGTGTGAAATAACTTGCTAATAACAAAATTGTGATAGAAAGGTACTATCATGGTTGAAGTCGGCTTCAACATGTTATTTCACACTTTTGAGTGTTAAAGTCGAAACCATTTTTATTTGTTTGGTGTTATTTTTTTTCTGTTCTCCATGTTCATTTCATATCCACCTGTTGAGAATTCTGAGTTCGCTGAGCTATATCATGTACAAAATTGCCATAGATGTAGATGCTAGACGTTGTTGCAGTCAAAGATCTTGAGAACGTTCACCCATAGTATGTTCAGTTACGGAGAAATAACCTCACCTGGCAGTAATACATACAGAGCAGAACCAATCCAACTGAAAGATGACTGGGAGATGTTAGTCCTCCGAAACTATTTACAAATGTATTAGAAGACATTTCCAAATTCTTTGGCTTAATTGGTTAATTTAATGGGACGTGCATTGTGAGTTGCGGTTACCGGTCAGATCTTGATGCTCGTGGAAGTAAATAAAAGGAAAAAAACATAGTATTAAATATGTTCCCGAGAAGTATGTAGGTATGTTTCCTATTTATGTACCTACCTACATAACCTTTAATATAAATTGAGATGGAAGCTATCCTATCTTTCAATTTGGATCAAATTGCACAAGGAGTGCAAATCAAATTTAAAATCGGTTCAGTAGTTTAGGAGTTCATCGCGGACAAACAACGTGACACGTAATTTTTATATATATAAGGATATACATATATATATATATGGAATCGTTTCTTAAAGCCCTTCATTTTGATATCCCACCCGAGGGGTATGGGAGTTTTCTTTTTCAATATGGCATCTAAAACCCGCCAGTTTGCTTTTTTATGTACCTAGTGTCACCTACGCTATTAAAAAGAATCTAATGATATATCATACATTAAAATCGGTTCTGTAGTTTAGAAATTATGGTGGAATAAAGAAACTTATAAACATACATACATACATGAACCCGGAAGATATAACATTCCTTTTTTTGGGCAGTCGTGTAAGAAGTAACGTATCCTGGAGACTATTGAGTGTAGTTTCTTGTGAAAAAAGAGCTCTTTCACTTCACGCCACATCTAAGGGCATTTTGCAAATGCCCGCCTGGCTAGCTACCACCCTCAAGTAGATAATCTGTCACCAAGCACCTAACGGTGTGTTCCGGCAGCAGTAATTCTAGGTAAGCCTGAACAACACCTTTGACCACATCATAACTTACCATCAGGTGAGATAGTGGTCAAAGCCTATCAGGCATAAATAAAATAATAGTAATTGTTTAGGACTAAGGCTTGTTTATGCCGATTTTCTAGTTAGATTTGCTCACGTAGGGTTAAGCACCAAAACATTACTTCAGATTAAGCAATAGTGCTTTAAATAATATTGAAAAGAACGAAACAAAGTGAATGTTTAATATTTTTAAATATGATTACAAGCACCATCACTAACTAAGAGTTTATCCTTGTGCTTTTTCCATCAATAATATATTCATTTTCAGATTTCTTTCAAGTTTAGTTTTTGAGATAGACCCATTTAATGATATATAACTATATTTTTATAAATTTCACTAAATTAGCTCTAGAGTCCAGACAATGACATCTTGACAACGATCTGTATTGTGTATTGTGTATAATAGGGTTCAAAAGAAAATTCTGGGTATTCCTCATGTATTGGAGCTTTTCTAAAATAGTTTTATTGAATTTCTAAATATTCCATTCTCAATATTCCATAGTCAACGTCTCACGCCTAATAACAAAATTTCAACATTGTTACTCATTCCATTTAGCAACTAGAGACTCAGACAGACAGCCGTTCCGTTTTCCCCTTTGGGAACGGAACTCTAATAATATAGAAAAATATACGTTTCTGGTATGGGCTATACGTGTACAAATATAAAGAAGTTGGTATATAAAGGGCATGCAGCTATACAATTCTAATAATAAGAGGAAGAAGAAGAAGCTCTATATTAACTCATCTTTACATTATATCTATTGATAAATGCGTAACTAAGAGGCACTTCCAGATTCATCGATCGGTAATCAAGCTGTGAATGGAGACAGAGCGACCAAATCACCTATAACAATGCCCTATATCCCAAAATACCTATAAAACTCCACTCAGGAAGTCAGTAATCACAACCAAGCTGTAAAACCAATAATCACCCTTATAACACAGGACATAAAGAGCGGTGTAGCGTGAATCACGCAATGCAATCATAATTCCTCTATCACCACTTCTGAATATAAACCAATCGTATTAAATATTTATGTTGCGTTCGCAGTAGGGAAGGATTTTGGGCGTCCTTGGGAATTATATTGAGAACATTTAACTAGTAGTTTGGTGAAATTTGGTACGAAGTGTTCCTTAACCCTCAATTTCATTAATGTTATTTTAACTCACGAATTCGGTGCGGTATTATAATGATCTAAATCTACAATCTATTTTTTTATGGTCAAAGTCAAAGTTAAAGTCAAAATTCGGATACCTGCAAACACTAAAAGTCTCAAAGATGCGATGACAGCCTTTAAAGAGGGATTATGCTCTCTTATTGAAGGCTCCTAAATCATATAGATTTGGTAATACTTCATGCGGCTGGTACTACATTGATAAATCATAAAGCAGCGTGGCATGGAGAAGCTGGAGGCAGGGCCATTCTAACAAGGTGTCAAGTTATTAAATCTCGGTTAAATAATTGAGACTTAGAATGGAATTGTAAGATTGTACGCAATAAATAACGTTATTTCTTCGCGAATTGAAAGTAAAATCCCCTTTTGTTTTGCTGTTAGGCTAGATTTTGACCACAACCTCGTCTTATGGTAAGTGATAATTTGTGGCTGAAGGTGGTAAACAAGATTAACATGGAATAAAAACTGGCTATCAAGAAAAGTTAAAGCAGGCTGATTGTCCTCACAAGCAGGGTTAAGCTATCTAGCCAGGCGGGTATTTACAAAATGTTTTAGTACTTATACAATTTATTTTACAAATAGTATTAAATTAAGATTGCATGCCTCATGTCAAAACCGAATGGAGTATATCTTAAAAAGTTTAATGTAAGATCTCGGTACCCCTTCGCAATAAATGATTTGAATTGAATTCAATTGTTATGCCCTACTACAATAAAAATAAAATCTGGAACAAAACGTTCCAAAATTATTAGTCGATTCTATTACTTCGTCATTATAATGAAGCACTCGTAGTGGAGCTGGCCTAGTGGTTCTTAACAGAGCAACAAAGCTAAATATTATTTTCTGCAATGATTACTTCGATGGATGACCTCTAGGGACATTAACTAATTAACTACTGAGCGCTTTCGTGTTTGGGGCACGTTGTACCGGTCCCTGTTGTTCTCATAGGATAGTAACTGTTATAAGGTAAAAGGTCATTGTACGAAAACCCTCCTTGCTAGATAACACCCTCCTGTAAAAAATCAAACACCAAGGGCTACTGGGTGTGTTCTGGTTGCTGTCCTTTAGAGTCAGTAATTCAAGGCCTATACAAAGTCTTCCATGTTTACCATTTACTATCCCAAAGAATATTTTGTAAAATGAGCATAATTCTTTTTTTTGTGCTATCGTGATGGCAACCTCTGCCTATAACAAATGCAGCTAGTCACAAGTGGCGAATTGCGCTCTTCACCTTTAGACATTAAGTTTTTAAGTCTCAAGTGCCTGCAATTTCCTTCGAGCCCGCACACAGCAATGCGAACATCATTGCTTGTCCCTCGAACTTGAAAAGAGTTCCACGGCTACGAAAACAACTATGATATAATTAATTTATTACGTAATAATATACTGATATATTTCGTCTCAGTCGTGCGCTCGTAGAGTCAAGATCTCCTGTAGATGCTTCGTGTAGAAACGACACGCGTCAAAAATTCTTCTGGTTTGGCAGCGTGGCGTTTGTAACGTCACGCCGAATTAACAGGAAAATTAGGCGAAATTGTTACTTGACATACATTTTTTAAGTTTTTAAATAAATATTAATTTGATGTTTTCTTAAAATATTTGTCATTATTAAATATAAATTCCCGCAAAGTAACGCCTGAATCTATTCATGATTTTATTATATTTCAATGGAACCACGAACAAATTGGTAATTATTTAAAATTGAGTTCACACTCACATACCAAAATGTAACAATTTTACACGCATTAGATTATAACGTAAATTTATTGTTGTAGTGATTAAATAGGCTTACCACGAAAACCACTTAACAAGCTTCTGTGTAAATTAAACATAATATTGTTTTTATTATTGACTAGCCGACCGCGCGCGGTTTCACCCGCTTTACTCCGCTCCCGTCGCTCATAGCGTGATGCGATATAGCCTATGTTCACCGAGGGTAGTGTAGCTTCCTAACAGTGAAAGAATTTTTTAAATCGGCCCAGTACTTTTTGAGCCTATTCATTACAAACATACAAACATACAAAAATAGGTACAAATCTTTCCTCTTTATAATATTAGTATAGATAGTATAGATATAGATATAGATATAGATAAATAAAGCACCTGGATTTATGAAACGATTTTATGAAATATTCTGCAATTTCATTTCAACATATTTATAATTGTTGTGTAATACCGGACTATTGGTTGTGTGGTGCGCCGAGGCTTTGGAATATCTAGGTCTTAGGATCGATCCCTGTATTGGACAACTCACAAGCTTTTCTGAAAAACAAATGTTCAGTAGCATCTCAGTTGTGGTGCCCTTGAGCTCGCTGTCAACCCCTCCTATAGTAGCGGTACGTTTTCGGCGTCCGCAGGAGACGGAGGTAGAAAGCGCTTTTCGCCTTCTACGCCCGTCTCGGGAGAAGTGCCTTCGGCACTTCTCCCTCCCGGGCTATTGTAGGGCCAGGCCCTCGCCCAAAACCCGGTGGAGCTGGACGACCGCACAGGCGGTAGCCAGCATCTATGTCCTCCCTAAACAAACAAACGCATCTCAGTCTTGAGGTATTCACCTCATAATATATCAGTGAAACAGAACATATATGACAAAATCATTTATTATTTGCCGTTGCCTATCATTCTTTCAACAGTTCCACGTGGAACACAAGCACGATTTTTTAGTAATGGATTTTAAAGAAAAGGAACGTCTTATGTTTCTACTTTATGTAAATATGATCCCGCATTTCTCTGCTAGTTCATCCTAACGATGATTCCATTTTGTTGTGCATATCTCCAACTTGGTCCCATTTAACTATCAAGTGAGTTCAAACTTCGACAGCTCAAGTGAAGCAGAAGGCGATTCAGAAGCGCTGATGGGTGATTTTTTGGGATGAATTTGCCGCAGGCACATGTGTTCACTGATTAACGTTTGAACGTCCAATACGAAATTTGAGTCGCAATAACTGTAACTAAATAGCCCTTTAAAGGTCGCAAAACAAGTCACTTGTACAATCTTTCAATGTTAACGCTCAGTAAACGAGACAATTCAATTTATTTATTAGTTTAATTTAGATTCAAAAAAACAATCTTACAAAACTGCAAAAAGAACTATAGGAGAAAAATTAGTTATGGACTCATTGTCATATAAGCTCAATTGGATTAGAGCATGCCCCGGTTAAAGGTATGGATGGACGCGGGTTCGAATCCCACACATGACTTAAATTTTTCCTCTCATAAATTTGTAATTTTGTAATGTAATCCGAAGAGCACGCGTTATTGCAAACATAAAATACTTATTAAAAAAAAATTGCAACTCTCGAAACTTAGTATTACTTGCTGAGTGCCCCGAAAATAATCAAGGTAACAGTCCGTCGCACGATACCTAACAGATTCAAGACTATCTATATTGCAACAAATTTTAAATGAACACTGGAGGGTAAGCCTTCAAAATTTTATCTGTTATAGGCAGGGGTTATCGCTCAATATCAGATAGGAAGTTCCTTCACAATCCCATAAAAGATGGACTATATTGCATCCACGATGCTCTTTTCTACCAAAAGTTAATGGTAAAAAGGCATTCAGTAAATTTAACTAACAGTTTTTCCGAAATCCGATGCATCAATTTAGGTTTAAAATAACAATAATAGTACCTCTTGTTCATAGAATCATTGAGAATCACACTTGACCGTTTCCATGTTAATAATGTTCAATAATGATAAATTCAAAGTCCAATAATGCAAAGCATCGGAGTTTCCAGCCGCCAAAAGGCCTCCTACGTAGTCTAAGCGACTGTCATCCTAAAACAACAACCAGGACCGACAACGTCACGGCTTACAAATTTCTTTGGAAGCCGTGAGGTTGTCGGTCCTGGTCGGCTCCCTTTCGGAAACAGTAGTAAAAGCCACTTGCGGTTCGGTACATATGCAAGTAACCAGAGCAAGTTGCTTAAGCAGGGTTTTATTTACTGACGAGCATTCATTCGTCCGAAATAGCGTTTTTAACTGTCATAATGAGCGTGTGTGGACAAACCATATACATATATAGGCATACTCGGCGATAGAATCTTTGAGCCTAATTTCTTAAATGAGACTTTAAACGGAGCTAATTATGTTCAGTTCTTACGTGAAGAATTGAGTGAAGATTTCGATGAGTTAACCCAGTTGATCGGTTAAGCGGCAATATGCTCCGAGCACTTCGAAAATGGAAAAAGACTGTGTAGTGTGTGAATGTTGTTACTACGTAAACTGTGTAGACCTTTGTCCATGACTGCTTGACATCCATTACAGAAGAATAAAAGTTTTTATTGGCACGTCCAGTTTTATGTTACAGCGCCTACGAACCGGCACTCGGTACATAAATTATTGTTATGTTGGTAGACGTAAACTTTATGTTTAGGATGTCTCATTAGGAACGTAAAACTCTACATGGGTGATCTACATTTACTGTACATTTATGTTACTAAACACCAATTACAATGAGTGTTTTCACTACTTTTTAGTCAACTTTATCAAACTGATAGCTATAACTGAAACAATGATAGCCAAAATAGAATAGCTATGTATATACTGCCGTGCCGCAGGTCCACGCTTCGATCCCCACCCCGTGAACTTCACCGCATGGTGGAAGGGCATTTTGCGAATGCTCGCCTGGCTAGCTAACACCCTCAAGTAGAAAATCTGCAGCCAAGCACCTTACAGCGTGTTCCTGCTGCAGTCTCGGAGAGTCAGTAAAATTATATGTATATACTAGCTTTCCGGGCGCGGCTCCGCCCGCGCGTATGTCGGTTATCGCGTTAACCTCTTTTTGCGCAGTTGGATAAAAACTATTCTATGTCTTTTCCCGGGTCTCAAACTATTTCCATACCAAATTTCATTCAAATCGATCCAGTAGTTTTGGCGTGAAAGCGTAACAGACAGACAGACAGAGTTACTTTCGCATTTATAATATTAGTACTGATGAGATTTAACAACTGCACCTTTCAGGGTGACGGGTACATCAAATGAAGATCATCAAATAACATAGTAAATCAAATCATACATAAATCATAGTAATCAATCAAATCATACATAAATAACATAGTAATGCATTTCTAAATAATTATTTTATTACAGGTCTATTCATATACAAATAAAACTAACTATCAGTAATATGTATATGATATAAACATAAGTACAGTTGGTTCGCGAAAGTTTAATATCAGTTGCCGTTGTTAACATCTTGATAATTGATAAGAGCTCCTCAGTGATTAAAAGTTCAAACATACCTCGCTCTAAGAGGGTGCCGCACCAAAAGGTTGCTATATGCAAAAATATTTCGATTGTATGACGAAAACCTTAAAGTACCTATACATAAATAAATGTGTACTAAAAAGAGTACGAAAAAAAATTTGTAAGCTGCCTTAGAACATGTCCTCAAAAATAATTTTATTAAATTTTGCGTGAACTTTCTATACAATTCATTTAAATTTAAGATTCGTCATTCTGTTTACGTTAAAGAGACCCATGAAATATGGACGAACATATTTAGAGATACAGAAATAATTACAAAATACATTTACACATTATTGGAGCACTCAATTTTCGTTTCCGGATGGGATCAAACCCTCATTCTTCAATTTCATGCTGGATGCCTTTTGGCCCCCGGAACATACTCGTTCGAGCCGAAACGTGCACCGTAACCAATGACAGTTAAATTTTTCACTTCCACAAACAAAAAAAGTGCTTCATTAATTTGTAAATGTGATGTTGTTTTTCTATTTAGAAAATAAAAGTAGTGCTGATAGTTTTTAAATATAGCTTGGTTTTATTTTCTCTTTTTCATCATGACGTGAAAAGTAGTGAATTGTAGTCATCTCAACTGAAAACCAAACCAAAGTTAGCGGCATCGAGCTGCCAGTTGTGTCAACGGAGCTGATACCTGCCGGACTTTGTCGTCGCTTCGCGTCGTGTCGCCTAGTTTGGAATGGCTGGTTAGTTTGCTTTATTGAGTTCTTTTTCAATAAACGGCGTTTGAATACTTTCGTTAAATCAAAGTACTAGTACATTGTTTTATGTTTTACTTCCATGCAAGGCAGGGCGTGGCTTAATATTACTGCAGTTTGCCACGCCAAATGACTCAAATATCTAGAATTTATTTGAATGAAAATAATTACTTAATTTTTTTTATGTTGCGATGCGTAAATAAATATTTTGAAATAGTGGACTCAGGTCGGTCGCTGCCGGTTTAACATGACCTAATGGGGTTACTCTGATGTAGTTGTGACGCTACGCAGGTCATGCGTCACTTGGTGTCCTGCCACCCTGAATTAGAAAACCTCGTCAGGATGTAGTTTTTGAGGGACTATTTTATTTATCAAATCAAATCAAATCAAAAACTCTTTATTTCAGACATAAAACAGTCCATATTATTAAATAGAAAAACATAGAATTATAGTAAGATAGGATCAGGAATACACAATATAATAAAGTTTTCACTTATTCACTTATTTATAAGGTTCTAAATTTTTTTATCAAAATATTTAATTTATAAAAGAACCTTAATAAGAAAAGAGGACAGCGGCCTGTAACTTGTTCATGCAATGTTTGGGATTGATCTCTTTGATGGTTGGAAAGATTACTTAAAATATCCACATTCTAAACTTAAATCACTTTTAGTCCCTCAGGGATTTAAAAGCTATTTAAGTCCCTTTTTACTTTATCAGCCGGATCGTCTACTGCTTAACACAGCCTCTCCCATTATGTGAGGTGTTTGCCATAATACCCACGATTGGCAGGCGACTTGGTGAACGTAGTGTTAGATTACAGCTCCTCAAAAAACGCTGCTTCCCACCTTCTGGTGTGTCTCTTAGTCGCCTCTTACGACACCCACGGGTATAGATGGGGGGTGACATTCTATCCCAGAACCCCACGGGCCAGTTAACGTTCTTGTTTACGCAGAATAAACCAGTTCTTTTCAAATAGATGTAACAAAAACATTCTTTCGGTCAGATAATTTATATTTGGGTGGTTGTTGGTCGCAGTATAAAATAAACATAAATTTAACCACAAATTTCCCGTTTTTCCAGCCAATTCCGTTGGCTGAGTGGTGAGCAGCGGTTAACAGTAGAGTTCACGCAGCCCTTTCCATACAAAAGTGATTTCGTCATATTTTAAATAACAAGTGTTCAATCTCGGTGAAATTGTGTACGCAGTTTGCTGAGCCTAATATCTATGCTTCTGGTTTGTCAGTTTTTCGATTTATTATTTATTATATCCCTAATTCCCAAAATAGAATTTCCCATAAATAATGTTTTTTCGAATTATTTTTTAAAATACTTAATTTTACGGAATTCTGGCAAATCAGAAGCATAAATATATTCGACTCAAGGATAAACATTCAAAGTTTCACCAAATTTGAACATTTAGTACTTAAAATATGACGACACTAAGTATGTTTGAATGAAGAGCGCAGCCGGAGTAGGTACAGAGTAGAGCGTAAGTCTCGCTCGTGACGAAAATGTTGTCCACTGAAATTTTTAAATTTGTGTTCACTTAGCATGCGATAGTGTTTCAAATCGTATTTTGTTTTGAAGCAATGATGGCTCAGTGGCATTGGCTGTGGACTGCCGAGCAGCAGGTCCATGGTTCGGATCCCGCCGTGGGCTTGTGCTTCACCACATTGTGGAAGGGCACTTTGCGAATGTCCACCTGGCTAGCGACCACCCTCATGTAGGAAATCTGTCGCCAAGCACCTTACAGTGTGTTCCGGCATCTATCCTTGAGAGCTAGTAAAATTACAGGCACATGAAACTTAACAACTATAGATCTCAGGTGATGGGCGCAGTGCAATTCGTCACATGTGACGAAAGGTAACTGTTATAGGCAGAGGTTAGTCCAATTAACATCAGGTGGGCCTCGTGCTTTTACCGTCACAAATACATAAAAAAGAGAACATTTTAATAAAAACAGTTTGTTCTACTTTGATGAGCATAACACAACCATTTCATATCCAAGTTCTACTCAAAATCCGAAGAAAATCTTCAAAATGAAGAAAATCTCAGGAAATCTCCGGCCGGGTATGAAACATTCATTACCTCCAACTTGCCATCGAGGTAACCTCTAAAATTGCTGATTTAGGGCACACCCAGGCACAAGAGGTAATATTTACCTCAAGGGCTTGAAAAAAATAAAGAAAAAACAATATGCCAGTGTAATAAGACGATGTATTATGTTAATATAAGAACAGCGTGACGCCGGTGACGGCTACGGAATGTTTTGATTAAAACTTATGAAAAAACTCTTTTTCAGAGTTGGGTTGGGGAACGCAGTTAAAGCGCGGGCGAAGGGCGTTGACCAATATTTTATAATGATATCGAAGTTAAGTAGTTATAAACAAACGTGATGTTAACACAATGTATATTTTTTTTATCTTTTGAAATAAGGTAGAAGTCCTACGAAGGTATGTTTATTTATATGTAAATATATATTTCAGGTGGCATTAAAATACAAAAAATAACAATGTGACTGTAGCCCAGTATTTGTTTTTTTTATGTTTGCAATAACGCATGCTGTGCGGATTACATTACAAAATTACAGAAAAAAAATAAGTCATGTGCGGGATTCGAACCCGCGTCCATACACCTCTTTAGCCGGGGTACGCTCTAATCCAATTGAACTAACTTGATAATGAGTCATAATTCAAATTTTTCCTATCGTTCTTTACTATCGTATTGGGATGGAGCGAAATCTACAGTTCAACTTACGTTGTACTACAAACAAGACTTATTTAGCAATTAGCTTCAAACTTATTAATGATAACGCAACCCTATAATTTTAATATTTTTTTTTATATTTGTTTTCATTAAAAAATTACAAATTTACGAGGGCAAAAAATTTTTCCTCCAAAAAGTTTTAGTAATGACTCATTGTCATGTTAGAATAACAGTATGAAATACATTTTAAAACGTCTCTAACTAGCTTAGTACTTGCGTGGTTTTCACGCTCATATTATACCTATACAGTAGCGCATGCGTCATAAGTGAAGTTTGTTCACAAAGAGTATTTGCCACAACAACATCCATGATTAATGATTATTTATAAATAAGTACTAGAATAATGTAAATAAATATGATTTTAATAACTGTTACAAGGACAATATTTTATAGTAAGTACCATATATCTGTAATTATTATACATAATAAATCATCACTTTAGAAGAATCACCGTATTACATTCCTTGCTTACACCTCTTTTTGTGAGGTTGAATATTAATAAATAAATACAAAGTAACAAACACTAGTGCATTTTACTTTGTAATATCGTAACGTTATCATATAGCGTAGGCAATAACTTACTCATAGAGTATGTAAACAGATATTTAAATATTATAAATTAAACCGGCAAAAAACGCTCACGTTGGGGATCGAATACGTCGACCCGGTTTCGAGCATATCAGATGCTCATCGTCAGGGCGAGTACACAGCTGCGTCTGCGAGCTCCCGCCAGGCACTGCGGCGCGCGGCCCGCGCGGCTCGGCGCGATATCGGCGCCGGCGGCAGCGGGGAGCTGGGTGGGGGCGGAGCGAGCCCAGCGCTGCTGGTGCTAGGTGACGAGCTCCTAGCGTGCCCGGCGGAAGACGGTGGGCCTACTTCGTCGTCTGTGATCGCATCATCATCACCCGCACACGTACCGTGACAAACAGTGTCTCATTCTAGACTGCCTATCTTCTGCGTTGAGGTGATATTAAGGGTAGGAATCCAGGCTGGTGGTAAACAGACCTACTAAGGACACTTTTCGAGCAAGAAGTTCTATTTTAAACCGCAAAATAATATACCGTAGAATTTGGCGCTTTAGTTCCTTATACCAACAACCTCAGATCATAGAAACAAGGTTATATAAACAACCTTGTTTCTATGATCTGAGCCAACAACAATGTGGCCACATTGATATGACATTACTATGTCATTTTCCACAGCTGCTGTCAAATGTCATAAAAAGCAAATCAAGGGGTAAAAATTCTCCCCGCGTAATTTTGTTATTTTGTAATGTAATCCGCAGAGCATGCGTTATTGCAAAAATAAAAATATGAAAATTATAACATTGCGTCATCATTTACAAGTTTACAGTTAATTGCAAAATTTGGTCTTGTTAGTAGTAGAAAATTTGGTCTTGTTAGTAGTAGAAAATTTGGTCTTGTTAGTAGTAGAAAATTTGGTCTTGTTAGTAGTAGAAAATTTGGTCTTGCTTGGTCTTGTAAGAACAAGAAGAAAAAATAGAGTTATGAGTCATACCTATATCATGTTAGCCTAGCGGTCGGGGCATACCCTAGCTATTGGGGTGGATGCCGCGGGTTCAAATCTTTATGGTATAAGGCTATCTGCGTGTTAGCCCTAGATGGGTAATTATGGGCCTAAACCTAAATATGGAATAGTGATAAATAATATTTGTAGTACGTACATTCTTCCAATCTTCAATTGTAACTCAGGAGTACATAAACATCTTCGGAAAAAGATGAAAAGAAACACCCGAAACTTGTTAAAATGTATCAATTTAACTTTTACCGCAATATCTCGAGCCGAGGCTATGCCCTTTGATAGACCTCCCCCGGCGCAAATTCATATTGAAAAGTTAAATGATTCATGTTTTCTTTGACAAACAACGAAATTCGTCCAATTTTTTGAGCTAGTCTTTACAAAATAGATAATTAAACAATATGTGTGGTTGTACCGTGGATATATTATTAAGTTATTACAAAAGCAAAGAAAATGGGGACACTATATACCTACAACAATGGTGTTTTTTTCAACGATTTTATTTGCACTAGTCATTTTTGAGTGTGACTATAGGATAAGGTACAAACTATTCGGAGTCGCGATAATAATCTCACTTGAGACGTCACATTTTGTGCTCCCAAATTGTGTAAATGTAATGATTCAATAAATTACCAGCCCCGTGGGGTGCTGGGTTAGAATTGCACCTCCCCATATCATCCCGTGGGTGTCGACTAAGGGACTAAGGGAAAAATACAGGAAGGTGGGCAGCAGTGCCTTCTAAAGAACTGCCAATTTACACTGCGATCTCCAAGACGCCTGCCAAGCTTGGGGATTATAGCAAATACCCCCATAATAGTGGAGGCTGTGTTCAGCAGTGGACAATACGGCTGGTACAGTAAATAAATTACGAATTGAGTTGAAAATACTTACATACAACAAAAAATGGAACCTTGTTGTACGAGTCCTACTGACTATTTGCCAGTATTTTTTTACTATTAACACGGCACAATCACTTTAGCCACGTAGTAGTAGAAGAAATACACATTTATTTTGCTTTTTTTTACAAATGTTTAATAATACCGAAACGCCCCAATACCCAATATAAAAGTAGGAAGAGAAAAAGCACGCGAGTATTCTTCATCTCAACTATCTAAAGATGTCATATTATATCCGAAGATACACAGCTGTCCATTAATGGGATTGACAATTTTTAAATATCTTTAAAAATTGTTCAGAAATTCTATAAAACATCCCCAAAACATAGCCCTTAAAACATACAGATGAAAATACTAAAAATAAATTTCCATCCAAGACGTTTGCTCTGTTAAGGTGAATCAAAAGCCCATAACAATATTTATGAGATCTTCTCCCGTCAACTTCTATTACGCGTATTTTATTCGACTGTATAATGTATTCCCCATAAATCAGCAGAATGAGGTAAGTACACGCTATAAAAAAGTCCTAACACCAATAAACACAAGTGTTCGAGAGAGGAGTACAATCAAAACAAATTGTGTCGAACACATAAATACTTTACGAGCATGTTATGTTCGTGTAATGTGTATGAAATTGACGGAAACGCGTTAAGAAACTTACAAAACTGTTGACTATGTCGTTTTTTGAGATTAGAAATTCGTTTGAGTTCTCACTTTTAGTCAGGAAAGGGAGAATATATTTAAAGGAGTATTGTAATTAATGATACACGACATTTAATTGCGCTCAATTGACGTACAGATCTTGATTGAGTCTAAGGGCTATCCACACCCTTCAATTAAACCTCAGATATACGCAACAAAGGGAAAAAACTGGTTACCATGTTGACGTGAACAGGGTGCAGCTATAAACTAAATACAGGGTTCATTCTTTACCACCCTATTGGGCAAAGGTTATGTGTAACTACAAACACGAGCATTACTAAAGAGGGATGGCGTGAGAAAACTGAAGCCAAATTGTACATTTTGCCTCAGCGCTGCGCTGCGCCCGCTCCTCATGAACTTCACTCGCATTGCTACTTGCGAGCTTTTCTCGAGTCAAGGCAATGAAGGACATTGATTTTGTATCTGTTTAGTGTTTAGTTCTGTACTTAATGTTGTGGCTTGAGTTGAAGTTAAGTGATTACGATACCAGCACGGTGCTGTTTTGATTAGTGTGTGCCAACTAAAGACCAATATGTTAATGTTTAAAATAGTGAAAAGCATATTATAATGATGTCAATATAATATGCTCCTCAGAGGTGTGATCCAATTTAAATTGATGAGAAGGGTCAAAATATTTAAAAGAAAAGAAGTGACTTCCAACTTACATATTTACATATAATGTTGGAATTACATAGGCATTATTTATCAAATTTTTGCAATGTACACTGCCTACAAGATCGCCGTTACTCGCCTAATATACTGTTCACCATCGACAAGTTGCAATTACTATTAAATCACCCAAATATGCAAATACCTACTTATTTTAGTTAATTGACTGTAACTTAAAAACTACTAAACTGATGTTGATGAAATTCAAATGGGACAAGCTTGTTAAAGTCTAGCCATATTTTGGTTAAAGTATAATTACGCCATTAATCAAAATCAGTTGACAAAGTAATCGCGTCAGATATACAGCGTCTTGAAAATCTCTTCTGTTTTCAAAATAATCCGTTTCAATCATGTGTTCAAAAATGCTAGGTCAGTCAGAGATTTGAAAAAAAAATCTTAGAGGTCAGTGTCATTCTGGACACCGTGAAGTACCAAGTAAAGACATGCAAAATTTCTCCATACATGATTTCGCGTATAGTAAATATTTCGCAATATAATTAATTTCCCATGGAGGTCATTGGCTGTACGTAGTAATATGTTGGTCCGAAGGTTTGCACGATGAACGACAAACGTGAAAAAGCAGAGTCTTTTTCACGTTTGGCGTTCATCGTGTTCACAGCTCAATCATTTTATACGTGCATTCTTTGGGTTGACTATACAAAGCGGGCATACAGTGACCTCCGGGTCCAGTATAATACTGGGCTTAGGGTGCTGATGGCGCTGCTTCGCTACTGCAGTGCTTCTGGCATGTTTGCGACAGCGCATATAGATGGATTCCACGCCATTTTTCTCAAAAGATGCAGCTCACTTCTGTGCAGATGGAGAGAGAGGCAGCTCCAACATTATTCTAAAAACATTAGCTGAACGATGGAATAGCCATATGTTCTGCCATTGGCCGTATTTACATTGTGGGACTTATTAATTTTATGATGTATTTATTATTGTATAATTATTACTATTTTGTGTTTGGTTTCTATGTATACATACATGTAAATATATTTTTTGTTATGATTCAAGTGATGGGTTGTGTAACCTGAAATAAATAAATAAAAATAAATTTACAGAACGGTTAAAACAGGCAACATATTTTCGGATATATAAACATAATATTAAATCATATCACTTTTCTACAAATTAACTTTATACATTTTGTGATTTTCTAACTGCAGGGAAGTTGCATAATATACTATCCCCTATACTAAAAATACATAAAATAACCGAATATGATCCAATTAATTTTACAAAACGATGAAAATATGGTATTAAGTCGGGATAAAGTCTACGTTCGTAGCTTTCGCTAAGCAAACAATATTTAACTGAAACTACAGGTAGTTTGCGGTTAAATATTGTCGTTAAACTCTATAATGTGGTGAACAAAAAATTGGAGATTTGTCCAAAATCATATTATGAGTGTAAAAAATCATATCTCGCCATCGGTTTTGTTTTAAAAATGTCCAAAACTGAATCGACAGAAAAAATCCATTTACTTATCGAACCTGTTCGCAATATTTCACGAGAATTGATTGAGAAATGCAATTTGTAGATGAAAACATACGAAATCTGGACAGATATACGAAAGATTTTTTGCTGAAGCTGGATCGGAGACCTTCAGCTAACATTCAAATATCATTATTATAAGCCGGAACACGACCACTGAACAAAAACCTCCCCCATAAAACTCCACAGTTAACGCTCTCGGCGTACCCACTTGTAACTATTGATATTATCTAGAACTTTTCAAATATGGAGTGAATACGTTTTAGGCAAGTTAGTTCCAGTGTCTGCATAGGTCCTTTCTACGTGACCCTGCGGTAAAATGATTTAACAAAAAGATTCATATATATTTTCAGATATGATTTCATGCACTGTCGTATAACTATTGGGAGCAAAACATTTTTACCACTTCGTGCTTCTACTTACCAATTAATGTTTGTATGTATTTATATTATTTAAATCACAAGTGTCCATCAGTCTGAGCAGTTCAATCTCAGTCGGCTGGTTAGTTTTGATTAGCCAATTAATTTATTAATTGGATAAGCAAATCGAGAGATGCCCTCGGCGAGTAATTGGTACTTGAAACATTAAATAATAGAGTGAGTAGGGTCTAAGTTAGAATTCTAACATTATTATTTATGCATTAACCCTGCTAAGCGCAGAAGCATATATTAAATAAACATATGTTAACCATGAGCGGGATTTTTGCCTTTAGTTTGATGATTAACAGCTCACTCCCAAAAAGTGCAATGTTCTTAAGTCAACAAATATAATATTTTTTAGGGTATTGTACGCAAAGAGCATACACTGAGAAAAAAAATATGTTTCCTTTGTTGACTGAATGCTAGTTGTAATAAAATATAAATCAACCAATTTTATGATATTTTGCTTAAAATAATGGACTAAATTTGGTTACTTTTAATCTTTATTCGAACTACGTAGATATCTTGTAGTAAAAACAGTGGTTTTGTTAAAATTAACCAACGCAATAACCAATCAAAATCTAAAGAAGAACAAACAAAGAAGATTGGTTAGAACTCTATCATTCAAAAAAGTTACATAGAAGTTATAGAATAAGTTAAGTTCACTATATTTTTGCACGATGCTATAAAACGCTTATTTGTTTTGTCCCTAAAGTATCACTAGATGGCCCTTCACACGAGCGATAGACGGCAACATCGCACTGATGAGATTCTCCGACTTTTAATGTCATTACCCTCGCTCACGCGATATCTATCTATCTTTCGATTGTTGCCTTATAGTGTTCACTGTTACTAAAAGCATAGTCAGATTTTTAACAGGATTGTTACTTGGTTACAAACAAAACTGGCACTCATAACTATCAATCCTGGTTGAAAAAACATAGGGTTTAGTTAAAATAACCAGAAAGATAGGTTAGATGTAGGATCATATAATCCAATGAGGTTAGTTTGGTTTAGGTATAAAGATAATAAAAATAACCATCAAACTCAGTTAAAAATAACCAATTTAACGTGTCACGGTAACGCAGAGCTTAGTTCAATCGTATAATATTACGAAGTTATTTTGTATTATTATTACATTAGTTAATTATTCGGCTCAAATAATGTGTTATGATCAGTTCAATCATAATGTTTTCTCACTGCATTCGCCCCCTTTACCTAAAATCCGCTGGCTGTAAGTTTGTCCATCCAACAGTCCGATTGTATATCATGTTTCCTAGATCGTAACAAAATTAGTAACAAAACTAGAATTTTGTCATTTTGTCTTGTTAGACGACAACAATTTGTCGTCTAACAAGACAAAATGACAAAATTCTAGTTTTGTTACTAATTTTGTTACGATCTAGGAAACATGATGACGTAGTGAATTCGTAGGAATGTGATAATAAAAACAAATAATGTGCATGAGTACTTGATGTTTTAAAATACGGGACGTACAGAAGTTATAGTAGTTTATTTTAGCTCATTAATAAAAAACGTTGCCTGTTTTTCTTGAAGTTGTTTTATTACAATTATTTTGCTGAACGTGGCTGCATAATGTGGTATTCCAACATTAGAGTATCTGGCAATTTTTTTTTCTCATATGCGTATGAATCAATTTATGTATACTTTTATAAATGAATACCATCCGTTTAAACAAAAATACATAAATGACCAGTCAATAACTTCTTCGATGTATGGAACATAACGCTTGATTGGCTAGCTCCTACTAAGGAGTAAAAACATTGTCGAAAAGAACCTTACATGTGTTCCGGCAGCTGTTCTTTAAAGCCAATAATTTTAGCACAAATCTGTTTACTATCCACCACATCACCACGTATCAACAGGCGAGATGATGGGCGAACTCTAATCCTAGAAACCAACGTCGTTTGAACGAAGCAGTGACTCGCTCAATTCAAATATCGAAATAATATCCTAGAGCAAAGCTCCCCCAAATAACAGTAATGCTGGTTTTTGTTTTGTCTTTTCTTAATCACATATATCATTTTAGATCGATATAGTAGTCTCACTAGACTCCTGCTTATAAATCGGATCTACAAACCATCAAGAAAAATGCATCGCAGTTTGGTACACCGTCAATATCCGCACAGAGCTGAGATTGATGAAGTTGAGCCAAATGCACGACGTGTTCACGTGAGAAACATAGATCTCGTATCTCTCGTTGGACTGTAGATATGGCAAATGAAGCCAAAACATGTAAATGAAATATTTTTACTCAACTAGGTGAAAACTTGACTTACATACGAATACCTGTATCTCGCTGTGACCTTCAGATCGAGATTATTCTTTTCACGATCGTGCGCTTGAATTGTCAAGACCTTCCGATGATGCTTCGTGTAGAAACGAACGCGTCAGAAGTTCTTCTGATTTAACTATGTGGCGTTTATGACGTCACTTCGGCTTAACAGAAAAATGAAGCGGAATGTCCAATACAATTGATAGATAACTGACTTGTACATAGTTTATGTCTTTAATACACTAGAAATCAAATAAACAATCACAAAGTAAGTTATAATATGAATTACATTAATGAACGACCATGTAACTGCAAAAATACGGAATATGTGTTATTTTCACCTTGTATTATTTTTCGATCCCAAACCATAGAACATAAATAATACTACCTAAACTATAAATTCAAAATTTAATAAGATTATATTTGTATTTACAGCTATAAAGCAAGCCTTTGACCATTATCTCACTTGATGGCAAGTGATGATGTGGTAGAAGATGCCCTACAACCACATGAGATGCTCAATCCTGCTGTGCAATTTGAACTATGTACCACTTGCGTGGCAGGGAGCGTCCTTTGCTACTGATCTATTACTGTTCACAAAGTGTTATAGTATGAGTGATAACAACATTTTTGAAGTACCCGTAGTTGCTTGTTTAGTTGTTCTTGACCGATCATGTTCGCTACGGTCGTGACTTAGAAGGTTGACAGCTAGTAACATTAAGTAAAACTTTGGTCCCGGTCATCTTAGGATGGCAATCGTTATAACATGGTGGCTGTGCACTTTACGAGTGCCTACCTGGTTAGCTACCACTTTCTACTGGTGATGGATCAGTTACTCTATCTGTGTCTCATTGATTGTTTACGTTACGCACACGCAGCGCCTGCGAGCGCTACCCGCGTACATACATTTTTGTATCACATAGCCAAAGGCATCATAAAAAAACATTGTTGTGTTGATTTCCAATTTTAGCAAATTTTTGTTGCTTATTAAACAAACAAAATTTTAATAACTCCTCCAAATGTATAAAGAGTAAAAATAAATTAAGCAACTTTTAACACGATAAACATAGTAATAAGTTTAATAGGTATAAGCGTCATTGCTTGCTAAACAACATTTTACTTCATTGTATTTACTCATGGGTTTGAGCTTACACTAATTTTAATATAATAGTTTTATTTAATACATAATGTAAAAAACTAAGTATTTATTAATAAAGTCATTATAAAAATAAATAAAATATGAACTAAGTTTGAATTGTTTTGAGCGTTACAGACTAATAAGTATATCATACTATACAACTAGTAAGTACTAATATTTTGTTATTTAATGTGTATAGTCAGTACAAACCGTTGGTCACTAAACACTAACATCACATAAATCAAGCTCGCCATACATCACCGCTTCAACAAGAGCCGGCACTAATGGTCCGACGGCGCGGAGCAATGTACTCGTCTTCATTTTTACTTTGCGGTGATTTACTACTTTATTTTTCGGGCACATATTATGTAGAAAACATTTTGAAGTGAGAGAAAACATTTATGCCAGAGGCTCCAAATAGGTTATACATTTTTTTTATGCCTGAAGGTTAGCCTTCGTCCACACATCACCAACAAGTCAAACGTCATCATTAACAAGTTTAAAGCTAATTGTAAAATTAGTCTTGTTTGTATTACAACGTTAGTTGAACTATAGATGTTGCTCCATACCAAAACGATGGTTAAAGAACGATAGGAAAATTTTTAGTTATGACTCATGGTCATATTAGCTCAGTTGGTCAGAGCATACCCCGGCTAAAGGGGTGGATTGACGCGGGTTTGAATCCCGCACATGAATAAAATTTTTCCTCTCGTAAATTTGTAATGTAATCCGCAGAGCATGCGTTATTGCAAACATAAAAAAATATTAAATATTAAAATTGGATATTTTATAAATTCAATATTACATTTTTTTTTGTAATGGTGGACTGTATAGTGTATACAGATAGTTTCTGGAAGAGCTGATGGATCCATAAAAGCTGACCACCGTTAATTGTGCAGTTTAAACCTCATGGTTATATTCAACATTGGATCCGTTTGCCGGCTGATGATGGTGATTTGTTTTTTTTTAATGCCTGATAGGTTAACCATACTATTCTTACCACACTACTATTTCACCTGATGTTAAGTGATGATGTGGTCGAAGATGTTGTTCAGGCTAACTTAGAATTACTGGCTCTCAGGGACAACTGCTGGAACACACTGGTGGTAGCTAGCCAGGCGGGCATTCGAAAAATGCCCTACCACTATGCAAATTTGTTAAGCAATTACTTTTTTCATGAAAATGCTGACCATATTTGCCTGTAAAATATTTTTATGGTTTAAAAAATGATGCATCCAGATATGCGCTCACCCACACATTACAAGCTATTAAGGTGCCTTAACACCGCTTGTATATCCTTTTTATTCCACCGTTACCTTAACGCGATATAAGTACTAAAATTTTACAACTCCGTATCGGAGCTGCAGGTATATCTTAATAGTCTATTGTGTGGTTATAATACTGGTATAGAGCTTCGTGGTGGGAATATATCGATCATTTTTTTAATATGATGAGCTAGCCTTGTCCATATCGATATTTAAACTTAATTTACATTAGGAACCACCTTTCGCGTTTTTATCATCATCATTGATGACCATAATGTCACAAATTATGTCTCCCATGTCAAGGGGAGTTTGCCATTATTCCTACGCTTGGCAGGCGTCTTGGGGATCGGAGTGACGTCAGTTCTTCAGAAGGCGCTGCTGTTAATATTTGCTATGAGTACATCGACGGTAAATCTCTATTTCAATATATCAAAACAATTATGTGCGCACTGGATATCGAACCCAGGACTTCTAACTTAATCGTCACGTCAATTAATTATAGACATTGTCAGCAGTGTCACCGTTCTTGTTCTGCTTACTGCACTGTGCTCGTTACTCCGAGACGTAATTTATGTCTCGTTCGCCCAGTAATTTCACTTGCTTCACAGTTCCTATCATACTTCATCTATTGTTTCGAAGTTAGGCACAAGAAAATAATAATTTTAACCGAAGTTTCAAGTAGGTAATTAAATAATATGGTCAATAAGACACATTGAAATTTTTACAAAATGTATCTTATTCCTGCCCTTGTTCCATGAGTTATGTCTGACTGCTTAATGAAGAATATTTCGGTTCAAGTCAAAATAAAACTTAGTGCATGCAACTTCACAACAAACAAATCCCATTAACCCTATCAAAAATACTAAATGCAAAAAATTTAAAATCGACATATTATAATTATTTACTTCGTATTTTTGAAATGAAATTCTCGTGAGTTTCACACATATTTATATATCATAAATTAAACTGACAAAAACACTCACGTTGGGGATCGAATACGTTGACCCGGGTTTCGAGCATATCAGATGCTCATCGTCAGGGCGAGTGCGCATCTGCGTCTGCGAGCTCCAGGCGGGCACTGCGGAGCACGGCCCGCGCGGTTCGGCGCGATATTGCCTGACCGACCTGATGTTCCTTTGTTGACGATCTTTTGTTGTATTTAGTGATGTACTCGTATGTTGCTTGCTGGAATGATTGGGTCACTGTCCCGCAATAATGGACTCTATTGGCAATATTAAATAGATGGATATTTTTTTATTGTTACACCAATAAAAAATATCTATCTAAATATATTATAGCGATCTACAAGAAAATATTCGCTAATAAAACATCATCGAGGCAACCTGTAGAGATGCCTATCTCTTCAGGTTGCCTCATATTGGCAAATACTTTTTCTTAGTAAGTATTACTGAAAAAATACTGAAATAAATTTTATGAAATTAAAATGAAACTGAACATATAGAAAAATCATCAACATCATAAATGATCCACTGAAAATATATGGTTACATAAAAAACATAAATATGTATTCTTTGACTTCTGAACCTTGTATTGAATGTCAGTAAATACAATATATTTATTTCATGCACACACAAGCCAGTCCTGTTTTATTTTTACCTGTCAATATGAACGAAAATATCACATTAAAGCGGTAAAAATATGAAATGAAAACTGTCGAGAGCAACTACAGTAATAACCGAACATTTGACAATCGTCAAAGATAAACGTGCGCTGCGATACATTTGATTTGAATTGTTTTATGCCTGTAAGGCCGGTAACAAACAGTCGGAATTCCTAAATGAGGTTATGACTAGAGCTGGCCTAAAAGTTTACACTATCCTTAAATTGTATATTATACCAGCTTTCCGGGCGCGGCTCCGCCCGCGCGTATGTCGGTTATCGCGCAAAAACATTTACCTCTTTTTTGCACAGTTGGATAAAAACTATCCTGTGTTTTTTCCCGGGTCTCAAACTATTTCCATACAAAATTTTATTCAAATCGGTCCAGTAGTTTTTGCGTGAAAGCGTAACAGACAGACAGACAGAGTTACTTTCGCATTTATAATATTAGTATAGTATTATATAAATAAACAATTTTGTTACAAGGCAGCCAATTGAATACCTGCTAATAATGCTACTAGACTGAATGGCACGCAAACTCACACACGCAGACAACAGTATAATACGATACAAGTGAGCTAAGTTGCTCATTATACACGAGCCGTAGGTGAGGGCGTAAATCAGCCGTGTGTATAATGAGCAAGTTACTTACGAGTTTCATACGCACTTTCTCAACACCCTTGCGAGGAAATAAAAATATTGCACAAATGTGATATAAAAAACATTTGAAAATTATGGAAACTAGCGCGCAAGTATTTTGCAACCGGCAAATGTATGTTGGTTGATCACATATACTTAGCCTTAAACCTCTTTATTGTTACAAATCTGTATTACCCGGTTAAATTGAAGTCGGTTAAAGAAGGGCAGTTAGGTACTTACTTAACGTTGTAGGGATAATTCTATTACACACTAGTGTATAATATTATTATACACGAGTGTGTTATAGTTCAGTTTATGGCCCTAAGAACGATATAATAAAGCTCATTTTACGAGCAAGGGTGTTGAAAAAGTTATAATGCTATATCACTCCTTTTTTTCCATTAAATGTTAAACATGTTCATACAGCTTTTCAAGATTTGACTGCACTGTGACAGATGTACATAATTTCATATTGTATTATTTATGCATTTAGAGCAGAGATCATATTCAAAAATTGAAAAGAATTTGAATTCTGTACTGGAGACAGTAAAGTTATGTTTTGATTGGTTGGCAAAGTTTAGGTAGTACACAATATTTGATTGTGTTGTTTATATGTAGGAAATAGGGGCCATATTTGCTTGATTGAGTTTTGAATATCCGAAATATAGTGAGAGAGAAATTTCAATTTAGATATAAAAGCAATAAGGTTATGTTTTGATTGTGTGCTTTTATGCGGAATATCTCTTAGGAACGATTTGAAACATGTTTAGAAATGGCGGTGAAAGCTTTCTACCAGTTCGTGTTTTATTTTTAAATTGCGATTTACGTTTGCGAAGATGCGAAGGCGTTCGCTTCGGATGTCTTCATTTGAGATATTAAAGTTTATTAGAAAACTTGGGAATAGAACGTGAAAAGAGAGCTTGGAGATTAAACGTTGCTTATGTGCTGAGGTTTCGGAACGTGTTTTGAAAATGTTTTCTAACGTGTATATTATAAGTTAACAAAGGAGTGGAAAAAAAAACGCTAACTGTACTACTTGTATACTTCGATGAAGTAAATAATTTTGTATAAATAGCCTGTGTTATCATATCAGTTACCAAACACTTTCATTCACATCACATACGCCTTCAAACATGTTTGACAATAAAGTAGAATTCCACTAAACAAAATTAAACACATTACATACGCCCTCTAACATGTTGGAGCACAACATTAGGTGCTTAGCGACAAACATTTTACTAGATGATATCTAGCTAGTATGGGACATTCGTAAAAAGCCCTATTACCGTGCTGTAACGGCTCTCTTCATAAAATACAGTCGGTACTAACAGCTTAACAAGCCCTCCGAAGGACGCGGTGCTCTCGGTAGTAAGTAAATACCATTAGCAAAGACCGCAGTGGACGGTGCTTTACCTACTTGATCAGTTAGGAACACAGACCAATAATATATTGGTCTGTGTTCATAACCGGTCTGTGGTTAGGAACAACACGCTGCTACCGCTTCAAGATGTGTTCTCTTGGCATGACTATTTTGATGACAGTTGATAGAACATATTTGTAGAAGCATTCATGTCCTGCAACACCACTTGGCGTGGAATAAGGGCAGGAAGAAGAGGAATAAGTCTTTATAACAGTGACTCGTATCTCTTCCCGTCCATAAAATCTTTTAGGGCCTCACCCAACGATATTCGTTTGATATAAGGGTGATATTTGTCTGCTCTATAGGCGCTATTTGGCTGATACTCGTTGATGTAAGCGCTTTTACATCAAATTGTACTATTACACTAAAACTAGGGTTTTACTCTGTTGAAGAGTTTAAGGTTCAGTATACTATTTTAAATAGATGCACTTGGTCGTACTTTCTTTACGTAGGCAGGCTTTAACTGTAATTACAAAATTACTACAAGAGAAAAAAATATAGTAATGTGCAGGATTTGAACCCGCACCATCCACCCCTACAACCAGGGAATGCTCTTTACGCTAAACCAACATGACATATGACCCTCATTTGTCCTTTAGTTCTTAACCATCGTATGGAGATGGAGCAACACCTATAGTTCAACTTACGTTGTTCTACAAACATGACTAATTGATGCAAGCTTTCAGCTTGTTAACAGTGATTTTAATATTTATATTTTTGCATTGACGCATTCTCCGCGGATTACATTACAAAATTACATCAGGAGGAAATTATAGTCATGTGAAAAAAATCTACCTGCAACTTTTGGAGTCACACTCCCTTAAGGCACGTGTCATGACGAGCGGAGTCTGCAGGAGTATTAAGCATTGCATATTTCTTTCTGCAAGGTAGTCGTGATTGAAGTGCCTGCGTTCTCTATGTTATTTTTATTTTTTTATATGCCTGATAGGTTAGCCTTTGATCACTATCTCACCTGATGGTAAGTGATGATGTGGTCGAAGATGTTGTTCAGGCTAACCTAGAATTACTGGCTCTCAAGGACAGCTGCCGGAACACACCGTTAGGTGCTTGCCGATAGATTTTCTACTTGAGGGTGGTAGCTAGCCAGGCGGGCATTTGCAAAATGCCCTACAACCATTTTTTTTTTTTTTTTTATTTACGTGTGAAAAATGCATTTACGCATTCCCGTCCACCTCGGGGAAAGTGGCCGGGATATGTCGGGCTCGACACCAACTACTCCCACAGCAGCAAGTGCCCCTACCGACTAAATAACACACGGTGTTCCAACTCTATCGCTTCTCGGCGGGCCGCAGGGACGCTTTAGCTCTCGACCACGAACCCGCCACGGTTGTCCGTTGCCGGACCCCTCCTGGGGTGCTACCCCTCACGACGCACCAGAACACATGGCACGTCGCTACCACCCGGGGACCAAGCCCGCAAATGGGCGTCAGACAACCCCCGCTTCTGACGCCCGAGGCCCCCCTGCGACGGGTCAGATAAGTAGCCCCGTCGCCTGCTACTTCGGCCGCAGAGGATAGGGAGAGCGGCGCCTCGCTATACCGACACTCCTCTTCCCTTGCGGCCCCTCCGAGTCCGCCATCGAACGGTGGCGGCCCCGTCGTGGCCACGGAAGGTAGGGAGAGCGGCGCACCGTAATACCGGCACTCCTCTCCCGCCGTGGCCCCTCCCCGTCAGATGCGCTGCTGTCCAGACAGCACCACAGCCTACCCCTCCTTGCCGCTCCATACTGGACTTAGAGGCAAAGCCCAGTGGAGCGGCCCCTCCGGGGCCGGCCGATGTCCCAAGTCGTCACGGCCCCTGGTTCCTCTTCGCTTCACCGTGGGTGACCAAGCCACGGTTACTAAGCCCCACCGCCACGACAAGGCGGGAACCGTCGGGGGGAAATGCCCTACAACCATACTATAATGACTGCCATCCTAAGCCAACCGACGGCTTAACGTGCCCTCCGAAGCCTGGAAGCGCTAAATAGTAATGTCAGCAGTGGTCACCCATCCAAGTCATGACCGAGGCGGACGTTGTTTAACATTTTTCAATTAATTTATTGTGTCTGTTACCTGAAATAAAGATTTATTATTATGATTATTATTTGCTGATCGTATCAGAACGGCTAAGGAGACTTCGCTACGAGTGCTTAAAAGTCAAATAATAATCATAATAATAAATCTTTATTTCAGGTAACAGACACAATAAATTAATTGAAAAATGTACGGACCCATAGAACATAAATACCTTAATCTAAAATATATATATCAAAAATTGTATATCCGTGACACTACATAACAGGTTGACTCTGCCTCCTTTCCCTGAACAACTGGTATACCACCCCTTCAGGCCAAAAGTCCGGTGCCAGGAACATCTTGGATTGAGCTGCTGGGACCTGAAGGGTATAAGACTTAAAGTCCGTGACCCTAATCTGCTCCAACCGCATCAAACTCAGAGAGATTTGCTCCTCACACCAGCCCTTCAGTCTCTCCCGGACGTAACGCAGGATATCTTCCCCTTTTGTCTCCTTGTCCAGTCGAGAAAGGTATATTTTAACGGTCGGTGCTACGACCCGTAGTGTAAAGGTCGTAGCAATAGCTGTGCCGCGATGATTGCGGTTTTGCCGAGGTTGACAAATCCAGTCTCAAAAACTCAGTCTTAGAGAATTTTTTCGAAATGTTGGCATCAAAATTCAGAATTAGAAAACCATGTTTGCTAAACCTTAACAGATCATTAAGACTCCTTATTATTCCCAAATTCAGTTTGTTGCCCGCCAGTACAAAAATTAAATCAATCAACATTTAAATAAAGTTTATATTAGCGCACGCTGTAGTGCGTGACAGTTACGGTAAACTCTCCGTCCGAAATGCAAGACAATTTGAGAAAATAATACCTGTTTTTCTCATGATTGCATTTAGTATAAGACACAAATTTAGAAAAAGAAAGAAACTTTCGCACCTCACTTCCTCCGCCTCCGGCCGAAAAACTGACACCAAACGGTGCGTTGTCACTCGAGGATACGATGCGCGGTAAGACGAGAGACGCTTAGGTTCCAACCACACTCTTGAACTTGCATTGCCTCGTCTTGCCTCCTGGAGAGAAAGGATCGGGTTTATTGAAGTTATCGGGTTTGTTGGGTTTATTGTACTTATTTTCTCACACCGTGCTTTATACTTTCTTGTTTTGTTTAAACAGTTATTCAGAGCACCTGGGAAATTGATACGTTTTATTAATTTTGCTTAGAATAATAATAACAATGATGTTCTTTACGTCACAGGTTTGGTTTGAATCACACCACTTTGCCGTTGGCGGTAATAGGAATATGTAATCAAGATTTTTCTTTTTTTTACGCGTAATTATATTTGGTTAAATATCGAAATTTTTACGAACACTTGTAATGACATAACATACACTATACTAGATTTATTAACGTAGCACGAGTGACATACTAAAAAAGTAGTATGTCACTCGTGCTACGTTAGTAAACCCATTCTTGGCTTTATCTTTTATAGCCCTCTCCTACAACTCGAGAAATATGTAGGCCGAAGAATGCCCATACAATCTATGTATGGGCATTCTTTCTCCTACATTACTACTTATTACAAACAGGCTGAGCGCTCACTAGGACATGCCACTAGTAGTCACCCATCCAAGTAATGACCGCAACAGACGTTGCTAGTCGACGTTGAATTAAAAAGCACTATGCAAAGTCCACTACGAGCATTTCAAAATTACCATCCAATTTTAAATTAGCGTCAACAATATATTCTACAACAACATCATTTGCTTTCAGGTGCAATAGAGGTCAGATGCTAGCCTAATAGCGAACGTCTAGAAAATATTGTGATCCTATGTAAACATTATATAATATACAGTCAGCTGGGCAGTGGAACAGTGCCTGATATTTGATTTATATGCCAAGAAAACCGATTAACTGTTACATCTGGGGATCAAACCTAGGGCCTGGAAATTTAAAATAGTTATGTGTCACTAGATCAGCGAGGTAGTTATTCGGGATGGAGTCCTCACTATAATTTATTATTTGAAGTTTTTATGCACCTTGTCAAGAAATTAAGTTAGTAAAAAAATAGATAGAAAAGCATCTGGAAAATTGACCATTTTTATAATTTGGTAACTGGTTATGACTCACGTGATAATCACCGGATAATTTTCTGACCAGTTTTGATTTTTTCATCTGGAACTCACGATTGTGGCGAGCCTGAGATGAAGGACGTATAAGTGATTTTTGAAGCAGTGATAGCTCAGTGGCTTTGGGTATGGACTGCTCAAGTAGAAAATCTGTCGCCAAGCACCTAACGGTGTGATCTGGCAGCTGTCTTTATGAACCAGTAATTCTAGGTTAAGCCTGTTAACACCTTCGACCACATCAACACTTACCATCAGGTGAGATTGTGGTCAACGGCTAACCTATCAGCAATAAAAAAAACTGGTAAGTGAGACGGTAGCCCTATAAAGATTGACGAATACGGTTTTACCAGGTAGACTATTGTGACGTGACTGCCAGACGAAGAACTGCAAATCAGTTGGAAACTGGTAAGATTTTTTTTTGGTAATTTTACGCCAACCCTAGACTGATACTAACTAAAAATTCGTTCATATTAATACTACTACCAAATCAAACCATCTTTCTTGATTTACTCACTTCTGCCTAATCCTGTAACATCTCACGGAACCCTAATTTTCCCCGTGGAGGCAATCACTGGATTGCTCTCAACACGAGAGTTGAATATCAATCCCGATTTACTCTAATGATGAACGCGGGAATTGATGAAAATGTTGATTTCATTACCTGTATTATAAAATTTTTGGTTTCCGCATTTCTTTTATCGCTACGTAGCGCTATCGTACGAAGCGTCATCTTCCTACCCCGATCCTAAATATGCAGGGGTAGTCTAAGTTATTTTTTATCCGACAAGGGACGCTAAGAGAACATATTATGTGGTTAGAGAAAAAATGTATGTTTTCTCTAACCACATTAACGATGAAACTCATAAGGAAATTCAAAATTTTCGAAGTCAAAGTCAAAATCATTTATTCTATGAAGTCAAATTATTTGTCTTATTTTAGTATGGTAAGAATCCTATTAGCGTCGACATGAGTATGTCTCATCCTATTAGGATGGCATGCTACTAATTAATCTCATTTTTAGGGTTCCATACCCAGGAACAAATCGGAGCCCTATTAATGAGACTCCGCCGTCTGTCTGTCCGTCCGTCTGTATGGCTTGGGTCACTAGCTCGTTGATGGAATGAGTTATGAACCTGAAGTTTATGTAAATCATTATGGTTTTTATGTTGAGATCAACTTAACAAACATTTTTTTTTGTTCCTTTTTTACGCATTATAGTCTTTGACCACTATCTCACCTGATGGTAAGTGATGATGTGGTCGAAAATGTTGTTCAGGATAACCTAGAATTACTGACTCTCAAGGACAGCTGCCGGAACACACCATAAGGTGCTTGGCGACAGATTTTCTACTAGATGGTGTTAGCTAGCCAGGCGGGCATTCGCAAAATTCCCTACCACCATGCTATAACGACTGCCATTCTAAGACAACAAGCGGGACCGACGGATTAACGTGCCCAGCGGTCACCCATCCAACTCATGACTGCGGCGGATGTTGCTTTACTTTGCTGATCGGTTCAGAATGGCTAAGCTAACTTCGCTACGAGTGCCTTTTTGACTTTCGACACCCGGAGCCGAATCGGGGAACGCGGGTCAATTCCCGCCTGGGACAAAGAGTTTGTTCTCTATTTATAAATGTAACTATTTAAAAACTAGAACCCTTCATCATAAATTTACAAATTATTGGAATACAAAATGTTCTGCCCCTTCATTTCTGACGACCCTATTTTCCTTGAAAAATGCATTGCAAAATACATTTCTTTTTACTTACGTTTTATGCAACTTAATTCTCCGCATTCAAAGAGATAAGTTTGCCAAACACATAAAGTAAGGGCCGAGACGGACCGAGGACGCGACGTGATGCAACTTGCATCCCACGTCTTGCCCTGGAGGCGAGCCAGACGTGAGATTTTAGACTGTGAATTGTGGGATTTTAAACTTACACTTCATACTCTGATAAAACCAAGTTTATTGTGAGTTTTTTTTTTAACCGAACTGGGTATCACTTGACCACTATCTCCTGATGTTAAGTGATGATGCGATCGATGATGGTGCCCGCTTACTCAGAAGACATTTTTCCGGCAGGGTATTCCATTCCCTGGCGGTTCGTATAACGGACGAAGAAGTAAATCGTTTTGTTCGGGTAAACGGATGATTTACGAGCATTGTAGTATTCATAATACCTATTCAAATTTTATGGCATAAAGATATTATTCTGATTATGTATTGCATGTTATAGAAAATAATATTAAATATTGAACCTAGATTTGCATATCAGGATTCTGATTGAATATAAATAGACTTAGTTTATAATATAAGACCATGCATAATTGTACCTATTTAAGCATATAAATAAATAAACGGAATATCTACCATATAGCGGTGTCACTTCTGAGTATTACTGGATGTCCGTTTATAGAATGGGGATGGCGGAATCAAATTGTGAACTTACATTGCACACTCACCGAAATGTATCCGATAAAAAACCGATAAACAAGCGTGAACAAAACATTGTGGTGAGGAATGTCTTAAGCGCTCCCACAAATTCGATCGCGGCGCAAATTATTAGGTTCTGCAAAATGACCTCTGTGACGTTTATTGGCTTTTTTGGTCGTTTTAAGTTTTTTTACTTCAGCTCGGTCACTACTGACTGACCCATCAAAGGCGTAGGGCGCCCATGACTGGTAGGTACTTGATTAGTCGATACTTTATCCGTCTATGAATGACGTCATTACGATGTCAATGACTTGTACTATATAGGTCGATACATTCTTCGTCTATCAATAACGTAACTCAGATGTTTATTATATAGGTTGGTACTATGTCTGAATTTTTGTTGTTCGCGAAAGGTTAAGAAATGCCGTGGTGAAAGATAGTAAACAATCTTAACGCAGAGTGGGAACTTGCTCAGAAGTACAGATGACTTTCAAACATGTTGCGTTGAAGAATATTTAGATCTATCATTTATGATTGCTTCAAACTATAAACAAATTGAGAGTCTTTTCTGTTCCTAATACCTACAGGGAACTTAAAAACTTCAATTTACTTCAGGTTGGTCACTTAATACTACATCTAGTCTAGTATAATAAATACTTTAGTGCGTTAAATTGCACTACTGATCGGTGAACGCAAATAAATGTCCACATTTAGCTACGTGTTGTATCGACCTGTGCGGTATCATGTCGTTGAAAATACGAAGAGCTTAAGTTTCCAGAATCAATTAATGGCCTCAATAGCTCAAAAAGCGTATTTAAGCCGCTTGTATTGCTTTTCTGTAGAAGCGGCAGTGCCGTTTGTTTATGTAACGGCGCTAAAGTGTCCACGCATGTAGGGAATTAAACATTAAGTACGGTAGGTCTTCATTGTCATGCATTAATAGGTAACAAGAATAAGCAATACTTGCTTTAACATTTTAACACATTTTTAAGGTAAATTTAAAAGAATGGCCATGAGTTTCTTGATCGTTCTTCTGGAAGCGGCTCATGGCTTTTGCTTGGGCTTCTGGCTTTTGCTAAACGAGGCAGTGGAATGTAGAAAATTTCAACATTATAACTTGTAATTGACTTTCATAAGAGTGCTCTAGACGCCTATATTTAATAAATTATTTTAACTTTCAACTTTGACTGGTAAAAACCAAACAATTGATAACGTAAAGACTACAATGGCGATATATTCGACCGGCACAATATTTTTATCAACATTTGTAGCAGCTATTTAAACCCATAAACAAACCTACAACGATAGCTCCCGAACTATCAGCTCGGATGGCGGACAACATCGTTCCGTCAGAGTCGCGTCGCCAATTTAATAACATTTCCGCGACCGCCTCTTTATTAGTCGTCGTAAAACCGCCAAGCAAACTCACTTTGCGTCGTTCTTACTTTTTAGAATGCTTGGAATGTTCGAGTTTGTTCGCGCCATGGAACTAAGAATTATTGCTGACTTGCCATAGTTCTTGTCTGAAATAGGAGAACTTTTGATAAAGTCTTATTATTCTTTCTGTTTACGTTGGTTGAAGTCAGTAGCATATTGGGGAGGAAGTACTGCATCTTGACGAATGCCAGGTTTCGTGTACACCAAAGATTAATTTAGTTTAAAATGTTATTATAATAATTGTATTTTTATTATTAAATAAATAAAAATTTATCATTGCTTTTACTCTCAAAGAAGAGTCTTGGTGGGTAAAACGGCAGTGCCATATGTTTAGCCTTGAAGTTATATTGTATGGACACTGCTAAACTCTTTTGCAAAAAAAACGGGCACTTAAGATTTTTTTCTCTACTTCAATGAAGAAGAACAAGAAATAGGTATTGTTAATTTGACGATGTATTGGCATGTTTTTTGAAGCATCCTGGCATGATTCTTTACGTTCCAAACTTAAAATTTGAAATTATTAAAAGAAAAATAATGATTATTGGGGATTATTCTAAAATTGCTTTACTAATGGCGCGAATTGCTGAAACGATTTTTAACTGATTACGATATTTTACAACTTTTTGGATATTTTCTGCAAATTAAATTATTTAATCTTTTTTTTACATTAAATACCACTTTTTTATATGAGTGATAAAGCGATAAGGGCCGGTAAAATTATAGCCCTACTTGAAGAAGGTTGTTCGCAAACTTACGTGTCTCAGCGGCTAAATGTGAGTCGTTCAACTGTCCAGAGGACTTGGCAACGGTATCAAGAGACTGGTTCGGTCAAAAGAAGACCCAGTTCGGAAGAAAACGATGCACAGAACCAAGAGATGACCGCTTTTTGGTTGGTCAGGCGTTGCGTAATCGTAAGGCGTCAAGTGTGGACTTGAAGAAGAGCCTTGAAGAAGTAAGAGGAGTAGAAGTTAGCTTGTGGACGGTCAGGAGGAGGCTTTTGGCTGCAAATATCAAGAGTTACTGCCCAGCTCGGGGCCCTAAATTACTCCGTGAGCGCCGTGTTGCTCGACTTCAGTTTGCTCGGAACTGTGCTTCATGGACTCTGGAGGACTGGAATAAAGTATTGTTTTCTGATGAAACTAGAATCTCTTTGTGTGGAGAGGACCGACGCCGGCGAGTGCTGCGAAGACCACGGGAACGCTATGCGGAAGTGTGTTTGAAAGAAATAACTCCTTATGGCGGAGGCTCCGTTATGTTTTGGGCAGCAATTAATTCGACGGAACGTACGGAGTTAGTTTTCATAGAAAATGGAACATTAAATGCACGCCGGTACATAATGGAAGTCCTAATTCCATATGTCTTTCATAATCTGCCCACCTACGTAATAAAGGACCTCAATGTGATTCCAAGCATTAGTTTCGACCACAATGATGCCAGTGCACTCTTGAAGGACATCGTTATATTGAAGTCCAGTGTAACGGAAATTCGCTCTAAGCTGGAAATTTCAGAGCAGACAGTTGACCAGTTAAGAAAGGAAATGTGTGATTTGCGGAGTAAAACGTTTTCACAATCGCCTAGTCTGCAAAACATTAACCTACATCGAGGCGTCACTCGACAACAAATATCGCCACTCTGCAGTTCAGCGACAATATCGCCTACTGAGTCACCGCGGGGTCAAAACCACGTAACTCGACCTGCACCTGACGTCACGCCATCGTCACAGCCTATGACGTCCACTCCGACTGCAACTATACGACCACCTACAACACGGCATCAGAAGAAGTCATACGCACAGGTTTCGAAAACATCTCAAACTGCTATGAAAACACAGAGACAGATTGTGGATGCACAGCGTGTACCCTGTGCTGTTCAGCATGACAATGGATTCACCCTTGTTAAAAAGAAGAGCCGTCAACCTCGGCAGAACCGCAATCATCGCGGCACAGCTATTGCTGCGACCTTTACACTACGGGTCGTAGCACCGACCGTTAAAATATACCTTTCTCGACTGGACAAGGAGACAAAAGGGGAAGATATCCTGCGTCCGGGAGAGACTGAAGGGCCGGTGTGAGGAGCAAATCTCTCTGAGTTTGATGCGGTTGGAGCAGATTAGGGTCACGGACTTTAAGTCGTATACCCTTCAGGTCCCAGCAGCTCAATCCAAGATGTTCCTGACACCGGACGTTTGGCCTGAAGGGGTGGTATACCAGTTGTTCAGGGAAAGGAAGCCGAGTCAACCTGTTATGTAGTGTCACGGATATACAATTTTTGATATATGTATTTTAGATTAAGGTATTTATGTTCTATGGGACCGTACATTTTTATTATATCTGTTACCTGAAATAAAGAATAGAGAAAGAAAGAAAGAAAGAAAAAAGAAATATGCACAACCCACATTGAATGCACTTGGGGAAGATTCCATTTTTATGGACGATAATGCTCGCCCGCACCGTTCTGGCGGCGTGGAAGCGTACATGCAAGAAGTTGGGATCCGTCGTTTAGATTGGCCAGCTTGAAGTCCTGACCTCAATCCAATTGAGCATGTGTGGGATTTATTAAAGAGACGGGTAAGATCAGTGCAACCTGCTCCACAAAACATCAGGGAGCTAAAAAGAGTCATTGCAGAAGAGTGGGAACGTATTCCTCAAAACGTTATTAAAACATCGTGGAAAGCATGCCCAGAAGGATTCAAACTGTGATTTTGGCAAGAGTAGGTCACACTCGTTATTAGGTTTTTACATTTGTAACTTTATTTAATTGAAAAAAAGTAAAAAAAAAAAACTTGTCTTTATTGCCGATCACTTCTTATTGTTTAGGCGTGTACATCGATTTTAAAGAATCCATCTTTTTTCCAATCCAAGCATTTGACCGCAGTTGAAGCATTTGACAGTCTCACCTGATGGTATGCGACGACGCGGTCGACGGTGGAGCATGCTTTCCTAGAAGATACTTATTCACTCTAGACTTGAAGACTTCCAGATTGTAGCTCTCGAAGTGAAAGTCAAAACAAAAATCATTTATTCAATTTCGGCGTCTACGACGCTCTTATAAAGGTCATTTTTAAATTTTAATATTGAAATATACTACATTGTACTGCCACGTTCAGCAAACAAAAATTATAGAGCCTTCTCGCAGTGGCTCTATATTTTTTGTTTGCTGAATATGGCAGTACAAACGGGCAAGAACCTCGGGGCCATTCTTTTAAATGTTTTTTTACAATGCGTTAAGTACATACTATTTAATAAAATTATTACAATACTTAATTTACATTACGTAGGTGACAGGCGCTAGCTTGGCAGAGGCGAACCAGTCCAAGCATTTTTGTCGTTTAAGTAATCACAAACTGTGTAGTAAGATTTCTTTATCAAAATATTCTTTAAGTACAACTTGAATTTTCTTTCTGTGAGCGTTGTAATATGTTTGGGCATTTTATTATAAAACCGCACACAATTGCCTAAGAAGGACCTTTTATTTGTCTTTGCTAATCTAAAACCTGGCACCACTATTTTATCTTTATTCCTAGTATTATAATCGTGATTGTCACTTTTTGATTTAAAATGGCTCAAATTTTTACGAATATATATAATATTTTCAAATATATACAGACTTGGTAAATTTAAAATATCAATTTCTTTAAAAACATATCTCGGGGAACAAAGACGCTGGGAGGGTGTTCCATTCCTTCGCTGTTCGCAGAAATTATGTTATGCAACTCCATCGCACACTCTACAAGTATATATATTTCACCAAGAAGTAAATAGAATTAAACATACACACGCCCACTTACATTTTTGTATGATTTTTTTAATATTAGTATGGTTAGTAAGGGTGATGATAAATAGAAAATTAAAGGCGATGCAGTTTTGTGATATCAGAATTAATATATTGAGTATGGTTAATGCAGTGCCCAATGCCGTAAATCACATTTTAATTCTCTTCTTACAAGAGAAGACCGTTATCTGACATTTTTATTACTGGAAATTCAAAATAGTGGTGTCGCCTGATGCACATAATTATGTATGATTTAAATTAAAGTTTATGAACACGTATTGGACATCAGGCAGTAATAAAATATCTAATGACAACGTAGATGAAAATATCTCCAAAAATGGGATTATAGTAAATTAAGGTCTAATTTGGTTAAAATCTGCACTGCTAGGATGTGACGAAGGCTACTGAAGCATGATGTTATAGCCATTACTACCATTGCACCGTTTTCTATGACACGACGGATAAAATAATAAAATTATAGCACATAATTCGCGTCTATCCAGCAAGTCTCGATAGCCGAGCAATGTACCTACCCGGTACACAACACCGGGGTACGCGACTTCAAAATCCACAAGAAATGAGAATTTAATGCACTTAAAATTTGTAAATATCATGTTTGCTTAGCACGCGTTAGTGCTTGAAATGTTCTATCTATTAATAACTTGTTCTAATGCTATCCCTGATGACCTATAATTGGCTTTATGTTTCTTTTTGTTTATACATAAGAAGTATGTCCTAGCTGTTGGTCATCTACAAAAATAAATAAATAAAGTAATCTTTAGCAATATAGAAGGGTAGCGACAACATTACGAGTATTATGTGTTTTACAAAAAGAATTTGTTTCGGTCAAATGAAGTCTAGTAGTCTGATTGATGGTCGCCAAATCCCTTATGAGGCGATATAAATAATGGATTGAGAGCCTGAAATTTGCGTCTGTCCGGCCAGTGAGTGGTTAAGGCACTCGGTGCGTAAAGCCAGAGGACGCAGGTTCAAATACTCGAGAAGAAAATTGTGCTAAATAAATGTGACTACCTAGTGTCTGAACCATGATTTCCCTACTATTCTACTTCACAACTTATACCGACACATGAATTATAGTACTCCAACACTATAGCCTATCCAGTTTATAACTCATGTTTATTGTAGGCAAACATTCAATAGAAAGCATGGACGAATGAAACTAGCTCGTCAAGCACCATTTTTCTACCGATCCCAGCAACCGTTACAAATTCAGTTAACTGTTTCTCACGTCGGTCGAACGCGTCGATATTTTAATCCGACGAATTATATCACGGAAAAAACAACCGTTCTAAACCGGTTCGTGAAAAATGCCGTTCGGTTTCATCCGGGCGGGCAGCCGCGATGACCGCGCTTCCGCACGGTTTCTGTACAAAACTTTATTTGGACTGCGCGAAATTCGTTTGAACAAATATTCATTTTTTTGTGCGTACTTTGGCGCTTTGCATTGTTTTGGGAGCGGATGTCCTGTTTACTTTGTCCGGGCGCGGTTTCATGTCCGTTCATTAGGTGCGCTCGTATGACCGGACCGTGCCGGGTTTACAATCGTATTTAGATTTTAGATCTATTGTTTGTTTTTATTTGATTGCAATCGGCCATGACGTTGCATTCGTGTTGGCGGGAATGTTATTGTCATCAAACAATGCCGCGTCAGCACGGAAAACTATAATTAAGTAATTTTACACATTTTTGTAACAAACTATTAAAATATTCACTAAATGTTCGTTCCAGTACGTAATGTATCTAAGGAACTGAATTGTTTTATTGTTGTATGATCATGAATCGTCACAGTTGTATGTAGTTCTGGAAACAATACAAAAGTATAGCATTATTGAACTAGATGCTAAGCACCTAGAGCTTTTGAATTTCTTTTATAGTAAAAATATTATTTCGAACATTCAATATCATCCAAGATGTCGTTCTTTGAACATAGACAGCGCCATCTATTATAGAAATGTTGTCTGTGGTACAACACTAAATCAATTTTGGTTCAGTTGAAAATTTTCTTTGCAACTAACAAGAGGTTTTCCAACCTCCGTTTTGCCGACGATATTGAAATTTTATTTTTCCACAGAGGCAGTTACAAATAAAGCACGTATGCAAGAATGTGGAGATTTAATATGTTTATGAATAAGTACCTATTTCTTGGTCAAATAGTTTCTTTCCAGGTGAGAAAAGACAAAAAAGTTACACGACACACTAAAAACGCCTGGAAGAAGTATTGAACTATGAAGGGAACCTACCTATTTTCCTAAAATAAAACTAATGGACTTGTTACTCCCCTTCCTCACATACAGAGCTTAGACTTGGTCTTTAACAGTGCAGCAAAGATCTACGCTGGAGATGCGATCGTTAGCGTTCAATGGAGCGCAATATCCTAGGAGTCAAATTAATATACCGAGTGAGAAACTCAACACTGCATTCAGCGACAAAAGACAAATATCACTAATGTCACTCGCAAAGCCGCCATCCTAAAGTGGGACAGGACAGGGCTCGTATACTGCATTGCCGAAGAGTTTTGACAACCACCACCCCGGTTCCACTGGGAGTTGAACGGCCACGTGACGACGGCCTAGATGTGGAGGTGGAGCAACGACCTTTGAAGAGGATTATCCTATAAAAATTATAGACCAAAATAGTAGGAGAGAAGGAAGAGAGGCTTTTGTTCAACAGTGGGACAGTCCTGGCTGATAGTAATAATAATTGCGTTAAAATAATAACAAATATTTAAAAAAACACTTTTATTAACAATTTGGCTTAAATTGCCTGTGAAGCCGACGACGTCAAAAACTTCCGGTTTAGCTATGTGGCGTTTATGACGTGTCATCGGTGTTGTAGGCGGAATTGTCACTAGATATATTTATATGTGTTTTTTTCAATATATTATTAAATTGCTTTCTTACAATATTTTAAAAATATTTGTTATAATTAAATATGGAAAAACTGATTCTATTAATTGTCATTATGTTTTATGAAATGAAATTCTCGTGAGTTTCACACATATTTAAATATTATAAATAAAACCGGCAAAAACACTCACGTTGGTTACGTCACTCACATTCCTACCCTTAATGTCACCTCAACGCAGAAGATGTTAGGCAGTCTAGAATGCGACACGGTCAGTACTGTTTGTCACGGTACGTGTGCGGGTGATGATGATGCGATCACAGACGACGAAGTAGGCCCACCGTCTTCCGCCGGGCACGCTAGGAGCTCGTCACCTAGCACCAGCAGCGCTGGGCTCGCTCCGCCCCCACCCAGCTCCCCGCTGCCGCCGGCGCCGATATCGCGCCGAGCCGCGCGGGCCGCGCGCCGCAGTGCCCGTCGGGAGCTCGCAGACGCAGCTGTGTACTCGCCCTGATGATGAGTATCTGATATGCTCGAAACCCGGGTCGACGTATTCGATCCCCAACGTGAGTGTTTTTGCCGGTTTTATTTATAATATTTAAATATTATGTTTTATGGTTTGTGAATTCTTATCAGAAGCATAATCGCAATGAATTGAATAAAATGACAGAAATGTATCTATTCTTTGTAATTAGAGTGAGTCTATAGCTATTTCCAGAGGTTATAATTCTAAATCAAATCACAAATGACCCAGTTTCAACCTTAATAAAACCTTCAGACAATTATTGGATTTACAAACCAATTGAGTTTTTTTAAATCTTCCAAAAAAATGTTAGGTGGCCTTTGGGACTTAACTATTTTTATTCGAAGCCATATCTATTAATCTTTTAGGAGCAATATTTTCAATCTGTTTTAACATTTACGAGGCGCCGAGTTAAAATAAAGCCACATTCACCCAAGAGCAATGCGAAGGGACAGAGGTACTTTCCCATATTCAATTTATTTTCTAACTACCACTCTCAAGGTGCACGTACGTACTTATAAACTTTGCGACACAGAATAGTAAAGATTTACTACTAAAACCAGGGAACACAACAGAGTGAAATTCCTTTACAACGAAGTTTGTTAGACTGTGTAGCAAGGGATGTATTCCATTACAAATGTGCGCTAGTATCCTCGGAGGACGTCAGTTGATTGAAAAAGAAAACAGCTTCGCCGCTGTCCGATTGATTCTTTGTGCCCTCGTCCTGTATATCTTGTCGGAGATAGCTTAGGAGATAGGTGGATTAAAAGATAAGACAGTTTTCAGGTCAAATGAGACGTACTACTTGATGTTTCATGTGTTTATCAAGGTGCATAGTCCATCTCGTTCCAAGTATTGTCAAGGTGCAAATCAAGTGTGTCACAGATCTTATCAACAATCATATCATCCATCGTTGAAGAGAAGCCTCCCCAATGAGGAGAAAGGGGGAGTCCTAATCCCCACGCTTCGCAGGCGTCTTAAAGTTTGTAGTGTTAGGTGACAGTTCTTCATCTTCAGAAGGCGGTGCTGCTCTCCTTCCAGTAGTTTTTTCATCCCACAGGAAGTGCAATTCAAACCCAGTACTCATGGGGCAGGTAGGTCTACACTTACTAGCAGGTACACTGAACCAAAAGTACACTTAAGAGTAAATAATACCGTTGTACGAGTATGAGTTCCATACAACGAAAATACCTTGTTAAATAAGTTATTTGTAAACTGTATCAGTTTGTTAGTAAACCAATAAAAAAAGAAACGAGGCCTTATTATTGAGTAGTTAGCAAGACTTAGCAAAGCTGTTCATCAGGTATTTTTTCAAAATAGTAGTGTACCAAAACAGATTACCTAACAAAAAAATTATACATAACAAGTCCATAAGGAGTCCTCATACAAATAATGGATTTTTCTCTTTTAATGCTCGTAAAGTTTTAAACCTGTTAACACCTTCGACAGCATCATTACTTACCATCACGTGAGATTGTGATCAAAAGCTAACCTATCAATAAAAAACAGTTATTTTTATGTCCGGTGTAAGCGGACTAAAACGATGTTAAATGCCCTGGGGCTTTAAGTTTGCTTTTTAAGGTGATCACCGTAGTGAAACGCGCACTTTTGGAATCTTCTTTTACCGAAACTATTCGTTCAAAAAGTGCGAAAAAAATATATCATATTATTTAATTCTTTATTGAGTGAATTAGTTGATTAATTTTTACTAAAACTTATTAGTTCTTCTGTAATAAATTGTAATCGGCGACCCTTTTTAGGCTGTTTTTTATTAATTTAAGATGCATTATTGATGTAATTGCAACGTTTCTTTTTTTAAAAAATAGCTAATACTATACTCTAATGAACTACTTAACAACTTGTGTTGAAAACATTTTTATGAATTTTTGGCACAAAATTGCGTGATCGCGAGAAGAAATCTCAACGAAAATCAGTCTGCCCGCAGCGCTCGGGCCGTTTGGACGTGAGATCTGTGCCGTTCGTTACGCCATCATTTTTGTGCATTTATTTTACGAAATATACAATATTTTTTTACCATACGTTAATTTGCAAGTCATAAATTATTGAAACTCAAGTAAAAAAAATATTGGATAAGTACTTTTCTTTATATTGATTTATAAAATCTTTATAACAACGAGTTGATTAAAGTTCAGACACGGCATTGTTAATTTCTATTTTAGTAGGTATCTAGATTTTTAACCCTTAGTAAAATATTTCATTTTGTTATTTATAAGCTACTGTACAATTAAACGAGAACTTATCTCTAATGCACTTAACACACTTTCCGAGACGACCAACTACTTTCTAGGTATTTAGATATTCAATCATTCAAATAAAGGGAAGTTATATATTTATTATAACTTTGACTTTAATAGTTACTTAGTAGGTAGTTAGTCGGATTTAAATTTGTGTTACATCTGTATGACTACTCTCTTCTTTCGTCCTACCTATAAAGACATGTGCCCGTAACCTTTGAACCGTAACTTCTGTAGATGGTTTCATAGCAAAAGTGATCATGTGAACTATTATTATAATTTAAGTAACCGACTTCCAAAAAAGGAGGAGGTTCTCAATTCGTCTGTATGTTTTTTTTATGTTTGTTACCTTAGAACTCTGGACTGAGTGAACCGATTTTGAAAATTATTTTTTTGTTTCAAAGGTGATGCTTGTCGTTTGGTCCCATTTTAAATTTCATCATAATCGGTCAAGCCGTTTTTGAGTTACTCTAAAATACCTAAAAAATATTTACCTATCTTGATGATATAGTTGTTAAAAATGAATGATAATCGATATAATCGAAATAAACGCCCTAAGCAACCCAGATAGGGTTGCTTAGAGCGTCGTTATTCGGAATTAAGAAATTATTTCTTATGATGTAATTTTTCAAGATGGCCGCCATACATAGATGTTTTGAAACCATTGGCTTAAATTGTTCAATGGGAAGGAGTCATGGGGAAAGAAAGTATTCTAAACCGAAAATAACAAAGTGATTTTCATGATATAGAAATAATGGGAAATCATAAAATGACGTCTGCCAAGTGAAGATAGATGACGTATCTCGTAAACAGTTACAGATAAGTAAAGAAGTTTTGAACAAATGTCATAGGGAATCGAGAGAGCACTCAAATGACACGCAACAAAAATCCAAAATAGCAGAATTCATACAAAGTGCTGAAGTGCGATCCCGCTGAAGTAAGGTTGAGCTTCAGTGTGGTTGGAGTACGTTATGGTGGCTATCTTGAATTACATCATTCTGGATTTGCCATTTTGCTCTTCTTATTTATCATATTGCATTTAGAGCATGGATGGTGCGTGACTTCGAAGGGCGAGTGCAAGGTGAGGGTGCAGTCTAAGCCAAGCAGGAACTTGCAAGGCCGAAGGCTGAGAAGTTGGGAGTATTTTTCGTATCTCCAAATGTCAAAATCCAATCTCCAAATCTCCAATGTCTCCATGATGAATAGCCGCGATAACCGAAGCACCTACGAGTGGGGTTCTTTAACCAATGTGACTCAGAAACTTGGTGCGATTCTGCCTGTAGCACTTTTAGTAGCGGTAGAGTGAATCTTATATGGTGGTTTCATTACGGTTATCTTTGGTATTGAGCATTGTATTGGGATAATACTTCTATAAACATTTTGAACTTTTATTATATTATTATTTGTAGCTATGTTATTTCATACTGCATAAAAATAAATGACACACTGCCTGATAAACTTGTTAGCATATAAGTACATAACAAATAATTAAAAAGTTATGGTTACATAAGAAACGTAAATGTAATTATTTTTTAGATTTGTAATACAATGGGGAATAAACGAAAGTATAAAGTGCTCCATTAACGTCTTGTAGTAACACAAATTGTGAACGAGTTCTTGAGTTCACTGAGTTATAAATCTCGTAAATAAACTTTAAAATTGCATAATGACTTTCTATAACTGAAATTATACCTATACATTACATTTATTCACCTATAGATTTATAGAAATATGATAAGGTAAAATTGTAAGTTTCTGTTTTAGAGTTGGTAAGTATATTACAGTAAGCCAAAACACAAATTATTTGACAGTTTTTTGTAAACAAGGTTATTTAAAATTAAATACACATTCTCACCATTTTCCTTTCAGTCTACACAATTCTTTCTACTTACCAAAACACTGACACACTTTTTTCGCTTTTTCTACATGAGCGTTATCGTACATAATAATAATAATTAATAATAATAATTTTATTTCACAAAACGTTTAACATGTTGGAGCAGTAAGGAACACATAATGTATACATAGAACTATGAATAAGAACAACAAAATACATGTTTAGGTACAATGTAAGTCCTACAGGCACAAATATGCTCAAGGACGTTATCCGCACCAACCCGGTGGTTGGTTGAATGTCTTTACTGTATTAGTACTGTTTTATGTGTAGTTTCTATACATACAAGCTACGTTTCGTACCGCTTCATGAAATCGAACTACTTTTTTGAGCACAATACTGACTTTTGAACTAACACGGTACCAACTTTCACAAGTAATTTCACACTTATTAGGAACATAAGTCGGTTCCATTTTTGTTTTTAAAATATTATCTACAATTTTAAATTATAAGCTCGTTTTATGGATCTCATTATCTCTACTAACCACCAAACAATTAAGACTTTTACTTACAAATTATGTTGATATGGAAGATAGGCACCTTTCTAACAAAATTTCAAGAAGATCGGATCAGGCAATCGAGATAATGACTGGGAAATATACACTGCTCAGACCGCCACCGAGACCACGCTTCGCTTAATCTATTAAATATTTCTATACTTACAAGCGATGATATTTTTTACCGTATAGGTTCGCAGTAACTGCAGATAAAATGTTGTTATGTACACTTCTGTTCTGCCGCTTCTAATAGCACACGAAACTCTACAATTTTAGCGATGCTATCCGTGGTACGGCGACTAGTGCCGCCGTGCGACTGAATATTTTTATGAGTTGAAAGTTAACGCCTATTTCTTTTAGCTCCGCCCGAATTAGAAATTATTTTGACTACTGTCTTGCCCTTAAGAACAATTGATTTGATACTGATTTTTGCAGAGGTTTAGTTTGTAATATATTGCATTTAGGTAGTTTGCGGGTCTATCGTAATGCACATAAATGGGAGGTATTATTTAAGAGCTAAAAATTAATTTTATCGAAACAATAACTCAAAATAGAACATAATTTACTCGTAAATATTAGGTTCGATTTCAATACTTAAAAAAATGTTACAATACTTTTTTTAATGCTATCATGGAATAAGCACAGGGCTTACCCAGTGTTAAGCAGTAACCTCTGCCTATAACTGCAAATGACGATCGTCACAATTGTGAACTGCACTGCGCCGATCACCCTAAGACCAAATTGTTGAAAATCATGTGCCTGTAATTTCACCAGCATCCATTTCATTCAAACCGCAATACAGTAATGTGAACCATACTGCTTGGTAATAGGGTATGTTGGTATTACTTCCCTGAACGAACTTGTACAAACATTTCTACTGCTACTAAAAATCTTCAGATATAGAAATCGCCTCGTTAGTAGCTCGGGCATTTCCGTCGCCGGATTAGTTTCACAACAAGTGACAAAAACTGCTCAACTCCAAAAACTGTAGTAGTGACCTATGACCACATCTCCTCCATTAACGTCTTGTAGTAACACAAATTGTGAACGAGTTCTTGAGTTCACTGAGTTATAAATCTCGTAAATAAACTTTAAAATTGCATAATGACTTTCTATAACTGAAATTATACCTATACATTACATTTATTCACCTATAGATTTATAGAAATATGATAAGGTAAAATTGTAAGTTTCTGTTTTAGAGTTGGTAAGTATATTACAGTAAGCCAAAACACAAATTATTTGACAGTTTTTTGTAAACAAGGTTATTTAAAATTAAATACACATTCTCACCATTTTCCTTTCAGTCTACACAATTCTTTCTACTTACCAAAACACTGACACACTTTTTTCGCTTTTTCTACATGAGCGTTATCGTACATAATAATAATAATTAATAATAATAATTTTATTTCACAAAACGTTTAACATGTTGGAGCAGTAAGGAACACATAATGTATACATAGAACTATGAATAAGAACAACAAAATACATGTTTAGGTACAATGTAAGTCCTACAGGCACAAATATGCTCAAGGACGTTATCCGCACCAACCCGGTGGTTGGTTGAATGTCTTTACTGTATTAGTACTGTTTTATGTGTAGTTTCTATACATACAAGCTACGTTTCGTACCGCTTCATGAAATCGAACTACTTTTTTGAGCACAATACTGACTTTTGAACTAACACGGTACCAACTTTCACAAGTAATTTCACACTTATTAGGAACATAAGTCGGTTCCATTTTTGTTTTTAAAATATTATCTACAATTTTAAATTATAAGCTCGTTTTATGGATCTCATTATCTCTACTAACCACCAAACAATTAAGACTTTTACTTACAAATTATGTTGATATGGAAGATAGGCACCTTTCTAACAAAATTTCAAGAAGATCGGATCAGGCAATCGAGATAATGACTGGGAAATATACACTGCTCAGACCGCCACCGAGACCACGCTTCGCTTAATCTATTAAATATTTCTATACTTACAAGCGATGATATTTTTTACCGTATAGGTTCGCAGTAACTGCAGATAAAATGTTGTTATGTACACTTCTGTTCTGCCGCTTCTAATAGCACACGAAACTCTACAATTTTAGCGATGCTATCCGTGGTACGGCGACTAGTGCCGCCGTGCGACTGAATATTTTTATGAGTTGAAAGTTAACGCCTATTTCTTTTAGCTCCGCCCGAATTAGAAATTATTTTGACTACTGTCTTGCCCTTAAGAACAATTGATTTGATACTGATTTTTGCAGAGGTTTAGTTTGTAATATATTGCATTTAGGTAGTTTGCGGGTCTATCGTAATGCACATAAATGGGAGGTATTATTTAAGAGCTAAAAATTAATTTTATCGAAACAATAACTCAAAATAGAACATAATTTACTCGTAAATATTAGGTTCGATTTCAATACTTAAAAAAATGTTACAATACTTTTTTTAATGCTATCATGGAATAAGCACAGGGCTTACCCAGTGTTAAGCAGTAACCTCTGCCTATAACTGCAAATGACGATCGTCACAATTGTGAACTGCACTGCGCCGATCACCCTAAGACCAAATTGTTGAAAATCATGTGCCTGTAATTTCACCAGCATCCATTTCATTCAAACCGCAATACAGTAATGTGAACCATACTGCTTGGTAATAGGGTATGTTGGTATTACTTCCCTGAACGAACTTGTACAAACATTTCTACTGCTACTAAAAATCTTCAGATATAGAAATCGCCTCGTTAGTAGCTCGGGCATTTCCGTCGCCGGATTAGTTTCACAACAAGTGACAAAAACTGCTCAACTCCAAAAACTGTAGTAGTGACCTATGACCACATCTCCCGCGCTAACAAACCCCCCAACTTCAGCAAACAGTGTCCGTTCCGGTGTACTCGTTACGCCTTCATTCGGTGTGGCGCGCCTTTGAACGGGGCACTATGCAAATATTATGAGTAGTTTATGGTAGCGTTTATTATGTCTTTGGCGGGAAATTCAAAATCTATTTTTATTTTTATTATTGCAATAACGCGTGCTCCGCAGATTACATTACAAAATTACAAATTTGCAAGAGGAAAAATTATAGTTCCGCACATGACTATAATTTTGCCACTCGTAAATTTGCCTATATTTTTATTTTATAGCAAGGGTGGATATTTTTATCATGATTATTAATAATTATTTTCTTCAGTAGCAGTAGGTAGACTCTTTTCGTTCAAACTAGTTTCGTTTTTTATTATTTTTGTGTAATATACACCCCTTACAATCAATAAAAAAATTCAATTGCTCCTTCGACTCCCCTTGGTGAGTCGGATGAGGCTTTGGGCTTGGTTTGCCCATTTCCCCTGCTTCTTCTCCTGTGGCTACGGCCACGAGGTATCTCCATATTTTTATTATATACTGATCACCATAGGAAAGAGTTGCAATTACTATAAGTCATCCATATAAAAACATATTAGAACAGTCTGTTTTCAGTTGATGATGTTATACGTATTAATTTAACAACCTTACTTCTAACATTAGAAGTGGGTTACACATAATACATAAAATCACGCCTCTTTCCCACAGGGAAAGGCCGACACCACGGATTTTCACTTGCTACGATCCTGACATATGTCCTTGGTTCAGCTCATCAATCCTTTCATACATAAGCGTTGGTTTAGGGTACTCCTGACTCTTTTTTCATTAAGTATTCAATCTGATTTCAGGACGTTCGCCTGAGTCTTCCCCTTCCATTTCCATTTACTTGTCCTTCCAGTCGGTTATAAAAGTATAAAATCACGACAAATTGTTATTCTAAAAGTAGCGTAATAATAAGAAAATAAATTAACTCTGAAATGAAATCTAATTGAATACCTCAGGGACGGTGTCGGTTTCAATCTGTAATATCTCGGAACGTGACCAGTATGTCTCTCAATGATTTAATCAAGCCTTTTAAGACTATACAGTTTCGTCTTGCTTTTGTCACATGGCGAGTTATATTTTCCAGCAAACTATATTTTTGAGAAATTTTAAGCTAGATAATTATTTATTTCATCACTAACACAAATATATTAGTACTTACTATGTGTATATATACAATAAAATTTCACTGTAGACGGCCTTATAAATACCAGTGATCTCTTTAAGGCAACCTTAGGAAGGATCGAAAATATAGGAATATCTGACAGTGCGTAATAGCAGTTAGTTCTTTGGTTAACAGTTTACCAACAATGCCATAGGTACAGTTCCAGGTCTAAGAGTTCCATTTCTTGTCTCGTCGCAAATTTTGGGTGCTTTTGATTTATACATTATTAGAACGGAAAGAAAAGTTTGAACCACGAGCGAGGCTAAACATTTTCTAGGTTAGAATCGCAACACCTCAAATCCCCCGTATTGTCCTGTTGGAGTCGTACGTTGTGACAAATGGAAAAAAATCAGAAAGGTCGCAGCAACGTCTTCTGAAGAACTACAATCTTACAATGAGCGGCTCGAGATGTATGGGAGAAGGTTATATTTTACGGTCAACAACGTCGCTGTTGTTGTTGATAACGATTCACGTAGCAGAGCCGCCACAACAACTGGCCAAAATTTCGCATTTCGTGTTTTAAGCGACAGTTTAGACAACGAAAATTGAATTTGCGGTACGAAGTTCGTTGTTCAGGCATAAATATTATAAAATTATCTGGCAACAAACATAATTTAAACATTGAATTTTTTTTCCATATCAACCCGTACACATTGTTATGTTTAGGCAATTATGGTTATATTGATGCTATATGTACTTTTCATCTTGATCCAAGAAAGCATATTTGTAACATGCTCTTCGTGTTCTCACCTAAACTCCCTATCAACATTTAGTAATGTAGCCATAACACTAAATAATGACTTCGACACTACTACGATTTATTTATTTTATTTCTGCATATTTAGAACTTGAAACTTTGAAGTCTGACTACTTAAAAGCGAACGAAAAAAACACTATTTAATATTTAGGAAATAGACAAACCATACGAATCCGATAAAAAAAATGTCATTCAGAATTTATACAGCCAAGTGCTTGCTACGAACCAATACGGACGAAGTTAAACAAAAGTAAGCCAAAACGTGTTGTGTAGATATATCTTTCTTTCGGACCCGAAGCTCGAAACATCGACGAATTATAGTAGGGGTCAGTAAAATATTGAATGTGCTAGTACCTTAAAACATCATTATCCGGGTATGCAAAATGCGTATATATTATGATTTTATGTTTGCATTTGAACCTTGGAACGCCCGATTAGCACTGCCTAAATTCACCACCTCACCGTCCCAATGAAGTTTCCTACAAACAAGAAGCCTGTTCCTAAAGAATTCCTCCCAAAAAGCCTGCCGTCCGAATCAGATTGACTAGCATTTATTTTATTTATCACCGAGGCACCCTCCCCTTTTTACGGCCCGCCCCGCAAGCAAAGTGAATTTTGATGTGTCCCCTTTTATGGGTCCCAATGAAACGTTTACTGTTCCAGTTTTTTCTTGCTCCCACTGCTGGTAGAAGCTGAACCAGTACACCATATTATATACAAAAATATATTTAAAAAACATCAAGACATCATAATATAAATAGGTACTTTAATAAAACACTTAAAAATATATATCTGGTGACAATTTTGCCTTGTTTTCTTGCTAAGCCAACGTGACGTCACAAACGCCACGCAGTCAAACAGGAAGAATTTTTGACGCGTGTCGCTTCTACACGAAACATCTTCAGGAGTCTTGACTCTACAAGCGCACGTGCGCTCATATCTCACCTGATTGTAAGTGATGATGCGGTAGAAGATGTTGTCCAAGCTTATAATTACTGGCTCTCAAGGACAGCGGACAGAATACACTGTTAGTTGCTTGGCAACAAGTGTTCAACTTCAAGGTGGTAGATAGCCATGTTGTAATTCTCAATATGCCCTACCACCATGCTAGAACGACAGCCATCCGTAGATAACGACCCAGACCGACAGTATAACGAGCATCCAAAGCACTTTGCGTGCTCAGTAGTATATGCAACTAGCGGTCACCCATCTAAATAACGACCGCAGCACCTTCATCACTATCACCTAGTTCATGGATGAACAATGACTACGCAAGCTACGTGCACTTCATATTCTATGGTGTGTGTGTATATAGGTGCAACAATGGTTACCAATGCTACAAGTAACATTCATACTTTGTGCCAATGTTTAGTTGATTACAAACCAATCTCCAGCACATTCCCATCCTAGAAAAAGGATGGGGCGGTAAAACTCTTATTAATTATATGAAATTTACCGCCCTAAGGTAAAGGAATGTGTTGGAGATTGGTTTGTAATCAACTAAACATTGGCACAAAGTATGAATGTTATTTGTAACATTGGTAACCATTATTACAAACAAAATGAGTGGCCTACGTGTTTTCCTTGCCTTTAAAATAAATAATGTAAGAAATAAGTAATAAATCTCTTTCAGTTGATTCTCAAAGTAAATAAAGGCTTAAAAACCTTTTTAAGGTGATGAAGTGACTTTGCTGTCCAGTCATCCGCCAAGTCTAAGCGTCAGGCCTCCATTATATAATTCCAGTGTCACCTGACTTATTCCGCTCGTCACGCCGAGACGTTGTCTTCCTTTACCTTCCATCTCGTTTGCCCGGTAATTACAGCGCCTTCCAATGAACACAGTAGTTTTAGCACACTGCTTCAAGACAAAATATTTCAAAGATTCACCATCTGGCTGCTACTTATATAACATAACCATGGCGCTTGTCAACAAATGCTTTACTTGCGTGGTTATCAGGTAAGCGAGCATTTACAAAATGCTTTAACGTGCAGTAAAGGTTAATCCGATTAAATTATATAATTAGATAACTACAAGTCTCCGATTGGTAATCTACGCTTAACGCCCATAGAAGCATCATTGGTTTACATCTTCGTACTACTGCAGAAGTGTGCACTTTACTGTGCAGATTGTAGAAACCTTCCACTCTGCACTTCCACTGCGTCGCCTTATTGAGCCCCTGATCGCTGTTTGTATTGCTTTGTTTTGCGCGGGATTTTGACGTCGTTACGTATTTCGTCCCGCGCTTGGCTTTAGCTTATTGGAGTTTGGGGGTACTTGATTGTTTTGACAATTGGTGTGTGTTAATGCATTGGTATTTTCAGCTTTGCAACATTCAACGTTTCACTTATCTGATTGGGAAGGACGCTCTTTTTAAAAACATTGGAGAAATCTGTTGTTTGCTGTTAAAAGTATGAAATGTGATTTGAGGTACGAATATTGGGTCCTGATTGACTGCTGAATAACATCTTTAACTGCAGCATCACTAAATAAATGGTGATTAAAGGCCAGTCTATGAACAATCCAGAAAAAAAAATATAAACCGTTGTAGTATTTCTTAATATAAAAAATATAAGAACATCCGGGAAGTTATGATTACCACAGTTTTATGAAATTATTTTCAACTGGGAGAAGCCTACTGTTGAATTTATGCATCCCTTATAAAAAACCTACAATTAACAATGTCATTTTATACATTTTTAGTCCTTGCTTTGTTTTTTACAGACCTCGTTAATCTACTACAATATATATTTTTTTAGATATTGACATTATTTTTTCAATGATATCATAGTCCACACCCAATTAGTTATTAGTTATTACTCTGTAATAAGCATTTCCTCTCATAATGTCGTTGTGCCTATTGAAAAATCTGGTCATTGGGTTTGTAACCGCCACTCGAGAACCTTTTTCTTTATTGGTTATCGGTTTCTGGAGCAATGCGACTTGCCCATTGCCACTTCAACTTGCAAATTAGAAGAGCTTTATCGGTGACTTTTATGGTGGTAGAATAAAATGTATGGTAATAAAACAAACCAAAATGTATATCTGTTTTGATACCCCTGCAATATTTCAGTAAGCTCAGGACATGTAGCTGAATATGCAAGCATAGCCTTAACTGATAAACTTATACCTAAAGAAAACCCACTTTTCGATGTCCAAATTAAATCGTATCATTTTCTTAACTTGATAATGTATCATCTCGAAAGAAGTGATTTTGCAAATACTTATGTAACTCTCGCAATGATTGTTGCTATCCTTCCTTATTTCTCAATATAACTTCAAACACAATTGCATGTTAAGTAAATATCATATTTACAAATTTTAAAGCACAATTTTATATCCCGCGACTCATCTACCAAACTCGATGGTCGAGCAGTTAAGGCATCTGGTGCCGCAATAACACGACTTTTATTGAAATGAAAAATATTACATTTACGGGCTCTAATAATGAGTAAATTTTATATTCGCTTATGGTATGTGCGATAGTTATTGAAATCTTATTTCGGTACGATTTATTTTCCAGAAAGCAACCCTATTAATTTTCAACACTGTAGTGTTGAAAAAAGCCACAACAAAGAACGCAGTTAAACAACAGCTCCACAACATTTCATCTGTTAACGTTATAGGCAATCTAAATCAGAGGTTCTTAAATTTTTCAAACTTTGTAGTTAATCTCATTGATACAGAATAAACCGTTCAAAATAGGTACATATAAAAAAAACTCTTAACGCACAATCAAATGTATTTACGTCTGAGAATAGGGGTAAAAATAAAATAAAAATACTGTTATAATTTTAATAGCAATTGAACTCGTTCTCTAAGTTTGTTCGGGGAATTACTGCCATCATACCTATTTATACCGCCAAGAAGATTACTGTATTCCAGTTTGAAGTGTATGTGTACCCCTGAAATTACGGGCACATGAGACTTAAGTACCAACATTATGTTCGCCGCTTGTGACGAACAAAATATTCTATTGTATGCAGGGGTTGCCACTTAATACCAGGTACGCCAAATACTTGTTCCATTACAATAACATAAAAAAAAAAACAATATTACTGTCTTTCAGTACGGAAATGTAAACATGACTGCTTGGCGGCCAAATCATTGGACACGGTGGTAAAACATTCTCTTTAGGTAAATACTCGTACCTAGATTTTATTTCGCTAGTTGTCAGTTCGCAATACGTCATTAGAGCAAGGATCAATATGCAACAAGTCTATATTTTCAATAACCCAATTCTTTCCGAAATTGAGGTGACAGTGGCACTGACAGTGATTTAACTGACAAACCCGAAGCGATTTGTGTGAAACAGCGCCACTCCATGCATTGTAATCGAAACATTCCAAACAGTTAATACATCTGGAAGAAAAATTATAGAAGACTTTGAAATGTGATCAGAAATACATTTAAAAGTCATCTATCCTTTTTTTGTTTTAATGGTATGAAGTAGCTGGACAGAAAAGTCAAACACAATATTTCTGGGTATCATCCAAGAATAGCATTATATACTAAACGTAATAAAAATAGACGGTTTAAAAATTTCGGCCACCTTATACTACATGACGACTTGTTTTGAACATAATGGAATGAAAGAAAGAAAAGAAGAGAGGAAGAGGTGACAAGACGTTCATTTAAATATAAAATAAAGGAAAAGACGAAGGTCGTGTCGTAGAAAGAGCTCTCTTGTCCTGGCACCAGAACGAGAGCGATAGTGAATACTCCACCGACAAGAGCATGACATTAAAATTTCAAGTATGTAACTCATTCCATTTACGACCAAAATCCGTGAAATACGAACTAACAGATCGGACCAGCGGACACGGAAAGAGAGCGGAGTCTCGCTTACAGGGTTCCATTTTGCCCTTTGAGTACGTAACACTAATAAATAGTTTCTAAATTATACCACACAGCGAAGTTATTTATCAGTTGGTAAACAATGCCCGTAAATATATAATAACACAAGGAAGCGTACCTCTAAATTGTCAATAAAATACGCATACGGTTTTTTATTGGTCGTGTTCCATTCGGTATTCTCTTTTACGCTTATTCTGCGTTGAAATAACGTTCTATTTGCAATTTGAATAAATCTGACGCTAAACGTTTATTCTGGATACGATAGTTTTATTTTGCTGGGTTATTGATACGATAATTCTTTATCGAGCAATTAAATAGTCAGTATTCTTATTTTTTCCAGTGCACTATTACAGATATTCTTCCTATATAAATGATTATTTTGAAAAATCAAATGCATTATCCGGTATTGTTTTGTCCCCGTGTTACATGGTAGTAGTGAATATTATGTATACAACCTGGCAGGCGATTTTATGTAGAAAATGTGTCACCAACTAAAGGTAGTAAAATTGCCAATCACCTCAGGTAAGGACCTGGGCTCATCGGCAATAAAAAAGTTACTTCAAACATTGCTCGTAATGTCTTCATACATTAATAATTCCCAATACCAGGTTCTGTATGTTTACTTTTCTTTATAATCAGGTGATGATGAACTAAGGTAATGTATTATGACAAGAGAGAAATATTGCAAAAATTACTTAAAAATGATTTGAGTGAATAAATAAGATGTTTTTATTGGAATTGTAATATATCATTGAGCGACAAATACAGACGACACAGACTTCAACGTCTAGTGTGAAGACCACCATACAAGATTTGGAAGTAGTGTTATTGGCTTAAATGAAGATTTTACTATTATTATTGAATTAAAACTAGGGGACTAGTGATATGTACAAACATTGTGAAGTTAGTACTCATATGTCTCTATCTATTCAGTTTTCTCAATAATTCGAAACAACGTTGGTTCTTATGCTTATAATTATGGTGAGTACGCCCGGTAAGCTTACTTGCTATAGTACCCTTCACACGTTAACACAGTTGTGCTGACACACTACTGCTTCGAAGTAAAATAACAGACACTGTAGTGGTACCCATCAGAACGAACACTTTACCTGAATGAAGATAAGGTTTACCACCTGATTTGACTATTTCCTGTGTAAAGTAGAGTGTGCAAACATACGTCTCATTTCAGGTAGATTGCATATTCAACTCACGATATTAACGATTTTGTACTCTTCCTCAATTGAATTTATGATGTTCTCAACCAGAAATAACACTGTGGCTTCATATACCAAGAATTCAATCTAAACTTCCAACCTTGTTTTTCTTTCCTTTGAAAACAAAGTTCATTCTTAATATATTTACAGGGAAATTTCCATCTGTTTTGGGGAAGATTTGGAAATATTCGGTAATAATTTTGTGGAATTACATTCCTGACCTTTGGGGCTCATGATGGTCAAAGATATATAATATTTACATCATAACTGTTTTATTGTAATGGTATGCTTTTAATAACAAACCACTACGAACTTTTTATCAATAACACTACATCTTTTTTTTTTTTTAGGGAGGACAGAGATGCTGGCTACCGCCTGTGCGATTGTCCAGCTCCACCGGATTTTGGGCGAGGGCCTGGCCCTACAATAGCCTGGGAGGGAGAAGTGCAAGGCACTTCTCCCGAGACGGGCGTAGAAGGCGAAAAGCGCTTTCTACCTCCGTCTCCTGCGGACGCCGAAAACGTGCCGCTACAATAGGAAGGGTTGACAGCGAGCTTAAGGGCACCACTGTGGTTCGGACCTCGGCTTGACTCGCTGTCGAGAGACATGGGGGGGATCGGAGCAAAATGCCTCTGTGCAACTGCAGTGTTGCACAATCGGGCCCTACACTACATCTATTACAACGAAAGCATTAGACAACCTACTAGCCATTGCACACTCACAGGCAGTGCAAATGCTCATTAATGGCAGCGTTGCGAAGTAATAAGATTTTATTCTTATGTGATTGTGACGGAACAAGCACCATGCCCACCTAGAGTGAAGCGGTAATCTCTGCCCATAACAAATGCATTTCAATGCGATATTAAAATAGAATAAAAATTTACATTAAATAATTTAAAGTTAAACCAATCCATCACAAGCCAATAAAATAACACAACATCGCTGTTTCAACGGGAAATTGTTATTATAATACTTCAAAAAGCTATTCAGGATTGATTGATTTCAAATCACTTTCACAATTACCTATCGTAAGAACTCTTGGAACTTTGAACGGTCAAACTTATGAAATAAACTGTGGTGAACGCGTGACACTTAAAGAAATTACCCCACTTTCGCAATACCAAGACACCCCCATAAAATCATATTACACAGTCTCCATAAACTGTAAAATAAAATAAGTTTTTATTGGCGAAATTTCAATCGCGGCTGCAAGATATGGCACGTCAAATTTGGACAAACACCAATTCCTTTCATGAATAAAACATTGCCTAAGTCCGCGATCCTTTCAGCGTAGATGTACTATATTCCCCAAAATTAAATACATCAATTCCTTAAACCTTATTAGAATCGCAATAAGTTTAAAATTCCTGTAACTGAACTGCAAAGAGGATTTTGTCGGGATCAGCTTCAAGGTTGCCAGTAGTGTTCGGGTTATGATAATTTTTAGACCCTCATTCAGTTATTATAGGGAGCTATTAAATTTCCTTCTCGATTTAGATGTTTGTTTATATCTTTACGCTATTGCTTTGATAGGGGGTTCGCTGTTTACTTATATAAAAAATGTAGTTGCAAAATGTAATGGGTAGCCCTTATGTAAGCCAGCATTTCTGTTTGAGAGATACCTTTGGTATTTTTATAAGTAAAAGATTGAAAAGTATTTTGAGTGCGTTTGCTTTACGTCCTCTAGGAAGTCGGTTGCACACAAGGTGTTAACTTATGTTGATTCATTTTGATTGTTTGGCGTACAATCTTTGCGAGATTTTGTATTCAAAGTTTAGAATGTATCCTTGGGTTTAATATTGCAGTATTTAGATATGTGACTGTTTTAAACATAGTGTTAAATAGCGAGTTATATATATAGTTGCTCCAACTATACCTTTCTTTGAAATAAAATTCACGTAAATTTCACACATTTTTAAATATTATAAATTAACCAGTATAGCACTGAAGATCGAATACGTTGACCCGGGCAGCTGCTCATCATCAGGGCGAGAGTGCAGCTGCGTCTGCAAGCTCCCGGCTGGCGTAGACATAATTAAACTCTATCCTTACTTAAAAAATAGGATAATTCATAAACATTGAAATAACGCTTGCTGAGTAACTAAACTTACAAAATCATATCATACGGAGAAAATTGACCACAGAGCGGGGTGCCAAACCACGACCAATTTTTCCTAACGATCCGGCAATTAGGCATCTTGGTCGCGAATAACGTATCTAACTCTTGATCATACTCTTTCTATTTGAGCTACATCATGTAAATAATGACCAACCGTTAAAATTTATTTATATATCTATATCTTTTAGTCAAATGAGGTAAGACACTAATCCGGTGTGTTCATTTAAAAATATTTGATTACGTTACTTTTAAACTTGTAATCAATTAAATAAGTATTGAACTGACAAGTTAAAGCCAAACATATACATTGTGAGAAATCACATCAACTTTCTGTGAAAACCACTCAAAAGTATAGAAGGAGATACGTAAACCACGATGTCATAATTAGGCGGTTAGAAAACAGCAAAAGGTACAAAATTTTAATAATTTTTCAATGGTCACAAATAGCAAAGTGCACATCTTATTCATATTCCCATATAGTTTATTTTTATTATTTCTGATAGGTAAGCCTTTGACCACAATCTCACCTGACGGGAAGTGATGATGTGGACGAAGGTGTTAACTAGCTTAACTTAGAATTACTGGATCTCAAGTACATCTGCCGGAATACACTGTTAGGTGCCCTTCCATCATGTGGTGAAGCTCAAGCCCGCGGCGGGAATCGAACCATGGACTTGCTACGCGGCAGTCCATAGCCTATGCCACTGAGCCATCACTGCTTCAATGGTAAGTACTAGCGACCACAATTGTTTTTCAACCTTCCATCCTTATATAAGTCGGTGCACACTTATTCAAACTATAGAGCTCCAAAACAAGCCAACCAGGAATGCAGCAATGTAAGCATATTCTACCTCACTGCACTAAAACAAAACGACATTAGGTACGTGTTATTCACCTGGCAGCAATCCGCATCACACCGTTTCACCCGCGCTAATCACTGTGCATTTGTAGTTAAGAGCTTCGCACGTATATGTACGATTATTCCAAGTGATTTGGATGAGATTTGATAGTGGGGTCGATTACTGAAAAGTATGTATCAGATGGCGCTGTGCGTTTGTTACCTCGCAGAAGTCTTATATATTCAGTATTTCACAAACTCTTTAGTTTTGTTTAGTCAAGAGTTGATGCAATCTATACCTATTAGCATATAATCTATACCTAGTATGTCATAGATTAAACGAGAAGTTACAAAGGAGGTGTTTACCTTCTGAGATTAACAATAATTCAATAAAGTCGAAAGATTATACCTACTCTATTCATTGTATTAGGAGTTTGTATGGGACGTCGTATATCTTTTGGAGTATTGTCATTTTTTTAGTATAGTATTAGGAGATTTGATATAGGTTAATACTGCATAACGATAAATGCGGGCCGCTTGCGTATAAGTTCTACTTCAGTTAGTAAAGAACTCTTTGGTTTATTTTTATGTGTAAAACGAATGAAACAAACTACAATCTCGTTAGTAATAAGTGTGGAAACGTTTTTTTTTTGTATATGAAACACTAGTGCGGTAAAGTACACAAAAAACACGAGTGCGTAATAGACTATATTATGACACTAAAATCGGTGCATTTAAAGGCCAGTTACGAGCGAGTGTGTTGAAAATTGTTATTTGTACATCACAGTAGCTCGAAAATATATTAGATCAAACTCCTAAGTTTCGTCAGGCTAACTACATAGATGTAGTTTTATTACATATACACTATCAACAACACCACTACAAACAACGTCCGTGTTTTCTTTGTACATTGGAATCTTACAGTATTAAAAGATGCATGCAGCACTGCTCCAGCCCAACTGGTAGTGGGCTGGAGCATTTGGATAATCTGTGGGCCTGCAATGGCCTTTAGGTTGCTTAAATGATTTTGTTGTAGTGTTGTATTAGTTTGAAGTGTGTTATATATATAATAAAGGTTTTAAAAATGTACACATTACCACGCTTTTCTTAAATATTGTTTCAATTTTTTTTTTTTATGTACTTATAACTTGTTTTTGTGGGGATACCTTCCTTATCTTTGGAGATAACTCACCAATTTGTTAATTCCTATTTCTCTAAACATTCAGCAAGTTTTCTTTATGTAACAGTAGGGCATGCTAACATTAGGTTATGAATACTATAAAAGCCCATGACAGGAAAGCCTACTTGTAGCTCTGTCTGCCAAGTTTAACCGAAAATACCGTATCACCAGTATGCCAAAAACATGATTTGATATAATATACTACTACTTACTACACAGTTTGCGATTACTTAAACGACAAACATGCTTGGACTGGTTCGCCTCTGCCAAACTAGCGCCTGTCACCTACGTAATGTAAATAAATATTGTAATAATTTTACTATATAGTATGTACTTAACACATTGTTAAAAAACGTTTAAAAGAATGGCCCCGAGTTTCTTGCCCGTTCTTCTCGCAGTGGCTCTATAATTTTTGTTTGCTGAACGTAGCAGTACAATGTAGTATATTTCAATATTAAAATTTGTAATTGACCTTCATAAGAGCGTTGTAGACGCCTAAATTGAATAAATGATTTTGACTTTGACTTTGATACTGTAATAGCCGAATCGTCCACTGCTGAATACAGCCACCCGTATTAAGGGGGTATTTGCCATTATCCTCACGCTTGGCAGGCGTCTTGGGGATCGCAGTGTAAGTTGGCAGTTCTTTAGAAGGCGCTGCTGCCCACCTTCCAGTATTTTTCCCTTAGTCGCCTCTTACGACACCCACGGGATGATATGGGGAGGTGCGATTCTAACCCGGCACCCCACGGAGCAAGATATTTACATTATATTTATATTGTTATTAGATATATACCTACCGATTAAATTATTATATAACTAGATGTGCCCTAATGGCAACTTGCACATCTCTTGGGTTAACAGAAAAACCCACTTAAAAGTCTAATTTTGCATTCTACAAAACTATTTGTACCGCAATAGTTTGTGATTATAGGTATGTTGTGCCCAATTCATTTGTTGGTACATAGTGAGAATAACCGTAGAATGTTGGAAAACTTGTTTGATGTTAAGACATGTTACATAGAATTGGTTTCCTTTGTAATGTTTGATACGGCTATAATATACCATTCTACCCGCGACTGTTATTTTACTAAGTTTCACATTAACGGTGTGATAAAATATGTACTTAGTTTAATCACCGAGCGAGTACGTAGTGCGAGCGAAGCGTCCCTTCTTCAGCTTTCACAAAAATGTTTTCGTATGTCCGGTTGTTCTCTTCTACAGGTCGTATTTCTCAACCAATTCTCGTGAAACTTTATGAGTAGGTTTGATAATTTAATAAATTTTTTGGTCAATTCAGTTAACGGAAAATTTTCAAAATGTCAGAGATATGTGGTTTAAAATTAAAAAATAACTTATTCATCGTACAAACTTATAGGGGCTGGGGTGGTAAAGAATAAGAAAAGCACATCTATTTATCGGGTTCGTTGCATACGCACCCAATGTCAACTCCCCCCCGTCAGTTGTCCACGATCTCAGTTCCCCCCGATAAATTTGATTGAAAGAAATAACTACCATATATTAAATGTACCGTTAGCAAAAAAGAGTTTCTCTTGATAATACTATATTTATTTCAATATCATAATTGCTAAAATTACATATAGTCAATTGTTTCGAATGGTTTTTGTATGTTATCCAAAAATCTTGCGTATTAATAACACTTACAATTGTGTTATTAAAATGCAAGATTCAAAATTCAAAATTTGTGCATAATAGCTAGGTATTATATTGGTAGAACCGCAGCTGCCGGTATTATGAATGAAATTATATTGTTCTCGTAATCTTTCAATTATGACAAGTTTAACTTCAAATCACCAATCAGTCCAGCGCATTTCTTACGAATTATAAAATTTGGGTTAATGATAACAATAGTCAGTACCAGGAAACACAGATGAAAGTGAAAAAAAAATTATGCAAAAACAATATATCAGTGAATCAGTACAAAACAGCAAGTTCAAACTTAACCCCTTGTAGTAACTTATTTTTTTTTCTTTTAGTAATCTTAATGTTTTGTGATTGTTGATTTCCTCTGATTGAGTGTTTAATATTGTTAATTTTATATACTTTGTACATTGTTAAGTGATTTATAAATGCTGTTTTTGCCTGCTTTAATGTTAATATTGTTGTTGATTTTTAAAATGAAGCTTTAAAATTAATAAATGGTCGTAGAAAATTAGTCTTTCCTTTATTTTTCTTATAGTCCTTTATTTATTCTTATAATTCATCACAGTCATCGCGATGCATGCTCGGTAACGGACGTGTATCGCTGACGGGAAAGTCACAAATTGTAATTTGAGAATCGCGCGGCATTAGCCGCCGCTTAATTTATTGTCGCTATGGACTCTCCGGAACTCGTAGCCAACGAGTTGTTGGCGTTTATGATCTACGCTATAGACAACACGGACGAGATCAGCATCTTGCAGATTTGCAAGATGGCGAAAGAAGTCTCTAAGACATCATCAACTCAAAGTGACTGACCGAGACGACGTGCCCGTTGAATTTTGTACAAAGGAGTTGGGCCGCTTGCCTTCGGTTCCGTGGGAGAGCCTCAATTGCGTGAGGATGTTAAAGGACATCACTGAAGAGCAGCATGAGCCAAGTTATGAGTAAGTTGGAGATCTCTGAAAACATTATCAGTGAGCTGCGTGGTGAAGTAGTGTCATTGAGAAACATTATTTCAATAAGTAGGTCACCTGAGGCCACTAACATTAACGTACATCGCGATGGTAACGCGTCGTCAAGTTTCGAGTCGTGACCACACCGCCGACCAATGCACCGCACCCCGCACCCCGCACACCCACGATAACGTCACGTATCTCTGCGTCGACGCCGGAACGCGCTTACGCCGCTATCGTTGCCAGACCTACCCCGGATCTAACTGAGAGAAGAAGAGAAAAATTGGGTCACTGCGACCCAGTTTGTAATGCTATGCCTTTGCGCACGCTAAACAGCAAATGTGATAATGATGGATTCACAAAAGTAGAGAGGAAAAAGAAGAAAAAGAACACCTCTCAGGACAAGAGCGGTACTGCACCTACCGGCGATAACCATCTGCTGGGCCCAGAGTTGCCGTCAACACAGCTCTACGTTTCTCGCTTGCACTACACCACGCAAGTTGAAGATCTGGTGGAGTACATCGCGCTCAAGACTAACATGAATCTGAGGGTTCAGCGGTTGGAGTCTCGCCACAACGTGACCTTCAAATCATTTGTGGTGAGAGTGCCGACTCGCGAACTTCCAACATTCATGGAAGCTGAATTTTGGCCGAAGGGTGACAAGTTCCGGCGTTTCCTCGGTCGGATACCTGACGCCTCGCGCATCGCGTCAGCAGATAAAAAGTGATTAATAACATGTCATTATAAAAACTATTATATATGTTAGTTTAAGGTATATATTTTATGGGCCTGTGTTATTTATAATGCTAAGTTTCCTGAAATAAATGGTTTATTATTATTATATTATTATTATAATTGCATAAAATATACAGTAAATTCTCATTATAAGTTTTACAAAGTAAGCTTATCTATAACAAAAATATCTTCCAACCAACCTAAACTTGTGTGCCCCAGTTTTTTTTAAATAACTTTAAATACACTTTCGCTGCTGACAGTACAAATCACAAAAAAATATTCGCTCAAAATTTATCGGGTGGAACTGAAATCGTGGGCAACTGAGACGGGGGAGTTGACATTGGGTGCGTATGCAACGAACCCTATTTATCAGCTTTTAGAATAGGTATACCGAATGTTTTTTTTTAACCCATGCTATAAAAGATAAGATAATATATAGAAGACGTAAACTATAACCAATATTATTGGCTATACTTACTATGCCCATTACCAATGCATACCCATATAGGTTTTATTCGCTATTTTTTTTCCTTTAAAGCGTAATAGCATAATGAAGAAACACAAATTACTGTGTCACATCATAAATTTTCACCAGTTTTCAGAATATGACTATGATTTTTGGATTTTGTAACCCATTCTCCCTTTAGAGTCGTAGTAAACCTTTATTCAAGTAAGTTAAGCAAGAGCAGGTTTACAGCTCCGATAGATACTAGTTTTGTAATTAATATGGAACTTTTTTCCACTACTGAAAGGTATGAAATAATTTCTAAATATGATTACGAGCACTAAGCGAAAATAATATTTTCAAATTGGAGCACACATTTTTCTTTTTGCCTCTGGCGGGAATCGATCCTGCGTCCCCCAATTTTGCGCCGGATGCCTATTCTGCTCGGCATACAACTACTTTAAGATGTTTTCACTGCCAGTGATGATCCTTCACATTTGTATTCCTCAATTATCAATTATTAAATATGAATAACATGGTAGATTTCAATAATATCGTTACACTTGTTCGACAATAAACATCTAAGATATGTGCAAAATAATGTAATGCTGGCACATATTTGGTTCAACGAATAAGCATTGCAATTCATCGGGGCAATGCTGCCAGCATGCTGGGCACGCTGCCAACTGGGAGTGCGCTGGAGCATTTAGACTGCCTGTGAGTCTGCAATGACTTATATGTTGTCTAAATGCTTTTATTTTAGTAGCTGTAGTTTTTTATGTAGTTCGTAGTATTTTGTTTAATATGTGCAAAATAGACATTTAAGTTATAGTAACAACTAGCTGTACCCGCGACTTCGTTCGCGATTGCCGTACCTGCAGACTAATTATTCACATTTGTGCACTGTTTATCTCATATTAAGCAACACTGTAGTCTGCGGTGAAGAACTCTTATAGTAAACCATAGCTCAGAATGGAGCTTTCTACTTTGGATGTCAAAACTCCCGGGTTGTATTTTCCAGAAGACAGTAGTTAAGTAACTCAGAGAGTTCTTTCCCGGTTCGCACAATAAATGTTGCAGCAAAGTACCTTGTGCGTTTCTTTAGAATTTCGATTTTAAAACGGCGGTTTTAAAGTCTAAAAAAAAATTTAAAATTGACGGTAGATCGATTTTTTTTTATTTCTCATTCTCGGAAAGTAGTGTTTGTTTGATCTGAGTAGCGGGTGGGAGACGCTCCTTCCCACCTAAGGCCGGGAAAAACATTGGTGTAAACAAAGTTATATGTCTAAGATTTTTCGTTGTAAATTAATATTCTGTTGGTGTAAAACAATTAATAACAACTATGTTTGGCAGGGTAGTAACTATACATAAGGTAGAAAGTGTGGGTAAAAAAACTTTTTAACTTTCCCTTAATTTCATTGTTCTAACTCCTAGTGTATCTTTGTATCTTCTACTCATGTTTATTATTTTTAGTAAATATTTAGAAAATCTACTATTTTTTTACCCTCCTCATATTTTAAATGAAAAGTAGAGTGTTTAACACGGATGTAAGTCATCGATTCCTACTTGGACTATAGCCGTATTAATTTTAAAAATATACTGCTCATGTTATTAAAATCAAAATAAATAATATAAAAAAACATTCTATATTTATATCTTTATTCCTTATATTAGTAGTGAAAAGCAGAGAGATTCCTATTCGGGCTATAGCCGCCCGTAAATATTCCAAACAAAATTTTACGTAAAATTTCACAAATAGTTCAAACCTCTCAATAAATTTTTAGTAAGTATGTTATTTTATCAATGAATAATTTTTAGAAAGCTACTTTATTTACTTTCTTTAAATTCGAAATAAAAAGTAGAGAGCTGAACGCGGGTGAAAGTTACCAATTCCTTTCGACCCTTGTATAACAATCTACTAAAGTTGTGCACTTCCAACTTTTAAACGGATTAAATCACGTATATTTATCATTATTTTTGTCCCGACAGTCACCCCGTGACCACGATCACTACAAAGTGTTTGAAACGTCGGGACAAAAATAATGCGCGATTAATATACGCGATTTATACCGTTTAAAGTTGTTTAATTACTAAGTGTAACAATCGCGAAAACCTAAGACACATTGTGCACTTTCATTTCACAGTCTCCGAAATGTATCCGTCAAAAGAAAGATAATTATGTAGTTTAAAAAACTGATTGTGGTGAATGTTTTTTTTTTTTATTGCTGATAGGTACGCCTTTGACCACAATCTCACCTGATGGTAAGTGACGATGTGGTCGTAGGTGTTAACAGGCTTAACCTAGAATTACTGGCTCTCAAGGACAGCTGCCGGAACACACCGTTAGGTGCTTGGTGACAGATTTTCCACTGGAGGGTGGTGGCTAGCCAGGCGGACATTCGCAAAAATGCCCTTCCACCATGCGGTGAAGCTCAAGCCAGCGGCGGGATTCGAACCATGGACCTGCTGCGCGGCAGTCCATAGCCAAAGCCACTGAGCTATCACTGCTTCAAATGTACCACATTTTAGAGTTTTATCGTAGCAAGCTTGCAAAACTAAATAAGGGTGCCGTGCTGCCCGTGGGGCGCCAGGCTGCCCGTGGGATGCCGGTCTGTCCGTGGGGTGTCGGGCTTCCCGTGGGGTTCCGGGCTGCCTGTGGGCTTAAGATGAGCCGTACGTTAAAGGGTTTTTCAACATTCCGCGGTCCAAGTTATTTAAAACGAAATATTTAGTTTGCTTTAGCTGTAATTTCTGAACTGCAAAACTGAGGACTTTGAAATATTTACGGGAAAATAATTAAATAACCACTATTGTAACAAAAAAAGAATGTTTGAAATCGGACCACGCGTTAATAAATTACAACTAAATGTACATTTTGACTTTCATCCCCTTTCCCAAGAGAACCGTACTGAATTTCGGAATAAAAGTATCGTATGTCCTTCTTCGTAGTATGAACTCGAATCGTGCTAAGTTTCATTCAAATCCATTCAGTAGTTTTGGAGTGATGCGAGGCCAGGATACAGACAGACAGCCAGAAAAAAAAAAGCAGTTTTTGCATCAGTATCAGCTACAGATTGCTCTCAAAACATATTTTCAAAATATCTGCAATGGATAGAATTGGACCTGTTACAGTTTTATTATAAGTATAAATATATAAATTTAAGCGTCTTCCCTCGCGCTTACCTATTCGCCTTCTGCAACCTGTTATAGGTATAGATTAGACTGATTAGAACATTGCATGTTATGAAAAATATACGTAGGGAAGTTGTGCTTATCGTAATAAAAAAAACTTTGTTTTATCGTTTGAAAAATCAGTCTTTTGGAGAGGTCCGACTACGGACCTATCTATTATACCTATACGATAAAGTGCAAACGCTAGCTTAAGATGAGCCGTACGTTGAAAGGTTCCTGTACATTCGGGGTGTCAAGTTATTTGGAACGTAATATTTAGGTTGTGATGTCTGTAATTTCTGAACTGCAAATCCGATGACTTTGAAATATTTCCGTGATAGTTTTTAAAGCACCACTATTGTAATTAAAAAATCGGCCAAGTGCGAGTCGGACTCGCGCACGAGGGGTTCCGTACCATTAGCTATACAACATTAGACTTCATATTTTAACCTTTTTTTGTTTTAACGTGAGCGAGTCCAACTCGCACTTGGCCAACTTTTTGTATTTGTTGTTATAGCGGCAACAGAAATACATCATCTGTGAAAATTTCAACTGTCTAGCTATCACCGTTCTTGAGATACAGCCTGGTGACAGACGGACGGACGGATGGACGGACAGACGGACGGACGGACAGCGGGACAGACCGTTTTTACCCTTTGGGTACGGAACCCTAAAAAGAACGTCTGAAATCGGACTACGCGTTATTAAATTACAACTAAGTGTATATTTTGACTTTCATCCCCTCTCCCAAGGGAACCATGCTGAATTTCGGGATAAAAAGCTAAATTATCCTACCTTGTAGTATGGACTCCAATCATGCTAAGTTTCACTGAAATCCATCCAGTAGTTTTGGAGTGATACGCGGCCGGGATACAGACAGACAGACAGACAGACAGACAGACAGACAGACAAAAATAAAAAAAAATATAGTTTCGGCATCAGTATCAGCTACAGAGTACTGTACATTTTTTTTTTTCAAAATATCTGCCATGTACAGAATTGGACCTGTTACAGTTTTATTATAAGTATAGATTACATAATATTCTATCATTCTTGTGGATGGTCCTAGATATTGTATCTCGAGTTCTTGTCCGGTGTAATACGAACCTCGATGAAGGAACAACGCTATTTGCTATTAGAAAACATAAGAACCTCACAATCAGAAGAAATTTAACATTCCTATGTTGGCAGTAACAAAAGTTAGCGTGTTGCAAACGCATTGTTCCAGAGATAACGATCTCGACACGCTATTTAGTGCACGCTCACCCTATCTCTAGTTCTCAGGAAACTTACGTTTTATAACTGAGCACGTTATGTTACATAGTAAGGACATGTCATTCGATACTTATAAGTCGTACCTAGTGTTGGTACTAATTGATGGCCAAGTTACCAGGGCTATGTTCATAAACTGTGATAAGTTAAACCTACTTACATGTTTAAAAATGAAGATTAATTCCTGTATTTTCCATTAGCGACTCGAGTGACTCCGTTCCTCCGTTCCGTTCATCTGATTATTTGTCGAGCCAACGTCGCTTCTAAGATATAACACTGGTATCGTGATGTTATTTATTGAATGTTCAAGACGTTCGCGGTAACATCTCGCTTTCACTTGCTTTATGCCTGGGAATAATTATTGAATTATATGAGAATTTCATTTTAGGTATGATTCATTTAGTTATTATTTAAAAATTTCTTAAGTTTTTGGTCAGATTTTAAAAAACGTGTAAAGAGTATAAAAACTAAATTGGTTTTAACCAGATATAAACTTTGATCTCATAATCACTTCCCATCAGATGAAATAGTGATCAAAAGGCTATATAAAAGCTTGTAAAGTTTATGCGGCACCTTGTTGTCGACACTCTTTACCACTGGGTTACCATATCATTACCATCATTCTAAAATATTGTTCTCGGATCTGTCATAGGTAGTTAGTTTAATATGTAACTAGTGCAGTGTTCTGTAGTGGAAACTACTAAATTCTGAATTATATCTGTATGCCTTTTTATTATGAAATCTCCATTACTGTATGTTAAAAAAAACCAGAACAGAACATGCGTACCATAAGCAGCTTAGTTATTTTGTTCTGCTTCTTTTGAAATTCATGGGAATGTGTAAGGTCGTATTAAAAAAATATACATATATTAATAAAACTGTCATTTGCACATGATTAACTAATTGAAACGATAATGAAAACAAGCTAACAAATAATTACTTAATTAATTGCATCAATCTGTGTTGTTCAAACTCTTTAAATTAAGCCTTATTGTTCTGAGCGGTACATAACTCAAAAAATTAAGCCATTATGTATTTCCTTTTGATTAACTTCTATCTGTCATAAAATTTTAATTAACTTAGGCAATCATGGAACCTATATTAAGAAAATTAATTCCATGAATGCTTACTATAAGTACTTAAATTAACTATTGTTCTAGTGTGTTCTTTATACCTATAATGTGGCTAGCTGTTCTTAGAAGTTAACTTCTACAGCGCTACACTCCAATTCCTCTCAATATTGCTGTCAATAATCGTATCTTGGGATGTCTGAATCCAAACGATGTGGGAGGAATTCTAGGGAGTTCTTATATATGTATATGCACATCGCTATGGCAACTATACAATGTTAATACTTAAGATCATATACTAGAGCTTCTATAGTGTATATATGTAACTCAAGTAATATCTTAAGTGAGGTCTAATTCTTGGTATGTACTCTCATTGCTATTTACTGTGTTTCCCTATGTCCTAACCTTGCTAATAGCTCTTATAGCTATAAGCGTAAACATCTTGTTGAACATTTGACAGCTAGTGACAAGACAGTCCTGTCAGATACTATTTTTGGACCTATAGTTTTTTAATTGTTATATAGTCCTATTAATAATTGTTAATTATTTTAAGATTTTATTATTATTTAGTAAGCTAGATATATTATGAAAATATTATATTTCCTAAGGCAAAACCTACATTCCAGATTTGGTTTAAGAGCAGGCGACCTCTCTCGGATCATTGATGTACTACTTCAGCGAGCAATGCATGCACAATGGTAGTGAGATCCATTTGAGAACGGATAGATATTTCTATGCTGCAGCCTAATGGTAGATAAATGGGTAGATGGCGCTAATAGTAAAATAAGTATTATTTCTTTAAGTTAATTAATATTTGTTCATCGTTCAGGAAGGTGACAAAAGGTACATACATACATTTGTTAAATTTCAGCAGTAATTTATCATCAACCTCTGGGTTATAGCAAATAATTTACCATTCCGTTTGTTTTTGTGCAAACTACCAAGAAAACATAAAATCATGTATAAAAATCTAACCAATACTTATGCGCCTGGAAGAGATCGCTATAAGTGATAATATAGCCCATTGTGACACTTAAATCAAAGTTTTTTTGTAAGAATTAAATTTGTATTTTATTATTGAAACAATAAAGAATTATCTATCTAAGTATCTATGTGTAACTAGCAACTACCGTATCTATTTCAGTAATAAAAAAAAACGTAAACTTAATTAAAAGTTGATTACTTAGGATGATAATAATAATATAGTGATGTATTATTAAACTATCATCATGAATATTTCCATGGTCATGTCTTTTGATATCATATCACTGTACATAACGTGTTGTTCATGTTAAAGTTAGCGCCAAAGTTCGTTAAGTACCGCGGATAAAGTATCAACGTGTATCTTTTATGATATGTTTGCCAAGTTTTAGCTAGGTTTGTGGGGCTGTTGTAATTTTCAACTTAAAAATATACACCCATATAAATAAAAAAGTATATATAAGGATTTAAGTATTGAGTATAGCTTAACAGCTAATTGAAAAGAAGAATATTATATAATATATTCATATTTGTAATTGACCTTCATAAGAGACAGGACAGAAGAGGCGTCAGAGACGCCTGCATTGAATAAATGATTTAGACATTGAATTTACCGTTTTAAAAAAACCCGATTTTTAAACTCAATCCTTGCATACATCGAGAGCCGGAGACGTTAACCCAATATGTGCTAAAAAGAAGTCTGATGACACAATAAATACTATACCTTTTCCAAATCCAAATATTTATATCGATAGAAAAATTACCATAAAGACTTCCTTTGAATTTCGCTTAATCAAGTGCAGTGTCGGTAAAGCAAAACGTAATAAACAAAATTTTATTTTATGTAGCAAATATGCACCGTAATTCATAGATACAGTAGTAAAAGATTTTTCCGTCTTTAACAAATTAATGTTCATATGAATTTGTTAAACACTTTTGCTCGCGCAATTTACCAACTCGCACTTGGACAGTTTTTTATTTGTTGCATTATTGTCCAATTTTATAAGTCTATTCTACTAGAACCGATACGTGGTTATTTTATTTTTTGTTTAAATCACTCCTATTCTATTTTTACACGAATGCCCAAAAAAGAAGTTGTATGTTTTTAAGTTTCATGTTTATAATGTATGTTTGTCAGTTTATTTATTCCACCATAACTTCTAAACGACTTAACCGATTTTAATGTGTGAGATATCTTAAGATTCGTATGTATTGTATAACGCAAGTGGTACTAAGTACTTATAAAAAATAACAAACAAGTGAATTTTAGACTCCATATTGTTAGGAAAAAAAAAATTTCTTCCAAACCCATCGTGCGGTGTATAAAAAAAATGGGCTTTAAAAAACGATTCCATAAGTATATTATATAACATGCAGTTTTCAATTCATTGGAATGAGAACTTTTTTATTTAATTCATACTTGTTAATATAATATTGTTTTAACATAATTCACGGAAATATTTGATAACGGGGACGATTTATACAGTGGTTCAACTCACATCGCTGGTATATACACAGAATGTGGATTTATGCAATCCAGTGCAACAGAGTGCAGTGCTGTGTACCGAGGGTCCAGTACAAAGTTTGAATGACGCTGTAGCGATGAACGATTTGGCAAAAAAGCAACTGGTGCGAAAGTTGCAAATGTTGAGATAAGTAATTGAACGAAGAATATCATTTCTCATTAACCGACTTCAAAAAAGGAGGAAGTTCTCAAATCGTCTTTTTTGTTTTAAGTTCGTTACCTCAGAACTTTTGACTGGGTGAAACGATTTTGATATTTATTTTTATTTGATATCTGATGCTTGTCGTTTGGTCCCATTTAAATTTCATCAAAATCGGTCAATCTGTTTTTGAGTTACACTCCAATAACTGAAAAATATTTTCGTGACAATGAATGATTATCCATGCGTATGTGTAGCAGAGGTCACTGAAATAGGTTAGGAAATTTTAAACCAAAAAATGGAACCGACTTCAATACTCAAAAGTGTGAAATAACTTGTCGAAGTCGGTACCATGCGCACAATATTGTGATAATAGGTTCTCTTGAACACCATTATTATATAGCAATATAGCCATTGGTCAAAACCTAGCCAGTTTTGCCATTTTCAGTAGACATTTGAGAAACAAATATTCTAAATTAATTTAATTTGAATAATCCAAATCCGGCTAAGTAATTTTCCTCAGTACGGGCATGAAGCTATTAGCTTCAGCAATAACATTATTAATCTGGCAACAAAGCGAGCAATCTCACAGCGGGCTGCTGGAACAAATTGAGATTATGAAATGTTATTTTATTTAATGAACTTTCAAACCATGCCATAAGGACTTGGCACTGAACATACACGATATCTGTTTGAACAAAGATTGTTTGCAAAATTACTTCACAAGGAAATATCTAAACTACGAGCGGAATTTCAACCTGCAACCACCCACCCATATAACCGGGACATGCTCTTCCATCTGAGCTATCGTAGTGGGTGAATCATACCTCAAATTCCCTTCTTGTTAATAGTTCAATTAAGATTGGCTGCAGAATTTCTGAAGCGCTCGTAGCGAAGTTTGATTTGCTGTTCTTAATCGATCAGCAAAGTTAAGCAACGTCCGCCGCGGTCAGGAGTTGGATGGGTGAGCGCTAGTGACATTACTACTGAGCGCTTCCGTGCTTCGGAGGGCACGTTAAGCCGTCGGTCCCGGTTGCTGTCTTACGATGGCAGTCGTTACAGCATGGTGGTATGGCATTTTGCGAATGCCCACCTGGCTAGCTACCACCCTCAAATAGAAAATCTGTCGTTAAGCACCTAACGGTGTGTTCCGGCAGCTGCCCTTGAGAGCCAGTAATCCTAGGCTACCCTGAACAACATTTTCGACGACCTCATCACCATCAGATGAGATAGTGGTCAAAGGTTATCTTATAAGATATAAAAAAAAAATTCACTCCGTTTCTTTAAGACGTTTAAATGATAGGAGCGAAGGGATGGATTTAAGCTATGACTCTAGTAATAAATCTTAACAAAATTCTTGAAGTGTAAGCACACCTGCCGTCCGCCGTCTCTTTTAGATACTTATTGAATCTTTGAACTAACTACAATTAAATGTAAGTGTAAGTAATTTTATTTTCTCTTTTGCCACAAATTTTCAATCATCCTTAAATTAAGATACTCACGGTCGAGCTCGAAGTACTGTTTCATACAGCAGAATATCGAAGTAAGGAAAGTCAGTGAGCAACAATAGTTCTTGGTTACGCAACAAGTTGAGGATGTACCGGAACATGACACCGTCGCGGTCGATGAAATAGTGCTGCTTCAGCGTATCCAAAACTATGGGAATGTTCCCGTTGAACATCTTGCACAGTTACGAGTCGGGGAATCTGCAAAAAACAATAATGAGGCATGATTAGATGTTTGTAATATCATTCTTCAAAGGCTCACCACAATTGAGTTATAAGTTTTAGTTTGTAAGTTTTTGTAGTATACAACGCACGCCATAGTAGGTAATAAGGCTTAAAATTCAATTACAAAAAACCGTATGCGAACGAAATATTACGCGAAGAAGTCGTGATCTCTCATTCTCTAGTACCCGCGTACGATTATATACGTCCAATAACCATGAAGATAAGATGATGACCTGAAATGATATTGGAGCCCCAATGGTGATTTTTTGAGAACACTCGTGTATGTATAAGATATCCGGAGTAAACACGCTAGCACTATGCTATGATCAACCTGTACCATAATTATTTTCAAACTATGCTACAGTACTAATAAATTTCTTAATACAGTAAAAATAACTAATACATATACTACTGGCGACCCACGACGGCTTTACATGGGCATTTAACAAAAATATAAAAAACAAACTCAACTTTTTGAAAATATTCTATAGCCTAAGTTCATTAGAGATAATGTAGAATTCTAATGGTTACAGAATTTTAATAATTTTAGAATGGATAGATTGAGGCGTTACTTTGCGGAAATCCATATTTAATAATAACAAATACTTTTAAAAGTATCCTAAAAAATATTAAATAATATTTAAATAAAACACTTAAAAAAGCATAAAATTATATATCTAGTGTCAATTCCGCCTAATTTTCCTGTTATCTACATGACGTCACAAACATCGAGACATCTCGATCGTGCGCTTGGTAAGTCAAGACCTCCTGAAGATGCTTCGTTTAGAAGCGAAACTAGTCGGGTATTCTTCCGGTAAGGCTGCGTGATGTTTGTGACGTCACGTAGATAACAGGAAAATTAGGCGGAATTGACACTAGATTTTTATGCTTTTTTAAGTGTTTTATTTAAATATTATATAATATTTTTAGGACACTTTTAAAAGTATTTGTTATTATTAATAATTTTATATTTGCAATAACGCATGGTCTGCGGATTACATTGTTTGCAGTACAACGTAAGTAGAACTATAGATGTCGCTCCATCCCAATAGATGGTTAAAAAGAACAATAGGAAAAATTTGAGTTATGGACTCATTGTCATGTTAGCTCAATTGGATTAGAGCATACCCCGGCTAAAGGGGTGGACGGACGCGGGTTCGAATCCCGCACATGACTTAAATTTTTCCTCTCGTATAATTGGTAAAAGATTTTTTCGAATATGTCCAATAGTTATTAAGTTTAGTCGCTACCAACAAAAACACAAATCTTTCCTCGTTATATTATTAGTATAGATATATTAACATTGCCAAAGTTATAAGAATTACGGTAGGTAGGTTATAAAGACCTAATTACTATTGAGACAATAGAATATAGATAATAGTCTTAGAACAAAAGATAAAAATCCAGTACCAAAAAAAGAGATGCATATTACATACAAAACAGGTTACGTTCGCACTGCCGCAGAACTCACTCCTACTAGTTTATCGCAGTGACAAAAGCTATACCCAGCGCTCAGCAATGCTTGCTTGGTGGCCAAACACTCGTGAAGAGACTCTCGCCTCAGAAAGGCAGACATAGTCCCGTCGAGCTCGCGAGTGACTGTGACTGGTAAAACATGTGTGCGTGACACACATAGCCATGTACTTTTTACACTGTAGCGATGCGTGCATCTGTGGGCGTGTCACTTTATTATATTGCAATCAATTTGAAAAACCTTCCATGATAGGGAAAATTACCCCAAAGTTAAAATAAAATCATTTGATGCATACTTGTCACACTGACTATTTTTGAGCGAGTTTGTTTAGGTTTTGCGTTCTACAAAAATAACGATTATTAAGGAAAACAACAAACCCAATTGTTGAAAGATATTCCATTATGACTCTATATTGTTTTTGTGAGCTGTTTTTACAATCCCGAGAAACGCAATACGGCATAATTAGGTTCGAAAGCTACACTGTGAAGTAATACCATGAAAGCGTACGACCCGGCTGTTGCTTGGCAGCGAACTCATCACAAAAACGTATTACTCGAGTATTTAGTATCACTGAACTTGCAGTCACATGCGTGTTCGACGCGACTATGTCTGCCTTTTTCTTGACGTCTGTGACTCTCGCTTATTCACCGAGAGATGCTTAATGATAATGAGATATGCATACTACTGATGATATAAATATTAGTGTGCATACGTGTGAAACAATTTACTTTTATTACAATTAAACAAGGCTGTCTTATCTGTTGTAAGCAAAAACTAATTTTTTATCAGTCTTTGTCATGTTAGAGAAGATAAATTTTACCGACCACACGTGAGTGCGATATATTACTGTATCAGGCGGATCGCCCACTGCTGAACACAGCCTCTCCTATTAAGGGGGTATTTGCCATAATCCCCATACGCTTGGCAGGCGGCTTGGATCCCCAATCGCAGTGTAAGATAGTATTTCTTTAGAAGGCGCTGGTGCCCACCTTCCAGTTTAATTATTCCCTTAATTGCCTCTTACCACACCCACGGGATTATATGGTGAGGTACAATTCTAACCCGGCACTCCATGGGGCAATATATTATGAAGAACATTTTCCTAATAGATTAAAGATTTACATGCATAACTAAGTTTGCACGTAAATGCCCTTAGCTTGACTGCAGTTTTGTTTTTATAACAAACCATCACGAGTATCTACAAACTATGTTTTCCAACTCGAATGTAGATTAACCTTGAGAAGTAATAGCCAAAAAGATCAAAGAATTCCCGTCTTTTGTCTATGACGCAAAGTCGTTGAGTAATTCCAGGATCTACTAAGAGCCGCTTCGACTATTTACTGAAACATAAAACATTTGCCTCTCAAGTCGTCGGAACATCGAACTGAAGACTTTGAAAGTAAAATTGAGAGCTTTTACTGATCTCTCCGAGAACTAATCCACGATAATAAAGCATCGTCTTTGTGAACATTTTATCCGATGTACTCGTACTTCTGCAATGTATTTTCGTCTGTGCACTTGTATATTTCTTCAATGGCTTGTACATTTTTACTATCAAGAAAAAAGTCAGAAAATTTTATGCTTTCTGCTGTAGGTGTGTATATTGTGTTTTCATGTACTTACTCCCAAATTACTTTGAACCTAAATTCATTCTAGTAATTCAGTTGTCTGACAACTCGACATTCGCCTATTTTGATTTTTTACCTTAAGGAATGGCAAAGGCCAATTAAAACCTTCAATTTTGGAGCCTAAGCATGAACCCTATAAATAATTAGACCTCATATAACCGAAAAAAGAGCTTTATCTCGTTATCGTGTCGATAAATTTCTATATTAGGTACCACATATGATTTCAAGCAGTAACACAATTTTGATGTCAAGCACTTGCATGTAAATAACATCATTTACAAAAAGAACAGGAAAAAAAATGTCCTCTAAAAATTTGTAATCATGCTATTGATATGTACGAGCACGTAAAGAAAAGTTACTGTCATACAGTTACCGCTTTATTTCGGACTCAAGTTCAGAATTAGCAAAACATGCACAATCTTCTGAATTCAATTGGATTGGATAACTGATTGCGGCTGCTTAGAAATTATCGCTCTTATATCTCGTTCGCCAAGGTAATTTTTCACTTCTAAACACAGTAGCCTTTGGACACTACTGCTTTGAGGCTGAATATCAAATAGGTACTGCGGTGATACCTACAAAGATGGATTATTGCTAAAATGACCTGCCTATTTGGTACCTACAGGTGACCAAATTTTTCTCCATCATTGTGATATTGCAAGATTTCCATTCTAAAATTGAGTCGCAATCTCCTAACAAAATGTAATCCGTAACCAGTCAACAAATTTTTCATGTCCACTCTGAGCTAATCTATTTCCTGGGTTATTACTTACTAGCTTTCCGGGCGCGGCTCCGCCCGCGCGTATGTCGGTTATCGCGCGAAAACATTAACCTCTTTTTGCGCAGTCGGATAAAAACTATCCTATGTTTTTTCCCGGGTCTCAAACTATCTCCATACTAAATTTCATTCAAATCGGTCCAGTAGTTTTGGTGTGAAATCGTAACAGACAGACAGACAGACAGACAGACAGACAGAGTTACTTTCGCATTTATAATATTAGTACTGATTATATATACTTTGTAAGTAGTATTTGGATACATATATGTATATTGTATATTATTATATAAGTGTATGTATGTAGGTATACCAATAAGTTTTTATTTATATTATAATGTATGTAAGTTTATTTAGTTAATGTTTAATGTAGGTATATATTTTAATATAGGTTTATATTTAAATAGTACTTCGTGAATAATTGTTTACCTAGTAAACTGCCAACCTAGCAAATTTTTGTAAATCCTTTTTGTTCGGTTGTCTGGAAGAAATTGTTATAAGCAATAAGAAACTTTGTTAACATAATGTGTGTTAATTTTCACTATAATGTTTTGTTCATGGGACACAAATAAAAGGTTTTCTATACTATTCTATAAAACCAAAACAACAATTAAAAAACTTAGGCACCGAAATAAACTCAAAATGGTTTAAACGGACAATAGAGCATCAGCGATGCGTGGTGGGCCCATTTGGCACAAGTACCATTGTAACTAGCGATTGTTCAGCGTTGCCGTGCACATGCTCGCGGATGAAGCCGGCGCCACTGATTTGCGGTCCAGCAGCCTTTGTAATGGTACGTGAAGTGCACGTATGTGAACAACTGTATTACCAATATACAGTATGGTCTCCTACTGATATGTTTGCACTATCTACCTGACTAAACTTAGTAGAATACGCACCTAATCTTTTAAGACTTATTACATTTTGTCGTTGTAATTTTCACTTGTTTTGAACAATAAAATTATTATATATTTTTTGTTATTTTGTAATGTAATTCGCCTAGCAGGCGTCATTGCAAACTTAACAATATTAAAATTATATCATTTTCAAGTTTAAAACCAATTGCAAAATTGGTCTTGTTTGTAGTGAACTATAGGTGTCGCTCCATCCCAATACGATGGTTGCATGAAGAACGAGAGCAAGAATTACAGTTATGAGTCATTGTGTCATGTTAGCTCAATTGGTTAGAGCATACCCCGGCTAAAGGGGTGGATGGACGCGGGTTAAAATCCCGCACATGACTATAATTTTTTCTGTCGTAAATTTGTAATTTTGTAATGTAATTCAAACTTAACAATATTAAAAATAAAATTATGTTTTTGTATTATTTGCATTTATATCTATAAGTATTTATAGGTATTTGGAGCTATAGTTTTAATGGCTCGGTTACAATGGAAATAAATTAAACAAAACACAATTCAAATTTATAACCAAGATCAAAATATAACGACATAGATAGCACACAAAAGACAAACCGCACTAACAGCGGCAGCACGCCAACAAAAACCACTAAACAAGGCATTATTCCTGCAAAATAGGCACGGAATAAGGCGCGGGCGTTATTTCGTAGTTACACGGAATTGCGGCCGCAGCTTCCGGATAAACAAACCTAAGACGAAGCTGCGCCATCAAATATTAACCAAGCTGCATCGAGATTTGTGGTTGTAACGTTTGCTGAGTTTTATGCATACTTTGTATATTTCGTCCAAAAATTAAATGTTGGTTCAATACTATGTCATTATTTATAATACTGTAGAATTTCTTTCATTTTTACGCATACGTGTTGCCAATATTTTAAAAACATAAATAACCTAACATGCTTGTAAATGAGCAACTTAACAATCAGTGCATACGTCATGCAAAACTAAACAGGGTTTAAATAGAAAAAATCGACGCAGTTATAGCTAAGCGGTAATAGTATGCTTCGATCCCCACTGCCAGCTTCAACGCATGGTGGAAGGGCGTTTTGGGAATGATCACCTGGCTAACAACTGCCCTTAAGAAAAATCATGTCGCCAAGCACTCAATACATATCCCAGCTGCAGTCCTTGAGAGCCAGTAAGTAAATCCATCCTAAGGTTGCCTGGTAGAGATCACTTTTAGTGATAAGGCCGCCCATTGTAACACTATATTATTATTATTTAATTTGTAAACTTTTATATTTCATAAGTGGTGTAACAATAAAGAGTTTTCTATCTATCTGTATGTCTGAGGGTGATGACCGCATTGTAGTTCGTAACTTGAGACAAATTGCATCTGTTATAGAAAGGTGATACCGCTTTACTTCTGGTATGCATCGCGTGTTCCGTCAAAGTATTTTTTTTTATGTGATTGTGAAGACTAGCACGAGGCTTTAATTAACCCCTGCCTATAACAGATGTATTTAGTCATATGACGAATCGTACTGCACCCGTCAGACTGAGACATACTTACAGTTATTAAGTATCATGTGCTTGTAATTTTTCAGGCGCTCAAGGACTGCTGCTGGAACACACTGTTAGGTGCTTGGCGACAGATTTTCTACTTGAGGGTGGTAGCTAGCCATGCGGACATTATCAAAATGCCCTTACACCATCCAGTGAAGCACAAGCCGGCGTTGGGAATCGAACCTGCGGCACGGCAGTCCATAGCTTTTAGGTACCGCTCGGCCATCATTGCAAATATATTGAAATTTATTACACAAACGTATTAAATCACTTCGCATACACGATTATTTGTTACAAGAACCTACCCAAGGCGCTCATTGTGTCACGCTATCCCACAAAATGTAACAATGCTAGCATCACTCCACCGCGACATAAACCGCACCTAATTTCCAAACCGCCAACATATTCCTATGACGTTCCTACAATTTCCAGTACATTTTGAACATGCGATATTTCAGAATTTGAGCGCAGGGAATTTCAGCACTCGTTGTAAAGTTTTGCCTAACTTTCTGTAGAGTTGTACTCAGTGCTGAGCGGGTAGTTTAGCTGCTTGATTTGTTAGCAAAAATGGAAACAGGAATGTTAGCTTTATATTTAAGCTTGAAAAGGTAATGATTTTTTGAATTAACTAATATTTTTTATATTTTATATGTTCGCAGGCCTTAGCTCCATCGAGGCATTTTGAAGATACTCGCCTGGCGTGGAAAATACGTGTCAAGCAATTAATAGTGTATAACGGCAGGTGTCTTTGAGAAAGACACTGATGATGTGAGTCGGGAGACCCTCTTACCCGGATTGCATAGTGAGTGCTAGTTCCCCATCATCATGTCCCACATCGATGGAAGACTTGTCAGTGCTGGAGTTTTGGTGGGAATATCGGGAAAAGCACCCGAGGAGTTCAAGGGTGCAGCTTTCTTCGAGGAGCAGCGCGGACGCCTAATACCTTCAACAAAAAAGTGACCATGACAAATAGTTGCCATCAAGGTTAAGGCTGCGTCACCAGATATGTGCGAGGAAGATGATCGGTGAGCAAGGAAAAAATAAATCAATAGAATCGCTGCACTCAGCGAGCCTAGGAAAATGACAGAATCATATTTGTAATTTTTTTCCTGTACTCAACTCGCTCCATTTCCTTGGGCAGATGTACAAGGAAAATGAGCGGTGCGAGAATGCCTAGCAAATCTGTGGAACACTGTGTAGCTGACCAGTTCGAAGATGCGTTGCGGATCCTTTCAGCAGTGCGAGGTATTTCGATATACTCACAACCACACTTGTATGGAATACATGCGAGGGAGTTGCTGCTCACGTCATTTTAACATATTCGTCACTTGCATCCATTGCACACATTGCTTGCTAACGTCTCTCTCAAACATCTATGGCTATTTTGTATGTACTGTTGTGTGGACCTATTCAGTTGTCTTAAAAAAAACAACTTATGGACACACACGCATTTATTTTATTTAAAAAATAAAATTATTAATTTACACTTGACTTTAAAAGTTCCCGCAACTCACTTTTGGTACTAATTTGGGCAGAGGTTCCACCTGAAGGGTAATACTGGTACTGAGTCTGGTGACTCCTGGAGTAATCACAATAAATCTGAGCACTTTATTTTGGAAGCCACCGTTTATATAGAGAAAAATACTGTTGACACCGCGTAAATAGGTTTGTGAGAGATTCGGGCCTAGGTCAGCAATATATTAGGTGTAACAGTACGAATACCTTGTTTCGCTATCCTTTTCCACCAGGGCTGCGTTAAGGGAGGCTAAAAAGTGATCTCATTTGTGGTTTTTCCTGTTACATTGCTTATTTCCCTCTCACTTCTCTGATAGATACGCAGCTTAAATCTGATGCGGCTATTTTTGATGTATCAAATAGTAGGAAATTTAGCTAAGCAAGGGTCAAGCCAAATTGGGTAACGCTTAGCTAACGTCGTTCAAAGTTAATATTATAGTTATTTTATTACTAGCTTTCCGGGCGCGGCTCCACCCGCGCTTATGTCGGTTATCGCGCAAAAACATTAACCTCTTTTTGGGCAGTTGGATAAAAACTATCCTATGTTTTTTTTCCCGGGTCTCAAACTATTACAATACCAAATTTCATTCAAATCGGTCCAGTAGTTTTGGTGTGAAAGCGTAACAGACAGACAGAGTTACTTTCGCATTTATAATATTAGTACTGATAGTACTGATGTTAAGCCGACGTGACGCCACGTCGCCAAACCGGAATTCATTCTCTCGATCGTGCGCGTAGAGTCATGACCTCCTGAGGATGTTTTGTGTAGAAGCATACGTATGCTCAAATATAAAAACAAACTTAAAACCACCCTACTGTACATTATTCATTCTGCGCACGTTGGAATTAAACCTTTTGAATATAGACACATCGGCACACTCGAGTGAAGCCGCCGTTCCTTTGTCATGTTTAGATGGGGGGTGGAGTTTATAAGACTATTATGGCATTGATAGTGTGCAAAGTATTGACTGTAAAACATTTTCAATACACTTGCTCGTATATTGAATCTTATTACACTGTATTTAAGTCGATAATGCAGCATATAATAGCATGTTTTAATTTTACATTCCGCACTTATGATTTTTCGGATTCACTTGAGAAAATTTAACCCTATTACTAAGCCTGCGCTGTTCATCTGTCGTACCTTCGATACACCTACTCTATTTATAAAGGGATTTATCATCTGAAACGTAAAAAGTGACGTCCATTGTCGCGCACGCCCTGACAGAAATATACTCTGGTATATATTTCTCAGTTCCCCGTATTAAGTCTCTTAAGCTTGAAAGGTACCACCAACAATCTCTAAATCTCGTTAACACCCGATTCTTGGTTCACACCCAGGAAGAATAGGAGATCCGAACGAGCCTGGGCTATATAGAGGGAACAGAATCACGTATCCTTAATAGTACTTATACACGACGCGCAGAGAGAGAGGAGAGAGACGAGTCATCGCCATCAAGACCAACAACAGAAGGCAGCTGCACAAGCCGTTGCAGTTTATGATACCGAAACAAACAAGAGCACACTGTTACCTTCACTTTAAGCCTACGTTACACTTAAGCAGAGTGTCAATAGCTACACACGCGATAAATTTGTTTTTTCTTTTACATTTTGTATTTCAGCCACAGAAGGGACTTCCCCCGTTAAGTTGTAGTGTTTATTTAAAAGTAATAATATTCATCTATTGAGTTTAATCAATGCCTATGTGCTTCTAAAATAGACATTTAATTTATGATTGTATGTCCATTATATAATTATAATTCCTAAAGTGGTATCTACTGTACAAACTACACCTTAATTCAATCAAGAGCTTTTTGAAAAAGATTAAATTTTAAATGTAAATAGTATAACTGCTTGGTTCATAAATAATTGGTTCAGATCAGACAGTGCGTTTAACGAAGGAATTTTAAAGTGGCTTTGAATATGTTAAGACATCTTATATGACGATGGTAGACACGCACAACGATGCATTATTATTATTGGATTATTGGAACTAACAATTAGTATGTATAGTCCAGCCGCTGAGAGATTGCGTTTGACAGTTCATTTTATAGTATATGTTTCCTAATTCAAAGTAATATAGACGTAGGTAATATTGTGTTTGTTAGGCATTTAAATGTTTAAAAATATTTCATATTTTATATTTTACTCCATTTACAAGCCACAGCGACAGTACGGATACGTCTGTTATACCTACGCATGCTCTCGGCGGCCGGACAGTAGTTTACAGTTCACACCATGGCGCTTCTTTCAGTATTGTTCGTCACGCGGTGTTTTTAGCCAATAGTTCTAGGCTAGTGTGAACTACATCTTCGACCACATAACTTACAATCAGATGAGATAGTGGTCAAAGGCTGAAACACTGCATATTTGTCTAAATACTTTTATTGCAGTAGCTGTAGTATTAAATAAAGTTCATAGTATTAATAAAAGAAAACCGCCGGATGAAAAAAAAAACAAAATATACATATCAGCCATAAAAAAATACAAATTTACTATATATGGAATATTATATATTATATGGACACAATACAGGAATAAATATTTTTTCGTTATATACACACAATTTCCCTAAATAATTCAGGGGTAATTTGATACTATAAACGATACTAAAAGTGATAGGTATTTGCTATTATTGAACGTCAAAACCTAGTTGTAGATTTTAAAGAGGGTTATTTCGATACGACACCATATTTTTTTACTCCGCTCACTTGAAAGTAGAATAGTTGTATGGCCAACTAAAGTGTCACTTTTCCGAAATAATATGCGGAGGTAAAGAACGCGTTATGAGAAGAATTACAATGATTATAAAATGCAGTAATCACGTGTGCATACGGATTCTATTGTAATAAAAAACTTTTAGTTTTCAGGACAATGAAACTATATTTTACAGAGAATTACAAATATTTACATGAAAACTACTTTCGTTGAATATTCACTAAGTCACATCGTAAAATTAACGCATGTTTTTCTTTCCCAAACCATACTTGCTTACTTCTATTTTATCATGTTCAGTAATAGTTTAAACTATAACAACATATAAGTACACCTATTAGACATGTGATGTATTAATCATATGTTATATTCCTTTTTTAACTGGGAATCAGTCGGAACAAGCAAGAGGCCATTCTGTTGTTAAGCGGTACCCTCTGATTATAGCATAAGTATACAATTCGTCAAAAGTGACGAACTATCCTGCGCTCATACAATTGCTCTGTACTTCTTATGTGCCTGTAATTTACTAGCTCTCAAGAACTGCTGGTGGTACACTTTATTACACACTATACGTGCTTGGCGACACATTTTCATTTTGAAGGTTGCTAGCCAGATGAAAATTCAAGCCAGAGCGGCGGTGGAGCTCGAACCACGGACATGCGGCACGCCCGTCCATAGCTATAACGCTTGGCTTTCACTTCCTCAAAAATAGCAAACCAAAATCAAAATAGGTTCTAAATATCTAACCTAACATAATATTTCATTTGTTAGAACAAATATCTACCTACTTCACATTTTTATTCTTTTCATATGGGCAACATTGCTGCCGGCGTGATTCATGGGATGGCATGGTACTTTGCTCTTTGTGACTTGGGTTAGAAGACAAGGTTTGGGTTACCTGCATACTGTTACTGGGTATCTAATGTATTTATGAAAGTAGGTATGCGTATGTATACTCGTACCCACTTTGATAAAACAGCCCATTTTTGCGATGTCAGGCAACTAAGTCGTTTGAACATTCAATAAAAGAAGTTTTTTCATGCAGGTATTAATATTGAAATTATATTGTTAAATCATCGTATATTTGAAAAGATTAATTGTAAAAATTTATATAAAGTATACAATATTGCAGATTGTAGTATTGATTTTAGAATGAAGTCTGTTAAGGGGGTACTGTACTGTATCAGCCACATTGTCCACTATTAAACACAGCTTCTCTCATTATGGGAGGATTTGCCATAATCCCCACGCTTTGCAGGCGTCTTGGGGATTGCAGTAAAGGGTTTATTATATTAAGACGAGGCTGCGGAAAAAATACTCTCATTCGACTAGATTTTTTAAGCAACTTAAATATGCAATCGACACGATAACTCAAATATTTGATTTTTCAAACCTTTTTCTATCCGTTGTCCAGACAGGAACACATTTGAAAGAAATTTACTCGATAGTTTTAATTTTTTAAAATGAAGCCTTTTCTTTAAATTATTGGATTTTTCTGGGAAACTACATCAGTTACATATCAATAATAAATACACATAGAAAGGAAATGTAGTTTATTATCCGCTGTATAAGTAAAATTTACCTAGAGTAATTAGTATTCTCATAAAAAATTAAACTGTGTTTTAGACTTACGACCTTTAGTTCTGTGCAGGATTACGGTCAATCGGAAGATTCGATATTCAACCTTATTGGCTTACGATTACGAAATAAAATCAATGCGTAAGAGCTGTCCTTCAGTGCCGCGCTGTGCGCCGTTGGACGTGGACCTATCGCTCGCGCGCTATCACCTCTGCATTATAAATACGTATCTTGGTAGGTACGAGTATATCAATATGGGAAATAAAGATAACTAACAAAATAAAAAAGGATGCAGAAGAGTCGATACAAAGACTTTGCAAGAATTATAAGAGAGGCAAAAGCGTAAGTATTTTTCGTTATTAATATTTCAGTTTTTTTTTACCTATTGTACCTATGCAAATTTAATAATCGTTTGTGTTTTGGTGTTTATTCTATTCATGAAACATAGGTACTATATCTCTACCGAACTAAGAGATTCTATACCAACTAGGTTCCTTTAGTACTGTAATGGAGCTATAAAATAACTATATGTCGTACTAATCTAAGTATGATTAGTAGGGTACTATAATAATATCTGGTATATGTATAATTATGGTCTCACCTGATGGTAAGTGATGTGGTTGAAGGTGCCGAACAGGTATAAAGTAAAATTATCTGGCTCTAAAGTACAGCTGCCGTTCAACCGTAAATGGAGTTGAGCGTTGCTAAATAATAATAACAAAAGCGTAGCAAATCAAAGCATTTAGTTTGGTGGGTAGGTACCTATATCGCAATAAAACATCAAACATTGTTTATGTCCCTCAAGACTAGATGTAGATTTATATCAATGAAAGAATATTCAGAATCAGGCAAGTAGGTATATATTCAAGATATTATATACAAAGTCACCTGCATAGGTACTTATAAATATACATTTTATTACTTAGACATGTACATATAAGTATCGATTTATACATAAATAGAGTTGAATAATTGACTGTGCTCATAAAATGCATCTTCTTTCTCATGAAAAAAATAACAAATCAGTCGAAGTCTGAGATCACTCGGACAGGGAAAACTGTCGGAGTCGCCATCTCATATAATAAGTTTAGACTGTGTTCTTCCAATACATGAAAATAAGTGAGTAATTCTTTGAATAAAGTATTGCTAAATTTGCACATTTTATTCACAGGAAATTTCGTAAAGGAAATATTTTATATACTACCTATATTAGGCTAAAAATTATTTTGACCTATCCATAGCAGAGCAACAGGTGAAATTAAATAAAAAAAACGTTATAAATACATTTAAATTTTCTTTTTACACTGAAAAATAACACTTTACATTATTATCGCCCTGCACTTGTCACACCTCTGTAGGGTCGGTATAAACAATATATTTTTTCTGAGTACCTACACAAAAGACAACGCATTGACATAATTGTGCGGAGCAAGACTTAAATTTTATGCCCGGCCTCCTATCTGAAGCAATACCCTTTTGGGAATGCCATCGCTGATATGTATTATACTTGCCTTCGCCCCCTTTTCGGTTATTAGGGTATTAGATAGATGGTAAAGAGCGATGTTGTACTCTTGACGTGCAAAAAATCTGACGTGCAAATTATCTGAATATATGTATTTAAATTCATTTATTCATATTCCCAACACCCCCTTTCTGAAGGCCGAACTTCAGCAGGGGCGGAGCAGTTTGTATTGGCCGTCTTGAAATCGCCATTTTGGATTTTTGACAGGTGTCATTCGACTGCTCTCTCGACATTTATCCTTACTTGGCACTCGTATACGAACTAACAAATTCTATCTACACATTCTAACAAATTGTGCGAAATTGATTGTCGGACAAACAGATATGTACAGTTGCTTTTCTGAAGGCTTCAGGTAACTGAATGTCTGTAAAATGTATAATTATATTTTTTGCAGGTATATATCAATCAAAAATCTGATTGGTATCATCAAACTCGGCTAAATGCACATTTGTAATATAACTAATGCTTATTTGCCGTGTAGTATGGAGACAACAAATCAAAAATAGAAATTCTACAAAAAGAAGAAAAATTTTGGAGGGAAAAAATTGAGACAAAACTAATCACATTCTATATGGACTGCCTTCTGCCCGAGCTGGTCAATCCCCGCCACTCAAAGAAAAGAATGATCCGGGATCAAGAATATGTGGAAACTTCTATAAAAAGAAAAAATCAAGAGGAGGCTGTCAAGGGAGACTTGCAACATCAAAGTGCAAATGCTTCAGTACCTCCTCCCACCGTAAAAAGAAGACTTAACTTAATATTGTCTTAGGTTTTAGTGTTTGTTACGAATAGTAATTAAACAACATTAAACGGTTTAAATCGCATATATTTATCATTATTTTTGTCATGACGTTTCAAACACTTTGCACAGATCGTGGTCACGGGGTGACGATCGGGGGGACTGCAAACTTGACTTTCCGTTTCCGATACTCGTTATTTCTCACACTTTTGCATTTCATTAAAATTGTATAAATGGAAAACTATATATTTTTTATTTCATAAATGATTTTTTGTTAATTCATATACATCTTAACTTAATGTGTCTATAACCTCTGTAGACTATCCACGAATATCTGTATTATGATAGTCCACTTACTAACAATCTAAGAATCCACTGTTTTTATTTTAATGTCTAATTTAGTCACCTGTTCCAGTGCCACTCACTGTCTCACTTGTCTGCTATGTTGCATTAAAAGAAGCTTGTATAACATGTTCTCTACAATGTTTCTGCAGTCGTGTGTTTTTTATTAAATATCCCAATAATTAAACCCCTTACAATTGCATATATACACTCTTCTGCAAGTTTGGTAAAAAAATCTTATCCTGCTGTTTAGAAGTGGCTAGATCTACTTATATCTGGTTAGTCTAATTTTTACCATAGTTGGTATCTAAAAGCAGAGTGGTAGTAAAATAACACCATTCTGTTTACCACTGTAACTGAAAAATAAAAAGTACTAGGATGTATACGAACATATTTTCAACATTAGTAATTAATAGTTAAAAATTATATGATAGCGATAAAAAAAAAACAACCTACTTTATTTTAGTATGGAAACGTGTACAGTAGCATAGTTATAAAAAACTATAATTCATATTTGTATGACGAGTCATGGTATTATGAATGGTCATATTTAATCAAATCAAATCCATTTATTTCAGGTCAATTGTACCCATATTCACCGAATATAATATAATATTATGCTCATTCAATTTGATGATATTTTACTTTATTCTAATGATGTGTAATCTGATTAATCGCATTCCAAGATACTGAGAACAATGTTGATTCATTCATAAATTATCGTCCACGCGGATGCGAAGGGGTAATGAAATTTTTATAGGTAGTTTAATCAGTAGAAATCACTTTCGTTACTACGGAGTATTTAAAAACACCCCATTTATCGTGCCGTTTGGGCTGTTATGTACCATCATCATATTTCGACCCACGTCTCACTCTATGTTGGTTTGGTGCAATACGTTTTCTCTATAAACACAGAAACTGCGACACAACAACATAGCAAAGAAAATTAAAAATAAACAACTTGAAAACATTTTTTTAAATTAAAAAGACTGGAATAACTCATTGACATCGGTTCAAAATGATCTCAATTTTGTGCTTATGACGTCGACAGGTTATTTGATATACTGATGACTACAGACTTTTCAAGAGAGATTATTATTCACATATTATTTATAGATTTTATCACTGGTTAACAATAACTTTCATCTATATTCACAGTTGCCACTTACATTAGTTGCTAGAAGCACTGCGATCGTCAAGGCATTTTGGCAAATTACTTTTAGTAAGTTGACTGTAACTGGCAAACCGTTCGACCGATGTTGATGAAATTAAAATGAAACCAATTAAGAGTTAAGCTGTACTAGCAACAAAATAATCTTCAAGATTGTAAGGTTCAGTAAAAAAGTTATGTGTGGTCATACATAAAATAAATAATAGACAAGTCAATTTAGGAACCATCTTTCTTTTGGGAAGTCAGTTAAATATGTATAATATATATACCAATACATACATAATAATATATGCCAATAAAGTCGAGCAGACATTATCATATTGTAAAAAGTAAAACTTTTGGCTTTAGTTTTATGAGCTACTGTCGACCGTAAGGATAATTTTGAAAAGTAAATCAAATAATCAATTTCTTACTAAGAAATATTAGTAATGTTGATAAAAATGAAAACGTGACATCAATTGCAGTATATACAAAGTTACTTTATGTATCGAAATTCGTCACGTGAATAAGATTATAAAAAAAGTTGAAATCGTCTCAATGGTATCTGTGTTCGCGAATCTAATATGAAGTACACAAAATGTTTTTTTAAGCGAGACGCGTGCGCCGCTGCACATCGCGTCGTTCGGTGCAGCGGGGATCGTTGCGCCGCATGGGCGGAGCTAGCGTGGGAATTATTTTTGACTGCCTCGACTTAAGGGTATATTTTAGACGAACGCCCCCATACAAAACGCAGCTCCAATCTCATTTTAATAATAGCGAATAAAACTGAATGGCTTTTACCTACGTAATTACTATCCTAATATGTAGGTTTATAGTGCATCAGATTTTCATTAAATTATACAGTTATAAAATTACACTAGCTAGAAAACTCGTAATTTTAGATAAAAGAAAGACTCAACTGTAAGCACCTCTTTCAAGAAAAATAAGCATATAAGCATGTTCCATATTATTTCTATTGCACCACAAACATGGGGAATATAATGAAATTTCTATAATAGGAAGTTATTTATACATGTGTACTATATTTTTCAATAAATCTGGAGCTACGAAGAACTCGCTCAAACTCCTAAAAACGAGTGCTATATACAAAACGCCATATACTTTTGAAGCGCTCGTAGCGAAGTTTGCTTAGCCATTCTGAACCGATCAGCAAAGTTAAACAACGTCCGCCGCGGTCATGAGTTGGATGGGTGACCGCTGGTGACATTACTACTGAGCGCTTCCGTGCTTCGGAGGGCACGTTAAGCCGTCGGTCCCGGTTGTTGTCTTCGTATGGCAGTCGTAACAGCGTGGTGGTAGGGCATTTTGCGAATGCCCGCCTGGCTAGCTACCACCCTCAAGTAGAAAATCTGTCGCCAAGCACCTAACGGTTTGTTCCGGCAGCTGTCCTTGAGAGCCAGTATTTCTAGGTTAGCCTAAACAACATCTTAGCCTAATCATCACTTACCATCAGGTGAGATAGTGGTCAAAGGCTAACCTATCAGGCATAAGAAAAAAAAATACATTTGTAATTATTAGTCCAAAAAAATAAGGATTTAAACCAAAAACGATAGGTCTAATAATAGACTTTATTTACATGCGAGTTTTTTTTTAAATAACAAGTTGAGTTTATAAATAGGTTTACGCTTTGGCATATTGGGCATATATCAAGATCCTTAAGATATCAGGTTCTCAGAAGGCGCTGCTGCCCACCTCCCAGTATTTTATCTTTAGTCGCCTTTTAACACATCCACAGATAGTAATAACATTCTAGCCTGGCACCGCACTCGAGTTTTAAGTGGGTAATTTCCTGATTTTGGTCACTTTGAATGTGAACTACTCCTCAAATTTCAGAAAAAATATATAATAATGTCCGTATATTTTATGTAGCAACATTTCCGGGCTAAAGGTTTTTTCATTATATTATCTTGATTAATGTGGCGAAAAAAAAAATTGAAATGTAGCTGTTTTCAATTTCTTGGAACTCTAACGATAACGAATTTTTACATCTGCCTCACGCTAAAATCTTACCATTTATATCCTTTATAAATTTGTACTCAAAATATCGGATAACCGCGACCATTCAAAAAGTATTATTTTCTCTAATTTTCGCGCTTTTTGAACTAACATAAGGTCGTAGCCGCCACGCTCTGCATGTAATGAGATTGAACTTTAATTAATATAAATTAGATTTGTTTTACGCTACACGTTTTTAATTGATTTGCATCGCCATCTTAAGGAGATCTTATCTAATATCACATAACACTAATATTTTTGTATTTTACTGCTTCAAGATCAAACAGCTGGACCAATTTTGATGAAATTTGGTACGAAGATATTTATTTATTATTTATTTATTTATTTATTATATCTTAGGAAGACTATCAACTACATAGCTTAAATAAAGTCAAGAAATATAAACAATGAAAAAGACAAGATATGCTGGATTAACACCTAAGATACTTTTCATCACCATCATTATCATCCATCACCACGCGAGTGAAACGGTGGAGCGTAACTAGTTGTTTATACAGATTTATTTGAAAACCTTCGACAGTAGATGCCACGGCTGATTTAATGATTATTAAAGTAGTCTCAGCTAGGTTTATTTGAAGACACTTCCCCTGAGAGTTGCTTTACGCTACATATATAAAACTTTATGAAGAAAATTCTAATAAAGCGTGTTTGACATAAAACTGAGAAGTGCTGGGAGACTGTCCCAAGACGATAAAGTTGTATTAATAATACTTTCCCGGGCAACGACCTCGGTCTCACTAGCTCCTATAATATTAATGGATGGTACATTAGACAGTTGAAACGTGGACTTGTTTTTGAAGGAAAACTGGCTGTTGTTCAACATTGTAATGTTAAAATGAATGAAGGAAATGTCTTATCTCCTTGGCATCCTCATGGACGATATCGTCTATTTAAGAATGAAATAATTCTATTGTTAACATTATCTACGACGCGCATAATCGTTATTCTAATAAAACGTTGGAAATTAACGACTATGGCCGGAAAAACAAAATTTTCACCTTACGCCTTAAGTAAGACGTCAACGCCTTAAGTAAGACGTCATTTGGGAGCGTATATTTATATCCTAAAATACTTCAGTTTTATAAAAAAATATTGGTTACAGCAACAGCCATATCTCATCGACGTGATTAGTGGCCTCATAGTAAATACAAGGCAACTGACAGAAAACACGCATATTTTTCCACTTTGTTGGCTCTCACTTACTTTCTTTAAAAAGCATTTTGAAAACAAACCAATGTTGGGCAATAAATAACAAGTAAGCATAAATAATTGAAAATTAAAAAGCTACGACAAACCTTTCCAAAACAATGTTTATTTACCTAGTATGAACGGAGGTAATCATGTAGGATTCCGGTGTTCCAATTTAGCTGCAAGCCCCAGAAACAAGGGTAAAATAATAAATTTTCATAAGCCCATCCGCACTTCCGGTTCACGCGTCAACGCGACCCGTTTTATGCAGAATGTTAAAAATTCTATTAAAAACCTCATTTGTGTTTTTCATCAAGTTAAAAACTCTAGTCGTGGCAGTTCGGGGTGTAATATTCGCAAATGGAACAAGGCATAAACGATTATTCGTTTTAAACATTTCAATTCACAGTAAGTTCCGTTCGCGACTTTATCCAAGAAGTAACTTAGTAGTATTCCAGCCCTTTTGAATTGGCTTGGTATCAACTTCTAAATTACACGTTGAGCAAGCAACGGTACACTATTTTGAAAAAGCTTCAAAGACCCGAGCACCGTCGCACATATTACTGTTACTGGTATCGTGAGGTGCTGGGCTAGAACTTCCAGAAGAGACAACTGTTACAACCTACGTTATAACCAAATGTTAAAAGTAAATGTTACATTAATGTTAAATGGGTGATCTTATCCATGATATGGTGGGATTATTTGAGCCAGTAGTTTAAGGACTTAGTGAAACAAAACCTGAAGTTACTTTCAGCATCTACCCTTGTAAGGCAATTTCTATTATATTTCTAACCATTAATAACATTCTATGTTACATAAAATTTAGGAAAAAAATATTTTTATTTATTATATTGAATTATGAAAAAAAATTATCAAAATTGTTCCCCACTCTTTTGTTAATACATATTTTCTTTACTAAACCTGTACTATTCAATATTACCTAATCTTCTTTGTGTAACAAAACGTTGTAAGCTTTTTTGCTAATATAAAACTTTTTGATTCTAACACAACAACCAAGAACAACGGCTTAACGTGCTCACCAAAGCGCGGAAGCGCTCAGTAGTAATGCCACTAGTGGTCACCTATCCAAGTTATCACCGCGGCCGACGTTGATTAACTTAATTGATCGTATACGAACGGCTCGATAAACTACACTACGAGCGCTTCAAATTCTCATCACGTTCCTCTCTCACAACGTCACAGCACACGTACTTGTCAAACTTAACGCTGCCGTACATACGAGGTACACCTTGAACAAGAAACAAACCGCTTATTACTTAAGCCGAAGCAAGGAACGGCACAACTCTACTCTTTGACTTTGGAAACAAATAGTTAATTACCCAGAGAGCAGCTCGTTAGGCGCGGATTGTACCGAACTTGGCTTACTTACTGTTTTTTCTACCCTAGAAGCCCCAACTTGAGATTTTAAGCTGCAGAAGAACTTGCTACTTTGTTAGCTTTTATATGTAGCGATGCAGCCTCAAAATATGTGCAAATGTTTTTGTGAATATTATATTGTCTGTATCATGACTGACAAAGTTAAAAGCCTGTTCGTGAGGAAACTGTCAGTCCATGTTCTGTAAATAGACTGAATTCCTTGTTGGTGCGAAGCGACGCTTTGGTGTTTTGAGGTCTGGGTAGGGAATTATTTGGTTTTTTTACAAAGAAGTGTTAAATTATGTATTAGACTATATTGTTATCACGTCATTGAAAAGCAAAGTATCTTGATGCATATTAAATAGCTTATATTTTAATAATAACAACTATATCTTCAAATATTTTAAGGAAACATTAAATAAATATTATTTTGAAAACACTTTAAGAAAATATATTAAGTCATAATTTCACCTATCAAACGCCATGCATCTAAACCAGAAGAACTTTGACACGCTTCGCTTCTTCACGAAGCATCTTCAGAAGGTATTGACTCTTCGGGCGCTAATATGGATATCCACAAAGTAACTCCTGAAAAGAATTTTTAATTACAAGCTAATGAATAGATTCATTAGCTTGTAATTTACACAATTTTTGATCCATGTGAAGCTCAGTGGCAAGTGAGGTGAGAAGGCCGAAAAAGTAACAACCGGCTTAATAAAGAAACAATAAATATATTATCTAGTGACGATTGGCGACAACTAAGCTAAAGTGACGTCAGAAACGGCGCGCCTAGCCAGAGAGACACTTGGTGCGCACTATTGAAAAATCTATATGTTGCGTTCTAAGAGTATCTCCAGTCAGTCAAGATCTCCTGAAGATGCTTCATGTGGAGACGAATCGCTTTGAAAACTACTCCGGTTTGATTAGAAATTTGAGCGAAATTGTCAATAGATACTTATATACAAAGACTTTTTTTGCGCTATATAAATATATTGAACGTCGTTTTCTCTGACAATATTAACTAATTTATCAGACAAGCTGTTTTCAATATCGACGTCTTGGTTTTGATGCAAAGTTTTGGAGTCATAATATCTAATAACCAAAAAAAAATCAGTCTGGAGTTTAGGAATATGCACGCTAGATGGCATTAGACTCGTCTTCTATCACACGGGATAGAAATATTTAAGGCAAAACGTGAGTCGTTAGACACCTTAGCTTCGAGGACAAAATAACGTTATGATTATAATGAGTTACTTTTTATATACAATTTCACATCGCATGTTATAAAATGCTTCACCATTTTTCTCCCTCTCGTCGAAATGAATAGAAACGGGCTTAAAAGGTAACTATGGTTATTATCATTATGGTATTGTTACGAAGTGAAACTTCTTAATAGAAGTAGTTAATGGAATTAAAAACGAATTGGGGTAATTTCATTTGACTTTAGTTTTAGTTTAATTATGCCGAGGGGTCTATAAAACTGTTATTAGGATTTACTCTCAAAACTGGCTTAGTCAATCACACTAGTGTGATTGACTAAGCCAGTTTTTTTTAATAAATTGTATTTAAAGAGCAATTTTGAAGCAGTTCTCGCAAATTTTATTATAATTTAGCAAGCTTAATGTAACTGTAGGACTGTAGTAAAAACTGTTAAAAATGTACAAAAGTGATCTCATAAAAAAAAATTACATATTATTTTTATCTATAGGATTGATATTATGTAGGTAATTAGTGAAAACAATTATGTGAAAATGAATGTACCTACACTGGAAATAATTTTGTTTAGTTTAATAGATCCAGGAACCAAACGATCAAAATAATGAAATACCTGCAAACATCGATCTATGAAAAAAAATTTAACAAAAAATGGAACCGACTTCAACACCCAAAAGTGTGAAATAACTTGTTGAAGTCGGTACCATGATAGTTCAAAAGTACCTATTATCACAATATTGTGGGCATGGTACCGACTTCGACAAGTTATTTCACACTTTTGGGTGTTGAAGTCGGTTCCATTTCTGTTAAATTTTTTTTTTCAATCTTTTTAGTGTAACTCAAAAACGGCTTGACCGATTTTGATGAAATTTAAAACGGGACCAAACGACAACCATCAGCTTTCAAATTAAAAAATAATTTTCAAAATCGGTTCACCCAGTCAAGAGATCTGAGGTAACAAACATAAAAAAAAAAAAAAAATACAGACGAACTGAGAACCTCTTCCTTTTTTGGGAGTCGGTTAAAAAATAGCCTGCAAACAACAGTCACCTCAGTCATTTTTGTTTGGTTGGTTCATATGGTAACGACTAAAGAGAAGGATTCTCCACCGTGCTGCATCGCGGGCCTGATCGAAATGAAAAATTTGCGAATATTTCATTCTACCAATAAATCAACGTAACTACTAAGGTACTCATTTCTATTCAGAAATATTATTGACTTCAAAAGAGACTTATAAACACTGAAAATACAGTTAAAAACTCACTTGATGAATTCTGTAAAACAAAAGTACCTACCTTAGCAGTCCTCATAACAATAAATATCAATTCCCAAAAACTCCTCAAACAGTACTCAAACTCCAAACAACACTCACAATGCTCGAGTGGTTCAACCCCTAAAAATCAGATTTAAAAATATACATAAAAGAATGTGGAACTCCTATAAACAGTCCATAAAGGAGATCCGGGGAGACAGTACGTGAATAAACACATTTTGAGATGGCAATAAAGGCAAATCGCACTGGATTCCTGGAGGCAGTCGTGCGTTTTTTTAGCTATGAATAATACGCGATATGTGAACTTTAGGGCCGAGTGCCACTAGGGCTGACTCACGTCGAATCAATGATTCAAACAGAATATTCTAAATCATATTATGTTAGTGTTGGAGGAAATCAGGAGGATAGTCAGTGAAAGTCTGTGCATACGTTGACAATTCACGGACGTTGTTTTTCAGTATGCCCCTACGTGGGACTGGTTTACTCCGAGATGGATTGTCAATGGTAAACTAATAAGACATTGATACATTTCATTGATTCAAACTGCGAGTAGTTATACAAACAATACAAGTATATTACTTTTCATTTTTACAACAAACATGAATAGTAACTAATTCGTCGCCAAAGCAAGCTATTCTAGATACAATAGTGGTAATAGACTAGCCTAACTTTATTAGATAAATAGAACTGAAACCTTAACGTAAATCAGAAAAAAATATTTAGCGGAACACACGCACGTCATTCCTCTTTGTTCGAATTAATTAGTCCTGACGACTATGATCTTTGATATTTACAGTCATGATTTTTATGTATCTATGATATTTACAGTGAATATTTTTACAAATTAAATTTGGTGCCAGCGTATTTAGAGCCCTAGTAAGTACTATTGAGAATTGATTTTCAAAAAGAAAGACGCAATTTTAAACCTCCAAGTATTCAGCGTGTGGGTGGTGGGTGCAAGGTATTGCAAAGAAGAGACACGGAGTATAATATAATAATAATATTTTTTTATTTTTCCATTAACACTGTTTTGTGTGTGAGTCATAAGATACGCCTAGGGGAAAAATACAAGAAGATGGGAAGATGCCCCCATGAGTAGAAGTTAGCTTGTGGACGGTCAGGAGGAGGCTTTTGGCTGCCAATATCAAGAGTTACCGCCCAGCTCGGGGTCCTAAATTACTCCGTGAGCAACGTGTTGCTCGACTTCAGTTTGCTCGGAACTGTGCTTCGTGGACTCTGGAGGACTGAAATAAAGTATTGTTCTCTGATGAAGCTAGAATCTCTTTGTGTGGAGAGGACCGACGTCGGTGAGTGCTGCGAAGACCACGGGAACGCTATGCGGAAGTGTGTTTCGAAGAAATCACTTCTTATGGCGGAGGCTCCGTTATGTTTTGGGCATCAATTAATTCGATGGAGCGTAAGGAGTTAGTTTTCATAGAAAATGGAACATTAAATGCACACCGGTACATAATGGAAGTCCTGATTCCATATGCACAACCCACATTGACTGCACTTGGGGATGATTCCATTTTTATGGACGATAATGCGCCCCCGCACCGTTCTGGCGACGTGGAAGCGTACATGCAAGATTTTGGGATTCGTCGTTTAGATTGGCCAGCTCAAAGTTCTGACCTCAATCTAATTGAGCATGTGTGGGATGTTCTAAAGAGACGGGTAAGATCAGTGCAACCTGCTCCACAAAACATCAGGGAGCTATTGCAGAAGAGTATTCCTCAAAACGTTATTAAAAACATCATGGAAAGCATGCCCAGAAGGATTCAAGCTGTGATTTTGGCAAGAGGAGGTCACACTCGTTATTAGGTTTTTACATTTGTAACTTTATGTAATTATAAAAAGTAAAAAAAAAACTTGTCTTTATTGCCGACCACTTCTTATTGTTTGGGCGTGTACATCGATTTTAAAGAATCCATCGTTTTTTTTCTTTTAATTGCTGGAATTCACTTCACGCGCATTAATTTACACGATTATAAAGTATACAGACTACGTCAAAGAAATAAATTTCATTTAATTAACTAAAATCGACCTTAGAACGTAAATTTCCTTAGGTGCCCGTATTTTTTGCAAAAGAGTATTAAATAAATTCTTTTTCAATTGTTTAAAAGTCATATTTTTAATTTTATCTGGTAAATGGTTATATAATTTAGTGCACATTACAAATATACAATTTCTGTAGAAAACAGTCTTAGGGTCATTTAAGGGTAGAACAAGATTATATGCTTTTTCACCTTACGCGGTATTCTAGCAGTCTTAACATCAAAATTATTAATATTTGATTTTACAAATATACATACTTCAAGTATATACAAGGCAACGAGAGTAAATTTAATTTTTTTAACATTGGCTTACAACTGTCAGTTTTTTTCGCTCCTGTTATAGCCCTAACACATTTTTTTTGTGTCCTAAAAACTGCAGGAGCATTGACAGATTTCCCCCACAGCAATAGACCGTAGCGCAAATTGGAAGCCACATTTCCGTGATACGCACAGACTCCTGTTTTTTGTGATGATGTTTTGACTAATTTTTTTAGAGCAAACGCAAATCTTCTAACTTTTTTGCAAACGTGGATTGTGCTTCATACCTTTGAAAGGTTAGCAGGAATATATTTTATATTTGAACTTTAAAAAAAATAGTAATAGGATTTCCCCTTGCTCCCATAGATGGAGCTATGCAAGAGAACCAAGCGAAACAAAGAGAACCAAGCGAAACAACTTCAAATTGAACGAAGAAGTTGACCATTTGGCAAAGTCTGCCGCGACGAATGGCACTGAAGTATTTATTCTACCAATGTATTCAGAAATTATGTACATCTATAAAAAACTTTGTTTTGATAACTGGCGGGAATATTTTGATGAACGGTCAAAAACCAAAGGGCTATGGTATAAAATAATTCAGAGCCAACCCCCTAGTTCACCATGGTTTTTAGGTAACATAAGCAGAAAGCAGATTGTTGCTGCTCACAGACTTCGTTCCGGGCACATGCCACTCAACAAATTTGCGTACTTGATGGGAAAGGTCGAGTCACCTAACTGTGAGCTCTGTAATAAGCCGGAGGATGCGTACCATGTCTTGGTGGAATGTGGCCGCAACAAAGCTGAACGAGAAAAAATAATAACCGAGTTGAATATTACTGTAAATAATATCGGTATTTTTCATTGTTTATTATCTGTACCTAATTCTAATGAAGCAAAAATGATTTATAATTTAGTATATTAACTATAAGTACGAGTACATTATAGAACATTAGGTATAGAAAAGCTAGTTAAGAGGTTACCGTGCTGTGCACACTTTAGTTATAATTTTTGGTTTGTGTTTATATATTATGATAAGGTAATTACAGGGCTGACATGAACATGTTGTTCAAAAGTCCTTAAATAATAAAGATTAAAAAAAAAAAAAAAAAAACTTCAAATTAACTCAACTAAGCCTTATGTAATATTTACTGAATTAAGCGCCTGCCAAGTGTGAAGATTATTTTAAACCCGCCCCTAAGTGGGGGAGGCTGTGTTCAACAGTGGACAATTGGGCTGAAAAAGTAAGCCATTTATTTAAACCCGTAGAATTGCACTCTCACGTATCGGCGATCACCGTGTATGGGAGCGTACCGAATGTCGCCAACATGCGGTCAAACTGAACCTATATACAAGCGGTGGTTATACGCTCTGCCTTATTGTATAACAGACTGATGCCGAGTGCTTTACGTGTTTCAAATAATTTAGTAAAATACCTAATTGGTTAGTGGAAAACTACTTACTAAGGACGATCACAACAAACTATAACACATGAGTATTTTGTTTGGCTTAAGCAAATTAGGCGACGATTATGAAGTGATATTGGAACACGGAAATAACGTGGTAGTAAATAATAATAAGAGCATATCTCTTGGATATCTGTGGTGGCGCAAGATAATAAAACTCTTTGTATCGCTCTGAATATATTTAACCTCTTAGTTACAATTTTCTATAACTAAATTAAGATGAGAGGAGAAGAAAAGAATCAGGCCAGCCAGTGCAACAAGAAAAGCTTAAACTGTATGTATGTATGTTTATATATGTATATATTTATATACATAAACAAAAAATATCTGCCACCAAGAACTTAACAGTTCCCCATAGCGGCTATAGCTAGCTACCCTTGAAAGCTGTCATTATATTAAATCTAGCCAGATATTACCTTTTGATCACGTCGTCACTTATCAACAGATAAAACAGTGGTCCTACCATCCGTCATCATCATCATTAACCAATTAATTAACAGATCAAACTAAATGAATATATTTTCAATATGCAGCAAAATACATAATTTGTGGAAACCAATTTGGTTGGCAACATCAATCAATTCGACTTGTGTGGTTTGCTGGATGAAATAAACAGAACATTTCGTTAATTTTCATTTTAAATTGTGGGCTGAAACTGTTATGTCTACATACAATGAAACAAAATAGTAAGTTGTTGTTAAAAAACTTAAAGCTTCAGACATTCTAAACAACAAAGCATACATTAATAATTGCACTGATAAAAAACGCGATTAAGGCCTCAAACATGGCAATGTCAAATCAGGTGACGTGTCCTGATTGAGTCCCAGTAGTATGTGTATGTGCGTTTACTGTATGCTTGGCTTCTCGTCTTTGTCATTCATTAAATCGTATCATATACAATGGAAGTGTAGTTGTGTGCATTGTATGCTTGTGTTAAATTTTCTCCCAATAAATTACCGTGATATTAGAGTGTACCCTATATCTTCCTCTTTTTATTTAAATCGATGACTATAACATTCACATTGACAAAAAAACTAACGCGTTTCACATTCTGTAGTTATTTGAAATTAAATGAAATGTATTTATTTGTAAAAAAAACACGGTAATTACATATTATTCTGGTTAAATTTAAAAAAGTAGTTCCGCGCTTCACCATTACTGGCATACAAATATAAACAGAGCAAAAAAATATATATATACCTACAATTTCATGGACATCTTCATGATTTTCAAATTAATTGTGTACAAACACATTATACAATATAAATCACATTACATATAAAAGATAAAATTAAAATCAGATAAGAAAAAAAACTAACTAATGGCTATGACCAAAAATAAACTATTTGGTCATAGCCATTTGATTTCTGTCACTTCATTGGGCATAATTGAAACAAAACCATACGGAAACGCTCAGTAGTAGGTCACCAGCGGTCACCCATCCAACTCATGACCGCGGCGGACGTTCCTTAACTTTGCTGATGGGATCAGAACGGCTAAGCAAACTCCACTACGAGCGTTTCAATTCCCTAGTGTTAGAATCTTGCTTTACGAGGTAAATAATATACTTTATAACTAAAACATATTACATGTTTACATATAGATCTCACGTAGAACTTGTAGGCGTAATTTTTTTTATGCTCGAAAGGTTAGCCTTTGACCATTATCTCACCTGATGGTAAGTGATAATGTGGTCGAAAATGTAGTTCAGGCTTACCTAGAATTATATATAAAAACTATAAAACTTCTTTCAACAAACAAGATAATGGTCAATTTTTGATCATTATTTTTCAAATACTCATAACACAGACAAAGCATAATGCATAATAATTCCAACCGAAGCGCGCGTTTTTGAAGCGCTCGTAGCGAAGTTTGCTTGGCCATTCTGAATCGATCAGCAAAGTTAAGCAACGTCGGCCGCGGTCAGGAGTTGGATGGGTGACCGCTGGTGACATTACTACTGAGCGCTTCCGTGCTTCGGAGGGCACGTTAAGCCGTCGGTCCCGGTTGTTGTCTTAGGATGGCAGTCGTTACAGCATGGTGGTAGGGCACTTTGCGAATGCCCGCCTGGCTAGCTACCACCCTCAAGTTGAAAATCTGTCGCCAAGCACTTAACGGTGTGTTCCGGCAGCTGTCCTTGAGAGCCAGTAATTCTAGGTTAGCCTGAACAACATCTTCGACCACATCATCACTTACCATCAGGTGAGATAGTGGTCAAAGGCTAACCTATCAGGCATAAAAAAAAAAAAAAAAAAAAAAAACCATATTGATTATAAATTAAAAAGATCCTACCAAAATAAAGCATTCATTAATTTGTTAGTGCTACGCATAAGCGTTAAGTCCCTGTTGTTTCTCTTACTTTCAAGGTGCTTAATTCAGCTCTGAGAAAAGTAAATAAGAACGCCTACATAATTAAGTCGAGGCAGTCAAAAATAATTCCCACGCTAGCTCCGCCCATGCGGCGCAACGATCCCCGCTGCACCGACCGACGCGATGTGCAGCGGCGCACGCGTCTCGCTTATAAAAATATTTGTGTACTTGATATTTAGATTCGCGAACACAGATACCATTGAGACGATTTCAACTTTTTTCATAATCTTATTCACGTGACGAATTTCGATACATAAAGTAACTTTGTATATACCGCAATTGATGTCACGTTTTTATTTTTATCAACATTACTAATATTTCTTAGTAAGAAATTGATTATTTGATTTACTTTCAAAAATTATTCTTTCGGTCGACAGTAGCTCATAAAACTAAAGTCAAGAGTTTTACTTTTTACAATACGATCATGTCTGCTCGACTTTATTGGTACATGTTATTATGTACGTATGTATTGGTATATATATATTATACATATTTAACTGACTTCTCAAAAGAAAGAGGGTTCATAAATTGACTTGTCTATTATTTATTTTATGTTTGACCACACATAACTTTTTTACTGAACCTTACAATCTTGAAGGCTATTTATTTGCTAGTACAGTTTAACTCTTAATTGGTTACATTTTAATTTCATCAACATCGGTCGAACGGTGTGCCAGTTACAGTCAACTTACTAAAAAGTAATTTGCCAAAATGCCTTGACGATCGCAGTGCTTCTAGCAACTAATGTAAGTGGCAACTATGAATATAGATGAAAGTTATTGTTAAATAGTGATAAAATCTATAAATAATATGTGAATAATAATCTCTCTAGTAAAGTCTGTAGTCATCAGTATATCAAATAACCTGTCAAAGTCAGTTACATGAGCACAAAATTTTGCACCGATATTAACCAGTTATTTCAGACTTTTGAATTAAAAACATTGTTTTCAAGTCTTTTTTTTCTTTGCTATGTTGTTGTGTCGCTGTCTCTATGTTTATAGAGAAAACATATTGCAACAAACCAACATAAAGTGAGACAAGGGTCGGAATATGATGATGGTACATAACAGCCTAAACGGCACGATATACACGGAGAATTTAAAAACACCCCCCATTTATCAATATAAATGGGGGGTGTTTTTAAATTCTCCGAAGTAATAAAAGTGATTTCTACTGATTAAACTTACTAAAAAATTTCATTACCACTTGGCATCCGCGTGGACGATAATTTATGAATGAATCAACATTGTTCTCAGTATCTTGGATTGCAATTAATTTATTCTAATGATGTGTAATCACACATCATTAGAATAAAGTAAAATACCATCAAATTGAATGAGCATAATATTATATTATATTCGGTGAATATGGGTACAATTGACCTGAAATAAATGGATTTGATTTGATTAAATATTAGTTGTGGGCAATATATTTTACCATGACTCGTCATACAAATATGAATTATAGATTTTCATAACTGTGCTACGGTACATGTTCCCATAATAATGTAAAGTAGGTTGTTTTTTTATTGCTATCATATAATTTTTAACTATTAATTACTAATGTTGAAAATATATGTTCGTATACATCCTATTACGTTTTATTTTTCAGTTACAGTGGTAAACAGAAAGTGTTATTTTACTACTACTCTGCTTTTAGATACCAACTATGGTAAAAATTAGACCAACCAGATATAGATCTAGCCACAAAACAGCAGGATAAGATTTTTTTACCAAACTTGCAGAAGAGTCTATATACGCAATTGTAATGGCCTTAAACTTTGTGATATTAAAAAAAAACACACAACTGCAGAAACATTGTAGAGAACATGTTATACAAGCTTCTTTTAATGCAACATGGCAGACAAGTGGGTTAAGATGTATATAAATTAACAAAAAATCATTTATGAAATAAAAAATATACTGTTTTCAATTTATACAGAATTAATGTTATGCAAAAGTGTACGTGAGAAAGAACGAGTATTGGAACGGAAAGTCAAGTTTTCTTTCAAGTTTGCAGTCCCCCCAATCGTCACCCGTAAGACAACATTAAGTCAAGTCTTCTTTTTATGGCGGGAGGAAGTACTGAAGCATTTGCACTTTGATGTTGCAAGTCACCCTCGACAGCCTCCTCTTGATTTTTTCTTTTTCTAGAAGTATCCGCATATTCTTGATCCCGGATCATTCTTTTCTTTGGGTGGCGGGATCGACCAGAAAGACCAGCTCGGACAGAAGGCAGTCCATATAGAATGTGACTAGTTTTGTCTCCATTTTTTTCCTCCAAAATTCTTCATCATTTGTAGAATTTCTATTTTTAATTTGTTGTCTCCATACTACACGCACGGCAAATAAGCATTTAGTTATATAACATTTAGTCTTCAGTTTGATAATATCAATCAAATTTTTTATTGAAAAAAATACATTTTACAGACAATCAGTTACCTGAAGCCTTCAGAAAAGCAACTGTACATTTCTGTTTGTCTGACAATCAATTTTTTTTGTTAAAAGGTAGAAGTAAGGATAAATGTCGGGAGAGCAGTCGAATGACACCTGTAAAAAATCCAAAATGGCGATTTCAAGACGGCCACCATACAAACTGCTCGGCCCCTGCTGAAGCTCGGCCTTCAGAAAGGGGGTGTTCGGAATATGAATAAATGAATTTAAATACATTAATTCAGATAATTTGCACGTCAGATTTTTGGCACGTCAAGAGTACAACATCGCTCTTTACCATCTATCTAATACCCTAATAACCGAAAAGGGGGCGAAGGCGAGTATAATACATATCAACGATGGCATTCGCAAAGGGGTATTGCTTCAGATAGGAGGTCGGCCATAAAATTTAAGTCTTACTCCGCACAATTATGTGTGCGTTGTCTTTTGTGTAGGTACTCAGAAAAAATATATTGTTTATACCGACCCTACAGAGGTGTGACAAGTGCAGGGCGATAATTATGAAAAAAATTTTTTTTAGTGTTAAAAAGAAAATTTTAATGTTTTTAAGTATACTTTTTTTTATTTAATTTTACCTGCTGCTCTGCTATTTTTTATTTAGATACAAAATAATTTTTAGCTTAATATAGGTAGTATAAAAAATATTTCCTTTACGAAATTTCCTGTGAATAAAATGTGCAAATTTAGCAATACTTTATTCAAAGAATTACTCACTTATTTTCATGTAGTGGAAGAACAGTCTAAACTTATTATATGAGATAGCGACTCCGACAGTTCTCCCTGTTCCGAGTGATCTCGGACTTCGACTGATTTATTTATTTTTTTCCTGAGAAAGAAGGTGCATTTTATGAGCACAGTCTATTTTAATATATATACACAATCTATTTATTCCACTCTATTATTTTTGTAAAAATCGATACTTATATGTACATGTCTAAGTGATAAAATGTATATTTAAAAGTATACCTATGCAGGTGACTTTACTTGGTAGATAATCTCTTGAATATATACTTACTTGCCTGATTCTCAATATTCTTTCATTGATATAAATCTATATCTAGTCATAAACAATGTTCGATGTTTTATTGCGATATACCTACCCACCAAACCAAATGCTTTGATTTGCTACGCTTGTGCTATTATTATTTAGCAACACTCAACTCCATTTACGGTTGAACGGCAGCTGTACTTTAGAGCCAGATAATTTTAATTTACACCTATTTGGCACCTTCAACCATATCACTTACCATCAGGTGAGACCATAATTATACATATACTAGATATTATTATAGTACCTTACTAATCATACTTAGATTAGTACGACATATAGTTATTTTATAGCTCCATTACAGTACTATAGGAACTTAGTTGGCATATAATCTCTTAGTTCGGTAGAGATAGTATGTTTCATGAATAGAATAAACACCAAAACACAAACGAATATTAAATTTGCATAGGTGCAGTAAAAAAAAACTGAAATATTATACGCTTTTGCCTCTCTCATAATTCTTGCAAAGTCTTTGTATCGACTCTTCTGCTTCCTTTTTTTATTTTTTAGTTATCTTTATTTCCCATATTGATTGATATACCTTTTTATTGATATACCTTTTTATTGATTGGTGATAGCGCGCGAGCGATAGGTCCACGTCCAACGGCGCACAGCGCGGCACTGAAGGACAGCTCTTACGCATTGATTTCATTTCGTAACCGTAAGCTAATAAGGTTGAATATCGAATCTTCCGATTGACCGTAATCCTGCACAGAACTAAAGGTCGTAAGTCTAAAACACAATTTAATTTATTATGAGAATACTAATAGCTCTAGGTAAATTTTACTTTTACAGTGGATAATAAACTACATTTCCTTTCTATGTGTATTTATTATTGATATGTATCTGACGTAGTTTCCAAGAAAAATCCAATAATTCAAAGAAAAGGCTTCATTTAAAAAAATTAAAACTATCGAGTAAATTTCTTTCAAATGTGTTTCTGTCTTAACAACGGATAGAAAAAGGTTTGAAAAATCAAATATTTAAGTTATCGTGTCGATTGCATATTTAAGTTGCTTAAAAAAACTAGTCGAATGAGAGTATTTTTTCCGCAGCCTCGTCTTAATTATGAGTAGTTAGGAATCCAGATAGTGGTTACCAAGACCCCATTCCTCCACAAAAACATGGGCTTTATTTTGATAGCACGGTGGCCTTATTTTTTTGGCAAGAATAGCAAAAAAGGCTCAGATTTTAATGCCGGGATGAGCAGAAATAAATTCACCAAGATTTTTCAGCGCACGCCGACTGACTACGTAATTTGTTTGCGTACTTCGTTTTTGGGTTCCGTTGGACAAGTGTGAAACCTCTTTTTGTACGAGTATGTGCCCGAATTAATATATGTGTGGTTTGAATCGGGAAGTGAGATTGTGTTTTTATTTGCGAGATTCTTTTGGAATTTATTGCTTTAGAACTTTTGAAAAACTAGATTATTGGTTTTAATTTCAGTAGTACCTAGATAGAATAAGTATTTATGAAGAGTTTCAAAATTTACACATATATTAGGCTTATTTCTACCATTATTAGCATATTATGGGTGTAAACCCAATAGCATAGTCTCTATGAATCAAACTTTTTGAAACTGGTAAACTATAGGATAGGCTAATAGAAAAATAGATAATATAAAAATCTTACTTCAACAATTTCCAGTCAGCCATTCGACGTTGCCTCGTTCTTCGTTGGCGAACGTAATACGTAAAGTCTGGCATTAATTCAGTCCATGATTGATAACAGCTTGACGTTAGATTGATGGTGCAATGTGGTGACTGTTGAGTTGACGAACTAGACTGACGGATTTTTAAATATATTAGTATCTATTGTAAGTCCATCTCTTACTGATGATTAAATGCGTGTGCGTTTACATTATTCTCACGTTATTTACTGTTTATACATCTATCAATACATACGCTGTGTAGCTACCATGGGCGAAGCCTCGTTGCCTTCACCGCAGGCAACTTCTCACTATTCTCTCCACCTCTTCAGTATGTATGAATTGTACAGAAATTTCTTCGTAATACTCACTTTTTGACCACTAATAAGATAATAATAAAGCATCACACGCTTATTTAGGATTCCGTAACGAAAGAGCAAAACTGAGGCCTGGTCTGTCGTATGTCGATCCATACGGATCGTCACGTGAAGCGTTAGTTGACGAAACCCGAGTCTATATATGGGCGTGTGGGCCGCCGACCGCTCTCACACACTGAGCTCGCCGGCGGGCTTGAGGCAAAATTAAAGTCCCGATTAGTGTCTCTCCAAATAGTCACAGTGATTTATTCAGTAGGGCCCAATTGTGTAACACTGCTGTTGCACAGAGGCAAGTTCCGATTCCCCCCATGTCTCCCGACAGCGAGACAAGCGGAGGTCCGAACACAGTGGTGCCCTTGAGCTCGCTGTCAACTCCTCCTATTGTAGCGGCACGTTTTCGGCGTCCGCAGGAGACGGAGGTAGAAGGCGCTTTTCGCCTTCTACGCCCGTCTCGGGAGAAGTACCGCCGGCATTTCTCCCTCCCGGGCTATTGTAAGGCCTTCCCTCGCCCAAAATCCGGTGGAGCTGGACGAGCGAACAGTAGGTAGCCAGCACTATGTCCTCCCTAAAAAAAACCGACCGCTCATTCCCGATCCTGCGTTCGTAGAGTCAAGATCTCACGAGGATGCTTCGTGTAGAACCGAAACGCGTCGAAAATTGTTCCGGTTTGGGTGCGTGATGTTTGCGACGTCACGTCGGCTAAACAGGAGTAGTCTACATCACACATTTTAGTAAAGAAACATTAATAATATGTTTTTTTTATTTGGGTACCAAAAGAGTTGGAATACACCAACTCTAAAAATTATTTAACTGGCTCTTATGTTAATGTATGTAAATGAAACATTTTTCTTTGTACGGAACCTTGCGCCTTCATTGAAGACTAGCCCTATGGCTGCGCATAAACTATTACCAATTTATCATCTGTGGGCAGCAGTGTCATATTTGGCTTCAAATATTATAACCAAGCCTTATTTCATGCTGGGTGGCAGACTCGTATATAAGTAGCTCAATTTTAATATATTATTATGAATTAATTGAGTTAAGTATTCGATTTCATTTAAGATTTATCATTTTTGTATTTGTTTTCTTTATGAAATATCGTTAATCATAGAGCAGAATTTTGCATCATGCTAGCTTGCAAATAAGTCTTCATTGTGTCTATTGTCATGGCTTTGCAGTTACATACCCGTATACTTACTATGAAACATCAATGATTCTTAATGATTCTTAAAATCTAGCGTGGCGAATTGCTTGGCATATTCCAAGCAATTCGAGTTGGCTAAATAGCCAACTAAGCTATTTGTAATACATAGGAAGTATCTCCGACAGGTTTATTAAACAATTACTATTATACTTATTTTAATATACCTATTTTAGGTACCCCCATCATATTGGGGGTAGCTAAAGAAGGTAGAATTAAAAATATATGTGAAAAAAAATTGAAAAATACACCAATAAAAATAACAGAAAAATTATCCGATTTTGACAGAACGAGTTATTTATTTATTTATCTGATAACGTCCTATGACAATTAAAATTAAATCACAATTAGACGCAAGAAAAAAGACAAAAAAATTAAATACTAAACAAAGTAAAAAAAAAAAAATATTGAATACAAATAATTGAGTCCGAAAAAGTAATAATATACACAGAGAAAGTCTAAAATAAGTACCGGGCTGTGTGAGAAATGATAAAATGAAAACAGGACAGAATTAGAAGTAAACGTTGGCAAAAGTGAGAATATAAAAAAAATGTCTATGAAGTAGCGTCTTAGTCAATAAATTTGGTGCCAAAAAAATTTCATTTCTGATTTCTATGATTATTAATTCTTGAATACTTACGCAGACCATGCATTAGGCTTAAGTCGTCCGTCTCTGGGTGACCGTTGCTGCAGTATGGATACCATAACTGCGAGTGCCCTTATATAGTCACCAGCGATACGGTTTGACGACCGATGGAAACCCGATATAAGTATCTATCGAAGGACTATGACAAAGAGAACCCCACTGTTTTGAAGGTTTTAAGCCTAATTAAATTTGACCATTATTATGAAAACTTAAGGAATCGTATAACTTAACATTTACAATATTGACTTAGCCTTCAGATCAAACTTCTGCCCAATGGTAGGAAAAATGAGATATAAGAACAACACTATATCGCGTTAAGAAATATTTCTTGAAATAAATATGAGTATCCATAACTTTTCTTTGTTCAGAACTTCTGCATAGGTTCTGCATATTATGTCAGATCGAAGGAAGTACGCAGTAGATTTAAAAATGTGGGTAGTCAACCCTAGCTATAGAAAACAAACGAAGTCGCGATTCACTTAAACCGCTGGTTAAAGCTCACCTGCACACTTAGCTCCTACACAATAAACTTAAATAAAGAACCTGGTCCACTTCCCGCCAACGTCCACCGGAAATCCATTCTGGAGGCTTCCACGCTCTAATTTCCGGTTAGCGCTCTGGCTGAATAGAAAATGCCGTTCTCTGACTCAATTTTGTACACATAAGCTTATTTTTTCCCGTTGGTATAATAATATGATTTTGAATTAGTGTTATTTGGAATATTTGAATTTGTTTATGTTGATTGAAATCTAATCTTTTTCCTTTTTCTTTGAACTAAACGCGTTGTAAATCGAAAATCGGTTTGCGCTGTGACTAAATTGAAAGTTCGTACTTTTGCTTCAATTTTGTTTGTTTTTTTGATCGTTTATAAAACTGGATTGACTTTCCTTATGATGCTTGAATTCTGATTTAAAATTAATATACTGTTCTTGCAGTCAAGGCAGAAGCTGTGGCACGTTGGCTTTGGGAATAATAGCAAGGACAACCGCGGTCTACGAACACGGTGTATCTACTCTATTCACACACACGCACGATTGCTACGCGAAGTCAATGAACTGCTTTACTAGGCACAATAGACAGCTGTTTTGTGTACCTATTCTGCCTAGTCGGTCTTTGGCGGCTTTCGACAAATTATACACGACGCGGTAGCGTTTAACACAATACGGCATACCTAAGTAGCCGCAACAGAATACAGTTCATACCTCCGTAAACTTGAAATTAAAAAGAATGTAGGTAAGTATAATTTTTTATCATTTAGAAGAGTTTAATCAATTGGCAATTATGCAAAGCATACGGCAGTCTAGCTAGATTGGCCGGTAAGACCTTCGCGTTCGTCAGAATAGGTACGTGAAACAGCTTCATCTATCACTAGCGCAAAACAGCTGTTTTGCCCTAGTGATAGCCTCTAATTGACATCGGGTAGCGTTCGTACGTGCAAGAATGAGGTAAACCGCGGTTCTCGCTATCATACTAAAAGGCAACACGCCACGTTTAGAAAATAGTTTTACTGATTTTTTGTATGTGAAAATTAAACATGAGTGGAACACATTCCGTTATCGATTCTACACCATCCCCCGCCGTATTGTTGATGAATTAATATCCACCTTATATATTCCTTTTTGATGGTCAATATTTTTTATTACGGGAGAAACGATGACCGATGACCGATGGCCGATGACCGATGACCGATGACCGATGACCGATGACCGATGACCGATGACCGATGACCGATGACCGATGACCGATGACCGATGACCGATGACCGATGACCGATGATTGATGACCGATAACCGATGACCGATGACCGATGACCTCCACATACTCTACTGCCGTTCTGTGAAACTCTATTAACGTGCAGTGGAACAAATCCAAGTGCTGGTACTGCTGAGTAACCCCGTTAAGTATGCGCAAAGCACGATGGAGTGGTGACTAACGTCCAAGCTCAGTATTGCATCTCGGGACTTCAAATAAGTTATGCCGCCGAGCTCTTAGATAGTTTTCAGGAACCGAAATGGATATTCCTTCTAACATAATTGGGTTGCTCCTGCTTCCCACTAAAACCTTTAAAATATATTACACCAGAACAACGATCCTCCTGGCTTCCAAAGTGTTATAACCCGTCATTCCAAGCAAAAAGTTACTGGGATACAAAAACGGATAACCCACGTAATATCCATATTGTTTGTTATAGAGCCATCGTAGGAATTTCCTCTGTATTTTTTCTATCTTTAATATATATATTTTTCTTCAATGGGACTCCAGACTATTGCATTGCTTTCCAACCTACTTCTTACGAATGCATCGTATAGTGGTTATAACGCTGTGAAGGGTTTAAATGTTTTCTCAATCTGAGTACTTAGGAGTAGAAGAGAGGCAGCAATGGTAAAGTCACTCTCCGTTTGGGTAAAAAAACGAAAGAGTGCTTATCAACACAACTAGTAACATAAATAGAAATTATAACTTGTCCCCCTTGATAAATATTTGCCATTTTATTGTTATATAGTATTTATTGTTGTATACAAAATACACATACATAAATAAATAATTAAGATATTTACGTTCTATAAGTCTAATTTAGAGTCAACTTTACAATTTTTTTCCATCGGCTGTTGGATTTCTACCTTATTTTTGGACAAGTAATTTACATTTTTAGCTATGACATATGTACAAAAATGACAATTAATAATTATTGTTTACAACCGTATTTATTTACCATGAACAGCATTAATTTGTTTACAAATACTTACCATGTAAACGAAATCTTGGTTTAAGTTACAGTTATATTTTATTCTTTTTTTAATGTTATTGTGACGGAACAAGCACGAAGCCCGCGTGATGTTAGGCGGATTAACCTCTGCATTTAACAGATGCATTTCGTTGTGTGATGAATTGCGCCCGTCACACTGAGACTTGCGTTGTCAAGTCGCATATGCCTGTAATTTTTATGGCTCTCAAGGACTACTGCCCGAACACACTGTTAAGTGCTTGGCGAAAGATTTTCTAGGTGAGGGCGGTATCGAACCAGGGACCTGCGGCAATCTATAGTTGTTACCGCTCGGCCATCATTGCTTCTAAATCCCTATCCGTATATTATCCGTTATAATCCCTATCCAATCCGTATATTAACGAAATATGTTTAATTGGCTATCCTCACCTATATCTAAACCAACGCTTGAAGTGTGTAAAGGTTTGTCCCAGCTTGACCTGATCAACGGAAGTGATGTAGGAAATTGCACTCAACGGGCCTGTTCGGCCCTAATTGTAAACGTCCCTTGGGCATCGAAGGGTTGGGTTTGTTATGTTCAGGAGATTTAGTTAGCAATAATATGTACATCGTCTCACTTCAATTTCAATCATTTGAATTTTTTTTTCTTTATTGCTGATTTTATTACTGATACAATCTCACCTGATGGTAAGTGATGATGTGGTCGAAGGTGTTAACAGGCTTAACCTAGAATTACTGGCTCTCAACGACAGCTCCCGGAACACACCGTTAGGTGCTTGCCAGCAGATTTTTATTATATTTATTTTTATTTTTAATTATATTATATATTTCTTTATGAAAGCTAGCTAACTCGTTAGGATAGTGGCAAAACTTTATATAATAAATCAATAAGTTAAATAGTAAAATTTTGTAAATAATTTTCTTCGTTGTATAAACGAGAATTTTCTATTAGATATTCAAGAAGCTTGTTAATCTCAGGCAAATTAATATGTTTGTTTTATTATAAATATTCTTTTTTCTGCTACGGCTACTAACATTAAGAAGTATGAATTGCAATTTGGTTTTATTTATTTAATCATCATAGGTGGGAAAAAAATCCATATACAGGGTCATTGGTAAAATGCTAACTACCTCTTAGGATTGGCTTCTGCTAGGTGATAACAAACATTTTCAGATGAATTTTTTTGGTTAGTGTTTTTTTATCAATTTTTTTGAGTTTTTATGTGTGTTTCACGGAATAAGTACGAGGATCACCTGATATTAAAGCTATTGTGTTTGTAATGTACTCGTATAACTTATTTCATATTTTTCATTACTTTGCTCGATGTAAATATACAAAACTGTATTCAAGGAGCACGGCGTGGTCCAGTATCGCCGCGGCGGTCGCTCTTGACTCGGAGTAGGCATTAGAACACAAAAAAATATATTTAAAAACATTTTTTTTTAAATCTCAAAGTGTTTGTTAGTACCTACTTGTAGAAGTCAACCCTAAGAGGCTGTTAGCGTTTTACCAATAACCCTGTATAAAAGTTTGTTTTCCACCTTTGATTCAAAAACCAAATGACTGAACTGATTTTGAACGAAATTAATTTGGGTTACAACCCCCACCTCCAAAATAAGGCCTACTAAAAAGGAAAACGAATCATTAAAATCAATTTAATAAGCGGGGCAATCACGCAACAAACATACAAAAAATAGTTGAATTATGAACCTCCTTCTTTTTGAGCTCTACTAAAAATCAACAAAATCAATTCATAATTGTCATCATCTTAACAAACAGAACACAAGTACAGCCGAACTGAGTAGTTTCTTATTTTGTAAGTCGGTTAAAAAGAAAATAATAATGTTCACAATAACATCATGCCTGTCAACCAGCTCATAAAGAATAACGGAGATAAATAGAGATAAATTCTCCAACGATCAACTTGATAAATGGAGGTAAACAACAGGTGGGCATTTTATACGTTTTTGCTTTAGCCGCCTTGTTTATTTCTGACGCGTATTATAATAATCTCAATATTTTTGTTTTGTTTTTGTTGCCTGGTCAGTGTATATAAGGTACAGACCACTGACGAGGTCACGCCCCTGCATATATTTTGACAGCATTTGCTTCCACTACTGCCTACCCAAGCAATCCTATTTTATTGATTTACTGTATGTACCATTAATAATTACTAATATAAGAACTAAGGTGAGGTTCAGATACAAGTCTGAGCGTGAACTAATGCTTTCAACTGTCAAAATCAAAGATTGCTGCTATGCTAGGTTCAGTTGGCAAAAACGATCGCTGTTGGCATGTTCGGAAAAAACAGAGGTGGTTCGCCCAGAGGTTTATATACTATAATATTGTATTGGTTGAGTACAATAGTATTGTATTTCAACCTCTGGGCGAACCAAACATTGTGGATAGTTTAAGGCGCAGATGCTGAGATGGCTTGGACATGTTGTGCGGATGGTGGAGGATCGGAGCCGGCCCTTGAAGAGAGAAATCCGGGGGTAATAACTGGGACTCGGCCAGAAGGTGATCCAAGAACCGCTCGTGTGACGCTATGGAAGGGGCCTGCGCGAGCTCCAGGTGCCATACTGGCAAAAAAATGGAGCTGCGCGATGACCGCGAGGACCTATACGGTTAGGCGTCAACACGCTAGTGCAGTAGCAGTTGTAGTAAATGAGCTCTAGACGATGAAATCCAACAGGTTGGTACACAATTACTTATCATTTCATGTATAATATATTTCTTCTCTGAATAACTAATTAAATTGTTTTTTTCTTTATATACAAAATTAATATATAAACCTGAGGTTTGTGTTTTACAAAACATTAAACTATTGATATAGATTGATACGGACAGACAGCAGAGTCACCATAACCTCGATGACGTCTATTTTATTTTATTTATTTATGCACAATACAAATTACAATCATTACATCAACTAAGTGTACAATATGTATGTAATATAAATATATTTAGTTTTGCCCTGGATGTAATTTAAACAGATGTGCATGCATCAAAATCAAAAAGTATCGAACGGGCACTTTTGTGATCCAATAAAATAAGAAGTAATCATATATATACAAAAAGGTAATTTATAAACCTGTGAGTTAATATAATGATGCTTATGTGGGGACGAGTGCACGAGAAAGCAAACAAGCCAACCAATGTGCTACAAACTATACGAGTAGACATATTTTTACTTTCTTTGTTAATAACAATTATAATTATCCACATAGCTAGCAGCAAACAGCACCAATTCAACCACCACATATATACATGCCCACTCTCATCACTTATTTATTATTATTGATAATTAACTAGGACCATACGGACACGTTTCATCAGACGTTCTCAAACTTTCCGTCTACAAATTGAACAAATGCCTGAGCCATAGAACGCCACCACGATGCCACTGTCACGCTACAACGAACGCCTTATAGCCACTTGATACTATAACCTATCCACGATTCTTTTAAAATGTTATTATGTCTACCTGGAAACCACTTGTGAACCTTTCTTTCCTATTGGTTATCGGTTCATGGAGCAATACACCAGAGCCGGTCTCTGTTTTGATCTTTGAGAACGAAACCCTAAAATAAACAAATGTGGGTATACCGAACACCGTTATATTGTAGACGCTTCATCCGAAGCGATTTACGCGCGCAATATCGCTTCAAATAATAATGATGATTATTGGTCTTCGATAATTATACGATCGTCTCGGACCCTTCGTTTTATGTGGGTTATTATTGGAAATGAAATTAATACGTGACGGAGAAATACTTAACTTATTATTAAGAAATGGCTCGAGTTGCTCGTAGAATTTTGATTCAGGTTTGCCTCTGTTATAGGATAATGAGATAAAATTGCAAAATATATTTCAATAAATTTCTTCTCTCCTCCTTTCAGATGAATTTAGAATACAAGTGCGAATAGTTAACTGTTCCAATTGAAGTGACGATATCCTGAGCCCGTGTATAAGGACCTATAAGGCTTTTTGCCCAAGCCGTGGTTAGGACTACAAAACATTAAGCCGAGCTTAGAATAATCAACTAATCATGATTATCATACGACTATTGGAAATGGATTTGTGAGTAAAGTTATTGCATTTTTACCATTAGACTATTTGATGGACAGATGCCGTGTAATAACAGCAAAGAAAGCTCTTTGCCTCTGGTAACATCACAATGTACTATGGGCAGTAAGGAGGTTATTTTTAACGTTGAAAATAAAATAAAAGAAACATTTTGTTTCATTTTTCTAAGGGCAATTTAATATAATGCAACTATTCTTTGGTGCGAAAAGAATTACATATCGATGGAAGGAACGCCCTCATTATAAATCTTGTATTTTACAGGACTGCCCAAAAATAGGAGCATTTTGTTTGCAGTGTTCATGTATTTCTTTTAGACCCATAACTTCCAAACGCCTTAACCGAATTTAATGTGTAAGATATCATTAGATTTGTTTTAATTACCCAAGTGACGATAGGAACACAAAAAAATATAAAACTAACTGGCAGATTTTGGACGCCATATTGTAAGAAGAAAAAATAAATATTTTTTCCAAACCCATTGTGTGGTATCAAAATGAAGTGATTCAAAAATAGTTATTTGTTATACAAGAGTGCAAAGTTGCTTTTTAACCGCGTGTTCAATTTTGATGACCGAGCAAGCGAAGGATTCTAAAAATGAATCACGAGCGCAGCGAGTGATTCAAAATTAGAATCCTGAGCGTTAGCGAGGGAATCAAAAGAGCACGAGGTGAAAAATCTTTGCACTCGAGTGCAACACGTAACTTTTCATTCCACCTCAGCGAGGATATGACTAAATGCCTTCTCGCATGATTGTTGAGAGAGAAAGCTCATTTGCGCATTATTAACAGTTTCAGTCAATTCTGTTGGCGTCAAACAAACTTCCTCGTCGCTAGAATCACTCATTTTAGTTTTTTCACTTGTTTTCAAGTTTCTTGTTTTTAAATGACGTGAAAAAATGCCGCGTAAAGAACCGCGTACAAAGCAAATTGAAAAAAGAACACCAAGAAGGTTCCGAGTCTGAGTTTTTAACAAATTAAAAAAAACAATTGTATGATATATTCGGCACCATAGAGGTAGCAGTAAATAGGTTTAATGATTTTTTTAATTCACGAACTTAGTGCACACGATGTTCTAAATTCAATTTACTTTATCCTCTAGAGAATAAAAACGGCTTTTCCACTCAGATATTGAAGATTAAAAATACTCTTTCCGAGATGGTGGGATGAAAAAGATTTTTTTTATAAATATAACTTGCAGTTTTGACTACAGTGGAACGATAATACGCTTAACGAAAATAAATGAGTTACAGTCTGGTTTTTACCACTTTAAAGAATTTATACTTGTTAATTATATAGACGTAATACATGCCACCTCGACAATACCATTGGTTCTTCAGTCATCGTTGTGTGGGTGCGTAGTGCACGGACTTGTCCAAGTTCAAAGATAAGTCGCTTTACGCACACACATTTAAATAATCACGTTTAGTGGAGGTACGTGCATTTTTGGACTGAAAGATTTCTAGTAACTTGTGATGAAGAACTGACCATAGAACACAGAACTGACCATAATCTAACCTGATGATAATATATGATGATAATTATGGTCAATGATGGACAAGAGGCTTAAACCTGGAATGGAAACTACACACATCAAAAGTGCCTAGGGATCAAGTACGTTTTCGTGTAAATCAAGTAAGTTTTAAACCGATCTCATTTGGATCAGGGGCAACCACAATACTCAGATTTATGCGGAGAGTATTGTTTCATAAGTGATCATCCCTTTGCGAAGCCGTTTGGGTAATTCGTTTCATCTAATCCACGATAATGCACGTCCACATACGGCTATAGTCTTAACTCGTACTCTTGCCTCGCATCAACGTTCTGCCGTGGCCTGCTCAGTAGCCAGACCTCAACTCCATTGAACATGCATGGGATATGCTACGAAGAAGAGCTCTGCCAAGTATAGATGCCGTGCATACCCCACAACAACTTTTTGACTTGTTACAAAGAACGTGGGTGGCCATTCCTCAAAGTGATTTTGTTGAACTGATTTTAAGCATGCCAAATCTCTGTGCTTGTGTGATTAGTGTTAATGGTAGAAACACAGATTAGTAATTAATATAATTTTACAACAAACATGGCAACAAACCTATTCTTTTTCGTTTTTCTGCCAAACAATTCAGTTATAGTTCAAAATATATATGATCCCTATGCACTTTTAATGTGTGTAGATCTCAAGGAGAAATACCGTAATACACTTTAAGTTGCTTGGCGACATAAAAGCGGCAGTTAATTTAAGACCAAATATGTCTTTTTGCTTAATGAGTTATAAAATTACGCCATAAATTTAATTAAGTTGGATAAATGAGCAATTCCTTTAAGATTTTCTTCTACGCAGTGTTAAAAGAGTTTAATTTTCCTGCTCCCAAAGAAATAAGCAGCGGAATGTTCATTCCAAAAACGATTAAAAAATTAAAAGGTGGATTTTATTATTGTTTCTAGAAAATTCTTGTGGAAACTTTCAAGTGGAATACTTTTGTGTTGTATTTCTGAAATAGAAGTAGGTACTTAGAGTATTCATAAGTTCAATGTCAACTTGGTTTTGTAGGGCGACTAACGTAACGTTGTGGTATACTTATAGAAACAGAATAACACAAGTCCAACGGTGTCCAATATTAGAATAAGTATTTTGGAGGCGAAATCACAAATGCGTAATAAAGTTGTTTCTTTTATATATATATGTTTTATTTAAGATATGTCGTTTATTAATTCGTGTACGTATATGAGTGTTTTCAAAGAGAAAGAATAAACCTTTCTTCTTAATTACCTACTTTAAATAGCATTAAGAAAAACAACTGCATCAACTTTCATCACTAAAAAAATATGGAATTACTTGCTGAAGTCATTACCATGCTGATTCAAAACACTGCTGTTGAGCTCAAGTTTAATAATCCGACAACATATTTCATGATATTCAGTGATGAAGCCATTTTAGTATTACATCAATTAAGAGAAAAAAAGCTTAAGTGGTTTGACTGTTTACTAATCGAAAAATCATGCAATCTAACTTACTACATAGGTTTACTAATTCTACCAATTCTATATTAAACCTCCTACCATACGTCACTAGAGCCAGAACATGCTCTGTTAATTAAGCTATATATTAAGTGTGTGTTGTAGCTCAAATGTATACTTTCATTCCCTTTGTTTATATGAGGAGGACGGAGCGTCACCTGCAGCCTAACATAATAAACAAAACTAATTTTTAATTAGCTTTAAACTTTAAACAAAGTAATTTTTGCATTCTGTATTAAGCCGAATTGCCCACTGCTAAGTACAGCCCTTATGGTGGAGTTTTGCCATAATTCCTACCCTTGGCAGGCGTAAGTATCACAGTGTGAGAATTACCCTTAGTCACCTCTTACAACACCCACGGAGATAGGGAGTGACATTCTATCCCTGTCCCCCGTGGGGCATATACACCACTATATTGAAACTACCAAAAAAAAAAAAATGGGTGGTACAGAAGTGTTAATACAATGTAGATATGTAGTCAAAATTTGAGATTACTTCACAGTGAAATAATTATGAATTGTTAAAGTTTTCGAAAATTCCACCTAAAAGTATGGACACCACGTAAACAAAAATACTATGTGCCTATGTACAATTTATTAATGAAAACACATGATGCGCGACAGTGAAAAAATATCTCTCTTACTCTTTCTAACATCCCGCACCCGAGCGTTCGGTTCGATAGAGACGTACGAGTTTCAGAATAATGTTTGTAGGGGCGTAGGTATTTGTAGGTAAATAAAAGAAAATATTTGACATTGAAACCTTATAATTGATAAATACTAACTTTTCCTTCATACTTTGGCGGGCTTAGGACCGACAAAATTACTTTATTGGTTAGGTAGTTTATGTAGATATTGAATTATTATTGATATAAAGAACGATAGGTAAGTTTGTAATTCTGAGTTAAAACTAAATAAAGTAATTATGGCGTATTTAAAAAGTTAGTAATAATTCACAACAATCATTATTACAGCGCGCCTGAGCACTGTTGTGATCACGCGCGCTGTAATAACGATAGGAATCCGCGCGCAGTCGAGCCCAGACAACAAACTTTAATGAGGAGCCCTAACTAAAGAAAACATACAAAATAGGACACTACCGGTAAACCGACGCGAGCGATGAGCTTAAGGCGGTCGAGGTCTAGGGTCTGACAAACGTTTTTTACTTTACATGCCAAATAAATCTACAAAAAATTACGAGAAAAACGGTGTTTTTACTATTTTCATATCTTAAAAAATGGCTGAGATATTAACGATCAAAGTGCGTATTTCCAGCCGAAGGTTTTAAAAAACGCGGGCGGGCACTCACTAGCTGATTACGTCACAACCATAGTCATTCAACAGTCGCGCTCTCGTTCTCACGCCGCCGCTGCGCTGTGTTGCGCTCTGACCGAGCGCACACGCCGTGTCGCGGACTCGAGGTCGCGGACCGAACGGGTGGTTGTGACGTCATAGCATGAGCCCGCGTAATCTCAGAAATTCAAAAAAGAGCTTCAACTTCACGTCGTTATAACTTCGGAAATAGTGCATGTATTGAAGTGAAATAAAAAGTAATGTTATGTACATGATCTACGCTCCGATATTAAGTGTATTTAATAGTAATATTTTGACCCTTTTGTGTTGTAAACAAATGGGTCTGAGAGAGCGCGTGGATCCCACGAAACAATACTCACTTTACAAATTAACGTATAAGCATCGATGTAATACCTAGGTATTACATCGATGCTTACAAATATTTCAACAACTGTTCAAAGTGTCCACCTTCATTGTCAATACACACTCGCGCACGTTTTAAAAGATTGTTTCGTAATGACATTAATACGTTTAAACTTTTCACTTCATCAAAAGCGTCAATAATTCGCTGTTTTAACACTTCCACTGTGTCAGGTTCACTGACATAAACACGACGTTTTATTTCACTCCATAGAAAGAAGTCCATAGGCGTTAAATCTGGCGAGCGTGGTGGCCACGCTACTGGTCCACCACGACCAATCCAACGGCTTCCGAACTGGTCACTTAGGTATTCTCGAACCGCTCGGTGATAGTGTGGTGGAGCACCGTCCTGTTGAAACCACAATCCTTGCAGGTATGCTAGTGGTACGTCGTCTAACATAGAAGATACCATGGTCTGAAGAAGGTTCAAATAACTTTCTCCTGTAAGACGACCTTCAATGAAATACGGGCCGATGAGTCTGTCGTTAAGAATTCCCGCCCACACATTTACACTAAACCGGTGTTGGAACGAATGTTCCCGCGTCAGTTTTGGATTCCGAATCGACCACCAATGTTCATTGTGCTGATTAAACAGGCCAATCCTTGTGAATAAACACTCATCCGTAAATAATACATTGGCATCCCGATTGCTCAGAATCCAGTTGCAAAACGCTATTCTTGGACTTCGGTCTATTGTGGTTAGTTCCTGCGTTTTCCGGTAATGATACGGATGCATGCCTGCTGAACGCACTATTCTCCACGCGCAGTACTGGCTAATTCCAAAATGGCGAGCGGCATCGTTGGTACTTCTCCGAGGGTCTTCCTCGAAGTAGCTCAGGACATCGTCGTATACGTTTTGTGAGAGCCCAGATCTCCCTCGCCCTTGTGCGTGTGACGGAGTGTAAACAGATCCATGGTCCAGCAAACGTTGGTAGACACTTGACATTGTAGCGTGGTTTGGTTGACGAGAGTTAGGGTACAGTTCCCGGTACATCCTCAAAGCTTCGCTTGTGTTTTCTCCAGAAAGAAAGTAAACACGTAACATAAGAGTATATTCGCGAGATGAAAATTGATAAGCCATCACGACGGTTATAAAATCACGGCGTGTTTGAAGAGAAACTAATCACTTCGCTAATCAAGTTTATGCGCATGTGACGCGTGCGACACGAGCGATGTAACTGAGCTGACCTTCGTTAATTACGTTTCGCCTTTCGGCTTTCGTTCGTGCGCTTTCGGAAGAAACAAAGGCCGCGCGGTGGCAGGGCGGAGGGTGCGGGATTGGTCCGGTGGCCAGCTCTCCCGAGAATGCCCGAGCGCACAGAATGAATAATAGTATGTACTAACGAGCTTGGACGCGAGTTTGCCGAATGTTATTGTTATGAATGACACATTTCTATGTAGGGGTGTTAAGTTTTATGCATAAACTGCGTGCATGTAGTATTTCTTAATGAAGTAAAGGAAACGGCGAGAATTAAATGCTTGGGTGTGTTAATCAATGAAGAGGTTTGACCAAAAATTTATTTATATGTAGGATATTTTTTTTTTTACGTAACTCATGTTTTTTTCTGTCTGTATGTTTTTAGTACCAGCAGCAGATAGACCAGTTTTTTTTTTTTTGGTAGTTTCAATATAGTGGTGTATATATAAAACTATAAACTCATTTGGGACTTTAATAATTTCTCATAGACATTTCCTGTATATATATTTCTATACAAAAACTTTATCATGATTGACATTTTTTTTCTAATGTATTAGATAATAAGTATAACATTTGTCACCAAACTTCACCAACATGCTAAGAGCACCCAACTCATGTAGAAATTTCAATACGTCAGTGAACGCAAACAGTCACTGGGATATTACTGCAATACGCGCGTGCCGTCTCGCTGTGACACACGTTACTGACGTCACAGTGCTGCGGGTCGCAGTTAAGAAACTTTAGTATTAGAAGTTGCTGTTAAATGCTACTGTTTTTTATTATGTTATTGTGACGGAACAAACTCGAGGCCCACCTGATGTTAAGCGGACTAACCTCTGCCCATAACAGATACATTTCATCACAAAGCACGAGTTGCACTGCGCCCGTCGCATTGAGATCGCATTTGTCGTTAAGGCTCACATGAGCCTTGTAATATTACTCACTCTCAAGGACTGCTGCCGGAACATACCGTTAGGTGCTTGTCGACAGATTTTCTACTTGAGGGTGGTCGCTAGCCAGCCGGGCATACGCAAAATGCCCTTCCACCATGCGGTGAAGCTTAAGCCCGCGGTGGAATTCGAACCATGTACCTGCTGCGCGGCAGTCCATAGCCAATGCCACTGAGCCATCACTGCAAAAATGTTGCTGCTATATGCGCGTAACTATACTCCCTGACATAATTTAACTGGCAACATAGCGCGATATGTTGGCATAAAATTAAATTAATATTCTAAATTGTAGTTAAAGTTTAATCACGTCAGCAACCACAAATAATAACTGTGAAAATAATAAAATACGATTCAAGCTCATTATAAGAAGTAGATAAAAAAATTAAATATATGTCGAAGCGCTGGCAATGCATCCTAACGTCACCTAGTGAAGACGTCAAGCAACTCTTGCTTGAGTGTCGTCAATGTCAGTGGTGAGGCCACAGATTAAAGAGAATTATTTGATAAACTAGTCTGTGCTTAAGAATGAAGTTGACCGAATGAGATTGGAGAACGAAAGCAGGCATTCTACTTTGAAATTTGCAACGAACGGTTGTGCGATCCACCACTGACATTGAACTCACTACGTCTTCTTCAAATCGTCACGAATCCAGAGAATCATCAGGCTTATTTAATTTTTTATTGGTGCATTAATTACATTGATTGTTGTGATACGTGTGAAGAGTATTATTTCGAGCCTCCGACATGTCCGATGACGAACAACCTATCAACCCTCCGTCATTTATATAATCCTTACCTTGCTGTACATACAAGTGCGTTTCTGATATCGCAGTGCTATGAGTCACAGTACTAAAACTTCTAAGAATTCCGAATTAAATGGATTTTCATTACACAAAGATATCAATAAAGCAAACAACCTATATTATTATTTAGTAACCGGCTAGGACTCGCTACTTTTTTAGCTCAAACAACCTATATATTTAAAACGGTAGTTGGAAAGACCTAATGTTACTAGTAGACCTACTCCTGGACACATTAGACCACTTGTATCTATCCAGATATATGCTTTTTGAAGCGCTCGTAGCGAAGTTTGCTTAGCCATTCCGAACCGATCAGCAAAGCTAAGCAACGTCCGCTGCGGTCATGAGTTGGATGGGTGACCGCTGGTGACATTACTACTGAGCGCTTCCGTGCTTTGGAGGGCACGTTAAGCCGTCGGTCCCGGTTGTTGTCTTAGGATGATAGTCGTTATAGCATGGTGGTAGGGCATTTTGCGCATGCCCGCCTGGCTAGCTACCACCCTCAAGTAGAAAATCTGTTGCCAAGCACCTAACGGTGTGTTCCGACAGCTGTCCTTGAGAGCCAGTAATTCTAGGTTAGCCTGAACAATATCTTCGACCACATCATCACTTACCATCAGGTGAGATAGTGGTCAAAGGCTAACCTATCAGGCATTAAAAAAAAAACTAAAATCCCCATGTTAAGATCCTAAAGTGTTCCTACTGTTTCTGCCAAACACTAATTAACTGGGGCCTCAGGTGACACGATATTAGCATGTGTATATCTGCTTTAATATTTCATAGTATACTAAACATAGTTATTATGAATCTATGTAGGTATCTGTATATTGCTTTGTGTGACGGTAGTATTGAAAATTCTGATGAGCATACTGTGCTTTAGGTGTTCTGAGTATTTTGTTGCATCTGCTACTTTAAAACCATTTAAATCTCTTGTTGTCACAGAGATGCCAGTTAAAACAAATTGAATGTGCATCAAACACAGTGAACATGTACAAAATGAACTTCAGATAGGATACAATTTTATTATTGCTTGTTAAAAATAATTGACGTCCTGAGTAGTAGTGAGCCCATATTAGAAATGGACTTGATTTTAAAACCAGCCTTTTGAAACAAGGTAAATATTCAATAAATGTATAAATAATACATTATTATAAACGACAGAAATTGTGTATCGTAATGAAATTAATTTGGCAAGATATGCAACAAAGTTCTCATTCATTTCTAAAGTAAGTACATAGGAATATAAGTTAATAATTAGAAAAAAAATATGAATATTATTGCTACACTGAAAGTAAGAAACTACTCAGTGCTGATTCAAATACTTTGACGTAAAATTTATGGACGCTGCCCCGATTTCAACAAATTATTACGTACAACTTTTCAGGGTAAGTAATCAGTTGTTTTAATAAGTCTTTTTGTGATTATTATTGTTTGTATTTATTTATTTATATTTCATTACGGGGTGATTGCTGACGTGGTGAGTGAATCATACCACAAATTTATCCTATTTATATAAGAGGATAGAGTGATATCTGCAGTCAAAATGAATTAAACTACAAACAAAACCATTTTCTCAATTCGTCATAAATTGCTTTAAGTTGAGGGATCATTGATAAATTTTTAACTTTAAAATGTTATATATTAGTATGGCATTAAAAAAAGTAGCCGGAGTCGTGTCACGGAGTATCAACTTTGATTTGAAACTAATTGCAGAAAATTTTGTATTCACAAGGCAACGACTATCAAATTGAAATACGAGTATAACCTATTATACTGTAATATACAGAATAAATTGAATTCTCTTATGATGGAGTATTTTTATGTTATTCTCTAATACTATTTGTGATACACAAAAGTAGATACAAAAGTCTACAGCTTTTGATAGCAACGTCAAGAGTAAAGTTAATTTAACTTTCTTAGACAATATTATAACGAGATATGAAAACTAATTTCAGAGTAAAAGATACTTTTTTAAAACTTTATATAAAACTGTCTATGTTAATGTTATAGGCTTATAAGCTTTCTAGATTGTGTTTTTGATTTGTCTAAGAGTACGAAATATCCTTTTTGGATTTCAGCGATGGTGAAATCGCGATTACACAAAACTGGTGACGTAAATCTAAAATATTACTCTTCTTGTTCCTATTGATAAGGTTTCGCTATTTTAATAATACATTTTACATACGTTAATAATGAAGATATTAACGATACAAGCGTAACTTAAAGTCAACTTTACAATTTTATATTATCCACCTTCTGGTGTATTTACTTCAGTCTCAGATATCGACTCCCACAGGAAGATTGGGGGAGGAGTGTTTATAAGGCTATGTCTTTTGACCCATGAATAGGTAGTTAGTTTAAAATATTTGTTTATATAGGATACCAAAACAAATAATGGTTAACATTTTAAGTAGTGCAGTCTGTATGCGAGAAACCTGTTTTTTTCTGTCGTGAACTACTTTGTCAAACTTATATAGTGCGAGCATTGCACAAATTCTTAAGTTAAACAACAAATTATAATAATCGGCCAGAATGGAACTGTCACTAAGAACCCACCCAAGATAGGATTTTCACGTTTTTACTAAACGTTGATAGTAAATACATATAAGCATATATTGTGTTTTGGTAGAGGAAAGAAAGGTAACTTGGAACACTTCAGGTAATTTAAAATAGGAGGGTTTCACAGAAAGTAGTAGTCCCATCTAGTTTTAATGGCCGAAAAATATTAAAGATCTATTCTAAGACGCTATCTCTCGATATGTCTACGCTGTTAGTTGCACTCAGCAGTCAGGAGCTGTTCAAAATAACTTCTTAGCTAATAAGCCGATTGATATCCTTTTTATACAAAAATAGTAAAGTCTGACCTCAGACTCACTTTTGACTTGACTAAAAGTAAATAGGAAACCACTTAGGTATTCCAAATTACATTCAGTCAAGTTACGCACCGATTTAATGAGTTGCTGTACAGATTATCATTTATTTTATTTTGTTCTAATACATTGACGTAATAATTTCTTATATAACTAAGTTAAGCATGGTGAATATAATTTGGAATACGTCTATCCAAAATACCTGCACCACACGTCAAAATCAGAATACTGCCATTTTGTGTTCAACCTAAAATTTTACCTAGTTGTGTAGTTTGGTGAGTATTCATAGCTTGCAGATTGATAGTTAATAAAACCTTAATTAAATTTGCTTCAATTTAATTAAGGTTTTATTTATTTAAACCCAATAGAAAACAATATATAAGCCTAAAACCAAATGGTATTCCAAATTACGTTCCTTTCCTTTACTGAACTCTTCGTCTACTTCGGCTAGCAAATGGTTTGCTTAATATAAAGAAAGGAATTATCTGCTTAGCTGAATATAAGAGGTCTGGATTTTATATTTTAAAACATTATTTGTAATATGTATACTACAAAGTACTAATGTAGTTGACATCGTTGTACTACATTATGCCAAATACTACTGAGCTAGATCAGTAGTATCCGATCCATAGTACTATGAATAGTTTTCGTCCTACATTGTCGTTAAATTCGATACTATACTGATATTCCTGGTAATATCAGTAGTATCAATACTATTATTGCGTATCACGCTACAGATGCTATTGAATAAGCGTAGGCTATCAAAAAACTAGGTACCAATAGTTCTCTCTATTGATCGGCAATACTAGTTCTAATCTTTACCGAGCAATAGAGTCATACTACAAGGGAAACGCAGCAAGTAAGTATCGTCTTAAAATCCAATTACTTTCCATATCATTCATTTTTCAATAATCCTTTGTACTAATCATCCCACCTGTTGCTACGCACAATAAATCATTTCTTTCGCCGAATTAGATTCATCTTCGTAATAAATGATTATTCCTTCAACTTTCTCGATGAAACTAAACAAATTCAGAACGAATTCAACGTTTTAGCCGTCAAGCTGTGACTGATTGTTTTTCCCAATAAACAAGCCAATATATTTTATTTAAAAAAAGATAAGCTGTTTAAATATGTTATTGAAATTACACATCTCTAGAATTACCAATATTATTGCGCTATATTTAAGCGTCACGTAACAGTTTGAGAAAATGTTGTTTTTTTGAGTGAGCAGGCCATTTATATTTTTTCGATTTTCTTTGGTGTTGAAAATAATTACGTCGTCATCAACGTTATAATCAAATTGCATTAAGTGATGTCACAAAAGTGTCAGAATGTTTAAAATATCTCTAAACAAGGAACACGGATAATAAAACCGGCCAAGTGAAAATAGGTCACTCCGAGGCGAGGGTTCCGTTCCAAAGCCACACCGTAAATATTATTTGTTCGAAAGACGGTTGCATGAATGATGTACGTTTCACGGACTCAGTCTCATAGGAACTGGAGCAACACACTCGAAGCAGCTTGGCTTGACTTTGAAGCAGTGATCAGGTCCATGGTTTGAATCCCGCAGCGAACTTGAACTTCACCGCATGGATGGGCATTTTGCAAATGCCGGCCTGGCTAGCGACCAGCCCCAAGTAGAAAATCTGTCACCAAGCACCTCACGTTGTGTTACGGCAGCTGTTTTTGACTGAAGTAATTATAGGTTAAGCCTCTTAAATGCTATCGACCGGCGGTCAACCAATCCAGTAGTAGACACAAAAAAATGAAACTTTATGTAGAAGCTCACGTCTATAGTGGGATATTAAAAACGCTCATAATTTTCTCGTGCTTGTAGTTAGGTTTCGTAATCATTATACAATATTTAGTACGAGTATAATATCGTGTTATTTTCAACCGTTTGGAAACCATAACTTCCATAAAATACTCAATCAAATGCACAAAAAATATGTGTACCTGTAAAAATTTTAGGTTCTTTTTTTATATGTCTCCGACTCTCGCGCTTTACCTGACCAATTATTGATTTAAATAAGAAAAAGAACATACGTTACGCTCTAATATCACCTCAATACACTGTGGAGAAAGTTTAATATAAGCATCGTACCGTTCCTAACAAGTTCAATAGAACAAGTGACAGCAAAATCAATATAATATTAAAATTTGATGTGTCCCGCTAAAGACGTCTGTGTTAAATTAAAACAATATAAATATTGGACCTGATTACGTAATACGCGAAATTTGGAAACTATATTTACGACATAAATCTTATCATATATAGCGTTTATTAATTTCTGAAGTGGCTTTGGCTATGGACTGCCACGCAGCAGGTCCATGGTTCGAATCCCGCCGCGGGCTTGAGCTTCACCGCATGGTGGTAAGTATTTTGATAAAGAAATCTTAGTACAACGTTCGTGATTACTCGTACTTAAACGACAAAAATGCTTGGACTGGTTCGCCTCTGCCAAGCCAGCGCCTAACACCTACGTAATGTAAATAAATATTGTAATAATTTTACTACATAGTATGTAACACATTGTTAAAAAACGTTTAAAAGAATGGCCACGAGTTTCTTGGCCGCTCTGCTCGCAGTGACTCTATATTTTTTGTTTGCTGAACGTTGCAGTACAATGTAGTATATTTCAATATTTTAATTTGTAATTGACCTTCATAAGAGCGTCGTGGACGCCTAAATTGTATAAATGATTTTGACTTTGATATTTCGCGAATGCTCGACTGGCTAGCGACCACCCTCAAGTAGAAAATCTGTCGTCAAGCACCTAACGGTGTGTTCCGGCAGCTGAACTTGAGAGCCTGTAATCCTATGTTAAGCCTGTTTAACACCTTCGACCACATTATCACTTACCATCAGGTGAGATTGTAGTCAAAGGCTTACCTATAAGCAATAAAAAAACAGTGATTACATCTGAATCGAGTAAATGTAATGATGAAATTTTTAAAGTTTTAGGGTTGATTTTTGGAATAGGCGTTGATGTTCAATGACTTTTGAAAGATAATACGCGCAATATTTATTTAAAATAGTTAACAAATCTAGCAACAATCGCGAAATAACTGTTTATATTTTAAATTTTCCGTCATAGAGATGTGAGTGACCATTTCCTAGTTGACTAGTTAAAAAGCTATTTAAGCTACAATAGGAATGCTGGAGATTATCCGGATGCCAAACATGCGTAGGTACATCAAAGCAATCATGATATCTCAATTTATGTATATGTTCATTTTTGACACACAAAAGTAAAGTTTCTCCATGATAATATTTTCCATTCGAGGGTTTATTAAGTTATTTTTAGTTAAAACCATTAAATAGGACCCAGAACATTTTGAGTCGAGGTTGTAAAACACTAGTATGCGAAGTAACTTATATAAGAAGTGATTACATAAGCTTTAATTTTTGGAACAGTCAATTTTTACAATTACATTAAACTTTGTAACAGGTTGAAAAGTTTATTTTTATCGCTTAAGCCTAGTCGTGTACTAAAGTAAAAAAATGTAAGGGACCTAATTTATTGGATAACTTCTACATCAGAGCCTTAGGGGTTGGTAAAAATAGGGATCTCACTTTCATTTGCAATGTCGAAATAGGGCGCCTACTGCTTACTTTTTGAGAAGTTTAAAAAAATATGATGAATACCTAAGATAAGTATTTATTCATCGACGGATATTTCAATACATAGTCAAATTGAACTGAAACATTCACGCTTTGGTCTACTTGGCTTGTATGTAACTACAGCCTTACAATCGTCATGAAAACAACATGTGAGTAATAATTACCTTGGAGGTCAACTCTTATTGACCGATTCTGCTCCATCCTAGCACAGCAATAAAATAATAAAAACGACAGTATAAGTTCAAACTATGACGACTTACCAAAGCAGCTAAAATTGAGGAGCACATCTTGTCCTCAGGGCCGCATGGTAGTGGGTTCAAGCTGAGGTCAGTACCACGATTGCTTTGACCCTGTTGTAGACTCCACTATTTTAGCGCTGCGATTTCGATGCTTGCAGATGACGGAAGTAGAAGGAGTTTCATGCCTTCTACAGCCGTCTTGTTTGCCTTCAGCACTCACCTCCCAGTTTTACTGAAAGTAAGCCCAAACAACAAAGTCAAATGTCGCTGCGACTAATAGTAGTCTGAGTCCATTCTATTTACTCGTATATACTATCGTAGGTATATATCGATCACGGACAAGGTTATTCTTCATAAATATCTGCTCCAAATCAAAATCTAAAAAATAATTGTAAGAAATCAAAAGCTCTTATTACCAGATCGACCTAATCATCAGTAGTTCACATCGAAACTAGCACAAATTGCTTCTCAACCACACAAACTCTGATAATAAAAGCATAGTTTTCTCTAATTAGTTCCTAAGCCAGAAGCTACGGATGCATTCTCCGTCGCCAAAGCTGAGTTACGACATACCTTCCCTGCATGTATTCCGGGGGCACTATTCTGTTATTTGGACGAAGTTACATATGGCGCATTAATAATAACTGTATTACCATAGTATCGACGTTGGTTGGCAGATATTACCCTGCAAGAGGGACTTGCGGGCAGGCAGAGCAAAGAAAAATCATGTCGTGTTACATTTTATAAATAATAATTTAAATACTCATTGAAGTTTATGGAGTTAATAAAAGATAAGGATGATGAATGAGTTATAACTCTTTGATTTAATAAATTATTTTACTAATTATGGGATTGAATTAAATTAGTAAAATAATTTAGTAGTATAGCTCTATTATGTAATAGTCTTTTACTAATTATTTTACGATATAGAATTGAGTTATATTAATTAGCCTTTGTTTTGATGTAAATCCTGAGGATTCATTAAATTAAATAAAAATGCGTGATTATGTATAGAAGATTAGTGATTATGATCACATCTATAACAAATAGCTACAAACATTCCCATGTTCCTACAATAGCGTTAAGATTATTTCCTATTGTTGCGTAAGGACGCGTCCAGCTATTTAAAATCGACAGACAAGCTATGCATGTCCGATAGCCTGCTAACTTATCTTCGACCACACAAATGAGTACTTAATAATATATTAAGGTAAAAATAACAGCCATTGTAAAAGTTGCGGAATCGTACCCAGAATTTGTAGCTATCACGACCTCGCTTGGTGTCGAAACCGGAAATGGTGAAGTAAAATATGTGGTGGAACGGTGCCGTATTTCTACGGTGTTATTTGAATTCACATGAAAAAATACTTGCTGGAGATAAAAGTATTTTTGTGTAAGTTTTAGCATAGATAAGAAATATTTCATACATTTTCAAAATAGGCTCTAAGCCACGTCTAAAATTAACAAAGTCATCGTATTCGGTACCGGCTTCCAGTGGTTTTCGGTCATGCCTACCCTAAATGTTCAATTTCTGATATCATATTATTTTCTTACTCATATATGTACATTGCATTGTTTGCAATAATTACTACATATCCTGTGAATACGTTTCCTTTGCAATATTAGCGCAGATTTGCAGACAAAGCGCTACGGTGATTGGTTGCGTATACATATTATATTATTATAGATTATCTTAACTGTACTACGTACTGCATTAGTTACGTTCATTTATAATCTGATGGAATTGTGATTCGGGACAATCATAGAGTAAAGAATATTACCATAACAAAATGACTGTGTGCCTTTTTGAAGTTTGAACCAAAGTTACCCGTAATCTACAATCTCCGAAAGATTTTGCTTAGCATTCGAGGTGTGCATGCAAAAGTACCTACTTTTTATCCGCTAGCGAAGAAAAAGCTTTTGAAAATCGAATGTGTATCATAGTTTGAAAAACGTTTTGACATTCGAGAGCACCGTCTCAACGCCAGTTACGTGCTGAGGCCCGCGCTCGACGCTGTGCACAATCGTGACTCCCAGACGAAGAACTTCAAATAAGTTCGAAACTGGCCGGTGTCCTAGCCGGTTACTAAATAATAATTAAGTATTCGAGAGCACGATCGAGAATTTCTCAATCGCCAAAAATTTCTCGATCATGCGCTCAAAGAGTCAAGACCTCCCAGGAAGCTTCATGTAGAAGCGAAACGCAACGAAAACTCTTCGCTTGGCTACTTGGCGTTTATGACACCTCGTAGGCTTAACAAGAAAATTAGGCAGAATAGTCACTAGATATATCTATTCACATATATTTATATTTTTAAGTGTTTTTCTTATATATTAATTTAATGGTTTCTTAAAATATTTTTTCATATTTAGCCGTACTGTTCTTGGCTTAAGAATATAAGGACTTTTCTAAATCCTGCATAGGATATAGTATCGGAATAACGAAAAATATTAGCTTGAAAACTACCACGCAAACGAACAACATGGCACTTACTAGAAATTTCTAGAAACCACATCATTAAACGTAGGTAAGTACTGACCTCAGTTTGATCTGTGCGTTGTTCATCCCGTTAATGGCACAAAGATGCAGTTTTGACAGTATGTAAATTAATCAGGCTTGTGCAGTTTAAATTTGGTATTCAATCAGCTGCTATTGTGTGGGTTTCGGTCACTGCGAGTGATGAAGCGAATGGGGGTTGATCAATGCATAACCTGCGATAATATTAATATCACAGTTGTAAGTACAAAGACTGATTTTTGTTTTAAAAACTTTAAGGACTAAATCATTGGTAAAGGTTAAATCTGAATATAAATTTTTGACAAGAGTCTTACGAATGAAGATACAAGTGATTTGTGTGTATAACTGCTTGGGTTTGACAAACGGTGAATGCACTTCTTATTTGTTTTGAAGCAGTGATGGACCGCAGAAGATCCATGGGTTTACTTTCCTGTAGTAGAACCTCGTGGTGGTTTTGTTGCTAAGTTGTCTTACGTACATTATGCCGTGGTTTTGGATATTTTTTCGTCATAAGCGAGATTCGGAGAATATTTTAGACAATTTTACTATAAAAACTAACGTGGTTTTCACTCATTTTATTAAATAATACGGGATTACTCAGGTGAATCAGTCAGATAGCTCCCACTATAGTTTCAACCACATTCAGTGGTCTTTTTCAAGGAGACCTCGGGACGTCCGCGAGCACGCGAAGCACTAAGCGAGTAAACGCGGGCGTCCCGAGCTCTCCTTGAAAAAGGCCATTGAATGTGGTTGAAACTATAGTTCGAGCTATCTGACTTATAAACGTGAGTTATTCCGTATTATTTAATAAAATTCAGACGATATTTGTAACACTAGAACTTTTTCTACGAGTTCATTTGAGTGAGTACCACCATACCTATTCCTACCGCCAAGCAGTAGGTACTGTTCACATCACTGTGTTCAAAATTGAAGAAATAAGTGCCAGTGAAATTACAGGCACATGAGACTAAAACCTTTATGTATCAGGGTGATGGGCATAGTGCAGTGCGCCACTTGTGACGAACTGCGTCTGTTATAGGTAGAGGTTACCATTCAACGCCAGGTGGCGCTAACCCCAGCGTCCTTATTTCATTACGACAGCATTAATTTATTTTTCATCCCACCGTCTCGGAAAGAGTATTTTTAATCTTCAATATCTGAGTGGAAAAGCCATTTTTATTCTCTAGAGGATGAAGTAAATTGAATTTAGAACATCGTGTGCACTAAGTTTGTGAATTAAAAAAAACATTAAACCTATTTACTGCTACCTCTATGGTGCCGAATATATCATACAACTTTTTTTTAATTTGTTAAAAACACAGACTTTTTTTCAATTTTTGCATTTAGTCATTTCCTCGCTGAGGTGGAATGAAAAGTTACGTGTTGCACTCGAGTGCAAAGATTTTTCACCTCGTGCTCTTTTGATTCCCTCGCTAACGCTCAGGATTCTAATTTTGAATCACTCGCTGCGCTCGTGATTCAATTTTAGAATCCTTCACTTGCTCGGTCATCAAAATTGAACACGCGGTTAAAAAGCAACTTTGCACTCTTGTATAACAAATAACTATTTTTATACTAAATGACTTTTTATATTAGTTACTAACAAAAAATAGTTTATGGTTCTAGGGGTAACTTATGGAATCGTGGGCATTAGTGGTCGATATGTTCTTTTTTTTAAATACAAGTTACTCGTGAAGTTCTTTTACATCGTGATAAAACTGTTTGAATTTTTCATTTTCCTTGACAGACGTGAGTTTCCACTTAGGGTGGTATAAGGGAGGCAACAACAAGCATAACCGACTATCAGTTACAAGGTCTCAATCGTATATATCCTTCAATCTGGAACGTAACATTTGTTAAGCAAACAATACCAAGATAAAATAGAAGATACCCAAAATCCCACTGATCGGAAAAACATTTCGAAACCAAATCACAGGGATCTTTTTAAAGAAATTTATATTTTTACTTATTTAATATAATTCATAGATATTTGGAAATATCATGTATGTTCGTAAAAGCTTGAGTAAATTTAAATAAAACATTGACAATCACGATTATAACACTAGAAATAAAGATATAGAATAGCGGTGCCAGGTTTCAGACTAGCAAAGACGAAGAAAAGGTCTTAGGTTCTTAGGTAATTGTGTACAGTTTTATAGTAAACTAGCTTTCCGGGCGCGGCTCCGCCCGCGCGTATGTCGGTTATCGCGCAAAAACATTAACCTCTTTTTGCACAGTGGATAAAAACTATCCTATGTTTTTTCCCAGATTTCAAACTATTTTCATACCCAATTTCATTCAAATCGGTCCAGTAGTTTTTGCGTGAAAGCGTAACAGACAGACAGAGTTACTTTCGCATTTATAATATTATAGTACTGAAGTACTGATTTCCAAAACATATAACAATGCTCACAGAAGGAAAATTCATGTTGCATTTTGTTCATAAATACAGTTTTTGATTATTAAAACGCAAGTTTGGAAAATTTTGCCTCCGCCCAGCTCGCAGCAACAGCATCAACGCAATTCAAACAAATATTGTAATAATTTTATAATATAGGTTATAACACATTGTTATAACGCGGTTAAAAAAGAATGGCTCCCAATTTCCCTGACCTGCAATTTTTTTTATGAACGTGGCAGATTATTAGAATATTTTGATACTAAAATATATAATTGCCCTTCACAAGAGCGTCATATTTGACGACGAAATTGAAAAAAAAAACCTTTACAAAACAGCAAGAAAATGTATCTAAGATTTATTTTGTGGGCCTGCAATAGCTATTAGTTTGCCTCAATACTTTCAGAGTAGTAGCTATTGTGTTGTATTTAGTTTGTAGTGTTTTGTTTATAAATATTTGAAAGAAAATTAACATTTTCCTGCAATCCAACAGCTTTGAGTCATAACCTTATAAACTCATATCCAAACATGACAAAGAAACGTCGGCTCCACACGAGTGTGCCGATGTGTCTATATTCAAAAGGTTTAATTCAAACGTACGCGGCATGAATAATGTACAATAGGGTGGTTTTAATTTTGTTTTACATTTGAGCACACGCGGTCTGCGTCAATACACGTTACAGCGATGGAAAGAAGCAAAGGAAGAGATGTTTTCAATTAAAGGATTTCACGTGTGAAAAATATTTGTATATAAATATTCGTAAAAAATATTTATTCTGTGACAATTCATAGCAAAAATATTTTTTACTCTTCTCAATTCGAGATCCTATATTGATCCCTCATCAATATGAGACTGATATAGCACCTACCTTTCAGTAAAAGTAACGCCTATGCATTACAATTCTAGTGTCATTTATAGGATTATGTACAAGAAAACGGTACCCTAATGCAAAGCCTCGTCTGGCCGTCCGTCTGACCTTAATATTAATTTTCTAGCGGTAATGAGTAGCCAGTAGAAATTTTCACAGAAAATGTGTTGGAAAAAGTTAATGATAAAAGCGAAGTCCCCATACAAGAAATGTAAAATTTTTAACGGTTTGAAATTCAAATTCAAGTATATTTTGATCATTCATGCAAGAGCTCGCGCATCTTTCGATCCCTTGTTAGACCTCACGGAGAGGCAGTTTAAGCATAGGTATCGCTTTTCCAAGAAACAATTCAAATTCTTGTGTAGAGAGTAAAGGCTTCTAACAAACCTAAGATCCTATCAACGAGTTTCTTTGGAACATGCTGCCAATTAGAATTTAGAACATAAGTACCTACATAATATTTTACAAGTGAAATTCTTTATTATTATTTATTATTAATTTGTAATCCTTTAACTGTATGTACTCTTTGTTGTATCTCAATCTTTTAAATAAATGATTACTTTACTTACATTACTTACTTTACTTTACTTACTTTACTTTACATAAAGTATGTATGAAGCTTTTACTTCAAATCATATATTTTTTACTTGTCAAAGATCAAAGTTTCACAAATTACAAAGCTTATACAATTGTAAACTATTTTTTCTCAAATCAAGCCAAGCCGCAAGCGTAAACACAACATAAATTACATTATAATTACCACAATTTTGATAGGTTAGTTGCTTACGCTTTAACCACCAGTGGAAATGTCATTCTAAATTTGGTTGGTTTTTATCACAACGTCACACGCTACCAACATAAGAAAAATAAAAAAAACACATCACGGTGAGTAAACGCGATTCGAGTAGTTAGCGTCGAATGGAACTCGCACTCGCTTGCGTTCGATTCTCGATGCTCGCGGCGTTAGCTCGATTAACGCGATGGTGCAGTCATTCGAATACTTTTGTAAAACTCGCACACTGGTCGATTGCGAGAGAGTTAATTTCGTTCACGTTGACGTCTCGAATGGTCAAAAAAAGCCACTCGCACTCGCTAAGTGCTTAAGACAACCAATCACAAGCGTTCGATGGTTTACTTTCAGCACTTGTCGTTTTTCGCAAGTCGATACCGAGAGCGTAATAAACTTGCACTCAGGAATTGTGTTTCAGCTTCTTGACACTAGATGGCGCTATTTTTGTTCCATACAAATCAAAGTAAACGCTAACGTGATCGAGTAAGTAAAAAAAATCGCACTAGGCTCACTGATGCTGTTACAAAAATCATATATACCTACTATGAGCTTCTTTTGCCACTATTTCAAGATAAACAGAAGTAAAATAATGAATAGATTCAGGCGTTACTTTGCGGAAATCTATATTTAATAATAACAAGTATCATAAATACATTTTCAGAAAACATTCAATTAATATTTTAGTAATCACTTAAAAAATATAAATTGTATTTAGTAATCATTACGCCCAATTTTCCTGTTCAGCCGACGATGTGGCGTTATAAACGCCACATAGACAAACCGAAAGAATTTTCTACGACGACGCGTGTCATTTCTACACAAAGCATCCTCAGGAATTCTTGAGTCTTGAAGAGTCAATAAATCACCACATATCAACAGTCTAGATGATGAGCCAACTCTAATCCTAGAAGCCAACGTCGTTCTAACGAAGCAGAGGCTAGCTCAATCCAAATATAGAAAAAAATACCTGAGCGCAAAGCTCCCCAAAATAATAATAATGCTGTTTTTCTGCTGATTTTCTATTGTCATTTCATAATGACGTAATATAAGACCTCCTCCGGTTTGTCTACGTTGTAAAGAGCACGTAGACAAATAACAACCTACACACAAAAAAGTACATCTTGAAGCTTTTTTTAATTTTACTATGTGGATTAAGTTAACAAATTACAATGAGAGCAAAAATCCCGCTCATGACTAATTTTCCCTTTAGTAATTTTGTATTTAAATTAAAAATCTTGAAAGTATTTAAGGTAGGTACGTAAACTTGTTTTGGCACGTATTCGCTATAATATATCAGCACAAAATTATTCATACAAATTAGTGCCACGTAATAAGCTAATTAAGGCGCTCACACAACAGCGAGTAAAGTATGATCTGAGCCTTGAACGCTCTGAAGCGCTAAATTATTAAATACAACGAGTAATTTGTGTCACCTTACATTTTACAGCTTCCGACAACGACGTGTAGGAGCTCCACGAAACGTGGCTTAATGCGGACAGATTTAAATTTCAGTAATTAAATAAGCTACTTTGAAGCAGTGATGGCTCAGATGCATTGGCTACAGACTGCCGAACAACAGGTCCATGGTTCGAAAATCTTTCACCAAACACCCAACGGTGTGTTCCGGCAGCAGTTGTTAAGAGCCAGTGAAATTAGAGGCACATGAGACTTAACAACTATGTCTCAAGGTGACGGGCGCAGTGCAATTCGTGACTTGCGACGAAATGCATCTGTTATAGGCCTAGAACTGGTTCCGTCACAATGACATTCGAAGCGCTCGTAGCGAAGTTTGCTTGGCCTAACGGTATGTTCTTGCAGCAGTCCTTGAGAGCCAGTAATTCTAGGTTAGCCTGAACAACATCTTCGACCACATCGTCACTTACCATCAGTTGAGATAGTGGTCAAAGGCTAACCTATCGAAAACATAAGCTAAACAAAAAACTATTATTGGAGTAATTGGACTACCAGCAGGACTAGCTCACTGCGCACTTTAGGTACATGAGTGCAGGTTCATCGGCGTATCCGTCCGGACGGTATTGTTGTACGATTCGTGCCGCGTCAGAACAGATCAGAGCTATGCGTGCAATAGAAAGAGAGCTTGTAGGTGAATATAAATATTATTTACTCCGTGCTTTACGAGCTGAAGTGCACTTTATTGCTTCGTAACTAGAGTCTATTTATTGGAAAGGCCTTTTTATTATTTTCTACCTGTATGCCTGTATTGGCCTTTGGGTTGCCTAAATACTTTTAGTGTAGTAGGTGTAGTGTTGGACGTGGTTTGTAGTGTTTTATTAATATAAACATACGACCGGTACTAAAAACTGATGCATATAAAAGTCCGATTGGTTTAACTCGTTTGAGCCTGGGCTTTGATTATAATATACTAAGTAGTTATTGTATAATATATTCATGTAGGTAAATCAATGTATCAATTATATATTTATAATAAAATATATATGTTTGAAATATATATATATTTCAATATGTATTAGAGTATTTTGCATATTGGTAGTTTCTTTTCTTATTTAATTGTGGTTCGCTTATAATTTTATTTCATATCATGTATTAATTTGATTATACTTTTATCTTTTTATTACACCCCGTCTTGTTATTCCAGTATTTCCTCTCTATCCCAAGGGTGCCTGGAAGATATCGCTATTATAGATAAAACCGCTCATTGTGACACTTTATTGTAAGCTTTCTTTTTTATGCTATTTTTGTATTCTATAAAGAATTATCTATCTATGTAATTGCAAAAAAAGTGTAATTTTGTTTTCTCTCCAGCTTCTAGCCTTATGGCCACTAGATGGCAAGGCACATAATGTGTAATCGTATCGCGGCTGGAGACACATGTGCTCGGGCGGCATTTCACATAAATCACGCGGCAGTACAACGCGACACCACGCGGCGCCGCGCCACGCAAACACGCGCGATTGCGCTACGTCTTAACGTTTAAGAGGATACGTATTCCAGCGCTTTCTCCGTAAATGTTAATTTATTTTGTTTAATTAGGTTTATCAACATTTTAATAAAGTAATAGCTCTGCATACGACTCGATTGTAAATTACGCGCCCAATGGCTACACGACTGCCCAAAAAAGCAGCATAATGCCATTATGTTTTCAGTCATGTATATATGTGGTTTGTGGGTTTCATTGTTTCTTCCAAACGGCTTTACCGATTTTAATGTATGAGATATCATTAGATTCGCCCTGATAGTGCAAATGACACAAGGTACGTAAAAAAATAAAGGAAATCAAACTGGCAAATTCTAGATAGCATATTTTGAGACATTATTTTATTTCCAAACCCATCGTTTGGTTTATCAAAATGAAGGGCTTAAAAATGATTCCATAAATAGATGTTTAACGGCCAGGATAGGTATGATTTGGTACTCGGCGGTTGTTTCTTCCTCCCGGGTACAATGAATGAGACTCTCGTAGCTAAAGGTAATCGTAGTTTAATGGTACAGCACACACAATATACATACTGTTAACAGGTATATACGATGGGTAGGTATGTTACATTAGGTATGAACGTCCGTCGGCTAGAAACGCGAGCGCAGAGTACGTGGCGCTGTGGACGACTGTCGACTCGCCCGGTGGCGCGGGCGGACTCGCTTCTCGAATGATCGAGGCGTGCGGTGAGGAGGGGCGAGAGAAGGGTGAGGAACGCGGAGCGCAGGCGACGGCGATGCATGTTGATTCACATATTCGACTCGCCCGGTGGCGCGGGCGGACTCGCTTCTCGAATGATCGAGGCGTGCGGTGAGGAGGGGCGAGAGAAGGGTGAGGAACGCGGAGCGCAGGCGACGGCGATGCATGTTGATTCACATATACCTACGTTCGTATAGCTAACTTCACGCGCACTGTTACAAATGTAGTTTTCAGTTTAAATTTCAGTAGAACGATAACACATGTAATAAAAATAAATAATATGCAGTCAGCCTTTAACATTATTTAATTATTTTCTACTTGTTCAATTTATTTTTGAGTCACACGTACGTATATATAATCACGCCTGTATTCCCTGAAGGGGTAGGCAGAGGTGTGTAAGCAATCACATATCGCTAATTAGGTTTTAGTTCCATGTAATGACGAGCGAGCACATCGCCATTCACCGGGCACAGTTTATGGGTCATACATATTTTTTTCTCTAACATACTGGAAGAAACACAACAACATATTACATTAAGACGGGAACACAAACCTTGGCAGGACACTAAGATGATACATACAGCCCCGTTGTGCGTCTAATGCTCACAACACCCTACTTACATCTAACTGTATAGTAGTTTTCTTCTCAAGCCCCATGTTAGTAGTGTGATAAAATCAAACACCTCAAATACAAACCTTTATACAACTTACTCTGCTTTGATACATTTCACTTATGGTTCACACAGTAATTGGTCCATACGTATATAAACAGAATCACACTATAAATTATTAACTTCAAGAATACACTTGCAATAGATGTTACTCCATCGAGTTCTACCGAGAGACTGAATTAGCCGATCGTTCTCCCCACCCAGCTAAACATGTTATTGGAAGATATCCAGATAGGTGGGGCCCACCAATCAGAAGGCAGCATAGTACTTAATCAATAGACTTACTGGTAATTGACACAGTCGATAAAAGACAAATCAGCAACCTTATATTTGTAAATCTTAAAATAATACAAATAATTATAAAAATACTGAACATAATTTACAAAATAATCAAAGTAGGTTCAGTCCAATATCATTTCTCTAACAAAACTAAAAATGGGAATAATAAGGATTACACAAAAGCTAGAAGGTTTGACGTTAGTTCAATGGCAAGACACCTACCTGATCCCATCCATCAATGGAAATGATCCTGCTAATAATACACCAGTTTACCATATTTCTGTTAACACAGTCGTTAAGATAGTAAAAAGCCCAGTAGGAATGTGCATCAAGACCCTACTAACATCGATCCCAGTAGGTGCATATACAGCTCATTCGGTGTTTTAGATCTCATATTCGCCTTCATAGAATTCTATAGGAAGAAATTTTAGATTGTACGCCATTCAACTGAAAACATATTGAACATAGATGAACACATGACATCTTTGGCGAGAAATTCAAATCTTCAATATAATTGTTCGATTATTGTGGGAAAACTAACTTCCACAGTTCATGTTATTTGTAGGTACTGCGGTGACATAGGATGGTGAAAACTATTAATTATAAAGAAATACCGTTTTATTACTTTTCACATTGCAGCCATTTTTTCCACAAGAGAGCGCACCAGCGACAATCGGTGACAATGTTGCTAGATATAAAAAACACTGCGTTCACAATATTTAACAATAATATATCTAGACCTTATAATTTTCAATATTTCTTCAGGTCATATGCAAGTTTCGGCGATTTGAGAAATTATCTTAACAAGTATAAAATAATTAAAAAGTAAAATCCCGACTGCAAATTATTTATACTCTTAAGCGTTTCATAGTTCCATTGAACATAAAACTGCAAGTTATATTTATGGAATTGGTTTTTTAATCTCTTCGTTTTGATACGACACTAGAGCGTTAGGAAAAAAAAAATCTCATAATATCGCAGCTAAAATTCGCACTTTGTTTTAAATTTTTTTAAAGTACTCATACCTAGCGTCACTTGCGTTACCAAGACAAATCGAACGATATCTCACATATTAAAATCGGTTTAGCCATTTAGTTATTATGGTGGAATAAAGAAACTCACAAACATACCCTGAAAACATAACACTCCTTTTTTGGGCAGTCGTGTAAAAATATATTTAATAATTAGCTGATTAATGTCGTTATTATTTAAGGTAATATTAATTCGTTTTGACCGTTTCAGAACCTTAAAACTTTTAAAGTTCAGTATTGGTTTCGGTTTCGGCCGAGTTTCAGCCAAAAATCAAATCGTTTCTCGCGGCAACGCTTTTGCGGACACTGGTGGCCCTGTTCGAGAATTGTCGTGCGTCGTTCGGATAGCTCTGTAGCAACACAACTTAGTAGTTAGTCAGTGCGTTATCGCTCAACGCAAAGATTCATAGGTTATGTTTTGATGGAACTGATTACATGTAAGTTTTTGTGTCGTTTCTGTACTTGATTGATTTATATAGTAAAATATTGAGTCGGTAGCTTTGTTTTGTAGTTATTAACAAATCAGGTCACATGTTAAAAAGAAATTGTTAAAGAAAAAAGTAAAATTATAATTTTTTAAATTACGTTGTATAAATAAACTTATTTCAAGATTTTTTTTGCATTCCGATGACTTATTGATGTAGTTTTGGTGTATTAGGGTTATTATTACTGTGTTTCCATTTCATGTCGTAATTAATGCAGAATAATGGGTAAAATACACAAAATTTCAGTATTATAAGGAATTTGATACTTAAACACGTGAGTTTCGGTTTCGGTTTTGGCCGAAACTGAAGCCACGGCCGAATATTCGGTTTCGGTTTTAGCCAGAAACCCAGTTTCGGTCGGATTTTATCTTTTAGTACCCTAAAATCTATGATAATGTACAATAGTTAAACCATGCTACAGAAAAAATACAACTTATTATTTTTTTTAATATTTAGTCACAGAAGTGAGTTTCCAACTTAATTGGGTTGGTTTTGAGCAGGCATGTCTCTTCTTAAGCATAGACTTAACTCGTACACTCTCCGTACGCTGATGTCAGTTAAAATGTTTTGCAGAAAGGATGTATTTTGAAATAGGTTTGTTTCGAGTTAATAAGGGAAATGTTCTTGTAAAATCACGTTTTCGACTTAACCTCGCGAGGGAAGAAAACGTATTAGTCAGTTCTCAAATTAGTTACAGAACATTAATGTGCGTTAAACAATATCACAACGCGAGATAAAAGTGAGCGACGAGCTGTATTCGAACCCCCGAGGCCTGGACATGCTCTCCCAATGTCATATCATTGTAAAGTTATAATACGAACTATACACAATACTACAGCTACTACAATAAAAGCATTTAGACAACCTGTAAGTCATTGTAGACTCACAGACAGTCCAAATGCTCCAGCGCACTACCAGATGGCAGCGTGCTCAGCATGCTGGCAGCATTGCCCTGTTGAATTGCAATGGTCATTCTTATGGTGAAGTAATTTATGATGTTATCGACGTGAAATGCCTTCAAAATAAAATGGTTATAACATTCCAAGAAAAGAAACTGAGGGAAATGGTAGGAAGAAATTTGCCAAGCAATTATTGTCGAGTGATAATGGCTATTTGACTGCCAGGCAGAACATCCGGGGTTTTCCCACCGCGGGCTTTAGCTTAAGGTGGTAAGGTATATAGCCAACGCTCATCTGGTTAGCTAAAACCCTGAAGTATATTTTGAAGCGCTCGTAGCAAAGTTTGCTTAACCATTCTGAATCGATCAGCAAAGTTAAGCAACGTCCGCCGCGGTCATGAGTTGGATGGGTGACCGCTGGTGACATTACTACTAAGCAATTCCGTGCTTCGGTGGGCACGTTAAGCCGTCGGTCCCGGTTGTTTTCTTAGGATGGCAGTCTTTACAGCATAGTGGTAGGGCACTTTGCAAATGCCCGCCTGGCTAGCTACCACCCTCAAGTAGAAAATCTGTCGCCAAGCACCTAACGGTGTGCTCCGGCAGCTGTCCTTGAGAGCCAGTAATTCTAGGTTACCCTGAACAACATCTTCGACCACATCATCACTTGGTGACAAAAATACCACGAGCGGTCACCCAGCGTAGAGATAACCGCAACCATAGACTAATTTAAACTTGTTACTAACGGCATTATAAAGTAGCCTTCACAATACAATCCACTAAGAACATAAAACCATGAAACTAAGCTACCAACGGCCACTCGTCACGGATCAACGCGGGCGATAAATACGTTCGCACTAACCGAACATTTTCCGGGATAACCGAAAATATACCGGGATAACGGATACCGGGATAACGGGAAAATATCCGAGGCCAGATACCGAACGGTGGTTAATCTATGACACAGTGTAAAAATGTTGTAGATAGATAGAGTTATACTGTTAATGTAATTTTATCCATATTTACAGAATTATTATTATTATAAATGTAATAAAAAAAACATCATAGAGTGAATTTTATGATGATGATGAGGCTAAAAAATGCTAATATTGCCACAAAAACTTTAATTAATCTACAGGTAATATATATCTGTACTGTTATCAGCCGGATTGTCCACTGCTGAATACAGCCTCCCCTGGTAAAGGGGGTATTTACCATAATCCCCACGTTAGGCAGGCGTCTTGGGGATCACATTGTAAGTTGGCAGTTCTTTTGAAGGTGCTGCTGCCCACCTTTCAGTATTTTTCCCTTAAACGCCTCTTACGACACCCACGGTATGATATGTGGAGAAGCAATCCTAACCCGGCACCCCACGGGGCATTAAGGTGGTAAAAGGCATAAAATCAAACTCGTTTAATTTTAGCCACATAACTAACTTCTTTTAGTTATTTCACATTGTCATGATCTTTATTTATGTAATCGATCACATTCAGTAGTCAGTAATTCTAGGTTAAGCCTGTTAACACTTTCGACCACATCATCACTTACCAACAGGTGAGATTGTGGTTAAAGGCTCTCCTATCATCAATAAAAAAAACATTCTTATATATACTTTTAAATCATACCTACATAAAAATTAGGAAAATGACTACCAATTTACTTAACACTCCAGGGCTAAAACATACATAAACACACCATTGTCTCTGTATTAATGTGAAATGTTTAGGGATTTCAATAATATAAACTAAACAAGACTTGGGGCCCGTTTCAGAATGTCCCAATAAAGTTTCGGGTTGCTATGCAATACATAAAATATTAGAATACGTGGATTAAAATCGAATGACAATGATAAACTTATAATAGACAAAATTACGCGATTGAAACCAGTAACATAACTCCATCTTCGAAGCAGGCCGAAGGGATCTAACTGAAGTTATCCTGCTGTGAACTCACTATCTATAATATCTCTCAATATCTAGCGATATGGCCGACTCAAAGCGAAATGAAAAACCCTCGATTCAATATAGCAGCCAATAATTACCGACTGACCTCTGAACGTGTACGCAAAGGCTCATACAAGGTCTATGGAAGGCCGGGGAAGGTCTAGTAATTCGATATATTAAGAAAATGATATCGAAGATGATACGGCGAACTAGCGTATTATTTTTAGGGCCGAAATTGGAGTCAACAGACCCTTGCGGACAATATTCGATATTGTGGTACTGTTATGCTAGATTAGTAATGTAGGAACGAATGAGATTTAGAATTGGGGTCTTTTGTAGTTTTGTAGAATGAACATAGGCAAAAATGTAATATGAAATGACAGATTTTGATTTTGTGTTAAAATGTACCTATACAGTTCTGTTTGCATATTAGATATCGGTGTATACCGCTTTTGGGCCCACAAATGTTTTATTCCGTTTTCGGACCTTGTTTTTTGACCCTGCTCGAATTAATTTTTTGTTTTTTTTGAAAAGCCGGCTCACTTTCTTTGTGTATCACCTCCCCCTTACATTGCCAAATGGACTTGTTTTAATATTTGTATCTATGGACTTTACTCTCGTAACGTTATGTTAGCCTGTGCTACGTTTCCGGATTGTATCGTCACTTATGAACTTTTGTTATTTTAATTTATTTTTAAATTTAATACGTTATTTTACATCTAGAATGACTGACTTTCAATAACAGCTGCCGGAATACAATAATCGCCGTGATTGTAGGTACAAGAGACAAATATATTTTGTAAAGGTTATTATTGTATAAAGTAGATAAATTAAATATTTATTGACTTTTCAAACAAGGCATGCAAAATCAACCTGAACAACATGACTTGCATATATATATATTTATCAAACCTAAACATTATGCTTACACAAAGATCACAAAAACTACTTATGAAAAGAAAACATATAATATAAATAATAAAATCAGGCTTTCAAACTTTCAACGTTTTGACATCTGAACCTGGATATGGATCACGATCATTTTCATCAGAATCCGTTTCTTCTAACATTGCCAATATTCTCTCTGGATGATCATTCTATGCTATTTTTCTCAAATTTCCAAGTAAAGGTAAGTAAAATTAACAATAATTTAATATAAAGAAATTAAAATCTGTTACGAAAACACCGCGCCAGTGATGATGCTGGGTCATAATTACCCGTATTGCCCAAACACACGTGTATCTCACTGCGTATATGGCGTCGCACCGAGTACCATACTGCTTTAGGTAAAGGGGGGTTATATTTCCAGCTACAGAAAATGTCAATCATACCACGAGTGTTGAAACATTTTTGCGAAGGTTTAAAATCACCTCGGGTCAATATGACCCAGTATCGTCGGCGCCGGGTTAAGTTCAAGAATTCTTTAAAAGTAACGTTTTTTGTTAAATTATGACACGTAACTTGGTGTTTAAGTCGTACACAGAATGGTTCAGTTTAATTTAATCGAGTATACACTCAGTATATGAATGTATTGAGTGGCTAAAAGATAGTCCAATAGATGGTCCACATTTTAAAAGTAATTATTCTGACCTTTAGTACAATTATTAATGAAACTTGTTAACAATAAAAAAATCATTAAAAATGGCAGTTTTGCGATTAAACATTTACATAGTTTGTTACTAAATAAATTTAGTTTTTTCTTTAACTTTAAAATGCCGACGGTATGCCTTTATTAAACAAAATTCTACGAACTATAAACAATATTACAGCTACTACAGTAAAAGTATATAGATAACCCCTAAGTCATAGTAGACTCACAGGCAGTCCAAATGCTCCAGCCCACTCCCAGTTTGGCAGCGTGCCCAGCATGCAGGCAGCATTGCCCCATTGAATTGCAATGCTACAATTAAACGGGGCAATTATTCGTTGAGCCAAATAGGTTCCAGCATTTTGATCACGCGTCGCATCGACCAAGCTAAAGTTGTTATTTATTGAAGTCTTTCAGTTTAAATTTTTTTTTTTTTTTTTTTATTGCTGATAGGTAAGCCTTTGACCACAATCTCACCTGATGCTAAGTGATGATGTGGTCGAAGGTGTTAACAGGCTTAACCTAGTATGACTGGCTTTCAAGGACAGCTGTCGGAACACACCGTTAGGTGCTTGGTGATAGATTTTCTACTTGAGGGTGGTCGCTAGCCAGGCGGGCATTCGCAAAAATGCCCTTCCACCATGCGGTGAAGCTCAAGCCCGCGGCGGGATTCGAACCATGGACCTGCTGCGCGGCAGTCCATAGCCAAAGCTATCATTGCTTCAAATATAACTCAGGCGTAATTCCGAAAGTTATGTATTCTTGTAGAATCGTAATATTGTAACTCTAGTAGTCTCTCCCCGTTCGCACCGTTTCTCGCGGATACGGAAAATTCATAAATATTAGTTATAACATAAAGGAACCGTTTATTTTAAAAATACATTTATTATAAGTCTCATTAGTTTTATAAAATCATAAATATAGGCACACTACGTAGGTATGCAATCACAGATCAACTGCACCTACAATCATACATGCAGGACTACATGCATGAATGCATGAGCGCGCGCGCAAATCAGTTAATTATTGAACAAGTAATATTATATTACTTCATTGCCTAACAAAAGCTTTAAAGCACGGCTCATGTATTTTTAAATTATATATTATGTAGGTGACCATCTAACTATTATTTGTAATTCTATTTAATCAGTGCAAATGTATGTAAGACTTAAATATATAATTTAGTAATAATTTAGGGAGACCTGTAATTGGCTGTACGAGTTTTTGTACCATATAAATATTGTAGTGCTGTTGGTCTTCTTTAAAAAAATAAATAATTAAAAAATAGGCTTTTTGTGGGAAAATGTGTTGTAGGTAAAAAGTGCGTGCGATGATGGTGATGATGTTAGAAACACAAAAAAAACTTTTTTGTTTATTTGCGGCTCAGGAATAATTCTGATACTCGGCAAACTTACCAGTTACAGTCAGATAATATTGTATCTATATGAAAGTGACGGAACATGTATTTTTTATATATTTTGTAAATGGTACCTTCTACGGGGAATCTCAAAAATAATAGTATAATATACTCGTATTCATAGATTAAAACATAACTACGTACATTAAAACATAAAAATATGTTACAGAAAGTTCAAAATAATTTACAATCTAAATAATACTGTATCAGCTGCATTGTCCACTGTTAAACATAGCCTCCCCCATTAAGGGGGGATTTGCCATAATTCTCACGATTGGCAGGGCTCTTGGGGATATCAGTTCCTCAGATACAGCTGCTGCCCACCTTCCGGTATTTCAACTTTAGTTGGCTCTTACGACACCCACAGGGACCCTAAATGGAGAGATGATATTCTAACCTGGGACCCCTCGAAATCTATATCTATACCTACAAATATTATAAAGAGGAAATATTTGAATTTTAATATGCACCGAATAAACATAAAAACTACTAAACCGATTTGGATGATATTTGGTATGGAAATATTTTGAGACCCAGGAAAGGATATAGGATAGTTTTTACCCAACTGTGCAAAAAGAGGTTAATGGTTTAGCAAGATAACCGCTAAACCAGAAAGCTAGTTGTTAATAATACTGCGACTAAATGTTATGTATTAAAATGTCAGTATGGTAAGGACAATATTTTGAAATATGTTTGATAATCGGGAAAATTTGTCCTTAAGTACAGTGTCCGTAAAACCAGGAAAAATATTAAAAGTATGCTAGGAACTTTGACGTCCTACCACCATGCACCAACCATTTTAGTAGTTATATAGAGACTTTTAATCTCTCCATATTATGTAACTAACTGCATTGTATATATCTTATGATAAAAACCAGCCCACAGTGAGTAAAAGTGAACAGGGTCTCAAAGTAAATTAAATAAAACACTCTTTTTAAAAAACCTTCGATTATATGTATATTTTACGATGCCAAAGAATTATCGAAGCCCGACTCAACTTCACTCACACTGTACTTACCTTATCACAGATAACATTTCCTCAAAAGGCACTGCTACCCGCTCTACACTCTTGCGTTACCCATGGAAAGAGATGGGGGATGACATTCTAGCCGGCACCCATCGGACAAAGTTGACTATTGACTTCCTTTCAAATCTCATTGCATCTTCAAATCAAACAATAACTCTCCAAGTCGTGAAAGAACGCATAGTCGTAAACCAGTCCGGCAATAAACGATTGCAATCCTATCCTCTAAAGCAATCTTCGAAAAGGGAACACACAAAAACATCGCACAGTCCTGCCAACTTAAAATTGCCATGGATGAGGGCGCTACTGGTGAAGACAAACCAATTTTCAGTAGTCACTATGTAAGGAGATTTCTAGTTATTTTTTCCGCCACCCGCATAAATAAGTTGGCGAATGTAGTCTATCCCAGGGAGGGGTTCTGTCGAAGCTACCCGAAGTCTCCCGACATACTTCAAGCACCGACAGCGCGCCTTTCAGGGCCGCAGATAAAACGTTAAATTTATTTGGGCGGCAACAAATCGTCGGCAGCGGTCGTAAAATCGCGGAGTCCGCCGCGGACCTAAGGAAAATACACGTTGCTGACATAGAGAACAGTGAATGAGGTTCATGGAATAGGGAATTATCAACTCAGCATTTTTTTTTAACATTTTATGATGATCTCATTACCACATGCGACATAGATCGTTGAGCACGACTTACATTTGGAGAACTTTTTTAGGTTAAAATATTTTTTTCTTAATTGTTACCTTTCAAAAATAATTTTATTTTTTAAATTAGTTCTTCTTTATTTAAAATTTTAAGAGCTCTCTGGGTAGGATGCAGGTGGCACGGCGATATCGGTCGCACACGTAGCGTCCCAAACCTCTGCCTTGAAGCCAGCGTAAGGCAGATAATACCATGTTTCTCCGGTAGGCTGGCATCCGGGCAGAGGATTGACCAAATATTACCTTGATGGTGTATGGAGCGCCAATCAAGTTAAGTCTGGCACTACTGCGTCTTAGTAAGGCAGACGTTGAGTGTCTCTTTTATGATCTGTTTTAGAGTATAGTCATAAGGCAGCACTTTTTCGAGAAACTTCCAAATTGGCGTCCTTCTAATATGTATGTTTGGACATCGCCAAGCAAAACCTAAGAATTTTTAGAGAGGCATGAACTGGAAGGTGTCTGAAGTGTGTCTCGAGTTATGCCAGAGTCTGTATTTTTGATAGCATGGTGTCGATGGAATGTGGACGAAATAGAGGCAACTCAGAGATTTATGTTTAATTACCTATGAGTATCCTTATATAAATCTCATAATAAAGTAGTATAATTTATTTTTATCAAATAACCTCCATATCTTCATGGATAATTAAAGAAAGTAAAGTAGTAGAATACATACAAGAGTATGTACTCTAACAAAACAAAAACAAAATCTATTGTCCGTTTTCTGTTACTGTCTTCCATTTTAAACCGTGATAAATATTGACACTGGTGTTCAAATCGTACGTTTGAAAAACCGTGGAGTTTTTATTCTTGCAAACATCGGTTTAGCTGGTATAGTAATGTGCTGGCTGTTTGTATTGCTGATTGATTTGAATTTTGGCTTCGTTTTGTACTGAAATTGATATTTTAATTTACTATGTGAATGGGTTTGTTTGGAGGCTTTTGTGAAAAAATTGTGCGTATGCGTAGTAGGTGTATTTGTATCAATTCAAACAAAACATTTGATATAAACATTCTCACGTGACTAGGCCCCCGCTCTCAAGAAGAAAACGTGTCGCCAAGCCATTAAAAACAAAGAATATTTAGTTAGAATGTTATTTCAATGTGAATAAGTTCATAGTCCGATTTTGTTCTATCTGCTGTTTTTTAACCGACTTCCAAAAAAGGAGGAGGTTCTCAATTCGTTTGTTTTTTTTTAAGTTTGTTACCTCAGAACTCTTGACTGGGTCAACCGATTTTGAAAACTCTTTTTTTGTTTGAAAGCTGATGCTTGTCGTTTGGTCACATTTTAAATTTCATCAAAATCGGTCAAGCTGTTTTTGGGTTACGCTCCAATAACTGAAAAATATTTACCTATCTTGATGATATAGTCGTTGACAATGACTGAGAATCGATCGTAAGGAGCAAGGGTCACTAAAAAGAGTGAAACATTTTTTTTAACCAAAAAATGGAACCGACATCAACACTCAAAAGTGTGAAATTACTAGTCGAAGTCTGTACAATGTCCACAATTTTGTGATAATAGGTACTTTAGAACTATCATGGTACCGACTTCAACAAGTAATTTCACACTTTTGGGTGTTGAAACCGGTTTCATTTTTTGGTAAAAAAAAATTTAACCACATCTGACCGTCACCTATCAACAGATACAATTGTAGTCAAATACAGGTATATTAGAATTAAAACGGGTAACAAACTCACAGTTTCAGAGCAGTTTGTAAAACAACTTAATTGAGAATTAGTGAGATACAGCAGTGCAATAAAAATACTTATATAATATTAACAACATGTTTATAGAATATTAACAAGATGTAATTATTGTAGTCTTCGGCAATTTATAAGTGTTTTCTGCTAAGCGCCTTTTTAACGTCGGAAGAAATATGTAGCGAGAAAAGATTTGAGAAGGAGTATTGACAAAGGACAGTTTTAAGGGTAGATAAGGCAACAAAAGCTAAAAAAGTTATGAGTGGAAAAAGATATGTGTGCAAAAATTATGAGAAGACGAGCAAAACTATACCCACGTTGCCCTGAACTATACCAACTTAATATGAGTGCTATCAACTATTACAACTGAAGACTAAGTATAAGATTAAGGTGCTAGCTTTAAGATTAGTAAAGACATTTAGTAATAAGAGAAATTGATACACATTTACAAACACATGACAGAATTTGCAAAGAACTCAACCAAGAAGATCAACAGTGCTCCTAGACGAAAAAACTACCAAGGCTCAAAACACAGTGTTATTTTAACTTTGACAAGTTTATCTGAAGCGCATGTAACAGAGCTTACCTAGTTGTGGTTAACCGATCAATAGGTTAAGCAACGTCCGCTGCCGTCATAACTTAGATGAGTGACAGCTAGTGGTTCTGCGCGGTTCTGACCACCCTCAAGTAGGATATCTGACACCAAGCACTTGACGGTGTATTCCAGCAGCTTCCTTGAAAACCAGCAATTCTACGTATGCCTGTAAATATCTTTGAACTTATCATTACCTACCATCAGGTAATATAGTAGTCAAAGTCTAAAACATCAATAAAAAAATTAAAAGCGCTCGTAGCGAAGTTTGCTTGGCCATTCTGAATCGATCAGCAAAGTTAAGCAAGGTCCGCCGCGGTCAGGAGTTGGATGGGTGACCGCTGGTGACATTACTACTGAGCGCTTCCGAGCTTCGGAGGGCACGTTAAGCCGTCGGTCCCGGTTGTTGTCTTAGGATGGCAGTCGTTACAGCATGGTGCTAGGGCACTTTGCGAATGCCCGCCTGGCTAGCTACCATCCTCAAGTTGAAAATCTGTCGCCAAGCACTTAACGGTGTGTTCCGGCAGCTGTCCTTGAGAGCCAGTGATTCTTGGTTAGCCTGTACAACATCTTTGACCACATCATCACTTACGATGGTAGGTGAGATAGTGGTCAAAGGCTAACCTATCAGGCATAAAAAAAACATCTATACAACAAATGTTGGTACCTACACATCATACAGTAAAGATATTAAAAAAGAGCCCTGATTTCTTGCCCGCTGGTTTCACAGTGGATCTCATAAACTTTGCTAAACGCAGGAGTAGAATCTATTGAATGAAAATATCGTAACTGACCTATAAAATAGCTAAAATAGAAAACAAGATTTTGATTTTAAAGAGACGATTAGAGCAGAGTTCTTGTGACAGAGAATGTTAAGATTTTTCAGATATGGAGTAACTAAAACAGACAAGATAAGGGTTGTCAAATGGACCTAAAGAGTAGCATTATTGACTGAAAACCCTACTTAGCTTAAGATAGGGAGAAGATGAAAGTATACATACATGGCATTTCGTCGCGTGATCTTTAATGATGTACTTATCTCGCCAATGTCTAGACTTACAACAAATGAATAGCCAGTCATTTCTTTTACTTAAGCGTGTTGATTTTTAGCCTTTGTTGATCCGAAAAAATACGTTTCGATTATTATCCAGCAATTTTTCAGAAGCAGCTCCAAACTAAGCAAAGTGGTACTTAATTTTCAATCTAACTAAGTAGCTCCGAGAAAGCCGTAAAAAATACGAGACTTTACCAATTCCATTTCAAGATATCAATTTTCGTCCAAAACAAGCCCTCTTTTAAGGGTTTCAGGGCAAAAAGTTTTCTCTCTTTCTATTCATTTTATTAAACTTGAGAAAAGCCGTTTGTTTGTAACTTAATCTAAGAAATAGATACTTTCCGAAGTAATTATTCGTTTGGGATTAGTTTATTATACCTTCTTATCTTGTATTTAAAACGTGCAATAAGTACTTAATTCATTGTTTCGTCACCAGCTTAGATAGGTTAGCGCAGCTTTTACAGGTCTTAGTGCAGTGACTTGCAAAAATTAACAGTATTAAAACAATTCTATTCCTACCTATTTTCTTATTTTTAGGGTTGCTAGAATTTCTCTAAATATATATCTATATTAGTCTTATAACACAAAGGACAATACAATAATTGGAAACATTGGAAATATTTTTGGTTATGGTGCGTTTGCCGCATTTCTAACGCACACCCTCTGTGTGCAATTTACCCTGTTGTTGACCCTTGAATAGAATTGCACTTCCACCCTGGCATCCCGCTCTCACAGTTATTCTATATCATTCTGTGGGAATTGCAAAAGATTACGAATGGAAAAAGTACCAAGTGAAAGCAGTGCCCTCTGAAGATCTTTCTTTAACGCTGCGATGCCCAAGACGCCTACATTATGGCAGCCCTTATGAGGGAGGCATCTTTCATTAGTGGACGTCTTCCGCCTATTCATAATGATGATGATGAACCCGGTCCCTGTCATGACGATACGTATAAACACATGGATATCGCAGTATGATGCATAATTTTCCGTTTTTATTTCGCATTCATCGACACCCAAGAGGTGGATATTGAATAACCGTGATTCTTACGAAAGGAACTGATTGACTTGATATTATGTCACTATTCGCAACACAATGAAGTATTCACTAGTTAAGCACTAATTAAAACTCTTAAGATATATATTTAAATATATTACAAGGCTGATAATATCACCCTCGGCTACATGTAGTAGCAAATCCAAAACTATATTGACAACAATATAAATTGACAATCTAAGATTTTTTATTTCAACTCTCTGTAAACGATACGTTTTTTTTACCAAGAAATAGTTCTGTAAATTTACGAATCCTCAGGGTAGCTCTGACTCTTATTAATTTATTATTTTACTTTGAATTTTGACCCTTAATCACATCTAGTTTGAAGGTTATGTACGACAATTAAGTTAAAAAAAATTAACTGAAAGAAAAATCGAGCCGAGCACGAGTCCGAGTCGCACTTGGCCAACATTTTTGTATTTGTTGTTATAGCGGCAACAGAAATACATCATCTGTGAAAATTGCAACTGTCTAGCTATCACCGTAACGTTGTTGAGACTAGCCTAGTGACAGACGGACGGACAGACGGACGGACGGATGGATGGACAGCGAAGTTTCAGCAATAGTTATCCCGTTTTACATTTTGGGTACGGAACCTTAAAAAATACAGGTCGATCAGCGTAGGCTTATAGCGACAATTTGGATCAAATTATGAATTGCATTGCTTACCTCAAACATACAGTTGTTGAGTCTAATGTGCTGATTATTTTATTATTAATTGCTTGCTGCAACACAGTGTAACACTAAAGCAGCAGGCAGGGTTCCAACTTGTTATTTTGTATCTTATTTATATATTAGCAATAAAATATTTTGTTTTTGTACTTACTGGCTCTCTAGGACTGCTGCCGGTACACCGTGTAAGTTGTTTGCATTCGCAAAATTCTCTTCTACCATACGTCGAAGCTCAAGCCAGCGGTAGGGAGCGAACCATGGACCTGTAACACGGCAGTCCATAGTTATTACCGCTCGGCTACCAGTACTTGCTTATGTTCTTTAATAATAGTAATGTTGTACCTTTTTATTAAGAATTAGGAGAATATATTATTAATCAATGTAAAAACAATTTTTGAGCCAATTAATACGAGTACAAACTTCACCATAAGCCGCACCTGTTAAAACTCACAAAATAAAATATGAAATCGCCTCGACCGAGTTTCAGTAAGCGCAATTTTAACTTCGCAAATCGAAAATCATTGCTCTAACTGCCGCTGCAACTTCTCCCTTCAGTTTATTATTTTATATCAACTTTTTTATTCAGTTGCAGCTCCATCGTTCTGTTTTGAATTTCAATAGCTGCGACGAACGAAATGCAGTCTGATTAACAATTCGAAACATACTTTCAGCTTTTTATTTTATATTTTGCGGAAGTTTATTATATATTGAGTCTGTGTTTTTGAGTTCCGTAGTTTTAAAGATAAAAATTATATATTTTATAAATGTGATTTTCACTCAGCACGCGATAGTACTTGTATGATATTTAGAAATATAGAAGGGTAGCGACATCATTCCGAGAGTTAAGTGTTGGAAAAAATACTTCTTTCCATCAGATGAAGTCTAGTAGTCTGGTTGATGATCCCGCACCTTCCTCTATTGGAGCACAAAATTACGACTTCTAAGAGTAAGATTCCAGTGGCTGGAAGAATGGATCAAAATCAATCATCCGGCGCAAAATCGGAGGACACAGATACGATTCCTGCCCGAAGACAAAAAAATGTTACTCCAATAATTTGTGAATGTCGTATAGGATTACTTCGTTGTCCGTGCGACTGTTTGTTTAGCAACTCCTTTTCTCAGTAACGGGTAAGGTTACCGAAGTGAAATGTTTAAAAAAAGACAACAAATATAAGTCAAATAAATCCAAAGCTACAACTATTTAATTTACAGACTTTAATATTGACCAACGCACTCATCAAAACCCAAAGGTGACTTGCCGTCGATTTGGAATCGTGAAATTTGGCGGAAAGTAAGGCAGCCACTCTCTCTGTAAGTTATAATTAGTAAATTGTAGTTACATGCTTAACACATAATATTGGTTTGTGAAATTGTTGCATAATGAGGGACATAATATTTCAAATGTGTTAAAACACATCAATATTTCATTCACAACAGATGGAGTTTAAAAAATGTATAACAGATATGAATATTAATATATTTGATATTCTAGAAGATATAACAAATACCACCTCATACGAAAACAAAATTCGATATATTTTTCTAGATGAAAACGCCGCGCAGCAGGTCCATGGTTCGAATTGGAGCGCGGGCTTGAGCTTCACCGTATGATGGAACTACAGTTTGCAAACTTACTTTTATATGAATTAATTTATTTGGAAAAATTCGCTTACGCTATTTAAATATTACGTACTTCTGTTTCGTTCACTCGCCCTAGAAACGAGGTCTATGATTCCTAAGCCCTCAGTCTAATATTTATGAAAAACCACAATGCCTTAAAGGCTAGCTTATAAAAAACAATTTAACCAATAAATGAAACCGACTTCAACACTCAAAAGTGTTAAATTTAAAAAAAACTTGTTGAGTCGGTACCGTGATAGTTCAAAAGTACTAATATCACAATATTGTGCGCATGGTACCGACTTCGAAAAGTTATTTCACACTTTTGAGTGTTGAAGTCAGTTCCATTTTATGGATAAAAATTGTTTACTCTTTTTAGTGACCCTTGCTACCTACGGGATCGATCTTGATGTTTTTTATGATTATAAAATGCCTTTATTTAATAAAATTATATATAACAATGTTGAAACATACACAATTTAGAAATTCAGTAAAATAAACATTAGATTATATTATTTCGTACAGGCTACGATTTACACCTATTTAAAACGCTTAAAACTTCTTACGGGATCGATTGTCATTCACTGTCAACAACTATATCATCAAAATAAGAAAATATTTTTCAGTTATTGGAGTGTAACTCAAAAACGCCTTGACCGATTTTAATAAAATTCAAATGAGACTAAAAGCCAATCATCAACTTTTATATAAAAAAAAATATTAAAATCGGTTCATCCAGTCAAAAGTACAAAGGGAACAAACAAAAAAAAATACAGACGAATTATCAACATCCTCCTTTTTTTGAAGTCAGGTAAAACTGCAATATTAATATTTTTCCAAGTCAAATCGTATATATATATATATACAAGTATCAGTGATAGGCAGGTACAAGTCTTGTGACTGGGAAAGGTCGATGTTGTATTATCTCTTAGCTGTATGGACGTTGCGTTGCTCATGTCACGTAGGATATACTCGTACACGGGGCACGGTGACAGATATGCAACAGTTGTGGTAACAGACAGGACCAACAAGAGACATGTAGTACAAGTGCCAATAATCTTTCGTGACGGCAGACTATAGAACAGCAGAGACATAAAGTGTTAAAGTATGTCTAATAAGAGAGTAGACTTAGATTTGATTTTGGGGCTATACTACATTGATAAATAATTATATAATAATTTACTTACACATTTATTGGTAATTTTTTTTAATAATTATTTTTTACCGGCGGTATTCCTTTATTTACAAAAAACTACGAACTATATAAAGCTCTACAGCTGGTACAATAAAAGCATTGATGGCTTTCTTGAAGCAATGATGGCTCAGTGGTATTGACTACGGACTGCCGCGCAGCAGGTCCATGATTCGAATCCCACCGCGGGCTTGAGCTTCATCGCATGGTGGTAGGGCAATTTTGCCCTGGCTAGCGACCACACTCAAGTGGAAAATCTGTCGCCAAGCACCTAACAGTGTGTTCCGGCAGCTGTCCTTGAGAGCCAGCAAATCTATATTAAGCCTGTTATCACCTTCGACCACATCATCACTAACCATCAGGTGAAATAGTGGTCAAAGGCTTAAAGTTCAGCAATAAAATAAAGCATTTAGACAACCTATAAGTCATTCCCACTACCAGCTGTTGGCAGCGTTCCCAGCATACTGGCAGCATTGCCCCGTTGAATTGCAAATGTAAATAATTACATACATACGATACGATACGATAGCTGTTTATTGACACCAAAAACAGGACATTACAAAGAAATAATAACAATATATAGGCACAAAGGGCGGTCTTATCGCTAAAAGCGATCTCTTCCAGACAACCTTTGGATGGATAGAGAATAAATTTTTTGACCAGGTAGGGTGGTGCAAATCTGTAATAATATAAATTATGAAATACGATATAAATAAACTACGTATATTACTTACATAAATATCAAATTAAAATATGATAATATATATATACACACATATATATATATATATATATATTATTGGAACCTACAAGCATCGAATAACGGCATCCCTACCACAGGGTATATAAACCAAAGCGCAAGGCGCGCACGGCATTGCTCCGATCCCCCCCATGTCTCTCGACAGCGAGACAAGCCGAGGTCCGAACCACAGTGGTGCCCTTGAGCTCGCTGTCAACCCCTCCTATAGTAGCGGCACGTTTTCGGCGTCCGCAGGAGACGGAGGTAGAAAGCGCTTTTCGCCTTCTACGCCCGTCTCGGGAGAAGTGCCTTCGGCACTTCTCCCTCCCGGGCTATTGTAGGGCCAGGCCCTCGCCCAAAACCCGGTGGAGCTGGACGACCGCACAGGCGGTAGCCAGCATCTATGTCCTCCCTAAACACACAACGCGCACGGCATTGCTTTTCAAGACTTTGAGTGGAACGGACGTGTCTTAGAGCTCCCCTTTATTTTCGTTTCTTTTTTTGAATTATTGTTTAATTTGTTAATTGGTGATTAAGGCTCTTGTGAATATTTGTGTTTAAAATAGATAATTCGTGAGTAATTGCATTATTCTTTTTTTAAAAACTCAAACCACTTCTGATTGCTTAAATCAGAAGTGGGATTCGAACACTGCTCACCGTTTATATCTTTTGTGAATTGTTATTTTTGTCTTTCAAATACGTTTAAATTTAATGTCTTTTTTCCTGTCAGGCCATAACTGTAAATAACATACCCTGCTGTGATTCAACTGGAAAGTTTTGCTTGGTTTTTATTAATCTACCCTCGTGTTCCGTTATAAACTATTTTCGATCTTTTTGGATATTTTTACGATTTTGCGTTTGTTTTAAGTACATGTATTCTCTTTTGAAGCCCTAACTCACCTTGTAAACTTGTTCATACCTTTATACCTCGGTATTTTGTTGTTTGAATTTAAACTTCTTTTGTTATTTTCGACTATAACCACAATTTTGTTTAAATTTCAACACTGTTGTACTTATTTCATGTGTAGGGAGACTATTATCGATTCAAACTATAAGTACTAGAGATCCTAGTGAAACTCAAGGTCTAGAAAAGTTTTTTTTTGTTTTGTGATCGTTTTATATTTAGATTTTAACATGGATCGGCCTTCTCGATCGAGGTCTCATGGATATCGAAGGTTAGATCGTGAAAGATCAGCAAGTGATACACGTGGGCCTTCTGTAGGTCGTACCCCTTCACCGCCGCCTAGAACAAGGTATCGTACCCGTAGCCGCAGTCGTAACTGGAGTAGTGGTTGCCGACGTGGTGCTGATCGTGAGCATGATCGCAATCATAGCTACGATCACTTAAGGGAGAGGAGCAGGACCCGAAATCGTGAGTACAGTAACCATCAGTCTTTGCGCTCTATTATGACCCGCCTCCATGCTTTGGAGTCACACTCACTTTCCCCACATGTACCTGATCATGCACCACCTACTTATGAGAATGGCACTGAACAGATCGTAGAAGCTATTCATTCTTTAAAAACTGGAAATACCCAAAGCTACTATGTATCTAATTTTGACCCTAATGTTCACGATGTTGTTGTGTGGTTCGATGAGGTTGACAGGGCTAGACAAATTAACCGTTGGGATGATCATGAATGTTTGGCCCGCATAGGTAGATGTTTGAAGGGTGACGCCAGGTTATGGTTGGACGATTGGGTTACTAGTGACCGCACTTGGTCCAACTTTAAAAAAGATTTTAAGTGCCTTTGTGTCAAGAAGATAGATGTAGCTAATATCTTATATGAAGTTATGTCTACCAACTCTAACAGTTTCAAAACTTATGCGGAATATGCACGTAGGTCCTTGTTACGCCTACGCATTGTTAGGGGGTTAAGTGATGACCTAATCACGGCAATAGTTTTACGTGGTATACAAGAACCACATGTTAAGGCTACAGCAACGAACGCCAACCTCTCTCCTCATGATCTGGTGAACTACCTTTCAACATTTATTAAGCCTGATATTACAGAAACTAGAGTGCAGAGTCGCTCAGGTTTGACGACTAGCCACAATAGATACCAAGGTAACAAACGTCCTTTTCAGACTCCTAATCCAGGTGTGAAGTGCTTTTCGTGTAACAAAATTGGACATAAACAGAGAAACTGCCCCAAAAGGAAGAAGGATACTGCTACTGTTATGCCCACTAGTACTGCCGTTGACCCGGGACCGGGCACATCATCTGGTAAGCCTGAATACACCAATATTTGCGCCTATTGTAAAAAGCCAGGCCACCATATCAGAGACTGTTTCGCAAAGCAACGCGCTGATCTGAATAGAGGTAAGGTTAACTTCTGCTCCCATGTACAAACTCAAGAACCAAGAAATGTTGTGGTTGGTGTCATTGATGGTATAGCAGTAGACATATTAATTGACAGTGGTGCTATTGATGTGTCCCTTATTTCGTCCTCCGTCGTAGACCATCTTTCTTGTAAGAAGAAGCCCATCAGCCGACAAATTAAAGGTGTAGGTGACTCTATTACAAATATTGACTCTTATGTTTCGTTGGTCGTACAACTCGAAAACATATGTCTAGATATAGATTTCTTGGTTGTTCCTAGCCAAAAAATTAACGCTCCTGTCATTATAGGTACAGATGTTTTAAATCGCGACGGAGTTGTTTATGTAAGGACTAAGGATTCACAGCACATCATACGCAAGCCTGTAGTTATGGAAGCGTCTGCTGTCAATTCTGTTAAACCGCAACGAACCACCAATACTTCGTTGACTGGTTCTGACCTTGGTGAACTCGACGCAATACTGGACAAATTCTCAGGTAACATGATAACAGGAACAGCTACATCCACTGTAACAACGGGCTCCATGCGTATTCGACTAACCAGCGATGTCCCAGTATATTACAGACCTTACAAAATGTCCCATGAAGAAAAACAAAAGGTACGTATCATTGTACAAGATCTTCTCTCCAAGGGTATTGTACGCGAATCTGAGTCACCTTATTCAAGCCCCGTCTTACTGGTCAAAAAGAAAGATGGCTCTGACCGTTTGTGTGTCGACTTCCGCGCGTTGAATAGGATCACAGTGAAGGACCGATATCCTTTACCCTTGATCGACGACCATATCGATCGTTTAGGCAAGGGTAAGTACTTCACCTCCCTGGACATGGCTACCGGTTTTCACCAGATAAAGCTGGATGAAGACTCAATCCCACTCACTGGGTTTGTCACATCTGAAGCTCATTATGAGTACATAAAAATGCCATATGGTTTAGCCAATGCTCCTATAGTTTACCAACGGATAATAACTAGAACTTTACATAAACTCATTGCAGAAGGTAAGGTTTTAGTGTACATTGATGACTGTCTTATTCTATCTTCTTCCATAGAAGAAGGTCTGTTAACTTTACGCGAAGTTCTGTCTACCTTAACGGAGGCAGGATTTTCATTGAACTTGAACAAGTGTTCCTTCCTATGTACTGAAATCGAGTATTTAGGTCGGGTGATCTCCAACGGCGAAGTAAAACCATCTACTGGCAAGGTCCAAGCTCTTGTAAATTCTAATGCACCGCGAAATATAAAGCAGGTGAGGCAGTTTTTGGGATTGGCTGGGTATTTTCGAAAGTATATACCTAGCTACTCCACCAAAACTGCTTGCATAGCTCGTCTAATTGGAAAGGATGTGGACTTCAATTGGGGTACAGAACAGGAAACTGTGCGCCAAGAGATAATCCAAATTTTGACCAATGCACCAGTTCTCGCCATATTTGATCCCGAATTACCAACCGAGGTGCATACTGATGCAAGTAGTCACGGATTCGGTGCTATTCTCCAACAGACTCATAAGGATGGTAATCGTCGCGTTGTAGCCTATTTCAGTCAAGTTACGAAAGGTGCTGAGCCTAATTACCATTCTTATGAGCTCGAAACATTAGCCGTGGTTAAGGCCCTTAAACATTTTCGACACTACCTGATTGGCTCAAAATTTGATGTGATTACGGATTGTAATGCTTTAAAGGCGACTCAGAATAAAAAAGATTTGTTACCACGTGTGGCAAGATGGTGGATATATCTACAAGATTTTAATTTTAGCTTGATTTACAGAAAAGGAGCCTTGTTACCACACGCGGACTATTTAAGCCGTAATCCCTGTACCGTAAACAACATAGAAAGACCTCGGAACTGGGCGCAGATAGCTCAAGCAGGAGACGAGGAGGTTCAAACAATGATCCAGTCTTTGGATAATGGTCAGTTAGACCCCACTAGGTATGTAAAACAAAACAATTTGTTGTATTACAAATATAAGTCCACTGGTGAAGAGACCAGACTTCTTTGCTATGTACCAAAAGGTCATCGTTTGAGCCTCCTGCGTATCTTTCACGACGAGCATAGTCACATTGGCGCAGATAAAGTTGTAGATTTAATATTAAGACACTTTTGGTTCCCTGGTTTGAGATCTTTTGTTAAAAAGTACGTTTCTCATTGTGTCACATGTCTCTCCCACAAGCGTGTACCCCGCGCACCCTTACAGCCAATTACTTCATGGGATAAATCTGATGTCCCATTTGAAACTTTACATGTAGACGTGTTGGGACCTTTACCTATATCAAAGGGCTATAAATTTATCATGCTTGTGGTCGATTCATTTACAAAATTCTGTTTACTTACGCCCATTTTTCGACAAGATCTTGATGAGTTGAAAAGAGTCTTTAAGATTGTGATGTCATTATTTGGTACTCCTAAGTTAGTTGTAACAGATAGGGGACGCATGTTCGAGTCGGCGGGGTTTACTTCATGGATGCAGATTCTGGGTGTACAACTTCATCATATTACACCAGAGATGCACCATGCCAACGGTCAGGTGGAACGTTACATCCGCACCGTACTCAACATGCTTCGCATTACAGCCAATCACCGGAAGGCTGAGTGGGCTGATGAGTTGTGGCAGTTCCAACTCATTTTAAACCTAACAAAGCAGAAGACGACTCAAACTTCTGCCTTAAACCTCCTTATTGGACACGAAAGCGCCACTCCCGCGATCCGGACGCTGGTGCGCGACATTTCTGTTGTTCCAGAGTCTCCTAACCGTGAGTCCAGGAGAGAAATTGTAAGACAAAGGACGGCCGAACGGTTAGCAAGGAACCAGTCTCAACAGGACGCTACAGTGAACAAAGATCGTAACTCCCCTCGTGTATTCCAGAAAGGTGACTTGGTATTCGTTATAAAGTACGCGCAATCTCAAGGGAAACTAGACCCTGGAATGCGAGGACCCTATAAAGTCATCAACACTCTTCGAAATCACAGATATGAGTTGAAATTACTCGCTGGGGCATATGGAAAGACTACTTATGCAGCGGCCCAGTTCATGGTCCCCTGGAAAGGAGAATGGACCCCTGAAACTTGCGCTACATTTTTCGAAGGTGACTTTTATATATCTTGTTATGTAGAATAGAAGATATCCTGTTTATGTATCCATGCTGTATGGATACCCTGTGTATGTGTCTCCCATGTAGTATTGGAGATACCCTGTTTATGTATCCATGTTGTATTGGATACCCTGTGTATGTGTCTCCCATGTAGTATTGGAGATACCCTGTTTATGTATCCATGTTGTATTGGATACCCTGTGTATGTGTCTCCCATGTAGTATTGGAGATACCCTGTTTATGTATCCATGTTGTATTGGATACCCTGTGTACGTGTCTCCCATGTAGTATTGGAGATATCCTGTTAATTGTATCCATGTTGCATTGGATACCTTGTTTATCCTCGTCTTAGTATCGGCCAGTACTGGGAAGCCGCTGGGTTAACGTAGGTACCCAGTGTTCTATAAATTTAAATGTACCTATCTATACGCATGTGTGTACATCTTAAAAGCTAAATGAGCTAACTGTAACTAACAAAACTAATACGCTTGACTTTGTCTGTCCTACAAGATTGGCTTAGGTTTATAGTGATTGATATTAACACTGTGATCATTTGATTTTAGATACACATGATGTCGAGGATGACTTGGGGACAGAACCAGTGCTGGATGACGCCGGTCCATCATGCTTACCTAGCTTGCCTAGGCTGATTTCTCAGTACGGAGACGACGAGCCTGCCGAGGACGGCAGGGTATCAGGAGAGGCCGTATTGGAACCTACAAGCATCGAATAACGGCATCCCTACCACAGGGTATATAAACCAAAGCGCAAGGCGCGCACGGCATTGCTTTTCAAGACTTTGAGTGGAACGGACGTGTCTTAGAGCTCCCCTTTATTTTCGTTTCTTTTTTTGAATTATTGTTTAATTTGTTAATTGGTGATTAAGGCTCTTATGAATATTTGTGTTTAAAATAGATAATTCGTGAGTAATTGCATTATTCTTTTTTTAAAAACTCAAACCACTTCTGATTGCTTAAAATATATTATAATATATACTCACATAAGTACACAATAAACATATACTCATTTAAATAAATAAAAATAAAAATTATATATATATATAAAGTGAGAAAATACATATGTCAGAGAGCATTATTAACGGTAGAGAGGTAGTAATTATTGACCTGCGTTCTAAAAATATTGAGTGATTGAGCACTTCTGATTGTAACAGGGAGTGCGTTCCATAGGCGCACAGCATGTGCAGCAAAGGACGATTTATAAAATACTGTATTATGCGCCGGTGAGTGAAGAAGTAGGTTATGTGAAGACCTAAGGGAAAGAGAATGGGTAGAGTGTAGAAACTTAAAACATGCCTTTAAATAAAGAGGGGTAGAAGGATTAAACAATATGTTTTAAAGAAGAGTAAGTATACGAGTATTCCGACGAAGACGTATGGGGAGCCACTTGAGCTTAGATCGAAATTGGGAAACATGGTCATATTTTCGTAGGCCGAAAATAAAACGAATACAATAGTTTTGAAGTCGCTCAAGTCTATTAAGCTGGTCCTCGGAGAGATCAGGATAGCTGGCGTCAGCATAGTCAAGTATTGGAAGAAGGAGAGATTGTGCAAGAGTAGTTTTGGTAGCAGTGGGCAGGAAGTTACGTATTCGGTTAAGGGATGACCCTGAAGCAAATATTCTTTGCCTCAACGATTGTAGCTGTGGTTCCCACGATAGACAACTGTCAATTATTATCCCAAGGTTTTTCACTTGTGAGCTATATGGAATGGAAACGTTCGCAAGAACTATTCTTGGCAAAGTTGAGAAGTCCACTCGTGAAACCATCCTGGAACTGCCTATTACTATGGCCTGAGTCTTAGAAGGATTAATTTTGAGACCATAGGACTTATTCCAGTTTTCAATGCGATGTAAGTCAGCATTAACTATATCAACAGCTTGATTTAAACGGTCAGGTGGAGCCTGCGAGTAAATTTGGAGATCGTCTGCATAGAGATGGTAGGAGGAAGTAAGAGATAATGAAATAGAATTAATAAATACTGCAAAGAGAAGAGGAGAGAGAACGCCGCCTTGTGGGACTCCGGCATTCGCATCACACCAAGGCGAGAAAATTTCTCCAAGGTGAATACGCTGCCGACGCCCAAACAAGTAACTGTGAAACCAGTCAATTGCCGATGGAGATATGTTAATAGAGCGGAGTAATGCAAGGAGGATATCAAAATCAACATTATTAAAAGCATTGCTGAAATCTAACAGGGTTAGGATCGTTAGCTCTTGGTTGTCCATTCCAAGTCTTATATCATCAGTAATTTTAATAAGAGCAGTGACAGTACTATGACCGGGACGGAAACCAGACTGCTGCGGACTTAAAAGATTATTTGAATTAATAAAAGAGTTCAGCTGGCTATGTATCAAACGCTCGAGAACTTTGGATAAAAAGGGAAGGATCGAGATAGGACGATATTCAGAGAAGGTTTTAGGGTTATTTTTTTTAGGCAACGGGATGATATGGGCTTCTTTCCAGCAGGTGGGTACGGCACTCTTCAAAACAGAACTGTTCAATATATGGCATATTATGGGGAGGATTTCATCCAATATAGGAACAATCATATTACGACTAATACCGTCGCCGCCCACTGCATTAGAAGAAATAGACAGGATACTCTTTTTAACATCACATGAGGCAAATTGACTTATGACAAATTGAGAATAGTCAGGTGTTGGCAGACCAGAAAGATAGTTTATTGTGGTTAGTTTATCATTCGAATCGATAGAAGACGACGATGAGAAGTGCTGGTTTAAACAGTTTAGGTCTAAATTGTGTGGAATGGAATCTTGTCGGGATTTGCCAACACCTAATGAACGGAGAAATTTCCAGACTTGTGCTGGATCTTTATTTTCTATAGACTCATGGATATGTCGACGTTGTGCATCCCTACACATCCTATTGCAGCGATTCCTGGCTTGCTTAAATTTCTCCTTATTTGTATCGTTAAGGCGGGTCTTGAGCTGTGCTTTGGCTGTATTTTTTTTATGCATAATTTTTTTTAATGTATCAGTGAGCCATGGTGCAGGAAGATGTTTTATTTTTATAGCCCGCAAAGGAGCGTGGATATCATAGAGCTGAATAATCTTTGCATTAAATATTGTGATTTTATCATCAATATTGTCACACCCTAAAACATCAGACCAGTCAACCCTACTAGCATCATCGCGAAGTTTTTCCACGTCCATATTACCAAAACTACGTTGCAGAATGATTTTAGGTTTGGCTTTAGGAGGACGAATTTTATAAGAAAGGAAAATGAGATCGTGGTATGAAAAACCATCTGCTGAACATTGACCATGCTTAGCAACATGCTGGAGTGATGATACAAACATTAGGTCAAGAAGAGATGGAGAATAATTTGGACAGTTATGAGTTGCATTGAGGGGCAAGATGTGCATGTTGCTGGATTTGACAATGGATTCTAAACAAGAAGAACGAGAGTCATTTTTTAAGAGGCACGTGTTAAAGTCCCCCATTATGATAGCATGGCTATAAGCAGGGGTAAGATCGTCTAATATTTTTACAAATGATGAGAAATAATTGACTCGCATGGAAGGGCTATAATAGACTCCGAGAAGAATTTTGGAGTGAGAAAGTACGACTTCAACAAACAAATGCTCACCGGTATTAATTGGAGAAGGCTGCGTGGACACATTCACAATAGAGTAAGGGATATGTGCGCGTAAATAAATGGCCACGCCGCCGCCACTACGGTCAGTTCTGTCATTCCGGATGAGGATGAAGCCAGGAAGAGAGTAAGAAGTAGAAGGAAGACATGGTTTTAACCATGTTTCGGAGACTAGAATAGCATGTAAGTTTTTGTTGTCAAATGACGCCAACATATCGGGATAATGTTTCGGAATACTTTGGGCATTTATATGAATAACATTGAAATTTTTGGGCACATCTGAAAATTCACTGACTAAATTATCACTCAATGTTGGGATACTGGCAAAACTATCGTCATCGCTAAGGTCATTACTAGATGAAAAAGATACAAATTGTTCTGTATCACTACAATCTTCATCAGAAATCATCTTTCAAATAAGTATAATATACCATAAATAATAATAAATAAATATATTTTTATAATAATAAAAATATGAATAAAAAGGTTTAATATTAATATAAAAAAAAAATAAAAAATATATAGAAACAAAAACAATACTTCATCTGCAGCTGCAACTTCTTTGGGAGCCGTGGGAGGCAACGGATTTGAGACTTCTGGAGCAATCTTTAGCAGCTCACAAACACTGCTGATGCGGTGGCGCTTGCCGTCAGGTCCAATGATGTGTACAAACCCGTCTCTGGTTCAGCACTTGTTAATACCGAAGCGTTGCCTCGCCTCCATGAACGCCTGATGCCTAGTTCTTGTCAGAAATTCAGACAGAGTGATCGAAGTCCCCTTAAGCGATGACTTAGCCAACCATATCTTATTACGCTCATCAAAGTTCTTTAATTTCACTAAAATAGGCCTTGGCTTATCGCTGGTGGCGCGGCCCATTCTATTAAATAATATTTTATATTAATATATTTATGTAAGGTTTTAAGAATGTTATGATTTAAATAGCTACAACAATTTAATTCCTCCATATTTATTCCACTTGAACAGCCGTACATTAACTAATTACTCCCAAGCTTCAATGAACATGTTCCGAATCCAGCTTGTTTACCATTCAGAGGTGTTACCTATCTGTGATTCAAGCCCCTGTATGAATACCTTTAGCATTGCTAATCAGCGTTTAGATATACGTGCCCTGCTCAAGGTGGTATAAAGTTTTAATTATAAATCTGGGTTAAGTACATAAAATATACTCAAAATACGATTACAGGGACTAACGCGTGCTATTCGAAAATCACGTATACAATATTTTACAAATTATTGGAGTACAAAATTTTATGCCCCAGGCCGGAATCGAACCCGCGTCCTCCGATATCGCTTAGGACGCGATAGTGCTTGTTATCATATTCAGGAATATCACATATACAATTTTTTATTTTCTACATATTGTACTTACTGAGCTTTCGAGGATGGCTCAACTATGCCGAATTTTGTACATACTATAATTGTATTAATTTAATTGTCATAGGAGACGGCGCGGCTCAACCATATTATTAGAATAATAACAAATATAATAAGTATTAATACATTAATAAGACACTTAAAAAATATTTCTAGTGACAATTCCGGCTGATTTTCCTGTTAAGTCCACGTGACGTCATAAACGCCACGCAAACAAACCGAAAGAATTTTCGAAGCGTGTCGCTTCTACACGAAGCATCCTCAGGAGGTCATAAACAAACATACTGAAATATTTTTTATTGTTTTGAAAAAAATTATAATAATTAATTATTAAGAACTCTTAAATTATACAATAAAATCTGGCAAGTAGTTTTTTACGTTCGTTAGTTTATACGTATTTGGCTCAGAGCCACTGAATTAATATACGAAAGAAGATTTTATGCAGTTCTGAGAAAATTGGCGACAGTTTTAAGCCCAATATATTTTATTATATGTAATAAATACCAAGACTCAATGTAAAGTAACTTGTATAATTATCTATTATATTAGTAGTAGTTATCAGTTGAAATTTTCACAGATGATGTATTTCTGTTGCTGGTATAACAATCAATACAAAAAGTTGGCCAAGTGCGAGTCGGACTCGCGCTCGTTAAAACGAAAAAAGGTTAAAATATGAAGTCTAATGTTGTGTAGCTAATGGTACGGAACCCTTCATGAGCGACTCCGACTCGCAGTTGGCCGATTTTTTAAAACTGATACCTAAATTGTCATGGACGGTACACGGAAAAATTTAGTATAATGGTTAAGAACCAGAGGACAAATTTGAGTTATGAGTCATTGTCATGTTGGCTTAGCGGTCAAAGCACACCCCAGTTATAGGGGTGGATGGCACGGTTTCAAATCCCGCACATGACTTTTTTCCTGACGTAATTTTATAACGATATAATTTTTCTTGATTTTGTATCGTAAATCGATAGCATTGTAAATTACACCTTAACAATAAGGAAAGGGATTCTCGACTGTCTCATCATGTTTGATCAAGTTAAACTCCGCAGAATTAGATCAGAGTTTAAGCCCGGAGCATTTGATCACAAGTTGATAATTGCGGTATTTATTAAGTTTAAGTTTGTAAGTAGGTTAATGGGGGTTTGGAGACAAAGTTCTCAATAGAGTCGTAAACAACTATCTCTCTGTAATGACAGTTTGTCAATTATAAGCTGTTATTTACAGACGCTGATGGAATACATCCCTAGTTGGGTGCCGCTTAGTGGTTGAGTTTGCCCTGAGCATGTTCACAAACTGCAGGCTTGGTCGAGCGTCTGTTCTTTATGTCAGCACAAATCCTCGCCAGAGAGACCCGGTTTATGACAAGAATATTACGCGAGGCTATTGGAATCTAGAAGTACCCAAATTTTAATAGAGATGATGGTTAGCAAGTACCACCTGCTTGGGATCCTATTATCAAATTAATTAAATCCCATGGCCGACACTAATCTGCAAGATCTGTGATCTGGACACCATAAGTGAATACTGCGTGAATAGGAAACGTTATGATGAAAATAATAGTAGTGCAAAATAATTTCTTAATAACTCTAGTGACATATAAAACCGATTGGTCACCCCGTGACCTCGATGTCGATCACTGCAAGGTGTTTAAAACGACGGGACAAACATAATGTCAAATGTACGCGATTTAAATAGCATAAAGTTTAATTACCCAATAATTCTCAGTATGTTTTGTCAGCAATAGTTCTGGCAAAGAAGACATGTGGTCTTCTCTCTCTGGTATGCGGGTAATGCTAGTGAGCAGTTGAGTGATAGGCAAGAGCGAAATTACGGGCACTAGCCTTAGGTAAGTCCTTAGTGTAATTTTTTCAAAAGTACCTATTATTCATTTAAAATAAGTAATGTTTGTTCTGAAACAGATAAATATTTCTTTTTATTAAATGCTGTAGGGATGTGCATTATTTTTTATTAATACTGCAATAGATTGTTTAGCTTAGTGTAAAACTTTATTTAAATATCGATTATTTTTAATTTTGGCCCTCGCTGATTAAATTACTTCCTCCAAAGTATACAGGTTAGTATTCAATTTTAAATTTTGATTAGATTTTTTTAAATTGCTACCGCCTCCATCCTATTAATTTAACTTTTATATCGGGCGTATGTTTTGCCCTATTTTTGTTGTCGGACGTTCAGCACGATTGTCTGTGAGGAAAAACCGCACAAAAAGAGGTAAAAAAATCACCAGAACCTGCGATTTTGCGCAGTTTGGGCGACTTTATATAGAACACTGACAGCTTTGTTTATTAGAATTGTGTATGAGTAATTAAAGTAATGAAATCAGGTAATAAGATTTTTTTATATACTGAATAATGATACTGATGAATCATGAAGTGATAATTAGCTTAGTATATGTTTGGATGAATACATATTATATATGTCCGCAATTAATAAATTCATATATTTGGACTTTTTCTCAGGACCTCTTTGTTTTAACAATAATTTGGTAAAATCGTTGTAAATACTATGAATCACTGTGATAACTGTGATTTCTAATTTCAAGTAAACTTTATAACGAGTATCTATAACAGAAGTAATTTTAAAATATTTTACATATGTTAACATAATAAGATAAATCATTAAAATATATATCTGGTGTCAAAAACAATACGCCGTGTAATCTTCCATTCATATAAACGAAGGCATAAAATGTATGTTATAGAAATTAACGGTAGTATGAAGGTATTCATGGATATCTTCAATAATGAAATATAACATACTCGTACATGCGTGTTTTTAGCTTATTTAGAAAATTACTCAGCCTCTCTTACGATGCATGTCTAGACATTTCTACCAATAAAAACAAAACCAAAAAAATACTTGTTGCAAGTAGGCTTATAAAGTAAAAAATGTCGCAATAATATTATAATAATTATTTGTTTGTGAATTATTATTCCAATGTAATTTAACTTATGAAATAGGCAACATGTTTCCACCTTTATTCCACTTAGGTGAAGTATATCAACACAAATACACATTTGACCGAGCGAGCTCGAAGTGCGAGAGATGCGTCTCCATTTCAGCTTGGGCAAAAATGTATTTGTATCATGTAAATGTATATCTATCCGGATTTCCAGATGTTCTCCTCTACAGTTGTCACGTAATAGGATTGAAGTGTGACTTAATAAAATCAAAATAAGTAATGACTGATGAAAATAAAAGAGAGAAAATAAACTATATCTATATTGTCATTAACAAAAGGTTGGGATCTCGTTATATCTCACTTAAACGGATGTATAAAACTAGCCTACAAACAAATAAAAAAAAATAGGAATTAAAAAAAATTAAAAAAGAAAATCTAGCCGTTCGGAAATAATTTGGAGCCAGGAGCGCTTCGCCAGGAACGTAGAGTAGAGGTCAGCAGAGCAGAGGCGAGTGCGCCTCGCTGCAGGAAAGTGGAGGCAGGCACACCTCACCAACACTTCGCCAGGAATATGAGTAGGACTGAGGGCAGCGCGCAGAGGTAGGAGCGCCTCGCCAAACAGTACTTCACCAGGAACGTGAGTAGAGGGCAGCAGAACAGAGGCGGGTGCGCCTCTCTGCAGGAGAGTGGAGGCAGGCACACCTCACCAACACTTCGCCAGGAACGTGTGCAGCCGCGCAGAGGTAGTAGCGCCGCGCCGCAGGAAAGTGGAGGCAGGTATACCTCACAAGCACCTGGCCACCTTGATTTGCTGGTCCGCGTATGTGTTTGTGGACTGACTCCGGTGAGCTGGTGGGAGAGAAAGGAATTAAGAACGGAGATAAGGGTGGCCGCGCTTGAGGGGCTTCGCCACGTAGCTCCAACCAACTTCAGGAGCACCGGATGTAGGGCCGCGTCGAGAGGGCTGCGCCAGTCTAGTCTTCCCTTGGTGGACCAGCAATCTTCTTTGGTGGCTTCAATTCTTCAGTGAGAGTTTCTATACTTTTTTTACGTTTATTTTACTTTTTTTTTTTTTTTTTACTATATTCATAGTATTTATTCTGATCAAAAGTAAAAGAATAGTAGTACCACTCAAGTAGCAAAGATATTTACACAAGAACTTATTTACGAGAAACAACTAAAATCTACGTGGAAAAACTACCATAAGAACCATCTAGAGCTCAATAAGAATCCCTATAACTATACGTACAACGAAACGTGCGCATAATATGAGTAATATGTACATATTCGAGTGAGGCAATGCTGAGTATATAATGTACCAAGTTGCAGACATATACCTACGTTTAGAATGAAATCAAGGATAAAGCATCATCAGATAAATTATGGAAATGATTGTTAGTACAAACTATATTATTATAACACAAAAGAAAAGCTCAATGAAAAATTAAAACCCTACAAAGTTCGCGGGTCGCATTGTGAGATATAAGGGGGTTAAAACATATATATCAATCGCGTATGTTAGCTTCTCTTATATGAATCCAGATTATTCGTTAACTTAATATTATATAGCTAAACGTCTGTTCTCACTTTACGCGAAGTCAATAGTGAGCCCCACTGTTAGCATCACCTGGTCGGTTATTACGTAATTATGTTTTCATAGAGAAAGCCTATGTAATTATATTGTCATACAGAAAGCCTATGGGAATGATGGCTATAGGTGGCGACAACACGTATTCTTCAGGTTATAGAGCCAGAAAGTTTTGACTTCAGTTTTATAGCTAGCCGCCTACCTGATGCCATAGTCTGGTTGGCTATACACAAGACGTTTCAGTTAATCATGGCATTAAGACGGGTTAGGGTAGTCCACACAGTGCGCAACTATATATATATACAAGCTCCGCACGTAACTCCCGTGAGAACAGTTTTCTTGATTCTTAATTATATTTAATATTTAATGTTTGCTTAAAATTTGTTTAATATTTTTTATTATGCTGGTTATTATTGACTAGCTTTCCGGCCGCGGCTCCACCCTCGCTTATGTCGTTATCACGCAAAACCTTTAACTTCTTTTTGCGCAGGTGGATAAAAAGGTGGAAATATATTCTTTGTCCTTTCCCGTGTCTCAAAATATTGCCATACCAAATTTCATCCAAATTGGTCCAGTAGTTTTTTAACTTTATTCGTTGCATACAAAAGTACAAATCTTTCCTCGTTATAACATTAGTATAGAATTCCACAAAGAAACGCCTGAATCTATCAATATGAACTCATATTGTTTGGATCAATATGAACTCATATTGTTTGGGAAAAAGAAAGGGAACAAAGGAAAGGCTACCTGGTTCAGCTCACCCCGCGTGCCAGGTGTTACACGACGTGTAGTTTTTGATTCTTTCTCTCTTGCATTCAACGCTGATTGTCTTGTAAGAGATGAAAGATGACTTTCTGTGCACGATGGTCGCGGCTGATGTTGTGAAACTGTCGTTTAGGCAATATTTCGAGGAAAGTTTACGTTCTCGACCCAATCGCGTGCCGGTTAGACGTCAACAACGTTTTTTAACTACCCCCAAGTTAACGAAGGAAACTCAAGGAAGGGATGAAAGTAATGATATAAAGGTTTCGTTTAGGAATATTGAACAAAGTTGCATTCTTAAATTGCGACACACCAATGTTGCTAACAGTAACTAACAAACATATAATAATACTGAGAGACGTATGGTGTAGAATACGCTCATCATAGTAATAAATACTTAAAATTTTTGATATCGCGAACCAGTTAAGCTGTTTACGATTCAACTGAGGCGCAGCTATAACACAAACTAAGTAACGTAAGTATTCATAAAACAATAAAATATGAACAAAGGGGAAGGACTACTTCTCTAAGTACCAAGTTGTAATAGCTTTCGCGGTTTTATATTTATAGGGGAAGAGCGGTCTGTCATATAAATTAAGGTGTTAAAACAAAATATAAATTGAACCTAGTAATTTCGTCACTAAATCGTCAGTCATTTTATTTATTTAAAGCATCGTGTGCAGATAAGACGTTTCAGGGCGGCAAAACATATGTGATACTTCTGGAGTTGTGAATGCCCGTAGGCAAAAGTGATCTCAAACTGCCAGATGAGGAATCTGCTCGTTTGTCATTCTATGCCAAAACAATAAAAAACCAAATGCTTAATTAAGTCTAACATAATGACCCTTAGTAAAGCACCATTTACATTTACCCTAGTAAAGCAACATTTACATGGAGTTTTAATATTTTCCAAAATAAGAAGGCAGTTTTTGGGTAACAAGCAATCTATGGCATCTACACTGTTTCTCCAGAGTATGATACCGTAACTGATCCATGAAATTCCGTATGCATAATGCTGTTACAATATTTGTCTAGCTTTGCTACTTGCCTAAAGCATAGAAAATATAATAATACCTAAAGTCTCAAAGCGTTTAAATGAAACTTGATAAATTTCGCCATTTACTTGTTTGATAATAATAATTTATTCAGTGAAATAATCATACAAATATGCAACCAAATACATATATGAATAAATCCTATTTAAGCTAATATGTATGGCATTCAGTAATAATCATAGATAGTCACAGTGTTGTCTTGCAGAACCTACACTAAGAAAATATTGTGTCGTAGATTCTACGTACCCTTTATATGCACAGTGAGAAAGAGGTAAGTCTAATGTAGCTGTCAGAGAGATGTTCTTAAAAAACTGATATATATGACATTACAATTCTTTATTTATAAATATGATATATGCATATATACATACAGTATGTTCATAAATTATGTAGATAAATATACATGGAAATTTATTTGGCTTTTCCAATTGTTAAGGTATAGGCTTTTCCGAAAAAAAGAGCGTATAATAAAAATGTATAGTAAAGTCGCTACGTCAACATGTTCCAGTATATTATTATTATTAAGGAAGTTTAATCCGTTAGCTCTCCAACTATCACTATTTCTACCCCCCAGACTTGTTTCGGTGTTCATATTTCTTCATATTTTCCACTTCTCAAGAAAGTCTTCATTTAGTTTCTTTCCAGCTTTGAAAAATGTATTATGCTAATGGCACCGGCTATTTAGCGTAGAGAGTTCTTTTGAAGTGGGTTCAGAGTGGAATGACTTAGTAAACATTAGATATGGAAACTTTTTATATTTTAAGACTAGGTAAATAACTTTAATTTTGCTAATAATGAATAATAAAACGAGTTTCGCGCCGTCACATCTATCTGAAACAAGCGTGAGGGCTGGTACCGTGGCTACTTCGGCGGAGCGACTCAAGTGGCGCAAATATGTAAATCTTGGTAGTGGTTCCATATTCGATCTGTTCGGTGTGGGGACCGGGAGCTCATCTTATTATCTAAAACTTATCGAGCTAGGCACGCTGCTAAAGACGCTGCTTGTGCATTTGGACTGCGTATAGGCCTGCAATAGCCTTTAGGTGGCTTAAATGAATGCTTTTGTTGTAGGAGCTGTTGTACTATTTTTAGTTGTATCGTTTACGCAGGATACAAACAAAATACATTTTCTAATAATGTCTACGATTATAAGCAATTTCTAAGTCTTTATCGGCCAGGCTGTAGGCATGCCAGTTTTGGCACACTTTCATTTAAAATATATTTTTTTAATAGTGCTTTTTTCAGTTTGTTTTTTGTTTGCTTGATTTTTCTTAATATTTGTACGAAAACGGGCTAAAATACATTTAAAAATCAAGGTAACTAGCAATCACATAGAAATAGCAGACCTCGTCTTGAATGGTATCAGCGCAGTGTCTTATATTCTGCTAGTAACTATGTATTTAAATCTAACAGAAAAAAAACCGCCATCATCATCAGTATTACTTTGAAATTTTATTCCAATTCACGCCAATAACTACTTTTATGTTTTTGTTTAAGATGCTCTAGCCCCCTTTAATTAAATAAGTAAATTTAATCTGTGCATTTTAGTTTCACCAACGCTTTTTATATTTAGGTAATACTATATGTAGGTAGGTATACAGAGTTAGGTATTTAATTTCTTCGTAATAACGTAAGCTGTGATAATTATTGAGAGGTCGTGTGTTGAGTTGTTGTTTGAATAATATGTACTTTTAGGTTTTAAGTTGTTGAAGAGATTTATATTTATAGATATTTATTTATATATAAACCATTTTATTTAAATCTATTTCTCTTTTTATATAAATAAATCTTTTCATTATTTAGATATTTTTATTTTTATTTTGCTATATAATATATTATTTGGTAGCCACCTGCAAGGGTATATCTGAAAACCAGCGCCGGATGTCTCAGACGTTCGGCATTTTGCTGAGATATTACCTTTTTGGCAGCACCTGAACAGTTTATATACCTATTTGTTTTTAAATATTAAAATGTATAAGTTGAAGTTTTTGTGTGCCAAATAAATGTATTTTCTTTCTTTCTTTCTTTTCTCATAGAAGTAGTAAAAAACGAGACTTACAAACTAATATCTCGAAGCAACAACAGCAGTGTAGTGTTACGCGTAACGATACTACTGCATGTCTTTTGGGCAGGCACTTACCATCAGCAGGCGAGACGTGTCCGTCAAATTTTCAAATCATTTAAAAACATACCAAAATACAAAGGCATTTTTTATTTAACTACAGTATTCAAAACTGATAAGGAACCATTTATACAACAGTATCAATAAAATTGTATAGGCAATCACACCATTTAATTCAATTTAATCCAATATTGCTGACGACCGCATTGCTCTGGAGAGTTGGGGTTGTCCGAAACGTGATGAAAGAACGATGTAAGCGAAATTTATTCGTTACATGTTGATTTCACGAATAATGTTCAATGAATAAGCCAATACTTATGTACATCTATTAATTTTAATCAGTTTAGTGATCTCGAAAAATTACATGAAATTTTGAAGTGCCAGATTGAAGATCTGTAAGATGAAAACTGAGAATTAAAACTTTGGTGGCACATCGATGGATGTGAAAAGCTGTCGTTTTCATTTCCGTACATTTAATGTTTTATTCGATGAGGATGTCCTTTAACCATAAACCACTCGTCCGTAGCGACGTTTATATCTTTTACTCAGCTCTTTGATATTACTTTTACAAGTAACCTACGTATCCAGAAACTTTACGAAATTGCATTCACAGTATTATAAACTTTCATTTGTTTCAAGTTAATACAAAAGTGAATTTTAAATTATAATAATCAAATATCTGTTATAGTATATTATGTAATTTTATATTATTTAAATCCGAATTATACAGGCCTTATGTCATTACAAAGAAAATAACACCTTATAATAAAAAAAAACACATGAAAAGACGTCGAGAAAGCGCGGGTTTTTTTTAAATGGATTGTGTCCGAACTTGGCCCACCTGATGTTAAGAGGTAACCTTAGTCTATAACAGATGCATTCCGTCACAAGTGAATAATTGTACTGCGACCGTCACCCTGGGACATATTATGGGTGTTAAGTCTCAAGTTCTACTTGGTCTCAACCATAAGCAGATATCAGTGAGATTGTTGCAAGTTTGATAGAAAAGTGATTCCATAGATTTTTACTCATATCACACAAAATTGTACAAAACACATCGATACATAATGAAATCGCATTCTGCAATTATAATAGCATCTGATTGTTAACGAAGTACACAGTTACAAGTCGGTAATGAAACAGTTTTGACAAGAAAGTGAGCAAACGAACAGACGGGGGCCTGTAAGGGTCCTCGAGGGCTGAGGGGCGCTTAGAGGCTCATTCCGCTAAATTAACCAAAGGTACGCCTAAGTCCGCCGGCTTAGTCCGCTGAAGTGGGCACGGTGTTGCAGCGATTGGGTCTTGTGTTTGCGTGTTCGTAGACTTAGTTTAATTTGAAGAGTTTTTTGTTCCTTCCTTGTTATTTAGGGCTAAAAAACACTAATATAAAAGTATATTATTAGTCCTATTCTCAATTAGATATTATTAAACAAAACCGCCGTGAAAAAAAATCTGAGTTATTTTTTTACAACTACAATAACAAGTACTGTCATATGCACTATATATGTTGTTGTATTATTCAAAAATTCATTTTCGGTTCCGTATCTAAAAGATAAAATGGCACCCCATTTACCCACACTCCTATGTCTGTCTGTTCGTGTGAAATGTATATATGGAGTGTAAAATTAAAAGACTTTTTTTTTTTACTTATTTATTCAGTCGTTCTTTTTTATTCATGATAGGTTCGCGTTTGAACACACCCTGCCTGATGTTAAGCATTGATGTGGTCTAAGATGGAGCACGCATAACTAGAAGAAACATATTTACTCTCGATTTGAAGACACCCATGTTGTATTCATCGGGAAAAACTGACAACGGTAACGAGTTCCACTCTTTCGCAGTACGCACGATAAAAGCGAAGCGCTTCGTACGAGTCAGGGAATATCAATCACGTACGGATGGTGCCTCTCCGTTTGTCTGTACGTCCTATGGAAAAAAGGGGAAGGTGTAGTTCGTTCATAATTATTGTTTTCACACCATTATTTGTTTTATTTGAGTAGAAGTTCAATGTTTCTTTTTAATCAGAAGACGCAGAATAGTTTTATCAGCAGGTCTAACATTTGTAATGCCCTAATTTTCCAGACGTCTGCTCCAATGTGAGGATTATGGCAAAATCTCCTAGAGGGAGTATTGTAGTTTCTTAAAAGATTACTTTCATTTCATTCTCTTATTACAGAAAAACTTCAAATAGACTGTTTAAAAACAACATTTTCAAGCACATGTGTGTGCACCAGCAAAATTTGCAAAAGTTTTTTTTAGACAAATTCAAATACAAAATGATGATATGGCACGTGTAAACACTGTCACCGCACACGAAACGTGGTCTTTAACTGTGATACTTATGGATAAACTCAGAGTCGCTCACCGAGCTCTGGCAAGAGCAATGCTCGAGATTCTTTGCGGATATAGGAGGAAAGTCGCTGAAGGACCAAAGTCACCAGGATAGCTATTGGAATTTGAAAGTTAAAGTGGCCTGCCCGGCAACATTGATTGGCAAACCGATAACAGATGGGGAAGACAGATTTTCGAGTGATTACTGTGTTTCTCAGGAAAACTTAGAATTGATAGGTCCTCTCGCTACGTGGACTGTCTACAGGGTAAGTGTCGCTGGTAGCCAATGGTTATAAATGGCTACTATCCATTTATTATGGGGGAGGATTTTATTCTACAGTGGACGTTTATTAATTCCTTATTGAAACAACATTGATTAAAAAGACAACTTAGACAAAAAAATCTTAAAACTAGGTATTCAAATCAAATCCGCTCAAAGCTTTCTCTTTCAGACAACCCACATTATGATTTCTTGAAAATAGATAAGGTATAGTCTTTGTTCAAAATATTTAGGTTTTTTTTCAAAAATAATCACACTTTCTTATAACTTCCAATTATAGACATGTTATATGTTATGCTAAGCCGTAAAGTTCTTACGCAGGCGCATTTATACAAGTATGTCTTGAAACCTGAGGAAGCGAAGGATTCTAAGATGAGCAAAGCGAGTGGTTCAGATATAGAATCCTGAGTGAAGAGAATGTTTCAAAGATTCGAGACGCAAATAAACTTTGCAGCCGAGCGTGACACATAATATTTCACCATTTTTTCAGTAAATAAAATGCTTAATGCTAAAAATATATAAAAACAGCTACGTAAAACATATACTATTGTAAATTTGGTTCACAGTAAAATTTAAAAGTAAAATTACCAAAATTGATAGTTTTTAAGGTTCATTTAATTTTCTGGAACTTTTATAGAGGTTCTTATTTCAATAACCTTTTCCACCCTAGCGGATAAAAAGCATTTTCCAAGCAGATTTCGCGTTAAAAACTACACATTTCTGAACTTGGTCAGAGAAAAAAGGTTTTTATACTAACATGTTCATCAAAAACACGTTTTTATTTTGAAAAATATACGTCGAGCACCGAAGCCCTAGAATTATTCCGAAATTATCATTTAAGAATTATTCAAATAATTCAATCTCCAAACTCAACTCTCAAGATGGCCAAAAATACACATTGGTGATTGATAAAACAATCAAAGAAAATCTGGGAAATTTTATCGAAGAAATCTTAAAAGAAATCATTTGAGAGGCTTCGCAAAACGTTTAAAATTGGACAATGGGATAATGGATTTGGAAAAAGTGAATTACCAACGAAAAGGTAAAATTAAGCTTCTCCTTGGTAATATTGTCACGTGCGTCTGGTGCCTTCTCATCTGTCGTGTTGGGGAGAACACACGGAGTTAGTAGTTAAGCAAGTTTATAAATTTGCTTTTATACCTGTTTTCTATGAAATGCATAACTTTATTTGACCGTTGATTGCTATTCACAAATTATTTGAAAACAAAATATTTGTCCAGGGTGGGAATCGTACCCACGTTCTCCAATCTCGCGCTGATGCCTAAACCACTCGGCCACCGGAACATACTCTTTTGTTCCGAAACTTGGTGGTCCAATTGTATTACTTTGACGTGATAGGGGACGGTACGGCGTGCACCAATAATTTATAAATGTGATTTTTTCTTCGCACATTATCATATTTAGAAATTGATCTATAAAGATATTTTACCTTATAGGTGTACGTACCCAAAGAGCTAAAAGGGATTTCTATTCTCATTTCGGTATGTCTATCTGCCCTATCTTTTCGTTTTTATTTGTTGTATAATATATAACCTTATTTACCCCAAGACGCCTGCCAAGCATGAAATGTATGGTAATGGGGGATGAGGAGGTTGTTCAATACAAGTACTACCAGCTGTTGATAATAAAACAAAATTGTTGAATAACGTAATGTTTATGCTGTGATCAAATCAAATCGTTTTTTTTTCTTTCACAGATAGTTTTTATACTTACCCCAAATAGAAATGAAGCCTGAGTCGCACTTTGATTCCCAGAAATTCTCTAACTGAGATTTGATTCGTTCGAATTATAGATGTCCCCTTGTAAACAAGACTTAGCATTGAAAAGAATAACCGTTCACGGAATGACTCATTCAATTCGCGCAAAAAACTGGATCTTTATTTACTTTGTCAGCTTGAAGACTGTGCAACAAAACATCCCTTGGAATAATATCGTTCCACGAATACCAATATAAAGTATATTCGTTGAATTCCCTGAAATAAAAATAAAAATATTATGATTACAGGGTTGTAATAAATAGGTACCTATTTTTTTTTTTTTTTTTTTTTTTTTTTTTGATATGCCTTTATTAAACAAAATACTATGAACTATATACAACACTACAGCTACTACAATAAAAGCATTTAGACACCTATAAGTCATAGCAGACTCATAGGCAGTCCAAATGCTCCAGCCCACTCCCAGTTGGCAGCGTGCCCAGCATGCTGGCAGCATTGCCCCGTTGAATTGCAATGCTTATTCGTTGAGCCAAATATGTGCCATCATTTTGATCAATATATATATAATATATAGGTACCTATTAATACCCAGATTTCGTTAGGTATCTAATACAAGTCAGCGTTTTGATATTAACCAGGATCAATTATATTTAAACCGTATGTCGTAAGACTAGACAAAATGCGCATGATGAGCAGCATGCCACGGCTCAAGATGTAAGTAAAGTGTTGCTACAAATTGGACACACATATCGCAATATCTATTACTACTATTAATTATATACTATTAACTAATAACAATAAATGCTAAGATAAGATAAGATCGATACAAAGATGCAGTTTTCATGTATAATGTAAAGAACACCTGTCAAATACAACATCTCAATACCGATCTAAGCTTTGACATACATTTATTAATACGAGTCTAGAAGTCCTGAGTATCCCAATCATAGTAGGGTATACCACAAATTAAACATCCTAATAGAAGATTAGCGTTAGGCAGGAGCCAATCCTAAAATTAAAACCCAAAACTTTAACAATCATTTCTTTGTATTGTCAACAAAACCACCTGTTGCCGTTTGTATAGGTATACAGAAGACATATTGCCCCACCTGGCTGGGACAGCTATAGCTCTATATTATAGATAGATATTGCGTTTTAATATCTAGACTCGCAAGAGCCCCTCTTGGCTCTTCCACGTGCTTTTTCAAATCCTAAAATGATTTCAGCTCTCTGCAATACCGGCCACGCGCTTACACAACTTTCATTGTTTGAATGTGGACGTGGTGGTTCCGCAAAGGAAGAGAAGTAATATGGCGTTTTGGCTGCTCTCCCTATCCTCTGTGACCGAAATAGCGGTCAGTGGGGCTACTTATCTGATCTGAAATCCCATGCCTGGATGCCCGGGGTACTAGGGCACACACAAAAAATAGGCTATTACCGTGTTTTATAAAAACAGATTGTCTCGTTTAATTTTAAGTAAATGCGCTTCTTTAGAATATTGAAGATTTTGGTTTGATCCCCACGTCCGGCAAGTTATTGGATTATTTTGACAAAGAAATTCTGGACCATTGGTTGGATATATTCTCGCCCTCTATTACATCGGACCAAAAATATATTTGGCGAAACGTTTGGGGTAAGCAGCCTTTCGGGCAATATAGGCGTTGAAATATGTTTTTCAGTTTTATTTTCGTTTTTTTTTATGATACCGATAAATTAGAATACTTTAAAATTGTATAACGTTTTGAAAGTAAGAGATCAAAACTCAACGTGCATTTTGCCAGTCCATGTTTGTTCTAAAGAAAAGACTATTAATTTTCCCCAGGTAAATTAGTTGACCCTCTTCACTGGGTCAGCGTGTTTGTCCAAATCAACGTCGGCAGGACGTCACCTAAATAAAGATTAATGCTGGCTTTAACGTGCCCTAAATGTAGCCTAGTCTGTAAATTGTACTTACGGATGAACCTGCCTGATTTTGTCTCTTGTACACCTTGCTGTATCCTTCAAAATGTATGTCATCATATCTCTTGTTCTGATCGGCGCTTGTCAAAGGAGCAAACCGCCAACATGAATTAATGGAATGGCACTTAAAGAAGATCACTTCTTAACTCTCTCTAGTACGGGGACACCCACAGACTTAGGCACTTGACCCACAACCGGCAAGATAACATTCAACTATCGACTATTTCCTTGATCAAGAATCGTACAATATTAGAGTCATATCCTGTAGCATATAATAGTATTTGATTGCTGAATGCTCACACTACCGGCGAGAACTATTTTGACAGGTTTATTGCAGCGACAAGTGCTATACTCACTCAGCGATGTTCACTTTATTGTTAGAGACAGAACACTCGCTTGGTAATTTTTTTTACCTGGGGGCTGCTCCGACCATAATTCATAAGAGCCCAGCGCCAAAATATTGGAACTACATAGTCGCTACTCACTGCTTATTTCTAGTTTCTTACTAGTTTTACTCGCTTCTCCTTCATCGCCAGTGGTAGGACAACTGCCTTATATCCAAGTAGATGGAGCGCTTCAAACTAGATGAAAACTAAGTTTGGCAAATGTTTCGTCCATCCTGTTTTGGCGTCCCAAAAGTAATTTAATTGATAGAGGGCAAATAAATGCCGCAGGTATTCATTTTTTTATTGGATAAGTGGGAAAACGAGCATGTTGGCGACGGCGATCACTTACCATCAGGTGAACCGCACCTGATGGTAAGTGATCGCCGTCGCCCACAAACATCCACAACACCAGAGGTCTCGAGGATGCGTTGCCGGCCTTTGAGGAAGGAATATGCTCTCTTCTTTAAGGTTCCTAAGTCGTAACTGTTTGGAAATACTTCACCTGGCAGCTGGTTGCATAATGTGGCAGTGCGAGGTAGAAAATGCCGTGAAAATCACAAGTTAGTAAATTGAACAGTTCCTCAGAACAGTGCTCCGTGATATATACGGTAAAAGATGCAGAGTGATCTAACATCTCTACGCAGTGCCAAAGGGTCGAGCCGACCGGAGAGAACTTGATCGTCGACGGTTCGAGTCGCTCTGCGTTGAATTCGATCAAGTGGAAGAAGGTACTGGTACTGGGGAGCTCCCGCCCAGAGGTGAGAACAGTACTCCATCTAAATGTATGCTGCTAAACTGACTCCTTGGCATCGCTCATCACAGAGCACCGACAACGCACTCAGATCGCATACCTCGATACTGTTCATGACACCCTAGTAGATTGAATTGTTGAATCTACATCTAGGTTGAAATCTGTGAGTACATTCGAATAGTTCAACCATTCCGCCGCGGCCTTCAGCGTCATCGCATGGTGGCAAGGCATTTTACGAATGCCCGCCTGGCTAACGACCACCCTCAAGTAGTACGCGACAGATTTTTGTGTGTTCCGGCAGCAGTCTTTGATAACCAGTGAAATTACAGGCACATGAGACTTAACTATGTCTCAAAGTGACGGGCGCTGAACAATTCGTGACTTGTGACGAAATGCATCTATCATAGGCAGAGGTTAGTCCGCTTAACAGCTTGGTCTGTCACAATAACAATTAAAATAAAACTAGTGAGTGTATTTTCTCGCAGTAATTTGCCTTCGTAATAATATAAATTTGACTGACTGACATGGTTGTTCTGCCAGAAGTACTGTACTGTATCAGGCGTGGACAATCGTCCACTGCTGAACACAGTCTTCCCCGCTTAGAGGGGGTGAGGGTTCCCAGAAGTATTATACCCCAATATATGGAAGAATAATATACCCAGAGTATGGAACGCATGAAAATATCGTCTGACAAATAAAATTCAATGGAGTATCTCGAAAATGGTAATACATACGAAAGCGGTGGTTGGCCAAATGTCATAGAAAACCAGGAAATCAGTCAAATGACATGTGTTAAAATCAAAAATGGTAGATATTAATTAACCACCATACAAAGCACTCAGACGTTACTGATTATATGTAATAAGACCCCGATGAGTTGAACTCAAGGTAACCTTATCTCCAGCTTGTGAAACTGTCGGTATAGTATGGATACAAGTGGCTCACACCGTGTGGCGTTCTATGGAGGAGACTTTGTTCAACAGTGGACATCTTGCAGCCGATGATGATGATAATCATGTCCCAACGGGCAAAACGGGTCCTTTTTAACGACTCCTCTGTATTTATGAGTATGCCTCGAGTCTTTAGCTCTTATATAATAAACGGAATTAACTACAAACCTGAAACGTTGATAGGTATATGTTTGATAAATATTTCAAATAATAAATTATTTGGAAATATAAAATTTCATAATATTAAAAACAATATCCCCTTTTTAACCAAAAAATATAGAAACCGCCGATTTATAATGAAGTGTTAAAGTTGTCACAGTTTCAAAACTACACAAAACACATTATTTTTTCTTTTGCTATACTTTATAAATCTAAACTTGATTTTTTAATCAATCACTACTAACTAAAATTTAATTAATAACATTAAATACTAATTATTACACGGACCGATCATTAACCCGTTCTCCGTCCGTTCGACCTATAAACAGCTTGTAATTGAATAGCCGTAAGTAGCCGGTTATTTTTTTAACTAAATACATGTAACGGCTGTTTTCCTAAAAGATATATTATACCCATTCAAAATTTATAAGGGATCCCCATTCAAAACTTATAAATAAATGTTTTTATTTGTAATCTTTCATAAAAAATTTTAATCGATTTACTTATGTCAAATATGGTGAGATTACAGTACATACTATATTTAAAAATAATAATAATTAAATCAGGCCAAGTGCGGGTCAGTCTCCCGCTAAGATCCCGAACTCTAACAAAAACGATATATATGTAAATTGTTGTATGTTCGTACAGAATTCTCGGTGAGCGAGTCTAAATCACACTCGGTTAGTTCTCTAACAACACAAGAAATGAGTAATGCCCGCGGGGTGCAGCGCTACAATATCATAAGGGAAAATACCGAAAAGTGGGCAGTAATGCCTTCTGAAGATCTGGTATCTGCTTTATCCCAAAATCCGTAATTCAAAGGCACAAGGCGCCTGCCAAGAAAGGAAATTTTGGTGGATATTGTGCAGCTTTACTGAGCGGCCCTCGCCTGTCACGGTGCCAAACTTGGAATCTCCTTGTAGCCACAAAGTAGTGTTCTCACAAGTTCACTCTCATTAAGTCTTCAATAGTTGTTTAAATTCGATATTTTCATTATTTTTAATTTACATTTTATTTTACTTAATTTAAAATGTTTTTTGTTTCAATAATTATGTACTTTATTATAAATTTGTAAATAATATGTCTGTATATCACGGCGCATTGGTGTAACTGTAATGCCGTGCTTATATTTTTAATAAATAAATAAATTAAATGAACTTGAAAAATGTGTATTTTCCACACGCCTGTAAACTATCACGAAGAAAATTATACAGAAAATGGGGGATATCATTCATTAGTTCAAATAAAAACTTATTAAACAGTTTCCATACTAGTATTTCTTTGAAAATTAAAACAATGAATACCATTATTCAAGCTTAAGCTTCAGTAAACAATACTATCTATCCGCTATTAAGAGAAAACCGCAAAGTTTCGCAACAATTTATATTTCCGTGGATAATTCAATTCAATAATTGTCTGATCTCGCGCGGAACATTAATCAATTTCTTCCACCGCGCGCCGGTAACTTTGGATCCATTTGCTAATTTAATTCTGAGGTTGGACATAGATTAGCTAATGCGAAGGAAACTTATTGTTATATTATAAAACTAATAAAATATCCATTCTTTACTGAACGTGGTATTAGAATGTATATTTTTTTATGTTATGAAGTGATGAGACTGACAAGTCATCAGCCTCATGCTAAACGTCATGCCTTGTCTTTTTTTATGTTGACAGGTAAACCTTTGTCCACATTCTCACCTGATGGTAAGTGATGATGTGGTCAAAAATGTTATTCAGGCTAACCTAGAATTACTGAATCTCAAGGACATCTGTCAGAATATACCGTTAGGTGCTTGGCTACAGATTTTTCTTGACTTGACGGTGGTAGCCAGCCAGGCGGGCATTCGCAAAATGCCACATCATGATGCTGTAACGACTGCCAACCTAAGACAACACCCGGGATCGACGGCTTAACGTGCCCTCCAAAGCACGTGCATGCTCAGTAGTAAAGTCAGTAGTCACCCATCCAACTCATGAATGCGGCGGACGTTGTTTATCTTAGCTCGGTTCAGAACGACTGAGCAAACTTCGCTTCGAGCGCTTCAAAAATTCCAGCCATTACAGTTACAGTGTAACTGACACTGCACGTCAAGCAGAATGAGGACTCATAACTCCAAGACGTTAGTTCTTATGTCTCATTTGCCCAGTAATCACACTGTTTGCACGAGGCCGAATGTCTGCTGCTACGGTTGTAAAAAAATAGTATTTTATATCTCTATGGTTGTATACACCTAGACAGACTCTTGCTTAAGAGAACTACCCACAGATGTTACCAATACTGAATGTAGCATAAAACTTTTAATGTCACATTTTGTAATAGACTTTCTTTAGGCGTCGAGTACACGGCGAGTGATTCAGAATTCTGCCTTCGGAGTTCGCGTTCGCGTTCAATGCGCCACACACAGTAAGTGGTTGTGTTCTATAGTTCACACACTCCTATTTTCACACGATTTAATTATTATACAAGTGTTAAGTAACTACTTTGTTACTATCCGGATAATCTTTAGGTTTGAAGGTCTTTCTCGCACTATTCCGATATGTTTTTCCACTAATGATTGCAACAGTGACTCAAACAGAACTCTGACAAACGTGTGTTCTCTTTGACCAACACGGTCTGACAACTATTGTGTAGTCATCCAAGTGATTATAACGCAGTGCTTTTTAAACTCTCACACCAACGATACTACGCAAGTAAAATTGAAAAGCACCACTAAACTAAATAAAAGTATATTGAAATTTTGTTGTAAGCGACAAATCTTTGAAAATATAACAACGGATCAAACTATTTGAATAATCTGGCATATTCTATTATTCAACTTATTCTTTGCCGATTTTCGCCTTACGGACTTTCCTCCCTGCCCACCTCACATAATCGGATTTAACAGAAATTATAATATTTTGAATGATTTATTAGAAAAAGTTGGCCGTGAAAATAGATTCCTTTCCGTTCTGAATGTCAATCGAGTTTCGACACTTCTTTTCTGTTTTAGTTAGATTGGATTAGACAAGGAAATAGGTTTATGAAACGACTTACGGAATATTTCTACATGTTTTTTTTTTATTACGATACGCTAGCCATTGAAGAATGATATAAGTATATTTATTTTTCATTAGGCAAAACAGGACTCTATTGATGCATTAATATATTATATAAAAATAACTTTGAAGTGCTCGTAGCGAATCTCAGCTATTCTGAATCGATCAGCAAAGCTAAGCAACGTCCGCCGCGGTCATGATTAGATGGGTGACATTACTACTGAGCGCTTCCGAGCTTCGGAGGGCACGTTAAGCCGTCGGTCCCGGTTGTTGTCTTAGGATAGCAGTCATTATAGCATGGTGGTATGCCATTTTGCGAATGCCCGCCTGGCTAGCTACCACCCTCTAGTAGAAATTCTTTCACCAAGCAGCTTACAGTGTATTCCGGCAGCTGTCCTTGAAAGCCAGTAATTCTAGGTTAGTCTGAACAACACCATCGACCAAATCATCACTTACTTACTTAAAATTAATCTAACGAAAGTTGTCTTGCATGTATGTATATATTACAATTTACATTATAAATCACAATATCTTCCTTTGGAAAACGTAATTCCGTCATGGATAGGTAAATCTGCTATCTGTATGTCTGTCCATCCTTATCTCACGTGAAGACGAGTCAATTGACAAACTCGATACTGAATAATATTACAAATAAAAAATAATTATAACGTTGGACATAAAAATTCATTAAATTATCCTAGATCCAATTATATAATGACATTATTAGATTAACAAAGAAGGTACAAAGTATTAAAATAATTTATTTTTCGTACTCTGTTATGCAGGAAGTGAGTGAAGTACAAATATATTTTTACCCTTTTTTATATATTTATACAAAATAAGAAATAAGTAAATTTGTATATTATTATGTAATATATCATCTATTAACACAAAAAATACCTCTTAGTATCCGGTCTAAAATAGCAAACATGATATAATGGCAACGAAACGCATAAACGAAATACAGTTTATTATCCCACTTTGATACATATTATTAATGAGATGTATGCCTCATTCGTTCAAATTAGTTCACACCTTGGAAGATCTGAGGCTGCAGTAGAAAGACAAGAAATATTTACTAAAACAGACTTTGTCTTAAGAAGCCTTTAAACCTGGTAAATGATGTTGGTATTCATATCCGTGGCCATGGCTCCGTGGGGTGCCGGGTCAGACTTGCATCTCACCATATCATTCCATAGGTGTCGTTAGAGGCCACTAAGGGAACAATACTGGAAGGTGGGCAGCAGCGCCTTCTAAAGTACTGTCAACCTACACTGCGATCCCCAAGACGCCTTGCCAAGCTTGGGGATTATGGCAAATACCCCCTTAATAGGGAGGCTGTGTTCAGTAGTGGACGATCCGGCTGTTGCAGCATTCATATCCGTTGATCTATCTTAAGGCCATTATATTCTAGCTATAACATTTTCATGAATGAAAAACGGTAACGTCACGATGAATCATGTGACTAATGAAAATGAAACGTCACAAAGTTCAAATTGATTTAATTTAAAGAAAATTAAAGATTTTAATTACGTCGCATATTGTTCAGGTGAGCGAGCGTCGAATGTTTTCATTCGCAGAGATAAATATTTGCGATATTAACACGCCCTGGGTCTGATTAACGATGCCGCAGTGCCGATCCACTAAGGATGGGAATCTGGTAAATCGATAGGTACACTCAAAACTACGTCTTGTTTGAAGCAATGGTCTCACCAACAACTATTACCTCCAACGTAATGGCTGTTTGACAAATGCCTCCTTTACTAGAGGGGGGAAATTGATCCCTGCGCTTGGCGTTTTAACGATAACTGAATAAGATGCCAGTTCTATGCACTGCACCCCACCTGCTATTTTTCCTTTCGTCGCCTATTACGACTTCCACAGTAAGATAATGGTGAGGTTCAATCTATCACTTAAGGAAGCAATGATCACTACATGGCCGTATCTATGGACAATCGTGCAGAGGATGAAAACTATAGTAGTACCAGGGTAATGTTAAACATTACCGTGGTAGTACGTTTATTCTATGGCAGGATGTCCATAGGTTAAATTCTGCCGTGGATTTGAGTTTCAACGCTTTGTGGTAGGCGATAGTCGCCTAGCTAGGGTGGCCACCCTTTATTAGAATATAAATTCTAATAAATATTAATTATTAGAAGGTTTATTTTATCCATACCTTTGACCACTAGCTACCGAACAGGTTAAATTTTATTGTGGTCAACCGCTAACATAACAGAAATAATAAAATTCACATCCAAATCCTTCTAGGAGAGACTCATTTGAACATCAACGTTGAAATAATTTATTGCATATTGTTAACATATATCAAAAACATTTTAAAAAATCAATATTGTACAAAAACAACATTTGCAAAGTAACTATAAAAATAGTCTACAAGACTCCTTTTCTAGAGTGAGAATCGAACCCACGTCTTACGAATTTTATTTTAATATCGGACATAATTACTTAGAGTTTATATAATTTTGTCTTTGCAAGCGAAACGTAAGTTAAATCTTGGCACTGCTATTTTATGTTAATTCCTAGTGTTGTGACCGTGGTAGGAATTGTTTAATTTATATTTATCTATGATTTTATGTATCGTATAAAATATTTTTAAGAACATAAAGACTTGATAAAGTTATCAGATTGATTTCCTAACATAGAAATTTCTATAAATCTACGGAGTTGAATCTATTTCGTATAAAAGACAAATTGCCTGCTTTTGATAAAGTTGCTCTTTGGTTACAGCAGTAGTGACCTCATAGCTACAGTACTACTGTAGCTATTAGGAGTTGTATACAGTATGCTACAGTACGGCAGGATGTCTAATACAGCAGTAGTACCCACCAAAATGGACTCAATCATTTTACTCATCATACTTGATTACGTATGATAAAGATTACCTATTAACTGTAAATTTGATATAATATGGTTTTTAGTACTTTTTATTGCCTGTAAGCTAGCTTTTGCCCTTTATAGTATTGTCCGATGGTGTATAATGAGATGGTTGAAGATATAAAAAAGATTTACCTAATGCATTTCAAGGACAGCTGCCGGAACACATCGTTACCTGTTAGGCGACAATTTTTATATTTAGGCAAAGCAAAACGCCCTCCTACAATGAAGATTATCTGATATTTTAGGCCGCTGAGAAATTTTCGTTTCTCACATAGCCTACTTTGTATAATTGCCATCCTAAAACAATAATCGGAATTGAAGGTTTTTATGCCATTTGAAGCACGTAAATAATTGCTTCGAAGTAATATGAATAAGGATATGAATAATAACCACAGATTTAAGCTCTCTAGCTGTTCTTATATATAAAATTTACGAAGCTCTTAGGCATATATAGTTTAGGAATACTGTCTAGATCTAAGCAAAAGCAAAGCTACTTGTATTAATTTCATGTTTTGATTGTATTCTGTATTGTGTGCTATGAATAAATAAATAAATAAAATAAATAATAAATGCCACTCCCAGCCACCATCCAAGTAAAAGCCGCTGCGAACAATGCTTAACCAATGTTACAAAATTAGTACGATGGGAAATATTGGTACCGCGGGATTCTAACCCGCGGCTTTTTTGCTTTTTTTTGGCTGCAGATTGCTTTGGCTGAGATGCCGTCGTAAGGCATATCTGTAGCCAAACTGGACTGAACTATAAACACGACAACTTTTTAGGATTTCGTACTAAAAAACGGATCCTATTACTAAGCCTCGGCTGTCGGTTTGTCCGTCCGTACGTCCGCCTTTTCAAGGGCTGTATATTTGGAAGGGTAATAATCATAGTAAATAAATACATTTATTTCAAGCTTCCAAGGTCTCTCTATAGGCAATAGGTAGCCGATCGAAATCTTCACATTATGTGTTAGGATGGCAGATTGCCTAAAAACTAATAACAACAAAATGTTAAAAATAAAACGGGGTCTCCATACATGCTCATCTTAAGGACGGTAAGACGTAAGCGTTAAACTTCATATTACTATAGTCCAATGTGTCAACAAATGGTATAAACTGCCCAAGTGTAAGAAACTCACTAATGATGTCGATATATATGAAAAAAAATACGAATTTTTGGTAAATTCTGTTTTAGTACGGAATCCTTGGAATCCAACTCGCACTTGGCTGGTTTTATTCAATTAGCTTTCAACTTGTTTAGTTTGACGCAACTCGATAATTTTAATATTGTAATTTGACTAGGAACGAAAACGTTAATTTGAACTCTGACTCACTCACCACGATAAATCAATTGGCAGCATGTTCCGGCTCTAGGGACGGATGGTTGCGGGTTTGAATCCAGCTAGTGGTTCAAATTTTCCTTTCGTTGTAAGCTTAATTAATTAGCAGGCATTGATGAAAATATTATAATGTTAGGCATGCTTAACCTATAATGTAGTCAGTCCGGTACGAGCGCTTAGACTCTTCAGCCTTTCCCAACCCTACTCTGCAGTGAAACTGTCACAGTACTGAAATTAAATTTACAAAATGAAACCGTTAACTTATCGACTTTTATGAATAAGAAATTGATGAATGGATCCTGCAATGGCGTATAATTACAGTGATTCTCTTTTAAATGATAAATTGGGCCGTTTCCCAAGTTAATAGGTATCATTTAAAACACATTTGGCAATAGTATTAGGCGGTAATGGGTGTTTAAATGAAGCTATCGGATTGCGTGTTTATGCAAACTTTGTTCTTTATGTTTTGTTTATAGATTTTCATTAACTGTTTTTGTTTTTTTTCTTTATATGATATCTCGAGCATTATCTGCTCTTTTGACAATGGCAAATGTTTTAATAATGGACGTGGACATTTTTATTTTAAATTACATCTAAATAGTGTCGGCAACGCATTGGTAACGCCCCTAGTGTTGCAATAGGTGACTGTAACCGTTTAACATCAGGTGGGCCGTCTGCTTGTTTGCCACTCCATTACATTTAAAAAAAAGTCTTCCTTGAGTTCGACATAATTAATCGTATTTAACTACAGTTGCAAAAACTGCTTTCAAAACAATATGAATTTTATATTTTGTCGTAAAAGTTTTTTTTTTATTAAAAGTTTATCCTTCAATCGACTCACAAAAATATAATTTGGTTATGATTAAAACAAATGATTAACGAATACTTAATCTTTGAGTGCACACATCGTAAGTAAACTTATAAACAATTTTTACTATTGACATAACAACCTTTTTCAGCCAGTTTGGGCCCATTACTGGACTTACGCCTCACCCATTTTTTTTCACAGGATTCTTTATTGTGTTTTCATTAGCCATAAATGGCCTGTCATCTATATCATACCATCTTGACATTTCGTTCAGTTATGTATTTTTTTTTCTTTAGAAAACAATGTAATCTGCCTGTAAATAAAAGCCTAAGTTAACTCTGAACAAAATGCTCGGCCGCATCATTATTTACCAACAAGTGAGATAGTTGTAAAAGGCTATAACTATCAGCAAAAAACAAAACTAACTCAATGTTAAATATTCCAGTCGAAAATAACAACTTAATTAAAGGAAGACCTAAACCGAACAGATTTCAGTTCATTAAAATTCCCTCGAGATTCAATAAACTGTTTTCAAAACCAATTAACAGTCAGTTTCACAAATATAAATGTCATTAATTAGTTACCGAAAACATTTTAGTAATTAAATCAAAGTATTCAAAGCGTAACGAAACTACTTAGTAAGTTTTAGAACAACTCGCAATTATGATAATTACAATAAATTAAGATTGTTAATGAAAAAGTACGAACTTGATATACTAATTAAACAAGGGATGTTCTTCTGTCGTTAGGTGACGTTAGAGGCGACTAAAGGTGAACGTGCAGCTAGATGCGCCGCAGAAGCCGCACGCGCCGCAAAAGCCGCACGCGCTGCATTTATCGAATTAATTCAGAAAAAAATGTATACAATTTAACTTTATTTAATAATATATGGTGCAATTTTAAGTGAAATGCCTGCCCGCTGTTTTAGGTTTCCCACGATTGTGTATATTCAAACAATATAGATATATAATTTAGAACATGTACAATGGAGATAAAAAAAGATTAGGAATATAGTATAACATAGTATAGTGTTAGAGAGCATGTTTGTCGCAGCATCGGAAACCTTTCTTGACAGCTCGATTGAGGATGCCGAGGTAGTCCCAGATGGCTGGTCACTGTTACGCCGCGACCGGAACACGCCATGCGGAGGCGTTCTGCTCGCTGCGAGGCCTGGCTTAGTTGTCAAACGTCATCGTGAAATGGAGACTGCCTGTGGGGAAGACTTATGGGCCTCCTTTACACACCGTGGTACAACTATGTATATATGCGTTATATACATTAATCCTAGTGCAACGGATGAAAAATATATGCAATGGTTTGGTAAAATTGAATCTTTTCTTAATTCTATAAAAGGCAAATTATTAATTGCTGATTTAAATATGAACAGTGCTTCTGTCAGTGTAAATAATTATTATGGTTATTTTTTAGAGTATTGTAATTTTATTGAACGTAATGATATTTTTAATATACGCGGAAGTAAGCTAGACATTGTTTTGACGCGGGAATGCGATGAGTCACATGTGAATGTGGTGACTACCGGAGGACTGGTGAATAAAATAGATATTTTCCACCCGCCACTTGAAATAACTTTTAGCCTTGCTTCATGTGATAACCGTATGAAGCGATTGCTACCTAGCAACATTGACGTATCTTGTGACTGGAATTTCAAAAAAGTTGATATATCGTACTTGAATTGTTTGCTTAGTGAGTCCTCCTGGGATCGCATTTATGAATGTAATAATGCTCAGATGGCTGCCGATATGTTCTATGGTATAATGTATGCTATTTTTGATCAATGCGTGCCTAAAAAAAGGCGATCTAAAAATTCTTCTACCAGATATCCTGTTTGGTTCACCTCGGACATCATAAAAGACATTCGTGAGAAAGTATCTCTGCATAAGTCGTGGAAGCGTACATTGAGTGCGGAAAACTATAAATCGTTTTCCGACCTCCGGTCTAGTCTTAAGGATCGAATATCTGAAGCTTATGAGCGTCATACTGTGTCTATTGAAAACAATCTGAAGAGCTGTCTTCAACATTTCTGGCGTCACGTATCTAGTTTAAGATCCAAGGGCGGATTTGAGCCCTCTGTTACATACAAGGGAATTACTCTAGAGGGAGTTACAGCAGCCGAGGCCTTTGCTGATTATTTTTCTACTGTCTTTCTTAAAGATACTCCATTACTAGATGTGAATTATTGTTCTGATAACTCCATCCAAGGAGGCATTGTTAGTAGCCCTTACATTACTCCTAAGGATGTTAAACGAGGATTGAATAAGCTGAAAGTGAGTAGCTCTCCAGGTCCAGACAATCTCCCGGGGTTCATTCTAAAATCATGTCATAAATATGTAACCTTCCCTCTTTGTCATATTTTTAATTTGTCACTGGAAACTGGCATTTACCCGCGACAATGGAAGTTATCTAGGGTTACCCCGATACCCAAATCCAGTAATAAAACTGCAGTGGATGAACACCGTCCCATTGCGATTTTATCCTCCCCAGCCAAGGTCTTCGAATACATCCTCCATAACGAAATTTACAGACAAGTCAGTCAGTACTTAAGCGATGTACAACATGGATTTCGTCCCGGGAGATCTGTTAATACAAATCTTCTTAGCCTTGTCGACTACGTCTCTGGTAGCATGGACCGAGGTGTGCAAGTTGATGTGTTATACTTTGATTTTCGCAAAGCTTTTGATAAAATTGACTGTGATATTCTGCTTCAAAAGCTTAGCAATATTGGTTTTACCCCTCGCCTTCTCACTTTCTTTGCAGACTATTTGCGTGACCGCGAACAATTTGTGAAGTACGGTATTTACGTCTCTGAACCTTATCGTACCCCTTCAGGGGTAAGCCAAGGATCGGTACTAGGACCATTGCTATTTCTGATTATGATAAACGACATGGTGACAGAAATAAAAACGGCCAAATGTTTATTGTACGCCGACGACTTAAAACTTGCGCTTGAAATCAAATCACAAGCTGACTGTAATAATTTGCAAAGTGACATCGATTCTATTTATCGATGGAGTGTGACAAATAAAATGTTTTTCAATCCTGACAAATGCTACGTAATGTCTTACGACCGAAAGTGTAACCCTATTCAGAAAACGTACTTTATAGATAATAATGCCATGAAGCGGGTGTCATCTATTAAGGATCTCGGTGTGACCTTTGATCGTGGTCTCACATTTAATGATCACGTTGCAATAACTGCAAAAGAGTCTTTCCGGCGTCTTGGCTTCGTCCTGCGCAACGCAAGGGATTTCCGAGATCCCCAGATCCTCCAACTTCTGTTCACTTCCTTGGTCAGGAGCAAGTTGGAGTCGAGTGCGTGTATCTGGAACCCACATTGTGATAACCATATCTTGTGTCTCGAGAAAGTTCAGAAAGCCTTCTTGCGAAATCTTTATAAGAAGACCTACGGCTATTATCCTTACCTTTACCCAACCAACTTCTTACTTGGCCAATTAGGGTATAATTCCTTGAGAACAAGAAGATCGCTTGACCAGCTAAAGACCGGAATCAAAATATTAAGAGGTGCTATCGATTCGCCTACACTGCACAATCGTATGTGTTCTATATATTTACCCGATATGTATATCCGCCATAGACCCGATTACAGACACGAGTTGTTCCACATTGGCCGAAAACGTACAGTATCCCGGAGTAAGACACCTATATGCCGTATCATGAGTGGTCTCAACGCATATCCTAACATTGACATTTTTTGTGATAGGTTGCCTGATATTTTCAATTTCCTCTTGACATTTTGTGAACTTAATACAATATGAACCCATTTGACATAATTATGTGTGATTGTGATATGATAATTTAATATTCTAATATTTATATTGTACCAATTTGACTTTTTTGACATTATATAACTATTTAATATATTTATGTATAATTGTGATATTATAATTTATTAATGTAATATTTATATTGTACCCCCTTGACATTTTAAATTTATTTTATTAATTATCATGATCTATGAATTATTTATATGTATCATGAGTTTTGGCTTTGTTTTGATAATAAGTGTAATTGCATTGTAAGCGTTCTTATTATAATAAATAAATAAATAATAAATAAAAAATAACGCTCAAGTATGGCTGGTATCAGAAAAGTGGCTAGTCAAGTAATTGGAACATACATTTGAAATAGATATTGATTTGAATTTGGATAGGTACTCTAAAAATATAGAGATAGCACCATCAGGTAGAAAATGTATCACCAAGCGAACCGTGCGTTCCGACAACTGTCTTTTTAACCGACATCAAAAAAGGAGGAGGTTCTCAATTCATCTTTTATTTTATTTTGTTTACCTCAGAACTGTTTACTGGGTGAACCGATGTTTCTTTTATTTATTGAATGCTGTGGCCATGCCATGTCGTGTGGTCTCATTTTATCAAAATCGGTCAAGCTGTTTTTGAACTTCACTCCGATAACTGATTTTTTCTCTATCTTGATGATATATTCATTGTCATTGAACGATAATCGATCCCGTAAGTAGCAAGGGACACGAAAAATGGTAAAAAAAAATTTTACTCAAAGATGGAACTGATTTCAATACTCAAAAGTGTGAAATACTCGTAACTTGTCGAAGTCGGTATCATGCACACAATATTGTTATAATAGGTATTTTTGAACTGTCTTGGTAACGACTTCTACCAGTTATTTCACACTTTTGACTGGTTCCATTTTTGGGTAAAAAAGAATCTAGTTGCATGCTTGCCATCTTAGATTACATCATCATTTACTATAAGGTGAGATTGTGGTCAATGGTTAAAGCAATAATAAAAATAATAAATAAAGTTAAATCAAAAAAATAAGCAATAAATCAATAAAAATGTTTTAATTTCAACGGATTAATATGATACTAGATACGTCGGGTAAGGACAAAAGGTATCACTATAGTAAGCGACAAAGCCCGTTTTACTTTTGCTCAAGCTTTCAGACGTTGGCAGAGGCAAAGCTGAACATGCAAGTACAGACGTCTTAATTTGAATAACAAAGGCGGCTGCATGCTGTTGAATAATTACCTGCCTTTTGACAGGTGGAGCGTTCCCTGCGCATTTTGAGGAAATGACACTGTTCTTACTCGTACGTTGTACGTAATAGGTAATTAAAGCTGAAGAAAACTATTTATAAGGTGATCGCTTCCGGTTAGTCTTATTACATTTTTTATTACGATCCCAAAGAAGAGTTAATAAGTGGATTTATCATATATGTATGCTTTCATTTGTTTAATATTTGAAGAAGTATTTAGTGCATGTTCTGGGTACATAGTGAAAGACAATACTTTACCTCAGGCACCATTTTTGCTTTCTTTATAATAAAACGCGCCCTATCTGAGACCCATTTATTTACTTGTAAGTAAATAAATTTATGCCGTCAGAGTTTGGTGTCAATTTTTAGTATACATTGTTTTATTATAGTGTGTCACTGATTGCTTATTTTATTTTCATCGGAAAACTTACAGCCTAATAATTACAAGTAAGTTAAGCCCAGTTTTTAACTCTTAAGAATAATTTTAATTTAAAATTAATATAAGTTAAAAATTGGGCCAATTACAAGTTTTCATCTTTAACATGAGAATTTGAAGTATTACTAAATAATCACTAATAATTTGTAGCATGTTTATAACAAATAAACATTAATTAAAAATTAGAAATTACGACGGAAAATCATTTATTTTTGTTAAGGGTCATACAATAGTTTTTTAAAGTTCTCCATTTTGATTCCACTCGATTGGTTTAGGTATTTTTATCCTCACAGAATAGCATCTATAATTCGCCAATTTGTTTTTTTTACTTTTTATGTATCTAGGTCACCTGCGCTATCAATACAAATCTAATGATACACCAGAATTGGTTAAGCCGTTTAGAAGTTATGGTGGAATAAAGAAACTCAGAAACATACATACATACATGAACCCTGAAAACATTACTCTCCTTTTTTTGCAGTCATTTAAAAAGGGCAATTTTGTATCCTTTGGCTGCACGATACGGTACTCATAACACGTTCAAAAAGTTTGAGGCTTCTATAAATTAACCTTCCAATATCGCTACCGCCACAATGGCAGGTAAACACAATGTAAGCTTAATCCACACATAGACAGTTCTATAGGCGTAGCTAATCCACTAATCAGTCTAATGCCTGTTCAGTGCAAACGGCGGCATGTGCAAAGCGTATAACAAACACACAGGAAACCGTATCGAGCCTCTATCGGAGGTAAAGTTCACAACACTAAAGTAAGACCAGCTGAATTTTCAGTCACTAAACAGACCTTTGCGCCACTTTTTTTATGGGTTAGGAGGCCAAACGAGCAGGTGGCTCACCTGGTGGTAAGTGAACACCGTCGCCCACAAACATCCGCAACACCAGAAGTCACGAGGATGCATTGCTGGCCTCTAAGGAGGCAATATGCTCTCTTCTTGAAAACTTCTAAGTCGTATCTGTTATATTCTTTTTATATTATTACTTAGGGTTAGGAAAGTTTTATGAGTATGTCTTTATTATCAGATAGCAAGGATCTGGATATACATAGTATATTTTCCATAATTTTTATCGTCACTTTTTATCATTGACTATGCATGTCATACATCTGGACGCAGCTAGTATGTAATATCATGCCAATGCCAATCATTCATCTGCCGATCCTTTCCTTCGCCCAGGAAAAGTCTTTCCAATATAAGCTTCTGTGGTAATTTTATTAGATTATTTATACGGAACATTTTTGGCTATTGGTATAAATACAAAGACTATTTAATGGGTAGTTAAGGCCTATTACAAGTTTCCACTGATAAGTAATATGATGAGTTGTAGACCGGATTTGTCCAAAAAGCTAATTTGCGCCCGTTAATAGATTCACGCGGTAAAAGCCAGGAGTGTATGGCACAAGAAAGACGTTTTCGTACTGTTATAAACGTGTAAAATATTTAGGTTTACTTGCAATTTCATTGATCTTAATAATGTGTTATTTTATCAGGGTTTTGTTCCCAAATGGAAAAAATAGCCTTAATTAACGAGACACCGTCTGTTTTACTGAAAGTCTATTACGCATTTGTAGCTCATAACCGGGAGGAGTTATAAATCAAAAGTTTAGGTAAATTGTATATCGCTTATACTCAACACAAATATTGAAATAAAAGTTATCTTTCAAGAGGGGCTACGACACATAAAAATTTAGGTACACGAAATAAACCTTTTTAATGCATGAGTGAGTATCTGCTGAAAAGTGTAGAAGGATGCTTGTTGCTACACATTTTATCTCTATGCTACTCTTATCACTGTTTGTAAAATGTAAACAAATGGTTACTTTCGTGTTTCAAGAAAGATTTATTAATTTAGGTAAAACTTTGAACAAAAAATAATTTTCAGATCACATCCATGTAAATGTAATTTATTTGGGAAGACAGCGCAATCTTGAGCGTACGTGTACGCTACGGCCAATCAGAGCGCGTCAAGGTTGACTTTATAAGAATTAAATTTACTAACAACTGACGTTTCATTTCGCAACACTATTTATAGAAAGCAAAAAATGTACAAGCAAGTACAAAATTTTGCCTTTGGATTGGTGGCCGTGTGGACCGTGGGACTGCCACACAGCAGGTCCATGGTTTGAATCCCGCCGCGGCAAGCCAACCACCGGGACCTACGACTTAACGTGCGCTCCGAAGCACGGAGGCGCTCAGTATTAATAAAACTAGCGGCCACCTATCCAAATTATAACTGCAGGGACTTTGCTTAACTAAAATGATCAGTTAAGTAAGACTCAACAACAAAGCAAACTACACAACAACACTTCAACATTATTAATAAAACAAGTGTAAATTTATTAAAAAAGGTAAAAAAACCCGATTACAGATAATTTATCATTGTTAAATGTTTTATCTTTCCATTACTTATTATGTATTCTGTCTGATATCCGTCAGTTTGTTTTATTTTTTTATGTAACTAGTGGCGCTCGCCCAATTAAGACGAACCTTACAATATCTCACACATCAAAATCAGTTTAGGCGATTAGAACTTATGGTGGAATAAAGAAACTCACAAACATACATGAATCCTGAAACATAACACTCCTTTTTGGGCATTGGTGTAATTTAGGAAAGAACGTGAATCTGGACTAGAACTAGGCTTAATATAAACATAAGGAATACCTACGTAAAACGAACTATTCTACACTTACATAATAAAGCAGTTACTTACTTGATTAATTTATATTTGTTTATTTGTTTCCATCCAATGCGTGGCAGTCTTACCAAATTGTAGAGTTAAATAAGGCCCGGACGACCTATTGTCCGGCTCAGTAGCTGTCCGGACAACGGACCAATTTTCCTTCTCGTTTTCACGCCTAAATGTATGTTGTTTTCAGAGTATTGTTCGGAGCTCTTGATTGGGTGCAGAGAGTCCGGATCGTCCGAGTGTCAGGAATTTGTTTGTTTTGATTCTTTTGAACTCCTGCTGACTGGTTTCGTTAAATGTGCCTGTGGTATTGAACTGTTGCTGATAGATGATTTGTATGGAAAGATTGAACGAGCGAAGCGAAATCCATTTGGTTTTGTAGAGGGCCTATATGATTGTATAATATTTATCTGAAGATGGCTTTCGATGCTTTTTTCATTACTGATGAACAGGTTTATGACCACTATTCATCAGTAATTATATAAGATAAGCAATTGCTTACCTTATTATGTAATTACATTGCCGAGGCAGTTTTTAGATAATGGGTACCCTATAACGAAACGGGCTAGCTATTACCAAAAAGAGATGAAAATCTCGTTTTGGTAATCCCACCCGATGGTAAGCTAGGTTTTTTATATGATAGAATGGTAAACGGACAGTCGGCTCACCTGGTGGTAAGTGATCACTTTCGCTCACAGATATTTGCTACACCAGATTTCTCGCGGAAGCGTCGCCAGCTTTTTCTCGAGGATGCGTTCGAAAACGCTGTTCAGTTTTACCTAGAACTACTACTCTCATAGAACTGCTGGAACACATTGTTAAGGGCGTGGCGACAGTTTTCTACTTGAAGATGATACAGCTAGCCAGATGGCCTCCGCAAAATGTCCTACCACCATGCGATGAAGTAAAGTTTTCAATATATGTAAGTGCATATTTAATACATCCAGGAAAAAATGATACGAAACACCAATATTATTATCCACCTACATCATATTGCGGTATCAGAGCAAACATCTAAAGGCAATTTCTCAAGATAGTAACCCGCAGTAACACCTACGATCCCAAAAATAAAAGTCTAATAAATAAAAAATCTCAAACCCGATAAGTCGGCGACATTATCGGCACGTATTATGAGCGGGGCAAGTCGCAGGGCAAGTTGTGGGGGCAAACGGTGGTAGGGGGCAAAGTTGCCGTCCTAGGCGGGTTTACTTAGCGGACTTAGGAACAACTTAGACGCCAACTATTCACTTAGCGCCGACCGATGGACTACCTACTTGCTTGTGGACTTCGCGGTCAGTTGCGAATTGTCTGATATAGTTGGATATGGTATTTAAAATTTTCTTAAATTTTAACGACTTTTCTATTATGTTATTTGCAATCTCAAATGTAAACGATAAATTTAACCGTCTTCAAAAAGAAAGAAGTTATCAATTCGACTGTTTGTTTTATTTTTTGTTTGCTACGCTATGACTCTGCTAATAATGAATTGATTTTGATGATTCGTTTTTGGTTGGTAAGTTATATATCAGTTGTAGTTTAAATTTAATCAATATCGGTTAAGTCGTTTTTAAGTTATACTCAAATAACAGAATACCTAATATGCCTTTACGTCGCGGACATGATAATTGCAAGTGTTTTTGATGGTTATTAGTATTATGGGTGATTGAACATCGATTTTAAAAGCAGTAAGTACATACTGTTTTCAAAATCGACGAGTCTCGTATTAGTCGTATCAATACGAGCTCTAACAGAAAAGGAAGAAAGAACTTCATATACATAAAACCGGAACCAACTTCTCAAAAGTATGAAATTACAAGTTGAAAATGGTCGATGAAAATGGTAGCTCAGAGTGATTTGAATAACATGGTACAGACTTCAACCAGTTATCTGACATTTACCAGAGAGTTGAAATACTTAGAGTAGTTATATCCGAACACCACTGCTCTAAAAGCTTACTAGAATTTACCTATCTACATACCTACGCACATGTATATGCAGTTTGTAATGACAAGGAAAGAACGTTCAAATATTATGCGTCATATCTGTTGTTAAAAAGGGATAAATAAGCCATGCGTGTAACAACCGAACCACCACGAGACGTTCCGATCACCATAATGCTACGATCTCTTTCACTCTCTCACACCGAACGATACACATATCTCGCTTATCCATTTCATTGAGATTCGTTTCTAAAATAAAACAAAATAACGATATTTTCTATTTCAACAATAAAAGCAATAATTACGCGTGAAATTAAAAAGTTTTCTTATCTCTCACAGTGCCTTTATAATTGGTGCAGAGTCTAAAGACATAAGGAAGGTGTATTGTCCACAGATTATTCCGAAAAAACACGATTAGTGGCGATGTATTCACCGGACGCTCGGAAGTGCTAGACTGGTAGTGACTCAGGCAATTACCCTGAATTCGTCTAGTAAATATGGAGGGCATACAACTGATCTACAGGTAAAAAAATCTTAGCATTTTTCAGTGTTTTTTAATTTATTATTTATTTCGCTCTAGTTGCTTCCTATGAAATACGAAGGACAGGGCATCCGTTTGTCAAATCAATGGGTCTATGGTATCTCCATGGGCTTCCAATACAAACTCGTAACAATCGTTATATACAATATAGTGTTATTTGTAAGAGACAGTAACTTCATATAAGATTCAAGGGTTACTCTGCGATAATGCACAAATAATTGAAACAAATATTTGAACTTTGTTTTAAGAAAATAATTTAAAAAAAAAATTACTAAATACTTATAAATGTTTCTACATATTGATTGGGAGATAAATTAAATGAAAAGGAAATTTTAGGAAATAAATTAAATTAATTAATAAACAAGGACGGTAGCGTGGTAAGCTAAAATCACATTTACATATTATTAGAGCACCCGCCCACCGAATCGAAAACGCGTTCCACGATTTCACCAATTCGACAAAGTAGTCCAAAATTCGGCAACTGGAACATGCTCGTTTGAGACGACATTTTTGCTGTAATTGTATTACTTTAACCTTCATAGGCAACGATGAGCGGTTATACACATGAATGCTAGGTTCAAACTAATCTTTCAATACATACTGCCTGTGAGTCTGCAATGACTTGTAGTTTATATAAATTAAAGTTATATTAATCAAGTAGCAAATCTGTCACCAAGCACCTAACGGTGTGTTCCGGTAGCTGTCCTTGAGAACCAGTAATTCAAGGTTAGCCTGAACAATCTCTTCGACCACATCATCACTTACCATCAGGTGAGATAGTGGTCAAAGGCTAACCTATCAGACATAAAAAAACAAAGTTTTTATTGTAGTAGGTGTAGTGTTGTTTATAGTTCGTAGAACTTAGTTTTTAAATAAAGGCATATCTACCGCTATAATTATTTTTGAACTCTATATGTGAAAATAATAATTCTAAAAAAAATATTTGAAATAATTTTGAAAACACATATTTTTACGGATAACTGACAAAATAGAGAAATAGACTAGACTCAAGGACACATATGCAAACTTTCAACGAGTTTTAACACATGATTATTTTAAATATGCGCTACGTGCACTCCAGCCTTAAATGTGCTCAACAATTACAAAATAAGAAGGATAATATTCCCTATGCTGTGCCGGATTTGTATTGCCTTTATATCTCCCGTAGTAGTTGTCGAACGGTAAAATACTAGAAGGTGGGCAGCAGAGCCTTCTGAAGAACTGCCATCTGATACTGCGATCCCCAGGATTCCTACCAAGCGTGGCAATTATGGCAGATCTAATCGGGAGAGGCTTTTGTTGTACAGTCGACGTCATGACTGTTGATGATGATGATCTCGTCTCGTTCCCAACTACTCTAGCGTTTGTTGCGATTTGTAAAGATTACTGTCATGTGTGACGTACTGTTAAACTACCTCATCTAATCTTCACAACGCGATGGCCTAAGTGTGAAGTTGGCCACATGATGCGTCGCTGCTAACAAGCGCTCTTGATTCACCGAGTTTGATTACGATGTGCAACGTTTGGATTGCATTGGAGATAACGCAGTTTCATGTAGTTAACATCTTTTGAATACACTAAAGATGTGAATATTTTTATTTTTGCATTATCTTATGCTCTGCGAATGACATTAAAAAACTACTAAATAACGAGTTTCTCTCGTTTTGCGGGATTGTGGGATTGGAACAAGCACATTGTATGGTAATTGGTTTCTTTATTGAGACACCTTGATATTTCACAGCAATTCTTTTATTATTTCCAAACTTACAAATACAAACGCAGGTTATGATTAGGCTAATTAATTTTACAATGAAAAAATATAAATGATCGGTTCTTAGCTAGACAAGGAAGTGGAAGCAGCCAAAGATAACAGATAAAACAGAACTGTGTTATTCGGACCATAGGTAGCAAGAGTCTATGAAATTAAAGGCTCGTCTCTTCTATACATGACAAAACCAACACAGGTAAGACAATATGCGGTTAGTCGCATACACACATGACTATATTTTTTATTAACATTTGATTTTTAAGTATCTGAATTATGATTTTGCTTCGAAATCGGACTGTTTAAAGGAAGTCAAACGCAGTGATAGGTTGTTTTATCAAATCAAGGCAGGAAAAGTCACATTATTATTTTATTATTAGCAAAACAGTGATGAGAAAAAATAGATAGATTTACATCTTAAACTATCTATTAATAAAAATGTGTGCCATTTTCAATGATGATGTTTATTATGAAGCGTTACAATAATATTTATATATACCTACACATATTTGCATCATACATAAACATAACTGAAAAAAATTCATTTATATTCTAAATCAATTAAGTAGTGTAGTGATCCGTCTTAATGAAACTCGATAATTTATTCCTTCCCAAACTTGACCAATTTTCTACTCGTTCCCAACATGGCGGCGTGATTAATCTAGGTTTATGGTAGGCAGGGGCAATAGTAAATATTGGCAGACATGTCCCAGCAATGGCGTCCCTACTACCTATGAATACCTCGGGTTTAAGAGCAAACAAGGTGATCGCTGAAATGTACGGTTCTGGATAATAGCGGTACAACAAAGATGATTCTGTTACCTTTGCAATCGGCATAGTTTTGTTAAAAATACTACATTACATGTATTTTAATACTTCTAATTACATCGATCGGAGAGAAGCAGCTATGTCTTGAACGAGCTTTTTGAGACGATTCGAGCCTCTGCGCAGAATAAATAGTCATATGAAAGGACTGGGGAGCCCCCGCCTGGAAGTGCGATTAGTACTCTATCTACGTGATGCTAAACCTGAGCCTTATAGAGTTGTAGGCGTTGTGCAAACGTGAAATACCGTCCTGCCTATCCAATTTTCGACACCAAACTTCTAGAAGCTTATGTAAAATGTAATATCTTTTATTTAATAGCATTTTAATCCATTGCAAAAAAAAAATGTGTCTAAAAGTTACTGGGTGCTTGTGGTCCATTGTAGTTTATTTATTTATTCATAGTCTTGAGAGTATAGATTTATTTACACGCAAAGGTCCTGAAACAGATCATATAGCCAGCTATTTCTGCAATTATTCTAACCCGGCACCCTACGGCGTATTACTAGTATTAGGTATACATAAATTAATAATAATACATAATTCTAAGTTAGTCTGAACAACATCTTCGACCACATCATCACTTACCATCAGGTGAGATAGTGGTCAAAGGCTAACCTAACATGCATAAAATAAAAAATAAAAAAAAATAACAATTTAAACAAATCACTCACTAAATACTGAAATGACAAATTGATGATAAAACTAAATAATAAAGTCACTATAAAAAAATAAGAATGGTTAAACAAAATGAAGACAAGACCATAGTTAAGTTAAATACGAGTATATATCTAACTCCAAATATAACTCAAATACTCATACGAATGTTGCAATGCGCGGAAGCGAATAAATTTATGTTTACAAATCATGTATCCCTACAAATCATCAATATTCTAGTAACACCTAACACTTACGTGTTTCCGATGTAAAGATCGACAATTGTTTCGGCTTCTAGAGTAAAATGGTCGTCTTTCACATACAGTTTACCACAAACCAACTAACACGGATAGGTATTTAAGAGCTGAGTCACATCACCACCCCTCACATCTTGCTGCAGTACCTCGAACACTCATCAACAGAGCACTGAAATTGTGTGATCCTCAATATGTGGACGCGGAACTCGACCATGTATGATCAGTGTTCGAATCCAATGGGTATAGAGCATATTGTCGTATTGCTAATACCTCAGCTAGAAGTCGCGATTGTCGATCCTTACATCGGCAACACGTCAGTGTTAAATATCACGTGAATAAGCTGTCCTAATCAATTAATAAAAAATGTTAATATTTTAGTAAGTTTTTTCTGGTAATAGTAATAATCTTTTAATGAATATTACTATTTATTTACCTTATCTTCAGCACTTAAATTGAATGGAATTCTGGAATCTTAAATTAAATGTCTTATATATTAGAGGCAAGTAGATATAATTGTGCTATTGTCGGCGAAAAAGGTCATGAAAACCACATTGGTTCTAAAACACTACTGTGGAGTACTACGATACAAGTAACGCAAATTATCTATGGTATATATATGGCCATAGGACGGTTCGTTAGAACGGCGATTGTTGCGAAACCAAAATCCATCCATAATTACAACCTTAAAATGGCGATCACAGTTCGAAACAGCGTGGACTGGAATGGAGACCCGATTACAGTATGACGTGGAGGAAAGAAACAAACAAAAATGAAAATTTCTGTAGTGTAAGTCCCAAATTGTAATCGTTGGCACGGGTGTGTTTACTATAGAGAATTTTACACTTTTATATATAATATATACTTATTTTTAAGGTTTAGCAAAGCAAAAAAAGATAACGACAACAATTTGACCATAATTTTAGTTTTGATCTCCCTTTGAACTTTAAGCTTGCTTAGCACGCTAGAGGTAGATCCAACAAACCCATCTGTACTTGTCGGCTATTTGCAGAGTATTACAAAATTGTACTATTAGATGATTGCTAAAACTTTTCAACAAAATCAAATATAATTTGGAGTGGAAATAAATGCTTCATGATAACTGAATTAATTATAGTAGAAAGAGGTACGAATATTATAGGTGAAACTTATCAGGTGTCTTGATAGAAAAGTTTTTTGTTGATATCATTAAATTTTGCACTCGCTTGGATAGTTACTACTTGCAAGTGGAAAATCTGTTCCCAAGCACATACGGTGTTTTCCAGTAGCTGTATAATAGACCCGTAAAGTTATGTACCGTGAAATGGTAAACAGATTAGCATATCAGCAAAAAGAAAGTCTACCACCCTTTGCGACATTATAGCCACTGTTACAATCTGTAATTTGCTCATAGCACGGAACTAGGCCGAAACACAGCACAACCCATTGTCAAAATATGATCGGTATCGGTGCGGGCATCGAACCAAAACTAGGGGCGGGAAGCAATCGGCGGGCAGCGCGGAATCATTCGCTTGCGTCGTCGACCGGAACGAGAGGGAATCACTTTGATCTGCGTATCATGTGCCCATTGCATCTCATCTGATGTGGACAGTTTACATACTTTTTGTTAGCGTACAAGAAAGAACTCTATTCAAATCTGACTATTATCGATGTAAGCAGCATACCGATACACGTGGCAAAAAGTGATCGGTGGATTAAAAGTCAAGAAACTACTGATATCAGCGAGTTATTAGCACGTTGTTTCTCGTGTTATGTGAAATGGACCTTTTTTATTGCTGATAGTTTAGCCCAGGATCAAAATCTCACCTGATGGTAAATGATTGTGTAGTCTACGGTGTTAACTGACTAAATCTATGATTAATGGCTCTCAAAGACAGCTGCTGCAGCTGCTGAAACACACCATTATGAAACTACTTACATGGCGACAGATTTTACACGTGAGAGTGGTACCTATCTAGCTAGGCGAGCATGCTTAATAATACCCTACCACAATGCGGTGAAATTTATTTTAACGTATTGTGAGCGTAGAATAGAGTAGGTCTCTATAGTTTTCAAATGCGATCACTATCGGTGAAGGCATCGTACCAATATTAGAACCGAAAACCAATCGAATGAAAACGAAACAGCGTGGAATCATAGGTTTGCATATTTTCTGCTCGTGTAATGTAGACAAAATATATCGGTGTAGTTATTGTTAGAGGGAATTTGAGAACTCTAGTCAAAAGCGAACGGTAACTTTAGGCGATACTTATTCTTGGTTCTCATGGAATGCAAATAATCTGATCCTTACTAATTGCTTCCAAAACACCGAAGCTCGATAGTTTTTCTGCGGCGCTGAAAGTCATGTATATATAAACAATAAAAAAATATATTCCCTGAAATTTTTATTTTTAAATATACGGTCGTCTATATATCATCACATTTTATATCATTAGAGCACAGAATATTCTTCTCGAACGGTATTATTTCGTCTATATATCTATCGTCGTTTCTTATAATTATCACACGAAGATATGGGGGGTGCAAATGTAGTTCGATACCCCACGGAGTAATTTTTATAATACACTTGATAAAAAAAGAAAATTACGATTCCAAGTGTCTTACAATTAAATTAATAAAAAAAGTGTTTAAGTCTGTTAAAATATATTTTTTGAAACTATATCTAAAAAATACAAGTTTTAATATTCTAATGGCAAAAAAAAACCATATGCATAATAATGGTCTCCCTACGGTAGGCATAAAGGCACCAGATAGGGAACAATGAAATGAAACCCGTCGATATCCGCATGGAAGCGCCGCTATTGATTATGTTTTATGACTGACGGAACCATTTGTAGCGTTAGTATCGAACGCAAAGCTACTCATATAAATTACACTACAAAATTATGTCTGATAATAAATCATTGAAATACCTATTAAATCTATAATTGACTGTCTTTGGCCAGGTGAATTTAACAGTCACTTTAACGGTTGATTTTAGATTTTGTGAACGGTTGATTTTAGATTTTGTGGCAACAGGAAAACATTCCCAAGTCTGGCCAGATAGATAAGTCTATGCTTATCTCCTATGTTATGGGACCTAAAAACATCTATGAAAACACCATAGAATCTTACTTGACAGTAAGTGGTATATTCTGGTACATAGTAAAATTCAGAGGGAGCCAATTGATACTAGTGGCTAATAGCCAATCATTGTGGTGGTATATGGTGGAGGCTGATGATGATGATGAAAGTAACAGATGTGGTTGAAGGTGATAAACAAATTCAACCTTAAATAGGAACTGACTCTTAAGGACAGATCTTCGAAACTCACCGTTAGGCACTTGGGCACAGATTTTTACTTTAGGGTGATACTTTACCGGCAGGCATTCGCACTAGATGCTAAAACTGCCATTACTGCAAGACAACAACTTTTAAAAGCAGTGATGGATCAGTGGCATTGGCTATGGACTGCCGCGGAGCAGGTAAATGGTTCGAATCCCGCTGCAGACTTGAGCTTCACCGCATGGTGGAAGGGCATTTTGCGAATGCCCGCCTGGCTAGCGACCACCCTCAAGTAGAAAATCTGTCGCCAAACACCTAACGCTATGTTCCGACTGCAGTCCTTGAGAGCCAGTGCAATTACAGGCACATGAGACTTAATAACTATGTCTGAAGGTGACAGGCGCAGTGCAGTTCATGACTAGTGACGATATGATACTGTTTAAGGCAAAAGTTGAACCCTTAAAAACAACTACTTAACATGTCCACTAAAGCACAGAAGTGTTCATTCGTAAAATACCATTGCATTGGCAGACACCCGTCCAACTTGTGACCGCAGCGAACATTGCTTAACCTACAAGTAGTTATACGACCAAATTGAATAGGCAAGCTGTTACGAGCGCTTCACAACTAGGTGTCACGCCACTGATAAGCCAACAATTTTTGCTTATAGAAATATATATAAAAAAAAAAATTAGACAAGACACTGGTAGCCTGATACGCCATCAAAAACACACAGACTTTTGTATTATCTTTAAATACATATCGGCGTTACTTGTGAAAGAAGGAATGAGTTTCGTATGTCAATGCCAGAAATGAAAACGAATGTTGACTCTGCGGAATCGGAAGATTTAGCCGCGATTTGGTACTTACTTCGCTATTCTAGGCTTCGACTGAAGATTACGTCTTTCAAGAAATCAGTTTCCAAATCAAATATGTGTTAAGTCGAGACGATGTCTGTTATTTACAACTACGATGATTCCAGACTTCTTTACAGTGGAATGTTAGATAGATAGATAGATAGATAACACTTTATTGATAACACCATAATAACAAAAATAAACTTATCACTAAAACACAAAACCAAGTGTATCAATGGGCGGTCTTATCGCTCAGAGCGATCTCTTCCAGACAACCCATCAATAGAGGATATGGTCCAAATATCGGTTGGGGTGTTTCATATTCTAAATAAATTCTATGCATAAATAAGTAAGTTGATGTTTCCAAATTATTAACTAATTACCTAAAAACTAAATGAATTATACATTAAGCCTAAATACTTTTATTATTATAGTTAATACATAAATACGACATAATCATACATATACGTATTATTTAAAAATATATAATAGAAAATATATATATATATATATAATCTGCTATATGTTAAACACATAATTAAATTAAAAAATATGTTTGTATCATTGTGTCCATTATTATGGAAAGTTAGAGCAAGAGATAATAGTTTCTAACCTGATCCTTAAAAGATTTCAATGAAGGAGAACGTTTAATTTCTTGGGGTAATGGATTCCACAGTAATGTTTTACTTCACAGTAATGTTTCCAAAGTTTTACTTTTTATATATTTTTTAAACCATTACTAACAAAATAGTACTATAATGTACATTTATAGTAGTAGGGTATTTTGCGAATATCCGCCTGGCTAGCTACCACCCTTATATAACCATATATGGTTATATTAAATTAGTCCTTATACCATAGCCTATACGCTTTCCATCTGTCTGTCTAACAGTATATACAGCTCTGGTATATATGGATTTGTGAATAGTAGTGATTTCATATTTTTATTAAAAATAAAATATTGATACAAGTCTAATCATTGCAATTATAATATAAAATGTCACGTGTAGGTAAAAAACGTGTATTTTATCCCTCCATAGTAAAATCACTACTACATACACAATCAAACCTTTGTGTAAATGTATCAGAAAATGTTATGTAGGTCACTAAATATTGAAAACCAAGATGGTCACTTACTAAAGCTTAACACCCACAGAGGCGGAAGCCACGCTAAAACGATCCGGCGCGAAGCGGTCGCGGTACGGACCATGTCACTCAGAGCTACCGGTCCGCAGTCCGCGGCGGGAGGCGGCCGGTGTAACACGAAAAGCAGTCAAATTGTTAGACTTTGATTTAGCGCCTTTCATATATTCCCCAAAGAATTACTTATTTTAATGTGTTATTGTAGTTTCTGTATAAAATAGACATTGGTGTGGTATAACTAGTTTAATTAGTTTTCAGTCGGATCCATGGTTTAAATTGCGCTAAAGTTGTTAACAATACAACTCGTTCTCCCGATCTCAAATCGCTCCGCGACCGCTTCGCTCTGATAGACAACTTGTACTGACCACAGAAAAGATAGTATTTTATATCTCTATGGTACTGACTACCGTAGAATACAGCGTCCGCGTCCGCTGTCCGTTCCGCCTTCCACCGCGTCCTTGCCACGGCGCGATCTCCTGTTTGTCGTAGCGATCGCGTCGCGCTGGATCGCGCCCGCTTTCTATGTGTGGGTTTCCATACAAATTCAAACATTACAAAAACTTCCGTCCCGGATCACGACCGCTTTTTTTACTTGCAGGATCTCGGACTGAACGAAAAATAATGAGTATTTTTTATTAATACGTTCCATAAATATATTATATGCTATTATAGAAAGCGTGCATCAAGCGCAGAGCAGTTTCGTCTTTCAATATAGAAATGGTATGGCGGTTTACTTCCACTACTATCTATATATTCTTTCCTCGACCTCATATACAACCATATCGAGCTATCCTAACCATTACACCAAACAAATGTTTATAGTGCGAGTCGACCGTTCACTTTGTTACCATTTGTTTGCACAAGAAAATATTGAACTGACCTCTCACAAAGAGTCCTGACATTTTGAAACATCTATTTGTTCACAGAGCCATTCCAAACATATCATGGCTCGCTCAACTGCATTGTATGAATAAAACAGATTCATGCTCTAACGTTTAAACATAACATCTGGCACATATTTACAGAGAGACAACGGCCACAGTAAATAAACAAAATCAGTGAGTGATATTGGAATCGAAGATGCAGAGTACACAGATTTTTGTGCGGGGAAACATATTTTACTCGTGGTACAAGGGGGAACGAAGACCAAAGTCGCTAATATCAAATTTTTGCCTGCTAAATCGGTATCTTTTATGAATTTACCAGATAAACATATTTCATTGTTATTATGTCTGCAAGATAAGGAAAAACAATATTAAATTAATCAATGAAACTGTAAAGCCGGATCGTCTACTGCTGAACACAGCCTCCCCCTATTAAGGGCGTATTTGCCATAATCCCCACGCTTGGCAGACGTCTTGGGTATCGCAGTGTAAGTTGGCAGTTCTTTAGAAGGCGCTGCTGCCCATCTTCCAGTATTTTTCCCGTCGTCGCCTCTTACGACACCACTGGATGATATGGGGAGGTGCAATTCTAGCCCGACACCCCTCGGGGTGTAAATTAATTAATTCACTGTTATTCTTATATTTTCAGACATGTTTAAATAATTAATTATGTTACTAGTCAGGAAAACTATTTTTTTAAACCATTTGGTTTTGCACAGTCTAATCTATCGTTAAGAGATAAAATCACATTATTTGGATAAATCTGACGTAAGCCAGTCTTCTCCTTAGTTCAAGCTTGTAGCAAAGAAATGTGAAATGCTACGTGTCATTGACTCCAAGCTTCTATGACGTTGTAGAAACACCCTATTCGCGTAAATGTGACGTGCGGTTCAAATGGCGATTATTTACCCTTTGTCACCTATATATTATAACTTGAATGGGAAAAGATGGGGATAGCGAGTTCTCAACCGAGAACTCACAGATTTTAACAAAATTCGATTAAAATTTTAGCCACAGCCAAATTAATAATGAATACAGAGCATTTCTTTATATATAAACTCCCAATAAAACATTCAAACAAATAGTGAACATCCAAAGGGTATGTAGATATAAAAGAATATAATAAAATGTATTAGTAACAGAAAATATAACATAATTTGAATTCAACATTTTAACGCAATATTAAACCTGACGTATATTGGTACAATATCTATATACATTTAGCTCAATGGTCTAATTTCCTGCCACAAATCAAATGTCTGTAGGGAATAACTGAAAATTATTTTTGCTGTGGACAAGAGCACAACGCACATAGCGTTGGATCAAGAAAAATTTTGCGGTGACATTTCGATTGTAGAATTGAGACAATGCAGTAAATACCATAGTGGCGAGGAAATCAGACTTAAATTTGGCTTTGTTATCGTCGCGTCGGTACAAGTACGGTAGATCTAGCTCTAGCTACAAGTAAGTAGATCAGCCTCTACGTGCAGCGTGTACGCCACGGGTCTGCGGAAGGAAGGCGAGACAATATGGTGATATAGTATTATGATGACCCATAGATAATTCGAATATAAATAATTATTTATTCTATAAGATGTTATAGTGAACAGAATCGGGAGTTCCCATAATAAAATTAAAAAAAATTAACAGATTCAGAATTTAGTTCGTGGTAATCCATAATAATACAAATCCATAATAACATATTGAAAAATATCTATATGTTATTATGGATATATATATATATTGACAAATCCAATGACGTGGATTCGAATTCCGCACATGACTATAATTATTCTTCTTGTAAGTTTGAAATAGTTGCAGTTACAATTCCGCCTAATTTTCTTCCTAACTGGACGTGAACGTCGTAAACACTTCGTAGCGTAACTGGAAGAATTTTCGACGCGTTTCGATTCCTTAGAAACGAAATAAGGAGGCCTTGACTTCTACGATCCTGCGTTCGAAAAATTGGAATTAAATTTTATAATTTTGTTAGAAATAAAATTGGAAATGTGAAATCTTTGATACTGTGCTCGTGAAAGTGCACAAATGGAACATATAATAGGGAGAAATGTTATTTTTCATGCTTTCGCCAAACCTCCCTATGCAGTTTTAGTAATATGTCCACCGCTTTACTACGACTACTACAAGATTTGAGTTTATGCAAATGTAACTTAGGTTAATTTACTAGTCAAAATGCAAATGTACTAATCGCGAAATCCAATCTTCGACAAAATATATTATACTATCACCATTTTGCATTCTGTTACAATATAAGGCCGCCCTGTATGGTGCAAACGGGCTTTTACTACAATTATATGCCTTCTCTTTAACCTGCCTTAAATAAATGCATTTTATTACAAGTAATGAATCGCACTGCGCCCGTCACTCAACTCGATGTTCTACAGGCAAAAATCAAGCATGAAATTACAGAACACCTGCGGCACATATTCCATAATAGTTTGGTGTTCTACTGGTGAATGTCTAATGTATTAATTGTGTGGTTCGGAGAACACCTTAGACATACTAGATAATAGTTTGTATTCTGCGTGTATGGTAGTAGAGGTAATAATTACTGTTTCAAGCTTCCATATTTTATTAACTGCCATTACAATAACTACCTATTTAAGTTCAAAAGAATATCTCTAAATGTAGGATAGACGGCGTAAATGAGTTCCGTAGTTTTGTATGCATCCCACCCGTCTTGCTAAGCAACATATTCACACATAAAAGATGGATGTAGCTTTAGTAAACTCCAGTTTAGTTGCAAACTACAATGTCCAAGTTATCAAGACATATGGTGACTGCTATCACAATTCACTTATGTGGAACTTGGCAGGGGACTGTAATCTGGTTAACACAAAGTGAGCTCAAATGGGATTTGCTTTAGTGTGCTATTTTTTAGTGCCATCGGAGAGTTGGTCTGTCAATCACCTCTCGGATAACTTCGTGATTTCATATTTTGTCATTGCAATGTATTCGATTGTAAAATATCTGAGTGGATAACGTTACAAATAATCAAAGCCTTCGTGATAAATAACTGCTATTTTTAACCGACTTCCAAAAAAGGAGGAGGTTCTCAATTCGTCTGTTTTTTTTTATGTTTGTACCTCAGAACTCTTGACTGGGTCAACCGATTTTGAAAATTCTTCTTTTGTTTGAAAGCTGATGCTTGTCGTTTGGTCACATTTAAGTTTCATCAAAATCGGTTATGAGTTACACTAAAATTACTGAAAAATATTTTCTTATCTTGATGATATTGTCGTTAACAATGAATGATATTCGATCCCGTAAGTATCAAGTGTGGAAAAAAAAAAATTACAAAAAAAATGGAACCGACTTCAACACCCAAAAGTGTGAAATAACTTGTCGAAGTCACGTGTAAACAGAAAAGTATTGCTTTCCCGAGTGCATTAGATGATATTTCTAATGAGCCTAAATACAATACAAAAGTACTCTAGTCTAATTCCGCGTCCAAAAGCGGAGTAGTCCAGAGGCACTTTAATATTGCATTGTAATTAAAACTACTTACACACAATTACCAAGTTCGTGACAATACAACAATATAAAATGAGTGAATTAATTTGGTCCTCGTTTAGTATTAGGGTACAAATCTTGCAATACCAGTAATAACAATACATGGAAAGTCGGAACGTCTACGGTTTAACAAGGGGGGGGGGGGGGGATTAGCTATAATCTACTCTTGGCAAGCGTCTTGTGGATCGCAGTAGAAGTTGTCAATTCTTTAGAAGGCGCAATTTCTCACTTTCTGTTAGTTTACCTTGAGACACTTTTTGCCGACGGGAAGAAATGGAGGGTAACATTCTAAGTAACATAATCTTCTGCCTCAAAGTTATGAGAAACAAATTGATAGAGTTTGCAGATATTCATCTGGAATTTCTATAAACACTTGAAGTTTTTGGTTGCATAAACCCTAATACTTTAAATTTGAGATGGATCTACGCAATTTTAAAGTGTAGCAGGAAAAAATAATGAAAATAAATATATATAAACACATAGAATCCTCGAACAAATAATAAATTAAAATGGAGAAGTTAATTTAAAATAAACATTAATAAAAACAACTCACTAATCAAGAAATCATCACGCAGTACCAATGAAGCCGCGGTGGTGAACCGGTGCAAAGCGGTCTACGCATAGCTACGAAGGCCGATGTATATACGTATCTTACATATTTACCGTTTTTAGAATTCATTATTCACAAAAGACATTAACGCGATTATTCTCGGATGTATTGTGGTCGTTGTGATATCAGTAATCATCAGTGTCGAAATATAACATTGTCGGAACTATCCTGTAGGTATACAGTGTCTAATAAAACTAAAGTGCAAATTTGTATACCTACATTTGGACTTCTTACATATCAAGCACCTTCTAAATCATACAACGGCAACTCACATTCCAGATTACCACCACAAATGCTAATAAACTCAAATTGACAAATAATTTCCCACCTATTTTAAATATCAGTTTAATTCTCAAAGAAAATTTAGAGCTCTAAGATATGCAAATCACCCAAACTTTAAATTGCTATCTTTCCATTGAGTCTTAATCTTACCATGCCGCCAATTAACTTGGTAGATTATGCAAAGTTTAGTGATATTTTACACATAATCAGCTGTTCAATATTTCTTTCAACATTTTTAAGCGCTCGTAGTGAAATTTGCCAATCTGTTCTTAACCGATTAGCAATCTTAAGCAACGTCCGCCGCGGGCATGAGTTGGATGGGTGACCGCTCGTGACGTTACTACTTATTGCTTCCGTGCTTCGGAAAAAAGCAGGAGAACTTCCTAAAAAACACACCTTTAAAATAATTCGAAAAGGTCGAAGTCTGTAACTTTGAGTCTACGAAGGTAACAGATACTTAGCTACTTTTTTCAACTCAGAACTACATTGCCTTTCAGATGATTCTTTCAGGAACTGCTTAATTCCTCATCGGTACCGGCGGCGTCTCCATATTATAACAAAACAACAAGAAGTAGGGAGGTAATAAATTCATATGTTTTTAATTTGTCTAGACTGGTGGTATTTTAGATTCATCACAAGCACGCATTCATCGTTCATATATAATTCATTGAATATAATACACGAAGGAACACGCTGAATTTTGGTGAGAGATTTTCAACTCTAGGGAGGTAGCCAGATAGCAGGCATTTTCAAAACAGTTTATCTACAATCAATAACGACTGCCATTCTAACGTGCCTTCCTGAGCACGGAAGTACTTAGTTGTAAATACTGGCGATCACCCATCCAAAAAATGACAAGAACGTAGTTGATCGGTTAAGAACTATTAAGTGAAGAAGGAAACGAAGGAGTTGAAAAGACTAGGCAAGCTCAGCTAACAGAGCGTCGATTTAAATTCAATTTAAAATAATCTTTATATTATTTTGAGCTGATTTCTGGATACGCTGTATTCATTTAAACGTGAGCACATGTATGTAGTGGGTTCAGTAGGCTGTCATAAGCAAAATTTATACGTAGGTAACGTCGCACGTAGTTCTGCCGACGCATCGTAAACGAACTTTAATAATTAATTGTGCAAAATTACGCTCCAGCTACCGCCTCGACCGCGTTTTATGAATTTCTTGATGTTTATAACGAGATGCTATTTTTGGAGCCTGAAATTTCACAAGGCAGTTGCTTTTCTGCGGTATCAAAGGAAGAAGCAAGTCAGTCATCTGAAAATTATAGCAACGTTTTACTATGGGATTGATCGCCCAGTAATTAAATTCAAAGTATAATAATAATATACAAACTGTACAACTAACTACAAAATCGCCACCTTGAAAGGAGTCAACTAACGCGCTTTTATTGGTTGTATGGATAAAGTAATGTTTACATCCGACAAGAGACAGTGGCATATTTGCCTCTCAACCCATTTTATTCTTTCAATTTGTAGTGGATCTACACATTTTTACAAGGACCCAAATCGAAAAACTAAAAGCCATAGGCAAGGTACGCAAATTAGTGTCTGTATTCTTAAAATTTAATATTTTGACAAAGTAAACCTTTTTCTTCTTCTAAATATAAAAAACTAGCTTTCCGGGCGCGGCTCCGCCCGCGCGTCTGTCGGTTATCGCGCAAAAATATTAACCCCTTTTTGCGCAGTTGGAAAAAAACTATCTTATGTTTTTTCCCGGGTGTCAAACTACTTCCATACCGAATTTCATTCAAATCGGTCCAGTAGTTTTGGCGTGAAAGCGTAACAGACAGACAGACAGACAGACAGAGAGACAGACAGACAGAGTTACTTTCACATTTATAATATTAGTACTGAGGTACTGATTATTGGGGCACAAATTTATTTTGATGCGATGCGAGGAATGATGTGTAGCTCTATAAGTTATACAATTAGGACATACAATTGTGACTGAAACTTGTAGGCTGTAGTTTAGGCACCCGGCCCGAAATCGGGATCAGCAGGAGCGATTCCAGTCCGGAACAAAAAAAAATTCTTAGTCGTTTCAACTTACTTGTAAGTTTAACTTGAAATGCAGTGACCGTTATCAAGGGGGGCCTGAAAAAGGTAAAGGAAATATGCACCGACTACATAAAGAAGTATTATCTGTTATCAAGGTATGTGAGTCATGACGATTAATCAAACACAGTATGAGAAAAAATTCTTTAAGAAAAATAAACTTAAATTGGCGCCAACCCTGAGATAAAAGCAAGAAATAAAGAATAGTCCACATCTAAGTCCACATAGTAATTTCTTCATTTCTCCAAATCAAGTCATAATGTCGTATTGAAACTGGTATCCCACCGTAACGTTGACTGCACACCAGCGTCGGTAAGACCAAGCATGACAATAGGGACCCTACTCATCCGCCGATTCCTTCCCATTCATACCCTAAGCTGAGGTCGTACTATTAACGATTGGCGTATGTACTTTTATTAATCAATAATTTAACTGCAACTCATGTGACAGCAAAAACGTGAAGACATAATTTAGGCAGCAAATCTTTCTGTCATGAGGCCCACATGATGTTAAGCGCTAACTTATGCCTATAACAGGTTTTTTGAAGCGCTTGTAGCGAAGTTTGCTTAGCCGTTCTTAATCGATCAGCTAAGTTAAGCAACGTCTGCTGCGGTCAAGAGTTGGATGGGTGACCGCTAGTGACATAATGCTGAGCTCTTCCGTGCTTCGGAGGGCACGTTAAGCAGTCGGTCCCGGTTGTTGTCTTACGATGGCAGTCATTACAGCATGGTGGTAGGGCATTTACCACCTGGCTAGCTACCACCCCCAAATAGAAAATCTGTCACCAAGCACCTAACGGTGTGTTCCGGTTCCGGCAGCTGTCCTTGAGAGCCAATAAATCTAGGCTAGCCTGAACAACGTCTTCAACCATAACATCACTTGCCATCAGGTGAGATAGTGGTCAAAGCTTAGCCTATACGTTATAAAAAAAAAGGTGCATTTCGATACAGTTGGCGAAGTGCACTGAGCCCGTTACCCTGAGAAATACTGTTGTTGAGCGTCATGTGCCTGTAATTTTACAGGCTTACAGTTCTTATTGTGTACGTACCTACAGTTATTAAACAAAAGATTATTTTAATTAACACAGTTGAAACGAGTAAATTGCAATTTCGAAATATTGACCGTTTTTTTCATATTGATAACTGTCTGGCGAAATACTTGCCATAACAGCCACATTGCAGCACGTGCTAAAATGTAGGTAGTTTTATTGTCTTTACGTTAGACATGTGTAAGTGCTTGCTCAGCACAGCTAGGTTTAGATTAGTGCACTCATAACATTAATAAAACAAAATAATGCGCTAGATGAAGAAAATAAATTATTCTTTTTCGAATACCAACCGAGGCAGGAAATCCTTCAAACTCGCCAGCAGTACGACCCCAACTTTATCAACCCCTCCTTTTTTAATCCAAAACTTATGACCGTGTAAATGTAACGGTGAGGGTTAATACCGTATATTATTGGACACGTTACGAAAGGGTCGGATTTTTAGATTTTTGCGAAGGATCAGCGTTGATTAAATTTTGAAATTGAATTTTCTGGGGTCATCTCATTTGGGTTGAGTTATGATTTAGTTTAGAGAAATTTTCGTAGGAAATATTTTTTGATGGACAATATTTTTTATATTAAGACTTATAATAATACACCTGAGCGATACACTTCCAAAGTTATGAAAACAAACATCCAACCTTCGTTATGATATAGGGTTAAATTTATATGATGTTTGTAATTTGATGTTCTGAAATATGTTGTGTATTTCTTAATTGTTACCGGGTCTATTCACGCAATTCAACTTAGTCGAAACGTCGAGGTTAGTCAAAATATTTTTATATAAATATTAATTCATACGTGAATAGAACGACTAAGATATATGAGTTTAGTTCACGAAAGTTTAAGGAAAAGTATTTTGTATATTGTCGTTTGTTTTGTATGAATTTGTGTTCAATAAAGATAAATAAAATAATTCACTTTAAAAACCTTAGATTTGAAGCGCTCGTAGCGAAGTTTGCTGAGCGGTTCTGAACCGATCGGAAAAGTTAAGCAACGTCCGCCTCGGTCATGACTTGGATGGGTGACCGCTGGTGACATTACTGCTGTGCGCTTCCGTGCTTCGGAGGGCACGTTAAGCCGTCGGTCCCGGTTGTTGTCTTTGGATGTCAGTCGTTATAGCATGGTGGTAGGGAATTTCGCGAATGCCCGCCTGGCTAGCTACCACCCTCAAGTTGAAAATCTGTCGCCAAGCACCTAACGGTGTGTTCCGGCAGCTGTCCTTGAGAGCCAGATATTCTAGGTTAGCCTGAACAACATCTTCGACCACATCATCACTTACCATCAGGTGAGATAGTGGTAAATAAGATAAAAATAAAGTAAAAAAGATAAAAGCAAATCAGTTATTTATAAGGCCCAATAAGTAAATCATTTTATATAAAGAAAATGTTTCTACCTCACATTTTTATTTCTTTCAAATAATACCAATTCCCAGTCCACTTTCAGCTCTTTGTGATTCGATTTTGATCTTATATCTAAGATATTTTATGTTCATCGGTTGAGGTATACTTTTGAAAAATACACCCTCATCATCTTAAAACTGGTAACAAAAGAAATAATTAGGAGTGTCTTACCTGTTTTTATTTTCTAACTTACCATGTAACGCTTCAAAATATTTAGGAAAAATGAGTTTACTAAAAGTTCCACAATATTCAACTTTCAAACACGATTTTAACTTTACGACTCCACAAACCGTAATCGCTGTAAAACCAGTTGCTACGCGCCGTTTCTAACGTCTACGTGCTGCTACGAAGTCCTACGTGGTGCTACGATTATCTACGTGGCTACGAAATGCTACGCGGCTACGTGGTAGATAAAACTAGTTTATCTAACCTCATTTCATGAAATCCTAAGTATGAATTCAAAACTACTTTAATAATGATATTTGTTTATTAAAAGATATTCAAATGAAAACCCCTTATTGCGTTGAATTAAATAAGATTGCCTTATTCACCTCTATGGACCACGGCCACGTTTTTAACAGTCCACCCCCATATCATCCCGTGGGTGTCGTAAGGGAAAAAATACTGGAAGGTCAGCAGCGCCTTCTAAAGGACTGCCAACTTGCGCTGCGTTCCCCAAGACGCCTGCCAAGCGTTGGGATTATGGCAAGTACCCCCTGAATAGGAGAGGCTGTGTTCAGCAGTGGACGATCCGGCTATTACAGTATAGTTATAGCATGGTTGTAGGTCATTTTGCGAATGCCCACCTGGCTGGCTAGCTACCACCCTCAAGTAGAAAATCTGTCGCCAAGCACCTAACTGTGATCCGGCAGCTGTCCTTGAGAGCTAGTAATTCTAGGTTAGCCTGAAGAACATCTCCGACCATATCATTACTTACCATCGCCTATCAAGCATATAAAGAAACCGGTCTCAAGTTATATTGCTCACTGCTTTACTCAATCGTTATAAGTACTTACTTTAAACTATTCTGAACCTAATAAAAATAAAACCTTAATATGGTTCCCAGCACGATCGAGTGCTAAGTGAATATTACATATACAAACTTTTATGTGACAAAATTTTTCGCCTCAAGCAAGGCATGGTGGATAAAGCACCGGGGGAACCAGGTTCAATCTCGAAGTGAAAAGCTTTGTGCGTTAAAAAGTTTATATGTCATTAAAAAAATATTTAATACAAAATACGCGGTCGCACTCAGTTCCTACATAGTAAATATAGACAAATCTCGCAAAAGTTTCCGAAGTAAAGATAAGAAAACCTTACTAAAACGATAAAAAAAACTCAAATAACAGTCAGATTTCAGCTCTAATGGCGCACGTAAGACATTCAAACATTCAATTATTCTGCAAACGAGCATCCGATCCCATCATGGCGCCCTAAACACCCCATCGGCGCCTATTGCGAAGGACAAGCGCGATAATCAAAGCAAAAGTGAAATAAGACTCACGCGCTTTACTGCACGATAAAAAATCTCATTTTACGGTACCAATTACCATACACTCATTTTATTAAAGTAGTAGTAGTATTAATGTTTCCTTCACAAAATGTCGCGTCCAATCTGCCTGAATATACAAAAAAAAGGATGAAGATCATCTGTAAACTATTAAATTCCGAATACTATGTTTAAATAACAATACATTATGATTACTTTACAAATTCTTGTATATTATAGTAGATACCCATTTTTTTTAACAACTTTTACTCGGATAAATTGTTGTTATAACCTGGATTTGTGTTTTGTGTTATGGGAATCGAATAATCAATGTTAATTTCAATTAATCTATGAGGCTAATTTGTAACTTAATTTATATTATATAATATAGTGTGTATTGTCCTTCAAACTATCCCACGCGAAAGCGCGCGTACTTTCAGCTTGTCTGAACACGACAGATGCGAAAGTAATCAAAGTCAATAAAATTCATGGGTAAGCGGCGCATTGCCGAATACCTATGCCAGGATGGGTATAAAACTCAAGCCATTGGGCACATTTCCTATACATTACGCCAGGAGACGCACAGTGGTTTGAAAAGCTTTGCTTGATGGAGTTTTCCGCGGTATTTTCTCTTTTCTTTCATTTTGTCATTGGCTTTTTATATGGTAATATGTTTTGCATTAAAATATGTTTAAAAATATTAATAAATACTTAGTCATGCAATAAGCATGTATTAAAAAGTACACCAATGTTATGCCACGATGAAACGAAAATTGAAGTCAGTTTTTATATGAAAATATAAACACTACAGTTAATTTTTTTGTCCTATTTACTTTGCCATGGACATCAAATAAGCAAGACGGGTACCTTATTATTATTTTGGGCCTACTCAATGTTTCATGAGTATTGTAGGTGGGATCAAAAAGTTACTGTAATTTTTATTAGCCTGAACATTCAACGTAATGAACGTAATACCAAATACCTACAATATTTCAATAAACCTACTGTGTTCAATACCTTCAATACTAAATTAAAATGTAGTCGTAATCTTCCACATATTGAACCAGTGTGTGCAGACAGTACCTGTGAATTTATGGTTCTCCATAATACCGTTCGGCTAGATTCGAATTCTGCGCACCCGTCCGCGCTTTATCTACACTAACTTGGCACAGTGCAGAAAAATCAGTTGGACACCTGACTCATGTTGTATCAGATACACTAGTTTCTGCCTATCTCTTTGGTCGTGTCATAATCAGTGACGGTGGAATCTGTAATTTTTGAAGCAGTTATGGCCCTAGTGGTAACCTCGACCACATCATTACTTACCAAGAAATTAGAAGTTGGTTAAAGGATATCCTATCACCTTAGTTTGTGCTCGAAAGTGTAATTTAAATATGGATATCGGTCCATTTTCATGAAAGAACAAGCAACAAAAGACAGTTTATTTGGTGCATGTGAGATATAATGATTTGCGGCGCCATTTTCGATTATTTTCTTTATTAAACCGGGCTATACAGCTTCTGCCCTTGCAAATATCAAGTACTGAACGTGATTACCAGACGAAGAACCTCAAAGTCACTGTTCCGAAACCAAAACAGGTTGGAGACATTTCCATAAAATATTACATGAATTCTAGGTGGTTACTCAATAATAATGATGCACTAACTTCTTAATTATTTTCCAGCTAAAGTATTGACAATAAATTATTAAACATAAAAAAAACTTAATTGATAAACAATACAGTATATCAATTAAGTTTTTTATCAATTAATAAAAAAACTTAATTGATACCCATCCGAACGTTTTGTTGACTCGGAATCCTACAACACTATGATCTTACCACCATTTTATAGATTTCGGAAAATAAATAGAAAATGTCAAGCCCCTACCGAAAATTCAAGCAAGCCATTAGTTCATATAATTTCCCTAACTGTTGTTCACTGCTCTGTGTCCAAGCTACCTGTACCGTAGAGGTTTTCACTTGCTTGCGTTCACATCTGCCTGGAAATTCCAGCCACGAGGAAATAGCTGTTCTACGAAATTTCATATTTCTTTGTTCAAGTTTGCATATTAGTTAAAAAAGGTTTTTCCTTATGAATACATTTGTGAAACCCAATTTTATAAAATGTGTTAGTTTTTACTTAAATCTTTTACTATTTAGATATTGAGCCAAAGTCAGAACACGAGAAAATTATGCAAATTATTAGTTAATGCATTTCTGTTCAATATACATATATTACATTCCGTTCCAAGACCGAGTCAAAAGTGTGCCCAAGTTATAAATATTTGCGTATTCATGTAAAAATATTAGGTAATTAATGTATCCAGAATGCTCTGTTGTTAAGTGTTAATATATACTTCAATGGATATCCTTGATCTATATTAATATTACAAAGAGGAAAGATTTTTATTTTTGTAGGTAACGAATAAACATAAAAACTACTGTACCAATTTGAAAAATTCTTTCACCATTGGAAATCTACATTATTCTTGATGAACATAGACTTTAGAATATCAGCAAAAAATTAGTGTTTTTTTTGTCAAAAATCAGTGCGTTGCCGAAGCGTCCTGCTTGTATTTAAATAAATGTCATTCACGCGGCAGCTTTCTCATACGTACTGGAGAGCTCCTCAGGTTCCTGTATGAAAATAAACTAAAATTCAATCAAAACAACACAACAAGTGAATTATGTAACTAACATGAGTATTTATTATAACTTACAACAGAGTACAAGTTCCTTTTATTTTCCGTGAAATGATGCGATAAAAAATGGAGCGTGTAAAGAAGTATTAACTTTAACGATTAACAACTAAATACAAATGACGGTCACATTATTTTGCTTCAAATGGTTAGATCACTGAAAGAAGCCTCACAAACGTCAGTAACACACAAACTTTGCAACGTATACAAAAACTGGAACATTGTCTCAGAGTCAGATAGTGTGCGTGTTCAGAAATCAGATGTGTACAAGTGCACAAACGCTAAAATTTCATGCTACGTTTTACAGTGGCTCACCAAGACAGAAGCTGAACTCATTACTGTATCAGCCGGTTTTTTTTTGCTGATATTAAGCTTTTGACCACAATCTCACCTGAAGGTAAGTGGTGATGTGATCGAAGGCTTAACCTATAATCATAGGCTCTCAAGGACAGCTGCCGGAACACGCCGTTAGGTGCATGGCGACAGATATTCTACTTGAGGGTGGTCGCTAGCCAGGCGGGCATTCGCAAAAATGCCCTACCAGCATGCGATGAAGCTCACGCCCGCAGCGGGGATTCGAACCATGGACTTGCTGCGCGGCAATCCATAGTCAATGCCACTGAGCCATCATTGCTTCAGGATTGCCCACTATTGACCACAGCCTTCCCCATTTAGGGGGGTTGCCATAATCTCCACGCTTGGCAAGCAGCCTGAGAATCGCAGATTAAAATGTCTGTTCTTCAGAAGATACTGCTACCTATCTTCTAGTACTTATAACTTCGTCGGCTCTAACGACTTCTATAGAAAGATATTATATCACAATATAATAGTGCTATATTATTAGAATTTCGGTATTATAGACGCTATTGCCACTGGACTAACTAAATGCAGATTGAACTGTTAACAAAGCATTAGTTACTGCATTGCACTTTCAACTACAACTAGTAAAATAAAAAAGCTTATCTCAGTGCCACTAAAATTCACCTTATGTACGCAAACGTATAGTTTAAATTTGAAAGTAAAACTGATCCTGTCTAATATAGTAAGTACTGTAACCAACTCCTTAAGATTTGCCTGTAAATGGGCGATTCAGAACTTGCTACATCATGGATGGAGTATTTGCTGAGATCTGAGTACAGATATAAAATAAATTTCTTTTAAAAAGGCACGCCTTTTTATGTGTGTGTGTGGTAGTACTCGAAGTCCCTTAAGAGCCCTTTTGCATCTAACAACTTCCTCGCACTCGCATTTTTTAAATTCTATAAAATATTTAGTAAAAGGTTGAGAATACCTCGAAATATTAGTACTTGTTTTATTTTTAATGCATGATGGAAAGCTTTTGTGAATGCTCGCCTGGCAAGCTACCACTTTCAAGTAGAAAATCTGTTGCCAAGCACTTAACTGTGTGTTCTGGCAGCAGTCCTTGAGATCCAGTAAAATTACAGGAACATAATGAGGCGTTTATTTTTTTATTTTTTATTTCTCATAGGTTAGCCTTTGACCACAATCTCACGTGATGGTAAGTGATGATGTGGTCGAAGGTGTTAACAGGCTTAACCCTGAATGACTGGCTCTCAAGGACAGCTGCCGGAACACACCGTTAGGTGCTTGGCGACAGATTTTCAACTTGAGGGTGGTCGCTAGCCAGGCGGGCATTCGCAAAAATGCCCTTACACCATGCGGTGAAGCTCAAGCCCGCGGCGGGATTCGAACCATGGACCTGCTGCGCGGCAGTCCATAGCCAAAGCCACTGAGCCATCACTGTTTCACTGAGCCAGCACTGCTTCTAAAAACTATATGTCTCAGGGTGACGGGCGCAGTGCAGTTCGTTACTTGTGACGAAATGCGTCTGTTATAGGCAGAGGATTCCGCTTAACATCTGGTGAGTCCCGTGCAGGTTCCGTCACAATAACATAAAAAAAGAACTTGCAGCATGGCGTGCCTAGACTCAATTTTCAAAAAGAAAATTGAATAATTTAATTTATAAATAATATTTGAATGGGCCAACAAGAAAGCTGTAAACGGTGATGAAAGTTCTTTAGAATTTGGAAAACTTTTCGAAGCCAACCTTCAAACTGATCTATGTACGGCTACGTAGTTTTTATTTAAGAGATTTTCGTCATGGAAGACTTTTTTAATGTTATTGTAACGGATAAGCTCGAAGCCTACCTGATGGTAAGCGGACTAACCTCTGCCTATAACTAATGCATTTCGTCACAAGTCACGAATTTCACTGCGCCTTTCACCCTGAGACATAGTTGTTAAGTCTCATGTACCTGTAATTTAACTGGCTCTCAAGGAATGCTGCCGGAACACACCGTTGTGCTTGACGACAGATTTTCTACTTGAGGTTGCTAGCCAGGCGGGTATTCGCAAAATGCCCTTCCACCATGCGGTGAAGCTCAAGCCCGCGACGGGAGTTGAACCATGGACCTGCCTCGCGAAAGTCCATAGCCAATTCCACTGAGCCATCACTGCTTTATACTAACCTTAGAATACTTTCTCATCTGTTGGTAAGAGATAATGTGGTCGCAGATGGTGTGCAGGTGAAAACTGACTGTTATAACTGTATTGGTCTTTTTAAGGCCAAGTTTCTGGCCATCATGACAATATCATCGGCAAAATAAAGATAGTGTATTCGAGTACCCGGTGAGGCTAGAATGTCACCGCCCCATCTCTACCCGTGGGTGTCGTAAGAGGCGACTAAGGGTAACTCCAGAAGGTGGCAGCAGCACTTTCTGATGGACTCAGACTGCGATCCCCAAGCCGCCTGCCAAGTGTGGGGATTATGGCAAATGTTCACTGACGTTAGTTTTAAGAGATGAAACTGACATGTCTGCTGCCTGTTTGTGTGTCTGCCGATTAGAATTGCAGCTTCCCGTGCTCGTTCTGCTTGACACTGCACTGAGCTTCACTCGCAGACGTTAGTTCCTATGTCTCGTTCGCGCAGTACTTTCACTTGCTTTAGTTTCCCTCACGCCCAAACACAGCAGCCAATGCTGTGTTTGGGCGTGAGCCAATGCAAGTACTGTTATCAGGCAGAATATCTTACACTATCATTGCAACAACAATTGCTTAGTTCGAGCTAAAGAGGTTGAAAACTTACAGCTAAACTGTTTCATCAAAATAACGTATTCTTAACTTAACTTACCTCTGCGTTCTTCTGCTCTGCTCGTTACAAACAAGCGCGTGGGTTGCAGCGGTCACAGCGGCGTCCGCTTGGGTGCAGAACTGGTTTGAACCAGCTCAGCGAGTGGACAGAGTTGTCGTAGCTTTCATTCTGTTGTATTGCCGAATGAACAGCAGTATCGCCCAGGTTTCAATTTCTAAGACCTTTTTATAATCTACAAATGCTAAGCACAGTGACTGATTAAACTCATTAGTCTTCTGTTTACTCGAAATTCCGAACTGTAAAGCATTTACAACATTACAGCGTCGACCTTTTTTCACGGTATTCCCAAAACCCGCGTCCGATAAATTGAGTTAGGCGAACATCACTGAATTTCCTAAAAGTATGAGTGGATTAATTTTTTTATTACATTTTTTTAACGTCGCCGTCCGTCGACTACAAAGGATGCCCAGAAATTGTCCGTGGGAGTAAAAAAAGTTAAAGTTACGTTGACACATACTCTTTTTAGCTTCACATAAAAAACCAGGTGAGAGTCCTATTACTTTAAGATAAGGATCATATTTGCATGTTTCATAACTGATTTAAGGTAAAAAGTTATCTGTGGTTGACTTGACCGGTAACGAACCTGCAAACATGGGTACACCTTCCAACAACTTTTAGGTTCGAATATTTGCTAAGGGAAAAATGTTTTTCGGAATGTGGTTTGGTTAGGTAAATCTTTTATTTGAATTTATTCTTGTATTATAAAATATATTACATATGGTATTATTACAAACTGAATAAATAGAATATGCTAATGAATTACTAAGAGTCAAGCAATTTAAATACTGAAATTAAAAAGTTGGCTTAGGATTTCGTGAAATCCAATAAAAAAACTGTATATTGTAATTTTCCATATGTTTTGAGTGAGTATTTAAAATGTATATTTTGAGAAATAAATAAATTTTGACTTAAATAAGTACTCATAATCATAATCAGCCGGAAAACGTCCACTGCTGAACAAATGAATCACAAAGAATGACAAAGAACGCCTATTAGCCGCTTGTAACAATTGGCTACCCGCGACTTTAACTATATCGTCAGTCTACCTAGCGGGGGGATTGTGCTTATTATTTGGCGTTTATGCCATAATCCCCACGCTTTGCAGGCGTCTTGGGAATTGTTGTCAATTTCTCAGAAGGCGCTGCTGCCCACCTTTCGGTATTTTTTCCCTAGTCGCCTCTTACGACACCCACGGGAAGAGATCGGGGCATGATATTCTAGCCCGGCACCCACGGCGCGTAAATGATTAGTAATTAAGTGTATTAAGTAATCATAATCATCCATATCTAAATTAATATATAATGTCTAATCAACGCGAAATCCTCAGAGGCACTTCCAGTCTTTTTTACTTAAACAGTGAATGTAGTAGATAAAATTTTAGTTTACTATCGAGTTTTATTTGTAAAGAATTCATAACGAATAATGAATAGATTCAGGCGTTACTTTTGGGAAATCCATATTTAAAAAATATTTGTAGAAAACATTAGATTAATAAAACACTTAAAAAAATATAAAAAAATATCTAGTGACAATTCTTGCTAATTTTCCTGCTAAGCCGACGTGACGTCACAAACACCACGCAGAAAACTCTTCTGGTGCGTTCCACCAGATTAATTTTCGACGCATGTCACTTCTACACGAAGCATCCTCAGGACACCTTGACTGAATTTTCTCGATCGTGCGCTTGTAGAGTCAAAAAGGAACAAAGAAAAGCGTCGTAAAGACGAACAATTTCAACAAGATACATGAGTTTAGTAAACAATTTGAATAATAGTGAAATTGCTTGCCCCTTCCGTGGTGCGATGCGACGTAAGCGCTGTCACGGCAAAACCGCATGTTACGCTTGCATTTTGGCCGCGTGTGTCTGGCAAATATGATTTTTATGCAAGTTTCTGAGGTGACCATATTGTATAGGTTTGCATAAGACCGCCGTCTGACTTAATGTTAAGCGGTAATGAGAGTGAAGATGGAACACGATAACTAGAATATCTTTTAGTAAACGCGCTCAACGCTAATACGATTTCTTTGTATATGTATCTAGGGCCTTGAAAGGTTGAAAATGCTTAACATCTATAAACATTTCATTGCGTTCCCAGGCCTTGTGTTCCTCTTGACACAAAAACATTACAAAATTTAGTTTAACAAAAAACAGATAAGATTCTACACTGACTTTTGAATCCGAACATTTTACATGAATTTTTTTATACTATTGAGTTTTGTCCTAAATATCTGATAATTACAACTCGTAAAACTTGGAAAACAGTGTAGATTACTAAAAGATCTTTTAGGCCTCATATCGCACTAGAATGGCCCACATGAGCATCTGCAGGAATTGAAAACGCTTGAAGAAGATAAAACGATTTAGTTTTCAATTGTTAAATACAAAATCACACTCTTAATATTTAACATTACTTATTATTAGTAGCAACTTTATTTACTGACAAAGACGTAGACTTATAGAGTAGGTACTAAAAATCAACAGTTTTAGTTTTTGGTTTTGATCGTTTTTAATCTTGTATACCTATTACCACATCATACATTTTTATTGATATATTATTATCTTCTTTTTAAATACCTAATGAAATCAATAGGACGATCAATTGAAATTCGTGAATACATTATTATGTAGCTATTAAAATCTGGTTGTGATTTTTTTTAATTTTACCTTTATACATATCATGGAATTTAGCACTGCTCTTGAGCTACAATAGGAAAAGTCGACAAGGACAAAGGATATGAAAGTTTTATATATAAAAAGTCTTATTCAACATTTTATTTAATAGGTATACAAAATTAAAAATCCTCAAGACCAAAAACTAAAACTGTTGATTTTTAGTACCTACCGTAGTATTATTTTACGGCTTTGTCTATAAATAAAGTTACTACAACACCAATAAGAAATGGTAGATATTAAGATTGTGATTATGTATGCGACTATTGAAACTAATATAATTAGGCGGCATTGTCACTACATATATTTTTATATTTTGTAAGTGTTTTATTAAAATATTAATCTGTAGTTTTCTTAAAATATTTATTTGTAGTTTTCTTAAAATATTAATAAAATATATAATTTTAGCTAATAAAGACTAACGCCTAAATTTATTCATTAACATGTTATGTGTCTTTGAAACTTTTCCAAGTTTGGCAATGATTTACATAATATATATAGTTTTTCACTACTTTAGAGAGTATTATGGTCACCGCGAGATAACTCACGTGAACTGTGGCCCCATATGTGTAGAATGGGCTCCTTCTTTCGTCTGACTACTGTGCATTTTGTATCGGTAGACGACTTGGATAAATGTTCTACAGCGGAACAATGTCCTCTTTGCATTATGTTGATTTAGAATAAAGGGTTTTATTTACAATATTACATGTATATTTTACCTGCAATGGTTTTATAAGAAAAAAGATTTTACAAATAGGTAAATGCTGAGGTGGTCCGATTTGCCTTGGATTATCATAAAAATACGTAATGAAGTGAATATTTTATTAAAGCTAATATAAGTCAGGTGTCGACTTTATTTAGATATATAGTAGATCCATCGCCTAATAGTTACATCAAAAAGCAAATTTGCATGGTAGTTGGGCATTTTAGGAATGCCCGACTGGCTAGCTACCCCCTCAAGTAGAAAACCTGTTGCTAATCACCTGACAGTGTGTTCTGGCGGCTGTTCTGGACAGCCAGTAGTAATTCTAAGTTAGCCTGAAGAACACCTTCGACCACATCACCACATACCGTCCGGTGAGATAGTGGTCAAAGGCTAGCTTGTCAGATATATATAAAAAAAAACATTATTCATTTTTCCGACAGCTGTCCTCAATAGCCAATATCCATTATAGTTTAAAGCTTTATTATACCATCCTTAACAGAAATTCACTCAATATTATGTAAGTTAGTGGTCAAAGGTAAACCTACAGGACATACTACACATTTTTTTTATCAAAACGTACGTATCGTGTAGCAGGTATACGTTACGCATATATGTAAAAGCTATTTTTACATTAGATGTAGTACTGTTACAAACTGCTATCAGTAACTCTTCCATTCACAACATACTAAATGCTAAACACAAAATTAAAAAAGAAACAGATCGTTGCCAATTCATCCGAGCGGCAATGTAAGCCACGAACCAATAGCGGCTACAAAAAGTCTTGTTAAAATTCAAAGGAAATAAGGTTGGCCCGACGCGGCCCAATCGACTTTTTAACGTGTGAATCGATAAAGGCACCCGAAACGAAAGCAAAGTCATTAATTCCACGAAGGAGAAATTAAAATCCGATACGACACAATTTCCCTCTTTCTTTATACAACCAAACGATTACTTTCAACCTTTCTTTCACAAACAGATTTCAACCCTATATCCAAAAGGATAACATTCAAAGTTGATTTGATATTCTATAAACTTAGGTCAAAATATATAACAAAGAAACTTCTCGATTTAATTTGCAGTACATTCCTTATCGGTTTTTCAGCATTTATCTGAGTTTGATTACATTAGACTAAAATGTTTTCGGTCGTTACTCTACGAGATATTTTTTGTGGAATTTATAACGTGTTTTGAAAAAAATTAACATTGTTCGTTTATTGCCATGTTAGTATTCTTTGGAGACCAATCAAAATAATTCGAAATGTACCTACGCTCTATTGTATTAGAATTGAAAAGCCCTGATAAATCTGTCGCCAGAAATGGTTAAAATAAAAATTATCAATCAAAGATGTAATGCTGACTTATCCTTACCTATATGCCTTACGAATTTTAAACTACCCACGAGTATATAATCTGTATTTTACATTTCATCACAATTATTTTAGATAAATAAATTCAGAAACTTACATATTACCTATTTTTATAAATTGTATACACTAGGTTTTTATCGCCATAGATTAATTAAATGCTTGACAAATAGTGTACCTGCTAGAATAGTAAATGTTTAAATATCAGTTAGTGAAGAGATTTACGCACGATATATTTAAAAAGATTTTTTTTGTGCAATGTTATTTTTTTCTGCGGATTCTCAATTAAGTAGGTATTTAATTCATATAGCAAATATTTTCATGAGTCGAGCATAACGAACCGATTTTGTTGGCAAGTATAATTTAACCACTTTGTATGTGTATAACAGAGATATATGTGTAAAGATGCACGGTTTACCAGCACTGTAGGAGTAATGGTCAAACCTTCGAGATAGACCTTCACATGATAATATTATGTGAACCTCTCGAATGTTTTTCAGGAAAGATATTGTTAATTGTTGGCCATTTCGCATCAGTCTAGATCTACTAAGTTAAATGACGACAAAATTTACATAAAACAACACAAAAGTCAACTTTAAGCAGCGTCATTCGCAAGCGTTGTACCTACTAATTTGGATTTTAGCGCGAACAGAATAAGAACTACCAGAATTGAGAGAATTTTACGTAGTAGTTTATAGAATTTATATAGAATCGGCAAGAATAAAAGTTTAGAGAAACTACTAAGTCGTGGACAAGTTATAAACTCACCGTTATTACAAATATGAACTTTATTTTCAACTTATAAAAGCACATAAATGTTAGTGTTTCTTGTTATCTTCTTCAAATTTAAAAGATTGTACCTAAAAAGGTTTATTTATTAACTTTGCACCATTTCCTCAAACAAGCCTAACACCAAAGTAACTGCGTGCGTTTGATTCGAACAACAAACATGTTCGATCCCACTGTATTGACACTAGGAAACTAACGGACGCCATAGATTATCATTACAGTCTAACACAATGATTTACTTTGGACACAGTTACCATCATATGAACATTAAGAGAGTAAACTACACATTTTTGTACCTAGGATTTAAGTACCTACTTATTGGAAACTTTAGTGTATGGTAAGAAATTCATATATTGTCAGTTTTATCGCCCTTGTAAGTTTTTGGCAACTATTCTAAATGATCATAGTTGTAAATTGAATTTGGAACAATAAACAAATCATACATTCCCGATACTTTTTTGACTGAATTCATAAGCAAAACCAATAACCATTTATCTTTACGTAAGCCTGTGAAGAAGTAACTTTAATGTATTAGGTAGCTTTTGTTGTCGTATCAAGGTTAATTTCATTAATTACTAACCTAGTCTATTATTAAGACATTTCTAAATGATGGACTTCAATTATTATTAGTCACGAAATGTATGGCTTCTCAGCTGTCTCTGAAATTACTATTCAGCTTGTATAAACTCTTTACCTGACCTTCCAATCTGTCGTCGTCGTATCATATCCTGTCGTGTCGTGTCATTAGATTAATCGACCGACAGCAGCCATTACCGACCGGATATGAACGCGAACGGTCACCGTCGCCGTCATTCGGACGAGTTCATTTATGTTCATTAACTGTTGATTTGTGGAAAATTGGGTTGTCAGGTGTTTGGAAGGTGCTGTCTCATCTGTTTACTTTGAACTATTTGATGATAAGGATTGGCTATAAAATGCCGATGTACGATTTAGCATCTCATTTCCTACATTTACCCCAGCTGGAACGTTTGTTAAAATCTTGATGAGTTAACAGAATGGATACTGTTTACTCATTGGTCACCTGTCATGTCATAGAATGACATTGTCCAATGAGCATTTAGTATTGGATATGTTAACTAATCAAGGCCTTGAGAACCTTTCTAAAACTAGGATTTATTACATTATCATAGAAATCTGCATTACAAGAGGAGATACAAACGCGGGGAAAGAGTAGAGGTAGTATTAATAGTTAATCTTTATCTCATGTAGGTAAGGTAGATAACACGCAAAATAATTATATTCAATTTTTAAGATCGTGTTTTTTAAGGGTGCCTAAAAGTAACACAAAGTGTATTTATATAAATATGTACATATTTAATGACAGTATAATTACTCTTAAAGTTTACTGAAATAAGTAAACTTATAATATTATATTAGTAATGTTTTATAAGAATCCCGTGGGATCCCGGATTAACATCCTCCCCCATTGCTACCCAAGGGTGTCGTAAGAGGAGTATAAAGAAAGAGTACCACGAGATGTGAAGCAGAGCCTTATGAAGAACTATCAACTTCTACTACAATCCCCAAGACGCCTGCCATTCCTGGAGATTATGGTGAATCCCTTCAATTGGGGAGACCTTGTTTAACAGGGTATGTTGCGTTTGATGTGATGATGATCTGGCAAAACTTTGTGAATTCTTTAAGTTTTTTTGTTCACATGTGTGAGTTATGTTTCACTCTAATGTTATTTTTAAGGTATGCAAATTAATCTTTTTGCAAATAATCCAAAATAATAGTGACATTCCAGCAGATTTGACATAGAAGACCATTTCTTAAAATATCTCGTCTGAATCCTACTAGGTATTCTATGATAGAAGACAGAAAACCAGAAATGTTTGCATTCTGAATCTCATTGTTTAGAAATTAGCATAACCAACAATCTGAACGCCACTCACGCACATCCACATCCTTCCGCAAACAGACGACTGAAGGTAAGTAACGGATGGTAAGTAAGTATGCAGAGCGAGGCACAGAACACTGTATCATCATGTTGCATAGAAAGGCCAACCGTGCAAGGCCAACAAGGTGCAAGGTTTCTTTACCAAAAAAACAGCTTTCATTTATTTTATTTATAGCGGATAGACTAGCCTTGAGCCACTGTCTCACATGATGGTAAATGATGATGTGGTCGAAGATGTTGTTCATTTTAGCCTAGAATCGGTGGTCGGAACATACCATTAGGTAATTGACGACAGATTTCCTACTTGAAGGTGGTAGCTAGCTTGGTGGGCAATCGCAAAATGCCTTATCACCATATGCTATAACGACAGCCATTCTAATACAATAACTGGGATCGACGGCTTAACGTGCCCTCCATAGCCCGTGGCGCACTCTGTAATGCCGCTAGCGGTCACATATCCTACTCATAACTGCGGCGGACGTTGCCAAGCTCATGAATATACCCTTTATCTCGATATCCCACACGTGGGCCCCAGATGGTGCCAATCAGGCCAATGACAAACCAGGTCTCTTCATCAAGAGTCCGTCTTGGTGGGGGCCACCGCAGCGTCAGATATTCTACCTCCAAGCAGTAGTATAAAAACACCGGTGTGTTTAGGTTTGAAAGGCACGTGGTAAGTGAAATTATCAGACAATAGAGACTTAAAAAGTAATGTCTCGGTGTATCAAGCGCAGTGCATAGTCACTCAAAACAATTCAATTTATTCCTTACACTGTAACTGTAAGGACACAGACGTGATGCTTACTTGATATTTACAGGTTAATTTGTTAAACTCTGTTTTAAAAAATAATGACTTAAGGTTTTAAGACTAAGTCTGAGTAGTCTGCACTACACATCGATACTACTGGCATTATTTATAAAAGTAGATAAGATTAAAAACAACGATATCGCCAAAGATAAAATGTATACGCCATCAAACCAAGACTTACCCTTATCGATTACAAATGATTTACACACGAAACGGCTAACACTTCTGGAAAGTAATATGACTTAGTAAAAATTCTTCTGAACGTTAAAAAACTCCAGGTTATCTTAATTATTCTCTGTGAACAGAGTGGCAACAGAAATACATCATCTGTGAATACTGTCTAGCTATCACAGTTCTTGAGATGCAGGCTGTATCTCAAGAACGTCCGTCCTAGTCCGTACGGACGGACAGCGAAGTCTCAGTAATAAGGGCCCGTTTTTACCCTTTGGGTACGGAACCCTAAAAACGACTTCAAACAGATGTTCCATACAAAAAAACTCAAAACCACCTCGGCAGTCTATTGGACAGGACGACAAATTGTGACGTAGGGAATAAGTAGGAGGTGATAAGTGAAACAGAAAATGTTTACTTATGCGTAATGTTTCAAAATGAAGTACGTACATAATTTTAGTATAGCTATAACGCATCTTAATAACACATTGTTAAAAGACGTTTAAAAAGAATGGCCCCGAATTTCTCGCCCGTTCCTCTCAAAGTGGCTCTATAACACTTTCAACTTTGAGATGCATTTACTAATATGAGCCTTAGTCTTGTCTCCACGAGATTGCAAACAAAAAGCCGTTCCTTTGCTTGCAATATTCGTTGGACGGTAAAGGGCGCTGGACGATTAATCTGCTCCGACAAAGGGCTAAGGGCCTTGGAGAAATCACGCAGCGGCGGCGGCACCGCATCTTGAATATTTGACGGGAAAGGGAAATGGGGTCGGTCAAGCGCGAGTCTGCCTCATTATTATAGATGTAAATTTTGTATTTCATAGAATTTGTGTCGCAAGTAGATTAAACCGGTACAAACATTATTTATAGAATTAAGTCCTGATTTATTTTCAATCAAGGAGGGTATTCTCTTTAAGCGGGACTCGTTCATTGTACGGCTGAAAATTTTAACAGCTGTAAAACGTGATTGAACTTATATTACTGTATCGACCGGATTATGCACTGCTGAACACAGCCTCTCCCATTCAATGGGGGTTTGCCATAATCTCCACGATTGGCAGGCGTCTTGGACCGCAGTTTAAGGTATCATTTCCTCAGAAGTCGCTGCTGCCCACTTTCTGGTACTTTTGACTTCGTTACCTCTAACGACTTCTATAAGAAGATATGCTAGAATATAATATGTAAGTACCAAATTATTAGAATCTCGGTATTCTATACGCTAGTGCCACTGGACTAAAAGATGCCCACCTTCCGGTATTTTATCTTTAGTTGTATCTTACGACACCCACATGAAGCTATGGGGCGGGGTGACATTTTAGCCCTTCACCGCACGGACGGTTGCTTTTCGTCGCTAGGGTAAATATTAACCACAATCTCTAGTGATAGTAAGCAGTTATGTCGTGGACTGGAAAAATATATCACATGCCATCACTGTACAATATCATAAATGAGAAGCATAGGATCCTTAGTTGTGAGCTTCACCGCAGTCACTTGAGTGAGGTAATTTTGAAAATAACGGATATCTTACTATACTCTTGTCAGTCGACATTGATAAAAAGCGCCATCTAACGGCCTGCTCCCGCACCTCACCTTGAAGGCACTCTAACTCTATCTAGAGCCTGTCTACCATTCTTGATCGAAAGGCGCTATCATAACAAACTAATAATTGAGAAAGTAGTCAAAGGCTAACATGCCATAATTTATAAAAAAAAGAATTACCGAAAAATGGAACCGACTTCAACACCCAAAAGTCCAGAGTTCTGAGGTAACAAATATAAAAAAAAATTGTACAGACGAATTGAGAATCTCCTCCTTATTGGAAGTCGGTTAAAAATAATCACAGCGAAATATATAATTTGGTACAGTAGAAAAAACTGTGCAATAAAGTTGCATAAAATAAGGCCAAGAAACGAGCGACCAGCCTAATATTATGTTCCAAGTTTTCCAGTGTGATAGGTTAAGTAAGCGAAGTGTTAGATTGATGATTGTTTGGTCGAGTGGGCCGAAGGGAGTGTAGTTTTTGTTATGTTGCCAACTGAGGGTTAGGAGATTTGCGACGGCGACAATATCAAACACATGCTATATAATGTGTACTGAGCGTTGGAATACCATAGACTTAGCTATTTTTAGGTAATTTCTTTTACAACATATTTGCTCGTAAACGGTCTTTTATTTCACTAATTTCGATATCGTAATGTATCTCATTACGAACTTGTACGTTATTGTAATAATAATTAATACGCACGGTTGCTACGAACGGTTATCTGTTTTAAATCTTAGCAAAGAGTTTTTATGTCATAAAAGTGGAATGTTATGAATAACATTAACTTTGGGAGATAAAACATAATGAATAAACATTTAGTTCTTTAATTTAATCATTTTTGACCAAAATTTAAAACCATTTAACTCTTTTTAATAATATTGTCACCGATTTCACTTACGTTAAAAACAGTCAAGTAGCTCGATCTCGACCGGTTTCGCAATGTTGGCACCAGCGTTTTCCACGCTTCCAATTCTGAACACTACCACACATAATAGTGCATGGAACACCTAGTCGCAAGATACGGTTAGTGCGGCGTGTACGGGTGTTTTGATTATGAGCGACAGTGATTCTGGTGACGACGACGAAGATAATAACATAAACAATGAACCTGCGTCGGCGCCGGCGCCGGCGCTGACGTCGGAGCGCGCGAGACGAGCAGCGGCGCGCGCGGCCCGCTCTGCCGCCGCCGCCGCCGCAGATGACAGTGCATGCGCGGAGGTGGTCGGGAGCGCACGTACTCCATGAAGAAGCGACTCTGAAAGTCGCGAAACCGGTCGAGATCGAGCTACTCGACTATTTTTAAAGTAAGTGAAATCGGTGACAATATTATTAAATATGTTAACTAGAAAGTTTTAATAAAACGAGTATCTCTAACAAAACGCAAAAATAATAATTTGATTTATTCGTTTAAGCGAGTTCGAGTTTTATTTATTTCCTCGTAAATATGTTATACAACGTCGTATGACATGCGTGCGCTTTGATAATTACAGCCTCTGCTTTCTTGAAGCCCTCACCTACGGCTCGGGCTTGCAATATCACCTCGGCTGTAATTTTCAACTTACCGCTCATTATTATTTTTATTTATTGTGACTGACTGGCGTTGCTGATGTCACGTCGGGATAGTTAGCAGGTAATTTGCAAGGCACAATATCATTTCTTACTCTTTCTAAAATATTAAAATGTTTTTTAAATATTTGTTTGGTTATTTATGATGTGTATGCTTTCAAAGTAACGCCTACATCAATTTATTATATTATTTTTACGCCCACATAGCGCCATTTTAAGTCTTTTTGTAGAAGCTCTTAGCACACTAGCGAAAATTTCCAGACTCCATACAAAAAAAAGAAATATTTGCGTAACTACATAATTCAAAAAACAGTAAGATTTATTCAAAGTAACGCCTATTTTAAGGCTTTGCTTTCAAAGTAACGCCTACATCAATTTATTCTATTATTTTTACGCCCACATAGCGCCATTTTAAGTCTTTTTGTAGAAGCTCTTAGCACACTAGCGAAAATTTCCAGACTCCATACAAAAAAAAAAAAAAATTGCGTAACTACATAATTCAAAAAACAGTAAGAAAATGCACAGATACAAGTTTCTAAAAGAATCAATCGCTTCCTCGAAACATAGTCATGGAAAACAACATTTACTAACAAAATCTTCAATACCTATTCAAGAATTCGTACAGCAGGCCGTATCAACATTGTCGCGTTTACGACGCCAGTTCGACAATAAAATTTAATATCACCAGTTGTCGGCTGGGATTTACTGATTTATTGACCCCCTACGTGTTTATTGTCGATGCTATTTTGTAAATGTACAATTAAATGGCTCGCTTTGGCTATAAAATTGGAGGCTATTGAATTTGGGACATATTTTTCCCCAGAACAGCCATTGCGCTGAAGTAACGTTGATTTTTATTGGACATCAAAATATTTAGGTACAATTTTAGGTGATGGATTTTATGTAAACGACGAAATTAAATATTTCACAGCCTGATAGCTTTTTAAGTTGTTTTTTTAACATAGTGATGATCTTCGAAAACTTTTATGAAATTTACTGTATGAGTTTTTGCATGATTGGATATGACTATGAGTTATTTTAATTCAAATGTTACTTTAGAACGCTCTATCTAGTATGTTAACAGTTCGCCCAATATGCAGTCCCCTATCGCCCTTCGTCCATTTCTCAATTTGGTCAATTCACAAATGCAGCTTCAGAAACTGTCTCGTAGAGTTTAAAAGGTATTTTCATTTTACGATTTTGTTGAAAAATTAGTGATTGGCCAGCAGGAATTATAGCTATGCATATATATGCAAAATATATGCCGTAGGGAGTTTATAGTTTGCCACCAATCCAGCTGCGAGCATGTGTTGTACCGCAACGTGGTAGGACATTTTACTAGTGCTCTCCTGAGTAGCTAGTAGAAAACCTAAAGCCAAGCATTTAACAGTGACTTCCAGCAAATGTTCTTAAGCGCTAGTAATTGCAGGCTTGTTTACCATCCTCGACCACAAAATTACTCTTACCTACCAGCTTTATAAAATATGAAAAAAATAATAATAATCAATAAACTATCTAAATAACTACTATTATATAAAATCCTTTTAGAAAAAAATCCAATTCCTATAAAAAAAAGTTTTTTAAACATTATTTATTAACATTTAATAATGTGTGAAAATAACGATAATTTCATTAAAAAAAAAAACATATAATTATCGAATCTACTGACAAAATTTTATGAGAATCGGTTGAGAAATGCGAGCTGTAGAGGAAACAAAAAATCCGGACAGGCATCCGAAAGTATTTTTGGCTAAGCTGAGACGGAGACGCTTCGCTTGTCCTTCGTACAGGATTTGTCACTAATATTAGTACTTTTTAGACGATTAATCTTCAAACAATTTTACTGTCTATTATATGGCCTATTTGCACTTGGCTTTCGAAACTCTCGAAAGCCAAGTGCAAATAGGCAAAAAATCCAGTGGATTTTTTTTGCATGGAATGTGTGGTACTTCTTTTCTGTCAAAATGTTAAATCTAGACTATTAATATCACCTTCCCAGAAAGAAGGCCGATTTCGAGTAAAAAAATCTTGCAGATAACTAAGATATCAGTTCCACAGAAGGTGCTGCCCACCTTCCGGTATTTTACCTTTAGTCTCCTCATACTACACCCAAAGGTAGAAATGGGAGAGTGATAATCTAGCCCGGCACCCACTGGGCCATACGGCAATTTTAGTAAGTGATACCGGATAACTCACGTAAATAAATCGCATAGCTATGTGTCGCATATCTGTTGTGTTTTTTAAAGAAATTTCGGTACGCCCGCCTTGATTGAAGGTTAACATGCTACACATAGAATTACTGGCTCTCGAGGAAAACTGCCGTGACACATCGTTAAATGATTGGCAACAGATTTTCTACTTCAGGGTGGTAGCTAGCCAGGCAGGCATTCGCATTATACCCTACCTTGCGTTGAAGCTCAGGCACTAGACTTCGAACCATTTACCTTCTGCGTGGCAGTTCATAGCTACAGCTACTGAGCTATCAGAAACCTAATATAAATAAAATAATATAAGCCTATTTTCCATTCTGAATACATAATTTTCAGTCTCAACTCTTATTGGAAGCCAATTCAAATGTGTGAAACGTAGCACTTCACACTTAATTAAACAACAATAATATTTCCATATGCAAAACTCGAAAGGGTATCCCACATCGGCGTAAAGTCCGTAGTTCCGATAGCGTCCTGCGAATTTATTAGGCCATTCTCCGTATTGGGGAGATAGGAGGGAACACATCGCACGTTAGTGCTCCAGATAAAGGCACTTAGGTGATTTCTCACGGAGGTAGTTTGGCTGCGGAAGGGTTTGGATGGCTGATTTTCGTTCTCTATCAAAGCTAGTTTAGAAACAAATAAACTCTCGTATGATTTTATCTTACTGACTTGCTGATATCGTCATATCAATCTTATATTGAATTATGGTTGTATTGCCTATAACAATGACTTATTATATATAGATATCTTCAAATGTTATATGTATATTATGGTTTTTTGATAAAACGTGGCGTCTCTGCGTATCCGTTTTAGGGTTCGGTAGCTCAAAAGTGATCCACTTTGTTGTCCGTCTGTTTGTCAAGACCCTTTTGCTTTGGTACGCGTATGGAGGTATCTAGCTAAACTTCATATCAAATGTTTTTTTAGCCGACTTCCAAAAAAGGAGGAGGTTTGTTACCTCAGATCTCTTGACTGGGTGAACCGATTTTAAAAATTCTTTTTTTGTTTGAAAGCTGATGCTTGTCGTTTGGTCCCATTTTAAATTTCATAAAAATCGGTCAAGCCGTTTTTGAGTTACACTAAAAAGATTGAAAAATTTTTTTTTACAAAAAATGGAATCGACTTCAACACCCAAAAGTGTGAAATAACTTGTCAAAGTCGGTACCATGCCCACAATATTGTGATAATAGGTACTTTTGAACCATCATGGTACCGACTTCAACAAGTTATTTCACACTTTTGGGTGTTGAAGTCGGTTCCATTTTTTGTAAAAAAAAATTTAAACTCCTTTATGCTTAGATACCTTGCAGTACATGCCAGACACATTGGGTGTGAAGGCTGGTTGTTCACTTATTGTGTTAGAGTTGTTTTAGGTAGCCTTTGAATGCTTCCTCGGCTGATGGTAGTGCCGATGCAAATGAAAATGCTACTAGGGGCCAATCTACGAACGAGAATTAAGGCAGAATGCTGCAACATAGTAGCTCGTATTTTCAGGTGATGAAAAAAAATGAATGAAAAAAAAATGAAAAATATTTATTTACAGCATTATATGGTAAAGTTAGACACAATATGGTTGGCTTAAAAATAATTAAACATATCTCCCAAATAACGCCGAGATGGTTAATATATTTGTCAGCTGCTTATGACCTTCACACTAGGCAAGCCTGTATCGTGAAGATCTTTGACGATTAACTAAATGACAATAATAATAATGACACCTAAGTCTTAAAGATTAGAAAAATATAAAGTATTATGAACTACGTGTGAAACTTAAGCACTCACACTATCTCTGATAACACACACATTAGTAGTAGAAATATGTTTAAACATATATATACATATTCACAGGACCCAGACAAAAGATTAGGTTTACAGGTTTACGCGAGAATCTGCAGTATTTTTTCAGTGCTATCATAAGTTAATGTAGATAACCATTTATGAATGGTGTGTTTGGCTTCCACTACCGTCATATCCTTTATATTACAATGTTTCAGTACAGAGTTATAAACATATGCTTTGACGAACTCTCCGAAACGTTTAGCAAGTACGGTTTTTACGGCAGGGGTAGCCAAACGGTAAATTCTGCGTTTCAACATATCTGAATATTCAGGAGACGCTAAAACTGTTTCGTGAACTGAAAGTGATGTCCTCAAAATGAACAGCTGCCTAACCGTAAGCACACCACAATTTTTGTACAGTTCCGAGGTTGGGTATCTGAGTGGCTTATGTATCAACACTTTCAAAATAGAACGTTGTGCTCTCTCAACTCGAATGAGTAACGTCTTAGCTGCACTGCCCCAACATTTTATGCAATATGTTAAGAGAGATTGACATAAGGCAAAATATACAGATTTTAGTGTAGAGAAACATGCCACATTATGGAGTTCTCTGACAATGCCAGTAACTCGTCGTATACGAGTCGAAAGAGCGTCAATATGCTTATCAAAAGTTAGCTTTTCGTCTATATGAACACCAAGATATTTAATTACATTCACCCTGTTCAATGATTTGCATTTACAATTTTTACTAAAACAAGATGTATCGTGAATTTTGATGTCTATTAAATTTCCTGGAGCTGAAGCGGCTGTTTTGTGGAAATGCATATATACAGTTTTACTGGTATTGAGCGTCAACAGATTATTGACGAGCCATTCAGACACTTGTTTCATGCCCTTTTCAGCATACGACTGAGCTTCTTGCCACGTGGATCCATGAAAAATAATGGCGGTGTCATCAGCATAACATACAATCTCAGCATTTTCAATCAATAGGTCATGTAAATCATTTATGTAAATGGTAAACAGTGTAGGACCTATAATACTCCCCTGTGGAACTCCAAAATTGATTGCTTGTAAGTTACTTACCTTGTTATTAACCTTTATACACTGTCTCCGTTCCGTTAGGTAGCCTCTAAACCAACCCAGGGCTGTGCCTGTGATGCCAATGTTATCTAGTTTCTTCAAAAGTATGGGAACGGACACAGTATCGAAAGCCTTGGCCAGATCTAAGAAAACTCCAACACAGTTTTGTTTGCTGTCTAGCTTAGATGACACCGCCGATGTTAAAGCCAATACTGCATCTTCTGTACTTTTGCCTCTTCTAAAACCGAATTGTTTGGACGATAATATATTACGGGTTTCCAAGAACTGAGTTATCCGGTTGCTTACTAGCTTCTCTAACATTTTTGAAAAAGTACACAATAGCGAAATTGGCCTATAATTTTCAATCTTATGTTTTGAACCACTCTTAAGAATTGGGATGACTGATGCTACTTTCCATTCCAAAGGGAAAATTCCGCTAGCTAGACTCTGATTAAAAATTGAAGTAAGTGGCGCGGTAATTTCTTCCTTAATATGCTTAATCAAAGAGTTAGATAAGCCGTCTATCCCCGGTGCTTTATCATTCTGCAGATTCATAATAATGTTTTTAACTTCTACATGGTCCGTGGGATGCATAAAAAAAGAATCTTTAGGTGTACACTTTGTCCTTGCTATGTTGGCAAGATCGTCTTGAGTTTTATTAAGTTTTAAAAGAATTTGATTAGCTAACCGTTTACCAATAGTGGAAAAGTGTTCGTTACATAGGTCCAAGGATTTTTGTGTTTCACTGGAGCTATCATTGGTTGGGAGTAATTCAGTAGGCTCTTTTTTATTATTAGATAAGCCGCAAATGTTTTTAATTGTTTTCCAAAACTTTCTAGGGTTAGTTTTATTAGCTTTTAGCTCTCTGTTTTCATATTCAGTCTTCAACTTACGTAGAAGCCCGACGAAAAAGTTCTGATATCTGGAATAGGAAACTTGGAGAATGTTATTTTTTGGTTCAAGTCTTGCACGCTGATGAAGTCGATCTCTGTGTCTCATACAACGCATAAGCCCAGGAGTAATCCAGGGCTTAAGGTTGTGCTGCGTTCTACTGAGTCGAACCTCACGCGTATGTTTAGTAACAATGCCTTTTAAAATGTCTGAAAAAGTTTTTGTTACCTTATCTACGCCACAAACGTCACTCACAAAACTCCAATCAACGCTCTTCAGCTCTCTTTTTATTGCATCAAAGTCCCGCTTCAAAACCACTCTACTAAGTCGAGTAGGCTTAGCATTTCTGAGATTCATCCCAATCAGTACTGGATAATGGTCAGTGATTTTCGTTTGACAAACAATCCCAACAGGATCCCGACTGAGTTGCGAGCTAGAGACAGATATGATCGAGGCAATTTCGAATTCTCGTAGGCTCCGTTATAGCTGGTAATAGACCATTTTCCGCCATAAAACATTGGTATACTAGTGATTCAGGGTCACTAGAATCTAGAATGTTGACATTTATGTCACCAGCAAAGACTACAGGCAAGTTATCTGTGGTTTCTATGTGTGATTCAAGTGAAAGTAATACATTTTCAATGTTTCCAGCAGACGGTGATCGATACACGGCGAATATAGTAACCATTTTATCGATACAAATTTTCAAACAATTAGCTTGATCAGCTGAAATTTCGGAAACAGCCGCAGACCAATTTTCTTTAATATAAACAACAACACCACTGTTTTGATTGTAATTGAGGTCGGTTTTAAAAGAATTGTAACCTGGTATCGATGGAATATTTATAGAATCTCTTAACCAGCATTCAGTCAGAATGAGGACATCACATTCAGTATCTAAACGTTTCACAGCAACAAGAAAAGAGTCGAAATTCTTTTGGATGCTCCTAATATTAAGAGTGAGTAATTTAAAATTGTTATCTATTGTGAAAACGTCTTTACATTGTTCAACTTCCTTAATAATAAAACAGTTAATTTTTATAGCATCCAAATCATTCTGTAACTCATCAGGGAACATCATTTTTGATTCTGTAAAGTTGTCCTAAACCAGATCGTCCTCAAACATAACTTCCAAAGTACAAAAATGTTCATCTTATGCCCTTGATTGTCGATATATAATTGTGATATTATCATATTATTTTTGTTTAAAACCTTGTGTTGTAAACAAATATTAGCTATAAACTTTTCCCTTATAACTATTCCTGTAATTAAATACCTATTCCTGTGATTCAGTACTTGTGTGAGTAAGTAAAATAATGTATATATTGTTGAAATAGAAGCCAGTAATAGTAACAACATCATCTCAACCCAAAAACTAGTGTTATGAGTTAGTGCTGAAAATAGCTTTTTTCTATAATAACTAAGTATACATACGTGCATTACACAAAATAATTGACAACAATAACTACGAACTGCCACCGTCCGATACAACAGGAAGAATACGTTCCAGGTCATGCTGCGACCGGATGAGCTGAGCTGACTTTCCCTCACGCTGTCTGATATAAATGGCACCCTGGTTACACCAGCAAAAAGCATAACCTTGGCTCTTGGACCTGAGTCTTGCATTACGAAAAAGAACCCTGTTATCTTTAGTGAGCCTTTCGTTGACATATATACGAGATGTAGCTCTAGTTACATTCAAGTCAGCACTACTTAAATTCTTCCTTGATTTAGCGGCTCTTAAAAACTGGTCACGTTTGGAACGCCGCAATAGCCTTATGACTACTGGACGTGGCATTTTACCTACATCCTCTGGAAGTCTGGACGGCACAGGCGGACGGCGAGGTCCAACTCGTGCTACCCAGTCCACGTCAGTATCTTCCAACTGTATTCCAATCTTCTGAGCCGCAACTTTCACAATGTGCTCCAGGTTTTCGCTGTCGTTTTCTGGTATGCCGACTATTTCGATCTCATTACGTAACATATACTGTGCGTGTGCGCTTAACTCATTTTGTAGATGTTGTACTGAAGCTTGAAGGTCAGTAACGACGTGGCTCTGCTTCTCCAAGTTTACTAAACGAGAGTCTGTGGATTCCAAGGTACGCACAAGATCATCCATCCTGTCGTGGCAGTGGCAGACCGAGTTGGTGACCTCGTTTAGTTTATTTTTGAAGGATGAAAATTCGCTGGTAAGGCGATTAATAGCAGCCGTGAGCTCTTTCAAGTCTGGTTCTTTGCTGTCTGAGTCAGACACAGCCTTTCTGCGCATTGTCACGTTTTGGGGCTCCAACGTCGTGCGCACTGGCGTTAGGGTATTATCGCCCCCCTTCTTCTCCAGAGCAACACATTCAGGACACTTCCATAATTTCTTACGATCAGCCGTAAGTGACGACAGAAGTACACTTTGTGGCGTTTGCCTCTTTTGTCGTCTTTAAACAACCTGCACACTTCATATTAGTATCGTATATCAAACTTGCTATACACGAAAAATAAAAAGTACCTCTCTGAAGCAATGGGTATTTACAAGCCACACCAATGTCCGCTCTGATTTTCTAATCTTTGGCAAGTAACCTTGCTATGACGTGATACACTTGATGCACGCGATTTCGAATCGTATGCGTTCCGCGTAACCGCGAAGATACCATGCGTTCAGAAAACAATGGCCTCCCTCACTCGTTCGATAATTGTTTGTTGCAATAACAATTTTGCACTGTTTTTGTATGTATTCTTGTTATTTAATCACATAAATTATTGAAATATGTTAAATGTAAGTGATATAACTCTTGTAGAATGAATTATAGCAAAGAAAGTACTATTAGACTAATTATTTAGAAATAATTACACACGGAGCTTCTAAAACACTGAGTTATGACCCGACCGTGGTGTCAAAGATAAGTGCAGATTTTCTTATTGAGTAATGGCTCAGTGGCATTGGCTATGGATTTCCGCGCAGCAGGTCCGTGGTTCGAATCCCGCCACAGGCTTGAGCTTGACCGCAACGTGGAAGGGCATTTTACGAATGCCCGCCTGGCTAGCGACTACCCTCAGATAGAAAATCTGTCACCAAGCACCTTATGGTGTGTTCCGACAGCTGTCCTTGAGAGCCAGTAATTTTAGGTTAGCCTAAACAACATCTTGGACCGCATCATCAATTACCATCAGGTGAGAAAGTTGTCAAAGGCTAACCTATCAGGCGTACAAAAAATAGTAATGGCAGCTAATATTTGTTTGAATTTTCTACACTCTACACCTTCGATCACAAATATAGTTAATCTGTTCTCAGATTTATTCGTCCCGACAAAATCAATCTCAAAGGGCCTGTTTCTAGTTTGTACCTTCCTTAGTTCGTGTCCCAAAGGGCGATGTCCCCTTTACGGCGTCCCTTAAAGCTAGGCCGATGATATCTTTGGGACGTTGCAATTGCCTGCCAATTCCTGCTATCCTAGTATATGAAGGTCACGACGTTTGCCGAATACGAGTTGTTTCTTGAAATTGTCATTGTATACAACATCAAGCTGACTTATACAGAGGTAGACAATAGAACTTGGCTAACTTGCTCGCGGGTTTATTTGCGAAGCTATACCTTTTGTCCTTGAGAGGAAGTCTTTTTTTTTCAATTATTTTTAATACATCCAAGAAATGAGATAAGGGGTTGAAATTCTAGCCTGGCACCCCACGGGGCACAACTGGGACAGTACTTATGTGGAAAACTTTTTTTTTTCTCGTGACGGAACAAGCTCGTGGCCCACCTGATGTTAAGCGGACTAACCTCTGCCTATAACAGATGCATTTAGTCACAAGTCACAAATTGGGCTGTTCCCGTCACCTTGAGACATAGTTATCAAGGCTCATGAGCCTGTAATTTCTGAAAAGATCTGACGCGATGATAGTTTTAATGTAAACATTTCCAGCTGCCAATTTGACGGACGTATATTTAAGACAATATGCCAGTGTATTGTAAAGTATAAAGCATTTATAAAATCGATATAGTATATGTAGCAGATAAATAACCAACATAAAAGGCAAATTATATGAACAAAATTTTTAACAGTGCAACAAAAACCATATCACATCTGCTGTCCCCGAGTGGGGTCTTAGACTTGCCTAGTTGTTCTTAACCGATCAATTTTGACTGCCGTTATTAGTTAAATGGGTTAGTGAGGCTGATATTTACCACTTTTACTCAAATACTTTTATCTAACGATGTTGACTTAAATATTTTTAGTAACACTTAAGAAAGCTTAACTAAGAAAATATTCATGTATAAATTCCACTGAAAAAAAAGGTCTTGCAGCGTGTTTGCAAATTACCAGTCAGCATTATAACGTACCGCCATGATATAATGATGGCCAACCTAACACAACAACTGCGTGGCTGGAATCGACGCCGGCGTAACTTGTTCTCCAAAGTACGAAAACGCTCAATAGTAAATGCCACCCTTAGTTATCCATTCAAGTAATAACCGCAATCAAAATGGATCGATTACGAACAACTAAACAAGCTCCACGCTACGAGCGGATCAAATTATTAATTTATGTAGAACTTTTATTTTAGTTATTTTATCTGCCATGTCGTTTGCGTAGATGCCTTACTAGAAATAAAAAGAAAAACTTTTTTTATTGCCTATTAGTAGATAGGAAGGCAGTTTGGCTCACCTGATGGAAAGTGGTGTCTCCGTTGTCTATGGATGTTTGTAACACCAGAGCGGTTACCAAAACGCTGCCGACCTCTATAGTAATCTTATGACGCCCTTATTAAACAACCCTATATTGTACCGCAGAGGAAAGACCTCGGCAAGAAGCTCTCTTCAAATATTTATTTTTCAGAAGAAATTATTGTAAGTTTTCAGCAGATAAATATTTCGGTGCTATGCTTTTGTGTGAGTTAACTTCCAACTAACAGAACAGTTGTCTACGTTGCAGTGATTGCGATCTGGTCATCCGTAAACACGATCAATCTCAATTGTCTAAGTGTCAACTCAAACCTTTAGCTCCGGACCAATTCTTAACAAGAAGCAAGCTACCTGGAGGCCAAATTCCAAAACAAATAGTACTGTAGCCTCACACACGCCCGGTTCTGCCCGGTAAGCAAGAAGCGCATCCTACGTACAAACGCTATCTATCGCCACATACAGTCCTTTCGCAACCCGACCCGGTTGCCCCAGTGACTTCTGTGTATTCATAACCCTGTGACTTTGTGAATATCGGTAGGTTTTGCTTAGAGTTCGATTAATATTAAAATAATGGGCACACAAAGCGTTGAGTTGACGTTATAAACGAGCTGTTTACCTTATCACAAAATCTTTTACTTTCAGTATACAGTTACAATAACTTATACATTAGCATGTAGTGCGCAGTGGATCTGTTAGTTTTCATCTTGCGTCTTAAATATCTGTTCTTTTACATTATTAACCTCAAAATCTATATCATTTTGAAAAAACCCAAAAACAAAACCGACAGATTAATTTTAAAAAAATATCGAAGTTGCTTACAAAATTTTACGAGACGCTTCTCTCGAGCTTCACGCTCGCACGCGCAATTACACGACCAGCATCATGTTAACTTTATTACCTGGCCATGTAATGTACGTTAGTATCTCTACATAATGCATCTATGTTAATAGGACCTAGTCTACTTACCTAGTAAAATAGCCTGACTATTTCGAAGGAACACACGAGCACTAAAACACGGCAATTGTTTTAGTTGCGGTCCACAATAGGACAGTGCAATGCAGTTACAAAGATTCGGAAAATTTTAAAGGCTTGAGACGCAAAATATGAAAGTTGATGATAGAACTGTACTATTTCACTTAGTATCAAATAATTGAGTAAAATCTCGCGTGCAATATTCCATCATAATATATAAAGAACAGCGAAAACACGAGAGGAGTGTCAGCCACTCCAAACTTGTAAAACTCAGAAGGTGGTGACAACGACAGTGTTTTAAGTTTAAACTAAACCAATAGTTAAAACCATCAAAACCTTTACAATATGTTGACCATTTTTCTTTCACCGACTTCCAAATAAGGAGGAGGTTCTCAATTTGTCTGTATGTTTTTGTATTTTTTATGTTTATTACCTCTTCACTGGGTAAACCGATTTGGAAAATTTCTTTTTCGTTTTAGAGCTGATGCTTATCGATGGTCCCATTTAAATTTCATCAAAATCGGTCAAGCCGTTTTTGAGTTACACTAATAACTGAAAAATATTTCCTATCTTGATGATATAGACGTTGATAATAAATGACGATCGATCCAGTAAGTAGCAACGACCACTAAAAAGAGTGAAAATATTTTTTTTACCAAAAAATGGAACCGACTTCAACATCCAAAATTGTGAAATAACTTGTCGAAATCGGTACCATGCGCACAATATTGTGATAATAGGTACTTTTCAACTATCATGGTACCGACTTCAACAAGTCATTTCACAATTTTGGGTCTTGAAGTCGATTCCAATTTTTGGTAAAAAAATTACCGCTTCGATAGTTTTAAGCGATACATTTCAATTCACAAGAAGAATATTTTTTGCTGTAGCAGGCCTAATACCCTACAAAAGGTACGGTGTTGTTTCCTTTTAAGATACAAAGAAGAGTAACACTAGTCATATGTTTGACGTAAAGTTCAATTAGAGACAGAAGTAATATCGTTTGGCTCATCACCAGCATTACATTGCATAATTATCATACGGTTATTGCTCATAATTTGCATAAGATTTGATGTGATTGTGTTAAAGCCTCCTAGATAGGAGGCCAAATTGTCATGTTTTAATTATTTTTGGCGTGAACCAGTGGCAAATTTCCGATCGCCAGGTCCTGCTCCTATTAATATACTGGCTCAATCAGGTATTCGATTAATGTACATTTACTTATAACCAGCATTGAATTGTATCCTAATCATTGTAATTGACACTGTAATTCCACATAATTTAAATTGTTTGCATTGCCTTATTAAGTTCAAGAGCGGCTGTTCATAACAAGTTGCTGCTCTTAGAGCATTTTTGGTGCACCCCAGAACCCATTCACATGTTTGATGTAAGCCATCTCGCACTACCTTATGTACTGGCTCAGTTTGATATTGAAACTACGTTGCTGGGCTTGTAATTTGCACAATTTGCATCACAATCGGTGTGATTGCGTTCGAGCGCGGACTGGCGGCTGCAAGTTGCGGTGCGTTGCGCATTTTTGGCGCAAATCGATTTGGGGTTTCAAATGTGCATTTAAACTGTCTACAAATAAGGTTTTATAAACTTTTGGAATATAAAATCGAATTTATAATAATTCTATAATAATTCTATTCAAGTTTATGAAATATAGGAAGATCTCATGACAGTTAAAGGCTTGAGAATCTCAAAGTCAAAGTTAAACTAATTTATTCAATTAAGACACAGAATACATTACTTAGGCTTCTGTGATGTTCGTGTGAAAGTCAATTACAAAATTTTACATTGTTAAATTACATTTCATTGTCTCGTTTACCAAAAAATTAGTTTTTAAGAAACTACAAGAAAAACGGGCAATATACTCGGTGCCATTATTTTAAATATACTTTAACAATGTGTTACTTATTGTAATAAATACAATATTTATATTATCCTAAAGTGATAGCAGCTCGGGACAGTAGAGACTATTCAATACATTGTCATCATGTCTTGCCTATTTAGGCGTAGGTACCAATTTTAGAGAGATACCAATTAGAAAAATTTTACCGAACAAAAAAGAAAACTACTTACTTACTCCACTGGCTCAGCGACCCAAAGTGAGTCTTGGCGTCCGATATGAGAGCACGCCACTGGTTCCGGTCCTGTGCGGAGAAAAAAAACGAAAAAAAAAACTGAACCGTAATCTACATTCAATATTAATTCAATCCAATAGTAAAACATTCATACATTAATTGCAATCTAAGACCATTGGTTTTGTGCAAAATTTTTTTTTTTTTTTATGCCTGATAGGTTAGCTTTTGACCACTATCTTACCTGATGGTAAGTGATGATGTGGTCGAAGATGTTGTACGGTGCTTGGCGACAGATTTTCAACTTGAGGGTGGTAGCTAGCCAGGCGGGAATTCGCTAAGTACCCTACCAACATGCTGTAACGACTGCCATCCTAAGACAACAACTGGGACCGACGGCTTAACGTGCCCTCCGAAGCACGGAGTACTTGCATACTGCATACAAGACACACATATATCCAAAAAAAAGGCATATCTATGAGAGTCAGATTTGACTTTTAACTATCGTTAGTGACTTTCAATACTGAAAACTATGAAATAACTTGTTGAAGTCACTTACTGATTTAAATCACTGACATCACATTACCATTACCATTAAATCATTCAGGTAAGCAAACACATTTTTCAGTTAATTGAATATAAGTTAAAAACTATACAACCGCTTTTGATGAAATTTAAACGGAACAACTTCGACGTAAACGATTCCCAAACAAGTTATCGCAATCAGTTTATAATTGGCACAGTAATCGCGTAACAAACACACAAAAAATAAAACTTACAATAGAAATAAGAATCTCTTCCTTTTTTTAGAAGTCCGTTAAAAAGGCTACAACGTCGTTAATGTTCTTCAACAACGAAAGTTACTCGTAACTATTAAATTAGATTATATGTATTTCCACCAAAAATATGGTAGGTATTGCCTGGTATAATGGTTTAAGCACGGCAATGTCATCTATACATTGTTTCAACTTCATAGAAACGGACGAAACGCGAGTTATACCTACGCGCCTCCATCTCGGCCCGCGCTCGGCCCGCAGACAGTCTCGAGTGTCGCGACTACGCCGCAATGACGAGCGAATGGTTTGTTGTTTTTTAACAATAACCGCGCGATTTTTTCACCAAAAATAAATTTAAGTACATATTTACATATTAAATATGACGAGTAAGATAGGTATATTGTGCTGTTTTCAGTTACATGAATTCGTCAAAAACGCATCCAGAGATAACTTTTTTAGATAACCTGGAAACTAAAAGGTTGACGGTACAAAATGTGTGTCTTTTTAATGGACATGGAAGTATTTCCTTTTAACCCGCGAAAAAAAATGTCGTAGTTATAAGCAAGTTATATTAATATTTTAATTAGAATTTGGATTTTTAATACATTAAAATATAATAATAAAGCATTTTGTACGTCTCACATCGGTCGCCAATTTTTAAGAACGAATTTTTATTCAAACATAAACATGGTTTTTTGTTTAAATCTACCTACTGGTCAAGAAAACAACACGCATTTTTAGTAAACACTTCCTGTTCAATTCACAGAGTATTTTATTTGTTTTTATAAAAAAATATAGGTATATTTACAATCACAAAACTAAATAGAAACACAAAGTAGGCAAATGTAATTAAAATGTTGGAGGCGGGCAGCCCTATCGCATGTTTACGTACAGCGCGGCTGTAGATACTTATTTCGAAGACATTCCCGAGTTACAATACTGTATAGATAACATTACCGTGGTTTTAGTAACGTCTTAAATTTTTAGAAAACACACAAAATTCATACATAACGCGAAATAACTTTCAGAAAAGTCAACACTAACACTAAAAACGTTCGAAGTTAATCCACTACGTACTTCATAAATGAATAGGTATTCTTTCTTCAACAAACAAAAGTACGACTTCTTCCAGTAGGTACTCCATAGCCCAGAATAAGTTAATAGGTAGACTTCAACAAACAAAAGTACGACTTGTTCAGTAGCAACCGCCCCAGCCCCCATCGGCCCAAGTCCAACTTAAACTTGTCGAGTTAGTCCGAGGTTATCTCGCTTTCACGACCAATTTAATAATGAAATAAACTCGCCAAATTATATTTGAGTTTTCATTTCGTTACTTTCTTTGTGAGAACTCGTTTTCTTTTCGTTAGGCGCCGGGGTTTTGTTTGGGATAAGATGATTGTGTTTTCAGCTTCGTTTTTAAGTCGTGACTACTTTTGCTATGCCTAGTAATAGTACTAGGACTTTTTCTCGTTCAGAGTATTATTTTTATTGGATTGAATAACTATTATAGTGCAACAAATAGACCCATATATTTTCTACATAGGTTTTTTTAACGTATCTGACAGGTACAAAACTACAATAAGGAAATGATTTCAATTTTCTTATTTAGGGTCCCGCAAGTGGGTGGTCGTTAGGTAGTTGAGAATTCGCAAAATGTCCTTCCACCATGCGGTGTACCTCAAGCCTGAGGTAGGATTCGAACCATGGACCTGCTGCCCGGCAGTCCATAGCCAATGCCATGAAGAAATTGAAGCAGTGATGGCTCAGTAGCCATCACTGCTTCAATTTCTTCCTTTCATCGATCACAACTTATAAATGCTTTTACGTGATCGCAGCGTATCGATGAAAAACTCATAATAGGCCGGATCAACTAGAAGCCCGGATCAACTCGTATCTTTTACCATCATCACCATCAACAGTTTACAATTTACATTTACAATTACAAAACAATTTACGTTCACTCGTGGAACAGAGGCCTCCCCCGTTGGGGCAGTTTGTCATAAGATCCACGATTCGCAAGTGTCCTGGGGATCGTTGTGTCAGAAATTAGTTTTTGACTGATAATATACTGACTGTAATGTTGCGAGTTGGCCGGAACGAGTTTCGACTCAGCATACGCTTAGGCTTTCCCAAGCACTGATTATCAGTCAAAAACTCATTTCTAACATCACCTACGCACAAATTACACAAAACTACATACAAAAACTAATCACAAATGAAGGACGTGATGATAATAAATAATATATGACTACAACAGATTAAGGGACAGAATTCTAAAACCAGATGTTAGATTTTGTCCCCACTTCTCCTCGCGTGTTTACTTCGCGGTGTACATGGCGCCACGTCCGTAAGTCAACGGTAATATTTTATTTGATTAAAAATTTAGAGCGCTCTCTAGTAGAACTAGTAGAAACTATCTTGTCACACACGAATGTGATGTGTGCTGAAGCGCCATCTAGTACGCATACATGATACCAACCATTAGTTGATTGTATGCTGTAAATATCATAGTGTGACAGAGTTAATAAATTTACCATACCTACAGTAGAACAAGTTTAGTCTTGATTATTACCAACTTGTTTGATTTTTGCAGTTTTTGTGTATGTTCATTTTTAATGAACATGAACTATGGTTTTGATGAACATGAACTATGTATCTACTTTGATGCAAGGCGTAAGCTGTTACACAAAAGATGGTTTATTTATTACAAAAACAAGTATATTGTGTAAAATTTACACAGAACATCATAAAAATTTTTTTTTACCCCTGATCAAAATACAAATAGCGGGTTATACTATTGGGTATTTTTAACTGACTTCAAAAAAAGGAGGAGTATCTTAATTCGTGTGTTTTTTCTTATATGTTTGTTACCTCAGAACATTTGACTGGGTGAATCGATTTAAAAAAATCTTTTATTGTTTGAAAGCTGATACTTGTTGTTTGGTTCCAGTTAAATTTCATCAAAATCGGTCAAGCCGTTTTTGACATACACTCCAATAACTGAAAAATATTTACTTATCTTGATGATATAGTCGTTGACAATGAATGAAAATCGATCCCGTAAGTAGCAAGGGTCATAAAAGAAGTGTTTTTTTTTTTAAATAAAAATGGAAATGACTTCATCACCAAAAAGTGTGAATTAACTTGTCCAAGTCCAACACTAGTACCACGTGCACAATATTGTGATAATAGGTACTTTTGAACTATCCTGGTACCGACTTGAACAAGTTATTTCACACTTTTGGGTGTTGGAGTCGGTTCCAATTTTTGTTTTTTTTATCAAGTAGCGTAGTTCATTCAGATCCTGGCTTTGTTTCCGCTAACAATCAAGGGTACCTGCTCGTGTCATTACTACAAGTCATATTAAGATTTCACTAACAAAAAATCACATGGAGAATGTAGTAGGTAGGTACAGTTATTGTTTCAATTTGTTAATAATAATAAATACATCTCGTGGATGCTATTGTGTAGATGGGTGGAACAACAAAACTTCTAACAAAATAATACCATTATTGAAATCACCCAAGGAGAAAGATAAGTATTTTGTTTGAAAATTTATTACTTTGTATTACTATTATAACTGTATTAGTCAAAGATTACGAAAGATACGTTTATGTTTGTAAACGACACCCGTGCCGTCACTTGATGTATGTACTTGTATAGGTAGATTATGTTGCGAAGATGCACCGGAGTGCGACATAAAATCGGACATTCTATGAGAGTAGGGCTGCCATCCGTCCGGGTTTCCCTGGATTTTACCAATAACCCTGCATATTAATCAAAAAAATAATCGAAAGGTGAATGTTTCGAGATTTGTCTTAATAGACTCTTTGTGTAATAGTGTATATCAACAATGCGTCGTTCTTCTCCTCCATTTTCTATACTAGAAAAATAACAAACTTTTATTGATTTTCAAATAATATTTTTGGTGTCCGATATTAATCGCCGGTTTTCGGTACGCGTATCAAAATTCAATTCATCTGACAAGCCATCACAATTAACAATCCGCTAACTTTCAACGGGTTTCTGGAACGCATATTAATGAAAAATTACAGAACACCTGATTAAAATGCTTGTTTATCTATGATAACATGAAATTTGAAAATGTCGTTCAAATTCATTCATTCTCTAGTGTTCTGTCTTTTTTTAACACATAGCGTTGTCTCTTCTGTTTTGACATGAAATTAATCCCAAATCATTTTTGGCATCACCACCGTTACTATGGTTACCAATTAAATATGACGGATGATCGTAAACGTAAAACAACAAGAGAGAGGAGTTCGAAGCGTTCCTATTTGTCAAAATACAAGCCCATTTGGGCATTCACATCCAACAATACTATTTGCGCTCGGATTTCTAATTGACAGAGTCCAGTCGTGCGAGTGTACGCTCTAATCCCTAAAATGTCAACATTGATGGGTTATCGCTAGTGGAATTATCAAATTTCATTAATTTTTATGAATCCAGCAGTGATAGCTCAGTGGCTTTGGCTATGGACTGCCGCGCAGCAGGTCCATGGTTCGAATCCCGCCGCGGGCTTGAGCTTCACCGCATGGTGGAAGGGCATTTTGTGAATGCCCGCCTGGCTAGCGACCACCCTCAAGTAGAAAATCTGTCGCCAAGCACCTTAGGTGTGTTCCGGCAGCTGTCCTTGATAGCCAGAGTAATTCTAGGTTAAGCCTGTTAACACCTTCGACCACATCATCACTTACCATCACGTGAGATTGTGGTCAAAGGCTTACCTATCAGCTACAAAAAAAAAAAAAACCCTTTATCCTCAATACCATCACGATGATTATAATACTCTTTAATTTTATAGTTATTATGTCAGTAATAGTTTATTGATAGTGAAAGTCACTAGCGTACGTGAAAATGTGCGTGTTTGTCTCCCCTTACTTGTTGCTTTATATCGTAAAAATCGATTAAAATAAAAAAATGATGAGTGGCATTTTTTATTGCTGCTAGGCTACGCTTTGACTATAATCTCACCTGATGGTAAGTGATTGACGTCTGATGATGATGAAGTCAGTAGAGAAGAATAGGCAAGAACAGCCGTCGTAACATACCATTAGATGCTTGGTAATATATTTTCTACTTGAAGGCCAACAACTATCAAGCCTATCAATGATTCTAAAAACTCCCGCCCTCGCATCGTGCGGTGAAGTGAAAGACCGCGGTGAGATTCTAACTATGGACCTCCTGCGCATCAATACAAAATAATACCACTTCTAACATCAACGTGAATATGTTGTAGCCGCACATCAGAGCTTTAAACCATATCTTAACGCCCTTAGCCGAAAGGTGTTTTCTCAAAGAGGGTTGGGGTTTGGAAGGTCCATAACCTACTTATCTTGGAAATGCTTTTGTTGGTATTACAATCTACCCAGCTGCGGTTTGTTTAATGGCTGCTATGGTTATTTTATAGCACCCTATTGAGTAACAAATGAGCAGCAACACTATAATCACGTAGTCTTTAGTAATATATTTACGTAGTTCTATAATCGGACTCTTGTTCTAAAGTCAAAGTCAAAGTCAAAATCATTTATTCAATTTAGGCGTCTACGACGCTCTTATGAAGGTCAATTACAAATTTTAATATTGAAATATACTACATTGTACTGCCACGTTCAGCCAACAAAAATTATAGAGCCACTGCTAGAAGAACGGGCAAGAAACTTGGGGCCATTCTTTTAAACGTTTTTTAACAATGTGTTAAGTACATACTATATAGTAAAATTATTACAATACTTTATTTACATTACGTAGGTGACAGGCGCTAACTTGGCAGAGGCGAACCAGTCCAAGCATTTTTGTCGTTTAAGTAATCACAAACTGTGTAGTAAGATTTCTTTATCAAAATATTCTTCACATGCAACTTGAATTTTCTTTCTATGAGCATTGTAATATGTTTGGGCAATTTATTATAAAACCGCTATTTTATCTTTATTCCTAGTGTTATAATCGTGATTGTCACTGTTTGATTTAAATTTGCTCAGATTTTTACGAACATACATAATATTTTCAAATATATACAGACTTGGTAAAGTTAAAATATCAATTTCTTTACAAAGATCTCTCAGGGATTCCCTAGGATCCATTTCATATATGGCTCGAATTGCACGCTTTTGTAAGATAAAGATTGTCTCTATCTCAGCAGCAGCTCCCCACAGCAATACACCATAAGACATAATACTGTGGAAGTACGCGAAATAAACGAGCCTAGCAGTAGCTACGTCTGTTAGCTGTCTTATCTTACGAACTGCATATGCAGCAGAACTAAGTCTTCCGGATAGATCATGTATATGTGGATTCCACTGTAAAGTTGAATCCATTTTAATTCCCAGGAAGACTGTCGCATTGTCAAAAGAGAGTTTTTCTAGGCCAAGCTTAATGTTTGGTTCAACATAAGTAACATTTGGTAAAGAAAACTTTAAACATTTGGTCTTTTTTGAATTTAAGAGAAGATTATTAGCCGCGAACTACTTAGAGATCATAGATAACACATTATTGACTTGAATAAGTTCACTATCCCTCCTATCTACTTTAAAAATCAGGGAGGTATCATCTGCGAATAAAACTATATCGCAGAAATTTTTAACCATGCAAGGCAGATCATTTATATATGTTAGAAACAGAAAAGGTCCTAAAATTGATCCTTGCGGTACTCCTATTCTTATCAAAGACCCGGAAGAAGTATTGCCATTTATTCTAACCTCTATACTCGCTCATCATACACACCGCTAGGGAATGGAACACTCTGCCTGAGTCTGTGTTTCTGGTTAATTACGTGAATAGGTATCTTCAGGGTAAGCGAGCTGCATCATCGATGGCATCGTCACTTAACATCAGGTGAGATAGTGGTGAAGTGCTACCCAGTACCTTCGGTATGAAAAATAGCAATATGTGTTTTTAGAGTAATCATACTTGATATAATTCTGTTCTTGTTCTATCTTATCAGTTATTAGAGTAAACGTTGTAGGTAGGAATGCTTAAAACTATTTTTATATATTTTTACGATATCAAGACGTTAATCTTAGAATAATTGGTCGATTTTGGGCAATTAGAATTAGTCAGTTTGACAAACCGTTAACGTACCGAAAAGCTTTTCAGAAACCCAAAATTGAAATAATTGTCGATTAATTGGAGATTTGACATTAGTGTTGACAAACAGTCACATGAAGTTTTTAGCAACCCAATCTGCGTATGACAATGGATTAACAAGCATTTAAAATAATTTGTCGCTGATTTGCGTTTCAGAAACCGGGGGTAAGAATTTTATTGGTAAGTAAGTTATGGGATAGTATCAATAACCAAGAAGCATCCTCCTATCCTACAATATATGGGGTTCTTTATATGGCTACCATATGTTGTTTATACAACACAGAAGATGTAACATTTAAAAACATAATGGCTATAATGTGTATAATTTTAACTTTTGTTGAATTACCGGCCGCCCCTTAACACCAAAACGTCCTGGGGAATACTCTCTTTGGTAGTATATCCGCTACACTTTGGTTATTAAGGGCGTTATAGTTAAGAACCCTATAATGCACCTTACTCGATGTTCTTACGTAAGTATTGGTATGGTGCTAATTATTTCATTTTCTTTTAGTCAGTTCTTAATTATTATGCTATTCAAGAAAACCATGGAAAGTCTCATTCTAAAGCAGAAGCTTAGGCTTCTTCTTTTTGTATTAAGTTTTCATTTCAGAATTTCATTATCTCTATCGCATCAAACGTTTACGGCCATCTTTTTACTACTAATTTATATGTACTAATATATTACGTACTCGATAATACCATGAATATTTTAATAACTTTCCATGTATGAAAGTTTGTGTTTTCTATAGTAGTGGACAGAAGGACGGTGTTTACTCAACATAGCTTTGTTACTATGTAGTAAATTAAAATATAATGTTGTTCTACTGTAACTATTACGCTGTGGCAACTCGTGTCCATCCCAAACATACTTTTTCGAGATCTATGAAAAAAACGTGTTCAGGTAGCTAGATTAGGTAGTACCTATTTAATGTTCACGTTCATTAGATATACTAAACTCTCTAATTATATGAAAACATGGAAACTCGAGATACCTAATAAATTTGCAAGCATTGTAATCGTAAATTGAATACGCGTCAGAAAACTTAATTATACGTAAATATAATACGTATCAAATAAAAAGTAATACAAATAAAAAAGTCACCAAAAAGAATCTAGGTATGTGAGATTCGATCCACGGTACTCGATCTTCTGATTCGACTTCTGAAGTTACACACTATACAATCATTGACCAAGGTGTCGAAAATTACACACATATCGTTTATGCCTTACTGTCAGACACATTATATTGGTCCACGTACATACGTAAAATTATTATTGTATTATTAAGAATTATGTCGTAAAATTAAAATTTGACCAAAAAGAATCTCTTTACGCTGGATTCGATCCACGTGCCTCTCAATTGCGAAGCGATGTCACTTACTATGCGCTATTTGAACGACGATTGATTAGTCGAAAATTATGTACATAACCTTTGTGCCTTATTGTCAGAAACTGTATAAATTAATCATGATCCATCTAAAATAATTCATTTTTCATTCATTACGAAAAATTCTGTATATTGCTTATAATAATTATTTTAGGTAGCTAAAGTTGTACCTACGTCTTGTAAAATGTTTGAAGTGTTTATTTTATTGCGTTAGGGTTCACAATCATATGATAATTTCATTAATATAAGAGATATATACATAGGTACATGGAGAAAGGAAGCCATAGATGCATACCTTATTATGTCCATCATGCGTTTTTGACGATTTTTATACATCTTTTTTGCACTCCCAAAGCGTTTATTTATAATTTTACCCATGTTTTATTTTAATTGAGATCGCCGAGAAAAGTGACGCAGGTCCGACGCACGACGCGGCTGACCGCGATATGAGCGAGGATGATAGCAATATACGTAGATCGCTGGAGTAAATAGTGCGACATGATGTTAACGCTTCTCGGAATGAAAGGGCGTATGTGACATTTTGTAAACAGGCTCAGTACGCATTAACTGTGCTTTTTTTGGATTAAAATAATCAATGAAATTTATTGTACTTAAAAAATCAATATTTTAGAAAAAAAAAACAAATTTTAAAACACTAAAATCTGGCGGAAAAAGTAGGAATCCTCTATTTTCAGAGGTGTTTTTGAGATTTTTTTCTATCGAGCCAATTATTAGGAAACATGTTTTGAAATCGATGAAAGTATTACTTATATCCTTGAGTATCGTGTATTTAAATTGCAGTACCATCCGGTACCTGGTTTATGAGATTTCCCATATCATGTTGGCCCTATTTCGTAATTTCCGAGCCTTAAATGCAGTAAACTATTTTTATGTTTGCCATAACGCATGCTCTGCGTATTAAATTACAAAATTACAAATTTACGAGAGGCAAACTATAAGTCATGTGCGGAATTTTAAATCGGGGCCATCCACCCCTATAGCCGGGGTATGCTCTAATCCAATTGAGGTAACATGACGATGAGAGTGAGAAAAAATATTTTACAGTACAAAATTACTACTGTAAAATATTTTTTATAATCCAACAAAATACAAACATTATGAACGCCGAGAAGTCCTACTTGTCACAAAGACCTTCGCTTCCTTTGGCTAACAAAAGTAACGAAAATAATTACTTTCCTGTCTAAGCAGTCGAATAAACACATTAGCACTTCCCTTCGCACAAAAGTATATCATGTAAGGATTTTAATTTTACCGCATATGTTGTATATACAAATACAAATACAAAAATCATCCATATAAATTAGTATATAAACTAACCATTAAAACATTACACATTTTTGGGCGTCGTTAAAAAATGTTTACTTTAAGATGAGACTCTATAGATATTGTTTTAATAGTTTATTACTAAGAATAAGGCAAATCTTAACAATAATTTGGTCGGGCGTCTAGACAATGAAAGCTTCTACTAATTAGAATTGATCCTCTCGATAAATTTAAGCTGCTTTTCTACAGAAATCTTATTTATATGGTTCTAGAAAAGTAAAAATATCCTATAATAAATAAATTCTTATCGAGTTCAGTACAACTAAATTACCTACTCATACAATTGAAGCTGAATTTAGTTTCAAAAAAGGTATATTTTGAACATGTTTTCTAGAAAAAGTGTTACGTTTTACAGATATGAATATAATATATCAATTTTAAAGAATATGACAAATTCTATGCCTGGTCCATAAACACGTTTCCATATAAAATATATATTTCTCTACATAGAAAAAAATCATGAATAAACCTCAAAAATTTCGGTGAATTAAGTTTTGTGTCTTAAATCGTATCCAAATGATTTCTTATTATTATGTATCAAACAATTAATGAAGTGTAAAACACCCTAACTTTAATGTGAATTTAAATCATCCTCTAACGCTATTTAAATATTGCGTTATTCTATTTCGGTTACTCGCATGCGAAACGAGGCCTATCCGTCCCACGCACTCAGTCTGACAAATCACAAAGGATGAATAAGCTGACTCATCCACTGCTAAACACAGCCTTTCCTAATAAGTGGGGTATTTAACTTAATTATAACTGATCATTTGAAATAATAAACAGCATATAAATTATGATTTTCATAAATTTGAAAGTATATGGGGACACAATGGGCTGCAAGTTTTAGGGGGAGAATAGACCTATTCAACTTGTGAGTGACGGACAGCATGTTAAAGGAAGAACGGACGAATAGACGGTCGATGCTTAGTAATAGAGTTTTCTAGCCAGGAATCTTAAAAAGCGATCCCGGAAAGCCCACAACAAGACTTTTCAGTTGTTGTTTAAAATAAAGAGAAGACCTTTATGAAAAAGCATTTAGACGTCAAGCTAACATAAAAACTTTGAACACGACACGGCGAAATTCGCTACGTAAAATGTTTCAGTGCCTACTTTTAGTACGAGGTCGAGGCCGCGGTTGTCGCCGTTATTTTATTTTTAACGGATACAATAAAACAAGTGGAGTACAAGCCGAGAGAATCAGTTTGGTTCGGGCACACAGCCAAAGCATGATTATGTTGGCAGACAGCTCTACACAGTTTGTAATACATATGTACAAAATGTGAACACAAATAACGGTAAAATTAAACAATATTTGTGAAGAATTTTTTAGGAAAAGACCTGAAGTACAAAAACTATGATTTTACTAAACACCCATGCTTAGGTTCATCAGGTTTGATTAAATGTAAGAGCCTATTGTCATCTCACAGACACATTTGAATAGCAATTAAAATCATTGTATGAGCATCCAGCCTAATGTCTGGCCCTCCCGCAAATCAAACTCAGGACTTATAGATTGCATAGCGTTCTGGCCCTCCAGAGAATCAAATCAAAGACTTACAGGCTCCAAAGCGAAGCTTTTCTCTACTTGACCAACATCGCAGTCGTTTTTAGGAATATATCGGTTATCCCAACCACAGATCAAAGAAACAAGGAGTTGCCTTGTTTTTATGATCTGTGGGGATAACATAATAGAGAGACGAAGAAATTTGCTTATAAAACCGATTAACTTCTAACTGCACACTGAAAAGTATGAATAATTGTTGAAGTCAGTACCATACTAATTCAAAACGCTCTGTGCTCACATTTTGATGATCAAAGTATTAGAGATTGTTTTTTCCCCTTTTTTGTCATAATCCTACACAAACTCCTAAAGGCATTACGCGCCTGCAATACTGGTGACCATGGAGAAGAGTTGTAATTACCATTTAGGTATATTCGTATCTCGGAAGACGTCGCAATTTTTGGTGGCAGGTTTTCTACTCAAGAGTTTTTCTCGTAAATGTCTAGCCATGAAACTACTTCTTTTTTAAACAACAACAAATTATATGACATCAGATTCACACGGTTTAACTGAACAATTTAGTATACAGAGGTATGTAAGTCAATATATGTGGCAGTTGTGAGCTTGCCTAGAATATACCTAAAATATATAAATCGGTAAATAGTGCCGCTGGTGTTCCATAAATCAGCCGTCCGGATAATGAATGTCTACCGAAAGAACTTCGTGTATATTTTTGGAATATCGACCATGTACGGATGCCTCGTTCCCGTATGTCTTGTAGTCCGATGAAATAAAATAATAAGACTGCACAATACAAAATTCCTAATCATAATTATACATCAATATGATTAGGAATTTTGCTGATTACCAATTATATTGGTCATAAACAGGTTGTTTATTCTCGGTGGAATTGAATACTTTCATGTACTTACCATGGATTAATGTACTCATTTGGGCATAAGGCTCAGACTCCACAAACCGGAGCCGATAAAAGAAAAGACGAGTGTTTACAACTGTTCAATGGAAACGGTTAAGCAGAGAGAACAGAAGATGTATACTATTATAATTGTATGATTGCAGGCTTTGCTTCGGCAAACTGACAATGGCGCAGCTGTGTGTTAGAGGAGCCACGTACAGGGATCGGTGTTTCGCGAGAGGCGAGCAGATTGCTCTTTCGTTTACCACATGGTTTGAAGCAGTGAAAGCCAAGCGGTACATAGCTATTAAGCTATGTACTGCCGTGCCGCAGGTCCATGGTAAGAATCCCACCGCCAGCTGGCTTGAGCTTCACATGGGGAAGGGCACTTTGCGATTGCTAGTCTAGCTAAATACAATCTTCAAGTAAAAAATCTGTCGCCAAGTATCTAACGGTGTGTTCCAGCAGCAGTCCTTGAGAGCCAGTAAATTACAGGCACATGAGACTGAACAATAATGTATGTCTCTGAGTGATGGAGTGCAGCTCGTTATTTGTAAAGAAACGTTATTTGCAATATATGTACATTTATTTCTAAAAGAACTCACCAAGATTTTTATAATAAGTAATTGATTTTATTGAGATAAGTAGGAAAAAGAAAACTGATAATTTAGTACCAATTCAGTATTTAGAAAATCTAGTAATTTTCAAAACCCCAGGAAAGAATCCTGACATATCAGGACAAATATTGCTATCGTACTCGTAACTCAACTATGTGTCTCATCTCAGCATCCAACGTTCGGCTTGGATATCCGCACGGCTTCTGCGTCGGGTCAAAAACAAAATTAAGTACCGTGGTTGGAATGCTAGCAACTACATATGTATAGTCTCACATGAAACAAACAGTCTTACCTATATGTTTAAAAACATTCAGAGGGCCAGAAAGCATGGAATGTGACAAGCGCTATGGCTGGCCATAAACATCGACTACTTATACGATACGATACGATACGATAACTCTTTATTGCATACCAATAAAATTATAGATAAAAGCACACAAGTGCGCTAACTTAAAAATAAAATTTAAACTTATCATCATCTCGAATGTCAAAGAAGTGGTAATTTTCATCTTGTTTTATATTAGCGAGGTATGAGAAGAATTTGGTGAGTCATAGAAATCTTGCGTATTGTAACAAATATTTTGGGCATGTCTCGAGAGGCCGCCAAGTGCATGCTAATGAGAATACGTCAAATTTGATCGAACGCCAAGATTCATAATAGTGTTTCACGATTATAATGGTTACCTAGAAATATTACGCCGTCTGCACGAGGCCATCCTCAAAAAATTACCAGATTTATGGTGGAACGAATTCATCCTACTGTACCATGATATCGTGTGCTTTTATGCCTCCCGGCTTAATCGAGATATTTGCCTAAAAACAAATTGCATTAATTTCTTAGCCACCGTATTCACCGGAATTAGACCCGCGTAACTTTTTCACGCTCGCAAGATGCAGAGAACTACGAACATAGAGATATTACCTGTAAGAGAGGATATTATAATTGTTTTGCTGAAAAACCTGAAGATTATTTAGAAAATGTATATCAGATATGCTTTGAACATTTATCAAGACCAGAGTGTATCATGTCGAACGGTAAAATAATATTAAATTATGCTATAAATAAATATTTTGTTCAATTACACACAGTTTTGGTGAATATTCTGACAGCGGTATGAGTGCTAAAGTAAATAATAATTTCGAGTAGTTACGGTGGTTAGTAGCACCACTACGGTAGCATTAGAAGTTATTTTCCAAAAGTCCCAAGGGATTCACATATCAGAGTGTACGGTCTACGAGTGAAACGGTCGCCGCCTGCCGCGAACGTGTTATAATGTAGCTTAAGGTATAGAGGACAGCGGTTGTGGATACTATGATTGGTTTTCATAAAATCTTGTTGTAGTATAAGGTACAGAAGATAGCGGTTGTACATACAATAATTGGTAATTGATTTAAAAATAAATTTATTGAAATACTCCAAAATTTGGTGCACACTGCCCTTTTTCTTCTTTGAGACACGCTTCCCTCCTACTTTTGTCGCAAATGCGTCGTTGTCTAATTGGTAATCACCTACTATGTGTCTGGGGCATAATCTCCTACACTGATGACGGCAACGGCCTCACCGCTCTTATTTAATTCGAGAGATAAGATAAAATGAGTTGAAATGAAATGAGGTGAGATGAGTCTTCATCAATAGTCATCAATGAATTTGTCTGGATAGCCTCTTATTTTTTTTATAGGCTAGCTTTTGACTACTATCTCACCGGATGGTAAGTGATGATGTGGTCGAAGATGTTGTTCAGGCTAGCCTAGAATTACTGGCTCTCAAGGACAGCTGCCGGAGCACACCTTTAGCTGCTTGGCGACAGATTTTCTACTTAAGGGTGGTGGCAAGCCAGGCGGGCATTCGCAAATGTCCTACCACCATGATGTAATGACTGCTATCGTTAAACAGCAACCGGGACCGACGGCGTGCACGCTCAGTAGTAATGTCACTAACGCTCACCCATCCAAATCCTGACCGCGGCGGACGTTGCTTAACTTAGCTGATCGATTAGGAATGATCAGTTAAGTTAGCACATCGATCTTCCAGATGATGCTTGACCGGTTAGGCTATTTACAATAAATAAATAAATAAATGTAAAGTACAGGAATTATGTCTATGAATCAAAAAGTAGTTAACTTCTCTTGCGTACTTTATTTCAGTTAACCTAGTTTAAATAAATTACCAGCAACTTGACGTAGAGATGATTGTTGTTTATTTCATTAATTTTACCTAGAATAACAAACCAAAAAGCTTTTTTTTACCTACGGAGTACTAAAGACACGAATGTCTTTACTACGGTCGGTGCGATAGTACATCTGCGTTGCCATGTAACTCTCGTGAAAGTTAATTATTCGTAGCTCCAGTTCTAATAGAATGCTAAAACTCTCACCTACTAGTCAGGCATGTGTTTAGTCTTGTAAATAACATATCTTTTTTGTAAATATTAAAAGCGCTATCGCGAAAGCAATCGTCACATTATTAGAGCACACAATTTTTGCCCTGGGCATAAACGAACTCGCTTCCCCGGTTTCATATCGGTTTCGGCACGAAATTGGGGGACACAGGTTCGATTACCAAGCGAGGCAATTTTTTTTTTTTAATAATACAAATATAGATCTGATTGGAATAAATTAATTAGCACTATTTATTTATCATTGTGTCCTATTTATATGCAGGTACATAAAATTCAACAAATTCACAAAATACAAACCCCGTGGAGTGCCGGGTTAGAATTTCACCCTTCCCATATCATCCCGTGGGTGTCGTAAAAGGCGACTAAGGGAATAATTATTATACTGGAAGGTGGGCAGCAGCGCCTTCTAAAGAACTACTATCTTACACTGCGATCCCCAAGCCGCCTGCCAAGCGTGGGTATTATGGTAAATACCCCCTTAATAAGGGAGGCTGTGTTCAGCAGTGGACGATCCGGCTGATACAGTACAGTACAGTACATCAAATTGCGAGTTAAGAATTATTTTACGTGGCAAATGCAGGGCAGTTCCACGGATGCCACCCGCATGTTCTTAGCAAGCAACAGACTTTTCCACTCACCAAGGCTTGCCGCGTCATATTTTACAGCAATGATAGGCAAACGTTAATACAATAGCTATGGACTGCCGTTCCACAGATTCATGGTTCCAACACCAGCTTGAGCTTCACCAAATGATAGAAAGACTCTCTGGCTAGCTACCACCCTCAAGTTAAAATCTGTCACCAAGCACCTAACACTTTTTTCCGGCAGCAGACCCTGAGAGCGAGTAAAATTACTTGCACAGTGGACTTATCGACTGTATGTCTCAGGGTGACGAGCACAGTGCAGTCATCACTTGTATTACAGGAGAGGTTACTGCATTATACTGCCTACACAAGCAATCATATTTTATTGTTACTCGGTATGTACCATTAGCATTTTCACGCACACTACTACGTGAAAACACTAAGATCAAGGCCCACCCGTACAAATGTGCAACAGTAATATACCTTATATGGAGGGGCGCGCCTTCTTCAATGATGAGGTCTGTAGTGTGTGGGACAATGGCAATATCTTAACACCAGTCAGTACTTAAGGGAAGTATATTCATAGTGGTTTTCATACGCACAAATTTGGCGTGTATTCGCTGGAGCCCTAATATACGTGCTTTTGATTTGTCAGTTTTCCATAAATTATATATTTTCAAAATAATTTGCAAATTTAGAGAAATTATAAATAATCCGGCAAACCAGAAGCATAGACAAGCTCAAGAACATTCGTACAACATTTCAGTGAGTATTGACAATATGACAAAACTATGTTTATTTAAAAAACGTAAAGCACATTCCTCATTTAAAAAGAAATAAAAAATAAAGTTCCAACAAATTTAGGTTTCACTACGTAAAGTCATTACTACGTAGGCCGAGCCTACACCAAGCAGCCAAATAATGGAAGACAATACAATAAGTAAGTAAGCAGATAATATACACACGTAATCATTAATACATCTCGACAATACCACACAAGTCCCCTTAAACTTCCTTCACACACACACGCCCCTTGGTTGTAGGCAAGCATCTGATAAATAATGTAAAAGCATTAATTACCATGTCCCCGGGCGATGTAACGCCGCGTGGAACCTCTCAGGAATCATTTGTAAGTAACTTGTTCTAAGTAGTAACGTACTTACCTCGTCTCCTCTTAACGTCACAGAATAAGCAGTTGTATGTATTTAGGGCTCACATGGGACGGGAGTCACGTGAAAAGGAAATCAGCCAACCCTGTATTTTTAACGTAATTGATATGATGACGATATACCAAGTTGAAGATGTTTAACAGACTAAACTTATGATAGGACCTAGCTTTCAAGGAGCGTCACCCTTCTAAGTCAAGACCGCAGCGGATTTTTTTTAGTACACGACTGGCCTAAAAAAATGAGTGGTTTTCAGGGTTCATGTATGTATGTGAGTTTCTTTATTCCACCATAACTTCTAAACGGCTTAACCGATTTTAATGCATATTAAGTATATCATTAGATTTGTTTTAATAGCGCAGGTGACACTATAGGTACAGTCACCTGCAAAAAGAAGTATACACATTGTAATTTTCAAAATTGAAGCAAAGATTTCTGTTTTTCTCTATGTTCACAGAAGTAGCATAAAATCAAAGATTTTGACGTTTTTACATGAAAAACTAAAAAACAGTATAGCGGATTTTAGATGCCATATTATGTAAAAGAAAACAAATCTCCCAAGCCCATCGAGAGAGGTATCAAAATGAAGGGCTTCCATGAAAAATCGTTGCCACGATTATATACAGGGTTATCAGTACTAATATTATAAATGCGAAAGTAAATCTGTCTGTCTGTCTGTTTCGCTTTCACGCCAAAACTACTGGACCGATTTGAATGAAATTTGGTATGGAAATAGTTTGAGACCCGGGAAAAAACATAGGATAGTTTTTATAGAACTGCGCAAAAAGAGGTTAATGTTTTTGCGCGATGACCGACATACGCGCGGGCGGAGCCGCGCCCGGACAGCTAGTTAGTAATATGCTAACAACCTCTTCTGCTCGTCCTAACAAACATTTTGAGATGTTTTTGTTTTTTTTATATGTGTTAGGACCACCTGATGTTAAAATTCTCTTGTGCATGTAATGTATTACAAATATTTTATTACTTTGCTCAATATATATATTCAAAATTCTATTCAAAGGGAGCATGGCGCGGTCCAGTGTTGCCGCGGCGCGAGCGGGCGCTCATGGCTCGCAGTAGGCATTAAAACACAAAAAAAAATATAAGAACTATTTATTTTCAAAAAAATATTCTTAAAATGTTTGTTAGGACTAGCAGAAGTCAACCCTAAGAGGTTGTTAGCATTTTACCAATAACCCTGTATAACTTGCAGTCTTAATTTCAATGGAACGATAAAACGCTTAATGAAAATAAAGAAATTGCAGTCGGGTTATACACTTTTTAATTAATTTTCTCTTGTTATCATAGTTGATCAGTCAAGAACATTGAAGTAAGCCACGATAAGAATTGTTACACCTAATATATTGCTGATTTAGGCTCGAATCCCTCACAAACCTATTCATGCGTTGTCAACAGTATTTTTCTCTATCTATACAAACGGCGGCTTCCAAAATTAAGTGCTCAGATGTATTGTGATAATTCCAGGAGTCACCAGACTCAGTACCAGTATACCCTTCAGGTGGAACCTCTGCCCAAATTAGTAGCAAAAGTGAGTTGCGGGAACTTGTAAGTCAAGTGTAAATTAATAATTTTATTTTTCAAATAAAATAAATGTGTGTGTCCATAAGCTGTTTTTTTTAAGAAAACTGAATAGGTCCATACAACAGAGCGCTTAAAAAATTTGATGCTAGCACTTATTAGATAAGAGTTTCTGATTAATCCTTATTTTTCATTCCATTAACGCTAGCAAAAGAGCTAGGTGTAACTAAACCAACATAAGTTGTATTCGGCACATTTGACAAATACTCTCGTGGCATTCACCTCAAGTGGGAAGTCTGTCGCCAAGCATCTAACGGTGTGTTCTAGCAGCTGTACTAGAGAGCATGTAATTCTAGTTTAGCCTGAGCAATATCATATCAGTTATGAAATAAAAGGCAATGTAAAGGAAGTGAACGAGGCGCATTTTACTGGTTTAACATGCAATACAACAGTTGTTGTCTTACGATGGCAGTCATTACAGTCAATGCCCTACCGCCTGGCTAGCTACCACCCTCAATTAAAAAATCTGTAGTTAAGCACCTAACGGTGTGTTCCGGCAGCTGTCTTTGAGAGCCAGTAATTATAGGCTAGCCTGAACAACATCTTCGACCACATCATCACTTACCATAAGGTGAGATAGTGGTCAAAGGCTAGATTATCAGCTATAAAAAAAAACTTTCCATTATTTTATTGAATATTTAAGTTACTAAATAAAATCACAAAAACATCAAGAAATCAGATCGCATAGAAAACTTTATATTTTAATTAAGTAGAAAGAAGTAGCTCGAACTTGAACCACGGTAGTCGACTTTTTATTATATATTTAGACCAAGTGCAATGTAGTTAGATTTTAACAAATATGTGAGTAGACATATATTTATTTAAAAAATATTGTCTCTAATTAGCTACCCATATATTTCGAACCCATTGTGTTTAGATTTGGTCTAAAATTTAAAAAATAAAAATATATAAAAGCATATAAACAAAATCCCCATTTATTTGCGAAGGGAGGCGATTATGCTTAATTATACTTATTATCCTTGAATATTATAAGTACCTAGTTTTTTGTACAAAATACAAGTACCACCTTATAATAAATTGTGTAACGAAAATAGACTACTGTTATTACTTGGGTGTTTAACGTAAGCGTAGGTCTATCCTGCCTCAGTCTATCCATTCAGATTGAGATGAACATGCGTTATGATAATATGCATACACATGATAATACTTAATATATAATACACAACCTTATAAATAATACACACCTTGAGACAAAGTTGTTAACTCTCACGTGCCTGTAATTTCACTGGCTCTCAAGGAATGCTGCCGGAATACTCAGTTAGGTACTTGGCGACAGATTTTCTACTTGAGGGTGGTAGCTAGCCACGCGGGCATTCGCAAAATGCCTTTCCACCATACAATGAAGCTCAGGCCCGCAGCGGGATTCAAACCATGGACCTGCTGCGCGGCAGTCCATAGCCAATGACACTAAGCCATCACTGCTTCATATATACGATAGAAGATTAGATTTTTCAATGCCTTTTATCGCTTCCGCTTATACTCTCTACCATGACTCCCGGCCGGCATTTCTCTATGAAATACCACCGCGCGTAGGTGAGAATATGCTGTAGAGTGTAAAATTTCCCCAGGTGACAACGGTACGAGCATTTTTGCCGTGTAACTATGTACGCCGGAGGTGTAATACGAATCGAGGGACTGACTCGCTGAGCTTTCAAAAGTAAGTAAATGTAGCAGTACTTATAGTTGAAGATACAGTCATAATGCTAAAATGTTGTCGTTTTGTCAAGCAAGTATTCCAGTTTTATCACGGTGTTACTTTGTTTATATTTATATTCATATTTATCGGTAAAAAAAAACACAAATTGAAAAACTGGCTAACCAGAAGCACAGATATTAGGCTCAGAGATATGCATGAAAAATCTGTACAAAGACAACTTGATATTTAAAATATGTCAAAATCTCGTTTGTATGGAAACCGCTACGCTACCGCTACGCTACCGCTCTAGCCTTAATGATCGAACGGACTGACGTGCGGACTGCGTATATTTAGTAATAGTATCCATTTCCGTAAGTTTTTAGTTGTCATAAGTAGTGGTTGATCACCTTCATCTCCTCTTGAGTTTCTGAAGCTGTGAAAACTCTGTAGTTGTAAGCTTGGGTACCCGAACAGGCGGTCGTTAGCTTCAACTTCTACCTCCAGATTGAGGATAATAGAGAGATATATTAGCGTTGTATTATAGATTATTACATTGTAGTTTGTAGTTTGTTTTGCAAGCTGATCTCGCTAGCCTTCCAGTAGCAACAGTTCCCATGGTAACCTTCAAGCAGTAAATCTGTTTTTACTTCTGCAATCAGAGAAGTTCATTAACTTTGATGTGTCATTAAACCGTGCCTTTTGTATGGATTTTGACAGTATTTAATGATCATTTGTATTAACTGACGTCGATGCGTGAGGCAATAAGTACACAATTTCATTCCTGCAGCTGTTACCAAGAACTAGTTCCCATTTCAGGCATAACTTACCAATATATTCGACCCATAAAGTAGAAAATCTGCCAACCACTTTACAGTGTATTCCGGCAGGAGCCAGTGAGTAAATCATTAAATTACAGGCACGTGAGATTTAACATCTGTAATTCTGTATGTATCAAGGTACATTGTAGTTTGTCACTAGTGAAGAAATGCATTTGTTATAAGCAGACTAACACCAGATGGGCCTCGTGTACGTTCCGTAACAATAACATAAAAAAAAACATCAATTACCGTCAGGTGAGCTAGAGGTTAAAAACGAGCCCATAAGGTATTAAAAAACTGAATTCTTACAAGTGTAATGAGAATAGTGTCTCAATGGAATATATCTTACAAACGTTTTGGCAGAATAGTATAAACAGGAGTTTAATATCTATTCATTTGCTACATCGTTAAAGGAAAAACACATAACTTTATATAATATATCCGGATGGGCGTCCAAAACGCATAAGTAACTCTAGAGATGGGAAACAGTACACCTATTGGATTTCCAAGATCAGTCTAAACAGCACTTAATAACAAAAAGGACTGACTGCTAATTAAAGGTAGCAAGTATAGATAGATGCAACAAGTAATGAATATCCGTTCAGCACTTACAAAGGTAACTGGTAACAATCACACACATATACTAATACATATTGTACATATTTTAGGGTCCGTGATTTTTGCCCCTGGTTTTCAAATTAATAATATTAGTGATGTTACCGTTAGGCGTCATTTGTGAAAATACATTTGTCAGTTTTAAATTTGCCAGTATAATTTTCTAATATAAATACTGATCAGTTACCAGTTAAAAATCAGCGTAGAAGATAATCGATAGATTGTTAAAATTTGATAATTTATAATTTATCAGCATCAGTTGGAAGACGTCCACTGCTGAACAAATGCCTGCCCCATTGAACGCCACACAGAACGGCTATTAGCCGTTTGTAACTATTGGCTACCCGTGATTTTAACGATGTTGTCAGTCTACCTAGTGGGGGGCCTATCAACTCTACGACTTCCGGTGTCATGTGGTAACCACTCGAGAACCTTTCTTCTCCATCGGTTATCAGTTATGCGAGCAATGTGGCCCGCCCCACTTCAACTTGCAAATTCTGAAAGCTATGTCGGTGACTTTAGTTCTTTGGCCAATATCCACGTTCCGGATTTTATCATGCATGGAACTCCGAGCATAGCTCTCGCCACAGCTCGTTGAGCAACTCTGAGCTTTTCCATAAGTGCCACGTCTCAGTGCCATAAGTCATTACTGGCAACACACACTGCTTGAAGACTTTAGTCTTCAGGCTCTGCAGAATGTTCGAGGAGAAGGTGTCGCGTAACTTCCCAAACGCTGCCCATCCGAGTTGGATTCTTCGTAATTTATAATACGTCTGACGCGTGGACATTATGGCAAACTTCTTTAACCCTATTAGGGAGGCATTTTTTCACTGGTGGTCATTATTGTACTGGCCGTTGTGGTACTGACCAAAACTAGCGGTCTGCCTTAATTAAATCCTAAAACATATAGCACTTTAACTTTCCAGCTTAAATAAATAAAAAAACAGTCCCAATCTATAATTATTACTTACAAGTAAATGGGGAATCCTATTTAATTTTGGTATAGTTAATAATATTTTGCAATTTATTAGGGCATTTTGTGAATGCCAATGTCTAGCTAGCTGCCACCATCAAGTGGAAAATTTGTCGCCAAATATTTAATAGTGTGTTCCAGCAGGTGTCTTTGAAAGTCGTTTGTTTGAGTGTTAGATATCATAGTGAGATTATGGTCAAAGGCTAATCAATCAGTAATTAAATTATAACTAGATAGTTATTGTAACCCAAATTTAACAAAGATAATATTTTATTGGACTTCTTACTGTAATATTAGCGAGACCAAGACTGCCTATAATAGTTCCGATTTCCCAGCCCTAGTAGCACACTTGATATACGCCGTTCCGAATGGCGTCAGATACAATCCTTTTAGCGCGGGAACACGGCCAGCTTGTGATTGCTTTGGCACCAGCATTCATTTCGATAGCTTTGTATGAGTTTGTTTTGGTAGGTAATATTTAATTGCATATTTTTTTTAATGGAGGACCAATGTCTATTTAACTTTTACGAGTTAATTATCGTCTTTATATTATTGCTATTACTTTGCCCGTGATTTAATTAGTCATAAGCCTTAATAATAAAAAAATAATCTGTATCAAAAAATTTACTAAAAAGTAAATAAACCAAACCACCGTACACAGTTTTTTTTGTTCATTTTGCATCGACAACTAAAAATGAGAACGCCATCATTGTAATAGAAGGCGCATTTTAGGGATAACTCAAATACTACTCTCACTCAAATTTAAATTTGACCATGTGACTAGCACTGACTTTCCTATTAATCAATTATGTGATGTGGTAATACACACAAAAAAGCATTCGAATTGAGAACCTCCGCTTTTTAAAAAAAAAAAAAAACAAATCAAAATCTTTAAATACTCACCGTTTCAGAGGCGAGTGATAAAAAACTGTTACATCTAATATTTTGCTGATGTAGGCTCGAATCCCTCACAAAGCTATTCACGCGTTGTCAACAGTATTTTTCTCTATCTAAACGGTGGCTTCCAAATTTAAGTGCTACTTCTCCGTCCCGGGCTATGTAGGGCCAGGCCCTCGCCCAAAATCCGGTGGAGCTGGATGATCGCAGGGGCGGTAGCCAGCATCTATGGCCTCCCTAAAAAAAAAAATTAAGTGCTCAGAATTATTGTGACAACGCCAGGAGTCACCTGACTCAGTACTAGTATACCTGTCAGGTGGAATTCTGCCTAAATTTGTAGCAAATGTGAGTTGTGGGAACTCGTAAGTCATCTTGTAAATATAATAATTTAATTTTGCAAATACTAGTAAATGTGTGTGTCCTTAAGTTGTTTTTATGGGCACCTTCGCAACAAAAATGGTAAGAGGCGGGCAGGTTATTTAAATTAAGACATGCATTATGAATTCATTAAACGAAAATTATTGTATTGGATTTCAAAATAGTTTATACATAGTACGTCAGTTTTATTCAATAGCATGAAGTAGAGTCTCGTGAAGAATCTTAAGTTTTCCAGCTTGTAATGTAAAGCAAGATACGAAGGTAAAGACTCGTCTCACATGAAGCAATGTAAATTAAACTCAAGTCAATGTGATGGTTTAAGATTTGCTTTTCGTTATAAGATAGTGTATGGGCAGCACTTTTTTTACTGCCTAAAAATATTAATCGTATGGTTTTGGGTGTATGTATGTATGTTTGTGAGGGTCTTTATTCTTATTTATTATGAGATATCGTAAGATTTGTTTTATATCATAACATACAGTACACATACAGGTACAGAAAAAAAATACAAATAACATACTGGCAGATTTTAGACGCCATATTGTGAGATTATTTTGAGATAATAAAAAATTGTTTTTTCTCAAAACCCATCGAATGCGGTATCAAAATCAAGAACTTTAAATAACGATTACATGGACAATTATGTTCATGTATTCTATATTAATATAACTTGCACTTTAATCTCAATGAAACGATAAAACGTTGTGTGAAAATAAATAATCTTCAGTCGGGTTCCCGTAAAAAATAATTTATTATTGTAACGGGATTGCAACGGAACAAGCATGATGCAGACCTGGTTTTAAGCCTATGCCTTATAAAGTTGTTAAATCTCAAGTGCCTGCATTTTCACGAGCACCCATACCCTTTACCATTGAAATTACCACACTATAAACCCATACCCTTTAAACCGAAACACAGTAATGTAGATATTTCTCATAAATAATACTAACACGGTAGAAATAAGTTTTGTGGCAACACTTAAACGGACTAACTCGTTCATATTGAGTTCTACGTCCTTTTTATTCTGTGGTTCTACTGCTATTGCTTTTTTTTGTTATTTTAACGGGCTATATGTTATTACGCTCCGCCAGATTATACAGAAGACTGAGGAGTATTAATCGGCCATTATGTTTAGCGTTTGTGGACTATGAAAAAGTCTTCGATTCAATCGAAACCTGGGCCGTACTGCAGTCTCTTCAGCGATGCCAAATTGACTATAGATACATCGAAGCGCTGAAGTGTTTGTATAGGAACGCCACCATGTCGATTCGACTACAGGACAAGAGCACGGAACCAATCCAACTGCAGCGAGGCGTGAGACAGGGAGACGTTATTTCTCCGAAACTGTTCACGAATGCGTTGGAGGACGTTTATAAGCTCTTGAACTGGAAAGAATTCGGCATCAACATCTATGGCGAATACATCACTCACCTTCGTTTCGCCGATGACATAGTCATAATGGCAGAGTCGCTTGAAGAACTCAGTACAATGCTCAGCGACCTCAGTAGAGTTTCCCAGCAGGTGGGTCTTAAAATTAACATGGACAAGACGAAAATTATGTCTATTGTCCATGTTGCACCCGTACCAGTAGTTGTTGGGAACGATACGCTCGAAATTGTTGACCATTACATATACCTGGGACAGACTGTCCAGTTAGGTAGGTCCAACTTTGACAAAGAGGTCGCCCGAAGAATCCAACTCGGATGGGCAGCTTTCGAGAAGTTACGCGACATCTTCTCGTCGAAGATCTCGCAGAGCCTGAAGACCAAAGTCTTCAACCAGTGTGTGTTGCCAGTGATGACTTATGGCACTGAGACGTGGTCCTTAACTGTGGCCCTCATGGACAAGCTCAGAGTCGATCAACGAGCTATGGAGAGAGCTATGCTCGGAGTTTCTTTGCGTGATAAAATCCGGAACGTGGATATTCGCCAAAGAACCAAAGTCACGGACATAGCTCTTAGAATCTGCAAGTTGAAGTGGCAATGGGCAGGCCACATTGCTCGTAGAACTGACAACCGTTGGGGAAAAAAGGTTCTCGAGTGGTTACCACACTACACCGGAAGACGTAGAGTTGGTAGGCCCCCCACTAGGTGGACTGACGACATCGTGAAAGTCGCTGGTAGCCAAAGTTACAAGCGGCTAATAGCCGTTCTTTGTGGTGCTCTATGGTGGAGCAGATCTCTTTGTTCAACAGTGGACGTCTTCCGGCTGATGATGATGATGATATGTTATTGTTATTGTGTTTTTTTATTGCTGATAGATAAGCCTTTGACCACAATCGTACCCGATGGTAAGTGATGATGTGGTCGAAGGTAAACAGGTTTATTGCATTTGTTAAATGATGTTAAGTGTAGTCTCTGCCTGTAAAGCTGTGCCCAAATGCCCGTAATTTCTTACTGGCTCTTCAAGGACTGCTGGTGGAATAATGTGTGATGACAGATTTTCTATTTAAGGGTAGTACCTAGGCAGGCGAGCAAAATGCCCTTCCACCATGTAAAATACTTTTCATACTAATGTTATTTCAAGATAATTTCACAACATTTTTGTTATAATTGTCCATTCAAGTTCTTGATCCCAGTTTTTATGCTCCAAATGTACAAGTTTTACAATAAATATTTTACTTAAACTGTCTGAAGTATTTCCACAAAACGATTTCTATTGGTATACAACATACGACGAAAATACATTTGTATGGAACGCTCCGAATACGCGAACTTTAACTTAAACTCAAATTGTTGAACTGGTCTTGTTAAACTGTTACCAACTACGATACGATATTACAAAACATGCTAAGCAATGTGACCTACGTATGAACAAAACATACTTTTCACTGAAAAAACAATATGAATAATGTTTTTAGGTTGTTTTCTCATAACATGGCATTCAACTATGAAATCTACATAAATTGAATTTAAGAAGAATTTCAGTACTGTATCGGCCTGATCGTCCACTGCTGAATTACAGCGTTTGCCCCACGCTTGTCAGGCGGCTTGGAAATCACAGTGTATGATGGCACTTCTTAAAAGACGACGCTGCCCAACTTCCAGTATTATTCCTATAATCGCTTTTTACGACCCACGGGAAGATAAAATGAGGGGAAAGATTGTTACTTCTAAGACTCCAATTTGTATGTCAATAATTATTTTTCAACACCCTTACTCGTAAAGTGAGCTTTATTATATCGTTCTTAGGACCATTAACCGAACTATAACATCCTCGTGCATAATAATATTATACATTAGTGCGTAATAGAATTACAAAGTTAAGTTAGTACCTAACTGCAAGTTATATGCGAGTAAACTGAGCATTTTCAATTTAACCGGGTAATACAGATTTGTAACAACAAAGAGGTTTAAGGCTAAGTATAAGTAATCAACCACCATACCTTTGCCACGCGCAAAAAAAAAAACTTGCGCGCTATTTTCCATAATTTTCGTATGTTGTCTGTATTGCATTTGTGCATTTTTTTCCTTGCAAGGGTGTTGATGGGACAAGCAAATAAATAAAAACAATAATCAAATAAGCACCAGTTTTCGAATATAAAAAAGATCTTAAAAATCAGTACACCCTGTAAAGATTTATGAGGAAACACAAACCAACTATAATACAGGCGAATAAAAACCTCCTCCTTTTTTTGATGTCAGTTAAAAATAAGTAACAATAGCAATCGATAAGACGAATAGAAATCCGTACTTTATTTAATATTTCTAAAGGTGCAGCTATGATTTTTAAGATTTATAAAATTCAACTCTGTCAGTACTCGAATTCAGGAGTTCATTGAACTACTTATTTTTAAAGTAACGCTTTGCGTTATCTCAAATACGTATGCCGTCTGTGTGTTAAGAGTAAATGTGGCCCTGTGTGAATAAGACCTTACCACACAAGCTCTATATAAAATCTCAATGCACTTTGCCGGATGTCAACCGACATAAGTAGAACGCATCGTGGTATTCCGCTTCGAGCATCTGAAAAATTGTCAAAAAGCTTCGCTTTCGTAGAAAGGGCTTTCCAGAGCTTTCTCTGGGGAGCTATATCAAATGTATAGACTTCAGGTCGAAATATTGAAAATTTTGTGTGCATCATTTTATTTAGCTTATACCACTATCTCACCTGATTTTAAATGATGATGTGGTCGAAGAGGATGTTCAGACTAACCTAGAATTATTGGCTCCCAAGGACAGTTAGAAATGTTTTAGTATTTTTATGTTTTGCAATAACGCTTGTTTTGCGGCATACGTAAAAATTACAAATTTACGGGGGGGAAAAAAATTCGAATGCGGGTTTGAATCCCGCACATGACTAAAATTTTTCCTCTCGTAAATTTGTCATTTTATAAGGTAGAAATGTGTTTCAATACCTATTCGGGCATGCAATAGTATATGTACCATAAATATTTATAAAGGAATTTCCTCTTATATATATTTTCTTAATTTTATTGTGAAGGATCAAGCTTGAGGCCCACCTGATGTTAAGCGGACTAACCTCTGCCTATAACAGATGAATTTCGTCACAAGTCACGAATTGCACTGCGCACGTCACCTTGATACATAGTTTGTTAAGTCTCATGTGACTTCTACACTCAAAAGTGTAAATTAACTTGTTGAAGTCCGTACCATGATTTTATTCCAATATTGTGCACATGGTACCGAATTTGACAAGTTATTTCACACCTTTGAGTGTTGTAGTCGGTTTCTTATTTTGGATAAACATTTTAGTACCCTTGCTACTTACAGGAGCGATATTAATTCACTGTCAAGGACTATATCATCAAAATAAGAAAATATTTTTCAGTTATTGGAGTGTAACTCAAAAACGGCTTGACCGATTTTAATGAAATTTAAATGGGACTAAACGACAAGCATCAGCTTTCAAATAAAAAAGAATAGAATTACCAAAATCTGTTCACCCAGTCAAAAGTTCTGAGGTAGCAAACATAAAAATAAAGAACAGACGAATTGAGAACCATCTTCTTTTTTTAATTCGGTTAAAAATATACATACATGTCAGAAACATCAATTTCAAACCAATAAAATATGGCTTACATGTATCGGTGGGCTTGAATAGTAATATAGCTCTCATACACTATTTTGGAGTTCTCCTCTAACATTTAAATTATCGAGATAATAGAAACTTTATAAAATTCTCTATCTTAAAGTAATATTAAAGGTGAGAAATGATATTTCTAGTCTGAGTTATGAAGTCAGAATATAGCTCGTTACTCAAGATTTCTGCACACGATCTTGTTTAGGCAAGCAAGTCCGTGACATAATGGGAATGTCGAGTTTCATTTCGCAATACCTGCATTTCTGAATAGTCAAGTAGTACACCGTAGTAATGTAGTTAGGAAAGTAATATGGACACTGAGACAGTTGGTGGACAGCTGGAACGGCCAATTATGTTATGGCCTATACCAAGGCGAGACAGAGCCTTACAAAATAACAACGAAAAAAAATTTATACACCGTTTAATTTGTTGTAATTTTGCAAGCTTATTTGCTTAGCATGCATTAATGCACAAATTATAAAGTTAGAGGTAGGGCTTTTTATGATCCCTACTCGTATATTGATTTATATTTTTTGTTACAATTATATAAAATCAATATATTACAATAATTACAGTAACAATAATATTACTAGTGGATCTGTAAGCTAGATATTTCACTACTGAAATATGTTATTGTTTTCCACATCTACTCAAAAAAAGCTAGTTTATTCTTCGTCAAGAGGAACTAAAATAGCTTATTAATCCACTAACTACTACTGCAATCGACTGAAAGTTATTTGAATTGGATATTTTTAGTAAAAGTTCCAATCAAAAAAGAGATCAAACACAAACATTGTATGAACAAGTTACAGGCTGTTTAGCTTAGGTTTTATTCTTGGTTAAATATATTTTACTTTTTTACAACCTCAAAACTACTACAACAACTTTTTTCAGAGATTATTTCTAATTCTCAAGCTGTAAATAAATCAACAATTGTAACATATGGTGGTGGTAAAATTGTTCCAATGCACTTCCATAATTGTACATTGTTTCCTTGTAATACCTTAATAAATAAACGTACTATACTTATTAATAAGTTGCACTTACTTATTATCTCTTGGAGGGTGATAAAAAGTAGTGTCCACCTAGGCAGCCAACAAATATTTTAAGCTCGAGTAAATTTGAATCCCTCGCTGCACTTAGGTCTACTTAAGAACTCGCTACGCTCGTGATTCTACTCTGGATTCCTTTGTTCTTCTCTGGATTGAAAGAACTACTTAAATAATGGCCTTTAAAATAGTTGTTTGCTCTCTCTGGTAAAGAAGACACAACTTAGGACAAGATGGTAATTCTAGTTCACTCATAGTTGGTTTAATTATATCCATCACTGAACGATGATGTTTTACATTTCAAGTCATTTGATAAATCCATTCGCATTATAGATAATGATAACTTCATAAATGAACGATATCAGCTCTGCGTGTTACGAAACATTTTGCTCTTCAGGCAATTTTCAGTAAAACGTTTGACCACAATCTATTCGGATGATAATACGTAACGATGAAGTAATTCGACGATAATAGGAAACGCATGGATAGATGCTTGGCGACAGATTATCCACTTGAGTGTTGTAACTACCCAGGCAAAGGTAATCCCACTGACAGTCACCCACTCAAGTAATGACCGCAACGTTAATATGCCGTGGTTCAACGGACGTGATCGGTTAAAAACATCTAAGCCCCGCTGTGAGCGCTTCATATTAAATTAAATTTAGAAAATATTATATAATAAAAATTATATTCATATACTTATGGTAACAAGATCCACGTTGAGAATGGTAAAACTATTTCCTCTAAGAGCTGCTGTAATCGAGCCGCAAAGTCTAACTAATTCTTAGAATGAGTTGTGTCAAAGTTTTAGGAACTGTGGCTTAGATCGCCCCGCCGACGCTTTTTCAGCCAAAATGGGGTATTAGTTGTGAACTTGCAGAAGAATGTTTTAGTACAGTATAGACTTTTGGTCAGCTGCTGCTGTTGTTTGTTGAGTTCTTTCCGTCGAACACCAATGTAGTATTTTTAACTTATTACATCTAATTTTCATTAAAATTAACGAAATTATTAAATTTGTACTGGTACCGCCAGATACCAAGGTTTATTCCTTCTCAGAGCATGTTTTTGCGGATATATAATATATATGTTTATGAACTGTAAGAATAAATTTACACATATGACTCTCAGTCATCAGGAAGTGATCTTTCTCTGCCGAGTTGTAAATGCAATTCTCGAGGGGGAAGAGATCGTGGCAGGCGGTGGTCTATTTCCGCAAAACGGTGCTAGCGCAGAAGGAGGCCACGGAGTGGAGGAGGGAGGACGAACTGACACATACCAGCCCAGGCGGACAGGGGTGACGAGTAGGAGGCAGTCTTCACCGTATTGGAATCACTGGTAGACGAGTCAGGCATTTCTCCATCGGTTTTCACGGCCCCACTCGTCTGCTGGGTGGCCTTGGTGAGCAAGGTCGTTCTTTAACAGGCGCAATTCGTCGCGAACATGTCCGGGCCTACCGCCGGGGCAAGATGGTCAATGTTAACTGGAACCCAACTTGCGACACTGGAAAAATACTTACGGAAAAGGCCCATTTTAGTGGGTTCAAGTACCACACATACACCCCAAAGAAACAAAGTACTTATATTTTGAATGACAAAACTAGTTGTGCATATTGATTGAGTCATAAGGAACTCCTGTTTCATCAACGCCATCAATGTCAAAATAACTTTTGGTTAACTTTGCATATAAAGACCCGATAGTCTATCTCGTACGACTTATGTTCAACTGAAAAAATATCGAACCATGTTATTTACAGCGATCTTGCTCGTTAGCACCAAGTGTTAGACATTTCGGCTCGAAACAGCCAAAGAGAATTTTAATCAGTCACAAGCTCTCTCAAATATTGGAATGGAGTAACTGTTGACACCCTGCGTAATTACTTGAGAGCGTGTTTCGGTTTGACTTTCCAGTTCTTAGCAGACGGCAACTGTTTTAGAAGTCATGGTTGAATGTTAATTATATGGATTCTTGTTTTGTGATCCATTCATTTCGTTACCAAGCACAAGTTGACAGGTGTGAAAAGTTTCAAATTGAGATATAAAGATATAAAGCTGTGTGAAATATATAAAGAAGACTATACCTATCTATCTATCAATCTTGTATATTATTATGTGTGTTTGTTGTCACTAACCTTCATATTTTCATTATTAATAGATGATAGGCAAACCTTCGATCACTATCTCACCTGACGGTAAGTGATGATGTGGTCGAAGATGTTATTCAGGCTAAACTAGAAATACTGACTCTCAAGGAAATCTGCCAGAACAAACCGTTAGATGCTTGGCGACGGATTTTATACTACAGACATCAATCATCACTTGGTCAAATATCAACAACACGTAAAAAATACAAGATTGTGTTACTTATATATATGAAGATACATTGTTTACCGCAGACGAAGCATTAGGAATACTTTTATCACTAAAATTGAAGAAAAATGTACATGTTCTTCCTACCCACTTTCAGATTCAAAGAGCAAAACACAAAAAGAAAAGTAGAAAAGGACATCACATTGAGTGATACTACGGTTTTTGAAAATTATTAACATCAATGATGAATGTACAGGAAAGAAATTAATAAGTAAACGGGGCCTTAAAAGTGCTTCCAATTAAGCCATCCATGTGGGCATTCGCAAAATGCCTTACCACCATGTATGCATACTTAAACAGGTTTGAATTAATTTTGGCATATAAAAGTAAACTATTGAAATAAGTAAGGTGATTTTTGAAGCGAAGTTTACTTAGCCGTTCTGAACCGATCAGCAAAGTTACACAACGTCCGCCTCGGTCATGACTTAGATGGGCGACTACTAGTGACATTACTACTGACTGAGCGCTTCCGGAAGGCACGTTAAGCCTTCGGTCACGGTTGTTGTCTTAGGATGGCAGTTGTTATAGCATGGTGGTATGGTATTTAGCGAATGCCCGCCTGGCTAGCTACCACCCTCAAGTAGAAAATCTGTGTTCCGGCAGCTGTCCTTGAGAGCCAGTCATTCTAGGTTAGCCTGATCAACATCTTCGACCACATCATCACTTACTATCAGGTGAGAGTGATGAAAGTCTAACCTATCAGGCATAAAAAAATGCATATTTATAATCCATTCCTACAGTTTACCCTGTCGTACATAACTTATATTACATTATACGATGAGCAAGTGGCCTAGACAGGCCATAGTGATGCAAATAGGTTGAATAATGCCTATCAGCCTTCGAGCAAATAGATCGTAGCTATCAACGCGTCAATCACCAAGAGATCCGTGAGTAATGTGATATAGAGTACTTATATGTACGTACATTGTGTAGGTATGTGGCAGATTTGTCGGAGATTCTTCGCGAAGAAAAATGTAAAGAAATAAAAACGTTCCAGGGCGAGTCGAATACAAATACAATTAATTTATTTATAACTCCATGATTACAAGTCGTATAGTTATTATATAGTTAATAATTCTTACTTGATATTGTTTTATAATAATAATACTATAAGTACAATGACATTCATTTAAATATATACATTTAGTAAACATTATTAAAGATAATTATTCGAATTTCAGGCATTTTATGAAATTCATCTAGATCGGTGAACAAATGATCAAACAGCCATTTTCTTACTTTGGTTTTAAATTTCACGGTGGAGGTTGCATCTCTGATAATTTGTGGCAATATATTGTATACCACTGACCCCAATATAATACGGATTAAGTTTGTGTGATGGCATCAAAAGAAAGAAAGAAAGGTCCTTACGTTTATTACTGCGCAAGTTGACAAATTGGTTGTGAACCAGTTTGTCAACTTCCCCTGCGCTGGAATCTGTCAATCGTCATGCTGGAGTCGGACTCGAACATCCGGGGTTCATACTACAGTTACAGATTCATAGCCTCATGTACATATACTTTGTTGTACGTATCACGAAAATACTGTATTTTGTTTCCAGTTCTTTAGTTTATGAAGCGTAGCCTAGTCGTTTTTGATCAATCAACTATAGCTACGTCTACTGCAGTCGTGAGTTGGATGGGTGACCAAGTAGCATTACTTAGTGCACGTGCTTCGGAGCTTTCTCGGTCGCGGTTATTGTCTTAGGATAGCAGTCGTGATAGCATAGGGGTAGAGCATTTTGCTAATCCTACTAGGTAATAACACTTCTTTTTTGGGCAGTCGTGTAACAAGTAGAAAATTAGTAACGGTGTGTTGTAAAACTGTTCTTGACAGTCAGTAACTCGAGGTTTCCTACATCTTCGACCATATCTTCCCTTATCATCAGATGAGATAGTGGTCAAAGCTTAGTCTATCAGCAATCAGTACTAATTATAAATGCGAAAGTAACTCTATCTGTCTGTCTGTTACGCTTTCACGCCAAAACTACTGGACCGATTTGAATGAAATTTGGTATGGAAATGGTTTTAGACCCGGGAAAAAACATAGGATAGTTTTTATCTAACTGCGCAAAAAGAGGTTAATGTTTTTGCGCGATAGCCGACATACGCGCGGGCGAAGCCGCGCCCGGAAAGCTAGTTATATATATATATATATATATATATATATATAATGTGTGCAATGTTCAGTTTCATTCCAATCCACATCAGCTCCCTTTAAAATATATTTATGAGATCAACATATTAAGGAGCTGGCAAGTGCTAAATAGCTTTACTTGAACAGATTTTTTGCAAAATATATTCATATTATAGCAAAAAGAAAATTATATGTTAATTTTGAATATATATTCTAGAGACAAGGTAATTTCGAAACGAGTTTCCTTAAAATTTTCTAGGTAGAATAATATTGTAAAGTTGAGTCTTACTTAAGCCTGTAACGTAAAGATCTTAATTTTTCATATATAGGTTTACATATCTAGCAATAAAAAAAAACCTCATCATAAAAGACAAGTTATATTACATTTTCAATTGAACCTACTTACGTTTTGTGTAAATAAACTTTATTTCAATTTTCACCCAAAACGTCGTGAGGTTCCCATATGCAGTCCGATAGTGACGGAATTTCCAGCAGCTTAACGACAAATTAATATCAAAAATACAACTAAAAACACTTTATTTAAAGTTAATGAGTTATATACATAATATAAAGAAAGATATGACGTATATTATAAAAAAATCAAAATCATTTCCTTATGTTTTTTGACGAAATGTAAAAACAAAATATAAACTTAAAACTTATCAAGCACAATGACCCCTGCCCTTAAGTCGGCCCAGCGACGAATTAAAAGAACATCATTAAATTAATAGAACTAAGCGGAGAATCGCCCGGGAAGCTTCGCTGCAGCGCTGAATTTTTCATTAAAACAATTTCTTTGACTGGCCCATTTCCTCAGATGTCGGTAATTAGTGGGCCCAGTGATGGCCTTTAGTGAAAGCTTGGGCCATTGTGAAGGGCTAAGCCTCAGATGTAAAATATGGGAAGATCTGTTTTTTGAAGTGGCCATTCAAAATGTTGTGTTCATTTTAGTACATAACTAAACGGCACTGACAGACTACACAAGATGCAGCAGTGGCATTGGGTTTCTTTATTCTTTCTATAAATAAAAAAGTGTATATTAAATACATTTAAAAAGTTTATCATTATGTATTAGTAAAACATTTCCAGCGTATGTTATACAAAACAAACAAAAATGTAATAAAATTGTATAGAATCAAAAGAATCATGTCCTTTTTCACATAAAATATTCTTTAATACATGTTCCTCAGAAAATTATTTTCATCATAAGGTATATATTTTGTTGATCATATCTTTTCACATGTGCTTTCTTCGTTTATTATGAGAAAACCTTGTAAAATTTTCGCGAATTTCAACTAATCTCCAACATAGCCGAACCATTTGATTAAGCTCACCAAATGTCTTCTCCTCTTACATTAGCATAGTCTACGAGAGTCTCAAGAAATTGTATAACGAATCTAACTTAATTTCATTTTTCATAGGGCTTAAATGAAATCTTGGTCATTTTGAAGGCCTACTGTTGTAAAGGAACTTAAATAAATGAGCAATATCTCTCCTTGGTTGATTTCAGACGATTATCTTTGCGAATTTAATGTTTTCGCTAAAGATTATTTTAGGCTGTGGCAAAAATATAGGACTTTAAAGTCTTACCACGTCATTCAGGCTAACTTAGAATTACTGGCTCTCAAATACAGTTACCGGAACACACCGTTGGGTGCTTGGCGATAGAATATCTACTTAAAAGTTGTAGCTCTAGCTAGCAATATTTTTATTTGCGAAATACTCTACCACAACGCTAAAGCAACTGTCAGGCCATCGTTATATTAAACGCCAAAATGTATTACAAAAATTCAGCACACGACAGTAAGTTCAGTCTCAGGAGTTATCAAGTTATATCTGCCATATTCAACTTAGTTATAAATAAGTTTTTACTTTCAAAGGTTCAATCCCTAGATCTGTATACTTAAATTAGGCCTCCTACCTTTTTTATTTTGAAGAAATAAAAACTGGGAGTGAAATAATAATTTCGTTCAGAAACTTCTTGAAAATACTTGATAAGTATATAAAAGTTTATAGTTATTCCCAACTGAATTGGTATTAACATTGACTTCTCAATCAAGTAGTTGAAGTTGAATTAGTAATCCGTAAGAGACTAGGAGTTAATGAAACTTTATAAGCTTTATTTTAAGCCTACGAAATGCCTGTGCCCCAGCATTTATCTGTAAATATGTCTGTCCTACCTGTGATATCGTTTAAACAACAAGTACTTAGTTAGGTACCAGGCTCTATCTAGGCTCTGTGAGCTGGACTTCACGACTGAAATATTTTTATTAAGTTTGCAACCCACACAAATGTCCGAGTTTTCAAATTTTAGTAATGTATGAATGAATGGATTTTTTTTATAAAATTTCAAGAAAATTAGATAAAAAAATTCAACATGTAAAACAGAACAAATAATATCCAGCCTAATGTTGTGGAATTCATTTGTTTTTTGACGTCCTTTAAAAGAACATTTTCAATTATGTCATAATATTTGTTTATCACAGTTCTCATACTAGTAACAATGATTTGAGTTATTTTGCGTCGAAATTAGCCAACTATTTTGATCAACATCAGTAGTATTTAGTAGGCCACTAATCCCAATACACAGTAACCAGTTTACACAACACCAAATATGGACTAAATCAAATTACCTAAAATAACTACTACGCATCGTAATGAACACAATCTAATACAGTCTAATACAGTCCCGAACACGAGTGCTCATTTACATGCGTTACCGAATCACTATATATATATAATGTGTCGTAACCTAGTTTAATGTAGTCAATATGTCTATTCTAGTTAGAGTATTTTAGCGGAAAGTCCAATTATATTTGGAAGCAGTGATGGCTCAGTGGCATTAGCTATGGACTGCCGCGCAGCAGGTCCATTGTTCGAATCCCGCCGCGGGCTTGAGCTCCACCGCATGGTGAGAGGGCATTTTACGAATGCACGCCTGGCTAGCGACCACCCTCAAGTAGTTTTTTTTTTTTTTTTTTTTTTTTATACTTGATAGGTTAGCCTTTGACCACTATCTCACCTGATGGTAAGTGATGATGTGGTCGAGGATGCTGTTCAGACTCTGTCTTTGAGAGCCAGAGAAATTACAGGCACTTGAGACTTTACAGCTATGTTTCAGTGTGACGAGCGCAGTGCAATTCATGACTTGTGACGAAATGCATATGTTAGTCCGCATAACATCAGGTGGGCCACGAGCTTGTTCCGTCACAATAACATAAAAAAAATTAACTGCCTTCAAAAAGAAGAGGAGGTTCTCGATTAGACTGTTTTATTTTTATTTGTCTTACCTCATAACACTTTTCAGGGTGTACTAATTTTAAGGTTTGTTTTCATTTTCAAATGTTGTTGTTTGTCATGTGGTCCCATTCAATTTCGAATGATATCTGATGATCTGTCATAACCTGTCGTAATATAATCTGTCTTTTTACTTTCAACTACATAAACACTATCCATCCGTTGAGATTTTATTTAAAGGGTAGTATATTAGCAGTAAAACAAAAGAGAGATAAGGGGTTGGGAGCTGAAAGAATTAAGACATGACAATGCGATAGAACTCTTTCATTATTTTTTACACTCCTTTGAAGAGTTACGGAGTCACTGTTTTAACAGTGAGAGATAAAAGCGTGGATTACGATTTGAAACATTGACGAATAATCTCATTTTTAAGGGCAATTGGATCGGATTGGATGAGGTGTATTTGGTTTCCTTCTTATACTGATTTTAGACGTGAGAAAGAAATCTTTACTTAAGTTCTGGATTCATTTTGAAATTTTGTATATCTAAGTGCTTAACGTTGCTTATAACTACTGCTTACAAAATATTAATGCAAACTTGTTTTTGTAAAACTAATGTAAGTATGTAATAGAATAAGTGAAAATCCATAATTAATAATAACAAATATTTCAATTCATCTATACTCTAGAAAAATATTTAAAAATATGAAAATATATATAAGGACACTTCTGCCTCATTTGTCTGCTAAGCCGACGCGACGTGCCACCATTAACGCCACATAGCCTAACCGAAATACTTTTTGACGCATTCGCTTTTACATTAATCATCATCAAGAGGTCTTGACTTATACAGAGCGCAATAGAAAAAGATTTGATTCCTCCTGAACATCCTGATCTCATGACCTGATATTGCTCTTATTTATTTTTTAGGTAATGTGTAGCTATCTAAGCAAACATCATGGCTCTTACCATTTAAATTTTTTGAGCATTTTGAATGGGATTAAAACTTAAGAGCTATGAAAATTTGTATTTTTATACATGATTTCAAGAACTATCTACACCTTGCGCGTTTGGTGTCACGGACATTGAGACGCTGGACAGACGTGAACTTCATGTCTTCATTTTGTTATTTTAACTGTCATTAAAACGTGCAAACGTGATGTACCTTCAAAATGCGATGGTTCTTGAAATCATGTATAAAAATACAAATTTTCATAATGAAAACATCATTCTATATTAATACAAGCGGCCTAACCCGGCTTCCCACGGGCAATACGACTATAAATTGAGATGTAAGCTATCCTATCTTTCAATTTGGATCAAATTGCACACGGTGTGCAAATCAAATTTAAAATTGAATCAGTAGTTTAGGAGTCCATTGCGGACAAACAACGTGACACGAAATTTTATATATAAAGATATCCTATATTTACTTAACAGGGATACTACACTACAAACAAAAAATAAGATTATAAAGACTTACAACTCTTCTTAAGTATATCCCGGCCTGACTGACAACCTTCTGAAGAGTCCCCTACGGGGGTATCGGAAAAGACACGAGTCCTTCACCGATAACAGTGGGCGCACACTGTGACATCCGGCAACACATCAATATCGTCTTAACTCAAGTCGTTCAAATCAAATGTTCTGTTGTGGTAGAACTCCAAACTACAACGTACACTAAAAACGACCGTATTTGATTTCCACTTTTTGGAATTGAGTTAAAATAACGATTGGCACTAAAATGTATTCTGTATAAAATATCCCATAATACTTAATAAATCACTTCTAAGGATGACATCTGACACGGAAAATTATGGAATAACTTGTAGGAGTCAGAATATTGCATCCAATATTAGACTAATAGTTTCTTTTCAGCCTACCCCCGTTTTAAAAAGTGCAGATCACAAACATATTATATACATTCATTGAAGGGGTCACACACGAATAATGAATTTACAGTATGGTTATTTAAATTTCCAATTTGCAGAACTACTTATGTTAAAAGTGATTTGATAATTATACATAAAATACGGTACTCTGTATTGTAACTGTTGTCAGTAATATTGCAATGTTAATGTGCAATGTACAATTTTAATGTTTAAACCTAAGACAGATTTAAATGTGCAATTGTTACATAATGCTGGAATAGTGTTGGTTCTGCTGGTTTTGTAAGTACCTATCCATCTATGCAACACTAATATATTTTGCTGATCCTCTGTATAATGCCAGTAGATAAGATTAAACCAATACATACCTATCAATTATTTTACCAATCTTATTTCATAAAATCAGTGATTAAAGTTAGTACGCACTTACATTAACTTGAACATTTTGTTTTACATTGTTTTTTTTTGTATGTCTTTATTTAACAAAAAACTACGAACTTTATACAACACTACCGCTACTACGATAAAAGTATTTAGACAACCTATAAGTCATAGCAGACTCACAGGCAGTCCAAATGCTCCAGCCCACTCCCAGTTGGCAGCGTGCCCATCATGCTAGCAGCATTGCTCCGTTGAATTGCAATGCTTATTCGTTGAGCCAAATAGGTGCCAGCATTTTGATCACGCGTCGCATCGACCAAGCGCAATATTCTTTTATTAGATACAAAATACGCCCACTTTATTGCTGCGAGCCCTGCGACTACAATTTTTGTGTGTATTATCTATCCTAATCTATTGTATTAAAGGACTTTTATGAAAAAACCTATCAACACTAATGAACAGCAAATATGTATTATGCACCCGGAAGAGACTAGCCACACACAATACAGGAAATCCTAGTTTCCACTTATATCTACTCAAGCAATAACATTTAATTAATACAAACATATATAAAACTTGTGTTTAATTAAAATGTAATATCTAAAATAATGTAAGTTGGTACCTATCTATTAATAAGTGATATTACTATAGTCTTAAATCTATGTAAATTTTTTGATGAATAAATATATTTATTTTTAAAATTGAGCTTAAAAAGTTGGAGTCAGTTACTGACATACTAAATATTTTATACTTTTCAGTGTGAATGTATTTATATTTTTATTTTGATATCTGTAGAAGGCACACCTGAAATTTATATCGCCTCAGTTAAATAACAAGTTATATTTGTTTAGATCAATCTTTTGCATTTTAATGAAGGACCCTTTTTGCATTTTTCGTTCGCCAACTGATTCATTAGTTCTACAATATCGTGTGAGATATCTAGAGCATATCTCAGTTATACTCGCTTCCGTGTCGTTCATTCCAAAACACAGCAATGAAACAGTGTGCAGCTAGCTGCACCGTCTGCGCTTGCGTACACGCACTAGCTTACATAATAGATCAGTACCACTGGTTTTTTTTTTTTGTTGCTGATAGGTAAGCCTTTGACCACAATCTCACCTGATGGTAAGTGATGATGTGGTCGAAGGTGGTAAGACTGGCTCTCAAGGACAGCTGCCGGAACACACTTTACACTTTACTACACGAAACTTTATCCGGACAAGTATCACAAACAAAAAGTTCACATTTAGAAAGAAATAAAAAAATACTATACAACACACTAAAACTGAAAAATATCCCGAGGTTTTCTTTACTCGGAATCATAATACCTGGTAGACACTAAGCAGTATAAAATAGGAAAAGAAGCTATAACCATCATCTTGAGGATCTTGTCTAAATTAACATAGAATCACAGACAAGGACAGATAACAGAACACATATTTAAATTAAATGCTTGGCGGCGACAGATTTTGTACTGTAGGATGGTAGATACTCTGTCTACCATCAAACATAACATAACACGCAAAACGCAACGCAAAATGCGATGAAATCACTGATATCCGTGGATGAAACACAAACTAAAGACAGGATACCATTTGCAACTTAAACCTCAATGCTTCGAAATCAGTTTCTATTTCATTAAATTTAAGTTTTCCTTATATCTGGCAACACAACGGGCTCGAGGGAGTAGTTAACACCAGTTTTAATTCAGGCGATAAATAACACATTTCGTTTGTATTTGCATCCGTCGCCGAAGGAAGGAAATTGCTTGCAAAATCACGACCCCCAAGTATAATGGAGACAAGGATGTCATGATGTCTCTTGTTTAAGTGGATACGGCAATTGTATTTGTTGATAATGAATATGAGTAGATTTAAGGAAGAATAAAGAAGCAGCCGACTAATGTTTAGCCTGGTCTGACACACTGGTGTGACGGTAACAAGAAATTTCCTAACTTTTCCATTAGTGTTTTATATATATTATTTTAGGTTAGGAATTTGGTTTCCTTAACTCAACATCGTTGAATAGCATTTTCTTTCGTTTTCATCTAGCATTTACCACGGTCACAGAATATAAAAACAGGTACATAGACTAAGAAGTGTTACTCAATTAGGTGTGTTCGTGAAACTGCTCGCGGCTAGTGTGAGTGAAGGCGGAAGGTGCGCGGGCCGCGCGGTGTGTAGGACGGGGCATCTAGATGTACCTCAAATTCAAGTTCGTCGCCCGTTGCGTTGCCGTTCTTCTCGCAGTGGCTCTATAATTTTTGTTTGCTGAACGTGGCAGTACAATGTAGTATATTTCAATATTAAAATTTGTAATTGACCTTCATAAGAGCGTCGTAGACGCCTAAATTGAATAAATGATTTTGACTTTGACTTTGACTTTGACAAGGAGTTTTCTTGCTCATTTTCGACCTAACTAGAATGTAAATTAATAAAAAATACTTTTGATATACGAGGTTACCCGTATTTCTTTTTTTGGATTGAGGTACGGAATTGTACATATATCGTCATATCTGTATTTACTAAGCGAGTTCGCTCTTGAAAGATATTTACCAGGAGAACAGAAGTACTGGAGAGTTACGCCTAAACGCTTACATTATTGCTGATCTCGTAATAGTTTGTACTAATTTACTGATACACTAGTATATACAGGTCAAACACGGAACCCTTTTAACAAATACAATTACATCATTGTCAATTTAAGAAAAGTCTTTAGTATTAACTTTTAGAAATACATTCACCTTTATAACCAATGTGACCGAACGTTGTGTAAATTAGTCGGCCGCGCGAAGTATGAGTGACCTGAGGTGACCGCTGATATTGTGGTGTAAAGCAGAATACATGTTGTGTCAACCCCACTATCAGAATCAAGAAAAGGGTTCGTTCTTAGGGTTCATTAAGGCAGAGAGCTTTACTACCTAAGCCTAAGCTTTATCTATCTATATTGTATTTTGTTATTTTTACGTTATTTTTACGTTAGACAAAGGCAAGACATGTACGAATCACTCATAAGAAGATAAGGGCTTTACAACAAGTAGGTACAAAAATATCACATCTTATGAAATACTTTTCATGCAACAATACAGAATAGATTCTAGTGAATCTTAGAAGGTTTTGTTAAAAGGAATCTTCATTTTCACTTTATGGAAAATCTTATGGTCTTAAATTTAAAATTAAGCGGCGGCAACTTCGATTACAACACTAAGAATAAGGATAAAATCACAGATATAATAATATCATAAAATAATGGTATCGTAGCACAGAATTAACAAAACCAATAAACATTTTTTTTAGGGAAGTATTCGCGTTTTCATACAAATAACATTCCTAATTATGTTACAGTTCAATTCTACAATTGGTGATTATTTTGTCCTTGAAATGATTGGACCATTCTACCTCTATCAAGCCACCGCTAGTTACTTATGTAATATACCTAAATACCTATTTCTACCGGCAAGAAGTGATCTTCGTATTACTGCGTTCCGGTTTGAAGAGTGTATTGAGGTTCACGTACGTTAACATAACTGTTTGGCGGTGGAAATGTCGCAAAATTTTGAAGCAGTGATGGATCAGTGGCATTGGCTATGGACTGCCGCGCAGTTGGTTCAGGGTTCAAATCCCACCACGGTCTTGAGCTGCACCTGGGCATTTTACGAATGCCCGCCTGGCTAGCGACCACCCTGAAGTAGAAAATTTGTCGCCTAAGGTTGTGTTCCGGCAGCTGTTCATGAGAGCCAGTAATTCTAGGTTAAGCCTGTTAACACCTTCGATCACACCATCACTTACCATCAGGTGTTCATCAAGATTGAGGTCAAAGGCTCGCCTATCAGCAATAAAAAAAAAGTTATAGAGGCAGTACTTCCCCGGACGAGCTCGCAAAACGAATTCTACTTTTGACCACATTATCACTTACAAGATAGGATTGTGGTCAAAGAGAAGGCTAGGTCTGGTATAAAAAGCACCGTATCCACCACAGGTAGATTCATTGTCTGCATTCCGAATGAGATGCAAATGCAGGTAGCGGCTGCGCTGGCAGCTCGCAGTGCTGGAATTTGGCAGGTGCCGGCGTAACGAGCTGTGACCGGCTACTGCAGCTATTGTTTTACTACGATTATAAAGAACAGTCATAGTTCCAGTGGTAGCACATTGGTATACTGAGAAGCTAGCGAGTAGATAGGTAGTTTTTTTTAATTAGCTATAATTATTAAATAATATTTAGTGGACGTCAATACCATGTTACTCGTAATTCAAACACTAAAGCAATGATAGTCGAACAGTAGTAGCTACGGAGTGCAGTGCCGCAGGTCCGTGGTTCGATCCCCAACGTCGGCTTGAGCTTCACCGCATGGAAGAGCAATACGCGAATGCTCGCTATAGTGTTAAAAAAACTGTTGCCAAGCACCTAATAGTATGTTCCGGCAGCAGTCCTTGAGAGCTAGTAAAATTACAGGCACATGAGACTCAACAAATGGGGCGATGCCCCGTCCACCCACTGGACTTTCCCACTGGTGGGTGGACGGGGAATTCAAATTTCCCCGTCCACCCACTGCACTAGAGTTGGAGCCAGATCCACTGCTTCATCGATATTACAAAAAATATATATTTTTGCTACTGGATTAACTCTCAGTATGCCTCGGGTTGACGGGTGCAGTGCAGTTTGTAACTTGTCGTGAAATGCATATGTTGCAAGGGATACCACTTAACATCAGGTGGGTCTCCCAGATTGTAACGTTACTATTCATTTTAAAAATCCGCCAAGTGCGAGTCGGACTCGCGCACGAAGGGTTCCTAAGCTATAGGTACAACATTAGACTTCATATTTTAACCTTTTTTTGTTTAACGTGCGCGAGTTTGTCTCGCACTTGGCCAACTTTTAGTATTTGTTATTATAGCGGCAACAGAAATACATCATCTGTGAAAATTTCAACTGTCTAGCTATCACCGTTCCTGAGATACAGCCTGGTGACAGACGGACGGACGGACAGCGAAGTCTCAGTAATAGGGTCCCAATTTCACCCTTTAGGTACGGAACCCTAAAAAACTAAAGTCACGCTCACTATCTGAATTTCACAAGTTAATTAATATTACTTGATGTGATATGCAGCGCCTTATGAGGATCTGATTACTTATAATGCGATTCCCAAGATGCCTGTAAGTGATGATGTGATCGAAGGTGTTAACAGGCTTAGCCTACAATATTAATAATTAAGAAGTTCTCCTTCAAAATGACCTAAATTAGGGATACGTCCCCATACACTGATAAGATTGCAATGGCGTTATGATTTTGGAGCGATATGGATTTTGAAGTGCTCGTAGCAAAGTTTGTCTAGCCGTTCTTAACTGATCAGCAAAGTTAAGTGCTCCCTAAGATTTTTTTACCTGTAGATGGGTTGTGAGCCCCGCATATTTACTAGACGAATGCAAGGTAATTACCGTAGTCGCTACCAGTCTTGCACCAAGCGTCCGGTGAATACGTTGCTGCTAATCGTGTTTTTTAGGAATAAGTTGTGGACAATATGCCTTCCCTTGTGTCCTTAGACACTGCACCAATTATACAGGCACTGTGAGAGACAAGAAAAATGTTTCACTTCACTCGTTATTATTGCTTTTATTGTGTTAATAGAAAATATCGTCATTTTGTTTTATCTTAGGAATTAATCACAGTGAAATGGATGAGCGAGATGTGTGGATGGTTTTGTGTGAGAGAGTGAAAGAGATTGCAGCGTAAAGTTGATCGGAACGTCTCGTGTCGGTTCGGTGGTAACACGAATTGCTTATATATCTCTTTCTAACAACAGATATAACGCATAATATTTGAACGTTCTTTCCTGCATATACATATGCGTAGGTATGTAGATAGGTAAATTCTAGTAAGCTTGGTGTTCGGATATAACTACTATGTGTATTTCAACTCTGAGTGCTCCATCGCGGTCATGTGTTGGATGTGTGACATTACTACTGAGCGCTTCCGTGCTTCGGAGGACAGGTTAAGCCATTGGTCCCAGTTGTTGCCTTACGATTGCAGTCGATATAGCATGGTAGTAGGGCATTTAGCGAATGCCTACCTGCCTGGCTAGCTACCACCCCTAAGTAGTAAATCTGTTGCCAAGCACCTAGTGGTGTATTACGACAGCTGTCCTTGAGAGCCAGTAATTTTAGCCTGAGCAAAATCTGACCACATAATCACATACCATCAGGTGAGATACTGGTAAAAGGCTAGCCAATCAGATATAAATAGAAAAAAACATTACATATAATAATTTCCATTAATCATTCATGATTCCAATTATTGCTATTAAGGTATACATTTGTAAGTTGATGCTCCGATGTTCATTAAATGGAGACAGAGCGATAAAGTAACAAGTGAGATCCTATAATATAGAACGGGGTTCCAAAAAATGCTATTTAGCTTTACTGGAGCCGATTTTGTACAAAATATATATTATTTAGTTTATAGCAATAATCAAATCGTATGTTAATCTTGATCACATTCTTTGTAATAGTTAGTGACCTATATAAATAAAATTGCAAAGTTGATTTCAAAATAAGTTAACAACGAATTTAACATTTCTTTTGACATTAAGGTCTTTCCTAAAAAAATACTTTTTTTTCACATAAATGTGTTTCATAAGCGATATTGTTATTGGTCACACTTTGTAATTAAGTTGTCACTATACGTGACATTTTCAAAAAATAATTAATTTTATTTTCAGATAGTAGATAGGCATTTTCTGCCCATCACCCGCATTCTTCCTAGTGGAATTTTGCGAGGTATTGTTTGTGGGGCTCGTTTGGGCCTCTGTAGTTAGTTTCATTAGCTTATTTATTCAATAGCTTTTTGACATTTCTTGTCGAGCTAATTTCTACTCAGTTATTTTTGTTTCCATGGCAACGCTGCCTGCGACACCGGCGCGCGCACTACGACGACGGTGTTGACGCGAGCCTTCATCCGGGTTGAGACGTCCCACTAGAGATTCTAAGATAAGCTTTGCTTTATTTTGTAAACAATGCTTTGTGCCCCAACTATGAATGCTGTAACGGGGATCTTTGTATCGCAAGATAGCCAGATGTTGTGTCCGCAGTGCCCCCAGGCTCGTTATTTCAAAGGTCATAAAGGTCTCAAAATTCACCAAACAAGGTGTCATAAACAAATAGAAATTCTCCTTTCGGCACCAATTATTAATCAAAACGTAAGTAGTAGCAGTGTTGCGAGCCCTGCTACGCCTTCCAAACCGTTATGGGAGGTTTTAAGCTCGTACAAAAATAACATTCCTTTATTAAAACGCATACCTCGGGGTGCAAGAATTTCTGTTGCCCAATCTTTATCTTGTTCCATTAAAAACGTCTTGGCTACTAATACTACGCTAGCCTGGGAGCATCTTCTAGCATTCCCGTACCACGTATTTCACGTGAATTTTGATCCGTCTAACAAAAAATCACTTACTACTAGAGTAAAGGAAAACTGCGTGAAATACAGGGCACGGGAAGAGCAATCTTTTGGCACAACTATAATCATTCCGCCTTTGCGGCGGAATACAAAAACAAATAATTTCGATTCAGCTACTATTAAAATAGTAGAAAACGAAATTACTGATGGTGATATTAAAAACGCGGCACGCATCTTATTTTCGAGTGATACAATCGCTCCTTTTACATCTGATACGTTGAATTCCCTAATTGAAAAGCATCCGCCTGCAACTGCAGGTCTCCACCTTCCCGAATCTCCTATACAAGACATTGTTGAGGTGACCCCACAGGATGTTTCTGCAGCCGTGGCATCTTTTTTAAGTGGCTCAGCCGGTGGCCTTGATGGCCTCACGCCTCAGCACTTAAAATATATTTTATCTTTTAGTTCTGGTGAGGTAGGCGAGACACTTTTAAGGGATGTGACGGCTTTGGTTAATTTGATGTTGTCGGGTCAGGTCAACAATGAAATTACCGAAATTCTGTACGGTGCGAATTTATGTGCCCTAAATAAAAAAGATGGTGGTATTAGGCCTATAGCAGTAGGCACCACTTATCGTCGCCTCACAGCCAAATGCGGTTGTAGGAAAAAGGTTGCTTTTTTAAGTAATCTTTTTCAACCACTGCAACTCGGTTTTGGTTCACAGGGTGGCTGTGAGGCTGCTGTACATTCACTTCGCACATTTCTTGATCAAAATTGTGGAGATGTGCTTTTGAAGGTGGATGTTAAAAATGCATTCAACTCTTTAGATAGAGGCACTCTTTTGACTGAAGTGAAAGATAAAATTCCGGAATTATACCCTTTTCTTTGGCAATGCTACGGCAAACCGTCAAAATTAACATACCAAAATAACGTTATTTTATCTTCCGTAGGATGTCAACAGGGTGATCCTCTGGGACCAGCCATTTTTAGCCTTGCGATCCACTCAATAATTCAACGTCTCCAATCAAAACTTAACGTTTGGTATTTGGATGACGGAACCTTAGGAGGCGATGCGAACACGGTTTGGGATGACTTGCGAGTACTTATAGACGATTTTCGTGTTATTGGCCTTGAACAAAATTTTTCTAAATGTGAACTTTTTGTTTGTGATACTTGTCCGGATAAAGTTTCGATTATTGAAAAATTCAACTTACTTGCGCCTAATATAAAATTAGTAGAAAAAAGTTCGCTTCGTCTTTTGGGTTCACCGATTCTTAACGAATCTTTATCACCATTTGTCGAAGAACAAATTCAAAAGTTTAGAAATGCTTCTAGCAGATTATCCAAAATTAACGCCCATATGGCTTTTACAATTATAAGATTTTGCCTTTTCGTTCCTAAATTTACATACTATTTAAGATGTTGTCAGCTGTGGCAACACAGTGAGCTTTTGTTAAGCTTAGACAACTTAGTAAAAGATACGTTAGTGTCGGTTTTGAATGTTGAGATGGATGATAGGGCTTGGGTGCAAGCTTCCCTCCCTGTGAGGTTGGGGGGCATAGGGATACGCAAAATTTTTAGTGTGGCATTACCAGCTTTTTTGTCTTCTGTACACAGTACACACAAATTAGTAGAAAAAATTCTTGCACGATCTTTAGGCTCTTTCGATGTAGCATTTCTGGCTGAGGCCAAAAACACATGGAGACTGGCTTGTCCAAATACTGAATTCCCAAAAATGTTGTCATCTCAGAAACAGTGGGATCGGCCCCTATGCGAGCTAACACGGAAAGATGTTTGAAATACGTGTTCTAGCATCGCAGATCGTGCTCGTATTCTCGCTGTTTCTGTGTGGGAATCCGGTCTTTGGTTACATGCCATTCCTTCTTACAAAACTGGTAGCCTTATAGATCCATCCGCTTTTCGTCTAGCTATTAGCTTACGCTTGGGTGCAAGGTGTTGTGTTGCACATCACTGCCAGTGTGGTACTGCAGTTGATCAACTCGGTCACCATGGCCTCTCCTGCTCTCGAAGTGCTGGTCGAATTTCCCGCCACGCCAGCCTTAACGATATCATTCGCCGGGCTTTTACCAGCGCCAATGTTCCAGCTATTCTCGAACCGAATGGTCTGATGCGTGACGATGGTAAAAGACCTGACGGCATGACTCTGGTTCCGTGGAAGTTAGGACGGCCCATAGTGTGGGACGCTACGTGCGTGGACACTTTAGCGCCGTCACATCTTTCTGAAACCAACGTGAGGGCTGGCGCTGCGGCTACTTCGGCGGAGCAACTCAAGCGGCGCAAATATGCTAACCTCGGTATGGGTTACATATTTGAGCCGTTTGGTGTAGAGACGTTGGGTCCGTGGGGACCGGGAGCTCATCGTATTTTCCAAAACCTATCTGAGCGCTTGGTCGATGCGACGCGTGATCAAAATGCTGGCACATATTTGTCTCAACGAATAAGCATTGCAATTCAACGGGGCAATGCTGCCAGCATGCTGGGCACGCTGCCAACTGGGAGTGGGCTGGAGCATTTGGACTGCCTATGAGTCTGCTATGACTTATAGGTGTCTAAATGCTTTTATTGTAGTAGCTGTAGTGTTGTATATAGTTCATAGTATTTTGTTTAATAAAGGCATACCGCCGGTAAAAAAAAAAAATTTAGCTGTTGGTTTTCCCTGAAATAAATAAATAAACGAAAACATCTAATTAGCTGTTGGTTTTCCCTGAAATAAATAAATAAACGAAAACACCTAAGTTCTTTTATGTATAAATGTACAAAAATATAATAATAAAAAAGCAAAAAATAAATCAAGAGTGACAAGTAAATCCACAATACTTGTTTTGCTTAAATAAGTTTTCTTTAGTTTTTCACAAAAACTGATCACTATGTTGAAATTGCTAAAGAGTTTAGGTTTCTCTTTCACTCTTGCGCAAGTCTGAAATCTAAAAGTGATGGAATTTCATTAAATTTAGCATCTGAATATCACATTTAGAAAAATAAAGGAGTGCCAAGGTACTACTATACCATGAGTTTTTTGTCCGAAGCTGATCGGGTAGCCTTTGACAATCATTTGTCCTGTTGGTTTTGATTTATGATAACGAGGACGCCTTGATGGATTAAATGACTTTGACTTTGACTGAGATACTGTGTTTTAACGGCAGCAACCAAAATACACCGGATTTTTGTGCCAAGTTGGAGATTAACTTAAAGCTACATTTAATTTAAACTAACGTTAATTATTTCGTTCAGAAATTTCAAATCAAGTTTGGTCGTGTCGATTTGAATCAACTCTTGACAATTATTAAGTAACATAAGAAACTTCAAAGAGAAGTCAAAGCGCCAGAATCACGCCTTCCTTTAATTTGAAACCAAGGAAAGCCCTACATGTATCACCATTCAGTCATTATGGCTCAGTAATTGCTGCGGATAAATCTTTGGAGAACTTTGCGCGATGACAAATAAGCCTTTTGGAACTAAGATTATTAAAATAGACGTAGAAGAGTTGTTTATTTAAAGTTTTAACAAGTAATAAGTGCCTACTTTGATAATGCTGCTAACTACCAGCTTTAAGTATTAAATTGATTAATTGCTTAGTACTTACAGTGTACCTAATCAATACCTTCACTTCCAGGGTCGCTAGCCTGGAAGTGAATGAATTTAAATAATATAGTCTTAGCCTTTTCGAAATTACATAGTAATTAAACAACTTAAAACGGTTTAAATCACGTATATTTTTTTTTCCCGACGAAGTGTTTGAAACGTCGGGACAAAATAATGATAAATATACGCCATTTAAATCCTTTAAAGTTGTTTAATTACAATAGAGCTTAAATAGTTAATTTATAATACTAAGGATATATTATATATGACGGATTGGAGTGAATTGTCAAAATGACGCTAGCATAACTCGCAACAATATCTGTCAATTTTTTGTCAATAATACGAGTAAATTTGATGTTTATATATTTAATATTTGGCTTATTCCAAAAAAAAGGCTATTTGCTACAAGCTATGCTGGCGATATCTTAAAAAATGTTCTATCAGCCAACATATGAAAATATTAAATGTTATTACGAATATTTCAAAATATTATTCAAAGTTAATATAAAGTATTTATATTGACTTTGCCTAGTCAATCCACCTCTCCAGGGAGAACCGTTGTGGTAGCGCCGATTACATTTTAAGGGCAGTTTTGCCATGGGTGGTTCGAATGGACGGCAAGTTGTGACATCGTGAATAAGCAAGAAGTAATAAGTAAAACATAAATCGTGTATGTATCTAAACAATAATAAAATATAAAAATAATATTAACATTGCTACAGTAAGGTGTATCTGACTAAGTTGAAATAAATGCGTGAAAATAAATTTTGGTGTATAATTTCATAATTAAGTGCCAGCCTTTCATAAATTACTTCGATTCATCATATCTTCTTGCTGAGGTAGTAGGTAGTACTTAATAAAAGCTGCGTAGTACGACTCGCAGACATATCGCTGAATCGTTGTCTGCCTAATTTTATTACCCTTATTTCTTATTGTGCAATAAATTCTTGTTACAAATAAACGTCCAAATGACAATAAAATATATTACAGACACTATAAAAGCAGATTCAGTGATTCGCATTTATTCCATCATGTTTTTGTGTAGGTAACATTTCGTTTAGACGTTGTGTCTAGCACGTCTGTTCCTATTTCCACCTCTTTGACATTAAGACGGATCACTCCTACACTCATTTGTTTTTTGCATGAGTGTGCGTGCGTTGATGAATATTAAAAAGTTGATCGAAGTTTACTCATAAGGGAGAATTGACTGAATTGCTCTCTGCTAAAGGATTTAGTAGAAGTGAGGGAAAATTGTATCAATTCTTTCTAATTTACTTTTAAACGGTCCTCAGACGCTAAGCATTGATATTTACGTCTAGAGTTATACAAAAAATTTGAATATAAAACTGTTGATCTTTGAGGGAATGATTCAACGATTTTTTTTTCCTTTTGCACGTGTACCTCATAATATATCTATGCGGATTAGTTAATTAATATATTTAGCTAGTGTTTACTAGTGAGCCTTTCCGTGCATCGAAGGGCTTGTTTCATCGATATTAGGATGCTAGTTTTTATAGCACGGTGGTAAGGCCTTCCGCTAATGCACGCCTGGCTAGCTATCACATTCAAGTTGAAAATCTGTCTCTAAACGGTGTCCTCTTGGGACTATCCTTGAAAGTCACCCTCAACACCAACCTGGGTTACATCGGTTTGCCACCTTCGATATCTCTTATCATCGGGTGAGAGTTTGGACACAGGCTAGTTGAACAAGAGTAGGAAAAACTGGTTAGTTAAAACTTTTTGATAGAATAACAACGTTGTACAGAACATTTTCTGATATTTCTGGAACGCTTGTAGATTTAAGTGACTAATTCATTAAAAGTTAGCTAATTAACATGTCTAAAGTCGAACAAAACAGAATTGTGATTGATGCGATGGTTTCCTCTTAATTCACGGTTATTTCAAATTTCGGGATCCGTAACCAAATACCATGCATGAGTAGGTATATTAATGCGACTCCGCGTCTGTACGTCCGTCCTTCTGTCCCTATGTAATGAACCTCTAGCCCGTTAGCAAAAAGAGGTAACCTGAAATTTTGATTTATGTGTAGAATATTGACCCTAATTAGTATAATATATATTTTCTAGGGAATGTAAGATATGAAGGTAGCGAAAATAAAATTATTTTCAACCCTGGATGTGGGGCGTTGTTGTCTAAAGCTCGTTAAGTGGAATATATTATTTTTAATAAATTTTATATAGTATCGTCTAGTATTTTGTTATTGTTATGATACCGATTCCAAAAACTTAATAATTTGAAAATCAGGATTTTCCGTGCCTTAGTTTTAACCATATCCTGTTTTGAATCAACAAATATTAATTCCTTTTGCAAATGTTTGTCTGGCACCTACTACTAACAGCTACCACTCTCAAGTAGAAAATCTGTTGCCTAGCACCGAACCGTATGTCCCGGCAGCAGTCCTTGAGAGCCAGTAAGTAATTAAGAAATTATATAGATAAACTCTTTACCGAAACACTAATAATTCATAAAAATTTGCAAGACTTAACTAAAGTTAATGTAACATAGGGCAGTCTTATTGCTCAAAGCGATCTCTTCCAAACAGCACCTGAGAGTATGTGGAGGGGGTTTCCAAATTAACGTTAGAATTTATTATAAAAACCTATCTTATCGTATATTCGATTTCCGAACTTTGCGAGTAAAATAGTATTGTATACAGAATCTTAGTTGAAATAACAAGTGTTTTTTTCCGTCACATATGAATTAAACAAATGACCATCAATCTTCACAAATTTTAGATAATTACCTACTGAAGCATTCTTGTTCTATTAGGGGTTAAAAACATGGAGAGTTTTGCGTTATATTTCTAATTATTCAGGTCAACTTAGTGGAATCCCTGCCAATTATTGTTTAATATTTCACTGATCAGACTACCCCTACAACTTAATACCTATTTTTAAAACTTACGCAACACTAAGCAAAAGCCATGAATTATATTCAGAATTTGATAAAAGTAGCTTTATTAAAGCTGCCCATTTTCAATATAGTTTTGCCAGTCCAATTAATGTAGGCTCGTCATAAAATCACTCTCCAAATAGCACTCACAATGGTCGCCAATGTGCGCCAGTAAGACTTGTCAACTGTATGTCTAAGGGCGATAGGGCGCATATACCCAACAAATCGGTACACAGTATTGCAAACATTACCGTTTAACGGTAGTAATAGGTACGTTGGTAGTACTTCTCTGAACGAACTCGCACAAAGAGCTCTACTGCTACTAAATATTTTGAAGTAAAAAGCATGCCTGGTATGCAAGTGCACAACTACATGGAGTGTTTTCAATTTTCCACTACGGAACCCTGTCCTACCTAGAAGCGTCGAACATTGTCAGGTTTTTATTTATTTCCAATTGCGAAGTAATCTCGCGATCTGCAGCTGAGCAGATAACTCTTCGGGAATAAAAAGGTCTGTGTTATTTTGAAATGGAAAACTATTTCTTTTGCTCTACCATTTTTATTTCTGGCGAAGGCATTTTGACTAAGTTGAGAAAATCTTTGTTTGAAATTTCGAATCGAAGTTTTTTCTTTCTTCGTTGCCTGCTGTTCTATATTATTGAGGAATACTAGAGTTACTTGTAGTTCGAATAATGATATGTAACCTTACACATAATTGACACACACATTAGTATAAGTGTAATATTTCAAAATCAAAGCCAAGGTATTTGAATTTATGTATTTAAAAGACGCCGCCTGAATGACAGTGTTCTGGATTATACTGACACAATTTTGTACTTTGTAATGCAACGTAGCGAGGTTTGTGCTTGGCAACTTAGTGGTAGTTTGGTAGAGAGCTATTTGTGGTTTCAAGTCGCTGGAGGATGTCTTAACCAGTCGTGTTTTACCAGAGATGCTTTGGGTAAATTTAACAGTTCCATTGTTTGGACTACTACTAATAATTTTTAGCAATGAGCTCTACGAATAATGATATTGTTTTTTGTTGATGCGGTGGGATTGAATGTAGAGACCCTCAATTGTGAGTACCAATACCATGCAAGGATCAATTTTAGGACCTTTTCTGTTTCTAGCATATATAAATGATCTGCCTTGCATGGTTAAAAATTTCTGCGATATAGTTTTATTCGCAGATGATACCTCCCTAATTTTTAAAGTAGATAGGAGGGATAGTGAACTTATTCATGTAAATAATGTGTTATCTATGATCTCTAAGTGGTTCGCGGCTAATAATCTTCTCTTAAATTCAAAAAAGACCAAATGTTTAAAGTTTTCTTTACCAAATGTTACTTATGTTGAACCAAACATTAAGCTTGGCCTAGAAAAACTCTCTTTTGACAATGCGACAGTCTTCCTGGGAATTAAAATGGATTCAACTTTACAGTGGAATCCACATATACATGATCTATCTGGAAGACTTAGTTCTGCTGCATATGCAGTTCGTAAGATAAGACAGCTAACAGACGTAGCTACTGCTAGGCTCGTTTATTTCGCGTATTTCCACAGTATTATGTCTTATGGTATATTGCTGTGGGGAGCTGCTGCTGAGATAGAGACAATCTTTATCTTACAAAAGCGTGCAATTCGAGCCATATATGAAATGGATCCTAGGGAATCCCTGAGAGATATTTTTAAAGAAATTGATATTTTAACTTTACCAAGTCTGTATATATTTGAAAATATTATGTATGTTCGTAAATATTTGAGCAAATTTAAATCAAACAGTGACACTCACGATTATAACACTAGGAATAAAGATAAAATAGCGGTGCCAGGTTTTAGATTAGCAAAGACAAATAAAAGGTCCTTCTTAGGAAATTGTGTGCGGTTTTATAATAAATTGCCCAAACATATTACAACGCTCACAGAAAGAAAATTCAAGTTGCATGTGAAGAATATTTTGATAAAGAAATCTTACTACACAGTTTGTGATTACTTAAACGACAAAAATGCTTGGAGTGGTTCGCCTCTACCAAGCTAGCGCCTAACACCTACGTAATGTAAATTAAGTATTGTAATAATTTTATTATATAGTATGTACCAAACACATTTTTAAAAAACGTTTAAAAGAATGGCCCCGAGTTTCTTGCCCGTTCTTCTCGCAGTGGCTCTATAATTTTTGTTTGCTGAACGTGGCAGTACAATGTAGTATATTTCAATATTAAAATTTGTAATTGACCTTCATAAGAGCGTCGTAGACGCCTAAATTGAATAAATGATTTTGACTTTGACTTTGACATGGGGGTACCGTCTTAAGACGAACTAAATATACACTATCCAGATTTAATACAAAGTTACGAAAATAAGGCTTAATTCACATAAACGTAAACGCAGACGGATGAGCGTTTAGTGGAAATAAAACTGTACAATGGTAATAAAGTCATATGGTGTATAAAACGCAATGGTATATATAGTCAGAAGTTCACATACCCATCTTGTTTTATTGCATATTTTATATGCTATAGCATCTATTCTACTGGCACATTTGTAAATTACATAAAATATAAAGGCAAAAAACAATAGACGAGACGGGCTTCGCTATTGTAGGATTCATAATTTGAAGGTAAAATAGAATATAATACTTATCATTCGAACTCTTTAAACACAAAATGAAGAACTGGCTAGTTGAGAAAGCGTACTAATACTATGATGAGCTCTTTGACTATAAAAAGGAATGCAAAATTTACAGTTTTTTAAAGTTGTGTTTTATGACATATTTAATTAATTTATATCTCATCATAAATCTATGATTATTTTTAAATTATTATATTTTTAATGACATTCTTAATAATTACCGAAATTTACATAATTTATAAAGACAACTAATTCATAATAACCATAATACGCGAAGTTATCATATATTATATATATATTAGCATATTGTATGGATTATTTATATAATTAGTATAGATACATAGTTTACTTTATCTAATAAATATATACTGTTTCGACACAAAAAGACTGTAACAATGTCATTATGAAATAAATGAATATGGTAAAAAAATACAAAAATAGTCCGAAACTTACAAACTTGGCACTCGTTATTTATTTTTTTAAGATTTAAATATTTAAAATCTATATTTGTTCTACAAATGAGTTTTGAGCGATGACACCCTACATGCTAGGGTACAGAAATCTTAATTTTTTGGCTATTTTATCATACAGCGGTCTATTGCTTTCATTATTTTTTATGGCTTAATTAAAAATGTAATTAAATTTCTACTCCGATAATCATCTTCGAGCCAAAGTTTTACACAAAATATCAAAATTATACCCCTGACAGGCGGAAGAACATACAGATAAACCTTTTAAAAGGCCTTCCATAGTCCCCGTAGAGTACGGAACCTAATCAAGTTTTTGTATTACAAACTAGCTAGACTATCTGGTTCATCATTATTATACCTTATAAGCCAATATCATATCGTATGTGTATCGTGAGAGATAAACTACCAAAGCCTGTATACCCAACCTTATCCTAACCAACCACAAACAAAGCCTGATTTTTCCAATGGCCACAAATCACTACGATTTCATTAGCTAATCGCATTTCTTTGGAATCCAGCTCGCTACGTGCCTCACTAGTTGCTGGCACGATGCGGCCAACCATCAGCCGAGTTAAAGGTATGGGTCAAACCTGAACGAACAAATCGGTTGCGAAATATGAGCAATCATCAACTGTTATACTTTTATTGTGTCTCATAGGCAGATAATGTTTATAGAAGAGTGTTTGGTTACAATTATTCTGCGAGCTTAAGCATATTAGCATTTTTTAAACAATAATGGCTATGGACTACCGTCACGCAGGTCCGTGGATCGTTCCCTACCGCCGCTCACCGCATGGGTGGAAGAACATTTTACGAATGCTCGCCTTGATAGCTACCACCGTCAAGTAGAAAATGTGTCGCCAAGCACCTAACAGTGTTTCGGCAGCAGTACTTGTCAGTAAAATTACTGGCACATGAGAACTAACAACTTTACGTCTCAGGGGACGGGTGCAGTGTACTTGTGGCCAAATGTCCCATCCCAATAATCACAAGCTCCCCCAGCGTTTGATTTTCCATGTTTGTTAACGTGTACTAAATTTCTTACGTAAATACAATATTAACTTATTTACATATTTTATAAAACTGGCTTGTCACATGCCCTAGCGTAGTTGTAGTGTGTAAAGAACTGCTAGAATACTATAAAATTGGTACTTAAAGCTATTTCCTTACGAATCAACCCAATATTAAATTCTAATTGCTTCCCCAGTTTGCTAAAGATATCTATTGTAAAGCCGCTTTACAACATGAGGATAAATATGATATAAATAATATTATGAATACTTATCATACAGAACACTAAAAATACATTTGCACTAATATATTTATAATAATAGTGCAAATGTATCACATCCACATTTCCAACGGTCAGACCTCACTCCAGTCGCTTAGGTATATCTGATAACTTCACCCGCTACTACGAGTAGGATCAACTTGATTAAAGGGCAGCCCTTTGTACTCGCCGCTATGCGTACATGACAAACATTATTCAGGATCAAGGAGCTCCGAATAAACATAAGGGATTTGGGGGAATGATTTGACTGTGGATGCGAGACGGTGCGTAATTGAATAGGTAGTGCTTTTATGTGTTTTTTTTCTATGTCCTGAGCGAGGCTGTTTTACTGCTGTAGAGATTTTGTGTTACTCTGAATAAAAAATAGGGTAACTTATCTATATGTATTAAAGGGTAAAACCTCAACCTTAGTGTTTTAGTGCCATATCAGAAAGTAGGGACTAACGCTATACCTACTGATAAACAAGCAACATTTTTACATCTGTTTTCGGCAGAAAATCTTGATCTAGTTCAATTTCATGTCAAGAGTAATTCGTTTATTCTTCACTCCACGCCCTTGATTTATGTGCATTATAGCACTATACAAACTGTATTTGTAATAAAATAGACAAAAGGCGGTGTTCAATGTTTTGGCGTAGTAACAGACAAAAACATTGAAAATTTTTAAAAATCATATTACTTAAGGTCTCCTTGGAAGAATGCGAAAAAAATTGCTAATCTAGTATTAGTTAAACCTCACTTAAAACTATGTCAGCCACTATTGTCTAACTGTATTTGGTCGTGGGGTGGAGCACCCAAAACTTGCTTACAAATAGTTGATTTGGTCGAAAGACCTATTTCAAAAATTGCTACAGGTAAGTCATTTCTATACACTACTTAATTTTTATGCATCATATTATGTGCGTACAGTGCGCCAACATTTTATGCTGAGCATAATTTTAAAACAACACAATGTTTTATATTTGGATCAGATGATAAAAATAAGAAAAATATACCAAGTTTGGCATCAAACTCATCGTTAGCAATCTGCTGATAAAAACTATCTTATAAATAATTATAAATAGTAATAGTAGCGATGTAATAGCGTTAATTTTGCATGTCTAAATATAAATAGTGGTGAGAATAACAGTGACAATAATAGCATCGCCTTGCCGAAAAAACTTAAAAGAAAGATGCTTGACTAGTTCGTCTGCTCTTTGTGCCTACTCGTATAGACTTCAGTTTACTCGTGATCATGGCGCTTGTAACGGCTAAAATATCAAGACCTCAAAAACGCGGTAAATAACACGTTTCTTATAGCAACTATAGTCTTAACGACCGTGACAGTTTAAAAACTTAGTATTTGAGGATATATTTCGACGTATAAGTATAGAAATAAAGGCTGATAGGAATAATAATAATAAGATGGATAAAAAGAAAGTATGAATTGAAAATAAATAGAATACAAGAAGCGTGTTTTTATTTAACGGTTTATTTCTACTCCACCGTAATATCGTTACGATGTAAAATCAAGCGTGAACCCTAGTATATTAGGTAGTAGACGTGAAACCAAGTTAGGAATCTGCAAGAAGTCTGATATGATGACGTTAATCCCGTGGAGACTTGGAGGTCGCTGGAGTAGGATTCAACGTATGTTGACACACTGGCTTCCTCTTACGATAACAGCATATCGAAGGCGCCTTAGAAATCTCAAGCTGAATAAATGCATCTCTATATAAAAGGTAATTATATGAAAATATAGCTTCTTGATCACGAATAATGTACGATGATATATCTATTCCATTTGGGGTTGAAACCATGTGACCCTGGGGTTCAGATACACTCCAATTTGTAAAAGAGGTGTCTAGACGTTTTGTAGGAGGTGACAGATGACCGAAGAGCTAGCGCTTACCTCAATCAATTCATAAGCTTGACCACTCAAGGAGGTAACGTCTTAGTCATTCAATGATTCATACTTATGCGCTCGAAGAGGAGAAAGTCCTTCGCGTTGTGATTCGCGGTGTGCCTAAGGAGATACATACCGATGCGGTATGTGACGACCTTAAAGCACAAGACTTCCCTGTGCATGCGGTTCACCGCATGTACAGCGGGAAGGACCGCAGTCCATATGACCTAGTACTCGTAGTACTAGACCGTACACCAGAGGGCAAGGCCATTTTTAATTTAAAAAAGGTCTGTGGCCTCTCAGGACTCGATGTCCAAGCCCCATACAAAAATGGAAGTCCCTCGCAGTGCCATAACTGCCAACTATACGGGCACGCCTCCCGTTTCTGCTTCGCTCGCGCTAGGTGCGTTAAGTGCCTAGGCGATCACGCGACAGCAGCGTGCACTCGCACCCGGGATTCGCCGGACCCACCCAGTTGTGTTCTGTGCGGTGCTCAAGGGCATACCGCGAATTACCGTGGGTGCCCTAAAGCACCACGAGTGAACCACAGGGTGGCAAGGCATAGGCCGACCCGCCCCTCTTATGACCGTTACCAACGGGTCAGCCCTAAACTAACGGTAGTACCTGCCTCACAGGTAATACCCGCGCCTATCCAGCCCGTAACGCATGGTCTAAACCACCCAGTATGGTTAAGACCGTCGCTACCGCCCGCGCCCCGGCCCGCGCGCCCGCGCCCGCGCCCGCACCCGCACCCGCCCGCGCCGCGGCCCCTGCCCGCGCACCGGCCCCGGCTCGCCCAGCGCTCCCGGCACCCGCTGCCAACACCGTTCGCGCCCCTCCCCGCGCCGCTTCCCGGCCACAAGCTCCCCCTATGCCATTGATGGCTGCCCCTCTTCAAGAGGCAATCAACCTAGTCAGCGATCTGGCTATGTCGGTTGACATCAATGAGGTACAAGAGCTATTCCACAAGATGCAATACGCTCAATCCCCAGCGGACGTGATCCAATACACATTGGAACACGCAAACTTACTAAGCGCCCTTAAGCGCTTCGTTCCCCAGGCCCCTCCCCAGTACAACCACTATGGGTAGTACAACCGCACGCACGAAACCGCGCTCAGTTTCGTTAGCGTCATTCAACGCTAACGGTTTCTTTAGACAACGTGACCTTGTCCACGACTTTTGTTGCACCCACCTTATCGACATTATATGCGTGCAGGAAACCCTTCTAAAACCGGGGAAGGCGAACCCTAGGTTTGCCAATTACAGAACGGTACGTGATGATAGAGTGAACTCCCGTGGGGGAGGCACTCTTATCTATTACAAAAGGTCCCTGCACTGCATCCCCTTACCTACCCCGACTCTTGTTAATATGGAAGCATCTTGTTGCCTTCTAGCTATGACTGGTCATCAACCTATAGTCATAGCGTCCTGTTACCAAGCTTGTCAAAAGCCGATCGTCCGAGCTGACTTAGAAGCATTGTTCTCATTAGGAAGCGCCGTCCTTCTGATTGGCGACTTCAATAGTAAGCACATCCTATGGAATTGTAACGTCAACAATCCCAGAGGCATTGCACTTGAAAAACTAGTCGCAGAACTTAATTTTGACATAATTGCGCCCACTGAGCCCACTCACTACCCTCACACGGAAGACTTTCGACCTGACTTGCTTGACATGGCACTACTCAGAGGCGTAACACTCCAGTTACGCTCCATAGAAGTGGTTCACGAGCTTCACTCTGACCACCGACCCATTATACTGCGACTAGGTCCCGACCCAACAACAGACCTCCCCCGCCCCACTAAGACGATAGTGAACTGGAAGCAATTAGGCGTTGCCCTAAAGGCTATCAGTTCACCGGACCTTGACAAGATCCCTGACGACATCCTGACTAAAGATGACGTAACCCTTGCGATCGATTCGTTCACTAATCACCTCTCCACCGTAGTAGGTGCATCCGCAAAGGAGGTCATGGTGCCGGACGACCGGCGCCTTGTCATTCCAGCGGATGTGAGACGATTAGTGACGGAAAGTAAAGCAGTGACCCGACATTACGACTCTTACCCCAGTAAAGAGAACAAAACTAAGAAACGCCACTTTGAACGCATGGTTCAAAGTCGCATGTCTGAGTTGCGTGATCAACAATGGGGTGACAAACTTTCAAACCTCGTGCCTAGCCACCAGGCTTATTGGGACTTGGCGCGAGGTATGAAAGGTAGTAACCATAACGACATGCCTCCCTTATACAGACCAGTCCCACTAGTCCCAGCGTTCTTTGACGAAGACAAAGCTGAGTGCCTAGCTGATAGCCTAGAGGCTCAGTGTTCCCCTAACGTAGATCACGTTGACCAAGCTCACCTCGATTCGGTGGATGCTGAAGTCGAACGTAAAAGCTCTGTGGTCACCTCTGAACTCCCACCAATCACCTTAGCGACTTACGCAGAGGTGGCGAGACTGATCAAGGCCCTCCGACCGCGCAAATCCCCCGGTGCCGATGGCATCTCCAACAGGGTTCTTAAAACCCTCTCTCCTCCTCTCATCCATCTCCTAGTCAGCATCTTCAATGCTGCTATGAGCCACTGCTTATTCCCAGACACCTGGAAATGTGCAAATGTCATTGGCATTCACAAACCAGGCAAAAGCTCATCTGACCCCACCAGTTACCGCCCCATCAGCCTCCTCAGTGCCTTAGGCAAACTTTACGAGCGGTTACTTGCAAACCGTCTCCAGTCCCATGCTAAGGAACACCACCTTATCCCAGATGAGCAGTTTGGCTTCAGGCCCGGACACTCATGCGTCCAACAGGTGCACCGCCTCACGGAGCACATCATTGAGGGCTTTAACAAGTACCCCAAACCCCAGACAACGCTAGCAGTCTTCCTCGACGTAGCGAAAGCTTTTGACAAAGTCTGGCACAATGGCTTGATTTACAAGCTATACCAATTTGGCGTGCCAGAACGTCTTGTGCTCATCCTACAAGACTTCCTTAAAGCCAGAAGCTTTCGCTATCGCGTGGAAGGCACCCTCTCCTCCCCCCACCCAGTCAGAGCCGGAGTCCCTCAGGGCTCCGTGCTATCACCCATTCTTTTCGCGCTGTATACCAGCGACATCCCACGCTCTCAGCCTAACGTCCTATTAGCCCAATACGCGGATGATACCGCTATTTATACCACTGGGTGGCATATCAGTAGAAAGTCCATTCCCGCCCTCCAACGGGCCATCACCGAGATCGGTGACTGGTTCCGTAAATGGCGCATCGCGGTCAACCCAGTTAAAAGTGCAGCTATGTACTTTACTGAGAAGGGCCGCCCCCGTTACCCGCAACCTTTAACTTTGTTCGACCAACCCATCCCCTGGGTTAGTAAAACAAAATATCTCGGAGTCACCCTTGATCGGAATCTCACCTTTAGCGATCATATAACAACCGTCCGTAACAGAGCGGCCTTTGTAATGGGTCGCCTTGGTCCCCTGATTCGCAAAGAGAGTAAAATGTCTCTTAGAAATAAGAAGACACTTTACACTGCCTGCATCCGCCCCATCATGACTTACGCATCAGTAGTGTTTAGTCATGCTAGTGAGGCCCATCTCCATAAGCTTCAAGTCATTCAAAACCGTTTTCTTCGTAGTGCAACCGGCGCTCCGTGGTATATCCGGAACACCGAGTTGCATTGCGACCTAAACCTTCCCTCTTTAGCGCAGTTCAATAAGGACTGCGCCCGCCGATACTTTGATCGAGCGCCCCACCACTCGAACCCTTTGGTTGTCCAGGCATCGAACTACTCGACCGCCTCTTCTATCCCATTTTTCAAACCCCCCCGTCGCCGACCACGGCAGGTATTAGACGACCCGGATGACCCCATCGCAGTCATTACATTGGCAGCTTTAGCGTTATCCGCAAGTCGTCGAGGTAAAATCCCCAGGTGTGAGGTAATTAGAGGTCACACAATCAAACACCGAGCTCGCCGGCGAGCTCGAGGCAAAAACAAGGTCACGATAAATTGCTCTCCAAATAGTCAAAGAGTATTATTCAGTAGGGCCCAATTGTGCAACACTGCAGTTGCACAGAGGCATTTTGCTCCGATCCCCCCCATGTCTCTCGACAGCGAGACAAGCCGAGGTCCGAACCACAGTGGTGCCCTTGAGCTCGCTGTCAACCCCTCCTATAATAGCGGTACGTTTTCGGCGTCCGCAGGAGACGGAGGTAGAAAGCGCTTTTCGCCTTCTACGCCCGTCTCGGGAGAAGTGCCTTCGGCACTTCTCCCTCCCGGGCTATTGTAGGGCCAGGCCCTCGCCCAAAACCCGGTGGAGCTGGACGACCGCACAGGCGGTAGCCAGCATCTATGTCCTCCCTAAAAAAAAAAAAAAAAAAATCATTCAATGAGGTTAGCTTTTTAGGCGTCTTACCTGCAGACAGTGGGATTTTCTATATCATACATAGTAGAGTTTTATATCATAATAATTTTATGGGTACGTATTTGAAGTCGACAGATTTCTTAAACGAATGTATAGAAAAATATTTAAGTAAACACTAAACAACAATATAATAAAATCCACCAAAAGCGTGTCAGATTCGCGTAAATGATTACGAAATGCTTGAAATATATCGATTTTCGGTAAATAATTATATAATAATGTGTTATTGGTAATTTGTTGTGTGTTGGTACGAAACACTCTTATATCGGCGCTAGGTAGGTAGGTATTCGTCAAAGGGCATTCCATTATGCAAAATATAATGTATATAACCATGGAACTCTAAAAATATACCGCACTGTGTCAGGGTGCTAGTAAAAATCGAAAGTCAATCTACAAGTATTACATAAAGCGTCTCAAAGTATCCATTATCATAATATTATTATAGGGTCTCTATATAAGATCCACATTACGTCTGTATGTGTATTTTTATTGAAGTGCGATCCGTTTGCCAAATGTGAGGGGTGTTTGTGTCCACAAGTTTGTTTTGCTATTTAAGTAAGTGGTTTAGTGTTCACAAACACCGTTGAAGAAATGTATGATTGGTTAATAGCTGATATTAAGATATTTTGTCGTAGAAGAGCAATGAAATTTTTATAAATTGCGCCGTTTGCCTTCAGACACTAACAGCTTTTAAATCAGAAGCTTGTTGTCGGCCAGTACGAAATTAAACAAAGCAGCATTAGAATAAGTTTAACTCGTATTTCAGCGCACGCTGCAACGTGACGTTTGCGGTAATCGCTCCTTCTAAAATGCTAGAAAATAGAATGATTCTTCACGAACATGGACGTCGTTATTATATTTCAAAAACATATGTACCTATTCAGCGATTTACTCATTGAAATAGTTTTGAATTAAGGTCCTGAATAAAAAAAAGTATTTATACTAATATATAGAACTATAGTCGAGGATCCGACAATTCTAACAGCATACTCTAATTCTGTGAAAGAACGTCGCTTTTAGATTCAAGCCAAATTATTTTAGGTTTACATCTTAATTAATCTAAAATAATTTGACTTATATTTCAACACGATACAACACCGACAAACAAGTATGTTACTTAAATAATTAGAAAATTGTCCTCCTTTATAAAATTCAGATACACCAGATACATATCAGTTAACTTCTTTTTACCTGTTCCTAACACCTGCCTTCCTAACTTCAATATAAGCCGTTCCTCATGTAAATAAAGGCTTGCACACGGTCGCTTTTGCAATATAAAACAACAGGCGGCTTTATTTCGACATTTGTCGTAAATAAATCACAATTTAGAAGAACTATGTCGGTGCTTTGCCAAAAGACGTCGCGGCGCAAGTGCTCTGTAGAGGTTGGGAATATACGGGATGAAACTGTTCAGTTTTGAAGTTAAGCCTGCTGCAACATAGTTTAAAAGCTTTAGCCACTTTCTTATGTTGATTGAATTATTATTAAATGTTCAAGTTATTTACAGCTATTTTGAGTGCAGTAAGATACGAGTATATAATAGTATCAAGTGGTAACACTGAGTAGGACTACGGGCCCATGCTGTGGTGGTATTTCGTGGTCCCATCGAGGAAAATATTGTTTATCTTTTCAGAAACCAGAAGAGTCTGACGAGGTTTTTAAGAAATATAAAGCAAAAACTATAAGAAACTGAATAACACTCACTTTTGATTGTTAACATTATCATAAAATTTAGCAATGATATCATCTTAAAGTGGGTCTTAAAATAAACATGGACAAGATGAAAATGATGTATGGTGGTAATGATGGATGGGAAAGATACGCTGGATATGGCAAGACGAGGGTCTCATCTGTGTCCTTTATGGACAAGCTCAGAGTCGCTCCACGAGTTATGAAGGGAGATATGCTCGGAGTTTCTTTGAGCAATAAAATCTGTAACGAGGATATTCGCCGAATAACCAAAGTCACCGACATAGCTTTCAGACTTTGCAAGTTGAAGTGGAAAACTGATAACCAATGGGGAAGAAAAGTTTTTGAGGTGGTGTCCAAATTATACAGGCAGGCGTAGAGTTGGTAGGATCCCCACTAGTGGACTTAAAAGTCGCGGGTAACCAATGGTTACAATAATTGTCAAAATTGGCTAATAGCCGTTCATTGTGGCGTTCTATGTGGCTTTCGTTCATAAATGGACTTCTTCCTGCTAATGATGATGATGATCAAGCTGGAGCGGTTGTGGCTGAATTTTGGGTAGCTAACCTAGATCTTGCAAGCTTCTCCAAGTCCTGGGGTTTCAAATTTTGATACCTTGACAGCTATTGGACAAAAATGTTCAGTGGCAGTGCTGAATCTCGAACTGTGCCCGATTGTTGGAAATAGGCTCGGTCTCTATTACAAGACAGCAAAATAAATTTGTAAAAAAATATGGATGATTGTAACCTCAGTCTGTATTATGGCAGATATATGTGTATGTTTTATTTAAATAGATGACAAAAGGTTTTTTTATGCCTTTGTTTTAGTTTGCTACGGAAATTATATGTAGACAAAACCGTTTTGTATGTTTTCCAAAGTCCTAGAGGCTTGCATTGTCGATTTTGAAACGAAGTTATATTCTATGCATTTGCATAAACTATTTTCTCGAGACCTTTGCGTTTCCAAAGTGTTCTTTATGTAGGTGTGTAAAGTGGTACCGTCTCGAGCTTCCGTGAACTATTATTTTGTAAATGGTTTGAGACAGAAAATGGAACTTTATAGATTACTTAAGTATGTTATACACGAAATAAAAAAATGTTAAGGTAAATATATCAATATTTTTTCTTCATGTGACGTATATATTTTTGACGTATATTATTAAAACATACTAGCTATTGCCTGCAGCTTTGCTTGTGGGGAATTCTGTACTTGGGAACTGGGGAACTACTCGGTAAATCGGAATAAAATATAATCTACGTCAGATCTATGGATATCGTCTTTGACAACTGCTTATCTGCTCGTAATTAAGATTTTTCTTATTTGACAACTGGTTGTGAAAGTCAGCTGCCAAAGCGACCGAAAGGGTATTTTAAATACCCATATTTATACATACTCGAACACCCTCGCATAAATCAAAGGTTGATATTATTCGAAGCATTCGTACCGTAGTTTGTTTAGCCGTTCCTAACCGATCAGCTAGAAGTTAAGCAACGTCCGCTGCGTACATGACTTGGATCGGTGAAGAAATTAAGGGCTGTGTATCTAGTTAATGTAGAAAATAAAATGAAATAGGTTTATTTTCATAATTGGAAAAGCACCAGGACGGTATTCTAGCAGCGTGCGCAGCATGAGCGTCAACGTCCCACGGGCAGTTGTCTTTTTCATCCGAAAAAATCTATTTTTGCTTAACATTCCTCAATGCTGTTTATATAAATTTAAAAATGAACAATGTCTTATAAATACGTGTTTGCATATCGCCAAACGAGCATCTCGAAGGGGTCCATAAAGTTAATCCCGTAATAAGCTGCGTACGCCAGTGCCACGCAGAATTTCAACAAGAGCCTGATGACGCAATGAATAAACGATTTCTGACATTTTACGACTCGCCCGAACGGATTACGGGCCCCATGATACGCGAATTTATACAATACACGTTGTTTATGACTTTGCCGTGATATAGTTCAGTTTATCTTGCAGTGAATTTCTTCTGCTTCAGTGCGTGATTTGAATTGAAATATTCAAACACTGGAAACATCGTAGAAGACCTACTCGTAGGTATTTCATATCCTAGAACTCGTAGGTGTATCATAGGTGATCTCGTAGGTGGTACAAATTGTAGAACACCTACTTGTAGGTATTTCATTACGCAGAACTCGTAGGTGTTTCATATCGTAGAACTCGCACGAAAAGTCGTGTTTCATAGAACCACAATGATTTATAGGTTTATCAACTCGTAGGTTAGGTACAACACTCGTAGGTTAGGATCTCGTAAAACTTCATTAGTATCTGTTCAACGAGTAAAAAGCAATACCGTAAAAATTATGAGTGACATTTTTTTACAATTTGTTAGCTATTAAACATTAAATTTACATGGAAAAAAAATCACGAAATGTATGCTCCAAAATAAGAACAATTTAACTGTCACACAATAGCCATTCTTCTGTGTCCTAGCCGTATTAGGATACGGCTACTGGAGTCAGCTAAAATGAAATTTTGGCCATCTCTTTCCGTGGATGTTGATGATTTCTGATCCTTTCCGGAATTTTTCTCTTAGTCTCTTACAGACTAAGAGAAAAATTCCGCAAGTCGGGCAGAAGCGCCCGCTAAAGAACTGTCATCTTACACTGCGATCTCCAAGCCACCTGGCAAGTGTGGGGATTATGGCAAACACCCCCTTTACCAGGGGAGGCTGTGTTCATTAGTAGACAATCCTGCTGACACAATACAGTACAAATGATTATGATCGATAAGATTTTGACGCTTGCTAAGTCAAGACCTCCTATAATGTTGCATATAATATTTTTTAACAAATATAATTATTAATTTACGGTCTTCTAATGCGTATTTCTTAATTAATTAGGTGTATGCATTTCCGCAATTTAATACGTGAATCAATAATTAATAGTATGCCTCATTAAAAACTACTTATAAAAATTCTACTACCAAATTACTACATATTGTATTGATACCAAGACACGCTTACAAAAAATGACAATAAAATATCAAAGATCACGTTGTTCTAGTTGTTTCCTTCACTCAAAATTCGCTTATTCCCACAATCAAATATACATGAGGTATAATGAAGTTATACCAAAGCCGGAAAAGCGTAATTGGTTCCAAGAAATTCATACGCGGCCCTTATTTACCTATATCATTCAAAGTCATAACCAATTGTTTGTATTACATATCTGTGGTTTAGAAGTTGGCTGTTTGTAAAGTTTCTCAAACTGAATTGGTAATGTATGAATTTGTTTGTAAATGTATGAATTTGTTAATTGGTAATGTATGAAGTTTTTTTTTAATTATATTAAGGTGTGCTGCTTATTGAAAAATCAGTATGAAATTAACATGTAAAACTACAGGACTAAAATTTTTATATTTTTACCCATGGTATATATACATACATCCCCACACGATAGTAAAAAACGAGAGGACAAATCAAAGTTATGAGCTATATGTCATGTTGGCTCAGCGGTCAGAGCATATCCTGGTTATAGCGTACATGGTGCGGGTTCAAATCCCGCCCGTGACTACAGCTTTTCCTCTCATTGTAATTTGGAATAATCCAGGACTAAAACTTTATCAGAATGCGTTTACTCATGAAGTCGACATATTGCCCGAATACATTTTTTCTCAGACTTGATATAATCTTTATATTTATTATTGGGTTTTCGTTAATCTATGGATACGTTATAAATGAACCATAATTAAGGACTAATTATTATGATTAAACATATTCTTTAAATATTTGTTATACAAAAGTAATATTTGACCCACTTTATTAGTTATTAGTCTTTTGACATGATTTGATAACATAGTTACTAAGGATATTGTTGCTCATTTCTCTTACTTTTGGGGACCAACGAGTAACGATCACACGTAATTTCTACATCTCAACAAAAATTCATAAAACAGATTAAAATATCGATCGATTTATGTTTATTTATGTTACAAAGAAAGCGAATCTGTCATTAAAATAGATGACCACATAGAATGTTTTCTCTGCTGTCTTTGCAAAATTAAAACAATTATTTAAATACATGCCATTGAATAGACAAACGATATACTCCGTGAGTGTTTGTATGCTGAAATTGGCATTGGAGCACAAAAGTTAGAAAAATCACGTATATTGCGTTAAATCTAACACTGATCGTGTTTCCCAAATCTCTCTGTGTTAACAAGGGAGAGAGAGAGAGCAACTATTTTATAATTTTTCTTCTTGCTTCATCGAAGTGAAGTTTAGTGAAGACAACTTTTACTGCGGCCCTTTATATGACAGTTTAACAGGGACCTTACACGCTCACTAATGAGGTAGGAAATAATGATCTCTACGATTTATCACTGAAACATTCTCGTGTAAGTAAACAAATGAATTCAAACCAAAAGTTGATACACAAACAAACGTTGAACCAATCATCCCGGGGCGGCTATGAATATCGTTTGCAAACCGTTCCTACACGCTATTGTTAACAAGCATTTCTAAACACAATCACCTTCCCCATACACAGGTGATCACAATCACACTGTGTGCTAAATATACGCCGAAATTCCATGAACATGCAAAATGTTCGCGAACATTCGATTTTTTTTTTTATTTTTATTCCTGATAGGTTAGCCTTTGGGCACTATCTCACCTGATGATGTGGTCGAAGATGTTGTTCAGGCTAACCTAGAATTACTGACTCTCAAGGACAGCTGCCGGAACACAACGGTGGGGTGCTTGGCTTTTCTACTTGAGGGTGGTCGCTAGCCAGGCGGGCATTCGCAAAATCAAATCAAATCAAATCAAAAAATCTTTATTTCAGACATAAAACAGTCCATATTATAAAATAGAAAAACATAGAATTATAGTAAGATAGGATCAGGAATACACAATATAATAAAAAGTCACAGCGTACATTCAAATGTCAAGAAAAATATTCGTACGATAAATATAAGCGTTAACATTTTTAATATTATAAATTTATATTAATTCAAACATAATGCAGGTAAGTTAATTGTATACATGTGAAAAATAAATCCAGAATGAAAATAAGAAAATTAATTAATTTAGTTTAGGACTGGACAGCCCCACATGCACGCTTGTCCAGTGTTTCATAACAGCAGAGTCCAATCCCACCCGTCCTGCTATCAGTTGCAGGTAACTGTTGGAGCTGTCTCGCACCAGTGGTGCAATTCTCTTGCGGAGTACCGCTGCGAACCCATCCACTTGAGCATCGGCAAACATTCCTGATGCACTGCAGAAACGCGGCAGCCCCACCAGCGCCCTGAACGCATTATTGTATTGTACGCGCAAGGCATTGTAAGCCTTTTGCGTATACTTGACCCATAGGCTGCACGTATAAAATGACTGACAATATGCTGTAAACAGTGTCATTTTTACATCTGCAGTACAACGTGCAAACCTACGAGCCAACATGTTGGCTCTGACTGACAATGCCCTGCGCTCCCTCTCTATGTCTAGGTCGTCTGAGAGTGTATCAGTGACCCAGTGGCCCAGATATTTTAAATGCGTAACTTTGACCAAAGTGCTACCATTTAGAGTAACTGGCGGGATGGTGTTATACATTTTTGAGCCAGCTTTGAACACCATCAAGTTACTTTTACTAGCAATATATCTGAGTTCACGAGTCTCCACATAGCACTCGCATATTTTAATTAATTTTCGGAGGGCACTGATGGGCTCAGCAGCACCATGTCATCAGCGTAGCTTATGTTGTATATATAAACACCATTAATCGAGCACCCGACCTGAGTGCTGCTAAGCCCGCGTATCAGCCGGTCAATGTATAGATTGAAGAGGCTGGGTGACGTCAAGCCGCCCTGTCTCACCCCACACTCCAACCTGTACACATCCGACAGAGACTCCGACCACCTGACAAAATTTCTCTGGTTCCCGTACCAGTATTTGAGCAGAGATATATACCCATCCGGAAGCTCAGTATCACTATGCAACTTTTGCCACAACCTGTCATACGACACAAGATCAAAAGCTTTTGACAGATCTAAAAAGCAGGCGTAGACAGGTGTGCTTCTATCAGTATAGTATTGAACAGTATGTTTCAGGTTCAGTATTGCTGTTTCAGTTGGAAGCCCTGGTCTGAAACCAAATTGAGTATCATGCAGCTTTAGATGTTTAGATAACCGTTTCTCAACCACACTGTCCAGGACCTTCGCGATTACAGTTGCTAATGATATGGGTCTATAGTTGTTTAGGCTAGATTCATCACCTGTTGTTTTTGATTATAGGGGCAACTACAGTGCTCATCATTGCTTCGGGCAAGTACGAATGACCTAAACAAAAGGTGAAAAACATGGCAAGTACTCTTGGCAGGTGAACGCCCGCCTGTTGCAAATGCTCAATACTCAGTGAGTCGTGCCCCGGTGACTTTCTTCGCTTCATGCTATTGACTATCCCTGAAACTTTTTTCACCGTTACTCGCTCAAAATGGGCCCCAGTACATATTTCAGTATCATGTGTTGCTACATTCAGAGATTCTAAAGAAGATTTCACCCTGAAATGCTCGCTGAAACGGTTAGCAATATGAACAGGATCGCTAATGCCCTCAACACTCATCGGGACACTAGTCTTTGGATTCATCTTGTTAGATTCTATCCAAAACTTACTAAAATTCTTGGCTCTGTGATGAGTAGCTAAGATGTCCATTTTTATTTGTGTCTGATTGTTTTGACACCATTTAAGCTTTGATTTAAACGCTGCTCGTGACTCACGCATTTTGTTGTACACTGGCCCCGAATTGACTTTACCGTGTAAGACCCACTCATGAAACCAAAGCCGAGCCTCCCCATGCGCGTTCTTTACGTATTTGTTCCAACCTGTGACATATTACTTCTTATGTTTATTTTTACAAGTTACATTTAAATTATGCTTATAACAAACGGTAGCAGCATCCCTTAAGGAGTCAACAATTCTTTCAACAATTCATCTATAATATTTCTGTGATTTAAATTACAACATTTGATATCAGCACATTGTCTAAATTCTGCAGGAAAATCGATCTGTCGTTACTTATGAGAACATGTTTGTGAATACTTTTTAATCTGAATTTTATCCCTTTCACCCCATAAGACAGTATTGGGTACACGTAATTTTGGAAAACATTTTGGCTTTATAATTAGATTACATGTAATTTCTAACGGGTAATGATGAGACCATGACATATTGTAATTGACTTTAACGTCTATAATCTCATTTTTGGCGGCTTCAGTAGTGACTACATGGTCTAACCATGATCTAGTTCCGTGTGCGTCACTTATATACGTATATGAATCCGACATAATTCCTAGGTACTCAATATCCGCACACGACCAACTCTGCTCAGTACAAAAATCTAGTAGTTCCTTTCCGAATGGGGCACTTGGGTGAGCGTTAAAATCACCCAAAATAAAAACAGAGTCTACATTACATGTATCTGTCACTGCGCTTATCTCACCCAGACAATCCATAAACTCAGCTAAATTATCCTTAGAGTCCGTCGGCATGTAAATCGAAAACACAAAAAAATGGCGTTCTTCAACCACTGCTTTTACTGCCGCTATACGCACACATGAACACTCTACAACCGACACTGTATGAAACACGCTTTTACGCCATAGTAGTGCGACACCTCCGTGTGGACGGCCTCGCAACATCCCTGCAGAAGTGTCCACCGCCGATTTTCCGGTATACGCGAAGTCCTGATCAATCCCTCCTAGATACGGGATCTCATCTGGCAAAAGCCTAATTTCCTGTAGTGCAACAATATCGGCTGTTTGGCACAGTGACCGTACAGATTCCACGCATCTCATTATTGATCGGCAGTTAAAGCTTACAAATTTTGTATTATTTATGCTCTTGTCGGTGGTGTGATGCATAATTTTTATTTTTAAATTCGACAAAACTTCTAATGGTTATTCCCTTAGGCCAAAGTATGTCCTCTAAGAACAGCGATAGTTTTGTAAAATGCCCTACTACCATGCTATAACGACTGCCATCCTAAGACAACAACCGGGACCGACGGCTTAACGTGCCCTCCGAAGCACGGAAGCGCTCAGTAGTAATGTCACTAGAGTTCACCTATCCAACTCATGACCGCGGCGGCCGTTGCTTAACTTTGGTTGTCAGAATGGCTAAGGAAACTTCGCTACAAGCGCTTCATAAATACTAGTAAGATACTAGTATCATAATAGTAAATATGCTAACAAGGCTGTTAATTTAATATTTTAAAATTGTAAAGCATTTACATATAACGTACCATATGAAGATAATTTTAATTAAAAGTTAAGTGTCGAAACAATTCGTTACAATAAATTTTATTAAATTTCATAATGATGGTGTGAAAAGCTAAAAAAAAGTAAGATTACTTATTGATAATTTAGGGTATAAATTAATTGAATTCATTTAGCATAGTGGTAGGGTATTTTGCAAAAACCTGCCTGGCTAGCTTTCCCCAAGCGCCTATCAGTGTATTCCATAAGCAGTACTGAGTGCCAGTATTACAGGCACATGTGACTTAACAACAGTATGTGACAGGGTGATGGGCGCGATGCGGTTCGTCACGAAATAACGAGAAAATAGTGCATGTGCCTCGTGTTATATATTATATGTAAATGTGTCAATATCTAATAAAAAAACACATTACGGTTCCGTTTTTAGGGTTCCGTACCTAAAGGGTAAAAACGGGACCCTATTACTGAGACGACGCATATAATGAGAAGAGTCCTGTATGACTGGAATGGTGGCATACGAGTAGGGGGTCACTTGCTGAATAACCTACGCTTTGCTGACGACACCACGATTATAGGTGCCTCTGAAAGTGAACTGGCTGAACTCCTGACCAGAATAGGCAATATCAGCCAAGAATATGGTCTTCACATTAACAGGAGCAAAACCAAACTGATGTTTGTAGACAGAGCGGGCACCATGCAGCGAACTAATGAGCTCCGTGACCTGGATGTTGTTCACAGATTTGTATATCTGGGATCACTAATCAGTGATGACGGCAACTGCGAGCAAGAAGTGATCAGAAGATCCCAGATGGCAAAGTCGGCATTTAAGAGGCTCGAGAAGGTATGGAGAAATAGAAGCATCAACCGCAAAACCAAAATAAAACTTATGCAGACCCTTATTTTCTCGATATTTCTTTATGCATCTGAAACCTGGACTTTGAAGTCTTGTGTGCGCTCGAGGATTGACGCATTCGAAATGTGGTGCTGGCGTAAAATGCTCCGAGTATCCTGGACAGAACGCCGGACTAATGAGTCAATCCTCAGAGAGCTCAAAATTAAGTCAAGACTGTCAACTATATGCATGCAGAGAGTTTTAAAGTTCTTCGGACACACAGTCAGGCGAGACCCAGACAGTCTAGAAAGGCTTATGATTACTGGCTGTGTTGAGGGCAAGAGAAGTAGAGGACGCTCGCCAACACGATGGACAGATGCAACTCAGGGTGCAACACAGTCAACCCTTCAGGCCGCCATTCAGATGGCACAGGACAGGTCAGCTTGGAGAGCAGTGGTGGCGCAGGCTGCACGCCATAATCACGTCCCTCAGTCATGAGGATACGACTAAGAAGAAATTACTGAGACTTTGCTGAACGTCCTACCGTCCGTCTGTCACCAGGCTGTATCTCAAGAACGGTGATAGCCAGACAGTTGAAATTTTCACAGATGATGTATTTCTGTTGCCGCTATAACAACAAATACAAAAAGCTGGCCAAGTGCGAGTCGGACTCGCGCAAGTTAAAACAAAAAAAGGATAATATTTGAAGTCTAATGTTGTATAACTAATGGTACGGAACCCTTCGTGAGCGAGTCCGAATCGCACTTGGCCGATTTTTTATTTTTAAACCCGTCGAAAAATATTCTGATTATCTAAGCTTATTAAAAACATGTCCAAACGTTAAACCACAAAAACTACCAAAGTTAGTCGTTCAGATCATTTTAAACCTAGTAACTCTCCCAATCAATAATGTAGATACGCTATACATATCAACAAAACTTATTTCGACATATTTCGTTTGTATTCTTATACATCGGTTACTACTTAGTATGCAACATGGTCCATTCGTTCCAGGTTGCGGACTTGCGACATCGTACAGTTGGGACTTGGGATAATCTGTTCCGGTATTCTGTGCAAGGTGCTCGAGACGAGGAAGTTTCGCCGGTAAAGATGTTCTTATTGTACGAAGATAGTGGTTACGGTAATGCTGAGTCAACGTTTGATAATAGTTCATGCAGGAAACGAGCCTTTTTATCCGACTTTCGGAAAAGGAGGAGGTCCTCAATTTGTTTTACCTCAGAACTTTTTACTGGGTGAACCGATTTTGATATATTTTATTTAATTGAAAGCTGATATTTGTCGTGTAGTCTCATATAAATTTCATCAAAATCAGTCAAGCCGTTTTTGAGTTATACTGCGATAACTGTTTTTTCCTATCTTGGTAATATAGTCATTGCCAGTTAATGACAATCGAACCCGTAAGTAGCAAGGGACACTAAACAGAGTGATAATTCAAAAGTAGGTACCTATTATGACAATTGTGTGCATGGTACTAACTTCGACAAGTTATTTCACACCTTTAAGTGTTGAAGTCTGTCCCTATTTAGGAAAAAAACCACGGATACTGCACGTGATCATCACAAAGAAGTGAATAAACATAATTACGAGAAAGGGCTGGTTAATCAAGTAGTCCCAAAGTACTCAGTAGCTAGTAATTGCTCAGTAATTCTGTTCTGGTCTTCAACAACGCACCATATCTTAATAAATAAGTTGAAAGACCCTCCAATTCAAATACTATTAAACAATAAATTAACAAATTGGTTACAAAGACACGATATTGCAATTGATCAAAAATTTACAAATCAATGTTATATGTCCTCCTCCTAGCGTCTTTGTTTCCCGAGAGCTACAATCTGGAAATCAAGTCTAGAGTGAATAGGTATCTACTTGGCAAGCATGCTCCACTGTCGACCGCGACGTTACTTACCATGAGGCGAGACTGCGGTCAAATGCTTGCCTATACGCAATAAAAAAAACAGCACAAGGAGAGGTTTACAGAGTTTTCCGTGAACGTGCCGAACATGGACGCCCTGTCTTGCGATTGCCTCCATTTTAATACATTTTTAGTTGATTGACGTTAATTTAAAACTACTTGACAAAATTAAGTGAAATATGATAGAATCAACATGCCTACCTCCTTGGATCCAACAAAAAAAGAATCATCAAAATTGGATAATCCAGGAATAAGTTACGAGTAATTCAAAGTTGTTAAAAAAGGCGTCGACTTGAGAAACTGCCTCATTTGTTGGAAATTCAAAAGAGAAAGACCACTTTCCAAATTTTAGGTACAATATAAGTACATTAGACTTTTCTTTACAACTACGACGTTGCCATAGTATTTTTTTAATTTTGTACTTCATTTGTTTAAGTACAAAATTAAAAAGTACTTATCTTTAATCAATTGTACCAATTAATCAAATTCAATTGTACCAAGTCCAAAGTCTTGGCAATGTAATACCTGTTAGGTACAATTCCATAAAAGAATTATGATAAAGTTGTGTGATATGTTATCTCGTCTGTTGGCTTTGTTCCGAACGCTGCGCTGCTGATACGACAACAAGATACGCCACAAATATATTATGTGAAGTAACTTAATATATACCTTCGAAGAATAATAGGCTTATTGTATTTGTATTTCGTTGCAAGAAAAATCCTAGTTACATGTACATGTGTACACGTATTCAAAATTTTGCACTTACCGATGCATGATAGTAGGGTTTTTTGAAAATGTCCATCTAGATAACCACTTTCAAGTAGAAAACCTGTCGCCCAGCACCTAACGGTGTTCCGGTAACTTTGAGGACTTAAAAACCTATTCTAGCACCAGATCTACGTGTGCATCATCACTTACCACTAGACGAGATAATAGTCAAAGGCTATCTGTGTTAATAAAACCGGCCAAGTGCGAGTTGGACTCGCACATGGAAGGTTCCGTACCCACACAAAATATTTAAACAAATAAATCGTTTTCAATACAAATAAAAACATCGCAACCCTAAAAGGTTGTTAGCATTTTACCAATAACCCTGTATACAACACTACAACTACTACAATGCAAGTCATTTCACTCGCCACAATGTTTTTTTTACTCCTAAACCATCAATGTTTATCCAGTATTGCTTCAAGGCAGAATATTTGACACTGCGTAAAACCATCAAGATGGACTGAAAGTCTTTTGTTTTGCTTATTTCTCTTAATAAAATACAAGATTTGCGGCGCGTATTATACTTTATTTTCTACGATTGCGCCTTTAATGGCAATTTGTTGTCACATTGTAAAATATTTTGGAATACTATAGTGCTATTTAAACATTCTGGACACACGGTAAAATATTCTAGAACATCAGAGAACAAGGTCGCTCTCGATTACTAACTGCTTCACTCGCTTCCCAAAGGTACGTACATAGATATCTTCTTCTAATACACCGAAAAGAAATAAATTCAATTTATTAGCATAAAGCAGAAACACGGGTGATGAACCTATTTCAGCAGAAGATACTCTTGCACAAATAAATTATCAAATTTTAATAGCTAATTTTTAAGAACGAACTTATGTTCACTTTTTTAATGAATAATAGTTATTTGTTATACAAGAGTGCAAAGTTGCTTTTTAACCGCGTGTTCAATTTTGATGACCGAGCAAGCGAAGGATTCTAAAATTGAATCACGAGCGCAGCGAGTGATTCAAAATTAGAATCCTGAGCGTTAGCGAGGGAATCAAAAGAGCACGAGGTGAAAAATCTTTGCACTCGAGTGCAACACGTAACTTTTCATTCCACCTCAGCGAGGAAAATACTTCTCGCGTGATTGTTGAGGGAGAAAGCTCATTTGAGCATTATTAACAGTTTCAGTCAATTCTGTTGGCGTCAAACAAACTTCCTCGTCGCTAGAATCACTCATTTTAGTTTTTTCACTTGTTTTCAAGTTTCTTGTTTTTAATAAGTATAAGGTTTAACAATGACGTGAAAAAATGCCGCGTAAAGAACCGCGTACAAAGAAAATTTAAAAAAGAACACCAAGAAGGTTCCGAGTCTGAGTTTTTAACAAATTAAAAAAAAGTTGTTTGATATATTCGGCACCATAGAGGTAGCAGTAAATGGGTTTAATGTTTTTTTAAATTCACAAACTTAGTGCACACGATGTTCTAAATTCAATTTACTTTATCCTCTAGAGAATAAAAACGGCTTTTCCACTCAGATATTGAAGATTAAAAATACTCTTTCCGAGATGGTGGGATGAAAAGATTATTATTATTGAAAAAAAACACTCCGAACCCAATCCTTGATGTTCAAAACTATAACAGTAAGTTTACTTTTATAGATCATTGGTTATATAAAGAGATACGACTATTGTTTACATGGGGTGGCGAAACCATTGCTATGTAAAGTTGATGTGCTGAGTTCGATCGTCAGAATCCTTCTAGGTGGGTACCATTTGATTGCAGTGTTAGATTTACTTACTCGAAGCAATAGTGTGAAAACCCTACTGTGTTTAGCTGGAAAGTACTGTAGCTAGTTAAATTACTGGCCCTACGAGGCATAATAACTAATGTTACGGATTAATGAGTACAGTGCAGGACGGATTATTTCCTATTGGACTATTGTCTTTCATAGACAGATTGCCAAGTAGCTGTATAGAAAAAAAAATGTATACTTCCTAAAACAAAAAAAAATGATTTTATGATGCAGAAATTGTTAGTAGCAGTCTGGAGTCTGGAGCTCTTCTCGGCAGATGACTCGCCACTTATTACATGGTACTTAAACACTTCTGGTGAGAGGTGTTTAAATCCAAATCTGCCTACCAGTTTGGGGAATATATTCGTCATGTTATGATTAGGAACGTGTTTTTCTTGGAAAGTATTTACCCCCCACTGTTTATTTCATTCCCAGAACATAATTATCGGTTATATTGACTCAAGACAAAATCAGGTCAAAGCAAAGCTATTTTCTTCCAATTGCTCAATTACAGATTGCTGAATTGATATTATTTTCGGCTACGTAATGACGTCATAATGAGACCATTTTTAGGGTTCCGATTTAGAAAACAGGACACTATTAATATGGGTATATTAATAGTGTCCTGTTTTGTAAATCGGTCTCTCGGTCCAATATTTAATAAGCTGTATCTTTAGGGCCTTCATATGAAGCTGGTTTTTTATTTTATTTATTTTAAATCTACACTCCACAGACTCCAGGGTCCATGACTTTTATCACTATGACATTTTTGATTACAAAAATCAAGAAATATGAAATAGGAAACATGCAACATTCCAAGGGGGAACAGTGTTAAAAGTTTTTTTTTTTCGTTTATCATTAGCACCAGCATCCAGAGCAGACCAGTATCCTCTAGCAGAACCCGTTCACGAGTTGACGCATGTGCCAGCCTTCCTCAACCATTTTTGAGGGAAGATGGCGACCCGACACACAACACCGCCGCTATACAACACCTTTCTGTGAGCATGACCGCTCCGGATACCCGTGCCAACGATTACAATTACAAAAATAATTTGGGACTACAATAAAATAATATACCTACAGCTGTACCTTTAGGGCCTTCATATGTAGCTGGTTAACATGCAGCCAAATGGTTAAACAGCCGTTTAATAAACAACCTTTTGAAGCAGTGATAGCTCAGTGGCTTTGACTATGGACTGCCGCGCAGCAGGTCCATGGTTCGAATCCCGCCGCGGGCTTGAGCTTCACCGCATGGTGGAAGGGCATTTTTGCGAATACCCGCCTGGCTAGCGACCACTCTCAAGTAGAAAATCTGTCGCCAAGCACCTAACGGTGTGTTCCGGCAGCTGTCCTTGAGAGCCAGTATTTCTAGGTTAAGCCTTTTAACACCTTCGACCCCATCATCACTTACCATCAGGTGAGATTTTGGTCAAAGGCTTACCTATCAGCAATAAAAAAAAAAAACCTAGCCTTTTCGCTAATTAGCCACTGGCCTCGATGAAATTCAGCTTTGGCAGTTAATGAACTGGCTGGCTGATGTTTATGCCATTCATAAAATAACGAGTCTAGGGCACAGTCATCTATAAACATGACGACGAGTGAAGCGAGTAGGAGCGTTTTAGGTTACTCGTAACCACAATTGCTAACCGAGCGAGCGAAGCAAGCGAGATGCGTCATAAAAGTGTTTTTGGGCAGGATTGTGACGGAACAAGTACGTGACCCACCTGATATTAAAGGGTAGCCTCTCCTATAGCAGATGCATATCGTAAGTGACGAACTTCATTTTGCTGGTCACTGAGACATACGGTTGTGAAGGTTCATGTGCCTGTAAATTTACTGGCTTTCAAGGACTATTTCAGGAACACACTGCTAGGTGCTTGGTGACAGAATTTCTACTTGAGGTAGATAACCGGGCGAACTTTCGCACAACGCTCTTCCACCATGCGGTGAAGCTCAAGCTGCCGGTGGGGATCGAACCATAGACCTGCAGCACGGCAGTCCGTAGTTATTATCGCTCGAGAATAACTACGGACTGCTAAATGGTTAGGCAAGTTATGAAATGTTATCGATCCAAGTTATTTATCTAGCTGTTAGAATGAATGGCTGAATATTATTCATGATCATTCGGACTGTTAGTTGAACAGCGCCATTGAGTAAAAAGGCTAGGCTGTTTATTGAACGGCTGATTAAGCTAGTTGGCTGCAACATACACATATGTGTAAACACAGTGGTTTGCCTAAAAAATCCTAGTTAAAATAAAATATTTAAAATAAACGCTCAACATTCACTCAAAGTTATATTTTAATTTTGTTCATCAAATATGTATATGACATAAGTGCCAAACAAAGTATTTATGATACTTAAGTAATGTATTACAATAAACACGTATACACTTATAATATACACGTATTATAACATTTTACTCGTATCTATAACAATTAAGGACATATACCCGCCAGCCAAATCGTGAACTTTTATATAAACTCAACACGTTTTTAAAAAAAATACTCGTATGTAATTATAGTGTATTATTAGACCTATCGTTTTTGGGTTAAATCCTTTTTCTTTTGAACTAATAATTTTTTTTTATTATATAGCGTTTAGTATATAGCACTCGTTTTTAGGAGTTTGAGCCAGTTATTCGTAGCTCCAGATTTATTTAAAAAGTATAGTACACAATTACACATGTATAAATAACTTCCCATTATAGAAAGTTCATTATATTCCCCATGTTTGTGGTGCAATAGAAATATTAAAAACATGCTTATTTTTCTTGAAGAAGATGTTTAAAGTTGGGTCTTTCTTTTATCTAAAATTACGAGTTTTTGAGCTAGTGTAATTTCAAAACTATATAATTTAATGTAAATATGATGCACCACAAACCTAGATATTAGGGTAGTTATTACGTAGGTAAAAAATCATTGAGTTTTATACGCTATTATTAAAATGAGATTGGAGCTGCGTTTTGTATGGGGGCGTTCGTCTAAAATATACCCTTAATGACAAAATCTGTCCAAGTGAAGACTTGCTATAAATCCTGGACTGAATGAAAAACTGCGAACCTATACGTAATTTAAGATACATAAAACTAATGTATATCTGTACAGAACACTCGGTATTTCAGTCCAACTCCCTCTTTACCTATATTATTATAAGGATAGGTAGTTATGATACCTTGACCTATTTATTGGAAGACTGTATCAGTAGGACTCTGGTTCTTATGTTCCATTACGTATTTGATAGCGCTGTCCCCCTTTTCATCTTAATGTTTTACCTATTAGTGGTAGGTACAGCTCCTGGATTAAAAATACAAAGTAAAAATACCTACACAGAAGGTGGATAAAAGAAATAAATGTTGAATATTGTAAAGATGACTAAGGGGAAATGCGTTTCATGAGCCCAAATCTCCAAATTCAAGTTTATATCATTGTGCTGAATAGATTCAGGTGTTACTTTGCGGAAATCCATATTTAATAATATATCAGTCTCGATCGTGCGCTCAGTGAGTCAAGCCTGAAGATGCTTCGTTTAGAAGCGAAACTAGTCGAATATTCTCCCGATTAGGCTGCGTGGCGTTTGTGACTTCACGTAGGTTTAACAGGAAAATTAGGCGGCATTGTCACTATATATATATTTTAATATTTTTTAAGTGTTTTATTAAAATATTATATTATGTTTTCTTAAGATAATACTTCAAAAAATATTTGTTATTTTTCACACTTTTATCATTTGTGACGGAAAAATCACGCGGCCTCCCTTAATGTTCTGCAGACTAACCTCTACCTATATCAGATGCATTAGGTACGTCACAAGTGACGAATTGCACTGCGCCCGTCACCCTGAGACATACAGTTGTTAACTCTCATGTGCCTGTAATTTTACTGGCTTTCAAGGACTGCTGCTGGAACACAATGTTAGGTGCTTGGTGACAGATATCTTTTACTTGAAGGTGGTGGCTAGCCAGGCGAGCATATGCAAGATGCCCTTCTACTATGCGGTGAAGCTCAAGCCGACGGTGGGGGTCGAACCACGGAACTGCAGCATGGCAGTCCAATAACTATTACCGCTCGGCCATCATTGCTTCGAAAATAGCTAAGTCCACCCGCAACATGACATTAAAAATTATCACTTACAAAGTTGCACAGCCTTTTTAAAATACATATAAACTATATCGACGACTGTGACAATACACTATTAATTTTGACAGGTAACTGGAGGTAACTATATTGAGCTATCGTAATGAGTGAGTGTGGTAGCTAGCTAGGTGGGCATTTTCAAAATGCCCTACCACCATATATTAAATCTAAATATTACATAATACTTTATTAGTGTCCTGTATTGACAGAAAAATAATTTTAATTGTTATTGTTATTAATTAATTGGAGCACAAAATTTCGGCAGAAATGCCAAGTCCCAGGTGGCTGAGATGGTATTGAGCATCCGACGCGATATCGGAACATGCGGGTTCGATTCTCGCCATGGGCATAAGAATTTTGTACTCAAATAATTTGTTTGATAAAATAATTATTTGCTATGCAAGGCTGCAAATTTGTTTGTTGGTGCGCTCGTTTTTTGATTGACACATTACGACGCGAAGGAGTCTAAGATTCAAATATAGAATCCTGAGCGTACCGACGGATACAAAGGTACGACACTCACAATTACTTTGATGCTAAGCGGAACACACAATTTTTCACCTCACTAAGTATCAGCGAGGAAAATGCTACGAGTATGTGCAAGCTTTAATAATGAAGTAAAATAACTATAATTTGAAGTATTGGGTCAGTTTTCAGTTTTAGAAAAGAGCTCCTTTTTCTATTTTATTTCAAAACCTTAAATTACTGCGGTGACCCTTTTTATATGGCGACACAACGAGCCATCTTTAGTGATTTTAGGGTTATATTTTCATTATTTCATGGCTATAACAAGTTGCTGAAAAGAAGTAAATGACTGAGGCGTGTCTATAGCAGGCATTAATTTTATTGTAAATAATATTTTTGTTACAGTTACCTATTAGATAGATCTTTTTACTAAATAACAAAAAAAATGTATAATATTATGTATCGTAATATGGTAAACTTATACGAGCATTAACTGCTAAAAACCTATATTAGAAATTGGAATTTTCAGTATTGGGTTGATTTTTCGTCCAAAAAAAGGAACTTCCAACGCACGGGGTAAGGGCTGGTTAGGTATAGTCGTTTATAGTATGTTATTGAAGCCTTGAGTAGGTGTCCTATACAAAAGAGTATTCCAAACACTAATGAGGTTCTTAATTGAGACTACTAAAATGTATGTGTACATACCATAGCTTTCTCCACCATCTCCCGGAGTCCGGAGTATCCTTTGCAGAGTCCGCGGTGCGGTCACCTTTCACTCACGTCACAAAATCTCACGTAGTAACAGTAGTATATCTAGCCCGATATTCCAAAATCCGGGAAAAATATTATAGATAACACGTTGCATTGATACGACAATATTTGTACATATTTAAATTAAGAATGCGACACCGCTGTGGTGTATGACGCGGGGAGCTGTCCAACGGCTCTCATCAAGACTGGTTTGTCGCGGCGAAGCGAAGCATCAATCGCGGATCTTTGCGGGTAGTCGAAAACAACTAAGCATGCTTTGACATACACATATTAATGAAAAAAAGAACCAGTATTTGTATATATTAAAATTGTGATAATATCCGCTGTTCGTGTGAAATCCTTAATTACATGTTTATGTATTAATACATTTTTATTGTATTTTATATAAAATAAAAATAATTAATTGAATTGAGAATATCCTCAATGTCATTATGGAATACTGTTGGGGATATAAATAAAACTTGGTGGATTATTTCGTAACACTGAGTTGGAGAGTGCAAGTAGTTCTCAAATTGGGTGACACTGCTTCGAAAACTAGGATATGTTTAAATAAATATATTTAATTAATCTTGTACCGCGCGTGCGGGCTATTGGAGATCGCTACTGATGCTTATTTTAAGCTACCTACGTAAAACTGACTTGAACCTAAAAGCACCTACCAAATTATTATTTTATTTTTAGTTCAGTGTACTGCCTACAGATGGCACCATAGGCACGTTGATGTTATCTATATACAGTATTTCTACTTCATATAAACAGACGAATCGCGAGCTATACCTACGCGCCTCGATCTCGGCCTGCGCTCGATACGCAGACAGTCGTGACTGTGCCGCAGTGAAGAATGGACGGTGTGTTATTTTTTTAACAATAACCGCGCTATAGTTTCACTAAAAATAAGTTACATGTACATATTTAATATGACAAATATATATTGTGCTGTTTTTGGTTGCATGAATTTGTCAATAACGCATACAGAGATAACTTTTTTAGATTACCTGGAAACTCTGAAAGGTAAGACTATAAAATAATTTTACTAACTAAATAACATATAATAATACTACTACTTACTAGTATGAAGGTACATAATGTGTGTCTGTTTTAAGGATAAGTATTTCCTCTTATCTCCCGAAAAAAAGATATCTGGATTAATAACAAAATCGGCCAAGTGCGAGTCGGACTCGCGCACGATGGATTCCGTACTATTAGCTATACAACATTAGACTTCATATTTTAACCTTTTTTTGTATTAACGTGCGCGAGTCCAACTCGCACTTGGCCAACTTTTTGTATTTGTTGTTGTAGTGGCAACAGATTACATCATCTGTGAAAATTTCAACTGTCTAGCTATCACCGTTCTTGAGATACAGCCTGGTGACAGACGGACGGACGGACGGACAGTGAAGTCTCAGTAATAGGGTCCCGTTTTTTTTTTTTTTTTTTATGCCTGATAGGTTAGCCTTTGACCACTTTCTCACCTGATGGTAAGTGATGATGTGGTCGAGGATGTTGTTCAGACTAACCTAGAGTTACTGGCTCTCAAGGACAGCTGCCGGAACACACCGTTAGGTGCTTGGCGACAGATTTTTCAACTTGAGGGTGGTAGCTAGCCAGGCGGGCACCATGCTGTAACGACTGCTATCCTAAGACAACAACCGGGACCGACGGCTTAACGTGCCCTCCGAAGCACAGAAGCGCTCATTAGTAATGTCACCAGCGGTCACCCATCCGAGTTATGACCGCGGCGGGCGTTGCTTAACTTTGCTGATCGAATAAGAATGGCTAAGCAAACTTGGCTACGAGCGCTTCATACTTTTACCCTTTTACTTCATATTTTTACCCTTTGGGTACGAAACCCTTAAAAATGAATAGAGTAAAGGAAATTAATTGACACGAGTGAAATAGGTTATTAAGGCGGTTCATGAATCACGATACGGTAGGTACGCTTGTGTTAAAAGCTCGGGGCATGTTTGTTTTGTTTTGTTAGTTTGTATACTACAAAGTATTGACGTAGTATTTTATTATTAATATTACCTAGTTGTTTATTGTACTGCATGTATACTGCAATAAAGCATATTTATAAGACCGATTTGTTATTCAAACATAAACATGTTTTTTTTTACTTAAATCTACCCATAAAAATATACGCATTTTTATGGACCACTTCCTATTCAATTCATAAAGTATTTTATTTGTTTATATTTTATAAAAAAAGTATATTTACAATCACAAAACTAAATGGAAACATAAAGTAAGCAAATGAAATTAAAATGCTGGAGGCGGATAGCCCTGTCGCATGTTTACGTACCGCACGGCTGTAGGCAATTATTTCGAGGACAGGGGGCCAACTCTCACCTCTTATAGTAATAATAACTTGATATTACTGCTAAATGTTATATCTCCACGTCAATTAAGCAGCCTTACAAGAGGTAAAGGAATCGCTCGGTGCTTTGATGACGTCACATCAACTAGTTCACTCTTTTCGAGAACTCTGACGTGACATGTAATACACAGTATTACTGTTCGACAAATCCGTCATGTTTACCCATCTTAAAAAAGTTGCATTCTACCAGCAGATTTAAACTTGATTTTGATTATTTTGCGATAAAAATGGGTTTAATGAATGTGTAAAGTACGTACAATGTTTTTATTTCTATTATTCTTTAAAATAAATGCATAAAATTATATGATGAGTGAAACTATGAAAAACTACGGACAGTTTTTGTGAAGCATACAAAAAAATGTCGTAATACTATGGTAAAATCGTCGTATAACATCGTAGTTCGGAACAGTGCGGGCGGGATAACGCTATATTATAAACATATTGTATCTCGCTTGCACATCCGTAATACATATTTAATTCGTTCTTTAAGTAGGATCAAACCAATATTGCTTGACGTGATTGCGGGTCGGTGATAGTTCGTGTGTACGAATGATTATTTTAAGCATGAAACAAAACGCAACTTTTTTATGGTGGTTTCTTAAAAGGTTATAGTATAGTGTTATCCTGCTCGCACTGATCCGAACTACGATGTTACGGAACGGTTTTACCATAGTTTTACAAAATTTTTTTGTATGCTTCACCAAAACTGTATGTAACTTTTTATACTTTCACTCATCAAATAATTTTGCTGCTTATATTTTAAAGAATAATAGAAATAAAAACGTTGTGCGTAATTTACACATTAATTAAATACTTTTTATCGTAAAATAATCAAAATCAAGTATATAAATCCGCTGTTAGAAAGTAACTTTTTTAAGATGGATAAACATGACGGATTTGTCGTTGGAACAGTAATACTTCGTATTAAATGTCACGTCAGAGTTCGCGTAAAGAGTGAACTTTTTGTTGTGACGTCATCAAAGCGTCGAGAGATTCGTTTACCGCTTTTTAATTGACGTGGAAGTTTAAAAATTTGCAGTAAGGTCAAGTTATAACTGCAAAACTGTACTATTACTATATGAGGTGAGAGTTGGCCCCCAGGGCTGAGTTAAGATACTATATAGACAACATTACCGTGCCATAGGTTACAAAAAAGAGGCAAGATAAAATTATATATCTTAAAGTCGTAAGAAACGAAGCACAAATTAAACGAAAGTTCTATAAATGCAAATGTATCATTTTTCTATACAATATAGCAACGGTGACGTACGTCAGTCTCTAATACAAATACCGTATAATTCATATTTGTTTTGTAGGTAATACTACGTATATAATGATTTACCTAGTATTTTATATTCTGTTAGTACTAGTATTCCTAAGTCGTCTTCGATTTACACTAAAAATAAAATAGAACATCTCAAGTAGATAAACTCATGAAATATGTCTCATTTATACAAATAACTTCAACAGAATCCAATCGCATAATTTTATCGCAGAAGTGACGTAATAAACGCGCCGCCCGTCTGCAAACATATCTCATAATCCAAGTTTATCTTTATGAAAACTATCCGCTGTCACGGCATCTGTATGCCGCGGGGCTCGCAGGCCAATCCGTCAGCGAGACCGCCGAGCGTGACAAGAATGCTGCTCCATACGACCATCCTACTGATATATTGAAATGGAAGAGACAAAGGTTTCAATTAATAAACTATTGCTAATGCTCTAAACACGTGTGTAGCATCTGCACGTCTTAGTTATGTAAAAGTATTCGAAACTATTTCATTTTTCAAAAATTATTTATAGGCAATAGACAAATATTTATTTGGAGCAAAAAACAAAAATCATACATACATTTACACAAATAAAAAAAATTAGGAATGGTACAATTCATTTTTTGCCACAAACCAGCCCCGACTCAGCATGTTGCTGGTCTCAACAAGCGCTGGTCTTCCATTGGGACCGGCAAATGACGTTACGCACGAGTAAAGTACACGATACGCGTACGAGTGAAACTATACATAACGACAGAAAACTACAAAAAAGTATGCTTGCAATACTAATAACTACTGCATAACATGTGTAAATAGGAATAATCCAACAATAAGCCTACCACAAAGATACCATAATATAATATTTACCAAAAACATCTAACAAGAATAAAGATGTAAAACAAAACAAACAATTTACACCACTGTACATAAAACAGAATCTATTTTTCAATCCGTAATTAATCAGACAGCACTGGTGTCATATCGCTGTTCTTCTTCGTTCTGGTGAGAGTAAAAAAGTTTTTTCAGTTTGTATCTAAAACTGTTTATACTCTGCAGGTTCCTTATCGGCGGCGGAATGTTATTCCAACACTTGGTCGCCGCATACCGGAAACTACCACGGAATGCGGCTTATCTGTGCCGCTCCGTCATAAGTTGCATCGAGCATTGGCGACCAGTGTTGGAATTAGACTTCCATGTCAATTTTTCGTACAGATAACTGGGAGATTTGAATTTGATGACACCAAACATTAGACATGCCAGGTGTAACTTCCGTCGATGCATCATTTTTAAAAGGTGATGTTCATTCAACAATGGGGACACATGAGATCTCAGCGGTATGTTGAAACAATAACGGACACAAGCATTCTGAACACGTTGTACTAGCTTATTAGTTTTGGCTAATAGTCGGGGACCAAAAACTGTATCCAAATAATTTAATTTCGACAATATTAGTGATTCAGCTAGTTGAATACGCAAATTTTCGTTAACAAATGGTCTAATTCTATATAATATTTTTAGTTTATAAAAGCAATTTTTGACACATTGTGCTATATGGTTTTCGTACCGCAGCTCAGAGTCCATTAATAAACCTAAGTTTCGCGTTTCATATACCCGATCAATAGGCTCACCCATGAGCGTGATACTAGCAGTTGGACTAAGTCTGTCAAGTTGATGTTTAGTGCCAAAGATCAAGTATTTAGTTTTAGCAGGGTTGAGTGAAAGGCTGTTATTACTAGACCATACTGCTATTCTCGCGAGATCACCATGCAGTTTACTAATAGCTAAATAAATATCTTGAGGTTTACACGATATGTATATTTGAATGTCATCCGCATACAAATGGAATTTGCAGTCTATGATATGGGTTACGACGTCAGCTGAGTATAGAGTAAACAGAACAGGCCCCAAAATGGAACCCTGAGGTACTCTTCTATTTAGAGCCAACTTCTTTGATAGTAAAGAAGAGCCATCAGTGCGGCTCAATTTTACAGACTGATAACGTTTACTTAGATAGCTGTTAAACCACTGTATATAGCTTCCACATCAAAACCATAGTAGTGTAACTTTGAAAGGAGAATTGTCTCGACATCTGTATGACGTGGTAAGTGGCTCGGCGTGAGGGGAATAGTGCCCTATTGCCACAGTGATTGCTCACGAGGTGTGCTATAACAACATTGACAATTTTAAAAAACATATTTTTATTGCCTTTATGGAACCACGTAATTTCACCTGATGGTAATTAATGATGTGGTTGAAAGTGTTAAGAATGCCGCTGAGCCATCACTGCTTCAAAATCCCTTTTGAGTACTGAACTGATTTCATGCCGCATATCGTTTTTTTATTTGTACAAATTTGTGTGTGTATCATTTTACTAGCGTACCTTTATACAGAAGACGAAGAGTAACAAATATGAATGCCGTAGATAAAATCAGTAACAATAATTGAATTTCGGCCTTAAAGCGGATATCGGCTTCGCTAGCTACAACCTCCATGTAGAAAATCTGTCGCTAAGCCCCTACCGGTATGTAACGGTAGCTGTCTTTAAGACGCAGTAATTCCAGCTAAAACATGAAATAAACATTGCGAATGACACATTTTCCATACAATTTGAGCCCCTCTCCTTAGCATGTATTCCAAAATAGTATTAATGGCTGACGAAAAGGCGAAAATTATAGGCGTTTACTTTTTCTTTCTAAGTATGCCACTTCTAGTACTAATCATTCTCTACATCGGCAATGTTATGAAATGTTACGGACACACAATCGTTACCGTCCGGTATTGACTCGGATTATATGACGTCATTTCCTTGACCAGAGGTGAATCTGAAGCATTGTTGGAAATGAAATACCCTGATATATTTTTATAACAATATAAACTGTATGATAAAAACTTTTTATAGCCATTCGTTTTAGCACAAGTCGTGCGTAAGTCCTGGAGAAAGATAATATTGCTCTTAACCAACATATTTTGACGGAATGTGTGCGACATGCATGATAGTTACAGAAGGTCGTACCTTAGTCAGTCCAAAGTAATTGATATCGATTTATTAATTGTATCAGATTGAGCTCAAGCGTTGTATAATTTGGCTGAATAAGGTCTAAATAAGACCTTAATTCTCTAAGTGTAAGTATATAATTCTCTAATTGAACATATTATTATCAAGACTTAATTTTAAGTTTTCAAGTGGTACTGGTTTTTGTTAACGTCTTCCAGGATGATGTGGCAGCTCAGCGACAAAACCCTTTAATCAATAAATAAAAAAATAAAAACTTAGAAGCCATTTTTCCGGTTTCAAATATCGGGTAAATGAGACACTATAATCTATTGGCTATTACTAAGCCTCTGTTGACCGTCTGTGCGTCCGTCTGTTCTTCCATCCGTCAGTCCATCTGTTCTACCTTGAACCGTAAGAGGCAGAAATAGTTGAAATTCACACAGATTATATGTCAATATATAGCGGATTCACACACACAAATATATAGAACATTCATACATAACATCATCAACTCTCTGGGGTGCCAAAATCCTTACTCTAGGCAGCCTTTAGAAAAGTTTGATGGATGGTGGATAACGCTAGTGTAGGAGTTTATACATAGCCTAACGACTGCCTTCCTAGGACAACAATCGGTACCGACGGCGTAACACGCTCTTAGAAATTAGGAAGCACTCAGTAGGAATACTTTTAGGGGTCACCCATTCTACACTGTCCTTATCAGCATATCGAGACTGATACCATCGCAACCTGTAGCATCAGACTTCAGACCTTTGATAATTTTAACAAAGCGATCTTGACTGACTGGTCCCATATGAAACACCGTCTCGCTGAACTACTAACTGATTGGAGATAGATTTTCTAATTGAAGATCAGACAAATATTCAAATGCTACTAGAATGTGAAACTCAAGTTTCTTTCTAAAAATGATTGCCTCTAACAATACTGTGATTGTGGTGCTAAAGAATCTTGACCCTATAAGAGCCTGACAGAAGCTATGCTACCTTAATAGAGAGACGAATTACTAGCATTCCATGGATTGACCGTGCTGGTACCAGGTCCACACCGTTGCAGAGGAAGAGGTTTAACTCTCAAGTGCCTTTTTTATTTTATTGTGACGGAACAAGCTGAGGTCCACCTGATGTTAAGTGGACTTACCTCTGCCTATAACAGATGCATTTAAAATAATTTTAAGTTTTGGTCCAGGATAACACAAAGGATGGTTTTCATGACATTAATAGTATTTACTTTATACACTAACTTTATATCGAGAGATGAAGAGAGGAGAGAAAAGAAAATCCAGTGGCAATGTAATAAACTGGTAAGGTATATATTATTTTAATTTATTCTACGAATTATGTTACAAAAACCAGAATTATCATTAATCCTTATAACCCACATGCAAAACATATTATCTTGATCTTGGCTATGTGTTGTGTATATATCCGGGCACAATTCTATGCCTAGGAATGCTACTGAACGGTAAACAACGTTTATTAAAAGGAATTAATCTGTCTGGCTAGACGTGGGTGTTTTGACAGTTCCAAAGGCACTTTTGCCTATACCTGGGGGAAAAACAACTTCAAATTCAAAGTCAACTCAAAATCGATCAATTCTGGCATCAACGATGTTCTCAACAATTGAAAAAAAAACTAAAATATTTCTTATTTTATGGGAGAGGAGGGCAAAGGATCAGCTGGTCCACCTGGTGGTAAGTCATCGTAACTGCTGTCGAGTTTTACTACTTATTACAGTTGAAATATATTCTTGAATGATGCAATTGAATGTTGATGACAAAGTTTGTAATAATACCTACAAAAACTCTCTCTCAATTTGCATGACGACTCCGACATCACACGAAATAGAAACACAATTCTCTCTCACAATAAAATTGTACGAAAACAATTGTTTCCCGTTTTATTTTCCAATCGGGAAGCCACAATTTCCTAAAAAATATATGGCATAGCTACGATAAGAGAGTGTTCGTGCCCGGACACCAGAAAATTGATTTCGGCAGGTGTGCGCTACAAAATTGTTCGGTTTGCAGGCATGTAGTGACCTAGAGCACTCTACATTCGTTTCTGCATCGCTCTACATTGTTTTGCACATTTGTAATACGTAGAAACGTAGTGAACTCTAGAAGTTGGAATTTCCGATCGAAGTTTGTACTTGTAAAGGCGTGTGGAACGGTCTGATGTATCTGTATATTTGTTTTAAAGTCGGTGAGAGCTTACGAGCTACTCTATCTATAACTTTTTTTCGTTTAGTTATAATGAATTAACAAGCTGATGATCAATAAAAATTAAATTACTTCTTGATAAATTTTTAATCAAATGAATGTTGTGTGTATTTTGCTACAGAAAACACTGATATAGCTTCATAACAGATAAATTAAATGTATTTTTCAGTGGCACTTTCGAGTTTAATCTGGAACAATATATTATAAAAACTAACGTGGTTTTCACTCATTTTAGTAAATAATACGGGATAACTCACGTGAATCAGTCAGATAGCTCCGACTATAGTTTCAACCACATTCGGTGGTCTTTTTCAAGGAGAGCTCGGGACGCCCGCGTTGACGTCTCGCTTAGCACTGCGGGCGGCAGCTCGTAGTCCGCGTGACGTCATCGGTTGGTGCGAGGGGTGGGTTGCAGTTGGTCGTGTCGTCGACTGATGCGAATCCTCTTCGTCGCTGATGGTGAAATCCCGGCTGGCATGGGGAACGTCCCAGCAAAAAGAACTCACCACATCTCCACTAGACCCGTCCTTATCATCCATAACAGTTCCATGAAGACACGGCTTCCAAGTAGGTGACAAGAACCACCCTCCGTCTCTATTGAAGGTTGTTACCACCAAGCTGAACAAGCTCTTAATGGCCTTGCCAGATGAGTTGTATAAAAGCTTGCGCCCCTTAAACCCTACTACTCCAAAAATCTATGGCTTGCCAAAAATCCATAAACCAGACTGGCCTCTTCGTCATATTGTTAGCCAAATAGACTCACCTACGTACAAGACTGCCCGATTCCTCTCAGACATGTTATTACCATTCACGGGCAAAACAAATAGTTATGTCAAAGATTCCGCCCATTTCATACAACTACTGGAGGATGTACGACTAGGTGAAGACGAAGAGATGGTGAGCTTCGATGTCGTGTCGTTATTCACAAATATACCGATAGAGGACACCACTAACATTATATCTGAAATAATAGAATGCATACCTATACCTATCGAGTACATGAATCTAATACGATACACTTTGTCGAGTGGATACTTTGTGTGGAAAGGTGATTTTTACTTGCAAATCGACGGCATAGCAATGGGGTCTCCACTAGCTCCTGTAGTCGCTAGTATATTTATGGAGTGTTTTGAAGTAATGGCAATGATGAACACAACATATAAGCCAAGACACTGGTGGCGCTATGTTGACGACGTGTTTGCCATTGTGCAAAGAAACGAGGTGGATTCACTGTTAGAACACCTGAACAGCGTTCACCCAAAAATTGCTTTTACGGTGGAACGGGAAAAAGAAGGAGCCCTACCTTTTCTGGATGTGTTGGTAAAACGCGACTCAGTCGGACATTTATCGCACTCCATATATCGCAAGCCAACACACACAAACAGGTATCTCAGAGCGGATTCTCACCACCACCCAGCGCACCTAGCCTCAGTACCACGGACGCTTATAAACAGAGCATTAAGAATATGCGATCCTGAATACCTGGATACTGAGTTAAACCATATTAAAGGTGTTCTACAAAGCAATGGTTACAAGTGGAGGCACAGTTGGCGTATTGCGAACGCGTCGACCAAGGCACGCCCAGCATCAGTGGAAAGAGCGACAGCATACCTTCCATATATAAAGGGAATCACGGATAAAATTGGAAACTTGTTACGCCGAAGGTACAGCATCAAGACAATATTCCGCCCTCTAAGGCAACTCAGACAGCTGCTTCGCTCTCCCAAAGATAGGGACCCATTGGGAGTCCCCGGTGTCTACTTAATTCCCTGCGACTGTGGTAAATGTTACGTTGGCGAAACATGCCGGAACGTTTCCACTAGACTTACGGAACACATACGCTCCATGAAGAATCAGGACATCAACAGCTCAGCCGTGACAGAACATTCTCTGTTATCTGGTTCAGGACACTACATCCGCTTTGACAAAACTCGGGTCTTGTCGAGAGAAAAGTTCTTCGTGCCTCGCAAGATCCGAGAATCTATTGAAATTAGTAGACGTCCAACCTTCAATAGAGACGGAGGATGGTTCTTGTCACCTACTTGGAAGCCGTGTCTTCATGGAACTGTTATGGATGATAAGGACGGGTCTAGTGGAGATGTGGTGAGTTCTTTTTGCTGGGACGTTCCCCATGCCAGCCGGGATTTCACCATCAGCGACGAAGAGGATTCGCATCAGTCGACGACACGACCAACTGCAACCCACCCCTCGCACCAACCGATGACGTCACGCGGACTACGAGCTGCCGCCCGCAGTGCTAAGCGAGACGTCAACGCGGGCGTCCCGAGCTCTCCTTGAAAAAGACCACCGAATGTGGTTGAAACTATAGTCGGAGCTATCTGACTGATTCACGTGAGTTATCCCGTATTATTTACTAAAATGGAACAATATATATAATGAATTTATATTGCAAAAGTTTAAGAATACTTCGTTTTATATATTTAAAGCAGTAATGGCACAGTGGTAATGGCTATAGACTGCAGACCTTGCAGGGAATACTGTTCTGTATGAGCCGGATGTTCCACATCTGAACACAGCTTCCCCCACTAAGCGGGGAGTTGTCATAATCCCGTAAATCCAATCCTTGGCAGGCGTTTTGAGGAATGCAGTATATGATAGCAGTTCTTCAGAAGGGGCTGCTTTCACCTACCTGTATTTTCCCTCAGTCACCTCAGTCACCCATGGCAGATGTCAGGGGCATTTTATCTCGGCACACTACGGCTAGCTTAGCAGAGGATACGTGATTCAAATACCGCTTTGGGCTTGAGCATCGTATGATGGTTGGGTATTTTACGAATACTAACCTCGCCACCCACTAATCGCAAATCTTACACCTAAAGGTGTGTTCTGGCTACTGTTCTTTAGAGCTACTTTGAAGTCTTTTTACAAATCTGACAGATTTTACTCAACCACAACACCTACCAACAAGTAGTTGTAGGTGGAGTAGCCTGGTGCCGTAGGTGGAAGGTCTCCACCACGGGGCGAACAAGATACAAGAACTAATTTCTCGGAGTGACGCGCGCAGTGCAGTGACAAACAGAACGAGGATACGATAAACTGATGAACTATTTATTAATAATGAGATTACTATGACTTATCTATTAACGTTTATCAAAAAGTAAGCAACAATATATAATAAAAGTGCTATTATGCAAATAAAATACATTTATATTTAGGAACTTTCAATAAAAAATTAGAATTAATTAATGTGCATTCCATAAATATAACAAAAATTATATATATCCCTACATTACAGTTTATTCGTCTAATAGTTCGGTCAAGTATGATAGCCATTCTATTGCAGTCAAAGTATTTTCTTTATACTCGTAATTATAGAATGCTTTCTTTACGAGCCAGGATTTTAATGTAGTTTTAAATAAGTTTAAGCTAGTTGCTGATGTGATATGCTCCGGCAAGCTGTTGTACACCGCCGGCCCCATAATATGAGTCAGTTTACCAGACCGTACGAGTCTTCGTGGTACAGAGGTGAGTTTATTTGCGACACGAGTATCATAATATGAGCAGGTACCTCCTCATCTAGCCAACAAATAAAAATTTTGTCGTCTGTATATTGTGACCTGCAAATGGACATTTGAAACATTATATATTCAAGGACTGAAATCTGATCATTTACTAACAATATAAAAATGGCCAAGTGCGAGTCGGACTCACGCACGATGTGTTAAGTACTATTATCTATACAACATAAGACAGTATGTTATAACCTTTTTTCGTTTTCACTTAAGCAGTCCAGCTCACACTTCGCCGATTTTTAGTACATGTTGTTATAGAGGCAATAGAAAAGCATCGTATGTGAAAATTTCAACTGTCTAGCTATCACTGTTTTTGAGATACAGCCTGGTGGCAGACAGACAGAGGAGTAATTTTTTTTTCATATATATTTTACAAGCATGCATTTGAACGCACTCTCACCTGATGGAAAGTGACGACGCGGTCGACGGTGGAACATGCTTGCCCAGCTGATAGGGTGTTCATACATCGGCCGTACGCATTATAAAACTTAATTCAAAACGTTTTGTGTGTATTTTTGGAATATCGACAATGTATGGATGCCGTGTTCCAGTGCGTCTTGTTGTCCGATGAAAGAAAGAAGAAGAGGGAATGAGGTTGTATAAACCGACCGCACTTTCTCCAAAGTGAAGCCTGCAAAATACCGATAAACTGGCAATTTTGCGTCTGTGCTCGAGGCTTTGGAGTCTAGCCTCCACCAACGCATCATCACAAATGAGCTTCTTTGCTCGGTTGTCTATGAAGTCCAAGGCTTCGAGCTGGTACTTAGCTGAACCGTTCCAGAGATGGCTGCAGTATTCTATACAAGACCTGACTTACTATATACATATAGCTCTAAACCTATATAGATATAGGTTTAGAAGCTATCTTGATGTGAAATACCGCCGCACTTTCTGAAGAACACCCAGCTTTTTTGCTGCTAATTTAGCCCTTGGGTACGGAACCTTAAAAACTAAATAGGACCCACGAAACCAACGAGCTTATAAAGCACAAAATTTTAAAGTATTAATATTAAAAATCTTACACAGGTATAAATTAAACCACTTGTTTATACGAATATTATTTGATTCAAGATTAAACATAATTAATCCTATTTCTAAGTAAGATATTCATTTGCATTATGATTAAATTGTTCGTTTGAAGAAGATTTACGAAAGACTGACTATCGCGAGTTTCTCCAAGAATTTAGATTACAGCTCTCCGCTCCAGAATCTTTAAAGATTAAAATGCCAGAGATTTGCTATAACTTTTTATTTTGTATAATATTCAAGGTAATTGAGTTGAACAGTCTATGGAACATTGAGATTGTGTTACGAAGATTAATGAATATATAAAATGTTGTATTTGAGTTAAGTTTTGATTACAGACTTAATTGTATTTGCGAGCCTGGGTTTTTACGATAAAAATTTAGTACATATTTGAGCTTGGTTTCCAATTTTAATATTGTTACGGTGTAAGCTATCTCAATTACGAGTATATAGAAATCATATTGGCTCGTTTTTTTTTTTTTTTTCATATAAGTCTGTCATTAACTTTTTTCCAATGTCTAATTTAAATATCAATTATGTTACAAAATTAGAAATTTACGAGACGAAAAATTATAGTCATTAGCATAACATAGCCGGGGTATGCCCTGAGCGACTGAGCTAACATGACAATGACTCGTGTAAATTTTCCTCTCATCGTATGGGGCTGGAGCTCTCGTAAATTTGTAATTTTGTAATGTAAACCACAGTGCATGCGTTATTGCAAAAATTAAAATATGAAACACATCAGATACGAGCTTACACAATTTTTTTTTTTTTTGTTGCTGATAGGTAAGCCTTTGACCACAATCTCACGTGATGGTAAGTGATGATGTGGTCGAAGGTGTTAACAGGCTTAACCTAGAATGACTGGCTCTCAAGGACAGCTGCCGGAACACACCGTTAGGTGCTTGGTGACAGATTTTCAACTTGAGGGTGGTCGCTAGCCAGGCGGGCATTCGCAAAAATGCCCTTCCACCATGCGGTGAAGATCAAGCCCGCGGCGGGATTCGAACCATGGACCTGCTGCGCGGCAGTCCATAGCCAAAGCCACTGAGCTATCACTGTTTCGCTTCACAATCTATAAGAGTCATTGAACAAATGTAAATATTCAATTATTCACAACCGACTTCAAAGAATAGAACGTTATCAATTCGACATGTTAATATTATTGCAAAATATTTATATATAACGATCTATTAGGGCTTCAACGTATACGTAGCTATGTATGAAAGAAAATAATAAAACGAATGCAATCAAATGACATTCAGTCGGTACATTTCTCACAATTATTTAAGGTACTATTGCACGTTATACTATAATCAAACATGTTTAATACTAAGACAGCACAAAAATCGCACTATGTCCAGCAGTCATGATGTCCAAGTGGTTAAAGCACCCGGTGCGAAAAGCTGGAGGATGCGACTACGGTAATATTATCTATACAGTATCTTAACTCGTCCTTGAAATAACTACCTACAGCCGCGCTGTACGTAAACAATCGATAGGGTCGCCTGCAGCATTTTAATTACATTTGCCTACTTTGTGTTTCTTGTTATCTCGTAAATAATAACTCGTTGTTATATACATCTGTGATTGTACATACTTTTTTTTATATAAACAAATAAAATTGTTTGTGAAGTGATCACTAAAAATGCGTGTTGTTTTATAACTAGTAGGTAGATTTAATTAAAAAAACCATGTTTACATTTACATGAAAAATCAGTCTTAAAAAATTGCGACCGTAAAATATTTGTGAGACGTATTATTAAACTTTAAAGTATAAAAAATCCAAATTTTAATCTATAGCTTATAACTACCTACTTCACTCTTGTAAATCACTTTCCGTTACTCAATTCACTTCTTTTATTAATCGGGACATTTTTTTTCGGGGGATAAAAGGAAATACTTGTCCATTTAAAAGACACACATTATGTACCGTCAACTATGTAGACTATAAAATAATTTTACTTACCTACTTATTTTACTTGCGACACAGTCGCGCGTCGATTTTTTAAATTATTGTTTTAATGACAAGGACATATATTGATTTTAATAATGACGAATGTAGTTTTGATATATTTTTCTTGTGATTGTAATTTTAGTTTGAACACAATTAATACTTAAGTTTTGCTGCCAATTTGGTTAAATCATGGTGATCCTTCCTATTGACTACTGTCTACATATCATTATTTTGTACCCATGTTTTGCGAAATAACTATTTTGAATTTAGAATTTCGAATTTTGACACTAGAGACTGTCTGCGTGCCGAGGCGCTTAGGTATAACTCGCGTTTCGTCCATTTCTATGAAGTTGAAATACTGATGATTACAAGCACTCCCGCATCCTAAGCGAAATCAAATTTTTCAAATTATTGGAGCCCAAATTTTTTTAAGCTCCGGGCGGGAATGGAACTCGCGTCCTCCGATTTCGATCCGGATGCCTAAGCCGCTCGTGCCTAGGTGGACGGTATGTATATGATATATGAGTTTATGTATGAGTTGATATATGATATGTCTAAGTACACATCTATGTTTTAATGAATAGATGCAGGCTTTACTTTGCGGTAATCCGTAGATATATCTTGATATATTTTTTAAGAGTTTTATTGAAATATTAAATTCATGTTCACTAAAAATATTTATTATTATCATCCATGTTTTAACAAATATGTTGTGGTCTTATTGGAAACACTCACGAATGATCGTGCATGATGAACTTCTACCTCACCTAAACTTCTTTCAACTGGCGACCTAAGCATGAATTGACAATAACTTCAAAGAATTTTATAAAAATAGTACAAGACGAAAGGTTCAAGGAAATGCAAATAATATAAGACATTCAATCCGTCCGCATCTATGACAATGTTCATTTTAAAGTTTTTCAATAAAAAAGGCGGTCGGCACAGTTGCGTCCGTGCCGCGGGCCGCCTCGCCTCGCCTCGGCATCTGCGCACTCCGCGAATTGCTTTGCGATTGAAAACAAATAATAATAAATACGAAGGCGTGGAAAATTGAAAAAATGGAAGAGTATTAGAAACCAGATGCCACTGAACAAAAACGTTGCGAAAGAAAGAAACGTACTGTTTTCTACGTCTAAGATTTTTAAGTCGGTTAAGGAGGTATTAATATTTGCGCTCTTTACGCTAATCGAGAACTACAATGTATACACAAATTTTGAAGCGATGATGGCGCATCGGTAATAACTATGGCATGCCGTGCCGCAGGTCCCTGGTTCGATCCCCAGCGCCTGCTTGAGCTTCACCGCATGGTGGAAGGGCATTTTGCGAATGCTCGCCTGGCTAGCTTGTAGCTACCAAGTATAAAACGAGTAGCAAACATGTAACAGTGTATTCCGGCAGCAAACCTTGAGAGCCAGTAAAATTACAGGCTCATACGAGCTAACAACTGTATATCGCGACGAACGCAGTGCAATACTTCACTTGTGACGACATGCATCTGTTATAGGCAGAGGTGTAAAGTGGCCCTCGCGCTTGGTCCGTCTCAGTAGCATTAAAAAAACTGACGTTATTTTGCCATAACCCTGTATAATAGGGGGGACGGATACAATAGGTTTTCTCTGAAAATATAATAGATAATACAAGAACGTATCCACAAATTTGCTGTACCACCTGCTCGAAAAAGGCACATTATGGTTCATGCCAACTTAACCTAAAGTTAGTGATGACTAACTATGGAATCGTTAAGGCTGTTCCCAGTAGTCTTATAGATGGCGTCGCGGAGCTCTGAGTGACAGTGGTGGGTGATGTGTGCATGTGTACATACGCACAGATACATACTTAGACCTAGGTACAGGTACTGTCATCTGTGTTCTAGGTGAAGTTTATTATATTGAGTTAATTACAAATATTTATTTTCTTATGTTGGTAGGCCCTGATTTATATTACAGTTCCAATAATATTATACCTCTTTATTTTAAAGTCTTCAAAACAGATATTAAAACATGAGGTAATCTTCAACTTACGGTGTCTTTGGCGTCGTGTTAAAGTGAATTGAAAATAAATTGAGCTTTTTAAGTAATAATTTGAATATAATAGCATGGAAAAATAAAGAAAACAATGTATTTTTATTGTATGTAAGACAATACAACCATTTTACTCAAAATTAATTATGTGGTACTCAAATGGCAATGGTGTTTGCAATCACGGACGATTTAAAATAGGTATCTGTTTTAAACAAAACAATTGACGCCATAGACTGATTTTAGTGCTTACCTAGTTAACAGTTGTACGCGACTGTGCCTAGGAGATGCGCGTCGTATGGACGGAGTGCGGGGCAGGATGGCGACTGATCAACCAATAAACGCCGGATCCCGGCCGCCTCTCCCGTCGCAACTCACTCTCCCCGCCAAAAATACCCAAAAAATTACTTCGGTTGGCGCTTTTAACCTAACGACACCTACACCAGAGGCCTCACTGTTTAACAAAATGGTAATGGAGATTAAATTAATTTTGTCATTTTTTGACATTTTTGTAAACCATGCCCGTTAGTGAGATCGAATTTTAAAATGAAATTAATTTTAATTAGCCATGTGTAGCTTTTTCTTGTACAAAATTTATTATTTTAATATCTGTCACATTTGACAGCAAGCCGAGATTTGGCTGATTCATCCGGAACGGGTATGATCCTCCTTTTTCTTGAAGTCTGTGGTATGATCAAATATTGTCGGCATCAAATTAAGCTCGATTGCAGGGCTGGTAAAGGGGTGTATGTCAGAGCAAAATTGCCTTGTCCAAAAGAGTACTGGAACGTACCCCAGATAACAGTTCAAACAGTTCACGTGGATCAAACTCGTTATTTAAGTAAGTATCATTTTATATATATTATTATAGAAAATGTGGAAATACTAGAAAGTCATCGAGTAAAATTATGTGATTCAATAACCGCTAATTTATCAATATCACGTTGTATTATCAGACAGCCTATTAAGTATAATAAAATACTTTGTTCGTAGCTTAGTTTGCTTGTTTCTTTCTTGCAGAAGGTATATTAAGTAGGTAAACAAAAGATTTCACCTATAGCTAGTAAGGTCATCAACACCCTAAAGTGTGGTGGCTTCCTCAAGAGGCGTGGTGTGAAGTATGTCTGCGATTAGCAACGCAAGTGTCCCGGTCACTGAGATATGGCGACACTTTGTTGGGTCTTTGCTTCGCACGACACCTGCATTTGTAAGAACCTATAGTCATTAATAACGAAATGAAATAGTAATACTTTTACCTCTCGTAAATTTGTAATGTAAACCGCAAAGAGTGCGTTATTGCAAACTTAAAAATATTAAAATTATAGGGTTGCGTCACCATTAACAAATTTAAAGCTAATTGCAAAATTAGTCTTATTTGTAGTACAACGTAAGTTGAACTATAGATATCGCTCCATCCCAATTCGATGGTTAAAGAACGACAGGAAAAAATTTAGTTATTACTCATTGTCATGTTAGCTCAATTGGTCAGAGCAGACCCCGCTAAAGGGGTGGATAGACGCGGGTTGGAATCCCGCACGTGACTTAAATTTTTCTTCCCGTAAATTTGTACTTTTGTTATAGTAATACTTTTATTTTATGAGTCTGTCGCCACATGTCAACTTCTTAGCCTTATTTTACGTATTTAGGGTTATAATTTTCCCACCTCACAAGCTACTAGAGGTTGTGCTTAGGTATCATTCGAAATCTGCATGCTAAGTGTTTTTAAAATTCAAACGTTAATAGATATGTAATAGTTCCAAAAAACAATTTAACTTTCGATGTTATATATCTACCGTTTGTTTTAATGTTAACAAACACTAGTGAAGGTACTCTATTATATATACTGTGTTTCTTCTATTTTCCTAGCTGTAGTGAGATGAAAAGTTGTGTGTTGCGCTCGGCAGCAAAGATATTTTACGTCTCATACCTTTGCAACCTACGCCACGCTCAGGATTGTATATTTGAACTCGCTTCACTCGTAGTTCAATCCTAGAATCCTTCGCTTCCCCAAGTTGTATTACAAGTATTATGTACTCGCGCTGAGTAATTTCATTGCATTAAAAATAACATTGAACTCGATATTAAAACACTTTGCCATGACTTGAACCAAAGCTTTCATTACTAAAAAAATATATATTCGTATTATTTCCAGTAAACTATAGATGATAATATCATGTATATTATGTCTACGGTGGACCAATTATTGGGAAGGTATCCATTAAAATATTTTATGCTATCTTTATGATAATAATGGGATTGAATTATTTTATTTATCAGAATTTTAGTCATTTTGTTAACGAGCTTTGTGACGGTTACAATACGGACAAACAGACATACAGACAGCGCGGAGTCTCATTATTTAGAGCATCGATTTACCCTTGGGGTAAAACTTAAAAAAAAATCGGAACAACTTCTAACATACTTATAAGGAAGAAATTACTTCTGTAAGTCAGGACCATGAAAGTGTGGGCTCGGCGTAGTACAAATTCAACAAAGCAATATTAATACTGCCCTTGCGTTAGAACACATAAAAGAAAAGCATTTCCCCCATGATGTTCACCACATGAAATTGTTTCTCAGTTATGTAAATAATGTCTGTTGTTTCACTGGCTTCCTCCTCATTCCGTATTCTGTTATATCCTTACTTATTTCCGGGAAAAATATGCAAACCTGCAGCTCGGTGGCCTTATTAGCTAAATGACAAGACTGAGTTCAATGGTTCCACACAGCCTCTTCATTAAGAGTTCTACCGCTTCGTGACTATGGCTCGTATTAATAGTTCCATCTCAAAAATAAGATCGATCTTAAGATTATGTTTTTGACATATTTTCATTACATTAAACGTCAAATCTGCATATTAAAATTGATCTCAAGTTTGAAACGCATTTATTTATGCAAGCCTACGAACTGTGATATAAGCGATTAGATCTGCCCAAGGTCTATTATGGCCATATTATGGCTTATATTAACATGCGCCTCATAGATAATTTTAACAGCTGAATTTCAATTGATGATATGGACTCCGCGTAATACGTAAGTTTTAACCATATAAGATATACAAATAGGCTACAATCAATTCAAACTAGCTTATAAATCACATATTACCTAATTTTGTATCTTACGAGTATGTTCTTGGTATTTCAAAATTCTTTGGTACTACAAACTTCTTACTACTACTGTGTAGTTCAAAGTTTTCTTGACATTGAATGAACTTAACTGTAAACATGAATATACAAGTGTGAAGCTAACTTAAAGCGATATATTTTTTGCTTGTGAATTGTAACTAGACTAATAAGCATAAAATATATCTAACCAAAATACTGTGCAGTTGAACACTGCGTCGAAATACTGCGTTTATCGCTTCACTAGCTTTAAATATCACGTCTGCATTTTCTTGGGTCAATTCTATATTCTATAAATTCTATTTATAACAATATTGCAACTAAAGTCTACTTTACATTTAAGCTGTTATACGAACACAAAAATAATTTAACTATATCTACTTATGACCTAAAAATGTTACACTTAAAAATTGTGAGCTCTGATTTCTAGCAGGAGGCAATCATAAGTAGAAAACAGAGCTCAGGTCACCATCCACGGGTAGAGTACCTAAAAGGCTGGCAGCATTACCCCGTTGTATGGCAAGACTAATTCTCTGGCCGAGGTAAGCGCCAGTAATTCTATTTATATACATAATATTATGCGTAAAACATTGTATACCACAAGATTAATCTCAGTCATTATCTGAACCATCAAACTTGATAATTGTAAAAGTTAAAAATAACATCACAAAAAACTCGAACATCTGTTCAATCCGTAATACTAAACTTTTTGCCAAATCATCCCTGTTTAACTTCTTGTACTTGTTCATTAATCACAGCAGTCAGTGTAAGGCCTTCAGTCAATTAGTCTCTAAACCTTCCAAAGGAATTAAATGCAGCGGAGGCAAAATCCAAAGGTTCCCACAAAAGAACACCCAAGTTTGTTTAAAAAAGAAATTGGAAAAGTTCGCTCATTATATCAGCATTAGAGCGGTCGCGAGGCCTTAGAGGGCCAGTCGGATTCTGCGTAACCAGATAGGTATTTCCTACTTTTGAGTATTAATGTTTGTAGGTCTTTACGGGTTTGTTAGGAAAATATTGATACGAACTTCGTTGATAATTTTTTTCGACCGAGAAGGTCAATTGCTCTTTGTCGACTTGAAACCCTCGGAATTTTATTATTTCTTGAAGATAACATCTTAGACATTTGTTAGGATAGTAGCTATTTTATGAGATAATCATTCTAATATATGTTTAAAAAAATCCTATCAGTTTGGGAACTACAAGTATGTTTTCGATGGTATTCAAGTTAAGTTACCATATTAAAGTGGTACACAAATTTGCATTAGTCGTTGGATACAAGTGCGACTCTTAAATTTTAGTAATTGGTTTTTGCTAATCTTAACCAAAACCAATCTCATCAAATGTTTGATCTTCAAGAAAAAATATGGGGACTGTGAGACGCGAGTACACGAAAAATAATAATAATGTTATTTAGTGCTGCTACACTCGTGCACGAACTTAAATTAACTAAAAAATAAATTTAATATTAAATAATGTATGCTTTTCTCTATTAGTTCCCGTTGAAAATCCTATAACTCTTTGTGGTAACTCAATCATCATAAATTATACTACTAATAAAATAACTCACACTGTTCCAAAAATAATAACGCAACGATTTCATTCCAAGATTCTAATCTCGGTCCTTTATATATTCTATATCACCTGCCATCGATTGCTTTTCATATGTACTACAACCTAACGATGTCGTTTACGGCCCTTGGGTTTTTGATCATTTACAGTAGTTGCTGTACGACACAAAAACAAAAAAATATATTTTTTTTGTTTTCTCCAAAAAATGAGGTCGTAAACGCCATTTTTTTTAATGAAGACTTTAATACACCAATCGATAGAGGAGAAAAAACTGAACAGAGCTGCATTAAAAAGTCAATTTCGCCAAAATCTTGGTTAGGCCCTCTGAGCCTCGAGGTATTGATATAAGTGACAGATGGAAGAATCATAAAAAAATAATTGAAAAATATACAAATAGGCTACCATCGATTCACACAAAACATGTGCCACGTTATGTGATGACCGGTATATGTGACCGGTGTGCTTCATCCTGGGCGATTTCGTCGCTTTCCAACAGACGAGTTATCACCAACATTCCAGGCCTATTTACTCACGAAGGCCTGCACGATTTTGATGAAACAAGGACGAGGCGCACCTGATGTTAAACGTCACAATGACAAACAGCACTGCACCCGTCATCCTGAGACACAGTTGAGTCTCAATATCCTGAAATTTTACTGATTTTCAAGGTCTGCTGCCGCAACTCACTGTCAGGTGTATTGGCGACAGATTTTCTACTAACTAGCCAGTGCATAAAATCCTGCCACTATGTGGTGAAGCTAAATTTGGCGGTAGGGATCGAACCATGGACCTGTGGCACTCCAGTCCATAGCTTTGACCACTCGGATGTCATTGCTTCATACAGCTAAACAATAAAATGTAAATACTTTCACTTGGGTAAGCAGTAGTAGTTGCAACTACAATCAAAAAAAAGGTGAGCAAACTTATGACAGACATTTCCACTCACCCAACTGTACCATGATAATAAAGTTGAGAGTAAAACCAGACAAATTTGCACCAACCGTTGAAATATACGCCACAGCATCTCCTCGTATCCCCATTACGATTGAAGCGCTGCAGAAAAAGAAAAGCTGCAGCCCCTAATCTCACTCCAGCTCTGAAATCCTGATATATGAGAATCTAGCTTTTAACTGTTGACTGTCGCTTCCACCTCCTGCAGTCAGGAGACAAACGCCCGGGCTTAATCAACGACTTAAAGTTATTTTTCCCGGGAAACCGGGATAGCTGAGAGACGGGAATTAGTTGGTCCCGGACACCAGATAGTGCGGAGTTAATTCTTTAGTCTGCGGAGCGGGGCGGCGTTACTCTTTTTTTATGTCATGTTAGTGTAACAAAATTTATATTGCAAAGTGTTAATTTCTAATAATTATTTTCCAAAACTAATCTGAGCGCTTGGTGGATGCGATGCGTGATCAAAATGCTGGCACATATTTGGCTCAACGAATAAGCGTTGCAATTCAATGGGGCAATGCTGCCAGCATGCTGGGCACGCTGCCAACTGGTACTGGGCTGGAGCATTTGGACTGCTTATGAGTTTAAGTTTATTCTTTACGTACAAAAATACAAATATTTCCTCATTATAATATTATATGTAGATACACTTAATTTACATTATTTAAATTTATATACACATAAAATAATAATTAAGTTTAATTTAAAATAAAATAGATGGCAATGAAATTAACAGAACATAAATCTTAATAACCAAAAAAAAATACAATGAAAATAATAATTCATATTACATATTATGTCAAAATAAAACAAAAATTCAAATAGGTGTCACATTAATACGCAGTTCAAGATTATACTTATCAACGAAATAAATTTATTTATTTATATTCACATTATGTCAGGCAAACGGACATAACATCATTCGTAATATGTCAGTATCAGATTTGGCGTCCAGAAGTGTTGATGAGCAGGCTCAGAGATCGATAAGGAATATAAAAAACTGGTATCGCCCATCGACTCTTGATCCCAAAGCAGCATTCGAACCGATAGCACAAGACGCTCTCCACTTTGTAGCTAAAAATACAAAAAAAAACCTTATTAAAACATCCCTCTGTTTTTCTTTCGTTAAAGTAACACTAGTTTGTAATTTATTAAGGGATTACAGCTTACGGCCGAGATTAGGGTACCTAGCGGTAAAGTTTGCTGAATGTGTTAGCTAATATTCGGCCAGGGCTTATATTGGGTTGGCAGTGTAAATAAGATTTGCTATTCGGTCTTGGAAACAGGATTAAACTAGTTAAGGGAAAGTTTTGCAATTTAACCTCACATTTTATTCATCAATAGGTATTTGCGTACAATTTTGACGAACAAGAACAATTTAAATCAGTTTGATACTTACCTACGCTGCCCTAAAGTATATATTGCAATTATATTACGACCCTAGCAGTTATTTTTTTTAACTATTACCTTATAAATATAAGAGAAACGATAAAGATAGATAAATATAGTTAATGTTAAACTAAAGTTTACATTTTTGTTTGAAATTAAACATTAGTTTGACACATTTCGATGTTTCGATGTAACTGAAAAGACTACAGTCTGCATCACAAGGCGTGGAAGACCTCTTTAGCAAGTGTATATGGTGGTGGGTGCCACTATACTACCAGGTATTTTGCCTTGAAGAAGTAGTGCGTAGTACTATGTTTAGAAAGAAGTGCATTGTAGCATGTGAAATTACTGGGCGAACAGACGAGCGGGAGCGTAGATCACAGTGTGAAGTAGGACGAGAACAGTGACACTGCGAGTGTAATGGATTTTGAAGCGCTCGTAGCGAAGTTTGCTTAACAATTCTGAATCGATTAGCAAAGTTAAGCAACGTCCACCGCGGTCATGACTTGGATGGGTGACCGCTGGTGACATTACTACTGAGCGCTTCCGTGCTTCGGAGGGCACGTTAAGCCCCGGTTGTTGTCTTAGGATGGCAGTCGTTATAGCATGGTGGTAGGGCACTTTGCGAATGCCCGCCTGGCTAGCTACCACCCTCAAGTTGAAAATCTGTCGCCAAGCACCTAACAGTGTGTTCCGGCAGTTGTCCTTGAGAGCCAGTAATTCTAGGTTAGCCTGAACAACATCTGCGACCACATCATCACTTACCATCAAGTGAGATAGTGGTCAAAGGCTAACCTATCAGGCATAAAAAAAATGGACAGGCGTGACTCTTACCTTCTAGTGTGTGACTTATCAGTCTAATCAATTCATAAAATTTAATAAAATGTGCCAAGTCCTAAAGCCGCAACTTAATCCTTCGAGCCGGATATGGATCAACATGATAACCATAAATTCATGTTATATGAAAGACTCCATTATGTGTAATTATGACTGCAATACGCCATTTTTATTACTCCATTATGGTGGGCCACTTAGATCGGTCAGTATGGACAAGTCTGAAACTATAAGATATAAAAAAATCTATTCTAAGGAGCCATGTCACCGATTTTAGTGACAAGAAAAACTGCATTCATAGATTTAAAAAATCCCACAACACATTTCGGGAATCAAAACCGGTCGTATTGAAGAAAAACACTTACATTATTTTATATCATCGATCGTGTAGGTCATAGGCAGTAAATGTTACTATGAAACAAAAAGTATCAGCCCCATCATGACCGCACGAACGAAATAAAAGTTTCCGTGGTCATACATAAAAGACTTCATAAAAGATCTTCTTAAGAACCTATTTTTGAAATTGGGTTAAAAAGGTTTTACAGCAAATCAGGTAGACTGCATGATATCCAGTACACATGTATCACGGCGGCTCATTACGGCTGCGGAGGGCGCAGGGCGCAGGCAGGACCCTAATTGTGTCTCTCCGTGCGTGAAAGGGCGCCACTTAGTTACAATAGATACTACTACTTTTGTGAACTAGTCTATTAAGCTTATTTTTTTTAATGCACGCACAAAAACATATCACTAGTTTTTTTATAGGATAGGAGGGCTAACGAGCAGTCGGCTCACCTGGTGGTAAATGATCACCGTCGCCCACAATCATCCACAACACCAGAGGTCTAGAGGATGCGTTGCCGGTCTTTAAGATTTATATTTATATTCACGAAGTAGTAAGAAGAGGTTTGTAAACGCCCACGATTCATTTAAATATGTGTTCGACTCATCTATTAGGGCGAAGTAGAAGAAGAATTTCGCTTATCATAATATCACGTCTTATTTTTCCAGTACGTCATATATTTTTTTAGTTTACAGAATATGCAGTTATTAAGCCTGTTTTTTTTATAGCTTAGAGGCCAACCTTTGCCACTATCTTACCTGTTGGTAAGTAATGATGTGGTCGAAGATGTTGCTCAGGCTAGCCTGAAACTAGAATAAATTCATTAAGTTATAAACTGAGGGTTACAATAAACTACTTTTATTTTGGTTCATATACCCACCTCTCTTTCCTCATCGAAGAATCTGAACGAGACGCTGCCGACAGCAACTGCAGACTAAGCGCTACTCGGGGAAATCATTTCATATATGATGTCATTGCAAACCCAAAAAGAACTAAATCGGGCCACTTTTTTTATTAAGTTTTTCATCTGTTTTAGTAAGATCAATCTGTTAAGTAAAATCAAAAATTTTCATTACCAGACCTAAGTTAGTCGAAACTAATCGAGTTCGAGAACAAACAGTACCCAGTCGAAAACTAAAGCACGCAGGGTGTCAGTATAATGATGTCCTATCTAAATAGATGGACCCATCGACCCTCTGACCTTTTCTCGATTACTAACTTTAAAGTAACCACCTTGTATAATTAACTCCACAATTTTGGGCCAAATCTAGTTGAAAGGCTCTGATTATTCCATACAATAGTTATAGTAACAAGATTTGTGAGCAATGAGACATCGTGTTCTTAGACTTGAAGGGCACTGTAGAAGCACGTGAATAAATGACCGTTTATCCATGCGGTAGAAGTGAAATTTTGAAGCGTTCGTAGCTAAGTTTGTTTGGCAGTTCTTAACCGATCAGCTAAGTTAAGCAACGACCGCCGCTCTCATAACTTGGATGGGTGACCGCTAGTGACATTACTATTGAGCGTGCACATGCTTCGGAGGGCACGTTAGGCCACCGACAATTTCGTCCAATCGTCACAGTTGTTGTCTCAACTAGACTTTGTTTTGTGTGCCACTGCATTGCATTCGTTACCCTATATAAGTTAGTCCTTATGTTTGGTTCACCCAACAATTTCACTCTTTATTTATGGCTGATAGGCAAGCCTTTAACTACTATCTTATCTAATGGTTAGTGATGATGTGGTCGAAGGTGTTAGTCAGGGCCTAAACTCTCAAGGACAGCTGCCGGGACACACCGTTACGTGCTTCAGTTACAACAGTTCTACTTGAGTGTGTAGTTCAGTTTCTACTAGAGTGTGGTAGATAGCCAGGTGAACATTTGCATAAAGCCCTTCTACTATGCGGTAAACCTGAAGCTGGCGGTGGAGATCGAACCACGGACTTGTGGCGCGGCAGTCCATAGCTATCACCGCTCGGCCATCATTGCTTCAACACTTGTACTGCAATTTCCAACCTTTGTTAAAATTAATTGTAAAACATTTCATTTGGTAAGTATCAAAATGCTTCCTTAGTTTTTTTTTCTATTAGTATAAGACCCAAATACACCATCGAGCTTCCGGGCAATTTCCTCAAAAAAGTAAGATTAACTTAAGGCGTAGAATTAATTATAAAAAAAAAGCAAAATGTTGATACTAAAAGAGCTCTGCTCTAAACAAGTATTTTTGCCATACAAACACGGTATAAATGGAATTTAATCAAGGAGGATAAAAAGTTCAGCCAACGTCCCGGTTTAATTAAAAAATACGAGTCCAGATATTCTGTTTCACATAGAAAATCTGTAAAATACTTTGGGTTAGGCCTAAATTGGGCGGTGAGAGGAACGCTCTCGCACAATTACACATTCATCTCTTTAATGTCAGTTTGAGCTATGGACACTGTTGTATTCTATGTTTGTGTGAAAGTTATGGAGTTCCTAGATCATGTTTCACTGCTGAACACAGCCTCCCCTATGTAGGGGGTATCTGCCATAATCTCCACGTTTGGCAGGCGTCTTGGGGATCGGAGTGTAAGATGGAATATCTTTAGAAGGCGCCGCTTCTCACCTTCCAGTGTTTTTCCTTTAGTCACCTCTTACGACACCCACGGTATGATATGGGAAGGCGCAATTCTAACCCGGCACCCCACGGGGGTTATTTATCTAATCTGCTACTAAATATCTTAATGTGAAAATCGGTTTTTGCAAATGTTTTAATGTTTTAGTCATTATATTTTTGTCCATCGCTGTTTTGAGCCTCACCGCATGGTGGCAGGGCATTAATGGACTTAAGGACGTTGAGGCCCGCCTGGCTAGCTTCCACTCTCTAGCAGAAAACCTGTCGCCAAGAACCTAAAGGTGTGTTCCGAGGGGTATCCTTGCAAGCAAGAAATTCGAGATTAGGTCTATTGACACTTTCTTCCACATCATCAATAAAGATCAAGTGAGATAGTGGTGAAGTTCGATATAAAAAAAAATATAATAATTGTGGAATGGAGTGAATTTAAAAGACGTTCAGCTGAATAAGTATCATATTATACCATATATATACTTATTATAAAGAGTGTACTCATAAGCGATCCCCAAGATGCCTGCCAAGCGTGGGGATTATGGCAAATACCCCTTTAATAGGGGAGGCTGTGTTCAGCAGTGGACAATCCGGCTGTTACAGTACTCATAAGCATAGTGCTTTCCATCAAAACGTAGGTTTGTTATCATTTGGATATCAAGTTTACAACCTAATAGTTTTTAATCGACTTCAAAAAGGAGGAATGTTCTCATTTCATTTTTTTTTTATGTTTTGTTACCTCAGTACTTTTGACTGAGTGAACCGATTTTGATGAACCGAAAGCTCATGCTTGTCGTTAGGGTCCATTTAAATATCATCAAAATCGGTCAAGCCGTTTTTGAGCGAATAACTGAAAAATATTTTCCTATTATGATGATAATAGTCGTTGACAGTGAATGACAATTGATCCCGGAAGTACCATGGGTCACTATAAAGAGCGCAATGTTATGATAATAGGTACTTTTGATTATTGTACCGACTTCAACAAGTTATTTCACATTTTTGAGTATCGAAGTCGGTACCATTTTTTGGTAAAAAGTTTTTTTTTAACTCGCATATCCTTCTAGTATTTTACATTAAGATTTCATTTAATTATTTATTTAATATCTAAAATGTGTAAATAAGAATTCCCATACATAGCGATTCTACCTAATATTTTTGAAAAATACGCAATTTTATAGAAAATTAACAAACTAGAAGCTAGAATGTAATTAATAATATGATTTAAGGTCAAGGACATGCAACATTTCAGCGAGTTTAAGCACCTCTAAGATTTTTTCAAATCACTGAAGCACCTGGTATTTATAATACGACGAAACAACATTTTTATAAAAAAGATCTATGACAACAATTCTCTTAAACTCAGCATGAGTTTCTCTACTCCAAGATGGATACTTTACTTTTAAGTGTACTTTTCGCCACGCGTTCAGTTAATGAGCTGTGAGGTTTCATTAATAATGTCGAGGCCGGAGTTCTTCATAGAAATATCCAGAAAAGTGTTGTTATGACATAGAGTTGTTATGGTTTACAAGCCAGCGTGAATGGTTCTGTGCCCATTCACTAAAGTTTACTGTTTTTTTTCGAAGGTTAAATTATAATATTAGCTCCGGGTTCCAATCGCCCCCTCGTCCCCATGTTTTTCCGTGGAATTCGTAATAGGCAACGAAGGGATAATAATTTAATGTTGTTAAGTTTGCAATAACGCCTGCTAGGCGAATGACATTAGAAAATTACAAATTTACGAGAGAAAAAATTATAGTCATGTGCGGGATTTTAACCCGCGTCCATCCACCCCTTTAGCCGGGGTATACTCTAACCAATTGAGCTAACATGACACAAAGACTCATAACTTTAATTCTTGCTCTCGCTTCAAGCATCGTATCGGGACGAAGGAAAGGATGATATCATTTGAAACGCTCGTAGTGAAGTTTGCTTAGCTGTTCTTAACCGGTCAGCAAAGTTTTTGAAGCAGTGATAGCTCAGTGGCTTTGGCTATGGACTGCCGCGCAGCAGGTCCATGGTTCGAATCCCGCCGCGGGCTTGAGCTTCATCGCATGGTGGAAGGGCATTTTTGCGAATGCCCGCCTGGCTAGCGACCACCCTCAAGAAGAAAATCTGTCGCCAAGCACCTAACGGTGTGTTCCGGCAGCTGTCCATGAGAGCCAGTATTTCTAGGTTAAGCCTGTTAACACCTTCGACCACATCATCACTTACCATCAGGTGAGATTGTGGTCAAAGGCTTACCCATCAGCAAAAAAAAAAAAAAAAAAAGTTTAGCAACGTCCGCCGCGGTCTTAAGTTGGTTGGGTGGCTGCTAATGACATAACTACTGAGCGTGCACGTGCTTCGGAGGGCACGTTAAGCGTTGCTTAACTTTGCTGATCGGTTCAGAAGGGCAAAGCAAACTTCGCTACGAGCGCTCCATAACTATAATATTGCCTGTTGTTGTAATAAACCTTATATATGTCTGATCTGGGGACCAAACCCGGAACCTTCCCCTCCCATACAGATAAAATAGGACAATTTAATTGCGTCAAAACAAGAGGGTTCTTAGTGTGATCCTTCACACAACCTGACAAACGTCAAACATTCAGGACAAACTACTTTTACTGTTAAACAGTTTAATATCGTACAAACGAAAACCGACCCTATTGCTATTGACATAGGGCGGTAAACATTTGTTGGTAATTTTCGAAATGGGTCATCCACTTTATTTAGTTAGGAGATAATCCATTACAAAGGCACATTGATCTACCAACTTGTTGGGGATCATTGGATGGAGTATTTCAGTTAAAAAGTCAAAGTTTCAGTACATTTTGAAAGTGGTATTACGTCTAGTCTATTTTCTCTGGAAGTTTTTACTTCTATCTAAATTTACGAGTTGGAAAAACATGATCAGAAAATAGCCAACTTAAAATGTCACTTGCACACCGAAGGTGCTATCAATCGAGTCGAATCAATTAATATCAAAGTATTAACACATCATATATTATTTTCATAGGATGAGGCAAAGATGCTCACCTCATTCACCACACCTTCATCATATTGCGGATGTTCATCTGGCTAGCCACCACCCACAAGTAGAAAATCGGTCGCCAAGCACCTGACAGTGTGGCAGAAGTCAACCAGCCAGTAAAATTACAGGCACATGGGACTTAACAACTGTATGTCTCTATGTGACGGGTGCAGTGCAGATCGTCACTTGTGATGAAATGCATCTGTTCTACGCAGAGGTTAGTTCCTAACATCCATTTAACATCAGGTCGGACTCACGCTTGTTCCGTCACAATTATCTACATAAAAAATAAAAAAGGATGTAGGTACATTCACTAGTATCCTTACGACAAATATGATCCGAGTATAGCCAGTTTTTATTCGTTTTTGGATTGAACTTATAAAAAAACGGGAGAAAAGACAACCGTGCCTCGAACATGGCAATATCTAATCAGACGATGTATCCTGATTGAGTCTGCGTATGTGCGTCTACAGTGCATTCATTGAAACGTATCATGTTCAATGGAGTGCAGCTGTGTGAATTTATATTATATGGTAACATTATATTGTCGCGATATTAGAGCGTACCCCCTCTTTATTTTTTATTTACATCAATGATTTATTGTTTTATTACTTGTTAGATAAAACTTTTAAGTAATAATAAATAAAACTAGGTAGACTGACGACATCGTCTAAGTCGCGAGTAGCCAATGGTTACAAGCGGCTAGTAGCCATTTTTTGTGGCGTTCTATGGGGGAGGCCTTTGTACAACAGTGGTCGTTTTCCGGCCATTGTTATAGGATTAAAACTTCAACTGAATGGTCCCTATTACTGTATAGAAGATACCTTATTTTAAAGATAGGAAGCACTAAGAGCATAGATTTAGTAACAGGGTTCCATTATCTAGTACATAACCCTAAAACCCCGATCTGCTGAAAGCTGCTCATTCTCGATCGTGTGCTCAGAGATTCAACACCTCTTGTTGATACTTCGAGTAGAATCGATTTTGTCAAAAATCGTTTTGTGTTTGTAACGAACTATTGAAGCAATCGTAGCGAAGTTTGCGTAGCTGTTCTTAACCGCTCAGCAAAGTTAAGCAACGTCCGCCGCGGTCATGAGTTAAATGGGTGACCGCTAGTGAGATAGTGGTCAAAGGCAAAAAAAACTCAGTGTCTTTAAGCTAATGTTTCGACAGAAATCATGAGATACATTTTCAATTTTTTGTGATGAGTGATAGAAGAATATTATTTTATTAGACGCTCTTCATGTGATACAAACTTTAATTCTTAACGCAAAGTGTTTTGTTGCAACGAACGATGTGTTCTGGATATACTGTTATAGATTCATAGTAACACATTTTCTACTTGAGGGTAACAGTTAGTCAAGCAATCATTCGTAAAATGTCCTACCACTGTCACAAACGACTACCATCGTAAGAAAACAACCGGAACCGACGGCTTAACTTCGAAGCACGTGCACGCTTTAAGTGCCACTAGCGGTCACCAATCGTGGCTTTTGATCTGTTAAAAACTACGAAGTAACCTCTGCAATGAGGGCATTAAAGTTAGTGACTTCTGTTAATAATTAGAGATAGGCGTTACTTTGTGGAAATACATATTTAATAATAAATATTTAAAAAAAATATTTCACAACAAATATTTTTTCAAATATTTGAAGAAAACAGTAAATTAATACCTTACATGGCGTTTACGACGTCAGGTAGGCTGAACAAGAAAATTACGGGGAGTTGTCAATATATTTAATTATATTTAGTTTTAGAAAACACTAAATGAATACGCTTAATATTTCCAAAATATTAATTTAGTGTCATCTAAAAAAAATGTTGTTTATGACTTCTGTTAGTTGCGTTTTGCGTGACGTTTCACTGCTCTTGTCACTCTGAGACATTGACATCCGACCACCTCAGCTGTGGTTAGTCAGTTAGTAATAAACGTTTCTAACCACCCACTTAATCGTCTATGCTATTACGTTAAGAATAATAGATACCAACAACCTACCTATGAATTTACTGCAGAAGAGACCTAACTCCAATTAAAATAACAATTTAAAAGTTTAAGCTAAAGAGCCGTGATGGCTGCTCCCTAGCATCTAATGGATCACTGATCTCTACTTAATTGAGCCTCATTTCATCGTTATTTCTTCGGGTATACTTTCTTACCTAATCTTTTAAACAACCGCTCTCGTTGCTGCATAAAAATTTATCATCCATGCCCTGATTGCAGACACCTGGAGCATCGGGACTCCAATTACAGTTTACGGAACAAATTGCTGCGAACGTTACGGAAGTTATCATAAAACAACAGTCTTGGGAATCGTCTACACGAAGAACAAGACTAGTCTTAATAAAAATCTTAATTTGGGATATGCAGCTATAAAGTAAAAGCTTCATTTGCATGGCCCATTCGTTCCCACTAGCGTTAACATAACGCTAGTGGGAACGAATGGGCCATGTAGAGAAGAAGTATTAGCTTCGAAGATTCAATACGATGCGATTCGTATTCTAATTTTCGTATACATTGCCTGTGTCAGATATTCTGCCATAGAACAGAAACGTGGATACATTAATATAAAACTAATAAATGTTAAGAGCACTGTTGCAGTTGAGTTATAAAGCCTACTTAGTAGATAACTGGCTGAACAAGGTACGAGTATATTATACAACGGATTTTCTGTGCATCGAGCCCTAGAATAGAATAGAATATCACTGATACTGCAACTATTTGGGTGGATCTGACGAGATATCAAAATAAAACCTGCCAAGTGCGAGTTGAACTCGCATGCAGAGGGTTCAATACCAACACAGGATGTGACAAACATTGTTATTGCGACATACGGTTCGATCGATATTTTTGACATTCTTGGCAGGAGGCTTACCTGCTTTTGGTCAGATATTTTTGTAGCCGTGCCTCGTGAGGTGCCCGGCTAGAAGGTCCCCCCTTTCAATACAACCTGTGGGTGTCGTAAGAAGCGACTAAGAGTAAATTACCAGAAAGTGGTCAGCAGCGCCTTCTGAGGAACTGCTATTTTAAACTGAAATCCCCAAGACGTCTGCCAAAATTATTTTACGATAGATATTGGACTATAACCACATGGTTGGTTTATACGATAGGCTCAGTATTTTAAACATTTTGCTATAATTATTATTTGTTAGGCAAATCGCTATACCAACACATATTCTGTAAAAAAATAATCGGGAATCTATCACATGTCCAAAGATACAGTACGTCCGTCCTTAGGAAATAAAGGATATCTTACCCGCACATACATAATCATATTATTATACATTTTATGTAATAGAATCATGAGTTGGGGTTGGTATATACTATTTGGCCTTTGCTAACACAAAAACATATAGATATAAAGGTTTTCGACCAAGGTTTTATAGCCGGTCTCTCTACCCGTCGGCTAACAAGAGCTCTAAATAAGAAGGTAGAGTGACTATTAAGTATTAGTGAGGTATTTCTCAAATGTGCGCCAACATCTATAAATTAGTAGTGCCATGCCGCATTTGGAGCATTGTTTTTCTTCATCAACTTTTGTTTTTGAGGAATTTTGACGGAAAAAGCTCAAAGCACGACGCGGTGTTAAAGGAGGTGCAGAATATCACACATTGACATTATGTTGTTATTTCTCATTTGACTGTTTTTTCAACGGCCCTTTTAACTGGCACCCAGAAATGCGAACATTACTGCTTGGAGGCTACATAGGTATTGTGGCGTACTTACCCGGATGAACAAAAAGTTCTACTAAAATCTGTTCTTCCTTTAACAAGCATCCATATACGGAGAATATAAAACGGTTTTTTATTCTGTGGAAAATGCCTTCTATGTTATAAATGTAAGTATGCATGTATTTTATAATATGTATTACTAATTTTAGTACCAATTTTTCTTCGATCGGAAAACGAACCCATATCTCTCGGTTCTATGTACTGGGCGTCTTAACCACTTGGCCATGAAGACAATATTATTTTATATCTCTATGATGAAGATCATGCAGAAGTCACGAATTGCATGATATAATTATTGTTTAGCTATCGTAAAGAGCGACGTCTTGGCGTCGTTGTGACCATCAATCAAGCTATTGATTTAGGTTTGGTATTTCAAAAAAGGTTGTTCTTTTTATTTAATTTGTTACTTGTTTTAATGGTTTCTGTATAAAATTGCCATAAATAACCAAATTCCAAAAAAAAGCTTGAAAAGTTAAAAAAATGCTTTAAGTAAAATTTTAGGTTAGTTGGAATCAGTCACGTTAGTCGTATGTATCGCTGAATACTAGCATTTTTTTCCCATTCTTAATAAATGGACCTGCTTCCATTACTGAAAAGTATGAAATAACTTGTGGATAACCATGAAAATGATTATAGAGTGTTATGAATGAGCGTGATGCCGACTTCCACAAATAAACTAAAGTATCAAAATCTCATCGGTCACGGCCTCGTGTGACCGTGTCTTTACAGTAACCGTAGGCCAAGAGCGATGCTTGAACGAAACCCACTTTGCCGAGTTTCAACGTTTATTGTATAAGTTTTGTTGTTAAAATCTCTGCTGTACACCCATCAACCCAAACCCTGTCTAATATCAACTCTAGCTGTTCAAACATAAAGGTCAGGTCCCGAATAAGCCACGCCACCTTGTTGGAAGGGTGTAAAATGTAGACAAGGGTACCGGGTGGGCCCACAGGTATATTACACCCGATTTCTTAAACTGAATACACAGTTATAGCGTGTTGTATAACTTTATACTTTGTTACGTTTGCTCAATTAGTTTTGTTGATGTAACAGTTTCAAAACGCCTTGGAGAAAGGGTGAAAAGATGTGGAGGAAGTTGATCTGGGAAATCACTTTTTTTAAGATCTGTAGCGCTCTGCTCTGTGCTTTGGTTTATATAAATTAACAAGCTGAAAATACGTGTTCCCTAACAACACAGAAGTCGCATGACAAGAACTAATTAAAAATGATTTGTACGTAAAACACACCATTAAATTCAAGAGCGAAATAAGCATTTCAATGCGTGCTCGCTCACCTGATGTAAGGCATTACATACTATAAGAAAGTGCAGTCGACGATAAAATATCCTAGCTTAAAGATATGGGTAATAGGGTTGCTCAGGTAGTTTTACTTGAAATTCATACAAGCACTAATCTAATTTGCGAATATTCAAATATTATAATATGTAGGTATCTTATCCATCAACAAATGTGTAGAGCACAAAATGATTGCCTCATCTCGAATCGAATCCGCACGCGGCAGCCTCAATTTCGATTGCTCTACAGATACTTAATCACAGAGGCGCAAGTTTAACAAAGTGAATGTAATATTTTTTTTTTTACTTATATTTATTATGTTTTTTGATGGTTAAAACTTTAACCAGGCTGTACTCAAATTGATTGGCTCTCAATACAGCTGCTGGAACACACCATTTGGTACCAGAACCTACTCAAGGGTTGCAGGCGAGCATTCGCAAAATGCTATACCATCATGCGGTTAGGCTCAAACCCGAAGCGGGATTCAAACTATGGACCTTCTACGTGGCAGTCCATATATATTTTTAACAAGACCATCACTGCTTTGGGTATCACTGCTTCATATTCAAACTTATACGAAAATTAAAAGTACTTATATACAACGCAAGTGAAACTTAAGAGCGCATCGAGCACAGCACGCAGAGAGTATAGCACGCCAACAGCATCCGTCCCCGTCCGACGGCCGAAGAATTACTAAAGCGGATAGGGACAAAGCATCGCGGCTCTGACTAAAATGGGCGGAACCTATTTGAAAAACGTAATGTGTATACGTTATAGAAAATACGTTGTTTTTTTTATTATTCAAATACTGATGACTTTCCGTGAACTATTTACACCGGACTAAGGATTTATTTAGTTTTTTTTTTTTATATAACTTTGGATTTTTTTTCTATTATTCTATTTTAAACTGTATGATTTATAGAATGAAACCTTAAATATAATTTATATTAATTTCATAACTCATAATTAAGATATAATTACACAGCAAGGAATCAAACGAAACACAATTACGTATATCACTGCCTCGGTGCAGGCTTAACGCCAAATATGTAATTAGGCTCTAAAAAAGTCTAAAGACCTGTTTCGGAATGTTCAAGTAATTTCCGGTTATACAGTTATAAAAATAAATTACAATTTTTGCGTTTCACAGTCATCAGTTTAGCCTAACCCTCGGTTAAAGCTTGAAACGCGCTGGATTTTAAGTGTCATTTTCATTCAGGTATTTTATGTGTTGGTTAGCAACCCGCAACTTTATTAGGACATTCTGAAACGCACCTTAAAACTACTACAACATATTCCAATTGTACTTTTATTTCATCCATTTATATTTGAACGCAGACACTCCCCAAACCCTCCGGCGGCGGCGGTACAACCTTCAAACGAACGAGGTAACTCACTCGAGATGAATGACTAATTACTAACTCTCGTTAGCGTGATTTCACCCGGTTCGGGAACTCACTTCTTTAAGTCACTCTAAGTAGCTATGAATTTGTGTTAAGCGTGTTTAGTAGGATTGGGAATGGGGGAATAACTTAATTAGGTACATATGTGAACGAGGGGGAAGCAGCGATGTTATGTTAATTAAGAAAACACACTATGTTTTGTATTTAAACCATTTCATCGTAAGAAGAAATCTGTTACCTCTGCTAAGACATAGGAGTGTTCGGATAGAGTTTACTAATAGTACGTTAAGATACAAGTGAACTTAGAGGAGGTCGTAGCCGTCTTAATTGAATAATTATGGTTTTGGCTTGACTTGACTGTGATTTGAGTGCTGAAATTTATTTAAACCTATCGAGTCTTTAATAAATGGCCGAGCGCTAATAGCTATGGACTGCCGTGCCGCAGGCCCATGGTTCGATCCTCACCACCGACGTAAGCTTCACCACCTGGTGGAAGGGCATTTTGCAAATGCTCGATTGGCTAGCTACCACACTCAAGTAAAAAATCTGTCGCCAAGCACCTAACAGTGTGTTTTGACAGCAGTCCTTGAGAGCCAGAAAAAATACAGGCACATGAGACTTAACAACTGTATGTCTCAATATGACGGGCGCAGTGAAAATTTCGTTGGGACTAAATTCATCTGTTACAGGCAGAGGTTGATCTGCTTAATATATCAGGTGGGCCCCGTGGACCTGATTCCGTCACAATTACATTACAAAAATTGTGACCCCAATCCGTAAGGGAGGGCTGTAATAGTTCAAGCCGAGATTATAATAAACAACATAGCACATGCATAATGTGTTAATAAACTATTTTCAAACCAATCGTGACCTTTCACGATCAGAGTAGCATTCTCAATATACAACTAATTACTTTAGTATTTTTGTAATAGATGTTTGAATTACGCATTGAAGGTACACATGCAGAATATATTAAAAAAATATGGCTATTGCCTTTGAAAACATGGCACTTATGCCGCCAGCAGTAAAGAGGTTATTATGTAATTCGTAATTATGCTAAATAGCTTCGAAGGTAAGAGACACCATCGTTTGTTTTTCCAAAGAACATGAATTAAACCAACTCACGATCTCTTTGGGGCAAATCTGCTAGCTGTTTAATAAAACTAAACAGGAAAGTGGAACTAGGAATGCATGTATGTGAAAAAAGCACATTTCCATCCAGGTAATGCCTGTAATTGAGTTGAATCCAAAACAAAACTGTTATATTTACCTGCAAAACCGCACGACCTTTTTCTTAACTCATAAATCATAATGTAACTATGTTATTGATATAGGTATATTTATATATTGTATGATCTTATGTATATACATAGATATTTATATATTATTTTATATATGTATTTATATATTTATGTAGGTATAGGTATATATATTATTAATGTAGTATGAATGAACTGTGTTAAATGTTTATGACCTTAATTGTATTTATTTTATTTTATTCATAATTGTTCATATTTTAGATGCTTTCTAAGTAATTATTTTGTTTGTATTATGAAGACTACCGTCTATGTATTTTTAATAAAATGTTGTCCTCCAGTTATAGGTCCTCTGGAAGAGATCGCTCTAAGCGATAAGACCGCCTATTGTTACATCATATTTTGTATTGTTATCTTTATAATTTTTTTTATGGTGTCTCAATAAAGTGTTATCTATCTATCTATTGTTTAATTTCGCATGGTGGATTCAAAATGCATTTTTGCGAATGCCCGCCTGGCTAGGGACCACCCTCAAGTAGAAAATCTGTCTACAAACACCTAACAGTGTGTTCCGGCAGGTGTCTTTAAGAACCAGTAATTCTAGGTTAAGCCCCTTAACACCTTCGACCACATCATCACTTACCATCAGGTGAGATCGTGGTCAAAGGCTTACCAATAAGCAAAAAAAAACGCACCATAAACTTATTGTTCAACACAGCCCTCGGTGTGTTTCTCATCTGTTTTTTTTTCTTAACGCCGATTGTTTTAAGCCTCACTCTTTCAATCCCTCGCTCTGCTCAGTATATGTCAGCTAGTGGATTCTAATATAGTCTATATTAGAATCCACTAGCTGCTTCAAATCAAAGCTAGCTGCGCGCGTGATTTGATTTCAAACTTCTTCGCTAGCTCAGGATTCAAAGTTTGCACTTGAATTAAAATAAACCTTGCACTGCAGGATTACTTACATTGTGGCCCGAAATATTTATAGCCGAATCCGGCCACATCATAAAGTACCAAATAAAGCACATATTGCATGTGATAGATTATTTGAAAATTGACTTGCTATGTAATGAAATATTTGTTCATCTTCACTTGATTAGCTTTAAGCTTAAGATTAAACAACTGGTTTAATGTGACATTCTCATTTTGTTTTAAATATACTCTGTGGTTTTTAAGAGGAAAATAAGTATTGGTTTAATTATCCATGTGTATACTTTATCTGTGGTGTGAATTTAATACTGTACCTAATTGTGTTTGTTAGACTGTGATTAAGCATAATATATGGATTATCATGATCACTTGAATCATTATTTGATGATAATGTTACTGGAAGTATATTTTATAAGTAGCGAAATTGATCACGTGACAGTGTAAAGTACTTATTAAAAATAGTTTATAATATGTTCTTTATTTATGATGTGTAAAAACATTGAAGATTTTATTATACTTATTGCAATATGTATAGATCACTTGAATCATTATTTGATGTTATTAATACTGTAAGTATATTTTATAAGTAGTTTAACTGGTCATGTGACATTTGTTGAGATACTTATATAAAATAGTTTATATTATGTGCTTTATTTATATGTGTAAAAACATTGAAGATTTTATTATACTTATTGCCATACGTGAGCTTGAGATCACACAATTGTCAATTATAAAGAGCAATGTGTTTGTGACGGTAGTCGCTTTGTCACCTTGTTTGTTAAACTCACTGCGAGTAGCTTCAGTGTCTGTCGGACCGCCGTGCGGAGCGGACCTCTAGTGGTTTCGAAATAGTCTTTAATGACGAAGTGCTGCCCGATTCAGTGTCTGTCGGACCGCTGTGCCGAGCAGACCTCCGGTGGTGTGGAAATAGTCTTTAACGACGAAGTGCTGCCCAATCAAGATGTTGTGAAGTTAAGTAATTTATTATACTCTTTTTTGGTATTATATAACGACGAATATGTCAATCAATAATTGATAAGTGTATAATGTAAGTAAGTATCACATTGTTAAAAGACATTTAAAAGAATGGTCTCGAGTTTCTTGCCCGTTCTTCTCGAAGTGGCTCTATACAACTTTGTTTACTGAACGAGGCAGTAATGTTAAAATATTTCAATGTTAAAATTTCATTAGAGCGTCGTAGACGCCTAAATTGAATAAATAGTTTTGACTTTGACTTTGACTTTCATTATTCCAACTAACACATGCATCACTGACCGGTTGCCAATGTTGACATTACTGTTTAAAATGTCCACACTGTCAAAAATATCTAATAACATCAATATCATACAATCGTACAAGCCGTAGAATTACCATAGACAGACGCCAGACAGACGCGTCCTTGTATTTTTTTTACATTATTATTAAATTAAAAAAATACCTAAGAATAACTAAAGACCCGTTTTTCTGCCATGATCAGAGTACCACCAGACATCTGAAATGTTTTTTTTTACATAAAAGTAAATTAAAGAAGCACCTATGCTACATACTTTTTCTTTACATTTAATGCAAAAAAATATTGAATCGTTTCAGTTTTGGAGTAGAAAACAACGGAATACAAAACGTCAATTTCGTGAAATTTGTTCCTGTACCTCACACGCATCGTTCCCTTTTAAGAGCGAATAAGCAAGTTCGGCTACGAGCACTTTAAGTATAAACATTTATGTATTATTAAGCTAATTTCAATTTTCAACCAAACACATATTCATAGCTAGATGCAAATAGAGCCATACAAACAATACTAACCCCTGCAGTGAAGTATGCGATATAAATCCCGCTCGCATCCGTTTGAATTAAATGCATCCAAAGTTTTCTCTGCTGCAAACAAGTGATGAATAGTTTGAACAATTTATTAAATTCGCTCGTTGGCGCAGATCGTACAACATAGGATTTGATTGAGACAGAAAGTCCTCAACATCTTCTTTTGTGGAGTTCCATCCTATAAAATCTTTGAAGGTGAAGTGAGTCTCATAATGGCAAATTTTTAACATGTTTTTTAAGAAGAGCTTCGCTTAGATATAAAATAAAATATATAATATTCTATAAGATATGATCTAGAAGAATATCTCTCTCGATAGTAAACGTCATGCATACAGCTCTAAAGTTTCGTTTAAACAAGTTATATATGTAGTAAATCGCATCAATACAAATTTAACTTCTTACTCGTATTATTATGTTTCAACCACGTGATAAAGTACTGGCATGATTTTTCCCATTTGTAAAGATATAAATTTTTAATGAATTTATGTAAAAAAATCCCTCACATTATTTAAATATTGCGTAGATTTTTCGCTCACTTGCATTCGAAACGAGGTCTATCCGTCCTACGCCTTCAGTCTGAAATTTTTCAAAGACCTTACATCTAGTCCTATTTGTCCAATTGTCTCTGTTTCAAATGTGTCAAAAATGTTTTCGTATATCTGTTCGGATTTCCGTTTGTTCTCATCTACACTTCTGCCTTACCACAATGCACTCTAGTACTTATTTTTTTAGTAATAAAGTATCAAATCGCTTAATGTTCTGGAATGTTGAGTGTAGGTATATGTGTGGTGCGAGAAAGGACAGTCTACGTTCATGTATCCTCGTGCCCTCGCAGCGCACCTAGTTTCTCATTTGAAACATCGCAGTTCGTTCAGAGTGTGGACTGAATTTTATTTGCTTATAATGAGTTGATGAAATATTATATTTTATAACATTCCAGTGGAGTTAGGAACTTCCGCGAAGTTGCCGCTTTGATCTATCTCCGAGGAACGCTTTTTGAACCCGATCGGGAAATGTTTTCGGATAAAGGTTTTACTTTGATGAATGTTGTTGCCAAATCTAGCTGCCTTGTCGAACTTGCAAATGGAATATTTAAGATATTTCATTCAATAAATTTAGATGATTGACTTTAAATCCGAAAACATGGTGTTTATTTATTTTTAAAGTAATCGAAAATGTATTAAACTGTTTTTACTATGGGATAAAATGAGATTATTTTGGCAGGAACTGTAAAGATACAGTACCTGGCTCTCAAGGACAGCCAAAGTCAAAGTCAAAGTCAAAATCATTTATTCAATTTAGGCGTCTACGACGCTCTTATGAAGGTCAATTACAAATTTTAATATTGAAATATACTACATCGTACAGCCAGATGAGCAATCTTAATATGTCTTACTACCACACCATGCGATGAACCTAAAGCCAGCGGCGGGATTCAATTATGAGCCATGGAAGTCCATTTCAAAACCCAGCAGATGCATCACGTGCAATCCATCGTGAAAGCATAAAAAAATCTATATTAGGCGTTATCCGACTTATTCACTTGAGTTATGCCTTATTATTTACTAAAATATCCAAAAAATATTAGATATAAAATGCAGGTTCGATATTATAAAACATATCCAAATACTCCCAGATATCAAAAAATATATAAATTAAAGATAAAATAAACCAACTGAAACACCACTTAAGTATAAAGTGATTAATTAATTCACTATATTAATTTATTTTCCGTGCGTCTCTAGCACAGAACGAGACTAATGTATTTACAATCCATTAAGTACTTCAACTTAGTTCTACTTATTTAACTGCTGCATCTAAAACGCTTTAATGGTTATAACATAGAGTTGGTAATGCCTTGGCAGGGAATAAATGGTTAAGTTAACAGTATGAAGTGTCTTAAACAAGACAATTTGAAGTAACACCTAGACTTAGGTGAGGGGATTTATGACGGTAACTTAAAGGGTATTCGGTGACGTCATTAGATAGTTGTACTGTTTTAGAGCTCTAGATATCTTAGAATGAACTTAACTGTTATAGCAGGAATTTGGGTTACCTAGTTTAGTCAAATATATTTTTTAAAAGCTTTTATTTAGTTTCACCTGTTCCGATGTTTGTCATCAAATCTTCCAAATTAAATTTGATCCATGTCCCGGTTACCGATGGAGCTGAAACTTGGCATGCAAGTGTAAATCGCGTGACATTGCAATATTATGATGACATGGTGCTGATCTGATGATGGAGCTGGAAGGTCGCTAAAGAAACTTCGCAATGAAACGACGCAATCTTATTGTATTTGGGCTCATTTAAATCGTCTTGACGAGTAGTTTTTAAATTTGTAGTTCTTTATATTAACAAAAACATAATAAAAGCTTGTTTTTAAAATGATTACTTATAGAGAAAAGCATGTTTCTGCATATTAACGAAGTTTTCTAAGGTATTATCTATCGACGACAATATCATATATGTTTGTTTGTTCAATTTTGTAGACTGTTTGATGTCGACAGGACACTAGTTGTAGTCTTTACATGACACAATGGTTGCGGAATCACAATTGGATTGTTCTGTAGCAGAGTTTATGTACATACGACTATAAGGCAGTTTGGTGAGTTACTGAATACAATTTGTAAGCACTAATGCACACTTAGTGAATATGACATCACCTGTATCTACTAGTTATACGTATAAATCATCAGAAGTATTTATAAGAATAACGATTTCCGAAAGAAGACGCAACCATATTCTTACCAATGCTTCGATTTTTCCCGCAAATCTTCAAAAGCAAAGAACCATTCTGCCGATTGGATTTTTCTTTTCGGTTCAAAGCATTACACTCAGGCATCGTCACCTGTCAGGATATTATAGACAGTTAACCACTAAACTTTTTCTTATCATAATACTGCACCACGTAGTAAAATAAGAAGTCGTTTCTGGTCTTTCGGTAAATCATGCGAATAAGCGTATCATAAGCAGTGCAAGCCGTAAATTTTTTTCCGCACCTTCAATGTGAACGCAAAATGTTCGAATTTGCTGACTTATTCAATCAGTTGCTGTACGTACTGTATATTAGATTCTGCAACCACAGCCGGCGGCTTTCACGTACATCGTCATGGAGATGATAACGTCCACGTGTAAATTCTCCGAACCCAATGCTAATGAACAAAATGCCAATTAAAGTATCTGGCAACTCTCTTGTTGTATTAAGCTACAGAGAAAAAAAAATTATATAACAATATTTTTCCAGTTGTAGTCTTAGTCATTGTTCTAGCGACACACAGTTTTATAAAAGACGCCACATCAGAAAAAAAATTACAGTCTCTTAAATTAAAATGTAACATGTTTCTAAAAAACATGGCGCGTGCTGATCGCCCAGGCACCTTATGCTCACTGGGCGGTAAGAACAGTGAAGTCTAGGTAGGTCACCAACCCGAAGACTGCTCCGTCGTAACAGGGCAAGAAAAACTGAAGCAAGAGGTCGACGCTCTGACGCTTCTTTCCCAGACAAATACATGTCTGAGATGAAAACCAGTGACTGATGTTTCTAGAAAGTTCCATTTTTGAATTCCGTAACTGTTTTCTTTTTTATTGTAAGAGGCCAGTTTCAAAAACTTCAGTATGCACCATTTCTTTTAATCGCGTGAATTTAAAATACAAATTTAAAACACTTTATCGGACACGACAATCACTCAACATTTCCTCTCCATTCAATCATGCAACCCTTTAATGATGTTCATGTAACATCGCCGAAGTTCACTCATCCATCAACCGGTACGCATTTATTCAATTTGGCAACACCTCTGCTAATATCATTCGGGCAAAAATGTGTAAAGTCTGGCAACTCCGTGATGGATTGTTCTCGGATAATATAAATTGTGTAAGCATGGCAACATTGACAAATCTGTAACACAAAGTAGGAGTGGTCGGAGTTATATGAGACTTGTCGTCAACGATTTAATGTTTTAGGGAAAAGGGTTTTATTTTTTTATAAGAAGTATGTAAATAGGTTTTGAATATTTTTAGGATCCCGAACGACAAAATGGGACATTTTACTAAGAATATGAAGTCCGTCCGTCTGTCATACCTACCTACAAGATTTTTTGCCTAAAAATAATAATAATTACACGCGTTAAAACTTCATCGATATCATCACCATCAACAGCTGGAAGATAATCATCGTAAGGCAAAGATGCCCACCTTCTTATTTCTTTTTTTCTCTTCGTCGTTTCTTCTTGAAAAAGGTATAGATAAGCTTTAGGTAAATATGGGAAAAATCCGAAAAGTTGAAAATGTTGTCTGCCAGGTATAAGAGATAGTGTTCTATGGGATTGTTTGACCAAATATCAGATCATTTGTCAAAAGTCATAAATGACATATAAGATTGCCACCATAAATAGCATTTCGACCCCTACTAGCTTGGCCTTTAGAAATTTATTTCAAGGGTAAAGTGCACATATGTATACATGAACATTGAAGTGAGTTTTTAATAGCTTTTGCAGAATCTCGCTAAGGATATTGTACTGTATTTAAAAAAGACGGTTTTAAGGTACATTCTGCGTCGGTGAGTCTAACCAGCATTTGGCCCGTTTGATTTTCGTTACTGGTAAGCTATTCTTTGCATAGAATTGTAGAAAACACTAACATTGACAGAAAGTACTTGAGTCTTGAAGAGAAGTCAAGAATCTGACCCATGATATGAAAACAATATGGCATAAGGACAAGTATCCAAAGCCATTTAAAATTTAAAAAAAAAACACTATATCACCAGTGTGGGTAAACAATACACGTACATTACTAACTACGTGCGTAACTAGTCACAGATAAGACGCGTGGGGGCTGTAGTACATGAATAAAGAAAGAACAGAACGGACCCCTCAAGCCGGTTCAGCACCCAGAAAGCGCTGCTGCTGTCTTGCAGGTGACTATTTACGCAACCATAGCTGTGCGTGCAGTAGCGTAGCTTTCATTCTGTACTATTATTTATTAACCGACTTCAAAAAAAGGGGGTTTCCTACTCAATTTATGTGTGTGTTTTTTATGTTTGTTACCTCTGAACTTGACTGGGTGAACCGATTTTGTTTTTTTTATTTGAAAGTTTTAATTTTTTTCCACTTAAATTTCATCAAAATCGGTCAAGCCCTTTATGACTTACACTCCAATAACTGGAAGATATTTTCCTATCTCGATGGTATAGTCGTTGACAGCGAATGACAGTCGATCCCGTTAGTTGCAAGAAGTAATTAAAAAGAGCGAAAAAAAAAATTTTGTCATAAAATGGAACCGACTTCAACATTCAAAAGTGTGAAATAACTGATCGAAGTCGGTACCATGCGTATAATATTGTGATGATAGGTACTTTTGAACCATCATGGTACCGACTTCAACAAGTTATTTGACACTTGAATGTGGAAGTCGGTTCCATTTTGTGATGAAATTTTTTTTTCGCTCTTTTTAATTATCTCTTGCAACTAACGGGATCGACTTTCATTCGTTAGGTTAACATTTTTTTCATATTCAGCTGCGCCCGCTCGCGTACTGAACCGGTTTGAACCCGCTCAGTAAGTGCGCAAAGTTTCCGTAGCTTTCTTTCTGTTCCGTCTTTTATACATAAACTACTCCGACGTAATAAGTTTTCTATGAATATCCAAGGATATTTAATTCATTGTATAATTAAATTCTGACTTTTGTATCGAAATCAAAAATTCAAATTCATCAAATGAATCGCGAATTAAATCACAAAGTTTCACTGTCTGTTAACGAAGCTAACTTGTTACAATGCGATGCTTTTTGATTGAAATCCAATTAACAACTTAAATGTTTTAAATACAAAGCAAATTGAGATTAAATTTCAATGAAATTTCATTTGAAAATTGAATCTGGGAATTTTTACTGTAGGTTATCAGACTCAACAAAAATGGGTGTTGGAAAAGTCAGTAATGGGATATTGTGATTCCAAAACTTGAGTTTATGTATATACTAGCTTTCCGGGCGCGGCTCCGCCCGCGCGTATGTCGGTTATCGCGCAAAAACATTAACCTCTTTTTGCGCAGTTGGATAAAAACTATCCTATGTTTTTTCCCGGGTCTCAAACTATTTCCATAAGAAAATTCATTCAAATCGGTCCAGTAGTTTTGGCGTTTTGGCGTGAAAGTGTAAGTCGGCGATGCGTTATAATTATATTAAACACTTAAGTACCAAGTGTTCGAACACGCTGAAAAACAAAGTAAAAAGTCAGACAGTGTATCAGATAGAGCAAATTAAGTTTGTAAGTATATACGTGGCTGAAGACTAATTTAGATTTTTATGTTTTTTGAAATTTTGCAGAAAGAAAAATAAAAGTTACCAAGTATTTTGATTATTTATTGTTATAACTAATATATTGAGTTGTAATCACACCAACATTGATGCTAGTACGAACGGCCGTTTCCCCAATAAATCAAAAACAAAAAAACGTTCTAAATAACGCGTAAACTTGCTGTATAGTGAACAGATTTTATTTTTCAAGGAATTGTAATCCTCAAAGTATCACCATAGATTTAATATACGAAAGCTGAGTTGCCCCACTAGCTTACCACTAAGACTTTGAGCTTCCCTTCATCAAATAGTCAAAGGAGAATTAATTTACCGTCAACAATGCCTCTCCAATCGTCTCACATATACGAAGCTACCACACATCATACACGAGTGGCTAACTTCAAACAATTGTCTGAACCGGGGCCAAGTCTCTAAGCCTCACTCCAAGTACTCCACTCTACATCCTATAAATCCGGTAAGACGTTACCGGTGCTCCCTCCTCTACCCCTCGAGATAACGCGCAAAACACAGATAACGGCCCTCGATTGATCGTCAATGAGTAGAAATTCATTTATCTCTACCAAACCTTAAGTAAACTGCAACACAATCAAATATCTACTCTTCACAACAAAACACAAAGCTCAATTTAGTTTAAGGCAAACACAATGGACTAAGATTAAGGTGCGTTTTCGTAGAAGCGTATCCATTTTCAGCATAAAGATTTTCAGATTGAATAAAATCATAATAAACGTCTAACCTCTCAACTGCTTAGCACGTAATTGCTTTCGTCAAAGATCAAAGTAAACGAATCTAATTTTAATTTAAGAGCTTACTTTGGCGAGGTTACTTAAGTTTTATGGGCAGAATTTACATAATTATTTAAGTTTGTCGTCGCCTAGATTTAGTAATTTTTTCGTTGAATTTAGCGATGTCCTCCAAGTTTTGGTAATAAATTACAATTTTCAGTACGTAATCATTTAGAAGGCAGATTGTGTAGATTTTAATGAGTAGAAATGTACATGAAAAATTATTTTGATACTGACTTCAGTAACATAAAGTTAAATAAGAGTTAGATACAAAAATATCCGTAAATTTTAATTCAAGTGCTACAACTGCTTCCAATAATTTCAGGTCAAATTTATCTCCAAAACTTATAGTTTTAGGGTGTACGAGAAGACCAATACCCCTGAGTACAGCCGCTTATTAACTTTTGTACCGGGTAATCTGTCCTTAATTTCTGAACAAAAGTTATCTGTCGCCAAGCACCTAACGGTGTCTTTCGGCAGCTGTCCTTGAGAGCCAGTAATTCTAGATTAGCCTGAACAACATCTTGGACTACATCTTCACTTAGTATCAAGTGAGATACTGGTCAAATGCTAGCCTATCAGCAAAAATTATTAAATAAAATGAAAATTTTGCGGTTGACGGCTGAGTGATACCAATGGTAATATTATAGGTATGTGTAATAAATACTATTATATTATTTATATTGAGTCAATTCAGCCGCTCGACAGAGCAACGATGCGGTGCGGTATGAGTAAACAGTGATTGTTTCCAAATAAGTTGATACCATATCCTCTTTTTTCAAAGTTGAATTATATATAAGGAGAATATAAAATAACATCAATAAAATTATAATCAAAAGTAATTAAAATCTGCGAGTTTAATTTTCACATAGTACACAAAATTAGTACTTACTAACTATTATCTAAGCAGTGGCGCTGCCTTTGATCACACACGTACGATCGCTAAGCGTATTCAATAAAATACGTACACTAGGACAAAACATCTGTTTCACGTCCCTATTCTGACAGAGGCGGAGGCGGCGCGGCGGTGGAGACGCGGCCGCGGCGGTGCGGCCGGCGCGGCCTGGCGGCGTGAAGCGGGGCTATATTAAGAGCCATTTCACGTTTAAAGCGCGTAATCGAAGATTTTAAGCGCTTAATTTACAATCACAGGAAAGATCTACAATCTGTTGAATAATTGATAAAAATAGAATAATCTGTTCTATTACCAGTTAATGTACTACATTTACAAACATAACTTTAATTATTTTGTAGTGACCAATCTCCCGCACCTTGTTTTACGAATTATGGTACACATAGCCAACTTCAGAGTTCCATTTCTTCTATAAAAATTCATCAAATTAACTTCCAAAATAACCTATAATTCAGGCATATAATCTTGTTGACGCGTAATGTACTAGAATATCAATAATTAATCATTATAAAAGAAAAAAAATTAAAGTTCGTGCGCCAATTTCTACAATTTATATCAACAGTTTAACACGATTTATTGCGTCAAATAAAATGTAATTCCAAACAAATATTATATCAAAAGAAAGTACATTCTTCAATTAATATAATCTCGAATAATTGTGATATTAACTCTGTTAGACACGAAAAAATATTTAATATAACTCTAAATTAGCATAAATTGAAATGTACAAGCGCGAGGCGATCAGTACGGCGCGAGCGCCCATCGAGGTAGGATCTGTGTTCGTTTTGCCACGCTCCGGCGTTCCATACGCGAGACGCTTAGATGCAAGTTTATAGTGCGACCACAGAGTTATGATCATATCAGCAATTTTCAAATAACAAGCTGGAGTATTTTGATGTCAATAATATGAGTATTGTTGTTTAAGTAACTACATCTTTTGTGTTATTATATTAGTTTTAGCAATGGGACGAAAGGATCCTTTTTACACGACTGCTCAAAAAAAGGAAAGTTATGTTTTCAGGGTTCATGCATGTATGTATGTTTGTTTGTGAGTTAAATGATATATTATACATCAACTGATGTTGATGTATAATATATCATTAGATTCTTCTTGATAAACCAAGTGACACTAGGTACATAAAAATACTAAAAAAAACACACTGGCGGATTTAAGATGCTATATTGCGAGAATAAAATATATTTTATCTTATATGCCCATCGAGTGGCGTCTCAAAATGAAGGGCTTTAAAAAGCGATTTCATAAATATATAAAACTTGTGGTTTTAATTTTAATGGAACGATAAATAACCTAAGTTACGAAAATATATATATTGTAGTCGTGTTTTTTACCTTTTAAATTAATTTATTTACCATTGTGTTAAAAAACTAAACAATAACTAATATTAGAAAATTTAAAACAACAAGCTTCTAGACGCCATGAAATTGAGAGTATCAATTGAGCAATAATCCAACTCCCTCCGCCCGCGCTAATACGCCTATGCGCCCCAGTACCGGAAAGTCCGTCGTCTAGCATTCTTACCACAAAACTTATCACGTGCAAGTGCGTACGTATTTACCTGTTTCTTTGAAGTGAGAATACTGTGTAGTTAAATATTTTAATTAAAAAAAACACAAGATACTTGACTTACAAAATAAAATGGATATTTTCAAGAAGTAAGATAGTGGAGAAAACATGTGGTGTTGGGCGTGCTTCTTACACGATCTTATGAAAAAAATCAAAAGATAGTAGACCACGTGAAGACGATGGAATCTGGGCCAGGAAAGCGTAAAACATTAAGCGTTGGCGATTGTCCAAAGATGGAAGACGCTCTTTACATGTGCTTCATGCAACAGCTTTCTAAACACACTCATATCTATTAATATAAATCTATATAAACCTACTCCTCCATTTGGAGAAATTATGAAAGCAAAAGCAATCAAATTTTATAAAAAATATTACCAAAAAAGATGATTTTTGTGCAAACGATGGATGGCTGGATAAATTTAAAAAGCGATTTGGTTTTGTTTTATTTAATAATATACTTTTTTCTCTATAATCCAGTCATCCGAACATTCCAATAATCCAGCACCCTCTGGTTTTTAATAGTGCCGGATGAGTGAGATTATACTGTATATACAAATTGGATAACATTGCCTCAGTAAAACACGGCAGACACAATGAACCAAAGGCTTTGCAACATCTCAGCGTATAAGAGAACACGGTAATGGAAAAGTGTGGACTTTTCATTGATATGGAATATTGTTTTTTAGGAGCGACACCTGACGGATTGTGCAATGAAGTTTTAGTCATGTTAATATGCCCTAACTCCGTTTTCGGAATAGATCCTGATATTGCCATACGAGAAAATAAACTTACATAAATGTTTCAAATAAATCTTAAGTAGAAATGAACCAAAATCATGATTGGTACTATCAGGTTCAAGGCCAGTTGCATATTGCTAGAAAAAAATACTTGTTTATTTGCTGTGTGGACTGGACCTGATTTAATTCTAAAAATAATAAGGATAAAATATAAAAATGATGATTTTTGGCAAGTAAAAATTCATCCAAAATTGGTATGATTTTACAATGATAGCCTAATCCCAGAAATCATAGATCCTAGAAAAACAATGCCATAACTTCAAATATTTATTTAATTTTACGCCGCTCAATTTTTAAATTAAATCACAACTTACCTATATTTCTTTATAAGTGCAAGTATCAAAATATGTTACTCTCAGTCACGCTATTCCGTCTTCACTTCTTCCGCTTGTGCAAGCGATGCACTGGCATTTACCTAAACTTCAGTAACGTGATGTTGTGAAATGGCTCTTAACAATACAGTTTCTAAACGATAAAAATTATACTTACATACCTACATTATTAAAATTTCAAGTTTACGTAGGTACCTACTTTATTGTTGAGTTGTAGGACTTGCAGGTATGCCTTATTAAGTCGCTGCCGCATTGCGCGTTCCTTGGCCGCAAGCTACCAAAGACCGAACATAGCAGAAAAGATGCACGAAAGAGATTTTTTGTTGCTCCTGTGGCATCCGTGCATTGACTCCGCGTAGCATTCGTGCGTGTGTGTCAATGTGGTAGATACACAGCAGTCAACGAATGAATGTGATTCGTAGACCGCGGTTGGTTGCCATCGCTATCATTTTCAAAGTTCACGTGCCATAGCTTATGTAACATTTGGTACTGATTTTGTGTATAATATGAAAAATTAACATGAGTGGAGCACATTCAGTTACCAATTCCACACCACCCCCCGCAGTATTGTAGATATATTAATATTATCCTTATATAATATAGAAAACATGTTTATTTTCTATCAAACAGTACCTACTCATCAGTTTACCTATATATATATTTGATGCTTGATACGTTAGCCTTTGACCACTATCTCACCTGATGGTAAGTGATGATATGGTCGAAGATGCTGTTCAGGCTAACCTAGAATTACTGGCTCTCAAGGACAGCTGCCGGAACACACCGTTAGGTACTTGGCGACAGATTTTCTACTTGATTAGTAGCTGGTAGCTAGCCAGGCGGGCATTCGCAAAGTGCCCTACCACCATGCTGTAACGACTGCCATCCTAAGACAACAACCGGGACCGACGGCTTAACGTGCCCTCCGAAGCACGGAAGCGCTCAGTAGTAATGTCACCAGCGGTCACCCATCCAACTCATGACCGCGGCGGACGTTGCTTAACTTTGCTGATCGATTCAGAATGGTTAAGCAAACTTCGCTACGAGCGCTTCAAATATAATCTTGGAATCTTGGCTAAGAATATAATTAGACCGTACAGTTTCCGGCTTACTTTCAGGACTCATTTATATTATCTTCACATTGGTCGTTCATAAAAGAGACACACGCTAGTAGTTAAACGCACACCACAACTGCTTGGCTGCACATCAGGCGCACAACCAGGATAAGGTAAGGTAACGAGTATTACCAATGAGGATTTCCGTGGTAGGTTGAAGTAAGAAAATGTGCATGATTGTTTAGCAAAACACTATGAACTATTCCCGTCTAAAAGAGGGATAAAGAAGGGATATTATATAATCGCTTCTCAATACAAAATTTTCATATATAAACACGTTCACAATGAACTTAAGTAATATACAGTTACTTTACAGTAAAATCGCATCAACAAAACCCCTCCTAACTCACGAAGCACATAATTTGTGAACGCTATCGACACCTAGATAAAACCGTTCGATTCGGCGCGACTTTAATTTCTTTCCCGACGATAAATGTTGAAACACACGTCCCTTTCTTATATGGGTCGACGGAATGAGACAAACTGCCTAAGCGTAGACAAAGAAGTTTAGTTATTGCAGGCAAGTTAAATTGTGTTGTTGTGTTTGGAATGCCTCGCCGTTGTTAGTGGTGGCGACAGTTCTAGGCAGGGTACTATTGTTTATTCTAGGGTAGGGTTTATTGGGTTTGAATGTAGGTCGCCGTAATGTTACACTTAATTGGATAAATAAATACTAAGGTGGTTTGGTATTTAGGTTAGGTGTTTGGTTCTAGTAAAGTTAGGTTATATACCTGGTATTTATGATATGGTCTTGGGAACTGACTTCCTAATGTTATATGGCTTAGACCCGAAACTTACAGTTTAGCTATTTGTTTGTGGCCGTTTGCAGCCCGTTTACAGTCCAGTCAAATAAAGTTGGTCTGGGACTGAATTTATTTTGTAATTAAAATACTTAGTTTTGGTATTTTTTTCTCTTTTAAGGTTTCGTACGAGAACACGCCACCCTATAAAGAAATCTACGCTGTTTGATTGATTGGCCATCTAACTTCCAAAGAAAATGCTTTTCCAATCTCTTGAAATCTTAAAAGAATATCTTGAGTTATTATGGCAAATATTCCAAGTCCACAAATATTATTTTTATTACTCATACTAGTTGTGCCCCGCGATTATACCGGTGTGGTGATAGATGATGATGAAAAGTACTCTATGTGTCGATCCATCATCGTCAATCCATCATAACAAATTTCATCAAAATTGGTCAAACCGTTTAACCGTGAAGGAGTAATAAACATAAACACACTCACAAACATTCCCTTTATAATATAAGTGTTAAGATTATCTGAAAGTTTTTGTTAATGCTAAATAAAATAGCAAATCCAGTGACATACGAGTCGACCCGGAACTCGGTCTATTCGAGTTCCATATCGCTTGAACCCGGGAATGAAAACTGTTTCTTGGTTTGTCTCTCATATGGTGTACTCAGTATTAATTATGGGGACATTGAACCACAAAATTCTAGACATCCACATATGCAGCTAACTTTTCACATAAAAGAATGGTCTAAATTGTACAACTTTAAGGCGCTCTTCTTTCTATTTTCTATTATTTTGATTTTCTGGACAAAATATATAAAAGTTTTCTTTTTAGCCTACTTGAAGAGATGATGAGTTTTAGAATGATAATACCTCACATGCAAGTACACAAAAGCTTTTTTCGGCAACCCTCTTATATATTGGAGTCACCTGGATAATTATCTAATTGAGTTACTTGACCATTATTTCCAAATATGATTCCAAGCACTATCGCGTGCTAAGTGAAAATCATATTTTTTACAAATTATTGGAGCACAAAATTTTATTCCGCCCGGGGCATAACACAATTTTATGCTCCAATAATATGTAAAAAATATTCTTGACCAATATTTTACTATTTTACATTGGCCAAACGAACAATATATACATAAATAAAACTTTCATGTTTGTAAATAATTTTATTTACAGCTACAGGCCCGTGTAACAGGACGGACAGACAGACAATAGAGTCTCAATAGTAGGACTCCGTTGTACGGTTTTTTAAGTAAAATTTGGACTCGCGTCGACGTTTGCCTACGTAGTGGGTATGGGCGGGAACCTCGTTATAGTTTTTATCATAAAATCAAATATACATCATTCTCCGAGAACAGCCCTACTCCTGATATAAGAGCCAAGTTTAATACCAGTATTATCTAGCTCAGCGGCCAGTAGCCAAAGTCCAATCTATGTCACCGGGAGAGTCTAAGACTGTGACGTAATGAAGCGCATAATGACCGTCGACCGCAACTAGACACCTGGAGTTTGAGGAGAAGCCCGCTGACCGCTAGGAGTGCGGCCCCGGGCCCCGGGCCGGGCAAGGCCCGTATCTCGCCGACCGCAGCTCAGGTACTGCATTACTGCGCGGCCCGCAGATTAAACATCACTGGCCTGTGCTATACGTCACACCGTACTGAACGGTATAAGCTTTTAAATAATGTCTTCTATTTGCGATTTTTCTGGAATTCAATCACAATAAGAGCTCACTTCCTATGACATGGGACATAAAACATCATCAGCATCTTCTTACCCTTATTGCACGTCGCACGTGGCGTTGGCACAATATATTATCTCCATAAACGTAAAAGCAAAAACGATGACAAAAGAACATACATGAACCAATGATGGCCCAGCGGCAATTTCTATAGACAAGTTTATGGTTTAAATCTCGGTTGAACTTGCATTGTTATATGTGTAGGGAATTTCATGAATGATTGTCTGGTTAACCACCACCGTCAAGAAAAAAAATCTGTATCAATGCACCTTACAGTGTGTGTCAACAGCTGTCCTTGAGAATCAACTCCTATTGTAGGCTTACCATTTTCAACCCCATCATAAACTTCAGTAACGTGATGTTGTGAAATGGCTCTTAACAATACAGTTTCTAAACGATAAAAATTATACTTACATACCTACATTATTAAAATTTCAAGTTTACGTAGGTACCTACTTTATTGTTGAGTTGTAGGACTTGCAGGTATGCCTTATTAAGTCGCTGCCGCATTGCGCGTTCCTTGGCCGCAAGCTACCAAAGACCGAACATAGCAGAAAAGATGCACGAAAGAGATTTTTTGTTGCTCCTGTGGCATCCGTGCATTGACTCCGCGTAGCATTCGTGCGTGTGTGTCAATGTGGTAGATACACAGCAGTCAACGAATGAATGTGATTCGTAGACCGCGGTTGCCATCGCTATCATTTTCAAAGTTCACGTGCCATAGCTTATGTAACATTTGGTACTGATTTTGTGTATAATATGAAAAATTAACATGAGTGGAGCACATTCAGTTACCAATTCCACACCACCCCCCGCAGTATTGTAGATATATTAATATTATCCTTATATAATATAGAAAACATGTTTATTTTCTATCAAACAGTACCTACTCATCAGTTTACCTATATATATATTTGATGCTTGATACGTTAGCCTTTGACCACTATCTCACCTGATGGTAAGTGATGATATGGTCGAAGATGCTGTTCAGGCTAACCTAGAATTACTGGCTCTCAAGGACAGCTGCCGGAACACACCGTTAGGTACTTGGCGACAGATTTTCTACTTGATTAGTAGCTGGTAGCTAGCCAGGCGGGCATTCGCAAAGTGCCCTACCACCATGCTGTAACGACTGCCATCCTAAGACAACAACCGGGACCGACGGCTTAACGTGCCCTCCGAAGCACGGAAGCGCTCAGTAGTAATGTCACCAGCGGTCACCCATCCAACTCATGACCGCGGCGGACGTTGCTTAACTTTGCTGATCGATTCAGAATGGTTAAGCAAACTTCGCTACGAGCGCTTCAAATATAATCTTGGAATCTTGGCTAAGATTATAATTAGACCGTACAGTTTCCGGCTTACTTTCAGGACTCATTTATATTATCTTCACATTGGTCGTTCATAAAAGAGACACACGCTAGTAGTTAAACGCACACCACAACTGCTTGGCTGCACATCAGGCGCACAACCAGGATAAGGTAAGGTAACGAGTATTACCAATGAGGATTTCCGTGGTAGGTTGAAGTAAGAAAATGTGCATGATTGTTTAGCAAAACACTATGAACTATTCCCGTCTAAAAGAGGGATAAAGAAGGGATATTATATAATCGCTTCTCAATACAAAATTTTCATATATAAACACGTACACAATGAACTTAAGTAATATACAGTTACTTTACAGTAAAATCGCATCAACAAAACCCCTCCTAACTCACGAAGCACATAATTTGTGAACGCTATCGACACCTAGATAAAACCGTTCGATTCGGCGCGACTTTAATTTCTTTCCCGACGATAAATGTTGAAACACACGTCCCTTTCTTATATGGGTCGACGGAATGAGACAAACTGCCTAAGCGTAGACAAAGAAGTTTAGTTATTGCAGGCAAGTTAAATTGTGTTGTTGTGTTTGGAATGCCTCGCCGTTGTTAGTGGTGGCGACAGTTCTAGGCAGGGTACTATTGTTTATTCTAGGGTAGGGTTTATTGGGTTTGAATGTAGGTCGCCGTAATGTTACACTTAATTGGATAAATAAATACTAAGGTGGTTTGGTATTTAGGTTAGGTGTTTGGTTCTAGTAAAGTTAGGTTATATACCTGGTATTTATGATATGGTCTTGGGAACTGACTTCCTAATGTTATATGGCTTAGACCCTAAACTTACAGTTTAGCTATTTGTTTGTGGCCGTTTGCAGCCCGTTTACAGTCCAGTCAAATAAAGTTGGTCTGGGACTGAATTTATTTTGTAATTAAAATACTTAGTTTTGGTATTTTTTTCTCTTTTAAGGTTTCGTACGAGAACACGCCACCCTATAAAGAAATCTACGCTGTTTGATTGATTGGCCATCTAACTTCCAAAGAAAATGCTTTTCCAATCTCTTGAAATCTTAAAAGAATATCTTGAGTTATTATGGCAAATATTCCAAGTCCACAGATATTATTTTTATTACTCATACTAGTTGTGCTCCGCGATTATACCGGTGTGGTGATAGATGATGATGAAAAGTACTCTATGTGTCGATCCATCATCGTCAATCCATCATAACAAATTTCATCAAAATTGGTCAAACCGTTTAACCGTGAAGGAGTAATAAACATAAACACACTCACAAACATTCCCTTTATAATATAAGTGTTAAGATTATCTGAAAGTTTTTGTTAATGCTAAATAAAATAGCAAATCCAGTGACATACGAGTCGACCCGGAACTCGGTCTATTCGAGTTCCATATCGCTTGAACCCGGGAATGAAAACTGTTTCTTGGTTTGTCTCTCATATGGTGTACTAATTATGGGGACATTGAACCACAAAATTCTAGACATCCACATATGCAGCTAACTTTTCACATAAAAGAATGGTCTAAATTGTACAACTTTAAGGCGCTCTTCTTTCTATTTTCTATTATTTTGATTTTCTGGACAAAATATATAAAAGTTTTCTTTTTAGCCTACTTGAAGAGATGATGAGTTTTAGAATGATAATACCTCACATGCAAGTACACAAAAGCTTTTTTCGGCAACCCTCTTATATATTGGAGTCACCTGGATAATTATCTAATTGAGTTACTTGACCATTATTTCCAAATATGATTCCAAGCACTATCGCGTGCTAAGTGAAAATCATATTTTTTACAAATTATTGGAGCACAAAATTTTATTCCGCCCGGGGCATAACACAATTTTATGCTCCAATAATATGTAAAAAATATTCTTGACCAATATTTTACTATTTTACATTGGCCAAACGAACAATATATACATAAATAAAACTTTCATGTTTGTAAATAATTTTATTTACAGCTACAGGCCCGTGTAACAGGACGGACAGACAGACAATAGAGTCTCAATAGTAGGACTCCGTTGTACGGTTTTTTAAGTAAAATTTGGACTCGCGTCGACGTTTGCCTACGTAGTGGGTATGGGCGGGAACCTCGTTATAGTTTTTATCATAAAATCAAATATACATCATTCTCCGAGAACAGCCCTACTCCTGATATAAGAGCCAAGTTTAATACCAGTATTATCTAGCTCAGCGGCCAGTAGCCAAAGTCCAATCTATGTCACCGGGAGAGTCTAAGACTGTGACGTAATGAAGCGCATAATGACCGTCGACCGCAACTAGACACCTGGAGTTTGAGGAGAAGCCCGCTGACCGCTAGGAGTGCGGCCCCGGGCCCCGGGCCGGGCAAGGCCCGTATCTCGCCGACCGCAGCTCAGGTACTGCATTACTGCGCGGCCCGCAGATTAAACATCACTGGCCTGTGCTATACGTCACACCGTACTGAACGGTATAAGCTTTTAAATAATGTCTTCTATTTGCGATTTTTCTGGAATTCAATCACAATAAGAGCTCACTTCCTATGACATGGGACATAAAACATCATCAGCATCTTCTTACCCTTATTGCACGTCGCACGTGGCGTTGGCACAATATATTATCTCCATAAACGTAAAAGCAAAAACGATGACAAAAGAACATACATGAACCAATGATGGCCCAGCGGCAATTTCTATAGACAAGTTTATGGTTTAAATCTCGGTTGAACTTGCATTGTTATATGTGTAGGGAATTTCATGAATGATTGTCTGGTTAACCACCACCGTCAAGAAAAAAAATCTGTATCAATGCACCTTACAGTGTGTGTCAACAGCTGTCCTTGAGAATCAACTCCTATTGTAGGCTTACCATTTTCAACCCCATCATAATAAAATGTATATCAGTTTTTGTTGGTGACAGTTATTCCCTAGCCTAGTAAAGCCGATTTTCACTTAATTAAACAATTTTTTTGTATCCATTAGAAAAACCATAATACTAAAATATATTTTTAAAGGTTTCGTAGTAGGTGCACTGTATTTTTTTAAAAGAATAATTACAAATTCGTAAAGTTCCGGGATGTTACAATTCGTTAAATCTTTCGAAATAACATAAAATGAATAGACATGAATATTTTTACACGCCCTAAAATGTTCATACATGTATGAAGTAAGAATTATCAAATGAAATGTATAAACAAAATAATACATCGAATTCTTCTTGAAGCTCATTCAAAAACAAATAAACAAATAAATATTAAGCGAAAAACTAATATATAATCACCTCGTCAACAACACTTCTCAATAATGATCATTGATATGCTTTGTACGAGTAGGTACCTATGTACTGTTGTGGTGATTGCTGTGAATGCATTTTTGTTATAAATTAATTCCTTAGCCTTAATACTTTCCGTTACCTTTATATAACGAACAGATTATATTACATTGGCGTAACATTGCCGAACTTTCCACCTATGTAACATCAGTTCGTTTCGGTGTGACTGCATTCCTTGACCAAATCCGGCAGGGTCCGGCCATCGGTCCGCGTCGCTCGAGATTTAATCAGACCGTCTCCGTGGCCTGGCCGGCTCTGAACCCTCCTGCCTAGGTTTAACTCCCAACAGTTAATATACTTTAAGTACTTTAAGTAATTTCACTTATATACTAGGTGCTGCTTTAAGGTAACTAATTTAACACACTCGGTGTTGGTACTATTTTATGTCTTACGTATACTATGAATACGTGTGTGCATGAGGCCTTAATTGAGTGTATTTAAATGATAGTTGCTGCCATTAGTATCAGAGATGGTTTAAACTTTGAATTAAGAATTTATTCTGAAGCAGTGATAGCTCAGTGGCTTTGACTATGGACTGCCGCGCAGCAGGTCCATGGTTCGAATCCCGCCGCGGGCTTAAGCTTCACCGCATGGTGGAAGTGCATTTTTGCGAATGCCCGCCTGGCTAGCGACCACCCTCAAGTTGAAAATCTGTCGCCAAGCACCTAACGGTGTGTTCCGGCAGCTGTCCTTGAGAGCCAGTCATTCTAGGTTAAGCCTGTTAACACCTTCGACCACATCATCACTTACCATCACGTGAGATTGTGGTCAAAGGCTTACATATCAGCAATCAAAAAAAAAAATAATTAATCAAAAGTAAATCTGAGAATGATTAGAGTAGGTTAAATAATGTGAATCTAATTAGTATAGCAGTTTATTGAAGGCAGTGTATTAGGGTTTCATTAAACCTTTATAGTTACGTCGCATCCAACTGTGTGTAAGGTTGCTTATTTTGAGACTATGGAAGACCTAGATCGCTTTAATTAATTTCTTTTGATGTAGATACTTCTAAGGCTACATGAAACTGTTACATTTTCAAAAATACTTTTTGGCGCAGCTCCCGTATATTTTAAGTGGATAAAACAAATTACGTTGTAAAATAATATGTTTTTGAAATAAATTCTAAGTGGCTTTTTAATTTATAATATAACTCCTCGTGTTCTCAAAGCATTTTTATCGAGTATGATGCATACATTTTGAGATATTGAATCCAAACTGCGGATTATTCTTAGACACTAAAAGCTACGGAACCTTTCACTAGCCATGGCTCGTCAGATCCTTAAATACTGTTTTCATAGGTAAGCCTTGTTATTGGAGACCATGATGAAACGTACAGTAAAGCTCATGATACTTACCTAAAAAGGACCTCCTTGAAAGTTATCCTTAATTGAGTTGTTTTTTATGTTATTGTGACGGAACAAGCTCGAGGCCCACCTGATGTTAAGCGGACTAACCTCTGCTTATAACAGATGCATTTCGTCACACGTCACGAATTGCACTGCGCCCTTGAGACATAGTTGTTAACTCTCATGTGCCTGTTATTTCACTGGCTCTCCTGAACACACTGTTAGGTTCTTGGCGACAGATTTTCTACTTGAGGGTGGTAGCTAGCCAAGCGGGCAATCGCAAAATGCCCTTCCACCATGCGGTGAAGCTCAAGCCCGTGGCGGGATTCGAACCATGGAGCTGCTGCGTGACAGACGGACGGACAGCAAAGTCTCAATAATAGGGTCCCGTTTTTACCCTTTGGGTACGGAACCCTAAAATACATTTTAATTTATTATTGAACACCGTTAAAGAAACTGTCTTAATGTCATTTGACACATAATTTTTATAATATTCTCGTGGCACTGTTAATTTTTGTCATATATATTTACAGGTGTCATTATTATTATTATCACGACATTTATTTAATTACATAATTTTAAATTTTTTACAACATTCATATATAAAAAATAAATATTATAAAAAACTTAAGTGAAATTAAATTAAATTAAACTTATTATTATTATTATTATATTTTTATTAATTATCATATATGTATAATATTGTTGTGTAATAAATTGTATTATGTAATGCATATCTATAAATCACTTAGTGAATAAGTCTAAACGCGAAATTCCAATAAAAACTTGACCTATGAAAGTTAAATTTTAGGCTTTCGAGTAAGAGTCAACGGTTATTGGAAGAGTTGAATCCGAATTAAGTCGCTGCCAAATGCTGTAATTTTGTCACTATCGTACTTCGTAGGAGTGAAAGAGAGGCAAAGTGGTGAAATCACGATTAGTTTATGTAAAATTTGAAAAATAAAGTTTGTTACAACTTTTCTTGTTCCTGATAAAGTTTTTAAAATATTTTCATAAGTAAATAAAAATAAAAACAAATAAATAAATAAAAACATTACAGGCTTAATTTACAATTAACTTTGCAATTTTATTCTATCGAGAAAATTTTAAGGACACGTGTTTCGTACTTTACTTGACCTTAGATTTCGAAGCGCTCGTAGCGAAGTTTGCTTAGCTGTTCTGAACCGATCAGAAAAGTTAAGCAACGTCCGCCTCGGTCATGACTTGGATGGGTGACCGCTAGTGACAGTACTACTGAGCGCTTCCGTGCTTCGGAGGGCACGTTAAGCCGTCGGTCCCGGTTGTTGTCTTAGGATAGCAGTCGTTATAGCATGGTGGTAGGGCATTTTGCCCGCCTGGCTAGCTACCACCCTCAAGTAGAAAATCTGTCGCCAAGCACCTAACAGTGTGTTCCGGCAGCTGTCCTTGAGAGCCGGTAATTCTACACACAACAACCTCTTCGACCACATCATCACATACCATCAGGGGAGATAGTGGTCAAAGGCTAACCTATCAAGCATAAAAAAATGATCAAAATTAACTTATGTTTTTTAATGCTACAAACTAAATACATTTTGCTATTTAGCATCTGTCATCGTTTTAACCACAATTATTAATTTTTACCAAAATCTGGTCTCCACGGTGCGCGGACCTTAGTGTCTTGGGAACATGTGAACATTTTTTTAGTGTATGGTTATGATTGCACTCAGTTCAAGCCAACGGGACATATCGACACACAATACAAAAAGGCTTCTTTTACCACGGGTAAAAAAAAGCTGTCGGTTATGATAATGCCAGCAAATGTTACGTTTTAGCCAAAGATCGATCGATCGCTTTGAGAGGGATTTCAATATTTATATGTGATTGATAGGTTAGTGTAATATTCTATTAGGATAGTGATTTTAGATGCTCTGCCATTTGATCTAACGTCCCGCCGCCTGGGCTCGTGACTTTGAGCTCGGTTATCAAAATTTAATAAATAAATAACTTCATAAGATGTTCTAAAAGGTATACTTAGACCGCTTTTGAAGCGCTCGCAGGATGCTTGTTTGCTTAGCCTTTCTTAACCACAATAGACATACACTTCTGGACTCATCTATTGGCCCACCTTGTATTTTCAGTTTCGTTTGGTCCTAGCTAAAATTTTATATTAGGTCGAGCAAAAAGTTTTTATGCAGTTTTGAACCTGGCACATTTTACCATCTTTTTCGATCGTATTGTTTTAAATTTGAATTCAGAATACCATACGACATGGAGCTACGCCTAACAAGTCGGATATGCGCCTTGTTGGCAATTGATTTTTGAATAAAAAACATGTTTTATCAAATAAAGGTTTAATTTAATAACGCGTGTTGCCTCCATGGGCATCTACCACAGCTCTCATACGATTAGGCATAGAGTTTATCAACCGCTCTATGAAATTTTGAGGGATCATCTCCCATTCCTCTTCTATGGCAGTTTTCAACTCCTGCATCGTCTGGGCAACTGGCTGACGAGCCCTAACACGTCTTTTTAGCTCGTCCCACATGTGCTCAATAGGGTTCATGTCTGGGCTTCTGGCTGGCCAGTCCATAACTGTGATGTTCACATCCCGAAGATATTCCCTGACGATGCGGGCCGCATGGGCTCTTGCATTATCATGCATAAAAAGGAAATTTGGGCCCACATAGTCCGCGTATGGTATCACGTGAGGTTCTAAGCACTCACGAATGTACCTTTCAGCATTTAATGTTGGCAGCCGTGGTCCTGTAACAACCTCAAGTTGAGTTTTGCCGCTCGCGGATATACCGCCCCAGACAGTCCATGAGCCACCGCCATAAGCAACCCTCTCTTCAAAGCAGCATTGTGCGAAACGCTCTCCCTTACGTCGGTAGACCTTCTTCCTTCCATCATTGCCATGTAACACAATTTTAGACTCATCAGAAAAGAGTACACGGCTCCAATCTTGCTGTGTCCAATTTAAATGACTGCGTGCGAAATGAAGGCGCGCTGTTCGGTGGGCTCGCGTTAGTTTGGGCCCATTAGCTGGCTTGTGTGGTACCATATCGCGTTCTTTTAACCTTCTCCGAACAGTTCGAGCGCTCACAGATACTCCGTGGAAGTCGCGAAGTTGGTTTTGTATCTCAATGGAGGTAAGGTGACGATTTCTCAAGCTGGTCATCATGATGAATCGATCCTGCCTTTCAGTTGTGACCCGAGATCGTGGCCTTCCTTGGCGACGAACAAAGCCGCCAGTCTCTAGGTACCTCCGATAAACATTTCGGACCGCAGATCGACTTAAATTAAGTTGAGCACTCACGTTTCTTTGGCTGTGTCCGGCCTGAATAAGTGCCACAGCTTGGGCGGCGACTTCAGGTGAAGTATCCATAGATTATTGATAGAACCTCACCTTAATGTTAAGAATAAGTAATGTTTGTTGCAAAACCAAAGATATCAATCACTTTTTCATGAATTAAATCCAAGTAAACCAATAAAACCAAGTTTTCTTAGTATTCGATTGTTTGATATCAACAAACAGGCTCCAAATTGTCTTTTGTTTCTTTAAATTCTGTGTTCGAAATTCAAAAAAAGACTATTGAATGAAATTGTGAATGTGCCAGGTTCAAAACTGCATAAAAACTTTTTGCTCGACCTAATATAAAATTTTAGCTAGGACCAAACGAAACTGAAAATGCAAGGTGGGCCAATAGATGAGTCCAGAAGTGTATATACAGTAGTTCGACTCCGCGGTATCCTGGAATTCAATGACAAATGACGATTAGAGCGCTAGGGAAATCACTATCGAAATTTTGAGTGTTGTTGTTTGTAAGAAATAAATATTTTTTTTATAATAATTGTTTTTTTGTAAATAAATTTTGTTGTGAATAGGTAAAAATATAACTATATATATCTATATTATCTATTTATTTGAGAGAACACAAGCGCGCGCAGTACTGATTAAAAAAACGCCATTGTCTTTGGTAACATAGTAAGGCCACCAGTAAAGAGGTTATTGTATGATTATTTGCCTTTAAAACTCCTTGGGTTCTTTTTTCTATTAAAATGATGAAAAGATTACAACCTCTATAGTGTCAATCTGCTGACAGCTTATTAGAACTAAACTGTAAGTAAACACCGCAGTAAAGCATGTGAACATCAGACTAGTTGTATCTTTTTGTACCTCCTCGATGTAGGGAAGGCCGCACGGTTGATCACGTGACTGAATTCGGGTAATTTCTTCGTAGTTAAACTACTGCTTAAGACGAGAAGGAAGTGTCGAATTTTCATACAAAAAGAGAAAATGTTTCTACCCCCCTAAACAATCACCGATTTTGATGATTTTTGGAAAGGTTACAGATATTATCAATATTGAGGTTTGTAAGTTTTGCTTTTTATCATTATATTATAGGAATTTGAATTAATGGGTTTTTAAATACCGATTTTTTCTCAAAAAATGTATCTCTAGTTTGTGAATTGTTTATATGAAAAATAATGATAAATAAAGAAAAAGGAAAACCTATAAACATCGTTTGTTCTGTCAGTTATAAAATAAGACCAAATTTTTTGGATTTGATTAATGTTTACTATAGGAGAAAAGTTTTCTCCCAGAACTCAAATTATGCGGAAATTCTAAGTCAAAACTTGAAGAAGCTGCAATTGTCCTTATCGCACAATTCTGTTCGGGGGGCAGGGTAGCTGCACAGAATAAATCATAGTAGTTAGGTAGAGGTACTTGCATTAGTGATGTCAATATGCATTTTCGATATGTTGGATGGTGAGTGATGGGAAAAAATCGATGGTGTAGATATTTCGATTCTACGAATATTATTGTGTTCTGAATATTACATTTGAATTATCGAAACTAAAAAATATATTATAGACGTACATAACCCAATATATAAATATAAAAACATGTTCACACATCAGTTTTTACCTATTAATAAATTTCAAATTTTTACCTATCCTTCTACGTATATCTTTGTCGTGAAATCTTAGCTTACAGTATGCGAACAATGATTGAGCCGACGTTGTAGATATTATATAATGTAAATTAAATGTCACAGCACATTTTGTAGCAAATCTAGTAAAGTCTCTAAAGTAAGTAAGTATAGGATATTTGTTCTTCGATACACATAAAACATGTTTTTTTATAAAATGGATTCATCACACAATAAAAAACGAACAAAAAATAAACCGACTTCTAATACCAAAAAGTCTGAAATAACTAGTCAAAGTCGGTACCATGACAGTTTGAAAGTATGATCTCCATATTGTGGTCATGGTGACTTCGACAAATTATTTTTCATTTTTTAGGTTTCATTATAGGTATTATGTTAAAAAAAAAGTTAGCCCTGCCACTTACGGGAATGATTTGTGTATTCCGGTCTGATACCACAATCGGATCCCACACCGTTCATTTACAATATAAAATTGCAAGACAATACAAATATAAATACAATACAAATACAATATAAATTTTTCGTTCCGGTCTGATCCCACTCATTGTTTCATGGTCCAGACTGATAATAGTTATAGCTTGGGTACGTTATCAATAAAGGAATAAATTTATGAAACTATGCTTAACACGACAACACACATTGGTACACATACCAATATAAGAATACGCAAGTTACCAGGAGAGCAGAAGTTCATAGGAGTTTCATACTGTAAATCTTGTTACAGAAAAACATATTTATAAAATATATTATTAGCTATTAGATAAGTTGTGATTATAAGTTATGAAACTCACGCAGAGAACTCACTTAAATTATATTAACTTATTCATCAGTAAATAATCAGTATATGTACATACATAAATGTGGCTGAATCGATAACTAAAACATAAAAATCATTATCTGCTATTTTTCCTTAAAAAAATACTTTGAGTTACTTCTTTCTTTTATTTTTAAATGTACTTACATAAGAATAAAACAAGCTGCTTTAAAACGATATCACTCTTTATTGTAAAAGTTCAACTAAGATATCGAAACTAACAATCAACATTAGGAAAATAACTATATACAAAAAATATGGGTATATTTTTATAACCATTTACGCATGCTTAGCGAGAATATAAAAATAATGTTTGATGGAAAAAATATATAATTAGGACTGGGATCGGATCTCACGATCACAGGTACCTGTAGTTGCAGGCTCGAATCTTGCCAGTAGCTAATGCTTTTCCATCTAACAGTATAAAAACAATATTATATTAAAATTGTTCATACAGTTGGCTGTATATCCGCAGGTCATACCTATATAATTTTTTAAACCTTCAGCCAATTTACCTTAGAAGAAAGCAAATAATTAACAAACAAGCAATTTTATGTAAAATTTGTAATAAAATATATAAACAGTATAGATATTATAGAGCATGCCATATAGTAGATTATATCTACGAAATATTATTTAAAGATGTCAATAGCTTCCAAAATAAACAATAAAACGAGTTTGCCTAAGAGTAACAATTCAGACTACAAAGTAAGACAATAAGTAATCAACAACATTAAAATATGCAAAACTTTTCCAACAAAACCAACTGTGATTTCAGCTTTTTGCAGTTGATCTGTAACATGGTAAATTCATTTATTTCTTCAAATTATTTTGTGAAACTACGCTTCAGTGATTATTGCCTTGTTTTATATTGATGGTTAAGTAATATATTTAAGTTGGCATCTTTTTCTAAATAATTTAACAAAGCTGGTATTTATTGTGGTGCATTTTAATAATGTTACTATATAATTTAAAATGCCAGCATTCCATAAAATGTTCGATGATGTTCCTTATATAGTACACAATATGTTTACGAAACTTTAGTCTTCTAGCCATTGAGTCACCATGTAACCATTAAGGTCTTGTACTTCTGCGAGTTTCTGGTAAGTCCTCGATATTATAACAACAGTCTTCTCCGATGTGACCTTTTTCAAGGTACAGGTTTTTTATGCTTTCAATTTAGTATTGTTGACAAGTACTTTATATACGTTAGTAGCCTGTAAGCGTGATAATTACAGGACGATTGTAAAAAGCAAATGATCACCTTCGTCTTTATTTTTTTCTAAGGACCAACAAACAGTTTTACAGTATTTTCTTAATGTAAAAGTATTATTATTTATAATAATAATCGTGAGACCAACATCGTTTGTTCAGTTTGGATTATTCAGTTGATAAACTGAAAAGACGAGAACCATAAGTTTATTTTCTAGTATGTTTACAAAGAAGAAAAAACAAAAGAAATCATATGTATACAGCGTAGTAGATATGATTTCTTTTAACTTCTGCCCTTCTGGTACTTTGTAAATTAGTTAAATCCCACTTTAAATAATAAGTGGGATCAGAACGGAAAATATGAATAATAGAAAATATAACTGATAACATGTGGTATATTTTCATGGGATCGGACCGGAAGACACGGATTGGGGTGTGGCACCGTCAACAGTGAAATTATCAAGATAGGTAGTCGTTACACTGCTCGGTTGGGAGTAACTAAGAAAACCGCTGAACTATAATAATGTTAAGGAAATCTGGAAGATGGATGGATAGTAACTCTTGCCCTATCAAGTACTCAGGTAAGTACATTAAATGACGTGCAAATGACATTTGTCTATGTATTTTTTTAATATATTATACTCTGGGACCATAACTCAATTATATTTGTAATCAATTAAAACATGAAAACATTATGTGTTTTTTATGAATTGTTAAGGTTTCATATCAAAAGGAAGGCAAATAAAACAATGAAATAATAGTACACTAAAAAATATAATAACTAAGTCACACCGAAATACAATAACCGGCTTCCAAAATGGAAAGAGGTTCTCAATTCGTCTGTATTTATTTTATGTTTGTTACCTCAGAAATTTTGACTGGGTTAACCGATTTTAAAAAATATTTTTTGTTTTAAATCTGATGCTTGTCGTTTGGTCCCATTAAAATTTCATCAAAATCGGTTAAGCCATTTTTGAGTTACATTCCAGGAACTGAAAAATATTTACCTATCTTGATGATGTAGTCGTTGACAATGAATGCCAATCGATCCCATAAGTAGCAAGGGTCACTATAAAAAGACAGTTTATTTTAAATCCAATAATGGAACTGAATTCAACACCCAAATGTGTGAAATAACTTGTTGAAGTCGGTACCATGCGCACAATATTGCTATTGATTATTGAACTGGTACTTTTCAACTATCTTGGTACCGACTTCAACAAAATATTTCACACTTCTAGTGAAGTGGGGTCCAGTTTTTGGTTAAAAAATTTAACTGAAGTCGACGAGAAGTAAAAGTAACCAGCAGCCCGCGGGCGGCGGTGCAGCGTGGAGCGGCGACGCGGCGGCGCGGCGGTGCAGCGGCGTGGAGCGGCGGCGCGGCGCGGCGCGGTTGCAAAGAGAATTCAATAATGACTCGACTGGACGACTCTGTACTGTAGTACCTATACATATTATATGTTTATGGGATTTGACGACGGTGCGGGGCGCGGAGTGCGAGGCCTGCGTTTAGCGGCGAAACAGCATCATTTTGTTAAAATACCTATTTTTCTGTGGGAGCTTCTCTTCAGCGGCCTCTTAAGAAGCTCCATGTATCTATTGTGGTAACGTACTCTGTGGTCATGACTTGGATGTGTAACGGCTAGTGGCATAACTAATGAGCGTGCACGTGCTGCGGAGGGCACGTTGAACCGTCGGTCACGGTTGTTCAGTCGTTATAGCATAGTGGGAGGGAATTAAGTGAATGCTTGCCTGGATAGCTACCACCCCAGAGTAGATTATCTGTCACCAAGCACCTAACGGAGAGTTCCTGCAGCTGTCATTGAGTAATTGTCGGTTGAGATAATGGTCAAAGGATAGCTTATCAGCCATATAATAAAAATAGTTTCACAACCTAGCAGTAAAATCAAATACCTAAATGATAAAATTTTCTTATAACATGATATAACATATGAACACAATACTTCTGCTCAAAATTGGTGAGGAGTTATAGTAATCTTGCAGATTCCAGGAAATACTGCCGCAACAGGTCAAGGCAACCATGTTCTTGCATTATCAATAAAGTAGCAGAATACCAAATTTTGAATTCATAAGACCTGTGATAGTCACATCCGTTCATGAAAAATCGCAATTGGTTTATCCGTAGGTATTTAACCGAACTGTTTGCGTCGTCGGGAGATAAAAACACTAAAATATTTTTGGATAAGTATCTATAATTAGTGGCTCTCCGAGCTGTAGACCTCGCGAGTCTGCCTTTGCATAGCTTACAATTGAATAAAGGTTCACTGCGCACGCTGTGGGGGAATGGGTCACAAAATTCAAAAATCTAGATACTCGTATGTAATGGAAATATTAATGACACTCGGACCCCAGCGAAAGCTAGTTGTATTAGAAATAGGTAGGTAAGTAGTATATATACAATAATTTTACATATTTGCTAATGTTATAACTAGATAATTTTGTTTTTTTAATTTAATTTTCTCCTGTATTTATCTTGTTTAGTGGCACATTTTCTACTTGAGGGTGGTAGCTAGCCAGGCGGGTATACGTAAAATTCCATACCACCATGCTGTAACGGCTGCCATCGTTAGAAAGCAACCGGGACCGACGGCTTAACGTCCCCTCCGAACCACGTGCACGCTCAGTAGTGCCAGTAGCGATCACCCATCCAAGACAGACCGCGGCGGACTTTGCTTACCTTAGCGACTGGTTAAGAACAGCTATAAGCTAAATTCATTAGGAGCGCTTCAAAACTCCGGACTAAACTTATTTTAAACGATTAAATATAGAAGTATGGAACTCTCGGACACTACGGATACATCTTATTACAAATGGTACATGCATACACAAATTTAACAGATCCATGACTCGACGATCTTATGAATTTTGAGAACAAGTCCCTTGGTAAATATCGTCGGGAAACTCTCCAACATCCTTTTTGGAGAGTATTATAACCCTTTCATATCCCAGAGAACCACAAGAGGTGTTATAGGAAATAAAATATAGGGCCTCGATGTCCGTTCTTACAATACCAGCGGGCTAGTGATGGGGGATTACGTTTTTTTATAATCCGATAATTGTATCTGGTATCAAGAAACCTTTCCTACAAAGTTTCTTAATACCTCAATATCGATAAATCATTATTAATTACGTATAATATTTTGTCTACATTACGTAATAATATATCTACATCATTATGAACACACAAAACATTCCATAGTAATGCATAATTTACTACAGCCCAACAGTTACATTAAGCTTGCTAAATTGAAATAAAATTTGCGAGCACTGCTTCAAAACTGCTTTTTAAATACAATTTATAAAAAAATTCGAGAAGCCGATTATCTTCCAGATTTTTTAGTAGTAGTAGCGATTTTTTTTTTATTTCTCATTTTTTTATGCCACCACTATCTCACCTGATGGTAAGTGATGATGTGGTCGAAGATGTTGTTGAGGCTAACTTAGAATTACTGGCTCTCAGACCATGTCACATCTACATTTTTAGTGCGAAATGTTCACCTCGTGTTAGAATCGAATTGTCTTCTAGTTAAACAACCGAAGTCACGTAGCCACCGAGATAGTGGGAAGAGGTGAGAATATTGAGCTCGATTTTACTATTTTAATCGTCACAAGTGTCGGTGCCGTCATCAGATAGACAACTTGACATGACAACAGACTGACCGAAAGTCGTGCCTTTTCAAACATTTAACTTCATGATATTCACCAAGCATGGAACAGAAGGAAATTATGATATAAGTAGACTTTTTCATAATCAATGTAAATGTATCAAATAACTACAACTTACATATATGTAGTCTTTTATTTTACTAAGCACTGCCTCGTTGGTCGAGTAGCATAAAGCATCGATTTAGTATCTAGAAGTCCTAGGTTTGATTAACGGGTAGTATAGTTTTTAGGTTGTTTTAATCTAGATTTTTTTAATAACTGTTTGGAGTCCAGGTCTGTACCCATGAAATGGCAATAGACTCGCCCACTATAAAATGGTGCAATACTAACAACTCATAAAAAGTGGTTGTTGAACACTTCTGTTTACCTCTCCGGCCGTGAAGATATATTCCGTTGCAATTTGGCTACAGGTAACAAAATTACGGATTACGTCCTTGATGAATCGGTAATTATTCGGATCTTTAGTCCCACCCCTAGCCGTAATATCGGTACGTGACAAGGGTCCGGCAATATTACGCCCTTAGAGCTATCTCCACCCAGCGACCTATTGATTTTACCTAAACATCGGATTATATTGTATCTGTAGGCACTCACAGCCACCGCCAGATATTTCATCGTCTTTCTTTACGGATCTTTACGGGATTCTACGGACTCGCCCAAAAATTGAGTCTGCACAATGTTACAGTCGAGTTGTATTATGTTTGGTTTCATTTGTATCCAGTTCTTTCAAAATATTATTTCTTTGGTATATGCGAAATAAATTGATGAATTAAAAAGGAGAGAGGTTAAATTTTATATGCTTTATGAAAAACCAGTGATGTATTTTTTTTTAAAGTAGCTTGAATCATATCAATTTTTAATTTATGTTCCTCTTAGTGAAAAACTTATTTTAATATAGAAATCCGTTACCATGTACAACTACTTAGTTGCAAAATTACTAACCAGTTTTAGGTTTGGGCATACACTCAATATGCTGAACTATTTAATAAACAAAACTTAAGGCTATTTTCTTAAAATCACTTTGACTTTAAAATCAATCTTGTTTTACCTTGTTGACTATAATTAAACATATACATATGTTTAGTTATTAAATATATATATATATATATATATATATATATATATATATATATATATATTATCTGTAGCTTCTCGAGTTATAAGTTTGTTTTTGAAATAAAATATTGCAAACATAATAGATTATTACAAAAAAACAATTGCTGAACTTTTTTTTAACCTAGATATTTAGCCTTTGAGTAATACGAGTATATCACCTGATGGTAAGTGATGATGGGTTATAGGTAGGGTTATAGCCTATGGGTTAGAAATAATCCAATAGCATGAAATGATTGTTTATTTCTATATTTAAAACAACATGAATGGTAGCACTCTCCGTAACATGCAATACCAATTGCGAGTCTGTTGCGTCTCTCAAGCGTGGATTGTGGTAAATTTCTCACGTGATTGGGTTCAGTAGCGGAGGCACTGCATTTGGTTGAATGCATTTGTTCCAGCTGTTATTCTTGGTCGGTTTTTATTATTTGTCATTTTGCTCTGGTTTGAAACTACAATTTTGAATCACTGATAAATATGAAGCATTTTAAAATTTATTGCAAGCTATAAATGTATATCATCATCATCATTTCAGCCGCAAGAAGTCCACTGCTGGATATAGGCCTCCCCCATAGATTTCCAAATAGAACGGTTGGAAGCAGCCTGCATTCAGCGCACCAGGGTACCTTTATAAATGTATATACGAATATTTATTCTGGTCTAAAAAAAATTGCAATGCTGGGGCAGTAATACCGTGATCGGAACAGCAAGTAATGTGAAACGCCCCAATTTACCAAAATTACTGTAAAAACACAAAAACAAAAATATGGAATAATATGTGCTATATACAGTACTTTTCCCTTCGTCGCCAGTTACATCTCAAACTTCACAGCATGATATGGAGAGTGGGTATTCTGGCCCGGCACCAAACGGGATAGTTAGATATTTGGTTTATTACACATACTTTTTTTTTATGCCTGATAGGTTAGCATTTTACCACTTCTTCACCTGATGTAAGTGATGATGTGGTCGAAGATGTTATTCAGGCTAACCTAGAATTACTGGCTCTCAAGAACAGCTGCCGGAACGGTGCTTGGCGACAGATTTTCTACTTGAGGGTGATAGCTAGCCAGGCGGGCATTCGCAAAATGCCCTACCACCATGCTATAACGACTGCCGTCTGAAGACTACAAGCGGGACCGACGATGGCTTAACGTGCCCTCCGAAGCACGGAAGTCACCAATATCATATCACCAATAATGTCACCAACGGTCACCCATCCAACTCCTGAGAGGCGGACGTTGCTTAACTTTGGTGATCGTTTCAAAATGGCTAAACAAACTTCGCAACGAGCGCTTCAAATATTATTAAACTAATTATGTAGTTTTAACTAATTTTGAATACAAAATTACAACACCTACCGAACGAACTACCCAATTAATCTGCAGGCCAATAAGAAATTCATGTAACACAACACATCTTCATACCTTTATTCCTCGAAGGTGTAGCTTCTGGCGTTCAAACACACTTTTGCTATAGGTAATTATTAAACAATTCTAGATCAGCAAACATTCGTCCAAGTCATCATTTACCATGAAGTAAGATGGTGATTAAAGTCCAGGCTCTCATATCAGTATTAGTCCCACGTTATAGAGAATGAACCCATTGCCATCTACGGGCACAGTTCTGGGCTGCTACTATGTTTTTTAATCAATAACACAACAACTCGTTTTCCCAGGGATTGAACTTAGGATATAAAACTATATTATAACATCTGGCGAATGAAGTTATGTAAATTAAATTGCAGTGCAGACCATTTGTGTGATCAGAAAGCTAGGTTAAACATATTCCTACAGCATAGGTTGAGAACAACATTCAAAAAAGTTTTAATTTATTAACTAGAAACATTCTGTAAATTCCTGAAAAGTAGTAAAAAGCAAGCTTAGCTGACGCTCGAGAGAGCTTTCAAATGAACTCCACATGTCACACATTCGTATCGAATTTACACACATACACATTACGTACACACATACTCGCAATCTGGTGAAATTCAGTTTATTCTCGTCGCTTTAAACGGTCTTTAATGTAAGGTCTAGCGTTATGCTTGCTTCATACGGTCAGGCGCACTGACGAGATGTTGAGGTTTGAGACTGATATAATTTGGTTGAACAAAGAATCCGTCGCTGAACCTCTCACTCGCAAACAATAGACAGCAACAATACGCGAGTGATGGATTTGTAGGCACCAAACTTTCGTGTAGATATAAACAACTTCCAAATTAAAGAATAAATTTTCCCGCTTCCTCCGATATCGCGTCGGATGCCTAGCGATAGTGCTTGTAATCATATTTAGAAATAAAGTAAAAACTTAATAATAACAAATACTTTTAAAAGTATCGAGTATATCCGAGCGCACGATCGAGACGTGTCTCGATCGTGCGCTCGGTAAGTCAAGACCTCCTGAAGATGCTTCGTTTAGAAGCGAAACTAGTCGGGTATTCTTCCGGTTAGGCTGCGTGATGTTTATGACGTCACGTAGATAACAGGAAAATTAGGCGGAATTGTCACTAGATATATAATTTTATGCTTTTTTAAGTGTTTTATTTAAATATTATTTAATGTTTTTTAGGATACTTTTAAAAGTATTTGTTATTATTAAATATGGATTTCCGCAAAGTAACGCCTGAATCTATTCATTACCTTAAAAACTTAACTTGAAAATCATAAACCAATATAAGATTCTTCTACAATCACCAATATTGTTTTTTTATGCATATTAGGTTAGCCTTTGACCACTACCTCACCTGATGGTAAGTGAGTGATGATGTGGTCGAAGGTGTTGTTCAGGCTAACCTAGAGAATGACTGGCTCTCAAGGACAGCTGCCGGAACACACCGTTAGGGGCTTGGCGACAGATTTTCTACTTGTGGGTGGTAGCTAGCCAGGCGGGCATTCGCAAAATACCCTACCACCGGGACCGACGGCTTAACGTGCCCTCCGAAGCACTGAAGCGCTCAGTAGTAATGTCACCAGCGGTCACCCATCTAAGTCATGACCGAGGCGGACGTTGCTTAGCTTTGCTGATCGGTTCAGAATGGCTTAACAAACTTCGTTATGATCGTTTCAAAAAGTTTGCCCGTGTGTGGTTGACTTTACCTGACGGTTGCATGCTTTTAACTGATTGCTAACGTCGCGTAACGGGCAGAGTTCCGATAGCTTAGCGGCCGCTCCTACTCTACCTCCGGTCTAGAGTACTTCGGTACAGCTCTAAATATAAGTAGAGTTTACTGAATCGTGAAATAATTGCTATATATAAAGCTACATACCTTTTTAACCTATGATTTAGCTACCGGTTATAGTAAAAACTATTTACTAGCTTTCACTGGTACCAAAGACGACTTCTATATGGAAGGAATGGAAGTTTAGTAACTTCCACAGCTGGCCTCTCTGAACAAAATAAATCTTATGGGGTCATCATCCTCCTAACATTATTTTACGTACATATGGGGTAGTGTAGTTAGTACAGTATATTTTATTAGTTTTACACCTAAAAATCAAAAGGGAGCCATTTTAATATTCTCTCTATACACAGTTGGACAGACAGACATATTATCAACAGCACAGTATGTGTCTGTCCATCTGTATATCACGGACCTCAAGCTAGTAAGTAACTGTGTATATAAAACTTCATGTGCATACGTCACACAGAATATTAAATCCTGAAAGAATAATAATTATTACCACTTGACTGTTTAGGCTATGATATTGACTAAATATCCCAATAACGATTTCAAATATTAACATCACATAATTGTTTAAGTTGCACAATTTCCTTACATTTATTTACTCTTATATTGCTAATTATTTAATTATCTTGACAACTAATTTTGGTCTTATAATTATAATTATTATTAATATTTGCTTAGATAATATGTACAAACTTACTTCACTCTTGATTTGCATGAATGTGTTACCCATGTTAATTGTTTGTTATATGTATATAATATACCTACTTATATGTTCCTTAACTCTAAATTGGACTTACCCAAAATAACAAAACAATTTTATAAGGTTTCTAAACAAAAACCATTTATTTATGAACAGAGCAATCTCCGAGTCTCACTTGACCATATCAGGTACTTAACTTAATGTATACAAACCAAACAATGTATAAAATAATTAATTTCGTCCTTTTATACCCATTTCTGGATATTAGACTTTGTTTAGGGCCTTTTTTATTTACTGAGAGCGTATCCTATGACTACTATCTCAACTGTTGTTAAGTGACGGGTGACTTGACCGTCTTGGCACTTTGTACTTCAGAAATATTATGTTCAAGACATAAATATGGATGGACAAACAGACAAACTGCACTCACAAAACTGAGGCTCTATCAAAGAGATCTCTATGGGCTGGATTTTACCTTTCGGGCACGTAGCCCTTCAAATGAAAATATACCCATGATAGTGACATATTGTAACACCTATCGTCCAATGCTGAACACAGCATCCCCTATTAAGCCGGTATTTGCATAATCCCCACGCTTGGCAGGCGTCTTGGGGATCGCAGTGTAAGTTGACAGTTCTTTAGAAGGCGCTGCTGCCCATCTTCCGTTACTTTTCCTTAGTCGCCTCTTACAACAGCCATGGGATGATATGGTGAGATGCAATTCTAGCCCGACACCCCACGGAGAATCACGGGGAATCATATAGGTTATCAAATCTTCGGATCCGTGACTATCCGAAAAGAGATGTACATATAATAATTTATATATAGTAATAATTCAATCTACATCCACGCTAATATTATAAAGAGGAAAGATTGGTATTTTTCTATGCAACCATTGAGATATACATGCAACGAATAAACTTTAAAACTACTGGCCCGATTTGAAAAATTACTCGTAGAATCCTGCATTATCCCTAATGAACATTGGCTATAAAAGTTAATTTTATATTGCAATTTTTGTTAATTACTCTTTCAAAGCTGGAGCGGGCGTTTTATTGCAATGGGACTAGATAGGCCAATATACAGATCATCATATTGGTCATTGGTTGTAAATTAGCATACTAATAAACATGTAGTCATTATTCTTCAGGTAATTTACAATAATTCGTTGCTATAACACAAAGGAAAGTTCCGATTGCACCCTTTCGAAGTCTGTCTGTCACAGACTATCATTGTTTCTTTTCATTCAACGAACGAATAAACCAGTGAATGAATGAAGGCTATTGAACGGGTCGAGTCAAAGACAACTATTGTCGTCAACTCGTCGCAGATGGAGAGCTCAGATTGGAATCGTTTTTGTGCAATTTCAATGAACAGTTGAAACGAACTTTTTATATGAATGCGCGGCAGTATGTGAGATATTTGCGTGGTTTTATGTGAAGGATTTGGTGTTTGGGGCAGACACGAGTATTATAGGTCCAAGTTTTATTGCAGTGGTAAAGTGGTACATTATAGTATCAGAAGTGAGATAGTAGTTTCGAATTGAATAAGTTGACTAGCTTTTTTATATCTTGTCCTGTATACCACCGTTTTTTTTTCTGTACCCGACAACATGGTATTCATTGTTTTTTTTTTACTAATGGTGGTCAGCAATATTTTGGTGTTGCCGTTGACAAATTTACGCTGTATTTTTATTACAGTTCTCAACAAATTATTGGGTGACATGAATATATTTGAAAATTTGTAAATAAGAATAATTCCTCACATTGTAAATAATATATGAACTATAATAGTATTATTATATTATAACAGGAACAATATATCAACTATTATACCGTAAACCACTAGAACGGGTAAAGTAGCCGGAAAATGAACGATCGGAAGACGTAAACTGTCCTAGATCCGAAACATTAGGGAGTGGGCAGATATAAAGACTGTAAAACAACTGACAATAGACAAACAATTTTTGGGGGATAAGTGTGGAGGCGTGCTCGTCGCATCCCCTGCCGGCCCAGAGGGCTGCAACTCCACTCGAAGAACCACCGTGGTGGTAGGACTTTAGGGTCCGCCTGGTTAACTACCACCCTCCCGTTAAAGTGTAACGCCAAATGTCCATGCCCCAGCTTGGACGTGTGCCGGTACTTTTGCGGGAGTACCAGTCCTGTGTGACTTGTACTTGTCCTAACTTTTAGGACCGTACTGTGAGCTAAGACAGTTAACTGCTAGTCAGTGGATTACGGTGGCAAAACTCTAGTTTACGCTTGCCTCTATAGGTCTATGGAGACTTCCTATCTTTTCGAGCACCTCGCTAGAGGAGCTGATAAGGTCGGTGAGCAGTACCCGTCGGCGGAGTTAGTGGTGCTTGGAGATTTCAACGCTCACCACATCGAGTGGTTGGGTTCCAAAGCTACGGATCACGCCGGCCGTACTGCTCTCGATTTTGCTTTAGCGTATGGTCTCTCGCAGTTGGTTAACACACCAACCAGAATACCAGATGCCGAGAACCATTCACCCTCTTTATTGGATCTGATGCTGACTTCTCACCCGGATCAGTACAGTTTAGAGTGTTTTTTTTTTTATGCCTGATAGGTGAGCCTTTGACCACTATCTCACCTGATCGTAAGTGATGATGTGGTCGAGGATGTTATTCAGACTAACCTAGAGTTACTGGCTCTCAGAAATCTGTGTTCGCCTTCACATGGAGTACTGCTCTCACCTCTGGAATGGCGCACCAAAGTACCAACTCCAGTCTCTCGATGCTATTCAGCGTCGAGCGGTCCGAATTGTCGACGACCCCGAGCTCTCTGACTACCTTGAGCCACTGAGCCTTCGTAGAGACATCGGTTCGCTCTGTGTATTATACAGGCTCTATAACGGGGAATGCTCTCAGGAGCTGTTTGATCTTATACCGGCATCGCGATTCTACCATCGTACCTCGCGTCACCGGTTAAAAGCTCATCCACACAGAATCGAGTCCTGGAAATCGCACACAGCTCGATTTATGCGTTCCTTCTTACCGCATACTTGCAAAATGTGGAATGATCTTCCATCTAGCGTTTTTCCGTAGAGCTACAATATGGATTCCTTCAAAAAGGGTGTTAAAAGGGTCTTACAGGGTCGGCAACGCATTGGTAACGCCCCTGGTGTTGCAAATGTCCATAGGCGACGGTAACCGCTTACCATCAGGTGGGCTCAAGTCAGAATGAGTCAAACCAGACAAGTGCGAGTAGTGGAGATTGTTTGGAATTTGAATAAAAGTATTTCTAAATATGAATGCAAGCACTACCGCGTGTTAAGCGAAAATCATATTTTACAAATTATATATAACATTTAGCGCTCCAAAACCTAAATGTTATGCCCCGAGCGGGAATTGACGCACCGTCCCCTATGACGGTTAAATAAATACAATTGGAGCACGAAATTACGGCAGAAATAGCCGTGCCTAGGTGGCCGAGTGGTGTAGGCATCCAGCGCGAAATCGGAGGACGCGGATACAATTCCCGCCCGGGGCATAAAATTTTGCGCTCCAATAATTTGTAAAATATGAATAAGAGTATGCAATAGTATGTGGATGGTAGCGAAATATGAAATGAGTGGCCAATGCAATGAAAAAATATGAATACGTCAGAAGGAAGCAGGTAGTTATCTAAATGCCACCGCATCAGTATATTCAGTTCCACGTTATAAGGAGATTATTTAAATTTAATAAGCAAATAAAATAAAGATCAATATAGATAAAGAGACCCAAAATGTTATTAGGAAAGGATACGCGGGACCTTGGCATATTTCTGTACAGTTTGGAGAGTAACGTAGATCGAGTCGGTAAATGCTCCCCAAAGACAATGTAGGCTTTACGGCTTCTAGCGACGCGGCGGCACCGTTGGGCCACCAAATCTTACAAAAAAATATATCCTTATACGAGTATGAAGCACTATCGCATGCCAAACAACCATCATATTTACTATTCATTAGAGCACAAAATGTTGATGAACAATTGTGCTCTTATATTTATATGTATGTGATATTTTTTGTCTTAACATACTATACAGCTTGAAATCATATTTAACAAGTATAGATTAATAAAAAAATATGACTGCAAATTATTTAGTTTTGTTGAGTTAAATCGTTCCATTGAAATTAAAACTGCAAGTTATATATATTTATGGAATATTTTTTAAAGCCCTTCATTGGGATACACCACTCGGGAGGCTTTGGAAAAAAACATTTTGTATCTTAAAATATGGCATCTCAACTCCACCAGTTTATTATTTTTTTTTATATATATACTTAGTGTAATTTGCGATATCAAGACGAATCTAACGTTATCTCATACATTTAAATCGGTTTAGCCGTTTAGGAGTTATGATGGAATAAAGTAACTCGCATACATACATGAACCTTGAAGACATACCACTTATTTTTATGGGCAGTCGTGTAAAAATATAGGATAGCGACATCATCATAAAAGCAGTGTTTGAAAAACAATTCTTTAGGTCAGATGAAGTCCAGTGGTCTGGTTGGTGGCTGCAGGTGCGTCCTTAATGACGATTAAAATAATAAAATTACAGCACTTAATTTACATATTATTGTTATTGACCAGGCTCGATGGCCAAGCGTTTAAACGGCACGTAAAACTGGGGGACGTGTGTTCGTTTCCTGCTCGAGATAAAAAAATTATGCGTAAAATTATGTCAATATAACAAACATTCATTGAATATATAAAAAAATATGTTTAAGTTAAAATCATTTATTCAATTTAGGCGTCTACGACGCTCTTATGAAGGTCAATTACAAATGTTAATATTGAAATATACTACAATGTACTGCCACGTTCAGCAAACAAAAATTATAGAGCCACTGCGAGAAGAACGAGCAAGAAACCCGGGGCCATTCTTTTAAACGTTTTTTATCAATGTGTTACATACTATATAGTAAATTTATTACAATATATTTTGTTTACATTACGTAGGTGACAGGCGCTAGCTTGGCAGAGGCGAACCAGTCCAAGCATTTTTATCGTTTAAGTAATCACAATAAAACGGAACCGACTTCCAATATTGAAAGTATGAAAAAACGTGTGGTGTTCCGCTTATTTTAATATTATTGTTTTCTCTCTTTTTCGTGATAAAGATTATTTACAAGAACATTCACTCGCCCAAAAAAAATGAGCATTGTCGACAAACCCAAACGTTAATTCATCCAGGCAAGTGAATACATTTTTCAGTTAATTGACTATAGCTTATAAACTACTCAACCGATTTCGATAAAATCATAAAACGGAGGTATATCCTTTCTAAAAAAATAATTATCAAAATCAGACAAAACTGTCCAAAATATATTCGTTATCATGCAATAAAAAAATATAAGCGTCGACTTAAAAACTTCCACCTTTTTGCAAGTCGGTTAAAAACTACTTATAGAAGTTATTATCAATAATCTTATGTTTACAATAACGCATGCTCTGCGGATTACATTACAAAATTACAAATTTACGAGAGCTCCATCCCAAGAACCATAGGAAAAATTTGAGTTACGATGACTCATTGTAATTGTCATGTTAGCTCAATTGGTCAGAGCATACCGTACAGGTTCGAATCCCGCACATGACTTAAATTTTTCCTCTCGTAAATTTGTATTATATAGAAGTCAGTATGCTGATACTAATACTCTTGAGCTTACACTCCTTTTTTACAATTTTTCTGATTCTTATTACTGACTAACATTACACAAATATTGTCTGTATAGTTGATATTATATATATATATATATATATATATAATATCATTGATAGTATTTTTGTGCAATACTTTAACCTCTAGTCCCATTGCCCCACCTGCCCTACGTTATGTGACGAGTTTGACTGACGTTACACCCTCGGGGTGCGTGCGCGGCTTCCCAAACACCCCGAAAATATACTCCACACATAAATCTCTTGTTTCTTCTCTGTTACTAAATAAAACCTTGAAAGGCTTTCGATATCAAATCCTGTTATGCGTATATACTACAAGTGATTTAGTGTTTTTGAAGCGCTCGTAGCGAAGTTTGCTTGGCCATTCTGAACCGATCTGCAAAGTTAAGCAACGTCCGCCTCGGTCAGGAGTTGGATGGGTGACTGCTGGTGACATTACTACTGAGCGCTTCCGTGCTCCGGGGGGCACGTTAAGCCGTCGGTCCCGGTTGTTGTCTTAGGATGGCAGTCGTTATAGCATGGTGGTAGGGCATTTTGCGAATGTCCGCCTGGCTAGCTACCACCCTCAAGTAGAAAATGTGTCGCCAAGCACCCAAAGGTGTGTTCCGGCAGCTGTCCTTGAGAGCCAGTAATTCTAGGTTAGCTTGAACAACATCTTCGACCACATAATCAGCTGAGATAGTGGTCAAAGGCTAACCTATAATGAATAAAAAAAATAAAAATCCAGAGGTTCGATCTTAGCTGATTTATTTTGAAATTTATTTGAAATTTATTTATTTTATTCTGTTCCATGTCAAGGCTAAGCTTTGAAGATGAGTACCTGCAATCAATTAAAGAAAGATTTCAGGTTTTATATTCTATTGTCTGAAGCAGTGATGGCTCAGTGGCATTGACTATGGACTGCCGTGCAGCAGGTCAATGGTTCGAACCGTACCGCGGGCTTGAGCTTCATCGCATGGTGGAAGGGCATTTTGCAAATGCCCGCCTGGCTTGCTACCACCCTCAAGGTCTGTTCTGGCACGGTGTGTTTCGGCAGCAGTCCTTGAGAGCCAGTGAAATTACAGGCACATGCGACTTAACAACAATGTCTCTATGTGAAGGGCGCAGTGCAATTCGTGACTTGTAACAAAATGCATCTGTTATAGGCGGAAGTTAGTCCGCTTAACATCAGGTGGGTTCAAAGCTTGTTCCGTCACAATAACAAAAAAAATGTCTTTGAACTAGCGCGAGGCCTTTGTGTTAGGCTGTAACTTCTGTCCTTGCATTTCGTCAATGATGAACTGCACTGTGCCCGAGTCAAAGTTAAGTCTCATGTGACTGTTATTTCATCGCATACCCTTCAAAACAGAACACAGTAATGCACGCCACAGCATGCTCCCTATCAGTACTAATAATATTATAAATGCGAAAGTAACTCTGTCTGTCTGTTTGTCTGTTAAACTTTCACGCCAAAACTACTGGACCGATTTGAATGAAATTTGGTATAGAAATAGTTTGAGACCCGGGAAAAAACATAGGATAGTTTTTATCCAGCTGCGCAAAAAAAGGTTAATGTTTTTGCTTGATAACCGACATACGCGCGGGCGGAGCCGCGCCCGGACAGCTCGTGACAAATATAGCTTGCCGAGCGTGCGCTACTTGGGCCACAAGCTGCTTTACTCGTCATGCGCTTACTGACCGACCGATAAGTTACCTAGTCAAAAATCTCAGTTTTACCTACACTATAAATAAAAATTTTACGTATTAAATATACAGGGTTATTGGTAAAATGCTAATAACCTCTTAAGGTTGACTTCTGTTGTTACTTCTTCTTTTAACAAACATTTTGAGATTTTTTTTAGACTTTCATTAATGTGTTTTTGAAGAAAAAAAAAATTAATAAAACAAAAAAATATTTCTAAAAAAACACAACTCAAAATATTTGTTAGGACTAGCAGAAGTCAACCTTAAGAGGTTATTAGCATTTTACCAATAACCCTGTATATTTAGTAGGTAGAATTTTTATTTATAGTGCAGGTAAAACTGAGGTCTTTGACTGACTGTCGAAGACAATGTACCCACTACACTTTGCATTTCACATGACATCGATTTAGCCTATCCATCGGTTAAAGCTTGAAACGCGCTGCATGTTAACTGTAATTTTTATCATTTAGTTATTTTATGTGTTGGTTAGCAAACCGAAACTTTAATAAGACATTCTGAAACGGATCCTAATTATTATAACATTATTATAAAAAGTATTATATTATTATTATACCAAGGGCCCTTTTCAGAATGTCCTTATAATGTTTGGGGTTGCTAACCAACATAAAATAACTTGATAGTAAACATGCAGCGCGTTTCAAGCTTTAACCGATGGATAGGCTAAATCGATGACTGTGAAACGCAAAGATAGTGTTTTGTTTAATAAATATATTCTGGGTAGTATTACCGGAACTTACTCGAACATTCTGAAACAGGCCCAAAGTATTACAAAAATATACGACTTATTTTAAAAATATGTCTTTAAAGGTGTCACAAGTTCGTCACCTTGAGGAAATGTTTCTGTTATAAGCCAAGGTTACCTTCTAACACCAGCCTGCCTAGCATGCACAAATAAGACGTATGTCACGCATGACACGAGAAGAGTATTTTTCTCGCGCGTAGAGAGAGTGGTGGACGACAGCAGCGGCCGCACCACGCTAAGATCCGTTAATTGAGATTATCTATGAACGATTCTCCATTGCGCTATTTGTTAGTTTAACAAGCAAAGCAATTAAAATAAGCAGTGATGGACTTTGTACTAATTTAATACCATAATTTTATAAACGATTAAACATTTTTAGCGTTCTCGACACTTCATTAGAAATTATGATGATTTTTATGATTAAAAACTATTATCGTTGATGTAATTTTCAAACGAATGATAAAGGTGTAAATAGGATGGCTCTTTTGACGATGCGATTGTTGCTTAAATGTTTTTTTGTTGATGAATGCTAAGTAGCGAAATATTTTTTTTTATCACAGTTAGGTACTTAACTAGTTTTCAGTGTCCCATTCCTTTTTCTTTATTAAACAATATAATAATATTTTATAGCAATATATTATTGAGTACGAAACCCTAAAACGAAGTTATTCATTTAGATTACTTTAAATGTTTACTGTTGCGAATTTCATAAAAAAATTAATACATAAGTACTAAGTATATATTAAAATTTAAATACCTACTCATTTATTTACATATAATAGTTTTTTGAGTATTCAGCTAAGTACCTATAATGTAATTACCTACATTTAAAATAGTTGAAAAAAACTACCTACGCTACCTACAGCATTATTCAAAGATTTTTATTTAAACTCACGCACACAGAGTTCGCGAGTTGTGTTCAAATTACGTTATTCTTATTGTATAGATTACACACACATATATAACGGGTCTGCTAACACTGGACGGAAAGTAAATTTGTACTAAATCGTCGATCGCCCCCATTATACTTAGAAACGCGAGAAACACTCGATTTATCTCGTCCTCAAAACTGAGGTAGAGAAAATACTCGCAGATAAGTGTCAAAAATCGATTAAACGAAGGGCGCGCATGTTAGTGTTGGTCGACAAGTTGCCACAGTTAGCACAAAATGTACGTAAACACGGACGAGTGCCATGTTAGCATTCGTAGACTTAATATGTCGATATGTCTATTTTACACGAGATAAATGGTAGACAAAATTTACTCGCGGCGCGCATGCTAGCCGGGCTGGTCGGTCTCATGCATGTTCCGTCACAATCGCATAAAACATATTTATAATTACCCTATTTCCGTGCATCATTTCCCATAAAGCAAGTGGCCTACTTAAAAAGGCTATTAAATAAAAAAGCAGGTGGTGGAACCACTTCTCCGAGATGAATCATCGAGTTTTTGCTTCCCATAATTTGTGAGCAAAGTTTACCAATTTATCAAGGCGCGGGGTCCCGGGGTCTCTTTATGTATTCTTTCATCATGATTCCTATCTGATCTTTTAGTTTACGAGGTTTTTGTCATAATTATACTTAGAGAAGTCAAACTTGAAGAGTTTCCTGTAAACTTTGGCTCGCATTACATATTTTTTTTAACCATTTTTAGCCGACTTAAAAAAGAGTAGGTTCTCAATTCGTCTGTACTTTTCTTTTTTATGTTTGTTACCTTAGAACTTTTGATTGGATAAACCGATTTTGTTTTTTTTTTCTATTTAAAACCTGATGCTTGTTGCATTTAGTCCTCTTAAAATGTCAAGCCGTTTTTGAGTCTCCAATAAATGAAAAATATTTTCCTATCTTGATGATTTAGTCGTAGACAGCGAATGACAGTCAAATCCTTAAGTAGCAAGGGTCACTAAAAAGAGAGAAAAAATTTTTTGCCAAAAAATTGATACGACTTCTACACTAAAAACAAAAGTGTGAAATAACTTATCGAAGTCGGTGTGATGCGCACAATATTGTGACTATAGGTAATTTTTAACTATCATGTTACCGAGTTCTGCAAGTTATTTCACACTTTTGAGTGTTGAAGTCTGTTCCATTTTGTGGTTACATTTTTTTTTAGGATTCCGTACGCAAAATGCAAAACAAAGCTCTATTAATGAGACTCCGTAGTGTGTCCGTCCATCCATCCGTCTATCCCTCTGTATGTCAGAAGTATCCTTGTTCGTCAATGGTATAGAGAACAAATCTGTTTTTTTATGCATGATAGGTTAGCTTTTGACCACTATCTCTCCTGACGGTAAGTGATGATATGGTCGGAGGTGTTGTTCAGGCTAACCTAGATAATTACTGGCTCTCAAGGTCAGCTACCGGAACACACCGTTAGGTGCTTGGCGACAGATTTTATACTTGAGGGTGGTAGCTAGCCTAGTCATAGATATTTAACCTATAATGAATTAAAAAAAATCACAAAATGCCCTACTACCATGCAGAAACGTATTTTGTTTAGAATGTTAACTCATTAATATAGCACTATCAAATTCAATTAAGTTAACTAAATTTGTGGACTCAAATACATGTGAAGGTCCAAAATAAACTTCACCATAGCGTGAGAGGTGTCATCGTTTTTTTTTTTTGGATGCCTAATAGATTAGCTTTTGACTGATTATAAATAATGATGTGGTCGAAGATGTTGTTCAGGCTAACCTATGTTTACTGGCACTCAAAGACAGCTGCCGGAACACACAATTAGGTGCTTGGCTACAGATTTTCTACTTGAGGGTGGAATAAGCAAAATGCCTACCACCATGCTGTAACGAATGCCATCCTAAGACAACACCGGGAACACTCCGAAGCACGTGTACGCTCAGTATTAATGTCACTAGCGGTCACCCATCCAACTCGTGACCACGGCGGACATTACTTAACTTAGCTTTTTTTTCTTTTTTTACTCCGAACTGGGTAGCACTTGACCACTATCTCACCTGATGTTGAGTGATGATGCGATCGATGATGGAACGCGCTTACCCAGAAGATACCTATTCATTGGCTTCTTGAAGACCCCCATATTGTACTCAACCGGAAACACAGCCTCAGGCAGAGTATTCCATACACTAGCGGTTCGCATGATGAAAGAAGATGCAAATCGCTTCGTTCGGGTAAATGGAATATCCACCATACAGCGGTGGCGCTTTTGATTATCCCTGGATGTCCGGTTATAGAATGGGGATGGCGGAATCAAATCATGTAGTTCTGTGGCACACTCCCCGAAATGTATCCGATAAAATACCGATAAGCAAGCGACTTTGCGGCGATGCTCGAGACTCTGGAGTTTCTTGCTTACAAGTTAGTCGTCGTTAATGAGCCTCTTGGCTCTCCTCTCTATAGCTTCCAGGTGTCCAGCTGGTATTTGGCAGAACCATCCCAAAGGTGAGAACAGTACTCCATACACGACCGGACTTGCGTTTGATATAGATTAAGCAGCTGTCCGGGTGTGAAGTATAGTCTCACCTTCGCAAAACAAAAAGCTTTTTTGAGGCCAGCTGGGCTTTAGACTCAATATAGGAGCCGAAATTGAGAGTCAGTGTTAATGAGACACCTAGAAGATGGTTACTTATTGGCTCGGTTACGCACAGCTAAGCAAACTTCGGTACGAGCATTTTTTCGCGAAACACCTATCGGGCTTAGGGCGGTTCGTCACTTTATTTTATGTTATTGTGACGGAACAAGCAAGAGGCCCACCTGATGTTAAGCGGATTAACCTCTGCCTATAATAGATGCATTAAGTTATGTGACGATTGCACTGCGCCCGTCACACTGAGTCATACAGTTGTTAATTCTCATGTGCTTGTAATTTTTCTGGCTCAAGGACTGCTGCTGGAACACACTGTTAAGTGCTTGGCGAAATACATCTGTTATAGACAGAGGTTACCACTTAACATCAGGTGGGTCTCGTACTTGGTCCGTCACAAACACGAAAAAAGGATGAGATTAACTGAATTAAAACTGTTTCAAGTTGTAAATAAGTTATAAGAAAATAGTACAGTCTTATGTTGTCTTAGGTTTTCGCGATTGTTACACATAGTAACTAAACAACTTTAAACCGTTTAAAGTTGTACAGTCTATTTTAAAATAAAGTATTTCATTTCAAAACACAATTCATAGGAAGTAAATTGTGCAGAGCGCCGCAGAAAGTTAGCTAATATTGTCGTCCTAAGCAAACTGCTTCAACATCCACCTGGCCCCACGCCAAGGAGGTGACGACAACTAAGAGGTTGATTAATCCACTTTAACCTTAGAACAAACCGGATCTAGTTATTTCAGATTTCTCTGAATAAGATTAAGTACTTTTGAGATGACAATTGTGATGACAAATGAAAGACAATTAGAGGCCTAAAACTTCATAGCACGGTGTGGCACTACCACAAAAATTTGAAAAATAAGTTTTAGAGAATATATTTATCTATGCTGTTTTATTATAAAGTTCCCAAAGATAGCGGAAGACAACGCTCACAGAAGGAAAATTCAGGTACCACGTGAGAAAAATTGTGATTTAAATAAACGACGACGTAAATGCTTGGACAACTCTTAATATTTGAAATATATTTTATAATATATTTTTGAAGCGCTCGTAGCCAAGTTTGCTTAGCCATTCTGAATCGATCAGCAAAGTTAAGCAACGTCCGCCGCGGTCATGACTTGGATGGGTGACCGCTGGTGACATTACTACAGAGCGCTTCCGTGCTTCGGAGGGCACGTTAAGCCGTCGGTCCCGGTTGTTGTCTTAGGATAGCAGTCGTTACAGCATGGTGGTAGGGCACTTTGCAAATGCCCGCCTGGCTAGCTAACACCCTCAAGTTGAAAATCTGTCGCCAAGCACCTAACGGTGTGTTCCGGCAGCTGTCCTTGAGAGCCAGCAACTCTAGGTTAGTCTGAACAACATCCTCGACCACATCATCACTTACCATCAGGTGAGATAGTGGTCAAAGGCTAACCTATCAGGCATAAAAAAAATATATATATATATTCTGAAAGACATTGTTAAAAGTAGTTTAAAAAGGGTAAGAAACTCTGGGGAGTTTTTTGCCCTTTCTTCTTGCAGTGGCTCCATAATATTTTTGCTGATCATGGCTGAAGTAGAATATTCCAATATTTATAAAATCAAACTAATATATAACTATTGAATATTTTTTTTATATTTAATAAAATAAAAGAAAAAGTATTTGTTACAGAAAATGGCATAATATTAAAATCTGAAATATATTGTCAGCCAGAGTACGTAATATTTTGTTTTTTGTATATCTGCCGCCAAACTTTAGCATACCAAACTGCCAAACTTGCCCTCACCTTAGGTAGTAGACATGTTAATAAAAATATTATTCATATTTACACCTAAAAAAATGTATTAACAAGGGTTTTCTCCAAATTTTAATTTTTAATTCATGACGTATTTGACAATGATTGCTTTAATGTTGTCTTGGGTTTTCGCGATTGTTACACATAGTAATTAAACAACTTTAAACGGTTTAAATCACGTATATTTTTCATTATTTTAATTTTAAAGGGATAAAATAATGACAATTATACGCGATTTAAACCGTTTAAAGTTGTTTAATTACTGAATGATTGCTTTGTTTGTATCAATGTAATTGTGAATTTATATGTAGTGGGTGTGCAGCCGGTGGTTGTAAATAGTACACAAATTTCAATAGAGATGATGGTTGGCAAGTACCGCCTGCTTGGCATCCTGTTATCAAATTAATTAAATCTCATGGCCGACACTAATCTGCAAGAACTCTGGACACTGTGAGCGAATACTGCGAGACTAGGGAACGTTATGATTAATATAAAAATTTCTGACGGTAGACCAAATAATTTCTTAATAACTTATGTAAACATCTTAATAACAAATAAAACCAATTAGTCACCCCGTGACCACGATCACTGCAAAGTGTTTGAAACATCGGGACAAAAATAATGATAAATATACTCGAATAAACCGTTAAAAGTTTATTAATTACTAGTATGATTCCAAAATTATTGAAAATCTTGACTACGGTTTTAGGGCTGCCCGACTGATGTCAACCCTCCTAAGGTAAGACACCTTAAATAGCGCCTAATGTGCAGTAACAACACACTGTATATTGACGTGAGTGGTGGTATGCTGCTCATTGGTATGTCTCACTAATTCACGACCAACAGGTAGATATGGAACGGTCCTTGAACCCTTAAGCTAGTCTTAGATAGGTATGGACAGGTTTGTAAATAACGCTGCTACACACAACGTGCTGTGGGATGCCATGCTTGAATTGTACTTACCTCCCGCAATTAGCCGTAGGGCCCACTCTCAACTACAACACTTTTGTACCGGGGGCAAGTAGTACCGATCTCCCCAAATAATCTCTGTAATGACTCAAGCCGAGGTCCGTGCCACAGTGGTGCCCTTGAGCCCATAGTAGACTCCTCTAATAGCGGTGCGTTATTGGCGCCCGCAGGAGACGGAGGTAGAAGGCACCTCACGGAGGAGAACTCGGTGGAGGTTTATTGTAGTGAAGACAGCATGCACTCCCTAGAGTTGCTCCCCTTATCCTAAGCCCATTGGAGTTATATTTACGTAGCGAGCAGCAGCCAGATCCAGTTTATAAATAAATAACCGGCGCTTTCTGAACGACTGCCTTCTTACATGGCAATCCTATGACGCCTTTAAGACGATTCACAAGAATTATTAATAGAATTTCCAAGAATTTTATTTCGCTAATAAGCTTAAAATTCGACATCAAAGTCCAAATTCAAAGCGTTTCCAACCATCTCTCCGGTATACTTGTCTCACTAAACAAAATAACTTTTCCTAGTAATCCCAGCACGGTCTACAAGTTCTCCTAACTTTCTCCGCGACATAGTTAAAAAATCTATAATTTCAAAAACATTCCGTAGAAAACATAATTCCAGCGATTGCGACAGTTAGGGGAACCCCGGCCAACTTGTTATACCTTGACAAAGATATCTTTTTCTTTCGACAAACCTTTATATATTTTGTGTTAAGGTTCAAAATGTGATAATTTATGACTAAGTGCATGTTGGTAAAGGTTGCCGACTTGTTGGAAAGCAAGGAAGTTTTTGGACAGTATTCTGCATATTGGTCGGAAGTGTAAGCGATAAAATACTACCGACGGCGTAGGTGATGCGTCATGTATCGGACACCACTCGAGTGTATTGGATTTTCGGAATATTACTCGAGTTATTTTCAGAGTAGAAAGAGTTCTTCAGAGTTCTCAAAAAAAAATTCATCGAAGTGACTTATTACAAAATTTTCCAATGAGAGTGTCATGCTTCTAAAGGTGATTTAAGAGAACATCTTATTAAGGGGAAGATTCCCTGATTATGATTGATAATTGACACTTTGAAGGTAAACTCCTATTCAAAAGATCATTGTTTGGATTCAGAAAAATTATATAACATGTAATGACATTCCGGCAATGCTATAGGTGTTTTCATAACTGCTTGCTTCCCTAATATTTTTTTCATCCTTAAAAAAATCTGATAACTGCATCCATGTGAAAAAACATTATTTTCTCTAATTTTCACACTGTTTGCACAAACAAAAGGTCGTAATGATGATATTTGTTTAATTCAATTTGTTTTGTTTGCCGTTACGAGCTACCAATTAATCTGCGTCGCCCCCTTAACAAAATGTTTAGAGTACAACATTTTCGTCTCAAGCATGATTCGAACCCGCGTCTCCCGACTTTATGCATCAGGGGCCTTGATCACACTGTCATTGAGACAAGCTGGACAAACAAGATTTGAATGCACTAATTGTATTATTATTTTCTAACCGCCATAGAGGACGGCGCGTCCATCATGAGCCGACTGTATTACTAACACAATATGTCGAAACTTTTTTGTCTAGTTGACGATTAGCAAAGATTTTGGTAGTTGGTCTATAAATTCGAAATTTGAATTTCAGCTTACTAAGCAAATACTAAGCACAGTTCAAGGTAAGATATTTAGTTATATCTATAAATAATGGCACATACCAAAGTTTTCTGTCTAGTGGCAAATTTTCACTCCACCTTTTATTGCTTAGCACAGTTTCTCAAACACAAGACCCTTCCCGAGTTTCCAATCATAATTTATTACATAAAGTAAGTAATAAAATTAATAAATGAAATATGAACGCAGATAAAAATCTCATTTGTTAATTACTACGACAGCCTCCCTTTGAAGGAGACGCAGCTTTCAGCTTTATTGCGAGACCTCGTTTCTGATAAGTTTTTCTCGAAAATTCTGAGGCTAATTAATTTCAAATGTAAAGGTAGTTGCAAAGTATTAAGTTTCGCTTGTTTATTTTAAAGCGGATGCTTTTTGAAAGTGTTTAGCGGGAAATTTAAAATTGTAGTATATTTTTTATTAAATAGTTTATATATTGCGCAAAATGCTAGATCTGAGAATAGTTTTAACAATAATTAAAACATTTTTTCAATACTTTCTTAATTTGTTACAACTTGGCAGCGTAATTTTTAATATATTTAGCGGTTTTAAATAGGGGTATTATAGAATATATATAGTTTTATACAATCACGGCCATTGATTTTTTTATATGTGATTGTGACGGAACAAGCAGGAGACTCACCTGTGTTAAAAGCCTCTGCTATAACAGATGTATTTCATCATGTGACGAATTGCACTGCGCCCGTCACACTGAGACATACAGTTGTTAAGTCTCACGTTTTGAAGCGCTCGTAGCGAAGTTTGCTTAGCCATTCTGAATCGATCAGCAAAGTTAAGCAACGTCCGCCGCGGTCAGGAGTTGGATGGGTGACCGCTGGTGATATTACTACTGAGCGCTTCCGTGCCGGAGGGCACGTTAAGCCGTCGATCCCGGTTGTTGTCTTAGGATGGCAGTCGTTACAGCATGGTGGTAGGGCACTTTACGAATGCCCGCCTGGCTAGCTACCACCCTCAAGTTGAAAATATGTCGCCAAACACCTAACGGTGTGTTCCGGCAGCTGTCCTTGAGAGCCAGTAATTCTAGGTTAGCCTGAACAACATCTTCGACCACATCATCACTTACCATCAGGTGAGATAGTGGTCAAAGGCAAACCTATCAAGCATAAAAAAAAGGTACGCTTGGATTACATTATTTTTAGGGTTCCGTACCCAAAGGTTAAAAACGGAACCCTATTACTGAGACTTCGTTGTCCGTCCGTTCGTCTGTCAACAGGTATCTCAAGAACGGTGATAGCTAGACATTTGAAATTTTCACAGATGATGTATCTCTTTTGCCGCTATAACAAAAAATACAAAAAGTTACCAACTGCGAGTCGGACTCGCGAACGTTAAAACAAAAAAGGTTAAAATATGAAGTCTAATGTTGTATATAGCTAATGGTTCGGACGGAACCCTTCGTGCGCGAGTCCGACTCGCACTTGGCCGATTTTTTATCAGAAAGGGTGTCTACAGACCATGACAACAGCATTAATACCTATTTTACAAGCTTTTATTTAGTTTCACCTGTCCAGTCCTGTTTGTCATCAAATGTTGCATATTAAATTTGATCCACTTCCCAGTTACTGATTGAGCTGAAATTTTGCATGTATGTGTAAATCGTGTGACAATGCAATGTTATGATGACATGGTGCTGATCTGACGATGGAGCTGGAAAGTGGCTAATTGAACTTCGCATCGACACAACCTCATCGAGTTTGGGCTCATTTGGAACGTCTTGACGAGTATTTTTTTAAATTATTAGTTCTTTTTACTAACAAAAACATAATTATTATTTTTAATGCTGTTTTTGTTAGTAAAAAGAAGATGTTGTTCAGGCTAACCTAGAATTACTGGCTCTCAAGGACAGCTGCCGGAACACACCGTTAGGTGCTTGCGACAAATTTGCCACATGAGGGTGGTAGCTAGCCAGGCGGGCATTCGCAAAATGCCCTACCACCATGCTATTATGACTGCCATCCCAAGACAACAACCGGGACCGACGGCTTAACGTGCCCTTCGAAGCACGGAAGCGCTCAGTAGTATTGTCACCAGCGGTCACCCATCCAACTCATAACCGCGGCGGACGTTGCTTAACTTTGCTGATCGGTTCAGAATGGCTAAGCAAACTTCGCTACGAGCACTTCAAAAACTAAGATACATAAACCTATATAGGTTTATGTAATATTTGATCTCCGTAGACACATCTCCCGGGTTCTGATACTCTACGAACAATCTAATTTCACAGGCCAATTCTTCCCGCGCGAAAATCTCAAGTCTTCTGAGTAATTCGTTAAAAATTACCTTTCTCGGGTTTCCGGCGGCCTAACATAAAACACAGTATAATTCCGGGACATTATTCACAGTTCCCGGATCCCGGGGGGGAGGGGGTCGACGGGGTGGGGGGTAATGACTTTATTCTAAATGGAATTTCGGTAAGGCGCGGACAAGTTTCGAGTCGAGAACGATGGAATGATAGAAGATATTTTTAATGGATTGCTAAAGAGTTACATGGATAAACGACAGTTACATTTTCATTGACATTTCAATTACACTCTCCTGGTTGAAAAAACAATCTAAAAATCGGCCAAGCGCGGGTTGAACTCGCACGTCAAGGTTATCTTCCTTGTATACGATTCGGGTTGATGTTTTAATATAAGTATATTTTGATATTGCGTAGAAAGTTGATTGTATTCAAACTTTACAATTAGAATGTTTTCCTGGTATAAAAAACAGTAGTAGTGATAGTGTATACAAAATGTAATCCAAATAATGACCGTCGAAGTTGTTACTTTGGGACCATTTTTGTTTATATGAAATGAAATCTTGTGACAATTCCACCCTTGATTCTGTCTAATCCACATGTCATAAAAAAAATGTAACCTAACAGGAAGAATTTTTAAGGCTTGGCGCTGCTTCAAGTAGTATCAATAAGAGATCTTAACACTTAGAGTGACTCAAAAACTGAACTGGTTGGAAATCTTTAATTATTCTGTGCTATTACAGAATAAAGAGGATCAGAAAGATCACTTCACAAAGCTATTTCAATAAATAAGCGACTCTAGCTTCGTAGCAATAAAGTGCACTTCAGCTCGCAAAGCACGGAGTACCTAATTTGTATACTCACCTACAAGGCTTCTCTCTTTCTATCGCATAGCTCTGATCTCTTCTGAAGCGAATCGTAGAAGAATCCGTCTGTTCGAAAATGCCGACGTACCTTTAGCTCTGTACCTGCAGTGCGGAGTGAGCCAGGCCTATGAGGTGAGGGTAATATGTAACAACAAAGTCTGAGTAACTGATTTATAATGTAGAATTTAATCAGACCTAACCATTTTTTCTTTCGTGATACCTATTACAAAAGAAAAAAATGGTTTGGTCTGATGTAGTTTTGTATAAAATTAAAATTGAAAATAAAACATTTCTTGTATAATTTTCCAGCAGGTATTGGCCACTTTGAGCCTTTGAGCAATGAACTCTAAGTTAGAAATGCATTTTTGCCCCGTGGGGTGCCGGGTTAGAATTACACTATGGGTGTCGAAAGAGGCGACTAAAGATAAAATACCTTAAGGTGGGCAGCAGCGCCTTCTGAGGAACTGAAATCTTAAAAAATGTACGCCTTCCATGCGTAGGGATTATGACGAAGCCCCGTAAATGGGGAAGGCTGTGTTCAGCAGTGGACAATCTAGCTGATACAGTACAGAACAGCATTTTCGACAGCATCAACCAATAGGTAAGATGGTAGTCAATAGTGTTCTAAAAAAATATAAAACGGTCATAAAAAATATATTTTTATAAATAACTGATAGGCTAGCCTTTGACCAATATCCTAATGGTAAGTGATGATGTGGTTGAATATGTTGTTCAGGCTAACTTAGAATTACTGGCTCCCAAGGACAGCTGCCGAAATACACCATTAGGTGCTTGGCGACAGATTTGCTACTTAAGGGTGGTTTTACAAAATTACTAATTTACGATTTAAGGGTGGTAGCTTACCAGGCTACCACCCTTAAATCGTATTCGCAAAATGACCTATCACAAATTATAAATACTAAAAAAAATCGAATCTAGCTCGTATAACTTTTCGTACTAGACCATGTGATACACGAGATTTGTTTTTTTTTATATCATACAATTCTTATTTTTGATAAGTATATATAAAACTGGTGATATTTTTGAAGGTAAACATAAAATTTATTGTTTGAGCCAGTTTTAGGTATAACTTGAATTATTATCATGTTCATGTAAGCAATTTTTTTTTAATTATGGGAAATAATATCTATATGGTGAATTCTATGATCATGTACAATAGTTACCAAAACTGGCTAAAAAAAAACTAAAACAGAAGGTGTTTTTTTAAATTCCTGCTACAGACGTGCGTACCTGAAAATAAATTATTATATAGTATTCATCACAATTATTTTATTTTCCATTTTGTGACAACCCGTGCACATATTATGTGCGTGACAGCTTAAATACCTACGCCGGCGGCGCGGCGGTGTCGCCCGGACGGACATCAAAGTCGTCTTCTGTGGGGAGTATAATTGTAATGTACATTTTAATACTCTCCTAATAGAAGAAAAAAAGTTTGTGTGTGTGTGGGTGAGGATATTTGTGACGCCTACACGCTGAAATGGCTGAAATAATTCGGATGAAACCTTCAATAAAGAAAGCTTAGTTCCTGGATTTACACATAAGATACCTGATCATCGTCAACACTTTTCTTTATTGTCGACTTGGGTGAAAACGCGGTACCCTATAAATGTACATTCTTTACGAATACAGATGAGCGTATTAATACTTGCCATTTCTCTCGTTACATGGATTTCATCCCCAATAATGTCAATACCGAGCCATGCTATCACTCGTCAACGAGCTTCCAAATTTTTTTTTCTTTTTACATTCGCCACGCACCAATCCCTGCAACAGTCGCATCTCAGCAATACGCACTCGTACATCACGACAGTTCCTATGATACAACCTATTAGTGATAAAGAATAAGGTCTTAAATTTATCTGATTCAGTCGCTAATAAGCACTATCTTCAGTGTTTCCGTCAATGACTTGTGCAATGCTTATGAGCTTCGAAGACTCCTAAACAATTTAAGACAACGACGTAAGCCCCCAACTGTAAGTTTTTGAATGCTAAAACACGTTCACCTAGCTTCTTTGAGTGAAGTTTTCATTATACATTTTCTTTGTTTTGGTTTGGTCCGTATTTACAAAGAAAGTAAGCCATTCGATGAAAATAAGTACGTACAATAGAGAACAATGTCTGCTAGATTTGACTCTTGAAATTTTAGGTATGGAAATACTGAATAAACCACGGAACATCAAAATTGGAGGAAGAAAATTGATGAAAAGGGCGTAGTTAAAGATAAAAACCTTTTTATCTTTAACTACAAGATCTTGAAAAAATATGTTTATAGTTCGTGATATACTTGCAAGTTCTAGCCGCTAGCGTGGAAAAGGTTATAATTAAAAAATTAAATACTTTATAACAGTTAAAAAAAAAACAATTATACTTCCAGTATACCCGACTGTAATATGTTTCTTAATAACTATACTAATCTGCTAGGTATAATATTTAAGCTGTTTTCTAGCAGCTACCATTTTTCTCGCTGCAATGAGGTGAAAAATTGCATTCGTTTCGGGCGCAATTCGTTTTGCATCTCTAACTACCATTGAAACCATCGTATCGATGTCCAGGATTTTATAATTAAATGGATAGCTGTAAGCAATTTATAAATTTATGAAATCCAACAATCTTTCACTTCCTCAGGTTTCTATACAAGTCAAAATCTAAATCATTTATTCAATTTAGGCGTCAACGACGCTCTTATGAATTCAAACTTAATATTAAAATTCCAAACTTAATATTGAAATATGGTCAGTTACAAACTTAAATTTGAAATATTCTACACAGCACTGCCACGTTCAGCTAAAACAAAATTATAAAGTCACTGCGAGAGGAACGGGCAAGAAACTCGGGACCATTCGTTTAATCGTCTTTTAACAATGTGTTACATACTATTATAATATAAGTTTTACAATATTTGTTGAAATTACGAAGGAGACAGGCGATAACTTGGCAGAGGCGGAATTGTCCAGGCATTTTTGTCGTTTAAGTAATCACTAACTGTATAGTAAGTAGGATTTCTTAATCAACAGTAAAATATAAGTACGTATTTACTATTGTAAGTCGTAAGAAACTTTCAACATCATAGAACAGGGATTGTACATATTTGTGTACAATCAATTGTAACAAATGTGTTGATAGAAAGTTCAGGAAAACTGTATAAAAATCTTTAACGTTCCGTTTCAATCACTCAATAACTGACTGACATAAATATTCTTCAAGAAAAAAGTTATGGAGGGTAAAAGTGATATATGAGACAGCTGTTTTATGAAGTGATTTGGTGAGTATGGAAATATACAAAAACACAAAAATGTCGTCTGTCAATTGCAGACAACAGCCATGATAGGAGTTCTTAGGAGAAATATAATCATATGGTATGGAAAAGCATTCTTATGACTGCCAAATTGAAATTGTCGTCTGCCAAGTGCAACTGCGGAGTTAGCACGAACCGGAGACATCTCTCCGCGGAGAGGATCAAAATATCACTTTTGAAATGTTTTCTTCACTCCGATCATGGGCACGCTGATGAATATGTGTCTACGATGGATAAATCCTTACTCTATATTATTTCCATCATCATACACGCATCAAAAGTGACTAGGGATCATGTATATTTTGAACTATAAAAAAATATTCAATTAATATTTACCAAATCTAATTATCCAGACAGTTTTTTTTTTAATTTTAGCATATCCCATGCTTGTTCAAATGGGGTTGAGGTTTGACGATTGAGCAGGCCACGGCAGAACGTTGACGGGAACATCGGCCAGAGTGCGAGTTACTACTATAGCTATGTGTGGACGTGCATTATCGTGCAATAAACGAAACGAATTATCCAAACGGGCAAAGAAAAAAAATTTCGCAAAGGGATCATCACTTTTGAAACGATACTTTCGAGATAAATCTGAGCATTGAGGTTGCCCCTGATCCAAATGAGATCTGTTCTTCCACCGATCCAAATACCGGCTCAAACCATTATTGTTCTCCCTATACGGGTGAACTTCTTGACAGAATTTTAAACGTTCTTGACGTCCAGAGCTCCTCCAAACTCGAGTAAGTCTTGTATCAGTAGCCCTAGCACGAATAACTTGCGAGAACGTAAACGTTACGTTAACGTATCAAAATGTCACCATTTTGTATAGGATTTGATCAGCGCCCCTACAGTGCGTAAAAGGAACTAAATTTTGGCAGATTGAAAGGTTTTGACATTTAACGCGTCGAGATATTAACGTGAACGTTTCGTCACGTAAAAAGTTTTGTATGAAATCGTGAGCACGAACCTAATTTTAACGTAAACTCGAAGGCTGGCTATCGAGAGTCTGTCAAAAATCTACGAATGTTTGTCATTGAGAAGTTTTCATTGAGATGGTTGACGTAACGTTTTGAATTTGTAATAAAAACATCGAAATTTCATGTTTTTAATGTGTTTTTTCATTCATATTTCAACTATGAAAAGAGTTACAAACGTGGCAGCATGATTACAAGTTGAAATGTACCATTTCGTTTATCAGAAACAAAGTACCTAAGTGTTCATTAATTTATGGCACTGGAGGGAAGTGATGCTAATGTACGATGGACCCAAATCAGGACATTTTCTAAAACTCTGCATCAAACAGCCTCTAAATTCCACCGTTCCAGCCCACATTTACACCAACTTCGCTCTTTGGATATGTCTCGCGGCGCTGCAGTGTTGTTATGAAAGTCTTTATTGTGCATGGTCAAATCGAAAACAATAAAGTTCTCAGCAGATCGCCCATCATTTAGATCAACTAAGGCTGTCAACAAATGCACCAGAAGAAGGCGATACTAGAGGAATACCAACGGCTCGTCAGACTAACTACCTATACGAACTCTGAGGTGATGACCATGCTCAAGCCAACAGTCTAACCACTACGAAGAGAAGATTTTAATATGAAATGTAGAAGCTGTGATATTGGACTTTAGGTTCTTAATAAAAGTAAACGAAGTGCATTTGTGCGTTTTATTTATTGGTATATCGAAAAGTTCTTGGCTTATGAATTTAAGGATTATTCAATATCCTCTTGTTGGATGACGTGAAAGGCGACTAAGATAAGGATACGTGACGGCTCGCCACTACTCAGGTCGGTGTGAATGGGGTGTTGCTACGCATTGGGCGTACAACAGTGTTGATGAAATGGATCAGTGTGCGCTGCTAATGGTTGGCGCACACTGTTCCATCCGACGCCATTCGCTTTAACCTTCAGTATTTTTCGTATGGTGTGTACTCCAAACTGCTAAGCGCATATAACTATTCAACGCTTTGACTAGGAAGACGGTCGCTATATACAGCTATCTTAACACTAGCATCCGTGAGTAGGTCAATATAGGTACCACAACCTTGTCTACAAATTGCAACCATGCAATGTTTACCTACAGTGCTGTGTGATTAAAGATTAGCCAGTGAAATTACCTACAGACACACGTATACAAGACTATTGGGTGGCAAACTCATAGTAGAAGCATTTTTCTTCCCCCTCTGATCGTGTTATGGGCCTGGGTTTACTTGATATCACGCTCTTTTTGCCACACTATTACTTAAGAATACAGAAAAGGAGATGGATAAAAACAAAGCTACACCAACAGTAGTAATTACTTTATTTTTGGCAAAGTAATAACACACACAAAATTATAATCCAACCATAAGCTGACTCATACAAAATAAACACGTAGGTATAGGTCCTAAAATTATTATAATTTCAAAACAACACTATCAATCCTGTTGCAAGTCACAGCACTCCCGATTTTTTGTAACGGTGCATTCATGGAATGCCAAGTGGTTTGTATTTGCGAAACTATTAGGTATATTACTATATACTCGCTCCAGTTTGTTACAGTATTCTTATTTCCCAGAACAGACGGTAAAAATACCGCTGGGGACTAAAATTCTATCGGAAAACTTCTTCAGTGAACATTTAGAACCAAGAGAGTAGGTACACTGTTTGAACTCAATAACCTTTTTCTGCTAAAACACCATCAAATTTAGCGCCAGCTACTCTTCACGACGGCTGACGACCCTTCAGGGTTTCATGAGACTCCTCTCTCTGATTAAAGGTGTAGATTCTGATAGTAGTTGTTTGTAATTAATATATAGTAGGTAAATTATCAGTGGCACAGATTCTAGGCTTGAGAATTCCTGACTCATAACTATTTATATATCAAATTTTATATTAAATACCTATAAAGATGTTTTATTACAGTTTAGTTTTCACCAAATAAAACGCCAAAATTGACAAATAGCAATAATAGAATACTTTGTATAGGCTGAAAAACTAGGAGGAAGTATCTATGGTGGAGTAGCTATGCGCGTATACCCGATAGAGACAGAGTATAAATACCTAATATTGCAGAATTGCCAGTGTTCCATAACATTACCCAAATTACAATGAAGCTTTTAGAAAAAAATATTGCCGCCCTTTCTGAAAAAAATAGAATTTGCATGGTACTTGCTTAAGGTCAAAATTTAATGTATGTTGCTAGATCGGATAACTTTAGTACGTGTCTTGTTTTTAAATTGCGCAAATCGGAAATTATACCCTAAAGTATTTTGGCATCATAACTTACAAATATATAAAACGGTTTTTGCAGATTAGTAGAGAAATATATGAAATCAGATACATATATGTAAGATACAATTACAAAATACTCCAAAAAAGATCTCTGATTTAAGTAAATTATAGAATCATATACCTATAAATGTTATTCGATCTCGCAACAAATAGACAGACTGTTCAATTTTGAATTTCTCGCTACAGATTGAACGGTCCGCCTTAATGGCAGAGAAACCAGGTCAGCTAGTTTTAGAAAATTACCATGATTCTAAAACAAACTGAATACGTACAGAATATTTTTTGGTGGAGTTTAAAACTATGGCATTTTTGTTAGTTAAATACATATAATTTCGCCCACATAGAACTTGGTTGGGTCGCGATCCCTTCGAGAACCTCGGTAATAAAGCATAGTTCAATGTTAATCTACTTAAAGGTTGTTATACATGTTATACGACTTAAGCTATCTAAAAATATGTAAGTATCAAATTTCATCAAGGTCCGTCATTTAAAAATGCAAACTTTTATATTGGTTTAGTGGACGCTGGACCAAAAATCTTACTTATTACATTAAGAGGTCCAAATAACTGTTTACCTACGTAACTTAACCCATGGTACTATTGGATAAGTAGCTTGCGCCTGTGGATTCAACCGCGTGGAATAGTTATACCGTAGTCCCCCGATAATACTCAATAATATCTCGGAATAAAGGTAGCGAATTTATTAATCCGGGTCCTACGGAATCTATATGAGAAATTTCGTTGAAAACTTCGGCGTTGATTGACTTGAAGGTTTGTATGAGTAACGAATTCATACAAACCTTCGTACCTATAATATTTCATAGTAAATAAAACAAAGTAATAATGTATCTATAGCTTTATGGTATATAAAACATATGTGTGAATAACACCGAGATTCAAAATTTTGGCACCACTTACAATTTAATTAATTAATTATGTAATTTTTAATTTAATTAATTTTGTCGTCCAGTTGCTTGAATCCATACACGATGAAGGACAGTATTCCTTATGAAAACTGCAAGTCAAAATTTAATTGCGTTAATTTTACTGCATAATTGGTCAAAAGTGGTTCATACAAAATTACCCACTTTTATGGGAAAAATCTTCGGTCTGGTATTCCGAAAATTGCTATAATTCGAAAAAGTATAATTTTTGATCTATGTTCACACTCTCTTTTCTCCCTAAACAAATTTCATCATAGTAGAGCGAGACAGATAGGCAAAAGAACACTACTTAATTTTTATGGATTATAATCTCAAAATCAAGAAATTATTTTGTAGTAAAATGTAAGATAATCAAATAATTTAACACGCAGACATTCATGTTATGATCAGAAATTCATATTTGATTCACATAGACTGTGTAAGAATGGTAAAAACATATGAAAAATAGTACTTACATGTGATACGTAATGTGTTCCACATTTCGTTCAGTTCTGTTTTTACAGCCAAGAATTCTGCATTTCACCATGTTTGGTGGAAGCAGCAGCGTCGAATTTAACTTACAATTTACTATATACACATCAAAATCGTTGTTTAACACGAAAAAAAGGACACTTTCAAGCACCGAACAAATTTGTCTGCCACAACTGCGAAATGTGGCAAACAAAAAAATCGCATACGGCGAGCAGGACATAACAAACTGATGCTGTCTCATTCAAACTAATGCAAGCGTATATATTACCATTCTTGTCTCACAACCAACAGAATATAAATGTCTTCTCCATCATAGATACTTTCTCCTAGCTGAAAAAGAATTCAAACCTCTTTTGGAATGAATTATTAGCTCTTAGAAAGAAGGTGCAATTAATTTGATTTACGCCGGATGACGTCACTTTCGTAATCCTATCGAGTTCACGTTAGCCAAGAAACGATGCGTTGTGCTGTCAACCATCGCCTCCTGCGTAAACGTACTGTAAACTCGATACGTTTACTTTACGGACTATCGAAATGTTCGTGCTTGGGCTACAGGCCGCATATCGAAACGAGACTCGCCAGAAAAGCACACGCACCGCCAGTCTTCTTGCGACAATACTCGAAAACGTCCCGAGGCACTTTTGATGTGTGTACATGACAACACAAAATAAAACTGCGTAGCATTGATTAATATTGTAATATTCTCATAGTAAAGTATTATATTATTTACTCATAGAGCTGGGCTTTGACCGCTATTTGTTGTTTTTTGCTTACCATGCGTCAACGCTTTCCAAATAATAAGGACTAAATGCTTATTATTTGTATTGATTTATTTCTATTGAATTAAATTATTTGTCTTCCATTTTCTTCCTAGTATAAAGCACGATGTAAGTTTCGCTTATTAAAAAGTGCGATTCTCCTCAAACTATAAACTCGTTAGTAATTGGTCACTTTCTTAAGTAAAAACCACCCTTCTTTATGTAGTATAATCCACAGTACACACATAAGATCTGGTATAAAAAATCGTCTCCTTTAGAACATTATTTGTACAGCACGCCTGTCAGTCACTTAACAAGTAACATAACCCTTCTCAATAGTTTCATATTCCGTAGAACTGGTAGTCTAAACTATCCAGCTGACCAAGATCTGGCAGCTATGAACGGCCATCTCATTTGAATACAATCTGACCTAGCCCCGAGCGTATTCCCAGTTGTGTAAGTTGGGAACTGGCCACTTAGAGAGGTACACTCTAAGATTTCAGTTCACAAAGACGTTTCGCAGGCGTGGCGTTAGTTTCTAAACAAAAACTTAGAGAAATGAAAATTTTCTGAGTTCTCACGCGGATGATTCTTTTTTTAAATTTAAATGTGAATATTTAAAAGTAGGTATTGAATATATTAATTGAATTTTGCCTCGGATAGTTTGTGCTGCACCCACAGAAGTACTACCGTGTGGTTTCGAAATCTAAAAGAACAAAATTACACTACACAACATTGAAATGCAATGATATAACTGTCACAAATAGCATAGCCTTGCCGAAAAAACGCAAAATAAAGAGAGTAGACCGTTTCATCTGCTCTTAATGTCAACTATCCACTCGCATAAGTTTCAGTGTACTCGTGAGCATGGCGCTTGCACGGTGCCGAAATCTCGAGAGCTCAAAAACAAACAGCTACGCAGTAAATATCCCGTTTATAAAAATATCTATAGTGTAAGTGACCGTGCGAATTTCTAAGTCGATGAAAACATCGAATAAATGTTATGGACATATTTATTTTCAGGCTGCATATTCATGATAGCCCCGTGGGGTACCGGGATAGATTTGCGACTCCCCATATCATCCCGTGGGTGTCGTAAGAGGCGAATATGGATAATACTGGAATGTGGGCAGCAGCGCTTTCTAAACTGCCAAATTACACTGCGATTCCCAAGAAGCCTGCCAAGCGTGGGGATTATGGCAAATACCCCTTTAATAGGGGAGGCTGTGTTAAGCAGTGGATGATCCGGCTGTTACAGTATATTCGTGATAGACGAAGGCCCGTGTGAATACGCGTACCTACACAATGCATTCAACCGAAACTCGTCGATCTTCGTTATTACTTTTTAATATCGGAAAAAAAATAAAAAATACATAGAAGCCCTGCCATTCGGTTGGAAATCATGATAATATATTATTTGTATGAATAACATTAAAAACTCCATAAAACGGTTTTTATCAAAGTTATTAAATTTGTTTTTAATGAGTCCTGAATTTTGGAACCCTATTAAGACGAGATTTAACTTGGCTTGACTGGCTTTTTTGTTAAAATTTTGAAATTTAGATCAAAACTTGTTGTTGTCTTCACCTTGATCTATTCTCTAAAGCCAATATGAGCAGATTATCGGCATTGTAACTTATGCTCGGTAATTCTACTCATATTAGAACTCTTTGTGAATTTTATGTGAAAGGGAAATACTTACGATCTAGAGATATCAGGATTTAGTGGTACATAATTTATGTCTAAAGAATAGCTTTTTTTCGCAGACATACTTACTCTGTTTTTAATCGACAAAGATAAAACGTAGATTATGTCGAAGGTCGCAATGAATTATAGTTTCCCTTACCTAAGGCTATACTTCTTATCTATTGATATGGGTGCTATTTGAAGGGAAAATTAATTAAAAGATGCTCATTGGGGTAATAAATTCATCTTTTAGTTTGTTGTTATTGGCTTGGTTATCATAAAAAAATTCCTGAAAATAACTTGTAAGTATTATTGTTGTACCTTAACGCTTTATGACAAAAAAGAAGAAATAGCCTTTTTTGATTGTATATTTGTGTGCCATCGATGCTCCTGACATCACCAGTGTGAAGTTGGCAGCCAAAATTTGCAGCCTATAATCCGACTAAATTAAGAAGGTAAATTAAGTTTTATCAAATTACTATGAAAATAATAAACGCAAAAATTCCTGAAAAGCATAACAACTACGTTGATATTATTTTGTTGTATATAATTTGTGTAGTTGTATATTGAACCAGCCAGAGAATTTTTTTTTAAACACACTAATTTGGCTGCTGGCTCATTTCGACGTGTAGGACCCCAGAATATAACCAAATATATACAGAACCGTAAAGCAGTTAAGACAACCTATCATAAAATGGACAAAAGAATGTGGCTAAACCAAAACTTAACCCTTCAATGTCCATCGGAATACCAGTACTAAAAAATCTGTTCACGAACTCAAAAAACCAATGATTTCAACCACTCAGACCCCAGAACTTCCTGTTTTGATAATTGATTATTTTAATTACATACACATGCTACTTAAAAACGATCAACTCATTGTGGCTAAATGACATCTTAACCCTACAACCCTCATTACAAAATATACCCAAAAAATAAATTATCTTATATTCAAGCATATAACTGCTTAGAACCTCAAAATGAAGATATGTTAGTTTAGTTTTATAAAGTGAAACGATCAAGTTTCACAATTGTTTAACCTAGAAAGTGGCTAAATGATAGGGTAACCTTTAATATTCGAGCTCAAAATATTCCGAAGAATTTTTTATCATGCATTGTTTTGGCTGCTAGCACATTTCGACATGTAGGACCCCAGAATATAACAAAATATATACAGAACCGTAAAAAAGATAAGACAACCTATCATAAAATGGACAAGAGAATGTGGCTAAACCAAAACTTAACCCTACAATGTCCATACGAAAACCAGTACTAAAAAATCTGTTCACGAACTCAAAAAACCAATGATTTCAATCACTCAGACCCCAGAACTTCCAGTTTTGATGATTGATTATTTTAAATACATACACATACTACTTTAAAACGATTGTCTCATTGTGGCTAAATGACATCTTAACCCTACAACCTTCATTACAAAATATACCCAAAAAATAAATTATTTTATATTCAAGCATATAACTGCTTAGAACCGCAAAATGTAGATATGTGAGTTTAGCTTTATAAAGTGAAACTATCAAGTTTCATAATAGTTTTCCCTAGACAGTGGCTAAACGATAGGGTAACCTTTAATATTCGAGCTTAAAATATTCCGAAGAATTTTATATCATGCATTGTTTTGGCTGCTAGCACATTTCGACATGTAGGACCCCAGAATATAACAAAATATATACAGAACCGTAAAGAAGACAAGGCATCCTATCATAAAATGGACAAAAGAATGTGGCTAAACCAAAACTTAACCCTACAATGTCCATACGAAAACAAGTACTAAAAAATTTGTTCACGAACTCAAAAAACTAATGATTTCAACCCCTCAGACCCCAGAACATCCTGTTTTGATGATTGATTCTTTTAATTACATACACATGCTACTTAAAAACGATCAACTCATTGTGGCTAAATGACATCTTAACCCTACAACCCTCATTACAAAATATACCCAAAAAATAAATTATTTTATACTTAAGCATATAACTGCTTAGAACCGCAAAATGTAGATATGTTAGTTTAGTTTTATAAAGTGAAACGATCAAGTTTCACAATTGTTTAACCTAGAAAGTGGCTAAATGATAGGGTAACCTTTAATATTCGAGCTTAAAATATTCCGAAGAATTTTATATCATGCATTGTTTTGGCTGCTAGCACATTTAGACATGTAGGACCCCAGAATATAACAAAATATATACAGAACCGTAAAGAAGATAAGACAACCTATCATAAAATGGACAAGAGAATGTGGCTAAACCAAAACTTAACCCTACAATGTCCATACGAAAACCAGTACTAAAAAATCTGTTCACGAACTCAAAAAACCAATGATTTCAATCACTCAGACCCCAGAACTTCCAGTTTTGATGATTGATTCTTTTAATGACATACACATGCTACTTTAAAACGATTGTCTCATCGTGGCTAAATGACATCTTAACCCTATAACCCTCATTACAAAATATACCCAAAAAATAAATTATTTTATATTCAAGCATATAACTGCTTAGAACCGCAAAATGTAGATATGTTAGTTTAGTTTTATAAAGTGAAACGATCAAGTTTCACAATTGTTTAACCTAGAAAGTGGCTAAATGATAGGGTAACCTTTAATATTCGAGCTCAAAATATTCCGAAGAATTTTTTATCATGCATTGTTTTGGCTGCTAGCACATTTCGACATGTAGGACCCCAGAATATAACAAAATATATACAGAACCGTAAAAAAGATAAGACAACCTATCATAAAATGGACAAGAGAATGTGGCTAAACCAAAACTTAACCCTACAATGTCCATACGAAAACCAGTACTAAAAAATCTGTTCACGAACTCAAAAAACCAATGATTTCAATCACTCAGACCCCAGAACTTCCAGTTTTGATGATTGATTATTTTAAATACATACACATACTACTTTAAAACGATTGTCTCATTGTGGCTAAATGACATCTTAACCCTACAACCTTCATTACAAAATATACCCAAAAAATAAATTATTTTATATTCAAGCATATAACTGCTTAGAACCGCAAAATGTTCAAGTTTCACAATTGTTTAACCTAGAAAGTGGCTAAATGATAGGGTAACCTTTAATATTCGAGCTCAAAATATTCCGAAGAATTTTTTATCATGCATTGTTTTGGCTGCTAGCACATTTCGACATGTAGGACCCCAGAATATAACAAAATATATACAGAACCGTAAAGAAGATAAGACATCCTATCATAAAATGGACAAAAGAATGTAGCTAAACCAAAACTTAACCCGACAATGTCCATACGAAAACCAGTACTAAAAAATCTATTCACCAACTCAAAAAACCAATGATTTCAACCACTCAGACCCCAGAACTTCCTGTTTTGATGATTGATTCTTTTAATTACATACACATGCTACTTTAAAACGATTGTCTCATTGTAGCTAAATGACATCTTAAACCTACAACCTTCATTACAAAATATACCCAAAAAATAAATTATTTTATATTCAAGCATATAACTGCTTAGAACCGCAAAATGTAGATATGTTAGTTTAGTTTTATAAAGGGAAACTATCAAGTTTCATAATAGTTTTCCCTAGACAGTGGCTAAATGATAGGGTAACCTTTAATATTCAAGCTTAAAATATTCCGAAGAATTTTATATAATGCATTGTTTTGGCTGCTAGCACATTTCGACATGTAGGACCCCAGAATATAACAAAATATATACAGAACCGTAAAGAAGATAAGACAACCTATCATAAAATGGACAAGAGAATGTGGCTAAACCAAAACTTAACCCTACAATGTCCATACGAAAACCAGTACTAAAAAATCTGTTCACGAACTCAAAAAACTAATGATTTCAACCCTTCAGACCCCAGAACATCCTGTTTTGATGATTGGTTCTTTTAATTACATACACATGCTACTTAAAAACGATCAACTCATTGTGGCTAAATGACATCTTAACCCTACAACCCTCATTACAAAATATACCCAAAAAATAAATTATTTTATACTTAAGCATATAACTGCTTAGAACCGCAAAATGTAGATATGTTAGTTTAGTTTAATAAAGTGAAACGATCAAATTTCACAATTGTTTAACCTAGAAAGTGGCTAAATGATAGGGTAACCTTTAATATTCGAGCTTAAAATATTCCGAAGAATTTTATATCATGCATTGTTTTGGCTGCTAGCACATTTCGACATGTAGGACCCCAGAATATAACAAAATATATACAGAACCGTAAAGAAGACAAGGCATCCTATCATAAAATGGACAAAAGAATGTGGCTAAACCAAAACTTAACCCTACAATGTCCATACGAAAACTAGTACTAAAAAATTTGTTCACGAACTCAAAAAACTAATGATTTCAACCCCTCAGACCCCAGAACATCCTGTTTTGATGATTGATTCTTTTAATTACATACACATGCTACTTAAAAACGATCAACTCATTGTGGCTAAATGACATCTTAACCCTACAACCGTCATTACAAAATATACCCAAAAAATAAATTATCTTATATTCAAGCATATAACTGCTTTGAACCGCAAAATGAAGATATGTTAGTTTAGTTTTATAAAGTGAAACGATCAAGTTTCACAATTGTTTAACCTAGAAAGTGGCTAAATGATAGGGTAACCTTTAATATTCGAGCTCAAAATATTCCGAAGAATTTTTTATCATGCATTGTTTTGGCTGCTAGCACATTTCGACATGTAGGACCCCAGAATATAACAAAATATATACAGAACCGTAAAGAAGATAAGACAACCTATCATAAAATGGACAAGAGAATGTGGCTAAACCAAAACTTAACCCTACAATGTCCATACAAAAACCAGTACTAAAAAATCTGTTCACGAACTCAAAAAACCAATGATTTCAATCACTCAGACCCCAGAACTTCCAGTTTTGATGATTGATTATTTTAAATACATACACATACTACTTTAAAACGATTGTCTCATTGTGGCTAAATGACATCTTAACCCTACAACCTTCATTACAAAATATACCCAAAAAATAAATTATTTTATATTCAAGCATATAACTGCTTAGAACCGCAAAATGTAGATATGTGAGTTTAGCTTTATAAAGTGAAACTATCAAGTTTCATAATAGTTTTCCCTAGACAGTGGCTAAACGATAGGGTAACCTTTAATATTCGAGCTTAAAATATTCCGAAGAATTTTATATCATGCATTGTTTTGGCTGCTAGCACATTTCGACATGTAGGACCCCAGAATATAACAAAATATATACAGAACCGTAAAGCAGTTAAGACAACCTATCATAAAATGGACAAGAGAATGTGGCTAAACCAAAACTTAACCCTACAATGTCCATACGAAAACCAGTACTAAAAAATCTGTTCACGAACTCAAAAAACCAATGATTTCAATCACTCAGACCCCAGAACTTCCAGTTTTGATGATTGATTCTTTTAATGACATACACATGCTACTTTAAAACGATTGTCTCATCGTGGCTAAATGACATCTTAACCCTATAACCCTCATTACAAAATATACCCAAAAAATAAATTATTTTATATTCAAGCATATAACTGCTTAGAACCGCAAAATGTAGATATGTTAGTTTAGTTTTATAAAGTGAAACGATCAAGTTTCACAATTGTTTAACCTAGAAAGTGGCTAAATGATAGGGTAACCTTTAATATTCGAGCTCAAAATATTCCGAAGAATTTTTTATCATGCATTGTTTTGGCTGCTAGCACATTTCGACATGTAGGACCCCAGAATATAACAAAATATATACAGAACCGTAAAGAAGATAAGACAACCTATCATAAAATGGACAAGAGAATGTGGCTAAACCAAAGCTTAACCCTACAATGTCCATACGAAAACCAGTACTAAAAAATCTGTTCACGAACTCAAAAAACTAATGATTTCAACCCTTCAGACCCCAGAACATCCTGTTTTGATGATTGGTTCTTTTAATTACATACACATGCTACTTAAAAACGATCAACTCATTGTGGCTAAATGACATCTTAACCCTACAACCCTCATTATAAAATATACCCAAAAAATAAATTATTTTATACTTAAGCATATAACTGCTTAGAACCGCAAAATGTAGATATGTTAGTTTAGTTTTATAAAGTGAAACGATCAAATTTCACAATTGTTTAACCTAGAAAGTGGCTAAATGATAGGGTAACCTTTAATATTCGAGCTTAAAATATTCCGAAGAATTTTATATCATGCATTGTTTTGGCTGCTAGCACATTTCGACATGTAGGACCCCAGAATATAACAAAATATATACAGAACCGTAAAGAAGACAAGGCATCCTATCATAAAATGGACAAAAGAATGTGGCTAAACCAAAACTTAACCCTACAATGTCCATACGAAAACTAGTACTAAAAAATTTGTTCACGAACTCAAAAAACTAATGATTTCAACCCCTCAGACCCCAGAACATCCTGTTTTGATGATTGATTCTTTTAATTACATACACATGCTACTTAAAAACGATCAACTCATTGTGGCTAAATGACATCTTAACCCTACAACCGTCATTACAAAATATACCCAAAAAATAAATTATCTTATATTCAAGCATATAACTGCTTAGAACCGCAAAATGAAGATATGTTAGTTTAGTTTTATAAAGTGAAACGATCAAGTTTCACAATTGTTTAACCTAGAAAGTGGCTAAATGATAGGGTAACCTTTAATATTCGAGCTCAAAATATTCCGAAGAATTTTTTATCATGCATTGTTTTGGCTGCTAGCACATTTCGACATGTAGGACCCCAGAATATAACAAAATATATACAGAACCGTAAAGAAGATAAGACAACCTATCATAAAATGGACAAGAGAATGTGGCTAAACCAAAACTTAACCCTACAATGTCCATACAAAAACCAGTACTAAAAAATCTGTTCACGAACTCAAAAAACCAATGATTTCAATCACTCAGACCCCAGAACTTCCAGTTTTGATGATTGATTATTTTAAATACATACACATACTACTTTAAAACGATTGTCTCATTGTGGCTAAATGACATCTTAACCCTACAACCTTCATTACAAAATATACCCAAAAAATAAATTATTTTATATTCAAGCATATAACTGCTTAGAACCGCAAAATGTAGATATGTGAGTTTAGCTTTATAAAGTGAAACTATCAAGTTTCATAATAGTTTTCCCTAGACAGTGGCTAAACGATAGGGTAACCTTTAATATTCGAGCTTAAAATATTCCGAAGAATTTTATATCATGCATTGTTTTGGCTGCTAGCACATTTCGACATGTAGGACCCCAGAATATAACAAAATATATACAGAACCGTAAAGCAGTTAAGACAACCTATCATAAAATGGACAAAAGAATATGGCTAAACCAAAACTTAACCCTTCAATGTCCATCGGAATACCAGTACTAAAAAATCTGTTCACGAACTCAAAAAACCAATGATTTCAACCACTCAGACCCCAGAACTTCCTGTTTTGATAATTGATTATTTTAATTACATACACATGCTACTTAAAAACGATCAACTCATTGTGGCTAAATGACATCTTAACCCTACAACCCTCATTACAAAATATACCCAAAAAATAAATTATCTTATATTCAAGCATATAACTGCTTAGAACCTCAAAATGAAGATATGTTAGTTTAGTTTTATAAAGTGAAACGATCAAGTTTCACAATTGTTTAACCTAGAAAGTGGCTAAATGATAGGGTAACCTTTAATATTCGAGCTCAAAATATTCCGAAGAATTTTTTATCATGCATTGTTTTGGCTGCTAGCACATTTCGACATGTAGGACCCCAGAATATAACAAAATATATACAGAACCGTAAAAAAGATAAGACAACCTATCATAAAATGGACAAGAGAATGTGGCTAAACCAAAACTTAACCCTACAATGTCCATACGAAAACCAGTACTAAAAAATCTGTTCACGAACTCAAAAAACCAATGATTTCAATCACTCAGACCCCAGAACTTCCAGTTTTGATGATTGATTATTTTAAATACATACACATACTACTTTAAAACGATTGTCTCATTGTGGCTAAATGACATGTTAACCCTACAACCTTCATTACAAAATATACCCAAAAAATAAATTATTTTATATTCAAGCATATAACTGCTTAGAACCGCAAAATGTAGATATGTTAGTTTAGTTTTATAAAGTGAAACGATCAAGTTTCACAATTGTTTAACCTAGAAAGTGGCTAAATGATAGGGTAACCTTTAATATTCGAGCTCAAAATATTCCGAAGAATTTTTTATCATTCATTGTTTTGGCTGCTAGCACATTTCGACATGTAGGACCCCAGAATATAACAAAATATATACAGAACCATAAAGAGGACAAGACATCCTATCATAAAATGGACAAAAGAATGTGGCTAAACCCAAACTTAATCCTACAATGTCCATACGAAAACAAGTACTAAAAAATTTGTTCACGAACTCAAAAAACTAATGATTTCAACCCCTCAGACCCCAGAACATCCTGTTTTGATGATTGATTCTTTTAATTACATACACATGCTACTTAAAAACGATCAACTCATTGTGGCTAAATGACATCTTAACCCTACAACCCTCATTACAAAATATACCCAAAAAATAAATTATTTTATACTTAAGCATATAACTGCTTAGAACCGCAAAATGTTCAAGTTTCACAATTGTTTAACCTAGAAAGTGGCTAAATGATAGGGTAACCTTTAATATTCGAGCTTAAAATATTCCGAAGAATTTTATATCATGCATTGTTTTGGCTGCTAGCACATTTAGACATGTAGGACCCCAGAATATAACAAAATATATACAGAACCGTAAAGAAGATAAGACAACCTATCATAAAATGGACAAGAGAATGTGGCTAAACCAAAACTTAACCCTACAATGTCCATACGAAAACCAGTACTAAAAAATCTGTTCACGAACTCAAAAAACCAATGATTTCAATCACTCAGACCCCAGAACTTCCAGTTTTGATGATTGATTCTTTTAATGACATACACATGCTACTTTAAAACGATTGTCTCATCGTGGCTAAATGACATCTTAACCCTATAACCCTCATTACAAAATATACCCAAAAAATAAATTATTTTATATTCAAGCATATAACTGCTTAGAACCGCAAAATGTAGATATGTTAGTTTAGTTTTATAAAGTGAAACGATCAAGTTTCACAATTGTTTAACCTAGAAAGTGGCTAAATGATAGGGTAACCTTTAATATTCGAGCTCAAAATATTCCGAAGAATTTTTTATCATGCATTGTTTTGGCTGCTAGCACATTTCGACATGTAGGACCCCAGAATATAACAAAATATATACAGAACCATAAAGAAGACAAGACATCCTATCATAAAATGGACAAAAGAATGTGGCTAAACCCAAACTTAATCCTACAATGTCCATACGAAAACAAGTACTAAAAAATTTGTTCACGAACTCAAAAAACTAATGATTTCAACCCCTCAGACCCCAGAACATCCTGTTTTGATGATTGATTCTTTTAATTACATACACATGCTACTTAAAAACGATCAACTCATTGTGGCTAAATGACATCTTAACCCTACAACCCTCATTACAAAATATACCCAAAAAATAAATTATTTTATACTTAAGCATATAACTGCTTAGAACCGCAAAATGTTCAAGTTTCACAATTGTTTAACCTAGAAAGTGGCTAAATGATAGGGTAACCTTTAATATTCGAGCTCAAAATATTCCGAAGAATTTTTTATCATGCATTGTTTTGGCTGCTAGCACATTTCGACATGTAGGACCCCAGAATATAACAAAATATATACAGAACCGTAAAGAAGATAAGACATCCTATCATAAAATGGACAAAAGAATGTAGCTAAACCAAAACTTAACCCGACAATGTCCATACGAAAACCAGTACTAAAAAATCTATTCACCAACTCAAAAATCCAATGATTTCAACCACTCAGACCCCAGAACTTCCTGTTTTGATGATTGATTCTTTTAATTACATACACATGCTACTTTAAAACGATTGTCTCATTGTAGCTAAATGACATCTTAAACCTACAACCTTCATTACAAAATATACCCAAAAAATAAATTATTTTATATTCAAGCATATAACTGCTTAGAACCGCAAAATGTCGATATGTTAGTTTAGTTTTATAAAGGGAAACTATCAAGTTTCATAATAGTTTTCCCTAGACAGTGGCTAAATGATAGGGTAACCTTTAATATTCAAGCTTAAAATATTCCGAAGAATTTTATATAATGCATTGTTTTGGCTGCTAGCACATTTCGACATGTAGGACCCCAGAATATAACAAAATATATACAGAACCGTAAAGAAGATAAGACAACCTATCATAAAATGGACAAGACAATGTGGCTAAACCAAAACTTAACCCTACAATGTCCATACGAAAACCAGTACTAAAAAATCTGTTCACGAACTCAAAAAACTAATGATTTCAACCCTTCAGACCCCAGAACATCCTGTTTTGATGATTGGTTCTTTTAATTACATACACATGCTACTTAAAAACGATCAACTCATTGTGGCTAAATGACATCTTAACCCTACAACCCTCATTACAAAATATACCCAAAAAATAAATTATTTTATACTTAAGCATATAACTGCTTAGAACCGCAAAATGTAGATATGTTAGTTTAGTTTTATAAAGTGAAACGATCAAATTTCACAATTGTTTAACCTAGAAAGTGGCTAAATGATAGGGTAACCTTTAATATTCGAGCTTAAAATATTCCGAAGAATTTTATATCATGCATTGTTTTGGCTGCTAGCACATTTCGACATGTAGGACCCCAGAATATAACAAAATATATACAGAACCGTAAAGAAGACAAGGCATCCTATCATAAAATGGACAAAAGAATGTGGCTAAACCAAAACTTAACCCTACAATGTCCATACGAAAACTAGTACTAAAAAATTTGTTCACGAACTCAAAAAACTAATGATTTCAACCCTTCAGACCCCAGAACATCCTGTTTTGATGATTGATTCTTTTAATTACATACACATGCTACTTAAAAACGATCAACTCATTGTGGCTAAATGACATCTTAACCCTACAACCGTCATTACAAAATATACCCAAAAAATAAATTATCTTATATTCAAGCATATAACTGCTTAGAACCGCAAAATGAAGATATGTTAGTTTAGTTTTATAAAGTGAAACGATCAAGTTTCACAATTGTTTAACCTAGAAAGTGGCTAAATGATAGGGTAACCTTTAATATTCGAGCTCAAAATATTCCGACGAATTTTTTATCATGCATTGTTTTGGCTGCTAGCACATTTCGACATGTAGGACCCCAGAATATAACAAAATATATACAGAACCGTAAAGAAGATAAGACAACCTATCATAAAATGGACAAGAGAATGTGGCTAAACCAAAACTTAACCCTACAATGTCCATACAAAAACCAGTACTAAAAAATCTGTTCACGAACTCAAAAAACCAATGATTTCAATCACTCAGACCCCAGAACTTCCAGTTTTGATGATTGATTATTTTAAATACATACACATACTACTTTAAAACGATTGTCTTATTGTGGCTAAATGACATCTTAACCCTACAACCTTCATTACAAAATATACCCAAAAAATAAATTATTTTATATTCAAGCATATAACTGCTTAGAACCGCAAAATATAGATATGTGAGTTTAGCTTTATAAAGTGAAACTATCAAGTTTCATAATAGTTTTCCCTAGACAGTGGCTAAACGATAGGGTAACCTTTAATATTCGAGCTTAAAATATTCCGAAGAATTTTATATCATGCATTGTTTTGGCTGCTAGCACATTTCGACATGTAGGACCCCAGAATATAACAAAATATATACAGAACCGTAAAGCAGTTAAGACAACCTATCATAAAATGGACAAAAGAATGTGGCTAAACCAAAACTTAACCCTTCAATGTCCATCGGAATACCAGTACTAAAAAATCTGTTCACGAACTCAAAAAACCAATGATTTCAACCACTCAGACCCCAGAACTTCCTGTTTTGATAATTGATTATTTTAATTACATACACATGCTACTTAAAAACGATCAACTCATTGTGGCTAAATGACATCTTAACCCTACAACCCTCATTACAAAATATACCCAAAAAATAAATTATCTTATATTCAAGCATATAACTGCTTAGAACCTCAAAATGAAGATATGTTAGTTTAGTTTTATAAAGTGAAACGATCAAGTTTCACAATTGTTTAACCTAGAAAGTGGCTAAATGATAGGGTAACCTTTAATATTCGAGCTCAAAATATTCCGAAGAATTTTTTATCATGCATTGTTTTGGCTGCTAGCACATTTCGACATGTAGGACCCCAGAATATAACAAAATATATACAGAACCGTAAAAAAGATAAGACAACCTATCATAAAATGGACAAGAGAATGTGGCTAAACCAAAACTTAACCCTACAATGTCCATACGAAAACCAGTACTAAAAAATCTGTTCACGAACTCAAAAAACCAATGATTTCAATCACTCAGACCCCAGAACTTCCAGTTTTGATGATTGATTATTTTAAATACATACACATACTACTTTAAAACGATTGTCTCATTGTGGCTAAATGACATCTTAACCCTACAACCTTCATTACAAAATATACCCAAAAAATAAATTATTTTATATTCAAGCATATAACTGCTTAGAACCGCAAAATGTAGATATGTGAGTTTAGCTTTATAAAGTGAAACTATCAAGTTTCATAATAGTTTTCCCTAGACAGTGGCTAAACGATAGGGTAACCTTTAATATTCGAGCTTAAAATATTCCGAAGAATTTTATATCATGCATTGTTTTGGCTGCTAGCACATTTCGACATGTAGGACCCCAGAATATAACAAAATATATACAGAACCGTAAAGAAGACAAGGCATCCTATCATAAAATGGACAAAAGAATGTGGCTAAACCAAAACTTAACCCTACAATGTCCATACGAAAACTAGTACTAAAAAATTTGTTCACGAACTCAAAAAACTAATGATTTCAACCCCTCAGACCCCAGAACATCCTGTTTTGATGATTGATTCTTTTAATTACATACACATGCTACTTAAAAACGATCAACTCATTGTGGCTAAATGACATCTTAACCCTACAACCGTCATTACAAAATATACCCAAAAAATAAATTATCTTATATTCAAGCATATAACTGCTTAGAACCGCAAAATGAAGATATGTTAGTTTAGTTTTATAAAGTGAAACGATCAAGTTTCACAATTGTTTAACCTAGAAAGTGGCTAAATGATAGGGTAACCTTTAATATTCGAGCTTAAAATATTCCGAAGAATTTTATATCATGCATTGTTTTGGCTGCTAGCACATTTCGACATGTAGGACCCCAGAATATAACAAAATATATACAGAACCGTAAAGAAGACAAGGCATCCTATCATAAAATGGACAAAAGAATGTGGCTAAACCAAAACTTAACCCTACAATGTCCATACGAAAACTAGTACTAAAAAATTTGTTCACGAACTCAAAAAACTAATGATTTCAACCCCTCAGACCCCAGAACATCCTGTTTTGATGATTGATTCTTTTAATTACATACACATGCTACTTAAAAACGATCAACTCATTGTGGCTAAATGACATCTTAACCCTACAACCCTCATTACAAAATATACCCAAAAAATAAATTATTTTATACTTAAGCATATAACTGCTTAGAACCGCAAAATGTAGATATGTTAGTTTAGTTTTATAAAGTGAAACGATCAAGTTTCACAATTGTTTAACCTAGAAAGTGGCTAAATGATAGGGTAACCTTTAATATTCGAGCTCAAAATATTCCGAAGAATTTTTTATCATGCATTGTTTTGGCTGCTAGCACATTTCGACTTGTAGGACCCCAGAATATAACAAAATATATACAGAACCGTAAAGAAGATAAGACATCCTATCATAAAATGGACAAAAGAATGTAGCTAAACCAAAACTTAACCCGACAATGTCCATACGAAAACCAGTACTAAAAAATCTATTCACCAACTCAAAAAACCAATGATTTCAACCACTCAGACCCCAGAACTTCCTGTTTTGATGATTGATTCTTTTAATTACATACACATGCTACTTTAAAACGATTGTCTCATTGTAGCTAAATGACATCTTAAACCTACAACCTTCATTACAAAATATACCCAAAAAATAAATTATTTTATATTCAAGCATATAACTGCTTAGAACCGCAAAATGTAGATATGTTAGTTAAGTTTTATAAAGGGAAACTATCAAGTTTCATAATAGTTTTCCCTAGACAGTGGCTAAATGATAGGGTAACCTTTAATATTCAAGCTTAAAATATTCCGAAGAATTTTATATAATGCATTGTTTTGGCTGCTAGCACATTTCGACATGTAGGACCCCAGAATATAACAAAATATATACAGAACCGTAAAGAAGATAAGACAACCTATCATAAAATGGACAAGAGAATGTGGCTAAACCAAAACTTAACCCTACAATGTCCATACGAAAACCAGTACTAAAAAATCTGTTCACGAACTCAAAAAACTAATGATTTCAACCCTTCAGACCCCAGAACATCCTGTTTTGATGATTGTTTCTTTTAATTACATACACATGCTACTTAAAAACGATCAACTCATTGTGGCTAAATGACATCTTAACCCTACAACCCTCATTACAAAATATACCCAAAAAATAAATTATTTTATACTTAAGCATATAACTGCTTAGAACCGCAAAATGTAGATATGTTAGTTTAGTTTTATAAAGTGAAACGATCAAATTTCACAATTGTTTAACCTAGAAAGTGGCTAAATGATAGGGTAACCTTTAATATTCGAGCTTAAAATATTCCGAAGAATTTTATATCATGCATTGTTTTGGCTGCTAGCACATTTAGACATGTAGGACCCCAGAATATAACAAAATATATACAGAACCGTAAAGAAGATAAGACAACCTATCATAAAATGGACAAGAGAATGTGGCTAAACCAAAACTTAACCCTACAATGTCCATACGAAAACCAGTACTAAAAAATCTGTTCACGAACTCAAAAAACCAATGATTTCAATCACTCAGACCCCAGAACTTCCAGTTTTGATGATTGGTTCTTTTAATGACATACACATGCTACTTTAAAACGATTGTCTCATTGTGGCTAAATGACATCTTAACCCTACAACCCTCATTACAAAATATACCCAAAAAATAAATTATTTTATACTTAAGCATATAACTGCTTAGAACCGCAAAATGAAGATATGTTAGTTTAGTTTTATAAAGTGAAACGATCAAGTTTCACAATTGTTTAACCTAGAAAGTGGCTAAATGATAGGGTAACCTTTAATATTCGAGCTTAAAATATTCCGAAGAATTTTATATCATGCATTGTTTTGGCTGCTAGCACATTTCGACATGTAGGACCCCAGAATATAACAAAATATATACAGAACCGTAAAGAAGACAAGGCATCCTATCATAAAATGGACAAAAGAATGTGGCTAAACCAAAACTTAACCCTACAATGTCCATACGAAAACTAGTACTAAAAAATTTGTTCACGAACTCAAAAAACTAATGATTTCAACCCCTCAGACCCCAGAACATCCTGTTTTGATGATTGATTCTTTTAATTACATACACATGCTACTTAAAAACGATCAACTCATTGTGGCTAAATGACATCTTAACCCTACAACCCTCATTACAAAATATACCCAAAAAATAAATTATTTTATACTTAAGCATATAACTGCTTAGAACCGCAAAATGTAGATATGTTAGTTTAGTTTTATAAAGTGAAACGATCAAGTTTCACAATTGTTTAACCTAGAAAGTGGCTAAATGATAGGGTAACCTTTAATATTCGAGCTCAAAATATTCCGAAGAATTTTTTATCATGCATTGTTTTGGCTGCTAGCACATTTCGACTTGTAGGACCCCAGAATATAACAAAATATATACAGAACCGTAAAGAAGATAAGACATCCTATCATAAAATGGACAAAAGAATGTAGCTAAACCAAAACTTAACCCGACAATGTCCATACGAAAACCAGTACTAAAAAATCTATTCACCAACTCAAAAAACCAATGATTTCAACCACTCAGACCCCAGAACTTCCTGTTTTGATGATTGATTCTTTTAATTACATACACATGCTACTTTAAAACGATTGTCTCATTGTAGCTAAATGACATCTTAAACCTACAACCTTCATTACAAAATATACCCAAAAAATAAATTATTTTATATTCAAGCATATAACTGCTTAGAACCGCAAAATGTAGATATGTTAGTTAAGTTTTATAAAGGGAAACTATCAAGTTTCATAATAGTTTTCCCTAAACAGTGGCTAAATGATAGGGTAACCTTTAATATTCAAGCTTAAAATATTCCGAAGAATTTTATATAATGCATTGTTTTGGCTGCTAGCACATTTCGACATGTAGGACCCCAGAATATAACAAAATATATACAGAACCGTAAAGAAGATAAGACAACCTATCATAAAATGGACAAGAGAATGTGGCTAAACCAAAACTTAACCCTACAATGTCCATACGAAAACCAGTACTAAAAAATCTGTTCACGAACTCAAAAAACTAATGATTTCAACCCTTCAGACCCCAGAACATCCTGTTTTGATGATTGGTTCTTTTAATTACATACACATGCTACTTAAAAACGATCAACTCATTGTGGCTAAATGACATCTTAACCCTACAACCCTCATTACAAAATATACCCAAAAAATAAATTATTTTATACTTAAGCATATAACTGCTTAGAACCGCAAAATGTAGATATGTTAGTTTAGTTTTATAAAGTGAAACGATCAAATTTCACAATTGTTTAACCTAGAAAGTGGCTAAATGATAGGGTAACCTTTAATATTCGAGCTTAAAATATTCCGAAGAATTTTATATCATGCATTGTTTTGGCTGCTAGCACATTTAGACATGTAGGACCCCAGAATATAACAAAATATATACAGAACCGTAAAGAAGATAAGACATCCTATCATAAAATGGACAAGAGAATGTGGCTAAACCAAAACTTAACCCTACAATGTCCATACGAAAACCAGTACTAAAAAATCTGTTCACGAACTCAAAAAACCAATGATTTCAATCACTCAGACCCCAGAACTTCCAGTTTTGATGATTGATTCTATTAATTACATACACATGCTACTTTAAAACGATTAACTCATCGTGGCTAAATGACATCTTAACCCTATAACCCTCATTACAAAATATACCCAAAAAATAAATTATTTTATATTCAAGCATATAACTGCTTAGAACCGCAAAATGTAGATATGTTAGTTTAGTTTTATAAAGTGAAACGATCAAGTTTCACAATTGTTTAACCTAGAAAGTGGCTAAATGATAGGGTAACCTTTAATATTCGAGCTTAAAATATTCCGAAGAATTTTATATCATGCATTGTTTTGGCTGCTAGCACATTTAGACATGTAGGACCCCAGAATATAACAAAATATATACAGAACCGTAAAGAAGATAAGACAACCTATCATAAAATGGACAAGAGAATGTGGCTAAACCAAAACTTAACCCTACAATGTCCATACGAAAACCAGTACTAAAAAATCTGTTCACGAACTCAAAAAACTAATGATTTCAACCCCTCAGACCCCAGAACATCCTGTTTTGATGATTGATTCTTTTAATTACATACACATGCTACTTAAAAACGATCAACTCATTGTGGCTAAATGAAATCTTAACCCTACAACCCTCATTACAAAATATACCCAAAAAATAAATTATTTTATACTTAAGCATATAACTGCTTAGAACCGCAAAATGTAGATATGTTAGTTTAGTTTTATAAAGTGAAACGATCAAATTTCACAATTGTTTAACCTAGAAAGTGGCTAAATGATAGGGTAACCTTTAATATTCGAGCTTAAAATATTCCGAAGAATTTTATATCATGCATTGTTTTGGCTGCTAGCACATTTCGACATGTAGGACCCCAGAATATAACAAAATATATACAGAACCGTAAAGAAGACAAGGCATCCTATCATAAAATGGACAAAAGAATGTAGCTAAACCAAAACTTAACCCGACAATGTCCATACGAAAACCAGTACTAAAAAATCTGTTCACGAACTCAAAAAACCAATGATTTCAACCACTCAGACCCCAGAACTTCCTGTTTTGATGATTGATTCTTTTAATTACATACACATGCTACTTTAAAACGATTGTCTCATTGTGGCTAAATGACATCTTAAACCTACAACCTTCATTACAAAATATACCCAAAAAATAAATTATGTTATATTCAAGCATATAACTGCTTAGAACCGCAAAATGTAGATATGTTAGTTTAGTTTTATAAAGGAAAACTATCAAGTTTCATAATAGTTTTCCCTAGACAGTGGCTAAATGATTGGGTAACCTTTAATATTCAAGCTTAAAATATTCCGAAGAATTTTATATAATGCATTGTTTTGGCTGCTAGCACATTTCGACATGTAGGACCCCAGAATATAACAAAATATATACAGAACCGTAAAGAAGATAAGACAACCTATCATAAAATGGACAAGAGAATGTGGCTAAACCAAAACTTAACCCTACAATGTCCATACGAAAACCAGTACTAAAAAATCTGTTCACGAACTCAAAAAACTAATGATTTCAACCCTTCAGACCCCAGAACATCCTGTTTTGATGATTGGTTCTTTTAATTACATACACATGCTACTTAAAAACGATCAACTCATTGTGGCTAAATGACATCTTAACCCTACAACCCTCATTACAAAATATACCCAAAAAATAAATTATTTTATACTTAAGCATATAACTGCTTAGAACCGCAAAATGAAGATATGTTAGTTTAGTTTTATAAAGTGAAACGATCAAGTTTCACAATTGTTTAACCTAGAAAGTGGCTAAATGATAGGGTAACCTTTAATATTCGAGCTTAAAATATTCCGAAGAATTTTATATCATGCATTGTTTTGGCTGCTAGCACATTTAGACATGTAGGACCCCAGAATATAACAAAATATATACAGAACCGTAAAGAAGATAAGACAACCTATCATAAAATGGACAAGAGAATGTGGCTAAACCAAAACTTAACCCTACAATGTCCATACGAAAACCAGTACTAAAAAATCTGTTCACGAACTCAAAAAACCAATGATTTCAATCACTCAGACCCCAGAACTTCCAGTTTTGATGATTGATTCTTTTAATTACATACACATGCTACTTTAAAACGATTAACTCATCGTGGCTAAATGACATCTTAACCCTATAACCCTCATTACAAAATATACCCAAAAAATAAATTATTTTATATTCAAGCATATAACTGCTTAGAACCGCAAAATGTAGATATGTTAGTTTAGTTTTATAAAGTGAAACGATCAAGTTTTACAACTGTTTAACCTAGAAAGTGGCTAAATGATAGGGTAACCTTTAATATTCGAGCTCAAAATATTCCGAAGAATTTTTTATCATGCATTGTTTTGGCTGCTAGCACATTTCGACATGTAGGACCCCAGAATATAACAAACTATATACAGAACCGTAAAAAAGATAAGACAACCTATCATAAAATGGACAAGAGAATGTGGCTAAACCAAAACTTAACCCTACAATGTCCATACGAAAACCAGTACTAAAAAATCTATTCACCAACTCAAAAAACCAATGATTTCAACCACTCAGACCCCAGAACTTCCTGTTTTGATGATTGATTCTTTTAATTACATACACATGCTACTTTAAAACGTTTGTCTCATTGTGGCTAAATGACATCTTAAACCTACAACCTTCATTACAAAATATACCCAAAAAATAAATTATTTTATATTCAAGCATATAACTGCTTAGAACCGCAAAATGTAGATATGTTAGTTTAGTTTTATAAAGGGAAACTATCAAGTTTCATAATAGTTTTCCCTAGACAGTGGCTTAATGATAGGGTAACCTTTAATATTCAAGCTTAAAATATTCCGAAGAATTTTATATAATGCATTTTTTTGGCTGCTAGCACATTTCGACATGTAGGACCCCAGAATATAACAAAATATATACAGAACCGTAAAGAAGACAAGACATCCTATCATAAAATGGACAAAAGAATGTGGCTAAACCAAAACTTAATCCTACAATGTCCATACGAAAACTAGTACTAAAAAATTTGTTCACGAACTCAAAAAACTAATGATTTCAACCCCTCAGACCCCAGAACATCCTGTTTTGATGATTGATTCTTTTAATTACATACACATGCTACTTAAAAACGATCAACTCATTGTGGCTAAATGACATCTTAACCCTACAACCCTCATTACAAAATATACCCAAAAAATAAATTATTTTATACTTAAGCATATAACTGCTTAGAACCGCAAAATGTAGATATGTTAGTTTAGTTTTATAAAGTGAAACGATCAAGTTTCACAATTGTTTGACCTAGAAAGTGGCTAAATGATAGGGTAACCTTTAATATTCGAGCTTAAAATATTCCGAAGAATTTTATATCATGCATTGTTTTGGCTGCTAGCACATTTAGACATGTAGGACCCCAGAATATAACAAAATATATACAGAACCGTAAAGAAGATAAGACAACCTATCATAAAATGGACAAGAGAATGTGGCTAAACCAAAACTTAACCCTACAATGTCCATACGAAAACCAGTACTAAAAAATCTGTTCACGAACTCAAAAAACTAATGATTTCAACCCCTCAGACCCCAGAACATCCTGTTTTGATGATTGATTCTTTTAATTACATACACATGCTACTTAAAAACGATCAACTCATTGTGGCTAAATGACATCTTAACCCTACAACCCTCATTACAAAATATACCCAAAAAATAAATTATTTTATATTCAAGCATATAACTGCTTAGAACCGCAAAATGAAGATATGTGAGTTTAGCTTTATAAAGTGAAACTATCAAGTTTCATAATAGTTTTCCCTAGACAGTGGCTAAACGATAGGGTAACCTTTAATATTCGAGCTTAAAATATTCCGAAGAATTTTATATCATGCATTGTTTTGGCTGCTAGCACATTTCGACATGTAGGACCCCAGAATATAACAAAATATATACAGAACCGTAAAGAAGATAAGACAACCTATCATAAAATGGACAAGAGAATGTGGCTAAACCAAAACTTAACCCTACAATGTCCATACGAAAACCAGTACTAAAAAATCTGTTCAGGAACTCAAAAAACCAATGATTTCAATCACTCAGACCCCAGAACTTCCAGTTTTGATGATTGATTCTTTTAATTACATACACTTGCTACTTTAAAACGATTGTCTCATCGTGGCTAAATGACATCTTAACCCTATAACCCTCATTACAAAATATACCCAAAAAATAAATTATTTTATATTCAAGCATATAACTGCTTAGAACCGCAAAATGTAGATATGTTAGTTTAGTTTTATAAAGTGAAACGATCAAGTTTCACAATTGTTTAACCTAGAAAGTGGCTAAATGATAGGGTAACCTTTAATATTCGAGCTCAAAATATTCCGAAGAATTTTTTATCATGCATTGTTTTGGCTGCTAGCACATTTCGACATGTAGGACCCCAGAATATAACAAAATATATACAGAACCGTAAAGAAGATAAGACATCCTATCATAAAATGGACAAAAGAATGTAGCTAAACCAAAACTTAACCCGACAATGTCCATACGAAAACCAGTACTAAAAAATCTATTCACCAACTCAAAAAACCAATGATTTCAACCACTCAGACCCCAGAACTTCCTGTTTTGATGATTGATTCTTTTAATTACATACACATGCTACTTTAAAACGATTGTCTCATTGTGGCTAAATGACATCTTAAACCTACAACCTTCATTACAAAATATACCCAAAAAAAAAATTATTTTATATTCAAGCATATAACTGCTTAGAACCGCAAAATGTAGATATGTTAGTTTAGTTTTATAAAGGGAAACTATCAAGTTTCATAATAGTTTTCCCTAGACAGTGGCTTAATGATAGGGTAACCTTTAATATTCAAGCTTAAAATATTCCGAAGAATTTTATATAATGCATTGTTTTGGCTGCTAGCACATTTCGACATGTAGGACCCCAGAATATAACAAAATATATACAGAACTGTAAAGAAGATAAGACAACCTATCATAAAATGGACAAGAGAATGTGGCTAAACCAAAACTTAACCCTACAATGTCCATACGAAAACCAGTACTAAAAAATCTGTTCACGAACTCAAAAAACTAATGATTTCAACCCCTCAGACCCCAGAACATCCTGTTTTGATGATTGATTCTTTTAATTACATACACATGCTACTTGAAAACGATCAATTCATTGTGGCTAAATGACATCTTAACCCTACAACCCTCATTACAAAATATACCCAAAAAATAAATTATTTTATACTTAAGCATATAACTGCTTAGAACCGCAAAATGTAGATATGTTAGTTTAGTTTTATAAAGTGAAACGATCAAGTTTCACCATTGTTTAACCTAGAAAGTGGCTAAATGATAGGGTAACCTTTAATATTCGAGCTTAAAATATTCCGAAGAATTTTATATCATGCATTGTTTTGGCTGCTAGCACATTTTGACATGTAGGACCCCAGAATATAACAAAATATATACAGAACCGTAAAGAAGATAAAACAGCCTATCATAAAATGGACAAAAGAATGTGGCTAAACTAAAAGGTAACCTTACAATGTCCATACGAAAACCAGTACTAAAAAATCTATTCACCAACTCAAAAAACCAATGATTTCAACCACTCAGACCCCAGAACTTCCTGTTTTGAGGATTGATTCTTTTAACTACATACACATGCTACTTAAAAACGATCAGTTCATTGTGGCTAAATGACATCTAAACCCTACAACCCTCAGTACAAAATATACCCAAAAAATAAATTATTTTATATTCAAGCATATAACTGCTTAGAACCGCAAAATGTAGGTCTGTAAGTTTAGTTTCATAAAGTGAAACGATCAAGTTTCACAATTGTTTAACCTAGAAAGTGGCAAAATGATTAGGTAACCTTTAATATTCGAGCTCAAAATATTCCGAAGAATTTTTTATCATGCATTGTTTTGGCTGCTGGAACATTTCGACATGTAGGACCCCAGAATATAACAAAATATATACAGAACCGTAAAGAAGATAAGACAATCTATCATAAAATGGACAAAAAAATGTGGCTAAACCAAAACTTAACCCTACAATGTCCATACGAAAACTAGTACTGAAAAATCTGTTCACAAACTCAAAAAAACCAATGATTTCAACCACTCAGACCCCAGAACTTCCTGTTTTGATCATTGATTCTTTTAAAAACAGACACACGCTACTTTAAAACGACTATTTCATTCTGGCTAAATGACATCTTAACCCTACAACCCTCATTACAAAATATACCCAAAAAATAAATTATTTTATATTCAAGCATATAACTGCTCAGAACCGAAAAATGTAGATCTATTAGTATAGTTTTATAAAGTAAAACGATCAAGTTTTACAATTGTTTAACTAAGAAAGTTGCTAAATGATAGGGTAACCTTTAATATTCGAGCTCAAAATATTCCGAAGAATTTTTTATCATGCATTGTTTTGGCTGCTGGCACATTTCGACGTGTAGGACCCCAGAATATAACAAAATATATACAGAACCGTAAAGAAGATAAGACAACCTATCATAAAATGGACAAGAAAATGTGGCTAAACCAAAACTTAACCCTACAATGTCCATACGAAAACTAGTACTAAAAAATTTGTTCACGAACTCAAAAAACTAATGATTTCAACCCCTCAGACCCCAGAACATCCTGTTTTGATGATTGATTCTTTTAATTACATACACATGCTACTTTAAAACGATTGTCTCATTGTGGCTTAATGACATCTTAACCCTACAACCCTCATTACAAAATATACCCAAAAAAAAAATTATTTTATATTCAAGCATATAACTGCTTAGAACCGCAAAATGTTTATCTGTTAGTTTAGTTTTATAAAGTGAAACTATAAAGTTTCATAATAGTTTGACCTAGAAAGTGGCTAAATGATAGGGTAACCTTTAATATTCGAGCTTAAAATATTCCGAAGAATTTTTTATCATGCATTGTTTTGGCTGCTAGCACATTTTGACATGTAGGACCCCAGAATATAACAAAATATATACAGAACCGTAAAACAGATAAAACAGCCTATCATAAAATGGACAAAAGAATGTGGCTAAACTAAAAGGCAACCTTACAATGTCCATACGAAAACCAGTACTAAAAAATCTATTCACCAACTCAAAAAACCAATGATTTCAACCACTCAGACCCCAGAACTTCCTGTTTTGAGGATTGATTCTTTTAATTACATACACATGCTACTTAAAAACGATCAGTTCATTGTGGCTAAATGACATCTAAACCCTACAACCCTCAGTACAAAATATACCCAAAAAATAAATTATTTTATATTCAAGCATATAACTGCTTAGAACCGCAAAATGTAGATCTGTAAGTTTAGTTTTATAAAGTGAAACGATCAAGTTTCACAATTGTTTAACCTAGAAAGTGGCTAAATGATTAGGTAACCTTTAATATTCGAGCTCAAAATATTCCGAAGAATTTTTTATCATGCATTGTTTTGGCTGCTGGAACATTTCGACATGTAGGACCCCAGAATATAACAAAATATATACAGAACCGTAAAGAAGATAAGACAATCTATCATAAAATGGACAAAAAAATGTGGCTAAACCAAAACTTAACCCTACAATGTCCATACGAAAACTAGTACTGAAAAATCTGTTCACAAACTCAAAAAAACCAATGATTTCAACCACTCAGACCCCAGAACTTCCTGTTTTGATCATTGATTCTTTTAAAAACAGACACACGCTACTTTAAAACGACTATTTCATTCTGGCTAAATGACATCTTAACCCTACAACCCTCATTACAAAATATACCCAAAAAATAAATTATTTTATATTCAAGCATATAACTGCTCAGAACCGCAAAATGTAGATCTATTAGTATAGTTTTATAAAGTAAAACGATCAAGTTTTACAATTGTTTAACTTAGAAAGTTGCTAAATGATAGGGTAACCTTTAATATTCGAGCTCAAAATATTCCGAAGAATTTTTTATCATGCATTGTTTTGGCTGCTGGCACATTTCGACGTGTAGGACCCCAGAATATAACAAAATATATACAGAACCGTAAAGAAGATAAGACAACCTATCATAAAATGCACAAGAAAATGTGGCTAAACCAAAACTTAACCCTACAATGTCCATACGAAAACTAGTACTAAAAAATTTGTTCACGAACTCAAAAAACTAATGATTTCAACCCCTCAGACCCCAGAACATCCAATTTTGATGATTGATTCTTTTAAATACATACACATGCTACTTTGAAACGATTGTCTCATTGTGGCTAAATGACATCTTAACCCTACAACCCTCATTACAAAATATACCCAAAAAAAAAAATATTTTATATTCAAGCATATAACTGCTTAGAACCGCAAAATGTTTATCTGTTAGTTTAGTTTTATAAAGTGAAACTATAAAGTTTCATAATAGTTTGACCTAGAAAGTGGCTAAATGATAGGGTAACCAAATAATATTCGAGCTTAAAATATTCCGAAGTAATTTAATATTCGAGCTTAAAATATTCCGAAGAATTTGATATCATGCATTGTTTTGGCTGCTAGCACATTTCGACATGTAGGACCCCAGAATATAACAAAATATATACAGAACCGTAACGAAAATAAGACATCTTATCATAAAATTGACAAAAGAATGTGGCTAAACCAAAACTTAACCTGACAATGTCCATACGAAAACCAGTACTAAAAAATCTATTCACCAACTCACAAAACCAATGATTTCAACCACTCAGACCCCAGAACTTCCTGTTTTGATGATTGATTCTTTTAATTACATACACATGCTACTTAAAAACGATCAGTTCATTGTGGCTAAATGACATCTAAACCCTACAACCCTCATTACAAAATATACCCAAAAAATAAATTATTTTATATTCAAGCATATAACTGCTTAGAACCGCAAAATGTTTTTCTGTTAGATTAGTTTTATAAAGTGAAACTATCAAGTTTCATGTGTATGTAATTAAAAGAATCAATTATCAAAACAGGAAGTTCTGGGGTCTGAGTGATTGAAATCATTGGTTTTTTGAGTTCGTGAACAGAATTTTTAGTACTGGTTTTCGTATGGACATTGTAGGGTTAAGTTTTGGTTTAGCCACATTCTTTTGTCTATTTTATGATAGGATGTCTTATCTTCTTTACGGTTCTGTATATATTTTGTTATATTCTGGGGTCCTACATGTCGAAATGTGCTAGCAGCCAAAACAATGCATGATATAAAATTCTTCGGAATATTTTAAGCTCAAATATTAAAGGTTACCCTATCATTTAGCCACTTTCTAGGTAAAACTTTTATGAAACTTGATAGTTTCCCTTTATAAAACTAAACTAACATATCTACATTTTTCGGTTCTAAGCAGTTATATGCTTGAATATAAAATAATTTATTTTTAGGGTATATTTTGTATTGCGGGTTGTAGGGTTAAGATGTCATTTAGCCACAAAGAGACAATCGTTTTAAAGTAGCATGTGTATGTAATTAAAAGAATCAATCATCAAAACAGGAAGTTCTGGGGTCTGAGTGGTTGAAATCATTGGTTTTTTGAGTTGGTGAATAGATTTTTTAGTGCTGGTTTTCGTATGGACATTGTCGGGTTAAGTTTTGGTTGAGCCACATTCTTTTGTCCATTTTATGATAGGATGTCTTATCTTCTTTACGGTTCTGTATATATTTTGTTATATTCTGGGGTCCTACATGTCGAAATGTGCTAGCAGCCAAAACAATGCATGATAAAAAATTCTTCGGAATATTTTGAGCTCGAATATTAAAGGTTACCCTATCATTTAGCCACTTTCTAGGTTAAACAATTGTTAAACTTGATCGTTTCACTTTATAAAACTAAACTAACATATCTACATTTTGCGGTTCTAAGCAGTTATATGCTTGAATATAAAATAATTTATTTTTTGGGTATATTTTGTAATGAGGGTTATAGGGTTAAGATGTCATTTAGCCACAATGAGACAATCGTTTTAAAGTAGCATGTGTATGTCATTAAAAGAATCAATCATCAAAACTGGAAGTTCTGGGGTCTGAGTGATTGAAATCATTGGATTTTTGAGTTCGTGAACAGATTTTTTAGTACTGGTTTTCGTATGGACATTGTAGGGTTAAGTTTTGGTTTAGCCACATTCTCTTGTCCATTTTATGATAGGTTGTCTTATCTTCTTTACGGTTCTGTATATATTTTGTTATATTCTGGGGTCCTACATGTCGAAATGTGCTAGCAGCCAAAACAATGCATGATATAAAATTCTTCGGAATATTTTAAGCTCGAATATTAAAGGTTACCCTATCATTTAGCCACTTTCTAGGTTAAACAATTGTGAAACTTGATCGTTTCACTTTATAAAACTAAACTAACATATCTACATTTTGCGGTTCTAAGCAGTTATATGCTTAAGTATAAAATAATTTATTTTTTGGGTATATTTTGTAATGAGGGTTGTAGGGTTAAGCTGTCATTTAGCCACAATGAGTTGATCGTTTTCAAGTAGCATGTGTATGTAATTAAAAGAATCAATCATCAAAACAGGATGTTCTGGGGTCTGAGGGGTTGAAATCATTAGTTTTTTGAGTTCGTGAACAGATTTTTTAGTACTGGTTTTCGTATGGACATTGTAGGGTTAAGTTTTGGTTTAGCCACATTCTCTTGTCCATTTTATGATAGGTTGTCTTATCTTCTTTACGGTTCTGTATATATTTTGTTATATTCTGGGGTCCTACATGTCTAAATGTGCTAGCAGCCAAAACAATGCATGATATAAAATTCTTCGGAATATTTTAAGCTCGAATATTAAAGGTTACCCTATCATTTAGCCACTTTCTAGGTTAAACAATTGTGAAACTTGATCGTTTCACTTTATAAAACTAAACTAACATATCTACATTTTGCGGTTCTAAGCAGTTATATGCTTAAGTATAAAATAATTTATTTTTTGGGTATATTTTGTAATGAGGGTTGTAGGGTTAAGATGTCATTTAGCCACAATGAGTTGATCGTTTTTAAGTAGCATGTGTATGTAATTAAAAGAATCAATCATCAAAACAGGATGTTCTGGGGTCTGAGGGGTTGAAATCATTAGTTTTTTGAGTTCGTGAACAAATTTTTTAGTACTAGTTTTCGTATGGACATTGTAGGATTAAGTTTTGGTTTAGCCACATTCTTTTGTCCATTTTATGATAGGATGTCTTGTCTTCTTTACGGTTCTGTATATATTTTGTTATATTCTTGGGTCCTACATGTCGAAATGTGCTAGCAGCCAAAACAATGCATTATATAAAATTCTTCGGAATATTTTAAGCTTGAATAGTAAAGGTTACCCTATCATTAAGCCACTGTCTAGGGAAAACTATTATGAAACTTGATAGTTTCCCTTTATAAAACTAAACTAACATATCTACATTTTGCGGTTCTAAGCAGTTATATGCTTGAATATAAAATAATTTATTTTTTGGGTATATTTTGTAATGAAGGTTGTAGGTTTAAGATGTCATTTAGCCACAATGAGACAATCGTTTTAAAGTAGCATGTGTATGTAATTAAAAGAATCAATCATCAAAACAGGAAGTTCTGGGGTCTGAGTGGTTGAAATCATTGGTTTTTTGAGTTGGTGAATAGATTTTTTAGTACTGGTTTTCGTATGGACATTGTCGGGTTAAGTTTTGGTTTAGCTACATTCTTTTGTCCATTTTATGATAGGATGTCTTATCTTCTTTACGGTTCTGTATATATTTTGTTATATTCTGGGGTCCTACATGTCGAAATGTGCTAGCAGCCAAAACAATGCATGATAAAAAATTCTTCGGAATATTTTGAGCTCGAATATTAAAGGTTACCCTATCATTTAGCAACTTTCTTAGTTAAACAATTGTAAAACTTGATCGTTTTACTTTATAAAACTAAACTAACATATCTACATTTTGCGGTTCTAAGCAGTTATATGCTTGAATATAAAATAATTTATTTTTTGGGTATATTTTGTAATGAGGGTTATAGGGTTAAGATGTCATTTAGCCACGATGAGACAATCGTTTTAAAGTAGCATGTGTATGTAATTAAAAGAATCAATCATCAAAACTGGAAGTTCTGGGGTCTGAGTGATTGAAATCATTGGTTTTTTGAGTTCGTGAACAGATTTTCTAGTACTGGTTTTCGTATGGACATTGTAGGGTTAAGTTTTGGTTTAGCCACATTCTCTTGTCCATTTTATGATAGGTTGTCTTATCTTCTTTACGGTTCTGTATATATTTTGTTATATTCTGGGGTCCTACATGTCTAAATGTGCTAGCAGCCAAAACAATGCATGATATAAAATTCTTCGGAATATTTTAAGCTCGAATATTAAAGGTTACCCTATCATTTAGCCACTTTGTAGGTTAAACAATTGTGAAACTTGATCGTTTCACTTTATAAAACTAAACTAACATATCTACATTTTGCGGTTCTAAGCAGTTATATGCTTAAGTATAAAATAATTTATTTTTTGGGTATATTTTGTAATGAGGGTTGTAGGGTTAAGATGTCATTTAGCCACAATGAGTTGATCGTTTTTAAGTAGCATGTGTATGTAATTAAAAGAACCAATCATCAAAACAGGATGTTCTGGGGTCTGAAGGGTTGAAATCATTAGTTTTTTGAGTTCGTGAACAGATTTTTTAGTACTGGTTTGCGTATGGACATTGTAGGGTTAAGTTTTGGTTTAGCCACATTCTCTTGTCCATTTTATGATAGGTTGTCTTATCTTCTTTACGGTTCTGTATATATTTTGTTATATTCTGGGGTCCTACATGTCGAAATGTGCTAGCAGCCAAAACAATGCATTATATAAAATTCTTCGGAATATTTTAAGCTTGAATATTAAAGGTTACCCAATCATTTAGCCACTGTCTAGGGAAAACTATTATGAAACTTGATAGTTTCCCTTTATAAAACTAAACTAACATATCTACATTTTGCGGTTCTAAGCAGTTATATGCTTGAATATAAAATAATTTATTTTTTGGGTATATTTTGTAATGAAGGTTGTAGGTTTAAGATGTCATTTAGCCACAATGAGACAATCGTTTTAAAGTAGCATGTGTATGTAATTAAAAGAATCAATCATCAAAACAGGAAGTTCTGGGGTCTGAGTGGTTGAAATCATTGGTTTTTTGAGTTCGTGAATAGATTTTTTAGTACTGGTTTTCGTATGGACATTGTAGGGTTAAGTTTTGGTTTAGCCACATTCTCTTGTCCATTTTATGATAGGTTGTCTTATCTTCTTTACGGTTCTGTATATATTTTGTTATATTCTGGGGTCCTACATGTCGAAATGTGCTAGCAGCCAAAACAATGCATGATAAAAAATTCTTCGGAATATTTTGAGCTCGAATATTAAAGGTTACCCTATCATTTAGCCACTTTCTAGGTTAAACAATTGTGAAACTTGATCGTTTCACTTTATAAAACTAAACTAACATATCTACATTTTGCGGTTCTAAGCAGTTATATGCTTGAATATAAAATAATTTATTTTTTGGGTATATTTTGTAATGAGGGTTATAGGGTTAAGATGTCATTTAGCCACGATGAGTTAATCGTTTTAAAGTAGCATGTGTATGTAATTAAAAGAATCAATCATCAAAACTGGAAGTTCTGGGGTCTGAGTGATTGAAATCATTGGTTTTTTGAGTTCGTGAACAGATTTTTTAGTACTGGTTTTCGTATGGACATTGTAGGGTTAAGTTTTGGTTTAGCCACATTCTCTTGTCCATTTTATGATAGGTTGTCTTATCTTCTTTACGGTTCTGTATATATTTTGTTATATTCTGGGGTCCTACATGTCGAAATGTGCTAGCAGCCAAAACAATGCATGATAAAAAATTCTTCGGAATATTTTGAGCTCGAATATTAAAGGTTACCCAATCATTTATTCACTGTCTAGGGAAAACTATTATGAAACTTGATAGTTTCCCTTTATAAAACTAAACTAACATATCTACATTTTGCGGTTCTAAGCAGTTATATGCTTGAATATAAAATAATTTATTTTTTGGGTATATTTTGTAATGAAGGTTGTAGGTTTAAGATGTCATTTAGCCACAATGAGACAATCGTTTTAAAGTAGCATGTGTATGTAATTAAAAGAATCAATCATCAAAACAGGAAGTTCTGGGGTCTGAGTGGTTGAAATCATTGGTTTTTTGAGTTGGTGAATAGATTTTTTAGTACTGGTTTTCGTATGGACATTGTCGGGTTAAGTTTTGGTTTAGCTACATTCTTTTGTCCATTTTATGATAGGATGTCTTATCTTCTTTACGGTTCTGTATATATTTTGTTATATTCTGGGGTCCTACATGTCGAAATGTGCTAGCAGCCAAAACAATGCATGATAAAAAATTCTTCGGAATATTTTGAGCTCGAATATTAAAGGTTACCCTATCATTTAGCCACTTTCTAGGTTAAACAATTGTGAAACTTGATCGTTTCACTTTATAAAACTAAACTAACATATCTACATTTTGCGGTTCTAAGCAGTTATATGCTTAAGTATAAAATAATTTATTTTTTGGGTATATTTTGTAATGAGGGTTGTAGGGTTAAGATGTCATTTAGCCACAATGAGTTGATCGTTTTTAAGTAGCATGTGTATGTAATTAAAAGAATCAATCATCAAAACAGGATGTTCTGGGGTCTGAGGGGTTGAAATCATTAGTTTTTTGAGTTCGTGAACAAATTTTTAGTACTAGTTTTCGTATGGACATTGTAGGATTAAGTTTGGGTTTAGCCACATTCTTTTGTCCATTTTATGATAGGATGTCTTGTCTTCTTTACGGTTCTGTATATATTTTGTTATATTCTGGGGTCCTACATGTCGAAATGTGCTAGCAGCCAAAACAATGCATGATAAAAAATTCTTCGGAATATTTTGAGCTCGAATATTAAAGGTTACCCTATCATTTAGCCACTTTCTAGGTTAAACAATTGTGAAACTTGATCGTTTCACTTTATAAAACTAAACTAACATATCTACATTTTGCGGTTCTAAGCAGTTATATGCTTGAATATAAAATAATTTATTTTTTGGGTATATTTTGTAATGAGGGTTATAGGGTTAAGATGTCATTTAGCCACAATGAGACAATCGTTTTAAAGTAGCATGTGTATGTCATTAAAAGAATCAATCATCAAAACTGGAAGTTCTGGGGTCTGAGTGATTGAAATCATTGGTTTTTTGAGTTTGTTGTATATGTTCCGTGTTATCTTTGTGTGCGTGGCTGCGCTCACGACGAACGAAATAAATCAGTGCGTTGCTAACCTACGATCGTTTCACTTGTCCTCTCTGCCGCATATCTAACAGTGACGACGAGCTACCCTCGAGTGAAGAAAAAAATAAATAGTGCCATTACGATGTCCAGCGCAAATTTTGGGATTTTAACTACTTTTGACCATAATATACATACATGGATAACGTACAAGAATCGCATATCTCAATATTTTGTCGCGAATGACATAGATGTTCAAGTAGATCCAACGGGCAGGAAGAGGAAGGCGATCCTACTCAGCGCACTCAACGAGGGCACTTTTAAGCTAGTAACAGACTTAGCACTGCCAAAAAATATCGCAGATGTGCCCTATGAAGACATCTTAAAACTTTAGATGACCACTTCACTCCAAAACGAGTTGGTTTCGGTGAACGCCACAAATTTTACGCGGCAACACAAGTGTCAGGTGAAACTCATTCACAATGGGCTGCGAGACTTCGTGGATTATCAGAGCATTGTGGGTTTCATAATGTTGAAGAGGCACTTCGTGACCGGTTCATCATGGGTCTGCGACAAGGGGTAGAAAAGGAAAAGCTCTACATGCAAGACCTGACCAACCTTACGCTGTCAGGAGTCTTGGAAATGGCAGAGAACTTAAGCTGTGCACGCTCAGCTGCCGCTGCCAGCGCAAGCGACGCCGATACTTTAGCGGTCCCAGCGGAGCACCAGCTATACAAGATTTCAAAGGATCATCGGAGTGGAATTGTTGGGAAAAATAAGTGTAGTGTCTGTGGTTACACAAATCATAAAGCATCTGAATGTAGATTTGCTAATTACGTGTGTAAAAAGTGTCACGTTAAAGGTCATCTGCGTAAAATGTGCACCAAGGTGAATTACATGGGTACGGATTGCAGGGATAAGGGTGAAAATGATGATGACGGTAAGTTTTATTACATTCGATCCCTCAGGGGTGAACCCATGATAGAAACGGTGACTATTAGAAACTCGCCATTTCAATTTGAAATTGATAGTGGTTCGGCGGTCACAGTCATATCAGAATGTTTTTATAAAAATCATTTTAAAGAAGTACCATTATCCGCCACGCGCAAACAGTTGAGAACTTACAACGGGAGGGTAATTGTATGTTTAGGTACTGTAACGGACCAGGAGAGAGCCCCACTTTTTTTTTTTTTGAAAATATATATTTAGCCCAAAAATTTGAAATTCCAAATATAATTCATTTTAGATTAATTAATAAATAATAAAGAAACATTAATAATAATAAAACTAAAACAACCACCTAACTTACACTGAACTGAAAACTGATTCCCAAAATCTGAAACTGATCCTATTTTTGCTTTAACCTAAACGATCGTGCTTGACTAAAAATTATGATCCCAAATTTTCAAATAACTAAAGAAACCTAAAATGACATATTAAATATTTTTCTTTAATCTACAATTGTTGTGATTTGAAATATGGCATGTGAATCGTCTAGTTTAGTGGTAGGACCTTAAGAAGTGACCTATTGTAGTAATCCATTTTCTTTTAAGGTAATTAAGAAAGAACTTGTCTAACCTAACAGATAATACTCCTGAATAATATCTACTTAACCTATCATTTAAATCTATCAAATTAAAATTTATAATTAAAATAAGAATAAAGATAAAGATGGACCTATTATACTAGTTATTATACTATAGTATTCTTATAATAAAATAATTGCTAATCATTCAATAAAATTTTGGAATATTATTTGTTCATTTGATGTTGCAAAGGAATAGAATTTGAATGTATTATTAGAATAACGTAGACATTCTGAGTAAGAGAACAGAGAATATTAAAAATCTCATAAAAATTGGAATTAGGTATCTAAGACCAATTGTAAATTATTAAGACAACTGAAGTCTAAACCTAGGTAAATCATTGTAAGAGATGTTGCATGAAACATATGTTTCTAGACCATAATTCAAGGCAAAGCATAAGTGAAATACCATTAGAGTATTAAATCGTTAAAAATTAATTAAATTGTTAAGAGTATTAATTCATTAAACGGCTAAATAATTTTTGTTAGGAAGTAAATAATTGTTTCTTAAAACAAAATAGAAATTACGGGAAATTGAAATGAAAATCAAATAATATATTTTACAATTAGATAAAAGCAGATATATGAATCCTAAAGTAATTTGTACAGAACCCAAATCTAATACCACGTATATAAATTATTATTGTAGAGTTTCAAATAAAAAATAATTACCGAGAAAACCTGACATGAAATCTAGATAAAATTATTAATGTAGAATTTGGCTTAAAATAGCATGAGTATAAATAACTATACATTAGATATGTTTTGGCTATTGTAAGGAAAACAACATGAAACTAGAATTTACTTGAATTTTTGTACTCATAATAATATAGTGTCATGACTCCTAAAACTTCCTGAGATTTCCCCAAAAATTGCAAAATATATTAAAGCTTAACAATAACAACCTAAGATGCATAACGGCTTATCTAGTATAGTTAGTGAAATATATTAGAAGAAGATATTTTCTCTAAAATACCTTACTATGTTAGGTTAGCTTACCTTGACTTTAACTCTAGGAAACTAAGATGTATGAATTAATTATATTATTATTATGTTTTGTGAGAGAGGCTGATAAAGGAAATATACCAAAATGGATAATCAACGAACTCCGTAATCACCTTATATTTTAGGCGACTTCAATCATTTGAAGATCTAAATAGGAAAGAAAAGACATAAATTAATTTAAATTATATATTACAAAATCCGTAATATGTATATCTAAACAAACTTAAATCTGTCGGAAATATAAAGAAAACTACGAAATATTGAATATTGTATTCTAAAATACAAATTGACCATTTACTTCCTTAACTTATGTTCTCAACGTCATATAGTAAAATTGATATTATATAAGATAAAGTATTGAACAAAATTGTTTGATGAAATTTGATTAAGTAAATTGAATTATTTTAAAATTGGTCTATTTAAAAGAGTAGGAGAATGGACTATACTGATAGTTCATAGATTATTTTTACTCTGACTTCGACACTATTCAATTTTGAAAGTATAACGTTTATTGGTAGTAAACTAGCAAATAGGTATTTTATAACATATTGTTATTGTAAGATTTTAATGTTTGATAAGTTGCAACTTTGATAATTAGATGGATCCATCGTATATTAGTTAGCAGTTTTAAGGAAAAGTTCAAATTCTGAAGTGCCAGGGACTTGCAACCCCTGGAGTACGTTTCAGAAGGCCTTCTTTACGGCGCACGACGCCAATGCTCATCGGTTCACTTAGGTAAAGCCTTCTCCTTAAATCAAATACTGCTTAACTTCCTAATTTGAACACATTATTGAATAATTCATAATATCCATATAATGAGTGTCATTGATTGATTATTTCTCAATTTACTTTTACATATTTCGTACATGACATCATGTCTAGTTAGTTAATATCATTGATATGATACCTTTCGGTTTGAAATAGAATGTTATTTAAAGTATTATGCTACAATCCATATTATTATTTAATTTCAATGAAAAATTTGGTTATATATTTTAGGACTTACTTTGCCTAAGTTTTGTAAAATCACGTGTTTGTGATATCAAAAGTAAATTATATTTATACTCTGACTCAAGTACTCAAATATGAATATATAAAGTTTAGAGGAGTTATTTATATTCCCTCTGATTTTCTCATGTCGAATATAACATCTTTCATCCTTACAGCAGAAAGACTTATTGAAGTTGTGGTCGCATTTGCACCAATATTCAACAATGTATCATCATGGTTGAATATAATTTATATTTCATATTGTTGTTTACATATATACGAGGACTTACATGCCTCATTCTTGTCGTAAAGGTGTCAATCCATATTGGTTGAACAAACTTAAAGCATTCGTTATATCAACTTAAATACTTGAGTAGAATTGAGTAGAATAATCATACACATTTATAAGTTAGTTTAGACAAAATAAATTTTCTGGAACAATATTCAGAAAACATTGGGGTAGGATTAGGACACAAAATCAATATAATTTACTATTGCAGTAGATTAGAACTGATAGACCCAAGAATACTAGTGTATACTAGTCTAGTTGAATAGTGTATCAATCCCGTAAATTTTATAATACTCAAATAATTCAATATAAACTTACGTACATAAATTTTCTCCACATAATTTTTATGCTCTCCATAAATCGTTTTTCTAGTATGATTTCTTTCTAGTATCTTCTAATAGTAGGCAAATCATACCTATGTCTTATATTTTAGATTTAAGCGAAAATTACTTTAATAAATACTATGAGGATTTCAATGTTTCATGTCATTTTGTATTCTTGACAGATCCTCTCAACATTTTCAAACTATTCTATGCCTCTTTCTTTTTAAACATAAAATGAGGTCACAATCTCATTCCAGATTTAAGACATAAAAAAGGTTAGCATACACAAATATTGACTATAAAAAATTCTTACTTAGGATGAATAATTTATTTCTGATCTTTAGGTTCTGTACCACATTCAATTATATTATTAGTATTTAGTGACGGAACTTCCTACTCCAGGTATGTTCCGTTACATTCAACCCCCAAAATTTGCGCAGGTGATATGATTATATAACCGTAGTAAATTTTTAATCAAATAAAAATTATTGGCACATAAACTCATGAGGATTTCTCGTTATATATCTAAGTTTCAATTTGTGTACCATTATTTCAATTATATTATATGTGTTTAGTGATGGAACTTCCGTCTCACGGCATGTTCCGTTACATTCAACCACCAAAATTTGCTCAGATGATATGATAATTTAACAAAAATAAATTTTTAACAATCTCTCTAAAATATTAATCATAAATATGATCTTTAATTTATTTATAATTCGAATAAAATTTATTGGCAAATGAACTCAGACATGGTGTAGTTGAGAATATGAGTGTTTTTAAACCATTCCAAAAGTTTAAAATTAAATGAGTTAATATATAAGCTTTTATAGCGATAATCATAAATAAAGATTTCTTTTCACCAAGTCGATTCAATCCTGGTAAGGAAATGCGTTTTGTGTTGCGCATTAATCCTAATGATTCAAAGGTTGGTGTTAAACTGCAAACCAATCATACGCTTAGAGAAAAACACCCCCTAAGACCTTCCAAAAACTAAATCTACTCTTAAGGCTTAAAGCTTTAATTATGTATGCTCACCACTAATCCACTTAATACCAATTTCATGTAATCAAACTTCTGGTTTTGGAGATGTATAGTGTACCGCAATATTTAATGTAGAGTGGGACTCGTATGAAATCAGTTTATACTGATGACTTGTCTTCTGACTTAACCTAACACCAAATCTCCTTCATATGAGTCGCTGATATGTACTGTTTTGAGCATTATAGCTCCGTCGATAGGGTAATGCATCTGAATTCAATTGACAACAAATTGCTTCAAACCAAGGATATCAATAAATTATTAAAGCTCTCCATTCCTTCTTTAATACAATCCATTCAAAACATTAACTATCATTGTGTTTCATACTCTTTAACAATGAATCAATTCCTTTAAGTAAGAAACTCAAAATAAATATGACATATTGATAACCGACAAATTATTGATCTTAAAACAATATTTTGACAGTAACAAAACACACCCCAGAAATCATGAAGTCCCATAACTAAATAAGTTTTCTATAAAGTATTTTATTATTACTTTCAAAAATAAATTCATTTATGTAAATACAATTTCAATTTAATTTAAAAAAACTTAATAACTTTTTTATTAGATTATGTATTGTTGAATATTTTGATTTGGTACTTTGAATAAATAAAGTAAAACAAGATATTGTTAAGTTATATAAATTAAGATTAAATTTCATTAACATATTTTTTATGATAAACTAGGCAAACGATAGATTTCCATACATTTGATTTTAATATAATAGTAAACATTTTTAAACAACCGCCATCTCTCCTTAATATCTAAGAATATTTCATATACTCCTTGTTGTGATATTTTTTTAATTTATTTTTCCCAAATTTATTTCCATATAATCAAATTGAAGTAAATTATTTATCTTCCATAATCTAAATAATCAATTGTTTAAATACCTAATTATATTTAACAATGAATAACCGGACTTACTCTTATCGTTTTTAAATGTGAAAGAAATATTATTATTTAAACAATTCCTCGGTATGTAATTGTAAAATTATTAGGTAGTACAAACCCCTAACTGAACTTATTTAATTTATGATTTTACCACGTTTCAATGTTTAATCAAACCCCATTTCAATATTCTTTTATTTTAATTTTATCTATTTATTTATTTATAGTCACCAATAATTATTATATAATTTCTTGCTTAAATCTGAATACTTATGTGTATGTAATTTATGCAACTCCCTGACTAAATATATTTAATAATTGATTTTACTAAACTTTAAACAACCACCATTTTAATATTATTTTATCTATTTATTTATGATCACCAATAATTATAACACAAATTGGTGCATAAATCTGAGTATATGTGTAAGTAATTAATACAACCCCCTCACTAAATATATTTAATTATTGATTCTAATACGCTTTAAATTTCAATCAACCCCCATTTTAATATAATTTTATATCCAGTTTTAATGAATAGATTCAGGAATTACTTTACGGAAACCATATATAATGAAAACAAATATTTTTAAAATATAACAAGAAAACAATAAATTAATATTTTAATAAAACACATAAAAAAAATACAATAAATATATCTCGTAACAATTTCGTCTAATTTTCCTGCTAAGCCGACGTGACGTTACAAACTACACGCAGCCAAACCGAACGAATTTTCGACGCGTTTCGCTTCTACACAAAACATCCTCAAAAGGTCTTGCTTCTACGAGCGCACGATCGAAATACCGTTTTAGCTAAGAAACATACTAATATCCTATTAAATCTTTCTTAATACCTCTCCCTTTTCACGGCAACAAATTGTGCGATGAATCGCACCTTTACAAATCACAATAACCCTAGAATTAACCATATTAATCTATCATCACTGTTCTTTAACTTTTAGATCAAAAAATTATCTAACTTTTAAATAAATTCTCATCAACCCGCAGTATCACAAATAAAGAAAATAACCGTTTGTTAAAAACTGATAATCAAATGATTATCCCCAAATAAATGATAATGATAAATTGAATTTTAACTACCTAAGTAAACTTTTAAATAAATTATGGCAAAATCCCGATTAAATCCTGGTAAAATCCCCTAAATAATGTATCTTTTCTTAACTACTAAAATCCTGGTCACGGCACCAAATCGTAACCGGACCAGGAGAGAGCCCCACTTTTTTTTTTTTTTAAAATATATTTTCAAATATATATTTAGCCCAAAAATTTGAAATTCCAAATATAATTCATTTTAGATTAATTAATAAATAATAAAGAAACATTAATAATAATAAAACTAAAACAACCACCTAACTTACACTGAACTGAAAACTGATTCCCAAAATCTGAAACTGATCCTATTTTTGCTTTAACCTAAACGATCGTGCTTGACTAAAAATTATGATCCCAAATTTTCAAATAACTAAAGAAACCTAAAATGACATATTAAATATTTTTCTTTAATCTACAATTGTTGTGATTTGAAATATGGCATGTGAATTGTCTAGTTTAGTGGTAGGACCTTAAGAAGTGACCTATTGTAGTAATCCATTTTCTTTTAAGGTAATTAAGAAAGAACTTGTCTAACCTAACAGATAATACTCCTGAATAATATCTACTTAACCTATCATTTAAATCTATCAAATTAAAATTTATAATTAAAATAAGAATAAAGATAAAGATGGACCTATTATACTAGTTATTATACTATAGTATTCTTATAATAAAATAATTGCTAATCATTCAATAAAATTTTGGAATATTATTTGTTCATTTGATGTTGCAAAGGAATAGAATTTGAATGTATTATTAGAATAACGTAGACATTCTGAGTAAGAGAACAGAGAATATTAAAAATCTCATAAAAATTGGAATTAAGTATCTAAGACCAATTGTAAATTATTAAGACAACTGAAGTCTAAACCTAGGTAAATCATTGTAAGAGATGTTGCATGAAACATATGTTTCTAGACCATAATTCAAGGCAAAGCATAAGTGAAATACCATTAGAGTATTAAATCGTTAAAAATTAATTAAATTGTTAAGAGTATTAATTCATTAAACGGCTAAATAATTTTTGTTAGGAAGTAAATAATTGTTTCTTAAAACAAAATAGAAATTACGGGAAATTGAAATGAAAATCAAATAATATATTTTACAATTAGATAAAAGCAGATATATGAATCCTAAAGTAATTTGTACAGAACCCAAATCTAATACCACGTATATAAATTATTATTGTAGAGTTTCAAATAAAAAATAATTACCGAGAAAACCTGACATGAAATCTAGATAAAATTATTAATGTAGAATTTGGCTTAAAATAGCATGAGTATAAATAACTATACATTAGATATGTTTTGGCTATTGTAAGGAAAACAACATGAAACTAGAATTTACTTGAATTTTTGTACTCATAATAATATAGTGTCATGACTCCTAAAACTTCCTGAGATTTCCCCAAAAATTGCAAAATATATTAAAGCTTAACAATAACAACCTAAGATGCATAACGGCTTATCTAGTATAGTTAGTGAAATATATTAGAAGAAGATATTTTCTCTAAAATACCTTACTATGTTAGGTTAGCTTACCTTGACTTTAACTCTAGGAAACTAAGATGTATGAATTAATTATATTATTATTATGTTTTGTGAGAGAGGCTGATAAAGGAAATATACCAATATGGATAATCAACGAACTCCGTAATCACCTTATATTTTAGGCGACTTCAATCATTTGAAGATCTAAATAGGAAAGAAAAGACATAAATTAATTTAAATTATATATTACAAAATCCGTAATATGTATATCTAAACAAACTTAAATCTGTCGGAAATATAAAGAAAACTACGAAATATTGAATATTGTATTCTAAAATACAAATTGACCATTTACTTCCTTAACTTATGTTCTCAACGTCATATAGTAAAATTGATATTATATAAGATAAAGTATTGAACAAAATTGTTTGATGAAATTTGATTAAGTAAATTGAATTATTTTAAAATTGGTCTATTTAAAAGAGTAGGAGAATGGACTATACTGATAGTTCATAGATTATTTTTACTCTGACTTCGACACTATTCAATTTTGAAAGTATAACGTTTATTGGTAGTAAACTAGCAAATAGGTATTTTATAACATATTGTTATTGTAAGATTTTAATGTTTGATAAGTTGCAACTTTGATAATTAGATGGATCCATCGTATATTAGTTAGCAGTTTTAAGGAAAAGTTCAAATTCTGAAGTGCCAGGGACTTGCAACCCCTGGAGTACGTTTCAGAAGGCCTTCTTTACGGCGCACGACGCCAATGCTCATCGGTTCACTTAGGTAAAGCCTTCTCCTTAAATCAAATACTGCTTAACTTCCTAATTTGAACACATTATTGAATAATTCATAATATCCATATAATGAGTGTCATTGATTGATTATTTCTCAATTTACTTTTACATATTTCGTACATGACATCATGTCTAGTTAGTTAATATCATTGATATGATACCTTTCGGTTTGAAATAGAATGTTATTTAAAGTATTATGGTACAATCCATATTATTATTTAATTTCAATGAAAAATTTGGTTATATATTTTAGGACTTACTTTGCCTAAGTTTTGTAAAATCACGTGTTTGTGATATCAAAAGTAAATTATATTTATACTCTGACTCAAGTACTCAAATATGAATATATAAAGTTTAGAGGAGTTATTTATATTCCCTCTGATTTTCTCATGTCGAATATAACATCTTTCATCCTTACAGCAGAAAGACTTATTGAAGTTGTGGTCGCATTTGCACCAATATTCAACAATGTATCATCATGGTTGAATATAATTTATATTTCATATTGTTGTTTACATATATACGAGGACTTACATGCCTCATTCTTGTCGTAAAGGTGTCAATCCATATTGGTTGAACAAACTTAAAGCATTCGTTATATCAACTTAAATACTTGAGTAGAATTGAGTAGAATAATCATACACATTTATAAGTTAGTTTAGACAAAATAAATTTTCTGGAACAATATTCAGAAAACATTGGGGTAGGATTAGGACACAAAATCAATATAATTTACTATTGCAGTAGATTAGAACTGATAGACCCAAGAATACTAGTGTATACTAGTCTAGTTGAATAGTGTATCAATCCCGTAAATTTTATAATACTCAAATAATTCAATATAAACTTACGTACATAAATTTTCTCCACATAATTTTTATGCTCTCCATAAATCGTTTTTCTAGTATGATTTCTTTCTAGTATCTTCTAATAGTAGGCAAATCATACCTATGTCTTATATTTTAGATTTAAGCGAAAATTACTTTAAAAAATACTATGAGGATTTCAATGTTTCATGTCATTTTGTATTCTTGACAGATCCTCTCAACATTTTCAAACTATTCTATGCCTCTTTCTTTTTAAACATAAAATGAGGTCACAATCTCATTCCAGATTTAAGACATAAAAAAGGTTAGCATACACAAATATTGACTATAAAAAATTCTTACTTAGGATGAATAATTTATTTCTGATCTTTAGGTTCTGTACCACATTCAATTATATTATTAGTATTTAGTGACGGAACTTCCTACTTCAGGTATGTTCCGTTACAGTACAATACGTCTACCCGTGCTGTACTCGGGACAAGTTCGCGAAATTGAATTATTTGTGGTCCGCGACGGAGGTCCTCCACTCCTGGGGAGAGATTTTATATCTCGGTTCCAGTTACAGTTGACGCCCGTCAATTTTTGTAAAGAAATAGACTTTTCGGTTAACCAGTTAGAACAACGATATTCGGATTTATTTTCAGGCAAATTAGGAACTTTTAACAAGTATAAAATAAAATTATCGTTAAAAGGTGACGCGAAACCGAGTTTCTATAAAGCGCGTCCCGTAGCGTTTGCAATGCGTAAACAGGTTGAGGAAGAAATTGATAGGTTGGTCAATTTAGGTATTCTCAAGCCTGTTGAATACTCAGAGTACGCGTCGCCGATAGTGCCTGTTTTGAAACGAAATGGGTCGGTTAGGTTATGCGCCGACTACTCTGTAAGCATAAACAAGCAACTGCTAGTGGAACATTATCCGCTACCAACAGCTAATGAACTGTTTTCAAAGATAAGTGGGGGTCAACAATTTAGTAAGCTCGATTTGTCTATGGCATATAATCAATTATTATTAGACGAGCAGTCACAAAGGTTGACTTGCATTAATTCACACCGTGGATTATATGTTTTTACTAGATTAGTATTCGGTTTGTCCAGTGCCCCTGCTATATTTCAACGAGCAATCGAAGGAGTGCTAGCAGGGATAGAAGGAGTTATTTGTCTGTTAGATGATATTTTAGTCACAGGTAAAAATAGTCTAGACCACCTGGATAAGCTAAACGAAGTGCTTAAGCGGTTGCAAGATGCAGGGTTGACGTTACAAAGAGACAAATGTGAGTTTTTTAAAGACGAGGTCAACTACCTCGGTTATAAAATCACAAAAGACGGGTTAAAAAAGTCACCTGAAAAAGTCAAAGCTATGGTGGAGGCACCAGTACCTTCTAATATTAATCAGCTCCAGTCATTTTTAGGGCTTATTAATTATTATAGGAACTTTGTACCAAACGCTTCCACTATTCTCAGCCCCTTATATGAATTATTAAAAAAGGGCTGTAAATGGAATTGGAGCGAAGTTCATGATAAGGCGTTTAGGACTATTAAAGAAATAATGACATCCGATCAAGTTTTAGCGCACTTTAATCCCGATGCTAAGCTTATATTAACTGTGGACGCGTCTCCGAGTGGGCTAGGTGCAATTTTGTCACAAGTAGATTCAGACGGCTTCGAAAAACCTATATCGTTTGCGTCGCGAACATTGAATGCCGCCGAGAAAAGATACGCTCAAATACAAAAAGAGGCAACCGCAATAATATACGGAGTACGCCGTTTCCATCAATATTTATACGGCAGATCGGTACCATTTGTATTAAGGACTGATCATAAGCCACTGGTATCTATTTTTGGTCCCTATAACGGTATACCGGAAATGTCTGCGAACAGGTTACAACGCTACGCGTTGTTTCTTAGTGGTTATAGATATACAATAGAGTACGTTCGCAGCGTTAATAACAGTGCGGATTATTTTTCTCGGGCAAGCTTACCGGCGGCGGCGCCAGCAGAGCAATCGCCTGCAGCGGCCGGTTGCCTCGCGACCAAGGACGCATGCACCGAACAGTCTAGTGAGAGCGAGACACACTGCGACCGCGCGACATATGTTTGTTTTGTGCTTGATGGTAGCATGCCAGTGACGCTAGACGAGTTATACAATGCAACAAAAAGCGATGTAATTTTAAATCAAGTTAGCGGTTACATACTAAGAGGCTGGCCTGAAAAAGTTAACGACTTACGGTTAAAACCTTATTATCTCTGTAAGTCTCAGTTATCGATTGAAAATGGTTGTGTGATGAGAGGGCATAAAGTCGTGATTCCCGAAAGTTTACGCAAGGCTATATTAAAGGAATTACATTCGTCTCATCTAGGCATCGTGAAAACAAAAGCAGAAGCCCGATCAAGGTTTTGGTTTCCAGGAATTGACCAGGCATTAGAGAGCATGATAGGTTCTTGTGAAGTGTGTGTCCAGCTGCGGTCTTCGCCACCCCGCGCTCCTCTCTCACACTGGGAATTTCCACCACAACCATTTTATAGGATTCACATAGACCTTTTAGGTCCGATTAACAGCTGCATGTATTTGGTGGTTGTGGATGCACATTCTAAGTGGGTAGAAGTGTATAATATGAATACTGCTACTACGTCTGCGTCGATAATCGGGAAATTGTGTGATTTCATGTCGAGGTTTGGAATACCTAAAACGCTGGTCAGTGATAATGGTACATCTTTTTGTTCGCAAGAGTTTGAATTTTTTTGCACGGGGAACGGCATTTCACACATTACATCTCCGGTGTATCACCCGGCTAGTAACGGTCAAGGGGAAAGTTTTGTGAAAATAGCTAAAAAAGGGATTAAATCTTGTCTGTTATCGACTCGTACCGCAAAAGATGCAAATATAAAACTTTGTAAATATTTAATGGATTATCGTAATTCGGTTCACACTACTACTGGGTTCTCTCCTGCTGAAATGGTTTTTGGTAGAAAAATAAGATCTCGGTTAGATTTAATTAATCCAAAACCATCACCATTGCCACCCTCGTCACCAATCCTATCTAATATTATTAAAAAAAAACAGTGTTCCCCGAATAAATTAATTAAAAAATATATACAAAAGACTTTGAAAAAAATGATAATGTATTTTTCAAAAAATATGTGAACAAAACAAAATTTTCTTGGAGCAAAGGAGTTATAATTAAAAGGCTAGGGAAAGTTTTATATTTAATTAGAGATAGCTGCAGCTTACAATGTATTAAAAGGCACAAAAACCAGATCATTTTATGTAAGCAAAAGAGCAGCAATGTTAACACACCAAACATTGACCCTGAGTCATCAAGATCATCCCCACCACCGCCGTCGCCACCGCGGCCACTCAGCAGTCACTCTCTTTTACGATCACCGCAGTCATCGACTCCGGCAACACCCATTTCATTGAACTCACCTACCGATACTACGTTATCGCCATTGCTCTCATCCCCAGACTTTGAAATACATAGTACGCTCGGAAGAAGAGAGGAAATATATGAGCCTAATACTAGTTGGTTTCCTGTGGCATCAAGAAGGGCGGAGCTATACGAGGCTAACGTTTCAGATGAAAGTTTGACTGCAGAAGATTCAAGGACTCGTCAGGATGCACATGCGAGGCAAATCGTGGATGAATTTCAGGATGCAGAATCCGATCAGGTTGAACAGTCAGGGTGACGCTAACAAATACTATAGCGTCTGTCTTGGAGTTATTTCTTCTGTTTTCTATCTGTTTATTATATTAGGGGAGGAGTGTTGTATATGTTCCGTGTTATCTTTGTGTGCGTGGCTGCGCTCACGACGAACGAAATAAATCAGTGCGTTGCTAACCTACGATCGTTTCACTTGTCCTCTCTGCCGCATATCTAACAGTGAACAGATTTTTTAGTACTGGTTTTCGTATGGACATTGTAGGGTTAAGTTTTGGTTTAGCCACATTCTCTTGTCCATTTTATGATAGGTTGTCTTATCTTCTTTACGGTTCTGTATATATTTTGTTATATTCTGGGGTCCTACATGTCTAAATGTGCTAGCAGCCAAAACAATGCATGATATAAAATTCTTCGGAATATTTTAAGCTCGAATATTAAAGGTTACCCTATCATTTAGCCACTTTCTAGGTTAAACAATTGTGAAATTTGATCGTTTCACTTTATAAAACTAAACTAACATATCTACATTTTGCGGTTCTAAGCAGTTATATGCTTAAGTATAAAATAATTTATTTTTTGGGTATATTTTGTAATGAGGGTTGTAGGGTTAAGATGTCATTTAGCCACAATGAGTTGATCGTTTTTAAGTAGCATGTGTATGTAATTAAAAGAACCAATCATCAAAACAGGATGTTCTGGGGTCTGAAGGGTTGAAATCATTAGTTTTTTGAGTTCGTGAACAGATTTTTTAGTACTGGTTTTCGTATGGACATTGTAGGTTTAAGTTTTGGTTTAGCCACATTCTCTTGTCCATTTTATGATAGGTTGTCTTATCTTCTTTACGGTTCTGTATATATTTTGTTATATTCTGGGGTCCTACATGTCGAAATGTGCTAGCAGCCAAAACAATGCATTATATAAAATTCTTCGGAATATTTTAAGCTTGAATATTAAAGGTTACCCTATCATTAAGCCACTGTCTAGGGAAAACTATTATGAAACTTGATAGTTTCCCTTTATAAAACTAAACTAACATATCTACATTTTGCGGTTCTAAGCAGTTATATGCTTGAATATAAAATAATTTATTTTTTGGGTATATTTTGTAATGAAGGTTGTAGGTTTAAGATGTCATTTAGCCACAATGAGACAATCGTTTTAAAGTAGCATGTGTATGTAATTAAAAGAATCAATCATCAAAACAGGAAGTTCTGGGGTCTGAGTGGTTGAAATCATTGGTTTTTTGAGTTGGTGAATAGATTTTTTAGTACTGGTTTTCGTATGGACATTGTCGGGTTAAGTTTTGGTTTAGCTACATTCTTTTGTCCATTTTATGATAGGATGTCTTATCTTCTTTACGGTTCTGTATATATTTTGTTATATTCTGGGGTCCTACATGTCGAAATGTGCTAGCAGCCAAAACAATGCATGATAAAAAATTCTTCGGAATATTTTGAGCTCGAATATTAAAGGTTACCCTATCATTTAGCCACTTTCTAGGTTAAACAATTGTGAAACTTGATCGTTTCACTTTATAAAACTAAACTAACATATCTACATTTTGCGGTTCTAAGCAGTTATATGCTTAAGTATAAAATAATTTATTTTTTGGGTATATTTTGTAATGAGGGTTGTAGGGTTAAGATGTCATTTAGCCACAATGAGTTGATCGTTTTTAAGTAGCATGTGTATGTAATTAAAAGAATCAATCATCAAAACAGGATGTTCTGGGGTCTGAGGGGTTGAAATCATTAGTTTTTTGAGTTCGTGAACGAATTTTTTAGTACTAGTTTTCGTATGGACATTGTAGGATTAAGTTTGGGTTTAGCCACATTCTTTTGTCCATTTTATGATAGGATGTCTTGTCTTCTTTACGGTTCTGTATATATTTTGTTATATTCTGGGGTCCTACATGTCGAAATGTGCTAGCAGCCAAAACAATGCATGATAAAAAATTCTTCGGAATATTTTGAGCTCGAATATTAAAGGTTACCCTATCATTTAGCCACTTTCTAGGTTAAACAATTGTGAAACTTGATCGTTTCACTTTATAAAACTAAACTAACATATCTACATTTTGCGGTTCTAAGCAGTTATATGCTTGAATATAAAATAATTTATTTTTTGGGTATATTTTGTAATGAGGGTTATAGGGTTAAGATGTCATTTAGCCACGATGAGACAATCGTGTTAAAGTAGCATGTGTATGTCATTAAAAGAATCAATCATCAAAACTGGAAGTTCTGGGGTCTGAGTGATTGAAATCATTGGTTTTTTGAGTTCGTGAACAGATTTTTTAGTACTGGTTTTCGTATGGACATTGTAGGGTTAAGTTTTGGTTTAGCCACATTCTCTTGTCCATTTTATGATAGGTTGTCTTATCTTCTTTACGGTTCTGTATATATTTTGTTATATTCTGGGGTCCTACATGTCTAAATGTGCTAGCAGCCAAAACAATGCATGATATAAAATTCTTCGGAATATTTTAAGCTCGAATATTAAAGGTTACCCTATCATTTAGCCACTTTCTAGGTTAAACAATTGTGAAACTTGATCGTTTCACTTTATAAAACTAAACTAACATATCTACATTTTGCGGTTCTAAGCAGTTATATGCTTAAGTATAAAATAATTTATTTTTTGGGTATATTTTGTAATGAGGGTTGTAGGGTTAAGATGTCATTTAGCCACAATGAGTTGATCGTTTTTAAGTAGCATGTGTATGTAATTAAAAGAATCAATCATCAAAACAGGATGTTCTGGGGTCTGAGGGGTTGAAATCATTAGTTTTTTGAGTTCGTGAACAAATTTTTTAGTACTAGTTTTCGTATGGACATTGTAGGGTTAAGTTTTGGTTTAGCCACATTCTTTTGTCCATTTTATGATAGGATGCCTTGTCTTCTTTACGGTTCTGTATATATTTTGTTATATTCTGGGGTCCTACATGTCGAAATGTGCTAGCAGCCAAAACAATGCATGATATAAAATTCTTCGGAATATTTTAAGCTCGAATATTAAAGGTTACCCTATCATTTAGCCACTGTCTAGGGAAATTTTTTATGAAACTTGATAGTTTCACTTTATAAAACTAAACTAACATATCTACATTTTGCGGTTCTAAGCAGTTATATGCTTGAATATAAAATAATTTATTTTTTGGGTATATTTTGTAATGAAGGTTGTAGGGTTAAGATGTCATTTAGCCACAATGAGACAATCGTTTTAAAGTAGTATGTGTATGTATTTAAAATAATCAATCATCAAAACTGGAAGTTCTGGGGTCTGAGTGATTGAAATCATTGGTTTTTTGAGTTCGTGAACAGATTTTTTAGTACTGGTTTTTGTATGGACATTGTAGGGTTAAGTTTTGGTTTAGCCACATTCTCTTGTCCATTTTATGATAGGTTGTCTTATCTTCTTTACGGTTCTGTATATATTTTGTTATATTCTGGGGTCCTACATGTCGAAATGTGCTAGCAGCCAAAACAATGCATGATAAAAAATTCTTCGGAATATTTTGAGCTCGAATATTAAAGGTTACCCTATCATTTAGCCACTTTCTAGGTTAAACAATTGTGAAACTTGATCGTTTCACTTTATAAAACTAAACTAACATATCTTCATTTTGCGGTTCTAAGCAGTTATATGCTTGAATATAAGATAATTTATTTTTTGGGTATATTTTGTAATGAGGGTTGTAGGGTTAAGATGTCATTTATCCACAATGAGTTGATCGTTTTTAAGTAGCATGTGTATGTAATTAAAAGAATCAATCATCAAAACAGGATGTTCTGGGGTCTGAGGGGTTGAAATCATTAGTTTTTTGAGTTCGTGAACAAATTTTTTAGTACTAGTTTTCGTATGGACATTGTAGGGTTAAGTTTTGGTTTAGCCACATTCTTTTGTCCATTTTATGATAGGATGCCTTGTCTTCTTTACGGTTCTGTATATATTTTGTTATATTCTGGGGTTCTACATGTCGAAATGTGCTAGCAGCCAAAACAATGCATGATATAAAATTCTTCGGAATATTTTAAGCTCGAATATTAAAGGTTACCCTATCGTTTAGCCACTGTCTAGGGAAAACTATTATGAAACTTGATAGTTTCACTTTATAAAGCTAAACTCACATATCTACATATTGCGGTTCTAAGCAGTTATATGCTTGAATATAAAATAATTTATTTTTTGGGTATATTTTGTAATGAAGGTTGTAGGGTTAAGATGTCATTTAGCCACAATGAGACAATCGTTTTAAAGTAGTATGTGTATGTATTTAAAATAATCAATCATCAAAACTGGAAGTTCTGGGGTCTGAGTGATTGAAATCATTGGTTTTTTGAGTTCGTGAACAGATTTTTTAGTACTGGTTTTCGTATGGACATTGTAGGGTTAAGTTTTGGTTTAGCCACATTCTCTTGTCCATTTTATGATAGGTTGTCTTATCTTTTTTACGGTTCTGTATATATTTTGTTATATTCTGGGGTCCTACATGTCGAAATGTGCTAGCAGCCAAAACAATGCATGATAAAAAATTCTTCGGAATATTTTGAGCTCGAATATTAAAGGTTACCCTATCATTTAGCCACTTTCTAGGTTAAACAATTGTGAAACTTGATCGTTTCACTTTATAAAACTAAACTAACATATCTTCATTTTGAGGTTCTAAGCAGTTATATGCTTGAATATAAGATAATTTATTTTTTGGGTATATTTTGTAATGAGGGTTGTAGGGTTAAGATGTCATTTAGCCACAATGAGTTGATCGTTTTTAAGTAGCATGTGTATGTAATTAAAATAATCAATTATCAAAACAGGAAGTTCTGGGGTCTGAGTGGTTGAAATCATTGGTTTTTTGAGTTCGTGAACAGATTTTTTAGTACTGGTATTCCGATGGACATTGAAGGGTTAAGTTTTGGTTTAGCCACATTCTTTTGTCCATTTTATGATAGGTTGTCTTATCTTCTTTACGGTTCTGTATATATTTGGTTATATTCTGGGGTCCTACACGTCGAAATGAGCCAGCAGCCAAATTAGTGTGTTTAAAAAAAAAATCTCTGGCTGGTTCAATATACAACTACACAAATTATATACAACAAAATAATATCAACGTAGTTGTTATGCTTTTCAGGAATTTTTGCGTTTATTATTTTCATAGTAATTTGATAAAACTTAATTTACCTTCTTAATTTAGTCGGATTATAGGCTGCAAATTTTGGCTGCCAACTTCACACTGGTCCTGACATCGATGCTCTTAAACCGTTGAACCAATGAGATTTGGTGGTCGATATGCTTTTGTATTTTAAAACAGGCATTAGTTCGATGTTTTCGTCACAGCTTTAGATAATTTGGACTACAAGACAGCAGTGTACCTATGTTACACTTACATATACTTTGGATTCAAAGAAAGCAATGTATTGCAACTAAAGATACTTAATTACTGATAAAATAAGTTTGCTTTTCCAAGACATTGCCGGGTTCGAGTTTTAGTGTGTTGTTAATTTTTCATTTGGAATAAGTGTTTTTTATTCCTGTTATATATATAGCTTATGACCATTGTAACACCTTTGGGTGAATGTGTATGTATATAAATATGTTGTACACGCGATGTCAAGAATGTGAAACTGCCTCTCAAGAACAGCAGCCATGTGTTAGGTAGGTAATTGGTGTTAATTTTTTAAGTGTGTATTTAATTGTGTAGATAGCAATACAAAGTTTCGAAAAATGCCCTTACAGCATACAATAAAGCTCAATCATATATATTAATATAGAACCATGCACCCCTTTTGCGGCAATCCACGTGGATTGCCACAAAATTTTCAAATTCAATTCCACTGGACCACCATATATTTAATAAAAAACAGAAAAATCTATGCAAGTAGAATTGGTACTTGAATAATGTCAGACTGTGAGCATAGGACGGAATAATGCGAGTGAGCGAAACTCATTTTGCATGCGAGTGAGCGAAACAGAACTGCGCATTATTTAAATATAGTATTTTTTTTATTCATATTCATATGAATATGGCAAACCAATATATTTGGCATTTATCGATTTCACGAAAGCATTTGACAGCCTAAACCATGAATACATCTGGAAAAGCTTAAAAGAACAAGGGATAAACCCAGTATATATTGAGAGTATCAGGTGGATTTATGCAAATAGCAAAGCAAAAATAAGACTCGAGACTATAGGAGACGAGTTCCCTATTAGGAAAGGAGTAAGACAAGGTGATCCACTCTCCCCGAAACTATTCTCAGCTGTATTAGAAAGGATATTTCGAAAATTAGAATGGGATGGCTTAGGTCTCAATATTAATGGCACACGCCTTAACCATCTACGCTTTGCAGATGATATAGTCCTTTTTGAGGAAGATCCTAAAAAACTCGAAGTAATGATAGAAGATTTAGCAAAAGAAAGCGCGAAGGTTGGACTCAAAATGAACGAAATGAAAACAAAACTAATAACAAACACACTAGAAGTAGACATCACTGTAAACGATAAAAGAATAGAATATGTAAATGAATACACCTACTTGGGACAAATAATCACTGCATATGGCCAAACAACAAAAGAAGTGGACAAAAGAATTGCAACAGGTTGGAAAAAATTTTGGAGTTTGAAAGAAATCATGAAAAGCACAGACCATAGTTTGAAAATAAAGAGCAAGACCTTCAATGTTTGCATACTTCCATGCCTGACTTACGGATGTGAGACATGGGCGCTAAGTAAAATTCACAGAGAAAGATTTCAAAGATGCCAAAGAGCCATGGAACGAAGCATACTTAATATAAGGCGAAGTGACAGAATAAATTGCGAAACTATCAGGAATAAAACTAAGCTAACTGACATACTTAAAAAGATAGACCAACAAAAATGGCGTTGGACGGGTCATATGATTCGTAGCAAGTACGAAAAATGGAGCAAAACAATAACTAATTGGTATCCAAGAGACGGGAAAAGAAGCAAGGGAAGGCAGGTCAAAAGGTGGGAGGACGAACTCAGGTTAACAGCTGGTCCTTACTGGAAGAGAGCAGCTATGGACAGAATCCATTGGAGAGAGCTAGAGGAGGCCTTTGCCGAAAGGCACTCTGAATTGAGGGATATTATTTAGCATAAATTATGAAAATGTTATTTAAAAAATCAGAAATAAAGGCTTATTATTATTATATTTTTTTTATAAATTTATATAAAAAAACAGTTCTTAAAAGCTAAACCTTTTATTAAATTTTAAATCTTATAAGTACTCTATCACATGGTTGCTACTTAACAATTAGAAATAAAATTTGTTTTAATATTTTAATTTTTGCAGTAACTCCGCGGATTACATTACTAATAAACAAAATTACGAGAGAAATAATGATAGCACTTGACTATAATTTTTCATATAGTAATATATTGTTAAATGAAATTTATACTAATAGGATTTATTATATAGAAACAAAACCTGGGTAAGCAACATTTTTTAAAATTAATGCATGATTTTTTTTCTATCGAGACAAATTTCTATATGGAATCGTGTTTTCATATCAGGCATAGTATTTCTCATATCCTCTAAAATATTGTATTCATATCTGTAAGGCGTACAATCATACACGTTCACTTTTTTGAGACTCACTTCATGTTAAGTTAGCTCTCTGTTTCTCGTATCATAGATTGTCAGTCAAACATCTCCAGTTCCCAACTCGACATAACTATTAGAACGACTGAACGACAGCGCAGCGGTTGTACGCGACCGTTTATATACCTTGGGCCATGTATTGTATGCGCTGAAAGCAACTGACAATAGAAACTTATCCCCGACCACCGACGCCGCAACTAACTGGATACTCAGCTACTAGACGTGGCCGCATTGTGATCGTAATGACACGGGTTTGAAATCTCTGCTACGGAGTTACAAAACTGACTGTTTTGACTTTTGAGTTTGACTCGCGTTTCACTCTCCTGCTTCTATTCCGCCGGTGTGAGGTCTTTATATCATGTTTTATTTAAGAGCACAAACGACAATACACAAATATTTTATTCAGTTTTAGTTACTGTGTCAATTCGCTTTACTCAAAGTGTTATCAGGAATTCTAGTATAAGTGCAGATACTAACAAATATTTTAAAAATATATTTAAGAAAAAATTAAATTAGTATTTTAATAAAACACTTCAAAAATATATCTAGTGACAATTCCGCATAATTTTAATTGCTAAGCCGACGTGACGTCACAAACGCCACGCAGCCAAACCAGAAGAATTTCGCTTCGACACGAAGCATCCTCAGAAGGTCTTGACTCTTCGAGCGCAAGACCTAGATCAGTCTCGATAAAATCGTGTAAAAGCGTAATGCGTCGAATATTATTCCGGTTTGGCTGCATGCGGTACTACAATTAACCTTAGGTATTATCCATAGATTCAGAAATAAACAAAGTTAAATCCACGACTTACCAAAGCGAGTAACATACCAAAAGCTGCGTCACCAGTAGCGCACTACTACCATATAATATAATTACCTCCAACAGCCATAAACTTATTTTGCTTAATAAAACAGAGGATTGAAACGATATCTGTACTGTGACAACCACTACACTGGACAAAGTAATTACGTAGTTAGTGACGTAGTAGTTACTACTCAACCCTGGCAGTGTATGCAAATTGAGGGTAAATAAATTTATCCAACAACTTATAACATACAATCACAATAAAATAAAAAACAATAAATAATAAATAACAATCGACGCTACTTGTGACCAACATGCTGGCAATGCGGCCAGCATGTTGGGAACACTGCCTAATGGTAGCGGAATATTGGATTAGTTTGTAGTAATAAGTTTTTATTTTAATTTTATTTTTTTAAGTTAAATATGTTAATTTTAGTCAGAAATATCTGTTGTTACACTTTAGTTATCTTTTACAAATAAATTATATTATGCAATAAAATCACAATTAAAAAATATATGTATATATTTTGATACAGTGTCATTTAAAGCATACAATACATACAAGGCAAGAAAATATGATAAATACATTTATGTCATGCCTCAATATAAAAAGATCACGTCATAATATTAAAATAGTAGTATGACTCTGTATCAAATATATCATCAACTTACTTTTGGATATAAAAATTGAGCTTGATTCTTTAATCATATACGGTTATTTATTATAAATTTGAATTACGATTCCAAAAATGCTGTTTCTAAAAAGTGGTCCTGGATTTTTCTGAACATAGTTTAGTCTTACATGTAACGCTCCTAAACGTCCTATAGCTATTTATGTCAGTCCGAACTAAAATTGATGCCTGAAAATGCGGGTGGGAAAAGTCGATTTCATGAATGTTCTTCCTGTTCTTCGCAGGTTTCGTGCCCTCGTGTAAACGAAAAAGAATTGATACATATATGTTTTGCATCATTACAAATAATATATAAAAAAAACTATTTGTAATTTAAGCGATTTGGTTATCATTTCTCTACCTGGAGGCTGTTACAAACGTCGCTAGTCTATTTTGATTAGACTATGGTCATGGCGCGTTGACCTCATCTCCGGGCGTCTTGGTCTTCAAACCGCATTTGGGCCTTAATTCATATGGCGCGGCGACAGACGAAGGAGTCCCTCCCTCTGTAAATCTAATACTCGTCAGGTAAGTGATATTTTTACCGTGCATCACACTCTTTATTATGAACAAATTTACTCGAGATTTTATGTCAGCATACTGAGATATCCCCCGTGGGGTGCCGGGTTAGAATTGCAACTCCCCATATTATCCCGTGGGTGTCGTATTAGCCGACTAAGGGAAAAATACTGGAAGGTGGGCAGCAGCGCCTTCTAAAGAACTGCCAACTTACACTGCGATCCCCAAGACGCCTGCCAAGCGTGGAGATTATGGTAAATACCCCCTTAATAGGGGAGGCTGTGTTCAGCAATGGACGATCCGGCTGTTACAGTACAGTTTACTGAGATATAGTAATATAAAGTTGATTGATGATTAAACACCAATGTTAGTTTGTTTTAAATATTTACTACTAGTGCATATCCGAAATATCCATATTAACCGGATTTATAGTGTTTAGGGAGTATCTAATATATCCAGGTAGTCCGGACGGACAACTGCATGCCCTATTTATGTATTCCCACGCATATTTTATTATTAGATCACCAAATCTAGATTTTTATAGTTGTATAGAGTATTGTTTGAAATCAGTCTCATTTAAATTTTATCAACTTTTATCAACAATGTGCTAGTACGAATACAAGTATTCATCACCTATGCGACTTATCACCTATGCGACATGTAAACTTACATGTCGCATAGGTGATAAGCACATGAATTCCCAGCTGATTTTGCAAACAAAGCAGGATTATGAGTTGGAAGTGCTGCGATCTGAATTCTGAATTTGGGAGAGTTATATCACTGGTAAGTTCATATTTACTTGAAATTTTGTTAATCGTAGACGCTGCAAGTCATAATAGAAACTTATCCCTGACTGACTCAGTAACTTGCAACTGTTAAAGATGGACTACGACTGGAAATGGCTGCTTTCTTAAATTAAAGGTAATAAATACTACAGCCCCAACATGTGTTGCCAACAATGGACTAACAGTTTGTTGAAGGAGTAAAGGTTCCTTAAGTAATCTATGATAAAGGTCTAAAGCACTCGTATCGCTTCATCTTTGCCTCTCCTTATTCTCACGACTTCTTGCGAGGTTATCTCGTGTGGAGACGATGCAGGCAGAAGGACGGCGATTATTGATGTCCGTTGTAGTATGGAGGTCCATACAATAAATAGAAACGGGCTATTTCCTGAATTTGCTGACTGACAAGTGCTAAATAGCTTTATTGGAACAGATTTTTAGTAAAATGTATTTAGTTTGTATCAGTAATGAAATTATATGTTAATAAAATTATCTAAGGCCAAGAAAGTGCGAAACACGTTTCCTTGAAATTTTCTTGATTTCATAAATTTCTTCATAATTTACGTATTAGGGACAAGAAAAGTTACATAGGTATTCGATTTACATTACTACTTTTATATTTTTAAACTTACTTTCGGATTTTACCTAAACTAATCGCGATTTCACCATTGCTGCCTCTCTTTCACTCCTACGCAGTCCGATAGTGACAAAGTTTCAGCATTTGACAGCCTTTTAAAGGTCTGAAGAGGAGCTCCTTTTCAGGGGATTATTATTTGGATTGAGAAATATGTAATCTGAATGTTTTAAGAACTAATCAGTGCTGAAGGATTTTTTCATTACTGCTTGGTTATTATTAAAAAAAAACATAATTACAGCTGTTATTATTTTAAACTCCTCAACTGATGAATTTAGAAAACTTTCGCCAAAAGGTGGTTATTCTTAACAAATCCGTGTTGAAAATCTAACTGTAGGCAATTGCATCCCTGTGATAAAAATAATTATCTCTTATTTTGACACATTTCGGATAAACAAAAGGTAGTAACCACCATGTTGATTGAACTGTATTGATTCCATGTTTTGTTTTATTTCCGTTACAAGCTCCTAATTGACCTGAATCACCCCGTTAACGGCTTGAATTGAGGATATGTGAAATAATATTGCTGTTGTTTATTTGCCGTGCCTTGTGTAGCCTCGTAAAATACATTTTCCAATACATGATTGAATGTTACTAGGTGAATAGATATTAAACAAGTTAAAACGGTTTAAATCATCTATATTTATCATTATTTTTGTCCTGACATTTCAAACACTTTACAGTGATCTTCATCAGGGGTGAGTCAGTCACCACGAGATCGTTTATAGCTAGCTTAGCTTATAGGCTAGCCTTTGACCACTATCTCACCTGATGGTAAGTGATGAAGTGGTCAAAGATGTTGTTCAGGCTAACCTAGAATTACTAGCTCTAAAGGACAGTCTGTCGGATCACACCGTAAGGTGCTTGGCGACAGTTTTTCTACTTAAGGGCTAACCAGGCGGGGATTCGTAAAATAAAATATGTGTGATTTAAACCGTTTAAAGCTATTGCTATATATATATAACCGTTTAAATTGTTGTTAATATGTGTAAAAATCCTAGGCGAAACCCTATGACAACAATTACATTACTAAATGTGAGTCAATTTTTTTTTACTATCCAAGTGCGATTCGGGCTGTGCTCTTTTGGGGCTCCACATACGAGTATCAACAGCGTGTGATTTTGATCTCAATTTCAAAGATGATAATAATAATAATAATAATTTATTCCTCAAAAATTAAAATTACATCAGGATATTTCTAATAATAATTAAAGAAAAAAATATTAATAAAAAAGTTTAAAATACGTATATCTGAATGAAGTTTTAATGGATCTTGTTTCTTTACATCGTGATCTGCGTCCTTCGAGGACCCCATTATTAATTTACAGCGAGGACATAAATTTAGTCTCAAAAATATATTTTTAGAAATATAATGAATCATATATTGACGTATTTAGCATTTGTTAGTTAATTAGAGAATTTATATTATATAATACCGAAATATCAGATTCTTAACTAGTTTGGAGTTTGATATAGACCCTGTAACAAAAGTGGTCTAAAATTTACACATTTGATTTTTCTCCATTTGTTAAAATATATAGATTACTTATGTAGACTTAGCTAGAGAATTAAATAGATATCAATGTAAATATATTTTTTCGGTAGTACCAGACCAGGGTTATTCCAGCTTCCAATTCTGTATATCTCCAACAACTAGTTTACAAACTCGGTACTGTCTAGCTGTCTTAATTCAGTTCTGCTGTCGTCGGCGACCGCTGCGGCACCGCACCGATTCTCCGACGATAAACTTGCGTTTAACTGTTGTTCACTGAGAGACCGTTTAAAACTCAACTTTTTCAATTATTCTCCTTGTAGTTGACTTCGATTCGTGGGGAATTATTTGATTTGCAAGTTCCGGAATAGGATGCTCAGTTGAATAAGTATAGTGTAGTCGGGGGGTTTTAGGGTTCCGTACATGGAATGGGAACATGAAACCTTTATAGGATCAAATCTGCCTCAATATTAGTATGTCACATTCTATTTATTTACATCAAGAGTATATAGAGGATTATATTAGAGGAAAAATGTTGTAAGTTTATGTAAATACAATATATCCAATTACAACTAAGTCTCAGACGAAAGCATATACGAATACTGTTTTTTTTACAGCTGATAAGTGATGATGTGGTCGAGAATGGTAAACAAGCTTATGGGACTAAAAGTTACCAAATCAGTATTTCCAACTTAATACACTGAAAAGAACACATATTCTATAAAAATTGTAAAAATAATATGTCTAAGAATAGTTCTTCGTAATTAATTATTTGTGAGCATTTCGACTCTGCAATCTACTATGACTTGTAAGTTGTCTAATTATTTTATTGTAGTAGCTGTAGTGTTGTTAATAAAGGCAATTGCAATTGAACAAAATGTAATTGTACGTGCTATATTTTTTTTCGAACTAATAAAAATTTCTCACGTCTATTTCGTCTATGTACTCGTAGCTCCAATAATCGTGATAGCAACAAATGCTTTATAACCGATTCTTTCACCAAAAGATAGGCAGTTTAAAAAATAAAAACTATAAGCTCGATAGCCTTATATTTAATCCAGAAGTTCTTGTGTTTATTATTGTATTGTGTCTTTCTCATGCATTCCGGACGAAAATGTTAACGTAATTGCATGTCGCGGGGTGCGCGCTCAAATAATCCTTCTTTGAATGATAGTTTGTTTGATTCCGGAGTCGATGAGTTGTTAAGCTTAACCTGGAATTGGACAATTGTCCTTGAAATATGGGAACTGCCATTACTCACCGTTATGTGCTTGATGACAGACTTTCTACCTAAAAGTGGCGATGCGAAAAGGCTCGCTTGGCTAATCAGCTTGGGTTGCTCCTATACCTAATACTAATCTTGCAAATTTGGTCAATTTTTATGTGTATATGTATAGTTCAAAAGTGGAGCCAGTGATGTAGACAAGGCCCAGGCCTTGGGCGGTCAGATATAGGGTATATTAGGGGTGGCATACGTGCACCATATCTGTTCGTAAAATTATTTTGTAAATACGTTCGTAAAAGTACGGAACCTTTCTCCACGTGAGTTCGACTCGCGCTTGGTCCGCTTTTTAATGGGGAGGTAGCAAAGTGCAAAGCGTTTGTGCTTGAGTGGCTTCTTAATGCAGTTAGCACTTAAGCACTGTTAGCCGCTGAAGTTGATATTTTGTTGGATTCAGTTTTAATCGAGTGCTATTAAGTAGTCGCAGTTAAGAATTCATTAACATTTTGTGTATCTTTTACATTTCTTTATTTTCGTAACAATAGGTATTTAATCATCAGAATCAGAATCATTTATTGACCACAATAACTAAGTATGTTTACTCTTGGCAAGTCAGTGTAGGTATTTTCTTTAAACTTTCGTGAACTAAACTCATGTTTCTAAATTCCTGACGAGTCTATCCACGCACGATTTAACATCAAAATAATATTTTTACTAACCTCGACGTTTCGATCAAGTTGCATTGACCGTGGTCACGAGTAGGCTGAAGAAGTGGGTGTCATCGTCTTGAGGAGCGGCGGGAGCGAAGGTAGATTTAAATCTACCTTCGCTTGGTTTTCGTTAATGTACGAATCATTCTGGCTTTTAGTCAGTACATCTGAGTAGGGAAAAGCACATAACATAATTTTAAATGCATTAAGGCTTAACAATGAGGTAACATTTGCTATAACCTGTTTCCTGTCTATAGCTAAACTTTACCTAAATAGACAATAACTATAGTATTGCTAACAATTGCAGAAGACATAATTTTCTTCTCAATTTAAGCGTAAGAAGCACCATGTGACCAGAATATTGCATAAAAATGTTTAGTTTATATTTATAATAATAAGAATAATTCATGATTACTATACTCGTCAACAACCAAAAGTTCAATAGGAATATAATTATCATCAAATTTAAAAGTAATTCATTAATTACTTTTAAATTTGATGATTATTAATAATTAAACAACTTTCACGGTTTAAAATAAAGCGAATATTTATATATATATTTTTGTCCCGAAGTTTCAAACATTTTCCAGTGAACGTGGTTACGGTCCTTTTTTTAGGGTTCCGTAGTCCTGACAAGGAACCCTTATAGTTTCGCCATGTCCATCTGACCGAGGTTTTTGTAATCTACCAACGGATTCTGTATCACGCTATCATAACGTTTTCATTCGAGTATCTATAGAATACACGAACGAATTTTTAAAATAACAATTGAAATAATAACTTGACACCTTCGTACTTTTACTTTTTTATCTTCAATGGGAAGAAATCGGAAGAGTATAAAGAACATCAGAATCGTTCTATTTTAAGATAACGTGTTCCTACGGAACCCTTCTTCGTGCGTGTCCCGACACGCATTTGACCGTTTATATTCCGTGGTTACGGGGTGAGTTTTAAAATACATTAATTTTTATGCGTCATAATCGCAAAAATCTAAGATAGAATAATTTTATATTGCATATTCATAAATTCATTAATATAGTGAATTTGATTGTATTAGAAATATAATTTGAGAGTTTGATTTATCTGACATAAGTTTATAACGGCCCGCCCCGGCTTCGCACGGGTAATTACGACTAATACGAATGTGATGTATGCTATACTATCTTTCAATTTGGGTCAAATTGCACACGGTGTTGAAATCAAATTTAAAATTGGTTCAGTATCGTAATTAAACAACTTTAAACAGTTTAAATAGCGTATATTTTTCATTATATGGTTCAGTTTAGGAGTCCATCGCGGACAAATAACGTGACACGTAATTTTTATACATAAAGATAAGGCAACTTATTACACATATTAATTTTTAATCTAATGGCCTGTTTTTGTGTTTTTATTAGTTTTGCTTTTCGTGTAAACAGCTTGTTTTTATTCCGGAGGTTTTATGAATAAATTTACAAAAATACTAATATAACAAATGCGAGAGGAGTGACAAACATACACACTTACATCCTCACTCATAACTTAAGAAGTGAGTGAGAATGTGAGTGTGTATCTTTGTTACTCCTTCACACTGAAAGGGCTGAACCGTGTTGGATGAAACTTTCAATATAGACAGTTTAGGTTCTGGAGTACATAAACTGTCGTTTTTTTAGGGAGGACAACGATTTTTAATGCCGCTTTCGTCCGTACAACGCCGTAGTTCATTAGAAGCCATTCTTTTGACTTGGAATATAAATACCGTAAACATCTAATTAGCAATCATGGTATATATGTAATAAGTCCAGACATTGTCATTGAAACAGAAAATAAAACGTACCAGTATATTCCAGATACAGAAACTTCAGATAAGAATCCCTTTGCAAAATTTCATAAAAGAGTTTCAAACTCGACCAAACGAGAACGTGTTTTTATTATTTTTTACCGAGTGTTGTATTCAGATTTTTGCCTTAGGAGCATTGACACATCTGCAAATGAGAAAAGATGCTTCATTACTGAATAACATAAAGGATACTTTTCATCAACAATCTCTATAATCATTGCATGTCTCTGTGGGTGAAACCGCGGGGCGCAGCTCAGGTCTGAGGACTTTTTCCTCACCTCTTTTTGGATCTTACTCTATCCTCTTGTAGTATGTCGTAATGGTGACTATAGAAAGAATGTGACAGGGCACTTTGTGAATGCTTGCCAGTAGTTAAATATTGGGAATTCTGCCCCACTCCATTCGTGTTCGGTCCATCGCCAGCCCTTGCTGGCGATAGTCCTCCACTCACTTCGTAGGCAGATTCCCAATATTTATTTTGTTAAAACATTATAACTTATTACACCTTGGTTCGAAATGATGTCTGTTTTTCGTATGTGATGTAAAGCTAAATTTTAACAATAACTGAGGGCTTATGTCGAGCCTTGAGCATAGCGAATCTTCTGTACACTCCAAAGTCTTGCTAAAATTCAGTTGACATAACACATTTCATACGTAAAAATATCTATACCATAGTTTTAGGTCTGCCTATAGCACAAGATTTTTTAACAATGACTAAGGGCTTCTGTCGGGCCTCAAGTGTAGCGAATCTCGTGTATACTCCAAAGCATTGTTTAAATTAATCAAACAATAACTGAGGGCTTATGTCGAGCCTTGAGCATAGCGAATCTCGTGTACACTCCAAAGTCTTGTTAAAATTAGGTTAACATAATACATCTCATAAGTAAATATATCTATACCATGGTTTAGCACATGATTAAAATTTCGTTTTAACAATGACTAAGGGCTTCTGTCGAGCCTCAAGTGTAGCGAATCTCGTGTACACTCCAAAGTATTGTTAAAATTTATATATTCGTTTCATAACTGTTGGGACATAAAAATCTTTAAAATCGTTATCCGTGTCATCTATACAATGTGATGTAAGTTTGACCTACCAATATTATTTACAAATAACTTTATATTATTAATTTTACGTAACTTAACTGGTTCACCCAAAATCCAATCACGAAATGAATATCTTCTACAGTACTATAACTACTTTATATTAAATGTGGCATCAAATATCGATTCCCACAGTTACCTGATATTTACACAGACTTCTTACTTATTCTGTGTACTTACGCTGCACTTCATAAAGTTGCCTACTTTGCAATCTACAGCTAATGGTTTGTTTATACTGCTTAACTAAATTCAAAAGTATTGACTTGATTTTGAGGGGTTTCTTAAAGTTATGGATACAATTTCACTTTTTGATCTTAAATGTATTTTTTTTTTATTTTAATAATTTATTAGTGAATATAGGCTATCCTTCTATTTACGTCAAAAATGCTAGGTATAAAGTGGTGAACATAATAAACCAAGTATAGAACTATCTTTAAGGTATCGCTGTTAGTACAATTGTTAGGTGCTTGGAAACCAATTTTCTCCTTGAGGACATAGCTTGTAAGCAACTATTTTGTAAATGATCTACCACTTAATCGCATCGTGTGCACGAACCATAAAGTTTTTAGTACAGTCAGGGACAAAATACAAAGTCACATATACCGATGGCATAGTGGTTGCATATGTTCATGTATTAAGTTTGATCCCGCGCGTTGTTAAAATTTTTGCTCATGCGCTTAGCATGCGTTACTGAAAAAATCTAAATGTTAAAATAATGATTGTATATTCAATATATGTTCCAATAGGTTATATAAAAGTATTTTTGTCAACGAACATTTGATAAACTAATTACTTATTTAAGTACTTTAAAACAGCATAAGCTATTCTAATTCCAACAAAATAATAAATTTGTAAGAAAGGATTTCCAACTGCAAAAATGTGTTCCATATACTGATGGTGTAGCGTTTGCATATGTCTTGCAGTAAGTTTGATTGTCCAACATACAGCTGGTCTAAATAGGACAGATGAAGGTATATTTGTCTGTGGTATTTTTAAGAAGTACCTACATAAGCACCTACCTCAGTTTTAATATAATTTAAGAAACATATGAGTAAGCTACTGTTATTCCCAAGAAATAATAAACTGGTAGAAGTATTCTAAACAACCAAAATGACTTGCATAGTTTAGCTTATCGCATTATTATGTAAATAAAAGATAAAGTTTTTGTGTACGTGTGAACCTACAAGTATGTTTTTTCTTCACGTTGTAACATTTGAAACAATTTGAATGACATACACAAAGAGTTTCTTTAGCTCCTCGAGTAGCACATATAATAGGTTGACCTGATTTCACGCGGGCGAAACCGCGGACGGAAGCAAGTAAAAAATTAAAAGAAGTCTTTTGTTCGCAAGTGTACTTATTCTTTGCTGTCTTCAGCAGTAGTCATGTTTCAACAAGTATGTACGAGTTCTTTGCTTTCGTCAGCAGTTATCATGTTACAACGCGTGTAGTAGCTAGGGCTGTCAACCATAATGTTAAAATAATATAGGCATTTTAAATTATTTTGATGAAGAACCTTTGCTGTTTTATATAAATAAAGTCTACAAAATACTATTTTCATCATCATTGGCACAAAAGTTATAATAAAAGTTATTTTATTTTCTGCCTTGAGTACTCGTTTTCACATGCGTAACATTAGGGTAATAAGTATCCAAGGTGTAAGTCGATGGTTCTGTCATTACCAAATTTCATACAAATTAGAGGTTTTTCTTAGATAATATATAATACCACAATACTCTTCCCTTTTTGTTGGTTTAAATGAATACTTCACATTTAAGATCTAATAGGTCAGCCTTTGACCAGTATCTCACCTGTTGGTGAGTGATGACGGTGTGGTTGAAGGTGGTAAACAAGCTAAAACTGAAATAGGAACTCTTTAATTATTTCATAGGTATTTTATTTCTTGTACAAACCGTTGGCAACCCTTGTAGCGTGATATATCTAATTACCTTATTCTGCTAATTTTGCATCTTTAGTGTATAACGTACTAAAGAACAAAATGTAACATGTGCATCATACATTATTTGGAAAATCAATCCTGGATGATATGATAGTTAAGCGTATTATAGACTGATTGCTGATATTGCTGACATGTTTTTTTATTTGCTTTAAAACCTCGGTTTTTTGTCATAAATTTTATATCGATATTAATTTCCACATCAGTGACAAGTTTACTCTGCTGGTTCCTGCTCCGATAAAATGTTAGTAAGTAATATTAAATAATTTTTCCCAACATCATATTCACTCGATTATTTTTCTTGAAATTATTAATTGAAAAATGTGCTCTCCAATCTCCTACATGTTAATGTTATGTAAATTTAGGTATGTGACAAGCCCAGTGCAGCACCGCACAGCATGAAGCTCTGTAATTTTTATGAAGCTGGCAAGAGCAAGAAATATGATGTTTATCATTAGGCTAATAACTTATAATAACTGGTGATAAAAATTTGGTTGTGTAACTAATTAATCCAGGTATTAAATTGTTACTTAAATTTACAGGTCTGACTCCGAATTTGAATCCGCGACCAGTGTAGTACCCACCGTTGCGGCGCCAAAAAGGAAAAAAGCCTGCAAGCCGAAGAGTAACCCAGCACACGAAAGGTAAATATTTTGAAATAAGTGTGTTCAATAGGTTGGTAGGAATATTCTCTAAAAACATCATGACTTAGATACACAAATTATTTGTCTTATTGATTAAAACTACTCATTGAATTAAAGTAAATTAATAAGTAAAACATTTTTGTGTAAAACTTCATACTAGGTACTTTACATAAAATTGCTATGTTCTTCAAATTTATACTTGTGAAATTATATTTTTTGTTACCCAATCAGTAATATTTTTATTTTGTAGAATCGTTACAAATTATTTTTTCAATTCTTCGAGAGCCATTATAAGCTGTATCTTAAGTTTTCTTTTTTTGTCTGCAGTACAAAACCAAAGACAAATCTATTTAAGATCCTAAGAGCTGAAGAAAAGTCGTCTGCAGCAGAATGCAGTTCTTCAACAACCTTCAAGCTAGAGTCATCATTTACTAGCCGGGTATCAACTGGGTCGGCGCGTCGTGCTGCTAATGTGAAGGGTTCGTACTTTGTGGAGCTCAAAGTATTCAACACAGACGACGCGCTGCGAGCTGATCCACGAGAACGGTACAAACAAGCATTGGCAAGTGTAAAGCTTTAATGTAACGAGCATACTCCAACCTGGGAAACACTGCAGGCTTTTATGGGGGAGGCTTACTCTCATTTCGAGAATAGTGAGCCCAAATTTTATTCAAATAAAGTAACTTTTAAATAATTAAGATACCATTAGATATTATTGCAAATACTAAATTGGTTTAGTCAGTGTATCTGATACGTTTTACTTTTATTGGGGAGGCTTATTCTATTATAAGAACTTTCAAATAAGTACATAATGTAAGATTAGATATATTAAAATAAATATTTAATTGGTATGGTCAGTATACCTAATACGTGTTATTAATAAAGAACTTATTTTACCTAATAATATGTCCAATGAAATAGGTAGTTAGGGTAATATCAACGTATTTTCTAATAGAATCGGTAATTAATGTTTCTGAAAATAATACATTGAAATTTTAAACCGTTATTTAAAAGTTAAAATTATAAAACCTTTAAGTTTTTATTTTTAGATTATCCCCTCAACTCCTAATATATATATATATATATACATATACTTAACGAATTACTTTTGTTGTTATAATATTCAAATATGCTATAGTTACCATTACCAGGTAGGTACTAGATATATATTTATTAAGCGATTAGCGTTTGCTTACAAATAACTAAGTGGGTATATTAAGAGGTTTTGCATAATGCCGTTTTGCACAGCATGTAGCATACATATACGAAATAAATCATGGGTAGGTCATTTACGGAGTTATTCACACAAAGAAAAAAATAACGCTTGCGCTATTCCACTTAATATCGATGGCGTTCGAGTAATACAATCAGCATTTCGTAATCGCATCGTTACTTATAGTTTGGAAGCAACGACGGCAGCCACTAAGTCGTGTTTGGATTCGTTTTTTCTATCTTATCGCAATACACTCCAAACTCTTTTACAGAAATCTGTAGATGAGCATACAAGCTGCAAGGTAAATTTTGAGCTCTTTTCAATTTTTTTAAAGATTGCTGACAATAACGAAGTAATAAAATCTTTTGGAACCAAAAATAACCTTCCAATTACGATTTTGAGACCCTTTTTACAACAACCATACAAACACTTAAGCACAAAATTGAAGAGTTTGAAACTCAAGACAGTGGTTGGAGTTTTTTAGGCAATGTACGTCTGGAAATAAACATTAATAAATACCAACCATTGGGTGGTTCTAGTTTCCTTGATTTGCCAAAACATATAAAAAATAAAAAAGCATGTGTTAATATAAAGAACAAAGATCAATGCTGCTTTTTGTGGGCCATAACAGCAGCTCTTTATCCAGCGTCTCATCACCCTGAGAGAGTATCTTCTTACCCACACTTTAGCACTGTTTTAAATATTTCAAATGTATCTTTCCCAATAAATTTTACCGATATAAAGATAATAGAAGACAATAATCCTACCCTACAGTTCATAATCTTTGGATTAAAAAACAAAAATATAGTGGGTCCTCTTTATAAATCACAGAAATCGAGCAATAATAACTCTAAAAAAACAATCTATTTACTTTTTATTGAGAAAGACAACACTATGCATTTTTGTCTAATCAAAGATTTGTCTCGTCTTGCCCGAAGTCAACTCACGTCACATCATGGCAAATTATATTTTTGTGACACTTGTTTGGTATTTTTCATTACATCTGAAGAACTTGATAATCATGTTTGCGGAGGTATAGTAACCGTTTTACCTGATAAAGGTTCAGTAATACAATTTAAAAATTTTGAGCGCAAACAAAATGTTCCTTTTGTTATATACGCTGATTTTGAGACCTTGTTAAAGCCTACAGATGATTTGTCTGACACATCTTGTACAACAACTTTGCATCGTCATATACCAGCGGCATTTGCATATTACGTTGTATGCAAGGAGGATAGTAGTTATAACCGTTTTCGTATCTATCGTAATCCAGATTGTGTGGATGTTTTTATTAAATGGATTTTCAGAGATGTAAATGAAATTAACAAAATACTAAAAATGAATACAGCAATGGTTTTTGACGAAAATGACAAAAAAAATTTTAAAAATGCTACTCGCTGTCACATTTGCAATCATTTTTTGTTTCTCGATCGTGTCCGAGATCATTCCCATTTGACAGGACATTTTAGGGGCGCTTGTCACAAAATATGTAATTTGCAATATAAGCAACCTTCGTTTGTACCTGTATTTTTTCATAACTTAGCAGGCTACGATTGTCACTTGTTCATTACAAAATTAGGTGAATTTCCTGGAGCAGTTAAAATTATTCCAAAAACAAAAGAAAACTACATTTCTTTCACAAAGTTTGTTCCATTGTCAAATGGGGAATATATTCAACTTAGATTCGTAGATTCATTAAAATTTTTGGGTGCTGGGTTAGATAAATTAACGAAGACCATGCAAATTGAAGATTTTCGCATATTGCATGATTTTTTCCCAGACGAGCATCATTTTGATCTTCTTACACGTAAAGGTGTTTATCCCTACGAGTACATGGATCATTTTAAGCGGTATAAAGAGCAATCACTTCCATCAAAGGAAAAATTTTACAGCACCCTCAATAATGCTAATATATCTAATGAAGACTATGAATATGCTCAGTCATTGTGGAATGAATTTAATATTAAAAACTTAGGAGAATACACAGATCTATACTTGAAGACTGACGTTATTTTACTAACAGACATTTTTGAAAAATTCAGAAATACATGCAGAAAGTATTATCAATTAGATCCTGCGTTTTACGTGTCAGCTCCTAGTCTATCGTTCGATGCAATGTTGTTAAAAACAGGTGTGGTGCTAGAATTAATAGACGATTTACCCATGTTGAAAATGATTCAAGATGGAATCCGAGGAGGAGTTTGTATGTGCTCACATAGGCAAGCTAAAGCAAACAACAAATATTTATCGAATTATGATCCAACAAAGCCTGATAAATTTATTGTTTATATTGATTGCAATAACTTGTATGGCTACGCAATGTCTATGACCTTGCCATTGTCTAATTTCAGTTTTTTAAACCACGATGAGATAGAAAAATTGGATGTTACTAAAATTGACGATAATGCTGATTATGGATACATATTAGAAGTGGATTTAGTATATCCAAAAGAATTGCATAATTTGCATAACGACTTCCCATTTTGTCCAGAAAAATGCGTACCACCAGGAAGTAAGAATGAAAAACTTATTCCTAACTTACATGACAAATATATGTATGTCATTCATTACGTTTACCTGAAAACGTGTTTGAAGCAGGGTCTAAAATTAAGAAAAATACATCGCGTTATAAAGTTTAAACAAAGTAAATTTCTAAAACAATACATAGACTTAAACACTAAACTGAGACAAGAAGCCAAATCATCTTTCGAACAAGATTTTTTTAAGCTACTTAATAATAGTGTTTTCGGTAAAACTTTAGAAAACAATGAAAAACGAGTAAAAGTACATTTAGTGAACCAATGGAGTGATGATAAAAATATCACAAAGAAACGCAACTCAGCGGGTAAGTTAATAGCTAACCCTAGTTTTCACAGCGTAACAGTTTTTACCGAAAACTTAGCTGCAATACAAATGAAACCCAACCGAATCATTTTAGACAAACCAATTTACATTGGTTTTGCAGTTCTTGAACTATCTAAAAGCCATATGTACGAATTTCATTATTCAGTATTGAAACCGTTTTATAATAAGTGTTTGCAGATGTGTTACACAGATACAGATAGTTTTATATATGAAATTAAAACTAGAGATTTTTACCAGGACCTAAAATTCAATTTTTTGACTTATTTTGATACCAGTAATTATACTTTGGAAAACAATTACGATATACCGCTCATTAGCAAAAAAGTACCAGGTCTTTTCAAAGATGAAATGGGTGGAAAGTTAATCAAAGAGTTTGTAGGTCTCCGTTCTAAGCTGTATTGCGTACAGACTGCGGATAATGTTACTATTAAAAAAGCTAAGAGCGTTAAATCATGTGTAACCCGAGAATTTACTATTTCTGATTATGAAAAAACCTTATTACAAGGCGATGTTGTTCGAAAAGTTAATGTTTTATTTAAAACAATAAAACACACAATTTTTACACAATCCGTTAATAAAATAGCTTTGTCAAGCAATGATGACAAGCGTTTAATTTCACAAGATAAAATATCTACCAGGGCGCTGGGACATGTATCTTTATTGAAATACTGATAATACCACAGTTAATTATTTTACATATTGATTTATTTAACCTGTACTATGTATTTAATATTATGTTAAAAATACAATGATTATGTTCGCTAGTTAAGTTAACATGTGTTTAGTAATAATAATAATAATAATAATAATAAGCTTCTGTATAATATATAATGATGGTTTGTAAACGTATGTAATTGTATGTTATTTTAAATAAATAATATGTACACCTAATGAAATTTTTCGTTTCATTCAATATTTTAAATTCAAATCCTATACACATAATTAAAATGATGTGCTGTTGTACAGGTTGCAACATGTTATGCACGTGACTGGATGATGCAATAAATCATTACAGCAAGTAGTTTCGTGTTTGATGGAATGAATTTTGTTAACGTTTCAGTAATACGATACCTTCTACATGCTCAAATTACAAGGCGATCAGTGTCAATAAATTTAATAATAGCTAATATTCATTGACACGAAAGTATTGCAAGGAAGCGGTTGTAATTGAATAATTTTAAAGTTTTCTTTTAAATAATAACAGCAATCTACAAGTACAAGTAAGTATTTCTCTAAAATTATTCTTATTTTATTTAGGTTTAATTTTAAACGCATTATATTTTGACACTAATATTTTATATTTTTTACAGAAAATGACATCGGAGAGTGATCCTATGTGGTTACATTGTGCTCAAGACCCCTTAGCCGGTTGGGATGAGTATGAGAGAAAATTAAGAAAAGAACAACGGATAGCAGCAGCAGCTGCAGCTGAATCAACTGCAAATACCAGTAAACCAACAAAACATATGAAGCGTAAAGTCAAAGATTGCGTCTCATATGTTGTCAGCAAGGCACCAAGGAGAGGACACCGTGTTATCAAAATTCAAGTATTTGATTATAACGAACGATTGGGTGCTAATTGTGAAAGTGCTCGTGTACAATATACCGTAGTAGATCCTATAGATGAGATTGTTAATTTAACTGAAAATGTTATAACGAAAATAACAAAAAAACTGACTGAAAACTTTATCGATTAATTGTGTAATGTGTAATGTTATAATAAAAGTGTAATTTAAATCTTTGACAATAAATGTTTGCCAATACTATTTTGGAGTATTTATTTAAGTAAGATTAGAAAATAAAACAACATATTAAATAAAATAATATAAACATTTATTCCATTTTTACATACTTTATTTTTAATATAAATAAAAGATATCTCACATAAATAAGGTTTTAAAATGTTTTATACAAATAATTAAAACTTAAAGAAGAACATGTTGTTATCCAAATACCATTTCCTTAGTATACTAACATTTTTTAAAGCACAAGATTTTTTATGAAATATACAATTATAATTCATTTTGTCCTGACAGTATTTATTATATAAAACAAAAAAGTTAGGACAACCTTTTTCTCCGAGGTCTATTACAGAACAATTAACACAAAAACTGTTTATCCATTTTATCTTCTCCAATCCTTTCACCAAAACAATTTTATTTTCTAAGAATGGTTTAATTATACGCTTAAATTCACGGATATCTGTATAACCTTCAGACCAAAAGATACCACGTTCCCTTTCTATCCACAAAACCTGTTTCTTTTCTTCATGTGATAAATATGAAAATGCATATGGAGGCTTCACTAAGAACACATGAGTACTGTGTTCGGTTGCCAATGCAAATTCTTTTACAATAAAATCATTCTTGAAATCTTTGAAACCTTGCACGTCTACTATAATATAATCAGGGTTCATGATATTTTTTTCACTACGTTGCTAAGTGGTTTGTATTCTACAATAGAATCGTTAAGTATAAGACAATAGGCTGTGGTATTATCAGGAAACTCTGTGTCAGATTCAAGATCAATGCGTACGTCTATTGAACCTGATTTTAATGTCTCGTTTTGACGCGAACAATCAATAACAAATAAAGGAGCTTTATTTTTAAAATCTTCAAAACTGAGTAAAGGTTCGGGACGATGGCCAAAGTATTTCTGTTGAAATCTGGCATATTCATCGTATATTAATGAATAGTTTCCATCTCCAAACCTCGTGTTATAATTTTCGTAGGGAAAATATGATGAATTTAAAAAAACTTTAACATCGCGCACAAGACAATGATCAAATTGTCAGCATGACGTTTACGATTAGTTTGAAATCCTATAATTATATATCTAGGTTTTTCCAATTGTGATGAAGTTTTTACTGACCATGTATGTTTTGTTGTCTGTGGAAGTGTTGGATATTCGTATAGATCCCAATTCCTAAATACTATATTAATTGTACGATCTTTTTCCAAGTGTTTAAGTAAATTGATTCTTTCTCGATCTGAAACTTTTATGTGAGGGACGCGCCAAATTATTTTTTTTATATCAATATTGTGCACATATTCCCCATCGTTTAGTTTTAATGCGTTCAAGTTATTACTACTTCTGAGTAAAATTAATTCGTGCTTACAATTTATTATAATTTTGTTATAATCCTCGGCAAACCCTAAAATCTTGTTTAGAGGTATGGACATCGAAAATTAACCTGATAATTTAGTGGTTGTACCATTTATATCCCACCCCCAAGATTTAGACATCTTTGACTCATTTCCGCTCATGGATAAAAGTGATTTGTAGTAGTCACACCAGCGTTTTTAATTTTATCAATTTCCACTCCATTGAGCTCGTATCGAATATCTTGAAAAAAATACATTGCAGGGTTGTTCGTGAAATGCACTTGCTCTACTTTTGTTTTTGTATTCCTATTAAATACATTGACATAACCTTCAAGGTACAAAGTGCTTGCAGAAGGCAATACATACAAGTCCTGTTGATTAATAGGAATGCGTATCTCATCATTTTCATTAAAACTTGTGACATACGGTTTGTATGAATGGAATTCTATGCCTTCAATAGAGTTGTCGTGCACAACAGGATCTACTATATTCAGAATACTCATTTTAGTAGACCAATCAATTTAAGAAATTTTTTATTTTCTTTATTTAACTTAATTTTAGATGTTTTTTTGATGGTGGCACGTTTCAGAGTGACGAGGTTAATTGCAGATCGCTTGGTTTTATTAAAGTCTATCATTTTTTCTTTTTAATGTGTAAATATAATTGAAACTCTTCTCCTCGTAAATTTACTAAATTATTATTTGAATCCAGTATTCGTATTGAAATAGAATAAATACTTTTTTGGTTTACTGGGAAGTATATAACGTTTTTTGGTATTTCAATAATCCTGTAGCCTGGTGGTACGCTAGGGGCGAACTCATAAATAATATGACTTGGTTTCCCATTTATATAGGAACCGCTAACGACGTCACATTCGATTCTTAGTACGGTGGTTGATATAATACTAACAGGAAAGTGGGAGTCGTGTAATATATTAGCTTTTAATATCTCGATGCCGAATCCCAAGATTTTTGCTAGTGAAGACTCTTTTTCAAAATGTATATATTTTGAGCAAATAATACTTGTCTTTAATGTGTTGTTGTTGCAAGTTAACTTAAAAGAAGAATCGCTAATATTTTCTTTTAAATAATCACTGATGTCATGAAGCTCGTATGATCCTTCGGGTATTTCAACAACTCCTTTGTCTCCATAGTAGAATTTGTTGTTTTTGTTATCAATGTTTGGAATGGAATTAAATGTTGAAAAATATAGTAAACCACATTCATAATCACTATCTAGTTGGAAGGCTGGTGAATAATTAGTTATTGATCTCGAGGCAGAACTAGAAATAGACAGTGTGAATGACATCTTGTTACTAATACCATTTTACATCAAGTGTCTCATTATAAACGATTTCTCCAAAAGGATTTTAAATATTTCAGACATAAATGACCACAATTGTTGGTATCAAAATTCTGATATCTAACATAATTGTAAAAAATATCATGTTTTTTTAAATATTTAATCAACTCGATTGGTGGTTTCAAATCACCAAAGCTATCGAAATACTCACAATAGTCATTATCTTTTACATAGGCTACCCAGTGAGTTCCTGCATTTCTATAATCATCTAAATTTAACACACCACATTCAACAGATTTTGGTCTTTTCGGTAATTTGTTTCTCATAAAAACACCTCTGAAGTGTGGAATGTCGCCTGAATGTTCTATTATATCTAAATCGCTTAGAGCGCGGTTGGGTAGCCTCCTTTTCAGTTTTTTGATTTTGTCAAACATAGACCGCCACCACTTTTATATGGTTTAATGTACAGACCTTTCCCTATTGCAATAGATTCCATCATCCTGTTATGACGTTCAGATTCTTGAAGATTTTTTTGTGCTGATTTATAATCATTGACAGCTTTTGCTACGCCCGCTGCACCTCCAGTTAATGCACCCAAAGCTGATAAGCCCGCAAATATAGGTATCAACGGCAAGAAGCCTCCAATTTTTGGAATTGGTATAACACGAGGAATTCGAATATGTTTTTTAGAAAATATTTTTTTTGCTACTGAATACGCAAATTTGATAGCAGACTTGTTGGATTTAGGTTTAATTTTTTTTAATTGAGAACCTATTTTGGCGACAATCGATTTAAATGTTTGTCCACCTGCACCCATTTTTAATTTAGACTTCATAACTTTGCTTACTAACCAAGACGTAAGTTTTTCACCTTTTCCTGCATTCTTTGATTTCATTCTTTGTTTAGCCATACTTCTAAGTCGCAAATCAGCTTTATGCCGATCTTCTAGATTATAACTATTAGTGTAAGCTATGTCGTGTTGTTTACAAGCTTCGTCTAATTCATTTACTCCTTTGTCACCTCTAATTAACCTTTCTCTTAGTCTTGTACCAGGCCCACAATAGTTGTATCCTGGTAAATGCAACTCAAACGGTATATTGTTTATTATTGTATTGAGAAGTCCTCCTCCTTCCATCAGCAATAAGGAAATGATTATAATTTTAATACATTTTTATTTTATAGATTTATGATCCAAAACATTTATTTTTATCGATCCAAGAATTATGAGTTTGATTGAAACCTAACCATTTTACAAATAATTTATTGCCATTCCTTTTTATCACCTTTTCTATCAAATACATGTCAGGATATTTTGTTTTTTGAAGTTCTTGTTCATAAAATGATCCTAATATGGGTTGTTTGTGTTGATCTTCAACGTGGTAAGTATAAGGGTTAGTTTTATTTACTTTTGTGATTGTAAAAATTTCTGTTGACCAATTTGGCGTGTATCCTTTTTCAAAAACACCTTTATACTTGCTGATACGAACAAAATCCCCTACACGAAATTTGAGTTTATGAAGTATATTTTTTTTATGTGATTTAAATATATTATTCATAACCAATATATTATTTGATGAATTAATATCTATGGGTTTGAATTTTGTAGTACGATGCACTGTGTTGTTATAATCTGCTGTTATATTTCTTAATGGTTTTCCAATCCATTTGTAATTTCCAACATAGTGAAAATGTTTATATATTTTGTTTTTTAATGTTCGTATCAATCTTTCAACGATTGAAGCTTTTTTATCTGAATATGTTGAATAATGGTTTATTTCATACTTTTTCAACAAACACGTTAAACTATCATTATAAAATTCTTTTCCTTGGTCTGTCTGCAAGTGTGATGGTTTTCTTCCATTGTCTAGCAAACAGTTAAATGCTTTTGTCATTTCAAACTTACATTTTGACTTAAGTGCAACAGTCCATGCAAATTTTGAAAAAGCATCAATAACTACCAATATGTATTTAAAGTTGTTATTAAATTTCTGAAGTTTTTGCATGTCAATTAAGTCAGCTTGCCACAAATCATCTATTCCTTTCAATATAACTGATCGCCGAGAAAAATTTTTTCGAGCTTGCTTATGTATTTCATTAATGATTTCTATTTTATTCATTTTGTTACTTTTTATCAAAATCTAATTAATTATGAATTAATTTCAACTCTGCCTTGGGTGGAAGTTTTGGTTTCAACTGATTAATTATAACTTGCATTTGTGTTTTTATATTTTTTAGCTCTAGGTCCACATCATGTTTACTATAAAACTCTTTAAGTTTTTGATCAACATATTGTTTATTCACCGCATCATCAGGGAATGACGGAATCTTCACTCCTTTGAGTCTGGTTAATTTTAAATCAATTTCTCCATTTTCTGCACGCAATAAACTTATATCAGACAAATTAGGTAAGCGTAACCTTTTATGTACGTGATGTCCAAATTTGTCAATATTCATATTGCTAACCGTTAAGAAGCATTTACTGAGGATGACTTACCAAATAAATTTAAGCTATTTTATTTTATATTTAATCAATAATGCCACTTTCACGTAATTCCTCTATGATAGATATTATCTCATTATCTAGACCAGTATTGCCAGCATCGCGTGAAGCTAGTAATAACTTCAATCTTTCAACTAATTCATTAGGATCGTCCCAATATACATAATCAATATTTCGTTTTACTTTTTTCATAAGTGTTAGCCCTGAACCAAGTGGTAGGCTTTCAGTGCTTGAACAATGTTTAGTTAATTTAAAAAGTGGCTTTATAACATTCATATATTTAAAACCTTTGTTACTTTTGATTGGTTTTTTGAAATCAAAATTACGCTTATGTGCACTTGTATCTAATAAAATTTGTTTATAATTACTTAAATCATCCTGGGTCACCATAGTCATTGTAGGCGTTTTTTTAAACAGCAATTCAATAAGTCCTTGTGTCTTAATATACATTTTACCACCTATCGAGATTTCTTTTGGCAAAAGATGAACCCGAGATGCTCCTATCTTCATTTTGCCACGTTCCCATCTAACGCCAAAAGGAACTTCTATAAAGGCTTCAGAAGGTTCACGCCACGTACAATCGTTTGAGCTTAACGACTTGAATGATGAGGCACTTGCATTTTGATCGTCATTTTCACTATCAGCTTGCTCATCGCTTAATTCATTAGCCGTATCGAAAAGAGTCTTATTTTGCAAAGATTCGAGAGACTCATCCAAAGAGTCATCATCAGAATGATCATCTACACTTATTTTCTTGTCTCCTGCATCTATTGGTTTAACATCATTACCGTTATTAATATTATCATTAAGTGGTTTGTGCATTGTTGCCATCTTGTTAAGTGGATCTGTAATTGGTTTTAAAACAGATTCCAGTGCATTGTTGGTATCGAGTTTATAATTTTTCATCATTTTCACTTTCTTCTTAACTGCATCTACAGATTTTATAATTTGTTTTTTTAATAATCTTTTCTCATCCATTTTGATAGGCAACTAAAAAGTAGTTTGCGTTTTGAAGAGCAAACCATCAATGAAGAAATATTTATATTGGTTTTCATTTTATGCCAATTTTATTCAAATATAACGAACGTATCAAAGTTTTTTCTATAGTATCCTTTATTTCTTCCAGAATCCTTGTTTATAACTAAGAAATTATATGGAACACTCCAAATGTTTGCACACATATTGCGAAACTGATTCCAAGGCATATCAGTGTTGACGTGTTCATCATAAACATGTCTCAGATTAATATCATCTTGTTTAAATAAAACTAAAAGGTTTGCATTGTCTCTGATGAGTTGCTTTGGAATCTTGCTGTAAGTTTGGTTTAAATAAAAACAATCTATATTTTTATGTCGACCCATAGCAAAATAGTCACGTATATTATTTTGTTTTTCACAGGCTACATCATCGAAAATTATAATAGAATTAGATTTAGCTTTTTGAGGACTTAAAACACTATCATTTTCACTATATTTCGAAAACGTAACTCCTGGTACCATTTTTAATACGTGTTCTAAAAATAAATATTTAGGTTGATACAATGTTTTCGAATATATATAAACATTCAAAAATTGCAATCCCTTTTCATGCAAAATAAGACCAACCATCAGATTAGTTTTACCGCAGTTAGAGGGCCCGCAAATGATGCAACGAATAGTGTTGGGTAAAAGTTTTCCATGTTTATTGTCAACATTATTTAATGCGATGCAAAATTTATCCAATTGTAAATCATCAGATTGTTTCACGAATAACATGTTTAAACCGTAAAATGGTTAAAACAGAACTGACATTTTTACTACAGACTTCGTTATTTTATATTATAGAATCATTAAAATGATCTTGACATCGCACACTATTATCATGTTATGCAAATATTGGGATTCTGCCTACGAAGTGAGTGGAGGACTATCGCCAGCAAGGGCTGGCGAATCATTTCGAACCAAGGTGGAGGACTGACGCCAGCAGGGCTGGCGAATCATTTCGAACCAAGGTGGAGGACTATCGCCAGCAGGGCTGGCGAATCATTTCAAATCAAGGTGTAATAAGTTATAATGTTTTAACAAAATAAATATTGGGAATCTGCCTACGAAGTGAGTGGAGGACTATCGCCAGCAAGGGCTGGCGATGGACCGAACACGAATGGAGTGGGGCAGAATTCCCAATATTTAACTACTCTTGCCTGGCTAGCTAGCATCCGTAAATAGAAAATCTGTCGCCAAGCACCTAAAAGCGTGTTTCGGCGGCTGTCCTTGAGAAGCAGTTCCTTGTACCTTCCACATCGCTTACCATACAATACCACATTATTACCACATAATTCTAGGTTAGCCTGAACAACATCTTCGACCACATCATCACGTACCATCAGGTGACATAGTGGTCAAAGGCTAATTAATATAAATAAGTTTACCTAATGTTTTTTAAAGGTTTGATCAAATGCTAGCCTATTAAAGCATCAGTAAAAAAAGGCGCACAAAGGTAGCATGTACTACCAACAAGTGCATTGTGAAGGAGGCTTGGCACAAGGAAGGCGGCTGACCATCAAGCCGAAGACAAAACTTTCTACTAGAAAAGTAGGTTTGGTTCCGCCGTTCTTTGCGTTGTTAGGCATTTATACCGACCCCGCTGACGAGGGATTCAAGGAAGATTATGTTAAGATTTACTATAATTATTGACTAGGTGGTAGATCTCATTCAAGAATCCATCTTTGTGGGTACCTCTACAGAAGACAATAGTATTTTATATCTGTATGGGTACCACTGTTATATACACCTCGAAGTGTACAAACACTACTGTGTTTAGGTGTGAAGAGCACTGTAGCAAGTGAAACTACTGGGCAAACGAGACATAAGAACTAACGTCTCAGAGTGACGAGCACAGTGCAGTGTCAAGCAACTGTAAAAGATAGGTGAGACGCTTACCATTAGGAAGGCAACTACTCCTTCTTATAATATTTTAATATAAAAAACATGTAGCTATACAATACTTTTTGCATAATCCTTAAATAACTTTTGTGATTGACTCTCTGATAAAATGACAAAACTTAGTTTCTAAGTAAGAACCTTGTCATAAGACTAAAGTACCACAAAGTTATACCTGTAAAAGTAAGTAACAAGGAATATTATACAACTTCTTATACCTTGATCTCCGACAAAGTTGTTACCAATCCACATTCTCCACTTTAAATATTTCACCGATATTAAAAATATCTTCGTCGCGGGGTCCCTACAAAAATTCGATTTGGTAACTTCTGTGAACGCTTCCAAGTTTATCGGAGTTCCTAACTTGTCGCTGCTTCGTGGTCTGAATATATCCAATACATCACTACTTTTACTACCTTATCTTTATTGAAATAGAGGCTACATTCCTCTGCCAATGTTGCATCAAAGTTATTTAGAAACATGTTATGAACATCATAGAAGTTCTCGTATGTGGTTGTTCAAATGTTAGGTAATTGTTGGGTAATGTATTTATTGAGAGGACAGAGTTGACGGGTCTCGTTATAATTATACGTTTAATTGGGCTTCACAGGTCTAACGTTGTTCGTGATTTGATTTGTTAGTTAAGTACTAGGTGACGTCATGTCTGGGACTTCATCTGAATAAGATTTGTTTAGTCACTTAGCGACCCTTGGGAGTTTACATCACATTATGTACCTACTCAATCCACGTATTAGAAGCATGGTTTTCCAATTAAGCTGTCTTAAGAACTTGTCTTCCACTCTGATCACTTTCTCACCTGTTAGTAACTTATGCTGCGGTCTAGGATGGTAAGCAAGGTAGACTTAAAATGAAAAGTGTGTTTTAAGGACAACAGAAGAAACCCACAAGGTGCTCCGCGACAGATTTTCTAATTGCAGGTGGATTCTAGACTGGTGTGCTTTTGTAAAATGCCTTTCAATGCCGCAGTAGAATTTGAATCATTTACGTTCTACAGTCCTTAGCCATTGCTAGTGGGCCAAAAAACACCTACAAAGCATTTTTAATCCAATTTGAAACTTATATTAATATTACTAGGTACTCACCTGTAGAAGACCTTATAAAATCCTTAAGTGTTCCATGATAAAAAGAACAGACCCTTATCCTGCTAAAAGTAAATAATATCAAACGTACCCGCCCCTCTTGTAAAACCAAACGTCATTACAAAGATGAGAAGCCATAAAGAGATACAAATGTAGACCGTCCCATATCATAAAACAAATAAGTTGTCCCACGAACACCGGATCCAAGATTATGTTAAATGGGGCCGAGTGAGCCGGCACTTATACCCAGCTCCGTTACTAGAGGTCACTCTGTCCTTCCCAAAGCCGGTAAGTGGACCACGGTACTCGGACAAATCCCTATATTACGGTTATGGCCCTGAAGGATCCGAACCTTCTTTTTATACGACCACTCTCGACCATTATAACCAGTTTTTCCCCGATAGTATTTTTCAATATACATTATTGTCCCTGAAGAATGTTTTGTGATATTTTATGACCCTATTCCAATGCTATTTGAATAAGTAGAGGCGATGAATGACGTAGTTAGGTAACTATGAAGAACGGATTCGTATTCCACCCTCATCATGTCTAATTACGCATCACTTAAAATCCGTGTCATGAGCTGCTTCTTTTTTATTGCTGATAAAAATAGGCTATGCTGGAATACAGGTTTAACTTTAAATACGAATTGGCTCTCAAGAACAAATGCTGCATCACAACGGTGCGTAAGGTCATATTTCCTGCTTGAAGATGGTTGGTAGCCAGGTGAGCATTGGCAAAATGCCTACCGGGCACCAATATTTCAAGTGCCGAAAGTTTCAGGCTGCTCTAAAGCTTACAAAATAACCTAATGACTGCCGTTAGACAAGAACCGAGACCGACGGCTTTAGTTAACTTCTCAGCACGCAAGCGTTTTGTAATAAATGCCAACCGCAAAGAACATTGTTTGTCCTAGCTGAACGATTAAAGAACAACTAAATAATCAACGCAAACCGCAAAAAAACTTCATAAATCTTCTTTACTCGTATGAACAAAATAAAACAGTAAAATCAGAAAAATAAATATGTTTATAAACAACAAGGTTATTGTAGCGCGCACAAAACGGTAACAATTTACAAAGATTCTTTATAAACTCTACATCACTTCTTTGCAGCTAATTTCTTTTTGAGAGAATCAGGCATGTCCGCGGGTGGCGGGCGGGGCATCCCCGTATAGACCTTGAAAGCGTCGTACACGAACCACTGGAGGCCGGTGAGTGTGCCAATCATAATGATACGGGCCACCAGCCCGCGCCAGATCCCGAGCATGCCTACCTCGGAGATAATGCCTCCAATAGACGAACTCGGGTCCTTATTTAGTTTTGACACGATAGTGTCTGAAGGGTGTGACACAACGGCGCATAAAACTCCAGCTATATACCCAGCGCTAAATGTCACAATCAGCTGCTCAACCTTCGAGCACTCTGACCGTGGTTTCGGCACTACATTAGCGTACAAGTACTCCAAAGTCCTCTCAAAAGACGCAAACTTCATCATGGTGTACGGAACCTGCCGCCCCCACAGTGGAACTATCCCTCTGTAGAAAACTCCAAAACCTTCCGTAGACATCATGTGCGGCATGGCTTTTCTCATTTGTGACGTATATCCAGGTGTCGTCTGCATCCTTACTTTAGTAGCTTCGAAAGGGGCAAGAAACATATCGGCACAGAACTCTGCTGACGCGGCTGCAGCCAGATATAAGTACGTTCGGTATAAATAAGCTGATTCTTCGTCGACCATGGTAGCGAACTTGTACTTGAAGTACTCGTATCCTGCAAACTTGGCTGCGCCCTGGCAGGAGTATCCTATGAGAGTGGGTGCCCAGCCTTTGACGAGATTGGCCAAGCCTCCTTCTCGGAAGGAGACGCTGAATCCTTTGAATATGGACTTATACTTCCCAGGGTCGACCTGCAGCCGACACTTGACAAGGTCGAGTGGAGTGACGAAGGTGTGGGTGGAGCCGCAGGCGAGCGCGCCGCCAGCAGAGCACAGCCAAAAATACTTATTACTGTACATCTCACAAGAATACTCCTCTTTTTGAGTTTTCGTCATTTTGTATATTTTAACGTCACTGTTTCCCCAAAATTGAATGTTCCCACGGGCTAGTCTCTATTACATTTCCCTGTTCAATTTATGTTTATTTTACTTGTAGTAGGAATTATTTTGGTTAAGGTAAATATTCCCCTTCCGTGACATATTGACGTGAACGATTGACAGACTTTTTTTTATATGTCATATTAATTACTAAATAGGTTTTAAATGAATGTTTATTCTTATAGCCCCGCTGATTTATTTTGTATTTTTTTTTATTTATTAACATTATGTATTACAATAGAGCTATAATAAGTACCTAGTGTCTAAAAACCTAAGTAAGGTTATTCCAGCCACTTGCGTTCTCGACAAGTATACAAAAAGTAAAAATATTTTAATACTACAAACAAGTGGGTACATTATAAATTACATCAGCGCAGTCCACAAGCTTTATCAATGTGTGTGTTATCTGAGAGATGCGCTTTGTTACAAATTGTATCAATACAGTTGTTGCGAACGCACACACAACGAAATCCAATTTATTTTTACCAAATAATATTGTTTCAATACAGTTTTGATATTGGTAGGGGTTATTTTTTCTTTGATTTCTACAGGTAACTGGTTCATTAGTTGAGGTATGAGGTATTGTGATGTTCTTTTACCGTATGCATTATAAAATTTACGTAGGATTAGTTTTCTATTAGTAATACTTCTCGTGTGGTAAGTATGACTCATTGGGATTTGGATTTCAGTCCTGAAGTAGTGTTCAAGAAGCAAGTTAAGCTCGACCTTGTGATAAATCGGAGTGAACAAGAACTAGCTTCGTCTTATCAGGGTTCAGTGCCAGACGTGAGTCATGTGACCATTTACATATTGCAGTGAAGTCAGCCTGTAAGTTACTTATAGCAAGACTAATATCTCTACTTGAAGCTACCAAACATGTCATCAGCAAATTGATACACTGTGGAATGTTTAGTTACATTATTAAGATCGTTAACGTAAGTTAGGTAGTGCAAAGGCCCAATCACTGATCCTTGCGCTGTTCCTTCGGTAATGTTAACGCTATCACTGTACGCATCAGCTACTTTGACCTTATAGTTACATTCTTACAGATAATCTTTACACCAATCTAACAAACTGCCTCTGATACCACAGTCATTCAGCCTTTTTAATAGTAATTTGTGCCGTAGTGTATCAAACGCCTTGCTATAGTCTATAAAGACTAGTAGTACGTGCTGGTAATAATTTTAACATCGTCTGTAAAGCGAGACAACAATAAAGTAATATAGTACTTCCAGATTTATATATAGGTCGTACAATACCTGTTTTCAGTTCTTTTGGGTAAGTTCCCGTTAATTAGAATAGACCCTACGGTAACATAACTAAAATAAATTATTTTTTCAAAATGAGTTACAAAACAGATATAGGTAGGTATGCAAGATATTTTTAAATGTTTGCATTTTGCATTTATTTCCAAATACATTTCCATCAAGCAGTAAAGAGCTTCTTTTGTTTTTTCTTATAATATGAGTTAGCTCCTTCTATAGTTATTGTGCTTGATCCTGCCTGCTTTTTTTTATTTAAATCCCTAGCATCCCTTCAATTTCCTGATATTTGTAGTAGTGTTTAGTTTGTAGTGGTACAAACCACTACAAACTAAACACTACACCTACTACTACAACGAAAGTGTTTGGCCAAATGCCATTGCAGAATGCGAATTTATTATCTACCTTACAAATCGGCGTTATTTTTTAGATATGGTATTTATATATAGTTTACTGAAATTTGAGATTCCTATTTAGAATTTGAGATAGGCACCGTGAAAGAAGTCTAAGATTGACAACTGATTTCTTCTTACATATTTTTTCAGATAAAAAAGTATAAAATTTTAGGTACTCTACTCATCATGCTAAGGTGCAAAAAACGTTTCTGCGGCCATATTCACATGTTTAGAAGCTCTGCTCAAAAAGATTTGTACTGATTTTAAATCGTCTAATTTATTCTAAGTCGTAGGCTATAAAAGTTGCTATCGATCTTAATATGCAGTTTTGAACACCTAAGTATAATGTATGGAACATCTGTCAAAACTGCACTTAAGAACGATCTCAAATTTAGCTTAACCTTCCAACTCATAATCTTATTAATTTCCTCTTGGGTACGAAACTCTAACAATACCAGTACTTTGTGTTTGACTCGTACTGGACCGGTTTTATTCGAATTTACTAAGAATATTATGTTGTTTTATTATATCCAAAAATACAACAATTTGACCTCGATGTTTAAGCTGTCGTGACTACGTTAAGTTTGTAGACTGTGTAAGCCATATACTGTGTTTTTGTAGTATGGTTTCCGATAAGGAAGTCGTACATCTATGCAACCACGAAGAAGCAGTAACTATTTACATTTGTGCCGTAGAAGGTGAAGGACAGTGCTACTTCGTAATGAAAAAGGGGACAACTGTTATTATATTTTTCGAAGTTATAGCATATGTATATTTGGAATCAAGAGAAAAGGGAAGCGAATTTAGGTACTCAATCTTTTGCACATTTTTTGATCTGAAGTTCATAGAGACATAAAATAATTAAAAGGCATGCCGTTCAGGTAGAAGATTGACTACTGATGTTGTAGCACTTATTGATGGCTTTGCGGAGTAATATTTCTGGTCCTTTTAATTCTGTAACATTAGTTACAAACGGTCAAGTATCCGCTAGCACGATGCCAACACTTTGAAACAACCATACATCGTGCGATCTTAATGTATGGTGGTTTCAATGTATGTTATTCGTGACTCTGTTTAACTTTTGTCGCAGTTGCATTGTAGTTACACATTACGTTAATTTACTTGCACTCATTAAACACCAATTGCTAGATATTATAAATAAAACAAAATAAATTATAATTTTAATTTATTAACTTTGTTTTTATCAATTCGACTTAAATCTACGTTAAAATATATTTACTAGTAAAACTAAATATATTATATTAATTTTACCTCAATATCTGTATACACATATTTACAAAACAAACCTTTTGCATCGATTTTGTACTTCATGACCTAATAATGCCGAAAGTATTATACTCAAAATATAAAACTATCTCACAAATGTAAGTAGATATAAGAATATTCGAAACAATGATTCATAACATTGGAAGTAGAAATAAATAATAATTTCTTACGATCTATATTAGATCTTAAAAATATAATTATAATTTACATCTACTACTGGCTTCTTATCTATGGCAAAATTAGTGATGTGACGTTACAATATTCAAAGTATCGATGTCTATAAAGTTAACTTCGATACGACACTAGTTTCGTTCCCTAACTAAATATTATGCATTCAATCACACACTTGCTATTCATTTAATACTGCCGACTCTTCGCGACCTTGTGCCGACTCAATATTTTGTGACGGTGGAGTTGCAAAAAAAGTCCAAAGCGGCTTTTACATAAATAAAAAGTAAAAAATTAAAACTCCCTCGATACAAAATATTAGTCATGCTTCTGACCCAGTCTCGTTCGTTACGTGTTCCCAGTGAGACTTTCGACATATCCCTAACACATGGTATTCGATTATAACCTCAAAATTATTTTAATATTTTAAAGTTCAAAATGGCACTACTGACTACATTAATAAGGCACTCCTTGTTAAAACAAGATATCGATATCGACTATTTTAATAATGGCAGTGACTTTCTTTTGTGTGTCACATTTCGGAACACAACAGTTTTATTAAAGAACAAATTTTCTTCTATTGGTCGAACATCAAGGTTATATTTTCATATCAATTATGTAATGTAAGCAATATGTAAATTTTCGAAAAATCAGCAATTAATATTTCAATTTTGTACATTACACATGTTTCATTCGAAAAGTGATCAACAATGACTGGTAAATTATGGAAATATGGTGTGTATACGTAAATTTCGTTTTCTTTTATGGAAATGTTAATCTTATTTTTTTAACTGACATTCAACCTTGTAAATTGTGTGCATGAAAATAAAAAAAACGTCACGTGTGAAAAAGTTTATCGTAAACTTGTGCTAACTCATTTTTACATGAGGTACCGCCAAAAGAACCAACCTCTAGTAATTGTAACATAAACGTAACACTTGTAACATTCACATTTTCTACTAACACTTGTACAACAATGTACAAATGTTAGTAGAAAATACAATGTTATAATTATGTAACATCAAAAACACGGATAAATTATGGGTACAATTTAAATATAGATTTGTTACCCAAAATCAAGTTTTAGAAAAATCATACATGAGATGACTAAGAGTTCGCAGCCTGGCTTTTAGAAAAGTTGATATAATATATATACAGGAAGATTCATTTGATACTTATAAGTCTTCCAGGCTAGCATATTTTATTATTGATCAGGCCGAACCTTTTCAATCTCAATTTTTAGTAAAACTATCATTACTCTTGATAAATGTAAGTTAATAACATGTGTTACGTTACTAAAGCTGGTTTTCTCGTCACACCTCTACTTTTGAAGCCGAACATGAGTTCCCTTTGCTCAGCCCTGTTTGGGTGCAATATAGACGGAGACGTAGAACCTCATCGGAGCTGGAACGCTGAGGTCCACTTCACGCCTGCTTCTCCGCCGCGAACCTATTTCTGGGCTCGGGACGAATCTGCAAAGACAACAATGATTAATCAGATTATTTTATCCAAAAAGTTTACCCGTGTTGCGGAGCAGTACAAGTTATTTAAAACAGTATAGCTGTTGCTAGTTGTTGCTTTACGAAAGCAACAGAGTCGCAGTAGCTAATAGACGATTGAAGGGCTATAAACAGCCCAAAGTAACAGCCCACTAGCAATTATTACGAGCATGCTAGCTGAATTTTATGGTTAAAATGCTAATGGCAGTTTTTTTCCAGCAGATATGTACCTATGGCCAGAATTTCATCTATTGGTAAGTTATGATGGTAAATATTACCTAATAACATTTAACTAGAAGACAAGTACTGGACTGTGAAGGATAGCTGACTTATTACACCGTTAGGTGCTTGGTCACAGAATTTCTTCTTGAAAAAAATCTATTAGTCTGGCAATCGCAAAATCGTCTATCACTATGGTGGGAAACTGAAGACCACATCGGGATTCGCATAACATCGAAATAATTAGGGATTCGTACAAGAAAACGAGATCCTTATTACTTTTATCGTTGGCTGTCTGTCCGTTTTTCCGAACTTTAAAGAACTGTATCTTAGTAACGGTAATAGGTAGCTGGTTAACATTTTCATAGAATTTGTGTTATTATGGCGGATTGCCTGACAAATTATTATCAATCCAAAATGATTTATATTACTTTTTAGATAGGATAAGATTGGAAGGGAGGTTCCCACAGAAGAAATGTGTTATTTTAACGATTTTTTTTTACTCTTTTGTAAAAACGACACGACCGAACGAACCTCAAATTTACTTAGTATGAAGGTAATTCAATATTGTAGATCAACAAATACTCAAATAATAGACATGTGCAGGTCAAACTCCCCCCACAGATCTCAATCTGATGATGCATTCTGTATTGGCACGGAACCCCCGGTGCGCGAGTCCAAGTCACATTTGACTCTGGCTTTTTAACCACCGCTTTTCAACCAGAAGCTAAGAAAACTCGCAATTAATAGCCCCAGCAAAGATTGTCAAAACGTATGCATCCTGTGAAATGTTACAAAATACGTACCTCGCTTCTAGCTCGAGTTGCTTTTCCAACAGCATATTCGGCTTCAAATGTTTCCTGAGCCGCAGAGCCCATACTCCATCGCGTTTGTTCAGAATGAAGTTCTTATCGTCGTCTCCGTAAGCGATCCTGTAGTGAGGCTTGCCGCCTCCTTCAGCGGGCAGCAGCCGCAGTAATGGAGCTCGGTGCCAGGTCTGCTTCGGAGTAGCTTGGACCACGATCAGCTCTGCTTCGGGTTCCAATAAGGAACGACGACCTGAAAAATGTGTTTCATTTATCCAGTTGTTTCATCAAATTTTATCAGAGGAGTAAATCGAGGAACGTGTATGAAGAGTGATGAATATGATTGAAGCAGTAAAATAAACCAGAAACAAGCATATCATAATCTCTTGGTTAACATGATACTTACAAAATATATTCAACTATTATTAATAACTGAGAAATAAGTTCATAAGTGGTAAAAAAGGGAACTAAGTTCTACCTCATAGCGGACCCTGATATAACTATATATATATATATATAAAATAAATAGTCTGGGTCTAGTCATCGGAGACAATATGACATGAAAATCTGTGGCACATCAATACCAATGGAATATATGGTAACAAATTAGTTAAATAGTAGCGTATTGACGGTATATAAATCATGTGTGTCCAAGCCTATCTTCAAGCCATACCAAAAGTATTGGAAGACTGCATGTATAAAATTATTTAACAGTAAAAACATTGTGTAATACTTATAATTATTTTTCTATTTAGTACTTCTGTCCTAATGCGATCTTAAAGCTATTCTGACTAAAAGAGAATCCGACTTGACGTGATGGCTAAGTGGCATTGGCTATGGACTGCCGCGCAGCAGGTCCGTAGTTCGAATCTCACCGCGGGCTTGAGCTTAACCGCATGGTGGAAGGGCATTTTGCGAATGCCCGCCTGGCTAGCGACCACCCTCATGTAGAAAATCTGTCGCCAAGCACCTAACGGTGTATTCCGGCAGCAGTCCTTGAGAGCCAGTGAAATTACAGGCACATGAGACTTAAACAACCACGTCTCAAGGTGACGGGCGCAGTGCAATTTGCGAGTTGTGACAAAATGCATCTGTTATCGGCAGAGGTCCGCTTAACATCAGGTGGGCCTCGAGCTTGTTCCGTCAAAATAACATTATAAAAAACTTTACGCAAATCTGACCTCGAGCAAACACACCATAAGGTAACTATTGGAATAAAAGCTCACACGAGGAACAACAGTAGCTCGAAGCATATCAAGTTAAGATGTATACTTGGTAAATAGAAACTCTTACAAAATACGAACGATCACATTAAACAACTGAGCTACTTACGGCGACTGCGCCGCTTTCGTTTCCTCATGACTGTAGTTCCGTTTGCATATATTACAGCTTCATCAGGTGCCCTTCTTCTTCTGCCGTTCACCTGATAAAAAAACGTATACAAGAATATTAAATAACAGTCTTTTGAAGGAATTAATTTAAGAAGTAAAGCTGTTAATAAACTCTTTCTACTGACATAAATATAATGTATTGGTTGTGATAAAGGTAACACAAATATCATCGATAACATCAACTGACTTCGTCAAGTGACTATATAGTAAGAATGTTCTCGCCCCGTAACTAAAACAAACTTTAGAAGAGTCAATTCATAAATTTTACCACTTGTCATCAGTAACAGATCGTCTGGACAGAAAATAATTACCGATATCATCGGGGCTGCAGGTGGTTATGTTCCATCGAGGGCGCACCGGCAAACTCCAACTAGAAGTTCTTTTTATTACTTGGGGAATACTGCATCAGCTGGATCGCACACTGCTAAACACAGCCTCCCCCATGTAGGCGGTATTTACCATAATCCCCACGCTTCGAGAAAGTAACCCAAAGAGAAGCCATTCTAGTTGCTTTGTACGAAATAAATTCATGCAATTTTTCTCTTATCGAAACGCATTCTAATTGGCTAAGCCACCACCACGTGGTTTATAGTGATGGGACGTAATTAAAGTGCTAATTTAATCGATATCGATAAAATCAATATTTTGCTGATATACATTGACAAAAGCGTCTCTATTCTATCTTGAGCGTTGAGTGTGAATACTATGTTATTATGTGCTTGGCTAAAGGAAGAAGGTAGACAGTAGAAATTACTTTCTATGTGTAACATTATGTGTTCACCATTGTAAGAATTTACCAAAATATGTACATAGCATTACCTATTGTTAGATTATAACAACATCAAAATTAGTTTCTTATCACAAGCTAGGGTAGGTATGATTTCCAAATTCAATATAATACTTTTGATTCATTAATGAGTAACTTGAAGAATTTTATGATTTAATTTTTTAGTCTTAAAGTAATTCTATATACATTATTAGATTCACATGAGCCATTCACCGCTTTTTGGTCTGTTTTTATATAGATGCAAGAAAGAAATACATAAGATTAAAATACCATAAAATATTATAAGCTAGAATGAGTGCTTAACTAATATCGTTTTATAAGTTTTAATTTTAATATAGGAAAAAAAAAGTAAGGACTATGACTCACATCATTAAAATTCAGCGAATATGGTACAATGATGACTCCCTAAATAACCTGTCAAATATGAGTTATAAAAAAAATATCGATACTTTACCGTACTGTAAACCTCACTAGGAAATATAATATTTTAAATTTCGAATGAGTGCAGTATCACACATTAGTTGCATGATTAGCCGGACCGTCAATTCCACTCTCGAGGTTAGTTACTCGATGTCCCCACGCTTGGCATGCGGAATAGGGAACGCAGTGCAAGATTGCATAGTTCTTAAGAAGGCGCTGCTGACCACCTTCTAGTATTTTTCCTTAGTCGACTTTTACGACACCCACACGCGAAGAAATGGGGAGATGCAATTCTGACCCGGTTGTCCTCTCTCATTATTGGGATGTAAATGTCAAGGACAGATGTTTAGAAAACGGTTATATTTTTACGGGAAATCGGAGGTTATGTTCTACTTACTTTACAACTGAAGCAGCCCTCAGTTGAAATCAGTTCATTCTTTCCACCGATCTTGTACTGGTCTCGGACAGGGAAGACAGGCACGTCGCCGATGTCATCCGGCGGCAATGCACCGTCAAGGGCGGTGAGGCAATGCCCAGCGCCCACGAGCTGGTAGCCCGTGGGGCAGCCGCACTGGTAGCTATCGCCGAATGCCGAGCAGCCGAATAGACAGGAAGCCGTTGCACAGCCACCCGCCATCTAAAAAGGTTCGATAAAATATAACATGCTTGAGTATACTAAAGAATTTCATCAATTTATTAGATTAGTGCCACTCGAAGTAATATTCCTTTAGCAGTTTTCTCGATTTCATTTTCCAAATTTTTTTTATACCTAATAAATGTAAGGTAATTGAAACCATTATTAATCTCCAATATTAGTAAGTTGAATGAGAACATAATACACCGTAATACTTAGATTTTTTTTAAATGCACTAGTAAGCAAGTTGCAAAATAAACAAAATATCTTAAAATTTGCTCTTCTTTCTTAGAAAATAAACATAATCTGTGTACACTATAGCTATAGATATAGTGCCATCCACGAAGACGCGCCCCACTCTTCTTCAAGCAACTTTCCAACTCTCCATGTCTCGATTAACCGATAGGTTACTTGTGTGCATCGAACTGTGTGTCAGCTCTCGACTGGCGCTCGGGTCAGATGCCCCGTAAGCCGCGATTCCCTCTGTTGAAAACGAGAGGGGCGCGTCTTCGTGGATGGCACTATCTATGCCTACTATGAATTAGTCTTGATCACCAACTCACTTTAGTAAGTAATATTTTTTTTATGCCTGATAGGTTAGCCTTTGACCACTATCTCACCTGATGGTAAATGATGATGTGGTCGAAGATGTTGTTCAGAATAACCTAGAATTACTGGCTCTCAATGACAGCTGTCGGAACACACCGTTAGGTGCTTGGCGACATATTTTCTACTGGAGGATGGTAGCTAGCCAGGCTAAATATATATATATATATATTAATATATATAATATGAGGTCACATAATTATATAAGCATGTTAAGTCGAGAATAGGAGTTGGTTCAAAAAGACACTGAGCGTTGCAGGAACACATCGTGCGCTCCGGTGCTTAGGTACAGATTTCTTCACGGGGTAACTACTAATAAAGGTTGCAAAAGCAGATTCGCAAAGTGCCGTTGTACTCGTATAATGCGTAGTTAGAGACCTGCAGGCAGACGGCGTGCCCCGCGTCCCACCCGTACCCGGCGGGACACCCGCAGCGGTACGCGCCGCCCACCGCCACGCACGGCGCGCCGCCGCACGGGGACGGCGAGCACGCGTCGCTCGGGACGCACGCGCCGCTGCCGCTGCGCACCGTGCCTGCAACATACGGGGAACGATCCATATTACATCTGCAATCCAATTTATTCAACCTGGCATACGTCATTAAAAGAAAAACTGATTGAAACAAAACATTGTAGTGCCTGTTTATCTCTAGAAGTATATATGCGCTACATGTTTTTCAAAGCTTAGTAATTTAAAACGACGTCAATGTCGTTTTCCGGACACAGTGTGAAACAACATACTTTTAGATTCTTGACGACTGTAAGAATTCACATGATGCTTTGTAAAGCACGGTCCACTGATTTGAAAGCTCTCACACCATGTAATTAATTTTTTGGTTAAAAAAATAACCAATATAAGTATAGGTAATTCTGTTTATAACATCTTCGTTCACTTTAAAACTACATCTTCTTCAATAGTACTTACATATTTATTATTTTACTAGCGGCCCGCCCCGGCTTCGCACGGGTAAGTACGACTATAAATTAAGATGTAAGCTATCCTATCTTTCAACAAAAAAAACAACATTACCATAAGGTAACGTTGCACGCGATCCCTTCTCCCTGACGCATACAGATTTGAATTATATACAATGATAAAGTGACGAAACTCAGCTTCATGAATAACTGAAATAAAGACGTCTACAGTCTCCTTAGAAGGTATTTGACACCGTCCACTTGAACATTCATCATGATCCAAATAGCGAGTTTTCCATATAAACAGCCTTTCAAAGTCAAAGTCAAAGTCAAAATCATTTATTCAATTTAGGCGTCTACGGCGCTCTTATGAAGGTCAATTACAAATTTTAATATTGAAATATATTACATTGTACTGCCACGTTCAGCAAACAAAAATTATAGAGCCACTGCGAGAAGAACGGGCAAGAAACTCGGGGCCATTCTTTTAAACGTTTTTTAACAATGTGTTAAGTACATACTATATAGTAAAATTATTACAATACTTAATTTACATTACGTAGGTGACAGGCGCTAGTTTGGCAGAGGCGAACCAGTCCAAGCATTTTTGTCGTTTAAGTAATCACAAACTGTGTAGTAAGATTTCTTTATCAAAATATTCTTCACATGCAACTTGAATTTTCTTTCTGTGAGCGTTGTAATATGTTTGGGCAATTTATTATAAAACCGCACACAATTGCCTACGAAGGACCTTTTATTTGTCTTTGCTAATCTAAAACCTGGCACCGCTATTTTATCTTTATTCCTAGTGTTATAATCGTGATTGTCACTGTTTGATTTAAATTTGCTCAAATTTTTACGAACATACATAATATTTTCAAATATATACAGACTTGGTAAAGTTAAAATATCAATTTCTTTAAAAAGATCTCTCAGGGATTCCCTAGGATCCATTTCATATATGGCTCGAATTGCACGCTTTGGTAAGATAAAGATTGTCTCTATCTCAGCAGCAGCTCCCCACAGCAATATGCCATAAGACATAATACTGTGGAAGTACGCGAAATAAACGAGCCTAGCAGTAGCTACGTCTGTTAGCTGTCTTATCTTACGAACTGCATATGCAGCAGAACTAAGTCTTCCAGATAGATTATGTATATGTGGATTCCACTGTAAAGTTGAATCCATTTTAATTCCCAGGAAGACTGTCGCATTGTCAAAAGAGAGTTTTTCTAGGCCAAGCTTAATGTTTGGTTCCACATAAGTAACATTTGGTAAAGAAAACTTTAAACATTTGGTCTTTTTTGAATTTTTAAAAATTTTTAACCATGCAAGGCAGATCATTTATATATGCTAGAAACAGAAAAGGTCCTAAAATTGATCCTTGCGGTACTCCTATTCTTACCAAAGACCCGGAAGAAGTATTGCCATTTATTCTAACCTTCTGTAGCCTGTCTGACGGATATGACTTTATAAGATCCAGAGCTTTTCCACGAATACCATAATGTGAAAGTTTTCGAATCAGAGTGCGGTGCTCTACACAGTCAAATGCCTTAGAAAGGTCACAGAATACGGCAATAGCATCCTGTGAACTCTCCCAGGCTTCAAGTATATGTGACATCAATTGAGCACCTGCATCTGTTGTGGATCTGCTCTTTGTGAAACCAAACTGATTCTCATTCAATATATTATGCTCATTAAAATGAGATAAAAGTTGTTTGAGTATAATTTTTTTCGAATACTTTACTCAGAACAGGTAAGATGGAAATAGTTCTATAATTGCAAGGGCCAGATGCAGCCCCCGACTTCAAAATTGGAGTGATTTTACTTAGTTTCATTAAGTCGGGGAAACTTCCTATATCGACACAAAGATTGAATATTGTTACTAAGTATGGTGCGATAATGCAAATTATAGACTCTGCCACTTTAACTGACATACCCCACAAGTCTTCAGTACTCTTTATGTTAAAACTTTTGAATGTCTTTATAATTTCAAAGTTTGTCGTGTATCTGAAAGAAAAGTCCGGTGTTTTGCAGGGAAAATTATGTTTTAATAGGGCTTATGCTACATTGGGACAAGAATCCAATGATTTAGTGAACTCTAGGGGTAAGTTAGAAAAAAAATTGTCAAATATATTTGCCACTTGTATTGGATCAGATATTTGATTTTTATCAACATTTAAGACATAATGTAGAATCTCTAGGTTTATTTTTACTGGTCTCAGTATTTATAGTCTTCCAAATGGTTTTTATTTTATTTTTAGACTTGCTAATTTTATTTCTAATAAAAAGAGACTTAGCACACAAGCAAACAGACTTAAACGTTTTTGAATAGTTCCTAACATAATCACGAAACTGCTTGCAGGATGTGAAATTCCTCCTGCGATACAGATCATACAAATAATCTCTACTTTTTCGAATACCTGTAGTTGCCCAATCACCGAAATTCAACTTTACATTTACTTGTTTCTTTATTTTTGGACAAACTTTTTGAAACTCAGTATTTACTAAAGAAAATAAACTATTATAAATGTCATTCGGATCACTATGAGAAAAACTTGTAATGGCAAGCTTAGCTTCTATATTGGTACTGAGTATTTCTAGCCTACTGGTTGTTAACGGCCTATGTTCAATTTCATACCTCGCTGTTTCTCTGCTTCCATCAAATCTAATTGCCAGGCCCTCATGATCAGATCTAACACCTTTCATTATTGACTTTTGTTTAGTCTTACAGTTCGAGTATATATTGTCTATACAGGTAGCTGAAGTATCTGTTATTCTAGTGGGCTCACAGAATAGAAATTTCAAATTAAATGACTTAAACAATGAAATAAGATCAGTCTTATTTTTAGATTTCAATAAAATATCTACATTAAAATCACCACATACAAATATGGGTTTTTTACATTTAGACATTTTTAGTAGTATACTTTCCAGAGTGGCTAAGAATTCTGTAAAATTTTGAGCACGACCTTCATCTGTTGGTGGTCGATATACACACAACACGAGATGCCTGTCCACCTCCACACAAGCAACCTCACAGACCCGTTCGACAGAACATCTGACTAAGTCATGTATATTTCCCTAGTTCGACAGAACATCTGACTAAGTCATGTACATTTCCCTAGTCTAGGTACGGGCAGACAGCGAGTGGGTACTCACCCTGCGGACAGTCGCACCGGTACCCCCCCGCGTAGTTCCTGCAGGGCGACTGGCAACGCCCGTCGGCGCACTCGTCCCGGTCCAGGTAGGTACTCACCCTGCGGACAGTCGCACCGGTACCCCCCCGCGTAGTTCCTGCAGGGCGACTGGCAACGCCCGTCGGCGCACTCGTCCCGGTCCAGGTAGGTACTCACCCTGCGGACAGTCGCACCGGTACCCCCCCGCGTAGTTCCTGCAGGGCGACTGGCAACGCCCGTCGGCGCACTCGTCCCGGTCCAGGTAGGTACTCACCCTGCGGACAGTCGCACCGGTACCCCCCCGCGTAGTTCCTGCAGGGCGACTGGCAACGCCCGTCGGCGCACTCGTCCCGGTCCAGGTAGGTACTCACCCTGCGGACAGTCGCACCGGTACCCCCCCGCGTAGTTCCTGCAGGGCGACTGGCAACGCCCGTCGGCGCACTCGTCCCGGTCCAGGTAGGTACTCACCCTGCGGACAGTCGCACCGGTACCCCCCCGCGTAGTTCCTGCAGGGCGACTGGCACCGCCCGTCGGCGCACTCGTCCCGGTCCAGGTAGGTACTCACCCTGCGGACAGTCGCACCGGTACCCCCCCGCGTAGTTCCTGCAGGGCGACTGGCACCGCCCGTCGGCGCACTCGTCCCGGTCCAGGTAGGTACTCACCCTGCGGACAGTCGCACCGGTACCCCCCCGCGTAGTTCCTGCAGGGCGACTGGCACCGCCCGTCGGCGCACTCGTCCCGGTCCAGGTAGGTACTCACCCTGCGGACAGTCGCACCGGTACCCCCCCGCGTAGTTCCTGCAGGGCGACTGGCACCGCCCGTCGGCGCACTCGTCCCGGTCCAGGTAGGTACTCACCCTGCGGACAGTCGCACCGGTACCCCCCCGCGTAGTTCCTGCAGGGCGACTGGCACCGCCCGTCGGCGCACTCGTCCCGGTCCAGGTAGGTACTCACCCTGCGGACAGTCGCACCGGTACCCCCCCGCGTAGTTCCTGCAGGGCGACTGGCACCGCCCGTCGGCGCACTCGTCCCGGTCCAGGTAGGTACTCACCCTGCGGACAGTCGCACCGGTACCCCCCCGCGTAGTTCCTGCAGGGCGACTGGCACCGCCCGTCGGCGCACTCGTCCCGGTCCAGGTAGGTACTCACCCTGCGGACAGTCGCACCGGTACCCCCCCGCGTAGTTCCTGCAGGGCGACTGGCACCGCCCGTCGGCGCACTCGTCCCGGTCCAGGTAGGTACTCACCCTGCGGACAGTCGCACCGGTACCCCCCCGCGTAGTTCCTGCAGGGCGACTGGCACCGCCCGTCGGCGCACTCGTCCCGGTCCAGGTAGGTACTCACCCTGCGGACAGTCGCACCGGTACCCCCCCGCGTAGTTCCTGCAGGGCGACTGGCACCGCCCGTCGGCGCACTCGTCCCGGTCCAGGTAGGTACTCACCCTGCGGACAGTCGCACCGGTACCCCCCCGCGTAGTTCCTGCAGGGCGACTGGCAACGCCCGTCGGCGCACTCGTCCCGGTCCAGGTAGGTACTCACCCTGCGGACAGTCGCACCGGTACCCCCCCGCGTAGTTCCTGCAGGGCGACTGGCACCGCCCGTCGGCGCACTCGTCCCGGTCCAGGTAGGTACTCACCCTGCGGACAGTCGCACCGGTACCCCCCCGCGTAGTTCCTGCAGGGCGACTGGCAACGCCCGTCGGCGCACTCGTCCCGGTCCAGGTAGGTACTCACCCTGCGGACAGTCGCACCGGTACCCCCCCGCGTAGTTCCTGCAGGGCGACTGGCACCGCCCGTCGGCGCACTCGTCCCGGTCCAGGTAGGTACTCACCCTGCGGACAGTCGCACCGGTACCCCCCCGCGTAGTTCCTGCAGGGCGACTGGCACCGCCCGTCGGCGCACTCGTCCCGGTCCAGGTAGGTACTCACCCTGCGGACAGTCGCACCGGTACCCCCCCGCGTAGTTCCTGCAGGGCGACTGGCACCGCCCGTCGGCGCACTCGTCCCGGTCCAGGTAGGTACTCACCCTGCGGACAGTCGCACCGGTACCCCCCCGCGTAGTTCCTGCAGGGCGACTGGCAACGCCCGTCGGCGCACTCGTCCCGGTCCAGGCACCGCGCGCCCTCCAGGTCCAGCCGGAACCCGCGCGGACACACGCAGCGGTACGAGCCCAGCAAGTTCACGCACTTGCCCGGAGACGGACACAGCCCTTCTTCGTGACATTCGTTGATATCTGAAATGTTACATGGATTCATTTATAAATGCGTGCAATGTGAAACAAGTGCTACATTAAAATGGGCCCAAAAAAAATATGTTTTTACGACATATGTTAGTAGATGAAGAAAATTTTAGAGCACAAAACTTTAATCTCAGTTTAGGAATCGAACCTGCCTTCTGTTTTACTCACCGGGACTAATGAGTTGCTAAGTTTGTGCTCTGTTTTATTTAATTATCAAACATGATATTAATTATGCTATATAATATATATAATATATACTCTAAATTATATAATTATATAATTTAGAATTCATGAAATAAAAACAGAACATATTACAAAATACATATTCCTTTAAGGAACAGTATACATTAGTTTGTAGATACCTCAGCTTATTAATCCGTATCGACAACCTCCGTTGCTTCCAGTTATCGAATGATCGTTACAGTCACATTGTAAGTACAAGAGTGTAAGTGGTAAGTACTCACCAACACACCCGTCTCCACGTTTCTCGTAGCCGTCATCACAGGAACATTCGTAGGAGCCGTCAGTGTTGGAGCAGGTCTGCTGGCAGGTGTGCGTGCCACGCTCACACTCGTCCACGTCGCGGCAGTTGGCCCCGTCCTCGTCCACTTCGTACCCAGACCGGCAGAGGCACTCGTATGAACCTGGTGGGCACACCACGAGTTACACATAAACAACAATTCTGTGGAAGAACAAAAAGTACATTTATACGCCTTTCAAATAATGATAATGAACTAATCGGGAGACCTTGTAGACTATTCCGACTCTTTGCATGGTAGTAAGGCGAATGCCAGCCGAGAGTTTTCTAGACGTCCACTCTAAAGTAGAAAATATATTGCCAAGAACCTAACGTGTTCCGGCAGCTGTCTTTGAGAACCAGTTCCTATCCTAGGTTCAGTTCATGTATCCATGTTTACCATCGTATTTAAAAACTAGCCAATGCGATTAGAATAGATAAAAATAATTTAATTATTTGGCACTGTTTTCGCACGCTCTGAAATTAAACTTATCGTAAATTAAGAAGTATAGCTTACCAATGCGATACTTTTCAGTAGTAATATGTTGTGGTACAAACCTTCAGTGTTCTTGCAGAGATGTTCGCAAGGCGGCGGACGCACACTGCACTCGTCAACGTCAGCGCATTCTGTCCCGGCAGGCTTGTACCCGCGACCGCATACGCAACGGAAACTGTCAACAATTAACGTTTGTTTTATATAATGATGTCGGCAGATGTCAGAGATTAGACTTGAGTATCCTCGTTTTATCTCGAACTGACATTTAAATAAAATATAGTTTCTTGTATGGTACTAGCGGCCCGCCCCGGCTTCGCACGGCTATTTTGAAGACTGCCTATAATTAATTTTTACTACATCAAAAGGCGTGGTATTATAATAAAAAAAAATGCTGTTGCTTAAGCGTTACATATACTACTAAAACCAAATTAAAGTCTAACCCGTACATTAGATATGGTGTAATTCAGTAACAAAAATCTAACCCTCCACCCATGTATCAAATGAGGGCAAATAAATCGAACCCAGGCCCATAAGAGGCTCGCCTATGATTTCGTATTACGTTTATTATTTCAGGATTAGGTATAAAGTTTACCAATTTCACCTTTCATAATTTGTAATATAAGTTGGTAATTATTATAAAAGTCAGATAGTGATATTTTTATTTTTTGCATTATCATAAACTGCGTAACAATTTGCATACAATTGTGAACACTATGTATATTACTTGTGCTAATGTCGCGTATTATGGAATCTTATTGCGCTCCACTATACATCGGAATAACTTAACTAACTATACTAATTTTTGCATAGTATAGAAACAGACAAAATATTAATTGCAATGTTGTCCTAAATATATATAATGCCGGATAACAATTAGAATACAATGTGTATAAACTTGCATTTTCTCATTAAACTATCCCATAGAACGAATTAACAAAATACCTAAATATACCACTTTCAACAGGCTGTAGTTAGGGAATGCGACGATTTATTGTACCTCGTAAATAGATTTCAATATATTATAAATATTTAGGTTGTCAAATCCAGAGTGAGAAATGCTTTGTTATAAAAACAATGCTTAAAATATTAAAAATAAACCGACTCTGTGAAATCTCTATTCCGTGGCATACATCGGAATAAAGAACCGAGTTAAATATTTGGCACCTAATGCCGCGGCATTTTCAAACTGTATTTTTCCTACATTTTACTACGAAAATCTCACAGAATTTAACTATTTTCGATTGAAGACATATTTTTTGAAACATTTCTATTAAAGAAATAAATGCACTGTTCAAAATAAACGAATAAAACACTATTTAAATAAACATGATATTCACATGCCCATTGTCCAAAATGTATGGAGCGTGCGTTCGGGTCAGCCGCTGACGCAATACTTACCGTTTATTTCAAAATGTTTCCACAGAACAGCGGTCTTTTGATGACTTAACTACGCAAAGATATATTATTTAATAGATAAAGGGTCTTGCAGCAAAAATAAATTTATAAGCATCATAATATCACCGTTTTTCGAAATACCTCGGAATATAGTGCCAATATTAGAACCCCGCGGAATAAGGTGCCTTTACCTTACCTACGTTTCGTTGGTACCTCAAACCGTAGCGTAAGTTCCAACAAAACCTACATAATAGAGACACATATTACGAATTAAAATATCGATAAGTGACAATTAACCAATAAAAATTTATTGGGCTATAAATTGCAAAATTATGCACGCTTATCAAATATCACCTGTATTTTATTATCATTTATATATGAAAACAAGTTGGCAAGAAATAAGTGACAATACATCACAGATTAAATTATAGCATGACATAAAAAACCACTACAAACCTGCCAATAGTGTTGACACACCGGCCTGGCGCACACAGTCCCGGCATTGCTGCGCATTCGTCCACGTCCCCATACACGTCCACTCCGTTTCCGATGATCATCCCGTCTCCCCCCGGACCCCCCGGCACCACCGATCCCCCGGGGACCAGCCCCGGGATGAGCCCGCCGCCGCCTCCTCCCGGCAGGTTCGAGGGGGAGCACAGCTCGAGGCGCTCCGGGGAGCCAGGAGTAGGGCACAGTTCACATTCCGAACCCCACGCTACACCGAGCGTACAACAACATTGTGCTCTAAAGAAAAAATAGAAAGGATTAAGTAAAAAAAATATTTTTCTCTTGAAGATGAATGGCATAACCAAACATTTGGACTTAAAAATGGTTTGGTTGGGAATTCAAGCGTCATATGTTTCATCTATTACTCAAAGAATAGCAAGAAGAAAATAACATTAACAGAGAGAGAACCCCTTCCAATAAAGGCTTCCGACGCCTTTTTAAATCCGATTCTTAGTAAAAATTTCTAATCATTCGATAAGAAAAATAACAGATTAATCTATTTTATAGTTATTTGCAATATTGACTTACTTGGTAACCTGTGTAGGAGTAGCAGGAGTAGAGGCAATAGACCTGGGCCATGGCTCGGGGACACAGCGGCCAGACACCAGCGATCTGTGACACGTTCCCGTACGATGATCTGAAATAACCAAACTTAACTCTTAATATTCACTTACGAGTAGAAGCATACATGGTGGTAAGGCATTTTGCGAATGCCCGCCTGGCTAGCTACCACCCTCAAATAGAAATCAGTTGCCAAGCACCTAACGGTGTGGTAGGTGTCCTTGAGAGCCAGTAATTATAGGTTAGTCTGAACAACAACTTCAACCACATCATCACTTACCATCAGGTGAGATAGTGGTCAAAGGCTAACCTATCAAGCATAAAAAAATAATAATAATGTTATCTTATCCAACAATAACTCATCCTGCAAAGATGTAAATGATTTATTTCTTTTTCAAAAATATTTTTTAAAAAATCGTTAAATATAATGTTTTAGAGCCCAAACAAATATTGGCGCAGTCGTGAGGATCTCATCACTCACAGAATGACCCTGATATTATAATATGTAAGTTAGTGCGTGTGTCTTTATAATATTTTAATGAGCTTACACGGTATATTTTTATCGCGATTTCCCTAGCGTTTCCAGGGGAAAGCACAAAAACCAAATTCCACGGAAGCAAAGCCATGGGCGGTACTGTTACGATTATCCTAAAACTTATTAACATTATGCAACGTATTAAAATTATTCCAAATATTACGCATTTAAAAATTTTGCTCTAAACAAACTTCTTTGCCGCCAAAACATCTCATGTGGTCAAAGATTTACATACATATTAGAAACATCAAGATGAAGTGACGCTATGTTTCACGTTATTGGACTTGAATTGGAAACTCAAACAGTTGGCCAATGATACAAAAACACAATATTTTATGGTAAAGTGCTACTGATTATTCTGTAGCAGTGCTAGAGAGACTTACCAATACATTCAGTGCCGTCTGCACTGGGTTCGTACCCAGCGTCGCAGTCACACATGTAGCCGCCATCAGTGTTGATGCAGACTCCGGGAGAGCATCGGTCGGGCTTCTCCGAACATTCGTCAATGTCCTCGCAAGCGTCGGGTGCGTCGTGAGGAGATGTAGTTCGTCGATAGCCTGGAATAAAATTGTAAGTGTATCCATATGTATGATATGCTTACTTCTTCTTCTAAATATAAAATGTCTTCAAAAGCATTTCTAAGTTCGTTGGTATCCATATTGATGTTTGAAGTTCAATGGGAATTAGCACTAAATATTTCAGTAATCAACAACGAATGTCGGAAGTTGGGAGTCAAACTATGGTGCAGAGACATGTACCTCAGAACACTTACCGTCCGGACACTTGCAGATGTAGGAGCCGACGACGTTCTCACAAGCGTGCGGGCACACCTTGGAGTCCCCTGCGCACTCGTCGATATCCTTGCAGTGGATGCCGTCGGGCGCGACGGCGTATCCGTAAGGACACGTGCAGCGGAACGAGCCGGGCGTGTTGTGGCATCGGAACGTGCACATGGCGCGCCCTTCTGCGCACTCGTCCACGTCCACACAAGTCTGGAAATTTACGATATGATATTTCAGCTGACATGTATAATAAAGAGTTAAAAATTAGGACTTGGTGGGTATATTCTAATTTGTTTCAAACCCTCTAAAATACCTATGTAAATTTCATTTCAATTCAATATTCTGTGTTTTACTGTTGCTTAATCTTTGGTTTAAGTTAAAAACTCTTAAAGAAGTGAAAAAAATACTTGAATTATTAAAATAATAGTATGCAATAATTAATGTCTCGAACTTATATTATTCTAGGCCGAAAAAGTTTCTAAGTAAACGTTAGATGAGGTCTGCGATTTAAAATGGAATTTATTTTTTGTTAGTACAAGAACCTATAAACACCTTAAATTAAATCAAATCATTTATTGCGAATACAGGTAATTACAATTTTATTATACTTAATAATAATAGTTCAGCTATATTCATATATTCGGCCATTATTTACAGATAAATATAACTAAGGATTCAACTTTTAAAAACTTTCCATAAAATTATATTACTTATAATACATTCTTAAAAAACTACCAGGTTTTAAAACTTTGAACACATCATTTATCTATTTATTTGTTTGCCAGGACAAATACTTCATCTGAATATTAAGAAACTCTTCTTTTATGGATTAAAGAGTTATACCTACCACTTTGCTACCTCTGATTATGGTATCATGTGTACAATGTTTGCATATAGAGATAAGATCAGTAAAACAGAATTAACAACCCGTATTGATGGAGTGACAAAGTTCATATTAGCAAATAAGAACAAAGTATAATTAGTCACCTGTTCAGGTCCCTGAGTGAAGCCAAAGTTACACCTGCACTCGTACCCCCCCGGCGTGTTGGAGCAGGTCCCGTTCCCGCACACCCGCGGGTCCTGCGCGCACTCGTCCGCGTCCACGCACCGGAGCCCCGACCCGTCGAGCACGTACCCCGGGGAGCACTCGCAGCGGAACGACCCGTCCGTGTTGATGCAGCGCCCATCTTTGCACACGTCGGGACGCACTTTGCACTCGTCCAGATCCTGAACAACATAAATCAATCATATACAAAAGCATACGATTCCGAAGGTACCAAAACCATTTTAATCTTGACCAGCTAGATAGCACATTACGCAGCGAGCAGCTTTTTGGCATCCAACACTAATTAGCGATCAGTCATTATAAAAGTATCTTTACTAGTTGGCGAAACTATTGTTACATTTTGATTTCTAGGCAATCCTCAGTTATACAGGCATCACTTAAGGTTACTGTAAAGTAGCCCACAAAAGTATTTCTTCCACGCGACATTTAAATGAAGCTCCAGCGTTTTAACTTAGGATATTTCAATAAATGTAACATGTTACTTACTTGAGTAAGATTTGGTCGTCCCATTCCACCTTGACAAATTCGAAGGAATTCAGCCGAGTCAGGAGCAGGACAGCGTTCGCAATATCTTCCCCAAGCGGCGCCTATTGAAAATTTTATTGTAATGTTAAATAATCAATACATGTTCCAACAGGATTACGGCTTTGATTTTGAGAAATTAGCGTAGAAATGGTAATTGCTTAAAAAAATATTGTTCAAGTCAGTCAGTATTTACAACTTCTCTCTTTAAAACTGTTAACATTAGAGGACATTTTTTTTTTCTATTAATTTGATCTTGGTTTCTGCAAATTATCAATTTCAAAACAATCATATCTTTACACACAATAATGTTTTGGTATCTTACAAATATTAAGTATACCTCCAACTATGCAAGAGTAAGTAAATATACCCAGAGTATATAGACATCGATAGTTTTTAAATGTCAATGAAATACCTATGTCAGGTCAATCAGTTTAGATTTCTAAATTTATTCAACAGAAGTTTTAAACAACATTATTATCACAAAAACTAATCTTTTAACTGAACCCGTTAAAAATTAAACTAAATACAATGCTTATTGCTTTTTATGACAACTCAGGTCAACATATTGTCATGAAAACTGTCTTTAATGTCCCAGCATGATGATATCTTCCCTATTTTTAGAAAAAATACTTAACGTTTGATAAAAGTTACCTTCAGAACAGCAGCACTCAGGCCTTCCCAGTTGCAGAGGCCTAGCTTTATGACATCGTCCTTGCTCCCATTCGTCGTAGCACAGCTCCCGTCGCTCGTCCACACAGATCGCAGCCACCTTGTCGAACCGCCACCCACTCGGGCAGTCGCAAACGTATCTGGAATATTTCAATCAATGTCAACATCAGGTTCCTACCCTAATTATATTTATATTGCAGTGTGGTATGGCTTCGGACCTGGTTGTACTAACCCTGCTTGGTAGTTTTCGTTGATTGCCTTAAGAGTGCAAAGATATGTCCTTTTTGCGCCTGATTTGCTGCAGTACTCCACTTAAATGGACGCGAGAAGTGACAGCATAGTAACAACTATGTAGTTCAGGGCGTTTTTTCCTCAAAAGAAGTTGGCTTCAAGGTGAGCACACCGTGAAGCCAATTACTTCAGGAAATAATTAACAATAATTTTGCACAAACGATTCATTGGGAGGATATATATTGTGAAATAATCATAACTTTTTTTGTGTAGCTGTCTTTATATAAGCCTTAATCTATGATTTATTTCTACACTCATACTCATATCCTAGCATTTCTAATCATTGGTTAAGTCAAATCTTGATCATTCCATCTTAGGATCTGTGTTGGTTCATTATATTATGTTTGGCATTATAATATATACTGCTGAAGGGAAATTTGCCCTCCACCACGGAATAAACCTCCACAGAATATGTGGATTTTCCATAATCGCTCCCTTTCGATAACAAAATGTGTAGAACCATTGGTGATATTTTTTTTAATCGCCAGGGTTTTGTTGAATATTTTGACCTAAAATATGTGCAACAAGTCATACTCGAATAGATTTTAAAATCGAATTTACCCTCCATTAAAGTTGCGACATTCTCCTCCAGCGCAAACATGCTGCAATTCTTTGCACTCGTCTCGGTCCACGCAACGTCTTCCTACCAACCGCCAGCCTGCACCACAAGAACACTCGTACCTGATAAAGAAATGCACAATACTCAAGTTATTACAGTAGATTAGGCTAGATTACAATTAGTCCAAGGGCATTCTTAGTTGGTATCACCGCTGCCTCAGCTATTCTGCAAAGTATATTGTATGTAGGTTTAAAAGTTACGACTCCAATTGAATAGCCAATGAAACCATGCCAATGTTTCTGAATCATCTGTTTTGGGCACGTACGACACTAATTAATCAGGCGGGCAATAAGTTCGTCCCGTCACATTACAAATATTAAAATTAGACCAAATAGACTGCCTTGAGGAACATCTCAACATATTGCGCTCCAGGGGTGTGCCTGCTCGGAGCACTCGTCGTATTGTACATACCCTCCGTTAGTGTTAGTGCAGGAGGGCGAGCCGTCCCGGCCTCAGGGGTGTGCCTGCTCGGAGCACTCGTCATATTGTACATACCCTCCGTTAGTGTTAGTGCAGGAGGGCGAGCCGTCCCGGCCGCAGGGGTGTGCCTGCTCGGAGCACTCGTCATATTGTACATACCCTCCGTTAGTGTTAGTGCAGGAGGGCGAGCCGTCCCGGCCGCAGGGGTGTGCCTGCTCGGAGCACTCGTCATATTGTACATACCCTCCGTTAGTGTTAGTGCAGGAGGGCGAGCCGTCCCGGCCGCAGGGGTGCGCCTGCTCGGAGCACTCGTCGAGGTCGCGACAGTTCCGTCCGTCGGCAGTAAGCGCGTACCCCGGCGCGCACTCACACCGGAACGAACCCACAGTGTTGCGGCACCGACCGTTGCGGCACACCATGCCACCCTCGCGGCATTCGTTTATGTCTATACAAACGAAAATACGTCTTGCATTAACAATCTTACACCGTAGTGAAATTAATCCCGACGGTGGTTTTTTTATTTTATATATTTTCTTTTGTAACGGTGGTAAGTAAACCTTTAGTGACAAAATACTATGAACTATATGTAATATACTACAGCTACTACAATAAAAGCATGTAGACAACCTAAAAGTCATTGCAGGCTCACAAGCAGTCCAAATGATCCAGCCCAATACCAGTTAGCGGCGCCCAGAATCCTGGCAGCATTGCCCCGTTCGATTGCAATGCTTATATTTTATAACATTATGAAGATATGGTACGAGTAACCTTTATCCACAATCTGACCCATCTTTACTGTTAATGGACCATCACTGCTTCGGCGCTACTCAATGCTTATTTGCATTTTGTAACGTTGCTCAATAAATGTCCCCAAACGTTGAAATTTTAAATCGTACAAATGTGGAAGCTCGTAAATTGCTAGACTGAAATGGAAAATAACGAAGATAGTCAATGAAGTCATTCCCAGAATTAAGTAAACACTTCAAAGGCAGATCGCAAACTTTATGATCAGCCAGTGAAGTACGTAAAGCGCTGAAGTTGCTCGCTAATAGAGGAGCAGGACCAGACTCATTTCATGCGATAGTTTAAAAAATGTGCGAATGCTATGGCGAAACCACTAAGAATAATTTTTGAGAAGTCTCTCTCGGTTGGTATGAAAAATACCAACCGAGGAAATGGAAAGTGGCCTTTATCACACCAATACACAAAAAGGGCGATCTACGTAACATAAAAAATTACAGGCCGATTTATATTCTCTCTGGGTTTGGCAAATTTAGAATCCCATGTTGTAAAGCATATTCATTGGTATGTTTTGCATCTTTTCAATGTACACCAACACGGTTCCGTACCTCGAAGATCCACCTCAACTAATCTTTTAAGCTATGTTACTGATATTCTCGGAATACTCGATAGTAGAGGCGAAGTACACGTAATTTACACATTGCAGTAAGGCCTTTGATTTAGTTAATCACGCTCTGAAATAACAGAGCTAATAAGCTAATCTACAACGTCTTGGAATACACGGATCCCTTCTTAGATGGTTAAATTCTTACTTACTGAATCCATCTCAGCTGGTTGTGGTGAAAAGTTTTACGTCCCTGGAATCAGTAGTTCCTTCGGGTGTACCTCAGGGCTCCCATTTAGGTCCCTTGCTATTCCTCGTCTACATCAACGGCTTACCCCAGTTATTAAAATCTAATTTTAAGTTATATGCCGATGACTTAAAGCTATACAAGAAAATCAATAACAAAGCAGACGTGGAGGAGTTGCAAACTGACATCCATTCCTTAAACAAATGGTTTGAGGAAAACCATATGCTTTTGAATGCATCCAAATGTAATTTTATAAAATTTTCATGCAAAAATACCCCTTTCCCAGCTCATTAAAGGGATACCGTTAGCAGAGCTTTCATTAACACGAGATTTGGGGGTTTATTATCGATAAGGCTTTGTTTCCGTAATCATTTTGAACACATTATTAAGAAATCGTACAAAATTGGTGGTTTTGTCATCAGGCAGACAAAGATATTCCGCAATCCTAGGCTTTCACTACTGCTTTTCAACGCTCTAGTACGCAGCATTTTAGAATACTGCAGTGTGGTGTGGAGTCCTGTTTACCAAGTGCACATTAACAACATTGAAAAATATTATGTACCATGTAACATACAGGGATAACATGTGACATTTATTACAATCCTACGAATCTCTGATTAACCACTATAATGTCATGTCTTTTTAAAAATGCCGTAAACTGACAGACATTCTGATGTTTTTCAAGCTTATAAAAAACTTAGTTGATTGTCCAGAACTAACTCCCAAGTTTTTGCTTCAAGGTCCACGGCCTGGTAGCCGCCTATCGGATAAAAAAACTTTAAGTCTGCCAATTTGTAAAACAAATATGTGAAAGCACTCGCCGGTTTATCGTATATGTGAAAGTTACGATAGCGTTAAGCAAGACTTCGATATTTTTTTCACCGTAGTTCGCTTGCCTTGGTGAAATGTATATTAAATAGATCACTTTAATTATTTGTTTTTCTGCACCAGATTTTGAAATGGAAAGTTTCAACAATACCCATGATATTGTTTGCTAGTTGCTTATTACTATGTAATTATATTGACGAATTTGAAGTAAATACATGCTAGGTCCAATTCTTGAAGGAAGTATGTATTTCAATTCTTATTTTATATTATTTTCATATATGTAAGCTACGATGTATTTCCAGTTGTGTGCTCTTCCAATAAAAAATAAATAAAAAAATACAGAAGACTTAGTACGGTTGAACGAAATATGAGAGACTTCTGTCAAATTGTGGCTGGAATAAATTGAACAATGATGAATATTAGTTAGTTAACGTACCGATACAGTCGTTGTTAGCCCCCGGCTTGAACCCTTCGTCGCAGTGACACATGTACCCGCCCGGCGTGTTCTCGCACGTGCCGTTCCTGCACAGGGGCCGCGGCCGGGCGCACTCGTCCACGTCGCGGCACACGTTGTCGCGCAGAGTGTACCCGGGCTTGCATTCGCATCTGTTACATCAGGGGACGACGACTAATTAAATTCTAAGAACAGAAGTAGTATTTTACGCACACACAGCCAATTTATTTTTCGAAACACAGATTCGTTTTATTTTGTTCTATTAGCCTTTACCTATGTCTTTACGCCATAGTCAACTGTAAACTGATAGGAACCTCAGGTATTGAGGCCGTCCAGTGCCCAAACGCTTTAATAATATATGTTCAAGAGCGGTGAGTTGCCTGCTTGGTTTGTCCCACTTTGCTAGAAAAGCCATGATGATGCTCAATTTAAATTAAATATACTATTTTCTAAAGCAAAACACTTTTTCGTTACTGTCTGATCGCTTCATTTGATATATGATTTCATAATGTACACAGCGCATTTTAATCTTGATTTTTTCATCAATTGCCAATTACTGACCTGTAGGATCCAATGGTGTTTCTACATTCTCCGTGTTCGCATAGACGATCCTCTCCACACTCGTCGACATCCTCACACTCGTCGAGTGCGGCCGTGAGCCGGTACCCCGGTGGGCACTTGCACTGATAGGCGCCGGGTAAGTTAACGCACTGCGCCAATCCGCGGCAAGGAGATCGGTGCAGCGCGCACTCGTCGATGTCTCGGCATAAGTGAGACGTGTTGTCGTGTTCGTAGCTGAAATGCGGAAACATTCTAATGAAGTATTCGAAAATAACAAATTGCGAATCTGTTCTATTGTAGCTACAGCTAAAGGGTAAAGAATGCGGTTCAGAGGGGGGAAACATTTCGGGGACATACTTATACATTTCACTAAACTACATAAAAAGGACTGCAAAAAAATACCCGATATCGAAGGGTATGTCCATAGATTATGATGACTTAATAAACCAGATCAGATTCCTCAAAGATCACAGCAGATGGAAAACTGTTCTTTCTACGGCTTCTTTTTCCGGAACTTGGCATAATGCAGGTAATGTGCTGCAGGGCGCGCACCTGCCTAAAATTCTATAAGGTAGATTAAAGATAAGCACCATACAAAGTGCTCTGAACCCACTGTTTATTGATCAGTTATTAATTAAAAGTACTTAGTAGGTACCCACTACTATTTTCGTTACGTTAACAGAACAGAGTGTATATTTGGTTACCCGTGATCGCAGCTGCACTGGAAGCCGGTGGGCGTGTCGTGGCAGGCGCCGGGCTTGCATAGCTGCGGCATGATGTCGCACTCGTCGATGGGGCGGGTCTCGTTCGTCATCGGGTTTATGTACTCGCCGGGCTTCTCGCCACAGAGGGCCATGTGCTCCTGGAAATAAGGTACATTTTTGTCATAGTCAAATTCAGTTTCTTGTAAGTGTCCGTAGTGGAAAATGGGCCACTAATTTATTATACGCTACTTAATTTTTGTTAGAATTTTAGTGTCACTCATTCAATTCGTATGAGAGTTTCAGGTAAATATCACTGAACTAGAACAAACTAATTAGAATAATGAAATCTAAAACACTGGTTATGTAACCTGGGTATTATATAGAGCAACTGCACGTCTTCAGTACGAGTAATGGTAACATCCACGGCCATGATGAACCAGTCTAAAATCCAGTACGTGCTATGGCAACTGTCTTGTTAAAACTTAAATAGTTCGAAAGGCTAATTCAATGCAAGATTTTAATGAGCTCTAGAAAATTCTTTATTACTTAACTTTGAAAATTAATTCTTGTCATCATTACTACTTGATGTCTGAATCATAGGGTATATTTGATGAAGGAGTTATTTCGACCCGTCAGGATAAGATCAAAAAAAAAAAAAAAAACAAATCCAATGATGACGTGATAAACTAATTTAAAAAGCAAACAAAACACCTTGTCTGGGGAACTATTTTAATATCGACAACAGTTTCAACCAAAAATTTCATTTCATTCAATAACTTTAAAAACCTACTCTAAATCATCCCATCCACTCAACGACATATACATAACTAACCTGAGATCCTTTATCCGGACAAGGCTCGCATGGAGCGCCCCAGGCACGTCCCACTGAGCAGCAGCACAGATACTTCGTCTGTGGCACCCCTACAGCTGAGCTGCAGCGGCCCGAGTCTTCTTCCCAATCCATGTAGCATTGTCGCTGTCTCACGTCCACACACTCCTCTGAAACGTACACAAGTAATACAAGTATAAACTTTTGAACACGCTGTATTTTCTCTCAAACCTTTCAGGCAAAAGAGTATTCCATAATATACTCGTAACTCAGTTTTAACTGGAGCTGATAGGTTATCGACTGTGCGGAAACTTGTTCTGAGACTTTACTGGTAAAATGAGACTTTCCCACTACAACCTTTTATATTGCCTATGACCACAATCTGAACTGATAGCAAGTTACGCAATGGCTATAGTTAAACAAGCTAATGGACAGCTGCCAGAACACACTGTTAGATTTCGCTACAGATTAAGTACTTAAAGGAGAGAAGGTAGCCTGGCGGGCATTCTGAAAATGCCCTACCACCGTACCATTTGTAATGGTATATTCCTTCCACTCTGTTCTCATTTTTAGAACATAGGTTCAATGATACAAATGCCGGTGACCTTGACCTGGATGTAAGGAACAGAATTGCAGAATGGACAAAACGGCAATAGATCTCTGAGACCACATGCGACTCGCCCATTACCCCTGAAACTTAAGGGAATCGTGATAAGACATCGTAAAGAAGGTATAGATCTGAATGGCTTATAGAATTTCGGAACCTGCACGTGGTTTGATTTTGCATTAATTGCATTTTTGTCTTATTAATTACTAGCTTTCCGGGCGCGGCTCCGCCCGCGCGTATGTCGGTTATCGCTCGAAAACATTAACCTCTTTTTGCGCAGTTGTGTTGTTGCATGTTTTTTCCCGGGTCTCAAACTATCTCCATACCAAATTTCATTCAAATCGGTCCAGTAGTTTTGGCGTGAAAGCGTAACAGACAGACAGAGTTACTTTCGCATTTATAATATTAGTACTGATATTAGTGAGAAAGTCAAGACTTCCTGAAGATATGTCGTGTAGAAGCTGAAAAACAGTAGAAAGCAATTCCGGCTGACCTACGAGGCGTTTATGACGTCACGCGGGCTAAGGATTCAGATGTTTAATTTTTTAAATATATATTTTTTTATGCCTGAGAGGTTAGCCTTTGACCACTATCTCACCTGAGTAAGTGATGATGTGGCCAAAAATGTTGTTCAGGCTAACCTAGATTTACTGGCTCTCAAGGACAGCTGCCGGAACACACCTTTAGGTGCTTGGCGACAGATTTTCTACTTGAGGGTGGTAGCTAGCCAAGTAGGCATTCGCGAAATGCCCTACCACCATGCTATAACGACTGCCATCCTAAGACAACAACCGGGACCGACGGCTTAACGTGCCCTCCGAAGCACGGAAGCGCTCAGTAGTAATGTCACCAGCGGTCGCCCATCCAAGTCATGACCGAGGCGGACGTTGCTTTACTTTGCTGATCGATTCAGAACGGCTTAACAAACTTCGCTACGAGCGCTTCGTAAACTTTTTAACATATTGCGTCAGGAAGGTTGTTAACTAGGTTAGTAAGTAGGTACTGACTTCCATTAGGCATAGCGACGTATCCCTCCGGACACAGGCAGACGTAGGAGCCGGGCAGGTTGCGGCAGACCCCGGGGCCGCAGACGTCAGGGCGCGCGCACTCGTCGACGTCCTCGCAGCGCTGCTCGTCGGGCGACAGCTGCCACCCCTCGCCGCACGTGCACACGAACGAGCCGAACGTGTTCGTGCACGTGCCGTGCGCGCACAGTGAGTGCTGCGAGCACTCGTCGACGTCGGCCAGGGTCACTACGTACGACGGCTGCAATCACCAACCAACACCAGACTCGAATATACTCCTATATCATTACAAGATAAAAACTTAAACATAAAAACATTTCCTCATGCCTGTACTTCCTGAAGAGGCAGGGAAATGAGTATAAACGCCTACGCTTTGCCTAACATTGGTCCCATGTAATAGGGGGCAAGAGTGCTGCCATCTACCGGAAACAATTCAAGACAATATGGAACAAGATTATGATTGTTTACTGAAATTCCAAACGAGAGTTCATGGAGACAATTAAACATGTTAACGCAAATTTAAAACAAAATATTGATGTAATATACACCCAAAATTCTATAGTTCTCTTAAATCTGTAGGTCCTAATAAATAGCCCTTACCGGTTCCAACACGGGCTGATATCCAGGACCTCCTGGACACAATTGCCTGTACGCTTCAGTACCAGGCTCAGGGCAAAGGTCGCAGTAGTTACCCCACGCAGCACCTGAACAACGAATTTGAATGTCAAAGACAAATATTCAAAATACATACTAAAATACTTTTATCTAGAGCTTACTACATTGCAGTGACAGGACATGAAAGAAATTCTAATTGTAAAGTAACCAAAAAGGATTACACTGCGTAAGACGAATAATAATAATTAGTAGAAGACATGCAAGCGATTATATCTTCTTAAACTTCATCCACATTTTTCTGCGAAGAAACTAAAGACTAAGCCAAGTCGCGCATGGCCGCAAGCCGGAGTCTCCACAGCCCACGTAGTCTACATGTACTTTGAATAAGATAGGTATATGAAGCCGAGGAAATGTTTATTTATACGATTGAAATATGGAAATATACGTACCAACAGAGCAACAGCAGGCAGCCATGGTGCCATCTACCGATAGTTCGTCACTGTCCCGGCACTGCTCCGTACCGGAACGTAAATCCACTTTCCCGTAACAGCGAGCCTTACGTGAATCTGGAAAAATATTTATTTAGTTAAATGTGCACAACAAAATTTAAAAACATATAGATAATTATTATCGGGTTAATTTAAAAAGTTTCTACGTATTTTGTTTCAAAAATAATCTTTAAATTATATTGATGAAACTTTAACTTTGAATTAAAATATTAATCAATTTGTAATAGAGGAACATCCAAAGTTAAGTCTTCCTAAATATAAACAGATACATTTTACGTATCATAACATTAGGCTATGTACAACAGAGCTCAATTTGCAGAGACTGCCTTCAGTAATAAATAGAAACCTGGACATCACGAAGGACTGCAGAAACAGCTAATATACAACACGCTACATTGTACGTCAAAATATTACTCGTACGGACCAGGTTTTTCTCTGGGTAACACCGGTGTTATTAAACTGTTAATTTTCTTACCGTAACAAGCAGTTCCATCGGAGACAAGCTCGTAGTTAGGAGGACAGCGGCAGATGTATGATCCTTGCGTGTTGATGCACTGTCCGTATTGACACGATTGGGGTGACTTGCATTCGTCCACATCAGTGCAGTTGAAGCCGGGCATCACTAGAAGGGTACAAAGAACAATTAAAATTCAAGTTTCACATACACTTGAATCCAGAGTTAAATAGAAAGTGAAAAGGTCATAAATCTTTACGGGACTCCTATTCTTGACAAATATCCTCAAGATGTATCGCCATTTAACCTTCTGTAGTTAAGTACTTTGAAAAAATTTGGCCTCTTTAAAATTCAAATCTTTTCCAAAAACTTAATGGTGTGAAAGTTATCAAATCAGTGTACGGCGATCTATATATTCGAATGTTTTGGAAATATAACACAATAATCTTACTTGAATTGGTTCGCTGAGTCTCTATTATCTCTAAATGGTTCACGACTAATAATCTTAATAGAAAAAACACTTATTTAAAGTGGTATTTACTTTTTGATCCTTACATATCATGAACCAAGCATTAAGCCTACCTTGATAAACTCTCTATTGGCAATGAAAACATTCTTCCTGGAAATCAAAATGGATTCAATGTACAGCGAGAACTTTAAATATATGTTCTACCGTTGAAACAAGGTTTTGGTGCATACGCAGTTTGAAAATTAGGCAGTTAACGGATATAACTATGGCTTGGCTAATTTCACAACATGATGTTGTACGGGCTATAAATGAAAAGGATTGTTCCTTTTAATTTAAATCAAGACTTGGTTAGTTAAAGAAATCAAGTATAAAAGGTCAGATCATGACAATAACATAGCTCATTTTCGCAACTGCTCATCGTCCCGCACCGAACTGAGTTACTATATCCATACACAGTTCAGTACTAGACAATGAGTTTTAACTCAAGAAGAAACGATAGTTGGTTGATAACCATGCCATGCAGAATGCTATACCACATTGCTGTTAACAAGCAAAACAGAGGTATATAAAATCAACCATCGCACTTGGTTCAAAATACTCACAGTCATCGATGCTATCAGACTGGTATCCCTTGTCGCAGATACACTTGAACATCCCGTAAGTGTTGACACATCGACCAAACACACACACGTTGTCGAAAGTAGCGCACTCGTCCATATCTACAAAAAATAGTACACAATATTGTACTTCTCATTGTTCAAGGTATTCTAAACCTTCAACAAGCACTTGAGAACATTAAACAACAATGGAATCTTCTTTACCTGAAATTGTAATTTGCCAAAATCTCCATGCTTAGCAGAGCTTTACTAGTCTACGTTGATATTACCATCACCAAAATATTATATAATTTTGCACTTAAACGTCTAGTATGAAAAAATAACACGTTAACATGGACTAATTTATCATTCACAGTATATAAGTGCTTTACATAAGCAACGACGTAACTGATCTTAGCCATCTCATGAAAATACTTGATTTTTTCCTTGTACTGACCTAGACAGGAGCGTCCATCGGGGGACTTCTGGAAACCAACGTCACATTCACAATCGTACCCGCCCGGCGTGTTGGTGCAGTGCCCATTCTCACAAAGAGTCGGGTCATTCGCGCATTCATCGATATCCACACATGAGTATCTAGGAAAAACAGAAAAATCAACATAAGAAAAATAAACATAATAAGTAATAATTTCTGAAACGGTACACATTCTGGATGTTTAAATTTCATGACCTCAAGAGGGAAGTGGTGCGAATGGATTCTCGCGAAGTTATTGTTTGTAAGATATATAGGTAATTATATAAATTTGCTTACCCATCTCCTTTATATCCAGTATCACAGAGACACTTGAAAGATCCGTCAGTGTTGGTGCAAGTGGCTCGCGGGTGACATCCGCCGTTGTTGGTCAAACATTCGTCCACGTCTTCACACTCGGTGCCGTCCCCACGCCAACCGTCACGGCAGCGGCATTGGAACGAGCCCTGCGAGATGACATGTTCATGTATAACTGACATAACATGACGACTTCAACATTAACTATGAAAACAGATTGCGTGCTGTATAATTGCTCAAAATAAATGGTTTTCCAAGCGGTAGTCACATCTTGAAGTAGTGTGATCAGATATAAGGTTAAGAACTTTGAGCGTAACTTTAACGTAAATCATGCAGCTTACCGGCAGGTTGATGCAGTCAGCAGCGGGATGACAGTCACAAGTACCAAGTTCGCATTCATCGTCGTCAGTACACGCGGGCCCTTGCTCCGGCTTCACGCTGTACCCGTCCGGGCAGCGGCACACGAAGCTGCCGATCGTGTTGCGGCACTCACCAGCACCGCAGAGCTCTGGTATCTGTAAGGTAAGAGTTTAATACATATTTGAAAGGTTTTTGTACATTCTTTGTTCTCCTGTGGATAAGTGATGTGATGTCCGAAGAGTGTAGTGTATGTCAATAGCAGTCTACAATAAATTACGAACAGAATTAAAGTGACGATATAAAATTAAATGAAAAAATTAAACATCATCTTATCTCTAATGCATATCACTCAGTAGATGAATATCTTAATGAAAATAGTACCTAGATTTAGTTTTAACATATAAAATGATTTGGTAAATTAATATTTAATATTGCGTCCTCTTCTCTTCTAATGTTGCTGTGCCTGACAGGGGTCCATTGGACTATGTACCTATACGTTTTTTTAAACACCTTGTACTGTATGGAAGCAATAGAGGATCTTGTATGTAGTGTATGCGGCTAGAGGCAGCATGAGAGTCGGTCGGTATACTAACGTCAGTGCACTCGTCGACGTCCTGGCAGGTGGGCTTGGCCCCGTGCGGCGCGGCGACGAGCCCCTCGCCGCACGTGCAGCGGTAGGAGCCGGGCGTGTTGCGGCACTCGCCGCCGCCGCAGGGCCGCGCGCCGCGCCCGCACTCGTCCACGTCGCGGCACGTGCGTCCGTCCGCGCGCAGGTGCCAACCCTCTCTGGAAACGGAAACAGAACAACCGTACTCGACACTGCACTGCACCTTCTACTTCACTCACCGAGTACTGATCACACTAACGTAAGCAATAATATGCAAAGTAGCTTCCACATATTTGTACCAAATCTTAAAATGGTGCGAAATTTGGCATGTAATGTTCTTGAACGTCAATTCTATGATCCTGATTTGACAGTTATTATTAATTTTATCAAAAACCAAGTATTCCCATAAAAAAATATTATTACGAACCATTTATCTCGAGCAAAGTATCCAAAATTATGCCGACTTTAAACAATTGGTATTTAAAATAAGTTAGTATAGAAAGCAAAAACATACTCTAATTTTTAAGATAAACAAAAATACGTATCAACAATCTTGAATTTTATTTTCAAAAACTCGTTACTTATATTATTTTTTTATTACCACAGTAAGTATAGTCCATTTTATCAAAAGAAACTAGATCAGTATTAAGGGCCTCACCTACAAGTGCAGTGATAGGAGCCAGGTGTGTTGACACACTCGTGCTGACACCTAGTGGGATCCTCCGTGCACTCGTCGATGTCTTCGCAGTGAGACTTGACCGTCGACTGTGCGTAACCTTCGTCGCAAACACACTGGTACGTTCCCATGAGGTTCTCGCAGGCGCCATTGCTGCAGATACCTAAATAATCCGAAATCAGCCTGTAGTATATACGAAATATAAAATGAAATTAAATAATTTCTAACGGCACACGAAATTAATGTAAATTTGTTTGTTGTGAGACAAACGACAACCAAAACAAGTGGTTACCCGGCTGATTTTTAGCTATTTTCCCAATCAAAATGTGCTCATCAACTTAGGACACAAAATAGTAATTACATTTACAACTTGATATAAGATATTATTGAAAATTTCACATAAAATTAATTTCACCAAATTCCACGTTTTAAAGCAACACTTATTTTTATTCCTGAGATTTGCTTTTGATCACAATCTTATCTAGTGTCAAGCGTGGTCGGTCGAAGAAAATGCCGTATAAATGTAGAAATAAAAGAAACAAAACGTATTTTTGAATAGCATTAATCAAACCAGGTTGTGTTCCCCTTCAACTGTCAAGTATCACGTGACTCATTTAACCACTATGTGAATTGATGTCATTAAAATGAAGATGTCGTTCTGACAATGTTTTAGATACTTCACTGTAATGTTCCTCTTTGTATATTATACTGACCTGAAGTAATTGAGCACTCGTCAACGTCCTTGCAAGAGAGACGGTCGGGCGCCAGCTCCATACCAGTTCCACATTCGCAGCGGAATGAACCGGGCGTGTTCACACAGTGCCCACCACGGCATAAAGCTGAGTTTTCCGCACATTCGTCTATGTCTGCAAAAAATAACAATGTTTAAGATTTCTTCTCTAAAAAACCTGCCTTTAATTTATTGTATACGACAATGATCATTGTAATTTATAACCAAAATTTTTGTCGCAATCATTTTCAACATATTTAATCACAGATCATTTTATATAAACACTGGCGTTTTGAAGTTTTCTTCTAAGATCAGCAATAACATAATTACCTACTTCATAATATAACAAGCTTGATACGTTTCGAGCTTTTTAAACGTTTGTTGCGAACGCTTTGCACACGCTTCCGCCCTTATTGTTGACCACTTAGATATTAATCAGTTACAAAAAACCTATAACAAACACTGCTTTAGAAATAATCCCGCTAAATGAAATTTTCAATGTTTTCGATCTCTTTTAGGTATAAGAAACATAGAAAATGTAGGTGCAACATCTACCGATGATGTTTGTACGTTTGTTACACTTACCTACACACACCTTACTGAAGTCATCAGCCTTGTGTCCTGGGTGACAGTGGCAACTAAAGCTGCCCTCTGTGTTCTTACATTCACCGGCACCGCATACATCGTCTACGATTTCACACTCGTTCACATCTACGCAAGTATGGTTCTTTGAATCCTGTAATAAGATATTCAGAAACAACGTGAAAACAATAAAAATAACGTGATGTATGTAGTCCTTTTATTAGTTTTGTGATGTGTGTACAATACCAACAAAACGACAAAATCATATCAAATAGTAAATTTCTAAGTTAATATAATCTCTTTTCTTTCCATATTTGCTTTGTAATATATTTTATGGATTCATTGCCGTAACAAAGTTATACACTACTAACTCCCTAAATTAATATTTACATCAAAGTCTTACCTTTTCATATCCAGGGAAGCAGTCACAAGTGAAGGTTCCCATCAGGTTTCTACAGCGTCCATGGCCACACAGTCCGGGGAATGCGGCACATTCATTAACTTCCATCTGACCAGGAATCAGACCATTTCCTTGTTTGCTAAACCTGAAAATATTAAATCAAAGTAAACAAATGAGTCGATGAGAAGGTGCGAGGTGTAATTTAGATCTTCCACTTCACTCTTATTACCTATCATCTGAGTGTTCCAACCTTTCATACACATCATTATTCACGCAGTCTATTCTTCTACACGTCTACCCTTAGTTTATATCGTTACATACATTCACATAATAAATTCACAACACTCTTGTATGTCTTTTTATTAAGTCACATGACGTGCAAATACCACGTCAGTATAATTGGAACTGTTCAATTTTCATTGTCAAGCTTCTGTGATATATGTACTCATTTCTAGTTACTCTACATATATATACTCTTCCAAGTGTTTGCCTATGTAGCAACTACTCTCAGGTAGAAAATATTTAATAATAATGTTGTCTTAGGTTTTCGCGATTGTTACACATAGTAATTAAACAACTTTAAACGGTTTAAATCGCATATATTTGTCATTATTTTTGTCCCGACGTTTCAAAAACTTTGCAGTGATCGTGGTCACGGGGTGATTAATTGGTTTTATTTGTCACATGAGTTATTAAGAAATTATTTGGTCTACCGTCAGAATTTTTTTTTACATTAATCATAACGTTCCCTATTCACGCAGTATTCGCTCACGGTGTCCAGAGGTCTTGCAGATTTGTGTCGGCCATGAGATTTAATTAATTTAATAACAGGATCCCAAGCATCATCTCTATTGAAATTTGGGTACTTTTTGATTTCAATAGCCTCGCGTAACATTCTTGGCATAAACCGGGTCTCTCTGGCAAGGATTTATGGGTTGTCGAACCGAATGTAGTGGTTGGGTTTGTCCTGGGCATGTTCACAAAGCGATTTAAACCTTTGAAAGTTGTTTAATTACTATATTTAATAATGCTCTTAACGGTGTATTGCAGCATTTTCCTGTGAGGGTTCTATTTCTATGTAGGTAACCCATTTCTAGGTTTTAACCTATACTGTCTCATCCATATGTAATCTCATTTACTGATAGGTGAGGAAGTAGTCAAAGACTAACCTATATATTCGCAATAAAAACAACATATCAGAAGATGAAATCACGCCGAACGCCCAGAGAACAAGCACACAAATGTATATAAGCGCACTATGGACAAAAGTTAAGCTATAAAAACAAATTAATTAATGTGGATATTGTGACTTGAATAGAAAGATAAATCGGATAGAATAAACTTTTATAATTAAGTATTTTAAATTTAAACAGCAATGCCATTCTCACCCTTCAGTCATATTCCAATCGCCGCCATCTCCTCCGTCCCATCCGCCTCCAAATTCATCTCCACCACCCCCACCCACTTGGGACCAAATCCCAGTCTTATTCCCAGAACCAGATCCAGAACCAGAGCCGTCAATGGGTCTGTCCCAGACGGATGGCGGGTGGAGAGTCGCGTCTGATATGCACAGGTTGCGGTAGGAGTCAGTTCCTGAGTTACAGATTTTGATATTAGTCGGAAGTAATTCATTATTTTAAGGTCCATATTGTTATTTTAAAATCGATGAAAAGTATCTTCAGTGCACCAAGAGGACAAAATTTATATCAGTGAGTAACTGTGCCACCAATTGAGAGTACGTGTGACACAATTGAAATCCACAATTTAAAAATTGTATATCATCAAAAAAATCAGTTAAATTATCAACACATATTACTGTTTTGCCGAGCCTTATAATATAAAATATTTATAATGCAGCATAGTAAAATAGTAATTACAAATAGTAATTAACACTTCATTTTGTTTGATGATATAATTAATATGTACCTAATGATATAGTGTTTTTCTTTTCAACTACAATCGTATAAAATTTTGACTGTTCGGGGCACCTAAATTTGTTAAAAGATTCTGTAGAAGAAGAAGCTTAGAAAAGGATGGCCTAGCTTGAAGGTGTTTAGGGCTCGATGAATATTGATGCCAAAAAATTTATATCAATATTTGTCTTGCAAAATTACAGTCAAATGCGGGATCCGAATCCGCGCTATCCACCCCAATAACCTGGGTATGCTCTGACTACTAAGCCAACATGACATACGACTCATGACTCTAATTTGTCCTGTCGATCTTAACCATCGTATGGGGATGGAGCGACAACTATAGTTCAACTTACGTTGTACTACAAAAAAGAATAATTTTTGCAATTAGCTATAAACATGTTAACGACGACGCAACCCTATAATTGTCTGTTTGTCCGTCCATATATGGTATCAAATGGTCATAAAAAACTACTACGAGGGCTAATATTTTCTTCCAAATTACCAGAAAATAGGATTTTTTAAACTCGGCTTTGTAATTTGTTAATTTTGTAATCGGCTTTGCAAGTTGATAATGTCTTGATGAATGATATTTCTCACCCTTCTTAGGACAAGCCTCACAGCGGCCATCGCCCCATGCCTTGCCGAGTGACGAGCAGCAGCACACTGCTCTGTACACCTCCACTTGTAGCGGGTTCGAGCATCGTCCCCCGATGTAATCCGTGTAGCAATATTCACGACGCGTATCCACACATCGGTTACCTGATAAATACTCAGCTTGTAAAAATCTACACACATATAGGTAGTATAGAGGACAACTTGAAAATATAATGCCACATAAGAGTTGAACAGCAACATGTCACGCCAGCAATTCTCTACATTTTAAGCAGCTTTATCTATAAACTATATCCACAAGTTTAGATACTGACTGATATTTTATGATTTACAAATCGCTAACTTACTTGAGCCTTCATATAATTTTATCTTTTTCACTTCCAATATTATGCGAATTGCACAATGACTTCTGATACATTTTATTATGAACGATAAGTGTAGAATACTTGTATCGGGTAACCAATCTAAATGGTGATAGCAGATCAAGATGCCCAGGACATATTTAAAGGCAGGTACCTACCAGAGCTATCCAAGGTAAGGCCGGAAGGACACTCGCAGCGATACGATCCGTCAGTGTTAACACAGGAACCGCCAATGCAGAGTTCCGGGTCTAGAGTGCACTCATCCACGTCTCTACATGTGGCGCCATCTAACTGTGAAACCAGAGGGAACTTGTTTAAGAAAATAATAACTTTTCTTTGGCCATTGGAAAGTTTAGCGTCGAATCGTCTACTTCAGTAACAGAAACGACTCGTAAAAATATATGTTTTATTTTATGGCAGATATAGACCCAAACAGTGGTTGCCTGTCAATTTTGTTGTTGTAATTTGACTTAGCCTAGTTTTTATAGCAAAACAAAAGGATATTTTGATTACATGAAGAAAATTGCTTGTATTTTATAACGTTAATATTCTCTTATTTTTAAAAATGACAAAAGTTATTAATAATTTGGATTCTAGGAAGATGAAGTAACTGTGAAAATTTACGCATTTTACGGATCTTTTAGAGAAGCGTACGCTTTAAGTCAGCAGATGATCCCCACATAAAAGTTTTTACGTAATATATGCTACCTTAGCGAATCCCTTCGGGCAAGGACAGTGTTCAGCCTCGCACGGCTCGCAAGGGGAGCCCCACGCGAGCCCCACGCTGCAGCAGCACTCCTGCCGCAGCAGGGGGATGGGCGCCGCCGCCTCGCACTGCCCGTCCACCACGCGCCGCCAGCATGATCCGCGACGATTGTCTGCAGTAGGTAACAGTTATATACAGTTTAGAACGGTAGGCACCTAATTGCATTCGATCACAAATAGTGTTTTTGTTTTTATATATGATCAGCCAGAATTTGACCACTGTATCACCCGTTTTAAGATGATATAGTCACTATAAGTTCTACAGAAACTGACTCTAAAAGAGCAGCTGGGATACGCCGATATCGGGTCCAATTTAACAACAAAATTCTAATGAAACTGCAATACCCCAATACCATGCAGTAAAGCTAAAGCCTGTTTAGTTTTAAGGTCTAGACATCCACTATTCTTGAGCTATCATGTTATACAATAATTGAACAATACTGAACTCAATGCTCACATCCTTTTACATCTATCTGCTACCAAAACCAGTCATGAATATAATAATTATAGCAACACACGTTTGGCTATTAGCGCCATTCCCTCTATGAAACGTGTAAGTTAATTCCAATGACAAACCAAATTAACTGTCAGTACCTGGATAACCTGGCTACTGTCAGAGTTTTTTACAGTGCCATCTCACAAAGTTTTTGCACTAGGTTAATATCCAAGAGCATCAATTTAGTATCAAGTACCTAAAAATTATACGAGATGGCATCAACTATAAGCAATTGTACAAATATGCTCTATCGATTCATAATTAAAAAATATATAAAATAGCTATTTCTCTCTCAGAAAAGATACCTATTAAACTTAAAAAGCAAAACCTGTAGAGAAAATTGTAACCAAATTATTACATGAAACATAATTTGATTTGACTGTTACATTTTTGTATTCAGATATACTCGTATAATTTGTTTCTAGTTAATAATTTTCTGAAACACAATAGTAGTGGATTACGGGAAGGAAATAGTTTAGGCAAAGAAACAAACTTTGACTTACCAAGGCAATGTTGTGCGGTGGGATCCAATACAAAACCATGTTCACATTCGCACTCGTAGCTTCCATGAGTGTTGATACAACGGCCATTGTCGCATGGGTTCGATTGTTCTGAAATTATCATATCAATTTAATTTTAAAGAAATAGATACGTGACAGGAGTCTATGATCATGTCGCGGTTAAAGGGTTGTAACGCTTCGGAGGAGAGGCCATTCAAATTGTTCCTAGTTTAAATTACAGTCTGTAGTCTTTTGGAAACATGAATGGGATACTTGCGGGCAGGTCTCTATTTGATCCCAATATTTACTATGAATCGAATTTTAATTTTAACGGACATGGTTCATTTACATGCGTAATTATACCTAATTATTCGTTAAATAAAAAATAAATTTATAATTTTTTTTCTTACTGAATCTGTTTTCATAAAACAGGGAATTCCAATTTGTACTTATTGGTTGCAAAAGATTTTGAAATTTTAATACCTGTCTTTTTATAGTTCTTTTGAATTGTTTGTTGGAATATAAGTTAAAATCAGGTTAGATAACATAAGTCAGAAGCAGTGCAATGAATTCGAATTGCGTGCAAATTTAAAATATTATGCATTGATAAGTTGAATATTTCAACTACCATCATGTAATGTAGTACCTATCTGTAGTGTAGTTAATTAGTTTAAGAAAATAAATATATATTTTAAAAAAGTAGACGTAGGTGTTTCGACATAAAAAAATATAGTTCGAAGAATATTTTCTATTATCTCTAACATTACGACTTCAAAAGTAAATTATGAGGTAACGTTGATTTGAAAACTCACAATATAAAGATATAAATAATAATTAAGGAACTATATTACTTATAGAAACTCATAACAATATTGATGCTATAGCTGCATTATAGGACATTCGTTCAAGTTTCCATAAATGGCCAACAAAACCTTCGCCAAAGTCCGATAACCAAGCCGTCAGTATTAGCCAGGCAGGCATGAGATTGATGATCGCTGATCTAGTACATTCTCAGTCGTTGGTGTGGATAACGAGGGTCCAGGCGAGGCGAGGCGAGGCGAGGGTGTAGCGTGTTGCCGTGCTTGTTGGATGATGACGTAGCACAGTGTATATGTATAACCTGTGAGTATCGGTATCGAGAGGGGGATGTCCCCCCGCTGCACGTCGAGCACTGTGTATGTGGGCTCACCCTCGCATTCGTCGATGTCGCGGCACAGCTGCGCCTCCGGCTCGTACCGCGTGCCAGTGGGACACACGCACGAGAAGCTGCCCAGTGTGTTGCGGCATTGGCCCCCCGTGCAGTACTGCACACAAACAAACATAATATATACGTTACCACCTTCAGGAAATAAACTATCAACAATACGAAGTTACTTTTTGTATACATTATCAGAATAGGGTAAAATCTTCATCTATGACACCAAATTTTTTTGTTTTTGTCTTATTAATTATAAACAACATTAGAAATCAGGTCTCTCAAGATATGTATATTATAATACGTATAGGTAACACATAAGTCTCAAATGCCTATCCTAATAGTAGATCAACAAAATATATTATTACTTTGTTGTCATTAACAAATTGTGGTAGTCAATAGCCCAACTCCATCAATACAAAAAATTGTTGATGTACGTTCATAGAATTCATAGGTAAAAAATAGAAAAAAAAATATGAGTAAGTAACAAATTGGCTCTAGTGTCTAAAATAATGTGCTGCATTGTATCATAATAATATAATATAAAGGGATGATAAATTAACACCGTATTTAAATTTATCAAACTTACCGACTGATGCATATCGCACTCATCGATATCCTTGCAGATCCCATCGGCATCAGGATGGTACCCAGGATCACAGATACACTTGTACCCTGGCTCCAAGTTCTCGCAGGTGCCATGGGGGCAGATTCCTGGGACCATGGTGCACTCGTTGATATCGGCCCCACCGTTATCCTTACTGCTGCCCTCCGGGCACAGAACCTGGTAATCCTTGCTGCCTTGCTCTGGACAAGCTTTACATGACACACCCCATCCTAATTTCAAACCTGAAAAACGAGATATCATTACTCTTTGCTGACGAATACAACAGCTCGTTTAATTTTATATATATATATTCATAGCCCTACAATTTATCCTAGGTTAATCCAGAGATAAACGTATTTAATAATTAGAGACATGAATAAAATTGTGAATACGTGGTATTATAAGTATATATGGTGCATGGAAGGAATTAAAAGTCCAGTTAGCTAAAAGAAATTATATGGAAATGTCTTAGAAGTGAATCTATGTTTTGTATATATTTTAAAAAACTTTCTTTTTAACTTTTCCAAATAAAACCTTTAGAAGTAAATTCACTAATTTTTCATTCTTAGTAAGTACATTTCGAAAAGTTTAGAAAACCTTTTGTGAATTTGGTTTTGGGCACAAAGAAATTATAATGAGAAAACAAATAAGCGGCAGCGACATAGTTCCAGTCCCGATCCTACATTCACACAAAATTATGTATAATTACATTTCAACAAGTATATAACTGTTAAATAGTTACCCTTGCTGGAACTGCAGCAGCACTGAGATCTGGTCACAGGGTTGGGACCGGGTCCAGTGCAGTGACCCTCTTCAAACTTTTCGTAGCACAAGTCTTGCACCTCATCTGTGAATAGAAACATTGCGACATTGCACTACAATTTTACTATTTCAAATGTCATATAAATTAATGGTTTTAATTTGTAGCTAGTTTGAAGATATGAGATCAAATTATTTACTACTGGCTGTATATTTACATACAATGTATTTACAAATATGTTACTTTATGTACTATAACTATATGTTGGACAGTGGTGTCAATTCTAGACTAAGGGCCTGTTTCAGAATGTTCGAGTAAGTGCTGGTTATACTACCCAGAACTTACTTATGAAATAAACACTATCTTTGCGTTTCAGTCATCGAGCCTATCCATCGGTTAAAGCTTGAAAATCATTCAGTTATTTTATGTGTTGGTTGGCAACCCGAAACTTTATTAGGATATTCTGAAACAGACCTTAAGTCTCTAAATTTTAAATTCTTCATAATTATTTAAATTATGGTAATTCTTTATCTGTTCACACTAAATTCCGAATTCGTATAACATCATTTGCAAATGATATTACAGTCACAAATTACAGTCCTTAAAATTTACTTTTATGTTCAATTGTTAATATTTAACGCAGATTTAGTCGTAATGTAACATGGTGCTCTTTAAACTGAAGCAAAACTACGTACAATATAATAGAATAAACCTTTTTGTAGAATTGTCATTCTAAGTATCTCATGTAAATGAAAGTGTTAACAGAATTAGAATTATCATCACAGTTTACAGAATTTATGATTGAGTATTTCACTTATAATTATTTTTCTGAATAATATATTCCAATAAACTAAGAAATAAAAAAACTAATGCGGATGCTAGCAAGCAATATTCTTGCTCAAGTAATATGGTTTACTGAGGGGCTGATCGAAAACTATCGTAGTAGACAATACTGAAAGGATCAAATTTGTAATATTTATAATAATATTTAATCTCACCAAGACAAGTTCTTCCATCATTACTGAGAGTAAACCCAGCTAAACATTCACAGCGGAATGATCCCGCAGTATTGTGGCACTTTCCATTTCTACAGACCCGCTGTTCGGAACACTCGTCGACGTCGATACAAGCTCCTCGATCGGGAGTGGGTCGATATCCAGCCTCACATACGCATTGGAATGAGCCCTCACTGTTCACACAGCGACCACCCTGTTGAAATAATTGATTTAAATATTAAAAATAAGGTAGGAACTAACAAAGTACCTTGTGGTATTCTTAATGGTTTATTTATTCCAATGACAAAATCTTCAAATGAGTTTTGGGTTCTTGAAAAAAGGTTTATTTAAAACATTAAAGTAAAAGTGTTACACGGCAATAACTTTATAACACAGAATCAAACCCGTATTACCTGTATCAAACGCAAATACAAGGTTATAGTAAATTAATAAAAAAAAAATGATGAGCAAAAAGGAAAAATTAATAGGTTTAATTTAACCACTAAACTAAGTGATATATTGGTCATGGTATATCAAAAGTTCTGAGGGTGAGGATTTGATTGCTTATGATGCACATTAAACGACGTAAAAAAATAATTAATTGTGTTAGCCAGTGGAATTAAACACGAATAGAATTAGGTCTCTACCAAAGATTGCTTAGTGATTAAAATAAGGAATTTGTTATTCTTTTTACAAAATGATTCTCAGCATGTTAATTTTGATTATTTTCCTTTTAGTCTCAGCTTCATCTCATGGACTGTGAAACGTACATTTATATCTTATAGTTATAGTTGCTATCTCAATAGGTCATTGTTGCCAGCTTTAAAGCTGTGAAGCATTGCTTCACGAATAACGAATTTCAGAAGTATTCAAGAATAGAATTGAAAGTATTTATAAACACAAAACTCACTTAGGTAATAATAAGAAACTGATCTGTGAGTTTGTGACCGTGGTCATTTGCAAATGTTTTCGGTAATAGTGAATTGATTACTACTCATCGAGAAATGGCAAACGTTAATAACGAACTAAGAATGTGTGCGAGAGACCTGGCAGACAGTCTTGTCGGCGCACTCGTCGACGTCGCTGCAGTAGCCGCCGGCGGAGATGGCGAACCCGGGCTCGCACTGGCACTCGTACCCGCCGGGCGTGTTGCGGCACCGCCCGCGGCGGCACACGCGCGCGTTGTCGCGGCACTCGTCCACGTCGCGGCACGCGTGCCCCGTCTCCGTCGACTCGTACCCGGGGTTGCACGTGCACTCGTACCTGCCATTCACAACATACATTTATATACGTAATCGCATTCGGTAATATTCTAATCATGAAATGAAATACAGACTTTTATTGGCTTCTTTAAGAAAATTAAAAAATTAAATTAAAGCATTATTCTCCTAACAAAACAATGCTTTAAAACTATTTTTTAATTATTAAAGTACAATGTGTCCCGACCAAGGAGGTTTCAATTCAATTAAAGTAGGTACACATTTTCTATGGTGATCGCGCTGCGCGTGCAATGCGCTGGTTCCGAGCCAATAGACCAATAACAGACTTTTTCCATTTTGGCGCTATTTCGTACATACGAATTTGAGTAATATTTTGTTGGATAAAACTTTAGTAGCAAAAATGTCATGCAACACCGACGATACTGATGAAAATTTAACTCCACCTGACATTCTAGAAACAGCTACGAAACTGACAAATAGTCTTTTGCCAGAAAAATCAAGAAAAGCGTATAGTAAACAAAGTAGTGTATGCAACTGCATATAATTAGGTATTAAAACACTCGTGTAATCTTATTTTGATACTCGCCTGAAGCACGTTTCACTCATGTCTTAATACCCTCTATTATATGACAGTTGCATAAACTACTATTACTATACATATTCTTCTAATTATAATATCTAGTATATATATAAGGTGGATATTAATTCATCAACAATACTGCGGGGGATGGTGTAGAATCGATAATGGAATGTGTTCCACTCATGTTTAATTTTCACATACAAAAAATCAGTGTACCTATTTTCTAAGCGCGGCGCTGTTTTGCCCTAGTGATAGATGAAGCTGTTTCACGTACCTATTCTAACGAACGCGAAGGCCTAACCGGCCAATCTAGCTAGACTGCCGAATTGCACAATCGCCAATCGATTAAACTCTTCTAAATGATAAAAAATGTTACTTACCAAAATTTTTTTAATTTCAATTTTCGTAGATTCGTACTGTATTGTGTTCCAGCTACTTAGGTATGCCGTATTGTGTTAAACCGCTACCGCGTCGCGCGTTCTTTCGTCGCAATCCGCCAAAGACCGACTAAGCAGAATAGGTATACAAAACAGATGTCTATTGTGCCTAGTATAGCAGTTCATCGACTTCGCGTAGCAATCGTACGTGTGTGTGAATAGATACACCGTATTCGTAGACCGGTTGTTCTTGCTATTATTCCCAAAGCCAACGTGCCACAGCTTAAGCAATAGTACAGACTTTTTGTGTATGTGAAAATTAAACATGAGTGGAACACATTCCGTTATCGATTTCACACCTTCCCTCGCAGTATTGTTGATGAATTAATATCCACCTTATATATATCCTTCATATCGCATCATTTGTTCAGACGTTAAACAAAAAAATATACGAACAGATATCATCGGTTTGTAGTCTCGTTGAACGAAAATGTATTCAATCATGAGACTATTTTTACTCACTATTGCACATTACATTTGAATTATTACAATACTTAGCTCTCGATTTGTCTATAATACGTTTTAGGAAGCTGATAATGAACTCCAACGTCTTTACAATAAATTAAATATGTTAACAAAGTTAAAGTTTAGCTCTAATTTATCTACAATAACAATGTTACAGCAATATTTGCCCTATAAATAGATGAACCCATTCGGCAATAACAGAGAAAATAAAATAACTAGAGAACTAAGTCAAATATGCCAAGCAACTTACCCTCCGCCAACATTGGTGCAAACGCCATTTGTACACATTTTTCCGTTTGTCATCTCGCATTCGTTCTTGTCGCTGCATCTGAGACCGTTCTCCACTGGATCGAATCCTGGAGGACATCTGTTGATAACAATAGTGTTAGTGAAATTTCGTCCATCACTCTTTTCACAGAAAGACGTCCTTTCATCGTAATGTTTTATAGCAATCAATGTCTAATGCTGTCGAAGCAAATTTTATATCTGTAAAAGAGCCAATCTCTGGCTCTTCTCTACGTTTAAGTTATTACATTTACATTTATGAAAGTTCGTTAGAAACAGTCGGATAAACTATTTTCATGATTATTATTATTAGACGGTAGAGTGTAATTGATCAGAATTGTAACCAAACAACCATAAATATGCTTTAATGGATTTCGCAGATATTGTTATTCCAAATCAGCAATTTTTACATTAATAATTTGTTTCATAAAATTGAGGTCTATAAAAAAATTACTCCCAGTCACAAGACGATGGACATTAACTACCTCCAATTTGAATACTAAAGAAAGTTATAATCATTGAATAAAAAAAGTAGCTTAAATTCATATTGCCGCCGTTTAGTTTCATTTGTTATAAGTTACATTCTTACTTGCAATCGAATCCTCCCGGCCTGTTAATGCAAGTTCCCCCTTTACAATACTCAAGGGCGCACTCATCGATATCTATACACGTGGGATTGCCGTCTATTTCTGCTGATTCAGCGCCATCCCAGCACTGGCACTGGTATCTGGAAATATAAAGAGTTACATGTGATTTCATAGCTTTGTACGAATTAATTTGCATTTTTAGCAGTAGATAAAGTATGAGCGAGAACCATTATATGTAGAAAGAAAATAGAAGAACTCATACGATCATCTTAACATGACCTTAATCTTAAGTTTAAAATTAATCAACCGGTCTCTCGACTCATTATTCTTCGCAATTGTAGGTGTTCGAAGTTTTGAGGAAAGTAAAACCGATCCCATTCATTATGTTCATGCAACAGACAGATCGACATAAAACACATTGTCTCTAACAATCCCACACATGTACAAAAGGGTACCTAGAGAGTTACTATGAGGACCCGAACACAAAAAAAGAAGAGTAGAACTGACCCAATATCTTTATCAACACAGTCTCCTAGACCGCAGATCCCGTTCCTTAGCATACACTCATTGATCTTGGCGATGGCAGGCGGCTCGTAGCTTCCGCCACCGATGCCGTTCCCGTTACCATCGCCACCGCTGCCCCCGCTGCCTCCACCACCACCATTAGTCACGTTGCGGCGCCAGTCAGGTGGGATCACACCACCTCCGCAAAGATGAGTCCATTCCGCTGCAAATTAAGGAATACATTAAACGTATAGCAGTTATTTTGGAAGTCATCAGTGATGGCTCAGACAATACCTCTACCACGCAGGAGGTCCATAGTTCAAATCTTAAAAGTGAATGAAAGCACGTACTCTAGGGGCACAGCTGTATGGAATGTCGGCAAAAAGTCAAAAAAAAGAGGCAGTAGGAAGGAAAGAAGAAAGGCTAGAAGAGGCAGTACTCACTGGCTCCCCTGGGCGGGCAGGGCGTGCACATGTCCCCCCAGGCGCGGCCCATGTTGTACCCGCAGCAGCAGTCGCGGTTGGAGAGCGCCACGGGGAGCCGGTCCGCGCACTCGCCCGTCTCGCTCAGGTACGTGAAGCAGCTGCCCACGCGACCGTCTGTAAACAATATATACACCACATTTATTACTTAATATTCCTTGCATGGATTAGACGTTCGTATTTCTTTAGTAATTAGTACAGCTGTCGAGTCTATCACGTCGAAAAGCCCTCGCTTTTTTTCTCGGGAGTATCGAGGATTTGCAAATTTAATAGAACCTCAGCTCCCTACGTCTCGCTTAATTCAAATAGATTCTTCTACTTTAATACTTAATTGATTCGAAAGTTCAAACATAAGCTTTGCGCAGATGACGTTTTAATTAATACAATATATTTTCTCCGGGAGAAATATTAGAACGTAGGCATGGATCCCAAGCCGCAAGTTTTCAGGTGTCATTATTTTGTGAGTTGAAAGTATTTTATGGTTTTCTAAAGGTATATACTGGAGCATGTTAATTCATTTATTGTGTCCAAATATGATTCCAAAAATAAATTTCATAATCTGCACCCCTTTTGCTTCATCCATATTTTTTTAAAACAGCTTCTAGAAAATTAGAACTATAAACGGAAACAAGCAACGTTAGCTCGAAGTATTTAAAGAGCACAGAAAAATAATTGCCCTATGATTATAAAATAGATACCCTCCATTTTCTTTTTAAAATAAATGATGAAATAGAACATAAATTAGGTTGTAGTTTATTGTATCTATAAAAGGATATGCTTACCAATACAGAACTTCTTGTCGGGACTAGGAATGAAGTGGGGATTACAGAGACAGTAGTAATCACCTTCCGTGTTGACACATTTGCCATTCTAGAAACAAAATTACAATACAAATCAAGCACAGTCGATGGTAGGCACGAGTATAATGGCACAGCACTCGCACAAGCTCTACTTACAAACAAACGCAACTTACTTGATTGATACAATTCTTATATTGGCATTGGTAAAGTTTCTAAAGGAGAAGCAGGTGGTTGAAGAGAGACGTTCCATTTATTTAGCAGCATTAAGTAACATTATCATAAAAAGCATGCACGAAAATTATAAGAATGCAAACTACAATATACATAATGATATTTAAAATTTGTTCGAATTTAAAAAAAAATATTGAAACTCTTAGACTATTTTTAGGTATTGCAATGCACAAAATTAGCTTGACAGTTAATAAGAATCACGTTATTCAACAAGTTTTAATAGTAGCCAAAAGTCATTCGTAGGAATCGAAGGGCCAATCCTAGATTAAAACTGTAAGGGTATTCAATGGAAAAAATTGGGTAAATTGTTTTTTTTTTCATACTAGCATTTAAAACTAAAGTAACCACTAGGCGTGAATATTCTCATTTCCGAGAGATACAATAACTTCTTGTCATTATGTAGGCTAGATACATAAGGAATGACACTTATACTTACAGGACAAATATCCGGATCCTCACATTCATCAATATCTTCGCAGTTATTTGTGACTCTATGACGTCTTTGTCCCGGAGGACACTCGCAGGAGAAAGATCCCACAGAGTTGATACACTTGCCCCCCGTGCAAAGTCCTGGGACGGCTGCACATTCGTCTATATCCTGCGGAAGCAAATTGACGTTTCGTTATCTCGTACAATGAATTCTATAGTTCCTTATTGTAGCGAAAACTTTTTTTATGCGTCGGGCAGGAACAAGCACGAAGCCCGCCTGGTGATAAGCGGTAAGTGGTACCATACACGTTATTTCTACACCTCCAATAGATGAGAACAGAACAGGGTATTGTGTATGCAACATGAACTTTAAATAAATGTGTACCTGACACTCCTTAGTAGCCAGATTCCTCAGATGTCCTGTGGGACAGTCCAGGTCCCCGCACCTCTCACAAGGATGCCCCCACGCCACACCGACCGTGGCACAGCACAGCTGCTTCGTGCACACGACACCTTCCAGCGCCCCCGTGCAGAGGGCGCCACGTGTATCCGTATAACATGGCCCTATAATATAATCGCAGATTAAAATAAAGTTTTCTACTATTTATGATTCCACGTTTGGGATTCTTTCATGATCAATTATTCTTGTCTACTGAAAAAAATATAAGTGAAATTCTAAAAAAGCATACAAGTAGAGGACATGAAGAGAAAATTATACCGACTAAGTAAATACTACCAACCAAAGAATTCATAATTACAAGTACTACCAACTCTTTATGATAATTGAAGCGCTCGTAGCGTAGTTTTCTTTGCTTAGCTGTTCTTAACCGATCAGTTAAGTTAAGCAGCCGGCAGCCGTCCTTGAGAGCTAGTAATTCTAGGATAGCCTAATCACGTACAATCAGGTGAGATAGTAGTCAAAGGCTAGCCTATTAGTTATATAAAAAAAACACAGGCAGCAATTGGATTATTGTACCCAGGTCAGAATTGTTAGTCTCAATTATTACAAGGTATCTTAAGCAGTGAAATTTAAGGTATAAATAATACTTTCTCAAGTAATGTGCCTGCTGAGACGAGGGTCTTTTACTACTATTTAATAAAAACTTAAATTTTCTGAAAACTTGGAATAAGTAATAACAAATGCATAGAAACTGATAGAAAGAGTTATCCATTTTGACAGATTTTTTAGTTATGTATTTCATTAAATCCATCAAGAAGGTGCATGATATGACTGTTTTCCAGAGTGAGCAGGCACCTAACAATGACCTGAGTATGGCAATGGCAGCTGTTTTCTTATTTGCTATCCCTTTATTAAAACAGTAAAGCCTGTACTAACCTGTTCTTCTGTCGATCTCACACCTGGTACCAGAGAGTCCATGGAAGCAGACGCACCTGTCTGGTGCTATACATCGTCCGCCGTGCAAGCATGGCTCTCTACATATTGCTGGAACAACAACAATTTAACTATATTAATTCACATAATGTTATATGGCAACATATAATAGACAAAGATTAAATGGCTCATTCTTCGTGTGTTCGCATTGCTTTCAATTATATTATATTGCTATAAAATATCTCTGTTATTTATTTATTGCAGCCAGGTAGTATGCTTTTTTTATTTGTTGTTGTTTTTCATATTTTGTACTATAATCATCAACAAGTTAGATCTTTGCATATATCACCGCTTTTCCGAAAGAGCAATCTAAATTAACGTTAAAAATCACGTTTATTCTATGGTATATTCTATAATAACAGAAAGTTAAAAATAAAAGGGGGACCCCCTTTCTGTTATTGATATTTTATCGGGCAATCCGCTATACTAACATATACTCTGTGAAAATTTCAGTTGGCTACATATTAAGCCCCGTGGGGTGACGGGTTAGAATGTTATTGCCCCATTTCTACCTTTGAGTGTCGTAAGAGGCGACTATAGGTAAAAAAAGCGTAAGATGAGGAAATTATACCTAAACTGCGATTCCCAAGACGCCTGCCAAGCGTGGGGATTATGGAAAACCCCCCAAAATGGTGGAGGCTGTGTTAAGTAATGGATAATCTAGCTGATACAATACAGAACATATTGAGTTGTGCTATTCACGACAAGTTCCAAAGACAATTCCTTTTAAAGTTATTAGGGCCTCCGTCGCGCTTCGTTTCCATACAAACGTAGTTTTGACATATTTAAAACACCAAGCGTTCAATTCGGCGAAGTTTTTCATGCATGTCTTTGAGCAACAGAAAAACAAGAAGCATAGGCTTCTTGTTCGCCAGTTTTCTGAAAATTATGAAGGTATATTAAAAATATATTTGGAAAATCGTTAAGAATGGAATTTCTTATTTCTTATTTCTTCTTACATAGTCCTTGCACATCTATGCTAGATGACCGGCCTCATATGCCACACTGTTAAGGCTGTGTATCAAGCATAGACGCTGCTCTTTAGGTCAAGTAAAAAGGACATATCATGTAACTTACGCTCTGTACAGAACTCCCCGCTCCAGCCGGGCGCGCAGGCGCACGTGCCGTTGGTGCATGTTCCTCCGTTCATACAAATTCTACGGCACCCGCCCGGCGTCCGCACTGAAATACAGTTATTATATTATTAATAAACATAAACATATTAAAACTATTATCAATTTTAATATTAACTCAACCCCAACCGAGATCTCTAGTTGTACTATATTTCATAAGCTAAAAGAACTAAAAATTAATTGATATGTATGATATGCCATTTTTTCATTATATATAAGTTTTAACCCAGTAAAGCCATTTTGTATATTTCAACAACATCTAAGTCGATCATCGAATTACTCATGATACGAACAAATCGAGGTGATTTTCTATGTTAAGATCGATGTGTGTACGTTAGTTAGATGCCTGCTACAAAATTAAAAAAAAACATCCATTAATTTCTCCCAGGAGACGTTGTCCACCTTAAAACGTCTATATAAATAAGATACCTTCATTGCCTGTAAATTTCAAACTGGAATATGTCTGTCTAGCAATGCGATTTTCACTGCGCATTTTTTGTAAGAACTTATCCAAATTGTAACTTCAATTGTAAGAAAACTAATTTAACTTCTTTTTTTTAGTTTTGGTTCAAATCATTGTCGGTAACGATTATTTTATTCCTCAATAAATCTTCGTTATCGTTATCTTTGTTTCAGTCCGTATTTTCCGTACATTTTTTACACAAAATAGTCTTACGTTGGACCTGGTTTGATCACTGCCACATATTCTGTTGGTGAGCGACGATGCAGGCGACAGTAAAACAAGCTCGCCTAGAAGATGCCCATTGCCCACTAATTTTTGCAGATTATATGTATCAGAAAATACAGATTGAAAGTATGTACCTACTTATTCAACAAATTTCATGTGTTCTAATTTAATAATAAGTAGTTTTGACATGTTATGCTATTATAAGTTAGTGTAAATATAATCTGTATTTTTCACCTGGATAAGGGTAGAGTCCGCCGCCACCGCCACACGAGGGCGCCTCCACGCCGCCCGGACACCGACACATGTTGGGCGCCACGCACGCCGCCGACGAGCCGCACTCGCCGCGACATACCGCTGAGGAACACACAATCGTTCAATGTAAAGTGTCCATCACGAAAAGCTTAATTTCATTTTGACTACTTAGCATGGAAATAGAATAAACGCCTAGCCAAAATAATCCTGGTGTTTAATTCAATAAGCGAGTTTGATTAAAACTCTCGGAGAATATTTTTTATCAGTGGACTAGGATATCGTTTTGTTACAGCCGTGTGCAATGACGCGAATAAATCTACATCTTGATATATTGTAAATCCTATTATAATATGTGTAAGAATACTAAGTGCATATAGCAGTATATTACTTATACTCTTAATTCTCTATTTTAATTTCATAAATGCATGTTATGCAATCGCTTAAAGATTTAAATCAAAAATATTATTAATTGCAACGAAAGAAAACACTGCTTTGTTAAAAGACGGAAGTACTAAAATTATACTTACGGACTATACATAGCAAAGAATTGGGTCTGGAGGTCCACCCTGGACAGCAATGCGTGCTGTTCCTACTCCGGCACACGTGAGGACTGAAAATAAATAAAATGACTTTCAATACACATATTGACTTTTCTTCACACCTGGTTAAAATTTTGTATTATCCGAGACGGTTCTCTTAAGACGATATAAAATGAGATATAAAACCGATACGATCGAATCGATAATAGTTAAAAAAAATATATGAAAAACTCAGAATGATGCTAAAAATTAAAGTGTAAAAATGAAAATTTTAAAATATAAAACTGCTGATTTCTAACCGAAAAATATTGATAATTTCACTAAACGTTCCAACGTTCGTTACTATATTCTTTTTTACCTTGCCCAGCCAGAATACATTTTCGAAGCGTTGGCTTCTTTACAAATCATCGCAGAAAATTTATATTTAAACAAAGACTTTATAAAATATTCAACGGAGGAAAGAAAGACTACGCGATCAAAACCCATAGGTATTATTATATTTGTACAAGCGGTAGACGTAAGACTTAATTATGTTTAAGCATTAATAATGCTCAAATGGATTTAGAAGTGGCTACACACATTCTACCTTTACATTCTACTTCTATCATTATTCTTCTTCAATATAAGATTATTGTTGATATTTTGGTGTTGTCAATAAAAAGTTATCTATCTATATTTAGTTTTAACCTATATGCGGAAGAACCAACTTCACTGACATACGGATAACTCTCATTAATTGCAAGTTGAAGTAGTAGTAAATGGACAAGGCCACATCGCTCAACGAAACAATAATGTATGGAAAATAAAAGTTCCCAAGTGCATTAAATAGACCTACGACGTCGTGAGAGTCGCTGTAAGCCAAGGATGTATACTGCTGTCCTTTAAAAGGAAGGAAGCCTATGTTAAACAGTAGATGTCTTCCGGCCGATGATATTAATGAATAATTAAAAGTAAGTACACCCCTCGGCAACAAATCAAGCTCATCAAAAGCAGAAACAATAAATATGAATAAAGTAACAAAGATTAACATAAACGTTCACAACAATAGTCACGTTATCTCACATCCGTCGGTGATTCACTGTTTGCCATAAAAGTTAACACTTCAGTAGTAACCATTAATAAATCTGCAAACAAGTCAAAAGCTATTATTCGCTAAAAATGACAAGTCCCAAACAATACGTTACATAGTTACAAACATTACGTAAGCAAAAAGATATAAGATGAGTGATGGAAGCGACAACCTTGCTTATTGTTATGTGAACAAGTGTATCTAACTACGATTCGGTATGCCTATTTGAAACTAGACTAATTTCTGACGGGTCAAAGAGTATCTGATCTGGACGTATCTTGCGTCCTTACACTTTGTCATCAGAGGTCGTATCTCTACGTTCACCAATGCAGTTTCATATATTGACAAAATTAATCAACTTCTTAATTTATCTATATAGAAATTTATATCTTGCTGGCCTTATGGCCGGGGCTATAATTATGTTTTTTTTTATTGTTGATAGGTTAGCCTTTAAACACAATCTCACCTGACAGTAATTGATGATGTGATCGGAGGTGTTAATGGGATAAATTTAGAATTACTGGCTCTCAAGGACAGCTGCTGGAAGACACTGTTGGGTACCTTGCGACAAATTTTGGGACTACTTGAGGGTGTCAGGCGGGCACTTGCAAAATGCTAACCATGAGATTAAGTTCCATTCCACGGCAGAGTTTGAATTATGGACATCCAATACATAGGCCACATTACGCCACTAGCATATTAAAAACATGTTTTCTTGCGAACGACTCACAGAACAATACAAGGACATATCTGTAAAACTTTAAGTTTTGCTTTTATGGCCATTAGCCTGCAATCTTTCTTGGGAATACTTTCGTTGGTAGTATACCTGCTAGTATTTGCGTAAGCTGGTGAGAAACTCCGATGTGCAGCAACACACAATTCACATCGAATTAAGTGGTGGCATGCACCTAAGTAGGCGCATTTAAGTCGGTAGCCTTTTATGACATCATTTTCTTGCCAGATACAATATACATATTATAAACTACGGCTTAACGTGCTCTTGAATCTTATAGAGTCATATCTGTCAGACAGGTTATAGAAGGTTGGAATTAATGGCAATACTTCTTCCGGGTCTTTGGTAAAAATAGGTGTACCGCAGGGATCAATTTTGGGACCTTTTCTGTTCCTAGCGTAAATTAATGATCTGCCTTGCATGGTCAAAGATTTCTGCGATATTGTTTTATTCGCAGATGATACCTCTCTGATTTTTAAAGTAGATAGGAAAGATAGTGAACTCATTCATGGAAATAATGTGTTAACTATGATCTCTGAATGGTTCGCAGCTAATAATCTTCTCTTAAATTCAAAAAAGACAAAATGTTTAAAGTTTTCTTTACCAAATGTTCCTTATATTGTACCAAACATTAAGCTTGGCTTAGATAAACTCTCTATTGACAATGTGACAGTCTTTCTGGGAATCAAAATGGATTCAACTTTACAGTGGGATCCACATATACATGATCTAGCCGGAAGACTTAGTTCTGCTGCATATGCAGTTTGTAAGATAAGACAGTTAACAGATGTAGCTACTGCACGGCTAGTTTATTTCGCACACTTCCACAGTATTATGTCGTATATCTGTGGGGAGCTGCTGCTGAGATAGAGACAATCTGTGGAGAGCTGCTGCTGAGATAGAGACAATCTTTATCTTACAAAAGCGTGCAATTCGAGCCATATATGAAATGGATCCTAGGGAAGGGATCTTTTTAAAGAAATTGATATATTAACTTTACCGAGTCTGTATATATTTGAAAATATTATGTATGTTCGGAAAAAATTGAGTAAATTTAAATTAAACAGTGACAACCACGATTACAACACTAGGAACAAATATAAAATAACGGTACCATGTTTTAGACTAGCAAAGACAAATAAAAGGTCCTTTTTGGTAATTGTGTGCAGTTTTATAATAAAATTCACGAACATATTACAATGCTCACATAAGGAAAATTCAAATTGCACGTAAAAAACATTTTGATTAAGAAATCCTACTACACAGTTTGTGATTACTTAAACGACAAAAATGCTTGGAAAATTCCGCCTCTGCCAAGCCATCACCTGTCTCCTACGTAATTTAAACAAATATTGTAATAATTGTATTATATTGTTTATAACACATTGTAAAAAGATGTTTTAAAGAATGGCCCCGAGTTTCTTGCCCGTTCTTCTCGCAGTGGCTCTATAAATTTTTTTGCTGAACGTGGCAGTACAATGTAGAATATTTCAATATTAAAATTTGTAATTGGCCTTCATAAGAGCGTCGAAGACGCCTAAATTGAATAAATGAATTTGAATTTGAATTTGAATTCTTCGAAGCACGTGCGCGCTCAGGAGTAATGTTTCTAGCGGTCACCCATCCAACTCAAGACCGCGGCGGACGTTGCTTAACATAGCCGATCGGTCAAAAACGACTAAACAAACTTCAAAACTAACTACTAAATGAAAGTCCTACAGAAATAATTCAAACATAGAGATTAGGTGTGACGGTATTTAGTACCTACCATAATAAGTGTTAAAGTCGAAATAAGTCTTTGCTTTAAAGCTTTAGTCCATGTTATATGAGGAATTGCCATCTTCCCGGCACATTGCCAGACTCTGATCAAACCAAAAACCAATAACGCTTATCTACCTCTGGGATCTAACCCACTCGTGCCATTGCAGCGACAAGGCATTCCGAAAACAGTACTTATGTATGATTCAGTATTTCCGATGATCGTGGGAACATCAAACACAAGTGTCATCTTCCTTGCATTCCACCGCATCCAAGACCTTGGTCCATGAATTGGCTGGTCACTGCCTGTCCTACTGAACTCGAGAAGGTGTTGGTTCCGGTGGTGACCTCTGTACGTATCCCGGAGTTATAAGCGTGAAAACCACCCACGCGTGCCTTCCCACATGTGGAGAACTCTATTATGTTGCTAATAAGTGGTGTCAATTACATTTTAGTGATGGCTGTTTTGACTGTTTTTGTTTTGTTTTCTTGGCACTTTTTTCTAGTCTTCGTCAGCTTACTTTTTGCACTAATCATGGAGATGCGTAAACGATGATGATTATTAATTACTCAATTCAACTCGGTATTCCTTGAAAAAACTACCCTATAATTTCCTGTCGTGTAAGGTGTGGATTCAATTTTTTATGTGTTTCTCAACGAAAAAACATTAGGCCCACCTGGTGTGAAGCGGACTAACCTCTGCCAATAACAGATGGATTTTTACGCAAGAGACGAATTGCACTGCGCCCGTGCAACGAATTTTACTGGCTCTCAAGGACTTGACCGGGACACGCCGTTAGGTGCTTGGCGACAGATTTTCTACTTTAGGGTGGTCGTTAGCCAGGCGAGCATTCGCAAAATGCCCTTCCACCATGCAGTGAAGCTCAAGCCGACGCGGGCGCTGGGCTCGAACCAGGGACCTGCGGCACGGCATGCCATAGTTATTACCGATCGGCCATCATTGCTTCAAAACTTACTTACAAAAAACTTACGCAATAATTGAAGTGCCGATCGTTTTATTGAACGTCGAAGTGTGCATGCATTAATACAAATGTATCTATGCATGCCGCTCACGTTCGGTTCCAGGAATCGTAGAGCGATTTTCGCTGGATTACATTTGCATTTAAGCCTTCTTTCCCTGATCAACCCGGATTCTATTGTAAAATTAAGCATTTTAGCAAAACTTTTTGCTGTCATTGGCGTATTTTTTCTCTATTCTAATTTTAGTAAAAAGCTATATAAAATAAATTTTGTACTTAACTACATTTATGAAAGCATATGACGGGTATGTACATTTATGAAAGCATATGATGGGTTGCACTTAATGATGCCAGTTCCTATTATATAAAGTCTTTTAATATCATTAAAGCTTCGTTAAACAACTTGAAAGATACAGACATTGATTTATATAATACCTCGACTACCAAACTAAAACGTTTGCTTAGTGACAAATTCTTTTGTACTACTTAATTTAAGCCTTAAGTAATTTAAACCTTAAGTATTATTTCATTCTTTTCATAAGTTAGTCGTCCACTCTAAACATTTTTTTTATATATTTATTAACCTATAAGTGGAAACTTGTAATTGGCCATCAGCATTACATGTGTTATTCATGTAGTATATACATAAATTAACTATAAATGTTATTTACCTAGCTGTAAGTTTTCTGAAAATTCTAAAATAAAATAAATAATTATTACAAGACGATGGAAAGACTTGTAAACCGGATTATTTAACGTTATTTAAAGTATCCACTACTGGTAAGAAATTTGTTGTACATTATCAGGGGTTGCTGGATATGTGAAAGACGTGATGAGCCATTTCAAGTGGCTTAAGAGCTGCTGGAATCCAGCTTGGTATAAACTTTTTGCTTATACTATGTATTGCAGTAGGACCCATTCCTTATTCACGATTTTTAGCCGGAAAACGTAATCTATAGGAGCTGTAGAAACGCGAAGCCAAAAAGGAATACCAAAACCATTTTCGTGTTTTCATAATAATAATAAACTATTAAAAGTATGCTAGTCCGAAATAATTCAAAAAAATATATCAGTAAGTGTTTCTATATATTTGCAATTTCAAATAACTATAACGTTGCGGAGTATAAACATACTTCGGAGAAACGTTTGTGGCCTTCCATGAACTTGTAAATAGGCAGGATCTTTGTGATTGCAAAACACGGGTATCAGAGCGTGAAAGACTTATTGAGAGTCGATATCACGATCAACAATTGTATCGGCTTCTACAGGAAGCCTTCATCAGGCTCCTGAGTGTGGTACATCCGTCCAGATTGAGTCACGTTTCACACTTTACAAGAAGTTCGATTATGATGTATTTTTACTATTTTGAAAGTTAAGTTTTGTATCATTTTTTGATCTTACGTAGATCAATACAATAATTCCCAGAATTGACAAACATTTATGAATAATTTGATAAGACTTAAAGAATTAATAAGATACCTTTGATGCATTGTTGGTAAAATCAGCGAAACAAATAAACTTTTAAATGAATTAGTTGATTCCAAAAAATGTGGAGGTCCCACTCACATATCTTTTTAAGTAACTGTAACACATATTTTTTTTTTTTGAGGATAATCAAAATATGATGATGCAATTTTTTTGTTGGTTTCAATTTAAATACCTGCTATATACATTTTTCTGTAATAGTCATTTGATTGTAAATAGGTTCTGCCAGATAGCCCTTCATCTCGATGACGTAATAATATCGAGTATACCTAGTGTCGGAAATTATTGGTATAAATATATTGACAAATAACTACATCAATATCACCGAAGAAGAATGTTTTCTCAAAATAAAAATCATCCTCCAACACTGAAAATTTTAAATAACTTGTGGAAGTCATTATCATGAATACGATAATGATCTCAGAATATACTCAATACCGACTTCAACAAGTTAATCGCAATTTTCAGTGTTAGGAACTTTTATAAATAACTTCCATGTACTGTGTTGTTACAGATGCTGTTAATAGTTTTGACTTCCGATCTATTAGGGTGATCAGTGTTTATGCCAATTTACGCCATTTCTTAAATCTTCGTTTACATCTGGCGTAAAACAAAGACGTCAGCCGTTTCCTTTGATTTACAGATTTTTGTAATCACTAGTTATGTGTGGGTGCTATTCTTCGCGTTTCTGTTATGGTGACCAGGCAAATTTGGCATTTACTGTGCTAGCGTTTACATTCTATAGACGTTTTTATTTACATTTACCTTTGGACGTGGCTCATACATACTCATTATAAACTCTACTTGAACATCACATGTCTTTATCTTGTAGCGATGCAACCTTGAAGCGCTAGTTTCTTTCGCAGTGGAGTTTACCTAGTCGTATATAGCTAGGTGGCCGCTGAGTGCTTTCATGGTTCGAAGAGGACGTTCAACCGTTAGTTCTAGTTATTTAATTTACGCTCGATCTTTAGAGGTTCTGGTGAAATAAATCTAAAAGGGCAATTTGTTTTTTTTTTAAACAGTGTACATATCTAAGAATAAAATATATAATCTTCTAGAGAATACGATAACTGTCGGCCTTCCTCGACAATATCAGGTGGCTGTAGTATCGCACGCCGCCCAGCATCACGTACTACGAGCCGCATGCAGACGGCATGGGTGTGGAAAACAGCCCGCCTACCAAATAGCAAGAGGTTACGATAAATATTGGCCTGATCCAAAAAGACGATTCCTATATTTTTCTCGATAGAAAACTACAGCACTAAAATGTCACTTAATCTAGTTTTGTGTCTAGTAAATCGTACCTATCAATAAAAACTATATTTATAATACTAATTATTATGTAGGTAACAGCCATGTGATACAGTACCTGAAAGATGTTTCTGTTTTTGAAAAGCTCACCCTATTTAAATGTTGCGTGATTTTGTTTCACTCACATGCGTAACGAGATTTTTCAGTGTGACATTTTTCATAGACCACATTTTTTTTATGCTTGATAGGTTAGCCTTTGTCCACTATCTCACCTGATGGTAAGTGATGATGTAGTCGGAGATGTTGTTCAGGCTAACAACCAGGCTAGAAATTAGACTTGGTCTTAAGGAGGCAGTCGTTAAGCCTTTAGAGTATCTTAAAACTACGACACTTAGCGTGGAAGTAGCGCATTACGCGAATGCCTGCCTGGTGTCCCCTCATGTACAAAATCTGTCACCAAACACCTAATCGTGTGTTATTTCTTCTTACAAACACCACATACATTGAAATACACGTGCAATACATATTATATAAACGACATCCACAATTCCTGCATATAGGTATATAGGTACTTATCGGAGTTCCAAAAAAACTTTTAAAACATAGGTAATTCTTTCATACAATCATATTAATTTTTACCACGTTTTTATTAAGTCATTTCTTATTTGTCTGATGTAGAGCACTTCCCGGTTCACTTTCAGGGTAGCTCACAACTATATGACCATGCATTATTAAGTCATTTTCATACCGGGTTGAATCTTGCAACTCAAGTTTCGATTACTTTTATTCTTAAGGCGCATAATAACGTGGTTGTATAGATAGTTTTTTTAAACAATATTAAATAGCTTCTTCGAAATCTTTCTAATATATTCCTACAAATAATATCTTAATTCTATTTGTACTTTGTCATGTTATTTCATGAATAATATGATATATTATTTTAATATTTTTTCTTGTGTAATGTCTGCTTTAACTCATCCTACGAACTGTGTGGGAAATCAAGTTTGATGTGCACGTTTCACGTGAATATAATGTCACGTATTTTCGTGATATTAATAAGAGTTCCAATTGAACATTAGTGCTTGGAGTAACCTTTGTCTTTGCCGAGTTGGAACTCTTTCTAATATATTCCTATAAATAATATCTAAATCCGTCTATGTGTCCTTTGTCTTGTTATAGCATGAATAATATATTTTATACTACACATAAAAAGTAGGTGTAGTATAAAGCACTATGTATCACTCGAGAGAAAGTGCGATTCCCGACCTCGGTAAACGACACCCTCGACGTCAATCGGTCACTTTCTCCTCTCGGTGAACAATGTACTATTTTCTTGTTTAATGTCTGCATCAACTCACCCTACGAACTGTGTGGGCGTCCTCTCGTCGAGCGTCCTCGCGCCGCGCTGCCAGTGGCGCGGGCGCAGTGTGCTCTGTGGGTAGCGGGGGTCGGCGCTCACGCACAGCACCAGCAGCGCCGGCAGGATCCGCCACAATGTCATCTTGGCACCATCACCCTGACAACAACCAAGCTAATTAATATCTGGCAGTTCCGTAAGCGTTTGAAGCCGGCCGTAAGCTAGGGCAATATTGTAGAGCCTCGCTCTATTGGTTTCAGTATCACAAACACCAGTAAAGGAATGAAAACTGTTTTGTTCACAGCTTTCAAATCACATAATGAATCAGAATGCCCATTGGTTTAATAGTTGATCTTATAAAAGGATATAACACCAAAATCCCTATTTAGTATTTGACATTCGACTCTACCCTGAAAAATATTTTTCAATAAACTTCTGAGTTTTGTTTTAAATCAAAATAAATAAATCTTCAAATTCACAACTCATTATTTTTAAGAACTAGAAACAGACAGACAACTTACAGACAGATAGCTTTGTGACATTAGAGATCCGTTGGAATTGGAATTCGCAAGCAATTGGAAAACTATGTACAAATTCGTTTCTTATAAAAAACAATTTTGATGTCATAATTTGTTAATGGAATGTTACTTGAAGAAAAACCTACATATCCAGAGCAACTTTACTATGCTAAATAAATAAAGACTAATGAGCATCAACACCCGACATTAAAAAAACGATACAACATAAAACAAACATCTCGAATGTGGAGCAAGAATTATCAGTAAGTGCAATGTTAATAGCTTGTTTATATAATAAAGTGGGCACCGAAACGGTTCAGTACAGTTCTGCACAAATCTGATAACTTATTATCTACTTATTATCGTTGTGTAATGGGACACAACACAAGGCTACTGATCAGGTTTTTATCGGGACCATAACTAATATTGTTCGATACTCATTTGTGCACGTTTTTAGGTTTCGGTTATCTGACGAAAAACTAAAACTCTTAGTATATATAGTCCTATAAAGGTTTCAGGTTTTCGTCAGATTTATCGCCCTATTGTGCTTGTCTCTTTATCACAAGCCTTTTTCTCGGAATTCGCTCTATGGGGAGTATAGTGGTATATATTTAACAGTTAGTTTTATTATTACCAAACACGGACTAGCGTAAATATAATATAATTCAGATTATGGTAGTTGTTTTGGGGTACAAAGTAGAAAATAAGTAAGCAATAAGCATTGCAACTCAACGGGGCAATGCTGCCAGCATGCTGGGTACGCTTCCAACTGGGAGTGGGCTGGAACATTTAGACTACCTATGAGTCTGCTATAAATTATAGGTTGTCTAAATGCTTTTATTGTAGTAGCTGTAGTGTTGTACATAGTTCGTAGTATTTTGTTTAATAAAGGCATACCGCCGGTTAAAAAAAAGTAGAAAATTAGATAATAAAATAAAGACTAGTAAACTGTACTATGTTGTGATATATTAAAAGAAAGAGCTTCTTATATGAGAGCCCTCAATATAGCTCTAATTTAAATCTAGATTTTAAAGAAATATTGTATAATAATTTAAATATGATATGCATTTCATATTTAAATTAGGTTTTAGAAGTTTTGAATGGCTGAGAGAAGAAACAAGCAAGCATAGCACTGAGCACAACTAAAATATTAAAAATCTTACTCTAAATCTTTGAAGAACAGCTCTTTAATAGAGACAGAATAAGAGTAAACGAGAGGGCTTCATATAGTACAGATAGAGGGTAGTCGGGGCGAGGGGGTCAAGGAATCTGTGCCGAAATGATAACGAGGGCCGACGACCCGGCTGCGCTCGCGTCATCGCTGCATCACCAATCAAAGCTATAATTAGTGAAAAAAAGCTTGCAGATTCTGGAAGTCACGTAAATAGGTTAAGAGAGCTTTTACATTTGTTTCTATGGGGAGCTATGTGAATGGAGTCTCACTTTTTGGACTAGTGACATATTAATGAATTTGTATATAGAATATCAACTTTACGTCGTATATATTTATCGTAACCTTATTATCTTTTTCATATTTTTGAAGTTCTCTAGTTGATAGTTTTTAAATATTGAAAATAGTTAGCATTTCTTGTTCTATTTGTTATACCCAGAAAAAACTACAACAAAGTTATTTCAAAAGATGCAATGCTTAATAAATTAGGACTATTTCGCCACTCTTATTTTGATCAGCGGCAAGTAAGTACTCATTCGCCGTAAGGTTTGACTGTCATTTCCTAACTGGGTACTCCTCAAGCCAACGTCGCAGGCACGAGGGTAATAAAGTCTAAAACATTATTTTGCTATAAGTTAATTACTTATGACTTTATTTGAAAATTAAACAATGGAACAAAATACAGCAATGGAACATGATAAGGTTTCTCCTTAGTTGGTGTGGTATTGAATATTACTTGTAATATTTGATAATAATTAAAAACCGACAGGATGAAATAAATATAAGAAAACATACGATTATGACCTAGAATTTGTATAAAAACCTATGATTTAAATCTATACACAGAGTTTCTAATCAGGTACTTCCAGCACAGATGTTCTATGGATTTCGAAAAGCTAAACGATGGCGTATTACATGCGCGTGCAATGAATCTCGCCACCACTACTTCCATTATAATAGCATCGAATCTTGCTTTGTTTACTTGCTGCACCCACGAGAACTAGCCAACGTTATAACGCGCAAAAAACCGAAGATTCTGGACATATAGAGTCGGACCAAGAAGGAAACTTGTAGTAATATTCGCTAATAATCTATTTAATTTCGCTATACCACCGTAAGGACTAGCGACGAAATCTTGAAGCTAGAAGAACAGTTGGAGTTTCGAAAGTTTATGACTTATTAAAATTCCTTTTGATGTACCTCAGAGAAACCAGAGAGTCCAAGCTAATCCGGAACTTGAGCACATTGTATTCTTTAATAATGACGTCACAGGAATGAGAGACACCCAACGTGAGTCAATGCTCGAACGCCGCGCCGCGCCGCCCACGGCGCGCCTTCCGTACGCCAATCTCCTAGTAACTTGGACTATATCTTTGTTAATCGGTATTTGTCATGTGCTGAGATTGTTTGTAATATGCACTATACTTTTGGAGTCAAGGTCGGTACTTACGGTTGGAAAATGAACCTATACGAAAGTTAAACAGAAAAAACGGACATGTGACGCGTGCCTGTGTAAAAATATGTAAGATACTTTAGAATTTCAAATATGTATTTAGAGCTGTAATAAACTATTATGTAAATATACAAACACCACTTGACCTATTTGTACTAACATTTCAACACACTTCCAATACTTAGGTGCTTTATTTCTCAACCCACTGCTCGAGTTACCTGATAAGTATAATAACTTAAATATTTTATTTATGTGAGATACCTATTCCAAAAAAAAATCTAACTCTTAAACATTTGAAAATATTACCATCGGACAAACATACATAATACAAACACTATAGAGACCTGGCTTCCCTCGATTACTATATTTTTTAGACATGCTGATCACTCAAGTCAAAGTACCTATATGAAGTAGGGACCTCAATGAAGAATAGGGAATTGTAACTTTATTTTTATACGAAGCAATTAAAATCAAGTCAATATATCCATATTAAATGCGAATGATATTAAAACAACTACTTAATCACTGAATGTCAAAGCATTTGAGAATGACTTCATCAAAAACCAATCAGACGCATAAGGCTTCTCCTAAAAGTAGTTAAGGTCAGTGCCACCTGTTGACCTATATCCAAACTATATGTGTCCAATCAAATCAGAAATCCTTCAATAACGATCCTTTGTGATCTCTGAATGAGATATAACGAACTTTCCCCAAACACTCGAGGATCCCGATAATCTTTTGAATAAACATATGGGAAACGGGATTTTGACAAAAAATACATATATAATATTCGTGAAGTTACTGACACTGAACAAAACAGATTTGAATAACTTACGAATAAATATTGAATTACACATATTATTGGGATATTTATTACCTATTAAAATACTGTCCGTAAAACTGGGTTAAAAAATAAATGTTTTTTTTGGTTATGAAGTGATAAGACGGACAAGGTAAGCATTAAGATCATTACAGTCCACCATTACAGTTTCAGTGTTATCCTTCTGTTTGACTCTGCACTGCGCTCGTCACTCCGAGACGCTAGTTCTTATGTCTCGGTCACTCAGTAATTTCACTTGTTGTACACTTCATGTACGCGCAGAACTGTTTGCATACTATTGTTTTGAGGCAGAACATGTGACGTGGTACCCACTAAATCGTTATCGTACGCGTGTGATGAATCCCGAAATTGAAAAGAGGAATATAAACCTACCTCAAAATAGGTATAATATATATACCAAAAAAGCTTGGACAGTTAATATGGTTTAACTGATGTAACCAGTTACATCAAGTACCTAATACGCTATAACATACTCATAGTATATATTTATTATATGTATAGATAGATTTACATAAATCATTTTTATTCCAGGGCGGGAAGCTGGGTGGTATGCCATTATAAACAAAACACTATTCACTATAAACAACACAACAGCTACTATATTTAGGCAACCTGGCCAGCACTCTGGAAGCATTGCCCCGTTAGATTGCAAAGCTTATAATGTATAATGTCGAAATTGCTCATGCGTTCAGAGTCCCAGTATCAATTTTACATGTTTCCTGTAAAAAACTTACAGCTTTTACCGCTTCTGAACAAGATTCTAGACTAGACAGTATGGAGGAAGATATAGGAAGTAGTATTTAAACGGTGCATGATCACTTAGCGGTGGCACGTGGATTGTCGTTGGTCCCGGATGGATGGAGATGTTGGCGCGCTTACATCAGTTGTCTGCGCTGCACCGTTTAGTTTTGCATTTGTATGCATTTGGTTGGTACACTGGAGAGCGATAGGCAAACTTAGTTGATTCTATTACAGTAGTAAATTATAGCTAATCCTACCTGACTCATTTGCTCGGGAGCAATGTCGCCTAAGCTGAAGTGATCCTTGAAAAGGCAAGTTTTGAACATATATTTTAGAAAAAGTGTACGCCTTACAGATAAGAACAATAAAATCTATAATATATTAGAGGGTATTATTTACATAATGTTATTCGGTACTTCAATGCACGCAAGCGCTCATTGATAAAGTGGCACCTATCCAAGTAATTACCGCAGCATACAAAATAATATATAAATAAGCCGATAGCTTCAAGGTATGTACTGATACTCGTGAATATATTTACTATTTATTGTTCCATCACACAATAAACCCTTTGCTTTTTTTATTCTGTAATATGAGTTTCCAAATCGCTATAACTTACTGACAGTATCCTCACCACAAAGACTGGCGAGTGCCCCCAATTGAGCAGTTATTAGCGCTGCGCCCGCGCCGCTCACTTCTAACGATCCATCTCGGTGCAAACAAACAAACTACGACGATGGGAACTAATGTACCTGAGGGATATGTGTGTAATCTGAATTCCAAACGGGAGATTATACATTCGAAATAACACGTTTCGTGAGCAGACAATTCGTATTATGATTACTATGTAAAAAAAAATATTAATCGGAAATTCAGTCCAGTTTAACTGAAATTCTTTTTGTGAATACTTGTTGATATTAAAGTTGGATCAAGGTAGTAAATATATTGCTTTTTAACCAATTTCATTAAAGGAGGAGGTCTTCAATCCGAGTTAATGATTGTTAGTATATTTGTCACGCGTATAATTCGCCAATAAGTATAACTTGATTTTGATGTTTATTTCGTATAGCAGAGAAGTGGTCCCATCTAAATTTAATCAATATCGGTTAAGTAGTTTTAAGGGATATTCAAGTAACTGAAAAAAGTATTTGCCAATATACCGATGATCTTGATGACATTGACATTGCAAGTCTTATAGTGTCATAAACACAAACGTGAGTTGTCATGATTATTAACTAAATATACCGGCTAGCACTCACGGTGTTTTTTTTTTTTTTTTTTATGCTTGATAGGTTAGCCTTTGACCACTATCTCACCTGATGGTAAGTGATGATGTGGTCGAAGATGTTGTTCAGGCTAACCTAGAATTACTGGCTCTCAAGGACAGCTACCGGAACACACCGTTAGGTGCTTGGCGACAGATTTTCAACTTGAGGGTGGTAGCTAGCCAGGCGGGCATTCGCAAAGTGCCCTACCACCATGCAAATGTTTAGCCGAAACCTGCGACCGGTTGCAATTCTTGTCGTTGATGACAAATATCATGTACTGTGGATAAGTAAAAATCGATTTACTTAAATGAATCACTAACAGAAAAGGGAGAAAAAATAAATTTGTAATTAAAATTAGACCCGACTTCTAACACTGAAAAAAGAATAAAATATACTTATACAAAATGTGGAAGTCAGACCATTAAAATGAGAGCCAGAGTGATATGAATCAGCGTGGTTCTGACTTCAACAAGTTATCACAGAATTTTAGGTGTAAGAAGTAGATCCGTTTTCCATTAAAAAAACTTGCATAAAAACTTTTGATAAAGTGGATAATTATCAGTGGAATAACCACATTTTTAAAGTCACAATGATCATACTATGTTTGTAAATAAAAAACTGTATCCTTAGGGCTCCAAACTCTAACTATTAATTAACTAAATTAATAACACCCATCGCCGTATCGAAAGCACGACATTAATTATAGATCCATTTCAATTAATCGTAACGGTACGATCTATTATAACACAAAAAGAACAATTAATAACTGTACATAAAATTAATCTTTTTATGCGATTACTCTGAGATTTGAGGTAGGGTGTGTCTGTTTAGACTAAATCAGTGCCGATACAAAGTTTTATTAAAAGAAAAAAAACGTTCTACGTTAACGTTATCCAGATGTTTTTGATTGATACTACTAGATAGTCTACATAACTAATATTTTCTCCTTGAAACCTTGTTAAATAACCCCTAATAATCAGTTCCCACTATTTCAAAGCAAAAGTCAATTTTTAATTTTCTTTCTTAATATTATTATTACAAGCACAAGTACGTGCTAAGCGATAGCACATATACAAATTATAAGAACACATTTTTTTTCCTGATGAAATTGAAATGGGATCTACATGGAGGTATACTTTATCCAACAACAATCTTAAAATAAGTTCATAATTGGCAGAGTAATCGCTCCACAAAAACATAAATAAAAAACAAACACCATACAGCCGAATTGAAAACCTCCTAATATTTTGGAAGTCGGTAAGAAATGACGCAACTTCGCATAAAGTCCAATTAATATTAAATCAAAAAACTTTTCTAAAAGGCGGGAACACAATGTCTTCCGAAAAATTCCCACCAGAATCCCCATAATCACGTCGTTAAAGTCATCGACCCGCGGTGCATGAATGCAGACAGCTAGGCGCCAAAACACATTGACAGCTTTGATTGATCTATTGATAAATCCCATGATCAACTGATACAAACTAGTTTGAGCCGGTCACGGTTACCGGAACAGTTAGTTAAATTCTTCTGGTAGTCTTTAAATAGAGATAATGGTGAGCATAACATTACAGAAGAAAATAATGCTCTGAATTGTTCTGCTATCTACAATGTTGATTCAAGTGGTATTGACCAAAGCTAACAGAATATACTTATCGGCCTACTCCCAAAATCTCAAGGTTTCTGAAGCAATGATGGCAATGGCTATAGACTGCCGCCCAGAAGGTCTAAGGATTTTATTTCCAACGCGGGCTTGAGGTGCACCTTAATACGGTCAATTCAAAGTCAAATTCATTTATTCAATTTAGGAGCATACGAAGCTCTTATCAATTACAAATAAATATTAAAATATTCTACATTGTAATGCAAAAAAAATGTTTAGAGCCACTGTGAGAAGAACGGTCAGCAATGTGTTACATGTGTTACAAACTATATTATTACAATATTTGTTTAAATTACGTGGTGATAGCGTGGCAGAGGCTGAATTGTCCAAGTATTCTTGTCGTTTAAGTAATCATAAATTGTGTAGTAGGATTTTTTTATCAAAATGTTTTTCACGTGCAACTAATTTCTGTTTTACAGCTGATAGGGTAATCTTTGACCGCATAGACTAGCGTTTGACAACTTAAATTTTCCTTCTGTAGGCGTTGTAATATCTTTGGGAACTTTATTATAATACCGCACATCTAAGAAGGGCCATTTATTTGTCTATGCTAATCTAAAACCTTGCACCACTATTTTATCTTCATTCCTAGTATGATAATTGCAGTTCTCATTGTTAAATTTAAATTTACTACATTTTATTTGAACACACATAATCAAAAGGCTCAGTGAGTATGAAAATCGAACTACTTTTGAACTAAAGTTCATATCAGCCGCTGATTTTCAGCGTCGTGTACCTTCAGCTCCTTCCTATGAAATGCGCATAAATTACACTTTTCATATGCAAACAAAATAAAAACAAATTGAACAATACAAATCTTTAAATAAGGTCTTAATTTGTTTTTTTTTTGCAAAGTTTCAATTGATTGCATTCAATAGTTATAAAGACATTTACTGTGACATTCTTTGTTGAAAATTGGGAATAAATACAACATAACGTGTTTGCAACTAACCTAGGGTGAGAATTATTTTGACGCCGGCTTTTTATCGGTGTGCGCCGGCTATTGTCCCTTAGAGGTTTTATTTTTTACTCCATTCTAGCCTGTTTACGTAGTTGACCACATAATTAAGTGATATTGTCAAAAGCCAAACTACAATTATCCATTAAAATAGAGGATAGGGAAGGCTAAAGTAGTAAACGCGATGCACATACAAAGTATACCTACTTGTTGGTTTCCTATGGCCTCCAAGCCTAAAGATAATTTATAAAACATTGATTGTGAGAGAGGATTAGGTAGATCTTTTAAAAATGAAAATAACTTCCATGCCTGATAAAACATTTAAAAAAAAAAAAATTATATAATATATTTTGTGGAAGTCGGTACAAAAATATTTGCTCAGTATTCTTCGGTAGTTTAAGTTTATTTGTTATTGAGTGGTGTACTAAGCAGACAGGACCGATGGTATTATTTGGACTTATTTAATTTATTTTAAAACCTCATTTTAATCCAGTCAAAATTGATGTGTAGGCAAAAAAAATTTTTGACTTGCAACCCTCTCTTATAATATTACTGTCTTAGGCATATTGCAACTTACATTCATATCATCGAACTGGAAATCCCCAATGACAAATTCAGCCACAAAAACAGCGAAACTTTCGTATGCCTAAACAATAATATAATTTGAAAATTCCCACAACCACTCAGTTGAAGATCAAGCTGTGCACTGATGACCCTCGATTAACGAAGCCAAGAAGACATCTACATAATAGAGTAATCAAACAAGACCAAGAAAATAAACAGGATACTCGATAAGACACGGAGCGGACTAGATTGCAAAATAAAATTAACAAAAAGGTGTCATATATTAATGATCAATCATCATGATTGATAGCACTGAAGGTAAACAAACTATGTAGGACTAACGACCCCGATTCTTTACTAGGTTAGGTAAAGGGAGAAGTGCGATAGTGATCTTATAATCATCTCTTTGCAAGGTTCCGATTACCCATAGATATCATTGATAGTGTATTTACTGTACAAACAATTTGATTATAAAATAAAATATATCTGATGTTAGTCTTTCAGAGTCCCACAAGGAGCATATAATATAGGCCCTTTAACTTTGGGGTATAGAAATATACATTCCGGAAATTATGACCGCTATGACAAAAAAATTATAAGATGTCTGAGAGGTCTGTCTAAATAAAAAAATGTCTAATTGTATCAGCGAATAGAGGCATTTTATGATGACTATTAAATTTTTGTGATTATTGACTGTATTTTTATTAATCTTTGAAAAAGATCAATAAAAATACATCGAGATCTTACCTTCACTTCGCTCGGTCAGATATGTATTTAAATTTAAAGGAAATGGAAAAGATTTAAAATAGAGCTAGTGACAAACTTTGATCTAAGTAATATTTAATTCACTAAGTTATTCGGTCCTATTTTTCTCTCACATGACATACTCACTCACACGATTTCTAAATATGATTACAAAAACTATCGCGTGCTAAGGGAAAATCATATTTTACAAATTATTGGTGTACAAAATTTTATGCCCACGGCGGGAATCAAACCCGCGCCCTCCGATATCGCGTCGGATGCCTAAACCTCCTCGGCCACTTGGACTCACATGATATTGCAACAACAAAAGTCAAAACCAAAAGAAGATAATTAGACAAAAGATGATAAAGATCGCAGAAACCTGTAATCGTTCATAAGTAACAGTTATCTATTAGGTACAACTCAAAGCTTGTTTATCTAACTCCAATTACCAGTTATGAATACTTATATAACAGAATTACAATAGAAATATCTATTTAAGTGATAATTTTGCCTATTTAAACATGCTGATAAGCCGTCCAAACCTTGCGAAATGAATGTTCTGCTTGTGCGGTCTCACACGGATGATAAAATTGGATAAATTGCTAAAATTATGTTATCTCTACACACCCGGATTGAGTAGTGTATGACAAAAATGACCCCATATTTAATCTGTAATTTTAATAGTTTTATTTAGGTCAAGGCCATTCTCAGAATGAAATGGATTTTGTTCTACTATCGCTTTAGTACTTCTTTGGACATTCGTAATGTCTGACTGAGTTAATAAATTAACGGTTGCTGTCTTCGGATGGCAGTCGTTATAGCATGGTGGTAGAGCATTTTGCGAATGCCCGTCTGGATAGCTACCACCCTCAAGTACAAAATCTGTCGCCAAGCACCTAACGGCAGCTGTCCTTGGAAGCCAGTCATTCTAGGTTAGCCTGAACAACATCTTCGACCACATCATCACTTACCATCAGGTGAGATAGTGGTCAAAGGCTAACCTAACAGGCATAAAAAAAACAATAATAATCACTTTTATTCTGCTTGTTACGAAAGAAGTTTTTTTTTATAGTTCTGTGACGGAAAAGGCACGTGGCTCACCTTATGTTTTAAGCAGTAACTTCTGCCTATAACAGATATATTGCATCACAAGTGACGAACTGCACTCCGTCCGTCACCCTGAGGCATACAGTTCTTAAGTCACATGTGCCTGTAATTTTATTCAAGTACTGCTGCCGGAACACACTGTTCGATACTAGGCGATAGATTTTCTACTTTAGCCCTTCCACAATGTGGTGAAGCTCAAGCCAGCGGTTGGGATCGAACCATAGACATGCGGCACGCCAGTCTATATCTTTTACCACTCGGTTATCATAGCTTCAAAACTATTTAGAATTTTTCACTGTTTATCTTAGTTTTAGTAGCAATTATTCACCGATTGTTTTCTGTATCTTAACATGATACATGTACCATGTTCAGATTTATAAATAGTACAAACGGAACGATAAATTAAAGTATTTTGTAACTGGTACAGAATATACGAGTCCATTACTTCAGTATCTGTACTAGGTTAGCACTACTAATTGCGGAACGGTGCTCAACACGGATTTAATTTATACGGATTCGTCTGAATTGAGTTCACAGCTATTGATTTTAAAACTACGTATGACAGAAACGATACTCTCGTTCCGGTTGCTTTGTTTACATTTGAACGAAAATAACTTGGTAATGTGGTTATATTGAGCAGTAATCAGTGAATTTTGTAGCAGAATTGCCTGAAAATGTAACCGCAATGATTTTTTCTCAAAGGAAGGACTAGATTGTTAGATCACTGCTATAAATATGATCCCTCAAGTTAAAAACCTCCTTTTGCTGTAATGTTTGAGAGCCCATTCCACGTAGTTACTAGACCTTTCTTGCAGGAAGGTCACTTTGAGAATACTTGCCCTGGTTATCTATCAGCCCTTAAGTAGAAAATCTGTCATCTGACAGTGTGTTCCAGCGGCAGCCCTTGAGAGCCACTAAATTTACAGACACATACAAACTTAACAACTGTACATGTCTCTGGATGACAGACGCAATGCAATTCGTGACTTGTGACGAAATGCATCTCATAGGTAGAGGTTGGTCCGCTTAACTTTTTTTTCATGCTTGACAGGTTAGCCTTTGACCACTATCTTACTTGATGGTAAGTGATGATGTGGTCGAAGATGTTGTTCAAGCTAACCTAGAAATACTGACTGTCAAGGACACCTGCCGGAACACACCGTTAGGTGCTTGGCGACAGATTTTCTACTCGAGGGTGGTAGATAGCCAGGCGGGCATTTGCAAAATGCCCTACCACCATCCTAAGACAACAACCGGGACCGACGGCTTAACGTGCCCTCCGAAGCACAGAAGCGCTCAGTAGTAATGTCACCAGCGGTCACCCATGACCGCGTACGTTGCTTAACTTTGCTGATCGAGTCAGAATGGCTAAGCAAACTTTGCTATGAGCTCTTCAAACATCAGATGAGTCTCGTGCTTTTCTCGTCATAATCAAATAAAAAAACCTACTAACATTAGTCTAGGCAAGGACAACGTCATCAACTAAAGGAGAAATAGGTAGTATTCAAAAGCAAACTGAAAAATCGAGGTAACATAATCTTTTCAACAAACTATATCGTTTGGAAATGCACAGGTTTGAGAATAACCTTCAACACTTTCAATAAAAAATACGTCAAAATAATTCAAAGTAACGTCTACCCGGGTACAGCATATTTTGATCCTCTTTGATCCTGAATCCGATACACTAGGTTGCGATATAATTTCATAATTCATAACGTATCCCAAACACAAGGAGTGCATTCATAGACAAGGAAGCAGCGGTATTCGTTACAGCTGATCAAAGGAGCACTTACATCGAGCACTCAGCGAGATGGGACTCAAGTGTTTGCTTGTGGTCTAGATCAGGAAGATGCTAAAACATTAAGGGACAAAGGAGTGTTGATAGATAATAACTTTAGTGTTTATTATAAGTAGGAAAGTTCTAGTAAATAAGTGAAAAGGCAAATTGAGATGGTATCCAAATGCACACAAAACTAAGAACATACTAAAAGTGTTTCAGTACTAAGTACTTGTTGAAAAACATGCTAAATGTATGTTAGAGGAATATCAGCAATCTCAAATATTACGAAAAATACAATATAAATTCATAAAAATGGGTAAAAATTACAGAAATATTAATTTGGAATTCCTTAGTAAAATTACTCTTAGTTTAAGTGTCACAGAAAAGGGACCTATTCAAAAAGTATGTTATCATTAGCGTAAACGTTAGATGTTGTAAAAATCTCATCACAACAAACACCAGCCTAACGTGTTATCTAACACAATCAAATATTTGCCTACAAATGAAGTGATTGTTCACATGACAACTGACACCAACTCATATACATAACACCTTGTTAAAATAAATCTTAGTCATTTAGTGCACCGGATTGAACGCGAAAATCCTAACATATGGCCCCAAGGAGATTATTTGCCATTTATCTAGGCTTATAGGAGACGACTCGTATATACTATCAGCAGCATTAAAATAAGAAATGTAAGTATATGTTTTGACTTCCGTCCAGAAAATATTGAAGACTGTTACTATTGGAGTAGAGGTAGTTTATTTTTCATTGCCTTGTTTATTTTCACTTAGCTATAACTCAGACTATCGGGGAGATGTTTACGGCCTGCGCAAATTAAATTTACTCACACACATCTTATGAGAACACATTAATACATCCTATAAAAAAGTAGAATGACCTACACACCATAAAGACATGTGCAATATCTGTGTCATAGTAACAGACGCAGACAGAGGAAACATCTGTGTAGACAAAACCGAAAGCATTGTTTCAAATAAAAATATTTAGGTTGAGACTAAAGAACACGATACGAATGATGCTAGTGTAACAGCTACGTTAAACGTTTTGACTAAACCTGTAATCTCAGACTCCTAAAACTTTATAGCTGTTGACAATTGTGTTTGAAGTGACACGTAACGACGGGCTGTTATTCATAAAGTCTGCAATAAAATTCAGTAACAATAGCGAATTAGTATGCGATGCAATGAGGTCCATAGGTCCAATGTCGACGAGAACATTATTCTTGTTCTAGCTTACAAAGGTAGCGATGCTAATTTCTATTGCTGAAGCCGGTGACAATGTTTCGAAATTGATATGTAAACCTAGGTGTAATAATTGCCTTGGCATAGCAACCTAATTCCGATGACGAAATTCTAATTCATTTTGTATGGGCACAGTTGTTCAATGTTTAATCAATATTGTGGAACCTTACCACTAATTCGCTATTAATTAAATTATTAACTAGCATCTTCAACTTATTCAAATCTGGATTTTGAAAACTATAGCGATTTTCATTAATTTCAAGATATATTATTATTAATATGTATATTCCTAGTGAGGTGCTACGCTAGAATTGCAACCCCTCATATCTTCTAATGGGAGTCGTATATGAGACAAAAGGGGATCAAGGGGTGTGCAAAAGCACCGTTTGATGAACTGCCACATTACATTGCGATCCCTGAGGCAACTGCCAAGTGAGGGGATTATTGCAAAACCCTTCCAATTGAGCGAGACATTTGTTCAACGTTGGAGGTCTCAGTGCTTGTAAATTGAGAGTAATTTATTCTGATTGAACTATACTTACTTACTAGTATTCGTAGAATTTACTCCTTTTTCTATGACAAGAAAATTATATATTATTAAATTGTGACTTTGTGAACAATATTAACTGTATTCTCGTTGAACAAATTAATCATAGATTTCCGGTACATGACGCCGGCGGCGCGGGCGCATCATCTAAACAAGGCCTAGGATCGTTAGCCATAATAAATCGACCACAAAACGCATAAACCTACTTGTTTCGGAATTATTCAACATTTAAATCGATGAACAAACGCAATTACAGTCGACTCTCGTTAATTCGAAACTCGAGAGACTCTTAAAATGTTACGAATTATCGAGTGTTTCGATCAAATGGTTCGAAATTTTTGACTGAAAAGAAACCAATTCGTGCGGAAGTGTATGTCAAACTAATCATTAACAAAACAAAGGCTTGTGTACGATGATACATGCTTGAACTTGTTCTGCAATATACTTAGACGTCTCCACGGCGGAATGGATTACTCGGACTAGTTTATAAGAGGATCAAGTGACTTCTTCTTTACGAATTGTCGATTGATTGATGCCGATAAGTCCTTTTGTTGCGTAGCGTTGATTTTTTCGTTCGAATTACCAAGTGTATAAAAATGTATTGATTTAGTTCGAAATATACAGAGATTTTCTAGGGAACTCGTGATAAGTTTGAATTATAGAAAGGTTCGAACTATCGCAGGTTTGAATTAACGAGAGTCAACTTTATTTGGAAATAGACAAAGCTGTTAAAAAACCTGCGGATTGAAATCAGTCATATAAATATCATCGTTAGCCTGAACAACATCTTCGACCACATCATCACTTACCATCAGGTGAGATAGTGGTCGAAGGCTAAACTATCAAGCATAAAAAAAAGATGTTTGAATCAGGAAAGCACCTTGATGTTTTCCACAACACCTGTTTGATAACCATTTGGTGATAGGTTCCAAGAAATATAGGTAATGAAACTGTTAACACTTAATATACTGAATTACGTAAAGATGTAATGTATTCCCGAGTGCAACGAAGGAGCAGAAGCTTATAAGATCATGCTCTACTCTAACTAATCGTAGGTTTTGGGGCATCTCAGAAAACAACAGTTGAACGAACAACAAATCGATAGGCACATACGATATAGAAAAAAATTTTTTTTTACTAAATTGTAACCGGCTTCAATATCCAAAAGTATGAAAAAACTTGTTGAAGTCGGTACCATGATAGTTCAAAAGTACCTATTATCACATTATTGTGCGCATGGTACCGACTTTGAAAAGTTATTTCACACTTTTGGGTGGTGAAGTCTGTTCCATTTTTTCTTTAATAATTATTTTCACTCTTTTTAGTGACCCTTGCTACTCTTATGGCTACGATTGTCATGGATAATATCATCAAGATAGGAATATATTTTTAAGTTTTTGGAGTGTAACTCAAAAATAGCTTGACCGATAAGGATAAAATTAAAAACAAACCAAACGACAAGCATCGGCTTTCAAACAAAAAAGAATATTCAATAGTAGATTGTATCATAAGGGAGTAAAATAATATTTTTACGGCGAGGGCGCTTTTTTGAATCCAGAGCGAAGTGAGGGATTCTAGAGTAGAATCCCGAGCGTAGCGAGGGATTCTAGAGTAGAATCCCGAGCGTAGCGAGGGATTCTTTAGTAGAATCCTGAACGTAGCGAGGGCTTCAAAGTACGTCGCCCGAGCCAAAAATATATTTTGCGCCCGAGTGATACACTCTACTTTTCATCACCCACTATGAGAAAATAAAAGCGCCTCATATTGTATTTGTAATATTATTATTTAATAAAACATAGAGTAACAACTAAATTAAAATTAATAGTATCCTTTATTAAAACAACTAAAAACTTATATTTACATTTGAGACATTTTCGCAATTATGAAAATTTATTGTTACAGTTTTATTAGGAATAGAGATTGTTGTAGATTTTATATTCTGCGTGTTTGAAATGTCCGAATCTGGATCATTTTGAGGAAAATGTGACTGAATGTGGTGAATCTCGTTGTTTGGATGTAGATGGGCGCGGCGACAGTGGAATGGATGGATTAACTGAAGGTTGCAATTTAATGTTTTCCACGATGCGTTCAGATGTTTTCGCCTTGTTCTCAATGGAATCTTCTATATACCCTTCTGCTACAGCACTCGATTTCCATCCTCCATGTCGCTTGAGAACAGTTAAGTCCGCTCCAGTATCTGCCAAAAGGGTAGCAGAAGTACGACGAAAACAATGTCCTGTATACAGCTTGATATCTGGTAACTTCAAATAAGTAGCAATTTCTTGTGGCATGTTAGAAATTTTATTTTTTCCCATCAGTTGTTTGAAGCACTTGCCATTTTGATAACGGATGAAAAACCGATTGGTCTTCATAGCAGCAGGACGCAGGTCCAGGTATTTCTGTACAATAGTTTTGTATTCTCCTCGTATTACGAAGGATCGGTCAATTTTGGTTTTTGTATCGGTCAGCTTTACTAATAGTAAATCATCCGAGTGATTTTCGACATCATCAACAGTTATTTTTAAAAGTTCATTGCCACGACAAGCTTCATGTAATCCGAAAATTAAAGCCACCTGTAACAAAACCGAATGTGAATAAGACAAGTATCTATCAAAGTACAGGTTACAATAAAATGTGCTATTTTATACACTATGATTATATTTTACTAATCCACCGTAAACATAGTTACCTACTTACTTTTACGGCAAGAAAGACTTTGTCGGGTGCCTCATTAAGGAAAGTCTCCACGTTTTTGACTGAGAACACTTTGGATTTTTTAGGTTTAAATCCATCAGACATCCTCTTCGGGTATGCTATTAATTTCGAATATGTGTCCAGTTTTACATCGTTATTAGAACTGACTGTTGATTTTAGCATTGAGTATGTACTCCAAAGAGTGGAAGGTTGTTTAGTTTTGGCTAAGTACTGGAAGTAGGCCAAAAACACAGATTCTGAAAAATTCTTAGCGCTTTTTGCATTTCTCCATTCAATAAAATTACCATAGGCTTTCATATATTTCTCCCGGGATTTTGCAGGTAATAGATTATCCATCACATTTCTTGCGCCAGTTCTAATGCTTTCAGGAGTTAATTCTATACTTTCACTGTCACTTGAAGAATTCATTTTTCAAAACAAAACAAAACAATGAATTTCTAACAATCCGTGAAAATTTACGAAAACGTGGGCTGTAGTTCACGCTTTTTTAATTTGTTTTTTTTTTTTCATTCATCCGGCGGCGTGACTATGGGCCGTCGTACCAGCCAGTCTTTATTCAAACAATATTTGCGTTCGATTTCTTTGGTGCTGAACACTAAGATGTTCCAAATTCAAAAAGTGCGCGGCAAAGATAATTGCGGCGCACTTATAAAGAGGATTAAAAACTCATTACTGCCCGCTAAAAGTTTCTTATAGAAAACACCACCTTTGGGTGCACATAAAGGCGAACCAAGTCGTCCTTTTCGAATAGATGGGATGAAAAATCGGTTCACCTAGGTAAAATTTCTGAGTCAACAAACATAAAAAAAACATACAGATGAATTGAGAATCTCCTCATTTTTTGGAAGTCGGTTAAAAAGGCTGAAAATTTTTCTTTTTGCTACTAACGCCATTAATTTAAATAATAAATGTCTACAGTCAGAGGTAAGCGTAATGTACTTATATTGCACAAATATGCCAGCGCAGAAAATACGCCAGGTGGGACACAACATGAAATAATAGTCTTGATACGCTTCGTCGTAAAATGATTACTGGAAGAGAGGATGTTATTATTATATTACTTTAAACTATGGGAAAGAAAAAAGTGCTAATCGTGTGTGTCGGCTTTATAGAGAAGTTCTTGCGACGAGGTTCTACGGAGCATGACGAGATGCTGCAAACGATTGGCTCCATAATACCCCACAATTAGGACAAATTGTCGGCATAAATATATAAAATCTTATCGATACATAATTGTACAATTACAAGCTAATTTTAAGGTTATGTACCGCAAAAGAGAGACCTATTTAAAAGACCCCGCTGTCTGTATGTCTGCTGTGTGTCACGGGTCTCTAGCTCCTATACGGCTTTCCGTTTACGAGCTCGGTTACTCATTACTCATTTAATATTTTGTTGAGAAAGTACTTTGGGCTAAAGATAAATATTGGACTAGAAATTCAATAAAATTATTAGGGGCTTCAAAGCATACCAAGTAAGATAGCTGTAAAAAAAACTTTTGCATGGTAGTAGGGCATTTTGCGAATACCCGCCTGCCTAGCTACCACCCTCAAGTAGAAAATCTGTCGCCAAGCACTTATCGGTGTGTTCCGGCAGTTGTCCTCGAGAGCCAGTAATGTAAGGTTAGCCTGAACAATATCTGTGACCACATCATCGCTTACCATCCATCAGGTGAGATAGTGGTCAAATGTTAAGGTTAGTTACATTTTTATTTGATACCGAGTAGTACTGACTTTACTAAGTCTATACCTAACTAGTTCGTTGTTTAGGAACATTATTAGAATTGTTTATAGCCTATAATCACATAGCAATGTCAAGATACGATATATATATAAACAGTATAGTAAAGCAGTTAAAGTGGCCATCTTATCAATATACGTATCTGTAATGAAATGGGAAATAAATGAATGGGAAGCCGTCAAAATTGTCCTCTTGGACCTTTTTTGTAACGGGGTCCTTCTCAAGAACTATACTATTTGGAAATCTGAAATTTCGGTACATTACATACTGATTTATAATGTAGTTTATTAGTAGTAAGTTTTTTTCTTTTACGGGCTTGTTTATTGCGGCACCTTAAAGAGAGTGACGCCCGAGTACTTTGGCAATTTATATTTTTAATAGCGAGGTGTTGTGAAATTAAATCATACTATATAACAATATACTATACTTTATTATATTATATACCTTCGCTTGTCCATTTAAAATGATGAAAACTTTTATGTAGGTATTAACTAGTAGAGTTCAAATTTATAACGCAATTTAAAACGCGTGTTAAAAGTTTATATATTTTTTAAAATTATTGATTCCAAAATTCTGTAGAAAAGAAAAAATCTAAACTCCTTATAGCAATTGTTGGAAGTTTTATAAATAGATTATTAGTACCCTGAAACCGAGCGATGGGTTTGGTTGTGTTATGGCCCATAATGTGTTTTCGAAGCGCTCGTAGCCAAGTTTGCTTAGCCATTCTGAATCGATCAGCAAAGTTAAGCAACGTCCGCCGCGGTCATGACTTGGATGGGTGACCGCTGGTTGGGCATTACTACTGAGCGCTTCCGTGCTTCGGAGGGCACGTTAAGCCGTCGGTCCCGGTTGTTGTCTTAGGATGGCAGTCGTTACAGCATGGTGGTAGGGCACTTTGCAAATGCCCGCCTGGCTAGCTACCACCCTCAAGTTGAAAATCTGTCGCCAAGCACCTAACGGTGTGTTCCGGCAGCTGTCCTTGAGAGCCAGTAATTCTAGGTTAGCCTGATCAACACCTTCGACCACATCATCACTTACCATCAGGTGAGATAGTGGTCAAAGGCTAACCTATCACACATAAAAAAAATAAAAAAAATAAAAATGTATCCATGACTAAAGGCCTCCATCCTAGCAGTGCACATAATTATGAAGAACCCATTACCATATGACCACAAGTATTTTCTGGTCCTAGAGTTACCAACATTCTTTTGCAATGAATTTGACTCTTCGATTCCGATTTCGAAGCTCCTTTCATTACGAGCACATAGTAGACTCGTATTTAGAGGAACTGATATCTCACACTACGATCCCTAAGCTGCTTGCCAAGCTTGGAGATTATATCCCCCCTAGAATTCTACTATATAGGTACGAATGTCTAGTAATGCAAAAGACAAGAATTAATTTTAACGGCATTGACGTAGCTTAGCGATGTTATATAATTTTTCGAGTGGAAATACATAACTTCCAGCACGACTTGAATCCACAACCTCAAGATACCATCCTTTGGGGTGGAAAATTACGTCTGCGGCGGTTAATTTAAAATATGAACAATTTTTTAACGCTGCAGCGTTGGTTTCGTAAACATTGTAGGTACATAATAATAGTATTCTCAGACTTAAAATGATATTGTTCGTATTATGTTGAACAGTTATTGGACATCAATGTACGTGATTCCATGAATTACCCCCTAAACCGTCAAATATATTAAAATACGTGATAATCTACTCGTAACAAATGTAATAAATTGCATTGCGTTTTATGTGATCAAGAACTTAGACAATAAATAGACGATCTAGCAAAAAAAAACAAATATATAATACTATGTTGTGAAATGAAATAAATAAATGTTAATTTCCCTTCAAAATGACAAAATTCGCCCTAACCCGCAACTACAAGACAGTATTCTGGAGTTGCGAGTTTAATTCCCGCTGGAAGTTCTCTTCCCCGTTTTTTTCCGTATTATTTATAAATATCAATAATTCCTAATCGGTTTCTCCCAATTTGATCTATCACCAACTCAAACCGCGCTGGCGTATTGCAAGTTTATAAATTACGACAAAGTTGAAGAACGACAAAAGAAAATGTACGTTCATCTCATGCCCATTTGCAAATGTTACATCAAAAAGACACATATCACAATAAAAGCGGCGTAAGGATTCCCACACAACTGAATTTAGTTACGGACGTGATAATGCCGGACTGATTGCGCAAATCGGCTAGCCTTCGCGCGTTCCTACCCTGATAAGGGACTGGACTCTTTAACCCTGGCCCTATTTCAATTACATTCAAAACAAGCAATTGCACAAAGCGATTTTGACCAGCGATCTTACAAATTTTAATTTGAAACTGGCGGCGCGGTGTGAGCAATACATCGCTGTCCTGCAACTTGGGACATTTGTAGATAATAGGGTAAATAATTGGAGGTTATTTTCTTTATTATATAACATTGTTATACAAAGGAAAGTACCTAAGTAAAAAAAAATGGTTTTGTACATTTTGAAGTTGTGATTTTGTAATGTAATTTGTTATCTATTAGAAAAATGATAATGGAAGCTATATTACTTTGTAGTGAGTGTAGTTTATCAGAAAGTTCAAATGGACTTTGTCGTGCAATTTGCAACAGCTTTATTACTTCACGTATAGGTTCATGTACATGTTTTACACAGTATTAAATAAAGAGTTATAACAATGGGAAAACGTAGGTAGTGAAAAAATGTATTCAAAAATATTCAAATATTTTTTTCATGCAAGATAAATGAAATTAAAAATGACGTAAGTAATACAATACCAATAGACGCCTCATAACCAGCTAGGTCCAGTTATCCTGTCAGTAAAAAAACACAATTACCATGCCACTGGAGTTGCAGCACTTGCAGCGGCCACCGAGTGCGTGAATGCGTGATGCGGGAGTGCGTGATTTGTTTGCGTGATGCGGGACACGCTCGGAACAGGGGAGCGCTTCCGACGATGGCGCTCTCCCAACTGCCTGGCTCACTAGAGACGAGCTTTGCCGTATGCTAGCACGCGCCTCACATACTGTATTGTTCTGGCCAGTTGTTCAACTCGTGCTTTAGTCGAGATAACTGGGTTTTATTCCAAATTATTAACGTAAATGGGTCGGTAGTGACACTGCGTGCAAAGCCCGGAATCCTGGGTTTGGATCCTAGCCGGGGCAAATATTAGTGTTGACATTATCTTCGAACCCTTATCACATTCATTTGGAGTCGGTACATAATGTCTGCTATAGAACACAAGAACATAATATATGTTTTCAACACCCTTGCTCGTAAAGTAAACTTTATTATATCGTTCTTAGGGTCATAAACCGAGCTATAACACCCTCATATTATACACTAGTGCGTAATAGAATTATCCCTACAAGTTAAGTTAGGTACTAACTTAACTTGGTAGGGATAATTCTATTACACATAATATGCGAGAACAAATTATATGCGAGTAAACAGAGCATTTTCAATTTAACCGGGTAATACAGATTTGTAACAACGAAGAGGCTAAGTATATGTAATCAACCACTATACGTGTGCCGCGCGCAAAAAAAACTTGCGCGCTATTTTCCATAATTTTCGTATGTTGTTTGTATCGCATTTGTACAATATATTTAATTTTTTCCTCGCAAAAGTGTTGAAAAAGTGCGTATGAAACTCGTGAGCAACTTGCTCACTAAACACTCGGCTGATTTACGCCCTCGCCTACGGCTCGGGCTGCAACCCACAGCCTCGTGTATAATGAGCAACTTAGCTCACTTGTATCATAATATACTAATACCTACTATAACGACATTCTTCCTGGTGCACGATGCTCCTAATTAAATATTTATCTGTTACCTACATACCACAGAGGAGTGCACTATACTCCTATTCTACATCTCTACTGGTACTCTAGATTACTACTAAGTAGATATAAGGCATATTATGCTAGTCGTTATAGATATATTTGGTAAAGTATATTCCCAAGACAGCTCTGGGTTCTTTAGCTTTTTGCTGAAAGCAGTGACAGTTTATATCGATAAATAAATCAATGTTTATTGGATTTTTGAATACACATTCACAAGCTTCTACTAACAAATAATATATTTTAGAAGCCATCACTTCGAATTTCTAGAATACCTTGAAAATGAACCAGCCAGGAAAGTGAGCCAATGGTTCGGCTGCTAAAGACCAGAGTGTTGGAAAAACAGATTGGATAACATCGGAATGTCTTTTTCGGCCCACTCCAGCACTGCAACGCTTGACAAGTTTGTCAAAATTAAATAATCCACGAAAAAAAATATATATTTAAAATCATATCCATAAGATAACAAGCGTTTATGCATAGCAGAATATATAGACAGGGTTCTTGACACCGCAGACGCCTATCACAGCCGCATAGATTTGTCTCCAGCTCATTCACTGTCCGCCATAGCACCCTCTCTGCCACTTAGAGCTATCGTGCTTCCGTTACAATTAGCTGTCTTGATGCGTTTGTTCGCCGCTTTCGTCCATTGTTTGATTGAGCTTGTTGGATGCACTTGCCCTACGATGTGTTGCTTTAATTATAGCATGATTAGTAAGCATGCTTAGAGGATGCAGGGGACTGAAAAAGTGGTAATGAATGCGCTGTGAATACGTAATTCGAGTGTCATATGCTGGAGCAATTAACTTGACTTATGATATATCTTCGGAGCTTCGAAGAATCCAGTCATCTACTGCCTTTATGTAAACTGGTAAACTCGTGCATTTCTTACTTGTTAAAAGGGTAGTCATTGACTGCTGATCTGACCTTGATTTGACAAATGACTCGTCATTTGTCACTTTGGAAGAGGTTAGAAGTAAGCTGCAAACATGAAAAATGTCTCTCAAGGATAGCTCTTAGACTTTTCATCGTGTGCTTGAAGTTTGGTTACTGATTTCGAATTTGTAGACAAAACGAGTATAAAAATATTTTTCAAAGGCTGAAGTTTTCTTGTTCGTGTGTGGCTGTAATTTTTTTAGCGTTGTTGATGGATAGTATCTGGACATAGAGACAGACGTACTCCGCGAAACAGGTTTTCATATTTTAAAGACTTATGTAGTATTTCATTTCTAATTCTAACTAACTGATCCGACATAGGTTATTTGCCATATAGGCAAATCAAAAATGAAAAAAAAGTTTAATATACCTATTTGAAAAATAATTTACATCTTATTCTCAGACCTACTGAATTTACACACAAAATTTCATAGGAATCGGTCGAGCTGTTTCGGTGGAGTTTTGTTACAAACACTGTGACACGATTATTTAATATATTAGAAGATTAACTGTGACAAGCCAAAGAAAATAAGAGAATGTAGACTTTCTTCAGTGGCACTGAACATAAAATTATTGATCTTGATCAAACTCAACCCCATAAAATGAAATCCAGCAAGATTCCATTTATTTACATTACCACACATAGAACTTGTTACTCATAAATATTCACACGACTATAAAATATTAAGTCAGCAACAGATGTAAACGATCAGCCAAAGTCAATATCTTTATTTGACTACCAATATTAGGTTAGATTCGAAAAAAATATGCAACCGCTCTAAAACCCTGTCACAATAAAAAAGGTTAATGTATCCTTCCAAATATTTTAAAGGTTATTAATGTGTAATTGCGTTAAGATGGTACAATTTCGTAGTGGTACATCCGATACCAACGAGCTGACCGGCAGACGAAAACCTATAAATTCCGGTACACAAATAAATTAGGTCGTTACTATAACTTATGGGCGCACGGCGTGTGTAAGCCGACTAATCTGTGTACAGGGTGTTAGGGAACAGTGGATACACTTTGACATTATATACAATGACATTATAAACCGGACGAAATTATTACAGACAGTAATTAGTTTTGTTCAAAGTGCACTATAATGTTTGCTATCTATTACAACACAAATGCATCAAAATAGACTCTCAATTTGATATCAGTATTCATTATCAAAGTTATTTTATATGTTTTGAGTTAGAAGTAGAATAACAAAATGTAACTTTTAGAAATATAAATATGAGTGGAATTTTGAATTGTCTGTATTTTTTTTATAGCTGATAGACTAATCTTTGACCACTATACCACCTGATGGTAAGTGATGATGTGGTCGAAGATGTTGTTCAGGCTTACCTAGAATTATCGCATTTTTTCTGAGTTAGAAATTGTTTCTGTTTTTTAAGTGATGCATGCTGCTTGCACGGTCAAATCAATTTGCCTACAATAATGGTCCCATCAGTTTATCAGGTAATAGACAGACATATTTGACTGTGTGAAATACTGCGCCTAATGAGCACCGTTTCACCAATTACATCGAGGTGAGGTTTTGCCGCACTTCGAGTATACTACACAAACAAAATAATTTCCAAAGAAGCTTATAGAGTCATAAAATCTTAGCAGAAAAATGTACCGTGTAGATATTGTGTGTTCTTAGCAGAATCATATCTAAATTATAATATGATTTTGCATCAAGCTATATGTATATGTATACATATCTCTCGAAGTCTTTTTCGTAGTATAAACTCAAATCATGCTAAGTTTCATTTAAATTCATTCAGTGGTTTTGGGCTCCCCGTGGGGTGCCAGGCTGCCCGTGGGGTGCTTAAAGTACCACGGTTAAAGTACCAGTATTCTAACAAAAAAATAATGATTGAAATCGGACTACGCGTTAATTACAACTAAGTGTACATTTTGACTTTCATCCCCTATCCAAAGGGAACCATGGTAGATTTCGGGATAAAAAGTATCCTATATCTTTCTTCGTAGTATGAACTCAAATCGTGTTAAGTTTCATTTAAATCCATTCAGTAATTTTGGAGTGATGCGCGGCCGGGATACAGACAGACAGACAAAAATATAGACAATAAAAATATAGACAGACATATAAAAATATTTAGTTTTGGCATCAGTATCAGCTACAGAGTACTCACAAAAAATATTTTCAAAATATGTACAATGTACAGAATTGGACCCGTTACAGTTTTAGTATAAGTAAGTATAGAAGATATCTGCTCGTAGTGCTCTTTATGTTGTCAGAGAAGACATGTTAGCGACTCTACACAAGTGGGATAAGGGAAGCAGGATGATGAGAAGGTATAAAGCATAACATTTGTTTAAATTTGAGAATGATTCTTACTAAAATATCAAATTAAACTAACAAGTGGGTAAGTATGTGTGCTTCATCGAAGAGGCCATAGCTGGACACCCATAAGTAATTAACTAGCCTAATAATTTACATAATGTTATAAATTGTTCCGGACCATGCCCGAAGGACCATTAGATCATACCGCATCAATTAATACTCCTTATACCGCTTCTATACCGGTTCGGGTCTCCAAAACGTAGAGATTGTGTTCTGAGTGGAACTTGATTAACGTAAATCAGTTTAGATACTACTTACAGGTTGCCGATATCGCCTTAGGTCAAATGTTATAGGGTAATAATAGCGCTCCTATAGGAACTGTACTCATAATTGGGAAAAATACACCCTTTGTGTCAATGCATGACCTAAAGAATCTTGGTACAAAATTTCACCCAAATTAGTTCAGTTGCTTCAAACGTACATAATTGGTAAATACAGACTCAAGCTGTACAATTTACAATGCGGCGATTTCACTGCATGGAATCAGTTTATCGGATCCTCCTTCGTAAATTATCTGGGGAAAAGTATCCTAAGCGTATATCGAGGATCAACCGAACCTAAGTACCACATTTTATCAAAATGGGTCCAACAGTTTAGGAACTGAATGGTAAAAACATTAGGGCTCATATAAAGCGAGTGAGCGCGAAGTATCATTAGGATTAGATAGATAAAGAGCAAGATTATATTGTTGTACAGTACAGTAGGCGGTCTTTTTGCTGGAGTCAATTTCTTTCAAACAACCTTTGTATGGTGGGGAATTATTTAAATAATAAGTGATGGAAATATTAAGATTTAATTAGGATGGATTAGATGCTTATCTACTGCATTTCCTTCTAGGTAATTTACTCTATATTTACCTACTTGAATTCAAAAGTTCTTGAAATAAGACCACAAGAATAAACTAATAAAAATAACTAAAAAAACCTGAGTGCAAATTATTATATTTAATAAACATTCTATATTTCCATTGAAATTAAAACTGTAAGTAATATATATTTATGGCATCGAGTTTTAAAACTCTCCATTTAGATATCTCCCTCAATAGATTTGGGCGAAAAAAAAATATTTTTATGCCACATTAATCCGCCAGTTTGTTTTTATTTTGTTATGTAGGTACCGAGCGTCACTTACACTATCAAGACAAATCTCACAATATCTAGTACATTAAAGTCGGTTGAGCCGTTTAGAAGTTATGGTGGAATAAACTCACAAACATACATACACACATGAACCCTGAAAACATAACTGCCCTTATTTTGGGCAGTCATGTAAAAAATAAGTTCTGTACCCAAAATATCATATAATCCCAAATTAAGTGGAACACCAGGTAATAGCTTTGTGGCTATGGCTACCACGCAGCAGGAACTCTGCCTCAGACTTGAGCTTCACCGCATAGTGGATCGGCATTTTGCAATACCCGCCAGTCCAACTACCACACTCAAGTAAAAAACCTATCGCCAAGCACCTAACTATGTGTTCCGGCATCTGCTACAGCCAGTAAGTTCTGCTTAGCCTTTTTTAGCGCTTTTGAAGCGGTCGTACCGTAGCTTACTTACTCATTTTTAACCGATCAACTAAATTAAGCAACGTCCGCTGAGGTCATGATTTGGATGGGTTACCGCTAGTGGCATTACTACTGAGCATGCATCTGCTTCATAGGGCACGTTTAGCCGTCGTTAGTCCCATACTATGGTCGTAGGGCATTTTGCGAATGACCGCCTGACTAGTTACCACCATCAAGCAGAAAATTTGACGACAAGCACCTAACCGTTAGCCTGGACAACGTGTTCGACCATATCATCACTTAACATCAGGTGTTATTGTGGTCAAAGGTTAACCGCACGAATAATACGTCTAGTGAATATCTGCACACAATTTACCTACTTACTTAAATATAATTTTGCAAAACAAATTCGTGAAGAGAGATATTTATAGTTCCTACCACTAAACTAGGCATTGGCTGTAATTGACAGTGGTAATGTTCTACAAAAAAAAACAGCCAAGACCGAGTCGAACATGCACCAGAGGTTCCGTACTAAACCGAAGCACCGAACATTCTAGATTAGCCTGAACAACATCTTCGACCACATCATCACTTACCATCAGGTGAGATAGTGGTCAAAGGCTAATCTATCAAGCATAAAAAAAAGCAGTACCTAACTACGAGTATAATAATTGTTATCTTTGAAATGAAATTACCGTAAGTTTCACACATTATCAAATGTTATACAATAACCGGCAAAACACTCACGTTGGGGATCGAATACGTCTCGCGGGTTTCGAGCACGTCAGATGCTCATCATCAGGGCGAGTGCACAGCTGCGTCTGCGAGCTCCCGACGGGCACTGCTACAATGCAGTGCCCGTCCTACCTAATATTGCTTATCGCGGGTCCAACTCGCTCTTGGTTAATTTTAGTGGAACTATTTATTTTTGTATTTTAGCTTTTCATTAGCTATAGCTACCACCCTCAAGTAGTATTGTTGATCTGTTGCTGATTGTGCGTTCCGGCGACTGTCCATGTGAGCCGGTAATTCAAGGTAAGTATGAACAATATATACTCCGTGGGGTGCCGGGCTGGAATCACCCTCCAGTGCTACCTGTGGGTGTCGTAAGAGACTAAGGGTAATTTACCAGAAAGTAGGCAGCAGCGCCTTCTGAGAAACTGATATCTTAAATTGCGATCCTAAGACGCCTGCCAAGCGTGGGGATTATGGCAAACCCCCCTAAACGGAGGAAGATGTGTTCAGCAATGGACAATCCGGCTGATACAGCAGTACAGCTCATATCTATGCATGCACGAGTGCGGCACGATGCTCGTGTAATAAATGGTGGGCGTGTAATAGGGTCCTGTTTTTTTCCTACGGAGCCCTTCCCAGATATGTGTCGGTAACCATGACATTTCACGCGTCCGCACCCGCTTCCCTGGCATTTCACATTATGGTCCTCCTAAACTTTTATTGATAAATGTTTCAGCCATTTCTCTGTGCCTCAGGAACCTTCACTGCCGGAATGTTGCGATTGCATAATTGACCGAAGCGAAGGTCTCAATAGCAACTCTGTCCCCGGCCTTGTGTTTCAAAGCATATATAGACGGATTCGTTTTTTGATGGTTTATAAGATAAAATTTCTGGAAAAGCGTATGTAATTCTTCGGAAAAAGGGACGTAAATTCCTTATTTATACATTTATCTTCCATCCTAAAACAATAACCGGGGAAGTGGGAAGCCCAACGTGTTGTGAAACCGCTGGGAAACGTTACGTTCAGGTTAAAGGATTAATTTGAATTTAATAAATATGGGACTTCAATTGAAAACTAATAATAAACAGGTTCTCTGTAATAGATAGGTACAAAAAGAGAAACATCTTCGTATAAAATTATGTACTGTATCAACCGGATTTTCCTCTGCTGAACATAGCCTCCCCCATTATGTGGGGGGGCGGGTTAGCCATAATCGTCACGCTTGGATTTTCATCATCACGTCTTGGGGATCACAGTGTGACATATTAGTTCCTTAGAAAGCGCTGCTGCCCACTTTCTGGTGTAGTTAGTACCCTCAGTCGCCTCTTACGATGCCCATGGCTGAAGATCCCGGATATAAAATTATGTGCAAGTTAAGAAAATTATTGCTAAGGAGTACGTTTCAGACTAATATTTTAATTATTTAGCAGTTTATATGGACAATTTATCCTAAAGGATATTATATCATAAAATATATTATAGTATAGCACATTCTTTAGACAATATTTTAAGGTAGGTATATCGTTTATTTAAATTGTGGAAAGTTTTGCGAATGCTCGCCTGGCCAGCTACCACGCGCAAGTAGAAAATCTGTCGCCAAGCACCTAACGGTGTGTTCCGATAGCTGTCCTTGAGAGCCAGTAATACTAGTTTAGTCTGAACAACGTCTTCGAACACATCATCACTTACCATCAGGTGAGATAGTGGTCAAAGGCTAACCTATCAGGCATAAAAAAGTGCAGTTCGTCTTGTAACGAAATACTTATGTTATAGACAGATGTAACTGAATAACAGATAAAAAATGTAACACACTTTTTTATAGTAAATATCTATAACATTTGATTTGATCATGCTAACCTGTCTTTCTCGGCTTCGTCTTAACCGCTTTTTACTGTACATTGATTGGATAGTCTCTTATAGGTAAAACTTACAAGCTTTAATCATAGAATATGTACTAGCTCATTCATACAACATTAAAAATCTATTTATCTATTCTATGTTGTTTTTCATAGACATTAAACATATTCCTTCATAATTATAGAAAAACTTCAATATTAGTATGTCTTTGTCATTGCTGATCCATTTCCATACATAAATAGTAAATAGTGACTATGTCTTAATTTGTGTACACCGAGGTATTACAACTTCAACCATATCCCAACAATGCCACCTTCATGATCATTACATCACCGATGACAGATTTACAACGCTCTTTATCCACCCATCTACTTAAGCACAAGCCTACAATTTGTCTGACACGAGATTGATCGAATTCAAGATATTTCGACCAGTTACCACTAAAATGGTAGTCAGTTTTGAATGTTTTACTTACCTAAAAATAGGCCGTGTGGGCATGGACGTATCTAGTCTCTGATGAAGAGGGGCCACAGTCAACTCAATAACACTACTGCTCTTCTTTTCACTGCCCAGTAAACTTCTAATATTTTTTACTATATATCATTACATCATCATTATTCTGCATATATTACTGGGTAATCTATAAATACGGTATGGTAAAATTTAGCTTAATTTTTCATTTACATTTATAGTTTTACAACTCACTATACAATTTTCTTTTTTTTTTTTGCCTCAAGGAATGGTTTGATTTAACCATATGACGTTTGGGATCGGTTGTTGTCTATTTGACAGCAGTTTATTTTCTGAAGAGGCATTAAAGTATATTAAACAAAACATTTATATCATTTTAAAGAACTTAGTCGATGTCCCCTGGTCAACTGTGAAATTTGTGACACTTATCTTCAGGCAGGTGACTTATTACTCATATCAATTCATAACATTTAAAAAACTCATAAAAAATAATGACAAACAACAAAACAAAATGATTAATCACTCATTGAAGTCTATACAATTAGGCTGCATTATTTATTTAAATGAAAACTTAAAATTAAGTTACAATAACGCAAGCACAGAGTTGTACGCAGTAGGAATTGAATGTTCTTTTTATTTTATTTATCGAGCATTTTTAGCTGGCCCAATTTAATAGCCTTAGGTTTAGCCCCCAATGAATTATCCCTACTCCGTCCTATCATGCGTGGGATACTACTTTTTTGGTATAACGTGTGTTATAGCGTCGTTAGAACTAGCCGATTTGTCGTCAGATTGCGTCATTGGATATCTTTTGTTTGAGTTTTTAGTAGCTGGACAAGGTGCTCGCAGATAAACCATCGAATAGGACGTGAGATTTCTGCTTATAAATTACATTTTCGTCCTTTTAAGTGTGTCTTAATAGTAGTCTATTTGTATGTAGGTTACAGCTGTAAAATACGAATAATTTGTTTTTGAAAGAATAGGATTCTGTTATTACAATTTCTAAAATGCTACGTAGGCAAAGAACATATATGTATACAAAAGACGTTGGCGCCTAGAAATCATATAAGAAGCGTCGAGCCTCGCGAGCAAAAATGTGATTGACTACAAACAATAGACACGGCGACGTCGTAAAAGAATTAATAGTCATATAAGGGGAAATGACAATAATTATCAATACTGAAGAGGTAGGTGCAGAAAAAATTAAAGTCAAAACAAATCCTATTAGACCGGTTTTATCAGGTTATCTATTTAAAACGTGAAGAATTTTCGCAGTGAAAACGACTAAGTTCCCAATTGGGTCAGGCTTGTAAGGAGGCTGCGACAAACACCAGATTAGATACCGAAAGCAAACACGGTGTTGATACAAGCGCCTGCGACCGTATACGTGATCGTGCGCGCCCGCGCCGTACTACCAAATAAATAATTAGGTAAATTCAGTACGAGAGATTAAATTTTTGCAAAGCGACTTTTATCAATCCGAGTGGTATTTGGATCTCCTTGACAAGTTAAGCTGAGCATTTGTATATAAAAATTTGACATGCATGGCATAGACCGTCCAACTAGATGGACAGCGTGGTTGGTCGGTTGATATCAATACTTGACATAGTTATTATGTTCATAAAGGAGAATCCAAATTCAAATTCAAATCCAAAATCATTTATTAAATTTAGGCGTCTACGACGCTCTTATGAAGGTCACTTGCAAATTTTAATATTTAAATATTCTACATTATAATGCTACGTTCAGCAAAACAGTTTTTACGACTAACAGATTTAGTCGATCGTAACAAACGAGACAACAGCAAACTGTGCTTGCACAAGTTTAACACTGCACTCATGCAAAAGAGCGTCTTCAGTATGGCTCCTCTACTTTACAACCATATACCGAATTCTATTAGATGTTTAAGTACACAAATTTTTGTTTGAAAGTTCCCGTGAGGTTAAGACATATTAAGGTTAGGTCAACAATCTCGACCAATATGCGTGAGTACAGCCGGTTATATAAAACATGAATAGTAGGCAAATGTTATTATAATATTGGTGAGTTTTCCTGACTGACAAATTCTAACTATAATAAGTCTAATTATTGTAATTCTAATTTGAAATTTTTTATCTTGTATAATTGATTTGATGATAGATGATTTGATTTGATAATAGACGTAGTAGTTGCACTCAACGTCATACAATTTGGAAGGTAGGAATATCATTACGTAGTATGTTCAGTGTTGGAAAAAGTAAGTAAAGAAATGTGATATAAGTTGATCGCTATCACGTTTTACATTTTTTGTGCGCAGAATGTTCATCTTGGACAGAAATTGAACCTGCAGTAAACTAACTATTCGGCCACCAGGCGGTGAGAAAGGCAGTGTGAATTTTGCGTCCAAATCAATTCTTAAGCCGCCTTCCTACGCGTCTTATAGGGAACGGTGTAACCATTGACTGGACATCTAGACTTCATACAAAAAAAAATAGCAAAAATATTTCTTAATAATAAAAAATTACTATATTTTCTAGCATTGTAAATTTTTACGTTTTCCCGTTGTAATTTCACTTGCTGCCCTCCGCGCCTAAATACATTAGTGTTTGCACACTACTGCTTTGAAGCTGACCATCTGACACTGCAGTGGTGCCACCACGACGGACCTTGCTGAGAGACCTGGTACCACCTAACTTTAGAAATGATACGGCTTGCTATCTGTCTTCTGAATTTTTAAATATAATGCCACGCACTTCAGCATGCTTAACGATTATCACGTACCAAAATTTATAAGCTACATAAAAAACGTACATCAATAAATTTCGAAGCAGTGATGGCGTATTAGATATGGACTGCCCCGTAGCAGGTCCATGGTTCGAATCCCGCCGCGGGCTTGATCTTCACCGCATGGTGGAAGGGCATCTTGCGAATGCCCGCTTGGCTAGTGAGGGTGGTCCTCAAGTAGAAAATCTGTCACCATCACCTAACAATATGTGTTCCGGCAGCAGTTCTGAGAGCCAGTGAAATAACAGGCTTAAAGACTTAACAACTATGGGTCTCCGGCTTGTTCCGTCACAATAACATTAAAAAATAAAACACGTTCATATATATACATTTAAAATTAAACAATTTACAATTAATGAGTTTACTGCTTTTTAAAGTTTCCTCCATAACCTTTTTTGATTCTTATAAAACATTTTTGAAAACATGAAGGCCATTGGTCTGAAAGTATGTCTTCCCGGTGCTGGTTGAAAAAAATCAGCCAATCTAGATATGAATAAAGAAAGATGAAGAAATCAAGATAAGAAGATTTTAAGATTTTTCAAATTTAGCTCATACCAATACTAACCTTATGGTGAAGCAATAAATGATTGAGTATTGAGTATTGAGTATTGAACAAATGAGGGGCTTCTCTCCCTAAAGAAACAGTGCAGTCTTGCGGACTTGTTCAGACAGTGAACTTTTAAATACATAAAAAACAGGGCCTTTAAATCTTATGGCGTTAATTTAATTTTTTCGCGCGCAGATTTTCATGTTGTGAAAACAATTTACACGCGATTTCCCGCCTAACATTATTTAATCAATCACTTCGTCGTGTCAAAATAAAACATTCGAAATTAAAATATTGAGCGGCCAGGAGCGCCGTACTTTTAGCACATGAATAAATAACCGTATTTTTAGCGCGCTCTTAGAGTCAATCAATCCTTTACGTTTCGAAACGTCAATGTCGCATTTAACCTTATGTTATGAATCGAACAACCCAACGAGATCCAAATTACCTCACTACATTATTACTTACTTCACAATAAAGTTAATAACCTCTATTAACATTCCGAAACCATTCACCAAATAGTAACAGCAAACTAAACATCATTATCTGATCTTTCAGGATTAGTCTGCTTGTATATGACAAGCAAATTTTTCACAAACTACGTAACCGCACAAAAATGCGGAGAAAACAGTTGTAATTGTACTGAGGTACATACAAGGCTGTGTCGTGAAGAATTCGGTCAACAAACTCGTATTAAACATTCTTTCATGTGATCAGATTACACTTGAGATTTAGATACTTTTGTATTTGTTTTGTTATAAAATAATAAAGATGTGACTTAGTTGCTTACGTTCTGAAGTATTTTTTACCAGCAGTTGTTCAGAAGTTTCAGAACGATACCCGAAGTTGTTGATAATTATATTTACCTGGACTGTCCAGTTACGTAGGTCCAACTTCGAAGAGGTCTCCCGAAGAATCCAACTCGGATGAGCAGCGTTAGGGAAGTTACACGACATCTTCTCGTCGAACATCACGCAAAGCCTGAAGTCCAAGATTAAGTCAATTTGTGTTACCATTTTCAACCAATGTGTGTTGGTAATGGCTTATGGCATTGAGAGGTGATCCTTAACTGTCAAGCTCAGAGTCGCTCAACGATGCTCGGAGTTTCTTTGGGAAATAAAATCCAGATCGAGGAAATTCGCCGAAGAACCAAGGTCACTGACATAGTTTTTAGAATTTGCAAGTCAAAATGGTAACCGATAGGGAAGAAAGGTGCCGTGAGTGGATTCCACATTAGGCCTCCACGGCACATACTTACCTACATTCTGCTGCTCTATCAAAAACTTCAAGAGTTGAAGCAGGCTCCTCATGATGTTGTGTTGCTGCAAAATCGAATCATCGATGGAGTAGGTTGGGTGGTAGTTTATTCGACGTAAGTTGAGCGATTAAGTGTGAAAATTTATAGTAAAGCGATATGTCTTATGATAAAGAGTGGGGAGTTCCGCAGGTCTAATTCAGTGAGCAGTAGATTACAATGGAAGCTGCACCTGTACCGACAATATCCTAAACGATATGTCGGTGATCCACTAGCGGTTAAGTTCGCTGGTCCACAAAGGTAATGACCAACAATAGAGCAATCTAGTGCATTCCCTAACACCCACGTTCGAATATAAAAACTTTCGCAAAGGGCGGAGCGAGCCTGGCATTTTTAGTACCCTGCATTGCAACAGAAAAACATATTGGCTTCGACTACTTTAATGATGTTCTCACTTTCACTTGTCGATGTAAAATGAACAAAAAAACCTTATACGATGGTTTGGTTTATTTACTTTCTTGTACTTATTTTTTTTAAGAATATTTTCTGTTTGATGTTTATATTTTAAATTTTGAACACATCGATTAATTCTAATCTTCATCTTGGTACAACAAAATATAAAAATATCAGGTTCATAGCTGCATCATATTTACGTGTACATTAGCCGTGACATACAGACAGATAAACGAGCAGACAGCAGAATCTCATTAATAAAGTCACGTTTTGCGTTTTAAATAAAAAACCCTAAAAATATTACTTTCATCAAAACTTAAAAACTGCACTAAAAAGACATTTTCGGAAATTTGATGTTTAACTAGAATATATTGGTAGAAATTTCAAATTCCTAACTAATTTACTTTTTGCTATAGACTCGTAAGTTTACTTTATAGAATAAAATATGATTTGTTCCGCATTCACCCCACGATGTTTTATCCCCCATAAATAACTCTACAGGAAGCCTTTGAGTTGAAAACCGTATGAACAGAGTGCTCGCAAATGACGTTGAAGCAGCAACGCGAGCCGATACGCCAACGCGCCAGCGCGCTATCGTGTAAAATCTTTGGCTTGTTGGCTCGCCAATGGATCACCTCCTTTTGAGTTTCAATGTAGGACGAAATGCGCAAACAGAAGAACCTGCGTAATCAAGCAATGAATCATTTCAAATCAATTCAATAGCAATTCATTGAAGGCCACATTTCAGGTGAATAATTACCGTGAATTTGTAAGTTTCATTTTCACTTGTGCCGTTAGCATAAGTAAGCTGAATTTTTTAAGTGATTAGACTTGAATAACTCCATGTAGCCAGAGCTACTACTGCAGAGATATAACAGATCGAAACTTCGAGATCACAAAACGATGCAGCGATGCTCAATAAACAAGATAGCATATTATGGCTCAGTTAAAGCTGATACAGCAGGTCCATTAAGGGTCTTATCAAAGTTTTCCTAGAACTAGAGCTGCCAATTTTCAAATACGTCAGACCCGGAGATTTTAAGGAAAATAAAAAAAACGGCCAAGTGCAACTTAGACTCACTTCTAGGATTCCGTATCAACACAAAATGTACCATTTTTTTATAGCTGATAAGCTAGTCTTTGATCACTATTTCACCCGATGCTAGGTGATGGTGTACTTGAAAATTTTGTTCAGGCTAACATAAAATTACTGGCTTTCAAGGACAGCTGCCGGAACACACCGTTAGGAGTTCAGCTGCACATTTTCTATTTAAGAGTGGTATGTATTTTTTTAATAAAGATCGAGGTCCTTTGTGAGGTTGACCCACGCTTGTTGTTGTAGTCAGATGATAGTATATAATTTTACCAAATTTGATGCTTCCGGGTATGTTTTACCTTTGTTTACAATAGAGCATACACAAAAAAAGTATAAAAGTCATGATTTGTATGGGGACCCCATTTATTTAAATAATATTGTTATAATTATTATTTGTCAGGCATTTCATTATAATAATAGCATATTCTGTGAAAGTTTGAACCATTTACCAATTTCCTCACACAAGGACGGACAGACCAAGCTTAGTAATAGCGTCCCGTTTTCTAGTATAGACAAGTAATTTCACAATAAGGTTTATTTTAAAAAAACGTATATTAAAATCGTCCATGTACCACTAGAGAGAGAGGTAGGACAGCACCCTACCAGCGTCTCTATTTCCCGATAGATATAATCTGGAAGTCATCAAGTACAGAGTAAATAGGTATCTACTAGGCAAGCATGTTCCACCGTGGAACGCGTCGTAATTTTCCATCAGGTGAGACTGTGGTCAAATGCTTGCTTATATTATATAAAAAAGTACTATTACGTCCAGATTGATTCTCTTTCGTGGACTATGATTTCTTTAGCGACCATTTTTTTTCTTGAGAGAGCGATAAGGAGAATGAGGACTAAGGACTTGGCGCGCACTTTGTCTAACCTTGAGATATACGATGTCAAACCGTATGTAGCCCAGAGATGCATTGTTCAAACCCGGAGGGTTGGCAGCCCTACTTAGAAGGCATAATCAGTCTGAGCTAAGAAAATATATTGCTTGCACTGCAAGCTGCAATTCACTTTTAACTATCATAATAGTGCAGAATACTAATAAGCCCTACCTTGAAGTTAGAGCTATTCTGACTGATGACTAAAATATACACAATCATGTAAACCCGCGATTTACGACCAGATCGCAGACTGAATCAAAAAGCTAAGTTAACAGAATGAGATCATTGCCACAAGCGGCGCGCCGTTCGACGTTCCACATGCTTTTGTAGGTCGGAATTATGTACAAGCACTTCGGTACAAGTGTATAAATAAATGATTAAAAGTAAACAATTACGTACCACTTAGAAGTCAAGACGGACGTTGTTAACAGATGTAACGAATTGTAACCAGACAAATAGCTTGCAGATGAGGATATAAATCAGCGAGTAATAACTTCATATTGTTGTCTTTTGATCTTTGTTTCGCTGGGAACTGTTCTTGTGTTAGATTTTTTTAAGGAATTTAAATAACATTTTAATAACACAGTAACTATACAGGACCATTGTAGTTAAACTCTAGAAGGTACGAGTACATCAGAGATGAATCAGTTTCAGGAGGTTTGTTTGGATGTTTAAATAAGTTATTTGACATGGGAGGAGTACCTACCGGGATCGAGTTGCACCCTCCATATCTTCTGTGACAGTAATCACTAATCAGAGACAACGAAGTGAAAAATACCCGCCATCAGGCGAACTTCTCACACTGCAATCTCCTAGATACCTACCAAGCGTGGGGATTAAAGCAAACCCTAATGGGGGAAGATTTGTTCAACGGTGCAGGTTATGGCTGTAATAGTATTTAGTTATATTGCATCGTTGGTTGAAAAATATAATAGATACATTTATAATTATTTTCATTCGACAGCAAGACTCACAAAAACGCGACCACCATTCATGATCAATATGCCAAAAATGTACGTATAAAACAATGTCCTTTTACATATTACGGTTTTAGTATATAAAACTTTTTTCCAAGCATCAAGAAGTATCATCACATCGTCTGCCATCACATCATCAGTTTGTTTCAAAAAGATGTGACGCCGCTAAAATTTGAAAGTATAGGTATAGCGTCCCACACTAATATAAAGCTAACCAGCTACATCAAAAGAACTCAAGGATGGTTGAAGAACTTTTTCTACTAATTTGTGTAAAACAAAATGCTGGCAATACCACACTAGATATTTTGCGTAACCTTTCTCGGCCACCGGAACATACTCGAACCGAAACTGTGTGCTCCAACTGTACCGTGATAGGGGACGGTGCGCGGTCATCAACCAGACTACTAAACTTGATATGATCGAAAGAAGTGCTTTTTAAACACTTATGTAATTCTTGCAGTGATTGCACTACCTTTTTTTATATTTCTAAATATAATTATGCACTTACTTATTATAAAAACAGTCATTTACAAATTATTGCAGCACTTTTTTATGCAATTTTAACTTGGAAAAATAAACCTTGGCACGTGTCCTAGCCAACTACTCAAAAATCAAATTTAACACTGCCATCCTTACATTGTTTATACTAATATAATATGCATTTACAGCGCATTAGTGTGTGAGTATGTCTTGACGCCTTCCACTTTTCCATCTCATGACTTGCCTTTATGCTAATCCTAATCTGTTTACCGAAAGCGCTTATCCAGATTGTTTGACAAACTAATTATCTATCAACTGCTTTATCAAACTAAATGTGTGTCATTTAATGTTATTTTGCTCCCGTAACCAGGTAACCTGCTCAATTTTGGGTCACTCCTAGTTGCACAAGAGATGGCATAACTTAGTACCTTCCCTACGTTTATCTTGCACATTAAGAGTAATTAAAAGTTTTTTTATAGCTGAAAGAAATATGGTCCGTAATAAAAAGTTGTAAGAAACAGACGTAACGTAACTCCAGGCGCGATAACGACTGTGTAGATAATATATTAGTATAAAAGAATGCAAACAGACGTTAAATAATTTATCTGCTTCGTTGATTAGATGGGAGTGGTGGGCTGTTGGGCTACATAATATAATACTTTGACTTCTTCTATGGAGCCAACCCTAAAATAGGGTCAAAAGTGAAATGCAAAATCATTTATTTAATTTTGGCGTCTACGACTTTCTATGAACGTCTCTTATAATTTCTTATTACAAACAGCCGCGTTCAGCAAAAATATTATAGAGTCATTTTGAGAAGAACGGGCAAGAAACTCGGGGCCATTCTTTTTATATGTTTTTAATCTTTTACAATTTGTAAGTGCATTAAATTGTTGCCTCATTAGGAGGGGTTTGCCATAATCCACACACTTGGCAGGGCCTCTTGCCCACATTCTGCTATAAATTCAATAATAAAGATAAATCTCTTCGTTTGTTACGATTCACAAAGGAAGATCTGGAGTTGCGCTTTTGTAGCCTGGCACAAGACTCCATACTAGTACTATATCTATCCGACTGGGAATCAAATCGCGAGATCCTAAAGCGATGCTTTACGCTATTCACCCAACGATGGAGTCTTTTGAGGTTTCTGTGCCCTCTGTCGGTCAGTCCGTATGCTGTCAAATGTCGGGTCTCTAGCACGTAAGCAGACTGGGCTACAAATCAGAAATTTAGAGACGAATTTACTTAGCATACCATGGATTCACCGTGAGGGTGTCGGGTCAATAGCGTTGCAGAGGAAGAGACCCAAGTCAAGGTGCCTGGGACTTGCAACCCAGGGAGTAAGGTAAAGGGGCCCCTTTATGACGACATCAATGCCTTACACCGCTCGAGCCTCCTCCCCTGCCCAACCAAATTTGATAAGATCATACTAGTGCCGCCTTGGATATACGTTCTAGGATAGAAGTTACGGTTGTTCTTGGCAGGCCAAGGTCTTTTAGTTAGGTTATATAGGGATTTCGCTGGTATACCCCATGCTCCGACTTCTACAGCATATAAATTAACCACACCGTTTTAGGTTAGTTCATTTGTTAAGTCATAATATTATATAGAATAAAGTCATAAATTATGTAGAATGTTAACCTGAAAAAGATACCTATTTGACTAGACATTTAAATACTTGACGTAATCTTCTTTCAGGGGTGCATCGATACATAAGGTATCTATATACATAAGGTAGCTTAAAATATCTAGATCTCATTGCGTAAAGTAGATATGTTTTTTTCATCTGTAAAAATAAAGAAATAGGGTGCCAACAAAGATGTAGATCTTTTTTGTTAAGTATTTGATCTGAGACTATCCAAACGAGGAGTCTTGACCGTTATGATATATCCTTAGCTTTCTATGTGTTTATCACCAACAATCTTTTTTTCACGGATTGTTCCCATTCGTAACACTTAAATGAGGAAAGCTCGACTAGCTCTTATCTGTCTTTATTAACAATATGATATATATAACGGATATAACCATAGATTCTGCGCGATATTTTTGATAACTGGGGCGAAAATTGTGAAAATATTTGCTTTAGCTCGGTGCATGAAAAGCTAACACAATATGAGGTCGCATGCCTGACAGGTGAATCGCTGTTTGACTAGCTGATGTGATGAGGGAGATATAGATACTAACGTGCTCGTAAAATTTACACTAATTGGTGTGTAATTAATATATTTAAATGTTACTCTGCGGAAATCCATATTAAATAATAACAAATATTTCAAACATATTTTAGGTAAGAAAATATAAATTAATATTTAAGAAAAACACTAAAAAATTTTAGTGACAAATATGTAACATTTTTTAATGACAATTCCGCCTAATTTTATTGTTCATCCGACGTGACGTCATAAACGGCACGTAGCCAACCTAAAATTTTTTCGAATATTTTTATATATAAATTATTTAATTATTTAATATTATAAGTGTTTTACAAAAATATTAATGTACCTTATGTTTTGTTTAAATATTTGTTACTCTTAATTCTTATATAACAATTACTATATGTTTTGGTGGTGTGATGTTTAATGTCGATTTCTCTCCTAGAAAATCTGAGTATATTTACGTGTCAAAAAATAAAGATATGTTCAACAGATACTCGTCATGGGGGTGGTATCTAAGAACCGAACCTAATCAATATCTTACTAAGTACCCTTATCCCACTTACGTGGGGGTAGTACACTAAGTATGTCTCCTGCAACAACACAGTAGACAACACAAGACATAAAATTGTAAAAAAATCGTCGTCTGTTTTATACCGGCCGTCTACTTTCTATTACATGGGAATTGTTTAATCTTAATGCCATCTACCGAACATAGATGGAAACTCCCTACTGCTACATAGAATTTCGTATAATATTATAAAACAAAATAAAATCGACTCCATTACTGGTACAGAGATGAAAATGAAACACTTGAGAACCCCCTCGCAAATACAAGCCGCATGATATCATCAGCTACTGTCTCACAGCACATGTGCCGTGCGATTATTAATTAAACAAATATTAGGTATATCTCACTGGCTTCTTTGGACGCCTTACATTAATTACATAATGTAACAAAGCAAAGATTACTTTGTAAATATATATGTACGTAAATAACTCTAGGATACAGTACTGTACTAGGAGCACTTTACGTTTATGTTATTTAATTTTTGATACATGGGTATATTTTAACTCAATCTCTCCTGATGCTATATGGTCGAAGATGGTGAACAGCATTAACCGTTAACGGGAGTTAGTTCTCTCGTACCTACTCACTGCTTGGCGACAGATCTTCTACTTGACCGTTTTAGCTATTTCATGCAGTGTCCGATTGCTACCCGAATTCCTCCTCCGACGTACCTAGTATAACGACTATCTTCCTAAGACGATAACCTGGCCCCACGGCGCGGGCGCGCGGCGGAGGTCGGTGTGCCGTGCAACACATAGAAGTGTTTAGTAGTAAATGCCACTAGCGGTCACCCATCCTTGTAATGCTCGCAGTAAACATTACTTAACGAAAAGACAAGCAGTCAAAACTTGAGGCGTTTGAAGCAGAACTTTCCTTTTCGTCTAGGTTCAGTTCAATGTGGACATTCCTTGGACGGGTCACCGCCAGTTGCAATTTTACTACTGAAAACTACTGTTGGCTTCTCTGAAAAGGGTGTAGCCGCTACTCAAAGCAGCTAACGCCGCTAAATAAGCTGAATAAAATATTGATAAGGAACAAAAATATTTTCATGTTCGTATTGGAAGTTTGGAATCGAATTGAATTGAGTACGTTTTTTTACAGCCGATGGATACATTATCACCTGACGAACTACCAATCCTGACCCCCTGTTTGAATGACTCGAAAGCACAAAAGCCGGAGAACCTTCAAATGCCGACAGGTGGCCCACGGCATCTAGTACTAGATAAAATAAAACCTAATGACCATTTTCAAACTTTTTAGTTTCGTGAATACTGTATAAGCCGGATTGTCTACTGTAGAATATAGCCTCACCCCCTCCTACTTGGGGATGATATCAGTACCTCAGAAGGTAAAATATAGGAAGGTGGGCAAGCGTTTCACCAGCACCCATATCCTTCAAAACGAAACCAGATATTGCGATCATTATTGTCGCAATAGATACTTCCCAGGAGCAACTCGTTCACAAAGAGTTCTACTGCTATATGAGGCGGTTACGCCATGACGGCATACCAATAGTTAAATTTAATTCTAAGTACAGATAACACTATTACACTCATGGATTGTTAACTGGGATAACAGATAAGTGATTGTTTTATCTTCTCAAATGGACATTGAATTGAATTAGGTGGTAGGTATCTTCTGTAACAAGATTCTTGGAGGTTTTGTAAGAGCGCGGTTACTAAGCGTTTCTATACCTACTACTCAATAGTGAATAGCGATATTTTATTTGTGTGTGGTGTACGTGTGGTTAGCAAATTGTCAAGTGAATATGTCTGTCTCATAATTTATTGTTAATGTAGGTGAAGGCTAACCATTTGCTCTATGAGGCTAACACACCAGCACAGGACATATGACACCAGGCTAACACGGCACGTGTTGTTTTGACCAGATGATGAAGCTTCTGGTACTAAAATGCTTTGTCCACTTTTCCGTGACACATTGTTTTTTTAACCGACTTCAAAAACGGAGGAGGTTCTCAATTCCTCTGTTTTTTTTTTGCAGATCAGATTAAGGTCAGTTGAGCACTATCTCAACTGGTGGTAAGTGATGATATGGTTGACTGTAAGACTAGCTAGAAGGCAGCTACAAAAATAACGCACTGTTAGGTGCTTTGTCACAGATTTTCTACTTGAAGCTAAGCCAAGCGAGCATATGCAATTTATCCTGCGGTGAGTTTCAAACCATGTAGGGTAGCGTAAGTCTACTATATTATCAGTAGTCTTTCCTTGTGCCTCTGTGTCTATCTGTATGTCATAGGTAGCTCGTAAACGAAATGAGTTATATATCTGAAATTTAATAATAAGTTGATCTAAAGATGAATATTGTACATACTACAAATTCAATTTATATATTTTCGGGAAAAAATTATTAGAAGGTTAAAAAAAATATTTTTGGATTTTAGCATGTAGGGTGTTATTTTCTGCATATCAAGATATTTTATTCTCAAGACAACGTGTTACTTTATTGGTATATATAAAGTTGACAATTTTATATATACCAATTTTTGCCATGGAGTCTATCTCAAAAACTAATCTAGTAAGCAGAAATTTCGATACATGTACTATATCCTCTATTACAGAAAACGCAGATTTATGTAGATATTGAAAGATTGATCAAAACTAAAAAACAATTAAGGGCTTTGCAATAATTGCCCTTAGAAAGCGAGACACGACTTGCACAAGTTTTTTTTTCGAAGCATTCCTAAAGCGACTGTATATGTATGTTAATAACTAATACAACAGTCGGTCAATTGTTGCTTTTAATGTAGATATCATTATCATATCTCCATTAACATATCTCCAACAGTGGTTGATTTGTTTCGTAGTTATTTATATGGTCGCCGACAGAGAGTGCGCCTCGAAGAATCCTTTTCTTCTTGGTGTAACACTTCAGCCGGAGTTCCTCAAGGTGGTGTGTTATCACCTCTCTTGTTTGCAATCTTCATTAATTCTATATCAAACCATATTACTTCTCCCTATCACTTGTATGCCGATGATCTCCAATTTTACACTCAAGCTTCACTTAGCGATCTTAATACTGCTATAGACGTCACTAATTATAATTTACGCCAAATTACTAAGTGGAGTAAAGCCTTTGGATTACAAGTGAATCCGAGTAAAACTCAGGTCATGATTGTCGGGAGCTCACGAACGTTAGCCAAAGTCGATTCGGCAATGTTACCTGGGGTAGAATTTAATGGAGTCACTATCCCCTACAGTAAAAGTGTCAAGAACTTGGGCATCACTATGGATGAATGTCTTCAGTGGGGTCCTCAGATTGAAGCCGACAGCTGCAAGTTATTTTCGTCTGGTGGTTCTCTTAAAAGACTGCGTAATTTTCTGCCTACTGCTACTAAAGTTGCGCTTGCGCAATCTCTTTTGCTTCCTGTTTTAGATTACGCCGATGCCTGCTATCTTGACCTCGCGGAGGACCAGCTAGATAAACTTGAGCGACTTCAAAACTTTTGTATACGATTCATATTTGGTCTTCGCAAATATGATCATGTCTCTGAATTTCGTAATAAACTCAAGTGGCTTCCTATACGACTTCGCCGAAATACTCACATTCTTTCCCTTTTGTACACCGTTTTATTTAACCCCAACAGTCCACACTATCTTAAAGAACGGTTTAAATTCTTTGAACATTCTGGGACGCTTACACTCAGGTCATCAGAAAATCTCTGCCTGCAGATGCCTCAGCATAGCAGCTCTTTTTATGATAAATCGTTTACAGTCCAAGCAGTTCGCTTATGGAATGCATTGCCAGTTTCCATAAGGCAAGCACAGTCTCTCACTATTTTTAAAAATCAAGTAAGAGAATGGTACTTCTCGCTTAATAATCCGTCTCTAAAGTTGATTAGTTGATACTTATTTTGTTTGTCTCATTCATCATTAGTTTATATATATATATATTGTTATTATTTATATATGAATATTTATGTATATATTATTGTATGTATTATGTAGATATTATTAAGTATATTGTATGTGTGATTAATGTTTATGTAATGTTATTACCATAAAGTGTAGGTTACATAAAGTACCTATTTAAGTTAATTATTTTTAATCTTGTATTATACACCACCGTCATTTATCATGGCTAAATTTCTCTCCATCCAAAGGTTGTTTGGAAGAGATCGCTTTTTAGCGATAAGACCGCCAATTGTACAACATTACTTAAGTTTATGTTATTGTTTATAATGATTTTGTTATTTTGGTGTACAATAAAGAGTTATCTATCTATCTATCTATCTATCAGTTTAATAATATATTCTTTTTAGTGGCCTTCATAAAAAACAATAAAAAACACAGGTAGAGGTGATCGTGGAAGTGATATTCTAGTTAGCGGTTCCCCACACAGACAATAATAACTTTCCGGACACATTATGTAGACATAATATGTACATGCATTGCCGATAAGTAACCCATACTAGCAAATGCATGCACTATTAGAAGATTATTGTGAATCTCCATATCCTCTATACGTTAATGATCTTTATGCCGACAAAGATTGCAATTGACACAAATTGGACTGACTTTACATATTGTTTACTTTGTAATACTATTGAGCACGTGAGCCAGAACGGTGAGTACTGCTGGCAATAGACAGGAGACAATTATCTGGCTGTTTATTTCCAAAATTATCAATACGCCTTACTATTATTGACCGTACAGCAACCGAAAAATGTAGGGGTTTCAAGGGAAATTGTTTCCCCTGTGAAACGGCCAGGCGTCATTTACGATGAGTTCCACGGGAAATACCGTTCATATTATCAAAGGGAAGAAGGTGTTTAAAACGAGCACGTGGCAGACTGATATAATAATAATAATAATAATAAATCTTTATTTCAGGTAACAGACATAATAAATAAATTTAAAAATGTACGGACCCATAGAACATAAATACCTTAATCTAATATATATATATATATCAAAAATTTTATATTTCCGTGACACTACAAAACAGGTTGACTCTGCTTCCTTTCCCTGAACAACCGGTATACCACCCCTGCAGGCCAAAAGTCCGGTGTCAGGAACATCTTGGATTGAGCTGCTGGGACCTGAAGGGTATAAGACTTAAAGTCCGTGACCCTAATCTGCTCCAACCGCATCAAACTCAGAGAGATTTGCTCCTCACACCGGCCCTTCAGTCTCTCCCGGACGTAACGCAGGATTTCTTCCCCTTTTGTCTCCTTGTCCAGTCGAGAAAGGTATATTTTAACGGTCGGTGCTACGACCCGTAGTGTAAAGGTCGTAGCAATAGCTGTGCCGCGATGATTGCGGTTCTGCCGAGGTTGACGGCTCTTCTTTTTTACAAGGGTGAACCCATTGTCATCCTGAACAGCACGGGGTACAGCACGCTGTACATCCTCAATCTGTCTGTGTGTTTTTAGAGCAGTTTGAGATGTTTTCGAAACCTGTGCGTATGACTTCTTCTGATGCCGTGTTGTAGGTGGTCGTATAGTTGCAGTCGGAGTGGACGTCATAGGCTGTGACGATGGCGTGACGTCAGGTGCAGTTCGAGTTACGTGGTTTTGACCCCGCGGTGACTCAGTAGGCGATATTGTCGCTGAACTGCAGAGTGGCGATATTTGTTGTCGAGTGACGCCTCGATGTAGGTTAACGTTTTGCAGACTAGGCGATTGTGAAAACGTTTTACTTCGCAAATCACACATTTCCTTTCTCAACTGGTCAACTGTCTGCTCTGAAATTTCCAGCTTAGAGCGAATTTCTGTAACACTGGACTTCAATATAACGATGTCCTTCAGGAGCGCACTGGCATCAACGTGGTCGAAACTAATGCTTGGAATCACATTGAGGTCCTTTATTACGTAGGTGGGCAGATTATCTTCGTCAGTCTCCTTAAATACTCGGAAAAGTCGTAAAGATCCTTTTTTCTTCGGCCGTCGCCTTGTCGTACTGTGAAACGAACACTGGTCACAGCAGTATCAGCAAGAACTTTTTTGGCTTCTAGAACCTGAGCCTCCGTAAAATGAGATGAACAGATCTGCTCCAGGCTAACTTCATCCATCACATCCAGTTTTTGCTGGATGAAAGCAAGTGCTTCATGGACGATGATAGTATCCGAACGTTTTGATTGCGCCATTTCGCAATAATTTCAACACGTGTATAAAAACTGGGTCAGGCATCGAGTCGTCGCTGTATGCGACTACTCTAGCCGGCTATCGAAACGACGATGATATATATATATATTTTTTTTTATATTATGGGTGACAAAAAATCAGGCGGCCCGTCAGATGGAAAACGGTAACCGCCGCCTATGGACATCTGCAACACTAGCTGCTCTGCCGATGCGTTGCCTGCCCAGAGAGGAATTTGTAGATGCCCCTTTTGAACTGGTCCATGTCGTAGCTTCGCGGAAAGACCTCCGGAGGAAGGTCGTTCCACATCCCACAAGTACGCGGTAGAAATGAGCGAGAAAAGCGAACAGTGTGTGATGTCCATACTTGCTGGATGTGGGGGTGGGTCTTTTGACGGTGTCGAGATGTGCGGTAGTAAAATTTTATAATAGGAGACGAGGCGAACTTATTTTAATATAAAGGGCACAGGACCTACTAAGTATGTTGTTTTGAAATTTTTTTTTTGCTTGATTTTCTTACTACAGCATTATATTTACCTACTGCGATCTAGAATTGTATGTAGGTACCCAGAAGTGCCGTTTAAGACGTGTTTCTCGTCAGTTTCATCCTTCGAAGTCTTTCACAGACTACTATTAATGGGGACAGACAAAAAGGTATTGGTATAGGAATATATACTAATAAAATCAATTTTATGTCAAACAATATCAGTGAAACCGGTAGGGAAGTGTTATTGCTGCATGTCGCTACTGAACGACAACAGCTAATAACGCATGTCAACAGTAGAGGATATTATTATGAGAGGCGCCCCCGCGGAAGGTCCACCTGACCACTCGGCGACAACTACACCAGCTTCATCTTGATTGCAATTTACCACTTAGAGACATGGGCGAAAGATACATATCTACCTACCTACATGATACCTACAGTATTATGTAACTGTACCATAAGTAGGTACCTAAATACTACATAGTTAAGGCACCATTTAGCTCTGTGGGCTGCTCATTTGCCGTTTTATTTTCTGAACTGTGGCTTTGACGAACCAACAAACCGAATATCAGAAGTAAAACTCTTTGTGCGAGTTCGTCCAGGAAAGTACTGCCGCCATACCTATTTCTACCGCCAAGCAGTAATGTTCACATTACTTTGTTCTGGTTTGAAGGGGTCAAATCCGTATAACGCTTTGCGAATGGAATTATGGTAGTAGGTAAATGCTTGTACTATTCAATATAAAATATACTTAAAGTTTACTTTTATGTTCTATTAGGGTATATTTTACACAAATTTACTTGTTATTAGGGTTTCTGGTCAAGATTTCCCAGATCGGGAATTCCCGGGAAATCTATAATTGATTGGATTTCGCGACAAGAAATCGAGAAACCGAGGAAATCTAAAAAAAAAAATATTTTACCTTTTTTGTACCTACATAACCAAAACACAGGTATGTATTTATTTTAAATGGTCTTTATGATCCTGTATTTACAGCTTCGACAAGAGATAGAAGTTCAAATGTTTGAATAGACTGGTAAAATAACCCCAATTCTTGAGTATTTGTACATCATAAGTCATAACTTTTTTTTTTTGAGGGGGTAATGCTTTCGCTTTACCGTTCCACCATGGGGGCGGTGAAAGGGGCTGTGTGGGACTTGAACCATTGCCACCTCCCAAACGTGTGGGGCTGTGCAAGCTGGTGGACAATCCCCCAACTCTCCACAGTGACCCCACTACAGAAAAGGGAGGAGGCGGGTGAACTGCCTTATCCTCGCTCCCATTCGTCTGCGCCGGAGCGGGGCAGCATGGACCGATGTCCATGCGTCCTCCCTGATTCGCTCCACGGCTCCTTCTGCGCCATTACCGCTTCGCAGAAGGAGACCACCGCCTGCCACGATCTCTCTCCGCCGAGCAGGGCATTTAATAATACTTCAACTTTGATTAACAAAAACTTTTCTCCTTGTCTGGAAATTTTGTTACCAAAATTAGAAACCGACTTGACAGTCGGTTTATCTCTTCGATCGTCGATTAGGCTCTAAATGCTTCGTATTTTAAAAAGCATATTATATTTAAGGTTAAGTTAAATGAAAATATTGTTTTTATAGTTTTTCCTTACAGGTAAATGTTCTTTCTACGTATATTATATGGGTGGGGTTACTAAATCAGCCGGATCGTCCACTGCTGAACACAGCCTCGCCCATAATGGAGGGGGGTTGCTATAATCCCCACACTGATTGGGACTGATTATAAGACCCATATTAATGAATGAGAGAGACAATAGAGGCATGAGTTAAATTTAGTTACTGACTGTGAAGTCAGTAATCAAATTTAATAAGTGATGAATGTTTATGATTTTATTTACAAATATGTATTTTCTTGTAAATTTTGTAATTTCCCGAAAATCCGGGAATTCCCGGGAAATTACTGTCGAGTCTCGGGATCCGGTAAATTAAATTTATCGAGAAATCAGAAACCCTAGTTGTTATATTTTATATATCGGCAAACTTCTACCCGATTAGGGTTACGTTGGAAAACAGTGCAGTTTTGTTTTCCCTGAATAAAAGGACTAAAGCTGCACGAGCTGAGCATAGTCCTGTTGCCCTTAAAATTAAATAAGATTTTTTTAAAGTATTATTCCTTGTAAGCTTAGTGAAGGCAATAAATTGTTTTTTTATTTATCAGTACTTATAATAATATTATAAATGCGAAAGTAACTCTGTCTGTCTGTCTGTCTGTTACGCTTTCACGCCAAAACTACTGGACCGATTTGAATGAAATTTGGTATGGAGATAGTTTGAGACCCGGGAAAAAACATAGGATAGTTTTTATCCGACTGCGCAAAAAGAGGTTAATGTTTTCGCGCGATAACCGACATACGCGCGGGCGGAGCCGCGCCCGGAAAGCTAGTTTACTTATATAACTTGCTGCTCTCTGTACTAAACTAATGTAAAGTTATCTACAATTAAATGGAATAATCAATACATAATCGTATTATTATTAGAATGGGCATATTAAGTGTTACAGGAATGTGGATTGTAGTGTGAACAGAATTAAAACTAACATAGTTTTCATAGAATTTCAAATTTAGAGAATTTGCGTAGAATCAACACCACGACTTACGTTAGTAATTTTCGACTAAGTTACACATTTTAAATTTTAAACAACACATCCGTCGGCGACGTTGCTGATCTGGTTTAAAAAGGCGCTATTTCATTTCTTCTTTGCGATGATTACAACTTGCACGAATCAATGCTCTTCCAGTTCAATCTAAAATAAAATCTGCCACCACGTGGCTACAAAGTGATGCACTTTGCACACCAATTCGTATCCTAGACCTAAATGCACCCGAGTGGTATGACACTTACCGATCGTAGGATCTAACGATGATGGAACGGCGTAGACTGATGTAATCTGGGTCTTCATAATCTTCTTATTGCCTACTCTCCGATTTAGCATGATATATATTGCTATAAATAGTTCAGTCTATAACTCACCGGTTCGTAAACTAAGAATATGGTTGTAATTAGAATAGAACTGCCTCTCAAAGAAAACAATAATATACTACATAAATTCAAGTTGCACGTGAAAAACATTTTGATTATGAAATCCTACTATACAGTTTACTGCTTGGAAAAATCCGCATCTGACATTCTATGTATCCCCTGTCACCTATGCAATTAAAATAAATCTTGTAATATGTTTATGGTATATTAATTAACTTTCATTGCTGTTAAAAATGCGCCCAGAGCTGCTGCTCTGCTGTGGGTAGCTATTCTGCTGAATAGCTACAATGTCAAATCGGTAATTGACATATCAACAAATAGGTATATATGGGAGACTTAAATAAACTCAAGATAAACTTACCTACCACCCGAAGATGTCAGAAATACTGGCAAGGACCACCGGCGCAACACACCGGTAGGTGTCGACAGATTTCAGTTATCACTTTTTTTTTCATTAAAGTCCTTTAGGGTGGTAGCTAGCCAGGCGGCATTCTCATAGTACCTTACCACCATGCTGTAACGGCAGGCAATCTATAAGACAATACGAGACAACCATTAGGTGGTGAATTACCAGTGGTTCAATAGCTAATATGAGCCGTGGAAGGGTTAGTAAATTTTTCATCCCACCATCTCGGAAAGAGTATTTTTAATCTTCAATATCTGAGTGGAAAAGCCGTTTTTATTCTCTAGAGGATAAAGTAAATTGAATTTAGAACATCGTGTGCACTAAGTTTGTGAATTAAAAAAAACATTAAACCTATTTACTGCTACCTCTATGGTGCCGAATATATCATACAATTTTTTTTTTAATTTGTTAAAAACTCAGACTCGGAACCTTCTTGGTGTTCTTTTTTAAATTTTTGCATTTAGTCATTTCCTCGCTGAGGTGGAATGAAAAGTTACGTGTTGCACTCGAGTGCAAAGATTTTTCACCTCGTGCTCTTTTGATTCCCTCGCTAACGCTCAGGATTCTAATTTTAGAATCCTTCGCTTGCTCGGCCATCAAAATTGAACACGCGGTTAAAAAGCAACTTTGCACTCTTGTATAACAAATAACTATTTGTCACTAACACTCGACACACAATGATAATCACGAATCACGCTTAGAAGTTTTGGAATGTAAAAATCAGTGCCAAGAAAATTCCAAAATGCGTTGTTTTCGCGCTCATACATATAAAGCGCATGCGTGCCTAAATAAAATGGACCAAAGGATACCTGCTAATATGATTTGGATTTATATTAATAACTAGAATTATGACCAAAGACAGTAGGCAGAGGTGCGCGTATCTGTAAAGTTTATACATAATTTGAGTCGTCGCTTTGTTGCTTCCGCGTATAAGTCCCGATCCCGTTAGCACAGTGTGCCGCGGTGACAGTAATAACGAAAACAAACGGGGGTAGATTCAAATTTCCTCTCGTCACTGCCCAAGAAAATGACACCCACTTCTCAGTTTACTCGCGACCTTAATGAATGCAATTTGATCGAAACGTCGAAGGTAGTATGATTTTGATGTTAATTTACGAGTGAATAGACTCGTGAAGAGACCTGCTGCGGACATTTTGGAAAAATATTAATAATACTTTATTCAGAGAAATTGCACTTACGATATTTGTTCAGATTAGGTACATATATGTAGCTTCTGAAGCAGTGATAGCCGAGCGGTGATAGCAATGTACTGAAGGGGTAAAGGTCCGTGGTACGATCCCCGCCCCGCTCGCCGCGACGGCCGGCTTGAGCGTATGCATTACCCCAGCAAGAAAATCACTTATGGAATAAATTGAGTTCTACAAATAATTAGTGCCTTATACGCTGTAAATGTGCACCAAATAATAAATTTGTGCACTTTGCCGTTTTGTTAAAAAAAAAGGAAAAACCAATTCTGCTGGAGTAACGTTGTTCCAGCAGGAAAATTTTAATCTAATGATCGGAAAGAAAAATTAAGTATATGAACAGATAGCTTATATTTGTGCATAAATGTGCGCCAAAAATTAAATTTGTGCGTCGTAAGGTTTTCGAGATATTTCATTTCCTGCTGGAGTAACGTTTAGCAAAATCCATTTTCTCGAAAACCAATAATTGTACGATCTTACAATAAAAGTATATTTGTAGCTCTTAATTTGTGCTTATTTGTGACACCATTAGGTTTTCAAAATTCTGTACCATTTTTATGTAATTATGCAATTACGAAAATAAAATAAATATGTCTAGCGCTAAAACGAACAAACGGTTGTACTCACTAAAAACGGTATTTGGTTCTTCTTGTAATTCCATTCATAAAAAGTAAACTTATTAGACAAAATATACACGCATTTATCAATAATATCAATATATGTCGCAACCGACAGTGTCATAATGAGACATCAAAATGCAAGAAATAGAATTAACTCAACATGTTTCAGTGTTAACCAAAAATTAGTGCGTTTAATGAAAAATATATACTGAAAATTTCAGCTTCATATGTAAAGTATTAAAGAAGATATGAACAAAAAACTAAAGCAACAGCGAGATTTCTGGTTATCCGACCAAATTCGATAGATAGCAAAAAAGCGGTGGTTTCATACATATTGATGGTCTTCTTTAATAAGTAGTATTAATGGAAGCTCTTGTCCGTACAGTCACACATAAAATACTTAAAGAGGAATTTGTGTATATTTTTATAATAGGTATTGTTTAGATTTTTATTTTGACGAAATATTTTTTTTATTGTATATTCCTACGCTCAGGCAACTTATAAGATGTTAAATGAAAATGCAGGTTTATGCTTACATTCTTTCTATTTATTTTTTTATGTAATTATAGGTAACCTACCTACTAGCTACCTCTATAATATGCATTATTGCACCATATTTAAAAACAATATTCAATCTTTGTATTGATAAAGGAAACTTCCCTGACTTAATGAAACAAAGTAAAATCACTCCAATTTTGAAGTCGGGGGCTACATCTGACCCTTGCAATTACAGACCTATTTCTATCTTACCTGTTCTGAGTAAAGTATTCGAAAAAATTATGCTCAAACAACTTCTATCCCATTTTAATGAGCATAATATATTGAATGAGAATCAGTTTGGTTTCACAAAGAGCAGATCCACAACAGATGCAGGTGCTCAATTGATGTCACTTATACTTGAAGCCTGGGAGAGTTCACAGGATGCTATTGCCGTATTCTGTGACCTTTCTAAGGCATTTGACTGTGTAGAGCACTGCACTCTGATTCGAAAACTTTCACATTATGGTATTCGTGGAAAAGCTCTGGATCTTATAAAGTCATATCTGTCAGACAGGCTACAGAAGGTTAGAATAAATGGCAATACTTCTTCCGGGTCTTTGGTAAGAATAGGCGTACCGCAAGGATCAATTTTAGGACCTTTTCTGTTTCTAGCATATATAAATGATCTGCCTTGCATGGTTAAAAATTTCTGCGATATAGTTTTATTCGCAGATGAAACCTCCCTAATTTTTAAAGTAGATAGGAGGGATAGTGAACTTATTCATGTAAATAATGTGTTATCTATGATCTCTAAGTGGTTCGCGGCTAATAATCTTCTCTTAAATTCAAAAAAGACCAAATGTTTAAAGTTTTCTTTACCAAATGTTACTTATGTTGAACCAAACATTAAGCTTGGCCTAGAAAAACTCTCTTTTGACAATGCGACAGTCTTCCTGGGAATTAAAATGGATTCAACTTTACAGTGGAATCCACATATACATGATCTATCTGGAAGACTTAGTTCTGCTGCATATGCAGTTCGTAAGATAAGACAGCTAACAGACGTAGCTACTGCTAGGCTCGTTTATTTCGCGTATTTCCACAGTATTATGTCTTATGGTATATTGCTGTGGGGAGCTGCTGCTGAGATAGAGACAATCTTTATCTTACAAAAGCGTGCAATTCGAGCCATATATGAAATGGATCCTAGGGAATCCCTGAGAGATATTTTTAAAGAAATTGATATTTTAACTTTACCAAGTCTGTATATATTTGAAAATATTATGTATGTTCGTAAAAATTTGAGCAAATTTAAATCAAACAGTGACACTCACGATTATAACACTAGGAATAAAGATAAAATAGCGGTGCCAGGTTTTAGATTAGCAAAGACAAATAAAAGGTCCTTCTTAGGAAATTGTGTGCGGTTTTATAATAAATTGCCCAAACATATTACAACGCTCACAGAAAGAAAATTCAAGTTGCATGTGAAGAATATTTTGATAAAGAAATCTTACTACACAGTTTGTGATTACTTAAACGACAAAAATGCTTGGACTGGTTCGCCTCTACCAAGCTAGCGCCTAACACCTACGTAATGTAAATTAAGTATTGTAATAATTTTATTATATAGTAGGCATGTACCAAACACATTTTTAAAAAACGTTTAAAAGAATGGCCCCGAGTTTCTTGCCCGTTCTTCTCGCAGTGGCTCTATAATTTTTGTTTGCTGAACGTGGCAGTACAATGTAGTATATTTCAATATTAAAATTTGTAATTGACCTTCATAAGAGCGTCGTAGACGCCTAAATTGAATAAATGATTTTGACTTTTGACTTTTGACTAGTAAGTAAATTTATGTTATAGTCTTACCTTTCAGAGTTTCCACGTAATCTAAAGAAAGTTATCTCTGGATGCGTTATTGACGAAATTATTCAACAAAAACAGCACAATATATCCTATTCGTCATATTAAGTATGTACATGAACTTATTTTTCGTTAAAGAAAATTACACACCGTCCATTCGTCACTGCGACGCAGTCGCGACTGTCTGCGTACTGAGCGCGGGCTGAGATCGACGCGCGTAGGTATAACTCGCGTTTCGTCCGTTTCTATGAAGTTGAAATACTGTATAGATAACATTACCGTGCTATATCAATCAGTCTGTTTCCCATGATTTTATAGCTGTGCGAACTTCAGACTACTTCTTCGTTGCAATCGTAGGTATAGGTAAGTTGAACAGATGGTTGATATTTTAATGAATGTACCTACGAAGCAATAACAACTATGTACTATTATTTATTCTGTGATATGATTAACTAATTGCATCATCTAACAATCGTAAAGCTAATAATTTGTCTTTGGACTAGCAACTAATGAAAAACAACTCAATTAATATACCAAAAATACATTAATTTCATAAAAATGTTTGATGTAGTAATGTAACCCGAATAAATTGGTACTAAGTACTCTTTATTGTGTAAACTACAAATAACTAGATACACCACGGTACTTACGTATAAAAAAACCTTTTATATAAACTCAATAAAAAAGCAGTTAAATAATTTCCCTTAACAGTTTTATGCCACAATGTACCCAGGCACAATATGTGTACACCTGTTAGTTCAGCAAAGTTAAGAAGATCATCAATATGTATGAAACCGTCGCTTTTTTGCTATCTTTCGAATATTATCGGATAACCAGTAATCTCGCTTCGTTTTAGTTTTTTGGTCAAATCTTCTTTAATACTTTACATATGAAGCTGAAATTTTCAGTATATATTTTTCATTAAACGCACTAATTTTTGGTTAACACTGAAACATGTTGAGTTAATTCTATTTCTTGCATTTTGATGTCTAATTATGACACTGTCGGTTGCGACATATATTGATATTATTGATTAGCTTCACCTCATTGTGGGAGGGCATTTGGCGAATGCTCGCCTGGCTAGCTATCATCCTCACGTAGAAAGTCTGTCGCTTATCACCTAACAGTGTGTTCCGGCAACAGTCCTTAAATAATTATGAGCCATTAAATTAAACAGGCACATGAGACTTAACAACTGTATGAGATGAACTATTCGTTACATCTGACGAAACCCTTAACGTTTTTTTTATTTCAAAACTATAAGATGTAATCTAATTGTTCTATAATATTTTTTATGCATTTATTATATAAATTTTCAAAATAATTAAAAATCTACAGTATAAAAATATGGGTAAAACTATTGCACTTAAAATCCATCCAACAAACCTGTAGGAAGATTCTTGCTTATTAAATACCAATTTTTTTACCGAGATACAATCCAGCACTCTTTTGACGTGTCGCCTCCGCCCTCTACCACACGGCTTCATAAATCGGTGTATTGTATATGCAATAAATAAAAAATAGATATGGGAATAATTGATTTGCACGGGGCCCCCACGGACCCAGAGCTACAACATATCCTCTATGTTTAAATATTTGCGCCGTTTGAGGTTTTCAGCCTTGAAAGCGTTACCACCAGGCCAAATAGTATTCTCTGGAAGATGTTGCGTTTACTAAAGAACGGAAATTAGAGTCATTCCTTCGGGCCTTTTGCAGTCATCCCGCAACAGTCCATTGGGTTCAAGGACCGATGGAATACCTGCAGTTGCAAAAGTCCGGCGGATGACATCATCTTGCGGGCGTGCCGTGTAAAGAGCCCTGCAGTGCTGTTTGTTTTTTATTGCTGATAGGTAACCCTTGACCACAATCTTATCTGATGGTAAGTGATGATGTAGTCATTCAGTCAGTGAAGAAGTTAACAGGCTTAACCTATCATAACTGGCTCTCAAGGACAGCTGCCGGAACACACCTTAAGGTGCGTGGCGACAGATTTTCTACTTGAGGGTGGTAGCTAGCCAGGCGGGCATTCGCAAAATGCCCTTTCACTATGCGGTGAAGCTCAAGCCCGCAGCGGGATTCAGAGCATGGACCTGCTGCGTGGCAGACCATAACCAATGCCATTGAGCCATTGCTTCAACTTGTCCTGCAGGAAAGTCAGTGGCGGTCCACCATATCGCCTCAGTGGCATCGCCGTGGGACTTGGCAACGAGAGCCGATTAATAAAGGATAAAATATATTTTGTTAGTTATTATACTCTTGAATTACTCCTTATGGTATTACTGGACTGAACAAGTTGGCATTTGAAACGATGCTCTTCATATATTAGTTACGTAGCCGCGGTAGCACCGTATCTAGATCGGGACAAATAGCCGATTGCCAGCTGATGAGAGCTGATGAGGTAAGTGTTTGAGGAACACGCGAGGAGGTAGGAATGTGTGACGTCTATAGTTAACTGGTAAACTAGCATAGTTAACTATTTATAGTTACCTGGATAGGAAATCAAGTGCAAGGCCATAGATTATCCTGTTAGGATTTATGTTATGAGAGAATAGGTAAAGTACATTATGCCTGTTCTTATAATATTGAGAAATAGAAAATTGTGAGATTTTTATATAAAGAACGCTAGTTCCACCACTTTGGCATATTTAAGTGAACTTTAGTAATCTGAAAGTAAGTAGAATTATATATTACGAACTCTTTGGTTTCTGATCTTTTTCATGCTGGTGTCCGTGTTCCTAATTTGAAAAGTACTGGCCACTTCGGTTAAAGTGAATATGTACCTCTTTGCATTTCTTACTTTATTGCCCCTTGCAACCGCTATATCAACCGATTATAGTTCACGTTTTAGTTAAATATTATTATTATCATCATCAGCAGATATTTTAGTAGTTCTGTATAAGAAATAAAGGTGTCTTGTTAAAAAAAAAACATTTAGCTAAATAACATTACCCGCTAGTATGGGGGAGTGCAAGTGGCGCCCCATGCATAGGGTATGAATGACAAACCCGCGACAAACTTCTATTGCGCTGACACTAATCCCAACTTGTACCTACTCTGATAGCAACATGGGATAGCATACACCAAATTGATTTGGAAATGGGATTAAAGTTAACATTTAATATTGAGACTAAAAAGGGTCCTTATTGATTATAACGATCAAATTTGTAGAGAGCGCTATTAAAATTCACAGAGCAATAACTTCCATTTTATTTAACAGAACAAAAGACTTACAAAATTACATTGTTCTTAAATTTAAAACACTTAAAATTTTGCTTATTCTCACATTATAATTATTGCATTAATATATATCACAAGAAAAGGAATTATTTTAATTACGAACACGACTCAATCATGGGATCAATTCTTCTTAATGCTGCTACAATGTGAGCTTCCATTAGTTTTTCGTTTTTATTATTATTAATATGTATTCTGCCAAATTCAGTTTATTCTTGAAATAACTCTTTGCTTCTAATTCTTAAGTCATGTATTTTGTTCTTAATCCAGGTCTTGGTCACGTTGGCGTAATTTTGTACAATGATGTACATAACTTATCAAAAGCTTACGTATTTTGTATAATCAGATCAGTTTTGTAAATATCTCATCATTACATTAGTGCGCTTTTATATCCCCAAATGGGTAGGCAGGGCTAAGCACTCACATTTCAAAGGATTTTATTGGTGTCGCTTTCGGCGCCAAAAATCCAATACCGTCATTTGGTAAATAAATCATGGTATCATGCTAGGGCGCGAACAGTCCAGTCAGTGTTCACAACTTTGTAAATCAACATCGAGTAAACCACACAATCGAAAACAGCGGCACCTAGCGCAAGATACAGGAAGACTTGATGTGCTTCAGATTGAGTTCGTTCCCCCTGTAGGGGTACGCCTGGAAGGTGCCGAGCTTCTTGCCGTCGACGTAGAGGTAGCTGTGGAAGCAGGTGTCGCAGAAGAAGGCGGGGTCGAAGGGCACGCGCGTGAAGCCCGTCACCAGCCACTTGGCGCCGAACTCGGCGCACGTGTTGCAGTAGATGATCTGGTTCTGGCTGATGGCCGAGTGGCACGGGTACTGCGCCGCCCGCAGGGGGTCGCTGCGGCCCACCAGGCGGATCTCGGAGAATATGAACACGTGCTCGCAGTTGCCCTGGTGCACGTACACCTGCACGTACAGATTTACTCATTACATTTTCGAAGCAGTGATGGCTCAGTTGCATTGGCTATGGACTGCCGCGCAGCAGGTCCATGAATCGAACCCCGCGCGGGCTTTAGCTTCACCGCATGGTGGAAGGGCATTTTGCGAATGCCCTTCCACCATGCGTGATTTTCTACTTCAAGTAGAAAATCTATCGTCAAGCACCTGAGGGTTTGTTCAGGCACATGAGACTTAACAAATATGACTCAAGGTGACGGGTGTAGCGCAATTCGTGACTTGTGATGAAATGCATCAGTTATAGGCAGTGGTTAGTCCGCTTAGCATCAGGTGGGCCTCGAGATTGTTCCCTTACAATAACATACAAAAAACTATACTAATACATTACGTATTTTTAGAAAATGGACTTTTACAAATTATTTTTAGAAATTGTCTGCGATAGAAGGCTGCCGACAATTAAATTAGGTGGAAGTCGGTGTCGTTCTGATTCAAACGCTCTGAGCCACAAATGCTTGTATTACAGAAGTTTCATAGGGCAGTATCTTAGGGCCGCTGTTTTTTTTTATACATGTACTCCACACAGATTCTATATTTGTAAGTAACTTCGTAGTTGACATAATCAATGAGAATATGGTTAATGTTTTTGAAAGTATATATTTTTAGGTATAATATAAACTTTCAGTCAATCTACATCCTAAGACAACTTTTCTAAGACTAACTAATTTGCAAGCTGTAAATAAATCGACAACTGTAACGGATGTTAGTGTTGAAATTGTTACAATGCACTTACAATAATTATGGAATTGTTCAAATATATACATTAGCCTCTAACTATTTTTATGCTGTCTTATTTTTCCTATTTGTATCTAAATAAATAAACGTACTATTCTTTAAAGTTGCACTTACTTATATTCACATAGAGGGTAATAAAAAATAAAGTGACCACCTCGGGAGCCAACAACTATTTTAAGCTCGAGTAACATTGAATCCCTTGCTGCACTCAGGATTCTACTTTAGAATTCCTTCCTTCCACTCTGGATTCAAACAAACATTCTCGCCTTTGAAATGGTTGTTTGTTCCCTTGGTAAGCAATCTACTATTAATGCATGTCTGGGCTGTCTCTGAATTATTCATATTAAGAATTTAGAGGTATTCCGGCTGTATGAAGCCAGCCTAAGATGCACTGTGACCTTGGTACACCTAAACCGACTAGTGCCCGAGCGAATAGTTATCCATATTATGAGGATTACGAACAGGGACAACAAAAAAGGAACACTTCCTATAAACAGCATGCTTGTTTACTAAGCGCATCCTCACCTGCGGATAGCCAATCTTGACGAGCACCTGTCCCAATGTGAAATCTTCCATTCTCTCGACGGGGAACTGCCCCAGCCCCTTCTCCTCCGCCCACTGACGGATTTTGGCCGAGAGATCCTTGCAGCCGGGCCGCCCGTCCACGTAGAAAGTGTTGTTTATGAACATGAAGCCAGACGGGAATACTTCCTATTGGGACATTGCATTATAGTAATATTAGCTTTAAGATTTCGCGACTTGAACACATGGTTATAAATATTTAACGAGATTTAATCACGATTAATACATGTATATTATTTATGTACCCCGACGTTTCGACCAAATTGCATTGGTCGTGGTCACGAGCGGACTGAAGAGGCGGGTGTCAATGTCTTAAGGTTGAACTGGTGGGTCACTTCTCCATACTAACGTGTTAGGGTGACCACTCCCTTATTTGAGATTTTAGGTCCAGAATTAAGCACAATACCGATTGATCTAGGCTTGTATGATGCCGAAATTTTAAAAAGATGATTTAGTTGAAAGTTATGAGCCTCAAAAACTTTATATGAAAATGTTTCGAGACAAATAACTCTCAAGTTAATTAACTTATTAAAAAACGTTATGATACAAGCCTAGATAATAATGAAATCAATCGATATCATACTTTGTTATGGACCTAAATCCTCCAATAAGGAGAGGAGACTAAAGAATTATGAGCGTCCATAAGTTAGAATAACTGAGAGATAATACAAAAATAAACTGAAGTTGGAGTCTCACCAAAATATCATCACGTTTGTATGGAGTTGAGGACCGGCCAGTTGACCCTTAAACTAATATACACGTTTATATCGCTATAAGTCCCGTTAAATACTTATTATTCAAAGCAGTATTTATAAACTATTTTAAATCCTAGTTATTTGAGGTATAAGAAAAGGGGAGTTTTGAGGGAAGGGAAATAATCTTTTGATAGCCCTTCCATTTCATTACACAATTTAATAAAAATATTTTAACAAGTGTCAACCCAATTCTTACATTGAAAATTATGAAATAAGTTGTTGACGTCGGCACCAGGCTCATTCGAAACACTGACCTCACATTATCGTGGTCTGACTTTAACAAATTATTAAATACTTTTCAGTGTTGGACGTCGGTTCCGTTTCTTTTTTTTTTACTCTCTTTAGTGATGATATACTGCTTACAAGATTATTCACTCGGCTAAAGCACTTTTCACCACCAACAAGAGTTACATTTACCATTAAATCATCAAATTGAGAACCTCCTCTTTTTGAGAATTTGGTTAAAAAAAATATAAAACATTAGTACGGTACCCAAAGTCAAAATGTTGATTGTGTTACCTTTGCTGAGGTGGATTTGACATTGCGCGGATCGTTGGAGAGATCGATGCGCATGTCGGCATCGTTCCGGCAGGTGAAGGTGTCGCGCAGCACCGACAGCGGCTGTCGGCCCGCCGCCACCATGTCGTAGTCGAACACAGAGTGCCGCCCGCGGACCTGCAACACGTAACGTACCGACCCCTGTTACCTCACTACACCACACTGTCAGGCCTGCCCTGGCCTGTACACTACGTCTTACTGTTACACTAAATGATAATGATAAATACAACAAAAAAAAATGTTTAGGTAAGGTTAATAATATACGAAATAATACTTTCTAGTATGTACCTTACTAGAAAGTATTATTTCGTTAGCAAAAAAAATATAAATATTGAGTACGACACCTGCTCCGCACAAAGAGGTTGGATAGGTACCGTAATCTCCATGTTTCACAAATCGAGCCAATGCTCCACAGCTCGTCAAGTTCTAAATTCGAAATATGTAATGAAGGACGTGTTAAATATCCATCATCAGCATCATCAGCAGCCGGAAGACGTCCACTGCTGAACAAGTGCCTCCCCCATAGATCGCCACAAAGAACGGCTATTAGCCACTTGTAGCCATTGGCTACCTGCGACTTTCACGATATCATCAGTCCACCTAGTGGGGGGCCTACCAACTCTATGTCTTCCCCATCGGTTATCAGTTCGTCGAGCAATGTGGCCCGCCTATTGCCACTTCAACTTTCAAATGCCAATTGCCTGTACTGAAATAAAATTTTATTATTATTATAATTCTGAGAGTTATATCGGTGACTTTGGTTCTTTGGCAAATATCTACGTTCCGGATTTTATCGCGCAAATAAACTCCGATCCGAGCATAGCTCTCTCCATAGTTCGTTAGGCGACTCTGAGTTTATTCATAGGGGCCACAGTTAAGGACCACGTCTCAGTGCCATATGTCATCACTGGCAACATACACTGGTTGAAAACTGGTTGAGAGACTTCAGGCTCTGCGGGATCTATGACGAGAAGATGTCGTGTAACTTCCCGAACGCTGCCCAGCCGAGTTGGATTCTTCGGGCGACCTCTTTCTTCTTTTTCTCGAAGTTGGACCTACCTAACTGGACAGTCTGTCCCAGATATATGTAGTAATGGTCGACAACTTCGAGCGTATCGTTCCCAACAACTACTGGGTGCAACATGGACATTAGACATAATCGTCTTGTCCATGTTAATTTTAAGACCCACCTGCTGGGAAACTCTACTGAGGTCGCTGAGCGCTGTACTGAGTTCCTCCTCATTATCATTGATTATGACCAGCTCAAAGGTATCACCAGAAGGTATTGTCATCTAAAATCCGGCACTTGACAAAGTTTGGCCGAGATAGGTGTAGAAGACGAACGTTAAATCACGAATAAAAGATATGGAACCAGACAGATTTATATATAAGGTGGATATTAATATATCAACAATACTGCGGGGGGTGGTGTGGAATCGGTAACTGAATGTGTTCCACTCATTTTAATGTTTAATTTTCGCACTCACACAATCAGTAATAACTATATTAACTATTGCCTGAGTTGAGGCTAGGGCATTCTATCCGGATATCCGAATAATCCGGATATCCGTTGTATATATTATCCGGATATTTTGGTGTTATTATTCGGATAAAACACGGATAAAACATATGGATATTTATTTTCTAATTATTTTATGGTTTATTATTAATTTTAATCAGGCTTTTTACCATATGCCGCAAGAAACTTACTAAATTAAATGACTATAATTATATTAATTCTATTTGTATGTCGTGTGATCGCTTAGTGAAGGTAACCTTTTTTATAGATATCGTGGATTTTAAGTTAAACTCTAATGTAACAAACTAGAATGATTTATTTGTAGTTAAATAAAATATCCATATTAAGATGTAGGCCACAATTAATGATAATGTGTCTGAAATTACTGAAAATAAATAACATTCTTGTTAATTTCTTTGTTAAGTATGTTATAGTGATTTATTTAAATTACATACAGGACACATTACCTAGGTATGCTCTATTGTGTTAAGCCGCAACCGCGTCGCACGTTCTTTTGTCGCAAGACGCCAAAGACCGCTGCGCGTCGGGCTTACACATACTCTCGAACAGAAATAGATTGTTTTCTCCCCTCTACGTACAAATTGTACAATGTATTATAATTGCTCTTAATTGTGGCGTTTCTGCGCCCGTCACCCAGTCATAAAGTTGTTAAATCTCATGTTCATTTAATTTCGTAATTACCTACTGCCGCAACACACTGTTAGGTGCTTGGCGCCAGATTTTCTACTTGAGTTAGAGACAGGGGAGCAATCACAAAATGCCTTTCCACCATGCGGTTAAGCTCAAGCCGGCGCGGTGATGGGGATCGAACCATGGACCTGCAGCATGGCACAACATAGCTAACTCACTGCTTGTTGTTGGAAGTTAACTGTGCAAAGTTGAAGTACAATGGATGGCAACACGATGCTGATGGGTTTAGGTACTCACATGCTTCTTCTCTCCCATAACCTGAAACAAGAAGGGTCTGTACATCCGGATTCGGAACAACACATCTTTGCCAGGCTCCAGATCCGGGGGAAGCTCATCACTCCCCGCTACAATATTCTTGATTCTCTGTAATCGAAAAAAAGTAAATTAAACTAAGTGTCAAGAGAAGATATGTACGACAACATCGCCTATTAGAATGGGGAGTTACTTATAAATACATGCAGTTGCAGTAAACAACGATGGTAAGTGATGATGTGGTCGAAGATGTTGTTCAGTCTAACCTAGAATTACTGGATCTCAAGGACAGCTGCCGGAACACACCGTTATGTGCTTAGCGACAGATTTTATACTTGAGGGTGGTAGCTAGCCAGGCAGGCATTCACAAAATACCCTACCACCATGTTATAACAACTGCCATCCTAAGACAACAACCAGGCCCTCCTAAGCACGGAAGCACTCAGTATTGTCACTAGCGGTTACCCATCCAACTCATGAATGCACCGGACGTTGCTTAACTTTGCTGATCGGTTAAGAACAGCTAAGCAAACTTTGCAACAAGAACTTAAAAAAAAACAGTTGGTTGGAAAAGACTTATTCGATAATGAGAACTAGCTTAAAGAAAGCTGCTAAAACACACCAACAAATTGTTGGGCGAAAGAAATGATATTTAAGAATGATCAGCCAGCACACACTCACTTCCACAGCTTGCCTATCACTTCAATAAGTTAATCTGTGAGTCTCACCTGTTCTATCAGGGGCACCAACTTGGTTCCTCTATACTTTAATTGTCTTGAAAATGCAGTGGTTTTCTTCCCCTTTCTTAACCTCAGCTTCTCCAGGACATTCAGGTCTTTGATCCCAATCTCTTCAATGTCACTTATTTCCTCATCTTCAAAGTATGATGTTTTAAGGTCTTTCGCCAAGTTCTTGGATATTTCACCTGGGATTGGGGCACGGGACACCATACGGAGCTCCAGGCCTGTTTTCAGCATATCTGGACTGGAAATTGAAGCATGGCATGCATAGTTAAATAGTGTATTTCAATAATATACGGGGATTTCTTTAATCAATCATGAATATGCAACTGAAAAGAAAAGTTAACATCATAGACTTTTGTAGTTGAGGTTGTATGCGCTAGTTCTGATAATACCGTAAAAATAAACAATTCCGGAAGACACACGGAAATGGACAGGAAGTTATAAGAAAGGTACTCACGCTGAAGCTGTGGAGTCGATCCTTCGGAGATAGTCCTGAGACGGGCCCGTCTAATCACTCTTAAAACTGCACTAGGGATTATTAAATCACACGAAACAATTTTGTATAATTTCTTTAGGTTAATTGCCGCAGATGTCCATTCAGGGCATTTGCAAGGTCACGACTGGTTGCAGTACTTTGCAACACTTATTTGTTCTGTGCGTGACAAGGACGGGGAGCGGAATGCTTGTTAGGAAGGAAAGGGATGGAATGATTATGCATGTCTTCCTTCATATTTCTAACAGATACGATTTCGGCGTTAACATCCCCCCCGGCTTGACAGGCCGAAGAGCCTTCAAATAGGCATACAAATTTTAAGGTCACTCTAATGTACCTAATTAAACTGAATAGTCATAGCTATATACTATCACACAACTAAACTAACAATTAAGATTCAAATATTAGCATTTCTCACGATATAATCTACCTTTCTAATTATATACTAAATTCTAATAACTAAAATAGAGCAGGTGTGGACTGTATTATTATTATTTTATTGTGAAGGTAGAGGATAAACCTTTACTACAGGTCTTCGGTAGAGACCACTTTTCGTACGGACATCCAAAACTCTTACAACGCCGTCTTTGCCTGGATACGTGCGCTCAATCACTCCAATAGGCCAATTTAAAGGAGCACTGTTTTCAGATTCCAGCAGAACAACAGTCCCAGTTTGGATAGAAGTAGTAGACTTCGTCCATTTATTACGCACTTGAAGAGTGTTAAGGTATTCGACCTTCCATCTTTTCCAAAATGACTGGACAAGATGATCGACCACACGTTTCCTATGCAAGAGATTGGTATTAACATCCGATAAGTCTTCCGCGGGAAGCGATTTAAGGGGCGTCAGCACAAGAAAATGTGCTGGAGTTAACGCAAGTGGCTCGGCAGGGTCACTACTGAGCACGGAAAGAGGACGCGAATTTAATAAGGCCTCTATTTGAGTAAGCACTGTCGACATCTCCTCATAAGTGAGCAACTGAGTCCCAACAACTTTGACCAAAGAAGTTTTGATCTGGCGGATATTGCTTTCCCATATACCCCCATGGTGTGGTGCCGATGGAGGGTTAAATTTGAAAGTTATGCGATTCTCGCGTAGTTCATTAGCAAACTTGTCGCGGTACTCTTCTGAATCAAGTAATTGATACATTTTATTTAAATGAGATTTAGCACCTATGAAATTAGTACCACGATCTGAGTACAAAACACTAACCGGTCCGCGCCTAGATAAAAAACGCTTGAAGGCGTTCAAGAATGCCTCGGTACTTAGATCAGAAGACAGTTCCACGTGTAGGGCTTTCGTGACTAGGCAAATAAATAAACAGATGTACGCTTTAGTACTACGCACGCCTCGCCCGTGACGTGGGATAACAGATACCGGACCAGCGTAGTCAATTCCACAGTGGCAAAACGACTTAGCTTCCGTAACTCGGCATGCAGGTAGGCTCGCCATCATAGGAAACTGATTTACAGGTCGCGTCTTGAAACACACATTGCATTTTTGCACCCGACTTCGAACTATGTTACGAGCGGCCATGATCCAATATTTTTGTCTTAAGAGAGACATTAGTAGTTGCGGTCCAGTGTGCAAATTTTTGCGATGGTAATGGTCAATAATGAGGTCTACGATATGATCGCGACGTGGCAGTATAATTGGATGGCGACTGTCATATACCAGCTGGGAATTTGTTAAACGACCGCCAACACGTAAAACTTGAGTTTCTTTGTCATAAAACGCGTTGAGCTTTAGAAAGGCAGGTGGTAAAATCTTTCCGGCCTTAGCCTTGGCAACTTCATCGGCAAAATAAACGCTTTGAAGATTCCTGATGATTATTAGTTCCGCATATTCAAGATGAGAAATATCAAATTTCGATGGCAATTTTTTGACAAATCTTAGAACATAGATTACTATTCGAAGTAATCTATTCCATGAAGAAACTCGATTGGCAAGTGCATAAATAGGTGGCAGTGACTGCGGAGACAATTCTGTTGTCGCCATAACGTTCACTTTAGCTTCAGGAATTTCACCTGCAATGCTAATGTCAGAGCAAAGTGGCCATTTGGATCGAGGTTCATATGCGAACGATGGACCATTAAACCACGTGGGATGCGCAAGTAACTGCGCAGGAGTCAAACCTCTACTTAAGCTGTCTCCTGAATTATTAGCTTTTCCGGCAATGTGGAAGAAGCGACTAGGGTCAATCTTCTCTTGAATCTGAGATACTCTATTTCCGACGAACGTCTGCCAACGTGATGGTGTTGAACGAATCCAAGCGAGAGCTACCTTGCTATCGGTAAACGCATAAATGGAACATGCTGGTAATGAATAGGTGTCGATTACCACTCGCATCAGCTTGGCAAGAATAAGGTTCGCGCAGAGTTCTAGTCGAGCGATGGTAACAACTGATTTAGAGGGTGCTACCCTTGATTTGGCACAGACTAGGTTCATAACGGTTTTGTCAATTTTTGGAAAGTATATGTGCATATAAACCACTCCACCGTATGCAACTTCAGAGCCATCAGCTAACCCCAAGATAGAAATGACGCAATCGTCGGTAACTCCGACGTGACGCGGTAGTTTTATATTTTGCAATAAGGGCAATTCCGCTTCAAACTTTTGCCATAGATCTACAATATGTTGCGGAGGGGTATCATCCCAATCAATATGCTGATTCCAAAGAGATTTGACAATTAATTTGGCCAGAAGTGTAACTGGCGCCACCAATCCTAACAGGTCCCATAGACGGGCAATAACGGAAAGAATGTTGCGCTTGGTACATTGGCACGGTTGAGAACTGACACTAAATGTAAATACATCATCGGCAGGTACCCAATGCAATCCCAATATTTTTAATTGGTCAGCTGGACTAAATTCTACGGCTGCAGAAACCCGGTTCTCAGGCGGAATACTTGCCATCACTTCGGGTGAATTACTTGAGAATTTTACGAGCTCAAAATCACCAGCAGCAAATAATTTAATTAGCTGATCAGATAATTCAATGCCATCTTCGGCTGATAAGCAGCTCGTGGCAAGGTCATCCATATATATGTCCTTCTTAGCAACGCGTGCAGCTGTCGGAAAGCGGTCGCCTTCATCGCTAGCTAGCTGGCGAACGGTTCGTACTGCTAGGAAGGGGCTACAGCTTAAACCAAATGGAACCCGAGTCATTTCGAAGACTTGAATTTCGTCACTAGGATCGAAACGGTACAATAGCCTTTGAAAACGCCAGTCATCTTTGTTCATTAAAACGCGTAAATACATTTGTCGTATATCGGCACTTAATGCAATAGGCAGCAATCTAAACTGCAATAATATTTTAAATAAATCATTTTGTAAATTAGGTCCGGTATGTAAAATTTCATTTAAAGAAATACCATTGGTCGTTGAGCTACTTCCGTCCAAAACGACACGTAAACGAGACGACTTCTTATTATTACGTACGACTCCATGATGAGGTATTACATAATGTGGTTTATTAAAACTCGCGGCACTATTATCAATACGTTTTAAATAACCCTTTTCTAAATATTCCATGAATACATTGTCATATTCTTTCTTAATAGATGGATCAGATAACAATTTACGTTCGAGAGATAAGAATCTACGCTCCGCGCGGCATAATGAGTCACCTAAGCAAGAAGCATTTTCTCTAAAAGGCAATGACACGATATACCGCCCTTTATGATCGCGACGTGTGGTGTCTATGTAGTGTTTCTCACATTCCTGTTCCTCAGGTGATAACGAATTAATCATAGTTGGAACTTCTTCTAACTCGAAAAATCGACTCACATCGTTGGTAAGTGACTCGCTTACAGTGCAATATGTACGAACTATATTGCAAGAAGGATTAATCACTGGAGCTTGACCTACTACAATATAACCTAACACGGTTTCTATAGCTACCGGTTCACCGGGAGCACGCGATATTGTGTGTGGGCGCAGAATGCGCGCGAATAGATCCGAGCCTAAAATCATATCAATGGAAGCGGGCGAAGCGAAACGACTGTCCGCTAACGGGATGTTTTGTAAATAATCAAGTTTTCCGATATCGATCGGTGAGACTGGTAATGCGTCAGTAATTTTACTGACTACCAATGGCTCAACAGTAAACTTAACCTCATCATCATGCCGTGATCTCAGAGTCAAGCACGTGACTCCTTCAATCGGGTTCGTGACGTCACCTATTCCCGATACGTATTTATTTGAGTTTGTATGCAACGGTAAATTCAAGCGCTTTACGCATTCTCGTGTAATTAAATCCTTCTGGGAGGCGCTGTCGATTATAACCCTTACTAATGACACATTACCATAATCGTCAATTACGTGACACTGCGCAGTGCCTAATAAAACAGACGTCGCAGGTTTAATGTCAGATGCACTTGTAGTATCGTCGCTAAGGCCGACAGAACACAACGAGACCGCTCTGTTGACACTGCATTGTTCAAACCCAGTTGCGGGCGCGCTGTCGGCTGATGCCGCGGAAACTGTATTTTTACTGATAACAGGGGTAACATTCTGATTTAAAGCAGCAGTACCCGTACGCGGCAATGAATTCCTATTGAATGAGGACTCGTTATTGTTAAAATGTAGTAAACTATTGTGCTTACGTTTGCACGATTGACACGTGCTTGTGGAGTTGCAATTAAGCAGCGTATGTTTATCACTGAAACAATTATTGCATAGCTTATTTCGTTTAATAAGATCAAATCGCCCATGAGGAGACATTGCCAGGAATGCAGGACATTGAACCAACTTAGTGTGATCCGTTTTTCCACAAGAAACACATTTAACGTGATCCTGAACGCTCACAAAGGCTTTGACGTTAACATTATTATTATTAGAGCGTGACCCCGATCTCGCCGATGACTGAATGGTGTTGGATTTTGTATTTCTATACAACTGATTAGACGACTTCGTATTATTTGAAATATTACAAGAACGCTGCAAGACGTGAGCATAGTTGCGCATAAAATCAACAAACTCGAAACAAGTGGGTAGCTTATTAATTCCATTGTCACTTAAAGACATTTCGAAAGCATTAACTGATTCCATGTTAATTTTCTTGCAGCCAATATGTATAAATAATAAATCTTCTAAACTACTTATTTGCAATTGATGCAAAGCAGATATAATCGAAGAGAATTTATCAATAAAATCTTCCAAGCTAGTGGGTGAATATGAGTCAACCACAGGAAGGTTAAATAATTTATCTAAATACGAAGCGGCTAATAATCGTTTATCGTTGTATTTGTTTAACAACGTATTCCAAACGACCGTGTAATTTTGTGCAGAAGGCAATATTCCAGAACATACGTTAAGTGCTTTACCCCGTAAACAGCTTATCAAATATTGTATTTTCTCGCCATCAGTTAACTCAGGATTTTCATGAATAACCATACGAAAAGTCTCATAGAAAATTGACCAGCCGTCTAGATCCCCAGAAAAAGTACCCAGCTCTAATTTAGGTATCCGAATATTATTTCTAGGCTTTAAATTACTGTTTGAACAATCCTTCTGATCTCTTATTTTGTTTAACTCAGCTACCTTGAATTTAATTTTTGTATAAAGTTGTTCAAAAGCAAGTAATGACTTATATGATGGTTCCCTTTTTTCAGTCAAAGTAGCTTCGTAAACACAGCGTTCTTCTAAAGCATCCGTGTAACTTTTATGTATAGAATCAATCGTATAACTACTCGATAAGAATGCCTCCACATCAGTGTCGTTATTACAATCAAGAGATAACATCTGATCATAAATAGATTGTAGTAATTCGAAGTACACAGATATTTTATTTTGAATTCTTAACAATTCCCTGTCCGATAGACTATGTGTTTCTTTGGCGTCCTTCTGTGCCTTAGCCATAGTGACTAATTTTAAGAATGCCTAATATACCTATAAATAACTTATAAGAAGCTAATCAGGAAGACAACTTGCACATCAGGTTAATATTACGTAGTTAATTCGTAACTTGCAAAGTTAACAACCAACATGGCGCTGGCGCATCGCGTCTTTATTAGAAGCACATGGTCGAATGCATAATTATTTTACGTGTATATTGATATTCGGTGAGGAGGACCAAAAAATATGTATGCGCTAGTTCTGATAATACCGTAAAAATAAACAATTCCGGAAGACACACGGAAATGGACAGGAAGTTATAAGAAAGGTACTCACGCTGAAGCTGTGGAGTCGATCCTTCGGAGATAGTCCTGAGACGGGCCCGTCTAATCACTCTTAAAACTGCACTAGGGATTATTAAATCACACGAAACAATTTTGTATAATTTCTTTAGGTTAATTGCCGCAGATGTCCATTCAGGGCATTTGCAAGGTCACGACTGGTTGCAGTACTTTGCAACACTTATTTGTTCTGTGCGTGACAAGGACGGGGAGCGGAATGCTTGTTAGGAAGGAAAGGGATGGAATGATTATGCATGTCTTCCTTCATATTTCTAACAGATACGATTTCGGCGTTAACAGAGGTAGTTATGAGAATATTATATTTTTTATGTTATTGTTAGGGAACATAAGAGACGGCCACCTGGTGTAATGTAAAAAGCAGTATACTCTGCCAATAGCAGATGCATTTCGTAACCAATGGTGAAAAGCTCCGCATCCATAACCCTGAGACATTCAGATGGTAAGTCTCATGTGGCTGTAAATACATGATTTACTTACTGGCTTTCAAGGACTACTGCCGGAACACACTTATGGTTTTGGTGACAGATTTCCTTCTCGAGGGTGGTAGGGGGATCATTCACAAAATGCCCATCCACCATGCGGTGAATCTCAAGCCGGTGAAGGGGATCGAGCCTGGGGCACGTCAATTGATAGCTATCACCGATTGCTATCATTGCTTAAAGTTACGGGCGTTTTCCTGAGTACCCTTGGCTGTTCCACTGATGATACAGTGGAAGAATATGAGAGAGACAAATCAGCATTCAATGGATTCACAATGTGAGTACCAGTTCCATAGCGTCGCAGAGGAATTTTCCTTTACAATGTCATCAATGCTGCCCTTCACGGCTCGAGTCTCCTCCCCTGCCTAACTAAATTTGGTAAGATCCTACTATTGCCACCTTTGATACACATTCTAGGTTGGAACTTATGGATGTTCTTGACAGACCAAGGTCTTTTACTAGGTTATATAGAGATTTTGCTGGTGTACCCCTAGCTACACCTTCTTTAGCATATAATTAAAGAGCCATTTCACGTTTAACGCGCGTAATCTAAGATTTTAAGCGCTTAATTTACTATCACAGGAAAGATCTACAAGTTATTGAAAAATTGATAAAAATATAATAATCTGTTCTAATTTGGAGTAATGTACTACATTTACAAACATAACTTTAATTAATTTGTAGTGACCAATCTACCGCACCTTGTTTTACGAATTATGGTACACATAGCCAACTTCAGAGTTCCATTTCTTGTATAAAAAATCATCAAATTAACTTTAAAAAAAGCTATAATTCAGGCATATAATCTTGTTGCTACATAATGTACCAGAATATCAATAATTAATCATCCTTATAGAAAAAAAAAGGTCGTGCGCCAATTTCTACGAATTATATCAGCAGTTTAACACGATTTATTGCGTAAAATTAAGTGTAATTCCATACAGATATTATACGAAAAGAAAGTACATTCTTCAATTAATATGATCTCAAATAATTGTAATATTAACTCTGATATGTTAGACACGAAAACATATTTAATGTAACTCTAAATTAGCATAAATTGAGATGTACAAGCGCGAGGCGATCACCGGGCTATTGTAGGGCCAGGCCCTCGCCCAAAATCCGGTGGAGCTGGACGACCGCACAGGCGGTAGCCAGCATCTCTGTCCTCCCTAAAAAAAAAAAAAAAGCGAGCGATCAGTCAGTACGGCGCGAGCGCCCATCGAGGTAGGACCTGTGTTCGTTTTGCCGAGCTCCGACGTTCCGTACGCGAGACGCTTAGATGCAAGTTTATAGTGCGACCACAGAGTTTTGATCATATCAGTATTTTTTAAATAACAAGTTAGACTTTTCTGTTGTCCATAATATCAGTATTGTTGTTTAAGTAACTACATCTTTTGTATTATTATATTAGTTTTAGCAATGGGACGAAAGGATCCTTTTTACCATTGTGTTAAAAAACGAAACAACAGCTATTTTTAGAAAATTTAAAAGAACAAGCTTCTAGACGCCATGAAATTGAGAGTATCTGTACTGTACTGTAACTGTCGGATCGTCCACTACTGAACACAGCCTCCCCTATTAAGTGGCCCCTTCCCAACCCACCGAACTACAACGCAAGCATGGTCTAAAAGCATGTTGTTTCATCTAACGCTTGGTCTGAATGCGAAGCACTGCGAAAAGAAAGAGACAGTGCCTGAGCCTTCGGTAGGAACTCGGGAATTTCCGCTGCTCACTCGCGGCTGCTTCGGTAGTTCGGGAGTCATTCATGATTTCGAGCACAGATATATGTTTATGTATACTATATGTATAGCGTAATGAACGCTCGCTAACGGTTCGCATCACGTCTGTCTAATGGACGCATGGACAACTATATTTACTTACATTTTATTCTATTATATATTTTGTGCCACAGTAGTTACCTATATTTATTTATGCATAAGTAATAATTAGTTAGGTATGTACCGTACGTACTGGGATCAATGACATGCGTTTTTATAAATTTTTTTTACTAAGTGAGGTAACGTTAGTGGGTCAAAATAGAATAATCTTATTTAGTCGACATGTATAGTAGATATATAGGTAAGTATAAAGACATTATAGCCAACATAATCAGATTTTATGACTTTATTTAGAACTAGCAGCTCGCCCATATTTCAATTTACAAAAATACCGATACGTTTCGGTATTTTTGTAAATTGAAATATAAAACTGTGCGAGTGCAGGCGCACGCCGCGCCGCGCCCCCTCGCCTCAGCCGCCGCCCGCGTTCGCCCCACGTGAGTCACGTGACGATGCCGTGACAATGTTACGTACCTACTCAGCAGAATATTATTTCGATATTTGAATTCAAAGAGGCGGCACTAGTACAATTGTACAATCTAGTGCCGCCTCTCATCAGCCGACATTATTATTAAATAGGTAGGCATACCTACTCTTGCAACTGACACGGTTATAATATAATAATGAGTTATAGTTTTAGGATTTATCAAATTATCATACAGCTACTACTCACCTGTTGGTGATGATGTGGTCGAGATTGATGTCGATGCGGATTAGGCCTAAAATTTCTGGTTTCTCAAAAACTGCTGCCGTAACACACTGGTAGGTGCTTGGCGACGGATTTTTTTTGAGGGTGGTAGCTTGATGGCTTAGCATGGTGGTCAGGCATAATGCCCACCTTGCTACCACGCCCAAGACGAAAATCTGTCACCAAGCACTTAACGGTATGTTTCGCTGTGTCCTTGAGATCCATGTGGTAGAGGATTTTGCGAATGCGCGCCTGGCTAGCTACCACCCTAGAATACAAAATCTGTCGCCAAGCACTTACCGGTCTTTTCTGCTATGTGTCCTTGAGAACCAGTTATTTTACGCGGTGGTAGAGGATTTTGCGAATGCAAGCCTGGCTAGCTACCATCCTCAAGTAGAAAATTGAAAATCTGTCGCCAAGCACTTGTCGTTGTATTCTGCTATGTGTGATGTGTCCTTGAGAACCGCTAATTTTTCGTGATGGTAGAGGATTTTGCGTATGCGCGCCTGGCTAGCTACCACCCTCAAGTAGAAAATCTGTCGCCAAGCACTTACCAGTCTGTTCCGCTATGTGTCCTCGAGAACCAGTAATTTTGCATTGTTGTAGAGAATTTTGCGAATGCACGCCTGGCTAGCTACCACGCCCAAGTAGAAAATCTGTCGCCAAGCACCTAACGGTGGGGTCCGGCAGCTGTCCTTGAGAGCCAGTGATTATAGATTAACCTGAACAACATCTTCGACCACATCATTACTCACCATCAGGTCAGATAGGCTATACATTAATAAAAAAAAATGTTTAACAAATGATGGAACCGACTTCAACACCCAAAAGTGTGAAATAACTTGTTGAAGTCGGTACCATGATGGTTCAAAAGTACCAATTATCACAATATTGTGCGCATGGTACCGACTTTGACAAGTTATTTCACACTTTTGGATGTTGAAGTCGGTTCCATTTTTAACCGACTTCCAAAAAAGGAGGAAGTTCTCAATTAGTCTGTATTTTTTTTTAATTTGTTTTTTTTTTATGTTTGTTACCTTAGATCTCTTGACTGGGAGAACCGATTTTGAAAATTCTTTTTTGTTTGAAAGCTGGTGCTTGTCGTTTGGTCCCATTTTAAATTTCATCAAAATCGGTCAAGCCGTTTTTGAGTTACACTAAAAAGATTGCAAAAAACTTTTTTACAAAAAATGGAACCGACTTCAACACCCAAAAGTGTGAAATAACTTGTCCAAGTCGGTACCACGCGCACAATATTGTGATAATAGGTACTTTTGAACCATCATGGTAACGACTTCAACAAGTTATATCACACTTTTGGGTGTTAAAGTCGGTTCCATCATTTGTTAAAAAAAAAATTTCAATTTTTTTTGTAGAAATTTTTTTTCAATCTTTTTAGTGTCACTCATAAACAACTTGACCGATTTTGATGAAATTTAAAATGGGACCAAACGACAAGCATCAGCTTTCAAACAAAAAAATAATTTTCAAAATCGGTTCACCCAGTCAAGAGATCTGAGGTAACAAATATAAAAAATAAAAATAACAGACCAATTGAGAACCTCATCCTTTTTTGGAAGTCGGTTAAAAATACTAAATTATGTATTTTTACAAAAGGTCCGAAATACCTATGATGTATATTTTTTAATTATATATATTATCTGTACCTACAACTTGCCATACACAATACATCTACATAGGGACATGGATCACTTACTACTTACTTACTGAACGTCATGTCACATTCATGACACGTGTCATATTTTAAACTAATAATGTTATTGTTCCCACTTCCCGTCATTCATATCAAATAATATAGGTACTTGCTAATGAACCTATTTATCTAAACAGCGCGAGCGGCGAGTCTCGAAGCAATGCACAAACGTGCCGGTCCGTCACACCACCGCACCCCCGCCCGCCCGCTACGCTCCGTTGACAATAAAAATACATATGTCCGGTATAAATAGCTAGGTCAAATAAAAATTAAATAGGTAAATACGCTAAACCACCGTGAGCGCTCGCAAGTCAAATTCCACAGTCCACACCGCAAACATAGAATAGACTGAAGCGAGTGTGCCTTTGCAGCGAAAATCATTCAATTCAATGAACGCCTCCGTCTCACCCCGCGTCCCACAACTACCCTGCACGACTCGTCACCCGCGTACCTCATACCGCTCGTTGACTCAAGTAAGGTGAGAACACGATACCATTGAACGAAAATAAGCACACGGAAATTTCAGAAAACTTACTTCAGGATATACGTCGTTTTGAATACGCCTTGCAAGTTAGTAAAAAAAAATTACAATATTTAGAATTTCCAATAAATTTTCGAGGATTCTGTTCAGATGGATTTTATAATATTACATTTAATGAGTACATAATAATGGGCCAAAGTTCAGGTAGAATTTGTGCAAAAAATGTGATTTTTAGAAGATTATACTGAAATCAAGACAAACATTTTTGAAAATTTACTTGAATAGAAGCGTAAATATAATGTACTAGATACATATTAGTTCAAAATATCTGGGAAAAACTTTTTAACGAAACCATAATCACGAAAGAGCGTTTGTATGGAGAGTGTGGCGGGTTGAGTCACCTTAAGGGGGTATTTGCCATAATCCCCACGCTTGGCAGGCGTATTGGGGATCGCAGTGAAAGTTAGCAGTTCTTTTGAAGGCGCTGCTGCCCATCTTCCAGTATTTTTCCATTAGTCGCTTCTTACGACACCCACGGGATGATATGGGGTGGTGAAATTCTAACCTGGCACCCCACGGGGCAGAGTATCAATTGAGCAATAATCCGGCACCCTCCACCCGCGCCTCCCTCGCCTTATACGCCTATGCGCTCCAGTGCCGCGAAGTCTGTCGTCTAGCAGTCTCACCTCAAAACTAATCACGTGCACGTGCGTCATTTATTATCTTTATTGATTTTTTTTTAAATACTGCCTATTAGGGCTCTGAATTAACTAGATATTTTTTCTCTTCAAGGAGAAACCTAGTTTATTTTTGTTGTGAACTTTTAGACTTATCTTTTAACTATCATTGAACAATATTATTTATTTATAGCAATCTTTAGCTGACCATTTATCTGTTTTAAAGGCTGTCACTATATACAGTCTTTGTCTCTTCGTTGTATATAGTTTACCTGTTTCTTTAAAGTAAGAATAGTGTGTAGTTAAATATGTTAAATAAACAAAAAACTCAATATACTAGACTTGAAAGATAAAATGGATATTTTAAAGAAGTAAGATAGTGGAGAAAACATGTGGTATTGGGCGTGCTGCTATACACGATCTTATGAAAAAAAGCATAGTAGACCACGGGAAGACGATAGAATCTAGGCCAGGAAAGCGTAAAACATTAAGTGTTGGTGATTGTCCAAAGATGGAAAACACTCTTTACATGTGGTTCATGCAACAGCTTTATAAACACACTCCTATCTAAATTAATATAAACCTACTCCCCTATATGGAGAAATTCTGAAAGCAATAGCAATCAAATTTTATAAAAAAATTACCAAACAAGATTTTTGGGCCAAAGATGGATGGCTTGATAAATGTAAAAACGATATAGTTTTATTTTATTTGTTATGTTTTTTTTCTCTATAATCCAGTAATCTGAACATTCCAATAATCCGGCACCCTCTGTTTTTTAAAAGTGCAGGATTAGTGAGATTACACTGTACATACAAATTGGATAACATTGCCTCAGTAAAACACGGCAGAGACAATGAACCAAAGGCTTTCACCTCAGCGTACAAGAAAACACGGTCATGGAAAAGTATGGACTTTTCATTGAAATGGAATACTGTTTTTTAGGAGCGACGCTGACGGATTGTGCAATGAAGGTTAGTCGAAATAAAATGCCTTAGCTCCGTTTTCGGAATAGATCCTGATATTGCCATGTGAGAAAAGAAACTTAAATGTTTCAAATTGGATAAATCTCAAGTAGAAATGAACCAAAATCATGACTAGTACTATCCAGTTGCATATTGCTAGAAAAAAATACATGTTTATTTGCTGTGTGGACTGGACCTGATTTTCCTCTTAAAGTAGTAAGGATAAAATATAAAGATGATGTTTTTGGCAAGTATAAATGCTTCCGAAATTGGTATAATTTTACAATGATTGCCTAATCCCAGAAATCATAGACCCTAGAAAAACAAGATCAATGCCGTAACGTCAAATATTTATATAATTATACGCCCCTCAATTTTTAAATTATTTAAATTTATTCTTGGAATTTATGATTCAAATATTTATATTTTTTGTTCAACATTCAACAAGGATAAAATTTAAATATAGGATGCACAATGTAGGTAGACTTTTTAACATGCATGCCTACTTCTGTCCCATAAAACTACTAAATAATCGACAGTAAATTGATTATTTACTCATTCCAATCACATAATTTTTAAAATCACAACTTATATTTCTTTATGAGTGCAAGTATCAAAATATGTTACTCACAGTCATGCTATTCCGCCGTCATTTCTTCCGCTTGTGCAAGCGATGCCAGCGCATTTACCTAAACTTCAGCGTGATTTTGTGAAATGGCTCTTAACAACATAACTGTTTTTGGTTAATTAATTGTTAAATCATAATATTTTTTTGTTAAATGTGTGACTATATTAAAGTAACAGGCATCAAGTTTTTTTAAATACCTTAATAAATTCGTGCAAATTATAACAATGAATTTAATTCCTGAGGATGTTGGTGTTTCGTCTTCCAGACCAGACATATTTCTATATATTAAAAAATCTAAAACGCATAGTACTTATAGAACTTACTGTGCCGTGGGAAACGAACATTCCTAAAGACCACACAATAAAAACAAAGAAATATTATGACCTAACAAATGAATTAACCAAAAACGGTTATGTGGTTAATTTATATGCTGTAGAAGTTGGAGCAAGGGGTATACCAGCGAAATCCCTATATAAACTACTTAAGACCTTGGCCTGCTAAGAACAACCGTAACTTCCATCCTAGAACGTGCATCTAATGCTGCATTAGTAGGATCTTACCAAATTTGTTAGGTAGAGGAGGAGGCTAGAGCGGTAAGGGGAGCATTAATATATCATAGAGAATCCTCTTAACCCTGCTCCTAGGTTGCAAGCCCCAGGCCCCTCTAGCCTCATCCTCTGCAACGCTATGGACCTGGCACCCCACGGTGAATCCATGGAATGCTAAGTAATTCGTGTCTATATACCTAACGGAATGAAGTGAAGATCCATGCTACACTAGATAAATTATATTCTCCCAACTAATATAGGGCAATTCTAGACAAGGACAAGCCTCTTACTATCAGCATTCTCCAGACTTCAGACTGCTAATAAATTTTATTGTCAGTAAAACCTTTCTTAACTTTTCTATGTGGAGATCAAACCCCAGTCCAAGAGACTCCAAAACTCATTACACAATTCAAACACGGATTTTTTTTTCAAAATAATAGGGTATCTCCATACTATGTGAGAAGCCAACTCACACTTAGCTGTTTTAAATAAATTGATCGATGCTATGTCACTGAATGCCCATTATGGAGGGGCCTCTTAATCCTGCATGCTAGGTTGCCAGTCTTAAGGGCCCCTGCAAAGCAGGCAAGTTAAGTATTAATCCATCGTGCAATATTTCTCCATTTAAAAACATTACGACTCACTTGCAATAGTTTTCAAGCTCCTCATACTCTGCATCATCCAGGTCACAGCCCACAAACTCGCGTATCAACTTTCTCTGGTAATCCTCCAAGTCCTTAAAGTTCTGTGGGGCACCGTGTATTGGCAAACTCTCAAACTGACGTGAAAGATTTTCAGTGATGATGGGACGGGTCACCATAGGATTATTAATATGATGCCAAATTGGACCTCTATCATCGGCAAACAATTCACCCTTCTCTCTCTTCTCATAATCAGTGTTTGGAAGCACTTCAGTGACACGTTGTGCAGCTGCTAATTTTGCTTCCTTCTTTTTTACATATGGATCAATAATTCTAAATACTGGCCCCACTTTTTCAACTCTGTAAATTCCTGTAATGTTAACCTTTTTTGGAGGACTTAGGACGACACTTGAAGTAGAGGCTGGAATGAAAATATAATAAAATGAGCTAGCTTTTGTAAGATTGCAAGCAAATCATATAGACATACTGAGCTCAACCAATTTTACAATACCTTGTTCATGTTGAGATTTATTGGATGTTAAAATGTCGTTACTTGCATCCAATTCCATTGTCAAGACTCAAGTAAGACCTTAAATGTATTTCTCCTAAAATTGTTCTAAATTAAATAAAACAAACTAGTTATGTACATCAGGCGTCGGAAACAACCGAACAATCCCGATGTCATTAAACGCGATCTTGATAACTGATGACGGAACGTCAGGCTAATAATAAATTTCGCAAATTGCTGTGGAAGTTGTAGCTATATTCAGACCATAATCATAATAAAAAAAACTTATTCAGCTGTGGTAGGCATGCCCATATAAAAGATTTAACTGTTTTTAATCGATGTGATACATCGATACGTAGCATCGATTTTTTCCGATGCAACGCCATCACATCGAATACATTTTGGATATACTTTAGATTTTTTTTACTCCTACTACCGGAGAGGATAAAATATTATGTGTATCTATATAACCGTGAATGATGCCACATGTTCTTAATTTAACACTAAGCCTTTTGAATCATCAGATTATTGTGGACTTTTGTAATGTACGGGGTCAATAATCGAATCTGAACTACACCCATTACCATCGGTAGACTTCTGAGGCAGGTTTTATCTATTTGGCTGAAAGACAAATATTATGCTCCCCAACAAACACCTCCTTTCTCACTTCAAACTTCAAAGTCAATTTATAAATGTCTACAAAGCTCGTATAGCTCGTATATCGTATATATTCATAATTTTAATTATGAAATAATAGGTACCTATTCTACATTCGAATCATGTAGTACGTACGCTCCCGACCGCATCCGCGCAATCACTGTTGTCTGCGGCGGCGGCGGCGGCAGAGCGGTGTGAATATTATTCACATAATATGTGTAATACTTACGAAAGTTTTAATAAAATATTCTACACTAGCTTTCCGGGCGCGGCTCCGCCCGCGCGTATGTCGGTTATCGCGCGAAAACATTAACTTCTTTTTGCGCAGTCGGATAAAAACTATCCTATGTTTTTTCCCGGGTCTCAAACTATCTCCATACCAAATTTCATTCAAATCGGTCAAGTAGTTTGGCGTGAAAGCGTAACAGACAGACAGACAGACAGAGTTACTTTCGCATTTATAATATTAGTACTGATTCTGCTGACAAAAAGTGGCCAAGAGCTATACACCCAAGAAAAAACGGGTAAGAAAGTCGGAGCCATTATTTTAATCGTCTTTTAACTTCTTTGGGGGCAGTACCTACCAGGTTCTTCGATTTGACCTCAGTCAACGCAACTCGATTCATCAACGATCATGATGTCTTCGATCGACTCAGCCCTCTGGCACTGCGTAGCGATGTTGGAGTATACTCTGCATCTTTTACCGTATCTTTCATGGGAAGTGTTCTGAAGATAGTTTGGTTTAATACCTACAGCTGAATTTCACCATCGACAGAGCATGGTGATGCAATAATTTCATCACTACCAACGTCTAGAAGTTCACAACCGTGTGATTCAAACAACATTTTCTGCCCCGTACTACTATAATGTCGAGCCAGCTGCCATGTGAAGTATTACCGAATCGATCCGATTTAGGAACCTTCATGAAAAAAGCTAGTGTCTTGGATATTCGTAGGCGACGATGCTAATCACTTAGAGAGTCATCTGCTCTTTACCCTCCTATCCTAGCTAAAAACAGACTTTTTAATATCTGAACATATCAAAAAACTCATATGAACTTTTCTTTTAAAAACCCACATTAGTTGTATTAATATTGGGTGTGTAATGATTATACGTATAGGTAGGTATTCCAAGGAATATTAACTACCTCATAATTAATAAAAACGGTCAAATGCGTGTCGAGTCACGCACAATGTAGGGTTCCGTAGAAGCCCGTTATCATGATATAGAACGATTCTGTAGTTCTTCATTCTCCTCCACTTTCTTCCTGCTAAATCTAAGAAATAAGAGTACGATTGCCGCCAAGCTATTATTTCAATGGTAATTCGAAAATTAAACAAAATTCGTTTGTGAATTCTATAGGTAGATAATCGAATGAAAACGTAATGATAGCGCGTATCAGAATCCGTTGGTACATTGTAAGAATTTAAATGTCATTTAATTTATTTGCTATAGCATAAATAATTATTGTATTATAAAATATTTGATATATATATTACGAAAAATAAATTAAAAGTATACACAATTACTGTAAGTAAGCTTAAAAATTGGCTATTATACTATATAATAACTAGTCTGGCCATAGAAACTGTAACATAAAAACTTTTCAGCTTTAGAATGATTTAGAATTTGGAACGCGTTTATTACTTTAAAATTTTCTTTCGATTTCGCGCCATTTCATATATTATTTCGTATTCATTATCAAATAACAATATGAAATGACTTCGAGGTGTTAAAGAAAATAAGATAGCAGTATTCGCCTTGTACAAAGTAGGTATTGAGCCGTCGCGTCGATCATATTCCAGATACTTCAAAAGCTTGTTATCAGCCGTATGTTCGTATATCGTAATATCAACAGATACAACAACACTTCCTCTGTCGAAGACCATAAAAGATCAGGGCAGCCGCGTGTCTTATAACTACAAATTAATGCTGTTAAAGCCAGAATTGGTCGAAATCCCATTAGGAAGTAAAAATATGATGATAACTCAACAATAATCTTATTGCGAGAAATGAAGATTCCCGCTAGGAAAATGTCGCGTATTATAAAACAAGACCTGAAGCTCGATGATTATCGTGGATATACAGTACATGCCCTAAATCAATCTAAAATTTAAAATTAAATAGAGTACCTTCCGCTGCGATACGCAAGTGAAGGGCACAGAAATATTCTCTTTACCGATGAAAAAATTTACAAGTTTTTTATTCAAGATTTAGTTTTCAATGCCAGTATTTACCCCTTATAAACAACCAACTACTTCATCTGAGTCACTTTAAAGGATTTATTCTATAGATTTTATATTTGGTACAAAATTATCCAACATCCAAGTTCAACGACTATTACTGCTAAACTAATAAAGTTATCTCAACCGCTATACTTTTCCTTTAAAGTTCATGAAACGCACTATCAGCTTGAATTTTTTCAGATTTTTCAAGTCAGCAGTTTAGCTTTTAGAGGGGGCGGGGGACGCCCTACTGCGACAAAAATTTGCACTTTAATGTTTAATATTTCGTAAATGGAGCATCAAATCGGAAAACAGTATTAGCAACCCCTAAATCATTTTAAAAGACCTATTCAACCATACTACACACAAAATAATAGACGACGAAAAAAAATTTCATAACCACGTCACATGTATGGGAGGTACCATAAAAAAAAATATTTTTCTAAATTTTATTTTATTACTTTGTCGGCGTAATTGATTTACATATCCATACGAAATTACAGCTTCCTAGTACTGACGGTCTCTTAGCAAAACGTCGGACAGACGGACATGACGAAACTATAAAGGTTCCTTGTCAGGACTACGGAACCCTAAAAAAGTAGGCCTCAGAAATGCAAAACAGTTTGAACATTTTATATGAAAGGTAGTATAGTCACGATCCATCATTTTGTGTGATGTTTGAACAACACATTATTTGGAATGCTCATATGTGTGACTGTGTAAAGTTAAAAGTTAATAATGTTAAGAATCACAGACCACATGATGTGACGGATTGATGCTGTCAGATTTTTTTAAGATCCCTTTCACACGCATTACTCTGATGCCTCTGACATTGGTAGAATGAAAGAAGTTAAATAAATATATTTGTGTGTAACGGTCAGCCTCTCATTATTGTGCGATGAAAGGTGGATGTGGCAGGCCTGATCAGAGAACGGTGTAACGCCAGCTTATATAAACAGGCCTATCACGTCTAATAATACTCGTTCCTGCAGCCATTCATGGGTCTCAACCGCCAACACCGCCGTCCGCATCCCGCACGAATTCCGTAAAAACAGCGCCTCCTCCAGTTATTCCAGTGTGCCGCGATTTATTGTTTTGTTACATTATATTTGTTAACGCCTAACTCACCTTTGTCTATCTATAACATTACATAAGTTTGTTTGTTCCAGAAAACATGTGTCTCACTATAATATCCGTAAAAACGGGGTTAATTGTATCTTAGAAATACATTATTGTCTGTGATACATCGGATCATTTCGATGTTTTGACGGTATAATCGAGTAGTTTTGATGCATCGGTATATATCGAGTATCCCTAATTGTGGATTATGTGACAAAATGGCGGGAAATAATTTCTATCAAAATTTAAAATAATTTTTAGTCTACAAAATTAACAGCATATAATGTCGGATCGCTAATCAGGAGTCATTAAAAAAGTCTTGGAATCAAGAAAAAGTATTGGTTGAGAAGACGTACTACGATATTGTGTTATACTAGTCATTTTGGTGGTCAAAAACTTATCATACTCGGTAAGTGTTCCTAGATTTTCAATAAGGAGTTGCCCTCAGCTTAGTTGGTGGTGGTGGGGCAGTCCCTCCAGCTGTATAATACTATTTTGTACAAAGCTTGTAACACAGTCTCAGACTACAAACGAAAGTATTACTACCGCGTTTTTTATCTTCACAGTCATTGCATGGTAATAGGTTCTTCTGGATATAATAAGGGGCTACTTCCCTAATGGTGTGTGTGTACCATAAGCTGTCATTGTGTGCCAAATCATATATAAGCCTGCCCTGCTGACAACTTTAACATGTTAGTGCAACAGAAGTTACTTATGGGTACTTGATAAGGTTTCAGAAAATAAAAAATCAACGTACTCATTCATCGCCCACCGCTGTATGTAAGACTTGTACTATCTTTATAGTGCTGCTTAATATGCCATACTTTCAGTTGACCCGAATGCTTGTTGATCTATTTATAATTATGATAATAGAATACCTTGGTAATCTAGGTAAGTAGGAATCAGGATAAAAAGTATTGTGTAATTAAGCCTCCTGGTTTTCTGATTTGGAAACTGTGACAACTAAACTTGTTGAGAGAATGATGAAGGATTAATTTTCGACATTTCAGGAATATAATTGAAGAACTAATTGGTAAAGGAATTGCTTCAGAAAAATGGAAAATTAAAAAATACTATGAGTGAACTGATTCAACTTGAGGAAGACAAGTAAGTTTTAAACATATTAGTTTATACAATAGATGCAATATATCTACTTATAAAATAATATTGAACAACATCATCTTCCATCCCTTATCCCATGAATGTGGGGTTGGTACAATACATTCTCCTTACTAACACAAGGTGGATACAAGAACATATTATATATTATAGATTGTCAAGACAATCTATTCTTTAGGAAAGCAGCCAGCCTTGTAAGGCTTGTAAGGCTGGCTGCTTTCCTGATGCTATGAAGATAATGCTTGTTACTACCAGCAACCTACCTGCTACCACAAGATAGCAGGTGAGTTTGTTAAAATGATTAAGAGCTCTGTTGTGGACATAATTTGCAACAACACCTTATTTACATAATTAGTGGCATGCTGCCCATTAAGCATAATTTTTCTCTTAATAGACTTTTACAACATCTATGAAGAGGATAATTATTAGTTTTACCTGAGAGCTGAACAGCTGAAAAAATTTGATGTGATTATACTTATCATACACTTTGGTAATTATATTACTAGGTAGTAATATTAATAGCAGGGAAACCATGCTCTTAATCCATAATTCCCAGAAATAAGAGTAGGACTTAGTTGTGTAGAGATAGATGACATAACTAGTACCCTGACAAGCTGTTAAACTATAAGGTAGTGACAAGTTTTGCTAGAACAAATGAATATAATGGGTACTACTCTGCCACAGCTTTACTGTTCTGCTTCCTAGTTCTGCACCCCATGGTTTCACCCGCATAGACCTATTATGTAAACAGATATACATAGTAATATCTTGTGTTAATCCAGGCACAACACTGCCAATATTTCAAGTTTCATATAAATATGTTAAGCCACTTCAGTGTGAAGGAGCTACAAACATACACAGTCACAAAATTTCACATTCACAATATTATTGAGATTTAGGGCCTGTTTCAGAATGTTCGTGTAAGTTCCAGTTATACTACCCAGAACATATTTATTAAATAAAACACTATCATTGCGTTTCACAGTCATCGATTTAGCTTATCCATCGGTTAAAGCTTGCAAGTTGCAACGCGCTGCATCTCAACTGTCATTTTTATCATTCAGTTATTTTATGTGTTGGTTACCAATCCAAAACTTTATTAAGACATTCTGAACCTGGGCCTTAATTTATGATATGTATAATAGGAACATAAGTAAAAGCTTTTTATTGTTTTTCAGTTCTCCTTTAATTACTATCGAACCTGATGATAAGTGAAGATGGTATCCAGGCTAACCTAGGGTTATTGGCTCCGAAAGACTGCTGGAAATAAAATGTTAGGTTAGCGCTGAACACTAGTGGTCACTCATCCAAGTAATAACCTCAATAGATGTAGCTTAACCTGGTTGATAAGTTAAGAATAACTCACTTAACAAATAACAGTATCTAAGATTTAAGTTCTGACACTATTACACCCTAGCATAGGTCAATAATATGCCTGTAGGGTGCTGGGCTAGAATTTCACCCCCTATTTCTACCCTTGGGTGTTGTAAGAGGCGACTAAGGGTTAACACACCTGAAGGTGGGCAGCAGCACTTTCTGAGGAACTGATATCTCACACTGCAAACCCCCCATAATGTGGGAGGCTGTTTTCAACAGTGAACAATCCAGCTACATTAAATATGTAGCTGGATTGTTGCTGCATTACATTAAATATGTCACTAAAATACTTAAAGAGCAATCCATGGATACATATGAAAGTATTGAAATGAAATTAAATAACATAAATAACTAGATACATTTATTTTACATAATTTTATTTACGGCATATAATGGCAATCTCAGTGAAGATATCAATAAAACAACTTTAAATGAAGTTATGTTTGCTGAAAATACTTCACGGTATACTGCTACTCTCTCGCGCATTCCTTCTTCATAGCTAGTAACTAGTGAACTATCCTTTCTATGGCATGGTTTGTAATTAAAACTTTGACTATTACAATATCTATTATTGCTTGCAGCATATGGTGTAATTTAACCAGTACCTACCCTGGTCAGGTTTGTGTCCAAATTGTACCTATAGTAGTTTTAGGTCCAGAAACCCACTGTCGTAGTATATTACTAATCAGTTTTTAAATCAGTTCATAAGCTTTTTTGTGAGGTTCTAAATTTTGTTGTTGATAAGAGGTTACCTAAAATATGTTACAATGCTTCTTTGATAACCACGTTGTCGTTACTCTTATTCCTTTGGAAATGTTTGTCTGAAATACTGTAGTACCCTTAAACTAATAATTGGGAAGTATTAGTAAAAAAGTAAGAATTATTTCGTTTGTTTTGTTTTCTTTCAAGAACATAGATCAGTATGAGAGAAAGAGTAACAGATAAGAGATAATTATAGAGTACAACTGCACCGCAGATTCCACAGACGAGTGAAACTAATTCTACACGGTCGGAAACTACAAATTTATGTTAATCAATCATTTAATAATGTATTATTAATAATTAATCAACCTAAGTCACAAACGAGATAGCCTTAGTCTGCCATAATGAACACTGCATTTATTAGGTCGGATAGGACAAGTCATAACAAACAAGTGCTCGAGGCGCACACCCATTAGGTAGGTACATATCGGACGCAATTTTGCTCTATTTTTGCGAATACGTTTTAGGTGCCCACCCCGCCAACTTAGCATAGTGTGGTAAGAAAAGAGTTAATCAACTCCAACTTCTTCTTTAAGTGGCTACTGTGGGCTTGCCACAAGGGTGATAAATTGAATGTTTATGATTTCATTTAATCTTAGTCACAGACAACTTTGTGTATCATTCTACTTACGAGTATTAATAAATGCATGTTTTTTTTATAATTACTAATAGGCTAGCCTTAGACCACTATCTCACTGGATGGCTATTAATGATGTGGTCGAAGATATTATTCAGGGTACCCTAGAATTACTGGCTCTCAAGGACAGCTTGCGGAACACACCGCTTAGCTAGGTGCTTAGCGACAGATTTTCTACTTGAGGGTGGTAGCTAACCAGGCGGGCATTCAAAATGCCCTACCACCATGCTGTACACTACTGCCATCGTAAGACAACAACCGGGGACGGCTTAAAGCGCCCTCCGAAGCACGGAAGCGCTCAGTAGTAATATCACCAGCGGTCACCCATCCAAGTCATGATCGCGATGGATGTTGCTTAACTTAGTTGATCGATTATAAACGGCTAAGCAAACTTCGCTACGAGCGCTTCAAATATTTGCTAGGTTGGTACACTTAATCGCGATTCACGCTTAAATTCTAGGTATTTAATACATAGGGTGGTTTTGAACTATTTTTTCTTGTGATTCAAATCGAAACGTCTAAGGTGCAATTGCATAAATATTGTGAACCAACTAAGACCAGGCACCCTGAAAACGCTATTGAGATCGTAGTGTTTTCCTTACCATGATACGGATATTTGTATGCAAATAGCATGCAATGGCATAACTTGAACGTGGAAGTAGGTCAACAATTTGTAAATATATATAAAAAAATAACAAGTATAATAATGTTATCTTAAGTTAATGCGATTATTACACATAGTAATAAAAATACTTTAACGATCACTGCTTTGTTTGAAACGTCGGGTCAGAAATAATGATAAATATAACACGTCTAAAGTTTTTTTGCATATAAGTGCTTCATTTCATCAGTACTTCAGTACTAATATTATAAATGCGAAAGTTACTCTGTCTGTCTGTCTGTCTGTCTGTTACGCTTTCACGCCAAAACTACTGGACCGATTTGAATGAAATTTGGTATGGAGATAGTTTGAGACCCGGGAAAAAACATAGGATAGTTTTTATCTGACTGCGCAAAAAGAGGTTAATGTTTTCGCGCGATAACCGACATACGCGCGGGCGGAGCCGCGCCCAGAAAGCTAGTTATGTATATATTTAAAAAAAGTAATAATATATTTTCTACCATTTACTTACTAAGATATTTACCATGTATAAACGTTCTCCAGAAACAGTTAACATATCAAAATGTATGCAATATTTAAGCCATTAAGAATGTGAATAGCGATTTGAAAATAACTGATGAGATTTCGAGTTCGAGAGGGAAATTGATGATGTGCTCGCCAAGTTTTTGAAGACATCATAATGGCTTTACAGATATCTATTATTAAATTTGGTTTTATTTTACAGGACATATCAAGCGTATGAAACGTGTTGCAGTATCCAAAGTGTAGATACCCATTGGCTTTTAACACACTAAAATTGAAGCGGAGTGGAGGAAGATATATTTACATTTTGGGCTAACCCTAATTGTGTGATATGGAGGAAAAAGAATTACTACTTGTATGTTAAAATAAATGCCAAAATAAACTTAAATTTGTTTTAATTCTATTTAAATTTGTTTTAATACCATAGGAGTACAACCTGTTTATAATAAGTTATTAAACTCCGTAGTAGAATGGATAGTACGTAATTGTTAATTCGATCAAAACATTTGCCAGTATTCGTCTCAGGTATTTAAAAAAAAAAGAGATCGGCGACTAAAGTTTAGGCGCATGAAGGTCTGTTACCTATCTGTCTTTAGACATATCTATATAATTTGTGCTGGTAATCACTCCGTAGTCCGTAGAACAAGTAGGTATGTAAAATTTGAAATGTGTAATGTACATCACAAATTATATAGATATGTCTAAAGACAGATAGGTAACAGACCTTCATGCGCCTAAACTTTAGTCGCCGATCTCTTTTTTTTTTAAATACCTGAGACGAATACTGGCAAATGTTTTGATCGAATTAACAATTACGTACTATCCATTCTACTACGGAGTTTAATAACTTATTATAAACAGGTTGTACTCCTATGGTATTAAAACAAATTTAAATAGAATTAAAACAAATTTAAGTTTATTTTGGCATTTATTTTAACATACAAGTAGTAATTCTTTTTCCTCCATATCACACAATTAGGGTTAGCCCAAAATGTAAATATATCTTCCTCCACTCCGCTTCAATTTTAGTGTGTTAAAAGCCAATGGGTATCTACACTTTGGATACTGCAACACGTTTCATACGCTTGATATGTCCTGTAAAATAAAACCAAATTTAATAATAGATATCTGTAAAGCCATTATGATGTCTTCAAAAACTTGGCGAGCACATCATCAATTTCCCTCTCGAACTCGAAATCTCATCAGTTATTTTCAAATCGCTATTCACATTCTTAATGGCTTAAATATTGCATACATTTTGATATGTTAACTGTTTCTGGAGAACGTTTATACATGGTAAATATCTTAGTAAGTAAATGGTAGAAAATATATTATTACTTTTTTTAAATATATACATAACTAGCTTTCTGGGCGCGGCTCCGCCCGCGCGTATGTCGGTTATCGCGCGAAAACATTAACCTCTTTTTGCGCAGTCAGATAAAAACTATCCTATGTTTTTTCCCGGGTCTCAAACTATCTCCATACCAAATTTCATTCAAATCGGTCCAGTAGTTTTGGCGTGAAAGCGTAACAGACAGACAGACAGACAGACAGAGTAACTTTCGCATTTATAATATTAGTACTGAAGTACTGATGAAATGAAGCACTTATATGCAAAAAAACTTTAGACGTGTTATATTTATCATTATTTCTGACCCGACGTTTCAAACAAAGCAGTGATCGTTAAAGTATTTTTATTACTATGTGTAATAATCGCATTAACTTAAGATAACATTATTATACTTGTTATTTTTTTATATATATTTACAAATTGTTGACCTACTTCCACGTTCAAGTTATGCCATTGCATGCTATTTGCATACAAATATCCGTATCATGGTAAGGAAAACACTACGATCTCAATAGCGTTTTCAGGGTGCCTGGTCTTAGTTGGTTCACAATATTTATGCAATTGCACCTTAGACGTTTCGATTTGAATCACAAGAAAAAATAGTTCAAAACCACCCTATGTATTAAATACCTAGAATTTAAGCGTGAATCGCGATTAAGTGTACCAACCTAGCAAATATTTGAAGCGCTCGTAGCGAAGTTTGCTTAGCCGTTTATAATCGATCAACTAAGTTAAGCAACATCCATCGCGATCATGACTTGGATGGGTGACCGCTGGTGATATTACTACTGAGCGCTTCCGTGCTTCGGAGGGCGCTTTAAGCCGTCCCCGGTTGTTGTCTTACGATGGCAGTAGTGTACAGCATGGTGGTAGGGCATTTTGAATGCCCGCCTGGTTAGCTACCACCCTCAAGTAGAAAATCTGTCGCTAAGCACCTAGCTAAGCGGTGTGTTCCGCAAGCTGTCCTTGAGAGCCAGTAATTCTAGGGTACCCTGAATAATATCTTCGACCACATCATTAATAGCCATCCAGTGAGATAGTGGTCTAAGGCTAGCCTATTAGTAATTATAAAAAAAACATGCATTTATTAATACTCGTAAGTAGAATGATACACAAAGTTGTCTGTGACTAAGATTAAATGAAATCATAAACATTCAATTTATCACCCTTGTGGCAAGCCCACAGTAGCCACTTAAAGAAGAAGTTGGAGTTGATTAACTCTTTTCTTACCACACTATGCTAAGTTGGCGGGGTGGGCACCTAAAACGTATTCGCAAAAATAGAGCAAAATTGCGTCCGATATGTACCTACCTAATGGGTGTGCGCCTCGAGCACTTGTTTGTTATGACTTGTCCTATCCGACCTAATAAATGCAGTGTTCATTATGGCAGACTAAGGCTATCTCGTTTGTGACTTAGGTTGATTAATTATTAATAATACATTATTAAATGATTGATTAACATAAATTTGTAGTTTCCGACCGTGTAGAATTAGTTTCACTCGTCTGTGGAATCTGCGGTGCAGTTGTACTCTATAATTATCTCTTATCTGTTACTCTTTCTCTCATACTGATCTATGTTCTTGAAAGAAAACAAAACAAACGAAATAATTCTTACTTTTTTACTAATACTTCCCAATTATTAGTTTAAGGGTACTACAGTATTTCAGACAAACATTTCCAAAGGAATAAGAGTAACGACAACGTGGTTATCAAAGAAGCATTGTAACATATTTTAGGTAACCTCTTATCAACAACAAAATTTAGAACCTCACAAAAAAGCTTATGAACTGATTTAAAAACTGATTAGTAATATACTACGACAGTGGGTTTCTGGACCTAAAACTACTATAGGTACAATTTGGACACAAACCTGACCAGGGTAGGTACTGGTTAAATTACACCATATGCTGCAAGCAATAATAGATATTGTAATAGTCAAAGTTTTAATTACAAACCATGCCATAGAAAGGATAGTTCACTAGTTACTAGCTATGAAGAAGGAATGCGCGAGAGAGTAGCAGTATACCGTGAAGTATTTTCAGCAAACATAACTTCATTTAAAGTTGTTTTATTGATATCTTCACTGAGATTGCCATTATATGCCGTAAATAAAATTATGTAAAATAAATGTATCTAGTTATTTATGTTATTTAATTTCATTTCAATACTTTCATATGTATCCATGGATTGCTCTTTAAGTATTTTAGTGACATATTTAATGTAATGCAGCAACAATCCAGCTACATATTTAATGTAGCTGGATTGTTCACTGTTGAAAACAGCCTCCCACATTATGGGGGGTTTGCAGTGTGAGATATCAGTTCCTCAGAAAGTGCTGCTGCCCACCTTCAGGTGTGTTAACCCTTAGTCGCCTCTTACAACACCCAAGGGTAGAAATAGGGGGTGAAATTCTAGCCCAGCACCCTACAGGCATATTATTGACCTATGCTAGGGTGTAATAGTGTCAGAACTTAAATCTTAGATACTGTTATTTGTTAAGTGAGTTATTCTTAACTTATCAACCAGGTTAAGCTACATCTATTGAGGTTATTACTTGGATGAGTGACCACTAGTGTTCAGCGCTAACCTAACATTTTATTTCCAGCAGTCTTTCAGAGCCAATAACCCTAGGTTAGCCTGGATACCATCTTCACTTATCATCAGGTTCGATAGTAATTAAAGGAGAACTGAAAAACAATAAAAAGCTTTTACTTATGTTCCTATTATACATATCATAAATTAAGGCCCAGGTTCAGAATGTCTTAATAAAGTTTTGGATTGGTAACCAACACATAAAATAACTGAATGATAAAAATGACAGTTGAGATGCAGCGCGTTGCAACTTGCAAGCTTTAACCGATGGATAAGCTAAATCGATGACTGTGAAACGCAATGATAGTGTTTTATTTAATAAATATGTTCTGGGTAGTATAACTGGAACTTACACGAACATTCTGAAACAGGCCCTAAATCTCAATAATATTGTGAATGTGAAATTTTGTGACTGTGTATGTTTGTAGCTCCTTCACACTGAAGTGGCTTAACATATTTATATGAAACTTGAAATATTGGCAGTGTTGTGCCTGGATTAACACAAGATATTACTATGTATATCTGTTTACATAATAGGTCTATGCGGGTGAAACCATGGGGTGCAGAACTAGGAAGCAGAACAGTAAAGCTGTGGCAGAGTAGTACCCATTATATTCATTTGTTCTAGCAAAACTTGTCACTACCATATAGTTTAACAGCTTGTCAGGGTACTAGTTATGTCATCTATCTCTACACAACTAAGTCCTACTCTTATTTCTGGGAATTATGGATTAAGAGCATGGTTTCCCTGCTATTAATATTACTACCTAGTAATATAATTACCAAAGTGTATGATAAGTATAATCACATCAAATTTTTTCAGCTGTTCAGCTCTCAGGTAAAACTAATAATTATCCTCTTCATAGATGTTGTAAAAGTCTATTAAGAGAAAAATTATGCTTAATGGGCAGCATGCCACTAATTATGTAAATAAGGTGTTGTTGCAAATTATGTCCACAACAGAGCTCTTAATCATTTTAACAAACTCACCTGCTATCTTGTGGTAGCAGGTAGGTTGCTGGTAGTAACAAGCATTATCTTCATAGCATCAGGAAAGCAGCCAGCCTTACAAGCCTTACAAGGCTGGCTGCTTTCCTAAAGAATAGATTGTCTTGACAATCTATAATATATAATATGTTCTTGTATCCACCTTGTGTTAGTAAGGAGAATGTATTGTACCAACCCCACATTCATGGGATAAGGGATGGAAGATGATGTTGTTCAATATTATTTTATAAGTAGATATATTGCATCTATTGTATAAACTAATATGTTTAAAACTTACTTGTCTTCCTCAAGTTGAATCAGTTCACTCATAGTATTTTTTAATTTTCCATTTTTCTGAAGCAATTCCTTTACCAATTAGTTCTTCAATTATATTCCTGAAATGTCGAAAATTAATCCTTCATCATTCTCTCAACAAGTTTAGTTGTCACAGTTTCCAAATCAGAAAACCAGGAGGCTTAATTACACAATACTTTTTATCCTGATTCCTACTTACCTAGATTACCAAGGTATTCTATTATCATAATTATAAATAGATCAACAAGCATTCGGGTCAACTGAAAGTATGGCATATTAAGCAGCACTATAAAGATAGTACAAGTCTTACATACAGCGGTGGGCGATGAATGAGTACGTTGATTTTTTATTTTCTGAAACCTTATCAAGTACCCATAAGTAACTTCTGTTGCACTAACATGTTAAAGTTGTCAGCAGGGCAGGCTTATATATGATTTGGCACACAATGACAGCTTATGGTACACACACACCATTAGGGAAGTAGCCCCTTATTATATCCAGAAGAACCTATTACCATGCAATGACTGTGAAGATAAAAAACGCGGTAGTAATACTTTCGTTTGTAGTCTGAGACTGTGTTACAAGCTTTGTACAAAATAGTATTATACAGCTGGAGGGACTGCCCCACCACCACCAACTAAGCTGAGGGCAACTCCTTATTGAAAATCTAGGAACACTTACCGAGTATGATAAGTTTTTGACCACCAAAATGACTAGTATAACACAATATCGTAGTACGTCTTCTCAACCAATACTTTTTCTTGATTCCAAGACTTTTTTAATGACTCCTGATTAGCGATCCGACATTATATGCTGTTAATTTTGTAGACTAAAAATTATTTTAAATTTTGATAGAAATTATTTCCCGCCATTTTGTCACATAATCCACAATTAGGGATACTCGATATATACCGATGCATCAAAACTACTCGATTATACCGTCAAAACATCGAAATGATCCGATGTATCACAGACAATAATGTATTTCTAAGATACAATTAACCCCGTTTTTACGGATATTATAGTGAGACACATGTTTTCTGGAACAAACAAACTTATGTAATGTTATAGATAGACAAAGGTGAGTTAGGCGTTAACAAATATAATGTAACAAAACAATAAATCGCGGCACACTGGAATAACTGGAGGAGGCGCTGTTTTTACGGAATTCGTGCGGGATGCGGACGGCGGTGTTGGCGGTTGAGACCCATGAATGGCTGCAGGAACGAGTATTATTAGACGTGATAGGCCTGTTTATATAAGCTGGCGTTACACCGTTCTCTGATCAGGCCTGCCACATCCACCTTTCATCGCACAATAATGAGAGGCTGACCGTTACACACAAATATATTTATTTAACTTCTTTCATTCTACCAATGTCAGAGGCATCAGAGTAATGCGTGTGAAAGGGATCTTAAAAAAATCTGACAGCATCAATCCGTCACATCATGTGGTCTGTGATTCTTAACATTATTAACTTTTAACTTTACACAGTCACACATATGAGCATTCCAAATAATGTGTTGTTCAAACATCACACAAAATGATGGATCGTGACTATACTACCTTTCATATAAAATGTTCAAACTGTTTTGCATTTCTGAGGCCTACTTTTTTAGGGTTCCGTAGTCCTGACAAGGAACCTTTATAGTTTCGTCATGTCCGTCTGTCCGACGTTTTGCTAAGAGACCGTCAGTACTAGGAAGCTGTAATTTCGTATGGATATGTAAATCAATTACGCCGACAAAGTAATAAAATAAAATTTAGAAAAATATTTTTTTTTATGGTACCTCCCATACATGTGACGTGGTTATGAAATTTTTTTTCGTCGTCTATTATTTTGTGTGTAGTATGGTTGAATAGGTCTTTTAAAATGATTTAGGGGTTGCTAATACTGTTTTCCGATTTGATGCTCCATTTACGAAATATTAAACATTAAAGCGCAAATTTTTGTCGCAGTAGGGCGTCCCCCGCCCCCTCTAAAAGCTAAACTGCTGACTTGAAAAATCTGAAAAAATTCAAGCTGATAGTGCGTTTCATGAACTTTAAAGGAAAAGTATAGCGGTTGAGATAACTTTATTAGTTTAGCAGTAATAGTCGTTGAACTTGGATGTTGGATAATTTTGTACCAAATATAAAATCTATAGAATAAATCCTTTAAAGTGACTCAGATGAAGTAGTTGGTTGTTTATAAGGGGTAAATACTGGCATTGAAAACTAAATCTTGAATAAAAAACTTGTAAATTTTTTCATCGGTAAAGAGAATATTTCTGTGCCCTTCACTTGCGTATCGCAGCGGAAGGTACTCTATTTAATTTTAAATTTTAGATTGATTTAGGGCATGTACTGTATATCCACGATAATCATCGAGCTTCAGGTCTTGTTTTATAATACGCGACATTTTCCTAGCGGGAATCTTCATTTCTCGCAATAAGATTATTGTTGAGTTATCATCATATTTTTACTTCCTAATGGGATTTCGACCAATTCTGGCTTTAACAGCATTAATTTGTAGTTATAAGACACGCGGCTGCCCTGATCTTTTATGGTCTTCGACAGAGGAAGTGTTGTTGTATCTGTTGATATTACGATATACGAACATACGGCTGATAACAAGCTTTTGAAGTATCTGGAATATGATCGACGCGACGGCTCAATACCTACTTTGTACAAGGCGAATACTGCTATCTTATTTTCTTTAACACCTCGAAGTCATTTCATATTGTTATTTGATAATGAATACGAAATAATATATGAAATGGCGCGAAATCGAAAGAAAATTTTAAAGTAATAAACGCGTTCCAAATTCTAAATCATTCTAAAGCTGAAAAGTTTTTATGTTACAGTTTCTATGGCCAGACTAGTTATTATATAGTATAATAGCCAATTTTTAAGCTTACTTACAGTAATTGTGTATACTTTTAATTTATTTTTCGTAATATATATATCAACTATTTTATAATACAATAATTATTTATGCTATAGCAAATAAATTAAATGACATTTAAATTCTTACAATGTACCAACGGATTCTGATACGCGCTATCATTACGTTTTCATTCGATTATCTACCTATAGAATTCACAAACGAATTTTGTTTAATTTTCGAATTACCATTGAAATAATAGCTTGGCGGCAATCGTACTCTTATTTCTTAGATTTAGCAGGAAGAAAGTGGAGGAGAATGAAGAACTACAGAATCGTTCTATATCATGATAACGGGCTTCTACGGAACCCTACATTGTGCGTGGCTCGACACGCATTTGACCGTTTTTATTAATTATGAGGTAGTTAATATTCCTTGGAATACCTACCTATACGTATAATCATTACACACCCAATATTAATACAACTAATGTGGGTTTTTAAAAGAAAAGTTCATATGAGTTTTTTGATATGTTCAGATATTAAAAAGTCTGTTTTTAGCTAGGATAGGAGGGTAAAGAGCAGATGACTCTCTAAGTGATTAGCATCGTCGCCTACGAATATCCAAGACACTAGCTTTTTTCATGAAGGTTCCTAAATCGGATCGATTCGGTAATACTTCACATGGCAGCTGGCTCGACATTATAGTAGTACGGGGCAGAAAATGTTGTTTGAATCACACGGTTGTGAACTTCTAGACGTTGGTAGTGATGAAATTATTGCATCACCATGCTCTGTCGATGGTGAAATTCAGCTGTAGGTATTAAACCAAACTATCTTCAGAACACTTCCCATGAAAGATACGGTAAAAGATGCAGAGTATACTCCAACATCGCTACGCAGTGCCAGAGGGCTGAGTCGATCGAAGACATCATGATCGTTGATGAATCGAGTTGCGTTGACTGAGGTCAAATCGAAGAACCTGGTAGGTACTGCCCCCAAAGAAGTTAAAAGACGATTAAAATAATGGCTCCGACTTTCTTACCCGTTTTTTCTTGGGTGTATAGCTCTTGGCCACTTTTTGTCAGCAGAATCAGTACTAATATTATAAATGCGAAAGTAACTCTGTCTGTCTGTCTGTCTGTTACGCTTTCACGCCAAACTACTTGACCGATTTGAATGAAATTTGGTATGGAGATAGTTTGAGACCCGGGAAAAAACATAGGATAGTTTTTATCCGACTGCGCAAAAAGAAGTTAATGTTTTCGCGCGATAACCGACATACGCGCGGGCGGAGCCGCGCCCGGAAAGCTAGTGTAGAATATTTTATTAAAACTTTCGTAAGTATTACACATATTATGTGAATAATATTCACACCGCTCTGCCGCCGCCGCCGCCGCAGACAACAGTGATTGCGCGGATGCGGTCGGGAGCGTACGTACTACATGATTCGAATGTAGAATAGGTACCTATTATTTCATAATTAAAATTATGAATATATACGATATACGAGCTATACGAGCTTTGTAGACATTTATAAATTGACTTTGAAGTTTGAAGTGAGAAAGGAGGTGTTTGTTGGGGAGCATAATATTTGTCTTTCAGCCAAATAGATAAAACCTGCCTCAGAAGTCTACCGATGGTAATGGGTGTAGTTCAGATTCGATTATTGACCCCGTACATTACAAAAGTCCACAATAATCTGATGATTCAAAAGGCTTAGTGTTAAATTAAGAACATGTGGCATCATTCACGGTTATATAGATACACATAATATTTTATCCTCTCCGGTAGTAGGAGTAAAAAAAATCTAAAGTATATCCAAAATGTATTCGATGTGATGGCGTTGCATCGGAAAAAATCGATGCTACGTATCGATGTATCACATCGATTAAAAACAGTTAAATCTTTTATATGGGCATGCCTACCACAGCTGAATAAGTTTTTTTTATTATGATTATGGTCTGAATATAGCTACAACTTCCACAGCAATTTGCGAAATTTATTATTAGCCTGACGTTCCGTCATCAGTTATCAAGATCGCGTTTAATGACATCGGGATTGTTCGGTTGTTTCCGACGCCTGATTACCAGACCATACAAACTCAGAAATAATCAAGTGAAATAATGACAACATGCAATGCAAACAAATAAAACAGATATCTGACATACGTACAAAGTCATTGCTTTAACGTATTTTATATTTTGTTGCGTAGCACTTAAATTTAGGGATTTCGATAAATCACAGATAGCGTTGTGTTAAATATGCAGAAATGAATTTCTACATATGGCAATAGCATTTACTGAAATAAGACATATGCCTATACCCCAAAAAAGAAAAACAACAGTTGTCAGTAATTTTCCCGGTGACAATTAGGGATGGAATCAATTATGTAGTAATCGATTACTACATTGATACAAATCAGTAGCATAATCTATTAAATTGTATAAGTGAAACGACAATGTTTAAATTTATCTTTTTATGTGACTTTAAATATTTAGATACCTCTCGTTTTAATTTTCGTCCTCTAATAGTCACTTGTAACAATATATTAATATATACTTCCTCTCAACAATTTTCGGATTTATAATATTAATGTGACTAATGATTACTTAACATACTACTTCGTAAGATTGAATATTCTTACATTTTGAAAACTATGTTTTCACGCAAAATGTTTTGTGGCAGTATCTTAAGGTAGATACTTACGTCTGCAACTGGGAATTCAAAATTCAAACAGTTTTATTGCGCTTTTATCTGGTTTGGTAACCATTTAAAAAAATCATAGTATTCTTAAGCTAAAATAATAATGTTGAAAGTTATTTTATGTGCATTGGTGTTTAAAGTTTTTAAACCACATTTTTAACGCACATGATTCCATAAGTTTATTCAATTTAAATGTCTGTGGATTATCCTTGGCCATGAAGTCATAATTTATTAATGCCATGCAGGTTCAATTCACTTCCCCCCCTCTTGATATTCGCAGACAGTTCCTTTCAGACAGCTTTGTTTCTAAATTAATTCAAAATTCTAACCACCCCTGACTGCCGAAATTGAGTCTTCTTTCTGACCTGTATAATTTGAGGAATACGAATAATATTACTTGCCTTCTTCACAGCTTCATTAAATTCATTACCCTTCCCGAACCTCTAATTATACTTTCCATCAACCCTCTATACTCTACTCCCTATTTTGGTATTAATAAAGAACCACCTAATGCTTCAGCCCAGTTCAGTAAACGCATTAGTTCTCAATACATATGCGTCAAAGTTGTCATCCGATAGTGCTGTTGTTAAAGCGTTGTTGATCCCTTCTGATAAAATTTGTCAACCTTTTAAATGCCCTTCCTACTTCTCAGTATTCACTGGTGAAGCCCTGGCTATATTCTCGCAATTTCTTAGTTTAGTCCCTCCCTAATATTTACTGATAAAAAAGCTGTCTAGAAACTATACTTTTGAATTCTTTTTATTTTTCCTCCCGTTTCTCTGTAATTTTCAAATTAAACACAGGATATTTGAATGTAATAAACTTAATTTGAATTTTGTTCTGGCATGGATACAAAAAAGGTAGAAATAGGCATATCAGCCAATTTTTGCTTGCCAGACTTTAGGCAATTAGCTCTTTCACAAAAAATATAAGAGAACGATTCAATTCAAGTCGAAATAATTATAATTAATTCACGAAATTTTAGTATCGAGCATTATTGTTATAATAATATTATCGGTTTGAATCGATGGTGATCATCCCTAATTCCCATGGCCAATTGATATTGAAAATTGCCGTTTGATTTGCTTAATTTCCATGCCGGGAACTTAAATTTATTTAGTTTTAAGTCAGAAGTGAATTGTGCATTATTTTTATGATGGTTATGATCATGGACGTTGTTATAGTGCCAAATACGACATTGTTACGATGAGGTGTAAAAATTAATTATGTCTGTTACGTAATTAGATAAATTAGTATAATAAAACATATATAAACTTATAGACTTTTGTATTTAGTTATCAAGTACTTTGTAGGTTTTTGGCTGGATCTTAGTCGTGCTTATACTTTTGATGTTAGATGTTTCGACCAGTGGCAGGAAGCATTTATGATTTGGTACAAAATGATTGAAAACAATTTATAAGGTAATAGGTTAAAATAAGACACATAAATATATAGTATATCTATAAAAGACTTATAGATATACTATATATTTATGTAATATACATATTATATTATATGGGTACAGAGACCATACGAAACTGGGATGGGCCTTTATGAAAAACAGATGGCAGCACTGTATTTTAAATTGTTTTATTTTAGTGCCATCTATTATTAATGGAAATTACTAGCCGTGACGTCATCGAAAAAATCTATTAACACCTAGGGATGTCAAGTTTGGTCTCTATTTCAGTATATACAAAGTTACTTTATGGTGATTACTAGTGGTAGTGGTGTGTGACTGTGTAGTGTGTACCCACAAATTACTTAGGGAAACCTACGGTTTGTGTACCGGTTCTCAAAAAACCGGATAATCACCGGTTGGGATGGATACCGGAGACTAATCGGTGCTTCTATTAACTACCGGTTAATCGATTATTTGGTGGGTAACCATTTCTGAACGCGATTAGGGTAGGGATGTATCTTTGTTCGATACTACTCATATGAATATCATAAAATGATAATAATAATTTCATCTCATCTCATTCGTACTATAAATGCGTTTTGCTTCTATTAACCTACATGGGAAACCATTATTACTACTACCCAATTGAGCTCTCCTCCGTTTATGCTACCCAAGAAAAATACTTGTTCTCGGTAGGTAAGTATTTTGATGACAATCATAACCATTTTTTTCCTTGGATTGCATTCAAATATATTTTATATAATCTCATTCGGTAATATTCTAATTATGAAATGAAAAACAGACTTTTATTGGCATATTTTCTTAACATACTTCTTTCAGAAAATTAAAAAATTTAAATAAAAGCATTATTCTCCTAAGAAAACAATGCTTTCAAACATTTTTTTAATTATTAAGGTATAATGTGTCCTGACTAAGGAGGTTTCAATTCAATTAAAATACACATTATCTGTGGTGAGCGCGCTGCGCCCGCAACGCCCTGGTTCCGAGCCAATAGACCAAAAACAGATTAAATAAAGTATTGTATGCAACTGCATATAATTAGGTATTAAAACACTCGAGTTATTTTGAAACACACCTGCGGCTCGTTTCAATAAACTACCCTCTATTATATGACAGTTGCATAAACTACTATTATTGGTCACATTAAATTCGATTAGATGTCAAGTATTTTCTGTGCATCAGTAATAAAATATAATGACTATCCGGAGAATAACCGGATACACACCGGTTATTCAATAAAATCACCTCAAAATCTCCGGAGGCTGAAATTGCCTCCGGTACACACCTCTAGTGATTACTTGCTCAGTGCTTGTTCTCAGATTTATAGATAAGAGTAAGAGCAATCTTTGATTCTGTGATTCTATCTATAGTATGTAATCTGAGCTCAGATTCTCTTCTTCTTCTTCTCTTCAATTCCTGAGGGCCGCGTTCCGAGGGTCAGAGTGCGTTGTTTGGTTGCTTTAACTTACTCGAAGGTTCCGAACGACCGGTTGTTGTATAACCTTAAATATCGTTTTTGGAGGTGAATTTTGCAAAATGTATAGAATTTATGATGTTTGAAAAGCAATAACTACCGTTACCAGTTAAAGATTCAACATTTTAACGACCTCTTTTGATAGTTAAAAAGTTGCGCTCAACCGCTCAACCCGAAGGTTGTGAACGACGCGGCGACGTTAGAGTGAAAAGTTGCACTCCCAAGTCGTCTTGTGCACTCCGAGTGCGCTCTAACTGAGGTTCGGAACGCGCTCCTGCACCCAACGTCATTTTCTTTCAGTATACACCAGTGCTGCCAGATCTTTAAGTTAAAAATTATCTGAGATTCTATGCAAAATTATTCCGTCTTACCACAAAAATATCATAAGACATGGTTTCAACGCCTGTTTAGGTAGACAGTGTCTAAAAGTTAAATAGCGCTTAAACGCGTTTTATTTTTTTTACCACAAAACCATGTTTAACACGTGTTTGCCTAAACACTGCCTAACTCGGTGCGCGTTTCATCTGCCTGTTTTGTAACTTTAGGGAACGTTTTGTTACATGTAGAAATTATTTGAAATACCAGTATCCTATTGCACCAAAATTATATATTTTAGTTATTATTTACATTCATTATAGATGAATATTCAGTACATCAGAAGGCTTGAGTGTAGCTATTAGATTAAAACACAAGCAAAAAGTACAAAAATAATGCTCTTCTATGAGTTATTAATCGATTCGGTGTTTCGGAAAAATAATAATATTATAATTTGTGTTAAGTTTAATGCGTCTTTATAAAATCTCTAAAAAAATCATATCTAAATATAATTTAAAGATAGATGTCAAGTAAGAGCTATGAATGAGGCTTAAAAAAATATAATTTTAAATAAATATTATATTATTAGATTTATAATTACATATACAAACATAACATTCCTTGCTTACCTAATGACGAGCCCAGCACCGTGACGCGCACGCAACGTGTAATTGGGGACTTACGAGGATCCACCCCGAGGATCACATGGTAGGTGATCCTTTAATAGATCCACAATTTTATATTAAAAAAAATCGGTTAATCTGTATCGCTTCCACTATAATACTCAAAAAGGTTCACGCGTGCACGATGTATTATAATCTATATTATTTTAAATTCTATATAAGTTGTTCATATCCACTGCAATTATCAATATTAAAAATGATAGAACTGAGTTAAACACTGGTTAAACCAAGGCTTGCGGCTGTTTAAATATAAACACGTGACTAAGGGATGTTTAATCCTAAACTCGTGTTAGGCGCCGTTTTGTGGTATAACATTTTTGAAACATCTGTTCAACACATGTCTAAGGCGTGCTTAAGTCTTTTGTGGTAAGATGGATTGTGTTTTCGTCGCAAGTCCTAAGGCAAACATTTAGGGCGTGTAACCTTAACAGATATCGTTTATTTTTTTAATGTAGATCCTGGATCTAGTTAGGACCCGTTACTTTCATATTTGGCAACTTTAATGTTAGGTGCCCACCTAATTTTCTGAAAACTTCAATAAATTCAAAGATCTGATACCAACAATGTTGACCATGGGGATGTGAGGGAGAGGAAATTTGGGAAAAAGAAATACTGGACTTAATAAATACGGCACTACCAGCACACCCGTCAGCTCTGTCATCCTGGAGGCAGTAATATCCTGGAACCCGAAAGTGGGACCCAGGAACCAACCAAGTCTCCGAGATGGCAATAACTGAGGGGTGATATTTTACAATCAAGTGTGCAAGTTCATGTTTCTTGCGTCGCATACTCTGTATGTTTCGTTGAAGCATGGTTAATGGATCCATAATGACCATACATAAAAAGTAGCTGTGAGAGTTTGTTGGCAACGTTGGACGGTAACGGTTTAGGATTCATCATTATTATGTTTATAACGAAGGATAACAAAGTTTCTATTATATTTTCTTACTGAGGAGATGATCCTGATGTTTGGTTGTCATTTAAAGCGCAACCATTTAGCAAACTTGATGTAAGAGCTGCAACAATTTTGTGGTGGGCAGTGGAATCATAAGATTTACCAAGAGTAGACTTATTTAGAGGACGGATATGTGAAACTGTTTTTTTGGAAGTTTTATTATGAATAGGTTCAGAAGGGCTTGCAGTTATACAAGTTTGGGTAGACGAAGAAGATGATGATGAGAGACTTTCTTATATGCAACTTCTGCGTGAACGCGATACTCTTGGAAACTGTGTTGCAGCTTCTTCATATGAGATATTATTTAGAGCCATAACACTTTTGATTGATTTTTGCCTCTCAAGTTCTGGGCAAACTATATTTGTAGCAAAATTCTGCCTAAACAATGTAGACAAGTGGGTTTCCTTTCTGTGACATTACAACTATCACCGGCACGCTCTTTGGTGTAACTGAAACAACGAGGTTTAGTCCTACATTGCGTTTTTGTATGCCCAAATCTGCAGCATGTGAAACATTGAATGATGGGGAATATATATAGCTCCACAGGTAACGATGTATAAAATAAAAATACCCTGTTAGGAAGCATTTGACCAGAAAAAGTTATTACCACTGTTTGAGTAGGAGTCCAGGAGACTTTCCCTTCTTCCACACTTTTTCTAATGAAGCGACGAGCTTTAAGTACCTTTCCACACCCAGCTGGAAGTTCCAATGAGCTCGCAAACTCAGTCATGGACATTTCTGTTGGGACCCCACGTATAAGACCCATCCGAGTAACGTTATATGTAGGAATAGTCGCTACATATTTGCTCACACTCAATACCGGTGATGTAATGAATTTTTTTGCATCAGAGGCAGTTGAAAATTCCACAGAAATTTTATTCCTACCTACTTTCTTGATGCCATCAGTACAAATGTTATTTACCTTATGAGATTTAAGGAACTAGCCAAATTTGATTGGTCTTATCATAGTCCCAACAGAAGGGTTGGATTCTGTGCGAGAAACATGGACTACAAAAGGGCCTTTGTCTGAAAGAGGATATGATAACCCTCCAACAACCATTGAAGGATCTACATAGACTGTTTCAATTGAAGCAGAAGCCAAATCTGGCGAAATTATAGATTTCTTGGCTGGAAGTTGCACTTGCGCAGTCAGATGCTTTAAAGGATCTGGGGGATCAGGAGGATTGGTTGGATCGAAATCCATGGTTGATGAATTGAGGTTATGAAATCTCAAATTACAAAAATATACAATAAACCTATTATCATAACAAATACTTTTAAAAGTATCCTAAAAAACATTAAATAATATTTAAATAAAACACTTAAAAAAGCATAAAATTATATATCTAGTGACAATTCCGCCTAATTTTCCTGTTATCTACGTGACGTCATAAACATCACGCAGCCTAACCGGAAGAATACCCGACTAGTTTCGCTTCTAAACGAAGCATCTTCAGGAGGTCTTGACTTACCGAGCGCACGATCGAGACTAAACGGCCAGCGGCTAAACACGCCTTTATATAGGCCCGATCGTGACTCACTTTTCTTTGTTGTAGCTTACAATTGGTAAAGATATACGTGTTTATAGTGATAATTATGTAACAATGTTATTGAATTGCTAACAGAATATTTTTAAATTATATATGGTATGTTTAGTGTTTACAAATATGAGAAATATTGAATAATATAGTAAACAATATTAGGAAACTAGTTTTAACTTAAAATTATGAAAGGGTCGCAGAGTGACGTCAACACTGGTTCGGCGGGTAGCTCGGTTCGGCCAGCAGGCGGCTTCCACGATGAAACAGTCACAGGACCTGCTTGTAGCTGCTCGGGACACGTGGGGATGACACGGTGGGTGGCGTGACTCGTAGCGTGACGTCATCACTGGTAGCTGGTTCGACGGGTGGCTTGGCTCGGCACGTTATGAAAAAATAATAAACAAATATTACAAATAATGTTTAAATTATTAGGTTTCAATTTGATTTAATCTGTACTTAATTAAATGCTTTACATTTTTCTTGTAATTATTCAAATTGACTCCTTCAATGGCTTATTTGATAATTAAAGGAGTCAAATTGAATAATTACAAGAAAAATGTAAAGCATTTAATTAAGTACAGATTAAATCAAATTGAAACCTAATAATTTAAACATTATTTGTAATATTTGTTTATTATTTTTTCATAACGTGCCGAGCCAAGCCACCCGTCGAACCAGCTACCAGTGATGACGTCACGCTACGAGTCACGCCACCCACCGTGTCATCCCCACGTGTCCCGAGCAGCTACAAGCAGGTCCTGTGACTGTTTCATCGTGGGAGCCGCCTGCTGGCCGAACCGAGCTACCCGCCGAACCAGTGTTGACGTCACTCTGCGACCCTTTCATAATTTTAAGTTAAAACTAGTTTCCTAATATTGTTTACTATATTATTCAATATTTCTCATATTTGTAAACACTAAACATACCATATATAATTTAAAAATATTCTGTTAGCAATTCAATAACATTGTTATATAATTATCACTATAAACACGTATATCTTTACCAATTGTAAGCTACAACAAAGAAAAGTGAGTCACGATCGGGCCTATATAAAGGCGTGTTTAGCCGCTGGCTGTTTAGTCTCGATCGTGCGCTCGGTAAGTCAAGACCTCCTGAAGATGCTTCGTTTAGAAGCGAAACTAGTCGGGTATTCTTCCGGTTAGGCTGCGTGATGTTTATGACGTCACGTAGATAACAGGAAAATTAGGCGGAATTGTCACTAGATATATAATTTTATGCTTTTTTAAGTGTTTTATTTAAATATTATTTAATGTTTTTTAGGATACTTTTAAAAGTATTTGTTATTATTAAATATGGATTTCCGCAAAGTAACGCCTGAATCTATTCAAACCTATTATCTATTATACTTACCTAAGTCACAACTATACAATACTACACTACACTAAGATAAATCAAAACAGTGGCTTACACAGCCAGAAACTATAAACTTCGAACGCAGAATCTTATTGATTTATTTTGATTTGAAAACAAAAATACACGCAAGCAATTCTTCATTTAATTTACCTACTAAGTTAGAGCGCACTCGGGGCACAGATTACATAATAGGAGTGGGATGGAACCAAAGACGTTTCAAACAACCAGACTACGCTATAAACTTATTTCACACTTGGGTTTATCAAAAATCATCCGTAAGAAATATGGCACCAACCGCAAGCGTACAAGTTTTGTAACAAAAACCTGAATAGGTGAAACCATTTCTGAATAGGCACTTGTCAATTTTTGTTGGCAATTGGTCCACGTCATTAAGTTTTTTTTTTTGGATACGTTGTTTGTTCACAAAGATATTATTTTGCCTAAGGACGTAATGGCCACCGCCTTCTAGCTCTGTCTTGATTCTATGGCTTGATCTCTTTTGATCACCTGCTCCGTTAGAGCCGCCTTAATTACAGTATTCAGCCTCGGTGTAGCTATATTTTAGCAGTTTTAAGGTACTAGATGCTTCTTAAGAAGATCTTTCCGGAAATCTTTGCTTAATACGGATGTAGGTATATGAGCAAATTTGGATGCAACATCCTTGTTAAAAGGTCTATAATAGATAGTCACGGACGGTCCGCTCCTAATATGTCCAGAATTTCAGTGCCAACGGTACTGTTCGGTTTTTCATGAAAGCATAGAGCGATCGCGTCATCTGGCGAAGTATCAGTTATATTAATGTGGGGTAGTTCGCTATTTTGGAACACAGGCTATGTATCAACCTTAGTACCAGTATTTGCAATTCTTTCCTGGCCTAAACGGATACATTGGCGATTAATCTTATGTCTCAGGTTGATATTGAAAGTATTTTCTTTAATTTATAGACAGGCTCTTATGCTACTTACTCATGAAAAGTAGAAAGTAGGTATAAATAAATGATTGCAACGATGTATTTTTACAAAACACAGCACGTGATTATGCTTGGAGCGGTTATGATTCAGTAGTCTACTCTGATGCATATTCATTCATTCGCTCGTGCGCTAGCGTGCGAACAAGTCGAGTGGTTTTACGTACGTGAATTATTTACTCGTCTACCTTCTTTAGTGTTTAAATAGTTTGCTTAAAATGCCGAACATATCCAAGTGCGACAATTATGATAAAAATATAACTAAAAAGTCACCTGGACCAATTGCGTGAAGCCATAAACAAGAGGAAAGTTACGGGCTGTAGTTCCGTGAATATCTGTCCTTGGAGAACCCAGCCATTCGGTATGGTGGGCGTTAAAATCTCCAAGGATGATAATTTCCGCGGAAGGATACTGCTCAACAACTTTGTCGGTTGCGTTTTGGACATGCCAAAAGAAATGAGTGTTACCAGTTCCGTCGCACTCTCTGTCATGGGACCTGTACAAACACGAGTAGACTCTGGTGGATCCTCCGAAGTCAAATCGTACCCATAGTGTGGAAGTGTTCCGATTTTCAAGGCCATGTAGACGGTGGCAGCAAATATCCTCCCGGGCGTACAGACATACCCCGGCTTTTGAAAAAAACTTATGTTCTAGATTGTAGCCAGGGTACTTAAGGTAGGATGTAACACCCGGAATTGAAAACTGCGTCTCCGTTAAAAACAATAAGGCCGGCTTCGTCGTCTCTAGATGGTGGTGGACTGCGTTTAGGTTACCATGAATTCCCCTAGAGGGGTCCGCTGAAAAACGCTTTTCCTTATTGCTTCGGCTCATAGTTTAATAATTTAAAAAGGGAGTCAGGAAGTGCTACAGAGTCAGCAAAACGGAGAGAAAGTGGAGGGTGCATTAGTCACACATACCTTTGCAGGTTATGTGAGGAGCTAGTGCGGGGCACGGAAGGGCCCCCGGTCCTCCCCGGAGAGCACTGCCGGGTCCACGTCCGGTCACCAACCGGCACGACAATGCTTCCCGAGATTATACTCCAGTTGGACAGCCTCCCATTGGCCGGTTTGTCCGGGTTCGGGTCCCCTACTGACTGGCGGGTGGCCAGCGGTCAGCCGTTTCACTGGGTCTCCTTGACCCCCGCCCTACCTCATCACGCCTACCAGTATGGTGTGAGCTTAACACCAATCCTGTTCTGAATTACGCTGACACTGTGTGGCACAGTTGGGAAGGGGGATATTACTCGCTACAGTGTCATTCATACCTAAACACAGTGCAATACTGCTTTGAGGCTGAATACATGACACTGCGGTGGTACCCACCGAGACGGCCTCATGCTAAGAGACCTACCACCTAGTTGCTGCCTGATTCGCACCACCCAGGGACCACGTGTAGGGAATCAAGTTTAAGGGTACTCTCCTACGGACGAGGGCAGCTCAGCCCCCAAAGTTACTTAGTTTTCATAAATTAATATAAAGTAGAAATCATACTGTTTATTTTATCATTTTTAACATTAAAATTATATTATTCAAATATGAGCACAAGAATCAATTATAACTCGGTTAAAATTATTTAAACTACCCAATATAATTAAGTAATCACAAAAAAAATATAAAACGTCTAAAGGCAAACGTAAACATAAACACATATTTTTTAGCAAATGTTATCAATAAGTAAAAACAAAAATGATGACAAAACTATTTAAACGAAACCCTATATAAATAATGAAGAAATAACTCATTTTTTTTCATTTAACAGAAACAAATGAAACAATAAAACAAAACAGTTAGTTTGTTATTTTTAATTACTTAGTTAAATTATGATGTAGGATCTTTATCCTTAAAAAAATTTTAAAATGTTGTTATTGAACAAAAAAAAATTGCAATGAAAACAAAATAAAATGTACCACATTTTTATGAGATATTCTTAAAACAATTCAAAAATTAAAATATAATAATAATATCTTTATTGAAAAACTTACATTGCACAGAAGTTGTAGTATTTTGTATATGTATAGTAATAGTATATTTTTATTGATATTTATGTATTAGAATGTATATTAAAGTACCTACTAGTAAACGTCTTATATATGACTTCAAGTTGCACCAACCACCTATTCCCTTTTTTGTTTCTGTCCATCCAAAGGTTGTCTGGAAGAAATTGCTTTTATAGCGATAAGACCGCCCATTGTAATACCATTATGTAAGTGTTTTTATTGTTAATATTTAATATATGTAAAATTTGTAAATTGGTTTGCAATAAAGAGTTATTGTATTGTATTGTAAGTTGTTGAAACTCTGCCTTTTGCTTTAGTAGAAACTGTGTTGCAAAAGGCAGTCTCTCCCATAGATTAATATCAAAGTTTAACAATAAAAGTAACATAACTAAACTACAGTAGATACAATAAATTTGTTACAGAGGATAAAGTACTAACCTAGGATCAAACAATCTGGGATAACAACATTAGTAACAATGTAAAATATACTGATATAACTGTGACTATAAAATCTTCAGTAATGAAATAGTTCTGTTATAAAAATATTAGTGATTAATGATTACAATATAAATTTTACGGTAGTATATAAATAAGTACTGATAGATATTTATGCAAATAATACATAAAGTAAATTAATTTTAATATTTACTTTACGGGATACTGTATTAATAGTTTGTGTAATGTATGCGTGTGTGTGTTTATGTGTGTGGGAAAACGAGAGTGTGTTTGTGTGCTAAAAGAGCGGTGTTGTGCAAATGCTGCAGGGAAGAGGTCGACAAATGCTATCAACCTTACCTATCGGATTTTCGGAAGAGTGCTTCAAGAATCTATTTCGAATATCGAAAGATGTCGCTCTTCGTGCAAGGCTTTGAAAACGATATTAGAAGGATGCGATCTCACGGTCTTATCCGTACACTTACACAAACTAAATACCTAAATAGGTATATTACTTATTAAATACAATTATTGTTTTGGTCTATTTTAAATTTCGTTAAAGGAATAGTAGGTATAGGCATAATATCCTTAACCTAGTATTTAACTGTATTTCTGAACTATCGTGTAAGTAAAGACTAAAAAAGCTTCCGGTTTGTCTGCTTTAAAATTTTCCTGTTTACATCTTGTAATTTTGTTATTTAGGAAAATAACAATAATAAATATATTTTCACTGGCACTTTAATCGTGTTTGTTAATTTCTTTTGTAGCGGGCAGAATAATTTTGAGATGTTTTATTGGTTTACGAATAGGTACGCTACACAAAAATAATAACGAGTATTAAAAAACCAAATTTATAAACTATGCGTAGGTATGGAAGATAGCTTCAGTCAGCTGTCATAACCATACTTTTCTGTTCGATATAACTTCAACCCAATACAGAGAAATTTTATAATTTAGTTATGTTTTTCTATAAATTTTAATATTCAACAAAAACATACTGTAATTATCTGTTTTATTTAATAAAATGCTTAAATTTTAATTATTTTCTGAAAAACTTATTTCCGTAATGAATGAACAGTTTTAATAATCTGTGCAAAACAGTCTAATTTCGAAGTTGCCATTCCATAATAATCGACATCGTAAGAAGGTCCACAATTTCACGATCGTAAGACGTCGTAAGAATTATCGACATCGACAACAGTACCATACTTGCAATAGGCGATACGATTCTTCAAATTTAGTGATCATACTTAAAAAACTACATTACACTTAAAAAATACATACGGTACTTGCACTGCTGGTGTCCGTATTTCATACAAATAAAAGAAAACCTATACGCCAATCGCCAAATTTTTGCGTTAGTGAGGCTTTACACGTAGCAACAAATAATATTGTTTTAACATGTCGGTAATAAATTATTATTTATATTTAGAAACATTTAAGAAGTAAATGTTTTTACTTCATTACAATTCATAAATCGCAAATTTTTCTACAAACAACGAAAGGATTGAAATCAACTTAACTCTGGCAACTCTAAGTCACTGTTAGAACGGGACACAGGGTTCAGTGGTAGCCTTCTCACTTGGCTGCATTATTATTTAGCGTGCAAAAAGACTCTTACGACCTTAGCATAAGGTTTTATTTTCTTTATTTTAGCTGCATGATGCACAGATAGAGCTCATTCCTGTTGTACGTAGTACTTATAACTTCCATGCAAGGAACTTATACCCGACCTGGAATGTGCACAGGCTGCCGATGCGCGGTCCGAGTGAGATAGCTTTGCGAGAGCCCTCTGTCCCTTTCATTAGGGTGACCAAACAATGTAGGTATTTAGGACATAATTACGTGAACAAAATCATTTGATTTCATAAAATCATAATGCTATAGGTTATAGAGGATAAAATAAAATAAAACGCATGCAATAATTCATAAACATATATATATTGGTATTAATGTACTTACAGTCATGGTCACACATTACTAAACAAACAGTTTTATGCAACTTCTGTCTTAAATTTGTTTTCTGACCTCTAATTTTTAATGTTTGAGTTTTACCGTGGCTCATCAAACGGGCGGTAAGATAATAAGACGCAATGCTTTTAGTAAGTTGCATTTCGTGTGAATCTTCACATTGAAATGATTGAAGAGGATGTGGTGGATCAAAACATTCTCTCAAAATACTATAAAAGTTTCGCAAAACAAATAATATAATTTTGTTTTTATTTACCTTTTTTTATGACTCTGAGCTATAAAATTTGTATATTTTTTTCGTATACAGAATGATTTGAAAAACATATTTAGAAACATATTTTAGTTTTCCTCTGTCTACGAATGACGTAAAGGATGAAACTATGCATATATCAATAGAGTTCATATAGTCATGATCCTCATGTTTCTTAACTCTTCAAAGTCATAGTTCCCGCGAGCCTATAAGCCTATACGGCCTATAAGCCTATACCAAGCGACTGTGGCGACGAAAACGTGAGCGGGGAATTGTTCCACAAATGTTGTAATATTTGACGCGTCCCTGGACTCTTATCAGTGTAAGTCACATTTTTAGAAAGCCAATGAACTAGGCTATTTGCTATTTTTACTTGAAGAAAGAAATACCGCATCCCGCATAGGATTCGCTTTTACAGCCTGGAATCGCACATTTTTTAACCATATTTATTATGTACGAATAAAGAAATATTGCCGAATTACGGTTAAATAAATATCACCACGTTGATCACCACAATTATAACAAATCCAAAATGGCTGATGGGATGCCAGTTCAACTTAGATACATCCTACCACATCCTACTAATAAATCTATTCTTTTTCAAACAACACTTTAATACCGTGTCCAAATTATTGGAAAAAGAAAATGTAATTTTAAACGATAATTTAAAAATATTAGGATTATTAGAAAGACAAGCAGAAAGATTGTAATATTTTTTAACAAGAGATGACAAACAAGTTTTTTTTTTACCATTCCTACTACGTTCGAAAATAACCCTTCTGGCAGCACTTAAGAAAGGGACACAGGGCTCCCGAAGCGCTTTCTCTCTCGGACCGGATTTCTCTCTGACTAAATGTTAATCGGAAATAGAACTTAACTTCATATATATAAGGTTATTTTCTTATCGAGGAAAAAATGTCGGTGCACATTCCACGTCGGGTATAAGTTCCTTGCTTCCATGTCATAACCATACTATTCTCTTTGATTTAATTTCAACCCGATACTGAACAATTTTATAATTTAGTTCATCATCTATATTTTTTTTGTATTCAACAAAACCATACTGTAATAATTATCAGTTTTATCTAAAAAAAATGCTTTACTTGTAATTATTTTCAGAGAAACTCATTTCCGTAATGAATGAACAGTTTTAATAACCTATGCAAAAACAGTCTAATTTCGAAGTTGCCATTTCGTAATAATCGACATATGGTCCACAATTTCACGATCGTAAGACGTCGATAAGAGTTATCGACGACAGTACCATACTTGCAATAGGCGATACGATTTGTCAAATTTAGCGATCATAGCGATTCGATAATTTAAGTTAAGCATATTATGCCTATACCTACTATTCCTTCAACAAAATTTAAAGTGGACCAAAACAATAATTGTATTTAATAAGTAATATACCTATTTAGGTATTTAGTTTGTGTAATGTGTACGAATAAGACCGTGAGATCGCATCCTTCTAATATCGTTCTCAAAGCTTTGCACGAAGAGCGATATCTTTCGATATTCGAAATAGATTCTTGAAGCACTCTTCCGAAAATCCGATAGGTAGGATTGATAGCATTTGTCGACCTCTTTCCTGCAGCATTTGCACAACACCGCTCTTTTACAAAAACAAAAGTCGACGTCATCTTAAAGTTCCATGCTAGGGCTATCGTCAAAATTCGTTAAATTTTAACGATGTTTACCGAATCTGTCTGAAATTCGACTGTGTAGAACACTGCACTCTGATTCGTAAGCTTTCACACTATGGTAGTCGTGGAAAAGCTTTGAATCTAATAGAGTCTTATCTGTCAGATAGGCTACAGATGGTTGGAATAAATGGCAATACTTCTTCCGGGTCTTTGGTAAAAATAGGTGTACCGCAGGGATCAATTTTGGGACCTTTTCTGTTCCTAGCGTATATTAATGATCTGCCTTGCATGGTCAAAGATTTCTGCGATATTGTTTTATTCGCAGATGATACCTCTCTGATTTTTAAAGTAGATAGGAAAGATAGTGAACTCATTCATGGAAATAATGTGTTATCTATGATCTCTAAATGGTTCGCCGCTAATAATCTTCTCTTAAATTCAAAAAAGACCAAATGTTTAAAGTTTTCTTTACCAAATGTTCCTTATGTTGAACCAAACATTAAGCTTGGCTTAGATAAACTCTCTATTGACAAAGCGACAGTCTTTCTAGGAATCAAAGTGGATTCAACTTTACAGTGGGATCCACATATACATAATCTAGCCGGAAGACTTAGTTCTGCTGCATATGCAGTTTGTAAGATAAGACAGTTGACAGACATAGCTACTGCACGGCTAGTTTATTTCGCGTACTTCCACAGTATTATGTCGTATGGTGCATTGCTGTGGGGAGCTGCTGCTGAGATGGAAACAATCATTATCTTACAAAAGCGTGCAATTCGAGCCATATATGAAATGGATTCTATGGAATCTCTAAGGGATCTTTTTAAAGAAATTGATATATTAACTTTACCGAGTCTGTATATATTTGAAAATATTATGTATGTTCAGAAAAAAATTGAGTAAATAGCAGTACCAGGTTTTAGACTAGCAAAGACAAATAAAAAGTCCTTTTAAGGTAATTGTGTGCGGTTTTATAATAAAATTCCGAAACATATTACAATGCTCACAGAAGGACAATTCAAGTTGCTTGTGAAAAATATTTTGATTGAGAAATTATACTACAAAGTTTGTGATTACTTAAACGACAAAGATGCTTGGAAAGTTCCGCCTCTGCCTGTCACCTACGTAATTTGAACAAATATTGTAATAGTCATATTATATTGTATATAACACATTGTTAAAAGATGTTTAAAAGAATGGCCCCGAGTTTCTTGCCCGTTCTTCTCGCAGTGGCTCTATAATTTTTTTTTGCTGAACGTGGCAGTACAATGTAGAATATTTCAATATTAAAATTTGTAATTGACCTTCATAAGAGCGTCGTAGACGCCTAAATTGAATTAATGATTTTGAATTTTGAATTTGAATCTAATTACCGATCGTTTAAGTAGGTTTCATACTTGCAAACATCTATATAACCCATTTCATCGAATTTAGACGAATTTAAATGTCAAATTTAGCGATGGGTAATTTCGGTACTTGTGCTGCTGACCTGACAACCTCACATGAAATCGTCGACTAGACATTAATAGCGGTGTGTTTTTGATAACGTAATATATTTGAAGAATTTTAATAAAAAATGGGGAGAATCTGTATCGTGGGGGCTTGCGGAAGCGAGTATTATCCTGATTATGGCTTACCTTTTCACAGGTATTAGTTTTAAACACAATTTGTTAATGAAGAATTACGGTGACCATGCATGACTATCTAATCCTTTTTTTATTTTATTGTCATGAGGAAAATGCATTTACGCATACACACCTGCCAGGGAGCAGGTATGCGGGCCCAGCATCTGGGAAACCCCCCCCCCCCCCCCCAATGTGCCGCTTTGTGGGTGCCCACGAGGGCATTCTCACCTCATGAGGACCTAACCCTGATGGGGGGTACCGGCTGTCGCCACGGCCGACACCCCAGGTCCTCTGAGCAGTATGATCGGCTCGCCTCCGTGTCCGTGCTCTGCGGAGCGGGACAGAGAGAGGATCTCTCTCCCTTTCCCGCTCCTCCACCTCCCTCTTCTGAGACGATTGTCTCAGAAAACCCCCTCCCACTACCTCTCGTCACCGACCATCTTTACGATGATGGCCGTCAAAGAGAAGTCGGGTCACTATCCAATCCTAGTTCAAGAACAAATAACTTAAATACCTATGCATTTTTTATTCCTTTCTCTATTAAAATAACTTTGTTTCAATTTCAGATTTCCTTAAGATCCTTATGTTAATGAATATATTCAGGCGTTACTTTGCGGAAATCCATATTTAATAATAACAAATATTTTTAAAATATCTGAAGAAAACATCAAATTAATATTTTAATAAAACACTTAAAAAAATACAAAAATATATCTAGTGACGATTCCGCCTAATTTTCCTGCTAAGATACCGGAAGAATGAAAAATTCTTCTGGTTTGGCTGCTTGGCGTTTGTGACGTCACGTCGGCTTTTACTAACGTACGTACGAACGTTAAGCCGCGTTGACACGATCAGAGTACTCTCGGACCGAGTCCCCTCGTACGAGTCGGCTTCATACGAGTGTACAGGGATAGTGGTTTACACACATCAAAGTTTTATCATTATTTATAACATTCAAGATGACAATTTCATATGGCATAGACGGATTTGTTATTACAGGGTGTCGAAGCTTTTGACGACATATTAATCGAAGAGATGTCAAATTATGACAAGCTTTTATTTAACGTTCCAGAGAACTTCTTCTGCTTCATAAAGTTCAACAAATCTAATAGTATCATGCTCAGACCACTTTTTCTTCGCACGAGACGCTTGTGAATTGTTGTTAGACGCCATTTTGTTTTTCAATTTCCATCCGAGCTAGCTCGTAAGAATAGAGCGCGGTCCGAGTCAACACAGATCGGATGCAGTCGTCCGAGTGTGCTCGGATTACCGGTTGTCACAATACGACTAGCTTCCGAGTAGGTATCCGAATGCACTCGGTCCGAGAGTACTCTGATCGTGTCAACGCGGCTTTATGCGAGGTCAATAGAAGCTGTCACTTAGACAAAACAGCTGTTTCAGCCACCTATTCTAACATAAGGGTCTTAAGGAAATCTGAAATAAAGTTATTTTAATAGAGCGCGGTCCGAGTCAACACAGATCGGACGCCGTCGTCCGAGTGTGCTCGGATTACCGGTTGTCACAATCTGAGTAGCGTCCGAGTAGGTGTCCGAATACACTCGGTCCGAGAGTACTCTGATCGTGTCAACGCGGCTTTATTGTTTTGGTGTATGTTAAATTTCTTTAAAGGAATATTATAGGAAAACTTAATACTAAACTATATTTCTGAACTATCGTAAAGACTAAAAAAATAATAATCTGTTCAAAAATAGTCTACTTTCGAAGTTGCCATTTCGTAATTATCGACAAACTGTTCACAATTTCACGATCGTTAGCCGTCGATAAGAGTTATCGACAACAGTTCCGTACCTGCAATGAGCGATACAATTGGTTAAATTTATAGATCATAGCGATTCGACAACTTAACGAGTTATACTACGGTACTTGGACGGCAAAAAAAATACTATTAGTTGCGTCCCTAAGTAATTTGTGGAAACGTTGCCCTGGCAGCACTGGACAAGACCACACCACACGTCCGTCCGCCATTTTTATCTGTCAAATGACAAATCAATCAAAATCCAAGCAAGACAAACGCCGCGCCGGTCTTTTCCGCTGAAGCGTCTGTTGTTTCACAGCGGAAAATTGGTAAATGATGGCAGCGAATAATTATTTTGGATTTACACACGGAGGGACACAATACGGGTAAGTTAAGAGCGTAATTTAAGCAATTTCAAAGTATTAACCCCTTGACCCCTCTTACTCGACACAAATTGACATTTAAATAATGGTCAAAAACACGCGAAAAAACGATTTTTAGGGAAAACTTTAATTACTTCGGAAATACTATGCCGTTTTTCTTGAAATAAGAAGTAACATACACTAAAAACTACGTTTTATTTCTTTATGTTGCATGTAATGTGGTTTTGTATATAAAACTGCGTAAATTACCCTTGATAAATCTAGTTCCCGCCAAACACGCTACCGTTGAAGCATCTTGGTTACAACTGTAACCAACAGATTATATCATCATTTTTCTTTGCTTATGATTTTGACCCTGACATACTCTTTGCAGAAATACTACCTTTTATCTTGTGTATTCTATGGGTATTGAATAATCTTTGCATGAATAGCCCTGCCTAAACTAAAATAAACAAAGAAAAAAAAAAGTCACTTTTCGACACGAAAATACTTGTTCCATGGTTCGATCCATGAAGTGTCTCTTACATTTATAGCATAAAAATATATTAGACTCAATTTGTCTTAAACATTATAACGACGAAAAACCTGCGGAAAAGCTTTAATACGAAAAAAACGAAAGTACGGGAGCACGGTAGCCATTACAGGACAAATATGTCCGCATAATGAGTTTGCGGAAAATGGCGCCGAGGACAATATTGTCCGCTTAATGAGTGCTCAAGTTAAGCAATGGTTTTTATGCAGTTTCTTGAGTTACGTGTGATCTAGTATGAGTACCGTGTGCTCGGGTTTTCATAATCAAAATGGCGTCGTCATGGTATTGATCGTACGGAATTGCAGTGAAATCATGAAATAACGATGTGCGTGCCGATTTTTCAGGGCTGCTACAGCTAGTGCGGCATACGGTGGCCAAACCGGGTACGCGGTTGCGCCGGCGGCTACCGCAGCCACATACGGAACTCAGCGCGCCGCTGCTACGGGATACGACACCGCCTACCAGGCCGCGGCGGCCACCCAAGGTACGACCTTTCGAATCTTGGCATGTAGGCTGGAAAATACGTCTCTTGGTTTATATTTTTCAAGAGTTCAATACATACATGTGTTTAAAAAATGATGTTTTTGTAATTCATATCGCCCTCCTCTAAATCGATAATACTGCCGTGCCATGTTTAGCGCTGCGTAATTCAATTACCCACTCTGAATCAGTTGTCAAATACATTAGTTACTTAGAGTATAATCAACTGATAATTTTTCTGGGTGAAACAAATCAATATCCTATAACATTGTGTCAGTACCTTTGTGTGGATAAATATCAGTACACCTGAAGTGCTCCATAATATTCTAGGTTAAAACTGATTCTAAGTTTAAAATCATCAATTTTATAATAGCATCTATGGGGTGCTGATGAAAAATGTTCTAATTGATGCTACTACTACCATGTTCAGAAAAAGGTCACTGTGTGAAGAAAAATATGTGTTTTTATCAATAAGTGTCAACAATGTAATAATACATTGGTTCACTGTTTCCTAATATATAATATGATTGATATAAAAAGGCTAGAGCATAATAATGACATGTGCCTTGTTAAATTCTGAATTTTTTTTTTTTCTGTAGATTGTTAAACTTATACTTGAAACATTATGTATAATAATAATTTTTGTGCAACACAAATACAGACTGCAGTCTATGCTCACCAAAAAAAAAATCCTTCATATTAGTTAGGCTAACTGCAATATTTTGAACCAACATTTTTAGATTTGACAGTGGTTGCACTTTGGTCTGCATACATAAACAAAACTTGCAAGATATTTATAAGATAACCAAGTTGATCAAATTAAGAAACACTGACACTAACATAACACTTCTGAGTAATTGAGTGATCATTTAATATTCTGAGCCTGAGTTCAGGAATGTTATTTTTCAAACAAAACCGCTTGAACCTGGTTATTGCACAATAATATCCTCATCTACATATGAAAAAGCTAATCACAGAAAGCTGTATTTTTTCTGTGATAATGTTATAATAAATTTATTTTGTTACTAATGACCTGAAAATGTTTTGTGATATAAATTATTTCTAGTGAATATTTTAGTAGTCAAATAAAATATAACTAACTTATTGTAAGTCTGTGGGAGGAGTGAAAGAGGACTGCGCTGTGAATGATGAGGGCCTATAAAAATAACAAAACATCAAACATTATTTATTTCAATTCATTGTGCTTTAATATCTTAATAAATTCAAATTATTCCTCTATCACAATTCATGAGAAATAAAAAAAACATTATCTCTCTCTGAGTGCAATGGAGTGTTCAATATTTTTTAGTGAGTTCATCTTTAATTGTGTGAGAAAGACAGGAGACTGGCTTCATTCTCGTCCCTACTTAGTGCTATTTAAAAGGTGAGGAGTGATACTGAAGATTGAAATAAAAATGAAAGAAAAGTTGTTGAATAAATGAAAAATAGTTTACATGCTATTCTCAGACCTACCCACATACAAAATTTCATAGGAATCAGTCGGATTGTTTCAGAGTTTTGTTACAAACTCTGACACAAAATGTTATATATTAGATTACTAAAATTACTGTGTGGTTTTAAAATCATGATATTTTCAAAGTATTTTGTTTAACCCTCTGCCACTGAGGTGGTAGTCCGTCAGACACCATCAAACAGATGCAACATTGCCAATTCGCAATATTGCGTGATGTAGCTCTGTCTCGCCCAGTACCTTCCTGCATGGGCTCGTAGCAGTGGGTAGTGTAGCACGAGCCATTGCATGGTCTACTGGTCAAGAGCTACGAGCTTATGGTGTCCGTCAGACGTAAGTACAGCAATAAGATCTGATTCTGTTAGACGTTACCTCACAAAGACCAGCTGTAGTTCCATAGTGTCCAACATTCGTAACCTCAGTAAAATATGTAAGTTGGCATAGTGTCTCGTATAATATGAGTTACACTATGTCAATTATGTAACCTTAGTTTAAAGTAGGTAATTGTAATTGTATTTATATTCCTTTTTTTTTTTAACACGAATCCCAAACCTTCCAATGAACAATATTCTAAGGTCCCAATGAACCTAAGAATATTGATACTTACCCAAATGGACTTGAGGAGTAAGAGGAAGAAACTGACTTCAGTGACTTTGACGACTCAGTGGAAGACCTTGACTTTAAGACTGACGAAAGAATAGGATATGCCGAAATCTTATATTGAGAACAGCATGATGAAAACAGCGAGAGCTTTGATTGTCAATTAGAAGGGTTCTAGGTAAGGATTTGCCTCCCCCCCCTCAACCTCCTCCTCAACCATGACCATCAGCAAAAAGGTCAGGTTAGCATATGGCCCAGAAAACTGAAATGGCAGACAAGATGCAGCTGAAAAAGCATATTAAAAGCTTATAATGCTCAGCACATATATGTGAACACTGTAAAATAAAAATTAGGGCAAACTTTGGGACTGATTTGTGCCTAAACATATCATACGATTTGGTTAATTTAAATATTTTTCATAGCTTCTAATTCCATTAAAAATAAATTGGGCATCAGTTTATTTGATATAAGTACATTAAGATTTTTTTTAAATACTTTGCAAGGTTATTTACCAAATTTCCAAGAAATTGATCTCAATACAAGAAATTCATAAAAAATTAAAATATTAATTTATTTTGTTTGATGTTTATTTATTTAGAATGTGTATAAACCAATACTTGATATATATAATACAAATTTATAGTAAAGCTTCAAAACATAGATAATTCACGCTTGTAAAGCTGACGACTGATAGACTCCACGTCAGTCAAATGTTAACAATAAGGTCACCTCAGTTGCAGAGGGTTAAACAATTAAAGGTTACCATTTAGCCTTGGGGAAGGTTTGGCTATGATTTGTAATGATGTGAACAAAAGCTCCATGTAATGGATCCCCTGGTTCCCCCAGCGGCGGCAGCTCACGCGCACGCTCACGCAGCGGCCGCGGCGGCATCGGCGTACGACGCTAGCAAGTCTGCGTACTACCAGCAAGCCGCCGCGTACCCTGCCGCAGCACCCCCGCAGCCGCAGCAGGCCTACGACGCCGCCGCTGCCAAGCCTGCCTACTCCACCACTGCTACCTATGCACAGGTCTGTATCATTATCATGGCTGGTCATTCTAGGTCCGTAATGAAGTGATATGATTGGAGCATTCTGATTATGTGAAGGTGTAGATTTTGTAATTAAAAGCATGTTAATATATTTTCATATCAGTTTTTGTTGTTAAACTTATTAAGGCAAATTTTATATCCTCGACAAAAATAAAAATTATCTTTGGTTTGCACGTATTTCGTAAAAGATATGATGGGGATGAATTTGATAAACTATTAAGTTACTTGCATGAAATAGGTAAATGTAAATAGTTTTGTACCTAGTTTTAACAATAATATGTCACAAATAATATCAAATCAAAATAATGTCATAATTTTTTCACTTTTTTCAATCTATTCAACTAATAGTAAGCTGTCGAAGTTATAGTCCTAAACAGTAAATTGTTTATTGCAGGAATAAATTTGAAGTTCAATGCTCCATTTTCTAGATAATGAATTATTTCATTGCATCACATAAGGTACTGAAACATGCAAATTTCAGCATAATCTCTAGAGTTAGCGTCAAAATGCTCAGTTAAACTCAACCAGAGCCTTGGTTAATTACTGATACATCATTGAGTAATTACTGCCATGTGAGTTGAATTTTATCTTAGATACCTTTTTTTGAAGTTTTGTATTCATTTTCGTGATTTCAACACTATTTACTGCATTTTTAAAATGGTTTCTAAATTGTCCTGCAAGTTAGTCGATGCCACTATCATTTCACTTCATTGCAGACCTGGTATACAATGTGTAGCTTAACAGTGCCGTAATACTGAAAGGTGGGCTTGGGTATCCGCTCAGTAGACCCCTATCAAAGATTAAAATATTATATTAAAAACTTTTTGACAGCTGCAGCCCCAACCATTATTTACCCCATACCCTGCGCTCTTGCTGTAGCGACATACCGCCCGCGCCCCGCATAGCCATGCACCTACCACCGTCCGCTTACCCCGCACCCCGCCCGAACACACACATACCCACCTAAATCGCAGACGCGAGCATAACGCCCGCCATGAATAATTTCTCAAGAAAATACCTAGCTATTTATCTGGGGTTGCAAGAGTAAGTAAACATTTCGTTTTACTTGTTGGTGCAAACATAACCTGCACAAGGAGCTATGGTAAAGGCTAGGAAGGATTTAGTTAATGAGACATTATAAAAACATTTTTGTTTTCTAGGTACAGTAACTAATTTTATCATCAGGGGATATTGGGGAATGGGATGTTGATGTAAAAAGCTTAGAAATAACTACTAACAAACTAAACAATTTTACCTAAATATGTCACAGTGCACATTAATCCATAAAAGAGTCATCAGTTAAATACTAATAAAAAGCTAGGGTGGCTTGGTACCTTCTATGAACATTACACATATTTAACCTTTTGTATATATGAGAAAGTAAGTCTGTACTTTCTGAGTGCTTATTTAGGAATAGCTAACTATAGGTACCTATCTGACAGAAGTGTCTAATGCTTAGCTAAAACACAATTTTGAAATACTATTTGTAACCAGCTATTATATCAAAGGCACACCTAATTGCATAGTTACTTACTGTTTGTTATTTGTACATTTGACTTCATAGTGCACATATGCTATGCAAAAATGTTACATTTCTAGTTTAAGGGTTCAGTTATTGTTACTTCGTTTTGGTAGGATTTTAGCATTATATTTATCACATCTTAACATAGTCTTTCGAACTAGACCATTGACGAACACATCATTTATGGAACAGTTAACCTACATCCTCCAGAGAATATGAAAGTAATTTTTTTAATAGGTATCACAGTTATCAATGAGAATAAAGATTAACTGTTTCATTACGAGACTAAGTAGATATCTGCTCTGCCAACATCCTATAGGAAGGGTTCGAAATGCCGGCCTTTTTGTACCAACCACAGACACGGCCCCGACGTCAAAGACATGACGATTTGCAGCATCTGCGGGGTTATGGACTGGAATGCCGTTCCAATCCGCAGTACCATTTCCTCCCTAGTATTGCAATTTTCGGCATATACGGCATTTTCACGTAACCCCACAGGGAAAAGTCCAACGGCATCAAGTCTGGAGACCGCGGCGGCCAAGGAACTGGACCCGTTCGGCCGAGCCACTGCTCAGGAAATCGGAGGTCCAGGTATTCCCGAACTCGACGTGCTTCGCTGCTGCCCCGTCATGCTGAAACAGCGTTGAGCTGTGAATGGCAAAGCGTTCAATTCGTCTTCCAGCTCTGTAGTTAGGAACGCCAAGTAATGGTCGGCAGATAAAGTTAGTCGACTAAAGTTGCAGGCAAGAATTTTAGCCCGATGATGTGGTTCCCAAGTATTCCGGCCCTCACTGATGCTGGAAATTGTTTTTCGTGGACACATGCAGATTGACATGTCCCATATGTGGTCGTTGTTTAGGTTAGGAAGGCCACTCCTTTCAAACGAGGCTTCGTCCGTCCAAACCGTTACTCTAAAAAAAGAGAATTCTTTACGAGAACCATCTATAATATTCTTGCACTAAAATCGGTCGGCACCAGCTCCTGAGCGTGTCGAAAATATTGGTGCTAGCCATCACGTTTGAGTATGCTCCACACCACTATATGATTGACGATGAAATAGGTGCGGGGGTCTTCCTCAAAATGTTCAAGTCCAGGTCTAATCCAGCCCCAAGTACTGGGACGGCCTTCACTCTGGGCTCTACTGACGTTGCCCGTACTGTTCAGCCACAGACACGTCCGGCGAAAGCATTTGAAGGACGGAAACTTTCGCAGCTCTGCTGGAGGTTTGTCCTCATCGCCAATAGCGCAGCGCTCCCACATCCAAGTACTTGGGAAGCTCAACTAAGTGTACCCATCTAGGGCTAAGGTACCAGGCCATATGCTTGATATTGGCACATGTCCAGTCAAAATATCTATTTGCTGCGATTTATTTATTTAGGGATCTTTATTAAGTTACCGTGGATCCATCCGCGTCATTGCTGGTGGCGCGTGACGAACGGGTGGGGATGGTTTGGCGACGGGCGACATAAGCAAAAGCGACGCGAGGCGCGTTTGAGGTCACTGGCTTATGCCGACAAATTTTTCAATGTGGAGCTTCAAGGATGCCACGCCGTTTCTATATCAAAATCTTTGGTTTATTATTAATCGAAATTTTAATAGGTTTCTGAAATGAACGACACGGTGTTGATATTTGTGGACGATTGTGTCTGTGGTTTCAGTGTCACAACACCTTTAAATACATGTAGTATTACTTTTAATTATTTCATCTTCTGGTGGGAATTTTTAAGCACTCAGGTCTTAACTTTTTTCTGCTAGCCCCTATCTTTTCATGGGGCAAATACTACATATATTTTGTGAATATTGGGGAAACTATAATTTTTTGTGACAGTTTTGTTAATTTTAATAGGTCACCATGATGCTGATCATCTTTGTGATGTTTTGGAAAGGTGTAATGCGTACAGTCCGGCTGAGTAAAGTTTTCTTCTTATGGCTTGCGGTATCTTTGTGGCTTTTCTTAGCACACTTTCTAATAGATTAATTTCTCCTCCATAGACTGCTTATTGGAAAGCCATAGTCGAGCAGTGTTTTTAGGTAGGTTTTAAAGAGGTAAAGAAAGATGTCTACTGTCATTGCGGTGAAAGGTATATAAGATACAAATTAGTAAGGTTAGGTTAACTGTTATGTGTTCTTACCATTTTAAATTAGCAGTGATAAGTACTTCCAATTTTTCTGATCTAACTAATAAAATAATATTTTATTTTATTGCAAAACTGTCTATACAATACTTAAAGATAAACAATATAAATTTACTCGTATCAAGCATGCAATATTAAGGTGATGCTGATGATTCAATGCACCTAATAAAAAACTGGTTTCTTTCTTAATTTCTGGCCCAATTTCACTGAGGGTTATATTAATATGCAGATAACTTAGGCAACACCATTCAACAATCGAACAAGTACATCGAGTCTATGACCACATAAGGAAAGCACTTGAACAAAAACATTACTGCTCTTCCGTGTTGCTAGACATCCAACAAGCTTTTGACAAAGTATGGCATATGGGGTTATTATGTAAAATTAAGAGTAAGAGTGTAAAATTAGAGCCTTACCTTTCGGATAGGATATTCCAAGTCAAAGTCTAATGCAACTTCCGCCTTCTTTGATATCAAAGCGGGAGTTCCACAGGGATCAGTAATGGGACCAGTGCTGTATATGATCTAAACTTTTTTTTTTCTTGCTAGCTATGGGACCCCTGAAGGAGACAGATACTTTGGGTACTTTATTTCTATCTACATATGGACTACTGGATTTTGGGCTTTTTAGAATTCGCCTACTTACTTCGCATATTGCCAGAAGTTCGGCCTGGTAAACGATGCAGTAGGACGATAGCTTCAATTTTTTATGTGCGTTTTCTCTGTTTCCCTCCCATAATGAGAGGGAGGCTCCGACTTTTCCTTCGATCTTGCTGCCGTCCGTATATATCTGCACCTCATGATGTCTGTGGGCATCGACCTGATCTTGGTTTACCAGGCTTTCGAAATCCAGTTCTATGCGTTCCGCTGGATGGGGCAACTTTGCGTATTGTTCCTTTTGTTCCATCTCTCTATCTCGCAGTGCCGGCCAGGGAACTCCACTTTTTGTCTTATACAGTGCGGCTGCCTCCTGTACTCTTAAGATCCAGAGGGAGTATTCCAGCCAGCACTAGTGCCGAGTTTAGAGAGACGGTACGATACGCTTTGCAGATCTGTGCAAACCCCCGCTGCATAGTACTAAATTGCTTCTGTACGCAGATTTTGTCGGCTGCGGCAGCCCACGCACGATCAGACCTCCCTGAAGTAGCTAATACCACTACAGCCATATTTGCTGATGATACGGCCTTTCACGCTAGCGACCAAAACCCGGCAAAAGCCTCTGCAACACTCCAAAAAAGATTGGATGAGATAACCAAATGGTTGAACAAATGGAGGATCAAAGCAACCACAACCAAGTCTGTACAAGTGACATTCACTCTCAGAAAAGGTAACTGCCCACCTGTACAACTAGAAAATGCAATCCTACCACATGAAGTCAAGGTGAGATACGGAGAGGGACTCCACCTAGACCGTCATTTAACCTGGAAAGACTACATCAAGTCTAAAAGAGATGAGCTCAACCTGCGATATTAGGGACTGTACTGGTTACTTGGCCGAAATAGTAAATTGTCAATTGACAATAAATTACTAATTTACAGAAGCATCCTCAAGCCGGTCTGAACTTATGGAATCCAACTGTAGAGCACTGCTAGCAAACATATACTGCTCAAACATATCAATGCTGCAAAGAATGCAGAACATTATTTTATAAACAATTATTATTGGACCCTGGTACATAACTAATTCCGAGATACACGAAAACCTGAAGATACAGACGGAGGAAATCAGCAGGTCAACCACAAAATACCAACAACGATTGAGTAATCATCTCAATAAGCTGGGGCTACCCAACTAATCACTCATAGCTATACAGCCCGTCTGCGAAGAAAGCAAGTGCTTCCCTCTGACTAGAGAGCAGCCAGTAATCAAATGAGGAGATATTTTCGTTGGAAGACTCACTCGGCATAACAAACATACCCACAAACAATCTTCTATCACCCACAATAAATCTGCAATCTGATCTTGTCAAAAGTGGTGTAGGATTGTAGGGTGCTGTGTAGTATTTAATGTAGTAATTACAGCGAGCGCGCGATATGAATGGCTCGGGGTATGAGGTGTGCAGGGCGGGGAACACGCCCTCCCTCTAAGCCTTGTGTTCCCACGCCCGCACTCTTAACTTTTTTTTTTAAATTCCTTAAAAGCTTGCCTTTGTCCACTATCTCACCTGATGGCAAGTGATAATGTGGTCAAAGAATTCAGGCTAACCTAGAATTACTGGCTCTCAAAAAACTTCAACGAATGTAACGCATGAGATTAATGTTTGAGAAATAATGTACCTGACGGTGGTGTTTTGTCTCCGGACAGAACTTGATCTGCGTGCAGGGCGGTTCACGCGGTGTGGGCGTGGGCGTGGGCGGCGGCGGTGGCAAGCCGGCATACGGCGGAGTCTATACCGCCACTACCAACGCGCCCACCACCTACCCCTCGCAGCCCTACACGCCCTCGCAGCCGCAGCAGCCCAAGCGTGAGTATACATTACATACCTTAATCTTGCCTTCCCTACTCTATGAAATGCCGGCTCAGACAGTAGCAGTAGACCATTCTACAGATACATTTATTGGAATGTGTAAGGATATGAATGGCAAATACTGGAATGAATTTCTACCAGATTATATTGTGATTATGTTGAGACTGCATCTATCATTTGCATGTGTGACTTTCTAACGCTTTAGGATTGTTAAATCAAGACTTAAACTATTCTCTATATTTCTCTTGGATATTAAATATGACTCTTGTTAGTGTAGCAAAGGATCTTACAAAAATTGTGCCCATCAATTAATCCCGCCCTTAAAACAGCAATATGAAAATTAGATACAAACTGACTTCTATCAATGTAGGGTAGTTGTCAATCAATTATACAAATTTATTGTGAAATTGCAGAAGTTGATTATCATATATATATTTGTATTTTGTTGTTTTTATACAGAGACAACAGCCCGAGCGAACACTGCATACGACACTGCTCTCTACAACGCGGCCACTATGTACGTAGCGCAACAGAACAAGACCCCTGGTGGTGGCGGGTAAGCTGCCATAAGCATTACTCACTGATTTACCTACAACCCTACTGGCAGATACTATTAATTACAAGTTCATGACATTTTATAAGTTTGTAATTGTTTCGGGTGTGAATGCTTAGCAGTGCTGCTAGGTACACTTGGGAGTTTTGAGCAGTCTGTTCTTTTAAGATAATATAATTACGCTAAGTGTATCATGCAAGTCATAATATAGTTACCTCCCTTTTTACTTAACACGGTAAAAACACCAGTCATTTAGATTTGGATTTTATATGAACATGAATAAAGATCTTTCGTGCGGTATGTTTGTTTATCTGAAAATATAATTATTTCATGGTGATTAACATACTGCCCGCCTGGCTAGCTCAAGTAGAAATATGTCGCCAATGAGGAAAAATATTTTTAATAAAAACAAAAATTACAGGAGGATATTTATATCCCAAAGAATTGAGTCTGCTTAATTTTGGAGGAGAAAACGGGAATACGTTACACGTTTCCTAACCTCTTTGGAGCGGGATAATCTAGGTTACCTTGAATAATATGTTTGACCACATCATTTAACATTAGGTGAGATAGTTCAGATAGTGGTCAAAGGCTAGCTAGCTCAGCTAACAAAATATAATCATTTGCAATGTCTTGAACCATGTCAGCATACCGTTCCATCACATTGGTAAATAATATATTTGATTTACGTTGGTCTATGCAATGCAGTGAATATGCTACTGCATTTATAGAAACGTTACATTCAAACCGTCCCCATGGCAGATATGTGATATTGGTTTTTCCAACAGAAAATTTATCTGGAGTAGTCTTGAGTTATGGCAGTTTGCTCGGTACATGGTGATTTGCTTTACTGCTTGTTATATATAACCCATAGCGAGTCTAAGTAGTGTATTAATCTTTACCTACTGATGTCCCTGACAATATGTTCTAATATTTGATAATACCAACAATTTAAAAAAAGATGATTAGTACTATTATTTATTATTCTTTCAATTATTATTAAATGTAGAAGTGTTAACATACAGAAGCGGCGGCTGGAAGAATTACAACAAAGGCGGTGTGGGCGCGGCGCAGGCCCGACGGCCGAAGCCGCCGCCCAAGGCGCAACAACTGCACTACTGCGATGTCTGTCGGATCTCCTGCGCTGGACCTCAGGTTTGTCATTTCGCTTTACTCTGTCTATGGAGAGAAAGACTATATGTATATTCATAAACAAACGGTGATATAACCACAGATCTTTATCCAAGTAAAAGACACAAACATGACCTACCTGAATTATTATATTGGAGTACCTACTATAATGTCACAAGAGCAATTTAGTGACGGTAAATACATGCCGCATGTGTTCAAATCAATTCAAAGACATGCCTCTAACTGGTTCAAAGGCAGACCGACCGAGTGCATGCACCGCTGACGTCGCATTCACGTCGCGTACCGATGATTTTTTTTTTTTTTTTTTTTTTTTATATGCCTGATAGGTTAGCCTTTGACCACTATCTCACCTGATGGTAAGTGATGATGTGGTCGAGGATGTTGTTCAGACTAACCTAGAGTTACTGGCTCTCAAGGACAGCTGCCGGAACACACCGTTAAGTGCTTGGCGACAGATTTTCAACTTGAGGGTGGTAGCTAGCCAGGTGGGCATTTGCAAAGTGCCCTACCACCATGCTGTAACGACTGCTATCCTAAGACAACAACCGGGACCGACGGCTTAACGTGCCCTCCGAAGCACGGAAGCGCTCAGTAGTAATGTCACCAGCGGTCACCCATCCAACTCATGACCGCGGCGGACGTTGCTTAACTTTGCTGATCGATTCAGAATGGCTAAGCAAACTTGGCTACGAGCGCTTCAAATTATCAATTATCCGGAGTTAAAACACATAGTGGGGTGCCGGGTTAGAATTGCACCTCCCCATATCATATATCTCCTATATATATCTCCCCGTGTCGTAAGATGCGACTAAGGGAAAAATACTGGAAGGTGGGCAGCAGCTCCTTCTAAAGAACTGCCAACTTACACTGCGATCCCCAAGACGCCTGCCAAGCGTAGGGATTATGGCAAATACCCCCTCAAGAGGGGAGGTTGTGTTCAGCAGTGGACGATCCGGCTGTTACAGTACAGTACAGAACACATATTATGACATGCAAGATTCACAAGTAACTTTTGATATCTACTTATATATATATATGTAGATTTGTGGATATAAGTCTTCTACGTCTCTCATTTGTAAAGAAATGCATCTCTTGCTGGATACTGGAGTTATGACAAAAATTGCATGTTGAATGACCCCTGAGTGTTTCTGTTATGTACTTTTAATGTAGAATCATATAAGTTTTGATGATTTACAAACCCAGTCTCACTAGCAAATTGGTGCTAATATTCCCTCCCTGACCCCTTTTATGTCTACTTATGAATGAATTTAGAAGGGTTAGTGTTTTTATGTCTTTCAATTGTTACCTCAAACATGAGTAGGAGCAGCTGAAGAATATAACATTCAAATAATATTCATTCAGAGATTATACATTCATGAACTAAATACATGATATATTTAGTTCATGAATGTATAATATCCACAAAATAACACGAAAATAAATATTATTATTGATATTTTTTAAAATAAACATTTGTGTCCGAAAAGTCGATGTTCCAAGGTTAAAAAAAAACTGTTTTATTTAAGAAGAACTCATTTGCATTGTGAACATATTAAAAGGCGTTATTTGTAAAGGATTTGGAAGTGATGATACCTGATGACGAGTCGTAGCCCCTCAGCGCGCGCGTTGCCGTACATTAGAGTCGAGTTATTCGGCGCTAAGTTATGTGCGCTCGCGTGCTAGGGGACGGTGACGATTTGGCACTCTGATCCAAAACCTTGTTACGGTTAATTAAAGGCCCATCGATCGCAAGACACATTTTGATTTCTAATATTTGTGTAAACAGTCGGCACATCAATCAATGTAAATTATTTCATTAGATTGAATGGTCGGTAAAAATATAATAATTTACTCGGTTTTATCTGTAAATTCAGCAAACAGCTGGATACTGTGCTGTGCTGCAGTTTGATAGAATCTGTAAATTAAATCCATTAAAATCTTTTACATGTTAGACTTTCTAAGACTTAACTAAATATTTGTGAGGGATTTAATTGATAGATTAATATTCAAATTGCCTTCATTCACAGAGCAGACTGGTTCTGGTTATTTCTCTAGCATTGACCTCATCAACTCATTGTTTATGTGGACCGGAATTCTTTCCTTATCTCTTTAGTACCAATACATTATTATTAATTTAAGGTGGATAGAAGAATTACAGCTATTTTGTAACTTATTAGCTGTGATTGGAGTACATAGAGATATTTTGAATCAACAACCTCAAATGTATATATTAATATGGATATGACATTAATAAATAAAATCCCGGTATATTATGAGTTATAGCTTGTTAGAGATTCAAAGAAAATAATCGGAAGTATAGGCATAAATTTTTCATATCTCTTATAAAGTTTCAAGACGTATTTTCTTCTCTGGATTCTTGAAGCATTAGGAGCTTGTTTTATACTCCGAAACTATGAGCATAAGTTTCACAATGTCTATCCTAATTCTATGTGACGTTGCCAAATGGCAGCTTCCTATTTCGTTAAAATAATATAGAAAACCATAGCGAAGAATAACGCAGCGCTTGCGACATTTTATTTTATTTATTTCTATAGAATTATGTTATCTTGAAAGTGTAGTATAGCTCACTGTGGGTTGTGTTTTATATTGTGTTGTGATTTTAAATTACTACACACATCCTCTAAAAATATTCACTAACCTTAACAATAAGTATATTTTTTTTTAAATCCCAGGATCTCAAGCATGTCCATTCTATGGAAATATGTTGCAAGACCTAATAAAAGCTCTGCCTAATCCGATCATTGCTTTTTAGTCACAAATAAGGTTTGTTTTAGATTTGAATGTGGGTGACATATGAAATTGTGTAATAAGATAGGAAGTATATAACGCGTACGAACTATATTTAATTTAATTGCTAAGGCACAAGGCAGTTTTGTCATCAATCGTGCACAAAAACATACCGTGTGGTATAATAAGTTTGTCGTTACACACAGACATACAAAGAGCACCTGGAGGGTCAGAAGCACAAGAAGAAGGAGGCGGCGGTGAAGCTGTCGGCGGCGGGTGGTGCGGGGGCGGGTAGCGGCGGGGCGGGGGGCGGCGGTGGCGGGGGCGCGGGGCGCGGCGCGGGGGGCGGCGCGCTGCGGTGCGAGCTGTGCGACGTGACGTGCACGGGGGCGGACGCGTACGCGGCGCACGTGCGCGGGATCAAGCATCAGAAGGTCGTCAAGCTGCACACCATGCTCGGGAAGCCCATACCCAGCACCGAACCCACCAAGCTTGGAGGTAACACACATACTTACTGCATCATACTCTACTGTACCATTACACATCATCCTATATGTATATCATTCTGTCATTTTGTCGCATGTTAGTCACAATAGTTTCATAGCACCGTAGATTAATATGTGTCAACCAAATATTGCAGCTACAATAACTTTTGATTTGAATCCCACCTGATGTAATTGGTGGAGGTGGTGGAAATTTCAAAACACGCATAAAACAGGGTGGGAACTGGCGCTCGAGGACTGCTGCCGAAAAGCACCGTCAAGTGCTTGATATCATATTTCTTGTACCTCACATTAAAACTACTGTGCGCAACAATTTTCTGTACCCTGAACAGAAAATTTAGTCTTGTTAATTTCTTTGTTGCTCATTCATCGTAGTATTAGTAAGCAACCACAAACATATATGAAAGAACTAGGGGTTCATCTCTTAGGGATTATGTATTTTAATATAACCTATAAACCAAAATGTGTTTAACCCTTTAGCCTACAGACTTTATATCAATTGCCGTGCCCCTAGCGCTCGGCAAGTTTATCGAATTATAAATACCTACAATAATAGTGACGAATAACATCGTAATTTATGTAAGGTTATTTATGTCGATGGTTTTTAATAAAACAAAAAAAAACCTTTAATGAAAATGATACATGTTTTTATTAAAATCATAATATTCCTATTTCAATTAAGGCCTTAATAATTATACGTGCATTCTAGGACGCCCCCGTTTTTATATTGTGGTGACTGGGTACTCGTAGTAGAATATCCTAATATTTTTTTTTGTAAAATGCAACCACGAATAAGCATACATACATACACACACGACGCGCTCTTCAACCAATCACAGAGATTCCAGAGCATGTGCACTCGCATTCCCATCACGTAACACATCATTCTCCCACCGAAATAGTTTCAAATTTCTAATAAGATATCTCTGCCTCTGGTATTTATATAAAGTCACGACAAAAATTACCAATAACAAAAGTTAAAAAAATACGGTGCAATAAAATAATTACCTCGTGACGTCACAAGCGGTCGTCTATATCCGTCGGTGGCGCTATGTGTATTGACTACATTGGTTTAGGCTAGAGATGGAAACAAACAACTCAGTTGCTGACATTTCATTATCTATTTACTTATTTTTAAATGAAATAATCAAAATTTACTAAAATAATTGTACAATTATTATAATGTACAAATAATTACTTTGATTTCTGGTAAATCTAAAATAGCCGGTATAAAGAAAATTATTTCATATTACGTAATATTTTTATCGACGACTCTTTACATTATGTCTCGTCCCTACTGTCGGATTTTTCCGTCGCGGGCGCTGGATAACAACTTTCTAAAAAAAAGAATCGTAATTCTCTAGACTTTGGCGATTATTTTAAAGTATTCTATTTAAGAGATAAGCATGTAACCAAGTGTAATTGATAACTAGATTCACTATTTAGCTAATCATCTATATCGTTTCATAAAATACAGCGTAATTATTTAAAAATGTAGATTAAAAGCGCAGTCGTAAATATACGACGCTGGCCGTTACGTAGTCGAACACACTTGTCGGATTAATCCGACGTAGGCGGTTAAAAGGTTAATATTCAGTACAGCTCTAGGACCTCCGATAGGTACTTCTTTAGTTTAATTACTTATTTAGAATAACCAAATTGATTTCATTGCTTGATTTATCTGCACTAGAGATGCTGCAAATAGAAATTATCCTTAGACTTAGTTAGAACACAATAAGGTCAAATAATTTTGCATTAGAACCTACATTAAAAAGCATACACCATATTTAATATAGGTATCTAAACAAATGCCATGAGTACAATGCTTTGCCACATGTTCAGTTCGCTTTGCGTTTCATATGGCACTTAGTTATGACTTAGTTAAAGATGTCTGCATCATGCATGCTAGGTAATAGGTTAGAATTAGATACCAAGTACAGGTGACGGAACTTAACGTTAGGTGGTGATATAATTTCTAAATGCCCAATAATATAAAGCTCAAGCTGCTGAAGAATTGAAGAATCAACAGCCTGACCCATAAACTGACACTCTGCTATCAATGTCAACCAATCAAAACCCTAACAACTTTATTTATCCGGCTTTTTAAGCATTGATCCAGTTTATTTCTGGATGCAAGCTTTATAAATAGGTTGGACATTGAATCATGCGACAAAAAATGTTCCTATGTCTCATTTTGAATAATATCCTTAGACATATAATAGTGGCTAACCGTGGCATCTCCAAGTTAAACAATTTGTATGCTTGTAAAGTTGTTGGAAGTTGGTGTAATTTTAAATCATAATCACATACTGTTTTCTTCTTCCCAGAATTTAAACTCAATGTTTACTATGGCAATATTTCAGGTTTATTTTTATAGTTGATCTTCTCAAAATCGTTTCTGGCACAAACTTGAATGTTTCATGTAGAACTATTAGAAGTTGTGTTGTCTATTTGAGCGCTCAGATATGCTTTCCATTAGGTCATGGAGAACATATCTGTGACTACAGTGCCAGACCCCCGGCACAGTGTCATATCTGTATCGAAAACCGCGTTACTTGGCACCTTAAAACAGTCAAATTTTCTCAAAACTCTATTGATTAACCCGATATATACAGATATGGAGTGTGACCAAGAAAATGGGCCTTTTTTATATATATATTTTATTCTAACTTAAAAGTTATTCCAAACATCAAAACATCATACCTTACAAATTTTGCGCAATGATGTTCTATGAGGTATATCAGGAACGCAATAAAAAACGCGTGAAATTCGTAGAAAAGGCTCAAAACACCCCATCGCTATAACCACAATCTCAACTTAAGGAGAAAATTTGACTTGAATCCCACCCAGCCAAAAAGACAGTTGCCGGCACGCCGAAGATAGCTTTTGTTGCGTCCGGGGGTCTCAGCACCGTGGGTAGCGCTCCAACCTCCGTCTCGCTTCAAGGGGACAAAGATAAAGACAAGGACGATGACAAGGATGACGATGGAGACAACGAGCCGGAAGTCCAGCCAGTGGGCCAGGATTACATCGAAGAGATCCGTGGAGACGATGGCAAGGCGCTCTCCTTTAACTGCAAGCTCTGCGACTGCAAGTTCAATGATCCCAACGCTAAGGAAATGCACATGAAGGGACGTAGACATCGTCTGCAATACAAAAAGAAGGTGAGCTGCTATATCATTTCTATGTTTGAGCTATTTACAGATAATAACATGACAATGCAAAAAAGACTTCATTTTCAATCTGCATTATAATTCGTGTGCGTACTCCCAGCGGCCAAATGGCGAACTAAATGATTTGATGGAAATATTTAGTGTATCGCCTGGTGTAAAGTGTACAGTAGTTTAAAATTATTTTTTGTAATAAGTATTGTGTATGCACGTGTACCGAAGTATCTGCACTCAGTCTCTAGGACCTCTGTTTTAAGTACTAAAACCTAAAAACCTTATTTTTCGTAATTTTTTTTCGTCTATAATTAATGTTCATTCAAATTCTGTTTTCTTTAACATTACACACAAATTCATAAAGACACGTGTAGAAATAATCATAGCTGTGCGCTTAACCGTTCATGATATGTAGCAAACAGCCAACGTTCCCCCAGCGGCATCTTGCATATCTTCAGTATTACGACACACAAATTTAATTCAAACAAACACTTTCGTTATGCTCTAATTATTGGTATGCTTCTTTTTTTTTGTGCAGCTTGTTTTTCGCAAATATCTGAAGACTACTACATTAGAAACTACCATGCACATTACACCAGGTCATATATATTAAAACTCAATTCATAAAATTCGACATTTTGTCGCTGGGAGTATTCACGGTACTTATGTAACTAGTCTGCCAAATTTAAATTATTATAATACAATACAATACAAATACTCTTTATTGGACACCAATTTTAACAAAATAATAATGTAACAGAGAGATATTAGCAAAAGGATGTACAATGGGCGGCCTTATCGCTAGGTGCAATTTCTTACAGGCAACCGTGAATGGACATGTAAGTGACTGCATATTGAGAACGGTGGTGTACAAGATTACACAGAAAATTATCGAACTTTATTTAAAAAAACAGATACATAATGTTATTCTTATACATATTGAATTTACATACTTCAATAATATTAATAAATAAATAAATAAATATGTATACATATATACAAATATAAATAGATAGAGATAAATATAAATAATAAATACGATATGCCTAGTACAAATATAAGTATGCTAAATATTAGTATGCCTATAGCTGTACTGAAAGGTAGTGCCTCTTCAACAGATCTTTGAAGGACACAATAGACTTGGTGTGTCTGATGTTAGCCGGTAGCGCATTATATTAGCATATATTGTATTAGTTTAACTTGAATTATCATTCCAATTATTGACCTGTGGCTTTTTTCATTATTAATTATCTCTTGAATTGAAACATTTAAAGTAGTATTAAGAACATCCAATGATTACTTAGTAAAAGGTTTGAGGTGCGCGTTGAGCCTGGCAGCCCACGTGGCTGCCAAGAGATCCGCACATCGAATGATTACGGCATTTTATGAGGATGATCTATATACATACTATATAATGTATCATATTTCGCAAGTTTCAAGCAGGGTTAAAGTTTTGAAAAATATCGCCAGCCTTTGCTTAACCTAAGGTTGCTTGTCAACTATCTTTAGTGGAAAGGCCCACTGTGTTGAAGTTTAATTGATTTGATTTTTTACTGCTCCAATGTTCTCACAAAAAATGCTTATTAATTGTTACACAATTAATAAGCAACTAGTGGCGTGACATAATGATGCGATGTGATGTGATGTGTTGGTGATGCGATGTGCAGGTGCAGCCGGACCTGGAGGTGAAGGTGAAGCCGTCGATGCACCAACGCAAGCTGGCGGAGGCGAAGGCGCAGCGCATGATGGTGCGGGACGAGCTCTGGGCCAGGCGGCGCATGCACGATCATCCAGGAATGGTAACTCTCTACTTACTCTCTATACTGTATGCTACCACACTATTGCAACACTATACTCAACATATCACAAGTTTATGATATTTTTATTGATGATAAATAAGTCTTTGACCACAATTTCTCCTGATGATAAGTAATCAAGATGGTCGAAGGTGTTAAAAGGCTTAACCTAGAATTACTGGTTCTCAAGTACAGCTGCCGGAACACACCGTTAGGTGCTTGGCGACTGATTTTCTACTTAAGGGTGGTCACTAGCCATTCCAAAACAACCATTTGGTGAAGCTCAAGCCCACGGCGGGATTCAAACCATGGAGCTCCATGGGCCAATGAGCCATCACTGCTGCATCAACTTATGTAGATATAAATGGTATATTAGATAAAATACGAGGGATGGCTGAAAAGTTCTGAGCCTAAGGTAAACAGTGCAGATAAAAATCTAAATTTAATTTATTTTCTTTATAATCTCCCTCTACATCAACGCATTTTTCACATCTTTTAAAAAGAGCTTGTAGCCCACTAAAAAAATAAGATGAATCTTTGGAGTCAAAATGCTCGTTCACGGCAGCTTTCATTTCATTATCATCCTCAAAGCTTCGCCCACGAAGGACTTTTTTCAAATTTTTAAAGAGAAAGAAGTCGCTGGGGGCCAGGTCTGGACTGTAGGGTGGATGATTCACTTCATCAAAGCCAGTTTCTCGAAGGGCTTGCCTCTCAATTCGCGCCGTATGGACTGGCGCATTGTCTTGCAAAAACAAAATTCCTTTGCTAATTTTCCCTCTTCTTTTATCCACAATAAGACTGCGTACTTTTTTCAAAAGTGCTGCAATAAATAACACGCGGCGTTCATCGTAGTTTTTTTTTGCCAGATAGTCAATGAGTAAAATTCCTTCCGAATCCCAAAAAATAGTGGCCATGAGTTTCGAAGCCGACTTTTCGACCTTAAACTTCTTTGGCGGCTTCTCTCCCTGTTCTATCCACTGCATTGATTCTTGTTTTGATTCTGGATCATACTGTCGAATCCACGTTTCATCCACGGTGACAATACGGTCACAAATTTCATCCAAATTGTCCTTGCACAAGTCGATAAACTCCTAAGAAGTTTCAACTCGACGCTGTTTATCGAGCTGCGTGAGCATTTTTGGAACCCAACGTGCACTAATTTTATTCACGTGCAAATGATTATGTAAAATATCACCAATTCGTTCCTTACTGATGCTCAACTCTTCTGCTATCTGCCACATTTTTATTCGACGGTCCTCTAGTACAATTTTCTTCACTTTGGCTATGTTTTCGTCTGTGACGGCGGTGTTTGGTCGCCCCGAGCGGGGGTCATCTTCCAATGACTCTCGACCTTGCTGGAATAGTCTTGCCCAACGTTTGACTGTAGCAGACGATGGTCCAAATTCTGGGTAAACTGCCGACATTTCTCTAAAAATCTCTTTTGCCGTTTTTCCCTTTTTTACAAGAAATTTTATGACGTACGATGTTCCAATTTCGTGTAATGCAGCGATGACTCAGACATGTTGTTGTTTACAGATCGATTTCTCGGACTGTAATGATCCTAATTAGAAAAAAACTTTCGTTCTATACTAATTAGATGTCACTCAACTAGTGACTACTAGCGCGAGTAATTTAAGTACCTACAAGTACCATAGGCTCAGAACTTTTTAGCCGCCCCTCGTATATGTGTAAGCATTATCAAAGAAATTTCATTTGTATATCTCAGGCTTAGTTTTATGTTTTATGTATTGGACGCACTACTACTTTATGAATTTAGCTTCTGTGGACATAGTGCCTAATTTTGGATTGGTTGATGCTTACTAAGGAAAATAATTTAACATATAACACAGGGATTCAACTTGAAATTTTATATCTTATTCTTGTATCTTCAATTCTCGAGGAGTATGTAACGGCATCAGTAAAAATAATTGGGAATGTTTATTAATATATCTGTATGGCTTGTTTGCATTTAAATCCTCATCAGTAAAGAGGATCGATAGGACTAGGTTATCGAAGTCTCAACTACTCCTACGATTCGAGGATCTACTCTAAGGCTCATATTAATTAATGAATTCATCATATTAATTTTTGAAGCGTTCGTAGTGAACCATTCTTAACCGATCGGCTTAGTTAAGCAACGTCCGCCGCGGTCAAGACTTGATGGGTGACCGCTAGTGACATTACTACTGAGCGTGTATGTGTTTCGGAGAGTATGTTAGGCCGTGTCCCGGTTGTTGTCTTACGATGCCAGTCGTTACAGCATGGTGGCAGGGCATTTTGCGATTGCCCGCCTGGCTAGCTACCACCCTCAAATCGAAAATCTGTCGGCACCTAACGTTGTGTTCGGCAGCTGTTGTCCTCGAGAGCTCTCGAGGACAGCAGCTAGTAATTGTAGGTGAGCCTGAACAACATGTTCGAGCACATCATCACTTACCATCAGGTGAGATAGTGGTCATAGACTAGCTTATCAGCTGGCATCTGTTCTCAGTTGAGATCGATGTTGGGATGGTGGCTAAGTGTTGGGTTGATGGTGTGTGTGTGTTGCAGGGTATGGGCATGGGCATGGAGGAGGAGGAGCGCATGTACTGGGAGGGCGGCGCCGGCGAGCCGTGGTGGGGCCGCCCGCCCGTGCCGCCGCCCATGCATCAGCATCAGCACCACCACCATGTGAGTACCCAAGCCTCTAGAGATTGTGCTACATGTCTATATTGCCACAGACCTACCTATAGTTTAAAGCTAAGGGTAGGCTTATTATATAGGTGGGTTATGAAAACTAATAGATAGATCACTCTTTATTGACAACATTATAATAACAACAATAAAGTTAATTAAGCTCTTAGCGAAGCGATTAGACCGCCCATTGATACACTTGGTTTTATGCTTTATCAATATATATTGATAGCTCTTAAATAATAAGTTAATAATAATACGAAATACAGTTACAATATCAGGTTTATTTTAGTATCATAGACTTGGATGTACTCTAATCTAATGTTGTTCCGTGTTACTTTCAAAGTTTAATTATGATATACGATGTCACGAACAGCCGAAGAGCTATCCTTGAATGTCCTTGTCCCGGGCAGTGAGATGTTGGTATGGTGGTAGCCAGTCGGATGTCCCTCGAAGCACACTTCGTGGGTAGAATGTAGGTGGTTCGCTTGTAGACATAGAAGTTTCACACAACAAGCGCAGTAAGGGCCGCGTGCCCTAGAATAGGGGCTGCCTAACTTTCAGCAAGGAGTTAGTTAGTCAGCAAGTTTTTACATGGTGATATAAAAGTTCCTGACATATATTATTAGAGAGATATATTGTGACAGCTTACCCCAGTGGGATCTTCTTAAGTTTTAGAGATATATTAATAAGAGACAGCGCTCCTTTAGAATATCCACAAGGGACTGGCTACGGGCAGCGGTACTTATATGGCACTCTGTTATTATCGCGAGTTATTTTTCCACTAATGCATGGTAGGAACGCGTGCACTAGCTACGTATGTGCGGCTGACCGTCACAACCTATACCTGTGCTGTACTGTACCTATACTGTACCTTATTATAAAAACATTCAACAATTTCAACACTCAACATTCTTAAGAAGGCTTCTGGTAGAAGTCGAAACATTGATAGCGATATCGACTCATAGTAATTTGTTTGACGCTCAAACACCCGTTCTTTCATATATAATATAGTGTACTGTCCGTAGGGCGGCATGGGCATGGGCATGGGCATGGGGTACGGCGGGTCGCGGCGGCCGGAGACGTCTGACGACCGGCACGTGCTGGCCAAGCACGCAGAGATCTACCCCTCCGAGCAGCAGCTGCAGGAGATACAGCGCGCCGTCTCGCACACAGAGAAGGCGCTCAAGTCGCTCTCCGACGCACTCGCAGACCTGCCCAAGTCTAAGGTGACGCGACACTCCTATATACCCTACCCATCTAAATTATGTTCACTACTGTTCACAATGTTTAGTGAAGTAGAACCTATACTTCCACCGCTCGAAATATACTCAAGATTATTATAATTTCTGATATGTGTACATATGTAATTCAAAAATTTATTACTACTTGTGTCCCTCGATTCATAGAAATCGCACCTCAGTAACAATGTAGAACATAAAGAGTGCTAAAATCTTGCTACGTAGTACAGTTCAATTTTTTATTTATTTCGTAGCCCCCTGCGGCTAAAGGTGCGGCTAAGACCGATGACAAGAAAGACGACAAACCGGAGGGCAAGGAAGATGGTCGCGATAACCAACTGTAAGTGAACTTTCTCAGACTATTATATTTCCTGCTTACACAATACTGCTGCTTTAAATCAATCTTATAAAGTTTCTAAGGTAGAATACCTGCATTTGGGCCTTCATTGACTGATATTAGGTGAATCTTTTGATAAAAAAACATTACTTTGCAGTAATGCCCGCCTTTTACGCACATACTATATGAATTTTCGTTCGTGATGTCATTATTACTAAGATTCATCTTAAAATAATAAACATTAAGTTATATTCTTTATGTATAATGTTACCGTAAAAATTATTTAATATTAGTTTTACTAAAAGCTTACCTGCTGATCTTGTTTTAATTTTAACACTTGGTTCTACACTTCTACTACACCTTGCACATAATATGGCATCAATATAAATTTAGTCATGGTTTATTATTTATTTATTATTATTCCATTCTGGAATTATTTATTTTGCATCTTTTATTTTGAGCTTTTAACTGCACATACAGAGATGGCTTTGCTTGGCGAACCAGTTACGTAGACGGAATGAAAGTTCATATCAAAAAGGAGTGTGAGTCCACTGGAACTCCAAACTTGGATTGGCAGAAATCTCAGTATCCGAAGCTGATTAAAAATCAATCATTTGAAAACAGACCTGTCAAAATAGAACCTACTTTTACCTTGAAACAAGAAATAAGTAGTGATTCTAACATAGAATCATGTGTCAATGTAAAAATAGAGTCCTCGGAGCAACTTAGTGGAAAAACGTAAGTGGTTCATGATTTCTGTAATGTATTAAATTGTAGGAAAATTATTGTATTTTAGTATAATTATTATGAAGTACAGTAATCCAGACTTTTGTCATAGACATGGGATGGGTAATGATATTATACCGGATACCTGACAATCAAGTAATTAAATAATATAAGCTTATGTTACATGTGTGTGACCAAGTGTGAAAGTCGTCAGACTGTTCTTAAAGAATCTCAAAGAATATCTGTAAATGCAGTTGATGATGATGTTGCACCTGACATTCCCAGGGCCTAACTCTAAACAAAATATTACAACAGACCGATATTCCTGTTTCTGGTGCTAATAATTTATTCTAGTTATGATTTGTAGAGGCTGCTATATACAGGCCAAAAAGCAGCGCATCAATGATTAATTCATGCAATGATTCATCAAATTCTGGCATAGCTGATTTATATCACATGGCAAAGAGTCGTTGGAGATACAAATCTACTTATCCTAAATAAGGCTTCTAAATAACCCAATCTTACTGAAAGTTGTGGCTAAGTATTATTGACAACTGCAAATTCTTTTTTTTTTTACTCTGAACTGGGTAGCACTTGACCACTATCTCACCTGATGTTAAGTGATGATGCGATCGATGATGGAACGCGCTTACCCAGAAGATACCTATTCACTCGCGTCTTGAAGACTGTTATAGATTGCCTGTTTTTAGAGGCAGGATTATCCATGAAATAAAAAGAAGTTTCTATCCAAAGCCGGATAATTTATTAGGTATGGGAACTGACTAATTCATGTATTTGGACTTAATTAATATTTTCTAATTACTATTTGCCACAATTATATGGGCTCCTAATATAGCCAGTATTGTTACCGAGTATCCCCTCAGATCCTAAGAAGGACTGGATCCACTGAGTACCCATCCCATGTCTGGTGGTTATTATATGAATCCTGCTTTTCGGCTGGTGATCATTAAAACTTGTAATTCTAGGATCAATGTTGTGGAATATTACAGTTGTGATTAAATTGGACTAGGGATGCTGGAATGTATTTATTAAATTCTTTTGTGTCATATATTAGTGGTAAATTTTGGTTAAAATATTGTTTAGCATGCTATTTTCAAGGTTGTTAGTACAATTTATTAAGTATGGGAACTGACTAATTCATTTTACCTTGGCATAAATAATTTATTTTCATACACATACTTTGGCATCGTTGTATTTACATTATTATCATAATATATGTTATAGTGGCCATGAAGGTAAAAAACGTGTTATTGAAATGTAATAATTATTTAATCTACAATAAGTGCATCATCAGCTAATATTCGTAAATTCTGAGTAGTGTAGAACTAATTATGTTCTCGTGTAGTTTTTGCATTTCATAATTATTACTTTTTATTTTGTGATTTCATCCATTATGCAAAAATATTACAGGTGATCCTTGAAGATCAATAAAAACAGTGAATCAAAATGTTACAAATGGTTTTGAAATGCAAGTGTGTGAATGTACCATATTAGATAGAGGATTTTCAAAGCAGACACAGTATCAGAAAATTTGTGAAGTATTTTGTGTTGTGGTCGTATGCATGCTATGAGTAGAGATAAAAATATATAACTAAATGACTGTTGACCTTTCATGAAAGTGGACAGACGTTAGCAGGCGAAGGTGGGCAAACAAACTAGGCGTGTGAAATTACAAATTAAAGTTGTTCTATTTATGGATGAATATATATAGGCAAAACAGCTGACATCATTTTGTACTGATGTATGTTTATTTGTCCTCGCCATTCATCAAATAAAGGAAGGAGGTTTTATATCTTGCTCGATGTTGGAGATGGGCTATTAATTTTACCAAATATTTGAGGTCGTATCTAGTTTTGTCAAAGGTCACCACCATAAAATCTATTTCAGCATTATTGTAACATAGAATGTTTATCTGTATTTCGTTATTTAGAGAAGTGAAGAAACCAACACTCAAAATATTTAATACAAGATTTAAAAAGAGCCTTGAATTGTAAGAAAAAAATTAAAGAGGAAAGTTACTGTTAAAATATGTGCTTTTTAATGTAAACTTTGGTGTGGGGGACACGGAGTGCACTTTTGACTCTTTGCTCGGTGCATGTACAGTAGACACTGGGTGGTGATGAAATGTTTATTGTTGTGTATAGATTCTCGTTCATGGGCGAGGGCGAGTCCGCGCCTGCGGCGGCGACGGCAGCGGAGGGGGCTGCGGGCGGGGCTGTGGGCGGGGGCGGGCGCGCACTGAAGGGCGTGATGCGCGTGGGGCTGCTGGCCAAGGGGCTGCTGCTGAAGGGCGACCGCGACGTGCGGCTCGTGGTGCTGTGCCACGACCGGCCCACCATCACGCTGCTCAAGCGGGTCGCCACCGACCTGCCGATACATCTCGCCAAACTCAAGGTAACGCGCCTTGCCTATCTAACTACCTACCTAACCGCCGCACGCCGCACGCCGCCCCATGCCGACCCACCTCCATTTACTTTCAACTAGCATTCCATCTAAAAATACAAAAATATTGATTTTGAAGGGTTGGTGGCTCCAGTACCCACACCCACTAAATGAAAGAGGAGTATAATTCCTCCTCAGTTTCATCATGTATTGAGACTGTATTTAGACCTTTTTAACTTACATGGCAATGTGAAAACGCATTAACATGGTGTAAAATCCAAGAACGCCGTTTGCGTAGATTTTGTCCTCTTATACGCCGCACAACGGTCGTAACCAATATTAATATGTTTCATGAATGTTGGATCGAAACTTGTTTTAGCATATCCTCGGCGACTATACGAGTCGCCGAGGATAATTTTTTGTGATCAATGAATTTTTTAAGAAAACTCCGGGGCAATAGCTATGGAATGCCGTGCCACAGGTCATTGGTTCGAGCCCCACCGCCGGCTTCACCGCATGGTGGAAGGACATTTTGAGAATGCTCGCCTGGATAGCTACCATTCTCAAGTAGTGTTATAAGGCGCTTTAAATTAATAAACGAGAACTATATATTCATGATAAGCTTTATTCTTCCAAATCCTCTAGCTTACAAGTTTTTCTGCATAGATCACATATCTCTTCAATTAACAAAGAGTATTGTAAAAGCACAGATAACAACAAGTAGAAAATCTGTCGCCAAGCACCTAACAGTGTGTTCCGGCATCTGTCCTTGAGAGCCAGTATTTCTAGGTTAGCCTGAACAACATCTTCGACCACATCCATCACTTACCATCAGGTGAGATAGTGGTCAAAGGCTATCCTATCGAGCTTAAAAAAAATGGGCGCAGTGCATCTGTTATAAGCAGAGGTTACCGCCTAACATTGGATGGGCTTCGTGCATGTTCCGTTACAATAAAACACAACCTGCTCCTTGGTAGCAACTCCCAGGCTCCTGATACTTGCCCTTTGCTCTGCAACGCGATGCACCCGCGGCAATGTCACTCCGTGTACACGGTGCCCGGGCGGGCGAGGCGCCGCTTGTAGACGGAGTATTAGGGATCATTGCATCTCGCGAGCTTACACCATCTCCGAAGCTCTGCGAGCTGCCGCAGACGCATTATAATGATAAGCATCTGATGTGCTCGAAACCTGCGAGACTTATTCGATCCCTAATTCGAATTATTATTAATAAAATCATCATAAAAAAGCTGTTAAATTATATTGGTCATTATTATGAAGCAAATAGTAAAACCTGTGCTCTATCAATAATACCTACCATTTTGATGAATGCGATAGTAGAATCTTTATATCAAGTAAACGCATGTAGTTAACCTTGATAAGAAAACCAACGTAGATAGTGAAGTATGCACGTGTTCCCCCAGGGCAGCGGCGAGGAGTGCAAGTACAAGGTGGAGCTGCAGCCAGCCGAAGGCGCAGTGCAAGTGTCGGACGGCACCGTCAACGTGACCGTCAGCCTCACCTCTGCCGTCATGCGTGAACCTGCAGGTCAGTCACTCTCTCTCTCTCTCTCTCTCTCTCTCTCTACTGCCGCTGCTGCTGCTGTCCCGATAGCGGTTCCAGACTTGCACTATACTTGTCGCCATGCCGCAGGTCTCTCTCTCTCTGTCCCGCCTTTATATCTCGTGTCGTGTGCCTCGTCTCGCCTCCACTCCATCGAGGCCGGTGCTGGAAGATAGCTGAAATCGGCCGTCATTGACACTTTACACGCACCCCAACTGTGAGAACAAACTATCTGTTAATGTAATGTATCACTTCCTGTTCTGTATAATATCTATATACTTTCTCGTTTTGTATTGATTATTTTTTATATTCCATGTTGATTGTGTGAAATAAGATAATTTGTTCAAAGTTACCGCTCGGCGCTTGCCGCCGGGCACATGTGTTGATGCTTATTTTTAGGTGATTAGAGTAAGGGGCGCAAGAGTCAAAAGGTTTTTTGACCATCCCCTTGATATATCACTGGCGATTTGTCTCCGCATTGGTATATCGATCTACTCAAACGGAGCAAACATTATCATCGTATACATACCTTCTTTTATTTATTGATATATATGTTTATATATTTTACTATAATGATAAATTATTTTACGCTTAGGTTTTATTATCAAGTCTAGTCAATGGAATTGATTAAGTGATTGGTATCTTTATAAATAATTAGGCAGTAGTGATTGTTGTCTGTTGAATGATCGTTATATCGGGATGTGATTAGCGTGAGGCCAAAAATCGCACCCCGATGGAATAACGTCTGTAATGCAATGTGCGTAGCGTAGGTTATTCCTAATCATGTTTGCCCCGTTTTCGTGGACTGAGTGATGGTCAAACACCCTTTGTGTTGTTGTCGCTAGACGGTGGCGACATAAAGCGAGACGACAAGGATGTTCTCCCGCGGCAGAAGTGTTTGGACGCGTTGGCCGCCCTTCGGCACGCCAAGTGGTTCCAGGTACATTCGCCAACATTTTAAACGTGTGCGCACTCCACTAACAATTATTACATACGATTTAACTTAATCAGATTCCATCCTAGCTTCTTTTGTTCATTCCAAAGTCGTATTTATGTAGCTTATTCTTTTCTATCCATAGAGGGAGTGCGCACGTAATTATTTTAGTCACATGTTTGTTTTATTTCTCACTATATAATAAAATAGCTTTTTATTTTGGAATACTGAAAAAGAAACACTCCCATGAACATGTGGCTACAAGTGCTTATTATTATAGTACTAAGCTGCGTTTCCCTGCACTTGATAGCCGTTTACTGGGGGTCGATGAAACGGAAACGCAGTTTTTGTGTGTGTTAATGTTACTATTGCCACATTTATTGCTCTGTATCTTGAGATCCCCTTAATTATTCGAGTCAGTAAAGTGAGAGTGGAGCAATAAATAGTGCGGCTGGCGGCGGCTGGCGGCTCAGACGAGCCGACGCCGCGGCCTCGAGGGCTCCTCTGACTATATGTGTGTGTGTGTGTGTGTAGGCTAGAGCGGCCAGCCTGCAGTCCTGCGTCATCATCATAAGGATCATGCGCGACCTGTGCCGCCGCATCCCCAACTGGTCGCCGCTTAACCCATACGTAAGTTATATCATCAAGAAAATACAACTCAACCTAGCACATTTAATAAAAATAACTGGAACATGCCTAAATCTTTATGTATGAGCCTGTCAACTCCATCTGACATACTCAATAATATAAGAGATCTTAAAATTACTAGCAGTACGTGATTTGAGGATATAAACACAAAAGTTATAGATACATAATGTCCTGTAATTAGTCATACTATTAACAATGTAATAGATTGTGGGGCGTATCCTGAGAAGCTAAAATTAACTATTATAAAACCATTATTCAAGAAGCACGATAGAGTAAATAATATTAGTATATAGTTATACATATTATGTATAACTATATACCAATATCATGTATAACTATATGTACATATTATTTATAACTATATACCAATATCTTTAGTTCCAATATTCTCTAAGATTTTCGAAAAGTTTATTCATGCCGGGCTTTACTCATATTCATACCTGTGAAAAATATAAATTATTTGTGAATAAACAAATAGGTTTTCGAAAAACAAATCAATAAATTTAGCTATATATATAACTTGGCTGAAAGTTATAATGGCCAGCTGTGATAAAAATGTTCCAGTGTGTGCTATGTACATTGACCTAAAAAAAGCCTTTGATTATGTTAATCACAAGTTGCTGCTTAATAAATTAGAGAGGTATGGGGTTCTGGGAAATATTTAAAATCTAATAAAAATCTATCTCCAAAATAGGTGTCAGATAACACAAATTTCTAGGTTAAGTTCAAAATCTAAAACAGAAGAAATTTATTCTGATATTTTAAGAAAAATATTGTTAAATTCGGTGTTCCTTAGGGGAGTATTCTTGGTCTACCCCTCTTAATACTATACATTAAAGAGTTGCCTAGTGTTGTAACCCACCACATGGTACTCTTTGCTGATGATAGCACTATTATGTTAGTTGGTAAGAAACAATACCAATTGAAAAAGTAATTAGCAACCTAACCTCAGCTTTGGATAATATCTGGTTAAAATCAAATAACCTAATATTAAATTTAGACAAGACCAATATATTGACATTTAAAACAAACATGAATACAGATTTGACATAGAAAATTAATTATATGAATAAGGACATTGAGAATGTAACATTGACGCCTAACCTGTACCTCGTTGAGGTGAGAGTCGACAGACTCACCTAACGGTACACCACGGTAATATTTTGGTGTAATTGTTTGGAAAGGGAAGTAATATTCAAAGACCAAAAGAAGTGTGTTAGATCAGTCTGCCAATTACAAACTACTGATTCATGTAAGCCACATTTTATGGAGTTAAATATATTGAAATTTCCCTGTTTATATATTTATGAAGTGTTATTATTTGTAAGAAATGATTTGAATCTGTTCATCAACCTCAGAAGTGAATGGCATAAAATGAGAATCCAAAATCCAAATCCAGCAACAGCGTGTTTGATATGGCCCCCTAGGTTATACAATCATTTACCAAATATTACGATATATCAATTTCGATACTGGAATCAGAGTGTTATTTCATCATGTTATTTAAGAGAAAATTGTTTAAATTCTTGGTATTGAATAGTAGTTTATGCAACTGTCATATAATAGAGGGTATTAAAACATGAGTGTAGTTTTTTGAAACGAGCTGCAGGCGAGTTATAGTTAAACTTAATTATAGACACTGCTGTATTTAATCTCATGGCTTTACACTCTTCTTGATTTTTCTGGCAAAAGACTATTCGTCAGTTTCGTAGCTGTTTCTAGAATGTCAGGTGGAGTTAAATTTTCATCAGTATCATCAACGATGTTATATTATTATTACTTGACATTTTTGCTACTAAAGTTACAAAATATTACTCAAATTCGTATGTACGAAATGGCGGCAAAATGGAAAAAGTCTGTTAATGGTCCATTGGCTCGGAACCAGGCATTGAACCACCTGCTGCCGGACTCGATAAAAAGGGATGCAGCTTCCACCATGGTTTTTAAATCGAGACTGAGAAAATGGCTTCTTGACTACTCATTCTACTCCGTAGATGAGTTTTGTAAACTGCCAATTATATAAATTTATTCTTAGATATTTTATTGTATAATTTTATTCTTCCTTTTAATTATTTATATTAATTAATAATTTATTATGTTTTAATCGCAATTAATAATTAATTGAAATCATAATTATTGAATAACCTGGTGTTATAAATAAATTATTGTATTGAACAAATGTGGGTTGGATAGTTAACGATATAGTTTTATTTTGTTAACAGGCTATGGAGCTCCTGGTATCGGGCGTGATGCAGAGTGCGGGTTGCGCGTTGTCGCCGGGAGAGGCGCTGCGGCGCGTGTGTGAGGGCGTGGCCGGGGGCCTACTGCTAGAGCACGGGCCCGGCCTGCGGGACCCGTGCGAGAAGGAACTGTGTGTGAGTAGTGCAGTGTGTGAGGGCGTGGCCGGGGGCCTACTGCTAGAGCACGGGCCCGGCCTGCGGGACCCGTGCGAGAAGGAACTGTGTGTGAGTAGTGCAGTGTGTGAGGGCGTGGCCGGGGGCCTACTGCTAGAGCACGGGCCCGGCCTGCGGGACCCGTGCGAGAAGGAACTGTGTGTGAGTAGTGCAGTGTGTGAGGGCGTGGCCGGGGGCCTACTGCTAGAGCACGGGCCCGGCCTGCGGGACCCGTGCGAGAAGGAACTGTGTGTGAGTAGTGCAGTGTGTGAGGGCGTGGCCGGGGGCCTACTGCTAGAGCACGGGCCCGGCCTGCGGGACCCGTGCGAGAAGGAACTGTGTGTGAGTAGTGCAGTGTGTGAGGGCGTGGCCGGGGGCCTACTGCTAGAGCACGGGCCCGGCCTGCGGGACCCGTGCGAGAAGGAACTGTGTGTGAGTAGTGCAGTGTGTGAGGGCGTGGCCGGGGGCCTACTGCTAGAGCACGGGCCCGGCCTGCGGGACCCGTGCGAGAAGGAACTGTGTGTGAGTAGTGCAGTGTGTGAGGGCGTGGCCGGGGGCCTACTGCTAGAGCACGGGCCCGGCCTGCGGGACCCGTGCGAGAAGGAACTGTGTGTGAGTAGTGCAGTGTGTGAGGGCGTGGCCGGGGGCCTACTGCTAGAGCACGGGCCCGGCCTGCGGGACCCGTGCGAGAAGGAACTGTGTGTGAGTAGTGCAGTGTGTGAGGGCGTGGCCGGGGGCCTACTGCTAGAGCACGGGCCCGGCCTGCGGGATCCGTGCGAGAAGGAACTGTGTGTGAGTAGTGCAGTGTGTGAGGGCGTGGCCGGAGGCCTACTGTTGGAGCACGGGCCCGGCCTGCGGGACCCGTGCGAGAAGAAACTGTGTGAGTAGTGCAGTGTGTGAGGGCGTGGCCGGGGGCCTACTGCTAGAGCACGGGCCCGGCCTGCGGGACCCGTGCGAGAAGGAACTGTGTGTGAGTAGTGCAGTGTGTCGGAATGGTGTGTTATTCTAAATACTTGGTGATGATACCTGATGACGAGTCGTAGCCCCTCAGCGCGCGCGTTCCCGTACATTAGAGTCGAGTTATTCGACGCTAAGTTATGTGCGCTCGCGTGCTAGGGGACGGTGACGATTTGGCACTCTGATGCAACATATATTTCACATCTACAATCTTAATATTTGTAGAAATTAACGTCATTGTATTTATTGACAGGACGCTGTAGGTAATCTGCCGCCACAGAAACGTGAGGATATCACCGCTTCTGCTCAACAATTCCTTAGACAGATTGCATTCAGGCAGATTCACAAGGTATGTATTGATCCCTACTCAATTTATTAAGATAAAGGCGCGGATTATTTCCGTTGTCCACGCAGTTAGTTACCTAGCATTTCGTGGATTCGTCGTAATTTATTTGAGTTGTTAGGTAAAATACAGCTAGGTATGTCATGATCTAAAAGTGCGCACAAGACTAAACTTATAATGGGAACTGACTCCGACGACTACTGCCACATGAAAGGCTTGATGACAAAACAAAGGAGAATGCCCATTTCACTAGGAGACTTAGGTCCCCGAAAAAGTTTAGTGTCCTGATTATTTATTTTTTAATTTGTTAATAAAAACGTCTAATTTTAGGATCAGTAGCCATTTTTCATGTTTTTACCCTGGTTTAAGAGTAATTTAATTTTTAAGATATAAAAATTATCAATCATCTAGATATTAAGACTACAATACTTTTTAGACAAATCGAATGATACCATATGTATCAAAATCCTCAACCTGATAGTTAAGGAGATAGTATCAACAACTTTATTCTGGTCCTTAATAATTATTCAGATTTAATATTAATGCCCAATCCTCTTCTAATTCATTGCTTTTTTCTAGACAATATAACAATAAATATGGTACTATTTTCTCGCACATGCTCCAAGTTGAAGGATTTTGCCTGTTTGTATTGATAAGATCCTAATGCGAATCTGCTTAAATCATTTACATTTAATCTAGGAAACTAATCAGTACAGTACAGTACAGTAACCGGCAAAACACGTGAGTTTTTTGCTGGTTAGTGTATAACTTGATGCTATTTAGGAATAGAATAGACCTACATTTCAAAAGAAACGATTATTTTCTTTCAAGCTATCAGCTGGTCATTGACTTGACACTCTTGACAGTAGCACGTAAACATTAGTAGTGTTGCCAGTTAACATTTTTTAAATCGAGACACACAATATCGATTTTTCCTGACTTAAGAGTGTGTTAAGACAGCCGTGCTTCCACGCTATACCATATTTTATATGTGGCTGCTATAAATCGTTATTTTAATATATTTTATACTCGCTGAATTCTAACGTTCACCTTCTAATAGCCCGGCGGCACACCTAACAGCAAGCCATATTGTATTGAATACCAGGCATCTATAAATATACATCCTAAAGGACTTGTAGCGGAGTTTGCTTAGCCGTTCTTAATCGATCAGCTAAGTTAAGCAACGTCATAAATCATGACTTAGATGCTTGACCGCTAGTGACATTACTACTGAGAGCTTCCGCGCTTCGTGTGGCACGTTAAGCCGTCGGCCCGGTGTTGTCTTTAGATGGCAGTCGTTACAGCATGGTGGTAGGGCATTTTGCAAATGCCCGACTGGCTAGCTACCACATTCAAGTAGAAAATCTGTCGCCAAGCACCTAACGGTGTGTTCCAGCAGCTGGCCTTCATAGCCAGTAATTCTAGTTTAGCCTGAACAACATCTTCGACCAAATCACGACTTACCATCAGATCAGAGATAGTGGTCAGAGGCTATAAAAATAAAATAAAAAACATACATAAACTATCAATAGTACCTATAGTATATTCAATAAGTATACTTACGGTATGGATCGTTTCTGCGCTGTCGATAGATATTCAATTAAAGACAAAACATGTAAAAAAAACTATATGAATAGCAATGAATTCAATCACAGCTATGTATTTTTAATCGATCTAAGATTCTGGAAAAATGGGAACTATAAATAACTGGCAATTCTAAGTTGGCAATATTTTAGTGTGGCATAAGGCCTATGTATCCAGTTGCCAATAAATAAAAAAAAATGTAGTGCATATTATCTTTGGTTGCTAGTTTTGAAATAACAGGAAATAAATAATTTATAAAAATTTTACTCTTTAAGAAAACTTTTAATGCTAGGGTGAAAAGAAATACGCTGTTAATGAGAGAAGAGCAAAAAAATATGTAACGATTTTAGCATAATATTTTAATAGGACACTCCGCCATATAGGGGACCTGCCTTTGAACATTCTCCTTTACATTTAAAGGTGGTTGGTTGGCCAGACAGGGCATTAGTAAAAGTCTTACGTTACGATCGTATAGAAACAGCTCAAGCTAGCGTCCGCGCAGGCATTGGCAAAGGGACACTTTTTTGTTCATTAATAAATATTAAAATGACTGGTGATGTGTAGCTGTGGGACTAAAATACAAAGTAATGTGCCAGATAAAAATGCCACTATAATGTTTATTGTTAGGGAGGTAGACATATAAAAGTATCTCGCGCACATACGAAAGTTAAAAAATAGTATGTGTATATTATGATATTTGTGTGTATGTGTAGGTGCTGGACATGGAGCCGCTGCCGAAGCTGAAGCACGCGGCCGGAGGGACCTGGAAGTATCCGCGCAAGCGCAGGCGCTCCAACACCGACCCCGAGCCCGACCAGCCCAACGGTACTGCTCTACTAGCTCTTACTTACCTTACCTTACTCGGCCTCGGCTCCGCTCTCCTCTCACTCGACCCCTAAGCATTTTGTATCGCTGCCATTTTGGAACTCATTTTAAAATATGTGCATTTTGAAATTCATTATGACGGGCCATACATAATTGCTAGGACAATCCAAAGCGAAGTTGTTTATTTGTCTCGCTGATAGGGTTTCCTGTGATCTGACCACTAATATCTCTTCAATCCGTGGTGGTGTCGAAAGTGGTAGCAAGACTAAATGAGGAATCCCTGTTGAGAACATTGACTAAACTAGCAAGCAAACATTCAAAATATCGCGACACCAACCGCCTATTCACTCATATCAGGTTTACATTTGCATTGGTAAACACAGACATATTAATCTTTTTATTTTGTGGAACTCTTCTTCTTATTTAGATGGCTTTTAAACGTTGCTTGAAGAATGCTGCATACCTTAATTATAGTTCAGTTATCAAAGCAAAAATATTAAAATTTAAGTATTTTAAATATTTTTATCCAAGAAAATATATATCAATGTAGCAATAAACTTGTAACACACTCTTAATGCATGGAAAAGACTAGTCAAGCATTAATAACTTCTGGAAATATTTTTGTTATGTTCACACTGCACAATTTGGGTAGGAAATTCATAATTTCACACCAGTGTGAAGAGTAGAGCAGTGTTGTGTAAGTTGTTTGTTGTGAAATAAACATGCACGTTGTAAACATTGGAAAATGATGAAACCCGATGACGAGTCGTAGACTCCACTGCGTGTGTCTGAGCTCGCGTTCGTGGCAAGTTATTTGTTGCGATGCGATGTGAGGACACGCTCTTGGCGTTATTGACGATTTGGCACTCTGATCCACTAAATATAAATATTTATTGAAAGTAGAGCTCGTACAACTTCTAACTTCAAGTTTTTCTTGCAGGCGAAGGAAAAGTAGTAAAGACGGAAGAGAAAACGGACGCTCTAGAAAATTCGGCCGCCAAGAAGTAATCTCCGCTATATGACCATAAGACTAGCTTACACCCAACAATGATAGATATAATATGTAAGAGAACTACATCAACCAAAAACTCGTTTTGATCACACTGGCTGGACGCGCGCTGTTTGTGTGTGAACAAAACTAGATTTGAATAGCAATAACCAGACTTTAATTTGTAACGTAGCTCGTATGTAATCAGACTAATATTTTGTATGTGTATTGTTCACATATATTTTTCGGTCACATAACTTACACGGTGATGATCTGTCCAAATGTTACACGAAGTATATTGGTAGTCTCGCGGTTTGTAGTATCGTATACTAGGTATCCTAGGATTTGCACTATGGTGATTTTATTGTAATTTAGTGTTAGTGTATGTGATGTGAGGTGATGTGAGATGGGATGCGATGCGATGAGACAGGGACAGGAACAGAATGGCCCCTCGGGCCGGCCCGGCCGTGGCGATGTACGCAGCAGTGCAGGGGCTATGGGCTTATTTATATTAGCTTACAGTATTTGACTTCTGATGTTTGTTTAGTTCCTCGCGTATCCTTGCTATGTTAAGGCGATTGATTTTAATATTTGAGTAACTTTATTATATACTTAGGTATAAGATGTATATTTTTAATTTATCTGAATACAGATGTTTAAATTTGGAACGGTCGTTTCCGATCGACATGCAGTGCCACTGCCTCAGAGGCAGATAAATGTTAGCACGCATTTGCATCGTCTTATTTGTGCAAAGTTTGGCGGGTGTGGGCCCGCCTTATTTAAAAGCCCTAACGCGAAACAGAGAGTGAGACGCATACGCGCGGTAGGTATGATATATAAAATTGAATCTAATGCCATCTAGTGTAAAAGGCACGTGCTATTTTTGGATTCTTTAGTGAGGTGGTGTTTAATTTATTTATTGTTTAGTTCTTCCCGAAGGACTTTTAGATAGACATTTAAAAAAATCTACCTTCCTAAAACCGTTACATCTTTTCTTTTTATACTCTGCGATACTGTAATTTGGAGATTAATGTGAATAAAATAACTAGGAGACAGAATTTGTGGATGCCGTTTTATTTAACAAACCTTAAATTGTGATAATACTGGAGGCGGAATCTCACTTGATATCACTTTGTCACAAAGGAAATAAGGGAGGTGCTTCGCAATTTTTCACTTGACCAAATCAGATACACTTTCGATAAGCGAGTTGTTTAATTCTTCAACCCTGTTTACGGTTTATCGCGTTAGTCAATGGTGGGACAACTGACACCCCTTTAGCCCTAATAGTTAAATATGACGCGAAATTTTGGTTCAAAAAGGCCCATCACTATCATCGCCATTTACCTTCAATCAAATATACTATAGATACCCAGTCTCTATGAAAATCAAACCTCAACAGTGTCCCCGCGCTAATGCATACATATACAGATGTTTACATCTCCAGCTAATATAAAAATGTCCACAAGTGGATATTATATCATTTTAATAATGAACCTTAATACCCACCTTAGTAGAGTTGTAAAACATTTGTAAGAGTTCTGTAACTATTATTTTTGGCTTTATGGATGATGATACCCAGAAATAAAACAAGACATCTAAAAATATATTTAATGTAAAAACAACCTTAATAGTTAGCACTAAAATACAAATTAGTCTCAAATAACATGCGAGTTACATCATTTTGGACTTGAACTTACCTTATCTCGACCGCTAGGAACAAAGTAATTAGGCAGCGTGGAGTCGCTTAGTTTGTTTTTTATTTGAGAATGGTAAATGGATCAATAAGGACACATAATTACAAACGGGCAACTAATAGTATTTAATATAATGTGAATGATTCTTCTAGCTAAAAAATAACGAATACATTAATTAACAAACAATAAATTTAAATTAATGATTATAATAATTAAATGGCTTTTGATATACCTGCATAACATTAGGAACAAATGTCTTATCGTTTCTTGTAACTGGAGCGGCGATCACAACTCGAGATGATATTGTGTTTTCCCCTTTCTTTGATTCCCCTAGCTAAAAAAAACGAATAGATTATTCAATTTACAACAAATTTAAATTAAAGATTATCAATGACTACGTAGTTTTTAATATACCTTAACAAAATTTGAGAAAGAAAAACTCGTCCTAGTGTCGAAGATACAAACATATGTTTATACATATTATACAAATACCGATTTGTCGAAATAAATTACTAGCAGTGCTGTGTCATCAATTTGAGCATTGTGGTAAAGACTTGACATAAGTAAAACCGTTCGTTCGTTGTCCATTTTGATTAAAAACACGCTAAACTACGACAAAAATCAATGAAATAATAATTTTAAAAATGGCATATATAAGAACTACGTCGTGGTTGTGGAAGGGTCAAAATTGCCCTATTTGCGTTTGCGCTCGTTTACCTGCTTGCACGTGTTCCACCCGACTAAGAGGAGGTGCGTAGAAGGGAGGGTTATTCAATGACTACAGTTACTGATAAGAGTGATAAGTTCGATAGCACGGTAATGTTATCTATATAACATTACCGTGTCGATAGCATGCGACTGCAAGTAAAAAAACTCTAATCAAATAAAATCAGCACAGTCAAATTGACCCTACCACATCCTCGGCGGATTAATACTTTAACTTTACCTGTATATTTGGTGTGGCTGTCTTTTATATTTTGTTAAATCGTTTCTTCGTGACACACATATCCTGTTTTTAAAAATGTTCCGAACAAATTACACTAGAGGTGCTTGGTTCATAAAATTCTTCCTCTCTGTTTCGTGATATGATACACCTCCATTTCTCCCTTTGTATTTCATTTAACTAAAACAAACGAAGTATTTCAAAAAGATTACAAAAGTGTAACGTACAAAAAAAATAAAAAGGGAATGACGTCTCCGTATCCTCTCATACACGCCTTGTTCTAAAGCACTAGTTTCGTTTCGCTTTTGCTCATCGAAGTCCGAGCCAGAGTGAAAGGGATAGATGCGTACACAATGCGTGGTTGAAAATGTAGAAAAATATTAGTAAATATGCCAATAAATATACAAAAATATTAGTAAATATGCAAATAAATGGATAACAATGCAATACTTACTCAAAGTACGAAACGCCATCCTTTTTTTGCACTTTTATCGTATAATTCTTGCATGTTTTCACTGCACACTTCGGCATTTTAACACGTCATACGATTTGAGCGGTCACACGCGACTGAGAGCAAAACAAGGCATACTACACGATTTATGCCTTGTTTTGACGGTGCCGTTTTCGAGCGCCGATCGGGGATCTACCCTATATTTCATCGCAGCCATTTACTAATAAATACTAACAGTTCTCAAATGTAAAACTGTTCAATAAGTACAATTAATGAACTGTAAAAGCGTACAAATTACGTGTGCATTACCCGAGCAAGAAAATCACTTCTGGAATAAATTGAGTTCTACGAAAAATTAGAGCGTTATACCATAGAGGTGAAATACTTAGAGTAGTTATATCCGAACACCACTGCTCTAAAAGCTTACTAGAATTTACCTATATACATACCTACGCACATGTATATGCAGTTTGTAATGACAAGGAAAGAACGTTCAAATATTATGCGTCATATATGTTGTTAGAAAGAGATAAATAAGCAATTCGTGTAACCACCGAACCGCCACGAGACGTTCCGATCACCATTATGCTGCGATCTCTTTCACTCTCTCACACCAAACGATACACATATCTCGCTCATCCATTTCATTGAGATTCGTTCCTAAGATAAAACAAAATAACGATATTTTCTATTTCAACAATAAAAGCAATAATTACGCGTGAAATGAAAAGTTTTCTTATCTCTCACAGTGCCTGTATAATTGGTGCAGAGTCTAAAAACACAAGGAAGGTGTATTGTCCACAGATTATTCCGAAAAAACACGATTAGCGGCGATGTATTCACCGGACGCTCGGAAGTGCTAGACTGGTAGTGACTCAGGCAATTACCCTGAATTCGTCTAGTAAATATGGAGGGCAAACAACTGATCTACAGGTAAAAAAATCTTAGCGTTATACACTGTAAATGTGCACCAAATAAAAAATTGTGCACTTTGCCGTTTTGTTAAAATAAAGGAAAAACTAATGCTGCTGGAGTAACGTTGTTCCAGCAGGAAAATTTTAATGTGTATGTCTCCAGCTTACTCAATTGAAATTTCTTAATTCTGAATATGCCAATATTTAGAGCAGATTAGATTTAGTGCAATTATGAATACCAACTCAAAATTTAGGTGCCAAATAAACTTCGATGCTACACGTGATTATAAGTGTGTTAGCTGGCGTTATGGTCTCCAGCTGACACATGCTGTATATACGAAACGGCTAAAGGTGTGATTATATACTATAGCCAGGGATTTAGCGCATAATTTGTGCCAGTGGCACAAAAAAATTGAAACACCTTACTTGAAAACTGTAGTAGTAATGACCCGATTACAACGTGTAAGCTGAAGACCACGTGTCTACAGCTGCTCATTTGTATCTTAATAATCGAATGATCAGAAAGAAAAATTAGGTATATGGACAGATTGCTTGTAAATGTGCGCCAAAATTTAATTTGTGCGTCGCAAGGTTTTCGAGATATTTCATTTCCTGCGGGAATAACGTTTAGCAAAATCTTATTTCTCAAAAACCAATAATTGTGCGACCCTTCTATCAAAGTATATTAGTAGCTCTTAATTTGTGCTTTATTTGTGACACCATTAGGTTTTCAAAATTCTGTACCATTTTTATGTAATTATGTAATTACGAAAATAAAAAAAAATATGTCTAGCGCCAAAATGAACAAACGGTTGTACTCACTAAAAACGGTATTTGGTTCTTCTTGTTATTCCATTCATAAAAAGTAAACTTATTAGACAAAATATACACGCATTTATCAATAATATCAATATATGTCGCAACCGACAGTGTCATAGTTAGACATCAAATGCAAGAAATAGAATTAAATCAACATGTTTCGGTGTTAACCAAAAATTAATGCGTTTAATGAAATATATAAACTGAAAATTTCAGCTTCATATGTAAAGTAGTAGAAGATATGAACAAAAAAACTAAAGCAACAGCGAGATTTCTGGTTATCCGAACTAAATATTTTTTTTATTGTATATTCCTACGCTCAGGCAACTTATAAGATATTAAATGAAAATGCAGGTTTATGCTTACATTCTTTCTATTTTTTTTATGTAATTATAGGTAACCTTAGGTAGGTTACCTATAATTACATAAAAAAAAAAAATTTAAACTAGTAAATAAATTTATTTTATAGTCTTACCTTTCAGAGTTTCCAGTTAATATAAAAAAGTTATCTCTGGATGCGTTATTGACGAATTCATGCAACAAAAACAGCACAATATATCCTATTCGTCATATTAAGTATGTACATGATCTTATTTTTCGTTAAAGAAAATTACACACCGTCCAATTCGTCACTGCGACGCAGTCGCGACTGTCTGCGGGCTGAGATCGAGGCGCGTAGGTATAACTTTCGTTTCGTCCGTTTCTATGAAGTTGAAATACTAATAGCACGGTAATGTATAGATAACATTACCGTGCTATATCAATCTGTTTCCCATGATTTTACAGCTGTGCGAACATCAGTCGACTTCTTCGTTGCAATCGTAGGTAAGGTAAGTTGAACAGAAGGTTGATATTTTAATAAATGTACGTACCTACGAAGCAATAACAACTATGTAAGGGAGTTGTGCTTAAGTTGACATAGTCAGATGTGACTGACGACACACCTTAAATATCTTTTTAAATATTAGCGCAATTCGAGTTTCGATGACGTTTTATGTTCAGCCAATAGGTGTCACTAGTAGCAAACTCTAGTATGGTCGTCAGCGTATGCTAGCTTTGACGGAGTGAATATTTTTGTAATTTTGTACTTAGTACAAAAAAAATTGACATCAATTGTTACCAGTCCTAAAATTCCTTTTCTGGTAAGTTTTTGTGTGGATTGAGCAGTTATTTTCTTATCTAAGGTCATTGTAGGTCATAAATTCTGCACAAAGGGTATTCTAACCTCAAAGGATTTTTTCAAAAAAATAATGCATTAAGATATGAATAAGTTGACATACTAGACGTGGGTGTAAGATAGCACACTATGTCATCTTACCTTGCTTCGTATGAATCTAGTTATAAAATTTGTTGTTTTTGGCTTCTGTTATAGGATGCCTGGAAATTATAAACGAATGTCGACATGAAAGAGCTGGTCACAAGGAGACATGAATAAGGCCATTGAATCTGTAAGGGAGAATAAGATGGGCTGGCTATTAGCATCGAAACGTTTTAACGTGCCGCAGGCAACACTTCGTCGCCACTTTAATCATATCCCATCAAATCTTGGTCGCTACAAACCAACTCTTATCCAAGTGGTAGATAAAGAACTGGTAGATCATATTCTCGAGTTTGAAGGAAGACTTTGGATTGAATACCACTGACACACGAAAGTTAGCTTATGAGTTAGCAGAAAAGGCGGGTCTGGATCACATGTTTGATAAATATAAATAATTTACTGGCTGGGACGGGTTGAAAGGGTCCCAGCCAGCAATTTGATCCAGTCCCATCTTTTCTGCTAAAATTTAGTAGGTCAAGGCCAAAAGAGCATTGATTGGGTCAAATGCTAATCATGTGCAAACCGGTGCGTTACGCTATGCGCCGGAATACCTGCAATAAAAGCAGTTCTACTGTGAAGTGTGCTTGGATGAAATACATAGCTAAACATACGAGTATATTACAGCAGATTGTCATCTTATACAAGTAAGCGTGTATAAGATGACAAACGTATGTCAACTTAGACTGGGATATGTCGTCTTACACACGTCGACTTACGTATGGTTTTTATTGTTCTATATTTTATTTTAGTAGCATAATGTCGAGGACTTGATTTGATCTCATTATATAGCAAATCTGTAAAATTAAACAACAAATCAAATATTTGTCTTTAAAGGAAAAGTATGTCATCTTAAGCACAACTCCCATACTATTATTTATTCTGTGATATCATTTACTAATTGCATCACCTAACAATCGTAAAGCTAATAATAATTTGTCTTTGGACTAGCAATTAATGAAAAACAACTCAATTAATATACCAAAAATACATTCATTTCATAAAAATGTTTGATGTAGTAATGTAACCCGAATAAATTTGTACTACTCTTTATTGTGCAAACTACAAATAACTAGATACACCACGGTACTTACGTATAAAAAAACCTTTTATATAAACTCAATATAACAAGCAGTTACACAATTTCCCTTAACAGTTTTATGCCACAATGTACCCAGGCACAATATGTGTACACCTGTTAGTTCAGCAAAGTTAAGAAGATCACCAATATGTATGAAACCGTCGCTATTTTGCTATCTTTCGAATTTGATCGGATAACCAGTAATCTCGCTGTGCATTAGTTTTTTGTTCATATCTTTTTAATACTTTACATAGGAAGCTGAAATTTTCAGTATATATTTTTCAATAAACGCACTAATTATTGGTTAACACCGAAACATGTCGATTTAATTCTATTTCTTGCATTTTGATGTTTAACTATGACACTGTCGGTTGCGACATATATTGATATTATTGATAAATGCGTGTATATTTTGTCTAATAAGTTTACTTTTTACGAATGGTATAACAAGAAGAACCAAATACCGTTTTAGTGAGTACAACCGATTGTTCGTTTTAGCGCTAGTTTTTTTTATAGTCGTAATTGCATAATTACATAAAAATGGTACAGAATTTTGAAAACCTAATGTTGTCACAAATAAGCACAAATATACAAAGATCTACTAACACACTTTTATTGTAAGGTCGCACAATTATTGGTTTTCGAGAAATAAGATTTTGCTAAACGTTACTCCCGCAGGAAATGAAATATCTCAAAACCTTACATACTACGCAGTACGCACAAATTTAATTTTTGGCGCACATTTACGCACAAATAGATAGATAGATAGAAAACTCTTTATTGTTACACCCACGGATTTAAGAAGGGAGGGGATGTGCCGAGGAGGCGTGACACGTGTCGCAGCAACGACAACGAGTTCCAAAGAACTTGTTGGTTAAAATCGTAAATATCGGCGCGCCAGTTGCACTTTGTCCACGGTCGTGCAAACATCGTGTAATTACCACCAAATGCCAAGTTGTGCTGTCATTACGTGCAAGAACAAAAGTGACAAGGTGAATTAAAGCATAAATGGAATATCTTTTGACATGTAAATACAAGAATTCACATGTTATTATTTAAAATCCATCATAATCCCAAACGAAGTTAACAGAGCCGTTGAAAATGTTCAAACGGTGACAAAAGTATAGCATATTCATTATCGAAATCCAATGCTCCTAATGTTATAAAATTGTTTACAACTCAACAAGCAAATGCCGCAATGTAGAATTGCGTTAACGATATTCTGAAAGCGCGCATCGTCGCGTAGTACGGCCGCTGCTATCGGCCGAGAGTTAGTGATGTGGTCGATACATTATAGAAATACTTATATCAATCGATACTTTAACGAGCCTGCTAAATGTTGTTAATAAACTTTAAAGCAATGTTGCAAGCGTTATTTGGAAAGAGACTACTTATAATAATTGACTGTTGTAAAGTGGAAGATATTTTTAAAACAGAACATACATTTTCTTTCAGTTTCCCAAAATATCCAAATATTAATGAAAAATGGATTGAAGCGACAGGCAGGGGATCTACCTGGCTACCATTTAAAAATAGCAGAATATGTTTAGCCCATTTTTGGGAAGAGATGTTTCAACCCTTGAATAAAAGTCGCAGACTTTTTGATTGGGCAGTCCCAAAAATAAAAGTTATATTTTCGGTACATACCTTTTATTTTTTATACGAAAAATGCATGATATGAAATATAAAATTTATTATCTTTGTTATTATAGTCCGCGCACTAATGCTAGGCACCACCTGCGGTATGCGAGCGGTGAGGAGGGCAATCGAGAACTTCTTGAAATCTGGTGACGAAATCTTATCTACAAGATAATATTTACTGCGTCCAGCGCAGCGCGTCGCTTACCCTCCTTTCCGATCGCATACTGCAGGTAGTGGCTATAGTATGCCGACTACAGTTACTGCGTTTTCAATTGCATTCATAACTTTTAGGAATCGGAGAAAGTCGACTCAAAGGCATCTTGTTTTTGGAGCTACATAATCCCCAAGAATGCAAATTGCCCCCAAATCACGACTACTTTGACAGAAGTACGTGTGAAATTAATTTAAAAAATATAAAAACTAATAAAGTTACATACATACTATGTGTTGTCAAGTATCATTTATCCAATAAATAATAAACTACAACGGTTCAAACCAAAAGTGCAAGCTGTTTTATTTTATATGCAATTATTTTTTCATATTATTTACTTACATTTTCATAAAATTTTAGGTGACATGAAAATAAATAAAACATGAATTTTGAATATATGTAGCATGAAATGTTATTTTATACTCAATTACTTATTCAGGTAAACTATATGTAGTTTTTATTTCGATACCACTTTACCGATAGTAACAAGCCCTAGCGTACGTGTAAATGTATGCATGTAGGAGTAATTTTTATTGTTACTGTGATGTCCGAGCGCTTTGCTTTCATTGATTGATTTGTCAGTGTGCATTGTAATTAGTTGGTGTGAGTAGCTAATGGGAGCCCTGCGTTCAGTGTATTACTTTAAGAGTTTATTGTTTCATTTGTAGGTGTGAAGCGCAGTGGGGTTAGATATTTGAAAAACTGCGACATGCGGATTGCGGATCAGTAGAATAAATGCCTCGTGCCATATCCCCTCCCTTCCTAAATCCGTGGTTACACCACTTTTGAAATATAAAAGTTTACAAATTAAATAATAATAACATAGTGTTACAATGGGCGGCCTTATCACTAAAAGTGATCTCTACCAGGCAAACTTAGGATGGAGTTAAACGAACAAAACAATTGGGGCGGGTGTAGTCCAAAAATGAATAATGAAAAAAGTACATACTCAAATTTCATAAAATATTTTTAAATCAAAACGAATTTTAGTGTTATTTCTAAACAATAGTACAAAAATAAATTACTTATAGGTTTTTACAATAATTAAATATATACAATAATTATAAATACATATCTGCATATACACATAATAACATACATAAATATATACATACATAAATTATATAAAAATATATACAAATTATAATATTATCTCATATAATATAATAGACAAAAATGTAGTGAAAAATTAATTGGACAAATAAAATCTTTTAACTTGATCCTTGAACATTTTGAGAGTCGGTGCTTGTCTGATTGATACAGGAAGAGAATTCCACAAACGGGCAGCCTGAATAGTGAAAGATTTGCTATAAAACGAACTCGTATGAGGGTGGATTTCAAGTGTGAGATTTTCTGATGACCTTAAAGTGTATGAAGAACAGTTAAGGAAATCGAAGCGTTCCTTGAGATAGCGCGGGGATGTAGGATTGAACAATATATATATTGTAAAGGAGACTGAGAATATGAGCATTCCGGCGAAAACGTATTGTCAGCCTATTGAGCTTAGAACGAAACTGAGAGACGTGATCATATTTGCGTAAACCAAATATGAATCTTATACAGAAATTTTGAAGACGCTCAAGTTTATCTAGCTGTTCCTCCGTGAGATCTAGATAGCAGGCATCAGCGTAGTCAAGAATTGGAAGTAAAAGAGATTGAGCTAATGCAATTTTAGTGGCTGTTGGAAGAAAGTTGCGCAACCTTTTTAAGGATCCTGCTGAGGCAAATAGCTTGCGACTGGTAATCTGTTGATCCCACCTCATATAGCAATCCATTGTTATTCCAAGATTCTTTACAGAGCTACTAAATGGAATAGCAATACCATCGAAGAAAACTTGAGGAAGTAATGTCCAGTCTATTTATGACAGTAATCTTGAGCTACCAATGACTATTGCTTGTGTCTTAATGGGATTTACTTGTAACCTAAAAGAATTGCTCCAATTAGCTATGCGATTAAGATCAACATTAACAATCTGAATGGCTTCAGAAAGTTTATTCACTGGGGCTTTAGAATAAATCTGTAGATCGTCTGCATATAGGTGGTAGGAAGAAGTGAGGTTGTGAGAAATGGAATTAATAAACAAAGCAAACAATAAAGGAGATAAGACGCCACCTTGCGGGACACCGGCTGACGTGCTACACCACAAAGAGTATTTATCTTCAAGGCGAACACGCTGCCTGCGCCCGTACAGATAACTGTGAAACCAATCAACTACCGTTGGAGAAATGTTAATTGAGCGAAGGAGAGCAAGAAGAATGTCGAAGAGAAGAACAAATATAAGCTATCTGTCCATATAAGTACTTAATTTTTCTTTCCGATCATTCGATTAAAATTTACTCCAGCAGAATTGGTTCTTCCTTTTTTTTAACAAAACGGCAAAGTGAACAATTTTTTTATTTGGTGCAATAATAAAAGACGAGGGAATGCATGCTTAACAGACAATCAAGGAACCACCAGCTAGTAGAACGTCGTGCCACACGCCGCGCCGCGGGCCCGCCACGCGGTCTTCTTCAGAAGAAACTGCAATACTTAGTTTAACCTTTTTTTTATGCCTGAAAGGTTAACCTTTGACCACTATCTCACCTGATGGTAAGTGATGATGTGGTCGAAGATGTTGCTCAGGCTAACCTAGAATTGCTGGCTCTCAAGGACAGCTGCCGGAACACACCGTCAATTGCTTGGCGACAGATTTTCTCACTGATGGGCTAGCACACGCCATCATAAAGAATTTACAAAAAGCGCAATGCTCTTGGTTAAAGTATATTTGTACGTAGTTTGAAATATGATTGCGGATCGATATATTTTTGGCTGCCGAGATGGCAGCGGGTGAGTTCAATACTAGTTATTTCTTCACGCCAGGTAGCACTGCACCAAGGGCGGATGGCGGCAGTTTTGCTTGCATTTAAAATGGTGAGGATGTAGGTATGGGGGAAAATATGTAAAATGTACTATTCTATATTAAGCTGTGATCATGTTTTCTGACGTTTCCAGACAACAAGCAAACATGTAAAATAAAAAGCAATCTGGCAGTTTGTATATATATTTAACTATTACAGAATATTTTCTTTACAATAATATAATATCTTTGTACAACGATGAAGACAAAATTTCGCTCGTGTTCAATAAAATAAAATGCAACACAATATATAAAAGTTGTCAAAAAGTGACAAAATATTTGTATAAAACAACAAATGTCTAGCAGCCGTTAGTCGGCAAAAGTATTTTACATATATTCAATATACAAATACATACAACAACGTTTTCATAAGCCTTACGCACACGGGCAGTACAAATGCTATTTGAAGAATAACATCTCCATGTCGTCTACGTTGGCTGTCATTTCAGAACGGTGTCTGCTGAATTTCAATGATTTGTGCATTTTATTTATTTGAACGAGTGAAATATTTTAAGTACATTGCAATGCTAGAATTTACAACCCGTATCAGTTCAAGTCAAGTGGAACAAGGACTTAGTGTTAACGCACAATAAAAGCAACATTTGAAATTGTTGTCGATAACTGTTAGCGGCTGGATTAAGTAATTAAGTTCAGAAAAACCTTACATATATTTTAGATTTTTCTTATTTTTCAATAATACCAGATGAAGTAGCAGAGGGGGGTTGAATAACAAATATTATTATAGAAAACATAACAACTAAGAAGAAACTGCCAATACATCAAAACAAAATTTGGCCGAGATGAGACAGGTACAAAGACTTAAACGGTTGAATTTTGAAAAGACCTTTTTGTAACCCTGAGGGGAACACAAAGTTACAAACTTGTATCATTAATACTTTGATCATTTACATCGTTAAATTTCTGTAAGAACTTGTAGCACAATACTTTAGTGACAAAATTAGTATTTAAAATGGTAAAAATTCAATTGTTTCTGTGTGACTTGAAATTCGACAATGTAAAATAATATGTATTAAAAACACCAGTTTAATTAAAGTATTTCTTTGAGATTAAGTTCTGAAGCATCAGTTTAGAAACATATTTTGGTACTTATTACATGAAGGAAGGCACAATTTTAAATGCAACGCCTTAAGTGAAGCAATGTATGTATATTATTGAAACGCTCCTAGTTTTTACTTGTAAACATTACATTAAAAACTGTTGAAATTGAACAAAAAAACAGTACAGTACCGGCTGTAATTTACAATTATTAAAATTGAAGATAAATTTTATGGTAAGTAACTCTAGATTTGTGCCCTCCATACTAAGCCGGCTAAACAAACGAGTTTAAGAACATATGCGTGAAGCAAATAACTGTACACTCGGTGTATTGTTTTTTTTAGATAAAAAGCTTGCACTTTTGTCAATTTCGGTAATAAATTGCCAAGTGATGCGATGCAATTTTTATTAAAAAAAAGATAAGGCTTGAAGAACTGGTGGGCGTCCTTCATATTCAAATCTGACACAGGAGTCAACGTAAAAATGATTTTTTGACTTTTTGTTTGATTTTGTGTATTTTTTTTAGATTTTTATATTTTTTTGTATTTTTTTTAATCTTTTACATTGTTTTCTGAGTGTCAGTTTCATCATTTTTTTTTATATTTTCTTTTCAAAATTATACAGATTTTTGAGACACCTCTATTTAACTTTTAACAGTAACTTTATGTATACTAATCAGTTTTCTTACAAATAGTTTGTTTTTTAAAATTATTTATTGTACTTTATTAACTCAGCGTGGCATGTTGCCACTTATGTAAAATTCGTTATAAAACTTATAGATAATAATAACGGTATATAAAGTTGCCAGGCGTGTATAACACACATACGCTGTGTGTAACATTATCTATATGTGCTTGTTTGTGTGGCTGCATGTATGTAGGGACAAAACCGAGACACGACTAATTACATAAATAACAACTTAATAACGACTGAGGCTACTTCTAACGGCTAGCGATTAGACAAAACTTAACAAAACGATTTGGCATCGTGAAAACATATCGGATTGATGCCAACCAACAAACTTATAATATGAATAAACTAACTCGGGACCGACTAGGGAAACTAGCATTAAACTTTATAGTTAAATTTGTGTTATTTCTAGCTGTTATACATACTTTAACAATAATGTAGGAAGCGCTTGACGTAGATTAAAAAGATTTGTTGAGCAAACTTAATAAATCAAGTATTAACTCCTCGCTGGAACTGTTAACACAATTTTGATCAATACAGCTCTAAAAATAAAAAAAATATTTCATTTTGTCTACATAGATGAAACAAATATCGATGCTATAAAATGCGATATTTCATTGCGTTAGTAAAATAATAATTCAATTTTGTTCATTGTTTCTCTATAGTAATTCCTAATTTAATTTATGAAATCATTGTATTGTAACAAATGGACGTCGGGTGATGAATGAAGTTCTCCAAAAAGTGTCCAGTTGAATTAAATGTAGGCAATAAAAACTTAAATGTTGAAATTTAAAGCACTCATTATCATTGTAAAGCACAACTTTCTTTATTGTTTCATATTTGAAGTATAATACTGTGCTAGTTTGCAGAATATTTATTTTAATTAAGTAGATGAAAATAAAATACACCATTGACTTTTCTCATTTGAGAAGTTTTAAAATACTGTATGGAATAGAAAATAGTACAAGGTTTGTTTCCTAACTAGTAAGTCGATTGTGGAATGAACACAAAACACATAATTGTTCCTCTTTTTGTTTAGGCAATTTGGTGTGCATGCATCCGGACATCCATTTGTTAAGTTAGTGTACGCAATTTAGACTTTCATATGTATCAACAAACTATGTTTAGTCAGTCGAACGTTCACATCATAATAACTTCCATTATTGATACCATTCAACAGATTATAAATAAGGTACTAATAGTTGGCATTTCTTACTTTACAGTAAATTATACATTTCCGCATAATACAACTCTTCGAAGCGCGGAATTACACATTATACATATTTTGTATGGTTAAAGATATGCATAGTTGATTTATTTCATGCTGATTATTATTCTATGCTTAGGTGTACAATCTTATTTTGTAATTTTATTGCTGTAACAGCCGACATAAGGCAGATGTTAGATTTCACCAACTTTAATAAAGTTGTTTCTTGGACTACGGTTAGTGAAATCGTACATAGATTAATGCCGATACTTTAAGTAATTTGCTAACACGCTATCTATTTATTAGTATTTAGCTAATAACATTGTTCCAAAGTAATTACCACATAGAAATATGGAATAAAAGTAAACACAATGGAGACCAAATTAATAAGTTTGGCATAGCAATATCTCTGTTGTGTATTTAACAGAGACTGATGCCAATATAAGAGGTATTTTAACATTCCATATTGTCTGAAGCAAGTACTTGTTACATAGTTGTAGCGTGTAACAATGTTTTAAATGCCAGAGCATATTAATAAACATAATGCCTGCATGACTGTACTAAGTCTAAAACTTGAGTGTTAAAGTAACTTCGTGCAAAAATAGCAAATTGTGTTAGTGTGTTTTAGTTAAAAGCAAAAAAAATTGTCAACCAAATATTTAAAGTGTTATGAACTTGAATAAATATAAGTTATGTGTTTGAATAAATGTCCAGGGCGATCACAGTATCTGTGACAGCTGTCAAAAATCCAAGACAGTTGCCAAAAGAAAAAGCTTTGATAACACTGAAGTGAGGCAGGTTAAGTGCAATATTGTGTTAGGATCAAACAAAGGAAGCAAGCAGATTGACGAAAATATAATACATAATATACTGAAACTTTGGATCACAAAACATATTTCCAAATACAGCATGTAGCGTGTACAGTCAGTAACAAAAGTAGCTATGCAATAGTAATCTTGTAAAATCAATCAACATTTCAGTCACGTTTTGTTACTAAAATCTGTACATCACAATAACAGTTTCAGTAAAATATATACTCTGTGTACTTTGAGCTGCAAATATTTGCATTATCCGAGCAAAACACTAAATTTAGCACCATACATCGCATCGCATTACTCGTATATCTATCCAAACTAGCAACGACATATAGTATAATTATACTAAACAACATCTCTATCACATAGGATTTTTGCGTCTCTGTCTATCAGTATTTTGTCCCACAATTATTCTTTTTCACACCTGGCTTTAAACATGCACTGCCAAGCATACTTCATAATATTTATATTTTTTTTTTGTCATTTATTCTTTACTCATCACAAAAATACTATTTACAAAAACGAACACGAACCTAAAACGAATATTTATGTATTTTTTTATTTCTTAATATTTACATTTAAATAACTTACAAATAAACAATAAATATATTAAAAACGAACAGGACGCTTTTTTGTGAGGCAGCGTTATTTACTCCTTGATGTATCTGTGAACCACATTGGTCATCAAAACTAATTCCTAGGAAACGAGTGACGTCACTCCAAAACTATGACATTTCTAGAGTATTGTCTATAGATAAATATATCCTAATTTCGATGATCGCAATTGATTCAGTCTTTTATTAGCTGCAAGTAAATGAAAATCTCTGTTTTGCAGCAATTATGACCAAAATGTGTAAAGTTCGTGAATCGACGCAAATTTACCGACATCTGATTGCTACAAAATGATTGAATCGTTTAATATTAATAGTGGAGTATTTGGTTCATTTTTGGTTTGATCAATACACTTTGTTTTACATATTTTGATCGATAAATATGCGACGATTGCAGAGTTCAGATGTAAAATATATATTTATTCTCCTTGCAGCAGGCAGGTACCTCGTATTTATCTTCCAAGGACATCTTGGAAAGTGCAAATATAATGGCACTTTAATTAAAACTGTTGCACCATACATATTGCAGAGAGATAATTCATATTTGTAAAAATAGCTTTGAGTTTCACGAGCGGTCAGTCTTCAAATATATTTTATAAATAGAATAATATTGATGCTGTTTTTACTTTAAAGTCTCGAAATGAAGTTTAGGGTCTGAAAACAAAATTTAGAGCTAAAAATGGCAGTGGAGTAGTTCAAAATAAAAGTTTAATACTGACGTGTAGATCAGGCACCCCCGCATATATACCACACTAGGGGGCCCCGATTTCATTTCACGATACATTCGAAGACTGACATTAAAATCAACAAACAAATAAAATATATATATATTTACCTAAAAATAAAAACTAGACATTATGGCACTATGGAATGTAAACATATAATTTTCATAGTGACATTCGATCTAACTATAAATATAAACTCTGGTGCATAAATAAACATCTGTTCGAGATCAGTCCGGTCACTCACATACATACGGAGCTGGGTAGAGCTGAGGTGACCGTTCGCGGGGACTCCCGGCCGGGGTGGGGGTGTTTGAGGGGGTGGGGGGCGCGCGAACAGTGGACGACGCGAGTAGTTACAACTAGAGCTAGCATTCAGTCGCGTATCACAGCCTCGTCGCGTCGCGGCGTCACTAGCCTGGGGACGTGGGGGACAGGCGAGACGACAACACAACACAACACTAGAGTTATCACTGGACGCGTACACAAGTCCCGGGCGGGTCGGGCACGCGGCACATTGCGCGCGGTACGTAAGAGCACTTAGAGATTTGTCCTGCGCGATGCGCTATGTACAAGTGGAGGCGGAGGCGGCGAGCAGACGCGAGCGGACACGTCATCGCGGCCACGCGTCTGCCAGCCGCAGCCCCTGCGCGAGTCGACTCGCCGAGCTGCGGAACGCCTCCACGATCTTCTCGAACGTCTCCGGGTCGTACACGGAACGCGCCGTATTCGTCAAGTCGAACGGCTCTGCAACACAATACGATACGACCCTACGTTACAACTAGGTCTGTTTTTTACATTTGGCTGTTTGGGATCAGATGGGGAATAGGTGAAGAAATATCGTGAGCGAATCCAGTAATTTTAGGCTAGTCTGAACAACATCTGCGACCACATCGTCACTTACGATCAGGTGAGATAGTGGTAAAAAAAAAAATGGATTGTCAAACCAGACAAGTAGATTTTGTTACTTTTTGGTTTTATATTGTTTTCAAAACTACTCTTGTGAATGTTATTTGTTCAAATAATAGGGAAGTGAAGGAGATTTCTGTTTTAGGGTTCTGTATTAGGAAACGGGACTTTCTTACTTATCCTTGGCTACCAGTCTGTCCGAAATTTCGTAAATTCGTCGTGGTACCATTGCATGGTTCCTTTGAAGGTAACGAGGCATCCACTGTTTCCTATTAACCTTGGTATCATTGAATCGTCAGACTTATATTTCCCCTCGTTTTGCTTATATAATTCATACGAAGAAACAGAAACAGAGTAATTTTTACGCAACTTAATATGTTTGCATAAAGATATGGCAGATGTTGATGTGACACCTGCCAAATGTATTACTTGATGTCTTAATGCTCATTTCAAATTTTGCATATTGTTGTAAGATTCATTCTTAGATGTGACACATTTTAATGTGGGATGAAATTTAATGACCACCAAAAAAACAATCGTTGCCCTAAACAGCCGCATCAAAAAAAAAATGTACAAATAAATGAAACCTGTACCAAAATCTTTCGGGCTATTTAAGTCATGCCTGCACTACAAAAACTTTTCATGACCCAAAAAGGCCACGCGTGCACCAAATTTTAACTAGCAAAGTTTTTTGTCATTACTACCCAAATATACACTCTTATGCAAAAAAAAACGGGCACCTAAGGAAATTTACGTTCTAAGGTCGATTTTAGTTAATTAAATGAAATTTATTTCTTTGACGTAGTCTGTATACTTATAATCGTGTAAATTAATGCGCGTGAAGTGAATTCGAGCAATTAAAAGAAAAAAAAACGACGGATTCTTTAAAATCGATGTACACGCCCAAACAATAAGAAGTGGTCGGCAATAATGACAAGTTTTTTTTAATTAAATAAAGTTACAAATGTAATAACCTAATAACGAGTGTGACCTCCTCTTGCCAAAATCACAGCTTGAATCCTTCTGGGCATGCTTTCCACGATGTTTTTAATAACGTTTTGAGGAATACGTTCCCACTCTTTTGCAATGACTCTTTTTAGCTCCCTGATGTTTTGTGGAGCAGGTTGCACTGATCTTACCCGTCTTTTTTAGGACATCCCACACATGCTCAATTGGATTGAGGTCAGGACTTCGAGCTGTCCAATCTAAACGACGGATCCCAACTTCTTGCATGTACGCTTCCACGTCGCCAGAACGGTGCGGTCGAGCATTATCGTCCATAAAAATTAAATCTTCCCCAAGTGCAGTCAATGTGGGTTGTGCATATGGAATTAGTACGCTCCGTCGAATTAATTGCTGCCCAAAACATAACGGAGCCTCCGCCATAAGGAGTGATTTCTTCGAAACACACTTCCGCATAGGGTTCCCGTGGCCTTCGCAGCACTCGCCGGCGTCGGTCCTCTCCACACAAAGAGATTCTAGCTTCATCAGAAAACAATACTTTATTCCAGTCCTCCAGAGTCCATGAAGCACAGTTCCGAGCAAACTGAAGTCTAGCAACACGGTGCTCACGGAGTAATTTAGGGCCCCGAGCTGGGCGGTAACTCTTGATATTGGCAGCCAAAAGCCTCCTCCTGACCGTCCACAAGCTAACTTCTACTCCTCTTACTTCTTCAAGGCTCTTCTTCAGGTCCACACTTGACGCCTTACGCAACGCCTGACTCACCAAAAAGCGGTCATCTCTTGGTTCTGTGCATCGTTTTCTTCCCGAACCGGGTCTTGTTTTGACCGAACCAGTCTTTTGATAGCGTTGCCAAGTCCTCTGGACAGTTGAACGACTCACATTTAGCCGCTGAGACACGTAAGTTTGCGAACAACCTTCTTCAAGTAGGGCTATAATTTTACCGGCCCTTATCGCTTTATTACTCATATCTAAAAGTGGTATTTAATGTAAAAAGAAAGATTAAATTGTTTAATTTGCAGAAAATATCCAAAAAGTTTTAAAATATCGTAATCAGTTAAAAATCGTTTCAGCAATTCGCGCCATTAGTAAAGCAATTTTAGAATAATCCACAATAATCATTATTATTCTTTTAATAATTTCAAATTTTAAAATTTGGAACGTAAAGAATCATGCCAGGATGCTTCAAAAAACATGCCAATACATCGTCAAATTAACAAAACCTATTTCTTGTTGTTCTTCATAGAAGTATAGAAAAAAATCTAAAGTGCCCGTTTGATTTGCATACGAGTTTATCACTACGTTTGCCTAAAATGTATGCATATTACCAAGTATATTATATTGATGGCAAATTAGTTGAGTCTCGCGGCTTTATTTCCACCCCTCACCCCTCCCACCCGTCCCTACACCGCACGCGCCGCGCCGTGTTTCAGTTACGCGCGAGCACTGGTGTTGGTGTTGCGTATTCGATTAGTCGGTATTTACGATGGCGAAAGAAAACTTAGCGGGACCGAATTCTTGTGTTCCGCAGTTGAATACTTCATCGGAATCGGAGGAAGAAGTTGAGTCTGCAAAAAAACTTCGAAGACAAGCTAGAGTTTGGATTTTTGAGAGAAAATTTGAGACTGTACGGAGGGCGGAAGAATTTATCAAAAACGAGAAAACCTGGGCAATACAAAAGATTCATAAGACTGAAGACGGCGTAAAAAGGTACTATCGTTGTAACAAAGTGAAGGCTAAGGCTGATATGCAATGTTCTGCGGCAGTGTATCTTTTATTCGATGCATCACGTGACGACATATTATTGTTTCGTACTGAAACATGTCACGACCACGAGAAAACAGTGATTCACAGTCATTGAAAGGTGGATTAGATAAGAAAACAAAACAGGAAATCGAAAAATTATTTGAACTTCGCCTAAAACCTAAATCAATCATGCAAAGTTTAAGTAAAATTGATGGGATAAATCAGCCGACTAAAAGGCAGTTCAAAAACTATCTCAGTACCATACGTCGAAGAAAATACGGGCCAACAGTGATAAGCTTGGGAGAGCTCGAATCATGGCTTATAGAAAACTCGCAAGTGCCTGATGAAGACCACCAAGTTTTTGTTGTGGCCTATGAAGTTCATGAAGATGATTCAGATTCGAGCTTCCGATTTATGCTAACAACAAAGCATTTAATACGTTTGTCACGTCAATGTACCATTCTGCACGCCGATGCCACGTACAAATTAATTTGGCAGGGGTTTCCAGTACTTGTGATTGGGACTACGGACCGAAACAAGCATTTTCACCCATTCGGGTTAGCTGTTACTAAAACAGAACGAACCGAAGACTTCACATTTTTGTTTTCCGCATTGAAAAACGCTTCTTTATCCCTCTACGCACATGATGATGAATTAACATGTAAAGTTTTAGTTTGTGATGCAGCCAAGAGCATACAAAACGCCTTTGCGTGCACCTTTGGAACTGATGCAGTTTAAGAATGTGCTGGGCGCATGCGAAGAAGAAGATGCAAACAAAAGTAGAGCAAAGCGTGCAAAAAAAAATCACAAAAAGAAGTTCTACAAGATATTGATGCCTTACAGTGTGCCTCAACTCCGGAAATATTTGATCGAGCCTGCGAAAAGTTCTTAGAAAAGTGGAAAGCCGAAAATGACTTCGTGGTATACTTTGAAAGCGAATGGCTTATATCTAATCGGTGCTGGTACTTGGGCGCATCTCCTGGATCTCCTGCATCCAACAATGCCTTGGAATATTTTAATAAAACTATAAAAGATAGCGGCACACTTCGTGAGCGTCATCCTTTAGTACGGTTTTTAGTAATTGCGTCTGTTATGGTCAGATATTGGTCTAAGGAGTACGAGTTTAATAATCAAAGACGCTTTTCTCTTCTCCCAACAGTATCTCTAAGAATCTGGACGGAACGTTACCAATGGGCAAAACTTTCAAAGCATGTGCCATTAAAAACTAACACTGAGCTGATTTGTTATTATAGAATTCCAGCTGGCTCTGATCTAGAATGTAAAAATTATGAACGACTTTGGGAGACTTTTGATGAGTATAAAGAACAACATTTTAGCGAATGGGAAGTTATGTTACCCCGAGAAAAAGAAACTTGGCTCCAAGGCAAATGCAACTATCCAAACATAGTTCCTCAAAGATTATATTTGCAAGCATCTCGTTGGATTATCAATCCGACTTAAACACATCCAGCCACCTCCAGAAGCAAGAACTGTTCCGATTGGCATGAAACGTAAAAGGGGACGACCAGCTAAAGCCAAGAAAGCTTTAATAGTACAGTAAATGATGTAGAGATATGAAAATTTCTACCTAGAAGACTGATTTTAAAATGATTGTAACTACACAAAATAATTGTATTTTATGCTTATGAAGACTGATTTATTCGTTAAGATTTTAAAACAATTGTTACCTACAAAGGAGTGTAATGTTATGTTATTTGAAAACTGATTCTTAATAAATATTTTAAAATAATTATGACCCTACAAATGACTGTTTTAATGTTAATGAATAGATTCAGGCGTTACTTTGCTAACAAATATTTTTAAAATATTTTAAGAAAACATGCACAAAACACTTAAAAAATACAAAAATATATCTAGTGACAATTCCGCCTAATTTTCCTGCTAAGACGACGTGACGTCACAAAACGCCACGAAGCCAAACCTGAAGAATTTTTCGACGCGTAACGCTTCTACACGAAGCATCCTTCAGATTTCAGATATATTTTTGTATTTTTTAAGTGTTTTATTAAAATATTAATTTGATGTTTTCTTAAAATATTTTAAAAATATTTGTTATTATTGTTTTAATGTTGGTTGTTTGAAGACTCATTTATCACTATGATTAAGATTTTTGAAGATCTACATTAAAATTCATTAAAATTTTAAAATTACACTAAGGACTGCTTTATTAAGTTTATTTGTATGTACCAATAAAACATGTTGTTTTATTTATTAGTTTGAAAATGAATTAATTAATGAATGCAAACTAATGTTTTTTTTTTGTGGCAATTATTTTATTGAAAGCTCTAAGAAGCTCAGCCTTTAGTACACATTTTACGGTAGTATCGGTGAACCGTTTGAACTTCATTTATATTTTTTGGGTAAACAATGATTTTTATATATTAATTTACATTTTTAGGATAAAATTGTGTAACATATTTGGATGAAATTTTTAAATAAATTGCGGGAACATGTTTGGTGCATGCGTGGCCTTTTTGGGTAGCTCAGCAATTATTCTGAAGATACTTGCCTTTTTTAAGATAGCAGACTTTACGTTTATTGGTGATAATTTCAAATTAAAATGGGGATTAAATTCTGGTAAGTACTTAGGATTTTTTGGGCGTTTTATTTCATTGCATCTGGTGATTGCTTAAACCTAAGCCTTTTAATGTTATTTTTTTCAATTTGGTTTTCATATTGCGGTGGTATATATAAAAACATATAGGAAACAAATCTTAGCTGTGATTAATGTCAATGTAGGGTGACATAATTTTCATTTACTTTAAATTTGAGTCTAAATACTTACTCGATTTGTTTGTGTTGCATATTTGCGACACAAAAAAATCGAGATATAAGATAATAAGTATCAATTTGACATCTGTCACATCTAAGGCCTATGTCTGCTAATATTTTTTAGAATATTTGGTATCCAAATATGAACCTAAACATTGACATCTGTCATGTCTGCCGATTAGTCCGCCGGTCCGTTCGCTCATCTGAGCTCATTGTAAAACCCTAACTCGCAGTAGCCCGGTTTTTAATTTTCATGACAGCCTTATGAATACAGGTCAGAAATTTAGACCTTGGAAGCTTTCATTCTATACCATTATTTATTCATGCCCTTTGTACATCAATATTTTTGTGTTTGTTTACAAGTGTCACTGTTAACGTTAGTTGCGTTTGTATGTTTTTGCTAGGAGACACAATTTCTGATACAAATTCCGTTTTAGATTATGTGATGTACAAAATGGCAGAGTCCTGTAAGCAAGGTTTTAAAGCCTGCTTGTATACAATTATTTATATTAATATTAATTTATATTGGCAACATACATAATATGAATGCATTTATGGTAAAAATATAAACATCTTAGGGTATTTTCCATGATTTAAATGTTTAGCGTGGACTGTGGATTCGCTAGATAAACTGTTCAGCGAAGCAGTGTTTACCCAGTGGCAACTAGTATGGGGACCGGTGTGTATGAAGCATGATTGAACATGATTTAAAAACTACTGTAACATTGGGTCTGACCGAATGGACGAAGAGCATTTAGTTATGATTACCCCACCAAGTAGAAAATCTGTCACCACACAGCAAACAATATTTCCTACAACTACCATAATCAATTTCCAAACAAGCACATAATGACATCCCAATAATGGAGATAGTGAACATAGGCTAGCATATCAGTACTAATATTATAAATGCGAAAGTAACTCTGTCTGTCTGTCTGTCTGTTACGCTTTCACGCCAAAACTACTGGACCGATTTGAATGAAATTTGGTATGGAAATAGTTTGAGACCCGGGAAAAAACATAGGATAGTTTTTATCGAACTGCGCAAAAAGAGGTTAATGTTTTTGCGCGATAACCGCCATACGCGCGGGCGGTGCCGCGCCCGGAAAGCTAGTCAGCTATATAAAAATGTGAAATAAAAAAGAGTAAGCCAATCAGTAGGTGAAGTAGATGAAATAATTAGCTAGAAACAGTGTTCGGTCCTCAATGGATTAAGTTTCAATGCATTTTGCGCATGTTGGTTTGGCTAGCTACTTCACTGACGTAGAAAACCTTTTGCCCAGCATCTAATGGTGCGTTCCAGTAGCTGCTCTTGAGAGTTAATAAATCTAGGCTAAACCTATCTACTTTCCTCGAAAACATCATTACTTACCAATATCTATAGTAGTAAATACAATACCAAAGTTCTATAGTATTCTTTATAGTATTGACCTATTGATTAATTGACCATAATTTATTAATTTACCTACAGTAGACCACGGTCAATACAACTTGATCGAAACGTTGAGGTTAGTCAAAATATTATTATTTTGATGTTAATTCTTGCGTGAATAGACCTTTTAATGATTTAGAAATATGATTTTAGTTCACGAAAGTTAAAAGAAAAGTATTACATAATATTCTCAAAAGATGGCAGTCAATTAATTGGCAGTCTAATCGTTAACAGCAATTTCTTCTAGGCAACCTTTGTTACAGTACTAAGTAAAAGGATATAGATTGCGGTGAACAATAAAATTATTGAATCAAAGGGCAGCCTACCCGATAGGCTAGCTTATTAAGTGTAAATAGAAATAGTAGAGGCAGTGCAGTACCTTCGACAGAGAGCAGTTTCCACTGGTGCGGGTCGTTCTTGTAGGAACGGTGATGTCTGCACTCGGCCACGGGGAGGCGGGCTCCCACTCGGACTGATACTGCCATGCTGCTGTATCTGTCAGTGTATTACATATATACATTACTTATTAACTACTATACATTGCTCTATAACAGCGTGTACACCATGATCAGCATGACGATGACGTGCCACGACATATAGTTGGACGCGTCGGTAGCGGTTGTCTAAGGATGGCAGTCGTTATAGCATGATGTGTGGCAGGGAATTTTGCGAATGTCTGACTGGCTAGCCACCACCTCTTTTAGAAAATCTGTCGTCAAGCACCTAACAGTGTGTTCAGGCAGCTGTCCTTGAGAGCCAGTAATTCTAGGATAGCCTGAACAACATCATCGACCTCATCATCACTTACCATCAGGTGAGGTAGTGCTTAAAGGTTAGCCTATCTACTACGAATAAAAAAACGTATGATTCAATTGTTATCGTGACGTCATACTAGTTACGAAAAATGTTATATATTTTTGATCCAGTTTCGACATAATATGTATAGTTGCAGTGCAGTACTCACGGGAAGTTCGCGTAGTAGTTGAGCATCTGCAGGAAGAGCTCCCCCAGCGCGGTCCTGTTTTGCGGGCGGCGCGCCTCGCCGGGGGGCAGCGCTGCCGCAGTGCCGCGCGGCAAGATGCTGGGGCTCGTGCCGCCTGCACTCAAACAACCAATTACATTATATACTGTATCTTATTTATATACTATATCTTATCTACTACCTATAGCAAATATATATTATGATGCCGGGCTAAAATAACAACCCTTCATAATATCTATCTCTGGGTGAACGGAAAAATACTAAGTGGGCATCAGCATCTTCTAAAGAATTTTCATATAACACTGCAATCTCCAAGGGTTACTGAGTATCGCAAATAGCAATGGGAGAGGCTTTGTTCTACGGTGGAAGTTTTGGCTTTTAATGTAATGATGTAGAATCAACATCATTACATAAACTAAAATCCACATTGTAGATGTTAGTTCAACAACCACCCGCCAAAACATCAGAGTCCAAACGCAACATTCAAATTTCACAATTTGAACTTTATTTTTTCATGTTGTCGCCCACAAACAGACGCAACACCATCTTGTCAAGTTTTTCGCCATGATCACATGACGGACAGACAGCAGTAAGTAGAATATTAAAAGCATAGGTCTGAGCCATATTTTACTAGGTCTGGAATAAGTCAGGGCATCAACCTAGGACTCTTGGAATTTATATTAATGATAAATGATTTACCAAAAGTTATGCAAGACGCTAAGTGCTTACTATTCGCCGACGATTTAAAGCTCACTTAAAGGTGAAAAATGAAGCTGACTGTGGGCGACTACAGAGGGACTAGACCTAGTAGTGGCCTGGACAAAGGAGGGCCGTTTACAACTCAATGTGTCTCAGTGTATGACATTCACCTTCTCACGTGCACATAACGTAAACGGGATTCCGATGGCTAGAGTCGCAGAGGTAAAGGATTTAGGCTTTACTTTTAATTCGGCACTCACATTTCGAGCATATTATTCTAATTTGTGAAAAATCTTTTAGAAATTTAGTTTAAGGATGTTACTTTTCAAATATTAAAGCGATTACTGATTTGTACAACGCACTGGTCAGAAGTCAATAGAACGCAATGTAATAATTTGGTCTGCTCTGGAATCAAAATACATTTTGATGAAAGAGAAAACACAAAACTAACGAGCACGCACGCACTAACGACAATTCGCATCTGACGCGTGCGCCTCAACATTATCGGGGCTCAAGTGGACCTGTGCTTTAGTGATCTCAGCGAATTTACAAAAATCGCTTTACATGTTTTGTGTTACAGAAATTAGATATCAAATTGTTACTTATAGCTGTTGTATTAGGTATGTACCTATATGGTATGTATGGGAATAAATAAAAAAATTGAGGAATTCTACAAGTATTTTCATAATGGATTTGGAAACTAACTAATGTAATGTAAATGAACTCCGAGCATGGCTTAATCAGAAAGAATTGAAAAAATTCAAATATCATAATATATCTCCATTACCCCTCCGACGCGGCGGGGACTCAATTATTTCATCTGAACTATTTACCTTCCCAGTTACAAATGAAGGTTACGTATCCACCAGAGATGTGTGAAGAAGAAATCTACTAATAGGGTCGCTTCATTTTCGTAGGTCGCCAGCACCTAGTGATATGTTCCCGCAGCTGTCATTTAGAGCCAGTAATTCTAGGTTAGTCTGAATAACATCTTCGGCTACATCATCAATTACTATCAGGTGAGATAGTGGTCAAGAATAGTCCACAAACTTGCCCTTGAGAGCCAGTAATTCTAGGTTAGCCTGAACAAAATCTTCGACCACATCATCACTTACCATCAGGTTAGATAAATAAAGAAAAACTATTGGTTTCATATATCAACAATAATTAAACTGTTGGGTGAACATTAATTTATCTCTAGTTTGTGTAATATTCTAATTTTTTAATTTATTTTCTTAATATTTGAATGAGAAAGATTAGCTGATCGTGTGTGTAATTGAAGACCACCCTTCTTTAGTTTTCTTCTAAAATAACTGATTACAGAGTTCTATTGCATACGGAAATATGTTTGTGTTCCGCAATAAACATCATCCATATACGTTTCAAATATGCACTTTGCAGCAAGCGGATATTGGTGTCTCTTTTTTAGCTAGTTTTAATACCTAGAGTCCTAATGGCTTAATAAGGGGCACATCTAGTTTCGTAACTCACAGATTCTAAGCGAAGAGTGACCAGATTATCATCAGGGCTTTTTCTCCACAAAATGCACTGTATGTAGTAATGATAATCGTTTACTTTTATGTTTTTGAACATTTTAAATACGGCTCACGATAATTCAAACTTAAAAGTTGTTACTCTGATGACAATATCGATGATGTCAGTGTAGGTATTTGGACATTCATGTCGTGCCTGATTTAATGAGATACCACTAGATGATAAGCTACTTCCATTGAAAACTACACGAAGTTTTGTGGTAACACTGAGGTTTGATGATTGCATGATTAGCAATTACCACGTCATCCAAGTATAAGCATATTAAATTGGCAAATACTTTAACTTGAGGCAAGAAAAACATAGCAGGATTTTTTCTATTATGCGGTATTGTAGGCGTAGGGAGATATGAAGAATGTCCCTGTTTATTATTATTTATTAACTTTATTCTTCAATAAGGTTTGAATATATTTGATGTAAGATGCTACCTTTAATGAATTTATTTTCTACTAACAAGGAAACGATTTCTTCCTGTATTGTATGATTCACCAAAAGATTCAAGGTTATCATTGATAACAGGTGGATGATCTCTGAAGCGGCCTGACTGATCTCTAGTGTTGGTTGTGTTGTATAAACTTTCACAATACTGGTATTCTGGTTAGAGCGCTTGCATGTTTGATTGTGACAACCTATTTTTGTTCCCATAAGAGTGTTTGTATATTTGGAATTGACTGGCAGTGGGCTGTATTGTAAATAGTAATATGTAATAGCTAAGTTACCTGTGACAGCCCAACCAAAGACAGATTTTATTAGATGGGTTGTTTTGGACCAAGTAGTTTGTCCTTGAAGTAACAAAGAATAAAAGAACTGACCACTTAATATGTAGGTATAAAAAGTGCAGTACTACAATATCAATCCTGTTCAAATTTATTTGTATGTGGTTGTAACACTGTTACCACAATGATTTTATGTCACTGCGTTGCCTCCCTTGTTTACCCACAGACCACTAATGTTATAATGTACTCTTTGCCTCCTTACCTTTTCTACAAATTACAGAGTTGTTTTATTGGCTAGCCTTTAGTGACAATCTCACTTGATGGTAAGTTGTGATGTGGTTGATGATAAACACATGTATAGGTGTATTCATAGCGCTTTTCGTACATCAATTGTTTAAACTCAGTGAAACATTGCATTTTGTAGTTTGCCGGTTTTCCGTATATTTTTTTTATTTTGATAATTATAAGGAATAATCGTTTTGTGTGGGAATTCTTACCATCACATTTAAATATAAAATAAATAATAAAACGAAAAACTGGCAAACCAGAAGCATAAAGTGTTCAAAAATGGTAAAATAAGTTTTACCAAATTTGAACACTTAATATTTGAACTGTGACGTGATCGAATACGTAACTTCCTGCCCACTGCTACCAAAACTGCTCTTGTACAATCTCTCCTTCTTCCAATACTTGACTATGCTGACGCCAGCTATCCTGATCTCTCCGAGGACCAGCTTAACAGACTTGAGCTACTTCAAAACTATTGTATTCGTTTTATTTTCGGCCTCCGAAAATATATACTATGTTTCCCAATTTCGATCTAAGCTCAAGTGGCTGCCCATTCGTCTTCGTCGGAATACTCGTATACTTACTCTTCTGTATAACATATTATGTAATCCTTCTACCCCTCTTTATTTAAAGGCTTGTTTTAAGTTTCTGCACTCTACCCATTCTCTTTCTCTTAGGTCATCACATAACCTTCTCCTTCACTCACCGGCTCATAATACAGTCTTCTATAAATCGTCACAGGCTGTGCGCCTATGGAACGCACTGCCTGTCACAATCAGACGTGCCCAATCACTCAATGTTTTCAGATCACAGGTTACCAATTTCTACCTCTCCACTCTTAATTAATACTGTTCTTTGACGTTTCTACTTTTTTTTAATATTTTTTTTCTCTTTATTTTGTTTAATATTTGTATATTTATTGTGTATGTATTATACTATATATCATATCTGTAAGATAGTTAATATATATTTTATGAATATATATATATGTATTTATATATAGTACTATATAGTATCATATATTATGGTGATATTTATGTAGTTATTTTATACTGTTATACAGCAATCTATATTTATATTACGTATGTATGAGACTTGCACCACCCTCCCTGCTCAAAAAAAAATATTCTCTGTCCATCCAAAGGTTGTCTGGAAGAGATCGCTTTTAGCTGTAAGACCGCCCATTTTACCTTACTATTTTTATTGTTTCTGTGTATTTTCCTGTTTTTTGGTGTCAATAAAGAGTTATCGTATCGTATCGTATCGTGAAAACGTATGTATGGAAAGCTTTACGAACACACTTCCTTTCCACAGATAATGTGAATTGCCTCTTAATGAGGTAAATCAATAAAATCTATTATCTCAGAGTTTGTGTGTGTGTGTGTGTGTGTGTGTGTGTGTGTGTGTGTGTGTGTATGTGTGTATATATATATACTCACACTGCAGGAAGTGTATGACCATGAGTGTGAGCGAGTAGGATGACAACGTTCTCTGTCTTGCATCGTTGATGTTATGCGCCTGCGCCCACAGCTTCGTGATCACCACCAGCGGCCTGACGCGCCAGTCGACTACACAGACAAACAAACAAACATTATACACAATCATATTATTCCGGGTACAGACCAAGCGATCGAGGCCGAGCGAATGCTAACGAGTGGGATTTGCCGACCAGTACCGCACGCTCGCTCGCTTTCGCTGTTGTATCCACACTAAATAAACGCATTCAAGTTTATCGACAATCGGCGAACCACGGCGAAGCGCTACTCACGTAGTATTTTAGTGAGCGTGGACGACAACGATCTTCTACTAGCTAGCTCTGCATTTATTGTGATAAACGAAAGTACTCGGACTAGAAGAAAACGGCGGCACTGGTGGATGCCAGTAGAGAATCCATCTTCTTTTTGCTTTCATTATTTCGCACTCCAGGATATTGGAAATCTCGGTCCAATAGTCGTTATTTTTACTTTTTATCTTGTACTCAGCATGTTTAGGATCCTAAAGCCTCGGTTTCTGCTTATAGAGCTCTATCATCATTAGCAATATGTCAGTAGACCATTCCATAATCGTAAATTGATACAATTTATTCGCTGGAACGAAACGTCCGCTGCGTGCAATCGCCGCAACTGAATGAGAATTTGCTCGTCCGTCCACAGTCCAAACCGCGGCCGTACGTTCGTTCCATTTCTCTTTGATGAGCCGCCGGAGCACGGCCGAAGGCGAGCGAAAGCCCACGTTTGGCTTCGCTTGCTTACGGCATAAAGTCCACACTGATTCGTTTGCGCTCGCTCGTTACTCTTCGCTCGCTCTCGTTCGCTTGGTCTGTACCCGGCATTACATGTTTCAATTACGTTACCTGGTCCCATCGCAAGTCCAAGCGCTTCAAAATTTCAGCGCAATGATAGCCTGGCGGTTATAAATGGGCTGCCGTGCCGCTAGTTCATGGTTCGATCCCCACCGCATGGTGGAAGTGCATTTTGCGAATGTTCGCCTGGCTAGCTACCACCCTCAAGTAGAAAATCTATCGCCATGCACCTAACAGTATGTTCCAGCAGCAGTCTTTGAGCCAGTAAAATTATAGGCAAATGAGACTTAAAACCGTATGTCTCAGAATTATGGTCTCAGTTCAATTCGTTGTCTGACGAAATGCATCTGTTATAGGCAAGAGTTGACTCTGAGCCTCGAGCTTTTTCCATCACTATATCATAAAAAAACATGAGGGCAAACATGTCAATCAATTTGCATTAACGATGGCCTGTTAAAAATAAAGTGGATTGCTACATAAATGGCATGTACTACTGACCTCTTATGTACTTTCGAGCACTTTAAGGTGTCATCGTCGGTGTCCATTGTTGCAGATAGCACTACAAAGGTATCTTTGCATAGTAGTAGGGCATTCTATGGCCCACCTGGCTAGCATAGTGACCACCCTAACTAGATAATATATTACCAAGCTCTTAACGTGAGTTCCACCACATATCCTTAATAGCCAGTAATTCTAGGATAACCGTGAGTGCAATCATCAACCATGTCATCAATTATCATTTATCAACATAATGGGAGGTAGTGGTATAAGGCTAACCTATCAGCTGTAAATTCTTATCAATCTCAATAAATTCAGAGGCTAGATCTACGATGGATCTAGTGTAATTTATTTTTCCCATTGGATCTGTTATCAAAAACATTACACAAAATTTATATCCGACTATCTATTTAGAACATTTTTCTTTTTATATCAGTACTAATATTATAAATGCGAAAGTAACTCACTCTGTCTGTCTGTCTGTCTGTTACGCTTTCACGCCAAAACTATTGGACCGAATTGAATGAAATTTGATATGGAGATAGTTTAAGACCCGGGAAAAAACATAGGATAGTTTTTATCTGACTGCGCAAAAAGAGGTTAATGTTTTCGCGCGATAACCAACATACGCGCGGGCGGAGCCGCGCCCAGAAAGCTAGTATTATATAATTAAATTAGATCTTTTACCTTCTAGTGCTTAGTGTAATTCGTACATCAACCTGCAGGGCTATCACGTATCTTCTGTAGCAATGAACTGTTGATTGCAACAATAAAACTGTCAGTTTTGACTGATTTTGTAAGACAGATAGATAACATGCCTTCATGCGTCTGAATGTTAGTCGCCGACCGTTTTTTTTCTTTTATACCTGAGACGATAACTGGCATATACATTGATCGAATTAAAAATTTCGTACTATCCATTCTACTAAAGCGTTTGTAAAAATATAGTCTAAATATAGGTAAGAATTTTGCCTTTATTTGTTTTATTTAGATTTAAGAATAATAATAATATTAAATAAAAGGAAATACTGACCACTACTCCCATGGGAATATTATTATTATTCTTAAATCTAAATAAAACAAATAAAGGCAAAATTCTTACCTGTTACGTGTAAGCAGAAATTTTAATGAGATACACAAGAGAGTTGGCCTAGACTTATTTTTTACAAGCATTGCATCGGCTAGGCGGTTCTCGAGCAGAGAGTTCTTCGACTAAATGTTTGAATTTTATTATAAGCAGCAGTCTAAACATTAGTACTAAGTTGTTACCTTGTGTTCATTATTTGAATGTCATTTATGAGATAGCTATCCGTGAGGACCTATAATTGGTTATCTGTTGTTATTAGTTATATGTAAGATATTTGTTGGTCTGTTGGTCTTCCTAAGAAATAAATACTAAAAATATCATAGTCGCTTTATTACATTTGGTTTTATTTTACAGGATATATCAAGCGTATGAAACGCGTTGCAGTATCCAAAGTGTAGATAACCATTGGCCATTACACACTAAAATTGAAGCGGTGTGGAGGAAGATATATTTTGGGCTAATTTGTGTTAGGGGAGGAAGAAGAAATTACTACTTGTATTTTAAAATAAATGCCAATATTAACTAAAATTTTGATCTACTTAGATTTCAAAAATAAAATTAGATTTTAGAATAATAATAATATGAATTTATGAAATCAAAGGAAATACTGACTATGGGAGTACAAACTGTATATATACTATGTTATTACAACTCTTTAGTAGAATGGATAGTACGAAATTTTAATTCGGTCAATGTATATGCCAGTTATTGTCTCAGGTATAAAAGAAAAAAACGGTCGGCGACTAACGTTTGGGCACAAGAAGTCTGTTACCTATCTTTTTTTTTTGTTTTTTTTTTTACTGCTGATAGGTAAGCCTTTGACCACAATCTCACCTGATGGTAAGTGATGATGTGGTCGAAGGTGTTAACAGGCTTAACCTAGAATGACTGGCTCTCAAGGACAGCAGCCGGAACACACCGTCAGGTGCTTGGCGACAGATTTTCAACTTGAGGGTGGTCGCTAGCCAGGCGGGCATTCGCAAAAATGCCCTTCCACCATGCGGTGAAGCTCAAGCCCGCGGCGGGATTCGAACCATGGACCTGCTGCGCGGCAGTCCATAGCCAAAGCCACTGAGCTATCATTGCTTCATCTGTCTTTTTCATTGATACAAGATCTGTCAAAACTATCATTTTTGACTGTTGCAATCAGTATTTCATTGCTACAGAAGATACGTGATCGCCCCTCTGCAGGGCTATCATGTATCTTCTGTAGCAATTAACTGTTGATTGCAACAATATAACTGTCAGTTTTGACAGATTTTGTAAGACAGATAGGTAACAGACCTTCATGCGCCCAAACGTTAGTCGCCGACCGTTTTTTTCTTTTATACCTGAGACGATAACTGACATATACTTTGATCGAATTAAAAATTTCGTACTGACAATTCTACTAAAGAGTTTGTAATAATATAGTATATATACAGGTAGTACTCCCATGGTCAGTATTTCCTTTTATTGCATATTATTATTATTCTAAAATCTAAATAAAACAAATAAAGGCAAAATTCTTACATGTTACGTGTGAGCAGAAATTTTAATGAGATAGACAAGAGAGTTGGCCTTGTCTTATTTGATACAAGCAATTGCATCGGCTAGGCGTTTGTTGAGCAGAGAGTTCTCCAACTAACAGTTTGAATATAATTATAAGCATAATGTTTATACTAAGTTGTATCCTAGTGTTCATTATTTGAATGTCATTTATAAGATAGGACCGTGAGGACCTATAATTGGTTATCTGTTGTCATTAGTTATATTTAAGATATTTGTTATCCTGTTGGTCTTCCTAAGAAATAAATAGATAAATAAAAATTAAGTTTATATTGGCATATATTTTAAAATGCAAGTAGTAATTTCTTATAATTATTATTTTTGGTATTCGGAGAGAGGCTTAGTACTTAGTTTTTTCCCGCTCATGACTTAAATTTTGCCTCTCGTATTTTTTTTATTTTTTTATGTTATCCACAGAGCATGCATTATTACAAAACGTAAAAAAAATACAAAAAATATCATAGTCGCTTTATTACATTTGGTTTTATTTTACAGGATATATCAAGCGTATGAAATGTGTTGCAGTATCCAAAGTGTAGATACCAATTGGACATTACACACTAAAATTGAAGCGGAGTGGAGGAAGATATATTTTGGGCTAATTTGTGTTCGGGGAGGAAGAAGAAATTACTACTTTTATTTTAAAATAAATGTCAAAATGGACTTAAATTTTGATTTAATTAGATTAAAAAAATAAAATTAGATTTTAGAATAATAATAATATGAAATCAAAGGAAATACTGACCATGGGAGTACAACCTGTATATATAATATGTTATTACAAACTCTTTAGTAGAATGGATTTAATGAAATTTTAATTCGATCAATGTATATGCCAGTTATCGTCTCAGGTATAAAAGAAAAAAACGGTCGGTGACAAACGTTTGGGCACAAGAAGGTCTGTTACCTATCTGTCCTTTTCATTGATACAAAATATGTCAAAACTGTCATTTTTGATTGTTGCAATCAGAATTTCATTGCTACAGAAGATACGTGATCGCCCCGCTGGGTAGCCTCAGTAACTAGTTCCATAATATTGAAATAGATGTCGCAAACGTCAAAAATGGAATGTAACAAAAACGTATGTCATGTAGTACAATAAGGACGGCTATAGGCACACCCCTCACACACCGCGCGATACGCGCCGACACACCACGCACTCACGCTGCTAAACAACTTAATAGTTTGTCAACCGGAGATTGATTTATTCTTGTCTGATATTAATGTAGTATTGCAAAATTGTGTTCGATATTTACCCAATTTTTGTTGTTATAGTTAAGTTTTCTCTTATGTTTTTCTTTTCTTCATTTGACTATGTATACTAATACTATATTATTATATACTATTACTATGTTTAGCTCAAAACGTTTTGGTCGTAGACTGTAAGTTTTTGATGTTATGGTTATAAATAAATAAATAAATAGATACATACTCTTGGAGAAGCAGTGCAGCAGGCTGGTGTTCCTGATGCCGACGACGTTGTTGCAGTTGAGGTCCACCTGCAGCCCGTTGTGGGCGTCGCGCAGCTTCAGGATCGGGACCTTCGCCTGGATCAGCTCTGCACCTGCAACCATTGTACTGCCTACATTACTCTGTACTCTACACACAAATTATTACTACACATTACATTACCAATACTAAAACATATCTCTATGTATAGCTAAATAGATAACACAGACGTAAGCTAGGCTAGACATTAAAAAGGAAGTGCCTGCACTAACTTTCCGCGCTCATATGTCAATATGTATCCTTAAGAAGGCCGCGGGCGATTCTCTATACGAATGTATTCACTTATTATCTTCCTGGATAATGCGTCTAAAGCAATCATTTTTCTTTATAAAATCTAGGTTTGCTATAGGGATGTTCCTGTCATTTCACTTTTTTAAAGCAACTAATTATTACATAGGAAAATATGACCCCGAAAATCGCGTACAATGCCATGTTTTACTACCGTGATTAGAGGACCACCATACACATATGAACGCGTAGTAGTTGAAACTCGCCTGCGGCTCGTTTCAAAAAACTACACTCATGTTTTAATACCCTCTTTTATATGACAGTTGCATAAACTACTATTATTGGTCACAATAAATTCGATTGAATGTCAAGTACTTTCTGTACATTTGTAATATAATATACTGACTATCCGGAGAATAACCGGAGAAACACCGGTTATTCAATAAAATCTTCGCAGGCTGAAATTGCCTCCGGTACACACCTCTAGTTTACAGCAGAAATTTGTGTCGCCGTGGCCGAAAGCGGCTAGGAGACATGAATGAGAGCGCAGTAACGCGTGCTAGAGGGCGGTACCTCCGCGTTCAGATAAATAATCTCTGTACGCGTTCAGTAACACAATACCAAGCAATGACAGGATATATAAAGTTCACATGATGGAGTGTTTCAGTTGCCACAGCACATGTTTTCCTAGGTATAAACACACAATATTTTAATTTTCCTTTAGTTTAGGTTATATAATGTTGTAATTTAACTCGTAGAGAGTCTGTTTTCTATAACAGGATGCACCCAAAATGAGTGTTATTGATATTTTTAGAAACTTTAAAATAAGACGGATTTTGTATGTTTCTTGCTTTAGAATTCGTCATTTATGAGTAAATTTAAGAAATTATTTATTTAATTTAAATAATTTCATATTCGTCCAATAGAAACTTCATAAAATACAGCAGTTCAGTTTTGAAATCAAAATCAGTTCAGTAGTTTAATTTAAATTGAAAATACATATGCCATTCAAGTACATACATATAACGAAATTTTATTTCTTACTTTTAGTAGTGTTTATTGTTTAAATTTTAGAATCAATTAACAATCAATTATAATATATCATTTACATGTTAAATAAATAAATAAATGGTATAAGTCACCTTTACTTATAACATTTATTTATTTATATGGGCATGTCTTGGATAAGTGGCGTTTATGACATTACATAGGCTTAGCAGGAAATTTTGGTGTATTTGTCAGTAGCCGTATTGTTTTCCGTAAAGTGGGTTAGAATTGCATCCTCATATCTTCCTGTGGGAGTTGTACGAGGCGACAGAAGGAAAAATACCGGGTGGACAGCAGCGCCTTCTGCAGAACTGCTATTCACTGGGATCCCCAAGCCGTCCTCTCAGCGCGGGAATTATGGCAAACCACCCCCTAATAGGGGAGGTTGTGTTCAGCATTGGACGATGCGATTGGTACAGTATATTTTTTGTAATATTGGTAGGGGCAAGTGCGGAACATGTGGACACTTTCCGGATTGTGGAATAAAACATTTTTTATATTTGAATTGAATAAAGTTTTTTTTAATTTTTAACATTGCTTATATCATATAATAATCAGTCATTCTTTAACTAAAATTCTAGTCTCCCTATCACATATATTAACAAAAATAATCAACTTTTTTTAAAAACACCATATTTGTCCACAGGTTCAACAGACGATTGTACCTATGTACACTAAGATTGTACCTTGGGACAGTGTTGTACCTAGGGACGATTCACATTAATTAGACAATAAAAAAGAAAAACAACAATTAAAGGTTTTTGAAAACAACTTCAAACAAACCTAAACATACTCTATTATACGTATTTGTACGCAATACAACACTCTTCATACAAGTTTCAAGTAGACTCATCGCTATCTTCATCATTGTTTAATACGAAGCATGCCACGCAAACGAAGATTATTAGCCAGCAGAGTTGGATGACCTTTAGTATAACTAGCGTCAATATTGGAGGAAACATATTGTGGAAAAACTTTCAGTGACTCCATTATTGGGCCGTTCATGATTTTCGGACCGGTTTTCAATTGCGTTTTGGCTTCGATCTGGACGGTCAGTTACATATGAGCTTAAAAAATTATCATCAGAAAATATGTTTATATTGTATGGATGACCTGAAGATCTGAAACCTCAAAGCCTTTCACAATGTTTTTTGGTGTAAACGAGACTCTATATGCTCCGCTAGCTATATCTGCTACGTCATAAATGGTAATAGGTTTACCAGGACGATTGAGCATCCATCTATCGGCTGCTTGGCTGTATTGGCTTTTAAATGGCCCAAATACAGTTCTATCTAGTGGTTGCAAATGATTGGACGTATGTGGAGGCAAAATCAATAAAACAATTCCATTCTCTTTGGCTTTGTCAATTATCTCAATAGAGATATGAGTTTCGTGATTGTTCATTATTAAGAGAACTGAATTTTGTTTTGTTGGTTTTGCGAATGCAATAAAGTGATCCAGGAACTTTTTAAAAATTGGTTCTGTTGACCACCCTGATTTATTAGCCACACCCAAAAAGCCAGGTGGAGCTCCTTTCAACATGTTATCTTTGTAGAAAACTCGTGGGAATACGAACACAGGAGGTACAGCGTTTCCAACAGCATTTATGCAGCCTATCATTGTGGTATGCACTCCTCGTTCTCCTGAAGTCATCTTCCCTAGCTGACGAATCTCTTTGGGAGCCAATACTTTCCCTGGCTTGTGAACAGTGGATATCCCAGTCTCATCAACATTATAAATGGATCCTGGTAGAAAGTCGTATCTTGTCATGACCGATTCTAAGTTGTTGAAGAAATCATTCACGTTTGCCCTGTTAAAACTAGTTGCTCTCGCTATGCTCGTTGGCTCAGGTTTGCGAAGAGATAATTGCGGGAATCGAAGTCGAAAATTACGGAGCCACCCGGTTCCTGCCATTTTGTGCTTTTCCCAGTTAGCAGGCAGATTTGTTTTCCGTTTAGAAACAGCATATTGGTAAGCCAGCTCTCTACATTGTTTTGTATTGAAACCCATGTGTAGTATAGTGTAAAAGTAGCTTTTCTTAAATATTTGCACAGCAAAATTTCTTGTTCCGGGTCAAATACCTTTCTTACGTCATTCTTCAAAAGCTGAATGTTATTCCTTAAATCAATGCTTTTATGTAACTTCAAGTATTTAAAAATTGTTGACTTAGGTATTTTATACTTTTCAGCTACTTTCCTTATCGAGTTGCCACTTTTTGCTTCTTTTACGGCTGCTGTGAGTGTATCGGGGCATATTCCCTTCCTTTTTAAACCAATTTTACTGCGAGGCACGGAAAAAAAAACGTAACAGCGGATCAGATTTTGTTAGTAAACATAATGACACATTTGTACCTGTGGACAGTCCACAGGTACAGTCATATTTTTGTCCATAGGTACAAATTCCGTCATACAAAACAAAACTGACCTAGACTCGACGATAAAACAAATTTTAGACAAGGAAAAAATTACTAAATATGCTATAAACAACACAGATCATAGTGAAAATACTATCAAATCGATATCGTTTATATTTTCACGGTATAACTTATTTAAATTAAACAAAATTACTTACTTTTTGGCGCTAAAATCTTTCCAAGCCGGCACATCAACAACCACACAGAAAACAAAGATGGCGACACGTCAAAACTGCCAACCATAGACAAAGCTGTACGATCACCTTCAAGTTAGAATTTTAAGTTTGCTAGTTTCGCCGGAATCGATTGTGTCCACAGGTACATGCGTCCATAGGAACAGCACTTGCCCATATATATAATAATGCGTGTAGTGTGTATGTAATGGTATACTGACTGGGGTCGAACGCCCTGATGTATCCGAGTATGTAGTTGAGGTGCATGATGGCCTGCCCCCGCGGCTCGAGGTTCTCCAGCGGGCGCACGTACAGACACAGGTCCATGTCGGAGGAGTCCAGCGCGAACCCGGACATCGTCGAGCCCACCACGTACAGCCCGTAGCGGGGGAATATCGCCTGCAACGTAATGTACACGCTCATTTAACGATTAGTGGCCGCCACCCAGTGGACCTCGCAAACTCGCAAAATCACAATGAACAGCTATAAGGTACTTGCATCCATCGGCTCCCTGCAACTCTGACGATGTCGTCAGACCACCTAGTGAAAGACCTACCAGCTCTACGTCTTCCAGTTTAATATGGTAACCACAAGAAAACTTTCCATCACGATCGGTTATCAGTTCCTCGAGCAATGTGGCCCGCCCATTGTCACTTCAACTTGCAAATTCTGAAAGCTATGTCGTTGAGTTTGTTTCTTCGGCGAATATTCACGTTCCGGATTTTTGTTTTGTTTATCCCGCAAAGAATTTCCTCTATAGCTCTCTCTATGGCTCGTTGAACGTCTCTGAGCTTGTCAATAAGGGCTATAGTTAGTCTCAGTGCCATAATAATAAATTATTACCACATATAGCTGAGATCATGCAAGATACTCTTCCAGTACCTAGACTAAGTCGCTGGGGGTTTAAACTTCAAAACTCAGCATCAGTGGATACCACAGACCTATCGAAGTAGATTCCACAAGTGGACCTGCTCTGCGTGTCGATAGATCTATGCGTTTTTTGAGAGTCAAGAAAACTTTGACTTTGAAGAACCCAACAAAAACAACTTGAGGTAGTGTCGATAAGTTTGCTCATGTTATTAATAATCGTTGACTTACGATTCGTATAGTCGGTTGGTGGAGGACACCAGCGCCACGCGGGAAGCAGCAGCCGAATGACTGGTTAATCGCGTAAACACGCAAATTTGAAATTCTCCCGCACACCCTTCGATCCCCCAAAGAGATTTCAAAAACGTCTACTGCTCAGGTAAGATTCTTTTTAATGGGATATTGGCGGAACTACCTTGAAGCCCACCTGATGTTAAGAGGTACCCTTTTTTATTTCTGATAGGTAATCCTTTGACCACAATCTCACCTGATGGTAAGTAATGACGTAGTCAAAGGTGTTAACAGGCTTAACCTAGAATTACTGGCTCTCAAGCACAGCTGCCGGAATACACCGCTAGGTCCTTGGCGACAGATTTTTCTCCTTTTTTACCAATGCCTGTAACAGATGCGTTTCTTCCCAAGTGGCGAACTACATTGCACCCGTCACCGTCTTAGTCTCATGTGTTTGTAAATTCAACGGCACCCATAACTCTAAACCGGAACACAATACTGCGAACATGACTGCTTGGCGGTAGCAATAGGTATGGTGGGAGTACTTCCTCGTTTACAAATAGTTGTAAAGCTACTAAAAGTATTGTTCAGTTGTTTGCCGATTCTTGTACTTAGATGTGGATGATGTACCTTAACGGTCCCGAAGAGATACCGCCACAGGTTCATTTTCTTCCGGAAGGTCTCCTCCGTCTGCTGCGACCTGAGGAACTTGTCCCAGATCTCCTGCGACAGCGTGTCGTACTCGGACCCTGACACAAACAATCATACAAATAAAATATTTACTTGTATTTTGGTAGGGCATTTAACGGATGCCCGCCGCCCGCCTGGCTATCCTACCAACCTAAAGGGCAAATCTATCACGAGGAACCTAACAGTTGTTTTCAGGCAGGTCTCAAGAGCCAGTTCCCATTTTGGGTTAAGTCTACTTATTATCTTCGACTACATCATCACCTACCATCAAGTAACAGCATTGTTAATTGCTGTCTTCTGCACCCAGATCTGAGTCAGCTTATTTTGCGACAGTCGAATGGCTTTTTGTATCGGACACAGTCCAGCCAGTACCAGCTAGTTTCCGCACAGTTTAGGACTATTTTACGAGTCCTTTGTTTGGGAGTCACGATTGTGCGAACTGCAGACACAAGTTTTTTTATATCGATGTTTGTGCACAGTCGTAAACTCCACGATCACAAGTTAAGGTAACTCATCATCATCATTTTCTTGAGTGAAAGCAGACAATAAAGAGTTTATTTAAAAAATAATCAATAACAAATGTTTGACAAATATTAAGAAAACTACAATTATTTAAAAATATATATCTGTAGTCTATTTTTTTTAACAAACGAGTACTGAACATTATACTGCGTTGCTATTGGCCCACGTAATAAACATAAGCCAATCAACTACAACAACGCGCCTAAACACAGTAGTGCTTGCACAATGCTGCTTCTAGACAAAATATCTGACGCTGTGGTGTTTATTACCAAGACGAACTCTTGCTAACCTGGTAAAAGGAGTTACAAATAATAACTTACCGTTGATGAGGTCGTCCGGCGTGAATCTGATCTGGTAGGGGTAGTTGGAGTTGAAAAATCGATCGAGCCCACCGCGGCGTGCGCCCCGCGCCTCGCGGCGTGCCCCACGCGCGCGCCACTCGCGTGCCCCGTGCCCCGTGTGTGCACCGTGCCCAGCGTGCCCTGCGCCTGCCCCGCCCCCGCCGCCGCCTTCCTGTGTCTCGCGCTCGCCTCGCGTCGCGGTTCCTTCCTCTGTACCACACATATTAAATAAATTATACTGAATTAGATAATAGTCATATTAATATTATACTATAAATCATCCACGGATAAGTTTTAATCCAATGTGATCTTACACACTAACTCTCAACAACAATTAATAACAAAATAATAATCCACCTTAATAATAATTTTGGCTAAAATTTGCCCAACTATACCTTTAAATAATCCAGGTTTCATTTATAAATTGTACAATGGCATTCATGTGAAAAGTGTTATTTTCTTACCGCCACGTGCAGCGCACATTGAAATTGTTTTTTTTTAATTAATTATTTGATTTATTTTCCATTACAAGCTCCTAATTGATATGAATCGCCCCGTTAGTGCACGCGCAGCGGCGTGTGATATTGATAACTCACATTGAGTCTAACGTGAAAATAGCCTTAATAATTTAGAGGTCTGCAATGCGACTCAAAAAAGCGTCTCTTCGAAAAAAAAATTCGTGTCAAATAAAGAAAATGTTTATTTATTTTCTATGTGCGATGTATGATAATCTTAAGTTTTTGTACTACCGTTACAAATTACAGGTGGCCAAGCAAGAAATGTATCCACTGCCAATACTGGCCACAACATTTTTCACACCACCAGACAATCCCCTTGTGGTCACAGCCCGGTGCACGAAGATAATGCTGCAGGAGAAAATCATCGAGATGGCCAAAACCATCTCGGATGACTCCAACCCAGCGGCAGCATGGGACCACTGGACAATGCCACGGATTACTTGGATAAACGGAGTTCCCGGTTGCGGCAAAACAACTTGGATAGTTAAAAACTTCGATGCTGACAGAGGCATCATAGTCACCACCACAACCGAAGCAGCTAAAGATCTGAGAGACAAGGTAGCGCACCGCATTGGCGATGGAGTAAAATCCAAAGTGCGCACCTTGGCCTCCGTATTGGCCAATGGGTTCATGGAGCGTAGAGAAAGACGTCTTCTCATGGACGAAGCTCACATGAACCACTTCGGGGCCATCATAATGGCTGCGCGGTTGCTGGAGGCCGAGGATCTCGTCATCATCGCAGATGTAAACCAGCTGCCTTATATTGAGAGAGAAAACCTTTTCAATATAAGGTACAGCAATCTAAATGTACTGGCGTCCATCGGCCAAGAGTTGTTCTGCACGCACCGAAATCCAATGGATGTGGCATTTGTCCTGAGTGAGGTGTACCCGGGCTTTTACTCGTGCACTCCCTGAAACTTCAACGGTTCACAGAAGCAAAAATACCAAAAGACCTCCCAAACACCCTATATCTGACGTTGACCCAGGAGGAGAAATCCACCTTGGTGGGCAGAGGGTATGGGAGTGGCCAGGGGTCTTGCATTCTGACCGTGCACGAGGCACAGGGACTGACATACGATATCGTAATTATCATCCAGATGAGGGAAAAAGTGACCAGGCTCAGGGACAGCGTTCCGCATGCGGTTGTGGCAGTGTCGCGTCACAAAGAGAGCTGCACATACTACACCGACGACAACTCTGACACCATCGGCGGGTTTGTGCGGCGGGCAGAAAAAGCGACGGAAGAGGAGATAACCAATCGCAACCTCAAAATGGCACTTAAAGACCGAAACGAAAAGGTAGTGGAGGAAATGTTAAAATGGACCCCGGGGTCAGTGGCGGGTCCATCGGGGACCTAACATAATGAAGCACACTAATGTAAATGTGAGTATATTTAATTGTCAACACCATATGTTGTATATAGGATTAGCGTGTTTGTATTTTTTAGCATAGAATTAGCATAGAAATAAAAAATGTGGCGAAAAAAAAAAAAATTGGACTCACTTTAGTTTTTAAGATACAATAAATAACATTATAGTTGTAAGTCTAAATGTGATGTATGGAGTAGGATATTTAAAACAAAATGTCATCAGATATAAACAAATTAAATCTAAAAATGGCACGGGCCTTCTTCGCTCGGTCTGTGAAGAAATGAACTTTCAATAAAAAAAATAAAAAAATACTGGCCACTTAAAGGAATTCTCCCTTCTTATCTATTCTACCTTGATATAACAGGAACCAAACTCAGTGTTCACAAATATGTTGGAGACATTTTGATATTGCATTTTTACTTTGAGCGTCTAACGAGAACATCGGAGATTTTAAGTGATGTGCCCCATCTCTGCGTCGATAAGCGGTGGTCTGCGGCGGCAGTGAACACGCGCTCCCGAGCCGGCTTCTGTGTGGCGTGAGCATTATAGCTACTCTATTATATATACCATTATTAAGATGTTTATATTGAAGTTGCGTTGGTCGTACTGTTTATAAATGTGACGTAATTGACGTCAGAAAATAGATATCGTAATCTTGTAAGCATGGTCATAATGACGTCATATCTGTTAGAGCATGTTAAAGCAATACTGCCTAATTCAAATGAAGACAAACTACTACTAACAACTGCTTTTTCTAACTAGTCTATTTACTAAAGTAGTAGTTAATATACAGAACAACCTTATTGATAAACAAGAGTTATCCTGGATTATTAGTTATTTTTGTAATATTACTTTGAAGAACATACATCGGCACCAAGATACAGGACTTGCCAATTAGGGTATAGTTTGGTGCCCGCTACCCATTTTAATTTAGAATATAGTTTTTTTTTCATATAACTAGGCTAGCCTTGACTACATCTCACTTGATGGTAAGTGATGATATGGTCGAGATGTTATAAAGGCTAACCTAGAATTACTGGCTCTCAAGAACAGGTGGATTTTCTACTTGAGGGCTGTAGTAGCCATGCAGGTATTCACAAAAACGTGGCACTTGAATAAGTCTTGATCACTTAGTAGTATTTTAAATTACAAAAGGGCTATCACAGCCCTAAATATAAAGAGGGTAATGTTGGGCAGATAATAGTGACAGCTAGTGATTTACACTAATTAAATGACAGGGAGTTTCTATGAATCACTGTGGCATTGCAATGTGCAAGTAATGCTTTGGGTGCTATGACATATGACTCAATACTTACTTCTGGTTTAGTATTACACATAATTGTGTAAACAGCACTTATAGACCGGTCAAGTGTAAGTAACTCTCAACCAGAGTTCTGCGACATAATATGATGTTATTATGTGGTATTGAAACTTACGAATAAATATGTAAAGATATGTAGGCTCGAAAACAGGGCGCAAATTTATTCGCGACGAGCGTGGTTTAAAATGTGTACCGTGCGGCGCAACAACAATACCTTGATGCTCCCAATCGGATACGATCATTTCTAAGTCCCCAATCAATTAACCACAATCAAAATCAAACTGGCAACTGTATGAGAGTTACACTTCTGTACATATTTATTTGTGGTTTAAACTAAAGGATAAACTTTGCACTGATAAAAAAATTACCTCTGTATTTGAGATATTTCTGTTCCTGAGAAAAAGGGTCAGGCCATTGGATGCATACACATCAAAGTCTACCCCAACAAGGGTTATTTTTTTTTCTATTGTTTCAGGCATTTGCAATGCAAAAAACTAGCAGTGAGTAAATTTTTTTTGTATGATATGAAGGGATGAGATAGACTTGACAACATGTCAACAAACAATTGTTTTGTGATAAGTGCCAACCTGTCCCTGATAGTTCCAGCGTCATCAAAAGATTCAAATTAAAAAGTCCTACCTAACACTCCGAGATAATTCTTGATTTTATTTTTAGCCCACAATTGCTTGTGTTGTAGAATAACAAGTACTGCAGTGGAACCTACAAAGACATGCTCATGCTTGAGCCTAATAATAAGATGTTAATTTTTAAACAGTTATATCATATATAATAAAACAAATTATTACTGTGGCTGAAACACCTACAAATTCTATAAATTCCTACATAATGTTGCTGATATGATTTATATAAATCTCGAGTGTCTTGGACCAATCTGTTGACTTATCTCTGACGTTGCCAAGGCCAAATCTGTTAGATATTATTTACAAAAATATGTTACATTACAAACCATGCTTACACATCTTAAAACTTACAAAGAATCTATACTTTAGTGTTAAGGTTTAAAATAACAAATTCTGAGACACTTATAATTACACAGATATTTTTTTATGATGAATTGTTTCTATAATTGTATAAAAAGTTTTTGATGACATTCCAATAAGTTTGACTGATTTAAATTGTATATGAGTACTTTCATTGAAGTGTAATATATTAATAGCTATTTAGGCATAAGATGATAATAATATGAGTATCTAAGTTATATATATGTAATATTAAAAAATAAGTCTGCATGTAGAATAAATGGTGTTGCTCATCAAATAAAAGCAATATAATCTTGGATCTTGTATCATCAAATTTCAAATATCTTATTGTATTGAAGGTATTAATTGCTTAAGAAAAAAAATACAGACTAAATGATTATGTGTCTTTTTAAGAACAGCAGAGATAACAACTTAAGATATAAATTTAATAAGGACCAATAGCACACTAACTATGCAATGAGGGGTGAGGGACATAAGGGTGTTATTTAAACTCATACACTAAGGATCTCATACCCACAGACAATGTTGCAAAATATCATTATTTTTTTATACAGTTCAAGATCCCAAGCAGCAGTCAACTTGCACTAGTATGTGCTACCATTTTCAAGTAAGAACAATAAATAATCTGATGAAAACATGATCTTTTATTGGAACCTCCTTTTATAGTATAGTTTTTTTAGCTATTATTCATTATCAAATATCATACCAAAGAAACAGCCCTCAGGTTGGATGGACAGAAGACTTAGTAATAAGGTCCCGTTTTCTGATAGAGAACACTGAAGAGGGTTGTCCTAATTTGCAACAATTGTATAAGCTAATGATGTGTTTTTATCGCAAGACAATATTAAATACAAAAATCTCTTTAGTGTCTTATTTAAATTAAAGCTCTACCAAATAGAAATACTGCCTCCAATTACCTAAGAGTGTTTTCAGGAGCTGTTCTTGAAAGCAAGTTTCAGTTCTAAGTTAATCTCGCTGAGTTTTGAACACATCATCACTTACCAACAGGTGAGACATTATTAAGAAGCAAGGTGCAAAACAAGTTATAGGTATATACATAAAAAGGCTTATATTTCATAACTTGTCATTACTTACCATGGTAAAGAAAAATAGTTTTTTTTTCAAAAACTTCAAAAAAATATCCTTACTGACGTAATGTTAATTATTATACATGTTTTGCATGTGACTTTGTGTTACAGCATCCTAGGTCGATAATATAAAAGTAGTTAAAAGATTATTATAACATGATGTTTCATTTCAAGATTTAAAATACTTTCCATTATTGTTTATATCATAGTATAGCCCAGAATGCCAACTTTCAAAACAGTTTGAATTATAAGAATTGGATTTAAACAATTCTCAGGAACACTCTGCCACTACGACCGCCACCGACTGGGATTCCAGTTTCTACCTATAGTAGAAAAGCCAGGCGTCCAGTTTGTACAAATTAGGGTCTTATTATATTTAACTTATATGTACTCTATCCTTACTGAATTACCACAAATATTATCTTTCTTCAAGTAAATTAAAATCACCTACAAATTTACTGGGAGTGAAATATATATGTATCAATAATTTTGTAAAAAGAAACAGGAACGGGACAATGATTAAAAGTATTAAAGAAGCAAATTGTGCTTTCTGCATAATTTATGTGAAATGAAGAAATTTCATCATTAAACTATTGAAAGGTAATTCAGTACATTAAATATGACAAAAAAAGTGTTTATTATACACTTACAGATAAACTTTAAAATCTTCTAATCTTAGAAGACAATTTAAATGCCTGATAGGAATCCTTTAATCCATTCGCATCATAGATACTGATAGCAATTGACAGTAATTCATAAATTGATAATATCAGCTCTGTGATACATAAGGGTTCATTAATCACAGCCAGCAAGTGAGTATTGATTGTTCAATTTGTCATTGATTCTTTTGGTTTTGGTATCACACATTAATCCATTTTCTATAGCAACATATTTCTAAGCAATTCATAATAATTGTATGTAATTGATACACAATAGGCTAATTTCCATCAGTTTGTGACAATACAATTATAACAAATACCTTTTTTGATAATTAATTAAATAATGTGCTCACCAACAGAACAGTCCATTGCAGTTTTGAATCAAATAAAAAAAATAGGGTAGATTTTAACTGACTTATTATCACATAGTAAAACCAATTTCAATGAGGTTAGCTGCTAAACCTAGTTGAAACAAGAAAAAAAAACCGTTTCATACCTTTATCTCCTGACTTATTAGATCCAGATCCAGATGCATTGCTGGATAGACTTGAGTCGTCCGAGTCATATCCAAATGCAGTGTCCCCACCACCCTTGGATGCTTGCTGGCGGTCCCGGCGCGGCTGCCAACGCCGCGGCGTACCCTGGCCAGAGCCTACGCCACCCATGATTTGAAGCACCTCAAGTGGGTACTGCCGCGATTGGCGCTCCATCTGTCCTGGCACTACGTACACTTGCCCCGGACCACCGAAACCCCCATTCCCGTGATACATCATCGGTGCGCCTTCACTCATGTCGCCTCGATCTGCTGGCGAGGTTATAGCATCAGAAATCGCCGGGCAACCCGGGCCGTACGTCATTCACTATTATCTCGTACTCACCTATATAGTAACCGTTATATACGACGTGAGAGTACAGCTATTGCGTCATAGTAGGCGTAGAAATTAATAAGAAAACCGGGCAACGTCAAAAATTAATATTTTTAAAGACTCGAATCCAAAGAAATTCGAGACGTTGACTTGTGGGACGTCTTCAGAGCCTCGTTTCGATATTTGCAAGCTTGTAGTGTTGTCGATTGCGTGTCACTGGCCTTGCACTATACGAGTACGAGCTATAATTATTTCGGCACCGGTAATAATAAATCTACCCACGAAATATACAGCAAATCTTTAAAAAATCTAGTGTAAAAGATCCGCCATGACTTTTAGGAGCTACACTAGTGACATCTGGTGTCAATAATGTCAAATAATTGAAAGGTACACGTGATTTTTATTTTTCTTTTTGCTTCTGAATTTTCAAGTTCCATTTCAAACCAGTTATATGAAATTAAATTTATTATTTTCCAGAACATACCTACGTCAGGAAAGTGAATGTTTTATTACTATACGACACGACGCATGGCTTCGTTCGTGGTCATGCAAATTTATTTTTCTCTTGCAACATTTTAATACCAGAACATAGAAATTACAGAATCGAATATCGATCTAATCTATGGTATCAATACATGGCGTCACTGTCATTTCAAAAAAGAGCTGCCAACAACGTATTACAGTATTTTAAATATTTGCCACACTGGTCACCACATAGCCGCATAGGTTTTTTAGATACGGATCATATGTACTACAAATCATTAATTGATGACCCCAATGTCATGAGTCAAACACTATACAAGTAAACAAAGTATGAAATATACATACGCTCATATGTCCAGTGATGTAAAAAATAATTAAACAGGCCTTAACTGAAAATAAAATATGATATTATATTTATTTAATTAATAAATAAGGTACCAATAATTTTATATATTGAAATTATTAAATACTGACTTAAATAACATTATTTTCATAAATTATATTATGAAATATATTTTGTAATAGGACTTCAACTTGGCTTAAATAACGTGACAGAAGGTGCATCTCTCACGCTTATGATCACTTTATTATATAAAAGCGGGCCCTCCGATATCGACTGACCTTTCGGACATTGCCAGGCTGTGAGCCGGTGTCACAAGTTGGTTCTTTTTGGCGTTGCTCCTAAGGCTGTATGAAGGACATGCTCCTCTCTGTGGGAAGAATTCCAGATTACAGTGTACGAGTGTGGCTCACTTATAGACGAACTCGCATGGTAATGGAATTATACAAAGATCCCAAAAGAAGTCCAGGCACGAAATATCGTCGGCGACTTCGTACATGGGGTGCAGGGTATATATAAATAATGCAGAAACGAGCTGCATTATGAACACGCTGTAATAGTCTGCAGCGCGGCCCCATAGCTTTATGCCATAAGTCACGTGACTGCGGACGGTAGCGAGGTAGCAGGATCGCTCGACGTCACGGGTGGCGGTGCTAGCTGCCACGCGAAGCACGAGCGGCTCAACTTCCCGCACAGCTCGTCTATGTGCGTCTCCCATGGGATCGCACCATCCATATGGAAGCTTAGTAGTTTCGAATTGCGCGTATTTGGTACAAAGTGATACTGTAGGCATGGGCCTAACCTAGGTGCAAATTCTCAAACGGAATCTTAAAACTAAATACATTGTACACCGAGGGTAGAAAACGATCGTTCCCAAGATTCCATTAAGCCCTGCGCTGTGGGTCGGGCTTAAACATACTATTGAACACAAACAGAACTTTCTCCCGAGTGATAGTGCTTTATACAACACCTACAAGGAAAATAAAATCATTATAAGTTTTCTCGTATTACATTAGGTATAAGGTCTCGAGACTTCTCAGGAAGTAAGTTCTTTGTGACTTCTTGACCTGTATTTTTCATTTCTGATGGCATCATCGTTGTCATCGTTATATAATCGTCACTTTCACTATCAGATGATATGATGGAAAAGCGTAATGTTAGATTATCAATTAATTAAAAACCAAAATATACAAAACAAAAAAAAAAATATCGTAATTTTTTTGTAGAGCAGAAAAAGGTTGCCAACGTTCTTTCATTGAAAATCGAGCACAAAAATCACACCTAATTTTTCTAATTATTTGATATGAAACCTTTTTGAAAATTTACATTGTATTGTAAAATAACTCTGCACCCTGCGGTGGCGCATGGCGCTCACTTATGTACTATTATACCCTACCAGCCACTGTGATTCAATATCTCGTCCATAGGAGTAATTTAGCACGGTTAACAGGTGTGGCCATAACTCAAACTGAGTGTATTCCTTTAGCTACAAGTTGTATATTGTTTGTAAGAAGTTGTATGTAATCTATTTTCTTTTCTGTAGCGATATATAATAATTCTATTCTATTCTAGTGGGCGCACAACTTTAGCCCTATGGGATGACTATATTATTTTGTACGGTATTACTTGAAAGTTATAGACCTCTGTACGAACTCTAATAGAGTTATCGTCCAACACCTCGTTCAGAGGTGTGTAGGATTAAATATCGAGCCATCTTCACTCCTAGGTTTTACCGTACAAGATTAGAACAGCTTTTCTATTATTTATAAAGTCCTACAGGTGGCAAAATCCATGCTTTTCATACCCATACCATTACCATACGCGATATCAGAAAACTGCACGAATATTGTCTGGGTTCGTACAGAGGTTTTCATTACAAATTCAATGATTTCGGGTAGGGGCTACCAACAACAATATATATAATGCAATTCATTGTCATTTTTGTTCGACCACAGACAACGTGGTCAGAGTCTCTCGCTCAGTACACTTTTCTGATAATAAGCTAAATCCGGTTGTCTAATCCTCAGATATACGCTAAAGTCATGCAAACACAGGGCCACGTTCCAAGTCTCAGAGTGTAGTTATTTGGTTGCTTTAACTTACTCAAAGGTTTGGAACGACTCCTTTACTTTACAACCTCAAATATAGTTTTTGGCGGAGAACTAGCAAAATATATAGACGGTTGATGATGTTTAATTTAATAAGCTATATAGTATAGTCAAAAAGCTGCGCTCTACTCGAAGGTTGTGAACGATGTTAGAGTAAAAAGTTGCACTCCGAGTGCACTCCGAGTGCGTTCTAACCAAGGTCGGAACGACCTTCGTTACATACATTGCAAACACTCGTTTCATCGCAATACGGAAATACGCCCCATAGATCAGAGTTCTGTCAACTGTTAATTTTTGTCAACGCAAAATAACCATAACTTATTAAATTGAACCTTAATAACCTAAGTCACTTCGATTATCAACATTAATATATTTAAAGGTATTTATTAATACATTTAAAGGCATTATATTGTGAACAACAATTCATACTCACGTATAAATTTTTTTTATAGAGGATAATGATGGATATTACCTATGTGCTAACTACATGGAAGCAATAAGTACTACGTACAACAGGAATGAGCTCTATCTGTGCATCATGCAGCTAAAATAAAGAAAATAAAGCCTTATGCTAAGGTCGTAAGATTCTTGTTGCGCGCAAAATAAAATGAAGCCGAGTGAGAAGGCTGCCACTGAACCCTGTGTCCTGTTCTATCAGTGACTTTGCCAGAGTTAAATTGATTTCAATCCTTTCGTTGTAAGTAGAAAAAATTGCGATTAATGTATTGTAATGAAGTAAAAACATTTACTTCTAAAATGTTTCTAAATATAAATAATAATTTATTACCGACATGTTAAAGCAATATTATTTGTTGCTACGTGTAAAGCCTTACTAACGCAAAAAAATTGCGATTGGCATATAGGTTTTCTTTTAATTGTATGAAATACGGACATCTGGCCTGACAACCCCATATGAAATCGTCGACTCGACATTAATAGCGGTGTGTTTTTTGATTACGTGATATATTTGAAGAATTTTAATAAAAATGGGGAGAATTTGTGTCGTGGAGGCTTGCGGAAGCGAGTATTATCCTGGTTATGGTTTATCTTTTCACAGGTAATAGTTTTAAACATAATTTGTTAGTGAAGAATTACGGTGACCATGCATGACTATCTAATTCTTTTTTAATTTTATTGTCATGAGGAAAATGCATTTACGCATACACACCCGCCAGGGAGCAGGTGGTTATGTCTTACTCAGGATCAATAGGGACCCCACTATCGACTAAAAACCTCATGGTGTTCTGTCGTCATGGACGGCAGGGGCCACGGAGTCACTCGCGCTCTAATCCGCAGCCCCCATCAACGTCGCTGCCTGCTTAAGCGGGCCCAGCCCCTGGGAATAACTCCCCCTCAATGTACCGCTTTGTGGGATGCCCACGAGAGCATCCTCACCTCATGAGGACCTAACCCTAAGGGAGTACCGGCTTTCCCCACGGCCGACACCCCAGGTCCTCTGAGCGGCGACGGAGTGCGTGTATGATCGGCTCGCCTCCGTGTCCGCGCTCTGCGGAGCGGGACAGAGAGAGGATCTCTCTCCCTTTCCCGCTCCTCCGCCTCCCTCTGTGAGACGATTGTCTCAGAAAACGAGGCCACCGCCTCACACGACCCCTCGTCGCCGACTAACTTTACAATAATGGCCGTCAATGAGAATTCGGGTCACTATCCAATCCTAGTCCAAGAACAAATAACTTAAATACCTTTGCATTTTTTATTCCTTTCTCTATTAAAATAACTTTGTTTCAATTCAAGTTTATCAGTAGCATCTTCGATTAAAATCCATCTGAAGCAATGATCTGCTGACGCAGATCACAAATAATTTTTTATACATATTGTCCTTAAATCATATTTCAATATAGTCACCATCGCCAGAGAGGGATAAGAGGTACAGTTACTGAGCTCTCGTTCGGCTTCAATTTTGCGACAACAGCTAATTCCTGTTCTACGTAGTACTTTTATGGCTAACTATTACTTCCATGGCTAACTATTAAAAAAAAAGTTTTTCCTTTTTGATGGAGAGAGATGCCAATTATTTCATAAAAGGTGCTAAGTGGTTTGGTTTATAATGTAGTTCGGACACTCGATAAAAGATGGCGCTAATGCTACATCGAAAGCATATTTTTAAAGTTGTTAAGTAGTTTGTGGTTTTTTGAAAGTAGGAATACAAGTAGCTCTGAAAAACTTTTTTCAACGACTTGTTGGTGCAAAATAAAGTGGCATCTAACAAATACAAACGAAAAAGGAAAAGGAACATGTAAAAGTTTGCAGAATAGTAAAACAAAATCGGCCAAGTGCGAGTCGGATTCGCGCACGATGGGTTCCGTGCCATTACATATAAAACATTTGACTTCATATTTTAACCTTTTTTTGTTTTAACGTGCGCGAGTCCAACTCGCACTTGGCCAACTCTTTGCATTTGTTGTTATAGCGGCAACAGATATACATCACCTGTAAAAAATTCAACTGTCTAGCTATCACCGTTCTTGAGATACAGCCTGGTGACAGATGGACGGACGGACAGCGAAGTCTCAGTAACAGGATTCCGTTTTCACCCTTTGCGTACGGAACCCTATAAACAAGTGCTAAAAGCTATTTGACATGTAGAATGTTGGTCTCAAATTACCTCCAAATTCAGAGTTGAGTATTTGTTTTTTTTTTTATGCCTGATAGGTTAGCCTTTGACCACTATCTCACCTGATGGTAAGTGATGATGTGGTCGAGAATGTTGTTTAGACTAACCTAGAGTTACTGGCTCTCAAGGACAGCTGCCGGAACACACCGTTAGGTGCTTGGCGACAGATTTTCAATAGGCGGGCATTTGCAAAGTACTTGTTGAATGTTTTCTATTACTTGCTCCGTAGTTTATCTCTAATTATCGTCTTAATTCCTTAAGCAACCCTAAGAGTAATATTCATTCTTTTATGATAATAATGCAGGTGATTGTAGTAGGAATATTGCATAATAGTGGTGTAAATTTTTATTATGATTTTGTTTTTCGTTTACAGGTAACAGGTCACTGTTTATTTAACTGTAATAAGTTTACTAATGATTAAAAACATCTACAAATGTTATGTTCAGAATGTTTTAGCACAGGGTACATATTATTTGATTTCATTGATAAACATGCAACCTGCTAAGCGCCACTAGAATAATGTTATAAAAGCAAGTACACAATTTAGAAAATGTAGATCATAAGCAATATTTCTGAAATTGTGTGCCTCAGTATAGAATAAAATATTGCATTTTATAAGAATGAAATTATTAATATTTAATTAGCATGAATAGAAAATAATAAATAGCAGTTAACACTTTTCTGAAAAAAAAAAATAACATAATAAAAGCCTTTTCTAAAACTGATGCACTTAACATTTAATTGCTCCTTAAATACACTTCTATAATCATTAATCAGTTTAAACTTTAAACTGATAAATAAACTTTAATAAATAACATAGTACGGGTTATGCATACATTATTTATAAGTAGACAGTTTAACGTTAATATCTCTTTTTAAATTGAAATCACCTAGCACCTTGGTAATAATGTCCACTCCTCAATTCTAAAAAAAACATTTCATCTATCTGTCAAAATTTGAGTATGACGTTGGTGCACGCGCAGCACTACATAATTTTGTGAGCGATATATGCAGTTGTAGGTTACGTCATAGATGACACCATATTGCTATCGTGGTATCTGTTTGGCACATTATGAACTGACTGTTTGTGTGAATAAAGCGCAAATAGCGCACATTTCCGTGATTTGAACCGTTGGGCTTGTGTCAAAATGCCTTATTTGGTTGTCTTTTACGAAATTGTATTAAATTTTTACTTATTTAATTGATTGTACGAGTGTCAAATGTTGGTCCTCTTAAACTGTCCAAACCGGGATTCCGGTCGGTGACTACAAAATCGTCTTAAATTTTGCGTATGTCCGATTTTCATAACCCACTCGGTTTTTAAAAGGATGCATCCTTGGCTATACTAGAAAAAATCCATATTTTATCAAATCTGAAACCAGCTCAAACTACATTTTGGTGCCAAAATATTACGTCATTTGATAATAATCTCTTAACTACTTCTATAGTAATGAACCAAGAAAGCTGCAATTTTGCATATGTGTAGGAAACAAGTCAATAACGATGCAAAAGAAATTAAAAGGATAAGGATTGAAAAGTTTTTTTTCATATTTTTGTTTTGACTTCCCTGTGTCCCTTCCGGATTCCGGTAGTCTGAAGAAAAGGTTTAGTGTGAAGCTTGTCTATAATAAATAAAATAGACTATAATAAATAAAATTTAGTTCCAATATTCTCTAAGATTTTCGAAAAGTTTATTCATGCCAGTCTCTGTGAAAAATATGAATTATTAGTGAATGAACAAATAGGTATCTATCTATCTATCTATCTAGGTTTTCGAAAAACATATCAATAAATTTAGCTATATATAACTTTCTTAAAATTATAATGGCCAGTTGTGATAAATAAGTTCCAGTTTGTGCTATGTACATGGACCTAAAAAAGCCTTTGATTATGTTGATCATAAATTGCTGCTTGATAAATTAGAGAGGTATGGAGTTCGGGGAAATATTTTAAATTTAATAAAATCTCCTAAATAGGTATCAGATAACTCAAGTTACTAGGTTAAATTCAAATTTTAAACAGAAGAAATTTATTCATCAGATGCTAAAATTGTTAAATTCGGTGTTCCTCAGGGGAGCGTTCTTGGTCCACTCCTCTTTATACTACACATTAATGACTTGCCTAGTGTTGTAAACCACAAACAACCAGACACATCATTTCGTATCAAAGCTCACCAATGTTCTCCGGTTCCTTATCTGAACTGTGACTGCATGGTTTTGGAAAGAGTTTCATTTGTTAAATATTTAGGGGTGCACATCGACAACATTTTGAATTGGCAGAAACATATTGACTTTCTCTGTGGACGAATTCGGAAACTAATGTTTACTTTTAAAAAACTTAGATCCTCCGCTGACTTACACACTCTAAGGACTGTATATTTTTCTCTGGCACAGTCTATATTGACATACTGCATTTGTGTTTGGGGTGGCACTTACATAACTTCTATGCTCAGAGTAGAAAGGGCACAGAGAGCTGTCTTAAAAGTCATGTACAGGAAACCCAAACTTTACCCAACGACCGATCTTTACAGGGAAAGTGATGTACTGACTGTTCAACAGCTCTTTGTTCTCAACACCGTCTTACGGCAGCATGAACTTGTGCATTATGATCCAGAGAGCCGCCAGAAGAAACGTCGCAAAGACGTTGTGTGTCAATTGGGGTCTCACAGAACACAACTCGCAAATAGACAGTTTCAAGCTTTGGGCCCACGTTTTTATAATAGGATTTGTAAGATTATAGATATTTATCCATTATGTAAATCTAGAAGCAAATGGCTTGTTCAAACTTGGTTAAAAAAGTTAACTTACCAAGAGACAGAAAAGTTGATGTTGGCTTTAAAATAAGTACCTATATCTATGTTTGGTATATTATTTCTACAACATTCAAATAACAAACTGGTCCTAACACATAACACTATAATTTAATTTAAATAATCAGTTATACATTTAAAACACTTAAAAAAAAACAGAAAAAACATATAACTCTCTCTAAACATAACTCTCTCTTTCACATATTTTTATTCTACACACATACAAATATAAACATATATATATATTTTCCTTACAAAATTACATTATTATATAAAATTAACAAATAGGTATATAAGATAAAATATTAATTGGTTATCTTTCATAGTGAAAATATATGATTGGTTTATAAACTTTATACATTAAAACAAAGTATTTTAAGACTCTAAACTGGGAAGGTCCTGTACCCTGTAAAACAGTTTATAACTAGTACGGGGACAGGAGCTCACAACTAAAGATGCATTATTATTACCAAGATCTAGATTATTTAGATAAAACATTGTAACCCTGAATTATGAACAATAAATATTATTATTATTATTATTATTATTATAAACCACCCCATGGTACTCTTTGCTGACGACAGCACTATTATGTTCGTTGGTAAGAAACAGATACCAATTGAAAAAGTCATTACATCAGCTTTAGATTATTTATTTTTTTATTCATCAAAATATATAATACAAATCAAAGGGTTAGTTAATAATGACCTTAAAGCCACCTTAGGTTTGTCCAGACATTAAGTTCTCGTTGTTAGCTTTAAAAATATGATATCGACAATAGTAAACACAAAATAAAACTTACAAAACAGGTAGATTTAACATATTGAACATGAATTACCATTTAACTTTTGAATTAAATTAGTAAAAATGTAAATTACTAAATATTAATAACATTCCATCCACAGCTTATCATCATGAATCAATTGGGTCTTTAGAAAATTCACACAAATCTCTGAATGCTTTTCTTAGAATTCAATGTGATAATGATTCTAAATACTGGAGCAGTTGGCTTTCATACTGGTGTTTTTCTTATAATACATCTGTTCACACCGAAACAAAGTACACACCGTCTTAACTTGTTTTTGGTAAATGTTGTAACATCCCGAGTAATTTAACAATTAATCATAATGAACCGTTATACAATGTTGACAGTTATCCTTTACAATTAAAATATATACTGCAAAAAGCTCAACTTGATGCTAGAAATAATTTGATAAGTAGTAAGCACAAACGAAAATGTAATTATGATACTTATTTAAAACCAGTTGTGTATTAGAAAAATGATTTTTTATTAGTGAAGAATGAAATTGGAACTAAAGTTGAAAATGTGTATGTAGGTCCTTTTAAAGTAATTTCTGATATGTCACCTGATGTAAAAATTATGAAAAATCGTAAAGAAGATTTGTACATAAAAATAGAACTTAGCCATATTATAGTAAAAAAAAATATTTTCCCAACATTTTTTTTTGTGTATGATACTAACCCTATTCTTAAGTACCTATGTAAACTAACCATATAATCCAAATTGTATGCATTAATTAGACATAATACATTCGTCGGTCGGTCTTACATTTGATCAGGTCGTATCATTTGTTCTCGCCCCATAGAACAAGTCACCTTTATAATTATAACGTATAATTTTGCATACCATTATGGTGGAATGTAGAGCACTACATAATTTTCTGTAATACTTTATACACATACCCATGTTCAAGCAAATAAATAATTTTAAATTTGAATTTGATTCTAAAACTAACTGACAACGTACAGAATATTTCTTGATAGAGTTTAAAAGGCATTTTGACAATACATAAAATTTCGCCCACGTAGTACTTGGTTGAGCCGCGATCCCTTTGAGAACCTCAGTTCGGTAATTAAAGCATAGTTCAATGTTATTCTACTTACAGGTATCTACAACCTAAGCTATCTACACATACCAGTATGTAGGTCTCAAATTTCATCAAGGTCTGTCATTTATATATGCAAACTTTCGAAACTTTTATATTGGTTTAGTGGACGTAGGGCCAAAAATCTTACTTTTTAGATTACGAGGTTAAATAACTGTTTACCTACCTAACATAACCCATATTGGTACTATTGGATAGCTAGCTTGCGCCTGTGTACTCAACCGCATGGAATAGCTATATCGTAATCCCCCGTTAATACTCAATAACTCGGAATAAAGGTAGCCAATGTATTATAATCCAGGTCTGAATCCATGTGCGAAATTTCGTCAAAAACTTCGGCGGTGAGTGGTAAAAAACTCATACAAACCTTCGAACCTAATATTTCCTAGTGTGCACTTAAAATAAAACAAAGTAATAATGTATTTATAGCTGTATGGTAAATAAAACATTTATAATATGTGTGAATAACAATGAGATTCAACATTTTGGCACCACTTACAATTTAATTAATTAATTTTGTAATTTTTCCTTTAATTAATGTTGTCGTCCTGTTGCACGAATACGTACACGATGAAGGGCAGCATCCTTACGAAAACTGCAAATCAAAATTTAATTGCGTTAATTTTACTGCATGATTGGTCAAAAGTGGTACATACACAATTACCCACTTTTATGGGAAAAATATTCGGTCATGAGCTGGTATCCCGATTCAGATTCATATTCTTTATTCACCTTATAACAAATGTACGTTTTACTAGGTATGTCATTGGTCATATAATACATTATTTCATAATTTATCATTTTACATTAATAACATTCGCAATTATATTAAATTAGATACAAATTAATAAACAGATAAAATAAAATAATATGTCTAGTCACTGAATAATAAAATTACATTTTTCATAAATAAACAATACAGATTTCAAATATATAAAAAATAAAATAATGATATCCCATCGTAAAAAATTTTCTGTCAGTAATGCTAATGATAAACGAAGATTCATTGATTTTCATGGTCATAAATTTATTTAAATTGTAGAACGGGTGGCTTTGGAAAAATATTTTTAATTTGGTCTTGAAATCCGGCAATGGTAATTTTGATAGTATGTAGTTTATTATTCATTTTTATTTTATTGTAGAGGCCTTGCTTTCGCACTTTAACAAGCTTAACTCTTGATTCGTGTATCCATTTTCCTACGAGATTTATATTTTTCTTGGTGTATCTCTAATAGACATTTAAAAATATAAAATGATATTACTGTCATAATTTTGTTATATACAAAATTTTTTAGCTTCTCTTTCGAAACCCATTTCTTAAAATTCGTATCTCCGAAAATTGCTAAATTCGAAAATGTATATTTTTGATCTATGGTCACACTCTCATTTCTCCCTGCACAAATTTCATCATAGGAGAGCAATACAGATAGACAAAAGAACACAACTTAATTTTTATTGATTATAATCTCAATATCAAGAAATCATTTTGTAGTAAAATGTAAGATCATCAAATAATTTAACAAGAAGACATTCATTCCATGATCAGAAATTCATATTTGACTCATATAGATAGACTGTGTAAGAATGGTGAAGACATATGAAAAATAGCACTTACATGTGATACGTAATGTGTTCCATATTTCGTTCAGTTCTGGTTTTACAGCCAAGAAAACTGCAACTCACCATGTTTAGTGGAAGCAGCAGCGTTGAATTTAATTTAACTTAATTTAATGCACACTTCAAATCGTTGTTTAACACGATAAAAATGACTTTTTCAATCACCGAACAACTTTGTCTGCCACAGTTGCGAAGTGTGGCAAACAAAGAAATCGCCTATGCCGAGTAAGACAAAACAAACTGATGCTGTCTCTTTCAAACTTATGCAAGTCTCAAAACCATTAGAATATAAATATCTTCTGTCTTCTCCATAGATACTTCCTCCTAGACATCCACATTCCACGCACGTCCATTACAAAAAAATGACTTGACAAATTTACAATTTGGCAGTTGACAAATGACAAATAAGAATTATGATGTAAAGACGAGAAGAGTCGCAGCTGGAAAAATATTTTATTTTGTGGGCTCAAAGATAGACTTTTAAGGTTTTACAATTATTTTTGGTGGATAATGGAAGCTCTGGGCAAAATTAATTCAGTTAATGAGCTGTGAAATTTATCTAGCGAGTGATGACGTTGAACGAAGACTATGTAACCTTAAAAGTGCTAATAGAAAAAAACTTTGTCGTCTCATTGTTTGATTATCATTATCTTATGTGCACAGAAGCGTGATATGTCTCATTTTGGGGATTTTATGGACGGTGTTCCCGTTAAAATATCTGAAAAGTACAAGAGACCGCCGCGGTTTGAGCTGCCTTATAGTGTTACCGAAAGCCCGCTACGAGCCCAGAATGTCGTCGATGCTGTTAAATATTGCTCCACTTTCGAGAAAAACGTATTGTCTAAACTCAAAGAGCTACGGAGTGCAAAAGAGACGAAGAAAAATGAAAGGAAACACCGGCTCCAGTTGCTGGAAGAAGCAAAACAGAAGAAGTTAGATGCACTCGCTGCTGTGGAAGAAGAAGAAAGATTGAAACAGCTCAGTGTGTCTGAAGTATCATATCCGAGCACTGACGAAATAACCGCTCTGTCACCTGATGACAAAACTGACAAAAACTGTGATATAGCAACAAATACCGACAATACTGCAGAAACTATAACTACTGATCTTAATTACCCAACATGTAGCAATCCTACAGACTCTCAAATGAATATACTTCAACCCATTCAAGTCAAAGCTAATTATCCAGAAACTAGCCTTCTAGATGATCCCATATTAGATCCATTGAAAAATTTAAGGATAAGTTCAAAAATAACAAAAATACCATACTCTCACAATGTAGAAACTTTGACTTTCAGAGACTTTGAGCATGATACCTCGAGTCCGTTTGATAATGTTGAGCTGAAAACCATAAATGATATGGAGCTGTTAGCTCAAGTGTTACAAAGTCAACGGGATTCGTCAACAAGCTGTGATCCCCAACACACTTATATTACTGATCAAACTTACACTGCCCCAAATTGTTCTACTCAGGCTCAAGTAGAAGGAATGACATATCTACCTAACCAATACATGGAGCATCCTGCCCAAGCAACAAGTATGATGTATACATCACCACAACACTATCCGTCTAATGGTTACTATACTGCTGATATGGAGCATATGTACATGCCACACTATCAATATTATGTCCCAACTAGCACATATCCAACAATGGACCCTTATTACAATAATCAGTTGGCTAACACTTCTGGAGAAGTCCCGATGCAAAATGGTGCTACTTACATACCACAGCCATACTATTATGATTATCAGCAAATGCCAATACAGTACCAACAACCAACATATAACTTGCCAGTTGAAAGTCATGATGATCATTCAGCAGTACCACAACATACCGTGGTCAAATCTCGCTCTAGAAGTGTACCAGATATTGTTAAAGAATTAAATGACGAAATAGCATCAGCTAAGCAGAGAGCTAATGAAAGATCATATAACCCGAGCCCTACTCCTAAAAATGTGCCTCTTCCATCTTCTAGCAATGGAAAAAGGGATGAAAGGCGACATAGAAGAAAACTAGAGCAATTGCCAAATCCATATGAGAAATTGCCACAAAATTTGCAAATCATGTGTCAAAAGATTCATGGGATGGGTTTCCCTCTAGACAGGGTAGCTAGGATATGTACTTTAGTTGGTGAAAATGATAAGAAGGTAATAACCAGTATTGTTATCTCACAGATAAAAAGACTTCAATATTTCTTTTAACACTAATGAAATAATATAGAATCTTCTAGTTTTTTTTACTGCTACATAATGGTACAATAGTCCTAAATCTTCCTAAAGAAATGTATGACCACATATACTTAAAATATGTTGCAGATTATAAATTATAAGAATAATAAACATTTCTATATATTATTACTAGCACCTTTGTGTGCAAAACGAAAATCACATTTATAAATTATTAGAGCACAAAATCATTGTCCCAAACCCACATTACTGGATCTTGCACTGGGTGATTAAATAACTCGGCAACAGGAACATGCTTGTTTGACCCAGAATTTTGTGCTCTAATTCTATTACTTTAACCCTCACAGGGGACAGTGTGCGGTCATCAACCAGATTACTAGACTTCATCTGATTGAAAGAAGTGCTTATTCAAACACTTGGCTCTCACAATGATGATGCTGCCCTTTTATAAATATTACAAGCAATATTGCATGTTAAGGGAAAATCAATTTCATAAATTATACAAACTTAAAATGTCTGGACCAGATGGGAATGTTATGAAACTACAATATTATATTTATGGATATTTTTTTGTGAACTGCTTTACTTTACAATTTTCAGGTGATCGAGGGTCTCCTTATATTGGGTGAACTCATGGACCTGGGTTTCTCTGAAGGCCGAGTGTCAGCAGCTTTAGCCAAGCATGAATTTAACCGAGACAAAGCGCTGGACGAACTTGTGTCTTAACACTAAGAGAAAGTTGATTTCTCGTTGGGCTGAAATGTAGAAGCAATTGCTTCAGTGTGTTTTGAAGAGAGTCGGTAGTGTATGATACCTTTTGAAGAACTAGTAGTGGTTTGATAATGATTAAATGAGTCATGATTCTGATGTGAAAGTATAGTTTTTGAGTGGGAAAAATAAAGACAATGATAATAAGACGCTAGTGCTAGCTTAAAATGTACATATATGAGCAAGCAGACAAGTAATTATGGGCACTAAAATGGCTTCTTTTCTGATGGAATTAGTGCAGATTATATACTCAAATTACCCTTAATACTTCCGTCTCTTTCTCCACTTTGGGTTTGATTCTATTGTGGTAGCTCTGGTAATACTGACAAGATTGTTATAGTAAGCAATATTGTTCTGAGTTATTGTTTTTCTCGTCCAATTTCATATGAATTGCTTCAATGTTTCTCACATTATGTGTGGAATTCCAAATACTTACAAGTTCAGTAGTTATATTAGGATATTTTGAAGATTCTTGAAAGGATATTTTATGTCTCCTAGACTAATCTAGAACTCAAGACCAGTTTTTTTTAACTTCCGTTCTATTTTTTGTTTCCTCCTAATTATAGCCTGATGTGATAAAAGATAAAAAACATATATTATAAAATAGAAAACAGTTGTGATAAAATTACTGGACTAACTAGAACTTATAAGTAAGATTTCATGCATGGTGAATTGGCTTATCTTATAATCTATGCACCATTAATCCCCTCAGATGTATACATTCTTAACCCCCGTCGCAAATAGAAGGGTGTCATTAACATGTATATCTGTAAGTCTGCTTGTGGTATTGTAGATTCCAAGCAGATGAATGAACCATTTTTATTAGTGCAAAGGTTGACCTAATCGAGAGCATTCTGAGCTCTGATTTAAGTAAATCTGTTGGCTGCTTTAATATCATCAGGTCCGTTCTAGTTGATGAAGTGAGCAACTTTTGACCAGATGCTGCATCACCTGGAATATGTGGGATATCTATCGCATCACCAATTTATAGCAGAGGTTTCATGCAAAGCTCATTGGATTGGTCTCAATGAATAGGTTTCAGATAGATCAAGGTTAGTTGATGCATGGGGTTATTAAACTAATTAGAACTTGTTTATTAAAGATTAACAATAATGATTTGAGCAAGAATTGAAGTTGCCCATTGCCTTCCATTGAGTTATTATTAGTAAAGACTTGGTTTTACCTTGACTAGGTTTTTGCGTCAATGTCGCACACAATGTTAAAACGAATAAACCACTGTCTTTATACTACTAATTATGGCGGCGTTCGGAAATCACTGGATGTATCATTTACATGTTATCCAAGTGATTTTCGGAAATTATTTCTAAATAATTTTGACATTCACCTTTATACTCAATGCAAAAGAGGCTGAGTATATTCACATGTCATTTAATTCTTTCCATATTATAATGAATCCTGTTGTTGATTATGCGTCATTTCAAAATATTTCTGATATAGACAGTGAACCTACATTTACCCAATATGATATTTTCCTTTTTTGGTATTGTTTTTTATCGTTGAAAATTGATGGCATAAGATAATAATGCAATAGATACGTACACGGTCTTTATACTTATTTTCGAAATCATTATGAATGCCGTTACTGAATTAATACGCTGTGCAGTGTGACACCAACGTTAAGTGTCATCAATTAACGCGATAATTACCGGTATTGAACCTTATAGTGGCCTCGGCAAAGAGTGGTTGGGGTCAAGTTTAATAATTTGTAATTGCGTTAAATAGACACTTGCTTTTTTCCTTAATTATCAAGGGGCGTCTGATCTTTGTCCTTGATGGTAGTGTTACTTATTTAGTCCGTCATAGCGGGTTTGAGTCCATCCATGATAGTGTTATTTATATTGCATAGGAAATTAATACTGTTAGTTTGAAATAATAATTAGTTTAATAATCTAAAAAAGCACGCTTTATAGCTTGATGAACACGGTGAGGGTTATTCCAACTATGATCCAGATTATGATCCAACTCTTTCAATAGTTCATTCCGGGGGTTCCATTTTTTTATCATCAAAACTCAGGACTAATTTTGATGACATAACAGTTAGAAGGTCAGATCCTAATTCCATTGCATACTTATTAAAATCGTTGAATGATAGGTTACTATAGTCTGTTTTTTTTTAACAAACGAGTACTGAGTATGTCTCTCTCAAATTTCCGATATTGACAGAGCGAGATGGGTCATTGCCGTCATTGGTCAATGCCTTTGTTCTTGTTTTGAAATTGTTAAGGTCCATTCATATTTATTACTTCTAAAATTTAATGTAGAAAAAAATACGTATTACGTTATATTATATATACGTTAAATTTGCATATTTAGTATATTCGTAACTAAATTTTACGTTCGCGTTTATGATATAAAAAAATATTGTAATAGTATATATATTATGCACTAGATGACTAGAACATAATTATAAATCAAATAATTCTACTACAATTCTTGTAATAATAAAAATGTTGTAAAAATAAAAATGAACTTTCTGCAGATACGTCAATATGAATTGCTCAAACATATTTTGTACATGATTGTCGACTCCGTACATTTTTGATTCTATCTTGGTTATCACATGATTGCGACAATATTACTACCATTTTTATCTATCCACTTTAGCTACTCCTTGTAACAAGAGTTAAGACTTCATAAATTTTATAACTTTTGTTATTTCCTGCCATAGCCCTTCACTTGAGACCAAACGAGTTCAATTGGATTGAGCTCACAGTGATACGTCGGCAAACATATGACGAGACGATTTGTTGACTTAGTTTTTTTTTTCAAAACGATCTTTGTTTTGCTTACCCTAATTCAAAAGGTTACTACTTTAAAGCAAGCAATATTATTCGACGTGCAGGTAGTCGAAGTCTCACCTGAAAGTACCTACATGTAACTACAGAGTTCGTGTGGAACGGACTTTATGTTGATTACGTGGGCCAATCGCAACGCAGTAAAATTTTCAGTACTCGTTTGTTAAAAAAAAACAGACTATAGTGTATTGGTTTAGCGTTTTCTTTTTAAGTAAATAACCATTCTATGTTGTAGGAACTAATTCTAGCAACGGAAATTAGAATTGTCATAAAAACTAACGTGAGTTGTCATGATTATTAACTAAATATACCGGCTAGCACTCACGGTGTTTAGTCGAAATCTCCGACCGGTGTTCGAACAGTAAATATGTTCATAAATGTCAATAAAGATGTTCATTCTCGTAGAAATTAGAATTGTCTTTGCCGTAGGTACTTTACCTGTGTTTTGAGTATATCCCTTAGTTGTTCTAGGAATTGCACCATTACTGATAGCAGTAAATAAGTACTTAGAGAGTTTTGTTCATCATCATCATCATCATCACATGGAAGACCTCCACTGTTGAACAAATGCCTTCCCTCAATATTATGTACTCAAATACTTAAAAATGCGCGAAATTCACGAGAATTTTGTTTCAAAAATATCTATCCCTTAGAACGCCACAATGAAGGCTATTGCACTTGTATCCATTAGTTCTACGCGACTCCTACGATGTCGTCAGTCAACCTAGTAGGCGGCCTACCAACTCTACGTCTTCAGGTGTAATTTGATATCCACTCGAGATCCTGTCTTCCCAATCGGTAATTGGTTCATCGAGTAATGTGACCTGCCCATTGCCACTTCAACTGATAGCTGTGTCTCTGACTTTGGTCCTTCGGTGAATATCCTTGTTCCGAATTTTATCGCGCAAAGACACTCCGAGCATAGCGTCCTCCACAGCTCGTTGATCGTCTTTGAGGTTGTCCATAAGGGCCACAGTTATTAAATTATCCTAACAAATTACAGTCTTTGCAAGTGAGCGTTTCTGAAGTATGGGGAAAAGATAAAATGTTTTTCTTGACACTAACAAGCTGTTGGCCTTAATGTTATATGTACTAATTGCACCTGCCTATAAAGATCTACCTGTCTAGTAACAACAGTCCTTACAGAATATGTAATTTTTTCACACGATTCTTTATTGTGTTCCCCTGAAGTATTTGACCATGTGTAATATTTTATGCTATATCATCATGCGCGGTTATCTGACCTTCCTACTAGTTTTAATAATAATAAGACAATAGATCCAGAAGGGTCATGGGGGTTACTGTGACACGATAAAAGAACCTACTTGTACAACAGTCGAATCGCGCGTAGACAAAAGATAAAATTTGACTTTATTATTTAATATAAATATGGTAGGGCAGGATAGTTAGAGAACGTATCGAACTCTTTTAGTTGTTGTTCAGGTCGCCAGAGCGTATAGGAGTTTGTTGGTAAGTGATGTGATAACGTGGTCAAAGGTGTCTAATCTAAACCCAGAATCAGGCTCGGAGTATAGTTTGGTTCGGCTCTGGAGAATATTCAAATATAGGTATATTCGGAGATAGTTTTATACTTCAGGGTAGCCAGGCAAGCATTCGTTAAAATGCCCTACCACAATACAGTATCAGCTGGATCGTCCACTGCTGAACCACCCCCAGAATAGAGGGATTGAAAAATAATAATATATTCTGTAACACCTGTCTTGATTTATGAAAGTGTTGACCAAAAAAACGGGCAAAGTGTGAAGCGGACGTAGCTACATTAAGTTTCAGCATCGCAACAGTCAAAAAAAGTGTGTGTTGGTTTTGTTATCAAGTTCAAATACCGCGTAACAAAAATGAATGTAGTCTACCCTAATATAATAAGATTAAAGATTTATATTGTTGAATGCTACGAATAAACTTAAAAAACTACTAGACCGATTTGGATAAAATTTGGTATATAAATAGTTACAGACCCGGGGAAGGACATAGGCTACTTTTGTCCAACTGCGGAAAAAGAGCTTAATGGTTTTACGCGATAACAGCGACATACGCGCGGGCAGGGCTGCGGCCGGAAAGCTAGTATGGAATATATTTATATAAGCAAGGTTCTAGACTCCGCAATTTGTTTAAAGGAATTTAGTTTTGCTTCCTAAGAAGACATTTTTTTCTTGGAAAATGTTGTCCAATGAGCGGAAGAAGTGGTAGTCCATCATCCATCAGCATCTATTTGAGTCACATGTCACACTTCGATTCAAAATTCCTTAATTTCTGCACCGGTTTAACAAGGCAACCTTCAACTCGTTCATATCAGTCAAATCAAGAAGCACCCATTTATTTAGTTTTTAATTTAACAATTTGCTGCATGATTCAATATTACCGCATATATTCAATATATTAATATTGTGCAGCTAATTCTTTGGTAGTTTGGCATGGATCAGCTTCCACCACAGGATTCCACCATCACTTTCAATTCATGCTTGTGTACTTAATTAAATACGCATGGTGGTAGGGCAATTTGAGTACGCCCGCCTGGCTTGCCACCACCCTCAAGGAGAAAATATGTCGCCAAGCATCAGTAAGTCTAGGTCTCACCCGTGGGTTGGCGGGTTAGAATATCATCCCCCTATCTCTACGGGTGGGTGACGTAAGAGTCGACTAAGGGCAACACAACCAAAGGTGGGCAGCAGCGCATTCTGAGAAACTGATATCTGACTCTACGATCCACAATGCGCCTGCCAAGCGTTCGGATTATGGCAAACCGCCTTGAATGGTGGAGGCTGTGTTCAGCAGTGGACAGTGTGGCTGACACAGTGATTCTAGGTCCGTCACAAGTGCACAGTATTCGGGAACTATACTCGATAAATCTGGATAAAAGTATTATTTTGTGTACAAAATTGTACCTCATTTAGTTAGCCGTTTTGTAGGTTCTCATAGAATTTCGCATTTATAAGATATAGTTTGGAGAAGTCCAGGCTATGAGTGAACTAGCAGGTAAGTAGTGTTGCACACGGGGCTGGTGGCACCCTATAATTTAAACAAGAATTTGGTTATTGATTTTATTTGGTGATGCATTTTTACTCGGAAAATTTCTGGTATGGTATTCACCATTTTTTTATTTAATATAATTTATTTATTGTAATCCAAAGAGTTTTTTTAAGCTATTGCATAGCTTCTATAGCGGGCCTTGAGCGTGGAGACCGAATCCAGAAATTCCGTAACGAGAATAACCTAACACCCCCCCACTCCGACCGGCACAGCGGTGAAACTATATTTGATCAGCGCCTCTATAGTGCGTAAAAAAACTAAATTTTGGCAGAAAAAAAGGTTTTAACAACTAACGTGTCGAGATTTAGGTATAACTGCATATGTTGATAATGCTATGTAATAGCTTTACCGCGGCAGTCTCCGAGTGGACAGTCTTTTTTTTAATACCAGAAAAAAGTTTAATAATAAAAGTAAAAAAGATGTTAATATTATGAAAATATTTATATTTGGCTGCATGAAGTAGTATATTTTTTCAATATTATATCAACATACAAAAGACTTAATTATTTTGAGTCTCAATGAATAACGTTACTGAAGTACTAAAACTAAAATAACTACATATCTTACATATTGCACTGCTGTCTTTATATTTACAAAATTTATTATATTATGTATTTAATTGTGATATTGTAAATTAATGACGTGCAGTCCATATTTTTGTTTATTCGAACTGAATTTGTCTTATGAGATTTTAATGATTGACATTTTTAAATAGGAAGAAAGACAAGAATCGTATATGCATTGGGTTTATTTTGTTGTATCCAAGGAATAACTTACTTCTGTTACTGCAGCTCTTTGAAATGTAAATTAGTTAAATGTGTTTTACACTATCGGTCAAACTTTTACGTTTTCGTAATAAAACTGAGAACCATAATGTCCGACTAAAATATTAATGAAAATGTAATTCGATTTGACATTTTTCAAATTTGTTTTCAAATGAAAATGTCAAAATGTGGTATTCTACATAACCATTGTCGTTAAACGATATAGTCCCTGTACATAAACGACAAAAATGCATTGAGAATTAAAACACATACCGACCTATTGTTAGGTAACTACTTATTCGTGAGTAAACTATCCATTCCTAAAACCTGTAGGAGGAATTTCATTAGGTTTCATTTAATTAATTCAATAACCCTAAATTCATCAATTCAGGGTTATTGAAATAACTAAACTTTACTGTACTATATCAGCTGGATTGTTGGCTGCTTAACACTGTCTCCCCATTAAAGGGAGGTTTGTCATAATCTCCACGCATGACAGGTGTCTTGGGGATCGTAGTGTTCCTCAGAAAGCGCTGCTGCCACCTGCCGGTATTTTATCCATATTCACCGCTTAAGACACCCATTGAAGATTTGAGGGTGGTGACATTCTAGCCCGGCACTCATAGCATGGTGATAAGGCATTTTGCGAATGCCCGCCTGGGTAGTTACCGCCCTCAAGTAGATAATCTGTCGCCAAGCACCCGATTGTGTGTTCCGGCTGCTGTCCTTTAGAGCCAGTAATTCTTGGTTAGCCTGAACAATATATTTGACCGCATTATCACTTACCTATATAAAGTAAGCGTAAAATATACTGAAAACAAAGCAAGGTTTCATTTTTCCGCGGCAAATATGCCACAAACATAAAAACTATAACATTATATGACATTCCATGATAGCAAAGGCCTATCGTTTTTATCGTTAGTTATATTATAAAATTATTCGAATAGGGTTATACCGAAAACTGATGAAAATTTCCCTACATTAAGTATTTTCCAATCTCGCCATTATTGGTAAAAAGTACAATAGATTTTTCTCTTTTAGCTAGCCTACCTGGCTAACCAATCGGTTAGTACAAACGTACTGGATCATGTCATTGACGACATTCGAACAATCAAGATAAAACATAATGTAACAGATACTTCTGCACCCATACTACAAGTTTTCATAGTTACGCGATTTCACCGTGACGTATTCCCCAAACTTATTTTAACAGCGCCTCTAGCGGAAACGTCAGCGAACTAAAAATATGTAAGGCAAGAAATGTAAACTTTCAATGTCACGTAAACTATAAAAACTCGTATTAAGAATCCAGAGTTCTTTGATGTTACTTTGTCCATTAAGTTTATATTGCAAATTCTTTGAGAAGATAATATATATTATTTGTTGTGCATATATACTTACTATTTTTGTATTTATAAAATTAGAAGTAAGCCTGAAAATATACCACTACGTACGTATGGATGACGAGAGGTCCGACACTGTTATTTTTATTTTATTTTAGTGAAATGTTAAATTATTGTAAGGAAAGCTTGATTGTAGAGAGTGATTTTTATATATATTAGGAACAGCTTCATACAAAAGAAAAGAAATTGTATAAATATAAAATGTTATTTTAAAATGTACTATGTTGTATTATTTGTTTTTCACAGATCCAAACTCACTAATTTGTTATTGATATAGTGTATGTATGTTATGCCCTTGGGGTGCCGGGTAAGAATGTCACCCCTCCATTACTACCTATGGGTGTGGTAAGAAGCGACTAAAGGCTTAATACCGGAAAGTGGGCCAGTGCCTTCCGAGAAACTGATATCTTAATCTGCGATACCCAAGACGCATGCAAAGCGTGGGGATTATGGAAAACCCCGTTCATGGGGGAGGCTGTGTTCAGTAGTGGACATTCCGGCTGATACAGTATGTATGTTATACACAATAAGTATAGTTACAATGTTATTCCTTAATAGTAACAATGTTATTCCTAAGTGTTTTATGAAATTTGATCTCATCAAATGCTACATCACGATTGATAACGTACCTGAAGTGCCAAGAGCACTAAATGGCGTCTATGACGTCTATTGTGGTGTTTTAAGTTTTTTTTTTTTTTTGTTTTTTTGGTGTTTTTTAAGTTCGGTAATTATTCGCCTTTCAAAGACGTTGGTACGTCGCGATGTTCATGATTGATATTTTATTGGACTGTAACATTATTCGTCTATTAAGGGCATATACATAATTAACTTCCCATTATAGAAAGTTCACAATATTCACCATGTTTGTGGCGCAATAGAAATATTCAAAATATGCTTATTTTTCTTGTAAGAGGTTCTTAAAGTTGGGTCTTTCTTTTATCTAAAAGTACGAGTATTTGTGTAGTTTCATAACTGTATAATTTAATGAAAATCTGATGCACCACAAACCTAGATATTAGAATAGTGATTACGTAGGAAAAAATTCATTGAGTTTTATTCGCTATTATTAAAATGAGATTGGAATTGCGTTTGTATGTGGGCGTTCGTCTAAAATATACCCTTAATGATGTGATTACGACGCACGTCTATGAGTGGTACATTATCGTCTATTATAATGATGTTATCCAGACGTTTGTTATTGGTCGTGTACAGTTCTTCAATCAATGACGTCGTATAGACGTCCACTATAGTTCGTAAGTGTAATCCCAAGTACCAATATTTTTTCACGCAGTTGACAATTTCATTCGTGCCGCAGTGCGTGTATGACTCCATCGGCCGATTTCCACGCCAAGGCCCGGAGGGTGTGTAAATTTAGTTAAGTTTTAAATTGTTCGGTATAAAAGAATCGGTTTTATTTTTAAAATTTTGTTATTAAGGTTATTTGCTGGCCGGCGGCTGGACAAACTTTTATTTTATTTAATACCATTGTGACGGTCCTAGTACGAGACTCACCTGATTTTTAGCGGTAACCTCTGTACATAATAGATGCCACTTGTCACGAACTGCACTGCGCCCATCACTCTGAGATAAAGTTGTTAAGTCTCATGTGTGTGTGTAATTTCACAGGCGCGGGCGCCCATACCTTTTAAACCAGAACACAGTAACGTGATCTTACTGCTTGGCGCCAGAATTAGGTATAAGTGGCATTACTTCTGGACGAACTCGCACAAAGAGTAGTAGAGTATTTATGGTAGGCAAAAGAGTTTACTAACCACCAGCATTACGCTGGATATGAGTAGGTTGGTCTCGTAATAAGCGGTGAACATATTGCCATACACCGGTCACCGGACAGAGTTCATGAATCCTTATACTGAAATTGTCTTTGAAGAAAAACTTATACCTGATTAGTTTACATATTGAGATAGACCTCGTAACATCTGACACGGGGATAGAATGGAGATCTTTGAAATTCCGAAGTGTAGCTTTGCACCACTCATCCAACGAGGTATTGTCTGTAATATGTTAATGTCTAATTTTGTTTGTTTATAAAATGACACTCTATAACTCTGGCCGTAATTTTACACTAGGGATGGACATTTAAAAAAAACATCGATGGTACTTATATACATCGCGCTTTAGTATCGATCGCCTACGATGCATAAAAAACACATCGACATTTTGGATAAATATTTTTTTTTATCTTATGAATATCAAGTGAATTAATTTAACGCGCAATAAAAACAATTACTAGGTACATAATCAGCATAATTTACGTTCCGTTTTACGAAAAGCCCGCTCAGCTCAGATCACAACCCACATCCTTATTTAATTGGGGAATCGACAGTACCTAAATATTTTTTTTATGCTTCGAATAAAAAACATCGAATGTTTCTATCGATGTTTATCGTCCATCCCTATATTACACCGCCTATTAAAAATAATTCGCTTTCACCTACGTTTATGTTACGAGTGACCGTTTGTTACATTGCCAAATCTATATTCTGCGTCTAGACAAGATAAAATTGCATAAAACTCAGAACAACAAAATATAGAACAACCTGAACAACGGTAACAAAAAATCGCGTTAGTCTAACCACCAATCTGACCACTGGGGTACTGTGATGTTCAGCATTATTACGACAACAGCTGTAAGTATTATGTATAACTACTTACCACAGATATCACTGTAAGAACATAGCTGCGTAGAAGGGGGGATTTCCTGATGTTGGTCACTTTGAAGGTGGACTCGTCTTCAGAGGATCATATTTGGACTAAAAAAAATTTTACTTACGGATTTAGCAACAAATGCATGCTTAAGGCTTCTTCATATCAGCTTGATCAATGGGTAAAAAACGTATCTGAAGTGCAGCTGATTTAGATAATGAATTTTGGAACTGCTCAACGATAATGAATTTCACCTTCACCAACTTTTGCTGAAATGCGACTTATTTTTTTTTAAGTGCAGGTAGCTACTTCGATGGAAGCATTTGGACAGCCTAAAAGCCATTGCAGGCCTATATGCAGTCTAAATGCTCCAGCCCACTACCAGTTGCTCGTGCCCAGCATGCTGGTAGCATTGCCGTTGGATTGCAATGCTTATTCGCTGGGATAAAAAAGTGACAGCATTTTGATCACTAATTAGTAATTACGTTATTAACCAATTAATATTGAAAATCGGACAACCGCATCAATGGGAAAAGTATTCTTTTCACTCGCGCATTTGGGACAACAAATGGTCATAACCGCCACGTGCAGCGCACATTGCGACATTTTTTTATTTCATGTTGTGTTTTAGTTTCCATTACAAGCTCCTAATTGCTCTGAACCGTTCCCTAAGTATCACCGTATAGTGGTTTTTATTGTTTACCCAAATGGCAAAACGAGACTCCCCCCTAGGTATGTAGTATTATTATATGTTCTATGCCGATGTCTGTCTGTCCGTCCGTATGTCTCGGATGTCTTACTCGAAAACGGAACGATTTACAAACCTAAAAGTTTTAGTATTTTGTATAATTAGTATACGTTGACCCATAGATTAATACAAACTATTTTACCAGGGTACTCCGATACATGAGTAGGGATACGATAGTTACGAGGGCTTTTTTAAAAAAAGACATACATAAATGAGAGGTCGTCAATTTTGGTTATATTAAACCATTTTTGTTACGAGGTCTATCTCAATATGTAAACTAATCAGGAATATAAAATTATGGTTTAAAATGTAGTTTTGAAACTGTGTTCAATATCTACATCATTTTATTTGCGTTTATTGCCATGCGGTACCCTAAAATTGAAGCGTGATCCGAATCGTTCTGGCCAGTTTTTATAGTTATCGCCTAGCTAGCTACCACCATCTGTCGGTCGCCAAGCATTTAACGGTGTATTTCAGCAGCTGTAGTACTTGTGAGCCTTTTTACCCTCGTCGGCTACATCTTCATTCACAAAATAAAAGTGTATTGTGCGATTCATACGTGCAATCCTTTTATGTTTCAATTTACTGAGAACTTTTGTACAAATTTACATCTTACACCTATGCTCAAGCAATAAATAAATTTGAACGTTTTTCTATTGCAATTACTGATAAAGATTAGATTTATTTAATTACAAATAACTTTCCAATACATGTCTTTGTGTTCAAGATCATAATGATTACAGGTAGGATAATATAATAATAATAACCTAGCTAATGTTTTCAGCATATTTCAGAACTTCCTTGAATTGAACGCGGTATTTCTTTGATGTTTAAGGATATGTCTCGTCGCGATAGCTTTTACTTTGTACATAATTGAATTACAACTAGGAAGAAGATTACGAAATTATTATCATGTTAATCAATGTAAACATAAATCACTCAAATTAAAACATAATTCGCTCTTACATTGAATGTAGGTAAACATGGTAATGTCGTTAAATATAACAAGACATTATACTTAGACGCGAATGCATGTAATGTAGTACTTACTGTTGCTAGTTGCTCAATGCCCTTTGAAATGACCGAAACTATTTAGATCTAACTGAAAGATTACTATCATGGAAAATTCCTGTATGTATTACCTAAGTCACCTTCAGTATAGAAGAAACAGCAAAGTGTGAGTCGGGTTTGCTTCATTAGGACTCTGCATCGCTAGGACGAATTCCGTGAGCATGAGACAAAATGCTTTTTTTGTCACTGAGTCTTCGTAGGTCTCGATACTAACATAGTATCGTCATAATTAAATAGAAAGGCTTCAAACTCATTTACATTTTGTATCTATATCCTTGAGTCTTTTTTATATTTTGTATATTATAGTAACGGAAAAAAATCGAGGCCCACCTCATCTTAAGCGTACTAACCTCTGCCTACAACAGATGCATTTCGTCACAACACAAGTCACGAATTGCACCGCGCCCGTCACTTTGAGACATAGTGCCTTTTCTACTTGAGGATGGTCGCTGGCCAGGCGAGCATTATCAAAATGCCCTTCCACCATGCGGTGAAGCTCAAGCCCGCGGCGAAATTCGAACCATGGACCTGCTGCGCGGTAGTCCGTAGACAATGCCACTGAGCCATCACTGCTTCTAAAATATATATGCTTCTGGTTTTCCAGTTTTTCGTTTTTTTATTTATTTTATCTGTAAATGTGAATATAAGAATTCCCACACGACATGTTTTTCCAAATAATTTTAAAAATATCTGTTTGTAAGGAAAACTAACAAACCAGAAGCATCATTGTAGACATAAGGTACTGATTGCAGAATTTTCGCTAGTGTGAACACTTGCCATGAACAGTTCGTCACTTGTGACGAAATGCATCTGCTATAGGTAGAAGTGGCCGCTATAAGGTGGGTCTCGTGCTTGTTCCATCACGATAACATAAAAAAGTAATATACTTCCGCGCTCTTTTAGTAAAAATCTAAACAGCTACTTATACTTAGTTCCAACAGCGTAAGTAGGATTTGATGTTATATTTTTTTAAATTTCGCGTATTAATAATAACAACTACATTATAAATATTTGAAGAAAACATTGAATTAATATTTTAATAAAACGCTTAAAAAATACTATTAATATATAAATAATATATCCGAAAAATATCTCGATCGTGCGCCTGTAGAGTCAAGATCTCCTCAGGATGCTTCTTGTAGAAGAGACACGCGTCGAAAATTCTTCCGGTTTGGCTGCGTGGCGTTTGTGACGTCACGTCGTCTTAACAGGAAAATTAGGCGGAATTGACAGTATATATATTTTTATATTGTTTAAGTGTTTTACTAAAATATTAGTTTATGGTTTTCTTAAAATATTTTTAAAATATTTGTTATTATTAAATATGGATTTCCGCAAAGTAACGCCTGAATCTATTTATTATCATAATACGAATAAATGCAAAGATACTTCTCACGTCTTGTATATATAGTACTTTTTTAAGGAAAATAACGCATTAACAAAAAGTTTCACGCATTTATGAAGCCTTTTAGAACAGCTGAATAGAAAAGCGCACATGTCGCAGCCAACGGGGGGTGATTCCCTGATTTTGGTCACTTTGATGGTGAACTCCACCTTATAGGATCATTGTTTGGATTTAGGAAAATAATATACTATGTACGGACCTTTACCACCAATTTCGTGCTGAAGGTTTTTTCACAAAAATGTTTTCAAATTTGTTTTGAAACTTCACAACAATAATGAATATTGTTGTGAAGCGCTCGTAGCGAAGTTTGCTTAGCCATTCTGAATCGATCAGCAAAGTTAAGCAACGTCCGCCGCGGTCATGAGTTGGATGGGTGACCGCTGCTGGTGACATTACTACTGAGCGCTTCCGTGCTTCGGAGGGCACGTTAAGCCGTCGGTCCCGGTTGTTGTCTTAGGATAGCAGTCGTTACAGCATGGTGGTAGGGCACTTTGCAAATGCCCGCCTGGCTAGCTACCACCCTCAAGTTGAAAATCTGTCGCCAAGCACCTAACGGTGTGTTCCGGCAGCTGTCCTTGAGAGCCAGTAACTCTAGGTTAGTCTGAACAACATCCTCGACCACATCATCACTTACCATCAGGTGAGATAGTGGTCAAAGGCTAACCTATCAGGCATAAAAAAAAATAAAAAAAAAATTATAGGATCATTGTTTGGATTTAGGAAAATAATATACTATGTACGGACATTTACCACCAATTACGTGCTGAGGGTTTTTTCACAAATGCTTGATCCACAGGTAAAAAAATGTAAATGTGAAATGTTTGCAAAATTTGTTTTGAACTTCACAACAATAATGAATTTTCACATCTAATGCACACTTAAATGTGTCCAATTACATTCTTTTTCAATCGGCAACTGAGTCCACATTTAAAATAAATATTTTCTATAATATAGCTTTTTTAGAACAAACAAAAGGTAGTAAGTTACCCACACGCGCAGCGCGTATTGACATTGTACTTTGTTTAATTCATAAATTGGTTTGTAATCCGCTACAAGTTCTTACTAAAGTTTATTCTAATAATCCATCGCCCCTTTAATCAGCAGTTTGGTTTACAGCTTAACCGTTTTACTTAACGGCACCGTTTTACTTGCTTGAATAAAATTCTGTACAACATTTAATGAACTGCTTGGCTGATCTCAGGCCATTCTTAAACTGACTAGTTGGTTACCCGTAGGTTGGAGACATATAGATCTTAGTTCTAATCTTTAGTTTCTGTGATCTGTGGTTGGAAAGGACTTTCAAAGACAATAGGCCACCTACAGTACCTACCGACTTTGAAAAGGATACCAGTCAGATGAAGCATTGATAGGTAATAGGTTTAATCCCCACCGCAGGCATAAGCTTCACCGCACAGTGGAAGGGCATTTTACGAATACTCGCCGCGCTAGCTACCACCTTCAGGTGGAAAATCTGTCGCCAAGTAGTGTGTTCAGGCAGCAGTCCTTGAGAGACAGTACGAAATCAAGACATTAGAGGTACCAAAGACTTTTCAACTGTTTTGTAAGTCTCACGGCACCGTGCAGTTTGACATATGTGACGAAATGCGTGGCATAGGTTACCGCCAAACATTAGGGGGTCATCGTGCGTGTTCTGTCACAATTTTATAAAATAATTAATTACTTGTACTCACTTTTACAAGTACTATCTTACCTACGAGTAGTAAAACCTCAGAATTAAGACATTCTCGTAACCACATTGGTAATATATCCTACTACCCTCAGGTCTTGGGTATAGTAGCGTAAAACATTTCTTTGGAATCTGGATGTATTGGGTTCGATCACCGATTTGGACGGTTATTGGGTTTTAATGACTATTTTTAGCAGCACTGGCAGATGGCAAAATAGACGCACTCCCCATATTCACCACCATCATCAATAGCCACAAAGTCCATCGTTGAACAAACGCCTTTCCCATAGGATTCACATAATCCCACGCTTTGCAGTTGTTTTTGGGATCGCTATGAGGCGCGGCTGGGCTGCCCACCACCTGGTATTGTTCCTTTCGTCGCTTCATGCGACTCCCACAGGAGGATATTGGGGGTACTATCCTAGCCCGGCACCCTAACGGGGCTCACAATATATCACCCCACCAAATCATATATCTGGTGTAACATGGGTGGTTATTAGCTACGTTACATACTTCTCTCCTTCGAGTTATATACATGTGTTATGACTGATGTGGTTAATGTAAGAATGTATTAGTGTGATCTCTCGATCGTGCGCTTGAAGAGTCAAGAGGAATCCAATACCAGGATCAATATGCATATCGGGGCTAACTTTCAAATTCAAATTCAAAATATTTATTTCCCAAAACATGGCCATGCGTACAAAATAATGATATGTAGATAGTATACGAAAGATCATGCTTTGACCAAATTGGCATGCAAAAATTAATTGTTGTGTTCAAACTAATCTTACTCGTGAAATGAGCGGGATTCGCGGAACCTGCGATTTACGGTAAAACGAAGTTAATTCCTATTTATGTGATGCGTGCCATACTCCGCGCTCCGGCACGCGTGTAAACCAGTGCTTGAAGCCTATTAGGTCTTAACTCAAGACCTGAAAATGCCGCAGAATCAAAAATGGGCTACTTGGCGTTTCCGTTATTGTCACTAGATATATTTCTGCCGCTAATGCCTGAATGAATAAATTATTTCATTTTTAGGTATATATATTACTTAGTGTAATTTACCGAAGTAGGTTTGATATAGACCAAGACAAACATATTTCCGGGTGCTGTTTTTCGTTAATCTTGAAATAAAAAACTGCAGTGGCGATTGAAACAACGCATATGTCATGCAAATGAGAGTCTAATGCCGTCAACACAGCATCTGGTTATATTTCAGATTTTTTGTTCGATTTTATTCACCATTTTCGACTTTATTGCGTCGGAACACGCTTCATGCTCCTTATCTGAGATTTGGTTATCTTGTTCCATTTTGGATACATACCGGGTCAATGCCAAGCTTTGATAAATGGTTAGGTTATTAGAGTAGTTTGCGATTTTGGAGATTAACATCTGGCTCATTAATTTTAGTAAAAGGTTTATAAAGTGAGATAGACTTTGGCTTAAACCTCAATTTCCAATGAGATTTCAAATTCATGGAGCATAAGAAAGCAATTTGTAATCGGACAGAAATTATATTTTGTTCGTGAAACAACACGGAAGAACTTGAGCTCACAGATCAAGGGCGTTCATATGCTTGGTATAAGTGAACATCTGTATCAGCAGACGGAGCTATTGTGAAATTCGAGCGCGGTGAATGTAATCATGAGACGTAAAGGAACCGGCGGCGCTTCCGCCGGCGACCGCGCTACCTAGTTCCCGAAGCCTCGCAAATAGGTCATAGAATGTAGTTTCCGCGAGTCGGTGAGCCACCGGCCGGCCGGCAGACAATGGGCGACCACCGCATTGTCTATTGTCATCACGCCAGACACGATGAATGGGCAATGGGACAAGTTCACGCGTAGCAACCCACGTTGGCCAGTCGACAGGGATACGGCGACCTGCCGCCGACGCGCGCGAGCAAGATGAACAAGCCTCTATCGGACATTCGGAATTACCGCTGCTTGAGTTTGTTTTGAGGAGCAGACTGCAGTCGCTCGGAGATCGGCGCACGAGTCGAACAGTTCCCACGTGAGACGGCCGGGCCGCTCGCGCCACGCGCCTCCTCCGCGCCACACTATTGCGCTGTCACCGCGTCGTGTCGTATCGCGCTACGTCCTACGTAACATGACCGCCTCGCGCTCATATCTACGTGCACCGCGCTCGCACCGATAACATCTGCAAATCCGATATTTAGGCCGGTGATAGCGCGATAGGATTCGATTTCGTATCGCGACTCAGTCCGACCGCGTCGCGCCATGTGATCGCTCCCCGGCCGATGGGAGCGAGAGTCGAACAAAAAAGTAGCCCGCTAATGTCTACCCCTCCCGGCCGCTACAAAAAAGGGATAAAAGGTTTATTCTTGGAATGCACACATGTGGACGCGGGGTAACAGTGAACTCCTTTATTGACTCCGCAGTTTTATCGCGATGGCTCGCAGGAGCAGGTGGATGCATCTGGTGGCGGGAGTCGTCGCCGGCGTCACGCTCGGGGTGTTCCTCAAGCTGTGCTTGAGGAGTTCGTCGCGGACCAGCATCGAGACGTGCCCGGAGGCCGCCGCCAAGCAGATGGCGAACTCGGATCCACTGGCGTTAATCGGCATGCAGCCGAACGAGACGGTGCAGAACTCTAACAGAACTCTAGTGTTCGTGGGTGTGATGACGGCGGAGCAGTACCTGACGACGCGAGCGCGCGCCGTGTACGAGACCTGGAGCCAGGACCTGCCCGGCCGCATCGCGTTCTTTAGTTCGGAAGTGTCCCGTGCTCCAGACCTGCCGCTGGTTCCGCTACGCAACGTGGATGACAGTTACCCTCCACAGAAAAAGTCCTTTCTCATGTTACTGCACATGTACGAGAAGTACGGTGACAGGTTCGAGTGGTACATGCGCGCGGACGATGACGTTTACGTGAGAGGTGATAAGTTGGAGGAGTTCTTGCGTTCAGTGGACAGTAGGAAGCCCCAGTTTATCGGACAGGCTGGGAGAGGGACGAACGATGAAAGAGACGCCTTAGCGTTAGACTACAATGAGAACTTTTGTATGGGTGGTCCGGGAGTGTTGCTATCACGGGAGACGCTGCGACGGGTAGCTCCACACGTGAAGTACTGCCTCAAGCACCTGTACACGACGCACGAGGACGTTGAGCTGGGCCGCTGCGTCGCCAAGTTTGCAGGGGTCTCCTGCACCTGGAGCTATGACGTGAGTACCTCGCCTATTAATACATTCTGAATATTTTTTTAATTTCACTGTTTCAGTCCGTTCTGAAAGATTTATTCCTCTGTCAAAACCGAAATGTTTTGATGAAATTTCTGTATCTGACTTGTTGTTATCTCAAGATCGTTCGGGCATTGGATTGGCGGCTTCCTTGTTAGAACTATTGAGTTTGCGGCTTATAGGTTTGCAGACATTATCTAAGTGATAGTGCCAAAACGCAGGGGTCCAGCTTGAGATAAGACACCGTAGAAATATAAGTAAATTTATGTTTTGTGCTTGTGCCATATTCGGTATCGTCGCCATATCTACGTATCATACTTAACTAGCTAGTGATTGTTTTGGCATGCTTTTGTGGTTGCCGATTTTCCTACATGATTTTATAAGGATTCAGACCAAATCTAGTTAGATACAGTTTTGCATACAATAAGAATACGTATGTAGTAATCTAGAACCGCCGTTTGTACGACCTATATCAATTTGCTATAAATGCAAAAATACCCACCAACTTTATTTAGAAACCTGTTTGAAAAGTATCTAACGTATTTATATTAAATTTTAGAACGCTAAAAGATTACAATTATTTCTATTTCGTTTTAATCAGGTAGGTTCATTGTTACTGGCCTATATTATCTATTAGGTATTAGTTATTACTATAGCAATACAAGTATTATTAATTTTAGGGACACATTTGTAAAATTGTATACAGTAAACACATGATATTTTATCAGTAATTTGTAATGAGAAGTTATTGTAGAATAATGAACACTACCTATGAGGTTACTGCCTATCTGCCATATTCTAATTCTATCATATGATATTTGCTGATTTGCACAATAGATTATCCTGAATGTTTATAGTTTCATCATATTAGAAGAATATATTATAACTATACTATACTCTCATATGGCTATCTACTTCTGAACCGCGTAATTTTAGGATGTCTTTGACGTCTTAGGAACATTAATTCTAGTTAGTACAAAACAAAATCTAGATACTTACAAAATTGATATAATATAGCTATAGATTCCATAACTGCAAACAAAAAAACAATAATATAATTTGCAATATATTCTCGCGACAGATTCCATATCCACGAACAATAGAAGAATAATATCCATTTGCAAGCAATATTATAAAATAGTTATAATAGCAGTCCCTCTATTTTTCTACATTATCTTACCTACATTAGGTTGACATTATGTGCAGGTAATAAAACATCGTGTAAATAAAAATGATTTGAGACATAAACGTTTTCGAAGTCAATCGTAATAAAAATCTCATATCTAGGTGCTTAGGATTTTTCTTTTGTATGGAGTCCCTCTGGGGGGGCAGATGTGTTTTCAATGCCGTCTCCAATGCCGTATACACACAGGAAGACTGGTTGATTTTTTTACGTTACAGAGTAGCGAACGAGCATCTCATACGGCTGATGTTAAACTAGTTGCTTGTAGTGTTGTATACTCCTGCTTTTCTACACAGTGCAAATGTCAAGTCAAACTTTTCTGAACACTTACATGTTCTTCAGTTTAGACTTTCGATCTTCGACCTTCTAGAAGTAGTATATTTTATCCAAGTTATATCTATCGTCTATGTCTGTACCATGACGATAAATAGCATACAACTGCATTGCGTTCGTCTCGTGAGATATGACATCTAGTATCTGCTGCGTCTGTAGTGTCACAAGCATGATATAGATAACCTGTCTTTAACTCAGCAACACGGCCGTCTTCATCTGCTTTGGTCTTAACTAGTTCTTTACCAGTTTTAATATTAACAATTATAATGAAACCACCCACCCACTCCATTTCTATTATTGTAAACAAAAACACTAGCACAATATCTATTGTATCGGTTAATAGCTTCATTCGAACTCCGCATTATTAATATCAGATAACACTTGCGACGTCCTGAAAGGGACTATAAATTATGTTTATGCCATAAACTTAGGTTTTACAAGCCTAACGCAATGACAATTCATTATTATTTGAAATGAATATTTTCGGTGTGTTCCCGCTGTCCCCATTGACTTATCCCCATTGATGGGGACACCGAGACGATAGTTTTTTTCCTTCCCGTTGTCCCCATTGGCCTGGCCCTTTGATGGGGACAGCGAGACGTCAATATATTTATTCCCGTTGTCCCCATTGACTGTCCCCATTAATGGGGACAGCGAGAAGTCTGTAATTTTATTCCCGTTGTCCCCATTAATCACTTTCAATACCAAATAACTACAATAAATATGAAATAATCAAATGTATTCTACATAAGTATAACACCACGGTTTGGAAAGGATCTCATCATTGGTTTGAAAAGGATCGCTCCTCGTTATAACTATGTCACCCTCTTTTGTTAAATATACGTTAGGTCAGGCATAAATTATGAAAAAAATCTTTGATAGTCATTTTTGTGTTCATTCAGAAAATACATCCTTTTTTGAATTTTTTACATGATTTAACGTATTAAAAACAAAAAATAAACTAAGTTAAAACTTTAAAACATGTTTTATGATATATTAACATGGTTTCAAGGTTAAAAGTCATTTAATTTGAAATTTCTATTCTGTGAGCCCACTAGAATAACAAATACTTCAGCTACCTGTATAGACAATATATACTCGAACTGTAAGACTAAAATAAAGTCAATAATGAAGGGTGTTCGATCTGATCATGAGGGCCTGGCAATTAGATTTGGTGGAAGCAGAGAAACAGCAAGGTATGAAATTGAACATAGGCCGTTAACAACCAGTAGGCTAGAAATACTCTAAGCTTGCCATTACAAGTTTTTCTCATAGTGACCCGAATGACATTTATAATAGTTTATTCTCTCTAGTAAATACTGAGTTTCAAAAAGTTTGTCCAAAAATAAAGAAACAAGTAAATGGAAAGTTGAAGTTCGGTGATTGGACAACTACAGGTATTCGAAAAAGTAGAGATTATTTGTATGATCTGTATCGCAGGAAGAATTTGACATCCTGCAAGCAGTTTCGTGATTATGTTAGGAACTATTCAAAAATGTTTAAGTCTGTTTGCTTGTGTGCTAAATCTCTTTTTATTAGAAATAAAATTAGCAAGTCTAAAAATAAAATAAAAACCATTTGGAATACTATAAATACTGAGACCGGAAAAAATAAACCTAGAGATTCTACATATGTCTTAAATGTTGATAAAAATCAAATATCTGATCCAATACAAGTGGCAAATATATATGACAATTTTTCTAACTTACCCCTAGAAGTCACTAAGTCATTGGATGCATGTCCCGATGAAGCAGAAACTCTGCTAATACATAATTTCCCCTGCAAATCGCCGGACTTTTCTTTCAGACACACAACAATATTTGAAATTATAAAGACATTTAAAAATTTAAATATTAAGAGCACCGAAGACTTGTGGGGTATGTCAGTTAAAGTGGCAGAGTCTATAATATGCATTATTGCACCATATTTAAAAACAATATTCAATCTTTGTATTGATAAAGGAAACTTCCCCGACTTAATGAAACAAAGTAAAATCACTCCAATTTTGAAGTCGGGGGCTACATCTGACCCTTGCAATTACAGACCTATTTCTATCTTACCTGTTCTGAGTAAAGTATTTGAATAAATTATGCTCAAACAACTTCTATCCCATTTTAATGAGCATAATATATTGAATGAGAATCAGTTTGGTTTCACAAAGAGCAGATCCACAACAGATGCAGGTGCTCAATTGATGTCACATATACTTGAAGCCTGGGAGAGTTCACAGGATGCTATTGCCGTATTCTGTGACCTTTCTAAGGCATTTGACTGTGTAGAGCACCGCACTCTGATTCGAAAACTTTCACATTATGGTATTCGTGGAAAAGCTCTGGATCTTATAAAGTCATATCTGTCAGACAGGCTACAGAAGGTTAGGATAAATGGCAATACTTCTTCCGGGTCTTTGGTAAGAATAGGCGTACCGCAAGGATCAATTTTAGGACCTTTTCTGTTTCTAGCATATATAAATGATCTGCCTTGCATGGTTAAAAATTTCTGCGATATAGTTTTATTCGCAGATGATACCTCCCTAATTTTTAAAGTAGATAGGAGGGATAGTGAACTTATTCATGTAAATAATGTGTTATCTATGATCTCTAAGTGGTTCGCGGCTAATAATCTTCTCTTAAATTCAAAAAAGACCAAATGTTTAAAGTTTTCTTTACCAAATGTTACTTATGTTGAACCAAACATTAAGCTTGGCCTAGAAAAACTCTCTTTTGACAATGCGACAGTCTTCCTGGGAATTAAAATGGATTCAACTTTACAGTGGAATCCACATATACATGATATATCTGGAATCTAGTTCTGCTGCATATGCAGTTCGTAAGATAAGACAGCTAACAAACGTAGCTACTGCTAGGCTCGTTTATTTCGCGTACTTCCACAGTATTATGTCTTATGATATATTGCTGTGGGGAGCTGCTGCTGAGATAGAGACAATCTTTATCTTACAAAAGCGTGCAATTCGAGCCATATATGAAATGGATCCTAGGGAATCCCTGAAAGATATTTTTAAAGAAATTGATATTTTAACTTTACCAAGTCTGTATATATTTGAAAATATTATGTATGTTCGTAAAAATTTGAGCAAATTTAAATCAAACAGTGACACTCACGATTATAACACTAGGAATAAAGATAAAATAGCAGTGCCAGGTTTTAGATTAGCAAAGACAAATGAAAGGTCCTTCTTAGGAAATTGTGTGCGGTTTTATAATAAATTGCCCAAACATATTACAACGCTCACAGAAAGAAAATTCAAGTTGCATGTGAAGAATATTTTGATAAAGAAATCTTACTACACAGTTTGTGATTACTTAAACGACAAAAATGCTTGGACTGGTTCGCCTCTGCCAAGCTAGCGCCCAACATCTACGTAATGTAAATTAAGTATTGTAATAATTTTACTATATGGTATGTACTTAACACATTTTTAAAAAACGTTTAAAAGAATGGCCCCGAGTTTCTTGCCCGTTCTTCTCGCAGTGGCTCTATAATTTTTGTTTGCTGAACGTGGCAATACAATGTAGTATATTTCAATATTAAAATTTGTAATTGACCTTCATAAGAGCGTCGTAGACGCCTAAATTGAATAAATGATTTTGACTTTGACTTTGAAAAACTTTCAATTTTTCTGTTGTAAAATGTTTTCTTTAAATTGGTCACAATGGTTGGGTTGTCACAATGGGGTTGACAGTTACAACTTAGATTGAATAAATTATGAAAACGATACAAAATATAACAAAATGAAATATATAATAATTTTATCACAGGATCATATATAATTACTATATTTTTCCCTATCACAGAATCAAATATTATCCTATGTAAGGAGAGTTAAAACCTATAAATTAATAATTAAATATCAATCATTTTCTAAATTACCTTTAACCTAGACATAGATTTAGTTTTAACTGCCAAAATAAAAGCACGATTAAATATTAGCTATAGTTAATCGATTATTTAAAATTACAGGAATAATAAAAAAACGTTAGCGCAGTTTTTCAAGGAAATGCCCTACAGTTAGTTACATAAGAATTAACTAGTTTAGTTTGACAATCAATAATAAATTCGTCCATATCGATTGAATTTTTCCTGCACCGTTTTGAAGGTTGTGTGGCTTTAACGCTTAATAAGTCGGCGTCCTGATATAGGACTTAGAAGTTTAAAATACTAGGTTATTTTTTTTCGATTGCGTTGTTCAATTTGCATTGCCACCCTTCCGCAACATTGTTCGTTCAGTGGCGTTTGCCAAAACTGCACCATACATTTATAAAATTAGGTTGAATCCACTGCGACAACATAAATTTCGAAATTTTGCGCTTTGGGTGTCATCTTGGCTTTCGTCAGTAATATAAAACCACCCTTCTAGAACTCGATCTTCCGGTAACAGCGAAGGGACAGCACTAAGAGCAACTTGGCTACGTAGGTTCTTATTATTTGTTAGTCCTAATTCACGCCCTTTTTCCATATGGCTTTATTAAAATGAAAATAACTACCATGGACATTCACTTCCGGAAAAACTGCGCGAATTGCGGCCATGGTTGCTTTTTCAAAATCGCCATTATATTATGTTATATATATTAAAGTAATTAAAAATAATTGTAAAATAGTTTGTAAGTCAAAGCCCGTATTTTATGTATGTGAGACAATGAAATAATTATGTAGTCGCAACGATGACGACATTTTAACTATTTATATTATTTATCATTGACGGTGAGACGAGCAGTGGGGACAGTGGGCATTAATTTTCACAATTTGTTCCATTCCCGATGTCCCCATTGATAACTACAAAGGCAGTGGGGACAGTGGGCAACATTTTTTACTTTTTGCTCTATTCCCGCTGTCCCTATTGATGGGGATACAGGCGATGGGGACAGCGGGAATGTTTTACATTTTTTTTTATTGAATTCCCATTGTCCCCATTGATGGGGATATGGCCAATGGGGACATCGGGAATACACCATATTTTCTGGCCTGTCTTGGTTGGGATCACGATTGTTCTGCATTTCGCTGTCCTCAAAAGCTTAGGGAAAATAATGACATGTGACAAATTATAATTTGGCAATATTTCTTTCCACGCTGGGCATTGCATCAGCATGTCACTTGAGGCAATCATAACATCAAAGGATTCGTAACTATCAAAGACAATAGGTACTATAACAAAATGTGCACTTATATTACCTACTACGAAAAGACATACTGCATACCTACACCTACATAATATAATGTCACAAGGGAAGGAATTTATCTAGCGGACGGTGGATATTGCCGCCATTTACGTCTGTACAGTTCCACAATTGTACGGAACGAAAGGCAACCTGTGACCATGATACTCAGGTGTTTTTATGTAGGTAGCCATGGAATATAGATAGCTGTGCTCATCATACCGTGAAAGTATAGTGTGGGATCTCTCTAGTCTACTTAACTGATGGACTTTTTGCTATGTTAGGGGATACTTTGCATTAATAGCGACTATATTATTTTATTTCCTTCAGTCGCTGGTCTTTTTTGTTTTTTGTTTCCTGTCGTTATCATGCTGTTTCATTTTTATAGGATTGCCCAAAAGGAGTATAATATTTTAAGAGTTCATGTACGTATATTGTGAGTTTTTTTCTAGCACGACTTTTATATGCTTGAACTGATTTGGTGTATCATTAAAATCCGCACACAATCCCGAGTGCCACTAGTTATTCTTTTCGGAAGCTACTTAATTAAAAATTAAGTATTTTTTTTAATAAATTAGCTTGTTAATATCACACTCTGTTTTACAGGTATATTACTCATCAAGTCAGCACTTAATGTGGAGCATTTGTCTTATACCTATGAATACGTATGGGAGACGATTTATTTAAAGAGATATAGCTAGCTTTAAATTGATAATGGAAGATCAACTTAAATCGACATTTGTTAAATTAAAACACCTCTAACTATTCAGCATAATATTTTGTATATTTCTCTCTCACACACTTAAATAACAGAATATTATTAGTAGCGATTGTTTTATTGTTCTCATTTCCACAGTGTTTATAATTGACGAGGAAAGTGGCTCGGTTAGGTAATGAAGCTCTGTAAGCGTAACTGCCGACGTTTTGTACTCGATGGGTACGAATATATCACTGGACTAAATTAGGCGTTGTTATTCGAAATTAGTAAATGTTGTTGGTACAAAATGATGCTCTTGTTTCATTTTGTTATCGTATTATTTCTGTTTCGTTCTTGTTTTGTTTTTTTGGGTTTTTCGGGAATGCCTTATTGGCTCATTTGTGATTATTATTTCAGGCAGCACAGTTAGTTATATCTCATGTATCTTTCGTAGCCTAATATTTTTATCAGAATGTAGTTTATCGTGTCCTAAATACACAAAAATTCTTTCTTAAAATCCATTAAGTTACGTTCACGCTCTAAACTTATTAATTTTTTGCCCAACTTGGTGCTTAGCGTGGAATACGTCGGCATAGCGTCATAAATGCCAAGGTTACTGACTATACTGACTGTTTGCGTAGTTTTTTTTCTGATATTCGTACAACCTGCTAGTTTATAACCGTGAAAATGCTATTTCATATATTTGTTTAAGCAAATTCAGTACCTAATTGGCCAAGAACTTCCTGAGTTATGTTAAGTTTTTGCATCTTTGTACAGAGTTCTGTAGTCAGAGGTCGATTGTAATATCTGCATTAGCTAAACCTCAATAAATAGTTTGGGTATCTAGAAAATTGAGTATTTAATTTATATTCTGGCAATATTTACATATTGTGATATTATTTCTGCAGTAAATACTTAGGTATTCTATTTTTATCACAATATTCTTCTGGGTTACCGTCTTGAATTTGTTAGTGTTCATATTTTTCATTCCATTTCGCATTTATTATATAATCAGCAGCAATTTCATTCCTCATGTTCTTCAAACTTCTTCCTATGTCTATTATTTCTTTGTGAAACTGGTACTGTTATGGTGCCTGTCACAATATTCAATATATATAGATAATTTTTAAGTTAGATAATATGTTTACAGTATGAATATTTTGTCTTTACTATAGAGGTTATAAATGTATAAAAATAAAACTCCAAAATATATTTGTTAATTTTGAAAGGAGAATACCTTCTGTTCAATTTAGACTAATAGTAGATATAAATAAATTACATTTGTACTACCGTTCGTTAGTGAGTGTTGTACCTAAATAGTTTGCAGTGTTTTTTAATTAACTATTTAATTTTATTAAAATGAATTAAATTATTTAAAAAACTAAGTAAAATAAAATTAAATAAAAATAATTAAGGCAACATCAAAAAACATTTTGAATTGATGTTTTTTGCTAACATAGCAAAATATATATTAATGTCACTCGAATGATAGCTACTTCCTACCGACGGGACAGTGGTGTCTGGTAGATTTTTTTAAACATATTATTATTTAAACCTGATTCCACTTACTTAAGTTATGTACTTGCGGGCGTTGACTGTCTGCGACAACACGTGTTTGGGTTTACGTAATACATTTACATAACATAAAGTAATATAAACTTATTGCCCAAATTTACAAAATAATTGAACAAATCTCAACTGCGCCGTTACATTGCCAACTAACAATTTCGTGCAGTTAAAATATTCCATTGATAGCATTAATATAGTTTCTACTGATTATTGTGCCTACTTGTGTGTAACTGTTAATCATACAGAGGTAAGTTATTGTTTGTTTTACATTATAATACAGGTATACCTATGTAAATTTAATGAGGTGTGTTTGGTATAAGTTAAATACGTAGCTACCCACTGATGGCGTCATTTATTTGTCATAATACAAAAGTTTAGTGGCTTTAGCGTTATTTCTAAGATGTAAGGTTTCGGACACATTAATCTGTCACGGGTTTGACCAGGTCGGTCAAGCTATTGAGATTTTCGCTTATTCACAGTTGTCACTACTAACTTCATTCCTACAGTACAATCGGGAAAATCCCGCTTCTTGCCCAGTGGTGGCAGTCAAACAATGAATGCCAGGCTTAAAAATTACTAATCTACCAAGTATACAAAACATCACATATTTCTTGATTAATTCGCTTAATCGAATATTCTGTATATACCTATATCCGGAACATTTCTTTACGGTAGTTCTGTTAGCAAAACTTCTGAGATAGTTCTGAAAACTTGTTGTCTGACAGGAGAAATGGGAATATAAATCTGAGCAGCTCTATAGTTCAGAATCAGAAATCTTTATTGGACATTTGCAGAATTGTGGCAATACGCCACAGAAGCAATAAATATAAGGAGTCAAGTCAGTTTTAGGCTAGACTCGACTTCAAACCATCCAGAAATAAGTCTTATAGATATGAATAACTATACTCATCTCCTAAGTGTTACTAATAAATGCCCAAAAATGAAAACATATTTAAAATAAAGGTACTTACTTAAGAATGACAACATTCTAGCAATCGGGACATTTCCCAAATGTTTCACCTGTGGAAACAAAACCTGTTGTGTCAACTGAGAATAAACGGAGGTTTCAGAAGTACATTAATTGAACTTGGCCTTGTAGATAGCTACAGGCTCGACTCCTACCACGCGGAAAACAGTCACACAAAAACCACCACGATGTAAATCATCATGCCACAGCCGGCAAAACAGACAAATTTTCGCGTTACGTTATTTTCCGCAAGTTAAAAACTCTTCGTACTTAGATGACCGATTTTGTAACAGACATGGTGCGTGCGTAAAGAGAGCAATTTATTCAGTCTAATTTTGTGTCGGACCACAACCGGCTCCGACCCTTGCGATACCGGTTTGGGACGAGATGGGCTTTCGCGAGCGCAGATTCGGACGAGGCGGCAGATACGCCATAAGGTCGATTAACGTTAAACACTAGTGTTATGGCATTTCTTATTTAAGGTCGATTTTGTCGTCTATGCATGTAATTCAACATTTTATCCATTTTTTAACTTTTGTACTTGGTTCCGTAACCATAAAAGTTTCGTACTAAAAAAAGTAACGAGTTAAAAATCACGTTTCTCATATTATCTGATCTATCTCAATCAGTTATTGAGCACCAATTCTCATGATTCCATAATTTACACGTTAAACTATAAAAAAATTTTTTTCGTTTACCTGTAACAAATGTAAATATATTTTTTTTTTATATTTAGTGAGAATCCTTCTCCTAATCTCAGGACAATAGTGAGACGATCTACCAAAAAAAAAAAAACAACAATATAATCATTAAATTATGAATTTTCCGCCAAAGTGTTCAGCGTTCGCCATAAAGCCTATAGAGTAGCCAAATCTCTTTTTTTTTTCAATTTCGAATATCCAATACAAGATATCTTCTATGGATACAAAACACTTAATAAAACTAATCCTAAATCCTAATTATTTGCTGTTGTGCTGAATTTGTCATCACTCAAAGGCATCTAACGGTATGTTCTGGCAGCGGGTCTTGTGATTCAGTTAGGTATTATTTACCTCCTAGTCAAGCCCTCAGCAGGTCAGATTTTTGTCACGGGATAACTTATGAGAAGTTATGATAAATAAATGTATATAATGAATATCATTGGGTATATTATGGTAATTATCTGCAAGACTGCAACGCGTCGTCAATTAACTTATTATTTTTAGAAAGAACGATAAAAATATTCTTTTAGGTAACGATTGTTTATAAATACTTATTAAACATTGTAATTTAACAGCCTTAGGTAAAGGTCGTCGTTTTAGATAATTATATATCCTCATTCATCACAATTTAATTATCAACCTCGACGCAGCAGAGCGGTCCTTGTATCTGTGTCTCTTTGTGGCATCGCAGCTCCCAAATTGACGGACCGATATTGGTTTTTGTATTTTTTTAAAACGTGACATTATCAAGAGTTTTCTTTGCTATAATTTAAATTTATCTGTTCAGTTTATTCATTAGATTTTAGATGATTTCCTAGCCGATGAAGCAACTTGCATTGCATAGGTCTGATCGATCTGAACTTTGGTATCCAATCGGGAATTTTCATACTTTTTATTTGATGTTATTTATTATGAACAACAAGTTTATGGGTACTCATGAAGCGTACTTTTAATGTGCCTAAAAAATTTGTATATGATTTTATAACTAACTCACTAAAAACTAAATATAACACTACTGCTACTACCACGATAGTATTATGGAAACTTAAAGCCATTGAGGCCGACAGGCAGTCGAAATAGTCCACCCCACTACAAGTTGGCAGCGTGGCAGCATGCTGGCAGCGTTGTCCCGTTGGATTGCAATGCTTATACGTTGAGGCAAATATCGTAACCGGTAGTGGCATTACTGCTGAACGTGCACGTGGTTCGGATGGCACGTTAATCCCAGTTGTTTTTTAGGATAGCAGTCGTTATAGCATGGTGGTAGGGCATTTTGCGAATGCCCACCTGGCTAGCTACCAACCTTAAGTAGGAAATCTGTCGCCAACCAGCTAAAGATTAGCTAGGTAATAATGAGTTCCGGCAGTGCCCTTGAGAGCCGCAGTTATTTCAGGTTAGTCTGATCAACATCTTCGACCACAACGTCACTTACCATCAGGTGAGACAGTGGAAAGAATAGCCTATCAACTTTAAAAAAAGGCGTGTGTAGAAAATATGGCTGCCAAAAGATTTATAAGGATCGATATCTATATCCACCGAGTTGATAATAGGACAACTCGATGGCTATAAATATCTTATTATCTGATAGCTTATAGACGACATAATATTATACATATAGTAGGTAGAGATTATAAGTTGTGTCTGCCTGTAGTATATTGTTTGCATGTTGAATATTTATAGTTGAAATATTACAACGCTTGAAAATGAACGCCTGTAGGTATAGGTAATCAGTAATGGATCATGTTTGCGTATAAACCCGACCATCACACCACGCCTATCAACATCCTGAATTTAAATTTGGTCCAAGATCGGTAAAAATTTATTTCACTTATTTGTTGCGTCTATTAAAATATCTGATAGGCTAGTGTTGACCACAAGCAGTGAATACCACACACGTTATAAAATTAAAGTTATTTAATAATAAACTAGAGCTACGAGATACAGAGGTTTGATGTTCTCGAAGGTCAGAATAGACGTGACTCTTCTTAACAACAATAAAGCTTAAATATCAACTTAGGACATCATTGAGGGATGGTGAGGATGAGAAACACAAACAAGGAGGCGATTAAGAAATTAGGGACACAGATACTTATTCTAATGAAATGTTTAAGTCTAAGTTGTGAGTGTAACTATGATTATATTTAATTTAGATATCATTCTAATATTATATTGTATACTAGTTTAAAGGGCAATACATAATACTAGCCTTATACATAACACTAGCCTTTCACTCACTCCCCTATGTACCAATATATACTAATATATGTATATAAATATATACCAATATCACCTATGCGATGATGTGGTGGAAGATGAAGCATGTTTGTAAAAGGGGTACGTTTTCACGCTAGACTTAAAGGCTCCCAGGTTATATACGCAAGTTGTTCGCTGCGATGGAGATGCTCATTAGCAAGAAGTAGGCGGTGAAGACCTGGGCACCACCTTAATACCGTCGTTTATTAATAGTCACATATCAATAGCATCTAAGAAAATCCCAAACTTTAGACAGCTCAAGAGACCTGCGAGATGGGATTGTGGTATCAGCTGGGAGAGAGCTCTTAAATATCATCTCAGGATTGCTTTATTAAATAGTTTGACAACTTAAAATGTCTCTTGAGAATATGCCTAAAGCTGATATCAATTTATTGATAAGGACCCTACGAATTCGAGACTTAGTGGTAGCACCAAAAAGAAGATAGCTATAGACAACAATCAGGTAGCCAGTATCATGCTGCGTGAGATTACAGTCACCGTGTTTTCAAGCACCGTGTTTCAAATAGCATGATTTCAAAATATCATTAAAAGCAATAGCAAGATATTGCTATTTAGCAGTTTTGGACGGTTGCTATTAGCCGACCCGTCCTAGAGATGCCACCAGTATTGCTTCATATATAAATAATAAATAAATAAATTGTCTTTGGGAAGGGAACCCTGAAAACGGGTCAAATGTGAGTCGTACTCGAGTTAAGATCCCGATCTTATTGCTTTTTTATAACTTACATGTAAATACAAATATATTTTATATTGTTACGGAACGGTATGTATGTTGTGTGCATTCCGACTTGCAGTCGGCCGGTTTTTATGAGATTGAATAGTGAAATGAAGAATTTGTCAAGTGTGAAGAGATAGTGACGTTTATCTTAACTACCGGAGCCTACTAAGTAAAAGTAAGTATTTGTTGCTTGTACGGTGAGTGACGAAGACTTCGCTTCCACTTTCATTGCGAGCACAGCAAAGGCATTGAACCTGACCAGCGCCTTCTGATCTTGTGTTCTTCAGATATATATACGTGAAGCACACGGATAGTTTTACTACACAAACATTCGGCCAAGTGCGTGTTGGGTCTTGTTCTTTTAGGGTTCCGCACCCATTAAAGAAATGTTTTCAGTAAATTGTTGGTAAAGTAGAAAATATGGTACATACAGTAATTGCAAATTTTGAAATCGTATTGTTTTGAGATAGACCTTTTTGAAAATGTTCTATAATAGACCAATTTGACAGCCCTCCATTTCGTTACGTTTTAGATGAAAACAATAACATATAATGTTTCTAAATTATGACACATGCTGGAGTGAAAACCTATCTATTATACAGGTATATAAAGTTCTTCTACGTTGACTGGGAAATATCAGAAAGAGAACTAATATTAATTAGTCATCTTTCTGATATTTCTCAGCCAATATTTTTTTCTTCTTAAAACAGTTCGTTTTCATTCTATTTTAGCGATCATTTCATGTCACAATGGCCAATATATCCACTCTTTCATTTTCTTGATGGTCTGTAAAAACCCTTGGCTTTTACCGACACCTTAGTGTCTTGATGTTGGAAGCCTTCTATTTACATTTCCATTCCACGAAGGGAACATCTTAGTACCAAAAAGCACCCAGTATGTGTACTGGTATCGATGTGTATACTAACATTATTGTTACATATTGGGAGCACAATTACCGGGCTTCTCACGCTGATCACCATAAAAGTGGCGATTTTTTAGAGCTTATGGCTTGCCTTTGGTCGTTATGACCTGATGGTAAGTGATGACGTTATCGAAGATGTTGTTCAGGCTACCCTAGAATTACTGGCTCTCAAGGAAAGCTGCGAACACATCGTTAGGTGCTTGGTGACAGATTTTTACTTAAGGGTGGTAGCTAGGTTGCTGAAGCACGGAAGCGCTCTATAGAAATGCCACTAGCGGTCACCTATCCAAGTCATGGATACAGTGGACGTTACTTAACAGTAGTTGAGCGGTCAGGAACGCGTAAGCAAGCTACGTTACGTGCGCTTCAAAGCCTACCAACGAGAGCACTCCTAAGGAACGTTGGTTAAATTGGATGACGAAAAAGTCAATGCAAAATTCACATTGACCCTGGTTTAGTTATTATTAGGTTCTAACAGCTACAGAACTGTTCACAAAGCACGGCTCTACATGCGCTTGACCTCATCTGAGTTTCCTGTTATTTGTTGTACCCGGTTAATTAAAATTAAACAAAACTTGCCGATTATAATTCTTAATCAATGTAATATTTGAATAGGCATTCATAACAATATATTTTTATTTTATTTCCCAATGCATTATACTTATAGGTATATTTGTAATCACAGTTTCCATTTATTGACTGACGATATCATGTGTCACGATATATCTTCAGTAGATATTTTTAAGTATCTATCTAAATAATACATCATCATTATCACGACGCCCCCCAAAAGACAAACATTTGGATCAAATCATATCAGGCGAAAAGTGATAATTTGGACCCCTCTGACCCCAGTCTCTTCGGGTATAAAGGCGTTATGTTATTATTTTGTCTTATTGTTTGTGGTAGGTTAGCTAGTGAAATCTGTTATTTATCCGGATGAGATACAGTCTTTCATTGCACATTATCCAAGGTAGCCTACCTTTTTAAATTATTTGTAAAAGATTCTTAGGCCGAGAGCCTGATAGAAAGCCTCTTAAGCACGATGTCAAAAGATGTTTGTTCAACAAATTGGTACCGCACATCAAACTACGCGAACTGGCTTGATAGCTGAACATAATTTGATAACCTCACAGGTCACTAATAGTGTTAAATTAAAATGTCAACCTGAAAAAATATGTATATTGGGATTCCTCTACTGGCGCAGACGCGACTGCTTCGCGGTCTAAGTCAAGACGTGATGGATTAATGTCAAGCAAAGCTTTATCAAGAGGGACAAGAAAAGTTACATTTTCGATTTAGGTCTCATTCACTCCTACGCAGTCTGATGGTTACAAATATTCAGCGTAGAAAATCTCTCTGATCATTGTGCTTTAGTGCCAGTTCCCGAATAAGGTTTAGTCTTTTTAACATCTTTTACTAAACTGGTAAATAGTGGTCAACCGCTACCGTCTCAGTTAGAAAAAAAATAACCTCTTATCAATTAGGTAGAAATATCGCCGTAGAAGTGACGTTTTTGATATTCAACCCTTTGACCTCTAAGTTAGCAGGCTGTCGATATTCCCGGTCACTATCATCGCTTCACAATATATTTATGTAAAATAAATTATGTATGATAAAATACGAGTATATGTATGTACTAACTAACACGTAGATCTATTTTGATAAACTTATAAGTGCTTAGTAATAGCAAAACTTACTTCAAACAATCGACAAATCCCTTGATATAGGTATTTAGTCCTTGAACTATTTGTGAACGTTTTTACAGGCATCAGTACTAATATTATAATTGCGAAAGTAACTCTGTCTGTCTGTTACGCTTTCACGCCAAAACTACTGGACCGATTTGAATGAAATTTGGTATGGAAATAGTTTGAGACCCGGGAAAAAACACAGGACAGTTTTTATCCAACTGCGCCAAAAGAGGTTAATGTTTTTGCGCGATAACCGACATACGCGCGGGCGGAGCCGCGCCCGGAAAGCTAGTTTAAATATAATATGTTAATATAATGTTATTTCTTCCCATTAGCACATCATAACGACTGTGTAACTGTGGTAGACGAGGTCTTACAAACAAACGTCATTCTTAAATCAGTCCTCAAAAACATTGACAACACGACAGCGGCACTACGGCTTCGGTGTGAACTTCGTCATTACGTGCAATGGTGCTAATTGGCTTCATTTGAACAATTCATGTTTTAGAGTGTAGGGCGCGTCTACCTCAATTATAGTCTATGGCATATTAGGATATGAAGGCCACTATTGTTTACTAACATGGGCAGTAGATTTAGTTTAGTTGTTAAATATCGCGTTAACCTCGCTTCTTACTGGCTTATCTTAATGGTGTTGCTCATTTAGTTGGGCGTAGGCCAACAGATGATCATGATCCATGGCCCAAAAATGTCTACTTCAAGTGCCTCAGAATAGAATCGTTGGAAATGTTGGTTTTACGTATTTGCTGTACTTGGAGTTTTAACCGTTGATCCCCCCCGGCAAGATCGATGTTCTAGATGTATGTTCGTCCAATCAATTGACAATGAATGTCGTAGTATGTTAAGGGTCAGTTCTCTCTGATACTCTTTTCATGATGCAACAAACCAGATATTATTGCTTTCGCGGACTACAGTACAGTGTCATGGAGATCATATCTGATGCATGGGCTAGCAATCTTCAAATCCAGTCTTACATGTATGCGATGGTCGAATGAATGGACTTGGCTCTAATGGCAGATGTCTCTTCTTTTATCTACCTGAAATCTGCCTTTTTTAAAAACGACAATCTCGAGCTGGTTCTACATTGAGCATTTCTCACGGTGTTAGGGCATTTTGTAAAAGCCCGCCCGGCTAGCTACCACCCTCAAGTAGAAAATCTGTCGCCGAGTACCTAACGGTGTGTTCTGGCATCTGTCTTTTAGAGCCAGTATTTCTAGGTTAGCCTGAACAACTTCTTCGATCACATCATCACTTACCGTCAAGTGAGATAGTCAAAGTCAAAGGTTAGCCAAAATCAAATCAAAGGTTATCTATAAATAAAATCAATAAATAAATAAAAGACCAAGGCTGAATTAGCTCCGCAATCTGATGCCTTTGAAAAGTGCACCGGTATTTAATATCCAAACGGCAGCCATGTTTGCCAATTGCTTGAAGCCGGGGACCTATTCTTCAGTATTTTCAAAGCTCTGACAAACTATTAATTGCTCTGAGATTCACATCCTTTCTTATATCGGGCAACGAGAAACATCAGAAGCACCACATCCATCGACGGTATCCAAAAATATATAATTATATAATCTTGTGGCCTTTAGTAATACAGATTGAATAGTCATCTTGAAAGCAAGTCGTTCCACTGTCAACCCCATTGGATCTGTACAGTTAGTGACTGTGATCTAATGCTTATTTATCAATAAATCCTGAACTAAGTTAGGCATATTATGGTTAAACTATGATCTTTTATAATCATGATTATTATCAAAAAATGGTTATCTTATGCCTTATGTACTTAAAAATGACAAACACTACTACTTCTGTAATACGAGTGGCACTTTAGGTCAGGCTGTCCGCTGTAGGTCTGGCAAGCTTTATATAAGTGATAGAATTTTGATAAAAAGTTTATGAAATCTGTAATGCATAGATATTGGCGTTATTTTGCGGAAATCCGTAAGTATTTAATAATTACCAATATTTTTAATTTCTGAAAAATATATCTATTGACCGCCTTATTTTCCTGTTCCCGTGACGTCATTAACGCTACGTAGCCAAAACGGAAGACTTTTCGACATGTTTTGATTCTACACGATCAATCCTCACGAGGTATTGACTCTTGGAGCGCACGATCGAGAATGTTCTCGATTTTTCTCGATACTTACTGCGCTTGAAGAGTAGAGTTTAAAACATTATTATTATATTTGTATTGTATCTTATATTACAGTGTTTTAGGTCAAACTATCACTTTCAAGAATATGTAATTACTAATCATCATGCATACATTTAGTTACGCACGATCCTGTTTGAAATTGATTACTAATCAACTTTTGTATGTTAACTATCGAAACAATTGATTAAGAACTCCTTGCATGTACAATGTTACAAATGGTATAATTGACCAATTTGTCAAACATTTCAAGACTAATTCTTAATTAGCTACGCTTTTTACATGTACAACTAGCACACAATTACACGATAATTCTGTGACGATAGGTATGTGTTTTATCTGTTACTGTATTATCTAATAATATTTATTGTAATAATAATAATAATATTTTATTTACAAGATCAGTTACATACTTTGCTTAATTTAAATTTACTTAGTACATTAATCACAATTTACTAGTGGGTCAGATGGGCCCCAAACTAGGCAAAGCCATATCTTGATAACCCAGATTTTTAGATATTTTAAGAAATATCGCGCGTTTATATTATACATTAATATAGAATGGGAAAGTTATTATCTACCAATCTGGCTTGTGTATTGCTGAACACAGTATCCCTCATTAAAAGAGGGGTTGGCTCAATCCACGTGCTTGGTAAGTGTCTTCGTGTGTAAGATAGCAAGCAATAAGTTCCTCAGAAGGCGCTGCTGCTCAGCTTCCGGAATTTTACCCTTACTCGCCTCTTACGACACCCACTGGAAGAAATGGGGGAGGGTTGACATTCTAGGCCTGCACCCTACGACCGTGTGCCCTCATGGATGTGTTTTATAATAACATTAATAACTCATTAACGAGTATACATGATATCTCGTCATAATAACAATAAAACATGCGATAATAAGGCAAATGTCCTACAAAAGGTAAAAAATAAAATATTAACAAACAACAAAAAAAAGACCAACAGCAAACAGGAAATATTCTAAAACAAAAAATGCAACATCTTATACAGTTTTTTTTTTAATTTTCATCGAAAAGTGAAAATTAGAACAACATCAATGTAGTCGAAATATAAAGTTATATAGGTACCTGTAAGAGCAGTAGGTATTGTCCCGTGGGGTGCCAGGCTAGAATGTAACCCCCACCATTGATACCCGTGGGTGTCGTAAGAGGCGACTAAAGTTAAAATACTGGATGGTAGCTTCTAAGAAAATCTTTTTTTCGACTCATTCCGACCTGTGCCGCCACGCCGTGCACACCTGTCTACAGCTCCGCCAGTATCTCCCAGTGAGACCGCAATAGTCCCCGCACTATTGCCGTCTCACTCGGGTCATCGTTCCGACGCTAGTTGCAGACCAGTGCCTTGGAATACGCAGTCCTGACGAAGTTTTTGTTTTGTGTGCAGAAGCTGAGCAGCCGCCGAACGCCGAGCAACGCGAGCTACGAGCTCGCCGTGCCGTCGCGCAGAGGCGCTCTAAGACGTCAGGCATTACCACCTACCCAAGTCCCTTGTTTCGGACGAACAACATCATATCGGGCTGGTGGTCTTGTTTTGACCGCACTTTTCGGTGCGCATTTCACCACTTTACTACCCGACACAACATAGTAACAGTCGCGTAACAACACACTTTGTGCTGTTAAGCGACGTCGTTCAGGCGTGGGGTAGCGTCAGCCAAACCCGTCTGAACGATCAAATCCGCCATTTGCTGCGGTCGCAGTGTGACACCCTACGGTGACAACGGCCACTGTTGTTGTTTTGGTTTAACCTTGCACCGTGGCCTTTCCCGCTTCACGGGTCAGCCGAAGCAAGCTGGGCTCCGGGATTACTGGCCTTGGGGTCGCCCCTAGTCAACCCCGGAGTAGCGCTTAGGAGCACCCCTCTCCGCCGAGAAAAAAGCTCGGAGAGGGTACACAACTAGGGCACACCTTAGGTACACACTCCCTCTCACACAGTGAGCTCACAAGGTGTGTGAGGGAATTCAAACCCTTGATAGGGCGTCCTGAGTATTCCCCTCAGGATGCAGTCCCGTCCCTCTAACGGTGAGGTGCAGGTCCTTCAGACCTTCGCCCTCCGCCACCCCGATCTGTATGTTGCTCATATGCAACTCCTAGAAGAGGAAGCGAGTGCCCGCCTCACGGACACTCTTATTGCTCCCTCCGGGACTTCAATCCCGGAGGCCAACGTCCCTCCTCTGACCCGGTCCTTCTCAGAGGACAGCCCGCTTTCGCCCGCCCCGGGCCCGGACAATAGACGCACGGTGGCAGCCCCTCCCCGTGAGAGGTCTCGCTCGCGCTCACCGATCGGGAGGCCAGCGAGCACCCGTCCCTCCATCGCCGTTGTCGAGCCCACTTCGGACTCCGAAACGGAGATGGAAGTAGATCCGAGTCGCGCCTTACGCACTGACTCGGACTCCGATAACGACGGCTATACCGTCGTTGACCGCAAACGCAAGCGTGCTCCTAAAGCCGCTAGTTGCGCAACTTCCGCCCCTCCCGCCAAGGCACCCGCTAAGGCCCCCGCCTCCGGCAAGAAGCCGACCCCCGCCCCGCGCCCCGCGTCTCCTCCCTCCGCTCCGGCCACTACTGCCGCGTCCCCTCAGGACGCGAGCGCGCGCCGCGAAAAACCGCCTCCACCCCTGTTCATTCAGGACAAAACCAAATGGGACATGCTGTCCCGTTTAGTTTCGGATCGTGGGATCCATTACACTAATGCCCGCTCCACGCAGCAGGGCATTAAAGTCCAAGTGCCCACCAGTAGCGACCACAGAGCGCTAACAAAGCTCCTCCGTAAAGAGAGCATAAGTTTTCATACTTATGCGCTCGAAGAGGAGAAAGTCCTCCGAGTGGTCATCCGCGGTGTGCCCAAGGAGGTACATACCGATTCGGTATGTGCCGACCTGAAGGCACAAGACTTCCCCGTACATGCAGTTCACCGCCTGTACAGCGGGAAGGACCGCAGTCCCTACGATCTAGTACTCGTAGTACTAGATCGTACACCTGAAGGCAAGGCCATTTTTAATTTAAAAAAGGTCTGTGGCCTCTCAGGACTCGATGTCCAAGCCCCATACAAAAATGGGAGTCCCTCGCAGTGCCATAACTGCCAACTATACGGGCACGCCTCCCGTTTCTGCTTCGCTCGCGCTAGGTGCGTTAAGTGCCTAGGCGATCACGCGACAGCAGCGTGCACTCGCACCCGGGATTCACCGGACCCACCCAGCTGTGTTTTATGCGGTGCTCAAGGGCATACCGCGAATTACCGTGGTTGCCCTAAAGCACCACGAGTGAACCACAGGGTGGCAAGGCATAGGCCGACCCGTCCCTCTTACGACCGTTACCAACGGGTAAGCCCTAAACTAACGGTAGTACCTGCCTCACAGGTAATACCCGCGCCGCTCCCAGCCCGTAACGCATGGTCTAAACCACCCAGTATGGTTAAGACCGTCGCTACCGCCCGCGCCCCGGCCCGCGCGCCCGCACCCGCGCCCGCACCCGCACCCGCCCGCGCCGCGGCCCCTGCCCGCGCACCGGCCCCGGCTCGCCCCGCGCTCCCGGCACCCGTCGCCAACACCATTCGCGCGCCTCCCCGCGCCGCTTCCCGGCCACAAGCTCCACCTATGCCATTGATGGCTGCCCCTCTTCAAGAGGCAATCAACCTAGTCAGCGATCTGGCTATGTCGGTTGACATCAATGAGGTACAAGAGCTATTCCACAAGATGCAATACGCTCAATCCCCAGCGGACGTGATCCAATACACATTGGAACACGCGAATTTACTTAGCGCCCTTAAGCGCTTCGTTCCCCAGGCCCCTCCCCAGTACAACCACTATGGGTAGTACAACCGAACGCACGAAACCGTACTCAGTTTCGTTAGCGTCATTTAACGCTGACGGCCTCTTCAGACAACGTGACCTCGTCCACGACTTTTGTTGTACCCACCTTATCGATATCATATGCGTGCAGGAAACCTTTCTAAAACCGGGGAAGGCGAACCCTAGGTTTGCCAATTACAGAACGGTACGTGATGATAGAGTGAACTCCCGTGGGGGAGGCACTCTTATCTATTACAAAAGGTCCCTGCACTGCATTCCCCTACCTACCCCGACTCTTGTTAATATGGAAGCATCTTGTTGCCTCCTAGCTATGACTGGTCATCAACCTATAGTCATAGCATCCTGTTACCAAGCTTGCAAAAAGCCGATCGTCCGAGCTGACTTAGAAGCCCTATTCTCATTAGGAAGCGCCGTCATTCTGATTGGCGACTTCAACAGTAAGCACATCCTATGGAATTGTAACGTCAACAATCCCAGAGGTATTGCACTTGAAAACCTAATCGCAGAACTTAACTTTGACATAATTGCGCCCACTGAGCCCACTCACTACCCTTATATGGAAGACCACCGATCTGACTTGCTTGACATGGCACTATTCAGAGGCGTAACACTCCGGGTACGCTCCATAGAAGTGGTTCACGAGCTTCACTCTGACCACCGACCCATTATACTGCGACTAGGTCCCGACCCAACGACTGACCTCCCCCGCCCCACTAAGACGATAGTGAACTGGAAGCAAGTAGGCGATGCCCTAAAGGCTATCAGTTCACCGGACCTAGACAAGATCCCTGACGACATCCTGACAAAAGATGACGTAACCCTTGCGATCGATTCGTTCACCAATCACCTCTCCACCGTAGTAGGTGCATCCGCAAAGGAGGTCATAGTGCCGGACGACCGGCGCCTTGTCATTCCAGCGGATGTGAGACGATTGGTGACGGAGAGTAAAGCAGTGACCCGACATTACGACTCTTACCCCAGTAAAGAGAACAAAACTAAGAAACGCCACTTTGAACGCATGGTTCAAAGTCGCATGTCTGAGTTGCGTGATCAACAATGGGGCGATAAACTTTCAAACCTCGTGCCAAGCCACCATGCTTACTGGGACTTGGCGCGAGGCTTGAAAGGAAGTAACCATAACGACATGCCTCCCTTATACAGACCAGTCCCACTAGTCCCAGCGTTCTTTGACGAAGACAAAGCTGAGTGCCTAGCTGATAGCCTAGAGGCTCAGTGTTCCCCTAACGTAGATCACGTTGACCAAGCTCACCTCGATTCGGTGGATGCTGAAGTCGAACGTAAAAGCTCTGTGGTCACCTCTGAACTCCCACCAATCACCTTAGCGACTTACGCTGAGGTGGAGAGACTGATCAAGGCCCTCCGACCGCGCAAATCCCCCGGTGCCGATGGCATCTCCAACAGGGTTCTTAAAACCCTCTCTCCTCCTCTCATCCATCTCTTAGTCAGCATCTTCAATGCTGCTATGAGCCACTGCTTATTCCCAGACACCTGGAAATGTGCAAATGTCATTGGCATTCACAAACCAGGCAAAAGCTCATCTGACCCCACCAGTTACCGCCCCATCAGCCTCCTCAGTGCCTTAGGCAAACTTTACGAGCGGTTACTTGCAAACCGTCTCCAGTCCCATGCTAAGGAACACCACCTTATCCCAGATGAGCAGTTTGGCTTCAGACCCGGACACTCATGTGTCCAACAGGTGCACCGCCTCACGGAGCACATCATTGAGGGCTTCAATAAGTACCCCAAACCCCAGACTACGCTAGCAGTCTTCCTCGACGTAGCGAAAGCTTTTGACAAAGTCTGGCACAACGGCTTGATCTACAAGCTATACCAATTTGGCGTGCCAGAACGTCTTGTGCTCATCCTACAAGACTTCCTTAAAGCCAGAAGCTTTCGCTATCGCGTGGAAGGCACCCTCTCCTCCCCCCACCCAGTCAGAGCCGGAGTCCCTCAGGGCTCCGTGCTATCACCTATTCTCTTTGCACTGTATACCAGTGACATCCCACGCTCTCAGCCCAAAGTATTCCTAGCCCAATATGCGGATGATACCGCCATTTACACCACTGGGTGGCATATCAACAGACAGTCCTATTTCGTCATGCAACGGGCCATCACCGAGATCGGTGACTGGTTCCGAAAATGGCGCATCGCGGTCAACCCAGCTAAAAGCACAGCTATGTGCTTTACTGAGAAGACACGCTCCCCTTACCCGAAACCGCTTATTTTGTTCGACGAACCCATTCCCTGGGTTCCTAGAACAAAATACCTCGGAGTCACCCTTGATCGTCATCTCACCTTTAACGATCACATAACAACCGTCCGAAACAGAGCGGCCTTCATAATGGGTCGCCTTGGTCCCCTACTTCGCAAAGAGAGTAAAATGTCTCTTAGTAATAAGAAGACACTTTACACTGCCTGCATCCGCCCCATCATGACTTACGCATCAGTAGTGTTTAGTCATGCTAGTGAGGCCCACCTTCATAAACTTCAAGTCATCCAAAACCGTTTTCTTCGTAATGCAACCGGCGCCCCGTGGTATATCCGGAACACCGAGTTGCATTGCGACTTAAACCTTCCCTCTCTAGCGCAGTTCAATAAGGACTGCGCCCGCCGATACTTTGATCGAGCGCCCCACCACCCGAACCCATTGGTTGTCCAGGCATCGAACTACTCGACTGCCTCTTCTATCCCATTTTTCAAACCCCCCCGTCGCCGACCACGGCAGGTATTAGACGACCCGGATGACCCCATCGCAGCCATTACGTTGGCAGCTTTAGCGTTATCCGCAAGTCGTCGAGGTAAAATCCCCAGGTGTGAGGTAATCAGAGGTCACACAATCAAACACCGAGCTCGCCGGCGAGCCCGAGGCAAAAACAAGGTCACGATAAATTGCTCTCCAAATAGTCAAAGAGTATTATTCAGTAGGGCCCAATTGTGCAACACTGCAGTTGCACAGAGGCATTTTGCTCCGATCCCCCCCATGTCTCTCGACAGCGAGACAAGCCGAGGTCCGAACCACAGTGGTGCCCTTGAGCTCGCTGTCAACCCCTCCTATAGTAGCGGTACGTTTTCGGCGTCCGCAGGAGACGGAGGTAGAAAGCGCTTTTCGCCTTCTACGCCCGTCTCGGGAGAAGTGCCTTCGGCACTTCTCCCTCCCGGGCTATTGTAGGGCCAGGCCCTCGCCCAAAACCCGGTGGAGCTGGACGACCGCACAGGCGGTAGCCAGCATCTAGGTCCTCCCTAAAAAAAAAAAAATCTAAGAAAATGCAAAAAAATCTTTAATTACGATACCCAAACGCCTGCCAAGCGTAAGGATTCTGGCAAACCCCCCATAATAGGGGAGGCTGTGTTCAGCAGTGGACAATCCAGCTGATACAGTACATTTGATGATTAATATTAGATGATTATGCGCTGTACCTCGTTTTGAAATTCCAACATTGTACAACGTCCGTCAGCAGGCTCGCCCAGCCCATTCGGCCAGGTTCATTGACCTTTGATAATTAGATCGCGATCAGTTCTATGAGTCACGAGTTTCGACTACAATGGCCAAGGCTGCCAGTTATCGCGACAGATGGCTGCGAGAGGCAAGGTTTGATAACGGACGAGTTACCAGCTTCCTTGTATAATTTTAGAGAACATTACTGACATTGGCGCAATGGAATAGACCGATCCGTATCGGAACGACAGCTAAGCCAAACGACCAAGTATAGGTGAATTGACTAAGTAGCAGTATGTCAAACATCTAAATAGCAATTCACTTATGTAGCATAATATCAACGACGTGTAACGCCTTAGGTATTCATAGACATAGTAAACGGGGCTGGAATAGAATTAAGGTGCGTGATACAAATAAGGCCTACGCCGTAATAAGGGCTCTAGCGAAAACACTAGACTATAGTGTCAATGCTTTGGGTATTATAGAGAACATAAACAATAAAAATCCCCATCTGAGAGTTCACCTTAAACTGTATCTTTATTATACCTTATAATATTAAACGTGTTGAAAAGTGATATTATAAGGCATAGGTATGTGTATCGCTTAATTACTATTATAAGCGATTATTAATAACAGCTAGTAGATCTGTGTGCGATAACAGGGATAAACTCGAGCCTCAAATGTTTATTTTTACGTTTTCAACCCCCATACATCCACTGTTTCGAAAAAAACAAACACTAAATCGACAAAACCATTCGCTTTTTCGCGACAGATTCATTTTACGACAAACGCTAATTAGGACATTCATTTTACGACAGCTTCGTGTGAAGAAAGAAGTTTACTGAAAAAGAGAAACCACAAACTGTAAGTTTGAAGTATGTTTAATGAAAGGAAAATTTCATGAGAATCTCTTGACGAATGCGATCCGTAGACGAGACAAACGGAAATTTTGACATCCGGACAGACATATGAAAGCATTTTTGCCAAAGAAAAGGAGACGGTTTGCTCGCTGTATGTTGCGGGGTATGGCTGGTAATTATGATGTTTCAGTTCACATTAGATAAGCAATTATGTTATTAGACATAATAATACTTAACAATATTTTTTACTAATAACAAATATCTTTAAAAGTATTTTAAGGAAACATTGAATTAATATTTTAATAAAACACTTAAAAAAGTATAAAAATATATATCTAGTGACTACTCCGCCTAATTTTCCTGTTAAGTCCTACGTGACGTCACAAACGCCACGCAGCCAAACCGGAAGAATATTCGACTTGTTTCGCTTCTAAACGAACCATCTTCAGGAGGTCTTGACTCTACGAGCGCACGATATGGATTTCCGCAAAGTAACGCCTGAATCTATTAATTAATATTTTTGCGTATATTATTGGAATTATGTTTAGCTAACACTAACATATCACATGACCCATATAAATCTATGTACCGGTGCCTACTTAGAAAAGTGCGTACGTTACAAATTGCTGTGAAATTTCTGCAATTTGAACCAAATTTGCTGTGAATTGAACACTTGTGTTCATAACGCAACGTGCGTGAATAATCATATACAGAATACAGAATATAACATAGTTGATGTTGATTACTGATTCTCACGTCAAGAGACAGAAAACGGTTTTCTGTATCAGCCGGATCGTCCACTGCTGAACACTGTCTCCCACGAGGGGGTTGGCCATAATTCCCTCGCGCTTGGTAGGCGTCTTGGGGTAGCAGTAGCAGATATAGTTCCATAGAAGGCGCTGCTGTCCACCTTCCGGTATTTTTGGTCACAGGAAGATATATGAGTCCAATTATAACCCGACACCCTACGGGTTACGGTTTTATTTTCGTCATTATCTCAACCTGATCCCTCTATATGTGGGGTCGAAATATTTTCTTCCTAATAAAATACTTGTCAATAACTAAACAACTTTAACTGGTTTAGCACAGGGGCCGCCTGTTTTCCTGACGCCAACTTCTTTGGGAGTTCTGTTTGTCAGCTTTAGTGTGCCTGTGTGTGTGTGCTGTAATATTTATAGCGAACCATATTTTTATAAAATCTAATATTTTGACCTTTAATTTTTGAATCCTTATATAGAAACATACATTTGTAAAAATATACTTGCTCTCAGTTCTTTAATATGGAAATAGATCAACTTAGAAGACCTCTCACTAGATTCAAACATAACCTCACACTACAGCTCAAAACTAGTGTTGCACTTTTTAATATATTTCTTACTATCATTATTTTTATTGCCATTATACTTTGATCAGAAGGTCATGCTTTTCATTAGGCGTATCTTTCTCTTAGTCGCCTTTTACGCCACCCAGGATTCTTAAGGCAGGAACTGTACCTACGGCATTCATACATGTTACAATGCTTATCTTTATAGTCACTATGTTTCACTTCGCCATAGTGGAACTTGGGCCTCCGTCACGGAGTTCCGTCTCCGTGCCGTGTACAGAGGTCCGAGCTGCTCTATGCTTATCCCTTAACTATAATATACATATATCAACTGGAACACACCGTTAGGTGTTTGGCGTCAGAGTTTCTATTTACCTAGGGATTCGCAAAATACCCATGCCACTGTCATTTTAAGACAACAACCGGGACCGACGGCGAAGTACGGAAGCGCCCAGTAGTAATGTCCGGTCACCCATACATCCTCGGCGGACGTTGCGATCGGTAGAGTGCACTGCGCTACGAGCGTTTCAAAAATATAGCATCAATCTTACAATCTTGAAGTCTCAATTTCAAATAACTGCAATGTATTAAATGCTTTTTAAAGGTTTAGTTTTGTAATCAGATGAGATTATCTCAGTGACGTTTGTGTATATAAGTTAAGATTTACGATTGAGAGAGCGATCAATGGAGCTTGAAGACCCAGGCACCACAGTTATAAACACAACCGTAATCTACCTTTGTACATCGAGATCTATGGCGGGATCGCCCATACAATACAGGGGACTAATTTATGTCCCTCAATTGTCAAAGACCGTATTCTGATGTTTCAGTAAAATATAGTGATATATGTACTGTATAACAGAACTTTGATTTACATCATAGCGTTCGGTTTAGTTGCTATGAAGGAATTGTTTTCTAACTGTACTTTTGAAGGTTTAGTGTTAATCTTTATAAGCCTACATATCCTTTGTTTTCATAATGAGTTGTTAATAATAAACTATTTTTCTTAAATTATCAAAGCACATTATATGCAATAATTTTGCATAAGTAGTAGAATTATTAAACTGCTTACTTGCTGTTGATTTGCTTTATTTGCTTTAAGTTGAGCAGTGTAAAATGTGTTGCTTGTATTGTGTTTTATGAGTAATAATGAATTTGGATAAATTGAGATCTTAGAAGAATTACGAGTAGGTAATTCTTCTAATTGATCTAATTCGGTTGATATCTATCTGTTGCTAGATTTGAGCCAGGTTTTACATGTAATTCGCATAATAATTAAGGAATAAGTGATACATATTGATAGACAAGTACGTTTTAGGCATACGCCGATATTACGAAATCATATTTAAGGTAAACATATAGAACAGGAGCTGGATTTGAACCAATAGCTGATACTTCCCTGGGATTGGGATATCTTCCAATTGACCTATCGCGATGGTGACTCGTATGTCGAATTGTAATTTCTTTTTAAATCTTATAACTATGTAAAATTACATTGGAATCGACTGTGTATAATTGTCTCATAACAAATATTTTTCGCTTTTAGCCCTTAGTAACTGATCTTACAGAGTGATAGTATAAATCAGAGCAATGGTTTTATTCATTTTACTTGTTCAGTTTCCTCTGTTCTTTTCTCTAATATGTTGTAGTATTTTTTATTAAAACAAAACTACAGACGTTTCAGATCACGAATGCGCGGCCCTCCGTATTATTTGAGATTAGTTGCAATTACTTCTGCCTACCCACGCTATCATATTTTACATTATATTCTATTACTGTATGCACCATTGCCACATATATAGCATTTACTCCCATACTAAGCATTACCGTACAAATTACACTATCTGTAGAAATGCACATAAAAAAAAACTATATGGAGAGGTAAATTTACAAAATTATTGGAATACAAAATGTTTTGCCCCGGGCGGGAATTGAACCCGCGTCCTTCCGATTTCGCGCCGGATGCTGCGGATGTTTAAGAAATACGATTGGAGTACGAAATTTCGGCGACACAGCCATACCCCCGGTAGATTAATAGATAAAGTAGTTCAATTCCCGCCCGGGGCAAAACATTTTGTATTCCAATAATTTGTAAATTTATGATTTTCGCTTAGTACGCGGTAGTGCTTGTAATCATAATATATAGAAATATAGAAGGGTAGCGACATCATTCCGAGAGTTAAGTGTTTGAAAAAACACTTCTTTCGGTCAGATGAAGTCTAGTAGTCTGGTTGATGGCCACGCACCGTCCCCTATGACGGTTTAAGAAATACGATTGGAGTACGAAATTTCGGCGACACAGCCGTACCCCCGGTAGCTTAATAGATAAAGCATCCGGCGCGAAATCGGAAGGACGTGGGTTCAATTCCCGCCCGGGGCAAAACATTTTGTATTCCAATAATTTGTAAATTTATGATTTTCGCTTAGTACGCGGTAGTGCTTGTAATCATAATATATAGATATATGGAGAGGTCTTTGTGTGTGAACAGTAGGTAATTGTTTTAATTCATTGGCAACACTGGACACTGATATCATGATCATCATAACTAATTCTGTGACCTTATCTATCACATCTATGTACACCATAAAATTTAAATATTAATTTCGTTAGTCATGCCGACACGCATACCGTCTGGTGCGCTTATTTATGAGAGGGCCGTTGAATACTAATGTAGACAAGAATATATTTAAACCATAAAGATATCCATTGAGTGCAGATGTGTCCTCCAAATATAGAAATCTGAACTTTCCGGTAAACTATGATATAATTTAACAATGTATTGTAAATAAACTGAAATTAATGGGATAACTATCTAAATCAAATCTTTTATTTGCGTTTATTAACAAAATACTACGAACTATAAAAATACTACAGCTACTACAATATTGCTGAATTTTTATTTTATTTATAAAGGTCCTTTTCCTATTTATATGTACATATGAATATTTAATAACAAGATTTATTATCAATATTAATTATTGTAACGACCATTTATACTTGTGCTGAGGGCTGGATCTAATTTTGTGATTTCTAGATTGTTTTAAAATCAGATTGGTTGCCTAAGCAGCAAATTAGTGTTACTTATAAAATAATTGGCAAAAAGGCATTTTACAACTAATTTGATTTTTTTAAATATATTTTACTTTTTTTTCTCCTAACACTGTCCAATTCATGTACATTCAAAGGATGGCACGACCCCCATTATAGGTACATTATTCATTGCATTTTGATCCTTCACAAAGAGGGATCTTCCAAACGCTGCTCGACCGAAAGACGTCGATGCAAGGTCGAACACAGGATGTGCCGTGTAGGTATTGGTATAAAACATTTAACCATTGTACATATACAGTTAAGGAAGTGTAAATTTTGTTTCTTTAGGTGATGTTTTAAAGACTTTGAACAGTTTGTGCAGGAGTAAGCTCTTGGATTTAATTGGTGTCATGTTATGTTTTAGACATGTTTAAATTAAGGTGAAAGGCATTCTTGTGGGTTTCATAATATGAACTTGTTTTTTTGAATAATATTTAAGGATGAGTTTAACCGCAGTATTCGCTGGTGAAGGTAGAACATATTTGCCAAGAAGATTCCTGTTCACTATATACTTGAACACTTTGACGAAAGATCAATCGGTCGGGAGATGGTCGGGAGTGACGCTAACGTTCGTCGTCGTCACCTGCGATCGGAGTACGTCTGTATGAGTCAGTACCACGTATAGCTGGAAATTTGATTTATTTGAGTCGCTATGTGAATATTATAAAATTACAGCGTCAGGAAAAATTATAGTCATGTGCGGGAATATTATTTTTTGTGTCGTTCTAGTTGTGTCATGCGTTATTACAAAAATAAATTAATAAAAAAGGTAAGTGAATACTTCGATAACCAAACACTTCAAGTAAACATTATTTAAATACAAGTTCAAAATATTGTGCCCAAAAAGTTAAAAAATTTGTGCTGTAAAAAGTTGTAACTGTTATATTTGCTTAGCATGCCATAGTGCTTGAAATCATATCTAGAACTATAGGTAGATGATGCGACATAATAAAGAGGGAAAGCATTATTGGTCAAATGAAGTCCAATTGTCTGGTTGATAAAATAAGATCAGAAGTTCACATCTCAACCAGCAGTTCCGATGGCCGAGCGGTTAAAGCATCCGATGTGTACAACAAGGGACAGGAGTTTAATTGCATATTGAGATGAAAATTTTGTACACACAAATGCACTATCGCTGATAGAAAGATTAGAAATCTATTTAGAAACCCTGTAATATCAGATAAACAATAGTAGTAAGAAGTATTGAATCTACTCATAGTAATCTTGAAGTTGATGGTTGTCGGCCTGACGATAAGTAGAGATTACAGGTAGTAAGAAATCACTTATCGTTACAATATTCGACAACTACACGGTAACGACAACGTTATCTTTTCCGTCATTCTAGAAAAACTCGATAAGTGCAGAGGGACATGTGTCAAAAATGCACGTTCTTCACTAATAGTGTTTGTTTTAATGTGTGCATGCAGCGGTTTTAGGTGCGGTCCAAACTTAGCAATTGGTGCCAATAGCACGCTCAGAGCTGGCTCGAATTGTATGAAAGCGCCACACGTTTGCACTACTGATAGTAGGTAATAATGTAATCGTTGACTTCAAGTACTCACGGTACCCACAACCCTGCGGATGGGCACTATGAGCACTCCGTACCAATAGCGCTTTGAACGTAATTCGGACCAAGCATTGGCTTACAACTGTCACAATAATTGAAAAACGAAAACTTGAAGATCTGAATCATTATCCAACATCAAGTAGAAAATCTGTCACCAAGCACCTAATTGGTGTTTTTCGGCAGCTGTCTTTGAGAGCCAGCACATCATCACTTACCATCAGGTGAAATTGTGGAAGGCTATTCTATCGGCAATCAAAATGTAACTCATCGAACACACCTGGCACCTATAGACGCTTTGAAGTGAGTTCGAGGTGCCGGCAATATTTTAAACAATTATTGAGGCGCGAGACAATGTAACAAACAAAACATGGCGTGATGTAAGCACGAGTAAGTAGGTGTAGTATTATTAACACGAGCCAGAGAGGGTACAGCAGGTAACCTAATGCTGACAATACAAATGTTTGTCCTGATTTAGGCATTCAAGTAATCGTCGACGGTAATATTGAAAATTTTAGAGTCGTTTGAGATATATTGGCAGCTCACTGTTCCGGGGAATTATAATTAGAGTATATGAAGCGCTCGTAGTGAAGCTTGCTTAGCCGTTACTTCCGCTGCGGTAATGACATGATAGGTGACCGCTAGTAACATTACTACTGAGCGCTTCCGTGTTCGGAGGACATGATACACCGTCGCGCGTCGGTCCAGGTTGTTGTCTTAGGATGGCAGTCGTTATAACATGGTGATATGATTTTGCGAATGCTCGGCTGGCTTGTTACCACAAGTATAGAGAATTTGTATAGAATCGACACCACTGTATTTTTCAAATAGTTGGAAATTTTCGTAGAATATGCGTAATGACGACGAGCGGATTGCACAAATGATCATATATTTATGATTGTGTGATTGTGATTGTGTGATTTGTGAGCGGACTGCACAAATGATCATATATTTATGATCATTTGTGCAATCCGCTCACAATCATATCATAAGTTAAATAATTAAGCCGGGTCCCCATTCACAATTTTTTATTCCGAAAACATTAGACTATAAAATCAGCACACCAATATTTTTCAATATTTTTCTAACAATTGAGAAGGTAGCTTTAAAAATATTTTTTGCTCCCTAGCATGCGGGGGTGTACATATTTTTATTTATAAAAATAATCATAAATGTGTCAACGTTGTCAATTTTAGACCATTTTCGTTCCGGGCTCTATTTCAAAAAGTAACTATTTAGGAATCTGACATTTTGGTGTATAATTCAGCATATTATCCTTTAGTTAACCAACAAATACTTAAAACGCTGAATAATGTGGTTTTGAAATTTTTACCCAGAACAAGAAACATGTTTCTTTTTTCCGTGGGTTGGTTTAATTTTTTTTATCTCTGCTTTCTTTTGTCTACATAAACATAAACCCACATTAAAAGAAGATGGCTGTTTCATTGGTATACATAGCTCCCATCGACCATATTGTTCATGAAGTCAATTAGTAGTGACCCTAAGTATTTCCCATAATCTTGGCCCTGCAGCGGCCGACAGATAGCTTAAATATTTTCATTATAATATACTGTTTGTTTTCAAGAGACAAACAGAATAAACACGTCGACAATGCCTCCTTCTTTTTGGATGTCTAATTTAATAATATTTAGTGACTATAAAACTGCAAACAGTACGGGAATATGAGTGCATTTTTGAAGCTTACGCAATTTCTAAATATGATAAAAAGCAAAACCGAGAGCTGAGTGAAAATTATATTTAAAGTTATTGTAGTTCTTAATGTGTTGTCCGGATGGGAAAAAAAGGTTGTCATATGAAATTTTTTCTCATTTCATTAAACATTTGAAAAAAAGTCGAAAATAACTCGCACACAACCTCGCTAAGATCTTTGACCGTATAAACGAATGTAGGCACATAAACCTAAAGGCCCTTTTAAGGATTTGAAAGGCGCTACCTGATAATTATAGAGCAAACAAACTGGCTTTATCTCGGGTTTGTACCTACCTACACTTTCTAACATGTTCACATGTTCAAGACTCAAGTACTACGTACGCCCTCGGTTTCACGCCCGTAGACAATGATGAAAACTATTTTGAAGCGCTCGTAGCGAAGTGTGCTTAGCCATTCTGAACCGATCAGCAAAGCTAAGTAACGTCCGAGTTGGATGGGTGACCGCTGGTGATATTACTATTGAGTGCTTCCGTGCTTCGGAGGGCACGTTAAGCAGTCGGTCCCGGGTGTTGTCTTAGGATGGCAGTCGTTATAGCATGGTGGTAGGACATTTTACGAATGCCCGCCTGGTTAGCTAACACCCACTGCCTTCGGAACACACCGTTAGGTGCTTGGCGACAGAATTTCTACTTGAGGGTGGTCGCTAGCCAAGCGGGCCCTTCCACCATGCGGTGCTCAAGCCCGCGGCAGGATTCGAACCATGGACCTGCTGCGAAAGAAGAATAGAAAAAAGAAACATAGACCTTTATATATAAATATTTAAGTTTGTTAAAGCTTCATTTTGATATGCCATATGCTTTAAGAAGATAAAAAACATTTTTTTTCTCACAACATGGCGCTATCAAGAAGAATCTAACGTTATCTTGCAGATTTTTTTCTAGATATTGGTTGCAGATTTTCCTCTATAAAGTTGTAGTACATCACTTTTCTCTATTGTGAATAATATCCACAGCGTATATACGCGATAAAACGTTTTTTTTACACGTTGCGTTACAGTATCGTAGTTTACATACGGATCCCAAACCTTTTTTTAAAAAAAAAATACTATATTCAATGTTCATCGCTTCATTCATAATTCACATCCTTTCATGCACCATTAGAAGAATGATTTAGGATTTCGATGGTGAAAGAATTTTTCAAATCGGTCCGGCAGTTTCAGCAGTCGGAGCCTTTTCAATGCAAACAAACAATCAAATCTTTCCTCTATATAATATTATTAGTTTAGATAAACTACGTGCTATCATAAGATAGTTTATCAGATACATTTTAGCCAAGTGTCGCAGTCTATGCGTAATATCGAAGAGTCGCATCATAACGAAACATAATCTCATCTTCGTACCATTATCCCACGGATAAGGGGTTCGTATTATTTATTTTCTCTTACTTTAAAAAGACGATACAAAAACATAATAAAAAAAAACAAATTTTCTTAAACAACTCAAAATACGACAGAAGAATTTACTGTAGAAAGTTTTGGCTTCAGTTTCAAGACAGCCAACCCACCCACCTGGCCATCTTTGTAACAGAACTCTGTTAAGCTAAGAACCCTGTTAAGCGCCTATTGTGCAGCAAACCCCTTTTTATATCAACGGTGGCATGCTGCTTATTCGTTGTTTTTTCCTTGGTCGCCCATAACGACATACAACATGAGGGTAAATAACAGTTCTTGTATTCTTAAGCCGGGAACTTTATGAGTTCAAATAGGTGCCTGTTATTGTACTCGTACAAATACAAAATTATTCCAGAGATCTTGACCCGAATTCCAAACATTGACATATGAAATAACTTACATTACAAATCAAAAGCTACTTAAAGCGTCGTATGTCTTATTAGGGACAATGATTGGCCCACATTGGGCCCATTGCCTCTTATTTAATCTTCATAAATTGGCCCACAAACAGCAATACTCTTGGACAATGCAATAAGCATATTTGTATACAATATTATGCATTATCTCGTCTGAGTAAAGTTTACAGTTGTTTGGGAGTGAAATGAGACTGTTAAGAGTGGAAAGTAGCTCGGGAAAGTAACCTTGACATGATGAAGTTAAGCTTGCAGTAGGTTAATTATCTAATTGTGTTTCTCCAGTGACCAGTGTCCAGCAACCAGGTGAGATGTTTTCTTATCATAAATAAAACAGGTATTTATTAGAGTAGGGGCCTGTTTCAGAATATTCGAGTAAGTTCCGGTTTTACTACCCAGATCATATTTAATAAATAATACACTATCTTTGCGTTTCACAGTCATCAGTTTAGCCTATTCATCGGTTAAAGCTTGAAACGCGCTCCATGTTAACTGTCATTTTTATCATTCAGTTATTTTATGTGTTGCTATGCAAACCCGAAACTTTATTTGGACATTCTGAAACGGACCTTAAATATAATCAGGTACCCTATAGATAGACCGTCCTCGAGGTTTTCAGCGTGGAATAGGCATTATCCCAGATGTCAAATTATGATCGCGGTATACCAAAAACAGAACTGGGGCCCAACTCCCACCTTTTAAAAACTATTATAGAACACCAACGTCATTATTTTAAGCTTAAAAAATTGATATTGACATTCGTACCGTGGCCATCACGAAACAATAATGTTCATATAGCGCTATCTCTATCGCCCAGATGACTTGATTCAATGCATGCAGCTCGCTCTCACGTTGAAGTTCTAATGTAAGTTTACTATAGTGATATGTGGTAGTGCGAATTAAAATTGTAAATATAAGGTTAAAATAAGACTGAATTAAGAGATGGGAGTCGGCCCCCTGAGCTGAAAAACCAAAATCATTGATGGTACCTTTGAAGAGGACATACAAATATAGGTAAGTAAGTTTTGCAAAATTACGACGAAAGGAAAAATAAAAAATTATAAGCGGGATTCAAACCTGCAACCATTAGTACCTATAGCCGGACGCGCTAACTGAGCTATTGCATTGAGTGAGTCATAGATCAAATTTTATCCTTCGCTACAAATTCAAAATCATTTATTCAATTTAAGCGTTTACGAAACTCTTATAAAGGTCTATTACAAATTTTAATATTCAAATATTCTACATTGTACTGCCTCGTTCGGCAAAAAATGTATTGAGTCACTGCGAGAAGAGTGGGCAACAAATTAGGGGCCATTGTTTTAAATTTCATTCAACAATGTGTTACATACAAAATAATATAATTATTACAATATTTGTTTATATTCCGTAGGTGACAGGCGATAGCTTGGCAGAGGAGGAATTGCCCAAACATTTTTGTCGCATAAGTTATCACAAACTGTGTAGTAGGATTTCTTTATCAAAATGTTTTTCACGTGCAACTTCCCACTATCATTTAACTGTATTAAGGGGAAAGATATATTTTCTTAAGAGTGCTTAGCCACTTGATATTACAGCCGGGTTTAAATTAGCCAAAAGGCCGTACCGCCATGCAAAATCTGTAGATATACCAGTTCCCGCCTGGAGCTCGCAGACGCAGCTGCGCAGTCTCCCTGACGATGAGCATCTGATATGCTCAAAGCCCGGTTCAACGTATTCGATCTCTTATTCGAGTGTTTCGCCGGCTTGTAATAATATTTAAGAATGAGTAACACTTGTCCAACCCGGGTATTGAGTCCAGGAACCTCGTAGTGTAGAAGTGCTTCGCGGTCGTTCTCACTGTAATGAGACAGTCACTTGTGTCAAATCACCTGTGAAGCCACAGATAGTATAACAGATGTAATACAAACATGACTCTCATCACGGATCGTGACATTTAAGTCCACAGCCAATATTTGCAGTTTTATGAGCCATTCTTCAAGCGATGACGATTGTCGTACACTGACACAAACCAAGTTAAGAATTATAATTAATATGCACTTGGCTTGTAAAATATTAACCAACTAGCTGTACCCGCGACTTTGTTCGCGATTGCCGTACCTGCAAACTAATTATTCACATTTGTGCACTGTTTATCTCATATTAAGCAACACTGTGGTCTGCGGTGAAGCACTCTTACAGTAAACCATAGCTCAGAATGGAGCTTTTTACTTTGAATTTCAAAACTTCCGGGTTGTATTTTATAGAAGACAGTAGTTAAGTAACTCAGAGAGTTCTTTCCCGGTTCGCACAATAAATGTTGAAGCAAAGTGTGTTGCGTGCGTATACCTTGTGCGTTTCTTTAGAATTTCGATTTTAAAACGGCGGTTTGTTTGGCGGTAGATCGATTTTTTTTTTATTTCTCATCCTCGGAAAGTAGTGTTTGTTTGTTCTGAGTAGCGGGTAGGAGACGCTCCTTCCCACCTAAGGCCGGGAAAAACTCATAGTAAATGCTTCCTTCTCTTGGGCCGGAATGACTTGTAACCATGGTAACCATTGGTGTAAACAAAGTTATATGTCTAAGATTTTTCGTTGTAAAATACTCTATTGTTATAAAACAATTAATAACAACTATGTTTAGCAGGGTAGTAACTAAATATAAGGTAACAAGTGTAGGTTAAAAAAAACTAACTAAAAATTTCCCTAAATTTCATTGTTCTAACTCCTAGTGTATCTTTGTATCTTCAACTCATGTTTATTATTGTTAGTAAATATATAGAAAAACTGCTATTTTTTTACCCTCCTCATATTTAAAATGAAAAGTAGAGTGTTTGACACGGATGTAAGTCATCGATTCCTACTTGGACTATAGCCGCATTAATTTTAAATAGGTACTCCTATTAAATGTTATTAAAATCAAAATAAATAATATAAAAAAACATACTATTTTTATATCATTATTCCTTATATTAGAAAAGCAGAGAGATTCCTAATCAGGCTATAGCCGCCCGTAAATATTCCAAACAAAATTTTACGTAAAATTTCACAAATAGTTCTAACCTCTCAATACATTTTTACTAAGTACGTATATTATTTTTTCAATGAATAATTTTTAGAAAAGCTACTTTTTTTACTTTCTTTAAATTCGAAATGAAAATTAGACAGTTGAACGCGGGTGAAAGTTATCAATTCCTTTCTATATATAGAAACAATCGTTCAGAAACAATTGACAATTTAGTCAATAGTTTCTGAACGATTACTTCCTATCCCAAACTTCAAGAAAATACGCTCTCCCAAAAGTTATCATTCTTTTTGCAATTGCCCGTCTACCTAGTTTAAGTAACAAGTAGATAATCTGTCGCCAAGCACCTAACGGTGTTTTCGGCAGTTCTTTTTGGGATCCACTTCCCTTCTACTCTGTTCACCATTTTTGTCCACATCATCACTTACCATCAGGAGAGATTGTGGCCTAAGACTATCTGCAGTAAAAAAATGTTTTCGTCGACTACAGTATTTATATGTAACATATATTATGAGGCAGTAATTCGTGTCGTGTTCGTGTTGGTAGATATTTGGCGTGCAAAAAATTCTACTCGGTTCCTCGAACCCAGTTCCAATTTTACTATTATACTATTAAAACAGTAGGTATTATATGCTTTGGTTATATAAATCAACTCCACTCTAAGTGCGAAAACAAAAGCTACGCGGGGTATTGAAATAAGAGGTAGGTACCTACTCAAATATGATATGACGATGCCTTGTTATATATTGAACAGAGTTCAAAAAACTCTTGATTTTTCCTTAAGACTCCTTCACGTTCCCCCCAATTACGTAAGTAATGGCGATCGCTATCGGGTTCGTTTGGTACACACCAACGCCGAGAAGTGCACTGAACTACAGACAAGCATACTTACTGGAATATTAATGAAAATTTATGCAAAAGTTGGTGAACTAACGCGTACCAATTTTTTTTAAGTGTGAAGATTTTATCTGTGCACACGATGTGAAAGAAAGAGAGACATCATTATTAATAACATTCCGGTTACCAATTATTCTTGAATACTCACATTTTTATTTAATCTTTTTATGCAATAGTCCTTAATTGTTGGAGATTTTTTTACAATACAGTACAAATTATATGATCATACCCTTTAGGCTTTAGGTGACAGGTAACATACTGTTTTTTGTAGCACATTGATATCGACGTCTTGGTGAAAAAGACTGGGAAACTTTCTAGAAGCTTTTACTCGTAAAAGTAAGGTCGGCTTCTTGTTTTCTTTCAAACTGTGTTCCATAATGCGTACCTATCCATGGTTCTGGGTGTAGGTTTTTCTACACCCAGAACTATATGCCACGGTTATAACTAGATGAAATTGTCACACTATAATTGGTAGGATTATCGGCAAGAAAGACGTTTAGATGAGCAACTCCGAATCGACATAACTCGGTAGGAGTGTTTACATTACTGTGTTCGAACTAGTATTCGGCTATCTGTTGTTCGTTTGAAATAGCCAGAGAAATGACAAGTATATATTCCGATTATATTTTAACTCTATCGAACAAAACAAAATGTATACTGAACATGGGCTACCTAGGTAAAACTAGTTTTTAAACAGATCAGAACTTGCTAGATCTATTGTTCGATCCCTAAAAATCTATTTATTGTAATTTGAATTATTATAGACATCTCGTTTGACGAACGTATGCTGTGTGAGGTTGTACATTGAATTTCGAGTTTCGGTAAATTGTCGAAGGTGAAAGGTTTGTGTTATCAGTTCCTGGTTTTAGCTATTTTTAACTGACTAAAAAAAGGAGGAGGTTCGCAATTCGTCTGTACTATATATATATATATATATATATATTTGTTTGTTACCTCAGAACTTTTAACAGTGTGAACCGATTTTGATATTTTTTTTTATTTAAAAGCTGATGTTTGTCGTTTGTTCCCATTTAAATTTCATATAAATTGGTCAAGCCGTTTTTGCGTTACACTCCAATAATTGAAAAATATTTTGTTATCTTGATGATATAGTCCGTACCATGCGCACAATATTGTGATAAATGGTACATTTGAACTATCATGGTATCGACTTCAAAAAGTTATTTCACATTTTTGAGTGTTGAAGTCGGTTCCATTTTTTGTTACATTTTTTTAGGTTAAATTTCTTTATATTATTTTATTTATTAATATATTAAGAAAGACTATTATGTAGATTGGCATTCATAGATAGGTACAGGTATATTACAGATCTACAAATACCATCTATTCTATGCCAACACGCAAAGCTGTCCCAGTATAAGTATCTATATAGATTGAATAGATATGATGTTGTTTCCCGTGGAACAGGATTTAGCTAAGTTATGAGAGGTACAAGTTTGCAGAAAGCCACTTAGGAAATATTTGCTTTCTAATTATATTGGCAGGAGTACCAAGTGCTTTATCTGTTTGATCAGTGTTGGTTCCAAGAACTAATGAAGTATTAAATTAACTTTTAAGACTATATAAGGTTCCTGAATGTTCTTTTGTTTTTCTCCACATTCTCTACTGTATCGTCGAACTATTACAACAGGTAGTAGTAGAACTATTAGAACTACAGGTAGTAGTAACCTACTAGGAGTTCTTTCGGGAAAGTACTGACACAATACCTACCTGTTTGTACCACTGAGCAGTATAGTGATGTTTTCATTACTGTGTTATGATTCATGGGAGCAGGTGAAATTACAGGCACATGATACTACTTTGTCTCAGGCTGATGGGCTCAAAGCAGTTCGCCATGTGTGACGAACTGCATCTGTTATAGGCAGAGGTTACCGCTTAACACGAGGTGGGCGATGTGCTTGTGCCATCACGATAGAATAAAAATCAAATAGGCAAATTCGTCGCTACTCGAGGAAGAAATCAGGATCGGTATCACAGGCTTTTGAGGTGTCATGTGAAAACGGAGCCTATTGATATTTACCGGGCATGACGTGATACTCCAAGTTCTTAATGTCTTTTTTGTACGAAAAAACAATAATCGATCCGGATCAAACCTGAGACTTCACGCTTCTGATACGTGACGATTGACCCACTGCACACAACGAACTTTTATGATTTCTTTCATACAATTTATTGTGTACTTACGCATTAATGTATAGTATTATAGTTAATAGTTATTATTAAGGATAATACGAGTTTAAAATCTTAGTAAACATTACAAATAATAAGTGCTTGGAGCTTTTAGTCACTTCTTAATATCCGGATGTGGTACATTAAACATCGCGTGTACTGGCAATAATACGAACCCAATAAAAAGTGTTGCACTACACTTTATTTAATGAGAGTATCGTACGGACGGACAGACATGCAAAAAGCTAATAATACGTATAAATAGATATTGTTGTTGTAATTTGCTAGACTGTACTAAAAAACGATTCATCTATCTTATATGTACATGTAAGGTTATCGCTCCAGTAGGCACAAGTGCTATGCTATTGTCGCGTTTGCTATAAATTTCTATCTTCGAGAGATATTCAGGTCTAAATCGCACCTTACTCTGAGTTCGAGTTTTTTTTAATTTTACCTATTGCTACTTATATAATGCTTTTCGTATATATGGAAATAGATATATTTATACATAACATATGCTAACCTCGTATGGGTTACATATTTGAGCCGTTTGGTGTAGAGACGTTGGACCGGGAGCTCATCGTATTTTCCAAAACTTATCTGAGCGCTTGGTCGATGCGACGCGTGATCAAAATGCTGACACATATTTGGCTTAACGAATAAGCATTGCAATTCAACGGGGCAATGCTGCCAGCATGCTGGGCACGCTGCCAACTGGTAGTGGGCTGGAGCATTTGGGCTGCTTGTGAGTCTGCTATGACTTGTAGGTTGACCAAGTGCTTTTATTGTAGTAGCTGTAGTGTTGTATATAGTTCGATGTATTTTGTTAAATAAAGGCATACCGCCGGTAAAAGAAAAAGACAACACACAAAAAACGACGACACACATAATCTATCGCCATGCACAGAACGGAGGTGAAATTCCTTATCGGATAGGTTTGGTGGTTGGTCGTTTGAAAGTCAGAATATGCGTCAATTTATTCTCAGAGGAATGATGCTCTCCATTACGTGGGTACATGGAATTTCCCGCAATCAGTTCTCATCTCAATAAACTTGGCATAGTAGGTGCTGACGCACTCTTAATAAATCATTGTGGTTATCTCTTGCAGCGGATCTCCAGCCTTATTTCCCGACGCAGCTGGAATCATTTTCATTAAAGAGTATAGACGCCCGGTTTGAATAATTATTTTGATTTTGACTTGTGCTTCGTTTATAAAATCTTTTTGCAAAATGTCCTTAGTGCTCTACACTGTAAGAAACTAAAGTAAATATTTGTATAGAAGCAATTCTACTGCCCTGTTCTACGAATAACATACGTATATTCGTAGGCTCTGTCAAACAAAAAATATGGCCAGTGTTACTCGGTATGATGTAGGTAAGGTTTCTAACGATACCTCATATATGTTTAGGCATTTAAAAGTAATGGTGGATAGTAACATACAAACATACATGAAAAGTTGAGGCAGTGATGGCTCAGTTGCATTGGCTTTGGACTGCCGCGCAGCAGGTCCGTGGTTTGAATCCCGCGGTGGGCTTGAGCTTCACCGGCTTGAAGGGCATTTTGCGAAAGCTCGCCTGGCTAGCGACCACCCTCAAGTAAATAATCTGTCGCCAAGCACCTAACAGTGTGTTCCGGCGGCTGTCCTTGAGATCCAGTAATTCGAGGCTAAGCCTGTTAGTTAGCACCTTCGATCACATCATCACTTACCATCAGGTGAGATGTGGTCAAAGGCTTAACTATCAGCAATAAAAATAAAATAAAAAAGTGCCTGAAAATTCACCCTTTTTGAGCAGTCGTAAAACACTAACTAGAACTAAACACTGTAACGCCTGCATATTCCCGTAGGAGCCACAATGAGGTGTTTTACAACCGCATTACAACAGTTTTACTTGTATGTAAAATGATGTAAAACTAATCTGTAATAACGAAAATGTAAACTGATAACGTTATCCGTAAATAAACGTTATTTATGTTTTAACTAAATTATGTTGATAACCTTTTCATTTAATTATTTTAACAAAGTAACTTAGTACGATAGTAACTGATTTGCTGATTACATAACAAGCCGCATTAGAGTGCTGGATGATTTGTAATCATCGAAAGGCTAGTAAATGTAATTACATAGAAACACTGAGTTATTAATTATTGATTAGCCAAATTTCCAACTCATTATATATAAAAAATACCTGATTCGCCACTGTTTACATATAATTGGCCTAGATTAGAACCAACTCGTCACAATATGAATTAAATATGATGTACAGTCACATTGAAAATTTACGATTTTGTACTTTATTTTGCCATGTTTTGTCTTATATGGTTTTGATGAGCATCTTATGGTAAAAATATGTACCCACGCTACTGTACACATTTCGGTGGTTGCTTGGGCTGGCTAATTCCTTCAAGCAATCGTGGTAATCTGTCGGTAAGTATGGTGAGTTCTTGCAAGTAGGTATGCCATTATTCATTTCCCAATCTAGGAATGTTTAGTTAACATTTTACTTCACATTAAATAAGAATTTATAGTTGTAGACCCCTGATTCAAAAATGTTACCACAGATTTTCCTTTATTGGCAAATAGCGTTTAATAGATATTATACAGCATCATATGTTGTTGTAGATAAGGTTCTAACAGCATCAACAAATTTTGTGTCTATGTAATGAATCGTGTATCAAAAAAAAAATTTCTAATAATTATGTAGAAACGATGTGATAAGGTAACATAGACATTTTCCGTCTATAAAAAGCTCACAGTTATATGTATTTATTTTTTAAAAACGCTCACTATATAAATATTGCCTATTTCTATTTCGCTCACTCGCATGCTAAATGAGGTCTCTCCGCACTACGTCCTCAGTAAGACATTTTCGAGACGACTTCAATTTAAGTCATATGCATATGCAAGTGTAAGTACTTATAGCGTTTGTCTTATACATAATGGCCCCTATTAATACGCAGACTTGAGCTGAAACTCCACCAGCACATATTTTCATAGGTAGAAAAGAGAGGTTGCAAAACATAATAGAGAAATGAATCGATTCCCGCCTTGGGCATAAAATTTTGTACTCCAATAATTTGTTTGACATAATAGAGAAATCTTTGAACATGAATCCTTCTAATCGTGAAATCGTGATTTGTTTTGGGCATAGATTATAGCAACTTATATAGTATATATAATCTTTGTTTAGAATATTATACAAAAAGAGCTTATGCAATAAAAACTATATAAAACAGAGAATGTTTCTATTACGTACTATTTTATTATTATGTATTTATAAAAAAAATTAAGTAAAAAATAAAAATCTTTTTGTCACAAGTGTAATTTAGAATCGCTCAAGTCTGCACTTGAGCTGAAACTCCACCAGCACATATTTTCATAGGTAGAAAAGAGAGGTTGCAAAACATAATAGAGAAATGAATCGATTCCCGCCTTGGGCATAAAATTTTGTACTCCAATAATTTGTTTGACATAATAGAGAAATCTTTGAACATGAATCCTTCTAATCGTGAAATCGTGATTTGTTTTGGGCATAGATTATAGCAACTTATATAGTATATATAATCTTTGTTTAGAATATTATACAAAAAGAGCTTATGCAATAAAAACTATATAAAACAGAGAATGTTTCTATTACGTACTATTTTATTATTATGTATTTATAAAAAAAATTAAGTAAAAAATAAAAATCTTTTTGTCACAAGTGTAATTTAGAATAAACTTTTCCCTATTATTCTATCGCGAATATTTTAAATTAACGTGTTTAGATTTAGAAACAGCAAGTTTCAAGGTTGAGTACTTTTAGCAATTATTATGTTTTTATGTTTACTGCTTTTTTTAGTGTACTGTGTTGGAACAAGCACAATAGCCACCTGCTAACCTCTCCTATAACAGATGCAGTTCGTCGCAAGTGGTGAACTCCACTGCGCCCATCACCCTGAGGCATAAAGTTATTAAGTCTCATCTGCCTGTAATTTCACCGGAACCCTGAGGTTTATCCTCACTTCTACAATCTAAACCAATTCAAAAGAGGCTTGAATAGAATCCTTAATCTTGGTATTAGGCCGCACCAGTAATGCTGCGGATATAACAGGTGTTCATAGGCGGCGGTGACCACTTACCATCAGGTGAACCGACTGCTTGTATGTCACCTTTTTGTATAAAATAAACCCATACCATTCAAACCGGAACACATTAATGTAAGCAATAATGCTTGGCGGTAGACATAGGTATGGCGGAAGGAGTTTCCGACGAATTCGCACAAAGAGTTCTAATGCTTCTACAAGCTTTAAATAATTTGCTAAAAAACTGTTCAAGTGAAGTTATTTAGCACTTGTCAACGTCTAAGTGGACTAGCGTCTCAACATAGCGGTCACAGCGACCAAGTGGAGGCGCGGCAACCCACTGGTATGCCATAATGGTATGCCATACCCACTGTCACCCATTCTGTGACATCAATGTCGGATTCTATGGCATCCTATACTAACTGTTATCTAAACTGTACAGGTCGGCGACCGCTGCCAATCATCCTATGGCCAAAATGTTCGCGGAAGGTTGAAAACGAGAGTGAGATTTTAAGATGGAATTTTATTTGCTTCATTTGGTTTCGAAAACATGATGACACATTCAATTAATTTGTAACAGTCTTTTGGACTATAATGCTATAATTTACTTATACGTATGAGGTTTCAATGTCACATGTATAATATTTGTTTTTATCTTACCTTATCCTAGTGATATGGGGTTGGTATCTACATGTTTATCAGTGCGGTTCCAGGCTAGATTGTCGTCCTCCCATTGCTACCTGTGGATGTCGTAAGAGGCGACCAAGGGTAAAATACAAGAAGATGGGTAGTAACGCCTTCTGAAGAACTTATATTGCTATAGGTTCAGAAGAATTTCATAGGCACAGTACATTGGACCTCTTCCTTGTTTGTTATATATCTTCCTTATACGGCTTCTACAACATTCAACTGAGAAAAGCTTTGAAATATCATTAGATCATTACCGAAGAAACCCCATAAAATACAGTAAAAATCGGAAATTGGTAATCAATTCTAATTTTAGTAACCCCAAACCACGCTCGCATATTAAACAGCCTTACATTACAGCGGCCAACAACCTCGAACCGGCGAAAATGCGCAAAAAAGGCAAAAAATTGATTATCATCAGAAGGATCAATTACCAAAGGGCTGCATTAAAGTATAAAAAATATAGAAATTATCCGCGAGTGCGGTTAAAATTCCCCGAATTAGAGACAGTTAAAGTCGTTAAGTTTGATGACGGAGGCCGATGGTTTGTCTTGAAGCCAGTGCATTGACATTAATTACGTGAACTGATCAGTCGGAATTCTCGGTAGGTCTGTGATCTGAGCTGTAAAAAACAAGGATACCTACTGTGTAGGTAACTGCTGTGCTTCCTAGAAACTAGATACCTACATAATTATAAGATAACAAATCGGACCGCCAATATTTTTAGAGACCCGTGTGAGATAATGGGACCATATTACTAGCCTTATTGTCCATATCCTTCAGCCTATCCTATCGTCAAAGATACAAGGGCTGTCTTATATGTTTTGAACACATACGGAAGTGGTTGAAATTTTCATAGAATATGTTTCGATCATTACCTAATATGTCATTAATGGTCTAAGATATTATGTAGTATGTAATGGCAACATTTCTAAAAATTAATAATTTAAAAATTGTGGCAGGTCCCAATATGAGATACGTGTTTCTAACTGACTACCAAAAAGGAGTAGGTTCTATTATATTACAGAGGTAAAGTCCTCCACATTCCATTTTTAGTGTATAATTATTGCGCGTTTACTCCGCAGATTATGAACTAATTTTGATAATTTTTTTTTTGGTTTGTTTAGAGTACGAATATACATACCTTCGAGTTGAAAATCAGTTGAGTAGTTAATATCAATTTTATAGTAATTGCAGCTCTTGTCGATGGACAAGATGAACAAGATCATTGACGCACCTAAAATCCTAGGTGGGCGACTGATCTCGTAAAAAGAATAAGTACATCACGAAGATTTCTTTTCCCAATAAATTGATACCGACTTCTAACACAAAAAGTATGAAATAACTTGTGTAAGTGAGACCATGATATATAGGGTCAGTGTGTTGAATCAGCACGGTACCAAATTCTACAAGTTATTGCATACATTTTAGTCTTGCCAACTGGTTCCGTATATTTCTAATATTTTTATTTCAACGTTTTGTTCGTCCACTCTATCGTAAAACCGATCTTGTCTGAAACGTCAAAATTGATGCGATAACCTGGTACATGTTTTGTGATTATAAGAACTCTAAACGAATTATTCCAAAATAAACCAAACCAAGTGGGAGAAGCTAACTCTTGCTAAAATCAAATAACGATTTAAATAGTGTGCCTACGGACTTGGTATGCGAGAGGCGAGAATACTGGAGATTTTTTATATTAAAAACACAACTTGCTTCATCCTGGAAAGTGTAACAAACATAATATGAAAGTAAAAATGTTTCTAAAGCCACTAAGTATATCACAACACTTCAGATAGTTGGTACTTTGAGATTCGACGTCCCTGTAGGGTGCCGGGATAAATTGTTACCCCCCATCTCTTCACGTGGGTGTCGTAAGAGGCGACTAAGAGCAAAATACCGGAAGTTGGGTAGCAGCGCCTTCTGAGGTACAGTTACCTTATACCTATACAAAACCCTGTGTTCAGCTTGCAACAGTGGATAATCCGGCGGCTATAGTACTGTATAGGTTTGTAAGAACAATTACAGAATAGGCATCAGATCAGATCATCTTAAGATTTGCATTGACGTCGTCTCCTGGTAGCTGCCTATCAGGAATGAAGGTAAAATCTGTGTTTATCCAACTTTATTCAGATACAATTTTATTGAAACACAATTTCACAGATCCGCTGCGGCGCGACATTTAATATTTCCAACGCACGATTCCTAAATAATAACTGTAAACATGGCGGAATTCTGCAATTTCAATAGTTTTATTATTGTTTACTGATGTTATAGAATGAGTATGTAATGTGTACGTATCAAAAAAATGGCCTTCATCATCCAATGAACCATTAATTATTAGATCCTGGTTGTTTTAGGAGGGCTGTCCTCCAGTGTTTGGAAATGGTTGGACATTTTGCGATTGCCCGCCTGACTAGCTACCATGTTTTTGCCATACCAAGTTTTTGCAAAACGTTACAGTACAATGTAGAATATTTGTAATTGGCCTTCAGAAGAGCGTCGTAGACGCTTAGATTGAATAAACGATTTTAACTTTGACCCTTCTGACATGAACATGTTGTTCAAAAGTCCTTAACTTTGACCCTTAACTATAAAATCTGCCGCCAAGCACTTGACGGTGTGTTCCGGTGGCTTTCCTTGAGAGCCAGTTATTCTAGGTTAGCCCCAACAACATCTTCGGCCACTAATCGCTTACCATTAGGTGAGATAGCGGTTAAAGGCAGCTATGAATTCAAAAAAAGTCTACGAAACCCTAAATACTCTTCAGCCATGGAAGTGAGTAGTAAAAGCCAATAACTTTGCACAGGTATAATATTCTTACATGACAGAAAGACAATTACAGACAGATCTATGTCTGTGATTCTTATAGTTAGATTATTTTTTGAGTCGGATTTATCTAATCTAAGCTAATATAATAATAAAAATAAATAATAATAATAAAGAGGAAAGATTTGATTGTTTGTTTGTTTGCATTGAATGGGCCCTGAAACTACTGGACCGGTTTGAAAGTTAGGGATCCGTATGAAAACTTTGATAATATAAAGTACGAAAAAATACCAAATAAAATATCGTTATATCGCATACGCTGCGGAAATTGTTGATAATAGAGAAAAATGATGTACTACAATTTTATAGAAGACATCAATATCTACAAAAAGTCCGCAATAATATGTCAGTTATGTCGCGATAACTTCTTTTTTATGTGTTTAAATTTATATTTTTGGTTAAAAATACCCGTGCGAAGCCGGGCGGACCGCTAGTAATTAATAACAATACTTTTTATTATTATTATTCTTAATAAAATATTTATTGATCAAAAAACTTTACATAGCTTAAAGTAACTTAGTACAAACAGGTACCACCTTATACTATTTCAGATATTACCTTATAATTAAACACAAGTTTTTTATGTGTTTTAGATTTAATTGTTTGAGTACATATTATTATCAGGTGGTGCTTATTATCTTAATCACACTAGCCCCCACACTAGGCTTCCCTGTATTGTGGGTGGCTACTGGCTAGTCTCTTCTGGGTGCATAATACATAATAGTTTATAAGTTTTTTTCATAAAAGTTCTTTAATATAATAGATTAGAATAGGTAATACACACAAAAATCGTATTCGCAGCGATGAAGTGTGCGTATTTTGTATTTAATTAAAGAGCAATGTAGAAGAAAATGTTAAAGTTGATGTAAGTGCTTATTATATTATCTACATAAATCCCTGACTCATATCAAAACAGTTCCCAACTCATCTTATCTCTAACGTGTGATAACAAGTTCGTCACGAATTCGTTTACACTTCCGACAATGCGGCTTGCGAAGATGGCTTAGCGTGTCGCGAATCAGATCTCGATAAATACCCACGAAAATTTGCCCTTATCTAAGACTGCTTATTTCAACCAGGAGGATTACGTTAATGTTCGTTATAAGACCTTGATATTGAGTCCTAGATATGTTGAGTTAGACGTCCTTTTTATTCTGTCATTAGACTAAGTAAAACCAATAAATGACTAGAAAATTCTAACAAGGTTTCCATCTCAAGTTTTGTGGCACTATGAATTTAAAGTAGTAGATAAGAGGGAACGAGGAGTTATAAGAAACTAGAATGTACTGTCCTCAAGGACAGCTGCCGGATCACACCGTCAGGTGCTTGCCGACAGATTTTCTATAACGGCTGCCATCCTAAGACAACAACCGGGACCGGCAGCTTAACGTGCCCTCCAAAGCACGTGCACCGCTGTAATGCCACTAGCGGTCACCCATCCAACTACTGACCGCAGCGGACGTTGTTAGTCGGTTGAATATTATCTTAACCTATTATAACCTAGTAATGGTATCAAAAGCCAAGATATAATAACTAACTTTGAAAGAAAATATATGGTTTTGAATTACATGTATCAAATCTCCAAAATGGCTAACATACTCGTATTTTGATAATAACTGACTTTACCGCGTTATCACGCGTGAAGTTGTGTTGCCGATTACAAGAATATTCAATGATAAAATGTTATTAAAGGGCATTGGGACACTTCCTTATTGTTTTTTAATAGTTTATTTTCATATGACAGGGACATTGTATTGGCATGATTGTCTTTAAACTATTTGAGATCGGTATCGTGATTTAGATCTACAATGAAAATCAATTATAGTTGTAACTATAAATTTGTATATATTACGTTAAAATCGCAAATTGTTTATCATTCGATCAAAAAATTGTGATAAATTATTTCTTTGTCTTAACACCGATTGGCGCCAAGGTTTGATCGTTTTTGTACAAATGAGCAACAATTCTCAAATTATCAAACTCTTTAAGTAATGTTAGGTTTTATTATATTTACACTAAGCTCCAAATTCGTATATCACTTGCAAATGAATTTGTGGTATACAATAAATGTATGAAAGAACTACAGTTCTTATTCTGTTAGTTTGAACATGCAGAATAAGAATAAATCAATAAAAATAATTATCAAAGTAACTATAAAAATAAATTTGTATACACACATTGTGCTGTACTTCATACTGTAATTAGCCGGGTTGTACACTACTGAACACAGCCCCACATGAAGGAGGGGTTTTCCATAATCCTCACGCTTGGCAGGCGTTCTGGCGATCGCAATGTAATCTTACACTGATCAGCCCCGCAGAATGCTGTCCACCTTCCGGTATTTTACCTCTAGTCGCCTCTTACGACACCCACAGCCGGCAATTGGGGGGATTCTAGTATATTAGTGACAATTCCAATTATCCTGCGAGCGTGGTCGTTACGTCATAAACACCACGCTTACGAGCAAAATTAGGCGGAATAGAGACTCGTTATAATTGTTTATTATATATTTTAATTTTTATATAATTTTAGTTTTCTAAAATAAAAATATAATGTTCTCTTAAAATATTTGTTTCCACATTGTTGTAGATTATTTTTGACACCATTTAATTTATTATCAAGAACAGATAAATAAAGAAAACGGCACAAAATAATTTTTACGAAAATATTTACCTATGTTCTATTAATATTTATGTTCAACTCTGTTTTGTACCAGCATACTGCCACAGAATGAAAACCTATTTGGTGATTGTTTAATTAAATAATATGTTTGTTCTAACTGTTGGTTTGCCTTTAAAAATACTACGAACTATATACAACACTACAGCTACTACAATGCATTTAGACAACCCATAAGTCATTGCAGACTCACAGACAGTCCAAATGCTCCAGCCCACTATCAGTTAGCAGCGTGCCCAGCATGCTGGCAGCATTGCCCCAGTGAATTACAACACTAATATGTATTAAAATGTTATGTAAAGTTATTTCTTCATCAATCTTTTTATCAATTATTTATTCTTTTGCACAAACATCCTGGATGTGCAAGAAAATGGTAGCGGTGGAGTAAAAGATCGTAATGACAAAATGTCATAAATTATATGAATACAAAATTCATGGAACCAATGCACGGGGCGCTCAATTGAATCTGATTGAATGTTTATCATGTGCTGATTATTTTGTGTATATTTTCATAAGATAAGATGAAAAAAAAATTGAATAACTGTAGTAATACTAATTACTAATTAATAATTAATTTAATAATACTTAAATCTATAGTCGCCTATAGATTAAAGTGCGTCTGCGGCGTTTTCCTGAAACACTACAAAAAACAGACGAAACGTATGTCTATGCCCGGATAAAAAAGTTTCATGCTTCTTTTCGTGGTTCAGTTGGCAGTTGCAAAGGGCTACTGGCTGAAGATTTTTTCATAACTGTTTGATTAAAAGATGAAAAATAAAACTGCCTTGCAACTATTTTAAAATATTTTTTGGAATTTTCTTCTTTGGAAATTTCGTCCTCTATAATGAATCATCACATCTAACTTTGGCTAAAATATCATCAATTTTTGTTTGTCTTTAAAAAACGTAACAACAAAAAGCCGACATCGAACATAAAATACGCATTATTTTTACCAGGCATATATTAAACACCACATCGTCAGATCTCAGTCAAATTTAAATGGGACCACATGACAAGAACAAGTACACTCGAATTGAGAACCTCCTCCCTTGGTTTGAACAATCGCATCCATGTGAAAAGTGTTATATTCTCTAATTTTCGCGTATTTCAGACAAATTAAAGGTCGTAGACGCACGTGCCTCGCGCATTGACATTCAACGTTATTTAACTCTTGTTTTGTTTCATTTTTGTTACAAGCTCATAATTGATCTGAAAATAATATGTGTTTTAGTCATAAAAAGGAACCTGACACAATATAAATCGCTGATATTAAGGCTGAGATTCAGGAACATTCGTGTAAAACGGTCAAAGACCATTCTTAGACAAGCGTCGGCTAAGCCAATCTTTAAATTTCGTATTCAGAGATATAGTCAGAGTCCTACTCACCTAGCTCTTAGCTAAGATCACTCTCTATTATTATCTACGGAACATTTTTCACTTTTGGAACGTTTACCAGATCTTGTTTATCTGTGCACCCTGACATAAAAAGAAAACGACAAGAACAACAGTATATAATATGAGATTGGAGTTAGTGAAACAAAATACTTGTTATGTATACCTAGATTCAATTGAATGTCAATAAAATCTTCAATTTACCTCACTAGGCGGCGCCACTCCTGCTTTGAGACAGGCAAAAGTAGTCGATTTGCCACTACTTAGCATAGCACGCGCTAAGTGTAAGTGCTGTTCCAGACGTCTCTGAATACAATTACGGAGCTAAGCACTACATTTTGAAAGATGAAAGCATTAGTTCACGCTTAGACTTTGAATCTCAGCCTTAGTGTTAAGCCTAGACTCAGACAGAAAAACCATTCTGTGTGTACATTTTTTATCATTGTCATTAGGTACTATTTTTTTGTTTTGTCATACGTTTCGACCGAAAAAGCGTCGTGCGATTATCACTCCACGTCACTTTCATAGCACTTTATATCTGTGACGACCTTATCTCCGGCTGGGATCTCGCCGCGGGCGCGGATAACATCTAAGATATCTGGACATTCCTTGTAAACATTATCTTGTGCTTCAATTGTTGTGCTATGGGCTACTTGAATATTTTCTTCTTGTCCTTGTTCACATCACATCATAGGTGGGGTTGGCACTAAATGTACCCACTCCTTTAGCATTCCAATAAAAAAATGTATATAAAATATATATAATCAAAACAAGAAATAGTGTTAGGGATAGAAGAAGGAAGCAGGTATTCATGACGAGTTGACGACATAGGAAGCGACTAATTCTTCGCATTTTAAATCCATATTCCAAAAGGAAGAAGTCAATCCTCGGATGTCGAGGTAGGAAGTGAAGATCAGGCTCCGGACAAGGGATCGCTTCGCCCGAGATTGGCGTTTCCTTGCGTGCTCTCTCAGCTATTAAGAACTTGTCTGTTAGAGGGGAACAATTGGCTTCTTCCCTTTGCCATTTCTGATTGGTGCTAGGTAATAAGAGTCTTAAATGTGGCTTAAAAATAAGTTTTTTTATATGTTATGATGTTGTGAGACGTCTAATTTAATTGCTGATAGGTAAGCCTTTGACCACAATCTAACATGATGGTAAGTGATGATGTGGTGGAAAGTGTTAACAGGCTTAACCTAGAATTACAGGCTCTCAAGGACAGCTGCTGGAACACACTGCTAGGTGCTTAGCGACAGATTTTCTACTTGAGGGTGGTCGCTAGCCAGGCGGGCATTAATGCCTTTTCACCATGCGGTCAAGCTCAAGCCCAATGCGGGATTCGAACCATGGACCTGCTGCGCAGCATGCTTCTAATGGTAAGCGTTATAATGGTCCTCACGACACAGGGAATTCTAGTGTGGGGACCAAAGTGCATTACCTACTAGAATTGAAGTGTTAGTTTTATGTTACGAATCTGTAATTTTAAGCTAAGTCATAAGTTTAGTTGCCAAATAAATTTATTATTAGTATTATTATAATATAATTGTTCATTAAAATAGCAGTGTCGAGGTGACCTGTTCTGCTTGACATTGAACTGCGCTTGCCACACCGAGACGTTAGTTTTTGTCTCGTTTCCTTTCACGTACTACAGTAGCCTTCACGTCTTAACGCAGTAGTGTTCGCACACTACTGCTTCCACAAAAAATATCTGATGTTGTGTTGCTAACACAAACCCTTAAAAGAAAAACACCTGACGTTGTTTTGCTAAGTCAAATAATCATATCGCTTTGTTGATCTGTTGCTGCTTGAGGGACAGACAAACTGACAATGACACTTTTACATGTACAATTATTAAAGAACATTTTGTTATCATTTGAGTTGTATGCATGACGTTGTTTATAATGTAACTTCTTAATGCTAAAGCAGAACCAATTCTTGCACCTATTTAATTAAAAGTATAAATTAATTAAAAAATCGGCCAAGTGCGAGTCGGACTCGCGCACGAAGTGTTCCGTACCATTAGCTATACAACATTAGACTTCATATTTAAACCTTTTTTTGTTTTAACGTGCGCGAGTCGACTCGCACTTGGCCAAATTTTTGTATTCAATTAGACAGTTGAAATTTTCAATCTGTGAAAACTGTCTAGCTGTCCATATTCATGAGATACAACCTGGTGACAGACGGACGGACGGACAGCGAAGTCTCAGTAATAAGGTCCCGTTTTTACCCTTTGGGTGCGGAACCCTAAAAAGTAAAAAACTCGACTGCAAATTATTTATTTTTGTTAAACGTTTTAATGTTCCATTGAACTGCAAGTTATATATGAAAAACATGTTGAAAAGTGAAGTTTTTATAATCACCACTTATATCGTTTTTATAGGCCTTATGGTCTATGTGCATCTCATAATCGTCAATTCAATTTTGTTCCAAATATTACAAGATATAAGTATATTTTACTATACCTAACTATATATTAAGCCTGCACCGAGGCAGTGATTCGTAATTGTGGTTCGTTTGATCCCTTGCTGTATCTTAATTTTGAGAAAAAAAAATAATCTTACAATATGGGCGTCGCAAATACGCCAGTTTTTTTAATGTCAATTGTATCACTAGCGTTATCATATAAATTATAGCGAATCTAACAATCAGTACTTCAGTACTATAATATTATAAATGTGAAAGTAACTCTGTCTGTCTGTCTGTTACGCTTTCACGCCAAAACTACTGGACCGATTTAAATGAAATTTGGTACGAAAATAGTTTGAGACCCGGGAAAAAACATAGGATAGTTTTTATCCAACTGCGCAAAAAGAGGTCAATGTTTTGCGCGATAACCGACATACGCGCGGCTGGAGCCGCGGCCGGAAAAGCTAGTGGCAGAATAAAGAAAGTCACAAACATACATACATGGACCCTGAAAACAACTCTCCTTTTTTCAGCAGTGGTGTATAAATTACTGACACAGATACGGTCTTTACATATCGTATAATTTAATAACCGATTTACGTAGCTCCGAAGAAGTAATGTAGTTTATTTCAAAGACCGGTATTAAGCCTTGTTTAACGACGGCGAAACTATGCCGTAAGCAGGTTCTATTGCACATCCCTATCAGATCTAGGAAATCTCCGGACTATTACTCGTAGACGTGTAAGTGCATAGTTGGAGAGATATTGCGGTCAGAGTCGATTCGAAAGGCTCCCAGATTGCCGCCTCGTGATGGACGGCCAATCATGATGTCTCCTATAAAGTCACTCGCTACTCAGCTACTGAAATCATGTTACCCTAGTATATTATCGTAGCCAGAAGTAGGTCTCAAATTTAATGCTTGGAAAAAAAATAAAGTAAATTTAGTCTTAAAAAGGAATATACCTAGTATATGTGTTATAAATGTAATAATAACACTACCTACTTTCAAAATTATTTTAAGCGTTAAATTAATAGTTTGGATAAACCCTAAAAAAAGGTCTTTGAGCGCCCGATCAAGAAGGAGTCAAGACCTCTGATGATGCTTCGTGTAGAAGCGGCCGTATCGAAAATTCTTCCGGTTTGGCTACGTGGTGTTTATGACGTCTCGTCGGCTAACAGGAAAACTAGGCGGGAATATTGCTTGATCAAGTACATATTTATTTTTTAAAAGTTTAAAATAAAATCTGATTTTCTTAAAATATTTTAAAAATATGTGTTATTATTAATTATGGCTTCTGCAAAAGAAGGCCTGAATATGTTAATTATAATTAATATTATGCTTATACAGGATGGGACGTCATAGCATAGGATGAAAATGGAATCACCCTTACAAATTACAGGCACATGAGGCTCAACAACTATGTCTCAAGGCGACGGCAGCAGTGCAATTCGTGACTTATGAATGACGAAATGCATCTGTTATAGGCAGAGGTTAGGGCACTTAACATCAGGTAGGGCTCGAGCTTGTACCGACTCAATCAAAAAACTCTATTGGGGGTTGCACGGTCAATAATTGATTTTAATAAAAGCCGGTAAATACCTATAGGTACTTGTGTAGTACAAGTAATTGTGAATTTCTTTGAAAACGTTTGACAGATAGTAGGTAACGAGTTTATTTATGTTTTTAGTACTCGAACGACGCTCAAGCGTATATCTCTAATAATAAAAATATATAACCCTTGTCCGGTGACTATTGCTTACAGACATTACGTTGCTAGATACGTACCTTCCTCATAAAATACGATAAAGCAATTAATTCATAAAAGATAAGTCTAGTCTAGGAAATTTAGAATTCATTGAACAATTTGTCTGTTTATCTTGGTAGGTATACACATATGAGTATCTATTTGACAATAAATAAATATGTATTTGAAGTATTTCATGCCCCGTGGGTGGCACCTAGGTTAACATATAAGATATGGTGCAACCATATCTTCCTGTCCGTCACAAGAGCCGACGAACTAAATTGAATAAATGATTTTAATTTGAATTTTGGACCTTCTAAAGGTAAAGTAATTTTTTTTTAATGTTTATCAGATCATCTGTCGTAGCATCCATCGTAGAACAAAGGCCTCCCCTCAGAGGAGGTTTGCCATCATAGTCCGGTCAAATTAGATCAAAAAATAAGAGTAGCTACATCCCCACCATTCTGAAAACCAGTAAGATTGTTTAAAATATGATTATCATTCCCCTGTATGGTAAAAAAAATATTCAAATTTAAAAAAAATGAGTATTTCGCAGTGTTCACCAAAAATTTAAGTATTATCATAGAAATAATTCAGACAAAATTGTAGAAAATAAAATTATCTACAAAAATGTATCAATACTTTGTTTCTACGAGCCACCTTTTTTGAGATATAACTATTATAAAAAACTGTAATCGTCATAATATTTCTCACGTTTCAACGCCACCATAAGGACAAGCACGACGTTATGTACGCGATAGAAAGAGAGGCGCCTTGTAGGTGAATATAAAAGTTAGGTACTCAGCGGTGTACGATCTGAATTGTTCTCGTCGTAGCTAGCGTCGCGCGTCGTAGCAGTGTTGCTAATTTATTTAAACGTCTTTGCGGAGTGATTTATTCTGTGCCTCTGTCTATCCCTACGGTTCAATTCACGCAAATATGCGCTATTTGCACTGTATGCACGCAAACGGTCGGTTCATAACTTGCTAAACAGACACCACGATAGCATAATGACGTCATCTTTGACGTCACCTCCGGCCGCAAACAACGCTCACAGAAAAGTGGTAGTGCAATGTATGCACAAACGTCAAACTCAAATCTTGACAGATAGATGAGGAGATTTATATTGTTGTGGTTAGAATGTTGAACGTACAAACATCTGTTCACAAAATAATGCCTTGAAATGAAATACTTCTATTATCAATTATTGATGTGAAGGTTATTTTTGGTCAATTAGGAAAAAGCAAATTGACAGTTAGCAGATGTTATAAGCGCGGCTAAATATCGGTTCACATCGTTTGCGCGCAAACAGTGCATATTCACGTATTTCAGTTGTGAACCAAGCTTTTGCAGTGTATGCAGTGACAGCAGTGTTTGCGTGATTTAAACCGTGGTGTATAATAGATGCATTTGGTCACAAGTGACGAACCCTCATCACCCTTAGACGTAATTTCACCGGCACACATATCCTTCAAACCGTAACACAGTAATGCGAACATTACTGATTGGCGGTAGAAATAAGTTTGTGGCTATACTTCTCCGGACGAAGTCGTTCACAAAGAGTTCTACCGCTAATAACCGATCCTAGAGTGACGATTTCCGACACGTAAGATACTTTAATCTAATGACGTCACGAGTTTGTGTCTCATGTATGACATTGACCACTCAAAGCGAGGTTCATTGCCTCCCCATTGAGGGTACATATCCTGTTATTATATTATTTTCTGACACTTAAATCATCCAATCAACCTTTTCTAAGGAACAAATGGCAATACCCTCTTTATAGGTCATTCCAGGACATAAAGAAGTCTAGGTAATAGAACACATCTGTTCAGTTTCTGATTCAATTTTATTTTATTTTTATTGGAAGCCATAATTTACGGATTGAGAACGGTCTGTCAATAAGCTTGTTTAAACAACTGTTCGTTTTTTGTACGTGTAACGGAGAGGTGTCAGTACCTAAGTAGATAAGTGCCTATTTTAGATTTAATTAATTCTGTTTTGAATTGTAAAAGCAGTTTCTGTTTTTGTTCGATATTTAAATGATTTTTCGGTAGTTGATATTGATCGATAATTTTACTGGAGCGCGTTCCGTAGGTACCTCGGTTAGAGCGCATTCGGAGTGCAACTTTTCACTCTAACGTCGTTCACAACCTTCGGGTAGAGCGCAACTTTTTAACCATCAAAAGAGGCAGTTGAAATGTTGAATCTTTCACTGACACGACCTTGACGTTTCTTGATGAGAGAATTATAGGCACTCTTTTATATTTTGCAGGTAACGATAGTTATTGCTTTTCAAATATCATAAAAAGTTTATTATTTTTGCAAAATTCCTTGCCAAAAATGATATTTGAGGTTATAAAACAACCAGTCGTTCGGAAACTTCGAGTAAGTTAAAGCAACCAAACAACGCACTCTGACCCTCGGAACAACGGCCCTGCTGGGTGCGATTTTTGAATTTCACTAAGTGACTTAATATCGATAAAATGGCGGATTGTCACCGATTTTAAATAAAGAAATTTTTGAAGTCTCATACCTAAGATATCAATTAAGAGTGGTGCTACCAACTCTACTACTAATTTTATTATGTTTATGAGTACCTGTATGTACAGTGTATGTACACTGTACTGTAACAATTAAATAAATGTACCTTAATACTATAATTAAAAATACAAAATATATGCATAACATAATGTTTTGTAATTACTTAATTTATGTCTTTGCGTTGAATTGTTTGCGTAAACATATAATATAGTAAAATTTTCTTGTATTACTCATTGTGTTCTTAGAGGAATTGTAGGTAAGGAAATATCCTATATGAGTGAGATAACGGTTGAAAAGTGACTTTACCTGATAGGTAAGCCTTTTCGTCACAATCTCCTGATGATAGATACGGATTCTAATTTTTGTTTCATAACATGACGAAAACTAAACATTTTTACAAACACATTTTTACTCTAGAATAATGCTGAAAAATTTTTTTTTTATGTAGTAGATATTTTTGTATAATTTATAATTTACTACATAGATAAGTTTTAAAGTCGAGTCTAACTTTGGTTAGCGCATCCTCTTTTTATCAGTCCATGATATGATTGCAGGAGAGTGTACAGTACTTACATATATCTTAGACGTCTTCAATAGCAATTGTCTTAATTTCTAGATTCGGGTGCATTGGTCGTAGATATAAAGTTCAATGGCTTTCAGTAAATTGTAATTCTTGCCACAGTTTTTTGCCGTCTTTTTATAGAAGTAGCTCCTAGTAGAATGTTGGTGCGATCTATCATAATTAATGTGTCCATTAGTCATACGACATTGATACGTATTACGTACCTACCGTATAAAGGCGGGTCTCCTGCCAATGTTTTTCGAAACATCAAGCATAAACTTGCACACATAACTTTGTATCGCGTCCGCGCAAGAGACGGCCCTACATAAAAACTTTGTTTCACAAACGCGCACTGTACATTTCATTGGACCACGTAGTATAACTTCCTCAGTGATTGGTTCAAATGCCAGTGCCCCGACCCCCTCTACCCACGCGGGGGTAAATGTTTAGATGCTTTCCTTATGCCACGGAAAAATGAAAATACAGATTTTGCTACGACCATAGACAATAATTCTGAGTCTTCGTGTTCAATGTTTCCAAAATCTTCGGCAGGAGACCCGCCTTAAGACAGTTATTTGGGTAGGCACTAAGCCATAACGCCACCAACTAATAATAAGTACATATACATAGATGTTTATGAAAAGATAAATTGGATTTCGCAGTATTTGTTTGTTGGAAACAGAATATAATATAGGTACATATTTAAATCTTAAATGATATAAAGTTAATATAAGTTTTTTACTCAGTTTTTTAAATTTGAGATATTATTACTAACGTAAGTACTATATCTCAATGAATAGAACCCGTAAAATAGATTTCAATTTGTTATCTTTGACGACACCCTATTTCTTTTTAAATTACATAAGATATAGTCCATGAGCTATAGACGAAGACATCCTAAGTTAAAGTACAAAAACTGCTTCTTTCGCCAAACTGTTAATGCTTTGGACTTCTCTGAAAATAATTAAGAATAATATTCAATTTATACTTCAAAATTAGTTTTGGTACTATTGGCTCATACAACATTCTACACGAAATAGCAAAATCTAAGCACCGAATAGTGTGTTCTGAGGGCAGTAAAGTCACAGGTACATGAGACTTAACAACTGTAATGTGGTACTCAGGTTGATGAGCGCAGTGCAGTTCGTCACATGTTACGAAATGCATCTGTTATTGGCAGAGGTTACCGTTTAATACCAGGTGGACCTCGTGCTAGTTCCGTCATTATTAATCAAAAAAAACTTAATTGTAAAGCCTTGAAGAAGTTCAACTCCCACAGTTCTACATCACTACCACATTTGCAAAAAAATAGATAAGAATTCAATGCTAAATTAGTGTTGTTTTTTATTCAGAATGTCGCTTGCGTCCACCAGATGTAACGAATTCAGATCAAACGGTACCCCAGCCCGGCGGCGGCGCGGCGTGCCGACGTATTACTTACTGCATACTTAGCTACACTTGGATCTTTGGCCTTCTGATCAGAACATTAGGTACTTTTCTTAAGAACTACTGCGTAGTGAATATGTAGACTATTTCATATCCGGCTGTCGTCAAATTATGACGGGGGAAAAATGCATCTACCGAGCAACTTGAAGCTGATTTGACGGTGTAGTTTTTCAAATAAATGAAATGTGTCGATAATTATTCCGGCTGGGATATGTGGCGTTTCTGATGTGTCGTCGGTTTAGCAGTAATGCAGGATTAAGGTGGATTCGCCACTACTTACATTGTACATATTTCTTATAGTTTTAAATATTTAAAACTAAATAATTTTACACTACGTACATACTTCGTTTCATCTTGGATTTATTGATGAATAGTACATAACGTCAAAAATCCCCACTAAGAATCCATGAATCAATGGACATTTGATTCATAGAAATGGAAAACATATAAAAAACTTTATTTCCACCATTAATTAACGCCGATTTGTTATTGTTGGTCCAATAAGATAATTTTGTCATTGAGATGGGTCATCCCAAAAAATATAGTCGACTTTTTAAAAGATTATAATATGACATAAATAGAACATTTCTGTTACATTAGACATTTCTTTATATATAAAAAATTATGGGTCACGTTGTTTGTCCTCGATGGACTCCTAAACTACTGAATCAATTTTAAATTTAATTTGCACACCGTGTGCAGTTAGTTTCAAATTGAAAGATAGGATAGCTTACATCTCAATTTATAGTCGAAACTACCGCCGCCAGTAATATGTATATAATGGACGGTTTTTTTATTCAGACAACTTCTGACTGTATAATTTCAAATAATAAAAACTGTTTAGACTGGTTTAAAAATTAAGATATTTTTTTTTTGCCAAGTAACTGTCCTATCCTTCATATTCTAGCGTAATTAACATCTTCAACCACTCCAACCTATTTCCACACACCGTCATCAATATGCTAAATGTGAGGTGGGTAATGGTTAAAAGCTCGTAAACTTTATTACGGTAGGTAGATACATTTCTTTAAGGGTGGAGTATGTATTTAATATAATCGTTATTTTGCTGGTTGGTATGGGCAAAAATCTGAAAAAAAAATTGGTATTTGTTAACCCTGAAAGAGTATAACAGTATACCTATTGACTATTGACGAAGAGCTGATCGATCTATTTAATTTTTATGTAAAATTGAATATTTTAATAAATTTGTAAAATTATGTATAAATTACTGTATAAAGCCGGATTGTCCACTGCTGAACACTGCCTCTCCCATTATGGGGGGTTCGCCATAATCCCCACGCTTGGCAGGCGTCTTGGTGATCGCAGTGTAAGATCGCCATGGGTTCCTCTGAAAGCACTGCTGCCCACCTTCTAGTGTGTTAACCTAAGTCACCTTACGACACCCACGGGTAGATATGGGGGTGACATTCTAGACCGGCACCCCACAGGCTACAGGTAATTAAATTGCTTATAAAAATACTTATTCCGTATAGCTAAGTTTTTAATTTTAATACGAATGTTATAAAATATCACAAGTTATGTTATCCGCGGCATTCGTCTATGCAAAAGTAAAAATATTAAAATTCTTAAGAATATGTTATCAATTTCATAATCTCTAATGTAGGTACGTATTCCGGGCTAATAAGTATATTTATTTTTATTGATCCTCTACTTTAACACTATCACCCCAAAGTAAAATGTCATACTTCAACCATGAATAAGTGTATGCGTTCATTTTGATTGACCTTTTTCTTTACACCTACATATAATATCTACTGAGCGGTATATGAGATCGTACAGATAACTCGTAGCTATAGTACACCGACCGCTCCGAATAGTATACTCGCTCAGTTGAGCTCCAAGCATTATGATTTCTAGTACACTTGCCCTTTCTGAGCGTGCGTTGTGCTTTCATTGACAGTTCATAGAAAGTCGTCACTTTAGGTCAGAACGAAATAGAAACTAGTGTTGAACTGTGTCATCTGAGACAAAGGCAAGATGTGATTTGCACACAATACACATGAATAAAAACTGGTCTCGTCTGTCTGTGTCAGTGAGGCAATGTCACTCTCTTTTACCACGTGGTATACCAACATTCTTGGTATGTTGGAAGTCGGTTCCTTTTTGAATAAAAACTTAATAATTACTTAATAGAAGGACTTACTAAAATAACAAAATACTAACGTCAATTTGTAGTTTACATATCTGTGACAAATCAGGAATTTAGAGCCGTAATACTTACAGCGAGACCCGATACGCATTGAGCATTATTTTCATTAATTAATTAATTTACAGTCTATACTAGTACATCATATAAATGTGTTTAGTTTCCATTCTGATTTATCGTTCCCACATCCCCATCGATATATTATCATGGTTTTATAGTGGCAATATCTCCGTGGTATTGATTATCAGGAAGACTTAAGTTCAAGTCCTACCGCAGACTTGAGTTTTACAGCATAGTGTAATAGCATTATATTAAAACTTTTTTTTTTTTTAGTCCTGATAGTTTAGCCTTCGACCACTATCTCATCTGATGGTAAGTGATGATGTGGTCGAGAATGTTGTTCAGACTAACCTAGAATTCATACTTAAAACTGAATAAAACATAATGCATACTTTTAATAATTATTACACATAATAATTAAACAAGAGTGTCACACCGTGACCACGATCTTTGGAGTGTTGAAACGTCGGGATAAAAGTACTGACAAATATACGCGATTTTAACCTTTTAAGGATTCAGTTTTTTACATGCTCGCATAATTATCTATACCTATCAAGAAAATTTTAATTCGGGACTGCTACCATTACATCATCCTTGTGTAGCTGTACATCATCCATCACTTAAAGTGACGTCAAAGCCATATAAGCTTGCTCAAAAAGCTAAATAGCTCTAGTTAAAATGATTTTCAACCAGGCATCGTCGCGGACAGCGGTTAGACTAAGGCTCGAAATGCAAAAGAGGGGTCTGTGTGTCTGTCAGTGGCATCATTATAGCTACTAAACGAATAGACCGATTTTGATGCAGTTTTTTGTTTGTTTGAAAACTGACGTGTCGAGATAGTTTAGTGGTAGCTAATGATAATCTGTATCGGGAGTTACTCAACATTTTGAAGGTAATACTTGATATACAGGGTTACTGGTAACTTACGCAAAACCTCTTAAGAGCAATATCAGTACATCACAAGGAACAAGTTCTGATATTTTTTTTTTCTGAAAACTCAATTTAAAAAATCATCAAGATTTTCTTGCACTCTCTAATAAATTTTAAATCTATTTCGTCGCAAATGTTGAAGCAACAACGGAGCACGTGTGGCTCTGGCTACGTTACTCAGAGAGCTACGAATGTAGCTACACCCACACACGTAAGCGTAGTCAACCAAGACGCACCGTAGATACTATTAGTTATTCTGTAACACAGCGCGATCTACGCGGTATCTCCATATGCGGTATGGATATCTTTCTGCCTACCTACCTACACCATACTTACATTTACCGTCCACCGGATGTTTCTTATTACATGTACACTGAGTCCACAATCCCTTAATACTTGACTGGCTTGATTAAAAAATAAAAGTTGATAAAAATACAAACAATCTATTAGGTACAAGTAATTCAGCAACAAATAGCATCAAAGGAGGCGCGCGGTCGCACATGTGATGTATAATTGTCTACCTGTCGCGTAAGTAGCATTCAGGCACGATTGCGTACTTTTAGGGTACACAAAAACTTCCCACGTTTTTTTTAATCTATAAAAATGCCACTAGGGGTCACCCATCCAACTCATGACCGCAGCGGACGTTGCTTAACATAGTTGATCGGTTAAGAACGGCTAAGTTAGTACCTACGCTACGAACTCTTCAAACTTAAACCTAAGTTCGAAGAAATTAATTGTAGATTATTTAAATATTATAAATAAAACCGGCAAAAAATAAAAAGTAGATTATTTTTTTATGTAGGCGTATTTAAAGAGTGGAATCATTCTTATTTACAATCATTGAACTATTTACAAAATATTTACATACCATTTTACAAATTATCACCCCTCAAACTCAAGTCCCGGGGGTGACGAAGTCTATCACGTGCAAATTGTTCAAAATAATCACCGGTACAACCCACACACAGTCCACATCTGAAATACAATTGTTCTTGAACCCAGGAGAGTACGGGTTCATGGGGGTTTTCGTGACACCACAAATGTTCGTTTCTAGTATTAAACAGTCCCACTCTCCCAAAGTAGCCTCATCGGTCCACAACACAGTCGGCCTCTCGGCAAGCAGCATGTTGCAGAATGTGACGCGATGAAGGTGGAACGGATATTTTCCTTCACTGTCCATGCGAACCATTGAGACACATCGAAGCGTTGAGCTTCATCATTTGTGTTCGCTGCGGGGTAAGCCTCGAAGAAATGTAGGATTGCGTCGTGAGTAGCGTAACACTAACACAAACACACACACACACACAAACTCACGGCAAGCTTCAGACACGTTGTCTCTACACCTAGCATAAACACGCACCGTTTCGGTGCATTCAATATTGGTAGGTAGGTATATCGATATGCCATGTGCATCGATCGCGATACGTCACAACCGGCGCGCGCGTGGTGAAATTCGCGACTGTTGAGTGTCGGCTCGGCTTACCTAACTAGCTCAAAGAAAAAAGGACAAGTTACCGCCCCCTTTCGCCTAGCCGCCACCTGCTAATTCTTCTAAATAGCGACACCGATACATCAAACACGTGCCGCGTGCCGAACTCTGTCTTAAACTGTGACTGCCTCGTATTCTCGTACCTCGTAGGTAGGTACTATGAGGTAGTCACAGATTATGCCAGTGTTACGTGTCTGTAACTGACAAAGAGATTTTAATGGTAACTGATACAGAAAGCTTGTGAACCTAATACCTATAAGAACTTCATACTAAACCAGGCTTAGGAATGTCTACATTAAAAAAGTAATTATTACTCCTCGCTTATGCTAGAACATATGATATGAACAACATAGGTAGGTATCCATCGTAATATTATGTTTGACTTTTATGTTTTTACAAAACTATACGTAGGTAGTTAGGTATCACAGATTATGCCAGTGTTACGTGTCTGTAACTAACAAAGAGATTTTAATGGTAACTGATACAGAAAGCTTGTGAACCTAATACCTGTAAGAACTTCATACTAAACCAGGCTTAGGAATGTCTACATTAAAAAAGTAATTATTACTTCTTTGCTTATGCTAGAACATATGATATGAACATCATAGGTAGGTATCAATCGCAATATTATGTTTGACTTTTATGTTTTTACAAAACTATACGAAGGTAGGTAGGTACCTACCTACCTATTATTGGTTTAAATCTTACAGCCTATTGTTCACGCTGTTTATCTCTAATCTAAAAATACTTCTACAGTACCTACCTAAGTCCTAAGTAGGTAAGTAACTAGCTAACTATCATTTCACATACCTACATAAATCGAAGGGTGTTATTTCAATAAAGGCTTAGGTAAATTAAGTGCCTACCTGACGATAAAGACGTCTGCCTGATAAGAATCCTAACGCCTAGTGATCGGGTTGTTGAACCTCAAACGGGTCCAAAAACAGACTAAATATCAGTATTTTCACTAAAGATGGTGTAGTAGGTACCTACCTAGCCAGACATCTATCGATGACAGATGTATACCTGATAAGAATCCATTCCAGTGAGTAAAGGTCAGTAAAGGCGGTGGTACTACAATTAAATGATTATTTTGCCCACCTAGACGTCTGCCTGATAAGGATCCTACCAAGCAGGGAACGCGAAATGACTTTACCAATTAAGCCCTAAACGAGTTCAAAATCATGCAACTAATTTCACCAAAAGAAAGGCCAGACGCGGCGGCGCCGGCGTCAAGAGTCGGGCGGCGCGTGGCGGCTGCCACCTAAACTTTTGACTTTGATCTGCGTGCCGCATGCCGCGCCGTGGTATTACTAAGTTAGTATTATAATTAATTCTACGGTACCTATTGCTACTATTTACTGTATTTGAAAGAAAAACTCCAAAAAACAATGTTGTAAGGTCTTATCAGTCTACTCTGCTGGTAAAGTCGAATTTTACAGATATTTATTGAATAAAATCCGCCGGTCAAGTGGTAAAAGGCGCCGCCCGTGCCGCCACCCGCGTGCTGGTGGCGCGGCGGCGGTGCCATGCGAAAGGAAGATCAAAGTCAAAACAATAGTGGCGGCGCGGCTTTTGTTCCGGGAAATCCCACCCGTTTTTTATCTTAGCCGCGCGCCTGGCGCGACAGCGGCAATCGATCAGTCAGTCGCGCTCGCGAGTTACGTACGAATTGAGATGCGTTGGGGCATAGTTATTCACGATTTCGCGAATAATAAGACGATGTCATTTCAGTAGGTGCTTAATTTCGAGTATTAGTTCGAGTGACAGTGAGATGTGGTGTAATGATATGTGCCTGAAACCTGCCGCCACAGAGGACAGAATACTGAGGATATTCCCGAACATGCCTACATCACCAAGCCGTATGACAATGCATTGGCATTGTCACACGGCAAAAGTGGCTGGCAACATAGCAACTTTTATCCAAGATCGTGTTCGGCAACAACAGTTTCGGTCGTTAGCAACAGATTTTCTGATTGTGAGGAAATCTGTCGTTTAACAACGCCATCATTATGCGGTAGAATTTCTAATAGACAGACGTCTAGGTTGGTACTACTTACTGCCTTTATTGACGCTATTTTAAGTTAGGTTGTAACCGTTAACGTAAACGAGCCGAAACTGTAGGTACTCTTAAGATGTTATAATATTAAATAAAAGTTGAGTTGATAATTAGGGTTTAATAACGCAACCCTTACTTGGTAGGATTCCCATCAGGTACACGTCTGGGTGGGTACTACCACCTTGATTAAAATAATGCAGTTTTTAATCTGTTTAGGGTCAACAACGATATCACTAGGCGATAGGATTCCTATCACCTCTGCCTATAACAGTCGCAATTTGTCTCAAGTGACGAACTGAACTGCGCCCGTAACCCTGAGACATACAGTTGTGAGACATAGTCTCATGTGCCTGTAATTTTTACTGGCTCTCAAGGAACACACACAAGTACCTAATGTGCTTGGCGACAGATTTTCTACTTGAGGCTGGTAGCTAGGCGGGCTAATGCAAAAAAGGTGCCCTTCCACCGTGCGGTGTTGCTCAAGCCGGTGGCGCGGCGGTGGTGATCGAACCAGGGACCTGAGACATTGCAAGCTATGGCTATTACCACTCGGTCGTCATTGCTTCAATACATACACATTACTACACCATTTGAAATCACGGTCATTTTATGTGCCCTGAACCCATTTAGAGTTTAGCGACGCAATAACTAGGCGTTAGGATTCTTATCAAGAAGACGTATGTGTGTGTAGTGTGTACCGACTTTATTGAAGTTACTGACTTCTTATGTGACTGAACCAAATAACAAATGAAAGTTGGGTGCCACGAGTACTAGTAGGTATTGTATGGGTTACGTGCGCAGGAGATCGCTGTGCCGCGCCGCGCCGCCGCGCTGCCCCGCCACGAGGCGCTCATTTCCGTCGTTGTCGTGTCGCGTCATTGTCCATGCGCCTTGCGCTTATCTACCTGCTGGCTACTACATACACTGCATCGCTAATGTGCACGTGTACAAGTCCTAGTGAATATGTATGTGACTTTGTCCAGCAACGTAGGTACTTCATATTTATTTTATGGGTTTGTCGCCATTTAATTACTACTAAAGAACTGTTTAAGTATAAAGGGATTGTGGACCCAGTGTACATACACGTAATAAGAAACATCCGGTGGACAGTATGTAGGTACCGTAGAGTTACCGCGTAGGCTGCGCTGTGGCTTGGTTGACTACGGGTGTGCGTGTCTACGTACGTAGCTCTCTAAGTTACGTAGCGGCACGCGCTCCGTTTTTGCTATATCGTTTGTTACGTTACGAAACAGATCCAAAATGTGTTAGAGAGTACAAGAAAATCTTGATGATTTTTTTTATTAGGTTTTCAGAAAAATTGTTGAGCTAAACTTGTTCCTTGTGACGTACTGAAATTACCCTTAAGAGGTTATGCGTAAGTTACCAGTAACCCTGTATATGTTGTGTTTACATATATTATTATGAAGTTTTTTATATTGATGATAGGCCTTTTACTCTCAACGACAGTTGCCGGAACACACCGTAAGGTGCTTCGCGGCAGATTTTCTACTTGAGGGTTGTCGCTAACCAGGCGAGCATTCACAAAATATCCTATGCGGTGAAACCCGCGGCGGGATTCGAACCATCGACTGCTGCGCAGCATGTTCATAGCCAATGCCACTGAGCCATCACTGCTTCGACGTTACACTATGATGATATGTTTGAATCACCGGTCCTAAATGAAAACAAAAATGTAGTTATTAAATATATTAACGACGTGATGTCAAAAGCCAATGTAAAGATTAATAGATTTAATAAGAAAATGTTATCTGCAGGGGCAAATTGATACTTAATGATAATATGCACTCAGCATACGACCTTCTGACCTTACAACATGTAGAATCTACCTATTGTAGTTTTATTAATAAATAAACTTGTTTTGTATGACTGTAACAGCCGGATCGTCCACTGCTGAACACAGCTTCCCTTATCGAGGGGTTATTTGCCATAATCCCCACGCTTGGCAGGCGTCTTGGGGATCGCAGTGTAAGTTGGCAGTTCTATAGAATGCGCTGCTGCCCACCTTCCAGTATTTTTCCCTTAAGGGCCCTTATTCCAGCAAAGCCATTTTACAGTCGTTTTCTCAAGGCTGTTGCAGCTAAAGTATAAAAGTTTTTGTTTTTTAAATGATGCAAGAAGAAAGTTTATTGTTTTTTTAATGGAGTGCATTAACCAAAACAATAAAAAAAACAACTGAAATCCGACAAATTTTTTTTTACCAACTCATGTTTTCATAAATTTCTTCATCAGTGTGACTTTAACAGTCTTTTTATCGAACAAAAATTATTCGTTTTACAGATTGAAAAATATCAGTAAACCAATCATATTACCACCAATGGAGTGCATTAATAACATTTTGATAAATATATATTACAACTGAGTAAATAAGGGATTGAAAGGGCACTTTTGGCACAAAAATACCATTCAAATTTCCTGTTATTTCTACAAAATCCAGTATTTTATCAAATAAATAAATATGAAATTCATTAGTTGAAGTTTTTATTTAATCGATAATAATATTTTGTCGTTAATTTAGTGAAAAATGTATTTTATACAATTTTTTCAACATGACCTATAAATTACGGAACACAACGCCTTGCATCTCAACCGTCCGTAACAGAGCGGCCTTCATAATGGGTCGCCTTGGTCCCCTACTTCGCAAAGAGAGTAAAATGTCTCTTAGTAATAAGAAGACACTTTACACTGCCTGCATCCGCCCCATCATGACTTACGCATCAGTAGTGTTTAGTCATGCTAGTGAGGCCCACCTTCATAAACTTCAAGTCATCCAAAACCGTTTTCTTCGTAATGCAACCGGCGCCCCGTGGTATATCCGGAACACCGAGTTGCATTGCGACTTAAACCTTCCCTCTCTAGCGCAGTTCAATAAGGACTGCGCCCGCCGATACTTTGATCGAGCGCCCCACCACCCGAACCCATTGGTTGTCCAGGCATCGAACTACTCGACTGCCTCTTCTATCCCATTTTTCAAACCCCCCCGTCGCCGACCACGGCAGGTATTAGACGACCCGGATGACCCCATCGCAGCCATTACGTTGGCAGCTTTAGCGTTATCCGCAAGTCGTCGAGGTAAAATCCCCAGGTGCGAGGTAATCAGAGGTCACACAATCAAACACCGAGCTCGCCGGCGAGCTCGAGGCAAAAACAAGGTCACGATAAATTGCTCTCCAAATAGTCAAAGAGTATTATTCAGTAGGGCCCAATTGTGCAACACTGCAGTTGCACAGAGGCATTTTGCTCCGATCCCCCCCATGTCTCTCGACAGCGAGACAAGCCGAGGCCCGAACCACAGTGGTGCCCTTGAGCTCGCTGTCAACCCCTCCTATAATAGCGGTACGTTTTCGGCGTCCGCAGGAGACGGAGGTAGAAAGCGCTTTTCGCCTTCTACGCCCGTCTCGGGAGAAGTGCCTTCGGCACTTCTCCCTCCCGGGCTATTGTAGGGCCAGGCCCTCGCCCAAAACCCGGTGGAGCTGGACGACCGCACAGGCGGTAGCCAGCATCTATGTCCTCCCTAAACAAACAAACCTTGCATCTCAGTTTGCGCCTAGCGCTCGCGGAGGGAGGACGTATCGCTGCTCGTCGCGCGCCCTACACGTGCCGCAACTACGGTGCGCAATGAAAATATAGCGTGACCGAGTTGTTTTGATCTATGCGTATGCTTTTATTATTGTAAAGGTATTTTTGTTGAGACCATGCCATTTTCATTATTAACTAGGATGTATTATTTCCTGATCGGAATTGAATTTTTAACCGACTTTCAAAAAAGGAGGAAGTTCTCAATTCGTCTGTATTTTTTATGTTTTTACCTCAGAATTTTTGAAAGGGTGAACCGATTTTGAGTATTATTTTTTTGTTTGAAAGCTGATGCTTGTCGTTTGGTCCTATTTAAATTGCATCAAAATCAGTAAAGTCGTTTTTGCGTTACACTCCAATAACTGAAAAGTATTTACCTATCTTGATGATATAATCATTGACAATCGATATCGTAAGCAGCAAGGGTTACTAAAACTAGTGATCAATTTTTTAACCAAAAAATGGAAACGACTTTTTGGTTTTTGCCATAGTAAAAAAAATGGAACCGACTTCAACACCCAAAAGTGTGAAATAACTTGTCAAAGTCGGTACCATGCGCACAATATTGTGATCATAGGTACTTTTGAACTATCATGGTACCAACTTCAACATGTTATTTCACACTTTGGGTGTTGAAGTCGGTTCCATTTTATGGTAATTTTTTTTTTACTATGGCAAAAACCAAAAAGTTGCGTGGTTGCTATAAGAAAAAAGTTTAAAAAAAAACTTGAAACTAGCTAGAGACTAAAATGTATTTTTTTTCTTATTTGTTCTTTATTTTATATTAGGTATTAACTTGGCCAAACAGATGGAAACGAAGTAATACATTTTTACAACAAGTGTCTTTTACACGAAATAATCGTGCTTTTTGATGAAAAGCACGATCTATGCCTCTAAGAAATAATTTTATTTAAGGCAAGACTATCTAACGGTCTGTACCGTGTACTGATTTGGTTAAAAATAAAAGATGTTTATAATAATATAGACGTTATATATTTTAGTAAACAATTAGTACCGACCCTGAGTTAGGATTTAAGACTTCTATATTAAACGAACCTTATTTTCTTTCCGTAGCGACCACTAAAGCCGCTCCGCCAACGGGGCAGTTATACAAATATAATGACCCAAGATATGCATGCACAAAGCAGGTATACAAACTGCAAAACTAAGTTATTTGCCTATATACAATGATGGTTAGAAGTACATAATCGAATATAGATACCTACACAGTAGTCCATTGAAATGTTACAATTTAAGACTGAATATTGCATTTCTTAGAGGGCGCAATTTTACTTTTGAGACATATGTGGGTGGTCCAAGTTTGTAGGGTCGCCACCCTTGTCCTCCGGCCGCCATCTTGGAAAAAGGGGTGAAAACACTTATTTCGCGATATCTTGGAAACTATGCGTCTTACAAAAAAATCTACAGCATATAATTTGCAAATTATTTTGCCTACAAATATGATTATATAACTTTTTGCCCTAAATTAAAAATTTAAGAAGTTATAACCAAAAAGAGTGAGAAAATTTTCATATATTTTTTTTGCTCTATAACTTTCTTTTTCTCATTTTACAAAAAAGATACCTCAGACCAATCTTGTTGATTATCATTTGAGGAATTTTTTTATGATTTTTTAATTTATTTCATTTAAAACACTATAAAGTTGACCAGGTTCATCAATGCTCATGGGAATCCGGTCAAAATGAAATGCTTAACTTATATTTTTCATATCCTTAAAAAAATAATTAATTCGTACAACTTCACTTATTCATACCTAACTGTTTTCCTTACCATAGAACTTACCAAATATAACTTACCGAAGGATAAGCAGGTAGATAAGGTCTGAGTTACCGTTTGGGGACAAAGGAACATCTGCCTGCTACGACTATTATTATTATACGCAGGCTTAGCTGTTTCTTCTACCTCAGTTTATTCTCTTAGTTGTGCTACATTTTTTGTTACGTGTAAACGTGTTGAAAATTGTGGATATTATTTTCAGTTTAATCAATTAAACTGCGGGTTTCGGAAAAAAAATCCTCAAAACATCATCTACAATATTGTTCTGAGGTAATTTTTTTGTAAATTGTATATAGAAAGTTATAGAGTCAAAAAATATATTTCTGCTTATAACTTCTTTAATATTTAATTCAGGGCACAAAGTTATATAACGTGTATATTAATTCATCAACAATACTGCGGGGGATGGTGTAGAATCGATAACTGAATGTGATTCACTCATCATTAATTTTCACATAAACAAAATTAATACTAACTATTGCCTAAGCTGTGGCGCGTTGACTTTGAGAATGATAGCGACGACAACTCTCACGGCCGCCGTGGACAAGACTCACACATACACACACGTTCTAGGTATTCTAACGCATTGCGAGGGCAATGAACTCGGTAGGTATTCTAACGCATTGCGAGGGCAATGAACTCGGTAGGTATACCTACCGAGTTCATTCACCGAGGCCGCGAGTGTTGTCGTCGCTATCATTCTCAAAGTCAACGCGCCACAGCTTAGCCAATAGTTAGTATTAATTTTGTTTATGTGAAAATTAATTATGAGTGGAAAATTAATTTTGTTTATGTGAAAATTAATTATCACATTCAGTTATTGATTCTACACCATCCCCCGCAGTATTGTTGATCAATTAATATACACGTTATATACGTATATTTATAGGCAAAACAATTTGCTACAAATTATGTCCTAACGAATATTTTGTAAAACGCATAGTTCCTGAGATATCGCAAAATACGTGTTTTCACCCCTTTTTCCAAAATGGCGGCCGGGGGACAAGGGTGGCGACCCCACAAACTTGAGGTTAAGCTCAAAAATAAAATTGCGTGCTCTAAAAAATGCAAAGCTCATGTAACTTTTCAATGGACTATAGTTATAGGTGTGCTAATGTTAGTCAATGAGAGGTTTATTATTAGGTTCATTTAAGTCTACTTTGTATGTAAACTGTAAAGATGCGAAATGAATTTACAAAGTTACATAACATTCCACATTATTTATGAAAAATAAATAACACTTCAAAAAGGATCAAAATGTTTTATTCCATGCGACATCGTCTTTGACCGCTCGATCCTTGCTAACGGTGTGCTCGTGTGCGCCGCGCTACGATAAATGCCTAAATTTGAACGATAGCGCAAGGCGTAAAGACTCTTAATCGCCTCTTACGACATCCACGGGATGATATGGGGAGGTGCAATTCTAACCCGGCACCCCACGGGGGTAGATGACATCACGGGACTGTTTTGTATTAATTGTAGAACAAACTACAAGGTACGTAAATAACGTAGATGCATATAGATATATTAATCCCACTGTTATAAGTATGAGCCACATTCGTAAGTTATTTCTCATGGAGATTTGGGGACGCCCGCGTTACTTTATTTTGTGAGATAGACCTTTAGGGAAGTGCGTGCTAGATGTTATGTACACTGACTAAAACACATGGCTGTTTGTTTCTGACACCGTGTATATTACAGACACTTCCACAATAATTGTATAGATATACAAATTTTGAAGCAGTGATGGCTCAGTGGCATTGGCTATGGACTGCCGCGCAGCAGGTCCATGGTTCGAAACACGCCGTGGGCTTGAGCTTCACCGCATGGTGGAAGGGCATTTTGCGAATGTCTGCCTGGCTAGCGACCACCCTCAAGTAGAAAATCTGTCGCCAAGCACCTAACGGTATGTTCCGGCAGCAGTTCCTTGAGAGCCAACTATGACAACTAGACAATAGCACTGGTATTGTATTGTATTGTTGCCATATCAAAAGTAAAATAATGGCGTGCTTTGAGAGCCAGTAAGTCTAGGTTAGTCTGAACAACATCCTCGATCACATCATCACTTACCATCAGGTGAGATAGTGGTCAAAGGCTAACCTATCACGCATAAAAAAAAAAAAAAAAAAAAAAAAGTGCACAGACGCCATAGACTCTTTTAAGACTTGTGTTCCCGTAGCCCGTGACGAATTTATACTTTTTCTTTTCATTATCACATCATTTCATAATTCGCTACTTTCCACATACCTACATTTTTCATACTCCCTTTTTCATGTAAATTCAAATTAATCGCTACAACTCGCCCTTTTCTTTAATCTGAACTGGATAGCACTTGGCCAAACCTGTGTCGTCGTTACTTGAATAGTATTTCTTACGAAAATAAAAGTTATTAAATTTTCCTGTAGTGCTTAGCTAGTATTTGTGGTTAATAATTATAGCGCTTTATGCAAGGTGATGTCAGAAACTTCTAGGATATTACTTTAGATTTTCGTCGACGATGTTATCTTTAACATTCAAAAAATAAGATCCGACGGCATTGATTGGTTGTTATTTTATTTGACTTTCTTTATCAAGTAAACAGATTAGTAAGAAGTTTAACAGATGCCACTGAATAGTGGCATCTGTTTTATGTGTGACCTTTCAATTTTTTAAACATTCTTCAAATATCTTCGAAGTTTAAAAATCTTTGATGTTCTCACGGTTAAGAATCTGAATGAAGTCCGTTGGTATATGTCCGTATGTTTGTAATATATTACGTCTTCATTATTATAAAATACAGCTCAATTTGTTTACCTAATGAGATGTTATGAACCACCCAGTCCTGTGTCGGTTCTATTTCTGCTTCACCTGTTGGAGCGCTCTGTTTACATTCCGAGCTTTTCAAGGTTTGCGAGTTCAGCCCGGAAATGCCTAATTTGTTACGGCCTTCCCCCCACAAGGGCGCACCTCTTCACATTTTATGAGTGTACTTGCAACTACTACTGCCTACCGAAGCGATCATATTTAATATTTTAGTATTTTATTGTATGTCCATTACTATATCATTAGAATTTACACCCACACTTAGACGACGTGTATACACGAGGCGGACCCCTACAAATGCGCACCAATAATTCACTGTGGAGAATCGTTCTATAAATATTCGTATACCGATACTTGTAGACAATGGAGAAATAGATTAAATATAAAAGAATTAAAAGATACCGCACCTGTTTCTCTTTGGGTTGTAGGCCACGAATGTTCAATTGCATATGATTCCAGCATTGCGTTCTTGATACATTGGTCTTTCATACGTGTCCGTCAGTTTGCGTTTTTTTCTGGTATTGTGACGGAACAAGCACGAGCCCTGACGAATCGGAATAACCTTTATAAATATATCCAATTATAGAAATCTAATAGAAGACGGCAGCTAATCGGTGGAAGGATGGAGGGGTAGAGTGGATGCAATCTTTCACAGGTTGAGATAAACGAAAAAAATGTTCGTAATAAGAAAATTAATTCATATTTAAATTGAAAAGCATTTTTGTTCAAATTTCAGATGCAAACAATTCTTCACCACAACGGCAGTGGGTCAGCTGCGTACACGGGCCGGCTGAAGAAAAGAGAGGTTCATCGCGCCATCACCCTACATCCAGTCAAGGACCATCGGCAGATGTACAGGATACACTCTTATTTCAAGGTAAGAGAGTTTTCTAGTCGCTATCAGAGGGTTGTTTTGAGGTAATAGAATTTATCGCAATGAACCACCTATGTCCATTTTCAATAGTAGTACAGCCTATAAATTGTCGTCATGTAGGCAGCCTGTCATATAACTGAATCTAAAACGTTGTGGCATCTTTAGTTTGTTAGAAAAAATATTATATCTTTAATAATATTGAAATGAGATGTCATAATTTGTGCTGTTCAGAAAACACATACATAGTATAGTTTAGCCTTTGTTTACACTATCTGACCTGTCGATAAGTGATTATGTGGTGGAAGATGCGTGTTGTATGAGCTGCTAATAAATCATTACCAAGCTAGACCTCCTTCTCTCGCTATACCGAAGATTTCTAAAACATTTGCTTAACAACACGTGCTACGAGGGCACGTTAAACAGGTCCCGGTTGTTGTCTTAGGATGGCAGTCGTTATAGCATAGTGCTAGCTCATTTTGTAAATGCTCGCCTGGATTGCTACCACCTGAGAGTGGTAGCTATTCAAACAAACTCAAGTAAAAAATCTGTATCCAAGCACCTAAATCCTTGACAGTCAGTAAGTCTAGTTTAGTCTGAATAACATCTGCTAACGCATCATCGCTTTCTAGGTAAGATAGTGCAAGCAAAGGCTACACTATCAGTAATAAAAAATGTTTAGAAATAATATTGAACATTTTGAAAATATAGTATGCGCTAAGTTTTGGGACTTGGTGATTTTGAACTCTGAGATTAGACAATTAATAAGCCTGCAGGTACCTACATCAAAAGTATTACCTATTTACCTTAATTTCATTGAATACTTTATACGTTTTTCTTGAAAATTTCTGCCACATTATTAATTTTTACATTTTCCTTGTGTGTAGTATCCATTCCGACATTGTATCACAGTTTGTAGCGAGAACCAGTAACTGTCAGTTAATATGTGGAACGACACGTGTCAGTTACGAGTTCCTTCGCTGGGAATGTTTACCTACTGGAATTCAGCCGATTCTGCGTAAATCTGACTGTGAGGCCTCTGCCCTCTAGTAGAAACAATACCTAAGTACTAGGGTATTTAATAAAGAATTCTCTATAACAGAAAAATTAAGCGGGATCGTCACTAGATATATATTTTTAAGTGAGTTTCTAAAATATTAATTTAAAGTTTTCTTAAACTATTTATAAAGGTATGAATCCATTAATTGTACGCACAATCTTCCAAATTCAATTGAATTGGTTAATTATATAAAGGCTTAGAAATTATCGCATCCAATTGGTCGCGTCAAAGTAATGTTATTGCGCCAAACAGTACACGTTTAAAGCCGGCCGCGGTGTTTTTTCCGTTCTGTCGTTTCCGAGCTTGACATACATTTCTTTACATTTTTCCTAGTAGCAATTAATAATTTCCCGAAAGATGCTAATAAAGAAATAAACATTTCAGTGTTTAAACTGTGGTTTAGGTCATTTCTTATATTATTTTAATTTTGCGTCGTATTCAAGAGCAAAAAATATATTCACGATCTATAAAACCCTCTGTTAAAATGTTCCAATGAGACCACGTCCAATGCAACTTGGTCGAAACGTCGACGTAAATAATATAAATGTTTTTATAGCGATTAAGTCCCGTTAAATACTTATAACTATCCTGATCCCGTTGAATACTTATTACTAATTCTGAATTCTGTTGTTGAGGGCAACATCTAAGTATACTGCTACATCTATTAAACTTCCATGCATCTTTGAGATTTTAACACTTTTAAAATCGAATTGCTTCCGCGTCTATCCATCGCTATAAAAACTATTACTTTGGTTAAGTGGTGATTCGAGAAATATTAATGCTCATATCTAATGAATTATTACTTAATTTAATGCCATACATTCCTCAGAAGGCATCTAAAACCTTTTCCAGCACTTGCAGACCATACCAGTTCATTTATTATCTCATAAATTCCGTATTTGTTACCACTGTAAATGTTCTAACTCAAAGGAATTATTCGTACAGATAACACCAGTAACGTATCTGTAGACATATTCACGTGGGAGAAGACGCAGATATCTAAAATATACAACATTATTTGACGTCTTATTTAATATTTTATGAAATCATATTAATTGATTAAGTATTAACTTTTCCCATAAAATTTTAACTATTGTGCCTTTATTATGGTAGTAGACCAAGTAAATGCTTGTATAAGCCACAAGTTTTACAGTTTTATTTACATATTTACATATTGATCACAAACCGTAGGAAGTGAATTTTATGTTCAAGCTGCTTAATTTTTCAAGCATCTTGAAAAATTAATCAGTTAAGTTTGGTTTTAAAAAAAGCTAAAGTGCTTTCTCCCACAAATAAACAATGAGGAAACCTTCAAGTGTTTCATAAACGTTATCTCTATGCTGGGTCCAAACCATGCTAAGCTCGTATTAATAAATGCATCTCAGAGTTGAGAGAGGTCTTAAGATGCACTTTCGACGTTTAATGTGTAAAACATCTGTCAACCCCAGCATCTCATTTATACAAGCCTAAATGTGAATTTTAAACCCATAAAGCTATCTTAACTTGCTTACTTTGCAGTAGGTTAGCATGACACGTAATCTGATTGTTTTTAGCAACTGGAATAATACTTTATGGTGGAAACTGACGTCTATGGCGGGTAATACAACATTTATCAGTTTTATCGTGCTTGTAGCTAGGTTTTGTTTTTCTACACAATCATGGTATTCGTAGGTTAAAACTAAAAAAAAACATATTTCAGTAGCGAGGTCAGCTCACAGATCCACTAGTTATATATAACAACGAGAAATACTAATATATAAAGTGTCCTTACTGGTGACCGTCGAGTGTATTATGCTGGGGCGTACCGCGTACGTACACACCATAAACATCTGCGATGCGCCTCGTTTCTTTGATCTTTTTACACAAAGGGCTTCCAGTTATTTACAACTATTCCTGGATATTACAGATTTTTGCAAAAACACATGGGGCCACATGTGGCTATTTATATTAATCATCATCATTTGCTTGAGCTTCAGCTCATGGTGGAAGAGCATTATACAAATGCTCGTCTGTTAGTTAGTTTAGGGAGGACATAGATGCTGGCTACCGCCTGTGCGGTCGTCCAGCTCCACCGGGTTTTGGGCGAGGGCCTGGCCCTACAATAGCCCGGGAGGGAGAAGTGCCGAAGGCACTTCTCCCGAGACGGGCGTAGAAGGCGAAAAGCGCTTTCTACCTCCGTCTCCTGCGGACGCCGAAAACGTGCCGCTACTATAGGAGGGGTTGACAGCGAGCTCAAGGGCACCACTGTGGTTCGGACCTCGGCTTGTCTCGCTGTCGAGAGACATGGGGGGGATCGGAGCAAAATGCCTCTGTGCAACTGCAGTGTTGCACAATTGGGCCCTACTGAATAATACTCTTTGACTATTTGGAGAGCAATTTATCGTGACCTTGTTTTTGCCTCGAGCTCGCCGGCGGGCTCGGTGTTTGATTGTGTGACCTCTAATTACCTCACACCTGGGGATTTTACCTCGACGACTTGCGGATAACGCTAAAGCTGCCAATGTAATGCTTGTCTGGCTACCTACCACCCTTAAGTAGAAAATTTGTCGCCAAGTATCTAACAGTGTGTTCCAGAGCCAGTAAGTATTTAATGAATTTACAGGCACTTGAGACTTAACATCTGTACGTCTCAGGGTGATGGGCGCAGTGCATGGCACTGGCTGGGAGCAGAGGCTTTTAGAGTTCCACATAACAACAACCTGTAAAAGAAATGAAATTTTTGTTGTAGAAGTGTCTACAAGCACGCGCGGTTTGCCAGGCGTATTTTGGTCCTCAATAGGTAGTTTGCCTAGTGTCATATGCCGGGCACTATTCGTAACTGCTGAGAATGTCTATTCCAGAAAAAGCCTATAAATGTACGTACGACCTGAGCATTCTACCCAAGACTTAGATGTCTAATTAGCGTCTCCGCTGATCCAAAAATTCCTTGTTTTTCATTATAAGTCAACACACAATTTTAAAAAGCTGTTTAAACTCCATCGTATATTATAATAGCTATACAATTTCGTCTATAAATCATAGAACCTATCTATAATGTTATGTATACGTCTCAGAAGCGCACGTAGCGAAGTTTGCTTAGCTGTTCTGAACCGATCAGCAAAGTTAAGCAACGTCCGCCACGGTCATGAGTTGGATGGCTGACCGCTAGTGACATTACTACTGAGCGTTTCCGTGCTTCGGAGGATACGTTAGGCCGTCGGTCCCGGCTGTTGTCTTAGGATGGCAGTCGTTATAGCATAGTAGTAGGGCATTTTGCGAATTCCCGCCTGGCTAGCTACCATCCTCAAGTAGAAAAAGTATGCAGTACAAAAGTATTCCAACAGCTGCATTACTGTCTCTCAAGGACAGCTGTCCTTGAGAGACAGTAATTCTAGGTTAGTCTGAACAACATTTTCGACCACATCATCACTTACCATCAGGTGAGATAGTGGACAAGAGAATTCGAAAAGAGTACATAATACGTATAGTATTCGTAGAAGCAGAGAATTCTTTGTATGTTGTTCGTAAATAATAACATTTAAATTGTATCGTAAATTTAAATGGCTGCCAGTAAAATACAGCTTTGACTTTACTTATAATGTAAATAAACTATGAATGCCACAGTATGAGGTCTTAGTTCCTATACTGTGCTAATATAGGAGAACATCGTTGTGAGCTGTATGTAAGCTATAATGTACTTGTTGGTATGACCGCGGAATACAAAGGAATAACTTAGACACGAGTTGATAGGTTCGGGATTGAAAACAGTAGGGGGCGCTGGATAATATTGCGATTTAGAATTATTGTTTGTAGTCGTACCTCTTCTTTTCTTATGGATACAGTTTTGTTCATAAATATGGACCCCGAGATTCAAAACTTAATACTTAGGTGCCTGCCTGTGTGGTGTGCTCAATGCTATGGACAATATTATATTAAAATTCGAATTAGGTATACCACTCCCAATACATGCGGAAATTCACAAAGTTAGCCACATCACAATAGCGTCTAATATATCAAAAGCTGCGTCTCGGGCAGCGCACTACTAATCTACAATAAAAATACATGTGGTTAGTAGAACAATTTCACACACGATGACAAATAACTATTTTTGGCTTTAAAATTGCAAAAGATATTTGTCTATTTGATTCTTTGTGTTCTCTTTGTTTTTTTTCAAAATGTATCCCTCATTTTTGTTTTGTTAATGTGGCCACCGATTGCGGACCGTCCTTCGTTGGTTTCACGTTAATAGTTAGAAATCCAGAAAAAATATTAGCATTACTTTGGCAATTTTTTCGGTATTTTCTCGTAAATATCTAAAATGAAAATGTATTGAAATATTTATTAGAACTAGTTACTACTCAACGACAACGGTTATTCAAATATCTTTCATTAAACCATATAGAACTTTTTTGAAATCGGAACAGTTTTAATAATTTTTTTTTAATAATTATTATCTTAAATTTTGAAATCGGACAATGCCATCTAGGTAAACAGTTTTCTTTAATTTTAAAACCGGATAATGCCATCCAACAGAAATAAACTATTTATTAAAATTTGTAATCAGATAATGAACTCCACTACAATTAATGTTTTCGTAAATTTTTAAATCGGACAATGCCATATCGGATATTAATATGTCGTAGAAACCACGTTAGAGCGCGCGTAGAATCTAAACCTTTTTTACATTGTTATTTTTTCGGTACGTGACCACTAAATTGAATCGTGATATCCCCACCAGCATAAACTTCCTGCAGTATTAGCAAAAAATATAAACTATCAAGAGGATTTCCCTCTTGTTATCACAAAGTAACATTTCTGCGAGTTGTAAGTGTCCTAAGTCAACAAGATAATGCGAGTGCATTGGACGAGTTATCTGGCTGACATTGCGATCAAAGTACGTTTTGTTAGGTAAATAAACTTATCTACAGTTTTGCGGTAATTTGGAGCACTGGGTCTCATTCGAGACATCATCGGCACACAGCGTCTTTCTTTATACCAAGGGGATGCGTCCTGAGTTTATTTATTTCATAGGGATGCAATCCGAGTTTTATTATTTCATGGGGATGCAATACAAGTTATATTATGTCAAGGGGATGCAATCCGAGTTTTATTATGTCATGGGGATTTTGATACATTAACGTACTCTAATAGCTAATTTACAAATTATTAGAGTACATTTTTTGGTCCTGGGTAGGAATAGAACCTACGTCCCCTGATTTTGCGCCGGGTGACAAACCACTCAGCCACCGAAACATGCTCGTTATAGCCGAGGATTTGTACTCCAATTTTATTACTTCATAGTCATAGGGGACGGTGTACGGTCACCTTCACCTTTAGCCGGGGTAGCTTACATGACAAAGACTCTTAACTCATTTTTTTTACTATTCTTATTTAAACATCGAATTATGATATAATAAAAAAAATATTTAAAAACTTTGTCTATGTATACGTTATACATCCATTAGGATTTATTAATCATAATTTCTAACAAATCTTACTATTCAGACATTTTAAACAATGCTATCATTGTTATTTAAAAACTGATTAATTTATGTCATTCTAGACAGAACCAATATGGCAATTGGCATGTGTGGCTTGTTATTTTCAATATGACAATTCGATCAATCAATCGATACGTATTTGTATATCGTACGCACTTTTAAACATGTTGTAAGCTCAGCTTTCTACGCAGAAATATAAATTCGTAGGTTTTCTGGCAATGTCTAGATCCGTGTCCGTATTGTCAGTAAAAAGTCAAAAAGTGGACATAACGGGAATTGTTAATGGTGTTTCAGAATAGATGGCAAACAGGGTGTTTGAATTTGAAATTTACCATAACTCGTTGATACGAACTTAGTTTAACTTCATATAAGTAATGTTTAAATACTTTTAGTACCTATACTGAGGAACATATCTTATTGCTTAGACAGACATGTATCTAATATATATACATATAGATATACGGAATAATCGAAATTGAATACCTGATTGGAAACAAAAAATAGAAATTAAATGTACCATACATTCGTACGACAAATCGTCGAACAGAATGTGGTATGGCAAAACAGGTAGATATTGTCACGGGTTTACTCTTATAGGAAGGAGGCCTTCATACCCAAAGAGGAGATTTTAATTTAGTATTAGACATATATATACCTACACTAATTGGATGTTTACACACTTTTAAAAAAATCTACCATTTCAGTTACAGTTTTAACTGTAGAATTTTATATTCTAAGCGCAATGAAAAGATATTTCCTATTAGCCTTTTGCAATTTAATTCTCACCTCAACTCACGTCATCTTTATGTTAATTCCAGAACCTGCGCATTCAAGAGCTCCGCGAGCGTTCCTTGGACCTCCATCGGGATATTGCCACCTCAATGCGGGAGCTGGGTGTGCCGGAGGACCAGGTCGAAAATTACATCCTGCCCGGAGGCGTCCCACTGTTCCCTGCTAAGATCGGCGAGCAGGGTTACTTGGGCAGCAATAAAATATTAGGTAAAACAATCACTTTGATTTCCCATCAAAATGATATCTGATGATGATGATGTATATCCAAAAGAAGTGTATATTTTCCACCAGTTTTTTTATTGCTGATTGGTAAGCCTTTGACCACAATCTCATCTGATGATAAATGATGATATGGTCGAAGGTGTTAACAGGCTTAACCTAGAATTACTGACTCTCAAGGACAGTTGCCAGAACACACCGTTAGTTGCTTGGCGACAGATTTTCTACTTGAGAGTGGTCGCTAGGCAGGCGGGCATTCGCAAAATGCCCTACCACCATGCGGTGAAGCCCACGGCGGGATGGACCTGTTGCGTGGTAACCATAGAAATTGCTACTGGGCCTCTTACGGCTTCAAATTTGAATTTATGTTAAGTAGTTTAATTTTTAATCAATTTAATGTTTGATATAGTAGAAACCTGTTACAGAAATTGTCTAAAGCTGTCAACTTCGACGGCCCATTTCTAAAGTTTTGATGTAAAATATACTTCTGTAATCTTCTGTAAATGATCTGTAATCAACACAATTCTCTAAACAGCCACAGCCTACATATGAGGATACCAACCCCCTATAAAATAAATTATCCGTTAAATCAATGTTTAATATTATATCCAATAGGCATTCAGTTTTAGCGTCATCGTTCACTTACTTTGCAAAAAATATATAGTGTTCTCTTTACAGTTTTTAAATTATGGTCTATTTTCTTATTTCAGGGGCTCCCATTGATATGAACCGCTACAAAGTAAGCACCGTCGACGACATAGTTCCCTTCGATTTCATCAGCAAGTCCATTTACTCAGCTAGCCACTCCAACCCCAAGAGAAGAATAGAAGGACCATTGAAAGAAGCCCTGGATGACGTAATAAGAGAAGTAAGTTTTATTTAGCATTGTTTCTTTGACCTTTGTCTCACTTGATGGTATGTGATGATGAGGTGGAAGATGTTGTCATTTTGCGAATGCTCGCCTGGCTAGCTACCACCATCAAGTATAGAATCTGCCGCCAAGCACCTAACTGTGTGTCCCGGCAGTAGTCCTTCAGAGCCAGTAAAATTACAGGTATATGAAACTCAACAACTGTATGCCTCAGAGTGACGGGCGCAGTACATTTCAATAAAACTTAAAAATATACATAAATTAAACAATATATATAAATTGTTTGCACATACCTAATATTCAATTCTGACAATTGCTTCGGGTAGAATTTGACATTGCGGTGGTATTCACGTATTGACCAAGAAGACTTACTAACCTGTTAGTAATTCTCTCGAAATGTAATACATTCAGAGAATCACCTTCACTCGTGTGAAATCACTATACAATTCAGGTTTTCATCCAGGAGACTGTTAGAAACCGCGGAATAGGGGATTGAGCGTGTGCAACAGGGAGTCGCTTCGGTATAAAATAGCGTATTGGTACGTCACCATTATCGTACATCAGGCACTTAGAACCGGGAATCTAGTTTGGAATGTTTGATTTTGCACGTGGTAGCTTAACATCATCAACAACAGGAAGACTTCCACCGTTGAACAAAAGCCTCTCATCAGAGGTGGTTTTGCCATAATCCCCACACTTGGCAGGTGGTTTTGGGAATGCAATGTAAGATGTCAGTTCTTCGGATGGCGCTGCGGCACATGGTACATAACCTTGTTATTTTTTTCTGATCTGTATCAGCCGGATTTTCCATTGCTGAACTCAGCCTACCCAGTTAAGGGAGGATTTGCCATAATCCCCACGCATGGCAGGCGTCTTGGGGGACGCAGTTTAAGATATTATTTCCTCAGAAGGTGCTGCTGCCCACCTAGCAGTATTTTACTTTTAGTCGCCTCTTACGACATCCACAGTATAAGGCGACATTCTAGCCCGGCACCCCAAGGGCATTTTTTATGATAATTTTTCATTCATTTAACCCTAAATAGCACAGGAGGAACTGCGTAGGATACATCAATGAATAGAAAGAAGCCAGAGAAACATTAGTGCAGAAATTAAGCATATGCTACGTAATCTAAGCGAACATGTTAACACTCTTCCAGGTGATGGAGATAATAAACGCACCATCCCGCCAACGTGGGCGGGTAATCGACTTCAACGAGCTGCTGTACGGGTACACGCGGTTGCAGCCGCTGCACGGAGTGGACCACATCCTGGATCTGCTCCTTAAGTACCGCAGGTACAGGGGGCGCAAGATGACGGCGGCTGTGAGGCGGCATGCTTATCTGCAACAGTCCTTCACCGGTAATAACGTTATACCTCAAAATTCCATAAATAAGCATATTCAATGGGCTTCATACGGTGAGGCAAAATAGGTTTTAATCTTTGATATTAATGATACTTTGTTTAAAAAATCTTGAATAAAACGGTGACGAGTACGCTTCAGAGGGATCGAAGCACTTTGTATGTCGGCCATCTTGAATCCGCCGTTTTGGATTTGTGACAGGTGCTCTCAGTTTAATCTTCCGATTCCATATTAAAACATTTGTTCAAGCGAGCCGGCCCATATAAGTACGTCAATGTATTGTACGTATCATTACTGATCAAAGTATACTCACGGTTTCGGGCTCTGACTTCCATATAACGTAATTAGATGGATAATCCTAAAACCGAATAAAATATAATATGTGCCAAATGAGCAGCATGTTACATGTTTGTAAGTGTAAATGGAACAGCACTAATTCTTAAGGACAGAAAAGGTCGTTAATTACACTGTCTACTTACCGTTTCCTCCAGTCGAGGAAACTAAGTTAATTAATAATATAATTAATATTTGATACAGATATAAAAAAAAATAAAGTTTTCCATTTTCATTTCAGGCTTGGAGATGAGAGAGTTACCAATGGGCGAACCTCCACCATTCGAGGACCCAGCAATTTTGGAAAGCCTAGATCCCAGCATGAGGACGTATGCAAATGACTACGAGGACTTTGATGAGTCCAATCAGCAGCAAAACAGCTTCCTTGACTTCAGTAAACTAAACGTCAGAGAAGCTTTCGAATCTGGCCTAATGAAACTACAAAATCTGCCTAAAGTACTAAAGTGGAACAATGTTCCATTCGAAGAGTATCCCATTTATGATAGAAGAATAAATTTCATTCTTCCTCTATTAGGCAGACAGGAAACTTTCGCTAGATTCATGAGGAACTACGAAGATATAGTATTGAAAGGCGACGAGGCTGTGACACTTGTTATTGTACTTTATTTAGATAGCAAAAGTCCTTTAGACTACGAACATACCGAATCGCTTGTCCAATACTATAAGGATATGTATGGAAAAGAAATGAAAATTGTGAAAATGGGAACCACTACTTTCTCGAGAGGAGCAGCTCTGACCGAGGGCTTAAAAGAATGCGCGAGTCAAGACCTAGCATTTTTTATAGATGTTGATATGATGTTTAATTATGACAGTCTCAGAAGAATAAGGATACATACAATCAAATACCACCAAGTTTACTTCCCGATAGTGTTTAGTGAGTTCAATCCAGATGTAGTGAATGGTGAAGAATTCAACAAATTCAAAGATGTACCTCTGGAGGTTGACACAGATACGGATATTGAGGAAGTTGTAGAAAGTGAAGAAGTTGAGAAGACCGCCCGAGAAATGGCAAATTTAAAGTACAGTAAAGAAATAAACGATGACAATGGATATTTTAGGACGTACGGTTTCGGTATTCTTGGTATTTATAAATGTGATTTTGAAAGACTCGGCGGGTTTGATTTAAATATAAAAGGTTGGGGATTAGAAGACGTCCAAATGTTTGAGACGTTGATAAAGTCGAATTTAACTGTGATGAGAATACCAGATGATAGTTTAGTGCATATTTTTCATTCTGTGGAGTGTGATAAGAACTTGGAGAAGAGTCAGTTCCAGATGTGTTTGGGTACAAAGGCGTCTACGTATGCAAGTGAGAAACACATGATGTACTATATGCTGAATCATCCTGAGGTCCTCTGGCCTGATGTAAGTCCAGAAGCGGAAAAAGGTGCTAGCTAATACAGGTGTGGAATAGTAGAGACATTATTGAATTAATTTCAAATATTACAGGGACCTTGTTAAAACAATGATCCTTAGTTTTCTGTTGACGCAGATGATAGCTATACATATCTAAAAGAACTCGAAACCAAAATACTTACCTACTGTACCGGCACGAAAATGCATTTAAAATATTTTGTTCCAGTGTAAATGTAAAAAAAAAATATTTATGTCAACAATGAAAGGCATGGAGTAAAAAAGGAGCCCGTATATAATATTTTCAAATAGTTCTGTCCAAACTCACTTTTAAAGCCACTTTGATAATTCTAAATTGTTCACATCTAAATAACAATCGAAGGCGCCTAAATTTTTCACAAATGTAAAAATTAAAGAATTTTCCTATTTACGGAAGTTATTTTTTGATTATTAGCAATTATTTGTGCTTTGTAAGAACTTTTAAAGTTTGGATTATTTTATAGTAAGTATAACGTCTTAAATTATTCAGCGAACCTGGCAAGGCTTTTTTTTATCATGCTTTGTAAATTGTATATGTTCCTTTAATTGGTCTTATTTTTTATTCTGGTAAGTATACCTTGATAAAATTAAATTTGTATTGTGAATGTAAAAAATATTATAATTGAATTCGTTATATCATAATTTTATAAGGTGCTTTTAATTGATGACATTACTGCAATTTATTATGTGTTTGTGTAAGATATTATCATAAATGTTATATGTAATAGAAAATAGTAAGCATTTATAAATAATGTACAGATAAATAACGTTCCTAATAGATACAGATTTAAGATTTATGTAATATTTTAAATCTTATTTTAGGTGTTTTTGTACAATACATGTAAATAATGGTGCGGAGTCATTTCATATAAATATAATTTCCTGTTTATTTAAGAACTTATAAATACTTAAACTTAATTTCTTTGGTTTATCCTATCCTTGGTATTAAAATATTATATTTAAATACGTATTCTTGAAAAAAAATCGCTCAAGTTGTAATTCTTGTACTGAAAGTAACTAGCCGTCTACGAATCTAGCCGTACATAACGGCTGTATTTTTCAGTAGAAAATAAAGTTTGGTATTTGCGAGTTACTGAGGATAGGAAACCATTTTTTTACTGTTACTCATATTGAAAAGTTCTAAGTCCCCGTAAAACGTAGATACAAATAAAATACTCTATATATTTGGTTGTGAGTTTTGTATAATTTTATAAAATTGTACAAAAAGTAGCACTCAGGCAATACCACTTAAATGGCCATATTTACTTATTTTGTATAAGACCATCAATTGAAAATCAAGAATATTTTTAGTACCTCGTTGTTTTCTATATTATTATGTGTCTTGTGCATTATTTTAACAAATCCGGTAAAACCAGATATTTTTTTTTCAACGTCAGTAGAACTGACTATTCCATTCAGGTGTTAATTAATGAAAAAGTTAATCAACGGTTATTACTTTTTACTTAATAAAAAAAAATAGATTTCCATGTTGTATTTGAGTCCAAAATCTAAGGTAAATAATTAAATGATGGTATTTAATTGTTAATATTTGGGTATTATTATGCCTTACAAATCATATCTGGTGAATGTGTAGTATTTTATGATATGTTTATTTTTATTCCTGACAATGCTCGAAAAGCGGCATGTATTCGCTCCGGTCGTGTAAAAAATCGGAGCTGCGTAATTACCATCTAAAGTAAATTCAGAATCAAGATCTCGTATTATTTTATTATTATATATATCTTGAATACGGGATCTACAGATAATTATGTACCTACTCTTGGTTATTTATGTTATTAATAAGTTCTAAATGAAAAAAAATTAAATATGAACTACGAATAAATATGTAAAGAATCAAAAACAGCAGAACGCAAACCTTAGGAGCGTGGTTTACATAGTGTACCGTGCGGCGTGACAACATTACCTTAACGCGACCAATCACATGCGATCATTTCTAAGCGCCAAGTCAATTAATCAATTCATTCGAAATTAGAAGATACGTGTTTTGTTAATTGTGAACTTGAAGATTCTGAAATCAAAGCGGTAACTGTATAATAGTTACACTTCCTTACATATTTTTATCATATTTAATTTCTTAGCAGTGGATATAACAAAATTATTATAGGTTCAATTTTAGAAAATTATTCAAGAAACTTTTCTTATCTCCATTGTGTTCACATATTTTTTCTCATCATGAAAATCCATTGAAATACAAACCTCAGTCTATTAATCTAGTTGTAAGTGGGCATTGCCCATTTTTGCATAATAAACAAGTAGTATTTTTTATTGTAAATAATGTGTAGGTAATTGTTGAATGTGCTCACTAAGTGCCAAGTAGGTGTAAGTGGAAAGAACGCAATTATTTTATTATTTTTGTGTTGATATTATTGTAAGAACAGTAATGTGATTTGAAAGTGATTATTTGAAAGATGGTAAGAAAATATATTTTTTGTGAAATTTTATTTTATGCCTTTTTGTCTCTACAAAACCCGCTAGAGTTTGTAAATCATATCAAATGTAGATTTATGTCCCGATCTGTCATTTCCTAATCTTGCAAAAACGCTCATATCCAATGGTCGTAATAAATTACTTTACTAGTGGTACCACGAGATTTTTTTCCCATTATAGGTACTACTGCTCGAGTAGAACCATTTATTATCTAAAAATTTAAGGCGTCTACGACGCTCTTATGAAAGTCCATTACAAATTATAATATGTAAATTTTTTACATTGTTCAGCAATAAAAATATATAGAACAACTGCGAGAAGAACGCGCAAAATCTCGGGGCTATTCTTTAACATTTTTTTCTTGTAACTAGTATAAATAATTACGTGTATCAAAGATCTAATTTACAAAATGATTGATAGTTGTTGTATATCGTCTAGATAAACAAAATTGCGTGGTTGTGACATGACCATGTAAATTTATCTACAGTTTTAACTTACATATAAATGTCCTTAAAAATCCAAAAATCGCATGCTGCCAGCATGTTGAAAATGCTGCCCACTGTTAGTGGGACGTCCATAGGCCCGCAACAGTATATTGTGATGCATTGGTTGTACATTATTTGATCCTCTTGATGGTGATAAACCGCTCGAATAAAATATTATAATAAATAAAATAAAATTAAAAAGTGTGTATCGATTTTATAAAATAAAATACAATGTAGAATGTAATGATTACGACACGTTTGCATTACCTCATAGATAATGCGTACCTAACATCTGCTCCAAATGACAACATTTAGACGCATCCGATGATCGACAATTTGCATCATGATGCCGTGCGCGTACGCATGTTGCACACACGGTATGTCGCGGTGACATTGTGCAAATGTCCGTACTGATAGCTTTGAATGTGCAGGGTAGATAATAGCTTGGTTGATTTATGTATTTTACGAATTCGGAGTTTATTGTTAGGGGTTAGAGTATGAAATTGACATTTTATGAATATTATTATAATAATATTCATGACTGAAATAAACATTCAGTAATGTGTTGAATTATACTAATATTCAAGACTGAAATAATATTATGAATTAGCCAATTTAGTTTTTCACGAAATTCCACCGGGTTGAAAGTTATGCCGGAATAAAGATACTCGTGTAGGACGTGATCCCATAAAACGTTACACTCCTTCTGGGCAGTCGGTGAAAAGAACATTTTGTTATTAACTTTTTGTGAAGTAATTCCCAGTTGGCATATGTAAGCAGTTACGTTTAGTGCTAAAATCGTGAGGTGATTAGATACTTGCAAAACCATGTGGAAACGATTGTCGATTAATGCAAAGCAAATAGGATTTCACATAAAACCCATGTACGATGGGTTAGGTAACCTGTTTTTATGTTCTGAACCTGGTGTTTTATATATGTTTATACAACAAGTGCATATCTCATAAGCTCTTCCCAAAACCTGACATTTATTTTCGTAGCATTACCACGTATACTGATTTTTTTCTTTAACGCTAGATTAACTTGCGCACTATACCATACGACTGCAAAAATTTCAATTTCTGTTAAATTTCATGCTCTTAAACGTTTGTTAGTCTCTATCTTCTTTCTATAGGTCTGTCTATATATTGTTGAAATATTTGATAAATAATTTGTTTTCTTGTTGTACTATGAAGTACATAAATAAAGTGGCGTTAAATAAATTTAACAATATCGATAAAAATCAACTTCGACCACGCGAGAGCTTACAAAATATGAAATACTGTCTCAGCCGGATTATCCACAGCTGAACACAGCCTTCGCCAAAATTTGTATTGATAGATATATAGATAACACTTTACTGTACTTTCTTATTAATATAACTAACAAGATATTTCATAAAGATAGTACAATCGGCGGCCTTATTGCTAGGCAGCTATCTCTTCCAGGCAACCGTATGCAGAAAAATCAATTTGATTAACAAATTGTTACTACTAGTAAGTATTGTTACTTATTATGTACACACAAAACTTGATTAACCGTAATTTTTGGCTGAATTCATGTTTTTTTTATCGAGAGACGTATATGGATTGTGTTTTCGAATCAAACATAGTATTTTCCATTTCCTTTGGAATATTACATATTTTATGCACATCAGGAAGGCGATCTCTCTTTCTAAAATGTATGTTCTAAATTCGCCTTATTGTTCTCATTTCATTTTAGCGCCTGCTGAGTGAAAATGCTAACAAAATTACAACGAAAGGGCAAAAATTAAACCATGAGATGGACTTGAACCCGCGGTCGTCTGTCAGTATAGCCGAGACCACGGTAGCTCAATTGGCAGAGCATGTCTCGGCTCAGAACGCTCAAACGGATGGTCGATAATGTTGTTTGTATATAGCTGTGGAGAGGCTATATTTAATTTACGAATACGTCCAATTCGGGCTATATTTTGTAAATCGATCCTAGCGTATCTCTGAGGGATTTTGTAGCGAAATTGATACGTACTTCAACTTTACCGAATCTGTTTAATTATATTCTTTGAAAATTACTATGGTAATTTTACTGCTAGTTGTTAATACTAAGGTAAATTAAGAACAATCACGATTGTAACACTGGGATTAAAGTTAAATAAGCGTTGCTAGGTTAAAAAAAGCAAAGACAAACAAAAAGTCTTACTTGGGGAATGGTGAGCTATTTTTAAGTTATCTTTCTAAAAATATTAATAGTCAAAATTCAAGTTGCGTGTGAAAAACATTTTTGATTAAAGAAGCTTTCTTTTCTGATTGTGATTATCACGCGGAGCCAATATTGTCAATTTATGAATAAAATTAAATTGTTATTAATCTATGATGCGCATGGGGTTAATGACAATAATATAAAGTTAATTCTGCCTCTGTCAAGCTAAAGCTACGTAATTTAAACTTAAATAATAATAGTCTCTGTTATACGTATAGTATGTAACATATTGTTAAAAGACGTTTAAAAATAATGGCCCGGAATTTCTTGCCCGTTCTTCTCGTAGTGGCTCTTATTGCTTAAGGAGATAACAATGGTGAAATCGTATTTTTTTGGTTTGTTATTATATATTTGATATCTAAGAAGCGGCGTAAAAATTAAATTAGGCCTTTGTTTGTCATAAACAAATTGTATTGTTTATCATTCTATTTCCAGTTTTTGTACTTAGTAAACCTTATTTTGACTATATTAAAAATTGTCTCGAAAACTATGGATATAAGGCACCTTACAAGAATACGAATTATGACCTTAATTAACGATTTGTATTGTCTGCTTTGTTTTTATTCTCATCGCATCCATATGAAAAGTATTATCTCTAATTTTCGCGCATTTCGTACCTACATGGAAAGTGACGTTTCCGCTTCGTTGTAGGCTTGTAGCGCTCGCTGATATGAACCTTTATTCTACAAGTAGTTTGTGTGATTTAGGAACCCACTGGCAACGAACTACTAATTTTGGCATTGTTAGCCTCTTAAAAGTGGCAATAGAATGTTAAACACTTCAATATGCAAATTTCAATACTTCAATATGTAAAGTCATGGACCCTGGATTCTGTGGAGTGTAGATTTATACAAAAAAAAATGTAAATATTTGTAATTGATCTTCATAAGATTCTATAACTTTAATTTAATACATTACTTTTCAGAACCACATCATTAACGGATGAAATGATTTTGATGATATCAGTCATTTTTCCAGAGGATGTTAGTAATTCTGATGCAATATAACAGATGGAGCTCTCTGCACAATGTGTAGAGAACACATAGCGGCTGCGTATAAACGTCGGTCAAGATTGATTGGTTACTGTGGAATAAAGGTACTAGATAATATAAGTTTAAAGTCGCATAAGGACCTAACCTAGTTGGAAAGTAGAAAGAATAATCGTATGGCTCCAGAGGGTAGTGTTCAGTAGCTAGCTAACCATAGGAGCTAGGCCAGCGGGGAGATAAGAAGTCCAAAATCAAACGAACTTCGTTTTTACCCCAGAGTTTAGAAATGTCCTTCTCCATCCATCAATATGTAATTAAGTGAAAAAGGAGTAGGTATAGTGTTTTTACTTACATGATCTCTAAAGATCATGTAAGTGAGTTTCTTAATTCTACCATAAGTTCCACCATGAATGCTTGAACAGATGGGGTATCGTTACAATCCTTACACAACCCTAACTAAGTAACGCTGACTTTAATTTATAGCAGGTCTTGTGTTTTAATGAATATTAATTTTATTTGTTACTAATTAGTGTAGGTTCAATTTAACGTCACAAATTACACGATTCATAAAAAGAAAGATATTAGAATACATAACAATATAATATACGCCTTTTATTTTTTTTTTATTTTTACATAATGTTATATCTGTTTCTTATTTAATTGTGCCGGAACAAGCACGAAGTCACTCTGATGTTAAGTGGTAACCTTGGCCTATAACAGATGCATTTCATCACAAGTGACGAACTGCACTGCGCCCGTCACCCTGAAAAGTCTCATATGCCTGTTATTTTAATGGCTTCTAAGGACCACTGCCAGAACACTCTATTAGATGACAGATTTTCTACTAGACGGTAGCTAGTTAGGCCAGCAATCGCAAAATGCACTTCCACAAATAATAAAATGAAAAATCTGAACTGGTCATCGTCTAAATCCTAAACATATACCTACTTATATGTTAATCGAAGTTAACCGGACTCCAGCATTACCCAGTTCACAGACGTCTTAATGGCGCCATAACGCATTACCAAAGGAAAGAGCGCACATTCTAAACACATCAAGAGATTCGCGCAATTATTTCGCCATTTCATTGTACATGGCTGGCTGGCGTTGCGATGGGCGGGCGCTTTTGTTAACGGCAGACAATGTATTGCGTAACATAAAGTATACGTTCAGTGGTGATTAGACGTAAGATACTTCTGTGCTTGCGTGTGTGTGGGTAATGGGAAACAGGTCAAAAATATACATATTATAACAGACCAGGTGGTACTTCTTGTCCGTCTTGATGAGTAGCATATATTCAGTTTCCAATAATAGTGCAGTGCGAGTAGGATTACATAGTGTGTAGGATAGCACTGTATCAAGCGACTCAATGGGCAAACGATAAGATCCAATGTCTCGGGGTCAGGTGCAGGGTGACGCTGTGTAATATCACGCAGCTTAACAGGATGGGCTCAGTATCGAGCACTTGAAACACGCGGGGGTCCATTTGTTTAGGGTTCTGTCCTTGTTGTACTCACTGTGAATTAGCCACTCATACCTACCAGCGGACCTGATGAAAACCGGTATAGTGCCCTTCATTAAGAACAGGACAGGAGATATCTCGGCCAAGGGGAACTATCGCCCTAACTCTTGAAATCGCAAAACCCCGTTATACGCCTATTTCATTGACCTCTCCAAAGCCTTCAATCTTGTGTCTTCTGATGTACTTTGGAGAAAACTCCATGACAGGGTGTGCCGGGGGAAATTCTGAACATATTTATGTATTAGTAAAATAACCAAGTTAATAATGTCAAGTGGTCCGACACTCTTTCTGAATCATACTGGTTGGAGTGTGGAGTAAGGCAAGGAGGGTATACCTCTCCTAAGCTCTTCAACCTGTGTGTGAATGACCTCAGAGTCGGGCTCAGCAGCATGCGCGTCGGATGTCGGGTGGGAGAGGTTAGTATTAATAATATTAGCTACGCGGACGACATGGTGCTGCTTGACCCGACTGCGTGAGTATATACTTGGATTATGGACAAGCTGGTACTCTCGAATTTCATGTTCAGTATTGCTACTCTTTCAGAAAGGCCGTGGTAGCTTTCTATGTTGTTTTTAAGATAGCATTTAACTATAAAGCCTATGCTATGCCTTCCAGGTGTGTGGCCTGCATAGCAGAAAATGAAGTTTTCATGCTCTTCGATTTTGTTTTCAATGCGTCTTGTTTCGGCTAATCCTATTATGTCGTATTTAATTTATTTGAGTGCTTCATTTAGCTCTATCAAACGTTCATATGATGAAAGTGTTTTAACGTTGTATGTCAGAATGTATAACGTTTTAGTAAATAATACGGGATAACTCACGTGAATCAGTCAGATATCGGGACGCTTCACGTGAGTTATCCCGTATTATTTACTAAAATGAGTAAAAACCACGTTAGTTCTTATAATAAAAATGTATAACGTTTTTTGTGGGCTTGATTAATTTATTGGAGGGTTGTTTGTTGGGTTTTGGTAATGATCTTCCTCGGTGACCAGCCGGCTTGGAAGATGAGTTTGATGATCTGATAGAACTTTCATGATCGCGGAATTGGTTTTAAAAAAATAAAAGTGATATATAACCCTACTTTTTAATAACGAAAAGTGACTTGCAATTATATAAGCAGTATAGCAAGTCGGGGCAGGAACTCAAGAGGGCACTAGCAGTAGCATAACAATCGCTTTAAAATTATATATTATTAAATTTTTTTTTATTATAAAACGATCCAGAAAGTTTAAAAAATGGAGGAAATAATGCACGAGCTTCGAAAAATTCGAATTTAGATGAACAGAAAACTACAATAGAAAAAAGTGACATAAAATATGACATGCATGTACAATAGAAATAAAATATGACATGCTTGTCATAAGTGAAAAAAAAACAACTGCAAATAACAAAAGAATGCTTTTTTCTTCGCCTGAAAACAAAACCGCAAAAGGAGCCGAAACAAATACACGGGCTAACAAGAAAAATAAATCACTTTTTTTTTATTGCTGATAGGTAAGCCTTTGACCACAATCTCACCTGATGGTAAGTGATGATGTGGTCGAAGGTGTTAACAGGCTTAACCTAGAATTACTGGCTCTCAAGGACAGCTGCCGGAACACACCGTTAGGTGCTTGGCGACAGATTTTCTACTTGAGGGTGGTCGCTAGCCAGGAGGGCATTCGCAAAATGCCCTACCACCATGCGATGAAGCTCAAGCCCGTAGCGGTATTCGAACCATGGACCTGCTTCAATCCATAGCCAACCTGAATCCATAGCCAAAGCCACTGAGCTATCACTGCTTCAAATCACAAACACCAATAAGAAGAATATCAAGCCTATCGGAAGGTATTTTAAAACCGGGCATGCTGAAATACCTGATTAACAAAAACACAAACAACCCATCAGATTTGCAGCAAAATAATAAAGTTAAAATATAGCAATTACCTTCCCCCTCCTACAACGTCACCATACAACAACCACTATCAGATCATCAAACTCATCTTCCAAGCCGGCTGGTCACCTAGGAAGATCATTACCAAAACCCAACAAACAACCCTCCAATAAATTAATCAAGCCCACAAAAAACGTTATACATTTTTATTATAAGAACTAACGTGGTTTTTACTCATTTTAGTAAATAATACGGGATAACTCACGTGAATCAGTCAGATATCGGGACGCTTCACGTGAGTTATCCCGTATTCTTTACTAAAATGAGTAAAAACCACGTTAGTTCTTATAATAAAAATGTATAACGTTTTTTGTGGGCTTGATTAATTTATTGGAGGGTTGTTTGTTGGGTTTTGGTAATGATCTTCCTCGGTGACCAGCCGGCTTGGAAGATGAGTTTGATGATCTGATAGTGGTTGTTGTATGGTGACGTTGTAGGAGGGGGAAGGTAATTGCTATATTTTAACTTTATTATTTTGCTGCAAATCTGATGGGTTGTTTGTGTTTTTGTTAATCAGGTATTTCAGCATGCCCGGTTTTAAAATACCTTCCGATAGGCTTGATATTCTTCTTATTGGTGTTTGTGATTTGAAGCAGTGATAGCTCAGTGGCTTTGGCTATGGATTCAGGTTGGCTATGGATTGAAGCAGGTCCATGGTTCGAATACCGCTACGGGCTTGAGCTTCATCGCATGGTGGTAGGGCATTTTGCGAATGCCCTCCTGGCTAGCGACCACCCTCAAGTAGAAAATCTGTCGCCAAGCACCTAACGGTGTGTTCCGGCAGCTGTCCTTGAGAGCCAGTAATTCTAGGTTAAGCCTGTTAACACCTTCGACCACATCATCACTTACCATCAGGTGAGATTGTGGTCAAAGGCTTACCTATCAGCAATAAAAAAAAAGTGATTTATTTTTCTTGTTAGCCCGTGTATTTGTTTCGGCTCCTTTTGCGGTTTTGTTTTCAGGCGAAGAAAAAAGCATTCTTTTGTTATTTGCAGTTGTTTTTTTTTCACTTATGACAAGCATGTCATATTTTATTTCTATTGTACATGCATGTCATATTTTATGTCACTTTTTTCTATTGTAGTTTTCTGTTCATCTAAATTCGAATTTTTCGAAGCTCGTGCATTATTTCCTCCATTTTTTAAACTTTCTGGATCGTTTTATAATAAAAAAAATTTTAATAATATATAATTTTAAAGCGATTGTTATGCTACTGCTAGTGCCCTCTTGAGTTCCTGCCCCGACTTGCTATACTGCTTATATAATTGCAAGTCACTTTTCGTTATTAAAAAGTAGGGTTATATATCACTTTTATTTTTTTAAAACCAATTCCGCGATCATGAAAGTTCACAATTTACTTCAGTTTTAGTTAGCCTTTCACTTAAAATGTATAAAATATGGGAGATATGTCTGTATCTCCCATAAACACACAATATGACTTGTTTACAATCGAGTCGTTTTCACTGATAACATAGTTTTCACTCAATGTTTGACGTTATCCGCTATGTATTATGTAAATCACTTGTTTATTTCTTCACTTTTGTCTTTTCCGCTCAGTAAATGCACTTCTTTTAATTTTAATATCAATATTAGTACGGAGCAGAAGTAAACATTGGCCGAGTACATGTGCACATCTCATTGGACTCCTTTACAATATCAATAAAAGTGGTCTTTGGGGCCGCTGCTGGTAACTAACCCGATATTGTACTTAAGCCAGGAGCCATTTAATGGTATTTACTTTGCTCTTTGATTACTTTAGGATGTTTTGCACGACTAGTATTCACTTTCCTATTATACAGGTATTATAACGTTTTTGTTAGAAAGTAATAATATTTTATTTGGGTCGAATATCATAGTATCAGTTACTTTACTTGCTTCTATTCATTCCATGCCTGATTTAAAACTTTTTGAAATAAATTGTTTTATATTTGGATTTAATTTGCTGATAGCAACGATATTGTTTTTACTTCTAGGCGTTTCTAAATTGGCTTTGATTTTAATATTAATAACACAATTTAAAGCAATTTCATTTTTATTTTAAATTGGGCTTCTAAAAGGCCAGTTTCAACGTTCCTTATTCAGAAGGGATCCATAAAGTTTATTCATATCCTTTCACCTGTCCATCTGTTTATTATGTTTATTTTTTTTTGAGTCTAAGTCCATCAAATGTTTTGAAAAGGAAACCTGGGAATTAAATGCCTGCACCGAGGCAGCAAAACGTTATTGTGGTTAGTTTGATCTCTTGCTGTATCTTTATTTCTTAATTTTGAGTTATGCAATTAATATATATTATATTTAAGGATTCATTCTATAAATCATACACTTTGGAAACAGTATTAATAAAGTTTCCTCGATTGAAAAAAAAACGTTTTTGTTAGAAAATAATAATATTTTATTGGGGTCGAATATATTTGATCATTGTATCAGCGGTAGTATCAGTTACTTTACTTGCTTCTATTGATTCCATGCCTGATTTAAAGCCTTTTGGAATACATTGTTTTATATTTGGATTTGATTTGCTGATAGCGACGATAATGTTTTTATTTGTAGGCGTTTCTAAAGTTGCTTTGATTTGAATATTAATAACACAATTTAAAGCAATTTCATTTTTATTTCAAATTGAGCTTCTAGAGAATCTTAGTAGTAATTCTTCGGCCGTCGGCTGGGGACGGATGTTGTTGGCGTGCCTTACTCACGCACATACGCGGCGCGCCTAAAAAGCTCGGTGCGCTCTTAAGGCCCTTGGGTACGTCAAATTCGTACTTTCTAAAGCGAACTCCTCCGTAACCGCTGAAGTTGAAGATTTGAAAAAAATATATTTTATAGATGAATTCAAGTACAACATTTGCAACATATGATTTTACGGTATTACTATTACTTTTGCCTTAAAAAAAATTCAAACAACATACTATTTCTTGACTTATATGGCGAACTCCTTCTAAACGGCTACGATTTTTGAAAAATAAATTGTACCATTAAATTTCTAGATTGTTATACTACAATTATAACATAGCATTTGTAAATCCATTGATATTTTCCTAAGAAAATGTCGAATTATTCAGATTCAGAACGCTTGCGGTTCCGAGGTGCTCTGCGCGGACGCGGGCGGCAGTGTTGCGCAAGCGTTGGCACGGGGAGGCTGTGTCGCTCGTAGCTCCGCTCGCGCTTTCGACTGATAACGATCTTGTCTTTGTATTAGTGCATTGACACGCGAGATTCGTAGCTGTGTGCGTGCAATGATTCGCTCGCTGCAGAGGGCCAACTTGATTGCGACGTGAAGTATGCGCGGTGACGCTTTATTATTGGTATTTTGTAGACAAATTTTATTCGAATTGTCTCACATATGAAAAGAATCAAAACTTGAAATTGACAATGTTGTGGGTAAATTACAATGGGCGGCCTTATCAATAAGATCAATGAAAAGTTTTATAATATATGTACAAAATTAATTAGTAATGTCTATAACGCTCTCATGTTATAACTGGTTAACTAAAGATAATATATTCTTTTATATTATGGTAAATAGTTTCCGGCTTTAGTAGTTTGTAGGGTACAAAATGGTTCTCTACTACATTTAGAGTTTGTATGGGGCTACATACAACTTTTGAAGTTCTAAGCTTTTCTTGATAATTGTATTAGGTGTTTTGATATAGGTTAATTAATACTACATAAAGATAACGTCTGCCAAGTAAAGATGGATAACGTATCTCGAAAATAGTGAGAGATAGGTAAGGGAGATTAGCACCGTGGGGTGCCGGGTTAGAATTGCACCTCCCCATATCATCCCGTGGGTGTCGTCAGAAGCGTCTAAGGGAAAACTACTTAAAGGGGGGCAACAGCGCCTTCTAAAGAACTGCCAACTTACATTGCGATCCCCAAGACGCCTGCCAAGTGTGGGGATTATGGCAAATACCCCCTTTAAAAGTGAGGCTGTGTTCAGCAGTGGACGAACTGACTGTTACAGTTACAGTACTGAAAATCGATATATAGGTTTTTCTGGACGTCCTTATTCCAAATTTGGAATTTATTTTTCGATGACATCTGCCAAGTGAAAAAAGTTAGTCCGATATGGCTGAAAATCAATATCTTGGTTGTGCTGTGCGTCATTATTCCGAATTTGGAATGTATATTCCGATGACGTCTGCCAAGTGAAAAAAGTTACCTAGATTTGGCGGAAATTCAAAATCTAGGTAGTTCTAGACGTCTTTATTCCGACTTTGGAATTTATTTTTCTATGACGTCTGCCAAGTGAAGAAAGTTACTCCGATTTGGCTGAAATTCAAAATCTAGGTAGTTCTAGACGTCTTTATTCCGAATTTGGTATTTATTTTTCGATGACGTCTGCCAATTGAAGAAAGTTACTCCGATTTGGCTGAAATTCAAAATCTAGGTAGTTCTAGACGTCTTTATTCCGAATTTGGTATTTATTTTTCAATGACGTCTGCCAAGTGAAGAAAGTTACTCCGATTTGGCTGAAATTCAAACTCTAAGTAGTTCTGGACGTCTTTATTCCGAATTTTGAACGTATTTTTCTATGACGTCTGCCAAGTAAAAAAAGTTGCTCCGATTTGGCTAATAATCGAAATTAAGGTTTTTCTGGACGTCTTTTTTCCGAATTTGGAATTTATTTTTCGATGACGTCTGCCATGGGAAGTAAGTTACTCTGAATTGGCTGAAAATCAATATCTAAGTTTTTCTGGACGTCCTTATTCCAAATTAGAAATTTATATTCCGATGACGTCTGCCAAGTGAAAAAGTTTTTCCGATTTTGGTGATAATCGATATCTAGGTTGTGATGTGCGTCATTATTCCGAATTTGGAATAATTTTATCTATGTCGTCTGCCAAGTGAAGAAAAATACTCAGAATGGACTAAAAATGGATATCTAGATTGTTTTAGACGTTATTATTCCAAATTTAGAATCTGTTTACGATGACGTATGCCCAGTAGATAAAGTAACTTCGATTTAGCTGAAAAGATCGATCGTCTAGAACAACCTAGATATCGATCTAGGTTGTTCTAGACGTCTTAATTCCAAATCTAGAATTTATTTAACAATGACGTCGGCCAAGTGAAAAAAGTTACTTTGATTTGGCTACAAATCGATACTTATCTTGGTTTTCCTGGACGCTTTTCTATTCGTACTATCGATCTTAATTGTTATTAACTTGTTGTGAAGTGCGTGAATCCCTCTAGGGTGAGTTCCTTATTTATTATTGTTATTTCATAGTGCTGACTAAAACCTATGTAACGTAAACAGCTGTGCTGCCCTACCGCGCTAGACTGTGAGTTTTAAAATGTGAGTCGCTGGTAACAGTACCACGATCGTGTCGGCGCGGCTTGGCAACAGTTGGCTGAGGAATATCAGCTACTAAGCCGGTGTCTTCCTTCCAGGATTCCACTTCACTGATTTAATCCGAGGACGGGTGTTTCGAGCACTCACTACCGAGATCCAGAACTATCAGCTGACGCCAAGACCGCCACATCTGGGACCTGGATCACGTGTACTATCAGGCCAGTGTCTCCCTCCGGTCTATGTAACTTCAGTAGAACTATGCGGCTGTGCAACCTGATAAGGCTTGGCCTAATAAACTTTTCAAACCTACTCCCTGAGTTTACCTACCTACCTGCTGGCCGTGGGATGATTAGCAGTTCCCTATCGCCGCAGTACGATAAGAGTAGGAAAATTATGATTACTTATCAAAGACGTACGAATTAACATCAAAATAATATTTTGACTAACCTCGACGTTTCGATCAAGTTGCATTGACCGTGGTCACGAGTAGACTGAAGAAGCGGGTGTCATCGTCTTGAGGAGCGGCGGGAGCGATTTAAATCTACCCCGCTTGGTTTTCGTTAATGTAATTTAGAAACATGAGTTTAGTTCACAAATGTTTAAAGAAAAGTACTTATAAATCAATTATTCAAATCTCCTAATAAATGAGAAAGTATATCGGTTACCTTTTCACGATGGAACCAATCTTTACAATATAGCTGTAGATAAATTGCCCATATTATTATTTCCTAGACAAGAAATTATTCATCTCATATCTCGTACCCGGAAAGTAGTGTTTGTTTGATGCGAGTAGCGGGTGGAAGACTGCTTCCCACCTATGGGCGGGAAAATGTAAAGGTAAATACTTCCTTCTCAAGGGCTGACATGTCCAATAGCACAAACGTTGGCCATTTTGTATTTTTGCGTACGACACAGTCGTCCCTATTCTTATTTTTCAATGAATTTTCGCCATTATACAAATCTTCCTTTTATATCGTCGTTTTTAAACGAGTAAATCCGCGTCGGCTATAATCTCATTTATAAGGAGATTTGAATAAACGATTGATTATTATAATTTTCTTACTCTTATCCGATATATCTTAGCGTTTTAAAGATACGTCATCTATCTTTACTTAGCAAACGTCATTGAAAAATGAAATCCAAATGTAGAATAATGACGCCCAGCACAACCTAGATATCGGAGTAACTTTCTTCCCTTGACAGACGCCATTAAAAAAATAAATCTTAATTCGGAATAATGACGCCCAGCACAACATAGATATCGATTTTCAGCCAAATTGAAGTAGTTTTTCACTTGGCAGACGTCATCGAAAAATAAATTCCAATTTAAATTTAATTAATAAAAATAAATTAAAATAATAAATTAAAATTTGGAATAAAAACGTCCAGAATAATAATATTAATATAAACAATAATATAAATCTTTATTTAAGCCAATAACACTTTTTCCAAATCTTGTATTACTGGTGGTCTTCACACTTCGACGTTGAAATTTGTATCGTTAAGACCTTAATTGATAGCTGTACAGTGCACAGTTGACTTCAGTACAATTTTTCACGCAAAATAGTTATAAACATAAATTTAACTTACAAATTATCCATAAAATAACATCTTGTTCAGTTTCATACATTTTTTTTTTATAAATTATCCACTAACTTACAAATTATCCATAAAATAACATCTTGTTCAGTTTCATACATTTTTTTTTATAAATTATCCACACAGGTGGTATTTATATTTTAACTAAATTTGTGTTATTTACGTGTTTGTATGTGTGATGCTATATGGTGATATATAAACTGAAAAATTCAGGACTTGATTATATAAATATGTTTTAATAAAAGGGCTAAATCTTCTTGCAAAAGTTGTACGAATGACAGGTTATTTTAATTGGAAAACTCGTTTATGTAGCATATTACTAAAATTTGCAGATTATTTAAAGTCTGTGTGCGAACTGAAAACAACCTAGATATCGATTTTCAGCCAAATCGAAGTACATTTTTCACTTGGCAGACGTCAACGTAAAACAAATTCTTAACATGGAATAATAACGTCTACAACAACCTAGATATCAATTTTCAGTCAAACCGTAGCATTTTTCTTCACTTGGCAGATGACATTGAAAAAATAATTCCAAATTCGGAATAATGACTCTCAGCACAGCCTAAATATCGAGTATCAGACAAATCTGAGTAACTTTCTTCACTCGGCAGATGACATTGAAAAATAAAGAAAAGGAATAAAGACGTCCAGAACAACCTAGGTAGGTACACTATACGTTTTCATTTGACGACTGATCTCAGTCGCAGTTGCAATTGCGGATACTCACTAGAATCGTACGGTAGGAATATAAAGTGCCATGTTACCGGAGCGCATCGCGCATCTGCATATTCTTTGACCGTTATATTTGTGCAGCGAGCGCGGAACGTATGCGGCGATGCGCGAGTAAAGTAAGCTCGATTAGGTCCAGATGCTCAAGGCCATTGGCGACTCTAATCGCCTTAAAGTCACTCTTAGTTTTTTTGATATTCAGATCCTAAGTGTGGACACTTAGGATCTGAATTTATATCGCCTGCACCTCAAATTACGAGCACATCCCGATAAACTATCCGGCAGATATCCCGATAAACTATCCGGTCCCTTGAGGGACTAAAAATTATTCGTATTTCGATTGTGGATATTTTAAGTAAAACTTTCAATCACCAAAGAGATCAATCACAAACATTGTGTGAACAGGTTCTCTCAATTCTCTCAAATCTGTTTTTTTTTGTTTCTTAGGTTTATTTTTATTTATTTTTTCTACCTAAAAAGAATATAATTTTTCAAAAACTACATACCGAGACGACGTTTTCTGAGACTATTTATAATTCCAAGCTGCAGGAAATAAATCGACCTGTAACGGATGGTAGTGGTAAAATTGTTACGATGTACTTCCTTCAATTATTCAAATGTAAACAATAGCCTCTAACTATTTCTATGCTATGTCTTATTTTTCTTTATTAAATATGAATACTTATTCATAACTCATTCACATACTCACTCACTCATTTCCTCATAGAGGGTAAGTGTCCACCTCGGGAGCCAACAACTATTTTAATTGTTTTTTTTAACTAGTGCGCATGTCAAGGATTCCTACCACTTTGTCGGTGAAATGAAAAATCTACAATTGACTGATGATGAAGTTATGGTTAGGATGTACAGTCGTTATTCACCAGCCTACCTGTACATGATTGCATTGAAATTGTCAAAAAAAGACTTAGTGAGCATGACCTTCCCATGGAATATGCAGAATTACTGGAACATTGCCTAACATTTGGCTATCAATCTGGGAAAATAAGTTCTACATACAGACCGATGGTGTAGCTATGGCCCCTCCAGTCTCCCCCGTTGTTGCCGATATTTTCATGGAAGTCTTCGAGGAGAGAGCTCTCTCCACAGCTGTGGCTATGCCGAAAATCTACAAACGGTACGTAGATGATACTTTTACCACCCTCCCCAGTAATAAAGTTTCTGCATTTCTAGACCATCTAAACTCCTTACATAATAAAATTCAATTTACAATTTTTAAGGCCTGTTAAGTGCAATATTCCCCTACAAGATGCAGGTGTTTACAAACTTGATTGTGAGTGTGGGCTGTCATACATTGGGCAAACAAATAGGAGCGTCGGTATCCGGGTAAAATAACACATTGCTGACATGAAGAACAGACATTCGACCAAGTCTGCGCTTTGTGAACATGCCCAGGACAAACCCAACCACTACATTCGGTTCGACAACCCACAAATCCTCGCCAGAGAGACCCGGTTTATGCCAAGAATACGAGGCTATTGAAATCAAAAAGTAATCAAATTTCAATAGAGATGATGGTTGGCAAGTACCACCTGCTTGGGATCCTGTTATTAAATTTATTAAATCTCATGGCCGACACAAATCTGCAAGACCTCTGGACACTGTGATCGAATACTGCGTGAATAGGGAACGTTATGATTAATACAAAAATATCTGACGGTAGACCAAATAATTTCTTAATAACTCATGTGACAAATAAAACCAATTAGTCATCCCGTGACCACTTGGTTTTTAGTCTTATTAAAGAGATTGTATAGTTTGTTTCATTGGTTTTTTTTTTATTTTTATTTTTTTTATTGCTGATAGGTAAGCCTTTGACTACAATCTCACCTGATGGTAAGTGATGATGTGGTCGAAGGTGTTAACAGGCTTAACCTAGAATTACTGGCTCTCAAGGACAGCTGCCGGAACACACCGTTAGGTGCTTGGCGACAGATTTTCTACTTGAGGGTGGTCGCTAGCCAGGCGAGCATTCGCAAAAATGCCCTTCCACCATGCGGTGAAGCTCAAGCCAGCGGCGGGATTCGAACCATGGACCTGCTGCGCGGCAGTCCATAGCCAAAGCCACTGAGCTATCATTGCTTCGTTTTAAATGTACAAACAAACCAATGAGTTTTTTATCTACTGAAGTAAAACTTAAGAAGATTTAAATTATATACTATCTTAATTAAATTATTATTGCCATCATAAAATAAAGCATATTCCGTTTCGATTGGATATGGCTTTAGTATTTATTTTAATTCGATGTCATTACATTTGTTTCTTACTGTAAGTAAGTATTAGAAATAGGATAAAACTATAGGTTAGTACCTAAGTGTAATTAGTGAGCCCAGACGCCTGGAGAAAATTAATGAAATAAATCAGGCAACTGGGTTCGTGGGCCCACATGCCAGCCGTCGTAATCTGTTATTTGTGCTGAGGAGCTTTTGAGTAAGTTATTATTTTAACAACTTATTTTTAATATTTCGAATATATCTTGACCTGTCAAGAACAAACGTAACTTCCGCCCTAGCACGTGTATCCAAGGCGGCATTAGTAGGAACTTACTTTAGATTTTTTTCTAATTTGGTTAGGTAGGGGAGGAGGCTCGAGCAATAGAAGATAGACCTTACACCCTGGGTTGCAAGTCCCAGGCGCCTCTGATTAGGTCTCTTCCTCTGCAACGCTATGGACTAGGGTTGCCAGATCAAGGTATATCAATTCCTGGACATTTCTGAGGTTAGGAAGGGAGTTAATACTCTGACTAAATAAATCTATTCTATAATTCCGGGACAATAGAGCGAAATTAATGGACACGGGACAAGACACCCCATTCCGGGACTATCCCGGATTTCCCGGACTTCGTGCAACCGTACTATACTATGGACCCGGTGCCCGCGCAGTGAGAAATAGAATGGTAAGTAATTCGTCTCTTTTTCATCGTACCCGTTGTCAACACTACAATTTTATCATCGTCTTCACCCTGACGACGACATTCGACTACATTCCCATTTGGATGCCACAATAATAATGCCATAATACGTTCATTTGGCACATATTAGCATTACAATTTTACTTATCATCAATCAAGTCAAGATGTTTCTCAATATAAGAACCGTTGAAGTAGGCATACGTGCTCAATGGCCAGCCACCATAGCGTTCACATAAACTTAATGAAATCACTTTCGTTTATTGCGCAAGCGGTCAAGAGGTGAATACGTTTATTTTCCAATGGTTTTCAAATTGAAATATCACGATATTTAATAGTGTTGAAACATCAGACGTTATTACGTGTTTGCAAATACTTGATTTGAGTGTTTGGTATAAATTTTGTATTTGCTAAAATATGAGGCAAGTAAATAGAAAAATCACTGAGAATAATTTTCGGTAGATGTTAGATAATAATAAATCCAGCTAGGTCGACTTACTTTTTGTTTTGGATGATGTTGCGAGTGACCTTATATACCTTGATGTAATATGTTTTTACTACAGGCAAGCGTGATTATATGACAAATTAGGTGAACAAGTAATATATATTCTAAATGACTCTACTTCGTGGGAAGAATGTCTATTGTTATTTATTTATATGTGTATTGTGTTATTTGAATGATAGTGAAAATGGTTTTCATTTTGAAATTCGAACTCTATAACGGCCATTGTTTTCAAAGGAATATATCATAATTATTTCAAAATTAAGTTCCTCTGTATGACATTTTTGTTAAATAACATGGAGATAGTTTTCTAAAATTAAAATTCATAGCCTATTCGTTTAGGACCTAGATTTTAGATTGCAACCTACTTTGTTGAAATAGCGCTGTATCGTGATTTGAATTATGTTTAGAACCTGTTTTCGTGCTAAGAATGCTTTACAAGATGTGTTCAGATGATGTACCTACACATGTTTACATTCTTACTAGTGAAATGAAATAAAAACCAGGTATACGGTGTCGAAATGTATTTATCTTTTTTTGTCAAATAAAAACATTAAAAAAACTTAATAATTAAAAGCTAAGCTAATCTTATGATAAACTTTATACAAGGCATGAGTCGAGCCCAGCGGGCAGCCACTGCGCCTCTCTGCCCGAAGCTTCCACCTGTCAAAACTGTCAGATTTGGCAGGTGTCAGTTCGGGCGCCGGCGCCTGGCTCTCCGCAGGATTGACACACCCGTGTGCGTGCACAGTCGCAAGCGTCGGTCGCGCGACGGTGTAACGGCGGCCGGACCGGCATCACCTACATTGTACGTGGCTGCCGGTCGAATCGAACAAACATTCGGCCGTGCTCGTGTTCGCAAGCACAACCGAATAACGTAGACCATTACAGGTGTATCACAGATGATAAATCTTAGGTAAAGTTACTATTTATCATCTGTGATACCCCTTGAAGTTATAAAATTCGTTTTGGTTTAGTAAGGGGCACCGTAGCTGCTTGAGGGGGCACGAGCGGGGTATCCGCCACCGCCGCCGGAGGAGTATCCGCCGGATGAGCTGGTCTGCTCGTATTGCGCGACCTGCAGAGCTTGACGGACTCCCTCAAGTTGAAGGCCGACGACGCGGGCAGATGGTACTCCGTAGGAAGTTGATGGGGCTCCGTAAGATGAAGAAGGTGCGCCGTAGGATGATGAAGGAGCGCTAGCGCCGAAGCCAGATGATCCACCGGAGGAAGCTTCTTCTTTAAGGAGGATCTGGCGCACTTGTTCAAGGAGTTGAGGGTCTACGTTTTGTCCTTCGGAGGTCTGGTAACCGGAGGAGACAGCACGGTAGCCTCCACCACCGCCGCTCAGACCGCCGCTGAAGCCACCGCCGCCGCCACCGTGACCGCCGGACGGCCTGTTGTAGTTGTAGCCGCCGGGAGCTTCGGCGTGGGCGACCGCGACCAACGCGAGGGCTATGCACTGTGGACAAAACGAAATGTTAGGTTAGTCACAGTTACCGTAAGGTGTGAGCAGAGGATTGTTTTAGTTTATGTTGAGCGACAAGTGTTTGTTGTTTACGGAGTAAACTAAGTCAATGATTTAGAATCGACTACCTAAGGACCTATTACCACCTGATAGCTGATATATTATCCTTCCTAACTTACTAACTACATATACTATATATTAGACCTATATACTATATGTTAGACCTTTTGAGATATATTTAGCAACGAAATGCTCAGCAGTTGCCTTGTTTATAATTTAAATGCTGCCCTTTGGCTTACAAATGCGTCAAACTCACCTGATAAAGGGCAACTCCCGAAACCTAGGTTGCTAATTCTAATTCTAGCCTTCCAAAACCATCTTGGATTCACTCATTAAAGTTCATTTCCTTTTAGACTACCAAAAAAGATAAGCTATAAGAAGTCAGGTAGAGTAGAATCGTTTCGAGCAAATTATTACAATGAAGTTCAACTAATGCAAAACGCTTATATATATTATGTAATATTATCATATTCACTGACTATACAAACGTAAGCCAAGAAAGCTCATCCCAACGTTCTTCATTTAAACGACCATATTTACAATACTGATTACCGTCATCGTGATAATAGACTGCTAAGCATCACATTGTGTCTCTACGTTTATTTTTCTCGATAGAATCCGTATTCGCAATTAGCGGATTTGTATGTAAACAGAGAGTCTCTTGCTTGACTAAGAGAATAAGTATTAAGATATTTCCAAACTGTCTATGTAGTTTATAAGTTTCTTATTTTTTTTTTATTACCTTTAAACTTATTATCGGAATGAAATTGAATAGTACCCTTATAGTTAAATACTGCCTTTCAACTGCCACTACCTTAATGTGGCCAATATCAAATAAAACAATTATGTATAACCTCTTTGTTAAACTATTCAGGATATTATGTTGAAATCAACTAAAGGGGATCGTCATCTCACGAACACAAATGTCTGTTTTTAAAAAGATTGTAGTTGGAGATAGAACACATCTTATGGTTTCTCTTTTTTTGCATTTTATGAGCCCTTTTACGCCTCCATTGTGCGACTTGAGATTTATTGCCCATTTATCTAGATGAGATTAAAGTAATTAGCATATTACCCTGATGATACTATGCTACTGTAGCACGGCTTGAACGTATAAAAGAAAGAAGTCATTAATGAACATGATAAATTAGAGAATCTTATTAATAAAAGAAAAAAGAAATGCAGCATACCTAATGAAGATGACCCGGCACTCTTTAAAAAAATAATAGCTTTGAAATTGGAACACGTCAACCATAGAGTATAGAAAGACAATGGATGCGACAGAAGTGAAAGTCAGAGGTCATAGGTAAGCAATAAAGGCAGTGTTATATAACATTACAGTAACGCGATGAGTTCTTGTGGGAACATGATCTTTGGTTACGTGGGACCAGTGTGTTTCTGACCTAAAGGTCTAGTCCTATCGACAACTTCATGTTAATAAGGGTCTTATAAACCTGATTACGTTGAACTGTAATTATCATCGCCACAAGTTGGTAGATTTTTAAATACGCTTAGATGGGTATTAAACACAGTTTTCTTTATTATTCAGTTGTCTAGACGCTTTACCTAATAAAATTAAGTAGGTAAGCATTGCTTATGTTATGTTATGACAGAGAATCAATAATTTTACAGTCACAGGATAAGTATGATAGTTCCAGTATAAGAATATAAAGGCTGTTATATCCTCTTCTTAGACGTCGTAACAGATGACTGACGGTATGAATTAACTAATTAATTAATGAAAGTAGGTTACATGCTACACGCACAAAAACTCAGAGCTAAGCTGGTTAAGCTAGAGCTTTTGAAGTGTCGAGATGGTGTAGACGCCATCATTTTCACCAGCTTAAATCTGCCCTTATATGGGCTTACAAAAACATTCAGCACTAGATCATTTTTAGATATTTTTACATTAGTGTCTCGTATCATAATCGAAGCTGCATATGATTAAATTTTTTTGCAAAAACCTCTTTCGGAGAACGAAGATGGAAAATCCACAGTATTGTAAAGTAGGTACTAAGAATCTTCCAGTGGCGATCGTTACGTCATCAGGCGGAAGTGCCACGTCTCCGGAAGTCACGGAAGCGCCATTACAACTCTGAACTCTCTCGGAGCATACCGGCGCAGGCGCAGAGATTGCACTCTAATGATGATGATGACATTATATACTCGTACGACTTTGTGAATTTTGTGGAATGATGATTTCATCTTATTTTATAATTTAGATTGGTTATGATATATAGCAGCTCGCCTGTTCTTAATGTACTAGGTATATTAATGTTGTCTTAGGTTTTCGCGATTGTTACACATAGTACCTAATTAATCGGAACGAAACGTCGGGACAAAATAATGACAAATATACGCGATTTAAACCGTTTAAAGTTGTTTAATTACTACTAGGTATATTGTTATGAATGATAAATGCATTTTACAACCGAGTTGTCAAATTCCTACCCCGCCGCCGTGCGATTGTAGTTGATTTTACGATAAAGGCATTATAAACACACGATTTTATAGATGCTTGCCTACGACTCCTAGAAAGATGATTACTTTGTTCTTTATTTTACTGGGTACACTTTCATTTGACCTCTGCCGGGTGGTCGCATCTAAATAATGTTTGTGATATATATCCAGGCGCAATCTTTAATAGTTATCCTAATTTTAAGATTTCTGAAATTTATAACCACAGATTATACAATAGTTGCAGTTAGGTTAAAGGAACGTGAGTAGTATTTATTAGCTTTTCCTCTAAGTCTCCATGATATTCATTCGCTTTTACTATTGTCTTACCAACTCCCGACACTAAATATTTTATTACAATGTTTAACCGTTTGAGTTTACGGCATTTGGTTAGTTTACGATCTGTTTTATTCATTTTAAACCTGAACGTTTTGTTGCGAAGGTATTTGAATAAAATTTATCATACTAGTGTTGGCGACGATAACTTTCTTCTTTGTATGAGTTTCATTGAAATGTCAGCGGTGACCGACAATAATAAAGTGACCGATAATTATGTACGAGAGTCAAAGAATAAATAAATCTAGGAACTAAATTTTTTTTGCCTGCAGACTCTTTGCTAATCTTCTTGGATATACAATTATAAGTGTGGCCTATGATAACTGTCGTCTGTATTTAGAATATTGGGTTATTTATTATATTTGTAAATTCACACATAGCAATTGCTATATCTGTGTAAAATAAATAAATAAATAACTAAACCTTAACCCGAGATGCGCATTCATTTTGGATTTCACAGGATGGTTCGTTCTTAATTAAAAATGTGTAAAGCTTTAAGACTTATTTCAAAATTATTATGTATTAAAAAGTGGGTAGACTAATCTGCAGTGCGATTTTTGACTAACTATTATTATTATTAAAGTAATTTGTTGTAATTTTAAACTTTAAAGGCATATTAAAATAATATATATAGAAATTGAAAAAACTGCTGCGAGTACATAATATGTGTTTTTACATAAATTTACAACACGCCCACCATGTTTAGAATAGTGTTGGACCATGCACCAGATTGCGTATCGATGAATCATCAGTTCATCAGGGATGACCACGTTTGGCACTGTTTCTGTGAAAGGACATGTAGACCGAGGTTTTTGTCGATAATAAGATGCAATTATCCTATGTTAGATTGTTGAATAAGAAGCTCCTTACGATGAAATGAAGGTTGTCTTTTTTTCTCCATCGTTTTTTGCGAGTTTAATAATATACTTGCCATCTATCTATCATATGTAGTAAAATGGTAATAAGATGCTTCGAGTAGAACTTAATTTCCGGTGTATCTAAGATTCAACTAATCTCAGATGATATTAGAAAGTAAAACTATATATAATCTTTATAAACAAATTAATTTCGCATCTCAAATTTGCAATAATTTTGTTTAATATTGTAATATATTCAAATGTTTTCGTTCCGTTCCAGTGCAGCTAAAGATTTCACTGTGATTATAATTTGCATAACAAAACATACAAAAAATTTACCAAAAATAGTTTTGCTAAAGTTATTATGCATATTAATTTCAGTTTCTCTCTAGGTCATTTATAGAACTGTATAATATTTTTATAACATGCATAATTTTTTTTTATATATCCTTCAGCGAATTTCTGGTGTAGCATATTATTATTACGTTCCTATCACATACCTATTGTTAGTATAATATGAGATCTGGTTATGTTTAAAAATATAATACAAATATTACCTACATAAAGGTATGTTAAAATATTGTACCCTTTATGATGGGTATAATAAAATACAAGTATATTTTTTTTAAGTCTTAGTACACTTAGGTGTCATATTTTTGTGTGTTACGTGCGTAACAGTCAGACATGAGGTCAATATTTGTCCGTCCGTTTAAATATTGATTAGTAAATGGATATCAGCCGTGAAATGATTTGTGCCTAATTCTATTATTGACCATTTTATTACTTATTCAAATTTATAATTGTTAGAGGACTTTGTTTAAATTAACGCATGACTTCTTATACAAATTATATGTAAATATATATATGTCTCTTGATATATATAATCTTACTGTGTATTCAGTTTTATGTAAAATATTTTTAGTATTGTTACATTTAAAAAATTATAAACAATACATACGTACATATATTTAAATCTATATTATATTTAATCATCGATCATTTTTTTATTATTATTAGTCACTATATTTTCAATCACACCAGTTGCATGTTAAACACATGCTTTTTTCTTCTCTGGAATAAGCTGTGGAGCAAAATTATAATATGAAAATAGTTTTTTTTTGTAAGTAATAACTTTACTAACACTACAACTTTATTGTACGTAACTTGAATTAATATATGTTAATTTGATAGATTAATATGTAAATGATCATTTCAAATATTTTTGTAATAGCTTCATAATTCCTTTCATAAACGCACGCTACTAAAATTATCTCGAACTATGACCTGGCTTGAGTTTTGAAATTAATGCGTTGCCTACTTCTATGGAAGACGCGCAGTATCTGCAACTTACAATTTATTACATTACTCAGAACGATTATAATTTCATACGGTTTTGTAATTCGCCATTACTTACTTTAGTTACCTCTCGACTTGAAAGTATTTGAATGCTGTGTTGAAAAGCTTCTACGAGGAGCAGCCGTGATAATGTTTTGTTACTTCACAGTAAATTAGGCATGAAACTGTTACTGCAATTGTTATGGGGTTTAAATCTGTTACCAGACCTATAAAACTCTAATTATACAAATAAAGGTAACGATTAATGAACTAACGAGAATAGTACCACTCGGAGAGGAGTTTGGGCAATAACATTAATATACGAGTATATCTTTATTTTGTAAATGAACGCGAAACAATTTTAATCAATGTAATAAATTTGTGATAAGTAAACATGGTTTTTAATATGATCCAAAATACACGTTTTAAAAAATATAGGGGCCATCAGGTTAATAAATAAATATATTTTGTTTATTAAACTGATGTGTGTAAAAAATGATACTTAAATTCATTACGTTGGTTGAGTGGAATGAGTTTCTCGTTTAAAATTGCGAGTTGCTGGGATCCATCTCCGGTTCGGCCTAGTGGTTTTTGTTTTTCAGAAAAAAAAAAACTCTTGTTGTTTATTAAATTTTCTGTTAGAAATAGTCTCGCGTCTGACGATGTACGTATACCATACCCGTTAAATATAAATTGACAATAGAAATACCCTAACTATGTGGAACCTAAGTCTTAAAATGTTTTTCTGCCACCCGTTCCAGGATGTCAGATAAGATTTCATGAAACGTTATCATAACATTATCATAAGTTAAAAATTAAGAAAGCTAATTCTATACAAGCGTTATATAAAGCTTAAGAGAAATCAGTATTTTGATGTGAGCTACTTAAAATGATGCTATAAAAACGTGAGCCCCGAGCGAAATCACGCACGTGATGTGAACTTCATGCTGACGTGACAATAGCTGTGATCGTTGTGAATGTCATGATTTATGATAAAAATGTCACGTAGAACAAAAACAGATAAAAAGACAGGTCGTGCAAATCTGGTGCATAATCTTCTGTGATAACTATATTAAGATCTTATCGCAGCGCTTTCTAGTCGCACTTTGAGAATGATGCTTTGTGTTTTAAAAAATATTTTGCATCAAAAAATATTTTATATAATTTTTACGCGGCGAAAATTTTGTTGGCAGTATTTCTCTCTTGAATATTGAATTAAATTTTTTATATAGATTTTATATTGTCATCGATATAAATATGTAGCAGTATTTTATAATTGAGTAATCAATTGGTAATTTTTGGCGGTAAAGGATGTTTTGTTTGGTAGTTAACAAGGCCATAAAAATGAGATTTTATCGGACATGCTACGGTACCTAATCGACGTCGAATTCGTGTCGTGCAGTACCTTCATGGAATTCAAATTACGACTCATTTGTTTTTTTTTACAGAATTAATACGACATAAATCCTCTTTTGACCGGGAAACTGCACGATACAAACCCGTTATCGATAAAAGTTCGGAAATCAACACTAGTGCATTCAGTCACATTCCTAATTTCGAAAATGAAATATCCATGTCACAGCACTACGCGATTCCCGATGCACCCGTTTTGATTTCGGAACGTCACAAACACTTGTCACTTTTACACTGTCACTATTATTTTTTAATTTCCACGGCACTGGACTTACCGCTGCAAAGGCTTTCATGATGCTTAGTGATGGGTCACTCTGGTGGTTAGTGAGGTAATGTGATGAGTTCGGTCGTCAGGTTGGATATATACTAAACAGTGGGCAAGGTGGGGCGGAGAAAGGATAGGTTAGTTGTGTAAGCTAGGGAGAACCATCCGAATAGGAAGTTTTGTCTAATTGGGGGCCTCATGCGATTTTTTCGGTTATCATCGATGGATATAGTGATGTGCCGAGGTCGAGGGCTTCGGAGGATGCTTCAGGCGAGGTTTTGAGGCCTTTGCTGTTCAAATGTAAGATGAAATAAAATATAAATGTAGTATCAATAAATTGTGCGAGTTAGTGGTACGTAGACGTATTAGAAAATAATTATATTACCTGTAAAGATAATACTTAGGTAAGTTAAGGAAAGGATGGAATATATGCCATTAGGCTGGGCACGCTGCCAATTGGTAGTGGGCTGGAGCATTTAGACTGCTTGTAAGACTGAAATTGTAATGAGGTTGTCCGAAGTGGTTTTGTTGTTGTAGCTGTAATGTCGTATATAGTTTGTAAAGTTTTGTTAATAAAGGCGGTATGCCTTTTTGACAGAAATAATAAATAAATAACATTCTTTATAGTACCGACAACACCAAGACTAATATAAAAATATTATGAAGCGCTCGTATCAAATCATCGTTTCATATCGTTTGCTCAGACGTTCTTAACCGATCAGCTAAGTGAAGCAACGTCCTCTACGGTCATGACTTGGATGGGTGACCGCTGGTGGCATTACTGCTGAGCGCTTCAGTGTTTCAGAGGGCACGTTACGGTGTTGGTCCCAGTTGTTGTCTGAGGATGGCAGTCGTTATAGCACGGTGGTAGGGCATTTTGCGAATACCCGCCTTGTTAGCTACCACCCTCATACAATAATAGTGCTGTGGTTAAATGATTTAGGTCTTTCACTTCTTCACTTCAGTGTGTATAATTTTTTCATATTCTTAAGTCTTCGTAAAAGTAGTTCTTGTCGAGTTAGTAATTATTTCTAACATTACCTATATAAATTGTGCATTAATGCTTGCTATGTAAATAAGCTTATTAGCGGAGATCCGGGACCCGCAGTTGTGCATGGCTTCGAATCCCGCTTGTATGATAAATAACCTTTGGTTGTATTTGGTAAGTAATACAATGTTAGAATTATGGGGTTCCGTCATAGTGAGCTAATTGAAAAATTTGTCTTGTTTGCAGTTCAATTCAGTTAGGCTGCAGATGATACTCCGCCCTGGTTAAACGATATGAACGAAAGGATAAATTTGAGCTATGACTCATTTACTACGATAGCTCTATTGGTAGTGCATGGCTATTGAGACTGATGGTCGCGTGTTTGAATCCCTGTCGTAGTTAAAAAAAATCTTTCGTTGTAATTTTATGTATACTTATATACTTATTTATTACAAATTCTATAAAATCGTTAAGGGCGCACCGAGCTTTTTAGGCGCGCTGCGTATGTGTGCGTAGTAAGTAACGCACGCCAATAGCATCCGTCCCCGTCCGACAGCCCAAGATTTACTAATGCGGATAGGGACAAATCATCGCGGCTCTGACTAAAATGGGCGGAACATGCGTGAAATTGAGTATTTTCTTCGTATAGTAAAAACAAATACCTATTTGAAATATTTAATGTGTATAAGTTATAGAAAACATGTTGTTTTTTTTTATTTTTCAAATACGGATAACTCTCCGCTAAGTATTTACGCCGTACTAAGGGTTTATTTCCGTTTTTAGATGTAACTTTGGTTTTTTTTTCCGAGAAAATTTTAAGTAATCGTGTTTCCAAAGTGTATGATTTATAGAATGAATCCTTAAATATAATATATATTAGTTACATTACTCAAAATTAAGAAATAAAGATACAGCAAGGGATCAAACGAACCACAATTACGTATCGCTGCCTCGGTGCAGGCTTAAACGAATGAATTTGAATAACAAAAAGTAAAAATACCGATTGCAAATTATTTACGCTTCACTTTCCGGTATTTTAACAAGTCGCCAGTTACTATAGCACCCAGGGGTAGCGGTAGGGGTGCGGTGGGGGTCCGTACCGGGGGTAGCCCGGCATCTCAAGGGTAAATAATTTATGAGCAATTTAAGTATAGGTATGCAAAAACTAAATATTATATTATTATGAAAAATTTTGTTCCATTGTTGTGCCTATCATATCACATTATATTATTCTTTTATATAAAAAAAGCAAGTCCAATGTCTCAATTATATGCTAGGGAACCCTCCCACCATGTAAATAATTAAGTAGTAAAGTGTTTATTTATGAATTATTGACTATTTACTTCTTGCCTGCAACAAACAAGACAGAATAGGTGATTGCTTGTCTTTATTATCATACGGGCAAACATCTCAGGCCGTAAAACATGAGGTTAGTAATAATTATTATTAGATATCATATTGCTTTTCAGCTTTTGTCGTTAGTAGCCTAACCCTTTAATTATAACATTTTTACAAACTTATAAGAGATCAATTTTTTTGTCCCGGGTGGGGATAATATCCAAAATACGTTTATTAACGAAAATCGTATTATAATGTGTATGTTTAATACAAGTATGATTTTGGTCTAGCAAGCTATAAGTATTGCTGTTGTGTTTTTAGATAAAAAACTGGGTATCATGTTTAGCTATTTGTCACACACTTCTGTGATGCACTCGTAGCATAGCGTGTCTAGCATAGCAACGATTGCTGTGATGATGAGCGTGAACGAGCTTCGGAAGGCGCGTTAGACCGTCGATCCTAGTTGTTGTCTAAAGATGGCAATCATTATATATATAATCTAGCTACCTACCACGTTTCAGTAGAAAATTTGTCACCTTTCAAAATTTTAATATCACAAACTTCCTCACCTCTAGTTGAACTCGAACCCACGTCCCCGATTTTATGCACCGGGTGCCTTAACCACTGGACCACCGAGGTTTGCTCGCCTGAGCCGAAATTTTGTGCTCTGTCATTTAGGACGGTGGTTGGTCATCAACCCGATGAAATACTAGACTTCATCCAAACGAAAGAAGTGTTTTTTTGAATACTTTACTAACGTAATGATGTCGCTATATATATTTATAAACATGATTACTATCACTATCGTGTGCTAAGCAAAAATCACATAAACAAATTTTTAGAGCACAAAATTTCTCACTTAGATGTTACGATAGCCCAGGCACCCGGTGGGTAAAATCGGGGGACGTGGGTTCTATTCCCACTCGAGGTAAGAAACTTTGTGCTCTAAAAATGTATAAATGCGGTTTTCATTCAGCGCTTCATAGTGCTTATTTTGAATTAAGAAAACCTGTCGCCAAGGACCTAACGGAACTCCAGTATTCCTGTAGCCATCTCTGATAGCCAGTAATGCTATGTTTGGACCACAGCTTCGACGGCATCATTTACCTTCAGGTGAGATAGTGTTCATAAGCTAAGATATAAAAAATAAAGCGTCTTGGTAGGATATCCATCATGCATTCCCCATATCTAATGCTGCATATCTAATCTAATTACAAGTGTAGGCGGCGGTGATCATTTACCATCAACGTCTGCTTATTTGTCACTTTTCGTATAAAAAAAGAAGGTGGATATTTTGTGGAATGTTCATATACACTTACAACGATATAAATGAAAATTCTACAAAATCTATCTAAAGGCAAATTATATCTAAAAGATATTGCTATTCAAACGGGTGTTTGACACAAGCTTGGTAGGTTTTCCCGTTGGTACTGCAATATCTTTTGTAGAAATGTAGATTCTACAAAGAACCCTACCAAGCTTGTGTCAAACACCCGTTTGAATAGCCTCGTTTGTTGGGATCTCATCGATACAGTAAATATAACCTAAAAACTAAAACTACGTATAACATTTCAACTAATCATTATAACAGAATTGAAGTACATAATCAAAGGTCTCTGAAGCCCGTCGGCAAATATGGACATCTGCAACATTCACCATCAATCAAGTAGACACAGTAGGTAGTACACCCGCAGGCCATATATATAAATGGCCAAACCTATTACATAACAAATTGAGGTAATAAAACTTAGCAAATTTTTCCATAAGTAGATATAACTCTCAATTAGAAAATCTGCCCCCAAGCACCTATAATGGTGTGTTCCGACAGGAGTCGTTCAGAGCTAGTTCCCGTTTATTTATTTTAAAACAGTCAATGTGGCTTACAGACTAAATCCTAAACACCATCAATTTATAATACAGAGATAATATATAACGTAGGTAATTATAAATAATATTATGAAGATCTAGATTTACATCTATGATCACCTCATCGATAGTGGCCAAAAACTAATCAATCCTACGAGCCTCACATTTATAGGGCTTCGCGTTGCAACAGCCCATTTAAGAAAATGTTTCTGTTAGTTATGATCAAAGCTTCAAAGGAATAAAATCGGCATTTGCAGTTTGTTGGTTAATATAATAATCATAATAGTTTGTGTATTGTGATAAAAACGTTCATTACAAACAGTTACAAATTATTAATCAAATGTCAAAAAGAATAAAATGTCAAAGTCTAATTAAGTGTCAAATGGAATAAATTTACAAATAAACATCATGTCAATACTAGGGCGCATCCCATTGGTCTTTGAGACTTTCACAATATTGTAAAACACACAAAAAAGTACCATTCCATTTGTCACACATTACATCAATTTCGGTGTTGGCGTCGAGAAGTGCATTAAAATGGCGTTGGATTCGAATTATATAGATTATAGAGAATGGTACATAATATACCTTTATTACAAATTTTTGAATAGTTAAGTTTTTGCTTTAGATCATGTTCAAAATGGTTTCTAGTTTACAAGTTTGATGACCGATAGGTTTAATATTCTCAAATCTACTAGGTGGATTGACGATATCGTAGAAGTCGTGGGTAGCCACAAGTGACTAATAGCCGTTCTATCCGTTTTTTTCAACAGTGGAAGTCTTCTGGCTGATGACGATGACGATGACAATAATTCTCAATAAACTACTCCAGAAAAATATTTTCCAGTGTTAAGCGAGACGTCAACGCGGGCTTCCCTAGCTCTCATTGAAAAAGACCACCGAATGTGGTTGAAACTATTGTCCGAGCTATATGACTTATCACGTGAGTTATCCCGTATTATTTACTAAAATTAGTGAAAACCACGTTAGTTTTATAATAAAAAAATAATTTGTTGAATTTGTAGTTAATATTCTTGTATCAACATTTTACACATATAATATTTAAATTTTCAGTTTGTTACCATTGACCTATATATACCTATGTATATATAGATCAATGTTTGTTACTCATTCCGCTTACGAGAAAAATAGACATATAGACAGACAGACTGACAGCCACCGAATCCGCGACAGTTGAGTTTCTTTTGCTCTTTACGGCATTCTAAAACAAACACAATATGTAACTCTCGCTAAAGACAATCGACATCAAGTGCTAATAACTTAACAAAGCTGGGCAGAAAGGTAAACAACATATGTAAATAAGTAGGTAAGCCTGCAGGCCTCACAGTTTTAGTAGCCGTGGAACTCTTTGTACGAGTTCTTGCGTTCGGATGTACTCCCACCATACCTTTTTGTACCGCCAAGCAGTAATTACATTACTGTATTTCAGTATGAAATGGTTCGGTTTGAAAAAAAAAAATACTGCCGTGGAAGGATCTGGGAGCCCACCACGCGTATTATCCCAAAAAAAACCCCTAATGAAAATACGACCTACGATAAATGAAAGAAAGGTTATTTCCACGGGGTATCACGATTCACGACCCTCAGCTTTGAGGATAATGACGCAAGGAGGAGGTGGATTTCGGTTTGAAGGGTCGGTGTCGGTGAAATTAGGCACATGAGACTTAACAACTTTATATCTCACCACTTCTGACGAACTGCATCTGTTATAGGCATAGAGGTTTCCACTTAACACGAGGCGGGCGTCGTGCTTGATAATACCTATAGCATTCAAGAAAGAAAAGAATTTTGGTTATTCAATAAGGATATTTTTTTTCTTGCCCTGTAAACTAGGCATGAATGGACTTGGCATGCCTACGAGTTAGGCCTAGTTTCATGCCTAGTTTACAGGGGAAGAAATAAAATATGCTTATTGAATAACCAAAATTCTGAAAATACCATTGGTACTTACCTGTAACTTTCTATAGTAATAAGTATGTTTTGTCTGGAATTGTGATGGAATTTAGTACGTTTTTACCATAAAACGTGAATATAACATGGTATTTATATTCGCTTTGTTTTCATGGAAGAGTTTTTTCATTATAATGTTTTTATATAAAATCAAAATACACGCGCACGTTATCATATAAGAATGACAGCTCTTGGCAAGAAGTGGTAATTGTTGTCCGATTTGGGGCAAATCATTGGTGAGCATATCTATGCTTGCTATTTAACGGAATCATCAAAGTTTGCTTTCTGAATATATATAAGTGCCAATTTTGTTACAAATGTTATCGTCTCAAATCGAACGCATTAATAGTAAATAAGTTAAATATTAATTGATGTTGAGTTATTAAATATATTTTATGTAAAAAAAAAAAAAAACAAACAAGAGTACAGACCACGAGTCTGTAGTGTGTAGTATTTACTAATAAAAAAAAAATATTGATCATAAGTACTTTCCGTATCTTCATTCGAAATATCCATAGAGACGAGTGTATGTAATCGAGTGAATTGGTTATCTCCCCGCGAATTAAAAAATGGTATTTACCATCAGCGTAGGATGACTGGTAATAATTTCAACAAATATTTTGAACGTCCGGAACGTGTTTTCGGCAAAAGAATGTGTTAGCAAAATAGAAACTTTTACTTTCATTATCTGTTCCGACAAATTATAGAATTAAATGAAATAATATGTACGGAGCAATTACGTGCTTTATTGTTCATGTAAATAGGTTATAATTCTAATAACGGCGTTATACATTCAGACAAAAAAGTATCGGGAATGGATGATTTGTTTATGGTTCCCAATAATTCTTTTTGTTATTAGATTGGCACAATTGTTTTCCATTTTGGCGCGGGGTCTGAGTTGCATTTGTTATTTAGATTTAATACAGTGCTGTTTTTAGTTATATCATAATCTAGTGTGTGTTGCGAATTTCATAATGGACAAAATCATCGACTCATGCAGGCCTTTATTTAGAAAATTACAAATACTACCTCTTCCATGTTTATACACAGAGGAAATTGCTCTTTTTGTTAAACAATATCCAAATTTCTTCGAAATAAAAGCTAATGCACATCGCTCTACTCGATATAGGAAAAATCTCGTAATGCCTAAATCTAACTTAGCATTATTTCAAAACAATACGTATTGTATGGCAATTAAAATTTACAATAAAATCCCAATAGACATTAGAGACTTACCCTTAAGTAAATTTAAATCTAAATTGCATACTTGGTTTCTGCACAATTAATTTTATTCAATTGACGCTTTTTTTAAATGTAAAACTTAAGTAATTTGTAATTTCATTGGTTTTTGACATAATTTCATGACGTACCTACCTACTGCTTTATAATTAAATTCATACTTCAATAACGTTTATATTTTTGACATTGTATCGCTTCTTATTAGTATTTAGATATTATTATTTTTTTGTGACTTTTAATATATTTAAAATTTGTACGCCGTAAGGCAGAGCATGCTGGAATCTTTAGATACTGATAACTTAATAAGACCTATAATACCCATGTTTTTGACAAATAAATAATTCATTTTCAAGGCCTTTTTGGCTCTTGCTCTTATCTGTCTTTTTTTTCTTTGTAACTTTTTTCTTTATGTGCCAAATAAAATTATTTTTCTTTTCTTTTCATTCATTCATTCCCGAATACAAAGATTGGATGATCCAGTAAAGTTAGCCGTGGTAAAAATAAATATAAATAAAATTAATACGCTTAGACTTAACCTTCCTCCTTTATTTTTGGTTCATAATTCAATGAAACATTGGAGTCGCTGTTTCAATGAGCTTAACATTTCAACAAAAGAGATTTAATTTGACCTCATACATGTTGCATTACACATTCACACTTCAGGTACTCTTCTCATTAGCTATTTTAAGGTCAAACCGAGAAAAAAAATTGAGAGCTTATATTATTTCTGACATTTCGTAAGATAGTTCTCTGATGTGTGAGGTTGGCTAAGTTATGAGAAATGAGCGATTTTTGTTGATAAGAATACAATCTATCTGTTTATCGATGACGTAAAGGCGGCTATGGTAAAAATGGCGTTTGATGAGCATCGTGCCACCGGTACATCTTACGTCAATGTGGGGTGTTTCTTCACATTAAGTGCATACCAAAGCTTCTTACAATCGTCAAGTTCTGATCATCGAAAGGAGGCATACTTCTAACGAAAGCATTCACCATGGAATGCTGGAATCATGGAGTCCGCGATTTTTAATGTTATCTTTTTTTAAATGGGCCGTGGTATGCATTTCATTAACAAAAAATCTGTTGCTAAGTCCCTTTCAGTGTGTCCCGGCAGCAGAACCTGAGAGCCGGTAAAATTACAGGTAAATGAGACTTAACATCTGTATTTCTCAAGGTACGGGCGCAGTGCAATTCTCAGATTCAATGTATCTGTTATAGGCAGAGGTCAGTCCAATTAAAATGAGGTGGGGTCTAGGGCTTTCCCTATCAAAATCCCATAAAAAAAACGACATGAAAGACTTTGTATACGAAACATTCTACTAAGTTGACGACCTACAAGTAAACGTAAAGATTTTTACATTGGCTGCCCCAAGTGCATCATGGCATGTATGTTGAACACGCTATCGCTCCTGCCTCACACCATCTTCAACTATGACCGCAGCGTCTGTTATTTTGCACTTAGATTGCGAAATTGCGCCGAGTTTCATAGATTCCAATGCAATTAACTTTTCTTTTCTGACGTTGGCTATTGACGTACAAATCGTACTATTCACTTGTTATTGCGTGGCCGCGGTCGGGTCGGATTTTGACCGCGCACGCAATGCCTCCCATGCCTTCAGATTTTGTATATAATTACATATTAGTATATATGCATATTATGATGTCTCAGGTGGCGAACAAATTATATCTAGGTATTGCCAATACTGCCGTGGAGTCTGCACTAGTAAATAGATACTGTGTTTTTGTATGATAATTTCATGGGGAAATTTGGGTTGTTCCGTAAATTCACATAATTATGACAGGTTTAAACGACAAAACTCAGATTTAAGTCCTGTTTTTTAAAGATACTAGGTCTTTGAAGCGCTTACCATACAAACGCAGTGTTGCCATATTTTAAATACAAGTGTTCAAATTCGGTGAAATTTTAAATGTGCTTCAGCTTTATCTATTGGTTCCATGGATTGCCATTTTGCGGCTCCGCACTCTTTTTGCGCAGTTGGATAAAAACTACCCTATGTCGTTCCCCGGATCTCAAACTATTTCAATACCATATTTCATCCAAATCGGTATAGTAGTTTTTAAGTTATATTCGTTGCATACAAAAATACAAATCTTTCCTCTGTATAATATTAGTGTAGATGGTAATTACTAGGGGAATATTATTTTTAATGAAATTGAAGTCCAACCTATAAATTGGTACCGGTTGTACATTTTTTCAGGGATTAAAATTATAAATGTTTAAATATCATAAGTAAAATAAATAGAGAAAATATATTAGACTAAAATAAAGTACATTTTATCTGATAGACAAATCTGTGCATTTAAATAATGGTATATACAAAGGAATCGGTATTTCTTTTGTACTTGACATGGTGAACCGTTTATGGTAGAAAAAAAACATATCGTCAACATGACATATGACTCGCGATTCTAATTTGTCCTTTTGGTATTAACCATCGCAGTATTATTATATGTTCTATGCCATCGTGTGGAAATGGAGCGTATTCAACTTACGTTGTACTACAAACAAGACTAATTTTTGCAATTCACCTTAAACTTGTTAACGATGACGCAACCCTATACCTAATTTTAATATTTTTATTTTTGCCGCTTGACGCATACTCCGCTGTTGACATTAAAAAATTACAATGGAGGGACAAATTTTCGGGATTCGAGTCCGCGCCCCTATATGCTGTAACCGCTAAGCCAACATGACATATGGCTCATGACTCGAATTTGTTCTTTCGGTCTTAATTAAACGTCTGACTATAATTTTGCAATGTAATCATCCGCGGAGCATGCATCATTACAAAGATAAATATTACAAAAAAGCTCTATGGTGTTTACGGCGGCAACTTAACAGCAGTCATTAATATTCTGTATATTCATTAAGTATTCTGCTAACGAAGTTAGTAAACACTAAAATCAGCCGATACTCGAGGTACTTAATCGGTTGCAAAACCCCAATAGTCGCTCAACCGCACGCCCGCTGCATACAGAACACATATAACTGTTATTTTCCATCTCAGCCTCGGGGGTAAGCACATGCTAAATATACCGTTACTACATGCGACCTTCAACATGTATCAGGGTCGATCGATTTTAAGTAGATTTAAGAATTAAATCTCAATTTAAATTATGTAAAAAATAGTAGAAGGCGCTTGAAGCGTTGTATTCGACATTCTAGATAATTTTTTATTTTTATAGCTGAATGGATAGCTTTTGATTACTACCTGATGATAAGTGATGATGTGGTCGAAGATGTTGTTCAGGCTAACCAAGAATTACTGGCTCTCAAGAACAGCCACCGCAACACAACGTTGGGTGCTTGGTGACAGATTTTCTGCCTGAGGGTGGGGCTAGCCAAGTGGTCATGTCTGCACTTCTGTTACCTAATGGTGTCCTGGAGAGTACAACAGCTGAAAAACACCATTCGAAGCCCGTGTACATATGACAAAGTTTGCAGAGAAGACTTATCCGAGTTTGAAATTTCGTACCAACAATTATAAACTGTGTTGCCAGACATGCGGTAATTATCCTAGAGCCACGATACTTTTGAGTTTTTTTTTTTTTTTATCAAACTGCAACGATATTTTTTTCAAATACACGATAATTTTGTTATGAATTCAGAGCTCTGTAACAGAACGCAGCTTTTTGTATTATTTTTCTGTAATCTATAGTCTGACTGACCAGTCCACACTCAAGTCGGACGTGGTACTTATGTGAAATGTTTTTTTTTCCAAAATAGAGTTATAAAATAGCCGACACCGTCTTATAATCACTTCTGTTAATGGTATAGTTTTAGTTAATCAGGCTGAAGAAGGCTGTGACAGTGGTAGCGCTAAAACCTGCTGAATTGATTTTATACCAAACCAAGATTGATTAAATGTTCACCAATTCTCAGTTATATACAGCTCTGAAAAACCAGACCCCGTCAAGACCTACATGCCTCATCCGCTGAAATTGAATCATTGAGATCTAATTCTGACGATAAAATTACATTTTGATTAACGTTAATAAAAGACACATATTCAACGGTACCTATACTAAAATTTATAAGAACAGAAATAACCTGCATGTAGTTTTAAGAAAATTAGGTGGGTGCCTAACATTAAAGTTGCCTAATATGATCAGTAACAGATCTAGATCTAGGATCTACATTAAATTTTTTAAACGATATCTGTTATGGTTACACCCCCTAAAATTTTGCCGTATAATAATATATATTGATCTTTTAGACTCGGTTAAATAACGTATACAGTAAATTTGGACTTGCTGTAAAAACACGATCATTTTGCATTCAATCTAGGATAATTTGTAACTTACGGGTCTGGCAATAACTTGTAAATCATACCATCAGCGTTCAGCATACAATCTAAATCGTCAGAAAAAGTCAAATCTACCATAACGACCAGCACTAAGCCCAAAATCTAAGGTCCTTTACAGATTCCGATGCCCGTCACGCCTCACAATGACGACACGCCGCTTCCATTGTGCCGTAACCAAGCATTTTTTGACTCCATAATTTGATATTAGGAGGTTCGGCCAGTGTTGACATTGACCGGACCGAGTTCTACTACATCTGAATAACAAATGCTATTTTTATTCTAGTAAATGATAGTCTGTCCGCTTTGCACTGGAATTTAATGCATATTTATAAGTTATTTTATATGAATACCGATTTTTCAACATACATGACCTGACCTGTTTACTTTCTTTTTTATAGAGAAAGTCATATTTTTATATTATTTTTATTCAGTTATCATTTTAGTACAATATGATTATGAAATATTATGAATAGATTCAAGAGTTACTTTGAGAAAATCCTAATTCAATAGTATATATAACATTATTTATTACGATACTGTATTGTATTAGCCGGAAAGTCCACTGCTGAACTCAGCCTCCAGCTAAGGGGGATTTTCTAAATCTCTACGCTTAGCAGGCGTCTTGGGGATTGCAGTATAAGTTAACAGTTCCAGTTAAGGCGCTACTTCCCATATTCCGGTATTTTAACTTTAGTCACCTCTTACGACAGCCACAGGTAGTAACATTCTAGCCCGGCAACCCACGGGGTGTTTTTATATGACTTTTATATAATTAATATTAAGTTATAATATTATTACATTTGAATATGACTAGTTAGTTATAGCATAGGATTTGTGACTTGACGTGGCACCTTATTCGAGTCTATTAAAAAGGGGATCGACAGAGTCCTTAAGGGTCGGAAACGCATTGATAGTACTATGGTATTGCAGATGTCTATATGCAACGGTAGCCGCTTTCCGTCAGGAAGGACGTATGCTTGTTTGCCGCTCATAAAAAAAGATACTACACGAGTTGAAGCCTAGTCAATGGATGCACAGCTTGATGCCCAACCCTAACTCTTGGAAGGTATGTATATGATGATGATGTTTTTTTATTGCTGTTATGCCTTGTGCTTTTGACCGCTTTCTCACTTGATGGTAATTGATGACGCGGTAAAAGATGTTTATAATTAATAGCTATTTTAGAATTACTGGCTCTCGAAGGCTGGCGGAACACAGCATCGGCAGGTGCTTGGCGACCGATGTTCTACTTGAAGGTGGTAAGTAGATAACCTTACTTTAAAGTAACTGGATTGGACAAATTTTCAGGAGTAAGTATGTCGTTTTCAGATACCTTCAAATGAGTAGAACTAATTTTAACTTTCAAAAGAATGTGATTGTTTTTACTTCTGAATTTCAGCAGTCAATGGTAGACAAATTATTCTGAATGTCAGAGTGGTTAATACCTTTTGTTCTGTTTTACATGTTTTATTTGTACACAGCTGTTTTTTTAATGCCTGTTAGATATTCCAACACTATCTCATCTGATGGTAGGTGATGATGTGGTCGAAGATGTCGTTCAGGCTAACCTATAATTACTGGCTCTCAAGGACATCTCCCGGATACACCAATATTTTCAGAAAACATTGAATTTCACTAGATTTATTTTATATTTTTTAAATGTTTTATTAAATACTTTTTTTAAGGATATGTTCTATTATTAAATATGGATTTCCGCAAAGCTACGCCTCAATCTATTCATTAAGTATTATATTATTATTATTATGCTGGACACGCTGCCAAACGGTAGTGGGCTGGAGCAGTTGCACTGCCTGTGAGTCTGCAATGACTTATGGGTTGTCTAAATGCTTGCATTGTAGTTGCTGTAGTGTTGTTTATGGTACCTAGTATTTTCTTCATAAAGACATGAGTACTACCCGCAATAAAAAGTAAGTATATATAAAAATTTACAAATACTCACTTCACACTTACGCAACATCAGAAGTCAACAATTAAGTGCATTTTGGAAAAAATACTGCATCGTAAATGTGCAAATTAAATTATCAAACACATTCTTATACATTGTTACTAACCCCGTTTTGCTGTAATTCTTATGTAATATTTGACATTATATTTCTTTGTATCAGTGTTAAGTTAACGTTTCATAGTGTGCTGTACATTGGGCGCACCGCAGAAAAGATAATAGTATTTTATATCTCTAAGGGGCGCACTATATGTTGCGAAACTATACTATCTTATAGAGACAAGCTCGAGGGTTATTGAAGCGTTCCTAGCGAAGTTTCCTAAGCTATTCTGAATTGATCAGCAAAGTTAAGCAACGTCCGCCTCGGTCATGACTTGGATGGGTGACCGCTAGTGACATTACTAATGAGCGCTTGCGTGCTTCGGAGGGACGTTAATCCGTCGGTTCCGGTTGTTGTCTTCGGATGGTAGTCGTTATAACATGGTGGAGGGCATTTTGCAAATGGCCGCCTGGCTAGCTACCACCTCAAGTAGAAAATCGGACGCAAAGCACGTAACGGCAGTTGTCCTTGAGGGCCAGTAATTCTAGGTTAGCCTGAACAACATCTTCGACCACATCATCACTTACCATCAGGTGAGAAAGTGGTCGAAGACTAAACTATCGGGCATAAAAAAAGGTCAACCTGGTGTTAAGCGGTAACTTCTCCCTATAACAGATGTATCTCTTTACAAATGGCGAACTGCACTGCGCCCTTCAATCTGAGACATAAGGTGGTTCAGTCTGATGTGCCTGTAATTTTATCGGTTCCGGGATATTACTGCTGGGCAGTAGTAATAGGTGTGGGTAATTCAAAACAATCTGAGCTCCCATTTTCATGGTTTTACTTCCAAAAGTTATTTTATACTTTTTAGTATTAAAAGTTGGTTCCTTTTCATTGAATTATATTTTATAAGATCGATTTTCATTTCCTACAATACAGGTCACCATCGACAAGAGATGCAGTTACCATGCTATGGAGGTATAGCTATAGTTATTGGCAAGTACTTTGTCAGTTAATTGAGTGTAACTTACAAAAACTCAAAATTGTAATGGGACCAAAATGGAGTTATACTCTATCCAAAAAAAAACGAGGTATGAAAATCGTTGACAATTCCACGGTCAACGATTTTCATCACCAGAAAAGACTGTCAAAGAGTCATGGATTTCGATGAAATTCAAATTGATTTATTCCTGTCAAAGTGCGTTAAAGAATTAACATTAACGAAGAGTATATTTTGGGATGTAATATTTAAGAAAGTAAATTCGTTCCTTACCATTCATAATTTGCATTTTTATTAATTCTGAAAATTTTAAGTGCGCCCCATGCAGAACGTGGTGATGAACCCATATCGTGTAGTACCCCTAATGCAGGTCCGTAGCAACGTTGAAATTGTTCTTTTTACAGATGCTGTTTGCCGCTGCCGGAAATTTCAGTTCCACCGGGCGGGGACTTATGAAGATATAAATAGCGTAGAGTTTCAAGCAATTAACCGTGCTGCTAAAGAAATTAGCATTGTCCATAAATCAGCAAGTCTATGCCAAACTGCCTGAGGCGAGCGTAATGCGCGCGCCGCACCCCATGCGGGCGCAGACTGAAAAGCTTAAAATGTCTACGCAAGTAGCGTCCCACACTAAGGGCCGTTCTTACTTCCACGGAACCAGAGTCATGCCGTCAAGTCTCTTACCATCGTCACGCATCAGACCATTCGGTTCGAGAATAGCTGCAACATTGGCGCTGGTAAAAGCCCGGCGAAGGCAGGCGTGGCGGGAAATTCGACCTGCACTTCGAGAGCTAGAGAGGCCAGGGGGCCAACTACCATCTCTTAATTCAGTCTTATTTTTACCTTACATTTACAATTTTATTTCATACCATCAGATATGATTGAAGTAAACTTACATTAGAACTTCAACGTGAGAGCGGGCTGCACGCATTGAATCAAGCAATTCGTGCGATAGAGATAGCGCTTTATGTAAGTCATTGTTTCATAACGGCTATGGTATGGATCTTAGTATTCATATTTTAAGCTTGAAATAATGACTTTTGTTTTCCATAATAGTTTTAAGAGGTGGGAGTTAGGCCCCAGGGTGACCGAGTTGATCAACTGCAGTACCACACTGACAGTGATGTGCAACACAACACCTTGCACCCAAACGTAACCTAATAGCTAGACGAAAAGCGGATGGATCTATAAGGTTACCAGTTTTGTAAGAAGGAATGGCCTGTAACCAAAAACCAGATTCCCACACAGAAACAGTGAGGATAAATTAATTAGAAAAAAGTGATGGAAATTTTTCATACTCGATTTTCTATGAAAGGAGGTTGGCAATCTCTCTCTGCGCTAGGCAAAAAGCGCGGCAATTTACTTGTTTTGTAAAATGTTGTTATTTACTTAATCGAAAATTTAACAGTACGATTTTAATTATCCCAAATGATTTTCCAAAGTCTCATACAATAGTGAAAGTGACGATTGTATAGTGGTAACGCCACCAGAAATGGAAAAATACAGCTTCAGAAATCATAAAGAATTTACTTCCTGAGAAGTCTTGGGACAAATACGAGAAAACTTATAATGATTTTATTTTCCTCGTAGGTTTTTTTTTTTTATGTTATTGTGACGGAACAAGCTCGAGGACCACCTGATGTTAAGTGGTTTCCTCTGCCTATAACAGATGCATTTCATCACAAGTGAAGAATTGCACTGCGCCCGTCACCTTGAGACATAGTTGTTAAGTCTCATGTGCCTGTAATTTCACTGGCTCTCAAGGACTGCTGCCGGAACACACCGTTAGGTGCTTGGCGACAGATTTTCAACTTGAGGGTGGTCGCTAGCCAGGCGGGCATTCGCAAAAAGCCCTTCCACCATGCGGTGAAGCTCAAGCCCGCGGCGGGATTCGAACCATGGACCTTCTGCGCGGCAGTCCATAGCCAATGCCACTGAGCTATCACTGCTGGTGTTGTATAAATCACCATGTATCACTCGGGAGAAAGTTCTATTTCTGTTCTCGAGTTTCCTTTAAGCCTTCCGCTGCGCGTTGGGCTTAAACATACTCTTTAACAGAAATAGATAGTTCTCCCCTTGGTATACAATGTATATATATTTATCTCACAATAAGATGTCAAAAATCCGCCAGTTTATTATTTTTATTTTTTAAGTATCTAGTGTCACTTGCGCTATCAAAACGATTATAACGATATCTCATCCATTAGCATCGGTTTATGGTGGAATAAAAAAACTCACAAACATACATGAACCCTGATAACATAACACTCCCTTTTTTGGGTAGTCGTGTAAATAGTAGCCAATCAGTAATATATTCATTTCGTAAAAACGCAATTACTACAGTGCTAGTTTATGTTCAAAGTAATGTTGTAAGCGATCATTCAAGTTAATTCGACATGACTGCGCGATGAATATTCATTAATATTATGTAAATTCTTCTTGCATATACCTAATTTTTATGTGAACTTTCGTTTATTCAATTTTTTTTATTGCTAAATGATAGATAGTTAAATAACCTTATTGTTTGATACGCTAATAAAATACAGATCCAGCTTATACAAATGCTTACGATTATGTCGGAATGAGCGGGCTTATGGCTAATAGTGATTTGATTTTTTATAGCAGATAGGATAGCCACTATCGCACCTAATGGTAAAAGTTAAGTTAATGATGTTGCCGATTCCTTGGACAACGTCATTGACTTGGGCTCCTGGAACTCATCGTTAGGTGTTTGGCGACACATTTTCTACTTGAGTGTTTTAGCTAAACAGGCGGGCACTTGCAAAATACTCTACCACCACGCTATAACAGTGAGTCATCCGAAGCACGGAAGCACTCAGTGACATGGGTTTTTCCCCAAGTCTTCTCAAGTTCTTCGCTGATTACCTCCGCCATCGTCAGCAGTATGTTCGTCATGGTCTGTATGAATCTGGAACCTATCACACGCCTTCCGGTGTGAGCCAAGGATCAGTAATGGGCCCCTTGCTCTTTAACTTGATGATCAATGATCTTCCTGCAGTTATTGAACACTCGAAGTGTCTCCTTTACGCGGATGATTTGAAATTATTTAGCGTCATTACATCTGTAGAGGACTGTTTGAAGCTGCAGGAGGACATAGATTCCACTTATGGATGGAGTACAAAAAATGAGATGGAGGTCAACTGTTCAAAGTGTTTTGTCATGACTTTCGGTCGAATGCGATGCCCAATCGAATTTTCATACAAATTAGGCCAACATGTTATAACACGAGCTACTTCGGTTAAAGATCTGGGCGTAACATTCGACCGTGAGCTTACCTTCAATGACCATATTGTTACGGTTGCTAAGGAGTCCTATCAGCGGCTGGGCTTCGTGTTGAGGAACTCCAGGGATATGCGCAATATTGATGCCGTCAAGCTTGTCTTTAGTGCGTTGGTACGGTGCAAACTTGAAGCTTTTTTTTTTTTTTTTTTTTTTTTTTTTATGCTTGCTAGTTTAGCCTTTGACCACTATCTCACCTGGTGGTAAGTGATGATGTGGTTGAAGATGTTATTCAGGCTAACCTAGAATTACTGGCTCTCAAGGACAGCTGCCGGAACACACCGTTAGGTGCTTGGCGTCAGATTTTCAACTTGAGGGTGGTAGCTAGCCAGGCGGGCATTCGCAAAGTGCCCTTCCACCATGCTGTAACGACTGCCATCCTAAGACAACAACCGGGACCGACGGCTTAACGTGCCCTCCGAAGCACGGAAGCGCTCAGTAGTAATGTCGCTAGCGGTCACCCATCCAAGTCATGACCGCGGCGGACGTTGCTTAACTTTGCTGATCGATTCAGAATGGTTAAGCAAACTTCGCTACGAGCGCTTCAAAATCAAAGCTAGTGCCTGTGTGTGGCATCCACACGAGGAGAAGTATACCCTCTTGTTGGAGAAGGTACAGAAGGCTTTCTTAAGGTATTTATATAAGCGCGTGTATGGGTACTACCCATTCATGTACCCAACGAGATTTTTGCTTGGTTCCTTAGGGTATAATTCTCTGGAGGTCAGGCGCTCTCATGACCAATTGGCTACAATGTGCAAAATCCTTCGTGGGAAGATAGATGCGCCTGATCTCTGTAGCGAGTTGTGCCGTCTGTTTGTCCCTGACCGGTACCTTCGGGGCAGAAAACATGAACTGTTTGCCGTCCCGAACTGTAGAACAGTTGCACGTGCGACATCCCCGATACCGCGTTCCCTTACCGCGCTCAACGCATTACTTAACGCTAAACAGGATTGTGACGTCTTTGCTGGCAAATGGAAGGACATTATGTCGGAATGTTTGTTTCTGTGTGAGTGTATAGGATAGATTTTTATTTTGGACATGTACTATTATTATAATTATTTTTGACATACATTTTACATTCTGCATGACATTTTTTATATTAATCTAATTAAGTAATACAGGTATTGTTTTATATGATAATTAATTGACATTTTATATATTATGATTTAAGTTTGTTTGACATTGATATTGTATCTTAAATTTTATAACAATGTATTGATTTTGATGTTGTATTAATATTAATTTTTTTATCATTAGTGTAATTGGCCTAAAGCCGTTCTAATTGAATAAATAAATAAATAAATAAATAAATGGCTATGACAAGTGTATACAAACGTATTTGCCCTTAACGTTTCTGAACGAAACATTTGTATAATCTGTGGTGAGGGCAAAAGCTATAATTCATGTTTATTTACTCGCAAATGTGATGACAAATATTGTATGTTTCACGGGCGGTACGGGAATTACGAACCTCGACTCGGAAAGCTTCAGTCTTCGACTCGGGGCTTCTACTAGAGCCTCGATAATAATTCCTTACTTACCGTCCTAAATACGCAATGTAAGTACTATTAAATATCATTACTTGTGTATCCGACATAATAACACGTATTCTGTCATTGTACGGTAAACAAAAGTACCAGAACTTGGCGACAAACTTTCATATATTTTTTTATTATTGCTGATATGTTAGCCCCTGACCACTATCTCACCTGATGGTAAGTGATGATGTGGTCGGAGATGTTGTTCACGCAAGCCTAGAATAGCATATCTTATAAGCTAACGATTAAATATTCATAATATGTTAAACACTGCGACGCCAACCGAATATGCAAAACGAGTAATTAATAATTGTAAAGAATAATTAAGTATTTATTAAGTAAGCTGATCCTATTGTAATCAGATTCACATTTTTTTTAGTAATTTGTATTCTAATGTGACAAAACATAATAGCTTAACGCAATCACATTTACATTGGTATGGTGATTGGGTAATTTCTATAAAATACTAGAATGTCATTCGACTTCCCTTGACTGTGCATGTTTTTTTTTAGTTTTTAGGGTTCCGTACCCAAAGGGTAAAAACGGGAACCTATTACTGAGACTTATCGCTGTCCGTCCGTCCTTCCGTCCGTCCGTCTGTCACCAGGCTGTATCTCAAGAACGGTGATCGCTAGACTGTTGAAATTTTCACAGATGATGTATTTCTGTTGCCGCTATAACAACAAATACAAAAAGTTGGCTAAGTGCGAGTCGGACTCGCGCACGTTAAAACAAAAAAAGGTTAAAATATGAAGTTGTATGTTGTATAGCTAATGGTACGGAACCCTTCGTGCGCGAGACAGACTCGCACTTGGCCGAATTTTTTTTTAAAATTTTAGTTGGTACATTTGCCATGAACCAAATCAAGAGTAGAGGTACACATGGAAATTAAATATACACTAAAGCCAGTGTCAAAAAAATAATATAAACAGTTGTACAAATGCTTTCCCCATAGAAAGGTTTGCCATAACACATTTTAGATGGTAGTTCTTCAGAAGGCGCTATTTTCCGGTATTGTTCCCACAGCAAAACCAAGTCATGTAGAAACAAAAAGCAACAAGGGAGGGGAGATCGCTTAGCGATATGTTAAACCCTTACTCTTTTTGTGTAGAAATCGTGACACTTATTATAAATAAACCTTAGTAGCTACATGCCTTAAACATAGTAGAAATGAAGTTTTTAGGAGAACGCCTAATAGGTAGGTACTAAAATGCTTGGTACCTACAGTTCCCGGATAGTTTTTTTTTTAACCTTAAATGGAACCGATTTCAACACTCAAAATGTGAAATAAGTTGTTGAAATTGGTACCACGATAGTTCAAAAGTACCTATTATCACAATATAGTGCGCACGGTACCGACTTCGCCAAGTTATTTCACATTTTTGAGTGTTGAAGTCAGTTCCATTTTTAGATAAAAAACAATGTTCATCCTCTTTAGGGACCTTTGTCCCGTAAGTACGGGACCGATTGTCTTTCACTGTCAATGACTATATCATCAAAATAGGTAAACACTTTTCAGTTAAGTATAGGAGTGTAATTCAAAAACCGCTGGACTGATTTTGAAGAAAATTAAATGGGAGCACATGGAAAGCATCAACTTTCAAATCAAAATTGAATCATTACAATCGGTTCACCCAGTCAAAATGTCTGAGATAACAAACAAATAAAATAAAAAAACAGCGAATTCAGTACCTCTTGCTTTTTTTGAAGTCGGTAATAGGTTCCTTTTTTATATGATTGCGATAATACACGCACCAGACTACGAAGAGAGTAGAGGAGAGTCCTTTCGACTTTTTTTTCGTCTTTTCATGAGATCTCTGCCTATAACAGATGCTTTTCGTCACAAGTGACGAACAGCACTGCACCAATCACCTTGAGACATACATTAATTGCTAAATCGCATTGTGCTTGTCATTTTACTGGCCCAAATATTGCTTCTTGAACACGCTGTTTGGTGCTTGGCGAGATATTTTCTACTTGAGGGGTAGCTAGCCAGTCGTGCATTCGCAAAATGCTGATTAAATACCAAGTTTCATGCAGTATTTTTGTTTGAGAGATGACCTGATTTGAAATACATTTGTAACTGTGCCCGGTGACGGGCAATAGGCTCGCCCTCTATTACATGGGAACAAAATCTAATTGGCGAAACGTTGGTTACAATTGGGGAAAACAGGCGTGGTTATATGCATGTATGTCACACAACTCCCATCCATCCAAGTATATTTGTTAAACAGACAGAATTTACCATCTTCCTATAATATATATCGAAACATTCAACTAATATAATCATTATAGTGGGTAGATAAGCACTCTCTAGTTCGAGGACTAGATCTTGACCCCATTGCATTAATTTGGCTACGTAATACGTGTCGAAGTTGACACTTTACTCATGTTTTTTTCTATGTGGTTAAAATAATATATTCCTTATTTTTTTTATCGATGGTACGTTTAGTAACAAAACAATACGAAATATATACAACACCGAGCCACGAAAGCATTTAGACAACCTAAAAGCCTGGCAGCATTGCCCCGTTGAATAGCAATGCTTATTATTTTTTTTTGATCACGCGTCGCATCGCCTTGCACACGGATAAGTTTTAAAAATACGATGAGCTTCCAAATAAGTAATTATTCCAACCTAATGATAAAAAAAAACGTCAACTTATTTTTTTTTAGTCAACGGCCTCCCCAAACATGTCCTAGAGATCCCGGCTTAAATTCCTCACATGCCATTACGATGATAGTCGTAGGGAAAGAAACAGCAAATAAGCCGCACGCCACTACTCATAGCACGTATAAATAAATGCGTACACACAAAACAGGACTACCTAGTAATCATCTTTGCAGCCTAATTATATTACTGTACTACCTTCAAGATTTCCCCAGAAGGGTTCCCAAGGGCAAGCGGCCACTTATAGACCAAAGCCAAAACTTTCTACACTGTATGTTCGTATCCTTTGTGTATGAGAAAACATGTCTTTCTTGTGTAGGTAGAGAAGAAATGTAAGTATATAATATAGAATTGATTATGTAAATATATTATATGAGATATATATAAGTATTGTACTGATTTCACAAAAGTGGGTTAACGGTAGAAATAATACGTTTATTATCTCTCGTAGGTACGCTTTTATTTATAACGCATATGGCATTGCTGGCTAGCTATCACCTTCAAGTAGAAAATCTGTAGCCAAGCACCTTGAGAGTCAGTAATTCTTGGGTAGTCTGAACGATCTCTTCGATGGCATCATTACTTACCATCAGATGAAATATTGGTCAAAGGCTAGGCTATTGACAATAAATAAATTAAAAATATTCATTAACCTCCGTTCATGCGTGACCCTTCAATCACTCCAGTCCTCGGAAGATGCGCGTACGCATTTTCGAGTAAAGCTTTATAAATACATACGCGATAATTTATTAATAGTCTGTTAACTATTAATTAATTCTAAAGTAATATCAACATAGGCCTCGAATATTGCAACATTATAATTATTTAAGGCATTTAGAACACACGACACGACACGACTTTTTATATAAAACTCTACAATATACCTAATATACAATGAAATATCATACAGAGCGTTAACTGACATTACGTCATTACAACGTTTTAATTACCTTAATTATCAAAAGGTTACAAAGTATACACAAAACTACAGTTATGAAAGCATTCAGGCAACTAAAGGCTATTTCTGGCCTGCAAGTAGTTGGAATGCTCCAGCCCACTACCAGCTACTACGTTTATTACTACTTACCTTAATATATTGTAAGCTCCATAATACAATATAATATACCTAATACAACATTATTATTTTTTTACTATACAAGACTCATAAAACTTTATGATGATGATAATCTAAGAGAAGAACACTGGAAGAATAGAACTATAGAAGTACACTGGATTGACTTATCGTTAATAGCGATTTCTCCAGTATCTATAACCTAATGTATTTTGTTTTTTCTGGATCTTATTATTTACTATCAGTAGGTATTATTAAGGTAGTAAGTATATCATAAAAATCTGAGTAGTGAATCGTATCTTTTTATGAAAACATTATTTTAAAATATAAGAGCATACATTACATTCATTTCATTAGTGATAATAATGATAACATCTCTATAATTTAATTATTTATAGTCAATATTTTTTTCCCCTATTCTCATTGAAATAAAATAAATATTACAGAAGATTTGTTTTACAATATCATAAAAAAAAACTGGCTTATTGCGATCCGGGCCTTGACGTTTTATAGGACTCGATAACATGACAGCACTCCGTTACAATGAAAAAATGTTTTAATTTCAGTTTCTAAACTACGTTATAAATTTTATAAATCGAATTATGTGCGTTTTTGTTTGAAAAACATACGGTTTGAGATTTATAAATAGTTCTGTTTTTGCGATAGGCTTTCAATACATGCTGAATGTCGGACATTCGAAGAAGCTATTATTATTATTATTATTTATATTTTCTTCGAGTGTCAGTATTTCATATTTACTGTCAACTCTTATATCTTATAAATTTAATATGTCATTAAATAGTCATAGAGATCAGAGTCTTTTTTTTTACCGGCCGTATGCCGCTTTATTATACAAAACACGACGAACTATGTAAAATCGCCTAATATAAATGAAAAAATATTTAAGTACATCGTGCATCGGGCTTTGAAATAGACATATAATTATTATACCGTGATTTGCAATTAAATACCTGCCAAATGCAACTTGCTCTAAAACATTAGTGTGTTCCGAATCAACGCAGAAAATACGAAATATTTTTGTTTTATACTTTTCTATCAAAAACTACAAGATAGTTGTTGTTGTTAGCCTTGTTAGTTTTTGTTTTCGATATAGATCCTAAGCGGGAGTGGTGTGTACCTACAACACTGGAACAATTCATAGTTTTTGTTGTGACTCGTTAAATATTTGACTATATTCACCCTTTTCTTCAGTTTGACCCTTATGTGTACTCTACTGTGGAGCAAAATCAAATAATAATTGCCAATGTATGGGTCAGGCCTCGTTATTAATATAAAATCGTAAGGTCCCGCTTTCCAACAGCTCGTAAAAATAAAATGGGGTTCCCTACTTGACATCTAAACCCGTTTGATAAAACATTAATTGCTCGAAAATGTTTAGTCGATAATTCATGAGACCTATGAATCGTGAGTTTTGTAGTTTACCCCGTCAAAATCCCTAATAACACACCGGTCTAATGTTTGATCCAACGGGTTTAGATGTCAAGTAGGTAACCCCAAACGGCATTATTTTTTTTCAGTTATATAGGTATGTATAAATATTGTTCCAAAATTAGTTAGGAATCTAGAAATCCGTTACATTATTCGCAGAGCAAGCGTTATTGTATAAATAAACATATTAAAACTTCTATACACTTCTATAAATATAGAAGTTTTAATATTTTTATGTTTGCAATAACGCATGCTCTGCGGATTACATTACAAAATTACGAGAGAAAAAATCCCGCACATGACTTAACATTTTTGCTCTCGTAATTTTGTAAAATATAGACTTATTAGTTCTTATTACATAGTGTTTATTTTATAGATACCATATTCAATGCCACAGCTACTACGACATCAAGAGTAGTTCAGCAACCTACCGGTCTTTGGAGGTCTGTGGGCACATGAAAAAAGAAGTAACAGACCGAATGAAAGCCATAAAACATTGCCCGCCTACTAAGCTGGTTTAAACCGTTTCTGCACCCGAGCGGGCGCCGCGCGCTGCGCCGCCGCTGCCCGTGGCCTCTGCAGACTCCGCACGTCTTGTCAATTACTATTTACGAACACAGCTGTGCTGTGCGTGTGAAGACTGAAGCTTTCAATTCGAATCGTTCTTTATTCATGAGCTGTAGGTACGCAGCCTAAACGCTCCTGCCCACTGGCAGCCGTGCCCAGCGTGCTTGCCCCATTAGATTGCATCGCTACTTCCTTAAGCCGTGCCTGGCTCACTCCGCACTTTAGGTGTACGGACCCTATTACTGAGACTTCACAGTCCGTCCGTCTGTCACCAGGCTGTACCTCAAGAACGGTGATAGCTAGACAGTTGAAATTTACACAGATGATGTATTTCTATTACCACTATAACAACAAATACTAAAAATAAAATAAATATTAAAGGGGGCTCCCATACAACAAACTTGTTTTTTTACCGTTTCTTGCTCGATACTAATAACGGTGATAGGTACGGAACTTCGTGCGCGAGTCCTACTCGCACTTCCGCCTGGCTAGCGACCACCCTCAAGTTGAAAATCTGTCGCCAAGCACCTAACGGTGTGTTCCGGCAGCAGTCCTTGAGAGCCAGTGAAATTACAGGCACATGAGACATAACAACTATGTCTCAAGGTGACGGGCGCAGTGCAATTCTTCACCTGTGACGAAATGCATCTGTTATAGGCAGAGGAAACCACTTAACATCAGGTGGTCCTCGAGCTTGTTCCGTCACAAAAACTTAAAAAAAAAAAAAAAAAAACTTCAACGGTTTTTTAATTAATTTATAGCTGATCCGTAAGCCTTTCACCACTACCTCACCTGATGGTAACTGATGATGTGGTTCAAGATGTTATTCAGGCTAACCTAGAAATACTGTCACACCACTAGGTGCTTCGTGTTCGTGATAGATTTTCTACTTTAGGGTGGTAGCTAGTGATTCGCAAAATGCCCTACCACCGTGCTATAACGACTGACATCCTAAGACAACTACTAGTTCGTGCTCTAAAGCACGGATGCGCTCAGTAGTAAAGTAATGCAGTAAGTGGTCATCCATCCAAGTCATGACCGTAGCGGACTTTTCTTAACTTAGTTGATCTGTTAGGAACGACTTAGCAAGCTACGCTACGAGCGTTTCTAAAATGTTTATATTACTGTTGATGTATTTATCTTTTTCGTACCATAGGCGTTATAAACACACAAAGGGTAAATAAAAGGCAGGCTGTAGCCCTACTTGAAGGACATCTGATAAGTGTAAAGTATATATAAAAAGTCAAACCTTTACTCCGCTCCGTTGCTAACAATTTTTTTTGATATTGAAAATTTGACATAAGGAAAAAAAATACCAGAAGCGGCATCCGAACCCGCGTTCATCCTTTCCTGTCCGAGTCTGAGCATGTCCCGACACTTGTGACACAGACAAGCTATCAGAGATATGGATAGTTCCGGGTTCGATTCCCGCTCATCGTCAAAATTCTCATGTCGTTGCAATTTCGTAATATCTGTGGCAGGCGTTGGTGTTTGGTAGGTTTGTTAGATGTAAAAACTACATTGTTAGAATGGAATGTTGAAAAGAGGACTCTGCAGACAAGTTGAGGGCAAGTATTTATATTTTCGTTTGTTCGACAATAACTTACAATTCGATTTTTAAAAGCTTTGATGTGAAGGTTGCCCGTATTTAAACTGTTTAAAAAACTCTATTGCACTACAACAAAAGAACTTCTTAACTAAATAAACAAAAACAACTATAGATTTTTAATATTGTTATGTCGCCTGCTCTGCGGATGACATTACAAATTTACGAGAGATAAAAATATAGTTACGTGCGGGATTCGAGCCCGCGTCCATCCCCCTATAATACCCAGGGTATGCTCTGACCGACTAAGCTAACATGATGACATTATGACTTTTTAACTCTAATTTTTGCTCTGGTTCATAAATTCCCATACGGTGGTTGAAGAACGAGAGCAAAAATATGAGTGTAATTTTGTAATAAACAACTATATATCATCAAAATCAAGTAGTAAAATATGAGATCAGCAAATACAAAACAATTGCGACCAAAGAAAATTATAAATTAAAAAAATTAAAAATTTTTGAAACGCTCGTAGCCAAGTTTGCTTAGCCATTCTGAATCGATCAGCAAAGTTAAGCAACGTCGGCCGCGGTCATGACTTGGATGGGTGACCGCTGGTTGGACATTACTACTGAGCACTTCCGTGCTTCGGAGGGCACGTTAAGCCGTCGGTCCCGGTTGTTGTCTTAGGATAGCAGTCGTTACAGCATGGTGGTAGGGCACTTTGCAAATGCCCGCCTGGCTAGCTACCACCCTCAAGTTGAAAATCTGTCGCCAAGCACCTAACGGTGTGTTCCGGCAGCTGTCCTTGAGAGCCAGTAAATCTAGGTTAGTCTGAACAACATCCTCGACCACATCATCACTTACCATCAGGTGAGATGGTGGTCAAAGGCAACCTATAAGGCATAAAAAAAAAAATTATACAGTTTCATCCACCCCTATAGACGGGGTATGCAACACCCCTAAGTCAATATACCATACGTCACATGACACTAATTTGTCCTTTCGTTTTTGTCTCCATCCTCATACGATGGTGAAGAATGAAATTATATAAATTAGTCATGCTTCATATTATGTCATGTTGGCTTAGCTAACCCCGGCTATAGAGGTGCGCGGGTTTGAATCCCGCCCATGACTATAATTTTTCCTCTCGTTGTAATTTTGGGTTGTTCCTAAATGTAATACGCAAACCATGCATCATTGCAAAAAAATAAAAATATTGATACATTACGTATTAAGGGCGGTAAGTAAGGAATCGAGGCTCTAGTAGAAGCCCGAAGTCGAACACTGCGGGCTTTCTGAGTCGAGGTTCGTAATTCCCGTACCGCCCGTGAAATATGTTTTTCATCACATTTGCGAGTAATAGTACATTACTGCAGAATCCAGTATGTAAGCCTTCCTGGCCAAGTATGAGTTACCTGGACCCGCAAGTCCGACTCGCACTTGACCAATTTTTAGATATGTTATGGCAACATTACATTCAATTTTGTAGAAAATGATTACTTCTGTCCCCTTGGTCCAAGTAGGTACGGTTCTATTAGATTCAAATTGTCATAACATTGCATGTAACATTATGTTAGATCACAATATTTCACGTAACATTATGTAACATTCTGCAAGAACAGCAAATGACGCGGGAATCTGTACATTACATCTTTTTAATGGCTAGGTGATGGTTTGACCACTTAATGATACTCCTGCGTTTAGTTGAGATGAGATTTTGTCATTATTTTTTTTCCCAGGGAATTAGAATATAACTTCAAATCAAAATCAAAATCATTTATTCAATTTAGGCGTCTACGACGCTCTTATGAAGGTCAATTACAAATGTTAATATTGAAATATTCTACATTGTACTGCCACGTTCAGTAAAAAAATTTATAGAGCCATAGCGAGAAGAACGGGCAAGAAACTCGGGGCCATTCTTTTAAAGGTCTTTTAACAATGTGTTATATACATATAATACAATTATTACAATATTTGTTTAAATTACGTAGGTGACAGGTGGCTTGGCAGAGGCGGAATTTTCCAAGCATTTTTGTCGTTTAAGTAATCAGAAACTGTGTAGTAGGATTTCTTAATCAAAATGTTTTTCACGTACAACTTGGATTTTCCTTCTGTGAGCATTGTAATATGTTTGGGAATTTTATTATAGAACCTTTCTTATTTTATTATAAAACTTTATAAAACCATTTTATTATTAAACCTACATTCTGTTCTTCAAGTCCTGCAGTTTTTGTGTCCTGTTCTAATCCCCTAAATTTCCAAATATAAGAATTTCACATTAGTAAGTATTGTTCCTTTTACCAAGTTACCATTGGCTTTGCTGGCCCTTACAGAGTTTAAGGAACCTGCTTGTGTTTAGCTAATTTCAATGAAAAATATAACTTTCAGTGGGACATGAACACGCACCCACATCTGGATAGTATTCTGGGGTTGCTGGTTCAAGTGCAGCTGGAAGTTATCTATTTCCATCCGAAATAATATCTGTTTTCGCTTAGCTTGCTTAAATGCCCTATGTAGCCTTGCGTTCGCCTTTGTAAAGAGGTAGTAAATAAGTAGTGACTATCAATCCAACAAGTTATGCAAAATGAAGGTTTGTACTTATATAAAAGCAATTTTGCACTAAAATACCTCGGGTCGTAAGGTTGTATATATTATTATGTTCCGCGTTTTCTATCTCCATAAAAAATACCTCATTCAATGAAACTATACGAAAAAAATACGAAAAACGTTTATGATATTTCCCTAAAACCTTGCTATTTTAAAATTATTCGGGCATGCAAATCATTTCCTACGAAAAATATTAGACAAAGACAATAATACATAAACAGAAATTAGGCATTTTGCGAAAGCCCGCCTGGATAGCGACCAAACTCAAGTAGAAAATCTGTCACCAAGCACCTCACGGTGTGTTCCGGCTACTGTCCTTGAGAGCCAATAATTCTAGGTTAAGCCTATTAACACCTTCGACCACATCATCACTTACCATCAGGTGAGATTGTGGTCAAAGGATTACCTATCAGTACTATAATATTATAAATGCGAAAGTAACCCTGTCTGTTTGTCTGTCTGTCTGTCTGTCTGTTACGCTTTCACGCCAAAACTACTGGACCGATTTGAATGAAATTTGGTATGGAGATAGTTTGAGACCCGGGAAAAAACATAGGATAGTTTTTATCCAACTGCGCAAAAAGAGGTTAATGTTTTCGCGCGATAACCGACATACGCGCGGGCGGAGCCGCGCCCGGAAAGCTAGTCAGCAATAAATAAAAAAAAACTTACATTGTAGGTTATTTGCAAATCAATATTTACCTTACCATATATATTCATATATACATCTTGTTATTTAAAAAATGTAACAGATTGATATTTAAAAAGTGTAACATAAAAAATGTTAGCTCATCTAACGCATATTTAAATCGCGACTAGCTCAACACATCATTGTTAACAATAATCTTTTATAAACAAGGCGTTATTGTAATGCCGACCTGCATTTGTATACGTTAAATGAGTGCTTGTATTAACGAACGATATTAAGAAATATGCTGTATTCTTGTTCTCTTGTAAGTGACTATGTAGTCTTTTTGAGAATAAATTTCTTTAAACCTATATTTGGCAGTATATATTAGGTATGAACATAACCAAGTATTAACTAATAGCCATAACTTGAGGATTCCTTCGATAACTGATGTTTGTATTACAGTGACTATAAATTGAAGCTGTGACGCCACAGAGGAGGCCACAACCTTTGGCTCTTGCTTTCCAATGACCCCACTGCAAGTGCCCCGTAGGGCTGTGACTGAGCAACATGAGAAATATCGATAGAAAATATTCATAATTTATTATCACATTGTAATTTGTTCCTTACCAAAAGGGTAAAACGGGACCTTATTACTAAGACTCCGCTGTCCGTCTGTCTGTCACCAGTCTGTATCTCATGAACCGTGATAGTTAGACAGTTGAATTTTACAGTTTCTTTTTGAGATGATGTATTTTTGTTGCCATTATAACAACAAGTACAAAGGATAAATTTAAGCTATGACTCACTCTCTGAGTTGGAAGAGCATTTCCCGGCTATAGAGATAGGTGGCCGCGGATTCGAATCTTGCTCGTAGTTGAAATGTTTCAATTCGTTGCAATTTTGTGAGCGTATTTTCACCTTTTCGAATCCGTTGTGATTTATATAAGAGAGAGTATGGCATGTCAACATTGAACTTATATGCTGCGAGATATCATCAATCTAAGTTATGTAGTGCCTCTGTAATTATTATGACAAAAGACTTGAGACCCCAGTAGGTTCTAATGATCAATACTGTTTCTTTTTACAACGAAACTTTTGTTCATCATAATTTATGTAACACACATAAAATAGTATGTTACGTTATTAGTGCATATGTTACGATAATTATACATACTTCCTGCTGGGGTACTGATAGTTTCATTCAACTAGGTACTTTCAAATAGTGGGAAAGTTGGCCACGAATCGTTAATCGGGTGCAGTTTGATAAATATCTCAAATTTGGATAATAGGCAACTCATGTTCTTATATAATTTAATAGAATCCTGCCATCTGGTATGGATTTTAGGATAACCTAGTATATAAAAAAGGATAGGTATTTTATAAAATAGTTTTAAAGAAGAATAAACTTCTTATTAATATTTTTTAATTCTAGCATTGGAAAAAACATCGATATGTTTCCCACGTTAGGCAACATTACCTCCTTACAAACACGGTCTACTAAGTAACTTATCGTTGTTGATTGGAGTATGATTATATCACTATAGCATTCCCTTAATGGCATAGAATAAATAGTAATACCACTACATAGGTACATAAAAAACTTCAAAGATACAGCTAATACCAATATATATCCCTGTGCTGTAATTCTAACCCAGCACCCCACGGGTGATTTCTATTCCTATAGATGAATTTAGCCTTTCTCATACTTGAAAAGTAATCTTGAAAGAAAACATTTTTTTCGTCCTGGGATACAATTTATACTGTCAAAATATTAAAAACATTATGCAAGCCATGGCCCAACTTGAACGCAAAGTGAAATTTTCTATACAATTTAATTATTATTTCAATAAGATATATTTGAACTCAATAATTACCACACCATCGAAATAACTTGTTGAAGTTTGTATCATGCTGATTTAAAATGCTAACCTCACATTATCATAATCCGACTTCCAAAAGTTATTCCATACTTTTTAGTATAGGAAGTTCAACGTTTTATTAAAAATAGTTTTATCACTCTTTTTTCATGCATACTGCTTGCCGCTTTCTGAGGAACGCATATCTCACACTGCCAATCCCCAAGACACTTGCCAAGCGTGGGGATTACGGCAAACCACAGTTTTTTTTATTGCTTATAGGTAAGCCTTTGACCACAATCTCACGTGATGGTAAGTGATGATGTGGTCGAAGGTGTTAACAGGCTTAACCTAGAATGACTGGCGCTCAAGGACAGCTGCCGGAACACACCGTTAGGTGCTTGGCGACAGATTTTCAATCGACAGTCGCTAGCCAGGCGGGCATTCTCAAAAATGCCCTTCCACCATGCGGTGAAGCTCAAGCCCGCGGCGGGATTCGAACCATGGACCTGCTGCGCGGCAGTCCATAGCCAAAGCCACTGAGCTATCACTGCTTCACCCTTAATCTGTGCGGTAAACCTACGAAAATAACGGTAGGAGGCTGTGTTCAGCAGTGGACGATCCGGCTGATACAGTATACCGCTTACAAGATCATTATGCAAATATTTTTTAGGATAATTGTCTATTACTTAAAAACTACAACCAATTTTGATAATATTAACTGGGAGGTATACTCTACCCAAACAAAAAAATTATCAAAATCAGCTCATAATTGGCGGAGTAATCAACATACAAGAAAAAATGGCGTCACAAACATACAAAAAAATTAGAACCTCATCCTTTTTCGAAGGTCGGTTTTTTCGTTTGCTTATTTAAAGATATTACAGATATTTGTTAACGAGTTCAAAGAAGGATCTTTTAAAGAGCGTAATTTGCAATCGAAAGTTCGGTGATACTTTGTCTAAATAAGAATACCTACTGTGTTTTTCTCGCATTTCCGGGGGATAAAGCGACGTTACCGCCACGTTGCAATGTACGCAGATATGCACATTATTTCAACGATAATTAGTTTGATATTCGTACTTACTGGCCTGCAACAAGTTCCTAATTTAACGACTCATAAATCCATACTCTGTGCAGGACCTACTGGAATCTAATCGGTGGTATAGAATAAATGTACTAAGCACGTCAAATGTAATGTCACACAATACTCGCTCATGCACTATTTACTGGAATGATATCCATTACAAATGGATGGGTCCCGACCTATTGAGAAACGGAATGATGATCGCAACTTGCAACATTCGCAGCAATAGCACTTACAGTCGCCATTTTAATATTTAATGTCTACATTCTCAGCATTTTAGCAACAGGAAGTACTTGAGCATTATTGCAGATGCTTATGATTAGAGATGCGATGAGGTGTAGTTTAGCCGGATAGACGGAAACTAATCGAAACAGTAGGGATCTCAGTCTAAAAATGCAAGCGTCTTTACCCCTACATGCAAATTAGTGTTTTAACGCAATACACGCAACATCGCCGATTATCGTGATGATTGAGGTCCTGGTGAAAATGTACGTCGGCGAAATAGAATAAGAACATTTTAATCCGAATTAGAATAAGAAAGTTCAGAGATGATAATTTCATTTTTTATTGTAATGTATACTGGTATTCGGAACGGTCATGCTTACGAAAATGTGTTGGCGCACGGCGGCGTCGTGTGCCGGGTGGCCCTCTTCTCTCAGAAATGGTTGTGGAGGACGGTGGCTGGCGCGCGCGCGATTCAACTCGTGAAAAAGTGCTGCTTGAAGACACTGGTCCATTGGGAATGCCTGTGCAAACCTGTTTGTATCTATTTTGTAATAGTATATATACTAGGTATAATTAGCATACCTTTTAACTGTATTTCCCCCTAAGTATGTAAGAATGTTCCCGTAGTAATAAAATAGTTTAATTAGTATCTTCTTTAACTTAAAAAAATTGGCACGGACCTTGGAGTATGTGGAAAATTGATTAATTCTTAAAAAAAAACATCAAAATCAGTTCATTATTGGCCGACTTATTACGTAACAAACATACAAAAAAAAATTACAATACAATTCAGAATTTCTCTCTTTTTTAACAGTCCGTCAAAATTACTATTTACATCTATTATTTCACTGCACGTACAAAATAATACTAACAAAACTTTAAAAAATCTTATTTCATTTGATTGCTATCAGCTCACGCAGGATAATATTAGCTGTATTATTTATTATTATAATTGATTGTACATATACATTTAAATAAATATAAACTACATACGATCTAGTCAAGCTTCCGTTTAGGAAGGAAGGGTTTTTAAAAACTAATTTAAAATATAAACTACGAAATACGTCCAGCCGATTTGGAGGCTCGATTTATTCTGTCTTATAATTCTTGTTATGCGACGATACAAGAGTGCATGATCGTGGGATACATTCTATGGAACTTTCCACTGACAATGCTAAGTCAGCGGAATATTCGCTTACTAATCTAATATAGATGGTTCGGGCGGATGCATAACTATCTTGAATTTGAAAAGAACCCACAACAAAACAAGGAGTTATATTATTGACATATTTGCTTCGTAGAGTGTGTGATCCTGCCTCGAAATCTCGTTGTCATAAAATTAGGATCGGGGTATGTGTTTGTATGATCAGAATATATAACTATTCATCTGTGATGGTTTGTATGTATTCAACCCTCTCGCGACGAGAGGAATCCTGGCCTCATTAGTGCGCAAACGTTAATTTGTAATATTTAGGGTTCCGTACTAGATAACGGGTCCCTTTTACTAAGCGTTTTGTGCGTTCATCCCTCCGTCTAACCTTTAAAGGGTTGTTATCTTTGGAATGCTAATAGGTAGCCAATTAAAATATTCACAGAATATGTGTTGATACGGAGGATTGCCTCACAAATAATAATAATAACAAAAAGTTAAAAATAAAATGGGTCCATACAAAAATCGTGAAATGCTTAAAATTTTTTGTTTTACTCTTTCGTAAAAAACGGTCTAAAAACATAAAATCGTGAAACATGGAATGACTATAGGTAGTATACTATTTACCGTATAACAACAAATAATAAAAACGGCCATGTGCTGATCAGACACCTCTCAAAGTGTTAAAAAAACTAACAAGTTTTTTACATAGTAGTGTATAGCTACGGAACCCTCGCTGTTTTATGTGTATAGGTAATTCAACAAGTTTTTGTCCGGTAGCATACCGAATGGATCCTGGAATTGCCGGACGACGATTCAACTCTAGTCCATTTTTTTGATAGGCCATTTGTCGACATGGCGAAAGTGACGTTGCTATAATATAGTATTTATATCAATACCTGTCAAAAGACTATCGACAGGTTAGTTACACGAAGGCACTTTTTATAAAGACATCGAATAAAGTTTTCCAATGCTCAAGCTTAGTGCGTGAATATAGAAAAAGAGAGATTAGACTGTCCAAATTATTTATGTATAGGAAAGCCAGCTTTCTTTTTACTGTATATTACTTAAGGACGAAGTGATCTTTGAAAAATGGCAGACTGAGGGCGTAGGGCGTAGAGACCTCGTTCCGCATGACGTAAGCGAAACAGAACTACACAATATATTAACATTGACCTATATATACTAGACGCGACATCTCAAACGAGGATAGTCGACCGGTGCAAGTAGAGATTACACGCGCTTTACGTTCGAAAATTGTGTATTCAAAATGCACAATTGATAAAACACAATATTCGAACGTAAAGCGCGTGTACCTAATTTTTACGAGTGCCCAGCTACGTGTGGGGGAGAGTATACATGCACCGGTCGACTATCCTCGTTTGAGATGTCGCGTCTAGTATATATAGGTCAATGTATATTAATGACAAATTGTTTAAAAGTAAATTCCATACCAGGTGTGCTCTCCATATGTTAAGGACCCCACACACAAGTGACGCAATCACGTAGGTACGCTTAGAAAACTAATTTGTATATAGAGGCATTTAGAGATGCACTACACGTGATGGACAATAAGGAAAACGTTCTTACTTTCCCACTTGACCGCAGAATCCTTTAACTGCTGCAGCCTAAGCAATAAGCTTACAGCGTTTTTACTCATTTTTTAGGGTTCCGTACACAAAGGGTAAAAACGGGACTCTATTACTGAGACTTCGCTGTCCATCCGTCCGTCTGTCACCAGGCTGTATCTCAAGAACGGTGATAGCTAGACAGTTGAAATTTTCACAGATGATGTATTTCTGTTGCCGCTATAGCAACGAATACAAAAAGTTGGCTAAGTGTTGTGTAAGAACCCTTCGTGCGCGAGTCCTTCGTGTTGGTTTTGTTATTCCATATTTTGCTTCGTGCGTAGGAGTAAAACGCGTTGAAAATTCTTCTAGTTTGGCTATTTGGCGTTGATCACATCACGTTGGCTAAAAAGGAAAATTAGGTGAAATCGTCATTAAGTATATATAATTTTTTACATAAGTATTTATTTAATGTTTTCTTAAAATATTTCTTGATATTAAATATGGGTTTTTCGCAAAGTAACGCCTGAATCTATTAATTCTTATGATTAATTAGTCATCACAATGTTGGCGCTCACATGGAATTTATTCGTTAACGGTAGGGCTGTCATCACCTATACCACCGATGCCAGACAAAATCTTAAAAAACCCGGACATTTGGGTGAAATTGAGTTTATTTCCCGGACACCCATGAAAACAAAGTTCATTTTTTTTTTCAATTATACAGCTTCTTTGCGCAAAAACTACAGTGCTACACACATCATTATTCACTCTTCTCTTTGTGAGGCAATCTGGTGATAAAAATAATGAGGATCAGTGTTATTTGGCATCAAATTAGAAATAAATAATAATTTTTGGTTTGATAAATAATCTTCACTTTGAAAATTATCGCGGGTTTTATCCAAATTAACTTATTCTTTTTTTAGCCGTTTCCTAATAAGTTAATAAATAATCAATAAATTAGTACCTACTTAGAAACTACAAACAACATAGTATTAAATTTTTTTAAAGCCATCTTGTCTGGTTACGTAGATTAAGTACCCAAAACCGTAAAACTATTAATGTAAATTAAAATAAAAGTAATCTGTAACAAGCTTAAATTTTGACGAGCTCAAGATCTTTTTAGTTTACAAAATTACAAATATACGGGAAGAAAAATTATAATCATGTGCGGTCCCGCGTCATCCGCTCTGATCTGACCGTCATGTTAGCTCAGTCGGTTAGAGCATATCCCGGCTAAAGGGGTGGATGACGCGGGTTCGAAACCCACACGATTATAATTTTTCCTCTCGTATATTTGTAATATTGGAATGTAATCCGCAAAGAATGCATTGTTGCAAACATAAAAATATTATAATCTTTTTATTTATTTCGGTATTTTTCAGATGTAAAAATTTAGTCAGTGATCTTACTTTTCTAATAGGAATTTGGAAAAGTCAAAGCAACTCAGGTCTTTAAATTTATACCTTATTTCGATCAGAGATGAAACCTATTTAGTGAGTTTTTCTCCTTCGTCCATTGCCACAAGACTACACAACTAACATTAAGATTATCATGTTTTGCGCCAGATTTCACTAGACGTTATTAGCATATGGTAATGAGAAATAAGCGCTTAAGACCCTAGAAATATTCTAGACCTGAATAATCGAGGTCGGCGGCAGTTCTTTATGTTGGGGGCGGCGCGGCGCGGGGAACGTTCTGTTGTTGTAGATTTTGCAGCGCCGGAGTGAACTAAGTATATTATATTAATTAATTATTATAATTATACAAGTCTTGTATGCAGTTTACGAATGAATTTTCAACTCAGATTTGTTTCAATCGATACCATAAGCAAATGATTTCAATCGATCCAGATTCCCATGACACAAAAGTTTTACCTGGACACTATTTGAAAGCCCCTACCGGACGCCCCCCGGACGCCCTCTAAATAGGACAAATCCGACGAAACCCGGAGAGATGGCAGCCCAAGTTAACGGTAAGCTCTTATGACTTTAGACGTGTGTAAAATATCGTATATTTGCGTAATTGACACGGAAGCTACCTGCGCGAGTGTGACTGACATCACTGACATAATGATTTGCGTTGCGATAATACTTCTAATACCTATCATAACTGGTAGATACTTGTTTTATTTATTGTATAATCACATCGACTAGTTATTAGTGATCCCAAAAGAAATGGGGACCATTTTCCTAAACCTACCTACGCTATCCATACGGTCCTTTTTATTCTGTGCCATATGTAAGTAGATATGTATAGGTAAGTAAGTAGATCGCTTAAGAGACAATTATAAAACAACAAAATAAAAGATGAGGGTAACGTGTTTTGGTGTAAATTTGGTGATTTCCTACGTATTCCAGTAAATAATGTGTTATTATTTTGTCCATCAACCAAACTACTAGACTTTATCTCATCGAAAGAAGTGATTTGTAGGTATCTTCCTCGAGATCGTAGGCCTACCGATCTTGAAGCAGTGTGAATCTCTGAAAAGGGTGAAAACATTTAAAACAAACAGACTTTCAAAAGACCCGACTTCCAACCCTGTTAGGTAATTCTTTAGCAGTTCGTCACGATGACATATACTATACTTAGTTGAATATTGAACAGTAAGTAGTGATTTTTCAACGGCTGTTATATTATAATTATGCGATCTGCATCACTTTAAGTCTGACATTTATTTGTTATGACCTTCTTAAAAACACTTTGACCTTCAGTTGTATTGATGTTCGAGTACATGCTTCAACGGCAGTTGGTAGTTAAGTAACTAATGCTGTAAATAGAATATGAAACTAAATAAAACAATCTATTAATATACCTACATCTTATAATTTACACCAATCCTTATAATGAATATAAACAAATATAATAAATTGGTTTATAACTATTGATAAAAGGAGACAGAAACACTTTTGCAACAACTCTCGTTATTATAATAATGAAATAAAACACAATAAAACACAAATTATATCTTCAAAGTAAATAAAAATTTAAAACATTTACACCCACACTCACAAAAAAAACATATAGGTACCTACACAAAAACCAAACACACAACAAAACTATTATCAATAAAATGGATTGTGAATTTATTGAAGTAAATAAGTTACTTGTATGCACTGTATAGGGCGGAGGCTCTTACTAAAGACTAACTACAATAAACTTATTTTATGCCTATTATGCTTAGACATGACAGATACTGCCTTCTTCAATTAATAATGATGGGAAAAGTTGCGGGCAAGAGACGAGCTGGTCGCAGGGAAAGTCCTGGCTCCGAAACATCAGGGAGTGGACAGGGATTGCGAGTGCCGCTGAACTTTTTCGCCTCGCCAAAGATAGAGACGAGTACGAAAAGCTGATTGCCAACCTTCATTGATTGAAGACCGCACCGAGGCACCGAGAGAAGAAGATGTTTAAAATGAGACTCCTGTGACTTGTTTTATGTAAGTACTTAAAATTAATCTTTGAAACATAATAAAATAATTTTGAATTGACTTTTTGACCGAGCGATATGCAAGTGAAGCTTTCCGGTTCAGCTTGGGCACATATACTTTCGTTCGTCTGTCCGGTTGTTCTCCTATACAGGTCGCATTTCTCCACAAATTGTTGTGAAATTTTGTGAGCAGGTTCGATAATTATATCGGATGTTTTTGTCGATTAAATTTTTCGAAGTCTTACAAAACAGCGGAGATATGGGGGTGGAATACGTAAAAAAAAATATATCAGTCGCGAAGACTGCTCACAGTTAGGGCTACCATCCGTCCGGGTTTCCCCGGATTTGTCCTAGTTTAGAGGGCGTCCGGGGGGCGTCCGGGCGGGGTTTTCAAATAGTGTCCGGGGAAAACCCGGACATTTTAGTGTCCGGGGAATCCGGATTGATTGATATATAAGCAATCGATTGAAACAAATCTGAATTGAAAATTCATTCTTAAGCTGCATTCAAGTAAACTCCGGCGCTGTAAAATCTACAACAGAACGTCCGCCGCACCGCGCCGGCCCACAGTGGTCCGAAAATTGGCCTTCCATACTCATAGAAATCAAAAATCCTAATTAGTGAAATATTTTGCTGTAAATAGATTGAGTTCACTATTAGCTATAATATATTCTGATAACACCTCAAAAAAATGGCGTGAAAAATAGATAAAAAATATTTTCGAAATTTTTGTATGGAAAAAATCATATTTCTTGCTTTTTCTCGCAGCTCGGTCGAACTGGGAGCATTATCTCTGTAGGGATTAATAGTGTCCCTAAGGCGGTTCATATGAGATACAACACGCGCGCCTATGTCTGCCTATGCTCCTGCAAAAAAACATGTTTTTTTTAAATTCTTTGCTCTAAATTACTATCGACAAATTATATGATTAATTATATGTAAGTGCATATTATTATGTAAAAAAGGTACATATTTTAATTTAACACCTCAAAAAAATGGCGTGAAAAAAAGATAAAAAATATTTTCGAAATTTTTGTATGGAAAAAATCATATTTCTTGCTTTTTCTCGCAGCTCGGTCAAACTGGGAGCATTATCTCTATAGGGATTAATAGTGCCCCTGAGGCGGTTCATATGAGATATAACACGCGCGCCTATGTCTGCCTATGCTCCTGCAAAAAAACATGTTTTTTTTTAATTCTTTGCTCTAAATTACTATCGACAAATTATATTATTAATTATATGTAAGTGCATATAATTATGTAAAAAAGGTACATATTTCAATTTAACACCTCAAAAAAATGGCGTGAAAAATAGATAAAAAATATTTTCGAAATTTTTGTATGGAAAAAAACATATTTCTTGCTTTTTCTCGCAGCTGGGTCGAACTGGGAGCATTATCTCTGTAGGGATTAATAGTGTCCCTGAGGCGGTTCATATGAGATATAACACGCGCGCCTATGTTTGCCTATGCTCCTGCCAAAAAACATGTTTTTTTTTAAATTCTTTGCTCTAAATTACTATCGACAAATTATATTATTAATTATATGTAAGTGCATATTATTATGTAAAAAAGGTACATATTTTAATTTAACCTTTAAAGTATTAATATATATCCCGCAGCATCTAGTAGTAAAATAATAGTTGTTTTTCTAAACCTAATGTGTTGGTTCAGAAGTTATTGGAAGTGGTCAACGATTTGACACAGGAAGAAAATAAGCTGATAAAGCAGTTTTGTCAGACATATGTTTGTGATTTACATAAAAAGTGGGGCAAATGTAACCGTACTACCCATTCCTTTATAAAAATATACGAGACGTGGTTGCAGGAAGAAATCAAATGGCCTGATTTCTTTAAATCCAAATGTGAAATTGGTATGCTGATATCAGAGGAGCAACCGTCCACTTCAAGCACTACTGGCGACAAAGCGAATATATCTACATCTCAATGTTCTGTTGGAACATCAACATCGAAATTTAGCCCTAGAAAACCTTTCACGGAGCTTAGCCCAATACAAAAAAGAAGAAGAGTTGAACCGCTATTCTCATATGAAAAAGAAGCTCTTGTTTTTGCTACGGGTGCTAGCTCCGGCGATAAAAATGTATCAGATCTAGTCAAATACATTACGGAACACCCTGAAAGAGCCGCTGATATCAAGGATTTTTTGAAAGGCGAGAAAAAAGTAACAAAGTATTCAGCAGAGAAAGCTTTAGCAATACTAGTGTCTCTTAAGCTTTCAAAGTGGCAGTATTCGACATTGAGAGCTTGTGCCAAAGAGGATGGAGTTGAACTGTACCCGGCATATCACGTGGTTCTTGATGCTAAAAAACAGTGTTATCCACCAAAAGAAGCAATAGCAATTACCGATCGGGGAGTGAGAGTAAAGATACAGGCTATTTTAGATAAGACAGTTGAAAGATTAGGTAAAGTGGTTGAGATTTCAACCGAAATAGAAGAGCTCACGCTTGTTTGCAAGTGGGGCTTTGATGGAGCGTCAGGCCAGAGCACCTACAAACAAGCAATGGAAGGCGAGGATGACTCGAGCATTTTCATGTGTTCTTTTGTGCCTTTGCGCTTGACTAGTGGAGAAAAAATAATCTGGGAAAACTTGAAACCTTCATCTACGATGTTGTGCAGACCAATTTATTTTGAATTTACACATGAAAACAAACTAAATATAAAGCAAGAGAAGGCAAAGATTGACGATGAAATAGCCGTGTTACAACCGTCTTTTATAGGAAATAACATTCGTGTTAACCATTCCATGCTCATGACAATGATATATGGTAAAATTACAACTCATCTGTCTGACACATCAACGCAGACATGTGATATATGCAAAGCTGTTCCTTCTGAAATGAACAAATTGGAAATAGTATCAAGGTAAGTCCTTCCTTCCATTTTATGTATGAATGTATGATTCATAGAATATGGTATAATTATTTTATTACTAACTAGTTCTTGTTACTAATATATTTTTTTTTTTCAGTAAACCTGTTTCTACCGAAATATACCAGTATGGCTTGTCTTCACTTCATGCATGGATAAGGAGTATGGAATGCCATGGATAAGCAAAGGATACAATTTGTAAGGAAGCCTTAAAAATTAAGAAACAAGTAATACAAAAGAAGTTTCGGGAAGAAATGGTATTGATAGTAGATGTTGTAAAACAAGGTTAGTTATTTTACCCGTTTTTTCAACTTTCCCATTTGGCCGATGTAAAATTTTTCAAACTGTGTAAAGCTTTAACAAATTTTTTTAATGTTTTTTTTTCAGGATCTGGAACTAGTTACGATGGAAATACAGCTCGAAGATTTTTCTGTGACCCTGAGAAGACTGCAGTCATTACAGGACTAAATCTTGATTTAATAAAAAGATTCGCAACAATTTTGGGGGTGATTTCAAGCGGAGAGCTAATAAATATTGATGCGTTTGCAAATTTTGCTACTGGAACTGCGAAAATGTATGTGGAACTATATGAGTGGTATTACATGCCATCTAGCGTTCACAAATTACTCATACATGGCGCTGAAATCATCAAACACTTTGGATTAATGCCTATAGGTAATCTATCAGAAGAAGCATCTGAGGCACGGAATAAAGATTTTAAAAATATCCGAGAACTTCATTCTCGTAAATTCAGTCGCATTGCGACTAACGAAGACATTTTTAACGGGCTTCTCGTATCTTCAGATCCTTTTATATCCAACATGAGACCTGTAATGAGGAAACCTCATAAGAAAGAACTCACTGATGATATGGTATCCCTTCTTTTAATTAACAACTCGGATAAAAATAAAGAGAATGTTGAGTTTGTTGACGTTAATGCCAGCATTAGCGATTCTGAGTTAGATATAAGCGATAACGAGGATAATATCTTTGTTTGATTTTTTTTTATTATGTCCATGTTACTAATTTTTTATTCAAAGTTTGTTTAGTATAATTTTTATTAATTTTAAAAATGTTGTGTGTTTATATTCCAGTATATGTAGTTATATAATATATTTCAGTGAGATAAAATATTTTCTATTTTTTTGTTGTTAGTTAAGTTTTTTAATAATTATGATTAAAACATGATTGTTGGAATTTCGTAACGTATATAATTATGTGATTTTTTAATTAGAACTCGGTTACTTGTTAGTGATTGCAATTTTTTGGTGTGTTTGAATGTCAAAGATATTAATAATGTAAATATGTATTCATTTGCAGGTGTATAAGATTTTGTATGTAATTTAATGCTACTTTTAGGTACATAATTATTACATTTGTAGTTAGCTACTGAGTACAATTTTCGTTATATTTGTAAATAATTAATTAACATAAAATAATATTCACATAACTTCAGTTACCTATTTTATTTCTTAATCCTTTCCACTAATTCTGTATAAACTGTGACACAAAAACGCAAGCGATTTATTTTGTTTTGAACCTCAGTTTAGGGTTACTTGTTTAAATTTAGCCCTATTTATGGTCTCACTTAGAATTATACCACTTGATCATAAGAATAGAAGTGCATCACATATGAATAAAAACAATATCTACACTGAAATACTATGCAGCTTTCGAATGAGGCATATGATACGCCTGCGCTAGATAATAATGTATAAACTACATTTAATGCTCGAAAATAGCCACATTGACCATGTGACCTTTCTGTGATAATGTGAATCAGGTATTTATTTTACTTATCCATATTTGAAGCAAATTTTTCTATAGCAATTTACACCAAAGAATTTAAAAAAAAAACATGTTTTTTTTTGCAGGAGCATAGGCAGACATAGGCGCGCGTATTATATCTCATATGAACCGCCTCAGGGGCACTATTATTCCATACAGAGATAATGCTCCCAGTTTGACCGAGCTGCGAGAAAAAGCAAAAAATATGATTTTTTCCATACAAAAAATTCGAAAATATTTTTTAACTTTTTTTCACACCATTTTTTTGAGGTGTTAAATTAAAATATCTACCTTTTTTACATAATAATATGCACTTACATATAATTAATAATATAATTTGTCGATAGTAATTTAGAGCAAGGAATAAAAAAAAAAACATGTTTTTTTGCAGGAGCATAGGCAGACATAGGCGCGCGTGTTATATCTCATATGAACCGCCTCAGGGACACTATTAATCCCTACAGAGATAATGCTCCCTGTTCGACCGAGCTGCGAGAAAAAGCAAGAAATATGTTTTTATCCATACAAAAATTTCGAAAATATTTTTTATCTATTTTTCACGCCATTTTTTTAGGTGTTAAATTAAAATATGTACCTTTTTTACATAATGATATGCACTTACATATAATTAATAATATAATTTGTCGATAGTAATTTAGAGCAAGGAATTAAAAAAAAAAACATGTTTTTTTGCAGGAGCATAGGCAGACATAGGCGCGCGTGTTATATCTCATATGAACCGCCTCAGGGACACTATTAATCCCTACAGAGATAATGCTCCCAGTTCGACCGAGCTGCGAGAAAAAGCAAGAAATATGTTTTTTACCATACAAAAATTTCGAAAATATTTTTTATCTTTTTTTCACGCAATTTTTTTGAGGTGTTAAATTAAAATATGTACCTTTTTACATTATAATATGCACTTACATATAATTAATAATATAATTTGTCGATAGTAATTTAGAGCAAAGAATTAAAAAAAAACGTGTTATTTTGCAGGAGCATAGGCAGACATAGGCGCGCGTGTTGTATCTCATATGAACCGCCTCAGGGACACTATTAATCCCTACAGAGATAATGCTCCCAGTTCGACCGAGCTGCGAGAAAAAGCAAGAAATATGATTTTTTCCATACAAAAATTTCGAAAATATTTTTTATCTATTTTTCACGCCATTTTTTTGAAGTGTTATCAGAATATATTATAGCTAATAGTGAACTCAATCTATTTACAGCAAAATATTTCACTAATTAGGAATTTTGATTTCTATGAGTATGGAAGGTCAAATTTCGGACCACTGTGGCCCCCGCCATAGAGAACTGCCGCCGACCCCGATCATTCACACACTGTGTTGCCGTTTTGGCGCATTTGGTGCTAGGTCTAGAATATTTCTAGGGTCTTTAGCGCTCTTTTCTCATTACCTGCGCTAAAAACGTCTAGTGAAATCTGGGGAAAACATTATAATCTTGATATTAGTTGGCAAGTCAAGTTACATTGTGCGTTTATTCGCTAGTCCCGCGGCAATGGACGAAGGAGAAAAACTCACTAAAAAGCACATGGTTTCATCTTTGATACAAATAAAGTATAAATATAAGGATCTGGAGTGACTTTGACTTTTCCGAATTCCTGTTGGAAAAGTAAGACTACTTTGACAAAAATTTGAACATCTGAAAAATACCGAAATAAATAAAAAGATTTTAATATTTTTATGTTTGCAATAACGCAGGCTTTGCGGATTACATTCCAATATTACAAATATACGAGAGGAAAAATTATAATCATGTGCGGGACTCGAACCCGCGTCATCCACCCCTTTAGCCGAGGTATGCTCTGATCTGACTGTCATGTTAGCTCAGTCGGTATATATAACCTTAATATATATATTAGCGGGACCGCACATGACAATATTATTCCTCCCGTATATTTGTCAATTTGTAAAGTAAAAAGATGTTGAGCTCGTCAAAATTTAAACTTGTTACTAACTTTTAATATACAAAAAAAAGTTTTGGGTACTTAATCTAAGTAAAACAACAAGATGGCTTAAAAAAAAATTGATAATACTTTATAGTTTCCTTTATAGTTTCTAACTAGTTACTAATTTACTGATTATTTATTAACTTATTAGGAAACAGCTAATAAAAAAAAGTTAATATGGATAAAATTCGCGATAGTTTTCAAAGTGAAGATTATTTATTAAACCAAAAGTTATTATTTATTTCTAATTTGATACCAAATAACACTGATCCTCATGATTTTTATCACCAGATTGCCTCAGAAAAAGAAGAGTGAATAATTAATGTGTGTAGCACTGTAGTTTTTGCGCAAAGAAGTCATTTAAATGAAAAAATATATGAACTTTGTTTTCATAGGTGTCCGGGGAAAAAACTCAATTTCACCCAAATGTCCGGGTTTTTTAAGATTTTGTCCGGCATCGGTGGTTTAGGTGATGGCAGCCCTACTCACAGTGCCACAAGTAATTGAATATTATGTTTGTTTTGAAGTAGTGATGGTTCAGTGGTATTGGTATGGATTGCCGCGCAGCAGGTCCATGGTTCGAAGCCCGCCGCGAGCTTGAGTTTCACCGCATGGTGGACGGGCATTTTGCGAATGCTCGTCCACAAGTCAAGTAGGAAAATCTGCCGCCAAGCACCTAACTTAATTGAACAACTATGTCTCAAGGTGACGGGCGCAGTGCAATTCGTGACTTGTGACGAAATACATCTGTTATAGGCAGAGGTTAGTCCACTTAACATCAGGAGGGCCTCGAGCTTACCCCGTCACAATAACATAAAAAAAAGGTCTATAGTATATTATTATACTAGAGTTGGAGACATTGCGTGGTGAAAAAACAAACTTTCATATCTGACAAAGCGGGTGTTAATATGAACCTTAATTCAACGGCAGTCGTTAGTTTGGTTTCCTACCGGCCGACATCAAACCGCTAATTGAGCATTATGTCATTCATGAAGGCAACCAAATCGATCGTTTACTGTCCGTTTTTTGTGGGTAGGATGAACTACCGATAAAAAAGGCTCAGTAGTAGAGCATGTAGCATTTTTCATACAAACGCAGTTTCATCATATTTTCAATACCAAGTGTTCAAACTTTATGATATTTTGCATGCATGTCCTTGACACAAATATCAAACTCGCACTTTGCCAGTTTCTTGATTTATCGTGTTAATTATGCCTGAAGGTGATATATGAGTTTTCATACTGACCGCTTTAGTGAAATGTTTGTGAAAATACGTAAATTTAAGGAAAATGAGCAAAACAGAAGCAAATATATTATGCTCGAGGACTTGCATGCAACATTTTACCCAGTTTGAACTTTCGGTATTTAAAATATGGCGAAACTACGTTTATATGGCAAGCGCTTCGAAGATATTAGCTTTAAACCGCAGTCTTATCTTGGGTTTATTGCAAATCTTACATATAGGGTAAATAGGTATTTAAATAATCCAGTAACTTCAGACGTTGGTTCCGTGGGGACCGGGAACTCATCGTATTTTCCAAAACTTATCTGAGCGCTTGGTCGATGCGACGCGTGATCAAAATGCTGGCACATATTTGGCTCAACGAATAAGCATTGCAATTCAACGGGGCAATTTTTTTTTTTTATTTATGCCTGATAGGTTAGCCTTTGACCACTATCTCACCTGATGGTAAGTGATGATGTGGTCGAAGATGTTGTACAGGCTAACCTAGAATTACTGGCTCTCAAGGACAGCTGCCGGAACACACCGTTAGGTGCTTGGCGACAGATTTTCAACTTGAGGGTGGTAGCTAGCCAGGCGGGCTTCGCAAAGTGCCCTACCACATGCTGGGCCCGCACCAACTGGTACTGGGATGGAGCATTTAGATTGCCTATGAGTCTGCTATGACTTATAGGTTGTCTAAATCCTTTATTGTAGTAGCTGTAGTGTTATATATAGTTCGTAGTATTTTGTTTAATAAGGCATACCGCCGGTAAAAAAAAGTCAATAAAAAGTAACTTCATTCTTTAGTAGTTGGGAAACTAACGTAATAACATATTTGCACTAAAAACTTGTGTAAGCCGTCACTGATTTTAGTTACAACCAATACAATAATACCCCGATATAGTTATACTCTTGAAATGCCGGGCTGGAATTGTAACCCCATGCCTATATGTTTAATAGAGTCGTAACGGGCGACAAAGGAAAAATAATAGGTGGGTATATGCACCTTCTGAGGCACTGCTATTTTTGGAACATTAACCAATAGTTGACATTAATATAGCATTGACAACAATTAACAATTTTAAGGGCCCGTTACAGAATGTCTTAATAAAATTTCGAGTTGCTATGCAACACATAAAATATCTGAATGATAAAAATGACAGTTGACATGCAGCGCGTTTCAAGCTTTAATCGATGGATAGGCTAAATCGATGACTGTGAAACGCAAAGATAGTGTTTTGTTTCATAAATATGTTCTGGGTAGTAAAACCGGAACTTACTCGAACATTCTGAAACAGGCCCTAAGCGAAGCAATAACTACATACACATAAAAATCAAATTAGGGTTCCGCACAAGATCTGTTAAGCGTTTTTTTTTTCATTTTTTAGGGAAGACAAGGACGTTATTGCCGCTCTCGACTGCACAACTCCACCGGAACTTAAGCCTCAGCTGTTCGTCTGCCCGTCAGTATCTTTGATACCGTAATAGGTGGCTAATTAAAATGCTCATAGAATACGGTCACTATGATCGATTGCCTAACAATTAATTATGATATATAAGGATAGAATGTATGGCAGTCCCCATACAAAAAAGATTTTTGAACGTTGTTTTCATATTCGCACATCAATCTTGGTATGTAGTTCAACTTCTAACGTAAAACAACAAATAATAAAAAGTGCGGATCGCAATTTCGCCGTAGAAAAATGTCATACTGAGGGCTAGGTCGGAGAGAACTCGATTCGCATGCGAGTGAGCGAAACAGAACTACGAAATATTTAAATAATGTGAGCGAAATTTTAAATTAAAATTGTTTAAAAAAAAATGTTTGCTAAATAATATTTAGAAATAAAATTTGCTTGTAATATAATTTATCGTCTACTCACAAGCTAAATTTTAGAGCGAAATTAATGTATTTTTTTCTATAGAGGTAATATAGGAAATTACGTTTTTGGATCAAGCATAGTATATATCATATCCTCTAATATTATATATATATATATGTTAGGTCTCTCCTTCCAAAAAATATGTTCGAGTGCACATTGATTTGAATTCATAAACCTGGTTTGTGACAGTGTACTACAATCGTCATCGCTTGAAGAATGTCTCATAAAAACAACGTAACTTGTAAACTCACAAAGCGTACACTTTTTTTAAAAATCATGTTCAAAATTTACCTTTTGAGGGCTCACTAGTCACTTCACCTTTAGATCTCAAACTGTATTAACGATATTTTTCGTAGGTATTTTGTGATGGGATAGAATACGCCTGTGAGCAAGTCCAACTCGTTCTTGGCCGGTTTTATTTTATATCCTTATCACGTGTCCATGATTGACGAGGAAATAAAATGATAAACTGTACCTTGCCCAAGAATAATTATAATTGCCTATTGTTACCTTGACTCGGAACAGTTGTTAATAAAAAACGAAACACATGTTATAACGACTTAAATATAGAAATCCTTTTGGACAGTCGTTTAAAATGTTAGAAAAGCGTAGAAATGTTTCCTATATCGACATTTTTGCCACTAGAAAAGTTACCATAGCTATAGGTATCAGTACTAAATAGTAACTCTGTCTGTCTGTCTGTCTGTCTGTTACGCTTTCACGCCAAAACTACTGGACCGATTTGAATGAAATTTGTGTGGAAATAGTTTGTGACCCGGGAAAAAACATAGGATAGTTTTTATTCAACTGCGCAAAAAGAGGTTAATGTTTTCACGCGATAACCGACAACGCGCGGGCGGAGCCGCGCCCGGAAAGCTAGTATGTTATATTTAATTGTAACTCAAGTTTTCCCAATCCTCTTCAACAGTAATATTGACAAGTTTTTTAGACTCTAGCCAAACACTTTCAATCAAAATAGCATCCATGGCATACCAAGAACTGTAATACTCCTTACAATCTCTAAAATGTTTTCCACTGCTGTTTTGAACTCTGGGATCCACAGCTAGGAACACTGGCATTGTGGCGACTCTGTTCAAAGGCCTCCCAAACAAGAGCAAGGCACTATTTAAGAAATTCTTCAACTTTTCATTTTCCAAATGCCTGAAGAACTCCGATTTTCCCAATCCAGGATCCATGCTATATATGTTAACTCCACTACCTTTGGTCCTCTTTTCCATTTCAACAGTGAACAAAATTTCTGCTAGCTTGGCATTGCAATAGAATCCAAAACTAGAGTACCTTCCAACATCATTCCAATGGTCTAAATCTATAGTGCCTAGAATGAGACCAAGAGAAGACACATTCACAATCCTGGATGAAGCTGATTTTCTGAGCAAAGGAAACAAAAGGTATGTTAGTAGAAAAGTTCCAAAATAGTTGACCTGCATCGTCGTTTGGAGACCGTCTTCTGTCAGTTTATCTTCCAAGCCAATGGCTCCGACATTGTTAATCAGGATATCCAGTTTTGGTTGAGTTCTCATCGTGTCAGAGGCAAAGTTTCTAATCGATGTGAGAGATTCAAAATCCATTTGTTTCGTCACGACATCATTGCGTCCGGATGCTTTGACAATTTCGTTCCTCGCGTTTTCTAATTTGGCAGGGTTTTGGCTTGCGATGATCACTTTAGCTCCTCGTTTTGCGAGGTTTTTAGCGACTTCAAGTCCCGTTCCCGACGTTGCTCCCGTCACTATTGCCACTTTTCCATCCAATTTGATAGAATTATCACAATCGGAGAATTCATCTTTCATAATATTAAGTACAGCGAGTGCTTTTAATGCCACGGAAATGTGGTTAGATACTGGTTTTATAATAATATTGCTGTAGGTAACGCTAATCCTTGTCTAGTCTAGGCCTCGGACAAGGTGTAGTAATTACATGTTTCGTATACACTCGATGACGTATGAATAGTCAAATTTACATGTAAACTCGTCGTACCTAATTATAAATTAAATTGATACGACCTAATATTGCTGTAACGCTATTCCTAGTCTAGCCTAGGAGTGTATAGCCTTATATAGACGAGATGACAAATTAACAGTTAATTTAACATGTAAATTCATCGTACCCAAAAATAACATAAACTAATATGACCTAACATTAATATTAATGTTACAGATAATACTTAAAAGGATTTCTACTGTATATATTAAATGGGTAATGTGGATTAAATATTGAGAATTTGAAGTCATATTGAAATATTTATTATGGTTTGTCTCTAATTATAGACTTAAAACGGTGCAGGATATTTTGTGAATGCCCGCCTAGCTGGCCACTTACGAAAAAAAGTACAAAATCTATCGCCAATCACCTACTGATGTATTCCAGCAGTAGTCACATTCTTCATTTAGCCTGCTTAAAAAATCTTCGACCACATTATCACTGCTAACTAATGTGATGGTTCTCATTGAACACCAGTTCAAAGATTAAGTTAAAAAAACTTTTTACCTTTTCATTCATAAAGAAACTCACATAAATACGTCATTAGTTGCGTCAACACTCCTATTCTTGCCAAAACATTGCTTGGATACTTAGTTAAGTACACATGGTTCAAATTAAACCATTATTGCAGTAAGAGAACAATAGACGTCCACAATTGGTGTGAAGTAGGTCGTGCGAGCATTACTTTATTACGTACATGAAGAAACAAGCAAGCGGCCTGCCTGATGTTAAACCTTAATCTTAATTAAGGGACTGATAAGTGCTGAATAGTTTCAATTGCACATTTTTTTGGAAAATAATTTAATTTGTACAAGTGAGAAAATTATATGTTAATCTTAATCACATTATCTAAGGCCAAGAAAAGTCCGAAACACGTTTCCTTAAAATTTTGTCGATAATATTGCCAAGTTGACTGACTCTAAATTACGCTTTGTTTACGTATGAATGTGTATAAAAATATATTAATAAAATAGCAAAACATTATCAAGAGGGACAAGAAAAGTTATATTTTAGATTTACGTTACCAGCTTTGTGTTATTTTTACCTAAACTGATCGCGAATTCACCATCGCTGCCTCTCCGACAGCCTCCTACGCAGTCGTCCGCGGTTCAATCTCCACCGCCGCGCCGGCGCCGGCTTCAGCTTCACCGCATGGTGGGAGGGCATTTTACGAATACTCGCCTTGCTAGCTACCATTCTTAATTAGAGAATCTGTAGACAAGGACCCAACAGTGTGTTCCGGTAGCAATATTCGAGACCCAGAAAAATTTACAGGCACATGAGACTTCACAACTGTATGTCTCACCTCAAGGTGATGGGCGCAGTGCAGCTTGCTACTTGTAATGCATCTGTATAATATAATAGCCTTATAGGCAGTATAAAATAACATTGCTCGTATTATTTTTAAGTCTTTGAACAGCAATGCACAAGGTTCTATAAATTACCCCTAAAACTGTCAAAAACATCAAAACGCTTAAACTTGTTGCGTGTAATAGATTCAATATGCATTAAAAATAAATATTTTAAAATCTCGTCTACAAATATCACGTTTCTGGAGATTAACTACAATAGTTAGTCAATCAAGCAACATAACAAAATTATATTCAATTTTGAATTTCCCGTCCGAAACGTCCGGCTGATGGACATATAGGTATATTATGTTGGGGTCAACCGCTTTATTGATATATAGGACTGACCTCATTATCATACATAAATAAAACCAATAAAAACTCTTAATAACTCTTATAACTCTCTTATAGTTCGGCCGTTCAGAGAATGCGTTCCTGACACCTATCAGTTAGTCAAGACTAGTGATGGGCACAACATAAAACTGAGTTCGTTACCGTTTCTCCAAAATGAACCGCCGCATTATTTTTAAGATTATTTTCGTTTCAAATTGGCGAAATCATTTAAAATTTATATTGTAGTTATTTAAGTGTAAACCAAAAAAAAGTAATATTAACATAATAAAATTGTTTTATTTATTCTTTGTTACAAAGTTACAATCTGTATTTCTATGCAATAAAGTACATTAAACTGAATGTGCGTACAGAATATTAATCAGACTCCGATTCGCTTGAGGAGGTGGTGTCTTCATCATCATCTTCTCCTACATGTATAATTATATTATTATCAATAACATAATCAATCCTGATATCTCGGTCAAAATGTTCCAAAATCAGGTTTTTAGTCTTCTCAACGACCTTCGCCCAGTCATCTCTTGTGACTTCCCCGCAGGCTTCTTTTAATAGGGTCATCATCTTTTTCGTGCTGAATGGCAGGGAAGTATTGTGGCGGGCGGCGTAACCTTTTATTTGAGCCCAGATTAGCTCGATCTCGCGTTATATTGGCAATGATACGGTGGAATTCTTAGAACGCGATGACCGTACTCCAGAGCCAGTTCATCGATTTCGTATCGCATATTTGCCGCTTCATTTTCTTTAACTAATTTAATTAGCTCTGCTTTTAGCATCTGCATATTTGCGTCAATACCTTTTGCTTGTAACCAAGGCACCATTTCTTCTTTTTTATTAGCTTGGGTAGGTGGTCTCTGTATTTGAACCGAGTGATAAGAGGCATTATCCATGAATATCACAGAATGCTCTGGTAGGCTGGGCAAAAGCACCACTCAAAAGTTCTGGAACCACTCTTTAAATGTAGTGGCATTCATTTCCTCGTGGTAGTCATTTGTGGTTTTTGATTGAAATGCCAGTAACGCGTTCTCCACAAAGCCGTATTTTGCAGAACCTGCGTGGCATATCAGACGGGCCCCCTTACCCATTGGTACTTTCCACTTTCCTTTTCACCGCTTGTGTATCATCTGTCCAAGTACGGGAAACCGTGTGATTGGCTTTTAGCCATATCTCGTCAATGAACACGACATTATCCCAGTTATAATTTTTTTTGCTTCTGTCAAAAAACTTATCCGTTTTAAAATATGCCGTATCGTTCTAATAAAATTTTGTCAAGTTACATTGTTCATGTGGCAGATGGTTAGTTATTGGCAAATTACGGTATATTTGTTGCTGATACCTGAAACAATATATTTTTGTTGTATCTATATTATGTTAGTGAAAGCATGAAAGGGAATTAAAACACAGAAGGGATGTAGGTTGAAAAGGGCATAAATAATATATATAAATATGTAATAGAAGTAGTATATATATAATATATATAATTTAGTATTATATATATAAATATATGAACTTATTTATGAACTAGAAAATAACATAAATAAATATTTACTCTACAATTTGTTATTATGTGTGGAAAGAAATTGTATAAGAGTGCAGGTTGATTTTTTATTTTTTAAAGAAAGTATAGAAGAAAGATTGGAAGGTAATGGAGCTTTAACATTGCAAAGAATCTCGTATAAAGCAGGTGATGCATATTGAGGACAAGAAAATAGAATATGGCAGAGGGTTCCCTCTGCAAGGCCACATTCACATAATGCACTACCACCACCACACTGCAATACCTATGTGACTAGGAATCCACACTATAGTGATTTTGGTTCCGTCTTCATCACACAGTTTGAGTAAATTTAATTTCTAAACTAATGAAGCACATAACATTTTTACTGAACGGGTTACTAAGTAGAGACTGAACACAACTTTTAGAATCTGTAAAAATTACTGCCTTATTTATTAAATGTTCTCTAATGTATTTAACACAGTTTAGAATTGCTAAAGATTATCCAGAAAATACCGAGCTATAATGTGGAAACTTGAATGTATGTGCTATATCAGAATTGTAGTGCCAAAATTCTGTTCCCACTGAACCCAATGTGTGGGTCTTAGAAGCATCTGTAAAAAATATATCCCAATTCATCCAAGAGAGATTCGAATCTAATATTTGCATTAGTACAATTTTTATCAATTCCTAAATTAAGAACCATGTCTGGTTTGAAAATTTTTGAATAATAGCTAAATAAAAATGATGGATGGGTTTCAACTTTTTTTATAGGGCAGGTAACATTTTTAAGCTTTCTAAAGCTTTTAATTAAATAGGGGATATTTTTATTGGCTCAATATTGTTTTGCCTGGGCATATTCACTAAGTATTTAAGTTTGGACCAGAAAACTGGGAAATTTTAAAAATAAACCTATCAGAGCGATATTGACGTCTAAACGTTAAAGGCGGATCTGAAGCCTCAACCTGTAAAGAATTAGTTGGAAAAGATTTAATTGCTCCCAAAATTATTCGTAATGCTTTGAATTGAATGGAATCTAATTTTTGAAGATATTTTTTATTGCATGGTATGAGTGTATATGTACCAAAGTCCAGGTGACTTCTAATGATCGCATTATATATAAGACGTAGTGAGAATGGATGAGCACCGCACCATACTCCACTGAGACAACGAATAATATTTATGCTTTGTTCACACATGGTCAGTAGTCGATTGATATGAGATATTCCATTGAGTTTATGATCAAAAACTTACCTAAAGATGTGGCTTCTCGCTTGTTAGGAATTTCCATACCATCGCACAATACCGATACGACAGAAGGATTTCTTGTAAAGAGGACTACCGTGCTTTTGGCTACTGATATGTTTAAGTAGTGGCACTGGAGCCATGATGATAAAATACTTAAGCCAGTCTTTAAATCTTGAGATGTCTTGGATATGTCCAAGTCAGTTGTGTACAAGACTACATCATCAGCATACTGAAGGACTCTGCACACAGATGTCAAGGAGGATTCCATGTCAGCTGTGTACACGTCATAGAGCAAAGGGCTTATCACCGATCCTTGGGGTAAGCCTCTCCAAACCAAGCGGTCCTCTGTCACCACCCCTGGGAATCTCAGTGAAATCTTTCTACCTGACAATAAATTAAATATAAAATTGGTGATCTTATTAGTTATCCTTAGCTGTTGCATTTTCTGCCTAAGCACCAAAAGATCCACATTATCATATGCTGCTGATATGTCCAAGAAGGCAGCCAACAGGGACTCATTTCTAGATAGTGCTAAGTGTATATCCGTTGTAAGTATTGCATGACTATCTGCAATACTATGTTCTTTACGGAAGCCATATTGTGTTTTTGCTAGCAGAGAATAATGTTCTAGGTACCACTCTAGTCTGTTCTTTATAAGATGTTCTATAACTTTTGGAATAACGGAAGATATGATTGAGATTCTGAAGGGTCCTTGCCAGGTTTAAGTAAAGGTATGATTATTTGATGCTTCCAGGTGATGGGGATCAGGCCAGAATCTACTATGAGATTAATAATATCAAGAAAGTAAGTCAAAGTATTTTTTTTTGCTTTAGATATAAATGAATAGGTTATACCATCTGGACCCGGAGATGAGTCTTTTGCATATTCTAAAACATAAGCAAGCTCTTGGTAAGTAAATTCAGAATCAAGTTCCATGTTTGATACCGAATGATAGAATTGTAGAGGTAGATGCTGGGAGGATGGCACAAAATGAGGTGCCAGATCGAAAACACTTGAAGAAAGTGGTCAATGCGCACGAAACGACAACAGACGACTGTTTTAGCGTCACAAAATGGCGGCTCATAACGACATTTGGGGTTACCATTTTCAACCTAAATATAAAAATGCTACTTTCATTCGCGCGTTCGGTTTGGTCGTAGTTTTATTTTTATATTTCATACAAGTTATCTTATAGTCCATTATTTTCAAATTCTTAAAAAGAAAAACAAAACGTATTATTATATAAAGTATAACTGTATAAAAACAGATTACGATACTATTATTGCCTGTTATTGTTAGCACAGCACTACAAATATAAAGCGCTGACATAACCTTGTAATAGCGCAGTATAGATTTAGAAAAATATTGTTTACCAAGTTATTTGACACTCAGTTTGGCACAAAATTATTACATTCATTGATTATTGATATAAGAATGTTGTTTTAATGCTCATCAATTGTTAAAACGGTAAACAACCAGCAAAAATATGTTTATGGTAACTGCAACGCCATTACAAAGTTACCTTGTCAGTTTAATCGCGACGTGGCAGGAACTCTGACAAAATAGATGAAAAGACGGAGGTTCGTAAAACATCAAACTGAAGCCACACTTTTTTACATGTGTGCGATAGAAGTGTTGCCATATGAAAGCAAAAATAACTAAATTGTGGGATTTATGGGAGAACAATTTTAAAAAATAAGAATATATAGCATAATATGTTCGTAAGAATACTTCGCAATAACATAATATTATTTATAGTGTGCAATATTATTATAATATTGCACAATCTTTACGATTATTGTTTAATATGTTTCGCAATTTTTTTTAAGATAAATCGTAAACGTTGCTAACACCACTTTAATTTTATCATTTTCTATTAACGTTTAACAGTATAATATAAGTGCATACTGCTAATTATGCTGATCATAATGTGTACACATATTTAGGAATATAGTCCGGCTTGTAAATTTTAACCTGTATCATATGTGTTCTTTTAGTGATTGTATTCTGTTTTGTGTATCGATATAAATAAATAAATAATTAGATACTGATTTATGGTTGGCAACGTATTTAAAAAGTAAAACCGCGAATTGGGAATAATTAGCCTTCACAGTTTCGAAGGTTTTGTTTTAAACAAAACCTTCGCAACGGCATTTTTTTATGCAAGCCTATATTTTTAATCCAAGGTGTAGAGAAAAAAATATTAAGAATTAAAAAAATAAAGTTGATTTGTTTCTTTACCCTAGTTTTTACTTATATAAACTAAAATATAAAATATTATAGACTAGCTAAATTAATTAAACAAGAAAAACATTTTCTACCATATATCGAAAATATCGATATGTTTCTCCGCTATATCGCAAATTATCGATACAACACTACGATATATTATATGGAAAAAAAATATCGATAGTTTTTTTGTTTGAGCATCCATAACTCAGACCAATAAGAAAGAGGGAGTAAAGAAAATCAAAAGTTACAATAGCCTCTAAGATTTCACTAATAAACATTAGCTTGTTTATTAAAAGTATATAACCTTAGTAAGTAGTGATACGTACACCGACTTTTAAAAAATGCACACTTTTGGAAACAATCTTACGTGTATGTCTGGCAACACTTTTGTTTACATTTTTATTCGAAATTATAACCTAAATTGCGTTTTAATATTGTTAAGTTTGCAATAACGCCTGCTAAGCGAATTACATTACAAAATTACAAATTTAGAGAAAAAATTATAGTCATGTGCGATACGATGGTTGAAGAACGAGAGCAAGAATTACAGTTATGAGTCATTGTGTCATGTTAGCTCAATTGGTTAGAGCATACCCCGGCTAAAGGGGTGGATGGACGTGGGTTCGAATCCCGCACATGACTATAATTTTTTCTCTCGTAAATTTGTAATTTTCTAAATTGCGTTGTTTAATATTCAAGAAAGTACATTATATTCAATACTTACGTGTTTTATTACTCAGGATGGTTTTTATTTTATTTATTCTATTATGTGTGACGTGCATAGCGTGTGAATGAGGACAAAATTGGCCGAATTTGGATACGTTTGTGTGAGTGAGTTGTGTCTTACATAAAATTGGCCGAATTTGATGCTTCATTTTTGATTTTCAATAGACTCCCTCTTTCTTATTCATTTCTCTGAGGTCAGGAACGCATTCTCTGAACGGCCAAACTATAATAAATGCTATAGAAAGGGAGACGCCTTGTAGGTGAATATAAATATTGGGTACTCTGTGTTTCGCGAGCTGAAGTGCACTTTAATGCTTGACAGTAGTAGAGTCGCTTTTTTATTGAAATGGCTCTGCGGTTTGATCATTATGTAGGTAAGATCTTGGTAAACTAAATAATAAATCTAATCTAATCAAGCGACTAGGAGCTAAGTTAATTTTAAACTTATTGTCAAATAGTCTGTGGAACAATCAATTCTGTTGCTTAGTTTGAATGGGTAACATGACGTGTTCGCGGAACGTTCAACGAATCTATTTTGAAAACTGGCGAACCTTCTCGTACTGTCCATAACAAGTTAAATTTGACCTTGAATGTTGACAATGAACCTTGAACGCTGGATGATCCCCTGCGCAGTCTTTCGTCTGTAGCAAAGATTATAAGTGTAATAATCTGTGTCTGTGAGTATGTGCGTTGAAAAACATCCGTAGGAATCTTCCGCGGTATCATTAAACGAGCGTAGTATCTACGTAATAATCGTATTATATTGTAAACAAAAAAGTACCATATACCCTTCTCAAAGCAACGCTTCCTCGAGACTTCTGGCGCGATGTGGATCACTTACCACCAGCCGGTGAGCCGCTGCCTTTCTAGACAATAAAAAAGGCTAAAAAAATTAACTCAAGATTACGTATTATACTGGGCTTTTGAATGAATCCCCCATTGGATTATATTAAGTATAATAGGTATTTACCGTTGGAATATTAATAAGTAATTATAAATTTTTACAGGTAGGTATTTCTAAATATGACTACAAGGATGGCTCAGTAGTTAAAGCACCCGATGCGTAGAATCGGAGGGGCGTGGGTTCGACTCCTCCTAAAGGTAAGAAATTATGTACCAGGAATTTAAAATGTGATATTTTTGGTTAGTTATCCATTACCAATCCTAATAAAAATTAATAAAAAAAAATGCATGTACAAAGTTTTATTGTGTTGAATCCTTGGAAGAGTCTAATTATCGCAAAACCAGGGAATCCTACTGCGATAGCTAGAGAACAAACTAATAAATTTTCGTCATTTAATTAATACCTACTTCTATTATATTGTAACTAGTATGTGTGTTATGATGAATTTGTTCTGAGTTACTATGTACGTGTATTAATGTTACATGTCCTTGATGCATAAATAAACATTATTATTATTATTATTATCAATTCTACTGTTATATTTTTTAATTATTTTAGTATCAATAAAATTAATCGAGTATTTGTGTATGCGCTGGATTGCAATGCAACATGTGCGTTTCCGACGGGCCTCTTTTCAAATTTGACACGTGCAGTCGGTGCAGCAGAGACTGGCAGATGTACCTATCGATTGCCGACCGACCGCTTGCTTGACAACTTTTCACATTGCTACGAATGCATAGAAACTGGTCTAGGAGTGTCATAAATGCCAAAATGTGTGTGCGCGATTGTTGCTGCTCAACGGCCTCCGAAACGGCGGAACAGGTTTGACGAAGTTTCTTAGATATTAGTTATATTTAAGTCCCGGATTGTGACATCATGGAAGTTGAAATAATCTCAAATACCTGCACCAAAAATGTGAATACTATAATACTTAATAAGAAACATTTTCAAAATATTTTAAGAAAACATTAATTTATTTAATATTTCAATAAAACACTTAAAAAATATAAAAATATATCTATAGTGACAATTCCGCCTAATTTTCCTGTTAAGACGACATGACGTCACAAACACCACGCAGCCAAACCGGAAGAATTTTCAACGCATGTCGATTCTACGCGAAACATCCTCAGGAGATCTTGACTCTACGAGCGCACGATCGAGAGTAGAAGCGAACGCGTCGAAAATTCTTCCGGTTTGGCTGCGTGGCGTTTGTGACGTCCTGTCAAATTAGGCGGAATTATCACTAGATATATATATAAATATTTTTTAAGTGTTTTATTAAAATATTTTTTAAATATTTGTTATTATTATATATAGAATTCCACTAAGTAACGCCTGAATCTATTCATTAGTGTGAATAATGTACTTCAAAAATTATGAACAATGTATGCAGTTGTTAAAGAAAGCCTTATTAAAAATGTGTTTTTGTTGGTATTTCCCTCGCATTTGCCCCCGAAAATGAATATTAATTATACCTACAACCAAAAGCTCTATTATCGCATTTTTTTAAACAAAACTTAGCACAAGAAGATGATTAAAAGCTCAGGTACATTTTTGTTGTGGTTAAAAAAAAAACCGAAAAATGGATCCGACTTTAACACTCAAAAGTGTGAAATACCTAACTAGAACTAGAAGTCGGTACCATGCGCATAATATTGCAATAATAGTTGTTTTTCTACGAACTATCATGGTACCGACTTCAACAATTTATTTCACACATTTGAGTGTTGAAGTCGGTTCCATATTTTTACGTTAACATTTTTTTCGCTCTTTTTAGTGCCTTTTGCTACTTTCAGGATCGATTGTCATTCATTGGCAATGCCTATATCATCAAGATAGGAAAAAACTTTTCAGTTATTGGAGTGTAACTCAAAAACGGCTCAACCGATTTTGATGAAATATAAACGGGACCCCACAACAAGCATCAGCTTTCAAATAATCAAAGAACATCTAAATCGGTTCACCCAGTAGATTTATTATAAATTACTAAATAATAACCGTGATATGCATTTTTATCTAGGTACCTACCTTATGCTCTATAGGTACCTAAGAGTAAAACTATAATAGATATTAATTATTTTATGAATTACTTTTGGAATATTATATTTGCATGCAAATATTCCATAATATAATAAATATATTACATATATTGCTCATAGTATGCAATGAAATGTAACATGTACAATGTATGCCTGTGGCGTAATTTTCAGGCTACCTACATTATGTCAGCGAATAATTTTCTGGTAAGTATACTTGCTTTATTTATACGTTTCACTATATTATTATTGTATGCTTTATTATGTACGTTTTCATTTCAACTAATTTTGTGTAATTCCTGATTTAAGTAGTCCTATAAATAAATAACTTACGCATTAGCACTGCAAACTTATATACTATTTTGGGTTAAGGGTGCAACGAGCTTTTAAGGCGCGCCGCGTATGTGTGCGTAAGTAAGTAAGGCACGTCAACGGTCATCCGTCCGACAGCCGAAGAATTACCAAAGCGGATCCCTATTCGCTTTAGTAATTCCATTTTAGTCAGAGCCGCGATGCTTTGTCCCTACAAAGCATCGCGGCTCTGACTAAAATGGGCGGAACATGCATGAATTTGAGTATTTCCTTCGTTTAGTAAAAACAAATACCTATTTGAAAAAATTAATGTGTATACGTTATAGTAAACATGTTGTTTTTTTATTTTTCAAATACGGATGACTCTCCGTTAAGAATAGAGAGAGGAGTGCGTCAAGGGGACCCTCTATCACCCAATCTGTTTTCAGCAGTCTTAGAGGAAATATTCCGAACATTAGAATCGGAAGAATATGGCTTGAACATCAACGGAGAAAAACTTACTCATCTAAGGTTTGCCGATGACTTGATAATCATTTCTAATAACCCAGCCGAACTGACCAAGATGCTCCAGGACTTAGCGAGTCTCAAGGTGGGACTGTCGATGAATACACTCAAAACGAAGGCCATGACAAACGACAGAATGGAACCAATTATTATTAGCGGTAATTCGATTGAGTATGTCCAAGAATATACTTACCTTGGTCAAGTTATCTCACCAACGGACCTAACTTCAAAAGAAATTCAAACAAGAATAAGAAATTCTTGGAAAAGGTATTGGATGTTTAAAGAAATAATGACAAACAAGGATATGAGTATAACCATCAAAAGAAAACTCTATATATAACACATGTATCCTTCCCGTATCCTATGGTTGCCAAACATGGGCTCTAACCAAAGCGCACAACCAAAAATTAGAAGTATGCCAGAAATCCATGAAGAGTATGTTGGACATAAAGAAATCAAATAAAATAAAAAACACATACATTAGAAAAACAACGAAAATAGAGAATGTCACACACACAATAAGGAAAAACAAATGGCGATGGACAGGGCACACTCTAAGAGGGACAGAGAAATGGAGCAAAACAATCATGAATTGGTATCCCGTACACAGGAAGAGGAATAGAGGAACAAAAGATGGGAAGATGACATAAAAACAGTCGCGGGCAATATTATGAGGTCTAGAGTATAGCCAGAGAAAGAGCAGACTGAAAAAGTTGGAGAAGGCCTATGCCAAATTAGGGCAAACGGATACGGTTGTCGAAGATAGATTTAATTTAGTGTAAGAAACTAACTATCCGAAATAAAGGCTTTTATTATTATTATATTATTATTATAAGGGTTTATTTAATTTTTTAGACGTAACTTTGGTTTTTTTTTCTATAGAGAAAATTTTATGTAATCGTATTTCCAAAGTGGTTAAGTGATTTATAGAATAAATCCTTGAATATAATATATATAACGAAGCACCGGGACCATTCGTGTTTTTAGAAATAGTGACGTCAGCAGAGCTGACGTCACCATCTCCATCGCTAGGCTCACTCATTGCGAATAATGAAAACACAACTTATCCACTCAAGTTTTATTATCACTACAGTACAACACAATTTAAATTTAAAATAATCTTAGTCTTAATCAATAATTGAAAATGGTACTCACAAAATATTAAACCACTTGTCTGCACAAAATTCTCCGTAGCAATGTGGCTTCGCAGCGGCCCGCCTTTTTAAAATCCAAGATGGCGTGCACGTTGCGAAGTCATTACACTTATTTATCGCAAATAAAAAGTAATATTGATTGAAGTAATGATTTGTAAATTCGTTTTATAATTTTAACACCCTATTTTAATATTCACTGAATTTATTATCGCTTAAAACATTTAAACATTTATTAACTGCGCGACACGCTTTCCGCTCGACGAATAGTCAATCAATCAATGGTCTTTGTAAAACCAAACATTACCAAATATCAATTTATACTAACGCATATCGCTTATTAATCAAGAAATGAATTTAACAATAGATAACTTTTTTTTTTTTAATATTGTTAAGTTTGCAATAACGCCTGCTAGGCGAATTACATTACAAAATTACAAATTTACGAGAGAAAAAATTATAGTCATGTGCGGGATTCGAACCCGCGTCCATCCACCCCTTTAGCCGGGGTATGCTCTAACCAATTGAGCTAACATGACACAATGACTCATAACTGTAATTCTTGCTCTCGTTCTTCATGCAACCATCGTATTGGGATGGAGCGACACCTATAGTTCAACTTGCGTTGAACTACATACAAGACCAATTTTGCAATTGGTTTTAAACTTGTAAATGATGACGCAACCTTATAATTTTAATATTGTTAAGTTTGCAATAACGCCTGCTAGGCGAATTACATTACAAAATTACAAATTTACGAGAGAAAAAATTATAGTCATGTGCGGGATTCGAACCCGCGTCCATCCACCCCTTTAGCCGGGGTATGCTCTAACCAATTGAGCTAACATGACACAATGACTCATAACTGTAATTCTTGCTCTCGTTCTTCATGCAACCATCGTATTGGGATGGAGCGACACCTATAGTTCAACTTGCGTTGAACTACATACAAGACCAATTTTGCAATTGGTTTTAAACTTGTAAATGATGACGCAACCTTATAATTTTAATATTGTTAAGTTTGCAATAACGCCTGCTAGGCGAATTACATTACAAAATTACAAATTTACGAGAGAAAAAATTATAGTCATGTGCGGGATTCGAACCCGCGTCCATCCACCCCTTTAGCCGGGGTATGCTCTAACCAATTGAGCTAACATGACACAATGACTCATAACTGTAATTCTTGCTCTCGTTCTTCATGCAACCATCGTATTGGGATGGAGCGACACCTATAGTTCAACTTGCGTTGAACTACATACAAGACCAATTTTGCAATTGGTTTTAAACTTGTAAATGATGACGCAACCTTATAATTTTAATATTGTTAAGTTTGCAATAACGCCTGCTAGGCGAATTACATTACAAAATTACAAATTTACGAGAGAAAAAATTATAGTCATGTGCGGGATTCGAACCCGCGTCCATCCACCCCTTTAGCCGGGGTATGCTCTAACCAATTGAGCTAACATGACACAATGACTCATAACTGTAATTCTTGCTCTCGTTCTTCATGCAACCATCGTATTGGGATGGAGCGACACCTATAGTTCAACTTGCGTTGAACTACATACAAGACCAATTTTGCAATTGGTTTTAAACTTGTAAATGATGACGCAACCTTATAATTTTAATATTGTTAAGTTTGCAATAACGCCTGCTAGGCGAATTACATTACAAAATTACAAATTTACGAGAGAAAAAATTATAGTCATGTGCGGGATTCGAACCCGCGTCCATCCACCCCTTTAGCCGGGGTATGCTCTAACCAATTGACGCGGGTTCGAATCCCGCACATGACTATAATTTTTTCTCTCGTAAATTTGTAATTTTGTAATGTAATTCGCCTAGCAGGCGTTATTGCAAACTTAACAATATTAAAATTATAAGGTTGCGTCATCATTTACAAGTTTAAAACCAATTGCAAAATTGGTCTTGTATGTAGTTCAACGCAAGTTGAACTATAGGTGTCGCTCCATCCCAATACGATGGTTGCATGAAGAACGAGAGCAAGAATTACAGTTATGAGTCATTGTGTCATGTTAGCTCAATTGGTTAGAGCATACCCCGGCTAAAGGGGTGGATGGACGCGGGTTCGAATCCCGCACATGACTATAATTTTTTCTCTCGTAAATTTGTAATTTTGTAATAGATAACTTGTTTTTAAACCTAATTTAGAAGAAACCTTTAGTTATAGTTTGTCGTTATGATATCCGCAAATCATAACATGGCTTTTTACATTGAAATATAAAGAACTGATTACGACAATCGAATCTAAACAAATTGAGTAATTACTCAATCATGTGTAACTATTAAAATCTAACTTAAATATAAAACTTATGTAAATATTTTCAACGTTGAAATTAGCCTTGCGTCGACACGGCCATTCTGCGGGACAGTGTGCGTGCTCTGCACCAGTCGCGGTTCTGAAAATGAAAATTAATTTCTCTGAGCTAGGTATCCGTTCACAGGTACACTAGCTGATAACTCGTTTGTGGTCTGAGATGCACGATTTAAAAAAAGATTATGTAAGTGTTTAATGATAACGATACCAACAATTTGAGTTATCAGCAATTACATTTACTAGTCTAGAACATTCATTATTTTGTTAGATATAAAAATAAATATGGAAACAATTCAGTTCATACAAGTAGTAAACAAGTAAGATGTGCTGTACATAGGAAAGTGAGTGAAGATATTGAAGTGCTTGTAATGCTACACGCATACTCACACGTTTATTTAGTTATGTCAATGCAAATGCTCCACGCATACATGCATGATTTGATTTCTCGTAGACAGGGATGATGATGTGGTGCTAGGCGGTCCTGTACGCCGTGGTCCACAGGGGCTCTAAAGGAAAAGGGAACTAGGGTGATGCTGAGGCCTAGGCCTTATATTTATGACCGTGGTCCCCAGAGGCTCTAAAAGAAAATAGTTGATTTGATTTCTCGTAGACAGGGATGATGCTTTGGTGCTAGGCGGTCTTGTACGCCGTGGTCCACAGGGGCTCTAAAGGAAAAGGGAACTAGGGTGATGCTGAGGCCTAGGCCTTATATTTATGACCGTGGTCCCCAGAGGCTCTAAAAGAAAATATAAATAGTTTTTACATAACTGTTTGTACAGTTTGTTAGGGGTTGATGCTGTGGTGCTAAGCGGTCTCGTACGCCGTGGTCCACAGGGGCTCTAAAGGATTTGGGAAGGACGATGCTGTGGCCTAGGCCTTATTTTGACCGTGGTCCACAGAGGCTCTGAAAACTTTTATTGTGGCTTTGTAAATAAAAACTCACGGGAATGATGCTGTGGTGCTGAGCGGTCTCGTACGCCGTGGTCCACAGGGGCCCTAAAGGATTTGAGAAGGACGATGCTGTGGACTAGGCCTTATTTTGACCGTGGTCCACAGAGGCTCTGAAAAGAGTGTATGAAGGAAGCAGGGAATATGGATTGTACAGTCTTACCAATATGCAGTTTACGGTAGTTGATACCTCATCAACAAAATTCCAATAAAGGATCTCTTTACTGTTATTGCTAACTGTTTTATAAATCATTCAAATTCACAGTTATTATCATCAAGATAGCAGTAACAAAGAAGATACTAACCATTGTTTAAGAGTCCAGCAGCTGGGCAGCTTGGGAGGTGGATGGTTGTGGCTCCTCTGACTGCGGAGTACTGATGTCTTGAGATGTATTTTGCTGTAGTGTGACATCAACGAAGTTCTTTGAGGAGTCATCAGCGTCTTCATTATACGTCGACACGGTTTCCTGCTCGCCTGGTTGTGGAGCTCGACGGAGCTGATCGTGAGCAACCTTACGTGGACGCCCTCTGCCGGTCACACGCTTCACCATGTATCTGTCATTGTCAAGGATCCTGTACACCTCGTACGGCTCGCTGTATTTCAAGTCTAGGGACGTCTGGTTACGGGGATTGTTTTTGATGAGTACGTAATCTCCTCGCTGAAACGGACGCATTTTCGCCTTACTCCTATCAAATCGCTGCTTCTCATATTGTGCCGCAGCTGTCATTTTCTCTTGCACGTGCTGCTCAAGCAAGTCAAAGTCTATACATTCGTTATCGATATTCACCAACCTCAATAGTTCTGGTGGTACACTGTGTTGGCGACGGGTGAGTAGCGTGAGCGGTGCAACCCCCGTTACTCTATGTGGAGTGCAGTTAAATGCGAGTTGTAAAGCTTCTAGCGCTGTCTGCCATTGTTCAGTGTTGTAGTTTTTTATAATGGTTAATGCATTTTTCAAAGTACCCATTACTTTTTCTACCTGTCCGTTTGCTCGGCTGATTCCTGGCGCAATAGAATGTATGTCAATCCCGAAACGATCCGAATAGACTTTAAACTCACCAAGAAATTCTCGACCGCCGTCCACCACGACTTGCGCGGGGTTTCCAAACAGGTGCACGACACGTTTCAAAGCTGCAAGGCTGCTGCTTGGGCTTTTGTCGTTTGAGTAGTTAAGCAGAATGTACTTGGTGTATGCGTCAATCGTTACTATTACATACTCATCTCGTCCTTCAGCATTTCTCGTACCCAGCTTGCCAGAAGCAATTAAATTTTCATTATTCGAGTCAGATGGACGGGCAGAAGTGGGGGTTAATCCCACTTCTGATAACGAAGCACCGGGACCATTCGTGTTTTTAGAAATAGTGACGTCAGCAGAGCTGACGTCACCATCTCCATCGCTAGGCTCACTCATTGCGAATAATGAAAACACAACTTATCCACTCAAGTTTTATTATCACTACAGTACAACACAATTTAAATTTAAAATAATCTTAGTCTTAATCAATAATTGAAAATGGTACTCACAAAATATTAGACCACTTGTCTGCACAAAATTCTCCGTAGCAATGTGGCTTCGCAGCGGCCCGCCTTTTTAAAATCCAAGATGGCGTGCACGTTGCGAAGTCATTACACTTATTTATCACAAATAAAAAGTAATATTGATTGAAGTAATGATTTGTAAATTCGTTTTATAATTTTAACACCCTATTTTAATATTCACTGAATTTATTATCGCTTAAAACATTTAAACATTTATTAACTGCGCGACACGCTTTCCGCTTGACAAATAGTCAATCAATCAATGGTCTTTGTAAAACCAAACATTACCAAATATCAATTTATACTAACGCATATCGCTTATTAATCAAGAAATGAATTTAACAATAGATAACTTGTTTTTAAACCTAATTTAGAAGAAACCTTTAGTTATAGTTTGTCGTTATGATATCCGCAAATCATAACATGGCTTTTTACATTGAAATATAAAGAACTGATTACGACAATCGAATCTAAACAAATTGAGTAATTACTCAATCATGTGTAACTATTAAAATCTAACTTAAATATAAAACTTATGTAAATATTTTCAACGTTGAAATTAGCCTTGCGTCGACATATATATTAATTACATAACTCAAAATTAAGAAATAAAGATACAGCAAGGGATCAAACGAACCACAATTAAATATCGCTGCCTCGGTGTATTTTGTTTTTTTTTGCTCTCAGTTGCATTGACCTCTATCTCAGTTGATGTAAACGATGTATTCTGGTACAAATAAATTATTATTATTATATTATTATTATCATTATAATTATAACCATAATACAAATTACCATTTCCAGTAGTTTTTTTATGTGATTGTGATGGAACAAGCACAGAACAAGGAGGCCCACCGGATGTTAAGCTGACTAACCTTTACATATAACAGATGCATTTCGTCACAAGTGACGAATCACACTGCGGCCGTCAACCTGAGACATACAGTTGTTAAGTCTCATGTGCCTGTAATTTTTCTGACTCTAAAGGACTGCTGCCGGCACACAATGTTAGGTGCTTGGCGACAGATTTTCTGCTTGAGGGTGGTAGCTAGTCAGGCGAGCATTCGCAAAAGGCCCTTCCACCATGCAATATAATATAACACCATGGGTTATATCGTAATAGAAAAATTTACTTCTTAAAAATTCCATCCCTATAATAATATAGGGATGGAGGAAAAATTATGCACTATGCATATTTTTTCCAATTTTAAGAGTCCTAATTAACATTGTTTAATTTGGATAGTTATATTAAAATAAATAATATTAAAATATATATAAGAAAAAAGTTCTTCTTTTTCAGGAGAGCCACCTTGAAATTAATTTAATGAGTTGTATATGTGATATACGGACAGATAGACGGAGAGACTGACAGCGGAGTCTCTGTTTTGTCCTTTGTGTACGAAATCCTAAAATTATTTTTTGTTGCGTAAGAAAGAACATATTTTATGCAATATGCTAGGAAAAGTCATACTAAAGAATAATTAAACGTCACTGAACAAGAATTTATCAAATGTAATATCATCTCACTAAATGTAAGTATAGTCGTTAAAATGGGTAGATTTCATTAGATACCATAGTATTTGAACTAATGTGGTTGTTAGCCGACTTTATGAAACAAGGAGGTTGATTTTACTCTATTTTTTGTATGTTATATCCCTCATAAATTTACTTGTACCGGTTTAAATGATTTTTTGGTGGTGGTTGTCATGTTCTCCCATTTAAATTTAAGTGAGATCTGATGAGTAGTATTTGAGTGATCCGTAATAATGCGTATTTACGTACGTAAATGTGTAGTCGGTTTTTTTGTCTAAATTTTTTTTCATAGGAATATTCTATGGTCATACAGTAGTGACTATTTGTTATCAATCTATATATTGCTGAAAATAATGTATTAATTTATTACATAAATAAAATATGTCTGTCGACGTTAACAACTTAATCTACATAACATATTTCCATTTAAAAATCTCAATAATCGACCAAAGAAATATTTCAACTAGTTTAAAATATATTACTGCTCTTACCTATATAAAACATAATCAAACAAATAAATCCACTGATACATTTCCCGGCACTTATTATAACAGCATAAAATTGTAACATGTATTGGTGTTAAATTTCATAATACGTTATAAATTATAAAATTATATGCAAAATGATTAAAAAAATATAGACTTATATTGAGCAACTTTGAACTGCAAACGAAGTACCTATACCTAGGTAGAAAGGTTCCTTTTCAGTTTTGAGTGTGTGAATAAAATATATTTTATCTATTAATTTAAAATTAGCGATGCCTAATATTATGTAGGAAAACATGGACAACTAATACCTACCTGATATTATCTCTAATATATAAGTCATTAATGTATTTCGTTTTATATATATTTATATAACTAGTTACTTTACATTGTCATAATCATTTTGTAATCTCTCATCATTCTCCCAGTCTTCTTCCGAGGATATCTTGACGAGCTTCTTCGCCTCATCCCACAACTTCCTCGTTAGCTCCACATCCTGAGCTGACCAATGATTCCACCAACTCCGACAAAACTTGAAATGTTTCCCACTTACACTTCCTAATTGCTTCGCAGATGCCAGGAACCCTATCTCCTTCGCAACGTCCTCTTTCGGCCGCCCAATAATATTCACAAAAAATTTACTCACATTGCCAATAACCCCATCAATATTTGTAAAAATATTTGTATCACGCACTAGGAATGGATCAAAACTATTTGCTGTTACCCTACTCCCTTTCAGCCTTCTACCAAGCTCGGCAGTATACAAAGCCACTGCAAGCTTAGAGTTCGCCAATAACTGAATCTTGGAGTATCTTCCTACATCATTCCACATGTCAAAATCAATTGTCCCGATGTACATTGACGTCGCAGAGCCATTGATAATACGACTCGGTGCAGAAGACTTCAACAGAGGCAGCAATAGATACGTCAGTAGGAAAGTCCCGAAGAAGTTCACTTGCATAGTCAGGTTCAGATTATCTGTAGTCAAAGTATCGGGCAAAGCTACTGCTCCGGCGTTGTTTACTAAAATATCTAATTTGCCTTCTTCTGCTATTTCGTGTGTAAACGATCTCACTGATTTCAAAGATCCGAGATCAAGCATTTTATAGGTGATCTCTGAATTTCCTGTTTCTCTTTCAATTTGGTCTCTTGCGCTTTTTAACTTGTTTTCGTTCCGGCTTGCGATGATTACTTTTGCGCCACGATATGCCAAATCCTTAGCTGCCTCTAATCCTATTCCTGAGCTGCCTCCAGTAACAATAGCCACTTTGCCGTCTAACCTCGCGTCAGTTTCGCACATCTTCGATACAACGGTATCCAAGCAAGCCCATACAGCTACTGATTATACTCGTAGCAGGAAAATTAAAATCATTTCAATAAATGCATATCAAGATAAATATAGCTTTGTCTCGAAGCAAAAAGGGTCTGTTGAGTCATAATGAGACTGGTATTTCCGTATCCTTCTGACGTAAATGATTTGTCCGACGTCGTCAAAACTTCGTGTTTTGTGTCTCAACTGTTTGTTTATGTAAATTGCATCAACAAAATATTTGAATAGGTGCTTTTGAACACGATAACCTGAACTTTTATATCACCAAAAAGTTGTATATAAACAAAATAACGGTGACTAAGAACAGTTATAATGCTTTTTGATAGAGGTAGTCCTACGAGTATGTATGTCACAGCGAGGCGAAACAAACAATCAAATTATCCTGGTATTATATGTAGTAACTACTATATATTATCAATTAACAATTACTCCTCTCACTACTGCCAATAATACCTAAGTACAGAAAACTCAGTTCTCAAACTCCCCATAGACATGTGTAAACCTGTAAAGTACTTATTAAAACGGGATTACGAAAAATATTGTTTTGTAGATCAACTCGTCCTTGTAGAACCCGTGACGTGATAGGTGTGTGATTTGTGGATGTGCCCTTCTTCATAGCTGGTGAACTCCCCATAATCTCAGTAGTAAGAACACATACTTTCTACTATGCTTACTATTTAGTAAGCATAGTAGAATGTATAAACTGTTTCTCATGCCACTTGATACACAGTTAGGTACATCCTTAGCATCAAAAATAGTATCATACTCGTATTAGGCGGCAAGAACAATGCCTCAAATCTTTTTAACCGACGTCTTAAAAGGAGGAGGTTCTCAATTCGACTGTTTTTTTAAATGTTTGTTACCTCAGAACCTTTGACTGTGAGGACCGATTTTGAAATTTTTTTATTGTTTCAAAGCTGATGCTTGTCGTTTTGTCCCATTTAAATTTTATCAAAATCGGTTAAGCCGTATCCCGTAAGTAGCACTAGCAAGAGTATCTAAATTGAGTGAAAACTTTTTAACCAAAAAATGGAACCGACTTTGACACCCAAAAGTGTGAAATAACTTGTCGAAATCGGTACCATGCGCACAATATTGTGATAATAGGTACTTTTGAACTATCATGGTAACGACTTCAACAAGTTATTACTAAACTTCTTCGTCCATAAAAGTTGGAAGGGACGCCTGATCATTTCAATAGACTCTTGGATATGGAGAGGCACGGCGAACTTTGCTCGCGCGAAAACACGAGCTCTGTCAAGGCACAGTGCCGTATCAGTTTGCAAAGAATGTTCTGTGACAGACTGTCTGCCAGTTGAACTGTTATGTCCTGATGCGGGCTGAACTTGGATTTTTCTGACTTCATACTTATTATATAATTTTGAAGCGCTCGTTGCGAAGTTTGCTTTACCATTCTGAACCGATCAGCAAAGTTAAGCATTCTCCGCCGCGGTCATGAGTTGAATGGGTGACCGCTGGTGACATTACTACTAACTGAGCGCTTCCGTGCTTAGGAGGACACGTTAAGCCGTCGGTCCCGGTTGTTGTCTTAGGATGGCAGTCGTAATAGCATGGTGGTAAGGCATTTTGCGAATGCCCGCCTGGCTAGCTACCACCCTCAAGTAGAAAATCTAATGGTGTGTTCCGGCAGCTGTCCTTGAGAGCCAGTAATTCTAGGTTAGCCTGAACAACATCTTCGACCACATCATCACTTACCATCAGGTGAGATAGTGGTCAAAGGCTAACCTATCAGGCATAAAAAATATATATAGCACCCAGACAAATCTGGCGAAATGATATGTGTTAACAATACACTGTTGACGATTGACTCAAGTCTCAGCTGCTTTCATATTTTGCAGAACGTGAATTTGTTAAGATGGTTAGATGGTTCTTTATAGAGGCGCTGGGGTTTGCTTACCTCACATTTCTTGCAAGAGCCAGAGAGCAGGTAAAAAAATCTTAGGCAAGAGTTGAATACAAAGCGTTACCATTGACAAAAATACTCTTTTGTCCATGATGTTACTAACCACCATATTTTACAGTATATTCCCTACGTGATTTAAATTATATAATATACATTAAATTACGTAGGGAATATATTTCCCTATGTAATCTAAAATATATATTTTTATTACCTATACCTATTTAATTTAGATTACATATAGAAATATATTCCCTATGTGCAACCATTCCCTATGACAATCGATCCCGTAAGAAGCAAGGGAAACTAAAAAGGGCGAAAAAATTTTTATACTTGAAAATGGAACCGACTTTAACACTCAAAAGGGTGAAATAACTTGTCGAAGTCGGTACTATGCGCACAATATTGTGATAATACGTAGAGGAAGGTGGGGGGACACCGGATACATAAGATAAACTCACTACATAAAAAAACAACTACTTATGTAAATCACTGTGTTCTTTATTGAGATAATCAATATCCTAAATGTTTATATATACCTTAGACTTAACTTTGGAATGAAAATGTTTGAGGTCAGTGTTAAAAATTACAAATTGGATAATTTTAAACGAAAATAATGAATCCGTAATCACCCAACACCTATGGGTCAAACCGGATAGGTATTTATATATATATGGTGAATTCAGATACTTATAATAAAACAATATATTCTTATTATTAATAGTTTTATCATACAAAAAATAATTTGCAGTTGATTTAGTTTCAGCAATGAGTCCAGTTTCTTTAAATTATGGATTAAATTATTGCTTTCAGCTAATTGGAAGGTCGCAGATCGGTTTAAGTCAATATAAATAATCAAGATTCACACCTTTGGTATGTTCGAGTAGCATATCTTTCAGCTAAAGAATATCAAAGTACTGAATCTCGACCATTTGGATTTGGACAAAGTTTGCTGCTTACTATCAGGTGAGCCTTTGACGCTCATCACATTAAAAAAACTCTAGATGCTCAGGTTACCACTGAAACCTTTACTTCATTTTATCCAAAAACCTTGACTCCACTGCATATATGACATTTTATTCTACCAACTATAACTGGTTTAGTTTACGCTTTTGGTACGGGTCGTCGTTCGCTCCAGTAAAGGTCATGATCAAGATTCGGTCAAAAATTTTAGCAAGGCTTTTATACAATATTTTTAAGGTCACTTGTCCGAGATTTTTAAGGTCACTAGTGAAACTGACACGGATGTTTTTCTCGCCTTTAAATTTTCCGTTTCACGGATTTTGAGTGACTGATATTAGAATTTTAGCTCAATTTCATAATAAAAATCAAATATACGAAATATTATAGCCGGGGTAGGAATCCGAGGGCATGTTTGTGACAAGTAATATGTACATCAGTAATAAGCACTTTTGAATATATATCAATAATATTCAATCTTTTTATATGTTTACAAGTTTTTAAATCATGGGGTCTGCAGATTTGTGTCCAATTGTTCATATCAGTGTTTAATTGAGGCCACATGTACTTGAAACCTGGAATAATAGAAAGTCGTATCTGTCAGACAGGCTGCAGAACGTTGGAAAAAATGGCAATACATCGTCCGGATCTCTAGTTACAGTAAGAGTTTCACGAAGATCAATAGGACCTTTTCTGTTTCTGTCGTATATAAATGATTTCCATACTTATTACTTCATACTTCTCTCTGTTTTTTCATAGAAAAGATAGCGAACCTATTCAAGTAATTAATATGTTATCTACTATCTCTTTTAAATAGAATACCCTAATAATATTCTCTTCAATTCGAAAAAGATAATGTTTAAAGTTTTCTTGACTCCTGTTGAACCAAACATTAAGGATGACTCAGATAAACTCTCTATTGACAATGCGACAGTCTTCCTGGGAATCAAAATGTATTTAACTTTACAGCGGGATCCTCATATACATAATCTATCCGGAAGACTTGGTGCTGCTGCATATGCAGTTCGTAAGATAAGACAGTTAACAGACGTAGCTTCTGCTAGGTTAGTTTATTTCGCGTATACTTTTACAGTATCATGTCGTATGGTGTATTGTTGTGGGCAGCTACAGCTGAGATACAGACAGATGTTTCTAATTATCTTACAAAAGCGTGATTGATGACCGCGCACCGTTCCCTATGACGGTGAAAGTAATACAATTGTAGCACAACGTTTCGGCTCGAAAGAGTAAGGTTCCGGTGGCCGAGAATATGCATCCGATCGGAGGACGCGGGTTCGAATCCAGTCCGGAACATATAAAAGTATTAAGTAATTTGTAAATGTTGATATTTTGACTTTACTGACTCTGTATATAATTTAAAATGTTACAAAGTACGAGTATACTACGAAAACTTGAGTATCTACATTTAAATTGAATTAATTATCTATATTTATTATTTTATTATTTATTATATTATTTTTATATTATTTTATTTTATTATTTATTATATTATTTATCTGCGGCTACTTCGGCGGAGCAACTCAAGCGGCGCAAATATGCTAACCTCGGTATGGGTTACATATTTGAGCCGTTTGGTGTAGAGACGTTGGGTCCGTGGGGACCGGGAGCTCATCGTATTTTCCAAAACCTATCTGAGCGCTTGGTCGATGCGACGCGTGATCAAAATGCTGGCACATATTTGGCTCAACGAATAAGCATTGCAATTCAACGGGGCAATGCTGCCAGCATGCTGGGCACGCTGCCAACTGGGAGTGGGCTGGAGCATTTGGACTGCCTATGAGTCTGCTATGACTTATAGGTGTCTAAATGCTTTTATTGTAGTAGCTGTATTGTTGTATATAGTTCATAGTATTTTGTTTAATAAAGGCATACCGCCGGTAAAAAAAAAAAAAAAAAATTATCTATATATATTATATAGATATAGATTGCGGTTATCGCGCAAAAACATTAACCTCTTTTTGCGCAGTTGGATAAAAACTATCCTATGTTTTTTCCCGGGTCTCAAAATATTTCTATACCAAATTTCATTCAAATCAGTCCAGTAGTTTTGGCGTGAAAGCGTAACAGAGACAGACAGAGTTACTTTCGCATTTATAGTATTATAATAGTACTGATTACAATCACAGAAGTAAAATTCAAGTTGCACTTAAAAACCATTTTAATTATGTTAACGACATTATAATTGATCCGACATTTTTGACTCGGCCAAGCTACCACCTACGTAACATAAATAAATATCATTTGTGACACGTAAAAAGACGCTTAAAAAGAATAGCCTCGACTTTCTTAGTCGTTCCTTTCGCAGTGCCTCTATAATACATTTTTGCTGAACTTCGTAGTAGAACGTATAATATTTCAAAATATTTATAACTTGTAATTAAACTTAATAATAGCGTCGCTAGACACCAAAAATATACATAGTCAAGGACCTAGCAGTGTGTTCAGGCAGCAGTTCTTGAGAGCCACTAAATTATAGGCACATGCATGAGACTTAACAACTGTATGTCTCAGAGTGATGGGCGCAGTGTAGTTCGTCACTTATGACTAATATAATATGCCTAAAATATATATAGCCTGCCTTTCAAATGCTTGCATTATCATATTTTAAAAAATCTTGTGTCTCATGGGTCAAAATCAAAATAATTGACCATTTCATATTAATTGTTTGTCCTTCTACTTATGTTCATTTTTACTATAGCCCTGTAACATTGATATTAATAAAATAGGACATTTCTTCAAAGGAAAACTGTTAATATTTAATATTAAGTATAATTTCTTATAGGCTCTGTCATATTTTATTACATTTAGAATAAGATTAAATAGCAAATTTTGGTTTCCATACAAAAAACGTGTGTCCTACTTTCGATGCTGTTGTTTTGTACCATAGAAACATAGAAAACATTATTATTTTAATTTAAAAACGTAGTTATTACTCTGCCAAGTGTGACGTGAGGGTATAAACATCAAATAGCTAGTTATATATGTATGTTTATTAAGTATTTTAAAATAAAAACACCTGTCGTTAAAGTATTTCCTTTATGTTATTTCAATTACGTAACGCATTATTTTAAATGAAATAATAGTATATGCGTTTTCCGTCACGCAAAAAACAATACATACAATACACAACTATCAATACCTTATTATTACTAACGTTAATAGGTCATTTTTTAACTTTATTTTGTGCTACCAAAAAAATAATTCTAAGTCCTGCTAATACCTGTTCATTTAAATTGTATTACCAACAATTAAATTTGTTGTAATCTATGACATTTCAAGTATTTAGGCACTTAGCACCTAAATTAAGTACATCTTATATAAAAACTGTCTGTGGTATATTTAGTTTTTTTTTTTTTTTTTTTTGTTTATACCACTAAGGTGGCAAACAAGCATACGGCCCGCCTGATGGTAAGCAGTTACCGTAGCCTATGGACGCTTGCAACACAACGGGTATCACTCGCGCGTTGCCGACCCTGAAGAAATCTCTTCACGCCCTTTTTAAAGAACCCCATGCTATACTCCATCGGGAAAACCGCGGCAAGGAGCTCATTCCACAATCGAAGCGTCCGCGGAAGGAAACCCCTTTGAGCCCGCACGTTCGATACCGTTCTGGTTCCAAAGTGTGAGGTTGAACTCCCCGTCGATGGCGAGAGTTGCGATGGTGGAAGGTAGCCGTGGGCATCAAGTCGAACAATTCCTTAGAACACTCTCCGTTGTACAGACGCGCGCAGACTGGTAAAACGACCAAAAACCTGGCCAAAAATATTTTGTTGTTTTTTCTTTATCGGATAGGTGGCCCACGACGAGAAATAATATTTTTTATAATAAAAAATACTTTTATGATATATAAAAAATACTTAGATGTTTTTGGTGAAGAAAAAAAATAAAAATATATGAGAAAAAAATGTATTGTGTTAACAAAGATTAAAATACACGTTGAAATACGGTAAATTAAAACCTTTTACATGATGATTAATAAAAAACCAGGCAAGAGCGAGTTGGACTCGCGCACTAACAAAAATCAGTATCATCATCTATCGTCTCATCTTCAGGTATAAAGAAAGCTGCTGCATCTTTAGAGAAAGCCTGTTTATTTTTAGCCCTCTTTTTCTCACTTAGTCGGCTACTTATGAATGATCTGATGTCAGAAGAAGCCGGTTCAGCACATCTTCATTGCAGGCTTTTCTAGAAAACTTCCTAGAGAAGCTTTCCCTATATTGTCGAAAATGCTTGTTGCGGGCCTCCGCAGCCTCTTCTGACAATTGACCAATAGGCAGAAGCGCGTGAGATATTACACTTGAAGAGTGTACCAATATTTTATGTACAGTAGGGCTCATTGGTTGCCAGCTATACAAGTTCACGTAGTACTGCGCTACATCCATAGTGTAAGCAGAAAATTTTTCTATATCTATTTTAAATCCTGACGAAATGACTTCTAAAATTATTCTAAATTTTTAAATAAGATCCTCGTCAATACCCGTGATGGATGCTGCTTCTTCTGGGTCGGAAAAGAATTTGCGAGAGGTATTCCCGTCATTCGGGTTTCCGTACCCAGCCTTGGGAATGTCGACGAGTAAACCCATTTTTTCCAGAAATTCTTTTTGTATAGTTAACTTTGCAGTTTGGATTTTATCTTTATCTTCTTTCCCAGATATCCGTCCCTTATTTACACCCGCTCTTATTTTATAAGACAAATGTAACAAAAATTCGAAAAGACGGATTCGCGAGTGCAAAATGGACAATCCGAATTTGAAAGTCTGTGGGTTTTCCGGTTGTTGAGATGTTTCCAAATCGTTGAAACCTTTGGAAGTTTTGCCGCATATATAGCAGCGCAATGTTGAACTCGTGTTAGTGACCGCGTTACACACCTTTCCGTCGATCATTGTCGGGAATAGCATGTGTTTAATTTTAATATTAGTATCAACAACTGTAGGTAGAACAGATTTTATTTGGTTCTCAATATGATCGATTTCTTCGTTAGTTACGTCCTTGTCTTCTTTTACATACCGAAACCAAATGGGCCGGTAGAATCTTGGTGAGGACGGTTGGGGATTCTGCCATATGACTTTAGTACCGTATGTGAGCCGAAGTGGTACCATAGAACTCATAAATATGTTTGCGTCACTATTACCATCTTCCTCGAATTTTTGCTTGTATTGGTTTTGGGTAGACACATCGCATCCCCATTTATAAATTAGTACAAACTCAGCATTTGGCACTAGTCGTTCGAGAACTGGTTCCAAATATTTGCAAAGCCGCGAAGCTGTGTGATCAAGTAGATCTTGTAGTATCACTTCTGCAACCGTCTCATTCACGTTTCTCGGTGGATAACAATCTTGTTTTGCCCTCTGGACATACGTATAACAAGTGTATACGTCTTTATCCGCCTGGTGTATCACTTCGTATTGACTTAAGGTCATGTCGGCGTCAACGAAAATTATTAGAGCATCTTCTGGCGTATGTTTCTTAGTATTAGTAGTTTTACTACCAATAGCAGCTGCCTTGCGAAACTTTGTTGCTCGGGTAGGGCTTTTTGTCGCTTCTTGAATCACAGAGGCAACATCGTTGTTAGCCGCAGCTCTTTGGCTCATTTGTGCCGCGTAAGTAAGTTCCTCCACTGAGACGTTTTGTCTTATTTCCATAGTTTTACGACGCTTTGACCGATCACTTAATTCTCCGAATTCTTTAGATGGACCCTTGGAACTTCTAATCGGCCCAGCAGGTAGAGTGACGTTTTCGTTAAGCCATTCCTTGTTTTTTTCCAGGAAACGGGTCTCGGTACTATTGCACCCTAACCATTTTCGTTTATATACCGCTTTAAATGAATTGATTGCATTGATAAGTTCGTCATTTTTCTCAGCGGGGCACTTTGTCACTTCCACTAACTTCTTGTCCAAATCTTGGAGTTTTCCGTCAAGCAATCGCTGCGGACTTGCTCTAACTAATTCATGAAGCTCTTTCCTCGTCATAGATATAATACAATGTAGAGAGTCTGAAACAATAAAATTATTCGTTAGAAAACTGAGGTCATAGAGCTATTTTCAGAGTTCAAAATTTTTTTTATGTGAATATATGTGAATGTTTTTGCTACCTAGTATGATCGCATATATCCTCTAGTTTATTAAAATATTAATTTAATGCAGTTGCGATGAGTTGCACATGTTTAAAAATACTTATTTTAACAAAAACCAACGAAAAATCCAATATTTTTTAGGCATGTTGATATACTGTGAAGTAGAACATGGATAAGCTCACTTAATAAATAAAATAGATATTAGATTGTAGTACACACCTTGATTGATAGAATCCATCACACTTTTTGTATGTTGAATCACTTTGCACATAAATGAAGGCACAGAGAAATAATGATTTTTTAGAGTTGCCGCGAACAGAGACGAATGTTATCAACAAGCGCTAGGTTCCGACTGGCCGTGTTGAGGAGACGGCGACTCCCAAGCAGGTAGAAATTTTGCCTGGTGACGCGTCGTTTATCTACCTTTTATGGGATTAAGTATGAAATCTCGTAGACAATTTTGAGAAATTTGATTTATGGCCAGGTTTTTGGTCGTTTTACCAGTCTGTGAGACGGTAGAACACGCATAAGGAGGCAAAGTCTCTCCTCAGACTAAGGGGCTCTAAACCGCTTGTGAGCTCGGGGTCGTCGACAATTCTGATGGCACGTCGCTGAACCGAGTCTAAAGGCCCAAGCTGGTATCCAGGTATCAACATTTCACCCGTGCGAAGCCGGGGCGGGTCGCAAGTAACGTTATAAAGTACTAATGTAAAATTTGTGACGAAGGTATGTCGCTAATATTTTATTTTTATTTATTCACTGCATTGTGCTATATGACTTTGCTGAGAGAATATTGTAAGGCGCTAATTGTTGTGTTGTGATTGTGAATATTGTGATGGAAGCTTTGCGACTTTGGTTTGGAACTTTGGAGTTTGGACTCGTAGAGTCAAAAAGTTTCGCAAAAACCCGAGCATATAAACTTCGATAATTGCGACTGGTACACTTCCTGGACACAAGAGATGCTGACTTACGTACTAGTAATATTATTCAAAGAACATTGAAATATGCTATGGCAAAAACACAGAAATTATTTCGGATAGAAAATAGCAATTTTAAAAACGGTATCATTGATTCGATGTAAAGTGTTGACATGACAGTGTATCGAATCGACATACTAGTCTAAGAAGATAGTTTTATGCTATTCAAGTATATATGTCGCCTAAGTCAAAAATAAATACAATCAAATGATTCAAAGTTTAAATCCCTGTGTTTTTAAATCACTATATTTAATAAAAAATACTATATTTCAATCTGATGAAAAAAATGAACTGTCCGCTTCCATAGCACAATTGGAAATGCACCAGGATAGTATTCTGGGGTCGCGGGTTCAAGTCCTCTTCAAGTTAACTTTTTCTACTAACAATATTAAGTACAAGAGATGTTTAGATTTTCGAATGCTAGGACCAAAAATTCTCAAATTTTGAAAAAGCTATGAATCGAGAATACAACTGTCCTAATTATTTGAGCCGTCGGAATATTAAAAATTTCTCATGATCGTTACGGCTCGAGTTTAGAGTAAAAGATTCTTCAGCGTGAAACATTGTTATGGTATCCTTGAATCCTCTTAGAAAAAAGTATCTTCATATACCAACCCATGGCAGGATAAGCTGCTTTTTTATCCACCATTCCTGGGCGTGTTTTAGAGAACGTGTATCAACTTGCAACACGTAACTCTGCGTCCATTTGAAACCATTGCTCCCTCCATCTGTTAAATCTATATTTATCCCCCATTTAAATCACAGAAGTGTAGGCAAACACCGCCATTCCATTATTTCAGTCGACCACCACCTTCAGTAAAAAATAGCTCACCAAGCATCTAACCTACGATGTGCATGATGCCTCAACACAGATTTGTTGCCAAAACGTCATTAATAATATACGTAAGTAAGTATATTATTTCTGAATCCAAGCAATGATCCTTTGAAAAGAAGTTCACTTACAAAGTGACCAAAATGTCTGACTGAATATCTCCCTTAAAATGAATATAAGTAGGTAAAGGTTTAGAGAAATTTATTCTCAAAAAGCTAGTGCCGGGTCAAAATGTCAACTCCCCATTTCTTCCCGTGGGTGTCGTAAGAGGTGATTAAGGAAAAGTGCGCCAAATGAGTAGCATGCAACTTCTTACGTAGATGTGAGTAGGGTGTTGTGAGCATTAGACGCATAACACAGGGCTGTTAACCATCTCAGTGCTCTGCCAGGGTTTCATACAATATGTTCATGTATTCCTGTTTTATATGTTGTTAGCGTAAACATATTATTCGTGCGTGTTTCGTGCGGAGTGTTAGAGAAAACATTTTGTATGATCCCTGAAACTGTGCCCAGTGAATGGCAATAGCCTCGGCTCTAATAGGCCTATTACATGGGACCAAAACCCAATTGGCGAAACGTGGGTGTTTACACAACCCTGGCTACCCATTCGGGAAATAAAGGCGTGATTATATGTACCTATGTATTGTTCACTTGTAATACAAGAAAGTTATAAAATGTAGTTAGGCATTACATCGACGCTTTGTTTACCAGAGATAATTGTAAACGACGACGTGTAGGAGCTATTTGCGTTAAATACGTTAAATGACCTTAGATTTATATACCCTTTAGTCTAGCCTCTAAGGGCTTCACTCACTTCACTGGAGTCAATAACTTATCGAAAAATACAGTGCAGTGCAATACATAGGTACGGTTCCGTTTTCAGTTTAGCGATAGATTTAGTACCGAGTAATTTCTAGTATGGTCCGTTCTACTACTCTTGCTCCTCGACAGGCCAGGTCCTTAATAGCTTGGTACCTCATGCTGGATCCTTAAACAGTCTTCCGGTAACTTTGCCATCCATAAGCAGCCGGCCAGCTCCAACGTAATCCTGGAAATGATTTCTGACAGGCGGGACTGTCCCTATGTGCTGCATTGCTGCAACAGGCATGTTAATGCTGTTGGATGTGATTGAATTTATTGTAATTTTATCTTATTTTGTTTTGAACTTTTGTCATCTACTACGAGTTTATTATTATTTTTTTAATGTAAATATATATTTCCCCTGTAATTCTCTTATACTAGGTCTAGTTGCCGAAATAAAAGAATTTATAGTTATTATTATTAAGTCCCGCTTTCATTGTAGAATACAGCACTAAATTTACATAGATACCGACTGCATGTTCTGCAGCTACTGTTTGTAGTTATTCGTTCTCAAAAAGTATTTTGGTAAAGCCATAGTGGTTGTAATGTAACCTTAGGGTCAATCTCAAGTTCTCCACGTAAGGTTGAGCCTGACTTTGAGAATGACATTGAGGCAAGGTCAGCACTTCCTAGGTCTCTAATAATACTTACCGACTGTGCTTTTATATGTTTTTATTTAATTACACAATAAATACATCATTGTTTGTTAGTTACATAATTGTGTACCTAAAAAGAAACGGGTAATTTATGGTGTGCATGCATTGAGATATTATTACTAACGTAGTAACGTAAGTATTAACATATTTCAATGTGTGCATGTAATTTTTTTAAGGCGGCGATGCAGATCAATTAATTTTTGGTACTTGTCCACGTCTGTACATTCACAACTAGATAAATTTGGTAAGATCGTGATCTCTATTTCCAAGTACTGATTTCTCCACCCGTATCTGGACCGGACTTGGTTCACGAGATGCATGTAATATCAATAACTATAATGGTTTGGTATTTAAATAATCTAAGGAACATAAACAAAATAATGTCCATGTCCTCATATATTAGGTAACTATGTTTATAAAACTATCGAGATGTTCATGTATGATATTAGGTATATAACTACGTTGGTATATAAATTGAATCACGCTGACAATGAACTTGGCATTTGGAATATATAATAAGTTGAATTGAACTTGAAGTTGAAGGTAATCACCGTTTCTACTCTTTCAACAACTAGATCTGGATACCGTTCTCTGTCTTTTCCTGCTATGTCGTTTTTTTATGTGATTTTGATGGGACTTGCACGAAGCCTACCTGATGTTAACATCAGGTAGGCTTCGTGCAAGTCGGTAACCTCTGCCAAATAACAGATGCATTTCGGCACCCACCCGTACATTTTAGTACGTTTATTCGTACTTCCATATTGTGGGATATTTGAAACTACTTACTCAGCACACAGATCACAGAAACTAAAGGTCTAGATCTGACAGAAACTAGATCTCTATCTATAACTCAGCATTATATAGAGCTCTAATGCAATATTCATTAGTACAACTGTTAATTTATTTTACAAGGTTTATTACCCAAATTGTACGGATCTATCCTATCAACCTCTGACGATATGTAGGTGTTCAAAATTCAAATACGCGTGGCGATGTTATTAATTATTATTATTACACATTGACCCTAGTGTTATTTACCTTGGATATAATTATTACCTTGGAATGTGAGTTGCGTTGCATAAGAATCATAAACATTTGATAGAACATAACACCACACAAATTCGTAAACCATTTAATCTGATACAGATAACAGGTACGTGGATACAGATCGATATTTTAAATTCAATGTGTCAAACATAATTCTGTATAATTTTGACGAGCATATTTTTCTTTAACCCTCTTTAATTTTTATATACATATACAGATAAGTTTGACAAATAAAATTTTAGATATAGAGTACAATTGACACAGTTTCTAACCTACACATATTATTTATAGACTCTGAAATGGCAGAATGACGGACTAAGATTAGGTATATTAAGGGTTATTTCTTTTTTTAACTTTTGGTTTCTTTCCATATATTAAACCTGATTTCGTTCCCAATCTTCTTCAGGTGTAATTTTCACAATCCTTTTCGTTTCTCTCCAAAGGTTCTTTCTGAATCTTAAATCTTTTGCTAACCAATGAGGCGGTGCTTTCGTGCAAAGGTTGAAATGCTCACCACTTACACCTTCCAGCTCAGGAGCAGATGCGTAGTATGCCATTTGCACACCAGCAAACTTTGGAGGAAGTCCAAGGGTATCCAAAAACCATTTTAAAAAACTTCTAGTGCCACCAATCTGGGGTCTGTATACCACATTAGTGTCTTTAACAAGAAACGGATCAAAACTATTGACTGCAACTCCTGTACCTTTTAAACGACGATCCCACTCATCAGTAATCAAAAGCGCAGCTAATTTTGCGTTTCCAGATGCTTCTAATTCAGAATATCTTCCGACTTCGTTCCAATGATCAAAATCTATACTTCCAAAGTACATCGTCACAGCAGAATTGTAGATGACTCGACTTGGCGCTGAACTCTTTAACAACGGAAGTAATAGATATGTGAGCAGGAATGCCCCAAAAAAGTTGACTTGCATCATGAGACTTAATCCATCTTCTGTGAGAACATCGGGCAGTGCTAACCCTCCAGCATTATTGATCAACATATTCAGTCTCCCTTCGCTTTGCATCTCTTGGGAGAATTGTCGAACTGATCGAAAAGACTCTAAGCTTAGGTATTTGTAGTCCACGTTTAGATTTCCAGTTTCACGACGGATTTGGTCCCGAGCATTTTCTAACTTGGTCACGTTCCTGCTGGCTATAATTACTCTTGCTCCCCGACTAGCCAGGTCTTTAGCAGTTTCGAATCCCATCCCGGATCCTCCGCCAGTCACCAGGGCAACCTTGCCATCCAGTCTTGCTTTCGATTTACACTGCATTTTCGAATACAGTTCCCGACAAAAACAAATCGTAAACTGGATATCAAAGAATACGCATGCATCTTAAATATAATATAACCTGACCTTCAACAGTTATAATGAACTAGAACTACTTGTTATACTCAATATCAAACGAGTTCTATTCCATGAATATCGGATATGTTAAAGTAACTCTCGATGTTATTTACAAATTTATAGCTTTCACGCAGGTGTACCTACATAAAGTATTATCTTATATTTGCCTCCATAGATAATAAATTATCTCTTCAAAGATATTCTACTTTATTACTCTATTTTAATTACTTTTAGTTACTCAATTAATATTATGAATGGTAGAACACGTTCAACGAATTAGGTTCAATTGAGGCATTTAAGAAAATAATTAATTTTCTGACAGCTTCTAAATTTTAGGGTTCCTTGTCCATCTGTTCCTTAAACCTTGACAAAGACTAGAAGAATAGAAGCGAAGAAACTGAAAGTCCAATAAACAAGAGGTAGATTTAAGGGTGTCTTTGAAGCGCTTTCTATAAAAACGTAGTTTCGTCGTATTTTAAATACCTAGCAAGTATTCAAACTCGATGAAATTTTGTATACATGTCCCTGAGCCTAATATGTATGCTGCTAATTTGCCAGTTTTCCGTAAATTTATCTATTTTCAATTATATTCGAAAAATCGTTTTTTTGGCAATTCTTATAATCACATGAATGGGTAAAATATATGATAAATAGCAAAACTAGCCAACCAGAAACATAGATATTCAGCTCAGAGATATACATGCAATATTTCACAGAGTTTGAACGCTTGGTATTTATAATATGACATATTAGTTATACAAACATAACTAATATATAATATAGAGAGCGCTACGTGCACTCTAGCCTTAAATAGGCGCTATGCAATAATACACGAATCGTCCAGACTCAAGAAATATTCACGTTCAGAAAATACAAAAAGTTTTATACTGCAATATGGACCTTAAGATCAAACCCGAAAAGTATTGAAAATGTTATCAAATAAATTTTAGAAAATACGGATGTGATTTCCAAGACTGAGAAGTATGAAATAGGTAACTTATGGAAGTTGGTCGATATCATGCTGATTGTAAAACTACGCTCACATTTTCATAGTGCGACTTCCAAGCTATATATACCTGTCGTGTAAAATACTTTTCAAGATTGTGAGTCCGTTTTAATAAATATTATTTTTTTCTCAAACATGCTTGGAAAACTGAGCATTATTTTGACAACCTTCTTCGAGATAAATCGAAATTGCTGTACTGGCCAAATACAAATCTATATCTGTCGTGTCTAGCGGCCAAATAAATTGCATAGTAAACTCATATCTGTCGTGTAATAAAAAAATGGAACGATCTTTTACTTCGAAGCATGGCAACCAAGGAGGTAACTTATCAAAGGTTTTATTTTTATTTAAATTTCGATCTGGCTTGCAAATAGAACACTGTTTTTCTATATATTATGATTACAAGTACTACCGCGTACTAAGCGAAAATCATAAATTTACAAATTATTGGAATACAAAATGTTTTGCCCCGGGCGGGAATTGAACCCGCGTCCTTCCGATTTCGCGCCGGATGCTTTATCTACTAAGCTACCGGGGGTACGGCTGCGTCGCCGAAATCGGAAGGACGCGGGTTCAATTCCCGCCCGGGGCAAAACATTTTGTATTCCAATAATTCGTAAATTTATGAGAACACTGTTTATTGAAAATTGTACATTTAACGACTGTATCTTCAAATAAAAAATTCAATTTCCGCGCATTATTTGAGAAAAGCACTATACAAGCCTGGGCCACAACTAGGCATTGATGGACTTATGTTTGGTGCCTCGGCTTCGCCTCGGCCCACATTTACACGTTCGTCCATCAATGCCTCCTTTGCTGGCCGCTGCAGTAATGTACTATAACTGGAACCAAATTGGAGGTAATACTCTATCCAAAAAACAGAAACATCAGTATTGGATTATTTAGGAAAAAGTTATGCGTGTTCGTACTTACGATCTTTCCTCCATTTTTTTGGAAGTCGCTACATATGGCTATCTTAAAAAACTTATGGTATATGGTTATCCTTGACAACGAAAGGAAGCAGAAGAAGGCAGAGTAGATATTTTAGTAAACAACTCCGGAGCATGGCTTTGCCCGATATTTTGAAGATGATATGAACCTGACTATGCAAGTGGACTTCGGGACTTTCCTATTGACATATCTATTGCTGCCTCTGTTGAAGTCTTCTGCACCGAGTCGCCTTATCATTTGCTTTGCGTCGTCAATGTACATCGGGAATATTGACGTCGACGTGTGTAAGATACTCCAAAATTAAGTTATTGGCAAACTGAAAGCGGGCTGATGGCCAAGTTAGGGACGGAATATAAAAGAGGATATTCTCCGTGGGGTGATAGGCTAGAATATCAGCACCTATATAAGGAAAGGAGTCGTAAAAGGCGACAAAGGGAAGAACAACAGAAGGTGGCCAGCAGCACCTTCTAAAGAACTTGTCATGTTACACTGCGGACCCCAAGAGCCTGTTAAAGGGGAGGTATTTGTTCAATGCACTAATGTCAGATATTTTAGAAGTAATAGTAAAGAAGGATGGCGACGCTCCATACAACTTGAGACCCAAAATTTTTATAAACAATATGTGGCGTTCAGTCCAATACTTTTCATTACTGATAATCTAAGATATGAGAATGAAAATGTGAATTGAATTCAGTACCTAGGAGTTGGAAGAAAATAATACTCAGAGGTTTTGTACTTTCTTATATTATCTGTCATCGTATTGAATAGATGGGTCTGGCAGGAAGTTATTTATACCTTTTGTCATAGCTTTTACGGATTTTAAGACTGTGTTAGTGGTTTATAACAATATATAAATTGTCAAACAAATTACGCTTCTTAAACTTAGTGATTACACCCTCATTGCACGTATCGCCACGAAGTCGATGGACCACAAGCGGGTTCTTTTCAGCGGCATTTCTATCACAGATCAGTAAGAGTATGGTCCGAATTACGCCAACAGTACTAAATGTGCTCACTGCTGACAGTAGTTATAAATGGACCGATTTGAATATGCAAGCTCGTGGCCGTTTGCATTACTACAATTCGGAGCAAGTAAAAGCGTGCCTATGACATAATCTATATATCTAAAAATAAATTATTATCTACGTACAATAGGTATCAATCAATTAATTCGGACTGCACCAAGAAAAAGTGTGTATACTACCACGAGACTAAATAAAATGTCAATGTCATCACTACCGACTGACATCAGAAAATGACAATGTAACTTTTTTTTCGTTATTCGGCTTCGAATCATTTTGCTTGTTGTACCCAATCTATGAACAAAATGACATAAATGAATCTACAAACAACTCAAGATTCCCTACTTTTAAAAATATACAAACAATTTTAAATAATGTTAAATAGGCTGACAATTAAAACAATACCTAATACATTCATGAACGCGCCCTGGTTTACTTGGGTCAGTAGTCGCCATCATTCTTTGAATTAAAAAATTGGAAGTCGGTTAAGAATGTGCGGCAGATCTGAGTGGACGATAGAGAAAAAGCTCGAAGGCGCCGCGGAAATGGAACTCTCCGGTTTGTTCAGAAGTCACGTTGCAAAAATACCATTATCGACACCATCGTCAGCACAAGTGATTGTCAGGTTAAAACAAATCGATAGCCATCACTTCATATATATATATATATATATATATATATAGGTAGTATAATATTTTTTTTATTTTTTTTTTATGTAATGGATTGGCAAACAAGCAGACGGCCCACCTGATGGTAAGCGGTTACCGTCGCCTATGGACATTTGCAACACCAGGGGCGTTACCAATGCGTTGCCGACCCTGTAAGACTCTTTTAACACCCTTTTTGAAGGAATCCATACTGTAGCTCTGCGGAAAAACGCTAGATGGAAGATCATTCCACATTTTGCAAGTATGCGGTAAGAAGGAACGCATAAATCGAGCTGTGTGCGATTTCCAGGACTCGATTATATGTGGATGAGCTTTTAACCAGTGACGCGAGGTACGATGGTGGAATCGCGATGCCAGTATAAGATCAAATAGCTCCTGAGAGCATTCCCCGTTAGAGACTGTAGAATACACAGAGCGAACCGATGTCTCTACGGAGGCTCAGTGGCTCAAGGTGGTCAGAGAGCTCGGGGTCGTCGACAATTCGGACCGCTCGACGCTGCATCGAGAGACTGTTGTTGGTACTTTGGTGCGCCATTCCAGAGGTGAGAGCAGTACTCCATGTGAGGGCGAACTTGCGCTTTATAAAGCAAAAGTCACTGTCTCGACGTGAATTACCGCTTTACCTTATTAAGCACACCAAGTTTCTTGGATGCCAATCCAGCCTTACTCGCGATGTGACAGCGGAACTGGACATCTTTGGAAATGTCGACGCCAAGAACTCCAATACTCTCTGCGATCTCTAGGGAAACACCCTGAAACTGCGGAACGATGATGAACGGGGTCTTTTTCGCGGTGAAAACGCATGTCTGAGTTTTTTTAGGGTTGAATTGGACAAGGTTCTGCTGTCCCCATTGTGAGACACGCTTCAATGAACCCTCAACTTCAGACACAAGACCAGTTCTGCTTCCTTCTACTCCGACGCGAGGGGCATTAGCACGGCCAGAATATCGCGCATCGCCCGTGCTATCGTCCGCATAGCAATGCATGTTGCAGATTTGTAACATGTCATTGATATGCAGAATAAATAACGTAGGCGATAACACTGATCCCTGAGGGACGCCAGCTATAATCGGCATGGGATCGGAGCAAGCTCCGTCGACAACGACACGAATGCTCCGTCCAGATAAGAACTTACCCATGTGCAGAACCCCTCGGAAAGGCCGTAAGATGGCAACTTCGAAAGAAGTGCCCTGTGCCAGACCCGATCAAAAGCCTTAGCAATATCCAAGCTGACAGCTAAAGCTTCACCTCTACTTTCGACTGCGTCAGCCCAACGGTGAGTGAGGTAAATCAGAAGATCACCAGCGGATCTGCCACGACGGAAACCGTATTGACGGACACTGATCAGTTGGTGATCCTCTAAGTAACCTAGGAGCTGGTTGTTAACTACTCGCTCCATCACCTTACAGAGTAGAGAGGTGATTGCTATAGGCCTGTAGTTGGATGGGTCTGTACGGTCACCCTTCTTGGGAATGGGGTGTACATGAGCAACTTTCCACGAAGACGGCACGCATCCTTTGAAGTAGGAGAGCAGGAAAGGGCGCGTTAACACCGGAGTCAACTCAGGAGCACATGACTTGAGGACGATAGCCGGGATGCAATCCGGCCCGCTCGACTTTCGCACATCAAGGGATAAGAGTTCTTTCCGTACCGTTCTCTGCGAGAAACGTACATCTGGCATGGAACTCTCACATCCGTGAATTACCGGAGGTGTTGCAGCCCTATCGTCAAGAGTCGAGTTAGAGGAAAAGAGAGTACCCAAAAGGTCGGCTTTCTCTTTAGCACTGTGGGCCAGAGAGTCATTCGGCTTACGTAACGCTGGTATGGAGGTCTGGCAGAAATTACCTTCAGCAGCTTTAGCAAGAGACCAGAAAGCACGACTTCCTGAGGGAAACTTGCTAGCTGGTCGCCAATTCTGCCGATGTGCTCAGACATTGCCTTAGCAATTGTCTTCTTATTAGATCTGGAGGCAGCATTCAGTTTCTTCTTCAACTTGGTGGTATTGGGATCTTTACGCGTATGTGCTTCGGTCCAGGTTTTATAAGCAGCGTTTTTCTGACCGGATGAGTCAGCGCAAGACTTATTAAACCATGGACGGCTCCGACCACCAACGCACACAAAAGATTTAGGAATATAGCATTCCATACCCTGAAGCACGACGTCAGTGATGGAGTCTGCACACAAACAAATCTGCCTCCAAGGGTAGGACGAGAAAAAATCTCTCATTCCATCCCAATCAGCAGACTGGTAATGCCACACCGTACGACTTCCGAGAGGCACGTTACGGTGGTTGCGCACAATCGCTACCTTAGATCGTACCAGGCAATGATCAGAAGAACCTAGAGGCGCTTCCACTGATACCTGGTACTGATCCGGGTGAGAAGTCAGCATCAGATCCAATAAAGAGGGTGAATGGTTCTCGACATCTGGTATTCTGGTTGGTGTGTTAACCAACTGCGAGAGACCATACGCTAAAGCAAAATCGAGAGCAGTACGGCCGGCGTGATCCGTAGCTTTAGAACCCAACCACTCGATATGGTGAGCGTTGAAATTTCCAAGCACCACTAACTCCGCCGACGGGTACTGCTCACCGACCTTATCAGCTCCTCTAGCGAGGTGCTCGAAAAGATAGGAAGTCTCCATATCACCGCTATGTGACCTATAGAGGCAAGCGTAAACTAGAGTTTTGCCACCGTAATCCACGCGAACCCACAGTATGGATAGGTCTTTATCTTCAAAACCATTAAGACGAATAGACAAACCCCAGCGCGACGAGTAAACGCGTGCTCGAGCATGTAACCTGGATATAATAGGTACGAAGTATCCGCCGGGTTTAATATTTGTGTCTCCGTTAAAAAGAGAAGGGCCGGCTTAACCGTTTCAAGGTGGTGATGAACGGCATCTAGGTTGGAGTGGAGGCCCCGAATTTTACAGAAGTCCACAGATAAAGTGGAATTGGAAGCCGCTGAATAACATCTCTTTTTAATTTTATTATTTGCCATTGGGTAAAAGTAAGAGTTGGGTGGTGTGATCTATACCTATCCCAACGATAGGGCAAAGAATACGACTTGAAACTGCAAAAGCAACAACAAACAGTGGAGTGAGTGGCTGGCGCGGGGGACGGAAGGGCCCCCGGTCCCCCCTGGAACCAACCGACGGGATCCACTCCGGCCTCCTACTCCGGCACGTCAGTTGATTCACAGGATTATGCGCCGATTGGCGGGACAGCCTCCCCGGGAGGAGATTAAAAGCAATCCCAGGGTTCGGGTCCCCTACTGACCCGCGGGCGGCCAGCGGTCAGCCGTTTCACCGGGTCTCCCTGGACCCCGCGCCAACTTCTCACGACTGACTAGCAGTTAACTGTCTTAGCTCACAGTACGGTCCTAAAATTTTAGGACAAGTACAAGTCACACAGGACTGGTACTCCCGCAATAGCACCGGAACACGTCCAAGCTGGGGCATGGACATTTGGCGTTACACTTTAACGGGAGGGTGGTAGTTATCCAGGCGGACCCTGAAGTCCTACCACCACGGTGGTTCTTCGAGTGGAGTTGCAGCCCTCTGGGCCGGCAGGTGATGCGACGAGCACGCCTCCACGCTTATCCCCCAAAATTCGCTTGGTTGAATGTTGATCAATTAAACTACAATTATTATTATAACATGTCTACGTTGAAATTCAAATGGTTGATTGAGGTGATGATGATTGAGTTAGCTGAATAATTAGTAAGTATGAGGTCTTGGAATATAGGACAACCATGAAGTAGTACGGTACGTTGGAGCGTTGAGCTCATCGAGGTTTAGAGTTATTTGCTCGATGGTTGAGCTGCAGGAACAGCTTTGTGAGTTCTGACTTCTGTGCTGTCAATGTCGCCTTGGCATACTTTATGAAGAAATAGCATAATAATTATCTAACATTGTGCGACTGTCTTTCAGGGTATACATTACAATACATTATGAAATTTACATAATTACTGCACAATATGCAGTATGGTGATTTTAAATGTTTTATAAATTTGCATTGATTTTTTTTCGATGTCTTGCAAATGTTTTATGTATTATGTATAACATTGCTGCAATACTCAAGGGTGGGTACTCCTGACGAATGCAAAATACAAAATTTTTAAGCATTTGATATCGGAAAATGGTTTACTTGCTCTTAAAATAAAACCTAGGTTTTTGTATGATCTCCTAGTAATGTCAAAAATATTCTAATTAAAAAACAATTTATACACATCATACAATAGTCTGTGGTAGTTAATATTACATAATTATATTATTCCGTAATAGAATACAAGCAAGGGCGCGTTACAACACCACTTATGTGTTAGCTAATCATCAAGAATGTTAATTTAATATATTTTGGAAAACCCATTAAAGCCCATATTCTATAACTATATCATTTTAACAAGTTCTTTAAAATATTGCGTAAAATCTATCCATTTATATAAAAAAATATCACCAAAAAATAGAAACAACTTCAACACCCAAAATTGTGAAATAACTTGTCGAAGTCTGTACCATGCGCTCAATATTGTGATAATAGGTACTTTTCAACTATCATGGCCGTCCTCTACAAGGGTCCATTTTATGGTAAAAAAATTCACTCTTTTTGACCCTTGCTACTTATGGCATCGATTGTCTTTCATGTCAACGACTACCCAAATCATCAATATAGGTAAACATTTTTCAGTTATTGGAGTTTTTGTTCTTGAGTTATCAACGATTTTGATGAAATTTAAATGGGACCATACGACAGCATTTGATGCTCAAACAAAAACAAATTCAGAATCGGTTCACTCAGTCAAAAGTTCTAAGGTAACTAATATAAAGAAAAACCGGCTAAGTGCGAGTGGGAGTTGCGCACGAAGGGTTCCGTACCATCATCTTAAAAGTCTTAAACTATTTAATTTATTTTAATTTACCTAATTGTTTATTATTAAAGTAAATATACAACTAAATATTCACCGAATATTTAGTTGTATATTTACTTTCTTCTTATCTCTTTATATTTTCTACCTGTTTTAATTATTATTATTTTTAGCAAAAAAACGGCGAAAACCTCTTTTATTGTATGGGAGCTCCCTCAATTATTTATTTTATTTAAATTAAGTATATTTAAAGATAACATAAAACTAAATATTCTGTGACTATTCACAGTTTTATGTTCTATTTAAATATACTTTAACTATTTAAAGCGTCTAACGTAATTAGTATCGAGCAATAAACTGTTTAAAATCAAGTTTGTTGTATGGGAGTCCCCCTTAAATATTTATTTTATTTTACTTTTAGTATTTGTTATTATAGCGGCAAAAGAAATACATCATCTGTGAAAATTTCAACTGTCTAGCTATCACCGTTCTTTAGATACATCCTGGTGACAGACGGACGGACGGACGGACAGCGAAGTCTCAGTAATAGGGTCCCATTTTTACTCTTTGGATACGAAAACCAAAAAGATACGAAAACCAAAAAAATACGAAAAAACCCAGACGAATGAAGAACCTCCTCCTTTTTGGAAGTTGATTAGAAAGGATAGTATACACTCTAATATGTCGACAATATAATGTAGAGAAAATTTAACACAAGCATATTATAATGAATACAGATACTCTTCAATTATATATGATACGTTTTAATAATGACAAAGACGGGAAGAAAAGCATGCAGTACACTAGTGAGACTATCATATCAACAGACGTCGCCTAACTTGATAATATTGCCATGTTCGAAGTAATGGTAAAATCAAATAGTTTATGTTGTCCAGGAAGCTCAGCTATATCAGAGGATTTTTTTAAAAAGAAGCAAGAGAAATTTTGATAAAAATATCATCGATTTGTGAGTTGTATGAGGAACATGTTGATAAATTATTATATAATTAATATACAGCCAGTTTCTACCGGCTTAAGCTTTACCGTGCAAGGCTCTTTTGGGAACGCTTGTCTGGCTAGCTACTACCCTCAAGTAAAAAATCTGCCACCAAGCACGTAGCAGTCCTTGAGAACCAGTAAGTAATTAAGGTTAAGAACGGCTAAGCAAACTTTACTACGAGCGCTTCAAAAAATATATCCCGGGTAATTACGACTCTAAATTATAAATTGAGATCTAGGCTATCCTATCTTTCAATTTGGATCAAATTTCACACAGTGTGCAAAGTCAAATTTAAAATTGGTTAAGTAGTTTAAGAGTCCATCGCGGACAAACAACGAGACACGTAATTTTTAAATATAAAGATTTATTCTAGGAAATACCATCGCACGTTAAGATATCAGTTTTTCAGAAGGCGCTGCTGCGCAAACTTGTGTTGCGACACGTTTCCTCAAGGGATAACTTGGGATCGGCCCCCCTCCATCCTCCATGATCATACCTTAGGTTGGTCCCATTTTTGTTAGGTAAAGCGTCATTCATCATCATTTCAAATCGTTCCCATTTATACAATGAAGTTTGAAACAGTGTGATGAGTTGCCAAAATAAAATAAAATTTCAATGAATTTAAGCAAAAAACAATGTTTTTGTTTACACATACTTAATTTGTCAAAAGTGGTAAGTACCTAGTAGTAGTTAGATAAAAAGTATCCTATATCCTTTCCCGGGTCATATATCAGTCTCGATCGTGCGCTCGGTGAGTCATGACCTCCTGAAGATGCTTCGTTTAGAAGCAAAACTACTCGAATATTCTTCCGGTTGGGCTGCGTGGCGTTTGTGACGACACGTGGGCATAACAGGAAAATTAGACGGAATTGTCACTAGATATATATTTTTAAGTGTTTCATTAAAATGTTCTTAAGATACTTTTATAAATATATTTGTTATTAATAAATTTAACACACAAAAATAAAACAAACTAACTCTTGAGGCATACGAGTAAATATGCAGGTCGTAAAATAATTTTGTATTACGTCACAGTGAACACAACTCACAAGTGACCTCGGAGTTTATTTTGTTTTTGTTCTACAATTTTATGCAATTATATATTGACTAGCTTTCTGGGCGCGGCTCCGCCCGCGCGTATGTCGGTTATCGCGCGAAAACATTAGCCTCTTTTTGCGCAGTCAGATAAAAACTATCCTATGTTTTTTCCCGGGTCTCAAACTATCTCCATACCAAATTTCATTCAAATCGGTCCAGTAGTTTTGGCGTGAAAGCGTAACAGACAGAGTTACTTTCGCATTTATAATATTAGTACTGATTGAATACATTTTATAATTATTTCTTGTCTGCAGATACTTTTTTTAATGTGATTGTGACTGAACAGGCACGAGGCCCACCTGATGTTAAGCGGATTAACCTCTGCCTATGACAGATACATGCATTTCGTCATGTTACGAATTGCAATGCGCCCGTTAAACTGAGACATACCTACAGTTGTTAAGTACCTATCATGTGCCTGTATTTTTTCTGGCCTTCAAGGACTGCTGCCGCAACACAATATTATTAAGTGCTTGGTGACATAATTTCTACTTGAGGGTGGTAGCTAGCCTAGGCCATTCGCAAAATGCACTTGATCGTGGACATCGAACCAGGGATCTGCGGCACGGCAGTCCATAGCTATAACCGCTCGGCCATTATTGCTTCCAAATTACTATAATACTTATCTAATTAAGTATTTTGTTTTCTATTTGTGTATTGTCAGTAAATTCTTTTGACGTTACTGTACTGTATCAGGTGGATTGTCCATTGCTGAACGCAGCCTTCCACATTAACGGGGGGTTTTTTATAATCCCCACGCTTGGCAGGCGTTTTGATCATCCTAGTTTGAAAAAACAGTTCCTCAGAAGGCTCTGCTGCCCACCTTCCGGTATTATTACTTCTCTTACAATACCTACGGGAAGAGATAGGGCTGACATTCTATTCCGACATGGTAAATACTTAATTGTATTTAACGATAACCTTATAACTTATGTAAACGCCACTTATAAAAGGCAATAAAAGATCTCTTACTGCCAAAGTAATAGCCAACATTGAAGGCATGCGACCATAAGTGCAGGCTAGATGAGCGCCTCTCGGGCCACCCTCACTGTACAAATCGGTGCAGACCACGGTCTGTGAGGGTGTCTCAGTCGGCACGTCTTCTAACTTCGGGCTGCACTTTTCCCCTTCCAATGAATACCTTGGCAGTTCTTAAAGAGAAACATCCCTTTTGACCTCTTTGGATTACCAGCCCCCGATTTCTAAGGTTTTCAGAAGACGTTTCTGCCACTGTGGAACCATACTATCGAGGATCTGATCACCTGAAAGAACTGATCTCCCTATCAGCCGGTGATAATTATGCGTTCCTTCTTACCGCATACTTGCAAAATGTGGAATGATCTTCCATCTAGCGTTATTCCGCAGAGCTACAGTATGGATTCCTTCAAATGGTGTTAAAAGAGTCTAACATGGTCGGCAACGCATTGGTAACGCCCCTATTGTTGCAAATGTCCATTAGGCGACGGTAACCGCTTACCATCAGGTGGGCTGTGTGCTGGTACGCCACTAAATTACATTAAAAAAAATACGTAGATTGTTTGAAACGCCGACGCCTCTATGCAACTTTCTGCTGGCGGAACCTAAATCTCGAGATCTGTCCTTTCTTTTAAGACGCGTCATTGTGCGCTCACCAAAAAAATGGATAACGTAACTCTAAAGCATAGAACATATAATAATATTACTTTTATAGTTGGGTGTATTGTAAGCACAGATGCCGGACAAAATCTTAAAAACAATCCGCACATTTGGGTAAAATTGAGTTTTTCCCCGGACACCCATGAAAATAAATTTCATATTTTTTTTTCATTTATACAGCTTTTTTGCGCAAAAACTACAGTACTTACTACAAACATAAATTATTCACTCTTCTCTTTCTGTGACAATCTGGTGATAAAAATAATGAGGAACAGTGTTATTCGGCATCAAATTAGAAATAAATTATAATTTTTGGTTTGATATATGATCAAATAACTAGTACCTAGTCAGAAACTACAAACTACATAGTATAATTTTTTTTTAAGTCATCTTGTTTGGTTACGTAGATTAAGTGCCCAAAACGGTAATACTTTTTTTTATGTAAATTAACAGTAAGTAACAAGTTTAAATTTTGGCGAGCTAAAGATCTTTTTACTTTACAAAATTACAAATATACGAGAGGAAAAATTACAGTCATGTGCGGTCCCGCGTCATCCACCCTGTTAGCCGGGGTATGCTCTGATCTGACCGACTGAGCTAACATGACAATTGTCACAATGCTTATTGTCATGTTAGCTCAGTCGGTTAGAGCATATTCCAGCTTAAGGGGTGGATGACGCGGTTTCAAATCTCGCACATGACTATAATTTATCCTCTGGTATTTTTTAATTTTCGTAATGTAATCCGCAAAGCATGCATTGTTGCAAACATAAAAATATTAAAATCTTTTTACTTTCGGTATTTTTCAATATTTGTCAAAGTGATCTTTCTTTTCCAACAGCAATTTGGAATAGTCAAAGCAACTCAGGTCCTTAAAATTATACTTTATTTCGATCAGGGAAGAAACCGTGTGTGTTTTTAGGGAGTTTTTCTCCTTCGTCCATTGCCGCGAGACTAGCGAATAAACTCGCAATGTAACTTGAGTTGCCAACTAATATCAAGATTATCATGTTTTCCGTCAGATTTCACTAGATGTTTTGAGAAAAAAGCGCTAAAGACCCTAGAAATATTCTAGATCTAGCGCCAAATGCGCCAAAACGGCAACACAGTGACTGAATGTCCGGGGTTGACGGCAGTTTTTTATGGTGAGAGCCGGCGCGCGGCGAGGCGCTGGGGATGTTCTGTTGTTGTAGATTTTGCAGCGCCGGAGTTAACTTGTATGCAGCTTACGAGTGAATGAATTTACAACTCAGATTTGTTTCAATCAATCCGGATTCTCCTGACACAAAAGTGTCCAAGGACACTATTTGAAAACCCCTACCGGACGCTCCCCGGACGCCCTCCAAACTAGGACAAATCCGGGGAAACCGGGACGGATGGCAGCCCTAATTGTAAGCAACACTATTTGGCGTGTGGTGGCCAAGCTGCGTTGCCATGCAGTTAGGAGGATGATATGGCATCTTATACAAAGCCCTACCAAACCAAGTGGGATTCGCTGAAATCATTGTACAAAAAACTGCTAATCTGATATTTAAATGATTCTCATATTTTTTAAGTTTTAGTTAAGCTATGTTTTAGTTTCTAAAATATCTAATTTTGATAATGACAGTTATAGTTTTTAATTAGGTATATATTATTAATACAAACGTAATTTTACGTTACAAATAAAACCATTTAACTTGAATAAATAAGTTTGACCTCTGGTTTCTACACAATTCAATGAATAACAATATTACCACAGATTACTAGTACTTATCAATATAACAAAGTTTTGTGACGATGTTAACTTTATGTAATCTGTAAAATTACTTGCCCAAAAGATTATGTACCTACTTTACCTAAGTACGAGTATGTCGAACGTGACGACCATAGCTTGCTGTTGGCTGCATTGAAAAAAAAAATGCAAATGCAACATTTGTGCTTGTTATCCATAATATATCGGATGATGATGATAAGAAAACTCATTTTCTTCATAGACAAAAATGATAATTGAACTAAATATGTCAGCGTAAAAACTTTACGTTTTATATTTAGTTTCGGCATAGAACATATAATAATACTACGTGTTTCGGTCAACTTGTAAAAACCTATTCTATTTCATTACAGGTATGAAAAAAACTTTTGATATAAATTAATGCCATTTTACTATACACATTTCCTTGCTGGAGTGAGGCGATAACTGTCAGTGTCGCGTCCTTTATATTCTGTGGTGTCGTTCGGCAGCGAAGTTATTTTGCGTCTTTGTAACCTTCGCTACGCTCAGGATTCTATTGAGGTTCAAAGATTTGGACACTCGTTTCACTCATGGTTCAATGTTGAAACCTTTCAGGTTCTATAAAAGTACACACTCCAAAAAAACAACTTTGCCTCCTTGCATAACGCATCACCAGTAGGTATATAGTAACAGTTTTTTTTTATAATTATTCATAGAGGTTCAATTTGAAATATTATATAATATCTTTTAAGAAGTTTGCTTGGGTCTTTCATAATAACCATACATCAGGGTATTATTTAAGACCCAGGTATGATTTTCTCGATACAATGACACTCAAAATCCAACACCAAATAGACCAACCACCAGCATCGAATTATGCTCAAAATAGTACATTGTACAAACATTCAATTTTGTTCAAAGATGTCTATGTAACAATTTCATTATTTAATATCCTCGCAAACTCGTGCACAAAACTCATAGCCTGACTTAAATAACAAGTTTTTGGCTAAAATTACAAGTCAATAAATACATATTTTTAATTAACTTATGAATTGATTGTGGTCCTACTCGCACATTCGCCAATCATTTTAAGTCCAGTATTGTCTTGACAATACTGGACTTGATAGGGTGAGTAGGCATGAACTGTGGTCAGCGTTGTCTATGCATGGGCTGAATGGTAACCTGATCCAAGCGCTGAAATCCCTATATGAGGATTCCAGTGCTTGTGTTAGGATAAACGGGACATACACTGATTGGTTTAACATCGAAAAAGGTGTTAGACAAGGATGTGTAGCGTCACCGTGGCTGTTCAACTTATTCATGGATAATTGCTTGGCAAACCTGAAAGACAGTGAATGTGGATTGAGAATGAACGAGTTACTCATCAAATGTCTTCTCTAGCGTAGAGACCAAGACCAAGTGATACTTGCGTCGTCAGTAAAAGAGTTGCAGGAGATGGTAAATGTTATGCATGAGGCTTTAGAAAGAAAGGGAATGAAAGTAAACGTAAATAAGACGAAAGTTATGGTGTTTGAACGAGATGATAGAGTGACCGATTGCAATATTGTGATTGGAGGTGAAAAAGTGGAACAAGTGAAAGAGTTTGTATACTTGGGATCCATGTTTACAAAGGATGGAGAGTGTGAAAGTGATATAGAAAGGAGAGTGAATGCTGGAAACATGGTTAATGGAGCATTGCACGCGTTTATGAACAGTCAGAAGGTGTCTAAGAAGGCTCGTCTGGCTGTTCATGGGGGAGTGTTGGTTCCGACACTAATGTATGGGAGTGAAAGTTGGGTATGGCAGAAAAAGCATGAAAGTAGAATAAATGCAGTGGAGATGAGAGCATTGAGAAGCATGATTGGAGTCAAACGGAGTGACAGGATAAGGAATAGTATGATAAGGGAACGATGTGGTGTGAATGAGGATGTAGTGACCAAAATCGAGAAAGGTATGTTAAGATGGTTTGGACATGTAGAGAGAATGAATGAAATGAGATTGACTAAACAGGTATACGTGGGACAAGTGAACGGAAGTGTTGGAAGGGGAAGACCTAGGCGAACGTTCCGAAATCAGATTAAAGATGTTCTGAAAAAAGGCCAGGTCAGGAGTACCCTAAATCGACGCTTATGTATGAAAGGATTGATGAGTGTAGATGAAGCAAAAGAGATATGTAAGGATCGTAGCAAGTGGAAATCTGTGGTCTCTGCCTACCCCTATGGGAAAGAGGCGTGATTTTATGTATGTATTGTCTTGACTCCGCAAACATAGAAAAATAATATAGCCCCACTCTAAGATTTTTTTACCTGTAGATGTGTTGTATGGCCTCCATATTTACTAGACGAATTCAGGGTTATCACCTGAGTCACTACCAGTCTTGCACTTCCAAGCGTCCGGTGAATACATCGCCGCTAATCGTGTTTTTTAGGAATAATCTGTGGACAATATGCCTTTCTTGTGTCTTTAGACTCTGCACCAATTATACAGGCACTGTGAGAGATAAGAAAACTGTTTCATTTCACGCGTAATTATTGCTTTTATTGATGAAATAGAAAATATCGTCATTTTGTTTTATCTTAGGAACTAATTTCAATGAAATGGATGAGCGAGATATGTGTATCGTTTGGTGTGAGAGAGTGAAAGAGATCGCAGCATAATGGTGATCGGAACGTCTCGTGGCAGTTCGGTGGTAACACGAATTGCTTATTTATCTCTTTCTAACAACAGATATGACGCATAATATTTGAAAGTTCTTTCCTTGTCATTACAAACTGCATATACATGTGCGTAGGTATGTATATAGGTAAATTCTAGTAAGCTTTTAGAGCAGTGGTGTTCGGATATAACTAAGTAATCTAAATATTTCAAATCACTGGCCCCACTAGGCGCAGTAGATTGGATGGATTCATAAATCTTTCGTATTGCATTAAGTACTTACCTATCAATTTTGTGTCCCTCATCCTAGCGTACTCACCTAAAAAATTTTTGATTTTGACTATGCCAAAAAATAGTGCTGAAATAGTGACAAATAGTGCCCTTAGAAAGAAAAATAGTGCCACTATATAAAAAAAGTTACAGCTATAGTTTGGTGAGGTCGCTAGGATGATATCATTCTAGCGTACTCACCTCTCGTCCGTAAAAACGGCTCAAGCTACAATTAAGATTAATATCTCAAAAAATAGTGCCAAAATAGTGACCACGGTACACCAAGTCTCAAAAATAGTGCTTCACACAGTCAAAAGTTATTCAGGTCTCTTGGTGAGTAAGCTAGGGTGAGGCTCATCCTAGCGTACTCACCTCGATATCTCAGGAATGGCTGCAAATTTCAATTCGTTCTTGGTCTCAAAAAATAGTGCTTAAATAGTGACAAATAGTGCCACAAAAAAGAAAAATAGTGCCACTCAATTAAAAAAGTTACAGCTATAGTTTGGTGAGTTCGCTAGGATGATATCATTCTAGCGTACTCACCTCTCGGCCGTAAAAACGGCTCAAGCTACAATTGAGATTAATATTTAAAAAAATAGTGCCAAAATAGTGACCACGGTGTACCAAGTCTCAAAAATAGTGCTTCACACAGTCAAAAGTTATTCAGGTCTCTTGGTGAGTAAGCTGGGGTGAGGCTCATCCTAGCGTACTCACCTCGATATCTCAGGAATGGCTGCGAATTTCAATTTGTTCTTGGTCTCAAAAAATAGTGCTGAAATAGTGACTAACTATGGCAGAAAAATCAACTTGGTTCAAAACATAGAACATAGCTAAAAATACATTGGAAGTCCCACATACATTTTGTTTGGTCTAGTACCTTCGAGAAAGTAACCCATAGAGAAGCCATTCTAGTTGCTTTGTACGAAATAAATTCAGTAAATTTTTATCTTATCAAAACTCTTTCTAATTGGCTAAGCAACCACGTGGTTTATAAGGATGGGACGTAATAAATGTGCTAATTTAATCGATAAAATCAATATTTTGATGAAATACAACGTATGCGTCTCTATTCTATCTTGAGCGTTGAGTGTGACTATTATGTTATTATCTGCTTGGCTATAGGAAGTAGGTAGACAGTAAAAACTACTTTCTATGTGTAACATTATGTGTCACCATTGTAATAATTTACCAAATGTACATAGCTAGTTTCTTATTATTCAATCTATTGCTAGTTTATAACAACATCAAAATTAGTTTCTTATAACAAGCTTGAGTAGGAATTATTTGCAAATTCAATATAATACTATCTATTCATTAAGGAGTACTTTCAAAATTGTGTGATTTGATTTTTTTACACTTAAAGTAATAACATGTACATTATTAAATTCAAATAGCCATACACCGCTTTTAAATCTGTTTTTATACAGATGCAAGAAAGAAATACAGAAGATTAAAACACCATAAAATAATATAAATATAATAACATAAGAACCAAGTTGATTTTTCTGCCATAGTTAGTCACTATTTCAGCACTATTTTTTGAGACCAAGAACAAATTGAAATTCGCAGCCATTCCTGAGATATCGAGGTGAGTACGCTAGGATGAGCCTCACCCCAGCTTACTCACCAAGAGACCTGAATAACTTTTGACTGTGTGAAGCACTATTTTTGAGACTTGGTACACCGTGGTCACTATTTTGGCACTATTTTTTTAAATATTAATCTCAATTGTAGCTTGAGCCGTTTTTACGGACGAGAGTTGAGTACGCTAGAATGATATCATCCTAGCGAACTCACGAAACTATAGCTGTAACTTTTTAATTGAGTGGCACTATTTTTCTTTTTTGTGGCACTATTTGTCACTATTTCAGCACTATTTTTTGAGACCAAGAACAAATTGAAATTCGCAGCCATTCCTGAGATATCGAGGTGCGTACGCTAGGATGAGCCTCACCCCAGCTTACTCACCAAGAGACCTGAATAACTTTTGACTGTGTAAAGCACTATTTTTGAGACTTGGTACACCGTGGTCACTATTTTGGCACTATTTTTTTAAATATTAATCCCAATTGTAGTTTGAGCCGTTTCTACGGACGAGAGGTGAGTACGCTAGAATGATATCATCCTAGCGAACTCACCAAACTATAGCTGTAACTTTTTAATTGAGTGGCACTATTTTTCTTTCTTACGGCACTATTTGTCACTATTTCAGCACTATTTTTTGGCATAGTCAAAATTAAAAATTTCTTAGGTGAGTACGCTAGGATGAGGGACACTCAATTTTGGGCTTAAGCCGGTTTTAGTTAGTGCCAATTTATTAGAATGCACTCATTGCCAGACGGTTGACGAAATTAGTTCATAGACTGGCCTTCAAAACTTAGTAGGTACTTACTTATATTCATTTAAAATTGCAATTACTTTTAGAGAGTACCCAAGACGTATTTTCAGAATAAAAAGGAAAGTGTGGCGGCGTACGTTTAACCTTTTTAGTTGATTTACAATCTCGTTTGTATAGATTGTCAGATGTTGTCAATTTAAAATATTTTAGAATGGATAAGACGTCAGTCTGAAAAAGTCGAAAATTATTTTCAGGAATTATATTAGTTGATACAAGAAGAAAAGTGTATCATTACTTCTTCGACCTTAATCTCTTCATATTAGTGACCCTAACAACGTGCAACATGTAATTTCCGTACCTGTTTAATGGTCAGCATAGTTTCCACCCAAGCAGCTGATTCGGGTGCACTACGCTGGTTTGTTTGCGACGCCCCCGGGCTTCGTGCCCATCTCCGTGAGCAGTGTTTTACTCCAACACAAATAATTGGAATGCTACTGCTGCTTCCGACAACGGGGGACTGTATCGTCGAGTGCAAGCGGCTCGACTTGTATCCTGCTGTTATCTACGCAACGTACTACATTGAGGAATAAGGAAGTGTTTCATCTGCTTCCGACAACGGGGACTGTATCGTCGAGTGCAAGCGGCTCGACTTGTATTCTGCTGTTATCTACGCTACGTACTACATTGAGGAATAAGGTCAGATCTATCCTGATATAACCAACCAAGTGAAATTTAACTTTGAACTTTTTGTCACATTTTGATATACAGGGTGAATTTAAATGAAAGTGCGATATTTTCATAATTGATGCAGCTTATTAACACGATCGCGACCCTGCAACAAAAGAATATTTTGGACAATTACAGACATTTTTATAATTTTTTTATTATTATTTGTCAATATTTTTAGGAAGTGTTTCATGTATTTTTATTTCGTCCTACAATAAATAAGTGATTTTAAGTGTGACACTGTACCTTGTGTGTTTTATATTATTTTAATTGAAGCTGTTGTTTAGTAAGTCGAGGTACATCGTACGTTGCCACTGCATTCCTTCACACCTTGGCATTTATATATATTTTTTTTTTACTATCGCATTTTATTGACGACATGAGTGAAAGTGAGCCAGAGCAATTTGTAGAGGCTTCGGCAGGCAAAGTTGTTGTAAATCGGGTTTCAATTAGAACTCCACCCTTTTCGAAAGACCGCCCGGCGTTGTGGTTCGCTAGCTCGAAAGCGCAATTTAATATAAACAACGTCACTCAACAATTGACCAAATTTTATTATGCGATAGCACATTTAGACACAGAATGTATGAATGAGGTTGAGGATATTAACCTACAACCACCGGAGCAGGACAACAAATTGCGTGACACTATTATTTCGCGTTTTTCGGTATCACGTGAAGAAAAGATTAGGTGCCTTCTTGAGAAGGAACAATTGGGTGATCGTAAACCATCGTCATTCTACAGACATCTTATGTCTTTAGTTGGGCCGTTTTTTCCGGAGCAAGTACTGAAAACAATTTGGATGAGTCGCTTGCCATTGTATTTACAAACAGTGCTTACCGCCCAGCTATTACAGAAGTTATCCGACCTAGGTGACTTGGCCGATAAGCTGATGGAAATCAACTGTCAGCCAAGTCAGTTTGCGAACAACGCTATTGCTACATCTTCATCTGCGGTACCTCTTAAGCCAGTAAATCAGATAGAAGAATTAAATAAGAAATTAGATGAATTAACTCGGATTGTTGCATCTTTGTCAGCTAGGGGTGACAACCAAAGGGCTCGTTCTCGGGAGCGCTATGACAACCGTCGTCGAGGTCGATCAAAGTCGCGTAATCCTACATTATGTTTTTACCACGATCGATTTGCTACCAAAGCAAGCAAATGCGTTGCTCCCTGCAGTTGGTCTGGTTCTGCGCCAACCGGTGGTACCAACGCGCCGGAAAACCAAAAGAGCGTTCGTTAATGGCGACGTCCGACCGCTCCGTTAACAGTCGCCGACTGTTTGTTACCGACAAGTATTCTAGTAGGAAATTTCTTATAGATACTGGTTCGGATCTCTGTTGCATACCCGTTAAGCATGTCAAAAGTTTTAAAATTAGGCCAGCATCTTTTGAATTAGTGGCCGCAAACGGGACTCAAATTAAAACTTTCGGTTTGATACAGCTCAAATTGAATTTAGGACTTAGGCGCGACTTTCAATGGAACTTTGTTATTGCTGACGTAGAAAGCGGTATTATGGGTTCGGATTTCTTATCACATTTTCATTTATTGCCCGACTGCAATCAAGGAAAGCTTTGCGACGGGAAGACGGGTTTGTCTTCATTTGCGGAACTTTCTGCAGCGAACCAGCCCAGTGTTAGGGTTATATCGCTTCCTGATTCAGAGTATTCTACACTCCTTAGTAAATTTCCTAGTAAATTTCCCTCCTTAGTATTACGCGTCCTCCTGGTCCTCCCCAAGAGCCTATACACTCCACCGTGCATTTTATTAATACTACGGAGGGTCCTCCCGTAAATGCGCGACCACGCCGTCGTGCGCCTTTGAAGCTTCGAGCAGCTCAAAAAGAATTCGAAGACATGGTGCGCGCGGGAACTGCTCGTCCATCGAGTAGCCCGTGGTCCTCTGCTTTGCATCTTGTAGAGAAAAAGGATGCAACCTGGCGTCCCTGCGGCGTTTATCGCGCGCTGAACGCCCGCACTATTCCCGATCGTTACCCAGTCAACCACATTGGAGATTTTTCTCAAAATTTGGCTGGATCGACTATTTTTAGTACAATCGATCTTGTTAAAGCGTATCAACAAATTCCAGTAAATCCAAGCGACGTTTGCAAGACCGCTATTATAACAACTTTTGGTTTATACGAATTTCCATACATTAGTTTTGGTTTGCGCAACGCAAGACAAACCTTTCAGCGCTTCATAGACGAAGTTGAGCGTGGATTAGATTTCTGTTTTGCGTATGTCGATGACATTTTGGCGTACTCCTGTGATGCTGCTCAGCATGCGTTTCACCTTGAAACTCTTTTTAAGAGGCTGCACGATTTTGGAGTCCTAATGAATACTACCAAAAGTGTTTTTGGTGCAAAGGAGGTCACATTTTTAGGATACAGAATCAGTTCAGAAGGTACTCGACCTCCAAGTGCAAGAATTCAATCCCTAGTAGATTTTCCGCCTCCCAAGACAGTTCAAGGTATGAGACGCCAATTTTTATCGTCGTTTTTCCCCGGCGCTGCCAAGTATCAAGCACCGCTAATTGACGCCGTTGCTGCCATTCAAGGTAAGGGCGCTAAGCCATTTATTTGGACTCCCGTTTTAGAGGAGTGTTTCGAGACCTGCAAAAAGAGTTTGACTTCTGCCACACTTCTGGCTCACCCAAACTGCAATGCAACACTTGGTCTTTTTACAGACGCTTCTGCCTCCCATATTGGTGCGTGCTTACAGCAACGGATTTCTAACAACGATGACTGGCAACCTCTTGCTTATTTTAGTAAAAAGATTACTGCCAAGAAGGTAGAATGGCCAGCTTATTATCGAGAATTGCTTGCCGTTTACGAAAGTGTCCAACATTTTCGGCATTATCTCGAGGTCCAGCACACAACTATTTATACGGATCACAAGCCGCTTATTTACGCTTTCGCACAGCGCTGTGAGAGACTACCGCCCATTCAATTAAATCAGCTGTCGTTTATCAGTCAGTTTACTACTGATATCGTCCATATTAAAGGTATCGATAATATAGTTGCAGATACTTTGTCTCGCGTCGAATCAATTTCACTCGAGGAGGATTTCTCTGCGCTTTCTCTCTCTCAGAATACAGATGAAGAGTTGGCTGAGGCTCGCAAGAACTCCTCGCTTTAATTAGAAAATATAGTTATACCTGGGACAAATGTCTCTATTGTTTGCGATACTTCAACTGGTCGTCCTCGTCTATTTCTCACTCAGCATTTTCGTAGAGCCGCTTTCAACAGATGCCATAACCTTAGCCATCCTGGTGCGCGAGCAACCGCACGCCTGGTGACTGAGCGGTATGTCTGGCCAAATGTGAATGCGGATTGTCGTAATTGGGCGCGTTCTTGCGCTGACTGCCAACGCTGTAAGGTGACGAGACACTGCATGTCTCCCCTTGGTTATTTTAATAGTCCATCTGGCCGTTTCAGGCATGTTCATCTGGACATTGTTGGTCCGTTGCCGCATTCCAACGGGTTCAACTATCTCTTAACCGCTATCGATAGATTCACTCGTTGGCCGGAAGCTTGGCCAATGAACTCAATAACAGCTGAAGAGGTCGCTGATACCTTTATTAACGGGTGAGTGTCTCGTTTTGGCGTTCCCAGTTTTTTAACAACAGACCGCGGACGTCAGTTTGAATCCGCTCTTTTTCAACGTCTGATGAATATATGCGCCACCAAAAGAATTCGCACCACTAGCTACCATCCTCGTGCTAACGGTATGGTAGAGCGATTACATCGCCAGTCAAAGGCATCTTAATGTGCCAGTCAACGATTTGGACAAAAGCAGTTCCGCTTGTACTTCTCGGTATGAGGACAGCGTTTAAGGAAGACATCAAATCTTTCTCCGCTGAACTTGTTTATGGAGAAGCTCTTCGTTTGCCTGGAGAATTCTTGGTAACACCAGACATTCCTAGGAACCCAGACGACGTTTCAGATTTTGTTTCTGATGTCAGAAGCTATATGGAGGTATTGCGTCCTGTTCCCGCTTCGCGTCATACGCAACAATCGTCTTTTGTTTTTAAGGACCTGGCGACTGCAACACATATCTGGTTACGTGACGATACCGTACGTCGTCCCTTACAACCTCCGCACACTGGCCCGTATCGAGTCATTAGGAGAGGGGACAAAACTTTCACTATTGATCTTAAAGGCAAATAATCAACGGTTAGCATAGATAGAATTAAGCCAGCTCATGTTGAGTCCCACATTTCGTCCGCTCCAACATTTAGTGAACCATCAACGACGGGCAATCTTTCGTTATGACCGCGTTTTACTGGTCCAGCGGAGTTAACAGCTAGTGGATCACCACCACTTGCAGCCTCGCCACCTCCGGTTGTTACAAGATCTGGTAGAAGGGTTAGGTTTAATAATATTTTGGATCTGTAATATATAGGTAATATAAATTTTATTATTATTATTTTACCCTTGGTTTTCTTTTCTTCGTAGGGGGGTGATGTGGCGGCGTACGTTTAACCTATTTAGTTGATTTACAATCTCGTTTGTATAGATTGTCAGAAGTTGTCAATTTAAAATATTTTAGAATGGATAAAAAGTTTGTTTTATAAGACGTCAGTCTGAAAAAGTCGAAAATTATTTTCAGGAATTATATTAGTTGATACAAGAAGAAAAGTGTATCATTACTTCTTCGACCTTAATCTCTTCTAAGGTATTACATTTTTTATTTTATAAACTTTGTTAGTCGATAACACTCTTTATCAAAAAGCTGTCTTACTTTTCTTTTATGTTTCTATTATGTTTTCACAATTTTCGATGAATTTTCATTCAAAAGCCAAGGAATGTACGCAAACCATAATTGATTAATCCGAGTCACGCAAAGCTATTCAAAGCATGGAAGTAATAAGTACTACGTACAACAAGAATGAGCTCTATCTGTGCGTCATGCAGCTAAATTATAGAAAATAAAACCTTATGCTAAGGTGGTAAGAGTCTTGTTGCGCGCAAAATAAAAATGAAGCCGAGTGAGAAGGCTACCACTGAACCCTGTGTCTCGTTCTAACAGTGACTTAGAGTTGCCAGACTTAAGTCTTTTTTTTATTGTCTTATTTAATTCTTTTTCTTACCTAATTAATGAAATATACCACAATGGGTAGTTTATCGTAATTTTATCTCAGTCCAACTGCATGCCGTGTACCACAAGGACCAGTAGGTTAGTACCTACTTATATGACGCGAGTGTGAAAAGCAAGCAAAAACAGGAAATGTACAGTGCCGCAAAGAGCAAGTTCATTAGCATCTTCGATTAAAATCCATCTGAAGCAATGATCTGCTGACGTCAGAACTAAAATCATTTTTTATAATAAAATTATTGTCCTTAAATCATATATCAATATTGTCACCATTGCCAGAGAGGGATAAGAGGTACAGTTACTGAGCTCTCGTTCGGCTTCAATTTTGGGACAACAGCTCATTCCTGTTGTACGTAGTACTTAGTACTTCCATGATTCAAAGGGATTCGAACATAACATTTTTCTATGCATGCTGCCATATTCAATCGCCGCCATTTTGTTATTTTTTCAATCAATGATGGTATAGATGCTGTTCAGACTAGCCTGCAATTACTGGTTGTCATGGCAGGAACACCGCTGGGTGCTTGGCGACAGAGGGTTTGGAGTGAGGAGCTAGATAAGCGGGCATTCGCATTATGTCCTGCTACCATGCTATAACGACTAACGACAACCGCGCGAGAGCGATTTAAATCTAGTTTTTGTGAATGTCTCTCACATCACTCAACATGTCTACACCAAACGGCTCAAATATGTAACCACTACCGACCGAGGCTTAATTGCGCCGCTTGAGTCGCTAGGTATTGCGATATATGAAGTTGCCATTTTTGTATATAGTACTAACAGACACCATTTTTCTCTATTATCTGACACAATTGAACGTAATAAATGAGACAGATGTATACTTCGAGCTCACTCAGCAAGAAAGACTTCCATGTAATAGTATTTTTTGTATGGGACCAAGAATCTACAAAAAAATACCGAGATCAGCGAGCTAAATACCTACTAACCCATTCAAAATTAAGTTAAAGAACATTTTAATGACCAAGTGCTATTACAGTGTAAAATATTTTTTGACTGATAATTATTTGACACAATCTAATCTTTCTAATCCTTATACTATATAGCTTGACAAAATAATTACGATATTCTTTGACATTTAAGTACAAAACCAATTGACATTACATTGCATGTAAAATAATGCACGAGTAGGGTAAACATACCGGTTTACCGACCACTAATCCTTTTCAGCCACTTCACTTGTTATTTTGAATAATAGACAGTGTTTAAGACCAGTTCGGTTTAATTTCGCGTCATTCGATCCAGACAAACTTCGCGGTTCATAAAGTCAAAGGCAAAATCATTTATTCAATTTAGGCGTCTACGACGCTCTTATGAAGGTCAATTACAACTTTAATATTTAAATACATTGTACTGCCACTTTCAGCAAACAAAAATTTTATATCATAATCCAACGGCATGACCACAAAATTTGCGAACTGAGCACTCAGCGGCCATTTCCAAATTTGGTGTAAGGACGCAATATTTAGCGAAAAAAATAACAGGTGTATTGCTTTTCAAAGGTACCTATTTTTTATGTGTTACTGTTGGTTTATTGGTGATTGATTTCGTTTGTGTGTATTAAGCATGTTTCATTTTAATATTCAAGTAGTGAAACTCATACAACTTTTCATAATATGCGATTTTTAGGTGGTCGGACAGTACGTTAACGAATAATTGCAAAATCTACTTTCCGACCGGGCGGTCGCAAAATCGGTTTATTCACGTCATTTCTCTTTGCCTTTTTTGTGAAACCTTAAAATTACTGATAAAGATTCCATTATATTTGTGAACAGCTAGAATTTTGTGAATTTACAACTAGGTGTCGGTCGCCAGTATACCTCATATTTTAAAGATATGACATTCAAAAACACCGAATTAGTGGCCGCTAACCATAATGCCGGGTACAGACCGAGCGAACGAGAGCGAGCCAAGGGTAACGAGCGAGCGCAAACGAATAAGTGTGGACGTTATGCCGAAAGCAAGCGAAGCCAAAAGAGGGCCTTCGTTCGCCTTCGGCCGTGCTCCGGCGGCTGTCGGTACATCAAAGAGAAATGAAACGTACGTTCGGTCGCGGTGTGGACAGACGCGGTGAGCAAATGCTCATTCACGGCGGTGGTTGCACGCAACGGACGTTTCGATCCAGCGAATAAATTGTAGCAATTTACGATTATGGAATGGTCTAATGACATATTGCTAAAGCTGATAGAGCTCTAAGCAGAAACCAAGGCTTTGGGATCCTAAACATGATGAGTGTAAGATAAAAAACCGGCCGAGTGGGACTCGCGCACGAAGGACCCCTTCGTGCATTATTTGTAACCTAATCTTGCAAGTTACAGACACTTTTCGCGGTGTCCGATTGACCTGGGTAGGTACGTTCCTATCCTAGGTAGGTACGAACCCTAAATAGTGATCTCACTAATTGTTTATTTTTAAAGTAAATACAACTAAATATTCGGTGAATATTTCAAGTTTCTACCTGTTTTCATTATTATTATTTTTCACAAATAAACGGAAAACCTCTTTATTTTATTTTAATTAATTAGATTTAAAGAGAACATGAAATTAAATATTCTGTGAATAGTTAAAGCGTCTACCTGTCACCGTTATTAGTATCGAGCAAGAAACCGTAAAAATCAAGTTTGTTGTATGGCAGCCCCCTTAAATGTTTATTTTATTTTTAGTATTTGTTGTTATAGCGGTAATAGTCAAAAGGAATACATAATCGAAAAGGAAATACAACATCTGTGAAAATTTCAACTGTCTAGCTATCACCGTTTTTGAGATACAGCCTGGTGACAGACGGACGGACGGACGGACAGCAAAGTTTCAGTTATAGGGTCCCATTTTCACCCTTTGGGTGCGGAACCCTAAAAAAGAAGATGGATTGTCTACTACCATCCACTAGTACCGCCGTTTTCTTCTAGCCCGAGTACTTTCGTTTATATAATATATATGCATCGCTAGCCACTAGAAGATCGCTGTCGTCCATGATCACTAAAATACTACGTGAGTAGCGATACGCGCGCCGCCGCCGCGCCGTGGTTCGCCGATTGTCGATGAACTTCAATTCGTTCACTTAGTGTGGACACAACAGCGAAAGCGAGCGAGCGTGCGTTACTGGTTGGCAAATCCCACTCGTTAGCATTCGCTCGGTCTCGTTCGCTTGGTCTGTACCCGGCATTAAAAACAATACCTGTGTGCGGCCGTATTAAATTAAGCAGGGATGAAAATTTTTAAAAATTAGATCTATTTCTAGCCGTTTGAAATAACGGGCTGCCGAAAATCGGTCAAAATTACATCGGTTTGTATTTTAAGTCGTAAAAGTAAAAATAAACAGCATTTTAAGAATATATTAATTGTTTTACTTTCATGCTATTATAAACCCTATGAGTGCTATAAATAAGAGTCGTTTTCCACCGTGAATTAGGTGGCCGTTAACCAGTGCACTGTTGGACGATAACTGAGTGAAAAGGCCGAAAACTGGAAGTCAACAAGTCGATTAAACGGCTGATAACCGGTATCTTTACCCTATTTCAATATTGGATTGTATTAATATTGAAAGTTATTTCCGTGGGTGTCGTACATCGAGAAAGTAACCTCCTCGAAGGTGTCGTAAAAGGCGACTAATAAGAGCAAGATATCGGAAGGATGGCAGCAGCGCCTTCTAAGGAACTGTTATCTTACACTTCGATCCCCAAGACGACTGCCAATCGTGGGGATTGTGACAAAGGGGAGGCTAAGTTCAGAAGTGGACTGATACAGAACAGTAAGTACTTAAATAAGTATACCTAAGAAAACCACTGTACGTAGTACGTACTTACTAATTACTGTACAGTGAAAAATAAAACAAATCTTTTTGTGCATAATTAACAAAATATATTGTCCAGAAATGTTTAATGGCAATACAAGAGAGTATTTCTACTGCTAGTTCCCCCTATGCACTCTGGGAAATGAGACGTGTAATTTGCGGCTTTAGAAAAACAAAGGAAATATTTATCATTTTTTTAACCAGCATTGGTCTTTTTCCCTTAACTTTTATTTGTATGTTTAGGCAAATATGTTGCTCGTTTTGTTATTGTTTTCTTCAGAGGCTGTTAACGTAAAAGAACTGACCCAAACTGGGCTCAGATCACTGTAGACAAAGATCTAGTAATCCCCCTCGCAATTTAAAGTTGAACGATGACACTACACGATCTTTACCTACTTAAGGGCGCACCGAGCTTTTTAGGCGCGCCGCGTATGTGTGCGTAAGTAAGGCACGCCAACAGCATTCGTCCCCGTCCGACGGTTGAAGAATTACGTGTTATTTTTTAATTTTTAAATACAATTGACTGTCCGTTAAGTATTTACGCCGTACTAAGAATTTATTACATTTTTTAGACGTAATTTTGTTTTTTTTTCTATAGAAATTTTTTTAAGTAATCGTGTTTCCAAAGTGTATGATTTATAGAATGAATCCTTAAATATAATATATATTAAATACATAGCTCTACATTAAGATATAAAGATACAGCAAGGGATCAAACGAACCACAATTACGAATCGCTGCCTCGGTGCAGGCTTAAAAAATTAAAAGTGATGACTATGAGTTTAACTTCAGCTCCAAGTTATCGCACTTATATAGTTATCACCATATTAGGTACTAACAATGTGTATAGATACGTATGTATGATTGTTTGCTTTTTACATTGTGTACATTCTAAGCGACCCTTTTCTGCTCGACTTCCCTATTCTACAAATGGAAATATGCCAGCCCACTCAGTCACTAGTAAACGCAACACATAATTACACACATTTACGCAACCATATAGATGTATAACCTGCACACTAAAGAAATAATATTATAGCCTGCTTTACTTATTAAAAAAAAACAAGTTTATCCAATCTCATAAAATTAAACGTATGAGAATCATAATATCACCAAAATTTTACATCATCGGATGCCTGGACCAAAAATATATATCGATCGGAACGTCTATATATGTAGAAATGTATAAATGATATATGAATATGTTTAAGACTTGTTAAGATCGGATCTGTTCCTTTCATCCACCTTGTTCTCCAAGCACAAGAAGCGACTTTTTATTGAAGTCCGGACTTACCCCTTGATGGTCAACTTTTTGTCATGCGCATAAGAATTATGTCGTGTCTTTGCACACATAATATACGGCAGAAACCACTTAGTTTCAGGGGAAAAGGTCAAGATTCAGGCAAACTACGTTTATTTGATAACGAAAATCTGAGTTTTTAAGAGCCATTAAAATTACGAAACTTAACTGTATGTATCATGGTGACAGGCGCAATGCAGTTCGTATATGTGACAAAATACACCTGTTATAGTCAGAAATTATCGCTTAACATCAGGTGGGCCTCGTACTAATTACGTCACAATACCATAAAAAAAATTACCTACCGTTATATTTTAGTAATTGATAATTTTTACAGACTGTTTCAACTAGTCTTACATCCATACGGTATTACCCTAACCTTAATGAACCACTTATCTTGATATCAAATTTAATAATCACATACACAGTTGATGTAACATTCTATTCAAATAGCATTGAGTATAACATCGACCGCTCTCTCGGCCATGGCCACTATTACAGAATTGGGGAACAGTGACACCGGCGCTGGCAACACACTCGCGTCCATTATACGAACCCCAGACACCGATTTCACCCTGAAAATAAAGGATAATATGAAATTAACGTATATTTACGGAATTAATTCTTCTTAAACATATATTATATAGAAGTGTCAGTGTGTGCATAAACCTTTTTGGTGTGTTAGGTATCACCGGCCCCGTGGGGTGCCGGGCAAGAATGTCACCCCCCCATCTCTTCCCGTGGGTGTCGTAAAAGGCGACTAAGGGAAAAACACCGGAAGGTGGGCAGCAGCGCCTTCTGAGAAATTTACACCAATAACTGCGATCCCCAAGACGCCTACCAAGAGTGGGGATGGCAAAACCCCTTCTTGGGGAGGCCTTTGTTCAACAGTGGACGTCTTCCGGCTGATGATGATGATGATGATGAGGTATCACCGGAAGAATGAAGGCAGATGTTTTATTTTTGCCAATTGGTGCTCAAAATACTTTCTTGTTCTTGTTTCAAATGTATAGTTTGTTACGGTTGCAGTTGGTTCCACTCATAGAATTGATTAGGATGTACGTAGCGAAAAAATCCTAAGTCTATGGTTCCACTGCTAAGTTCTACTAGTGGATCTAATAGAATTTTCAAGTAATCCACTACTTAATTTATTAATTTATTGCTGTAAGGCTAGCCTAGCTTTTAGTAGTAGATGATGTTCAGGCTAACCTAGGATAACTGGCCCTAGCAGTGATGGCTCAGTGGCATTGGCTATGGACTGCCGCAAGCAGGTCCATGTTTCGAATCACGCCGTGGGCTTGAGCTTCACTGCATGGTGGAAGGGCATTTTGCGAATGCCCGCCAGGTTAGCGACCACCCTCAAGTGGAAAATCTGTCGCCAAGCACTTTACGGTGTGTACCGGCAGCTGTCCTTGAGACCCCTAACTAAGCGACTAATTCTAGGTTAAGCCTGTTAACACCTCCAACCACATAATTAAGGCTTACTTATTAAAATAAAAATATTTGGTGACAGATTTTCAATTTGAGCTAGCAAGGCGGGCATTAGCAAAATGCCAAAAAATACTTGGAACACAGCGTTAATTTGCTACGGTTATCAGTTTTATAAACACAAAATATATACCTACTGTTAAAAGAAGGACCGTGGGACGATACGCGACACCTACTACTACTAATGTACTGGATATGAATGATGGGAAAAAATTAGCCCGCTCCTAATACCAATCGTTTGATCCCTAACGTCGTCCTGACCTTCACCGCATGATGGACGTGAATTTTGCGAATGCACTTTTGGTTAGATACCGCCCTCAAGTAGAAAATCTAAACAGTGCGTCACGGAGTCCTTGAGAGCCAGTAATTATGAAACTACAAGCCCATAAGACTTAACAAATATATTACTTAATTTTATGGGCGCAGCGTAGTGCATCTGTTACAGGCAGAGGTTACCATTTAACAGCAGGCAGGCCTTGCGCGTGCTCCATCCGTCACAATAACATAAAAATAAGTAGTATCTTATGTCTTTTTAGGGTTCCGTACCCAAAGCCTGAAAACGGGACCCTATTACTGAGAATCCGCTGTCCGTCCGTCCGTCTGTCACCAGGCTGTATCTCAAGAACGGTGATAGCTAGACAGTTGAAATTTTCACAGATGATGTATTTCTGTTGCCGCTATGACAAAAAATACAAAAAGTTGGCCAAGTGCGAGTCGGACTCGCGCACGTTTTAACAACAAAAGGTTAAAATATGAAGTCTAATGTTGTATAGCTAATGCTACGGAACCCTTCGTGCGCGAGTCCGACTCGCACTTGGCCGATTTTTTCTTGAACACTTCTTAATTAGTTCGAATAAATTTGTCTAATTCTTCCCCTTTCCAGTCACTTTTGCCTTATATAACTTGTTTTGTCAATCTCCTTCCCGTCTTTTTACATGTCCAAATCATATCAGCATTCAAGTCTCGACTAACTTTACCGCCTCCTACTTCATATCACAGCGCTTTAAAGTCATTCTCATCTCTGACAATGAACTATGTTAAATCTAAAGCCACTAAGTTGTGTTACCTGAGGTAGTCGTCCACAACTTTCCCTCCTGCACAAGTGCCTCCAACGTGATGTCCTGTCACAGCCACCTCTCTGATGATGCACTCCAAGTAATCATCTGGAGGGCTTTTGAGCGGTTTAGGCTTTTTTGCTTTTGGAATCTGATCTTTAGGTCTGTGAAGCATAAAAACATTATGGGACAATGAAAATAACAAAGAACGACAGGTGTGAGTAAGTATAGACTGCAACTGATGATGGATTCCATTGCGTGAAGTATTGAGTCTCACGCATGGTGGTAAGGCAATTTTCATATTTTCGCCCTAGCCCGGGTCGGGCCTAGCCTAGGCCCGACGAGCATTCTAAACGATGAATCACCATTGTATGCTTTGTGATTGAAGCAATTCGATACTTACACTCTCCTCCTACGTACACCCTTCTGGTCTTCAGTTGTGTAGTTCCAGAATGTGAGACATCGCTCGGGCCGTGGCCAGTGGATTCTAGCTCCTATGTCTTGGAAGGGTTTGGTAGATATCAGTTTCTCAGCTCGACGTATTGCTATAGGAAAATAAGAGATTTTATTCGTTTTTATTAATCTGATAATACTGAAGATTTAACTTTGTAATGTTTAACCAACTAAAGTGGAGGAAGTTTTTGATTTGAAGTACATTTTAGTTTAATTTGAGTATGTAATTACACGTATTTTAAGACTGATTTTCGGAGTAGATAGTACATAGAAGGTAATTTTGATCTTTGATTTTTGAATGATAAAGATCAAATCACGGAAACCCTCAAAGATCTTGACAAGGAAACTACTCGGATCGGAAGGAGGTTATAATCATCAGAAGCTACAGCATAAGTGGAATAGGAAGGGAATCTCTTAAATACCATTAATAGTGACTCATTTACTTCTACATTGATGAAACAAACCTCTGACTATGCACCTGACATCCACGTGCTGCTGCAAATACTCAGGATCCACTTCAGGTGGAGTGAAAGTAGAGGAATCTCCAAGAGTGACTTTCCCTCTGCTTCTGGGCTGGAGACAGGTGTTAAGGAACATAAAGCCTTCTTTGCTCGTTTGGTCGTAGAAAGGAAATGTATCGCGGAAGACCTACAATAAAAGTTGTTACATATAAGTGATTGAATTCTAAAGAATTTAATTTAATTTTGATATTCTTGTTTTTAAGTGTTCCTTACTAGAAAACAGGACCCTATTTCTAAGTGTCCGTCCGTCTGACATCTTCTAAGTTCTTTTGAGGGCTCGGTATCTTTGAAATGGTAGTAGGTAAACGGTTGAAATTTTCACAGAAAATGTGCTGGACTGTCGGAATGCTTCAGAAAATCAAATAATTACGACTAAAAGCAATAAAAAAATATAGATAGATAGAAAACTCTTTATTGTTACACCACATTTAAAATATTAAAGTTTACATCATAAGATTTTATTAAATAATAATAACATAGTGTTACAATGGGCGGCCTTATCACTAAAAGTGATCTCTACCAGGCAACCTTAGGATGGAGTTGAATAAACAAAACTATTGGGGCGGGTGTAGTCTAACAATTAACAATGAAAAAGTACAAATTCATAAAAATATTTTAAAAATAAAACTAATTTTAATAGTGTTTCTAAACAAATGTATAAAAATAGCATGTAAGTTTTTAAAATAAATAAATACACTCATAAATATATATATATATATATATATATATATATACATATCAACATACATAAATAGATAATGATATACATATATAAATAAATCATATAAAATACATATCATAATATTATCCCATATAAAGCCTAGAAATTTTCAAAAATGTAGTGCAAAATTAATTGGACAAATAAAACTTTTTTACTTGATCCTTGAACATTCTGAGAGTTGGTGCTTGTCTTATAGATACAGGAAGAGAATTCCATAAGCGAGCAGCCTGAATAGTGAAAGATTTGCTATAAAACGAACTCGTATGAGGATGGATTTCAAGTGTAAGATTTTCTGATGACCTTAAAGTGTATGAAGAACAGTGAAGGTAATCAAAACGTTCCTTGAGATAGCGCTGGGATGTAGGATTAAACAATATATTGTAAAGGAGACTGAGAATATGAGCATTCCGGCGAAAACATATAGTCAGCCAATTGAGCTTAGAACGAAACTGAGAGACGTGATCATATTTGCGTAAACCAAATATGAATCTAATACAAACATTTTGAAGACGCTCAAGTTTATCTAGCTGTTCCTCCGTGAGATCGAGATAGCAGGCATCAGCGTAGTCAAGAATTGGAAGTAATAGAGATTGAGCTAATGCAATTTTAGTGGCTGTTGGAAGAAAGTTGCGCAACCTTTTTAAGGATCCTGCTGCGGCAAATAGCTTGCGACTGGTAATTTGTAACTGTTAATCCCACCTCATATAGCGATCCATTGTTATTCCAAGATTCTTTACAGAGCTACTAAAGGGAATAGCAATACCACCAAAGAAAACTTGAGGAAGTAATACCCAGTCAATTGTTGACATTAATCTTGAGCTACCAATAACTATTGTTTGTGTCTTTATGGGATTTACTTTTAACCCAAAAGAATTGCTCCATTTAGCTATGCGATCAAGATTAGCATTAACAATCTGAATGGCTTCAAATAGTTTATTCACTGGAGCCTTAGAATAAATCTGTAGATCGTCTGCATATAGGTGGTAGGAAGAAGTGAGGTTGTGAGAAATGGAATTAATAAACAAAGCAAACAATAAAGGAGATAAGACGCCACCTTGCGGGACACCGGCTGACGTGCTACACCACAAAGAGTATTTATCTTCAAGGCGAACACGCTGCCTGCGCCCGTACAGATAACTGTGAAACCAATCAACTACCGTTGGAGAAATGTTAATTGAGCGAAGGAGAGAGAGATATATTACCTATCATATAAAAAAAAGTTTTTTTTGAAGTGATATGCACTTAATAATGACTTTAATTGGAATTAAATAAACTTTATTATTAAATAGCTTACCTAAATACAGATACAAGTTAAATTATGGAAATTGATTTAATATTAGATAAATAATCCTCTTCGGAGATTTTATGCCCAATAGGGTCTTTTTAATGTGATTACTGATTAGGTTACGTAACACCCACGAGGCTACCTGCTTATAACAGATGCATTTCGTCGCATTAGGAACTGCAATGCGCCCATATAGTTATGTCTCATATGCCTGTAATTCACCGGCAACCATACCCTTCAAACGACGACACGGAAGCCAAAGACACAACAGCCAAGAGGCGCTGTGAACTTTTTGCCATATTTGGCCACGATTGTCTACACCGCAGAAAATACCCAAGCAACAAAATTATCCTATAATGCAGATGTTACAGGCCTCCAGCACTTATAATGTTCTTTTAAGGGATCTAGTATTGGCTGCCACGCTTGTAATAGCAAGAATGGAGTTAGTTGGGCCTTATAGTATATCTGATCTTATACATTAACTTATAATTACTTATAGGTTGAAATTAAGGGCGCAATATAAGCTTGGGTAACCTATAAAAGTATCGCGAGGGTGTAAATGCACTCGAGAGTATATAAACTGGTAGGCTATACTTATAACTGCTAACAAGAAGCATTATAAAACTACTATAAGTAAAGTACGCTAATAAGAGTGATAAACAGAACTAAATATACTGGAAACTATTTGAATTTATTACTTGGTTTTATAAGGGTTTATAAGTTCACTTTACAGATCAATTATAATTAAAATGGAGCGGTTTCATAGTGGTATAAACCAATATTATTATAATCTTAACACGATTATAAAGTACCATTTTATACACAAAGTACGCCTATAACGGTTTGTTAATGTATTTGTTAAAACCAACTTTCTCAAAATGGCGATTTTTCGTTGTCTGTTTACTAAAACCTACATTATTTTAAAATTCAAGTTAATGAAAACGCTAATTTCAAGGGGCGTGTAAAATTTTTGATAAAAACCTATTATACTTCACCGAAAATATACGTGCGCCATGCACATTCGAACACATTATACATTTTGACTTATTGCTAACTAACACTCTACCCATAATTAATATTCCAGTTAATATTAAAATTTATGATAAGAAATGATGAATAACTTACTTTTATTAATCTTAATCTTTACAAATGTGCGCACCAACATTCACCAATACAGAACACTTTGTATGAGCTTGTAAGGGATTCACGGTGTATGTTATAGTCGTGTTTGGTTCTATTAAGCGCTGATAGTTAGCTTCGCGGGAGGAAATAGTTCCACGTAGTCCAACTATAAGGTCGTAATTGGTCAAAGTGGTGTTCACCAAGTCTACTATAGATATTTAATAAGGTAAACTACGCCTATAAATTGGGCCCTTTTCCGTGGTTATAATTGCTTACTATTCCGTTATAGTCCTAATAAAATGGTGGTTCCAGGATAATTACTAGACCACATTTTGCTGCTTGGGTAGTATATAACATCAAATTAGGTATGCTATGTACGTGTAGCAGGCAGTGCCTTCTGCGAAGTGTTAATGGAGCAAAAGGAGGCCTAAGATCTAAAAAAAAAAGAAAAAATGAGCGGGTCCGGAAGGGCTATGTCCATGCTGCCCCGCTCCGGCGCAGAACGGGGGCGAGGAGGCGGCAATACGCTCGCCTCTTCCCTACTCCCTAGTGGGGTCACTTGTGGAGAGTCTTGCACGACTCCACACATGTAAGGGGCGGCTTTGGTGAGCAAGGTCACCCCTCCATATGCGCAGAAACCCAATTAAGTTAAGGCCTACCGCCGGGGCAAGATGGTGAATGCTAAAGCATCCCTATCTTGCCTCACCTCGCCGGAGGACTGCTCACGGGGGGTTATATGGGGTTCAAGTCCCACATATCCCCTTCCACCTCTCTCTTGGTGAAGGGGCAGTTGCGAAGGCATTTCCCCAACACAAAAAAGAAGTGTGTACGTACGTGCCTGCATTTTTCTCGCTTTTGAAGCCCTCGTGCTAGTGGCTAATAAAATCGTCGTTGACGCAAAAATTGAATAAAACATTTTGACTTTGGCATTAGATACTTGTGTTTAAGCACGTGGATAGCAGTCGATAAAGCATGGTGGTAAACATTTAGAGAATTCCTGCCTGGCCAGCTATCACCACCAAGTAGATAATCTGTTGCCAAGCTCCTAGAAGTGTGTTCCGCCAGCTGTCTTTTATGTATCTGTGCTAGATAATCCACTGTTTAACACAACCTCCCCCATTAAGGGGAGTTTGTCATAATCGCCACGCTTGGCAAGTGACTTGGGGATCGCCGTGTGAGATGTCAGTTCTTCAGAAAGCTCTGCTGTCAGCCTTCTGGTATTATTCCTTTAGTCGCCTCTTACGACTCTTACAGGAAGATAAGAGTTGCAATTTTAGCCTGGCACTCTACGGGAGACAGCGCCATCTATCCTTGAGAGAAAGTAATTCTAGGATTTATTGTAAGCTTGAATTCTAGGTAAGCTTGAATAACATCTTCGACCTCATTTTCACTTAAAATGAGGTTACAAAGAGGTCAAAAGCTAGCCTATCAGCTGTAAAACAAATATCTATATTCAGCTGGTTTTCTTGTTCGACTACAGAACTGAAGCGGAAATTGTTAATAACATCAAATAGAAACGAATGAGACAGACACGTTGATTTTTTTACAAGCTTACCTTCGGTTTGTAATTAGACAAATCACGGAGAAGTCTTTCGCTGGCAGTGCCCATCGAAAATAGTATCACTGCAGACTTATTCTGATACTCCACTCCAGCTACCGGAGGGAATGATAGCAACCCTGAAAATAAAGCATAATAAAAAACAGACACAACGAGAAGAAATCCGCAATATATATTTTTGAAGTAGTGATGGCTCAGTGGCATAAGCTATGGACTGCCGCGCAGCAGGTCCATGGTTCGAGTCCGCGGGCTTGAACTTCAGAGCGTGATGGAAGGGCATTTTGCGAATGCCTGTCTGGCTAGTGACCACTTTCAAGCGGAAAATCTGTCGCCAAATACCTAACAGTGTGTTCAGGCAGCAGTCCTTGAGAGGCAGTGAAATTACAGGTACATGAGACTTAACGATTACATCTCAAGGTGACGGGCGCAGTGCAATTCGTGACTTGTGACGAAATGCATCTGTTATATGCAGAGGTTAGTCCGCTTAACCACCGGATGGGCCTCAAGCTTGTGCCGTCACAATAAAAAAAAAGAAAAAGAAATATCTAATAATCACAATGTTAGAAAATTGATGTGATATACACCAAGCAACGCTTCATCTTGTTGTGTGGCTGGCTTGAGTGATAGGTCTCCTCAGTACGGGTTATAGGGGCAAGGTCTGATTGCGCCAGCAGCTAACGAGTAGGTGCGCGCCCTCGCTGATGCTACTTCTTTACTACCAAGGCACTATCCACACGACCTTGGGAAGGTCGAAGCCCTTTCAGGGTTAACTAAAATAAAAGCGTTACAAATACAAATATTTTAAGCCTTGTATGGAAAATTTAATGTAAAGTTAACATTTTGGCTGTATACCTATTCTGACTCGATACTCATGCATGCTAAGAGGTACTACATTTTTAGAAATAAGTACTATATTCTTGCGAGTACACTACACCCTTAGAGTTTCTTTATGCATTTTTTTTTGTTAAAGTCTTGTCCATAGAATATAGAATTTCTGGATAATTCCCCTACTCGGTGCAATTTGCATTGCTTAGTCAATATGTTAATATATATCCGATTTTTTTTTGTATAGAGTAACTCGTAATATAAAAGAAAATATGAACTTCCAATAAAAAAACAATTATTAAATTCAGGCGTTACTTTGCGGTAATCAATAACGACTAATAATATATATATATAGGTATATAAAATTGAAACGACAATTAATCTTTCAAGAAAACATCTAAATTATATTATAGAAAAACATAAACAATATAAAATAATTCCGGCTAATTTTCTTGCAATGGAGACGTGACGTCCTTAAGCGTCACATAGCCCAACCAGAATTTTCGACCCATATTATTTAAAGACAATATAAACTAATTATTATTAATACATATTAAATAAATACCTATAAAACTTAGAGATATTCACCTGCGCATCCAGACTAAAGTAAGCATTTAAATCTCTTCGAGCCTTTTTTTTTAGGTAAGATATAGATGCTGTCTTCCGCCGTCGGTCATTTAGCTCCAACGAATTTTGGACGAGGGAAGGCCCTCTTACAGCCCGGGGAGCCCGGGTCTCCTCGGGCCTCCAGTAAGACTACTTTTATGGTTTTACTTTGTTGTTTTATTGTCCTGTTTCCTGTGCTTTATATACTATTTTGGAACGATCATGCCATCAAGCCATGTGCCATTACTACAGAACACCACAGACGTGACTGATGTCTTATAAAGAGTAAGCATTCTCTTCAAGAGTTCTTTCTTTTTTATAAATTAAAGATCACTCTTTTTAAAGTGACTCACCTCCGCCATTCCATAGATAGTCCCAAACAGTTACAAAAGAGAACACCTTGGCCAGTGTGACGCTGATTGGCTTCTTGATGCTGACGTAGATAGGCATGTTCATCTGATCGTGCAGGTTCCTGCCCACATCTTCGTTTATAGATATTGGTTTTATTCGTAACCTGAAAAGAATATTACCATTCATAGTTCCGTAAGACAAAACGGGTTATTACGAAGAGTTAAGACTGCGCTATTTCCCCGTATGTCCGTCAATCTTTGAACCGTTATGGGTAGCCCATTGCAATTTTCACAGATTATGTGTTATTACCGGAGATTACCTAACATTTACAGCCTGTGGGGTGCCGGGGTAGAATGTCATTCGAGGGAAGAGATGGGGATCTCTTTCCGTGAGTGTCTTAAAAACGGGCAGCAGCGCCTTCTGAGACATTAACACCTTTAAATGCGATCCCCAAGACGCTTGTTAAGCGTCCAAGGGATTATGGAAAATACCCTCCCCCTTAATGGGGGTGACAGTGTTTAACAGCAGGCAGTCCGGCTGATACGGCAGTACAGTACCTTATAAAAACAACATGTAAATATGAAACAGGGATAATAACAAGAAACGTGTAAGTATTTTTATATCAATGTTTTCAGATATTGCTCTATTTTAAAAATTGTCAGACACAGGCGTCGAACTCGGTGATTGTACGTAAATAAGTGGTTAAAAGAAAAAACTGGCAAGTCCGACCAGCAGCGCGACTGAATGAAAAAAAAGACATATTGTACGGAATCGTCCAAGTGCAAATCTGCCTCGTACTTACTCGGCTTTATTACTACATTATGTATGTAGTAATGAATACCTATCAGTACTTAATATTATAAATGCGAAAGTAACTCTGTCTGTCTGTCTGTTACGCTTTCACACCAAAACTACTGGACCGATTTGAATGAAATTTGGTAAAGAAATAGTTTGAGACCCGGGAAAAAACATAGGATAGTTTTTATCCAACTGCGCAAAAAGAGGTTAATGCTTTTGCGCGATAACCGACATACGCGCGGGCAGAGCCGCGCCCGGAAAGCTAGTAATTATATATCTGTGTACATTTATATAACTTATTTGTGTAGATATGGGAAAAACTTTTAGAATAGAGGTCGTGAAAAACAATGATCTAGTTTCACATCAAAAGCATTATTGTACGTGAATAATGTCGTAAAGTAGATTCAGATTCAGATTTATTTATTGTTAGACTATGTTACTGTAGTATTTTTAAATATTATAAATAGTTACAAAATTACGAAGTAACGAGAGAAAAAATTATAGATGTAAATAATACTGATGACGCAACCTTATAATTTTATATTAAAATTATAAGGTTGCGTCATCATTTTCAAGTTTAAAACCAATTGCAAAATTGGTCTTGTTTGTAGTACAACGCAAGTTGAACTATAGGTGTCGCTCCATCCCGATACGATGGTTGCATGAAGAACGAGAGCAAGAATTACAGTTATGAGTCATTGTGTCATGTTAGCTCAATTGGTTAGAGCATACCCCGGCTAAAGGGGTGGATGGACGCGGGTTCGAATCCCGCACATGACTATAATTTTTTCTCTCGTAAATTTGTAATGTAATTCGCCTAGCAGGCGTCATTGCAAACTTAACAATATTAATATTATAAATAGTACCAACAGCTAAGTCCATTCGGACATACAATAATAATGTGCTTATATCTAATACATATTTATAGTCATTTAATTATTAAGGCATAAATAATTATATAGTAATATAGTAGGCGTGAATAAAACAATATAAATACAAATAAAATTAAATAACGTCAAATTTAGAATGTATCTATAAGAAAGTCAGTCACTTTGTAGTACAGTTTTTGTGAAAGAAAATTATACAAACTTCTTTTAAATGTAGTGACACTCTCCGATTTTAAAATTGTTTCTGGCAAATGATTGTATATCGTAGGACCCACACCGCACACACCTTTTCTAAAACATGCTGTTCTGTGTGCAGGAACTTTCAGCTTGTTTCTGCTTTGTGTACCTTTCCCGAATTCATAAAGGTACAGATTGGTTCGAACAAATAGCGACATCTCGTAAATATATAGACATGGAAAAGTCAGGATCTTAAATTTGGAGAAGTATGGCTGGCAGGAATCTGTCGGCTTCAAATGACAGACAGACCTTAATCATTTCTTTTGGGCCTTGAATATTGTTTCCCGTTCCGAACAGTTTCCCCAAAATATAACTCCATAACGCAAGGTAGTTGTTACGTAAGCATGGTATGCTGTAAGTACAGCTGATTGACTAACTACTTTTGATAATAAATAGAGAGCATAGGAAAAACTGCTAAGCTTAGAGCGAACAGATTCAGCGTGTATTTTCCAGTTTAAGTCAGAGTCAAGATGTAGACCCAAAAACTTTGTGTCAGATATATATTTAATGTCATTATCATAACAAGCAATTTTACATGTCAATTTCCTATATATATTAAATGTCATGATATTCGTTTTGTTAAGATTTATCAGTAAATTATTGAATGTGCACCATCTGATTATCTAAGAGCTAAATTAATTTCAGGCTCGAGTGGTTTCTGTTTTTCACCTACAAAAATGGCAGTGCTGTCATCAGCAAATAAAACCATAAGCTATATATATTAATGTATATAATAAAGAGTAAGGGCCCCAACACACTCCCTTGAGGTACGCCATATCTTACCACATTAGAAGAAGATGTATAGTATAAAGTACGTGAGTAAATATCACTAATTACCCTAATGGTTTCCTCTGTCTTTTAGGGAAAAGGGTAGCGACATCATTACGAGGCACTTCTTTCGGTCAGATGAAGTCCAGCAGTCTCGTGGATGGCGGCACGATACCACGAAGTTTAAAATAATAAAATTTGTATCTCACACAGCAGTCTCAATGGCCGAGTGGTTAAGGCCCTATTGTAGTTATTTTAAATATTTTTTTAAAATCTGTAACTCAAATAACACTGAACATTTAGAATAAATAAAATCATTTACATAAAGTTGAACATACTCTCCAGGAACGTATGAAGCCGAAAACATGATTTTGAATAATTTCTTCGATAAAAAAAATTATCAAACATGACACCATTTCGGTTTTAAAATGACTAGAACTAAAAGATGCTATCATCAAACCATGTGGAAGTTATACCAAAAGATAGAGCTTGTTACCGGAGCGTATCGCGCATCTGCATATTCTTTGACCGTTATATTTGTGCAGCGACCGCTTAACGTTTGTTGATTTCCGGCGGCGATGCGCTGGTAAAGTAAGCTCGATTAGGCCCAGATGCTGAAGGCCATTGGCGACTCAATACGCCTTAATTTAATGGCAATGTCTTGATACGCACGACAGCCTAAAAGTGATAGGCTTTCTCTCTGGTATAATCAATTATTTACCTTCCATGTTTTTGTAGCCAGTATATTAATTCGAGATAAATACATTAGCAAGTATGTAAAATTATTGTATATTTACTACTTACCTACATATTTCTGATACAACTAGCCTTCGCTGGGGCCCACGTGTCATTGATTTTCTTTGACATAAGCTAAGTACGAGATGGAAATTCGAAATCCTTTATAAAACTTTGACTTTAATTCAAATTTCAAATTCAAAATTGTATTTATTCATTTTAAGTACATGCCTCAAATTTGCGGCTCTACCTACCAAACTGGGTATAACAACACCCGTATCTTGGTTGGTAGTACCTTCCCTATAATATTACAGGTCTGTACGTATGAACATTAAATTTTTTTTTATATATGATTTTAATCTAATCTTAATATATATTGGAGACATTATTATATATCTTCACTTCAGAAAATTATTAGCTATTACACATATTTTGCTATTTGCAACTACTTTTGTCCAGTTACAAATTTACAGTAATTTATATTGTGTATCTATCTATATATGATGCATATGTATTACCAGTAAATATTATAATAATTATGAATACAATTAGATTAACCATCTATTTGAATACCTATTTTAGTCAGTTTAGTATACATTTATATTCAATTTATATACATTTTAAACAAAAACATTTTGTGTTACAGTTTTGATATATTATTATGTCATCCTAACATCTAGTATATTAATGTAATAATTTATGTAGCAATTTATAAAAAAATATTAATCACATGTTGAATCTATATTGTTAAAATACTTTAACAGCGCCGAGAGGTCTACATGGCTGCTTACATTTGCTCACCCTACATTTTAGATTCGTATTTCTACGGGCACAGTGTTGATTTTTTTTAACCCATTTATCAGTTACATACAATAACAAAATAAAATAATTCCTTTTTATAAAATTAGTTAGTTTGTTTTATTTCATAATACCTATGCCGAACTAAAGTAACAAATCATTGAAAAGTAAGCAATAACTTGTTAAAGTCGGTACCATGATCATCTAAAATATTCTATTTTCAACTTCCGCAAGTTTTTTCATACTAACTAATACTAATTTACTCTACAGGTGACCACATGCCAGTATGCAATTTTTCAGCTACCTTACTACGTATTGGTAGTAAAAATAATAAAATGAATAAAGTCTAGCCCATTATTCGTCTTTTGTTTCGGTAAACGTTCTACACAATATATCAAAATTTCAGGATTGTTACTTATTTCGTTTACGAGCTAAAGACCAATGACTTACGGACGGACATACAGACAGACATCGGGCACTCATAAATACGACTCCGTTTTGCGTTTTGGGTTGAGAACCCTAAAACAATGTATCCGAACAAAATCTAATAAAAATAGGTACTTATTGTGAAACGCATAATTTTATTCTATAAGCGAATAAAAATGTTCACAAGAACAAAATAATTATTTAGATGCAGTTCTGGATTTAGTAGCAGATACCTAAAGTTGATCAACTATTTAAGTTTAGTTACACTGTGACGCTAATAGCGTGCGGCTGGGGACATCGAGCGAGCGACCTGCGCGCGCTGTGCGACTAGAGCGCAGTGCTGCGTAGTGCCAATAGCCCGCAACTCTCGCACGCTAAATTTGCCTACTAATTAACTAAAACCGGGCCTTAAGGAATCGGATAAGTAAAACTGGGAATCGATTCTCCCTCAAGATGATAATTTTGTGCTATAATATGTGAATGTTTTAGGAATATTCGCTTAGAATGAGATTCTGCTTAAAATCCTGTTTTGAAGCGCTCGTAGCGAAGTTTGCTTAGCCGTTCTGAATCGATCAGTAAAGTTAAGCAACGTCCGCCTCGGTCATGACTTGGATGGGTGACCGCTGGTGACATTACTACTGAGCGCTTCCGTGCTTCGGAGGGCACGTTAAACCGTCGGTCCCGGTTGTTGTCTTATGATAGCAGTCGTTACAGCATGGTGGTAGGGCACTTTGCTAATGCCCGCCTGGCTAGCTATACCACCCTCAAGTTGAAAATCTGTCGCCAAGCACCTAACGGTGTGTGCTGTCCTTGAGAGCCAGTAATTCTAGGTAAGCCTGAACAACATCTTCGACCACATCATCATTTACCATCAGGTGAGATAGTGGTCAAAGGCTAACCTATCAAGCATAAAAAAAAAGATATACATAATGACAATGTCGTCCAAAATACCTTTGCAGTATTTTCTTAGGCCCGATCCCGGATTGCATTAGTATCTGCGGCGTCTTTATAGCTCCAGCTGACAGAATGATCTCTTTGTTGACGAATATGTTGTCCAGTTCACGATGGTTCTGCAGAATGTACAGCGACGAGGCAGTGTTGTTCTCGAAACGGATCTGGAATGGAATGTATTTTTTTTTGCTTATAGGCTAGCTTTTGAACATTATCTCATCTTATAGTAAGTAATGATGCAGACGAAGATATAGTTCAGCTTCCGAAGCACACTTTATAGAGCTGTCATAGAATTACTACATTTCTAAAAAGATATTTGTTTGTTAAAACCAAGCCTGACTGATCAAACCACAATTTCATGTAATTGAGATTCAGTATTTTGGATTTTGACTATGATTTTGCATATTGCTTTCATATTTGTCTATTATATTTATATAAAATCTACTTACCTAAATTGTTATATGGTAGAAGTAGGGTAGAAGGTATCAAATTAGGACTCGATGAGACCTGACACAAAAATAATGGATTAGACTGTTATGTTATCGGTTGTTCTACAGATGCTCTCTAAATTACTCTAAATTATGAAATCATAAATACCAGTCAGAAAAATATCATTGAATTATTTATCATGGATTCGGACTACTAGAAATATCGCCTGTTAGTATTTTTGTGTCACTACAGCTCATTGTATAATTGACATTACTACCAAAATCGACTCTTGCTGAAGAGGCCTATTATATAGTAAAACTGCTTTGGGTATACCAATGGTAAATGAGGCTGATTGCAATTCGTTTGTGAAAACTAGAAGGGAAACTTCATCTTCTTCCTACAGCTATGCCATTCATGTGTGGTGAGCACGTTTTTCGTTAAGGCAAAACAAGAAAATGATATAACCGTACACTATATTTTGGCTTCGGTGTTATGTTACGGCCGTCTTCCTAACGCTATACCTCTTTGGGAATGCTCATATGTGTGTATATCGTTTACCTTACCTTTAGTTTCATCACGGTGTTAACGTGGTTAGACTAAACGCATTATTTTTCTTTAGTCACCTTTTACGTGTTCCAATTTAAGGGTATGGAACGGTTTTCATACTATTAAGTCGAACTGTACGGCTTTTGAAAGAGAAACCAATATGAGAAGACACTTACAGAAACAGCCTGAGTCCTGAGTAGCACATGTAAATTCTTCCTGCCCAGCGCGGGTTTCAAATATCCATCGAAACTCATGTGTCTTTTCCCGTTCTTTGTGGTAGCAGTAGCTTTGCGAAGTGTTGTGTGCTTGTCTTTGAGGAGGGAAGACGCTTGCTTGAATGTCGTTAGAAGCTCGTCTTGGTCCTTGACTTGTTTGAGTTTTAGGGGCGACTGAAAAAATACAAAGTAATTATGTTAGGTCAATACCTAAATGTACACATGAAACTGCTGGGTTGCACCCTCTCCAGACGACGTCAAATCATTCGTCAATTAAATCATTCTGTCGGAATAAGGTTGAATATTATTGGTGTCTTTGCTGTACTAAATAAATGTAAATTATTAAAATTATTGTATATTAAAAAATTAAATTTACAAGTATATTTGGTGCGATTTTATAGGTAACTTATAAAGCGGTTTTTTGTAGGTGCGGTAAACTTTTAATTTAAATAAAATACATTCTTCTCTTATAGGTTGTTTCGTGACATAATAAATACGTTGCAGTACTAATGCCTTCCAAGATTGAAAACTATAATTCAAAACTTTGAAACGCTCGTAGCGTAGTTTGCATAGCCGTTCAGTTAATTAACGTCCGCCGCGGTCATGAGTTGGATGGGTGACCCGCTAGTGGCATTACTACTGAGCGTGCATGTGCTTCGGAGGGGATGTTAAGCCTTCGGTCCCGGTTGTTGTCTTACAATTCCAGTCATTATAACATGGTGTTGGGGCATTTTGGCTAACCACCAACATGAAGTAGAAAATCTTTGGCAAAGCACCTAACGGTATTTTTTCGGCAACTGTCCTTAACAGCCAGTAACTCTATTCTGAACAACATCTTCGACCACATCGTCACTTACCATGAGGTGAGATAGTAGTCAAAGGTAAGCCTTCAGCTGCTATAAAAATAATAAACTCAATGTCATACAATCACAGAATACAAAGGTGTCGAGCCTATAAATTGCCAATTTAAGAAACAGTTCGATTAGTTTGATCCATGGACCAAGTAAGCCTTTAACCACAATTTCTTATGTTGGTAACAGGCCTTCACAAATCTTCTACTTGAGAATTGGAACTCAAGCCCGCAGCACTTCTCGAAACTTAAAGTCTCGCTGCGCGGCAGTTCATAGAAATTTCCATCGGAACATCATTGCATTACAATTGATTAATATTCTAAATGCCCATGAAAGTTTAAAATAAAGATTCTTACCCCTGGGCATTCCTCGTCAGACTCACAATCTTCAGAGTCAAATTCACTGCGCACGGTTCCAAAAGCCTTCACAAAATATGGCTTCAACTCTTCAAAGGACCAACCGTGAAAGCCGAGTCGGGTCCAGGTTTCATAGTCTTCAGGCAGGCCTACTCCATGGAGAAGGAAATTGATCTGACTGGAGCCGCCAAGTCCTTTGCCACGAGGCAAGAATTGTGACTGGAAGAGAGAAGTTATTTTTATGGTTTATAGGTTAGCTTTGAACAATCTACCTTATGGTATATTGTGCTGGTATGGTCGATGATGGCAGACACTTTGACTAAGCATTTTCTTTTCTTTCTTGATTTCTTCTAGCCAAGAAAGCGTCCTCAAACACGCTATCAGCATGGTGTGAAGATAGTATTAGAACGGAATTATTAAAGCCTATCAATAGTATGAGGCTTCCACTCTTCGAAGTACCAGCTGTAAAAACCAAATTAAGGACAATTCTGTGTATTGCAATTATATTCGTTCTGGGAGAATTCATTTACAATAAATATTTGGTATGGTATAGTAACTTGCTAAATTTTTTTTGTGTGAATACCTACTATTTATATTTACGTAATTGTGACGGAACAAACACTAGGCCCAGCTGATGTTAAGCGAACTCACATTTGCCTATAAGGTTTGTCCACTTAACATCAGGTGGGCCTTGAGCTTGATCCGCCAACAGACGAATTGCACTGCGCCCGTCACTGAGACGTACAGTTGTAAGTCTCATGTGGCTGTAATTCTGGCTCGCAAGGTCTGTTATGTGCTAGGCGACAGATTTTCTACTTGGTGGTTACAAGCCAGGGAAGCATTCGCAAAATGCCCTTCCACCCTGCGGCACGGCAGTCCATAGCTATTAGTACCGCTCACTCCGCTCAGCCAGTGAGCCATCATTGCTTCAAAACTACTACCAGCCTCTATTAACCTTCCCGGTACAGAAAATCTAGGTAAAATTATAGCGTACAACTTCATTAACTCTTATGGCATAAAATCAGGCCTTTTCTTACCTGACCCCACATCCCAAAAGAAGAAAATCTCTGGGGTGTGGTCTTAACAGCCCAGTCATTGGGCCCCTGTTGAGCTGCCGTGGCAGTCAGCGGCACCCTTGTGAAGTATCCCATGTAGTCACCAGCTTCTATGAGGAGCACTCGAGTGGTTTGGTCTTCAGATAGACGAGCGGCGAGAACACAGCCAGCCGTGCCGGCACCGACTAGAATTATGAAGAAGGATGTTAATCCTAATGACATAAGAATCGGTGCTTAGAAAGGGTCGTGGAATTTGACAGCTTGGCAAGTTCTTGGTACTTATTACGATAGATACAAAACAATAAAGAGCTTAACAAAAAAAAAAGCAGACGTTGGTTTCGTTATCCATTAGATTGACCAATTCTGAAAATTACTATTTCAATCAGAGAGTTGAAATACTAGAGTAGTTATAATCCGAACACCACTGCTCTAAAAGCTAACTAGATTTTACCTATCTACATACCTACGCACATGTATATGCAGTTTGTAATGACAAGGAAAGAACGTTCAAATATTATGCACCATATCTGTTGTAAGAAAGAGATAAATAAGCAATTCGTGTAACCACCGAACCGCCACGAGAAGTTCCGATCACCATTACACTGCGATCTCTTTCACTCTCTCACACCAAACGATACACATATCTCGCTAAGATAAAACAAAATGACGATATTTTCTATTTCATCAATAAAAGCAATAATTACGCGTGAAATTAAACAGTTTTCTTATCTCTCACAGTGCTTGTATAATTGGTGCAGAGTCTAAAGACACAAGGAAGGCATATTGTCCACAGATTATTCCTAAAAAACACGATTAGCGGCGATGTACTCACCGGACGCTCGGAAGTGCAAAACTGGTAGTGACTCTGGTAATTACCCTGAATTCGTCTAGTAAATATGGAGGGCACACAACACATCTACAGGTAAGAAAATCATAGGTTTCAATCACTTATGTCAATGACTAGCCTAGTCATTGTCATAAGTGATTAAAATCTATGATTTTCTAGGTATAGTATCTGATCGACCAACTTCCATAATTACCACTTTCTGTCTGCAATTATTTAATATAAACTCTAATTTTTGTTATTCCTCATAATGCGAAGTGTAGCGTTATTAATGAATCTAGTGCTGCGCAAGCATTTAATTAATGTGTCCGTTTTTATGGTATCTTAATCTTGATGGACCAAGCACGAGGCCCACCTGGTGTCAAGCGGTAATGTCGGATTTTAACCGATGCATTTGTACCTAAGTGGCGAATTGTACTGCGCTGATGAGCGCAGTACACTGAGAAATAACGTTATTAAGTGACTGATCACCGTCACCCATACTCCAAAAGGAATTTATATATTTATATAAATATATATATTAATGTAGTTATATTAAATAAGTTTAAATTAGTTGTTGATGTAATATGCCCTAACAACAGGCTATTACGACTGCCAAAGATTAGACAGCAAAAGCCGCACCTTGTAGCTACTACGTAGCATTGTACCTACTAAGTTCATTGCTATGTGATTTAAAGAGGCGTTTTTAATCATGTGCTGAAATAGTAATGCAGTAAACAAATAATCCATTAGTCATTGTCATATCAATCGCTAATCTATGCTTAAATTACAGGTTTCATTAAGGCGAAAGTGTGATCGATGTATTTACATAAGCTTTTTTTAATTAGGTACCTACCTTCTTTCTATTATCAGACCATACCCACAAGAAGGTTACATCCGATCATATTAAAAATTTTAACTATAGCTGGCTTTTGATTTTGACCATTATCTCCCATGATGGTTATTAATGAATCCGTTGTTCAGTCTAACCTTACTGGCTCTCAAGGAAAGCTGCCGGAACCCACCATAAGGTGTTTGGTGACAAACTTTCCACTAGAGGGAAAATACCCTACTATCATACTATTACGACTGCCATCCTAAGACAAACGTGGCCTCGTCCGAAGCAAGGAAGCGCTACGTATTGTACCGAATGCCACAATGTGGGGGACACCCATCAATATATCACCGCAATAATCAACTTATCATGTTGTTTACTGACTATAAACTTAGCTCTGCTACCTACGAGCAATTCAGACTTACCTATAATATAGTCATATCTTTTCTCAGCTTTCGTAATAACACTAGGATACATATGCACGTACTTCTGGTACATAACATAAGATAGACACATCACTAATATGCTGACCATGTAAGAAATTAAAGCCATTTTTACAAAAATAAAGAGATTTTGAACTAATAAGGGCGCACACAGACCGGATTGCAACAGCTTTCCGTTATTTGTAATGTTATTCAATACGGTATGGACTAACTGAATTAAAGCAGGGATGTTCAACCTTGTTTGAGGTACAATACTATAACTGAGAACAAAAGCACTGTTCTATATTCTCCTGTAAGACGCCGCTGGAGGCGACTAATGACAAGATGCACTGAATGACTGCACGCCACCACTCGTGTCCATGTGAGTGTTCCTTTGCACATTGGCCACACAAAATGGCTCCATATTATACCCAACATGTATGCATACGACCATGGAGTCAAGATGGCTGTCCATAAAACAGACCTAATGAGTTTTACAATTAAATCTTTTGGAAAATTATTATCAATGTGATAGTGTTATTGATTTCGTTGTTCTAGAATATATTTTTAACTAACCTCAAACTAGTGGAATAAAGGTAGAAAGAAGATCGAAGTCTAGCACTATCGGAGTGTGTGTTGACTGCTGTAAGCAGTCTAAGACTCAAATCCTGTCGACGGCTGGCTCTAAAGCTTCACGGGATGGTGGTAGGGCATTTTGTGTTAAATTATTGGCTGGCTACCACCATCAAGAACAAAGCCCATAACGGTGTGTTTCGGCAGCTTTACTTTAGACCCATTCTATTGTATGTGAACATCTTCTAACACAATATTATTCATAACTTACCTACTTACCAACCAGGTGAATCAGTAGTCAAAGGACAAAAGATGAAAGTTTAAAAAAAAACATGAGGCGTTTATGACGTCACGTCGGCTTTGCAGAAATATTAGCGGAATTATCACAAAATATATTTTTTGTGTTTTTCTATAATATTAATATGACGCTCGTAGCCAAGTTTGCTTAGCCATTCTGAATCGATCAGCAAAGTTAAGCAACGTCCGCCGCGGTCAAGACTTGGATGGGTGACCGCTGGTTGGGCAATACTACTGAGCGCTTCCGTGCTTCGGAGGGCACGTTAAGCCGTCGGTCCCGGTTGTTGTCTTAGGATAGCAGTCGTTACAGCATGGTGGTAGGGCACTTTGCAAATGCCCGCCTGGCTAGCCCTAGCCACCACCCTCAAGTTGAAAATCTGTCGCCAAGCACCTAACGGTGTGTTCCGGCAGCTGTCCTTGAGAGCCAGTAATTCTAGGTTAGTCTGAACAACATCCTCAGCCACATCATCACTTACCATCAGGTGAGATAGTGGTCAAAGGCTAACCTATCAGGCATAAAAAAAAAAAAAAAAAAAAAAAACGGTTATTATTAACTTATCACTTGTGGCACACGAAACAAAATGTTTGCAAGCCCCCGGCGAAAGAGGCTTAAGAGGATTAACTTCCAGCCTATACCAACCTGTAAATCAATACTTTCTTTAGATTATGTCACACGCAATGTCTAGGGTATTAACTATAGGCGAAATGAATCGTCAAATGAGAAATTTTGAACATGGTTTTAGAAAGAGTGCACACATTACAGATATGAATAAAATAAGGTAGGTATACCTATAATTTTCTAGAGGATAATATGACAAATACTATGCCTGATATGAGAATACCTATTTATTATGTAGTATTTTCCCTTTCGCCCTATAAATTCTCACCAATAGGGTTCAGTTTTACCCTTTGAGAAAACTTTTCGCTCTTTGATTTTGGGTTCAGGTGTTCCTCATTAGTATATCAACCCTGATAACTTGAACGTTGACCGAGTATTTGATGGCGTGACCAATTTTGGTAAATGTCACTGTTAATCACGCTCGTCACTGTTCAAGTAACATTAACAGGAGTTTTGGAGCAACTCACCCTCAAGGTCGTCACTCACTGCAGGCTCTATTGTAAATATATTATATTACTAGATGACCCGTTGTACTTCGTATCACCTATCCTAACGGACGAACGTAAATTGTTGTTTTTACTATCTTCCTCGCCATTTTTCCATATTTTCTCATCATTTAAACCTTCCCTGGACTACGACAAACATTTCAAAACCAAAATCAGCGAAATCGGCTCGGCCGTTCTCGAGTTTTAGCGAAACAAACAACCGCAATGATTTATATATATATATATAGATAGAAAAGAGATCACATTCAAAATAAATTTTCATATTCAATTTATATCTCTTTTCAAATAATATTATTCTAATCTAATATTATTAAGGGGGCCAGTCAGCCATCGATTATCATTTTAAATTATCGCACACGATCATCTGCAACACCAGAGGTCTTATGGATGCGTTGCCAGCCTTTGATGAGGGATTATGCTCTTTTCTTAAATATACTTGTCATGTGACACAACATGTGGGTGCGAAGCAAAGATTTTTATGTAATAGGTACGTTATGGTCCTATGAAATAGCCTCATCTATTAAAAGTGGAGTGCAGGTAGCATTGCGCCCTGATGAGCCATATGGTAACAGTTGTAACCATCAAGAATTTGTGGCCTTAGATAATACAACCAACATTGACATAAAATTTTCTTACAGCTACAAACTGTATATATTTTGCTAAAAATCTGTTCAAGTGAAGCTATTTAGCTTGGCAGTGTCTTAAGGTAGTTTTTCTGTTCAATAATGGATATGTTTTACGCAAGTTTGGTCGTCATGTACTTTGGTGTTCTCTAAACTGATGCAAAATTACCTGGCATTGAATAGAATAATCCCATTTTAAGATTGACAGGAATGTGGATTTTAATATGAACACAACAAGAACTACCAAATTTAAGAGAATTTTTATTTTGAGAATTTGTGTTGCGACCCTTTAGTTTTATTAAATACATCCATAAACATTTAAATAAAACTTGGGTCTGTTCCATGTACACAAACTTGTATTTAATAAAGATTATTCAACTTTCAACATGAAACAGTTACTGGTATAAACAAAGACAACTTAAAATGACTTCTGATGTGATTCATAAACAATTATCAAATTCATAAATAGAACTCGACAAGTATTTATTGCCATTGATATAATACATATTGTCTGTAGTTTATCAGTAAACCTCTGACCCAAGACCAAGCCTGCACCAAGGCTAAAACACCAAATAAAACAATGTCTAGGTATTACCACATAGTTTTTTTGTTATATGACAGGTGTTTTTGTTATATACAAAGTAACATTCTTAGTAATACCACAGTAAAAATAATGTTACTTAACAATGTTGATTTTGTTTACTTTTATTTACAGAATCACCATGCTACTATTATGTGACTTTTTCAGTTACAGCATTACATCTCCTCCATCCTCTATCATCTCTCCAACAGCTGGAACCATGACAGGTGCCTCAATTATCTGCTTGCGGCCCTTGGCATCTACCACTTGAATAGTCTCAGGTTCCACTTCCATTTCTGTGTCTTCAAGTGCTTGTCTCTGTTTGAGCCCAGCGGCTGGTGATCTGGAAAATAATTGATTTGTGCTTGAGTTTAGCTATCAAAATATACAGAAACTGTAATTGTTTGTGAAGTTTACAATATGGCAAATTTTTTGTGAGAAACATTAAATTATTGGTTTGGTGTTAATAATTCATGTCAAAATGTATTCGAAAATATAAATTTTTTTTTTTTCAGCAAATCAACATACTAAATTGTAAAAAAAGATGATGTGTATCAATTAATTCTTAGTAGAGTTTATTTTCGAGATGTTGTCTTGAATTGGCAGATTAACATTTGCCCAGTATTGCATTACAGTACTATAAACAGTTTATTAAAATTTTATCAATAAATTAAATCAAATTAATGCTTTATACATGTGTTTCTATGGTATAAATATTAATTAAAAAATCTTTTGGTTAGGCTATATGGCGTTTCTGACATTACATCAGCTTAATAGGAAAATTAGGAGAAATCGCCATTAAATATTTTGATATTCATATTTAGTAACATATTTTTTTTAAATATGTATCAAATATGGATTTCTATAAATGAACACCTGAGTCTATTAATTAGAAATAATTATTTATGGTAATTTAAGACAGGTAATTTAAAGTATGTAATGTGTTTCTAGACATCTAAGAGTTGAATAAATATGCTAAATATTTATTATTTTGATGGTTAAAATATTATAATGTGTATCTTCTTTGCAGTAGTAGAGAGACCTGACACCCCAATACATATTTGTTATATTATAATTCGGACTTCTGTTCTGGTTTCGATAAATCAGTTATAAATATTATTCATTTTCTTTATATAATTTTTACATTTGTGATTAAATTAACCTTTCTTTAAAAAGCAAAAATATTTACAAAAAAAAGTATGAAATAGATAACTTTTTGAAGCAGTGATAGGTCTTGGCTATGGACTGCCCCGCACAGCAGGTCTATGATATTAATCCTGCCATAGGCTTGAGCTTCACCACATGGTAGAAGGGCATTTTTGCAAATGCCTGCCCGGCTAGCGACCACCCTCAAGAAAATCTGTCGCCAAGCATCTAACAGTGTGTTCCGGCAGCTGTCCTTAAGAGCCAGTAATTCTAGGTTAAGCCTGTTAACACCTTCGGCCACATCATCGCTTACCATCAGGTGAGATTGTGGTCAAAGGCTTACCTATAAGCAGTAAAAAAAAACTGAGTTTTGGCTACACTGTATCCAAAAAGTCTCCATTATTAGTTGCTTATGATGTCTCCTGTTACATGCTTTCATATTATGCCTGAGTCCATGGTGATTTCAAATGTCTGATTTACTAGCAACTGTTTTGTTAATTGCCTCTGTTGCTCATAAGTAAGCGCAGAAATTAGTTTTTATATATCACTGTTCTATCAACCGCTACAGATATGTATATGATTAAAACCAATTAATCTACTTTAATTCTGTGCAAATTCACATTTGCCGACCTTTAGCTGTACATTCTTAAGCCCTCCTACTAGAAGCTATTTGTTGCCAAAATATTATATGTATAAAATATATGTGATCATAAACAATGACATATAACACAAACTTATCAAAAGTGTATCACAATTATTGCTTTACGCAGGCAAATCAATAATTGGGTAAAATAATGCACAAAACAATGCATTTGCTTGTGTGAAAATCGGTGCATCCCAATTGCATTTCATGCATCAGCGTGTGTTATTGGAAATATATGCATAATTATACAAAAAATAATTGTTCCAAACAGAATCTACAATATACTGTACTAATATCAATCACAATGGCAGTGCAGGAAATATATTGAGTTTCGTGAGCTGGCAATGTGCAACATATTGTTTCAAAGTGTTATATCAATGGTTAGATTAGAATGTCCTCAATCGAATAATGTGTGAATCTTCAGAATATTTTCATTCTATTATTTTCAATTAGTGCTCCAAAAAATTGTGATTATATTCACAGATGATTTTGAAAACTTTAAAAGTCATAATTAAAATTGTCTTATTTAATAATTGTTGTTTTTCTTAACAAGATAATTGAATAAATAAATAAATACTGTATTTATTTTCTAACAGCTATGATCAGATATAGGAGTAACATATGGCATGTCTATTATCCACAGCAAGAATAAGTTATATCATTAATAAATGCATACTGTGGCAAAAAACCGCAAGTGTAACATTCAAAGCAAAGATACAGTTGATCTGATCTGGTCCTGTAAAATATAAAATAAGCTTTTTGGCCCATATTCTAACCTCTCACTATTCCTTATATTTGAGGAAATTATTGCTTGCACTGTCATTCTTATTGAGCTTGGGTATCACTTGTTTTGGTCTCAATAGTAGAATACAATATGTGGTGAATAAAAATGGGCAAAGTGCAAAACAGAAATTACTTGAGCTCAACCAAGACTAGCACGCATAGGCTATAACAGAACATCGAAATTGAAAGTATATCACAACTATAAAAGTAAGAATGGATTAAACAATTTTATTATTACAGAATTTCAACTCGTGAATGGACAAATCTTGAAAAAGAAAGTTGGAAATTCGTCAGAATGGATTAGTGAATACAGCTGAGTAATGCTGTTTCTAGTAGTACTGCTGTAGTGAGTAATGCTGTTACTTGAAACATATTATGTCATAATTATTTCAAAGCTTCTCAATAATCACATATCTCTGTATTTTAACATTATTGATTTGGATAATTTTTAACAAGCATAAATAATTAGTACCTACACCAATATATTACCCATAATTGATACATTATATTTGGTAGACAGTTTTAAATTTCCTATAGACTTAAGGCAATCAAGCAAAATATATTCAAAATACGTAATCTCAGAAGAATGGTACTGACTGACTTAGAATTACTACAATAAGCACAAAGACAACAAGATAGGACTTACTTGATAAGCGAAATGTCTCTTTGTACTTCTCTGACATCCTTTTGCCATTCCACTTCCCTTCCTTTCCTCAATCTCTGCATGATGTAGTTGTTTGACCTTCTCTGTCTGATTTCCTCCACTTTCTTCATAGCTTCAATGGTCTTGGTCCATAATTCTCGGCTATACTTTACAGGTTGGTTTCTACGCTTTTCAAACTCAAACGCAGGATCAATTGCCAACTCCTTGCCCGCAGTCTTACGGTATGCTTTGGTCCATTTGGTTTTACGTGGGTTCTTCTTCTTTTTGAACGCTGCGTGACATTTTGAACGACAAAATCTGAAAATCTATAACGTATCGGTGGTTACAAAATTTGTGAAATTACATTCATTCTTATGAAACAGTGTAAGTACAATATTAATAATCACCTTGCAGTCATTTCTGACGAATTGAATTCCGTGGCCAGGATATATCCTGGAAGAACAGAAATAACAAGTTTCTATACGCATTTTTGCACGTGCTGTGTTTTGGAATGCACGTCAAGGAAAAGAAACTAATAGGGCGTTCGGATAGCCTATCAGTTCCAAAAATAACACTCACAAACGCTAAAAATGATCACACAGGGCGTTCGTATTGGGACTTCGTGAGCGTTTATATCGTTTTCGCTCACCGTTCGGATAGCTTTGAAGACGCTACAAATGACAGAGAAAAGTGCTATTTTTGACCCACGTCTTACCGTGGGATCGTTGTGATCGTTTTTTGACAACTTGGACATTTATATCTACCTTAACATTTTATGAGAAATATTGTGATTCCTATCATAAAATATAGAACTAGCGATGCCTCCGACAGATTCAATTACAGACCTATATCTTTGGCTTCAGTTGTTGCACCTATATCTTTAGCTGCTGTTCCAGAAAACGTTATTTTGGCTTTCAGAGGTTGTCAAAATATGTATAAGACATTGTTAGCATACAGGATAGCATAGCATAGCACAAGGATAGCATACAGTCATTGTTGGTCAAAAATATCAGAAGCTTCTTTCCGAACGCTACGATACAAATGCCAGTTTTGAAACTGCTACAAACGCAACCGAGCCAAAACGAACGCACCTTATGACACTACTGGGGTGCGTTCTTATTTGTCGTCCGACGACGTCCGACGACGCCCCGAGCGTTTTTATATGCCCGGAGAGATCGTCCGATGATCTTCCGGAGCGTTCTTATATATCGCTCGACGACGCACCGGTCGCCCCACGAAATCGGTGGATAAATATCGCCCTGACGTTTCATTTGACAGTTGGGACTTGATTTTTCTTTGTTTTAAGTTACTTTTTGTTTACGTAGACTTCTGTTTACAAAATTGTATTATTATTATTGTTATATTTTGTATGTTTGTTTTAGTTGTGTGTCGTGGAAAAGTACATATTTGTAAATACATTTCTTCTGAGTCAGTGAAACATTTTAAGTAGTGTTCTTGATACAGATATGATACAGAGCCGTTCTTAAAAGGCGGATGACGAGCGTCGCTCTGCTTGGAGCGATCATCCGACGTCGGACGACAAAGTGCGTTCTTATTTGTCGTCCGACGACGTCCGACGACGCCCCGAGCGTTTTTATATGCCCGGAGAGATCATCCGATGATCTTCCGGAGCGTTCTTATATATCGCTCGACGACGCACCGGTCGCCCCACGAAATCGGTGGATAAATATCGCCCTGACGTTTCATTTGACAGTTGGGACTTGATTTTTCTTTGTTTTAAGTTACTTTTTGTTTACGTAGACTTCTGTTTACAAAATTGTATTATTATTATTGTTATATTTTGTATGTTTGTTTTAGTTGTGTGTCGTGGAAAAGTACATAATTGTAAATACATTTCTTCTGAGTCAGTGAAACATTTTAAGTAGTGTTCTTGATACAGATATGATACAGAGCCGTTCTTAAAAGGCGGATGACGAGCGTCGCTCTGCTTGGAGCGATCATCCGACGTCGGACGACAAATAAGAACGCACCCCTGACGTAGATACTGAGCTGCGGATGGATGACACTGACACTGACAGCCTCCCACCCACTCTATGATGTCAATCTGCCATCTTGACACTGTCAAGATGGCAGGATCAAATTAAGTTCGATTAGTGCTGGAACGGCGTATATCTGCGTTTAGACCAAAATATGTCTTGGCCGTCGGGTAGGAGGAACGTACCCCAGGGTTGCCAACGATAAGAGCCATTTATGAAGAAGTAGAAGAAGACCAGGGGTGCGTTCCTCCTAGCCGTCGGCCAAGACATATTTTGGTCTAAACGCAGATACACGCCGTTCCAGCACTCTAATCGAACTTAATTCGATCCTGACAAGATTTGATCATACCCGTTCCGAGCGACCTGTCAAAGCAAATTTTGCTCTGCCTGGCAAAATTTTACTGCCTTTTGAATCAGCCAAATCTTGGCTAGCTGTCAAATGTGACAGATTCTACAATAAATAATAGATTTTGTACAAGCTAAGCCAAGGATTAGTGACATACTGTGTTAATATTGCTTAATTACGTATTATGCCCCATTTATTAAAAATGTAGACTGTATTTTATCACCTAAAAACATCGCTGTCAATTCCATATTTTTAAAGGAGCTTTATAGGTCGTTCCTGCTGCCTTGGAGCAAATATTGCTCGACCTATATTTACTGGAACGCGCCCCTGATAATACCTATCACTGATTTTGATGCCAGCCTTAAAAATTGAACCATTTGAATAAGATGTTAATAACATGATATTATTTAGGGCCTGTTTCAGAATGTTTGAGTAAGTGCCGGTTATACTACCCAAAACTTATTTATTAAAATAAACTCTATCGTCGCATTTCACAGCCATCGATTTAGCCTATCCATCGATTAAAGCTTGAAACGCGCTGCATGTTAACAATCATTTTTATCATTTAGTTATTTTAACATTAGTCAGCAACCCGAAACTTTATTAGGATATTCTGAATCTGACCCTTATTCTTATTTAGTATAAGCATAGAAGCGTGCTAATTCCAAGTAGACTTAAAGCTTTGATAGTACCTACTTAAGAATTAAGATGTTATGAAAAGAACTGATATGTTGGTGTAAAAAATATTGTGATAAACAAGTAAGTTCTGTAATATTATTTTAGGTTATATGGTAATAGCATGTGCATTCGAAGAATTAAAAATACCTAAGTATCTATTTTATTTAGAAATTAAAGAAAAGACTGTTTAATTAGTCGAGTTTAATGAATGCACTTGTACAAATGTCACAAAGACAACAACAATATTATATATCATATTAGTACCTACCTACTCTCCTCTTATAAGCAAATGAGGTCGATTCAATAATATCACAAACTTAATTAAAACTTTATAATAATTGTTCTTAGTACTGTCAGATGAATAATTTGGTGTACAAAACAAGTTGAACTAATATAATATAATTGACAAGATTAAAATCAGAGACTAGTTAGTGCCCGATTTTCTTTATTGTTTATTTTACCAGAGATATTGTAGAGAATAATCGATGAGCGTTGAATCGAATCGCATGTAATGATCGCAGTGACCGGATGTTTTTTGATGATATTCTAAATAATAAATGGTTATTAAAAATAGCTTCTTTAACGCATCGTTACGTGCTTGGTGCCTGATTATTAGATGAGAGTGGCAGCTAGGCAGGCTAGCATTCATAAAATACGCTCAAATGTTTGTATGTACGTTATTAGATAGTTATATGATTAAAGTTCGTAGTACAGCTTGCCAAGTAATTTTTAACCGATAAAAAATTAACTGAGCTAAGCTATTGAGTTGCTTGGATGGCTGCTAGTAGCATTTAATCTTGAGGTAGGGCATTTTGCTTAGAGGCCTTGCGTCAAACGTGGTAAACTGGCTTAACTTATAATGGTTCTCAAAGATAGCTGTGCTGTAACTGTGTGTTTCTGGTAACTACTATCCTCCAGTAGAAAATCTGTCACCAAAAATGTTTCTGCAGCTGTCTTTGACAGCCAGTTTCCCCGAATTATCCTCATTATCAAATTTACAATAAAAAATGTAAATACCTTTAAATAAAAAATTAAATACGTTTAATAGATAGTGCAAATAATATTTAGAGAATATAACTACCTAAATACGAGTGTCTTTAAGCACACAAAAAGCTACCAATGTCATAATATTTTGTTGATATTTCGTAATAAGTGAAGGTCCGTTTAGTAAATACCTAAGGTTTTATTAGATCCTGCTAAACAATACATAGTTTATATTTGTTAATAATCGAGTATTTATTGGATAGGTATGTGCTGCTGAAAAATACATTTAAGGTTAGGTTCCTAGTTCGTGCCCTAACGTCAATTTGTTAGTTTACATTCTGGCACAAAAACAAGCAAATTAAACAATATTTATTTATTTAGATTAACCATTAATACAACATCTTTATCTTTTGAACTATCTAAAAAATCAAGTACCAACATTTAGGTGAATAAACTAAGAGCTATGGGACGGACGCTGAAAACATTCAGTCGGAGAAGAAAATCAGTCCGGTGGGCGTGAAACCGAAAGGTTGGCGCTCGTACTTCTTAAGCTTGTGGAAAGATAAAGGTAAGTCCGTTTGAATAAAAATTTTAATAGTGTCCTCTTATATTCATCAACAATGGATTTGACTTAGAAAACAATTATTTGTTAATATAGAATTAATTTAAAATTGCATTAAATTGACTCACGAAATAGCGGTCACTCTATTTTTCTTGTGTCCCCTAGTTCGTCTCACTAACGAATCACGGATATCCTAGATACATTTATGTTGCGTGTTTAATTATATAATAATTAAGATATTATCTTTCTAATAATTAAGATATTATATTTCTCGCTACCTCGTCACAGCGTACTCGCTACGCCTTCGCAGCTTCGGCTTTGGGACGCCTTCGGCGTCCATTCACCGCAGAGTACCCCTGTCATCGCTGCGATTTTTTATCGCTTTGCGTCGCTTTTTTTTGGTATTTTGATGGTACAAGCTCGAGGCCCACCTGATTTTAAGCTTAATCTGAGATGAGTCTAGTCTGTTATAGGCAGAGGATAGCTGAGACTAACCTCTGCCTCTATCAGATGCATTTCGTCCCAAGTCACGAATTGCACTGCGCCCGTTACCTTGAGACATAGTTGTTAAGTCTCATGTGCTGATTCATGCGCCTGTAATTTCACTGGCTCTCAAGGACTGCTGCCGGAACACACCGTTAGGTGCTTGGCGATAGATTTTCTACTTGAGGGTGGTTGCTAGCCAGGCGGGCATGAGACATCACTGCATCTGGATAATAGATAGTGCTCCGAAGAAAATAGTAGAATGCATGTAATGTGGGTCAAACGGCGGCGGTCTAATACGCGAATATGTGCGAAAATGAAGTAGCCTATCATAATTCGTACATAATACGTATGTATTATAACAAACATGTTTACACTGGCGTAACCTGGCTTAAGCCATGTACAATGAATGATACATATTATTCAAATATATTTTAAATTAAATTTCATAAAACAATCACAAGATCAACGCCATCTGCTCAGCTCTTAGAAAACTAAATTATAGAATATCCGTTAGTTAACAGCGCAAAGGCGCTCTGCCATTCCAATTGCTGCTGAAATGGTTCATCAATAAACGGATAGAGGTCGCAAATGCTGAGTCTTTAGTAATGGCCTAAGAAAATCATCAAAAAACGCTAGGTGTCGCTAGGAATTTGGTAGATAATTTTAAATTATTTAAACTATTCTAATGATAATAAAGTAATTACTACTAAAATAATATCTAACTAATACTTGCTTTTCTTAAAAATAAACGTTTACAATAAAATTAAAGAATGTAGAATTACTTGCTCAATTGTCTCTGGGTACGTCGATAGGAACGTAAAGGTCATTGGACTTCCTGTAACTGTTGTCGTTAGATTCTTCAAAAAATGGTCGCTACTAGCTATTGGCTAGAAAACATGAATTTTGCCTTGTAAGGAGTGCGAAATTGCATCTCCTAATATGGAGATGAATTGAAGCAAGAATATCGGGTGGAAAGTCGACCAGTAAAAATCAGTCCATCGTACAGCACTTCTCACCGAAGAACCACCCAAAGAGGAACAACTAATCAACTCTAATCTCTAATTACCAGTGTTACTTAAAACTTGGTATAACCACGGTAATGTTATCTATATAACATTACCGTGGTATAACTAAATAGTGACCTCAAATCACTTCTGCTTGCTTTCGACCCCGTTCTAGGGTGAGTGATATATATATATATATAAGTTTCTGTGATGTATCTAATAATTACGAGTACATACTAATCTCCCTTATTGTAATCTAATGGTAGAATCTTTTATGTGTTATATACTTCTGGTATGTAATCTTTTATTACACTTGCCGTGTGATCATCACAATGTGATAACTATGATAAGTATAGTAGCTCTTCAAGCTGCTAGATGCTGCTCATTTTATCTTATGATGGATTGCACTAGGTATGTTATGTACCTGTGTAAACTCCATGCAATACTTTCTAGTAGGTATGTTATCCTTTATTATAACCAACCAGTGCACTCAACATCTATGCTTTTCAAGCTTCTAATACATTCTAACTTTTATGTAGGGGAGTTGTGCTTAAAATGACATACTTTTTCTTTTAAGATAAATATTTGATTTATTTGAAGTTGTATGAACTTAAAGTCAAAGGTATAATTTTACAGATTTATTATATAATTAGATCAAATCAAGTCCTCGACATTATGCTACTAAAATAAAAAATTGAAAAATAAAAACCATACGTAAGTCGACGTGTGTAAGACGACATATCCCAGTCTAAGTTGACATACGTATGTCATCTTATACACGCTTACTTGTATAAGATGACAATCTGCTAAGTATAATATATGTTTAGCTATGTATCTCATCCAAGCATACTTCACAGTAGAACTGCTTTTTTCTTGCAGGTATTCCTGCGCATAGCGTAACGCACGTTTGCACATGATGGGCATTTGACCCAATGCTCTTTTGGCCTTGACCTACTAAATTTCCGCAGAAAAGCTTGGTCTGGATCAAATTGCCGGCTGGGACCCTTTCTATCAGTCCCAGCCAGCAAATTGTTTATTTTTATCAAACCTGTGATCCAGACCCGCCTTTTCTGCTAACTCATAAGCTATCTTTCGTGTGTCAGTCGTATTCAATCCAAAAAGTCTTCCTTCAAACTCGAGAATATGATCTACCAGTTCTTTTTCTACCTCTGGGCTAAGAGTTGGTTTGTAGCGACCAAGATTTGATGGGATTTAAAGTGACGATTAAGTGTAGCCTGTGGCTCGTTAAAACGTTTCACTGCTAATAGCCAGCCCATCTTATTCTCCCTCACAGATTCAATGGCCTTATTCATGTCTCCTTGTGACCAGCTCTTCCATGTTGACGTTCGTTTATAATTTCCAGGCATCCTATAGCAGAAGCTAAAAACAACAAATTTTATAACTAGATTCATACGCAGCAAGGTAAGATGACATAGTGTGCTATCTTACACCCACGTCTAGTATGTCAACTTATCCATATCTTAATGCATATTATTTTTATTTCTTGTGAAAAAAACCTTTGAGGTTAGAATATCCCTTGTGCAGAATTTGCGACCTACAATGACCTTAGATAAGAAAAAAACTGCTCAATCCACACAAAAACTTACCTGAAAAGGAATTTTAGGACTGGTAACAAAAAAAAGTGACATCAAGTCACTTTTTTTTTGCACTACAAAATTACAAAAATATTCACTCCGTCAAAGCTAGCATACGCTGGTGGCCATACTAGAGTTTACTACTAGTGACACCTGTTGGCTGAACATAAAACGTCATCGAAACTCGAATTGCGCTAATATTTAAAAAGATATTTAAGATGTGTCGTCTTATCTGACTATGTCAACTTAAGCACAACTCCCCTACCTACTTAACCTTTTATCTATTTTGGCTTTATAATATTTGGTGTCGCGTATACCTACGCCCATCAGGCTCAACTGTGAGTCCTTCTGACGATAAGGTGTTGATGGTAATTCGTAGTTCACGAAGTACCTAGGCAAGCCCCTTTATGATCGGTTGTGAACGGACTAACCTACTATGGACTAACCTTAACGGATTAACCTAGCCCTTAAGGCACTCTTAGCCCTTGAGGCACCCTAATGTTTGCTGGCGGGCCACATCCTCAAAGGGTCCCTAAATGCTCAGTAGCAGAAGGACAGTGGACCCACCAGCTCAACATCATTCTGGACCTAGCATAACCGGAGCCTATGCGCATTCCAGGTTTCCAGTAAGCGGCAGATCTCCCTGTAGGAGGCAATTCTTCCTGAACACCGCTAGCTTCCTGTAAGAAGCAAGGCCCAGCATCTCCTGCACCGACCGTTGCCACTTTAAGGTCCCACGGACCCGCCTCTACAGCACCTAGCTGGGACGACCTACCGGCGCGGTCTATAGGGCTGACACTGAGCGGAGTGCATCGCAGCACCTGCTGCTGAGCACCTACTAGTCTACAACATAACCGGAGATAAGTCCTAGAACAAGGAAGCCTACCACTCGCCACCTGTCTGAAATCCACGACCCTTACTCTCTAATATGCTTCTAAATCTGTTCTTCCTCTTTTCTTTATGCTCCCTACTACCCCTGCTAGGTAGGAAGGTGACACTGGTGCAAAATTTCGATAGTAATTTATTACCGGTAGCGTCAATATTGATAATAATGGTTAACGCTTAAAAAATACTTTAAAAAATGGGCGCCATACACGCTTATATCTCCGAAACTAGGTACTTATAAGAAATAGGTAGGTGGGTTCTTTGTATGACTACATGAGTTGTGGGGGATAAAAAATATCTATCGGAAAAGTATATGGGATCATTAGGTTGGTTAAAAAAAACATGAAAATGTCTGCCAAGTGAAATTGGATGGCATATCTCGGAAAGTGAATGAGTTCGGTAAAGGTGACCAAATGTCATAAAGAATTCGGATGGTAGTCAAATGACTACTACTTCCCGATTTATTACAATATGGCCATACTTTCAACATGGCCATCACTACTAACCGAGGCATCATGCAGTGGTAAAGGCAACGAAATCAATTTTATTTAGTTCAGTAATAACTAAACATAAATGTTTCAAACTTTGATAGCCCGTTCATCTCGCTGTGGCTCTATACATTTATTTGCTGAAAGTGACAGTACAATGAAACTTGATGTAGATGATTTAAAATATGTAATTGACCTTCGTAAGAGCGTCGTAGACGCCTAAAGTAAATAAATGATTTGAATTTGATAGTCATTGTTGCGCTCAATATTCGATTTTTGGAATAAGTGACTATATTTTATCCTTTCCTTCTGTACAGTCACGCAAAGTAATTTTGTAAAGATTTTACCTACTAGTAAGTACAAATAAACAAAAATTGTTTTTATCACAAGAACTGCAACACCTTAAACTTCATCAATAGAAAACACACAAAGGTGCAACTTATTCCGTCAATGGTCTGGTGAGCACCAGTTCCCAATTGTACCTTATTGTACTTCAAAGCAAATTATATTATTTACAAAGCTAATATTTTAATTACTCACGCTACGCCGCTGGCGCCTTCTATAGTAATTACATGAGATAGGTGAAGCAGCAATGGCGCCACTTCCAATTTTAGTTCTGCTACTCTACGCTAGAGAACGCTAGCAGTAATAAATATGTATTTTTATCAGCAATTATTGCATAAATGAAACCGCAGCCGCTAGCCGCATCTCTATAAGGAGTATGGACCCGCCGCCGCCGTGCGCCTGTTGATAATAAACATTTCCGTATTTTCAGTTTACTTCCATTTATAGGCAACTGGAAATAGAGCAATGTTTGTTTATACACGTCGCGCGTGGTAAATGTCTAGTTACTAAACACTTCATTACGTGGTAAGCGATGGATGAATTTTGAATTTTCTACAGTTTGTTGCTGCTATATAGGTACCTAGATTAGGTACATCGAAGTGAAAAATAAAAGAGAAGGTAGACACTAGCTGCCACATATAGGTAAGTAACCATAATTTGCTCTAAAAAGGATAGGAACCTCATTATAAATTTACCTGAAATTGAAAATTCATTTTCATTTTTATTTATATTTGGGTAGGTAAGGTTTATATAGGCTATCGTAGGAGCATTATCTCACCTGATAGTATGTGATGATGTGGTTGAAGATGTTGTTCAGTATTACTTAGAATTACTGGCCCTGAAGACAGCTGCTGGAACGCCTGGAACACACCATTAGGTGTTGGCGTTGGTGACAGACTTTTCTACTTGAGATTTTATTCTTTTGCGCTAGTTAGACGGGCATTCAGCAAAATTCCCTACCACCGTACTATAACGTCTTCCATCCTAAGGCTTTAACCGGCACCGACACAATATTTGCCCTCCGAAACAAGGAAGCTACTAATGCCACTCCAATCCAAGTCATAGAATGAATGAGCAACCTAGTACTAGCCTACGAGCGCTTCAATTTTACCACCTTTCACGTCAGTACACATGATTTCCGTGACAAGAGGCTTACTTAGACCTCAGTAGACTAATTTACATTGAATTATTCATAAATGGCACAATTGGCACATTGAAAACAGTTGGAATAATATAAGAAATTATTTTATAGAGAAGCCACAGGTAAAGAGCTAACGTTAAGTTCATAAGAACTTAAGAACATGATGATATTATGTTGATTGCTATAATATTTTTACAGGCGTTTACGACTGATCGTCTGGTGTGGTCGCTCACACACGGGGTCGGGGACGATCAAGTTCCGTGATTTGCTTGGTTAAAACTTGATTATAAACATAATTCGTGATCATTTCAAATAAAGGTATGTTCTCCGAGATCTGGTGATGAATTTTTATCGAATATTATATTCAGTGCAGGTAAATTACTCATAAAATCATAATGGACGCGGACGGGGTGTACCTAATGTAGTCCCATTTTTGGCGCCCTCGGACGACGTACGTTATTCAGAAATCAGAAATCAGAATTAACTAGGAATTAAAACTTAATTAGGAATTAAAACTTAACTAGGAAATAAAAATCTAGGGTAGGTACAATAGTATAAAATAAAATAATATGAATCATAGTGTCTTAATTAATTAACTAGAATTGCACAATCCACAGTTGCACCGGGAGAAATCGTTGAAATATTCTTTTATATCATAATACACTTTTGATGCAAGCCATGCTTTTAATTTGTATTTAAATGTGTTGTTTTTTAATATTTTTATTTCATTGGGTAGTCTATTGTACACATATGGGCTATTGCGAAACATGCTGTTATTAATTTGTGGCATACATATATTATGTTTCTGTTTGGATCTTAATTACGGTAGGTACGTTTATTCTATGCCCAGGGCAAGTAGGTACTTATCATCGATTGCCGCTCTACTAGAAAATATGAAAAACCTTCCCTTCCTTTATCTAAGAAAAAATCTGAGTATAATTCAGCAACTAACATGGTTTAGTTAGTCAGTAGCCACCAGTGATTTGAAATATTTAGATTAGTTATGTCCGAACACCACTGCTCTAAAAGCTTACTAGAATTTACCTATATACATACCTACGCACACGTATATGCAGTTTGTAATGACAAGGAAAGAACGTTCAAATATTATGCGTCATATCTGTTGTTAGAAAGAGATAAATAAGCAATTCGTGTTACCACCGAACCGCCACGAGACGTTCCGATCACCATTATGCTGCGATCTCATTCACTCTCTCACACCAAACGATACACATATCTCGCTCATCCATTTCATTGTAATTAGTTCCTAAGATAAAACAAAATGACGATATTTTCTATTTCATCAATAAAAGCAATAATTACGCGTGAAATGAAACAGTTTTCTTATCTCTCACAGTGCCTGTATAATTGGTGCAGAGTCTAAAGACACAAGAAAGGCATATTGTCCACAGATTATTCCTAAAAAACACGATTAGCGGCGATGTATTCACCGGACGCTTGCAAGTGCAAGACTGGTAGTGACTCAGGTGATTACCCTGAATTCGTCTAGTAAATATGGAGGCCATACAACACATCTACAGGTAAAAAAATCTTAGGTAGCCACAGTATTACAATTACGGATTGTAAAAACGTGGTTTACCTAACCGATTACCTAGCACTGGTGGTCAGTACTTATGGCACAGAATAAAAAGGACTTATGACGAGATAATTAATTACTTAGACTATGACACTGCTTGTAGGGACAAGTGGTGCAATGCAACTTCTTGTGGGCCGTTTAGTAGTAGGTTTTAGTAGTAGTAGAACACTTTATCCCTTGACATTAAATATATAAATCAAAAAGTAGAAGAAGTTAGCTGTTATAAATTTTTGGGTATACATTTGGACAAAAATCTTAATTGGAAAGAACATGTTAATGCAGTTTGCTAAAAACTTAGCCGTTACACGTTTGCCTTAAAAAAGCTGAGACAAACAATATCTGTTGAGGCCGCCTTAGCCGCCTACCATGGCTATGTTTCATCGGTTCTTGGTTATGGCCTTATAATCTGGGGAAACTCGGTTGAGTTAGATAAGGCCTTCAAGGTACAGAAGCGGTGTATCCGAGTCATAAATAGGGCTTGGTTTCTTGACAGCTGCAAACCACTATTTAAAAACAATAATATACTTCCCCTACCGTGTATGTATATAAGAGACCTGTTTATCATTGTAAAGGCAAATCCAACCTATTTTCAAAAAAGAAGTGATGTTATTCCAAGACAAAAAAGATCGAAGTATAAAAACTTATTATACCACCCTCTATGCCACAAAGTTATTTATGAAAAAAATGTTTATAATATGGCTATTACTGTTTTTAACAAATTACCGGACAAATTAAAATCTTTGACCGGAAACAGCTTCAAAACTAAACTGCACAATTGGTTATTGGACAATTGTTTTTATAGCATGACAGAATATTTTAATGTATAATAATTTAATGTATTTTATTGTTTAAAAAAAAAACTTTATTTTTAGGAATAAATATTAATATTTGTACACCTGCTTGCAGGTTGAATGCATTGCTATATATTTTCCTAACATCTGAAATTGTAATTATTGTGCATTCTGACAAATAAATGATTGATTGATTGATTGATTGTCCGAGTTCCCCCGGGGAAGTACTGTCAACATACCTACTTGTACGCCAAGCAGTAATGTTAAGTTTGAACGGTGCCGGTGAAATTGCAGGCACATGAGACTAAATAACTTTTTGTCTCAAGGTGATAAGCGCAGTGGAGTTGGCGCTTGTGACGAACTGCATCTGTTATACGCACCGCTTAATACCAGGTGAGCTTTGTGCTTGTGCGTGTGAATTCTAATTTGCTATAATCCGGGTACAACTATAGGTACAACGAAACGTACGGACAATCTAATGAACTCTGAAAAATCTTGTTCTGTCATTTATGTAAAACATTTCGCCACTTCAGATCCAGAAACCCAAAAATCTTCAAATTCCTTCACAACCACAACCCATTAATATTAAACATTTACTACTTCAAAGGAATGCATTTTGGTCATGGTATAGATTCAAAAGAAGGAACTTATTGCGTCAGGATATGTTTTTTTATACTTTCAGAATAGCTTTATATGTTGGTTCTAATACTTACTCTATTTTTGTTAGACAAAATATATAATAAAATTAAAATACAGCTTAATTACTTACTCATTCATACATACACATAAAATCATGTCTGCTTCCTGCAATGGTAGGCAGATTTCCATACGTTATACGATTTTAATTTAATTTCTCTTGCTTTCTTTAGATACTTAATACACGTCCGTTATTGTTAATTATCATTTAAAAATAAGGTTTTTCAGAGCATTATCAATCATTATATTATTTTCTAATGAGAATAATAATGAAGAGGAAGTACATTGTCATTTTGGCCTTTGAAAATAATGCACATTCTTCTTAGTCGTTACACTCTTGACAGAGTGGTCGTGGTCGTCACATCAGGAGTGGTGACACGCCTTACAACCCGTCGCCATTCCTCCCGCACCGCTGCCTTCCTGGTACACTCGTGGAGTGGACGATCCAGAGCAGCCTTCACTTGGTCCGTCCAACGCATGGGTGATCTGCCGCGAGCTCTTTTGCCATCCACTTTTCCCTGCACTATAAGGCGTTCCACAGACATGGCTCCTTGCCGCGAACCATGTATTTCAATAATATTTCGTAAGTAACAAATTACACAATTAAGCCTCAGTGCCCAAGTAAGAAGAAAGAAAGAAAAACCATTTATTTGACACAAAGTTATTACAAATAAAACTTACAATATAATAAAAAGTACATGAGTTAGTGTCAAAAAGGCCTTGCCTCAGCACATGTGTCAGATGTCTTAAGACACCCGACGCTGATTTTCAGTCAAAGCCTCGCGGGTGACGTAGACAAAAAGTGCACATATTTTTTTTAATAATAAACACGAAATTAAATGAACACTCAGTAATAAATTAATAATAATTAATAATTTTCCTACATAAAGATTATTTCTATTAAATAATATGGAAAAAATACATAATATTATAATAAGATAAATATAAATATACTACATAATAATAAATATATAATGTTAAATAAGATATATATATTAGTATATAAATGATAGGATATAACAATATATACGTATCTATTTATTAACTATAGCTTGATCGTTGTGGCAGTATCGATACTAGCATATAGGAAAGAAAATATTTTACTTCAATTTAATTAAAATTCACATAAATACCTTTAGTGAGAGACAGCTTTAAAGGGTTAGTTAGTTAACTATTAAGTAAATTGCTATTATAAAGGTAACAAAGTATGTTAAACTGTAAAAATAATATTGAAATTAATTTGGTGACTTTTTGATAAAGAGAATTAAACAAATGAAAAATCTATATTAATATCCTCGTGTTTTATCTGCTCTTCTATTAAAAAAATTTTTAACTTCAGTCTAAACGTTTCTATTGATTTTTGATTTTTTACTGGTGGTGGGAGGTTATTCCAGCATTTTGTCGCCGCATAACGGAATCCACCTTTGAAACCCGTTGTGCGGTGACGTGGTATAGACAGTTGTAGAGAACCATGTCTACGTGAACGCTGGCTATCATCGCAGACAAATTTAAGCTTATTGAATAAATACAGAGGATCTTTGTAGTTAATAACCCCGAAAAGTAGGCATGCCTGATGAAGTTTTCGACGAGACTTCATCTTCAAAGTGAAATGTCTGTTCAAAAATGGCGTCACATGGCTACGAGGAGGAATAGTAAAACAAAACCTAGCGCACGCATTCTGCACCTGTTGTATTAAGCGTTTAGTACGAGATAGCAGCCTAGATCCAAAAACAGTATCTGCGTAGTTAAGTTTGGACAGTACAAGAGATTCAACTAACTGGATACGCAATTCTTCATTAAGATAAGGTCGCATTTTGTACGTACGTAATATGTTACTTGCAAAATCTGACATAATTAAACCCCTGATCTGAATAGTTTCGTTTTGAGTTTTCCCCATAATTATATATGTTCATTTTTGACAAGTCACTATTTATATACCATATTGCTTTCCTATAATGCTGTTCCTGTCTTCGCAAAGCTCTCATCTCGATTTCATTTGTTTGAATTTGACTCAGTAAAATTTTACTTAAGAAACAAAACAAGGAATCTTCAATTTCAGTGTATTATGTATAATAACCACACTTTTATTAACAAAATAATGAAAATACCGATTTAGAATGTAAGCTAAGCTGTTTTCAAAACAAACAGATTTTGTTTCCCTTTTTTTGCAGTCTGTTGCAATGTGGATCCTAAAAGAGCAAGGTTTTTCTCGCTCTTGGCTAGTTTTTATTAAAAAAATATATAAATTGTTATATGATAGTAGCATTATAGCAAGATTATGCGCCAAATTGGAATTATATTGAAATAAGGAAAAGATTGCATAGAACGTATGCCATTTCCTTAGATGGTATATCATGGTTATGGGTGCATTCCCACCGTTGCAGTCTGAACGGTATAATTTATAATTCTGTCAACGACGTATGCTAATACACAGCGACGTGCGATTTTTTCACTGCAACGTGTAAAAAATAACACGTTTTTGCGAAGTTGCGTCGATGTTGATGAACGAGTTGACATGCGAGCCGCCGCACAAGGAATATTGATTTTAAGGTTGGTGGCCATTGACTAAAGATCTTTTTATGCTTTTTTAATTGTGTAGGTTATTAAATAACTAAAAGATCAACAATCACTATATCGAAACTTGTTTTGCGAGTTCCTAATAATTGTCGTCTCATTTCTTTGTTCTATAATTTTGAAGCGATCACAGGAAAGTTCGATCAATTAGGTAAATGACGATGGGTGACCGCTACTGGCATTTGTACTGAGCGTGCACGTGCTTCGGAGGGCACGTTAAGCCGTAGGTACTGATTGTTGTCTTAGTATGGCAGTTGTTATAACATAGTGGTAGATCATTTTGCGAATGATCGCCTGGGTATAGTTTCCGCCTTCAAGTAGATATTCTGTCACTCAGCAACTTTGAGCGTGTTCGAGCAGCTGTCTTTAAGAGTAGGTACTTCTCGGTTAGCCTAAACAATATCTTCGATCGCATCATTGATAACCATCAGGTGAGATAGTGGTCAAAGGATAGCCTATTATCGTACTAAAAAAAACCTTTATTGGAAAAACATTGTGTTTGAAGTATGACGCTTACTGATTAAAACTTACTTTACCAATAGATGTCGCTTACGGAATAATAACTTTGCACTTCACATATCAGATCGAAAGAGCCTTGGCAGGGTGGGTTCGACTCCCGCCCGTGGTTAATTTTTATCCGTTCCTTCTAAGTTTGAATAAAATTGAGTAGGGGAGAAGGAGGCAGTTTAGGACAGAGGCAGATTAGGACATTGAAGATAACTTCAAAACCAAAGACAGTATTCTGCCACAAAAAATATTTTCCAAAATTATTTTCCTATCTCTCACTCAATACTGTCAAATGTCATCTAACGAGTTGCCACCCGTCAACCCGATTTATATCCTGTTGGTCTTAATTTCCGGCTGCTGCAAATTATTTCATGAACAATTGTAAGTACTTTTTAGAACAGTCGATATATGTTATGCAACTTAATGTTTTTGGTATCTTTAAATATCTTTAGATAAAATAAGCTTATTCTTAAAAGTCATCGTATCATCGTATCATGTTTATTTTATTTTATGAGTCAAATATATTTAAAAGGGAGTATGGGGCAGATTAGGACATTCTTACTGGGGTAGTTTTAGACATGTCCAAATGTACCCCTCAATATAGGCTTTGGTGACGCGAATCGGAAGATCAATGCGAATGGTGCGGGCGGTATATGTATAATAGAAATTAATGCTGTGTCACACAAGAGAAGAGAATACACACCAAAGTAGGGAATGAGCACTAACCTGGCGTTGCCAACTTGCTTTCCGTTTGGCCGGTTCAGGTTCATCAGCATCCAGGCAACGGAGGCACTCACTAGCACAAGCGTCAAGAATTGCTAAGCTACTTTAACTAGGCTACACACAGCGTGGCAAATGATTTAACCTCCAGAAAATGGTAAAGTTCAGATATAGCACAATAGAAAATAAAATGTCCATTAGTTTGCGCGGGAACAGGTATAAAAGTTGATGTGGAGGTGCGTAATCGTTGCGATCTCTTGATAGACTGACTGTCAATGTCAAGGTAGGGGTCACGGCGCGGTGATTACCAGTGGTCACACCGTTGGGTTAGCGTCGTCGACTAAACCAGGTGCGCCCACCCCTAGATGGCGCATACCTCAACCTGAATAACACAGCGACGATAAACGGCGTAACCATACTCCCCGGCTTGAAAGACCGCAGGGTTTTCAAAAGAGTATGTGCGAGGTATCCAAAAAAAGATACAAAATTAAATGTGTTGAGGTTTACGTGTATATTATATGTACGTGTTGATATATAAACTATAAAGTGAAAAGTGAATATATAAATATGTATGAATGCGATTATAACTATATTTAGAAATTGCTAATTACTATTGCGATGGAAGGGGGCACAGTTTTACAACTGGACGTTTAAAAGTTCCAGAAGCAGTTCGGACTAACGCGGCACGAATGATCCCATCTTTACCAGGATACACTTGCTCAATAATGCCTGTTGGCCACCTAAGCGGTGATGTGTCGTCCTGGTGAATGAGTACCAGAGTGCCTGGTTGTAACTGAACATCAGGCTTGTTCCATTTTTGCCTCATTTGCAACGTGTGTAAATAGTCAACGTGCCACCGTTTCCAATAGCTTTGGACTAAGCTGTCTAGAAGCTTTTTTCTATTATATATAGGTTTAGTGACGTCAACTTCGTGAGCCGGTAGAGATTGCAATGGAGTAACATTAAGAAAATGGGCTGGTGTCAGAATAGTATGTGGTTGGTCAGACATTAGACACAGAGGACGTGAATTCAAAATACATTCGATTTGAGTAAGAACTGTCAATAGTTCTTCGTAGCACAAGAGTTGTTGACCAATGGTGCGATATAAATGCGATTTGACACACTTTATGTTGGCTTCCCAGGCTCCACCCCAATGAGGCGCCCTGGCAGGAATGGTTTTCCACGTGATTCTTCGGTTATTCAGTTCATTGCGGATAGCGGTTGACGTTTCTTGTGAAGCTAAGAACGTGTGTAGCTCATCTAAATGCCTTTTTGCGCCGATCAGGTTGGTACCATTGTCCGAGTACATGCACGAAACGGGTCCTCTTCTAGCCAAAAAACGTTTGAACGCATCTAGGAATGTTTCAGTAGTGAGATCCGATGCGATTTCAATATGCGTTGAACGGGTCGTTAAGCACGAAAAAAGAACAATGTAGGCGCGCTGGCTGCGTACACCACGTTTGCGAGTGAGGGTAATATTTATGTGTCCCGAAAAATCAACTCCAGTGTGCACAAATGGCTTGGCTTCTTGCACACGAGCCGTGGGCAGGTTTGCCATAAGGGGCGTCGGGTGAGACGGTTCAATCTTAAAGCAGAAGTTGCATTTTCTTATGCGTTGACGGATTATATTTCTGGCGGAAATGATCCAGTAGCGCTGCCTGAGCAAAGACATGACGAGATGAGAGCCAGTATGACAATTAGAGCGGTGACAGTCGTCAATAATCAGGTCCACTACGTGGTCGCGACGAGGTAACAATACTGGATGGCGATTTTCATATGGTATGTCAGCGTTCGATAATCTTCCACCAACTCTTAGCAGCCCTATGTCGTCAATGAAAAGACTGAGTTTCCTTAATGGAGGTGAGGGTAAGCTACCCTTTCTAATGCTCTTTATTTCATCCGCTAGGTATTTATTTTGCAGCTGCTGCAATAGCGTAGTTTCAGCGACTTCCAACTCAGAAACCTGAATTGAAGACGCTCGCGGTAGTTTACGAGAAAAGCGTAATACATACACAATAATGCGTATCAGTTTTTTCCATGAGGATATTCGCAGAGCAAGTTCCAGAAGCGGAGGGTTTTCCAAATTCGAAATTGCCGTTAAAGTGACCGAGAACTTCGCTTCAGGTATAATACCCTCCGTGCGGGATGGATCAAATGTAATAATAGGCCATTCAACTATTGGGCAGCTTATCCATGATGGCCCGTGCCACCAGAGTGGATGTTTTATTAATTGTGACGGCAACAAGCCCCTTGACACGGCGTCACTCGGATTCAAAATCCCCTCTATATGAAAGAAACGCCCAGGAGATAGCATTTCGTGTATTTTAGTGACTCGGTTGGCTACAAAGGTTTGCCAGCGGTGCGGTGATGAGTGGATCCAGGACAGAGCAACCGTGGAATCTGAGAAAGCGAATATATCCTTGATAGGATAGCGGTTATCCAATGCGGTATGAACTTGTTTGACAAGTTTAGCAAGGAGAAGTGCAGCACACAGTTCAAGTCTCGCTAGCGATACAGTTTTAAGCGGGGCGACTTTAGATTTCGAGCAAACCAGCTCAACAGATATGTTGCCGTTTGGGTGCTCGACATGCATATATATGACGCATCCAAACGCTTTAATGCTGGCGTCCCCAAATGCAACCAAATTCACTCCACAGCCTGCAACTACCCCTAGATGTCGAGGAATTTGCAGTTCAGATAGTAGAGGCAGTTCTTCTTTGAATTTTATAAAGCGATCTGTTAACTCCGAGGGAGGAACTTCATCCCATCCGATTTTGGTGGTCCACAGTTCTTGAAGGAGAATTTTTGCGTAGAGAATTACAGGCGCTGCGAACCCAAGCACATCGAACAAGCGAGCAATTGTGGAAAGAATGGAGCGTTTGGTATTGGTTACAGTAGAAGTGGATGTAGTGAAGGAGAACGTGTCAGCTGTAGGTACCCACTTTAAACCTAATATTTTTAAAGTGTCATTGTCATCGGTGAATTCGATCACTGCGCGGTGTGACTCTGGCAAGTGGGTAAGAAGCTCAGGTGAGTTTGTTGCCCACTTGACTAGTTTAAATCCACCAGCATCAAACAAGGCCAGCAATTCATCTGCTAAACGAGTGCCATCTTCGACCGTATGTACAGAAGTGCTGAGGTCGTCCATGTATAATTCTCTGCTAGCGACTTCAGCTGCGCAAGGGAATCGCTGACGTTCGTCATCCGCCAGCTTGCGGATCGTTTGCATGGCTAGGTACGGACTTGAACGAAGTCCGAAAGCCACAGAGTTGAACTGAAATATACGTAGTGGCTCATTGTCGTTGAAGCGGTACAATATTTTTTGATACTTGTGATCGTTCTCATTCAAATGAATTCTCAGATACATCTGCTGTATGTCCGCTGTAATGGCAACTTTAAGGTAGCGGAATTTTAAAAGAAGTGAGAACAGATCTGCTTGCAGGTTAGGACCGGTGTGCAGCAAGTCGTTTAGAGACACGCCCGTGTCCGTCTTGGCACTGGCATCCAGAACAACGCGAGTCTTAGTTGTGGACTTGTCTGGACGCACTACTGCGTGATGCGGTAAGAAATATCCCTCAGCGGTTGAGGAAGGTGTGTATGGCATCTCTGTGAGATAGCCTTTAGTGATGTAATCTATGATTACATCATTGTACGCCTGACGCAAAGCGGGAATGGCATGAAACTTACGTTCAAGCGACGCTAATCGGCGCTGAGCAGTGGTAAAAGAATTACCTAGCAGCTGTGGATCACCCTTAAACGGTAGCGAGACGACGTACTGACCAGAAGGTTTCCTGGTGACCGTCGACATATACAGTTGCTCACACTCGTGATTTTCTGGACTTATGATATTTGCGGCAGGAACTTCCTCGAGTTCCCAGAACTTTTCTACACTTTTATCTAGCTCGTTTACTAAGGGACCGAAGGACCAGGACATAATATTATCACGGCTGTTGACGATTTCGCCGGTGATAATATATCCAAGCGATGTCTGTAGGGCATATAAACCCAGCATGGCAAGATCCGGAAAATCAACAGGTATATCCTGTGCGGTGTGCGCTGACGGAGGTGATACTTTACCCCCGAGTAAGATGATCGCGAACATTTGGGTCCCCAGAATTGCATCCACAACTCCTGGCGAGCTCCAGTGCTCATCTGCAAGCGGTAGGTCTTTAAAGTGATCCAACATTGAGGTACTGATCACTCTAGTAGGTAATTTATCCGTAATACTATCTACAACTAAGAACGTAACGGAGTAATGAGCGTCTGACACGCGCGACTGTACTGTTAGTGTGACACAACCCTTAATGGGTGTTGACGACGACCCCACAGATTTAAGCGAAGCGTTGGCGAGCGGCTGAATATTTAAGTTCAGCAGCTTGCAACACTCCGATGCTATTATGTTGTTTTGTGATGCGCTATCTATCAGGCAGCGCAATGTGAAACGCTTTCCATCAACAGGCACGTTCACCTCAGCGGTAGGTAAAACAATTGTTTTGTCCAACTGGTTGCGGGTATTATTTTTATCATGCGAATGTAAAACAAGCGCACCATGCTCAGACGAAGTGATGCCCGTGTGCTCGATATGCGGGTGTGGCACTGCTGTATTGTTGTGTGTGTGCAAGCATACAGAGTGTGAATTTGCGGTATGGGAGTTGTTAGTAGTAGCGGCAGGGCTGCGGGTAACAGCTTCCGTGCCCATAGTTGCGGAGTTATGTGCACTACTTCTACACAATAATGAGTGGTGGCGCTTTGAGCAGATTTTGCATAGATTGCGGGACGCGCACTTCATAGTGTTGTGAGATGGGCTGAAGCAGTTAATGCACAAGCGGTTTTCTTTAGTGAAGTTAAAGCGATCAGTCACGGGCATTTTCTTAAACGCCACGCACTCGTACAAATGCCTGTGGTTTGACATTTTGCAGAAGACACAAGAGCGTTTATTCTCATCCTCTAGCACAGCGAACGTATGAGAAACTTTCGTCTGAACAGGGTTATGCGAACGAAGTTGTGCGTTATTGTTGTTACTCGCGGAACCTGCTGGCTTTAGACTACCTGCCGTCCGTTCTAGAATTTTTATACGGTGTCGCACAAAATCGACTAAGTCAGTGCTAGTAGGAATATCTTTATTGCGAATCGATAGTTCAAAGCTTTGCACTACCTTCGTATCTATCTTTTTTAACGCTATGTGTGTAAACATAAAATCAGCTAGGTTGTCAATGTCCAGCTGTTTCAAAGCGGCCCAAGAAGAGTGTACTCGTTCTATAAAATTATTTAATGGAGTGGCAGAATCAGCTGCAGGTCTAGCATCGAGTATTTCATTTAAATATGCCGAGCCTAACAATCGCTTATCTTGGTAACGAGCCACCAGTGAGTCCCATATAATCCGGTAGTTTTGCTCATTTGGGGTCACTCCTGCAAACGTATTCAATGCTGTACCACTTAGTTTCGAAATTAAATATTGAATACGCATACTATCATTCAGTTTTTCGTTATCATGCACATTTGTTTTAAAGCTCTGGTAAAACAATGGCCACGTAGTTACGTCTCCAGAGAAATCTCTGAGCTGTAAAGGTGGTAGACGGCACATATATTCAAAATCTTGACTACTTTTATCACTACTGGTCGAGGCGGTAGCCCCATGACTTCGAGCCAATAAACTCGAACGGGTGTGTTGTATCATAGAAAACAAAGTTTCGAAAGCGGTCCAATTACTAAAATCAAACTTGTGATCAGGGTCTTGTTCCAACGATAAAGTGTTATGTTGATCGCATAGCGTATTAAACGTCGCATATAATTTTTCAATATTTGATGAAGCGGCTAGAAACTCTTGTCTACTTCTAGTGTCTAAAGTACTATCAGACCTAGATATTTTCTTCGAGGAATCGTATAAGGTTGTGATATGGGCGAAAATAGCCTCCTTTTTTGCAACAACTAATTTAATTTTAGCTTCCAATGCCATTTTATAGCGTTTATTTAATATTTAAGACTACTTCCTGAATACCGGTTAAGAAAAGTTAAAAATATTAAAATAAAAACAACGCGGAAATTATTCCGGTATTCAGTCCCTTAACACAAAGTGCAGTATGAAGTAAACATTAAGTCACAATTGACCAACCCTATTCCGTAAAATTCCCCTTATTCTGTTTAAAAGCAGACAAATCGAAACGAATACTAACAATGTCCTTTCCAGAATATGTCTGCTTAGACCTTATTTCCAGAATAAGTGTGTTTCCACAAGACAATACAACTATTCTATTTTGTAACACTACGATGTTATTATGAACGTTTATTCGTGCGATCAAAAGCGTTTGTTGTTAATCGGTGTGTTCGAAATAATATGCCTACCCGCGAAAGCACGAACCTTCTTAAAGTTTATTTCAATAAATAAGAGGCAAAATGCGATGTTATGATCGAAAATATGCAACACAGACGATTACTAAGCAAGTATTTCGTGGAATAAACGTTACAGAAAATATAGGTAACACTTAGTTTAGTAAAATAACTCAAGAATAAGGTAAGGAATGTGAAAAAATACTCACACCGTACTGCTTAGTAACTGCGTAATTAAGCACATAATATCAGAAATACAGTTATAAATGCAATTCAAATAGCGTTATATGCAATTGTATGAGACATATGCAAATACCAGGCGTTTACAATAAAAATATGCGGTAAAAGTGTAATAATAGGATTGGAATGCGGTTATGTAAATGCGTAATTATGATCGAAAAATGCGTTTTATAATGTAATTCTTAGCAAAGTAAGCGGTAAGATTGATGAACTATGCGGTTTAATGCGGTGTAAATATATGATATAATGATAAATAATGCGGTGTTAATAGATATGCGTTTATATATGTATGCGGTGTAAATAATAGGGTTAAAAAGGTGATATTAAACCAACGATAGCTACAGAAACCAGTTCATATCCGGTTCGATTGGGCCAAAATTTATGGTGACGCGAATCGGAAGATCAATGCGAATGGTGCGGGCGGTATATGTATAATAGAAATTAATGCTGTGTCACACAAGAGAAGAGAATACACACCAAAGTAGGGAATGAGCACTAACCTGGCGTTGCCAACTTGCTTTCCGTTTGGCCGGTTCAGGTTCATCAGCATCCAGGCAACGGAGGCACTCACTAGCACAAGCGTCAAGAATTGCTAAGCTACTTTAACTAGGCTACACACAGCGTGGCAAATGATTTAATCTCCAGAAAATGGTAAAGTTCAGATATAGCACAATAGAAAATAAAATGTCCATTAGTTTGCGCGGGAACAGGTATAAAAGTTGATGTGGAGGTGCGTAATCGTTGCGATCTCTTGATAGACTGACTGTCAATGTCAAGGTAGGGGTCACGGCGCGGTGATTACCAGTGGTCACACCGTTGGGTTAGCGTCGTCGACTAAACCAGGTGCGCCCACCCCTAGATGGCGCATACCTCAACCTGAATAACACAGCGACGATAAACGGCGTAACCAGGCTTTCTGTTAATTTGAACAACTTTAATTATTTATTTTAGGTGTATATAGCACCAAAGCACAAATGGTGCACGATTATATAAAAAAAGTGAGAAACGAGATTGTAAGCAGAAACGTGAGTAAAAGTGTTAAGAAAGCATTGGAACATCTGCAAAATGAAACGAGATATAGATCCAGATCCTCAAGTGCTTTTAGTAATAACAAACATTAATTGTACATTTCCACTTAACGTACTCGTTTCATTTTGCAGATGTTCCAATGCTTTCTTAACACTTTTACTCACGTTTCTGTTGTAATAATTCTGTAATAAAACAATGAAAAAACAATAAGAATATAAGATTGAATATTTTTCTACAAAATATTTCGCCAAACAAGTATTCATAAAGGTGAACAATAGAAAAACATATCTTATAATCATCAAATATTAATGATGCCCTAACTAACTAGAAAACAAGATTGTTGTCATATGAATATGCTAGGGCAGTAAAACATTGTCCAGTAGCATAGAAAGAAAAGCAAATTGCAGACAACATAATCTCTCATACAGAAGATGTCAGTGTGGAAGATATCAGAGCCGGTGATTTTTGTTCAAGTTTAATTTTACTCCGTTTAAGCATGGATAGTTTCGCAACGCTCAACTATAAATATATAGTATGTTATAAGTCTATGTTATAGATCCTACTTCTGTATTACTACTTATGATATTGTATACTGGTAATAAACAACTACAACTATTATATTTGGCCTTTAAAATCATCTGTCCTAAACTACCCAAGTAGGGTTCTAAGCTACCCCCCAAGAGGGGCAGATCAGGACAAGGGCGAGGTTGTTTTCATTAAATAAAATAAAAAAACATTTCCAAATGTTTTTATTTTATACGAGTATTTTATTCTAATAAAAAAATAGTTACTCTAGCATTTTATGTATTTACATCTTAATTGTGTCAAATATTTAAAAAACTAAAAACATTTTACTAAAAAGTGTCCTAGGGTGCCCCCCTCTCCCCTATATATTTATATATGTACATCTGTAGTCTATGTAGATATCTTTCAGTCTAAAAATGCTCGCCCCTCCACTAAACTTGCTTATTTAAATGTGTGCGTGCAGCGATTTTACTATGAATTCGGACTCGTTCGCACAGTTCGCACACACACCACATGATATTGTCGAGGTTGCGCGTATTGCCTCTATATTATACACTATTTTCAATGTAGGGGTTTATATTGGAATGGCGTGCAGTTTTAGACTGAAAGATCAAGTGTAATATTTCTTCTCTCTAAAATCTTTTTCGATCATGCGTTCGAAGAGTCAAGACACTCAAGACCTCCTGAGGATGGTTATGTAGAATCAAAACGCGTCGAAATTTCTTCAGATTTGTCTATTTGGCGTCTATGATGTCACGTCGGCTTAGAAGGAAAATTAGGCTATATATATGGAGAATTTTCACTAGATATAGGTATCTTTATATTTTTAAAGCATTTTTTTTAATATTAAAGTTTTTTAAAAATATTTATAAAATATTTGATATTACTTACTAAGTTTTATTGTTGGTATTCGTGAGAATTCAGCTTTATTTCATGTATAGCACTGGTTTGTGTCTGACAAAGGCATTTATAACAAAGGGAGCGCACTGAACGCGGTCATGTTTATTTACCATATTTATTTGACGACACTGAAATGATGCCCGTAATAGCTATTAGTATACAAGTGAACAAATTTAGTTTTTAGTCCAAGAAGTCCGAGTTTAGGTATATCCCGAGCTTGCTACAAAGTCCAGAATTGAATCTCGAGCGCATTGAGTGATTCTAATATTATCTCACAGTATAGTGAGGGAACTAATGGAAACTTTAAATAATATTCTCGTTTTCAACATAGCTTTGTATCCCTCATAGAAAAATATTTTCCCGCTATTTCGCTTATTTTTTCTCTTTATAAGTTGCGTTCGGATATTTGCTGCTCGCTATTGTTACCATAAACAATGAATGAATGATGTTTGTACTCCAATAATTTGTTTGATATGATTTTCGCTTAGCACGCGATAGTGTTTGTACCTAATCATATTTAGAAATAATGAATGATATGTTTAAATTAATATTAATTCTTACTATCATTAATTAAAATTAAACAATAACATATTCAAAAGGAAACGTGCAATTAATATTATCAAAATAAAAAAGTTAAATATTTGTTCTTAGGTGTACCTACCTACCTAAATTAGTTTTTGAACCAATCATAGCGTTTCTCATTTATTATTCCATGTGTGAAATCGGATTTCACTATTCCTCACGCTCGAACCAAAATTGAATTTGTAAACACCGAAACGACCTTGCTGGAGGAGTAAAAAAGAAGGAAGATATATTTTTAAAAAGTGATGTATATTAGTATACTTACTTTACTTGCGGCTTGTTTGCTTGGATCTATTCTTCTTGTACATCTCTTTTTAACGTCAAGCCCACGTACCTTCGAAAGCATGGAAACGCTAGATTAATGTCATAAGCAGCCACTCATTCAAATAATGACCACTGCTGAACGGATAAAAAGGGCTAGGCAAGCCCCAAAACGAGCGTTTCAATCCCAGATCATAGAAACAAGGTTTGTTTCTCCAACATCTGAGGTTTCAATAATCGCATCAAAAATCGACATGGAACAATTTATATCATCCTGAAGGCGCTAACAAGTGCTCAATAGCTTTACTTGAACAGATTTTTAGCGAAATGTACCTATTTAGTTCGTAGCAGTAAGAAAATTATATGTTATTCTTGATCACATTATCCCAGGAAAAGAAAAGTCCGAAACATGTTTCCTTAAAATATTCTCGATAGAATAAAATTTGCAAAATTTACTCTAAATTATACTTGTAAGTTTTAATAAGGTCTTAATTATTTACTTTATAAAATATAACAAAAAATCTTATGTATAAAACCTTATCAAAAGGGAAGAAAAGTTACATTTTCAATTTACGTTCCTAGTTTTTGTCACTAAGCTTACTTTCGGATTTTACCTAAACTGATCGCGATTTCACCATCGCTGTCTCTCTTTCACTCCTAAGCAGTCCGATAGTGATAAAATTTCAGCATTTGACAGTGTCTTAAGCAGAGTAACCGTACCCAGTGGATTGTTTCATATCCTCTCATAGTTCCATACAAATATCCTCAAATCTAAGGGACAAAAGGTAAACCTTTAAATCAATAATTCATTCGATAAACCCCCGTCTGTACACGATTGCGAAACGATCGATAAAGCTGTCGCACACCGCACGCGATGACATTTAACGCATCGCATATTTGCGATACCATCGGGCCGCGATAACATCTAATGACAAGTACACCTCTCCCGCATAACTTAATAATGTCGGCGTTGGCTAAGTGGTTGGATTTGGTCGTGTGATTCGGGGATACCAAATAATCGATCAATTTGACTCGATTCTGACACGAGTGAACATTTTTGTCCTCGAAAAAAATTAAAACGTGAGTTTGCTTGACATGCAATGATACGAATTTTAAATAATTTTAGTAATCATTTCAGATATTATGAAGGACAGCAATATCATTACAAGACTTGTGTTTAAAAAAACAGAGGTTAATTTTGCCTTTTATCATATATATATATAGGGAAGTATTTCAAGTAGGAAATTAGCCAAGGCCTGTATAAGAGATTAGGTACCTATAGCTCAGGGGTATTATTAAAGACCCAGACATAAATTCTGTCGGAACAATAACAATCTAAATAGAACATTGTACAAATATCAGTAGCAATTTAAATTTTAATTAATGTAAAAATTCGAGTGTACAAGTCGTGCATAAACCAATTTTAGTCTCGACTTAAATATCGTGCTTTTGCGCTAAAATTACTTGTTTTATGCACCTGTTAGTTAGAATAATGAAAGTCAAAGTCAAAGTCAAAACCATTTATTCAATTTAGGCGTCTACGACGCTCTAATGAAATTTTAACATTGAAATATTCTATCATTACTGCCTCGTTCAGTAAACAAAGTTGTACTTCGAGAAGAACGGGCAAGAAACTCGAGGCCATTCTTTTAAATGTCTTTTAACAATGTGATACTTACTTACTATATACACTCCATTTACACTTATCAACTATTGATTGACATATTCGTCGTTATATAATACCAAAAAAAGAGTATAATAAATTACTTAACTTCACAACATCTTGATTCGGCAGCACTTCGTCGTTAAAGACTATTTCTACACCACTGGAGGTCTGCTCGGCACGGCGGTCCGACATACACTGAATCGGGCAGCACTTTGTCATTAAAGACTATTTCGATACCACTAGAGGTCCGCTCCGCACGGCGGTCCGACAGACACTGAAGCTACTCGCAGTGAGTGAACAAACAAGGTGACAAAGCGACTACCGTCAAACGCAGTACTCTTTATAATTGACAATTGTGTGATCTCAAGCTGTATACGTATGGCAATAAGTATAATAAAATCTTGAATGTTTGTACACATACAAATAAAGCACATAATATAAACTATTATTAAATAAGTATCTTAACAACTGTCACATGACCAGTTAAACTACTTATAAATTATACTTACAGTATTAATATCAACAAATAATGATTCAAGTGATCTATACATATGGCAATAAGTATAATACAATCTTCAATGTTTTTACACATCATAAATAAAGAACATAATATAAACTATCTTAAATAAGTATCTTTACAACTGTCACATGACCAGTTACACTACTTTTAAAATATACTTCCAGTAATATTATCATCAAATAATGATTCATCATAATGAGTGATCATGTTTAATCCATATATGATGCTTCATCACAGTCTAACAACAAACACAATTAGGTACAGTATTAAATTCACACCACAGATAAAGTATACACATGGATAATTAAACCAATACTTATTTTCCTCTTAAAAACCACAGAGTATATTTAAAACGAAATGAGAATGTCTCATTAGACCAGTTGTTTAATCTTAAGGTGACTCAACCCGCCACACTCTCCATACAAACGCTCTTTCGTGATTATGGTTTCGTTAAAAAGTTTTTCCCAGATATTTTGAACTAATATGTATCTAGTACATTATATTTACGCTTCTATTCAAGTAAATTTTCAAAAATGTTTGTCTTGATTTCAGTATAATCTTCTAAAAATCACATTTTTTGCACAAATTCTACCTGAACTTTGGCCCATTATTATGTACTCATTAAATATAATATTATAAAATCCATCTGAACAGAATCCTCGAAAATTTATTGGAGATTCTAAATATTGTAATTTTTTTTTACTAACTTGCAAGGCGTATTCAAAACGACGTATATGCTGAAGTAAGTTTTCTGAAATTTCCGTGTGCTTATTTTTGTTCAATGGTATCGTGTTCTCACCTTACTTGAGTCAACGAGCGGTATGAGGTACGCGGGTGACGAGTCGTGCAGGGTAGTTGTGGGACGCGGGGTGAGACGGAGGCGTTCATTGAATTGAATGATTTTCGCTGCAAAGGCACACTCGCTTCAGTCTATTCTATGCACAGATTACCTTGATTCTATGTTTGCGGTGTGGACTGTGGAATTTGACTTGCGAGCGCTCACGGTGGTTTAGCGTATTTACCTATTTAATTTTTATTTGACCTAGCTATTTATACCGGACATATGTATTTTTATTGTCAACGGAGCATAGCGGGCGGGCGGGGGTGCGGTGGTGTGACGGACCGGCACGTTTGTGCATTGCTTCGAGACTCACCGCTCGCGCTGTTTAGATAAATAGGTTCATTAGCAAGTACCTATATTATTTGATATGGATGACGGGAAGTGGGAACAATAACATTATTAGTTTAAAATATGACACGTGTCATGAATGTGACATGACTTTCAGTAAGTAAGTAGTAAGTGATCCATGTCCCTATGTAGATGTATTGTGTATGGCAAGTTGTAGGTACAGATAGTATATATAATTAAAAAATATACATCATAGGTATTTCGGACCTTTTGTAAAAATACATAATATAGTATTTTTAACCGACTTCCAAAAAAGGATGAGGTTCTCAATTGGTCTGTTATTTTTATTTTTTTATATTTGTTACCTCAGATCTCTTGACTGGGTGAACCGATTTTGAAAATTATTTTTTTGTTTGAAAGCTGATGCTTGTCGTTTGGTCCCATTTTAAATTTCATCAAAATCGGTCAAGTTGTTTATGAGTTACACTAAAAAGATTGAAAAAAATTTTTTACAAAAAAGATTGAAAATTTTTTTTGTACAAAAGATGGAACCGACTTCAACACCCAAAAGTGTGAAATAACTTGTTGAAGTCGTTACCATGATGGTTCAAAAGTACCTATTATCACAATATTGTGCGCGTGGTACCGACTTCGACAAGTTATTTCACACTTTTGAGTGTTGAAGTCGGTTCCATTTTGTGTAAAAAAGTTTTTTGCAATATTTTTAGTGTAACTCAAAAACGGCTTGACCGATTTTGATAAAATTTAAAATGGGACCAAACGACAAGCATCAGCTTTCAAACAGAAAATAATTTTCAAAATCGGTTCACCCAGTCAAGAGATCTGAGGTAACAAACATAAAAAAAAAAAATTAAAAAAAAATACAGACGTTTTGAGAACTTCCTCCTTTTTTGGAAGTCGGTTAAAAATGGAACCGACTTCAACATCCAAAAGTGTTAAATAACTTGTCGAAGTCGGTACCATGCGCACAATATTGTGATAATTGGTACTTTTGAACCATCATGGTACCGACTTCAACAAGTTATTTCACACTTTTGGGTGTTGAAGTCGGTTCCATTTTTTGTTAAACATTTTTTTTATTAATGTATAGCCTTTCTGACCTGATGGTGAGTAATGATGTGGTCGAAGATGTTGTTCAGGCTAACCTATAATCACTGGCTCTCAAGGACAGCTGCCGGACCCCACCGTTAGGTGCTTGGCGACAGATTTTCTACTTGGGCGTGGTAGCTAGCCAGGCGTGCATTCGCAAAATTCTCTACAACCATGCAAAATTACTGGTTCTCGAGGACACATAGCGGAACAGACTGGTAAGTGCTTGGCGACAGATTTTCTACTTGAGGGTGATAGCTAGCCAGGCGCGCATACGCAAAATCCTCTACCATCACGAAAAATTACCGGTTCTCAAGGACACATCACACATAGCAGAATACAACGACAAGTGCTTGGCGACAGATTTTCAATTTTCTACTTGAGGATGGTAGCTAGCCAGGCTTGCATTCGCAAAATCCTCTACCACCGCGTAAAATAACTGATTCTCAAGGACACAGCAGAAAAGACCGGTAAGTGCTTGGCGACAGATTTTCTCCTTGAAGGTGGTAGCTAGCCAGGCTTGCATTCGCAAAATTCTCTACTACCACGCTAAATCACTTTTTCTCAAGGACACATAGCAGAACAGACCGGTAAGTGCTTGGCGACAGATTTTCTATTTGAGGATGGTAGCTAGCCAGGCACGCATTTGCAAAATCATCTACCACCACGAAAAATTGCTGGTCTTCGAGGACACATAGCAGAATACACCGATAAGTGCTTGGCGACAGATTTTGTATTCTAGGGTGGTAGCTAGCCAGGCGCGCATTCGCAAAATCCTCAACCACATGTATCTCAAGGTCACAGCGAAACATACCGTTAAGTGCTTGGTGACAGATTTTCGTCTTGGGCGTGGTAGCTAGCTAGGCGGGCATTATGCCTGACCACCATGCTAACTGCCATCAAGCTACCACCCTCAAAAAAAATCCGTCGCCAAGCACCTACCAGTGTGTTACGGCAGCAGTTTTTGAGAAACCAGAAATTTTAGGCCTAATCCGCATCGACATCAATCTCGACCACATCATCACCAACAGGTGAGTAGTAGCTGTATGATAATTTGATAAATCCTAAAACTGTAACTCATTATTATAACCGTGTCAGTTGCAAGAGTAGGTATGCCTACCTATTTAATAATAATGTCGGCTGATGAGAGGCGGCACTAGATTGTAAAATTGTACTAGTGTAGTGCCGCCTCTTTGAATTCAAATATCGAAATAATATTCTGCTGAGTAGGTACGTAACATTGTCACGGCATCGTCACGTGACTCACGTGGGGCGAACGCGGGCGGCGGCTGAGGCGAGGGGGCGCGGCGCGGCGTGCGCCTGCACTCGCACAGTTTTATATTTCAATTTACAAAAATACCGAAACGTATCGGTATTTTTGTAAATTGAAATAAGGGCGAGCTGCTAGTTCTAAATAAAGTCATAAAATCTGATTATGTTGGCTATAATGTCTTTATACTTACCTAAATATCTACTATACATGTCGACTAAATAAGATTATTCTATTTTGACCCACTAACGTTACCTCACTTAGTAAAAAAAATGTATAAAAACGCATGTCATTGATCCCAGTACGTACGGTACATACCTAACTAATTATTACTTATGCATAAATAAATATAGGTAACTACTGCGGCACAAAATATATAATAGAATAAAATGTAAGTAAATATAGTTGTCCATGCGTCCATTAGACAGACGTGATGCGAACCGTTAGCGACCGTTCATTACGCTATACATATAGTATGCATAAACATATATCTGTGCTCGAAATCATGAATGACTCCCGAACTACCGAAGCAGTCGCGAGTGAGCAGCGGAAATTCCCGAGTTCCGGCTGAAGGCTCAGGCACTGTCTCTTTCTTTTCGCAGTGCTTCGCATTCAGACCAAGCGTTAGATGAAACAACATGCTTTTAGACCATGCTTGCGTTGTAGTTCGGTGGGTTGGGAAGGGGCCACTTAAGCTTAAAGCTAATCAAGTAATAGTAATATAATGAACAAATATTTCATTACATAGTAAGTCAGTGTACTATTATTTAGAGCACAAAATTCGCATCTCATCTCTACGTCTTGGTGGCACCTAGTGCGTGTAAAACTGAGAGACGTGGGTTCGGTTCCCGCCCGAGTTAAAACTGTTATATGCTCTTATAGTTATATATGTGTTAAGTAGGAAATTAGTTCCAGAAACTAAAAAAAATATTCAGAAGTGAAATCTTTGTGGCATGAAACTCCACTCTACGTCCAGACATATTGTGTCGACCACTTTCGTTTCGCATCGTGAAAAAAATGACAAAAAATCATTGCAATTGTTTTATAAACTATCGCACGTATATACGAGTATCTTTAACATTATTTATAGATCGTCATCGTATAATTTTATGATTTTATTTACCCTACGAATAAACCAACAAATAAATGTATTTTTAGTATTTAGTTGGTAGGTCTCTTTAGCAAGAGGCTTGATGTGTACCACCTTAGTATCAGGTATTCTGCCTCAGAGCAGTATAATGTGCAAACACTACTGTGTTTAGCTGTGACAGTTTTTTTATGTTATTGTGACGGAACAAGCTCGAGGCTCACCTGATGTTAAGCGGACTTACCTCTGCCTTTAAAACAGATGCATTTCGTTACAAGCCACGAATTGCACTGCGCCCGCCACCTTGAGACATATGTAGTTGTTAAATCTCATGTGGCTGTAATTTCACTGGCTCTCGGGGTTTGCTGCCGGAACACACCGTTAGGTGCTTGACGACAGATTTTCTACTTGAGAGTGGTCGCTAGCCAGGCGTGCATTCGCAAAATGCCCTTCCACCGTGTCTATATTTGGATAAAGGGATACATATTACATGAGACAAGAGAATATCAGACTTAAACCTATATCGCAGGTAGCAATTGCACTGCGGTCCTCTCTTGTCCAGCCATATAAATAGGGCACACAGAAAACAAACCGTTCTTGATATTTATAAAAATAAATTGTTCTGTAAATCGTGGCAAGACTTTTTAAGACTTAGTACATCACGATGACAGACGTTTGTGATCGCGGCTGAAGTATATCACCTACGTCTAGATGCGAACTGAATTGTAATGCTAGGATGGTGGTAGGGTGACCACAATACTATTTAAGTCTTGTCATGCACAGTTCCATATTTTATTTATTGAAGGAGGTACATCATTTTAGGGTTCCGTACCCAAAGGGTAAAAACAGAACCCTATTATTGAGACTTCGCTGTCCGTCCGTGAGTCCGTCTGTCACCAGGATGTAACGCAAGAACGGTGATAGGTAGACAATTGAAATTTTCTCAGATGATGTATTTCTGTTGCCGCTATAACAACAAATACAAAAGTTGGCCAAGTGCAAGTCGGACTCGCGCACGTTAAAATAAAAAAGGTTAAAATATGAATTCTAATGTATAGCTAATGGTACGGAAACCTTCGAGCGCGAGTTCGACTCGCACTTGGCTGATTTTTTATGCTATCATGGCCAGGCCCATCTTCTGTTAAGGTGTAACTTTAAAATGCAGTTCGTCACAAGTGCCGAGCTACACTACGCCTATAACCAGGCATAAAGTTATTATTTCTCTTTTATGTGTCCGTAATTTCACCGGCGCTTATACCCTTCAAACAGGAACACAGACTGTGAACATTACTGCTTCGCGGTGCAAATACATATGGTAGCAGAACTCATAGTGCTTACAAGATCATTAATCGCCTAAAATACTATTCACTAACAAGACTTAATTATCAATAAAAATCCAGGCATGCAAATACATTTTTCACTTAATCAGTACTAATATTATAAATGCGAAAGTAACTCTGTCTGTCTGTCTGTCTGTTACGCTTTCACGCCAAAACTACTGGACCGATTTGAATGAAATTTGGTATGGAAATAGTTTGAGACCCGGGAAAAAACATAGGATAGTTTTTATCCAACTGCGCAAAAAGTGGTTAATGTTTTTCGCGCGATAACCGACATACGCGCGGGCGGAGCCGCGCCCGGAAAGCTAGTTGACTATAACTTAAAAGCTACTCAACCCATTCTGATATGGTAATTAAACAACTTTAAACGGTTTAAATCGCGTATATTTATCATTATTTTAGTCCCGACGCGACGTTTCAAACTTTACAGTGATCCAGGTCACGGGTGACTCAGTCATCTCGTTTAAGGTTGTTTAATTACTATCATCAGTACTTATATTATACTGTATGTCTGTCTGTTACGCTTTCACGCCAAAACTACTGGACTGATTTGAATGAAATTTGGTATGGAAATAGTTTGAGACCCGGGAAAAACATAGAATAGTTTTTACCCAACTGCGCAAAAAGAGGTTAATGTTTTTGTGCGACAACCGACATACGCGGGGGCGGAGCCGCGCCCGGAAAGCTAGTTATCAATAAAAATCCAGGCATGCCAATACATTTTTCACTACTACTCAACCCATTCTGATGAATTTGTTAATGTGATAGTAATTAAACAACTTTAAACGGTTTAGATCGCGTATATTTATCATTATTTTTGTCCCAACGTTTCAAACTTTACAGTGATCCAGGTCACGGGTGACTCAGTCATCTCGTTTAAGGTTATTTAATTACTCTGTGTAATAATGGCGAAAACCTAAGACAACATTTTGTTAATGTGATTTTTGTTTAGTAGGCGATAGTGATTGGGATCATTTATATAAATACAGAAGGGTAACGATATCTTTGCACGAGAATTATATCCCATTAATGTAAATGCTATGTGTACATTCCAGGTGCAAACGTCCGTTATTCTTTACGTTTGACAGTTTGGAGTGAATTAAGCGTCTAGACGAGTACCCCACGCCATAGATAAATGAAAAGGTTATTTCTCTATGCTCACGCTGAAGAATCAACGACTAGGTGTCGCATTACTTGTATTGTGTGTGGTCAGTTACATGAACGTGTATTTGTTCCAGCTGATAGTTGAGCATTTGATCATTGATGGTATAGTGGGAACAAGAACCATGAGCAATCAACAGCAAACCGATTCTCGCAAAAAATATTTAATGTAGCTAAAACTGCCATGATATTAAACGGAAGCATTGATAGCCGAGCAGTAATAGTTATGGACTGCAGTGCCGCAGGTCGGTTCCACCCCCACTGCCAGCTTGAGCTTCACCCCATGGTGGAAAGGCAATTTGCGATAGCTTTCAGTTAATTGAGTATAACACCAAACAGTGTGCTCCGGCAGCAGTCCTTGAGAGCCAGTGTAATTACAGGTACATGAGACTTAACAACTGTATGTCTCAGGGTGACGGGCGCAGGTGTTACTCCGCTTAACGTCAGGTGGGCTTGCCAATGCAATTGCCACAAGAAATACCAATTTGACAGCTGTCACTTCTAGGACCAATTTTATGAGAAAGCTCAGTCTTCAACATTCTCTTATATCAAGTTTACTAAATCATCTTATTACATGTAGGTAGTAATAACAAGATTAACTGCCTACAATCTGTGAAAGAGCTCCTAATTTTGACCAAAATATGTAATATACTGTAACAGCCGGATCGTCCACTGCTGAACACAGCCTCCCCTATTAAGCGGGTATTGCCTTAATCCCCACGCTTGGCAGGCGTCTTGGAGATCGCAGTGTAAGTTGGCAGTTCTTTAGAAGGCGCTGCTGCCCACCGTCCAGTATTTTTCCCTTAGTCGCCTTTAACGACACCCACGGGATGATATGGGGAGGTGCAATTCTAACCCGGCACCCCACGGGGTATATATGTAACCAATATATATTTGACCAGTATACTTTAGTTATACAGTATACATTACCAAAATTACAGACCATATTATATTACGTATTTTATTCAAAACTAGGAGCTTTTTCACTATATTTAATATGCGATTTAAACCGTTTAAAGTAAGTTTAATTACTATGAATTAAAAAACTTGATGTAACCGTAAGAGAATGTTGAAGATTGAGCTTTTTCATAAAGTTGGTCTTAGATGTGACAACTGTCAAATTGGCATTTCTTTGGTATTATTTATTTCTTTGCTTTTGTGTCAAAAGTAGCCTATATTTAAAAATTTAAATTCCACATAAGCAAAGCTGTGGGAAGTAGCTAGCCTATGTATAAATGGAAACAGAAAATTATGGGAAAGTTCCCATCTCGTTGATCAGACAGCGGTGCTTTGATTAGACACCCTAGTTACATTATCCTCCCTTAGTTCGCCTATAATTTGTTAGGCGTGTGCCTGTGCCCTAGGAAGTCTACCTTCGAGATGGACTAGGAAGCCTGACGTGTATTTAGTGATTGTGTGTGACCAATCGCGGCTTTCTATGCGTAATGCGATGTTGAACGCGCGTTCCGTTGCGCTTTCAATAATACTTATGTTGGCACCTAAATTAGGTTAGGTTGGGATTAAGATGAGATGAATTAAATACTTTGTATTGCATGGACTAATCGCTTACTGGCTGATCGATTGCTAGACGCTGCGTCAATTCCGTCACGTTATAGGAAATGAAATGAAATTGAAAAAAGGTAAGGTAATTGTGATCTTTTGACCGTCGATAGCGATGCCTAAAATCTTGAAAGCCTACAAAATGCATAATGTTAATAAAGAAATACATCTGTTATAGGTAAAGGTTAGTCCGCTTATCATCAGGTCGGCCCCGTGTTTGTCCCGAGATCCATCATAATCACGTAAAAAAGCCAGACATACATTCTCCATACACGCTCAGGGTATGGAACATTAAAAAGATCTCTAGAAAAGAGACTTCCATATTAGAGAGAACACTACAAGGATTCTTCAAGCTACGACGTGAATCGATCTGAAGGGGTACGTACCACTATGCTAGGACTCTCGTTATATGTACCTACTGACTTCCAGACGAATTACACCAAATAAGCTTGATGAACTTTTCGGAGAAATGGCAAGCTAATTAGGCGAGTCCTTGTCACTAGCTAAATATCTATTAATTATTTAAAATTAGTAAATCTCTGTATATATAAAAATCGATTGCGGTTGTTTGTCTCGCTAAAACTCGAGAACGGCTGAGCCGATTTTGGTTTTGAAGTCTTTGTCGTAGTCCAGGGAAGGTTTAAACTTTAAACGATAAGAATATATGGAGTAATGGTGAGGAAGATAGTAAAAACAACAATTTCATTTTCCCATATAAACTGTTCTACCTATACTTTCCTGTCAAACATTTGACGTTCGTCCGTTAGAGTAGGTGATACGAAGTACACCGGGTCATCTAGTACAAAATAAATAAATAACAGTAGGTAAATAAATGTGTTACAATACACATAATATATTCTGTCCTGCGATCATGAATATTGTGTCCTAGTAACTTAGGTACTTATCTTGAGCGGTCTTGACTTTCTTTCTCAAAGACCAGCAACACATCCTTGATACTGTCGGAGATCCGAGAGCGATTATGATTATTTACCAAAGAGGGGGAGGAAAATAAGGGAGGCTGGGTTCAGCAGTAGTGCTCATATAGTAAAGAATTTTCACAATAACGTACATAAGTTACAAAATTGTTGTCAACAATTAATTTTGAACAAAACATTTTAATTTGAACTACTTATGACTTACAACACCACGGTAGCTTAGATTGACAAATCATAATCTTTATCTTTAACAATCTTTATTATAATTGAAATTGTAACTGTATGTTATGGGAAGTTATAATAATAATTTTATGACATGTAATAATATAAATAATTTTATTTATTTTTTTATTATTGAAACTATTAACTGTATTGTTATACTTATTTATAATAATATTTTTTGATCTGTAATGGTCTTACCAATTAATTGACTGTTCTGATTATTCATATCCCGGCCCCAATGACAGATGGTCCAGCGTTCGAATTCCACTTATCGTAAAAAAAAACTTTTCTCATACTTAAGCCTTTTCAATATGTATATATATATATATATAGATAACAGTTTACTAGTTATAAGTGAGACAAATGGTACAATAACACTGGCATTTGTTCCCGTTGGCTGATTGGCTCCAAATTGTCGGTTAGTTAAGTAGCCGCTGCAAATGGAGCATGCTATAATCAGAAATGATGCAGAAGGCATTATACCCGCGTGCCTTACCTTTAGCCATCGACGCCTGTACTATCCTACTCGTACCTACGACTACTACAAGTAAATGAATGCGTAAGTATAGCATGAGTTTAAGCCTTAAACTCATGCTATACTTACCCTTAAACTTTAAGGGTTCAGTACCCCAAGGGTCAAATAGAGTACTATTGTGGCGTCGACCTGTCCGTTGGTATGTAAATTTTTTTAACCGACATCAAAAAAAGGAGAAGGTTCTCAATTCGTCTGTTTTTTTTGTTTCCTCAGAACTTTTGACTGGGTAAACCGATTTTGACAATTGTTTTTTTATTTGAAAGCTGATTGTTTGGTCCCATTAAAATTGTATCAATATAGGTCAATCCATCTTTGAATAAAAAAAAATTCAAAAATGGAACCGACTTCAACACTCAAAAGTGTGAAATAACTTGTCGAAGTCAGTACCATGCGCACAATAATGTGATAAAAGGTACTTTTGAACTATCATGGCAACTTCAACAAGTTGAAGTCACAGTATTGAATTCGGTTCCATTTTTTGGTATTTTTATTTTATTTATATGTTGCTTAGGAATAGCTAGCTTATAGCTGGCTAGCCTTTGACCACTCAGACCATGAAAATGGGAGTTCAGGGTGATTTGATTCTGCATGGTACCGTCTTCAACAAATTATTTCATACTTTTAATACTTATACGATGTTATTTCCGTTTTTTTTATACTTTACATTTTTCTGTATGTTAGTGTTAAACTGCTAATGCTCTACCAACTAGAGTCTAGTTGGTATAGATTACCGGTCTCAAAGAGTTAGCGTCAGGTAAGCAAAATTTTATACGATAATTACTTATGTTGTTACAGAAAAATGTGTATAATCACTAATAAAAAAATGCGATCTATGTGTGTGTTTGTAACTACCCACCTCCATAGTTGACAGATTTGGATAACGCCTACCCAAAGTGGTATAACTAAGATGAAATGATTGAAGATCTTGATTACAGACTAAACAATAGTAATAGGAGTTAAATTATAAAATTCTCTTTATATTGTAATAGGTACTTTGAATTGACATAGAACCTTCTTGGTTTGAGATTTTTGAGTGAACCTTTTTTTACATGGTACCCATGAGGTTCTTCTTTTAAAAATGTGTAACATTCGATTATCGACTTTCAGTTGTTTTTTTTATTCAGCTTAGACAAGAAATAAAGTAACCTTGCTCCAACGGACTAGATTTTTTTCGTTATTTGAAAAATTTCCTACGTGATAAAAAGTTTTCTTCCCAGGAGGCAGTACAAAATGCTTTCACACAGTTTTTTGAATCTAGATCACCAGAATTCTATCGCAAAGGCATAAATGATCTTCCTAGTAGATGGCAGCAATGTATAGATAACAATGGTACTTACTTTGATTAAATAAATATGTTACATTAAAATAAAAAACTAATTTCAGTTTTTCAGTACAAACCGGCAATTTCATACTTAACCCCTAATATGTAAGTACCTCGAAGAAGCGCCCATACTTATTACCTACTAAAGCAATGTTAACCTGGTAATATTTTCCACTATTAAATCAAGCACGACCGTTTAAGAATCTCGGTTAAAACTAACCTATAAACTAACTTTCACCTTCACCTGTCTCATTTCAATAGTTGTTACTTGTAATTGAAACTTGGTCAGGTTTCTATAACCTTGGATTTAGTTAAGGATGACCGCACACCTGCAACTTTTGATTAGACGATTGTTGCATCGATTGGCTCAATATTAGCCTGGTATTAGATACCTATGTAACGCGGGTCCTAGCCGGTTCCTAAATAGTGAATATGTTTGTAAAGTGTTTGAACATTATATCTTTATGGCAGAATATCTGACACTGCGATGGCAACCAGGTGGTGGGTGGTAAAGTACCACCTGGCAAGCTTCCCGTGCAATCGCAATACAAGAGTCGGGTAAAATAAAAATTTTATAGATAAACAAGTTTCTCATGCTGATTCAAAAATGTATACATTCGTTTGTATAAAAACCGCTGTTAATTTAAATTTTAACAAAGCGTCTTTTGAATATTATTTCACCATCCAAGATCAATGAATATCATATTTAAAAATATTTAGAGTACAAAAATTTTGTCCCTCTTTTCACTTAGTCATGTCGACCCATAGCATTCTTTGACGGTCAGATGTACAAAAAGGCAGAACCACAGCAAACCAAAGCTTTATTACCAACACTACCTAGACCATTACCTACTAATAAAAAAAACTGTTTTACAAAATATAAATTAGACTGATGAGTGTGTTTTTAAAACCCTGGTGAATATTTATTTTTGACATCAATTAGTTATTTTGTGACTTCCGGTAACCATTTAAGTAGGTTAGTATATGCCAAATCCAAATTTAAAATCATTTATTAAATTTAGGCGTCTACGATGCTTCTTATGAAGGTTAATTACAAATTTTAATATTAAAATATTCTACATTGCACTGCCACGTTACGCAAAAAACCTGTACAGAGCCACTGCAAGAAGAACGGGCAAGAAACTCTGAGCTATTCTTTTACACTTCTTTTAACAATGTGTTACACACAATATAATAAAATTATTACAATATGTGTTTAAGTTACATTGATGACAGGTGCTAGCTTGGCAGAGGCGAACCAGGCCAAGCATTTTCGTCATTTAAGTAATCACAAACTGTGCAGTAGGATTACTTAATGAAAATGTTTTTCACGTGCAACTTTACCTTCTGTTGTGAGCGTTGTAATATGCTTGAGAATTTCATTATAAAGCCACACGCATAGCCATTTCATAGCATTCCTACTAATTATTGCAATAAAAAAAAACTAGTATTCATACCATAGTCGATTTTTATTGCGATTCAAATAGCGTTAAAATATTGTTACTACTTGTCTGAAGTGTGCGTAGGTCCTTATTCTTAATATTGCTATAGAGCGTGTAAACGATAAAAGATAGCTTTGGTTTTTGACCGTTTTTAGAGATGTTTATAACAGAAATGATTGTATGTAAGGTGACACTAAAATCGTAATCGATTGAGTGACAGTAATTAAGGTGCATCACAGAATATCGAATGATTTTATTTATTTCATTCGGCTTAAAACTGTTTGTTATTTGATACTGTTGAGTGAGTTTTATCTAAAAGATTCGTCGATACGTATCTTACCAGCTGCTATTTTCAACGGCTATACACGTAAGTAGTTATCACAAAAGTATAGAGATGATATATGTTGAGAGATGTATGTTTTTTTATTGGTAGGTAAATTCGCTCAAAAGAACTAGGTTTAATAAATTTCAGAAAGAACAACATGCTGTTAATTAATTTAGGTCACCTGCTGAGCGATTAATTTTCTAAATAATAATAAAACCAAAATATCGTTTCATCCTGTTTCAAATTTTTCATTTCGTTTTAACCTTTTTTGCTGTTGCCATTGCTAGTATACTTGTGATACTAAAGAGTTAATTTAATTTTTGTTGCGAGTGCTGAATTTGAACTGTGAGTTGCGAAGGATTCAATGTATATGAGAGCGTAGCGAGTGATTATACAAGTTAGAATGAGCGTATCGTGGGATTCTAAAGCACGACAGGTAAAAAAACTTGTGTTGTTTCCACAACCTTTCACCTCGGCAACGTTCTTAACGTGTCTACTATGAAAGTAATAGTAAACTTTTAGATAAGCACAAATTTGTCACGTGCTTTTCGGAAAGAACTTTTAATTCAGCATTGTTAACTTTTTCAATTCACCTATTTAATTTTTTTAAAAAGGCTGGTCTAGACAGATATAGGCCGGCGGCCCCTCTGATGGATGTCGGTAACACCAGAGGGGTTACCAACGCGTTGTCGACCTCTAAGAAATCTTATGACGTCCTTTTTAAACAACTCCATATTGTACTGTATCGCAGAGGAAAGACCTCGGCGGCAAGTTGCCTCCAAATCTTTATAATACGTGGTATAAATGTTCTAGAGAACCGTTGCGTAGTTGAGTGCAGAAGCTCAAGTGAGGTTGAATATGCCGGCGATGCCGAGCGGTGTGCGGGTGGAATTCAGATGTTGGCATCATATCAAACTGCTCCTCAGGACTCTTTTCATTGTAATTACAGTAGAATACGCTGAGAGAAGTCTCTCCTAGAGACTAAGCGGTTCGAAACCGTCAGTGTCCGTGTCAGTATGGGATCGTCTGGAATACGTATGGCGCGCCGTTGGATGTAGTCGAGGGTTGGTCGGGTAAGTGGCGATAAATTACTGTCTTCCGTGACAAATCACTCATATTTTTCAATCATTTTGTATTTCTGTTACGTTGTCACTGCAGACAATTTTAAAATTTTGTGGTTATATGCATTTTCCAACGTTTATTATTTGGTTTTATTAGTACCTACTCGTGTTATCCTAAATCCAAGTCACTTGGTCTCACTCTCGCAGCAAAATCGCATTTTGCTCACATTTTTTCCAGCAGCAAGATCTGAATGTTTGAGCTGCTAAGGTGAAAATATCTCCTTCTATCTGAAGATGTTAAACAGAAAGAGGACCCCGGAGTCAGTGGCGGGTCCATCCGGGATGGACCCGCCACTGACATAGAATACCTAATATAGTTTTAGTAATTCAAATGTTAAAATGTAATGCGATAACTATAGAAACTACTTAGATAAGAAAGATACTAACAAAAATTAGAATAGGGAATAAAAATAAAAAAAAAAGTTATATAGATACAACATGAAAATGGATCTAAAAAGAGTACGGACCACGAATCTGTAGAGCGTTGTATGTTAAATAAAAAAAAAGGTGAAAATATTATTTAATTAAATAGATGATAGAGAAGGGATTTCACTCTTCCTTATAATTGAGCTCTATGTTGGGAACCAATCCAATGAGTTTCACTTTAAAAGTACGTTTCATTTACCTGTAAGTTTAAATTAAAATTTTAAGTCAATTATTTTATAACCCCCGATACAAAACGAGGGTTAATATAAGTTTCACGTGTCTGTGTGTTTGTATGTGGCATTTTAGCTCCCAAATGAAAGAATCGATTTTGTCGCGGTTTTTTTTTATTTCAAAGCCGACGCGATCAAAATGATAATTAGCTACAACTACAACATATGCAGAACTGTATCGGAGGTTACTTAAAATATTCAATTTTAGACTTTCCATATAAATACCAACGCTCGACGAAGGACAAATTTTATCTTTTCAGCGCTAATAGCGAAGTTTGCTAAGCCATTCTGAATCGATCAGCAAAGTTAAGCAACGTCCGCCGCGGTCATGACTTGGATGGGTGACTGCTGGTGACATTACTACTGAGCGCTTCCGTGCTTCGGAAGGCACGTTAAGCCGTCGGTCTCTGTTGTTGTCTTAGGATGGCAGTCGTTACAGCATGGTGGTAGGGCACTTTGCGAACGCCCGCCTGGTTCGCTACCACCCTCAAGTTGAAAATCTGTCGCCAAGCATCTAACGGTGTAATCCGGCAGCTGTCCTTGAGAGCCAGTAATTCTAGGTTAGCCTGTACAACATCTTCGACCACATCATCCGTTACCATCAGGTGAGATAGTGGTCAAAGGCTAACCTATCAGGCATAAAAAAAAAAACTCACAAAAATCTAAATATAATTTACTTACGCTCTGATCGTGTACAATAAATTGTACATCATAACTAATCTATGCTAATATTATAAAGAGGAAACTTTTTTATTTTTGTTTTTTGTATGCAACTAAACTTAAACAATAATTTGGTATGGAAATAATTTGAGACTCGGGAAAGGACATAGGATTTTTTTTATCCAACTGCGCAAAAAGTGGTTTTATAGTGATTATGCGCAATAACCGTAATACGCGCGCGGGCGGAGCTGCGGCCGGAAAGCTGGTCTAGTACCTATATAATAAGTCTGAAAACTTTTTGGTCGTGTATGCAGGACACACACTGCGTGTTTAATGTTATGTTTGAAGCAAGAAGTAAACTGTATGCGAAACATAAGAAGTACAACTCATTGTAAACCAAAACGTTTCGCTTCAGACGCGATACAATTTCGAAGCAATTTTTGAGAATAAATCTCTTCTTGGTTCTCTACACACCATATTTTGAACATATTGAAAAGCTTTATTATTTGGAACGTAGGGTTTAAAATACTTTATTTGTCTGTCGGTTGTTATTTGTAAGTTATAATTCGTTGACGCCATATGCGTTAACGCCTCAGGGTGACGCGTGACTTTTGACTTCTTTTGTGCAGACTTGTGCCCACTGATGTTTATTTTATCTGGAGACTGGATGTGCTGTCAAATTATGAAGTCTAATAAATAAGAACCGAAACGTTCAGTCTGTGCAGTACACGACACAGTTAAATGGCAATAGGCTCGCCCCTTGTTATGGAATCTAATAATAAATGTCGACAATTTACAATACAAAACTCTTTATTGCACACCATTGTTTTATATTTACATAAGAACAATAATATATTCTTAGACTATTATTAGAAGAATATACTATTAAATAGTATATTCTTAGATTATGGTAGCTCAGTGGCGGTCTTATCGCCTATAGCGATTTCTTCCAGATAACCTTTGTATGGACAGTATCAGATTTTAGGTTACACGGTTCTGAACGAACTGAACGAAGAATCACATTTTCTTATGAATAAAATAAAAAGAAAATAAGTTTCAACGTCAAATGTCGTGGATAGAGGTGTACAGGTATGGTTTTTTGCATTTCATGATTTTGTCTTTGATGGTGCTTTGGCGACTTAAAGTATATTTTTAATTGTTGTACTTATACCACACTAAACGAAATTCTCGAATTATTTTTGAAAACACGTAATAATATTGCGGAAAACTGAAAATCAACAGTAGGTATATTAAGCTCACTAATTTTATTGAAATGTTTGCATGAAAAGTGCGACGTGAACAATTACTCGTGTCCCTTACGACTATTTCGGAGATATGGTAATCATAGTGTATTATAGTCTAAGAGCTGGGGAAGATCCACCTTCACCCTCTATCTCATAAAGTTCTCAATGTGTAACACATAGATAAATAAAGGACGACCTCCCACGTCTCCTCTACTATTTTTTGATTTATCGCCTTTTACGAAATCTGACAAGAGGATATGTTATACATATTCTTAACCCGAGAGCTGTGCAGCTAACATATCTAAAGTCTATTAAGTATAACATTCAATTGCTGAAGAAAACAAGCACACAATTTGCACTTTAATTACTATTGAATAAGTTAACAATCAAAGTACATTTTTCAATTCCTCGTTAATGTCCCCTGAATATAGTAATAGTAATTACAAGAACAAGAATACAAGAACATAAACTAAGTGGGATTCACGAGGCGGTTCGCTTCATTTTCCTAAAGAATGCAGTTGTTTGGCCGGACTAGGGCGCCGTGTGGTAAGTAGCTGTGATAAACATTTTCGTGAAGCAATGGCTACAAGTAAAAAAGTATGTAAAAAGCAAAGAGGTGTCCAGTCTACACCCATAGTACATGAGACAAGTTTTGATTCCATTTAAAAGAGGGCGAGCATATTGCCAGCTATAGGGCACTGTTCTAGATACAAGACTGCTACTGAGAATATCGTTGTAAGAATAACACATTGATAGCTGACCCGAAAGTCGTGCCCAGGACTTGAGAATTCAAAGCGACGCTGTAACCACTATACCAACGCAACGAGGTAATCTTAAGATTGTATAATGAAAGGAACAAAAATGTATTGTCTGTTTTTTTAACTGTCTACTTTAAGCTATTGTAAAAATAAATAAAATCATCCAGGGGCGAGTCAAATACAAGTCTATAAAATAGTGTTACTTAGAAGCTGTATGTAAAATGTGCTGTGTGTAAAAATACATTGTGAGTGTTTGTACTTAGAAGCCAAGGCTTCTAAGTACAAACACTCACAATGTATTTTTAGTAAAATAAAAATTTGTTTTATGATTTTGCTCTAGATTTGTATTTTGAATCTGACTCACACTTAGTAGATTTTTATTATTTGTATAAGGTTTATCTGCACTGTTATTTATATTTACATTACATTTAAAAGTGAAATATTATATAACATTCTGGATCTTGTTGTAGCCACTGGTAACCTAACTCTGCCACTGGTACATTATTGCATCGAAAAAAGTTTCGGTATTTTGTACTAATAATTCTGAACTTATAACATAATAAAATAATGTACTCAAACTATTATATTTTACAAACATTGTACATAAGAATATTGCATGTTATTTTCCGGATATTCAACACTATGGCAAGTGAAATAATAAAAATCAAACCATAACGTATTGTGAATTAACGGATTTAGACCTTATAAATTATAAACGTACATATTGTAATTTTCAAATTATGGTACCTACGTCCCGGTTATAGTGCCTGTAATGAAACAAAACAAACAATTATTATTAGCTACCTTCCGACCATATTAAATTTACTAATTTAGTGTCATATACCGTTTGAGAGATAATATATCTACTATAAAACACACATCCGTCGAGCTGACCTACTTACTAGTTTATTAGCCCTTCATTTATCCGTTTAAATAATTACTTTTGTAGCTTTGGCTGAGCTTGATAAGAATTTAAAATATTATTAAGAAACATTTGCATCAATTTGCATAAGTTCCAATACTACGACATCCACTTACCTCCCCGCATCCAACTTTCCTGATGTCATCCAGTTTCTTGAATACCAAATAGCTATTATTATTACATAAATCTCGATAAACGCCTTTATTTATTACTAGATGTTAAATATTAGATAAGTACGGCTTCTGGTGAGATATGCGACGTGTGAACCAATCTTAGAAAATGCCCATCTATACTAAAATGTTATGGTGACCCATAAGATTTTAATACAGGCGCATGTTTGGCATCGTGTGGCGTGACCCTTAGTTAATATGGTTAGCTATAACAGTAACAATAAATTATTATTATAGCAATTTTGTGAATATTTCTGAATGTCAATGTAAAGAAACAGAAAAGTTTTTGTTCGGTACACCTCATAACAGCCTAGCTTCAGGATCGGAGCGCTTTGTGTGGCAGCCATCTTGAATTTCTCCATTTTGGATTTTTGACACATGTGATTTGACTCCTCTCCTGTCCTGATTCTCTATGACATTCGGTCATTTCGTTATGTTTGTCCCACTGTCTATTCTCGGGTCCGTCTTCAGTAATTAGTAATTTATCAGTAAATCAGTAACCTACAAAAGACAGCGTAAGAAAATTATGTTTTCGCTAAATAGCAAACAAAGCCACACAAATAGTTGGTTTTGGATTCAGTTTTACGGTCGGCCGGTTCGGTTTTGTGGCCGATAGTCGGACATGTGCTCGATTATCTTTAAATCTCTTGTTGGTCGTGAAACCGCCCCATTTAAGATTACATTTACATTTGGAGCTACATTGTGTGCTTAGAGGTTGTTCAACAATGGACGTCTTCCGACTGTCGATTAAGACTGCGTCACGGAGTAAAAAGAAGCAGAAGGATCACTCCGCATAGGCATTCCAATAAACGAGTGACTTTAGCTACAAAGTAGGCAATTCAGCTCGCAAAGCACGGAGTACCTAATATACAGGATTATTGGTAAAATGCTTACAACCTCTTAGGGTTGAATTCTGCCAGTCCTAGCAAACATTTTGTTTTTTTTTTGTTTTAATTTTTTTTTTTATTATAGTAGTATTTTTTGTGTCTAATGCCTACTTCGAGCCAACAGCGTCCGCCGCGGCAACACTGGACCGCGCCATGCTCCATTTGAATAGAGTTTTGAGTATATACATCGAGCAAAGTACAAGGCGTTTCTCCTTCTATCGCATAACCACGCATAGCTCTGATCTCTTCTGACGCGGCACGCATGTACAATATTCCCGTCCGGATGGATACGCTGATGTACCTGTATCTTTGTACCTAAAGAGCGGAGTGTACCACATATGAGCACAGTGACAGACAGATATATTTACGCTAATGGATACAATTCTCCCGAGGCGAGAAAATACTTGAGAACGCGGTGATAGCTCTCACGTCTGAAATTCCGTCTACATAAGCGGTACATAACTATAAGCGGTATTTTGCATTAGTTAAAGCATTACTTTAATTTGAAAGGTAACAGAAAATTTAATTTTGGCTGCTACGGCAAAGTTATTTAATTATTTTTTTACTTGAAGGTGAGACTATTTAGTGTAAAAATCACAACAACATGAAAAAGTACCTACTTGACGGCCATGTGCGATAAGTAGTCCATAAAGAAAACAGGTTTATTGGTTTTGGTCACAGCTTCAAAATTAGATTATAAATGGGTGTTTTCAGTATGTGTTTGTTAAAAAGAGGTTATGGTTCATAATATGCCGAAAATTGGAGCTCGTTATTTAGTTCTTCACTAGAACCCCATCACAACAATAAGCATCTAAAATTGATAACTTTGACGACCCCCATTTATTTAATTAAAAAAAAAAATACAATTAGTACTTTAATTACTCAGAGCTCTAGACTTTGCGACTACCTTGTCATGTATTTTATTTATTATTATAGGCTTTAAATATTATTTAATGAGATTCCGATTCCAATATTCTGGTCTTTGGGTCAAATTTCAACAAAATATCATAAAGTTTGGCTTTGTGATTAATTTCGCTTATGAGGTAGATATCTGTGACAGACTGACAGACGGATAGACAGTGGAGTCTCATTAATAGGGTTCCGTGTTGCCTATTAGGTACGGAACTCTTGAAACAATGAAATGGATTTAAAACCATGACATAATCTTTCCATTGGAGCTTTCCATGGGAGCGCATGTGCGCGCCGGATGAAAGCTTACTTACCACCTGAAAAAAATAAACATATTTGTTATATAATGTTGTCTTAGGTTTTCGCGATTGTTACACATAGTAATTAAACAACTTGAAACGGTTTAAATCGCGTATATTTTTCATTATTTTATCCCGACGTTTCAAACACTTTGCAGTGATCGTGGTCACGGGGTGACTAATTGATTTTATTTGTCACATGAAACATGCAAATATAAACCAGTAAAAAGCGATCCAACAGCTAAAATGGTAACAAAAACTAAGGAAATAATTTGTAAGCACTCCGATACTCTTGGGTTAGACGTCACGGCACTGGTACCTTCGGGTATGAAACCACCAAAACTATATGGATTACCAAAAATTTGCGCCCAATTGTAAGCCAAATTGACTCACCAACATACAAACTAGTTCAACACCTTGCTAAAATATTCTCCACTTCGCGGTCAAACTAGTGCGCATGTCAAGGATTCTTAGCACTTTGTCAGTCAAATGAAAAATCTACAATTGACTGATGATGAAGTTATGGTTAGCTTTGATGTACAGTCGTTATTCACCAGCCTACCTGTACATGATTGCATTGAAATTATCAAGAAAAGACTTGGTGAGCATGACCTTCCCATGGAATATGCAGAATTACTGGAACATTGCCGAACATTTGGCTATCTATTCTGGGAAAATAAGTCCTACATACAGATCGATGATGGAGCTATGGCCTCTCCAGTCTCCCCCGTTGTTGCCGATATTTTCATGGAAGACTTCGAGGAGAGAGCTCTCTCCACAGCTGTGGCTATGCCGAAGTCCTACAAACGGTACATAGATGATACTTTTACCATCCGTCCCAGTAATAAATTTTCTGCATTTCTAGACCATCTAAACTCCTTAAATAAGAAAATTCAATTTACAATGGAGCCTGAGGTCAATAAATGCTTAGCTTTTCTTGATGTTTTCGTCATCAGTAATCCTGAAAACTCTCTTAGTCATGCAGTGTATAGGAAACCCACCCATACAGATAAATATCTCTATGGTAACTCCCACCACCATCCATGTCAGTTGGCTACCGTAGGCAAATCTTTGTTACAGAGAGCACATGGCATCTGCGACACTGACCATCTCAAGGAGGAGCTTCAGTACGTAAAACAAGTACTGCGAAGCAATAACCACAAGCTCCCACGAATGCGTCACAGAAGCCGGCCCAAGCCTTCCACAGTTGAGCGACAACCTGCCATCTTACCTTAAATCAAGGGTGTCACGGACAAAATTGGTAATATCTTAAGACGAGCTTCAATAAAAACTTACTTCAAGCAGCACAAGAAGATCAACCAATTTTTAAGACCTGTTAAGTGCAATATTCCCTCACAAGATGCAGGTGTTTACAAACTTGATTGTGAATGTGAAAAAATCTGGCGGTAGACCAAATAATTTCTTAATAACTCATGTGACAAATAAAATCAATTAGTCACCCCGTGACCACGATCACTGCAAAGTGTTTGAATCGTCGCGTCGGGATAAAATAATGAAAAAAATACGCGATTTAAACCGTTTCAAGTTGTTTAATTACTATATTTGTTATATATTCTCAATTTAGAAATCCTACTTATAAAACAAATAATCGCAGGCGAATGAAAAGTGTGGAGGAGGCAAAACGCACATTTTTACACAATTAGTGATAAGATAAAAGAGCGATCTATTTTAAAACGTCTTAAAGTTGTGTATTTTTACATTTTTTACACAACTATAAGACGTTTTGTAAGATATTATTTTAGTTTTACAAATTATATCCACGGAATGAATATAATATACTTATGCTCCGTGGAGTAAAATTTGCATCAATGGGTATAATTCACGTAAACAGTGTGATCTATGCAAGAATAATAACTATCGTCTCTGCTAATTTCACATACCACAAATACTAACAAAAATAACTTTAAAAACAATTGAAATGCGTTAAAATTTTCGTGTGGATTACCCGTCAGATGTGACATTCGCCATCCGAAATAACATGCGGCTAAGTGCACGTCAAAATAAGAACAATTTTGTAAAGTATCAAAGAAGACCGCATGCGTAGCGTCACTGTTGCAGATTTTCAGTAAAATAAGTAAAAAAATAAAATCGAGGTAGGTTATTAATGCTGTCTCGTTGCGGTAGCTCAGTTTGAGAATCGAACGCAAGCGGCGTGCGCGCACTCGCCGTTACCGCATTTCCCTCTAACCACCAACTGTCACGCGACTCATTCCATTTTCAAATTTTCTAATTAAGTTCTACTCCTGTGAGTGATCCTTGTGACAATCAGTGTAGTGTTGTGTCAACGGTTCTTTATTTGAAATATGTTTTGTGTATAGTTTTTATTTCATAATTTTCTTCCGTGCCAGTACTTTTGCTTGTGGTTCCTGAAATCCAAAATGTGCAGTTTTGAGGTAAGGTAATTGAAAATTTTATATGTCAGTGTAATTATTTTTTAAAGAAGACCGTTGTATTATACTTTCTATTCGAAAAATGTTTAGGAGGATCTGTCATGGCCAAATTCGTTTATCTCAGCGAATGCAATACGCCGTAATCTGGATATAAATTATTGCTATTAAATATATGTCAACTCTTTTCTTCTGAATTAGAGCATTTAGAGCGTATCAAATTCGTAAAAAACAGAATAAAATATCATATTATTATTTTCTATTTTATAATATTGTATTATAATATTGTATATCATCATTGGCATCCAATAAAATTAGAGATTAATGAACAATTATGTAGATGACTTGTAAATTGTTTTACCAATAATTTGACTATCTGAGTATCTGTCTCACTATCAAAGTGACAACTATTTAGTTCCTTGTAAGATTTGGTGGTTTTCTTAATTTTTATTTGGTAAAATGTGTCTAACTGTTCAGTATTTTATATATATATATATATATATACATATAAATATAAATAATATCTTAACTCTAAATATGATTACAAGCACTATCGCGTGCTAAGCGAAAAACTTATATTACAAATTATTGGAGTTTACAATTTTATGCCCAAGGCGGGAATCGAACCCGCGTCCTCCGATATCGCGTCGGATGACAAAACCTACTCGGCCTCTTGGACAAAAAAATTATACTTCCATAATTTGTAAAATATCTTAACTGCCCAGCCCAAACACCAAATGAATATCTGTGTGAAAATATTGACACCGACGACAATAGTGTAAAATCCAAATAACTAACTATAGATAGAAGGTAGGTTATGAATTCTGTGCATACACCCAATTATGATATTAAGCACTTGAGAAAACATAGGTACCTACTAATGTTCTTCTTTCAGCACTAACATTGTGTGAACCTTCGTCTTTTCAAACACTGTATTTTTATTAATTTTTTTATGTTATTGTGTGGGAACAAGCTCGAGGCCCACTTGATGTTAAGCGGACCAACCGTTGCCAATAACAGATGCATTTCGTAACAATTAAGTCACGAATTGCACTGCGCCCGTCACCTTCAGATATAGTTATACTAGGTTTCCGGGCGCGGCTCCGCCCGCGTGCATGTCGGTTATTGCGCGAAAAAATTAAGCTCTTTTTGTGCAGTCGGATAAAAACTATCCTATGTTTTTTCCCGGGTCTCAAACTATCTCCATACCAAATTTCATTAAATCGGTCCAGCAGTTTTGGCGTGCAAGCGTAACAGACAGACAGACAGACAGAGTTACTTTCGCATTTATAATATTAAGTACTGATGAGACTTCTCATGTGCCTGTAATTTCACTGGCTCTCAAAGACCCTCCTGCCTCTCGTTATATACTGCTAAGAAACGTAAAGCAGTGGAGATATATTATGGTAGGGAGGTTTATATTGCTCATATTAATTTGAATACATTTCTTCCCCAGTCAGAACAGACAGTCTATCCATCAGGAGCTGGAATTCTTTTTGATGTGCTTGTAGCGTAGTTTGCTTAGCAGTTCTTAACCGATTAGCTATGTAAGGCAACGTTCGCAGCGGCCATGACTTGGATGGGTGACCGCTAGCGGCATTACTATTGAGTGCTTCCGTGCTTTGAAAGAAGCCGGTGGTCCTGATTGTTGTCTTACGATGGCAGTCGATATCGCGTAGTGGTATGGCTTTTTGCGAATGCCCGCCCGTCCAGCTACCACCCTCAAGTCGAAAATCTGTTGCTAAGCAACTAATGCTGTGTCCCGGCAGCTATCCTTGAGAGCCAGTTATTCTAGGTAAGCTTGAACAACATTTTCGACCATTTACCATCAAGTGAGATAAGTAGTAATCACAGGCTAGCCTATCAGCTGTAAATATAATAAAGCCCTTAAGAATACTCTAAAATTGAAATAGTCATATAAGTAGCTATTATCTGATTACAAAACACTATCATTGAATGTTATACCATAAGTACCGTTTCAATCGTACGACTGGAAGCTACCTACTGCAAATATTTTATGCGGAGACTTTCTTAGCGGTACAGTGATCGACAAAATTGTTATAAAAGGTTTCTAGCATTTTTTATTTTTTTGTGGTCATCTCAACCCTTATATCGATATTAATTTTGTATTACATTTAATTTTTATGCATAATATGTATGTTGTATTATCTTTTTTATATAGTGCGTAATGGTTTTTTTTTTTTAATTTTTTGGATAAAATGTTCTATATATAAAGCAACAAAATACTTCTGATGTCACTGAAATTATTGCTTCATGCTAAACATGATGAGGCGCATACGACATCTTCTAACATCGACGATATCTGCACGGCGGCGGTAGATTATAACACGTCCGTCATCCGGGCTGCATGTTATCTCTAATAATATATTGTCAAATCGGTATTAATAATGTCGTGAACAAGTATCAAGCAGACAGACTCAATATCATATCATGTAAGCCGTTAAATTTATTACCTAATAATGCCACGCCTCCCTCGAAGACTGGTCATTCCAGATTCCTGACTGCACACAAAATTGTAATTGTCAATAGTCAAAAAACCTATAACTGTCCGAGCTGGAAATCGAGCTGAAGGCTTTAAGAGCCTAAATTGCGTTTAAATATGTTCAATCAGTTTTAGAAAAGTGCGTCTTAATCAATTCAAAGAAACCACTGTTCCGAAAGTAACCTTTTTTTGGGTAGCATAAAATTTTATTCAGCTGTTGACATTGCATTTGAGCAACAAAACGACTGAACTTAAATAATACAAAAACATATTGTTAAAACCTTTTGTTTGCAATTGTACTCGTATTAAACCACTGTTTATCTAGTCTCGCAAATGTTAGGTAGTGAAAAGTGTAAATATTTAATTTAGCACTTAACTCTCTTTGTCCCTTCGCTTTATGTGGTCATATATTAAGGAACATTATAAAACTAGACATGTGTCCCTTGTAACAATTCAGTTGACGCTGGTTTATTCCCAAAATTCTCACTATCCACCGCAGTGGGGATTTCGGGAACAGTTTTACTTGTTACTTTTTTTATATATTATTGGTGACAAACAAGCAGGCGGCCCGACTGATGGAAAACGGTAACCACCACCTATGGACATCTGCAACACTAGCTGCGCTGCCGATGCGTTGCCTGCCCAGAGAGGAATTTGTAGATGCCCCTTTTGAACTGGTCCATGTCGTAGCTTCGCGGAAAGACCTCCGGAGGAAGGTCGTTTCCACATCCCACAAGTACGTGGTAGAAATGATCGAGAAAAGCGAAGTGTGTGATGTCCATGCTTGCTGGATGTGGGGGTCTTTTGACGGTGTCGAGATGTGCGATGTTCAATTTCGACGCAGGAATAAGGTCAAAAAGCTCGTCGGAAATACTGTCATGTATAAACTATTTAAATCCATTTTCACACGTTATTTGATTACTTATGATAATGTGAGCAACAAAAAATATTTTTATATATATGTACATTGTTAATAACAGTGGAGATTTCGGGAAAAATATACCTAAAATTCTTACTGCGGTAAATAGTGGGAAGGGCCAATGAGGATTTCGCGAAAATCCTTGACGCAGTTGCCAAATCAAACCCTTGAAAACTCTGAAAAAACTACAGATTCCATTTTTGTAAGTTGAATTTTATTTTTACTCGCGTCTTTTACAAGGATCCACACGAACTTTTTATGAAAACACGAAAAGGTTTTTCTTTATTTTTCAAAAATGTGTACTATTTATTACTGATATGTTCTCACAATTTCCTTTTATAGGTAAATTAATATGTGTGGGAACTGTCACTGAGTCCTTGTATAAAGACCAATAAATTCAATAAATATTCGACCAAGCATCGTACTTACGACCCGGGTCGGACGTGCCTCATGCACTGACATCTTCGCTTTCAAATGCCTCATATCATAACCTTATAATGTTAAGACACAGGAAACAACAGGACACTATAATCACATCAAAACCTTTTGTATAATTCCTTGACCACCTTTTGTATTCTTCAGCCATCTTTGTCCCTTTGATCCTGCCGCCGATATACGGCGTGAAGCTATGTCAGCGATATAGCAATGATATAGCTAATGTATGCGTGGTGCACAGGCATTTCGTTAATGGGAAATGCCGTTAATATATCGATTTTAGTATTAAATCGATCGACAGAAATGGGGCCGTCACCTCACTAATTATAATATAGATTGACGGTTATAAATGATAATCAGTCACGTCCTAAAAATACCTAGTTTTACGATGGCTAAGAAGGTTTGTTTATGTATGGACGGTCTTACACAAAGGCGCGACCAGTGTTTTAGCTTGTTTATTGGAAGGTTATGGCGATCACAGATAGTGGTTTTGGTAATAAATATTATAACTTCATACGAAATTGATCTGGAATAGGTATTAAAATAATATTGTTTAGAATCATAATTGTCTATGTACGTATCATTTACCCTTATACTAGGTACGTATGATTGCGAGTGTGATTCAAAATGTTTTTGATAACAATAGGAAATACGAAACTAACATATGAGGATTATTTTATGGATTTGTGACGTAACATGGTCAAGGCCCCTCTGATGTGCATCGATAACTTCTGCCTATAAGAAATGCTTTTCGTCACAAGTGACAAAACGCACTGCGCCTGTCACCCTGAGAAATACAATTGTTGAGTCTCATGTACCTACCTGCGCCATTGACATTGAAACATACAGTTGTTAAGTCTCTTATGCCGTAATTTTCTGGCTATCAAGCACTGCGGGCGGAACACACTGTTAGTTGCTAAGCGACAGATTTTCCACTGGAGGATGGTAGCCAGGCGGAAGAGTTCTACTGCTTCTAAAACTCAAAGCCAAAGCGAGGGTTCGAGTTAGGTCACTTGTGCCGAAAATTAATTATTTACGTTAAGTGTTTTATCGGTCCATTGAAATTAAAACTGCAAGTTATAATTATACATTTATGAATTCGTTTTTGAAACCCTAATCGATGGGTATGAAAGATAGTTTTTTTTTACCGCCAGTTTGTTTTTTATTTTTTCATGTATCTAGTGTCACTTGGGTTATCAATGCGAATCTGATGATATATCATACATTCAAATCGGTTAAGCCGTTTAGAATATATGGTGGAATCAAAAAGGAGTGACAATCACACATAGTGCTTCAAAAATCATATAGCTTCTTTTTATGATTGCCTCCTGTTAGAAAACAGACCTCTAAATTTTTATGTCTAATATTTTTGGTCATAGATACGGTAAAATTATTCAAAGTCAAAGTCAAAATCATTTATTCAATTTAGGCGTCTACGACGCTCTTATGAAGGTCAATTACCAATTTTAATATTGAAATATACTACATTGTACTGCCACGTTCAGCAAACAAAAATTATAGAGCCACTGCGAAAAGAACGGGTTATATAACAGTATTTATTTTTGTGTTGCTTTTATTTTTATTGAATGTGAATTTATGAAGTAAATGTTAAATCATTTGATATATTTATATATATATATATATATTGATATTTAATTCAGTTTTGTTCGCTGTAGCATTTAGATTTTAAATTTGTTGTGCAGTCAGTAGATATATTTGATAAGACAAAATGTATATAAATAATATATGGCAATCTCACTAGCAGCAACATACTTAATCTGCTTTTTGATCACTTGAAACCATCCGTTTAATTTCTTACTCTTATTTCACTCGACTAAGGTCAGGAATATAATGTTTCTCACTTTAAACTCTTCTCGATCTTTGGTATCCCTGAGCACGAACTTTACATTTAATCAAATCATCCACGTTCATGTTTTCTTAGTTCAACATGAATTGATTCATTTTGAACTAAACAAACGTAGAGATAATTCTACCACCACTGTTCTTGTACACCAGAGATTCTAGCTTTAAATAAATTAGCTATTGTAGTGCTATAAATAAGCAGACAAACATCTAGTAGGTTAACATTATTCAGCCATACTGTAGCTATTCTTATCTCTACTACACATAAGGAAGCTATTTCAACTTCTTTGAAATTATTCATTAATCCCAAGGGATTAAATGCGGGGGTCTGGATTCTACAAGTTTATCATTGCGTTCGTGTAAGCTTTTATTTCGAAAGCACTATGTGTGGTTTTTGTGATCTTTAATGTTGTTTGGATGTATTTTGGTTAGGGCATTGACATCAATTTTTGTGGGAATAATAGAAGTAATGAGAGATACATTTAGGGTATTGAAGCTAAATTAATATTCGAGTAAATTAATAATATCGGTCTTTAAATTAGTTTTCGAATCAAGCCAGTAGTGTTTTGGAACCAACACAATAATTAATGTTAGTCATAAATTAATTCCCGACTGTTATTATTGATATTTTTTTATGCCTAATAGGTTAGCTTTTTACCACTATCTCACCTGAGGGTATGTGATGTTGTGGCCGAAGGTGTTGTTCAGGCTAACCTAGAATTACTGGCTCTCAAGGACAGCTGCCGGAACACACCGTTAGGTGCTTGGCGACAAATTTTCTACTTGCAAAATGCCCTACCACTATGCTGTAACAACTGCCATCCGATGACAACAACCGGGACCTACGGCTTGACGTGCCCTCCGAAGCACGGAAGCACTTAGTAGTAATCTCACTAGCGGTCACCCATCCAAGTCATGACCGCGGCGACGTTGTATAACTTTGCTGATCGGTTAAAAACAGCTAAGCAAACTTCACTCCCGTAAGTGTTCAAAAATAAAATTCCCGACTATTAAATGTATTTTAAAGTCCAGTGAAGTCATAACATGGATGGGTGACCACTGAGGGCAATAATACTGAACGATCCATGCTTCGGAAGTCACGTTAAACCATCGTCGGTTCCGGCTGTTGTCTTAGAATGGCAGTTATAATATCATGGTGGTAGAGCATTTTGCGAATGCCCGCCTGGCTAGATACCACCTACAAATTGAAAATCTGTCGCACGTAAAAGTATATTCTGGCAGCTGTTTTTATGAATCAATATTTCTAGGTTAGCCTAAACATGTCTTCTACTACATCATCACTGTCCATCAGGTGAGATAGTGTTCAAAAGCGAGCTTGTCAGATATAAATAAAAAAGTTTCTCAATGACAAACTTTTTTCATCATAATATTCTACAATTTAAGTATACAAGTACTTTTATTAGCAACATCTAAACAATATAATGCATGGCCGTAAAACAATGACACTATTTTAGTGCTACAGATTGTCTGTAACTATATATTTCTATATATACATATATATATATAGAAACATGTAAGCACCTTTTTGATTCGATTCACTTCCATTTATCTGGTGCTCTTCTCACACAAATCTTTATTATTTAAATACTAAGTTATGCAACGCTTAAAATTACAAACACAACAAATTGGAAAATATTTATGATATGGTGACCTGATGTGATTGGTAGGTAGTTATGCATCCCCCTCGCCCTTCAGCCTTAGACTAGAGGGGGCTTATTCAGCAAACATCGATGCATTTCTTGCGAATGCTGAGTAAGACTTCTGCTAAGACCACCATGTCTATCTAAGTTAACATTAAGCCTTTTGTTCATTTTATTAATTCATTATTATTAAAGCCTCAGTATCGGCAACACGTATTTTTAATATTAGTTTTTAAAAAACCTTTAGAGTGCTCCCCAAATTTGACTGGCGCAGCCGGTAGGATTTACTCGTTTATAGCTGTGCTAGTTTTCGCGAGTTTCGGGTATCCAAATTTACTTGTTCGCGAATACGCTGCGCAGATCCAGAGTGAATCCTCGAACCAAACAAATTCGTCAACTACGGGACACGCAGTATGGGAGCGGTCGGTTGGTGAGTCAAACATTTCGCCATCCTTTCCAAAAACCTCCCCTACTTTTTTTTGTTATGTTTGAGATAAGACTTTGCTCATTATAACGTATCTGGTGACTCAATATAAAATTCTATTCAGTGTGCCATTATAAGCGATAAGAATAAAAAAAATAGAGCTAAGAACTGTAGAGACAGTTTAGACGATTAATTATTTAAATTAAATAAAACAAAGGTTCAAGTAGAATCATAATTGCCGGTCTCTAAATTGATCAGGTATTGTAATTAAGTAATATAAACGTAATTTTAGCAATTAAAAATATATCAAGTTTTCATACATTTTACAACTTTTACAAATTTTCTTAAAAGTGTTTTTCTTCGATTGACTGATTTTATGTGTGCTTGTTATATTGTTTTACTGTGTATTTTGTGTGTTGAATATTTTTGTGTAATTTTAATTGTGTGTACTATCTGACCTGCTCATTACTCTATTCGCAAAGATGTCTCAAGACGAAACTATTGTGCCGATCCCTCGCGAGATGTTAAGCCTTATTCCCATGTATGGAGGAGACAAGGGACAATTAAACCTCTTTATTAGAAAATGTGAATATGTAATTAGCAGGTATAGAGGTAATGATGCTCAGGATTTATATGTGTACCAATCTGTAACAAGTCGCCTTAATGATAAAGCTGCCTCTTTATTATCGGAACGTGAGGATGTTGTGACTTGGAGTGCCTTAAAAGTGTTATTAAAGCAACATTTTGGAGATCCACGTAGTGAACAATGTATAAGTATCGAACTAGAATCCATGAAAATTAAACCCGGTGAAAATTACTTAGACTTTTGTAACCGCATACAAAGTTTTCGGTCATTATTAATCTCGAAAGTTAATATGTTAGAAGGTGATGATTTGAAGCTTGCGAAAGCTTCTATATATAATAATACGTCTCTAAATGTGTTCTTATATAATTTACCTGAAGATATGGTGCGCATAGTGCGACTAAAATCGCCTGCAACTTTGGAAGCTGCTCTTAGTGTTGTTCTTGAGGAAGTAAACTTCCACGACCAATATAACATGAGGAAACGTATGCACGGTAGTAATAGTAGCAATTTTGTACCAAAACCGTTTTCAACACAAAATCCCGGCATTGGTTTCAAATTCGGTGCGAATTCGCAACCGACAGGCTTTAAGTTTCCGGCCCCGTTTCCAAACAATGAAACGCAGAAATTTAATTTCGGAAATCAACCTGCACAGTTAAATATGCCTCAAGGTCAGCCGCAATATTTCGGCAGCCGCCCTCAGCTCGGGTACCGTCCGATGCCATTCAGTTACCGCCCACCTCAGTTCGGTTACCGACCACCTCAATTCGGATATCGTCCACCACAGTTGGGTTATCGCCCGCAGTTCGGTAATAATCAACCACAGCAATCAGGTTTTAAACCAAATCTTAATGCAGGGATGACACCCCAACAATTCGGGTACAAACCGTCCCAAGTTCAACCGCCACGTTTTCAAGCTTCCGACGTGACTATGAGAACGATCCCTCAAACGCCACGCGAAGGTTTTAAACTAAACGAGCTAATTGAACATGAAGACGAACAGTACTACGACAACTATGACCATGACTTAGAATATGACATGTACGGACAATATAGTTACACTGACGTCACTGACTATGAGCAGTATAACAACGATACGTCTTATGAGACCTCACAGACTGACTGTATACCTCATGAACAGACGGCTGAAAATTTTCCCATACCGGCCTCTATAAAAGACAAGAAACTATAGAGTTGAATTGTGATCCCACACTTAAATTACCTCACATTTACATACCGGAAATAGATGCGAAGATGATGATTGACACAGGCAGCACTAGATCGTTCCTAAGCCCTCAAAAGGCATACCGATTCTTTTGTAACAACATTAAACATGAACCCTTTCAAGTAGTCAGCACCCACGCATCTAGTAGACATAGTGAAGTTATTGAAATTCCTCTTCTACCAATATTCCAAAGTAACGATTACCACAAATTTTATTTGTATAACGTTGACTCTCGCTATGACGGTTTAATTGGAAATGATTTGTTAAAGCAATTGGAAGCAGTAATTGATCTTAAACAATTGGTCTTAAAAACCAAAACCACATGCATTCCAATTATAAACAAAAATTTGGACTATGAAATTGAACTTGAACCGAGAACTGAACACCGAGTTAGACTACCTACAGACCAACATTCAGGATTAGCTATAATTGACTATAGAGAATTTGGCCCCGGTGTACGTATGCCGAGTGCACTCGTAAACTGTAATAATGGATATGCTACTACAGTTATTCAAAACGCTTCTGAGGAACGAGTTACCCTCTCAGTAAAGCAACCATTGCAAGTGACAAATCACTCAAGTACCGAATGCGACCTTAATTTTAACACAAATATGACGGACATATAGACTGACAGATTACTGATTGAAAATTTAAATAAACTCAGATTGGACCATACTAATGACGAAGAACGCGAAAAAATTTATAGATTATGTAGAGAATACAAAGACATATTTTATTGCGACCAGACACCTTTGACATTTACCAACCAGGTTAAACATAGAATACGAACTAAAAATGAAGACCCAATTTATGTGAAACCTTACCGACAGGCTCCTACACAAGCAGACGAAATAAATAGACAAGTACAGAAAATGTTACAAGACAATATAGTACAGGAATCCCATTCTCCGTGGAATGCTCCAGTGCACCTAGTACCAAAAAAAACTGATGCATCTGGGGAACTAAAGTTCCGAATGGTCATTGACTATAGACGCCTGAACGATATTACAGTTGACGATAAGTATCCCTTACCAAATATAAATGACCTGTTCGACAAGCTAGGTAAAAGCGTATATTTTAGTACCATTGACCTTGCTAGTGGGTACCACCAAATTGAGGTAGAGGAACAGGACAGACAGAAAACCGCTTTTAGCGCTAACGGACATTTTGAATTTTTAAGGATGCCTTTTGGTCTAAAAACGGCTCCAGCTACTTTCCAGCGTACCATGGACAATGTTCTTCGAGGCCTGCAGGGTCTCCACTGTATGGTATATCTTGATGACGTAATAATATTCTCGTCCAGCCTTGATGAGCACATCCAAAAACTACGATTAGTTTTTGACCGACTCAGACAAACAAACCTTAAGGTGCAGCTTGACAAATCAGAATTCCTACAAAAGGAAGTATTATATCTCGAACACATCATAACGAAAGACGGACTAAAACCTAATGACGACAAAATTAAAGCCGTAATGAACTTTCCCCTACCAAAAACCACGACAGAAATTAAAAGCTTTTTAGGACTCGTTGGCTATTACAGACGCTTTATACCTGACTTTGCAAAACTGACGCAACCATTGACCGCATGCTTGAAAAAACGCAACAAAATTATAATCGACCAAAAGTATATTGACGCATTCAACAAATGTAAAGAGCTCTTGACTCATGCACCACTTTTACAGTATCCTGACTATGATAAACCGTTTATTCTGACAACAGACGCATCGAATGTAGCATTGGGAGCGGTCCTCTCTCAAGGACAGGTTGGTAGTGATAAGCCGGTTGCTTACGCGAGTCGTACCTTGAGTGATACAGAGACACGGTATAGCACCATAGAGCGAGAGCTTCTCGCTATTATCTGGGCTACAAAACATTTTCGACCAAACCTATATGGCCGAAAGTTCTATATATACACCGATCACCGTCCTTTAGCTTGGCTAAATTCTCTTAAAGACCCGAACAGTAAACTCACGCGTTGGCGACTACGATTACAAGACTTTGACTTTGAGATCATTTACAAGAACGGCAAACAGAATACTAACGCTGACGCTCTTAGTAGAATCAAGATTAACGCCTTAGACTCTGACAATGACGGGAACTCAATGGCGGTAAACCTAGACAAAAAGGAACGTAAATTACAGTCCGAAATGGATGACGTTGTTCAACGAATCGTAAGATTATCAACTGACAAACCTGAACGTCGCGACTCATCGACTATTACTATATCAGATTCAGATAGGACACTGTCCGCTAGCCCAGTTAGTATATCAGATTCATCAGATGCTACTGTAACTCTTTCTGAACTCGTAACAAAACGACCACTCCGAGAATTAGAACTTCCGGTAATCCCATCACCTCCTGGAAGTAGTCAATCACAAACCGTTCATTCTGCCGCTGATCTAGAATCAAAAGGAATACCCATTTTACACGAGGCTATTGACAACAAACCAAACCAAATTTTAGTATTCTCATGGTTAAAAAATGAACTACATGTTAAGGATCTTTCGCACGAAAAACACAAAATTTTAGAAGTTTTCTTACCAACAAATAACCCAGAACTGGTCAAAAACTTTCTCAAAGAATACATCAGGCCCAAAATAAAATATTTTATTTATTTCGAGGAAGACGAACACCGCCGTCAGTTTAGTAACATAGTTATAGGCTTATTTAAGAAAGATATGATCAATCTGCATGAGTGTACAGAACGTGTAGTGTATGTTGGGGAAGAAGCAGAACAGAAAGCGATTGTTTTAAAATATCACGATGGCAAGACATGCCATCGTGGCATTAAAGAAACATTAGTCAGGCTCAGAAGGAATTACTGCTGGAACAAAATGGAGGAGATGGTTACGGCAATAATTAATTCTTGCGTAGCTTGCAGCAAAATGAAATACGACAGAAAACCTATAAAACCGGTAATGCAATTAACGCAAACACAGGACGCTCCATTTCAGGAATTGTTCATTGATCTGTTTTCAATAGAAGGAAAATACTACTTAACTCTTATTGACGCATTCAGTAAGTTAGGCCAAGCTATTGAAATACCTAACAAGTCGACACCAGAAGTTGTAAGAGCCCTGGTGAAGTATTTCTCTTTCTATGGAATCCCTAAAAAGATAAGTTCGGATCCGGGAATGGAATTCAATAACGAGTTAATGAAGGAATTCCTTAGCCTCCACAAAGTAGAACGCCACATAGGTACAATAAATAACCCTAACTCCATGGGGCTTATAGAGCGTTTTCACTCTACACTTATAGAAATATACAGACTAGCCAAATACCAACAAAAGTGCACAGATGCCGCTTCAATCATGACTTACTCAGTCATGGCATATAACCATACTATACACTCCACCACAGGACTCACCCCGTTCGAAGTAGTTTTCGGTCATACAGATACAGATAATCCGTTCAACGTAGAGTTCGAAAAATCATATATACAACAACTAGTTAAAGATCATGAGAAACGAACTAAATTTTTGTATACACATCTGGCAGAAAGGTTAGCAGCTAGTAAAGAAAAGATAAGGCAGAAACAAGGTGGTGAGACTGATATTGAACTTTTACCGGGAAAGACCGTTTTCGTGAAAGACATTAACAAGCGAAAGAGTAAGGACAAGGCTAGATATAAGAAAGCTAAAGTTTTGAATGTAGTTGAAAGGAACGTAGTCCCCATTAAGGTAGACTGTGAGAAAAGAGATACTAAAGCTCCTATTAAAAATATAAAACGCCCTCCACAGGTGGTGTACTCTGACGCTGGTGACGTCGACAGTCGCCCTTCATCTTCAATTACTTGAGAGTAATCCGGGAGTACTGCCGGTAAAAGAAGGACAAGCATATGTGCAAATAGATAATTGGACAATTATTAAAACTATAAATTTAGATAACATATACATAGATTTACATTTTGTCATATCGCAATTCACAGAGTTTAAAAATTTGATAGCTTTAAACAAAACGTTCCCTCATGCATTTATTGGAATATTAATGCACGCAGAGCATCTACGCGACATGACTATAGATAAATACCACCAATTAATTCCACAGCGATTTAAGAGAGGCATTCTTAACCCATTAGGCTCTCTTATAAAAATTGTGACGGGAAATCTCGATCACGATGACGCTCTTAAATATGATAAAATAACTTCCGAAATAATTCATGACCAAGTTTTTGTTACAAAGAAAGTAACAGTAGTCTCCAAAATGTTAGACAGCTTTATAAACACTACTGAGTTAATGTATCAGAATTCACTTATTCTTGATAAACGCCTTCAGAAGTTGGAAACATCATTGCAAGAGACAATAGCTAAAGAAAATAATGTAGCCGTGTCTTCTTATATTCTAGGATTGTATAGTTTATTTATAAGTAACTTTCGTACAATATTTACTAAGTTAAGCGAAGTAGAGACTGCATTAGCACTAAGCAAAAGTTCTATTTTACACCAGTCTATTGTAAACTCTACCGAATTATTAAACCATTTAAAATTGATAAATACCGTTGGCAATTTGGTATATGAACCTAATGAGTCTAATTTAGTCAGAATTGAAGAAACTATTTCTGTAAAGTCATACATTAAGAAAAACCAGATTACGTTTATAATGGAGGTTCCATTAACTGATAATTGTACTTACAACTATTATAAAATGTATTCCTTACCTGTTTTCCATGAACCTGTAAACCAAACCTTAGCTATATTTCCTAAATATCCTTACCTATTGGCGAAAGGAACGACGTACTTGCCTATCGCAACTCCGTGCCGCCCACTCGCCGCTGGAGACCTATTTCTATGCAATGACGACAACAAAGCCCTAAGTATCGGGCCTACTTGCGAAGAACAACTCTTGAAATTTGAAAGTAACCTTACATGCTGCAGACAATATCCTATTTTTATAGAAGACATAAAAGTTCAGAAAATTAACGATGTAAATTGGATACTATTCACAAAATTGAAAACGACGCTTACCAAACGGTGTGCCGATGAAATATTTAAATACCCTGTTTATGGAACATACGTCATGACCCTCGAAAAGCCCTGTGACATCGAGATTAATGGCCTTAAAATACGTCATCATCATGTCTATACGGAAATGGATGTCTCGACGCCGCTGCCCATAGTCAACTTACCACCGCTTCCTACGAACGCGAGTTTATCCAGTGCACGCGCACTTAATATGCACGAGATCAATTTAGATGAAGTGAAATACTTGTCCTTTGTGTTAAAAAACAGTGAAATATTCGATAGTGCTATAAACAGAGAAACAGACTCTAGCATCAGTGCTCTAGTTTACGTCGCGTTAGGCCTCGTAATATTAAGTTTTTGTATAATTATTGTTGTGTATGCTTTTCATTTAAAAATTATTAAACTTTTACGAAATTATCGGAAAAGTCCTAAAATCGAACATTCCGATAATTTCTCTCTTGGGGAGGGAGAAGTTATGCATCCCCCTCGCCCTTCAGCCTTAGACTAGAGGGGGCTTATTCAGCAAACATCGATGCATTTCTTGCGAATGCTGAGTAAGACTTCTGCTAAGACCACCATGTCTATCTAAGTTAACATTAAGCCTTTTGTTCATTTTATTAATTCATTATTATTAAAGCCTCAGTATCGGCAACACGTATTTTTAATATTAGTTTTTAAAAAACCTTTAGAGTGCTCCCCAAATTTGACTAGGTACCTTCTTACGTAGGTACCAATATTCACAAAGACACTGCAGTGTTTTTTATATTCTAGCAGATACAAAGGGCATTCCAAAAGATATCAACAGCAAAATTAAACATCTTAGTTTTGTAGTGTCCGCTATAAACACATAATGTTATCTTTCTATGTTGCAAATACATATCAAGAAAAACAGGTTCTGTGTTTTAATGTAAAGCAATATTATCTAGGTATTTGAATTATGTCTCATTCTATATGAGTTCCGTAATATTTTGTTAACCAGTTAATTAAGGTATAATACAGTCATAATATCAATCAAGCAAAATACCCTACTCGTAGAATATGCGTCCCCTTCACTTTCACAATTTTTTGTGTGTACATTTTTGGCGAAGGTGTATGTGTATGAAATAATAAACAGAAACTTGCCTTGGAAAGGATTTTTGTCGCCCTTTCTTATTGGACTGGTTCTTTTTTAAACCTTTAGAACTGGTAGGCGCATGACAAAATCTTTTAGACAAAACCATCAAATAACTTGGAGCAGTCGGTAGGATATTCTCTATTGTAACGCTCGTTCCCTTTTGAACTGTTAAAAGAGAACTTTTGAATGGTTAGCAATTTTTTTAATACTTAGTAGATTGATTTCCCTAACAGATTCACAGGAATTCCGGAGTCAGGTTCAATGCATTGTAACATTACAAGTTGAATCTCGTAAAATGCGTTCATAAAATACAAATTTTACACACCAGACTTGGCAACCAGGCAGACTTAATGTCCCATTGTAATAAACGCACTGCCACGGGCAAATGTTACTATTTTATGTATACCTGTGACCGGTGGAAAGGAGAAATTTCACCTTAGTTTATATTCAATCAGTTGGGAGAATTGTCGAAGGTTTATGTTCAGACTCTCTAGTAAGCAGTTCCTACGTTTCATAGAGGAGTTAGTTTAAATATTAACAGGTTTGTCAGTTTTAAAACAAGAAACTGTTCTCCATTTTTTACCATATATAGATAGGATAGAAGTTAGGTTACATAAGTTTTATCTTTTCACGATTTTTCTAGAACAATATGTGATTCTCCGAAAAGTTATCCCGATTTTGGCTATTTGTATCATTACCAAATATGTGGTAGATCTAAGTTTCTTTACCGATGACGTCAGTAATAAAACATTTTGTTAACCTATACATTAAATGACGTCATACAAATAACTAAATTGTTTGTTTATATCTACATTTCAAAGTGTGATAGAGAAGACTGACACACAGACTTGTTTATAGCTAGAATCGCATCGCAAAATTAAAACGCATTCCTCGCATCAATACCAGCTCTATTTTTACTAGTGATGTCTCACACGTATCGATAGATAAATGCAAATACACCAGACACCTGTTAAGTGGGTATTTAATCATTGAAAGATTAATGTAATTGACGGTATGGCGATAAACCAACAGCAGGGATTGACGGGTTTTTAACAAGACGCGTTCATGTTATATTCATCGATGGGCCCGGGAAGGATGTTCGTAATCACGAGTTCAGCATAACCTGCATAAATTTGTATAGGGTTGGTGCCGAGATGACTTTTATTAATATCAATGGGTGTAAAAAGGCTTCACTATCGTTAGATATCGAGCCTTCAACGCGTACAAGCGAACATCATGTATAACTAATTAGAATACGCGAGGCAAAAATCGGAATAGGAGTTACTAAAAGGCAAAACATAAGTAGATATTACTGATATTTATCGATAGTTTTTGGGGTTTTCTGATGTAGTATTTTTTCTGTAATAGTCTGGAGTTTAGTACCATGATTTGGAAAGTACCCTGTACAGTCTGGAGCTTAGTACTAAGCTCCACCCCGGAACAGTTATAAATTTAAATCAAATTTTGTCAGGCAGTTCAAATGCCTCTCTGTGAGTCTGCAAAGACCTGTAGGTTGTCGAAATGTTTTCATTGTAGTAGCTGTAGTGTGTATATTTTCTTAATATATGCCTATAACCTAATAAAATATATAAATATAAAAACATAAGGTCTGTTATGATAGGCTTTATAGGACTGTATCTGGATGCTAAAAGCTGAGCATGCTTGCGTAAGGAATCCAAGACTCGAAGAAGGTAATTACGACTTACGTTACCGTCGCTTTTGATACATTCATGGACATTCGTTCGCAAGATTTGAAAGGTGGCGAAAATGTATTGATTGAACGAGTTATTTGCCAATTGAGTTGTGTAAGCCGATGATTATATTACTTTCTTCGACAGAGCATAACTTACAGAATAACGGAAGATGATAACGATTATGCTTGGATCTTGTGAGGGAAAGGAAGTGAATGTTAGTTTATACTTAAACTTCAGAGTACAGTAATGATTTTAGAAAAGATTGGATGTATAACTACAAGTGATGTTATGATTGATGGAGTAAAAGTTGAACAGTTAAGGTTTTATATTACGAGAAATATCATATATATAAGTATATAAGGCAAAATTCGCACATTTTACTATAATAAAAGAGTCGATTTAAATCATAGATATAAATTAGGTACACAAACATAAATCAATAAAAGCATTTCAGCATTTCTATATCAGATATATTAAAAGCATTTCTACATCTATGGTGATGCAAATTCGGCAAGCTTTTTGTATTTTTTTATAGGCTAACCAGTGACCTCTATCTCACCTGATATTAAATGATGATGTGCTCGTAGATGTTGTTCAAGCAGGCTACAGGCTCTCAAAAAGAGCTGTGGGAACAGACCGTTAGTTGCTTGGCGACAGATTTTCTACTTAATAGTGGTAGCTAGCCAGGCGGGCCTGCGCAAAATACCCTTCCACCATGCAAATGAGTTTATCATGAATTTGCATTACTTCATAGGCATTTTGTGAATGCATCATGGTCACCTCCATATAAACTCAGTTATTATAAAAATGTTATTGTTACGGATCATGCACGAGACCAACTTGATGTTAAGCGGTAACTTTTGCCTATAACAGATGTATTTCGTCACAAGTGACGAACTGCACAGCACCCATAATCCTAAAACATAACAATTTAAGTCTCATGTGCCTGTAATTTCATGAATTGCTTACTGGCTCTCAAGGACTGCTGCCGGAACACACTGTTAGGTGCTTGGAGATGGATTGTCCACTTAAGGTTGGTAGCCAGGCGAGCATTCGCAAAATGCACTTTCAGCACGTGGTGAACTTAAGCCGCGGTGGGGATCGAAATACAATAAAACTTCTGTAATGCGTAGTGCGTAATACTCTTAAATCTAATGAAATTCTAAACTGCCAATAAGATAGTGTGTACCTATATTTTCTAGTAACTATACCGCTTACTTACTTTTACGATTGACATCTGATGTTTTCCCATAAGAGTAGAATTAACGCATTAATTTTATTATTTTCTTATTGGTTTTGGTGATAGAAAACGTTTATGGCCGTAGATTTCCTCTCACGTGGAATGGAACCGTATTAATTTAATTAATTGGTAATTATTGGTTTATCTGCTAACGATTTTAAAATAGCGTTGTTCGTATAAATATTTTTATAGTAAAGCGATGGAGCTGGGTAATATCTGTTATTATTGAACTTGTCTTTCTTGTTTGAGATAGAGCACTAACAAAATTGTTTCTAATAAAGTCTCGAAGTTTTAATTTTATGATGATGCTGGCTTTCACCCGGAAATGGTTATGTCGCTGTTTTCCCTAATCTGTATTAAAGAGTAGTTTTTAAACTGATCTGTCAATCAGTATAAAAAGTATTCTAAGTGCTAATGACAAAGCTACCAAATTTCAGCAAAAACCATTTGGCCGTTTTGGAGGTAGATTGTAGTTAATAAACATACATTTATAGTAGGATCCAAATACTGAAGCTTTAATTTGTTCCTTGTTTTTCCTTGTTTTAATTTATTCCTAGGGTTTTCAATAAGTAGAGGCAACTTTAAGAATGAAATAAACATGGTAATGTAGAAATATTCATTTATACTTTTCGATGTTTTTGAACTATCGACAGCGCTTAATCACAAGTGGTACAACACTAAATTTATCTTAATTTATGGTTAGCTAGATTAGTGAACTGATGATTCCTTATTATTTAGGTTGTAGCGTTGTCTTTCATTTTTTACGCTTGCTTTGTTAATAATTGTTATCGCGTAAGTTTTTCGGAACAAAGCCCGCGTCTCACTTCAAACCCGAAGCCTAGATGACATTTCCATTTGATGTACTAAAGTAAACGTCAGTACTGTAAAATAAATATTTATTTTATTTTACATTATGTTTACATATTTTACATTTTATATTATTTTGGAGCGCTCGTAGCGGAGTTTGCTTAGCCATTCTGTTGGATGGGTGACCGCTGGTGAGACATTACTACTGAGCGCTTCCGTGCTTCGGAGGGCACGTTAAGCTGTCGGTCCTGGTTGTTGTCTTAGGATGGCAGCCGTTATAGCGTGGTGGTAGGGCATTTTACGAATAGCTAGCTACCACCCTCAAGTAGAAAAGCTGTCGCCAAGCACCTAACAGTGTATTCCGATAGCTGTCCTTGAGAGCCAGTAATTCTAGGTTAGCCTGAACAACATCTTCGACCGCATCATCACTTATCATCAAGTGAGATAGTGGTCAAAGGCTAACCTATCAGGCATAAAAAAAATATGATTATACAAAATTATAAACCTAGCTATCAGAAAAAACCTTTTCCGAGAATTTATTAAATAAATATGGATATGATGAATCAGCTGTTTGTATGATTTATACTTAGTTAAGGGTTTATTCAAAAATTTAGTAAACAAATATTTTTTTCAACATTATGCAATTATAACATAAATTGACAACCCTGTATAAAATATTAAATGCGTCGTCAAACATTATCGCGGCATAATTACGGGTGGTTGGAATAAGGGTTGGGTGCGATTGCGCGGTATTTTATATATATGGTAAATTGATAACAATGGTTTTCAATACAAAAAAACTTTAATAAATAATAATTATCTGCCTTTCATACTTTGTGATATAGTAGATTGCTTACCAAGGGAGCATACTGAAACTGTGTTCCCCCATTTAGTATGTAAGAATACTCCCCATAGTAATGTAATTACTTAATAAATTTCTCGGTTAACTTAAAAAATGGCACGGACCCCGGAGTCTGAGGAAAATGAACAAAACCAAATAAAAAAAAAACAACCATTTTAAGGGGGAGAGTGTTGCTTTGAATCCAGAGCGGAATGAAAGAATCAAAAATAGAATCCTGAGTGCAGTGAAGGATTCGAAGTTACTCGAGCATGTAATAATTGTTTGCTCCCAAGGTGGACACTCTATTTTTTATTACCCTCTATGAGAAAATATATACCTAAGTGCAAGTAATTATTAAGAATAAATCTTTTATTTATTTAGATAAAATTAGGAAAAATAAGACGTAGCATAGAAATAGTTAAAGGCATTAGCTTTGAACTATTTCACTACTTATTTCACTATTTATCATTGTTACGATGCACTTCCATAATTTTTCATATATTAATGTTTACGCAAAATGCCCATTACAGTTGTCGAATTATTTACAGCTTGAGAATTTGAAATAGTCTCAGAAAATGACGTCTCAGGATGTAATTTTCGAGAAATAATATTATATTTTAGGTATTAAAAAAAAAATTCTTAATTTAAAAAAAACCTTATAAATAATAAAAAGCAGCTAGTAACTTGTTCAGACAATGTTCTTTAGTGATTGGAACTTTTACTAAAAATATCTACATTCTAAATTCAATTCACTTTTTGTCACTCAGGGATTAAAAAGCTTAAGTCCCTATTTACGAGGAATAAACTAGCTCTTTTCATATTAAAGATAAAATATGAACTAACATTCACATAATTACACTTTCATTACTTTACATAGATAAATTGTTGTTTTAAGATAAAAAGCAAAAAAATTAGTTGAATAAATTTCAAACACCATAGAATGTTTTACATTATTTTTTTATTCCCTTCTAATAGCGTTATTTTATTTTGTCATTGAATAAATAAAAAACCATCATGTACACAACCATATGTAACACGGCGCGGCGCATATAATGTGCAGCACGTGGACCAACGAATAGACGTGTATAGAGTTCGCGTTAAAAGATTACCCGCTACCCGCTCACAATAGAACCAGCGCTTTACCCATACATAATTGCAGATCCCCGCACCGAATTGCAGGGAGCGGATCGACAACACCGACAGTTTGTTTTCCTCTTGCACCTCCTCCCCGACAATCTTTTCAATCCTTACAACTCCTGCGCATGTGTGAAACGTGTATGATACTAGTCGATTACGAGCTTCGAGAAAAAATAAACAGGTTGTGATACGCAGATAATTTTTCAGACTGCATGAGATATTTACTCAGACAACATTACATTGATGTTGGAAGACATTATGGGCATAGTGTTTTTAATAATGTGAAATAATGATTTAATAATATTCACTTGATTATGAAACTTCTGGAGACAAACTCGAATCAATTGTAGATGGTTCATTTTGATAACTATCGCGAGTTATATCAATATTGCTGGTCGGAATCTTTCTAGTAAATAGTAGATGGTGACAGACAATAATAACTCTGCGTAAGTAAGTAAGTGTTTGCCTAGTTGAACCCTTAAAAGGGTCCATCTCAGCTAAATGAACCATGATCCTGGTTTCTCGAACAGTGGTCTTCCTTTGTATCGCATTTAGATACATTATCAGATGTTCCAAACTGTTTATAATGTGCCATGGCGTTAAGTGAACGGCCATTTTTCTGTAAACCGTTTCCGTTTATTTCAAACGTGTTTGAACAAAGTGCTTTTGCAAAACGTATTTTCATCATATTTTAATTACCAAAAGTTTGAACTGTGTCGCTACGTGCACTCTAGCTTTAAAAAGGCGAAATAATCAAAGGGGAAATACGCTTTCAAAGTGTCAATCTAGTTAACTCAAAATATAAACAGATGAAATCTAATTTGACACGAGCCGCGCTTCAAAACCGCAAAAGTCGAAACAAGCACATCTGACTGACGGCAATCAAAATGAAAACTTCAACTCGGCCATAATCAACCATTTTCAGAAGAACCGCAAATCTATTTAAAACGTGCTTTAAGACAGATCTGATAAATTTGGTTGTGAACTCGTCAGTTTCAAATCACTTTAAACAACCAATTACACTAGACCTGAAAATGCAACCTGATTTAGTTTATTAGACAGGTCAAATGATTCTGGTTCTATTTAAGAGCTCTGGCGCAAGTCCAAGTGCCTAAAGAAACCGCAAGACTACAAAAAAATGTCAAACAGTTTGATCTGCAAATAATGTTGATCGAAATATCGTGACGCGTGCTCTAGAGACGGTGAAGATTAGTTGCATGATTCTTTATGTAAGTACTTAACTACAACTGATGTATTATTTTAATATTTTTATGTTTACAATAACGCATCTACTGCGGATTACATTACAAAATTACAAATTTACGAGAATATGACGCAACCCTATAATTTTAATATTTGCAATAACGCATGCTCTGCGGATTACATTACTAAAAACAAAATTTTGTAATGATGTATTATTTTTTCAAAAATGTAGTAAAGTAGGTATATAATATACAAGTATGTATGTATTATGAAACAGTAATACTTATTGCTAAAAGCCTTGTAATCAGTCTTACCTGTTTAGTTTAGTAGCAGATCTATTTTTAGTGTGCTTGGTGATGAATATATTTTAAATTTTTTGATCGTTATATTCATCGTGTTTGGTAGACCTTTTTATACTTGATAGGTTAGCCTTTGACCACTATCTCACCTGATGGTAAGTGATGATAGGGTCAAAGGTGTTCTTCAGGCTAACCTCGAATTACTGGCTCTCAAGTAAGACTTGAGGGTGGTTGCTAGCCAGACGGGCATTCACAAAATGCATAACCACCATGGCAAAAAATCAGTTCTTAAATTACAATGTAATATAAAGTAAAAAAAACACCAAGTGTGAGTCGAATCAAACCAAACTATGTTTAATTTTATTTTATTAATATTTATATATAAAAGTAAATCCCCGCAATTGATTTGGATTAATATGCTAAATGAAAGCCCGACTTACACTTTGCCCTTGTATACTAGGTACCTCCTTAGCTAACATACAAATATTGAATATTTCTTGTTACTTAAGTTTTTGAGATGAACCTAGTAAATTATGTTTTAAACCAGATATTCGACGAAATTTCATTTCAGTACAAATAATACCTAAAATACTCTTCTTAATGAGCTATACAAGGTGACAACCTTGTATAGCTCCACCACACCCACACGCTAGGGCATGAAAAATCCTTTAAATCTACCTTTTCATGTAAGGAACCTCTCAAGAAAATAATTTTAGTGCCTAAATTTCATGTTGGTTAATCATTCCGTTTACGAACTATTTTATTATTTCTGTCTTTATGACTTATGTCATAACATAAAGGGGGCGATTTAAATCAATTAGGACATTATAATGGAAAAGATAATATAAAAATAATAAATAATATAGATGGTTTAAACATAAAATACGCATTATTAGGGATAACTCCAATAGTACTTGCCAAATCTCACTCAAATTTAAATGGGACCATAAGACAAGCACCAGCTTTCGAATGTAAAAAAAATACCAAAGTCAGTGCATCCTGTAAAGAGTTATATAATAAAATAATTTATTTGTAAGACATGGTATGTTTACAATTACAATAACATACAGGATGGTATAAAAAAAATTAATACATCGCATATCCTCAGCCTTATTCGGCGTGCAAATATTTGGTTAGAATTTTAATTATCATAAATTATTATAGGTACTTTATTAAACTTTATGTCACACTTATCGTAAATTATGTATAATTTAAATTTTATGTCAAATTTATCATTTAAAAGGTCAGTTATACCGTATAATCTATCTAATTTGTTCTTACACCGGTCATTGTTTAATTCCCTAATACTTTAGGTATTTTATTATAAATTATTGGTTCCATATGAAACTTACTCTTATGTGTAAGTGGCAGCAATCATGGCTTAGTGGCATTGGCTATGGACGGCCGCGCAGCAGATCCATGGTTCGTATCCCGCTGCGGGCTTGAACTTCACCGCATGGTAGAAGGGCATTTTGCTAATGCCCGCCAGGCTAGCGACCACCCTCAAGTAGAAAATCTGTCGCCAAGCACCTAACAGTGTTTTCCGGCAACAGTCCTTGAGAGCCAGTGAAATTACAGGCACATGAGACTTAACAACTATGTCTCTGGGTGTCGGCCGCAGTGCATTCGTGACTTGTGACGAAATGTATTTGTTATAGGCAGAGGTTAATCCGCTTAACATCAGGTCTCAAGCTTGTTCCGTCACAATAACATTAAAAAAAATAGTGCAGTGCTATAGCTACGTATGCACGGCTTTGTAATGTCTACATACAAGTACAGCATCCGTCTGTTTTTTACAAATGTTGCTATATTTATTATTATTATTAATTATCAGGTAACATACACAAAAAAACAATCGAATTGAGAACCTCCTCCTTTTTTTAAAGTCAATTGTTATAAAAGCTCAATTTCTATAAATTATAAAGATTTTGTGTGAATTGTCCAAAATATAGCGATTATCAAGTAAGTAGGGAAAAAAAGCCATTTGTGACCCATTCTGGCGTGCGCTGTTTAGTATCATACATGCATAATGTAAAACGGAAATGTATTACATAAAATATCATACAAAAAGGCCCGCGACAACATTTAAAAAATACTGTCATGTGCGGGATTCAAACTCGCGCTTTCCACCTCTATAAGCGGGGCATGCTCTAACCGCTAATCCAACGTGATATACACATTACCTTAATTTTTCCTTTCGCTCTTAATCATCATTCATCGTAAAAGGATGGAGCGACATCTATAAGTACTACAAACAAGACTAATTTTTGCCATTAGCTTTAAATTTGTTATATCTTTCATATTTCAAAAGTTACTGATAAAAATCAACAAAATTACATATTATAATAGAATGGCGCGGTACAGTTATGGGCATAATTTAAAAAATATATTAGATATTATAAGATTATGCAAATCTTCAGTTTATAAATTAATTTTTGGTTTTATTGAAACATATATCTTGATTAAAATTAATCGGCTTGACCGTTTTGACTTAGTGTAACCTTTTTGACATACATTTTAATTTGTAAATTTACGTACCCAATATTATACGAATGGCTAGTAAAGAAGTTTTAAGTGATTTTGGGTTTAGTGATGGTACATTTGGATTAACTTTTGAAAGCTTGGGCCAATGTTTGATGTGAGTGGTAGGAATTTTTAGGGTTCCATACCCAAAGGGTAAAAACGGGACCCTATTACTGAGACTTCGCTGTCCGTCCGTCCATCCGTCCGTCCGTCTGTCACCAGGCTGTATCTCAAGAACAGTGATAGCTAGACAGTTAAAATTTTTACAGATGATGTATTTCTGTTGCCATTATAACAACAAATACAAAAAGATTTTAAAGTTTTTTTTTCCTATATAATCAAATATGACTATGGGTCATATATTAAACCTTTTTGTTTTAATTACACTGATGTTAATTTTTTTGTATGTGATTGTATCCGTTACAAACACATACAAAAAAACTGAACACACACTAGGCCCAGCGATGACCTCTGCCTATATACAATGTTGGCACATGTGACAACATTGTTAAATACTGATAACAAAACTATACAAAAATTAAAAAATAAGAAATATAAATATATCTAGTAACTATTACGTGAAGTATTAAAAATATTAACGATGCTTTAAATTTAAATAATCATTAAATCAGTAGCAGTAGAACGGTGCGAAATTGTCCGGGTAAGTACTGTCACCATACCTATATCTACCGCCAAGCAGTAATGTTCGCATAACTGCGTGTCCCGGTTTGAACGGTATGGGCGCGCGCAGGCGAAATTACAGGCACTTGAGACTTCACAACTTTTTGACTGACTTCAATAAAAAGAAAAGGTATTCAACTCGACTGTTTTAGGTTTCAGTATCCAAAGGGTAAAAACGGGACCCTATTACTGAGACTTCGCTGTGTCTGTCTGTCCGTCCGGTCGTCTGTCACCAGGCTGTATCTCAAGAATGGTGATACCTAGACAGTTGAAATTTTGTCAGATGAACTGTTGCCGCTATAACAACAAATACAAAAAGTTGGTCAAGAGCAAGTCGGACTCGCGCACGTTAAAACAAAAAAAGGTTAAAATATGAAGTCTAATGTTTTATAGCTAATGGTACGGAACCCTTCGTGCGCGAGTCCGACTCGCACTTAGCCGATTTTTTTTATGTTTGTTGCCTCAGAACTTTTGACTGGGTGAACCGATGCTGATGTTTTTTTTTATTTGAAACTGATGCTTCCCTTGTAGTCCCATTTAAATTTTATCAAAATTAGATCCAGCCATTTTTAAGTTACTCTCCAATAACGGACAAGTGTTTCCTATCTTGATGATAAAGTCATTGACAGTGAATGCCAATCGATCCTGTAAGTTACAATGGTCACTAAAAAGGGTGAAATATTTTTTTTTACCTAAAAATGGAACCGACTTCAACACTCCAAAGTGTGAAACAACTTGTCGAAGTCGGTACCATGCCCATAAATAATATTGTGATAATAAAATAGGTGCTTTTGAACTACCGACCTTCACCGAGTTATTTCACACTTTTGTAGTGTGAAATAACTTGAAGTCGGTTCCATTTTTAGGTAAAAAATATATCTCAGACATACATAAAGTAGTCGGGCGCAATCCAGCTTCAATCAATTTTCATCGCAGCAATCCAGTAACTTAACTCTAAATAAATATAAATTTTCCACAAAGTAACGCCCAAGTCTATTAATTATTATAATAATAATCTTCTTAAATAAATTTCACAAAGTTATAATAAAACTATAAAACAATATTGTGTCTAATAAATCAGATATAATCTTAAATAAGGGCACAGCAATAAAACATGCAGTTGATGTTGTTAACTTTGACACATTCTAAAACTTAACCTACTCAGTCGATTGTTAAGATAACCATCTCATGCTTCATTTAACATAATGCAAAGTAGGATTTATATATCAACATGTAAATGGTTGTTTTTTTAGAAGATTGAGACATAAGTTAGATTTGTAAGCGATATCCGACTACCAACCGTTTTGGCAAAAGTGGAATAGAAATTATTATTTCTTGATAATAATTCTCTCTTTTTTATTTATTTATGCCTGATAGGTTAGCCTTTGACCAGTATTTCACCTGATGGTAAGTGATGATGTGGTCAAAAATGTTGTTCACGCTAACCTAGAATTACTGGCTCTCAAGGACAGCTGCTGGAACACACCGTTAGGTGCTTGGCAACAGATTTTCTACTTGAGGGTGGTAGCTAGCCAGGCGGGCATTCGCAAAATGCCCTACCACCATGCAAGCCTTTGTCAAGCATAGGTATTCAATATGTAAGTCTTTAATTTTCTTTTACTTGCTATTTGTATTTTGCTCAATAACTGGTCTTAGAAATAATTACAAATAAGTATTTTAAGAACAATCATATTAATATTTCTATATATATGATTGCAAGCTAGTTAGTACTTGCAATAGTTTGCGTGCTAAGCGAAAATCACAATATTTCGGCTCATTCGAGCATGTTCCGATAGCCTTGTAGTTCAGGACACTTGGCGTGAATTCGGGGGACGCAAGTTCGATTCCCGTCTGGCAATTTTGTACTATGACATTTTGATACGTGATAAGATTAAAATTAGAGTAAAACACTTAAAATTAAAATAAATAATCTAACTTAGTGAATAAATCAAATTTATTTTCCTGCTAAATCGACTTGAGAGAATACTGATTTGGAAACCCAAAACTCATGAAAATATTTGTCTTCATATTCTACAGTTTTAGCCTACTAGACTCATCCATATTTGTCATCAGAATATCGTACAAAAATTACATTAAAAAACCCGACTTGAAATAGAAAATATTCTAAAACAAAGTATGTACTAAAAGTAACCCTTACACATTATTAAAGAAAACTCAACTACAACTCGTCAGATCTCAAATTGATGGGACAATCACATAAAATTATCATTAAAATCGGTTCATCCAGTAAAGTTATGAGGTAACACACACAAAAACAGTCGAATTGAGAACCTTCTTTTTTTGAAGTCTAAAAAGGCGTATTATAGAGAGAAAAAATGCCAAGTGAGCTACAAGCCACCGCACGATGCATAACACGGCTGACTTTAATAACCAGAAAGGCAGCGGGTATAGTACCAACAAGTGCATTTCCAAGACGGGTTGGCGTCAGCAGCCGAACACCTATATAATCGAAGCCAAAACTTTTTACAAAGTCCTGTTTGTCGTTAGAAAAGAGTTTATTTTTTGAGATGATATCGCACCGACCCCACACGAGCGGGATAAACGCGTATTGAAGATAAGTTGTTTAACAATTCTGGAGTCATTGACAATTCTCAACGAAATTCCAACAACATAATGTATGGGCTGATTCGATTGTTTTGAAATCGATACTGTTTCCGCGACAGTCAGCGCTGCCATTCGACACAACCGATTGTTTCATTTCCGTTGATATGTTAGTTAGGCGTTGATTATAATCGGATCTGGTTACCGATCGATGTATTATCGGCATTCTCATAACCTGTTTCCACAGAAACTACTAACACAGGTTAGTGGTTTTATATTGTTCAACCAATTTTTTAGATTAGCTTTTGATCACAATCTGTCACCTATAGCATGAAACATATAATAATGACTTTAGTAAAAGATTTTTCAATGATAAGTAAATGGTACTTATAATCAAATACTGATATCTGTGAGAATTAGAGTTAGGGCAGAAACTATGGCAAAATTGACGGCTATTTAATTGCGGGTGAGAATAAAAATCGTAGAAACTATCTACTTTTGAACCAAAGTTAATATTATCAACAAATCACCTAAAGTCAACGATTTCACCATTGATCTTCCCTTACAAGTGCTTGACGACATTTTTCTGCATTAGGGTATCAGAGTACAAGGTTTTTTTTTATGTTATTGCGGCGGAATACGCTCGAGGCCCACCTGATTATTAAGCGGACTACTTTACAGTATTCTTCAATAATTTTTTTAAATTGTTTTTACTATGAATTTAAAAACTAAACTCAAAGTGCCTGAAAGCCTGATACTTCTTTTTTCTGTAGTAACCACTATCCAAGTGTGTAGTGTATATAGTAAAAAATCTGTAGCAATCAGCGTGGGTCAGTGCAGCTATTACAGCAATGTCAATTTAAAAAAAAAACATGTTGAAACAATTAGCTCTGTAAAAATAAATGCTTTGATAGTAAAATGATTAATAGCAAAAGAATACACTTTATAAAAAAATGTGTAATACAAACATATATTTTTCATGTAAAGTGCATTTAATGTTGCATAATATGTTATGAATAAATTTAAAAAAAAACAGTTTGTTTAAACAGTGTCATGTTAGCTCAATTGGTTAGAGCATACCCCGGCTAAAGGGTGGATGGACGCGGGTTCGAACCCCGCACAGGACTATAATTTTTTCTCTCGTAAATTTGTAATTTTGTAATTTTGAAAAACAGTTTATGTAAAATAAACTCTCGTCTGTTTGGTAAAATTTTGGTAATTTTATAGCATTTTGGATGGAATGGTTTTAATAGCTGCGTTTATGCGCGCCATGATACCAACCTTATTTCAACGGGAAGTTGCTGATTTGACGACTCGCTAACATGGATGACTTTGCGCCAAATGCCACTGCTACGACGAACGAATTTACACCCCTTGGTTACCTAATAAGCAACTGCTTGAAGATAGACGTATAACCGATCGTAGTCTATATTTAAAGAAGGACGAGCGTCTTTTCACTTACAAAATTAGGTATACATACTTATAAATTTAGACTAACCTCAACGTTTTGATAGAGTTGTCTGTAAGTATCAGATGGATGGTCCAATACTAGACACAGCCTCCACCATTAGGGAGAGTTTGCCATAATCCCCACGCGTGGTAGGTGGTTTGGACATTGCAGTGTATGACTTCAGTTCTTCAGAAGGCGCTGCACCCACAGAAAGGAAGTTTCGGGAGGCGGGTGCAACTGAAGCCCAGCAGGGGAGTTTTGTGTAGTTTTATAAAAATCCAAACGTGGGTAGTTTCATACAACTACAGCAACACCCGCATATGAAGATGCAGTTACCCACTTCGTAGGTCAATCGATACAACTCGATCGAAACGTCGAGTTTACTCAAAATTCTATCTTACTTTGATACAATTATGTGTGCGATATGACCCGTTAATCCTTCTTCGACGATTATTCGGGAAGTTCAAAAACAAAACGATCATTATCTTTCTAACAAACATGTTTCTAGTTCTACATTTCTACTATGCTTAAATATTTACCCATAATATTACTTACCTTCAATATAGATAGTAAATAAAGGCATGTGCCCTATGGCACGTATAAAAAGGAATCAAAATAAGCTTTAATAACGTCTTTATTTTTTTGAGACATATCTTACACGTCTGAAGTTAAGTAGATCGTAAAATTAAGAAAATCAACAGTTTCCTTGCGATATCCAAACCAACTCAATTAACCATTACATCACAAATATTAATTAATGAAATTAACATGCGTTCGCAATAAAACCTTATCTTTATTAAGCCAAGATACAGTAATGACCGCAAGGTGTAGGTATTGAGAATTTGACCCAAACTGGAACTCGTAATTGATTCCATTTACATATTGTACGTGCTCGTAGAAGATTAGTTCTATTCGAGAAGGGAATATATTTAAATCTAATGAAGAGAATGTGAAATTTCATTCTGTTTAATACATACTCAGCAGTAAATGCAGTAATACCAAGATACGAGAGTTTTGTATCAATTTTCAAAAAGATTTTCTTGGTATTTCAGATTCAGATAGTTATCAGTGAGAGATTTGGACATAATATTACATATACACCGAATAGGATAAAAAAAAAACTAATAGGGTGTATATGAAGTTGTAATTTTAACGCAGAGCGTTGTAGACGCCTAAATTGAATAAACGATTTTGACTTTGACTTTGCCATCTTCAAAAAAAGTTATCTAGACAACTGTACTATGTGTTTAGCTCAGTAATAAATATTGTCAATAAGTAATTACTATTGAAGTACGCTACTTACTTTTAGAGATAATCGTACTTGCCAGGCAATCGGTGAAATTCATTCCTACATTAGCAGTTTGAATCATTTTGTGAGTCATTGCTTGTGTTGCAAAACATATCGAAATAACTTATGCTTAGCAAAGTTGAGAATGCTTAATTAATAGAACTTAGACATGCGATTTAGGAGTCATGTTTTGGGATTAAATTTGTTATTTTAACAAAAAATATTTTTTTATGCCAGGCAAACTTAGTAGGGGCACATTATAAAGAATCTGGGGAGATATTGGGAATTAGCATCAGTATTGGAAAGAAGAATATAGTATGGTATTTAAAACCATAGTAAAACCAGAAAAGTAGTTTGATGGTACTGTAGGAACATCTTCTGTTATGATTATGATGTTATATGATGTAAGTCCTAAATGACACCGCATATATTTAAAAGGCAGCATTACTTAGCCCTACACACAGATGCCACTTTTAAAGCTCAGTTGTGTGGCGATCTTCGATCTCCAGGTGGTGTTAGGAAGCTGAGTCACCCTCGTTCGTAGGAGTACCCTAAATCTTGATACCCCACACGCGGTCCCCGGTTGGTGCTTATCAGGTGACAGACCAGGTCAGGCCAGGCCTATTAAGCAAGATACTATCTTATTGGGTAGGTACCACCAGAGTGTCACTTCCACGCAGCAGTATGCAGACACTGTTGTGATTAGGTTAGAAGGGCACTGTAACAAGTGACATTACCGGGTAATCGAGACTTAAAAACGAATGTCTCGAAGACAGACGTGATGCTTACCTTCAGGCACTGGCTTGTCTGTCTTGGCACTTATTAACATTAAAATAATTCTTTCACAATTTTGAGTGTTAAAACCGGTTCCATTATTAGTAAAAAAAAAATTTTTGACTTTTTATATGAATGAAAATTTCATTCATTGGCAATGACTACCTATATCATCAAGATAGAAAAAAAAAACATTTATTGGAGTGTAATTCAAAAACAGTATGACCGATTTTGATGAAATTTACACGGGACTACAGGACAAACATCAGATTTTAAATAAAAAAAGAAACATTAAAATCGGTTCATCCATTAAAAAGTTCTAAGGTAAGAAACATTAAAAAAAATACAGACAAATTGAGAACCTTCTCCTTTTTTCACTGACTTAAAAAAGGAGGAGGTTCTCAATTTCTCTGTAAATTTTTTTCAGTCGATTAAATGATAGTTGACACTCTTATTCTTCGCATTATCTTTCACTCTTATTAGCGAAACTTGTAAACATAAATCATTTAGGACGAACTTAAATTCCTTTTTGAAGGCAGTAACATATTGTTGACCATATATTAATAATAATAATATGTTAAATTATTTATACACCTATATCAATTACATAAATATGTGTACTTACATGGCCAATAAGGTCCGGTAAATATTCAAAAGACATTATATTTAATGTTCCTGTAGAGTTAGTAATATGCCATTTAATTAGTTACTTATAAATATTTATCGTTGTAGTAATGCTTGTTAGATATCTACAAGTTCGCTTCTAGTGGAAGCAGATTATCTTATAAATAACAGAGTAGTCCTCTAGCTGACCAATAAAACTACCATTTAATTGCGTCAAAATAAGTCGTAAAAATGGCGATCAATCTTATTGAAGCTTGTCTCGTCTGACACGTTACATAAAAGGGCAGACAACTGACCAATGATTATAGACTTAAGACAATATGGTCGCCATTTTGTTTTACGGTTTTTATGATTGGTTAATAGCTCTGTTGACGTTTTCTTTGACCAATAAGTTGACACTTGACAGCGTCCAACGAAAACACGATTAGTAAATGTAATAATTTCAATGACATTTGCATATTGTTTATTAATTAATGTTAGTTATGTATGTATATGTATCTCGGAGAAAGTTAAAACGCTTTACTGGTAAGTTACTGGGTGTTATGGAATTTTAATGGATTTTTGTGTTCTCACGTATTTGGGCGCTTACAAAATGTGCTCTGTCATAGATAATGTGTTTTTCGGTTTAAAATAAAAAAATAAGCAGTGTATTGTTTTTGTGTAAGTATAAATATGGGTAATCGTTATAAAGAAATCAATTTTGCCTTAAGGTTGTGCCGTACATAATTTGCTCACCAAAAACCCCATAAAGCTTGGTATTGTCGAGACCCACGGGTAAAATGCTATTTTATATTGAAATTTTGTGCTTTTTTCTTTGGTTCCTTAAACCTGAAAACACGATTGGAAAAAAAAACCTCGATAGAAAAAAATTATGAAAAATGTGTGTTTTACACACGTTTTGTTATTTATATCACAAACTCGTTGATAATACAAGATGATTTTTGCTTTGATAAATAGAGAATAACTATTCCCTTAGTTCTTTAAACCAATTATATTATTAAATGTGTACTTTTCTCATAATTAACAATTATTTGATATGGCACTTTTGACCTTTTTAAAATGCTGTAGTTGCTAATCGCATTGGCAATCTGTCCCTTTCGTAAGCGTTCGTTATCCATTGCATGCTTTTTCTTTCTATCTTTAGTCAGTATGCCCCGGCATTCCTGCGAGGCGGACGTATTGTTCGGCTTCCTGCCACCGCGTTCCAAATAATTTACGTAGTTTTGTCTGTGTTTATTAACTAACATGATACTGGTATTATATTTTTTGTGCCGGTGACGATGAGAAAACCAAGAAAATTTGGTCCTATAGTCTGTTTCAAATCCTCTGCAAAACTCGGCCATTGACCTTTGAGCGGACTGCAGCGACTCTCAACCTTACCGCCTCTGATCGACCTTGTCTCGGACACTACCTTGTACCACGAAACGCGCTTAAACGCATAAACGACAAGGAAGCGATGCATAATTGTATGGAAAGCGATATCTATCGCTTTTTTCGGCGCTTACATAATACCGGGGGAGCAATGCACGAGTTTCTCAGGGTATTTGAAACAGACTATATAAAAAAATATTTAAAAGAGAGGGCCAGTAAAATAATAATATAATAATAATAATTTATTTCAGTTATTAAACCATAAAATGTACATTCAAACATATAATTAATATCATATCAAAATACCTTAAAATCAAATACCTAATCACATTATAACGGTCATTAAAATATTAGTGAAATCGTAATCAAGGGTTAGTAAAATCAAATATAATTATTAGTAGTATTGCAATAAAATAAAAATTAAATAATAATAGTACAATAAGTCAAAGTATGTGATAATGTCAAATAAAAATTATGATTTAATGAGAAAGAAAAAGAAGTAAGTATACCTACGTACCTATTTGTATTTTTTTTAACTTCCTATATGTCCTAAAACCTTCTCAGTTATTCTTTGAATATTTTTTGTGCTGGTTCAAGTGGTCTGGTGTTAGTATTTATGAAGATTGGAATGCAATACCTACTTATGGGTAGGTAAGTTAACTTTTCCTATAATTACCTTCCTATACCTACTTATGTTCTACTAAATTCTTTACAGAAACCAAAACGCTTCGTCCATTGAGCTAGTGAATGTGACCGATGCTGCTCAAGCACAAGATAGCGTGGATAACGCACGGGCGGCGTCATCTGATCGCTGTGATCATGCGACGATGGGGTCGTTGACCTGTCTGCCAGAACAAAATAGATAGTACGGTGACGACTTTGGCAATCAAAAATCGGAACTGTACCATACAAGGTTGGTAACTAGCCTGGTATTTGTACTTACCTTCTACGTTCCCCTTCTTCTTTCTTCTTCTTCCACCTACAGAATAAAATTTAGAACCATATATATATATATATATATCTAAATGCCGCCTTGTGTGATTGTTCATTTAAGTACTTACCTACCTGACTTACCCCTGCGGTTTTACCCCTCCCCTATCAACAATTTTATTATGCTAATGGATATTTTCTGGGATAAAAAGATCTATAAGGTATTCAGATACTAATATCTACCAAATCTATGTTAGGTTGGTGCATACCTGTACAAATCTTGACCAAGATTCGTTCAGCCATATTATGTAGGTATGTAACTACACAGAGAAGATTATAAAATAAGTACTGAGGTATCTAAGCTTACTCATTATAAAACTTGGTTTTTTACAGCTAGCACCTGTTGGTGTTGTCGAGGATGCTACCCGGACTAGGCCTAGAACTATTCCTGCCTCTCATGGACTGCTGACGGAACACACTGTTAGGAGCTTGGCAATACATTTCTCTACTTTGGGGTGGTTACACAAACTGTTATGCGTACTGCACGTACCTATCCTACTGAATATTATGATATTACTTATGTAGAAAATAGGTAAGCAAGTACCTATGTAAGTTTACTATTAACATCTATACCTATCTATTATCTATGCTATAAAAATAATATTCAGAAATCAAATTGATTAATTTATTGAGCTCGTGAATGTGAGTTACGAGCTGGTGTATTCCACTTCGATCCCACGAAGAGATACCACATGGTAACAGTTATATTTTTTATTAATTTTCTTTTCCGTTCTGATCCCACTTATAATTAAAACAATTCAAAAAAGTTGCTCAAAATATAACATAGTGGATAAGGTTGGTTAGATTAATTTAGCTCAATCGATAACTTAAGGTCTGTGCTTTTTTGAGTTTAATTTTAGCCCATATGTATAATACATTGTGTAAATACAGTTTTTCTATTACGAAATCTACAGTAGAAACTCCTGTGAACTTCTGCTTTCCTGGTACTTTAAGTTTAATAAATAAATAAATCATACAACAATCCAGTTTGATTCAAAGAGAACTAAAGTATGAAACTCCCACGAGCTTCTGCTATCCTTGTAGTTTGAGAATTCGTACATTGAAATTTATGCTTTTGTCTGCATCTTTCTAACTTAAGCACGTTAACTATTATTAAATCTGTAGCCCAAGCACGAACATTTCTATAGACCGTAACGTAAACGGATCGAGTTCCTTTTACGCACTGTAGGGGCGCTGATCAAATCCTATATAAAATGGTGACATTTCGATACGTTCAAGAAACGGAGAAATTTTGCCTAGTTATTCGTGTCGTGCTAGGGCTACAGGACAATAAAACAAGTGGGATCAGAATGGAACGGAAAATAGGACGGGATCAGAACGGAATTTTATTTTATAAATATTTCGAGTAGCAGACTAACGTACCTACTCTATGCAGAAAGAAGGTAATACCTATATCACAATACCACGGTAATAGTATCTATAAAAATTACCGTGACAATACGTACCTACCTAAGTAGATAGTTAGTACTGCATACGAACCTACGTAAGTTGGTATTATACCATGATTGATAGGTACGTATTTTGGTTACGTGCTTATTCATGGTTATTCTTTTAGAACTAATTATTATAAATTACCTAGTAAATAGCTAATGAACTGTTTATTATCATGAAAATCAATAATTAAGTACCTACCGAGGTTCACTAGGTAGTTGCAACCTTGTTCGATAGGTTTTTGTTATACCTATCGGTTTTAAAAATACCTAGAAAGTACGTTCTTATTATATTTTTTTCCAATAAAGATATTATAATTGAATGAAAGTACTTTTATTAGAATAAAATAATACCTACCTACATACATTACACAATATATATGAACAACCAATGACCGTAAACATTATGTTAGTATATATTTATAACTTACTAGGGCAATAGAATAAAATAAAGAGAAAATCACAAATTCTGTATTTCACTTACCTGCAATCACAGTTTATATACCTACCTACTGATTGCTAGCGCCCTGCGTGGAAATATAAAACGTACAATACAGCTGCGTTTACTATAATCCGACTGAAGCGCGTTGCTTGCGAAGCGGGACCTTACTTGTAAATTCGGTCGCATTAGCGAAATCCATCTTTCCGCGCTGGTATGGCGCGTCCTTAACAAAAGAAGGTTTTTTTTTCGTAGCTGTAATAGTCGATCGGGAACTACAATGGGCTGCTGCTGGTTCGACCCTCACCGCCAGCTTGAGCTGTACCTCATAGTGGAAGAGCATTTTGATAATGCTCGCTTGGCTAGCGACCACCCACAAGTATAAAATCTGTCACCAAGCACCTAAAAGTGTGTTCCACGATTCAATACACGGCACGCGGGCTGCGATCTTCTATCGTCTCCCGTCTGGTTGGGCGTGAAACTTGCCGTTTCGGAAATATTAGTAAACTATTGGATTTTTCATACACTAAAATTCACTTAAGGTTTACTGATCCTCATAAATTTGGAATTTAACAGAGTTAAACCACATTACACGTTGCTTGTGATATCTAGCTTCAAAACACACGTAGAATCAATGAATCTTTGCGTAGAATATATAAGAAAAATTACCACTGACTTGAAAACGACCGCAAAAGACAGTCAGTTATTTGCATAACTGACTGTCTTTTGCATCAAAATGACACTAGTTTTCACGTTTTGACTAAATTACACTGTAATCTTACTAAGTGTGTTGTTTGTATGTATTGGAGTTTTCGAGATAAAGCAAATAAAAAAATCGTTTAAATACACGTTATTTTCTGTATTTTTTTAAATACCCTAAGTATATATATTTGTTAGGTAATAAAAAATAGGTTTATTACGTTTCAGAAACACGTTCCGTTCTGTATTCTGTTAATATTTAATAATTATTTGTTAGATTAATAAAAAAATGTTTTTAATGTTTAAAAAACGTTCCATTCTGTAATTTTCAATTATTTTATCATTATTTGTTAGGCAATATACCATATTAACACACATTCGGTTATAATTTCAAGTGGCTATCTTTTGAAGTTGAAGTGCTAAATTATGTATACCTACATTCAATCTCTTAATTATCGGACATAATGTGGTAATAGAATCCCGTTTATTGTGTGGTACCCTAAAAAACATCAACGTAAAACCTCCACCAGTTCAAATTATGAATGCTTAGTAAATATAATGTAATTTAATCCAGAAAAAAAACATCAAAGGTTCTGAATGGCAGCCTCTACTGAAGCGTTCGGTGACCAATTAATTTCTGAAGTTGATTAGTGTTTATTGTTTTGCCTCTTGGCCATTGTTTGGAGGCAAGGCGGTGCTTGATTCTGAAAAATGATAAAAAAGGAGCTATGTCACAGAATTAGTAATAGTACCTTTTACGTACATCGGTAACGTGTAGGGAGAATTTTTCTATTAGGTTTTGGCCTTTATACATGAAATATTTACAGGCACATGCGACTTAACCACCATATGTCTTAGAGTGATGGCCGCTGTGCTGCTCGTCACTTGTTACCCGCGCTTGGCGACAAATTTTCTTCTTCATAGAGTTAGTTAATAACCTACTATGTATTACATACAAATAAGCTGAAATTTTCAGAAAAAAAGGCTTGATGCGATTAGGACCCACAAACAGAGGGTTCTCTAAGAACACAAGTACTAAAATTTTTAATATGTATGATTATAAGGTCATCAGAAAATCTCACACTTGAAATCCATCCTCATACGAGTTCGTTTTATAGCAAATCCTTCACTATTCAGGCTGCCCGCTTGTGGAATTCTCTTCCTGTATCAATCAGACAAGCACCGACTCTCAATATGTTCAAGGATCAAGTTAAAAGGTTTTATTTGTCCAATTAATTTTGCACTATATTTTTGTCAATTTCTATGCTATATATGAGATAATATTATAATATGTACTATATTTTTATATAATTTATAGGTATATGTATATATCATTATCTATTTATGTATGTTGCTATGTATATGTTATATATATATATATATATATATATATATATGATTATAATTGTATTTGTTTAATTATTATAAAAACCTATATGTATGCTATTTTTTATATATTTGTTTAGAAATTACACTAAAATACGTTTTATTTTAAAATGTTTTTATGAAATTTGATTATGTATTTGGACTACACCCGCCTCTATTGTTTTATTCGTTCAACTCCATCCTAAGGTTGCCTGGTAGAGATCACTTTTAGTGATAAGGCCGCCCGTTGTAACACTATGTTATTATAATTTAATGTGTAATCAGTACTAATATTATAAATGCGAAAGTAACTCTGTCTGTCTGTCTGTTACGCTTTCACGCCAAAACTACTGGACCGATTTGGATGAAATTTGGTATGGAGATAGTTTAAGACCCGGGAAAAAACATAGGATAGTTTTTATCCGACTGCGCAAAAAGAGGTTAATGTTTGCGCGCGATAACCGACATACGCGCGGGCGGAGCCGCGCCCGGAAAGCTAGTCTTTTATATTTCTAAAGTGGTGTAACAATAAAGAGTTTTCTATCTATCTATTATGCACTATAATTATTAATATATATTTTATGTAATAAAATATAGGAAAGAGGGAGATAGGCCTTTTTCCTATATTTTAAGAAAGGCACAGTGCTTTCCTTTCGATTCAAATTTCAAAAGCGTATTTAACTACGAAGATTTAATAAATAATTCAAAGAAAACCCGACTCGGGTTTTGTTAAAAACAAGATTGAGAATTCCGTATTAGGTTTAGTTGCAAACGGAAGCAATTATTTTTTTTCCGAATAATATAATTTTTAATAGATTAAACTTACTGAGAGATTCTTCAGTCATATTTCTTTATTTTAAGTGTAGTTGCCAATGAAAGAATAACTTTTCGCGCGTATCTTGTATTTAAAAATGTTTGTTTGTAAATTTCTATAATAGGTACTTGGTTTCTAAACGGCTGAATGGACTTTTTTGCTGGAAGGTAAGCCTTTGACCACATACAGCTGATGGTAAGTGAAGATGTGGTCGAAGGTGTTGATGGGCTTAACCTAGTTTTTATGTCTATATCCGTCTTAAGAACCTACGTGTCCTTAGATGGTATTTGAAAAAAATATGGATTTATTGGCGGAAAATAGTAAGTATACGTTTAATAATAAAATAATTATATTATACGTTATTAATATAAAAAATAAACCTATGGAAAAGGCACTGACCTCTCTTACTCTAGGGGGTAATCAGTGCGAGAAGGGCATCATAATAAAGGAATTAAAAGGGAATAACAAAAATATGTATGAGTTTTTTGTTTTACTTGAATAAAGTTTTCTGGGACACTAACGAGTCTAAAATAACCTTCCTTAGTTAACTTTAATGATATTCAGATATGGGATACCATAACGATATACCTATTTTCAACGATGTTAAATCATTTAAACAGAGAGAACAAGAAGCCGCTGTACAGATGTTAAACACCAATAAATTATAAGAAGAGTTGCGTGATAATTACCTACAAATCACCTTCCCACATTTATTTTATTACCTCATATGTTAATGTCACTAACCAGAGTCGGTTATGTCAGACTTACCTCGTAGAAAAACTGGGATATATTGTCTTTCTAATTTGGTAGTAACTACTTACTTATCTCTGTAGCATAAAGTGAACGTTTAGCATGATCTGATTGAGTTTTTGTTTCGGTTTCGAAGCAATGGTGGCGTGCGTTTATAGGACTGCCGTGCCGCAGGTCCCTGGTTCGATCCCCATGAGCTTCATCGCTTGGTGGAAGAGCATTTTGCAAATGCCCGTCTGGCTATCTCCCACCCTCAAGTAGAAAAATCTGTCGCCAAGCACTTAACAGTGTTTTCCGGCAACAGTTCTTGAGAGCCAGAAAAATTACAGGCACATGAGACGTAACAACTATGTCTCAGTTTGACGGGCGCAATACAATTCGTAACTTGTCTGTTATAGGCAGAGGTTAATCCGCTTAACATCAGGTGAGCCTCGTGCATGTTCCGACACAATTATATAAAAAAAAGATTATACAGAAGCGCTCGTAGCGGAGGTTAGGACAAAGTGGTCTTTGCAAATGACGGACTGATGATTGGTATATATAGACCTTTTTTCACAAGCGATAGAGTGAATCAGAACTATAGAAGAAAGTTCGGGCCTACTGCCGGGGCAAGATACTCAATACTAAATACTCAATTATTTCGTAAATGCTAACGTCACCCCTCTCGCAATATTGATGTAGAATACGATCGCGTGATCAAAATCTTTGAAGTTGTTTAACCCTTTGCGATCATAGTTCCCGCGAGCCTATAAGCCTATACGGACTATTACGGACCAAGCTACTGTGGCGACGAAAACGTGAGCGGGGAGTTGTTCCACAAATGTTGTAATATTTGACGCGTCCCTGGACCCTTATCAGTGAAAGTCACATTTTTAGAAAGCCAATGAACTAGGCTATTGTAATATCTATAAATAACATGTTTTCTTATGTTTGTTTCATAGTCTACGGGCGTTTGAAAAAAAAATCGTTTGTAAAATAGGCTGCCGGTGACAGGACCGCTCCAAAATAAATTTACGATTATGAGCACAAAACACAATAAATACATAATTCCTGTTATGTATATCGATGATATAAGCACTCAATAATAAGAATTACATAACAACTTACCAATTTAACAATATTTCACTACTTTTTATCTCTATCAAACTTCGACAGCGATTTCTCGGCACTGACAATTTCGTAGTAAACATTCCCACTGTGAACACTACACATTTTGTTCCGGCACAGATCTGACTAAGCACCCCAATGCATTCTTTGTTTTATTATCTTCATTCCATAGAAAGTTTCGTTCAAAAATACGGCTTAGTTTTGGAGATATAAGGCTGAACGTTGCGAACGGTTCTACTAGACACCGGTGTCTAATTTGACTCTAACGGACGGAAAATTTTTAGACCCCGGGGTCTAATTTGATACGAAATTCCATTGCGATGGTTGGTCACGTAAATAAATGAAAAGATCTGATGGCGAGAGCGCCCCGACAATAGACATGTGTCTTCCGGAATCGTCTTTAGTTTTTGTCATATCAGTAATGGCGCATATAATTATGAAGATAATGTCGTTGACCTATGAAATATTTCAATTAAAGAAGCACCTTTCCAATAACCGGGTGTTTAGACATGGTATCGGTAAACATAATTTATTATCTTATAATTTATTGGTTTCACACTCAATAGCTTGACGCCAAAATTGCCTATAATTTATGTGGTTAGTTGATAAATTACTATATTTACTTAGCTGGTTTTATCGTAAATTATATGAGAATGTGACAGTTTGCAAAATGTGACATAGAACAAAAATTGGCTATGTGCAAGCCGGCCTCAGAAGATTCCGCGAAATTGTTCAGGAACATTAGCCCGAGCCCAAATCTCACTAGATGATATTTTTTAAGTACTTGTTATTAACAAGGAAATTTGTTCCTAACGTGGTCAAAAGGTAAAATATCCCCTAGCTAGCTACACTAAAAGATAGTGCGTACCTAAAACCTGTAGCTAAACTGGCTGTAGAGCTAGCCTGCTATTTAGTCTTAAAATGTGAAATACGTGGACCATGATAATCATACAATATGAAGGTAAGTACCTAGGTAATGACGGATTTGGGCAGATTGTAGATAATTTTAGAAAACAGTGTAGATCCTAAATAAAAAAGAAACTGCTGCCTAGCAGTTTCTTTTTTATTTAGCTATACATGTATTCGTATTTAGCTATTGTATACTCTTGAATCACACGATTCGAAAAATTCTTAATTAATTGGCAAAGCATCAGATTGGAATCAACAAGACAGGGCTGCGTTTCAGCAAGTTACGACCAAACAATTTTGTTCTAAACGTGGATACACGACGATACACTCCTCGGTGATTTGACTAAACCTAACGATGTTTTCAGAAACGGCTTTGAAAATATCGATAAGGTCTCATAATCAATAAAAGAGATCAGTATGGAGAACAATAACGAGACAGAGAAAATTCTAGATCCTGAGTATGAAGGGGGTCTAATACATTTGTATAATATGTGAATCTATTGTCCGCAATATAATGTGCAATAGATTTTACTTACTACGGCTCCAAAGGAGTATATTTTGTTTCTTTTTTATATGTATTTGTGAACCAAAAGCGAGGCCCACCTAATGCTAAGTGAATGCCTCTGCCAATAACAGATACATTTCGTTACAAGTGACGAACTGCACTGCGCCCATCACACTGAAACAAAAAGTTGTAAAGTCCCATATGCCTGAATTTTACCAGCACCCAATCGGAACACAGTTACGTGATCATTACTGCATGGCGATAGAAATTGGTATGGTGGTAGGTATTACTTCCCCGAACGAACTCGTTCATAAAGGGTAAAGGAGGTGGCGCTAAGTGTAGGAAAGAATAAAGTTTGCTGAAACGCAACCAAGTGTAATACGTTTGGCACACACTGCGCCGTAATGTTTACGATGTCGTTATGGCGTCTGCGGCGGCGCGGCGTCTCTAGACAATCACGCCATTTCACACACAAATCACTGATTTTATTTAGAGTAAATGTTTGACCCCTATATCACCTGCAAACTTCAGCTGAGTCTGGGGCACGACTATCGAGGTTGATTGTAATATTTAAAAATTGTTTTATACTTTTCACGTCATACGAAGATATCTTCGGTACACCTTCATTGAAGAACCTATTAGCTATTTACAGCTACAATCCACTGTTGGCAGCGTCTCCCATTGCCCCGATGATTTGCTCTCATATATTCAGTAAATAAATTTTCTTTGTCTCTAAAGAGATCCAAACTTGAGTACAAATTCTCGATACCCAGTAGTACTGTATCAGTTGGATTATTTAACATGAACTCAGCCTCTTCTATTAAAAGGGGGTTTGCCATGGCTTGGCAGGCGTCTTGGGAATCTCAGTGTAAGATAGCAGTTCCTCAAAAGGCGCTGCTGTCCTTCCGATATATTATCATTAGTCGCCTCTTACGACACCCAAGGGAAGAGAAGAGTGGGTGACATTATAACCCGGCATACCACGGTGAATGCAACGTTCGCAGTAGTACCCACCCTTATTCGATGTACCTTCCCAAGGTCTATAGGTCCAAGTATGACTGACTGCTCGAGAAAAACATACACCCAGCGTTGAGCCTACGGCATAATATGCTTCGGACATTGTCAATCTGTATATAGACAAGTATTTACAAAAGTCCTTGGAAGCAGTGTTGGCTCAGTGGCATTGGCTATGGACTGCCACGCAGCAGGTCCATTCGAATCCCACCGCGGGCTTGAGCTTTACCGCATGGCGAAAGGGTATTTTGTGAATGCCCGCCTGGCTACAGAACACCCTCAAGGAGAAAATCTTTCGCCAAACACCTAACGGTGTGTTCCGGCAGCAGTTCTTGAGAGTCAATGAAATTACAGGCACATGAGACTTAACAACTATGTCTCACTTATGTACAAAATGCATCTGTTATATAGAGGTTAGTCCGCCTATTATCAAGTGGGCCTCAAGCTTGTTCCGTCTCAATAACATAAAAAAAATATAGTGAGAACACTGTTGTCAACAGCTTGCAAGCGAGCATTTACAAAAATTCTACGACGATGATGTTCACCAGAAAGCTCCGCCAGAAGCTCCAGTTCACGGCTAGGTACATGAATAACCGTACACCCCGGACAAAAAGTTTAACCTTTTACAGCAGTCAATACTTACTACAGTAACTAGTATCACTTCAATTGAGGAAGTGCGTATCGGTATTGCTCTTTTGCAACTACTTATAGAAGAAATATACTGGTATTTATCATAGCTTATAAACTGCATGATAATATCGAATAATAGGGCGTTTTCAGAAAGTATTTGTTATTTTAATAGAGGGTATAATACCGGAAACTTTAGATGTTAAGATACGTCTACGCTAATATTATAAAGAGGAAAATTTTGTATTTATGTATGTAACGAATAAACTTAAAAACTTCTCGATCGATTTGGAAAATTCTTTCATTATTAGAATCCTTCATTATCCCTGATGAACATAGGCTACTGAATATTTTTAAAAAGGTTTTTTTGTCAGATTCGCGTGCAAAGCCATGGCGAGGCGCTAGTATAACATACAAAGAGTAGCTTCCCAGCCGCGGCACCGTCCGCGCGTATTGCGGTTATCGCACAAAAACATTAACTTCTTTTTGCGCAGTTGGATAAAAAGTCTAAGTCTTTCCCCGGGTCTGAAACTGTTTCCATGCAAATTTCATCCAAATCAGTCTAGGAGTTTTTAAGTTTATTCGTTCGTGGCATACCGAAATACAAATCTTTTCTCTTTATAATAGTGTAGATGAAAATCTAAAGTTTCGGGTATTATATTAAAGATTTGATTCAATATTGGTTAAGATCTTGGAAAGAACTCATTTTCGTATATTCTTTTATTATCTGTACTCTATTATAACTAGACACCCTTCGAAAAACTAACTATGGTGACACCCCGTATGCATTTGTGCAAAAAAGATAGTATAGTCGTATTGTTTTACCTTCTCATGTTTCGGTCAATGTTTTGCGCAATATATCTAAGTTTCCGATATGAAACTCATTCCCTTTATGAGCTAGAAACCCGAATATGACATTCGGAATTGGAATTCTGTTGCATGACGGCGGAAAGACATACTCCTCTCTGTATGTCTTTCCGCCTATCTCACTATTATTCCGCCTATCTCACTATTATTCCGTCAGTCTCACTATTATTGCCCCGTTTGCCCTTTGGATTAGTACAGAAAAGAAAAAAAATACCAACTTCAACAAGTTATTTCATACTTTTGAGTGTTGAAATCGGTTCCATTATTCGGTATAAATAAAATTTTTCGCCCTTTTTAGTGTCCCTTGCTACTTACGGGATCCATTGTCTTTGTCTTGTCAAGATAGGAACAAACATTTCAGTTTTTGGAGTGTAAGTTAAAACGGCTTGACTGTTTTGATGAAATTTAAATGAGACCACACGACAAGATTTCACATAAAAAATCGGCCAAGTGCGAGTGCACAAAGGGCTCCGTACCATTAGCTATACAACATTAGACTTCATATTTTAACCATTTTGTTTTAACGTGCGCGAGTCTGACTTGGCCAACTTTTTGTATTTGTTGTTATAGCGCCAACATTATCTGTGAAAATTTCAACTGTCTAGCTATCACCATTCTTGAGATACAGCCTGGTGACAGACGGACGTACGGACGGACAGCGAAGTCTCAGTAATAGGGTCCCGTTTTTACCTTTTGGGTACGGAACCCTAAAAAAGAAACATCAAAATCAGTTAACTCAATAAAAAGTTCTGAGGTGACAAACATTAAAAAAACAGACGAATTGAGAATCTCCTCCTTTTTTAGTCGGTTAAAAAACCAGAAACGTTCAATCACAAATGACATGATCATGACAGTAAATTTGCCAATATCCTCGTAACATTTTTCAGCATGCATCTAAATTTCGCGTTTTATTTTATCATCAGCAATCTAGACTGACGAAATGGATTATAAATTAAACATTTTACAACTTTTACGCTATTATCATAATTTATTTTTTGTTCATCCTTTAGCAAATGAGTTGTGGAACAATCTGGACGGTCGGTGACACATTTGTAGACTGATATAGTACTTTATATTGGGAGATAGGCACATCGGCTAGACATAGTGGCATTTCTTATGAGTTGGCAACGGTGAATATATGGATGGGCTTAGATGTATTTTTATATGATTATGGATTGTGAAGATCAATCACGAGGGCCTCACCTGATGTTGTGCGGTAACCTCTGCCTATAGCATATAATGCATTTTATCAGAAGTGTACAACTGCACTGCGACAGTCACCCTGAGACCTGTAATTTATGGGACTGCAGAACACACTAAGCTGGCGGTGGGGTTAAATCATGAACTTGCAGCACAATCCATATTTATTATTGCTAGGTTATTACTGCTTCAAAACATTTTAGATTTTTAACAAAACAATCTAATACGTGCCCCATTGGATGCTGGATTAGAATGAATGTAACCCCGCCATTTCTACCCGTGGGTGTCGTAAAAGGCGACAAAGGCAAAAATACCAGATGGTGAGAAGCAGCGCCTTCGGATGAACTGACAACTTCTACTGCGATCCCCAATGAAGACTAGCGTAAACGCTACATGTATACCTACATAAATTTATTACTAAATAACTATCCTGTTACTATGCTACAAGACGCCTGCTAAGCGTGGGGATTAAAACAAATAGCTACCAATAAACAAAACAATTACAAAATGTTAATGCTAGTTTAATAAAGAAATGAGACGAAGTAATGTAGCACGAGAATCAGCTATTTTCTCTTCTCTTTGATTTGAATTCTACAAGAGTTGACTAGGAGTAAGAGTCTATAACTTATCATAAGCATACGGTCAAAAGTAAGGTTGATGGCATCTAATTACCTTGCCATGTGAAGTATTTCCGAACCTTTAACACTTAGGAGTCTTCGAGAAGAGAAAACGAGTACAAATCAGTACTAATATTATAAATGCGAAAGTAACTCAGTCTGTCTGTCTGTTACGCTTTCACGCCAAAACTACTGGACCTATTTGAATGAAATTTGGTATGGAAATAGTTTGAGACCCAGGAAAAAACATAAGATAGTTTTAAACCAAATGCGCAAAAAGAGGTTAAAATTTTTTTTGTACGATAACCGACATACTGACTGGCGGAGCCGCGCCTGGAAAGCTAGTATATAATATTTCTTTTTCTTATTACTACAAATATGATATGGGAGGTCGTTAAGGTGGTCAATCATTTTTGTATACTTAATATTACGGGGTATATAATAGAAACTATTGTAAGTTACCTGATTTTTTGTAAATTATGTGGCTACCACGCACTGGCACTTTATTTATGAAAACGCTGATTCTTAATATAGTTATAGTTTAAAGCTCTCCTAAAAACAACCAACTACTTTTTTCTCATATAACTTGTTGCGATGCGGAGGCACATTAAAAGAAAGGAAGGACCGAAGGACCAGTCAAATACGATTGACTGGTTTTTTAAAGCTAGAAATACTAAATTTTCGTATGTCGACTTAACATTCCTGTTCTGGATTTTTAAAATAAGAGTTGCTCAATGTTTTTAACCATCCATCTAAAAGTTCTAAAACACATTAAATCTATTTTATGACTGTCTGACCCCTTTGTCCCTGTTACGTCTTCTTAATGACATATTTCCATCGTTATTCTTTTTTTATTGTGAAGAATGAAGATGTTTTCGAGCCGCTTTGATCCGAGATGTCAAACAGTAGGAATTTGAATTCAGAAATATCTTGGTCACTACCGGCGCCGGAGTATTTCTTTTCGCAAGATTCGTGTTGTATATTTGGCAGACATATCGTCAATATGTTACTTTGATGACCTTTGTCTGGCTGCACTGTTGTATTTTTGTGTCGTTGACGCTTCGGTTGTGCATTTTGTGTTATCTATCTGAGTATATATTTCTTGGGTGGTCTCAAAAGCGTGGGCTTAGTTTAGTACCCTGTGGAACTCCTTCGTTTTCTTCAGCATAGATCGTAAGTTTAGGAATATGATACGAGTTTATCTGGCTCTATACCATATTTGCTGACAGTGTCAGTAAGCCTTTTGTTATATACGTTCCTCAGAACTAGTAGATTCTTGGTCCGAGTTTCGTATATGATCGTCGTAGACGTCAACATTTAGTAAGTTATTTTGACATTGACTTTGAACGTGCATATTTGATTAGATAATATTTCAAGCTACTAAAATCAGGAACGGTAAATTTCTTGCTTGAATATATTTTACTATCAAAATCTTTTCTATTGAAATTGATACCTTCTATCAATCTAGTATATAGTTTGGAATCTGGTAGCTGATTATATTAAAATAAATAGCTTCTCTAAACATACACATGTTTAAATATGTTTGAAGTATATTATGTACATATGGTTAGAGTGGTCTGGTGGTTTCTTAATCTGCTTGCACTACCACATCCTCAAACTCATTATCTTTTTACTGACCATTGCTGAGGTCTTCCTTTCTTTCTGCCATTTATCTCATTTCTTGACATTCAAGCATTCTGTACTATTCTTACGCACTCATGGACCATCCAATTTTTTTCCCAGAATGGATTTTTGAGACACCACTCTACGCTTGTCGATATTAAAATTGATATGAGAAATTACAAATTCGAAATCTTTCATTATTCACGTGTCTCAAATTTGCTAATTTATTAAAGAAGAGATAGCCTGAGCCATAATCTAAAATACAACTTCTGCTTTTATCTCAAAGTAAAAAATTGAATCAGAAAACATGAATTCAAAACCCATTACGAGATGCCAATACTTTCGCTATTTGTTGCCTGTGCTCGTAGCTCGCTGACACCTCTGCGCAGTGCGCATTTCCATTGACGATAATGGATATAGGGGAAGAGGACAGAATGTATGGACTACGGATATAATAAAATCAGACAAGTAGTTTAACTATATAGAGCGGTACCAAACGCGACATGTACGTGTGCGCGTCCGTACATAGGTCCCATAGCATGCGCTCTATGACAAATATATAGCGTGTCTAGAGTTTGTTGATGTATTTAATGAGAACATGATTATTAATAATCAAAAAAAGTCTTGTCTGTAGTTTGCTAAGAATTTATTTGCTTTAGTATTACCTACCTACACAAATTTCATAGATACCTATAAAACTGAGGTATGGGCAACCTGCGTATCCTATTATTATTATTTTTTTTTTTCATTGCTGATAGGTAAGCCTTTGACCACAATCTCACGTGATGGTAAGTGATGATGTGGTCGAAGGTGTTAACAGGCTTAACCTAGAATGACTGGCTCTCAAGGACAGCTGCCGGAACACACCGTTAGGTGCTTGGCGACAGATTTTCAACTTGAGGGTGGTCGCTAGCCAGGCGGGCATTCACAAAAATGCCCTTCCACCATGCGGTTAAGCTCAAGCCTGCGGCGGGATTCGAACCATGGACCTGCTGCGCGGCAGTCCATAGCCAAAGCCACTGAGCTACCACTGCTTCAAATTAAATATTAAATCTCCTACAGGCCTCATAACTATTTTACTGGTATTAATATGGAATGGGTTTGAGTGACTGAGAAAATATATGCTGTGCCGATCCTATTTAGCCTTGGGGTAAGGTCAGGAAGAAGATGAGCTCATCAAACAATGTAGCATCCGCAATTTCTCAACATTACTCTTATAAACATAATTGTCGGCAATTATTTCCCAAACATTTTTATTTTTAAATCCAGACGATCGGAATTTACTGAAAAAATAACAATCATAAATCGTACTCGACCAGAATAAAGAGATTTAGCGACTAATTGAAATAAACTGCTCTTATTAAAATTATATTGTAAAAGGAATTTCTTGGGAAGAGACGATACATTATTTTTTTCGACTGGTAACTGTTTTGGAATGAGTTATTGTGGGTGTAATTAGGAGTTATGGCTCTTTAAGTGGGTGTAATAAAACGGTCGGCGTGTAGCAGGAGACACCTTTTAATTTTCTTTTATGTTCAAGTCTAGTTTTATGTATATTGAATGACCTTCGGACATCATCCACACTTTCTTTTCTTGATTTGTTTAAAATGGTTTGTTGTTTAATCCCTCAAACAATAAATCAATGATTAATAGGCTGGAAACGAAATTTATCTTACAAAAATACGACTGGAAGTTCATTTACAATATCATTCCATGTTTGTTTACGTATTCATTTATTATTCAATATATGTTATAGTAATGAATGTTATTGTTATTTTAATTCTTTTTGAACTGAAGTTGTGGTTGAAGATGCTTTTTTATAAAATTGACACAATAAAATTGTGGCACTAGGCCTACCTGGTGATGCATATCATCACGGTTATCAAGTGGTGGTGCACTGCGCTTATCACTCTGAGACAAAGTATTTAAGTTTCATGACCTTTTGAGTCTGATAACTGTCATTCAAAAAATAAAAATCTGAATGAGGTCTTCCATTTCTAATTAGAGAAACTAGTGGTCTAAAATCAATAGTTTCTGAGATAAAGAACATTTTTAAGTATTACAACTGTCACCCTAATAGAAGATGTCTTTATGATTTAACACTTTTGTACATGTACTTGTGGTCTAGGATCAATAGTTTTATTAGTCCGAGATTAAGCTCTTGTAAGTTTGACAGCTGTCAGCCGAAAAGAAGATCTCTCTAAAGTCTATCACTTTTCTCATAAAAATAACTGTTGGGTAGGATCAATGGTTGTATCAATGTATATAAGAACTATCGCTTTTGTACAATAAAAAATGGTTTTCTAGGATCAATACTTGCCGAAGTAAAAATATTTTAAGTTTGACAGCAGTCATCCAAAATGATGATCTTTATGACATATTTCACTTTTGTTAACTCTTTAAGCAATGATTTAAATATTCCGACAATTTAGCCCGTTTTAGCTTAACATCAGTACTTTGAAATTATCTAAAAAAAGAAAAAACTCTAAATCCATAATTCACTGTCACACTGACATCTGTCACATCCTGGACTTGAAGATAAACAAATACAAATATAAAACCAACATCAATGGTCCTGCTGTGTACCCAATGTGCAGCAAAATCCAACTGAAAGCGACGTTAGCAGTAGCATGTTGCTCACTCTGAGCATTATTTCTCTTAGTCGCCATCTATGAAATTATACAGCAGGATAAAGACACATCTTGAGAATTCTACGGTAAATACCAAGTGTTGAAGTAAAGAATTCGTAGGTTTGATTGTATAAGAATCTAGTCTGACCATAATGAATATAATATCATATTCATTAGCAATTCTTGTATAGTATTGCAATAAAGGAGTATAATAACATTGGTAGATAATATAGACATTCAATTTTAACGCCGCGATTCATCTGCCTACACGTGTTTTGATTACTAAATCCTTTAATGGCGATAGAAGATACTCCTACCTACCAATAAGAATCTTGAATTAAATATCGCAACATATAAGGTTGCCGAACATTTGTTAACTAAATAGGTTTGTGGAATAGTTTGAAAATCTCCATTCTGGAGTTAAAATTTTATGAAGGGCTTAACGCCACATCTTGGTGGTACGATTTGTTTGTGATACATTTTTGTCAAGGAAATGTTCCAGGACCTGCCCTTGAAGGCTAACGCCCGTTTTTGAGTAACTGGCTCTCTAGGGAACACATCCTTAGGCGCTTAGTGATAGATTTTCTACTTGAAGGTGGTAGCTAGTCAGGTGGGCATCCCCAAAAATTCCCCAACACCATTTTCGATTGTCATCCTTAGAAAACAATGATTGATGTACGGCTCAACCTTGCGAAGCACGGCGGTGCTCAGTAGTAAATACCAGAACCGTTCACCCATCCAAGTCAGGACTGCAACGGACGTTGCTTACCCTAGTAAATCGGTTGTGAATGATGCTATTAAACATCACTTTATGCTGCTAAAGACATTTTGAGAATACTCAGCGCACAGTACTCTGGTCGTGTTAATGCCCCGCACTCTGAGGTGTTGGAAAGCAGAAACAGACTTGTGTCCGAGTTTGAATCATCCCTTGCCAGAATCTCGGAGTGGGGAAATTTTAACCTCGTTAAATTCAATCCCACTAAGACACAAGTCTGCGCGTTCTCAACGAAAAAAGCTCCTTTTGCCATCACTCCGCACTTTCAGGACATTCCCCTGAACATCTCTAAGAGCTTGGAGATCCTTGGTGTCAGCATTTCTGGCGAGGTTCAGTTTAGGGGTCATTTGCAGGCTAAAGCGAAACTCGCTTCAATGAAGCTCGGTGTGCTTAACAAGGCCAAGCGATACTTTACACCTAGTCAGCGGCTTTTACTCTACAAAGGCCCCACGTAGAGTACTGCTCTCACCTTTGGAATGGCGCACCGAAATACCAGCTTCAGCCTCTTGACTACCTACAGCGACGAGCCGCTAGAATAGTCGACGATTCCAAGCTCTCCGACAGGCTGGATCCACTCAGTCTCCGCAGTAATGTAGGTTCCCTATGTGTTTTTTACCGACTGTTTTTTGGGGAATGTTCCGACGAGCTTTTTAATCTTATTCCTGCGTCGCAATTTTACCACCACACATCTCGACACCGTCAACAAGTCCCATCCCCACATCCAGCAAGTATGGACATCACACACTGTTCGCTTTTGTCGCTACTTTCTTCCGCGTACTTGTGGGATGTGGAACGACCTTCCTCCGGAGGTCTTTCCACGAAGCTACGACATGGACCATTTTAAAAGGGGCATCTACAAATTCCTCTCTGGGCAGGAAACGCATCGGCAGCGCGGCTAGTGTTGCAGATGTCCATAGGCGGCGGTTACGTTTACCATCAGGCGGGCCGTCTGCTTATTTGTCACCCATAATATATAAAAAAAAAACTCGCCTGGCTAGCTCACTTCTCAAGTAAGAAACCTGTCTCCAAGAATATAACAATGTGTTCCGGCAGCTGGTTTGACTGGCAGATCTCTGTCAGTTTAATATTTTTATGTTTGCAATAACGCATGCTCTGCGGATTACATTACAAAATTACAAATTATCGAGAGAAAAAATTTAAGTCATGTGCGGGATTCGAACCCTCGTCAATCCACCCCTTTAGCCGGGGTATGTTCTAATCCAATTAAGCTAAAATAACAATGAGTCCAAAACTCAAATTTTTCCTATCATTCTTTTTTTTACCATCGTATTGGGATGGAGCGACGTCTATAGTTCAACTTACGTTTTACTACAAACAAGACTAATTTAACAATTAGCTTTAAACTTGTTAATGATGACGAAACCCTATAAATTTAATATTTTTAAGTTTGCAATAACACACGCCTATAGTTCAACTTACGCAGTTTTAATTTCAATGGAAAGATAAAACGCTTAACGAAAATAAAAATAATTGCAGTCTTGTTTTTTACTATTTTAATTAATTTATACTTGTTTATACGAAAGTATTCTCAGAAAATATTACGAGTGTAAGAGCCCCAAAGATCCAAGAGTTTCTACCGTCATTTTATATCAACATAAAGTTTTGTGAGCCCTGCTCAAGGATCAACTTTGTTTGAGCTTTGACGTGGGTGTCCATAACGTATGAACTTTATTTGAATATCTTATCTTGGAACAAGATAATCAAGGGACCAAAATTAATGTAAAACATGTTTATGAAGATTACTAAATTGGTTAACACCTCATTGGTTTGTGGAACTTATTATAATATAACAATTTAGAAGCAGTGGAACTTTTTGAGAACGAGTTAAGTACCTACTGCCACCGCATATATTCTTACCGCCAAGCAGAAATGTCGCACTGCATGTGTTCCGGTTTATAGGGTACTGGTGCCGGTGACATTAGAGGCACATAAGAGTTAACATCCTTATGTTATGCTTATGACTGACAGTGATGGGTGCAACAGTTCGTAATTTGTCACGAAATGCATCTGTTATAGGCAAAGGTTTTCGTTTAACATCACATGGGCCTCGTATTCGCTCCGTTACAATCCCATCAAAAAATATACAGTATACTTAAGTCTCATGGGCTGAACTTTGCTTATACACCCTTAATTACTGTGGTGAAGAGTCATGTTTGGTATTGCCTAACTACCTCAAATATAAAATCTATTAATTAAAAGCGTTAATTAAAAATAAAATGTTTTATCAAAAACTGGGACCGACTTTAACACCCAAAAGTGTGAAATAACTTGTTGACGTCGGTACCATGATAGTTCAAAAGTAACCTAATATCACAATATTGTGCGCATGGTTCGAAAAGTTATTTCGCTCTTTTGGGTGTTGAAGTCGGTTCTATTTTTTGGTTATTTATTTTTCACTCTTTTTAGTGACCTTACGGGATCGATTGTTATTTATTATTCCTATTGATTGTCAACGACCATATAGGTCGCTAACAATGAATAGGTAATATCAAGATAGGTAAATATTTTTCAGTTATGTGAGTGTGACAAAAACAGCTTGACCGATTTTAATGAAATTTTAATGGGGCCAAACGACAAGCATCAGCTTTCAAACAAAAAAGATTTTCCAAAATCGGTTCGCTCAGTCAAGATATCTGAGGTAACAAACAAAAAAATACAGACGAAGGTAGAACCTCCTCCTTTTTTGGAAGTCGGTTAAAAAGAACTATAGGTTAGTAATTGTATGTGGGGAAATGTCATAGGTAATAACTCTGTACATTGCTCAACACTAGGGGTACAATGGTAGTGGGTAAAAAATAGGTTTGCCGTAATCCTCAAACTTGGCAGGCGGCTTGAGACACACATTGTATGAAAGCAGTTTTACAGAAGGGGCTTCTGCCCACCTTCCGGTATTTGACTTTTAATCGCCTCTTTCGATAGAAACAGGAAGTGGTGAGTACTTAGATGACATACTAGCCCGCAACCCCACGGGCACGTAATAATATTTATTATATATATATATATAGGATTATTATATATAATATAGGATAATCATTTTTTTCTGATGATTATGATGAATACTTAAGATATTATACATATACCTACTTATACTCGTAGATATTTGATGAGAAGGAAAGACGGAACGACAACGGGAATCCAAAAATAAATAAATGTATTTAAATAAAGGGAAACTAAGTATAGACAGACCTACATTATGTCTATGATATAATAACATATAAGTCGTTTGTTGCCCAGTTGGAATTTCCAGCCGTTACGAAATAATCAAAGCCATTGTTGGTACTAAATAACAAGAATTTGGCAATAATTACAAGCGGTAGCTTTGTTATTAAATACTTGATTGGAATACCTTGGATAAGGAATGTGATGAATGCTGAGGCCACTCTTAAAATATTAATTTCGTTTAGCATGAGGGCCGATATGATCTTAAAAGTTTATAAGTTGCGCCTAATTTGTTTCTCTCACGGTTTTTCCAATCTGATTGTTGTTAATTTGTCGTTTGTGTCTGTCGTGAGATACCTAGAAATGGGTGGTCTGTCATTGAAACGGTGGCTAAATGTTTCTTGGTACAAACTGTGTCGGTAAAGGACAAAGGAATTCAGATTTTGCCATCGGCAACGCCATATTGTATAATCCGGTCAAGGGTCGTTCGTTTATATCAGACTCGGAGAATTCCATATAAATTAGGATAGTTACCTTTGTGCATAAAGTATTTGAATTTAGAAAAAACATATGTCATGTATGATTTGGCAATAAATCTGTGCTGAAGATTTTTTCTTACTGCTTGATAAACCTTTATTCACACATTTTTACATTATCTTTTTACCAACCAGTGATAACATTTTCAAAATCGGAAAAAGTTTTTTTTCTCAAATCGCGCATTTCTTATAAACAAATGGTCTTAGCTGCCACGTGCATCGCTCATTGAAATTGAATTTTATTTGACCTACGTTTTACAATTACAAAATAGGTGAAGTATAATTGATTCTAAACGGACGTCGGGCAGAAGCTGGTCTAAAAAATGTCTAGGTATTCGTCCACTGGTCGTTTAATGCTTCAAAGAGATATCTGCTTAGTTATGTGATAAATCAATAAAATACATTTACTGAATGTGCTTTACATAGGTATTATGTAATTTTGTCTATTTTCCTTGGTGTGCAATAAGGCATTTTTGTATTGTAATTTGTTACGTTTCAGAATATACCCTAACTAGTCTAGAGTAATATCTACTTACGATGTTGTTTATAAAACAGAGAGATTATTTTCACTTTGTATTATATTTCAATACTTATAGCATTTGAATGCTACTGAAAGTTCGAGAAAGCGTACACACCGCGTGTTAGTTTATATTGGTCTTGATTTAATATTTTATATCCATGCACAATCAATAATATTGGTGATTATCCGATTTGACAGCTTATTGCTGTATGATAAAGTGGCTGGGCTGACTCTAAGGTGGTCTAGGTAGTAGCAGAGAAGAAAGGTACTAAAGTAACGGTTGGTAGTAAATATTTACGACTGCTATTTCCAAGGAAAGCAAATGTTAAAGTAGGTTACATGGTTAAGTTCAAGCTGTATACAACAAAGGGGAAGAATCATAAGCGTATAATAAGAATCGTTAGGTATATTATCTAAATATTTAATGTATTATCCTGAGAAGATATGTCAAGATCATTCTTATTTATTTAATTTAGGCGTCTACGACGCTCTTATATAGCCATTGCAAATTTAAATATTGAAATATTCTACATTGTATTGCCACGTTCAGCGAAAAAATGTGTAGAGCCACTGCGAGAAGAACGGGCAATAAACTCGGGGCCATTCATTTAAAACGTCTTTTAACTTAAAAAAAAAATAATTATAAAATTGTTGCCATATTTTTTCTAAATACAAGCAATGTCGCGTGCCGAACAACAATCACATTTACAATTTTTTTTAGTTCCGGACTGAAATTTAACTCTATCCGTCCAATTTCACGCCGGATGACTATTCCACTCTTTGTGTTACAATTTTATTACTTAAACCGTCATAGGGGGCGCTGCACGGTCGTCAACCAGACTACTAGACTTCATTTGATCGAAAGAAGTGCTTTTTCAAACACTTAACTCTCGCAATTATGTCGCTACCCTGCTATATTTCTAAATGATAACAGCGAAAATAACATTTTCAAATTAATGGAGCACATTTTTTTTTCAAATAAATCAAAATGAGGTACTGCATTTATATAGCTAATACAATGCCCGCCTGCCTAGCTACCACTTTTAAGTAGAAAGTGTTGCTTCTTTGAAAGCCAGTAGGTACCGGTGCATAATGCTATTTACCGCCTTTGACATCATTGTCACTTAGGTTCAGTCAGGTGAGACTGGACAAATCATTTCTATAATTCCAAGACCTAGGCAATATAAAAATATATTATTAATATTTCAGAACTAAACTTACCGCCAGCTTCCTCAACTGGCGGTAAGTGATGCTACGGTGCGGTGGAAGATGTTGTTGAGGCTAACCTAGACATGCCGGCAGTCTAGGACAGCTGCAGCAACACACACACCATTTAGGTGCTTGGCGACAGATTTTTACTTGAGAGTGGTAGCTAACAGGGCGAGCATATACAAATCCCTCCCACCATGACACGAAGCTCAAGTCGACAACAGAATTAGTACCAAGAACCCAATACACGGCAGTAAACACTCACTGCTACTGCACTATCCACGTTTTGATTATCGGATAATACAGAAATCATGATTAAGTAGCCATTGTTTCTGAAAATAAAGAAGTCTATAGATACCAAGATCAATCGAAAAAGCAGTAGCTGTTAAACTTCTGAATGTACATTGAAGTTCATTTCTCAATAGACAAAGAGGTAAGAATAATTGCACAGAAGAGATATTAAAAATTATTTCACAAAGTATATTTATGTATTATTTTAACATGGAACGACACAGGATCAACGGTTAAAATGTTATCTACGAACAAACAGATATACTTATCTAAACAAAAATTTGAAAGACTAATAATTAAATTAAATTATTCAAATCCTCAAACTTACTTTGTATGTAGATGAGAGGATTCGATTAATTATAATAAAACGATCAAGTTAAGCTCTATATATAAATTGGTAATTAATTGAAAATAAATGAATCTACAAGTATTATTATTCTGTACCAATTCGCATCAGCCGATTGTTAGCGGATAAATATAATACACTTTTATAAATGAGCCGGTTTCAATATGTATAATTTAAAAAAAAAACGTGTTTGTTCAGTGATCTATTCACATGATTCTCTATGCATAACTGCCAATTTTTGCCATTATGTCATTATAATTAGTTTAAAATATGTATCTCGTGAATGGAAGATGATAAAAAAATAAAGGTAAATTAGAGTAAATAAAATCAACCCAAGACTTATAGTAATGAATAGATTCAGGCGTTACTTTGCGGAAATCCATATTTAATATTAACAAATACTTTTAAAAGTATCCTAAAAAACATTAAATAATATTTAAATAAAACACTTAAAAAAGCATAAAATTATATATCTATCTAGTGACAATTCCGCCTAATTTTCCTGTTACCTACGTGACGTCATAAACATCACGCAGCCTAACCGGAAGAACACCCGACTAGTTTCGCTTCTAAACGAAGCATCTTCAGGAGGTCTTGATTTACCGAGCGCACGATCGAGACTAGTTAGTCTCGATCGTGCGCTCGGTAAGTCAAGACCTCCTGAAGCTAGTCTCGATCGTCGAAACTAGTCGGGTATTCTTCCGGTTAGGCTGCGTGATGTTTATGACGTCACGTAGATAACAGGAAAATTAGGCGGAATTGTCACTAGATATATAATTTTATGCTTTTTTAAGTGTTTTATTTAAATATTATTTAATGTTTTTTAGGATACTTTTAAAAGTATTTGTTAATGCCAAGACTTATAGTTTTTGTTAATGATCTAAAAATAGAAGATTGCTCGCATGATCTGTTTCTGGTACACATCGCTACGTTGAACTGTTGGCAACTTAAATACGTGAGGATCATCTGTAGCAACTATTCTTTGACTAAATACCATTCCTTTGCTGGATCCGTCGTATTTCAATCAAGACGATCTACCACCCTGCATGCGCCCGCGCAGTATTTTAAACTAGTCTATTTCCGACTGATGCGCTTGTTTGGCGTTTGTTTTCATATTGTGAAACGGCTGATCAGTCGCTGTTCAATGTTGTTGGTCTGTTATCATCGACATTCAATGATTGAGATGTGTGCTGAGGTTTTACGTCACAATATTAAAGTAGGTATAGATACTCTTTTGTGTGTACTCATTTGTAATCTGTGGTATTATGAGTGTGAACTTTGGAGGTTTCGTATTTTTTAAGTTTTTTATTTTGATGTTCTAACGAAATGCGCAGCCTGTCATAGATTAGCTTTTGCCCTTCACTGACTGGGACACTTTAGATATTGAACGTTTTTCGTAGTAGTGACTAGCAAACTATATGTCATTCCTTCTTTTCATGTATCAATATAATTATCAATTCATGCCATTCTTTTGCGTACACCTCCAAATTGATCTGTTTTTAATTCAAGCTAGAGAAGTAATCTAGAATTGATGCATACGTTGAAGGAAATTCAATTCACAGGAATAAAACTCGACTTTACAGAACAGCTTACGTTATCAAATTTGAAAACGCTTATAATAAAGTTTGTGGAAGATTTTCCCAGAATTGTTGAACACACGAAGTACACAATTTTAGAGGATGCTATATAATTATAGAGTCCTTTACGATTATAATTATTGCAGATTTCTTTATGCCAGCGGTTTTTAAGGATTATTTAAAACGAGTCTTACAGGTTTGCCAACGCATTGGTAACGCCTCTGGTGTTGCTAATAAGTAATATCAAATAACTTGAGGAAGACGTTGCTAAGTTTTAGTAACAGTAATACTCCTTGTTCGTCCAGGGAAGTACTGTCACCATTCCTATTTCTAACGACAAGCATTAATGTTTTCCGATTTGAACGGTATGGGTTCCAGAGGAATTTTAAGCAGATGGGACTTAACAACTATATGACTCGGGGTTATGGGCACTGTGCAGTTTGCTTGTGACGAACTGCATCTGTTATAGGCAGAGGGTACAGCTTTACACCAGGTGGGACTTGGGCTTTTGCCATCACGATAGCATTAAAAAAAAGTAAGACCATTTGAGTGAGCATGGTACCGACTTCCAAAAGATTTCCATACATATTTTTCAATGTTGTTGCTTGGAACCATTTCTTTTAATGGTTTATATGTACGTACTGTTACACCTAATATATTGCTGACCTAGGCCCGAATCCGTCACAAACCTATTTACGCGTTGTCAGCAGTATTTTTCTCTATATAAACGGTGGCTTCCAAAGTGCTCAGATTTATTGTGATAACTCCAGGAGTCACCAGACTCAGTACCAGTATACCCTTCAGGTGGAACCTCTGCCCAAATTAGTACCAAAATTGTTTTTTTTAAGACAACTGAATAGGTCCACGCAACAGTACGTAGTATTGTCAAGCATCGATACTGTAAAAAAAAGATAAATGTCACTTTAACACACGCAAACATACCGCAGCGTTATTGAATACTGAAGCTGGATTTAACTGCTTCACCGTTAGCTATAAAATATCCATTCTCGCTACTTCTATGTCGTAAACAACGATCGCAAATATTTTGATAAGTTTACGGGGCTTAAACTTTTCGACCCAGACCTTCGTGTGGTATACACCAAGGTTTATGCCTAGGTCAGTGAGTCTAAGTGGTAATCTGTAGGTGCCTTGCGGTTTACAGCTGCGTTTATTACAGGAACATTATTGTGCTGTAAATTTTAGTTAATAGAATAAGCTCTTTGATATTGGTTAGTAGGGAAATTCACATTGAGTCACTAACTTGCATAAATTATAGTGTGCTGCAGCGTTTAGCAATAACTGAAGCAGTGATGGCTCAGGGCATTGGCTATGGACTGCGGCACAGGAGGTCCTTGGTTCGAATCCCGCCACGTGCGTGAGCTTCAAAGTGTTACTCTTGGACGATAAATGTTCGAAGTTACTCCAACAACTTATACAATGTTACTTAGTGGTAAAGTTAACAACGCCGTCGTGGCCATATCATAGCTATATTATTTATTTGCAATAATCTCTATTGATCCTTTAAACTTGAGCCACCCAGAAAAGCCATAACAAGTGCTGGGAATTTTACAAAGTCCGGGACTGAAATTTAAGAAAAAGACGATATAGAACATAGATTTGCATTACCCTTTTTTTGTTCATCATCAGCTGGAAGTCATTCACTGTTGCACAAAGTCTCCACAGAAAGCTTTTTTTATCAACGTGTGGAAAATCTGATAAGATTTTCTGAGGATCGCACCGGAACCATCCTGTACCTTTACCGTTTAACTATTTGTGTTGTTAGTTAAAACCCATTGACGTTATGGTTTATCCATTATATTTGATATAATTGATGCTTCCTCTCTCTCTCTGTACTCGTCCACTCATGACTGAGATTGTGGTCATTATTAGATGATCTTAGTCTTCACCGGATTCATATTGTGGAACTTGACGGATGATGAGTCCGTAATTTGATACGTCCATTTTTTTTTATTCCTGATAGGTTAGCCTTTGACCACTATCTCACCTGATGGTAAGTGATGATGTGGTCGAAAATGTTGTCTAGGCTAACCTAGAATTACTATCTCTGAAGGACAGCTACCGGAACACACCGTTAGGTGCTTGGCGACAGATCTTCTACTTGGGGGTGGTAGCTAGCCAGGCGGGCATCTCAGAATGCCCTACCACCATGCTATAACGACTGCTATCCTAAGACAACAACCGGGACCGACGGCTTAACGTGCCCTCTGAAGCACGGAAGCGCTCAGTAGTAATGTCACCAGCGGTCACCCATCCAAGTCATGACCGAGGCGGACGTTGCTTAACTTTGCTGATCGTATCAGAACGGCTAAGCAAACTTCGCTACGAGCGCTTCAAGATTGGTTGGGGATCGACCTTGTTAGCGTTTACCGCACGAGTTCCCAACCACAATGAGTTTCTCAAGGTTCCCCTCGCCCTTTGGTATGATGCTTGCTGGATGATGGTAATTGAGGATAGCATGTTTTTGAATTACTACATGATGTTCTGAGTAGGTAAGAAGTCGATATGAAGTAAACTATTGTAACTGATAGTACTGGACGAATGAGGCATAAAAACTAACGTTTCGGAGTGCTCCTTCCTACTCCATGTCTTAGCTGCTGTAGTGGAAATGTTATCGCTCTATCTTTTGTAGGGTCTATCTGGTATCTATCTGGCATTAAATATAAAAATAATGGGGAGCAGTTGGTTGGTATTTTAGATCATATATCATTTGACATATCTTTGTATGTATACAGCCCATTTCCACTTCAAATGTGGCGGCTGGCTCTTTTTGTGACAACTTTTTGTTTTTTATTACCTTTTTCCTAATAAATTTAGCCGTTATTTATCTTCGTTACTTTTTAATGCATATTGTTTGACAAAAGTTCATCGTTTGTCACGTCATGACAAAAGTTTACTAAAATATTAAATGAACATTTTAAAAACCTTCAACCTCATCATCGAGACTGGAGCATTTCACGAGTGTGCCTTTGAAAAGTGTAGAAGCAAAATGCGTCGAAAACTCTTACGGTTTGGCTACTTCACTACGTATTTATGACATAACGGTAGATTAACAGCAATTTGATTGGAATTTATACTGGATATATTTACATATTTCTTTAATATTTTCCGGAAATATTATTTGAATGTTACATGTCAACCTAAAAGGTCTCTTTAGCAGACTTATTTTTTTCAATGGTACAACTCGTATCTATTATGAATATATATGCAATATAGTATTCGTATGCATCGACATCATTCACGTAGTATTGTGGTTTTATTTTTTATAAAATAAAAATTCTATGCACTCTATAAAAAATCATAATTCCATAACGTTACCATATACTCGTACATACCGGTTTTACTTCCTGTTCATTCCCTTACTAATACACTTTGGTTGAAGATAAACCCCATCCGCTTCATAAGTAAAATGGCAAGAGAATGTGAGGGAGTGCATATTGATTCTATTTCTAATAAACACTTAGACTTCATATCTTCTTTTTGTAGATTAGTTGAAAGGAAACTAAGATATCACTATTGAAAACATTGAATATGGATTGAAGTCTGGATTTCACACACAAACTTAAAAAAAAACTTATTTTGAAATAAAATAGCTACTATTAACAGTAGCTTAATAATTCAGGCAACATTATAAAACTTAGGTACTTATCTAGATGACAGTATCTATCAAAATCACTCGTAAAAGTTGCCTACACAATCTACACGTATCGTCATATGAGACAGATATTAAATGCTATCACGGGCATCATAATAATTTTTTACTATCTTTTTAATCAAAATGAGAATCAAATGAAGCTATTAAAAAGACATATTGCCGACATTACGGTAAACTAGCTAAGTATTATCTATAATATTTATATTGCAGCTGTGCAGGGTTCCGTACCCAAAAAAATAATAAAGAAACCTTGACCGTTAGTTTTCATTATAACTCCACGGTATTGCTTGTTGATTTCTTGAAGAAAGAAGAGATGAAGAGTATGCTTCTGGTTTGCCAGTTTTTTGTTTTGATATTTATTTTATTTCCAAATATGAAAATAAGAGAAATGCCATACAAAAAAATATTCTAAATAATGTTAATATATATTTTACACACCGCCATTACAATATACATTTTGCCCCGTGGGGTGCCGGGTTAGAATTGCACCTCCCCATATCATCCCGTGGGTGTCGTAAGAGGCGACTAAGGGAAAAATACTGGAAGTTGGGCAGCAGCGCCTTCTAAAGAACTGCCAACTTACACTGCGATCCCCAAGAAGCTTGCCAAGTGTGGGGATTATGGCAAATACCCCCTTAATAGGGAAGGCTGTGTTCAGCAGTGGACGATCCGGTTGATACAGTATTATGGTTAGTGTCTTCGGAGCTGTTTACATACAAACGTAGTTTCTGACGAAAGTGGAATCTGACGGATATGTTATTAATCGTTTTTTTAGTGTGGCTACACCTATTATTATACATTACCTCTACGGAACCCGGTGCGTGGTGATAATGACTTCCGCTGGACTGTTTCTTTTTCTCTACTGTGATATACTGTGAGTACTGAGTGTGAGACGTATTTGCAATATTTATGACGTTATACTCGGTAATATATTTTTGTGGTTTACGCCCCTTTACTGTGTTTGCGTTGCGTAATCTGTGAACATGGATTAAAAAGAGCTTCGCAGTTAGGATGAGCACACACTTGATAAATTAATTTTTACTTCAATAAAAAGAGGAAGTTCTCAATTGAATGGTACTTGTCATTATTGTGCTTGTATTAAAATTTGAGTGAGATCTAACGAGCAGTATTTGAGTTATCAGTACTAATATTATAAATGCGAAAGTAACTCTGTCTGTCTGTTACGCTTTCACGCCAAAACTATTGGACCGATTTGAATGAAATTTGGTATGGAAATAGTTTGAGACCCGGGAAAAAATATAGAATAGTTTTTATCCAACTGCGCAAAAAGAGGTTAATGTTTTTTGCGCGATAACCGACATACGCGCGGACGGAGCCGCGCCCGGGAAGCTAGTTCCAAATAATGCTGATTTAATTGGCTTCGAATCATTACTAATTTTCTCATTTTCAATTGTCGATGTATAATGAACAAAAAAACTGTATAAGTTGGTTTGATTTATATAATTTTTCAGCATTTTTGTTTTAGAATATTTTCTTTTTGAAGTAATTTTTTTTTGGTTAAATCTTTTCTACGATATCTATAATATTTTTACAAAAACCGATGTACGTACTCTCAGATGAGTTTTTTCGGAAGAGTTTTGTTACTAACACTGTGAAATGAGAATTTCACAGATTAAAGATACTATTCCGATTACAGTTTTTTATGTTATTGTGACGGAACAAGCAAGAGGCCCAACTAATTTTAAGTGGATTAAACTCTACGAGATCCATTTTGTCACAAGTAAATAATTGCACAGCGCTCGTCACTCTGAGACGTACAATTATACTTAGACTAAGACGTTCAATGTCGGCATTGTAGTCCATTGAAATTCGTATTAATTCAAGTAATTACAGTACTAAAATAAGCATTGCAAATATAGTAGACGAAACAGCAACTAATAACGAGGAAAAACTAAAACAAATTGTTACAAGAACTCAAAGATTTCTATCTCTTAATATAATAACAATTTCATATAAAATGAAATTGTTTCAATTTTACAGGTACGTGAACCCTAAGCATTATAATGTATATCAAAAAAATATTTATTTATGTTTACGTAAGTCGCGTAACGCTTCCTACATTGAGCCATCGTTTCGCAAGCTTCACCTACTTTACGTTTTAACACCTTTTCATATTGAAAGTATCAGGACTTTCAGTCGGTTTTTGTACGGGTTTCTGAAATGTTGACTATGGTAAAGTACTAACTAACGAGAGACGTTTTTTAATCTCTATACGTGGTTCATTCATGGCAGCGAGCGTAGTGTGAGGATAGTGAGAAGAACTACTTTTACGTAAAATGTTTAGTTTATCGAGATAACGTAGTAACTAAGTATATTCGGCAACTACAAATATTTAAAGATAATGTTCAGAAGTGTCGTTGCGGTATTTGCTTCATGCAATAGTGCTTGAGTATCATGCTACTAAGTTCAGAAGGGTAGCATATAACAGAAAAATATAATAATCAGACATAATGATAATAATTATAATGACTGCCGTCTGGGACCGACGGCATAGAGTGCCCTCCGAAGCACGTACACACTGTGTAGTAATGTCACTAGCGGTCACCCATCACACGCGGCGGACGTTGCATAACTTAGCTGATTGCTAAATAACGGCTGAGAAAACTTCGCTACGAGCGCTTCAATCTATTGTATATGATAAGTATTTATATATTTAAAATGTGTTACATTTGCGAGTTCTATAGTATAACAGCTGGGAGGCCGGTTACAAAGGCGTTCCAAAGACGCGGCACGTCTTTTGAAAGCAGAAATAGATGATGATGAGACGAACAGCGTTGATCGAAAACGAGACCCTTGCCCCGGTGATAAATTACATATTACATAGACAGCAAAAACGCTGACAACTTTGTAAATGACGAAAAGGGTTTTTTACTCTACTACCAGCTTACTCGCTCGTGGCTTCAGTGTCCTGGGATTCTTAATAAGCTTTTGAACACGATTCATTAGATGGAAACTGACGATGTGATAGAAGATAAAGCATAGACAAGCCTATTTGTTTCTAAGAAACAAACTTCCAGACCCCAAGAATACTGTAATAGCTTAGAACCCTTCGTGTTGAATGGGTTTTGCAAGCGTAGTCTTTTATTCTTCAAAGCGGAGTTCAAAAATGGTTATGAATGCGCCAGTATGTTTTACTTAATTATAGCTGATAGGCTAGCCTTTGACCACTATCTCACTTGATGGTAAGTGTTGATGTGGTCGAAGATGTTGTTCAGGCTTACCTAGAATATTTAGGCTACCCTGTATTCTTTGCATATTTGTTACGCTATTACTAATTAAATAGTACGCCAATTATTTGTTTGATAGACTATACTTCAGAGCTAGCCAGATTTAAATTTCATCAACATTGGATAAGTAGTTTTTAAGTTACACTCAAATAACTGAAATAAGTACTTGTTAATATGCCTATAATTCGATTACATGGTTATTCGTCATTTCAAGTATTGCCGATGGTGACCAGTATTGTGTATTGTGGTCTAAGAATAAATATTATGTATACATTCGTAGATTCTGGGTGAGTGAAATAGATTTTTAAAGTAGTTCATATCAATAAAATAAAGTTTTGTTTTAGTAAAACGCAGAACTTTCATCTGTCATTGAAAAGTATAAAACAACCTGTGGAAGGCGAAACAATAAAATAGGACCTCAGTGTTTTGAATCAGCACGTTACTTATGTAGTACAGGTGCAGTGTTTTCAGTTTTAGAAGTCGATTGCCTTTTTATCATTAGTTTTTAGTAGTAAAATTACGTTAAATCAGCTTACTTTTCGGCAGTAATAGTAGATATTACTGCAAACTATTGTCCCAAACTCAGTACAAAAGCAATAAAACTCAGACGACCGGCGGCGCCAGATTTAAAAGCCGACATCAATCCAATCCACGAACTTTCAAAGTGATAATTAAACGACACTATACATTAAGCAAGTGAAACCACACGCGAGATTTTTGTAAACAAAACACTATTAATAATACAAACACAAACACAGAATCATGACTTCGTCGAGTTCAAATTGATTAAGAGATATTTGAGAGTTAATCAATTTCATAAGCTTGCTATAAGCAATATAAATTTTGCCATAGAATCAATAGAGTCTAAAATTGAAAAGCTAGATGATACAGCAAAGGTGTCAATGAATATATATTTAAGAGTTGATCAATTTCATAATCTTCCTAAAGCAAATGCTGCAAACGGTTTTAAATCTTAATTGAAAGCTATAAAGACTAAAGAAGAAAATCATGATGTAATGTGAGAGGTGGTAATTGATATATTTCATAACGTTTACACTACCGTAAAGGGAAGCACGTTGAGTGAGGACCAATTAGTGCTTTTTACAAGTGGCAATTAAAGCACACGGGATTAGACACGTATGGAAAGGGAAAGCAATGCCAGATGGCACACGTTTTAGTTTTTTAACTAAGTTTATTTTTGATAGGGCATGAGACAAATGAGGGATTTTAAATAATTCATGAAAGACTGAAAATAAGGGAGTTTTACTTTTGTCTATATAGTAAAGAATCAATTTATTTTGGAATCTATTTTCCAAATAAAATTGCATTAATATATTATCTTTTTACATAAAAATTACGAGTATCGTTGTTTGTCCGCGGTGGACTCCTAAACTAATGAACCAAATGTAAATCTGATTTGCACACCGTGTGCAATTTGTTTCAAATTGAAAGATAGGACTTACGAGCTTACATCTCAATTCATAGTTTTAATTACCCGTGCCAAGCCGGGGCGAGCCGCTAGTATAATATATAATATATTGGACCTCTGAGGACTTACATTTGTACCCTGGATTGTAAAGTGTAGTGAGTCATCAATTTTGACACCAACGTTGCTCATGTTAAGATCTATTAGTACACATTTTTACTACTTGAAAATTCTAATATCACGTTTAACAAAAGGGGTAAAGCGATACGGCGAGAAGACATTTTATGCCAAATAATTTGAGGCTATTCTTTTTAGATATCGTTTTACCTTATTTATGTTGCACAAATTCAAATATTATTCAAATGAATGAATGATAACAACTTATTGATTGCATACAACAATTGTAAATAACCTTTAATTAAGAGTCCGCTTAGAGTCTTCGAGTAAGAAAATCATACATTTGAAAAGCAAATCTCTGCGCCGAGCTTAATACCTTTTGCAATTATCAATGATATTGACTCAATATAGATATTTATATCTATAAATACTTAATATCTAAGCTGAAGCTTGTTTATTTAAAGCAATGCGGTATTTATTCATAGAACACGTGTTGGCGTTAATATGAACCGCATCCGGTATTAGGTTGCTGTCAAAGATTTATAGATTTCACAATCTAAGTAAATGTTTGGGTATGGGATCGCGGACTGGGCAAGCCAAAGAGGGTTATCTCGTTGGTAGCAAACTGGGAAGTGTATAAACATTTGTCGTGTTTGATCAATACGAAACTTAATGAAATTGAAGTAAATATACGAATTTAGAATAATACATTTAATATGTTAATATTAATATGTTATTGGATAATTAATATATTAAGGCGTTACTTTGCGGAAATCCATATTTAATAATAACATTAAATATTATAAGAAAAATTATATGTATAGTTACATTGTAGGTACGAGTAATTTTCGCACTAACGTTTGCTAAGTAAATAATGATGTCGTCAGAGAAGATGATTAGGCTAACCTAGAATTACTGACTCTCAAGGACAGCTGACGGAAATCATCGTTAACTAATTATGTGTTCCGGTACTGTGGCTCAAGTCGAAAATCTGTCGCCAAGCAGATTTTCTTCTTGAGGGTGGTAGCTAGCCAGGCGGGCATTATTACGAAATTAAAACGTCCGAGATTTTAATTTGGAATGATTTCCCGATTTTATTTAAAACTTGGTGATACAGTGTGTTTTGTCGTGACTACTAACCGATTGGGTTCCAATAATGTGCGTAGCAAAGGACAGAAAGAAGATAGACAAATATATCTGTTCTTAATTATTAGTTTCTCATCTACCCACATTCTACAGTCGTTCAGTGATCGTGGCACTTGCAAAAGTTGTAGTATATTTGGAGCTTGTAGCAAATTAAAACAACGGACTTTATCCAGAAGCGAAATCACTATAATGTGTGAGTGTTTAATAAACTTATTATTGCGAAAGTTAAGTTATTAAAAAAGTTTTTTTTCTGCAGACAAGAAACACAAACTCTTGGAGTACACATGAGTGTGTTTTTTTGTAGATTATAGGCTAGCCTTTGACTACTATTTCACATGATGTGATATTGTGGTCGAAGATATTTCTTAAGCTAACCTAGAATTACTGGCTGTCAAACATTTTATTTGAGTTGTTTGATGGCCGACACCGTCTAATATGCTCAAATCAATTACTTTCTATTCAATAATTTTTTGGTCTGAGCCCTCGATAGTAAAAGCAAGTGCACAACATCAATAAAATTTGCAAGCTTTTCCTTCGTGGGCCTAAATATAAGGGCAAGTCTTTTATTCTTTAGCTCTGAAACTGTCACCAGTAAACTTCCGAATATCAGTTTGTAGTAGTCAAAGTCTCTGTCACTAAACTGACATCAGCTCTTGGTACAACCCTAGCTTGTATAAGATACGGTTATCTATTACAAAGTCTATTCAGTTAAGCTAGGGTTGGCAGTATTATTTATTTGTTTTTTTATATAACATACCGAGCTTGTCGTTTGTATGTATTACCATTTCTGGATATAGAACAACAGAAAAAAATCACGTAAACCAATAACATCTTCATATTACAGATATAGTAAACCATATCAATACATACTATTTTTTTTAAATTATTATATAGAAACAATATAATAATGTGACAGAATTTTTTTTATCGTTTTTTAACCGACTTCCATTACAAAAAAAAATCTCACACTATTTATATATTGCGTGCTGTTTCACTCACTCGCATGCGTAACGTAGTCTCTCCGTCCTACGCCCTCAGTCTGATATTTTTCATAGACCACTTCGTCTTAACCGAAGTAAGTAATTAAGTTGATGTTATCTTCCGCATCTACTTGTCTTGATGGCAGCCCTATGCATTAGCGGTGTTCGTTTACAGCCCAGACACAACAGCACTACTGACCACTTACCTATTAACCTGCGTGCAAATAAATGACCCAAGTTGAACAAAAGAAGTGGTAGGTTTCATATGACAAAACACCATTGTAGTGGAACAGAGTGTTTGATATCAAAGTCAAACAATGTTGGATAAGGGAATATGGATTAGTTCCTATTTCAAGTGCACTCCCTTAAAATAGGAACTAATCCACACGCCGAAAACACCGTTGACGTTTCTAATGATGCCGATTATTTACGTCAGGAGATGCATTAGTGCAGATACGTTGTCTAATCCTATTGTCTGTGTCTAGTACCTATCTGTTTTTAACCAACTTAAAAAAATGGAGGAGGTTCTTAATTTGTCTGGTTTTTTAAATGTTTGTTACCTCAGAACTTTTGACTGGGTGAAACGATTTTGATGTTTCTTTTGTTATTTGAAAGCTGATGCTTGTTTTGTAGTCCCATTTAAATTTTATTAAAATCGGTCTAGCTGTTTTTGAGTTGCACTGCTATAACTGAAAAGTTTTTTTCTATCTTCACAGACAAACAGTGACAAACGATCCCGTAAGTAGCAAGGAAGACAATCTATACATTTTTTACCGAAAAATGGAACCGACTTCATTAGGTAAAAACAATTATTATTTTTTAGTGTCCTGTACCCAAACGGCAAAACGGAACGTCTTTGGTGAGACTTCGGTGACTGAATTTACTTGAGACTGAACGGAATGAGATACTAAACTACATTTAATTTAAATTTATATACTATAGACATTTTTATTTTTAATGACCCAAATACTAAGGATTGATTTGGACTAAAAAATCAATCAAGTTGGTTTAAATCAGATTAGCGTTAATGTTTTTTTGTACCTTAGCATGTGCGAAATCATCGTTTATAGCCCGTTCATTAGATTACAAATATATATTTTGTTAGAAAATTACAACTAGATGAAATATTATAATCATGTTTGGGATTCGAACTCGCAACATCCACCCTTATAGCCGGGGTATACTCTGACGGCTAAGCCAACATGACATATATATAACTATATAACTCTAATTTGTTCTCGTTATTGACCATCATATGGCGATGGAGCGACACCTATAGTTCAACTTACGTTGTACTACAAACAAGACTATTTTTTGCATTATTGACCATTGTTGGTAAGAAAGCCATAATGGCTTGGTCGATAGTTATTTCTGAAACAAACTGACAAACACTACGAGGTATAAAAACAACAATGTAGGTTTAACTGATTGCTTTTTTTTTTTTTTTTTTTTTATGCGTTATAGGCAAGCATTTGGCCGCTATCTCACCTGATGGAAAGTGATGATGTGGCCGAAGATGTAGCATGCTTGCCTAGAAGATACCTATTCACTCTAGACTTGAAGGCTCCCAAATTATACTGTTCAGGAAACAAAGACGCGGGCAATGAGTTCCACTCCTTCGCTGTACGGAAGATAAATGTTGAAGCAAAACGTTTCGAACGAACTGGAGGAATGTCAACCAAGAAAGGATGACGGCCATCAGAGCGCCTTGTAGTCCGCTGGTAAAAGGGGCATGGTGGAATCAACGCGTGTAATTCCTGCGCACACTCTCCGAAATGTAAACGATAGAAAACCGATAGGCTAGCGACCCTGCGACGATGACCGGCTTCTCCCTGGTGTCTCTGCCTAAGCATTTTTTTTTATTTACTGCATTCATGTACACTTATAGGATAACAACAAAAAGGATTACTATTACAAAATTACAAATTTACGAGAGAAAAAATTATAGTCATGTGCGGGATTCGAACCCGCGTCCATCCACCCCTTTAGCCGGGGTATGCTCTAACCAATTCAGCTAACATGACACAATGACTCATAACTTTTTCCTGCTCTCGTTCTTCAACCATCGTATCGGGATGGAGCTGACGTTATGAGATGACTATAATTTTTTCTCCCGTAAATTTGTAATTTTGTAATGTAATTCGCCTAGCAGGCGTTATTGCAAACTTAACAATATTAAAAAGGAGAACTATGTTCTATTCACAGATTTAAGAGGGCCATAGTATGTAGTGATGATTATATTATTATCATAATATTATTATAATATGATTATATTTATATGAACACTAGATGAACCGGTGCAGAGAGTTGAAATACTAGAGTAGTTATATCCGAACACCACTGCTCTAAAAGGTTACTAGAATTTACCTATCTACATACCTACGCACATGTATATGCAGTTTGTAATGATAAGGAAAGAACGTTCAATAATTATACGTCATATCTGTTGTAAGAAAGAGATAAATAAGCAATTCGTGTAACCACCGAACCGTCACGAGACGTTCCGATCACCATTACACTGCGATCTCTTTCACTCTCTCACACCAAACGATACACATATCTCGCTCATCCATTTCATTGAGATTAGTTCCTAAGATAAAACAAAATGACGATAATTTCTATTTCATCACTAAAAGCAATACCTAAATACGCGAGAAATGAAACAGTTTTCTTATCTCTCACAGTGCTTGTATGATTGGTGCAGAGTCTAAAGACACATGGAAGGCATATTGTCCACGGATTATTCCTAAAAAACACGATTAGCGGCGATATATTCACCGGACGCTCGGAAGTGCAAGACTGGTAGTGACTCTGGCAATTACCCTGAATTCTAAGTAAATATGGAGGGCACACAACTCATCTACAGGTCAAAAAAATCTTAGACCCGGTGTACTTCTTATCACCAATCCTAACGGACAAACGTCAAATGTTTGACAGGAAAGTGTAGAACAGTTTATATGGGAAAATTAAATTGTTGTTTTTACTATCTTCCTCACCAATTTTCCATACATTCTTACTGTTTAAAGTTTAAACCTTCCCTGGACTACGACAAACATTTCAAAACCAAATCAGCTAAATCGGCGCAGCCGTTCTCGAGTTTTAGCGAGACAAACAACCGCAAGATGTTTATATATATATAGAGATTATAGGTTATATGAACACATGTGCCCCGAAGCATTTGTTGCAATGAAACTTAGTAACCTATTTGTTATTGCTAGATTTAATACGTGCAATTTAAAATACGCATAATAATAATGATAATAATTTTAACATTAGTAATCCTACCTAGTATATCTATTATAGTTTATTTATATTATATATTATTATATATCGCACATTTATTAACGTATATTTTATATAGTATAATATATATTTTGACTATTAATTACTATGATTTATGCATAATGCACTTTAGTCTATACCTCCATCTAAATCAATATGTATTCATCCCACGGTTACCTGGCAGAGATTGCTGCCTAGCAAAAAGGCCGTTGATTGTTCTATTTTAAAGTTATTTTAATCTTTCTTGTAACTTTTTTCTTATTGCTGATAGGTAAGCATTTGACCACAATCATACCTGATGGTAAGTGATGATGTGGTCGAAGGTGTTAACGCTTAACCTAGAAAGACTGGCTCTCAAGGACAGCTGCCGGAACACACAGTTAGGTGCTTGGCGACAGATTTTCTACTTGAGGGTGATCGCTAGCCAGGCGGGTATTCGCAAAAATGCCCTACCACCATGCGGTGAAGCTCAAGCCCGCGGCGGGATTCGAACCATGGACCTGCTGCGCGGCATCCATAGCCAAAGCCTATTACTTATAAGCTATCACTGCTTCGCAAAACACTAACTAGTATTAATAATTTTATATCTATCAATGGATCATTAAAGTCGTACTAAGAATACGATATATTACTTAATGCGACAGAGTTCGACAGAAATATAAAGATCAAGAAAGTGATTTTGAAAAAATGCGCAGCGCATTAAAAAAATACGTATTGGTTCTGAACCACGTTAGTATTAATTATAATGTTCGCGTCGGTAGCTGTAAATACGAACATTAGCAGCATTGAAATTGTCATATGCAGACGCATATATCATATCGCTACCAGTGACCATAAATTAGGATTAAACAAATCCCCGTTTAAAATCTGGCAAATTGTGGTCGCCCATAAAATAATATATGTATTTCTTACCTTCACTCGTGACTAAGAAATGTCAGAATTATCATAACTTAGCTTATAGTTATAACCGATTATGAAATAGTCAAATGCGTGTACTCATAAAATGTCACTTAATTTAGCTTAAATTGTACTAGTTTTAATATTTTTATGTTTGCAATAACCCATGCTCTGCGGATTACATAGCAAAATTACAAATTTACCAGAGGAAAAATTTAAGTCATATGCGGGATTCGAACTCGCATCCATCCACCCCTTTAGCCGGGGGCATTGAGCTAGCATGACAATGAGTCCATAACTCAATACGATGGTTAAATAAAGAACGTAAGGAAAAAAATGAGTTATGTACTGATTGTCACGTTAGCTCAATTTGATCAGAGCATACCCCGGCTAAAGGGGTGGATGGACGCGAGTTCGAATCCCGCACATGACCTAAATTTGTAATTTTGTAATTCTAATATACTAGTGTAGCAGAGCAGGTATGTTATAGAATTTTTTTTTATGGAACCTCCCTCTAGAAATCTGTAAGGAATCTCAAATTTCCGTTTAATACGAGTCTTTTGAAACTAAATGACAGCCGAGCGGTAACAGGTATGGAACGCAGTGCTGCGGGTTCGATCCCTACCGCCATCGGCTTGTGCTTCACTGCATGGTGGAAGGCATTTTGTGAATGCACTGTAAGAGCCGGATCGTCCACTGCTGAACACAGCTTCCCCTATTACGGGGGTATTTGCCATAAACCCCACACTTGGCAGACGTCTTGAGGATCGCAGTGTAAGTTGGCACTTTTTTAGAAGGTGCTGCTGCCCATCTTCCAGTATTTTCCCTTAGTCGCCTCTTACGACACCCACGGGATGATATGGGGAGGTGCAATTCTTACCCGGCACCCCAGGGCGCGTTTTGTGAATGCTGTAGTAATATCTGATTGTCAATACGCATTGTTATGATGACGGCTGGCAGTCTGAATTAATAGAGATTTGATATAGGTCACCAGCAGATTAAGAAATAAACCAGTGTTCGAGTATCTTGCTTGTTTTACTACAGCTAGCTACTCTGCCGCCAAGCACCCAACTGTGTGCTCCGGCAGCTGTCCTTGAGAGCCATAAGTAGTCATGAAGTTACAGACACATGAGAATTAACAACTTGGGAAGGTAGTGATTATCTAGGGGTATTGTCACTATAAATATTATTATCTTAAGATTTGCTAAATTTTACTGGTGAATTTTTTGATGGTGTAGGACTGTAGGACATCAAACGAAACGAGCAGACGAATCACCTGGTGGTAAGTGATCACCACGTTCACCCAAATCACCAAAGGTCTCGAGGATGCGTTGCCGGCCTTCAAAATATATTTGTAGGTGCAATCATTAAAGCATGTTTATAAACATAAAAATAAATTTTGTAAAAATACACAAATTCATCAAACAGATTCAGGAAAAAGTAGGATTTTTTGGTAAATGCATACTACAATAATGAATATAACAAGGTGTTTGTAGGAGTTCCTCAGCATGCGACACAGGCAAAGATAACCCTAAAAACCTTTAGTGTTTATTTTATTATGATAACCCTTTAATTTAGGGTTAGTAAAATTGCTTATATAGATAAGCACAGTTAATAGTACCTACTGCTATGCTTGGCGACAAAATCTTTATTTATGTGTATAAGCAACGAAAACTGGAACAATATTGCTGGCAATTTCTTGTTGTAGGGACATTATTAATTGTGGTACTAGATTAGACTTGAAACGCACCGGGCTTCAATAAATGTTTATAATTTATATCAACGCCCCCATAATATCCATTGTGGAAGGCCTCTCATCAGGGAGGGGTGGAGGGGACGGCAGTTCTTCAGAAGGCGCTGCATCTTCTGATATTTTTCCTTTCGATGCCTCTTACGACTTCCACAAGACGATATTGATTAAGAACGAGAGAGTTATGAGTCATCATAACTCTCTCGTTCTTAATCAATATCGTCCCATAACCATCGTATGAGGATGTTCAACTGACGTTGTACTACAAGCAAGACTATTTTTTTCAATTAACTTTAAACTTGTAAACGATGACGCAACCCTATAATTTAATATTAGATATAATTTTATTTTTATAAATCCCTATAATTTTATTTTTATAATTTTGCCCCGTCATTGAATATGCTGTCCACTGTCTGTTGTCACGGGTCTCGGAAATGGTGCCAACAACAGATTGTTAAAAAAATGGCTTATAATTTATTTGAGTTTCTACATTGTTAATTAAGGCATAGTCGTACATTTATCATAAGAAAATTACATTACAAAATTATAACAAGAGGAAAAAATAAAGTCATGTGCGGAACTATAAATAAGAAAATGAATTTCGATTCAACCCCGAGGTGGTATGAAAATTGATAAATTTCTACGTAGATTGAATCAAAATGCCTTGAAGATGCCTCGTGGCATTCATCTTCCATATTATGTTTCTTTAGTTTGCTACTCTGTTTCCATTATTTGATAATATTTTGGTCGTTATCAGCTACAAAATTTTAATTTCGAGTATAACTATATATAAGTTAAATTCTTGTTCAAATGGTACTGTCTAAAAATCTGTCATTAAAGTAAACAATTCGACAAAACGTTTGATTAATACATCCAATTTCATTTTTGTCGTAATGAACAAATAAATTATATCAGTGGCACACCACCCTTTAAATCCTGTACTATAACTGAATTATAAATGGGTATTATACGTGGGCGTACGATATGTATGCAGTCTGTTTCGCCCAGATTATGTTACAACTTACATTCACAACAGCACAACTTTAATAACCGCATGTTTGCATCGAAGATAAATAAGTTTTTTTTTATGAAATCTAGACTTGAACTACAATCGAACTTGTTAGTAGTAGTAGTAGTGTTATGTTAGTAATTAATGATGTGGTCAAAGGTGCAAACAGTCTTAACCTAGAAGTCTGCTTCTCAAGGATAGCTACTGGAAGAAACAAACTGACAGACGATTTTGGGGACAGATTTTCTACTTTGGTGGTTGTTGCCGCCTGGCTAGGCGGGTATTCGAAAAATTACCGCCATGCATTTTGAGATTTAGTTGAATAATCATAGAAGGTTTGTATATTTTGAGATATGTCTGATGAGGGATAAAATTATAGTCTCCGTTTGAGTGATGCTGCAAATAATGTATATAACTTAGTACTTATATCACCTTATTATTGAAAAGGAAGCGAGCACAATATCAACTTCCGAATTCATACGAAGGTTGGTGTCAATCAGGAGGCCGGGCGGTAAAAACGAAGCCACAATATATTACAATATTATAAAAAAGAATTGGTTGAAAATAAAACAATAATTTTTCGTGAAAAAATTACATATTTTTCAAAGATTTATTACCTATCTAATGCTATAATTTTGCTAACAACAACTAAAAGAGAAAATGGTACTATACATGACAAAAACTTTTCCCTTCGTAGACATTTTGTAGGGTTCTTAGGCTATAATAAATTGTACACAACCTACGTAGGTACCTATAGTGTATGTAGACCGTAGAAAAAATTATAATCTTTTAATTTTTTATACAATACATTTCAGTCACATCAATAAGTAAGTCATCAATCAAGTAATAAAAACTTCCACTAGATTGAAAATAACAAATCTTTATTTGACGCCCATCTATCCATCACACGCTACCCGCTACCGGTGTTCAATATAAAGCAGCACGCACACTCTGCAGCCAGCGCACTTTAATCGATTTCAACTGATTAGCTCGCGTCGCACGTCCCAAATCGATTTGCCAAACGCTCAATCCGCGCCATCCCGTTGTAAAACAAATGACACGGAATGACGAATGGAAAAAGGAAAGGCATGGTTTAAATCGGTGGTTAATACGCTATTTGTATGGCTGGTCTGGCTCTTAAATGAGCCAATACTTTGTGTTATTCTGCAACGAAGTCTGCTCGCGTAAATAGAGACCATTTTAACTTTGCTATCCATTGAAGCAACTCAGTATATTTTCGACCTAATCTCTAAGTTATACAAGCGATTGTTTTGTTGTTTCAAAAAAGGAATGGAAAAGTTAAGTTGTAAATCACAGGAGGTGGCGCCAACGGCCTGCAAGACGTCCAGCATACATTCCTTGACACTTAAACGGTTATTACATGAACAAATGATGTTCATGACACGTGAAGATACGTTTAATGTGCAGTAATGGTTTACCATAACAGTTCCTGACGCCAAGGTGATAAATAGTTTAACATCTTCCTCTGTTACTTTTGAAGTGGGACTCCGCTAATGAAGAACAATTTGTTTCATTCAACTTAGAAAAGTTTTCACACGATGGCTATATATTATGTCAATCAATGGGTAGTGGAACAGTTTCCGGCTTGATGATTATGGTGTATTTCATATCCTAACCTTTTATGTCAATTATTAGACAGTACAAACATGTTTACTTTAGAAGTTACTCTAAGAAAGAGCGACATAATTGGACATGTGAAAAACACTCAACGCGTAACGAAAAATCTAATGCTGTAAAGGCCATATTTTATTCACCAGTTATAAGCAATTTGGGATATTAACAATGATAACAAAAATAAAAAAAATATTCAACTATATCTACTTGTGACCTAAAAATGTTACACTTAAAAATTGTGAGCTCTGTTTTCTAGCAGGAGGCAATCATAAATAGAAAACAGAGCTCAGGTTACTGTCCACGGGTAAAGAAACTATTAACTCTATCTAACTATTTACTCCTAACCTTGTAAATTTTAAATTAACGCCTTCTAAGTGAATAAATTTAAAAAAATACAATTGGTACAGGATACATTTTAGCTATGACTCACTTAATACAATAGATCAATTGGCAGAGCATATCCCGGCTATCGCGACGGATGGAAGAGGGTTCGCGTTCCGCTCGTGCTTAAAATATTTGCTTTCATTGTAAATTTGTGTGCTTATTACATATCCTCCCGTAAGATTATCAAATTTAAAGGGGAAATCATGCACTAAATGAGCAGTATGCTACTACATACGTTGAATTAAGATGTGTTTTACGCGCTTAACTGTGCTTGTTACCATCGCAATGCAATAATTGAAGAAAAGGCAGGTAAGTAACAAATATGAGCATTCCCGAGAAATAATCCTTGGCTAATTCACTTATATGGTTAGGAAATTAGTTTATAAACTATCCCCTTCTTTTAGTTTAAGCTAAACTGTTAAGCTAAAGCTTTTATTTTAACCTTCGAAGAAATCTTGAGTTATTGTAAAGCAAACTTCCATAACACGACTATTTCATTCACTAGAACGGTTCTTAAGACAACACAACGCTGTGGTGGTCCAATATTTGCGATCCAATCGAGTCGACTCGTCGCATACATATCGATCATCTGCACTGCATCGATATGGTGATAAATTGATCGTCTAGACGGTGCCGCGACTTTACTTGCGATCGTTAGTGCGTGTGTAGAATGCCTTATGAAATGCGAATAAATTTATGAATATATTTTACATCAATAAGCACAATGCACATCGAACTGATACCGATACTTTAAATCAAAATTTTTATTTACCATAGTACGTTAAAATCTTAACTAATAATATGATAACCGTTAAAAAAGTACGAGAGGCATATTACATACTATTTATTATAGTTACATATTATTGATACAGTACAGTACAGTATATTGAGTTAAAAATACTGATTTAGCAACTCTTAGGGCATTGATAGCGCTCAAGGTTGCCATTTGGTAACGTAACCCTAAAAATGACAGTAAAGCTATCTATACATTATCCATCACAAATAAAATACTCGTAAAAATATCTGCGTCGAATTCCCAGGCCTATTTTACTATTATAATTATCAGCAAACCACTTATAACTAACGCAATACATTCAATCTGTAATCTAATTTGTATTAACATAATAATCTACTAAAGATTATTGCTATAATTACCAATATCTTTCCAATAATTACAAGACGCCGATGCTAAATAAACATATTAAATTTTTAATTGCTTTATATAAGGTAAAGTTAGAGAATATCGATATATTTAGACGGTTATATCTTTGAAGCGAAAGATAAAAATCTTATATGACTAGTAATCATCTTATTTTCCACTAATTCAGTCTCTAACGAATCTACAATCAGAGGGCTACGGGCTCCCAACATAGTAAATAGTGAATTTTGGAATTTGATTCTAGCGTTTGGAAAAGTCCTGCTGCTAAGGACATCCTCCTTACTCCTCTCTCTCTGCTCGGATTGATATTGATTATAGAAAGTAATAGCCCGTATGTTGCCGGGCTAGAATGTCACGCACCCAACTCTTCCCGTGGAAGTCGTAAGAGGCGAGTAAGGATAAAATACTGAAAGGTGGGCAGCAGCTCCTTAGAAACTGCTAGCTTACACTGCTATCCCGAAGACCTCTGCCAAGCACGGCGATTAAGGCAAACCAGGCCTTAATGTTGGAGGCTATGTTCAGCATTCTGGTTGATACAATACAATACAAAAATACAATTATTTACTTTATTCAACCCACCTAAGAAAAGAGTAACATAACTTACTTGTTTTAGTTGCTACTAATTACTGAATGTACAGGAAATTATATTACGGTAGCAAATGAGCAAATTTGTGAATGATTGAAACTAATTAATGAGCTAAGGTTTGGATAAATAAACAGAACTACATAATAATATTGCTTTACTATGATTTGTTGTAATTAATAGATTCAGGCGTTATTTTGCAGAAATCCATATCTTAATAATAACTAATAAGCATTTAAAAAATATTTTAAAAGATAGACATAATTAATATTTTTAGAAAATGCTTGATTAATATAAGAAATATCGTGCGCTCAAAGTGTGAAGACCTCCTGACGATGCTGCTGGCTGATCATTGACTTAGTTTTTTAATGAACTTGAAATTATTTGTTATTATCATGTATTTTGGTCATTATAATATTTTTAGATCAGTATTATTTGTAAGTTCATATTCTAAATTACTATATACAGGTGATGAGGCAAGTTCATCCATACGTTTAAATTATAATTAAGAAACATTGTATGTGTGCAATTTCTTTAAAAAAAATTCTTTGGTAGGTGCTGTGACTACTTCAAAATATTGATCAAGTCGTTACTTTTCACAGATTTGGTGCAAGCTGAAATGGAGGATAGAATATTAGGTAAGTTATTTTAATAATCAAAATAATATATCTATTATTTCGTATTTATGGTGAACTCTGATATGTCTATGGCTAGTAAAAACACTTTTTAGGCAATTTTAAATCAGGCGACGTCTCCTGATTGAGTTTCAGTAGTGTGCGTATGAGCGTAGAATGGTTAACAAACCTAGTTAAAAGTTTAACAAACTCTTTAAATTTTAAATTACCCGCCATAGCAAAGTTCCTAAACAAAAACCCGTTTAGAAAACAAATGTATGTATTATCACAGAATAAAAAAATATTATGATAACAAGCAATAACCAATGAAAGGACAAATTTTAATAACGAGTAGTTTCTGTGGCAGATGTTATAAGATTACACTGTAACTACACTGTAATGTAATGTAACAGCGACTTCCTAGAAAAGGATCAGTAATGACTTAAAATCTCTGTCGCCGAATCAAATTATCATGTTGTTGTTTTTCTATAAATCAAATGCAAAACATATCATGATCTTATAAAGATTGCATATCACAAATGTACACAGAGATATTTATTTTAGTTACGTGTTGATAAACAAGAACATTTCAAAGCTCATTAAAAAAAATTGCCAGAGAGACTCAAACGAAGGCTATCAATCTAGCCATTACAAAGTTAGTTCCGACTACTTTATTTCGTTACAAAAACTAATATTTTATCGTCTAATTTCTACATTAATAAGACATTGCATCCAATTATTGCCTACAAAGACAAATAGTTTCCTTTGAACCTGATCTCCTAGAGTAGCTGGTTAGAAATCTTGATAGATTTATAGAAGTCGTAAATATTTTACGACTTTTTAATACCTTTGAAGACTGAATTATATTGTTATGAAAACAGAAATTAGGTACTGATATATTCTGAATACAGATATATGTGGGGTAAAATGGACACTGCAGGATTATTTATTTTTCTTAAACGTTATTACTTTCTTTCTGAGAGCACAAAACGTCAGATTCTTTGACGTCATATTCAAATTGCAAAATCATTTATTTCATTTAGGCGTTTACGATGTTGTTGTGAAAGTCAATTACAAATTTTAATATTGAAATTTGCCACATTGTACTGCCACTATTTTTAAACTTCATCGTTTTGTCAATTTAAATTTTAATTAACCTAGCGAGCCCGAAGGGTAAGCGAAGCGTCACCGAATGTCTAGTGCGACCTATAGTGCAAAACAAATGTAAATCTCAGGATTTACATTTGTTTTGCACTATAGGTCGCATTATTACTTACCGATTCTTGTGAAAGTTTGTGAGCAGATTTGATAATTTTGTGAAACATTGTGGCCATTAAGTGTTAACAAACTAGTGGCGGAGTTATTTGGGGGCTGAATGTATAAAAAAAACTTAATTGAAAAGTCTTCAGCTCACAGAGTCACTAATTCCAATATTTCTTGAGAATGATAACTGAACGAGCGGAGCGTGTAAGCTCTTCGTTTCAGTTTCGGCAAAATGCTTTCGTATGTCTGTTCAGATTTCCGGTAGTGCTCATCTACAGATCGCATTTCTCAACCGATTCTCGCGTTAATCTCTCTTGTGATGAGGTTCGATATTTATATGGAATTTTTGTCGATACAGTTTTTTTAAATTTTTTTTTCAAATAACAAAAAAAATATTGCCTATACCTTGAATGTCTTTTTAATTACATTCATTATGTTGTATGTTGCTATATGTCACATATTCTGCTACAATAAACTAGAATAGAAGACATTGAAGACTTGAGAATTTAACTCTAAATATTAATTTAACACATAATAATTAACATTTATATTTATTATGAATTTAACACGCTTCTCGTAATTTTTACGCTGACAAAGACCGCATTTTTTTGGTAATATTGTGACGGAACAAGCACCAGGCCCACCTGATGATAAGCGGTATCCTCTGCCTATAAAAGATGCATTTTGTCACAAGTGACGAACTGCACTGCGCCCATCACCCTGAGACATACAGTTATTAGGTCTCATCATGTGCCTGATATTTTATTGGCTTTCAAGGACTGCTGCCGGAACACACTGTTAGGTGCTTGCCGACAGATTTTTTACTTGAGGGTGGTAGCCAGCCAGTTCCACCATGCATTGAAGTTCAAGTCGGCGTGGCGGTAGGGATCGAGCCATGGACCTGCGGCAGCGTAGTCCATAGCTATAACCACTAGGCTATCATTGCTTTTTATCTCGGAATCATCATCAGTATTCTCAACGTCATTTAAGGTGCGTATCCACACAGCTGTGCTAGGAATATGAGCGGTATAATAGGAAAAATCTATAAATATAATCGCTTCATTCCTAGCTTCTCTGAACGCAACGATCATATTGGTGCATTGTAAGGAAACACGGCATCCCTATATGATTCACATTCTTCCTACCCCCACAAAACTAGTTGCATCCACTCGTATAATGCAAAGGAATGGAACACCCTCCCAGCGCCTTTGTTCCCTGAAAACTATAATGTGGAAGTCTTCAAGTCTAGAGTGAATAGGTAACTTCTAGACAAGAATGTCGACGCTTGCCATCAGGTGAGGCTGCGGTCAAATTCTTATCTATATGGAATAAAAAAAAGTTCCAAAATTGAACTCTAACACTACTTTTTTGTAATAAAATCAACCATATCGGTGGTTAATTATTGGTTATAATAAAACGGTGAGTTTGATAGGAAGATACGAATTTTGCGATCTTAAGAGTGCTAAACATGATATTCGCTACTCGTCCTTGGAATTTATATTTTTTTTTTTAAATAGCTGATGTGGTAGCCTTTGACCATTGTCCCATCTGATAGTAAGTGGTAATGTGGTCAAAGATGTTGTTCAAGCGAACATAGACATACTGGCTCTCAATGATGGCTACCGAAACACGCCATTAGGTGCTTGGAGAGAGATTTTCTACATGAGGGTGGTATCGAGCCAGGCGGGCATTCGCAAAATGTCCTTCCACCATGCGGTGAAGTTCAAGCCCGCGGAGGGATTCGAACCATGTAACTGCTGCGCGGCAGTCCACAGCCAATGCCACTGAGCCATCACTGCTTCAATATCTACCATATCGATAGCTAATTGGTTATGGTAAGACACTCGGTGGGTTTAATAGGAAGACGCGAGATTCGCACTCTTAAAACCGTCAAACATGATATTTGCTACTCTTACTTGAAATTTATATATCTTTTTAAATAGCTGATAGGTTAGCCTTTTACCATTATCTCACCTGATGGTAAGTGGTCAAAGACGAACATAGAATTACTGGACAGCTGCCGGAACACACCGCTTGGTGCTTGTCGAGAGATTTTCTACCTAGGGTGATAGCTAACCAGGCGGGCATTCGTAAATTGTCTTATCACCATGCTATAACGTCTGCCATCCTAAGACAACAACCGGGACCAATGGCCAAAGCACGTGCACGCTCAGTAGTAATGCCCCTAGCGTCCACCCATCCAAGTCATAAACGCAGCATACGTTTAAAAAATGAATAAAGTTCAGCGAAAAAATCGAGCAAGTGACCCGTCTAATGTTAAGATAAACCTTATAGAGATGGAGTCCCTTCACTTACAAGTAAAAGCTAGTAATAAACCGAAGCATTTGATTGACCATTCACACTCATTAACGCTTGGTGTTGCTCGTAAAGCTAGAATGGCTCAATAATGTTCTACAAGTGATGGCTGCGGCATTTGATTATATGAAATATTTAGTTTTCTCGACTATTCAATGTGCAATAAAAACTTCGTCGATAGCGAGAAAGAAAATGTTCTGTAAAAATTTTTTACGAGACATGCCACACAAAAATTTTGACAAGTTATTTCATACTTTTGGGTGTTGAAGTCGGTTCCATTTATTGTTTAAATTTTTTTTTTCACTATTGTTAGTGACCCTTGCTACTTACGGGATCGATTGTCATTCATTGTCAACGACTACATCATCAAGATAGGAAAATATTTTTAAAAAGAGTGTAAACCAAAAATGTCTTGACCGATTTTGATATTATTTAAATGGGATCGACGACCATCATCAACTTTCAATCAAAAAAAAACTTTCAAAATCGGTTCACCCTATCAAAATTTTCGAGGTAACAAACATAAAAAAAACATACAGACGAACTGAGGACCTCCTCCTTTTTTTGAAGTCGGTTAAAATTGTGTAAGTGTGTGCTGAGCATGCGATGCTTGAAATCATATTTAGAAATGCTTTTTGTAATTTCAAAAAGTACAAATAGGTATTCATTATTGTTGATTACCCGTGGTGCCGAGGTAGAATTATAGTACCACACCCCTATCTTCTTGTCGGAGTCATGAAGGCGACAAAGGGAAAAAACCGGTCAAGTGCGTGTCGGACTTTTGCATCGTGTGTTCCGTACACACCTGCAGGTATATAAGTAAATGTCATTGTATTTTTATTTCCCAGACAAGCCATTGAAGTGTGGTAAACATTGGAATGGCTGGAGGAATGCTTTTCAAATAAATAGTGTGTAGAGTGTCCATAAACATCTTACTCTTTGAGACATACATAAGTAATTCTTTCTTTTTTTGCTTAAAACATATTCATATAATGATGCTTTCTTTGGACAGAATTTTGAAATTTATTCAGTACTTGAAGTATACAATGATATATTGTTTTCAACTCTTATGATCTCTCTTTCCCGCATTTATAGTTTAATGATTCTTATCATCCGGTAGCGATGTGCCGATGTAGATAATAATGTTGATGAGCAAGTAATAAAATATGATAAAAAAAACTGTCACTTAAATTGTGCCTGTATAGAAAGAGTTAACCATCAAGAGCTTTTGAGGTTTTTTTTATTTAATTTCTTAATTTATACTCATTATAACGAAGCACAGGTTCTAAGCACAAGTCATTACTATTTTATCGTTTGCGATATTGCTAATATTTGCACCTGAATAGTAAATACGTTGTGTGTGGATTAAATATTATTATAATGTTTAAAAGGCACCAAATTCTTTTGTTTATCATTCCAAATCATAGTTTCCCTACAGATCTCCTTAGCGCGTCTCATAAACAGTCTATGAGCCGTAAAGGAATGGCCGCTCACTTGTCTCGGAGGGTTTGAGAAAGTGACGATGTATTGCGTCATTTCTGAAGAGGATTAGGAAACCTTGAACAGAGTTCCAAGACAGCAGTAACATTTATCAAAACAAAGACTTGGGTACTTTGTCTTTAATTTTTGTTTTTTTTTTTATGCCTGTTAGGTTAGCCTTTGACCACTATCTCACTCGATGGTAAGTGATGATGTGGTCGAAGATATTGTTCAGGCTAACCTAGAACTACTGGCTCTCAAGGACAGCTGCCGGAACACACTGTTAGGTGCTTGGCGACAGATTTTCAACTTGAGGGTGGTAGCTAGCCAGGCGGGAATTTGCAAAGTGCCCTACCACCATGCTATAACGACTGCCATCCTAAGACAACAACCGGGACCGACGGCTTAACGTGCCCTCCGAAGCACGGAAGCGCTCAGTAGTAATGTCACCAGCGGTCACCCATCCAAGTCATGACCGCGGCGGACGTTGCTTAACTTTGCTGATCGATTCAGAATGGTTAAGTAAACTTCGCTACGAGCGCTTCAAAAAGTAAAATTCAGCCATTTATACAATTATTATTACCGTACTAGATCGGAAAGGCGATGTATATCATTTGAAATTTGCGTGGAGAATTGCTTTTTATATATGTTAGCGTGGAAAAATGTTTTTAATGTTCGAATCTCTAAAATATACTTAAAATGAATTATCTTTTTTTTATATAATATAACGCAAATGTATAGACAAAGACAATGTATAGACATAGACAGACATTTATTTGTTTCATTAGCACACATACATTTACATTACACGAGTATTAATGAGAATCTACAAAAATGGAAGGTACATGTACAAAAGTAGTCAGGCTATACAACAAAACAGCAAAACATATGGAAAAAAAAGGATAAAAAGTTTGATAATACATATAAGAACGTAGGTAAGTACCTACATAACTACTAGATATATATTTGAAAAACATACATAATCAATATAAATAGTATGTATCTATTTGTGTGCTACAGCAGCAAAAAGGACTCGGCTCAACATTATGCCTCACCACATCGCTAAAATGTAGTTAGGCAACTTTAAACGGTTTAAATCGCGTATATTTGTCATTTTTTTTTTTGTCCCGACGTTTCAAACACTTTGCAGTGATCGTGGTTTATCCGTTTATAGTTATTTAATTACTATGTGTAACAATCGCGAAAACCTAAGACAACATTATGTAGTTAGGCGCTGGTATTCTGCCAAGACCTCCAGCCAATAGACCCTGTGAGGATAGGGGGTGCAGAAATATTGTAAGAAAGAAAATATAAGAATATACATAATTATAAAACAAAGCATAGTCCAAAGTATACATACATAGTACAGCAAAGTAAGAAACGGAGTAAACTAAACTAAATGTATTTTAATATATTGCTGTTATGTTTATAGGACCTAGCATTTACCTCACTGGAATGAGGTGTAATATTGTGTGTTACGTTCGGCAGCGATGTTATTTTGCTTCTCGTACCTCTGATACCTTCAATACGCTCAGAATTATATAATCGTGGAATCCTTCTCTTCCTCAGGTTTCAATAAACGTACTCGCGCCAAAAACCAACTTTGCAGGCTTGAATAACGAATAGTAGTAGATCGAATCTATATGCTGTGCAATGTTTGAAGATAAAGTTAGCATCCAAATTCTATTAATACTTATGATAGTTACATTACTCTAGCATTCATTTTACTTTAAATAATATACAGAATTATATATTTTTATCATTTTTGACTGCAAGAATGACACAATCTTCATAGAAAACCGTAGTGCCTTCAACGAAAATGAGAAAGTATTATGGACCCAGGACATGTGCTGAGGTACGGCAAACCCGGAGTCTTTCAACTTATAGTGATGCAAAAAAAACGCTTGACAAAGAAAGCTGATCCCTAAACTATCAAGCACATTCTAAAAGATAACATTATAAAGTTTTTCTGACATATTTGCGATGACTCTATTAGTGGTACAGTATCGGTGACAATGATCGCTTTCAATCAGATGGCTTGTAAAATTATTTGTAACCCATGGAATAAAATTAAAATAAAAAGATATTATTAAAATCTAGAAAGACATTTGCAGAACTGACTGTAAACCTTTGGAAATTGGAGAGGCACTGTTTGAGAAGAAGACACTTTGGAATTAAAGTCTTAGATGTGAAGGCCTGATGATTGCATTGAATTTTGAATTTAACATAGTGTAGTAGTTCATGGAATTAGCTCTATAAATTCCATGTTCAACTTCAATCACATCGTCACATTTGATCGTAATCAAATAAATAAAGTTTATAAGATTAATAAACGAGGTGACCTGTTGCAACCTGTCGTCTCATTAGAAGTGAACATCCCACATTTTTTAAATTTATTAATTATACAGACACGGGTCTAAAACGTGAAATCACGCCGTTTCATCTAACTGCTCCATCCAAATTAAAGAGGTGGGCGTTGGGGACAATAAAGAATAAAATTAATTTAAAATACACTTAGTTCTGTCGCCGTAAATTAGTTAATTAAGCTTCGGGAAACCATACCCAAATGAGGCGACTGCAAAATTCGATAAGGGTTTGCAAATTTGTAAGTTATGTCAATTTTGGTGAAGTCTTGAACACACATTACCGTGAGCAGCATCGATTAATATTTAGAAAATAAGTTATGGTAAAAAATATCATATACTAAACACAAACTAAAGCATCACTTTACAATTTTAAAATGAGGAAACTTTGGATATTGTTTTTAAAAAGATTATGATGTGTCAAACAGCTTATATGGAGACCTTTGAGACCCTTGAAAAAATTCCTTGTCGTTGTGGATATAATATCTTAAACTGTCCTTGGAAATAATGTCTTAGTTGTTAAACAGAATCTTATAACGTTCTTAACTCTTTATCGAGACGAGAACACATTATATACTGGCTCTCAAAACACATATGGTGCTACCATTGGGCGAGCATACACACCTGATGGTTGATGATATCTCTTATCTTCTCTAGGCCGGACATTGCCGGCCTAGAGACGATAAGATATATCATATAAAATGTTATTTGACTGTGTTATTGAATAAATTAATGTAATATACAGGCTTATTAGTAATATGTTAATAAACTCTTAGGGTTGACTTCTGCTAGTCCTAATCAACATTTTGGGATGTATGTTTTTTGTTTTGAATTTTTTATTATATTCGAGGACCACTGATGTTAAAACTTGTGCCTGTAATGTATTATTCATATTTTTTATTACTTTGCTCGATGTAAATATTCAAAACTTTATTTAAAGGGAGCACGGCGCGGTCCAGTGTTGCCGTGGCGAGTGCTCTTGGCTGGGAGCAGGCATTAAAATACAAAAAAAATATTTAAACTTTTTTTTTCAAAACAAAATAAGAACATCTCAAAATGTTTGTTAGGACTAGCAGAAGCATAGTATTTTACCAATCAGCCTGTATATAACGCCAGAGCATAAACTCACGAAGTACACATTAGTAGTCACGTAAGTCGTGCATGTGTGTCAGTACCGCGAGGAATATACCGCCAGATCCTGTTTTACTTCATTTGAATAGAAATTGTGATTTTGTCTGGCGATCCGTTCATTCATACGAGCGACGCTGGCGCCAGCGATGTTGGGACGAGTTTCGCAAGGCTAGGTAGCTTGAAAGCGATTTTTATTAAGGAAGTAACTATTTAAGAGAGTGTTTAGTTGTAATAAACGCTGGAGTCTTCCTAACTAGGAGATAGTTTCGCATTATTATGATTAAGTGTTAAGTGGTATAGCCCGGTTTAAAGAAACGAATTGAAGAAGGCAGTGCAAATCATTATAACTCACTGGTACGCTTCAATGTTATTTTATAATTAAAATTACAAAAAATAGTCGTCATATTAAAGAGCATGCAGCCTCCTTATCATATTACATAACTTCCGTTAGATAGATAATTGAAAGACAAGGGCTTTCGACATTTCATTGATCTTAATCGTTGAAATTAATCGTTTTACCCTTTGGGTACGGACCCCTAAAAAGGGATCTTTGTTGCACTTGTTATAAGAAAACAAATAACATTACCTACTGAATTCCCAGGTTTGTAAGAAATTGCAGATTGTATTGTAACGCAGCAATTTAATATTTTTACGATGAAGGCGCTATATTTTGAATCCAGATCAGAGCGAAGGATTTTAAAGTAGAATCCTGAGCTTAGCGAGCAATATGCAAACTTCTTCATCCCCTCATAAAAAAGATATACATACATTACATAAATCACTTTTTCCGGTCGACATGGTACAAAAAATCTTCTATCATAGACGAGACGGTGTCGTTCGACCAACGTACCTAATTTGCGCGTTTTTCACACTTTTTATTTATTTTCTGCAGGCCAGCGCGCCGTCTTTCTAGCCGGCCAGTAACAAACAATAATATCTTTGTTTAATCCCTTAGATTGCAGATAGTACCAAGGAACATTATTTTCTTTCCAAATTCACAGCTCATGACTTCATGGAAGTCAAGTGGAGAAAATACCTAATTTGCTGTCACTTATCTACTAGAACAAGATAACCTTTTTCGAATGGGTGGAATGAAAAAACTCTTAAGTATTTTAGATGAACTAATTTAAATAAATAAGTTAGTATTAAATTTTGACGTTCCTCTAAGATATCATCATAATCAGTTAAATATTATGAATCTGATTTTTAAAAACATATAAAATGCAAATTGATATGCAAACTTTTTTTGCTCTTTCATCAATTGAAGGCTGACATAATGTATAGTCATTTAATTAAAACACTCAGTATACCTACAGCAATTTAATTAACAACAAAATGCAATTTATTCTTCGCTTCTTCGTATAATAAAGCTTTTACAATATTATTGCATCTGGTTTTGAAATATTAATAGCATTTTTTATATTCTCGTTATTTTTTTGTTCGAAATGTTCTACATCGATATATTTCTTGATTATTTTAATATTAATATTAATGTTTTCAATTAGGTGTCGTCAGTTTTTGTGGCGATATAAATTTAAAATTTATGCATCATTCGTAATCTTATGAGGTATAATCTTTTGAGTACTTGCCGCTACTAATGAGTAAAAGCTTTGAAATATGGTTATGTAGGGCAATTTGTTTAGCAAAATACTTTGTGTACAATTTGTATTAATATTGCCTAACAAGCACAGACAGGTTTATTATTTTTTTTAAATTGCTAGAATGATGTTATATACTAACACTGTAATGTTGCATTAACGCCTGCCAAGCCAATAAGCTTACAGAATAGAACCACGAGAAGGATTCGAACCCACGACCATCCTTCCCTAGAGCTGGGCAATGCTCTGCAGATTGAGCTATCGTGTGTGCGTCGCGTGAAATCTAACTCTAAGTACTCTATACAGAGTACGTTCATGCATTTCAGAGGTCTCAATTACAAAACTGTTTTCTAGATTTATTCATTCCTGACGAACTTAACTTAAAAAGGTTTAACCTTTTTTTTTATAATGATAATATTGCTATATATTTTCAATCGGTATCTAATGCAGCAAAATTCGACAATTAGTTTTGTAGTACAACGTATCGATTGATGTCTGTACATCCCAATACGACGGTTAAAGAACGATAGGAAAAAATTTAGTTGTAACTCATTGTCATGTTAGCTCAATTGGTTAGAGCATACCCCGGCTAAAGGGGTGAATGGACGCGAGATGGAATTTTTAATTTTGTAATAATATTCGACCACTTTTAAGCCTAATGTAATGTGTACTTATAATTGCTTACCTATACAGAATCCGATAACCAAATTGTACAAGACGCGGTTACCTATACTATTAAAGTAAACTCATGTAGCATGCATTATAATGATGCAGTAACATACGTAAAGAACATTTTTACGATGTCGTTAAATCGCGGTAACACAACTTGTACAAAATTTTCAAATCACAGAGCGATATGTTATCATTTAATCATTTACATGACATTATAACTGTAGTGTATTAGCATTGATATCTGAAAAGCATTATTCTTTGTTTTTTTTCTGTTTGTGCGTTATGTTGGTTGATAGATTTTACTGAAATCACGGACTTTTCAGTTTTTTTTATGCCTGATAAGCTAGCCTTTGACCACTATCTCACCTGATGGTAATTGATGATGTAGTCGAAGATGTTGTTCAGGCTAACCTAGAATTAGTGGCTCTCAAGTACAGCTGCCGGAACACACCGCACTGGAGGGTGGTAGCTAGCCAGGCGGGCATTCGCAAAATGCCCTACCATGCACCCTGCTATAACGACTGCCATCCTAACGGCCGGTTTCAATAACCTATCTATCCTCTACTATCAGTTAAAAAAGCTACTGCTGGTTAAGGATAGTGCATTTTACCGTTTCTTTAAACAAAGATAGATAGGAATATCTATCTTAAACATTGATCTATCTTTCGGAGGGTCTATCGCTTACCATAGATAGCTTGTTCCATAGAAAAAAAACGAGGAGCGTTTCAATAACGTTTCGAAAGCTATCTGTCGATAGTTCAAATTACCAGTAGTAAGAGATTTACCTATCGCTCGATTTCGTCGGATACCTATAAAGTTTTCTTGAGTTTCGAATAAATTTTTGAAGCGCTCGTAGCGAATTTTGCTTAGCCATTCTGAATCGATCAGCAACGTCCACCGCGGTCATGACTTGGATGGGTGACCGCTGGTGACATTACTACTGAGCGCTTCCATGCTTCGGAGGGTAGTCCAGGCAGTCTCGTCTGATGGCAATAAAAAAGCAAGTGGCATGACAGGCCTGACTGTAATAGACGACAATGTGCGTTTTGTTTTTGTTAAAGCATCGCAAGAAATGTGTTTTATTTTAATTATTATTGGAATATATGTATTATGCAATAAATAGTACTTCAAAATAACTATCAATCAAAACTTATCTTTATACAGATAATAACTTAATGTAGTAAAACAAGACTATAAATGTGTATACAACTTAAGATAGCACTAGTTAGAAATGCAAAATTAAAACGTTTCGGAGGGACGCCTTAACCAAAGATAGGAGTTTAATCTATCTCTGATCTTAGATAGGGTTGGAACGTTAACGTTATTGAAACGGCAGTAACAGATAGATCAAACTTTACTTATTATCTCTGATAGCTATCTACATTTAACTGCTAGTAGATTATTGAAACCGGCCGTAAGACAACAGCCGGGACCGACGGTTTAACGTGCTCTCCGAAGCACGCAAGCGCTGAGTAGTATGTCACCACCGGTCACCCATCCAAGTCATTACCGAGGCGGGCGTTGCTTAACTTTGCTGATCGATTCAGAACGGCTAAGCAAACTTCGCTACGAGCGCTTCAAATTTACTTTATTTATTTTCTATACGTAGCATGGTGCTCAGATGTAATAAATGTTATCTTGTAGATCGACAAGAAACCTGGGCAAGCAGTGATAGCCGAGCAGTAAAAGCTTTTGACTGTCGTGCTTGGTCTGATTCTCACCACCACGTGAGCTGCACTGCATGATGGAAAACATTTTGCGAATGCACATCTGGCTAACACCCTCAAGTAGAAAATATGCCACCACGCACTTAGCAGTATATTCCAGCAGCAGTCCTTAAGAGCAAGTTATTTTTGCCGAGTCCTTTAACTATCCTAGAGCACATTATCACTTAGCAACAGGTCAGATAGTGGTCAAAGGCCATAAGCTGTAAAAAAACCTAATATTATTTTACTTAATGCCTCTTCCCAGCTCTTAAGAATTGCATCCTGATGGCAGAATTAAATCGTGACCTCTTGGCATCCGTAGTGAACGATATTGTTCATTTCCTTTGTAATAATTTTCTACGATGCACATCGGGTTAATTCCCTTCTCATCTCAGTGAAAAAGATTCCAACAAATCAAAAACAGTCGCATAAAGTTTGGAGAAAGAGAAACTTACAAGTACTTACATCGGGGCTTTTATCACCTCCCACATGCATGACGTCATCGTCCATCCTAATTCCATTTAAAGTAGGCAAGAGAGTGCTTCACCATAACTCGTACAGAACGACGCCCTTCCACTGTATAAAAAGCATATTTATTGGTGTAATTTTCCCATAACGACATAATAATATTCAAATAGAGCTCGTTTATTAAGCAAATGGTCACAATGGGCGATTTGGGCCGTTCATTCGAATTCACCGACACCGGGATGATAAGACGACAAAATGTGTTATGTTTGGCCTTTTTGTCGTCAATGGAGTAGTTACTTCATTGAGAAGTTTTTTATTCAAAGTGTGTATTTTATGGTTACCGCATTCTTCTACTAATGTAAGTTTATTTATGTGTTATTTTTTGTGGTCATGATCTACGTCTATATCTGGAAGGAGGTATTTTAAATTTATGTTCAATACATTTCATAGCAAATTATGTCATATTTTTGAAATGTATACCTATAAATCTTTTAATAAATCGACAAACTGAGAACCGATATGGAAAAAGGTAGGTACTAAATTAATTATCAAAAGCCGGAAAACGTTTAGAAATAGCCCCTCTATACTAAGATACCAACGATATTGTGAGAGTCGCGAAGAGCCGACTAGTTAAATAAACGACTTTTAGTAAAATAAGGTGTATATAGTCACTGCTATAAGAAGGGGTAAGAACTCAGGAGCCATTGTTTTAAAATGTCTTTCAAAAATTATACAACGATCATTATTGATAATTTAAGCATTATTCTGTACGTAAGGTACGTAGGTCTGCAATGCCTGACAAGTATCGCGCTGCAAGTCTTGTTTATGCTCGTGTCTCATTGACACATTATTCTCATTGATCAGCAGCGACACTTAAACCTGCAGAGTATGGGTCCGGACCATCATCGCCACGCTACCGCACCGTAAATCTGCACGTTGTTATAACCAGGCATAGCATTTTGATTGTTTTATTGGTTAAATTATACTCTTACCTCCAAGGTGGTCCCACTTAAACATTATCAACAACAGTCGAGATGTTTTTTTAAGTAAAAACTCCAATTAACTGAAAAAAAATATTTGCCAATAAGCCTGTAGGTACCTGGACGATATGTTAATCGCAACTCTAGTCGATGGCGATCAGAATAATGTGAGTGAGTGACAATCGAACTCGGAAGCAGTATTATCACTGAAAAGGAGATAAAAAACAGGGACCTAACTCCCACCTCTTAAAAACTATTATGGAATACAAAAGTCATTATTTCAAGCTTAAAATATTAATACTAAGATCCATACCATAGCCGTTATGAAACAATAATGTACATAAAGCGCCATCTCTATCGCACGAATTGCTTGATTCAATGCGTGCAGCCCGCTCTCACGTTGAAGTTCTAATGTAAGTTTACTTCAATCATATCTGATGGTATGAAATAAAATTGTAAATGTAAGGTAAAAATAAGACTGAATTAAGAGGTGGTAGTTGGACCCCTGAACCGTCTTTCAACACTGAAAAGCATGAAGTAAGTTGTAGAAGTCGGAAAAACATATTAGTTCCGTGCTAACAATCAGAATCGTACTGACTTATATACCTAGTATAGTTTTTATAATTTTTGTTCTATTTTTTTTATAAAAAAGACAAAAGGGAATCATAGTACACTAAAAATGTTTAAGTAAGTATTTTAAAATAGATATTTTTTTGTCAGAGAGAAAGAAAGACTCTTTCTTTTGTTCGTGACATCACACATCAGTACAAGACAAAAACAAGCAGATGATCAGTCATTATCACAACTGTAACTGCGTGTATTAAAACTGTAGATGTCACTAAAAACTAACTGCCTTTGTTATTTAGCAGCCATATTATACTTGGGTCACTATTTTTGATCAGCCATTGCATATAGCCTCATGATGATTGCCACACTCACTAATAAAACTCGTAATTCCAATCTCAAACTTAATAAGGAAACTTCAGATACACTTGCGCTTACTCTTAAAACTAGTAATGTAATACAAACAGACAAACCAGTTCCATAGAAACAAACCAACAAAATTACATATAAATGTAATAATTTCTAGTCGATACATTTGTGAGACCCCCACTGTCTAATTACCTATAAGATTCATTTGATACAGGAAATGATGGTCGCCATTTTGTGACTAAAATATTTTAATTCAATAATCTAAAAGCGTGGAATGGTGGAGAATAATAATAAGATTAATAAGATTTGGTTTTTATGAATGAGTGTGATGAAATAGTAGCGTCAAACTTATAAGATTTCATTCGATAGATATAGGTATAACGATTATTAGGTTTGGAATTGTGGCCATCATTGGTAATGATTATAAATTGATACTATGGTATGTAATAGTACCTACTTATGACTATTACTATGACTAGTACCGATGTGTGTATGAATAGCTAGATTCAAGGTTTTTTTTTTCCGTCGGTCCCGGATGGGAGTCGTTACTGCATGGTGGTGGGGCATTTTGCGAATGCCCGCCTGGCTAGCTACCCTCAAGTAGAAAATTTGTCGCCAAGCACCTAACGGTGTATTCTGGCAGCTATCCTTGATAGCCATTAATTCTAGGTTAGCCTAGACTACATCTTCGACCACATCATCACTTACCATCAGGTGAGATAGTGATCAAAGGCTAGCCTATCAACTAAAAAAAGTAAATAAATAAAAAAAATAAAAAAACTAATACTTATAGCTAGATTCTTACACCAAAAGATAGGAGAAATAAAAATATACAAACTATATTGATACCTTTTTAAACCCCGTAGTGTTTTGTAAATTTTTGTGTGATTTTCGCGAAATGTGGAATCATAACGTAATTGCCTTGGAATGATCCTTAGTAGTTGGTAGTTTGTTTGATTTTTGAGCTCACTGACAGTGAGCAGCAAATTTAGCAGCTATTAAGCCCTTAAAATAAGTATAATACCTCTTCCATATCGTATTGGGTAACGAAAATAACACATCGAGATACGTTCCTACCTGCATCGTCAATGTAAAAAGGGCGCTGCTGACATTAGGCGTACAACTATGTACAATCTCAACAAGATAATTACCAAGGAGGATTAGATTCAGGAAGGTGATAAAATAAAAGCTAAAAGTTCTTGTGTCATTTTTGACGTTGTTAATGATAACACTTTTTCAAGTTTGTTCATTTGCATTGTTATTAGAAACATATTGCACTGAACAGAAATAAGTGAAGAAATAGTAATTAAGTAAACAAATTTAATGAAATTATTTCGTTGGTAGTAAATCCAAAGTCAAGTTTTTTTGACGGCTTGTTGAGCTCCCAATGTGCAGCAACACTACTCATCGACGAGAGAGAATAGATTCTACTTTTTCTACACAGTTTTAGTCGCCTTTTACGAAATCCAAAAGCAAAATAATTATTATAGAACCTAATTTTTACATATTCCTTTGGAAACGGTTCCCTCTTATTAGGCACCGTATCGTTTTTTAGTGATGTTGTTCGAATTTCAAAATAAAGATCATTTTCATTACCATTCGAGGTAGACTTTTTTTATGTGATAGGAGGGCAAACGAGCAGGCGGCTCACCTGATGGTAAGTGATCACCGTCGCCCATAAACATCCGCAACACCAGAGGTCTCGAGGATGCGTTGCCAGCCTTTTAGGAGAGAATATGACTGAAGAGAGAGAGAGAATATAGCCCTCATGGTCCTTATATTCTTAACTCAGGATCTATACGGCATTACTATTGAGCATTATCATTTAAACTGTACAAAACTGTAAATAGTTCACGAGTCTATAAATAAAGTAAATGTATGCAAAACAAATAAATTTTATGTTAAACGTAAACTTAATTGATTCAATTTAATTACGTCGATACAGTTACTTGTGAGTTGAACAGCGAACATAAACTCCTAACATTATGTATTTTAATTTACATACGTTATTGTAGGTGGTGTTATTAATTATGCAAAAAGATAATATAATAATCATTTTGTTCTTGCTTTCGTTATATATTTATTTGAATAAGGTCTTTTAGCCTGCGGGGATTCCGACCTGTGCCGCCACGCCGTGCACACCTGTCTACAGCTCCGCCAGTATCTCCCAGTGAGACCGCAATAGTCCCCGCACTATTGCCGTCTCACTCGGGTCATCGTTCCGACGCTAGTTGCAGACCAGTGCCTTGGAATACGCAGTCCTGACGAAGTTTTTGTTTTGTGTGCAGAAGCTGAGCAGCCGCCGAACGCCGAGCAACGCGAGCTACGAGCTCGCCGTGCCGTCGCGCAGAGGCGCTCTAAGACGTCTGGCATTACCACCTACCCAGTCCCTTGTTTCGGACGAACAACATCATATCGGGCTGGTGGTCTTGCTTCGACCGCACTTTTCGGTGCGCATTTCACCACTTTACTATCCGACACAACATAGTAACAGTCGCGTAACAACACACTTTGTGCTGTTAAGCGACGTCGTTCAGGCGTGGGGTAGCGTCAGCCAAACCCGTCTGAACGATCAAATCCGCCATTTGCTGCGGTCGCAGTGTGACACCCTACGGTGACAACGGCCACTGTTGTTGTTTTGGTTTAACCTTGCACCGTGGCCTTTCCCGCTTCACGGGTCAGCCGAAGCAAGCTGGGCTCCGGAATTCTGGCCTTGGGGTCGCCCCTAGTCAAACCCGGAGTAGCGCTTAGGAGCACCCCTCTCCGCCGAGAAAAAAGCTCGGAGAGGGTACACAACTAGGGCACACCGTAGGTACACACTCCCTCTCACACAGTGAGCTCACAAGGTGTGTGAGGGAATTCAAACCCTGGATAGGGCGTCCTGAGTATTCCCCTCAGGATGCAGTCCCGTCCCTCTAACGGTGAGGTGCAGGTCCTTCAGACCTTCGCCCTCCGCCACCCCGATCTATACGTTGCACATATGCAACTCCTAGAAGAGGAAGAGAATGCCCGCTTCACGGACACTCTCATCGCTCCCTCCGGGACTTCAAACCCGGAGGCCAACGTCCCTCCTCTGACCCGGTCCTTCTCAGAGGACAGTCCGCTTTCGCCCGCTCCGGGCCCAGACAACAGACGCACGGTGGCAGCCCCTCCCCGTGAGAGGTCTCGCTCGCGCTCACCGATCGGGAGGCCAGCGAGCACCCGTCCCTCCATCGCCGTTGTAGAGCCCACTTCGGACTCCGAAGCGGAGATGGAGGTAGATCCGAGTCGCGCCTTACGCACTGACTCGGACTCAGATAACGACGGCTATACCGTCGTAGATAGAAAGCGCAAGCGTGCTCCTAAAGCCGCTAGTTGCGCAACTTCCGCCCCTCCCGCCAAGGCACCCGCTAAGGCCCCCGCCTCCGGCAAGAAGCCGACCCCCGCCCCGCGCCCCGCGTCTCCTCCCTCCGCTCCGGCCACCACTGCCGTGTCCCCTCAGGACGCGAGCGCGCGCCGCGAAAAACCGCCTCCGCCCCTGTTCATTCAGGACAAAACCAAATGGGACATGCTGTCCCGTTTAGTTTCGGATCGTGGGATCCATTATACTAATGCCCGCTCCACGCAGCAGGGCATTAAAGTCCAAGTCTCCTCCATTAGCGACCACAGAGCGCTAACAAAACTCCTCCGCAACGAGAGCATAAGTTTTCACACTTATGCGCTCGAAGAGGAGAAAGTCCTCCGAGTGGTCATCCGCGGTGTGCCCAAGGAGGTACATACCGATTCGGTATGTGCCGACCTGAAGGCACAAGACTTCCCCGTACATGCAGTTCACCGCATGTACAGCGGGAAGGACCGCAGTCCCTACGATCTAGTACTCGTAGTACTAGATCGTACTCCTGAAGGCAAGGCCATTTTTAATTTAAAAAAGGTCTGTGGCCTCTCAGGACTCGATGTCCAAGCCCCATACAAGAATGGGAGTCCCTCGCAATGCCACAACTGCCAACTATACGGGCACGCCTCCCGATTCTGCTTCGCTCGCGCTAGGTGCGTTAAGTGCCTAGGCGATCACGCGACAGCAGCGTGCACTCGCACCCGGGATTCGCCGGACCCACCCAGCTGTGTGTTATGCGGCGCTCAAGGGCATACCGCGAATTACCGTGGTTGCCCTAAAGCACCACGAGTGAACCACAGGGTGGCAAGGCATAGGCCAACCCGTCCCTCTTACGACCGTTACCAACGGGTAAGCCCCAAACTAACGGTAGTACCTGCCTCACAGGTAATACCCGCGCCGCTCCCAGCCCGTAACGCATGGTCTAAACCACCCAGTATGGTTAAGACCGTCGCTACCGCCCGCGCCCCGGCCCGCGCGCCCGCACCCGCGCCCGCACCCGCACCCGCCCGCGCCGCGGCCCCTGCCCGCGCACCGGCCCCGGCTCGCCCCGCGCTCCCGGCACCCGTCGCCAACACCATTCGCGCGCCTCCCCGCGCCGCTTCCCGGCCACAAGCTCCACCTATGCCATTGATGGCTGCCCCTCTTCAAGAGGCAATCAACCTAGTCAGCGATCTGGCTATGTCGGTTGACATCAATGAGGTACAAGAGCTATTCCACAAGATGCAATACGCTCAATCCCCAGCGGACGTGATCCAATACACATTGGAACACGCGAATTTACTTAGCGCCCTTAAGCGCTTCGTTCCCCAGGCCCCTCCCCAGTACAACCACTATGGGTAGTACAACCGAACGCACGAAACCGTACTCAGTTTCGTTAGCGTCATTTAACGCTGACGGCCTCTTCAAACAACGTGACCTCGTCCACGACTTTTGTTGTACCCACCTTATCGATATCATATGCGTGCAGGAAACCTTTCTAAAACCGGGGAAGGCGAACCCTAGGTTTGCCAACTACAGAACGGTACGTGATGATAGAGTGAACTCCCGTGGGGGAGGCACTCTTATCTATTACAAAAGGTCCCTGCACTGCATTCCCCTACCTACCCCGACTCTTGTTAATATGGAAGCATCTTGTTGCCTCCTAGCTATGACTGGTCATCAACCTATAGTCATAGCATCCTGTTACCAAGCTTGCAAAAAGCCGATCGTCCGAGCTGACTTAGAAGCCCTATTCTCATTAGGAAGCGCCGTCATTCTGATTGGCGACTTCAACAGTAAGCACATCCTATGGAATTGTAACGTCAACAATCCCAGAGGTATTGCACTTGAAAACCTAATCGCAGAACTTAACTTTGACATAATTGCGCCCACTGAGCCCACTCACTACCCTTATATGGCAGACCACCGATCTGACTTGCTTGACATGGCACTATTCAGAGGCGTAACACTCCGGTTACGCTCCATAGAAGTGGTTCACGAGCTTCACTCTGACCACCGACCCATCATACTGCGACTAGGTCCCGACCCAACGACTGACCTCCCCCGCCCCACTAAGACGATAGTGAACTGGAAGCAAGTAGGCGATGCCCTAAAGGCTATCAGTTCACCGGACCTAGACAAGATCCCTGACGACATCCTGACAAAAGATGACGTAACCCTTGCGATCGATTCGTTCACCAATCACCTCTCCACCGTAGTAGGTGCATCCGCAAAGGAGGTCATAGTGCCGGACGACCGGCGCCTTGTCATTCCAGCGGATGTGAGACGATTGGTGACGGAGAGTAAAGCAGTGACCCGACATTACGACTCTTACCCCAGTAAAGAGAACAAAACTAAGAAACGCCACTTTGAACGCATGGTTCAAAGTCGCATGTCTGAGTTGCGTGATCAACAATGGGGCGATAAACTTTCAAACCTCGTGCCAAGCCACCATGCTTACTGGGACTTGGCGCGAGGCTTGAAAGGAAGTAACCATAACGACATGCCTCCCTTATACAGACCAGTCCCACTAGTCCCAGCGTTCTTTGACGAAGACAAAGCTGAGTGCCTAGCTGATAGCCTAGAGGCTCAGTGTTCCCCTAACGTAGATCACGTTGACCAAGCTCACCTCGATTCGGTGGATGCTGAAGTCGAACGTAAAAGCTCTGTGGTCACCTCTGAACTCCCACCAATCACCTTAGCGACTTACGCTGAGGTGGAGAGACTGATCAAGGCCCTCCGACCGCGCAAATCCCCCGGTGCCGATGGCATCTCCAACAGGGTTCTTAAAACCCTCTCTCCTCCTCTCATCCATCTCTTAGTCAGCATCTTCAATGCTGCTATGAGCCACTGCTTATTCCCAGACACCTGGAAATGTGCAAATGTCATTGGCATTCACAAACCAGGCAAAAGCTCATCTGACCCCACCAGTTACCGCCCCATCAGCCTCCTCAGTGCCTTAGGCAAACTTTACGAGCGGTTACTTGCAAACCGTCTCCAGTCCCATGCTAAGGAACACCACCTTATCCCAGATGAGCAGTTTGGCTTCAGACCCGGACACTCATGCGTCCAACAGGTGCACCGCCTCACGGAGCACATCATTGAGGGCTTCAATAAGTACCCCAAACCCCAGACTACGCTAGCAGTCTTCCTCGACGTAGCGAAAGCTTTTGACAAAGTCTGGCACAACGGCTTGATCTACAAGCTATACCAATTTGGCGTGCCAGAACGTCTTGTGCTCATCCTACAAGACTTCCTTAAAGCCAGAAGCTTTCGCTATCGCGTGGAAGGCACCCTCTCCTCCCCCCACCCAGTCAGAGCCGGAGTCCCTCAGGGCTCCGTGCTATCACCTATTCTCTTTGCACTGTATACCAGTGACATCCCACGCTCTCAGCCCAAAGTATTCCTAGCCCAATATGCGGATGATACCGCCATTTACACCACTGGGTGGCATATCAACAGACAGTCCTATTTCGTCATGCAACGGGCCATCACCGAGATCGGTGACTGGTTCCGAAAATGGCGCATCGCGGTCAACCCAGCTAAAAGCACAGCTATGTGCTTTACTGAGAAGACACGCTCCCCTTACCCGAAACCGCTTATTTTGTTCGACGAACCCATTCCCTGGGTTCCTAGAACAAAATACCTCGGAGTCACCCTTGATCGTCATCTCACCTTTAATGATCACATAACAACCGTCCGTAACAGAGCGGCCTTCATAATGGGTCGCCTTGGTCCCCTACTTCGCAAAGAGAGTAAAATGTCTCTTAGTAATAAGAAGACACTTTACACTGCCTGCATCCGCCCCATCATGACTTACGCATCAGTAGTGTTTAGTCATGCTAGTGAGGCCCACCTTCATAAACTTCAAGTCATTCAAAACCGTTTTCTTCGTAATGCAACCGGCGCCCCGTGGTATATCCGGAACACCGAGTTGCATTGCGACTTAAACCTTCCCTCTCTAGCGCAGTTCAATAAGGACTGCGCCCGCCGATACTTTGATCGAGCGCCCCACCACCCGAACCCATTGGTTGTCCAGGCATCGAACTACTCGACTGCCTCTTCTATCCCATTTTTCAAACCCCCCCGTCGCCGACCACGGCAGGTATTAGACGACCCGGATGACCCCATCGCAGCCATTACATTGGCAGCTTTAGCGTTATCCGCAAGTCGTCGAGGTAAAATCCCCAGGTGTGAGGTAATCAGAGGTCACACAATCAAACACCGAGCTCGCCGGCGAGCTCGAGGCAAAAACAAGGTCACGATAAATTGCTCTCCAAATAGTCAAAGAGTATTATTCAGTAGGGCCCAATTGTGCAACACTGCAGTTGCACAGAGGCATTTTGCTCCGATCCCCCCCATGTCTCTCGACAGCGAGACAAGCCGAGGTCCGAACCACAGTGGTGCCCTTGAGCTCGCTGTCAACCCCTCCTATAGTAGCGGTACGTTTTCGGCGTCCGCAGGAGACGGAGGTAGAAAGCGCTTTTCGCCTTCTACGCCCGTCTCGGGAGAAGTGCCTTCGGCACTTCTCCCTCCCGGGCTATTGTAGGGCCAGGCCCTCGCCCAAAACCCGGTGGAGCTGGACGACCGCACAGGCGGTAGCCAGCATCTATGTCCTCCCTAAACAAAACAATTAGCCTGCGGGGTTCCTGGGCTGGCATAGTAACAGATCATTACCATCTGTGGATGCAGTAAGAATCAAGGATGGCCGAGCGGTTGAAGCTATGGAATGCCATGTCGCAGGTCCCTGGTTCGATTCCCGTCGGCTTGAGATTCACCGCATGGTGGAAGGGCATTTGGCTAGCTACCACCCTCAAGTAGAAAATCTGACGCCAAGCACTGAACAGTGTGTTCCGGCAGCAGTCCTTGAGAGCCAGAAAAATTACAGGCAATGAATAAGACTTAACAACTGTATGTCTCAATGTGACGGGTGCAGTGCAATTCGTCACATGACGAAATGTATCTGTTATAGGTTTAGGTTAATCCGCTTAACATCAGTCACAATCACATAAAAAAAAAACTAAGAAGGGCAGCTTACACTAAATTTTTTTCGTTTCTGAGGTAACAGTCTTAAACAGTGTTGTTTTAAGAAGAACAATATTGTAATTAACGTACTCGTAAGGCCAGGCCAGAAGTACCCTAAACCGACGCTCTTGTACCTATGAAAGGATTGATGAGTGTAGATGAAGCGTAAGCTATATGTAGGGATCGTAGCTATTGGAAATTTGTGGTCTCTACCCACCCCTACGGGAAAGAGGCGTGATTTTATGTATGTATGTACTCGTCAGTATTCAAAATTAACAAACAAAGAATTCCGGCTGCGTGTTTGCTCGGTCGTAATAAGAGATCGGTGTTTGGGCAGTAAATATATCCAAACTCAAAAAGCTGTACCACACACTACTGTAATAGTAATAATTTTCAAGGAGTATCATAGTATAACCCAGAGGTTACACTATGATACTCCTTGATTACTTACATCTCAACAGCCCGAACACTAGCGGCCGTAATATGAGAGCTAGCAGTATTATCTACTTAGAGTCTACGCGCATCCTCTATGACAGCTAAATTAATATAATTAGAGTACAAATTTTCAGCTCTATCGACCGAACCTCCATAGACCAGTGGTTAAGGCACCCGGTGCCTAAAATAATGGATTTTGACCTCTAAAAATGTGTCAATGTAATTTTCGCTTAGCACGCGATAGTGTCTGTAATCATATTTAGAAATAGTCTGTTGACTTTGAGACTTAGCTACATTTATCATAATGATAAATAATATCAAGGTTAGGTTAAATTATATATTTACATACATTTTATTTTAACATATGTCAATGATATCTGTAAAATAGTTATACTTTATTTATATTAGAATCAATTATCCAGATGGACAGGCTTAGTAATAGGCTCCCAATTTTTAGTACAAAACATTTTAAAATGACATATTTCTTTTTGAACTAAAATTGTAGGTATGCCAGTACTTCATACATACATATTTTCAAGTTAAAATTCCTCAGATATCTGAAACAATAAATATTAACACCGGTTCATAAAAACCTGCTCAAATAATTTTGCGAAACATTGTTCGCAATAATCTACCTCCCACATCGCCAATATAAATCACAACATAGAACATTATAACCCAAACAATGGATTTATAAACACACTCCAATAACTCACTCTGGAATCTTAATCTCAGTTTAACTAAAATAAGCTTTCCAAAATAACTTCAACAACGATAAAATATGAAAATTGATAGCACGAATGTCGAGATAAACGGCGTTGCCGCAAAAAATTAAAACGAGTGAAGCATCAGCAAACATACGTCCCTGTTGTTTTGTTGTTACATTCTCGTAAATTACCAAAAATAATCGTTGCCAATTGAGTTATCACAATTTCAGATATTTTTCCTTAAAAGGCAAACAATAATCAACTCTAATTTAATCACCATTTGGTACAAAATCATTTACTTCAGAAAATGCAAAGCGATCGTTTTTGTTTCCTTTATCATTATGAGCAGTAACATCTTCAAAGTTTATTGTTTTGTTAAATTTATACCCTATTACATCACAATTGAGTTTATTTTCGTTTGTTATAACAATGTTGTGATGTGAATATGTAGGTTCACCAAGGCGGTCTCACACATCTTGCAAAGAGTTTCTGGTCCTGTAAATTGTATAGGGCTATAGTCAGCCAGTTACGCCGGAGGGTAGACAAGAGTCACCGAACTCTTTCCCAAAACATTTTAGCTTTTATGCAGGTTTAAATTCAACATTCGCTTTCTTTTGAAGTCTTCAGCGGCAAGTTATTATCGATGGAGTTATTTTTTAAATCTTTGGACTCAATGTGAATAAGGAAGTTTTTGGCGGATGTGATTTTGTTGTTATAAGTTACGTAATTTATATTTTAACTTCAATTCACTCTCCAAAAAGTTCAGAAAATCACAAGTGTGATTCGGGCTCCGTTTCTTATATTTCCGCTTCAAAATAACCTGGAAAGAAAAATGTTGCCACCCATAACCGTTAGAAACTACTAACAATAATATACATATTCGGTATTTTCCTTGTATAGTGTTATGTAGGACTTTATGGTAAGTAAATAGTAATAATACAGAAATTTTAGATTTTTAACTAAATAAGGTTTTTGTTTTATGGCTCGTAGCAAAAATGACAGTTTTAAAAAGGGTTTAATTTTGAATTTTTATATGTAAACAATAATTTACTTCTAAATGAGTCCTGTACGATGACGCACATGGTAGGCAACCACAATATACGGCTATATTTTCATAACTGACTGGAACTTTCTACACTTGAAGTAAATTTTTACATTTTGAAATTTCTAGTTTGTCATCCTGCTCACAAGCTGAAAACCAGTGCTGTACGGACATCGAAACACTTTTTACATAATTTTGGCGCCCTTGTGGAGGTCAATTACAAATTATTACATTTAAATCATCTACGGCCGCATTCAGCAAAAAGGGTATATCGCCACTCTAAGAACAATGGGCAAGAAACTCGGAGCTATTCGTTTCATATGTATTCACTCTTTCAAAATATGTAACTTCTGTCGATTATAAAATTATTACAATATTTATTACATAGGTGAGTGACGGTAGCTTAGCAGGGGTGGAATATCCCAAGCATTTTTTTCTTCTAAATAATCACCAGTTTTATAATTTTTTTTTTATGCCTGATAGGTTAGCCTTTGACCACTATCTCACCTGATGGTAAGTGATGATGTGGTCGAGGATGTTGTTCAGGCTAACCTAGAGTTACTGGCTCTCAAGGACAGCTGCCGGAACACACCGTTAGGTGCATGGCGACAGATTTTCAACTTGAGGGTGGCAGCTAGCCAGTCGGGCATTCGCAAAGTGCCCTACCACCATGCTGTAACGACGGCTATCCTAAGACAACAACCGGGACCGACGGCTTAACGTGCCCTCCGAAGCACGGAAGCGCTCAGTAGTAATGTCACCAGCGGTCACCCATCCAAGTCATGACCGCGGCGGACGTTGCTTAACTTTGCTGATCGATTCAGAATGGCTAAGCAAACTTGGCTACGAGCGCTTCAAAAATAATACGCATTTTAATTAAGAAAGACTTTAATAATTTTATTTGCTAATATAAAACCTGTCACCGCTAATTTATATTAATTTCTATTGTTGTAATTGTGGTGATCATCATTTAATTTAAACTTACCCAAGTTTTTGGCTTTTTCGAGCCTACCTACCATTTCATTTCAATAATGTCAATATTTTGTTTATTTAATAAATACATCTTTCATAAAACTGATTATCGTGAAACAAAAAAACAGTTAACCATACTTTTATATCGTTACGGAGTCAAAAACTGGACGTAATTTGGTCCATCTAGTAATTAATACAATATGTATGCCAGTTCGTCGACATTGAATATCTACAGTAATTTGTCTATACATATGTCGCGATCATTAGATAATTTATCTGTATCGTAAATTTGTCGTAAAATACTCCACAGATACCGCTAGAAATATTTGAGAGATAAGATCTAATTTTAACTACATTACGACACGAAAAATTGATGAAATTCTCACATGAACCGATTAACACCTTTTTGTGATCAATCTATCATCTGATGTAATAATAAGTTCTGGTTATATATGTATATATATAGTTTTCAAAAAATAGGTACCTACTTATACTTAGACGCTTTAAATGCTTGTACACTTGGGTTCGATTTAGGTTGGAAAGATATAAGGGTTTTCTGACAATGAAGCTTTCAAAAGCAATTCGAAGTCTGGACCTATTATTTTTAATTGGATTGTGAAATTTGTGAAGAATTCTTTTTCTTACGAAACACCTTCGAGTTCTTCTTGATGTTAAGCATTTCTCTATCTGCGTGTTGAAGATGCATTCCGTCACGAGTAACGAACTGCACTGGGCCTATCACCCTGAGACATTCCGTCTTGTAATTTCGTAATAACTTAGTGGCTCTCAAGGACTGCTGTCGGAACGCGCCCTTCTGTTTCGAGTATTGGCCTAACCTTCTGCCAAAGATTCGTTGTATATTTCATGCGACCAAAACATATGGAAGTGTTGCTGCACATTAGGCGTACTTACCACACGGCTTTTTACCATCTAGACGTCTTCATTACTTGAAAGGTAAAAGTTAAACTATATATGCATGGTAGGGCATTTTGCGAAAGGCGGTTTGTCTTGTTACCGCCCTCAAAAAGATAATCTATGGCTGGTTAAGAGCAAGTATTTTTAGGTTAGCCTGAAAAACATTTTAAACCACTTTATCACTTACCATCAGGTTTCATCGTTATTATTAGATTCAGGTATTACTCTGCAGAAATACATTATTAATTTTAAGAAAAACATAAAAAATAATTAAGAAAACATCAAGTTAATATTTTCGAAAATTATTTAAAAATATATTTAGTGACAATTCTAGTTAATTATACTACTGAGCCGAAGTCACGTCATACACGTCAAATATCCCAACCGGATGAATTTAGGACGAAGTATTGGTTCATTAAGCACACGAATGAGAATTTTCAAATCCAAATTAAATATTTAGTCTATAAATAGCGACAAAAAATGTGCGGTAGCAACAAGGATTACAGTGAGACAAGCGGCATTAAAACAGGAGCTATAAACTATCTACACTATGTTCTTGAGTTATTAAACAAAACACAAGTAGCATTAGTAGTATTGCGACCCCATGTAAAGCGGGACAATGGTAGGAAGACGATGCCGATGAAAGGAAACATAAAAATTAATATAACATAAAATCGTTGTTTATGTTTCCACAAAACGCAGAACAAATCTTAGTCAATAACTTTCCTACAGTCCATAAAACACTAGCTACTAATTGTACCGGGAATGTGTTCGAATGTTGTAAAATCACGCCAAACCGCACAGTTGTACCTCACGTACTACACCTCGATGTATTATTCTATAACTATTTATTTTATTTTGTAAGCATTAAAAACACGAATTCTAAACACCGTGTACAGATGAAAATATTATTATTTTTGCATTCAGAGGTGTTACTGTATAAAGTGAAATGGAGATATTTTAATTTTGACATAATTTTGACATTTTCCAAAGTCAAAACAAACACTTTCAAAATAAAGCCGATTATGAAGTTCGAATTTCAAAATTAAGATATTTTTTATTACCTTCTCCACAGACCTTAATGAACCAATATAATATACCTTCATATTGCACTTACTAGGTATTTATTTATGTTTGCTTCTTTGTTGCAGGCATTATAATTTGGTCTCATTTCCTGTAGGAAACTAAATAAACGTTGAGGTACTATTAATATCCCTATTTTTCTCCATTTAAGACCGCATCGTAGACCTAGTGACGAAGAGTGTCGCTTTACCATTTAGAGAACCAAACTCAGGACGAGTTTGGTTCCTAGGTCAAACATTAAAGAGTAGGTCGCAGCGTCGGAACTGTGCCCGGTAGATGACAATAGACTTACTTCCTAATTCATTAGGCCAAACGTACCTGGAAAATAGTTATAGAGGTTAAGACACGTTAGCTATTCCCGTCGGGGATAAAAAAGCGTGATGTGTTATTTTATTATTCGTATAATTCCCCTAGAAGGATTAGGCGTGAGGTTTTGTCCATTGCTTTATGTTCCTGTTTGAACGCCAAGGGGTAACTAACTGTGGCATACATAGGGGTTATGAATTATCTAATAATATATTATTTGCACTCATAAAACCTAACCTAACTTTTTAAATATAACGAATTATACTTCTTCAAAAACGAAGAGGCAATTAGAATCGCAGCCTATCTTACACAGTGTTACTGTAGAAAACTGCGTTCCCACAGTAAACGTCCGAGGCGTCACCAACACGCATTTAATTTGTACTCAAATCTGCCTTTTATAGTCTTAGATATATCAAAAAACCGGACATTCCACCCTTTGTAGCACCTACTTTTACACACAGATAAAACACGATGTGATCGTTCAGAACTTGGAATGCTGCGTGATGGGTACCTATATGTATGTATCTTTAGTTAAGGTTACAAAATATTGCTTTAAATAAAGATTTCTTTCATAAAAATAGAAATAAATGTAATTTTAGCCATAAAATCACTTTCACACTCTTTATGTTACTATTTAATCACCAATTAGAAGCATTGAGAGCCAAACGGTAATGGCTTCGGACTGCCGTGCCGCCGGTCCATGGTTCGAACCCTACCACTGGCTTGAGATCCACCGCATGTCGGAAGGGCATTTTCTAAATCTGTCACCCAGCACCTAACAGTGTGTTTCGGTAGCGGTTCTGAAGAGCCAGTAAGTAATAATTAAAAAAATACAGGCACATAATTACGGGGAATTAACAATTTTTTTTTTATGTTGTTGTAACGGAACAAGCTCGAGGCCCACCTGATGTTAAGCGGTACCCTCTGCCTATAACAGATGCATTTCGTCACAAGTAACGAATTGCACAGCGCCTTTCACCTTGTGACATAGTTGTTAAGTCTCATGTGCCTGTAATTTCACTGGCTCTCAAGGACTGCTGCCGGAACACAGGTGCTTGGCGACATATTTTCTACTTGAGGGTGGTCGCTAGCCAGGCGGGCACTCGCAAAATGCCCTTCCACCGGTAAAGCTCAATATCAATGTGAATATATATATATGAACCTCAATAATCCTTATCGTGTTGCTTTTATCGACATTGTACACTAAAAATGTGGGTATTAATTTTTATAATATAAATTAATTAGTTTTTCGTTAATTTCCCGGAGATACAAAAGCGCTGCGCTGCAATATATCTATTAGTCGCTGTATTAAAAGTACCTGATTTTTGACATGGTACAATGCCTCCATACAACGTCGCGTCGCGTCATGTCGTGTGAATATTTTCAATGTTTTCCGATGTTTTAATGCAATGAATTATGTTTACTGACAAGTTGAAAATTTGCCATACTACTTAGTAAAGTAATCCGAACGCAATATATGACAAGTAAATCCAATATTTAACCTGAATTGCCCACGTCTTATATAATTTTAATTAATCAACTTCAATCTTTAATCCCGTTACGTGCTTAAAAGTGAGAAATGGTGAAACACAAACATATTATAAGAATGAAGAAAACTTCTATGTTGTTCAAATCAATAACGTTAATATACGTTACTAACTTCCTACCACCCTGACACAGCACGACACTTAATTAAAAGCAGCTATCTCATACCTTTCAAGTTCGTCACCTCTTTATATCGTGTCTGACCATTTAAAACCCAGCGCCCTTTACTCCTATCACCATAAATATATCAAGAGAATCCATCGTGAAACTCCGATCGCTCAGAACAGATTATTTGCTTGTTCTGACACATCTGACGTTCTCTTTTATATCACATTTGTATTCCGTACCAATGAATGTGTAGATACTGGCGGCCTTTGATCTGCCAAGAATTTTGATTAATTTAAATTTAAAGAACTATAGTTGAAAGTGTTAGTGACCTTGTTGGAGATTATCAGACTGTCAACATTCACATCATTATAAAAGAATAAAACTTTGAAATAGCACGAAGTAAAATGTCTTGTTCCTTTTTCGCATCTAACAAGATAGGCAACTAAACCAGTATACTTCTGCAGTAAAAGTTTGTAACAACATGCCCTGTTCCCAATGCTTACATACTTACAGTATAACAACGTTTTTACAGCTTTTAAATGAGGCGTGAGATGAGATGGACATCAGATTCCGTGGTAAACACAGACTTTTTATATTAATGATCGTAAATCATGAGTTTATGATCATATCTCTGATCATACAAAGTCGAGAGAAGTTATTTGTTTTACTCATGTCAATTAAGTAATTTGGAGAATAGTTTTGTAACACAGTGAAACGTGAAATGAGAAAACCAATATAAACTTTTATAAATCAAAAATACCGATCTGATTTTGCCGTTGGGGCTTTATATAATTTCAAACTGATATATAAAAGTGCGATTGTGCTATATGATCCTGATGAAAAACACACTTCATTACAAACTATTGTAATTTACTAGACCACACTTAAAAGTCATCTGCATAGTATCCTAGACTTTATAAAGCTTAGGTGATAAAATTTGGGACGTCAAAAATTATATAAGTACTAAAATAGTAATGAATTTTCAAGTAGCATATTAAAAAACAAGTGGTAGAGATCATTTCGATCCAAATGAAGTAAGTGCTCTGTAGCTGTTAGTGACTGAAAATAATTTCCAGTATCGGATTTAATGCAACTTCGGGTAGTCACATCTTAAAGTCTATGAATCTATGAAAATGAAATCGATTTATTTATTTAATATCTAGAATGTTTAATGTCCCTGACGTACCTACAGATGCAGATACGGCCACCGTCAAAGATAGGTACGAAAGACTAAAAATAAACGAATAACTATTGAACTATAACATAAAATAATACAAATGAAATGCAAATTAAATTAGGAGTCAAAAAGATTAGTGGCAAATTATAATAAAATATATACGTTATGATAAGTCGTAAGCGAATTAAAACGAATGCAAAAAAAAAATAACCAACCTAAGCTAGACAAATCACATACCTACTCTAAGACACACTCAATTAGAGAAATAACACAAGAGTTCAAAGCCAATCTTTGCATAAAAATTGAGATATTAACCTCATAAATAATGATGAAACTAGCATAAGAAAATGTAAGCCAACAGTCAATGAACCAATAAGGGATTACAATAATCCTGTAACAAGAAGTACCATTGGCCTAGACAACATAAAATATGCGACTCAGAGCAATAGTTTTTACGACCAAGATGACATTTTTGTACCCACTACAATTTTATGTCCGCCAGACGACTATAGTCTAATAAATGAGTTATAAAACACGGAATAGGAGAAAAGAGACATTAGGATATATATTAAGCCTTTTAAGATGTCCGAGCAGTTTTTTTGCAAGCTTTTACGCATTTTTAATAAGTAATAAAGAGTTAATTGAGGCTATAACCATAAAACTACACGGTCGTAAAATTTGGACAACCAAATACAGAAATTGGACTTGCAATTTGATTAAATTGGTTGTGCTTTTTATAGAATCACTTTCGGTTTTATTTAAGGATACAAAGTAAGCTGATTATTATTGGTAGAATTTTATGAAATCTGGAAAATAAACTCAAATTAATGTTTTTACCCATTTCAAAAAAGGAGGAGGTTTCAATTCAACTTAATTTTTTTTGGGTGTTACTTTAAGAAGTAACAATGATAACAGGGTGTACTGTTGATGTTATTTTAGGGTTCCGTACCCAAAGGGTAAAAAAGGGACCCGTTGATTCTTGTGTTATCAGCATTGAAAATAGTAATTCGTTTCGGTATCATCAGCATACGGATATATCCCATTTGTCCTTATTACCCAAGTTTCCCTTTGGGATTAGTAGTATAAGAAAACAGTTTTTCAGTTGCTGCTGCCCACCTTCTAGTATTTTTTTCATCGTCACCTCTTACGAAAGGCAGGAAGATTTGAGACTCGGTGGTCTTCCTATACCACAGTCTTTTATCTGTAAAACTGAAGTTTCCAGAAGTCTTTAATTTATGTGCACCAAAATTTCTTTGTTTTTAATTAATTGTTCAGCCAAATGGAAAATTATCTGTAAATTTGTAATAATAATAATAATTTGTAAATTATTTTTTTGACAAATCCCATCTAGAGTAAAAATAACAATAATTATTTGCAATTTTGCTGCTGAGAGAAACAAACAATTTCTTTACCTCATTATAGCGAGGAAAATGCTAGGTGCAATTAAAACACCTTTAATATAGTAGGTAAGTTTTTGGAAATATTATAATGATTGTAAAAGTTGGGTATGGCAGAAAAAGTAAGAAAGTAGAATAAATGCACTGGATATGAGAGCACTGAGAAGCACAATTGGAGTCAAATGGACGGATAAGGAATAGTGTTATAAAGGAACGATGTGGTGTGAAAGAGGATGTAGTGACTATAATCGAGAAAGGTAGGTTAACATGGTTTGGACATGTGGAGAGAATGAATGAAATGAGAATGACTAAACAGGTATACGTGGGACAAGTGAACGGAAGTGTTGGAAGGGGAAGACCTAGGCGAACGTTCCGAAAACAGATTGAAGACGATCTGAAAAAAGGCCAGGTCAGGAGTACCCTAAACCGACGCTTATGTATGAAAGGATTGATGAGTGTAGATGAAGCGAAAGAGTTAAGTAAGGATTGTAGTAAGTGGAAATATGTGGTCTCTGCCTACCCCAATCGGAAAGAAGTGTGATTATTATGAATATGTTTTAAAGGTTTGAATCTTAAAAACCTTTTCCACGCTAGCCGGTAAAAAGCACTTTTCCACGCAGATTTCGAATGATTTATAACGCCTTTCTGAGCTTGTCAGGTGAAATTACTATTTGTTGTGCAAGGCTGTAAGGTTGTTTTTTCATTGAAAGCTGAAGTTGTTTGCTTGACCATGAACACACCTCACCACGTGATCATTATCACACTTAGATAATACATATAAACAAAAACAGCACAGTAGTATATAGATAGATGGAACTCTTTATTGAAACACCACAGTAGGTACAGATCAACGATGAATGAAAAAAAAATTACAATAATGTTACGATTGGCGGTTATAGTTCCTAACTGCAGGTTTTAACCTAAAGGTTAGGAACTGATTGAGTTTGTAATAATGAATAATATTGAGGATCATTTGACGTAAAAATAGTTCCGTCGTATAGTATCTGGGAGAGCCAAACATTATTTTGTCTTTAGTTTAAACAACAAGCTGAAAATATTTATGTGGTATATTTTAAAATTCTTGAAAAGCATTTAATTGATACCCTACACGATAGATTTAGAGATAATAATTAGCATATAAAAGAACTTTCCTCCTAAGGGAAATGTTTCTTTAAACTGTAGGCAAAATATTTATTTTTATGATTGCGGATCTCTAATCCAAGATATACGTATGAATTGACAGACTGACAGATACACAACCAGTAAAAGCAATAGAGCTGCTATGCGAGACTTACTGTATTCACTATAAAACTTTCTTCACCGAAAGTATTTAGATTGAAAATGAAACGAGTTTCTTTAGAGCATTTCACGTAGTAACTATTGCCTAATCTGTTGTGCTACTACATTCCCTACTGTAGACACTGTCGTAAAGTTTCCGTTTTATGAGGTATGTGAACGTTTCACGCTGCGCGCTGTGGCAATGACCTAGGCATTGTCTAACTTCATGTCAGGGCTGACACGTGCGTAGTAGTACTTAGGTTATTCCTAATTATACAAATACAAATTGTTTATTGCTCCAATAAAAAACAACAGAATAAAAATATTTTTATACTAAAATCTTAAGATAATACACAGTATAATGAATACCTTCCATTAGCAGCCGTACTAGGTGAACCTGTGTTACGTCTGCTAAGTGTATTCCCACAAAAATGCAAATAGGTACATTTGTTACTGCAATAATTATACATTTATGTACACGTAATCTTTTGTATAGCACTAAAATACATAATAACATCAAACACGATGTGTTTGATGCGCCAGCAATCTCATTGTTCAATAGATTAACATCTAATAAAACGAAAAACTATCTAAATAACATATTGTATATTTATAGTATTTTTATATTTGTATATTTATACTTGCTGGAGCTCAAGTCGATTATTAAATTCAAAGTTACGCATAGTCATTTTAGCTCAGGCGGTCAGACCATACCCCGGCTATGGATGAGGACCCGGCGGGTGGATGGACGCGGGTTCGAATCCGGCACATGACTTTAATTTTTCCTCTCGTAAATTTGTAATTTTGTAATGTAATCCGCAGAGCATGCGTAATTGCAAAAATAAAAATATTAATTGCGGCACTTGCTATGAAGAAGTTTTGTCATATTTTATACCTATACAAAATGTTGCACTGAAATTTTTCATGTTCTTAACTATAATTTTTATGCTCTTTTGTGCTAGTTTTCTGTTTTTTATTAAATAATTTATATACATATATAATATATACCCCCAACCTCGCGATTAATTTCATATATATTTTTACGGTATTAGTGTGCCCTGTTGGGCGCCTAATGTGCAGTCACATTCTCATCACCTCAAAGAGCGCTCATAAGCCGGAAACTATGGCAAACTTTTTAAATAAGAATAAAATCGTTTATTTATAAGAGATAAGAGAAGAGAAAAATATACCTAAATACGTAATTACTTTTTCACTCACAAAGTTAAGCCCATCCACAATAAATTATTGATGCACATTTGGGTGGGCAGGACTCGTTTTAACAAGTGCCTGTAATCATATACAGTTTTTTTTTTTATAAAAATTATTAACTATGATCCTTTGGGTAGACATATGGAGGGGCGCGCTTTCATGACTGGAATGGTCTATAGTGGGATTTAAATGTAAAAAGTTAAAATAATTTATTGACAAGTACTTTATTATTTACTAACATTCCGGGCGCAGCTCCGCCCGCGCGTATTACGGTTATCGCGCATTAACCTCTTTTAGCGCAGTTGGATAAAAACTATCCTATGTTTTTCCCCGGGTCTCAAACTATTTCCATACCAAATTTCATTCAAATCGGTCCAGTAGTTTTGGCGTGAAAGCGTAACAGACAGACAGACATGCAGAGTTACTTTCGCATTTATAATATTAGTACTGATTTGTAGCCGATAGGCTACCCTTTGACCAATATCTCACCTGATGGTAAGTGATTACGTGGACAAAATACTGGCTCTCAAGGAGAGCTGCCGGAATAGACCATTAGGTGCTTGAGAATAGTTTTGTAACACAGTGAAACGTGAAATGAGAAAACCAATATAAACTTTTATAAATCAAAAATACCGATGCTTGTTAGATCATTCTTCATAATACTATCTGATTTTGCCGTTGGGGCTTTATATAATTTCAAACTGATATATAAAAGTGCGATTGTGCTATATGATCCTGATGAAAAACACACTTCATTACAAACTATTGTAATTTACTAGACCACACTTAAAAGTCATCTGCATGGTATCCTAGACTTTATAAAGCTTAGGTGATAAAATTTGGGACGTCAAAAATTATATAAGTACTAAAATAGTAATGAATTTTCAAGTAGCATATTAAAAAACAAGTGGTAGAGATCATTTCGATCCAAATGAAGTAAGTGCTCTGTAGCTGTTAGTGACTGAAAATAATTTCCAGTATCGGATTTAATGCAACTTCGGGTAGTCACATCTTAAAGTCTATGAATCTATGAAAATGAAATCGATTTATTTATTTAATATCTAGAATGTTTAATGTCCCTGACGTACCTACAGATGCAGATACGGCCACCGTCAAAGATAGGTACGAAAGACTAAAAATAAACGAATAACTATTGAACTATAACATAAAATAATACAAATGAAATGCAAATTAAATTAGGAGTCAAAAAGATTAGTGGCAAATTATAATAAAATATATACGTTATGATAAGTCGTAAGCGAATTAAAACGAATGCAAAAAAAAAATAACCAACCTAAGCTAGACAAATCACATACCTACTCTAAGACACACTCAATTAGAGAAATAACACAAGAGTTCAAAGCCAATCTTTGCATAAAAATTGAGATATTAACCTCATAAATAATGATGAAACTAGCATAAGAAAATGTAAGCCAACAGTCAATGAACCAATAAGGGATTACAATAATCCTGTAACAAGAAGTACCATTGGCCTAGACAACATAAAATATGCGACTCAGAGCAATAGTTTTTACGACCAAGATGACATTTTTGTACCCACTACAATTTTATGTCCGCCAGACGACTATAGTCTAATAAATGAGTTATAAAACACGGAATAGGAGAAAAGAGACATTAGGATATATATTAAGCCTTTTAAGATGTCCGAGCAGTTTTTTTGCAAGCTTTTACGCATTTTTAATAAGTAATAAAGAGTTAATTGAGGCTATAACCATAAAACTACACGGTCGTAAAATTTGGACAACCAAATACAGAAATTGGACTTGCAATTTGATTAAATTGGTTGTGCTTTTTATAGAATCACTTTCGGTTTTATTTAAGGATACAAAGTAAGCTGATTATTATTGGTAGAATTTTATGAAATCTGGAAAATAAACTCAAATTAATGTTTTTACCCATTTCAAAAAAGGAGGAGGTTTCAATTCAACTTAATTTTTTTTGGGTGTTACTTTAAGAAGTAACAATGATAACAGGGTGTACTGTTGATGTTATTTTAGGGTTCCGTACCCAAAGGGTAAAAAAGGGACCCGTTGATTCTTGTGTTATCAGCATTGAAAATAGTAATTCGTTTCGGTATCATCAGCATACGGATATATCCCATTTGTCCTTATTACCCAAGTTTCCCTTTGGGATTAGTAGTATAAGAAAACAGTTTTTCAGTTGCTGCTGCCCACCTTCTAGTATTTTTTTCATCGTCACCTCTTACGAAAGGCAGGAAGATTTGAGACTCGGTGGTCTTCCTATACCACAGTCTTTTATCTGTAAAACTGAAGTTTCCAGAAGTCTTTAATTTATGTGCACCAAAATTTCTTTGTTTTTAATTAATTGTTCAGCCAAATGGAAAATTATCTGTAAATTTGTAATAATAATAATAATTTGTAAATTATTTTTTTGACAAATCCCATCTAGAGTAAAAATAACAATAATTATTTGCAATTTTGCTGCTGAGAGAAACAAACAATTTCTTTACCTCATTATAGCGAGGAAAATGCTAGGTGCAATTAAAACACCTTTAATATAGTAGGTAAGTTTTTGGAAATATTATAATGATTGTAAAAGTTGGGTATGGCAGAAAAAGTAAGAAAGTAGAATAAATGCACTGGATATGAGAGCACTGAGAAGCACAATTGGAGTCAAATGGACGGATAAGGAATAGTGTTATAAAGGAACGATGTGGTGTGAAAGAGGATGTAGTGACTATAATCGAGAAAGGTAGGTTAACATGGTTTGGACATGTGGAGAGAATGAATGAAATGAGAATGACTAAACAGGTATACGTGGGACAAGTGAACGGAAGTGTTGGAAGGGGAAGACCTAGGCGAACGTTCCGAAAACAGATTGAAGACGATCTGAAAAAAGGCCAGGTCAGGAGTACCCTAAACCGACGCTTATGTATGAAAGGATTGATGAGTGTAGATGAAGCGAAAGAGTTAAGTAAGGATTGTAGTAAGTGGAAATATGTGGTCTCTGCCTACCCCAATCGGAAAGAAGTGTGATTATTATGAATATGTTTTAAAGGTTTGAATCTTAAAAACCTTTTCCACGCTAGCCGGTAAAAAGCACTTTTCCACGCAGATTTCGAATGATTTATAACGCCTTTCTGAGCTTGTCAGGTGAAATTACTATTTGTTGTGCAAGGCTGTAAGGTTGTTTTTTCATTGAAAGCTGAAGTTGTTTGCTTGACCATGAACACACCTCACCACGTGATCATTATCACACTTAGATAATACATATAAACAAAAACAGCACAGTAGTATATAGATAGATGGAACTCTTTATTGAAACACCACAGTAGGTACAGATCAACGATGAATGAAAAAAAAATTACAATAATGTTACGATTGGCGGTTATAGTTCCTAACTGCAGGTTTTAACCTAAAGGTTAGGAACTGATTGAGTTTGTAATAATGAATAATATTGAGGATCATTTGACGTAAAAATAGTTCCGTCGTATAGTATCTGGGAGAGCCAAACATTATTTTGTCTTTAGTTTAAACAACAAGCTGAAAATATTTATGTGGTATATTTTAAAATTCTTGAAAAGCATTTAATTGATACCCTACACGATAGATTTAGAGATAATAATTAGCATATAAAAGAACTTTCCTCCTAAGGGAAATGTTTCTTTAAACTGTAGGCAAAATATTTATTTTTATGATTGCGGATCTCTAATCCAAGATATACGTATGAATTGACAGACTGACAGATACACAACCAGTAAAAGCAATAGAGCTGCTATGCGAGACTTACTGTATTCACTATAAAACTTTCTTCACCGAAAGTATTTAGATTGAAAATGAAACGAGTTTCTTTAGAGCATTTCACGTAGTAACTATTGCCTAATCTGTTGTGCTACTACATTCCCTACTGTAGACACTGTCGTAAAGTTTCCGTTTTATGAGGTATGTGAACGTTTCACGCTGCGCGCTGTGGCAATGACCTAGGCATTGTCTAACTTCATGTCAGGGCTGACACGTGCGTAGTAGTACTTAGGTTATTCCTAATTATACAAATACAAATTGTTTATTGCTCCAATAAAAAACAACAGAATAAAAATATTTTTATACTAAAATCTTAAGATAATACACAGTATAATGAATACCTTCCATTAGCAGCCGTACTAGGTGAACCTGTGTTACGTCTGCTAAGTGTATTCCCACAAAAATGCAAATAGGTACATTTGTTACTGCAATAATTATACATTTATGTACACGTAATCTTTTGTATAGCACTAAAATACATAATAACATCAAACACGATGTGTTTGATGCGCCAGCAATCTCATTGTTCAATAGATTAACATCTAATAAAACGAAAAACTATCTAAATAACATATTGTATATTTATAGTATTTTTATATTTGTATATTTATACTTGCTGGAGCTCAAGTCGATTATTAAATTCAAAGTTACGCATAGTCATTTTAGCTCAGGCGGTCAGACCATACCCCGGCTATGGATGAGGACCCGGCGGGTGGATGGACGCGGGTTCGAATCCGGCACATGACTTTAATTTTTCCTCTCGTAAATTTGTAATTTTGTAATGTAATCCGCAGAGCATGCGTAATTGCAAAAATAAAAATATTAATTGCGGCACTTGCTATGAAGAAGTTTTGTCATATTTTATACCTATACAAAATGTTGCACTGAAATTTTTCATGTTCTTAACTATAATTTTTATGCTCTTTTGTGCTAGTTTTCTGTTTTTTATTAAATAATTTATATACATATATAATATATACCCCCAACCTCGCGATTAATTTCATATATATTTTTACGGTATTAGTGTGCCCTGTTGGGCGCCTAATGTGCAGTCACATTCTCATCACCTCAAAGAGCGCTCATAAGCCGGAAACTATGGCAAACTTTTTAAATAAGAATAAAATCGTTTATTTATAAGAGATAAGAGAAGAGAAAAATATACCTAAATACGTACTTACTTTTTCACTCACAAAGTTAAGCCCATCCACAATAAATTATTGATGCACATTTGGGTGGGCAGGACTCGTTTTAACAAGTGCCTGTAATCATATACAGTTTTTTTTTTTATAAAAATTATTAACTATGATCCTTTGGGTAGACATATGGAGGGGCGCGCCTTCATGACTGGAATGGTCTATAGTGGGATTTAAATGTAAAAAGTTAAAATAATTTATTGACAAGTACTTTATTATTTACTAACATTCCGGGCGCAGCTCCGCCCGCGCGTATTACGGTTATCGCGCATTAACCTCTTTTAGCGCAGTTGGATAAAAACTATCCTATGTTTTTCCCCGGGTCTCAAACTATTTCCATACCAAATTTCATTCAAATCGGTCCAGTAGTTTTGGCGTGAAAGCGTAACAGACAGACAGACATGCAGAGTTACTTTCGCATTTATAATATTAGTACTGATTTGTAGCCGATAGGCTACCCTTTGACCAATATCTCACCTGATGGTAAGTGATTACGTGGACAAAATACTGGCTCTCAAGGAGAGCTGCCGGAATAGACCATTAGGTGCTTGGCGACAGAAATTTACTTGAGAATGGTAGCCAGGCGGGAATTCGCAAAATGCCCTACCACCATGTCGTAACGACTCTAAAACAACAACCGAGGCCGAAGGTTTAACGTGCCCTCCGAAGCACGTGCACGCTCAGTAGTGATATCACTAGCGGCCACCCGTCCAACTCCTCAATGACCGCGGCGGACGTTGCTTAACTTAGCTGATCGGTTAAGAACAGCTAAGCATACTTATGGGTACTCCTAGCGCCATTCTGCAATTAAAGAACTAGTAATCAAACAAGTAATCATTTGCGGTAAAAGGTCTGTGTAACGACCAGCTCAGAATAGCTTGAATAGGCACTTATTACGTACTAGCTTTCCGGGTGCGGCTCCGCCCGCGCGTATGTCGGTTATCGCGCGAAAACATTAACCTCTTTTTGCACAGTCGGATAAAAACTATCCTATGTTTTTTCCCGGGTCTCAAACTATCTCCATACCAAATTTCATTCAAATCGGTCCAGTAGTTTTGGCGTGAAAGCGTAACAGACAGACAGACAGACAGACAGATAGACAGAGTTACTTTCGCATTTATAATATTAGTACTGATAAGAAGGTACTTGGAGCATTTCCACATCCATTTTACTGTATTGTGTCGTCGAAGTACGAAGGATAAGGTATACAACAATAAGGTTCCTAACAAACCTTTGTGGTTTATTTCCGTTTACAATAACATCAAATGGTATGAGAAATTATCCAATCAGTACTTACTAATATTATAAATGCGAAAGTAACTCTGTCTGTCTGTTACGCTTTCACGCTAAAACTACTGGACCGATTTGTATGAAATTTGGTATGAAAATAGTTTGAGACCCAGGAAAAAACATAGGATATATTAAATACATAGGTTTTTATCCAACTGCGCAAAAAGAGGTTAATGTTTTTGCTTGATAACCTACAAACGCGCGGGCGGAGCCGCGTCCGGGAAGCTAGTGATCCAATAAATATATAAAGAAGTGTAATGTAAGGAGTTTTAGTAGAGCGGTAATAGTATGGACTGCCGTGCCGCAGGTCTCTGCTTCGATCCCCACCGCTGCTGGCTTTAGCTTCACATTTTGCAGAGTATTTTGCAATTGCTTTGCAAAGGCCACCTTCCACCCTCAAGCAGAAAATCTGTCACCAAGCACCTTGCGGTGTGTTCCGGCAGCAGTCTGTCAGAGCCAGTAAAATTACAGGCAATTGAGACTTAATAACTATATCTCAGGAGGACGGGCGCAGTGAAATTCGTGTCCGCTTAAAATAAGGTGGGCCTTATAAGAAAAAACCTACAGGATCTAACTTAACAGATTTATTGCCAGCCGCTTCATTTTTTTGAGGTTGGGAATTGCTTTCGCACTGCCATGAGGGACTTGACTTGAACCCACTAAAACCTCCCCGTGAGCAGTCCTCCGTCGAGGTGGGGCAAGACAGGGTCGCATTAGCATTCACCATCTTGCCCTGGCGGCGCCCGTCACCTTGAGACATAGTTATTACGTCTCATGATCCTGTAATTTCACTGGCTCTCAAACACTGCTGCTGGAACACACCGTTAGGTACTTGGCGACAGATTTTCAAAAATGTTAGCGAAAAAGTATTATGAAATATATTCTTGTGTTGTTCTAAGACGTATATGTACGGACCGCACACGGGTGGGGTAGTGATAAGAAAACGATGTCTAGTCAAAAATCGTCAGCCATTAAGTACTTCTCGCGAAGCTGTTAGCTCTAGCCGAACCATTAGGATATCATGGAACTGAAAATTGCTGTCCGTATTTACGACCATTCTAAGCTGAGTCACTCGGGACCCGTCGTCTGAGGAGATAAAAGGACGTTCCTTGTGGACTGGCTGTTCAAGTTATGGGCCATTGGGGAAATGTTGCGGATTACCTCACAGTTATATGAGTTAAAACATAACAGCTGTGAGTCACAGATAAGGTACAGCTTAAGGCATAAGCTGTGAATCGATATTTACTAAAATTCCTTGATCAAATTTGTGTCTTTTGCCCGAAAAGCATTGTTCGGTAAAATTTAAAATTCACTGACTTTGATTTTGAAAACAAATTGCCGTTCTATTCCGATCTCAAGGTGAAAACTCAAGTTTTTTTTAATTTTTTTTTATGCCTGATAGGTTAGCCTTTGACCACTATCTCACCTGATGGTAAGCGATAATGTGGTCGAAGATGTTGTTCAGGCTAACCTAGAATTACTGGCTCTCAAAGACAGCTGCCGGAACACACCGTTAAGAAAAAGTCTGTGATGGAAAATTTAAAATCTTAAAAGTTTTTAACACCTAAAGAGTATGGTCAGAAATAAAGTGGACTTAGGATTTCGAATCAAATCTTCAATAAATTATCGTAATAAGAATTCAGGCTTACTTACTTATATTCCTACCACTAATTTACTTATCTTATATTCCACAATTCGGGTAGGTTTAACCACGAGATTAGACCAAACAATATTATAATCTTTACTACGTCTTGACTGAACCAGAGCTCTGCACGGAATGAGCCTCCAGAACTGCTTCCACTTTCGAATGTCATCTTTCTTTGTGGAAATCAAATGGAAATATTCAAATTGCGAGTCCAAACAGTTTCCATCAATTGAACACCTTTTAAATAAATAGTATCGTTAAAATACTGAAATCATAACACTATAAATATAATAAAAAATAAATATATTATTATACATTGACACACAGAAGGTCCCACTGTATTGTACAATATACATATGTATACCGCTGAAAAGCTAGCCGTTGACCGCAATCTCATCTGCCGGTAAGTGATGATGCGATCGAAAAAATATGGTAAAACATGGGTGGCTTACAAACCTCTGTCGACCTACCAAGGCGTGTGGTCATTATAAAATTACAGATTTTTTCAGAAAAAAATCATTAACATAGTCAGTAGTATAATTTACAAAATATTCCTCTACGTTACAATAATAACTACCCCCTGAGGATGCTTCGTGTAGAAACGAAACGCGTCGAAAATTCTTCGGCTGCGTGGTGTTTGTGACCTTACGTCGGCTTAAAAGGAAACCTGGGCGGAATTGTCACTGATATATTTTTAAGTGTTTTCCTAAAAGATTAATTTAATATTAGTTTACTTTTTTTTATGTATACTACTTATGTTTCTTCTTTTGTAACAAGTACCGTTACAAGACTCAATGATTCAAATTGTAATTCACGCCCCAACATACGTACAGTTCTCCAAATAAGTTTTGTTGTAAGCCTTTGGCCTGGCGCTAAATATTATCATGTTAATTTTACAGCACGCCGTATAATTTTGGCGCGGATAACGTAAGCGAAATAATTTGTGAACAAATATCCAGTAGTGTCAGTTGAGATTTGTACTCGGCGCCAAATGGTTAGCTTTTGGCAGTGATTTGATAAGTTTATCTTGGATTTGGGATACAAATCGTTGCTGTGTTGTTGTTGCATAATTCATATCATAATGTAATTCTAGAGAATTATTAATATGTTTATATTTTGTACGACATCAAAATAATATAATCGCTATATGTGATAAGACCGCCCATTGTACTACCATTGATCTTAAATTACTATTTAATGTATTTTTGGTGTGCAATAAAGAGTTTTGTATTGTATTGCAATATTTTGAGTAGGTAGCCTGCACGTTTCGATAAATTGGATTGACCGAGGTCAATGAGGTTTCTATTGGCACTATAACAACAAATACAAAAAGTTGGCCAAGTGCGAGTTAGACTCGCGCACAATAAAACAAAAAAAAGGTTAAAATATGAAGTATAATGTTGTACAGCTAATGGTACGGAACCCTAAAAACTGAGTGCGTAGGACCAAGAGTAAAAATAAATGCATATAAAATTATCTTTTCAAAACGGAAAAAAGCTTACAGGTAGGTACTGTTTCACACGGTTGCTAAATAATAATTAAAAATAAAATTTATATTGATACGATATTCCTTATATAGATACAAAACTTGATTAAGCTACATTTAAGAGTTGTATTCATGATTTTGTCGCATCGATATAAATATATGGAATCCTGTTTTTGGATCCGGCATAGTATTTGTCATTATCCTCTAGAATATTATATATATTCCTGAACATATACATGAATAAAAAACAAATCGTAATCACTTTTGCAAGCACTTTTATTGATAAGAAATTGGGTTTGCTTTTGAGATAGTTGATAGGTGATAATAACAAATATACTTTTAAAAGTATATCAAGAAAACATTTTAATAAAACACTTAAAAAAGCATAAAAATATATATCTATTGACAATGCCGCCTAATTTTCCTGTTATGCCTACGTGACGTCACAAACGCCACGCAGCCTAACCGGAAGAATATTCGACTAGTTTCGCTTCTAAACGAAACATCTTCAGGAGGTCTTGACTCACAGAGCGCACCATCGTGCGCTCTGTGTGGGAATTGTCACTAGATATACATTTTTATGCTTTTTAAGTGTTTCATTAAAATGTTGTTAAATGTTTTCTTAGATACTTTTAAAAGTATATTTGTTATTATTAAATATGGATTTCCGCAAAGTAACGCCTGATTCTATTCATTAGTTGATAGGTGCTTAATTGTAAAATTAGGGTATCGTGCCAACACAATGGGATCCTATTAGTAACCTTAAGCTGTCCGTCCGTAGGTACATCCGTCCGAGGGCTGTACCTTACAGGTAGCCAGTAATAAATTCACAGAATATGTGTTAGTGTACTAGATTACCAACAAATAACAGTAATAAATAAATAAAATACAAATAATGGGCGATCTAACGTATTATTTAATGCTTGTTGTTTTCGCTCTATCGATAATAGATACAGGCCTCAAACTTGCCATGAATATAGTGCGAATTCTAAGTCTAGCTTTTTGGCATATAATCAAACAAGACACAGTTCCAGAATTCGGAATACTACTGGAAGCTTCTTTTTTAGAAAAACCCAATTAAATATCTGACCCGGGTTTTGAAACACAATCCTCAAATAGACTTTTAAAATAAAGTTCTCTACTCAGCTTAACTACTGCCATAAACAACAAAGATTACGCCGCGGCTTGTCAGCTAAATATATCACAACAGTAACACGATCTTTCTATTAACCTCACTTTGATACTCCAAGATTATAATCGGAACAATAAACTTGATTGAAATATGAAATAGCATTATCTCTAACTAAATGGTCACGTTAGATATACAGCCTAATATAATCTTTGACGGTTTAACAGCTTAATAATTATACGGCTAGACCACACACAGAGATTAACAGCCGTCCACCCTCGCAGTGATCTATAAGCCAGCAAGAAGTAAATCAAGGCGTATAGTAAGAATAACGCGTGGGCTAGAGTAGCGCCTTGTGGTAGTCCCGGTTGGCAGCGCAGCGGTCCCTTTGTGAGTCAGTGTGGTTTATTTGAATTAAACATATTGTAGTCTTCTTAGGGTTCGAGAACAGTCAGAGGGAATTAAATTGTATATTATTTTGGAGCTAAAATGTTTTTAGTGTAAGTAAGTATCGCAAGTAAGTGGATTCAGTAGTTTATTTAATGTTAATAATAATGTTTCAATGAACTACTGTAATGTAACTAAACAGTATTAACAGGCTTAGAGCGAGTATATCTAACATTATAAATATGTCAACGACGTTTATAAAACCTTTGCAGCGTATGTGGTCACGCTGTGCAAACAGTTAAAGTGATTATTCAAATTTAATACAAGTATAAATTAATTTATAAAGTAAAAACCCGACTGCAAATTCTTTATTTTCGTTTAACTTTTTATCGTTCCATTGAAATTAAAACTGCAAGATATATGTATTTATGGAATTGTATTTCAAAACTCTTCATTTTGATAACCCATTCGATGGGTTTTAACAGAAAAAAGATTATTGATGTCCCAATATCCGCCAGTTTGTTTATTTTTTTATTTTTTATCGTCACTTGCGCTATCAAAATCTAACGATATACCATACATTGAAATCGGTGAAGCCTTTTAGAAGTTATGATGGAATAAAGAAACTCGGAAACATACAAGAACCCTAAAAACATTACATTCCATTTTTGGACTGTATCAGCCGGATTATCCACTGCTGAACACAGCCTCCTCGATTAAGGAGGGGTTTGCCCTAATCCCCACTCTTGGCAGCCATCTTGGGGATCGCAATTTAAGGTATCAGCTCCTCAGGAGGCGCTGCTGCCCAACTTCCGGTACCTATTTTACCTTTAGTTGCCTCTTACGACACCCACAGATAGCCATGGGTAACATTCTAGCCCGGCACCCCACGGGACTCTTTTTTTGGCCAGTCGGGTAAAATGTTGCATTTTCTCTTGAGCGTTTCCGGGCTTCGACGATGTTGAAAGTTCCCGGGTGTTGTCTGGCAGTCGCTATAGCATGGGTACTTTGCATGCCCGCCTAGCTAATTTCCATCCTTGAGTAGAAACATCGATGTGTTTCGGCTGCTGTCCTTGAGAGCAAGTTCCATATCTAGGTTAAGCTTGTTCACATCACCATTTACCATCAGGTGAGATTAAAAGATAACCTGACGGCATCAATATCTGCTGTGTCGTTTGCAACAATAGGTACATGTGTAGATATAACTTTTAAATTTGAAACAGCTGCTTACGTTAATGCAATGAAGTCATTTGTAAAAGCCAAATCTGTGCATAAAACGTCATAATTATCAAACTGCATGACTCTAAACAAGCACGCTTCAACACCTATCAAGTGTCGGCCGTAAAACAGGATAATGCCATCATAAATCCTGAGGCGCAATTCAAAAATACAGTCAGTACTGCCACAGTATATCAAATTTACATCAACAGAATATAAACTGTACTGCCCACGCTTCGGTGTCTATTGAACACTGAAATATTTAATATCTGTTTTGCTGTTTCCAATGTAAAGGTACGTATTTACACAAATCGACTGATAAAAATGATGATAAAAGACTTACAGAGATCTGAGCCCGCGAGATGTGAGCTGAGTTGACCGTTGAACCAATTAAACGCTTTTTCCTTTTTCGTATATATGAGTTTCAAGGATCTTAATCGAAAAGAGAGGAAGTCTATGTATCCAAAATATCAAAACTTGAAATTTTGATATTTTAGGGATATATTCAAAACAATTTTGAACTAGAAGAACATTTTATAACTTTCATTTTCGAAGACGCACCTAAAAAAATATTTCTTCATCTAGGGCTTTTTTTCTAAGTATATAAATATATATATTTATATTCATCAAAGTTGTTAGTGATGATCATTTTTGTAAGTTAAAACTCTGGAATTCCCTTATGGTATGTAACTACCAATATACTATTTAACAGCGAATACCAAAAATATCGATTTATGAAGTAATAATGACTATTTTTTAATTATACACACAACTTTCAGATGACCGGTTTTTATTTATATGAAATGAATGTTTAGCCGTACACTTTTGCTACTTTCTGGTTGTCAATATAAACTGAACTGAAGTAATTTTAGTTTAACTTTGAGTATAACTAAATATTAACCGTAAAATTACTGTATGTTATTTGTTTAGTCAGTTTAAATTTGACTATGCAAAGAAATACAAAATCTGTCGTCAAGCACCTAAAGGCGTGTACAAGCAGCTGTACATGAGGGCCAGTAATTCTAGGTTAGCCTAAACGTGTTCAACCACATCGTCACTTACCATTACTTGAGATATTGATCAAATGATAGTCTATCAGCTGTATAAATAAAAAAAACTACTGTGAATTACCTACCCCGCTTATGAGACTTATTAATTAAATCATAGTCAAAAAACTGTAACCCGAAGAAAAGTATTTTCGAATCACAAGTCATCTGATATTTCCTCTTAATTTTCAAGTGGGTATCATTTCCAAGCAGCAAAAAGCCTCGTGCTAGACATTTTTGCCTGTAACACATTAAAGCGAGTCTTTTTTACAATGCTTGTGGTCGAGACTAATAAAAATCGCACAAGGTACTGACCGCCAAATAAAACGTATGACTATAAAAGTGTTTTAAAGCTTCGTAATTATCCCTTAAATGTTACCTTAGATTATTGTCTTGCTTTTTGTTTGTCCTCCTTAAAACATTATATACATCGATACAATGAATCGACACAAAATCGGGATCTATGTGACGTTCAGCTTTATTACCTTAGACTTTTAATCATAAAAAATATACTGTGGAAATATATGCGCCCTCACTGGTAAATACATTTAAGGCTAGTGTTTTCGTAACTCTTTCCATACAAACAACGCTTTTATCATATTTTAAATACCGCTGTTCAAACTCGTTGATATTTTGCATTCATATCTTTGAGCCTAAAATATATGCTTCTGGTTTGCTTGTTTTACGGTTTATTGTATATTTATCTCTAAATGTCTCTAAATTGTATTTTTAATCTCAACATAAGAATTCTCATACAATAGGACATTTAGAAATTATTTTGAAAAATTACTTTTTGACTCAAGGACATGCGTAATATTTCAACGTGTTGAACACTTGGTATAAAATATGCCAAAACTACGTTTGTGTGGCAATTACCTTAAAGCCCGAGGTTTTCAATTATCAGAGATCTCTTTCATAAGAATACAATTATACATAACTAATACAATGAGAACGAATGTTAGTTGTTGATAAGAAAAGTTCAGTTGTTTTCAATTTGTTCGGTTAACATCTTATCAATCAAAAATGATGATTGAAAAACCGTGTTTAAATGAATATATCAAGTGCATTTAATAACTGGCTCTCTTGGTTAACAATCAACACAAACGTGTATCACGCCTCTATACCAGACATATACCTGACAGAGTATATAACATGACCGAAATGTCCACGCACCCATTTTTTGCTATCTACGTTGGTGTCACATGTAGGTAATATAAGACACATCTACTGCCGTCTACCGGCCTCATTTCCTAAAGTTTTAAAGTATAATTTTTTCACTCAAACCCGATTAATGTATAAATATCTACTTAATGGCCATACATTTAAGAAATTACAAACCTACAAATGACTAACGAGGTACTATGGTTTTTGAAAACAAGGACAATTTTATCAAAAAAAAAATCCAAGCAGAAAATGTTCTGAACCAAAAATGCACTAAAAAGTAAATAAGTAAACCAAACCATCTCATACAATTTTTTTTGTTAATTCTACATCGACATGTGAAACAATATCAATGTTTCTAGTCGAAGCAATTTATTAAACACGCATTATCATAACTCAAATAGGTACTATAAATACGTCGGATCTCACAAAAATTAAATGGGATCACATGAAAAGCACTTCTTTTCAGCATTCGGATATAAAAAAAACATCATAATTGGTAAACCTTGTAAAAAGTTATAAGGTAGCACATAAAAAAAATACAATTGAATTAAGAACCTTCTCCATTTTTGAAGTCGGTTAAATGGTCTAAATCTGACAACTTTGATGGTACCTCACTTCTAGAGTACGCGCAAAATATAATATATGTTCTAATATGTACTCCAACGTCGAATTTCACCCACCTAGGGTTTTATTACGCGGATAACTTAATACTTCTAACCATTAAAATGTGATAGGGCTTTGTCACCATAAATGTCCAGTAATGGTACAGTATTTTAAACTTGTCATGGTATTGACTTGTACAAAATATGACGTCATGCAAAGAACCATTGCAAAGGAAAATATCTAATCCATGATTAAAAATGATGTTAAGACGCATTTGGAAATCTGTCCTTTCTTAAACTCATATACAATGCGAATAAATTAAGAATAGGACCGGCCCAGCGCCATGTTGTGACGTCAAAACTAGATTTTGGTACAGTGTGCAAAAAATGTACGATAAAACTAGTATAAATTAATAAAAATATAAAAAACCTGACTGCAATTTATTTATTTTTGTTACATTTTTTTGCACATTGTACCAAAATCTAGTTTTGACGTCACAAATTGGCGCTGGGCCGGTCCTATTCTTGTTTTAATCGCATTGTACGGAGTTATATTCATTTCGGCAATCCCTGAACACTGACTGGAGTCCGAGAAATCAATTATAATTAATCAATCAAGAAATCAATATTATTTATTTATAAACAAATAATATTATTTTAACACCCAATTCGGGCACTGAGATCAGCAACATAATGAATAGAAAGAAAAATGAAAAACGTTCAACTCTCCACCACAGTATTATAATAATGTTCAGTAGAGCAAATGCTCGTATTTATGACATTTCAAGGTCACGCCATAATAAATGAAACTTTACAATCTTGCTTACAAACTGTTTTGTGTCCACCTGGATTCTATGTGTGTCAACCCTAGGGCTGCCTAACAGTCTAGATTTCTAGTAGACTTGTTAAATTGAATTACTTTTAGACGGCATCATTAACTTTATTGATATTTTTTTAACTGACTGCATAAAAGGAGGAGGTTATCAATTCATCTGTTTTTTTATGTTTGTTACCTCAGAAGTTTTGACTGGGTGAATCGATTTCGATGATTCTTGTTTTATTTGAAAGCTGATGCATTTCAATTCCATTCAATTTCATAAAACTGGATTCCGCCGTTTTTCAGTTACACTCAAAGTAAAAAAATCCTATTATGATGATAAAGTAGTAAAGATAAAGCAAGACTAAAAAGGGTAAAAAAAATTTTACCACAAAATGGGAACGACTTCTACACTCAAAAGTGTGAAATAACTAGTCGAAGTCGGTACCATACGCACAAAGTTGTGATGAGAGAGATTGAACTATGGTGAGTGAGTGATAGCTAACTAACTTCTTACTTGGCCAGTTAGGGAATAATTCCTTGAGAACAAGAAGGTCGCTTGACCAACTAAAGACCGGCGTCAAAAATATTAACAGTCTTTACTCCTTGCGCTATCGTTCAAATTTAGGCATTTATAGTAGCGCGGCACACACGAGCACACCGTTAATCGAGCGGTCAAAGACAAACATTTTGATCCTTTTTGCAGTGTTATTTATTTTTGATAAATAATGTGGTATGTTATGTAACTTTGTAAATTAATTTCTCATCTTTACAGTTTACACACAAAGTAAAGACTTAAATGAACCTAATAATAAACCTCTCATTGACTAACATTAGCACACCTATAACTATAGTCCATTGAAAAGTTACATGAGCTTTGCATTTATTAGAGCACGCAATTTTATTTTTGAAACATGTATGGAGGTCTATAGAAACTAAACCTCAAGTTTGTGGGGTCGCTACCCTTGTCCCCTGGCTGCCATCTTGGAAAATGGGATAAAAACACGTATTTTGCGATATCTCAGAAACTATGCGTTTTACAAAAAAATCGGATGGACATAATTTGTAGCATATTGTTTTGCCTATAAATATGTGTATATAACTTAATACAGTATAAAGCTATTTGACATATTTATGTGTGATATTATAATTGATTAATGTAATATTTATATTGTTATTCTTAGACTTTTTTTATTATTATGATTTATGAATTAATTAAATATAATATGAGTTTGTCTTCGTGTTGATAATAAGTGTAATAGCATTGTAAGCGTTCTTTTTATTATAATAAATAAATAAAAATAATAAATAGCTCAAACTTAAACGACGTCACGCTTACAATCTCCTGCCATTTAACTGTTCTCCAGAAGTATTTAACTAACTTGTATAGTTATAAGTAGTTAAAATCTTATAATTATATATATACATATGAATCATAGACCCATGTACGGCATTCCATAACGATTGCCACTGTGCTTCAAATTAGTACGATAATTATAATTTACAGAATAGACGGAAACCTTTTGTTTATATTAAAAAAAACAAGAACGTAGCAACCCTGAAGGCATCAAGAGGCAAATTTCATTAGAAAACCAAGAAAACTATCTCTGTTCGGTTATAAACTTGACTCTGGCTAGCCACAAGCGTTCAACTTGAAATTATTTCAGGGAAAGTTGAACTGAGATACGTAGCACCGACAATATCATTTACTTTGCATGAAATATGTTATTGCTTGTCAAAGAACAATGAGCTGTTAAAAGATAAGTATAACAGTAACGGATATTATCTATTATTTTGAACTGAAACATGAATAATGGTGAAAAGATACGTACGAGTAATTCTAGGTTAGTCTGAACAACATCTTTCACCTCATCATTAATTACCATCAGCAGCGCAAGTACCGAACTTACCGATCGCTAAATTTGACAATGAGTTATATCGATGTTTGCAAACATCGATATAACCCGTTTTATCGAATTTAGACGATTGTAACGTCAAATTTAGCGATCGGTAAGTTCGGTACTTGCGCTGCAGGTGAGATAGTGGTCATAGGCTAGACTAAGGGGCATAAAAAAAACATAGATTTCTGTAAATTAATAGATTCAGGTGTTACTTTGTGGAAATCCATATTTAATAATGACAAAAAATTCAGAAAACATTAAATTTATGTTTTAATAAAACACTTAAAAATATATACTTACATTGAAAATTCCGCCTAACTTTCCTGTTAGGCCGACGTGACGTCACAAACGCCACGCAGCTATTGCGGCGAAAATACTTTTTTTATGCATGATATGTTAGCCTTTGACCTCTATCTCACCTGATGGTAAGTGATGGTGTGATCGAAGGAGTTATTCAGGCTAACCTAGAGAATTACTGGCTCTCAAGGAAAGCGGCCGGAACACACCGTCAGGTGCTTGGCGACAGATTTGCGAAAATCATAACAAATATTTTAAGAAAACATTAAATTAATATTTTAATAATACACTTAAAAATATAAATTCGATTTCTGGTTCAATTAGAGTCAGAAAGGACCCGTTTTGTTATTTGCTGTATTTCCTCAATAATCACGACACTGAAAACAAAAAAATAACGCGTAAAAGACACTTCTTGTGAAACCATTCTTATTTTTAATTTGTGTTAATCATATTCTATGAAAGATTCAACCGGATACCTACTAGCTACTACAGTTCACAAGATTGAAGGTATATTGAATGGACGAACATTAATTTGCATTTCCATATTATAGAACGGAAATATAATAAATAAACAAAGTCTTACTGAAGGCCAAGAAAGTTTTCGTTGCCTATTTTCATTCCAAAACAGTTTTAAATCACTTTCCAAAGGACATGACGCAACTAGAATCTCTAAATCCTCCATATGCAATAGACAAAGCTCCTTTTAATCCCTTTTGTTTATTCGAATATGTACTCGTCTGACTAATTAAGATGTCTTAATTAACCAGAATGAACTAGCCGTGATTAATTATCTTAATCACGCTAATTTGCTTAATTACATCGTTTTCCGGCTCATCGGTGCTTTGTTCTTTTCCTTTCATTGGTACCGAAATATCTCTTACACTCCCACGTGCAGGAGGATAAGAGCTAGATATTAGAAAATGTGCCTTATTTCAATAAGGCATATAATTCATGAATAAATTAAATATGAATTAAGTGTATTGAAATTAAAGGCGGAGTCATATAGTACATTAAGGCATCCACTTCAGCCCTTTGAAATTACAGTATTTAACATTGTAAAAATACATTACACAGACAAAAAAATAAAATAAACAATGATGATGATCATAATAAGTGTTTACATTAGATGGGTGCCAGGTGGAAGCCTGTTGACAGGTTGTACTGTAAGAGAATCTACTCTGACCGAAAACAAGGAAAAAAATCAGGTATGTACTGACGTAAAACACCTTTTCAAGCCATCAGCAAGGAAGTACGGGAACTATTATGTCATCATTACACAGAAAGAGAACAAAAAAAAATGTGGTGAGATAGAGGGTTGTAAACAAACAAAGGCTATGTTTCCAATTCAAAACAAAAAGCTGATGAATAGTCTGCTACTGAAGTGTGACGCCTTGTTGTATGCTTCACTACAGATCTTAACATTAACCTGAATTATTATACTTTAATAATTTTATGCGCAATAAAAAATAGACGAATTGACTTTCCTCTATATAGAGGCCGTATGCGCAAAGATGACATACAGCACTGTGACGCCACGGAACAATAAAAAAAAAACAACGGGTTGTTCCAAATTTTCTCCTAATTTTGTAAGTATATGAAGGTAATCAAAAACATAATATAATTAGGTATATTTTGATTAGTTATAGAAAGGGAAGAAAGTAATTACATTTTAAAATATTGATTTAGTTTTTAACCTCAACGTTATACTTTTAATTTCCTGTCCTCATAAGAAAATCAAATTTATTTTAGTAATAGTCATACAAGCATTTTTTTCCGACCATATGTAAAAATATGTGAGTTAAATAATAAAATCAAAGCTAGAGAAAGAAACACTACGATTTCAATGTACCTACTTTAATTTGTTTCTTGCTGTCTCCTCGTCTACAGCCTCCTTTAATCGTTTGTTTATGGAATGCATAACCGATTACAGATTACTGTGGGTTTATGGCGGAAAATTATGATTACCATGACGCGCTTGAGTTTCAATTTTAATTGACTTATTCTTCAAATTCCGCTCCTATATAAAAGTTGGCAATTAGCTTCTTACCTTTTTCCTATATTATTACTCACACATTGACGCTATACGAATAAATTTACCGATCATTGAGATAAGAAATTTGCTCACACTGAGGCAGAATATTTGATATTGTGTTGCTATTCACCAACACCGTTCCTTGCTAAAGAGATCCACTACTCATTAAAAAACGAATGCATATGCAAGAGCACTCTCCGTCATGTAGAAAATATGTCGCCAAGCAATTCTAACGATACCTATTGCATAGAACTTATTTGCCATTTCTGTATGTAAGACTAGATGCACTTGCAAATTCCCTAATCGAATATTTCCGTCTCTATAGAGTAACTCCAAGGATCAAATGTCGCCTAATGGCGCCAACACCGAATAACTAATATTATTAATAACATTATAAAATAATCGCTTCGATTACCCGCGTGAGTATCTAATAACTTATTAATGTAAACTACGATTAATATTAAGAAGTAGGATTATGCAAGCAAAATTTATAACGTCCGGCCACAGAATACTTCATAGTAGAAATCCGGCTAGGGAACGTGAAGTGAAGCGAAGACATGGAATATTTATGAAAGGCTAAGTATTTAATGATAAACTTGTTGTGCCCATTAATCTGTTGAAGATGAGGCGGGCGGGGCGGGGCGGGGGCCCGAAATAGTAATTAATTTGATTCTATTAATACAATATTTATCATCTTTCTTTCTTGTCGCACATATGGGATCGGTGCAATATTATTTATAATTATTTTTTTAAAGCAGTGATGGCTCAGTGGCATTCGCTATGGACTGCCGTGCAGCAGGTCCATGGTTCGAATCCAACCGCGGGCTTGAGCTTCACCACATGGTGGAAGGGCATAATGCGAATGCCCGCCTGGCTAGCGACCACCCTTAAGTAGAGAATCTGTCGCCAAGCACCTAACGGTGTGTTGTGGCAGTCAGTGAGATTACAGGCACATGAGACTTAACAACTATGTCTCAAGGTGACGGGCGCAGTGTAATTCGTGACTTGTGACGAAATGAACCTGTATAACATGCAGAGGTTAGTCCGCTTAACATCAGGTGGGCCTCGAGCTTCTTCCATAACAATAACATAAAAAAAACAACACTAAAGACGACGCAAGAAATTATGAACGCTATAGATAAACCTACAGGTTGGTTTACTTCGCGTATTTCCACTAAATAATTTCCTATTAGGGATCTGTTGTTTCCTTTTGAGGCACCTATACGTAATATAAACGTTATCAACATCAACACAATGGAAAAGAGAAATAAATTATTTATGCTATGTATTTAGGCTATGTTATGCTTACATACTCAATATGTACTTGTCTTTGGTCTTATTCGAAGATTACTGCAAAGTTAATAATTGCCAAGAATGCAGCTACTATAAATACTACCAATTCCCAGTTAGTCATATTGAAGATGTCACGGCTTTTCCGCGATGATAAATGTCAAAGAAACAGACAAACTGTCTAGTAGATCATGTTGCTGCGAAACGGCGGTTGCTGATGTCGTTTTGTGATTAGTTTATTTCGGTAGAGGCGCGGGATGCGCCTGTCCACGCCCGATTAAAGCAATTAGTTTTGTAAGGTTATTTATTATTGACGATTTATATCCCAGTATTTATGTACAAAAAATGGATTATATATATTATAAGGTTACCTGTCAGCTCAATACCGTTGGCTCATTATACCGTACTCTACTTACATGAGCAATGAAAAATTTTATTTTAATGTTAATTTATTGTTCAAATTTTTTACAAAACATACATTTTAATTAAAATCATATTTTGATAAATAAATATTTGTTTTGTGCGTTGGTACGAAGCCCTCAATTAACAAGTCTGAATCACGTGTTCCGGATCAGAAAACGGGACCCTATTAATAAGCCTCCTGTCTATCCGTAACAGATAAGCCTTAGCCAGTTGAAGTTTTCGCAGATTTTTCATTATCATGATGGATCGGTTTTGAATATCGTATCGGTAATACGTATAGGAGACACTTTTAAACTTGGTATAATTATAATCCAATAGGTATCTCACATATAACAATAATAATCATCGGTCAATGGCGTTTCGTAATCCCGGTAAGGATCTAGATCTTTTTGAAACAATATCTATTTTTTGGTCGTTGCTTACATTAATTCTGTGCGGAACCCTCCGTGAGCGAGTCCATCTCGCACTTGGCCGGTTTTTTATAGGTTTGCATTTGATTTGGCGCTTACTAACCTGATTTCAAGTGACATTGTCGTCTACAATGAAACAGACTAAGCTAGAAGATACATCCACTTGTGATCAAGACTGCGACTCACACTTGCTCTTGCGACTCAGACTCTAAAACTTGCCAAAATGCTTAAATATACCGAACGAATATATATTAAATGTAATTAATTTATTTATTTTATTGTAAAACAATCGTGTCGCCGTCGTGTCGTCACCTCTAAACCTCTCATTATCCTCAATGCATTCACCAACACCTTTTGTTTTCAACGTAATGTCTTGTCTTCTTATGTAACTCTCCGTGACAGAACCGAATCTAATCAAAAGAAATTAAACTTTATTTATAAGTGGTTACGTGTTAATTTTGAACAAAGATGTGTCAGTGCGCAGTTAGGCAGATCATTAGACTAATGCCTAGATATTTTAATTAATTGTCTTTAGTATTTAAGAGTCGTTTTCTTTGATGTTTTGGCGACAGTGCGATTAATGAAGTCGCGCTTGGTTTATTATTAGCCATTTAACTGGAATTGAATAATCTGGGTTTGGATTTACATTGTTGTATAAGGGCAATTAAAGTATTTTTAATTGCCATTGTGCAATATATAGGTCGTACAACATTTCTTCGCTAAAAACAAGTACCTACCTGTATATAAGAGATATGTTTTTAATAAATATATTTACTCAAACAAGACGAGGCTAACCGTCTTAGTTGATTTAGTACTATCGTAGTTTCACATATGGAGTTGTGAGTTAAAGCGTGAAAGGCGATGTAGCAAGTGAAATAACTGAGAGAACGAGACAAGAACTAACGTCGAGCGCAGTGCAGTGTCAAGCAGGATGCGAGCGGTGCCACTGCAACTGTAATGCATAGTCCCAAGATGGGCGCAGAAGGTGAAAAACGCGTTCTACCTCCGTCTTCAGCAGGCTACATAAAGAGTAATCAAGAAATGGCTCCAGGGCACCACTTTGTGGTACGCATCTCGGCTTGAGTCGTAGCCGAAATTATTTATAAGCTCATGTTTTTTTGGAAGAAGAACTTCAAGATCTTTTTGGAAGATATTTACAGGATCTTTTTTGGGGTTCGGACCTGCTCTCAGTATCTATCTTCCTGAAGAGTATTATATCGAAATGGGTGCTGAAATGTTTATATTCAGTAAACGAGACATCAACGTAGCCGTTTCACCCAAATATAAAAACCTACGCTAATAAGTATAACCCTGAAGTATGCAAAGATGTCTCCTGATATATTTAAGGTGTGTCATTTTGACATGTATGAAATGTAACACATTCAACTTCAAGTTATAACGACTGCGAAATGTACAATATTTTCGATGAATGTCAGACGGATTTCGTAAAAAAAGGTCTACTTTGGCAGTCTTTAAGGTGATCACCGTAGTGAAACGCGCACTTTTGGAATCTTCTTTTACCGAAACTATTCGTTCAAAAAGTGCGAAAAAAATATATCATATTATTTAATTCTTTATTGAGTGAATTAGTTGACTAGTTTTTACTAAAACTTATTAGTTCTTCTGTAATAAATTGTAATCGGCGACCCTTTTTAGACTGTTTTTTATTAATTTAAGAGGCATAATTGATGTAATTGCAACGTTTCTTTTTTTCAAAAATAGCTAATACTATACTCTAATGAACTACTTACCAACTTGTGTTGAAAACATTTTTATGAATTTTTGGCACAAAATTGCGTGATCGCGAGAAGAAATCTCAACGAAAATCAGTCTGCCCGCAGCGCTCGGGCCGTTTGGACGTGGGATCTGTGCCATTCGTTACTCCATCATTTTTTGTGCATTTATTTTACGAAATATACAATATTTTTTTACCATACGTTAATTTGCAAGTCATAAATTATTGATACTCAAGTAAAAAAAATATTGGGTAATTACTTTTCTTTATATTGATTTATAAAATCTTTATAACAACGAGTTGATTAAAGTTCAGACACGGCATTGTTAATTTCTATTTTAGTAGGTATCTAGATTTTTAACCCTAAGTAAAATATTTCATTTTGTTATTTATAAGCTACTGTACAATTAAACGAGAACTAATTTCTAATGCACTTAACACACTTTCCGAGACGACCAACTACTTTCTAGGAATTTAGATATTCAATCATTCAAATAAAGGGAAGTTATATATTTATTATAACTTTGACTTTAATAGTTACTTAGTAGGTAGTTAGTCGGATTGAAATTTGTGTTACATCTGTATGACTACTCAGTTCTTTCGTCCTACCTATAAAGACATGTGCCCGTAACTTTTGAACCGTAACTTCTGTAGATGGTTTCATAGCAAAAGTGATTATGTGAACTATTATTATAATTTTAATAACCGACTTCCAAAAAAGGACGAGGTTCTCAATTCGTCTGTATGTTTTTTTTTATGTTTGTTACCTCAGAACTCTGGACTGAGTGAACCGATCTTGAAAATTATTTTTTTTCTTTCAAAGGTGATGCTTGTCGTTTGGTCCCATTTTAAATTTCATCAAAATCGGTTAAGCCGTTTTTGAGTTACACTAAAATACCTGAAAAATATTTACCTATCTCGATGATATAGTTGTTAAAAATGAATGATAATCGATCCCGTAAGTGGCAAGGGCCACTAAAAAGTGTGAAAAAAATTTTAAGCAAAAAAATGGAACCGACTTCAACACCCAAAAGTGTGAAATAACTCGTTGAAGTCAGTACCATACGCAAAGTTTTGTGATAATAGGTACTTTTGAACTATCATGGTACCGACTTCAACAAGTTATTTCACACTTTTGGGTGTTGAAGTCGGTTCCATTTTTTTGCTTAAATTTTTTTTTATTATAATTATTATTATAATAAGTGGGGTTCCTCAGGAAAAGTGACTAAGAACCCCGGTACGATTCTTCCCGTATAACTTTTAATGGCAGCAGTCGAATTAGAGGTCCGCGCCGCGGTCATGAAAGTCGGCAGCGGCGCGCTGGTAAACGTACCCGGCGCGGCGCGGCGTAGCCGGCGTGTTATTGATTTTTTTACCTATATGGTGGAATAGAAAAATTAAATCTGCTGTATATGTACTAAAAGGGTAAATGTTTATTTTCTTGCATACAAGTAAGTTCCTACTCAAATTAATTAGTCAAAATATTGAAGAAACAGGATCTTGCCACCAACCGATACACAAACTTCCACAAAAGCCCAAAATCGACTGGCCTAAGTTTATGAAAACCGCATGAGATACCTCAACTTCAAGGCATGTCACAACCCCATCAGAAGTGGACAATCTTGCAGAAGAGATCACTCAATGCACGCAGAAGGCACTTCATGCCTCCACAATTAAAGAAAACCCCTAAGGAGAATCGAGATTGCCCATCCTCCCCCGCTGTATAAGAGCTCATAAAAGAAAAACGCCTGTTCAGAAAAACCTGGCAACATTAATGAGACCCCATCCACAGAACTGGGCCTCACTCCACAAACTCTGCATGCAACTTAGGAAACACTCAGAACCAATTCGTTGTCTTTTCCACGAAAATTGCAACTTGAGATACAGAGCAGAGGACATGGCAGAAATATTTGCCCAATCCCTTGAGAACTTATTCAAGCCCAATCCCACAGTGAACAGAGAACACTCAGACTCTGTGGAACAGTTCCTCGATGAATACTTCAGTGTCCCATAAAACACAGAAAAAGATATTGGACAGTGATCCGTCACCTGTCCTCTAAAACCACGGCAGCTATCACGCGCCTGTTTAACGGGATCCTGCGCACGGAGCACTTACCCTCTCAATGAAAAATGAGCCACGTGGATATGTTCCCGAAACCCGGCAAAGACGTTTGGAGACCCGATAATTACAGGCCTATCACTCTACTTACATGCATTTCGAAAGTCTTTGAACGCCTCTTCTTAAGTCGGATAGCCCCTCACATGAAGTCCCGACCAGAGCAGTTCGGATTCCGGTCGGAGCACTCCCCCACACCTCAGCTATCCAGGGTAATGCACCTCACGGCAGAAAACTCTAAATTAATTTTCGACGTCGGCGCGAATTTGTTCATGACCCGGCGGCGGCGGCGGCGCGCCGAGGTAATTCGGCGGCGACACGCCGGCGTGGCGCGGATCTCTATTCGGTGGTAACACGAATTGCTCATTTATCTCTTTCTAACAACAGATATGACGCATAATATTTGAACGTTCTTTCCTTGTCATTACAAACTGCATATACATGGGCGTAGGTATGTATATAGGTAAATTCTAGTAAGCTTTTAGAGCAGTGGTGTTCGGATATAACTAATCTATGTAAGTATTTCAAATCTCTGCCTAACTATACTTACCTTTGCTTTGCTAAAACCTTTGCTTCTTAAAGCTTTGTTTTAGGACACTTGTTTGGGAATGGGGCCCCTTTTGATCCCCGTAGTCCCAAACTATACCACGATGTCGTGGCATATTCTACTGGGCTCCTGGAATGTAACAGGAAGACACCAGCCGATATATATGCCCTTAGGCACGTGGGAAAAATGGGCGGGAAGGACCTACTTTCAGAGGACCCGCTCGTCGCTCCGTCACAAGAAGCCTATCACTAAACACACCCTACAAATGATTAATTGATCAATTAACAAATGCTATGGATTTTTTGTAAGGGATACGCTCTTTTGTCCTCGATGCTGTCCGCCCGCCAACAGCTTGCTCATCCTTCCACCAAAAGGAACGCACGGCGTCCAAAATAACGGTCACTCACACAAATAAACCACATGTTTATATTCACTAATATCTATAGCAATCCTTGCTAGCACATCCGATCGCCGCGACCGGAAACCTGTCTAACTCCGTTTGTTTGGAATAAACGTACGTCCGCGTACGAGAAAACTTTAGAGCGCACTGACTGCCCTTCAAAATCAGAGGTGAACGCGCTGAGGTTACTCCGCGGCGGCACGCCGGCGTGGCGCGGATCTTTAAGTCGAATGAGACTTGTCAAAAACCGAAATGACGGATTCAAGATGGCAGGCAAAATTCAAGATGCCCTGATCCGGCTGTAAATAAATGCCCTAAGCAACCCAGATAGGGTTGCTTAGGGCGTCGTTATTCGGAATTAAGAAATTTCTGCTTATGATGTAATTTTTCAAGATGGCTGCCATACATAGATGTTTTGAAACCATTGGCTCAAATTGTTCAATGGGAAAGATTCATGGGGAAAGAAAGTATTCTAAACCGAAGATAACAAAGTGATTTTCATGATATAGAAATAATGGAAAATCATAAAATGACGTCTGCCAAGTGAAGATAGATTACGTATCTCGTAAACAGTTACAGATAAGTAAAGAAGTTTTGAACAAATGTCATAGGGAATCGAGAGAGCACTCAAATGACACGCAACAAAAATCCAAAATAGCAGAATTCATACAAAGTGCTGAAGTGCGATCCCGCTGAAGTAAGGTTTATCTTCAGTGTGGTCGGATCTTAAATTACATCATTCTGGATTTGCCATTTTGCTCTTCTTATTTATAATATTGCACTTAGAGCACGGATGGTGCGTGAGTTCGAAGGGCGAGTGCAAGGTGAGGCTGCAGTCTAGGCCGAGTCAGTAACTTGCAAGGCCGAAGGCTGAGAAGTTGGGAGTATTTTCCGTATCTCCAAATGTTAAAATCCAATCTCCAATGTCTCCATGATGAATGGCCGCGATAACCGAAGCACCTACGAGTGGGGTTCTTTAACCAATGTGACTCAGAAACTTGGTACGATTCTGCCTGTACCACTTTTAGTAGCGGTAGGGTGAATCTTATATAGCGGTTTCATTACGGTTATCTTTTGTATTGAGCATTGCATTGGGATAATACTTATATAAAAATGTTGAACTTTTATTATATTATTATTTGTACCTATGTTATTTCATACTGCATAAAAATAAATGAGACACTGCCTGATAAACTTGTTAGCATATAAGTACATAACAAATAATTAAAAAGTTATGGTAACATAAGAAACGTAATTGTAATTTTTTTTAGATTTGTAATACAATGAGAAATAAACGAAAGTATAAAGTGCTCCATTAACGTCTTGTAGCAACACAAACTGTGAACGAGTTCTTGAGTTCAGTGAGTTATAAATATCGTAAATAAACTTTAAAATTTCGTAATGACTTTCTAGAACTGAAATTATACCTATACATTACATTTATTCACCTATAGATTTATAGAAATATTACAGTAAGCCCAAACACAAATTATTTGACAGTGTTTTGTAAACAAAGTTGTTTAAAATTAAAGACACATTTTCACCATTTTCCCTTCAGTCTACACATTTCTTTCTGCTTACCAAAACACTGACACACTTTCTTCGCTTTTTCTACATGAGCGTTATCATACATAATAATAATAATAATTTTATTTCAAAAAACGTTTAACATGTTGGAGCAGTAAGGAACACATAATGTATACATAGAACTATGAATAACAACAACAAAACACATGTGTAGGTACAATGTAAGTCCTACAGGCACAGATATGCTCCAGGACGTTATCCGCACCAACCCGGTGGTTGGTTGAATGTCTTTACAGTAGTAGTACTGTTTTATGTGTATTTTCTACACATACAAGCTACGTTTCGTACCGCTTCATGAAATCGAACTACTTTTTTGAGCACAATACTGACTTTTGAACTAACACGGTACCAACTTTGACAAGTAATTTCACACTTATCAGGAACATAAGTCGGTTCCATTTATGTTTTTAAAATATTATCTCCAATTTTAAATTATAAGCTCGTTTTATGGATCTTATAATCTCTGCTAACCACCAAACAATTAAGACTTTTACTTGCAAATTATGTTGATATGGAAGATAGGCACTTTTCTAACAAAATTTCAAGAAAATCGGATCAGGCAATCGAGATAATGACTGGGAAATATACACTGCTCAGACCTCCACCGAGACCACACTTCGCTTAGTCTATTAAATATTTCTATACTTACAAGCGATGATATTTTTTACCGTATAGGTTCGCAGTAACTGCAGATAAAATGTTGTTATGTACACTTCTGTTCTGCCGCTTCTAATAGCACACGAAACTCTACAATTTTAGCGATGCTATCCGTGGTACGGCGACTAGTGCCGCCGTGCGACTGAATATTTTTATGAGTTAAAAGTTAACGCCTATTTCTTTTAACTCCGCCCGAATTAGAAATTATTTTGACTACTGTCTTGCCCTTAAGTATATGCAGTAAGTGTACAAGGTTTTAGACAAAAAGCAGTATGCAGTCGGCATATTATTAGATATGTCCAAAGCATATGATAAGGTTCTTTTTGAAATATTGCGAAATAAATTATATGGAGTACGTATACGTGGCATGGCGCACGAATGGTTTAAATCCTACCTAAATAATCTAAAATAACTTGTGTTGTACATAACAACCATAAAAGCGGGACTTTACAAAATATTCGCTCGGATACCATTACAATGAGCAACTCTATCCCCCAGGGAAGTGTTATAAGCTGCTTAATTTTTATTTTTTATATAAATGACCTGCCTAAAATTGTCAATGAGCCTTGTGTTTGTTTTGCCGATGACATTTCTTTTCTAACTTCTACAATAAACAACCTCAATATACACGAAAAACTTTTCACAATTATTGATAAAGTTACCACTTGGATGCATCAACATGGTGCATGCATGGTGGTAGGGCATTTGCATGGTGGTAGGGCATTTTGCGAATGCCCGCCTGGCTAGCTACCACCCTCAAGTTGAAAATCTGTCGCCAAGCACCTAACGGTGTGTTCCGGCAGCCGTCCTTGAGAGCCAGTAATTCTAGGTTAGCCTGAACAACATCTTCGACCACATCATCACTTACCATCAGGTGAGATAGTGGTCAAAGGCTAACCTATCAGGCATAAAAAAAAAAAAAAAAAAAAAAACATAACCTTGAGCTTAACTTATCCAAAACTAAAATTATTACATTTCATCCCTATCAAAAATCACCGTTACAATTTAATTTCTAATTCTCGGTACAAAATTATATATTGTCAAAGATGCCACTTTGTTAGGAATAAAAATTGGTAGGAATATAAATTGGCAGTCGCATGTATTGAAAATGAAATCTAAACTATTGTCTCTCATTTACGCCCTAAGAGAAATAAAAAGACTACAGTTTTAAAAACAGCAATTGCTACTTACCACGCAAACGTCCAATCTAGATTAACCTACGCGTCCTAGCCAACACAGAACAAACCGACAGTTGTAAACTGTTTTTTATTCCATTTAAAATATTCACTATGCCATGCATTTATATTCTGGAAATTTGCAAGTTTGTTCGGACAAATTTTTATTTATATTAAACTCGTGATGAGCTTAAAATAAACCTCTGCCCCGGAGATCGGCTAATGATTCATAAATGCTGTTTGAAAATGCACTCTTCCAGCACTCTTCCAGCACTCTACCTATGTTAATAGTAGTCTACAATAATTTACCAACAGAACTAAAGTATGAAAGTGACGACATAGAATTCAATAAAAAATTAAAACAACATCTAAGGCATATTACTCAGTAGATGAATATCTTAATGAAAATAGTAGATTTAATTTAAAATGAATTGGTAAATTATTATTTAACATTCCGTCCTCCTCTCTTCTAATGTTGCTGTGCCTGACAGGGGTCCATTGGACTATGTACCTATACCTTTTATTAACATCTTGTACTGTATGGAATTCTCTCCCTCTCTATGCATCTCAGTAAGAAGATGTTAGTCTAATAACAGAAGATAGATTGAACAGTTTCATTTAAAATATTTGTCTGAATTCTGCAAGGCGTGTTCCGAGAATATGCATAAGTAGTTACAGCATAATGCGTGTCATCTTACAACTAAATGGGAAGCCTAAATGTCATGAGTTGTTCGGACACAAGTCTCCGCTAGGATATACTCGTATTTGATAATATAGACATTATTGTAAATGAAACATTTTGATTGTTCGTTGTGAAAACATTTTAATTGTGCATTGTCGTCGCCGATTGAGACGAGTTGCTGTAATCACCTGATGCTGTCATGAAACCTAGGCCACATTCCATGCAAGCATCAGAGTGTAGTTGTTTGGTTGCTTTAACTAACTCCAAGGTTTGAAACGACTCGGTTGTTTAATGGTTATAAAACAACCGAGTCGTTCCACTCTACAAAGTCGTTTTAAATAACGATTTTTGGCGGGAAACTTGCAAAATATATAGACTTTTATGATGTTTGAAAAGCAATAACTACCGTCACCTGCAAAATACAAAAGAGTGCCTATAATTCCCTCATCAAGAAATGTCAAGGTCATATCAGTTAAAGCTTCAACATTTTACAAGCTGAGCACAGCCTCCCCTATCAAGGTGGTATTTGCCATAATCCCCACGCTTGTCAGGCGGCTTGGAGATCGCAGTGTAAGATGGCAGTTCTTTAGAAGGCGCTGCTTCCCACCTTCCAGGATTTTTCCATTAGTCGCCTCTTACGATACACACCATCTAATCCGGCACCCCGAGGGGGTGTGTATTAATTATATTTATTTATAACAAAATGGGGGCCGTTAAAGTTATAAATATAAGACTATTTTTGTTACAGGGTCTATCTCAAAAATTATAATTCAAATCAAATTTGTAAATATAAAATATGTACAAATTTGATTTATTATGTACCATGTCCTCTACAGCATAACCAACAAATACTGCGCCTATATACAATGTAGTTTAGTTTAAACATTTCCAACATATGTTTTTCTTTAATGGGCTATTGCAAAGTGTACTCTAATGTAGTGAGGTCTGCCTCGCACTTGGCCAGTTTTTTAATAACGTCTTCTAAAGGATAAGACTGGAAAGGTAGCTTTCCAGTCTTATCCTTTAGAAGACGTATTTCTTATAATATATTATGTACCCGTGAGGTGCCGGGCTTGATTTCACTGCTCAGTATAATGCTAGTTTGTGACGTCACAGCATAATTATACAGATAACATCAATGTATTACAAACACAAGTTCCAACGCTTGTCACAATATTAAATTACATGAGAAAGGGTAGAACTTGTGAACTTTAAACTAGCTACTTAATTCGAATATTTTTTCTTGAAATTCGATGCTTGATTTTTCATCAGCATTTTCAAAAACCAGAAAGAATTACATCGTTTTCATGTGATAATTCATAGGAATATAGCATAACTTCAATGTGGTGGTGAGTTCGTATGATTGTTACTTCGTCATGCTAATACCAGTCACCACTTTTAGACTGCTAACAGCAAAGATATGATATATATTTTACACATTGTTTTTTTTAATGTCAAGACTGAGAAAATTTATCGCCTACAACCTAGCTGTGTGTATGGACAGCTGTCCTTGAGAGCCAGTAATTCTAGGCTTAGCCTGTTATCACATTGATGATTGATTTGACATGAAGAGAATTCCCCTATGCCACTTTACAAACTAATTTCCAAAGAACTTATCAAAATCATTTATCGCATCTCTCCTGACTTTAGCCAAGCCCAATCGAAGTGCCAACAGCTCGAATGATAGATATAAATCGATAACATTAATCTCGATTACATTCGCAGAAGCTCTCGACTCGATGCGCCGCGCCGATGATGTCGCATCGTTAAACGAAATGTTATGACATTAGAGTTACAGATTGCTCGTATCTGGGTGCTAGGTCGTGCCTGACCTTAGGCTTTGGCTGTCTGGTGGCTTATCGAATGAGCCAGATTACGGTGAAAATATGTTTCTAGCTTTATAATCCATTAAACTAGTTGTTCGCAAGCGTATCGCCATCGTTGCGTATTCATCTTATTTGTTCACAAAATATTGCTCTCAAAGTATCATGTCTTTTGCTCCTATAACCTTATAATTTGTTATTGTCATACAACTATTGTTGACAATTGTTTTAAATTTGCTTCATCTAAAAAAACACATTGCGATAAACCGATAAGCTTGTATGTAACAACATTAAGGCCCAATTCCAAAGTAGGGTTTAACAATTACGCGAATAACTGCATACTTTAAACCAGGGGTTGTCAAATGGCGGACCGCGGTCTGCGGCGGTCCGCAGCGGTTCGGATACGGACCGCCGTTCTATGTCGTAAAGACCGTGAACAGTACAATATTATTAATAGTAATATTTAATATTCTTTCTTTGCTGCCGTCGATTTGACAACGGACGAGTGGAAACAAAGTTTTAAAACAGATTTTAAGAGAATTGTGATGTGATCCTGCAAATGTTTTCGGGAGTTGTATACCTATTCTTGGAGCTTCTTACTTGGTTTGGGTCAACATACGTTGAACCAATTAAAGTTATTTGTGAAGTTGTATTTGATTGCGACAGCTGCAGCTGAAATTTATTACGAACAAATTTTGAAGTAGACTTAGCGGGAGAATATTCAAGATTTAATAGCTTGCACTAACTTTAGTCCAAAATTCAGAAATTTACTTTTTACATTAATATTTGTAACCTTGGTAGTTGGTACTTACTTTAGACCTCACGGACCGCGACGGTTATATTATTTAAAAAATGGACCTGAACTGAAAGCAATTGTTGACCTCTGCTATAAACTAATAATTGGGATAGTAGAACATCCAAACCTATTGGTAGTTTTTCAATTTGTTGGCTTTTTGTCGTGGAGAAAAGAAAACTCCTTGGTATTGGTCTTTTATGACATGTGACAGCAACCTGAACACAAAAATAAAATGTTCTATCAGATGTATCAAAGAGTTACGTGTGGAACTATACACCCAACGTGGACTGTATATTTTTTTAATTATAGTTTATATTATTCCTTATCTTTAACCATTACCGGATGTAAAATTTCATACGTCAATACCATAGCAAATTTTAAACACTGCAACATCATCAGATATCTATGGTGACCAAGATCTATCATATTTTGTTGGTTACACAGATTCAAGATATTCTTTATTCTAGTTTTATCCCAGTTTGGTGAATTTGACCCTGAATCAACATTTAATCCTTGCGCCTTATTTGCAAATATAAATTCACAGTACGAAATCTTGGCTGTAATTTTAGTCAGAATTAACATTTAAATACAATGTAGGTAGCTCACATCTGACAAAGTAGAATATCAAAGTACGAGTAACATTTGTCAAGTAAACGGTGACAATAAATTCAACTACGACCTTAAAAGGACGACAAATGATAACTGTTTGTGACACACTGCTAACTATATTCGCAAATATTATTGAGGATGTTATGCTTACTGTTGTTTCATATCAATCCATACATTTAGTAATGATTGTTAGATTTTTGGTATTTAAAAAAACACACAACTAACTTAAGCATACAAAACTGAGAAAAGTTTTAAGATACTGTTTTTATGAAGGAAGTGTAGACCAGCTTTATACTACGAAAAAACAAGTTATAGTTGGACTTCAGTAAGAAGAATCGCAAATGGGCTGAACATCTCTAAGGCAGTACGCAAAAAACGCACTGGCAAGAAGTAATACTTGTTATTTCATAAATAGATTTACTTATTTGTACGTTTTACACAGATTCTAACGTTGTAATATTTGCATTAACGCTGCTAAGCGAATAAGCTTATAGAATTACAATGAAAGGGAAAAAAATATCATACAATGCTCCCGATGCGACATTAAATGATAGGAGCGAAGGGATAAATATGAGCTATGATCACTCACTACGATGGCTCAGTTGATATCGTGGCTATAGAGACGGATGGTCGCGATTTCGAATCCCGCTCGAAGTTTAGTAGGTTCAGGCACCTAAAACTGGGATTTGGCCTCCTTCAGAGGTTGCTACTTAAATTTATCTTGCACGAATCTTGTCCACATCTCGTATGCTGTTTCGACGACGTCATCTCACCATGATCTTCGTCTTGGTCTACCTCTAGGTTCGCTCAATTATCCTTCTGTGTTTGTTGCAATAAAAGAAATATGTGTATACGTACTAGGACAAAAATACTTCCAAAAGTCACGTCATAGACCTCTTAAACTGTACATTAGTAGCCAACAAGTTAAAAAATCTCTTCATCCGTGGGTCGCATTACCATTATAGCACACCATTTGTACTGGCATTAGTTAGGTAAGTACTTCGACTCGATAAAGCCACTTAGCTAATTTAGGGCTCACCGTTTTAACACCCTAGACGTATTTAATACCTATAATACCCGGCATTCTTGGACTAGGCAATCTGTTGTTGGCCACTCGAAGATTTTGTGCAGTCCGTTATATATTTGCGGTTGAATTTTGAAGAGGAAATGTACAAATATTTTTTAGTTCCATAAAATGTACTAGATTGGACAAATGTACTTTCAAATTTAGTTGCAAGTGTTGTATTGGAATCTCAGTCATGAGAATGCTTTCCTTGTGACATTAGTTCAAGCGCTGGTGTTTGGGGCACGTTTCCATATTTTTTTATTTAAAGGGTTGAATTTTCATATGCAGCAACCGAAGTTCACTTTGTTCAGGTTTGAGTAGAACTACAATGTAAATGAAATGACTGGGCGATACAATACGATATATATATTAATAAGAGCGTCTCAGAGTGAAGAGTGCAGTGCAGTTCTACATCAACACTTTCAGTTTTAATTCTTAGGGAGATTGTGGTTACTGTCCTGTCCTGGGCAGGCGTTACGCTTACCATCAGTCACTCACGTCCGATGATATCATAAAATATAATTATATTAGTCCTACCGACTTCTACGTCAAAGAGTCGACTTTTCGTGGATAAGGTACGCTCGGTTGTATCCTTGTGGGCTTTGTTACTGAGGTACACTATATGACCGACACTGTTATTCGTTGGGATGGTGGCTCCAACAGGTAGGTACATAAGCTTGGAGTCACCTCCATGGGCACTCATCCCAAAATGATATATTAAATGCACTGAAAGCGAAATACATTATTTTTGCTTGTCCTTTTGTTTATTAACGTTTCAATTTCTATATGTATTTTTTCACATAACTTATCTTGCATTGACGGATAATTTATAAGATTAGGTATCGACCGATTCGTCACATTTCATCTCATTTTCAACGCTAAACACAATTATCTACAAGCACTAGGTATCTCGTGCTAAGCGAAAACCACATTCACAAAGTTTTGGCTCAGCCGAGCTATCGTTAGTGCCTAGTGGTTAAGGCGTGGCCTGGTGCGTAAAAAAATGGGACGTGGGTTCGATTCCCAATCGAGGTGAGAATTTTTGTGAAACTCTAAAAGTTTCGCAATGTGATCTAAACGCTTATATTGTTGAGTTACAAAGTGTTACCACCTATAATCGATCGATAATGATCAGGGTTGGCATAGTTAAATAACATTGATTTAAATCACGATTTAATCACGTGATTTTTTCAATAAAAAATCATTGATTTAATCAAACTGTTTTATTTCTTTACTATTTGCGTCACAAATTTAAATTCTTAATTTAAGATAACTGATATACATATATACATATCAATGTTTATTCAAAATCACTTTGTGTTAGAATTTTAATACTTAAATAAAAACACCAACTTTCTAGCATTTCCGTTCCTAATCTGATCCTGATTTTAGAATGTACAAATCCAAAGGTAGAAAAGACTCTATTTACTGATGACTGACCCAAACAACAATCTCAAAATTGAGTATTTTACATATCTTCATCAAAAACATTTTTTTTGGGACTGCCACCACTCCAAATCTGTAGCATATTGTAAAATGTCTTTACTAAACATCACTGATTTGAATGGATGTAATTTGGACTTTCATTTAATTATGGGTGGCAGTAAACCTGAATCCCTCATATTGAGAGTCCTAGCTTCCTCTAGCGCACTTAATTCCTCTTCTTCTGTTATGGTTGTGGTGCGAGTTGGATCTAGTATATAAGCTAAAAATTCAGTCATTTATATAAAAGACACATTTATTTTCCTTACAATCTTCATTCCGCGACAAGTCCTCGAAGTTATTTTTACATATTTTACAGATTGCTCTACGCGTAGTTTTTGTATTACTGTTTTATTCTATTAAAAACTGCCAGATGTCATCCTTCTGTCTTCCACCAGGCATTTTTAACTATTTATTGATCGTTGTTATGTTATGTGTTTCTTTTGAACAATCCAAACTGAACTCAGGTGTCAAACAAAACAAAGCGCGGGAAGTGCCGCTGTCTAGAAATCACGTTTCGTTTCACGTAATTATTTAAATTTTTCAGAAGATTTTAAAGGCTCAAGCAAAAAATCGAAAAAATCACGATTTTTTTGGAAATAATGATTGATTTTTCCCAACTCTGATAATGATTATAAAATCTTCAAGTTTTTATAAAGAATTATAAACATTTTCAAATGTCTTGGTATGTTTATTTCCACCATCACTACTACGCCAGTTCATGACTGGGTGGGACAAGCTGTGCCTAAATCAATCACTGACTCTACTATCAATGCTTTACAGTATAACTCAAGTAGCTTTGCTGCGGGCTTCACACCTTTTAGATACCGCAGACTTGTTGTTATATTATCAGGAGCTGAATTATTTTGCTGACCAATGCAATGGGAATGTTTTTGAATGTTTGGATTCTGGTTTGGTCATTCTTAGAATTAAGTTATCATAGATTTTTTTACCATGGTAATAAATTTCATGATAATTTATCGTGTTTTGGCAATTTCATATAAGTATACTCATTTATTTAACATTTACGATCCGCTGTAAGTTTTCAAAATGCATTAAACTGGTTTTACAATAAAAGGTACACTAAATATTTATTTTAATTTTTTTTCTTTATTGAGCTAAGGTAAAAATTTTCCTTTAGAGACGTATTTTTTTTTCAGTTTTATAGGCTCTGTAGTATTGCAGCACCTCTTGACATTGGTTGTGTTCACACAGCACACTGATTTGAAAAAAGAGCTCAAATTATTTCGTGCCCTTATATACCTGAACGTGGATCTTAAATATTTATGTATAAAAATTACTTTGTCACGTTGTTTGTCCGCGATGTACTCCTTAACTACTGAACCGATTGATCAAAATTGAAAGATAGAATACTTAGCTTATACATCAATTGGTAGTAGCAATTACCCGTGCAAAGCCGAGGCGGCCCGCTAATATAGTATAAAATATGTGATGAAAAGCTGATGCCATAAGTAGGAATAGACTAAAATATGGACACACAATATTTCTCTTTCGTACTCGTGTTGCATTGACTGCCTTGACCATGTCGTGAACATAATAACTACAATAATATACCAGGAATTATCCAGGTTTCAGATATTTTTTTTTTAATATTTCATTTCAAAAACTTTTGATTTATGAAATAGACCAACATTTTTAATACGACCATCAAAATATTCATACCAACAAAGGTTTTATTCTACTCGTATGTCAGAAATTGGCCTAGTAAAATTATTTTCGAAATAATTTCCATAAAATACGTATGCAGCGAATCAAAATAGTTATTTGTTATACAAGAGTGCAAAGTTGCATTTTAACCGCGTGTTCAATTTTGATGACCGAGCAAGCGAAGGAAGCTAAAATTAGAAAATTTGAATCCTGAGCGTTAGCGAGGGAATCAAAAGAGCACGAGGTGAATTTGCATTCTATTACTTTTCATTCCACCTCAGCGAGGAAATTACTAAATATAAGGTTTAACAATGACGTGAAAAAATGCCGCGTAAAGAACCGCGTACAAAGCAAATTGAAAAAAGAACACCAAGAAGGTTCCGAGTTTGAGTTTTTAACAAATAAAAAAAAAGTTGTATGATATATTCGGCACCATAGAGGTAGCAGTAAATAGGTTTAATATTTTTTTTAATTCACAAACTTAGTGCACACGATGTTCTAAATTCAATTTACTTTATCCTCTAGAGAATAAAAACGGCTTTTCTACTCAGATATTGAAGATTAAAAATACTCTTTCCGAGATGGTGGGATGAAAAACCTATTTGAATTTGGTTAGTGCCTAACCCACTAGCAATTCATTAACCGAATAGAGGAACGCTAGCTATTTGTAGGCTTAAGTTTGCTAAGCCTGCTTAGGTTATCTATCAGACTAAACCTGGCACTCGCTTCGATATCTTTGGAACAATCATTGCGATATCTTCGCAATGATTGTGCCAAAGGCACAATCATTGTAAAACAATTTGTGACACATGCTAAAGTTGGAATTGGTTCTCTTAGGATTATATATTATTGATCCGTACAGTGAATCCGTATTGAATTAAAAAGGAAATGTATGTAGCAGACATGCAAATGCTAAGGCAAAACGAAAAAGGAGTAGAAGTGGGCTAATGTATACGCATGGATGAACTGCGAAAAGAGGATAAAAGTGCGATAGGTGTGATTAGTGAGATGGCGAGCAATATAACAGAGGAAATAAAAGTGTGTTTTGGCAATCCTATTTAGTGTAGGATAAAGACAGGAGGAAAAATAATAAATCTTAGATAATTAGTTCAGTACAAAATACCTGTTACGTGCTTTAGCGTACTTTTAACGAAGTCGTCAAATGAGTTCGGGCGATAACATTCATTTAAATGCTACTAAGATTAATAGCATTTGTATCGAATTTTCGCAGTCCACTTTTGAGAGGGGGGAAGGGGAGGAGGAAATTGACACCAGGAAATCCAAGATCCGCATATATAAAACTGTCATAAGACCTATACTGATGTACGGATGCGACACCCTCAAAGAAGAGAACATCTTCTAGTGGCGGAGAGGAAGATTATGCGCAAGATTCTGGGCCCGGTTCAACGTGATGATGGCAGCTGGCGTTTGCGAAAGAACCAGGAGATCGAACAACTGATCACCGAGCCCAACATCATGGGAGAGACCAAAGCCCAAAGACTACGCTGGGTGGGCCACGTACAGAGAATGGGGGAGGATCGCAATGTCAAGAAGGCATATCTTGGAGTTCCAAGTGGCCGCTGACCCGTCGGCAGGCCCAGTTATCGCTGGATTGACGCTGTGGAGTCGGACCTGCGCGAGTTCCAAGCTGCCGTTTGGCAATAGGCAGCGCGGGACCGAGACCAATGGCGTTCTCTTGTATCGGAGGCCAAGACCCACTTAGGGTCGCTGCGCCAGAGAGTAAGTAAGTACTCTTGAGAAAGTTAGTACAGTATCTTATCTATATTGGTTTGGTTATAAATAGAAATTTAATACTGTTCTTAAAATGATTCATTGCTGTTAGATTTTAGCGTAATAGGTTAAATCTTTCACCAAGAACAATAAACAATGAAAATATAGAACAGCTAAATAAAACTCCAGACATCGCTATTTTTATGAACAATACATTCTTTGCGCTTACTCATACTTGTTTTAATAATATGTAAAAGCGCAAATATGAAACGGTGCGGCTAGCGCACGAAGTAAAGAATACACTCCCATCTTTCCTTGTGGGATGGCCATTCATCGTGGTTATCAGTCTAGTAATATGAGGAAAATTTGTTAATAGTTAAAAAAATATCCAAATTTACCACACTCAAATAGAACATTGGTCGTCAGCTGTCTCAGAGTCTGTATCATATAAAGATACAACCTTAAAACAGCTTCCACCACATCACTTAGGTTCACCAACAGGTAAATTAATGTCGATAGTATACTATCACCCATTTAGAAAAGAGTCTAGCTGATGAGAGAAAGCTCAACTCAGACTTTTCTTCAGAAAACTGTAACAGCAAGTCCAGTGCTTACGATATATCTCTTCCATAAGGTATGAATGTAGCCTTTTTTTACTGATAGTTTATTATCGGCCTTTGGCCCCCGGTGCGCTCGCTAGTATGTAATAAGATGTGGTCGAGGCTGATAAACACACTTAAACTAGTAGGACTACTACTAGTTAACTATTACTACTTTAACTTAGCTCTTGAGAGCTAGTTTGCCTGGAGAACCAGTAATTCGAGGTTTATCCTGTTGACACTTCGACTAAATGATTATCATCAAGAGGTGAAATTCTGGTCAAAGGGTAACGTGCCTATAGTAACCTCTTAATAATAAAAATGATTACTAAGACATAAGAATAGTTTCTTATGCCGTTCCAGCTTATTATATCCAAATTAGCTTATTCTAACACAATATCCTTGTCTCTTTACTCAGTTAATCAATATTTATTTGTATTAAATGGGATAAAGTATTTTTTTTGTGCTCGAGGGCGTTATTTTGAATTCAGAGCGAAGAAAAGGATGCTAAAATAGCACTTTGAGCGTAGCGAGGAATTAAGTGAACGCCGTCCGAGATCAAATTATTTTGGCCATATCAATAATTATATTGATATACCTATCTTATTACTATATTAATATGTACATAATATAACATATCTTATCTATAAGAAACACGATCGCGGAGCAACCAGAGCAGAAAGACATCAAACTTCGAAATGAGCAAATTTAGACTTGGTTCCCACTGTCGTCTAAAGCCAACTATCGTTTTTATAATAGGTTTGATGGGAAATAGAATATACTACTATGTACTAACAACGATTTCATCTCTTTCTTATCTCTTTAAGGTTGTGCCGTACATAATTTGCTCCTCAAAAACCCCATAAAGCTTGGTATTGTCGAGACCTACGGGTAAAATGCTATTTTATATTGAAATTTTGTGCTTTTTTCTTTGGTTCCTTAAACCTGAAAACACGATTGGAAAAAAAAACCTCGATAGAAAAAAATTACGAAAAATGTGTGTTTTACACACGTTTTGTTATTTATATCACAAACTCGTTGATAATACAAGATGATTTTTGCTTTGATAAATAGAGAATAACTATTCCCTTAGTTCCTTAAACCAATTATATTATTAAATGTATACTTTTCTCATAATTAACAATTATTTGATATGGCGCTTTTGACCTTTTTAAAATGCTGTAGTTGCTAATCGCATTGGCAATCTGTCCCTTTCGTAAGCGTTCGTTATCCATTGCATGCTTTTTCTTTCTATCTTTAGTCAGTATGCCCCGGCATTCCTGCGAGGCGGACGTATTGTTCGGCTTCCTGCCACCGCGTTCCAAATAATTTACGTAGTTTTGTCTGTGTTTATTAACTAACATGATACTGGTATTATATTTTTTGTGCCGGTGACGATGAGAAAACCAAGAAAATTTGGTCCTATAGTCTGTTTCAAATCCTCTGCGAAACTCGGCCATTGACCTTTGAGCGGACTGCAGCGACTCTCAACCTTACCGCCTCTGATCGACCTTGTCTCGGACACTACCTTGTACCACGAAACGCGCTTAAACGCATAAACGACAAGGAAGCGATGCATAATTGTATGGGAAGCGATATCTATCGCTTTTTTCGGCGCTTACATAATACCGGGGGAGCAATGCACGAGTTTCTCAGGGGATTTGAAACAGACTATATAAAAAATATTTAAAAGAGAGGGCCAGTAAAATAATAATATAATAATAATAATTTATTTCAGTTATTAAACAATAAAATGTACATTCAAATATATAATTAATATCATATCAAAATACCTTAAAATCAAATACCTAATCACATTATAACGGTCATTAAAATATTAGTGAAATCGTAATCAAGGGTTAGTAAAATCAAATATAATTATTAGTAGTATTGCAATAAAATAAAAATTAAATAATAATAGTACAATAAGTCAAAGTATGTGATAATGTCAAATAAAAATTATGATTTAATGAGAAAGAAAATGAAGTAAGTATACCTACGTACCTATTTGTATTTTTTTTAACTTCCTATATGTCCTAAAACCTTCTCAGTTATTCTTTGAATATTTTTTGTGCTGGTTCAAGTGGTCTGGTGTTAGTATTTATGAAGATTGGAATGCAATACCTACTTATGGGTAGGTAAGTTAACTTTTCCTATAATTACCTTCCTATACCTACTTATGTTCTACTAAATTCTTTACAGAAACCAAAACGCTTCGTCCATTGAGCTAGTGAATGTGACCGATGCTGCTCAAGCACAAGATAGCGTGGATAACGCACGGGCGGCGTCATCTGATCGCTGTGATCATGCGACGATGGGGTCGTTGACCTGTCTGCCAGAACAAAATAGATAGTACGGTGACGACTTTGGCAATCAAAAATCGGAACTGTACCATACAAGGTTGGTAACTAGCCTGGTATTTGTACTTACCTTCTACGAACCACCTACAGAATAAAATTTAGAACCTATTCCTGCCTCTCATGGACTGCTGACGGAACACACTGTTAGGAGCTTGGCAATACATTTCTCTACTTTGGGGTGGTTACACAAACTGTTATGCGTACTGCACGTACCTATCCTACTTAATATTATGATATTACTTATGTAGAAAATAGGTAAGTAAGTACCTATGTAAGTTTACTACTAACATCTACACCTATCTATTATCTATGCTATAAAAATAATATTCAGAAATCAAATTGATTAATTTATTGAGCTCCTGAATGTGAGTTACGAGCTGGTGTATTCCACTTCGATCCCACGAAGAGATACCACATGGTAACAGTTATATTTTTTATTAATTTTCTTTTCCGTTCTGATCCCACTTATAATTTAAAATGGGATCCGTACATTTTTAATTATTTTACTATTCCGTTCTGATCCCACCTACTCTTTAATATATTTAGGCACTTAATTATTACGGTTTGCAAGATAAGTTTCACAAAAATAATATTTAGTAACTAATTTTCAAAGTACCAAGAGGGCAAAAGTATTAAGAAGTCATATATACTACTTTGCATATTTGCTAGAAATCTACACTAATATTATAAAGAGGAAAACTTTGTTTGTATGTTTGTTTGGTTGTAATGAATAGGCTCAAAAACTACTAGGCCGATTTTAAAAATTTTTTCACTATTCGAAAGCTACATTATCCATGAGTAACATAGACTAAATTTTATTTTGGAAAATAAAAGGGTTTCGTAAAATATTTGGGTTTTTCAGACACAAGGTGTAAAAAATCAACCATAAAAGGACTTATTTTGCGTACGCTGCCTAAACCATAAATTATAGAACCATAAAGTGCTGTAATTAATTTAAGATCTTATAAATATCTACAAAAAAGTCCGCGACATACTATACATATCTATGTCAAGTGAGGCACAACAACCATTAAATAAAACTTCAAACCGTGTTAAATAAAACTTCAAAATTCTCACCGCACCAGTATGGTATAGGTAGGTAATAATGAATAAGCATAAAAATAAGCAAGAACAAGGTTATTTGGAATATTTTTTTACGAAAGAAAAGGTTATTTTTCGTTAACCATAAAAGATATATATACTATCGCGGACTTTTTTGTAGATAATGATGAATACTATAAATATGTAGAACATATTTTTTATGTATCATCGACACTTTTCGCAGCGCATGCGAAATAATGTTATTTTATGGAAAATAATCAGTACTCATTACAAAAATACAAATATATTGGTTTCTGATATTTACACAAACATTACAAACATACAAAAAATATATTTCTGGCGTTCGTTCTATCTCTGACCCTTATGTGACGCAAACGAAGTTGCGCGGGCCGGCTAGTTTATTATAAAATTGTTCTCATTGTTCTTAACTAGTTACTTAGTATATCAATTGAATACAGTGATACCCGAACTTACGCGGTAGGTGGGTCCGAGCGATTGTCGTGTAAGTTGAATTCGCGTAAGTCGGGGTTCAACTTTGCATATAAATATATATAAAGTATGTTTAATCGGGACCAGAGTTAAGAGAAAACTATGATTTAGAAGTAAAATGTTGAATGAAGTGTAAGACAATAAAAAAATGTACATTGTTATGAATAAAGAATCCTAAACCAAAGTTATTTTGATGTCGAAGGCTTCATATATTCTAAAAATGTTGCCTGAATAGTTAAATTTTTCTTCTTCTCACGCAAAATTTCTTCGTAGCGTACCAGTAAGTTTTTTATTCCCTGTTTTGTAGTAAAAACGCATTCTTCATTAGAATCTATTTTTTCTAAAATTTTCAACCCCTTTTCAATTGAATTGAGTGCTTCTGTTAAGTTTGCAATTCCGGTATGTCAAATTTATTTGCCAATTCACAAATTTTAATTTTTGCTTCAATATAATAGTCAGTTAACACTCCAAAAGCTGTGTTTTTCTTTTCTTGTTAACTCAAATTACTCATTTTTCGTTCTTTTAGATGACATAAATAGAGATTATAAGTAAAATGCACTGCGCACGTAGAACAGTTCCACGTGGAACACGTTAAACCTGTCGCAAACTGAACACTGAGAGGGTGGAGCGAGAGAACTGATGCGCGCGGCAATCAAAATGAAAAACCGCGTTTCTCCGAATTCGCGTAAAACGTGGTAGCGTAAGTCGGGGTATTACTGTATTTCAAACTCAACACGATGACATAGATTACACTCGTGCTGTAAAGATACCTATAAAATATTTTTTTCAAATGGTTAAAGCAAATATACCAGAATGGCAGCCAGAAGAATATATAACAAACTTTAAAATAGCAGCTATGAATGCTATATCGTCGGTGTTTTCATCAGTTGAAGTAAAAAAATGTTACTTCCATTTCTAACAGAGTGTGTGGAAGAAAGGAAAGTCACTAAATCTAACAAAATAAAAAGACACATGACCATGACACCCCGTGACCACGATCATTGCAAAGTGTTTGAAACGTCGGGACAAAATAATGACAAATATACGCGGTTTAAACCGTTCAAAGTTGTTTAATTACTAAGACACACGACGACATGTTGCACTGTCAGCTTTATTGCCGTTACTACCCATACAAAGCATCGGAGAAGGCTGGTATTACATTATTCATCTCCAGGTACTGCAGAAGTCTTTAATGACTATATGGTAACCCAATGGCTGGAAGAAGAAAGTTTCATAGACGTTTGGTGTGCACATAAAGAACATCACTGAATGACGAATTTTGTGGAAGCTTGGCATTTTGAATTAAACAGCAACTTTGCCAAAAAGCACCCCAATATCAGCTTCTATATTATTTAGAAAAAGATGCAAACTTTAACTGTAGGTAAATATTTAAAACAATTCAAAAAAGTTACTCAAAATATAACATAGTGGATAAGGTTGGTTAGATTAATTTAGCTCAATCGATAACTTAAGGTCTGTGCTTTTTTGAGTTTAATTTTATCCCATATGTATAATACATTGTGTAAATACAGTTTTTCTATTACGAAATCTGCAGTAGAAACTCCTGTGAACTTCTGCTTTCCTGGTACTTTAAGTTTAATAAATAAATAAATCATACAACAATCCAGTTTGATTCAAAGAGAACTAAAGTATGAAACTCCCACGAGCTTCTGCTATCCTTGTAGTTTGAGAATTCGTACATTGAAATTTATGCTATTGTGTGCATCTTTCTAACTTAAGCACGTTAACTATTATTAAATCTGTAGCCCAAGCACGAACATTTCTATAGACCGTAACGTAAACGGATCGAGTTCCTTTTACGCACTGTAGGGGCGCTGATCAAATCCTATATAAAATGGTGACATTTCGATACGTTCAAGAAACGGAGAAATTTTGCCTAGTTATTCGTGTCGTGCTAGGGCTACAGGACAATAAAACAAGTGGGATCAGAATGGAACGGAAAATAGGACGGGATCAGAACGGAATTTTATTTTATAAATATTTCGAGTAGCAGACTAACGTACCTACTCTATGCAGAAAGTAGGTAAATACCTATATCACAATACCACGGTAATAGTATCTATAAAAATTACCGTGACAATACGTACCTACCTAAGTAGATAGTTAGTACTGCATACGAACCTACGTAAGTTGGTATTATACCATGATTGATAGGTACGTATTTTGGTTACGTGCTTATTCATGGTTATTCTTTTAGAACTAATTATTATAAATTACCTAGTAAATAGCTAATGAACTGTTTATTATCATGAAAATCAATAATTAAGTACCTACCGAGGTTCACTAGGTAGTTGCAACCTTGTTCGATAGGTTTTTGTTATACCTATCGGTTTTAAAAATACCTAGAAAGTACGTTCTTATTATATTTTTTCCCAATAAAGATATTATAATTGAATGAAGTACTTTTATTACAATACAATAATACCTACCTACATACATTACACAATATATATGAACAACCAATGACCGTAAACATTATGTAAGTATAGATTTATAACTTACTAGCTTTCCGGGCGCGGCTCCGCCCGCGCGTATGTCGGTTATCGCGCGAAAACATTAACCTCTTTTTGCGCAGTCGGATAAAAACTATCCTATGTTTTTTCCCGGGTCTCAAACTATCTCCATACCAAATTTCATTCAAATCGGTCCAGTAGTTTTGGCGTGAAAGCGTAACAGACAGACAGACAGACAGACAGACAGACAGACAGACAGACAGACAGAGTTACTTTCGCATTTATAATATTATAGTACTGACTAGGGCAATAGAATAAAATAAAGAGAAAATCACAAATTCTGTATTTCACTTACCTGCAATCACAGTTTATATAACTACCTACTGATTGCTAGCGCCCTGCGTGGAAATATAAAACGTACAATACAGCTGCGTTTACTATAATCCGACTGAAGCGCGTTGCTTGCGAAGCGGAACCTTACTTGTAAATTCGTTCGCATTGGCGAAATCCATCTTTCCGCGCTGGTATGGCGCGTCCTTAAGAAGTGAGAGAACTATTCGAAAAGCGACAATCGGCCTTAGAGAAAGGACAGCGGTAACAAATTTCAAACTTGTATTTGTAGATATTGCTTCATATTTGCGACAACAGAAAACAATTTCTCATTGAGAAGTCCAATACACCGACTCCAAAGTTCACATGGAAACTATCCAGAAACAAGCTTAAATACATGATTATTTACGACCACTTCTACACTTTATAGAAGTTATTATACTAGGATCAACAGCTATATTATACTACTACGAAGTTATTACTGGGATCAACTAGGTGTAACAACAAGTTGGTTTTATTGGTTGTAAAGTTTTGGGATATAACTCGACCTTTGTGGGGATTAGGGATCTTGGGCCGAGGCCAGAGTACGGTGTGTTTTGATTCGAGTCGAGTTATTGTAGGAAAACATAGGTGTTCAAGATTTGTTTGAGATGATTTGACTTATGAACGTTAATCTTTGCCAGCTGTATTGTAAATTACGGGATGTTTGATGAATGTGCTACGTTCATCTGCAAACGAACTTAGTACGTATCGTGAGAACTGCTTCTACTTTGTATAATCTGAGATCTATCCAGAACGTGTAACATCAAGTTTAAAAAAATCACACAAATTGAGACTATTTCCTATCTTTTTCTATATTTAATTTTTAAGCACCCTGCAAGCATTCGCATGCTTGTAGGGTGCTTGCAAATTGAAGGTGAGCAGTATTGTCGTCTTGGGTGGGAAGCATATATACGCGTCTTCAGACAGTATGCGCCGGACGCTGTAGCAGAGGTGTGAATTTAACGCTCTTAGCTTAAAGGGCTGCTTATATTTGATAAATAAACTAGGTTCAAATGAAATGATTGGTTTTGCAAACATTATTTATACGTACTAATTGTAGGTAAATAAGTTGTGGAGCGGAGACTGAACAATCTTTTGATATGTTTTCAAGCCATTACTAATTTGGCTTGTTCAGCCGTACGCTATAAATTCCAAGAGAAATAAAAAAATATTATAGAATTTTCGGGAAATGTATCCTCAAAAGCTCAAAAATGTGCGCTCAGTGTCAAGTATAAATCAATTGGGATTAAAACGAGGAAGTTATTGAACCAACTGTCCTTTGTACGCTCGAGTTAAATACTGTATCACCCTGAAATATATTATAGTTACTAAGTCTCATGTTCCTGTAATTTCACAATTACTTACTATCCCAAAATGACTGCCGTCGGAACACACTGTTAGTTGCTTGGTGACAGATTTCCTACTTAAAGGGGTAGTTAGATGAGCATCCATGCAATGAAACTCAAGCCTCGCGGTGGAAATCGAATCATGGATCAACCCAAACAAAAGCTACAGTGCTAAATTTCGTTTCTTCATCTAAATTCTCATGGACTGAAGCCCCCCTAAAAAAATATTTATTTGAATGTGTACTCCCATATGCGTCTTTAAGTCCACGTTTTACACAAAATACGTGCATTTTTACATAATATGCTTAAACAGCTGTAGGCTCAGTTTTTACGGCTTTCCTACAGATAACATTATTCACGCAGATATTAATTTTCTGAAATTAATATCTGCATGAAGAATGATATTATTTTGTTCAATCTGCTACCAGGAAGGTTCAAACTTAATATAACAGGGATACATTTAAACATTATTGCAAAATCAATGATTAAAACAGACCATATAAGACACGCAGGTAATGCGTGTCAAAACAACTATTATGTCAATCATTTTGGATATCGTCCGATTTTAGGGTGTGGTCGTGGTGAAGGCGTTGAGCGTTTGCTTTCAACTTTTTGAGATCAAATTAAATCAATCATTTATTTAATAAATCAGGTATTATAAGGTCTTCAATAATATCATTTCATGTATCCTGCCTGCATTGAAGGAAGTCTATAAATTATTTTATACCATAAAAACATTTTGATAATAACCAGTCACATAATCCATGTTTAAAATTTTTCAAAAGTTTCATTTCATTAGAAATCTTATTATATATGTAAACATAGATATTTTCAGTTATATAACAGAAGCTGTTATGGGCTCAATGATAGTGAGTGTCGCCAACACCAAATCTGGTGTTGGCGACTGAAATGAAAGTTCTATTTCCGCCACTGCTTTGAGCTTCACACCATATAGGCAAGGCACAAAGACATTCAAGTAAAAACATTGTCGCTTAGGATCCATATATAATATAATATAGCACTATTGTATTCCGTGAGCTATCTTTGATAACCAGCTCTAATTTTGACCCTTATTATCTTTATTGATATATGAATTAGGTTACCTTCAAGCTATCAACAAGAGAGGGAGGTTTTATTGTTTAAACTAAAAGCCAATTATACACATCAGAAAAGCCGGAGGCGTAGCAAAAGCAAGCAATTGAAATAGCTCAAGCTGAATCTAATATTATTAGTGAAATAAAGGCTGAAAAGATCTATTAGCGTAATCACTTAGTTAGAGGATAGACATTTTTTTATCGCTGTATAAGTTTCTATGAAAATTACTTTCTCACTGATGATGTGGTCGAAGATAATAAACTGGTTTAATGGACAAGTATGAAGAAGTTATATCTCCTTGGAGATCCAGTTGGCGAGGACCAGTCTGGCGCTCAAGGTACCCATATATTAATGTACTAGAAGTGGATTTGCAAGAACTGACAGCCAGGATCTGATAAGAGGTCCCTAACCAAATACCAACGATTGTGTACCAGAGGAGTCAATCAAATGAATAAATTTTGTATAAGTTAATCGCTATAACTCAAACCACGCCCTTTTGAACGTAACAAGTGGTCCGATTGTAGTGTGATCGTGCGGCGAATCGCGTGCGAGCAATCCTATAATACATAACAATTTGGCCGCTAAATGGTCCAAATGACCACCATTTTGGAGTCACCGTTGCTTCGGCTCTCACTTTTCCAAGTAATTGGATTGGAGATATTTGGGTTGAGTTTGACGGTCAACATTGCAAATTTCGTAAGCAGTTTCAATACGACAAGATATATTTTGAATTTGGATAAAGTATGTAATTTGTTTAAAATAATGCAATAAAGAAAAATTAATGCTGTGGGTCAGATAGAAACAACCAATTCTGCAACGTCTAAAATATTTTGGCAACGCATTGGTAACGCCCCTGGTGTTGCAAATGTCCATAGGCGACGGTAACCGCTTACCATCAGATGGGCCGTCTGCTTGTTTGCCACTCCATCACAAAAAAAAAAAAAAAAAATTGAAAATTCTCTTGATGCACGGCTGACGACCAATCTCTAATGCCGTCAATTAAATGTAATGTACAAAAATACTCGTAGAATATGATTGTATATTTAAACATGTACAATCGACAATTTATTTTCCGAGAGAAATATCAAACATTTGTATTTATTGCAAGATTTTCAGAAGCAGATATAGAACTCGCATCACACCAACAAAGATTTGGACGTTCTTAAATATATCAAATCAAATCAATATTTTATTTGCGACAATACAGTACAATTACAAGATTTTACAAGCAAACGCAAATATTAAAAATCATTTCTGAAGTTATAATTTAAATATTCCTTAATACTACTCGTATAAAACATTTGGTTAAGATTCAATCACATAATTATGGTCTAAAACATTTTCCTTCTAGAATTTGATTGTATTTGATAAATTATTATAAATTGATACACATAATATTGTTTTTTTTTTTTATAAATAACTCTGCATAAGTAAGTGGCGCAGAGAAAAAATGTGCCATTATTCTCATCGATCACGGCAATGTGAGTAGGGCATTGCTGCGTATTGGCTGCACACATTCGTTTCTGATAAGAAACTTAACGCCGTGATTACTCAAAATGTAGCAGTTATACCATAGACTTAGTATTATTTCGCTACGCTCATAGGCTTAGGTTGAGCATAGCGAAAAAATCCTAATCTTATGGGTTATACAACTAACGAGAACATTAATTGGATTCAGAAGAGAAGAAGGAGAAGAATCAACAAATTGTAATCTAAGGAATAAATTTAGAAATAATTTTATTAGATTTAGGGCCTGTTTCAGAATGTTCGAGTAAGTGCCGGTTATACTACCCAGAACATATTTATTAAAAAAAAACACTATCTTTGCGTTTCACAGTCATCGATTTAGCCTATCCATCGGTTAAAGCTTGAAACGCGCTGCATGTTAATTATCATTTTTATCATTCAGTCATTTAATGTGTTGGCTAGCAACTTGAAACTTTACTAGGAAATTCTGAAATGGACCCTAAATAGAAAACTGTTTTTTGTTGACAAACTTATTTTTTTCTCTTATGCTATAGAAGACATTGAATTCATGTCAAGAATATGAATTAATAGGCTTCACTCGCTTTTATCACCTCATTTTCATAAAACACACTTGATGATTTCCTGACTCATTCTACAAAGCTGGATAGAGTAAAAGACAGTTAACTGAAGTCATCATCATCAACAGCCGAGACAATTTTGTTGAGAAAATTTTAAAGAAACGTGTTTCGGGATTAATTCGGCATTAGTAGGATCAATATTAACATTATTTTGCCAATTGTCTATTCAAGTAAAGTTATTTAGCACTTCTCAGCGCCTTAAGACCTTCCTGCTGGGACACTGTTCTTGGGTCCCCAAACATTGTACTGAGTTAGGTGTTAGTGACCAGCCCCGGATCTAGGGGGGGGGGCTAGCCGGGGCCTATACCCCGGGCGGCAAGTTGGAGGGGGCGCCGGGCGGCCAAATCCACACTTTACAGACGAATGGACAACTCATCATTAACTTAACTTTGACCACAGAATAAATAAATGTACAAAAACAGAAATTTCATTCTTGTTTTACTGTGTCAGCTCAACCAGTACCCTGGTAAAATGGTACAGTGGACCATGTGACCGGGCACGATCAATTTACAAATGAAATAATATATTTAGTTTTGTTTTTATCAACCATATTTTTATTTTACACCCTTTTTTATGCTGTGTATAAAATAAATATCCTACACGTTATGTCTGTATATAAATAGGCACACAGAACAGCGATGGATACATTATTTCTGGAAGGCTTATGTCAAATGTTAATCAAATAGTAGACATGTGATAGCTGAAACTTTATAATTTCAGTTATCAGATGACAAAAGTAGAAATAAAAAATATTTTGGTTAAAATTTTTTTTCACTCTTTTTAGTGACCCTTCCTACTTATGGTATCGATTGTCATTCACTGTCAGCGACTGTATTATATCATCAAGATAGGAATATATTTTTCAGTTATTGGAGTGTAACTCAAAAACGACTTTACCGATTTTAAACAAAAAGCACCGGCATTCAAATAAAAAAGAATGATCAAAATCGGTTCATCCAGTCAAAAGTTATGAAGTGACAAAAATTAAAAAAAAACAGATGAATTAAGAACCTCCTCCTTTTTTGACGCTGGTTAAAAAGTAAGTGGGCGGGGGCGGCATATTTCAGCCTTAAGAAAATTGAAGATCCGGGGCTGAGTGATTTTACCATAATGAATGTATCATATCCGAAGTAGACCATGAATATAAATCTTAATGATCGTATAAATTTTAGCCTTGATATATAACAACGTTTTCAATTCCTTCTAAAGCCACAGTAAACTAAAAACAGTAGCTCCATAACAAACGTGCCACTAAATCACTACCCGATTCTTATACACGTACTACATAAATTAACCCGCGGGCACACTAGTCAAACGTCACGTCCGGAATCTATTTTGATTTTACCCACATTTGTTAAACCTTTTGATATAGAGTTCGCCTTTAACGGCGGCAACGGAACACTTTGATCTTGCCCGGTGGCCGAGTGTAAATCAGGATTTAGTGACAAATCACCCAAGATCGATGAAAAGAATGCTTTGTGGGATTTTTTGTTGACCAATTTGAATATGCCGTGTCGTTTTGTGCGGTCGTTGTGTGAACACGGCTTTGTTGCTATTTGTTAGATTGGAGGGTGTGATAATGTTTAATTTGTTACTGCTTCAGTCGGTTTCTGGAATTGAGCAAAATTTGTGATTAAGTCCCGATTGTCCGATGAATAGGACTAAAAGGAAAAATAAACACGCAGTCTGACTCATCGCACTAAGATATCACCAATACGACCGCCAAAACGTATACACGTGTTCATATGGGACTTTAAGATTTTTACTCATATTTTGACTGGACTAATGATGTGAAGTCTACAGTAAAGGTATAATCAATATTTTAAAAGTATTTTAAGAAACTATCAAATGAATAATTTTTTTTTTTTTAATCTAGTGACAATTCCGCTTAATTTTCCGAGTGGTCACAAATGCCACGCAACCAAACCGGAAGAAGTTTTGGTGCATTTCGATTCTACACGAAGCATTCTCAGGTCTTGACTCTACGAGCATAAGATCGAGAAATTTTTTTAAATATTTGTTAGATATTTTTCAAGCGTTTTATTAAATTATTTATGTTTTCTTATAATACTTTTAAAATATTTGTTATTATTAAATATGGATTTCCACAAAGTAACGCCTGAATCTATTCATTAGATAAAGGTATGTACGTCTTATCATTAGTGCAATATTGTAAACCATTTCAAGACAATAATTGATATCCTCAATTCATTTGAAAGTTAGTTTATGTCTGATTAAGACCAAACTGGGCCCACAAACAATGCTTTTAGTTTATCGGAGAAAGTTCAGATAGGGGCTTAAATTTCTCTATTTTGCAATGACTCATATTTAGGTCTATAGACTGGCTCGTTGGTCATGTGGTGTTAATCGTTGGTTTGTTATTGCGAAGTCCCAGGTTTTATTACCGAGTCGGATAGTTATTGGATATATTTGACTATTAGAGGTGCGAGCATTAATTAAATGCGCTACCACTATAAGGTAAGCACCTATGACAAAATTTCGACCACGAATCCCTTGCATGGCAGACCAGAGGCATTGCCAACTGGTCCATTCTTGCTTCAAAAACGTGTTGCTTTACTAAGACAATAGTTGAGTAGTGTAAATCATCAAATGGTTCAACAAATCAACAAATAAACAACGTTTTTTATGAATATCGTAAAATTAAATCGTCGGTACATATGCCGCAGTGGTTTACATAATTTACATATCAATCAATTCTGGAAACTTTATTGGCCAGTTGAATTATTGCTTGTCGGTGAATTTGCAAAATAGTACATGCATTGAATACTTGTGTTTTATGATCAAAATGATTTTTTGTCCTCTTATATTTACATCCATTTAAATGTTTGTCAACTGCCAGTCTCAATTAGAGAATTAGACGCAGAAACACTTATCTCTTCCGGCAAGTAGTCTGCTTAGAAAATTACAACGAAAATATTTTTAACTACAAACGGTATTCGAACACGCGACCATCTGTCCCTATAGCCGGGACATGCTCCGCTAATAGAGCTGTCGTCGTGGTAATTGAGTCTCGTTGTACTTTTTAAGCTTATTTATTAAGCAGACATTAATGCAAACATTGAAAGTTAAAACTATTCTTCGTATTATCAATTATATTGTATCAATAGACACGCATACTCCTCTCCCAAATATAAGAATATAACTTTACGAAATCGACTTTTCTAACACAGATTTATAATAGGGTTGATATTTTTTTCTGCATTTCACTAGCTGCTTTAATCTGTACCTAACATATCATAGACTAATCGAAAAGTTAAAAAAGCTGAGATGCTTACGTTGTGGAATAAAAAGCTAAGGTAGTTGAAAGTTTTAATTGTTTTTCGTACATCATTGTCGCCTGAAATTAAATTAGGTTGTTAGTTTCGTCTTGATCAACTACCTAGATAGTAAACAACGTCAGACTAAAACTACGTTTACTTAGTACATTATAATTTGATACCAAGATCCAAAGATTTCCCAAGATTCTCACATGAATGAGAATTCCTACGGTTTCATACAAAATTCCATTAAATATCTAAGGTCAATGTTAAAGGATTGTACCCAATTTTTCTTTCAGGATTACTGAGGAGTTCATTAACTTCTTTTCTCGATTTTTATGTGCGATACATAAATACAGAATATTTTTTTTTAAACTAAATTATATTTCAGTACAAATGGAGCTTATAGGTAACAAACACTTAGCGCCATCTGGGTGCAATTAATTTAACAGTGAGTTACCTACTACTAAGTAATAAGCTGTATTACATTGTTAACTGCCTTTTAGTTGTTTGACGGAATCATTCATATAGCTACTCGAACTTCCGTCCCGGCGTGTATGGATGTCTGAGTTGCTCCATGGAATCAGTGCTCCGCCGATACAGTGCGGGATCCGGTGTTCCACAGGGGTCTGTCCTGGGACCACTCCTGTGGAACATCGGATTCGACTGGCTCCTGCGGGGAAGTCTCCTCTGTGGCACGAGTGTCATCTGCTATGCAGATGACACTCTTCTCACCGCCCGGGGAGGAGACTTCAGAGAGGCGGCGAGTCTGGCTTCGGCTGGCGGATCCCTAGTCGCGGGAAGGATCCGCCGACTAGGTCTGAAGGTGGCGCTTCAAAAGACCGAGGCCGTATTCTTCCACGGACCTCGGCGGCGCATTCCGCCTGACGCCCACATTGTCGTGGAGGGTGTCAGGATCGAGGTGAAGGCCCAAATGAAATATCTGGGCCTAGTCCTCGACAGCAGGTGGCGCTTCGGCCCGCACTTCAGCGGGCTGTCGGCGCGCCTGCTTAAGGTCGCGGGCGCCCTCTCGTGGCTCCTTCCAAATGTGGGGGGGCCAAGGGCACGATGCCGGCACTTGTACGCCGGCATTTTGAAGAGCATGGCCCTATACGGGGCCCCGATCTGGGCGGACTCCCTCCAAAGGAGGGAGAACGCTACTTCACTCCGCAGGCCCCAAAGGGCCATTGCACTGCGGGTGGCGCGGGCCTACCGATCGGTGGGATTTGCGGCGGCGTGCGCTCTGGCTGGCACCCCTCCTTGGGAGCTCGAGGCGGGAGTGCTCGCCAGAGTGTACGAGTGGACGGCGGGGCGCAAAGCCCGCGGGGAAAACCCCACCCTGGAGGAGCGAGAGGCCGTCCGGCGTGAGGCGAGGGAAGCCGTCGTCCATCATTGGACGGAGGACCTCGCCGCCGCCACTTTTGGCCGCCGTACGCTGGATGCGCTTGGGCCAGTCCTGCAAGATTGGTTAGGGCGGCCCCATGGCTTCCTCTCGTTCCGTCTGGTGCAGGTGTTAACCGGGCACGGGTGCTTCGGCTCATACCTGCACCGGATCGGAAGGGAGGAAGCAGCAGCGTGCCACCATTGTCCCGCGGCGGAGGACACGGCGCAGCACACCCTAGAGGTGTGCCCATCATGGTCCAATCTGCGCCTCAGCTTGGTCGCAGTAGTCGGGCCGGACCTCTCGCTTCCCAGTGTGGTCGATGCCATGTTGGGGAGCGAGGGGGCCTGGGCAGCGGTCGCCTCCTTTTGCGAAGAGGTTATTTCTCAAAAGGAGGCGGCAGAGCGCACAAGGGAGGAGGACCCCCTTGCTGCGCCACTGCGTAGGCGAAGAAGGGGTGGGAGAAGGCGATTGAATAATCACCTTCCCCCTCCCGGTGGTGAGTAGCGAGAGAAAGGCGCGGGGGCGTCTCCTCTCGCCTCACTACCTCCGTCGGGCGGGAATGGCCACGCATTCCTGGTCATTCCCGAGCCCCTCCCGCAGGGAGGGGCGTGTAGGCCCCGCTGTAAAGCGGGCGGTCGTCGGCGGAGGACTGGACGTAAAGGCTCCGCCAGTCTCCCAGTCCTCCTCCATACAGACGATGCTGGAATGCCGCTGGGTCGTTTAGTGGGTATACCTGTCTTCTACAGGGGAGTCCCACATAACCCCCCCATCCCCCAATGGGGGGGTATGCGTAACGCATTTTTCCCAGCGAAAAAAAAAAAAAAAAAAAAAAAAAATGTAATCAGTTTACTTATATAGATTCAGCTGTATATATAGCAACTATATAAGCTATTTCAACACTATTTATCTAGTATAATAACACTGTATTTATTTGTATATATTAATGTTATAATTATGTATTGTTTTACTATTTTTTTGTTATTTAATAGTTTAATATATGTTAATTATGCTATTATATTAAGTTCGTGTTTGTAATTATTTCATATATTAAATGGGGCAATGCTGCCAGCATGCTGGGCACGCTGCCAACTGGGAGTGGGCTGGAGCATTTGGACTGCCTATGAGTCTGCTATGACTTATAGGTGTCTAAATGCTTTTATTGTAGTAGCTGTAGTGTTGTATATAGTTCATAGTATTTTGTTTAATAAAGGCATACCGCAGGTAAAAAAAAAAAAAATATTTCATTAAGTATGAAATGAGTTACCAATTGTAACACAATTTTTTCATGTTTTTTTCACATTTTCAATTCAATCTCTTCTCTTGTTTCTGTCCATACAAAGTTAGTCTGGAAGAAATCCATACACAGCGATAAGACCGCCCATTGTACTACCTTAGAAAAAGTATCTTAGTTACTGTTAAGTGTAAATTAGCTTGGTAAACGATAAAGAGTTTTTGTATTGTATTGTAACTATGGGCAGTATTGTGTAGGTGCATCTTCATAACCATTAGGTACCTATGTACGGTGTTAGGGCATTTTGCGAATACCCGCTTGGCTAAGTACCTCTGCTTATTGCGAGCGTATGACAGTGGTTTTTTTTATAGTATATGGACTAGACTTTCACCACTATTTCACCTGGTGATAAGTGATGATGTGGTCGAAGGTGTTGTTTTGGCTAACTTAGAATTACTGGCTCTCAAGGACAGCAGCCGAAACATATCGTTAGTTGCTTGGCGACAGATTTTCTATTTGAGGCTGGTAGCTAGCTAGGCGGGCATTGTAAAATGCCCTATCACCTTGCTAGAACAACCGGAACCGACTGGTCAACATGTGCCCTCATGCCCTCCAAAAACACGGAATTAATAGTCCACCAGCGGTCACCCATCCAACGCACGATCGCAGAGGTCGTAGCTTAAATTTGGCTGAGCAAACTACGCTGCGAGCCCTTCAAAATGTATGGATGTATATGTTTTCAAAACTGACGGATCAAGTTTGTGACCGACCGGTACTTATTCCGTTAACGTTATAGCCACTACCGTTCCGTAGGTAGTCAAATTGAAATACAGCGCATCAGTTTTATTACCTACATGCACCACATACGAACGAAACACCGCTGTAGGTGCACTGACAAACACAAATTGCATATTTATTACAATTATCATCCATTACGATGCCAAACGCAAAAATATTCTCTTTATCGTGTTGACATCTTTAAACGTTTCTGTGAAAACAAACTCTTGTGTAGTTGGATGGATGAGACGTGTGGCGCCTACACGCGTCTGTCTGTCACTCTGTCTGTACGATATTTAAGTATTTGCAGATTAGGTATGTATGAGAGGTCAGTACAGCAAATACAGAGAATAACGTCCTGGTCTTTTTTATGTTATTGTGACGGAACAAGCACGGGGCCTACCTGATGTTAAGCGATATCCTCTGCCTATAACAGATGCATTTCGTCACAAGTAACGAATTGCAGTGCGCCCTTCACCCTAAAACAAGTTGGTACGACTCGATGCCTGTCATTTTACTGGCTCGCAAGGACTGCCGGAACACACTGTTAGGTGCTTGGCGACAGATGAGTGGTAGTAGTTAGCCACGCTCAAGCCGCGGTGGCGAGGATGGAACTATGGACCTGCATCACCGCAGTTCATAGCTATAAATAACCACTCAGCCATCATTGCTTCCGATAGTCTTTTTATATCGCTGATAGGTTAGCCTTTGTTTGAAGTGGTGTGGGTAAGTTATCAAATTTATCGAATTATAAAAACAAAATTTTGCAAAATATGGCCTAAATGCTTAACTTATAGATTCAAAATGTTGTACCTATCACTTAAATCAAATATCAAGTAAAATATGCACAATATTTAATTTCAGTAGCTCTAATCATAACACATTTCATGACTTTTCTCATAACAGTATATTTATAACAAAAGTCAATTATATCCAGTGAATGGTAAATAAATAAAAATATGTAAAATGAATTTCCAACGAATACCAATACAAATAATGAACAATTGATGATATTAATGATGGTAAATGATTCAAGGTTTTAACAATTTAAACCTAGAATTACTACAAAGACAGCTGTCGCATTGCAGGTAATCCGGAACAGCTTCTTCGACCGCATCATCACTTACCATCATGGTGGTCGAAGGCTAAACGATCAGAAATAAAAAAAACTGTTAAAGTTAAATTACTGCTACAGTGTGCGATAGTGTTATCGTCAACACAAAATAATTATTATTTGATGCTTTTAAGTCATTCTATATTTATTTTGACGAGAAAATATATGTTTACATTAAATATTCGTGTTTGTCTTTGATAAATATATTAATTGATTGACTTAATACTTGTAGAACGTGTACACACGAGTTTACTTTCGAGAAATAATGATAAGTAAACAAAATAATTGAGTGAATGACCAATGAAGCAAACCTATACATATATATACTTACAAATATAAATATGCAAATATTCAAGTTAGACGAAATCATTTAGGTGTCATTAAGTATGGGAAGAACTAAGAAGATATATAAAAGAATATATTTAAAATTTAATTTAAAAAAAATAATCCTATAATGTGATATTACTATTATGGTCAGGGGTCGCAAGGATTGACAAAAAGTGTCAAAATAGATTATATAATCAACCTTGCAAAATCTTTTTAATAGGCCTTATTCTTGACCTCATTGTTTCATTTAAAAGCCGTGAAAGTACAGTGCATGTCCGTCAGTTCGTATCTAACTATATGTATAAAATTTGCCTAGCGAAGCGTATGGTATCTGTGGCATAAACTATAGGGACAGGCAACTGAAAACATTATAATGAAATTGAAACTATTTTTTCTGTGAAATTGTGACAGAACACGCACGAAGCCCACCAGGTATTAAGCGATAACTCTAAGAGTATAGGGTTCATGTTCGCGTGGACGCAAATACTGTTGTTCATGTAATTCCGAGGCAGCGCTGTCATTCACTGCAGGTAGACTAGATAAATTTTAATTTTCTTCCCAGTTTGGTTCGATGGTTTCTCCGGACTGCACGCGCGGACGTGCGCAGGTATTTTGTATAATTTGCCACTGAGTTTTCGGATAGTGTTTGGTTGCTTTGTGAGGTCGCGGCGACCTATTTAACATTAATTCAGACGCCAAGGCTCCAGGATTGAACATTTTATATAGATTAGAACTATCAGTAACAGATAATCTATAACAGATGCATCTGGTCACAAGTGACGATCTGCACTGCGCCGATTACATAGAGTTATTAAATCTTATGTGCCTGTAATTTCATAATTACTTACGGGCTTTCAAGGACTTCCGCCGGAACACACTGTTAGGTGATTAGGTGCTTAGCAACAGATAGTTACTAGCCTGGCAAGTATTCTTAAAATGCCTTTCTACTATGCGGTGACCCTGAAGCCGGCGCTGGGGATCAAACAATTAACCATGCAGCATGGCAGTCTATAGCTATTACCGCTCGGCCATCATTGCTTCCAAACAGTTTCAAAACTGGGAGAAACATATATATTTGGCCATTAAATAATATTTTGACCCCAAAGACAAAATGTTTACCATCGTTATCATCATCTCATTTTTCTTCATGCATGTTATTATTATTATATATTATTATATTATATTATTATTTATACATGTGGATATTTCATTTGGGGTTTGTCTTCTCTATAAATACATAACAAAGTACAAGAACATAATGAAAATATATGATAGGTTGTCTAAATGTTTATATTGTAGAAGCTGTAGTGTTGTATATAGTTCGTATTATTTTGTTAATAAATGCATACCGCCTGAAAAAAAGAGAAAAAAATATATAGGTACTAGATAACATTACTGGATATATAGTATTAACATTTTAAGAAGTTTTGTCTTCTTTGTATGGCTGTTCCCTTGTCAGAGGCGAACCCTCCTAGGGAATTCCCTCGTTGGTAATGACAGCCGCTTTTTTGCGCACAGTATGCAGCATAGCAACATACCAGTCACTTCGACGTGTGTGTTGAAATGCTGATCATTCGTAATTTTTTAGGGTTACGGAACCCTACGTAATAGGGTCCCGTTTTTACCCTTTGGGTCCGTACCCTATTACTGAGACTTCACTGTCCGTCCGTCCGTCGGTGACCAGGCTGTATCTCTAGAACGGTGATAGATAGACAGTTGAAATTTTCACAGATGAAGTATTTCTGTTGCCGCTATAACAGCAATTACAAAAAGTTGGCAAAGTGCAAGTCGGACTCGCGCACGTTAAAACAAAAAAAGGTTAAAATATAAAGTCTAATGTTGTATAGTTAGTGGTACGGAAAACCCTTCGTGCGCTAGTCCGACTCGCACTTGGCCGATTTTTTCCCCAGTCTTGTTATACGAATTCACAAAGGAGGTTCAGGAACAGTCCTTATATTCCATAAGGAACTGTACGATAAATATATAACCAATGTTTATCCTACATCTTATAATAATACGGGAAATCGTTGTTCAGTCAAGTTGCCACGGAAAGCAAATCACAATTAGCCATGAGCACCATAATATTTACAAAATAATTATAATTTGGAACGGGTCTCTGTTTGAAACTCCATAACAATTTTAGTGAGTGTATTTCAAACAATTAAAATTGTTTTCATAACTTTGCACTGCAGCTAAGGTCATCGACATGGTTGCCATCTCTAAAATAAAATAAATTTTGCAGGCGTTTGGAACAATTTTAGTAACAGCAACAATTTTAGTTGGCAGGGCGAACTGCGGTGAGTTGAGAACTTGGGTTGAACTGATATTGTCAACTAAGTTGTCAACATTATTTTATCTCGTATAGCCTACGCTAGAAAAGGTACAGTTTGGATAAGCTCTGCATTGCCATTATTAAAGTCTGTGTTGTTTAGCTTTTCAAATATACCGGCGAGCTAAGCAGTCTTTTGAAGCTCAATGGATATGTTTAGAATATCAGTCGTGATGCATGAGTCTCAAAATTAAGCAACAAAACAGACGAGTGAATGGAATGACCCCGCGGTTTCAAGACCATGGCTAATAAAACTGGACCAATTATGCCAGAAGCTCGTAAGAATAAGGCTCTAGCCTTATCCTTACGAGTAAGGATGGTTAAGGTGGGAGAAATGCACAATACACCCCGTGTAGGATGTCAGTGCAGGATTTATCACCCCCACATAGAATAAGAATAAGAGACGTCTGTTAGACGGATTTCGCATGTCGTCGTATGTCGCAGATATGCATATAGGGATTTGTAGTGATGTGAAGTAGGTAACTATAGATTTTTTATGATATCGAGATGGAATAAGCTAGAGGCCACCTGGTGATGAGCGGTGATCTCTGCCTATAACAGATGCAGTTCATCACAAGTGGCGAACTGCTTTGCGCTCATCACACCCTGAGTCATAATGTTGTTAAGTAACATGTGCCTGCAATTGCACCCGCACCCATTCCCTACAAACTGAAACACATTACGGTGAACATTATTGCTTGGCGGTAGAAGTAGGTATGGTAGCAGTACTTACCAGAAAGAACTCGCCCAATGAGTTCTACTTCTATTAAAAGTATGAAGCAAATGACAATATAAGGAATCAGAATTAAAAGAAGTATATAGCACTAGTGGAAAATCAAATAGAGTAGCGTCGTTTCAGCTTGTCACTGCGGAGTTATTTCTAAATACATGTAATTGGCCGAGTTTTTGAATTAGTGGTTAATTACCACCCATTGCAAAGCTTTCGAAATTATTTTCTTTTGCAGGTTTAATTTTTTATGAGTTCTTTTAGTAAATTGTTTTTTTTTCGATCAAAATTATGGGGCCCACATTTTGACCCCCTTAATTTTAAAATATATAAAAAATACAATTTTAAAGTTAATTTTTTTTTATTTTTTTTTTCAAATTTAATTTTAATATTTTTTTTAATTCAGTCTGAGCTGGGAATAGATCTATTCTCTCATGAGTTGGGAGGTTAAATTGCATGCTTTTTCATTTTAGATTTGAAGTGCAATCAGTATTTCGGATAGGATAAGTCAGATTTGTTTCATGCGTGGTTAAATTCTACCATTAAAGCCTCTTCTTCTGTGATGATGTAGAGCGACATTGTATTTTTTCTATCAACAAGTCAAAGGAGACAACTAAAAAGTTTTTGCTTCGTTAAAACGTCACGGTAACAATCCTTCTGTTGCTCATATATTATCTGCTGCCGTTCGTGTTGCAAGGCGTTCCGACGGAAAGAAGCCCTGTTGTGAGCAACCCTCCTTGTCCTCAAGTTACCTCTTACGACACCCAACAGAAAGGCATGGAATATTCTACATATCCATAAACAGGGAACTGTACGCTATATTAGTAGTAAATAGCCAGTACTGAATGGAAATAGATATTCTTGAGTTGAATCAAAGCCGTATCAAAGTTCATTCAGAAGCTGCCAAAGTAAGCATTCCAGTCTCAATGATTGTAAATCCTCACATATCTATTTAGATTATACGTGAGCAAGTATGTTTGTTAGTTTGTCCTTTTTTATCGGTGGTACCTATGCCTTCATTAAAAAGGCAAACTATATACAACACTACAGCTACTACAATGGAAGCATTTAGACAACCCACAAGTCATTGCAGACTCACAGGCAGTCTATATGCTCCATGCTACTACTATGCTTGCTGGCAACACTGCCAGCAAGCTGGGCATCGACCAGACGCTCTGTTTGTATTTGGTTTTACATAACAACTTTCAATAGTAAGTAATTGATGAGGTTTAGATTAGAAGGCACATGGAGTATACAATATACCTATTTTCTAAGTTTTTATAAAAGAACAGGATTATATACCAACTGCATTTTAGGCGTTAGGGGACTTTCATTTTTACAGATTTAAATGGGCGTAAATCTAAAGAAAATGGACTATTTGGTGCTGGTATTTATCTATTAAAGATCTAATTTTTTAATATATATATTTGCTTTCTACTCCATAACTTCTAGCTAGACGATGCATTAATTATATAGCACCACAAGTATTAATATTGTTCTTTCTGCCACCTCTTCATTTGTAAGTTTTCTGGATTTACCCTTGCGACAACCCTGAAGTCCTTACCGTTGGCCACCCCTGTCGAACTTGGCACTCGTCTTATTTCGAGACTCAGAAATAAATACAGAACTGCAAAACTGTTTGTTTAGATTTAGCGTTCATCGCGTTAACAGGCACAGTTTACACTTGGATAGTAGGAGTGCGAGAGGACTTGAATAGGAGAGCGTGCGATGGAGCGCGCTTAGACAGAAGCATAGTGAGCCCAATGGCAATAGCTACATATCAACAGCTAGAAGACAAAATTTACAAAATTACAAATTTACGAGATGAAAAATTATGTGCGGGATTCGAACCCGCATCATCCACCTCTTTAGCCGGTGTATGCTCTGACCAACTGAGCTAACATGACAATGGTTCATAATTCTATTTTTTCATATCGTTCCCTAACCATCGTATGGGGCTGGAGCGACATCTATATTTCAACTTACGTTGTACTAAAGAACATTTACTGTTGAACAAACATACCTTCTCATTTGAGGGGAGGGTTTGCCATAATCCCGAAGCTTGGCAGGAGTCTTCAGGATCGCAGTGTAAGATGCCAGTTTTTTTTAATAGGCAATGGCGTCCTTGCTTTACTACTCCTTTGTCGCCTCATACGACTGCCAAAAGAAGATGTTCCCACAGGGGATGTTCCCACAGGGAATGTCTATGGATTGACGCGCAGAAATCTATAGTTTGATTCTTTACTGCATTTTATAACGGCATTTTACAAATGTCCGCTTGGCTACCTACAATACTCAAGTAGAAAATATCGTCAATAGAACTTATAGAACTCTTTGTGCGAGTTCGTCCGGGGAAGTACCTACCTACTGCCAACATACCTATTTCTACCGCCAAGCAGTAATGTTCGCATTACCGTATTTCAATTTGAAGGGTATGTGTGCCGGTGAAATTGCAGGCACGTGTGACTTAACAAAAGTATGTTTCAGGGTGATGGGCGCAGTGTTGTTTACCGCTTGCGACGATTTCAACTGCTATAGGCAGAGGTTACCGCTTGACATCAGGTGGGCTTCGTGCTTGTGCCGTCACAATCTCATTAAAAAAACTGGCAAACAAGTAGCATGTATGCTTTTCACCGCATTCGAACACTTGGTATTTGACATACGACAAAACTACATTACAAAGAGAGGAATAAATATAGTCATGTGCAGATTTCAAACCATCATTCATCAACATTCATTCAACCATCCACACTATAGCCGGATACCTAATACTGTAACCGCTAGCCAACATGACATAATGATGCACGACTCTTTTTCGTCCTTTCGTTCGTAACTTTGTCCTGTAATTCGCAGAGCATGGATGCGTATTTACAAAAACAGCAATATTAAAAACTAGCAGCCCTCCCCGGCTTCGCACGGGTATTTAACAAACAATATAAATAACACTTAAAAAGCAGTTATTGTAATATAACTGTAATAGTTAGACATATTAGTATTCCGGACTTTTTTAGGATATAGATTTCTTCAATTGTAGTATTACATCACTTTGCTATATTGTCTATAATTTCCGCAGCGTACGCGATATAACGATTTTTGGTATTTTTCACACGTTGGTTTACATTATTGAAATTTTCATACGGATCCCTAAGTTTTTGAAAATACTCTTTAACCTATTCATCAGGAATAATGTAGAATTCCAATGGTGAAAAAAATATTTAATCGGTCCAGTAGACGAATAAACAACTTTATTCGTTAATATATATTCTTAAATAAACAAGTTTATTCGTTACATACAAAAATGCAAATATTTCCTCATTATAATATTAGCATAGAGTATAGATATAGACCATAGATGACGAAACTACGTTTATATGGAACGCGCTATCAATACACTTCCTCTAAGACGCAACCAGGTCAAAATATCCATCTTACCGTGCTACGTCACTTAATATTTCTTACCGTAATTGAACACTCATTTAGTAAGTAATTACTATTCAGTGCTAAATTATGCGCAGTGAAACCTGTATCGTCAATAGCTCGTGACAAATTCATCGCTTGGTCATCAAAAGCAATGCGATGCGGTTAGCTTAGCGCAGGCGCAAGACTTGGGCGGATGGCGTTTTTCAAACAGTATATCGGACAAGAACGAAATTACCCTGCTTTACCTACAGAATTTGAAATAAATTTTATCTACGAGTAGATTTATTCTTATATGTTTGTGTAATATAATAATATGTTTCTAAAATAAAATGAAGTCGTATTGAAAGCTATTTAATATGCGAGATCGTTGGTTCAAGTAGTGCCTGGGCAACAGCAATATAACTTTATCTATTGTATTTGTATTATATAATATTTCTTAAATACATGAATAGTATAATGTGTGTCTGGCTTTAAAGCTTTATTGTTTTTACATATTAATTATTAGACAAAAATAAATGCCATTCTCTTTGCAAATTCTCAGTGCCATTATTTATTTTATTGATAATGTCAAATTTGAAACTTATCAAGCGTACTTGTTAATAGGTTTCGCTCTCAATTTTGCACGGCATTTCGCTAATCACGTCTTTCTTCTTGAAATCTTGTATCTTATAGGTTAAGCCGGCTTAATATGCTCGTAGTCGTAGCTACGTCATTTGGTAGGTACTTACAAACAAGTCAGACTGCAATGAAAGACGTGTAAATAGCTTTATTAGTCGTAAAAAAATGGTAGCAACAGTTTACTAAGACAACTAAGTTGCGCGTCATAGTGGCGTGCTGGTCATTACTGAATTAGTGCATTATTTTTCCTTACTTGGTTGATGGAAACATTCGGATGAAGGACAGTCCAGTACAGTCAGTTTAGCACAGTCTTCTTTCTTAAGTTCTATGGGATCTGTTAGCACGCTACATCTTACAAACTTGTACCGTGTCCAAGCACCGTTACAATTAGGTAACATAGCACAGAACCCCTAGTTTTAGTACGGATTCGCTAGGGAACCGGGACCTCTTCGTATTCACAATCGTGGTTTCCACTGCGGTTCCTTATGGTTATTTTATGATGGTGAGAAACGATTGATATTGTTGTCTGTTTGTTACAGGTAATAGAGACGTACCGACAACGTAACTGATGGAAGGCAAAAACCTGATGAGGTTTAAAATATGGTAACATTTAATTTATTGGACAAGTGTTGATGGTGCCTTGTTGTTGGAAAAGCGGGTCCTGAAATTCTTAGAAGCTGTCTGGAGTCTAAAATCAGGATGATACTATTTCCTGATTACATACGGGAAACTATCCACAGGCGTCTCATATATAACTGACAACTTCTATTGTGATCCCCACGAAGCCTGCTATATATGCTAGTGATGTTTGAGAATATAAACATCTTACCAAACACCACTAGCGGGCAAAATCACCCTTTTTTCACCCGACCTGTGCCGCCACGCCGTGCACACCTGTCTACAGCTCCGCCAGTATCTCCCAGTGAGACCGCAATAGTCCCCGCACTATTGCCGTCTCACTCGGGTCATCGTTCCGACGCTAGTTGCAGACCAGTGCCTTGGAATACGCAGTCCTGACGAAGTTTTTGTTTTGTGTGCAGAAGCTGAGCAGCCGCCGAACGCCGAGCAACGCGAGCTACGAGCTCGCCGTGCCGTCGCGCAGAGGCGCTCTAAGACGTCAGGCATTACCACCTACCCAAGTCCCTTGTTTCGGACGAACAACATCATATCGGGCTGGTGGTCTTGTTTTGACCGCACTTTTCGGTGCGCATTTCACCACTTTACTACCCGACACAACATAGTAACAGTCGCGTAACAACACACTTTGTGCTGTTAAGCGACGTCGTTCAGGCGTGGGGTAGCGTCAGCCAAACCCGTCTGAACGATCAAATCCGCCATTTGCTGCGGTCGCAGTGTGACACCCTACGGTGACAACGGCCACTGTTGTTGTTTTGGTTTAACCTTGCACCGTGGCCTTTCCCGCTTCACGGGTCAGCCGAAGCAAGCTGGGCTCCGGGATTACTGGCCTTGGGGTCACCCCTAGTCAACCCCGGAGTAGCGCTTAGGAGCACCCCTCTCCGCCGAGAAAAAAGCTCGGAGAGGGTACACAACTAGGGCACACCCTAGGTACACACTCCCTCTCACACAGTGAGCTCACAAGGTGTGTGAGGGAATTCAAACCCTTGATAGGGCGTCCTGAGTATTCCCCTCAGGATGCAGTCCCGTCCCTCTAACGGTGAGGTGCAGGTCCTTCAGACCTTCGCCCTCCGCCACCCCGATCTGTATGTTGCACACATGCAACTCCTCGAAGAGGAAGCGAGTGCCCGCCTCACGGACACTCTTATTGCTCCCTCCGGGACTTCAATCCCGGAGGCCAACGTCCCTCCTCTGACCCGGTCCTTCTCAGAGGACAGCCCGCTTTCGCCCGCTCCGGGCCCGGATAATAGACGCACGGTGGCAGCCCCTCCCCGTGAGAGGTCTCGCTCGCGCTCACCGATCGGGAGGCCAGCGAGCACCCGTCCCTCCATCGCCGTTGTCGAGCCCACTTCGGACTCCGAAACGGAGATGGAAGTAGATCCGAGTCGCGCCTTACGCACCGACTCGGACTCCGATAACGACGGCTATACCGTCGTTGACCGCAAACGCAAGCGTGCTCCTAAAGCCGCTAGTTGCGCAACTTCCACCCCTCCCGCCAAGGCACCCGCTAAGGCCCCCGCCTCCGGCAAGAAGCCGACCCCCGCCCCGCGCCCCGCGTCTCCTCCCTCCGCTCCGGCCACCACTGCCGCGTCCCCTCAGGACGCGAGCGCGCGCCGCGAAAAACCGCCTCCGCCCCTGTTCATTCAGGACAAAACCAAATGGGGCATGCTGTCCCGTTTAGTTTCGGATCGTGGGATCCACTATACTAATGCCCGCTCCACGCAGCAGGGCATTAAAGTCCAAGTTTCCACCATTAGCGACCACAGAGCGCTAACTAAACTCCTCCGCCACGAGAGCATAAGTTTTCACACTTATGCGCTCGAAGAGGAGAAAGTCCTCCGATTGGTCATCCGCGGTGTGCCCAAGGAGGTACATACCGATTCGGTATGTGCCGACCTGAAGGCACAAGACTTCCCCGTACATGCAGTTCACCGCATGTACAGCGGGAAGGACCGCAGCCCCTACGATCTAGTACTCGTAGTACTAGATCGTACTCCTGAAGGCAAGGCCATTTTTAATTTAAAAAAGGTCTGTGGCCTCTCAGGACTCGATGTCCAAGCCCCATACAAGAATGGGAGTCCCTCGCAGTGCCATAACTGCCAACTATACGGGCACGCCTCCCGTTTCTGCTTCGCTCGCGCTAGGTGCGTTAAGTGCCTAGGCGATCACGCGACAGCAGCGTGCACTCGCACCCGGGATTCGCCGGACCCACCCAGCTGTGTTTTATGCGGTGCTCAAGGGCATACCGCGAATTACCGTGGTTGCCCTAAAGCACCACGAGTGAACCACAGGGTGGCAAGGCATAGGCCGACCCGTCCCTCTTACGACCGTTACCAACGGGTAAGCCCTAAACTAACGGTAGTACCTGCCTCACAGGTAATACCCGCGCCGCTCCCAGCCCGTAACGCATGGTCTAAACCACCCAGTATGGTTAAGACCGTCGCTACCGCCCGCGCCCCGGCCCGCGCGCCCGCACCCGCGCCCGCACCCGCACCCGCCCGCGCCGCGGCCCCTGCCCACGCACCGGCCCCGGCTCGCCCCGCGCTCCCGGCACCCGTCGCCAACACCATTCGCGCGCCTCCCCGCGCCGCTTCCCGGCCTCAAGCTCCACCTATGCCATTGATGGCTGCCCCTCTTCAAGAGGCAATCAACCTAGTCAGCGATCTGGCTATGTCGGTTGACATCAATGAGGTACAAGAGCTATTCCACAAGATGCAATACGCTCAATCCCCAGCGGACGTGATCCAATACACATTGGAACACGCGAACTTACTAAGCGCCCTTAAGCGCTTCGTTCCCCAGGCCCCTCCCCAGTACAACCACTATGGGTAGTACAACCGCACGCACGAAACCGCGCTCAGTTTCGTTAGCGTCATTCAACGCTAACGGTTTCTTTAGACAACGTGACCTTGTCCACGACTTTTGTTGCACCCACCTTATCGACATTATATGCGTGCAGGAAACCCTTCTAAAACCGGGGAAGGCGAACCCTAGGTTTGCCAATTACAGAACGGTACGTGATGATAGAGTGAACTCCCGTGGGGGAGGCACTCTTATCTATTACAAAAGGTCCCTACACTGCATCCCCTTACCTACCCCGACTCTTGTTAATATGGAAGCATCTTGTTGCCTTCTAGCTATGACTGGTCATCAACCTATAGTCATAGCGTCCTGTTACCAAGCTTGTCAAAAGCCGATCGTCCGAGCTGACTTAGAAGCATTGTTCTCATTAGGAAGCGCCGTCCTTCTGATTGGCGACTTCAATAGTAAGCACATCCTATGGAATTGTAACGTCAACAATCCCAGAGGCATTGCACTTGAAAAACTAGTCGCAGAACTTAATTTTGACATAATTGCGCCCACTGAGCCCACTCACTACCCTCACACGGAAGACTTTCGACCTGACTTGCTTGACATGGCACTACTCAGAGGCGTAACACTCCAGTTACGCTCCATAGAAGTGGTTCACGAGCTTCACTCTGATCACCGACCCATTATACTGCGACTAGGTCCCGACCCAACAACAGACCTCCCCCGCCCCACTAAGACGATAGTGAACTGGAAGCAATTAGGCGTTGCCCTAAAGGCTATCAGTTCACCGGACCTTGACAAGATCCCTGACGACATCCTGACTAAAGATGACGTAACCCTTGCGATCGATTCGTTCACTAATCACCTCTCCACCGTAGTAGGTGCATCCGCAAAGGAGGTCATGGTGCCGGACGACCGGCGCCTTGTCATTCCAGCGGATGTGAGACGATTAGTGACGGAAAGTAAAGCAGTGACCCGACATTACGACTCTTACCCCAGTAAAGAGAACAAAACTAAGAAACGCCACTTTGAACGCATGGTTCAAAGTCGCATGTCTGAGTTGCGTGATCAACAATGGGGTGACAAACTTTCAAACCTCGTGCCAAGCCACCAGGCTTATTGGGACTTGGCGCGAGGTATGAAAGGAAGTAACTACAACGACATGCCTCCCTTATACAGACCAGTCCCACTAGTCCCAGCGTTCTTTGACGAAGACAAAGCTGAGTGCCTAGCTGATAGCCTAGAGGCTCAGTGTTCCCCTAACGTAGATCACGTTGACCAAGCTCACCTCGATTCGGTGGATGCTGAAGTCGAACGTAAAAGCTCTGTGGTCACCTCTGAACTCCCACCAATCACCTTAGCGACTTACGCTGAGGTGGCGAGACTGATCAAGGCCCTCCGACCGCGCAAATCCCCCGGTGCCGATGGCATCTCCAACAGGGTTCTTAAAACCCTCTCTCCTCCTCTCATCCATCTCCTAGTCAGCATCTTCAATGCTGCTATGAGCCACTGCTTATTCCCAGACACCTGGAAATGTGCAAATGTCATTGGCATTCACAAACCAGGCAAAAGCTCATCTGACCCCACCAGTTACCGCCCCATCAGCCTCCTCAGTGCCTTAGGCAAACTTTACGAGCGGTTACTTGCAAACCGTCTCCAGTCCCATGCTAAGGAACACCACCTTATCCCAGATGAGCAGTTTGGCTTCAGGCCCGGACACTCATGCGTCCAACAGGTGCACCGCCTCACGGAGCACATCATTGAGGGCTTTAACAAGTACCCCAAACCCCAGACAACGCTAGCAGTCTTCCTCGACGTAGCGAAAGCTTTCGACAAAGTCTGGCACAATGGCTTGATTTACAAGCTATACCAATTTGGCGTGCCAGAACGTCTTGTGCTCATCCTACAAGACTTCCTTAAAGCCAGAAGCTTTCGCTATCGCGTGGAAGGCACCCTCTCCTCCCCCCACCCAGTCAGAGCCGGAGTCCCTCAGGGCTCCGTGCTATCACCCATTCTTTTCGCGCTGTATACCAGCGACATCCCACGCTCTCAGCCTAACGTCCTATTAGCCCAATACGCGGATGACACCGCTATTTATACCACTGGGTGGCATATCAGTAGAAAGTCCATTCCCGCCCTCCAACGGGCCATCACCGAGATCGGTGACTGGTTCCGTAAATGGCGCATCGCGGTCAACCCAGTTAAAAGTGCAGCTATGTACTTTACTGAGAAGGGCCGCCCCCGTTACCCGCAACCTATAACTTTGTTCGACCAACCCATCCCCTGGGTTAGTAAAACAAAATATCTCGGAGTCACCCTTGATCGGAATCTCACCTTTAGCGATCATATAACAACCGTCCGTAACAGAGCGGCCTTTGTAATGGGTCGCCTTGGTCCCCTGATTCGCAAAGAGAGTAAAATGTCTCTTAGAAATAAGAAGACACTTTACACTGCCTGCATCCGCCCCATCATGACTTACGCATCAGTAGTGTTTAGTCATGCTAGTGAGGCCCATCTCCATAAGCTTCAAGTCATTCAAAACCGTTTTCTTCGTAGTGCAACCGGCGCTCCGTGGTATATCCGGAACACCGAGTTGCATTGCGACCTAAACCTTCCCTCTTTAGCGCAGTTCAATAAGGACTGCGCCCGCCGATACTTTGATCGAGCGCCCCACCACTCGAACCCATTGGTTGTCCAGGCATCGAACTACTCGACCGCCTCTTCTATCCCATTTTTCAAACCCCCCCGTCGCCGACCACGGCAGGTATTAGACGACCCGGATGACCCCATCGCAGTCATTACATTGGCAGCTTTAGCGTTATCCGCAAGTCGTCGAGGTAAAATCCCCAGGTGTGAGGTAATTAGAGGTCACACAATCAAACACCGAGCTCGCCGGCGAGCTCGAGGCAAAAACAAGGTCACGATAAATTGCTCTCCAAATAGTCAAAGAGTATTATTCAGTAGGGCCCAATTGTGCAACACTGCAGTTGCACAGAGGCATTTTGCTCCGATCCCCCCCATGTCTCTCGACAGCGAGACAAGCCGAGGTCCGAACCACAGTGGTGCCCTTGAGCTCGCTGTCAACCCCTCCTATAATAGCGGTACGTTTTCGGCGTCCGCAGGAGACGGAGGTAGAAAGCGCTTTTCGCCTTCTACGCCCGTCTCGGGAGAAGTGCCTTCGGCACTTCTCCCTCCCGGGCTATTGTAGGGCCAGGCCCTCGCCCAAAACCCGGTGGAGCTGGACGACCGCACAGGCGGTAGCCAGCATCTATGTCCTCCCTAAAAAAAAAAAAAAACCACTAGCATATTGGAAACTTATTTTTTAGCAAATTCTTCTTAATTCACCAATCTGAAATCAATTTTCTTCTGAAACGGTTTTTCGGATTTAATTTGAAATTTTGTGCTTACCTATATAATACTAAGTACACATAGTTCATTATAAATAAATATGCATAAACATATAATTATATCTCCAAATCCCTGCAGAATTAAGCAGGTGATTCTAACTTAACCACTACGTTTCATCGCGTATTGGTATAATTGTAGTCTTATGTATAGGAGGTGAAGCTATTACCATTTAGCGGGCACTGTGCTACAATTTAAACTAGACAGCTACAAAAGTTCTATTGTTAGAAGAACCCAATACCTGTCTGACATGGTTCTAGTTGGGATCAACAAAAAAATTAAGACAACGAAAGGAAAAGTTATGGTCATGTGCGTGATACAAACCCGCGGCATCCACCCCTATAGCCGGGGAATGTTCTAACCGCTAATCGAACATGACAGATGACTAATAACTCTAATTTTTCTTTTCGTTCTCAACCATCGTACGGTGATAAGCGACACCTATAGTTAAACTTACGTTGTACTACAAATTAGTTTTAAACTTAACTTTTGCAATTAGTTTTAAACTTAACGATGACTCAACCCTATAATTTTAATATTTGCCATTTGAGGGATGATCATGAATAATTTTTGATCTTATACTTAGTAATTTTGTAAGATAACCCGAGGAGCATGCGTCATTGTAAAAATAATATGGAACCTGGAGAACCCATACCATATTAGAAAGGCATGTTTTATATATATGTTAGAGATAATTGTACGAGTATATAAACGTAGGTAAACATTGAGTGTTGTGGCAATCTATTATGAAAGAACAGACATGACGTATCCGAAGTATCATTTATTTTATTATTTAGAGAGGGTAATATACATAAAAATTTACAACACAAAACACAATAGCCGGTAACCACTCCAACACAATCAGTGAAAATAAAATATTCCAAACGACTTGAACACAATGACGAGTAAAAGAATTGTAAAGACATGACCAATAATAATAATACGCTAACAATTTTCTGACCGTAAACACTTTAACCACTCCACTTTAATAGACGCAAAAAAATTCAACGAAAATATTTTTTTTTATAACTGATAGGCTAGCCTGGCTCTCAAGGGCAGCTGCTGGAACACACCGTTAGTTGATTGGCGACAGATTTTCTACTCGAGGGTGGTAGCTTGCCAGGTGGGCATTTGCAAAATGCCTTACCACTATGCTATAATGACTGCGATCATGAGACAACAACCGGGACGACGGTTTGACGAGCCCACCGAAGCACGTGCACACTCAGTAGTTATGCCACTAGCGGTCACCCATCCAAATCAAGACCGCAGCGGACGTTGCTTTACTAGCTGATCGGTTAAGAACGGCTTAGCAAACTATGACAATAATTATTTTCATCATAATAGATACTACAATAACGCTCATATTCTCAAATAACAAGAAAGCAATACTAGTATACTAGTAAAATGTTTACTATATTCCTCTTGAACACGATACAAAGTTCAATGATGCGGTGGAAGCAGTACTTCATAGGGATGACAAAGAAGCTAATAATTTTACCTCAAGCCTCGGGTATTGATAATAAAGCTGGAACTCATTAAACAATACTTGTTTGAGTGACACCACGGTTATGCATTTTACTCACGGATTGCTCGAACTTATGCAAATTATTTATTTTTAGAAATAAATGAAGGTGTTTGCGGGAAAAACCACTTTAAGTTACCTACACTAACTTTAATCGTTTATTTAAGCCTGCACCGAGTCAGCGATACGTAATTGTGGTTCGTTTGATCCCTTGCTTTATCTCTATATCTTAATTTTAAGTTATGTAAATAATATATATTATATTCAAGGATTCATTCTATAAATCATACACTTTGGAAACACGATTACTTAAAATTTTCTCGAATGAAAAAAAATCCAAAGTTACATCTAAAAAAGGAAATAAACCCTTAGTACGGCGTAAATACTTAACAGAGAGTCATGCGTATTTGAATAATAAAAAAAACTTATAACGTATACACATAACATATTTTAAATAGGTATTTGTTTTTATTATACGAAAGAAATACTCAAATTTACGCATGTTCCGCCCATTTTAGTCAGAGCCGCGATGCTTTGTCCCTATCCGCTTTAGTAATTCTTCGGCCGTCGGACGGGGACGGATGCTGTTGGCGTGTCTTACTTACGCACACATACGCGGCGCGCCTAAAAAGCTCGGTGCGCCCTTAAATATTCGACAGGTCGACGTATTCGATCCCCAACGTGAGTTTTTTGTCGTCTATTGTATAATATTTAAATATGTGTGAAACTCACGAGAATTTCATTTCAAAAATAAAAATATTGTCTCCGATTTATTAAATTCTTATAGATCGAGCTTGCAAATTCGCACTCAAGTTGCACGTATATCTGCATATAATTCGCATGCTCGATCTTAGAGGTTAAAAACAAAATCTATTTTACAAAATTACAAATTTACGAGAGAAAAAATTATAGTCATGTGCGGGATTCGAACCCGCGTCCATCCACCCCTTTAGCCGGTGTATGCTCTAACCAATTGAGCTAACATGACACAATGACTCATAACTGTAATTCTTGCTCTCGTTCTTCATGCAACCATCGTATTGGGATGGAGCGACACCTATAGTTCAACTTGCGTTGTACTACAAACAAGACCAATTTTGCAATTGGTTTTAAACTTGTAAATGATGACGCAACCTTATAATTTTAATATTGTTAAGTTTGCAATGACGCCTGCTAGGCGAATTACATTACAAAATTACAAATTTACGAGAGAAAAAATTATAGTCATGTGCGGGATTCGAACCCGCGTCCATCCACCCCTTTAGCCGGGGTATGCTCTAACCAATTGAGCTAACATGACACAATGACTCATAACTGTAATTCTTGCTCTCGTTCTTCATGCAACCATCGTATTGGAATGGAGTAATGTAATTCGCCTAGCAGGCGTCATTGCAAACTTAACAATATTAAAACAAAATCTATTGTTGAAAGCTTCTACATTTAACTGCTACTTTCAGGAATAGGAAGAGGTGTATACCTACAGCTGCTTCGAAAAAACGGCCAATAATACATAACTAACATTTGCTAAAGAAAAATTGAAATATTTCGTCTCCTACAATTTACGAATAAAATATGTAGCGATACATCGTTGATATACAAAACATTATTTACGTCATTAATATTTTTGTGCACTTTAATATCAGAGAGATAAAAAGATGTGAGTCATGTGAGGTGAATAAAATAATATCGCAGAGATTTGATGCGCTCGTAGCGCAGCGGTCATGACTTGGATGGGTGAACGCTAGTGGCATTACTACTGAGCGTTACCGTGCTTCGGAGGGCACTTTGAACTGAGCGTCGGTCCCAGTTGTTGTCTAAGGATGGCAGTGGTTACAGCATGGTGGTAGCGCATTTTGCCAATACCCGCCTGGCTAGCTACCACCCTCAAGTATACAATCTGTCATGAAGCACTTAACGGTGTGTTCCGACAGCTGTACTTGAGAGCCAGTTATTCTAGGTTACCCTGAACAACATCTTCGACCACTTATCACGAGTTGAGATGGAGATCAAAGGCTAGCGTATCAGCTATAAAAAATATTTATGAATTTACAGCAAATTGTTTTTAATACTTTATATAATTTTTAAATTGCGTATGTAAGGTAGAAACATTTAGGGTCCTGTTCTAATCCCTTGGGGAACCTTAATTTTTACGAAATTTTTCGGAACACGTCACGTCGTTTTTTCTAAAGTTTCGTTGCTAGTTGGAATAGACCTGACTCCATAAAATGCAGGGAATTTTTTCCACGAATTCCGTAATATGAAAAATAACGAAACGAGTTATATAGTGCGGTTTGTTTGCGTGCGATATCATTATGGTTATAACACAATAGCACGGCTCTCTGATCTGTTATAAGTTGGTATATTGGGATACTATACAATAGCTCAAATAGCAGACAAGTCAGGAAGTGCAGTAATGCAGTGTTTTTGAGAAATTATGTAACAACTGTGCACGTTGCCCTTTCCATATAAACGTATTTTTAATGTGAAAATTTGCATGCATTTTGCATCTGTTTCTGGTTTGACAGTTTTGCGTTTTTTTGTTTATTTATTTTATTTTTTGTCATAGTTCAGTCCAATACTACGTTTAACTAGTATAACAACATAACTAATAACATTACACATAATAAATATATAAATAAAAATATAGCTTACACATATCCATTGTCTACATAATTCATTCGTATTTACCTTTTTTCTTTTTTTTTTATTGCTGATAGGTAAGCCTTTGACCACAATCTCACCTGATGGTAAGTGATGATGTAGTCGAAGGTGTTAACAGGCTTAACCTAGAAATACTGGCTCTCGAGGGTGGTCTCTAGCCAGGCGGGTATTCGCAAAAATGCCCTTCCACCATGCGGTGAAGCTCAAGCCCGCGGTGGGATTCGAACCATGGACCTGCTTTGCGGCAGTCCATAGCCAAAGCCACTGAGCTAACACTGCTTCGAAACCTAATCTCTACCTAAATACCCATGTCTCGCAGGGAGCCTATTGCCATGCATGGTACAAAGTTCAGATTATTGAAAATTTCTTTGGCAAAATTCCCAATATCTATGATGCTTTTTTATGTTTTTGCACTCGAATCCAGTTTCTCGAGTTTCCAAAGCAACGTTTTATGCCACTCCACCAGAATCTTACATCAATCTAATATATAAACCTGAATTTATATAATAATATGTACTAGATAGATACTGAACTAGCAAAACAAAATACGTCATAGAGCGTAAGTTAGACTACTTCAAAAACGCACCCACTATTATTCTACTCAACAACTTCTGATAGAACAATAATCATAATATTTAAGTGCCGTTTTGATCGCTTATCTGTTTGAGATACTTTAATGGATACGTCATTATCACATAGTTATCTTTGTTTCAGTCTATAAATTTATTTCATAAATAAAATTATTTAAAGCTGTTTTATTTATAAAAGAAAATTTATATCAACTTGAAATATTTTATTCGATGTTCGTACCTGTTACATAGATAATCGCGACTGTATTTTTTACGTTCATAGTTTAAATATACGAGTAAATGTATAGGTACGGTTTTTGTATTTTTCAGAGAATAACTCACATCCAAAATAAAATATAATGTGGCTAAATTAAAATTAACAACATGTGGTCCTGTCAATAACAAGTGACGGTAATTGTGTATTTAGTCGGAATATTAATTTCCTTCTCAAGACATTAGACTAGAATATTAATAAGTACTTATAAATCACTTACCGATTATTGAAAAAGTGGGCTTTGGACACGTTCATATTTGGCTTAATATTTATCGTCATTTATTTTGCTATAAATAATAAGTCCTAAAGTCTCCTTAAACTCTGTTATGAGAGAGTTATAGTCCATCAAAGAAGTGTTTTTTGGTTGATAAATTATCAATAATACTAACATAATAGCATTAAGAAATCACTTTATTTGACCATGTGTTTCAAAAATGCAATGAAGAAAAAAAAGTTTTATTAATAGAATTAGGATACACTTTGATACAGTAAATAGTAGGTAATGTCCTACTTACGCCGGCATTGAACTTTCTCTACTTCCTATCGACGAGACAGCGGTCAACCCTATCGAAAAAACTACCCATTGTTCTCATAGCTCCGACAACAACCTATGCTAACCCCAGCGTGCGAAATGCAAAGCTTTGCCAAGTTCAACAGCAAATCAACTCCCGCGCACCGGAACAAGCGGCAGTGATCGACACACACGCGCGCTGCGAACACGCCGCCCTACGAAACTAATATATTATCGAATTCTAACATCGATAACTATATCGACATTACCCAACTCTAAGAATCACGAAATATTTCAAATTATTTTTTGATTTTGTGTGAATCGATCAGGTTTAAAGTTGTGAGTGCAGTTAAATTTTCTGAAAGTGATTTTAGTGTTTTGGTGATTACTGAAAATTGGATTGGTGATTTTGTGATGATTAAATGTTGCGTACATTTGGAGGTTTGACACGTAAGTTTACAATTATACTATTAAGCTATCAATTTGACTTTAACAAGCTCTTTATTTAGTGATTTAATAACTTTAAACGGTTTAAATTGTTTACATATAGTTGTTTAATTACTATGTGTAATAATCGCGAAAAACTAAGAGAACATTACATAAGCTCTTTATTTCCTGAAAATAAAGGCTCATTATTAATATAAAGATATGACTATAAATACTCAATCTTATTAAAAAGTAATCAATTTAATCAAAGTAAAATTGTAGAATCGTTAAGAAAATGAGATTAGCTATAATGTTAGTTTTATTTTTACTAAATTTTAATGAATTCAGTAGCTTATCTGTCAGATTCAATCACTAACCTTATTAATAGTATAAAAACTAACTACCTATTTATATGAATTACGCATAAATTGAAATAAATTGTATATTACAATCTAATATATAAAATCCTCGTGTCACAGTGTTTGTAACAAAACTTCTCCGAAACGGCTTCACCGATTCAAATTAAACTACTACAATTCGAAGTAAACTACTTTTCAAATTCATATTTAAGACTCTTTTATTTCAATTTTATTTGCCTATAAAGCAAAACACCGTTTATCGGGTCAGCTAGTTATAATATATTTTATATATTAAGTAGGTACATTGAAATGAATTGGATTGATATTTACGACAAAACTTCCTTCTTCTGTCCGACTTTACATTTTTTTTATTCATATTAAAAAAATATATGATTTTCTATGTGATTCATGTATAAGGTACAAATAAAACTTTTTTTGTAATATTTGAATACTAAATCATTAATTCCAATTAGCTTAGCTTAGCAATAAAACAATTAGAGAAGTTCCATATAGGAGCTAGCTAAAGCCATTATTTTAACGATTCTAGGGCTATGCAAATGACTAAGTTATCGTTTAGCTTTACGATTCGTACAAGACCTAATTAACCTACTTATATTAATGCAAAAGCTTGGGTGTATGTTTGTGTGTTAGTTACCACTCATCTCCAAAAATAAAATAAAATGGTAAAGTACTTTTCTAAGTAGTAATAGAAATATTTTTTGTGTACGAGTTCCTCCGAGGAAGTACCTACAGATACATATTTATACCACCAAGAACTAATGTTCGTATTACTGTGTACCAGTTGGATGAGTGAAATTACAGGCACTTAACAACTTTATGTCTCAGGCAGTTCTTCATTTGTGACGAAATGCAACTGTTAAGTATACGCTGAGCTTACCGCTTAACTGCATGTTCGGTCATCATGATATCCGCAAATTATTTATAGCCATCATAGCTTCATAATTGGGTTCATAATTTTTTACACTATCTAATTACGTGCCATGTCATGTGACCCCTTGCTCCTAGGAGAATACCGTCCACATCTCAATACATATGTCAAAACGTATATAGAACAAAGCCTTAACTGATGTTAGTATTTCATAATGCTTGGGTTCGGGGTTGGGAACTCAGAAAACTGTGTAAGTATTAATAATTAAACTAACCCCACAAGCCTGTAAAGGAGGACTACTCGCAGCGCAGGTGAAGTTGTATAGACCACGACTGGTCTAGGTAGGTAAACCCCACGGCTTACCCTAATCTTAGGCAAGATTTTTGGAAAAACTGTACATGAATATAATTATATGGAACCTTGGAAGAAACAACGAAGTAAACGCTAACCTAAATGAATTTATGGTGCCATGCAGCATGGAAGGTGTTGTACACGACGCTGTATGGGAAAAAATATCACGATCGTAGTCTCATATGACATCTAAGTAGCGTTTCCTTCAAATTGGTTCAGCCGTTTCGATGTAAAGGTGCAACAAACACACTCACAAACTTTCGAATTTAAAATATTAGTGCAGCATCAGCAATAGAGTTGACGTCTGCCGTAGAACTAAGGCTTCTGTCACTGGGAATTTTTTGCCGAAATACCCACGCTTGCCAGGTGCTTTGATATGATTACAGTTCTTCAGAAACCGCTGCTGCCTTATTTATTTTACCTGTCGTTGCCCCTTACGACTTCCAGAGGAAGATATTGGGGTTTCAATTCTAGCCCGGCACCCCACGAGAGTGCAAAGTGTAGCTACATTGATTTAATAAAATCTTACCCCCGGTAACTTCGTCAGACTTCGTCGCTAACTAATTACGGTGTCGCCTTGCACCATCCAGTCCTCTATTCCACTTGCCTCGTCACTAGACCCGAGAATTAATTAATGCTTGAAATATTCACGCAGCCAAGTCCAATCAGTTTTACGAGTGTAGTTAAATTAAGTGAAATATTAAGTAATGTACGTGAACTCGTATACTAGTCCTGGTTTGCGTGCCTAAGACTTGAGTTCGCCGTACTTAATTTGTTTTACAGAAACAATTCGAAATTCAAATTATCTAATTCTCACAGAATCTTTATCTTCAGTAGCTATATCCTGCTTGTTAACGTTTTTAAAAACAGTGGTCTCGTGACCTGAAGACCTGGTGACTGAAATATTCTTTACGTTTTTAACCAACATATGACCGTTATTTTGAAAATATCCGAAAAAATCTTAATCGAAATATAATCCATAATAATAACTGATCTGCACACAAAAATTCACGAGAATCGATTGACAAATACAAACTGAAGAGAAGATCAATCGGATATCTGGAAATACAGAAAAAAGCAGCTTAACAATTCGTTTTTATGGTTTTCATCAACGTCAGTTTAGTAGTTTCGTTTTTAAATCAAAATCACTACAAAAAGTATGACATCCAATATATCTAAACTTTATTGCTTACTAGCTTTCCGGGCGCGGCTCCGCCCGCGCGTATGTCGGTTATCGCGCGAAAAACATTAACCTCTTTTTGCGCAGTTGGATAAAAACTATCCTATGTTTTTTCCCGGGTCTCAAACTATTTCCATACCAAATTTCATTCAATTCGGTCCAGTAGTTTTGGCGTGAAAGCGTAACAGACAGACAGACAGACAGACAAGAGTTACTTTCGCATTTATAATATTATACTAGTACTGATTTCATAAATATCAGTTGCGGAATTACTATTTTTTTTACCTCCATGAGAACAGAGAAATTCTTACTTTATTATTAAAAAAACACTATGAACTATATACAACACCTACAGCTACTACAATAAAAGCATTTAGACAACCTATAAGTCATAGCAGACTCATAGGCAGTCCAAATGCTCCAGCCAAAGGTTGTTGTCTTAGGATAGCAGTCGTTACAGCATGGTGGTAGGGCACTTGAAAATCTGTCGCCAAGCATCTAACGGTGTGTTCCGGCAGCTGTCCTTGAGAGCCAGTAACTCTAGGTTAGTCTGAACAACATCCTCGACCACATCATCACTTACCATCAGGTGAGATAGTGGTCAAAGGCTAAACTATCAGGCATAAAAAAAAAACCCACTCCCAGTTGGCAGCGTGCCCAGCATGCTGCAGCTGTTTTTGAGACCCAGCCATTCTTTGCTAAGTTTGAATAACACTTTACACTATAGCTAACTATCACCATAATATGGTCCAAAGGAAGACCTAGCTGGCTAACAACCAGCATTATGCTGATTTGGGATCAATCTATGAATAATTTACTAGGTGGTTTTAATATTAATTGAATATTAGTGTCACCGCATTGTTTGTGTCACATATAAATCATTTTCTTTCTTTATTTCTCAGAAACATGACTGTATAGTAGTGGTCAAAATTTTTAAATTTTCTATTGAACAAATTTTTTAAATTCGTTTTAGTGACCCTTGCTACTGACGGGATTGATTGTCATTCATTGTCCACAAACATTTCACCAAGATAGGAAAATATTTTTCAGTTATTGGAGTGTAGCTTAAAAACGGCTTGACCGATTTTGATAAACTTTTAATGGGACCAAACGACAAGCATCAGCTTTCAAACAAAAAAGAATTTTCAAAATCGGTTTATTCAGTCAAAAGTTCAGAGGTAACAAACATAGAAAAAAGTTACAAATTGAGAACCTCCTTCTCTTTGGTAGTCGGTTAAAATAGGGTTTCTTATAAGCAGTTTTCTCTTGTTTGATTATTCTCCAGAATTGCTTAAAATTTAATTAGGAACATTCATTTTATCCTCATCTTGTTACGGTTATATTGTACATGTTATACCTATCTAAACACATTTTTTTTAAACTAGCTATATTTATACCATTTCTAATGATCACCGACAACCTATCCCTAAATCTCTCCAAACGTATATCAGTGGACCCTAAATAGAAGCGAAGGAGAGACGTTCTCAAGAGCAGAACGGGTGTAAATCAAGTGAGATGCGCGTGCGCCGGTTGCCGCGCGATGACGTGTTGATGATTCTGACAGGATGTGACGATTGTGGTCTAAGGGATGAAAAATAATAAGCGTTTTATTCTCAATTTTGCCAACATTACTCTCACAAAAATGAACATAGATTTTTTATAATTAGACTCTAAAGTGTAAGCGTAATTTATGGTCAAAATAGCATTTTTCGAAGTTAGATTCAGATTCTTTATTGTCCTTATTATAACAATGATCCGTTATATTAGGTATGTCATTTTACAAATTTATGAATAATTACCATTGTATCACTAATATAAGTAAAATATTCCATAATATAATAATAATTATAAGGTCTAAATACAAACTATATTTACAAAAATGTCAGTCCTAATAGTAGAATTACAAATAGTTAATGTCAAAATATACAATTCAAAAATTATTCCAAAATTTATATAAATTATCATATAGAAACAATGCCAAATAAAAAGAAATAAAAACTGTAGGTGCAATAATAAATAGAAATTAATTATAATTCTGTATAACATATTACGAGTACATCATTTTAACGTCACTAAACCGACTCACCGAAGTTAGTCAAAACAACCTATTTTGACGTTAATTTATGCCGTTTTGGAGTATGAATATAAAAAGCAATTTAATTAATATAAGACAGGATAACAATAGACGACTTGTTTTTTTTTGCATAATATAAATATTATTGGTAAAACCTTATAATGAAGATATGAAGAACTCCCCTCTTTTCAAATTACGTTTTGGAACGACAAATAATATTCTATGAAGTTTGATATATACCTACTACACATTTTTTTTTAATTTCATATATTTATGTGGATAAATTGCGTCAATGTAAAAACTGTTACTCGTATTATTTCTGCCTTTGAGGTATTGTCACACAATTCGAACAAAACAGTTCATTGTGCACAGTTTTCGTTAATATTTCTAACCTTATTTCATTGTATTTTTTTGTTTCGTATCAACCCGTACGAAATATACGAATACGACCATTGAATTTAACTGAATTTCCATCTTAACAGATAACTGGCACACGATTGACGATCTGCCACATGATATATATATGATTAAAGGTATTAATTGACATAAACGATGGTCTTCACTGAACAAAAGATGGGTTTTCTATTTGTTTTATTACTCTATATCTACAAATAATTTTAAAGATTCTTCAAAAATTCAAAGACTATACAATACTATTTTACTATTTTCCCAGGTTTCTTATGTTAATGACACTTTCATTCAGTTACAACTTTCGTCTATTTTTTATACAAATAATTATTGGATTCATAAGGTTCATTAGAATCTGGAAGAAAACGCAGTTAGCGGCAAGCCATTAAACAATATAATTTTAAAATTCATGTAAAATAACCCTTTGATCGTAGATAAGTAAGAAGTAAATGCTTATTTTAAGATGCTTGAGAAAACTCTCTGCGAAAATTATTAACTAGACAAACCTGGCAAAGTGTTTAATATGGATGATACTGGGTTGCAACTAATGTGCTTTTATGTTAAATACTCAAGTATTACACTAACTGCAAAGAAGTGAGCTAAAGGTTAGGCTAAGGATTAAGATTTATTTTATGGATTCTTTACAGGAATAAGTAATGCAACATTATCAAGTGGCATGCAATAGTCTGTCGTGTCGTGACTTTGCAGCTGTAATGGACAAGGGTGACGCTTGTAATTACGCGTCGCCTTATTATATTACACTTGGGAAAAGGCAGATCGATCTACCAATATTGTGCTACAATTCAATTCTTCTGCCCTCATTCTCGCGTGCTGAATATATAAAGGTCATTTGCCTCCCAAAATTGATGATCAGTCACCAATCAATGAGGCAGTGGTGTTTACTAAACACGTGTCTACCAATTGACAGGTTTGTAGGTCACGCTGATAAGCCAATATATATTTATTGGTAAAAATGTGTTGCCACACTGAACGACATCTCTGTCTAGACTTATAATGGATTTGAATGAGTTTATATAGGTGATCTAGTTTTTATCCGAGTCATTTCTAAAAGACGTGGATTTAGTTTTTGAGGGCTGTCAGTTTTCTTTATATATTGATTGGGATTAACGATTTGGCAGTATTCTAATATGAAAATATGTATGCATTCATCATGTCATCATTTCAGCCGCAAGAAGTCCACTGCTGGATATGGGCCTCCCCCATAGATTTCCAAATAGAACAAATCCAAATAGAATGTATACAATGCTACAACATAACTAGAAGTTGCTTTATTGTAGGCATAGCATTGTGTGCACACTACTGCTTCGAAGCAAAATATCTGACAATACGTTATTATTTGACGTATGTTAAACTATTCTAAATTACTTGTTTTATGCACTCGTTGTATAATTAGTATTCTCGAAAGTTTATTACCCGAGTCCAACTCTTTTAACTTGCACCAGCCCACGTTTCTGTCTTGAGTTACACAAGCTTTGACAAATAGTAAGCAATAACGTATGCAAGTACCTTTAATAGTCATAATGTTTACATGGATTGAACTAGTGTGACTGACTTTTTTTTTCTAATGAGATGCTTAGTATCTCATTGCATTACAATTTAGCCAACAGTACGGACTAATGAGATATTTTAGCTTGACTTTAACTACTAAATAGAGTAAAGTTAAGAATGTGGCCATTAACACCTATCTTATTGTCTCTAGGGGAAGGCACTATGTGTTCTTGTGTTCATTATATGTAGCACTCATTTCACTACTTATCCCTGTCACTCAACTACACCAAATCAAAAGGTTTTGTCCTATTTAGCTCTCTCACTATGTGCTACTAATTTTAATAACTTGTTTTTTCTTATGTGGGTAGTTATATTACAAATAAAGTCGGTAGCTACGTCAAGTTCCCCTTATAGTGCGGTAAATGGGATATAATGGACGTAGGTATTTTTATTTTATTTCTGATAACCTATTTGTAACTACAATCTTACCTACCTGATGGTAAGTTGAAGTATCTAACCCAGCTTAACTTAGAATTGGATCACAGTCACAGCTCAGATGCTGGAACGCTTGGTGACAGATTTTTTACATCAGTTGGCTCGCCATACAATCGCAAAATGCGCCAGAAGGCCTGCGATATAAACTAACGATTGCCGCCCTAAGACAACAACCGGGACCGGTGGTTCAACGTGCCTTCTGACACATGTGCACGCTCTGTGGTAACCACTAGCGGTCACCCATCCAAATAACACTGGGAACGTTGCATAATTTAGTTGAACGGTTAAAAACGACTGTGCAAGCTCTGCTAAGACAGCTTCCAAGTACGGCATAGCTTTAATAATGGGGCAAAGAGAGTCCCATTTTACAGTATGGTAACTTAACTCACCCGGATCAGTACCAGGTATCAGTGGAAGCGCCTCTAGGTTCTTCTGATCACTGCCTGGTACGATCTGAGGTAGCGATCGTGCGCAACCACCGTAACGGGCCTCTCGGGAGTCGTACGGTATGGCACTACCAGTCCGCTGATTGGGATGGACTGAGAGATTTTTTCTCGTCCTACCCTTGGAGGCAGATTTGCTTCTCCTCGGAAGATCTGAACGTGTGTGCAGACTCCATCACTGACGTCGTGCTTCAGGGAATGGAATGCTACATTCCTAAATCTGTTGTGCGCGTTGGTGGCCGGAGCCGTCCATGGTTTAATAAGTCTTGCGCTGACTCATCCGGTCAGAAAAACGCTGCCTATAAAACCTGGACCGAAGCACTTGCGCGTAAAGATCTGAATACTGCCGAGTTGAAGAAGAAAATGAATTCTGCCTCCAGATCTAACAAGAGGACAATTGCTAAGGCAAGGTCTGAGCACATCAGCAGAATTGGCGACCAGCTAGCAACTTTTCCGTCAGGAAGTCGTGCTTTCTGGTCCCTTGCTAAAGCTGCTGAAGGTAATTTCTGCCAGACCTCTTTACCAGCATTACGTAAGCCTGATGAATCTCTGGCCTACAGTGCTAAAGAGAAAGCCGACCTTTTGGGTACTCTCTTTGCCTCTAACTCGACTCTCGACGATGGGGAAGCAAAACCTCCGGTAATTCACCGATGTGAGAGTTCCATGCCAGATGTACGTTTCTCGCAGAGAGCGGTACGGAAGGAACTCTTATCCCTTGATGTGCGAAAGTCGAGCGGGCCAGATTGCATCCCGGCTATCGTCCTCAAGTCATGTGCTCCTGAGTTGACTCCTGTGTTAACGCGCCTTTTCCAGCTCTCTTACTCCAAAGGATGCGTGCCGTCTTCATGGAAGGTTGCTCACGTACACCCTATTCCCAAGAAGGGTGACCGTACAGACCCATCCAACTACAGGCCTATAGCAATCACCTCTCTACTCTGCAAGGTGATGGAGCGAGTAGTTAATAACCAGCTCCTAGGTTACTTAGAGGATCACCAACTGATCAGTGACCGTCAATACGGTTTCCGTAGAGGCAGATCGGCTGGTGATCTTCTCGTTTACCTCACTCACCGTTGGGCTGACGCAGTCGAAAGTAGAGGGGAAGCTTTAGCTGTCAGCTTGGATATTGCTAAGGCTTTTGATCGGGTCTGGCACAGGGCACTTCTTTCGAAGTTGTCATCTTACGGCCTTTCCGAGGGGCTGTGCACTTGGGTCGCCAGTTTTTTGTCTGGACGGAGCATTCGTGTCGTTGTCGACGGAGCTTGCTCCGATCCCATGCCGATTAATGCTGGCGTCCCTCAGGGATCAGTGTTATCGCCTACGCTATTTATTCTGCATATCAATGACATGTTGCAAATTTGTAACATGCATTGCTATGCAGACGATAGCACGGGCGATGCACAATATTCTGGCCGTGCTAATGCCCCTCGCGTCGAAGTAGAAAGAAGTAGGACTGGTCTTGTGTCTGAAGTTGAGGGTTCATTGGAACTCGTCTCACATTGGGGACAGCAGAACCTTGTCCAATTCAACCCCAAAAAAACTCAGATATGCGTTTTCACCGCGAAGAAGTCCCCCTTTACTGTCGCTCCGAAATTTCAGGGTATTCCCCTAAAAACCGCAGAGAGTATTGGAATTCTTGGCGTCGACATTTCCAAAGATGTCCAGTTCCGCTGTCACATCGCGAGTAAGGCTGGGTTGGCATCCAAGAAACTTGGTGTGCTTAATAAGGCAAAGCGGTACTTCACGTCGAGCCAGCGACTTTTGCTTTATAAAGCACAAGTTCGCCCTCACATGGAGTACTGCTCTCACCTCTGGAATGGCGCACCAAAGTACCAAATCCAGTCTCTCGATGCTATTCAGCGTCGAGCGATCCGAATTGTCGACGATCCCGAGCTCTCCGACCGACTTGAGCCACTGAGCCTCCGTAGAGACATCGGTTCACTCTGTATATTCTACAGGCTCTATAACGGGGAATGCTCTGAAGAGCTTTTTGATCTTATACCGGCATCGCGATTCTATCATCGTTCCTCGCGTCACCGGTTAAAAGCTCATCCACATATAATCGAGTCCTGGAAATCTCACACAGCTCGATTTATGCGTTCCTTCTTACCGCATACCTGCAAAATGTGGAATGATCTTCCATCTAGTGTTTTTCCGCAGAGCTACAGTATGGATTCCTTCAAAAAGGGTGTTAAAAGAGTCTTACAGGGTCGGCAACGCATTGGTAACGCCCCAAGTGTTGCAAATGTCCATAGGCGACGGTAACCGCTTACCACCAGGTGGGCCGTCTGCTTGTTTGCCACTCTATTACATAAAAAAAAAAAAAAAATGCTCGGTCTGATTAATAAGACTATATCTAATAGTTGGGGGATGACCGTGTCATCCATCCCGACTATAAAGGTAAAAACTATATTAAAGTGCAAGATTCAGCCTTTTCTATTGGCTCGGTAAACAAGATGAAAATACGCATAGAACGTAAGATGCAGGTTTCATACTGTCCTTTTTATTCTGTGACTGACCATAGGAAAAAATGTGGATGTATCACAATACATACATTACCCTGCCTCTTGCAGTTTTATGAAATACTCTAGTATAGTATAAATGTTACTACACAAAAACTTAACCTAAAACATTAGTAGGTTCTTTAGTGAAAGTATAACTCAAGTAAACAAGAACTGTATCCTGTCCCTTTATTTGAATAGAAAAATGAAAGTGCAAGGGCTTATCGCTACTCAAATTTGTATACACAACTTTCTTTTGTTTAATTAAGATACAATAGTTGACACCTTTAAAATACTTGGTACTAATGGCTTAGAATATTATACAGTCAAGTAATAAATTAATAATATTGTCTCTTTATTTTCAAAATCCAACACACAAATAACAACAACAAGAACACAACCGCTGGTGATATTACTACTGAGCGCTTCCGTGCTTCGGAGGGCACGTTAAGCCTTCAAATTCAAATTCAAATTCAAATTATTTTTATTGCATTAACACAGGTTATATACAAAAAATGGTCTTATAAATTGGGTGAGCGCTGTGGTATACCTTCGGTCCCGGTTGTTGTCTTAGGATGGTAGTTGTTATAACATGGTGGTATATAGAGCAGTTTGCGAATGCCCGCCTGGCTAGCTACCACCCTCAACTAGAAAATCTGTCGCCAAGCACCTAACGGTGAGTTTCGGCTCGAGAGGCAGTAATTCTAGGTTAGCCTGAACAATATCTTGAACCACATAATCACTTACTATCAGGTGAGACAGTGGTCAAAGGCTAACCTATATATCAGACATACAAAAAAAAACTGAAACAATCTTCTTACTAGAATTGAAATGGTAATATTTTGAGCTCTGTTTCTTGCCAGGAGGCAATCATAGGTAGAAGAACGATCTCAGGTCACAGACTACAGGTAAGGTACCTAAAAAGCTGGTGACATTGCCCCGTTAAGTTGCAATACTAGCCCTAAGTCTAAATCAAAATTACTTATTAAATTTTGGCGTCTATGACGTATTGCAATGTTATAATATAATGTTACCATAAAAATATTCTTCTGCCGCGTTCAGCAAAAATGGTATAAATCCACTTCGAGAAGGAAGAGCAAGAAACTCAGGCCATTTTATTTTGTATGTCTTTACGTGTCACGTTGTATGTCCGCGATGAACTCCTAAACTACTGAACTAATTTTAAATTTGATTTGCACACCGTGTGCAATTTGATCCAAATTGAAAGATAGGATAGCTTTCATCTCAATTTATAGTCGTAATTACCAGTGCGATGCCGGAGCGGGCCGCTAGTAAGGTTATAAAATTATTACATATGTGACAAACGGCTGCTTAGCAGGGTGGAACATCCCAAGATTTCTTCTAAATATCACCAAATTTACATTACCCTTTTTTAATTAAATTATACTAACACGCAGCTTGAATTTTCCTTTTGTTGAGTTCTTGGCCTTTTAACTTTTCTGTCAGCTGCAATGAAATTTTTTTAAGAAAAACCCTTGCGCTTGGCTTGGACCTTACGCACCTAATGTAGACACAAAATATATAATAATTATATATATATATATATAATATATATATATAATAAATATATATAATACATAATGTTGTCTTAGGTTTTCGCGATTGTTACACATAGTAATTAAACAACTTTAAACGGTTTAAATCGCGTATATTTGTCATTATTTTTGTCCCGACGTTTCAAACACTTTGCAGTGATCGTCACCCCGTGACCACGATCACTGCAAAGTGTTTGAAACGTCGGGACAAAAATAATGACAAATATACGCGATTTAAACCGTTTAAAGTTGTTTAATTACTATATATAATACATATTATTATACATACATAAAAAAATGAGACGAGTAATTTTCTGAAAATCTAAGTTTATTACAATGCCTTTCATACCATTTGTTCCGGAGCACAGAATATACAATAGTGGCAATATATACAGAATATACATTATGTTGGTAAAATAAATAAATAAAATAAATAAATATACATTCGTGCAAGTTCACGAACATGATTAATATTTAAAATTTAGAATTATATTATATGATATTACAATAATTCAATTTCTCTGACTATCCAACACGGTAACGCAGCCGTTATCCGCACCTGTGGGCAGGGTGCAACGCGTGGGGAAAATTTTGACGATTAATTTATTTTATAATATCTATTTATATTTTGGAAATAATACACTATTCCGACAGTCTTTTCGGAATCCAAAAAATGTGTCTAATTTCACACAAATCTGACTGAGAACTAACTGAATCACATCAATAAAACTTTAATTCTATGTTACTAAAACATCGACTACCTATATTTTTATTTTGCTAAAATTTCGTTATAAATGTAATTAATAATCCATTTATTTTCTGTAAAAGAAAACTGTTCTTAACGGTAGATCATAAGAAATAGTCAATATTTATTGTGTTTGGCGATAGTTATATATGTATTTTGTAACTTCGGGACAGAAGTTCATTGGGCAAGCATTCGGAATAGATACCCTATCACAAACACTATCGTGTTTTAATCATATTCATTCCTTGAAGACGTCTATAACATGATAGACGATCATTTAATTTATGACTTTCCTATATTTAATGCTACTGACCTTTTGCTTCCGAGTACATTTTTATACATTTTTTATATTCGCACACCAACGCAAAATCTGTAAAAATGGTAATAATTTTACTGTTGTTATCAACAACAAGCAGTAAAAGAACTACCACTTGCTTTTGGTTATTGTAAAATTTTGATAATTTCCGTTTTTATCGACGCTCGCACAAATGAAAACGCCGTAAAATAAAAAATAACCGTAAAAAAGATATAAATAAAATAATGAGAAGAAATTTAGTGCATTATTGGAAACGTATTCTGACAATGATACGTTTGGGGACCTACCCACTTTACTGCATGTAATTAAAATAAAAATATATGGGAAAATATTTATTGGAAACCAAAACACACAATATTGAACAGCCTTTACAAGGCGATTTCGATAATTGTGACCTTATGGATAGAAGTTCTCCAGTAAGGCCAGATAATTAGCACCCTCAAGGACTCTGGCCTTGATAGATACGCTATTTATGTTTAAATTATGTATGATATAACAGTATTATATCGTACATAATTCAATATTAAGTTACTGATAATGTGACAGTGCAAGTCGTGACTTAATGTGACGAAATGCATCTGTTATAGGCAGAGGTTAGTCCGCTTAACATCAGGTAGGCCTCGTGTTTGTTCCGCAATAATCCCGTAAAATAAAAATTAAGTAGTCAAAGAATCATGTCAACATTTGACCTGTCAAACATTTTGACAGTTCGTGTCGAGTATATTGATAAAGGTTAAGTAAAAATAATGTTTATTTTTTTGTTATTATTTATCACGAACTTAAATCAAAATCAGTAATTTGAATAAAAAGATATTGATATTTCAACTTTTTACATAAATTTGGCAGTTATACCTATTACTCAGAACGCAGCCATTACAATACAAGTTACTAACGTTTCGTTATCTGCTGCAATTAATCGGTTTTCCCACACCAAATTCATTAATTGTTTCGTTTTCGTTCATAGTTATTTTACAGACTGAAGAATTAAATATGTTTTAGTTTAACTCAAGTGTTAAATCCGAATTTTCACTATCAATTATCTCATTAGAAGCTGTGTTCACGAAAAATGAAATGTTTTTTTGTTGTATGTCAATGTCAGCCGCTGTAACTGTCAAAAACAAATGGCGTCCTATTTATTTTCATTGACCCTGCCGGACACACTTTATGTGCTTCACAGGTTTTCTACTTGAAGGTGTTAACTAGCCAGGACAGCATTCGCAAAATGCCCTTCCACCAGCGGCACAACAGTCCATAGCTATATCGCTCGGTCATCATTGCTTCGAATTTCGTACTTGCCTCTATTACCCATTTTATCGATTATCATTTAGTGGATACACTACCACGAAAGCATTCCCAACAAGGGTTAGCGTCAGTTAGGCGGCCATTCATAAAATGTTAAACAAAACTTCATACAATTTATTTATTGTTAGTGAAAACATGTTATCTTCTGGTATTGTCAGTGAAGACATTATATTTACCTACCAACCCCACGTAAGTGGGATAAGATTATGCAATTAATGACGTAAAACTTGGAGCATGCACTGTTCTTTTGTAATCTGATATTCTTAAATACTACTTACTCAGTGGTTCTAGGACCGTTTATAATATATCATTTAGACAGTTACATAACCTCAAAACTTGTTTTCACTATAACATATATTCTATATTGACAAATTGAAAAATATCTACACAGGTGTCATAAGAATAACTGAAGTTTAATTTAGAACCATAACCATCATTATACAAAGCCAACATAAAAATCAGAATGATAGGTCGCGGCTTGTATGGTATGTGGGCATGATTCTTTGGCAAGCGAGAATATGAGCATAAAAAAGTGCTTAGCTTATTACACAAATTATATTTTTTTATGAGCGCCATGTTCTAAAGTGTAATCGATCTGCCATTAAGAATGTAGTCTTATGTGGACCCATATCTTAAAAAAATATGATTCTGAGCATTATCTTCTGCCTAGAAGAAAACTTTGCAAAGATATTGGTCACGGCAAAACAATTGAAATATAGGGATAGTTTTGTTGATTGAGTTGCCTAATCTCTTCTCTATTCAAAATATTTACGTCACCATTCGTCAATCTCATCTAGTTTTACATTTTCCCATCTCCGGCGACGTTCACCACGGCCACATATTTGAGCGGATACGATCAAGATACGATAATCAACTAATAATCGAGATAAAATACTCAAAAACAGATATCACAGTTTCCTCTACAGTGGAAATGCGTCTCAAACATTCATTAAAAAAACTTGAATCTTACAGAATGTTCGAGCAGTAGTTACTATAATACTTAACCTATGTCACCGTCCCCGACTCTTGATAATGTCACAGATTGTAAGGCATAAGCTATACTGCGAGCTGCGCTACGCTACCTACATTAATTCTAAAGACAAATCATATTTGAATATAACTGCTTGGCGCTAAGGCCAGAAAACTATATGATTATATAGTTCTAATACATTCTAACCATTGCGTCGCCACAGGTTCGCATATATACGAGTGATTGCCGCGTGCCGCCACGGTTGCATGAAACGAAAACAGTGATTGCCACGCGCCTCTGTGGTTTCACGGAGATCGTCAGCGTATTTTTATCGATTTTCGTAAATTGGGTCCTTTTTTGCGAGATGGAATGTAGCCATAATAGACAATAGAATATGGCTACTCTTCGTTTTGATAACCATTTGCAGTAAAATGTATCTATGAAATAAAAAAGTTCAGTTGTTTGTTTACGTTTTGCGAAACCGGCGGGCCATCGGTATTATTAAACATGTTTTTTTATGGTTTTCTCATGAATATTAAAATGATATTTTGTGATATGCTTGACATTTGTCTTTTCTATATAATTCAATAATAAAACAGTAGTATTTTTCTTAAAATCAATGGAATTTAGTACTTTCGTAGTACACCTCCGAACGTTTAGGTATCATTATGAATACATTATTAATGTTTATATTTCGTATTAATTGTTTATTTAGCTATCATGTACAAGAATATTTTTCCTTCCAAGGTAAATACTTCAGTCACAAGAGACAATTGTTTACATTACGCTGCGCTTAACGCACGGCCGGCAAATGCTAATACAACAAAAAGTTCGTCCGGTAAAAAGTAGTGAGTGCCGCATGCAACCACGGTTGCAAGTGGCGTCGCAGCGGCTAATAATTACAACGGTGTGGTTAAGAAGTCTTTCCATGTTGAACATAGGCATTCCCTGTAGAACACCTACTTATACCTATACTGGTAGGCATTTGCATCTATCGGGCCTCTACGACTCTCGCAATATTTTTAGTTTACCTAGAGGGTGGCCTACCCTACTTCTTAGGGTTCGGTTTAGTTACTCGAGACTATTCTTCTCCACCGGTTATTGAATTATTTCCTAGTATGGCCTACCTATTGCTGCTAACAAATTCTGAGAGCCAAAAAGAGTGCTTTGGTCTGGGGTTCAAACGACTCAGCCATATTCAATATATTATCGGAAAAACGAAGGCTGTTTCCCTTCTCGCTGCAGATTGTGACATTTTTTAGAAACTAGACTTGGGTCTTGGACACATTAATAATAGTTTTACCACACCAAGTTTACTAAGCATCGCCGCCTTGGCATAGTTCATTTGCATAGTCTTTGGGGTAAAGTTAGAGTAGGTATTAGGGTCTAAAGTCAGGCCTGAAGCTCGTAAACTCCAAGCGTTGCAAATAATTATGAAGAACTTTACGAACATTAGATTTTTGCGGTGCTTAGAGACGGAGCGGTTCATTTACTTTGGAATCATGGATAGGACCGAGTACTAAGGCATTTTCAATTCAAACGCTTTACTTATAGACGCCACTGGTTCAAGATGACTCTAAATAATAATCTTATTTTTCGTTATATAATTGTGTAATTCTATTTTTTTATTTTTTTATTCATGATAGGTTAGCCTTTGACCACTATCTCACCTGATAGTAGAGAATTACTGGCTCTCAAGGACAATAGCCGAAACACACCGTTAGGTGCTTAGCGACGGATTTTCTACTTGAGGGTGGTAGCTAACCAGGCGGGCATTCGCAAAATGCCTTACCACCATGTTATAACGATTGCCATCCGAAGACAACTACCGGGACCGACGGCTTAACGTGCCCTCCGAAGCACGGAAGCGCTCAGTAGTAATGTCACCAGCGGTCACCCATCCAACTCATGACCGAGGCGGACGCTGCTTAGCTTTGCTGATCGGTTCAGAATAGCTAAGCAAACTTCACTACGCTTTGTCTGGTGGGTGGTAACACGCCGCGGCATAAGCCTACCACCTGAAAAGTAAATTCAAAGCTGAAATGTCACGGTCTTGAGGTATGATCCAATTTTTTTGTTTATCTAAAGTCATGTTTTAATTAGCCATTACAATGATTAATTTAAGATTACAATTGTTAGAATATGTCAAAAAAAATTACAAGGTAATTCCCGTAGCTTGCTCCCTGCATTAGCTAAGCTTATGGTGCAGCCTGCCCTTAAACGAGTCATGTCATAACGTATAACGGAAGAGGTGCTGGTTAATTTTACGGCTAAACGAGTGATGTCACAACACTAATTTTCCAATTTGATTGACTTTCTTCTTATACAAGTTTTGTTGATTGAGTGTTTCTTGGGAACTTGTGATCTTTGGAGAATTTCATAAATTGTAATTAATGTTCACAGACTCACTTTAGTTTTTCATTTAAAAATTATTTAAACAAAAAAATATATATTGTTACACCTGTATTCCCCAAAACGGTACACAATTATGTGTCTGTACATTACTGAACACCCACATTTTGCTAGACGTGTTCGAGTATTTTTAAATATAAAACAAAACACTGTCACATGCTTTGCGAAAATCAAATTTACAAATATACACTTTCAAAATGAGAGCAATATTTGGACTTACTTAATTCCATCGTCTCTGTGGCCATGTGGTAAAAGCGTCTGAGGGTAACAAGTTTTGTTTCTAATATGTTGTTGTAAATGTTTTATATTTTAAACTGTGTATACAATGACAAAATAAGATCATCGAGTTTTTTATTTCAGAGAACCAGGAGCCATAGAAACTTATTCTAGATGTTTTAGACATATAGTACAATATGATTAAATAAATTAGGGTGATTTGTACTGTCTTTGAACAGTGATATTATATAGATATCCATGGTTCGAATCCCGCCGCGAGTTTGAGTTTCTCCGCATAGTGGAATACGCCTAGCGACCACCCTCAAGTAGAAAATCAGTCGCCAAACACCTAACGGTGTGTTCCGGCAGCTGTCCTTGAGAGCTAGTAATTCTAGACTAAGCCTGTTAAAACCTTCGACCATATCATCGCTTACTATCAGGTGAGATTGTGGTCAAAGGCTTACCTATCAGCAATAAAAAAAAGAAGATACTAATTGCTTACCCTACCAATACCCCGGGTCAATTTCAAACTTGTAAGTTGGACCATCCCAAAGCTGCAAATTGTAGTTTTTTTTTTATGCTTCATAGGTTAGCCTTTGACCACCATCTCACCTGGTGGTAAGTGATGATGTGGTCGAAGATGTTGTACAGGCTAACCTAGACTTACTTCGGAATTAGGATGGTGTAGGCAATCGAGCAAAGTGCAAGCTTTGCACTTTGCTCAGGGATTCAACATTCTTCCGCATTCCTACATCCAGGCATGACGTTAAGCTATAGTTCTCAAAATTTTAATGTAAATTAATTCAAGAGGTCCCAATGTTTTTTCACGAACATACATAATGTGTATGCTAACTAAATATCCCAATTACGACCAAAACCTCGCTTCGTTCATTCAAAATTCTTGACTCCACAAAGACCACAAACTCGCTTAAATACCCAACGATAACAATCTCAAATCAACAAAGTAACAAGCCAATGCACAAACAAAATAACTTAGACAACTTCGGAATCCAGTTAGAAATGAAAACGTACCTACCTACTTCTCGTTCAGCAAGAACCTTTGTAATATAACAGGAACTTAAAAACACACAATGTGTCGGCTCATTGTGTGCTTTTGATGAAAGTAAGTTATGTATGCGTACTGGACTGAACTAGTTTTATCTGGAATGTTTGTAATGAACTTGAATACGGAAGACGTATGCGGGTGCGAAATTGGCCAATTATGGTATTTAGTTTGATACCGGTGTTTGTTTCGTTTTGTTGTTTGCAGGTAGAATGCAAAAAATTGCGTTATTTTTGTTTCTACAATAGATGTTTTGAAATAATCTTATACTTTATTATAACGGAATATTAGCGTATTGAATCTGTGATATTAGTGCTTGTTGAGTTGTTTCAAACATATCTGTATGTTAACACGAAATTAAGCACGCTTAATTTCGTGCTTTCTTAATTGATAGTAACTCCAATATTAAATTTAATGACCAAAATAATTATACAGGGTTATTGGAAAAATGCTAACAACCTCTCAGCATTGACTTCTGCTAGTCCTAACAAGTATTTAAAGATGTTTTTTTTTGTTTTGAAAAAAAAATATTGGTTTTTTAATTTTTCTTTTTTTATATTTTTTTTTTTTTTATATGTTTTTGACGGAATATATATTTTTTCTTAATACAAAAAAGGAATCTCAAAATGTTTGGTTAGGACTAGCAGCAGTCAACCCTAAGAGGTTGTTAGCCTTTTACCAATAACCCTGTATATGTACCCAAGGAAATGTGGACATGCTTCGGATTAAAAAAATATCAGTTCCGATTTATTGTTTCCGCATTCATTAACTATTTTGAGACTGCCGGGTTGGTAAAGTTAGAAAAGTAGGTACTTATACTACGCAGAACAATAATTTAATGATTAGACAGAAAGTTGCCGTCTCATATAACAATTTCTAATATTACCCAAATATGACTTGGTAGTTTTATTCTTAATTTTTCTTATTCTTATTCTAAGCAGGTTCATAATAAAACCTTGACAGAACAATTATACTTACAACCATCACTTTGACTTGTTTTGTAACTAATAGAGTTTAAATTGCGTATTATGTTTCATATCAAACGGCTTTTATTTCTTTCTCAAATAAAAATTCACAATGCTACATTAAATATCTATTTAAATGCACTAAAGTGACACTAAAAGCGGCTAAGTGACTTGCAGCGCCCGCAATATTTTAATCGCAAAAGCAGCTAAATCACTAGCTGCGTGAGTTACATCGTTTTGTACATGATTATTTAGTGCAATGGTTGGAGACCGGGCGTTTTGAGACTATTTTAGATAAAGGACGTGATTTATGAAATGTTTGAATTCAGACTATGATTATGTGTATCACTGGAATTATGAAATATAAATTCTTATTAGTTCTACAAATGGAAATGCCATTTCTTATAATTAAATTTTTCATTTATGTACGTAAATATTTACGAATTATTGTTCTTGGCTTACTTAGTTATGCAAGTTGCTAAGTAAATTACAATAAAAAGCATCCTTCGTATTTTTTTTTAGAATTTGGTAACAAAAGAATGTAAGCACCAAACTAAATCAAAATATGTAGACAATGATTTAAATTTAGTTATAAATAAATAAATGAAACTTTTAAATAAATTCTTAGCAGCAGTTCCTGCAAAAATTTGGCGTCAGATCTGATTCATTTTGATTTACGTACCTTTTCAAATCAAAACTAGCCATCTACCACCACGCGCCTGCCCAATAACAATATAACAAATATCTCAGCGCTTGGTCATAAGTGGAAAAAAAAGATTATCCCTTCAACCTTTGCCCGAAACAATAAATATTTCAAGCCTTTTTTCCCGGTCCTTGTATTGTTTACTTAGTTACCAGGCGTGCCGCAGGGTCCAGTGTGAGGTCCGGTACCCTTCAATATTTGCGCGCTCTTTGGTTTTTTTTGTAATGGTATTGATACTCTTCTGTTTTTCGTAGACTCGTGAGAACATAGGAGGGAGTTAGATTCAATATGTTGATTTATATTTGGAGAAGTTGGTAGCGCATTTGAAAATTCTATGGATTTCTTACTTTTATCAGTGATATCACAATGTGATTAGCGCATCAATCACTCTCGCTGGGACTTTGCACATTATATGTGCACTTTATCTTTATTGATCATTTTAAGATTGAACATGTCAAGCTTGAATCACGCTCTCACTTTACTCAGGATTCTAGTCTCAAATCCCTCGACTTCGCTAGCTCGATTACGCTCGGGATTCAAAATGTCGCCCGTGATGGAAAACACTGGCCATTTTTCTCGCCCAATTTACCATTCTAATGAATCACTGATTCAGAATTCATTTATGTCTCAAAATTTCACATTTTACCATTAACCTTACTTATGACCTATTTTAGCAGGAGTGATTAGAGCCAGGTCTTGGTGGATAGCACTGCAGTGTTAGATGTCCTGCCTTCAAGCATTAATCTGCAAACACAACTACTTACCTACTTACTGTGTTTTGTGGTTGAAAGACTCAGCCACAATAAGTTACATTGTTGGGCAAACGAGACTCAACAACTAACGTCGTGGAGTTACGAGCACATCTTAGTGTCAATGCAGAATGATGCCGCTGCATCTATAATAGCCAGGCGTGACGCTTACCAGCCAGCTCGCCAGTCGATTTGTCCTTCAAATCATAAAAAAGGTTATCTTTAGCAAAATTTATATTATGACAAAATAAGTCTCAAAACGGCAATATTCTTTTAGAAAGTGTATATAGGTATGCCTAATATAAATCAATAAAAAATATGATGTTCTAGAGGATTCTAAAAATACTATGACTGATCCGAAAACACAGTTGCATATATTTCTCTCGATAGAAAAAAATTATGAATTTTGTGTCTATAATATAAATCGTATAAATCCAATATGTAGCAATCATGTGATACATAAATGAAAGATTTTTTTCGTTTAAAAAAATCACTTATTTTAATTGCTTTAAAAAAATCTCTAATGTTATTTAAATATTGTATAGTTCTGTTTCACTCATTGGCACGCGAAACGAAAGAGATTTCTCCATCCTATGCCCTAAATCTGTCATTTTTCAAAGACCGCTTCGTATTAAGTACGTACTCGTACGTAGTTTTCCGAAAATATTAATGGTGAGAACCGTATTCAACTAACTTCGATTAACAATTTCAAACATTTTTACACATTTAATCAAATGAAGCAGCTTCAGATAAGCTTAATAAGATGTCTTACTTTATCACTTCTAACACTTCCGTACATTTCTCAAAATTTCGTAACGAATCGTATCGAAATCCAGATTGTAATCTGTACAAATGAATCCACATTAGTAAATCAACTACCTGCTTTTGAATTAACGCCTTAATATATTTAGCCTTAAGTCAATGTAATAAGGTTTATAATAGAACACTCATGATTGATTTAGTTATAGTTTGATAATAGAAAATGTTGATTTATAAGAGCACGCCCTCTACTGTGAGGTCTGGAGAAATACAATTAAAAGATGTAATTTTGCCGACCTGTGGTGTAAGCACGATTTCTCCGTTTGTCTGTCGGCTTGTTTTATTATAGTAAATTCAAGTTATGCATTCAACGAATTATTAAGACAGTAAATTATTAGGACTTATCTTTTAAGAATGGGAACAATAGAATCGTTAATTTCATATCTGAATTCATAATGCATTGCGCGAAATATGGGTTTCGTTCTCACTGTGCCCGGAAGACGTGTTATAGTTTATAGCCGCCCATCACATAAAGCCAAAAATAATCGGTAAAACATGGGTGTTAGAAACCTCTGCCTTTCAGGGGTATTAATGCGTCTTTTTTGCTGATATGCTGCCACTTTTGCACTATCTCACATGATGATAAGTGATGACGTGATCGAAGTTGTTGTTAAGGCAAAGGCTAGGCTTGACTTGCTTGAAATGACAGGCCCTCAAGGACCAGCTACCTAGACTGGTCAGGCGTGCATTAGCAAAATGCCTAGCACCATAACTGCCACCATAAGTGAACAACGCGGGCTTCCAAAGCACGTGCAAGCTATGGTCACGATAGGTGACAATGCTACTAAAATGGTCACCTATCGTATCAGTGCAGTGGACATTGCTGCTGCGCTACGAGCTCTTCGCGATACATTCGAGATCTGCGCTGCATGGCGCCGGATCACGGTGATGTTGTGGATTTGCGCTGCAATTGAAACCCTGCTCCTTGTTTTTGGCACTTTGTTGTGCTGGTTTGAAATTATTCAATTGCGTGGGCATAATCATTACTGTTACACACCTTGGTTTATATTTAGTTACCGAAAAAATCCGTTAAAAGTGCACGTAGCGCTCTACATTCAGACGTAGTATCGTAATATTTTAAATACCAAGTGTCTTAACACTGTGAAATTTTGCAAGCATGTCCTTGAGCTTAATATTTATACTTTTGTTTTTTTTTTTCGTTAGCAATAACGCATGCTCTGCGGGTTACATTACAAAATTACAAATATACGAAAGGAAAAAAAATTAAGTCATGTGTGGGATTCGAACCCACATCCATCCATCCCTTTAACCGGAGTATGCTCTAATCCAAGTGAGCTAACATGACAATGAGACATAAGTGAGTCATCCCAATACGATGCTTAAAAGAACGATAGAAAAAAAAATAGTTATGACTCATTGTAATGTTAGCTCAATTCGATCAGAGGGGCCCCGGCCAAAGGGGCGGATGGACGAGGGTTCGAATCCTGCACATGACTTAATTTTTTTCTCTCGTAAATTTGTAGTTTACACTTTTGGTTTTCCAGTTTTTCAATTTATCATATATTTTATCCCTAAACGTGAAAATAAGAATTCACATACTAAACGATGTTGTAGACATTTTTTGCCAATACCTACTGAATATTACTGAAAACTGGCAAATCAGAGATAGAACCATGGATTTAAGATTAGGCTTAGAGACATGCAGGCTGCTTAATTTAAACGAGTTTTATCACTAGATATTTAAAATATAGAACCCCCTCAAATCAATTAAGGTTTCATGGTATATTATAAAGATAACCTTGTTAATTAAGTACATATAATCATAATAAAAAAAGGATATATGAAAAAAACTAGTTACGTTTCTATGATAACCATTGCGTGCATACTTTCGTTACTATTTGTTTCAGTACGGGATTCTTAACGTTAGCCTAAAACGCACTTGAACAGTTATTTCTTATCAGTTGCTTTACTTTAATAAGATCACACCTAGTTTCAGGTTTATCTGTGTCACAGTTAGGTTAGGATTTATTTCGTAACAATTTCTACTCTCCTTCATTCTGAGCCTTTACGAATTACGAATATCTTATCATATTATACTCTAAACTAGCGATTGTTATTTCGCTCGTTTAGAGTGTAGGGATTAGATTACAATCCGCGTCCATCCACCCCTTTAGCCGGGGTATGCTCTAATCTAATTGAGCTAACATGACAATGAGTCCATAACTCCGTAATGTAATCCGTAGAGCATGCGTTTTTGCAAACTTAATAATATTTAAAATTATAGGGATTAGATTCAAAAGGTTTTACTTGATGACGTTTTCTGGATAATAAAACGTAAACGTCTATTGGAGCGTTATGTCTGGATGGTATTGCCGGTATCACACGATTTTAATCAACGATGGAACGGCTCGCACGAATTTAATCATATTTGTATATCACATTTACAAATTAGTAGAGTACAATATTTTTTTAGTGTTCTTTGGTTTAGGCACTCGGCGCAAAATCAGGGAAATTGTGCTCTATTAATTTGCGATTTTAGAGCACGCGATAGATTGATCTACTACGTAAGGTGTTTGGCTTTTCAGGCATAATTTCTAATAAAAACGATTTGAGTAACTCAAAAAAACATATTTTTAATATGGATCGATAGAGCTTTTTCATGTCATAAACCATATCGTAAATTTTATTAACAAGTCTTTACATTTATATAATAACTAGCTTCCCAGCCGCGGCTCCACCCGCGCGTTTGTCGGCTTTCGCGCAAAACCATTAACCTCTTTTTGCGCAGTTGGATAAACTATCCTATGTCCTTCCCCGGGTCTCAAACTATTTCCTTTTTACTACAACTTTCCAGCTTATAATATTAGTGTTGAACTGTAGATAAAAATAAAGGTAGGTACTTTGCTCTAAAAAAATCATGTAACGGTATTTGAGGTAAATACTTGCATTGTTATCACTGTTACCTCAAAACATTAAAATAAGATAAAAAGATTAAAGTAAGATAAAAGCTATAAAAAACGCCTTTCGTCCATGTAGGTACTGTTTCATAATGAAGATAACATATACTATATTACAATTGTACCAACTAAGTAGATATGGTATACTTGAGCAGAATAATCTAACCCAAATAATGAAAACTTAATGGTTATAAATCTATTTCAATTAACATTACTATTGGCTCTGTCAAATAAATATCCACGATACAATCGTTATTTAGTTCATTTAGTATTAACATTTGCAAAGGGTTATTTCCTTGGACATTGTTTGGTTTGTTTAATGGCGCCTGATTTAATTCAATTAAATGTATCAAAGAAACCGAACGGTTGTTTTCACCCACGCAGACACAAAACTCTTTATCGCAACTCACAACTTCAAAACATTGCAAGTCTGCGTTTTCAGTTTTTGTTGGTTGAAATTCCAAGTTCCGAATTAGTTAAGATTTTGAGACCGATGACGTAAGAAAAAATAGTCTTAAATTGACAGTCTTCTGCAACAACAACTTCGACAGACCTTTATAGGTGTATAGTAGGTATATTTCATTATAAAAAAAGAGCCCGAGTGGATCTGGACTAATCTACACAAATAATATGATTTAAAACCCATTTCGTTTTTAAGATAAACAACAGTGACATATGGACAGATGTACATAAAGACAGCAAATTCTCGTAGGACTCAGTATTACACTTTGTGTACGGTACCCTAAAATAAAAAGCATAATGCATAAAACGCAATGCTCGGAACACAGTAACGCGAACATTACTGCTTAGCTGTAGATATAGGTCTGTAAGACCGTCCATCCACTGTTAGGTGCTTGGCGTGCTATTTTCTACTTGTGGGTGGTAGCTCACCAGGCGGAGCATTATCATAATGCCTTCCAGCATGCGATGAACCTCAAGCCAGCGGTAGATATCGAACCATAGACCTGCGGCATATCAATCCATAGACTATAACGGCTCATCTGTCATTGCTTCGATATGAAAGGTATAAGTGATTTCTTATAGTTTAACAACTAAGAAAGCTTCTTTCGAAGCCTTTCAAGTCCCTTATCTGTTCTAATTACTCCAGATGTCAGAGAGTCACAACTAGAAAGCCAACATACAATTTACTCTGCGTTTGTTACACTTACTTAAATGGACCGACGAGATTCGACCTCATTTTGTTCATAGAGCGTACTTACGATACATCAGGATGCGTTTAAACATCGCCGCATAAAGTTGTGGGTACATTGGTTATAGTTGCCAAATACTATTTGAAGTATACAGCCATAACGTCTACCGTTGAACACATTTGTACACTCCTTTGTAACAGTGGGTTTTTCATAATCCACACGCGTGGTAGGAATTTTGGGAGATCGGTTCGCATTATAATGTGGGAGTTCATCAGAAGGCGCGGCTACCCAGCTTATTTTTATGCAATTCTACCTTGGTACCCCAAGTGGTAAAATCACATGAATTAGATACCTAATATTTTTTATATAAATTATAATTCGCTTTGCCATTTTCCGGTAACGCCTTTTCAAACTACATTAATTACCAGAAAACTGGAATTCGTATATGTCCTACTAAATAATTTACATGATCTCGCTTAGCATGCGTCATTGCTGATTAATATAATAATATTGAAAAATTAAAAAAAAAAAACTAGTTATCGGTATAATCTAAGATTTATTTTGTAGGTAATTACTAATGTACTCCAACAACAAAACACATTCCATTGATCTTTATTGTGACTAATTAAGCCCCGTGGTTTTACCAGCTATTTAATGAAGAAAAGTGAAGACGACGCGACATTGATATTGTTCTGCGTGTTAATCTAACCGTTTCAGCATGAAGAAGTAACAAACACTCACACTCACACACTCACAAATATTTGCATTATTAGGTAATCATTTACGTTATTTAGATGCGTCGATCGCACAGTGGAAACGTTTCCTTATTTATTAGAAACGTGTCTAAAGCCTAATTTGTCCAGTTTCGATCCAAAGTGGCGTAATTAACGCTATCTATTTAAATATTGTTCGGTATCATTGTCTGTTTGTATTCATTTTGGTATAAGTAGACCTACCTGGGGTTAATTAGTCTTACTTTATATACGGCTGTTTATATGTAAAGTGATGATGTGATTGATGATGGAGCGCGCTTACCCAGAAGATACCTATTCACTCGCGTTTTGAAGACCCCATATTGTATTTAACCGGAAACACAGGCTCAGGCAGGGTATTCCAAACCCTGGCGGTTCGCATGATGAACGAAGAAGCATATCGCTTCGTGCGGGTAAATGGAATATCCACCATAGGTCTAGCGGTGGCGCTTCTGAGTATGAGTATATAGTATATAGATGTCCGATTATAGAATGGGGATGGCGGAATCAAAATTATGAATTTCCGTTTCAATAACTTACTGTAGAGGCAATGATATGTTTGTAAGGGCTTAGAGCTTTTTTTTATTTGAATGATAAACAAGCATGTTCCGCTGTCGATCCCGTGATCACGTTCTACCAGGGGAGATAGCAGTCAAATCAAACACTTGTGTAACAAATGTAAAATAACACGATATTTTATAAAAAAATATTGATTTGTTGAAATTAAGGAATTAAAATGAGTGACGATTCCGCCTAAATTTCTAAGCTTATAAACGCGACGCCTAGCCAGAATAGTTTTCGACGCATTTTGTTTCTACTTGAAGCGTAGGAGGTTTTGACTCGAGTGCATGATCGAGAACTTCCCGCTTCATGCTTAGACGTATTTTTTTGCACACTATCTCACATTTTGGTTCCCATAAAAATAATCAAATCATATTACATTTTTAATTCAATATTCGGTTTAGTCAGATTATGCACAAAATATCTAAGTCAAAGGTACTAATTCTATTTATGAGCCCTGTGACATATGAACATAGAAACAACAGACAGCAGAATCATATAAAAATAAAATGGGGGTTCATTTTGCCATATGGGTACGGAACCCGACTACCCGACAAACACAATAGGGCAACACAGAAAAAGGTTTGGTCCCGACAATTTTAAGAATATCTTATTCTAATAATCTCAAGTGACCTTTCCTAGAAAGTTAGGCGCCACCATACAAAAAGTAAACCAAACATATTTACGCAATAACAATATCAACAAAAACCCTTCAAACCCCACAATATCATTCATTACAAAGAAACAATGATTTAATTTAACAATACCCACCCATAAAAAACACAAAAGAACGAGTTGGCGAATTGGGCAAAACCCAAATACAATTGCAACGTTGACAATGTGACATCAAAAGAAATTCTGAAAGGTGTCAAAAGAATATTTTGGATGACATGAGAAAGGTTGCCTTTAAGCTGACATGTACTTATTTGGAATGCAGGATGAACCCAACCCTGATGACTTTGTGCAGATCTCTTATATAGTTTAAAAGCTTAGCATGTTTGTCGACTTCCTCGACTTTGATTGACAGTGGTATCTCTAAGTTCAAGGTTTGATCATCGGTCAAATTGTTGGTGTTATGCGGCGGTGGTTTAAAGTATGCCTTGGAGGTGGCAGCATGATCGCCTGCTCGCCCTGTAATACATGGGGCCCAATCAAATAATTTATTGCGAAATTATGTGGTTTTACATGCAGGTCATAGTGAGTTAGTTATTATAATGACAATAAATATATATTGAAATTATATTATAAAAACTATAAATGTATATTTAAAAAAAATATTTAAAATAATTAATATGTTAAATATTTTTTTTATAATTTGAAATAACACTTATTATATACAGTAAAATATATTTAGTAAGCGCACGATCGAAATATATCGAGAATGTCTCGTTCGTCCGCACGAAGACTCAAAATCTCCTGATGAAGCTTCGTATAGAACCTAGGCGCGTACAAAATTCTTCCAGTTTGGATACTTAACCAGGCGTTTACGACCCCAGAATAAAAATATTTATATTCTAGTATGTAGTGATAATTCAAATCTAATTGTAAATCCGCCTAAATTAATATTATTTTTCTATTATATTCATTATTATTAATTATGGATTTCCGTAAAATAACGATGAACATTATATTAAAATAGCAATGTTTATTAATATAATATAATAAATGTGTATGAGGAGTGGGCTGGTGTATCATAATAATATATTTATTTTGAATTTATTCGTCAATATTAAGTAAAAGCATACCGTAATTATACATATACATCATACCGAGAGTTAAGTGTTTGAAAAAACACATCTTCGATCAGATGAAGTCTAGTAGTCGGGTTGATGACTGATGAAGGTAACTTTACATCATTCAAGAGCAAAACGGCTCATAACTATTTCTTTCATGTAGGTAACTAGATGACAACTTGTACTCACTACCTCTTATATCTATAATCGTTCAATAAATACGTATTCTGTACAAGTGCTGTAAATACCATTGAAAGTCAAGTGTTCATTCTCGCTAATTGTTTGTTTGCTTGCGTGTATCTCACGGACGTTATTCTGTCGAGTGTTGTTCTTCAATGGTATACAAAGAATGGCGCTTGCCACTTCTGATTATGCAGTTATTACAGTAATGTGCAGCCAGGCTCCTTTTCACTGTGCCATCACTCACCTCGATTTGGCTGGTGTTGCTGTACAATAGGCGCACAATATGGCTCCTTAATATGCTATATCTGATTTATGATTAGTTTTACTGACACCTTTGAAGTCCCAACATTGAGTTATTTTTAGATAAAAAAGTATAGAAAGATATTTTTACTACTTCCGTAGGGAACCCCTCATATTGTGAACTAACGAAGTATTAAGAGTCACGGTAAGCTCTCGGATGCAAATAGCTATATTATAAATTTACAAATTATTGGAGTACAAACAATACGGGAATTTTTCCCGCCCGGGGCAAAACATTTTGTACTCCAATAATTAGTAAATTTATGATTTTCGCTTAGTACGCGGTAGTGCTTGTAATCATAATATTTAGAAAAAAGCTATATTATATATTATTATAATAGTCGTTTATTGCGCCATCAACGGGAGGCGTATGTGTCATAGTAGAAATTTCTAGGTAATGATGTTGAACATATGTTCCATAGCAAACCCTTATGGGAGTAAAGATGCATCCGTGCTATGTTATGATCGCCTGGTAAATAAGTCCCGCCCCGGCGAGTGATTTCAAACGTTTTCCGGAGAATTCGTGATGTTGACGCTATACGCGTATATTTGTTGTTATAATTTTTAACCAACGTACAATAAAGGAGGAGTTCTGAATTACATTTATTATTAGTTGTTACATTTATATTGCACTAGCGGACCGCACCGGTTTTACACGGGTATTTAACAAAAATAAAAATAAAATATGTGTATGGATAATATTCTATAGCTTATGTTCATCAGGGATAATGTAGGATTCTAATGGTGAAAGAATTTTCAAAATCGGTCTAGTAGTTTTTGAGTTTATTCGTTACATACAAAAATACAAATCTTTCTTCTTTATAATATTAGTGTTGATCGACCATATATGTGTAATTACTTGTATGGTAGATCAACATAGGTTATCTTTTGTAGCCAAAAGATACAACATACAGCCCTTTGGATGAGGGATGAATGGATTTAGTCTCACGAAACTCTACAAAGGTGTTATTTAAATGGTTTAGTTTATATCAAACAAATTACTGGAGTGCAAAATTTTATATAAAAAAGGAAAAAAAATGTATTCCAATAATTTGTTTGATATGATTTTCGCTTAGCACGCGATAGTGCTTGTAATCATATTTAGAAATATGGTTTAGTTTACCCCGTGTGAACTTGGGTTTGATCATAATATAATAAAGAATTAATGTATAATATATACATCGTGTAAGTGTATCAATGTATTAATTATATTTATACAAATATGTATATATTTCAATATGTATTAGTGTATTTGAATGCATTAGTTGTTATTTTTCTTTTCTTGTTTGTGATTCATTACTAATTTTCTTTAGTTATGTATTTTTATCTTGATTTGATTGTACCTTTACCTTTTATTACACCCGTCTTGTTATTCCTGTATTTCCTCTCCATCCAAAGGTTCCCAGGAAGAGATCACTATTAGTGATAAGGCCGCCCGTTGTGACACTTTATTGTAAGATTTCTTTCTGAAGGTATTTTTGTATAGTAAGTGGTGTAACAATAACGAATTATCTATCTATCTATCTTTATATTAGTTAAAGCAAATGTTGGCGAAAAGAATTATTTATTATTAGTTTATATAGCTTTCGTTTAATTATTAACAGTTAATTATTATTCCTACAGCTGTCACCACACTATTGCTTACAAAATTAGGTTCTCAATGTGTCACAATTGCATGACTTTTATTTTAATGATCTCGAACACATACAGCTCAATTTAGAGTATCATTTAAAAAAAAGCTAAGTGCTTTATCGCTCTTTGTCAGCTATTGAGTGATTTCTTTACGTGACAAAGAACACCGCCTTTAAATGGATCAGTAACAAATGTAATTATTTTTAAGCCACGGTCACAGTTTACAACATAGTAAGTAACGTTGAACTGTATGTAGTTGTCACTTGGTCTTATTTCACTTAGTCACAATTAGGGTTGTCACTCTGGCATGTTTCGAAACTTTGTCATTACAAGATATCCACGTGACAATTTACTTGATCTCAATATATCGTAAAGCTGTCATGGTAAGTGGTATTTCTTTTGAAGGGTACGGCTCCATGGATATCGTTCTTTGATCATTATAAGGACCAGAATATGTGTTCATCCCTGTATTTCAGAATGAAGGACAGCGTCATAATCATCCTTCGTTTCTTATTATGTTTTGTGCTTTGAAGTATCGCCATGTTTTATGCCAACAAAATCACACATTGCTTGTGGTAAAAGTTTAGGTTTCGGTTTTAATCCCGATTGCCTGTTTGTGGCAATTTTATTCAGAAAATCTCGTAAGTATTTTGCCCCATACTAGAAAAGTAATAAAAACCCTAGATTCTCCATCAAATTCTAATCTAATCCGTCCGCACATTTAGGTATAATAGTTCATACACTCTGCTCTTTCAACTAACATTTTATTACACTTATCAAACACAATTTCAAGAAATAAATTCACGCCTGTCAAAGTGTGCTTTTGGCGTGAATTTGTGTTTATTTGGTACCGTGATCTAGAGATACCTAGATAAAGGTGCACAAAAAGAAATCTGTTAAGAATATTTTATCAGTATCTCATTTGAACAATTCAAATTCGTAACCTGATCAATTAAAGCTGTGAAATGAAGTGTAATTATAATGAACTCTATGGATACTACAATTTATAGTTTAAAAATATAAATAATAATTACGTACATAAGCACAACTGAACCGTTCAAACCTGTTTGATACAAATCTCTAATAAGACCTAATATAAACTTAAGGAATAATATAAATCACTACAATAAACATTTGAATTCATTTCCATGACAATTAATGATATTACCATTACCATCACTTAGTTTTCACTTAACTTTCATAACGACAATGAACAAGATAATGCAATTAACCAATCATAATCTAAGAACATAAAGACAATGCAATCATAAACACTTGAAATATCTTCAACAACTACTATTTGCAATTATCAACAATGCAGTAAAGTATGAATTAATTAATAGTACACAATTTTCAATCGAAATTAAACTTTATTACGCTGTTAATAAAATTAAAGACGTTATTAAAATTTACTATGGAAGCGAAACATGTCGCTTAAATGTAAACCACAATGATAAACGTGGTACGAATGCAATTTCTATTAATTTTGGATCTTAACCCATTGCAATATAAGCTACGATTATTTTCGTGAGTTATAGAAATAAGATTGTAAAGAATCCCAAGGTTCTAGTGGTACGGCGCCTCGAAGAGTCCTTGAGACAGTGGATACACTTGAGTGCTTGAAGATGGCGAGAAATGTTGGCAAGGGACTTGTGAAGAAAAACATAGGTCGAGCTTGTGCTACTATCGATTTCGTCTGACGACTATATTGTGAATGCGTTGTTTGTACTGGTACGCTTGTTTGTGAAGCGAATGCTTTGATAGACATATCTGTTATGAAATGTACGACCTGTTTAACTGAATTTTGTTTGAACTTACTCATTGCTTCTCATGATGTGGTAAAGATGGATCAGTGACCTATAAAGCTTTCTAAGCTCTCAGGGTCAGTTTATTAAAACGAGTTTTAGGAATAGGATATTTTCATTTTGATACCTTGAGGTATATCTTGATACTCAATAGACACATGCTTAGTAAATAAAAGTACTAGGAAGCGGGCCCTCAATTATTGATAGGTACATAAGAAGAAATTCTAAATAAGCGTCCCACTGGAATTGAAAATATTACCGATAGTGGTCATTGCGCGACACAAGAATTCTAATTATCAATCATTGCTTGGTGAAAATAACCTAAGTAGGCATCACCGCCTCATAGATGGAGGAGACCAACTGGAAATCCTGACAGACATTCAAAAGCATTTTTGTCATTGCAACAGGAAACGCTTCACTCGTTTCTGGCTCGCTCGGCCTCTAATCAACCAATCCATATTGAGGTCCCAAATATTTTGGAAGTTAACCTTTCTCTACTGGACAATTTTCACGCCTAACTTGTGTAGATAATTATTTCTAGTCAGTATTCCCACAAACACATCATTACTTTCATAGTCCATTGAAGTACATATGTTGGATGAGCTTCATAAAAGGACTAAATTATACGAGTATATTTACCACACCAATATACTCGTAATAAAAAATTTTAGCAACCTAAAAACCTAATCTAACGACGAGTTACCTCAAGGAGTAAGATTTAGGATTACCAAATGGTGTCGTTAAAAAAGAGTTTGTTGCAGAATGTTTAAATCTAGTTTTGGTCACTCGTGTTTTCGCACACTATAGAAATCAATCTTTTTAGGTTTAATGGTTGACTATAAATAAACTTGGAAATGTCATTCTCAACTCAATTGATAATTAATTGTAAGTAGCTGAAATTTTGTAAACAATTCGTCTCTACTTAGGTACGGCTTATTGTGGATACGCAGCATTGATTGATTATTTGTGCAATTTGATTTCAAAATACTTTTTAATTTTTGGCTTTGTGTCGTATTTAATTTGTTTGTATTTGTTGTCAATTGTGATTTTAATTGTAATTGTCTTATGACGTTATTAGATAAATAAATAAATAAATTGACTGACCGATTAATCGATCGCATTCTGTGTTGGTACGGAACCTTCAATTTTGGAAACCAACTCGCACTTGGCTATTTTTAAATGTACATACATGGTCAGGGACGCTCATAATGGCTACCTGGAAGCCGGTTCTTTTTTCAACAGCAACTGCTTGTGTATATCGCAATTTTCTACCTCTCGAGCGGTTTGTATTATCTATATCATAGTTTGTGGAAATGTTACGGTCGTCATATAAATTCAAGATAGGCACAGTAGATAAAGTTGTACGTACAGTTCACTTAGTATTCATCAAACATAGAAGGGACATGAGGGCTAATGATAATACTTGGAACTTGTCTCTAATAAGGATATGAAACCTTCTGAGAAACTGGATAATACGATACACGTAATGGCAACACTGTCAATAGTTCCAGTTATTAAACTTAATAGTAATACGAAGGATTCTTAGACACATATAATAATAAAGGTACTTGCCTAGGTAGACGAAGACATTTAAAAATGTTATATGGCAACGCATCCTCGAGACCTCTGGTGTTGCGGATGTTTGTGGGCGACGGTGATCACTTACCATCAGGTGAGCCGCCTGGTCGTTTGCCCTCCTTTCCCAATAAAAAAATATATCCGACTGAGGGCGTAGCACTGAGAGACCTCGGTGCGCATGCGAGTGAGCGAAATAGAACTACGCAATATTTAAATAGTGTAAGAGAGTTTTGGTACTGAAATTGCATAACGAGCTTTTTAAAAAGAGTAAAGTCTTTGAGGTACTGCATGTTTTGATTCGATTTACTATAAGACTAATATATTCTCTATTTTTCTGTTGTAAAAACAATGTTTTATTATGTTTTTGTTAATAAAAAGAACTACAAATTAAAAAAAAACTACTCGTCAAGGCGATCCAAAGGAGCCCAAACTCGATGAGGTTGTGTCGTTTCATTGCAGAGTTCCTTTAGCCACCTTCTAGCTCCATCACCTCCATTCGCTCCATGAGATCAGCTCCATGTCATCATAATATTGCATAGTCACGCGATTTACACATGTATGCAAAATTTTAGCTCAATGGGTAACCGGGAAGTGGATCAAATTTAATTGGCAAGATTTGATGTCAAACGTTTATTTGATTTAACCTACAGGTTAAATTAAATAAACGCTTGTAAAAATGGTTTAGATCACAGCTACAAATCAACATTTCTTATCGGTGTTTCAGTACTTGCTGGTTAAATATAAGTTATTTTATCGATATTTTTAATTCCTCACTGGTTTTGTTTTTGTTATAACCCGTAGAAACCGTCTAAAATAACTTTGAACACCTTTCATTTATTTATTTGATAAAAAATAAAAACATACCTACTCAATAAGGTCCAGCGTTAAACAACATCCTAGGGCACAAAAAATTACTATTTTCTCGGATACCTTTTCATCTAAGCTCTCCTTAACTATAATTTAATTGAATATTTAGTGCAATAACCGTCCATGAGTCAACATTTTACACAAAGTATATAAATTTCTGGTTTGTAACTCATTCGTTTGCTAACACTAGAGACCCATACAAGCGGAGTTTCCTTTATAGGAACTCCGTTTGACCTTTTGAACCTCAAAAACAGTCACAATGAATCAACGCTTGGTGAAAAGAATCTGCGTAGGCGTCATCACCTTGTCTCCCTTTTTGGCTTTGGTACCATTAAGTGTTTGTATTCCTGCATTCGATACGTCATACACTTGATAAATGCTAGTTCTAATATAAATCTCGAGCTCTTATGGGAAAATTATTGTTTACTTGTGCTTTCTACAGTGCGTCGCTATTTGAATTGTATTCAGGTTGTAAACCGGGCGTATTGTGCCGCTAAACAGTTTATCGTTGTGAAACGAACGTTCCTTTCTAAGCCTGTTTATTGGTCCAGTATTTGTATTATTTGGGTGTGTGAAAACTGATTTTCAAATTTTTATTGATATATTGTTAACTTATTTCTTTCTTTAATGTGAAATTATTATTTCTTAATTATAGAAGCTGTTTGGATTTTGTGGTTAAGTTTTGACATATAATTCTCTGTGAATGTTAATTTGCTAACACAGAATGTTGTCTCAATTGTTGATAAGTTTAGTATGACTAGGCAAGTAAAACTCGCAGGGAAAATCATTTCTACTATTATTATATTTTTTGCATTGATGATTTTTATTGGAGAGACGGAAGAAGCAAACTCACAGGCGTGACACTTACACCAGCTTTTGCAGTGTCACCATTAGGCATACCTAATCACACCGCAATACGTTGTAGTTTCCGATGCTCGTAGTTTTATGTCTCGTTCGTTCAGTAATATTACGTGCTACAGTGCCCTTCACGCCTAAACGCAGTAATGTTTGCACACTTCTGTTTACAAAAACAGCCAAATTGTCTGAAACTGTAAAAGGAGAGGTTGCTGCTTACAGGGTTTATCACCAGGTATTAAACCTGAGATTCCCAACTAACCCTAGTAATAAATATTTCAAAACGCACATTTTTCTTCTACGATAAGTACTTTTACAGCAAAATCTTTCTGTAATCCAGCCTTTTGGCCAAATTTAAAATTAGGGACAGGCGGCTTTGCGGGTACAGTGTGGATGCAGTTTGATTATGTATATTTTTCAGTTGTCCTAAAATTAAATCATGTCTCTACAGTAATAACCCTCTGAATATCCTTTTCAAAGGTCTCCTTTGTCTTTTATAAAATATTATGTATACATTTAATCCCCGCGGGGTGCCGGGGTAGAATATATCCATAACCTTGTATTCCCGTGGGAGTTGAAAGAGGTCTTTGACCATAACGTAGACAGCAGTGCCTTCTGAAGAACTGTTACCTTACACTGCGATCCCATATAAAGCGTAGGTAAGGTAGACGTCATTGTTAATGAAACATACAAAATTGTAAATTGATTATACTCATTAAGTATATTATAATTTTTGACAACATCATCTTTTACCAACAGATCAAATGGCGGTCACAGTCAAGCCAATCAGCAATAAAAAAACGACAAAATTATACTTTTACAATTATTTATGATTTAACAAAATTCCAACGAGAGGTAAATTATAGTCATGTGGAAGACTATAATTTTCCTCTCGAGATATTTACTCTTATTGGAATTTCGTAAAGTAACCCGCGGAGCACGCGTCATTCCAAAAAAGAAAATATTAAAAAAATATTTATGATTTCTTTTTTTTTCATTGTATTACAATGCACGTGTATTGCCACCTACTCTGTGCCAAGTTTCTAGACGTAAAATACAAAATTTACAGCATATAAATAAACGTTACAGTGGTTATTATATACTTTTACAGTTTATATTATATACTTTTACAGTTTATATTATATACTTTTACAGTTTATATATCGCTATTATATACTTTTACAGTTTGATGAATTATCAATACCTGAATTTATGATTGTGTTAAGATCCGTTTGGAGCTAACGCTATCTGCCCTGCCTACTGTGGATTACAGGCACATGAGGCTTAACATCTATGTCTCAAGGTGAAGGGCATCGTGCAATTTGTGACTGTGACAAAATGCATCTGTTATAGGCAGAGGTAAGTCTGCTTAAAATGAGGTGGGCCTCGAGCTTGTTCCGTCACAATAACGTAAAAAAACCATACGCTGTCAAGAATGTATAGATAAGATAAGATAAATGACATCTTACTCTACTTGATGTTCTTAAGAATGCGAATATATATAATTCTTATCTTTTTTTATTGGATTGTGACTGAAAAAGCACGAGGCCCAACTGAGGTTATAAGCGGTAGCTGATCTGAGTTTCAGGTTAAAAGGCTGCTGCCGGAACACATTGTCAGGTACTTGGTGAGAAATTTTCCACTTGGAGGCGGTAGCTACAGTCAGGCGAACATTTGCAGAGTGCCCTTCCAGTAGCTTCCACAATGCGGTGAAGCAAAAGCAGGCGGTGGGGTTCAAACCTTGGACCTGAGGCTTGGAGTTAGCTATTACTGCTTCGCTGTTATTGCTTCAGAACTATTACACAAACAATTTTTGCGAATTTAGTTCCACATCCACGTCCCAGTAATTCTAGGCTAGCCTGAACAATATCTTCGACCACATCATCACTTACCATAAGGTGAGATAGTGTGCAAAGGCCATCAGCTTGTACAAATATTCGGAGCTCATATTCGGATATAATTCTGATTTTCGCTGTCGCAAGTATTACGTGAAGATGTCACGTAAAGCCTGAATTTAAAACAATTGAAAGTTGAAAAAAAAGTAGCCGTTTGGTGTGGTGACGTTGGGTCCGTGGGGACCGGGTGCTCATCGTATTTTCCAAAACTTATCTGTGCGCTTGGTCGATGCGACGCGTGATAAAAATTCTGGCACATATTTGGCTCAACGAATAAGCATTGCAATTCAACGGGGTAATGCTGCCAGCATGCTGGGCACGCACCAACTGGTCCTGGGCTGGAGCATTTGGACTGCCTATGAGTCTTCTATGTCTTATAGGTTGTCTAAATGCTTTTATTGTAGTTGCTGTAGTGTTGTATATAGTTCGTAGTATTTTGTTAATAAGGGCATACCGCCGGTAAAAAAAATTTAAAGTTGAACATACACATTTCATCAAATTTAAAATGTAATTGTTGTCTGAAAAAAGTTTCTCTCCAAATCTGACATAATACATGTATAATTTTTATTCCACGTAGCCAATGCGGTAAAACAACACCTTCAGACATAAATATCTATTATTAATATCCTGACCTGTATGGCGATCATGCAATTTTGTTACAATTTCTGATTGAAAGCAAAAAAAAATAATTTCTGAACAGCTCAACTGAATTAAACATTAAAATGGCCTCACTTTCGCTTACTACGAACTGAAGGATGCACGAATTAGATAGTTAGTTCCATATACATTTTATATTATATAAATTAAGACTTTAAATAAATTATTATTTTGCAACTGCAAGCCTAGAGTATGAGTAATAGAGGTCAGTAAACTGAAATTATTTTTAATTGTACTTTATTACAATCATATTAATCAATATCAATGTACATAATCGCCTAGAAAATCATCACATGTATACAGGTGAGATGTTTTCTAGTAGATTCATCACATTCTTTACACATGCCTATCTTTTTAAATTGCTTTTTTAGTTTAACTTCTTCAATTATTTGGTCGTGAATAATCCTATTAATTAATTGAATTTTGATTTGTTGCCGATCACTTAACAAAGATATTTTTTGTAGCGGGCGTGAAAGTTGAACCTCTTATCATTGTAAACACTGCTTAGGTTTATATATAATTTTAAGAATATGACATTGATAGGTACTTGTGAACTTAATTCAAGTATTTCTAAATGAAAATTATAATTATTATTATTATCGAAGTCAAATTCCAATACATCATTGTTTCTGCGACCGCAAATAATTCAGTAACTACGTAGTAAAATAATTTATTATCAATACAACAAATCCATTCCACAAACAAAACAATAACAAGAGTCTATATTGTTATATTACAGCTAGCATTACTTTCCCCGTCTTGTAGTTTCAGTCCCGAGAAAGGTTATCGATTTTCGATAACGGTTACGTGTCCGTTGCGGAATATCGATACTTTATCGTTATTGTAATCTCAATACTGGAAATGTCACAGCACTATCGGTGGATGTCGGACTTGTAAAGCTGAAATTAGTTTATTGAAAGGTCAGCTAGCGAATGATTTCATGCTGAAGAATTATGCACTTAGTTACCAATATAGTCTTGTTGCGGAAGAAGCACTGGGCCTACCTGGTGTTAATAAAAGGTAATGCCTATTACAGTTCGTCACAAGAGGCGAAATGCACTGCACCCCTCAGACATAAAGCTGTTGTTTCGTGTGTATGTAATTTCACAGGAACCCATACAATTTGAGCTAAAAAACTGTCGCGAGTTTTGTCCATAATTATTATTTAGTAACCGGCTAGGACTCGCGTAATATTTACCGGATATTTCTCCGACCAGTTTCGAACTTATTTGAAGTTCTTCGTCTGGGAGTCACGATTGTGCACAGCGGCGAGCGCGGGCCTCAGCACGTAACTGGCGTTGAGACGGTTGCGCCGCAGCTGTCAAAGTCAGAGTTTCTCCGTCCGAACTGTCACTTCTGTCACTATCACTGTGATTGTCAATGTCGTTTTGGTAGGTAAGGGAATGTTGACACACTACACTTGTACTATCCTCTTCGCGGTTCCATCCCGATGCCGTATCACAAATGTTAAGGAACAAATACACTTCAAACCAGAACACAGTAACTGCTTGGCGACAGAAATAGGTACAGTGGCAGTACTTCCCTGGACGAACTACCACAAAGAGATCTATTGCTACTTAAATTTATAAATAAGTACTAACATGTACTTTTACATCCTATCAAGAAAAAACTCTTGAAAAATATATCATTGGTTATTTTTAAACAATACTTAGATCCTTAGTGACATAGTGACGAATGAATATTGAGGGAAGTAAATAGTAAGTATAACTAATAGTAAAAGACACGTGTGATATTTATTTAAAGAATTTTTGATATTGCGTTATTTCCAAAATGTGTGAACTGTTGCATGTTGATGTATCATAAGATAAATAAGAAACTGAAATTGGTGATTTAAAATTATTAATAAGAAGAAATTAGTTTTAATTTGTTTAATTAATTAATATAATATAAAATGTTGATATTAATTTATGTACGATCTTATAATATCTGAAATATTTGATTTGTTTTGACCATCGAGTGAATTAACGCACAAATAATTATGTATCAGTAACAGTTGATGAACTGCAACGAATCGACCACATTAAATTAATTATGGCCCCGAGAAGTCACGTGGGTCCTTATTAGTGTAGAAGCATAACGAATTCACCCGTTTTCAATGGTAACAACATACAAAACTGTCAAAGGTAACTCCCAGCACTGAGGGGGCAGACATAAACATCGTTCGACGATCAGCGTCGTGTTCACTTCCTAGAATTATTTCGGAACCCGACTCTCAAGTTCGGTATGGCCGTAATTCATAACATTCTTATTAATACCGTTGATTAGTCTACAGAAAGCGTATTAACTGCTAATTTTGTGACTTATATGACTTACACTCTTAGTACCTTAAAGCTTTACTTGGAAATACCAGGATTAAGTATTGTGCGAATGCGCCTAGGGTTGTCAACTTCATTATGGATAGGTATAATATTTTTGAGGCTATAATTAAGTATGTAAAAATAATTGTTGTATAAAATATAATGTAATAACGGTTATATACCTTAAATGTTATATCGGCAGCCTTGTGAATACCCTGCCCATGAACATTGACCTGAGCCCTATTTTCTATCTGTGATCTGTGAACACAAAATCAGATTTCATCATCTTACGACTGGTATCAGTCGGATTGTCCACTGCTGAACACAGAACCTCCCCTATTTAGGGGAGACTTACCATAATCCCCACGCTTGGCAGGCGTCTTGGTCTTTCTATTAACCTTTATTTAATTTTAGGTGATGAGCTTAAATATACTTATTAACTTTTTATGTGTAGTTGTTCGCTTGAGTTAGTTTTATTATATGTAAGACACTAATTAAACTGAATTACATAATAATATATAAAATTGATATTGAGATAGTTTTGTATTACTGTAATGACCGTCCCTAGAGATTGCCACACTTTCCGATTATGAGTATTCCTTATCCAAGAAACACCAGCTATTTTCCGAATACCATCCTCCCAAAGAAAAGGGAGTTCATTCTTCATAGATCGTTCTTAACTTCAAAACCTTAAAAAGCATGAAGTATATTTTATAATGTTATATTATTCTGTAAATGTAATTTTATTGTAGATACGCATTTGTCTAGATATTTTAATTCGAAAAATAGTTTGATAAATTGCATTGAAATCTAAAGTAAAGTTGTAAAGCAACGTTTATATTGACCTTCAATTTTTAAGTATCATTATAGAAAATCTCAAAAATACAAAGTTGCTAGAATTAGAGGAGGCGAACAATGATAAGTACGTATACTATTGTAGTACTCGTATGTGGTAGTTTCAGCTACTGTACCTAAGTTTTTTTAAATATATATAACGCCGCCATCTGATATATTTAGTGACATACAAAATTATATAGTGGAGTCGGCAACCCTATAGCTGACTCCTAGAAAGGCTGTAGGTACGTTCTTTTGTTCACTAAGCACTTCCTTGTGCTTAATTACTTTGTATGATGTTAGGGTCCAAGTCTCGATGTAATGGTGTAAATTTACTTAAATTCCTACCTTAGCTTACGTATGTAGTCTTTAAAATACCAAATCTTACTCTAATTATGCAAAGATTGACACAAGAAAAATATTTAGAAAAGAAAAAAAAATTTTTCTATGAAATTTATTGCCAGTCGTAAACAATTTAGCTTTATCACTTACTATCAGGTGAGATAGTTGTCCAAGGCTAGCCTATCAGCAATAAAAAAACCGGTCAAGTGCAAGTCATACCCCGTTCTTTTGGAGTTCTGTATTGCAACCGCCCATAAAAGTAGGAATACTCACTGAATCAGATCGCGGATTCTAAACTATATTAAAATTAGCTAATATGGTGCATAATGTATATGTTTTTTTTGTTTATTAGCTAATTTGTATTCTTGAGATAGACCCCGTAACCAAAATAGCTTGAGATTGACACTTTGACAGATCACAAACCCTCATATACCTAATATTTTTTTCTTGTAAATTTTTAATAACATATTTGTAAAATATTTTATTGTAAAATATTTAAATTACATTTTTACTGTACATGTTAGAGTAACCAAGAAACTATTGTTAAACCTTCTCATGCAATATTCTCCCCTCCCCCCCTGAAAAGTTATCTTGTGCAAAATTCATCTTAGTATTTTGTGTGGAACTTTGACCATTCTACATAAAATTAAATTAGTTAGGTTTTTAACTCGTTCCGATTGCACACACCCGTGACATAGGTACAGTCAGACAGACAGACAGCGGAGTCTCATTAATAGGGCTTGGATTTTGGCCCTTTGTGGACGGAACAGTTAAAAAATATTCTATTTTTCCATCGGGTAACCGAACGGTCTTCTATAAGACACCACCAACGGCATAAAAAATATGATCGCCTCAAACAACATCCACATGTCTGAATCTTGCTTTAGCGACTTTCACTGTTAGTGCATCTGCTTGAGATAATTTTTTCCTTCACATTTAATTAAACAATATCTACCAGGTAGCTCCAAACTCATTTTATTGCACGAAATTCCACTCCCTTTCTTGCTTCGAGGTCTATTAGCACGTGTGTGCAAAGTAGCGGCTTGCACGGAAATTCTACGCGGACTAATTCTTTAGTTGCATTGTTATCGTGGGAAGTCTTCCTTTGCCAATGTTTAGTCTGGCTGTCTGTCTGTTACGATATAATAGTGTTTAATTTAGTTTGAGGCAACGTTTCAAAATAACCTAGTTCTGCTGAATGGAACGAATATATAATGTCTTTTCATCTATTTGGTATGACTGACTCAAATAATATAAGATATGCTAAGTACGATATTCCCTGTGAGGTGCCGGGCTATTACCCCCCCCCCCCCCCTTCCTGTGGGAGGATAAAAGGGGCAGCAGTGCCTTCTAAACGCCTGCCAAGCGTGGGGAATAGATCTGAAACTTACGATCCAGAGCTACCACACATGCTAGTAGTAGCTTAATGTGAACTATAAGATGGTATAAGGAGCATTTTCTGTGCCAAACGTGCGGCAACTTGTTTGAAGCGCTCGTAGCGAAGTTAACTTAGCCGTTCTTAACCGATCGGCTAAGTTAAGCAACGTCCGCCGCGGTCATGACTTGGATGGGTGACCGATGGTGACATTACCACTGAGCGTGCACGTGCTTCGGAGGGCACGTTAAGCCGTCGGTCCCGGTTGTTGTCTCAGAATGGCAGTCGTTATAGCATGGTGGTAGGTATTTTGCAAATGTTTACCACCAATACCACCCTCAAGTAGAAAATCTGTCGCCAAGCATCTAACGGTGTGTTCCAGCAGCAGTTATTGAGAGCCAGTAATTCTAGGTTAGCCGGAACAACATCTTCGACCACATCATCACTTACCATCAGGTGAGATAGTGGACAAAGGCTATCCTACGACTAAAATCAGCAGTGGTATACTACTGATTTTAGTCGTGCTCATTTTATTTTGCACATTATTTTCCTTTTGCCAGTTTGAACACCAAAATGAGTAACATCACCGATTTATTTTATGCTATCCTGATAGAAATATTACGAGACCCACCTGGTGTTCAACTTTAACCTTTGCCGAGTCTGACAGTTACATTTCGTCACAAGTGGCGAAGTGCACTGCGCCAATCACCCTGGGACTGAGACATAAAGTTGTTAAAACTCATATGCCTATAATTTCACCGGCACCCACACCCATCAAACGGGAACACAGTAGTGCAAACATGCTTGGTATGTTGTCAGTAGTTCCCCGGACGAACTCACACAAAAAGTCCTACTGCTACTAAAATATTAACTCTGGAACTATAGGTATACATTTTAAACTAACATCTGCCAATTAAAAGTATTAAAACTAGATACTTCATATAATAGGGAGATGACTCTCCCACGGTACATATTGACCTCCATTCTGCTATGATCAATTTAACAAAACCTTGAGACACATTCTTATTACATTACTATCGACAGTCCATTGACAAATGGTTTTGAGATAAAGCACATCCATTCCCACGTTAGATCCACTGTGTCACAGTAAACAAGTAGGCGATGGTTAAAACAAACAAGAATAGTACTGTCACAGTGTCAAAACAGTAGGATTATGATGTTGCGTTATTTCAACTAAATTATTTGTAACCTAATTAATGAGTCATAAGTCATAAAATCCCCATGTGGTGCCGGGTTAGAATTGCACCTCCCCATATCATCCCATGGGTGTCGTAAGAGGCGACTAAAGGAAAAATACGGGAAGGTGGGCAGCAACGCCTTCTACAGAACTGCCAACTTACAATGCGATTCCCAAGACGCCTGTCAAGCGTGGGGATTATGGCAAATACTCCCTTTATATATGTGCTTCGCTTAAACATATTTAACATATAAGTTACGTTTCTTCTATATGTGGCAGGGGATAGGAGTCCATTTTGCAGAAGAAGTTTATATGGGGGGATTTAAGCGTTTTAATTTATGTACCTAAAGTAAATATCGTTTCCTTGATTATAAGACGTAGTGCTTTTTTCATTAATTCATTTAAGATTGTTTTTTTTAAACGGATATAAGCATTCTATATAATAATTAGAAATATAATTTGTATTGATCTAATATAAAGACAAAAAACTTTATCCATCGAAATTATAGAGCTGTATTCATGTTTCTTTTTTCCATCGAATGATATATAAATATATGGAATCGTAATTTCGGATCAGGCATAGTACGTGTCATAAAAAATTGTTTAATCAATACAAGTTATAATCGCGTCCACCTGATAATATATTAGAGTTTTAATAGTACATTTATAATCCTTCGAGCCATTATAAATAGAGTATCACTGAAGAGTCCTAGACGGCTTGTAATAGTAGTTGTCCCAATGCGTCCTACTGTTTATTACCTTCTGTGAATACGCTGTTGATACGAGACATTACGCGACGCGAAGTGACACTCACGACAGTCAGTACCCGCGACACGTGATCAATGCTTCAATTGAGAATGCTTTCTATGGGGATTGTTTTTAAACTGTTGAAATAAAATTTTATACTGTTGAACATTACACACCTAGAATTCCTTAAATATTCATCTTCTAATTGCCTTTGTGCCTATTCACCAAGAAGGTATTTTTTCTACTGTTCCCTATCAGCCATGTTCATGTGAGCTAAAGTCAATCAAAGAATTAATTTATTGAAATTTGGTTATTAATTAAATAGTTTTTTTTATAATAAATTAAAGAATAGTCAATAATCTAAAACTGCTCCTTATCGTGTCACCTTTTTGTTATATTTTGTAGCTGATTGACCTTAGACTACTATCTCACCTAATGGTGAGTGATGTTGTGATCGAAAATGTTGTCCAGGCTAGAATTTCTGGCCTTTAAGGACAGCTGCCAGAACACACCGTTAGGTGCTTGGTGACAGATTTTCTGTTTGAGGGTGGTAGATATAGAGCTATCCAGGCAATACCCTACCACCATGCTATACCACAGCAGACGTTTCTTGATCAGTTAAGAACGACGTAAGCTTACCTATGAGCGCTTCAAAACACAAATTTCTGAATGTATAGATAAGGTAAAATTCATACATCTGCAATGATTCATTTATTACACATGCATTCTTGTAATAGACTAGTCATTAACAATAACCGGTAGGTAACCAGATGACTTACTTAAACCACGTTTTGATAATAAATTACTATTATATATTGTTGTTTTTCCTATAACATGACTTTAATGTGTTGATTACCTATGTATATAGTACATGCTGGGTGCTATTCTGCTCTGTTATTGTCTTAATGATCATTCCTGTGTCTAAGATCACAGAAAAATCGCCGCACATATACCTATTTAAATAATCGCACTTAGTCGAGGGGCGTACTTGTTTAAGACTGAAAAATTAGCCTTTTGGTATGTGACGTGACCAGGTGTGGTCGGTAATATATGTTTACTCTAACAACATAGTTCTGACTTTGTATTTTTGGCCGGTCGCTTATACTTGACGTCGATCTTCATGGGGTTCATCTAGTGTTAGTGAAATATTCGCGATGGTAAAAAGTCGTTTTGTGTACCGAATTTGGAGCAACTACAACCCTACTCACCTCGAACTGAGGAGAGTGGCATGCTGCTAATATATGGCCTTTTTTTCGATTTCCACGGAGAAAATACGGAAAGTTTGTTTTTTCGATCCTATTATATAAATAAAATTTGGAATTAAATTAATATTTTATTTGCTCTAAATTATAATGTAAAGAAAAGATGGTTTTCTGCAACACAACATACGAGAGAAGTGAATAGTTACATGTATAAATTTATAATTATTTTGTATGACTAAGCTTTCCCTAATGAGTTTAAAAATAATAAATTTCGTTAAAAACTTAGGACATAACTTTTCGTCATAAAATTATATTGACTACTGACATGAGATTAAAAAATTTAATTGCTCTAAAGCCTTAATTTCTACGAATAAATTTAAAAAACATAAACATTATAAAAAGGTATACAGAAGAGTCTACAAGTGGCCACAATTATAATAATAGTTATTATGGCTAATAGTTACATAATAGTCATTAAGTTACCTGTAAGGCAGACTAGAACATAAATCTAAATGCAATGATACCATATTCATACTGATAAGATTATTAAAATGTAGGATGTATTAAATATTATTAAAATAAGACACTTGCATGCAGCCGCCGCCGCCGCGCGCCTTTGTGCCTGCAATTAGGGCCAATTCTGCCATGTTGACGACTGTGTGATATCGAAGATTAAGAATATAAATAATAATATTCTTAAAATTGACTCATTGTATATGCATTGCAATCAGGGCAATGGTGCCAGTACGATGGGCACGCCGCACTTGGTAGTGGGCTGGGAGCATTTGGACTGCCTGTGAGTCTGCAATGGTTATTTTAGTTGCTGTAGTATTGTATATAGTCCGTAGTATTTTGTTAATTAAGGCATACCGCCGGTAAAAAAAGGGAATGATCCATTTTCTCCTATTGCTTACGTGAGTTTCTCAGAACTGAAAACTTGTAACATATCTATTACTTAACCTTTTCTGCAAACGTAGAATTTATATTTTTTTAAATTCTTCTTTCGCCTACCAAATTGTTTGTAGATCTTAATGCAAAATAATCACTCTATTTCAATCACATTTTAATCTTATTGGATCACTTTCTATATTATTACTAGCTTTCCGGGCGCGGCTCCGCCCGCGCGTATGTCGGTTATCACGCTTTAACCTCTTTTTGCGCAGTTGGATAAAAACTATCCTATGGTTTTTCCCGGGTCTCAAACTATTTCCATACCAAATTTCATTCAAATCGGTCCAGTAGTTTTGGCGTGAAAGCGTAACAAACAGACGGAGTTACTTTCGCATTTATAATATTAGTACTGATTTTGTAACTCATGATAAATTGCTAAGATATTTTATATTTCTACAGTTTACTTCATATGTACCTAATGTGTAATACAGGTATATTTTTGTATGATTATTGATTATACACGTATCAAGGAAAAAAGGTGAAAAAAATAAATATATCCATATACAATTATTTCATCCGAAAGTTTATCAATCACAAATATCGATATGCTATACCTGCCACAACATGGCGTTTGCTTCGCTTGAGAAACAATGGACACAAGTACGTACACTACATCATAAATGCTCGCCTTATCTTGTACAACTTAATTAAAACCTGTCCAAATTAAACAACTGACTGAAAGCGAGTTGCATTCCCAGGAGAATTATCTATTTGCTCAACAGAAGTATATATTTGACTGAAGTTAACAAGTTACGCTGACTAGTTAGTTAACATACAGACAGGATTGGTTTTACTCGTGGTCACGGTTAGTATTACAAAGTTCTAGTAAGGTAGTTATTCCAAAGATAGATGCAATGTTCGTTTTCAGTTGATAGCTTTAACTTATTTATGTATACCTTGTATGTATACTTTTACTTATACCTGTTTACGTGGTATTATAATATGTTCTATGCTTGTACTAAAACTTAGTGTTGATTTTAACGCCATCTTCAGGAACTCCTTAGTAAACTCAAATAAGTTAAGGTATTTTTCGAAGCACTTTTTTATATGATTGTGACGGAACAAACACGAGGTCCACCTGATGTTAAGCGGATTAACATCTGCCCAAAATGTATAGTTGCATTTCGTACTAACGAATTGCATTGCGCCCCTCACATTGAGACATACAGTTGTTATGTCTCATGTGCCTGTAATTTTTTGCTTAAACTTGTGAATGATTAGCATGTTTTTTGACGAAATGCATTAAACATTTGGGTTTTCCAATGTTTTTCAGCGGTTCTTTTTGTTAACCTTGAAACATGTTTGGTTACTAAATATGAAAGCCGTTAGGTGCTGACAGGTAATACAAATACATACGTCATTATCATTCATAATTTTATATAAGCATTTGTAAACACTTTCAAAACTTCACTACCTAATTTCTTGAAGTCCTTTTCATAAGTTGGCAAAGATAATATAATCGATGAACTTACTGGTGTAACGCCTTTTAATATTACACAATTCAACACACAACATCTAATTTGCTAGGTATCAATTCTATCTCAAATCGATTGACGTAAAATTAAACCGAATCACTAAACGTTAATAAGATTTTCAATAAATTGTATGACATTTAGATCGGTGTACATTTGGAATCGTTAGTTAGTTTTGCAATGCACGTTTGTGAGTCGTAAATGAGACGGAGATCTTGATAGTATCTTGTTGCTTACTACTTTATGCATATCCCGATTCTATGTCTTGTCAATGTTGGTAATGATAATTAGGTTCCATCAGCGTGTTTATATGCTGCCGTGGTGCTGCTGGAACAGACGATGGAGCATTCGATATTTCACCCTATGTGTCCTTAGTCCTTACACATCCTATGCTAAATGATCAGAAATAGGCAGAACGGAAGGCCCATACAATTGTATTTGGAAAATTTTTATCATCGAATATACGAATAAACAAATTCAAATTATGTAAATAAATTCAATGTACAAAGCGAGGGAGTGAAAGTTTTATGAACAATCCATATTAAATAATAAGAATATTTAGGGAATTATTAAAAAAAAAATGCGGTTGGATGTATTTTTTAATGCTTTTCTAAAATTATAAATAGGTACAATGTTTTGTTAAAATGCTATCTTTACTATATGGACTAAGATGTATAATAAAATAAAATAATAAAAGTTTGAATAAAGGTTTGTTTTATTTTTCCACCTTTCTTTCTTGGTTAGTGTATAATATATATAGTATCATACGAGAATATACCTTAAATAAACAAATTAGGTACATTTTAAGTAAATTATATACAAATATAAACTATCTTAACAATTATTATGACTTTTATGATTGGAATTGCCCGTGGGGTGCCGGGCTATAATGTCACCCCCAATCTCTACCCGTGGCTGTCGTAAGAGGCGACTAAGGGTAACACGTCAGAAGGTGGGCAGCAGCATTTTCTGCTTACACTGCGACCCCCAAGACGCCTGCCAAGCCTGGGGACTATGGCAAAGCCCCTTATAATGATATAATGGTGTGGTTAGCAGTGGACAATCCGGCTGACACATGATATGGAAAGACATATGATTGAAATGGAAAGACTTTTTGTCAAACTGACCCACAATCCAAAATCACGCTAATATATTTACCGAAATCATAACAACGTTTTAAGCAAAAAACTGTCTAGCTCGTGAGATATTTCATCAAATACCCTATTACTCTATTCATTTATTATCGAAACAGTCACCAAAAAGCACCGTTATGTGATACTAATAAACTCCTCGTTGTTTTTACTCTAAGGGCCTGTTTCAGAATGTTCGATTAAGTTCCGGTTTTACTACCCAGAATATATTTAATAAATAAAACACTATCTTTTCGTTTCACAGTCATCGATTTAGCCTATCCATCGGTTAACGCTTGAAACGCGCTGCATATTAACTGTCATTTTTATCATTCAGTTATTTTATGTGTTGCATAGCAACCCGAAACTTTATTAGGACATTCTGAAACGGGCCCTTAATCGCGCAAATATATGTACCAAAATCATAACAATTTTTTAAACAAAACGATGCCAAGCCCTTGATATAATTCATCAAATCAAATCATTGGTACACCATATTGTCTAAATAATCACCGAAAAGCCCCGTTACAATTCTCCGCCAGTCGATTACAACTTACAGCCCTTAAATCTTGCTAATAGTCCAAAGGCCGTTAAATTTAATAGTAGTATACAGAAGAGTTAAATCTTAATGGTATATCAGGAGGATCTTAATGACCAGATCGACGCTTTGGTTTATTTTGTGGAGGAGATTGAGACGTTAATGATATAATTAAAGATACTGGGAAAACAATCAGAGGTGATAATGATGTCGGTCGATTAGATAAGTTTTCGGTATTGTGGCAAATCGTCGATCAATGACTCAAAAAGGTTACGCTTGTAGAAAAAGGTTAGTTCAGCGGCTTTAGAATGTTACCCTTGGATGTCGTAAAAGCAAAAAGGGAACGCCAAATTAACAGCATTCCACTGCTTAAGTTGACGTGATTACCGTTATATTATTTATTTATTTATACTGTACTGTAACTGCCGGATCGTCCACTGCTGAACACAGCCTCCCCTATTAAGGGGGTATTTGCCATAATCCCCACGTTAGGCAGGCGTATTGGGGATCGCAGAGTAAGCTGGCAGTTCTTTAGAAGGTGCTGCTGCCCACCTTCCAGTATTTTCCCTTATTCGCCTCGTACGACATCCACGGGATGATATGGGGAGGTGCAATTCTAACCCGGCACCCCACGGGTATTTATTTATATAACTGTTATATTAGGCGTATAACAGGACACTTTATCGGGCTGAGAGCTAGCGGGTAAGTACTACATTATAAGAGAAGAATAATATTGCTTGACACCAGAATCTGGGGGTCGGCATCAGGTAAGTTATATAAAGCTCGATTACCACTCATTCGCTGATTGATGACTGATATAAATGTTCTCCTAGATATTTATAGATATTCCTATTCTAGATAATATCGTCGAGTTGGTTTTTGTATTGCAAAAATGACACAAGGGTTTCGTTTTATGAGAAAAATAAAAAATCATAAAAATAAGGTCGGCCAAGTAACAACGGATATCGTATCTCGAAAACGGTAAGATGTGGGTAGGTGAGGTTCTTCTTCTTCTTATTTTATTTAATAGGTAAGGTTCGAACAAATTGAATTGGAAGAACTGTCAAATGGCACTTTAAGCACAAGTAAACAAAATGGCGGAATTCTAGATGGCCGCGATATAAAGTGCTCCGATCGTGCTGAAATAAGGCCGAATAAAAGCAAAGCCAAATAAAATAATATGTGTGGGGTTGTATGTGATGCCGTTGGAGAACATATTATTATTAATATTATGTTCCTGTGCTGAGAGTCTTGTCTTTGTACCAACTCCAGATAAAGTGAGATAGTAAGATGATTAGTGTTGTTGTTATTTCATAATTGTATAGTAGGTAAGTGTTAAAGTTTGTTAGGTACACTGGCGACATCATCAGTGAATGAAAGTACCAGATACAGTAACTAGCGGTGTAATAACTATTAATACAGACATTACTTTTGGTCACATTAGGACTTTACTCCAGAAATTGAATTCAAGCGCTGGTGGCGTAGCTTACTTAGTCGTAGTTATACGTTCAACTAAGTTATACAAGGTCCGTTGCGATAGTGAATTAGATGAGTGACTGCTAGTGGCATTACTACTGAGTGCTGTGGATGGCACGTCAAGCAGTCGCATCGGTTCAGGTTAGATCTCTCGGTCAGGTTGCTATCTTCGGATGGCAGTTGTTATATCATGGTGGTATGACACATTGCGAATGCCAGCCTGGCTAGCTACAACTTTCAAGTAGAGAATCTGCCACGAACCTTACACGAGTCTTTTTGTCTTTACTTTGAGATGTCTTTGAGAGCCAGTATTCTAAAATAGCCTGAACAACATCTTCAGCCACTTGCCATCAGATGAGATAGTGATCAAAGGCCTATTAGAAAATGATGTATCACTACAGGACCATATTAGTGCACAGTACATTATTATTCCTACTGTTAAGGCTCGGAAATTACGAAATAGTGCCAACATGATATGGTAAATCTCATAAACCAGGTACCGGATGGTACTGCAATTTAAATACACGATACTCAAGGATATAAGTAATACTTTCATCGATTTCAAAACATGTTTCCTAATAATTGGCTCGATAGAAAAAAATCTCAAAAACACCTCTGAAAATAGAGGATTCCTACTTTTTCCGCCAGATTTTAGTGTATTAAAAATTGGATTTTTTTTCTAAAATATTGATTTTTTAAGTACAATAAATTTCATTGATTATTTTAATCCAAAAAAAGCACAGTTAATGCGTACTGAGCCTGTTTACAAAATGTCACATACGCCCTTTCATTCCGAGAAGCGTTAACATCATGTCGCACTATTTACTCCAGCGATCTACGTATATTGCTATCATCCTCGCTCATATCGCGGTCAGCCGCGTCATGCGTCGGACCTGTGTCACTTTTCTCGGCGATCTCAATTAAAATAAAACATGGGTAAAATTATAAATAAACGCTTTGGGAATGCAAAAAATCGTCAAAAACGCATGATGGACATAATAAGGTAAGCATCTATGGCTTCCTTTCTCCATGTACCTATGTATATATCTCTTATATTAATGAAATTATGATATGATTGTGAACCCTAACGCAATATAAAAAACACTTCAAACATTTTACAAGGTACAACTTTAGCTACCTAAAATAATTATTATAAGCAATATTCAGAATTTTTCGTAATGAATGTGTTGTAATTATTTTAGATGGATCATGATTAATTTATACAGTTTCTGACAATAAGGCACACAGGTTATGTACATAATTTTCGACAAATTAATCGTCGTTCAAATAGCGCATAGTAAGTGACATCGCTTCGCAATTGAGAGGCACGTGGATCGAATCCAGCGTAAAGAGATTCTTTTTGGTCTAATTTTAATTTTACGACATAATTCTTAATAATACAATAATAATTTTACGTATGTACGTGGACCAATATAATGTGTCTGACAGTAAGGCATAAACGATATGTGTGTAATTTTCGACACCTTGGTCAATGATTGTATAGTGTGTAACTACTGAAGTCGAATCAGAAGATCGAGTACCGTGGATCGAATCTCACATACCTAGATTCTTTTTGGTGACTTTTTTATTTGTATTACTTTTTATTTGATACGTATTATATTTACGTATAATTAAGTTTTCTGACGCGTATTCAATTTACGATTACAATGCTTGCAAATTTATTAGGTATCTCGAGTTTCCATGTTTTCATATAATTAGAGAGTTTAGTATATCTAATGAACGTGAACATTAAATAGGTACTACCTAATCTAGCTACCTGAACACGTTTTTTCATAGATCTCGAAAAAGTATGTCTTGGATGGACACGAGTTGCCACAGCGTAATAGTTACAGTAGAACAACATTTTCAATTTACTACAAAGCTATGTTGAGTAAACACCGTCCTTCTGTCCACTACTATAGAAAACACAAACTTTCATACATGGAAAGTTATTGAAATATTCATGGTATTATCGAGTACGTAATATATTAGTACATATAAATTAGTAGTAAAAAGATGGCCGTAAACGTTTGATGCGATAGAGATAATGAAATTCTGAAATGAAAACTTAATACAAAAAGATGAAGCCTGAGTTTCTGCTTTAGAATGAGACTTTCCATGGTTTTCTTGAATAGCATAAGAATTAAGAACTGACTAAAAGAAAATGAAATAATTAGCACCATACCAATACTTACGTAAGAACATCGAGTAAGGTGCATTATAGAGGACTTAACTATAACGCCCTTAATAACCAAAGTGTAGCGGATATACTACCAAAGAGAGTATTCCCCAGGACGTTTTGGTGTTAAGGGGCGGCCGGTAATTCAACAAAAGTTAAAATTATACACATTATAGCCATTATGTTTTTAAATGTTACATCTTCTGTGTTGTATAAACAACATATGGTAGCCATATAAACAACCCCATATATTGGATAGGAGGATGCTTCTTGGTTATTGATACTATCCCATAACTTACTTACCAATAAAATTCTTACCCCCGGTTTCTGAAACGCAAATCAGCGACAAATTATTTTAAATACTTGTTAATCCATTGTCATACGCAGATTGGGTTTCTAAAAACTTCATGTGACTGTTTGTCAACACTAATGTCAAATCTCCAATTAATCGACAATTATTTCAATTTTGGGTTTCTGAAAAGCTTTTCGGTACGTTAACGGTTTGTTAAACTGACTAATTCTAATTGCCCAAAATCGACCAATTATTCTAAGATTAACGTGTTGATATCGTAAAACTATATAAAAATAGTTTTAAGCATTCCTACCTACAACGTTTACTCTAATAACTGATAAGATAGAACAAGAACAGAATTATATCAAGTATGATTACTCTAAAAACACATATTGCTATTTTTCATACCGAAGGTACTGGGTAGCACTTCACCACTATCTCGCCTGATGTTAAGTGACGATGCCATCGATGATGCAGCTCGCTTACCCTGAAGATACCTATTCACTCCTGTTTAGAAAACCCCCCCGTAATTAACCAGAAACACAGACTCAGGCAGAGTGTTCCATTCCCTAGCGGTGTGTATGATGAGCGAGTATAGAACAAGAGTCCGATTATAGAACTACGTAAATATATTACTAAAGACTACGTGATTATAGTGTTGCTGCTCATTTGTTACTCAATAGGGTGCTATAACATAACCATAGCAGCCATTAAACAAACCGCAGCTGGGTAGATTGTAATACCAACAAAAGCATTTCCAAGATAAGTAGGTTATGGGCCTTCCAAACCCCAACCCTCTTTGAGAAAACACCTTTCGGCTGAGGGCGTTAAGATATGGTTTAAAGCTCTGTTTAGCGCCTGATGTGCGGCTACAACATATTCACGTTGATGTTAGAAGTGGTATTATTTTGTATTGATGCGCAGGAGGTCCATAGTTAGAATCTCGCCGCGGTCTTCCACTTCACCGCATGATGCGAGGGCGGGAGTTTTTAGAATCATTGATAGGCTTGATAGTTGTTGGCCTTCAAGTAGAAAATATATTACCAAGGATCTAATGGTATGTTACGACGGCTGTTCTTGCCTATTCTTCTCTACTGACTTCATCATCATCAGACGTCAATCACTTACCATCAGGTGAGATTATAGTCAAAGCGTAGCCTAGCAGCAATAAAAAATGCCACTCATGATTTTTTTATTTTAATCGATTTTTACGATATAAAGCAACAAGTAAGGGAAGACAAACACGCACATTTTCACGTACGCTAGTGACTTTCACTATCAATAAACTATTACTGACATAATAACTATAAAATTAAAGAGTATTTATAATCATCATGATGGTATTGAGGATAAAGGGATTTTTTTTAATTTAATTTTTTATAGCTGATAGGTAAGCCTTTGACCACAATCTCACGTGATGGTAAGTGATGATGTGGTCGAAGGTGTTAACAGGCTTAACCTAGAATTACTCTGGCTATCAAGGACAGCTGCCGGAACACACCGTTAGGTGCTTGGCGACAGATTTTCTACTTGAGGGTGGTCGCTAGCCAGGCGGGCATTCACAAAATGCCCTTCCACCATGCGGTGAAGCTCAAGCCCGCGGCGGGATTCGAACCATGGACCTGCTGCGCGGCAGTCCATAGCCAAAGCCACTGAGCTATCACTGCTGGATTCATAAAAAATAATGAAATTTGATAATTCCACTAGCGATAACCCATCAATGTTGACATTTTAGGTATTAGAGCGTACACTCGCACGACTGGACTCTGTCAGTTAGAAATCCGAGCGCAAATAGTATTGTTGGATGTGAATGCCCAAATCTGCTTGTATTTTGACAAATAGGAACGCTTCGAACTCCTCTCTCTTGTTGTTTTACGTTTACGATCATCCGTCATATTTAATTGGTAACCATAGTAACGGTGGTGATGCCAAAAATGATTTGGGATTAATTTCATGTCAAAACAGAAGAGACAACGCTATGTGTTAAAAAAAGACAGAACACTAGAGAATGAATGAATTTGAACGACATTTTCAAATTTCATGTTATCATAGATAAACAAGCATTTTAATCAGGTGTTCTGTAATTTTTCATTAATATGCGTTCCAGAAACCCGTTGAAAGTTAGCGGATTGTTAATTGTGATGGCTTGTTAGATGAATTGAATTTTGACACGCGTACCGAAAACCGGCGATTAATATCGGACACCAAAAATATTATTTGAAAATCAATAAAAGTTTGTTATTTTTCTAGTATAGAAAATGGAGGAGAAGAACGACGCATTGTTGATATACACTATTACACAAAGAGTATATTAAGACAAATCTCGAAACATTCACCTTTCGATTAGTTTTTTATTAATATGCAGGGTTATTGGTAAAATGCTAAATCCAGGGAAACCCGGACGGATGGCAGCCCTACTCTCATAGAATGTCCGATTTTATGTCGCACTCCGGTGCATCTTCGCAACATAATCTACCTATACAAGTACATACATCAAGTGACGGCACGGGTGTCGTTTACAAACATAAACGTATCTTTCGTAATCTTTGACAAATACAGTTAATAACAGTAATACCACGGTTTTATAATCGATATGTAATATTGTGGTATTACGTATGAATAGTAATACAAAGTAATACATTTTCAAACAAAATACTTATCTTTCTCCTTGGGTGATTTCAATAATGGTATTATTTTGTTAGAAGTTTTGTTGTTCCACTCATCTACACAATAGCATCCACGAGATGTATTTATTATTATTAACAAATTGAAACAATAACTGTACCTACCTACTACATTCTCCATGTGATTTTTTGTTAGTGAAATCTTAATATGACTTGTAGTAATGACACGAGCAGGTACCCTTGATTGTTAGCGGAAACAAAGCCAGGATCTGAATGAACTACGCTACTTGATAAAAAAAAAAACAAAAATTGGAACCGACTCCAACACCCAAAAGTGTGAAATAACTTGTTCAAGTCGGTACCAGTATAGTTCAAAAGTACCTATTATCACAATATTGTGCACGTGGTACTAGTGTTGGACTTCGACAAGTTAATTCACACTTTTTGGTGATGAAGTCATTTCCATTTTTATTTAAAAAAAAACACTTCTTTTTATGACCCTTGCTACTTACGGGATCGATCTTCATTCATTGTCAACGACTATATCATCAAGATAAGTAAATATTTTTCAGTTATTGGAGTGTATGTCAAAAACGGCTTGACCGATTTTGATGAAATTTAACTGGAACCAAACAACAAGTATCAGCTTTCAAACAATAAAAGATTTTTTTAAATCGATTCACCCAGTCAAATGTTCTGAGGTAACAAACATATAAGAAAAAACAGACGAATTAAGAACCTCCTCCTTTTTTTGAAGTCAGTTAAAAATACCCAATAGTATAACCCGCTATTTGTATTTTGATCAGGGGTAAAAAAGTTTTTTTATGATTTTCTGTGTAAATTTTACACAATATACTTGTTTTTGTAATAAATAAACCATCTATTGTGTAACAGCTTACGCCTTGCATCAAAGTAGATACATAGTTCATGTTCATCAAAACCATAGTTCATGTTCATTAAAAATGAACATACACAAAAACTGCAAAATCAAACAAGTTGGTAATAATCAAGACTAAACTTGTTCTACTGTAGGTATGGTCAATTTAGGCTCGCGGGAACTATGATCGCAAAGGGTTAACTGTGTCACACTATGATATTTACAGCATACAATCAACTAATGGTTGGTATCATGTATGCATACTAGATGGCGCTTCAGCACACATCACATTCGTGTGTGACAAGATAGTTTCTACTAGTTCTACTAGAGAGCGCTCTAAATTTTTAACCAAATAAAATATTACCGTTGACTTGCGGACGTGGCGCCATGTACACCGCGAAGTAAACACGCGAGGAGAAGTGGGGACAAAATCTAACATCTGGTTTTAGAATTCTGTCCCTTAAGACCAATTTAACTCTGTATGGTCAGTAATTCTAAAAGGCCCAAACAACTTATGAACCCGTTACCCAAATACAGGTTTACAAATCCCGACCTACATCCGAACCGATCACAAATATATTATTAGCTTCTAATCACAAGCACCGAAACGATTAAAAATCACCGAAACATGATAACTAACACTTGGTTAATCGCTCGGCATCCTCTCCAGCGATTAGTGATCGTAAAAAGACTGTAAAACCTGTAATAAAAGGATGTTTGTACAACAGTTTTAAGGACTCTGTAAAAAAGTAAATTAAGGTAGATTGTTTGTACTGGCTTTGTAATTTCATCTTTCATTGTGATCATAAAAATGGTACATATATTCTATGACTCAGGTATAACATTCTAATTTCACAGAGGTTTGATGGTCAAACATCAGACCATTTGAAATAGTTACTTTTATAATATTTGAAGCAAAAAAAATGGAACCGACTTCAACACCCTAAAGTGTGAAATAACTTGTTGAAGTCGGCACCATGATAGTTCAATTCAAATTCAAATTCAAATTCAAAATCATTTATTCAATTTAGGCGTCTACGACGCTCTTATGAAGGTCAATTACAAATTTTAATATTGAAATATTCTACATTGTACTGCCACGTTCAGCAAAAAAAAGGTTTATAGAGCCACTGTGAGAAGAACGGGCAAGAAACTCGGGGCCATTCTTTTAAACGTCTTTTTACAATGTGTTATAAACAATATAATACAATTATTACAATATTTGTTTAAATTACGTAGGAGACATGTGATGGCTTGGCAGAGGTGGAATTTTCCAAGCATTTTTGTCGTTTAAGTAATCACAAACTGTGTAGTAGGATTTCCTCATCAAAATATTTTTCAAAATAAATATAGTTAAAAAGTATCTATTATCACAATATTGTGCGCATGGTACCGACTTCGACAAGTTATTTCACACTTTAGGGTGTTGAAGTTGGTACCATTTTTATTGTAAAAAAAAATTTTTCTGACTTTTTAGTATCCCTTGATACTAACGGGATCAAATATATTTCATTGTTAACGACAATATTATCATCAAGATAGGAAAATATTTTTCAGTTATTTTAGTGTAACTCAAAAACGGCTTGACCGATTTTGATGAAACTTAAATAGGACCAAACGAAAAGCATCACCTTTCAAACAAAAAAATAATTTTTAAAATCGTTTGACCCAGTCAAGAGTTCTGAGGTAACAAACATTTAAAAAAATACAGAGGAATTGAGAACCTCCTCCTTTTTTGGAAGTCGGTTACTTAAATTGTGTTTAGCATTAATAGATATGGTTCTTAATTGTTATTTATGGATCTCCAATGTAACCTTGTAGATTACAAATTTATGGCATCTACGAGAATATAGAAGCATTTGTAAGTAGATGTAGATACTAAGAATTTGTAGTCTAGAAGGTTCATCATATACAAAATATGTGTGAATAGGAATCTATAGGACTATCATCAGGTTGTGTTTCAGGAAACAAAAACTTCTTATCCAGCTTCCTACCCTTGCTGCACTTTATGTTGGGTCATCATTACATGTTTATAAAATAAAAAGAACGTGGCAAAAGCTTAAGATTCCTTTATCAACACCAAAGACAACAACAAATGAACATTATACTGTACTGTAACAGCTGGATCGTCCACTGCTGAACACAGCCTCCCCTATTAAGGGGGTATTCGCTATAATCCCCAGGCTTGGCAGGCGTCTTGGGGATCGCAGTGTAAGTTTGCAGTTCTTTAGAAGGCGCTGCTGCCCACCTTCCAGTAATTTTCCCTTAGTCGCCTCTTACGACACCCATGGGATGATAATATTGGGAGGCCACATGGCCCCCAGGCCAAGACATGGGGCCTCACGGAGCATGAACATATTTGTATTTATTCGTTACTTTTAACGGCCATCTTCCTGAAGCCTACCTTAAGAAGGCTTGTACATTAGTCGCCCAACTAATGTATTACACGATAACATTATCATGAGAGGCTTCAGATAGGCAAGTGCCTCTTATTTGCCTAATGTGCAACAACAACGATATGCATTTTCTTGTATGCATAATTTTCACTAGGCGCGTATATTAATCAATAAAGTCGAAATAGTCCTAATACATTATCTTTTTATAATCGTAGTGTTAGTATATTTTTTTTTACAAGAATACCAATATTTATGTGTCATGAATAACGCTAATATTAGGTTCTACATCAATATTATAAATATACAACGATTCCAAATATATTATATTGATAGGTTATTTTATCAAATCTGTTTCATACAATAAATACAACCAGTAAAATGGTATTAGTGATGCAATATTTCCTCATAATTTTATGACAGCATCAAATCAATTTTACGACTACAAAGATCCTTTGAAGAAACCGTTTGTTTGTAAATAATTAGGTATCGGTTAATCGATCGTGAAGCAAACGGATTTATATGATGAAAGTGTAATAAATAATACTTCAAATATGCGTGAGAACTGAAACGTGTAATAAATTGTTGTTGGATTATTGAGCAAGATATTTACCAACAAACAAAAAAACCTCAAGGAGGATTATGAAATATTAATGAGAATGGATTTATTGAAAACATATAAGTAAATATTATTTTAAAGGTATATAATATTTATGGTTATAATATAAGTCTTCAAGTAATCACGTTATTACTAGTAATTTAAATCTAAAATGGACCAAACCCTTGATTGCATTAACGCAATAACTATCAATTATTTTGGTCGCACACAACTTGATAATTGTATTTTAATTACTTCTGCACTATATACTGTTTATTTAATATATTTATATTATACCCCTTGACCACGATTACTGCAAAGTGTCTGAAACATCGGGACAAAAATAATGATAAATATATGCGATTTAAATCGTTTAAAGTTGTTTAATTACTAATACGTAAATAGATTATTTTTTGAATAAACAAATCCATTATAACATAATATACTTTCATTAATAGAATGTATAAGTTTGAGCATAGTTAATCTCGATATCTCTTGTTCCTAGGCAAGTGTTTTCAAATTATTCGAATTGGAAAAATAAGAGAGATAAAAAAAACTTATTTTTAGCAGAGGTAACTAATTTTCGAAGTTGGAACAGACTCTATAACTAGTTAAGTATTAAGTTTATATAGTCTCGCTAAAACTCGAGAACGGCTAAGCCGATTTAGCTGATTTTGGTTTTGAAATGTTCGACGTAGTCCAGGGAAGATTTAAACGATAAGAAAATATGGGAAACTGGTGAGGAAGATAGTAAAAACAACAATTTAATTTTCCCATATAAACTGTTCTCTACCCATACTTTCCTGTCTACCATTTGGCGTTCGTCCGTTAGGATTGGTGATACGAAGAACACCGGGTCATCTAGTTAAGTATAAAAATGTCTCAGTATATTTGGAGATCAACATAACATTATTTTTTTACAAACATTAATAGCGAGGTATTACATTGAAATTCTTTAGAAACGTGGTGAAGTGCTTAAGTATTATAGTGAGTAGTAACATTAGTTTTGGCAATTATTATAAAAGTTCTTGAATATGTGACTGTGCATTCTTTTTCATAACTGTCATTGTCATAATGAACTATTACTAGTTTACCATTGAAGAAAATAATATGATCCAAGAAAATTAATTTATGAACCAATGATAGCCGAGCAATTATAGCTATGGACTGTGGTCATGGTTCCATCACCACCGCGCGCCGGTTCACCACATGGTGGGAGGGCATTTTGCGAACGCTCGCTTGGCTAGCTACCACCCTCAAGTAGAAATTCTGTCGCCAAGCAGTGTGTTCCGGCAACAGTTGTTGAGAGCCAGACACAATTACAGGCATATGAGACTCAACATTTGTAGGTATGTCTCAAGGTGACGGGCGCAGTGCAATTGGTTACTTGTTACAAAATACACCTGTTATAGGCAGAGGTTACCGCTAAACATCAGGTGGGTCACTGGCTTGAAATGAAGACCACCGTCTGTTTATTTTTGTTAAAATTTTGTCCTCTAGTTATCGTATAGTGTCGTCTGGAAGAGATCGCACTAAGACCGCCTATTGTTACACTAAATTATATCTTGTATTGTTATCGTTGTAAGTATTTCTAATGGTGTCTCAATAAAGTGTTATCTAAATATCTTGATCCGTTCCAAAATAATAAAAAACAAATTCTCACACTACAGAAACCTTACAGTATGGAACTATGTCATCGTCATCGAAAATCTGGGACAATGCATTTGATGTCTCCTTCACATCCCCATAACCTATTTAACACTCCTCGGCCCCGAGTATGAGAACTCGTGTAATTACGTGGAGGACCGCCGAGTGTGAAATATTATAATGAGCCGGAAAGTGACGTATTTTATTGATATATGTGAAACACGCAATGTCATTCCAGTTTTTGTACCTATGATGATGTCTGTGACGTCCTGATGATTTTGTGCGCTTGTGTTTTTTTATGTTTGACGTCATACAATTTAGATATATTTACATTACGATAAAAAATCTATTGTCTATTTTGTATTTATAGGCAGCAATATTGTGCTTTTAATCGATTCTTACGCTAAATGATAGGAAATTTAAAAATATAAAAACTGTCCTGAAAATTTTTTTTTTAGTCCCGTTGTGTTTAGTTATGTTTTGTGTGATTTTTGCGCATTTCGGACGAATTATTAACGTAATTGCCACGTCATTGTGTGCGCTTAAATGATCTTAATTACAACGGTACTTTGTTTGATTTTCGTATTCGCTAACAGCGAGCAGCTAATTTAGCAGCCGTTAAGCCTTTACTGGTCTAGTAAGGTAATCAAAGTTATAATTTAATGTTTTACGACAAACACAGCGTCATCTTCCTACCCACGTCTCATATATGTGGCGTCGGTACAATACGTTATCTACAACAACGCAAAAGATAATTCAGAAACATATTATGTTTAGAGCTGTATATGATATTTATCTAATTTGACCCATCTGATTAATTATTCTAATTTGACGCATTTGATTATTGTTATACAGCTGCCTTATTCAGATTAGTTTTGACCACATCTTTAGTATTTTTCAAGGAAAGCTAGAGACTTCCTCCTTGACGACTTGCTTCATTACTTATGTTTTCATTACTATGTCTAATACACTATGTTCAATCTTATTTACTCTATTTAGAAACATTTGTTGCCATAAGTCTGTTTATTCCAAGATTATGACATACTCTAAGATGCTCTAAGAACTTTAAGTATGACTGGGTAAAGTACGCATCAAGAGGTTACCTGCAGCAATAACTATGTTTTCGCTTCCCACGTCGTCTCTGAATGCGTTACTGTAAACATTATGAATAACTTGTCGCACTTCATTTATAGCTCCTTTAAATAGAGGTTACAAAGTGCAACAACAAAATGATGTAAATATAAAACAAATAACATTATGTACAAAAAATAATACCTATGATACAAATTGAAAAATCTGTTGGTATAAAATTTCACATTCTTCGTTCTACTCAAATTTAGGAAGAAGTAAGTTTCAAGGGTTCTGCTGTATTGAGTATATTTATGAAACACAACATTTGTATTTCATAAATCTTATTATATTATTACTGCTTTTGCTTGTCCCATATAATGGGTCTCGATAGACGAGTGTAGGCGAACGTATTGTCATCTACTGGGTATAGCTCCACTGAACTCTGTCTGGAAAAATAAATTAAATGGCTTGTACCGAAATCGATCCCAGGACCACTACAAATAAGTAATAACAGTTTCATTACACCTATCCATTATCGACCAGAGAAAAAATCGGGAAGAAAATTCAAATTGTTCATAGGAGTTCGAGCTTACTTTTTTCTTATTTGTCTGTGCGTGCTTCTGATACATTGATTAGGTATTAATATTTAAAAAGGGACTTCTCAATTCAAATTTATGTTTTTAAGTATGTTTGTTAACACGTTTTTCACAATTTACTACTTATTAGAAGTTGATTTTGATGATCACAATTTTTTGTGTAGAGAATTCCTAATTGGTCCTAATTGAATGTCACCAACATCAGTCGAATAAGTTTTAAGTTAGTAAGAAAAATGTATTTGCATACCGGACTGATAATATTAACTGCAACATTGGTCGATGGTAAACAGTATATTAGGTGAGTGATGATGATCTTATAAGCAGTATAAGTACATCACATACTTTGCTTACAGGTATACTCTTTGACTTATGACATTAGTGTCGTCAGTAAATAATTTGTGTTTGGATCACTAAAATGAGTGGAAATAATACTAAAAAAACGAATTTCCGTTAGTATAAATAACCTCTGAGTTATTTATACATACTTTTCAGAGTTAGAAATTGGAAGACGAACCGTGATATTATGAAGTGGTGTGTTTCGAATAAGTGTTCTCTTCAATTCATACTTTTCAGTGTTTATCACACATGTTGTATTTTACTCAAAGTTTAAAAAAATACTTTTCCATTAAATACATTTGTAGACAAAAAAAAATTTAATCAATAAGGCATTTGTGTCTCTTATATAAAGACCTTTAAAAAATGTATCGTTTCAGTAAAGTGTTATGCAATCCCTCCTTGCTCCAACACTAATTTGTTCATATTGAGAGTCTTGCTCCATATTCTACTTGAGATTTTCCGAGTGGTTGAGTCGGACTTCAAGCTTAAACATAAATAAGCCTGCGTAAGCGCAGTTCTGCTGAATCACTATTTGCCTGTGCAAGCTACAAATCCAAATCATGTAATCTGTCGTTGACATATTTCCGTTGTTCAACATATTTCATAGTATTAGCATTTCATGAGACCGTGTTTTCAACAGAAACAGACACTTTGACAGTATTATCGGATTGTTATCATAACTCAGACTAAAAGCATGTGTAACGGTTCTTTTTAAACCTGAGCTTTGGAATCTTGTCACTAAAGTATTTTATCGCAATCTTATGATATTTTTAATTCGTGTTACAATTCAATCATGGTAGTTTAGTTTTCGAAGTTTTAGTAAAGGAAAATTTACAAAGCAATGTACTCAAAATGTATAAATCTAGAAATATATTCAAGAAGTAAAGAAGAGTAGATAGTTTTTTTATGTGAGTAAACCCAATTTTAACTATAACTTACAGCCCACAATTTGTAATTTTTTTTATTTAAGCCACAAAGCTAAAGATAATTGTTTTTTTTTTTTTTTTTTTTTTTTTTATGCTTGATAGGTTAGCCTTTGACCACTATCTCACCTGATGGTAAGTGATGATGTGGTCGAAGATGTTGTTCAGGCTAACCTAGAATTACTGGCTCTCAAGGACAGCTGCCGGAACACACCGTTAGGTGCTTGGCGACAGATTTTCAACTTGAGGGTGGTAGCTAGCCAGGCGGGCATTCGCAAAGTGCCCTACCACCATGCTGTAACGACTGCCATCCTAAGACAACAACCGGGACCGACGGCTTAACGTGCCCTCCGAAGCACGGAAGCGCTCAGTAGTAATGTCACCAGCGGTCACCCATCCAACTCATGACCGCGGCGGACGTTGCTTAACTTTGCTGATCGATTCAGAATGGTTAAGCAAACTTCGCTACGAGCGCTTCGAAATGTATGAAATTGTTGCCATAGTAAAAAGGTAAAAACATAATCCAGCAAAATAATCAGAGCATGGGCAGCACCCTCCTTACCATAGTCATCGACAACTACCTTTCATTATTAAACAACTTGAAAAAAAAGAGGTTCTCAATTCGACTTTTTTATTTGCGTGTGTTGCCTCGTAACTCTTCACAGGGTGTTTGGATGTTTTTTTTATATTTGAAAACTGATGCTTGTCGTATACTTAGTCTCATCAAAATTTGATTCAGATCTGACGTATTGTATTTCAGTTATCGCTAATAATGCGTATTTAATGTTCAAGTCGGTTTTGTTTGTGTTTCAAATTTTTATTCTTTGTGACAAAAATATGATTCGTCAACTTTATACTAGACCATAAAGTATCATAATACATAAACTTCACGCTTATTAAAATTAATTTAAACATGATAACTAATAAATCAATTGAAAACTGACACAACAAGCACGTACTCCATCTCTGCAAGATAAGACCTTCAATTACATGTTGATATCGGATCAAAGCAGTTGCCTTCCGACATTCCCGCAACAGTTTACTATTCAGTAGATTCTAATTAAAACCATACATGGTAAGCACTCATAACATCCATTTATATCGCTAATGGTAGCCACCCATCATGGTGAGACAGGTAAATTGAATTTGTGACGGCTACTTCGAAAACATGTCATGAAGTTATGGAATCAGCAAACGTTTATGCAATGTGCGACTCATACATTCATCATTATTTGTCAGAAATATTGTAGGGTTTGAATAGCAAGCCAATTGTTTAAGAAGCGCTTACAGCGTAGTTGTCTTGGCCGTTCTTAACTCATCAGCTAAGTTAGGCAACGTTCACCGCCGTCATGCATGACTTGGATGGGGGACCGCTGGTGACATTACTACTGAGCGCTTCCGTGCTTCGGAGGGAAGTGAAGCCGTCGATCTTGGTTGTTGTCTTAGGATGGCAGTCGTTACAGCATGTTGGTAGGGCATTTTGCGAATGCCCGTCTTCCTGGCTACCACCTTCAAGTAGAAAATCTTTCGCCAAACACCTAACAGTGTTTTTCGGCAGCTGTCCTTGAGAGCCAGTAATTGTAGGTTAGCCTGAACAACATCTTCGACCACATCATGCCTTAGCATCAGGTGAGATAGTGGTCAAAGGTTATCGTCTATAAATAAAAAAATAAGGATAAGTATATCAATAACAATGCCAAGGGTACTCGTAATAAGCTTTCAGAAAATCTTGTAATAATTTTTTAATGTGTGATTTTCGTTAAGCACGCGTAGTGCTATAATCTAATCATATTAGAAAATAAACGGAATTGTTTTAAAGAAAATCAAAAGCTTATGATAAAAATTTCTTTCACAATTGTTTTAATATTTTTGATATACATAATTTATACATGTTTAATTTTTTTTTTTTGCTCTCAAACATAGTTCATAAGCCCTTTAAAAATTGTAAAAAAATCTTTTAACTAAGACAAAAAAAAAATTACATAAAAATGTATATAGGTACCTACACAATTTCCATTACATAAAACTGATAATCTATAAAAAAACATAACGACGTCTTCCTACCCTTATCATATATATAGGTTGGTATAATAATAATAATAATGATAAATAACAAAAGCAACAAGGGCGACACGACCACATAGGTTCGGTATATGAGTGCCAACTTTCCTTAGGAATGCTATTTTTTTAAATAGGTATACCTGCTACCTATCAGTAAATAAAACGCTAAAGAACATTGCTATACAGCAACACCCTACTTATCTCTATGCTTGCAATGACACGCTGCGCTGTTCATGTGGCACGATGTTTCCCTTACCATTAATGAAAACCAACGTGCAAATTGAACTGTCTTTATATTCTTAATCTTGGGATTATACGACCATGACTATTAAGAAAAGATAAATTCTTACGGCATGCAAATGCATACGGCAATATACATACGTAGGTATATAGCCGTTGTGTTTACATTCTAATACACAGAACCCGAATTGAAAACTGTCATACTCGTATTTATTGACAGACTTGACTCAATACACTTGCAGACAGATTTCGTTTTAAAATGTGAAAGAATCGTTAAAATCTGTGACACATGTAGACATTTCGACAACAATATATTTTTGTGAAAAACATTTGCTTAACACAGATCTCCGTCTTTGCAGACCTATTTACCACTCAGCCCTTTACTTTTAGTCCTTCGAATTCGCATCACACGGTGACTGTACCGGTTTATTAGCCTAATTAATTTGTTTATCCATCATCGTGACCTGTGCAACTATAACATTTGATATATCGTTCTATTAGTAGCTTTACGTGCATATTTCATACAGCTTAGGACTGTCATTAAATTCATACTTATAGTCTTGATCGTAGCCTTAATACCTTTTTATAGGTAGCGTTGTAATAAAATGGACTTACGCTTCGACAATATTGATGCTAATGAAAAACACCCATTTAATAAGACTAAACCGTTATTAGCATGAGTCAGTATCATAATCATTATATAAAAACATATAAAACGATTAATTTTACACACCAGGCGTGCTTAGCATTATGTTATGATTTATTTCCTATTTTAATATCGAATCATGAACTTTGCGTTGATATAAATTTCATGGTTGCACTTGTAAATTCCATGAAGCAATAAAACCTCATATTGCTGCAAACAGAACAAAACTATCATAACCATAAGCCACCCATGACGAATTCCAAGCTTCCAGTCATAAAAATGAGCCACAACAATGCATTATTTACCATTATGTATCGACAGCGCGACACACAAACTAATTAGAAACATAAACATTCCGCTAACGTAGGTGTAAAAGCGAGGGGCGGTCAAAATATTTGTTTGATGATACCTCCGAAAAACTAGCTCCTAAGATGTAGCAACAATGAAATGCGTGGACTAATATTGACCCCTGTGGAAGCCCCATGTTCCCACGGTGTCCTTACGGATTTTCTCATGTTTCTGACCATCCACGATTGTTGAATGTAACACTACTGGGCGCCTGCCTCTCAATCAGAAACGTCAACAAATTGAAGCTCAAATATTGAGACTGATTATTCGGGTACTCGGCGATGCATACCCTGTCAAAGGCGGTTTTAAGGTCACAAAAGACGTGGTAATTGAATTGGATTTTGTGTAATCTCTGACCACTTTTGATCCTTGTTTGCGTGTACAAAGTTGGGTATGCGTGTGGTTGCGGTAAAAACTTACTGAATGAAACTTAGCTCACGTTGTAATGCTCATACTTGACAACAGTGTCTTGGACCACTTTGGAGTTTGTTAATAATAAATATATAAACAAATTTAAACATATATGTCTCATTACATATTTGTTGGTGCATCACGGAAATACAACTTAATATTTATTCGATTGAATGAAGTCGATTAGAAATTGTTACGGCTTCAGTATATTCTGTCTATATAAATATATTAGGATATAAAAAGTGTCTAAATTACTACATTTTCAAAGTATATGGTTAAAGACAGTAAAAAAAAAATATTATATATACTACAAATACAGCTCGCTCACTCTTCCAGGGCAATGCCCATGTCCCGCAGTTGAAGGAGCAATGGATAATGTACTGTAGAAACTGGATTCTCCACTGCTGAGTACAGCCTCCCCTACTAAGAGGGGTCTACCATAATCCTTATGCTTGGCAGGCGTCTTGGAGACTGCAGCGTAATATCAGATTCTCAGAAGGCGGTCCTGCCCACCTTCCAGCATTTTTCTTTTAATCACCTTTTTTACCCAAGTTAAGTTTAACATCCGCGGGAAGAGATAAAGGAGTGATATTCTAGCCCGGTGACGATGGGCAGCGGCTTATTTCGGATATTTATTTACTTACTAAAAAAAATGAATGTGCTAGGAATCCTAAGTTAATTCATATTGTCTACAAAGGCGTGTTAATCTCCACATCAGGCGCACAACTTGGCGTATTACCCGAATGGTAGCGGATACAATTTCAACAAATCTTTTTTTTATGCCTGATAGGTTGGCCTTTGACCACTATCTCACTTGATGGTATACGTGATAATGTGGTCGAAGATGTTGTTCAGGCTAACCTAGAATTACTGGCTCTCAAGGATAGCTGTCGAAACACACTGTTAGGTGCTTGGCGACAGATTTTCTTATTAGTAGTTCTTGAGGGTAGTAGCTAGCCAGGCGGGCATTCACAAAATGCCCTACTACCATGCAAAAGAACAATTCCAAGGATTTATGGATTCGATCATAAAATGGAAGACAAAACTTTTTATGTCGAAAGCGTTTTATTGTTAACATTTTCTTGTTTTGTTCTTTATGTTTTCACAAAAGATGTTGGCACCAACCTCACATGAGTAGGATTAGGGTGAGAAGACGATGATGTTCTGTAATATTACACAATAAGTTCTCAATTTGGTACAGTTGTCCTGCCAACATGAGATTTGTGATATCCGCTAAACACATGTCGAGATTAAAAACAATTATACAAATCTTAAGTCATGATCATTCTCGCAGTAATAATGTATTAAGTAATCCTGATTTATCACACATAAATATACACTCAATGTCTTTAACATATAAGTTCAATTCTGCGTGTAGTCTCAAGTGTCTTGTTCACAGGTTTCATTTACGTAAATAAACTTGTACTAGCTTACCACCATCCTCTAAATCCTAAATTTTGTAACCTGAGAATCAAGAGATACGCAATTTATTATTATATGAAACATTAGATGTTATCAAACACTTTGGTCACGTTTGTTTTGAATTATAAACTGGGCAACGATTCTGCAATTTTGATGATTATGCACTGATTGGTTAAATATGTGAATATTCTCATTTATTCCTGTAATAAAAATGGTGACATAATGTATAAAACATCCCGTTATTGACGCCTAATTTATTGGACGCCTACACAATAGGAATTATTGTTCAATATATTAACAGATTTAATTTTAAAATAACAAGATATGAATTTCAAACAAATATCATAGCCAGTCTAAATCAAAGATGGTGGGCAGATTCATGATCCTGTTACAATTATAATATAACTGTATTTTTAGAGCAATTGCTGTTCCCTATGTTTAACTTAACTTCCGTTACACACATTATGCCACACGATTTCCTTGGATATAAAAATGTAATGACAATAAACGTCCATGTCAAATGTCAAAAGTATAAAATAATGGATCAGTACCAGACCGCTGCCATTTTTCAAAATTACAATATAACTGTATTATATGTTAATATTTTTTGTCTAATCTTACATCTGCCTACATTATGCTTGAACAGATAAATCTATTTTTAAATTGGCCTGTAAAACGTTCCAATGAAATCATAATGCCATCATTAAGTTTTATAAAAGCTACTCACATAGCTAGATCGGCCCTTGACCATATTGGTACCCTTTCAGTGGTCTCTACCCACACCGCATTACCCTAATGATATGACAGCCCAGGCTTGACAGTTGTCATAATAGACCTATTAAGAGGAAAATCGTGGTTACTGAATTGTCTAAAGTTTAGAACTTCGCCTTTGTTATTTTGTTTTGTATGACTTGATTTCACATTTGGAATAAAATATTCAGTAGAATATTTTAATATGAAGAGTGTTTGCTTTATGTTTGTCTTTACAAAGTTAAGTAGTAAAATACAAGTACTGAAGTTTCTTTTAATGGGGAAATAGATTAGAAGGGGCACAGAACACATAATAGTTGGTAAGGGGAAGGGACAGAGGGTAAAACTATTAAAATAAAAACCAAACTTAGTACAGTAGTTTTCCAGCTCAACATTAGTAAGTAGCGAAACAGACTGCTAATATCATGGCCCTCTTGGATTGTTATTACATAGCTTTAATGGACCAGTACCATGAGTTTTATGACGTGCATAGTAAGCTTGAATTGATGCTAGGATTAGTGCTTATTCAATAATTTTGAACTTACTTGAATTTTGGACGAGGAGAAAATCTTTGTAGCCGTCGGAGCATATATTGTTACAACATCTAAAACGCAAGTGTTCTGAACGGTATTTACAGAAGCAGTTCTATCAATATCGAAGAAGTAACTCAAACCCATTTTCTGAATAAAAACATTTGTGAGCTACAAAATATAGCATGACTTTTGTATATATTGAAATAGCAATGTTGTTTCTCCCGTACTTTGCAACAAACAAGCTGAGCTATCGCAGCAACTCTTTACGGGTGCAACCTAGCTCTTATTATTGTTTCAACCAAAAGGATTGTTGTGATCAATTTATTTTGTTCTACTGCTTCAATAACTTTGAATTACTTTGTTACAGATTCATCACCATCACTTGACCCGCTAAGAAGAGCCAAATTACCAAGGTATATATATAGCTATGTTTTAGTATACGTTAGTAATACATTTGTCATTGACTGGCAGTCTTCAGAAATTGCAAAGTCGTATCGATGACCATAAATCTTCATTTAGTTTCAATAAAAAAATGTAATAAAAACTTATTATGAAGCTATATACAGTAATAGAAGAAATGGCAGCTATGACTCATGAAAAAAAGCCTGAAAAAATACACTTGATGTAACTTAGACTCACATGTAGGAGCATTTGAGTTATTTCTAATAATGCAAATTTTATGTTAGAAGTAGGTTTGTTTAAGTTATTTTTGTTTCAAGTTATAAGATTTGTGCCTAAGATACTTTTCATTTTATAATTTTCTTATATGTCTCTATAATTAAGTTTATCGTTTGGTCGTTTATTCGTAATTGTGACACCTAACTATTTAGGTAACTACCCAAAATTAACTTGTTCCGCTTAGCGATTCATATAAATAGGCTATGATCAAAGGACAAACAGACACAATCAAATACCGAGCTTGCCAAGCAAAAATAAAGTCCCGATAAGAGTTTCTCCAAATATTCACAGGGTTAATATAGGGTCCTTTCTCAATGGTACAACCACAAGAAAAAGAAATAGAGGGTGACATTTTAGCCTGGTACCCAACGGGGAATTCTTGGCCTATCCTGTAGTTAACGTGTCAAAAAATCTGTGTTATTGGCATTAATATCTACTAGTTGAAGTAGTTAATAATGTCAGAGTGTAGACGCCGTGGAATTAATCACTGATAGATATAATCGGACACGAAGGAGCTATGTTTGACAGACGTCTTTTAGAGAATCAATGGCGACATTTATCAATTTACTTGGGTTGTAGAAGTTATTTGTGTTATCTGGCGGTACCTTATAAGGCAAGATTGAGGTTTCAACTCATACTTCATCTCTCAGTACTGAATAAAATAATACGAATAGGTACAGGTTTACAAGCTTCGATCAAGCTCAAAGCCTTCCCAAAAACGCGCCACTCTGCTTTTTTACGTGAAGGCCTCGTTTGAACACTAACAGTTAGTGTGGGTGTAAATACTACACATCCAGTAAAACGATAAAATGTAAAATATAATCACATGGGTAGTTAGTAGTAATTGCAACTACATTTAACAAATATATATTATAATACGCGCCTTCGTGAGAGGAAAGGTCTTTTAATACAAAAGCGTGCAATTCGAGCCATATATGAAATGGATCCTAGGGAATCCCTGAGATATATTTTTAAAGAAATTGATATTTTAACTTTACCAAGTCTGTATATATTTGAAAATATTATGTATGTTCGTAAAAATTTGAGCAAATTTAAATCAAACAGTGACACTCATGATTATAACACTAGGAATAAAGATAAAATAGCGGTGCCAGGTTTTAGATTAGTAAAGACAAATAAAAGGTCCGTCTTAGGAAATTGTGTGCGGTTTTATAATAAATTGCCCAAACATATTACAACGCTCACAGAAAGAAAATTCAAGTTGCATGTGAAGAATATTTTGGTAAAGAAATCTTACTACACAGTTTATGATTACTTAAACGACAAAAATGCTTGGACTGGTTCGCCTCTGCCAAGCTAGCGCCTAACACCTACGTAATGTAAATTAAGTATTGTAATAATTTTACTATATAGTATGTACTTAACACATTTTTAAAAAACGTTTAAAAGAATGGCCCCGAGTTTCTTGCCCGTTCTTCTCGCAGTGGCTCTATAATTTTTGTTTGCTGAACGTGGCAGTACAATGTAGTATATTTCAATATTAAAATTTGTAATTAACCTTCATAAGAGCGTCGTAGACGCCTAAATTGAATAAATGATTTTGACTTTGACTTTGAAATAGATAACAAACACTTCATTGCTATAGTTTTTTACTTTAAACCTTTAAATCACTTCAAACCATCATTCAAACAAAAACCTGACAGATACTTATATAATAGGCGGCTTTATCGCTTATTTTTTTTTATACAGACAACCGTTGCATAAGTATTTACTTTATATAGATAACGTTGAGTACATATTATTTATTAAATAAACAATTAGTATATAAGACTCGAGCCTCGACCTTACCGTATCTATCACGGAGAGCGTCACGAGGAACTGCAGCTGAATTTCATAACCAGACGTCCCGACAAAGAATTAATTTTCATCAATTTCATGTTCACGTCTGAAGTCCACAACCATGTGATTCTCACTGCATTATATTATGCGAAGCAATGCCACTAATTAAACGGAACGCTTATATATTCTCTAAGTAATCGATCAAATATCGCAAAGGAGTAGAAGATTACGGTAGTTTTGAATAAAGGACTTTTTCTAATACAACTGAGATATCTGTTATGTCTTTGGTGAACTAACATCTGTCCTGTGAATTATTTCCGAATCGATACGACTTAGGAGCCCTCGAGAAGAGAACATATTCCCTCCTGAAAGGAGGCAACGCATCCTCTAGGGTAGGCCATTGCCGTTGAGGATGTTGAGGGTAACTGTGTTCTTTTGGCACGCTGCCAGCTCGTTTGTTCCTCTTTTCCTTTACAAAATATAGGTACATGTACGTACCTTCGATAAGGACGCTAAAAAGGTATTGCATAACACCCTGCTTAGCAAAACAGAGGCCGATCCCATCTCCATGAGACGGTATAATAATAGAACAAACAAGAATAATTAGAACTAAAATACCAAGCCAGTTTTTTTTTTTTTTTTTTTATGCCTGATAGGTTAGCCTTCGACCACTATCTCACCTGATGGTAAGTGATGATGTGGTCGAGGATGTTGTTCAGACTAACCTAGAGTTACTGGCTCTCAAGGACAGCTGCCGGAACACACCGTTAGGTGCTTGGCGACAGATTTTCAACTCGAGGGTGGTAGCTAGCCAGGCGGGCATTTGCAAAGTGCCCTACCACCATGCTGTAACGACTGCTATCCTAAGACAACAACCGGGACCGACGGCTTAACGCGCCCTCCGAAGCACGGAAGCGCTCATTAGTAATGTCTCCAGCGGTCACCCATCCAACTCATGACCGAGGCGGACGTTGCTTAACTTTGGTGATCGATTCAGAATGGCTAAGCAAACTTGGCTACGAATAACAAACAGTTCATAGCAGGATAATGTCCCGGCCACAAGGACTGATGGTCGCGTAGAATTATGAGACTAAAATAAATTATATTCCGTACTACTTTCTAAATTAGATCTCTTTCCATGCACTCGAACAAGTTTTGAAACTCATCTAAATAAACAAAATAAAATACTTTTTAAATACATAATTACACATGTTTCTGGTAAAGTTAAAACAGTTAAAATCACCATGGAAAGTTTGGTCATTACGTCTAAGACAGCACATGTTAATGATAAAAACATACCTATCCCTCAAATCGTTTCCAAGAACACTCACGGATATTTCAATCAATCCATTAACAGCTAACAGAGAACCACTCAAACCAATCCTATTAATGACCATTAAAACGCTGACAGAAAGGCTTAACACAATACTTCATAAAAGACTAAAAACAAAACGCCGCTGAATCTAAATTGAGATGTAACACAGTCTCAAAGAAAGCAGCTGCCACTCTTAATGATACCCGTGACAAAAACAAGAACTGACAATAAAACACTGACAAATTAACACTTGGTGGTGTTGTCTTGTCATTTGTCAAAGCAAGTGGTCGGTGACGATGTCTAGTTTGATTCTGATGGGTCGGTTTTTAAATGGATTTGAGATCGTGAAAGGGAACCGGGGTTATGTTCTTTTTGTGATGTTGGCGCCGCCGCTGTCGTCGGCTTGTCATGTGCTGTCAAAGACAGTATTGTAGAAATTTTATAATCTGTAGTCAGACTATACATTGCACTGCAAGTTGGTTATGTATCTTGACATTATTTGATACTAATCAAAATGTTTTAGGTTCAGTGACCTAGTGCTCGCAGGATTTGCAGTTGATGATTTTTATTGTCCCTGTAGGCTTGCTTTTTTGGCAATAGACAAAAGTTTTTATAAAACCGCCATGCATATGTCATAAGTATTAGCTATAAATTGCTGGCTATTTTGTCCAGTGCGCTGGTTAAAGCAACGGGTTGGCGTAAGTGTTTAGCGCATTCATTGTTTTAGTCACCTTAACGGCATGCGAAAAGAAAATTTAGAACAGACATATTCTTAAGCCTGGAATTACTTCAGACTGAATGACTCATTTGAAATTTGTAGTTCAATATATTGTAACTCCAATATTGACAATACCTACTGATTAATCACTAACTGATAGCTAACAGGCTAGTTTATACACAGGCAAAGCAATGAACTTGTCAATTAAATTCGTAGACAAAGCTATTGTCATAGCGTCGCTAAGGTCATTGGCAATGCGTTCGATTGGTGCGAATTGATGTCAATTTATGTCGAAGCTTTCCTATGTCAATTACAATTGTCAGTTTTAATAGCTTTGTAAATTACGCCGACGTCATGTTCGGGACTGGGCTTGTTGAATTACAGATTTCATATGACTGTATCAGCCGGATTGTCCACTGCTGAACACAGATTCCCCCATTATGAGGAGTTTGCCATAATCCGCACGCTTGGCAGGCTTCTTGGGGATCGCAGTTTAGATATCAGTTCTGCAGACGGCGCTACTGCTCACTTTCCGGTATTATACCTTCCGCCTCTTACGACACCCATAGTAGCAACGGGGGGGGGGGGGGGGGTGACATTCTAGCCCAGCAACCCAAAAGGAAACATATTACAGTACACTAACTACAGAAAAGGCTCACGACTGTTTTTTTTCTGTACTACTTACACTGTTATTAGTCAGCAAAAATGCTCGACAGAAGGAATCGCATTCATGAAATCACCGAAATATTGTCTTTTAGATTTAAATATACTTAACTGAGAAAATACTTGACTGAAGTTGTAATTTGACTTATATAATTACCTTGATAAGACTTAAGTTTATTAAACATAACAGAAAAATCACCAAATTCGCACTCACCAACATAAGCAATAGATACTTTCAAGCTCCACAAAAACTAGTCGAAGTAATCTAAATATAAACTATGTTGAATTTTTTTTTATTAATCATTTTATACATATGGCTGAAAACTATAATAAATATGAAAATATTTAAGTCCGCAGCATTTGAGGATAACAATGCTCATAATTAATCCCGGTCATATCTCTCAAAAGGTCCCTTTTTGTTTAGATAGCAAGATAAACTCTGTAACACCAAGCTTAATTAACAAAAAAAAACTTACAACTAAGGAAACTTAAGTAAGTGATACAATGGGCGGCCTTATCGCTTAAAGCGATCTCTTACAGACAACCCAACAATATTGGATAGTATGTATATGGACAGGGTTTTTAAGCGAATGTTACTAAATACTAGAAATATAAGTAACGAATAAACTTAATTATATTATAGACATACAGAAAAATATTCGTCACGTATAATAACTACATATACAAATATAAATATATATAAAAATACATAACTTATATACAATAATTATAATATATACATACATATTTTTAAATATATATAAATAAAGATAAAAACATACATAACAGACATAAAACATGTAAAGCAAATTATACATTAAGTTAGGACCACCAAATGTTTAGCATTTTACCGAAACATTTTAAGAATATATATTTGTAATATTTATTCCAGACTTCATAAAAATCTATCACAAGTCCGCTTTAAAATTAATTGTCGCCCAGCACGATTAGCTATTGATCGGTGGTCGCCACGCCTGCAATTTGTCGTGCAGATTTGATGAAATGCCACCATCTAAATCATTTACGCTGTTAGTTAGATTTATGAACATAATCTGCGCTTTAATTATGCGCAATTAATAATATATTTTGAAGCGCTCGTAGAGAAGTTTGCTTAACCATTCTGAATCGATCAGCAAAGTTAAGCAATGTCCGCCGCGGTCATGAGTTGGATGGGTGACCGCTGGTGACATTACTACTGAGCGCTTCCGTGCTTCGGAGGGCACGTTAAGCCGTCGGTCCTGGTTGTTGTCTTAAGATGGCAGTCGTTATAGCATGGTGGTAGGGCATTTTGCGAATGCCCGCCTGGCTAGCTACCACCCTCAAGTTGAAAATCTGTCGCCAAGCACCTAACGGTGTGTTCCGGCAGCTGTCCTTGAGAGCCAGTAATTCTAGGTTAGCCTGAACAACATCTTCGACCACATCATCACTTACCATCAGGTGAGATCTTTTGCCGTAGTATTATTATGTTCTATACTTTTGCTGTAGAAGTTAATTAAACGTTTTTACACTGAAACTGTGTTTTAAGTTGCGTGAATATATACATATATATATTTTTTATGGGATTTTGACGGAACACGCAGGAATTCCACCTGATGTTAAGCGGTATATAACCTCTGCCTATAACAGATGCATTTCGTCACAAGTGGCACATTGCACTGCACCCGTCGCTCGAGACAAAGGTACAATTGTTAATTTGCAATTTTGTAGGCACATTAGGTGCCTACAAAATTACAAATTTATGAGATGAAAAATTTAAGTCATGCGGGATTCTAATGTGCTTGTTTCTTTACTGGCTCTCAAAGACTGCTGCCGGAACACACTGTTAGATGCTTGGCATTTTTTTTACTTGGGGTAAGAAGCTAGCCAAGCTATCATGCACAAAATACCCTTCCACATTGCGGTGAAGCTCAAGACGGTGGAAGCTCGAGTGGGGATCGAGCCATGTACGTGCAGGATGGCTGTTCATGGCTATTATTCCTAAGCTATCACTGCTTCCCATCTATTCTTTAATCTTAATCAACCCCACCGCATCGATGGGATAAAAGTAAGAAGATGATAAGTATGTAAGCAATTCTAGATAAATCAAAGTCGAGGTCAAAAGTACAGAGTATATTTGGACGCATAAATCGATCGATACAATCATATAAACTCGAATAAATCGGGACCACCATCGAACAGTTATTAACACGTCTCGGGCCGATTCCCAACCACTTCCTTTATGAGGTTAAACCATTTCGTTCATGAACGTCTTTACTTTTAACGTTCAACATTTTATTTCAAGTCCAGAAGAACTATATTCGCGAGTGTATTATCGTCGATAAATCACATTTGCGAAAAGGAGCGTTGAAAGAATACGGTTATGTGAACATTTCAGTAAGTGAACGTTGTGGTGGAGATGTACTGGGAGTTTTTAAAACAGTGTTATTTTATTTAGACACTTGAATATAAATATTTTTATGAACTTGATAAAGTGTAATTCAAATGTGGATGCTTTCTAGCTCTATACTTGTGTTTCAAGGCCAGTCTATTAGTTTTAAGACATCACTGCACAGTGTTTGAAACGTCTGGACATGAATAAGTCAAATTTACACTATTAAATCTTTTAGTTTTTTTTTGTTAATATAATAGTTTTCAGGCAAGAGAGCAAAAACAAGCTGGGTCTGAAACAGCTGTGTTGTTCTATTACCTTTTTTTATATGGTAAGCCTCTTGAACTTAAAAAATAAAATTAAAACTGACAGTTTTTTAATAACTGATCTATAGGTTAAAAAATCTGAAGATCAGCTGTTATAAAATATCTTTTTCGGAACTTATCAATTGCAAATTTTCACATGTTACCTTAGCTAAAATGCAACCTATTATAACTTAATAATGCAACTTAATAAATACCGACATTTTTGAACTCAGGAAATCACTTCCATATCAAAAGTATTTAAGTATTATTTTTTTATTATTTTTTCTACTTTTCACGCATTTCGGACCACCAAAACGTCGTAGGTAGCCGCCAAGTGTAGCGAGCGTTAAGACTGAACTTTTTTTTTTAATTCTCGTTTTGTTTAACCTTCCGTTACAAGATCCTACCTGATATGAATTGCCCCCTTAAAAACACCTTGTTCATCAAATTATTATAACCTTTCGTAACACTATACTTAATGATATTTTTTTCAAGGAGCTACGATACAAACCTTCCTCTTATGACTTTTGCACTTGATACATTATTTGTATTGGTGTTTTTTTGGTCACGATTCCTAAAGACAAAAAGGTTTCTTGGAATCAGACTCTTCGAAGTAACAACTTGCGGTAGCTCATAAAATTTATTAAAAAATCGTTCTCCACTCGATGTGCTCTGACCTTATTCGTAGAGGGCAACACGCAGCGCCGGTGGTCGAACCATATGTCAATAAATTGTATTGTCGTTTTCGAACGAGCAATTTTTTATTCGTCCAGGATTTTCTTGTACGAACTAGCAATATTTGTTTCTTCATCGTCAGAGACGAGGTTTCATTGAAGTTTCATTGAATTGAAGTGTCAATGAAATGTGAATAACTTGCGGAAAAAAATTTGCACTTTATTGTTTTTAACGAATGTTTATTGTTGCTTATTTTATTTTACTACTTTTAACTTTTTAACCTGATAGTCGAGGGCGTAAATTATCGCTTAGAATTAAGAAGTATCTGGGTTCGAACCCCAGATCGAATAGTTGTTGTGTTTTTGCCTCCTTTGGCATTTTCAGTAGCAGTCCAGAGGTTGATACTGTTTTTATAGTTTCGTACCTAAAAAGGAAAATGGACCCTTATTAACGAGTCTCCGTTGTCTGCCTGTCTGTCCGTCCATATTGATGACCTTTATTTAGTTCTTAAACGAGTTACATAACTGGAAATTTTATATGTTGTGCAAATCTTTGAACCAATAATGAATTCATCATTGAATTAATATTAAACAAAAAATAATGAACATATTTTTTAAGTATTAAATTATTAGGGGTGCTCCTATACATGACGTACTCATGTAGTAACCGTTATTGTATTGTAACTGTTAGTATTTTTTATTATTAGCATATAGGGTATAATATTTTTAGAACTCATTAAGTGGCATATAAATCTATGTTTCTTCCTTTTGTATCTAAGAACAAAATATTTTTTGGGCTGTTGAAGTTGTTAATTATGTTTTTTTTATTATCTAATCGAAAAAGAACCTTAACTTTCTAGTAGGCTGAGATATTTAAAAAAATTGCAGTCTTTCCGTCAATCGTTTAATTTGATAGCAACATACTTAATTAATAAGGTAAAGTATTTAACAATTTCATAAAGTAATAACTAAAAAAAGTAACTGTTTAACAGTTACTTTTAACATAAAATTCACCACTGTTAAAAGTGGTGTTTATGAGATATGTAACGTTCACAAAAGCCTGTAATATGATTAAAAAAAAAATTTTTAAACTATATCACCAGGTGGCAGGTGCCCTTAAGAAGAGTCCGTCTTGTTGGGTACCACCGCAGTGTCAGATATTCTGCCTCTAAGCTGTAATGTACAAACACTACTTACCGTATTAATGCGTGAATCGCATTGTAGCAAATTAAATAATTGGACGAAAAAGATAAGCAGAATTAGATACACTACAATTATAATTAATAACTAAAATATCAATAAAACACCCTACTCACATCCACGTGAGAAGTAGTATGCTGCTCATTTGGCGCACTTTTCCCTTAGTCACCTCTTACGTCACCTACGGGAAGAAATGAGGTGGTGACATTCTAATCCGGTACACTACCGGTACTCATCAAATTAAAAAAAATATATGAATACGTATTGCCAGTCTGGACTTGCCATATAAATAAAAAACTGAATATCGAATATTCAGCTGAACTTTTACTGAACATTTTTTCTCCATAATGTCATTGGCGAGGTTGCCTGAATTGTAAAGGGCGGTGTCTGCGGTAGAATGAGAGTTACAAGACGAGAAAATGTATTGAGTATACTAGTATAGTATATACCGCCGTACGGTAGGTATACACCGCCACGCCAATAGTACAATTTTGAAGCGCTCGTACCGAAGTTTGCCATTCCGAACCAATCAGCAAAGCTAAACAACGTCCGCCGCGGTCATGAGTTGGATGGGTGACCGCTGGTGACATTACTACTGAGCGCTTCCGTGCTTCGGAGGGCACGTTAAGCCGTCGGCACCCGGTCGTTGTCTTAGGATGGCAGTCGTTATAGCATGGTGGTAGGGCATTTTGCTAATGCCCGCCAGGCTAGCTACCACCCCTCAAGTAGAAAATCTGTCGCCTAGCACCTAACGGTGTCTTCCGGCAGCTGCCCTTGAAAGCTAGTAATTATAGATTAGACTAAACAACATCTTCGACCACATCATCACTTAGTGAGACAGTGGTCATAGGCTAACCTATCAGGCATAAAAAATAGAACTTTATTTTATGTTATTGTTTATATTATGATGCTTATGTTATTTTTGTGTACTAGAAAGAGTTATCTAACTGTACTTGCTAAAATGCTATAATTTTGATTAAAAATCTCATATTTTCTGAGTAGCCTTCATTGATTCGTTCATCGTTAGTGGAGACGCAAAACCTACGTAAAAGATTACTGTGTTCAAGTACATCATAGATATTCTCTCGTACCTACATGTTACTATTCTTAAACCGCCAAAGATTCAACAAGCAAGTTTTATATTCAGTAATGTCATTAAGAAAAGTTCTCGCAGATTTTTCTGCTTAGCCAACTGTATTCAACAACACAGCAAAACGGAGACCGGGACAGCGGGAGACCGTATTGCTCTAAGGTTATAAACGGACCCAGTTTTAATTAAAAGTCAAAAGCCAAAATGCAAATCTTCTAGGTCGTCCTTCAAACAGACACGCACTGCTCAAAGTGGAGCAACAACATTCGCATGTTGTACACTCGGCTGCATAAATCACACGGTACAAGAACAAGTACAGTTACGATCACTTTCATATAAGTAAATCTGGTTTACACAGATTAGTATTTACTTAGGTGTTTATCTAATAGCACCAAGTGAAAATAATAATTTGTGCCAAAATAAAACCATGTCATCTTAAATTTTGTAGATTTAATAACGAATGTCTTTTTAATCTTTAAATACCTAAGTATATTGTAATGATCGTAACTGTACAGACTGTAACAGGACCCATTGTAAACTGTAGGGCAGTTATAGATAAGTTCGTTGGCCATCTTTATTTTACAGTCTTGAAAAGGAATATCAGAGAGAAAAAATATCAGAGAGAATAAATAATGCCTACTATTGATTCATTTTAAGGTAAGGTAAGACTTACATTAGTAGCAATTAAATTTTAAACATGTCGCGTTTATAAGCTTTGGTAAAGATTTTAGAAGATTATGGTATTCGCTACATTAACATTTTTATATTAATGTCGCGAATACCATAATTGTTCGTATTATTTTGAAACTTATTTAAATCGAATGCACATCATTATTTATGATATATTCCAAAAGCTACGCCTAAAATCGTCTAACATATAAAAAAATTCGTTTACCCGAATCTAATGTAATTATTTCAATCGGTATTCAAAATACTGTGCTATAAGATGGGCAGCCTAGATAAACTCTCTTTTGACAATGCGACAGTCTTCCTGGGAATCAAAATGCATTCAACTATACAGTGGAATCAACATATACATGATCCATCGGGAAGACTTAGTTCTGCTGCATATGCAGTTCGTAAGATAAGACAGCTAACAGACGTAGCTACTGCGAGGCCCGTTTATTACGCGTACTTCCACAGTATTATGTCATAATATGGTATATTGCTGTGGGAAGCTGCTGCTGAGATAGAGACAATCTTTATCTTACAAAAGCGTGCAATTCGAACCATATATGAAATGAATCCTAGGGAATCCCTGAGAGATCTTTTCAAAGAAATTGATATTTTAACTTTACCAAGTCTGTATATATTTGAAAATATTATGTATGTTCGTAAAAATTTGAGCAAATTTAAACCAAACAGTGACAATCATGATTATAACACTAGGAATAAAGATAAAATACCGGTGCCAGGTTTTAGATTAGCAAAGACAAATAAAAGGTCCTTCTTAGGCAATTGTGTGCGGTTTTATAATAAATTGCCCAAACATATTACAACGCTCACAGAAAGAAAATACAAGTTGCATGTGAAGAATATTTTGATATAGAAATCTTACTACACAGTTTGTGATTACTTAAACGACAAAAATACTTGGACTGGTTCGCCTCTGCCAAGTTAGCGCCTGTCACTTACGTAATGTAAATTAAGTATTGTAATAATTTTACTATATAGTATGTACTTAACACATTGTTATAAAACGTTTAAAAGAATGGCCCCGAGTTTCTTGCCCGTTCTTCTCGCAGTGGCTCTATAATTTTTGTTTGCTGAACGTGGCAGTACAATGTAGTATATTTCAATATTAAAATTTGTAATTGACCATCATAAGAGCGTCGTAGACGCCTAAATTGAATAAATGATTTTGACTTTGACTTTAAGGTCTTCTGTACGGTTCTAAAAACAGAAGCAAAAAAAAGGATATCACGCTATCAATGTTAGAGTTCAGTCTAACTGCATAAAACGCTACTACACTTAACCAGTTTTTTCAATATATAATAAGGGAAATTACATTTTCTTTATGTCAAAAATATTTATTTCCATATCTACAAAATACAGCTCAATTTGAAAACCCTCAAACGGTTGTTAGTGTGTAGTCACAATATCTTCCATCAATGATACAAAACTAATTGAAGACACCAATTACAATCATATGGCAATTACGAGGCATTAATCACGCACTGACATCGAACAAATTGACAGATTTACAAATCGGTAAAAAAAACGAACTTGACATAAGTTGATCCAATAAAACAAAAAGTACGTTCCTTTAAGTCGTGTTAACGAAGGCCACGAAATACGCGACAAGTATCATTTGCTCTAGCGTGTTGACATCTGAAGGGGCCATAGGGCTTCTTTCATGAGGTAGGTAGTGAGATGTAAAGATCTTATTCAAAGTGAGATATTGTACTTCTCTCATTCTACTTCATCAAATGACTCAGACAGAATGCATATCATTACTTAAATCATTATTACGTACTTCATTCATAACTTCAGTTCTTGCGACGAACACTGAATGTGACATCAATCATTACTCATTGAAAAATGTCTGTGAAATATTTGCCAAATATTGTGAGAATTTACCCGACCAATGGGACCGATGTACAAAATGGAGATAGCTCACTGGAGCTGGAGAATTTAAATAATTTTGACTAAGTAATATTTTTTCTGTGTTTATGTTCTGTATTTGTTATCTGTCGTGTTTTGTGACGTAACGTTTAAAGCACGGACTAACCACCCTGGTTTAAAGTGACCATGTATGAAATGTTTCTAACTAATTTTTGTGAGGTAAATGTAACTGATTGATTTCGTTTTTATCTCAATGAATAATAATATAATTTAATTTAATTCATTCAAGATAACGCTTTCAATGACCTGCCGAATCATTAATATTACCCTTTTACACAATGTATAGTTCAGATGGTATCTTGCCTCTTGCAGCAGTACGCCGTTATGCCTTTGAAAATCTATTTACTTACTCGTAGTAACTAAATTTATTACTTATAATGAAAAAGTTATTTATCAAATAATAATATAAAGTAAGTACGAGTATATACCCTAATGTTTAACTATATATGCTACGCGCAGAATGACATAAAATTAGGAATTCTGAATTAAATAATAGCAAAAAGTTGCCGCAATCAAGCATTAACGAAGAACTTTATTTCTCACAATAACTAATTATCACTTAAAATGAGATACAATATATATAATTTTAAATAATAATCCTCTGGTTATGAAACTATACAATGCTAGGTGAGGGTAAATCTGCTAGGTATTTTTTGAGTTTATTCCTATAACTAGTGATGCTACTAGGTATAGTTTTTTATTTTATTTGGCAATCTATTAAGCATCTGTACTCCTTTAAACTAAATTGTTTTTTTTCCATAGTTCGTACGTGTCTTAATCAGTTCAAGTTTGATTTTATTTCTTAAGTTGCAGATATTTTCTCTTTGTGTAAATGTTAGGTTAGAGTGAATGGATTGCATTATAATATTTATCTAAAAATACTTGGGTAGTACGTATAGAGTTTTTTCTGATTAAATAGTTTAATTTTTCGTATATTTGCTTTGTTGGAGTAAAATAGTGATATCAAAAGATAAAAAGACAAAAGATCTCAAAAAACAAAAGATATCCCTACCGTAATAATATAATATTACGGATATCTTTTGTTTTTTGAGAGGTTATAAAATAGCCTTTGACCAAGATCTAGAGAAGATGTGCAATATGTTAAGATAGTTAATCTAGAATTACTGGTTCTCAAACACAAATGCCGGAACACACCGTTAGGTGCTTAGGTATAGATTTACTTGGAGTACCGCATCACAGCAAAAATCTAATAGGAAACATAAACAAATTTTCTTGTTTTTGATCACTGCATATAAACTACCATACAAATCAGCATTTTCAGTATGTGTTGGTTAAATAAAGGATATGGGTACATAATATACCGAAAGTTAAGATTCCTAACTTGTTTGATTGTTTATATAGACCATGGTCATAGAAATAGTCCTAACTTATTTGGCACCATTATATATTTTTAGTAAAAAGAAATATACTTATTCTTTTTTGTGTCCCCCTGAAACATTGTTTAATTTAATTTGTAATCCCATTTTTATTTTTGACAATGTTTAACACCAAACACACCAAACGGAATGTGCTATAAACCTGAAATATTGGTTATATGACAGGGTTGTAACTGATTGTTCACGAGCTAGACACATACGGACGGCCACATAGACAGACTGACAGAGATATCTCAATCATTGAATTCCGGTACAGAACCCTAAAAAAGCAACTTTCCTTATATGTGCATCATAAAAGAGAGTCACTCGTCACTTGTTTACGTGCCCATTCGTGGAAGCGTAAACACCATACTACAAACTAAGTCGATGAAGATTTATTCTTCACTGATCAGTGATCACGACATAGTAATTATACAATAACATTTATCTGCGCGCCTGTACAGACGATCCGAATCTTAGTCCATTCGTCGAATGTCTTAATTGAACGTTTACCGACCAATTTGCTCTCTCTCTCCGCGGCGGCAAAAAGAGGTACAATCACATTTATTATACCTTTTATTGATGATCGTCTCGCCTCTTTAATTTATTTAAAATTGGTCGGGTGGAATATTGGTTGGGTGGAATATGATCTTTTAAAAAGCAGAATATTATATTAGAGGCTTGAGATTAGAACTTACGACCGCGAAGTCTACAAATGATAAAATGCTTAGCCGATCTTAACCAATCAGCTTTAAGCAACGTCTGCCGCGGTTGTGACTTGGATCTCAGTAGTAATGTCACTAGCAGTCACCCGATTGCTAGTGACTTTACTACTGAGCGCTTCCGTGCTTCAGAGGGCACGTCAAGCCGTCAGTCCCAGTCGTTATAGCATGGTGGTAGAGCATTTTGTTGAATGTCCCACCTAGCTAGCTACCACCCTCAAGTAGAAAACCTGTCGTCAAGCACCTAACAGTGTGTTCCGGCAGCTGTTCTTGAGAGTCGGTAATTCTAGGTTAGCTTGAACAACATCTTCGACCACATCACTTACCATCGAGTAAGATAATGGTTAAAGGCTCGCCAAACAAGTATGCTAAACTAGCGATGCAAAGAAAACTTTGCTAATGGAGAAGGCGTCAACGATCTTAAGAACTAACTACGCGAATAAAATCTAGACTATTAGCTAGTATTATTTAATTACGCACAGCCTGAAGCACGATATAAGAACCATCGACCTATCGAGTCGCTTCTCGCTTGGATATAAATCAGATGTTTATAGCAGGAAACCAGGACCTCAGAGTTTATGGCACTGCACGCGCTACTTCGACTAAGCTGGGAATAATTCCTTTTGGTCCTTCGCGCAAATGCTCCGGGATCTCTCTGTATATTATTGGAAACAATTTATAGCGTTTGAATCCTCTCTATAGAGATTTCAATTTGATTTAATAACCCCGAGCTCTACATAACAATTGTGGATGTATGTAGTACGTTTTCTCTTACAAAAGCGTGCAATTTGTGCTTTATACAAAATAAATCGATGCGAATCTCTGAAATACTTTTACAAGAAATTAAAACTTCAACTATAATGAGTGTGTTAATAGTGAATTTTATATGAAAATAATATGTATGCTTGTATATGCAAAAAACATTAGTATCTTAGTTGATGTATGTTTTTAAAATCGAGTTGATTATACAAGGCATATTATTTTCCTTGTTAAATTCATTAACACTTGTTTTTTTCTATATGATTGTAACAGAACAAACACGAGGCCCACCTGATGTTAAGCGGACTAGATACTACTGCCTATCTCAGAAGCTTTTCGATAAAAGTGACGAATTGCACTGCGCCCGTTACCCTAAGTCGTTATAAGTCCCATGTGCCTGTAATTTTCTCAAGGAATGCTCCCGGAACACACACTTAGGTGCTTTGCGACAGATTTTCTACTTCAGCGTGATAGCTACCCGGGCGCGGTGTCACGTGAAATTTAGACCCATCTGCCACAGAATAACCAATAGTACTCTCCTCTGCCCGCTCCATGGAAACATAAGCGTGACTATATATGTCGTTATGTTAGAAAGACATATATACAACGCACAAAATCACAAACGTGTATGCGAGTCTCAAATATGGTTCATATTATTCCTCTCCTGTGTTTTGCTTGTAAGCTTAGCTGTCGTTAAAGCAAGAAATACAATATCTGAACAAATAAGAATGCATACGTATAACAACCGGCCTTACTAATAATAGGGTTTTAACCTACTGGAAGCGGCTAAACGAGTGTTATTATGAAATGTTTAGATTTTTTTGCTAAACTGCGCTGTTTTTAAGAGCAATTTACTGCCTCAGGCAAGCCTCCAGGCACAACAATATTCTGTCAACTGCAAATACAGCGTATATAGAGGTCAGTGAACCAGCTTTATCCCTTAATTACAAAATACCAATGTTAAAATACAAAATTGTATAATAACTAATATTTTAGGTAAACATAAAATTTATATTTTAGATAAACACATCGTGCGCTCGTGAGGATACTTGGTGTAGAATTGAAACGCGTGGAAAATTCTTCCGGTTTCGATGCTAGTCATGCTTTCCTGAGGATGCTTGTTGTAGATTCGAAACGGGTGGAATTTTTTTCCTGTTTGGCTTCGTGGCGTTTATGACGTCACGGAATTAAAACAAAATTAACTGGAATTTTTACTTTACTGCACTGGTATTGTTTACTTTAAATATTCGTTACTATGTATGCAAAGTATATATGTACACCTGAATCATTATATAAATTCATTAAACAAAATTGCCTTGCAGATCACCACATCTATGAAAATTACGGCGCAGATTTACTTTTAAGAAATAGAGACAAAACAGGCCATCGTATCTTTATAGCACTGTATTAAATTACTCCGCTTATTACGTTACGACCTAAACCGGATTACTCTATTACTAGGCCTTCGATATAAGACAACGTCACTGGTCGCGATCATAAGCTATGCCTCGTCAGTTAGAGACTGACATCTCGTGCAGATCCGCTTCCAGGATGTCAGCTTACCTAGATTTCCAGACTGGTCGGCGGTAACACCATTCGGAACTCCAAGGAAATCTCCTTTCATAGCACGATCCTCCCCCATTCTCTGTAGATGACCAGCCAGCGAAGTCTATGTGCCTAAGTCTCCCCTATGATGTCCACTTGGAAAGAAGCATTGCTAGTTCAATCCTATAAAAAAATTACGTATGATTAACGATATAATAAAAATAATATGTATTATTTTTATTCAAGAATTATTGTAATTCTATAAGTCTGTATATTATGTTAGCTAATGCCATTCGCAGAAAGAAACCTCGATCTGTGACGTTTGTCGGTGTAAACTCAAGAAAATATGATACAATTAGCACACATTAGTACACATCCATTCCAAAGATATCTCCATGAACTGGGCGTGCCAACGATTTTTGTTTAGAAAAAAATTTTTCAAACAAAAAATGGAACCGACTGCAACACCCAAAAGTGTGAAATAACTTGTTGAAGTCGGTACCATAAAAGTTCAAAAGTACCTATTATCACATTTTTGTGCGTGTGGTAGCGACTTCTACAAGTTATTTCACACTTTTGAGTGTTGAAGTTGGTTCTATTTTTTGTAAAAAAATATTTTTTTCTCTTTTTGTGACCCTTGCTACTTACGGGATCCATTGTCATTCATTGTCAACGACTATATCATCAAGATAGGAAAATATTTTTCAGTTATTGAGTGTTACTCAATAACGACTTTACCAATTTTAATAAAATTTAAATGGGACCAAACGACATGCATCATTTTTAGGGTTCCGTACCCAAAGGGTAAAAACGGGACCCTATTACTGAGACTTCGCTGTCCATCCGTCCGTCCGTCTGTCACCAGGCTGTATATCAAGAACAGTGATATCTAGACAGTTGAAATTTTACATCACAGATGATGTATTTCTGTTGCCGCTTTAACAACAAATACAAAAAGTTGGTAAAGTGCGAGTCAGACTCGCGCACGTTAAGACAAAAAAAGGTTAAAATATGAAGTCTAATGCTGTATAGCTAATGGTACGGAACCCTTCGTGCGCGAGTCCGACTCGCACTTGGTCGATTTAAAAAAAAAAAAAGAATTTTCAATATCGGTTCAACCAGTCAAAAGTCCTAGATAACAAACATAAAAAAAAACAGATGCATTGAGAACCTCCTCCTTTTTTGGAAGTCGTTTAATAAATTTTACTCGTACAGGCAGTGTCAAGCTGTTTATACTGTAAGTTCTGTCATATAATGGGTTTAATAGAAATAGGATGATGAAATGTTATTGACAACGAAGCCACGGCTTATGGCTTTAAGATGAACAACCCCATATATATATATATATATATATATATATATATATATATATAGTATTATTTGCTACCATTAACCACCATGCCTATAATTCTAGGTCTGTGCGGTTTATCAGGCCTGCTTTTTATGTCATTTTAAGAGCAATTTTATGGGTTCCAGAAAATATCTTCGATATGAACATAAATATTACTTAAGTATACATATAATGCAGTGATATTATATGAACACAATTAAGTATTTCTATTGAATGAAGGGTTTCTACATGGGTGTCTTCAAATCGAGAGTAAATAGGTTTCTTCTATTAGGTAAGCGTGCTCCATCTCAGACCACATCAAGCAAGGTGTGGTCAAACGCGAATCTATTTTGAATAAAATACTAGACTGATTTTTGTACCTATTTAATATGATGGTTTGCCTATAGTAAAAAAGATAGCTAGTGGCAATAGAAATATAAATCGCTTTTTACTGCTGATTGGGTGATCAGAGGGCCTAGTCTAGACCAGAGACATATATATTTTTCTCCCCCTAATAATAATTATATAAAATTTTATGCCCCGATTTTATCCACATTTTTAGAGATTATTTTTTACACAATTTTCTATAGAGGCCTATTTATCTCTTTTTGACTTTTTCCGTCGAAATATGTCTCCATTTTATGGAATTGACACAGAGCGTGGATAAAAAATCTCCATATGACATAAGAAAGGCAGATCCTTGTTCCTAGGAGGTGAGTATAATATTACTAATTCAACAATATATTGTCAGGTGCGTATTGTAATTTGCACTATAAGTTAATAATGTGTAACACCTACCATTAATAATAACTAATTTCCTCATTTACTAATAAGTGATTAATTGATATGGCGCGCATTAAAAGGACTAGCTCAAAGAGCCAAAATAATGTGAAATATTAATAAATGCTAATATACAGAAAGGATTTTTTCATCGTGGATTAATATTACCCAAAGATATTACAACGCTCACGGAAGGAAAATTCAAGTTACACGTGAAAAATGTTCTGATTAAGAAATCCTACTACAGTTCGTGATTACTTAAATCACAAAAATGCTTAACAGCATGTTTTGAGTAAGACATACAGGCCAAGCTTCAGTGGGATATAACCATGTTTTATCGTGTATCGTATACGTTACGCCATCTTGAACCCTGGCCTTCATTACATGACCCAAAATTATTTGCAAAAATATGCGAGTTTATCTATAGGTGAAATACCGTCTCGTTCACATCATGAAATAACTGACCAACGATTGCTTATATAATTTTTAACTTATCACTTTACCGCTATTTTTATAACGGTACATCTTGTAAAATTCGTTTTACAACCTGTTATTAGGTTGAATTTTATAGCATTTCAATATTCAGAAACAGAAGCGGTACCTACACGTTGTTGACAGGTACAGCCCTTAACAAAAATGTACACACTACAAAACACTGAAATGTATATTTACGTTCCTATATATATATATATATATATATAATATATATATATATATTGTATTTATGTAATAGGAATAATAATTTACCTTAATAGTATATACTTATTATTTTATTTATTGCTTTTTGCTCTTTTAATGGTATATTTTAGACGAACGCCCCCATACAAAACGCAGCTCCAATGTCATTTTAATAATAGCGAATAAAACTCAATGATTTTTTACCTACGTAATCACTACCCTAATATCTAGGTTTGTGGTGCATCAGATTTTCAATAAATTATACAGTTTTGGAAATACACTAGCTCAAAAACTCGTAATTTTAGATAAAAGAAAGACCCAACTTTGAGCATCTCTTTCAAGAAAAATAAGCATGTTTTTAATATTTCTATTGCACCACAAACATGGGGAATATAATGAACTTTCTATAATGGGAAGTTATTTATACATGTGTACTATACTTTTTAAATAAATCTGGAGCTACGAATAACTGGCTCAAACTCCTAAAAACGAGTGCTATACACTAAACGCTTTATAATAAAAATTTAATTATTAGTCCAAAAGAAAAAGGATTTAAGCCAGAAACGATAGGTCTAATAATACACTATATTAACATGCGAGTTTTTTTTTAATAACAATTTGAGTTTATATAAAAGTTCACACTTTGGCTGGCGGGTATATGTCCTTAAGCCTTTATCCATATATTTTAAAGATTTTTAATTAAATTGCGTTTCTATTTATTTTACAGGATTTTTATCTCGACGTTTCAAACACTTTAATTGACATTGGTCAGTTTGACATCGGTACATTATAAACTCTGACAGCGTTGAGATAAAAACAATGCAAAATAACGATAATCAAACCCCCCTTAGTTAATAAATTAAAACAATACAAACTTATTTTATCTTGTAAATTTTCACAGCCAATCTTCAGTAGTTAAATCTATTACACTATGTTTAGAAAGTGGGTAGACTAGAGACTCCTAACTTAAATTTAAGGTAAATTCCCGTTTATCTATATATATATTATCGTTGTCATACATTAAATAATAATACATTTTAAGCAAATCTTGATATTATTTATCATTCATTTAGCACAGTCCTAAAGTCAAATCTTAAGTTCACTCTCTTTCTGAACGGACTCCGGTGGTAATTTCTATATAACCTGTTACTAATAATATGGACAACCTCACAATCTAAAACATAATATCTCTTTCAAGTTTTAACTGTAGATGGTACTAAGTCAACTGCCGGTACTTCTATTAATTTGAAGCTGTCATTTCATCCAATAACATTTCGTGCACGAGTTCCCATAAATCATTCACCAAATAAGGGCGCACGAATTGCGCTTTCACACTTCACACCCATATTATGACAGGACTTAAAATATGGCGGTGATTAAAAACACCGCAAAAGATTTCTGAAACTCAATTTGGGAGTTTAATAAGGATAAATGTTAAAATGTTATGATTGAAAAGATAAATATGGAAAGGCTGAGGAGATTATAGGAGGTTGAATTCGCAACTTTGATATGACGCTAAGAAAGCGTGACATATTTTACCTGCCAAAAAAGGTAGGATTCCTACTGTTTTTAAAAAATAAGTACAAAAGTTTAATAATAGTGTGTATAAACGTACTCATTATATTTTAAGTGCCATAAAATATGTTTCTAAGATATACACGCCAAGTTTAAGTATGGGATCTATGTACGTTGTATGGTGGACATCTTGCATCCGCCATTTTGGATTTTTCACAACTATTATAATACACTCGAGAGCAATGAATCCGGGTCACTTAAAGAATCCTAAAAATCTCGGAAACTAAAAATGCTAGGTTAATGCAATAAATTGTATTTAATAGACAATGTAATACTCCTTAAATGAAGGTATTAAAACTTCTTAGTTATTGTAAAGTTATATCTTAAAAAAATCTAATTTGAAAAAGGGCCACTTTCGAAGATGGAACTACGAAATTACAGCATTTGGTTTTGCTTTTGTTTGTAATCTGCCATTTATGTGGATACATAAACCATGTTGATAGTGCTCTATATTCATTATTCAAGCTGAAATTATGTCGCTTACGCCTGAAGAATGCACCAGAATACTTACAATGCTGGAAACCGGCCGGAGTCAGCGCGATACAGCCAGGACTGTCGGTGTGTCGCTGTCAACAGTACAAAGAGTTCTCCGACGTTACGAAGAAACTGGTTCTAACCTACGCAGACCAGGAACGGGCAGAACCAGGTGTACCACAGCACGAGAAGACCGATACTTGGTGAACACCATGCTTCGAAATCGCTTTCTCACAGGAACTGAACTCACCAATCAGTTTCGACGCCTCGGAGGAAGTAACCCAAGTGCATGGACAGTAAGACGTCGGCTTGCTGAATCTAACCCCTTAGACCTGCAAACGGCCCTAAACTGGAGCGTGGACATCGTATTTCGAGACTAAGATATGCCCAGAGCCACGTAAATTGGAGTATTGAAGATTGGTCAAAAGTTATGTTCTCCGACGAATCAAAATTTATGCTCTACAAGCACGATGGAAGACACAGAGTGTATCGAGTATTACATTGTCTATTAAATACAATTTATTGCATTAACCTATAATTTTTAGTTTCCGAGATTTTTAACATTCTTTAAGTGACCCGGATTCATTGCTCTCGAGTGTAGATGGTCAGTGTAAAATTACGTTCAAGTACACGAGATATTTCAGGTTTAGCCTTCAGTGCGTGTTTTCACAATCAAGTTAAGTCACCCGCGTCTTTCACGTTATTGAAAACTATAAGCTAATATCCTAAAATATGGGTTGCGCTTTACTACAACTTTGATTTGTAAAATACAATTTCAAAACCCTACTTTTGCTTTTTTTTCTGGATGGGATATAGGTTCATCATGTATAAGTAAGTAAATTATCATTTTATAGTACAGAAGCTCGCTATACCGAATTGAATAATCCATTAAATATTGAATATATTTGAAATAGTCATTTATTCGCGACTGGTTCCCAAGATTAATTATGACACCCAATTTACCGGATCATATTTCTTCAGTTTAATTATTAAATTAAAATATTGATTGCAAGCGTTCTATTCACGCAGTTAAATGTAGCTCAAGTCAAGAAATCATTAATTTAGTTCACACTAATCGTTTTATACAATTAAAGGATATATTTGTATTTAGTCTTACAATTAGATACCTATATGTACAATTATATCGTGCGAAATTATATGTCATAGCAGCTTCTCACTATATATACTTTATGGTTTGTAATACAAAATGGATATGGAAATGCATGATCAACCCATTGGCATCCGCGTGGACGATATCGTCCATTCATGAAAGGAATTATATTGTTCTCGTTATCTCGGATGGCAAAAATAATTTTAAAACACTATAGTAAACGGAACATCTACCGTATATTTCATAATTTTTGCGCTCTTGATATCGATATAAAAAACTTTTATATATAAAATTTACAAATTAAAAATATTGTAAAACAAGTTCACTCAGAGCCGCGCTTTTATTGTTAAATCATCATAAGGGACCGTGACGGTTTTATTTATTATTTTTATCATTAACTTACTTAACACAACATTCGTGTTTTTGCTTTTGGTCTCGGTAGTTGAAGACAAGTTTGATCACAGAGAATATGAGCCCTAAAATTTGTAAAGCTTTCAAACCAACGCATTCAACTGTTCTGCGCCTTCTGCGGTGATCAGTTTTGACTTATATTTTACAGTTTTTTAAAGTGAATATTAGTAATACCCTTATTATTTGAGACTCCCTTCATTATACACAGAAACAATCTGATTACTATTAAAAAAAAAAACTGATGCTGCCACCGCGGACGAAGCGTTGGTTTGTGTTACGTATTCCAGTTTTTCGCTACAAAGCTGGGATAGTGCTAGAAAATCATTAGTTTTTTCCTCTTTAAAGAATTTCTGGTAAACAAAACCTAATAAAAATATGAAAGAGGATCATAATGCAAACTAATTACACAGCCAATAACCATCCATTCACCTAAAATATATCTTAAAAACATATTGTTGTATTGTTATAGTATTAAACGTTTTGCAATAAACCCAAATCTCATACAATAATGTGGTTCGTTCATAATTTCATTTCATTAAATGGGCTGTTCATAAGTGTATAATTAAAATATAATTATCTTAACACCTGGTTAAGATATTCTATTTTTAAGATGTCTACTAGATTAAGCAAGCTCATTGGCTGCATTGTTTGATTCGGTGTAAAAATATAATGGTTATTAAATTTCAATCAATTATTTTCATAGACATAATAAGAATTCTAAATATTTATGTATTTAAAGTATTTAATAACAAAAAATATTTATTTATTTTACTTTAATTATTACGGTCTAAAGCCGTGCTGTTCGTTGCATAAGTATTTGTTGACCTGTGCGTAGATATATTTGTGCATTATGAATTCAAAAATCTTTGCTGGTGCCGATAGCACTGCAATGAGACGGTATTCTTCCACCTCTGATGTTTTTATACCCTTGGGTATCAGGCTAACTCTAGAAACTTTCCAGTATGTTGGGTACTTTCCAGTTTTTATGGCCAATTGGAAACTGTGACAAAGGGGATAGCTAAAGGGGTTTTTTAACAGTTTTCTATTTGTTTTAAATAGGAATTGTATGCGGTTTCAACACGCAATTTGAGACTCGATCTAAGATTTGAAAATAATTTGTAGGTGGCATCGTTATTAATTTTTTTTCAGGATTTGTGCAATTTGATTTTGACCCTGTTATCATTGATAATATCACTGGAAAACCATACTGGATAACGCCTAGTCATACAATTCTTACGTCTTTTTTTACATATTATGTATGCATGTATTAAGTGCACCTTAGACTTATAATAATGAATAGATTCAAACGTTATTTTGCAGAAATCCATATAATATAATAATATCAGATATTTTAAAAATATTCTATCGCATAGGATATCGAAGAGTCATGACCTGCTGAGGATACTTCGTGGAGAAGCAAAAATTCTTCCGGTTTGGCTGCATGGCCTTTGTGATGTCACGTTGACTAAGCAGCAAAATTAAGAGGAATTGTCAATAGATATATTTTTATGCGTTTAATTTAGCAAATTACTTTTTATTATTTTAGACTTGCCCGTCAACATTTTTCAAAAAGGTAAGTCCTTTATATCTCTTGAACGTTTCCTTTAAAATGATTGTCAGGAGCCAATATATCACTACTTTAAACGTAATGGTGCGTACAACAAGCTTAGTGGTAACCTGATAAAAGTGGAATTAATCATTTTATATCAGACTCAACAAATGATCGTGAGAACGCCCCAGAGAGTCACAGGACATTTTCTTCAAAACAATTGATAACCTGCGATACACCGCTCATAACTAACTTTTTACCAACTCCATCACTGTCCCTCACTCCACTCTCGTGACTCCCAATAACTAGTACGAACTAGCCCTCAAATCAGATCGTTTCCTACAAATGATAGATGATAATACAGTAGTGATAGATCTGACCTTGTCCGTTTAAGACCAGATGTCACGGGGTCAAGGTCACGTGTCACGATATGATATTCGAGTAGGGAACGATGATTTGCTTCCGGATTATGCAAAGATAGGTGACGAGGAGGATGAGCGTGACTGCTTTGAAGATCATGGACAAGTCTTCAAAAGGTCAATAATGAGGTCAATAACAAGTTGAAAAGAGCAAACATATATTTTTAAGCCAGATTTCTAGGGCCGGAGTGCATAGATATATTGGACGGATGATAGAGAACGGACGCGATGAAATTACGAAAATTAACCTTCTTGTTCACTTTGGTAGATGCCAAAAACATCATCTAAAAATATATATGATGCACAATATAGTGATTAAATTTTATTTTCAAGAACAGTATTGAAGATGGATAAACCACGCCTTGGTGGGTACTACCGCAGTGTCAGATATCCTGGCTCCAAACAGTAGTGCGCAAACACTACTGTTGTTACGCGTAAAAGGCACGGTGGCTAGTGCAACATGCGTACAGCTCATCATCATGCGGGCATCATCTTCTTCTCATTCCTTTATAAGAATAAAACTACCTAAATTAGTGAGTCAATAAACGTCCTCTAAGAATAATTAATAATCACACCAATTTAGAAAAAGGTAATTCGATTGGTTACTACCAACGAGGATCTTTAAGGATGTTTGCGTTAGGCAGGCTGTCGCTTATACAACAAGCAATATACCAACCGATGAGTAAAGCTTTTACCGCTACCTATCAGCTAATAAAATCAAAGATATAGAACTACCCTATTAGGTGTAATGGTTACGATGATCATTCATATCGTTGGAGAAACCTGCAGAGGTCGTTAAATGTCCGAAGGATGTCCACGTGCGATCTAAGGTCAGTGCCAATCGTCGAGGAAAAAACCTGCTGTATCCAGAGACTGGCGGTATCTGCTGCACACTAACTATTATATAATATGCGGCGGACAAAGGGAATGGATTCAACCTGAAGTAGCGTTTACACAATCGCACGAGAGCCAAGACGAGCGGCGGCGAGTCGAGCAAGGCGCGTATGTATACTGCTCCTAAATGCTCATGACTCGACTTGATACTCTCGACGAACCAGCACGAATCAAAGGGACTAGCGGTTTAGGAGAACTAGCAATTTGCACCGCTCTCGCTTATTCCTTTCGCTTATCTCTTGTTAAAAGATGCACCTAATGCAGGTCACGTATTTTTATAACCTGTAACGTTTGAAAACGTTATACTTTCACGTTATTCCGTTATTAATAATATCAAACGTTATTAGTAATGCAAAAAGGAAAACTCTTTTCCGCAGTAAAAAATACGTTTGATAAACCTATTATGAATAAAATGGTAACTTTTTTCTAGGTTTGGCAACAATAAATGTATTTGGTTATAGGGTCAGTGACTACGGTCAGTGACAAAAAATGCATGATATAATACTTCACCAATTTCCACGCTCACGAAAAGCTTAAAGCGAACATTTAAGAAAATAAAATAAAACAAAACCAAAGGCTTTCCACATACTAGAAAATAGTTATGAACATACTATACCTTAACCATTGTATTTATTATATTATAGCCATTGGTTACAGTAATTGCGTTGTAATCTAAGCCAGATTCAGCCTTAGAAGGTCGCCTAACCAAGCTTGGTTTACTTTGGTTGTCTCTGATCAGTATAGCTCGATTAAATATCGAGCCTTCCACTTGGCACAGTTTATTATCTTACACTAATATTATAAAGAGGAAAGACTTGTATTTTTGTATGTAACGAATAAACTTTGGACCGATTTGGATGAAATTTGGTTCGTAGCGTAGCTTGCATAGTCGTTTTTACTTGAGCTGAACTAAAGAAGTCATAATAAGGTAAATTATGAGCATGTTTCTTAGGAAGTCTGTACGCTTTACAGATATGAATATAAAATATATAATATTCTATAGGATATGATAAATACAACCTGATCTGAAAGCACGATTCCATGTTTTTCTCCTGATAGAAAGAATCATGAACATAGCTATAAAATATAAAAGTTAAGAATATAGCTCTAAAATTTTGCTTCATCAAGTTTTATTATAAAGTTAACCATATCAATACATATTTTATTTGTAATTATCATGAAGCAACCATGTTATTTTTTATTTTATTTTTTGTATTTTTTATTGCTGGTAGGTTAGCCTTTGACTACAATCTCACGTGATGGTAAGTGATGATGTGGTTGAAGGTGTTAACAGGCTTAACCTAGAATTACTCTGGCTCTCAAGGACAACTGCCGGAACACATCGTTAGGTGCTTGGCGACAGATTTTCTACTTGAGGGTGGTCGCTAGCCAGGCGGGCATTCGCAATATGCCCTTCCACCATGCGGTGAAGCTCAAGCCCGCAGCGGGATTCGAACCATGGACCTGCTGCGTGGCAGTCCATAGCCAAAGCCACTGAGTATCACTGCTTTATATGCAGTACCTGGAATACTTTTCCATTTATAAAGAGCTGATTTTATTAAAATATATTTAAAAAATGCGCTCACACTTTTTAGATATGGCGTAGTTCTGTTTGCAATATCGAACGGACGCACGGATGGACAACCTAGGCTTAGTAAAAAGGTCCCATTATCTTAAACAGAACTTTAATAAGATGTCTTCCTTATCAGGAATGTCAAATTGTGCAAAATTTGAACAGCTTGTCGAACGTCTTGAGCTCCCGAGGTCAAGCTGTTACCTGCTAGGTCCAGTAGGTACTGGTCTATTACCTATGTATCTAATTTTAACGTCCAAGTACTTTGATTAACAGAAACCGAGAATATTAATGTTGTTTATATCTTAACAGTAATTTTCATCGATTGGCTATTTACTAAGCGGTCGATATGTTAAATTGGAAAATTTATATCTTTGGTTCACATTTAATTCTGGGTCTGCAAAGGAAATGCAAGCATTTAGTCTCAAAGCCTAGATGCCGTCTGGATTTAATCAATAATATGTTTCAACACTTGTTGTTGACCATTATATTTAGGAAAGTCATTTTTTTTATTGGATTGTGACGGAACAATCACCAGGCCCACCTGATGTTAAGCGAATTACTCTCTCCCTATAACAGATGCATTTCGTCATGTGATGAATTGAAACAATCATAATTACAATTTAAATCACATTAACGTAAGATTTAACAAATACTTATATGAAAATAAAAATGCACCCTAATTTACCAATATCACGAGAATTTTATTAAGTAATTCAAATATGCAGACAGTTAATCATTGCACTTAACAACAATCGAGTTACGCATCGATAATGATCGATATCGCGCGGAATCGATAATGATACGAAACAATAACGGCGGCGCGGCGCCTCCATCAATGCACCGGCGCGGGCGCAGCCGCCGCCGGTATCAACTGCGCATACTGATCACCTTAGTTTATTGCCGCCGCGGTCGGAACATTTTAAACTAGAACTTGTAATATTATGAGCTAATAACTTATTGGTGTCGATTTTGTGGAATAGGTATTAAATTTAATTGTGGTATAGTTATGTTCAGCAGCCCCTAATATAGCGCTAATGGATATGGAGGAGCTTGTTAAAGAGACCGTAGGTAAGTTCGAGTAAAAAATACTCTTAATACGTAAGATAGCAGTCCGTCAGAAGCCGCTTCTTTATTTTAGTTATTTATACACAAGACAGCATACAATCAAATTAGAAATACGACTTAAAATAATACAGTTTTTAAGCTGGATTGTATTCCACAAATTTGTGTAATTACAACAGAATGAAATAGACGGATAATGTTAATTTATAGACATTACGTTTTACCGAATACACACAACTGCGAAAACAAATTTCAAAGGTGTGTGCACTCAGCACTAACAACTAATGTAAATTGCCAGTCGGAGCATCCAGACTCAACACAGAGGTTGTATCTGGTCTGTTTATTTTGGGTTTGGTAGAAAGGATATATTTCAATGCATTGTTGTATGACCTTAGATTAACAGTAAAAATGTCGACTTCATCGTTGTTCTTAGCCAGTTCATTATACTGCCGAGCCATTCTTACCAGGGGATCATAGAGAGAGATGTTATTTTTATAAATCTGTAAAGCAAAACGATTAGATTTTTTGGACCTACATGCACTATACTTTATGTTAAAGTTTATATTAAAGAGTAAATTAGGGGTGTCTACTACGGAGTGAATTATTTTGTACAGGTAAACGAAGTCAAAATACTTTCGCCAAGTTTCTAGTCTTTGGACATTAAATTTGATCAGTCTCGCATCATAGTCAAGATTGGAACGACCAAGTTGTTGACGGTAACATAGCATTCTTAAAAAAATTCTTTGTACCCTCTCAATTACATCAATATGCACTTGGTAATCTGGAGACCAAATAGGGGTGCCGTACTCTAAAATGCTTCTAACAAGAGCAAAAAAAAGATAAAGCATGGAACGTGGGTTTGTAGCCTTTTGTGGATCTGAAAACAAATCCGATGAGTTGATTGGCTTTCGTCGTCCTGTGTTGGTAATGGACCCTAAACGAAAATGTATCGTCGAACAGAATGCCAAGATCTTTAGCAACATTGGATATTATTGCTGCTGCTTCTTTCATTACTTTTTTCTTAGCCGCCTCTTACGGCAGCCACGGGAGGACATGTGGGGGTGACATTCTAGCCCGGTACCCCACGGGCAACTGAGATTTTTCACTTCTTCCATTGGCTAAAATTTTTCCATGTCCGTAAGAAAACTATGTTGAAAATTTTTAAATCTGACATGGCTTCCATTATTTAGAAAAATATTTTTCTTACACTTTTCGGGCTTTTCGGACACACAAAAGTTCGTCGCCACATATTGCAGCGCGCATTGAAATATGAATATATTAATCAATGTTTTTTTTATATATATTTATTGCATTGCGATGCACGCTACAACTTCGGCAATTTTCTCCAATAATATGGCTAGGTATGATTATATTAGCTTTGCTTCATCTAACAATACATAACTGATTATACCAACATAATGAAATTAACATAGAAAACTTATAAATTAATATCCTAGAACACGTAAACATGGTTCTACACAATGATACATTATATATAATTGGTTCTACATAAAATTATTGTTTACAAGATAATTTTCACCCACACTCTCATAAATCAAGTATATTTGCGTAATTGAAGTGACGGAAGCTATGCAATAACATCACATTGGTTTTACATCATTCATTGAATTATCTATTAGAGATAGTTCGGGAGCTGAAGGTATTTTTACTTACAGCTGCTTGTTTGTGGTTGTCTCACATGGCAAGCAACATGCGATGAAACCTTTACCATATATTTCGCCGGTGATTTTTCTAATATGTACTTTTTTGAATACTTATAGGTGGGATTTTTCTATTAAAGGCATGATATTGTAATATAATTTCCTCGGTGTTAGTTATATAGTGGATGAAAGAGCCATATTATAAAACCCGAGACCTAAGGTCCAATACACATACTTTGTTACATTGTTTTTAAGAAAATATATTTTCAGCAGCAGGCACTGTCTGCGAAATATTAGGCAATGAGTTCGCCATTATACATTAGACTAAAATTATGTGGTGAAACGTGGTTTTTAAGACATCTCTGGCTTAATTCAAACTAGCTCATTAAAGCTTATGTGAATTTTTTTTTGCCTTTTTTGTAGCTTTTTCTTAGTCTCCGGGCAGGCATACTGCATAGTAGTTATTTGCAATATAAATTGTATGTGACTCATATCCAATCTTAGCTGCAAAGTTCAAATGTTACGAGTAACATTATCATCACTAATCATCAGTAATCAAAGAAAACAATGACTACTTACCTACTCAAGTGCCTTAGAAATCATTCGATCATATTCATAAAAGGTGGAGCATTTCAAGCCTGGCGCCTTGGTTTATTTGAGAGCTATTAATATTGAGTATCAACGCAATTATAACTTTGTGTTTCTAACGATACGATCTAGGCTTGACACCACCTACCACACCTAAGAATTGATAAGCAAAATCGAAAATTAATCGTTGTTTAATATATTTGATATTATGCTGGCGCGGTCTTTTGAGTTAACTGTCCAAAAGTTATATTCTGTACTGTTCTGAGGAACTGTTCGATTTAATACTTGCAGCTGAATTTCGCCATCAAACGTCCCGACAAACATGATGTTTCATCAATTTTATGTAGACGTATAGAAGTCCACAACATTGCAATTCTTACGGCATTTTCTACCTCGCACTGCCACATTATGGAACCATCTGTCATGTGAAGTATTTCCGAACAGATACGACTTCAAAAAGAGAGCATATTCCCTCCTCAAAGGCTGGAAACGCATCCTCAAGACCTCTGGTGTTGCGGATGATCGGGGGTTTACTTACCACCAGGTGACCCGTCTGCTCATTTGCCCTCCTATCGCATAAAAAGAAACATTGTGCACTAACTGTTTTGACGATGTTGATTCTGTGCTGAGGTGATAAGTGTACGTTCCCATAAATCTTAGATCTTAGAGGTGTCTTGCCGATATATTTTGGTCCCAAGTAATAGATGGCGCTAATTACAAACTATTATTGCAGTAGGTAATCTGTATAATTGCTACCTTTCTCGTACAAGAAAAACCTTACATGCTGGCAGGCAGTGATACATTTTTTTCTCATGGTAAAATATATTTTAGATCAAACTAATACTTCCACTAATATGTCCATTTAAGCTATTAAAACCACTCTAAAACAGTATTAGCTTGGAAATTATAAATTGGAGCCATTAAACCGAAGTTTAATTGAATAAAGTAATTATCCGGTACTCAATCAACGCAGCAGGGTTCTGTAGTAACAGAGTTGCTAGGACACTAGGTGGAGTCCGCTGCTCTGCTCGCACATTTCCTTCGTTGATACAAAGCTGATCACTCATGAAGAAGAAAGAAGGTGCGCCCTTTCGCTGTAAATTATTGATGCGAATTTGTACATACCTCTCGTTTATACACTACGCCTTAGTGTGAATGGAAATGCTAATGCTAAAATAGTGTTCATCGTCGATAATAGCATATACCAATAAATCATCCAGGTACATAAGGGAATACCTTAATCAGTTAATTGACTATAACTTATATACTACTCAACCGATTGTGATGAAATTTATATGGGAGCACAGTGGAGGTAGGTACCTATAGCCATTCTTTTTAAAAAGAATTATCAAAATCGGGCGACTCTGTCGAAAATTAAGCGTGATCAAGTGCATCACAAAGTTACATCACACGGCGCCGTGTATATCATAGTAATAAGCTTCTGATTTGAGCTGAGACCACAGAATATAACAAGGATGAATTAATTGAAAAAGTAAATAATTATAAATTAATTTAAAAAAAAAAACAAAAGAAATTCATAAACATACATACATACATACAAGAACGTCATGTAAAAAGCTGAGACGTTTATTATTTCTAGGCAAGTATAGGTTTTGGGTATTTATATAAGAATTTCATAAATGCAGGATAAGATACTACCTGCTAAAAGGTACAATCTACAACACATCAGGGTATATCTTCAGCATTGAAATAACACACTCGTATTTAAACTTGTTACTGAGTTTAGAATCGGACATACACCACAATTTTATTTATGTAGACTTATAATATATTTTAAGTACATTTGCTAAAGGCTTATGTTACACGAACTCAGGAAATTAAGTAATAAACGGAAATTATTCTGATATTTTAAGTGCACAAGTTTTTGTCCTGTGATATGAGATGCTGGCAGATTGTTATAGTATTGTCACATTAGCAATTGCCGATATCGATAGTTCTGTTTTGATAGGACTCAGATTTGTTTTATATTCCCGATGTCTCAATTGTTCATATTCGCATGAATAATGGTAAGAAAGAATAGTAGCAATAATCCAAAAAGTGAAAAATAATGCCCTCTGTCCCCACCACTCCTCTTACTGTCAATGTGGAATTACATGTGTTCGGTAAGTTTCTCAAATCGCTGCGTGGAAACCAGGCACAAAAACAGGAATAATTATTATTTCTAAATACAAAACGGAAAAATTACATATCCAGGTATGTACTTTAAAAATTTTAATAATATCTGCATTTAAGGGTTTTACTTAATTATTATCTTAATTAACTGAAATATTCATCGAGACAGTATTTCGAAAATGTTCGATGAAAAAAAAAAAAATTGGCGCTAAACGTATATATTGCCATAATCTTCATCGTTTGAATACAATGGGTTTTCCCGACATTTGAAATTTCGATAGGTGAAAAATGTAAATGTTAAATGTCGATATTTTACTGCGTGTGGAGCGTCATCTCTAGTCTGATGCAAATACTTAAATACTTTGTGACTTTTATTACTTTTGCCTGTCGCCAATCTTTTACTAACACTGTTACTTTAGGTGCTTAAATGGCGTTTCATCAAAGCAACATCTTCCAACAGTTAATTGGAGATTTACTTATTTAAAGCTTGATTTAACATAGCGAAATAGGTTTCTGTTCCATATACCTAATAGATTAATGCTTTTCGCTTTAACACTTATTGTTATTATGGATTGTGTTAAAGTATAAAACACACATATAAGCGTCATACATAGTGTGATTGATTGAAGTAAAATATTTTTTTAACAAATTCTGACTTCATACATAATATACGCATTATTAGGGATAACTCAAATACTACCTGTCAAATCTTACTCAAATTTAAATGGAATCACAAAACAAGCACCGGTATTCGATTTTTTTTTTATTCATAGAAATTGGTATACATTGTAAAGAGTTATGAGGTAGCACACACACAAAATAAAACAGTCGAATTGAGAACCTTCTTAATTTTTATAGTCGGTTAACGCAGTACAATTTTATTTGGGATTTTTTTTTATGCGCGCGCTTCAATGATGTATTTTTATTTATTCTTGTTTTATAAACTTACCTTATTTGAATTCTTGTAAGATATGCATAATAATTAAACAAATGAACCTAGATGGGAGAAGCCACTGGCACTCGAAACACAGTTTTTATTAACTAGTTCGGGAGTCAATGGATTCAATAACTGATATATTTAGTAACATTTTTATGCCAAATAAATAAATTATTATAATTATTATTAAATAGACAGTAAAAACCAGCTAAACGCTAGTTGGAGTCACGATAAGGACCTGACTTCACCTGGCTGTTGTCTGGATTTTTCCTTAGTTTTTGTTTGAATCGAACATTGTGATTAAAATAGCCCTATATTAGATAAATATTTGCCGTATAAGGTCATAATTCTTTCATGAGATTGTGATGGTACAATTTTGTGTTTTTTTTTTATGCATGATAGGTTAGCCTTTGACCACTATCTCACCTGATGGTAAGTGATGATGTGGTTGAAGATGTTGTTCAGGCAAACCTAGAATTACTGGCTCTCAAGTACAGCTGCCGGAACACACCGTTAGGTGCTTGGCTACAGATTTTCTACTTGAGGGTGGTAGCTAGCCAGGCGGGCATTCGCAAAATGCCGTACCACCATGTTTAGCGGTAACCTTTGTCTATAGACATTCTCGGCGAACAGAGTATACAACAGATGCTTTCGTCACAAGTGACGAGCTGCACTGCACCCATCACATTGAGACTTAAAGTTTCTAAATAAGATTACAAGCACTATCGCGTGCTAAGCGAAAATCATATTTGCACATTATTGGAGCACAGTTTTTTTTGTTTCGTACGAGAATCGAACCAGCGTACGCTAATAAGCATCCAGCGCGAAATCGGAGGACGCTGGTTTGATTCCCGTTCGTAAAGTGGAAACAAAAAAAGTTGTATGCCAATAATTTGTAAACGAGACTTAAAGTTGCTAAATCTCAGCCTGTAATATCACCAGCATTACCCTTCAAATCGGAACACAATAATGCGAACATAAATAATTGTTTTTATAGTGTTAAGGAATTTAAAGAATATAAATGTATAAATAAGTGTAATTAATTTAATTAATTTTAACGCATTGGTAACGCCCCTGGTGTTACAAATGTCCATAGGCGACGGTAACCGCTTACCATCAGGTGGGCCGTCTGCTTGTTTACCACTCCATTACATAAAAAAAATCTAATTATGTATAATATCAGACTAATTTAAATTTCGATGTAAGTGCATGAAATATTTGCACGTCTGCTTGGAGACAGAGTACAACTGTGTGTAATTATATTTTTAAGATCTTCTTTACTTGTATTCTGGCAAATAATTATATGATTTGATCACTGCTTGGCGGTAGAAATAGGTACGGCAACAGTTTTTTTATGTTATTGTGGCGGAACAGGCTTGAAGCCCACCAGATGTTGAGCGGATTAACCTCTGCCTATAACAGATGCATTTCGTCACAAGTTACTAATTGCACTGCGCCCGTCACCTTGAGACATTGTACCTGTAATTTCACTGGCTCTCAAGGACTGCTGCTGGAACACACCGTTAGGTGCTTGGCGACAGATTTTCTATATGAGTGTGGTCGCTAGCCAGGCGGCCATTCGCAAAATGCTCTTCCACCATGCGGCGAAACTCAAGCCCGCGGCGGGATTCGAACCATGAACCTGCTGCGCGGCAGTCCATAGCCAAAGCCACTGAACAATCATTGCTTGAGAAGTTCCCCGGACGAGCTCATTCACAAATAGTTCTAGTGATACTAAAATGATTACCTAGATAAAAGTCACTTTGGACTAATAAATTTGACCAGCGGCACCCTTACCCATGTTTACAAACACTGCAAGGCCGTTCCAACAGGTCTCACAGCGGCCTCCAGTACTCGAGTATCCATGGAATGTGTCACGACGATTGTATACTGATAGTGCAGTTAGATAGCTGTCGCTACTGGTTTGTGGTACCTCGTTAGCATTGTGGCTTACTCTTATTAGTTCGTGGTTAAACTTGTTAGTGATTGCTGTAAACTCAACCTATCAATTTTTAGTACCTGTGGCTAGGATTGAACGGGAAGCAGGTACTATTAATTACTATATTATAACGCCGACCTTCTTTAGTAATGTACTATGCTTTACTATATCACAGCGTAAAAACTTAACGGGGAAGCAGGTACTATTAAATACTACGAATAACAAATTAATTACTATATTATAAAGTCGACGTTCTTTAGTAATGTACTATACTATATCACAACACAACGTAAAAAAGTTATATAGGACTGTGACTTTGTCTACCGGATCGTCCACTCGCATTCCGCACGCAGCTGCCCTTAGGGTATTTGTCATAACGCCACCTCAGTATCGTAATAAGTGTGACTTGAAGTAACTGAAAATGTCTGATGAGAATTTTAGACGGATATGGGCGATGAAAAAATCCGAAGATAGCCAGTGTAAGTAATTGTTAGGTAGGTGTAAGTAATTTAGAAGTATTTTGCAATATTAAAGAGTCGTCGAAAATGATAGTAAGGGCATCGTAGTAAGTGAATTACCGGGCAAAACTAATGTTTCGGAGGACGAGCGCATACAATGGTGACACTGTGACTGTAATGGACTGATGTGATGTTTACCATCAGACACCGGCTAGAGTGCTCGTGGCACTTTCCATACAACCGTATAAGTTACGTCATATTTTAAATACTAAGTATTCAAAATCGGTGAAACTTTGCATCTATGTCCTGGAGCCTATCTATGCTTCTAGTTAGCCAAATATCCGTAAAATTTAATATTTTCAAAAAGAAATCGAAAAATATTTTTTTATGGGAACTGTTATTTTAACATTAAGGAATAATATATATAATAAATCGAAATACTGGCAAACCATAAGCATAGATATTAGATTCAGCAATATGCATACAAAATTTCACAAAACGCTCCGTACACTCTACTCCTACCAAGAATAGCAGGCTTATTGGTGACCGCAATGTAACCTGGTAATTCTTCAGATTCTTCAAAATGCACTGACATTCACGTTCTGCTATTTGAAAAAATGGGGGTATACAGGTCTACCTCGGCATTTGAATCTATATGACCAAGTATAATACATATTATCTGCTATTAGAGTATAAGCTATGGATTTAAATAGATACAGGTTGCACAGTTTCAACAAATTACACACTTGCAAAGCTTAGGGTCTTAACTTACAATATTATCCTTCTACCAAACAAGATAACTTAACTGCTACTTAACTGTAACTTGACCAATCTCACTGACGTGAGTAGTATGCACGCAATTCGTGTAATAACTTGGTAAACATTTCTTACAATCTGTACAACTGGCAAAATAAACACGTAGATTATCCATACGCTGCGCGCTGATCTGACTTGCCAGATCAGCGTATGGATAATCTACGTATTTATTTTATAATGTATCTATTTATTTTATTGGGCTGATAATCTTAAGTACAGAAACTTAAGTCAATCAGTACTTAATATTATAAATGCGAAAGTAACTCTGTCTGTCTGTCTGTCTGTTACGCTTTCATGCCAAAACTACTGGACCGTTTTGAATGAAATTTGGTATGGAAATAGTTTGAGACCCGGGAAAAAACATAGGATAGTTTTTATCCAACTGCGAAAAATGAGGGTAATGTTTTTGCGCGATAACCGACATACGCGTGGGCGGAGCCTCGCCCGGAAAGCTAGTTTTACATAATTTAAGCTGTAGTTGACTGACAAGGAGGAAAATATTACTTAAACATGATAATTTTTACTTTAGGCCCAAGAAAAAAAAGGATATCTGATGAATATTGGGCATCTTTTGAAGCAATGATGGCCGAGCGGTATGGACTTCCGTGTCGAAGGTCCATGGTTCGATTCTCACCGCCGAATTGAGCTTCATTGCATGGTGGAAGGGCATTTTGCGTATGCTCGCTTAGCTAGCTATTACCATCAGGTAGAAAGTCTATCGCAAAGCACCTAACACTGTATTCCAAGAGCAGTCCTCGAGGGCCAGAAAAATTACAGGCACACATGAAACTTAACAATAGTATATTTCAGTGCAACGGGCGCAGTGTAATTCGTAATTTGTGACGAAATGCATCTGTTATAGGCAGAGGTTAGTTCGCTCAAAATCAGGTGGGCCTCGGGCTTCTATTGTAGGTAAAATCTGGCAAAATAATCAGCTTTATTTTACTTAGGGGTGGAGTCAATGCTACAGCGGCTTTAACTGAAAATAAAAAATAGGAAGTAGTTCCAGTTTAATAACCGTGTCCTGCCTGGTCACAGCTCTTTCTAGGAATTCACGTGGACACCTGGCAATTAAACTTAAGCTAAAAACTGCTCAAAAATTGCCTGTGCCCTGCTGTTTCTTTTGTGTATAAGTTTTGGCAGTCAGTTGAGGTCCAGATTTTACCGATCTAACCTATATTAGTTTAGTAACTTTTACAACCTTATAACGTGATACAGAATTCCTAGGAACTACTAAACTCCATTTCTCAGCAATTCGGACACTTGAGATAGATATATGAGAGCGGAATACGCAGAGACATGATAAGGGTGTGCCCCTGTTTGAATGTATGACCTACGACGAATACTCACTAAGTCATACGGACGCTACCATCATTTATATTTATTTTATCATACAAAAAAATCGTGTACGACATCGCAAGATTCGTTTTTAAGTACCACGTCAAATTTCATACTAAAATAAATATTTATGTAAAATAACAATTATTTAAACCACTGAGCATTTAGTTATATTTGAAATTCTTCAATTATAACTAAATGCTCCAAAATAGCACATATATTATTAATTTATCTGCTGACGAGAGACTGTTTTTTATATCACTGTAACGGAAACTCACGAGACCCACTTAATCTGAAGCGGTAAATCCCGCCTATAAATGATGCATGTCGTCACTGGTGACAACCTGAACTGCGCCTATCACCGTGAGATAATTTACTGACTCTCAAGGACTGTTACCGACAGTACATTTACTTGACGGTGATATCTAGCCAGGCAAGCATTCGCAAAATGCCCTTCCACCATACGGTGAAGCTCATGCCAGTGGTAGGGATTGAGCCATGGACATGCGGCACGGCAGTCCATAGCTATCAACGCTCGGCTAGCTCTCCTTCAAACATGTTGCCCCTAAAATAATTCTATATTTTTCGCGCTTTTATTTAACTTTAGCAAACCTGAAACTGACAGTATGCGCCGCAATATCCCCTAGAATGCAGCACTTCCTGCAAAAATAAGTAGGGTAAGTACTTAGTTCTAAATCCAGTATTAAGTTTTACGTTATAGCTTACTAGCTCGGTCTAACTAAAAGCTCAACTTTACAATTTCCATTATATTTTACGTGGCACATATATCCCTTATTTTTAGCCTGCCTTTCTAGCCATTAACCTATTATTCCAACGGATTATCATGAGTTCAAGGTAGCAACGCAAGCATCATAGTGTAAGGTTGTATAGTGTTACAGAGTGGGATACACAAAATGAATGAAGATGCACATGAGACTATATAGACATTTTAACATTTATGGTAGTGAACGCAATTCAATCCAAAGGACACAGTTTCAATAATATATCCACTTTTATTAAAAGTACTATACAAAGTAGCTGTATAAGGTTAATATTTTACGTCAGACGGGAAAACTTTTTTTAGGAAAAGCTATATACGCTATCTATGAATAATAATCCATATTCAAACGCAGCATTTCTCACACCAGTGCGTAACTACACCATAGGAGCCCGCGGCTACGCAGTAGCTTATATTTGGTTAGCGAATTCGATCTGGTACACAATAAACCATCAGCTTTGTCAGATACACGGACCAGCAACCTACTATATCAAACATGCTTTGTATCTTGACACTATTCCATTGAAATTGACGTAGTCATACATTGGTGGCTGAGTAACCCTCGTCCGTGGGAAGGTACCCTTAATCTCGTATTATACCCCACACTTGGTCCCCGGGTGGTACGAATCAGTGGTAGCCCTCAGCAAGATGCTGCCGTGGTGGGTACCGTCGCAGTATCAGATAATTTACCTCCAAGCAGCTGTGTGCAAACACTGCTGTATTTAGGTTTGAAGTGCACTGTAGTAGGTGAAATTAGCAGGCAATCGAGACTTAAAAACGAATATCTCAGAATATCAAAGGCAGTGCATTGTCACACACAATGGTGACATTGTAACTGTAATAGTCAGACATGATGCCTACTGTCATCCACCAGGTTATCCGATTCTGCATTTTTATTAAAAAAAAACATAACGTTCCAACAACAATTATACCATTAATATGAACATTTAATAAGACAAATATCAACAAATCCTGGTCACTTTCTATCCATAACTCATTAAGACCATTCGAATGAGCCCATCCATGACACATCTACTGTAAAATGGTGAGGTTACGTATTCTGCAGATTCCAGTTGACATTGCTGCATCAGGTAAAGGTTAGCTTGTTCTTACAATATCTTTCAAGAAACATAATGTTGAATATAGACACTGCGTCCCTTCATCAACTACAGAAAATAGACGATGATGAAGCGAACATGTTGTCTTGAATCATAGCTAAAAAAGCTCCATCAGGTCATCTTTTAAACAAACAGAACTCTATAAATACTGTTTATCTTTTTAATTTATAAGAATTTAGAATTTTATTTTTGGTGGGTAGTTTCCAAGATGGGACCTCCTGATTGGTCCTATTTATATTTCATCAATTTCAAACACGAAAAAAGTAATTTAGTAATATGCCTATACCTGGATGATTTAATGGTGATAATAGCTCTTGTCGTGATGGATACCAGCATTGTAGGCGATTGACAATCAATCTTGTAAGCGGTACGCATCACTCTAAAGGGTGAAAAGAAAAAAATAAGAAGTCCGCTTTCAAACCTGAAAAGTAGGTATAAAATTACTTGTGGAAGCCGGACTATTTAAATGTGAGCTCAAAGTGATTTGAATCAGCATGATACCGACTTCAACTACTTATTTCATACTTTTAAAGGATTTCGTACTGTCATGGCAGTCGTTTCTGTTGTATTTCTATCATTACCTATGTTCCTACCCTTACTTTACTCATGCAGGGTCGAGCTGTCTTCTTGATTTTCTGTTTTACTCCCAATGTGTGGCAACATCCCACACACGCGTACAGAATCGTGAGTAGCGGCATGCTTCTCATTTTCCCTCCCTTCAGTTGCAGTTCATACATGCTTAAACGAGGAACTGTAGGGCTATAATATTATTACAAGCAAACTCTTAGTAAAGATTTGTGGACTAAAACATCAGTCATAGCATACATAATATATCGAGTCTAGACAAGCTACAGTCATCTATCCTTCAGTTAAGCTGTTACGTCACACGTTGACGTGCTTTCACTGGAACCCAGCTTGGCTTGGCAGATAAACAAGATGCAAGTTATATTCGCTTAAGCCAATTAAGCTGTGTAGATTACGATGCTATGCTATAAATATCACGTCTGCTGCGGCGTCATGTTTAGAAATAGAGGTGTTGAGATGTCTGGAACGAAATAATTTCTTGTATAGAATGTCTTGGTTGTAGAAATATTTTGTTAATAAGCAAATTACTCTTAAAATATACTGAAATAGCGTTAATTTATTTTACGCCGTTTTTTTTCTTACTCATGCTTTACTCCAGAGTATGTGCGAGGTTGATACTATGTTTTCTCAGACAGCACAAAATACTCGTACGTCAAAGCAATATATTCTGGTAAGTTTTGAATACAGTTTTGTGAAAGGTTATCTGTGTGACATTAACCCTTCTTCGGACTGCTCTTGTTGGTACCAGTATGAAATAACTGGTTGAAGTCAGTACCATGCTGATTCAAAACAAAAAGCTTACAATGTCATGGTCCGACTTCCACAAGTAGTTTTATTATTTTCAAAAGGGTTGAAAAGAAACATTTTTTTAAGAAACAATTTTGACTCCTTTCAGTGATGCATACTTACCGCTACCTTTTTAATCGACTTCCAAAAAAGGAGGAGGTTCTCAGTTCGTCTGTTTTTTTTTTATATGTTTGTTACCTCAGATCTCTTGACTGAGTGAACTGATTTTGAATATTCTTTTTTTGTTTGAAAGCTGATGCTTGTCGTTTGGTCCCATTTTACATTTTATCAAAATCGGTCAAACCGTTTTTGAGTTACACTCCATTAACTGAAAAATAAGTACCTATCTTGATGATAATAGTCGTTGAGAATGAATGATAATCTATCCCGCAAGCAGCAAGAATCACTAAAAAGGTGAAAAAAATTTTTTTTTAGAAAATATGGAACCGACTTCAACACCCAAAAGTGTGAAATAACTTGTCGAAGTCGATACCATGCGCACAATATTGTAATAGGTACTTTTGAACCATCATGGTACAGACTTCAACAAGTTCCATTTTTTGTAAAAAAATTTTTAGGTAAAAGAGTGCGCTGAGGTGATTAACAATCCTGTTGTACGTTTCATGTGCAGCAACACCCGACTCACGTTGACACAAATAGCTGTAGTAAGTACTGTCATATAAATGCTGCCTATTATGGCATACTTATCCTAGATTTTAAATATTAGTAGACTGGGCCATATTGATAAACTTCTGAAGAAAGGATAATTCATGACTTTTATTATCGTCTTCATAAACATCTAGAAGAAAGAGAGATTCATTATAAACATGTGAGAAAGAAGGCAAAGTATTTTATCTGTATGAGAGAATGAAGATTCTTTCGAACATGAATGCGTGAAGTAATAAAGGGAAATTCATTACAAACGTGTAAAAGAGAAGGAAGAAAATGATATTATTTATAAACATGTGAGACTTAAGGAAGAAGGTCTACACGATCAAACACCGCGGTCGCCGGCGAGCTCGAGGCAAAAAAAAAGTCCCGATTAGTGTGTCTCCAAATAGTCACAGAGTAATTTTCCGTAGGGCCCATTCTCAGCACTGCAGTTGTACCGGGGCAATTAGTTCCGACTCCCCCAATGTCTCTCGGCAGCGACACGAGCCGAGGTCCGAACCACGGTGGTGCCTTTGAGCTTGCTGTCACCTCCTCCTTTAGTAGAGACGGGCTATAGAGGATCTATGTCCTCCCAAAAAAAAAGGAAGAAGGAGGCATTCGGTTAAATTGTAATAGTAGGTGAAAATCTGTATATCTTTACGGAAGCATGTAATACCCCAGATCCAAGAACGGACATTTATGCAATCAAAGAATTAAATAATATAGCTATTTCGAATCCAGCGCCGCCGTCGCAGCAGTGGAAACTAGATAATCTGCTAGCTTAATTGGCATAAAGCAAATATAGACATTCTTGCACCTCATATATCTATGGTTGATTCTGGTGAAAGCTAAGTTTGACTCGTAATTCTCGCCTTTTATTATACTTGTACTGTTATTGTACAAATATAATAAAATTTGGTTTGGTTCACCATTTTGGTGATTTTAACTAGGTATGAGGTATCCCAAAAGTTACAATATCTTTTATTCCTAAGATAAAATTATTTACTATAAGTATTCGATTAATCAAAGAATCATAGTTTGTAACAGATTTTATTAAAAAATTACAAATTCACGAGAGGACAAATTTAAGTTATGTGCGGGATTCGAACCCGCGTCCATCCACCCCTTTAGCCGGTGTATGCTCTGATCCAATTGAGTTAACATGTAGGAGCATGTACATAAATAACGATCAAACACGAAGGTGTCATAACTGAATGACATAATGTATGGGAAATCTGTAAAATCTGCAACTTAAGATTGATCTCAATATTTCAGTGCGAAGACAAGAACAATAGAAAGACGTTCTGTTGTTGTATAAAAAAACTGCAAATTTTTAAAATCCTGATTAAGTTTTAATATTGTTAAGTTTGCAATAACGCCTGCTAGGCGAATTACATTACGATCCCGATACGATGGTTGAAAAACGAGAGCAAGAATTAAAGATATGATGTTAGTTCAATTGGTTAGATCATACCCCGGCTAAAGGGGTGGATGAACACGGGTTCGAATCCCGCCCATGACTATAATTTTTTGCTCCCGTAACTTTGTAATTTTGTAAAGCCTGATTAAGATTACAAGGATAGAAAAGTGCACCTACAATTTATTGTTCATAAAACCAGATTTGCTCGAGATATCACTTTGGGAGAACTACTGTTATAATAGTTAGTAAAAGTGTTTACTTCATCCGGGTAACCTAATCAGCAGTCCTTATTTGCAGGTGTCAGCTTATGCAAACTCCTATAGCTCTTTCAATTAGTTATCATTGATTGATTCTATCGGGGACGTGTCGAAATCGCAGCCAATTTGGTCGGATCTTGTTAGGAATTGTAATTTGTAACGAATACGGAATAAGGATTTAACGAATGATAACTCGTTTGGTGTGATTTTAGACCATGACACAATCTAGAAGGTGTTATAAAATAAATTCTTGATAAACGAAATCGGGCTTTGTATAGACTCAAAGTTCATACTTTTAATTAATGATAAAAATGTACTATGTTTCTGTATTAGACAGTTTTTAAGATATTTTATACGACGAATGTTTATTCAATTTATCACCACAATTTAATGTGTCCTTTTGCACTAATTTTGAAGCAGTGATGGCTCAGTGGCATTGGCTATGGATGGCGGCGCAGCAGGTCCATGGTTCAATCCCTGCCGCGGGCTTGAGCTTCACCGCATGTTGGAAGGGCATTTTTTGGCAATGCCCACCTGGCTAGCAACACCCTCAAGTAGAAAACCTGTCGCCAAGCACTTACCGGTTAAGCCTCTTAACACCTTCAACCACATCATCACTTACCATCAGGTGACATTGTAGTTAAAGGCTTTCCTATTAGCAATATAAACTATTCAATAATAATGATATATTCGAATAAAAAAAAAGGGGAACTGACTTCCACCAATAAAAATATACAATGACTTGTTGAAGTCAGTGCCATGCTGATTCAAAACATCATATTATTAGTCCATCTTTTTTTCTCTGAGAACGCGATAGTGTTTGTAATCATATTTAGAAGTAATAAATCAAACGGTTAACGAATCTATTACCGGAATTAATAACGTTTTGACGATAGGCTAACCATTTCTAGGTACGTAAACAGTTTTCACGATAATTTGCAGTTAGCGAGCTAAGCTTAATGATCTGTTGAAACTTAAATGATGAATAATGTGTATTTTCCTAACCCACATTGGAATTATTTAATGAAATCAATTACTTAAATATGATTTCAAACTCTGCTTACCGCATACTAAGCCTATATCATATTCACAAATTTTTAGAGCATAATTTATTTTTTGTGCCTTCATTGTACCACTTAATAATATATGTACCTGCCTAATATCAGCCTGCCAAGTAATATATTTATTTATATTATTTTTTAAATTAAGGAAATAGGGCATGCGTTAAATTAACATTTACACAATTGCCTTATGTGAGTCATTACATAACGCTTTAATTGGAAACAAGGATTTGATAAGATGAAATTTAGAGTTACAGGCTAGTCTGGATAAATTTTAGGAATAACAATAGGTAGGCCCTCACAGCTGATACCAGTCAATTCACCCATTTTATACACACTTTACTTTGTCTCCTTTATATGGAGTTTTTATTTAATTTGTATTATTTGTGCCCGCGGGACACGTTTTGTTTTTGAAGATCGGCGATACAGAATAGTTCCTCTTGCCGCCGCGTGCCGGGTGGAGTCGCTTTGGTCGGTTGTGTGTAGATGGAGCGAGGATTTAAATTAGGATAGAATTTTGGATAGGAAAACAGAGAAGAAAAGACCTTTAGCCTGTCCACGCAGCGTCGCCAATATTATTGGTTTTTCAGTCATTGTGGTGTGTTTTCGGAGTATACGATATTGGAAGTCGATTATAGTTCGATAAGGCACATCACTAATCTTATTGTCTATGGAAACATTTTAGTATTGTGTCACATCCCTTCCTAAGAAAATATGGCGTAGGTGAGGACTTTTATAACTTTTGATAATTACTAAATAAATGCTAATTAAACTGATCTCTCTTGATTTGGGTGTTTCTTATATATCTAATATACGAACGTATCCAAATTCACAGTAAGTTCACTGCACGCACAGACATAATCACGTTTAGTGGAGGGGCGTGAATTTTTAGACTGAAAGGTCACTACCTAATAGCTATACCTAGCTTAATTCAAATCTTACGCCTTATTCACGATGCTTATATAGGTACACGTATTTATGCATACGTCAGTGTCAAACACACGCTAGTTTTGAACAAGTCTGTGAACGGACCTTTGTTTGCGTATTTTAACATCACATCCGTATCCGCCTTTTTGTTTCCAATTTTAAATATTATCACATTATTGTATACTAAATACCGGTATTTCGGTTCAAAATGAAATGATTTGTAACCTAATATTGTCCTACGTTCAAAACAAAAGTTTTTAACTTGTCTAGTCTATTTCCCTATACTCTCTATTTTTTTGTACCTGTTTGCGCAAAATAACTGTTTTCTGTTTCATTCGATCGTGTTGAATTTTTCAACATTAGGTTCGGGATTTACATTTAATAGTTAAATAGGTAAATAAATATTATCTGGAGACGATTCTGCAAGTGGCGTGGTTAATTGATAATGGCTAGAAAAGCTGTCAAGAAAACATATTACAAAATTGAATGCAAATATTCAGTAACTGTCTATTTTATTTACGAGAATGGTATACTTAATATCACATGCACACTACAAAATCAATTAAAAATACTCGCGTCACTTACCGACTCGCGTTTGATGATTGATCTATGTTCCTACTATTGTATTCGCTTTTATGCCGAAAGTTCTGGATTCTGTCTCTAATCTGTGACAAAACGTAAAGTACAAGTATTTATTATTAATTTTATTTATTCTGTCGACAAGCACCTAACGGTGTGTTCCGGCAGCAGTCCTTGAGAGCCAGTGAAATCACATTAACATTTGTAAAACTTGAAGCTGGTGGTATCGCAACGCTTATCTATCATCTGAACGAAGCATCTAAGTATCATCAACCTAACGTAATCATTAATAATTATAAATTCAAAACAATCTGTTAATCCTGTAATTCGCCAAATTACACTCTCAAATTAATTTAGCACTTCATAAATCAATATAATCATTGACTCGCAGCGTGTCGATGAACACCGGTTTCATATTACGAAAATTATTAATTATTTATTTACATTAGTAGTTATATTACGTACGTAATGTATGTATAGATGTGTAAGCTATTTATAAGTATTAGGTATTTTTATTTTAGGATCATGTTTGAGTAAAATTTTCTATACAAAACGCACTTGCGTCACAATTTGAATTCCAAATGTACAAAATAACGATTTTTACGAATTTTGAAAATAAATGCTACGGAGAACTACTCGTAGATATTAAAGAAATAGATAAATAGAACCAAAAGCTTATTTGTCTGAAGTATGTAAAATTTTATCGATTTTTTTTTTATTTAAATACATATATCTTTTTCGTATCGGTGACATTCTAGCCCGGCATCCTATGAAGCACGCTTGCTTGATTCGTTTGTAATGCAGCTATTTTCTAATATTATGTGGTTTCGGTTCGGGGCTACACTGTGATGTCACACACTGGCAACGCCTCTTTTCATTCGAATATTTTGTGAGTGCTAGCAGCGGGGCGACTCGACCAATGAATTTATCGCTAAAAGTCATTCGCATTCCTCCAACGTTGAAAAATTGTTCAAAAACTGTGTTAGCCATTTTTTTTTATTTAAATACCATTTTGAATTATTAGTATTAGTATCATTCGTAGACGCGCATCGCTACCGTACCCTCTAATTATCCAACAAATAATTAAAAATCCAATTTGTAAAGCTTGAAAGCTGTGATCAAGACAAACTAACATTAGATACTTTCTATTATGGATTGCTGCAAAGCAAAACCTAATAAAGTCAGCTTCAACTTGCACTTGTTCTTATTAAACGAAATATGTGTTTGTACCAAAAACAACTTCTAAACGTGGATTCTAGACGCTTCTGTGAAATCGGAATGATAAAAGCGTGTCTATATTTTAATGTCCGCATTTTATGACCGACCATTTAAAATATGCATGTGTTATCTGTTGATTCATAAAAGAAATATTTTCCTAAGATAAGCAAAGGCGCCGCTTACTATCGCAAAGATATCAAGTTTCACGAAATAATGATGTCAATATAAATTGCATTGGAGGTGTGATGGCGTCGGTGACGTCATCAAAGATAAATAATAATAGATAAAAATAAAAGATAGGTAAATTAAATAATGGATTGGGCGATACGTATGTCGGACTTTGGTAAAGTGACGACGATGCAATTCTGTAAAAATGTTAGTTATATAGATATATAGATCTGAAACCAGTTTTGGTAAAGAATCACAGTACTTACTGTACGCGGCAAAATGTTGGCTCGCAGACTAAGATTTTTTTACCTGTAGATCAGTTGTTTGCCCTAAATATTTACTAGACGAATTCAGGGTAATCGCCTGAGTCACTACCAGTCTAGCACTTCCGAGCGTCCGGTGAATACATCGCCGCTAATCGTGTTTTTTCGGAATAATCTGTGGACAATACACCTTCCTTGTGTCTTTAGACTCTGCACCAATTATACAGGCACTGTGAGAGATAAGAAAACTGTTTCATTTCACGCGTAATTATTGCTTTTATTTTTGAAATAGAAAATATCGTTATTTTGTTTTATCTTTGGAACGAATGTCAATGAAATGGATGAGCGAGATATGTGTATCGTTTGGTGTTAGAGAGTGAAAGAGATGCAGCATAATAGTGATCGGAACGTCTCGTGGTGGTTCGGTGGTAACACGAATTGCTTATTTATCTCTTTCTAACAACAGATATGACGCGTAATATTTGAACGTTCTTTCCTTGTCATTACAAACTGCTTATAGATGTGCGTAGGTATGTACATAGGTAAATTCTAGTAAGCTTTTAGAGCAGTGGTGTTCGAATATAACAACTCTAAGTATTTCAACTCCCTGCTCGCAGATTTGCACGTTGTACGGCAGCGGTTAAAGTATCACTGTTTAGAGTCTTCTGCCAAACATTTTACACGTGTAGTCTGTGAACCAACTATACGCGGAGGACAATCAGCGCCCTGCGCGTGCAGTATAATAACACATTCAGGATGGTGTTGGGGCTGCCCTGGAGATGCCTCGCGTCGGGTATGTTTGCTGACGCTCGTGTTGACGGCTTCCATGCCATAATGCGTAAGCGAGCGGCGTCGATGCTTAGCCGTCTCCGGGGCAGCATCAATAGTCTCTTGCGTGTTATTGCAGGTAGATATGACTGCCCCTTCATCACCCATGCAGCTCGGCTCCATATTATTATAGATAAGTAATTGTATGTGAATGTTATGAACTTTTTTATTAGTATTATGTTTTATTTTAATGATTATTGCTATTGAATTTATATATTATATTGTAAAACTATGGACTTTGTCTGAAATAAATGAATTGAATTGAACTTCACAGTATTGTAATGGCAAACTGGCGAGTGCTGTCAGATATTTTTAATGTAAAATATATAGACGAGCAGTGTTAGCTTTACAATAATTAGTTGGTAAGTTTGTTCTATTTTGGATTTACTGGGCAATATAGTTCGGTACGTGATATTACAATAATTCTACAGATATATTAGATTAATACATTGGTACATACATAGATATGTATCGTTTACAGACTCTGTGAATGACATCACTGCCGCTCTGCAGATTTGGCGATGAATTTATTTTTTTGTGACTACCTGTTGATATCTCCTCATTGATGGTAAACGTTGCCCCTGCCCATTACGGCTGCAGTTTCACTATCCTACCGCAGTTTTACTCCAAAACATTCGTTGTTATGTCTTATATCTTGTTTACTAGTGATTCCCTCGTTACAATGCCCGCGTATGTTGTCGTATTGGCACACTACTGCTTTCGAGGCAAAATGTCTCAGACAGCGGTAGTACGCACCAAGATGGGGTATTAATAAGAAGCCTACCACCTAGTATAAAAATATAATTATAGTAGTTAGAGATCTCTTGTTTACTGTATGTAATGCCGAATTGTCCACTGCTGAACACAGCCTTCTCCATTAAGGGGAGATTTGCCATAACCCCACGCTTGAAAGGCGTCTTGGAGATCGAAGTTTAAGATATCAGTTCCTCTGAAGGAACTGCTGCCCTTCTTCCGGTATTTTACCTTTAATCGCCTCCTACGACACCCAAAGGTAGCAATGGGGAGTAACATTCTAGCCCGGCACCCCACGGGGCTTCTCTTGTTTAGTTAATATTTATAACAAGTATAATAAATCAGAGATATATAGGTCATAGATAAATTATGAACGGACCATAAATTATAAAGAATCACATATAAAGTGCTGCCCCACTGTCAAATTATGTAACTCTTTTTGAACGAACTCTATCACGCGTCGAGCATATTATTGGTTGAATTATTTTATGAAAAAATGGCGACTGTGTTCAATCCAAGTAAACCTAACAATGATTCCAATAGTCAAATCATGTATGATACCTACTTAGTTCTGATTGGGAGAATTTAACAGAGAAAGTAGTGGGTTGGGCTAAAAATTTCGCATGCGTAGTTTGGCTTCAGTTAGCCATCTTTTGTTTGTTAATTTAGACCCCTCCTTGTATAAGGAGGTCGACTATATTATTTTATTGCTTTTTAAATAAAGATCTTAGTTAAAGTACATGTATGTTACTACTAATAAAATATGTCATCTCTGACCATCGATTTTTTGACAAATATTATTTAATATTTATTTATTAAAATTATTTTTGTCAATGATGTCAAAGGTCAAACTATTTTAACAAAAACAAAGGCCATCTCTCATATGTGGTGTTAAGTTATTCTGTTAATTAAACTGTACTATTTATGTGGTTATCGTGTGTGTAGTACGTGTTTTTTAAACGTAAATAATTATTGTTAAAAAATATATTTTTTGCGGAAAATATTAGTTTGTACAAGTTTTAACCACACTCCATTTTTTGTCATCCAATAATAATCGACTGATCACATTTTGGTGTCAATCCATCATTTTGAATCCACCAATGGGTGACCTTTTGTTTCGCTGATTTTTAGATGTTCTTTCAGCTTCAGGTCCATGTGGGCCTCTCTTTGGTCTGACTGTCGTATGGAAGATGTTATACTAATCAGTTAAAGTTTCACCGAAACTCCTACTACATATTATACTAATACGAAGTAACCTAATACGAGTAAACTTCTTCAGGAGGTAACGTCATCGCCTGTTACGAAAGACATTGGCAGTCTACGCAGAAACACGACAGAAATATTTAAAGCAAATTGCCATGTCCACTGCGTATTTATTTGTCATCAGATAACCCATTATTCCAAGGCACCATGTGGCGTACAAGTTATGGCACTGGTCCCTCATTTGCAAGCATGGAGGTCACTTGGGTGGCTCTGTGGTCTGAGCTTAGATACTTAAGTACTATTTTATCATCTGTGGCTTAGATAACTTATGTGGCTTATTGCATTACAACATACTCTGCGGCTTCCACTTAATAGAAGTTCTGGGGTGCTAATAAATTCAGTGCCATAAACTTAGGTGAAATATTGATGTAATATGATAGCGTCGGGGCTCGCAACTTAATTTTCGTCTTTATTGAGACCTACTGCAAACTTGGTTATTGTGTTTTTGGAAAAGGTTTGGAAAAGGTACTATAAATGTTGATTTTGGTTAATTTACTAACTTATTCAGCAGATTTTTTATTTACTTATTGTGGTCTTTAGAAATGCTGAAATATAGGCGCATTTAATAATAGATAAATTAGGTGATGCATTTAATTTCAAGCTGTTTAATAATAATCGCTCGAACTTAGATATAGGTACAAGTATGCCTTCGTATGCCAAAATAGATTCACCAGCAATACTCTAAAGGACTACGGAATAGTACATAACTTATTTTATCTAGAAGTTAAAAAACGTATAATTTAGGAAATATAAAAACAATTTGGATAAAGCTCAATCTCACTTTGTCTGCTCTACATAAAGTGTAAAGTAATACGCTGCGTGCATAACAGATAAATATGCATGCATGAACATGCGTATTTTCGTATCATAGTGGTATTTGGAAACATGTAAGATTTTAGTTATCTAAAGTAAACACTGAATAACTCGTAGATAAAAGTCAAATATATAAGATCCAAATAGTTTAAAACAAATCTGGTTTTTCTAAATATTCCAAATAGCTAGTGCTATAGCACGCCATAGTTCGCGTACTGAGTGTTTTTTTTTTCTTTTTTTCATAAATAATGTCATAGTTCGCGTGCTGAGAGATTTTTTTTATTTTTTCATAAATAATGTAAAAAGATAATTTACTAGTTTTGGATTCACAGAGATTTATTTCGAGTCATTTTGCTGAAATAGGATAGCGAGATGTTATAACTTTGGTTATAAATGAACATTAAAATGCGGGTTTAACGTTGATGATTATTTAGTATTTTTGTCTGTTATATGTTACTATATCTGGTGGTAAGTTAAACTTAGCCGTATTGTAATAGGTGTTGTGTTTTGTTGACAGGAGTGAGATGGTGTCGCGACGGTGGTAGAGTCCCGGAGGGCGGCCGGATGCGGCCCGCGCGTGCCCGTCCGACCGCCGCCTCCGTCACTTAGCGCCTGCGCACTCGCCGCGCTGCGACTATGCGCATGGCAATCGCCCTGCCCACTCTGCTCGCGGTATGTATCACAATGTTCCTACTCACTATTGATCCTAGAACTTATGTATTTCCAATATTAGTTAATAATGATGATGGGGAGATGAGATTTAAACGCGCGTGATCGTCTAACCGTTACCGCCTCCTTTTTCCCTGAACACTAGCAGCGTTACTACTGTGTGCACGATACGCGCAGCGCAATAGGCGGAGAATTAAGTGCTTATTTTGTTACAATAATAACCGTTATTTTTTATATCGGTGCCTGCCACGAGCGACTTCTACTTACTCAAAGAAGCTATGATGTTACTACAGTAATTTTGTGTCATACTCATTGACATAACTTCGTGGTTTGGTAGTCATGGTGACTAAAAAGGATTCTGCGAATGAAAGAGCCGAGCGTCTCTCGGCAACCCTTTAGCAGCCTTCTACGCCCGTCTCGGAAGAAGTCCCTTTGGCATTGCCCCCTCTGGCTATAAGAGGGCTTTCACTCGCTCAAAGTCCAGTGGAGTTGAACAGCCGACAGGGGCGGTCAAAATCTATGTAATTTAAAAAAAAACATGAATTTCTACACTCACATATGTATACTGTATGTAAAATGAGAGAATGGGACAGTCCGTGCGTGTCAGTGCGTGTTTGACCGTACATTTTCATATTGAATGCACCTTAAATCATCTTGTTCAACACATCGCTTACGCCAGTTTATTATCCATATTGTGAAGTCCCTAGAACTGCAAATTATTATGAACAAAAGGAGCCTTTGTAACCAGCCACCGGAAGCACTGAAGCTTTCTTAAACGACGTTATAAAATAACTCGCTTGAGCACACGCCATTGATGCCTGCGATCGCATCAATGGCTTCAAGATAAGGTTTCTTTCTGTTCATGGTCAATGTGTTCGGGAAATTTGTAGCCAAGCGGATATCGCATTCCAATTTTAGTACCTTCTCTTATATTGACAGTTTTGTATCTAACTTATTAGCTTTTAATAAAATATTTGGTAACTAAATACAGGATCAATTTACATTAAATTATTACGCCATTTTAATAATATTGTTATATATGGTCATCTGGTATCTTAGAAGCCACAATCAAAGAAGCATAAAAATAAACGGTTTTGAGATAGGAAGATCCTATGATAAAAATGGTCAACTTTATCAGCCACCCTCAGATTATTCTTAAAAAAATATGTTTGTTCTATTCTCAATGAGTTTTATACGACGGCAGAGAACTACCAGAGTGTAAAAAGGGTTTTTAACACGAAAGCCCTAAAAGGAGTGTAATATTTTCAGAGTGCACAAATGTACGAGTATGCGAATTTATTAATTCCATTACAACTTTTAAATGTCTGGGAAGATTTGGATGTATGAGGTATAATTAGAATTCATACATCATCCTGAATCACATTTTTCAATCAAATTTATTTATCTTGATTTCGGCTACTTTCTTATTTATAATTGGAGCCCTTAAAAATAACTCAATTAATAGAATTTCCGATTCAATATTTGCTTTATTTTCTAAATATCAAAATTTCATATTTATAACTGATTCTGTATAAAAGCTAGTTACCCCTGACATAGGTACGCTACGGACGGACAGGCAGACCGATAGCGGAGTCTCATTACAGGCTGTGTTGCTCTTTGGGTATACGGCTCCCGAAAAATAGAAACATTTATTATTATATCTACAGCTTTGATGTTGGTAATAAGAAAGAAACCTCTGACCGAAAGTTAATATATGTATATGAAAATATGTGAACTTAAGTATGTTAAATCTTCTGATAATTTTGTTAATTACTATATCATTAAGTATCATTTTAGAATTAATTCTCCGCTTTGTTGATGAAATTTACGCACCTAACGGAGTGTTCCGGCAGCTGTCTTTGAGAGCTTCTAGATTCTAGGTTCGCCTGAACAACATCTTCGACCACATCATCATTTAACATTAGGCGAGATAGTGGTCAAAGGCTAACCTAACATGCATAAAAAAACCTAGAGAAAGCGAATGGAAAGAAGCCATTAGTTGAAGAACAACACACAATTAATAATCAGTACTAATATGATAAATGCGAAAGTAACTCTGTCTGTCTGTCAGTCTGTTACGCTTTCACGCCAAAACTACTAGACCGATTTGGATGAAATTTGGTATGGAGATAGTTTGAGACTCGAGAAAAACATAGGACAGTTTTTATCCGACTACGCAAAAAGAGGTTAATGTTTTTGCGCGATAACCGACATACGCGCGGGCGGAGCCGCGCCCAGAAAGCTAGTACAATATAAATGTGTACACAGAACAAAATAGCATATAGGTACTGATTATCCTACATAAATCGTACATAGAAATGGTGTTGAAAGGGTTTTAGCTCAGCATTGTGGCCAATCCCAAAGATACATTAAACAGGTAATTTTCGATAATTAATTCTAGGTAAAGAGATGTATGTTAGCATATAACATTTTAATAATTAAAAAACAAAAGAAACTATTTATGTAGATAACTCAATAGACTAGACAATAATAATACATACACAACATATTAAAATACATATTAATAGATAAACATACCTACACACAAACTACAGAACTACAGAGACTGATACAAAAGCTTCTAGTACCAACCAAATTATCCAGTTCTACCAACATTGTATTACTAAACTCCTACAACCAATCAGTTCGACGCTCATTATATTTACATCATGCATGCATGTGTTGTTTTACATCTGATTAACATTCATATTAGACCAGTTGGAGAGAAGATTCACAGTGCGGGTGGCTGAACAACTAACTGCCTACTGCTGGTTTTACAAAGCTAAATGTAGTCATCCGCCAGCCAACATCGTTTCGAAGAACTGCACTGCACCATTCACACCGAGATATATATTTTTTTTATGCCTTATAGGTTAGCCTTTGACCACTATCTCACCTGGTGGTAAGTGATGATGTGGTCGAAGATGTTGTTCAGGCTAACCTAGAATTACTGGCTCTCAAGGACAGCTGCCAGAACACACCGTTAGGTGCTTGGCGACAGATTTTCAACTTGAGGGTGGTAGCTAGCCAGGCGGACATTCGCAAAGTGCCCTACCACCATGCAAAATACAGTTGGTATATATCATATGCCTTTTGCAATTTCTTTTTACTGGCTCTTAAGAACTGCCCACGCACTGCTAGGTGCTACGCGGTTGATTACTTGAGAATGGTACCCAGGCGCATCCGCAAAATGCCCTTTCACGCCGTGAAGTGGAATCCGGAGGTGGGGATCGAATCTTGAATCTGCAGCACGGCAGTTGTTAGCTATAACCGTTTAGCTAAGACTGCTCTAAAAATGTTCATCAAGACTTCATAGTACCTACCTTCTCATTCCCGGAATTGCTAATGGGTTTTCAATAACTATTCTTTTTTATCATCTTTAGATTCAATATTTTGGTACGACATGACATTAGTTTTGCCTTAAATTAGGAAGAAAATTCAAAATTGAAAACTTCTATTATTGTCAGCTACATGTTGATAAAAAATATAAAAGTATCAACAGCTACCTTTTCAGGCGTACAATATTATAGAGATCAATATAATACAATTAATTTTATTCTAATTAACATTTTGTCATGCAATAATTATTTTTTAGGTAAAATGTCAAGATTTTTATCATTTAAGAAATTGTCAATTGTATAATAGAATTTGTTCAGTAATAATTTCATTAGATTGTTTTTAAATTTGATAAATTTCATAGATTTCATTCATCTGTTAAATGGTTGTGCACATAACAAAATAATTTTGCTGGTTTAGTTATTAAAATTTTCTAGGTAAGCGCGCTCCATCATCGATCGCATCATCACTTAACATCAGGTGAGATAGTGGTCAAGTGCTACGCAGTTCGGTATAAAAAAAAATAATTCACCAGAAAAGTTTCTTTATTTTAAATTGTAGTACGTTTTATTAATTGACTTATAAAACGTAGTTAAACATTACATATTATAAATGCGAAAGTAACTCTGTCTGTCTGTTACGCTTTCACGCCAAAACAACTGGACCGATTTGAATGAAATTAGGTATGGAGATAGTTTGAGACCCGGGAAAAAACATAGGATAGTTTTTATCCGACTGCGCAAAAAGAGGTTAATGTTTTTGCACGATAACCGACATACGCGCGGGCGGAGCCGCGCCCGGAAAGCTAGTATACAATATATTAAAAAGATTAAGAGACTGAAAAACAGGTCTATTTAATAAGCTTATTAGAAAAACATAAAATTAAAATTTAAAATGCCAGGCTGATAGGAAAGTTTTATAGTTAATTAATAAAATAGAATTTAATTTAAAATAAAGAAACTTTTCTGATTAATTATATAGTGTCATTATCGTGTCATACAACTTAGTAACTAATCCCCTTTTTTTAAAAAAAACTAATTTGTCCAAGATGAAGACAGCTAAAACAGTTTTATTTTATTAACATTGGTTGTGTATACATTTCAAACAAATTATTGGAGTACAAAATTTTATGCATAAGGCGGGAATCGAACCCGCGTCCACCGATATCGCGTCGGATGCCTAATACCATCTCGGCCACCTGGGACTTGGCATTTCCGCCGAAATTTTGTGCTCCAATTGTATTACTTTAACCGACATAGGGGACGGTGCGTGGCCATCAACCAGACTACTAAACTTCATCTGATCGAAAGAAGTGTTTTTTCAAACACTTAACTCTCGGTAAATGTCGTTACCCTTCTATATTTCTAAATATGATTACAAGCACTATCGCATGCTTAGCAAAAATCATATCAAACTATAGCAATATCGGAAGACCCGGGTTCGATTCCCGCCTTGGGCATAAAATTTTGTTCTCCAATAATTTGTTTGATATGATTTTCGCTTAGCACGCGATAGTGCTTGTAATCATATTTAGAAATTTGTATACATTATTGCAAAAATTGCTATGACAAAATTGGCTTTGATAAGAAGAAAACATATATTCAAAACTTAATAATAAAAAGACATAAGTAAGCCTTTAATACGTCTTATGTGTGGAGTATTGCGATATTCGCTGCAGTGAGAGTTTGGACATTAACACATATCACAGTGAAAGCTAGAAGCATTCGAAATGTGATGCTGGAGAAGGATGAAAATGATCAGTTAGACACAAAGACAACCTAATGGAGAATTATTGCCAATCGTAAACGAAAATATATGCTTGTTGTCAACGATAGAAAATAGAAAAGGAAAGATAATAAAATTATAGATACGGCACGACTATTTTTACAGAACATCATGGCAGGAAAATTTTATAAAAAGAATAGTGTTTGAAAAACCATTAGCAATTCCGGGAATGAGGAGATCTTTTTTGTGTTATTGTGACGGAACAAGCTCGAGGCCCACTGGATGTTAAGCGGACTAATCTACCTATAACAGATGCATTTTATCACAAGTCACGAATTGCACTGCGCCCGGCACCTTGAGACAAAGTTGTTAAGTCTCTTGTGCCTGTAATTTTTATATGGGTCTGTGATGGAACACTAACGAGGCCCACCTGGTGTTAAGCTGTAACCTCTGCCTATAACATATGCATTTTGTCGTTCATTTCGAGGAACTGCACTGCATCCTTCACCCCGAGATACACAGTTGTTACATCTTATGTGCCTTTTGTAATTTCGTTTTACTGGCTTTCAAGGACTGCCGGAACGCACTGTTAGGATCTACGCGATTGATTACTATAGAGAGTGATACCCAGGCTTACATTCGCAAAGTGCCCATTCACGGAGGCGGTGAAGCCCTTCCCGGTGATGGGGATCGAACCTTGGACCTGCAGCACGGCAGTCCACGGCCGTTCAGCTAAGACTGCTTCAAAAATGTTCATCAAGACTTCATAGTACCTTCGTAATATATACTTTTTGCTTAAATTACACGCATATTATACTCAAACATATGTACCCTCCGCCAGTATCAGGCCATCGTTAAAAGTTTCTGTTCAACAAACAGGTATTGAAACACAGAAACTTTGTCGGTCAAATAAACATCTACTGCAACGATGAATACATTTAGCTTTGTAAAACCAGCAGTAGGTGGTTAGTTGGTCTGCCACCGGCACAGTGAATCTTCGCTCCAACTGGTCTTGTACTGTACTGTACCAGCCGGAACGTCCACTGCTGGACACAGCCTCCCCTATTAAGAGGGTATTTGCCATAATCCCCACCCTTGGCAGGCGTCTTGGGGATCGCAGTGTAAGTAGGCAGTTCTTTAGAAGGCGCGGCTGCCCACCTTCCGGTATTTTTCCCTTAGTCGCCTCTTACGACACCCACGATATGGGGAGGTGCAATTCTAACCCGCCACCGCACGGGGTGGTCCTTAAAACGATGTAACGCAAAAAAAACTACTATAAATATTACATAGGCAAGTCATCACATCAACTAACATCCACCATTGGATTCCATTGAAGCAGTGATAGCTCAGTGGCTTTGGCTATGGACTGCCGCGCAGCAGTTCCATGGTTCGAATCCCGCCGCGGGCTTGAGTTTCACCGCATGGTGGAAGGGCATTTTTGCGAATTCCCGCCTGGCTAGCGACCACCCTCAAGTAGAAAATCTGTCACCAAGCACCTAACGGTGTGTTCCGGCAGCTGTCCTTGAGAGCCAGTCATTCTAGGTTAAGCCTGTTAACACCTTCGACCACATCATCACTTACCATCACGTGAGATTGTGGTCAAAGGCTTACCTATCAGCAATAAAAAAAAAAAATAAACGCTGTACAATGTATCTGCCATAATCCCCACACTTGGCAGGCATCTAGGGGATCGCAGTAGAAGTTATTAGAGCTGCTTCCCACCTTCTGGTAATTTCTCTTAGTAGTTTGCTTACGACATCAACAGGAATAATTGGGTAAGGGGTAACATTCCAACATGGCACCACATGGGGTAACATAGGTAAGTAATCAGTACTAATATTATAAATGCGAAAGTAACTCTGTCTGTTACGCTTTCACGCCAAAACTACTGGACCGATTTGAATGAAATTTGGTATGGAAATAGTTTGAGACCCGGGAAAAAACAGGATAGTTTTTATCCAACTGCGCAAAAACGGGTTGATGTTTTTGCGCGATAACCGACATACGCGCGGGCGGAGCAGCGCTCGGAAAGCTATTAAATAAAATAATGGAAAATTACCTACTTATGTTATGCCTCTATTTGCATGCACGGTGCACCTTCAGCCATAACTAACAAATTCAATCCCTGGTATTTCTCCTTATCAGTCTGGCCCTTCATTACAAGTATTTACATGCTAAAGTACCTCAAGTACATTAATTAAGAGGCCACACCTGCCAAACACACTGCCTTATCGGGCATAGGTCATAGAATATCAAATAGTGACTTAGGTTAGTTCAATTAGGCTTAAATTGGGAAATAATGGCCCATGTCGTTTGCTTGTCTACGATACCGTCATCATTCGAGGTATTGATACGTAAACGGCGCCAGATACAATGAAACTTTGACGAAGAAATCTTTATTGTGGTGCAATATTCTTCCACGGAGAAGAATAATAGTGGAGGAGTTTTCAGCAGTGGATGACCAGGTATACTATCGTCTTATTCAGGGTTATTGGTAAAATGCTAACAACCTCTTAGGGTTGAATTCTGCTAGTCCTAACAAACATTTTAAGATATTTATTTTCATTGTTTTGTTTTTTTTTTGTGTTTTAAATTTAAAGCCTACTTCGAGCCAAGAGCGCCCGCCGTGGCAACACTGGACCGCACCGTGCTCCTTTTTGATAGAGCTTTGACTGTTTACATCGAGCAAAGTGATAAAAATATGAAATAATACATTACAGGCACAAGAAACTTTGAACATCAGGTGGTCCTCGTGCTTATTCTGTCAAAAACACATTAAAAAAAACACAAAAAAAAAACAAATACCAAAAATTTTTTTTTTCAAAGCAAAATAAAATTTATCTGGAAATGTTTGTAAGGACTAGCAGAAGTTGACCCTAAGAGGTTGTTAGCATTTTTTCAATAACTGTATGTACAAGGGTAGGTATAATATAAATTGTATATTATATTGTATATATATTGTACATGGTACCTATAATATAAATTGTAAGAACCTATAGGCACGGTAATGTTATCTATACGGTATTTCAACTTCATAGAAACGGACGAAACGCGAGTTATTCCTACGCGCCTCGATCTCAGCCCGCGCTCAGCCCGCAGACAGTCGCGACTGCGTCGCAGTGACGACTGGACGTTGTCTAATTTTCTTTAACAAAAAATAAGTTCATGTACATATTTAATATGACGAATAGGATATATTGTACTGTTTTTGGTTGCACCAATTCATCAATAACGCATCCAGAGATAGCTTTTTTTAGATTACCTGGAAACTCTGAAAGGTAAGACTATAAAATAAATTTACTTACTAGTAGGTAGGTTACCTATATAATGCGTGTCTTTTTAATGGATAAGCGTATTTCCTTTTATCTCCCGAAAAAAGCTAACTGGATTAATAATAAAATAAGTGAATAGAGTAAAGGAAAGACACGATTGAAATAGGTAGTTATAGGCGGTTCATGAATCACGATACGGTAGGTACGCTTGTGTTAAAACCTCGGGGCATGTGTGTATTGTTTTGTTACCTTGTATAATTCAAAATAAAGACGTGGTATTTTATCAGTACTAACATATAATCAGTACTTATATTATAAATGCGAAAGTAACTATATCTGTCTGTTACGCTTTCACGCCAAAACTACTGGACTGGACTGAATTTATAAGACTGATTTGTTATTCAAAAATAAACATGGTTTTTTAATTAAATCTACCAATCAAAAAACAACACGCATTTTTTATTGAACACTACCTATTTAATTCACAGTCTTATTTGTTTATACAAATAAAGTATATTAACAATCACAAAACTTTTTTTTTTATTCCGGCTGTATGCCTTTATTAAACAAAATACTATGAACTATATACAACACTACAGCTACTACAATAAAAGCATTTAGACACCTATAAGTCATAGCAGACTCATAGGCAGTCCAAATGCTCCAGCCCACTCCCAGTTGGCAGCGTGCCCAGCATGCTGGCAGCATTGCCCCGTTGAATTGCAATGCTTATTCGTTGAGCCAAATATATGCCAGCATTTTGATCGCGCGATTTGATCGATCAATTAAAATGCTGGAGGCGGGTAGCCCTATCGCATGTTTACGTACCGCGCGGTGGTAGGTAGTTATTATGAATACAGAGCCGAGTGAAGATACTGTATAGATAACATTACCGTGCTATAGGTTACCACTACACACTTTTATGTGTGTATGCACACTAGACATACACTTCGTTGCGTTCGATTGTGCATACACACATAAAATCACGCCTGTATTCCCCGAAGAGGTAGGCAGAGGTGTGTAAACACACATGTTTCGCCAATTGGGTTTTGGTCCCATGTAATATACGGCGAGCATATTGGCATTCACCGCCACAGTTTCATTGTCATACAAAATGATGTTTCATTGTCAAGAAAATGTCGTTTTTTCATCCATTTACAATAAACTTATAAGTACTACAACGTCGTCAAATACTTTTAACAACGTGCGTACTGTTACACCTAATATATTTCTGACCTAGGCCCGAATCCCTCACAAACCTATTTACGCGTTGTCAGCAGTATTTTTCTCTATATAAACGGTGGCTTCCAAAATTAAGTGCTCAGATTTATTGTGATAACTCCAGGAGTCACCAGACTCAGTACCAGTATACCCTTCAGGTGGAACCTCTGCCCAAATTAGTAGCAAAAGTGAATTGCGGGACCTTGTAAGTCAACGTGTAAATTAATAATTTTATTTATTCAAATAAAATATATATTAATTTATTTTTAACCCATTAAATGCCCCTAAAAACAATATTCAAAGATTGTTGACCTAATAATTTGTTTTTTCAAATTAGTGATTTTATCTATATTTTAAATTTTCTAACACTCAATCACACTTATATTCACACTATACAGTAAATATAATCAATAAATTACAAAAACATAACGTAATATTGAGTTGGAATATAATAAAAGATAATAAATATCAACAACAGGATAAGACAAGACATTTTTACTTTATCAAAATTGTTGTCCAAAATTATATATCCGTTAGTATGATACATTGTAAAATGCCTATGTCATTGTGAACTTAAATACTGAATCAAAGTGTGAAGCGATTACAGCCTAGCAATAGTAATCGAAGAATGTCGCTACAGTCTAGCGAAAACTTGATGGCATTCCAAATTCAAACCAATTCAGTGTAAGCGCTTCAAGTGATCGGCAGCACACATCGTGGCAGTATGGCACAGAACACGGCCACTACAAGTCGTCTAGAATAAATAATCTATGACAGAAGCGCGCGCGAACGTTCGTAATTCAAACATGTATTTTAAACTCTCCAAGTTTTGTTAACCGTTAAGTATGACAGAAATTATGAAGTGGTCACCTCGTTTTGTGTTATAGCGTTTTCAAATGGACTTTGTGCTTACCTCAAATTTTATGTATGATTTATTCAAGTCCTTGGACAAATATATTTTTGCTCATGGCAATTAATATGGTGAGTTATTTTAATTTATAGTTTATGTGTGATTATTTGTTAAATTTGAGCTCATTATGCTTAATGTATCCATTTATATTCGTTTACGTCAAACCCTTCAAGACCAATATACCTAATAATAGTGAATGTATTACGATCAGAGTTAAAATTATACTTAATTATATTAATTTTTCATTTTCTTCAGAATAATAGACAAATATTATGAAGATAAATAATTATAATATTTAACTTAACTGTTCTTTGTTCCTCAATATTCTGAAAATGCGCAAAACCTTATGAGTGAAAAAAATATTAGACTTTTTTTTATTCGGTCCTATATTTATTTTATTTATTATTTAACATTTAGGTAACTACAAATGATAAACATAAAATAATACTGAACTTCACAAAGCTCTCGTAAAGTTCGACAGATATAATAAATATGCATGTCTGTCTGTATAACCTGCACTTCAATCGGCAGCAAAATGCTTAACAAAATCTAGAGCTCAGTTAACATAAACATAAAACAATTTCCTACTTTCTCGATAGCGTACGAGTAACACGGAAGTTTTAACGAAAACTTTAACGGCACGTTAAGGTTAAAATAACTTTACTTCGCTTTTGGGGTTAACTTGTGCTTCTCCGATTACAATAATAGTTGTATGTGATTAAATATGTAGCTGCAGTGATTTGGCAGTGTATTTGTGGTAGTGCAATTATCGTTTCGTACAAAATAACTTAATTCCTCCTGCTTTCGTCGTTATCCTCAAAGCTGAGGGTCGTGATACCCCGTGCAAATAACCTTTCTTTTAACAATTTGTCGCCACCTGTTCCTATCTTTGGCGATGTCAATGGGAATAACTTAAAATTACTTAGTACAAAATAATTTCACTTAACTTTTGGTCAAAAACTGACATATCACACATAAAAAACTACCCTCTTGTGTTCACCATAAAACCTACAATTATGCGATTACATTACCAGTGGTTTTTTTAGTATTATATTATGAAAATTATTTTACGAAACTAGTCGGATATTCTTCCGGTTAGGCTGCGTGATGTTTGTGACGTCACGTAGATAACAGGAAAATTAGGCGGAATTGTCACTAGATATATAATTTTATGCTTTTTTAAGTGTTTTATTTAGATATTATTTAATATTTTTTAGGATACTTTTAAAAGTATTTGTTAATATCAATGCAAGTAAGTTTTCTTTTATTTTTCCAAAATTAATGCTCGGTTAAATTATTGTAGTCTTGGTTTACGATGAACAACTACTGTAAAATCTCTTGTAGGGAATAAAGTGTAGCTCATTAACGTGTTAAATTTAATATTGTATCTTTGTTTTGTACTGCTTATTGAATAAAATTGATATATAGTAACTATTAGTTACAGTTCTTACGGTAGAACACGTAAATAGTTATATGTCTTATATAACTTTATATCTTATATAAATATTTACGTGTTCACCATCAATAGCTCATAATTGTCGAGTGGTTTTGGCTATTCTATGTTGAAAATTCAGTAGAAACTTCTAAGATGCAAGTAGATTCTTCACCACAATCCCACGCTACTCGACGCGAATCACGTGCTTATCCTCTCCACGAGGCATAAAGACACGCGGCGTAAGGATAGATCTCTCAATGCTGTAATCGGGAGGCTTGTTGACTAGAAAACAAATTAACTTCGAATTCAAAAAATATTTTGCTTGGTGGAAGGGCATTTTGCGAATGCCCGCCTGGCTAGCGACCACCCTCAAGTAGAAAATCTGTCGTCAAGCACCTAACGGTGTGTTCCGGCAGCATTCCCTGAGAGCCAGTGAAATTACAGGCGCATGAGACTTAACAACTATGTCTCAAGGTGACGGGCGCAGTGCAATTCGTGACTTGTGACGAAATGCATCTGTCATAGGCAGAGGTTAGTCCGCTTAACATCAGGTGGGCCTCTAGCCTGTTCCGTCACATTAAAATAAAATAAATAAGTATTTAAACATCTTGTAAAGAGTCAAAGCAAGATGAGGCGAGCATCCCGATCACTTGATGCTGGAGTATTTATGAAGCTTAGCACCACAAAATTAAAATTGCAGAGCACACACCAAATCCTTTCATCATTAATCGACGAATATAGGGTCTCAATATGTTTACTCTAACAATACAAGAGATGCCACGAGGATATATCATAAAACATCACAAGAGCCACAAGGGCATATTAGAAAATGCGTTGTCTCTTAACGAACAATGGTCTATAATTATGTGCAAGAAATACTGTGTCATAGGTAAAAAAAAATCTTGAAGGCTTTTGAAAGCCTGTCTCTTATTCCTACTGTACTTGCCAATACGGCTACTGAGGCGTTGAGATGATGTATTCTAAATACACATAAATTATCCTTTTTTATATAAGAGCAGTGTGTCAGTCGGTGTAGGATCTAGGCAAGTCCGCGCTCTAGCAAGAACTGGTGCAAACCGAAAAAGATTATAACCGACAAGCAATTTATATCTCTACTGTCAATGTCAAGAACCATCTGAGAGGTTGATCCGGTTGGTAACCTGAACCGTCTTAAAAAGATTTCAGTAAAAGATAAATAATTATTTCTGTACTATTGCTATAAAAAGTGTTATAAATCAAAATACTAAATTGCCTATTTTATGAAACATAGTGTATGAAAAGTGAAATCAGAAAAAAAAGGTTATGATTTTTTCTTTTTATTGTAACCTTCATAAATGTAAGTTTTGAGTTTGATTGATAAAACTTTTTTTTTTCGGTGATTGTAAAAAGTATTACTCGTGTTTGTTTTAGGAAAACGGTGTTCAAATTTAAGATTTAAGTAATCATCAAATTTTCTGTGTACAGGGTTCTTTGCATATTTGAATAAGATATTATAAATTAAATGTTGAAATCCATTACGCGATGCATAAATGTTGTACTGTTCAGTCACATCCTAAGCTTAGCCAGATTTGTTATAGCGCTATAGACCTCTTCAACTTATTCGTACCTGACAGGTGAAATAACAGTCAAAGACTAGTTTATCAGCAATATAAAACTTTTTAAGGGCTAGTCTATCAGTAAGACATTGTATTTTGTTTATGAATAAAAAATAACTAAATGGTCAAAAATGTATACTGATCTATAGCCCGGTCTTCTAATCATCTGATGCTTGCTATTCCACAAAATAAATAAAGGTGTTCTCAACCAATATGAAAAGAATGCAAGTTGTCAAGAAGAAAAGTTAATATGTTTTAAAATAGGTCGTTTAATATTTTATCTGCCCTGATATTTTTTTATCTAAGTGAAAATATAAGAAAATGGTCTAGTGTAGTACCCAGATTTTTAACCCCTTTCATACGTGGCGAGTCTTTAACTATATATCTAGAACAGTTCCATGCTCCGGAAGTACTACTGAACATATGTTATTCAAAAACACCCAGTATCAAAATTCAGAAACCGGTATTTTGAGACCTCTTCTATTTCAGATATATAAAAGCATGACGACATAATATTTTATACATAGCAGTCACTTACGCTGGTTGTAAATTTAGATACCGAATATATAAAGCATTTCCAAAATTTAAAATTATCAAGACTACTCCGCTACTTTCCAATAATAAATATTTAAATGTTAAATTAGCACTCAGAGCTGCACTAAAATTGATAAAATCAACGGGTTTTTAACAAATTGAATCGACCAAAGGTTCCTCTTAATGGACCATAAACACGCCATAAAAATGGAATTATCTACGGAAGTAGAAAACAAAACATAAAATTTGACATTAAAATTAAAAAAATAAAGTCTTAGATAAATATAGCAAGTTTAAGGTAAACATATTTTGAATGAGTAATTATTTCTAATTGAGGGTCTTATAGTAGAGAAATATGTTGCAATTTGAAAGACGTTAGTTTAAATGACATTGGACTAATTACTTTGGTAGAGTCGTAATTCTGCGATAACTTGTTTATTATATGTTGTTGATAATAAAATTTGTTTTAATACCTATTAAATTTTATATTACAACAAAAGTGATCTTGCTACCCTTATTTCCACATATTTGGGGTTAGTTGTTAAGGATAAGATAAATATAGAATAAGAGAATATTTACAGTATACCTAATATTTTAGTTTCAAGATTTACAGTGGTAATCTATAAATTTTGCATGTCAATTATTATAATTTTTTTTTTAATGCTGATAGGTAAGCCTTTGACCACAATCTCACGTGATGGTAAGTGATGATGTCGTCGAAGGTGTTAACAGGCTTAACCTAGAATTACTCTGGCTCTCAAGGACAGCTGCCGGAACATATATAATAATAATAGAATATTGATAACATAACTGATATTCAAATTAGGTTTTTCCGTGCTATGAATATTAGTCCCTCTCCTTCCCTATCTTATATTTCAACTATGTATATTTTGGGATAACTGTACAGAATGGAAATCAAATGCCTAAGATCGGTCTGTCACTTGAAAGCAACTGAGTGTTGCAAAAATTATGTTAAAGAAACTACCGTTTTCTTGGCTTTATTTCTACGAAGTGTCTCTATTTGCTCAAAGGAACCTGTCCTTATACGAATTTTGCAGGGGTACGCAAAGTAGACACAAAATAAATTGTACTAAGCACATCATAGCACATTTAAAAAAGAGGGTATTTGGTTTGGCTCCTTCGATATATAATCACTTACCAAAATTTTACTGGAATCGGGAAGTGTCACTTTCTAATAAAAAAAAATTGTTTGATCTGGTCGGGAAAAAAATAATGGTGATTCAATAATTTGTAAATGTGATTGTCGCTTAGCACGCGATAGTGCTTCTAATTATATTCAGAAATATCTTTTCAAACTGTATTTTCAACACCCTTGCTCGTAAAGTAAGCTTAATTATATCGTTCTTAGCGCCATAAACCGAACTATAACACCCTCGTGCATAGTAATATTATATATACACAAGCTTTACGGGCGCGGCTCCGCCCGCGCGTATTTTGGTTATCGCGCAAATACATTCACCTCTTTTTGCGCAGTTGAATAATAACTATCCTATGTTTTTTCCCGGGTCTCAAACTATTTCCATATCAAATTTCATTCAAATCGGTCCAGTAGTTTTAGCGTGAAAGCGTAACAGACATACAGACAGACAGAGTTATTTTCGCATTTATAATATTAGTACTGAAGTACTGACTAGTGCGTAATAGAATTATCCCTACAAAGTTAGTACTAACTGCAAATAATATGCGAGTAAACAGAGCATTTTTAATTTAACCGAGTAATACAGATTTCCAACAACAAAGAGGTTTAAGGCTATTAAATTCTCAATCAGTAGGCAAATTTAGCGTCCGAGAGTTGCGGGCTATAGCGCTGCGCTCTAGTCGCACAGCGCGCGACACGTCGCTCGCTGATTGTACCCAGCCGCACGCTATTAGCGTCACAGTGTATTAGTTGATCAACTTTAGGTATCTGCTACTAAATCCAGAACTGCATCTAAATAATTGTTTTGTTCTTGTGAACATTTTTATTCGCTTATAGAATAAAAATATGCGTTTCACAATACGTACCTATTTTTATTAGATTTGGTTCGGATATATTTTAGGGTTCCGAACTCAAAACGCAAAATGGAGCGCATATTTATGAGTGCCCGATGTCTGTCTGTATGTCCGTCCGTAAGTCATTGGTCTTTAGCTCGTAAACGAAATAAGTAACAAACCTACCTAACCGAAACAAACGGCGAATAATGGACTAGACTTTATTTATTTTATTATTTTTGTTACCAATACGTAGTAAAGTAGCTGAAAAATTGAATTCTGGCATGTGGTCGTCTGTAGAGTAAATGTATAATTAGTATGAAATAACTTGCGGAAGTTGAAAATAGAGTATTTTAGATGAGCATGGTACCGACTTTAACAAGTTATTGCATACTTTTCAATGATTTGTAAGTTTAGTTTGGCATAGGTATTCTGAAATACAACAAACTAATCGGTGCTAATATTATAATTTATAAAAAGGAATTATTTTATTTTGTTATTGTATATAACTGATAAATAAGATAAAAATAAATAACACTTTGCCCGTAGAAATACGATTCCAAAATATAGGGTGAGCACATGTAAGCAGCCACGTAGCAGGGATATTACGGTATGGGTATTTACCGATACGATTTCGGTAAATACCGTAATGAAATAAGGGTAACAGGTATATATATCTGTTAGCATAATTGCGATACGATTACCAAATTCCATTTCGGTATATGTATTTTATGTTAGTCAATGAGATTGCAGCAGGCGGGCGGGGGTGCGGTTATGCGGTGGCGCGATACGCTGCGGGGGTTAACAACAAGAGTTTATTAGCACGTACCTATATTATTTGATATGAATGACGGGAAGTAGGAACAATAACATTATTAGTTTCAAATAGGATTTTCAGTGTAACATACTGCTAGGTGCTTGGCTACAGATTTTTTCTTTGAGAGTGGTAGCTTGATGGCGGGTAGCATGGTGGTAAGGCATAATGCCCGCCTAGCTAGCTACCACGCCCAAGAAGAAAATCTGTCGCCAAGCACTTACCGGTCTGTTCCGCTATATGTCCTTGAAAACCAGTAATTTTGCGTGGTGGTAGTGGATTTTTCGAGGTTTTTCTGAGCAGGCGTTTTTCTTTTATGAGCTCTCTTATACAGCGGGGGAGGATGGGCAATCTCGATTCTCCTTAGGGGTTTTCTTTAATTGTGGAGGTATGAAGTGCCTTCTGCGTGCATTGAGTGATCTCTTCTGCAAGATTGTCCACTTCTGATGGGGTTGTGACATGCCTTGAAGTTAAGGTATCTCATGCGGTTTTCATAAACTTAGGCCAGTCGATTTTGGGCTTTTGTGGAAGTTTGTGTATCGGTTGGTGGCAAGATCCTGTTTCTTCAATATTTTGACTAATTAATTTGAGTAGGAACTTACTTGTATGCAAGAAAATAAACATTTACCCTATTAGTACATATACAGCAGATTTAATTTTTCTATTCCACCATATAGGTAAAAATATCAATAACACGCCGGCTACGCCGCGCCGCGCCGGGTACGTTTACCAGCGCGCCGCTGCCGACTTTCCTGACCGCGGCGCGGACCTCTACCACCGAACCGCCACGAGACGTTCCGATCATGCTGCGATCTCTTTCACTCTCTCACACCAAACGATACACATATCTCGCTCATCCATTTCATTGAGATTCGTTCTAAGATAAAACAAAATGACGATATTTTCTGTTTTAACAATAAAAGCTATAATTACGCGTGAAATTAAACAGTTTTCTTATCTCTCACAGTGCCTGTATAATTGGTGCCGAGTCTAAGACACAAGGAAGGCATATTGTCCACAGATTATTCCTAAAAAACACGATTAGCGGCGATGTAGGTATTCACCGGATGCTCGGAAGTGCAAGACTGGTAGTACTACTGGTACTCAGGTAATTACCCTGAATTCGTCTAGTAAATATGGAAAGCATACAAATCATCTACAGGTAAAAAAATCTTAGATAGTTAGGTACGCGTTCTATTGAAAACTACCACCTCTTTTGGAGGCCGGTAAACAAAGGGTGTCGACCTTTGAAGGTGCACATAATGTGATGATCTGCATACCTAGTAGGTACTTAATTCATATTTGCAAGGAAACGTTTTCATTCGTATTCTAAATAACATTCATACAAGTGCAAGGTACAATACCATTCGTAAAGCTTCCGAATCCGAGAGAAAACTGTACCTAGATAGGTACTCTGGAAAATACACTTACACACATTACGTACGTACTTACCTACTTACGAACACCTGACTTTAACATGTAGTAAAAAGTTAAAACATTTACATTATTGTAAAAGAACACAAAAAGTGTGTTTTGTTTTTATCCCAATCCGCAGCGGGAGTACGATGAGACGCGCCCCGAGCGACGATTATTCGTTAGTTATAATTTGAATAATATTAATTGTATCAAAAAGGGGCGCCCCCTGCCGCTTAACGCGCTGACGCCGATGCGACGCCGAAACTGACACCTATTCCGACACCGACGCCTATTCCAACAATGACACCGACGCCGACGCAGACACCTATTCCAACAATGACACCGACGCCGCCGCCGACGCCGATGCGACGCCGAAACTGACACCTATTCCAACACCGACGCCTATTCCAACAATGACACCGACGCCGACGCCGACACCTATTCCAACAATGACACCGACGCCGACGCCGATGCCGATGCGACGCCGAAACTGCCACCTATTCCGACACCGACGCCTATTCCAACAATGACTCCGACGCCGACGCCGACACCTATTCCAACAATGACACCGAAGCCGACGCCGACACCTATGCCAACAATGACACCGACGCCTACGCCGACACCTATTCCAACAATGACACCGACGCCGACGCCGACACCTATTTCAACAATGACACCGACGCCGACGCCGACACCTATTCCAACAATGACACCAACGCCGACGCCGACGCCGATGCGACGCCGAAACTGACACCTATTCCGACACCGACGCCTATTCCAACAACGACACCGACGCCGACGCAGACACCTATTCCAACAATGACACCGACGCCGACGCCGACGCCGATGCGACGCCGAAACTGACACCTATTCCGACAACGACGCCTATTCCAACAATGACATCGATGCCGACGCCGTCACCTATTCCAACAATGACACCGACGCCGACGCGACGCCGAAACTGACACCAATTCCGACACCGACGCCTATTCCAAAAATGACACCGACGCCGACGCCGACGCCTATGCGACGCCGAAACTGACACCTATTCCGACACCGACGCCTATTCCAACAATGACACCGACGCCCACGCCGACGCCGAAACTGACACCAATTCCGACACCGACGCCTATTCCAACAATGACACCGACGCAGACGCCGACACCTATTCCAACAATGACACCGACGCCGACGCCGACCCCGATGCGACGCCGAAACTGACACCTATTCCAACACCGACGCCTATTCTAACAATGACACCTATTCCAACACCGACGCCTATTCTAACAATGACACCGACGCCGACGCCGACACCTATTCCAACAATGACACCGACGCCTAAGCCGACACCTATTACAACAATGACACCGACGCCGACGCCGACGCCGATGCGACGCCGAAACTGACACCTATTCCGACACCGACGTCTATTCCAACAATGACACCGACGCCGACGCCGACGCCGATGCGACGCCAAAACTGACACCTATTCCAACACCGACGCCTATTCCAACAACGACACCGACGCCGACGCAGACACCTATTCCAACAATGACACCGACGCCGACGCCGACGCCGATGCGACGCCGAAACTGACACCTATTCCGACAACCACGCCTATTCCAACAATGACATCGATGCCGACGCCGTCACCTATTCCAACAATGACACCGACGCCGACGCCGACGCCGATGCGACGCCGAAACTGACACCAATTCCGACACCGACGCCTATTCCAAAAATGACACCGGCGCCGACGCCGACGCCGATGCGACGCCGAAACTGACACCTATTCTGACACCGACGCCTATTCCAACAATGACACCGACGCCGACGCCGACACCTATGCCAACAATGACACCGACGCCTACGCCGACACCTATTCCAACAATGACACCGACGCCGACGCCGACACCTATTTCAACAATGACACCGACGCCGACGCCGACACCTATTCCAACAATGACACCAACGCCGACGCCGACGCCGATGCGACGCCGAAACTGACACCTATTCCGACACCGACGCCTATTCCAACAACGACACCGACGCCGACGCAGACACCTATTCCAACAATGACACCGACGCCGACGCCGACGCCGATGCGACGCCGAAACTGACACCTATTCCGACAACGACGCCTATTCCAACAATGACATCGATGCCGACGCCGTCACCTATTCCAACAATGACACCGACGCCGACGCGACGCCGAAACTGACACCAATTGCGACACCGACGCCTATTCCAAAAATGACACCGACGCCGACGCCGACGCCGATGCGACGCCGAAACTGACACCTATTCCGACACCGACGCCTATTCCAACAATGACACCGACGCCCACGCCGACGCCGAAACTGACACCAATTCCGACACCGACGCCTATTCCAACAATGACACCGACGCAGACGCCGACACCTATTCCAACAATGACACCGACGCCGACGCCGACCCCGATGCGACGCCGAAACTGACACCTATTCCAACACCGACGCCTATTCTAACAATGACACCTATTCCAACACCGACGCCTATTCTAACAATGACACCGACGCCGACGCCGACACCTATTCCAACAATGACACCGACGCCTAAGCCGACACCTATTACAACAATGACACCGACGCCGACGCCGACGCCGATGCGACGCCGAAACTGACACCTATTCCGACACCGACGTCTATTCCAACAATGACACCGACGCCGACGCCGACGCCGATGCGACGCCAAAACTGACACCTATTCCGACACCGACGCCTATTCCAACAACGACACCGACGCCGACGCAGACACCTATTCCAACAATGACACCGACGCCGACGCCGACGCCGATGCGACGCCGAAACTGACACCTATTCCGACAACCACGCCTATTCCAACAATGACATCGATGCCGACGCCGTCACCTATTCCAACAATGACACCGACGCCGACGCCGACGCCGATGCGACGCCGAAACTGACACCAATTCCGACACCGACGCCTATTCCAAAAATGACACCGGCGCCGACGCCGACGCCGATGCGACGCCGAAACTGACACCTATTCTGACACCGACGCCTATTCCAACAATGACACCGACGCCGACGCCGACGCCGAAACTGACACCATTTCCGACACCGACGCCTATTCCAACAATGACACCGACGCAGACGCCGACACCTATTCCAACAATGACACCGACGCCGACGCCGACCCCGATGCGACGCCGAAACTGACACCTATTCCAACACCGACGCCTATTCTAACAATGACACCTATTCCAACACCGACGCCTATTCTAACAATGACACCTATTCCAACACCGACGCCTATTCTAACAATGACACCGACGCCGACGCCGACACCTATTCCAACAATGACACCGACGCCTACGCCGACACCTATTACAACAATGACACCGACGCCGACGCCGACGCCGATGCGACGCCGAAACTGACACCTATTCCGACACCGACGTCTATTCCAACAATGACACCGACGCCGACGCCGACGCCGATGCGACGCCGAAACTGACACCTATTCCGACACCGACGCCTATTCCAACAATGACACCGACGCCGACGCCGACGCCGAAACTGACACCAATTCCGACAACGACGCCTATTCCAACAATGACACCGACGCCGACGCCGACGCCGATGCGACGCCGAAACTGACACCAATTCCGACACCGACGCCTATTCCAAAAATGACACCGACGCCGACGCCGACGCCGATGCGACGCCGAAACTGACACCTATTCCGACACCGACGTCTATTCCAACAATGACACCGACGCCGACGCCGACGCCGATGCAACGCCGAAACTGACACCTATTCCGACACCGACGCCTATTCCAACAATGACAACGACGCAGACGCCGACACCTATTCCAACAATGACACCGACGCCGACGCCGACGCCGATGCGACGCCGAAACTGACACCTATTCCGACAACGACGCCTATTCCAACAATGACACCGACGCCGACGCCGACGCCGATGCGACGCCGAAACTGACACCAATTCCGACACCGACGCCTATTCCAACAATGACACCGACGCCGATGCGACGCCGAAACTGACACCTATTCCGACACCGACGCCTATTCCAACAATGACACCGACGCAGACGCCGACACCTATTCCAACAATGACACCGACGCCGACGCCGACACCTATGCCAACAATGACACCGACGCCGACGCCGACGCCGATGCGACGCCGAAACTGACACCTATTCCGACACCGACGCCTATTCCAACAATGACACCGACGCCAACGCCGACGCCGACGCCGACGCCGAAACTGACACCAATTCCGACACCGACGCCTATTCCAACAATGACAACGACGCAGACGCCGACACCTATTCCAACAATGACACCGACGCCGACGCCGACGCCGATGCGACGCCGAAACTGACACCAATTCCGACACCGACGCCTATTCCAACAATGACACCGACGCCGATGCGACGCCGAAACTGACACCTATTCCGACACCGACGCCTATTCCAACAATGACACCGACGCAGATGCCGACACCTATTCCAACAATGACACCGACGCCGACGCTGACACCTATGCCAACAATGACACCGACGCCGACGCCGATGCGACGCCGAAACTGACACCAATTCCGACACCGACGCCTATTCCAAAAATGACACCGGCGCCGACGCCGACGCCGATGCGACGCCGAAACTGACACCTATTCTGACACCGACGCCTATTCCAACAATGACACCGACGCCGACGCCGACGCCGAAACTGACACCAATTCCGACACCGACGCCTATTCCAACAATGACACCGACGCAGACGCCGACACCTATTCCAACAATGACACCGACGCCGACGCCGACCCCGATGCGACGCCGAAACTGACACCTATTCCAACACCGACGCCTATTCTAACAATGACACCTATTCCAACACCGACGCCTATTCTAACAATGACACCTATTCCAACACCGACGCCTATTCTAACAATGACACCGACGCCGACGCCGACACCTATTCCAACAATGACACCGACGCCTACGCCGACACCTATTACAACAATGACACCGACGCCGACGCCGACGCCGATGCGACGCCGAAACTGACACCTATTCCGACACCGACGTCTATTCCAACAATGACACCGACGCCGACGCCGACGCCGATGCGACGCCGAAACTGACACCTATTCCGACACCGACGCCTATTCCAACAATGACACCAACGCCGACGCCGACGCCGAAACTGACACCAATTCCGACAACGACGCCTATTCCAACAATGACACCGACGCCGACGCCGACGCCGATGCGACGCCGAAACTGACACCAATTCCGACACCGACGCCTATTACAAAAATGACACCGACGCCGACGCCGACGCCGATGCGACGCCGAAACTGACACCTATTCCGACACCGACGTCTATTCCAACAATGACACCGACGCCGACGCCGACGCCGATGCAACGCCGAAACTGACACCTATTCCGACACCGACGCCTATTCCAACAATGACACCGACGCTGACGCCAACGTCGACGCCGAAACTGACACCAATTCCGACACCGACGCCTATTCCAACAATGACAACGACGCAGACGCCGACACCTATTCCAACAATGACACCGACGCCGACGCCGACGCCGATGCGACGCCGAAACTGACACCTATTCCGACAACGACGCCTATTCCAACAATGACACCGACGCCGACGCCGACGCCGATGCGACGCCGAAACTGACACCAATTCCGACACCGACGCCTATTCCAACAATGACACCGACGCCGATGCGACGCCGAAACTGACACCTATTCCGACACCGACGCCTATTCCAACAATGACACCGACGCAGACGCCGACACCTATTCCAACAATGACACCGACGCCGACGCCGACACCTATGCCAACAATGACACCGACGCCGACGCCGACGCCGATGCGACGCCGAAACTGACACCTATTCCGACACCGACGCCTATTCCAACAATGACACCGACGCCAACGCCGACGCCGACGCCGACGCCGAAACTGACACCAATTCCGACACCGACGCCTATTCCAACAATGACAACGACGCAGACGCCGACACCTATTCCAACAATGACACCGACGCCGACGCCGACGCCGATGCGACGCCGAAACTGACACCAATTCCGACACCGACGCCTATTCCAACAATGACACCGACGCCGATGCGACGCCGAAACTGACACCTATTCCGACACCGACGCCTATTCCAACAATGACACCGACGCAGACGCCGACACCTATTCCAACAATGACACCGACGCCGACGCTGACACCTATGCCAACAATGACACCGACGCCGACGCCGACGCCGATGCGACGCCGAAACTGACACCTATTCCGACACCGACGCCTATTCCAACAATGACACCGACGCCGACGCCGACACCTATTCCAACAATGACACCGACGTCGACGCCGACGCCGATGCGACGCCGAAACTGACACCTATTCGGACACCGACGCCGATGCTGTCACCAATTTTAATACCGACACCTTTTCCGACACTGACACCGAGTTTGACGCCTATTCCGACACTGACACTTATTTTTTTACTGACACCAACGCCGACGCCCTTTCTGATACCGACGCCGACAATTAAATAAATTGATCTTCTTTTTAAAATAAAATTTTAAAAAAAATAAAGAAATTGATTTTTTTAACTTTATAAGGTCTATAATTGCGTTCACTTCTGATTTTGAAGGGCAGTCAGTGCGCTCTAAGGTTTTCTCGTACGCGGACGTACGTTTATTCCAAACAAACGGAGTTAGACAAGTTTCCGGTCGCGGCGATCGGATGTGCTAGCAAGGATTGCTATAGATATTAGTGAATATAAACATGTGGTTTATTTGTGTGAGTGACCGTTATTTTGGACGCCGTGCGTTCCTTGTGGTGGAAGGATGAGCAAGCTGTTGGCGGGCGGACAACATCGAGGACAAAGGAGCGTATCCCTTACAAAAAATCCATAGCATTTGTTAATTGATCAATTAATCATTTGTAGGGTGTGTTTAGTGATAGGCTTCTTGTGACGGAGCGACGAGCGGGTCCTCTGAAAGTAGGTCCTTCCCGCCCATTTTTCCCACGTGCCTAAGGGCATATATATCGGCTGGTGTCTTCCTGTTACATTCCAGGAGCCCAGTCGAATATGCCACGACATCGTGGTATAGTTTGAGACTACGGGGATCAAAAGGGGCCCCATTCCCAAACAAGTGTCCTGAAACAAAGCTTTAAGAAGCAAAGGTTTTAGCAAAGCAAAGGTAAGTATAGTTAGGCAGAGATTTGAAATACTTACATAGATTAGTTATATCCGAACACCACTGCTCTAAAAGCTTACTAGAATTTACCTATATACATACCTACGCCCATGTATATGCAGTTTGTAATGACAAGGAAAGAACGTTCAAATATTATGCGTCATATCTGTTGTTAGAAAGAGATAAATGAGCAATTCGTGTTACCACCGAATAGAGATCCGCGCCACGCCGGCGTGTCGCCGCCGAGTTACCTGCGATTCACATAATCCTCTACCACCACGCAAAATTACTGGTTCTCAAGGACACATTGCTGAACACATCGATAGGTAAGTGCTTGGCGACAGATTTTCTACTTAGTACTTAGTTAGCGCAGGCGTCCATACTTTCAACACCTTATAATGTATATCTCCGTCATTTTGAAAAAAAAACAAAAACTCAATTGATTAAAAAAAAATATTGAACTATCAAACCTGCTCCCAAAATTTCGTCGAAATCGGTTAAGAAATGCGACCTGTAGAGGAGAACAACCGGACATACGAAAGCATTTTTTTCTAAATTGAAGCAACTCGCTCGAACTAAGTTCTCGTTCGGTCAAAAATACCGAGTTTAAAGTTAGGTATGTAAGTACTTATTCTTCATGTGTTTTTTTTTTTGTTGTAAATACTCCTTTAGATCTAAGTATCTTTAAACGGAAACCAAAGTAAAATAAACAGCAAAAAATCTACCTATGTTTATTAGTTACACTTCTGTTACGTGTATACTGTGATATTAAAAACGTAAAAATGAGCTACATTTTTAAAACTGCAAGTACAACGAATAACTCTAACAGGAAAGCGATCGATTAGTGACGGAATGCAGCGAGTCGGCAAAAGCGACACATGTCCTACCTCAGACACGTCTCACAGACGACTGAATCAAGCCAGACGGGGCGCTCTGTTATATAATATTGTATTTAAAATAAATAAACCGTTTTGAGAAAAAGTAACCACAAAATGTTCTTCTAAACATCATTGGCTGTTTTTTTGACATATTTTTTTATAGTAAAAGATTAATATATTATACGTATGACCTAAAAAACGATCAAAATTTCTCTCTTTTCGTGATTTTTTATGATCGAGTGAAGTTGTAATTATCGTGTTTTGAACCAGAAAATAATTTAGCAAGCATATTGAACTACAACATATATTTTTTTCAGATCAAAATAATGAATATTTCATTGTTTACGGGTGAATCAAAAATAGGTTGATTTCGAATATCCTAGCCTTAAGGCTAAGTATATGTAATCAACCACCACACATTTGCCGCGCGCAAAAAAAAAAGGGGGCTATTTTCCATAATTGTCGTATGTTTTTTGTATCGCATTTGTGCAATATATTTTTTTTCCTCGCAAGGGTGTTGAAAAAGTTGAAACTCGTGAGCACTTGCTCACGAGAGAATACACTCGGTTGATTTACACCCTCGCCTACAGCTCGGGCTACAACCCATCGCCTCGTGTATAACGAGCAACTTAGCTCAGTTGTATCATAATATACTATTCCACAATATCGATATCATTCAATACCATGTTTATGACATGATTTTATCGTAAACAATTATGACTTAAACAAATTCGAGCTTTACTTACATTTTGTTTCTAAATGTAAGTAAAGCTATCACTCAGTTTATTATCCCAGACTAATTCAAAACAATGTAATAAATTAGAGAAATAAAGAATCTTTTCGCTTAGAAGGTATAAATCTTACAACAACGCGTATTATCATTTTATACTCTAGCTGCTTTTAACGTATCTAAAGTGTGGTTTGGAGTGGTTTGTTGTAGATACAGACACTTCGCGATCCATTGGAAATATACATAATCGGGAATTAGAGTTTGACGTCTACAATGTTATTTATGTTACCAGGCTAGCATACATTATAAAGAGGCTCTCGAAGTTTGAGCAGAACTTCTTTCAGGTTCATGCTGACCTAGTACATGTGTTACGATTACATCAACCAAATCGATTATATCACAGTAAGGACATGAGACTTTAGCAAATATATACGTTTTTTACGTTGTACCGTACTATCTTGTTGCAATGTGACTTTTCATAATATTTCATTCAATAATAGAATTCGTAAAAAAACAATATCTTACGTTTGAAATAGACATCGTGCACTATTAGGTTCATCTAATTGGATTCGTTTATTTTATCGAAACAATTGCTCGTAAAATCATCGACTTAATTGCGTATAAGTATGCAATCATTTAATTTCGATTCATATCGTCATTGTATTCGTTATTTTACGATCTATTTCTAAACAAATCATATTATTTAATGCTCTCGAAGTTTTATTTCGTTTATATTCTTTTATTAAAAGCCACTAAACTACCAAGAAGATCGCGATTGCTTTACACGATAACATCAGCGCAAACAATACCATCATTAATCTAAATTTTATCGATGCTCGTTCACATATCGATTATACAGATAATCGAGAATTGAGCCGGCAATTTAGGGTTAACAACAATTTATCTTCTACGTCTTATTTACGTGTAATTCAATTATAATCTCTATTATTATGTAAATATGATGTTTAATTGTTTTTCCCCTGTCATGTGGCATCTGTGATATTAATTTATTGATTTAGACGTGGTATTTTATGTTTATTGTATGTATAGAAGTCCATTGTTGTAGTATGATTAATTTTGTACTATAGTGTAGACGATCATTAGACGTATTGTTTGTAAATGCGCTCGTAAAGGTAGGAGGTCCGCTTGTTGATCAAGATACATATATTTGCATGTTGATGAAGTCTTGTTATAATTGTGAAAGTGATATAGTGGGGACAGTGATTAAGGTTCAGGGTGAAAAGATGAGTCATAGAGTTAGACTATGTTTTGATGATTTCTTAAAAGTTACTGTCAATAATTCTGAACCCTCATTATCACAATATTAAATTCGGTAACATTAGCAATAACTTTATCATTTTAACTAGTAACTTAGTCGATTCTAAAAGGCATTCTCTGAATGTCATACGAGTATTCTTTAAATCAAAGTTAGGTGTAAGAGAATTTTGAATTTCTAAAGTGCACATATTAGATATAAAATAAAATTAATAAGGACAAGTGTTTGAGCACCTCTGCTTTTCCATTTGTAAATAAACAATTGTAAAGATGATGTTGTGAAGATAAGTGTATTAAAGTAAGAGAAATACATGACAGATTTGTTTTTGTCAACCAGTTTTATTTAGATATTATTTTTTTGCTAAAGGCTGAACCGATAGGTAGAAAGGTATCTAAATACCCAATTACACCGTTAGTTGGTCCCGTGTAATGGTGATAGGCTACCCACCATGGGTGAGCCTATCACCATCTACCGAGTACAGAAACGGGTTCTGGACAGCTAAATTTTTTCTCTTTTTTTATGCTATCGTGATTACCAATAACCCGGTATTTGATGATTTTGCAAAATCATCAAATTTTACTGTGTTCTGCTTTGAAGGATTAAGGGTAAGGGTGTTGGTGAAATTACAAGCATATGCGACATAATAACTTTGTTTTTTCCGAGGGCGCAATGCAGTTTACCTTTTGTGACGAACTGCGTCTGTTATAGGCAGAGATTGCTGCTTAACAGCAGGTGGTCCTCGTAATTATTTTGTCAAAAAACCATGAATAAACACAAGAAATTAAAAAAATATTTATTTTATTTTATTTTTCTAAACAAAAAAAAATCATCTCAAAATATTTGTAAGGACTAGCAGAAGTCAATCCTAAGCGGTTGTAAGCACTTTTCCAATAACCCTGTATAGTATCAATTCCCATTAAAATACCGTCAGAAAAATTCACAAATCACATGCACGACTTAAAATTCAATTAAAACCTTTAATCTCGAATATAAGCCGTCAACTTCGCAAAGTGAATAATTTTATGCACACATACAAATAGGTATGTAAAACCTTCTTACTGATTCTCTTTGTACAGGTTTTGAACGGAAAGGGTTCAGCTTAAATCCTCCGTGCATAATCACACGTCAAACATGAGGCAAGCCTGATTATGCACGGAGCTGAGGCTACCTTGATACAGCCGACTGATCCTTATTATTTCCTGACTGATAATTTGATTATAATTTTAAAGATTATTTATATATTCTGGAATAAAATAACACAGATTATTAATACACTTACATAAAATTGGATTAGTCTGGTAAAATGAGCATGTATTAATAACGTTATGTATAACTATATTATTTAAGGTTAAATAAGAAGCTCACTTGATGTTAAGCGAACTAGCCTCTGCCTATAACAGTTGTATTTCGTCCGAACGAATTGCACTGCGCCCGTCACACTGAGGCATTCAGTTGTTTAAGTCTCATGTGCTTGTAATTTTTTTTTGTGCCTTACAGGTTAGCCTTTGGCCACTATCTCATCTGATGGTAAGTGATGATGTGGTCGAAGATGTCGTTCAGGCTAACCTAGAATTACTGGCTTACAAAAATATTTTTTCTGGCTCTCGAGGACTGCTGCCGGAACACACTGTTAGCTGGTGCTTGGCGACAGATTTTCTTCTTGAGGGTGGTAGCTAACCTAGCTTATATAGTTATACGTAACGATATTTATATGTTATTCTTAATAACATTATGTATATCAGAATTAGTATCGATTCGTTCCGAAATATACTCGTACTATTATCATCATAATTTTTGTTGTAACATAATAGTTCTGGGTGGTCCTTTATATATTCACATATTATAGTAAGATTGTGTGTAAACTAAAAGTACAGTACTTAAATAATTCTAATCATATAAAGAATCCGTGAATTCTTTATATTATGACATATTCGATGACGCCCCAAGTTTGTAAAAAATAGTTGAATGATATTTAACTAGTAAAGTACTTATGTTTTTTTCTCTGAAAATCTCCTAATACCGCAACGCAAACAATTGCTCAATGTCTTTAGTTCCACTATATAAAATTTTCTCTAGGGCACTTTTGCATAATGATAGGGAATTAAATGAATGTCTGCCTGGCTAGCTACCACCTTCTAATAGAAAATCTGTCTTAAACACCAAACGGTGTCTTCTAGCAGCTGTATTCTAAAGAGCCAGGAATTCTATTTATCTTCGAATTCATCATCACCAACCGGTGAGATAGGGTTCAAAGGCTAACATATTATTAACTATAAAAACATAATAACAGTTTTTTAATAGGTAGGTAACCTGTACATTTTTCAATTAAGACAAAAAGGCAACAAAAAAACACTTACACAACTATACATTTTTACAAGTAATAATAACAATTTAGAGTCGATTGAGTTGCACTCTAGCCTCAAAAAAAAACATCCTAGCTATATTAAAAGCCAAAATAATCGATTACTAATCTTCATACATGCCCACTATTCATACATTGATTTTCGGACTTCTGAAACCATGTTAGCAACGTGAAACCAGCCATAACAAACCCTCGGCACATCCCGTGTCCAACATTCCAATAACATTTGTTCAAGCCCTTATCTTCACAAACAGGAAATCGGCTTCGAGGTGTCCCAATAGTTGTACTACAAACCACGTTGTTTGATCAAAGCACCCCAAATATTGGTCTATCGGAGCCCTTTGATTCGAAACCTGTCAAACATTGGGGGCAAATAGTAATCATGAATGAATGAGAACGATGAAACGGTGATGCATACGAAAATATGTTTTGAATCCCCGAGGCGTCAAAAATAATGTTTAAAGTGAATAAGGTTCAATAGGCTAATTTTCACACCAATAGATTTTTTTTTAATTCAAGATAGGCAATCATTTGGCCGCTATCTCACCTGATGGAAAGTGATGATGCGGCCGTAGATATAGCATGCTTGCCTAGAACATACCTATTCACTCTAGACTTGAATACTCCCAAGTTATATTGTTCGAAATTGAATAGAATTGAAACTCACTTCAATTTAAAAAATATTTACGAAGCCTTATTTTTATTTTCGACATAATGTACAGAAAATTGTGCAGCCAATAGTGCATCTAGATATTTAGGTATCATTTAGGTCAAAAATATCAAATTATTGGAATGATGAACAGGATTAGGTATGATTTCTAAAACTAAAATGTCACGCCAAAACCACTTTTGGATAAAATATGAGTAAAGAATGTTTCTGAATATATTATATATATTAACTCAGTACAAAAAGTCTGGCTTCATATATTCTTGCGTAAGGTGCCAAACATATCCGGTACAATAGTTAGGAGAATTAGTAAATAAGCCAAAAAAAATATTGCAGTTCCTGCCATTGACCACAGCATTCAGCTTAATACCGGCGGTATGCCTTTATTAACAAAATACCTACTACGAACTATATACAACACTACAGCTACTACAATAAAAGTATTTAGACATCCTACAAGCCATTGTAGACTCACAGGCAGTCCAAATGCTCCACCCTACTACCAGTTGGCAGCGTGCCCAGCATGCTGGCAAAAAGTTGTTAAGTTAATTGACTTATAACTTTACTGTGCTCAGTAGATGGCAACAGCCTCGCCTGTATTTACATGTCACCAAAACGGGGTGCCGGGTTAGAATTGCACCCACCCCATATAATCCCGTGGGTGTCGTAAGAGGCGACTAAGGGATAAATACTGGAAGGTGGGCAGCAGCGCCTTCTAAAGAACTGCCAACTTACACTGCGATCCCCAAGACGCCTGCCAAGCGTAGGGATTATGGCAAATATCCCCTTAATAGGGGAGGCTGCGTTCAGCAGTAGACGTATGTTCGGATTACTGTATAATCACTATGAACATTTGGCATTACTAGAGTATTTTAAGACGAGCACGATGACTTCATGACACACTCTAGATTGCCAATGATGTAAGTTAATGAGCTAATTATTGGCACATTAATATAATTGTTCCTAGGATTATACACGGGACAATCTCTACATTATTGTGTCAGAAGTTGTACATTACAAACGAATTGATAAGGGCACGTAATACAAATATAGACCAAACATTGTGATTGAGTCAGCAGTTGAGTCATAGTTTAATTTTTGATGCAATTTACCAAATTTTTTTTATTTTTTTTTTATGTTATTGTGACGGAACAAGCTCGAGGCCCACCTGATGTTAAGCGGTATCCTCTGCCTATAACAGATGCATTTCGTCACAAGTCACGAATTGCACTGCGCCCGTCACCTTGAGACATAGTCGTTAAGTCTCATGTGCCTGTAATTTCACTGGCTCTCAAGGACTGCTGCCGGAACATACGTTAGGTGCTTGGCGATAGACTTTCTACTTGAGGGTGGTCGCTAGCCAGGCAAGCATTCGCAAAGTGCCCTTCCACCATGCGGTGAAGCTCAAGCCCGCGGTGAGATTCGAACCATGGACCCGCTGCGCGGCAGTCCATAGCCAATGCCACTGAGCCATCACTGCTACATAATTATACTACATAAATGCTTTATATACATCACAAATTACTTTTCGTTAATTAATTCTTAATTATTTTTTACCTATTCACGTAATATCCGCCTTGTTGATCTAGTTCTGTAAACAGTCTCTGAATCTGAAAATCATAGGTTTGATTCCTGGAACGATTATAGGGTTTTCCTTACAAAGTAACTTAAACTGTGGAACTTGGTAAATGGCAATAAATTCGCTCATATTACTGTAGTATCTATATCATCTGTTTATATTAGCACCAAAAGCCTGGAAGCTGCTTAATTTGCAGCTTATGCCCAAACAAGGCAGTCGTACTGTACTGTAACAGCCGGATCGTCCACTGCTGAACACAGCCTCCCCTATTAAGTGGGTAGTTCCCATAATCCCTAAGCTTGGCAGGCGTCTTGGGGATCGCAGTGTAAATTGGCAGTTCTTTAGAAGGCGCTGCTGCCCACCTTCCAGTAGTTTTCCCTGAGTCGCCTCTTACGACACCCACGGGATGATATGGGGAGGTGCAATTCTAACCCGGCACCCCACGGTCTGAATAGAAGAGGTCTGATAGAATATTTAGTCGTACTGCACTTGTCAATTACAGACTGATCTCCGTCACCATACATCTGTACAGTTCTGTGGGAAGTGTTTTTTAGAGTTACATTTAATTCCACCAACCCCCATACCATCTCCGGACAATCAGACAGACGTCAATTCGATTCCGTTACATGCTACGAATAACATATATATATTTTCTCTTTGGTTACATGGTAAATGTTGCACGGCACATACAACTGGAATAAAGTGTTTCGCTTTTTCATTTATAGTACTAAGAGTTGAATAAATTGCCTGAGTCTCTTATCTCACTTTTTTATGATATGGAGTAAGCATCTGTTATGCCAGCATATCGTGTACCATCGTCAACTATGTCACCTTTCAAAACGCAAATGAAATTGTGGTTAAACGCACATCTATTTTAAATAAAAAACATTACATTTTCTTATCACTTCGAGGATTTGCAGTCGTTGATGTGTAGTCCTGTAAGAATAATGTGTATTTAATACGTACGAGTACTTACGTAAAACAAGGCTTCATGATCCTGAAGCTTAGTACAATATGGCTGCGAGGTATTTCCTGCTTCATGACTGAAAACAAGACAAGGTAGTATATGAATAACTTTAAGCGATTCTAATTGCGTATTTTAATCAATAATTTTTCACGTTTAAAACACTGCAGTGATCATGGTCATGGGGTGGCTATAGTCGGCAACACTACAAATCGTTTGAAGTTAAATAACTATGTGTAAAAATCTCAAAAGGCTATGAAAACAATGAGGTAGAAATACTTAGCTAGACTTTATCCTGCATTAATTGCAATACCCCAAAATTCTACTAAATTATGTTAATGAATTTATTTTAGTAATCTCTTACGCACCACTTTCAAGCAGTGTTATTTGGATATACTGCAATTACGCAAGCAGACGTATGAGATAAAGCAAGTATCATAAAGAAACTTCTTTTTAGGGTTCCTTACCCAAAGGGCAAAAACGGGACCCTATTACTAAGACTTCGCTATCCGTCTGTCACCAGGCTGTATCTCACCAGGCTGTATCTCAAGAACGGTGATAGCTAATTATGAAAATATACAAAAAAAAATCAAATAATGGTACATAACCCTTCGTCCGCGAGTCCCATTCGCACTTGGCCGGTTTTTATTTAATACCAATTATTTCAACTTCAAATGTGTTTTATGGAAGATAGCTAATAAAGTTTTGCTTAGCCTAGTTTTTCAAAGTTGAAATTCTAAACTTGAGTCGGGATCCATTTGCTAATCCTTCCATAACGGACGACATCGTCTCACGCGCATTGTCCGTGCCATAGATCACCATAAAGCTTATAAAGCTTGTCCCTGACATAAGCACTGTTGATTTATATTGTCTCCGAGTCTTTATGGACTGTCGCGAATCGGAATCGGCTTGACTTCATTATAAAGATAATAAAATATTTAAAGTATTAAGATTGCGTGCAATAAGAAACGAGTCTATTTTCATCTTCTGCGTATAGTATTTTGCCCGTAGCTACTATGCAGCTAATGACACTATAGAGAACTCCGGCTTGCTGCTAAAGAATTCATGTCATAATATTGTGATAATGCTAACACCATCGAGAGAAGCGCTAAAATTGTATTTTCGTGTTTTTTTAATGTTATTGTAACGGATAATGCTCGAGGCCTACCTAACGTTAAGCGAACTAACCTCTGTCTATAACAAATGCATTTTCGTCACAAGTCACGAGCTGCACTGCGCGCGTCACCTTGAGACATAGTTGTTAGGACTTATGTGACTGTAATTTAAAAAAAATATGAAAAATGTTATACTATACACTAAAGAACTTTTTCGCTGTTGTTTGTAGCAATAAAAGACTTAAATCAGGCCTCGCTCTTTTAGGGATTTATTTCCCTTAAAGAGTGCAACGGACTATGAAAGAAAAACATAATAGTTTATTTTGATCACAGTTTACAAACTACATCTTTGTTGGGTGTTTTAAGGATACGCCATATACAAAAGTCCACATCATTACACTACACCAGTTTTTGTACAAAAACCGTAACAAAAATGATCCAATTTTAGGGACTCTTTTAATTGGTAGGGTTAATAGGCCGCTAACTTCACATCGGTTAAAAGTGACAGTTTTGACAGAACCCAGAAATTTTATTGTTAGAAATACATTAAAAATTTAAATTGGAATTGTCGACAGCGTAAAATTTGCTCTAAAACATATGCCACAATAAGAATATTATTTGATTTTTATCTCTATTCCTGTAATGGCACATCTGCAATCGGGGCTTTTGTGCGGCGGGCGGTGAAAGCGACGGAGGAAGAAATAACAAGTAACAACTTGAAAATGGCATTAAAAGATCGAAACGAAGAGGTCGTGGTGAAGATGTTAAACAGAAAGAGGACCCCGGAGTCAGTGGCGGGTCCATCCGGGACAAGATCATAGAATACCTAATATAGTTTTAGTAATTCAAATGTTAAAATGTAATGCGATAACTATAGAAACTACTTAGATAAGAAAGATACTAACAAAAATTAGAATAGGGAATAAAAATAAAAAAATTATATAGATACATATGGACTCACTTAGTTTTTAACATATAACACCATAACACTAACCTACTTCTAAGTGTTAAAGTGAATGATGTAATGGAGTACGAATTTTGTAAAATTGTAATATTTAGTAACATGAAAATAGATCTAAAAAGAGTACAGACCACGAGTCTGTAGAGCGTTGTATGTTAAATAAAAAAAAACCACATCTGAAAAATACTCGTAACTAAATTAATTTTTGGTTTGGGGTCAACATTTTGTACAAAATATTCAAGTTGCAGGTATATGACTTATTTTAATTACCTACGTAATACCTATTCTTATGACATGATATAAGGGGCACAGATTACTACGTTTTACCTTTTAGACACGATACCCTACAAATATCAATTAAATACATCGATATAGTATACCTATAGGTAATCATATACATACTACAATATACGATAAGTATGCCAGCGGGTTGGTCTGGTCTTGCTAAGGTATTATATTTAAAATTGATTTATTTGTCGCCGCGAGTTCTTTGGATTAGCGGGATCCTTTGTGCAATTGTTCAACTTGATTTGATTGTTTTGCACTTCGTATCAAGTAACGTTAAAAAAGGGGGAATATATGGGGATTATTGCCAACGAACTTGATTGAAACATTTTTTACAGTGTTTGAGATTTGCTTTGGACCTTTTACTTTGAAACTTGTTTTTTAAGCACATAGTTGGTGCTTTTGAATTGATTGAAATAGTGGGATTGTGAATTTATCACAATTTATAACTGTGAGTTAATAAACATCTATGAATAATTTTAGTTTCCACTTTTGAGAGGCTTTCCTTAAATTTTAACGGGGTTTGTTTACACCCACCCTTTATCTATATTTTTTTTGTGTTATTATGATGGAACAAGCACGAAGCCCATCTGTTGTTAAGCGGTAACCTCTACCTATAACAAATGCAGTTCGCCCTGTACTACGCCCGCTGAGACCTAAGCAATAAGCATGAGCCTGTAATTTCAGCGGCACCCAAAATTCAAACCGGAACCCCAACCACCGAACCGCCACTTCTTTGAGGCAATGTTTGGTCCTCTTCTGTTAGGCAATGTGTAATCTATGGGATACATCAGCATCTACGAGTATATTTGCATGTGTGACCACTGAACCCAGATATCTTAAAGGATCAACATTGTTCGCGGCAATTCATCTGGACAGTACACAGTGAAAATGCGAATATTACTTTAATAACATTTAGGTATTCACTGTAAGCAGTACTCTATGTATCAGTAGAATGATCGTATCATGTGTTATTTGGTCTAGTATTGGGTAAGTATAAAGCTATTAAGGAATTTATTAAAATCATACGACGGTATAATCAGAGAGGTATAAAGATAGACCTTGATACCATTTTAACAAGCACTTGGAATCCGTTTGTCATCATGATTTTTATTAATATATTATTGAAAGGTCATATTGTCACGTAATAGAATAGTAGGGTGACTTAAAGGGTGACTTAAAGGGTGACTTAAAAAAGAATGATAAAAATAAAAGAGGGAAAGTATAGAATAATTATAATATCATTTAAAACATAAAAGGTTGGGCTCTCGTTATATCTCACTTAATTATAGGAATGTATAAAATTAGCCTACAAAGAAAGTTAAAAAATAAATAGGAAATAAAAATAAAGAGAAAATCTAGCCGGCGGAATTTATGTGGAACCAGGAGCGCTTCGCCAGGAACGTAGAATAGATAGCAGCAGAGCAGAAGCGGGTGCGCCTCTTTGCAGGAGAGTGGAGGCAGGCACACCTCACCAACACTTCGCCAGGAACGTGCGTAGAGAGCAGCAGAGTAGACGCGGGTGCGCCTCTCTGCATGCAGGAGAGTGGAGGCAAGCAGAGGTAGGAGGGCCTCGCCACAGGAAAGAGGAGGCAGGTACACCTCACCAGCACCTGGTCACCTTGATTTGCTGGTCCGCGTATGTGTTTGTGGACTGACTCCGGTGAGCTGGTGGGAGAGAAAGGAATTAAAAACGGAGATAAGGGTGGCCGCGCTTGAGGGGCTTCGCCACGTAGCTCCCACCAACTTCAGGAGCACCGGATGTAGGGCCGCGTCGAGAGGGCTGCGCCAGTCTAGTCTTCCAGTGTTGGACCAGCAATCTTCTCAGGTGACTTCAGTTGTTCAGTGAGGGTTTCTTCCTGTACTGTATTTTAATTTTAGACTTTCTTGAAATCCAAGCAAAGAATGATCGAAGAAGCCGAATGTTCCGTTTATATAGGGCCGCCTGGCTTTAAAATCGGAACCAAGAACATTAGGTTTTAATTCTTAGTTGCTAGCAATATTTGACATAAAATCACCAAATTTTGAATGCAACCTCATAAATTTTAGAAGAAATCGTCGTTTGACAACGCAATTTTGACTCAAGACAGTGTCATTTTTGACATGTTTACATTTGTGGAAAACCCAAAATATGAGGATAAATACTATGAATATAGTAAAAACAAACATACCAACGTATAGAGAAAAATGCGACTGATATAATATCAAAAATCACAAAAATAAGTGATTTAGGCTATAAAACAGGTAACCGTTGTAATTACTATCATAAAAATACTGTTTCTAGATAGAACAATGCATTCCACACATCACCAGCTAAAAATTTCATAAAACCATTCATTTTTCACACAGAAACATCAACTCGGAAATGTATGATGTTGCTACGAAAACCTATCTAGTTTTCTTGATTTGGCTTGCAAAGCCCTAAGCAAACAAAGGAAAAGTTATCAGCATGTCGAGAACCAAAAATCAGCACAAATCGGCGTCATATTCTATTCATTTTGTAAATTTTCAGATAAAAGCTTCAGTGTCCAGGATAATAAGGACTTATTAAAGTCGCAAAGAGCATATAACGAGATGAAATAAACCTATATATATGAAAATCAAAAGTAAAAGAATAGTACCACTCAAGTAGCAAAGATATATAAACACAAGAACTTATTTACGAGAAACAACTAAAATCTACGTGGAAAAACTACCATAAGAACCATCTAGAGCTCAATAAGAATCCCTATAACTATACGCACAACGAAACGTGCGCGTAAAATGAGTAATATGTACATATTCGAGTGAGGCAGTGCTGAGTATATAATGTACCAAGTTGCAGCCATATACCTACGTTTAGAATGAAATCAAGGATAAAGCATCATCAGATAAATTATGGAAATGATTGTTAGTACAAACTATATTATTATTACACAAAAGAAAAGCTTAGTGAAAAATTAAAACCCTACATATTCCCCAAAACCCCGGAAAAAAAATTAAAATAACTAATATTTTAATTTTTTTTTATAGAGAGTATCTACAAGAAATGAAAATTACAAGTAAAGATTAATAACTGTACAAGAAAATATTACAAGAAAGATCTCATATGTGAGATTTAAGTTAAAATCTAGAGCTGTATGTTACAGTAGTTCAATACGAATAAGTAAGATAAGAATTACCTCACAAGAAATATAAGTGAAAATCAAGTGCTCTTTAAGAACAGACGAACAGACAGAAATAATATAATAAAATCTCATATTACAAGTGAAAAGCAAAGGCTTGTTTAAAAAAACAGGCATATAAGGTACAAGAAATAACTCATATTCGAGATAAAAATCTAGAGTTGTACAAGAACAGTTATAGATTTAAAAGTAAGACAAGAATGAACTTATATTAGAAATATAAGTTAAAGTTTAGAGCTAAATAGAACAAGCATAGAGGATATAAGGATCGAATATTTGAAATATGATTGCAAGACCCTACAAGCAATAGAATTGGCAACGGACTTCGAAAATGACTAGTAAATGTTAAAGACATGAAACTCTTTCATACCAGACCTGTCATTCCAATATATATATATAAATAAGTTAGATATATAAATGCAAGTATGGCTTATTTTACGAGTCCTGCAACCGCTCGATATAGATAAATATAAATGCATGAAAGGCATATTTTACGAGTTCTGCGTCCGCTCGACATGGATGGCTTATTTAACGAGTTCTGTGTCCGCTCGACATAGATAAATATAAATGCATAGATGGCTTATTTAACGAGTTCTGCGTCCGCTCGGCATAAATGGCTTATTTAACGAGTTCTGCGTCCGCTCGGTATGAATAAATATTAATAATAAGCTTTCACATGACCTCATTCCTCATCACACATACAATTGGGAACAGAGCTCACACTCAGTGGCTTCAAAAACCCTTCCATGTCAGAACCACACCGCAAATTACGAAACCGATAACCTATCAAAAAGCTTATGAGGGGTGCATTCAATTACAATTTAAAATTATAAGAACTGAACAAAATATTATGTTATTTTACTGTACAACCTAAATAAAATATCAGAGATAATGTAAACAGAGCGGTTTGAACTTATTCAATTGTTGCCAGTAATCCTAAATTTTTAGTATATGTATATGTCTCAACAAAAAAAAATTGTGCCAAAGAAATATTGATTGAATTACTTTTTAGTCATGCTTTACCTTCTGTATAAATAAGGAACTTACTACATGACTTGCACTTAACTGGCATTGTGATGTGGCAGCCAACCGCACAGAGACAACAAGACACGTTCAGCAAGCAGTACAGTAGCAACAAAACGGCAACAGCTCGAAAAAGTTCAAACAGCAACTAAGGAGAAAAGCAATATAAAAAAAAGTTAAAACAAGGTATAAAGTATCATGTAAGAAATTATAAAATGTATGTAAAATAATGTACAAAATATATGATATATAACGAGAGACAAAAAAAAAATAAAGTTAATGCCAAAGAGAGCCGAGAGAAATATGAAATACGAGCGTATTTATTTTAGAATTTAGAAGATATAGGAGGGGGGGTGGGTTATTTTAAAGTTGGGCGCCAAACTGTCACGTAATAGAATAGTAGGGTGACTTAAAGGGTGACTTAAAGGGTGACTTAAAAAAGAATGATAAAAATAAAAGAGGGAAAGTATAGAATAATTATAATATCATTTAAAACATAAAAGGTTGGGCTCTCGTTATATCTCACTTAATTATAGGAATGTATAAAATTAGCCTACAAAGAAAGTTAAAAAATAAATAGGAAATAAAAATAAAGAGAAAATCTAGCCGGCGGAATTTATGTGGAACCAGGAGCGCTTCGCCAGGAACGTAGAATAGATAGCAGCAGAGCAGAAGCGGGTGCGCCTCTTTGCAGGAGAGTGGAGGCAGGCACACCTCACCAACACTTCGCCAGGAACGTGCGTAGAGAGCAGCAGAGTAGACGCGGGTGCGCCTCTCTGCATGCAGGAGAGTGGAGGCAAGCAGAGGTAGGAGGGCCTCGCCACAGGAAAGAGGAGGCAGGTACACCTCACCAGCACCTGGTCACCTTGATTTGCTGGTCCGCGTATGTGTTTGTGGACTGACTCCGGTGAGCTGGTGGGAGAGAAAGGAATTAAAAACGGAGATAAGGGTGGCCGCGCTTGAGGGGCTTCGCCACGTAGCTCCCACCAACTTCAGGAGCACCGGATGTAGGGCCGCGTCGAGAGGGCTGCGCCAGTCTAGTCTTCCAGTGTTGGACCAGCAATCTTCTCAGGTGACTTCAGTTGTTCAGCGAGGGTTTCTTCCTGTACTGTATTTTAATTTTAGACTTTCTTGAAATCCAAGCAAAGAATGATCGAAGAAGCCGAATGTTCCGTTTATATAGGGCCGCCTGGCTTTAAAATCGGAACCAAGAACATTAGGTTTTAATTCTTAGTTGCTAGCAATATTTGACATAAAATCACCAAATTTTGAATGCAACCTCATAAATTTTAGAAGAAATCGTCGTTTGACAACGCAATTTTGACTCAAGACAGTGTCATTTTTGACATGTTTACATTTGTGGAAAACCCAAAATATGAGGATAAATACTATGAATATAGTAAAAACAAACATACCAACGTATAGAGAAAAATGCGACTGATATAATATCAAAAATCACAAAAATAAGTGATTTAGGCTATAAAACAGGTAACCGTTGTAATTACTATCATAAAAATACTGTTTCTAGATAGAACAATGCATTCCACACATCACCAGCTAAAAATTTCATAAAACCATTCATTTTTCACACAGAAACATCAACTCGGAAATGTATGATGTTGCTACGAAAACCTATCTAGTTTTCTTGATTTGGCTTGCAAAGCCCTAAGCAAACAAAGGAAAAGTTATCAGCATGTCGAGAACCAAAAATCAGCACAAATCGGCGTCATATTCTATTCATTTTGTAAATTTTCAGATAAAAGCTTCAGTGTCCAGGATAATAAGGACTTATTAAAGTCGCAAAGAGCATATAACGAGATGAAATAAACCTATATATATGAAAATCAAAAGTAAAAGAATAGTACCACTCAAGTAGCAAAGATATATAAACACAAGAACTTATTTACGAGAAACAACTAAAATCTACGTGGAAAAACTACCATAAGAACCATCTAGAGCTCAATAAGAATCCCTATAACTATACGCACAACGAAACGTGCGCGTAAAATGAGTAATATGTACATATTCGAGTGAGGCAGTGCTGAGTATATAATGTACCAAGTTGCAGCCATATACCTACGTTTAGAATGAAATCAAGGATAAAGCATCATCAGATAAATTATGGAAATGATTGTTAGTACAAACTATATTATTATTACACAAAAGAAAAGCTTAGTGAAAAATTAAAACCCTACAATATTCAAAGTCAAAACCATAGGTATTCAATTTTGGGATAGGTATATATATAACATTAAAGTTTTATACTATTTATAGCTACGTGATTTAAGTCAGAGGAGTGTTTTAAATAGCATAGATGGTATTTTCCAAGAATGTTTGTCCTAAAATATATTTTTTTTAAAACATTAATAGTATTAATTTATATACGGTTTGCACTGACGATAACGAACCCACTTCATCAAGGAGCGACACGGGTGGGTTCGACAACGTCCGCTCGAGCACTGCTGGCTGTTTCATTGTTCTAGCAATTAAAAAAAACCAACTTCCAATACACAGTTTTAAGTATTAACGATATACGATGCGGAATTATTCTATAGTAGATTAAATTTACTTATTTTTATTAAAATTGTATGCTCACCCGGCTGGGGAAGGGTAGCCCCTTCGGCAAAAATTCAGTAGCCTGGACTCGAAAGAATATTTTGGTCCTACCCGTATAAGGAACGTTCTTTTAATTCAAGCACAACAAGGACCAAGGAAAAAGCTTATCTTAATCTATTTACTTATGAACCGGTTTACTAGATATATACATACGTTACACGTATATCAATAGGTTATAATCGTTGCACCGACGACGCAATGGAAACGCCCAAATACGCAAGGTTATCTAAATTGCTCAAACTATCACCTGTAGGCAAAATAAACCCCGATAGGGTATTGTAGTAAGCATTAATAAAAATAAATATTTTCTCGTTTCCTCAATAATGTGATAAAATATCTGCGATATAATAGATATATGTCAATGGCTTATCAATACGAGTACCTACTTTTTATATTTGACCATTGAGGTTTTAGTTTCTATCTATATATTGTCATAAAAACTTACGTGAGTTGTCATGATTATTAATTAAATATACCGGCTAGCACTCACGGTGTTTAGTCGAAATCTCCGACCGGTGTTCGAACAGTAAAGATGTTCATTCTCAAGGAATGCGGGCAGCCTCGAGGGCTGCTTGACGCGCACTGCGGGCGGCTGCTCGCAACGCCCTCTCCGAAACTTGAGGAACGGCGGGCAGCAATGGAGTCGCAGGCAGGGTAGGGGCGCGTGCGTCACTGTCACTGTCTTCACTGCACTCGTCAAAAGTATGTGTAGGGTCTTCGCACACTATTGCAACCACGTCCGATTTGCGGGTAGTTACAGAATGGGGACGGAATCTAATTAACCTATTAGAGTTCTAGAAGTGCCACACCTTTGAAGCTAGCTTGAACGGACAGAAAGATCGTAGGGTTAGTAATATAGTTCCATTTTCTCCTGAAATATGTACGGAATCCTACAAACGGTTATGGCTATAACTCAAACATTATAGATATTTCTATGACTGAATCAAATTTCACGCATATTAACTGGTATTCATTCATAGTTCCGTTCCATCCATCCGAAGAATTCTTAATAGTCAATATAATATAATAAAGTAGAATTGTATAGTAATCGCCTTTGCATCGAATTCATAGATTTCACAGCTAATACACGCTTTGCCACTATTTTTATAAGGGGCTTAAATAGAGTTGCTCATATCCGGCGTAAATATTACGCACTTTTCCGACCAACAAGCATATACATAACACACCAATTTCACTAATTTAACAAACCAAAATATAGTTATAAACTTACTATGTATTAATAAAACCATTTTATAAAAAGTCAATTATTGAATATTAACTTACTGTCATCAAATTAGCCCTGCGTTGTCTAGCATAAAATAATGAATTCGTAAAAAATTACTTAATGTCTGCTTGCAAATTTAAAAATAATATATTATAAAATTGCGGCAGCCCAGCGCTCAGTCCCATAGCATAATTGGAAATACACCAGGACGTATACTGGGGCTGCGGGTACAAATCCCGCTGGAAGTTATATTTTTCCACCTATTTCGCTAAAAATTCGTCAATGCTTTTTTAAAATAATAGTAGTTATTTGTTACTCCCTTATTAATAATCACTGCACAACTTCATCAAGCTTTACTTAATACTACGCTCAACCTTTTGCACAGTACCTATATTAAGTTAAGATAAAACGATTATTCTGAAGCCGCAATAACGTTTAGAATAAAAATTGATCAATTACGAATTCAAATGCTTATTTCAGTTTAGAATTTCAAGAACAAATATTTTTACGATATTAGTAAGCGAAGAATCCGTCCGGCATAACATGATAAGTTACATGACTAAATAGAAGTCAACAGCCAACATTCTTAGGCCCATATCAAAGTATATTCATATTTACGATGACAGCTGACGGAATCCCAATAGATTTCGCTTCAATATCAATAAATTAAGAAAATCCAACATTCCGCTAATTACGAGAGAATCTATAAATTTAAAATATCGTATCTAGCTACTCGAATTTAATCTCTATGTTAAACCGATAAAGACGTTATTGCGGTTATAGTATCCGTTATTTTTGATCGCATTACTAAAATTAGTAATGAATTCTGAGAAATCGACACCAAACCATCAAACTCATAAACATTTCAAATATTTGTCTCATAATTATATAGACCTACCTATTGGTTTTATTGTTAAGCAATACATTCATTATTATTATTTGGATTATTTTTTGGATAATTTATTATTGACTAAGAAGCTGTTTGTCAATGTGACAAAGGACTTTGGGCGAGGTCCTAATATTATCCTGATATTTTTTTAATGTCAATTGTGATTGTCAATGACTGCATTGGTATTTTGTGATATAACTAAAGTGAGTTTAATTTAACCATCGACTCTTAAATAAATATTTCATCAATCGTTATATTTTATTGCGATTATGTAAAATTTTGCACTTGTTTGAGAAAATGAAAAAGATCGATCATTTTGTACGAAATTTTCTTTTTTCTGTTTTTACTTTAAGTAAGTAACTTTGTGTCTTATTTTCGGAGGAGGGCGTTGACATCTGCGTCACAATTATTAGACTTCTGCAACTGTAATCGATTCTCATACGTTAGTTGTATTCCATTGTTATGGTTCCAAATAAATAATTATTTATTTATTATATGGGAATTGCTTTTTTCACATTTAGAAGAGAAAATATATAATAAAAGTTCAACGAGATTAGAACGAAACTAAGTTTGTATGGAAACCGCTGAAGGGACTAAACCTTTTAAGTTCTAAGTTTATCCTACTTGTTATTAAAGAACACATACTGTCTATCTGTAACACTAATAATTTCACAGTACTTATCATTCGACTCACGAAGGAGTGCCCTTTTATTTTTCAGTGTAGTAGCAAAAACCTTGGGTAAGCGGGTTATATGGTATTTAATTTTGCATTCTATTGTTTTGCTGTATGTTCCATTAGACAAATACTTTAATAGGTCTAGGTTCTATACAAGATATTCAAATAGCATCATTTCTCACACACATTTTCAATTGTTGTTCTATTTCATTGATAGTTTGTTCCTAGAAAACTGTAGTCTATGAAGCATTTGATTAGATTTTAATCACCAATATAATTTAAATTCCTTTCTTTATCATAACGGTATGTAGTCTGATTACAATTATTATCAATGAAGGACCACTTGTGAACAGCTTTATATTATTATTTAGTATGATGCAAGCTGCGATAAGTGTCCTGTGGTGCTAAGAGCACTCTCTTTTGTTGATTTGTCTACTGCCAAATTAAAGGCTATGAAAACCGTTTCTAATAGGGTTTAAATGGGGAACCTCTGCAGACTATGAACCTTATCACATGTACCGCGTGCCCGACAACTGCCCTCGCGATTATTTGCTTGAAGCCAACCAGAATGCAATCAAAGGAATGGTAGCCGAGTGTTTATAGCTATGGATTGCGGTGCCACAGGTCCACAGTTCGATCCCCGCCCCTGGCTTGTGCTACAATGCATAGTGGAAGGGAATTTTACGAATGCCCGCATGGCTAGCTAACACCCTCAAATAGAAAATTTGCACTAAGAACCTAACAATGTGTTCACATGATGAGACTTACCAAATGTATATCTCAGGGTGATGGGCGCAGTGCAGTTCGTCACTTGTTACGAAATGCATCTGTTATAGGCAGATGATGCCTAATTTTAACATCAGACCGGCTGCGTTCTTGTTCGATCACAATAACAAACTAATAATGCAACGGAATCTGACTTTCGTTAGAAGGGTTCCGTACAAAGCCTGAGGTATCAACCCCCTAGTTTTAAAGTAGCGTGTCTATCAGAGATATGCTTGAAAGATTAACTTTGTAAAAATAAACAGTGTAGTATTTTAATTTTAATTAAATAAGGACTGGCGAGCTCTACGTACTTTACAGAAAATTATCAGAGCGCTTGGTACTCGTAGATGCGACGCGTGATCAAAATGCTAGCTCATGATTTTTTTTTTTTTTTATGCCTGATAGGTTAGCCTTTGACCACTATCTCACCTGATGGTAAGTGATGATGTGGTCGAGGATATTGTTCAGACTAACCTAGAGTTACTGGCTCTCAAGGACAGCTGCCGGAACACACCGTTAGGTGCTTGGCGACAGATTTTCAACTTGAGGGTGGTAGCTAAAATGGCTCAACGAATAAGCGTTGTCAACAATTCAACGGGGCAATGCTACCAGCATGTTGGACACGCTGCAAACTGGTAGTGGGCTCGAGCATTTAGACTACCTATATGAGTTTGTAATGATAAGTCTTTTAGGTTGTCAAAATGCTTTCATTGTAGTAGCTTTAGTGTTTTATATAGTTCGTAGTATTTTGTTGATAAAGAAACATTATACATAAAATGTGTTCCTTAAATATATAATAATATTTGTCATTTAAAAATAAAATTGTATAACTTCTTTTGATTTAGTAAAATAAAAATTTAATTGTAAAAATACTTATATGTTGTCTTATAATAACATAAATAGTATAATATGTTTAGGAAAGTACGATATTATCTAACAGCGGCGATGAAAACGCCTTAAAATACCTTTTATTATAAAAATGATAAATATAATATAATTTAACTTATTTATGACAGCACGTACAGTCGCCTGCAATAAGAAGTATACACTTCGTGATTTTCAAAATAATGCGATGTCGCTAAGTTTAATAATTATTGAAGTTAATATAAACATAAGTAAAAATATTCAAATTATTCTTTGATTTTAAGATACATCTGTGTACATTAAGAAAAACAGAAGTTATAGGCACAATTCTGAAAATTACGAAGTTTTTACTTCTTATTGCAGGCGACTGTACATTGTGAAAAAGAAAAGTAAAAACAAATTGTTATAAATGTATGGCACATGCAAAATTAGATGCACATCAATGGGAACGCAACGTATTTTATACCTCTATGGACTGAGCCCACCCACCGAGTCGAACCAGTTTACAGTGGATACAAATACCTCATGTTAAAGCATATTGTATCAAAATTAAGTATTTGTGAGATTACTTGACATCTTTATATGCAACTGTGAATTTCAGCTGCATGCATCAAAGGTGTTATATTATGAGTACGTCGGTTTTTCGGACGCAAATGATTTCACAAAGTCTGCTGCGGTATGAATGCGTCATTGTTGAAACTTGTGCTTATATGTCAGTCTTAAATTTTTACTTATCGGGACTTAGAGTTTGGAATTTTTTTATCAAGCTGACATAACGACAAAACAATCGCTTTGTGATATTTATACAGGTACTAGGTTACACTATTAGATCCCATGTCACTAAACTAGAATAACTTATACGAGGATTAGTTTAATTGCTCTACGTACTCTGACCCTTATTCATTTCTCTGAGTGTACGTAGCTAACAAAATATGATAGACCTCTGTCACCATAGACACGGTATTACCGTGCCTTAGACGTCCAATTATGTTGCAGTATTTTGAATTAACAATGGTTCTGACTTTTATGACATTTTAAATCAGGCAGACGGTTGTAGCTATAAAAAAAAACATCTGACCCAAGTTTAAAATTATATAAAATATATACGTTTAAATAATAATAACCAAAATATTAAAATATTTTATGACAACATTAAATTAATATTTAAATAAAACACTGAAAAATATAAAACATATATCAAGTGACAATTCAGTCTTATTTTCCTGTTATGCCGTGACTTCGTAAACGCCACGCAGCCAAACCGGAAGTATTTTGGCCGTTTAATCTTTTTTAAATTATTTATTTGTAATTTAAATATGGATATCCGCAAAGTAACGCCTGAATCTATTCATCATATAACGTTAAATTTTGAAGTATAGCTCTATAAACTATAAACAAATATTGCCACTTTGTTACAACTGATAATGCACATACTATTTCTATGTCCACAGCAGCTGTCACATATGATAAAAGTCGAACCAATGCTGCCGGAACACACCATTAGGTGCTTGGCGACAGATTTTCTACTTGAGGGTGGTCGGTAGCCAGGCGGGCATACGCAAAATGCCCTACCACAATGCGGTGAAGCTCAAGCCCGCAGCGGGATTCGAACCATGGACCTGCTGCGCGGCAATCCATAGCCAATGCCACTGAGCCATCACTGTTTCATAGTATAGAGTAATCCACATGTTAATATTACATAATCTTATTTTGATGATATTGGGTCTTAGTCATTGTAGACTGTCTAAGCATTGTGTACATACGTTTGTGTTCGTTTACTAAACCCATAATATGCTAAAATAATCTCGATTGAATCAATAAACAAACGAATCAATACAATTTATAATATCTAATATATTTGAAACAATGACACACATTTGTACAAAGTAGTGTTATGTTATCCTAGAAGTACAAATAAGAAATATAATGTTATATACAGATAAATATTTCTGGAGTAGTGTGAAACTATATAAAACTTTTGGTATTATCAACGAAATCACCAGTATATACTCTAAATTGATTGTAGGATTTCAAAAATAAAGAAAGCGATGTAGTTGAAAAAAAATGCAAGTGCATAACGCGTTCAATGGAAAAAGGACGTATTAATATAGCATTAAGCTGTAATCAAATATATATTTTTTTGAAATTAGGCATGGGGCAAACAGTTATAAGATTTTTCCGCATGGCGATCATATAGCGGCATATATTAATTGTTTCATAGATATTTTATTAAAAAAAACTTACCTATGTAAATCGTAGTACCCTGAAGTATCGAAGTCTGAAATGTTGTGACACACATCATTCAATCTCGTCAACCCGATCTGAGTGACCCAAATCTGTCTATCGATGAGTTAGAGCCCGATTTAATGTGTATGCCGTTATTAGAACTGAAGGGTTCTATTACAACATCTTCTACACGTTTATACACAGGTAACACATGTCCAGCACTTGGATTTCTTGCGCTGCGGATAGCATGGTCACTCAACAATAGACTCACATGCATCCAATGCAAAACTTGAGAGCTAATATTTGCTCCGGCCAGGATAAAATCTAGGGCCTCAAGGTGTGACGGCAAGAGTAATATTGAACCCTCCCACTCAGTTTTAAGTTCGCTCCAGAGTGACGCTGTCAACTGCCATTGCTGGAGCGTCACTGTTCGTATGAAATGAAAAATCGTACTGGTTTGTATGAAATTCTAGCAGTGCCGCGACATTCGGACGTAATTTCATAAAAATACATACAAACCATTAGTGCCGCTGCTGCCGACAGCATGCTGCCGCGGCACTTGCAGTCGGCAGTTACCGTCGGCAGCATTGTCGCTTGGAATAAAACCTTTAAAGTACCTAACACGAGGCAGAAATGCGACGAACTCAGATTACGGAAAAGAGGCAGATGGAACGGTCGGGACACGGAGGTGTGCCTAAAAAAGTGAAAACAAATCATTATTCAACTGAAATCAAGTGCAAATTTAACTGTCAGATACTATCTACAAATCTTAAAGATAATATGATGCTGTACTGATCAATACAAAATTCAATAAAGAATACAATCTTGTCAGTTACTGACTCGGGTTAAATGTATGTTCTTTACGATATGTATTAGATTTTCTGACCACATATTTGTGTTCCAATAATTCTATTCTATCTGGATTTTTCTGTACAATGTGGTAACGAATAAAATTGAGACGATATAAAAGAAGTATGGACATATAATGCAGCGAAATGGGTGTACCCAAGTAAAGTGTCGATAATAATAAAGATAGTCGGTGAGATTGAAGTAGGACAGAGAACCTATGGATTGGGTGAGAGATGAGTAGTGTAAGAAGAATGTAAATAGCGATGTTACGGGTGATGAAGGAGATTATAAGAGTCATGCCTGTTGCACTAACCTTTCAATGAAGGAAGAAGGTAGAAAGATATCTCTATTTTTAACAACTCCAATTTCTTTATATGCACAAAACAGGGTAAAAATAAGCACCAGTTTACTACAAGAAACTGCAGACAACATTACATAAGTCAATTGATATACTCACGACTTTTATTGCGATTTAAATATAGAAACTCCATTATTTATGTTATATTTAGTTAAATGCAATTCATATCGGATATTGATTTAAATGCTAATATCTTAAGGTGTACCCGATAAATATATTCATCGACAATTAACCCATATTGGAATTATTTGAAATATATCACAATTTAGTTGTTATTTAACGATCCTCACTTTATTAGGATGTTAACTAAGAACACATTTTTAAATGAACAGGACTAAAGTAAGCCTTTAGTATATACAAATCGTAGTAAATAGATATGCAGTTATGGCATAATATTACTTGCAACATAAGCTATGATCACATAATAGGTCAGTGAATTGTAAATACGAGTAGCTAAATCTATAAGACTAGCGGCATATTATTATATGTTCTATGCTAGAGGCCTGCCCCGACTTACCATGGGTACTTAGCAAAAATTTCAATAAAAAAAACATCAGGATGCAAGATTTGTATAGTGAAAGAGTTTTTCAAATCGGTCCAGTAGTTTTTAAGTTTATACGTTACATACAAAAATACAAATCTTTACTCCTTATACAATACAATACATTGCAAAAAATCTTTATTGTTTACCAAAGTAGAAGTAAATAACACTTATAAAGACAAATTTTCTATGGTAGTACAATGGGCGGTCTTATCGCTATGTAGCGATTTCTTCCAGACAACCTTCGGATGGACAGAAACTAAGGAATAGGTAGACGGTGGTGAACAATAAATTATGTTTAGATAATTAAATTCAGATACATAAATCTAATATATGATAAATATATCAAATATACTTATTAACGCTATACATACATATATAACTTTATAATATTAGTGTAGATGGAGATTTATTACAGAAAATAAAATAAAACAATATTTCCTTCGTGGGCGACCAGGGATCATTGATAACTTAAACCGTCGCCAAGTAACTACAGCTGTCATTGAAGGACAGTTATCATTCTTAACCTATCCTGCCAACAATTTTGACAACATCACTTACCGCCGCTGACTTGAGATTCACCTCATGGATTTTGCGAATGCTCGCCTGGTAGGCTACCTCTAAATCTGTCACCAAGCACTTAAGGATGAGTACCGGCAGCCGTGTATGTATGTCTGTTCACCATCCTCAACCACATCATCACTTACAAACAGGTGAGATAGTAGTCAAAAGCTAAGCTCATCAGGCAGGGCTCATCAGCTCGAGAACTACGCAGAGCCCAAGTTAAACCTGATTATTTTCAATCTCTAGACCATTTCCCAACAGAAATTATGAGCATAAGAGTGGAAGATCATCATTTCTATCAGAAATAACAAAAACCTCTGCTGATCGTAGATGGAGTATATTCTCTTGATAGGTTTGGGTTTCTGGTAGACCATTATCCCAAAACTCCTAATGTCACGAGTGCCGACGAAACACGACTTACTGATCGTTTGATTCATCCATAGATAAGACTCCAGAGATGCCATTATGAAGGCAGAAGTTGATGTAGTCCTCTTGTTGGTTCCAGGTGCTGTGTGGTGCAGTGGCGGACGCGGGCGACGTGATCGGGAACGTGAGCCGCGTGCGTCGAACACCCCAACCTCACTACTCACACCGCATGTATGTATGATTACTACTTTCTTTATCATTACTAGTCAGTGCCAACAATTTCAAGCAGTTTATTTTTGCTCAAACAGCAGTTTCAACGGAATTGACGGTCGCAATACATGGACCGGTTTTGCAGTCGCAGCAACCAATGTAGTCAGTTCGCAGCTGAGTTTCGCCGCACTGTCGGCAACAGAGAGCTGCTCGGCTAAGATCTGCCTCAGTAACCGCTCAAGACAAGAGTCCAGGCAGCGAGGTCGTACATGTCTTTCACATGCGAACAGTTGTCCAATTCTTGCTCGAACGATGTTCCATGGCATCTGCCGACCGGACTTTTTTTCCGTATTACTGTAGATCTGATACTTCCAATGAAAATGCGTAGGCGGTGACACAAAGAGAGGAATTGCAACAGGTGAATCATATAGGACGCGAATGCCTGATTTAGTGCCTTTAGCGACCTTCAACTGTTATGCATTCATCGTTGAGACAATAGCACAGAACTGTTAACTGATTGTTAATTTAGATATATTGCTTTCATATGATAAAAGAGTCTCCGGTGGCCTTGGTTTGTTCTACTTCGACCTACTGTAGACTTGAGGAATGAATGGCATTAGGAAAGCAGGTAACAGTGTGTTTCGACAACAGGTACGTTTTTTCAGGCTAGCCTTTGCCTACTATCTTACTCGATGGTAAGTGATGATGTAGTCGAAGACATTGTTCAGTTGTACTTCTGTCGTCAAGTCAATAATTGTGTGATGTCATTAATATAAAAAAATATTAAAATGTTCTACTTAATTTCAGGCGGGACGAAGAACTGGACATGACAGCGTCGTGGAAGCGAACCCACTGGCGAGAGATGCAGACAATCATGCGGAAGGAAGGTGGCAACCTCGAGGGCGTCCAGTGCTGCCCTTCCGTACTCGAGATGGTCACCATGAAGGGTGGCCGGACGCCCAAAGGCCTCTACGTGGAGCTGTACGAAGACGGCGAAAACCAGCAGATTCTCTACGAAGTCTCCTGCTTACCCGAAGTTGTCGACAAACCGTGTAGATTCGTCGACGCGCGTCTCTACAACGAATCGCGGTGTATACAAAAATATTCGTATTCGTACGCGCTTGTGCGGCACGTGGCTTCCGCGACAGAAACTCCTGAACTACGGACTGAAGGCCAGTTTTCCGTACCAGGTTCGGGCGGCTGGTCTATGGACTATGTGAGAGTGCGTGCGGGTTGCGAGTGCCAAATAAAACCACCGAAGCAAACACGTCGGCGTCACAAACAGAGGAAGCGCAACAGGCGAATCGTTGAAGACGATGAGACCTGATTTATTGCCTGTAGTGACTTTCAACCAGTGCAGACATTTTTCAATGAGTTTTTTGAGTAGTCGTGGATCAACGGAGGTTTGCTCCGTGTTTGTTACCGGTACATCGGTGTATCAATATTTATTAAAGTTATGTTTAATTACGCTTGAATTTGTAGTCGGTTTAGTGTCGATCGGTGCCTTGTTAGTGCGTATTGTAAAATGCTATGTTTAGTCTGGAATGCTTTGATGTGGTACTGACTATAAAACAGGTAAGAGTGACGGGCGTCTGTCGTCGGTAGAAGCTTGGATGCATCGGAACGCCCGTGACTATGAGCTTTATTCTGCCTTTTTGTTCGTGTTCTGTTTGATGCAATTGATATATTGATGGTTCCGTGTTGGTTCCGGGGCGCCATTTACTTTTTGAATGAGATTTCTATTTTAGATTGCCTTACCATTGGTCTAAAATAATTTACATGGAATGATACTGTTTAGATTACTTTAGGTAATTCTTATTCTAGATATTGTAAATAATAAAAAGGTGAAACAGTGAACAAAATGTTACCATTGCGAGCAGCATATATTTGCAACGAAAATCTCATCAAAAAGTGATTTAGCAAAATATGAGTTTTCTGACGAAAATTTGTTCGCTAATAATATCAAAACACACCTATTCCAAAACAGACTCCACAGATTATTTAACGTATATTCGGTGTCTTCTTCGGAGTGAATAACGTCTTGTTTTTTTATTATTATTTTTTTATCCGGCGGTATGCCTTTATTAAGAAAATACTACGAACTATGTATATACAACACTATAGCTACTACAATAAAATCATTTAGACAACCTATAAGTTTACCTCCTATAAGTAGTTGCAGACTCACAGGCAGTCCAATTGCTCCAACCCACTACCAGTTGGCAGCGTGCACAGCATGCTGGCAGCATTGCCCCGTTCAATTGCAATGCTTATTTGTCGAGGCAAATAGGTTTTGGTTAAATTGACTTACAATTTTATCGCCTACAAGAAGACCTCGGATATTTGGAATAAATTGTAAATTAGAAAGTTACTTACCTAATAAATTGAGCAATTTTTTTTGAGATCAGTATCTGGACATAGTTGAGAATTATAATTATCAATTATTTTTTTAAGTTAAGATCAGTAACAGTCTGTGATTTCATACTTCTAAGTAATGAGGTCCAGGGTCACGAATTTTGTCGTCATAAGTAACATTTTAAGTTGGAGTTCGTTTGTGGCAAAAAAAATGTCACTTGCTTGGCAAACAATAGTGCTTGGAATTAGTTTTGGCGTTTTAATAACGCCATAGATCAATCAACACATTATTAATCTATGAATTGATAATACCCGTGTAAATTCCGATTGAATCCGAATTCAAAGAGTATCATTTTTCTAAATTTATATGACGATAAAATTCGCTGCTTTGAAGTAGTTCCACTGATTGTAAAAGTGCTCTCTTCCCGTAAATAAAGTTTAAGAAAGTATTTATTCAACTTTAACATCGTAATTTTAATTTTTTGTTATTTTATAACAGTACTTACTTCTTAGATATAAGTGCGTCGAGTCAAAGATCTGTATTATTTTTATTTTGTAATACTTTTATTGTATTTTATATGTAGGTATTTTAAAAAATAATTTTATAATTATATTTATACTGTTTAAATACGAGGTATTCCGAAATACAGTATGGATGTTAGTTTGTATGTAGAATTTGCTTCCATAAATATTAAAATTTTCATGTAAATAAGATAACGCCATAGTATTTGTCGACTGAGATTATTATTATTGTGCATTTAGATGTGTAATAAAAACATTATTTTTATATTATAAATCTGCTTACGCCATCTATCAACAAGTAGTGACCATGCCATATTTTAGCGCCATCTGTAGTCGAGTAATTGTGAATAGAAGTTTTTTACTGTTTAGTACAGATGTCGCTAAAACAAGCTTTGTTGTGAAAAAATAGTGCCATCAGTGTCTTTTCGTTATTTTTTTGCTGTCTCAATAATAATTTCAAGTTGAGAAAATCTAACCATGTTGCCAATTATAATACATAATTTGCCAACTTTAATGATCACAATTTAAATCCATACAATCACGTAGTATTTCTCAATTTTAAATTGTCAACCTTTTAATTTTAAATACTATGTACGTACCTTACCTACCATCACATATTTTGTAGCATTATCGTTATTTTCATGAAATTGTTGACATCAAAACAAAACTAAATAAAATAAAAATCTGAAATAGCAGCAAATTGTTTTATTATTTCCTACTACATAAGAACTTACGTAGAGTGAATAAAAAGTCATACAAAAAGAAACTTATCACAAAGTTACAGCATTGACCTATATATACTAGACGCGAAATCTCAAACAAGGATAGTCGACCGGTGCAAGTATGCTGGCCGGCATACTCTCCCCCACACGCAGTTGGGCACTCGTAGAGATTACACGGGCTTTACGTTCGAAAATTGTGTATTCAAAATACACAATTGATAATACACAATATTCGAACGTAAAGTAGTATAATTTTTATAAGCGTGTAATTTTTACGAGTGCCCAGCTACGTGTGGGGGAGTATTCCGGCCAGCATACTTGCACCGGTCGACTATCCTCGTTTGAGATGTCGCGTCTAGTACATATAGGTCAATGAGTTACAGTCACATTATCATATCATCTTAATTAATAGTCTCATTTATCTAAATACAATGGGTTTTTTATTTAACTCTATACTTAATGAGTATAGATTTAAAAATATCAACTACATCCAATAGTTTCGTCTCCCTTTAATGTCATCGCACAAACTCAACTCTACGCCCCATCGTGATCTGAAATCAAAACATGAATAAAATAGGTATGTTTCATCCAAGAGGTTCGATACTTGGTTTAATTACTTTTTTGGGGGGAATCGTGATAGAATGTACTCGAGGCCCATCTAAGTTTAAGTGGTAGGTATATAACCTGGTATAAAACATATGTAGGTATATCTTCACAATTGACGAACTGCATTGCGCCCATCACCCAGATACAGTTCATTAAGTCTCATGTGCCTGTAATTTCTTATTTGCTCTCAAGGATTACTCAAGGATAGGATCTTGGCGACATATTCTACTTGAGGGTTACTTGTAACTAAACTAGCCAGGTGAGCATTAGCAAAATGCTCTTCCTAATAACTAAACATGCGTATATGTTGGGACTTGCACAGCAAAAAATAGGTATAAAATATTATCACTGTCGTTTTTACTTTAAACTAGGTACCGCCATCTATGATCGAGTGGACTTACTAAATGTAAGTTTGTCGATAATAAGTGTTAATTTCAATTTGAACGAATCAAGAACATAATTCAACCCTCAAAATAACGTCATGAACATTTTTATTATATACTATTTATTTATTTTTAAGAGGTGGTAGTCCCATTACTTATTGGTCCCCAAAAATTAAATATTGTAAAAAATAGTATGTAAGGACTTCTTAACGTCGCCCGCGTGAGTCGTTCAACTGCAAACCAGCGCCACGTGATCAATGCACGCAGCATTATGCTGAGATGGATCTATTTTACACGCTTAATACCAGATATATATCTTTGTTGGTATACTAACTTTTAACATTATTCCTGCTTTGTACGCACCTGCAAACTGCATGTGAAGCAGTGATGGCTCAGTGGCATTGGCTATGGACTGCCGCGCAGCAGGTCCATGGTTCGAATCCCGCCGCGGGTTTGAGCTTCAGCACATGGTGGAAGGGCATTTTGCGGATGCCCGCCTGGCTTACGACCACCCTCAAGTAGAAATCTGTCGCTAAGCACCTAACGGTGTGTTCTGGCAATAGTCCTTGAGAGCCAGTGAAATGTAGTTAGTCCGTGAAATATACCGAGAACCTTTTAAACATCATTATTGGAAAAATTTAAAAAAAACTACGTACCTACATATTTTTGAGAAAACATAGGTAGGGGAGACCGGGGCAAGAGGAAAGTCGGGGCAAGACGGGAAATGTGCTTCTATGCGTGACTGGTGAACACAACAGAGTCTAAGACAGCACCATTCAGGCGAAGTTCACTCACGTCACAGGAGTCAGAGCGGTGAGTGCGTGAAACTGCGCTTTCTGAGTGTGCGGCGAGTAAAAACTGTTTTTTGTAGGATTTTTACGATTTTTTCTGTTTAGAATCGATTGTCAGAAAGGTACGTGTCACTGCTATTGTAACATTTTACTACATACTTGTTGTAGTAGTGAGAAAACAAAGAATTCAGATTGCTTTTTCGCAGAATAATATTGTAGTTACTTTTCCAAAATGTGTCTATTGGGGCAAAATGGTCGGGGCATAATGGGATAGTACCCCGTTTTGCCCCATATGTGTCGGGTTTTTTTTTTAGGTATACACATCCCAATAATATTATAAAGAAGAACGTTTGTATGTGTGTATGTATGAAATTATGTTAACTTCTTAACCCTTTAACGACTGGATAGATTTGGATACAATTTGAAATGTAGATAGACTATGGTAACCACCCACCCACTTATATTAAAAAGGTGAAAGTTTGTATGTATGTGTCTATGTCTGTTTGTTAATTCTTCACGCTTAAACGAATGGATAAACTACGGCATAAATTTGGTATGTGAATAGACTATATTCCACTATTATTATAAAGGTAAATTTTTGTTCTTGAAGTATTTGTTACTACTTCAAGAATAATAATTCTACAAAAATCATTAGAGATATAAACAAAGAACAAAAATAAAGAAGACGACTGACAGAAATAAACCTGATAGTAAAGAGACTGAAAAGAAAAGACGCCAGAAAGTAAGAATATATACAAGAGACGTAAAAAAATTACAGATTAGATTAAATTACAAAAGGCTTATATTCGATAAAAATTATATTTTATCGAATATAAGCCTTTATCTATATTATGAGTACTCATAGTCACAATCCACTGAAGAATTGGCTGCGCTCATAATTCCTGCGCACGAGTAGACGATGAAGAAGAAGAGGCATATTGTTTGTGAACGTCGTTAGCCCGATTAAATTATGTACTCATTATGCCCCATAGCATTTCCCCTTCTGCCCCGGTTATGGGGCAAGACGGGATATTTGACAATTGTCATTTTATCAACATTTGCCATTAAATTATGTGGTATAACGCCATGAAACATTACAATTATGTTAATTAAAACTGTAAATGTTGTTTTTATTCTACGAGAACTTTTATAAACAGTTTGATTTTCATATTATGACGTATTAACTCTTAGGTATCCCATCTTACCCCGGTCTCCCCTACCTAGTTAGAGACATAGGTTGGTAAAACAATTAACTGCGTTGCTAACTTGACTTGGTTGCCTGCAGGACGTGCCAAAAGGAGATCATAATGCGGTTTTATTTCAACAAGGGATGGCGGAAGCATTTCATAATTAATAGAGTACTATAAATTAGGAAATGCTTCCGCAACACGTAGTTACGAGTACTTCCAGTACGCTAGTAAGCGTACTGGAAGTACTCCTACCTACGTGTTCCTCTAAATATACAGTAGGTACTAAAATATTAGCTTGCCTAAGCCTATTGTCGCGAATCAAATATGATTTATTTTTAACGATTTCATCCCTGATATTGAAAACTTACCAAAAATGTAATCGAGAAAATAAACATATTATCTAACCTGCTCACAAAATTTTACAGAATCGGTTAGTTAACGATTTCGTTGTTAGAAAGTTTAATAGGTAGGCAACGCTTTCTCAAGACATCTAATGTTGCGAATGTCCGTTGTCGATGATGATCTCTTACCACTAGCTGAGCCCCCTGCTCGTTAATCCTATCCCAATAAAAAGGTGTTTTTTAACAACAAGAAACACACCTAGATATTTTGTAGTCAAGTACATCAGTACAAATCCAGCTGCGACTGAGATGAACTGAAACAGACCCGCTGCGCGTTTCCGGTCGTGCCAGCGCGCCCTCTCGCGGGGAAGTACTTCACTAACCGTCACGTAGAGAAGCGTTCCAGCTGCAAGCGCCTGTAAAAGTTAGACAATGTATAAGACGTAGTAGGTGTTATTTCGTTGTTGACAGGCGTTTCGTTCCAAATCCTCCTGTTTGGTGTCGTAAAATGTAATTAAGGGAGAGAGAATGAGCAGCAGCATGCCACTAGTCACACAAACATCAGCTGGAATTCATTGCACACTAACTAACCACACAACATACCTATTTACCATAGAGATATAAAATACTATTCTTTTCTGTGCTATTGACCATCTGATAGCCGTTATTATAACCAAAATTTAGGGGGACAAACTGATATCTTGATAGAAGTATGATCAAGATATCAGTTTGTCTAGAATAATAAAGGACATTTATGAGGAGAGTTGGTGTCAGACAGGCGGCCAGCTAAGACACAAGAACTTCTTGTGTCCAGGATTTTGTCGTCCTTAATTTTGTTAGAGAAATCATATTTTTCTCTCTTTTCTGTCTCTTCCTTTGTGCTAGTCAAATTTGAAAGCATCATTTGACTCCTTTTCCGATTGCCTAACAATTAGTGAGATCACTATTAAGGGTTCGTACCTACCTAGGATACTCAATCGGACACTGCGAAAAGTGTCTGTAACTTGCAAACTTAGGTTACAGATATTAAGGAACCCTTCCTGCGCGAGTCCCACTCGCACATGGCCGGTGACTCAAGGGCAATTACAATATAAACAAGTTTTAACCGTACCTGCATAATAGGAACAGCTGGTGAGTCTTGCAGCATATTGACGGAGTCCAGGCCAGTTCCAGCTGCTATACCAGCTACAGATCTGCAAAGTAAAGAGGATTCTATATCATGCTGATTTTTCTTAACTATTGAAACACCTGTGGAATGGTGGGTTAGAATTACCTCGTTGTCCCTCCCGCCAGCGCTTTCATTGCAAACGCTGGCTGGAGCCTACGAGATAGATAAAAATAATGTACTACATTAGTGTACACCTTGAAAAGGGCTTCAAAAAAGTCCACATTGGTATATCTATCTCTTACATATGGCTTTTACAGCATTATATTTTTCGTTACACGTTGTGTTTTTTTCACACGGCCTATTATATGTCGCTATTTGAAGAGTAACATCTAAAGAAAAATAAAATATATTGTCTAATGACATGGACACGTTGTATAGTATTATAAGAATCAGCATTGCACCCGTGCGAAGCCGGGGCGGGTCGCTAGTTAAATTATAAGAGTTATCCTACTTTTGCTCTAAATAGCATACTGTGCAACACGCACCCTCCACTAAACAGCGAAATGAAGACGATGTGAGCGCAGAGTCTGCCCGGCGGCAGAGACGCACATAACTCGGCGCCTAGGCAGAATCCTACCACGAACTTGTGGCAGGAGACAGCTGCCAGCAGAAGAAGCACCTGGAATATGAAAACAAACATATTAAAGTACTTATAATTCAGCCAACCTCGCAATGCCATTTCAGACATAACTTCAGGGCCAATGTAAATTTCAAACTAAACGGTACTAATATTATTAATGCGAAAGTAACTATGTCTGTCTGTCTGTTACGCTTTCATGCCAAAACTACTGGACCGATTTGGTATGGAAATAATTTGAGACCCGGGAAAAAACATAGGATAGTTTTTATCCAACTGCGCAAAAAAAGGTTAATGTATTGATATACATTAACCGTGATAACCGACATACGCGCGGGCGGAGCCGCGCCCGGACAGCTAGTATCAAATAACTATTTGATTAGTGTAGTTTTTAACATAAATAAGTTTTATTATGCCCTATATATTTAACAGATTTTTTAATAATATTTTTATTTTATATTAGCTGATAGGCTAGCCTTTGACATTATCTTGCCTGATGGTAAGTGATGATGTGGTCTTACATGATGTTCAGAATAACCTAGAATTACTGACACTCAAAAACTGCTGCCGGAACACACCGTTAGGTGCTTGGCCACTTATTTTCTACTTGTATGGTTATGTTAAAAAATTTCAAATTTACGAGAGGAGAAAATATAGTCGTGTGCGGAGTGCAGAGCATTAGTAACCGCAATAATAAAAATATAAAAATTGTATGGTTTTGGTTCATCATTTGACATAAAGTGTATCGCATGGTGATAGGGCACCTTGCAAATGCCCGCCTGGCTAGCTACCACCCTCAAGTTGAAAATCTGTCGCCAAGCACCTAACGGTGTGTTCCGGCAGCTGTCCTTGAGAGCCAGTAGCTCTAGGTTAGTCTGAACAACATCCTCGACCACATCATCACTTACCATCACGTGAGATAGTGGTCAAAGGCTAACCTATCAGGCATAAAAAAAAAAAAACTATGTTATCTACATTTTAGGTACTTTATCTATCTATACATTCAGTATACGATCTAACGACCATGCATGACACACAACATTAGACAGACAAATATAACGATACCAAATCAGTGCAAAAAACTGTACAGCTGATAGCGCTTATCGTTTATATTTCAAGGTTATCGTTCTTCATGATACAAATAGTGGGTAGTTATCTCTCGGTATACGGAAAAGGAAAAGGGGAGAGCGCCATGAGTCTTGTTTGGCAGACGTCTTGAAGAGGTTGGTAGGTACACGTGTTGAAAGGTTTCGCATGGTGGTAGGGATCCCCCTGGCTACCGAGTGAAAAAAAGAACCAATACAGGGTATGTAACTTCAAATCTACAGCTACTACAATAAAAGCATTTAGACACCTATAAGTCATAGCAGACTCATAGGTAGTCCAAATGCTCCAGCCCACTCCCAGTTGGCAGCGTGCCCAGCATGCTGGCAGCATTGCCCCGTTGAATTGCAATGCTTATTTGTTGAGCCAAATATGAGCCAGCATTTTGATCACGCGTCTCATCGACCAAGCGCTCAGATAGGTTTTGGAAAATACGATGAGCTCCCGGTCCCCACGGACCCAACGTCTCTACACCAAACGGCTCAAATATGTAACCCATACCGAGGTTAGCATATTTGCGCCGCTTGAGTTGCTCCGCCGAAGTAGCCGCAGCGCCAGCCCTCACGTTGGTTCTAGAAAGATGTGACGGCGCTAAAGTGTCCACGCACGTAGTGGAAGTTAGGGGCCGTCCTAACTTCCACGGAACCAGAGTCATGCCGTCAGGTCTTTTACCATCGTCACGCATCAGACAATTCGGTTCGAGAATAGCTGGAACATTGGCGCTGGTAAAAGCCCGGCGAATGATATCGTTAAGGCTGGCGTGGCGGGAAATTCGACCAGCACTTCGAGAGCAGGAGAGGCCTGGTGACCGAGTTGATCAACTGCAGTACCACACTGGCAGTGATGTGCAACACAACACCTTGCACCCAAGCGTAAGCTAATAGCTAGACGAAAAGCGGATGGATCTATAAGGCTACCAGTTTTGTAAGAAGGAATGGCCTGTAACCAAAGACCGGATTCCCACACAGAAACAGCGAGAATACGAGCACGATCTGCGATGCTAGAACACGTATTTAAAAGATCTTTCCGTGTTAGCTCGCATAGGGGCCGATCCCACTGTTTCTGAGATGACAACATTTTTGGGAATTCAGTATTTGGACAAGCCAGTCTCCATGTGTTTTTGGCCTCAGCCAGATATGCTACATCGAAAGAGCCTAAAGATCGTGCAAGAATTTTTTCTACTAATTTGTGTGTACTGTGTACAGAAGACAAAAAAGCTGGTAATGCCACACTAGAAATTTTGCGTATCCCTATGCCCCCCAACCTCACAGGGAGGGAAGCTTGCACCCAAGCCCTATCATCCATCTCAACATTCAAAACCGACACTAACGTATCTTTTACTAAGTTGTCTAAGCTTAACAAAAGCTCACTGTGTTGCCACAGCTGACAACATCTTAAATAGTATGTATGTAAATTTAGGAACGAAAAGGCAAAATCTTATAATTGTAAAAGCCATATGGGCGTTAATTTTGGATAATCTGCTAGAAGCATTTCTAAACTTTTGAATTTGTTCTTCGACAAATGGTGATAAAGATTCATTGTATATAGTTCATAGTATTTTGTTTAATAAAGGCATACCGCCGGTAAAAAAAATCAAAAAAAAAAAAAAAAACTTCAAATTTCCTATATAGTTTAGTTATTGTAATCCTTGTAACAAATACGGTATTAAATTAAAAACAATGCCAACTTTTGTTTACCTAAAAGGGAATTAAACATGCTGCAAGCCGCTACGGCATTTGAGGATGCTGAAGGCATGGTATCCGAGTCGTGCCCGACGGCGCAGAAGGCATGAACGGCTTCTACCGTTCTACCACAGTCTGCAATTGATAAACGAGACCCTACGGCACCAGTATGGCACGTACCCCAACTTGATTCGTTGCCATTCCTCCTTAATTTAAAAATAATAAATAGTGTTTTTGTAATACTGCAAAGTTGTTATTTGGCACAAATTTGACATTGATACCCGAGGAAGCGGAGGATTCTAGGATTTCATTAAACTGAGGATTCTAGGAAAGCGTTTACAGTATACAACCCTGAGCATACCGAAGGTTTCATAGGTATGAGACAAAATACGAGTAACTTAACTGCCGAGCGCAACACACAGTTTTTCACCTCATTTCAGCTAGGAAAATGGCGTAGTAAATTTTCGTTATTATATACATGTAGTAAATACTAAAATTAAAATCACTAAAATTGCTAAATAAATTCTTTTTCTGGAACTTTTATGGAAGTTTAATTTTCAAAAAGAAAATATCACTTTCAAAGAGAACAGTAAATAAATAAAAATAAAATATATTTATTTCAGGCATACACCCATATACAAGAATATTATAATAATTTAATAATGACTAATTCATTAGTTACTCATAATTATATTGCCACGACGTGTCTGTCGCAGCAATGTTGAATATATCGACAGTCTGATCTGTCAGCTATCATCGCCAGAAGGGTGTTGGGGCTGGCACGCACTCTGCGCACCAAAGACGCGGCACGCTTTTGCATAGTCGCGTGGAAGCAGTCTGCGCGTGCCTCTGCAAACATCCCCGAGGCACTGCAGAAACGTGGCAGCCCCAACACCGCCCTGAACGCATTGTTGTATTGGACACGGAGGGCGCTGTAGATCCTCTTCGTATAGTTAGCCCAAAGGCTGCACGTGTATAGTGATGTACAGTATGCTTTAAAGAGCGTTATTTTAACTTCTGTTGAACAACGTGCAAACCGACGGGCTATCATATTTGCTCTAATCGACAGAGCCCTCCGCTCCCTCTCAATGTCAGCGTGGTCCCTAAGGTCAGCTGTAATAACGTGCCCCAAGTACTTGAATTGATCCACCCAGTCTAACGGAATACTGTTCAGATAAACTGGTGGCACATTATGAGGACATCTAGAACTAGCCGTAAAAACCATACACTGACTTTTGGACACATTGTATGTAAGTCCGTGACTATATGTGTACTCCTCACAGATACGAATCAACCTCCGTAAACCACAGACCGACGCACTCAACAGCACCATGTCATCTGCATAGCTCAGATTATTGACAGAAATACCATCCACGTGACATCCGACGTGCTGACTGCTGAGCGCGACAATTAGCTCATTTATATATAGGTTAAACAAAGTAGGTGAGGTTAAACCTCCCTGCCTAACACCACACTCCTGCTGATATTGCTCTGATAACGCCCCTGCCCATCTGACACTATTAAACTGATGCTCATACCAAAACCTAAACATACAAATAAGTTCATGTGGTAGGTTTACACTCTTAAGCTTTTTCCAGAGGACTTCATATGAGATCAGATCAAAAGCTTTGGACAAGTCGAGGAAGCACGTATAAACCGGAGTCTTACGATCAGTGTAGTATCTGACGGTATGCTTAAGACACAGTATAGCACTCTCAGTAGACAGCCCAGGGCGAAATCCGAACTGATTGTCGTGCAACGTAACATATTCATTTAACTGTGAATTAAGCACACCGTCAAACACTTTCGCCGCAATCGTAGCAAGTGAAATAGGCCTGTAGTTATGTTTATTACCAAGGTCACCTGTTTTATTCTTAACCACGGGCACTACAACGGTTTTCATAAAATCGAAAGGCAGGTAAGAGTGGCTCACACACAACGAGTAGAACATTGCCAGTACTCTGTTTATATGTTGACCAGCATGCTGAAAGTGTTCAATTGATAGCTGGTCATGACCTGGCGACTTACCCTTCGTCATATATTTAATTATTTTACACACATCTTTGGCAATAAAACGTGTACCAACTGCACCATTTGGCAATTCTACACTGCGCACGCTACCTTTAGCCGGACTTAAAGGGGATTGTACACAAAAATGCTCCCTAAAGATGTTGGCAATTTCCCGAGGATCACTCACCCCATCAACACTCACAGGAAGACCGGGCCGCATGTTAACTTTACTGGTACTTTTCCAAAAACCGCGAAAGTCATCTTTATTATGCTTCGCTGCAAGAATGTCCATTTTTGGTCTGACGATCCTGACACCATTTTAAATGGGATTTAAACACTCTTCTGCTTTCAGACATATCATCATAAACGTAACCGGATCTTGGTCTACCACAAAATACCCATTCTCTGAACCGCAACCTAGCCTCCCTGTGAGCCTCCCTAACGTATTTACTCCACCCTACTATGCGTGGCCCACTCCTACCCACTTTCGTGCGACCCCGACTCACCACTGCTGCATCACGAAGGGCAGAAACAATATCGTTGTACAGCCTATCAAGAACTTGTCTGTGAAGGGGGTCATTACAATAATAATCAGCGCAAAATGTACATTCAATAGGAAAATGAATTAATTTCAATCTATTATGACACTCTTTGGTATACAATGTGATTTTTTCTTCACTTCTGAGGCCCACAATGCATCTTCATTTACATGTTCTATAGTATTTGGTAACTTTGGTATTATCAAATCCAATTTACACTCAACAATAAGTGGTAAATGGTCCGACCAAAGAGTATCATATTTTATACATACATTGACCACGGATTGTTCAGCTGCTTGCGTTACGATACAGTGATCTAGCCAACTGCACGACCCGTAAACATCACTGATAAAAGTATATGTGCCAGAATTCAAACCCAATGCATTAATGTCAATACAAGACCATTCCTGTTCTATACAAAAATTAGTTAGCTCTTTATAGAATAACTCATATGGGTTGGCATTATAGTCACCTAACATAAACACTGATTCGATTCCGTATTCCTCCACAATAGCGCTCATCGTACTAAGGCAATCCGTAAAATCCGGTAAATTATCTATTGAGTTCGTCGGCATGTAAATACTCATCACAATCACAGGTCGATTATTTGTATTTATTTGAATGGCACAAATACGCGGATTATCACAACGCAACACAGTAACCTGCTGGAATGAACTATGCCTCCACAGCAGCGCGACACCACCATACGGCCGGCCACGAAGTATGCCAGCAGACGCGTCCATCGCCGATGTTCCCGTATAACCAAAGTTACTGTCAATGGTGTCTAAGTACGGTATTTCATCATGGAATAACCACGTTTCCTGCAGACATATCAAGTCACATGTGCGGCATAGCTCTCTAATACTGTCAATGGAGCGTTTCACATTTTTGCAATTAAAACTAGAAAAACGATAAAGGCCACTATCCATTATTAGATTTACTAGCGCCGGTAACATGTAAAGCGTTGTTTGGGTTCCTGTATTTAAAACTTACAAAATGCCTAAATATAATACCTTTAGGCCACATTCTTTCGTCCATATATATTGGTAGGCTAGACTCCGACACGAAAAATTTAAAAGCATTGTGGCCTCGGTCCATTTTCATTTTAATTTTCTCCAGAGACACCGTTTCCTGTGTCTTATTACAAATGTACTTAATAACATCACCTTCCGTCGTGTCTCTATGGATATTCGTTATGAATACAGGTACTTTTTTCTCCGCCGCTTTGAAGTTGCAATCAACATCCCTGGCTATGCCTGACTTGCCTAAGAAACGATATTTCGACCGTTTCTTACGAGAAATGACGCTTTGCCAGCTTTCGTTCTCATTGTTTGAATTCCGGGTAATTTTATTTGAATTTGCCGGGTCATGATTCCTATCCGGAGCGGACAGCGTATCAGCTTCGTGAGCGCTTGTACCCGGCCGGTCTGACGTCACTATAGAACTCGCCAAACTGGTTTTGCGTTTGTTGTTGTGAGTCAGGTGGTTGGCAGCGATCGGGGGCTCTGAGATGGGTGACGTCACTTCTACTGCTCGCTTTTGCTTTGATTTAACGGGACTTCGATCGGAATCTACCCTCGCAATATCGCGATATTCATTGTGTGGCGTACTCTCATTTTCGCAATCTAATGATTTTATAGTATCGTATGATTCGTTGACTGAAGAATCGTTACGATCACAAAGCCCCGTCGGACTAGGGCCGCAATTTGGAACCCAAGCCCCTCTTTTTGAATTCACATTGCATACTGAGGAGGGAGGCAATGAATCAGTTTTAAATCGTCTAAATTCCTCTTTTAATTCTTCCACTTGGCTTATGGTAGCATACGTTGTATTGAGATTTTCAACGACGGTCATTAATCGCTGTATATCCTTCAATATTTTCGTATTATCACAGTGGTCCCACAGGAGAGGGGGGAGCTTCTCCAGCTGACGGGCGCAGAACACAGGAATAATATTAGGTTCTACAGATTTAAACAGATTAACGATATCTGCTAAATCTCTTTCTTCTTTGCCTTTATGTTTGCGCAAAATTTTTCGAAAATCCGTTGGTATCGAATCAAACAGCAAAGACTTCGATGTTTTTATTTCTTCACTTGTAAACGTTTGAAAACAAATGCGAACGAGAGTAATTTCATCTGTCACTGATATTTTATTTTGAATAAACGCTAACATTTCGTCTATGACGATATTAAACAAGTTACATTTAAGAACATTCGTCATTTTAGTTTTAATTACTACGCACTAAATATGTACGTAAGCGCCAAGTTCGTATGGGTGCGTCCACTACGGAGCGGGGCGCACACGAGACAGTGGTTTGCATTGATGAAATTGGTGAAATAAATGATGATTCCCATAGAAAATGCGCGGGCAAAACTTTTTTTTTTAACTGATGATGGTTTGGTATCGTGTAACTTGACTTTTGACCACAGTAAGATAGTATTAGTGACAATATCTTATGATTACCCTAATGGTTGTTGAGATAAATGGAGTTGTGTACTCGAATCTTACCGGTCGTTGTAAGGCTGGCTATTCCAATCATTTGCTGTTCAATCCAATTCATTGTTGTTGAAATGTTCGACAATATTATATTTTATGAAATTTTAAATTTGTACTTTGTTATTTTAATGGAATACGTACTGGAAGGGTCGTGACCTTTGCTTGAAAATAAAAAAAAATAGTAACAAGTATCACAGGAGTTTATAGTAATATCCACGGAACAAATTTGAGTAAATAATTTTATTAAAGACCATCATCCTACATATTATAACAAAACTCTAGGCTATCACCAAAACTTGCAATCCTAAGTCGGATTTAAACATAAGCTATAAACATAAGAGTAGAGAATAAGAATGTAGTTTAAATCGCTTTAAACGCTGCAGTAGACAGTAGACATTTTGTAATGGATACCTTCCAAAGAGCGACGTAGGCGCCAAAATTGAACTTCTGAATATATCAGTTACCAGTGATACCAGTTTTTTTCAGACGTCAGTCTGATAAGTAGACGTTTAGTCTAATCCTAAGGATTTTTGAGTTTCGTGATAAGCCAAAAAATTGGCACGCACTTGCAAACCGAGATTCCGTACCCACGCATAATTTTGTAAATTATATTTGAACATATATATATTATATATATTATATCATAGTTGAATCGTCCACTGCTGAACACAGTCTCCCAAGGTGGGTTTGTCGTTATCCCCACGATGTGCCCCTGCACACCGGCCTGGGGATCGCAGGGTAAGATGGCAGTTGTTTAGGAGGTAATGTCCAATTTTTTTTATTTTTTTTTATTGCTGATAGGTTAGCCTTTGACCACAATCTCACCTGATGGTAAGTGATGATGTGGTCGAAGGTGTTACAGGCTTAACCTAGAATTACTGGCTCTCAAGGACAGCTGCCGGAACACACCGTTAGGTGCTTGGCGACAGATTTTCCACTTGAGGGTGGTCGCTAGCCAGTCTGGCATTCGCAAAAATGCCCTTCCACCATGCGAAATAAAAAATTTCGAGTACCTTATTCCTTTGACGACTTTTATATTATACTTGTACATATAGAATATAATTTATAGGAAATTGGTCATACTTATGGAATATTATAATCTCCATTCAATATAGTGATATTGATTCAAGATCATAATATTCCCTAAGTATGACCAATTTCCTATATTATATTTTATATGTACCATTATAAAAGCGTTGTAACATCTGAGAGCCATTCCCAATAATATAAGGTTTTACTTAAAGCGTAAAATTTTATACTATAGTATAGATCAATAAAATGTGATAGGCCTTCGCTATTATAGAACGGCAAACCTAAGTAGTGTATTTTGGTTCCTATCGTGGAAAAAGAAAAACTCATTGGTTTGGTTTTGCAGACGTGTGATTGCCGCTGTGGGCGCAGATATATGGTGTATCTATTATCTGCTGTTCCAAACTGGCCATATTTATTTTTACAGTAAGGAGTACTTACTTATTAATTATTATATTTTTGCCATAGCTACGGTTGTCAACCTGATTTTACAAGTATATGGTAAATTTAATATATTGTAAAATCATTGGATTGAATCTGTAGTGACAAATGCATGTCTTATTTTGTTCGCTTGTTCCACTACGATCCCCTATTTCAGTCTCCCAGGGGACTGTACAACACTCACTATTCCACTACAGTACCCTATTCAGGGGACTCAACTAGTACTAGCAAATGAAATTCCACTTGGATCCCCTATGCTTTCTTCTATGCTCAGGATTCAATAAGTACTAGAAAATGCAATTCCATTACATTTACCGGATATTAAAGTTAATCCTCGAATAGTTATACTCTAGCTAGATTAGCGAAATTCACCCTTATGGTTATAATATGGCGAAACAAGGTTAGTACGGAAAGCGTTCCGTGCGCTCTAAAATTATTTTGACTTTGTACGGATAGCATAGTCTTAGAGTACTTAATATAGTCCAGTTTTCCGAATCCAAGGAACCCTAAAAGCTACAATAAATTATGCGTCATGGCAGGTGGAGCTCTTTGGTGACGCTATTGTGATATGATAATAATTGATAACTATTAATTTAATTAACTTTTACTGATAGGCTAGCATTTGAGCACTATCTTACCCGTTGACAAGTGATGATGTGGAAGATGTTCCCACGATAAACGTCAAAAAGGTTTACTTCTCAAGTGTAACTGCTGGAGGTTGGCTGCAAAACACTTCTAGGTGCCAGGCGACAGATTTTCTATTAAAAGGTGATAAGCTAATCAGGCGCGCGCATCCTACCTGTATAATTGAAACAAGCGGCGGATTCAAACCAAGGACGCGCAGACATCCCTTAAAAAAATAGTATAAAAAATATTTAAGTTTTAATTTTTACCACTACTTTTGAAGCGCTCGTAGTAAAAGATTACCCGTTCTTAATCGATCAGCTAAATTAAGCAACGACCGCCGCGATCAGGACTTGGGTAACCGCTATAGTGACATTACTTACTACTGAGCGCATCCGTGCTTTGAAAGGCACGTTTACCCGTCGGTCCCGGTTGTTGTCTTAGAATGGCAGTCGTTATAGCATGTTGGTAGGGCATTTTGCGAATGCCGATCTTGCTAGCACCCTCAAGAAGAAAATCAGTCGCCAATCAATGCGTTCCGGCAGCTGTTCTTGAGAGCCAGTAATTCTAAGTTAGCCTAAACAACATTTTCGACCACATCATCACTAACCATCAGGTGATATGACATGTAGCTATAATTGGCCCTTTCGTCCACCTCGGCTTATTCAATTATTATTTACTACCCATAAAAAAACAATTTTATAAATATATACAACCTGCTGCACTTTTTATTTATTTATTTATTTCCATACATACATAATAATTTTAATAGGTATAGGTAGATACGTATCAATCCTTCTATACTTAAGCGTCGGTTTAGGGTACTCCTGACCTAGCCTTTTTTCAGAACGTCTTCAATCTGATTTCGGATCGTTCGCCTAGGTCACGGTAATGTTATCTATAACATTACTCCTCCATCATTAATCCTACACTCCTTTCCATCACTACCTTTAGCTTGTCCCATGTATACCTGTCTAGTCAGTATCATTTAATAATTATCTCTACGAATCTTATTTCTCGATTTTAGTCAATACATCCTCAGTCACACCACAGCATTCCCATCTCACACTATTCCTTATCCTGTCACTCCGTTGGACTCTAATCATGCTTCTCAATGTTCTCATCTCCACAGCATTTATTCTACTTTCATGATTTTCTGCCATACCCAACTTTCACTCCCACACATTAGTTTTGGAAACAACACATTAGACCATCAATAAGCGCGAATTCTGTAGAATTCCTGTGCCAACCTAAGAAAATTACCAATTATTTTATTAAAGGCCCGTTTCAGAATGTTCGAGTAATCTCCGGTTTTACTACCCAGAACATATATAATAAATAAAACACTATCTTTGCGTTTCACAGTCAACGGTTTAGCCTATCCATCGGTTATGTCATGCATGTCAACTGTCATTTTTACCATTCAGTTATTTTATATGTTGCATAACAACCCGAAACTTTATTAGGACATTCTGAAAAGGGCCCTAAATATTTTTTTTTTTTCTATGTATTATGATTACAAGCACTACCGCGTACTAAGTGAAAATCATAAATTTACAAATTATTGGAATACTAATAAATAATAATAATAAAATTCTGAATTATAAAATAATAACTGAATTAATAATAATAATAATAACTGAATTCCCAAAAATGTTGTCATCTCAGAAACAGTGGGATCGGCCCCTATGCGAGCTAACACGGAAAGATCTTTTAAATACGTGTTCTAGCATCGCAGATCGTGCTCGTATTCTCGCTGTTTCTGTGTGGGAATCCGGTCTTTGGTTACAGGCCATTCCTTCTTACAAAACTGGTAGCCTTATAGATCCATCCGCTTTTCGTCTAGCTATTAGCTTACGCTTGGGTGCAAGGTGTTGTGTTGCACATCACTGCCAGTGTGGTACTGCAGTTGATCAACTCGGTCACCATGGCCTCTCCTGCTCTCGAAGTGCTGGTCGAATTTCCCGCCACGCCAGCCTTAACGATATCATTCGCCGGGCTTTTACCAGCGCCAATGTTCCAGCTATTCTCGAACCGAATGGTCTGATGCGTGACGATGGTAAAAGACCTGACGGCATGACTCTGGTTCCGTGGAAGTTAGGACGGCCCTTAGTGTGGGACGCTACGTGCGTGGACACTTTAGCGCCGTCACATCTTTCTGAAACCAACGTGAGGGCTGGCGCTGCGGCTACTTCGGCGGAGCAACTCAAGCGGCACAAATATGCTAACCTCGGTATGGGTTACATATTTGAGCCGTTTGGTGTAGAGACGTTGGGTCCGTGGGGACCGGGAGCTTATCGTATTTTCCAAAACCTATCTGAGCGCTTGGTCGATGCGACGCGTGATCAAAATGCTGGCACATATTTGGCTCAACGAATAAGCATTGCAATTCAACGGGGCAATGCTGCCAGCATGCTGGGCACGCTGCCAACTGGGAGTGGGCTGGAGCATTTGGACTGCCTATGAGTCTGCTATGACTTATAGGTGTCTAAATGCTTTTATTGTAGTAGCTGTAGTGTTGTATATAGTTCATAGTATTTTGTTTAATAAAGGCATACCGCCGGTAAAAAAAATAATAAAATAAATTATTACAGTTTGGGTCTTATCATATTAAAATATCATGTTACTTAAGTAAATGTCACTATAAGATCTCCAAAAGATAAGTATAATATTTTATTCTACCCACGTATATTTGTTGTTACAGATAAGGATTCCCCTCCGTAACGATTCCTATCACAATAACGACGTTATTCGCTAACAATGCTATCTGTTGTTTATCAACAATCAAGTATTAAAATAATCTTGCGGGCACTCGTCGATGTAGGTCAAATTGATACCTAAGTACATTAATGAAATAATTGTAATTTGGTTGAAGTGGAAAATTTCAGGCTTTTATTTTATTTTATTTTTAACATGTTTTTACAAGTTATCATTTTCCAAACAGGCCATTTTGCACTATAATCTTTGTGAGTTCACTCCATTGATTCGACATATCATAAATTATTCTTTATTCATAAATAATTCTTTATTCAAGTGGTTTAAAGGTTACATTGGAAAAAATAAAAAGCAGGTACTGATTCAACACTCAAAGGTTCAAGAAATCGGTACCAAAGAGTCCAAACACTGATAAAATATTCAAATTCCAAAAACTTTGAGCTCTTAACAAATTCCATTGTGACATTTAGCTTTCAGAATAGGTATCATTTTTGAAGAAAAATGTACCTCAATCAGTTCAATTCTAGTTACACAATGAGGCTGCTGGCTCGTCAAGTCGTCACGACTCGACATTTATCACAGTTATGTAATACGTTGGTACAATCATTTACTTTTTTGTTTGTAACAGAAGGTTAATAGGTTACGAGTACTGACAGATACTCGTATACCGGATACAAGTATTTTTGGAGATTTCTAGAAATACCTATTATCCACTAAACACACAGTGGTAGAAAATTACTTTGTATGTAGGAAGACTAAGATAAACTTGCCAAGCGCGTGTAATTTTGAACATCCTGGGTCACATGTATACCAAATGAAACCATTACTTTTTCATACAGGACGCCATCCTTTGTGTAAATAATGATAACCTATAACGTGTGGTATCGAGCAAAATGGACCTTTTATATTATCAGGCAATTTAATGCCAGTGTGCTAAGTAGACGTTTTGCTCTTTAGAAATAACGTTAAGACCTTTTCCTTCGTTGACGATTTGATTTGTTGTCAATGAGATCAAAATTGAAATAATACATACAAGCTTCACACTTGGCGAGATTAGAGATCACGCACTCTTAATTACAGTAAACTGGCCATGTGCGTGTTGGACTTGCATTAAAATCCAGAACTATCCTTGCATCTTTACATATGTCAACCATATCTTACATCAAACAATACCTTAAATTTTCCCAAGTGGTAGGTCTCTCTAGCAAGAGACCGTCCTGGTCGGTACCACCGCAATGTCAGATATTTTGCGTCAACGCAGTACTATGTAAGCAATACTGTATTCAGTCGTAAAGGACGAAACACAAGAACTAACGTCTTGAAGTGACGAGCACAGTGAATGTCTTGCAGAACGAGAAAGGTGACACAGCAACTGTTTTTTTTAATTAATTTTTTTATAATGAACTGGGTAGCACTTGATCACTATCTCACCTGATGTTAAGTGATGATGCGTAAAAATAAAAAAAATCTCATAAAAACAGAAAATATCCGGTATATATTACGCGAGTCCTAGCCGGTTACTATAATAATAATCATAAGAAAGCTTTAAGTAATACATAATACCACAAAAAATATAAAATCACACACACCTGTGCAGACGTCTCCTGAAGCCCAATAGCCAATCCTTCTAGCACACTATGCACAAACAATGCACAGAGAAGGCCAATGATTCCAGATGCACTCTTATTACAAGGCTCCTTATGGCTCACATGACACATCCTCGGATTTCCCTCCTCGCTGCAATTCTCCCTCATCTCCGCATTCGGCCCTCTTTCCCTCACACCACTATCCCTCAGCAAACTAGTCTGCTCCCCACTTCCATAAGTCCTCAACTCTTGAGCCAAATTAGCCTCACCCCCGTAAAACACATGAACGATCTCGTCAACTAGATACACAATGAAGAAACCAATGCACATCATAAGTTCGGAGTTCTCCGGGAGTTTTTCTCTCGCTTCTGGTAGCATGTGTACTAAAGAAGTGGAGAGAAGCACGCCCCCACCAAAGCATAGAAGACAGGATAAGAGAAGAGGGTTTCGATGTCTTGCGCTTTCTGAGAAACAGGCTGGGAGCATTCCACTGAAGAAACTGCCCAGGCCTAACGCCAGCATTGATACAACTTTGGCTGTAGACGCGTCCATAGTATTAGTTGCAGTTCAGCCGTTTTTCCTTGTCGAATGCACGCTCGTTCCTCTAGAAGTCCAGTCAATAGGAACGCACTTTTAATTTTTTGCCCAGACACTTTTTTCCACAATTTTGTAGGCTTCAGTAATTTTTCAGACTGCAACTAGTCTAGCGTGAGAACATACTTTCCACCCATTCGACTTTATACAGTACTTTACACAGTTTAATTTATTTGTCCTCGTTGAATCACGTCTTGCTGCTATATCAATTTAGTTGAGACACATGTTTTTTAATCACAAAGTGGGTAGGATCACGTCAACTCTGTAAGTGAGTATTAAATGCAAAATTTAGTCCTATAACCATGATTTAACGGTGCACTTAAATGTTTATCTTTCGTTATATTTACACACGTTATCAACGCTTTTTATACACATGTGACACGGCCGTACTCTGACAACTGCGTATTGGAATGAGGCATTATTTGCTTGCTATTACAATCCCTTCCTTTACTTCCGTTTATTGGTGCCTTATATTCAAGGCAATAAGGTTGAAAATGATCCTTAATACTCTTTTGTTATATTAACAGCCAGACGAGTAACAGAATGTCTTATAGGAAGTTATTGTGATAGACTTAAGCCAACGTTATCTTCCGTTTTTTTAACGTTGCATATGTATATGTTATCACATTTTAATAATGTAATTCATTAGGCCACGAGTCTGTGTATAATCGTGTCTTCGTGTTGTATCTGTGTTGTTTTTATTTCCTAATATATTCATTACTAGCTTTCTGGGCGCGGCTCCGCCCGCGCGTATGTCGGTTATCGCGCGAAAACATTAACCTCTTTTTGCGCAGTCAGATAAAAACTATCCTATGTTTTTTCCCGGGTCTCAAACTATCTCCATACCAAATTTCATTCAAATCGGTCCAGTAGTTTTGGCGTGAAAGCGTAACAGACAGACAGACAGACAGACAGACAGAGTTACTTTCGCATTTATAATATTAGTACTGATTTGAATGTTGCAAGTTTCGACCATAATTGAGGGTCGAACTACTCGTACTGAATATTCTGTGACAAGTCGAAATTTTCAGGACAGCACATTACATTGGTCATAACTCATCACATATCAACCGCAGTTATAGGCCATAATGTCCACTGTTGAACAAATTCCTTCCCTATTAGGGGGAGGTTTATCATTATCCTCACGCAATGAATGTAATGACAAGACAAGAACACGTAAGTTCGAAATAAACCTCTTCCTATATAGCCAGGTGAGCATTTGCAAAATGCCCTTCTACCATGCGGTGAAGCTCAAGCCCGCGGCGGGATTTGAACCATGGACCGGCTGCGCAGCAGTCCATAGCCAATGCCACTGAGCCATCACTGCTTCAAAAGTATATACCTTTGTATAATAATATTCTTATGGCCTTGGTATTTTAATAAATCCGTATTGTGCCGGCCCCACATAACTTCGTAAGTATATATTTTTTATATTTTTTTATAGCTGATAGTCCAGCCTTCCATGACTTCTCGCCTGATGGTAAGTGATGATGTGGTATTACATGTAGTTCAGGGTAACCTAGAATTACTAGCTTTCAAGGACAGCTGCCGGAATACACCGTTAGGTGCTTGGTGACAGATTTTCCACTTAAGAGTGGTAGGCAGCCAGGCGGGCATTCGCGATATTGCCCCCCATTCTATAACGAGACTGCCATCCTAGAGCAACAACCGGGACTGATGACGGCTTAACTTACGCTCTGAAGCATGGAAGCTGAACGCTTCCTATCCAAGTCATGACCGCACATTATTTGATCGGTTTAAAACGACTAAGCAAGCTACGCTACGAGCGTTCCAAAGAATGATACAGGCAGAAACTTGGACAAGGGCTATGCTAAACACTTGTAGGGTTTGCATTAGCACGGCAGAAATATAGTTTTAGCAATGGCTTTGATCATAGCAGCTTGAAGAGCGTGTTCAATTCTCTTTGTGCCATAGCCTATGTTCATCATGGATATTTTTTTATGGCAAATAAATAACTTATTATCCCTTAATGCAGAATTCTAATGTTGTAAGAATTTTTCAAATCGGTCCAGTAGATTTTAAGATTATTCGCTACATACAAAAACACAAATATTTCCTCTTTATACCTACTAACTACTAAACTACTTTCCAACCGCGGCTCTGCCCGCGCCTATTTCGGTTATAGCGCAAAACCATTAACCTCTTTTTGCGCAGTTACATAAAAAGTATCCTATGTCCTTCCCTGGATCTCAAACTATTTTCATACCAAATTTCAACCAAATCGGTCGAGTAGTATATTATTTGCTATTATGTATTTGTTATTATACCTACGAAAAGAATAGGTATAAGTTCTGTTACAAAATCTAATAGGTTTCTATTTTTGAATGCGTTAATTTCTACTTGATTGACTGACGTAAGACTGACAGTAGCTATTCTTCTTGTCAATTTCTTGACACTTCTTGTTAGAAGTTATTGACGACATAACAATTTACCGTGCATTGTAACTATTATATACTATACATATATAACTATTGTAAAATGAACGAACTGCTACAGAAACACGGGTGCTCCAACGTGTTCACCGTTCCAGAAGGACTGAAAGAACTCATGGCTGATATCACTCGAGAAGTAAGAAAAACTGTTCCATTTTATGCGATATACTAATATAGTGGTTAGCTCTTAAGATCTTGTCATCGACTGCGTATCATGGTTTCGACAAACAGATACTCGAAAATCGGTGGCTCGACACCACACCATCTCGACAAATGACAGCGCTACATATCTTTTGTTCGACAATCGATGATGCGACACAGCGTTGGATCGGCAAACATTGGCGCGACAATCACTGTTGCGACGGGGCTATCTTCCTCAGCATATAAATACCGTCACCAAACACTAAACACATGATAGGCATCCCAGGTTAAGCTGTTGTAAGGAGTTTAGTAATGTAAGTAATGATGTGGTCTTGAGTCAGCATCTCAATCTTGGTGGCAATACTTCTCAGCATTGACACCGCTGGTGTTCAGACTTGCATCTCAAATGATGTCATTTGAGAGTAACAGAAAGGTGAGATTGGTTTATTAATAAGGACTACAGGGTGGGTCCAAAACAGGAAGCAGAAGATAAGATCCATGCATCTGCGCGTGATTGGATACGATGACTTTTAATTGATACCGAAAAACAGGAAATTACATAAAGAAACAATAACAAGAGTTAGGTACAAAGGGCGTTCTTATCTCTAAAAGCAATCTTTTCCAGACAACCATTGGATATTCCTTATTTGCCCATCTCATAGAATTTATAGGTAACTAAATACATACTTACTTTATCAGCCGGATTCTCCACTGCTGAACAGTCTCCCCCATTTTTCATAATTCCCTACACATGGCAGGCGTTTTGGGGATCGCAGTTTAAGATATCAGTTCTTCAGAAGGCGCTGCTGCCCACCTCCCGGTAATTGACCTTAAGTTGCCTCTTACGACACCCATCAGGGGGAGGTGACATTCTAGCCCGGCGGCTAGAATGTCACCTCTCCATTGCTACCTACAGGCTAGCTACATTGTCCCTACAGGGCAATAGATACTTATCCCCTGAGAATATGACATCATTGTTAGTCTCGACGCCCTCACCCCAGTGTGCCATAGAAAGACAGAATAAAACAATTATGACTTGGAATTAAATCTCGGGCCATTTGCGGTCTAGCAAACCTGGCATCTGCGAAAATCCTATATAAAAGTCGCATTTATCGCTTGGCAACTCGTCATGTCTTTCACCCACGTATAGAGCACAGCCTAACAAAATGAAGGTCATAAAGACAATAAGATCATAGAATAAAGCTACCAGAGAAATATATTCAAGAAGGCCTTGACATTTCTGTCTAAGTCCGCCTAGATAATACAATCTCTAGGCTTTGGACCACATAAGGCTTGGTCGTCAATTTGTCCTTGCAAAGTTTTGATAGAAATGTAATAGATGATGTTTTAATATTTTATTTTATTATATTTTGTATTATTGTTACTTATATTATCAATATATAAAAAGAAGAAATATTTGTATGTATGTTTATATATAACGAATAAAATTAAGACTACTGGACCGATTTGAAAAATTCAATAATAATTCAAAAAAAAGTCTTTCACCATTAGACTATATTATCTATGAAGAATATAGAATATTCTCAATATTTTTTTAATTATTGTTAAATACCCGTGCGAAGCAGGGTCCGCTAGTAGATGATAAACCCTAAATACTGTAGGTGTAGCAAAGCAGAACTAAAACTTAGCCTTTATAAAGAATTGCTTTGCATATAGTTCAGTAAAATTACAGGAACATGAGACTTAATAACTTTGTCTCAAGGTGACGGGCGCAGTGCAATTCGTGACTTGTGACGAAATGCAGCTGTTATAGGCAGAGGTTAGTCCGCTTAACATCAGATGGGCCTCGAGCATGTTCCGTCAATGACATAAAAAATAACTTACATACTTAATTTGATAGAAATAAATTAAAAAAGGGAAATTCCAGAAAAGCGGGAAACTGTTTAATTGTACAATATGCATAGTAATAAAAAAGATATTATAAATATATATTATGTGAAATAAATTCGAGTCGTACCAAAAAACAGATTAACTAAAGTAAAAAAAACAAAGTTGTTGTTCAAAAATACTGATGTATTATAAATTACCAAAAAGCTTGACCACCTTAAAATATGGTTTGTTCAAACTAAAACTTATATGAAAACAATCCCTTCTACAAAGAAAGTATGTCCATGCAGCTCGTAGAATCTATGTTCTTACGTCAAGTGCAAACTGTATATTATAAAATACTGTTATAGGTAAGCGTAAATATTATTTTTCTTAAATTTAAGTAAATATTTACAACGATAGAGAATTAAGTGTGTGTCGTATATAAGAGGCGACTGAGGGAAAAGTGCGCCAAATGAGCAGCATGCCACTTCTGATGTGCAATGCGAGTAGGGTGTTGTGTGCATTAGACGCACATCATGGCTGTTTACTATCTGTCAACGCCTGCAATATTTTTAGAGCAATGTCATTATCCCTTACGACATCGTCGTATCAGTATTTAATTTACCTCCACTTTTTTTCATTTCAATTGTTAGACTTCGTAACGAATCCAGTGCTCCGTAAATTTAATTCTTATTTATTGTTAAAATGCAATAAAACAACTTAAAAGCATGTTCGGGAGTTTTCATTAGGATCCAATGATCCATCAGCATCTTAGTGCCCTGCCAGGGTTTCATACAATATAGATACAATATTCTTGTGTTTCTGCCTTATATGTTGTTAGCGTAAATATATTATTCGTTATATGTTCATGTATTTCATCCATTAGGTATGTTAAAGAAAATATTATGTGTAACCCTGAAACTGTGCCCGGTGAATGGCAATAGGCACCAAGGGTCCAAAACCCAATTGACCTGTAATTTCACTGGCGCTCAAAGACTGCTGCTGGAACACACCGTTAGGTGCTTAGCGGCAGATTTTCTACTTGAGGGTGGTTGCTAGCCAGCCGGGCAATTCGCAAAATGCCCCTCCACTGAAGAAACTCAAGCCCGCGGCTGGATTCGAACCATGGTTCGAATCCAGCCGCGGGCTTGATAGTCAGGTCACAAAGCAGGTCCATGGACCTGCTTTGTGGCAGTCCACAGCCAATGCCACTGAGCCATCACTGCTTCAAAATTGTATCTTGTTCTTTATGGTTTTGGGTTACCAGTCTAATACCCTTTACTTATGCCAAGGTTCTGCGCGACCAGCCTCCAAAACTCTTCGACTACATTGCCAATTACCTCTCCGTACTCCTCATCACGCGGGAGCATGGCCTCATGGCGGTCAAAATACTGGACGATCTTTGTGATTGCAAGCCTTCAGTGTCAGAACACCTGATGCAGCATGGTATGCAGAGGACTGAGGCTGACACGCTGGCGAAGATCATCAAGGAAGAAATTGAAGGAACTGAACCTACTGAAGGAAAAGGTAAAATGAAAAGGTTGTTCTAGAAGTCTCTATTTCTTTTGTTCGGCAGTCGGCATTCAAAACAAATCAGTGAATCGGGTCCTTAACATTTTTTTTTTTGATAATAAATTATTTATTCTTTTCAACACCCTTGCTCGTAAAATGAGCTTTATTATATCGTTTTATATCTGCAGTTAGGTACTAACTGCAGATTATATGCGAGTAAACAGAGCATTATCAATTTAACCGGGTAATACAGATTTGGAACAACAAAGAGGTTTATGGCTAAGTATAAGTAATAAACCCACACTCTTGCGTGCTGTTTTCCATAATTTTCGTATGTTGTTTGTATCGCATTCGTGCAATATATATTATTTTTCCTCGCAAGTCTATTGAAAAAGTGCGTATGCAACTCGTGAGCAACTTGCTCCTACATGAATCAGTAGCTACCCTTTAGCAACTGAAACAATAATTACAATATAAGCACGGTAATATAGATTACATTATCGTGATATAAGGCACTTATATTTTAATTATTACCGCGCAGTGGGTCGGCGCAACCTGTCTATCCCACTTGCTCCATAGAGTGGTCCCATGATGGGTTTGAATTCACACTAACACGTCCCAGTAATTCCATGGGACAAGTGAAACCATTATTTAAGTTCCAAAAGGCCCATTACCGTTATTGGGGATTAATACTTTAACCAGCCACTCCTGGGGGCGATATTAGACATAATCTATTAATATAATTAAATTATTTACAGATACCGTCATTCTTGCACATAGATCCTCATATAATAATACATATACAAAATAATTATTTTTGACATGGGTTAGTCAATTGGAAAGCCATCTCGGCTTCCAAGATCCAATTATATGTTTAAACTGATAACATAAGTAATTAACCAAATAATTTACTGATAGTATAGGGTCATGTATGAGACGGAGTAGTTGTCCGCTTGATGGTAAGCGTCATATCTATCATTTACAGTTGCAGTCTCATTATTGACAGACACTGTTCTGCAGTTGTCACTCGCCTCGTAATCTCACTCGTTACAGTTCCCTTCATGGCTATACTTGCCACGGCAGAATGTCTAACACTGCAATATATACCCACCAAGGCTAATGCTAATGAGATGATAATGGTTGTTACTGTCTAGTTAAAGACTAGCTTATCAGGTTTTAAAATTATTGGAACACAAAATACCTATATGACTTTTCGGTCAGGTGAAGTCTAGTAGTCTGGTTGATGACCACGCACCGTCCCTTATGAAGCTTAAAATAATACTCGTAATATTAGAGCAGAATGTTTCGGCTCGGTAAAGTAAGGTTCCGGTAACTGGTATATACTATATAGTATATACTGGTTGAAGGAATAGGCATCAGCGCGAAATCAGAAGATGCGGGTTCGATTTACGTCCGAAACAAAAAAATCGGCCAAATGCGAATCGGACTCGCGCACAAAGGGTTCCGTACCATTAGCTATACAACATTAGACTTCATACTTTAACCTTTTTATGTTTTAACGTGCGTGAGTCCGACTCGCACTTGGCCAATTTTTTGTATTTTTTGTTATAGCAGCCACAGAAACACATCATCTGAAAATTTCAACTGCTATCACCGTTCTTGAGATACAGCCTGGTGACGGACGGACGGACAGTGAAGTCTCAGTAATAGGGTCCCGTTTTTACCCGTTGGGTACGCCTAACCCTAAAAATGTGTGCTCCGTGTATCAGGTGTAGCTATTGTATAAAACTTTTTAACATTATTATTACAGAAAAAGTAAAAGAAGCCCATATCCTTAAGAAGATCCTCACGAAGACTGTCCTAGATGAAGAGATGGCAGCCAAAGTGTGCCAGGTGGCGCGAAATGCGTACCGTGATTATTGGTACAGGAAGAAGCTTCTTGAAAAGGTTAAATATGTTTGAACTTGCTATTTATAAACATATTAGATTTTATTATATCGTAAATACGAGAGTCGCGTTAATTAAATATCATACAATAAAATGTTAATCTCCTCAAGAGACGGACCAGTCGCTCACGAGTCTGGTCTATATTTACCTGTACCTACGTTAGTTTTAAATTTATTATACGGTAAAAAGACGTAAAGGAGTACAATGACCACACATAACTATTGGTTGAAGTACTGAATTATTATTAAAAATAAAATAAGGTTTGGTTTTCGCTACCCAGCCTTGATTCAGATGTCAACCTTCGTTTAGTTATTTCGTTTTATTGGTATAGTAATATAAAACCAAATAATAATACCTACGCTGAATACATAGCTAACTTAACAATGAGCTTTGCAGTTGAGTGAGCACAGTGAACACCAGTATCACCATACTTGACACGATAGATTTTTTATTCAATTTCAATTAAATAATTTTAATATTTTGTAGGTGTCTAAGTAGGCGCAAATATTTGTATTGAAATCAAATTTTCATCTTTTTTTATGATCCCAAATGATAAAACGGAGCCCTGGATCGAAAGGCCTTCAAATTCCCTGGTGCCCATATAATACCTACTGTCTGCATGCACGCAGGATATTAATTCAATTATACTATTTTTTCTATAAGGGTCTAATGCGTGAAAAGGCAGCTAAACATATATATGCAATGTTGTTTTAGAATTTGAAAGTTCACCAACACGAGACGTGGGAGATAGCTGCCGAGCGGACTTTGGAGCTTTACAAGAAGACGAAGCCGTCTTTCGGTGAATTGCAGAGAGCGACGGAGAGGATTCAGGTACGTTTCATTTCACTTTATCAATAATAGAAATAACCTAAAACCATCTTAATGGCCCGAGGGGTTCAGGGCCGGAATGTCACCTCGCCTTTGCAACCTGTGGGTGTAAGAGGAGACTAAAAAGGTAAAATACCGGAGGGTGAGCAGCAGCGCTTATTGAGGCACTACTAGTTTATACTGCGATCCCGAAGACGCCTGTCAAGCGTGGGATTATGGCAGCCCACCCCCCCTTAAGAGCCTGTGTTCAGCAGTGAGCAATCCGGCTGATATAATACAGTACATTTTATGTCAATAGAACGTTCGCGTTGGCGTTACCTTGTTTTCGTACAAATTCCATAAGTTTTATGGCGATCGCACCATAATGATGATTAGGTAACATTACTAAAGATATAAATTGTGAAGCGTCTAAGATCGATTCTGAAAGGCAAAGATTGATGTACGAGTATATTGGATGATGATGATCTGTGTAAAGGTAACTGCTGCGGTGCCTTAAATTACGGAAACGGACCGTCATAAAGGTACCCATTAATATTAAAATGTATATAATGGTTAAAAATTACAATTGACACTTTCCAGGCTGCATATCGAGGGTATCATGTCCGCCGCCATCTTCTTCGTCACCTGAAGCCGAAGACCAAGAAGAAGGGAGCCAAAGTGGAAATCCCTGGGCCACCTATCGACGTCGCAGGATCAAGGGAAATCGATCTGGGACCTATGATTGTAAGTCTAACTTTGACTGCCAAATTTCACTTACAGAATTAGTATTTCGGTAGTTGAGGTTGCAACCAATTTTTGTATGCGAGCTTGGTATTGTACAAAATCTGTAGCCTTCCATCATAATCTCTATGTTCCAATCCAGCAGCGATTGTTCTCAACTGTAAGCCAGACAATTCTTAAAATTTTAAAGTCTTATTGTTACTGACAGGAATGTCACTACAATAGTGAGAGTTGGATATGGCAGAAGCTTTAAAAAAGTACTTGTGTAGAGTAAATAATAAAGAGGCAGTAAGGAACAGTGTGATATGAAAGCAGTGGTTTGGAAATGTAGAAAATATAGGAAATTCTTGCATTGTCAATCTAGGAAAGACATTGACAAAATCAAGATGGCGAGTTCAAGTGGAACAGTTTTTACGTGGTTGTTCATATTATATGTTCGAAAAATAAACGTTTATTATAGATTATTGACGTTCTGCGTGTCATTATCACTTTATACAGTATAATTGTTTTGGCTCAACCACATATGATATATCTCACTCTCCCTCCAAGACCACATTGACAACACATTTTGGTAGAAGTAGAACTCTCCGTGAATGAGTTCGTCCGGAGCAGTACTGCCATCATATATATTCCTGCCACCAAGCAGTTATTTTCGCATTACTATCAGTAGGGGTGCCGGTGAAATTACGTGTGACATGGCACATGGTGGCGCCGGGAAGTGATGTGCGCAGAGTAGTTAGTGACAAAATTGTGCATCAGTTTTAGACTGAGGTTATAACTTAGTACCTGTGAACCCCGTACTTGTTCCGTAACCTATATTCAAATAAAAATATCACAGAATAAAAAGGACTTCTACTTCAAAAGAGGCGGTCAGCGCAAGAGTATATTATTATATGCATATGTACGAGAGCGGTCCGATAAGTACTTAGCCTCAACGCCCAATAGCAACATTATCGCATGGTAATTTTCTTATAGCATAGTACATTCACGAAGACACCTACTGACAAAATTACTGTTTATCGAATGTTTAGTTATTTTATAACCGCGTGTGGAAGCGAGCGCATAGTGTGGGATTTGACCTAAGCTGCGGTCGTCCTCATGTTATTAATGTTTTTGAAAGCTTAAATGTAATCAAAATGTCTATTGAAACTCTCCTTGCTTTATCTATTATACTTTTAGAGATATGGACAAAATCGAGTAAAATCCATAGAAACCATAGAAACGCATTTTGTCCTTTCCCGATGGCGAAATTACAAAAATTATTTCATGTTATGATAGTAATCTACTAAAAGTACCAATAAATATACAAAAACTTAAATTATAATAGCCCATTTTAGATGATAAAAAATATTTTTTATGTTTTTGTAATTATTTTTTTCGTGTAAGTCTCTGCATGGTCGCATATTTTTCAATGCGTATATGTTAATGACAGTATTAAATATTACCACTAAAAACCAAATCCAACAACCGCAGGAATTCGAAGATATTCAAATTTAAAATTTTGGGTTAGGGTTGTCCCGTAATAATAATCAGTTGATGTAGGCTAACTACTATGATTGTTATTAAACCACTTTGAAACATTCAAAATTTCAGACATAATGATTTCGCAAGCCTTTTAGAGGACAACTTTAAGTCGGTTAACCAAATCAAACAACAAGGTATTTTATGACTCTACTAAGTATCTTCGATCACCAGTTTAAATCAATTGGCGCAATTTTCACATAAAAATAATAATCCACCTTAATTTTTATCTTTTGTATGTGAACCTCTGAGTTGTACACTATTTCAAGCGTGGTGTAAATATACTAACGAAAAACTACCAATGCGTTAAAAGTTTATGAAATGCAGCACGTTATTTCCCTTCAATCTTCAGCTTATGTAGAATTGGGGAGGTCAGATGCCCTCGTTAGGCAAATACTAAAACCCAATTCCTTTGCATAATATTTGGAGAAGCGGAGGTGAGGTGTCATGGAGCCGTCAAAGACCCATGGCACTGCTTTGCCTTAGCAAACACTGACCCATTTTTTTATATTAAAATACCAATATCGAGTATTGGAAATCATCTTATCACAGATATTTTATATTCCTTTACCATTTCCAATTGGTATGTTGTCCGAGCAGGCAGGTGAGTCTAGGAACAAGTACTATAGTTGTGATACACAGCATCATACACGAATATGGTACCGAAGAATGCCATCATAGACTTGTTTCATAGTGTACTAGAATCGTCTTATCTTTATTTATTCTCATTGACACATAAAGCAACAAATAACCTATATATTAAAAATAATAATGATATTTATTTGCTCAGAATATTGGTTCAGTATAAAAAATGCCTATACCTAATAAATTACTTCAACCACTAAAGTGCCATCAGATGTCCATTTTATATTATATGGACATTATCTGTTGTACATACACACTGGAATCTAATAAGCTGACAAGTAACGCTAACAACAGGTGAAATATTGGTAAATCCGATTCTGAATATAATTCATAAGCTTTCAGCATGTATTTTCAAAATATATATGTGTCGAGCAAATTCGTCTATTTATCTCAAATTATCTGTTATTTCAGGATTTGAAAGTGAGAGAAGTAGATACCACAGCGATGTTCAACGAGGCAGTAGGAGAAAAACTCGGTCTCCAGTACGATCCGATGAAAACGATCAAGCATGTGGAAGGACCAGAATTTGAAAAGCTGAAAACCATGAAGTCAGAGCAACCGAAATCGATGAAATTTGACGATACAACACCATTGGAATTCGAAGGGCCTAAATCGATGAAGTTTGATGAACCTAAATCGATGAAGTTTGATGAACCTAAATCGATGAAGTTTGATGAACCTAAATCGATGAAATTTGAAGACCCTAAATCGATGAAATTTGATGAGCCTAAATCAATGAAATTCGAAACACCTAAATCGATGAAAGTTGAAGAACGAACATCAATGAAATTCGAAGAACCTAGATCTATGAAATTTGACGAACAAACATCGATGGTATTTGAAGAACCTAGGTCAATGAAATTGGAAGAACCTAGGTCGATGAGATTTGATGTACCAACATCGATGAAATTTGAAGAACCTAAATCGATGAAGTCTGAAGAAAAAATTATGAAATCCGTAGAGTCGAAACAAACAAAGAGTCGCTTTGGAGAATCGTCGCAAGACAACGTATATATGGTTGAAGGTAAGATATTTTAAGATTTTATTTTTATCATAGGCATGTTTATTGATTCATTGACTCATTTGCAGTGGCATCGTGGTTTGAGGCTTATTGATAGATTAAAAAATTGATTATACATTCTGCTAACAACTGACCCAGACTTCTAGACGACGTCAGTCACCTCAGGGTAATTCATTGTCTGGTAAATTCTACATCAGTCAATTTTAGCCCTAGAGGCACTAATTTAGTTCAATCCTATGAACTAAATTAGTGTATTCGCAGTAAAGGGACACTTTACTGCGAATACACGTTTCACAGTAAAGTGTCCCTTTACTGCGAAACGGAGTCAATTTGATCAGACTACTATTGGTTTTTTATTTTATTATTGACTGAGGAAGCGAGACGTAGGATGTGAGTACAAAGATGTTCTGTATCTTTTATTTATTGGTTTATTGCAGAAGCAAAGGCAGAACGTCGTCGTTCTTCTGACGCACAACGACCAATGCGTTTCGGGAGCAAGCATTCTTCTGCTGATGAAGGCACAACGCGAAAGACTTCTTTTTCTGAGGTAGGATCAATTTAGAGCAAAAAATATATAATAGAAGCTACGATTGTAGTTATTTTAAAGATCTCTTTTGTTGGGGTTAGTTCGATGTATTATTTTTACTACTGAGAGGTAAGCGCCTTTAACCACAATCACCTGATCTAAGGTAAGGATCTGGTCGCAGATGGTAATTAGGCATATCAATAGTTTATCTCTAAACTATTGGTATGCCTAATTGCCTATAGCTTGGTTATAAGCTCCATGTCTTTGTTATAGAAGCTGTGTTGAAGACTAGCTATCAAGCTAGCCAGGCGACCATTCCCAAAATGCTTTACTTAATGCTATAACGACTGCTATCTTAAGACAACATTTTTTTTGACGGGGATATGCCTTTATTTACAAAACACTACAAACTATATACAACACTACAGCTACGTAAGAACAAAAGCATTTAGGCAACTGAAGGCTATTGCAGGCCCAGCACTGGTATTCTAAAAGCTCCAGCCACTACCAGTTGGCAGCGTGCCCAGCATGCTGGCAGCATTGCGCCATTTGAGTCAAATAAGTGTCAGCATTTTGATCTCGAGCTGCATCGAACAAACGCTCTGACAGAGTATTGGAAAATACGGTCAGCACCGGGCTCCCACGGACCTAATGTCTCTACAACAAACGGCATACTAGCCGAGCTTTTAAAATAAAATAGCGATAGTCCATTCCCGCACTTTACAAGGTAGATGGAAATTTAAAAACGGCCCAGGTGTAAAACCTTTTCTTATCGTATTTTATACGATACGAAATACTTGCAATAACAAAAAGAAAAAATTATATGTTTTATTTTAATATTTAGTACTAATTCAAGCCATTACTCAAAGTGTAAGTGTATATTTGTACTAATTTAATATGTATGTGTTTTATGTATCCAATAACATATAATTAAAACGTAATCGGTACAAATGATGTGAATTTGAATTTGGTTTTATCGATCACTAGTATCCACAATTATAAAGTCAGAAATGACTAGGCTATACTAAGATTTGAAGAATTTCCTTTTCGCAAACCAATCTTAACGCTTCTGCTCCACTCGTACATCGCCAGAAATTTCTGAAGTACTTTTCTAAAATATTCAGCTAATATTTTCACAAAATAGTTTTAAATGTTTTTATTATTACGTACGGATTTCCGCAAGTAACGCCTCAATCTCTTCATTACTATATAATTAGGCAATTCTTCGTTTTTCAATATAGAAACCAATTACATCTGAGAAATCAGTACCATTTGAGAAACCAGCGGAAATACCGGAGGAGATCATCGTAGCTGATTCTGAAAATGTAGAAGAAGTACCAGAAATGACTCAAGATACTCAGCCAGCTGAGGCAGAAGATGATGAAGCTCAAGAAGTCCCCGAAGACTTTCCAGGTAATTGAATAACCTAAACTATCCGAGGTATTTTCCTAGGTTACCATAGAGGTAACCTAAGAAAATACATATGCCACTAAGGATAGGTAGAATAAAGTAGTCGTTGGTAAATTTCACTATGGCATATTTAGTCTCCGAAGTCACCGAAGTAAATAGAAGTAGTAGCTGAAACAGGAAAAGACTAGTCCCTTATTTAAAAAAAACTTGAATCTTAAAACATGAACGGTAGTAAAATATATTGTCCCATTATAATATTGTGACGCAAAATACAGTCACGTCATAAACTTTTTGGTTTTTACTTTAGACATTTTTTATGTGAAATGGCAAACATATAAAATTTTCATTAAATTAATAGTCACAGTAAAGTCGTTGTAACGAATATCTCGTGTCAATAACATTGATGCCAAAATAATAAATAATCGTAATTACCAACAAAAACATTGTATTGATTGCAGAACACAAATAAAAAAATATTGCACGAAAATTTGCGGTTTATATTTTACTAGAGGTACACACGTAATGTAATTATAAGGAAACATTATAGAAGATAATACAGTCATATCAAAGATGTAATATTTTCTTTTTTTCAATTAAACTCCATGTGGTATGTACTAAAAGTTTATATATGTATTTTTAGCATCAGAAGTGGTATTGAATTAAAAAGCAACAACAATTTTATAACATACGAATAATTTACATGTAATTACTGTTTTGTTTTACAATAGAACTAATATTACCTCGTCAAACAGCCATAAATTCAAAACAAATTAACAGGATTAATCACCAAAATAACACAGAACTTAGGCTTATAGCAAATATTGCCGAGCACCCTTCCATTAACCTCACTCTACCAAATCTCATTGTCAAAATGGCCAAACCACGGAGCCGTATCTACAGTCTATGGTTGGGTGACGTTACAATGTGTAGCAAACCTTCATAGATTATGCTAACACGGCCTCTCCTGATCATGCACCGTCCTCGGCTGCATCTTTAGAGGTGTTCTCAGCATTTACACCCGTATAGTAGTCAGGAGCAGATGAAGGGCCAGCTACGGAATCGTCATTTTCGTAGTCAGACTCTGTTAAAGAGAAATAAAGTATTAGTTAAATCATCACAGGCATAAATATGCCTGTTCTCTCATTCATCACAAATTCAAGGCCCTCATTCATTTTATTCATAGATTCACACTTAGCTATTTGTCACCTGAATTCTCAACTAGCGTCCATCACGCTAGCATTCTTCCACACACGTTTCGGTCATCCTCATAATTGCCTATAAGAACCACCCCACACGCTAGAAACGTGTCTGCAGGACCGGAGTCCAATACGCAATATGGAAAGCGTGGGATCGAAATCCAGTACGTTTAACATAATGCGCCTGCAGGACCGAAGTCCAATACACATAACAGAATGCGTTTGCTAGACCGAGGCCCAATACTTACGCATTGTATTATGTGTCTGCAAGACCGAAGTCCAATACGCGTTATCGAACACGTCTGCAAGGCCGAAGCCCATACGCATTAAAAATGCGTCTGCAAGGCCGGAGCCCATACGCATTAGAAAATGCGTCTGCAAGGCCGGAGCCCACACGCATTAGAAAATGCGTCTGCAAGGCCGGAACCCACACGCACTGGAATATGCGTCTGCAAGGCCGGAACCCACACGCACTGGAATATGCGTCTGCAAGGCCGGAACCCACACGCACTGGAATATGCGTCTGCAAGGCCGCAGCCCACACGCACTGGAATATGCGTCTGCAAGGCCGGAACCCACACGCATTGGAATATGCGTCTGCAAGGCCGGAACCCACACGCATTGGAATATGCGTCTGCAAGGCCGCAGCCCAGGAACATGCTGCTGGTCAGCGACCTCAGCACAGGGTGACAGCTAAGCCACGCCGCACCGCATCACTCTCGCATACACATACATTCATGTATACACGTAATGGATGTGCAGTGTAACTGTACTGTAACATAAAAAGGTTAGGCAAATATTTGCTTGCCGTTAAAAAAATGCGGCACAAATCTCAGGACACCACTCTCCTTTCCAGAGCACCACTGTCGATTAAACGTGTACAGGTATATCTTGTATGACAGCAGCACTAATATCGTTCTAAGCTGCAGTGGCTGTGAGCTCACTACATAAACGTTAACTTCACATTGACTGTTATATCGAGCCTTAGCAAAACAGTCACTTTCTTTGTGTCCTGGCTTTTTACATAAATAACACATGACTAGACTGGTTTTCGGGAGTTCTACGCTTCTTAGCACAACCCGCACTAATAATATGTCCAGTCTGACCCGCAAAAATAGCACATTGTTTCGGGGAGATCGATACCGCGTTTTTCCGCGAGGTTGGTAAAAGTCACGCGGTAGTCGTTTTTACTGCGGCCAGACTTTACGTATACGGCTAGGAATGCCACGAGTTTACCTGAAGTGAGATTCTCATTTGTGGCAGCAGCTTTGACTTGGACATTAGTGATGCCATGTATGACAATCTGAACCATTAATTCTTCGCTGAACTGACCCCGGACTGTACCTAAACGTAACAGTGAACGCCTCGCGTACTCGGCGTACGTAAGGAATTTGTCTGAGTAAGTGCTCATGACCTCGAATAGTATCTGAGCAAAGTCAATTTTGCGCGAACAAAGTGATTTAAACTCTTTAGAGAAATATGACCACGTACGATCATTCGTTGACCATTCGTTAAGCAATGTTTTCGCGTTCAACGCGCGATAGACATTCCGAATCTTTCCAACCGTTGGCAAGCTTGGCGCGTCCCACTTCGTCACACCACACCTCAAAGTTCGACAAATAGTAGTTACGAGATAAAGTATTTGTCATTGCATTTATTGCAGCTGCAAGAACTTGTGTTGCAGAAGGGGCGTCATTGTCACGTTGAGGTGTGCTGACAAGATTTGGTGGCAATACGCTTTCCGAGACGTTTAACGAGTTTTCCTCAACAGCATTTAGTCGCGCCATTATCGTACCTAACGCCTGCTGTTCTGTCACGGGTACGAGAACGAGACCCATGACGACGAGACCGTGAGTGAGGTTTATGGTGGCGTCGTCGGCGCGATGTGCTACGAGTTCGTCTCGCTTTGCGGCGCGACGACTCAGCTGATTTTTCACATGAACGGGATGGTCGCGGTATCACAAATTTGAATCAATGGCTGTTTGTTCCAATTAAACGCGAATGTAGTGACAAAGGCAGTGTGTGGGCACGAGCCTATCCCACTTCTGATTTTAGCATCAGAAGTGGTATTGAATTAAAAAGCAACAACAATTTTATAACATACGAATAATTTACATGTAATTACTGTTTTGTTTTACAATAGAACTAATATTACCTCGTCAAACAGCCATAAATTCAAAACAAATTAACAGGATTAATCACCAAAATAACACAGAACTTAGGCTTATAGCAAATATTGCCGAGCACCCTTCCATTAACCTCACTCTACCAAATCTCATTGTCAAAATGGCCAAACCACGGAGCCGTATCTACAGTCTATGGTTGGGTGACGTTACAATGTGTAGCAAACCTTCATAGATTATGCTAACAGTATATTTAAACTTTAAAATAGGGAGGGTAATAAAATAGGAAGATTTTGAGGTTGTCCCAGTATCCAGCATTAGTATTCAATACGACTTTGTTAGATCGAATGAAACCGACATTATATAATATAAATTTTCTTATAGTCAACTTGGGCGCCTAACCTTAATGCAAACTGTAGACAATGTAAAATTGAGCTCAGTTCTGAGCTTTAGTTTAGTTGTATAATGTTGTTTGGTATGTAACTACTGGTAGACGGTGTTCCTGTCCTACAAATACTTATATAAAGTCTGTCGTTTATAGCACGATAATGATTTATTATCAACAAGTATCCCTTTTCATTCAATATATTTTCTTGTTGGTAAACACCGTTTCTGCCCATGAAAGTAGAAAAGATGCAGTTTTAGATTCGTTTACTATCATCTCGTTATACAGTTCGGTTTTCAGGTTCCTAGACTTCTATAATGAGGACAGGAATACCGGTGTCGATACCGCGAACACGTAATGGTAATCGTTTTATTCTCGTTTTCAATATAAATGTCAATTATTACTAATATGCTGACTGAATATATACTTAATAATCTAAAATGACGAACGATAATCTTTACTTGAAATTGTAACATGCTAGAACAAGACAAAACAACAATACACTATCATGCAGTAGATAATAGATATTACCCCTCCAGCCTACCCATACTCCACACTAGACAGCTAAGCCAAGCAGTGTTAGCATAAATTAGCAGACAGAAACAAAATCGTTTAATATTTATAGGGACCTAAGTAACGTCTCAAATATCCAACGTCGCGTCGCGTCGTCTCATTTGTTTCAAAATAATTCAGGCTAGCTAAAACCAGCATCAAAAATTGCTATTTGACTTTGAATATTAATTAAATCAAATTGCAATTGTTGATTCGGATTGTTCCTGTTTCAGAATGTTCGAGTAAGTTCCGGTTATGCTACCCAGAACATATTTATTTCATTTTTATCATTCAGTTATTTCAAGTGTTGGTTAGCAACCCGAAACTTTATTAGGAGATTCTGATAAGGGACCTTAGTCTATTATCATTAGCAGAATATGACAACGTAAGTTGACAAGGTGGCATCTACCAAAATAGTTTGAGATTACCAGAAAGTTTTTAACTATTTCACTAGATGTCACTGCATGTCAGTTACAGTTATTGTAGGTACTTGCTCAAACGGAATAAAAATAATCCAGCACCTTGTTTATGAAAGCTTTGGTAAGGCTTGAGGTTCAAGTCCTGTCGGAATTGTATATGTTTTAGTTATAGTAGTTAATACGAATGCATCGATTACCTACGGTTTGATTTTCGCGTTATCGATACTGGGATGGTTGCCTGTTATAAGACACAGATTTATTTTATTCTTCACAGTGACTGTGGAATTGACGGTAATCGGATCTTCTGCGCATGAGAATAGCGATGAATCTGATTCAACCACTCTGTGTTCGTACAACTCATCTTGCAGTCTCTGTTGGAGAATCAAGTCTTTGATGGCATCCAACTCATGATCTGAAATACTGGTAATTTAAATATTAGACTTAGTTATTTTCTGCCTAGCTTTAGTTAAAATAATTCAAATGCTAAAGGACACAATATTTTATACGTTTATGGTACTCGTAACGTTCATAAATTAATGTTACTTGTAAGAAGGTACAATAGTATTGATGAAATGAAAAATTATAAAACCGTTTTAGATATCGTTTTCATGATTTTTAATTCAATCAAAGTAATTCGAATTGTTACTACCGTAGTACATAGCATAAAGATACATTTAAGTGAGAATTATGGGCGATGCCCCGTCCACCCACTGGACTTTTCCACTGGTGGGTGGACGGGAAATTCAAGTTTCCCCGTCCACCCACTGCAATAGAGTTGGAACCAAATCCACTGCTTCATCGATATTACAAATAATATATATTTTTGCTACTAGTAGCAGTGGATTTGGTTCCAACTCTATTGCAGTGGGTGGACGGGGAAACTTGAATTTCCCGTCCACCCACCAGTGGAAAAGTCCAGTGGGTGGACGGGGCATCGCCCATAATTATTGCCTTAAATGCACTATATCACTTAATGAATTGATTGTATTTTTTTTTTGCGTATTGAAGAAAAATACTTTTTTTGTCATCAGGTCTTACCGATGGTGATGACAGCGCGCCGACAGTGTCCATGCTATCATCAGCACGTGACACTACCCACTCTACTGATGTGGACTACGCCGGTGAAACGGCTGACGACGATGCAGAATAGACCCCCACTGGGCTCTGGGCTCTGGAGTAAGAGAGGGCCCAATATTCAGACACAATTTTCTTTTGTTGCGTTACGTTTTTTTTGTTTATGGCGTTCCTTTTTTTAACTGTTTTTTTTTGTTTGATGCCCTATTTTTTTGTTCGTCGCGTCGCGTAGCTGTTTTTATTACTATCGTTGCGTCTTTTTTTCCCTTGTTACCTTTTTTTTCCTATATGTCGTACTTTGATTTATTGTTGTGGGAAGAGTTTGATATGTTATTAATTTATTTCCTATTTTCAATTTCGGAATTATGTTTTTGTTTTATTGTGTGCAAAATTAGTTTTCTTTCGTTCTTTTTTGTTATGTCGCGTGTTAAATGAATATTACGATTGTGTTTTTTGTTTCTAATGGAGAGGTCAGATCTTTTTGTTTCGGTAAGTTCGATTGCATTGTTTTTAAATTGGTAATATTTCGTGACCAATTCGTGATTTTTTTATGTAACAAAACCGTGTGATAAAATAAATTATTTTCATTTTAAACCTCGATGTGTTTGTTTTATTTTATCTAACATACAACAAAAGGAAAGATAAATAAAAGGTAGGTACCTAATTTTATAAAACTCATTTGCTTATTTAAGGTGGGAGATAATTACTTTGTAGGGTTATTGTGCCTGTTCCCCGCTCTGTTACCGTCCACCGCGCTGTTCCCACCTCCTAGGTACCGTCCACCGCGCTATTCCCACCTCCTAGGTACGGTCCACCGCGCTGTTCCCACCTCCTAGGTACCGTCCACCGGATGGAGTTGATTTAAACTCTTGATTTAAAAGCGTAGAGTAGTAGATATATAACTCACCAACACGTACTTGCCTACTCATATAAATTTACTTCCTAAATACTCGTAAGTAGGTACTTCAATGAAATCGTAAGTCTTGCTTTTGTCACGTGAAGATCGGTCGGGAGTTGTAAAAAATAGCGGGACGAGGTAACTCTAAAGCAAGATAATTCGTTTTGATTTGCACTTTTCTGTACTCTGACTTGTTCTTAAGGTTCTGAAATGTGCCTTTTATAAGTTAAAATAATGGTTTTCATTGTTATCCCGTACAATAAACAATGTTCCATATTTGTTCCATATTATCCTGTTGGATGATGTATAAGACGACTAAACCAAAAAATGCGGCAAACGAGCAACATGCCACCACTCACATCGGTATTGCTGAATTTTATTTTTTATACCTAACTGGGTAACACTTGACCACTATCTCACCTGATGTTAAGGGACAGAATTCTAAAAACATATGTTAGATTTTGTCCCCACTTCTCCTCGTGTATTAACTTCGCGGTGTACATGGCGCCACGTCCGCAAGTCAACGGTAATATTTTATTTGATTAAAAATTTAGAGCGCTCTCTAGTAGAACTAGTAGAAACTATCTTGTCACACACGAATGTGATGTGTGCTGAAGCGCCATCTAGTACGCATACATGATACCAACTATTAGTTGATTGTATGCTGTAAATATCATAGTGTGACACAGTTAATAAATTTACCATACCTACAGTAGTACAAGTTTAGTCTTGATTATTACCAACTTGCTTGATTTTTGCAGTTTTTGTGTATGTTCATTTTTAATGAACATGAACTATGTATCTACTTTGATGCAAGGCGTAAGCTGTTACAGAAAAGATGGATTATTTATTACAAAAACAAGTATATCGTGTAAAATTTACACAGAAAATAAAAAAAAAGCTTTTTTACCCCAGATCAATATACAAATAGCGGGTTATACTATTGGGTATTTTTAACTGACTTCAAAAAAAGGAGGAGGTTCTTAAATCGTCTGTTTTTCTTATATGTTTGTTACCTCAGAACATTTGACCGGGTGAATTGATTTAAAAAAATCTTTTATTGTTTGAAAGCTGATACTTGTTGTTTGGTTCCATTTAAATTTCATCAAAATCGGTCAAGCCGTTTTTGACATACACTCCAATAACTGGAAAATATTTACTTATCTGGATGATAAAGTCGTTGACAATGAATGAAAATCGATCCCGTAAGTAGCGAGGGTCATAAAAAGAAGACTTCATCACCTAAAAGTGTGAATTAACTTGTCCAAGTCCAACACTAGTACCACGTGCACAATATTGTGATAATAGGTACTTTTGAACTATCTTGGTACCGACTTGAACAAGTTATTTCACACTTTTGGGTGTTGGAGTCGGTTCCAAGTATTCTATAGTTATCAAGTAGCGTAGTTTATTCAGATCCTGTCTTGGTTCCGCTAACAATCAAGGGTACCTGCTCGTGTCATTACTACAAGTCGTCGTGTCACTACTATTAAGATTTCACTAACAAAAATCACATGAAGAATGTAGTAGGTAGGTACAGTTATTGTTTCAATTTGTTAATAATAATAAATACATCTCGTGGATGCTATTGTGAAGATGGGTGGAACAACAAAACTTCTAACAAAATAATACCATTATTGAGATCACCCAAGGAGAAAGATAAGTATTTTGTTTGAAAATTTTATTACTATTTGTATTACTATTTGTACGTAATACCACAATATTACATAGCGATTATAAAACCGTGGTATTACTGTTATTACCTGTATTTGTCAAAGATTACGAAAGATACGTTTATGTTTGTAAACGACACCCGTGCCGTCAATTGATGTATGTACTTGAATAGATAGATTATGTTTCGAAGATGCACCGGAGTGCGACATAAAATCAGACATTCTATGAGAGTAGGGCTGCCATCCGACCGGGTTTCCCCGGATTTCCCCTAGTTTAGAGGGCGTCCGGGGGCGTCCGGTAGGGGTTTTTAAACAGTGTCGGGGTAAAATCCGGACACTTGTGTCAGGAGAATCCGGATTGATTGAAGTATAAGCAATTGATTGAAACAAATCTGAGTTTAAAATTCATTCGTAAGCTGCATACAAGTTAACTCCGGCGCTGCGCTGCAAAATCTACAACAACAGACCGTACCCCGCGCCGCGCTGGTCCCACCATAAAAAAACTGCCACCGACACCGATCATTCACTCACTGTGTTGGTGTTTTGGCGCATTTGGTGCTAAGTCTTGAATATTTCTAGGGTTTTTGGCGCTTTTTTCTCATTACCATAAGCTAAAAAAAAGTGGTTGAATAAAATTTTGTAAAATATTTTTTTTAGGATAGCTTCCATACATGTGAAGTGGGGATGAAATTCTTTTTTGTCGTCTAACCCGTCGTATGTAGTATCGTTGCATAAGTATTTTAAAATTATTTAGGGGTTGCTAAGATTGTTTTTCGATTAAATGCTCCATTTACGAAATATTACACTTTAAAGTGCAAATTTTTGTTCCAGCAGGGCGTCCCCCCCCCTCTAAAAGCTAAACTGCTGGCTTGAAAATACTAAAACAATTCATGACGATAGTGCAGTCCATGAACTTTAAAGGAAAATTATAGCGGTTTAGATAACTTTATTGGTTTAGCAGTAATAGTCGTTAAACTTGGGTGTTGGATAATTTTGTACCAAATATAAAATCCTAAGAATAAATCCTTTTAAGTGACTAATATGAAGTAGTTCGTTGTTTTTCAAGGCTAAATACTGGCAATGAAACTTAAATAAATAAATTAATACAATAAGTATTTAGACCTCATACTCGCCGTACCGTACACAAGAAGTATTTTCTGGTCCCACGAACACAAGACTGGAAGTTATATAATATATTTAACTGCTAAACTAGTCTAGTCCTAGTCCGGCCATTAGTTAAAAATAAATGTAAAAATAAGTTATAAGTTACAAATGAAAATGCATTTTTTCAATGAAGTTATGTATTATTACTAAAACTGACATGTACATATTCATTAAAGCCTCAGCAAAAAATGAAAGCAATATTCTATTCGAAACGGCCACCTTTACCTGTCTGGCCATAAATCTGTGGGTTAACGCACTGTTTCCATGAGAAATTTTACCACTGCTTGCTTCAGAGATTTTATAAGAGACTCAATGTCAGCGTGTCATTTAGAACAAGCCATGTACTCTAAAACTGGCCTTAATTTGTACACTTGTGGGTGGGCTTTTGTGGATTGAGGACTAGGCTAGACGAGGGCCAGGATGTAGCTTTATGACGCCTTGGTAAGATACGCCCCACCAAATGTTCACTGACGCAGGATTACTACCACGTTGTACCTGTCCAACCACTTGAGCAGCTTTTTTAGAACTGTGAGCGCACAGTTTATCATTTCGTTGATTGTAGGTTTCTTCAATCGTTTTTTCATCAGTGAAAATAATATTTTACTGCCCTTCACCTGCGTATTGCGACGGAGGGCATTTTGATCGTGTATATCGACCATAAGGACCAAACTTCAGGTCTTGTTTTATAATACATGATATTTTCCTAGTGTGAATCTTCATTTCTCGCAATAAGATTATTGATGAGTTATCATAATATTTTTGCTTCCTAGTGCGATTTCGACCAATTCTGGCTTTAACAGCCTTTGTAGTTCTGTTAGAATGCACGCGGTTGCCCTGATCTTTTGACAGATGGTATCTGTTGATATTACGATATACGAACATACGGCTTATATTAAGCTTTTGAAGTGTCTGGAATATGACCGACGGCTCCATACCCACTTTGTGCAAGGCGATCAATGCAATCATATTTTCTTTAACACCCCATTCCATAATGTAATTTGATAATGAGCACGAAAAATATGCGAGTGGCGCGAAGTCGAAAGAACTTTTTAAAATAATAAACGCGTTCCTAATTCCAAATAATTGTTTTTGATTAGTTGAAAACAAGAAAAGTTTTTATATTACAGTATATATGGCCAGACTAGTTATATAGTATGATAGCCCTCTTATAAGCTTACTTGCATTTATAGCTGTATACTTTTTATTTTTCTTTCATATATATACATTATATACTATTTTAGAATAGAATTGAATAATTATTTATTGGTACACAAAATAAATTAAATGACATACAACTTGTTACAAACAATATAGAACTTATAGCACTTAGTTTGAGTTATGTGCACACCTGTTAAGGTGCAACCATAAACTGATTTTCAGTGAATTCCTGAACTCGGGCTAAGATATTCGCCGTGAATAAAGTTAACTAGAAATAAAAGCGAGTTCAAGTCCTACGAATAAACACTTATATATCAAGACACAGACAAAACGGCAATCTATGAATAGGACTTATTTAAATGGGTAAATAACTTGTACTCTCAACCTATGCCTTACTCACAAAATTTATTTACTAAATTTGTGGTTCTCACAATAATTACTATAAGTAAAAATACTTATCAGGTCCATGGTTCGAATCCTGCCGCGGGCTTGAGCTTCACCGCATGGTGTAAGGGCATTTTGCGAATGCCCGCCTGGCTATCAACCACCTTCAAGTATAAAATCTGTCGCGAAGCACCTAACGATGTGTTCCGGCAGCAGTCCTTGAGAACCAGTATAATTACAGGCACATGAAACTTAATAGCTATGTATCAAAGTGACGGGCGCATCATATTCTTCGTGAAACACGTGGAGGAGAATAAAGAACTACAGAATCATTCTATAATATGATAACGGGCTACTACGGAACCCTACATTGTGCGTGGCCCGACACGCATTTGACCGTTTATTCTATAGTAGTGCACAGAAGGACGGTGTTTACTCAACATAGCTTAGTAGTAAAGTGATAATGTTGTTCTACTGTTATTATTACGCTTTGGCCTGAACAAGTAAGTACCTAGGTTCAACATGTTTTTCTGTTTCAACATGTTCATGTTTTTCTTACCTTTCCATTGTAAAAGACATACTTTTCCGAGATCTACGAAAAAACGTAGTCAGGTAGCTAGATTAGGTAGTATCTATTAAATGTTCACGTTCATTAGATATACTTAACTCTCTAATTATATGAAAACATGCAAACTCGAGATACCTAATAAATTCGCAAGCATTGTAATTGTAAATTGAATACGCGTCAGAAAACTTAATTATACGTAAATATAACACGTATCAAATAAATAGTAATACAAATAAAAAAGTCACCAAAAAGAATCTAAGTATGTGAGATTCGATCCACTGTACTCGAACTTCCGATTCGACTTCAGTAGTTTCACACTATATAGTCATTGAGTAAAGTGTCGAAAATTACACACATATCGTTTATGCCTTACTGTCGGACACATTATATTATTAATGTTTCACGTACATACGTAAAATTATTATTGTAAGAATTATGTCGTAAAATTAAAATTTGACCAAAAAGAATCTCTTTACGCTAGATTCGATCCAAGAGCCTCTTGATTGCAATGCAATGTTACTGACAATGCGCTATTTGAACGACGATTGATTGGTCGAAAATTATGTACATAAGCTTTGTGCCTTATTGTCAGAAACTGTATAAATGATGATGATGATATCATGATGCATCTAAAATAATTACGATACATTCATTAGGAAAAATTCTGAATGCTGCTTATAATAATTATTTTAGGTAGCTAAAATTGTACCTACGTCTTGTAAAATGTTTGAAGTGTTTTTTATATTGCGTTAGGGTTCACAATCACATGATATAGATATAGATGCTTGCCTTATTATGGCCATCATGCGTTTTTGACGATTTTTATACATCTTTTTTGCACTCCCAAAGCGTTTATTTCTAATTTTACCCATTTTTTATTTTAATTGAGATCGCCGATAAAAGTGACGCAGGTCCGACGCACGACGCGGCTGACCGCGATATGAGCGAGGATGATAGCAATATACGTAGATCGGTGGAGTAAATAGTGCGACATGATGTTAACGCTTCTCGGAATGAAAGGGCGTATGTGACATTTTGTAAACAGGCTCAGTACGCATTAACTGTGCTTTTTTTGGATAAAAATAATCTATGGAATTTATTGTACTTAAAAAATCAATATTTTAGAAAAAAAAAACAAATTTTAATACACTAAAATCTGGCGGAAAAGTGGGAATTCTCTATTTTCAGAGGTGTTTTTGACATTTTTTTCTATCGAGCCAATTATTAGGAAACATGTTTTGAAATCGATGAAAGTATTACTTATATCCTTGAGTATCGTGTATTTAAATTGCAGTACCATCCGGTACCTGGTTTATGAGATTTTCAATATTTTGTTGGCACTATTTCGTAATTTCCGAGCCTTAAGTGATGATACGATCGACGATGGAGCGCGCTTACCCAGAAGATACCTATTCACTCGCGTTTTGAAGACCCCCATATTGTACTTAACCGGAAACACAGACTCAGGCAGGGTATTCCATTCCCTGGCGGTTAACTTGGCACTTAACAGTGCTCTAGAAATGTTAGGCCCTAGGGGTATGTTTGGAACGCAACTTAGTGTAGGCAGTCTACATTGTCTATGACTTTTTGAGTTGGGTTTTTTTTGCTAGGCTGTCTACTCTCGGTTCTGGCGCCTTTTTTGAAAACCGTGTGTTCGCCAGACAATTTTTGAGTTTAAGAGAAAAATGTTGCTTTTATTGTTATGTACTTAATTGAATTTGTTTGTTGCGCGTTATTTTGAATTTATGACCACGCGATCTATAAATTTTGATTTTTGTAATACTAAAATTGGAGTGTTGTGATCTCTCAAGAAAGAAGAACTGGACCCATCCTCCTCGCCCAGGCAGTAAGTACCGTCCTGATAGAATCGGCCGATTATATTAGGTAGGGAAGCGCTAGGGTGAGATCATCGAAGTCGACGTGACTTCAACCATTGTAAGTTGTTGTATTTATTGCTAATAGCCCCGTGGATCACGGGCCGGTTAAGATTTACAAGATCCAGGTTGTCCAGGCAGAAGAACTCTGCTTACCATACCTGCCTGGGCAATCTGCGAATCTTAACAGGGTATTCACCCGAGAGGTAGAGGGAATACTGTAAAAGAGAATTAATAACATTTCCAAGGGGGTGGGGTTCCAAGATGGCGAAATTTTCATAATCAAGTCTTTTTATTCGCCTGGTTGTAGCGAAATAGTACACTGTGTATTAAGGTAAGTAAGGAATTACGATCGAGGCTCTAGTAGAAGCCCGACGTCGAAGACTGAGGGCTTTATGAGTCGAGGTTCATCAGTAGGTAATTCCCGCACCGCCCGTGAAACATACAATGTTTTTCATCACATTTGCGAGTAAATAATTATAAATTAGCTTTTATTACACAAGTCAGCACAACTATTATTACGAAGTACGTGAACTTTATCAAGCGGATGGTGGGCTTTTTGCCCAAACCACAGATTATACAAATGTTTACTGTAACAGCCAGATTGTCCACTGCTGAACACAACCTTAATGGAAGAATAAAAAATTGTGGCATATACCTATTACGTAGGTATTTGCCATAATCACCACGCTCGGCAGGCGGCTTGGGGATCGCAGTGTAAGTTCGCAGTTCTTTAGAAGGTGCTGCTGCCCACCTTCCAGGATTTTTCCCTTAGTCGCCTCTTACGACACCCACAGGATGATATGGGGAGGTGCAATTCAAAACCAACCGGAATTGTGATTGTGTGTATATAGATAGATCCTTTTTTTTTGTTCTCATGAGAAAAATGCATTTACGCATACACACCCGCCGCGGAGCAGGTTGTTATGTCGAACTCAGGGTCAATAGGGAACCCACTACCGACTAAAAACTTCATGGTGTTCCGTAGTCATTGACTAGTGACAGGGGCCGCGGGGTCACTCGCGCTCTCATCCGCAGCCCCCATCGCCGTCGCTGTCCGCTTCAACGGGCTCAGCCTCTTGGAAAAACCCCTCCCCCCAATGCCGCTTCGTGGGATGACCTGGAACACGAGGGCATCCACACCTCATGAGGACTTAACCCTGATAGGGGGTGTCGGCCGTCCCCACGGCCAACACCCAGGTCTTCTGAGCGGAGACGGAGTGCGAGTACGATCGGCTCGCCTCCGTGTCCGCGCCCTGCGGAGCCGAACAGAGAGAGGATCTCTCTCCCTTTCCCGCTCCTCCACCTCCCTCTGTGAGAATATTGTCTCGCAAAACGAGGCCACCGCCACCCACGGCTTCTCATCACCAACCATCTTTACAATGTTGACTGGCAAGGAGAGGATCTAGATAGATCCTGGGGTGCGATTATCACTTACTCAGTGACTAAATATTATCAAAAAGTCATGTAATCACCGACTTTCAAAAATTAGTTTTTTTAAACTTACTTGTGAATAAAATTCTCATACCAATGATATCAATTAACTAAAGAGTGGTGCTACCTACCCGTAAATTCAATCACTGGTTAGTATTTTCGTAATTTGTAAAAGTCAACGTTGAAATTGAAACTCTGCACTACGTCAGTTAACTATTAGCCAGTGTTAAATCGTTCTTATGGTACTGATTTTGATAGTATTTAATATTAATTATTCTAATATAATATATAAATATAAACGATATCAAAGTCACCGATTATCTTTTGGTCACCGGGGAATTTAAAACCATCTATGACATTCAAAAGCTGCACCCCTGGACTCACGTGGTATTTTTGGTCGAAAACTAGTACAATATATAATATTATCTATCAATAATAAAATATGTATTTTATTTATTTATTCATTTATTTATCTATTAAAAATATAAGCACGGCATTACAGTTACACCAATGCGCCGTGATATACAGACATATTATTTACAAATTTATAATAAAGTACATAATTATTGAAACAAAAAACATTTTGGATTAAATAAAATAAAATGTAAATAAAAATTTATGAAAATATCGAATTTAAACAGCAATTGAACTTTTCCTTACACTATCAATCTTCTCACAGTACCTCAAACATGCATCACATACTTTCATCCATGTGTGAAGTATATGTATGAATATGTATGAAGTATGATCATTTTATTTAACATAAAAAAGTATAGAGCAATGAATAGAGATGATTAGTTGATTTTTAATAGGTGAACAATACTTTTTACGAGTAAAAGCTAGCAACTGCAATATATGGTCATACAAAAGCACAATGACCCTACCTAGTCGTATGTTGGTATTTTCCATACTCATTCGAGCTCATTCGTAACCACCGCGATTCTAAATGTCACAAAACTCCACCACTTGCATCTGTAACTGTGTACAACGATTGTGGAAAAATGGAAGATTTACTGCAAGCCCAAATCCGAGACAGCTGCCGGCTCGCGCTGCCTGAAGGACTTCGGGACCTGATGTGTGATATATCTAGAGAGGTAAGAATTCATAATAAGCAGCCACTTATTCGATGACTTGTTACATTGAACTCTTTTGAAAATTATTCAGTTAAACCGGATAAAATGAACCCTACGTCGTTTTCTCGTTGTCCTACTAATTTATTATATTATTAGGACCACGACGAAAACTTTCTTCTGTTCGTCCTGCTGTTGAAATTAGACAAACATTTTACCTGCTGTATAGCAAAATTATATGATTTTCAAGTAAAAAGTACCAGGTAAACATGACTCCCAAGGATTAACTTAAATACCTGAAGATTGAATATTATTAAAGACTATTGATTCACAGATAGTCGGTTAGTATATTTTATACCTAACGTAACAGCTGAGATAGTAATTAGGTATTTACAAACCTTAATTACTAACTGACCAACCAGATGGACAAGATAGGTGGTAAGAAACATGTATTTCTAGATGACCAACCAGGTAGATAGGTCAAATTGTCAGTTGGGAATGGGGGATTAACAGATAGGAATGATTAAGGTCTTGCCTGATAGTTGGTCCACGGGGACTACCCGGATAGGTAATTCTAAGTTAATGGTAGTTGATTAACTTTAAATGACGCCATAGAACATATAATAAAGACGTAGCACCGCGCTCGTCTTTGCCTCTGTCACTTCTCTTCTTTGCCTGTGTAATTTCTCTTCAAAAGTTCGATATTATTGGGCTTCTTTGGCAATAATTCCTCTGTATGAATTTAATTGTGATCTTGTATCGACGAAGCAGTTCTTTTCTACTCTGCAGTGAGTGGAGTGATAAATGTGATTAACTAATGGGTATGATAAAGCTTCTACAAGAAAGAGAAGACAGTGAGGTTGAGGTGAACAAAATTGTGTCAAAAAACACTGAGCTCAAGAATGAACTTGCTGGTTTATATACTAATTACTCAGAAGCGCTCCATCAAAATGAACAGCTACAGAACATTGTATTGTCATTTAAAGAATGTAGTGAGACACATGAACAGGCCTTGAGCCGTATATCAGAACTAGAGTTTGAATTAAGCAAGGCTCAAGATGAAATCTCATTGTTAAACTCAACAAAGTTCAGTGAACAGGCCGCTGACACCTTAAATTTATATAATGAGCTGGTCGGTAGTGGCATGGAATCAGCAAGCTCCCTGCCACCAATTGAAACTATTGACTTGACTGATGAGAACACTATATGTAGTCAAATTCCAGTCTTTCAGAGCCATAAAAAAATCAAAAAGTATTTTAAGCTTAAGAAACTGATGTTTAAGTGCAAAAAAACAACTTAAAAACCTAAACTATTTCAAGAAAAATGTGAATTTGGTGAAAGATAAGCTACTATTACAGGAAAAACTTCAAAATTGTCTGGATGAAGTAGAAATCACAAAACAATTGTATGATGATGATACTCTGAGTCTTCGCTCTGAGCTGCTAGACAAAGAGAAATTATTGCAAAATATTTTCTCTAGCTACTTATCAGCTCAAAACCATCTTAGTGAGCACTACAATGAAGCTATAAGTTTAATTGATCTCGTGACCACCAATATGGAGAGTGTGAGAACTATTGAGTGTGCATGCTCAAAGTCTCTTGGTCAGCCTCAACCAACCAGAGAGCCACATGCAATACCAACAATTTGCCATACACCTCTGCCATTGAACAAAACATACACAGAAGCAGCGCAGAGGGAGAATCAGAGTATCACCACTAACCAGGATATGGTTACGAAGGTTTTGGTATTTTCAGATGCAATAGGTTACCTCATTGATAAGCCTCAGTGCATTTAAAATTATGTTATGTGCTTTTCCCTATTCAGAGGCACTGACAAAAAATCAGAATGAGCATATTCATTCATTAAATAGTATATTATATAATATGACATGTCGTCATAGTGACAAACTTATATTTTTTGACTGTAATAAATTTATTACTAAATTTATGTTGACTCGGGATAGGATGTACCTACCTAAAAAATATAAGAATCTGATTGCTACTTGGGTAGCTTATAATATTGAGTCGGTTATAGGAAATATAACCATGTCTTCTATTGACGATACAGATTTTAGTACATGTACTAATAAAAATGTTGAGTCAAACTGTTTAAACTTTTAAGTCCGACAACAGGGAAGTGTTTTGACATAGCACTGTACTACCAAAATATAAATCGCTTCTCTGGCAAAATACTTGAAATTGAAATGCTCTTAGATAAATATCCTTTTGATATATTATGCTTTACTGAAACATGGCTAAAAGCTGATACAATGTTATTTAATGTTAAGAATTTTAGTGTAGGCAGTGCGTTTAACAGATCATCTGCAGAAGGAGGAGGGTGTATTATTCTTGTAAAAAATAACTTAAAATTTAAAGAACGCCATGACTTAGTCAGATGTTCTGTTGAACGTGTCTGTGAAGTTGCTTGTGTGGAGGTGGACAGGCATCTTGTGCATTTTTATCCACTATGGAAAGTATACTGCAGAAAATCTCTAAATGTAGAAAACCCATATTTGTATGTGGTGATTTTAATATAGATATTTTAATGAATTCTAAAAATAAGACTGATCTTATTTCATTATTTAAGTCATTTAATTTGAAATTTCTGTTCTGTGAGCCCACTAGGATAACAGACACTTCATCTACCTGTATAGACAATATATACTCAAACTGTAAGATTAAAGAAAAGTTAATATTGAAAGGTGTTAGGTCTGATCATGAGGGCCTTGCGATAAAATTTGATGGAAATAGAGAAATAGAGAGGTATGAAGTTGAACATAGGCCGTTAACAACCAGTAGGCTAGAAACTCTTGGTACCAACATAGAAGCTAAGCTTGGCATAACAAGTTTTTCTCACTGTGACCCGAATGACATCTACAATAACTTATTTTCTTTAGTAAATATTGAGTTTCAAAAAGTTTGTCCAAAAATAAAGAAAAAAATAAATCGAAAATTGAAGTTTGGTGATTGGGCAACTAGAGGTATTTGAAAAAGTAGAGATTATTTGTTTGATCTTTATCGCAGGAAAAATTTGACATCTTGCAAGCAGTTTCATGATTATGTTAGGAACTATTCAAAAACTTTTAAGTCTGTTTGCTTGTGTGCTAAATCTCTTTTTATTAGAGATAAAATTAGCAAGTCTAAAAATAAAATAAAAACCATTTGGAAGATTATAAATATTGAGACTGGTAAAAATAAACCTAGAGATTCAAGATATGTCTTAACTATTAATAAAAATCAAATCTCTGATCCAATACAAGTGGCGAATATATTTGAAATTTTTTTTTCTAACTTACCCCTAGAAGTCACTAAATCATTGGATTCTTGTCCCAATGTAGCAGAAGCCCTATTAAAACATAATTTTCCCTGCAAAACACCGGACTTTTCTTTTAGATACACGACAAATTTTGAAATTATAAATACATTCAAAAGTTTAAACATAAAGAGTACTGAAGACTTGTGGGGTATGTCAGTTAAAGTGGCAGAGTCTATAATTTGCATTATCGCACCATACTTAGTAACAATATTCAATCTTTGTGTCGATAGAGGAAATTTCCCCGACTTAATGAAACTATGTAAAATCACTCCAATTTTGAAGTCGGGGGCTGCATCTGACCCTTGCAATTATAGACCTATTTCCATCTTACCTGTTCTGAGTAAAGTATTCGAAAAAATTATGCTCAAACAACTTTTATCTCATTTTAATGAGCATAATATATTGAATGAGAATCAGTTTGGTTTTACTAAGAGCAGATCCACTACAGATGCAGGTGTTCAATTGATGTCACATATACTTGAAGCCTGGGAGAGTTCACATGATGCTATTGGCGTATTTTGTGATCTTTCCAAGGCATTCGACTGTGTAGAACACTGCACTCTGATTCGTAAGCTTTCACACTATGGTATTCGTGGAAAAGCTTTGAATCTAATAGAGTCTTATCTGTCAAACAGGCTACAGAGGGTTGGAATAAATGGCAATACTTCTTCCGGGTCTTTGGTAAAAATAGGTGTACCGCAGGGATCAATTTTGGGACCTTTTCTGTTCCTAGCGTATATTAATGATCTGCCTTGCATGGTCAAAGATTTCTGCAATATTGGTTTATTCGCCGATGATACCTCTCTGATTTTTAAAGTAGATAGGAAAGATAGTGAACTCATTCATGTAAATAATGTGTTATCTATGATCTCTGAATGGTTCGCCGCTAATAATCTTCTCTTAAATTCAAAAAAGACCAAATGTTTAAAGTTTTCTTAACCAAATGTTCCTTATGTTGAACCAAACATTAAGCTTGGCTTAGATAAACTCTCTATAATTGACAAAGCGACAGTCTTTCTGGGAATTAAAGTGGACTCAACTTTACAGTGGGATCCACATATACATGATCTAGCCGGAAGACTTAGTTCTGCCGCATATGCAGTTTGTAAGATAAGACAGTTAACAGACGTAGCTACTGCACGGCTAGTTTATTTCGCGTACTTCCACAGTATTATGTCGTATGGTGTATTGCTGTGGGGAGCTGCTGCTGAGATGGAAACAATCTTTATCTTACAAAAGCGTGCAATTCGAGCCATATATGAAATGGATCCTATGGAATCTCTAAGGGATCTTTTTAAAGAAATTAATATATTAACTTTACCGAGTCTGTATATATTTGAAAATATTATGTATGTTCGGAAAAATTTGAGTAAATTTAAATTAAACAGTGACAACCACGATTACAACACTAGGAACAAATATAAATTAACGGTACCGTGTTTTAGATTAGCAAAGACAAATAAAAGGTCCTTTTTAGGTAATTGTGTGCGGTTTTATAATAAAATTCCCGAACATATTACAATGCTCACAGAAGGAAAATTCAAATTACATGTGAAAAACATTTTGATTAAGAAATCCTACTACACAGTTTGTGATTACTTAAACGACAAAAATGCTTGGAAAATTCCACCTCTGCCAAGCCATCACCTGTCTCCTACGTAATTTAAACAAATATTGTAATAATTGTATTATATTGTTTATAACAAATTGTAAACAGACGTTTAAAAGAATGGCCCCGAGTTTCTTGCCCGTTCTTCTCGCAGTGGCTCTATAAATTTTTTTGCTGAACGTGGCAGTACAATGTAGAATATTTCAATATTAAAGTTTGTAATTGACCTTCATAAGAGCGTCGTAGACGCCTAAATTGAATAAATGATTTTGAATTTGAATTTGAATTTGAATGGGTTAATCACATTTATCCCACTAGAAGAAAGTCCAGTAGATGGATGGATCCTCACTTGGGGACAGATCGGAATATACCATTTGATGAGATGAATTGGAATTTTACCTATGTCAGCCAGAGAGTTGAAATACTAGAGAAGTTATATCCAAACCCCACTGCTCTAAAAGCTTACTAGAATTAACCTAGAAAGAAGAAGAAATAAAGAAAATACATTTATTTGGCACACAAAAACTTCAACTTATACATTTAATATTTAAAAACCAATAGGTATATAAACAGTTCAGGTGCTGCCAAAAAGGTAATATCTCAGCAAAATGCCGAACGTCTGAGACATCCGGCGCTGGTTTTCAGATACATCCTTGCAGGTGGCTACCAAATAATAACTATACCTATCTACATACCTACGCACATGTATATGCAGTTTGTAATGACAAGGAAAGAATGTTCAAATATTATGCGTCATATCTGTTGTAAGAAAGAGATAAATAAGCAATTCGCGTAACCACCGAACCGCCACGAGACGTTCCGATCACCATTACACTGCGATCTCTTTCACTCCCTCACGCCAAACGGTACGCATATCTCGCTCAGCCATTTAATTGAGATTAGTTCCTAACATAAAACAAAATGACGATATTTTCTATTTCATCAATAAAAGCAATAATTACGCGAGAAATGAAACAGTTTTCTTATCTCTCACAGTGCTTGTATAATTGGTGCAGAGTCTAAAGACACAAGGAAGGCATATTGTACACTGATTATTCCTAAAAACACGATTAGCAGCGATGTATTCCCCGGACGCTCGGAAACGCAAGACTGGTAGTGACTCTGGTAATTACCCTGAGTTCGTCTAGTAAATATGGAGACACACAACTCATCTACAGGTAAAAAAATCTTAAATGTCAGCTATTTAATATCATGACTATGAGGATTACAGTGCCCAGGCGGCTATATGTAAGGACTGTGTATATCTTCCTGAAGGATTTTTGTATGGTAATAGGGTATTTAACGAATGGAATGCCCTGCTATCAACACGGAACTCAGCTCCGCTGAACAATTATTTTATTTATTAGTACCAAAATCATAATGCAATCTTTGGAAAATAGCAAAATCGCGGTAACGATTCACATTAAATGCTATTGTTAACTGATGTCCATCACTTATAACGATCTGCTTTTCAGAAAACAGCTATCGGATTAGAAAGTCATCACTGCCGTACTAAGTATCTAGGCACAGTAGATTTCTTTTTCCACTATTCCGTCCACGAATATTCCCTCTTGTACTGTGTCGGTTTCGGATCAATGCATTTCAGAAATAAATCCATTTTCAGTTTGGAATCTTCATCTTCATCTGCAACGAAGATCTCGACGAGTAGGTATCATTTTTGTTAAGATGCTAGTGTTCTAGAATCAATAGTTTTCCGTCGCCTAATGTCCTGTGATACTAATATGATTATCTAAGAGTGGAACTAAAAATGCTTACAGCGGCAAATAACATTCTGAATTTGCTATTTGTCTTTTATGGGTTATCCCTTCAGCTCTGTTACCCGATTTACAACTTACACAACAATTTGTACTAGTCCATTAATATTCCAAGTACATGTCATCATTAAACTCAAGGACAACGCAGACGTCTCGCCTCGCCCCACTGCGATTGTTTGCGAGCTTGTCCGAATCGAGGCGACGCCGATCGGCGTTGGTTAGCTTACGTTGTATTGAGTTCCAGACAGAAAATACTGAACGCCTTGAGTTTGCAACGGTGGTAGTTTTTCGAGGGTTTTTTTTAGCGCTTGTACCGAAGTTTGCTTAGCTGTTCTTAACCGAACAGCAAAGTTAAGCAAGTCTGCCGCGGCCATGAGTTAGATGGGTGACCGCTCCTGACATTACTACTGAGCGCTTCCGTGATTCGGAGGGTACGTTAAGCCGACGGTCCCAATTGTTGTCTTAGGACGGCAGTCGCTATAGCATGGTGGTAGGGCATTTTGCGAATGTCCACCTGGCTAGCCACCACCCTCAAGTAGAAAATCTGTCACCAAACACCTAATGGTGTGTTTCGGCACCTGTCCTTGAGAGCCAGTAACGCTAGCTTAGCCTGAACAACACCTCCGATTACATCATCAATTACCATCAGTTGAGATAATGGTCAAAGGCTAACCTAAAAGGCATAAAAAAGGGCTACCGGCCAGCTTTGGGGTACTGTCCGTTATCATAGATGGAAGATGTAACTTGTAAAAATGGAGGATGAAATAGGACAAATATTACAGTATAATTGGAAAAACAGGAACACGAAGATATGTTAAAATTATGGACAAACTAGCTTTCCGGGCGCGGCTCCGCCCGCGCGTATGTCGGTTATCGCGCGAAAACATTAACCTCTTTTTGCGCAGTCGGATAAAAACTATCCTAAGGTTTTTCCCGGGTCTCAACCTATCTCCATACCAAATTTCATTTAAATCGGTCCAGTAGTTTTGGCGTGAAAGCGTAACAGACAGACAGACAGACAGACAGAGTTACTTTCGCATTTATAATATTATATAGTATTGATAGTATTGATAATCAATTGGAAATAAACTTTTTACTTTCTTTAAGATATTAAACAGATACACTCGTATGTAATAATACTATACTATACACTATACTTATTTAAAATAGGTAGGTAGTTATTTCTCCTCACAATCAGAACTTAAGTGAGAATACGTCAAATCAGGCCAATGTAAGTTGTGGTGATTGTTTTGAATTTGAATAAAAAATGGGTGTATGAAAAATCGGCTAAGTACGAGTTGGACTCGCGCACGTGGGTTCCGTGCCATTAGCTATACAACATTAAACTTCATATTTTAACCTTTTTTTGTTTTAACGTGCCCTAGCCCGACTCACACTTGGCCAACTTTTTGTATTTGTTGTTATGGCGGTTATTATAGGTGTTATATATATATACAAATTTTCACAGATGTATGATAGTATGTATTTCTGTTGCCGCTATCAGGCAACAGAAATACATCATCTGTGAAAATATCAGCTGTCTAGCTATCACCGTTCTTGAGTTACATCCTGGCGATAGACGGACGGACGGACGGACGGACGGACAGCAAAGTCTCAGTAATAGGATCCCGTTTTTACCCTTTGGGTACGGAACCCTAAAAATTTATGAGGAGGGTAGCGAATTCACCGAAATAAAGGCGTTATAGGTTCAGCGCCGGGTCGGTCAGTGTGCGCAAGCCTTTAAACGTCACTGTAGTTGGAAAACTAAATAACTGATAAAACCAAAATAACGAGAAAAATGCGATTTACTGTTTATTGGGTCTACAATGATGATAACTTTGTTTCATAAAAAAAAATCTCGTGCATGTTTTTTGCTTTGAAATGTTCTATTAATTGATGTTGTGTCTATTTTTTGTTGTAAGATATTACACATTTGTTAGATAAACAATAAAGCATCTATGTATATTTTCCTCGCCAAAAATTTAAGCATTTGATGCACATTTATATTTTCATGATAGTTGTTTACAAAAATACAGTAAAACAGAAAGATGCGACTTAAATTAGACTATAGATATGCTATAAAGTCGTTTTCACAAAATGTGTTAGTTATTTATTTTTCCATCTACAGCGACGATATATCCTTTTCTCAAACCTGCTTGGAAATGTGAGCATTATTTTGACAACCTTCTTCGAGATAAATTGAAGTTGCTGTACTGGCCAAATACATGCGCGCAGCGGCCGGCAAAAAATGTATGAAAATCTGTATCTGTCGTGTCTAGCGGCCAAATAAATTGCATATAGTAAACTCATATCTATCGTGTAATTTAAAAATGGAACGCTCTTTTACTTCGAAGCATGGCAACCAAGGAGGTAACTTATCAAAGGTTTTATTTAAACTTTGATCTGGCTTGCAAATAGAACGCTGTTTATTGAAAATTGTACATTTAACAACTGTATCTTCAAATAAAAAAATCTGCCTAGGTACTTTGTTTTAATTTCCGCGCATTATTTGAGAAAAGCACTATACAAGCCTTGGCCACAACTAGGCACTGATGGACTTACGTATGTGTGCCTCGTCTTCGCCTCAGCCCACATTTACACGTTCGTCCATCAATGCCTCCTTTGCTGGCCGCTGCAGTAATGTACTATACATTCACATTTATCATTACAGATAATAAACTAACCTAGAAACCATTTAACAAATGAATTCCAGGTACTGCGTTCCCAGCCGGCTGATCTGTACAAATTCATCGTTGACTACCTATCAGCTCTGTTGATAGTACGTGACACATTACCCATTGCTTGCCGGTTATGTCGTGAAGTTTGTGAGTGCTCATGCCAACCGGAATTGGAAGAGGAGTTAAGGAATATAGGCCTTGAAGGAGAGGACTTGGATACGGCCAAGAATGTGGTGATGGAGTACTTTGATAAGGGTGAAGGTAATTAAATTTTTTCAAGTTAATTTTAGTACGTAAGAACAATGGATTAGTAATGGATAAAAAAAAGGTTCTCTTGTAGATTTGTAATTTTCTAATGTAATCCGCAGAGCATGCTTTATTGCAAATATAAAATTTTAAAATTATAGGGTTGCGTCATCATTAACAAGTTTAAAGGTAATTGCAAAATTAGCCTTTTTTATAGATGCCGCTCCATCACAATACGATGGTTGAAGAACGATAGGAAGAATTTGAGTTATGACTCATTGTCATGTTAGCTCAATTGGTTAGAGCATACCCCGGCTAAGGTGTTCGCGAGTTGAAACCCCGCACATAACTAAAATTTTCCCTCTCGTAAATTTGTAATTTGTAATGGATTAAGTAGTTCTCGGACTACTTCGATTTTGAGAGCTCCGTACTACCAAAGCGTATTCTCTTTGACCATTTGAGACTCTGTTGTCTATTTGTGTATCAGCCTCTCTGCTCGTAAATGAATGAGTTACAATTCTGAAATTTAGATATCACGTGTTGAATGCTGAACATATAGATAGCTGGGTATATCAGAAATGGTGACTATTAGTGCAAAATCGTCGTAAACCTAAAGTTTAGCGCCGACAAATAAAACTTGTATATATATATATATACAAGTTTAACTTGCCTTACTGCCTAGTATTGTATAGAATAAGTTAGCAATAAATAGTTCATAAGCGCGCTTACGAACTATTTACTCGTTCGTATTGGTAAAATATAATAAGAAAAAGGTATACTTTTAAGTATACCTATTTCATCTCTCCATAATCACTATAATCACTCCCTTTAGATATTATTTATAGATAAGTAAATTCAGCTCCCAGACTAGATTTGCTGTCTAAACGTTTAGACAGCAAAACTAAAGCCTAGGAGCTGAATTTACTTATCTATAATATTATTAGATTTTACCTCAGATATGGTTCAGTATAAACCACAATTAACATTCAATAAAAATGAAAACTGCAAGTTATATACAGGGTTATTGGAAAAATGCTAACAACTTCTAGTCCTAACAAACAATTTGAGATTATATTTTTTTTAATCTCATTTTTTTTTTGACGGAATAAGCTTGAGGACTACCTAATGTTAACAGTCTCTTGTGCCTGTAATATATTATTTTATTTTGATATTTTTTTGTTATACATTGCTCGATGCAAATATTCAAAACTGTATTCAAAGGGAGCACAGCGCGGTCCAGCGTTGCCGCGGCGGGCGTTCTGACTTGTAGTACGCTTAACAGAAAAAATTTTTAAATTTTTTTTTTTATTCAAAACCAAATGGCAACCCTAAGAGCTTGTTAACATATTATCAATAACCCTGTATATTTATAGAATCGTTTTATCAAGCCCTTCATTTTAATACACCACTCGATGGGTTTGGAAGAAAAAAAATGTCGCAATATGTCGTCTTAAATCCGCCAGTTTTTTTTTTTATATAATAAGTGTCACTTGCGCTATCAAGACGAATCTACTGATATCTCATACATTAATATCAGATAAGGCGTTTATAAGTTCATACTGAACATATATTACTGAAAAGATACCAATATTTTTTTGGATATCGTGGAAAAAAGAATTTGTTTGTTATTAAAAAGCAGACATTTCTAGTTGTATCACCATTCAGTTTCTTATGACATTGATTTCATTTAATTAGCACTCATTCTTACTTATGGAGCATGTTTTGTTCAATAAAAATATCGTTTTGTCGATATATCAGGGTTGCCAACACAAATTATTCAAAAAAATCGAAACGTAATAAAAGAATAAAGTGACGTTTTGTTCGCCTACTTCTCTTCATTAACTTAAATATAACACGAAGTGTGTACGTGATAATAATATATCATCGAAAATATTTATTTGGAGAAAAGGCTAATTGATAGTGATGAATAAAACATCGTTCAAATGGTCGCCGTAACATCTATCGGTGGCGCAAATCTAAAATTTCCAATTTTGTAGTACAAAATAATATACTTAACTTACAATTTTAACTTACTCAACAATTTACATATTTTACATATATTAAATAATAAACAGTAAAAACCCTTACAAAATGGTATTACAATGGGCGGTCTTATCGCTATAAAAGCAATGTCTTTCCAGACACCCTTAAAATGGACAGAATCAGAAATAGGGAATAGGCGGCTGGTGCAACTTGAAATCATATATAAGACGTTAACTAGTACTTTAATATAAATTCTAATAAGTACATAAATATCATTAAAAAAACTAAACTCGCTCGTGGTGATTTTTTTTACTTTCGTTGTATGTATGTGATCAATATATTTTACTTATATTAACTTAGATATCAAACTAGATTATTAAAGCACTCCCCTAGTTGATGTTCACTAAAAACATTTATTATACAGTTAAGGAAGGCAATCTCCTGATGAAGTTGTTCCACAAGACCGCCATAAGCGAAGATCTGCTGCCCGCAATCCAGGAAGCAGTTCGTTCAGCTTTTGTCAAACATCAACTCAAACATCAAAAGAAGATCCAAGTAATAATGAACAACTTTGATAACTTTTGTAGCTACACGTCACCAAGTCATATTAATAATGATTTAAACACGATCACAATAAAAACGCCCAGAAGCATCACTCCGTAAAGCCATTCCAATAAATAAGCGACTCTAGCTGAGAAGCAATAAAGTGCACTTCAGCTCGCAAAGCACGGAGTACCTAATTTTTATATTCCCTTACAAGGCGTCTCTCTTTCTATCGCACAGCCTCGCATAGCTCTGATCTCTTCTGACGCGGCACGCATGTACAATAAGCCCACCCAGACGGTACGCCAATGTATCTGTAGATTTGTACCTAAAGTGCGGAGTGAGCAAGGCCTGACTCAATCTAACCAAGCACCAACAAAATGAGCATTTATCTTCTCGTTAGAATCGACACAGTACATTACTAAATCGAGTTTTTAACAATGTCACTCCTAAAAGTACTGGCTCAGAGTTCGCTTTATATCATAGGTACCTACCTACTTGTCGTGTTTCACACTTCTGGTCAAAAGTCTCATTGCTATATGAATTATTTGTAATTTTAGCTTGAAGAAGACAAAGATGAAAAGGGTACAGAAGCAGCGAAAAATACTTTGAGGTTTTATGAAAAATCTCAAGACGAAGATAATAAAGTTAAACATGCCGCGGCTACAAAATTACAGGTAGTCAATATAAATCTTTGGGACCGTTTCAGAATGTCCTAATAAAGCTTCGGGTTGCTATCCAACACATAAAATAACTGAGTCATAAAAATGACAGTTAACATACAGCGCGTTCCAAGCTTTAACCGATGGATAGGCTAAAGCGATGACTGTGAAACGCAAAGATAGTGTTTTATTTATTAAATATGATCTGTGTAGTAAAACCGGAACTTACTCGAACATTCTGAAACAAGCCCTTAATATAATAAAAGCTTCCTTTAAATGTACATATTTCATTAATGAAAATAACTTTACAGCTTTTGCTAATTATTGTAACCATATAATTATTATTAAGTAATTCTTAAGGATGCATTTTTACTCTCATAGGCACAAGTCCGCGGGTATTTAGCAAGGAGCTTATACGGCAAAGCATGCGAAGTATTTAAAGAGAAACTGGAAGAAATAAAAGAAGCTCGTGAGAAGTCGGACGACGCACTCATAATTTTGCACCAGGTATACATAGGTATTGCTAATGTAAGATTGAAAAGTATTGGATTTGCGTAAGAAAATATGGACCCTGGCACAGATAATAACCGATATAATTCTTACAATCTCCTTGTTCAGATAGTAATAAACATGGCTCGATGAATACTAATCGCGTAACATTCTATCATTGGGTAAAGGACGGAACTACTCACTCCACGTTATTACGACGGAGTGAGTAGAGCATCCACAACAAACAGATGGATTGAAGAGATGGTGAATGTTGTGAGAGCCTGATGAATTTCAACTAGTTAATCTTTGATAGGAGGCATGTTCAACTATGCAGTTGATTGTGGAGTTCATAGTCTTCGGTTATGACGGTCTTAAGAATGAGGATTAAACCACTTGATGTATTCTCATATATCTCCAACAAAATTACATGACAAGCTATGTTATAGTAACTTAACTACAGTGATTGATATTAATAAACTAACTTTTTCAGGGAGAATCTTTTGAGCAACGGCAAGAATATTTAACGACACCGATGAGCAAATCTGGATCTAGTAGTAAGTTTAAATTAAAATAAGCCACATCCACAAAATTTCAGAGCAGATATCGATCGCCTATCTGCACCCAGCATAATGTGGGAGAACTTATGTTCAACATCATTACATACCACACTTGGTTTATTCTTAATTCACAGGTTGTAGATATTTGCAGAACAATTCTCATTTATTCACAGTCGGCTTGTATATTACTGATTAGGTTAACACAACGTCGGAAAGGCGCCATTATATTATGATCGTGGCGAAACAAAATTGCAGCAGTTTCTATGGCATTAGCAAAATGCTATAGAAACTGCTGCAATTTTGTTTCACCACGATCATGACTGAGATACGTAGCATAGTGTCACTTTTTTATAGCTGATAGTCTTGCTTTTGACCACTATCTCACCTGATGGTAAGTGATGATATGGTCGAAGGTTGTTCTCGCTCAGTAGTAATGTCACTAGCGGTCACCCATCCAACTCCTGACTTCAGTGGATGGTGCTTAACTTAGCCGATCTATTAAGAACGGCTAAGCAAACTTCGCTACGAGCGCTTCAAAATAGTCTATTTAACAATACCTACTACTTCCAGCACGCATACGCAGGTGCCAATCATACTATGGTTTCACGATACCACTGGTGTAGTCCTTGCTTTCAAAGTTCACTGTCACATTCATCAAACCAAAGACCCTTATCCCTGCTATGTTAGTCAACCTTTATTTGAACTGTCAGTGTACCCACTGCACTAATATGGTATTTACAGCTCTGTAGCTAACTCTCTCCACCTACCCGGTTGAATTTTCTGCAGTAACCTTCAATGATGAACGTCGTGTACCCGATGTGGTGTACTCTATTCTCACACTCCGACATATTAAATATTATTTTTAATTTTTGAAGATATTTTACTGGCATATTTCATAACTTCATATCATATCATAAATAAAAAACTGTAAGCCATTGTGGCACACATTATTTAATACGGCAGTTTTTTTTCAGACATTGGTAGACTGTCGTCGTACTCTTTAGCTGGCTCTTTGCTTAGCCTACCGAAATATGTTCCATACTCAGCACATGATGTTGCGAGTATATATAAAATCGAGGAACGTGAAACAGAAAGTAAAAGTATTGACTATACCTTACAATATAGTCCAAGTGATCAAAAAATTGATGGGAAAAAGATAATGTTCCAAGAACGTAATTCTTCAGATCAAATTGATAGCTATTCAGTAATTAAAGAAACAGAGTGTGTAGATGAAGAAATTGTACAAGAAGACTTACAAAGTTTAGTGTCATCTGTCGATGAAAATTTGATGGAACAAGCTGAACCTTTTTATATAGACAACCAACGTGAAATAGAAACTATGCTTAACGCAATAATTGAGGAAAAGAATTTATCTGCTGTGATCGACAAAGACCAAAAACATCAAATTGAACTCATTGTTCATGAATTGTTTAAAGAAAAGCAATTATTATTATTATCTCATGAAGAAAGAAAACATGAAATAGAGCTTATGATAAATGAATTAACTGCAGACAACCAATCTTCAAACGATGTTGATATAGTTCTTGTTGAAAGTGATGAAAAAAACATAATTGAAGATAAACATAGAAAGCAACCTGGAGAAACAGTTGTAGAAGACAACAATAGTCAAGTGATGAATGCTAAAGTAAAGAAACATGATGCAGACATAGAACAACAGGAAGAGATTGAATATACCGATCATGATTTTACTGAAGAGCAACGGTCATTATGTAGTTACGTTTCTGATCAGGATAAAAATGAAGAAGTCGTTGTGAATGATGAAGTATATGACGATGACATTAGCGATGATGTGAATGGTCAAGAAGTCGTCGACGAACAGTTAATTCTCATGTCTAATTATGATGTTATAAAGGGCCAATATATGAGTAAGCGTTCTATAAACAAGCAAAGTGTTATAAGTTTAAAAGTTGGGCATCCTTCTGCACATAACATTATAATAACGCAAGAAAAATCTTCTGATAGTTTTATCGTCGAACAAAAAGGTTCCGACGAATGGTTTCTTAAGCCTCCTAGTCAAGAATTGATAGCGAACGCAAAATATATAAGCAAAGAAAACTTTGATAAGCGGACTAGTGGTATTCTTCAAATACCAGTAGATAAAATGGCTGGTAAACGTGATAGTGGTGTACTGTTTTCTGATAATGACCAGAACATTTTGAATGAAAACATTTCGAAATCTGTAAGCGGCGCTGTTAAGCATTCGGTTACGAAATTGTAAAATGAATTATTACCTAGCAAGTGGGCTGCTAGTAATTTTGTCCATGCTTTTTAAAGGTAAATCGAATCCAACTGCTTTAAAATACTTTTTTTACTTTATTGCCTTTCTTTTAAGTCTTTCCACTAACTCTCTGTTGGTAAGCGATGATGTGGATGAGGGTCGACCACAGCAGTAGAAGAATCTGAATAGGTTTTTTCGAAGCCTTGCATAAGCTTCAAAACACAGACTGTACTGTTCTCAGATAAAATAAAGGATGCGCCTCGATGTTTCGTGCATGAGCTGTACTAAAGAATATGTATTTTGAAAGGAATCCTGGAGCAGAAATAATAGTGCACATTTTTTACCCGCTATTTGTAACTAAGACTACATAAATCTATCGCCATAATATTAACTCATCATTGAATACTGAAGCTAAACGGAACCAAACGCTTTAAAAGTGAACCCATTATACAGGTTCTATAAATTTACTAAAAATTATTCATTGTTTGAATAAGAAATATTTGTTTAATTATAACAAATATTTTTACAAGTATTTTAAGAGATCATTAATTTAATAATTTAATAAAACACTTAAAAATATATATATAGCGACAATATTTTCCTGTTAAGCCTACGTGACGTCACAAACGCCACGCAGCCAAACCGGAAGAATAATCGACTAGTTTTGATTTTAAACAAAGCTTATTCGACATGTAAAGTTTTCTTAAAATACTTATTAAAATAGTTAATAATATTGAATATGGATTTTAGCAAAGTAACGCCTGAATCTGTTAATTAATATTTGTTTTTACTAACTCGACTCATACTTTCTATTATTTATTGACTTATTACTATTTACAGAGTACATATTAAAGATGATAAGGAAAGGAAGTACTGCGCCCATGCTACTGTTTTTGTGTTTCCGACAGTGCTCTTGGCCACGGCGCCGGAACAAAATGATTGAAGGAGGATTATAATTGCTTTGAAGTTTTCTGTTCTTGTTTATGCTATGAGAGCCCACGATAAACATTTTTTTCTCAGAGCAATACGGTCAAAGCCGTAGGTATAGAATAGAAAGATTTGATTAATCTGAACCCAAAAACTTAAATTTATTTTAACATTTTCCGTGTAGTCCTGACCGCATTGTCAAGAATGTTTGTTTTTCTAATTGCATTTTAGTAAATATCTACGAGTACTTTTAAAAACCAGTTGAATGATTCATCTAAGATACCATGACCACGTTGTTAAGACGACATCTTGTATAAGTTGTATGTCAAATACAAAAGAGAATTTGAAAATAAAAATCGACCAAATGCGAGTCGGACTCGCGCACGGAGGGTTCCGTACCATTAGCTATACAACATTAGACTTTATTTTAACCTTGTTTTGTTTTAATGTGCGCAAGGCCAACTCGCACTTGGCCAATTTTTGTATTTGTTGTTAAAGTGGCAACAGAAATACATCATCTATGAAAATTTCAACTGTCTAGCTGTGACCGTTCTTGAGATACAGCCTGGTGACAGACAGACGGACGAATGGACGAACGGATGGACGGACAGCGAAGTCTCAGTAATGGGGTCCCGTTTTTACCCTTTGGGTACGGAACCCTAAAAACTAAATGAGTGAAAAAAGACGCCAGATTATCAATCTGTCAATAGAATTACAGTACTATGAGAAGATGTGAAAAAAAATTCAGATAACTGAACCCATAAAGACAATTTCAAAGAATAGATTATGACATATATTCCATCTGAAAATTTTTATAAATCATTATTTGACTTGCGCATATGTAGAAAAAAATTATAGAAGGCTACTTTTGCGATTCAGAAAGTATCTTAGTAGATTCTTTAAGTTTTTGAAATGTTAGGCGTCATTAAAAATGTCTGAAAACATAATATAAAATATAGTTTACTAGTGGTACTGTGTGCTAAACAAAATGTAAAAAAAAATAGTAGAAATGTTCGAATTGACAAAATCTATCTACTCGTACTAACTTGCATTTAAAATACCTACCATTAGACAATATACAGTCTGCCAATGTCCATGTCTGTAAAAAAAAACAGTATGGGACCTCCATCGAACTGCTTCTTTTCTGACCATACTGGCCACCTAGTCCTTACCTGGGTTCAGATTAATCTGATAACGTTTTTATACTTTTAAGTCGTAAAACTATAGGCCATGTTAGGTTCGTTATCTCTCGTATGTACTAGTAGTTAGGTTTTATATTGTCATGTGCGTTGGTTTCAGTTGATTACATATAATTATGCTAAAAATAAAATATTCTTTTATTTATTACGTATAAAATTTAACAGATGTGTAAAATACTGATGTTGAAATATGTTATTAATATTATAATTAATCACATATTTCATCATCAGCATTTGACCCATCCATTGATGAAATTGAGCAAAAAAGACTCAATAACAGAATTATAATATATATTAATAATTATTTTTAAAATAGATGCGTGCGTGTGTATTAAGTTTCTTTGTTTTAAAAGAGTTTATATCTAGGAACATAATTTACAATAAATGGAACGACTGAGAGGGATGTTGAAAGGTGAGAAATGATGGAAAACAAGTGAATAGCGTGATTTAAAATGACACGACTGGTAGTTCATAGAAGAGTTATTGTGCCAACAAGTTTTATTTCTATATGATTGTGAACGAATAATGGAGCATTTACAAAGAGGTCTCTCACCACGCAGTGAGAGTGAGTTCTGGCAGAATAAAGATCAACGTTGAATGGGTGCAGTTGAGATGAGAACTTGAAGTGACAAGTTCGCATTTAAATACTTGTCAAGTGACGCTGTATTCGTGGATGATGAGCAGGGCTAACTTAGGTCCTTTTCACGGATTCCGGCACACCACACACATGAGAATTCACAAAGGTTGTTGTCTCACACCGTCTGTACAATGGAGAGTGTTCTGAGGAGCAGTTGAATATGATGTCAACTTCTGAATTGCACGCGAGCACCACTCTCCATCCACGGGATATTCACCCTCACTCCCTTGCGCTTCTGCGCTCGACTACACAACGGTACCGTAGAACATTTATACCGCGTACTTCAGAGATTTAGTGCTTGCCGCCGAGGTCTTTCCTCTGCGATTCGATATTGGATTGTTTCAAAAATGCGTTATAAGAATCTTCAGAGGTCGGCAGCGCGTTGGTAACTCCTCTGGTATTACAAAAGTCTATATAGATGATGGTGACCACTTTCCATCAGGTGGGCCGCCTGCCTGTCTGTCTACTAATAGACAATAAAGAAGAACGGGTGGCCCAGGAATTTAAATCTGAAGCTTTTTAAAATTAATAATTAGGTACCGTCATTTTTTTCATGGTAAGTAGTAGTAATGAGAAGGAGAAGTCGTCCGCCTGATGGTGAGACACGCATGTCCATAACTGTTGAATCGTTAGCGTTCTCATTCTGCTTGAAGTGAAATTTTCTGTATCAGTCCAGAATCCAGCTGTTCCTGGTGAGTACAATAGGCTCGCCCTGCCACATAAGCCGATATCGTCCATTTATGTATGAAATTCAATTGGTATCATTATAGCGCATGAATTTAGCACAGACTAAGTCATGGCTCGTCGTTCTAGTAGAACGCGTGCTCACAACACTGTAGAACGGTCTACAGTGTTGACGAATATGCGCGAAAAATAGAATAAGATCTTAATTATTTATTTTGTACCTAATAAATTTATATAAATAGATCATAATTGAAATTATTAGTTTATTATTAGAATTATTAGCGGGTTCGATTCCCGTCTTAGGCAAAAAATTTTGTACTCCAATAATTTGTTTGAAATTATTAGTTTACTTAGTTATAATAATAAAATTTTCTGACATGTATACAAATAAATTGCGTATTCTGATTATTGTAATCCCCCACGCTTGACAAGCGTCTAGAGGATAGCAGTGTAGCAGTTCCTCTGAAGACTGCTGCCCATCTTACGGTATTTTTCCCTAAGTCGTCTCTTACGACACCCACGGGAAGAGATGGGCATGTGACATTATAGCCCGGCACCCAATTCTGGATCCTTTTTTTTGTCTCTTCGTCTTATTTCTGCTACTGGTAATTACCTGATTAGACCCTTCTTGAAAAATATTTTAATCAATAGTCCAATATTAATGACAAAATATTTAAATTTCAGACTTGTTTTTATTTAATCAGATAAGTAAGCATTTGACCGCAGTGTTACCTGATGCTCCGTGAAGCTCTGTGTGGTGCCGGGTTAGAATTGCACCTCCCCGTATCATCCCGTGGATGTCGTAAGAGGCGACTAAGGGAAAAATACTGGATGGTGGGCAGCAGCGCCTTCTAAAGAACTGCCTACTTGCACTGCGATCCCCAAGACGCCTGCCAAGCGTGGGGAATTGGGGATTATGGCAAATACCCCCTTAATAGGGGAGGCTGTGTTCATTAGTGGACGATCCGGCTGTTACAGTTACCTGATGGAAAGTAACGACGCGTTAGACTGTGGAAGATACTTTATAAGTCCTGGATATGTCCTAGTCTGGAATGATGATTTGTTGGAATGATTTCACAGTTGTCGCCTCATTCTGTTCACGAGCTAGAAGACCGAGACATTTTCGAACAGATAGCAGTCTCATTTATAGGACTGCCCTTTAGGTACGGAATCTGAAAACGATCAATGTATGGGAGTTCTATACGTATATTTTGTTCTATACATACAGTGGTGGTCAGATAATTAGAAACATAGAGTCACTTAGAGGTGTAAATTGCATTTCATGTTGCTATTGCAAATAATGTTGAGTTTGTTAATTGATTTACCACATGATAATATTGCTATGGTAACTCTAATTAAACAAAATATTACTAACATTCTGTCCAGTAATAAAAAAAATACAAATATAAGTGTGAAAAAAGTGTTACTTGATAACATTAGTACTGGCAATTGGACAATTAATTAGAAACAAAGTGTGAAATTTCTTCAAAATTTGATTTTGAAATTAGAATTAAATCTTTATTATTCTCATCAGTTTAGGCAGTTTCCCGCCTTTTCTTATTCATTTCGTTAGGTTACATTCTGACTGAGTTTGAAAAAAATGGGTAAAAACAAAAGCTGCGATGCAGCTACAAGGAAAATTATAGTGAATTTTCATTTCAAACGAAAATGGTCTTACAGGAAAATAGCCGTTCACTTAGTGTTCCGTAAAGATGGTATTTAATGCCATTGTACATTATAAACAGTTTGGAACATATGATAGTGTACCCAGAAAAGCGCGACAAAGGAAGACCACTGTTCGAGAAGACAGGATTATGGTTCGTTTAGCTAATATGGACTCCTTTAAAAATTCAAATATTATTAGAAAATAAATCTTTTCCGAGGACGACCCTCGCAACATGTCCTCAAGACATGTCCGGAGGCGGGCAGATGAAGGCAAATTGTTCAGAAAACTTTCTAGGAAGGTGCCAATTCTTACTAGGCAACACAGACAAAATCGGCCGGCCCTCGCTAGAGAGTATGACAGTTGGACTGTTCAACAATGGGAAAAACTTATTTTCGGATGAAAATAAAATAAATTTGGTTAATTCTGATGGAATGGAATGAAATATGTTCGACGACCAATTAACGAGGCTTTGAATAACAAGTACACAATTAAGACAGTAAAGCATGGCAGTGGAAATGTCAAAGTGTGGGTATGTGTCTCTGGATACGATGTACGGTCTGGTGAAGAAGATTCAGGGGCAAATGGATCAAAATCAATACAAAGACATTATACAAGAAACAATGATTCCTTATGCCGATGGAAATTTACCAGTATCTTGGATTTTCCAACACGATAATGACCCCAAACATACAGCGAACAGCGTAAAAGTGTTTCTCAGAGAACAATCGGTGACAATGTTGGAGTGACCTGCTAACAGTCCGGATTTAAATCCGATAGAGAATTTGTGGAACACCGTGAAGCAAACACTATCAAGCAAATATATCACTAACATTAACCAACTTTACGACGTATTTGTTGAAATTTGGGAGGGTATTGCAATGGAAACGTGTCAAAAATTGATAGAATCCATGCCGCGTCATTGTAAAGCTGTAATATTGAAATTATAAATGTTTTATTCATAGTCTTCTTTTATCTTTTATCCAAAGTATTATAATTTTTTGAAGATTTAAGTGTTTATTTCATATGTTTCTAATTAGCTATCCAGCTAAGTTCGTTGTATTTTAATTGTCTTTAAATAAATGTTGGTTTTTTATAAAAAATACCATTTGTTGTTATTACTAAATTTATATTTTTATACTAAAGAAGGACTAACGCTTCCACATAAATACTTTAAAACTTTCTTTTACTAGTAAAATAATAGTTAACAAATTAAATGTTTATTAATAATGGGAGTGTATTTTGGTGTCTCTTCACAATATTAGTTCTGATAAGCAGCCAACGCGATTGTTAACGTCAGTAAATTTTTATAAATATATTTTTATAAACGTGCAAGAAATGGAAGATTTACTAAAACACCAAATCCAGGACAGCTGCAGACTCGCACTCCCCGAAGGCCTCCGGGATCTTATGTGCGATATATCTAGAGAAGTAAATTATATTATGACTTACCACCAATATTTCAGAGTTGAATATAGGTCTAAAATTCGTAGTTCGAAATAATATGCGACCAAATAGTCATACACAAATATTGATGCTATGAATGCGAGGTTCGTGGGCGCGGCCGCAACTTGCGGCGCGCCCGCTGCGGACTTGCCGCTAGTGGTGGCATCGCTTGCAGCTGCGCGCGCTCCCGCAGACCGCTCGCTAAGGGTCACGAGGTTTACTGCAAATGAAGTATTCCGAATTGTGACTGTACGAATCCCCCGGAAGCCCACAAAAGATATTTACGATATATCCATGGAACTCCTGTCAGCCGCTGCTGCACCGCTCGCTTCATGCCTAGCCGATCTGTTCAACCTCTGTATAGAGGCCGGCACTTACCCACAATCGCTGAAAGTGAGTAAGATATCTCCTCTATTTAAAGGAAAGGGTAAGCGAGATAACATTGACGGCTATCGCCCCGTGTCCATAATTCCCGCTGTCGCAAAAGTTCTCGAAAACGGGATCAGCACTCGACTTACTGAGTTCTTAACGTTGACGGGCGCGTTATCAGATCGTCAATATGCGTACCGCTCTGGCCGTTCAACTAGCTCACTCACGCGTGAGGTTGCCCGCCACGTGCTGGAAGCGTGTGAACAAAAGCGACGCGTTGCAATTCTGTGCTGCGACCTGTCAAAAGCTTTTGACGTCGCGGACCACAACGTCCTTTCTATCAAGCTCCAGCACTACGGCATCAGAGGCCCGGCTTGCTCTCTACTGACAGACCTCTTACAAAACCGGTGTCAAGTGGTGGTCGCTGACGGAGGTGACACAAAGTCCGATCCCCTGAGCACAGTGATGGGTGTAGCTCAGGGGTCATCGGTGTCTAACATTCTTTTCACGCTACTGCTTAACGACTTACCCGAGCACATAACGGCTGGGGAAGTATTCATGTACGCGGATGACGTGGCAGTAGTCGTCTGCGCCCAGTCCCTCGCGAACTGGAGAAGCGGCTGAACGAGGCTGCCCACCAGGTGGCGCAGTGGTTTCAGTGGAATGGACTAGTGCTAAATTTACAAAAAACTCATTTTATTAATTTTTCCATTTCGGGCCGACGGGTTCGAAGCTTATCAGTGTCGGTGAATACAACCCCTATCGAACAAGTAGAGTCCACTGCCTTCTTGGGATTCCAAATAGACCGAACACTAACCTGGAGTACGCACATCGACAAACTGTGCGCTAAACTGGGCAGCGCTTGTTACGCGTTAAGTAGATTATCTTGTGTAGTAACAGCCGATGTAGTGCGTACTTGTTACTTTGCGACTGTACATTCCCTCCTCCAGTACGGAGCAGAACTATGGGCGCACGCCGCCGACAGGGGGCGTGCGTTCCGCATGCAAAAGCGTGCTGTGAGAGCGATCGCAAAGGTTTCACGAACGACGTCGGTGAAATCATACTTCACTTCTCTGCGAATACTCACGCTGCCCTCGATCGTCATACTCCAGGTTGCTATGTTCGTTAGGCAAAACCTTGAAACGTTTAAAACTCGAGCGGACAACCACACTGTAGCTTACAACACCCGCGGCGCCAGCAAACTCGCGGTGGTGCCTCGCAGACTCGCCAAGTCTGACAAGCTCACGCACATACTGGGGCCTGCAGTTTATAACCGCCTGCCTCAACATATTACGGACGCACCTAGTCTGGCGTCTTTTAAATTCAAAATAAAGGCTTGGCTCGTCGAGAAGGCGTTTTACATATAATGTAGAGGAATTTGTACCTAAGTTAAGATAGGTATTAATTATACAGTTAATTAAATTTTATTATCTATATTACTACATACGATTTACAATTTATCTAATTATTATTTCAAGCGATTTGTTTTAATTTGTTATGGGTTCAATTAATGTGTAATTAATTCAATTTTGTTTAATTTTATATGTATATTTTGGTACTGATTATTGTATTGTTACATTTCCTGCTTGACTTGTAAATTTGTATGTTTACCAATAAATTGATTATTGATTATTGATTATTGGTTTGGTAAACAACATGTAAAGACGATTTTGAATTTAGTCGAACTTTTACATTGCTTTGGTCAGTATGTGATGATTGAAAAACCCAGACCTCAGAAAATTCGGCACCTACACAAGAATTTGTGGTTGAGCTGAACAGTTTCTGGATTAAGAATATAAGGACTATTTCAAATACTTATTTTGGACGTCGTAATAGGTGACGCAGGGGGAAAAAATCGCTTAATGGCATCGTGCCACTACTGACATCGATGAGTGTGGTGTTGGTAGACATTGGGGTCATAACAACGCTTCTTACCATATTAATGTCCTGATAACCGAAAAGCTAGCGGGTAGCCGTCTACCCGTTAGCTTTTCGTTAGTCGGAGCAGTTCATATCATACTTCAGCAATTTCCTTCAAGTTGATTCGGAGAAATACATGTGATATGTAGGACAGTCACACGTTTACCCGTGGGCTAAAACTGCACCACTTATGTCTTCCTGTGGGAGTCCTAAGAAACGACGAGCGGAAGCTTACTTTAAAGGTACGCAGGGTCGTCTGCTGAAGAAAACACACACTGCGCTCCTCAAGACGCCTGCTTACCGTGGCGATTATGGGAAAACAATATGGGGAAAGTCTTTGTTCAACGGCGGATGTATCTCATGACGTATTGCAGATGGACAGGATCTTTACGGAGGTCCTTTGGTTATGTAATAATATTTATGATGCCTATATTTTTGGGTCTTATCCACACGGATAAGACCCAAAAATATAGGCATCATGCTCTTTTGTCTAGATAAGTTGACTAAACCTAAGTCTAACTCTTCAAACATCTGTTAGGAACGTGATTTCCAGGTTTTACGAGCTCAACCGGTGGACTTGTACAAATTCATAACGGACTACCTAGCAGCATTGTTGTTAGTCCGTGACACGCTGCCCATTAGTTGCCAAGTATGCAATGATGTGTGTAACAGCTCCTGTGAACTGTTATTGGACGAGGAACTGAGGAATATTGGTCTGTATGGAGACGATTTAGAGACAGCTAAAAATGTGGTGGTAGATCACTTTGAAAAGGGTGAAGGTAATTTATCATGTACTATGTATTAAGAACATGATCATAGTGAAATAAGATACAGACTTAACCAAGATCGTAGCTAGTGTAATTCCGTTGTCTACGCCTAGTGCCTATCCTTTTGGGATATTTCCCAATCGTGATATTTAAACAAACAAATCATTATTCGTAGATTTTACCACAATCTTACTCGATGGTAAGATGAAAATTATTGAAGCGTTAGTAGTTATGCCTGCCTATTAACCGATCAACTTGGTTAGGCAATGTTCGCTGCGGTCAACACTTAAATGACCTCTAGTGATATTTACTTTTGAACGCTTCCGTATTTCGGAAGGCACGTTAATCGTTTGGTCTTGGTTGTTGTTTTAAGATGGCAGTCATTATAGCATAGTGGTAGTTTAGCGAATGCGCGCCTGGCTAGCTACCACCCTCATGTAGAAAATCTGTCTCCTAGCACCCAACAGTGTGTTCTGGCAGCTGTCCTTGAAAGCCAGTAACTCTAAGTTAACATCTTTGACCACATCATCGCAGGTGAGATAGTTGTCAAAGGCTATCAGTGATACAAAAATAAGTTATAATGTGACCGAAAATGGTAAACAGGCTTACCCTAGCATGGGAACTAGGCCAAGACTGCTAACGTTGCAGAACCTCATGATCTCAGAGGTTCTGCAACGTTAGCAGTCTTGGCCTAGTTCCCATGCTAGGGTAAGCCAGTTTACCATTCTCAACTATCTGTTGAACACGCACGAACAAAATCTTACATATCTAACATAATGAAAAAAACTTGTGTTAATCTATATTTTCCTTGATAAGCAGCAAGTGAAGGAAATCTATTGATGAAACTGTTCCGCAAAACGAACATTGATACCAACTTGCTACCTGACATCCAGGAAGCAGTTCGCACAGCATTTATAAGGCGTCAACGGCAGCTGAGAGTAAAATTGATGAAGGTGAATGCCTTAAACTAAATCACCATACATACAAATTAACGCACCATTGTTATCATTGAAGAATCACTAATTGTAGACTACTGGAGCAGATTATCAAATCAACAGCAAATATATCTACCATTAGCAAAAACCTCCCCAGATAAGCGTCTCTGGTACCTCAATGTAAGATGACAGTATTTCAGAAGGCTCTGTTGCCCACCTTCTGGTATTTTACCCTTCGTCGTCCCTTATGACTCGCACAGAAGATATGGGGGAGCGCAATTCCAGCTCGACACTACAACGAAGGTCGTTATGCCAGCGAACAAAATCCTATTATTGTGCAATCCATGCTTCTTCAGAGCATGAGTTATAAAAGGAGACAGTAGTATGCATGAAACATATGAGAGAAAGGAAATGGAAGTCAGTGTAAATATGTAAGACGTATATAATTATTTTGCATTGAGAATGGTAAACATATTTGATGAAGGAGTTTGTTTATCTTCAAACGCTACGAGGAATAGAAAACATAATGAAGCTTGCTGAAAGGAAAGCATATGCTGGAAACCAAGGAAAGGCGTACTGGGAAGTGCATCATTGCATGAAAGTGGAAACTTTCATTACCCTAAAATAGGTATATAAAAGACACAACTGGCAGTGCATAGAGAAGTGTTACTGCTTACTGCTGAAAATTAAATAATTCAGTTATGACTTTTCAAAGACGCAGCACGCTAAGAAAGTAATGTGGAGGTAATAAAAATATAGTAACGTTAGTTGAGAGAGGTAGTCTGAGATTGTTCGGACAGTTAAAAATGATGGGCGAAAAATAGACAAATCAAGAATGCAAGGCCAGTGTAAATGGAACAGTTGAAGGGAGAATCTAAGGGAACGAAGGCTGTAAAGCTAACAGACAAGTATGTGATACACGGATGAAAAGTTTATAAAGAAATTGAAAAACAGTAATTTATAAATGCCCCTCCGTTCACGGGAGCGCCGTTTATTGTAGTTGGTTATTTATCATAGATAATTTGCGTAGAAGTTGGGACGCACGTAACCACAGATGTAATATATTATTATATACCTACCATCGAGTGATTATAATTAAATTTGGAAACGAAAAACAAAAGAAACAAGTATTGTTGTATTCATACTTCACGCGACGCAGAACACTTGATAACAATGCTATGAAAATTTTAAAATGATCCTTTAAGTTACTATTATTACATAATTGTCATATAACAATGTTTCAGGCTGACCCAGATAGCATATTCAAAACTGAAGGTGAAAAAGCAGCCCAACGTATGCTGAGATTTCATGAAAAATCATATGATGATCACGAAGGGCTCAAAAATGAAGCAGCTACAAAAATACAGGTTATAACTACTGTAACAGTCTTTGTCAAAGTTATCTTAATTGTAGGCATAATAAGTTATATAATGTTTAACTATTTTCACAGGCTTGTTATCGTGGATATTTCACAAGACGTAGCTTAAAAGAACGTTTAAAGCCTACTTACAATGAGGAAACTGCCACATCATCAAAGGTATCAATCATCATAGTACTCAATTCGAACGTACTAAATAAAAAATTGTATATAAATGACAGAAACTCATTTTAACAATATATTTTTTTACAGGTGCATAAGGAATTGCCTAAACCTATAGCGAGCAAACCGAAGAGTCGTAAGTTTCTTTTATTTCGATATTATCTCGTCATTGCTTGATGCACGAGATGAACTTATGGTAGTACCTAGCTCTTCCATTATGTATGGAGCCCTTTGATTGTTTGCCATTTATAATGTCAGAATTGTAACAGAATCACAAAGTACCTACCTAATTACTTATCATACTGTCTCCTAGAGATCGTGCCTATGATGATTGTAGGAATTAAAAAATGGGCAAAATAATTAGGTACCTACATAATGTAACTGTATTTTATTATGGCCGATTTACCATCGCCCAACTATTAACATAAGAGAATATACAATAACAGAGTAGAACGGGAATTTCTGCCCCTGACGTGCTGAAGGTCACGATATTAGCTTACACGTTAAACGGGATACTCAGTCGGGCTGTCACGGCTGGCGTCACCGCTTGCGAGTTTGCCGGTTTTTTTATTACTGATAGGTAAGCTTTTGACCACAATCTTACCTGATGCTAAGTAATGATGTGGTCAAAGGTGTAAACAAGCTTTACCTAGAATTATCCAAGGACAACTGCCGGGACACACCGTCAGGTGCTTGGCGACAGATTTTCTACTTGAGAGTGGTCGCTAGCTAGGCGGGCATTCGCAAAATGCCCTTCCACCATACGGTGAAGCGCGAGCTTGAGCCCCTGGTGGCATTTTAACCATGGACCTGCTGTGCGGCAATCCATAGCCAATGCCACTGAGCCGTCATTGCTTCAATTTGTGCGGTCCGTACCACCTTGTAAATAAATTACAATAATTTATTTTGGTTTTATCTTGTTTTGTTGTCTGCTGTTATAGGTCTTGTTGCAAAAAATATAGTATCAGTCAACATGTTTTTCTGACAAATAGCGCCATTTTCAACCCGTAGCATTAGCCATGCTAAAGTGTATTTAATTTTATTCTACTAACTTTACTTGAGACTTTGTCCGCGGACATTTTATATTTTCTAGATATCCATTATAGTTTTTAGCTCTCAGACTGTACTGCGGCGGTAACTCCTTAGTCCCCCCAACCCGGACCGCTATGTGCCGTTCTCCAAGACCATTATGGCGTTTAGCTCCCTCAGGCTATACCAAAGTTCACCCAACGCTGAATAAACTTAGTTTTATGCGAGCCTCTATGTACTTATTTTATTTTATATTTTTAAGTTAGTAAAATAATATAAAACACTATAAAAGTAAAGAAAAACGTATATTTTAGCGATTATCCTTAGATTACTGGAAAACCAGAAGCATAGATATTTGGCTCAGCACTATGAGTACAAAATTTCACCGAGTTTGAACACTTGTATACTTAAGTTACAATAATATTATTGTAAAATTACCAGATGTATATTTATCAACAAATACTGCAATTAAAGTAAGCATTCTGTTATCAAAAAATATTTTTCGTATATCCGTCGGTATGCCTTTATTTAAAAAAAGCTATATATAACACTATAGCTACTACACTAAGGGTCAGATTCAGAATGTCCTAATAAAGTTTCAGGTTGCTGACTAACGCTTAAAATAACTAAATGATAAAAATGACAGTTAACATGCAGCGCGTTTCAAGCTTTAACCGATGGATAGGCTAAATCGATGACTGTGAAACGCAAAGATAGAGTTTATTTTAATAAATAAGTTTTGGGTAGTATAACCGGCACTTACTCAAACATTCTGAACAGGCCCTAAAAAGCATTAAGGCATAATATAGATATAGTAAAATTTAAATTATATATTTTAATTTAAATTTTCAGATGCCGGTAGATTATCCTCAACTTCGCTGGCAGGATCTTACATCAACCTACCAAAATACGTTCCTTATTCAGTATATGATACAGCATATGCTGAGTACAATGAGAAAGAACATAGCACTATTGACTACACTCTATCATCACATTTTAGGGATATATCTGATGAAGGGAAAAGGATAGTATTCCATGATTCTACTTTACATGAAGTTGATAGCTCAGTTGAGGAAGAAGAAACTGAAAGATATATTGAAGAAGATATTGTAGAAGTAGATAAAAGTGAAGCTTCATCTGTTGATGAAAGTATTATTACTATATCAAGACCTTTCATGGATATACCAGTGAAAGAGAATTCACTTGATGACGAAATAAATGATGTTGATGTAGAAAATAATCTTCTTATGAAAATCATTGTTGAAGAAGTATCTGGTGGAAACGGAACAGAAAATGAATCTCCTTTAGTTTACAGAACTGTTCAAGAAGAACATATACTTGTACCCAATTATGTGGATGATGAAATAGAAACTCATGCTATTATCGAAAACGATGATGAATGTGAAGAAACAAAAGAAACACTATCTAATCGTGAAATAGAAAATGTGAAATACGAAGACTTCTTTGATGATAAAACAAAACCACAAGACTTTAGTGGAGAAGGATCTAAGAAACGTGTCAGTTACGAGTACGTATCAGAATTATTCATCCCCATAAAACCTGAAGTTCAAAATAAATCTTCACCCAAAAAGTTGAGTATTGTTACTGAAGATATGAATGAAATATTTGAGCGTAGAATGACAAAAGAAGATGTTCTACCAAATAGAGTTTCTGTTGATGTTCACTTAAAGCGTACATCTAACACTCCTTAGCATAAAAACTGGACATCCCAATCAAAAAAAAAATACAATGAAACGGAGACGTGACATTCAAATAAGGACAAAAGATGTTCATATCAATATTTTTATGAAAAATAACATGACTAGTAAGCTTTCTTAATGTGCACTCGAGGAAAACTTATTGTTGGCTTTATGACACGGAAAAATCAGAATTCATTTAAGAAGTAGAGAACGATCAGCAAACTCTAAGCACCTAATATTTTTTTATCATGTACTAGTTGACCTGTCCGTGTCTCTGTAAATTACAACAGTCGTACAACATTTTTCTGTTGAACTTTGCACGAACGTATCAATTCAAAAAACAGATTTTTAATTTTATGACAAGGAAGGAAACATTTAAACCAAGAGCGGCATCCAACCTCCGTTTGATCCGTTGGCTTCGAAAATGATCTTCTAATATGTATCTACTACCGTGGTACTTACTCATGTTTCAAATTTGAAATCCAAAGGATACGAATTAATCTTCTTAAATTTTGTTGTGATTTTGAGCTTATTGATTAGGCGATTGAAAAATTTCGTGATTGAAAATTTGTAATAGACTCCTTTTTTATACTCATTTATATTTTAAAAAGTCCATCATCGGGTAAGCATCCATTTTGAATCATTCATAAATAATCAAGTCTTCAAAGATAGTGCCCTTTCAAATATGCCTTAAATCAAGTAACAATGAGATTCAATTCATTTTGTAATGAGATTCAAGTTTTTAATAACTTGAAAGGCTGCTTTGTCACCACACTAATTCAGCACTTAGCAACACTTGAAATATGGAAAGGATAATATATCAGTGGTAAAACAAAATTCACCATCAGCCAGAACGTCTTCAACTGGATCCTTAGGATTCCCCCATAATCTTTACAACGACTGTTTGTCATACGAGTGCTGCCCCATCGGGCGACCCGCTACTCGCAGGAAGTCGTGGGTCAACGTAAGGTCTTCCTCTTTGTGGTAACTGCTTGAAAACCTTTCTTTCTAATGGTTATGGGTAGATGTTTTTAAAAGTTAAAACTAATGTAAGTACATAGGTACATATGTGTTGCATGTTTTCAATCCTGTTCACGATTACGAGCTAGGAAACGATTTCCACTTGACCCATTACTTTATATGATTTTATGTGGCATTTTTATAACTTTACCATAATATTCGTAAGGATTTAAAGAATATAAATCAACAAAATCAAAAGAAAAATGTGATTGTAATACCAATTTATTCATGTTCAAAACAGTTTAAAATTTTAACCGTAAAAACAATCATAAAAATTCTGTTAAGATTACATAAAGTTTTTGCAATATATATTTGGTCACTAATAAGTATAGATTCTAACTTAATATGAACATATTGTGTGGGATGAAAACAGTGCTATTATTAATTTAATTTAAATGCTTAACAAAATATTAACATAATTACTTTTGCATTACAATAACAAACTTAAAATTACTAATAAGAAAATATATGTACGCTAACCAAAAATAGCTGCAAGAATAAATTTTACCAAAATAATAAATTTACAAACAATATATTATTATTACATTATGCACATATATTTATTTCTAGAAGTTAACAATAGTAATATATCTAATATTAGGTCATAAATCACAGCATACAACAGATATCTTAAAAGGTTTATTTTAAGAAATTCTAGAGAACAAGAAATTACAGTAGTTATGTCAAACTAAATTACAGAATCATACTAATGGAACAAAAATAGCAATAAATTAGACTAGCGGAACCATAGAAAACTGGTATTCTATGAGTAAAATAAATTCCTAAAATAAATTACAATTATCTTGTTCAAAGTGAATTTATTATACTTTATTGTGACACCATATAACTTATTTACAACAGAAACTACTAAAATACTTAATAATAATAAAACTATAAGTAATAACTTAAACTCTTAAAATCAATAACATAGGAAAACATATTTATTTAGGAGATTGGCCAATTAAGCTACGCAGATACATTCGCAATTTGCCAAGATTAAAATATTTTGAGCTACATTCCTAGAGTTCTAACTTAGGTACACTTTGGTATAAATATTCCGAATAATGTATAATAAATTATACCTACCTACAACTACAATCTACGTATATATTGCTACTCTAAAGTAGTACAAAACTTACTTATATAATTTATAATTATACAATGTCATGGTATACAACATTACGTAGTGTATGATGTACTTATATTCTTTCTTGTGATTATTTTAGATTTAAATTATATAGTGTCTCCACCTCCCATCATTTTGTTGCCATATTCGCTCAGCACCTGGAGAAAAAAAAAAATTAGCCGCATAAATACATTTCCCTAACACGCAATTATAATGTACACTTGTATTTAAATAGAATCTAGAGAACTAAATTTTGCCCTAACTAAATTTTTCTGTTCTAAATACCTAGTAAAAGCAATAATTGTGTAAGGTCTACTATGTCCAAAACTGGATCATACAGGTTCCAAATTAAATCAAACTATATCTCCATCAGTTAAAGTTGGTAACTTTTGTCACTAACACGTGTTGGAAAAACTTAAATTGCCATTATTTGTGTTTCTTAAGTGCTTAGAGTTAGCAAAAACTTTGTCGTAACATTTGTTGGTGGAGAAACAGCTATAACTACAATCCCATATATATGATAGTGTACTAGGCGCCTAAGGTCTAATACTGTCAAGTGATAAAGCCGGATTTTAGTCACTCCAATATGGAAAGACGAAGATAACCTTTAGTTATACTAATAGCAATTGTACTGTGTACTTTCTCAAGATGTACTGACTACTGAGACCATGGCCGTGTTTTTTTAGTCTTGAATAATTTTCATTATTAATTTATATTCGGTATAAGTCGTTGACCCTATCTAACCTGTTTGTAAGTGGTTATGGAAGAAGAACGAGGTTGGACCTCAAGCTGGCTATCAAGATTAGCTGTTGGGTACACTGTTATGTGCTAGGCGACACATTTTCTTGTTGAAGGTGATAAGGCAGGCGTGTATGCAAAATTCTCTACCACCACACCATGCCAAAGTCAAAGTCAAAATAATTTATTCAATTTAGGCGTCTACGACACTCTTATGGAGGTCAATTACAAATTTTAATATTGAATTATTCTACATTGTACCGCCACGTTCAGCATAGAAAAATTATAGAGCCACTGCGAGAAGAACGGGCAAGAAACTCGGGGCCATTCTTTTAAACGTTTTTTAACAATGTGTTACAACTATATGGTAAAATTATGTTACATACGTGTTACATACTATATGGCAACAATATAATTATATAATAATATACTTATCAATATACCTTAAGTTTGACTTATTTTTATTGAAATTTAACTTTGTTTTTTTGACTTGATTTTAGTGCTTCAATATTATTTATATTTCCATTTCAGTGGGTACCTATCTGTGATTATCCTAAAATTAGACTATAAAGGTTTCAAGCTAGGTAATCGCGGTGCGTGATTTTACGGACGCTATTGCAGACGAGCTAATAGTTTAAAAGTTTATACTTAGTTATTTGACCTAAGCCTAGAGTAACACGGGCCTCCGCCATATTAAAATTAATAATAAGATATGCACAATGCTATGAGGTAACAATAACGTTAACCAGACTGATACCACCAACTCAAGTACTGGTACATGGACCATTTCATAAGATACAATTTATCTTCCATGCACTTATATTCATTTACATTTTTATGCCTTTGATTGTATATTAAAATTTGTAGATTTATACTTACAAATACTTTTAAAATACTTATGTCTTTACTGTGTATCATATATATATTTTGTAATTTACTTGTTATTGTATATTGTTATATTTTAATAGACTGTTGGGTACTTGTTACTTGTGAGTATATTAATAAATGAATATTGCTTTTTTATTTCGACCATATTTTTATTATCGTCATATATTTAGCTATTATCCCCTTCGATCATAAATATGTCTATGATCGAAGATTATGCCTTACGTTTGGGACAAAAACAATATGTCTTCTTTACCATCATAAAGAAAAATACATGAACATACTAAAATATATGTTTATCATGTTACGAAGTGATGAGATAGAACTTACAGAGGCAGTGTCACTGATATTTTTCTGCTTAACACTGTACTGTACGTACAGCCTTTTAATCAAGTCATTTCACAAGCACTGTCACGAGCTAAGCGAAAAATTACAGATTTTCGGGCGACCCTCGATAGCCCAGGGATTAAGGCAAATGGTAAATATAACCGAGAGACATAGGTTCGATTCCTATATCCATAGGTTCTAGGTGAGAAATCTTGGTATCTTAAAGTTCGTAAATGTCAAGTAATTTTACATTTGGGGTGGTAGGTACCTACACGGACGAACCCTTGCTCAAGAGACCTTACCTTTTAAAGCGTTTTCGCTTACAACACACAGGACAATACAAGAAAGTAATTTCATTTCAAAATTACTTCTCGTGAGTTTTACAAATATTTACAAGAATATTATTATTAATAGCGATATTCCAGATATTTTAAAAACAAACATCGGTACGCCTGTATTCCGTGAAAGGGTATGCAAATGTTAAGCACCATTTAGCAAGTCAAGTTTTGGGTCTTTGATATAGGGACCAAGTCTATTGCTCTAAAGAAATCAAGACTTCACGCTGCCTTCAGAGTTATTTGTAAAATATATTACAAAGTTTAGATGTCAGAAATATATTTACATATAAAATGTTTACGGCCTATATGCTAAGGGTCCAGAGTTGTACTTCTATATCAAGAGCGACAGGTGTATTATTCAGCTTGGTTGTTGTTTTTTGGTTCTACAGAATTACCAGAACAGGGTCCACAAATATGGTCATGGACGGTAGCTGACCCGGATTATGTATAGCCTCATCGGTTAGGATGGGTGACGGACGGGCAATTCACGTTTACCCCTTGAACTACTGCATTAGAATAGAAAACAAATCAATTGCTCACTGTATCAGCCCGAATAATTCATGACTGCTGAACGCAACCTCCTTCATTTAGGAGGTGCCATAATCCCGACGCAGGCGGTTTGGGGATCTCACTACAGTTTCATCTTACAAGATGAAATTTCTTGAAAAGGCACTGCTGCCCACTTTCTAGTATTTTTCCTGAAGTCCCCTCTCACGACAGGAAGATATGGGGAGGTGCAGTTCTAGCGTGGTCCCCACTGGGCCATCAACTGCTTAATCGATACAAAATGCCAATGAGATATGTAGTTGAGGTTACCTTGTAGACGAACATATAGTGATGTCTGTTGGAGAGCGCGTGCGGCCGCTGCCCCCGCAGCCTGCGCACGGCGCGCGGCACGTCGGCCGCCCCGCCCCCCGCGCCGCCCCCGCCCCCCGCACCGCCCCCGCCCCCGCCCCCGTGCAGCGCCCGCGCGCACACCTCCAGCGCCACCAGCGCCGCCGACCGGCCCGCGCCCGACGCGCACGTCACCACGCACGGACGGATACCTGTATACAGAAAAAATATTTATAACGACTCGCATGACCACCAAAATTAAAACAGCATTTTAATGTAAAATTAAATCGGCCGCTGCCGCGACACCCTCGCTTCGCTCGCTCGGCTAGCGCGTTGCTGTCACAAGTAACTTAACGATCCTCCTCGATTCGCTCGTCGTCGCAACTAAGTATGACTTTAGTGATCATTTACTACATTTGGTGTTCGATTACAATTTGTGATAAAAGAACTAAGAGTATAAATGCATTTTATAGTGGTCATTATATTTAATCCAATTGATGTATGTACAAAACTATTGGCTTTTTATTGCTGACAGTATGCCTTTATTAACAGAACACTTAGTACAAACTATATACAACATTACGGCCACTACAACGAAGGCTGTCCAAATGTCCAAATGCGTGGGTAGCGTGCCCCCCATGCTGGCAGAATTACCCCGTTGGATTGCACTGCCTAATCCCACCATGGGTTTGACGGTATAATATTGGCTGACTGTATAACCGCTCGTTAATATGGAACATTTAAAGCCTCTATTACTCAAATGTGTCACCGTATATACTAAATGTGACGGAACTAGCTCGAGGCCCACCTGATGTTAAGCGAAATATCCTCTGCCTATAAGAGATGCATTTCGTCATGTCACGAATTGCGCCCATCACGCTAAGACATACAATTGTAAGTCTCATATGCCTGTAATTTTTCTAGGCAGCTGCCGGACCACACTGTTAGGTGCATGGTGACAGATTTTCTACTTAGAGTGGAATCTAGCCAGGCGAGCGTTCGCAAAATACCTTTCCAACATGCGGTAAACCTGAAGTCGGCGGTAGGGATTGAACCAGGGACCTGCGGCACGGCAATCTAGCTATTACAGCTCGGCCATCATTGCTGCAAAATGACCTTTACTAGTAAAACGTGGCACATACCCTCAACTTCAGAAGCCGCCTTCATCCGGCTCAAGGTTCCGTTGTTTCCATAGCCCCTCCTCAGCTGCTCCTCAGCCTTGGCAGGCGAGTATACGTTGATGCCGTTCCCAGAACCGTTCTCTTCACGTAACTTGGTCAGGTTGTTGAACGATGAACGGTTCTGGTCACCGTAGATCACTTCCACACCTGGCAATGAATAATCCAAAACCATTAAAACAAAACGCTTAAAAACTTTTTTATTGGATTGTGGCGGAACTCGCATGAGGCCCACATGATGTTAAGCGATAACTTCTGCCTATAACAGATGATATTTCGTCAAAAGTGACGAATTGTACTGCGCCGGTTACCATAGACATACAGTTGTTAGGTGTCATGTTGATGTAATTGTACTGGCTCTCCATGATTACTGACTCTCAACGGTGCATAATTTTTCGGACTTTATACTGTTTTACTGTTTCTATGTAAGTAGATATTTTTTTTATTCAAAGCATCTTTTTTTTATTGCTGATAGGTTAGCCTTTGACTACAATCTCACGTGATGGTAAGTGATGATGTGGTCGAAGATGTTAACAGGATTAACCTAGAATTACTGGTTCTCAAGGACAGTTGCCGGAACACACTGTAAGGTGCTTGGCGACAGATTTTCTACTTGAGGGTGGTAGCTAGCCAGGTGGGGATTCGCAAAATGCCGTCCTACGATGCAAAATACTGTTAAATCGTGCGAATAATTTTTTCAGTTAATTACCCATAAAATACCTACTCAACCGATTTTGATGGGGGGTATACCCTTCCAATAATAAATTGAATTTTGAGATTCGGTCCACAAATGGGGAAAAATCGGTGAACGTACATGAAAAACGTACAGTCGAACATAAAACCTCCTCCTTTTTTAAAAGTCGGTTAAACATCATTTGCACACTCACCTTCTTCATCATACTCCTTAGCAGTTTGGGCCACCTTCATATAACTCCTCATTTCGAAGAGGAAATCAATGACTGAGTCGTAATCTTCTGGTACTCCTTTAGCCGGCCAGAAGTACCACAGATGGGTGAGCTCCCGCCAAGTCCTGGTGGTTAAGTTGTAGATCTGGACGGTGGAGATGGCGTACTTGTCGCGCTGCTCTCGCTTCTTCAAGATTATCTGGTATTCGCCGAAGGTGCGCTTGTTGTCTGATATCTCCGACGGAGGCAGGTATTCGTAGCATTTCTCCTAAAATGGGAGAAAATGTTATTTAGTTTAATATTTTGAAATCTTTACGTATATATTAGAGTCAGTGAGAGTTTGTGTGACGAAACACAAATTGTAAGATCGTGGTTTTGTGACGAAAAAAAGACCTGTGTAACTGTTTTTTTTTTTATCGGTGACATAACAAGAACTGTCTATAGTTTTTTTACCTTAATTTCACAAAACTAGAGGTTTGTAACAGTGTTAACGACATTTACCTATGATGTTTTTGTGATGGACCCGTAAGAAAATGGTCTCAAATTTACTACTGTGATGTCTCACGGTTTATTTATTGTTATTAGCTCCCAATTTACTTTTTTCTTTTTTTTATAGCTGATTGGCTTTGACCTCTATCAGACCAGATGATAAGTGATGATGAGGTCGAAAATGTTGTTCAGGCTAACCTAGAATTACTGCTCTCAAGCGCAGCTGCCGGATTACCTACACCATTAGGTGCTTGATGTAAAATTTTCTACTTGAAGGTGTTAGCTAGCCAGGCTGGCATTCGCAAAATTCCCTACCACCATACCATAAAGACTGCGTCCTAAGAGAACCGGGACCGATGCGATGCCTTAACGTGCCGCGTACGTGCATGCTCAGTAGTATTGCCACTACCGGTCACCCATCCAAGTAATGACAGAGGACGTTGATTAAATTTAGTTTATCGATTAAAATTTTACTATGGAAACTATGCTACCAGTACTTCATCTTAATGTGAAGCTACAAGAACAGTGTGACTACAGTCATATTTTTTTAGCTTAAAGTGTCAAAATTAGATATTTGCAACAGTTAGGAACTAATTAATTAATAGATTCAGGCGTTAATATGCGGAAATCAACTACTATTTTTAAAATATTTTAAGAAAACATCAAATTAATATTTTAATAAAACACTTAAAAAATATATCTAGTGACAATTCCGCCTAATTTTCCTGCTAAGCCGACGTGACGTCACAAATGCCACGCAGCCAAACCGGAAGAATTTTTCGACGCGTTTCGCTTCTACACGAAGCATCCTCAGGAGATCTTGACTCTGCGAGCGCACGATCGAGAGGAATTGTCACTAGATATATTTTTTAATTTTTTAAGTGTTTTATTAAAATATTAATTTGATGTTTTCTTAAAATATTTTAAAAATACATTTTGTTATTATTAGTTATGAAAATATGTTTTTGTATTGTAATGTGACGCCATGCGCCACCGGAAATCTGTTTTACTGCGGTTTCTATCATAATGTGGCGCAACACGACGGTGTGACTGTGGTCATTTGTCTTATTGTAACTGTATTATCGGGTAATATCTACGTAGTTCTTATGTACAACATAGTAACAGGAAGAGTAGAGTGTCAAATTTTGTGACAGCAATTGTGATATAAAAATAGCACCTAAACTTAATTTAGAACAATAGGCTCCTGGAGCAAGTGAACTTACTACATTTGCGCTTTATGTTTATGTGTTAACATTTTTTTCGTAAAATATATTAAAAAAATGAACTTAAAGCACGACGTCTTAACTGTGTTGGGAATTTCAAAAATAAATTGTTTAAAAGCTAAATATGGTATGTATCCTTCAGGATCAGAATGTGGATTGTCAAGGTTAATCGCAAAATGTTAAATTCAACGTGAATTCCTAAAATGTTGAATCAAGACTCACTGAAAATTACGAAATAAATATTTGTGGAAGTCGGTACTTTGAAACACTGAGCTCATATTTTCATGGACCGACTTTCACAAGTAACGATTTCATACTTTCTAAGGTTCAAAATTAAGGCTGTTTATTCATGTTTAGTTTTTATATGATCGACGGTGTCACTTGCCTATAATATTTGTCACCATCTATTCCGTCGATAGTAAAATATTGTTTAACTATTACAAATTATCCTGGTACCGACTTCGACAAGTTATTTCACACTTTTGAGTATAGAAATTTTTTTGGTTTACATTTTTTTCACTCTTTTTAGTGACTCTTGCTGCTTACGGAATCGATTGTCATTCATTCGCAACGACTATATCATCGAGATAGGTAAATATTTTTCAGTTATTGGAGTGTAACTCAATAACGGCTCGACCGATTTTAATGAAATTTAAATGGGACCAAACGACAAACATCAGCTTTCAAATAAAAAAGCATTTCAAAATCGGTTCACCCAGTCAAAAGTTCTGAGGTAATAAACATAAAAAAAATACATCAATAAGAATAAAACAGTACATACCTAATTGTTATTATTATATCATCAATTTTGAAGCGCTCATAGCGAAATTTTCTTAGCCGTTCTGAACCGATCAGCTAAGGTACGCAACGTCCGCCGCGGTCATGAGTTGGATGGGTGACCGCTGGTGACATTACTACTGAGCGTGCAAGTGCTTAGGACAGCACGTTAAGCCGTCGTTGGTCCCGGTTGTTGTCTTACGATGGCAGTCGTTATTACAGGGCACTTTTAGAATGCCCGCCTGGCTAGCTACCACCCTAAAGTAGAAAATCTGTCGCCAAGCACCTAACGGTGAGTTCCAGCAGCTGTTCTTCAGAGCCAGTAATTCTAGATTAGCCTGAACAACATCTCCGACCACATCATCACTTACCATCAGGTGAGATAGTGGTCAAAGGCTAACTTATCAGGCTTACAAAAATAACATCCACGTATACCTAGGCATGTTGGATAATAGTTTTACAGATAATTGTTACTTTTGGACTACTTAATTGTATACAGCATGCACGATCATAGGATTGTGGATAAGTTGGAAGTTTCCTCAGTGGACTCACCACGCCATTCTCCATGTACTCCGTAAGCATGACGATAAGCCGAGAGTTCTGTTCCCAAATCATCCTCCAGAAGTCTATCACGGTGTTTGACAGAGGCGCTTGCGCTAGTATGTAGTAGTTGCGAATATTGCCTGGACCCTGGAATATAAGAAACAGGGGTTTTATTTATATTATTTTTTTTTTTTTTTTGTGGTGTGCCTTTATTAACAAAATACTACGAACTACATACAATACTGTAGCTACTACAATAAAAGCATTTAGACAACCTATAAGTCATAGCAGACTCATAGGCAGTCCAATTGCTTCAGCCCACTAGCATTTGGCAGCGTGCAAAGCATGCTGGCAGCATTGTCCCGTTGATTTGCAATGCGTTAATTTATTTTTTATAATTAACTTAATTGATCTTGTTTGTAGTAAATTTATATAAAATACTAGATTAACTACAATTTAGATTATACTAGTGTTTTATAGAAATTAACTAACGGCTGATATATTCAGTGAGTGATATAATATAGTATATATAGTATAATGCGTAAGTTAGTAACTCAGTCAAGAGAATAATATAACTAATTGAACATACCTTTATACTATGTAGAATAGAAAGTCATGACAATCATAAGACGTACCCTCAGAAAACTTTTATAGGTTTTATAAATTAAACATGAAGAATTTTAAATCGAATATGTATAACTATCTTCCTTACTATATCAATAACTAAAACAATATGCAAGAGTATAAGAGTGATTCGCCACCCTTTTTTAGGGTGGAGTTGTGGAACTTTGTAGGTTTGTTGGTGGTCACACAGTGCGTAGGTATTAGGTATGATATATATCTACTTACTGTAACATAGTTAGCATTAATATACTCCGAGGTAGGGTCATTCCCGATCCTCCGCAGCGGCACCCTGGTCTCCGGCAGCGGCAGCACGTTGGAGTACCGGTTCTTGTCCTCGCAGCCCGCGGGCACCTCCTCCGGACGAACGCTCACTGAGGGTATCTCCGAGAACTCAGCTGTCATTGACTCCACGTCCAGAGCAAAGTTTGCCAACGCTGGGTAATGCATTGGATGGGATGTTACCTGGGAGAAAGCAAGAGGAAATAAATCATATGTGTATTTAAAAGAAAATTGTTTTTCTTAAAACAAAACGTACTACTCAATATAAGAATGTTATAAAGATAAAGAATAAAATGTAAGATTGAACGTTTTATAGCACCTCTATTTAATTATGTATACCTATGTGTAAGTATAATATCATACTGGTTGATCAAGTAATAATAATGTAATAATGAACCGATAAAAGCAAACATGGTACCAACTGTATCGGTGTTGTTATTTTGAAATTATGGTAAATTTTAATTTTGTATGAATAAGATATATTTATAGGCAGAAGAATAGATAGGTAATTATTTAGACCTAGATATGACATTCTATAATAATACCTACATGCTCATCTATGTTATGTATTAATAAATTTGTATTCCTAATATTAGATAAATATAATAACAACTGCGCTACCCAGACAGGGTGAATGTACCTACTTAACTAAGCTATATGTAAGACCTTTAGATGATAGTACATTTGAGCAGATTAGATTGTTTTGAGTGAGATTGGGGAGTTTTCCATAATATCCACGCTCGGCAGGCATTTTGGGGATAGCACTGTAAGACGGCAGTTCTTCAAAGGGCTCTGCTGCACGTGCCACGAAAGTACGTGAAATGTTGAAACTTATACATATAATGTCTTCAACATTGTAACCTGTTCTTCACTAGAATAGCGTAAATTCCCAGCCTATTAAACTTTAGGATACCTACCTCGTCGTCATAAGCTGGGTTCCCGTAGCTCCTCTTGCTGGCCCGCAGGCGATGATTACCCTTCCTATGGCCCACGCTGACGCTGTCCAGGCTGTAAGCATCCAAGGACACCGGAGTACACCGCTGGGCGTAGATGCCACGACGGCCGCGTCGACGGACCACCAGCTAAGGAAAACAAACATAATTATTCATTTTAAACTTACATGACGATAATACATATATTTTTTGAAAAATTGTTACTTAATAAAAAAAACGTAAGCTGACAACCGACTGACTAGTATTTTACACAGATGAAAAATGTTAGTCTACCTTTTATTCTAGGTACCTCTTAACGACGTAAAGTAATAGGACATCAAAGAAACAAAGTGTAGCTTAAAATTCACTGTCATATTTATGAAGTATTTTTTAAAATAACGCAACAAATCTTAAAGTCTCCGATAATGTACTATCTTCCCCTATTTCTACATAACTAACTAAAAAATACTTCTTTCCAGCTCATGGTAAGTGGTGATGTAGTCGAAGATGTTGCTCAGGCTAATCTGGAATTACTGGCTCTCAAAGACAGCTGCCGGAACACCGTTAGGAGCTAAGTGACAGATTTTCTACTTGAGGGTGGTAGCTAACCAGGTGAGCATTCACAAAATGCCCTAACACCATGCTGCTACGACAACAACAAGACCCAACCTCCGAAGCACATGCACGCTCAGTAGTTAGGTCACTAGCGGTCACCCATCCAGTCATCACCGCCGCGGACATTGCTTAACTCAGCTGATCGGTTGAGAACGGAAAAGCAAACTTCGCTACGAGAGTTACAAAAGGATTTTGGAGGTAGGTATGCCCTAACCAAACAAAACAAACGCACTAACCTAACAACACGTCTTCTTGAAACCCTCCCCCCTTATTTGGAAATGGTTTAAAACAACCTTCTAGTACGGTATTACACCTTCTACTACTAGGAACTACTCTTCTGCTTTCAGAACAGACTATAATGAAATTAATGTAACTGTTATGAAATGTTCTATAAGATGTTTTAAGTTTTGCATGCAATAAAGAAAAATATTATGTTGTTACAACACAAAAACTTAAGAAGTGTGGGACACTTAAATATTTTAAGTATTTTACTATTTCATGGAACCACTTGAAAGGATCAGTGGATAAAAAAACACTTGATTCAAAATAAGAAATATAAAATCCTTGTTCGATAAACTCATGCAAGCACTTAAAATGAAGGTATGGTTTTAATTAAGTAGTGATGGCCGAGCGGTAATAGTTACGGACTGCCGTGCCGCTGATCCATGGTTCAATCCCCACACGTCGGCTTGAGCTTCACCGCATGGAGAAAGGGCATTAGCGAATGCGTGGCACGCGAGCCGCCACCCTCAACTAAAAAGACTGACACCAATCACCTAACAGTGTGTACCCATAGTAAATTGACACATGAGACTAAATACGTTAGGGTGATGGACGCATTGAAGTGCTGTTAGTAAGTTGTGCCGAAATGCAAGTTATAGGCAGAGGTTACCGCTTAAGTGGGGGCAGTCAAAAATAATTCCCACGCTAGCTCCGCCCATGCGGCGCAACGATCCCCGCTGCACCGAACGAGGCGATGTGCAGCAGCGGCGCACGCGTCTCGCTTATAAACATATTTGTATACTTGATATTAGATTCGCGAACACAGATACCATTGAGACGATTTCAACTTTTTTTATAATCTTATTCACGTGACGAATTTCGATATATAAAGTAGTCGCTAAGCGACCAAAAGTCTCAAAAAAAAAAAAATTTAGAATAAAAAAAAAAAAAAAAAAAGATATATAAAGTAACTTTGTATATACTGCAATTGATGTCACGTTTTTATTTTTATCAACATTACTAATATTTCTTAGTAAGAAATTGATTATTTGATTTACTTTTCAAAATTATTCTTACGGTCGACAGACTTATTACTTATTACCATATGTTCATGTCTGCTCGACTTTATTGGTATATATTATTGGTATATCATATTATACATATTTAACTGACTTCCCAATAGAAAGAGGGTTCTTAAATTGACTTGTCTATTATTTATTTTATGTTTGACCACACATAACTTTTTTACTGAACCTTACAATATAGAAGATTATTTGTTTGCTAGTACAGTTTAACTCTTTATTGGTTTCATTTTAATTTCATCAACACCGGCGAACGGTTTGCCAGTTACAGTCAACTTACTAAAAGTAATTTGACAAAATGCCTTGACGATCGCAGTGCTTCTAGCAACTAATGTAAGTGGCAACTATGAATATAGATGAAAGTTATTGTTCAATATTGATAAAAACACAAATTTGAGATCATATTGAACCGATATCAACCAGTTATTTCAGACTGTTTAATTTAAAAAATTGTTTTCATGTCTTTTTTTTTTAAAGTTTCTTTGCTATGTTGTTGCGTCGCAGTCTCCGTGTTTATAAAAAAAAACATACTGCACTAAACCAACATAAGTGAGACAAGGGTCGGAATATGATGGTGGTACATAACAGCCCAAACGGCACGATATATATTGATAAATGGGAAGTTTTTAAATTCTCCGTAGTAACGAAAGTAATGTTACTTGGCGCGCGTGGACGATAATTTATGAATGAATCAACATTGTTCTCAGTATCTTGGAATGTGATTAATCAGATTACATGTTACACATCATTAGAATAAAGTAAAATACCATCAAATTGAATGAGCAAAATATTATATTATATTCGGTGAATATGGGTACAATTGACCTGAAATAAATGGATTTGATTTGATTTCATTAAATGTTAGTTGTGGGCAATATATTTTACCACGACTCGTCATACAAATATGAATTATAGTTTTTCATAACTGTGCTACTGTACACGTTCCCATAATAATATAATGCAGGTTGTTTTTTTTATTGCTATCATATAATTTTTGACTATTAATTACTTATGTTGAAAATATGTTCGTAATTCGTATACATCCTATTTCGTTTAATTTTTCAGTTACAGTGGTTAACAGAAAGGTGTTATTTTACTACCACTCTGCTTTCATATACCAACTATGGTAAAAATTAGACCAACCAGATATATATCTAGCCACTTCTAAACAGCAGGATAAGATTTTTTTTTACCAAACTTGCAGAAGAGTCTACATACGCAATTGTAAGGGCCTTAAACTTTGGGATATTTTATGAAAAAAAACACAGCTGCAGAAACATTGTAGGGAACATGTTATACAGGCTTTTTTAATGAAACATGGCAGACAAGTGAGAGGTACTGGAACAGGTGACTAAATTAGACTTTAAAATAAAAATAGTGGATTCTTAGATTGTTAGTAAGTGGTATAGTCTACAGAGGTTATCGACAAATTAAGTTAAGATGTATATAAATTAACAAAAAATCATTTATAAAATAAAAAATATATTGTTTTCAATTTATACAGTTTTAATGATATGCAAAAGTGTGCGTGAGAAATAACGAGTATCGGAAACGGAAAGTCAAGTTTTTTTTCAAGTTTGCAGTCCCCGTGACCACGATCACTGCAAAGTGTTTGAAACGTCAGGACAAAAATAATGATAAATATACGAGATTTAAACCATTTAATGTTGTTTAATTACTATGTGTAACAATCGCGAAAACCTAAGACAACATTAAGTTAAGAGCCCTTATTCCAGCAAAGCCATTTTACAGCCCTTTTCTCAAGGCTGGTGCGGCTAAAGTATAAAAGTTTTTGTTTTTCAATGATGCAGGAAGAAAGTTTATTGTTTTTGTTGTTTTTGTAATTGAGTGCATTAGCCAAAACAATCTCTCGGTATGATATCGCTACCCTTCTATATTTCTAAATATGATTACAAGCACTATCGCGTGCTAAGCGAAATCATATCAAACAAATTATTGGAGTACAAAATTATATGCCCAAGGCGGGAATCGAACCCGCGTCCTCCGATATCGCGTTCGATTTCCGCCTTGGACATAAAATTTTGTACTCCAATAATTTGTTTGATATGATTTCGCTTAGCACGCGATAGTGCTTGTAATCATATTTAGAAATATAGAAGGGTAGCAACATCATACCGAGAGTTAAGTGTTTGAAAAAACACTTCTTTCGATCAGATGAAGTCTTGTAGTCTGGTTGATGGCCGCGCAACGTCCCCTATGATGGTTAAAGTAATACAATTGGAGCACAAAGTTTCGGCAGAAATGCCAATGTCCAGGTGGCTGAGATGGTGTTAAGCATCCGACGCGATATCGGAGGACGCGGGTTCGATTCCCGCCTTGGGCATAAAATTTTGTACTCCAATAATTTGTTTGATATGTATCTATCTATCTAAAGCCGTTCCGCCAACAGGGCAGTTATACAAATATAATGAACCAAGGTATGCATGCACAAAGCAGGTATACAAACTACAAAACTAAGTTATTTGCCTATATGTATACAATTATGGTTAGAAGGACATAATCAAATATAGATACCTACATAGTAGTCCATTTAAATGTTACAATTTAAGGACCGAATATTGCAATTCCTAGAGGGCGCAATTTTACTTTTGAGACAAATCTAAGTTTGTGGGGTCGCCACCCTTGTGCCCCGGCCACCATCTTGATAAAAGGGGTGAAAACACTTATTTCGCGATATCTCGGAAACGATGTGTCCTACAAAAAATTCCACTGCACATAATTTGTAGCAAATTATTTTTCCTACAAATATGTTATTATAACTTTTTGCCCTAAATTAAAAATTTAAGAAGTTATAAGCAAAAAAGTGAGAAAATTTTCATATTTTTTTCTTGCTCTATAACTTTTTTTTCTTATTTTACAAAATAATACCTCAGACCAACATTTTTGATTATCTTTTGACGATTTTTTTATTTTATTTTAATTCATTTAACACACTGTTACAGCGCTCCAAAGTTGACCAGGTTCGTCAATGCTCATGAGAATCCGGTCAAAAAGAAATGTTTAACTTATTATATTTTTTATTGTAAATATATTCTTAAAAAAAATTGTTGAATTCGTACAACTTTACTTCTTCATTCCTGTTTTCCTTACCATAGAACTTACTAAATTTAACTTACGGAAGGATAAGCAGGTAGAAAAGGTCTGAGTAACCGTTTGGGTTCAAAGGAACATCTGCCTGCTACGACTATTATTATTATACGTAGGCTTAGCTGTTTCTTCTATCTCATTTTATTCTCTTAGTTGTGCTACATTTTTTGCAACGTGTAAACGTATTGAAAATTGTGGATATTATTTTCAGTTTTATCAATTAACCTGCGAGTTTCATAAAAAAATCCTGAGCAGATCATCTACGACATTGTTCTAGGGTATTTTTTTTGTAAAATGTATAAAAAAGTTATAGAGCAAAAAAATTTATTATTGCTTATAACTTCTTTAATATTTAATTTAGGGCAAAAAGTTATATAAATATGTTTGTGGGCAACACAATTTGCTACAAATTATGTTCTTACAATTTTTTTATAAAACGCACAGTTTCTGAGATATTGCAAAATACGTGTTTTTGTGCCGCATTGCCACGTTGTATGGCAATGCTTATCCTTTGTCCAAAGTATATGCCAGCATTTTGGTCACAAGTAGCGTCGACCAGACGTTTTGAGACGTCTTTGAATAATAGTTTGGCGCTCGGTCCCCACGGTCCCAGCGTTTCGACCCTAAAAGGCACAAACATGTAACAACTACTGAGATTACTATATTTGCGCCTTTTGAGGCCTTCTGCTAGTTCAGCCGCCGCACCGGCCACTTTTTGGGTAGCAGGAATATGAGAAGGTGCTAAGGTATCGACACAGGTAGCGTCCCATACCAGAGGCCTTCCCATCCTCCACGGAACCAAAGTCATGCCGTCCGGCCTTTTACCATCGCCACGTACAAGGCCTAAGCATTTAGTTATATTACAAATGTGCATTTAGCCTTCAGTTTGATAATATCAATCAAATTTTTTATTGATATATATACCTGCAAAATACATTTTACAGACAATCCGTTACCTGAAGCCTTCAGAAAAGCAACTGTACATTTCTGTTTGTCCGACAATCAATTTCGCACAATTTGTTAGAATGTGTAGATAGAATTTGTTAAAAGGTAGAAGTAAGGATAAATGTCGGGAGAGCAGTCGAATGACACCTGTCAAAAATCCAAAATGGCGATTTCAAGACGGCCACCATACAAACTGCTCCGCCCCTGCTGAAGCTCGGCCTTCAGAAAGGGGGTGTAGTGAATATGAATAAATGAGTTTAAATACATAAATTCAGATAATTTCACGTCAGATTTTTTGCACGTCAAGAGTAAAACATCGCTCTTTACCATCTATCTAATACCCTAACTAATAACCGAAAAGGGGGCAAAGGCGAGTATAATACATATCAACGATGGCATACGCAAAGGCATATTGCTTCAGATAGGAGGCCGGCCATAAAATTTAAGTCTTACTCCGCACAACTATGTCAATGCGTTGTCTTTTGTGAAGGTACTCAGAAAAAATATATTGTTTATACCGACCCTACAGAGGTGTGACAAGTGCAGGGCGATAATAATGTAAAGTTTTTTTTTTCAGTGTAAAAAGCATGATGCTCGGTGGCTTTGGCTATGGACTGCCGCGCAGCAGGTCCATGGTTCGAATCCCGCCGCTGGCTTGAGCTTCACCGCATGGTGGAAGGGCATTTTAGCGAATGCCCGCCTGGCTAGCGACCACCCTCAAGTGGAAAATCTGTCGCCAAGCACCTAACGGTGTGTTCCGGCAGCTGTCCTTGAGAGCCAGTAATTCTAGGTTAAGCCTGTTAACACCTTCGACCATATCATCACTTACCATCAGGTGAGATTGTGGTTAAAGGCTTACCTATCAGCAACAAAAAAAAAATGTATATACACATTTATACGTTTTTGTTATTTAAGTTTACCTGCTGCTCTGCTATGGATAGGTCAAAATATTTTTTTGCCTAATATAGGTATTATAATATTTAAATAATATATTTAATATTATTTCGTAAACGAAATAATATTTAATATATTTCGTTTACGAAATTTCCTGTGAATAAAATGTGCAAATTTAATAATACTTTATTCAAAGATTGCTCACTTATTTTCATATAGTGGAAGAACACAGTCTAAATTTATTATATGAGATGGCGACTCCGACAGTTCTCCCTGTTCCGAGTGATCTCGGACTTTGACTGATTTATTATTTTTTTTCCTGAGAAAGAAGGTGCATTTTATGAGCACAGTCTATTTTATTATATATATGTACAGAATCTATTTATTCCACTCTATTATATTTGTATAAATCGTTACTTATATGTACATGTCTAAGTGATAAAATGTATATTTAAAAGTACCTATGCAGGTGACTTTGTAGATAATCTCTTGAATATATACCTACTTGCCTGATTCTGAATATTCTTTCATTTATATAAATCTACATTTAGTCTTGAGGGACATGAACAATGTTCGATGTTTTATTGCGATATACCCACCAAACCAAATGCTTTGATTTGCTACGCTTGTGTTATTATTATTTAGCAACACTCAACTCCATTTACGGTTGAACGTCAGCTGTACTTTAGAGCCAGATAATTTTAGTTATCACCTGTTTGGTACCTTCTACCACATCACTTACCATCAGGTGAGACCATAACTATACATTACCAGATATTATTATAGTATCCAACTAATCGTACTTAGATTAGTACGACATTTAGTTATTTTATAGCTCCATTACAGTACTATAGGAACCTAGTAACCTAGTAGGTATAGAATCTCTTAGTTCGATAGAGATAATATGTTTCATGAATAGAATAAACACCGAAACACAAACGAATATTAAATTTGCATAGGTAAAAATAAACTGAAATATTATACGCTCTCTCATAATTCTTGCAAAGTCTTTGTATCGACTCTTCTGCTTCGTTTTTTATTTTTTAGTTATCTTTATTTCCCATATTGATTGATATACCTACCAAGATACGTATTTATACTGCACAGCACAGGTGATAGCGCGCGAGCGATAGGTCCACGTCCAACGGCGCACAGCGCGGCACTGAAGGACAGCTCTTACGCATTGATTTTATTTCGTAATCCTAAGCCAATAAGGTTGAATATCGAATCTTCCGATTGACCGTAATCCTGCACAGAACTAAAGGTCGTAAGTCTAAAACACTATTTAATTTATTATGACAATACTAATTACTCTAGGTAAATTTTACTTATACAGCGGATAATAAACTACATTTCCTTTCTATGTGTGTTTATTATTAATATGTAACTGATGTAGTTTCCAAGAAAACTCCAATAATTTAAAGAAAAGGCTTCATTTTGAAAAATTAAAACTATCGAGTAAATTTCTTTCAAATGTGTTTCTGACTGTACAACTGATAGAAAAAGGTTTGAAATATCAAATATTTAAGTTTTCGTGTTGATTGCATATTTCAGTTGCTTAAAAAAACTAGTCGAATGAGAGTATTTTTTCCGCAGCCTCGTCAGAGTTACACCGACATGGATATGCAAATGTATTGATTTTTTGGTCGTCAATTAAACTGGTAGGAAAAGGTTTATGTTCCAATTCAAAATTATCTAAACCTATTGTAGATATGTATATTATGGTATTTACCACAAATTCCTTATTTTTCATACACTTCAGGATCCACAACGCGAGAATCCCAAGTGCACGAGATTGTTTTTTGTCATTTTCGTTATCAGTATTATCATCTGGTTGATATACTATTATTATATTGGTATGTTAGAATAATTCTGATATAGAGTTTATACTAGGTAGGTATTACAATCACACCTAGTTTGACGCTCGTATGACTTACTAAAAAGGTTAGTAAGTAAGTTTAAAAATATGGTATTCAAACAATAATGTAGTATAATGTGTTGGGGAACTGCATATTTTCCCCCGCAAAGGATCTAAGCACTTATATTATATAAGTTTTTTGAAGGAGTGATGGCCAGTGACAATGGCTATGGACTTAAACAAATCAGGTGGTTCAAATGCAGCCGCGGGCTTGAGCATGGTTCAAAAGTACTCATGATGGTAGGGCATTTTGCAAATGCCCGCCTAGTTAGCTACCTACTTCCCTTAAGCTGAAATTCAGTCATGTACCTAACGGTGTGCTCCGGCAGCAACCCTCGAGAGCCAGCAATTCTAGGTTTAACTTGTTAACATCTTCGACCACATCATCACTTACCATCAGGAGAGATTTTTAGACCAACTTCAATCAGTAATAAAAAGGGAAGAAGCTGTAGAAGAAAATCCTATCTAAACTAATATTATAAAGAGGAAATATTTGATTGTTTGTTTGCATTGAATAGGCTGAAACAACTGGACTAATTTGAAAAATTATTTCACCAATACAATTCTACATTATCCCTGAACAATATAGGCTATAGAATATTTTCTAAATACGCGTGCAAAGCTAGGGCGGGCTGCTAGTCTGTAATAACAACAAAGTAGGGCGGAAGGAGAGGCGGGTAAAGCGAATAAGATTACTTAAAAATTAGGGCCTTATTTGTAAAAATTACAGCGCGAGATGAATTTATATTTTAAAAGGTACAACTATTCTAATTATTATCTTATTTTTATATAGCTTATTCTTAAGAACCTAGATAACAAAATCGCTGTAGCTTTGCCACTCAAAAGCTGTTTAAATTTAAACTACCAACACGAGTAGAAAACCTACATCCTAATTAAAAAACGAGTCCCAAAATTCCCCTGACACATATTACGGACTAACTAATCTAAACACCGAAGTGCTTACGTGGAATTCTGACAACACTCCCTTATCGCCGGACGTCGCGTCGTCGTTACCACACAGACTAGTTCACAGTTGCATTCAGTCAAAGTTCACTACTCACTGACGCACTCAGTAGAAAGGCCTTGTGTTCACAGGAAATTCGTTCAGCACATACACAGGTAAGTTGAATTAAAGGTGAACATAAAATGTTTATTGTAAGATATGATTGGATAGTAAATATGAATATTTCCTCATCACAAAGTAGGATAGATTTTTAAAAGCGACGACACTGCTGACCACATATTCCAGTTGCAGTGTCACGATCCTCGTTCTGCTTGATACTGCACTGTGCTAGTCACTCCGATACGTCAGTTCTTATATTACGTTTGCCCAGTGATTTCACTTACTAAACACAATAGTGTTTGCAAACGTTTTCTTCGCGGCTGAATATATAACACTGCTTTGATACCTATGAAGATGGACTGTTGCTGAAGATACCTACCTACCTACTTCCTGGTAGACCTGAGATAAATTCGGATTTTATTAAAATACTCATTGTTGCCGATACTAAAAGTAAGTACGTGATCTGGTTTCACGAATAGTGAACAAGAAACCGGCAACCTAAGTGTTCAAGTGGTAAAAATTTATTAATTTTACCACTTGAAAATTTAAACAAAAGTTTATCATTTTATTATTTAGGAAAAATTGCCTAAAATCAAGTGGGCAGCTCGCACATATCGTCCCGCTGTACTTAAAATAATAATAATTGCCTACAATTACTAATAAAGCTAAAAATTTGTGTCGTGTTGCTGTGCTTTTGGTCCTTTTCTTTTCTTTCTCTTAGTGTTCATACGTGTATTATGATATAAACTTGTAGGATATACAATAAAATAGGTTGGTGATGAAGTTGTTTATGTGTCTCTCTTCTTTACAATTAAATCATTTCCTTTTCTTGCCTTACTTCGTCTAAGCTAGACAAGAAAAAGAAAAGAAGGCAACGAAGACCTAAAAGGATATAGCTACTTCAATTTAAAACTTAATTCAGAATTTAAAACTAATTTTTGCGTAAAGTTTAGAGAATTGCATATTTATATACATTACCATATAACCTGGAAAGGGCGTAGCAAAGCAATATTGGCAATCTAGAGCTGACCGATCAATGTCATTTAATAAATCAATTAAATCGCAAAATTTACGAAATTTTATAATTTTGTTTTATAATCCGTAGAGCATGAGTCATTGCAAAAATAAAAATATTAAAAACTTAATTTTTAATCTAACACCATGATTTTTACGAAACGTCATAAGTTACTTTATCTGTACTATAAATGTCACTGACAACGATAACAGTGATTACGAGCATACGAAATTAATGAACGTATATAAAGGTAAAGGAATGCCAAAGAAAGCAAGGAATATAATTTATTACTGAATGAAGAAGGCCTTTCCAACCGTATATTCAACGTTCTTTGCCACGGAAAAGCTTAATGTCATCAGATTTCGAGGACAACGGTTCATTGAAGCTTGTGCGATGACCGTTTATTATAATACATATTGTTTGTATGTATGTTAGTACCTATATTATACATGTGTGACATAGTTTTTGATAAACACGTGCAAATAGAAGGATACATTTGAATGCAGATAAAGTTAAGAACAATATCTATTGATGGTACATACACTGCTGCTTAGTGAACCTTCCAGCGTCACTTCGTCTTCATAACATATCCAATCATATAGGTAGTTGGTATGTAGCAGTATCCTAGTAACTATCTTCATTTTTAAATTTGTTAATTATTTGTACCAATTACTGCAGCTCAGAGCAAAATATTTGAAATAAATGGCTAACAACTTTTTTATTACATCTATTCAAACAAAGTTGGTCGGTGCCTGTTCTGGATATTGATAAGTAAAGTAAAAATCGTTACGCGCCTGTATTGAACAAAAGCAAGTGTCATACACGTTTGACCAGACAGGTTTTTTCCAGTGTAATAGGAGGCGAGCCTTTTGAGATCTACAAGGCATAGTTCCAATATTTAATTTCCAGAAGTGTAAATTGATGAGATTGCAAATATTACAAATACGAATGACAGGATGATTTTCTTTCTTTGCGGATATCCATATTTAATAATAACAAAACGTTTTTTTTAAGAAAACAATACTTAATTTGATATTTTAATAAAAAACTTAAAAATAAATATATTTTTTTTACCGAACTGGGTAGCACTTGACCACTATCTCACCTGATGTTAAATGATGATGTGATCGATGATGAAGCGCGCTCACCCAGAAGATACCTATTCACTCGCGATTTTTCCGGTGACAATTCCTCCTAATTTTCCTGCTGAGGTGACGTCACAAACGCCACCAAACCGTAAGAATTTTCGACTCGTTTCGTTTCTACACGAAGCATCCTCTGGAGGTCTTGACTCTTCGAGCGCACAATCGAGGAAAAGATTTATCGATAGTAACGCCTCAATCTGCTAACTAACTAAATTTTAGTACGAAAGTTCTTAGTATGTTGAGCTGTCCACAATAAAATCCAATAGTATAACAGTTAACACATATGAACGATAATCTTAAAATTGAAAAAAATTACAAGATAACATAATTAAGATGACTATCTAAATCTGCTGAAAAGTGAAAACTATCCGTATTTAATTGCACAAATTATATGTCATGTTAGTATTACAATTTTAAGTGATATAAGTACTCGACTTTAAACAAAACAGAATAAAAACTTTTTTGTATTTTATTTGATTTTAGTTTCGTTTTTAGTGCATAACAGAATTACGTCCGTGTGTTGATTTGTGTTGGTGAGAGATTTAATTATAGTTATAGCTATAAGGAGACAGCTTCAAGTGCCACTAGGCTGTGCTCGAGCCCAAGGTAGGTATTGAACCTGTGAGTACCCTACTGGCAATCAAATCAAGTAATTATATATACATGTACATAGGTAATCAGAAATGTGACAAACATCTTTGAAACAGTATTTATATTTTTAATATGGTTTAGTTTGCAATAACGCTTGCTAGGCGAATTACATGACAGATCCAGCGTCCATCCACCCCTTCGCGGGTTCGAATCCCGCACATGACTATAACTTTTTAAATTTGTATCTATTTCCACTGTATTTTTGACTTATTGTGAAAGCCTATTAGATCAATGGGACAGATGCAAAAGGCGAGATAGCCCGACCGATTTTGATTTTGATTTTGACTAATTTTAATTATAACCTAATATTGTATTATGACTTATGACATTGATGACTTCTAATTATTGTATATAATTTAAATTGTAATTTTGACATTGTATTTTGGAAATGGTATTTAATTGATATTATTGTGTAACATCTAACTCTTATTGTAATTATTATTTAGAATTTGAACTTTTGTCTGATTATGTAATGTGTGAGGTAAATGTAACTGTACATCGTTTTTATCTCAATAAATAAATAAATAAATTGTAATTTTGTAGAGTTTATTTGTATAGAGTTTATTTATTTATTTGTATACAAAATACAAGTACTAAGAAATTTTAGTATTACAAATACATAAAAAATGTTTTATATGTTGGTAGCTAGGTACTAATACGATATATTTGAATAATGGTAGCCGAGCGATAACAGCAATGGTATGCCTTGGCGCTGCTGATCCAATCCAAGTTTCACCGCATTGTGGAAAGGCATTTTGCGAATGTTCGCTTGGGAGTTACCACCCTCAAGTAGAAAATTTGTCGCCAAGCACCTAACTGTTTGTTCCGGCAGCAGTCTTTGTGAGCCGGTAAAATTGCACATGAGACTTAACATCTGTATGTGTCAGGGTGATAGACGCAGTGCAAGTTCGTCACTTATGACGAAATGCATAAGTTATAGGCAGAGGTTATCGCTTAACATTAGGTGGGACTTGCGCTTGTTACGTCACAATTCCTTAAAAAAAAATGTTTCTCTATCCCAACAGCTGTCGACCAAATTAAATGATAGGTTAGCCTTTGACCACTATCTCACCTGATGGTAAGTGTTGATATGGTCATAGAAGTTGTTCAGGCTAACCTAGCACTACTTGCTCTCAAGAACAGCTGCCGGAACACACCATTAGGTGCTTGGCGACATATTGTCTACTTGAGAGTGATAGCTAGCTAGACGGGCATTCACAAAATGCCCTACCACCATGCTATATCGACTGCCATCGTAAGACAACAACCGGAACCGATGGCTTAACATGCCTTCCGAAGCACGTGCATGCTCAGTAGTAATGTCACTAGCGGTCACCCATCCAAGTCACGACCGCGGACGTTGCTTATCTTAGCTGATCGGTTAAGACGAGGCTGCGGAAAAAATACTCTCATTCGACTAGATTTTTTAAGCAACTTAAATATGAAATCGACACGATAACTCAAATATTTGATTTTTCAAACCTTTTTCTATCCGTTGTCCAGACAGGAACACATTTGAAAGAAATTTACTCGATAGTTTTAATTTTTTAAAATGAAGCCTTTTCTTTAAATTATTGGATTTTTCTGGGAAACTACATCAGTTACATATCAATAATAAATACACATAGAAAGGAAATGTAGTTTATTATCCGCTGTATAAGTAAAATTTACCTAGAGTAATTAGTATTCTCATAAAAAATTAAACTGTGTTTTAGACTTACGACCTTTAGTTCTGTGCAGGATTACGGTCAATCGGAAGATTCGATATTCAACCTTATTAGCTTACGATTACGAAATAAAATTTAATGCATAAGAGCTGTCCTTCAGTGCCGCGCTGTGCGCCGTTGGACGTGGACCTATCGCTCGCGCGCTATCACCTCTGCATTATAAATACGTATCTTGGTAGGTACGGGTATATCAATATGGGAAATAAAGATAACCAACAAAATAAAAAAGGATGCAGAAGAGTCGATACAAAGACTTTGCAAGAATTATGAGAGAGGCAAAAGAAATGAAATTAATATTTCTTTTTTTTTACCTATTGTACCCATGCAAATTTAATAATCGTTTGTGTTTTGGTGTTTATTCTATTCATGAAACATAAGTACTATCTCTACCGAACTAAGAGATTCTATACCAACTAGGTTCCTTTAGTACTGTAATGGAGCTATAAAATAACTATATGTCGTACTAATCTAAGTATGATTAGTAGGGTACTATAATAATATCTGGTATATGTATAATTATGGTCTCACCTGATGGTAAGTGATGTGGTTGAAGGTGCCGAACAGGTATAAAGTAAAATTATCTGGCTCTAAAGTACAGCTGCCGTTCAACCGTAAATGGAGTTGAGCGTTGCTAAATAATAATAACAAAAGCGTAGCAAATCAAAGCATTTAGTTTGGTGGGTAGGTACCTATATCGCAATAAAACATCAAACATTGTTTATGTCCCTCAAGACTAGATGTAGATTTATATCAATGAAAGAATATTCAGAATCAGGCAAGTAGGTATATATTCAAGATATTATATACAAAGTCACCTGCATAGGTACTTATAAATATACATTTTATCACTTAGACATGTACATATAAGTATCGATTTATACATAAATAGAGTTGAATAATTGACTGTGCTCATAAAATGCACCTTCTTTCTCATGAAAAAAATAACAAATCAGTCGAAGTCTGAGATCACTCGGACAGGGAAAACTGTCGGAGTTGCCATCTCATATAATAAGTTTAGACTGTGTTCTTCCAATACATGAAAATAAGTGAGTAATTCTTTGAATAAAGTATTGCTAAATTTGCACATTTTATTCACAGGAAATTTCGTAAAGGAAATATTTTATATACTACCTATATTAGGCTAAAAATTATTTTGACCTATCCATAGCAGAGCAACAGGTGAAATTAAATAAAAAAAACGTTATAAATACATTTAAATTTTCTTTTTACATTGAAAAATAACACTTTACATTATTATCGCCCTGCACTTGTTACACCTCTGTAGGGTCGGTATAAACAATATATTTTTTCTGAGTACCTACACAAAAGACAACGCATTGACATAATTGTGCGGAGCAAGACTTAAATTTTATGCCCGGCCTCCTATCTGAAGCAATACCCTTTTGGGAATGCCATCGCTGATATGTATTATACTTGCCTTCGCCCCCTTTTCGGTTATTAGGGTATTAGATAGATGGTAAAGAGCGATGTTGTACTCTTGACGTGCAAAAAATCTGACGTGCAAATTATCTGAATATATGTATTTAAATTCATTTATTCATATTCCCAACACCCCCTTTCTGAAGGCCGAACTTCAGCAGGGGCGGAGCAGTTTGTATGGTAGCCGTCTTGAAATCGCCATTTTGGATTTTTGACAGGTGTCATTCGACTGCTCTCTCGACATTTATCCTTACTTGGCACTCGTATACGAACTAACAAATTCTATCTACACATTCTAACAAATTGTGCGAAATTGATTGTCGGACAAACAGATATGTACAGTTGCTTTTCTGAAGGCTTCAGGTAACTGAATGTCTGTAAAATGTATAATTATATTTTTTGCAGGTATATATCAATCAAAAATCTGATTGGTATCATCAAACTCGGCTAAATGCACATTTGTAATATAACTAATGCTTATTTGCCGTGTAGTATGGAGACAACAAATCAAAAATAGAAATTCTACAAAAAGAAGAAAAATTTTGGAGGGAAAAAATTGAGACAAAACTAATCACATTCTATATGATGGACTGCCTTCTGCCCGAGCTGGTCAATCCCCGCCACTCAAAGAAAAGAATGATCCGGGATCAAGAATATGTGGAAACTTCTATAAAAAGAAAAAATCAAGAGGAGGCTGTCAAGGGAGACTTGCAACATCAAAGTGCAAATGCTTCAGTACCTCCTCCCACCGTAAAAAGAAGACTTAACTTAATATTGTCTTAGGTTTTAGTGTTTGTTACGAATAGTAATTAAACAACATTAAACGGTTTAAATCGCGTATATTTATCATTATTTTTGTCATGACGTTTCAAACACTTTGCAGTGATCGTGGTCACGGGGTGACGATCGGAGGGACTGCAAACTTGACTTTCCGTTTCCGATACTCGTTATTTCTCACGCACACTTTTGCATTTCATTAAAATTGTATAAATGGAAAACTATATATTTTTTATTTCATAAATGATTTTTGTTAATTCATATACATCTTAACTTAATGTGTCTATAACCTCTGTAGACTATCCACGAATATCTGTATTATGATAGTCCACTTACTAACAATCTAAGAATACACTGTTTTTATTTTAATGTCTAATTTAGTCACCTGTTCCAGTGCCACTCACTGTCTCACTTGTCTGCTATGTTGCATTAAAAGAAGCCTGTATAACATGTTCTCTACAATGTTTCTGCAGTCGTGTGTTTTTTATTAAATATCCCAATAATTAAACCCCTTACAATTGCATATATACACTCTTCTGCAAGTTTGGTAAAAAAATCTTATCCTGCTGTTTAGAAGTGGCTAGATCTACTTATATCTGGTTGGTCTAATTTTTACCATAGTTGGTATCTAAAAGCAGAGTGGAAGTAAAATAACACCATTCTGTTTACCACTGTAACTGAAAAATAAAAAGTACTAGGATGTATACGAACATATTTTCAACATTAGTAATTAATAGTTAAAAATTATATGATAGCCATAAAAAAAAACAACCTACTTTATTTTATTATGGAAACGTGTACAGTAGCACAGTTATGAAAAACTATAATTCATATTTGTATGACGAGTCATGGTATTATGAATGGTCATATTTAATCAAATCAAATCCATTTAATTCAGGTCAATTGTACCCATATTCACCGAATATAATATTATGCTCATTCAATTTGATGATATTTTACTTTATTCTAATGATGTGTTATCTGATTAATCGCATTCCAAGATACTGAGAACAATGTTGATTCATTCATAAATTATCGTCCACGCGGATGCGAAGGGGTAATGAAATTTTTATAGGTAGTTTAATCAGTAGAAATCACTTTCGTTACTACGGAGTATTTAAAAACACCCCATTTATCAATATATATCGTGCCGTTTGGGCTGTTATGTACCATCATCATATTCCGACCCACGTCTCACTTTATGTTGGTTTGGTGCAATACGTTTTCTCTATAAACACAGAAATTGCGACACAACAACATAGCAAAGAAAATTAAAAATAAACAACTTGAAAACATTTTTTTAAATTAAAGTGACTGGAATAACTCATTGATATCGGTTCAATATGATCTCAATTTTGTGCTTATGACGTCGACAGGTTATTTGATATACTGATGACTACAGACTTTTCAAGAGAGATTATTATTCACATATTATTTATAGATTTTATCACTGGTTAACAATAACTTTCATCTATATTCACAGTTGCCACTTACATTAGTTGCTAGAAGCACTGCGATCGTCAAGGCATTTTGGCAAATTACTTTTAGTAAGTTGACTGTAACTGGCAAACCGTTCGACCGATGTTGATGAAATTAAAATGAAACCAATTAAGAGTTAAACTGTACTAGCAACAAAATAATATTCAAGATTGTAAGGTTCAGTAAAAAAGTTATGTGTGGTCATACATAAAATAAATAATAGACAAGTCAATTTAGGAACCATCTTTCTTTTGGGAAGTCAGTTAAATATGTATAATATATATACCAATACATACATAATAATATATGCCAATAAAGTCGAGCAGACATTATCATATTGTAAAAAGTAAAACTTTTGGCTTTAGTTTTATGAGCTACTGTCGACCGTAAGGATAATTTTGAAAAGAAAATCAAATAATCAATTTCTTACTAAGAAATATTAGTAATGTTGATAAAAATAAAAACGTGACATCAATTGCAGTATATACAAAGTTACTTTATGTATCGAAATTCGTCACGTGAATAAGATTATAAAAAAAGTTGAAATCGTCTCAATGGTATCTGTGTTCGCGAATCTAATATGAAGTACACAAAATGTTTTTTTAAGCGAGACGCGTGCGCCGCTGCACATCGCGTCGTTCGGTGCAGCGGGGATCGTTGCGCCGCATGGGCGGAGCTAGCGTGGGAATTATTTTTGACTGCCTCGACTTAAGAACGGCTAACTTCGCTACGAGCGCTTCTAAATAATGGTCTAGGAAGCATTTAATAAGCAATAATTACAAATATTTCCACGTACCAATCTGACTTAAAAATATCCTCGTAAGGAACCCTTGAAATGTATCGCTAAGCAATCTGATCGAATTAAAATCTTTAGCGCCACAAGTGCGAAGTTCGAGTGGGCTAAAGGGCTCTGCTAACAATTCCAAGAACGCTAAGAGGTCCGAAATAGGCGCCAAGTGAAAAGGGCTCAGGGCAGCAACAGCGGAGCATGCTGTTGGCCTCTTGAAACCTTGATTTATTGGACGCCCTGAAATGGGTGCGGTTGCATTGACACACGAGAATTGTTTCCGGTCTCAATAGAATGAAAACTATTATAATTGCAAAAAAAGTTTTTTTTAAAATTTATTTTCAAAGTCAAAGTAAAAGTCGGTAAAAGAAGGTTAATTACAAATATAAATATTGAATTACTTTACATTGTACTGCCACGTTCAGCAAAAAAAAATGCGACTGCGAAAAGAATGGACAAGAAACTCGGGGCCATTCTTATAAACGTATTTTAAACATGTTTTACATACATACTAATTTTTTTTTACGATATTTGTTTACGAATTACGTATGTGACAGGCGCTAGCTTGGCAGAGGCGGACACATCCAAGCATTTTTGTCGTTTAAGTAATCACAAACTGTGTAGTAGGATTTCTTAATAAATATGTTTTGCACGTGCAACTTGAATTTCCCTTTCTTACTGCAAATATTATATAGTTAACCAGTATACCAATATAGTTAAACAATATAGTAAACCAAAATATCATAATTTTTGTTTGGTTCGTTGCGAGTCCGCCTGGTACTTGGCCCAATTTTAAAAAAGAGCGATTTTTAAAAAAGCTTTATTTTATGGGTTTTAAGGTACTTGATCACTTTAGTACGGTTTTATAATTATTATGATCATTTTCCTTACGATATCTGCCATAATAACACTTTCTGTGAAATAACCTAAAAACCTAGGTCTCTTACGTTTCAAAAGATTTTTCTTAACGTCAGTTGCTGGTAGGTATTTTTTACTTGTTAGCTCGCTATTTTAACTATTGTACATATTTATAGACTTTGACTAATAACTCAGCCGTTGGAAAATGATGATGCAGTCGAGGACGTTAAACAGCTGAAACTCAGAATAGGGATCACACACACTATTATATAGTTGCTTGGCGGTATATATACTACCACTTGGAGGTAAAGCGAACGTTCAATCAATTCCCTAACACCGTATGCAGAAAACTAAAGCCCGCGGTGGGATTCGAACCGCCGCGTCGGACCTCGTCGCGCGTCGCGACAGTATAACTATAACCACTACGCCATCACTGCATTACCGCTTAGAACCAAAATATTCCCTCGTATCCTCATGGTACGTACAGTGGACACGCGTACTAAAGATCCGTCATCAGCAGAGTATTGTTTATAATACGCGTTGTACAAACATCCCGCTGTATATCGGCATATTGGCGACACCTACAGCTTACTAGGAGCATAGGTGAGGAGGTATGGCACACAGAAACTTACAATATTAATATCGCTATGCCTATTCCACTCGTAGGACGCGAGTTCGATTCCCGTCCGGAACAAAAAAAATTTGATTCATTAATTTGTGAACTTGATTTTCGCTCAGGACATGATGGTGCTTGTAATCATATTTAGAAATATATATATATAATACTACACATTTTCCGCATTGTACATTTTGGCTGGCTTGCTAAAATTCTTGAGTACAAAAACTATCGGTAAGCACATAGTGATGGGTTCCAGCTGCAGTTTATGAGAATCGATTCGCGTTCTTGGTCTAGAAAGACACCTATCTTTGTCCACATAATCAGCGTAACATACCCAGGTGGCAAAGATTGCCTACACGCTACCTATCACGCGAATATATTATTATTATAAACGTAAAATTTTGTGAGTGAGTGAGGATGTGAGTGTTTCTTACTCTTTTGAATTCAAAATATAACCAATTTCGATAAATATATAGATATACATAGATAATAAATAATATAATATAACAATTATAATAAAAAAGGCACCGCTGCACTGTTTGCATAAATCACTATTCAACACACTTAAAAAAAGAGGAGGTCCTCAACTCGACTGTATTTTTTGTTGGTGTTACCTCATATCTTCTTACAGAGTGTACAGATTTTCATGTTTTTTTATATTCATAAGTTGGTGCTTATGTGGTCCCATTTAAAAAGTGAGATCTGACGAGTAGTACCTATTACAGTTATCCCTAATAATGCATATTTTGTGCTTGAAGCCATTTTTTTGCCCCACGTTTAACAGAATACTATGATTGTAGATGATTGTAGGTCCAAACTACAACCTATATAGATTACAAACTTTTTATTATTGTAATGGACGGTAGTTTCAAACATTATTACATATTAAAATAAACATTATTAAATATTCAAATAATATGTACTTAATAATGTTTAATATAGATTATAATTTATATAGAGGACAAGTATTGAGTGTGATAGGTATTTTCACCCATATATTTTTACCTTAAAGAATTATCACGAAATGATTAATTACAACCACTAGCAGGTTCGATCCCGAGGTTATCCCTAAAGGCGGAACATGCTGTGCCGATTAAGCTATCGTGGTGCTCATTGCAAAAAGCACAATATATACTTTCGTTTAGAGTCATAGCTAAAATGTATTCATTCGCTTCTGTTAAACCGTAGAGAATATGTAACTGTCATGTAAATTTGGTTCGCTTTTCAGTCGTTACTGCAAATATTCCATTGTTAGAATTACCTATGTGGTTTGAATTACTTAAGTTGTGATTTGGATTTAATTTTACAACGTATCCAGATCTGAAAGTGGATAAATTGAATTAAATAACTATAAGGTGTTTAAAGATGTAAAATTTCAAAGCTCGGGCGATAAACTCGAGAGCTTTAGCAGTTACTTCCAGCCGTACCCAGTCTGACCTAGCCAGCCTGCCCTGTACAGGAGGCGTCACAAGCTCACAGCGGTCAAAAGAGTTCCCTACTCCCTCCCTACGTACACTCATTGTCGAATGTGACGTAGCCGACGGTGGTAGTGCAATGCGCGCGCGTCGTTGCTTTTAAACTCATTAAATAATTAATTTTATTTGGTATATTAATATAAAGTATTTTTTTACAATCATTTAAAATAACAAGTTCAATTTTTAATTGTTAAATAAATTAATTTTGAAATTTTAGTTTTAGTCGTTCATTGGTTTCATATTATTTTAAATATATAAGTGTAATGTTATCTTAGTCGTATTATTTTTAATATTTGCTCATTCTGAAAGCGACGATTTTCGAACAGTGTTTAAAACTGAAAATACTTGAAAAAGCTTTTGTGGTAAGAGTTATTTTTATTTCCTTTTATTTGTTCATTTTAGGTTTTAAAACAGATATTTGATGATTTTCCATACGATTGTGATTTTATAAGCCTACACAATAGTATTAATTTATTGATGTTTTACCCAACTACCAAAATAAGAGGAAGATTCTCAAATCTGTATCTGTGTATTTCTATGTATGATCACGTGGAAACTTATCACGTGGAATTACTGCCAGCGGGAAATGAACCCGTAACCCCAGAATCCTGATACATTTCCAATTATTCTACGAAAGCGGGTTCTGGGACAGTCGAAGTTTTTCCATGCGTTTGTTTGAGTGAACGTCTTTTTGAAATTGGCGAAATCTAACCTAAATAGCGTGAATTATTTATAGGAGCTGGTAGGTTGACATGTGACCAACACTTACAAGAAATCGACGAGCGACGGAGGCATTTTTTTAATTGGACTAGTATTCTTGTATACCCTTAATGTATTATGCTAAACGAAAACATAAATTAATTTTAGGGTGGAATTTTTCGTTTATTTTATATGTTTTAATTTTTTCAATCCAAAAAAAATATAACTTAAGGGGAATGTGGTCTTTGTGGGTAGTTTTTTTTTATTTCATTTGTTTTTATTTTGACACTAATCTGAAACTATTTTAAACTTCAACCTGTGACACACGAGATTCGGAGACTATGATTCCTACTATTTTTTAGGGTTCCGTACACAAAGGGTAAAAACGCGACCCTATTTTATTCGATGAACGCGACCCTATTTTATCTGTTATAGGCAGAGGTAACCGCTTAACATCAGGTGGACCTCGAGCTTGTTCCGCCACAATAACATAAAAAAAAAAAAAAAAATATTACTGAGACTTCGCTGTCCGTCCGCCCGTCTGTCTGTCTGTCACCAGGCTGTATCTCTAGAACGGTGATAGCTAGACAGTTGAGATTTTCACAGATGATGTGTTTCTGTTGCCGCTATAACAACAAATACAAAAAGTTGGCAAAGTGCAAGTCAAAAACAAAAAAAGGTTAAAATATAAAGTATAATGTTGTATAGCTAGTGGTACGGAACCCTTCGTGCGCGAGTCCGACTCGCACTTGGCCATTTTTTATTTATTAATGCAACTTATTGTACATTTAGCTAGCCAGGCGGGCATTCGAAAAATGCCCTACCACCATGCTATAACGAATGCCATCCTAAGACAACAACCGGGACCGACGGCTTAACGTGCCCTCCGAAGCACGGAAGCGCTCAGTATTAATGTAAAAGTAAAAAACACTACCTATTTGTGCAAAGTACTTTTTAACCGACATCAAAAAAGGAGATGGTTCTCAATTCGTCTGTATTTTTTAAATGTTTGTACCCTAACTTTCTACTGTGTGGACCGTTTTATTTGAGAGCTTGTCGTTTGGTCCCATTTAAATTTCATCAAAATCGGTCAAGCCGTTTTTGAGTTACTCTCCAATAACTGAAAAATATTTTCCTATCTTGATGAGATAGTCGTTCACAATTAATGACAACCGATCCCGTAAGTAGCGAGAGTCACAAAAAAAGAATTTTTTTTTTTACCAAAATTGGAACCGACCACAGTGTGAAATAACATGTTGAAGTCGGTTCCATGTGCACAATATTGTGATAATAGGCACTTTTGACCAAATACCTATGATGGTACCGACTTCAGCAAAATAGTAATTTCACACTTTTGAGGGTTGAGGTAGGTTCCATTTTTTGGTTATTTTTTTTTTAATGATTAGTTAGATAAAAATAGTAATAACAAATTAAATACCTTTTAAAATTAAAAACCTTTGATCACTGTCTAACGTGCTGGTAGAAGATAATCCGGTCGAATTTAAGGTGTTAAGTGTTAACACGCTAAACCTAGAATGAGAGCTGCCGGAACACACCGTTTAGGTGCTTGGCCACAGGTTTTCTACTTGGGTGGAAGCTAGCTAGTAAAGCATTTGTAAAATTCCTTACTTCTATGTTAGTGTTCAACACTTTTAAGCAATGGCCAGTCTCCATCTGCAATTAATAGACTCATATTGTCTGATCATATTTGAGAGCAAACGAATTTGGTTTTCTACTCAATTAGTAGTTATGTTTTAGTAGGCTCAAGTAGCTTTGACTCTCACAATCCTTAATTTTGTATTACTTTTCGAAGAACTGTACTAACTATTACTAACAAAATGCACATTCCGGGTACTAATACTCTTCTACTTTAGCTAATAAAATACATTTGAAACCTAACTAGCAAATCTTTTTTATGTGATTGTGACAGAACAAGCACGAGCCCCACCTGATGTCAAGCGGATTATCCACTGCCTATAACAGACGCATCTTGTCATATGACGAATTGCACTGCGCCCGTCAAATTAAAACATACAGTTTTTAAGTCTTATGTGCCTGTCATTTTTCTGGCTCTCAAGGTCTGCCGGAAAAGTTTGTTTTTCTATTTGAGGGTGGTAGCTAGCCAGGCGAGCATTCGCAATTACAAAGAAAAAATTCGCATGAGACTTAACAACTATGTCTCAAGGTGGCGGGCGCAGTGCAATTCGTCACTTGAACGACGAACTGCAACTGTTATAGGCAGAGGTAACCGCTTAACATCAGGTGGACCTCGAGCTTGTTCCGTCACAATAACATACAAAAAAAAAAAAAACTCTCTTTATGATTCCTCATTTTTGTCGTCTTCCATCTCCAGAATCCGGGCTCTAATAAATAAAGAAGTTCGGATGTACCACGTCGCAGGAAACAAGTGAAGCCAAGAAAAACCATGCTCCTATTAAGGTATGTAGTCAAAAACTTCTCTAGCAAATCAAATATATCTAGCCTTGAATCAAAATAAGAACTATATTTATTATTTGAAGTAAAAAATAGACGAGAAAATAGTTCTTATTTATGAGGAGGAACAAGCGCAAGGCCCATTGATGTAAAGCGGTAACCTCTGCTTATAACAGATGCATTTCGTCACAAGTGACGAACTGCACTGCGCACGTCACCATGATATATATAGTTTGTTGAGTCTCATGTGCCTGTAATTTTACTGGCTCTGAAGGACTTCTGCCAGTACCCACTGGTGGTTGGTGAAAGATTATCTACTTGAGGTTGGTAGCCTAGCCCAGTGAGCATTTGCTAAATGCCCTTCGATGATGCATTGAAGCTCAAGCCGACGGTGGGTATTTAACCATGGACCTGTGGCACGGAATCCCACAGTTTTTACCGCTGGGCTGTCCCTACATCTAGATTATACTCTTTCAAAGAATACGTATAGTTTTTTTTGTTAATCCATGGTCAGGCCGTTATAGTTGAAACGCTCGTAGCGAAGTTTGCTAAGCCATTCTGAATCGATCCACAAAGTTAAGCAACGTCTGCCGCGGTCAGGAGTTGGATGGGTGACCGCTGGTGACATTACTACTGAGCGCTTCCGTGCTTCGGAGGGCATGTTAAGCCGTCGGTCCCGGTTGTTGTCTTAGGATGGCAGTCGTTACAGCATGGTAGTAGGGCACTTTGCGAATGCCCGCCTGGCTAGCTACCACCCTCAAGTTGAAAATCTGTCGCCAAGCACCTAACGGTGTGTTCCGGCAGCTGTGCTTGAAAGAGCCAGTAATTCTAGGATAGCCTGTACAACATCTTCGACCACATCATCACTTACCATCAGGTGAGATAGTGGTCAAAGGCTAACCTATACCTATGACATAAAAAAAAACATAATAATATTGGAAGCCTCAGCCATGATTGTCGGGTGTCGTATAGCCCCTTTAGTCCCTATGACCGATATCCAAGTTCTCGTTAACGGCAGCGATAAGCGATGTCTGCGAGTCGCCTTACTGCACACCTCTCCGGTTGCTCGGCGAAGAATTTTTACGAGCTGTGATAGTAACTGTCATTTAAACTGTGATGAGACTTGTCTAATGCGAATATTTTTATAACCGTACTGTTCTGTAAAGTACTGTTCCCGAAGAGTATTCATAGCGCTTTCTAAACATATGTACTGTATCGGCAGTATTTTCCACTGCTGAAAAAAGCCACCCCTATTAAAGGAGGGTTTGCTAAAATCCCCACGCTTATTGGCAGGCGTCTTAGGGATCGCAGTTTAAGCTATCAGTTAAAAGGCGCTGATGCCCATAGGTATTTTAACGGTATTTTATCTATTATTATGACGCGAGCCTATTGCCATTCACCGGGCACAGTTTCAGGGTCATACAAAATGTTTACTGTAACTGGGACCAAAACCCAATTGCCGAAACGTGGGTGTTTAAACACCTCTGCCTACCCATTCGGGGAATACAGACGTGATTATATGTAGGTATGTATTATATAATGCCATTACATACAAATGTATTGCCTTTTCCGTAAATGTGTACATATTTCCAATATTGGGATAAGACATAGAATTTATTTGACATGTTAATAGTAAAATTTTATTAATTATTGTAATGGGATTATTTTTCAATGAGACATGCATAGAAATAATTTGTGACCTTATATTTTAGAATTGCGTATCAATATATTAATTATTATTTAATAACTTTCTATGTTCCAATAATAACGTTACCTATATAATTTCGCATACCAATAGGTTAAAGCATGGCGCACATACTTTGTAATTTATTTTTCAACCCTTTGTTATTTTACCCATGTTTTGCGTGATAAATGATTTGAATTTGAATTAATCGGAAAAATCTTTTGGTATGGGATATTTTATTTGCACATTTAGTGATAAAAAGTTGCTTGTTGCGTATATGCAAGTTTAAAAACTGGCATATACGTAACAAGCATGGAAATTAAGCTCAAGAACATGCGGGCAAAATATCACAAAGTTTGTAAACATATAGGTACCTATTTAATTATAAAATTACAAGGGGTAAACTTATAGTCATTTGCTGGATTATAACTCTTCTCGAAATTTTATAATGTTATCCGTAGAGCATGCGTTATAGCAAATTAATATCAAAATATTAATGCATTTAAAATATGATGAAACTACGTTTGTATTTGTATTGTATAGAAAGTGGTATGGCTTTTGTTTTTTTTTCATGCCTGATAGGTTAGCCTTTGACCACTATGTCACCTGATGGTAAGTGATGATGCGGTCGAAGATGTTGTTCAGGCTAACCTAGAATTATTGGCTCTCAAGGACAGCTGTCGGAACACACTGTTAGGTGCTTGGCGACAGATTTTCTACTTGAGGGTGGTAGATAGCCCTCCTAAGACAACAACCGGGACCGACGGCTTAACGTGCCCTCCGAAGCACGGAAGCGCTCAGTAGCAATGTCACCAACGGTCACCCATCCAACTTCTGACCGAGGCGGACGTTGCTTAACTTTGCTGATCGTTTCAGAATGGCTAAGCAAATTCGCTACCAGCGCTTTGTATAGAAAGTGGTATGAAGGAAAACTAAGCAGGCTTAAGAACCTAACGGCTGTCCCAGCTGTTTATTTAGGCACCACTACCTTAAAACTTAGGGGCTTTTATAAAAGACCATGTTGTTCAGAACATCTCTTTAATGTTTTTTTTAATCCTCCCAAATTGCTACAACCTCTTCCCATGACATTAAATAAGTGTTTTCAACACGATGTTTTAATTATATATCCAATTAGCGATAAGACGGCGTGCTCGTGTTACAGAGATTACTCTAGTTGCACGTCGTGGAATTTTTATGAGCATTATGTGCTCGTATATCGCTTGTTCAGTAACGGACAGACCGTTACGTTTAAATTGCGAACGTGCACGCGTTGACGATTGCTGAAACTCTGTCACTATCGGTCTCTGTATGAGTGAGAGAGAGGCAGCGATGTTGAAATCGCGATCAGTTTGGGTGAAATCTAAGGAAAGCTTATTAGAACAGAATTAGTAACTTAAATCGAAAAGTAACTTAACTTGTCCCTCTGGATTAGGTTTTGTTATTTTAATATTATATTTTTATATACTTAAATGGATATTTAAAAATATTATTTTATTTGTTCTCATATATTTACGTTGCAAGCTTAATGTACAGTCAGATTTGTAATTTTATTGTGTCGAGAATATTTAATGAAATATTTAATAATATGATCAAGATAAATATATGCATGGTGGTAGGGCCGCCTGGCTAGCTACCACCCTCAAGTAGGAAACCTGTCGTCAAGCATTTAGCGCTGCGTTCCGGCAGCTATCCTTGAGAGCCAGTAATTCTAGGTTAGCCTGAACAACACCCTCGACCACATCATCACTTACCATTAGGTAAGATAGTGATCAAAGGCTAACCTACCAGGAAAAAGAAAATCTTACTGCCACAAAGTACATATATTATACAAAAAGATTCGCCGATGTGTCTGTAGCTTTGTACCTAAAGTGTGGAGTGAGCCACGCCTGGTAATGATCAATGGTCTCCCGTTCTCCATAAGTTTTTCCATATACCTACTGGTGCAGAAAAATATATTGATGTATTATTAAACTCTGCTGATTTTTTCAATATATTGGTGCGGAAATAGTTATTTGTTATACAAGAGTGCAAAGTTGCTTTTTAACCGCGTGTTCAATTTTGATGACCTCGCTAACGCTCAGGATTCTAATTTTATTAGAATCCTGAGCGTTAGCGAGGGAATCAAAAGAGCACGAGGTGAAAAATCTTTGCACTCGAGTGCAACACGTAACTTTTCATTCCACCTCAGCGAGGAAATGACTAAATGCAAAAAAAAAACGTTTTCATTTGCGCATTGTTAACAGTTTCAGTCAATTCTGTTGGCGTCAAACAAACTTCCTCGTCGCTAGAATCACTCATTTTAGTTTTTTCACTTGTTTTCAAGTTTCTTGTTTTTAATATAAGGTTTAACAATGACGTGAAAAAATGCCGCGTAAAGAACCGCGTACAAAGCAAATTGAAAAAAGAACACCAAGAAGGTTCCGAGTCTGAATTTTTAACAAATTAAAAAAAAGTTGTATGATATATTCGGCACCATAGAGGTAGCAGTAAATAGGTTTAATGTTTTATTAAATTCACAAACTTAGTGCACACGATGTTTTAAATTCAATTTACTTTATCCTCTACAGAATAAAAACGGCTTTTCCACTCAGATATTGAAGATTAAAAATCTGAGATTGTGGGATGGAAAATATATTAATGTATTATTAAACTCTGCTTAATTTTTCAATATATTAGTGCGGAAAAATATATTGATATATTATTAAACTCTGCTACATTTTTCAATATATTGGTGCGGGAAAATATATTGATGTATTATTAGACTCTGCTAAATTTTTCAATATATTGGTGCGGAAGAATATATTGATACATTATAAACTCTCCTGAATTTTTCAATATATTGATGCGGAAAAAAATATTGATATATCATAAACTTGGGTGAAATGATATCAAAATGTATAGTGGAAGACATTAAAACAATGTCGTAATGTAACCTATTCCTTTGGATGTTTTTCAGGCGTAAACCCGCTGAAGATCTTCATCATCTTCAGTAGAATAGGGCTGAGCAGGGAGATATTACTAGTTTTCAATTCAGAACTAAAGGTAAGACACCTCATGTACAGTGTTAGTTTTTTTTTTCATTCTCTTCAATCTCAATAAAAAAATATGTTCAAGGTAAAATAGAATCACAAGCTGTCAAGGACAGCTGCTGTAACACACTGTTAGGTGCTTGACGACAGCTTTTCTACTTGATTAGTGGCTAATCTAGCTATCGTTCATGATGTATTATTATTTATTCAATAGTCTTCAATAAAGAAAGGTATTTTTATATGTTTCTTGATGCAACCATAGCGGTTCTATGGTCTGCCGGGCCGCAGTTCCATGGTTCCGACCTGCGGCATGAGCTTCACGGCATGTTGGAAGGGATTTTGCAAATGCTCACCTGGCCGATTTTGATGTTTTTTTTTTATATATAAAAGCTGGTGCTTGTCACGTGTTCGGTTTAAATTTGAGTGAGATCTGACGAGTAGTAGAGGTATTTGAGTTGTCCCTAACAATGCATATTTGATTGGCTTTGATTACTTTACTGATGTTCTCATTTTCAATTGTCGATGTATAATGAACAAAAACATTGTACAAGAAAATTATGCGTGTCTTTTTATATTTTTGAAACATTTGTTATTATTAGATATGGATTTCTACAAAGTAACGCCTCAATCTATTCATTGTATACCATAGTTTGGTTAATTTACTTTTTGGTTCATTTTTGTTTTAGAATATTTTCTGTACTAAATCGTTTTTAAATAATGATCCTTGACTGCGAATATTCCGTTTTTGTTGGATATATTATACCATCAAGTTCGTTATATTATGATTTTATCTAGTACTTACTTTAAAAATATCTATTTACCAAAAAGCCTAATTCATAATCACATTAATAAAAAGAAAAGCAACACAAAAATAAATTAATAATTTAACTATATCGATGACGTGTTTTAACACATAAAAATTGTCATTTAATTAATTAATTGTGATTTAATTTTTAATTTTATATATTTGTCAAAGCGGTCTGCCGCTTAGAAAAGACAAACGACCAAAGGCTGGCGCTTACTTCAGCCAGAGAATTAGTAATGCTGCCAGCCTTTTAAGTACTCTACCCGTGGATAGTGACCTGAGCTCTGTTTTCTACTTATGACTGCCTCCTGGTAGAAAACAGAGCAAAATATTTAATAAAAATAGTAAAACATTACAATTAACTGTTGCTGATGATGACCAGTATCACAAAAGAGAAAAATAAGTTTGTACAAAAATTTTTGAGTGTTGGAAGTTGGAACCGACTTCCAACACTCAAAAAGGATTATATCATCCTTTAAAACCCCGACATTTTTTTTCACGTAACTAATGATTAACCTTTGACCACTTTCTCACTTGATAGTAAGTGATGATGTAGTTGACGATGTTCTTCAGTCTAATCTAGAGTCACTGGCTCTCATTGACAGCTGCCAAACCGTTAGGTGCCCTCCGAAGAACGTGCGCGCTCAGTAGCTCTCGCGTAATGCCACTTGTGGTTACCCATCCAAGTCAAGACTGCGGCGGACGTTTAAGTTAGCTGATTAGTTAAGAATGGCTAAGCAAACTACGCTACGAGCGCATCGAACCTTGCTCATTATACTCGATATAACTGATAATAACAAATATTTTATAAATATTTTAAGAAAACATTAAATTAATATTTTAATAAAAAGGTAAAAATAAAACGGTTGATTATTTGTCACTAGGTATAATTTTTATGTGTTTTATTAAAATATTAATTTCATGTTTTCTAAAAATATGTATTATTATTAAATATGGATTTCCGCAAAGTAACGCCTGAATCTATTCATTACGATATATCTGCTTTAAGTTGGTGAAGAGGAAAGCGAAGTATCCGACCTATGCTTTTATTTAAAAATAATGCTGGTACGACTTTCAGCGTATTCCCGCCTGGATAGCTACAGCCCATTAAATTTTATAGCAAATACCTAGCGGTGTTCTGGCCAATCCTTGAGGTCTCATTCAAGATTATGCCAGTTTTCCACCTTCAACCTTATCATAAGTATCACATACCATCAAGTGAGATGCTCTGAGCAAATCACAATAAAACGGATTCGAACCTACGACCGTTTACTCATCGAGCTTTAACTTGCTAGATGCTAAAACCACTCTCGAACAATCTCTACCGTCACGAAACTTATTAGTAGAAGTAAACATAAGATATGTTTGACACCTACTAATAAGTTTCGTCGTGTCTGTTTATATAGACTGAACGAGCACGAAGCGCGAGCAAAGCGTATCCGTTTCAGCTTGAAAATATGTATAGGTTCTTGTATCCAAACGTAATAGTTACTGTTCTAATATTGTATTATTTTATTAAATAATCATACACGTGAGTCAAATTCACGGGTATCAGTACTAAAATTATGCTTAGTACATGTTTACCTTCGTTTCTAGATTTTATCATAAAAGTTTTTTACTGGCGCCCCTAGCGGCTACGTAATTGAACTAAAATATGTGTGAGAAAAGGTTAACTATTGTTCTGAAATACACCAACATACGAAGGATATAAGAGAATTTAGTGCAATATTTATTGTTAAGAGATTTTTCTTAAATTTTTCAGAAGCAGTTCAAAAGAAGTCGTCGATTATGAATCTTCAACGTACTCCAAAGTAGTGAACGTAATTTATCGTGAGTCATCTATAGATATTATGCTCATTACTTTGGATATGTTTGTAGAACTATCAACGAACGAAGAGAACAGAAGAAGAAGAAGAAAGAAAAATAAAGTACATGGAAGAAAACGCAAAGAACTCCAACAATAACAGATAGGTACATACAGGAAATTTTAAATATCGGTACCATTTATTTATTACATTTAAAACTACGTTTGTATTAACAGCTAAGTGCACTTACGTTAAGGCGAAGTGAGTCGTTAAAAGACAAATTTTGATCATGTTTATTAGAATGAGTATATACTTTATAGAAATATTAACATAATGTTCTTAATTTTTAGTATTTGTCAATATCAGAGACAATGTCAGATCTGAAAACACGATTCCATATATTTCTCTCGATGGAAAAAATGACATGAAAAGAGCTCTTAAATTTAATTATTATGTTGTAACTATGTGTCAAGGTACTCGACCGATATTTTCGTTTTAAGTGTGCTCACATATTAATTTATTTAAAAAATATTTTATTACTTCATTCTATTCAAATATTGTGTAGTTCTGTATCGCTCACGCACATAAGAAACAAGGTCTCTCATTCTTACGTCCTCTGACATTTTTCAAAGATGACTTCACCTTAATACTATGCGTAATTAGGTTATTACTTACCCCTTAATACTCTCCGCCGTTACGTTAAAGACTATACTTTCATCAAAGAGTCATTACATATATATAAGCACTATCATTGATATCGCAATTTTTATTGATGTAGTTCTAATTGATATCTAAATTTTTTGATTTAGTTTAAAGCGTTTGGATTGATTAGATTTTAAATTTATTTAGGTGAACGATAGGGTTTTGAGGTGATCCTAAAATAAGTTCATTCAATTTTGTTAAGTAGTTTCTTAGGCTGATTGAGAAGTAGATATATCATAATATCATCTTTAGGTTGATGGCAGTTTGATATCTTCGCCTAGTCACCACAGCTATTTATTTATAGTATATAGATACAAAGCCCTAAAAAAATATTAAAACAATATATCCATCATGTCACTGCAATGTAAGCTACTCAATAAAATTGAATAAATTATTCGACAAAATTAAAATTACTTTTCGAATTCGGAAACAGCAGACAACAAAAACTCTTCCCATAAGTCTGGAATCGAATTTCATACATATTTTCATTATAGTTTCTTGATTGCCCTTTCATTGTTATTTCTTTTTGTTGATGAAGTCGAAGATACACATGCATAATTTTATTTAATACTTATAATGGAAAATTTCATTTATCACAAGTACGGACATTTTAAAATGCTTTTAAATTTTATTCTAGAACGGTTGCTACCTTTCTAGAACAATATTCTCGTCTAATTCTCTCATGCATTAAATTTTCATGAACTTTTCGAATCAGTGAAACGTAAACGTTTTGCGATGTCTAATATAAAACAAAGTATTAGGTACTTACGAGCAATCCAATGAGCAGTATCAGCGCAATAACACCTATGGTACTGACTGCTATCGCCACTGCAGCTCCAGAGCCTGCCTCATCAGGCAACACCCTCGACGACGCTTCCGTAGTTACTTCTCCACCATAACTTGTTATGTCTTCTGGATCATTTACTGGTTTAGTGACACCTGTATCGGTTGTCACTTCTGCAGTGGTTGATTCTACTACTCTAGCTGGTTCTGTCGTTTCTGTTGATTCGGTTGTTGATGATGATGATGTTGTTTTTATGATTGGTGCGATGATCTTCTCAGTTGTTGTAGTGGTACTTGTTTCTGTTTCTCTGACGGTGGTGGTTTCAGGCGTGGTTTTGGTTTCGTGAATAATTTCATTGCTGTCGCTATTCTCTTCCGAAGTACTGTCTGCTTCAGTTGTTTCTGTAGGCGCTTCAGTTGTAGTTGGAGGGGGAGTCACAATTGTAACTTTTTCTGTATTAATTTCAGTGACTACTTCAATGACGATAGTTGTGGTGTCTTCGGGCATTTCTGTTGTTGGTAGTGTAGTTGGTTCACTTGTAGTAGTTGTTGTTGTTTTTGTTGTTGTGGTAGTAGAAGGAGTTGTGGGAGCTTGCGTTGCAGCTTCGGTAGCTGTTTCAGTTGTGGATTGAGTAGTAATTTCTTCTGTTGTTATCTGAATTGTAGATTCGGTAGTCTCTGGCAACTTTTCTGTAACGTTTCCTATAACTTGTGATGAAACTTCCAATACCGGCGTTGTATCAGCAACTACAGTTGTTGTTTCAAAATCTTCAGTCGTGGTCATGTATTTAGGCCTGTAGGTAGTTATTGGACCATCCTGAATTGTTGTCAGCTTAGTCCTAGTTGGCATTACTGAATGCCATGTTGTGCTTGCAACATCATAAGTGGTATCAGTGTCAGTTGTTTCTTCATCTACCTCAGTTGGAACGTAAGAGAATCTTATTGTTGTTACTTCAAACTGTTCTGTTGTGGCTTTAGGCTTCTCAATAAAGATGGTTTGGTTGACTTCGGAACTGGCAACAGACTCGTCTTGTGGTGTGGTAATATCGGCGGGTAGTTTCGTAATCGATTCAAAACCAGTTGACTTTGTTCCGTCAACCGGTGGAATTGTTTCATTATCCTTGAAAAGTTTGGCCGTTGTTGTTTCCATGTCCATCGCAGGTATCCATAGAGGCTTGACATTTTTCGATTTTGATTCAGAATCGACTGTATTTTCTTTTGTAGCTTCGGTAAGTGTAGGTTCAGTGCTGCTCACCGATATGTTACTTTCAGCAGGCAAACTCTCAGATTTGCTTTCGGTGGACGTGACTTGTTCAAGACTCGGCGATGTAGGAGAGTATACTGGTTGGTATGACAGTTTGTTCTGTTCTACTTCAGCGATTTTTTTGGTGATGATATCATTGCTAATTGGACTGGCTGTTGTCGTTGTCGAACCGATGGTTATCTCTTTCTTGTCTGAAATTTTTTAAATTGCAATGTTAAAAATTGTAACGTAACTTGTTAGTAAAAAATAAAGTAAGGGACTCTTCATTGAAAGGGGATTTTTAAACTTGAAACTGTCATTTTTAAAACGTCATTATTAACTAAATTTTGGCACTAACATTTTTTGTTTCTTTATTCACTTAAGAGTCATTAGTCTAAATACAATAATACTATTTTATATTACATATTTGATGGTTTTACGTTATCAAGTTCAATGATCAAAACAAATTAATAATCTGTATCAGCCGGATTGTCCTCTGCTGAAAACATCCTCCTTCATTGTGGTGTCGTCTTGGGGATCGCAGTGTGACATATTAATTCCTCAGAAAGCGCTGCTGCCCTCCTTCTCGCGTGTCCTCGCCTTAGTCTGTAGTTCTGTTACCCTTAGTCGCCTCTTACGACACCCACGGGTAGAGATGGGTTTGACTTTCTAGCCCGGTACCTCAAGGGCACCCGGCACCCCTCAGGCTCACCCCAAATTAACAATAAGACACCATTATTATAATACATGGTGAATTTATAAATATACAATTTTCCATCTAAATGTCGTGCATATGAGAAAGTGCATATGATTTACTGTATCAGCTGGATTGTCCACAACCACTCCATGATTGGGGAGGGGGATATTGCCACAATCCCCACGCTTGGCAGGCATCTTGGGCATCGCAGTGCGAGATATCAGTTCAGAAAGCGCTGCTGCCCACTTTCTGGTGTTTTGACCTTAGTCGCCTCTTACGAAACTCACAGGTAGAGATAAGGGGTGACATTCTAGCCCGTTACCTCACGGGCATATGGTTAACACTGAAGAATAATGTTTTGAATCGAGGTAAAATGTACATTTATGTTTTCTCTTTATTATCTAATGTGTCACGCAACAGGACATAGTAGGTGACTTAAAAGGTAGTATTGCGACCTCTTGGAAATATTCATCAATTTTTTGAATGATTATTTCTTCACTTTATGTCGAAAACTTTAAAACATTCTGTGAAAAAGTTTTTATTTTAAAATACAAGATTTATAGCCAATAATTTTTAAGTATTATCTATAATCTTATTAGTTCCCAGCTACATATATAAATTATTTACATGTACCTTTTATCGATGAAATTATTTTGTTTTATTATAATTCTATAAAAAAATCCCCTACAATATTTGTAGAATGGGGATATAGATAAGAGAGTTTTGTTGTATGTCTTACCTATAACTTCCCCGACTTTCTGCAACTCGTTCTCGGTTGCATTTACCACAGTGCTCGGCAGCGATGGAGGGCTGATGAGTCCTGCCAACGCCCACGCAGTTGAAGGTATCTCCATTTCACTCAGTTCCGTTTCTCGTTCATCTTCAGCTGAAGACGCTGTAGACGTTTTGAACCGAGTCGAACCTCGCTTACGTAGTGATGGGATTGTATTATCTGATATAGATTGAGAATGAACGACCTTCTTTGTTCCACCAATGTCACTTTGAAGCACTGGATCTATCTCCGCTGATGGTACAGTAGTGAGCATTGTTTTTATAGGCTGTCTAACATTGTTTGTTGTAAATTTGTCTTTGATGTTAAAGTGCTCAGAATAAATAGTGCTAGGACTGGGTTTCAAATGGACTCTAGTTACATTACGTCTTGGAGACATCCATATTGGCTTATTTTTGGGTGTTGTATAGTGGAATTTTCTAGTCTGAGGTCTTGCAGTGTTAGACAACTCGTCGGGTCTTAAAGTCACACTGTTTGGAGAGTCTTTAGTCCCAGTTAAATTTAGGCGTTTTGAGTAATTTCTATTTCTACTGTAATTGCTCGAAAATAATCTAGTAATTCTTTCAGTATTCGAAACATAATTTTGTGTTGAAACAGGAACAGAGTTCGCGGAGTTAAGGAACGGATGAATACTGGATATTGGCAAGAAGTATGAAGGCAATGTTGATATAAGCTCAGAACTCGTTTCTGGATTGGTTGGTTTTGTTGGTACGGCATCTAAAGTTGGTTGAGTCGCTTTTACTATTCCGAGATCATCTTGTGAACCGCTCGCAGTGGTGTCTACTGCTGTAGCGTCATTATCACAATCGTCATCGTTTGAATGATTGATTGCGTAAGTTTCTGTAGATAACACTGACATCTCATAATAAATACTAGTACCTTGTACATCAGACAGCTGCTTATGAGAACTATCTGCACCTTGATTGTCTGATAGACGAATTTCTTTGGTATTTTTTAGAAATACTGATGATTTGTTAGCGGGTGTGTTATTACTCAGCCTTTCAAATCCTACATTTTCTTTTACTATTTTATGCACGTTAGTCATGTTAGGCGGTGGAGACTTAGCTTTAATAGAGTCTAAATTTTTTATTATGCTAGATGAGATCTGTGTGAATTTTTTATCAAAATAGTCATTTTTAGGAGTTGTCAATTCAGAGTCAAAATCGAAGAAACTTGACTTGAATGGATCCGAGTCTTCCTTGAAACCATAGGACGCCTCTTTGGGAAAATAACTAGAGAAGCCATAGGATGGGCTGCTGAAGTCTTGTTTTACATTGTTATTCGAGCTTTCATTTTCTGAGTCATGGTTGAAATCGTCTGTTTCGTCAAAACTCGGTATCGTGAAAAAGTTGCTGTCATGGAATTTGCTCGAAGTGAATTTTTCAAATGAGTCATCATCTTCCTCTCCTTCTTTGCTTTCATATTCTTCGACACTTTGGACTTCCTTTTTAATTGATAGAGGAGTAGTACTGGAAACAGCTGGTGGTATCTTTGTCTTCTTAAAATTTCGCATACTATCAATTATTTGTGAAGGTTTCTTGACCTCTGGTGTTGGTGTCACGATGATCAACGTTGACGCTTCTGTGGAAGTAGTGCTTGTTGATCTGACTCTTCTAAACGGTTTTGTAGTTGATTTTAGACTAGATCCAAATCGGACCCTTCCTCTGTCTTTGTATTTTGCATTTTTCTCTGTGTGTTCCTCACTTGTTGACTCTTTAGGGCTTAATTCGTTGAGGGAGGCGTCAGGGGTCTTCGATCTGCTTCTAGCAGGCCAGGTGCTGTTGACCCTATTGGTTTTGGGTACTCTTTCATCTCTGGTCGTTGTGGTCTCTTGTGGTATTGTTCCTCCGTCTACTGATGTGCTGCATATGAGTAGCAGGCTTACTACTAATGCTGCACCTGGAATTCAATAGAAGTTTATTTTATTCAGATATTAATTAATTAGATATAATGTGTTGGTTTTGGGTATTAAATAAGCATCAAATTTTTTTCGCATGTTGGTGCGGGGTTGGTAAAGTTATATAATATTTCTAATATAATAAGTATGGTACAGTTGCAATTATATTACCTACAAATTACTCACTACATACACATAATAAACACAGATGTTGTTTGCAGACTTTCGTTTTCCAAACACGCTAAATATCTTCTGTTCCCTCACTAGGGAAGATAATGTCGTATAGTACCTACAATACTCATATGCTTAATTTTGCTTCGCATATGTTATTTTGATTTCAATATAAGTTACATTCGTTCAATATTCGTACCATAATTTAAATGTCGTTTTCGTCATGGAAAACACTAACTTGATTTAAATAATAGTTATTCAATATTATGTTTTTCAAAAATGTTTTAGTTTTCTCTTCCGGATATTACACACTACACCTTGACATAGTGAGAAGGCTATAAAGGACAAAACCTTTCGAGCTAGTTTAGTTGAGTGATGTGTGCTTAATTGTAAAGTGATGCTTCATATAAAAACAAAAGAACATAGTGTCTACCCGTTAATAGTGCCAATAAGATAAGTGTAATGGACATATTCAGATTTTTATTCTATTTAGCAGTTTAATTCTAATTGACATTACTCATGAGTCCATATTATGAGCGTAATGCAATAATGAATCCCTACATTAAGCAATTCAATACAAAAAAGAATTTGGTACAACCACTATAATGCCAAATAGAACACGAACTGTCTGTAGTCGACAGATAGCATAGCGCCTATACTACCAACAAGGCAGTATAAATGTTTAATTTCGTTGGTAATTTGCGATCCAGATCCATTGTGCGTGGGATGGGGAATAGTAGACTCAAAAATTTCCCACGCACCATGCAGCATGATTTTACACAGACCCTCGAAAAGGAACGAGGGCTGCGTGGAAGAGGTTAGAAAATCTTAGATAGAAAATGTTTCGTATTCCCGAGTTTTCTCCTTCAAAACGGAGCCAAATTCATTATATTTTAGAATTATAATTATGAAAAGAGTATGTCTAGGCTCCTATAATTATGTTTTATGTAAAAACGATTCAAATTCATCTGGTGGTCTTCTGTCTGATAATGGTGGTAAAACGGGGCACTTCTAGGAATTTTTAGAATCATACCATAAACATACATAAATGGCGCCAAATGTCAATTCGGTTTTGACATTTGTGAAGTAAACAAATGCAGTAGCCCAATAACGAACATTTCGATAGTCCGTAACGTAAACGTTTCAAGTTTACAGTACTTTTAGTCCAGTGTTACCACCCTGGTGGTTTTTCCACCAGAACTGGCGCTTTTTCAAGGCGTTTAGTGGTATTTTTTCATAATATAGCGTTTTTAATATTTTTAGTGGTTTTTGGCGGTTTCTCTATACGGAATCTGGTAACATATTTTGATAGGAAAATCCCTTAATTTTATGGAATTACATGATGTTGTTTTCACCTTAGGTCCGCCTATGACCGGGGAATTCGTAGGCGCAGTCGTTAGTTACTGTTTTCTATTAATCTATCATTCTTTAACCGGAATTTGGTTTGATTGGAAGATAAGCCCCAGAGAGCAAGTATAAATTACGAAGCAATATCATATTAGCTATTGGCCAAAAAAAACTTGATTTTTAATTTCTTACTCTACTGATTAAAAAATTAACATATGAATGTGGTTATATTTTACCCCCTGTAGATGCTAAGAGCCAGTTGTAGAGAGTTTAGATAAGTTCCCATAGTCTCAGAGTCAATGCAGCAAAAGGACATTGTGTGATTACTTTTACCCCACCCTATTGGACTCATTGGTCATTAGTTTCATCACAGAGTGGTACATACCTAAACATATTCTCACTGGTGATTCCATGTCTATTTCATTTTGTCGTATTACATGCGAAATGTGATTCTATCTGGATTCGCCCATGGCCTGTTCTGAAACAAACATAATACACAATTAGTCTTGTTTGCAGTACAACGTAAGTAACCATAGGTGTCGCTCCATCCTCATACGATGGTTAAAGAACGAGAAGAACAATTAAAGTCTGACTTATTGTCATGTTAGCTCAGTCGGTCAATGCATACCCCGGCTATTTTATTTTTTTTATGCCTGATAGGTTAGTCTTTGACCACTATCTCACCTAATGGTAAGTGATGATGTGGTCGAGGATGTTATTCAGGCTAACCTAGAGTTACTGGCTCTCAAGGACAGCTGCCGGAACACACCGTTAGGTGCTTGGCGACAGATTTTCTACTTGAGGTGGTCGCTAGCCAGGCGGGGGCATTCGCAAAAATGCCCTTCCACCATGCGGTGAAGCTCAAGGCCGCGGCGGGATTCGAAGCATGCGCGGCAGTCCATAGCCAAAGCCACTGAGATACCACTGCTTCAAAATTTTAAAAAAAATTAGTTAATTTTAATATTTGCGAATACTCCCATTAGCGACCAACATGATGCAAAACATATTATTATGTCTACAACACAGATCATAATATATTATACAGGGTTATTGGTAAAATGCTAACAACCTCTTAGGGTTGACTTCTGCTAGTCCTAACAAACATTTTGAGATGAAGTATTTTTTAATATGATTTTTTTTTATTTTTTTTTCTCTTTTTAAATATTTTTTTTGTGTTTTAAATGCCTATTCCAAGCTAAGAGCGCCCATCGCTGCAACCCTGGACCTCGCCGTGCTCCCTTTGAATAGAGTTAGAAAGTAATAAAAAATATGGAATAATACATTCCAGGCACAAGAGACTTTTAACATCAGGCGGTCCTTGTACTTATTCCGCCAAATAAAATATTTTTTTATGGACGAAAAGTAATTCATCTCTAAATGTTTGTAAGGACTAGCAGAAGTCAACCCTAAGAGGTTGTTAGCATTTTACCAATAACCCTGTATAGGTCTGCGGTCAGCAAGCACCTATCGGATACAAGCCAGCTGTTCTTGAGAGCTAGCTCTTCTAGATAGCTTTAACCATATCATCACTTACCTACAGATCAAAGGCAAGATAAGTTCATCCAAACAAACATACCTCTAATCGTCATAATTCCCAGAGATTCGGTGCTGGTAGTTTGATACAATAAAATACATATCGATAAAAAACCTTATTTTTAATTTCCGGACATAGAAAAACATAAAACTAATAACCTTCGTTCAGATGTGCGTTACTGTAATTATCTGTTGTATTATCTACCAATGATAGGATCTTATTGGCGAGAATGTACGCGATCTGTATGGGAACATAACTTGCTATGAGAATCTTACGTAATGCACCATAGTATCCAAAAATAATGATTTTTGGATGCTAATAAAGATTAAAGATAATTATGTTTGAGTTGGTGTTTAAGTATATAAATATGCAGGTACAGTTTAAACTCATCCGTGCATATTGGCAGATCATAGGATCTGCCAATATGCACCACATCATTTTTAAGGCTATGTTGGACTATATTTTTTTCTCTCGTTATAATTATGTTTGAGAGCCACTAATTCTAGGTTAGCCTGAACAACATCTTCGTCTACATCATCACTTATATAAAAAATTTAATTTAATCTGCGGAGCATGCATTGCACGAATAAAAGCAGTAAATTCATTGCAGCGTGTACTAAATTCGGCATATGAAGCAGAAATAAATGAAATTTATATTTGGAATTAGGTCCTTACATATTGTATTCTAGAATGACAAAATTATATGAAATAAAATTTTGGAATTTTTACTTTGTGATCTGTGTAAGTATATATCTTGCATAGGTCATTCCCGTAATATCCTATGGTCCACACTGTAGGTAGACGATATGCAAAATAACGTTCACTGTGTTGACGAACGCTACTTTTTATTTCCCGATAATTTCAATATAGTACAAATTTAAAGTTACAAAACAATGAATTTCAATAAAAGAAAATATAGACTTTTAAAATGTCATCAAAATACAAAAAAAAAGTTTTCTCTACCTTACAAATTGGCTATGGACTGCCGCGCAGCAGGTCCATGGTTGGAATCCCGCCGCGAGCTTGAGCTTCACCGAGTGGTGGAAAGGTACTTTGCGAATGCCCGCCTGCCTACCGACCACGCTCAAGAAAGAAAATCTGTCGCCAAGCACCTAACGGTGTGTTCCGGCAGCAGTCCTTGAGAGCAAGTGAAATTACAGGCACGTGACACTATGACTAACTATGACTCAAGGTGACGGGCGCAGTGCAATTCGTGACTTGTGACGAAATGTATCTCTTATAGGCAGAGATTAGTCCACTTAACATCAGGTGGGCCTCGAGCTGGTTCCGTCAAAATAACATTAAAAAGTATCTCTTAAAGTATGATGATGTAGAAGAGCAAATTTCAAAAATAATGACATTGTTTTTTTTATATTTAATTACAAAGAAAAATCAAAGTAGCTTCCGGCAAAAGCGTTTCCAGCTTCGTCTACCTTTTCTGTGTTTTATAATTTTCCACAAGGCAGCGGAAAAATGTTCAACAGCGATATATAATGATATTAACATCTCCGCTGACCTTAACTCCTAAACAGCCGCGCTCGCGTGACCCACAAACATAATTATGATGATTACCACGACCACAGAAAGAGTCAATTGCTTCGAAAACTTTGTGAATTAGCGCCATCTATTGTGAATAGACTATAGTGTTTCGGTGGCGAAAACTTCCAAGTAGGTCATTTAGAACTTAATTTTATGGAACTGTTCGCAGCTTTGTCACACTTTTGTACTTTTCTACTTCTATAAATTTATAATGTAATAGACTTTGAGGAGTTTTACTATTATGGCGATTAGGTATATACATGATATTATGCTAGGAGTAACACCTAAGTACCTACTGCTTTGTAATGAATTATTAGTTTTCTTTTTATAGCCGATGTGTTAGCCTTTGACCAGTATCTCATATCTGATGGCAAGATGACGCGTTCGATAATGTAGTTTAGGCTACCCTAGAAGTATAATGGTTCTCAGACAGCTTCAGCTTCTATAATACAATTGGTAATGCACCAGGTTGCTATTCTGAGGCTTCGGGTTCAAGAAAGTCCCGTTGGAAGTTAGCTTTTTCCATCCGAATAAAACTATGTTTTCGCTTAGCATGCGTCAGTAATACTTGCTACTATAGAAGGTACAATATGTATATGTCTAATACAGTAATAAAATAATTGAGTAATATGCTAAGTACGATATTTGTTTATTTTACATACGTGACGGGCGCAGGCGGTTGCTTGGCGGTGGTTTATTAATGTTCCAAGAATCTTTATCTAAATAATCACCAATTATAATTATTATTATTAATTATACAATTACATGTGTCTTAAAATTTCCGTGTCTGAGAACTGTAACACCTTTAGAAATTTTAGTATTTAAGCAGCTTTATCTTTGTGAATCCATTCACACTACCTGTTCTTTCTACGGCAAATATCTTAGAACTCGTCAAAGATGACGAATAAATTTTCGGAAGGTTAGGTGTGAAATCTAATTAGCACAATGTCTATTGGCTAACAGTCGAAAGCTGTAACAGCTATTACAATTAGATACGGTAATTAGCTCCAGCCTCCGAGGGAGTATTCGCAACAACAACCTTAGATCTGCTATAGGCTATACTATAGCCACTATCGGTACCCTTATTTCTAAATGTTATTTCAAGCACTGCCGGCCGCTTGCTAACCGAGGAGCGTCGGTCGCGCTGAGCATAAACTTCGTAAACTATCCAGCAGTCTCAATAATCTTGCTGGGAGCGAAAGATTTTTTGCAACGGAAAATAAACCAAACATGAATTAAATAAACTTCAATCAGAATGCACGTAGCGGCTACGGCCTCTTGTTTGTCCAACATGCACGAAAATTAAAGAAAATACTACTTTTCAGACGGAGCGATGTGATTTAAAAATGTTCAACACGGATTTGTTGAGGATTTATTTATTTTTATATATAGCTGTTTGGCTAGTCTTTATCCACTATCTCACCTGATATATTTATTGGTCACATTTTGCTGATAGTAAGGTATGTAGGCCTCCCCCATAGATTTCCAAATAGATGGAAATTCCAAATATATATGGGGGAGGCTATATTCAGCAGTGGACTTCTTGCGGCTGAAATGATGATGATGATGATGAAGGTATGTAGTTGAGGAGAAGGCCCATTAAATAGTTTTAAAACAACAGCTGTAATAACTTCTTTCAAAAATCGCCTTTTTATCTGTCACACTTATTTCTTTAACATCATCTCCCTACCATTATCTAATTTAGGAGGGGTCGGTATTGTCTTATCTAACTTCCTCGATCATTTTTAGAAACATTTTCTTGCTAAAAGCGCAAAAAAACAACACAATATCACTATTGTGATTTTTCTATTTATTTTGCAGCAGATGACAAATGGTGCTTCACAGCATAGTGGTAGGGTATTTTGTCAATGCTTTAACGAAAGAATAGGAAATCTGTCATAAAGTACTAACGGTGTGTTCGCTTGAAAGTCAGTGCCCCTCTAGCTTTAGCCTGGACCAAAACATCACTAACCGACAGGTATCATTGTAGTCGTAAGGGCCTGTTTCAGAATGTTCGAGTAAGTTCCGGTTTTACTACCCAGAACATATTTAAAAAATAAAACACTATCTTTGCGTTTCACAGTCATCGATTTAGCCTATCCAACTGTTAAAGCTTGAAACGCGCTGCATGTCAACTGTCATTTTTATCATTCAGTTAGCTTATGTGTTGCATAGCAACCCGAAACTTTATTAGGACATTCTGAAACCTGGCCGTAAGTCTATCAGCATTTATACAAAAAAATCTACCGCCGCGTCCACAAAATAAAAATGTCATTCAAGTACTGTTTAAATAATATACCTAGGTAGGCATAGCTAGGTAGTCTAGGTATACCTATATATTTTACGACTGACAAAAAGAAGGCAATACTTTCTAATCGATGTCTGAAAATTAGCACGAAACGTAGCGTAGGAATCTTTTTCACAATTTGTTTCGGTTGCGTCACAAAAAATATTGTATTTCTTGTAACTGCATTCTACACAATGTTATTCGCTATCTATGTCCCTTATTGCCAGTTGTTATAACATACGAAAGTACGTATTTCTATTTCAGAAAATATAATATCTACTAACTGCTAAGTAGTTGAAGCTTTCTACCAGAATAGCATCGCAATATATGTTCGTCTCCACTCCACACCATGTTTGTGGTTTAAAAAATAGGTGCCTTCTTAATTATTTTGGCCTGTTAAGAATAACCGTAACTTCTATCCTAGAACGTGAATCTTAGGCGGCGTTGGAAGGATCTTAGCAAATTTGGTTAGGTAGGGGAGGAGACCCGAGTGATGAAGGGCAGCATCGATGAAATCGTAACTGGGTTGCAAGTCTCAGGCCCCTCTGGCCTCTTCCTCTGCAACGCTATGGATCCGGCACCAGAACGGTGAATTCATGGAAAGCATAGTAATTGGTCTGACCCTTTCCATATTATAATAAGCTTTTGTTTAAGGTTTTCGCGCGACTGTTAGACCAGACCTGGCTCACTCCGCACTTTAGGTACAAAGATACACGTACATCGGCGTATCAATCCGGACGGGATTATTGTACGGTGCGTGCCGCGTCAGAAGAGATCAGAGCTATGCGAGGCTGTGCGATAGAAAGAGAGACGCCTTGTAGGTGTATATAAATATTAGGTACTCCGTGCTTTGCGAGCTGAAGTGCACTTTATTGCTTCGTTACTAGAGTTGCTTATTTATTGGAAGGCTTTCTGGAGTGATCTTTCTGGTCTGACTAGACGTTTTTTTAAAATATTTTTTTAATAACGTCAAGATTGATGATCTTCTGTTGTTCCTGCTGTGTGTTCTTTAGCTGTAAAGGAAATAAAGATATCGAACAAAATTTCAAAATATCTAGCGCCTGTTAGAAATATCGGAGCAAAGTGCGTATGTAAAGAAATGTTTTACTTATTGAAAGACAAAACCTTACAGTTCCTAGGTTTTGACTTTAATCTTTATTTCCTCGATTGCTACAAGATCTAGGCATAAAACATTTAAAGGCATTAAGGAGGCAATTATAAGCATGTGAAAATTTGCGTGACACAGGACTCAGCATATTCAATACGAAAAAATTACCAAATACCAGTAACCTTGACCGTCGCCCTACATAAATAAAAAAACAAAGTTGCAAATGTCGCGTAGTAGGCCGCAAATAGAAGCAAATGAGTAGGCAGCCCTTATTTGATAGTTTTTCAACTTTAAATATGTCTTGTGATGTGAGTCTTATGCCCAGCCATTCTGACTGACATCGACACCTACTGCCGATTAGATGTTGAGCAACTGCGGCCAAAACAAATGCTTCGAATAGTCATTTTGGGTAACTTAGAAGTCTTAGAACACAAAAAATATATAAATATTACGTTTTATTGGTTATTCACCAATGTTATTATATTCATTAATATTGGTTAGACACCATAATCAAATGTGATTAAATATAACGATGAATTTCAACACAACTTGTAAGCGGAAAATATGCTTTAGTTGCCGTTCAAAAAACTCAAAGGTTTTTGGGTTACATTGAACTGGATTTTATTTCAATAGTAGATTGTATCATAAGGGAGCAAAATCATATTTTTACGGCGAGGGCGCTTTTTGAATCCAGAGCGAAGTGAGGGATTCTAGAGTAGAATCCCGAGCGCAGCGAGGGATTCTTTAGTAGAATCCTGAACGTAGCGAGGGATTCAAAGTACGTCGCCCGAGCCAAAAATATATTTTGCGCCCGAGTGATACACTCTACTTTTCATCACCCACTATGAGAAAATAAAAGCGCCTCATATTTTATTGTAATATTATTATTTAATAAAACATAGAGTAACAACTAAATTGACATTAAATAGTATCCTTTATTAAAACAACTAAAAACTTTTATTTACATTTGAGACATTTTCGCAATTATGAAAATTTATTGTTACAGTTTTATTAGGAATAGAGATTGTTGTAGATTTTATATTCTGCGTGTTTGAAATGTCCGAATCTGGATCATTTTGAGGAAAATGTGACGGTGAATCTCGTTGTTTGGATGTAGATGGGCGCGGCGACAGTGGTATGGATGGATTAACTGAAGGTTGCAATTTAATGTTTTCCACGATGCGTTCAGATGTTTTCGCCTTGTTCTCAATGGAATCTTCTATATACCCTTCTGCTACAGCACTCGATTTCCATCCTCCATGTCGCTTGAGAACAGTTAAGTCCGCTCCAGTATCTGCCAAAAGGGTAGCAGAAGTACGACGAAAACAATGTCCTGTATTACAGCTTGACATCTGGTAACTTCAAATAAGTAGCAATTTCTTGTAGCATGTTAGAAATTTTATTTTTTCCCATCACTTGTTTGAAGCACTTGCCATTTTGATAACGGATGAAAAACCGATTGGTCTTCATAGCAGCAGGACGCAGGTCCAGGTATTTCTGTACAATAGTTTTGTATTCTCCTCGTATTACGAAGGATCGGTCAATTTTGGTTTTTGTATCGGTCAGCTTTACTAACAGTAAATCATCCGAGTGATTTTCGACATAATCAACAGTTATTTTTAAAAGTTCATTGCCACGACAAGCTCCATGTAATCCGAAAATTAAAGCCACCTGTAACAAAACCGAATGTGAATAAGACAAGTATCTATCAAAGTACAGGTTACAATAAAATGTGCATTTTTATACACTATGATTATATTTTACTAATCCACCGTAAACATAGTTACCTACTTACTTTTACGGCAAGAAAGACTTTGTCGGGTGCCTCATTAAGGAAAGTCTCCACGTTTTTGACTGAGAACACTTTGGATTTTTTAGGTTTAAATCCATCAGACATCCTCTTCAGGTACGCTATTAATTTCGAATATGTGTCCAGTTTTACATCGTTATTAGAACTGACTGTTGATTTTAGCATTGAGTATGTACTCCAAAGAGTGGAAGGTTGTTTAGTTTTGGCTAAGTACTGGAAGTAGGCCAAAAACACAGATTCTGAAAAATTCTTGGCGCTTGTTGCATTTCTCCATTCAATAAAATTACCATAGGCTTTCATATATTTCTCCCGGGATTTTGCAGGTAATAGATTATCCATCACATTTCTTGCGTCAATTCTAATGCTTTCAGGAGTTAATTCTATACTTTCACTGTCACTTGAAGAACTCATTTTTCAAAACAAAACAAAACAATGAATTTCTAACAATCCGTGAAAATTTACGAAAACGCGGGCTGTAGTTCGCGCTTTTTTAATTTGTTTTTTTTTTTTCATTCATCCGGCGGCGTGACTATGGGCCGTCGTACCAGCCAGTCTTTATTCAAACAATATTTGCGTTCGATTTCTTTGGTGCTGAACACTAAGATGTTCCAAATTCAAAAAGTGCGCGGCAATGATAATTGTGGCGCACTTATAAAGAGGATTAAAAACTCATTACTGCCCGCTAAAAGTTTCTTATAGAAAACACCACCTTTGGGTGCACATAAAGGCGAACCAAGTCGTCCTTTTCGAATAGATGGGATGAAAAATTAATTTTCCTAAATATCTAGATTAATTGGCGTTACCATTTTAGTGAATTCTTAGTTGCCTGCAAAGCTATAAGAAAATTTATATTTTTCAAATGAGTTTTATTCAAAGTTCACTGTATTGACAACCATTTCTGGGCTATCGGGGAATTACCAAAATATACTTTAAGGTTAAACCACATATTATGTCACAGTGTAATATGTATACCAACTTATAATAGGTTAGGACAGAAGTAAGAACCAAGCAAGGTTGAAACGTGTTAAGAATTATAAATGGGGGCTTAGAAATATTACGCCTCGTGTACAGTCAAAGGGAAAGTTTAGATCCACCTCAGCAAACTATTTACTAGCGATAATTTAAACTTCGAGAACTAAACAAATCGGATAAAAATCTAGTGTATTAATAATTCCCGAAAAGATTCAGATTTTTTTATTTCTTATAGGACAGCCTTTGACCACAATCTCAACTGATGGTAATCGATAATGTTGTCAAAGGTGTTAACAGGCTTAACCTATAATTACTGGCTTTCAAGGTCAGCTGCCGAAATACATCGCTAGGTAACAGATATTCTACTTGAGGTTGGTCGCCAACCAAGCGGGCAATCGTAAAATGCCCTTCCACCATGCGCTGAAGCTCAAGCCCGCGGCGGGATTCGAACCATGGACCTGCTGCGCGGCAATCCATAGCCAAATCATTGCTTTATTATACATAGTAAACTGGCCATATGCATTGACCTATATATACTAGACGCGACATCTCAAACGAGGATAGTCGACCGGTGCAGGTATGCTGGCCGGCATACTCTCACCCACACGTTGTTGGGCACTCGTAGAGATTACACGCGCTTTGCGTTCGAAAATTGTGTATTCAAAATACACAATTGATAATACACAATATTCGAACGTGAAGCGAAGTGTAATTTTTAAGAGTGGCCAGCTACGTGTGGGAGAGAGTATGCCGGCCAGCATACTTGCACCGGTCGACTATTCTCGTTTGAGATGTCGCGTCTAGTATATATAGGTCAATGGCCATATGCGAGTTGCACCTCACTTATGACATTCGCAGAATCACGCGTTGGGTTTACAACAAGAAACAGTCCACCGAAATTTCTGATTATAAACTAGTTGGGTTTTTGAGATGAAGCAGTGATAGGCTAGCGGTAATAACTATGGACTGCCATGCTGGAGGTCCATAGTTCGGTTTGAGCGTACTGTTACACCCACGGATTTAGGAAGGGAGGGGATATGGCGCGAGGCATTTATTCTACTGATCCGCATGTCGCAGTTTTTCAATTATCTATCCCCACTGCGCTTCACGCCTACAAATGAAACAATAAACTCTTAAAGTAATACACTGAACGCAGGGCTCTCATTAGCTACTCACACCAACTCATTACAATGCACACTGACAAATCAATCAATGAAAGCAAAGCGCTCGGACATCACAGTAATAATAAAAATTACTCCTACATGCATACATTTACACGTACGCTAGGGCTTGATACTATCGGTAAAGTGGTATCGAAATAAAAACTACCTATTTTAACTGAATATGTAATTGAGTATAAAATAACATTTCATGCTACATATATTCAAAATTCATGTTTTATTTATTTTCATGTCACCTAAAATTTTATGAAAATGTAAGTAAATAATATGAAAAAATATTGAATATAAAATAAAACAGCTTGCACTTGGTTTGAACCGTTTTAGGTTATTATTTATTGGATAAATGATACTTGACAACACATAGTATGTATGTAACTTTATTAGTTTTTATATTTTTTTAATTAATTTCACACGTACTCCTGTTTTTTTTCTCCTATAAGCGTAGAAATGGAGTGTGCTGCGTGCCAAGGTATTATATTAGGCGAAGAGGAGTATGCGCGCTGTACGGTACGTGACTGCAATAGATCATATCATGCTAATCCATGTAGCGGAGTGAGAGACTATGCTAACATGGATATCGTAACTTGGGTCTGCCCGGAATGCTGTTGCTCAGTTAAAAGGGGCGGTGATAACAGCTCGACCCCTGTTGGAACCCGAAAAAGAGACCCAAATGTTACTGTTAGATCAAAAGGATCTCGCATTCAGACTGACAATGAATCACAAGAAAATCTGATGTATGAAAATTCCCAGTTACGTAGCGAACGGAATGAATTGAGTGAACAGGTAGTAAAGTCGAACTTACTGTTGTCGGTATATGAATCAAAGCTTAAGCAATGCACCACTGCTTTAGCTGATTATGACAAAAAACTTTGCCGCTCTGTTTTGCTTAACGAATCTTATGAGAAGAAGTTGAAGGAGTATGCCGGCCTAGTTGAAAGTTTGTTAAACAAATTAAGAGTGTGTGAGAACAAAACATATGTTGAACCAACCCAACCCCAGACTTCAGCGGCACCTGCGGTGTCAATTCAAACTCATTATTCTAAAACTGGAGCAAGACAACCACGCTTGCAGAAAGAAGAGGGTAATTCGTATGTAGATGTTTCGTCAGGCTCCGCGCGCATCAATCAACAGGCCATCAAGACGCCTTCTGTGCAGAATTCTGTTCGCATTTCGACTGTTGAGAATACATTGGCGGATGGAGGTGCATTAGCGGAGTCCCAGCCAGTCTGTACTGATGAACCTTGGACTGAAGTTCGACGGAAGCGACCGCGGCAATCGTTATCTCTGCGCTGCGTCGCTGGGCCTGCTGTGACGTCACTGAAAGCCGCGGAGGTTCGCAAACACTTTCATTTGTGGAATATGTTGTCAGGATTGGACGAGGTCAAAGCATACCTAGCTGAGCTCTGTCCACAGAGAGCAGTGACAGTAGAACAATCAAAAACATCTAAAAGTTATACTTCTTTTAAAATCGGTGTTCCGGAAGATTGTTACAATAAATGCTTTTCTGTGAATGTCTGGCCAGAAAATGCGCGGGTCAAAACCTGGATAAATTTTAGAAAACCAATTCGAAGGCCCAGTGATCCTGAGAACAGCCAGTCGTTTCGAGGAGGAGTCGGCACTAAGCGAGCCGAGCACTAGTGAGTCATCCCCGATAAATATTTTTTACCAGAACGTCAGAGGAATGAAGTCGAAAAAAAAATGGATTCGTGGTACGCTAACATGCTAGTATCAGACCATTTTATCGTTGCAGCATCTGAAACGTTTCTTGACGGGTCAGTGGTAGATGCCGAGCTGGTTCCAGACGGCTGGACCCTACTGCGTCGCGACCGCGACACTCGTTGTGGAGGAGTCCTGCTCGCTTCAAGACCTGGGGTCAAACTACGTCGCCGGCGAGACCTCGAGTCAGAACAAGGCGAGGATCTTTGGGCTTCAGTGACTCACCGCGGGACCTCTTTTATAGTTTGTGTAATTTACATTAAGCCTAAGGCCAAAGATGCTGTGTACCTAAACGTGTTTTGTAAAATAGAATCTTTTTTGGGCAATAAGAGAGATAATAATATTTTGATTTTAGGAGATTTTAATATGAATAGTTCTTCTGATTCCATAAAAAAATATTACTATTATTTTTTGACATTTTGTAATTTAATAGAACATAATAGCATTGTGAATGATCATGGCGGAATTCTGGACGTAGTGTTGGCGCAGGACTGCACTGAGAGTGTGTCGCGACAGGTGCGCGTCGAGAAGGCCGCGGAAGGGTTTGTCAAGGTCGAGAAGCTTTACCACCCAGCGCTGGAGATAACGCTTTTTTTCCGGTTACTGCATAATCGCTGCGCTGGCCTCCCCCCCAGTAACATTGATACAACGCGTGACTGGAATTTTTCTAAGATGGATATTCCTCTATTTCTGTCATCGCTCGCCGAAGTTTCGTGGACCCCTGTTCTAGATTGTAGCGATGTGTCAGCGGCGACCGAAGCTTTTTATGGTATTATGTATCAGACATTTGACTTGTCAACTCCAAAAAAAATTAGAAGTACTGGTAAATCCCGCCGGTATCCCGTTTGGTTCAATGCTGATCTCATTAGAGGCATTCGATGTAAATCCAGATTGCATAGGGCCTGGGTAACGTCAAAGAGTAACGAATCATACGGGATATTCTCGGAATTTCGAGCAAATCTGAGATTCCGCATCTCTCAAGCTTACCTAGCTCATAAAACTAGCATAGAGGAAAACTTGCGGCAGCGCCCACAGATGTTTTGGAGCCACATTAATTGTATGAGGTCAAAGGGTGGTTATGAGCCCTGCGTTTCGTACAAGAACTCTGAGTGCACAGGAGTTGAAGGTGCTGAAGCATTTGCCTCCTATTTTTCTAGCGTTTTCTTAGAGGAATCTCCATCTTTAATAGTAAACTCGTATTCTGAATTTGGACTAAGAGGTGGTTATGTCAGTTTTCCAGCTGTGACTCCGGTGGAGGTTGAGCGCAGTCTCAATAAACTAAAATCAAGTAGCTCACCGGGCCCCGATAATTTACCGAGTTCCGCTCTTAAGCTCGCTAAAAAACACGTGATTCTTCCACTTTTTCATTTATTTAATCTCTGCCTTAAAACAGGAAAGTATCCAGTACAATGGAAGTTGTCTAGAGTTACTCCTATTCCAAAAAGCAGCAAAAGAACGTTAGTGGAAGAGTATCGCCCAATAGCCATTCTGTGCGCCCTTGCGAAAGTATTTGAATATATACTTCACAAAGAGATATATAGGCAAGTGAGGCACCTGATAGGCGAAGAGCAGCACGGTTTTAGGCCGGGTCGCTCCGTGAACACGAACTTATTGTGCCTGACTGATTTCATATCAAAGGCTTTAGACCGCAGATCGCAAGTTGACGTCATATATTTTGATTACCAAAAAGCATTCGATAGAATTGATAACGATGTGTTACTCAGCAAGTTAGCCGCCATCGGTTTCACCCCTAGCTTACTTAACTTCTTCGCTGATTACCTAAGAGATCGTCGCCAATATGTGAGGTATGGCATTCACGTGTCCGACTCATATCACACGAGATCAGGGGTAAGTCAGGGTTCGATCTTGGGTCCCTTGCTTTTTCAGGTAATGATCCATGATCTGCCTGAAGTTCTCATGACCACAAAGTGCCTCTTATATGCCGATGATCTTAAACTTTTCATAGAAATAAAATCACCTCTTGACTGCTACGGCTTGCAAAATGACATTGACCGAATTTATCATTGGAGTAAGATTAATAAATTGACATTTAATATAAAAAAATGCAATGTTATGACATTTGATCGCAAAAGAAATAGTTTAATTTTTAATTACCACTTGGATAACGTAACAATAAATAGAGTCAATAGTGTTAAAGACCTTGGCGTAACCTTTGACCGTGGTCTCACCTTCCATGACCACATATCTGACCTTGCTAAAACGTCTTATCAGCGGTTAGGCTTTGTGCTGCGAAATGCGCAAGATTTTGTGAACCCACAAGTGCTTAGAACACTATATGACTCTCTCGTTCGCAGCAAACTCGAGTCTAGCGCTTGCGTTTGGAGCCCACATCACGTCACATACACGCGAATGCTGGAAAAGGTCCAAAAGGCTTTTCTGAGGTCATTATACAAGAAACTGTACGGCTATTACCCTTTCATGTACCCGACAAAGTTCTTGCTGGGCCAGCTCGGTTACAACTCACTTGAGTTGAGAAGGACGCTAGGTCAGCTCATTGTTGGTTACAAGGTGCTGAGAGGGTTACTAGATTCCGTACAGCTTCATGACCTTATGTGCACGCTATTCGTGCCGCACGACCCATGGACTCCGGCAAATAGGCGTGGTAAGGCACATGACCTTTTCCATGTGGACGCTGGTCGTACTGTTGCGCGCTGTATGTCCCCGTTAGTTAGGACTCGCCGCCACCTCAATGCAGTTCTTGCGACCAACACTGAATGTGACATCATGATTGACTCATTGAAAAATGTCTGTGAAATATTTGCCAAATATTGTGAGAATTTACCCGACCAATGGGACCGATGTACAAATGGAGATAGCTCACTGGAGCTGGAATTTTAATAATTTTGACTAAGTAATGATTTTTCTGTGTTTTTGTTCTGTATTTGTTATCTGTTCGTGCTTTGTGACGTAACGTTTATATTGACCATGTATGAAATTTTTCTAATTAATTTTTGTGAGGTAAATGTAACTGATTGATTTCGTTTTTATCTCAATAAATAATAATTTAATTTTAATTTAATTTAATTTCTGTCAAAGCAGTTGTGGTTTCGGGGTAATTCGCATTCTTGGGGATTATGTAGCTCCAAAGAACAAGATGCCTTTGAGTCGACTTTCTCCGATTCCTAAAAGTTATGAATGCAATTGAAAACGCAATAACTGTAGTCGGCGTACTATAGTCACTACCTGCAGTATGCGATCGGCAAGGAGGGTAAGCGACGCGCTGCGCTAGTCGCAGTAAATATTATCTTGCAGATAAGATTTCGTCACCAGATTTCAAGAAGTTCTCGATTGCCCTCCTCATCGCTCGCATACCGCAGGTGGTGCCTAGCATTAGTGGGCGGACTATAATAAGAAAGATAATAAATTTTATATTTCATATCATGCATTTTTCGTATAAAAAATAAAAAGTATGTACCGAAAATATATGACAAACTTTTATTTTTGGGACTGCCCAATCAAAAAGTCTGCGACTTTTATTCAAGGGTTGAAACATCTCTTCCCTAAAATGGGCTGAACATATTCTGCTATTTTTAAATGGTAGCCAGGTAGATCTCCTGCCTGTCGCTTCAATCCATTTTTCCTTAATATTTGGATCTTTTGGGAAACTGACAGAAAATGTATGTTCTGTTTTAAAAATATCTTCCACTTTACAACATTCAATTATTATAAGTAGTCTCTTTCCTAATAACGCTTGCAATATTGCTTTAAAGTTTATTAACAACATTTAGCAGGCTCGTTACAGTATCGATTGATCGTTTTAAAAATATCTTCCACTATACAACAGTCAATTATTATAAGTAGTCTCTTACCAAATAACGTTTGCAATATTGCTTTAAAGTTTATAAACAACATTTAGCAGGCTCGTTAAAGTATTGATTGATATAAGTATTTCTATAATGTATCGACCACATCACTAACTCTCGGCCGATAGCAGCGGCCGTACTACGCGACGATGCGCGCTTTCAGAATATCGTTAACGCAATTCTACATTGCGGCATTTGCTTGTTGAGTCGTAAACAATTTTATAACATTAGGAGCAATGGATTTCGATAATGAATATGCTATACTTTTGTCACCTTTGGAACATTTTCAACGGCTCTGTTAACTTCGTTTGGAATTATGATGGATTTTAAATAATAACATGTGAATTCTTGTATTTACATGTCAAATGACATTCCATATATGCTATAGTTCACCTTATCACTTTTGTTCTTGCACGTAATGACAGCACAACTTGGTATTTGGTGGTAATTACACGATGTTTGCACGACCGTGGACAAAGTGCGACTGGCGCGACGATATTTACGATTTTAACTAACAAGTTCTCTGGAACTCGTTGCTGCGACACGTATCACGCCTCCTCGGCATATCCCCTCCCTTCCTAAATCCGTGGTTACACCTAATATATTGCTGACCTAGGCCCGAATCCCTCACAAACCTATTTACGCGGTGTCAGCAGTATTTTTCTCTATATAAACGGTGGCTTCCAAAATTAAGTGCTCAGATTTATTGTGATAACTCCAGGAGTCACCAGACACAGTACCAGTATACCCTTCAGATGGAACCTCTGCCCAAATTAGTACCAAAAGTGAGTTGCGGGAACTTTTAAAGTCAAGTGTAAATTTTTCAAATAAAATAAATGTGTGTGTGTCCATAAGTTGTTTTTTTTAAGACAACTGAATAGGTCCACACAACAGTACGCCGTCTGAATCCCATAAAAAAAAGTATCTAACGAAATTCCAAAAAGGCGGAGGTTCTAAATTCTACTGCATTTTTTGTGCGTTTGTTACGCTATTGCACCGCAAAATATGTATTTGTTTGGATGATTATTTTGCTGTTGGGTAGATTATACCTTCAAGTCCATTAAATTTGAGTGTTTCCCATCTGGCCCTGTGACTTGGCGCGGCGCCGGGCCACATGGGAAAAATAGTTTTAACTGGCCCGGTGAATTGTTTACTGGGCCAAAATGACACAAATCAAGTGCCATCGTCCCAGGTAAGGTGATAAAATAAGGATACGCCTCGCAATTTGTGAAATACTAAATACATGCATCTATGAGTGTATCGCATCTGACCCGGATTTTATCAAAATCGGTTGAGTAGTTTTTAAGTTAGGTATAGGTTCGCATATATGCAACAATATTTGCATACCTGGATGATTTAATGGTACTTAATTGCAACTCTTGTCGATGGTAATACAGTATTTGAGGCGAGTAGGTATATGCTCTTGTAAGCAGTATGCATCACTAAAACGGGTGAAAAAATGGAACTGATTTGCAACACACAAAAGTATGAAATAACTTGTGAAATGTTAAAATTATTATTAAATTCACTGAAATAATTAATGCATAAATTATTTCAGTCAGCGTTGAAAGTTGGTTCCGTTCTTTTTTTACACGACCGTCTGAAAAAAGGAGTGTTATGTTTACAGGGTTCATGTATGTGTGTGAGTTTCTTTATTCGACCATAACTTATATGTCAATGCTTAACCGTTTTTGATGTATACAATATAGTAAGATTCGTCTCTTGGTAGCGCAAGTGACACTAAATATAATGTATAACAAAAATAAAAAACAAACTGGCAGATTTCAGACGCCATCATTATAGTGACATATTTTTTTTTCTTCCAAACCCATCGAGTGTGTTATCAAAACAAAGAACCTCAATAAGCGATTCCATAAATTATATAAAGTTTTAATCTCAATGCAACAGTAAAACGTTAACGAAAACAATTAATCAGCTATCGGGTTATATTATAATTAATTTATAATTTTTATTTTTAATAGAACCACTAAAATGGCTAAGTATTTTGTTCACAAGTGTACTCGTGTATTCATTATTTAATACGTTGTTACAAGCACGTAGGTACAAGCGAGACAGTAATCTGCGCCATGCTCGATGCCCTTAAATAATGGAGCATGATGCAAATAGCACAAGGCCTTAGAAATCAGAGGCAATCCTCTTAATAAGTTGGGTAATTATAACTTGAGGTTTTGTCATGAATAGGTACACTACTAGGTTCTTTGGCAAGATATGACCAAACACTTTTTCAAGCGTTCGTAGCGTATCTAACTTAGTGGCTCTAAACAAATCAACTAAGTTAAAGCAACGTCCACCGCGGTCATGACTTGGATGGGTGACCGCTATTGACTTTACTACTGAGTTCCATGCTTAGGACAGTCCCGGTTGTTGTCTTAGGGTGGCAGTCGTTATAGCATGGTGGTACGGCATTTTGTGATTGCCCGCCTGGCTAGCTACACACTTACCATCCTCATGTGGCTGTAATTCTAGATTAGCCTGAACAACATCTTCGACCATATAATCACTTACCATCAGGTGAAATAGTGGTCAAAAAAAAAACTTCTCTTAGATAAGCCTATTACATAAATGGTACGATTAAACATATTCAAGTTAATTAAATCGCAACACCACACCGTACGTTTTTAATTCTAATTCTTAGTATTTTATGGGTATATATTAATAATAAAGGTTTTGTCGATTACGAAAGCCAGGACTAAAAACTTACAAATACCTATATTTCATTATCATCAATAAACCATGAGCAGTAAATCCAACCCCAAGAGAGAATTCATAAAAAAAACCTAATTATAATCTATTTATAACACATTGTTGATGACAAAAAAATCGCCTAGAATTTTGGTCACAATCACTAGGATTTTTTTGTCTTTTAGCATTGTGTTACAAAAAAGATGATAATTAGAATATATATTTATCTCACATAAATATAACATAATATGGTAGTTTGGCAGAGGCAGAACTATCCACCCATCTATTGTTTTCTAAATTAATAAAACTGTAACCAGCTTCAAAGCTTTTTAGGTGCAAATAGAATTTTCCCTTTATGAGCACTGTAAAGTCTTTAAAAATAACTATTACTTGTTATATTAAGAGAACAAATATTTATATCTTAACGTGTTACAGTAAACCTAAGAAATGAAATCTATTTTATCGACATATTTGATATTTTCGAGGTCTCGATAAACTTAAGTCGTCTTCTGACGGTGATATTGTTGTAAAGGATTATTCATAACGAAAAACTCTAAAAGAAGACAAAATACCGTTCTTTCTCTCTATAAGATCCACTCCTAATGACTAATAAACACTTTAGTTTCTACGAAATAATTTAGCTTTTAATGTGCCGAAATAGCAAAGTAAGTTCTTGATATTTCGCAGTAGTTTAATACGATATACTTACCGTTTGATAACCAAAAAAAAAGTATTTAAGGCGATATGGTCTGACAAAGTAACATCTTTGAAAATCGAGATAAAATACTTCTTCGATTACCTAAGTCGCATTCTTTTGATATGTATATCTTCAGTTCATAAACTTAATTATGATCTCGGCAAAAACACGATTACGTAAAAAATCCTCGATAGATTTAATTTTTGAAAAATATGCTTTTTAAATTTTATTATGGCCGATATCTTGAAACTATAATTAATATTAACACTAAACTGGTTTTATTCGATAGTTTATTAGTATATCTAAATATATGCCTAATATTTTATCAATATCTATAGTGGATGATTTTCTGGCAATTTTTTCTCATTATAAACTACGAGATCCCTTGTACCCGTGTCGCCAGTACGGCCGTGACCACTGTCAACGACGGTACTGTGCTCGTTTCTTTCGCACACGGATTGTATACGCTATTTCGGAATCGACGAATAAATAAATGGGAAACCACAGTATAAAAAATAAGGAACGCTTACGTCAGCTGAGGGAGCATATTATGATATTGATAAGAGATCGAAATCGGTAAGTACTAACTAGTAGGTAAGTAACTAATACATTTATCAAATGAATAAGCCACATGATGGCCTTTGTCGGTGTAGAAAATAAAATCAAATATATTTCATATGTATCAGTATTTCAGTATTAATATTATAAATGCGAAAGTAACTCTGTCCGTCTGTCTGTTACGCCTTCACGCCAAAACTACTGGACCAATTTGAATGAAATTTGGTATGGAAATAGTTTGAGACCCGGGAAAAAACATAGGATAGTTTTTATCCAACTGCGCAAAAAGAGGTTCATGTTTTTGCGCGATAACCGACATACGCGCAGGTGGAGCCGCGCCCGGAAAGCTAGTGGTATAATAATCACATAAGTAAATGATTAGTATATTCCACGTTTTGATATTTCCCTATTACTCAGGTTCATCTGTACTGGACCCCTACCAGCGTCGATTAGCAAACGGTCTATTTGCAAGGCAGTGTAAAGGCAGCGCTTCTAATCAACTACACTAAAATGTTTTGTTTTGTTTAGGGAGGACATAGATGCTGGCTACCGCCTGTGCGGTCGTCCAGCTCCACCGGGTTTTGGGCGAGGGCCTGGCCCTACAATAGCCCGGGAGGGAGAAGTGCCGAAGGCACTTCTCCCGAGACGGGCGTAGAAGGCGAAAAGCGCTTTCTACCTCCGTCTCCTGCGGACGCCGAAAACGTACCGCTATTATAGGAGGGGTTGACAGCGAGCTCAAGGGCACCACTGTGGTTCGGACCTCGGCTTGTCTCGCTGTCGAGAGACATGGGGGGGATCGGAGCAAAATGCCTCTGTGCAACTGCAGTGTTGCACAATTGGGCCCTACTGAATAATACTCTTTGATTATTTGGAGAGCAATTTATCGTGACCTTGTTTTTGCCTCGAGCTCGCCGGCGAGCTCGGTGTTTGATTGTGTGACCTCTAATTACCTCACACCTGGGGATTTTACCTCGACGACTTGCGGATAACGCTAAAGCTGCCAATGTAATGACTGCGATGGGGTCATCCGGGTCGTCTAATACCTGCCGTGGTCGGCGACGGGGGGGTTTGAAAAATGGGATAGAAGAGGCAGTCGAGTAGTTCGATGCCTGGACAACCAATGGGTTCGGGTGGTGGGGCGCTCGATCAAAGTATCGGCGGGCGCAGTCCTTATTGAACTGCGCTAGAGAGGGAAGGTTTAAGTCGCAATGCAACTCGGTGTTCCGGATATACCACGGGGCGCCGGTTGCATTACGAAGAAAACGGTTTTGGATGACTTGAAGTTTATGAAGGTGGGCCTCACTAGCATGACTAAACACTACTGATGCGTAAGTCATGATGGGGCGGATGCAGGCAGTGTAAAGTGTCTTCTTATTACTAAGAGACATTTTACTCTCTTTGCGAAGTAGGGGACCAAGGCGACCCATTATGAAGGCCGCTCTGTTACGGACGGTTGTTATGTGATCGTTAAAGGTGAGATGACGATCAAGGGTGACTCCGAGGTATTTTGTTCTAGGAACCCAGGGAATGGGTTCGTCGAACAAAATAAGCGGTTTCGGGTAAGGGGAGCGTGTCTTCTCAGTAAAGCACATAGCTGTGCTTTTAGCTGGGTTGACCGCGATGCGCCATTTTCGGAACCAGTCACCGATCTCGGTGATGGCCCGTTGCATGACGAAATAGGACTGTCTGTTGATATGCCACCCAGTGGTGTAAATGGCGGTATCATCCGCATATTGGGCTAGGAATATTTTGGGCTGAGAGCGTGGGATGTCACTGGTATACAGTGCAAAGAGAATAGGTGATAGCACGGAGCCCTGAGGGACTCCGGCTCTGACTGGGTGGGGGGAGGAGAGGGTGCCTTCCACGCGATAGCGAAAGCTTCTGGCTTTAAGGAAGTCTTGTAGGATGAGCACAAGACGTTCTGGCACGCCAAATTGGAATAGCTTGTAGATCAAGCCGTTGTGCCAGACTTTGTCAAAAGCTTTCGCTACGTCGAGGAAGACTGCTAGCGTAGTCTGGGGTTTGGGGTACTTATTGAAGCCCTCAATGATGTGCTCCGTGAGGCGGTGCACCTGTTGGACGCATGAGTGTCCGGGTCTGAAGCCAAACTGCTCATCTGGGATAAGGTGGTGTTCCTTAGCATGGGACTGGAGACGGTTTGCAAGTAACCGCTCGTAAAGTTTGCCTAAGGCACTGAGGAGGCTGATGGGGCGGTAACTGGTGGGGTCAGATGAGCTTTTGCCTGGTTTGTGAATGCCAATGACATTTGCACATTTCCAGGTGTCTGGGAATAAGCAGTGGCTCATAGCAGCATTGAAGATGCTGACTAAGAGATGGATGAGAGGAGGAGAGAGGGTTTTAAGAACCCTGTTGGAGATGCCATCGGCACCGGGGGATTTGCGCGGTCGGAGGGCCTTGATCAGTCTCTCCACCTCAGCGTAAGTCGCTAAGGTGATTGGTGGGAGTTCAGAGGTGACCACAGAGCTTTTACGTTCGACTTCAGCATCCACCGAATCGAGGTGAGCTTGGTCAACGTGATCTACGTTAGGGGAACACTGAGCCTCTAGGCTATCAGCTAGGCACTCAGCTTTGTCTTCGTCAAAGAACGCTGGGACAAGTGGGACTGGTCTGTATAAGGGAGGCATGTCGTTATGGTTACTTCCTTTCAAGCCTCGCGCCAAGTCCCAGTAAGCATGGTGGCTTGGCACGAGGTTTGAAAGTTTATCGCCCCATTGTTGATCACGCAACTCAGACATGCGACTTTGAACCATGCGTTCAAAGTGGCGTTTCTTAGTTTTGTTCTCTTTACTGGGGTAAGAGTCGTAATGTCGGGTCACTGCTTTACTCTCCGTCACCAATCGTCTCACATCCGCTGGAATGACAAGGCGCCGGTCATCCGGCACTATGACCTCCTTTGCGGATGCACCTACTACGGTGGAGAGGTGATTGGTGAACGAATCGATCGCAAGGGTTATGTCATCTTTTGTCAGGATATCGTCAGGGATCTTGTCTAGGTCCGGTGAACTGATAGCCTTTAGGGCATCGCCTACTTGCTTCCAGTTCACTATCGTCTTAGTGGGGCGGGGGAGGTCAGTCGTTGGGTCGGGACCTAGTCGCAGTATAATGGGTCGGTGGTCAGAGTGAAGCTCGTGAACCACTTCTATGGAGCGTAACCGGAGTGTTACGCCTCTGAATAGTGCCATGTCAAGCAAGTCAGATCGGTGGTTTTCCATATAAGGGTAGTGAGTGGGCTCAGTGGGCGCAATTATGTCAAAGTTAAGTTCTGCGATTAGGTTTTCGAGTGCAATACCTCTGGGATTGTTGACGTTACAATTCCATAGGATGTGCTTACTGTTGAAGTCGCCAATCAGAATGACGGCGCTTCCTAATGAGAATAGGGCTTCTAAGTCAGCTCGGACGATCGGCTTTTTGCAAGCTTGGTAACAGGATGCTATGACTATAGGTTGATGACCAGTCATAGCTAGGAGGCAACAAGATGCTTCCATATTAACAAGAGTCGGGGTAGGTAGGGGAATGCAGTGCAGGGACCTTTTGTAATAGATAAGAGTGCCTCCCCCACGGGAGTTCACTCTATCATCACGTACCGTTCTGTAGTTGGCAAACCTAGGGTTCGCCTTCCCCGGTTTTAGAAAGGTTTCCTGCACGCATATGATATCGATAAGGTGGGTACAACAAAAGTCGTGGACGAGGTCACGTTGTTTGAAGAGGCCGTCAGCGTTAAATGACGCTAACGAGACTGAGTACGGTTTCGTGCGTTCGGTTGTACTACCCATAGTGGTTGTACTGGGGAGGGGCCTGGGGAACGAAGCGCTTAAGGGCGCTAAGTAAATTCGCGTGTTCCAATGTGTATTGGATCACGTCCGCTGGGGATTGAGCGTATTGCATCTTGTGGAATAGCTCTTGTACCTCATTGATGTCAACCGACATAGCCAGATCGCTGACTAGGTTGATTGCCTCTTGAAGAGGGGCAGCCATCAATGGCATAGGTGGAGCTTGTGGCCGGGAAGCGGCGCGGGGAGGCGCGCGAATGGTGTTGGCGACGGGTGCCGGGAGCGCGGGGCGAGCCGGGGCCGGTGCGCGGGCAGGGGCCGCGGCGCGGGCGGGTGCGGGTGCGGGCGCGGGTGCGGGCGCGCGGGCCGGGGCGCGGGCGGTAGCGACGGTCTTAACCATACTGGGTGGTTTAGACCATGCGTTACGGGCTGGGAGCGGCGCGGGTATTACCTGTGAGGCAGGTACTACCGTTAGTTTGGGGCTTACCCGTTGGTAACGGTCGTATGAGGGACGGGTTGGCCTATGCCTTGCCACCCTGTGGTTCACTCGTGGTGCTTTAGGGCAACCACGGTAATTCGCGGTATGCCCTTGAGCGCCGCATAACACACAGCTGGGTGGGTCCGGCGAATCCCGGGTGCGAGTGCACGCTGCTGTCGCGTGATCGCCTAGGCACTTAACGCACCTAGCGCGAGCGAAGCAGAATCGGGAGGCGTGCCCGTATAGTTGGCAGTTGTGGCACTGCGAGGGACTCCCATTCTTGTATGGGGCTTGGACATCGAGTCCTGAGAGGCCACAGACCTTTTTTAAATTAAAAATGGCCTTGCCTTCAGGAGTACGATCTAGTACTACGAGTACTAGATCGTAGGGACTGCGGTCCTTCCCGCTGTACATGCGGTGAACTGCATGTACGGGGAAGTCTTGTGCCTTCAGGTACACTAAAATGGTACCAGGGTCTTTAAATAGCAGCGCTGCGTTTATACAGTTTGACGACCGAATGAATGAATGAATACGGATTTTTAGCCAGTTGTAAAACGTTTGAGCAAAAGGGATAAAACTATTGCTACGTGTGTCTATTTCGCTCCCTCAATTTTTTTCGTCAGAAAACCCGAATATTTATGCATTGGCTTTTACCAGGTAATGAAATTATTTTTTGAATTTAATAAATGTAGTCTAGGAATTATGTTTTTCTTCTGTTTATATGTATTTTATATACTCTGTTGACATATATTCCTAAATAAACGTACTTTTGTATTAAATGTTAGTTTCGCATATCAAGACAATATTTAATGATGGGTTTTAAAACGAAGGCGTGTGTTACCAGGATACATCCTAATATTAATGAATGTGCCATGATGTTGCGCCATCGGTAACATTTTCACAGCCTATTTATTCATACAGTCGTTAAATTAAACGAAAGCGTCTAGCTAACTTTTCATTTTTAAATTTTAAGTCTTTTTACTTTAACTATCATGTAATTTTCAATACATTATCTGGTTTATTACAAACCTTTTTCACAAATTTTGTTCCTTTTTTTGCGTTAAAATATCTTCCTACTGCTGGCAGCACTTTAGCAGTATTGGTGCCATTTATGATTTTAAAACAGTTATTTTCACTGCGGAATAAAGTTTGTTTATGTACTTACAAAAACCAACGCTTGTTATTTGTTTTGGAGTTAGTGTCGTGCGTGAATCATAGTTTTTCAATGCCGTAAGTACAAACGCAGTGCTATTTTGCATAATGTATTCTTCAGCTAAGCTAACTTATGGGACACCTCAATTTACATTGGAAGGGCTCATGCTTTTCAGTAGCTACTTATTTCATTAATTCTGTTGCTTTACTATTTTAGTAAGGAGCAAAGGCGTCGACGAGTGACTCTCGGTCAGCTCGAAATTATGTGGGAGTACCTGAGGCATAATCGTAGTCTTGCTGTCGGGAGGAATAAATCCGCGCAGGCACGCGAGTACTCCCGCAGAATGTGGACGACGCTGGCGCAGGCCCTCAACGCACACGGGGAAGGGGCAACAAAAGATTCGAAAGAGTGGGCCAAAGTAAGACCAAATATGTAGTCTCTTCTCTAGTTGTCAGTAATTTGTTTATATTGCTATCCTATGGCAACAACCTACTCAACATTTTTTTAACAAATAATGGAGCCGACTTTAACTCTCAAAAGTGGAAATACCTAACTTGTTGAAGTGGGAACGATTGTCATTCACCATCAACAATCCAATTATCAAGATAGGCTTAACACTTTTCAATTATTGGAGTGTAACTCAAAAACAGCTTGACTGATTTAGATGGAACCACCCTTATGAAGTAAAAGAGATTTTTTTAACTCACTTCACAATTGTTGAAAATATCGATGAACACACACAAATAAAAAAAATACATACAGACGAACATAGACAATTAATTATTAATAACCCAATTTAGTCAATTTGTGATATTAATGGAGCAAAAACGAAATTACGTATGTTACGACTATACAATAACCAAAACATTACTTACTTTGCTTGCGACTATCTCTGTCAACACAATTTTACTGCAAATTGAATACAAAAAGTACGTACAATAGCAACTTTTTATGATTCACTTAAGTTCCATAAAATTGACAACTAGCCGTCAAACTAGCAGTAAAGAACCTGTCAGATAACAGACGATGGTACGAAAACACCCATAAAATGAATGAACAAAATCATAAGCGGAGTATAAGCAGCGCTGCTTAGGATACAACGTGATGTGTGCGGATTGTGTGACACTATGGTACGAATTAGTGGAACGGTTCATTTCAAGTCTTACAATAAACTGCAATAAGAGACGCTGGTAGGCCTGCTGGACGACTTATTTGCATATTATCGCCGTTTAGTTTGCGCATGTAGCGCCAACATATCAATATCAATAACGATTTCGTCTGCCAACTGAAGAAAGTTGCTCCGATTTGGCTGAAAATAAAAATCTAGGTTGTTCTGGACGTCCTCACTCCCAATGCAGACCTTATTTCGATGACGTCTGCCAAGTGAAAAAAGTTACTCCAATTTGGATGAAAATCGATATCTAGGTTGTTCTGGATGTCCTCATTCCAAATTTGGAATTTATTTTACGATGACGTCTGCCAAGTGAAAAAAGATACTCTGATTTGGCTGAAAATCGATATCTAGGTTGTTCTGGATGTCCTTATTCCAAATTTGGAATTTATTTATTGATGACGTCTGCCAGGTGAAAAAAGTGACTCCGATTGGGCTGAAAATCGATGTCTAGGTAGTTCTGAACGTCCGTATTACGAATTTAGAATTTGATTTCCGATGACGTCTGCCAATAGAAAACAGTTACTCCGATTTGGATGAAAATTGATATCTAGGTTGTTCTGGATGTCCTCATTCCGAATTTGGAATTATTTTTTATGACGCCTGCCAAGTATGAAAAGTTACTCCGGTTTGGATGAAAATCGATATCTAGGTTGTTGTAGATGTCCTTATTTCAAATACGGAACTAAATTTTCAATGACGACTGCCAAGTGAAAAAAGTGACTCCGATTTGGCTGAAAATCGATATCTGGGTAGTTCTGAACGTCCGTATAACGAATTCAAAATATGTTTTTCGAGGACGTCTGCCAAGTGAAAAAAGTTACTCCGATTTGTTTGAAAATAAATTTCTAGGCTGAAACGGACGTCGTTATTCTGAATATGTATTTTTTTCGGATGGCGTCAGCCAAGAGAAGACAAATGACGTATCTCTAAAACGGTATTATGGAGTGTAAATATCAGTAATATATTTACAGTTGTAGTGCGTACTGGGTTACACGGTGTCTTAGTAGTAAGTAGGTACTAATCCGAAATTATCTCAATGTAGACCTACCTACTCTTTTGATAAACGTATTATTCCTAAGACTTTCTGAATACGGAAAAATGAAATATGAACAGTTCCACAGAAAAAGTAATTCACTCTCTACTTAGCAAAATATATGGAAAAGCATAATTTCAGGTTGGTGCCACAGTAAAAGTTCTTTATAATGACAACGCAAAGGAAGGGAAGACTTCAATCAGCTTTTTTCGACCGTTCCGTGTTACCATGTATGAATGTACAGAATATTACAATTACAATACCTTCCTTCTATATTACGATGCTAAGTTGATACTTATTATTATACACATTGAAATAATAAGCTTATTCTGAGATTATACATAAGTATTTGCTGTCATTGATATTTTGCATACCCGCTACGAACTCAATAATCAAACAAAAATTATAAAGATTATGGTTTATTTTTAGTTTGTCCAATCCTTACGCTAGTAAAATAACGTATAATAACCCCGATCTTTATGGCAGTTCCAATGGGGTGGTGTACAACAAACGAGATAGTATACTTTACCTCGGAATTGGATATAACCGAGTAACGTAGCTAGTAATTTTTGGAAGTAAATATAATCGAAAATATGTACCTAATTATATAGTATATAATTAGCGAATTGACTGTAGATTATCTTCAGCTTATAATTTTCCATAGTAAAGGATGTTATAAGTACCTACTCATTTACTAAATACAAATCTTGAAATTATAAATTTACCTTTTTGTACTTACTACTAATTGCTATAAGTAGATAGATTTATAAGGGATTTATAATTATGACTTATGAGGGTAGGATTGTCTACATTTAAATTTTGTACACATGCTACGGTATACAAAGAAACAGTAGCGTATGAAGCAGTGATTCTTGAGTAGTTTTTCGTCAGCAGTGAGAGTCAGTAATTTTAGTCACTTTACCATCCTTGACTATATTCTATACTCGTGATTTGGTTTGGTATACACATGTTGTAAATATGATAATAGTTCAATTTACATATCGTAAATCATGGTTTTAGGGAACTAGGTGTTTCGCAACTTATAGACAATGGTGGTAGCGCCCAGGAGCCATCGAACAAATCTTTTGCCAACTTCAAAATGACCTTGGTTTCGAGAGTTGAGTAAGTACTTGTCTAGATTTTTATATTTGATGTATTTTATATAAATACATCTTATCATAACTTTTTTACAGGTATTGGGACGGCGCATTTCAAGATAGAGACTGCAGTAATTCAGATAACTCTGAACTGACCAATAACTTAAACATCTATACAGAAAATGAGTATGTAGAGTTTAAATATACAAATAGCAAACAAAAGAAGTAGTTTTTTTAAATATAATTTGTGATTTTATATTCCAGTGTTGAAGAACACCTGATAGAACTGACCGTTGAAACGATCAGTGAGTCAAATGATTTTCACCCCGTTACTGGAAGAAGATTTGTTGATTTGAATGATTTTCTTGCTCAGCTACAAAATAAAGGAAGCTTCAATGGTTTGTCCGCTTGTAAGACTGAAAATTTTAGATTGGTGGACGAGAAAAGATTAGGACTGACATCAAAATTTTTTTGAATGCAATATGTGCCATGAATTAGTGGTGATTAAATCTGAGGATAGCAGTGATGAAAAATATAGCTGCTACTAGCGGAATCATAGCTTTAGGCATCGGTTACTCTCAGTTTCAGGAAGTTTTCTCTGCATTGGATGCACCAGTCATTTCGACAAAATATTATGGCAAGATTCAAAATCAGGTTTATGAGAAATGGGAAGGAGTCGCAGTTGAATCAATGGAATCTGCAGCATTGTGCGACAAAGAAGCAGCTATAGCTGAGGGTAGGACTAAAAATGGAGTAAGAACCTTTAATTGACAATTTTGTCCATGGGTCTGCAAGGTCAAATGGTATGATAAAAAATATGAAAGAGGATACATTTTTGAGGATGAAAATGAAACCACAACTTGTAAAATTTTACATGGACTCTCTTCTACCGAAATAATAGATCCTCGAAGATAAGAGGGATAGAGATAAGAAAAATAAAAGGAACTAAAGAAAATAATTGATTACTTGTAATTATTATATTTGTTATATATATTAACAAATTAAACTGCATTTTACTCTAAAAATATTAAAATACTTAAAAGTATCCTGGCCTTTTAATAATCTTACCTAATTGTATCTACCAACACCCTCCTAAATTAAAAATCTCCTTTTTTGACTTTATTTAAAACTATTGGATTTGACTATTCCGTGTTACTTTTACATACAGAATTTATACAATACGCATCACTTGCTATATTATATTATATTTTAACTGATTACTAAACAGCATTTTGACTCTAAAAAAATTAGATACTTTATCTTCTATTACCCTTACCTGATTATTTACGATTATTCCTGATTACTATTACGATTATATTAAAAATTCAACATAAGTATGACATACATATATTTTCAACACCCTCGCCCGTAAAGTGAGCTTTATTATATCGTTCTTAGGGCCATAAACCGAACTATAACACCCTCATGCATAATAATATTACACACTAGTGCGTAATAGAATTATCCCTACAAAGTTAAATTAGTACCTAACTGCAAATTATAAAAGCCTTTTATCTAGTAAATCGTTGACTCCCTATGAACATATATATAATCGTTGTTCCATTGTTAGTATGTGTCATATAATCATGAACATCATTCATTATTTATGTATATATATATTATTATGTTGTATATGTGCATGTATTATTTATATATGAATATTATTTGTTTATCTATATGAGTATTCTAATTATATTTTTGTATTTATGTAATGTAGGTAATATATAAGTTAATTGTCAGTGTAAGTACTATAATATCTTGCTCACCGCCGTCCCTTGGATCTCTTTAAATTATGTCTCTCCTTCCAATGGTTTGTCTGGAAGAGATCGCGTTCAGCGATAAGACCGCCAAATGTTACATTATTTTAAATTGTGTTTCTGCTTAAACTATTTATACGGTGTTTCAACAAAGTGTATATCAATCTATCAAATTATATGCGATTAAACAGGGCATTTTCAATTTTACCGGGTAATGTATCCCTATAAAGTTAAGTTATTACCAAACTGCAACTTTTATGCAAGTAAACAGAGCATTTTCAATTTAACCGGGTTATACAGATTTGTTACAACAAAGAGGTTTATATGTAATCAACACCATACATTTGCCGCGTGCAAAAAAAAAAAACTTGCGCGCTACATTCCATAATTTTCGTATGTATTATTGTGTTTGTATCGCATTTGTGCAATTTTTTTTTCTCGCAAGGGTGTTGAAAAAGTGAGTATGAAACTCGTGAACAACTTGCTCATTATACACTTGGCTGAATTACGCCCTCGCCTACGGCTCGGGCTGCAACCTACAGCCTCGTCTATAATGAGCAACTTAGCTCAATTGTATAATAATCTACTATTATGCACGTAAATATTATGAATCCACCCGTAATATTATTACTTCGTCCGTGTCTGTAGTGTTGCAGTATAAAGCCATAGAGACTACACTTTCAACATGACTGTCATTGTAGCAAAACGTGGAAAAAAATATTGTAATAAATGTTAAGCTTGCGAAACTGTAATTTTTACACTGTGACGCTGTCTTTTCGAACTGGAGGTCGTTGACCGCGTCGCGTAATTCACGGCTAGTCCATGCGTGTGGCTATGCGTACTTATCTTATTCTATAGGGATACGTTCGAGCGCTATTTGCCTAAACTGTCCGGAAAACGTCGCCTTAAAAACGGAATATCTTTACCATAGAATTTTAATACAGTAACAAGCCACAGTTCACAGAAGCTCCAGTAGACTATAGCAATAAAAACAGTAGTCAAAACGTTAGCACACCGGTAAACAACCTATCTCGAATCTAACGAATCATCTCGCACTACCCTCATGTCACAGTCATGCACACGACATCTCTGAACTGTAACGTTACACTGCACGTAACATTGTAATGACGTTTGAGTCATTTTAACTGTCTACCAGTGAAATGTCAGACTCATGAATCATGATACAAACAGAGGGCGGCAGTGACATGCAAAAACATTTACAGTGCTTTGAGCAGAAGCGGTCTGTACTTGATATGAGCCAAAACTTAGAAGTAGTTTATCTTGAGTAGGGTTACCTGCTCGTTTTGCAAAAGTGTAACATCAATAATTACTATTTTTTAAACAAAATACTACCGACTTCAATTAAAAGAATACGCAATATTAGGGATAACTCAAATACTACGCGTCACTCAAATTTAAATGGAACTACATGACGAGTTTTGCTGTTTTCATGCAAGCTTTTGAATATAAAAATTAAAGAGTTATGAAGTAACACACAAAATAAAACACTCGAAGTGAGAAAATCGTCTTACTTTTGGTATTGGTCAACAATGATAAGTAATGTATTTTATAGATGCTGCCAACACAAAACTATAAAAAAACTGCAGTACTGACCATATCAATGGACCGTAATCTAATAAAGAAGTTTAAAAATTAGACACTAAACATTATCGATGAATTTGAGAGTACGTCCAGAAAGATATTGGATCTGGGATTTCTAGTTTAAATTTAAATAAACTGCAGCTGATTTACTAACAAAGTTGTCAAATCATTTATAATTAAGCTAACCTTGATATAATTTACCATAATTACTAATGAAGCACATATTCAAAGTGCACACTCTCGAAAGGATAAATTAGAGTCATAACATAACTCATATGTTATGTTGGCTTAGCGATTAGAGCATACCCCGGCCCTAGGGGTAGGTAGGTCGTGTAGGTTCGAATCCCACACATGACCATTCTTCCTCTCTTAATTTTGTAAAGACATAAGTGTCATAACTCATAAACATAGAATTATTACTATAGTATAACAAATCTATGTTTATACCTAATCAAACACAAAACAAAACGTAAAAATAAAAATAAATAACGGTAAACGAGATTCAGCAATACTCCTCTTTTATTTATTTTGCTAGCCTTGAATTAACTATGACTTAACAAAACCAAAGCGTTTTCGTTAAGCCTATTAAGCATTTCCTATCAAGTTCTTTTTTATAAAAAATAATGCTGGAGTGCGGATTGCGTCTTGGTAAAAAATTGGTTCCGTATAAATACTCAAATTGATTAGAGTATGTATGTACCTAATTTATTATCGACTTTATAAGGACTATAACAGATATCTGTTAAGCAATATTGGTATTTCTAGTACCTAGTATTTAGTATCTATGTATGATGCGGCATAGATTATACAAAGATAGACTACATTTATCTATGGCTGCGGTTAAAGATTCGTATAACGTAGATCAAAATCAACCTACAGAATTAAATTATTCATTAAAATTAGAATAAATAACATTCAGTACTGTAATGTTAATTTAGAGGTTCTGCGACTTCTGCGTGTAACCATACGGACCCCGAATAAGGCGTAAGTACTTTGAAATGTTACCACCCACTGCGCTCGCGCATAAACAGTTGCAATTTGCTAGTCTCAAATCATTTGTCACAGATGACAAAAGGAAATCTTAATTGTCAACTTTTTTTCTTTGACACAATAGTCGAAACCTTGAATATCACTTCGGAAGTTTGCCTAATTTACGAAGAGCATAAGGCGTAAAAATAATTTTAGTGTTTTCAACATCGAATTGTTTTTTATCAAAAAATTGGCAAACTATTCTCGTTTCGTTACTGGGACAAGTGCCTACAAGTATAAATTAATTATTTTACCTTTATATGAAATTAAAGTAATCGCTCCAGTGGCGATGGCTACGGGCCAGGATGCATAGATTATAGATCAACCTCGAAGGCAAAATCATTTCAATTTTGTTACTACTAAAAAGTACTTTTCCTCACAAGCTCGGAAAGTTGATGTTTATCATTCGACTTCTGCGTGGAAATGTACTTTTTGTTTGCAAGCGTGGAAAAGGTTTTTGAAATTCTAACCTCTATTAAAGTTCCAGAAAAAATCATTTATGTACTTAAGATATTACTAATTATAGTGATTTTACTTTTCATTATTACTATAAATTAACTCTTATCAGTACTATTTTAATATTATAAATGCGAACATTTAACTCATCATCATCATCATCACCTTCGATACGCTCAGGATTACCGAACATATATTCGAGAATATATATAATTAACTTCGCAGCCTTGCATAGTAAATCAGTAGGTACTAATATTATAAATGCGAAAGAAACTCTGTCTGTTTTCTGTCTGTTACGCTTTCACGCCAAAACTACTGGACCGATTTGAATGAAATTTGGTATGGAAATAGTTTGAGACCCGGGGAAAAACATAGGATAGTTTTTATTCGAATGCGCAAAAAGAGGTTAATGTTTTCGCGCGATAACCGACATACGCGCGGGCGGGGCCGCGCCCGGAAAGCTAGTAACTAATAAAAGATTATGATACTTCAATCGACAAAAAAAGAGTATGACGAGAAGTTACGACCAAAAAATTCTTCTAAATGTCTTCACTACGTTTACAATGTGTCAATTTATTAACTATGACATTGACAGTGATGGAATGAGTCAAGCATCTTGGTCGTCTAAATAGCCACACACTGAATAGTTAGATTCATTGATTGAAATGTTTTACATGTTGCTACTTCTATCGTTTGTTGCGTTCTATGTTTAGAGATATTTGTTCCCAATAAGACACACATAGAGTCACTTACTTGAGAACTAAACTATTTGTAGATATAGGTACATTCGCCATTTCATTCTTAATAAATAAATGTTATAATATAAATTGTAATTTATTATTATAATACATAGGTACCTACTATCCTCACATATTTCATTTATTCATCATTGTGCTCTGAGCGCTGTATTAGGCAACTTTAGGTTATTTTATAAAAAAATCACACACAAATCTATATATATCAGTACTAATATTATAAATGCGAAAGTAACTCTGTCTGTCTGTCTGTCTGTCTGTCTGTTACGCTTTCACGCCAAAACTACTGGACCGATTTGAATGAAATTTGGTATGGAGATAGTTTGAGACCCGGGAAAAAACATAGGATAGTTTTTATCCGACTGCGCAAAAAGAGGTTAATGTTTTCGCGCGATAACCGACATACCCGCGGGCGGAGCCGCGCCCGGAAAGCTAGTATATAATATTTTGTATTGTGTTTGCTTATCAAAAACCTGGCGTCTGATATTTTCTATAACTATTACAATTTTGTAGTGTTTTTAGGCAAACAATATGTTTCCAAAACATTAAATTTTTCGTAGAGTTTGCTAGGACATTTCACATTCAGCATTAAAGCGCTACTGTACAATAGAGACGATTCTATATCAGCTGCTAATTGGCACAACAATAAACTATAAGATATTATGCTAAGGCAGTACCTGCTTAAAATAATATAGTCGAACTGTAGCTACATTATTTTTGCACAATGAATCATGTGCGAATAAAACCATATCGATGATATCTTTGAACATGTAAGACAAATCATTCGTCTACGCTAGAAACAGTAAAAGTCTTAACTAAGTTTAGAACAAGGGCCACGTGATGTTAACCGGTAACAGAGGCATTTCTTCACAAGTGACGAACCGCACTGCGCCTGTCACCCTGAGACACAGCTGTTGTCTCATGTGCCTGTAATTTCACTAGCATGTCCAGCATCCATACTTCAATTATGTCACCAAGCAACTAACAGTGTGCCGGCAGCTGTCCTTGAGAGCTTACCAATTCTTCCTGGCCCTGAATATGACTTTGACCATATCATTACAGAGGCAAGCAAAAAAATGTGTTCCTTAGAGTTATTTTTCAGCACAAATAAAATTGAAAATTAATATATTTTTTTCCCTTTTTTTTAATACTTTCATAAATTCTTTGTAAGTATGTTAAGTACTACATACTTACAAAAAGTGTACATACGTATACAAATAATATTGTTTCGTACTTCTGTATTTATAAATACGAACAGATATAATATATACGCAATAAATTTATTTTATTATTAAATAAATTGCGTTAAAGACATAACCTCGACAGGTTTATTGTATGCACGTGTTTAAATATCACATTCAACAAAGACTAATTAATTTGACACATATTAAGATAATCAATATAAGTGTCCATATTAGCACAAGTGAACATTTAAAATCGTTTACATTTATAAAAGTGTACGCAAGTGTACACTTCTGCCTAACCATTCGGGGAGATAAAGGTGAGGTGATATATTTTTAAGGTTCCGTAATAGAAAACGGGACTATAAACCAAGGCTGTCCGTCCGTTTGTCCATCCTATTTTGGAACGGTAATAGGTACCCGGTTGAAATATTCACAGAATATGTATAATATTTAACAAGTAATTGTGCAAAAACGTGTGTTGCTTGTGTTCTTTATTTTTTTGTTTCTTTTTGCTTTCTCGTTATGACAGTAATTCATACGATTATAAGCGTCAAACGCGGTACGATATTACCTCTAGCTAGATGGACTAAAATGATCCAATGTCTATCGAATACAGCACAGCACATAATTAAAACCAGCCATGCAAGCATCTCCTACTGACTTTAACAATAACCTGATGCAGATGTACCATAAAATAACGATTTTATTTTATCTTCCATGGAAAAACAAAGAGTGGACTCTTTGAACTCGCAGTTTGCCGGTTTTTGTACGTATATTTGTATCTTTAATAACTTTAAAACCTGTTTTAAATTCAATGAAAAAACTAAGCCACTTTTTCCCTTTTAATGTATTAAATAACAAAACTTTACTTCAAAATTAATTACAATTTAACTAAGTACTTAATGTCTAAAATAAATGTTTCTTTTTATACCTGATAGATTAGCCTTTGACCACTATCCCACCTGATGGTAAGTGATGATTTTGTTCAGGTTAACCTAGAATTACTAGATATCAAGGACAGCCGCCGAAAATAGGGTGAGGGTGGTAAAGCTAGCCAGGCGAGTATTCCTAAAACACCCTACAACGATTGCCATCCCAAGAAAACAACCGAGACCAACGGGCTTAACGTGCCCTTCGAAGCACTTGCACGCTCAGTGGTAATGTCAATATCATCCCATCTAAGTCATGTCCACGGTGGACGTTGCTTAACTTAGCTGATCGGTCAAGAACGGCTAAGCAAACTTTGGTACGAGCGCTTCGAAAGCACATTCTTTTTTCTTTTTTTTTTAATTGCTGGTAGGTAAGCCTTTGACCACAATCTCACTTGATGGTAAGTGACGATGTGGTCGAAGGGTTAACAGGCTTAACCTAGAATTACTGGCTCTCAAAGACAGCTGCCGGAACACACCGTTAGGTGCTTGGCGACAGATTTTCCACTTGAGGGTGGTCGCTAGCCAGGCGGGCATTCGCAAAAATGCCATTCCACCATGCGGTGAAGCTCAAGCCAGCGGCGGGATTCGAACCATGGACCTGCTGCGCGGCAGTCCATAGCCAAAGCCACTGAGCTATCACTGCTGCACTTTCCGAATACAGAACTCTTCTGGCGTTTCTTTTTGAAGAACAAAGCCTTTATTCGAATCTATAGAAATAGGTCAAGACCCTATAGAGGCACATAGAGACACTCCAAGGTTAATAGACAATGCCCGCCATACACCTACCGTCAATTAGACCAACAGAGAACCGACGACTGTTGCGCTCTGCTTGTTCTAAATTGTAGTGTTATTTTCACTTTCGTTGACATGCCAAAAAGAAAGATTCCAGCGAAAGTAAATACGTTAAAATAGTATTAGGTACATTACATCAACAATGGTATAAGAAAAAGTAATCGACTTCAAGGTATAGCCATAGTATAAACAAAAAAAATAACCAAAAAATGGCACCGACTTGAACACTCAAAAGTAAGAAATAACTTGTTGACGTCGGTGCCATGAAAGTTTACAAGTACCTATTATCACAATATTGTCCGCATGGTTCCGACTTCGACAAGTTATTTCACTGTTTTGAGTGTTGAAGTCGGTTCCATTTTTTGTTAAAAAAAAAAATTCACTCTTTTTAGTGACCCTTGCAGTTACGGGATCGATTGTCACACTGTCAACGTCTATATCATCAAGCTAGGAAAATATTTTTCAGTGATTAGAGTGCAACTCAAAAACGGCTTGACCGATTTATATGAAAATTAAATGGGACAAAACGACGAGCATCAGATTTCAAATAAAAAAAGACTTATCAAAATCGGTTCACCCAGTTAAAAGTACAGAGGTAACAAAAAATAATATACAGACTAATTGAGAACCTCCTCCTTTTATGAAGTTAGTTAAAATGTGGACTGACTGAGGACCGTAGGATACTCAAATCCCTACTCTAGTGTATATACACAGGAATATCCATATATCTGAATTTTACAGTTAGAGAACCTAATATGTAAGTAAATAGGTACTATAACAAATTAATACGTAGCTACCTATAGACACGATTTTTATAACTGTTAATAAATCTATAGAGACAATCTTTATCTTACAAACGCGAGCAATTCAAGCCATACATGAAATTGATCCCAGGATATCTCAATATTCAATACTTTATTGTTTTCTGTAGTGTAGACAAAGATGGTCAAAATATGTAAAAGTTCATTACAGACCCTGTTGGGCACACAATTAGGAGAGAGGAGGATTTTCAGATTTAGCCTCATAATAATTAGTCGTTAAGTGTGTATTCTGGCACCACTGGGCGATGTGGTCGCTTAGCGACAAAGCCCATTAAAAATAAATTAATACTATTATTCCACTCGGTTCAAATATTTCATAGATTTTTATATCCAACTGTAATCATTGTGAAATTGTTATTAAGTATTTAATTATACGGAAGAAAAAATAATATTTCGTTTATTTAAGGTTGCATATTCCATCACTTTTCAAATTAAAATAAATAAATAACGATATAATAATTAATAAATAAACTTACATGCAATAATTAATATTTAGCTATAAATGCAGAATTTTATGTATTGTCAAGAATGTCAAGTTAAATGGTAAACGTATTTATACCTACCTACATATTTATTATTTAAATATTTTTATCATTGAAATATTCCTCTACTGTGTAATAAGTTTTCTTAATTAATAATTGTTTTAACTTTTGTATGAAATGTTTCTCATTATTAAGGTTTTTTATATGTGGTGGCAGCTTATTGTATATTTTTATTGACATTACCAAGGGACCTGACTTGTACAACTTTAGGTGAGAAAATGGTTGCATCAACCGGTTTGGGTTCCGTATCGGTCGATTTGCAGGAATGTCTACTCGTTTTGTGAGGAAATTTGGATGATTACGTACGAATTTACAGATTTTAAAGATATATATGCACGGTAGGGTAAGTATATTGAGGTTTTTAAAATATGGCTTACAACTCTCCATCTGTTGAATATTAAACATTATACGTAATAGTTTTTTTGTTGGATAAAATCTCTGAGGGATATTTTTAAAGATATTGAATTTAACTTTACCAAATCTGTAGATATTTTCAAATAGTGTGTACACCTAAGATTTTTTTAAATGGTGTACGCACGTTCGTAAAAAAAATGAAATTTAAATTTTAACTGCCATGATTACAACACTAGGATAAAATAGCGGTGCCAGGTCTTAGATTAGCAAAGACAAAGAATAGATCCTTCTTAAGTAATTGTGTCCGGTTTTATAATAAAGTTCCCAAATATAACAACGCTCACACGCAACACATTGTTATTTTATAGGTACATTAAGTGTTGGAAATCGGATCCGCATTTTTATAAATGTTTTTTGCACTCGATTTAGTGATACAAGATAAAACTTTATTGACACAATACAAATTTACAAACTTAGAACTTAAAAACATAAAAAGTAAGAGTAGGTGTGACAATGGGCGGTCTTATCGCTGAGAGCGATCTCTTCCAGACAATACTGCTAGCAAGATCATTCACTCGCCTAAAATACTGTTACCATCGTTAGTACGACACAACAAGAGTTAATAATACTTGCAGTTAAAAAATTAAAAATTTAAATCATCCAGATATGCAAGTAAATTTTTCTATTAATAGATTATAACTTAAAAACGGCTCAACTGATTTTGGTAAAATTTAGATGCGACTAACTTGGACATATATTATATTCTACCCAACAAAAAAATATCAAAATCAAGTCACAGTTAGCGGAGTAATCGCGTAACAAACATACAAAAAAAAACCTAGTCAAATTGAGAACCCCTGCATACTTTCTAGAAATAAATTATTTTTATATTTATATGTATTCCAATTCATCAATATATGTAATAGACATTCAATATACATCAATTTACATTCATAGCAACGACATTAGCAACCGTTATGCAGCTAAAAGCTAATGAAAACAACCATATACATAGACTTTTTCGCATTGAATACAATAAAACAATCAATAGAAAATATGTTTCCAAGATAATGCAATAACAGATACAGTCGACTCTCGTTAATTCGAAACTCGAGGGACTCTAAAGAATTATCGAGTGTTTGATATATCAAATGTTTTGAACTTTTTAGGACTCATTACTAACACAAACTTTTATTTAATCTGTACACAACGAACACATGAGTAACAGTAACTGAAACTTAACAAAACAAACCAATTCGTGTGGAAGTGTATGTTAAACTAATCATTACCAAAACAAAGGCGTCAACAAATATCAACGTGTACGATGATATAAGCTTGGACTTGTTCTGCAAACTTAGATGTCTCCGCGGCGGGATGGATTACTCGGATATAATAATATAAGAGGATCAAGTGACTTATTATTTACGGATTGTCGAGTGTCATCATTGACGCGTCATTTTGTTGCGTAGCGTTGATTTTTCGTTCAAATTACCAAGTGCATAAAAATGTATTGATTTAGTTCGAAACATAAAGAGATTTTCTAGGGAACTCGCGACAACTTTAAATTATAGAGAGGATCGAATTACCGCAGGTTTGAATTAACGAGGGTCGACTGTATCTCTAACCATTAAATAGGTACAGTGAAATTGTAACGGCGGTATAACACCTCCGAAACGGAATAGAAACCGAAACTCATCATTACGAAGGTGTTATACATTACTTTGTTGTTACGGCTGTAATTTACATTTATATTATACTCTGTCGCAATTAGAAACCTGCATGGGATTCTTTTTAATTGGCAGAAATACTGAGCTGCCTTCCGTTTCACGCCAAAAGCGATTTTAGCGATGTAATGGTCCTTCTATTTCAACGGAATAAAGATCCTTAAGACGTCGCGAAATACTTCTTTACGTATACGCCATCTAGCGATTTGATTTCGACGACCAAGCTACAAACTGAAATAACCGGGAGCGGGACTGTCAAAATTGACATTTTATTTTGTGTGAGTGAGTACATTCTGTACATATTGTGTGCTTTGAAGATAAATAACAATTAATTAATATATGCAATTAATTGTTACAATATATTATTGTAACAATTAATTTTGAAGCGCTCGTAGCGAAGTTTGCTTGGCCATACTGAAACGATTAGCAAAGTTAAGCAACGTCCACCGCGGTCAGGGGTTGGATGGGTGACCGCTGGTGACATTACTACTGAGCGCTTCCGTGCTTCGGAGGGCACGTTAAGCCGTCGGTCCCGGTTGTTGTCTTAGGATGGCAGTCGTTATAGCATGGTGGTAGGGCATTTTGCGAATGCCCGCCTGGCTAGCTACCACCCTCAAGTAGAAAATCTGTCGCCAAGCACCTAACGGTGTGTTCCGGCAGCTGTCCTTGAGAGCCAGTAATTCTAGGTTAGCCTGAACAACATCTTCGACCACATCATCACTTACCATCAGGTGAGATAGTGGTCAAAGGCTAACCTATCAGGCATAAAAAAAAAAAAAAAAAAAAAAAATGCGTCGTATAGTGTGCGATGAGACTTGAGTTTGACTACGAGCGCGATTATGACCGTTCCGAATTGTTGATAGCACTCGACCGCAGTGTCATTACAACATACTTAACTGTCAAAAGCGTGATTTCTGAAACGGAACGGTGATAAGCGCTATAAATCGTTTTTCGGTAAATTTTGCCCTTATTTCACACAGAACAATATTTGCTATCCATGCGGAGTGAAGGCGATTTAGTTTACACTTAGGACCTGTTTCAGAATGTTCGAGTAAGTTCCGGTTTTACTACCCAGAACATATTTACTAAACAAAACACTATCTTTGCGTTTCACAGTCATCGATTTAGCCTATCCATCGGTTAAAGCTTGAAACTGTCAACTGCATGTCAACTGTCATTTTTATCATTCAGTTATTTTATGTAGTGTGTGTGATAGCAACCCGAAACCTTATTAGGACATTCTAATACGTACCCTAAGTATTCATAAGCTTGACATTTATTGACAAGCTGTATCTATAACAAGCTCTGCATTTGGAAAACATCAATATATACATGTAGTAGTTTCTTGCGATGAGTCAGTGTCCACAAAAATTTCAATTAAAGCCGGTGTACCTCAAGGATCAGTTATCTGTTCTAATCTTTTCATACTGCATACATATTATGCAGTGGAAGAATATTTAGGTTTATCATGATCAGTCTATTATGAATGTTATTGCATGTAGATTGTATGTGTTTAAAACATAATAACAGCATAATTTTCAGGAGTAATGTTTACGGGAATGTATTTTATAATGCCATATATCAAACGATCACTTAGGTTTATACACTTTTAATACTTACTGTACTGTATCAGCCCAATTTATCACTGCTGAACACCGCCTCATAAGTCAAAGTCACACAGTCGAATGCCTTGTAAAGATCACAAAATACGCTAATAGCATCATGTGAATTCTCCCGGGCTTCAAATATTTGAATCCCCCATTGAGATGGGGTTTGCCATAATCCCCACGCTTGGCATGCGTTTAGGGGACCGCAGTGTAAGATAGCAGTTCCTCAGAAGGCGCTGCTGCCCACCTTCCCGTATTTCACCCTTAGTCACCTCTTACGACAAACACGGGAAGATATGGAGGAGTGAAATTGTAGCTCAGCACCCCACGGGGTTACAATTAGATACGATATATCTATAATTAAATAAAATGTTAGGACGTATTCTTCTATGAGACGGGCTGTACAATAATATAAATAAACTTTACGAAGAGAAATTGGTAGTTTTAGATATGCATAATTGTGAGATGCACGCAATAATATTTTAAAAATGAATAATTTTCGCCTCTAGTGATGTAATCTTGTAAAGAAAGTTCAAAATATGTCTAATACAGTAAAAAAATCGTACACAAAACCTTACCCTAATAACCATTAGACGTTTATTTAAAACTGTTTTAATGATCCATTACAACCCTCTAAATACTATATGTGAATAAGTAGGTATGTATTTTTGCGCTTTTTTATGGTGCAGAAATAAAAATAATCTGTAGTTATGACAAGGTTGCTTAGATTTTAATCTGTACAATTAAATTTGGTATTTCGACTGTATTGATCTTTAAAGTTTGGAATTTTCTCAGTTTAATTCTACATCATCTCATCATGTGTGTATTTCAACAAGAAGTTATTGAAGCGCTCGTAGCGAAGTTTGCTTAGCCATTCTGAATCGATCAGCAAAGTTAAGCAACGTCCGCCGCGGTCAGGAGTTGGATGGGTGACCGCTGGTGACATTACTACTGAGCGCTTCCGTGCTTCGGAGGGCACGTTAAGCCGTCGGTCCCGGTTGTTGTCTTAGGATGGCAGTCGTTACAGCATGGTGGTAGGGCACTTTGCGAATGCCCGCCTGGCTAGCTACCACCCTCAAGTTGAAAATCTGTCGCCAAGTACCTAACGGTGTGTTCCGGCAGCTGTCCTTGAGAGCCAGTAAATCTAGGTTAGCCTGTACAACATCTTCGACCACATCATCACTTAACATCAGGTGAGATAGTGGTCAAAGGCTAACCTATCATGCATAAAAAAAAAAAAAAAAAGTTGATTTAGTTCTATAGTAACTTAAAATATAATACATTCATACATAAGATCACGCCTCTTTCCCATAGGGGTAGGCAAAGACCAAAGATTTCCACTTGCTACGATCCTAACATATCTCTTTCGCTTCATCTACACTCATCAATCCTTGCAAACTATAACTCCTCACCTGGCCTTTTTTCAGATTATTTAAAAATATAATAACATAAAATATGGTGTCTGATTAAAAATGGAGGGTGTTAGTATAAGAGAAACCTAGACGATGTCGACGGCAACGGGCCGATATGTCAAGAGGTAGTCCAGCATTTCAAATATTTAATCGTCTTAGTTATTTTTAGTGTGAATCTTTATTAAAGCAATAGATATTAGGAAAAACGGCTTATTAAAGAAAATTGCTTGTAGGTTTATTGATATAGGAAAGTACAAATTATTATTGTTTATACTTATATGCATTTCAAATTAACAAAAAAATATGACACACTTATTCACTGTCTACAAATTTTCACGATCAGCGACATCTAGTGAGAAAAACAATATCAATTACTCGTAATTTGTGGTACTTATGGTTTTTGTCGATATTGTATAAAATGTGACGATAAACTATATCGATGTCGTCAAAGATAGGAGACTGGGATCACCTAATGAGTCAAATCCGAGGGCTGAGGTGATAACGAGTAAACCAAATAGTGGGCGTTCATAAGTTCTCACGTTACAGCCGTGTCTGGTACGTCGCCGTCGCTAAACAATACGATAAACATTATGTATCTATGACGTGGGTCAAACCTACTTGTTAACAGAATTTTCCAACAATGTCATTCAGATTTTAATATTTTTAATTTTTGCAATAAAGCGTGCTCCGCGGATCTTTATGCGATGGTTAAGAATACGAGGACAAATTAGAGTTATGAGTCATAATGTCATGTTAGCTGAGCGGTCAGAGCATGCCCCGGCTATATGGCTGGATGGCGCGGTTTCGAATCCTATGACTATAATTTTTCCTCTCGTAAATTTGTGACTTTGTTACATGTTCGGTCAGCTTGAGTTACCGCAGTATTCAATGGATTCAGGCGTTACTTTGCGGAAATCCATATGTAATATTAACAAATATTTTTAAAATATTATAAGAAAACATTAAAGTAATTTGGCGGATTTGTCACTAGATATATTTTAATACTTATGAAGTGTTTTATTAAAATAAAAATTTAATGTTTTTAAATATTTTAAAAACGTTTGTTATTATTACCGTAGTATTGCTTAGCAGGTGTTAATGTAATTATAACAATGTAATTATCTCGGAATGGTATAAAAACTTTTGCAAAAGCCATTAAGGTGGTTTGATTACCAGAAGAAACCGAATAACGACAGGACTGATTATGTTAATTATAAACTGTTGATATATATATATATATTTACTGGCCAATGCAATATACCTACGCCCGTAAAGTCTAAGCGACAGGTCTTTAGTGAGAAGGTAGCTGAGTGGAATTATTCTATATGTTGTACTTAATATTTTTTTTAATGTTATTGTGACGGAACAAGCTCGAGGTCTACCTGATGTTAACGTACTAACCTCTGCCTATAAAAGATGTATTTCGTAATAAGTCCCGAATTGCACTGAGCCCGTCACCTTGAGACATAGTTGTTAAGTCTCATATGTCTGTGATATTCCAAGACAGATTATGCTTCTTTGAAAAAACAGTTTCATTTTAATGCTGAAGGTGAATCAATCATACACAGTAGGTCTAGTGGCACGATAAATCCCTGCTCAGGAGATGATCATGTACCTACCTATCGCACCTGAATGCACCCAGTGGGTTGCAGGAAGTTGTCTTGGCTCCATTTTCATTATTAGCAATGAAAGTGGAGCCAAGACAACTTCCTGTAACAAAATTGAAAACAATTTTCCTGTAGACAAATGGCGTCTGTATAGTCTTTAAAAGAGCTAGAACATCGTATTAATTTGCAGATTGTAAACCACATAATTGCGTCTGCTTGAGATTCTAGAAATCCTTTTTAAATGCACAAACAAAAACAAGCTTATCATACAAAAAGCTTCAAAGTTCACGACAGTAATATCACGAATAACAACATCGTGTCGTGCGTGTCTAGTGCGCCGTGTTATATCTATAGACTATTCGGATACCTATATCGAGTACCAAACGTTCATCAAGACAAGCAAATATATATTCTATGTGCCTTAGAACAAAGATCAACGACAACTACGGCTAGGGAACTTCTTATAATGAACTGCATTTAGTCTTATAGTTACTACTACATGCCACAGATTATACAGTATCTTCGTGACATGGCACAGATTATTACATAGATAGTTAAACGGGTCACAGAATACTAATCAGTTGAGCGTCTCTTGCGCAAGCACCGCCTCACAATTTGACGTTTCCTTATTAAGTTAGTAGAAATAACGAGGAGTGCACTAGCTTGTTAGGAGTTCTACTTGGTATATCTAGAAATTGTAGGAGCTTTAAGACTTCACCGCACACTGAAATATGATACACAAAAAATAAAACAGAAAGAGCAGATCGTTTTTTTTAAATGTTATTGTGACGTAACAAGCTCGAGGCCCACCTGATTTTAAGCGGAATAAATAACCTCTGCCTATAACAGATACATTTCGTCACAAGTCACGAATTGCACTGCGCCCGTCACCTTGAAACATAGATGTTAAAGTCTGATGTACCTGTAATTTCACTGGCTCTCAAGGACTGCTGCCGGAACACACCGTTAGGTGCTTGGAAACAGGTTTTCAATTTGAGGGTAGTCGGTAGCCAGGCGGGCATTCGTGAAATGCCCTTCCACCATGCGGTGTGGCTCAAGACCGCGGCGGGATTCAAACCATGGACCTAAAATGTGTGATTTCGAACAAACCTCATTAAAATAGTTAAAGCATCATACATTTACAAATTATTGGAATACAAAATGTTTTGCCCCGGGCGGGAATTGAACCCGCGTCCTTCCGATTTCGCGCCGGATGCTTTATCTATTAAGCTACTGTAACCTCCCCAGGCCCTTACTAAATTTTTTTTTTATCCCAAATATTTAAAATACCAAATATAATTCATTTTAAATTAAATAATAATTAATAAAGAAACATTATTAATAATAAAACTAACTAACTAATACCACCTAACTTAAACTGACCTAAATTAAACTGAACTGAAAACTGATCCCCAAAATGATCCTATTTTTGCTTTAACCTAAACAATCATGCTTGACTAAAAATTCTGATCCCAAATTTTCGAATTACTAAAGAAGCCTAAAATAACATATTAAATATTTTTCTTTAATCTAAAATTATTGTGATTTGAAATATGGCATGTGAATCGTCTAGTATAGTGGTAGGACCTTAAGAAGTGACCTATTGTAGTAATCCATTTTCTTTTAAGGTAATTAAGAAAGAACTTGTCTAACCTAACAGATAATACTCCTAAATAATATGTACTTAACCTAACATTTAAATCTATTAAATTAAAATTTATAATTAAAATAAGAATCATAAAGATGGACCTATTATACTAGTTATTATACTATAGTATTCTTATAGTAAAATAATTGACAATCACTCAATATAACTTAGAATATTATTTGTTCATTTAATGATGTAAAGGAATAGTATTTGAATGTATTATTAGAATAACGTAGACATTCTGAATAAGGGAACACAGAATAATAAAAATCTCATAAAAATTGGAATTAGGTATCTGAGACCAATTGTAAATTATTAAAGAAACTGAAGTCTAAAACTAGGTAAATCATTGTAAGAGATGTTACATGAAACATATGTTTCTAGACCATAATTCAAGGCAAAGCATAAGTAAAGTACCATTAGAGTATTAAATCGTTATAAAAATAATTAAATTGTTAGGGTATCAATTCATTAAACGGCTAAATAATTTTTGTTAGGAAGTAAATAATTGTTTCTTAGAACAAAATAGAAATTACGGGAAATTGAAATGAAAATCAAATAATATATTTTACAATTAGATAAAAGCAGATATATGAATCCTAAAGTTATTTGTAAAGAATCCAAATCTAATACCACGTATATAAATTATTATTGTAGAGTTTCAAATTAAAAATAGTTACCGAGAAAACCTGACATGAAATCTAGATAAAATAAGTAATATAGAATTTGGCTTAAAATAGCATGAGTATAAATAACTATAATTTATGTATGTATTGGCTATTGTAAGGAAAACCATATGAAACAAGAATTTACTTGAATGATAGTCATAATAATATATTGTCATGACTCCTAAGACTTCCTGAGATTTCCTCAAAAATTGCAAAACATATTAAAGCTTAACAATAAGAACCTAAGATGCATAACTGCTTATCTAGTATAGTAAGTGAATTATATTAGAAGATATTTTCTCTAAAGTACCTAACATAGTAACCTAGACCTCTAGGAAACTAAGACTAAACTATATTTTATTATGTTTTGTGAGAGACTGATAAAGGAAATATACTAAACATGGATAATCAACGAATTTCGTAATCACATTATATTTTAGGCGACTTCAATCATTTTAAAGATCTTAATAGGAAAGGAGAGATTAAAATTAATTTAGATTATATACTATAAAATCCGTATTATGTATTTCTAAACGAACTTAAATCTATCGGAAATATAAAGGAAACTATGAGATATTGAATATTGTATTCTAAAATACAAATTGACCATTTACTTCCTCAACATAAATTCACAAGTTTCACAACATCGTACAGTAAAATGGATATTAATATAAGATAAAGTATTGCACAAAATTGTTTGATGAAATTTGATTAAGTAAATTGAATTATTCTAAAATTTGTCTAATTAAAAGAATAGGAGAATGGACTCTACTGATAGTTCATAGATTATTTTGACTCTGACTTCGACACTATTCAATTTTGAAAGTATAACGTTTATTGGTAGTAAACTAGCAAATAGGTATTTTATAACATATTGTTATTGTAAGATTTTATTGTTTGATAAGTTGCAACTTTGATAATTAAATGGATCCATCGTATATTAGTTAGCAGTTTTAAGGAAAAGTTCAAATTCTGAAGTGCCAGGGACTTGCAACCCCTGGAGTACGTTTCAGAAGGCCTTCTTTACGGCGCACGACGCCAATGCTCATCGGTTCACTTAGGTAAAGCCTTCTCCTTAAATCAAATACTGCTTAACTTCCTAATTTGAACACATTATTGGATAATTCATAATATCCATATAATGAGTGTCATTGATTGATTATTTCTCAATTTACTTTTACATATTTCGTACTCGACATCATGCCTAATTAGTTAATATCATTGATATGATATCTTTCGGTTTGAAATAGAATGTTATTTAATGTATTGTGGTTCATTCCATATTATTATTTGATTTCAATGAAAAATTTGGTTATTTAGTTTAGGACTTACTTTGCCTAAGTTTTGTAAAATCACGTGTTTGTGATAACGAATGTGAATTATATTTAAACTCTGACTCAAGTACTCAAATATGAATATATACATAAGGTTTAGAGGAGTTAATTTCCCTCTGATTTTCTCATGTCGAATATAACATGTTTCATCCTTACAGCAGAAAGACTTATTGAAGGTGTGGTCGCATTTGCACCAATATTCAACAATGTATCATCATGGTTGAATAGAATTTATATTTCGTATTGTTGTATACATATATACGAGGACTTACATGCCTCATTCTTGTCGTAAAGGTGTCAATCCATATTAGTTGAACAAACTTAAAGCATTCTTTATATCAACTTAAATACTTGAGTAGAATCATCATACACGTTTATCATACATGAATACTTAGACAAAATATTTTTTTTCTAGAACAATATTCAGAAGACATCAATACACAATCACATAATCAATATAATTTACTATTTCAGTAGATTAGAACTGATAGATCCAAGAATATGAGTTATACTAATGGAATAGCATATCAATCCCGTACATTTTATAATACTCAAATAATTCAATGTAAACTTACGTACATAACTTTTCTCCAAATGATTTTTGTGCTCCAAATATTATCGTTCTCCAAACGTTATCTTCTTATAGTATTTTATAATATTATTTTTTTATATTTTAGATTTAAGTGAAATTCCTCTGTAAAACAATACGAGAATTTAGATTTTTCATGTCACTTTTGTATTCTTGACAGATCCTCTCAAAATTTTCTATGCCTCCTTCTTTTTAAACATAAAATGAGTTCCTGGATCTCTTTATTGATTGAAGAAGTTTGTATTCGCAAATATTGTCTATTAAAAGTTTTTACTAAGAATGAATAATTTATTTCTGTTCTTTAGATTCTTTACCTATATTTTTCGTCTTCCCGGCAGATAAATAAAAAACCGACGAAGTGCGAGTCGAACTCGCGCATGAATGGTTCCGTATCATTAGTTATACAACATTAGACTTCATATTTTAAGTGTCGGAACTTCCTTTCCAAGGTATGTTCCGTTACACTACCGGGGGGTACGGCTGTGTCGCCGAAATTTCGTACTCCAATCGTATTTCTTAAACCGTCATAGGGGACGGTGCGCGGCCATCAACCAGACTACTAGACTTCATCTGACCGAAAGAAGTGTTTTTTCAAACATCGGGAGTTCAGCGGGAATGAACCCGCCCGGGGCAAAACATTTTGTATTCCAATAATTTGTAAATTTATGATTTTCGCTTAGTACGCGGTAGTGCTTGTAATCATAATATATAGAAATATAGTTAAAGCATGCTTTGCATTCAGCCAGTTGTTATGATATAGTGCAGATGATATAGTGCTCTAAGGCGTGCCTATCAGGCATAAAAAAAAATGTTTAGTGTTCTCTTTATATTTATCATTACTTTCAAAAACTTTGCAGTGATTGACCCCGTGACCACGATCACTGTGCGTTCAAAGTGTTTGAAACGTCGCGTCGTCGGGACAAAATAATTATAAATATACGCGATTTAAACCGTTTAAAGTTGTTAAATTACTATGAATTTGTGATGAACTGATGTTTTCAGAACATTCACAACTTTCTGATGAAAATAAGGGAATTATGTCATCTGTGCCCCGGGCGATGCGACGCTGGGTGCTTACCATCAAGGAGCCCATCTTGCTTGCCCCCTATGGCATAAACATCTTTTGTTATTTATTTTAAATCCACAGCACCTCACCAAGTAGATACTATGGTGTCGTAACCATCGATACGACAGTTTACTGCCGGCAACAATTTGTAATCGTACGCAATTGATAGGGTCAGATCAATCAGAGAATTTCGACGCGTATCTTCGGCTCAGACACACCGGAATAAATACTATTTCATGGTGCGTTTACTATCTAACCGTGAACATGTTTTGTAATAGCCTTCTCTGTATGTTGCTTTAATCTAAAATATTAAATTCAGAGGTGAACTCAAATTTTTTTTTATACAAATGGTGACAAACAAGCAGACGGTCCACCTGATGGTAAGTGGTCACCGCCGCCTATGAACACCGGTAATATCCGCAGCATTACTGGTGCGTTGCCTACCATTGAGAGAAAGGACTCTATTCACGCCTCTTTTGAAGCGGTTTAAGAATAGCATTCCACATCTTACAGACAGGTACGTGGCAGAAACAGACGATTAAATCGGGTAGTGCGAGACTTTTTTATATAATACATAGAAATTTTCGTGTCTAATCTGGCATTAATAATGAGGCAACTTAGCAAAAACTTCTTTTTACACGACTGCCTGAAAAAAGGAGTTACACAAGTGATTTAACAATAAAGTGCAGTGTCTGCTTTATTTTTCACCATTTTATATAATTAGGTGTTTACCTTTATACTTTTTTTTTATGCCTGATAGGTTAGCCTTTGACCACTATCTCTGTGATGATGTGGTCGAGGATGTTGTTCAGACTAACCTAGAGTAATTAAATTGAATAATAATTGTTGTTGTAAAACCATCTCTCTACCATACACAGTTATGTATTTTGTTGTAGAACGAAAAAAATAATAAGTACATACATGAATTTAACTCTTAACAGCTCAGCTATAAAGGTTGAATTTCTAAAATCTTGTTTATTCCGCCACATATTTATGGCATACACTTAATCAAAGAAAACAAGAGTCATACAAATTAGAGTCTTATGTCATATTGGGTAACCTTGATTATGCATCCAAGGTTAGAGTATACCCCAGCTATAGAGATGAAAGCGCGGATTCGAATCCTGCCCATGACTATAATTATTAATTTTGTAAAGAATCCTACAAATTGGTTCACAGCCAAGACCAAAATATAAACGAAATCTTCACTGCGCTCGTCACTCTGAGACATACAGTTGTGTGCCTGTAATTTTACTGGCTCATAAGAACTTCTGCCGCAACACACAGTTACGTGTTTATCGACAGATTTTCTACTTGAGGGTGGTAGCTAGCCAGGCGGGCATTCGCAAAACGCTCTTCAACCAGGCTAACTCCGGATTATTAGTGAAAATTCTAATTAAATTAATGATAAAAATCATTACCCAAAAAACATTTACAGAACCTAAAATGATAAAATATATCTAGGAAAACTTTAATTAAACATTTGAATAAAATTAGACCCAAAATCTTCAGACAAAACAACAAACAGGCCAGGAAATGTCTTGTTGGTATTTACCGTGAAATCGTTCTCTATGATAAATTCGTAAAGAATCCTCCTTTATCTAGACCTCATTGACAATTATGTAAATACAGCCGGTAGCTTGTGTCTGCCATCGTTCACGGCAGCGCCCGCCATAATGACCATTTTGAAACGGTGCATTATGCATATCAGCTGGTTTTATGTTAGTTGATTACGAAATATTGCCAAAGACACCATTATCCGGGTACTTCTGACATTTGGGAGCTAGTGATGGCATTTTAAATGCACGACATTTAGATGTTTGGCAATGGTGAAGTCTCAAACTGGTGCTTATGCAAATGAGGAGAAATTTAAAAATAATATTGTGCAATGAAAATTACTCACTTATTAACCTACAATGAATGATGTAATAGCTTCACAAAGGATACAAAAAAAAATATAAAAATATTATTACCTAAAAAATAGATCCGACACCAACAGTCAAAAGTGTGAAATAACTTCTTGAAGTCAGTACCATGATAGTTCAAAAGTACGTATTACCACAATACTGTGCGCATGGTACCGACATCGATCAGTTATTTCACACTATTGAGTGTTAAAGTCGGTTCCATTTTTGGGTTAAAAATTGTTTTTCGCTCTTTTTAGTGTCCCTTGCTATACTTACAGGATTGATTGGCATTCACTGGCAATGACTATATCTTCAAGATACGAAAAAACTTTCACTATGGAGTGTACGTCACGTTTTTGAGACTCAACCGATTTTTATGAAATTTAAATGGGACCACACGGCAAGCAGCAGCTATTATATAAAAAAGAAACATCAAAATTGGTTCAGAAAAAAGTTTGAGGTAATAAACACAAAAAAAAACAGACGAATTGAGAAACTTCTCTTTTTTAAAGTCGGTGCCATAACCTCCACGCTTGGCAAGCGTCTTGGGGACCGTAGTTTAAGATAGCAGTTCCTCAGAAGGCGCTGCTGCCCACCTTCCGGTATTTTACCTTTAGCCGCCTCTTACGACATCCACAGCTAGCAATGGAGGGGTTGACATTCTAGCCCGGCACCCCACTGGGCTTTTGTGTACATAATGTTTTTTTTAATTTAGTTGCTATATGTGGATTTTTTTATTTAGCCTTCAGATATTTATATGATGTAATTGTTATTCTTATATAGATCGCTTTTAATTTCCCTAAGATTGTTAAATAATTAAATAAATATAATATACATATATTACGAGTTCCAAACTACTTTAGTCTTTGTGATAGTTTGGTAACGAAAATAGTCTAACATGAGAATAGAAGCCCATGAGAACATCCATTAAAGTAGTTCATCCATCCAAAAAAGTTACAGTGTCCAATAAAATAAAATGAAACTATATACCAATAATGCTTAATCGCAGCGTATGTTAATATCAGACAATAAATGAATTTACCTACAAAAATGTCTTATGAATAATTATGAATTTATTGGATTGTCATGTCATGGCTGCAGTTTAATTGGGAAAAGAGTTTGTTCAACATCGCTGTCACGACACGACTGGCTACTGTATATACCAAATTGTAGGGTAGGGTTGTCTCTAGTTGGTTTTTTACATAGTGTTTTCCTTTAGGATTACTATTAAAATGTGTGTAAAAATAGATTTTTAGTGTTGTCCTTTGAGAAGACATATTGGAAGGGAACGCCTAGAATATATGTAAAGAGATGATTATTGTTTTATTAATAAGAAATATATGTAAAATATTGTAATAGAATATTTAATTTATGTTTTAGGAAATACTTAAGAAATATATCTTGTGACAATTTCGCATAGTACTCCTGCTTAAAATATATGTTAAAAATTACATAAATAAATTACTATAAGAAATATGGATTTCCGCAAAGCCTATGCCTGAATCTAATAATGCTAAATTTAATTGTATATTATTATGCTTAGATCAAATAAATATAATTTTGATCATGAGATCAAATAATCTAATAATTGTCTTAGTTGTTAGTTGGGTTGGCAAAATGAAGAAAGCTATAAGGGCAGGGAAAATGAAAACAAATCCGTCGCGAACTAAGATTTTTTTACCTGCCTTTCAACTCTCTGGTCGCGAATGATCGATCGATGATATCTCGACTGATTCTGATGTCATTATATGATAATTTGTGGGAAGTACTTACTTTGTCGGGATTAGCTCCGACACATTTTTGGTACGGAGCCTTCGGTGTGTCATTCCGACCCGCAAGTAGCCGGTGTTTTATAATGTTTTATCGGGATTAATCGGTAGTGGTTATTATGCCGGGTGTCTCAACCCTGACGATTTCCTGGGACGCGGTGCAGCGCGCGCGCCTTCTCCCGCCCATTCCTCTCCGTTACAATAGACAAAGCGATGCTGTGATACTCATCCAGGCATCTTTGTCGCGAGGAGTCTTACGACAGAGGGCACATTTAAAATAAACTTAGGATCTTACTCAGCTTTGAAAAAAATCTACAACAAATTTACTGATAATTATTGTTTATTTTGTATATTTTTTGTATGTGATTGTGACGTAACGAGAATGAGTCCCACCTGGTGTTAAGCAGTAACCTCTGCCTACAACAGATGCATATCGTGACCAGTGACGAAATGCATTGCGCCATCACCCTGACACAAAATTGTTAAGTCGCATGTGTAATTTCACCGGCACCCTTCAAACCGGGACACAGAAATGCTAACATCTGCTTGACGGTATAAATTGGACTTGTATAAATTGACAGAACTACCCCTTACGAACTTGTTCACAAAGAGCTCTACTTCTACTATACCTATTAATTTCTTTGAGTAGAAAAGCTTATCAATTCTAGCTGACCAACAAAGGTAAGACTCAGATAAGTTTTCAGCGTTTGTCAAGGAATACTGTAGCAACGTTATCTGTCAGCCCTGGCGGCTGCGTGGTTCGCGGTCCAGCGCGCGCGCTTTCCCCCGATCATTCCTCTCAGTCACGACACGACACATGCATACTGACTCCGCTCGCATGGTCACTTGGTCTCCTACTCTCCAGTGCACATAGTTGTACTGTACTGTACGCTGACATCCTATCGTTATCATACGCTAAGTTGATACAACTTAAATTAATTATTACTTATTCTCTTTTTTTAATCTTAATTTTATTTGGAGCTTTAGTCGTGGTACGACTATGCCAGCTCCATTATGTACATTCATTTCAAGTCTACTTTAAAATCGTATACATTAAAACCAACAGAGACTTTGCCGCGTCACTTAATGGCGCGGATATACCTCCAGAAGATTGGATCCGTATTCACTTAGGATATGAAGCGCTCGTAGCGTAGTTGCTTAGCCGTTCTTAACCGATCTAAGTGAAGCAACATCCGCTCAGTAGTATACGTTCAGCCGTCATGTCGTCGGTCCCGGTTGTAATCTGGATAGTATTCATTATAGCATATTCTAAAGAGCGTGCCGGTGGGGTTCGAACCATGGAACTGCAGCTCGGCGCGGAAGTCCATAGCCATTACCGCCCCTTTGTCCCAATGTGCAATTTTGATACCGAAAGATGTTTTACAAGTATCTTACTTAATCTGGTTAATTACCTTTCTGCGTGCTTTTTACTCGTCAATCCAAAATCTGAAACAAAACAAAACAAAGTTAATTTATTACAAAATAACACAATTGTGTCATGTTAGCTCAATTGGTTAGAGCATACCCCGGCTAAAGGGGTGGATGGACGCGTGTTCGAATCCCGCACATGACTATAATTTTTCTCTCGTAAATTTGTAATTTTGTAATGTAATTCGCCTAGCAGGCGTTATTGCAAACTTAACAATATTAAAAAAGTTAATTCAGTTTGGAATTGATTTAAATAGGAATTTCCGTAGAACTTGAAGACGAAATAGTCTCCAACCAATTGGTATGTGTTGCTTTACCAATTGGTTGGAGTCTACTTCGTCTTTATTCTATATCATAGTTTTAGCAGTGTAATATATACTATCTATAGCTCTTTTAAAAAAGGTCAAAGTTCCTACAAATGCTTAGAACTAAAGCTTCTTTAAACGTTTACCACCGTCCACCGGTTCTCAGTTTTTTTGGATCTTTACACGATTACCCCGACAACTATGAATTGATTTTGTTGATTATCTTTCGTTGGGTATATAGAGGATACCTCCAAATTAGTCCCAATTAAATTTCATCAACATCGGTTGAGTAGTTTTTAAGTTACAGTGAATTAATCGCAAAATTAATTTGCATATCTGGACGATTTAAATGAATTTGTAACTCTTGTCGTTTGTGATCAGTATTTTGGTTAAGTGACAATTATGTAAGCAGTATGCATCGTATCGTCATAAAATGAGTAAAAAAATGGAACCGACTTCCAACTGTAAAGTAAAAATGATTTGTGAAAGTCAGTCCATAAAAATGTGAGTCAGTGTTTTGAATCAGCACGGTACGGCGCAGACTGCGAACAAGCGGACCTTCGTCCCGGAGTACCGACTTCATCTAACCAGTTACATAGATTACAGTGTTGAAAACCGGTTCAGGTTTTATTTTTTGAAATATCTTTTTATATTCAGGCATATTATAAGATATATTTAAAGTTTCTAACCAAATACTATGTCTGTATTTAATTATAATGGCTTGAGTGGAATGGTTTCTATTCAATAACTGCTTCTGATCATGTCATCAGTAAATGGTTTAAGTATTCTGTTTTAATAATTAATGTTAACCCTACAAGCGATACGTGGATTGGCACACGCCAGTCGATTACAGGCGCATTTACCTCATTCGATCGCGTGATCATACAAATGTCAACATTCGGAACATCTACCCCATCATTAAGCCATACATCACCAGTTAACGATGACCTACCCCCATTCTGTCTAAAGTTAAATTCAGGGGTCTCATTATAATTGATATAAATCGCGCCACCCTAAATATGATTTTAAGCTCTGTGACCTAGAAAATAAAGTGTGAATTAGTGATGTCAGTTGTTGGGAAAGTAAGCAATGCTGTGACGGCTAGACTGGTCATCAAAGGTGATTGACCTAATATTTTTGTAAGAAAATTCTGTAACGACATACTTATTTCGTAGTTGTTACAGCATTAACCTAGTTTTTAGGTTACGATGTAGGACATAAAATATATGCAATAAGTACGTGCATATACATATATGCATAATGTGTAGGTAGGTAACTATTCAGTGTTCATTTAATATTGTTAAGGGCTCAACAGCTATCAAATTAGCACCTCGCTGTCCGCGGTTTCGAAAATCGAACTAGTTACCGTTGAATAAAGATCATTTCAGCTCGCACCCCGGACTAAAGACTACACACATATAATTTAATATATTTTTTATTATATAAAATATACAGTGGGGTGTTTAGCCAGAATAGCTTTTTTATGTTATTTTTTTTTATATTGTGGCGGAACAAACGCGAGTCCCATTGTAATTGGAGTAACCTCTGCCTATATACAAATGAATTTCATCACAAGCTTGTATTGCACTGCGCCCGTCACACTGGGACATACAGCTACAGTCTCATGTGCATGTAATTTTACTGACTCTCAAGGACTGCTGCCGGGAAGGCTGAGGGACCACCCTCAAATAACAAAATCTGCCGCCAAGCACCTAACAGTGTGTTCCGGCAGCAGTCCTTGAGAGTCTGTAAAATTACAGGCACATGAAACTTTAGCATTTTGCAGGGCTTTTTGCGAATGCTCGCCTGGCTAGCTTAGTTGTTATTCGCAAAATGCCCCTCCACAATACATCCTTCCCCCGTATCTTCCCGTGGGCCTTGTAAGAGGCGACGCACGACACAAGGAAAATGCCAGAAGGTGGGCAGCACTTCTGAAGCGCTCGTAGCTATGTTTGCTTATCCATTCTGAACCGATCAACAAAGTTAAGCAACGTCCGCCGCGGTCATCAGTTGGATATCGCTGGTGATATTACTACTGAGCGCTTCCGTGCTTCGGAGGGCACGTCAAGCCTTCGGTCCCGGTTGTAGTCTTCGGATGGCAGTCGTTATAGCATGGTGGTGGGGCATTTTGCGAATGCCCACCAGGCTAGCTACCACCCTCAAGTAGAAAAGCTGTCGCCAAACATCTAACGGTATGTTCCGGCAGCTGTCCTTGAGAGTCAGTAATTCTAGGTTAGCCAACAACATCTTCGACCACATCATCTCTTACCATGGATGAATGCCATCTTCGATTGCGATGTTTCAGTTATCGATACAATTTTACCTCATCTCGAGTGATAATTTTTCGGCGTCTTGTTTTTAAGTTTGTAACACATTATATTTATTAACAAAATTGTCCTTATGTACTTATTTGAAATAAAATTTTACAAAGAAGGCACTGAAAGTGTTGCGCTCGAGGTGGCTCATACTGGCTGATGATGGCTCCTAACCTAACCATCATCAATCATCATCTCAATTGTTCTCAATTCTAAATTGTTGATCATCAAGTTTTTCGTCCGCAGCAAAAATGCGAAGATTTTAGGGCGATGATTTTTTATGATTTTAAAAGTTCACAGTATCCGCCTGACTACAGCATTCTTATTCAAAATGGTTTTGGGAGCTCAATTTACCACAGTAAGGCTTTGGTATGCAGAATATGGCCATGGCCGTGTTTCTCTCCATGATGAAATTCTTTAAGATTGACCATCAACAGCGATCATAGAAAAAAAAGGTGGCTACTGTCAGGCAACTAATTAAAGGAAACTAGCTAAGAGCTTGAAGCAGCGATGGCTCAGTGGCATTGGCTATGGACTGCCGCGCAGCAGGTTCATGGTTCTAATCCCGCCGCGGGCTTGAGCTTCACCGCATGGTGGAAGGGCATTTTGCGAATGCCCGCCTGGCTAGCGACCACCCTCAAGTAGATAATCTATCGCCAAGCACCTAACGGTGTGTTCAAGCAGCAGTCCTTGAGAGCCAGTGAAATTACAGGCACATGAGACATAACTAATATGTCTCAAGGTGACGGGCGCAGTGCAATTCGTGACTTGTGACGAAATGCATCTGTTATAGGCAGAGGTTAGTCCGCGACGTGAGGAGATTCGAGGACATTTGGAGATTAGTATAAGCATAATTCAAAAAATGGTCCTATTTGAAACACAACGTCTTGTATCCAAGCGTAAGTCAATAGCGAGACATAAAGCGGATGGATCTACAGAGTTGGTAAAATGCTAACAACCTCTTAGGGTTGACTTCTGCTAGTCGTAACAAACATTCCGAGATGATTTTTTTTCTGTTTTATGGCTACCAGTTTTGTAAGAGGGATGACCTGTGACCATTATTACTACAATGATTTGAACGAATTTAAAAGCTTACAAAATAACAACGTTAGGAAAAACTAAATACCATGTGATTCGAGCCGGCAACCATCCGTCCCTATAGCCGTGAATGTCTGCAAATTGAACTACCGTGGTTAGTGAGTCATAACTCAAATGTATCCTTTCGTTCGTATTGTTAAATGGATGGCACATGCCCGACTTTATTGTTGAAAATGTACAATTGTGTTTTATTTACAACCTTATTCATGTATTTACGGCCTCATTATCTTAAATGTTGAATTTAACATAAGCCTATTGTGTTGAGAGGTTAATAAATCTTTAAATAATAATTTTATACATTAATAATGATTTAGAAGCGCTTGTAGCCATCTCTTAGCCGTTCTTAACTGATCAGCTAACTTAAGCAACGACCGCCGGGCGCCGCGGTCATGACTTCGATGGGTGGCCGCCCAGTGACATTACTACTGAGCGTGCATGTGTGCTTCGGAGGACACGTTAAGCCGTCGGTGCCGGTTGTTGTCTCAGGATAGCAGTCGTTATATTATAGTGGTAAGGCTTTTTAGCCAGCCACGGGGCATAGTTTAGATATATTTATAACTAACCTTGACTATTTTAGTTTAAAGTTTGTGTGTTACTCTCATTTAACTTGTTACCTTGAAATATAACTCGCAGTTCTGCTAAAACTATGCCAAGTTCGAGTATTAGTTACTTTTTGTACTGTAGTTAGAGTGCCGCAACGAGCTGGCACCTTGCCTGTTGGTAAGGCCTTGGAGGACGCAAGATGTAAAACAGACCTGTTACAACTTAATTTGCGTTTTCCACGCGATAATCGTTGAGACTGTAAATAATAAATGTAAAGATATTGGGTTTTTGGGGAGCTCATCTTATTTTCCAAAATTTATATATGCGCTTGGTTAATACGACGCGTAATCAAAATGCTGGCACCTATTGGGCTCAGCAAATAAGCATTGCAATCTAACGGGGTAATGCTGCCAGCATGCTGGCATGTTGCCAACTAGTAATGGGCTGGATGGAGCATTTGAACTGCTTGTGTGTCTACATAGACTTGTAGCTTGTATAAATGCTTTCGTTGTAGTAGTTGTAGAGTTGTATATAGTTTGTATTATTTTGGTAAAAAAAGCATACCGGTGAAAAAAAAACCTTTTCATTATTTTATTTATTACTATTGAGTGTTGTCCATATTTTATGTTAAAAGTTTATTTTATCTTTATTAATAATTAATAAAATTAGTTCAAACTTGTTAATTACTTTCATGAGTATTATTATCATAGGTAGTTCTTAGGTGGATACAATATATTCTGAATATACATGAATCCCATTTGGGTATAGGATAATTTTATACAAACACATTCAATTACAAATTAAGTACTTACTACGAAACAAACCTATATTGGATGTTACACTTAGTCAATCGTTTTGTCGTCAATTTCAACCAGGGTAATGTACTCACTATTTTAATAGTTCTATTATTTATTATGAATGAGTTTTTATTGTGTAATTACCTATTTAAATGAATAAAACAAAATATGTCAAATGTCATGAAAAATTATTCAAATCAGGTAAGAGTATCATTATGATATTCTTTTAGATTGTACCTATATATTCTTTGATTCATAGGCGGCGGTGACCACTTACCATCAGGTGGACCATCTGCTTGTTTGTCACATAATATATATATATACATTTGTTCGTATTTAGTTCACCTCTTACGTCGTTAGGTAGAAGTTTACAAACTTTTATTGCGTTGACATAATAAGTATTTTTTTACATATCGATGGGGCTTTGAGGTTGGGCCAATTGGTTTCGCGGACAGTATAATCGAATAGATTTTACATCAAAGTAAGAATAGTAGTTATAGTCCTTCTTTTACTATAACTATCCATCCTAAGGTTAACTGGAAGAGATCGTTTTGCGTGATAAGAACGCCAATTGTATATTTTGATTGTAATATTTGGTTATCATTTTCTGTAAATACTAATAAACACTAAAAAATATTTCTGTAAATGTTCACAATAATAGTTATTTGTTATACAAGAGTGCAAAGTTGCTTTTTAACCGCGTGTTCAATTTGATGACCGAGCAAGCGAAGGATTCTAAAATTGAATCACGAGCGTAGCGAGTGGTTCTAAATTAGAATCCTGAGCGTTAGCGAGGGAATCAAAAGAGCACGAGGTGAAAAATCTTTGCACTCGAGTGCAACACGTAACTTTTCATTCCACCTCGGCGAGGAAATTACTAAGAACCGCGTACAAAGCAAATTGAAAAAAGAACACCAAGAAGGTTCCGAATCTGAGTTTTTAACAAATTAAAAAAAAGGTTGTGTGATATATTCGGCACCATAGAGGTAGCAGTAAATAGGTTTAATGTTTTTTTTAATTCACAAACTTAGTGCACACGATGTTCTAAATTCAATTTACTTTATCCTCTAGAGAATAAAAACGGCTTTTCCACTCAGATATTGAAGATTAAAAATACTCTTTCCGAGATGGTGGGATGAAAAGAGTATTTGTATTGTATTTTAAACTATAGTAAGGCATGTAATGGGTTCTCAGAGATTCATTTGTCGGTAACGTCTCTATCGTTACGTTACGTCACAGTTCAAATACCGCCCGCGATGTGCAATACTGTACATGCACTGCATTGGGCTGAACGTTCACTTTAGGAGTAAGATTGGTACACAGATAAAATGAAAACTATGCGTACGCACCGCCAAAGAAGCTCCACAAAAACATATATTTGTTCGCCTACCAATAGCCCCCGTAATAAATAATTTAAATTAATTTTAAGACCAATATTCATAGGTCACGGACGGATTGACAGACAGACACAGCGGAATCTCTTTAAAAATCCTACTATCGCTAGGAATAATAAACAATCTGGAAGTCTTCAAGAACAGAGTCAATAGGTATCTGCTGCCTGCTAGGCAAGCTTTTTCTTAAATCTGTGAGACTCTAAAGTGGCGGCGGACGCACACAAGAAATGTACTTGGCGAGGGCATAGGTTGTGGCATACATAGGTGTCAACACTTTGTTACGCAATGGCTGCACTTCCCGCAGTTCTATAGTACTTAGAATTGTAAGGTAATAGTAACAATAACCTTTATTTTCTAAGAATCCACAAAGCAATTAGTTATTTTATAATTTTACTATTAGATTAGCTCAGAGAAGTAGTAAAAATATTATTGACTTTTATCGTTTCTGGGATTTCATAGCGAAATCCTTGATATTATATTTTCTCTGCGAATTATTGATTGTACCTACTTGTGTTATAAAAATCTTCAGACATTGTAATTGTTATTTATAACTATTACATATGAGATAGGATGTAATTGTCTTATTTACACCTGCTAACCGAATAAGCTTACAAAATTACGAACGAAATTAGAAATGAAAGAATAAATTTGAGCTAGGTATATGCTTTTATTACTACGATAGTTCTCTTTACTCTTCAGATAACCTAGTTTCAAACCATCTTTCAATAAAAAACATACGCCCAGCGCATACGTCTTGTCTAGTAGGTGGATCTTTTATTATTTTATGCCTGATAGGCTATCCTTTGACAACTATCTCAATGGTAAGTAAGTAAGTAATGATGTGGTCGAAGATGTTGTTCAGGCTAACCTAGAATTTCTGGCTCTCAAGGACAGTTACCGTAACACACCGGTAGCGGTAGGTGCTTGGGAACAGATTTTCTACTCGAGTGTGGTAGCTAGCCAGGCGGGAATTCGCAAAATGTTATACACCCATACATAATACAGTCTAGTTTACCACTTTTGTGATGCCAGAATTTTGATGAAGAACATATATAGAACTGGCATGTTGATTTTCAAAGGATTTGCTTTTTCCTTCAACAAACCTACCTTATTTTGTTACTTATGTTACGTTCCTACCTATTCCGAACGCTATGAAGTCTAGTTCCCAATCTAGGTTTTAATTGTACAACATCACATCAGTAACCTTCGCGTAGATAGAGATCAAATTTCAAAAGCTATAATCAAACTGTCAGCAATAAGAGAAACTTATTCACCCTTAAAAAGTTTCACGGAAAAATTGAATTTATCGTCTGTCAAAAATTCAAGATGGCGGAATGAAAATGGCCACCATACAAAGTGAAGATCCCCACTAAAGCTCAAACTGTAGTTATTTCAGCGTTTCTGTTACTACCTCCTCATTATATTATGTTATAATTTTCATGAGAATCTCATGTAGTCAATCAACAAGCCCTCAGTAGTACCTACCTAATTAGTACAAGCACAGTATAAATAATTGCTAGGAAGTAGATACTACGCATGTTCAATTCAATTGTTTACCTACTTTTCTTTTCAGTAATGAATGGACATACCATACGAAGATACTGACAAATGGATGGTTACAAATGGTTGTTAATTATCAATCAGGCACATACGCCCGTGGGGTGCCGGGTTAGAATTGCACCTCCTCACATCATCCCGTGGGTGTCGTAAGATGCTACTAAGGGAACAATACTGGAAGATGGACAGCAGCGCCTTCTAAAGAACTGCCAACTTGCACTGCGATCCCCAAGACGCCTGCCAAGCGTGGGGATTATGGCATATACCCCCTTAATAGGGGAGGCCGTGTTCAGCAGTGGACGATCTGGCTGATACAGTACAGTACAGTAGGTACATAAATCTATGTAGAAATCTTTATGAGTACCTAAATACCTACCCAACAAAGTAACTACCGACTTATTTTTATAAAAGTTTCACTGCATAGTGGATGGGCATTTTTTGAATACTCGCCTGGCAAGCTACCACCCACATGTACAAAATATATCGTCAAGCACCTAGCAGTGTTCCGGCAACAGTCCTTGAGAGTCAGTACGTAACTATGAAATTACAGACAGTTGATATACCTATATATGAAAGAATATAAATATTTATTAACCATATAACTTTGAATGTTCTACGCGGCGAGTCCAATACATTTACTTCAAAAATATTTAGATATATTTTTTTACTATCATTAATATGATATACCTATAATTATCATATTAGTTAATTGATTTTTGAATTCCTCATATTGTGATAGTTTTGCTTATTGTTAAACGACTTAAAAAAAGAAGGTTTTTAATTGTGTTTCCACATTAGGTACTTTTTACAGGATGTACCGATTTTGATTATTTTTTATATTCGAAAGCTGGTACTTGTCATGTTGCCATTTGAATTTGAGTGAGATCTGACGATGTAGTGTTTGAATTATCCCTAATAATGCACAGGTATTTAATTAGTTTGGACTACATTGATGATTTTCTCATTTTGACTTGTCGATGTAAAACGAACCAAAAAAAAACTGTTTAGTTACAATGGTTTGGTTTATTTACTTCTAGTGCATTTTTAGATCAAACAGAAATTAATGTTTGATCGGTATGTTTTTAGTAATTTTTTTTTTCTATTTCACCTTCTTATAAGTTTTTGTTGAAGACATATACCTACTCATAAGTACATAATAAACGATGTAAGCAAGCCAATAACTTATAGGAGCAAATGGATTTGTTTTTGTTTTGGATCCGTTAACAAACAAACATGAGTTTAAAAGTTTGTTTCACAACGACAGACGGCTAGGTAAGGCAAGGTAAGGCAAGGCGAGGTGGGACCTACTCGGTGAACGGTACCCGGACGCGTGCTCAGGGTCACATCTTCAATGCTGAGCTGCGGCTCTCTTGGTGAATATATAGATACCTATCATTATTTTAGCCATTGGATTGGAGTACATTTAGGTATGACCAATGTATACTGCGGTAGAACGTCGATGCTTCCTTAGCGAGATGTATACACAAAGAAAAGTGTATTTTTTATTTTCTTCTTATTTTCAGTACTTTTATCTCAATTATATTTACTAAGGAGTTGCCAAATCAGTATATTATACTGAAAAAATTATATTCTATCAATATTGTACAAATAATATGTATTTAATAAGATATATATACTGTTTAATTCATCATGATTAATTTCAATTGAACTGTACATCACTGTAGCAAACGCTATTAAAGCGTGATTTATAATCGATTTTTACACTAGAAGACAGGATATTTAATAAAATAAAAAATGTCTTGATATTTTTTCTATCGTATAATTGTCGCGCATGTCGGACGTACATTTTAACAAAATGATTTCAGGTTTTTAGATCCACAACTATGCGTGATATCGATTTCTCTCTACATTATCTAGGCTTGTATGAAATGAGTTATAATCTAAAATTTTTCAACTCTTTGGTTATCATATTGTATATAACGTTGCCGACTTTTTTAGGTTAGTCACTTCTTTAATACTGTGTAAAAAGAACATCCTAAAACCAAAACCTTAAATAATCATCATTTTCAATAATTAATGTATTATCTCTCTATATACAGATATAGAGATGAACCCTAAAAAAATTTGGGCTGGTGGCACAAAAAGATCTTGGAAATTTTATCTTCAGATCATAGCTCACAATTTACAAGCGCAGACCTAATTGATAAGTTTAAAATGGCGAAAGTACCCAATATATATTATTTTGTGTTTATGATTTAAAGGCGATATAAGAAATATGTAAAGGAGATATGATTTATCTTGACACTACGCTTTTATATTATAATTTTAGGTCCAAAATATGATTGCAATCACACGCCATTCTGAGAATCCCGCACACCCTCGCTGGCTTAACCGCGATTGATTGAATTTGAATCATTTGAATTGAGATGTTTCATAAAATCGCTGTTACAACCACTTAATATATCAGGCCATTATCCAGCTCAGCGGCGCCACAGCATCACCCTCGATGGAGCGTGACGTGACCACTGTTCTTCACGGTTTGCTGCAGACTATCATTTCGAAACACCATTTATAAAAGCATTCGTTTGTTCTGCGAAGATTTTTACTTTTTAGTCGATTAGAAAATAAAACCGGAGTTTTAATTGAATGTTTGTCAATATTGAGGTGTTATGCGTTGTACGTTCAGTGCAGTAGCAATGATCGTGGGTGAACAAATTGATGTATGAAGAAGTGCTGCATGGGGTTCGATGGGGTCTGAGTCAGAGACATACATGTTCGGAATTGGTGCAGCAGATTTACAAGATAAATTGACGATATATATTTTTTAAAAGCGATGTTGTTAGTATACTATCCTGATAGTATCGAATTACAGGCTCTCAAAAACAGCTGCCGAAGCACAACGTTAGGTGTTTGGTGACAGATTTTCTACTTGAGGGTCATAGCTATAACCAGGCAATTTTGCAAAATGCCTTACAACCATTGTAGGTGTAACGTGTGCCATTAAAACAATAGATAGGGCCCGACGACTACTCGGAAGTAAAGCCACTAGCGGTCACCCATCCAAGGACCGCCGCGGATGACTAAACAAGCTACGCCAAGAGTCTTCGGAGTATTCGGTTCGACATTGAGGCACTCTAGGCTTGACCATTCGAATAACGTTAAATCATTCATAAATACGATACAAAGACTGAAAATGCATTGTCATCTGCCGCGGCTTGCATCGTGCCAGATTTCGATAATTTCCAAATTACATGATTTCGATTTTTTTTTCAAATTACTTGATCGATGCGGATTTCGATAGTACATTGAGTATGTACAGGTTCTTCGTACATTGCAGTCATGCGTTGAATGGGTGACCAGTGACCACTACAGTGCTCGTGCTTCGGAGGGCACGTTGACATCGGTCCTGGCTGTTGTCTTAGGATGACACTCGGTATGGTATGCTGCTATATTGCAAATGGGTAGCTACCAGCTAGAATATCTGTCGCCATACACCTAACGGTGTGTTCCGGCAGATGTCCATGAGAGCCAGTAATTCTACGAGTTATATAAAACAAGACAGGTAATGGAAAGAACGTCATTTTGACATTTACTTTGGTAACAACGCCCATTATGCAGTTTTATATCAATATGAAATACATTTTCGTTACCATTTCAGTAAGGCATCAGCTAGGTTTCCCCATCGCAGACGATATTTAATTTTACGGGACGATAAATCTCTCAGTTATCTACTGACCTACAAATAGGTCCAACAGAACTATAAAATATCCATTAAATCATAATCATAAAATTCATTGGAGCTCATTGTGGATGGTCTACAATCAAAACCAATTTCACATTCTTAATGGTATTTCATCGCGACTAATGCTGTACTTATTAACCACAGAATTCCATTGAATTATGTAAGAAGTGCCGATGGCGTGGCTCTTAACGAGTGAAGGGATAAATATGGCAACACTCAGGTCATTTACATCAAGTTTATACCAACCTCAAAAAGGGAGAGGTTTTCAAAGAGTACTTTAAAATATTTCTTTCGATAGATAGCTTTGAAACCCCTGCCTACCCTTTCGGGGAATAGGCGTTTTTTTATCGTATGTCTGTCCGGCGGATGTCCAGCTGTTCTTATCTACAAGACGCATTTCTCAACCGATTCTCGTAAAATTTTGTTAGTAGGTTTGATAGTTATATGGTTTTTTTGAATCGACAAAAAACCATCAAAAGAAAAATCTTTTTTGTAATAATGAAGCAAATTGAATTGCATAAATCATAGACATATACATTATAAGTAAGAGGCTTTGTTTTGAATTTAGCCGGGCTAACCCTCTGCCCCTATCCAAACCCATGCCTCTACCAGACAATCGAAAAACTGACAACATCCAACGGTCTTTCCATTCAAAACTGTGAGAAGAGAGAAGTCAACCAATGCAACTCTGTATTACGTAGGTAGGTACTCATTGCGTCAACGCAGACATCCTGAGCACGAGAAAAAGACAACAGGATTTAGTCGGAGCTAATAAAATAAACTAAATATATGTCAGAATAGGATAGACAGAAGCGTATTGGGAGTAAGAAGAAGATATAAAAAACTTATAAAAAATCAAATGAAATACGAAGTTTGGAAAAGTGCAATCAATATGCAAAAAAATAAAATTGGCGTTGGACAGCGCATATGCTGAGAGAAAAGAAAGAAAAATAGACCAGAAAAATAACGGAATGGTACCCTAGAGAAAGCAGAAGTAGAGAAGACAGCCAAAGCGATGGGAAGACGACTTGAAGCAAGTAGCTGGGCCAGAATGGTTACGTAATGGAAATCTTAAAAAAAGGCCTTTGTCGAAAGACAAGCTGGATTAGCCGAATGCCTAGAATATGTATTATTTAATTTAAAGTTTTATAATAATGTTATCATTTTCCTTATGTTTAGTTAAATTGGTTAACAGCAATGAAGGCTTATTTTATTTTAACTAATTTATTTACGTGAATATCCAGTAGTATAATGTACTAAGTGAAAAACACGTTCGTTTCTGTAATAAAACCTACGTACTGATTAGCATCCCAAGCAACATAATCACTGCTTATACAATACGATAACAGCACATAATGACGGTCATGAAACATCTCGTCGGCCATAATCGTTTCAATTCGGTCGATGTCCACTTTTCATAGAAGAAAACAGCGCGCGGGCATCTAGCGTGCAACCAGAGAAATCTACAAGCTATGCATATTTATACATATATATAGCTTTCTCCCTCGGACACGGTGCGAGTTATTTATATGTAATTTGAAATATGTGAACTGTAGGGAAACGGCGTTTGTAGATATTGTGTTTGAGTATAGAATTACATTACTTCAGCGGGAAATTGTAGGTCTTCGGCGAAAACTCAAGAATTTGCAACATAGTAGGTAGGTACTTGAAATTCTGTCGTTGATTTTGCTTCACACACGAAATGCGCACAATGCCTCACCTGTTTTACAAAATTAAAATAACAGAAAAATATATATATGTATATTATAAGAATCAAATTCCTGACAAAGTGACTGACTGACAGACAACGCATGCCTAAGCCGCTGGTCGCAGATACATCAAATTTGGAGGGTGTATTCGTCTGTATGCGTAGGGGTGTACTAAAAAAGGATTTATTGAAATTCAACCTGAAAGGGGTCAAAATTGGTGAAAACCGTTGTGTAAAATTCCTTTGTTTTTGAACTTACAGTTCTGAAAATTTGTATTCGGATATTTCATTCAAAATGAAAAATGACATGTTCAACATATTTTGGACAGAGATGGCTTAAGTGGGTGACATTGGGGATGAAACTTTGTATGGAATGATCATTGTTTTCGATGTGATAGTGATGAATATATATATAATCTGGGTAGACTACTTTTTAAAACAAAAACAAGATATAATAATATTTTTTGCTGGGGTTGTTTAGAAGGAGTGAAAATGAGAGGGAAAGTGTGTCACCTGAACCTAAACCGCCGACGGTTGGCCTGTTCGTCCATCTGTCATATTGATATATCCTTTGAACCGGCAGACAATTGAAATTTTAATAAACTAATTCTATTTGTAATTTTGTAAAATATCTACTATTTTACTAATAAACCTTTAGTATGAAAATTAATAATATTATTGTGTCTGTACAATTAAGAAAATTTTCTAGTATTTAATTATATCCTATCGGAGTTCCGACATTAGAAAGTATGAAATAATTGAAGTCGGTACCTACCATGCTGATTCAACACACATCTCACATTATCATGGACCAACAACTTTCAAATAAAACAGAATTATTAAAATCGGTTTGCATGGTGGTAGGACACTTTGCAAATGCCCGCCTGGCTACCACCCTCAAGTAGAATATCTGTCGCCAAGCACTTAACGGTGTGTTCCGGCAGCTCTCCATGAGAGCCAGTAATTCTAGGTTAGCCTGAATAACATCTTCGACCACATCATCACTTACTACCAGGTGAGATAGTGGTCAAAGGGTAACCTATTAAGCATAAAAAAAAAGGTTCACTCAGTAAAAAGTTCTGAGGTAACAAGCATAAAAAATAAAATAATAATACAAACGATTGAGAACCTCCTTCTTTTTTGAAGTCGGTTAAAAAAAAATAACCCGCGTCGCGGTGGGATTCAAACAATAGATCCCTCGCGTGACAGTCCATACCTAATTCCATTAAGCCATTTTCAAACGTGCGGTTAAATTAAACAACGAAACTGGAACCCAATCACGATTGAAACAATAAATAACTGAACCAACTCTCGTAGCAATAGAAAACAAAACATTATTTTGGTTTGCAATTTCACGGTCAGCTTGTGAACCTCGCCGCGAGAGTGGCTGTACAAGGTCGTTCGACGCAATCCGTCGACATTACTTTATCATTTTGATATTTGACTGTAGTTACAACATCTTCCTTACCTTATGGCACGTATGTGGAGTTGGTAAAATATATTTTTATAAGTATAAGTACTTTTTTTGACCCGAGTGAGTGGAAGACGCTGCTCCCCACTAAAGAGCAGGGTCACAGTAAATGCTTACTTCTCTAGGGCCGGAATGTCTTGTAATCATGGTAACCATTGTTGTAAACAAAATTACATAAGTTTTTTTCGTTGTAAAATACTCTGTTGTAATAAACAATAACAACTACGTTTGTGTTTATGTTAAAGCTAAAAAAACTACTTTACAACAGAAATAATATGACTTTCTCAAGTTAGTGTATATTTGTATAAAAAAACTACACTAAATCTGTTTATGAGCAATGTGAATTAAAAAAATACCTATTAAGCGGGACGGCCTCCTGGGGAAACGCATTGTTTTTCAAATTTAAAATTAAAACATGAATATATTTTAATTTGGCTGGATAGTAACTAAATATAAGGTTATCATTTTCAGTTAATATTTTAGCAAAACTCAGTATTTCAATGAAGACTATATAATGTTTACCACGGATGTGAGCCGTTGATTCCTACTCGGACTATAGCCGTACTTATTAATTTTAAATAGGTACTTCTCATGTTATTTTGTTACATTATTAATAAATATTGAATAACTAAAATATTTTTATGTTCCTTATTATTTGTATTGAAAAGTAAAGTATATAACACGGGTGAAAGTTATCAAATACTATGCGGACTATAGCCGCTTGTATAAACCTACAACGCTTACGCGCATACGCTCGTATATTGTATATTTTAGCTTTAAATTTAGCAAATTGTTCTAACTTCTCAATCAATTTTAAATAGGTGTTACTCATGTTATTATTATTAATGAATATTTTAGAAAAGCTACTATTTCTTTCTTTTCCTTATATTCAAAATGAAAAGTAGAATGTGTAACACGAGTGAAATTCATCAATTCGTAGGGGGACTGTAGCCGGCTAAATACCTCGTATCTCGTATGGGAATTGATTCATTTCGACGCTTGAATAACGTTTTACTATATTTCATCCTTACTATTCGAAAAAACAATCATTGGTTCATCTATAAATGCGAGCAAAGTAGGCATTTTCTGTGAGAGAGTATTGTTCCTCGCAGGGCATCTGTCACGGCCCCACTAACCATATTACATTTACAGGATCAACCTAGTTTGTGCTGCTTTTTTTTATTAATTTGTCAGCTTCACCGACAAGTGTCTAACTCTTAAGTTTTAATTACATTAAATAGTTATAGAAACTATTGTAGAAAAAAATTAAAGATTCTTATTATTAGGATAATAATATTATAATATGCGCCATTTTTATTTATTATATTCGTGACATATAAAAAAGTCTCATATTTATTTTTCTTATATTGGGATGAAGAGTAGAGTGCATCACACAGGCGCAAAAATTATTTTTTCCTCGTGCAAAATATATTGAACCCCTCGCTGCGCTTAGGATATATAGAATCACCGATCTGGATTCAAAATAGCCGCCTCGCCGTAAAAATATAATTTTCCTCCCTTGTGGTACAATCTACTATAGTAGACGTAAGAACGTTTCGGCAATAGATCCATACTGGATTTTTTTTCATAACTCCTGGATAAATAAGCTGTTTTTATATTATATTTTAAAACTCCTCTTTAACGATGACTAACTAGGTATAGTTCAACATAAGTTTTCGCATTTCGGACCAACAAAAGGCCGAATCTGCCACGTGGAGCGCGCATTGAGATTGAACTTTATTTACTTCAAATTAAGTTTAATTTTCTGTTACTAACTCCTAAGAATCGCCTCTTAAAATATTTATTTCCTGCCATTACTCCATGCTGCATGCGGTTCGTACTACATAATGTCGGTAACATTATACATATTATAGTCATTACCATTAGAAAACAACACACCGAGAGTGACTGAATCGATTTTATACGTAACGAGCTTTCCTAGAAAATGCACCAGGCTTTGCTCAAGCGCACCTACCTACACACGTTAGAAAATGTCATTAGATGCACTATTGTGTATTCTGTAACCATGGTAACACGGCGTATGACGTATGTTATAGTATACGTACTTTAATAAGTACCTAGTTATTTTTTTCTACAAATAATCATTTGTTTTTGATGCATGTGGCCGACCTTTAAATTCCGACATGTTCGTAGATAAGTTGTCTAGAATTGATTTTCAACAATCACTCGCTATGTTCGTGATTCAATTCGGAGAAAAAATTTTAGTTGCCAGTTGTTTAACATCAAAATCGTTTTTGTGGTAGGAGCGTAAATAGCAGCTATGGACTGCCGTGCAGGTTCATGGTTTATCCCCACCGGCACGGCGGCGGCGGCGGCTTGTGCTTCAGCATTTTGCGAATGCTCGCCTGCTACCACCCTCGAGTAGAAAATCTGTCGTCGAGTACCTAATAGTGTGGCCGGCAGCAGTCCTTGGGAGCCAAAAAAATTACAGGCACATGAGACTTAACAACTGTATGTCTTAGGCTAAGATTCAGAGACAAGTCTAAGCGTGAACTAATGCTTTAATCCGTCAAATTGTAGTGTTTAGCCTCATAATTGTATTCAGAGACGTCTGGTACAGCGCTTAAACTTAGCGCGTGCTATGCTAAGCCAAGTCGTGGAAATTGACTACTTCAGCCTGTCTCAAAACAGGAGTGGCGCCGCCAAGTGAGACACTGAGGCGTATAGTGCAAAAAGTTCTTCAGGAGCTTTTTTCGTAAATTGAAAAAGGCACTTATTTTGTGTCACTCACTCCAATCACATTGTATATACTGTTGATCTTGTCCTTTTCTTTTTATATCAGGATTCACAGATAAACAAGAACCGGTAAACGTTCCATAAGTGAAAAATGTGCCATAGATAGTAGAGTGTGATCAAAACAAAGAGCAAGGTAAGTAGGACTCAGACTATATCTCTGAATATGAAATTTAAAGATTGGCTTAGCCGACGCCAAGCTAAGACTGGTGTTTGACCTTCTTACACAAATATCTCTGAATCTCAGCCTTAGTGTGACGGGCGCAATACAATTCGTTCGGACAAAAGCATGTGTTATAGGCAGAGCTTAGTCCGCTTAACATCTGGTGGGCCTCGTGCTTGTACCGTCACAATCACATAGAGAAGAAAATGCTATAGCTGCAAAAAAACTTAATTAATTGATATAGTAAATTAACATATATTTATATTTACAACATCGGTAAAACTTAGAGTAAAATATTAGTTTTTTCATCTGTTAGAAAGATTTGAATGTATATACCCATTTCCACGCTAGGGAATAAAAAGAACTTTTGAACTCCAATTATAAAGGAACATGTCCGAGCTTGAGGTGAAAAATATAATAATTAGGTTCACTATGCACGGCTGGAGTATTGTCTAATCTGCAAACTTATGAATTCGGCCGATATAAACAAGCGATTGCAGCTCTGTACTTATATTACTATCATTTGCCTAGTAGATAGGTACTCTAGTTGGAGAAGAGTGAGTTTTAGACTTTGTGATGTAATAATTATTTGCATTGTATTACAATTTTGATATAGCTATTTGGATCAACGCATTCGGCATTCCGACCTGTGCCGCCACGCCGAGCACACCTGTCTACAGCTCCGCCAGTATCTCCCAGTGAGACCGCAATAGTCCCCGCACTATTGCCGTCTCACTCGGGTCATCGTTCCGACGATAGTTGCAGACCAGTGCCTTGGAACACGCAGTCCTGACGAAGTTTTTGTTTTGTGTGCAGAAGCTGAGCAGCCGCCGTACGCCGAGCAACGCGAGCTACGAGCTCGCCGTGCCGTCGCGCAGAGGCGCTCTAAGACGTCTGGCATTACCACCTACCCAGTCCCTTGTTTCGGACGAACAACATCATATCGGGCTGGTGGTCTTGCTTCGACCGCACTTTTCGGTGCGCATTTCACCACTTTACTATCCGACACAACATAGTAACAGTCGCGTAACAACACACTTTGTGCTGTTAAGCGACGTCGTTCAGGCGTGGGGTAGCGTCAGCCAAACCCGTCTGAACGATCAAATCCGCCATTTGCTGCGGTCGCAGTGTGACACCCTACGGTGACAACGGCCACTGTTGTTGTTTTGGTTTAACCTTGCACCGTGGCCTTTCCCGCTTCACGGGTCAGCCGAAGCAAGCTGGGCTCCGGGATTCTGGCCTTGGGGTCACCCCTAGTCAAACCCGGAGTAGCGCTTAGGAGCACCCCTCTCCGCCGAGAAAAAAGCTCGGAGAGGGTACACAACTAGGGCACACCATAGGTACTCACTCCCTCTCACACAAGTGAGCTCACGAGTTGCGAGAGGGAGACAGAACCCGTTAGGCCATCCTGAGTATTCCCCTCAGGATGCAACGTCCCTCTAACGGTGAGGTGGAGGTCCTTCAGACCTTCGCCCTCCGCTACCCCGAACTCTACGCTGATCATCAGCAATCGCTTAACGATGCAGAGAGTGCCCGCCTCACGGACACTCTCATCGCTCCCTCCGGAATTCCAATTCCGGAGGCCATCGTCCCTCCTCTGACCCGGTCCTTCTCAGAGGACAGCCCGACTTCGCCCGCTCCGGGCCCTGACAACAGACGCACGGTGGCAGCCCCTCCCCGTGAGAGGTCTCGCTCGCGCTCACCGATCGGGAGGCCAGCGAGCACCCGTCCCTCCATCGCCGTTGTCGAGCCCACTTCGGACTCCGAAGCGGAGATGGAGGTAGATCCGAGTCGCGCCTTACGCACTGACTCGGACTCAGATAACGACGGCTATACCGTCGTAGATAGAAAGCGCAAGCGTGCTCCTAAAGCCGCTAGTTGCGCAACTTCCGCCCCTCCCGCCAAGGCACCCGCTAAGGCGCCCGCCTCCGGCAAGAAGCCGACCCCCGCCCCGCGCCCCGCGTCTCCTCCCTCCGCTCCGGCCACCACTGCCGCGTCCCCTCAGGACGCGAGCGCGCGCCGCGAAAAACCGCCTCCGCCCCTGTTCATTCAGGACAAAACCAAATGGGACATGCTGTCCCGTTTAGTTTCGGATCGTGGGATCCACTATACTAATGCCCGCTCCACGCAGCAGGGCATTAAAGTCCAAGTTTCCACCATTAGCGACCACAGAGCGCTAACTAAACTCCTCCGCCACGAGAGCATAAGTTTTCACACTTATGCGCTCGAAGAGGAGAAAGTCCTCCGAGTGGTCATCCGCGGTGTGCCCAAGGAGGTACATACCGATTCGGTATGTGCCGACCTGAAGGCACAAGACTTCCCCGTACATGCAGTTCACCGCATGTACAGCGGGAAGGACCGCAGCCCCTACGATCTAGTACTCGTAGTACTAGATCGTACTCCTGAAGGCAAGGCCATTTTTAATTTAAAAAAGGTCTGTGGCCTCTCAGGACTCGATGTCCAAGCCCCATACAAGAATGGGAGTCCCTCGCAGTGCCATAACTGCCAACTATACGGGCACGCCTCCCGTTTCTGCTTCGCTCGCGCTAGGTGCGTTAAGTGCCTAGGCGATCACGCGACAGCAGCGTGCACTCGCACCCGTGATTCGCCGGACCCACCCAGCTGTGTTTTATGCGGTGCTCAAGGGCATACCGCGAATTACCGTGGCTGCCCTAAAGCACCACGAGTGAACCACAGGGTGGCAAGGCATAGGCCGACCCGTCCCTCTTACGACCGTTACCAACGGGTAAGCCCTAAATTAACGGTAGTACCTGCCTCACAGGTAATACCCGCGCCGCTCCCAGCCCGTAACGCATGGTCTAAACCACCCAGTATGGTTAAGACCGTCGCTACCGCCCGCGCCCCGGCCCGCGCGCACGCACCCGCGCCCGCACCCGCACCCGCCCGCGCCGCGGCCCCTGCCCGCGCACCGGCCCCGGCTCGCCCCGCGCTCCCGGCACCCGTCGCCAACACCATTCGCGCGCCTCCCCGCGCCGCTTCCCGGCCACAAGCTCCACCTATGCCATTGATGGCTGCCCCTCTTCAAGAGGCAATCAACCTAGTCAGCGATCTGGCTATGTCGGTTGACATCAATGAGGTACAAGAGCTATTCCACAAGATGCAATACGCTCAATCCCCAGCGGACGTGATCCAATACACATTGGAACACGCGAATTTACTTAGCGCCCTTAAGCGCTTCGTTCCCCAGGCCCCTCCCCAGTACAACCACTATGGGTAGTACAACCGCACGCACGAAACCGCGCTCAGTTTCGTTAGCGTCATTCAACGCTAACGGTTTCTTTAGACAACGTGACCTTGTCCACGACTTTTGTTGCACCCACCTTATCGACATTATATGCGTGCAGGAAACCCTTCTAAAACCGGGGAAGGCGAACCCTAGGTTTGCCAATTACAGAACGGTACGTGATGATAGAGTGAACTCCCGTGGGGGAGGCACTCTTATCTATTACAAAAGGTCCCTGCACTGCATTCCCCTACCTACCCCAACTCTTGTTAATATGGAAGCATCTTGTTGCCTCCTAGCTATGACTGGTCATCAACCTATAGTCATAGCATCCTGTTACCAAGCTTGCAAAAAGCCGATCGTCCGAGCTGACTTAGAAGCCCTATTCTCATTAGGAAGCGCCGTCATTCTGATTGGCGACTTCAACAGTAAGCACATCCTATGGAATTGTAACGTCAACAATCCCAGAGGTATTGCACTTGAAAACCTAATCGCAGAACTTAACTTTGACATAATTGCGCCCACTGAGCCCACTCACTACCCTTATATGGAAGACCACCGATCTGACTTGCTTGACATGGCACTATTCAGAGGCGTAACACTCCGGTTACGCTCCATAGAAGTGGTTCACGAGCTTCACTCTGACCACCGACCCATTATACTGCGACTAGGTCCCGACCCAACGACTGACCTCCCCCGCCCCACTAAGACGATAGTGAACTGGAAGCAAGTAGGCGATGCCCTAAAGGCTATCAGTTCACCGGACCTAGACAAGATCCCTGACGACATCCTGACAAAAGATGACGTAACCCTTGCGATCGATTCGTTCACCAATCACCTCTCCACCGTAGTAGGTGCATCCGCAAAGGAGGTCATAGTGCCGGACGACCGGCGCCTTGTCATTCCAGCGGATGTGAGACGATTGGTGACGGAGAGTAAAGCAGTGACCCGACATTACGACTCTTACCCCAGTAAAGAGAACAAAACTAAGAAACGCCACTTTGAACGCATGGTTCAAAGTCGCATGTCTGAGTTGCGTGATCAACAATGGGGCGATAAACTTTCAAACCTCGTGCCAAGCCACCATGCTTATTGGAACTTGGCGCGAAGTATGAAAGGTAGTAACCATAACGACATGCCTCCCTTATACAGACCAGTCCCACTAGTCCCAGCGTTCTTTGACGAAGACAAAGCTGAGTGCCTAGCTGATAGCCTAGAGGCTCAGTGTTCCCCTAACGTAGATCACGTTGACCAAGCTCACCTCGATTCGGTGGATGCTGAAGTCGAACGTAAAAGCTCTGTGGTCACCTCTGAACTCCCACCTGCCACCTTAGCGACTTACGCTGAGGTGGCGAGACTGATCAAGGCCCTCCGACCGCGCAAATCCCCCGGTGCCGATGGCATCTCCAACAGGGTTCTTAAAACCCTCTCTCCTCCTCTCATCCATCTCCTAGTCAGCATCTTCAATGCTGCTATGAGCCACTGCTTATTCCCAGACACCTGGAAATGTGCAACTGTCATTGGCATTCACAAACCAGGCAAAAGCTCATCTGACCCCACCAGTTACCGCCCAATCAGCCTCCTCAGTGCCTTAGGCAAACTTTACGAGCGGTTACTTGCAAACCGCCTCCAGTCCCATGCTAAGGAACACCACCTTATCCCAGATGAGCAGTTTGGCTTCAGACCCGGACACTCATGCGTCCAACAGGTGCACCGCCTCACGGAGCACATCATTGAGGGCTTCAACAAGTACCCCAAACCCCAGACCACGCTAGCAGTCTTCCTCGACGTGGCGAAAGCTTTTGACAAAGTCTGGCACAATGGCTTGATTTACAAGCTATACCAACTTGGCGTGCCAGAACGTCTTGTGCTCATCCTACAAGACTTCCTTAAAGCCAGAAGCTTTCGCTATCGCGTGGAAGGCACCCTCTCCTCCCCCCACCCAGTCAGAGCCGGAGTCCCTCAGGGCTCCGTGCTATCACCCATTCTCTTCTCGCTGTATACCAGCGACATCCCACGCTCTCAGCCAGACGTCCTATTGGCCCAATACGCGGATGATACCGCTATTTATACCACTGGGTGGCGTATCAGCAGAAAGTCCATTTTCGCCCTCCAACGGGCCATCACCGAGATCGGTGACTGGTTCCGTAAATGGCGCATCGCGATCAACCCAGTTAAAAGTGCAGCTATGTACTTTACTGAGAAGACTCGCCCCCGTTACCCGCAACCTTTAACTTTGTTTGACCAACCCATCCCCTGGGTTAGTAAAACAAAATATCTCGGAGTCACCCTTGATCGGAATCTCACCTTTAGCGATCATATAACAACCGTCCGAAACAGAGCGGCCTTTGTAATGGGTCGCCTTGGTCCCCTGATTCGCAAAGAGAGTAAAATGTCTCTTAGTAATAAGAAGACACTTTACACTGCCTGCATCCGCCCCATCATGACTTACGCATCAGTAGTGTTTAGTCATGCTAGTGAGGCCCATCTCCATAAGCTTCAAGTCATTCAAAATCGTTTTCTTCGTAGTGCAACCGGCGCTCCGTGGTATGTCCGGAACACCGAGTTGCACTGCGACCTAAACCTTCCCTCTTTAGCGCAGTTCAATAAGGACTGCGCTCGCCGATACTTTGATCGAGCGCCCCACCACTCGAACCCATTGGTTGTCCAGGCATCGAACTACTCGACCGCCTCTTCTATCCCATTTTTCAAACCCCCCCGTCGCCGACCACGGCAGGTATTAGACGACCCGGATGACCCCATCGCAGTCATTACATTGGCAGCTTTAGCGTTATCCGCAAGTCGTCGAGGTAAAATCCCCAGGTGTGAGGTAATCAGAGGTCACACAATCAAACACCGAGCTCGCCGGCGAGCTCGAGGCAAAAACAAGGTCACGATAAATTGCTCTCCAAATAGTCAAAGAGTATTATTCAGTAGGGCCCAATTGTGCAACACTGCAGTTGCACAGAGGCATTTTGCTCCGATCCCCCCCATGTCTCTCGGCAGCGAGACAAGCCGAGGTCCGAACCACAGTGGTGCCCTTGAGCTCGCTGTCAACCCCTCCTATAGTAGCGGTACGTTTTCGGCGTCCGCAGGAGACGGAGGTAGAAGGCGCTTTTCGCCTTCTACGCCCGTCTCGGGAGAAGTGCCTTCGGCACTTCTCCCTCCCGGGCTATTGTAGGGCCAGGCCCTCGCCCAAAACCCGGTGGAGCTGGACGACCGCACAGGCGGTAGCCAGCATCTATGTCCTCCCTAAAAAAAAAAAAAAAAACGCATTCGGCGGCTGCAATCTGAGAAAAAGTCGTTGGACTCGCCACCCAATTTCATAAAGTTGTTATAATTTACCACTGATTTACAGATTAATTTAGGTTGGTGTCATATAATATAAGTACTATGCTATATACAATATGCCATACAATATAAACAAGATTATTGTAAATAAAAGAATTTAAGTATTTTAATAAGTCCAAAGAGAAGACGGAACGCTATTACGTCAGTCATTCACGGTTATACACTCCTAGTACATTTAATTTAAATTGATATAAATTGCTTCTTCCAAGTGTTCCGATTTCACTTAGTTACTTAAAACTTTCCGTGGGTAGGTCCTTAGCACTTAGGTGGGATCCCACGGGAGAGGAACCAATGATTTTTGAGATCAAAAGGAAGGTTTTAAAAAATGTTTATGATATGTGGGATTCTTTGGGAGCTCAGATAAGGAAACAAAGGAGATAGTTAATGGGGTGTGGCACGTAGGAACGCATCTGGCCTAACACAGGCTTGTTTGTAAGAAAACCATTACGCGCTTAGTACAAATCATAAACGAAACAGTTCTTCCGATGACGCAATGGATCAGTGGTATAATAGCTGTATCTATGTGTGTAACTAGTACCGGTTACGACCTAGCTACAGGCTGAAGCGCAACCCATTTTTGCCTTATAGAATCCATGTCATACTTATTGTTTTTATAGATGCGAGAGTGAAATGGGTGAGAGAGACGCGGCGACACTTTTATGTGAACAAACACAGACTGAAGGCAAAACTCTTTATTTCTCTGATCTGTGGTTGGGAGCTACCCATTACAATGTGTCTAGGCTGTTACATGTAAACTTCACCTTATATAAAATAATATTCTAATTATCTCGATCATGCATTAACCTAAATGCATGTCAAATTGGCAGCCTGCAAGATGCAATCTTGATCTTAGATGCTTAACGGTACATATGAAATTATTATATAAACGCTATCTGACCTAGGCATGGACACAGAATAAAGTAACAGTAGCTTAAGTAAGATAGTCTTCAATATAGATTAAAAGTGTTTACTGTGGGTATAACAGTAACAGTACCGAGTTTTTGAAGTACCTGATAAAGGACTGTTTAGTCTTTTTCCTGTCCTTATTCGATGCTAAGGAAGGTCGGCACATTATGTTTCTTCTCCGCTTATTAGTAACTCCAGTACTCGCACTTTCCACGCACAAATTATTATTTACGCAATCTATATCGTTTTGTCTTTATCGTTGAAGAGAAGACTATTTCCACAGGCAGTCTAAACGCTAAACGGTAAATTTGTCGAACGAGATAAGAAAATGCGATTTCCCACTTTATACAGACATAAATACATAAAATTACGCCTCTGTCCCGTGGGAGTAAGCAGAGATCACAGATTTCCACTTACTACTCCACAGTGACCACAGATTACACTTATCAATCCATTCATACATAAGCGTCGGTTTAGGGTACTCCTGACCTGGCCTTTTTTTAGAACGTCTTCAATCTAATTTCGGAACGTTCGTCTAGGTTTTCCCCTTCCAACACTTCCGTTCACTTGTACCACGTATACCTGTTTAGTCATTCTCATTTCATTCATTCTCTCTACATGTCCAAACCATCTTAACATACCTTTCTCAATTTTTGTTACTACATCCTCATCCATACCACATCGTTCCCTTATCACACTATTCCTTATCCTGTCACTCCGTTTGATTCCAATCATGCTTCTCAATGCTCTCATCTCCACTGCATTTATTATATTATTGTCACTTTGAAAGTAAACTGCTGCAGGATCATTGTTGGAATAAAGAAAAAATATATACCACGTGTTGGCAATAAATCAGAGACAAAGATTGCTTTATAGTTAAAAAATCTGAAGTTAATTTGTTTTAAAATATATTTGAAGCTCTTCAATAATAATGAATTTTCGCATCTAAATTTCGCTAATTACTTAAATAAATGTTACTAATTATATCGGCAACAAATCCTATAGTGTTTTTTTTTAATTGGACAAATCTCATCCATTTTCGATGTATTATTTCTTCTAATTTTGCGCATTTCGGTCATAAAGTCGTATAATCTGAATCGTCGCCAACCCGTAAGAATCATCATAGATAGAAACAACAGTAGAAATTAATTAATGATTGATATCGCCCATAATGATGCTTATAGATCATACTGACTTAATTTTTGCTGAACGACGAAGTATGATATTATGAAAAAATCTCGAAATTAAGTGTTCCGATTCTTTTTTGGGATATTTTAAAATATTTATCTTAGGTCCTTTTCTGAATCATCAGATTGTTTCGTGTGAATAATCCATGCTATTTTAAGGAATAGTGTGTAGTATAGTGTATTATTTCATAAGAATAAATAAATGCACTTCTAATATCAAGAGGTTGACTGTCGAAAATAAATTTCCATTGATATTAAATTTGGTCGGTTAACAATTTTTGTCACTCTTGATATTTTTATCCGTTGAGTAAGAAACTAAGACAACCAATAATACAGTTGTCTTTTGTTTTACGTTGGAAAATGTTCACCGACTTGCGAAGCAGTGATGGCTCAGTGGCATTGACTATAGACTGCCGCGCAGCAGGTCAATGGTTCGAATCCTGCCGCGGGCTTAAGCTTCACCGCATGGTGGAAGGGCTTTTTGAGAATGCCCGCCTGGCTAGCGACCACCCTCAAGTAGAAAATCTGTCGCCAAGCACCTAACGGTGTGTTCCGGCAGCAGTCCTTGAGAGCCAGTGAAATTACAGGCTCATGAGACTTACAACTGTCTCAAAGTGACGGGCGCAGTGCAATTCGTGACTTGTGACGAAATGCATCTGTTACAGGCAGAGGTTAGTCCGCTTAAGGACATATACCCGCCAGCCACTTTTATATAAACTCAATATGTAATTAAAAAACAACTCGCATGTAAATATAATGTATTTTTAGACCTATCGTTTCTGGCTTAAATCCTTTTTCTTTTGGACTAATAATTTTTTTTTATTATATAGCATTTAGTATATAGCACTCGTTTTTAGGTGTTTGAGCCAGTTATTCGTAGCTCCAGATTTATTTAAAAAGTATAGTACACACGTATAAATAACTTCCCATTATAGCAAGTTCATTATATTCCCCATGTTTGTTGTGCAATAGAAATATTAAAAACATGCTTATTTTTCTTGAAAGAGATGCCTAAAGTTGGGTCTTTCTTTTATCTAAAATTACGAGTTTTTGAGATAGTGTAATTTCAAAACTGTATAATTTAATGAAAATCTGATACACCACAAACCTTGATATTAGGCTAGTGATTACGTAGGTAAAAAATCATTGAGTTTTATTCGCTATTATTAAAATGCGATTGGAGCTGCGTTTTGTATGGGGGCGTTCGTCCATCAGGTGGGCATCGAGCTTGTTCCGTCACAATAACATAAAAAAAAACCTCGTGCAACAGATTACAGCCCAAGCGTTGATAATATAAGAGAGTAAGTGAGAGTAGGTATAGGTAGAGGCTGCAAGTGTGTTGTGTGACACGAAAGGTCAGCTGCAGATAAAGCCCGCAGGCGTCCGTTTATTTATAGAACTGTGACAGACAGACGGACAATGCACAATGACACAAGTGGAGCTGGGATGCTGGCGGTCAAAACCATAGGTACTGAGTACTAAGCTGACTGTCATTGTTGTTATGTAAACTTAGGATTAGGACACTGTAAAAGGAAAACTAGCTAAATGCGAGTCGGACTCGCAAATCTAGGTTTCTACGATTGTTCGACACTTCGACCAATTTTCTGCATTGACATATTTAATATAGTGCCAAACGCGGGAAATTTAAAAGCCTCGATAGTAGGAAAGTACTCGATTTGGTCGGGTTACCCTTTTGGCTGGGAGACCTACCTAGTTCTTATATTAACGATTTCCAATTTTAAAATCCAAAACCTAATTCCGCTTTTAATATGTTTAGGTAAAATGGATATATCATATTCAAAGACTTTCCTTGCGTATTTTCTCGTGAAAAACAAATTAAATGTATAAGTATAAGTTATACTTCTATTTCATAAAAAGAATGTTCGTGGAACGGCATCAGCCGTTTGAAGGTCAAATGTTCTTGCGATTCTATGAAGCGTGTTTTAACTCATGGCACAGAATATACGAAATAATAGTACTACATAATGAATAGCTTATATATGCATACTTATTATATGAGGTGTATAGATTCAAAGAACTGTGAGAGCTGTATTCCCGGTGCGAGCGTAAGAACTAACCCACATTCTTGCTTTTAGCCATACACTCTTATAAAATACGTCAGGCACATCGACATATCTTTTAACCGACTTCAAAAAGGGGGAGCTTCTCAATTTCACTGTATTTTTTGTGTTACCTCTGAACTTTTTATAGGGTGTACCAATTTTAAAGATGTTTTATATAAAAATGTTAGTTGGTATTTGTCTTGTGGTCCCACTTAATTTTCAGTGAGATTTGACAAGTAGTATTTGAGTTATCCTTAATAATGCGCATTGAATTGGCTTCGAGTCCATTGATGATCTTATCATTTTCACTTGTCGATATAAAATGAACCAAAAAAATGTATACTACGGTTTAGTTTATTTACTTTTTAGTGCAGTATTTAGTTTGAAGTAGGTTAAATTTTTGTTCATATAATATAGAGGGCGTGACTATAGTAATTTATCACACACAGTTCCAAACTCCGGGCTGTTGCTAAGTTCACAAAAACTCAATAACTGTGCCGGTAATCGAACCCACGGTTCTTGACTAGCGACGCTTAGCACACCACGTTATATCTATTCTGTCCACAGCTGGACGTCATCTTGCCTTGATTCAATTACCCGCAGAGCAACATCTGGTACTCTCCTTAATTCCTTAATGGCTTAGGCATGGAAAGATTCCTCGACACAGGCATGCGTACTTTGTTTCAATTACATAGATTACATTTTGATTTCAACATTGCAGTTTATTCTACTTTGATCACCTGGGTGATAACATCTAGGGTGACCCTCACATTTGTGTATCCTGTGATCACCTGACCTGAATAACTTCAGTACTATCAGTACTAATATTATAAATGCGAAAGTAACTCTGTCTGTCTGTTACGCTTTCACGCCAAAACTACTGGACCGATTTAAATGAAATTTGGTATGGAAATAGTTTGAGACCCGGGTCTCCGCCCGCGCGTATGTCGGTTATTGCGCAAAAACATTAACCTCTTTTTGCACAGTTGGGTAAAAATCCTTTGTTAACAAAGGATTTTTTTACCCAACTGTGCAAACCGAAACCGACATACGCGCGGGCGGAGACGATTTGAAGAGTCATATTCAAAACGTTTAAGTGAAATTCGATAACCCTGGTTTTAATAATTGGATTCACATATTTCAATCCTGGGTTTAATATGTGGTCCAGGATATACCAAAGTGAATTTGGTCATCTGGTGATATCACCCAGGTGATCATAGTAGAATAAACCAACTCGTTATCTTTTATCCTTAATGTTATCGAGGGGTCGGTCTACCATATTATTATTATTACCTAAGAGAGAAGTCGGCTTGCGATTCTTCATACTTCGTATTCCACTATACAATATATACCATTATCTTCCTCGGTAATGCAGAGGCATCTCTCAGAGGAGAGAGAAATATTCTTTTTACATAAAATCTAGGCCTACTGCTATAAACACGCCTGTGTCATTTACTTTGACTATTTTCAGAAAATGTGACTGAAAATCTTAAAATGCCCGGTTTGATCAGAGGCCCTCCAGACAAATTTGAAAAGGTTTCTAACATATTATAAGATAGTGATAGGCGCTTAGATAAACTCTTTCTTAAAACTTTAAGCCAAAACATAATTGAATCAACTCAGTTTTGGCGGACAAAACGAAAATAAGAAATAACGATCTCGTGTAAGTTTTTCAAATTATTACTTATCCTATTTATATATAAAAATTATTAGTCAGGTTGTTTGTCAGCGATGGAATCCTAAACTACTGAACCAATTTTAAATTTGATTTTCACATCGTGAGCAATTTGATCCAAATTAAAAGATAGGATAGCTTACGTCTCTCTCAATGTATAGTCGTACTTACCCGTGCGAAGCCGGGGCGGGCCGCTATAGTGTACGAATATTAGTTTAGTTTTGGAGAATTCAATTTCAAAATCATTTATTCAATTTAGGCGTCTACAACGCTCTTATGAAGATCAATTTATTAGAGATAAATAAAACATAAAGAAAAGAAATATTTCGCATGCATTTTAAGACGCTATCCGTTCTTACAATGACAACCAAATCGTTCTATTGAATTCTTAGTATTCCGATTCTTACGTTAACTGGAACACCAATACCAATAAGGTACTGTCAATGAGGCTATATAAAGAAAAAGTCAATGGTGGGCGCGTGAGTAAGTGAGGCGAGTAGTTCAGCACTTCGAGTGCGCAAACCGGTTCGATTCCCGGCGCGTGACCCACTGAACGAGAGATATCAACGTGAATCATTGCAAGGATGTAAGTACAGTAAACCTTGTTCATAGTGTAGGACAAGAGGACTGTTTTAGTTACTTATAGTTCTGTAATCTATTTCGGTCTCGGCTTTGCCCGGTTTTTTATTAATCGTGATTTGTATGGAACTGTGCTGTAAACCGTGTAGTGAAGTGTCCACTACCTAAGAAGTATATATAATACCCAATTTCAAACTAATCCGTGGAACTGTTCTAGAGGTGGTAGGTATAATATACACAATTCGCACATCTTCTGAGATTTCACATACACACACTTTCGAATCTAGGATAGTGTAACGTGATTTTACTTGGAAAGAAATTATACTTAATACTTGTTATGTTTGCTAGAGAAGGACATAATTTTGTGTACATACCAATACGAGATAAGAAAGAATATGATCATGATAATATTCCCTTATAAATATTTATACTATAGTTTAAAACTATCATTGTAGATTTAGCCCTTATGCAGAATTAGTTGTCATCTAAATATTAGTTGCTGACTATCGTGTCTTAAAATTAAATAGAAATATTAAAATTGTAGGATTATCGTTCTTATGTGTTAAGTTTTTTTTAGATTTTAGCGAAAATAGAATAAGAACTTTTTTTAGACTAATTTTTAATTACTTCGTCGTGGATAGCAGTAAGGTACGATGCATATCAAAGAAACTAATTTACGTCTGTTAAATAGCTTTAGAAATAGAACAATTCAATAACAACAATAAATGCTGAGTGTTTGATAAAATGATATATGGAAACAAATGTTATCTAAATTATCGACAGAGTAAAATTTTAAACCTACCAGGAGCAATGAATCCAATACCTACGCTATACGCAGCGTATAGGTCACTTAAATAGTCTAAGTACTTTCTTATATAAAATGTTATACTTCTATATGTGCATTAATGATGATAGAGCTAGAAGACTTATCTAAGTTTGCAAAATATTGTTATTATCTTCACTATAATAGTTTTCATCATGTAAGCATGCGTTTCTTCCATAACAATTCATAACGTAATCAAAAATGTCAATGCCCCCTGTCTAGCAATAATGTATACTAAAATATGAGCGATGCTACAAATCAGTACATCACAACACAACGTGGGCAGATTGGAATGGGGTCTTAAAAATTTGATTTTATAAATAACTGTATTGATGTCATATAGAAGTGTCACATCTTTTAGACTTCCGTACCCAAAAGGCAAAACGGAGCTCATATTATGAGGCTAAAACATGTCCAGCGATATGTTGGTGTATAAATGTTTCTGTTTTCAGGGGATATCATCATGAACAGACATTATATCCATTATTTCACAAAGGCTTCTTCCCATTTTGCATGCCATAATCCCCACGCTTGGCAAGCGTCTTGGGGATCGCAGCTCACGGTGGTAGTTCTCCAGAGGTCGCTGCGCCTCACCTTCTGGTATTTTCAAATGTGGTGCAGATAGTTTAACTGTAGTAAATTTTGTAAGTTTCTTTTTACCATGGTTTTGCTGGCAATTGCGCCATATTGTTCAGCTCCTCGAACTTAAAACACTAACAGTCGATTTATAGGTTGTTTCATTGGGTTTTTAATAATTTCATTAATTACCCAATAAATAATAACCACAGACGCAAACAACAAAACAAGAGAGGTGTCATTCCCCAATGGTCGCCTTCACGGCTACTGAAGATTGCCGCTAACCACTCCACTGATTTCGTACAAGGAGTCAACGGTCTGATGAGCTTCAATGCAGAAAAATACCTTTTTTACGTTACATCAATGATCGACCAAAATTGACCTTACGACATTTGATTTTCACTTAACAGTTTTTGTTCGCACTCGGTAGTTTTGTTTTTGTAACCTATGTTCCCACTTTAATTTATATAGGGCGTCGTAATTACGATGGCGTGATGATTAAGGTTCTTCGATGCGCTTTCCATACAAAATTAGTACCTATTGATATATATTTTAAATACCAAGTTGCACTATAGACAGCAATAGTGTGCAAGTGAGAGAGAATGAGTTTTGGCGCCATTTTAGATTCGTTTAAAAATCGTGTTATCACCTCTAAAGTCATAAGTTTATTTATTTATTTATTATCTGTATACTTATATAGTATTATTTTTATTAGCTATATTTAAGTGTAACGTCTTTAAAAAATACTTAATTCTCATTTCATTTCATTTACAAATCTTTTCTTTCTAATATATAAAATTCTCGTGTCAGTGTTTGTAAGAAAACTCATCAGGAACGGCTTGACCGATTCCTATGAAATTTTATGTGTATATTGAGTATGTCTGAGAATAGGACGTAAACTATATTTCATATATGTATATTCAACAACTAATTTTTCCATTTTTATTTGCGTCTACCGTTGTCACTTCTCACCCCTTAAACAGCACAGAGTAGGGATGACAACGAAGCCGGTCTCATGTCATTCTCACACCACTAAAAATATTGTACCTTCACTCCATTGCACCAAGGAACTGATGTTTTCTAAGTGTAATATGGGATAGAGATGTAATTTGAAGTTTATTACTTACTTTTATAAGTACAATGAACTCAAAAAAATAATGTTTTGGTGTTTTGTTATTATTATAGGCTGTCATCGTTCAAAGCGCCTGATTCATTTTTAGTACATGTGCCACATTCCCACACACTTACAATAAGTTGGTTATTTTTTATTTGACTAACAAAATATTTACTATAATATATATATATATAGAATTAATTTGGCAGAAGAAAGTTTGTCGGGTCAGCTAGTATTCTATAAATATAAAAAAATATGTATCATATGAGATTATGAGAGCCAGTTTAATTACAGATATAGGTATGAGACTTAAAAACTATGTCTCAAGGTGACGGGCGCAGTGCAATTCGTGACTTGTGACGAAATGTATCCGTTATAGGCAGAGGTTAGTCCACTTGACATCAGGTGGGCCTCAAGCTTTTTCAGTCATAATAATATAAAAAAAGCATAATAACAAACTTATATTAATAATTCATTAATATACTTGCATCCATATTAAAATCCTGTAGACAATGTACATAATAATATAAAAAATCTTACGATCATAATCCAGTAGCAACGATTGTATCGTTACAGTACTAAATGGTACAAAAAAAATGTATTTTCCACCTTTAATCTATCAGCAATTAAAACTACAAGTATCGATATTTTTATATCAGAAGGCCTTACTTGTGTAACAAACTAATTTACAAAAAGTGTTAGATAATCCGAGATTAATTAATCCGCTTGTCATATTTACAACCGATAATAGATTATGACATAATCAGTAGTAGTAGTTTTATAATAATATCAAAATAAGTCGTCCGAATCATTCGTAACATGTTAACAATTATGTCATCAGGTCTGACAGAGTAAATACAAATTCAGCACCTACTTTATTTAGCAAAACACTTGCAACGATCTATCTTTTTATATATATTATATAGGTTCATTCGTGACTTTATTATCGCATTAGTAATACTTTACTACGATCTCTTGGTTAGACTGAAGAGGAGACTAGCAATGGAGAATAGATGGCTACGTAAAGGGGCTCCTTAACCCTACTCCCTGAGTTGCAAGTCCCAGGCACCTGAGACTTTTGCCTCTTCCTCTGCAACGCGATGGACCCGGCACCTGCACGGTGAATTCATAGAGGCTGTGGTGAATCCATAGAATCCTAAGAAATTCTTCTGTCAAATAGACAGTCTAAAGTTTTCGTAACAAGGAAGAACATTTTTTTTTTAATTTTTAGGTGGTAGGCCACTTCAGCAAGTCTGTTACAGGGTCAGATAGGTACTCTGCCTCAATGCAATACTGTGTTTACGCCTAAAGGGCACTGTGATAAGCTACGAATAAGTACATTATTTATTCGTAGGTGACAAGTGAATTTACTGTACGAACGAGATATGAGAACTAATGCCTAGGAACTTCAATCAAATATACTATTCATCGCAGCCTAGGAATGACGAGTATACTATAAGGGGTAACTATAAGAGGCAAGTTACCAGGCGGCACCGGCGGCATCGGCATGTCCGACTCTTAACTTCATATCAAAAAAAGTTTATTTTGCACTTTACTTATAGTTTATGACTCATTAACGGGTCTATTCACGCACAAAAGACTCGTGACCACGGTCAATGCAAAATTGAAATGTCAAGGTTAGTCAAAATATTATTTTGATGTTAATTTGTGCGTATACCCGTTTGTTATTTATAAACATGGCTTTAGGTCTCGAAAGTATAAAGAACTTTACTGCACTGCATCTGCCAGATTGTCCACTACTGAACACAGCCTTCCCTATTATGGAGGAGTTTGCCATAATCCCCACGCTTGGCAGGCGTATTCGGGATCGCAGTTTAAGATATCAGTTCCTCAGAAGGTGCTGCTGCCCACCTTCCTGTAATTTACCTTTAATTGCCTCCTATGACACCCACAGGTAGCGAAGGGAGAAGTGACCACCCCCCGAGCAGTGACATTACAGAATATCTTTACTTTGTAAGTAACATATCAATTTGTATCAATAATTAACGCTATCAATAATAAATTATCAAATTACATAAAACTTGAATCTGCGCTCCTATCCTATGCTTATAAGCCATTGGACTTCTTCGAGAAAATGGGCCATACTTCTCTACAGTATATTAAAATACTACACTGCCCCGACAAGAGCAACAGGACATCAGGAAGCCATCTCTTACTACCATCTCTTAATTCAGTCCTATTTCAACCTAAGGTACATTTACAACTTAATTTCGCACTAGCAAATAGCATTAAAGTAAACCTACTTACATTCATCGAGATATACGATAGGTCAATGCCTACATTAGAACTTCAACATGAGCGGCTGCATGCATTATTAAAATCATTTGTGCGATGGAAATAACGATGTGTAAACATTATTGTTTCATGACGGCCATAGTACGAATCTCAGTATTCATAGTTTAAGGTTTAAGCTTAAAATAATTAAGTTTATATTTCATAATAGTTTAGAGTTGGACCGTAATTGAGTGGAAGCCACTCCCATCACTCACAAAAAAAACATTTTTTTTATTTTATTGTGACGGAATAAGCTCGATTCCCACCTGATGTTAAGCGGACTAACCTCTGCCTATAACACATGCATTTCGTCACAAATCACGAATTGCACTGCGCCCGCCGCCTTGATACATATGTAGTTGTTTAGTATCATATCATATGCCTGTAATTTCACTGGCTCTCAAGGACTGCTGTCGGAACACACCGTTAGGTGCTTGGCAACAGATTTTTCTACTTGAGGGTGGTCGCTAGCCAGGCGGGCATTCACAAAATGCCCTTCCACCTTGCGGTGAAAAGCTCAAGCCCGCGGCGGGATTTGAACCATGGACCTGCTGCGCGGCAGTCGATGCCAATGAGCCATCACTGCTTCTTGATGTAGGTACCTAATTTCTGTGTAGAAAATGCAATTTTCTTGACTGTGCAGTTAAGAAGAAATTAGTTTCTACATTTTCCGTAATATGGCGAGGACACGGAAGCAATGAGAAATATTTTATGAGTGGTCAACCTGTTCATTATAGCATTAAGATCAGGAAAAACATTAAAGTAAAACTAATAGTTATTGGCTAGGAAGTGTGGCTGCACGACATACGCAATAGGTTTCATAAGTGCTTACATGTACGTCAAAGAAAGACTTTTATTATCCGTACTAACTTGAAAGTAATCATAAGTAAATATGTATATTTTATGTGTCATGAAATTAGTTTTATTAGCACGCACATTTTAAGTGTTCGATTACTATTTTCGATTATGAAGCGCTCGAAGCGTAGCTTGCTTAGTCGTTCTTAACCAATCTACAAGTTAAGGCTAAGTTGTCTTTGTAAAATGCCAGTTTGAGGCGTAGGACGCAAATAAGCAAAGATCTCGGTTGACGTGGTAGTGAGCGAAACAGAACAACGAAAAATAACGTAAGCAAATTTTAAATATAAATTCATATAATAATGAGCCTTTTAAAACCAGAAAAAATATTTTCATGTCATGAATTTGCTACATATTATAAGAAATAAAATTAGATTTGATACGATTTACCATACAAATACGCACAAAACTTGATTAAGTGAAATTTCAGAGTTATATTCAAGATTTTTTTCTATCGAAAGACACAATATGGAATCGTTTTTTCAGATCAGGCATAGTATTTGTTATGTCCTGTAAAACGTTATATATTTTATTCATATCTGTAATGCTCTTTCTAAATAACCGGTTCAAAATTTGCCTCTGACGACTCACTTTGCTTTAATCATTTGTATTTATCAAGGCTTGCACGGACTGGCACGGACGGCCATATGTTTCTACAAGCTGATATGAATATGTGAGCTAGGTCAGGCTTCGGACATAATTGAGTTATACATTATTTGCATGTTGTGAAAATATTGCTGGAATCTTTTGAATATGGATTCAGGGAGTTGCAAACTTTAGGCAATCGATTGTTGATTGTGCAGTTTGTTAGTTAAAACGTATGGAAATAAAGTTGCAGCAAGTTTGTAATAACAATTTTAGTAGAAACGATATTGCATGTTTTTAATAGTAGTTTCAAACCGCTCGCGTGGCTATTATTGATCAAAGCAAGTTCTTCAGAAGACGTTGCTGCTCTCTTTCCGGTGTTTTTCCCTTTGTCACTACTTACGATTCTCACATGGACATATGGGGGGTCTCCATTACATCATTTTGTCGTTTTTTATGACTTCCTTGGGAAGATATGGAGGAGGAGGTACTTCCTCGGAACTTAAAAGTATCTACCTAGGTCGGGATTGAAAGTATTGTACATCTTAATTCAGGACATAAGACACCAATGTTTGAAAGTTCAATTCCCGCCACAGACTGGAGATTCACCGCAAGATAGCATGATTTGTGAATATTAACCTAACTGCCTGCCATCACAGTACTTAGTACAATATGCTGTGCTACCATCTTCAAGTAGAAAAGTTGTTTTCAAGCACCAATCCGCAGGGGCGGATTTGATACCATTGCTGCCCTAGGCCTATGGAAGATTGCCTCCCTCCTATATATTATCATACAACTTTTTTTTTATTGTGTAAAAACTCAGACTCGGAACCTTCTTGGTTTCCTCGCTGAGGTGGAATGAAAAGTTACGTGTTGCACTCGAGTGCAAAGATTTTTCACCTCGTGCTCTTTTGATTCCCTCGCTAACTCTAAAAATTTTAATTTTGAATCACTCGCTGCGCTCGTGATTCAATTTTAGATTCCTTCGCTTGCTCGGTCATCAAAATTGAACACGCGGTTAAAAAGCAACTCTTGTATAACAAATAACTATTAAAAAATCAGCCCTGCCCAAAACTGTTTTAGGGCATCTGCCCTTGATAGTCATTTCATTCTAGGTTAACCCCAATTACAAACATCACGTACCAACAGCAGGTGAGATGTGGTCAAAGATTTTTTTATAATTACTTTAGTCAGCTGTAAAAACATCTAAGAAAATAAACTTGAGTTGTATCATCAATATATAAATAATTACTTCCAGGTCGTGCCTACAAAGACGTAGTAATGCTAATTAATGAGTTAGTAATGCTCGCACGTGGAATCAATTACAATATACAATGGCACTAACTACCTTCATACTTAATTAAAGCTGGTACAGACACTTATAGAATCACAAACTTAGTGTAGCTGGTGGCGGAAAATAGAACTAATAAATCTTCCTATATTTTGACAGTTGCCGTTTCCTTTTCTTCACCAGCAGCGCTTTTGCAAAGTGCACAGTTAAGTTTGTCACACAGTACATTGAGGCAGACAAGTGTTGTTAATTGCGAAGACAATTGTCCGTGGGATTTTGGATCCTATCTGGCAATACCGTATGAAGTAATTATTACCTTATCTATGACATCGTGGTATTCAGCCAGAGACTTGGGCAAGGCTGTGAATTATTGGTTGAATTATGTAGGAAAGTTTTGTCCTAGTTAAGAAGTACAGTTCTTGGCTTAAGAATATAAGGACTATTCCAGATCTTCACGTTGAATGTCGTTAAAGGAATGAACGTGCCTAATGAGCTGTGTCAAGCCACTACTTACGTCGTTGTAACTGGGGCGTTGCTGCAAGTTAGGTTCACATAAGTACTCCCGAAAGACAATGGGTAAGACTAAAAGAGGGTTAGCGTGTGTCAGGCCGCCTTATACTGACACCTTTCGTTGGAAGTATGCCCACTACTTTTTGGGAGCTATATTGTGCGCTCAAGACAAAACAAGGATATAATCATAATTACTTAGTTTTGGTTCTTGGTTCTCCGGTTTATCGCCGGCATCCTTCCCGAACTCAACTCTCTTTTGGAATGCTTTCGTTGGTAGTAAAGTTACAAGCTACTTTTCGGGCAACACTTTCCTGAACCCTTGACCATAATACGTATAGAAGTGGAAAAATTAATGTCATGTGCCGTTTGCGATACCGCAGAGCATGCGTTATTGCAAATATAAAAATGTTAAAGTATAGTCTATGTTCAGAACATGCAAACGGCACTATTATATCTATCACACACACTAATACAAATTCAAAAATTTGGACCGCAAATGATAATTTCTTCGTCCGAAACATGGAACATCCCAATAAGAGGCAGATTGTTTCGATCCCGGCGTCAGATTCCCGGGATCGAAAAAATCTGCCTCCAAGAACCATACAGCGTGTTCTGGCGGCGAGTAAGTAAAAATTACAGACATATGAGACTTGACAATTGTATGTCTTGCAGTGCAGTCGGTCACTTGTGATGAAATTCATCTGTTGTGGGCAGAAGTTACTGCTTTTAACATTAGTTGAGCCTAGCGCGTGTTCCGTCACAAATTCATAAACAAACTGTAATCTGGTATTGATTCGATTTATGTTCAATTATTCACCTGTTTCCAAAATTAGTACAATTTTTATGTACTTGTAATTTTTTTGCACGATTTATTTACATTTTTGATCTTGAATTAGAAACCAGAGTGTAAAACGTTTCGAGGTTGAAAACCTCATTGAATGTTATGGTCCTTGCGAATCCCACAACTTTCCTCTTAGATCTGCCACTGATTAATTCCAAGTATTTTTAAGAACTTTAACAATCGGAGCATGGATTGAGCAACGAGAGTTGTGCAAGCCGATATCGATGTCGAATCGATTTTCCGTCCGAGATACAGTCTCGTCTCGCGATGGTATGATTGAGCACGCATGAACTTCCGCGGATGGTGACCGCCCCACTGGCATCTTTATTGAAAACATACCAGGTCATATTTATATTAATAAGTATTTTGTTAACTCTTATGAGGGTCGGGGCTTAGGCCGCGCATCCACCTGTTAGAGGACAATTACCAGTGTGAGAGAAAAAATCCAAGAAAACGATCGCTGCGCTCCGCCAGGCTAGGAAAATGAAGGGATTCTATTGGTTGATATTTTCATCTTACACCGCAATTTTTTTTCCGCAACTTTGTTAGAGCCGTAGCCTTAATCTTCTCTAACAACATATATATTTCTAGAACAACACAAATACCGTCTTCTAAAAAGTTTTAGTTGCCTCAAGTTTTGTCAGCCCTCTTCGAGACGGCAATCCTTCTTGGTAATTCGTAAGTAGTGTACCCCGCTAATATAAGCATAACATAGGCCAGCTTTGCGCCCAAGGTGTAGCGACAATCCGCTCAAATCGAATACTAACGAAATTCCTAAGGTGAGTGACGTTTGGAAGGTGACCGACCTTATCAACGAGTCTAAAACATATTTTTAGAAGTTAATTTACAGTCGTATCTTTTGCTGTTGACAGCCCTGTGTAGTTAAAAATACTGATTGAACCAACTCCACATGCGTTGAACTCAGAATAGAGAGTTTGTTATAAATTCTGGGGAACCTCCCACAGGAATCGATGTGAAGTTCGTGGCCTTATATACTGTACTTTATTTACTTTATAAATATAGCAGTCCAATTTTAGGGACTTTTTTTAATTGGTCGGATTATAATAGGCCACTAACATCACATCGGTCCTACAAGAGCATAATATGGAACAGTTTTCCGTATCATATAAAAATCAAAACATTTTTGTCTGATCTCGACGTTTCGATAGACCGTGGTCACGCACGAGTAGTTTCAATATTTCAAGGTTAATAAAAAGCACTTGACTCTCAATCAGCATAGAAACTAAAAGACAAAAATCTGCTTCCTGTAGCATCCACCGGCCACAGTGTTATACCAACTGGTAGATATTTGGGGTATTTCTAGCTAGGAGCAGTGCAGTGGTTACTGACATGTTTTTAGTGTTTTAACTGATTTCCTAAATAGGAAGATGTTCTAGGGCAACTGTATGTTTTTTTCTTATTATGTATATTCACTTATTTGTCCTCCATTTGTAAATCGAATCTCAAAATTCTTTTTTTTATTGAAAACTTCCATCCAAATTCCTTAATACAAATTTTATCAAAATCAGTTCAGTAGTGTAGAAGTTATTGTATTCGCATATATTATCTGGACCACTTAATGGTATTTACATTGTCGACGATGAGCACTATTTTATGCGAGTATCTTGTAGGGAGACTTTATCACTAAAATGGGTTAAAAAACATTTTTTTAAGAAAACCCGGAGCTGGCCCATACTGAAAAGTATGAAATAACTTGTGCCCGCCTGGCTAGCTACCACCCTCCAGTAGTAAACCTGTCGTCAAGCACCCAGCGCTGCGTTCCGGCAGCTGTCCTTGAGAGCCAGTAATTCTAGGTTAGCCTGAACAACATCTTCGACCACAAAACCACTTACCATCAGGTGAGATAGTGGTCAAAGGGAAGGTCCCTTTGACCACTATCATCAGCTATAACTTAAAAAAAATAATACTCTTAAACTGTGACTTCGTTATGTTATAATACCACGAAATATGAAGCATTTTTTTATTGGGTTTAACCATCAAATATAGACCCAGAAAGATTTCTCACGTCCAGTCGCAAAAAAGAAACATGACAAAAAAATATATATTACAAATTAATTATATACTGTACTGTACTGTAACAGCCGGATCGTCTACTGCTGAACACAGCCTCCTCTATTAAGGGGGTATTTGCCATAGTCCCCACGCTTGGCAGGCGTCTTGGAGATCGCAGTGTAAGTTGGTAGTTCTTTAGAAGGCGCTGGTGCCCACCTTCCAGTATTTTTCCCTTAGTCGCCTGTTACGACACCCACGGGATGATATGGGGAGGTGCAATTCTAACCCGGCACCCCACGGTGCAAAATATTTAATTATATAATTTTCGCAAATTCAAAACGTAATGCAAAATAATCCTAAATTCTATACAGATTAACCTTAAAACAGGAATTAGAGGTAGTTCATCACTCCACCTAATTAGGCACCCATATTCACAAATTAGGTGCCCTACCAAATGCAGACTATTATACGACGTTTGACGCTACCCTGCCGCCCCTATGGGAATACAGGTGCCATGTATATTATGAAATATAAATATATGTATATATATTATGTTTATGAATAAATTTTCTAACAATGACTAAACTATTTATATTTTGCCCTAAAAGGTTACATAATAAATCGTGCATCCACCTTAATCTCCATAAACTCTACCAAAGGCTCTACTGTCGGTATTGCTGTGTATGCAAGTCACGTCGGTATGTCATTCCTGTGTCGCCAGGGTGCAGCTACTCCTGGTCTGCATACAGATGTCCTGTAGGGTATTGTTTACTATACACTTAAGGCAGCTCTCATTAGAAGTGAAGAATGCTGAATAATGTTATTTTATTATCAAAGTTCCACTAAAATGTTATGTGTGAAATGTTAAATGTGATAGTCTGTAGGTTATTCCATATCTATCTATCATCCTTACAAAATGCAAATAAAAAAATTACACTCAACCCGCATTTTAATGGTAGGAAATAAATTACAACTATTAAGAAAATATGTTTTTTTTTTAAAGTAGTAACTTTCCTCTTAAATTTCGAGCTATGCCACCATGACGTCAGAAAAGCCACGTGATTTTGCCGTGTTCAGCAGTAGTTTTCGATTCTACACTTCAGAGGTTTTGACTCTTCGAGCGCACGGTTGTGAACCTAGGCAGATCATAGACAATATAGACCGAAAATAGAAACCCAGGACCAAGAGTATTTACGCACACGAGTAGCAGGTACCGACAGCTTCAAAACTGAGAGCGCGATCTCCGATGCTAGATTTTGCTTCTTTCTCTTCAAACGACTAATACCATTCATAATAATAACAAAAACAAATATGCTGTTATTGTAGTTACTGTAGCGTTGTATATAGTTCGTAGTATTTTGTTGAAATGAACCGCCATCAAATTTGAAAATTTTATACCATTATTGGTGATTAAGATTTTAAAATACCTAATACTATAAGTACTAATAAAATAGTTATGTAACTTTAAGAATGAACATAAAATCAGAATTCAAAAAGAGTAAAAAACTGGACATACAACTTAAATGCATTCAATAAAATTAAAGTCATAATCGTGTCTCTACAACATAAATGCACCTACAGGGAATTCCCACCTGAGAATAGACAAACATATAAAAAACAAACAAACATTACCATAATATAATCTTCACGAGTACTTCACAAAAAGTTACGTAAGTACGCACCTAAATACATAACACAAATACAAAACAAGTTTACTAGGAAAGTGTACCTAATGAAGTTTCAAAAATTGTGACCATTTTACTGCAAAGACCTTACCTTAAAATGTCTTACAATGTGTACCCAGCCTTTAAAGGCGTGGTACTAACATACCTTGATGTTGTTTCAACTAATGACAACTTTGTCACTTTAACAAAGTGGAGATAGGTAAAGTAGAAACCATTGGGAGTGTAGAGGTGTTCACTTTGACAGAGGGCTACCGTAGTCAAGCAATCTAAATTGCAGCAACCTTACAATTGTACTATAATAGAATACCAATTGCGATTCAAATGTATTCACAATGGACGTAGCGCGCAGGTGTGGTCAACTTTAGGCGTCTCGAGTTGTCAGTATTTCGAATACAAACTTGATTGTGGATTTCAGTTCCGTAAGTCAATCGATTTTATGCAATAAAGATTAGATTCGCTCAATTAAGTTGTAAAATAAAACAATCTATTTTATTGAGACTTGTTGTAACCGCTTTGGAGAACAGGTATATTTAATTTGTGAAGCGTTGTTGTTGAAATGTTTCGCAATATTACCTTTAAAAGTTTACTTGTGTTTGCAACACATTGTCACGTTGACAATGTGCACGTGTGTTCTAAGAATGGGATAGCGAAAGATTTAAAATTTTCTAGAAGTTTCCTTTTGGGCTGTGATTCTCAGTAACTTCTTCTTAATTTTATATCTATCGTTGATGCATACAGACGTGGTTTATAATCATCTTTAGTTCTTTCTATCGTATCGCGTCTTTACGTGTCACTGAACTCCTCCTATGCGGCTCGAGTTTGAAGTAAATTTTTGTATGAGTTTTATTGAGTCCCTTGATGATTTCCATGTACAATTGAAATAGCTAAAGTAGGTATGGCACAGCAAAGGTAAAAAATGTTTTTTGGTCTTGAGAACGTCTGTCTAACTAAACCGGAACTGCATGTTTATCAGTAAAATCAAAGTCTGGAATTCCCGGCTTGGTAAATATACTTTTCAAATATCGAACGAAGCATTTTTAGGTATCTGTTATAGTAATAACGACGACGTGTATCTTGTCATGTTTCAATTTCAGCACCTTTTGAGATGTGATAATCTTTAAAAAAAAATATGACTCGGGGATCAAAAGGTGAAGCACGAGTCCATGTGGATGTTCCGTGCAGCTATTTGGAGAATCTGGGTAATGCACAGAACTGTATTTACCCCAATTTTCTTGGTTGGCTAGACCAAGAAAATTGGGGTCAGTTGAAAAATTCTCCGGACCGCGCAAAATGGTAAGGATATAGGTACCCAACCTGTTAGTGCCACAGTTTTTAGAAAGACTACCTATTAGTAATGTACCTAAGTACTGATATGGAGCGAAGGTTTTCTAGTCTGTTAAACAGTTTTAAGTTGAACAAGCTCGGTCACCCTTCAACGTAAAATGTTGGTCGACACTGCCGAGGTCCACAGCATCGCACGCGCAAGAAACTCACGTCCCTCGCGAACGGCCTATTAATACCAACTGGCACGTACACACTGTTACATAAGCTGTGTCCATTGTAAGCAAGTATTGCTCCACGCTGTTATTAGTTATTATGCTATACAATAATATATGTAATGTTGTTATAGTGTCTTGTGTCAATGAATACCTATAATTTAAAAAGAAATTCCTTTTCTTTAGATTTGCACACAGATATATTACATTACAATCTAGTTGGTCAATACTTGTTACACATTAATAATACTTAACAAATATTTTGATAGAACAATTAAAATTACAAAAATATATATAGTGACAATTCCGCCTAATTTTCCTGCTAAGCCGACGTGACGTCACAAACGCCACGCAGCCAAACCGGAAGAATTTTTCGACGCGTTTCGCTTCTACACGAAGCATCCTCAGGAGATCTTGACTCTGCGAGCGCACGATCGAGAATGATCATTCTGAAAATTAGGCGGAATTGTCACTAGATATATTTTTGTATTTTTAAGTGTTTTTATTAAAATATTAACTTGATGTTTTCTTAAAATATATAAAAAAAAAAATTTGTTATTATTAAATATGGATTTTCGCAAAGTAACGCCTGAATCTATTATTCATTACTTGTTACAAATTCAATATTTTTGAAGATTATGCCAGCTTCATTGAACTTATAAAAAAACAGCGGCAGGCGACCGACGACGACGCGACGTCTCCTGATTGAGTCTCAGTAGTGTGCGTATGTGAATCTACAGCATGCTTGTCGTCCTATTTTTTCATTTATTGAACCGTCTCATATACAATGGATGTGTAGCTGTATGCATTATATATGTTTGTGTTAATTTTCGCAACATAATATTGTCGTGAAATATGAGCGTACCCTATCTTCTTTTTATTTAATACGATGCCAGAATTACACAAATTTCGTAAATGGCGCTATGCCTTTATTAAACAATGTACTATGAACTATATACAACACTACAGCTACTACAATAAAAGCATTTAGACAACCTATAAGTCATAGCAGACTCATAGGCAGTCCAATTGCTCCAGCCCACTCCCAGTTGGCAGTGTGCCCAGCATGCTGGCAGCATTGCCCCGTTGAATTGCAATGCTTATTCATTGAGCCAAATATGTGCCAGCTTGTTAATATTTCGTAATAGATTTATATATCTCTACATACTTCTACGTAATAAAACAACTATTCCTTCTTCTCTCTCTCAATTTTGTTTAATGGCTATAGGTTAGCCTATAACTATTCTTCTCAAATACCCTATTAGTTATTACTATGCAATAACTGCTACCTTCGTAGGAACATCCGAACATCTCAGTAGTAAATTGCAAACTTCGTTACGATCGCTTGTAAATTTTGATGCAAAACGACATTTGCAATCATTACAATATGCATGTAAAATTCAGTATTATTTTAAAGCCTGTCTTAAAACAATAAAGAATCACCTATCTAGATGAACTTTAGGCCGTAAAATTGCAACATTTAATCAATCTTAGGGCCTAAAGTGATCATGTAATGTTGCAATTTAAGTAGGTAACTGTATACGGTTTATTGTTGAGTCCACTTGGTTGCCCTAGGTATGTAAGTAATAAGAAATTTAATATTTGTAAATATTTAATAACGTTTATGCAACAGTTTTGGTTATTAATATTGCAGATAGCTGTGACGGTGTATTGCAACAAAGTATGAAAATGTATCGGTCAAGCAACGATTTTAGAAAATTGGTTTGGTTGTTCTATAATCAGTGAATGGTGCTGTTTGCTGTGTAAGTGGTGCCTTGGCCGGCATTTCTTGTGAAGCTTTTTATGTTCCGAGCTTATCTAGTATAAAAACTGTATTCTAATCTGTAGTAAAAAGATAGGTTACCTGCTCCTCCCGAGGGCGGAAAATTTAATATACCGTCCGCATTTCGAAGTAAATACGACCTACTAATGTGCTTTTCCATGGTGGTAAAACATGCCATGTACTTCATAATTTTTTGCCGGTTTGGTGAGCGGAAAATCATACTTTTGCTCTTAAGTAACTGATTACAAATTACTTACTTCCATTCGGCTTAACCTGAACAACATCTTCAACCACATCATCACTTAACAATATGTAAGGCACCAAGTCACCAAAAGCCAGCAACAAAACACATTTATAGAGTCATATTGTCGCATTGTAGTAGGTAGGTACACGATTTTAATTGACATAGACAAGCCTTGGATATGTCCTACCGCTTATATCATCCGGTAATAAGTGATGATGTAGTCGAATTTGCTATATTTAAAAACAGCTGTTAGTACACACTGTCAGCTTGGTGACGAATTTTCTACTTCAAAATGTGAGAGAGCTAGGGGCGAGACTTACAAACATATGAAAAAAATATATAATCTCTACATTATTATCTTTAGCAGTTCTAAAAGGGCGTGTTGACATATAATGTACATGAATTACCTAGTTTGCTAAATTTTATTCTATTTTTATAAATTAGACATAAAACAATATCGCTGTAACCATGTAGGTACGCCAAATCGATAATATACTTACGCTAAAAATAAAAAATGTCCTAAGATGGATGCTTTCGGAAATCTTATTCTTACTTTACACCGTTTCATTTAGAGATGTTTAAACTTCATTCCTTATGTTTCTGTGGGTAGCTAAATCTCGAATAAGGACTTTTCTGATTTTCTCTCCTCATTTAATTGTTTTCCTCTACAATTTTCCTAACAGACGAACAGAATCTTTTAGAGTATGAAATATTTAAATATTTATAATCTCTAAACAAAATTACTATTACCAGTACCTACATACCTACCTTAATACGGACAGACAGACGGACGGACATTAAACTAAACCATTCCATTTTGCAAAGAAAGGCAAAAAAGTAACCAAAAAGTTGTTACTTAAAAATAATGTAACAGTAGGTCAACAAAATGTAACACTATTTCTTACCGAACGTTTCGAAAATTCTGTTCACAACAAACTCTCTAAACTAACATCTTGACTACGATTAAAAACAGTAAAAACTATGTAACTGATAGCAGAAATAGCACAATGCCTTGCATCACGAACATTTTTATGTCAGTGAATGCCAAAGAGCTATCGCAGATATCATGACGAAAATCAATTGGCCTTCGCCAACTAATATACGGAACGTGTCCAGACTTCCATTTATGTAAGTATTTTTAATTTATACACATAAGTATTGTACGTGCTGGCAAAACAAAAAATATGAGTACCTAATGTGTTCATATCTTATGCCTCTTCGAAGAAACAAAAAATGGAACAAAAGAAACTGAATGTGAATAAGTGACTCGACATAAGTTTCCTTGTTTTTTGCGATTCCTTTGATACCTAACTGTTAACTACAAAGACATTTCGACGATAGAAAAGAAAGGTGAAGTTGAAAAAGTGGCTGATATCTCGTCACGCCACGGTTTATTAAAGGATTCCGTAGATGTTAAGTTAAACCGTAATTTATTACATACACCCGAAAAACATTAACCTCTTGCTACTGGGACATCACAGAATTCGAAGTACTTAAGTACATCATATTTTACAAATCAATGGAGTACAACATTTTATGTCCAAAAGGCGGGAATCGAACCCGCGTCCTCCGATATCCGAAGCCCCATGTGGCCGAGGAGGTTAAGGCATCCGACGCGATATCGGAGGACGCGGATTCGATTTCCGCCTTGGGCATAACATTTTGTACTACAATAATTTGTTTGATATGATTTTCGCTTAGCACGCGATAGTGCTTGTAATCGTATTTAGAAGTAAGTACATCATAGCAAACATAAAAAAAATTACTAAAATAAAACATTGAATACATATTTCAAGGAAACGAACATTACCTACCTACATACGAGTACAATTATAGCAAATATAACTGGTAGTGGGATGGAGCATTTGGACTTGGATTATTGTAGTAGCTGTAGCTGCTTGGATTATTGTAGTAGCTGTAGTAATGTATATAGTATGATATATTCGTAGTATTTTGTTAATAAGGGCTTACCGCCGATTATAGCAAATTAAATAATGCTAAGCAACTATAGCAATGATTTGAATAGGTTTCAATTTTGGAATTGAAGTTAGCTTCATTTTGGAACAAGAACTTTTAATTATTTTTTTTCTGTTCTGTATAAAACTCAACCCAAAGGATACGTGAAAAGAGACTCTATTTAATTTGTAATTTTAATCTAAACGTAAACACTTCCACGCGCATTATGGAAAGTATAGTCAAAATTAAATAGTCAGTGCCCGCTGTGGCATGACCATGGCGCCAAGGGATAGATTGTACCCGTATTTTCGAAAACCATTTAACATTTATTTTGGTCAGTTAATTCATATATTTTATATATTTATATAAGTATATATCAATTAGACTCTGCCAAGTCATGATATTGTTAATAGCAATTAGTTTTGTACTAGTATATAATATTATTTCAATGTAATTTTTCAACGTGAACGTGCACGAGTGCTGTCAAGTAGTTGGGAAGTACTTAGTTTTAAAAAGTAGTCGTAGTCACACATCAAAAATATATGTCAAAGTCAAATCAAGGCCCAGTCATGTTGAAGGCACGTCGATAAATAGCGTCCAGTTCAAGTCATAATGTATTAAGGTGGTGGATACACTACTAAATCTTCTTAACTGAGGGTAATGAATACCTCTTAAAGTTGAGATCGATCTTAAGATCCAGTTTTACACAGATGTTCCATACACGAAAACGTCAAAACAGCATCTCAAGTCGATCTCAACTTCGAGATTTATTAATACTAGCTTTAGATTCGACGAGAACACAGAAATTAACATTGCAATTGTACGAATTTGTCTACACTCCACCATTATTTTCAATACCATATCCACCATTCACAATGTATGTGCTATCAGTATTACACAATATAAAAAATCTAAAATCAAAATTTTCTAGCAGAAAATGTATGGTTCATGAACGTCAAATCAGCGCAACTTACCTCCGCCAACGTGTTTAGCAAAAACCAGCTGCGTGCACAAATTTTAATAACTGCCGATGCCACTGACCGCACCAACATTATTAATACATAATGTAAATAAATAATAACAAAAACAAGTATATTTACATAAAACAAATGACTTATTGCCTGGTTTTTCAGTTCCGAATAGATATCAGTGCAGGCGCGAAAGTTAAACCAATTTAAGTACCTATAGATGTTCAATATTTACTGCGGAACAACGGACTGTACTTAATAAGTTTTGTTTCAACGAAAAGAGAAATATAACTTGGAAGTTTCACTAAGGGTTCGTATTTTACATAAGGTAACTTTTCATAGGGTAACGATACATTTCAATTGTTAAGAATTAGATAGGTACCGATATGTATAGGAACACCGCGGGAAGGGACAAAAGATTGTGTGGTGAGAGTTTTTACAAATTTCCAAATTGTTTTCCATCAGTTTTTGTGATATTTAAATAAATGCTAGTTTCTAAATTAGTACTCGCATTGTTTGAGTGAAGCAATATATGAGCCATGGTCCCCAACGACTGCACTAGTGGCCACGTTATGACGGCCTGGAGTTTAGAATACCTCGAGTTTCAAACTGGTCATAATTGCAGCTCTTGCGGTCCACGTTATAGCCCCATTGCAGCTTGTCTATCAAGGGCTGTTGGTATTGGCTGCTGGACCTGCGCTTTCGGCCATCATCATCAACGCAATCATTACAGACCGCGGCATTAATGTTTTGTGTATATATTTTAATCATACTCCTAGTATTTCGTGAACACACGCATCAAAAATATACGATCTCTGATACGTCGTCGTCACACGATTTATTTTTTGAAGTTCTTACGCTGAAGCGCAAATTCAAACTACTTATTAGGTAAGTACTAAACCTAGTACAACTGTTTAAACGAAAAGATTCCAAGAGATAGATACCAATTAAACTCAAATAACACGAATTGCAATACAAACAGTTACAGCACCAGGATGCTCCACAAGCCTCTATCCATCAGTGGAGATGCATCTGCCGTATTAAATTGAACGTAACGGGCGCGAAACCGAACTCCGGAACGAGGGTACGGAGCGTGACTGCGCCCGCGCAGGCACAGTGTTGCCCGCTTTTTCTCTATTCCATACGTAACATCATAGATATGACTTCTGTCTGAGTCATATTTCAAATGAGTCAATGCTCGTGTCAGCTTCTTTTTGCAATTGGTGGACCACAAAAGCTCGTTATCGTCTCGATGTTGGCAACTAAATGGGTATAACTACCTACTAGATAGCCTTTAATGTCTTTCGACACTCGATTGCGACCGAATGGAGAATTTGATTGATATTGGGACATTTTGGTATAGTAGATGGTAGTATAAATACAATGCTGTTAAATGGGAGTGAAGTGAACTTATAACTGGGGTCAGCAATTGGGTAATTCAGTATTGAAAGAGAGAAATATAACAAAATAGATTGTTTTATATAATTAAAAGAATACTTACCTATAGAAAATATTATAATTCCGATACCTTTTTAGGAGTACCTACGTACAAAATCTATAAACGTAGCGGAGAAAACAAAAAATATTTTAATGAAATTGATGTCAACGGTAGGTTTGTAGGTACTACGAAATATTTGAAAACTGCCTATCTTAGAAAGGGCTTTTGAAATTTGAAATTTTGTAATGGTATCTACCATATATAACATAATAATAAAAATGAAGTACCAAACGAACAAGCTGGACTGTGCACGCACCTATCATAAATTGTTTGTGGAATTGTAGCCTCGAATCAAGGTCGGGGGCACTTTTGTCTTTTGGGAGAGATGCGACTATATCGTCTTGAGATTTTAATAAGACATGCGTTTTGGTAACTCTGAGGTGTTTATATATAGCTCTGATGGTTTCTTTAATTTCATCCAAAAATTAGTTTGATCCCTAAATAATGTAGATGGGTCTGCTGAAAGTGCAAGCCCCAACCATGACTTCAATGTCCTTATGACGTTTACATCCAGCTTTGTTAAAAGGGATTTAGTAATGTCGTACCTATACTAGAAAAGGCCAAGTCAGACGTGATGTTAAATAGTTGTCGTGTATCCAACCTTTTTTAATGTTACTTATTGGTTCTTGGTCTACCACACTAAGGTCTTTTAGAAAGCTATCGACAACTGCCTCTAAAGAAGGTGAGCGTCCTTTGTGATCTTTCTACCAAGAAATTTAAATAATACAGCTTCAGCAATTCTGGAAACACATTCTCTTCCTATCAATAGTCCCGGGTCGTAAGAGGTTATTTGATTTTGTTATCAACCCTTCAGTCCATGCACAGAACTCATCCACTTCTCGTAAAAGTTTCTGACATTGTATTGGGTTACGTGTCAGAATTGCAAGGTTGTCAGCAAAAGCTAAGATGGACTCTGAGTATCTGTTATTGATCTTAAACCGATGGCCCCACTTTTTTTCATAAATAATTATTTAAAATTATTGTATACTTATGTATTTTACAATTTGAATGAAAGAATCGCACTCCCCATATTTTTCTGTGGAAGTCGAAAGAGGCGACCAGATTCAATAATCACTTGAGGTAGTCTAAAAATTTGTAAAATATCCCCTACTTACTTTTACTTGGCGGATTTACAACGTGCTCTCTCTCCAGAGTGAATATTCACTTATTTAATTTCTACAGCACAACTTGTAAAGCAGCGATAAAAACAATGTCCTCTGCATGTAGCATTGCACCATGGTGCATGTTTTTGGAAGTCTTAATTTTATTTTACAGCCTTAAGTTTAGCTTCAGTTAAGGTGGACATTTACACACTCCAACCTTCCTCCCAAATTCGTTTATCAATCCGGCGCAGAGGAATATTCGGTTCTAGATTTTCTGGGTATGCTAAGTTAATTTTTAAGTCCCGGCGTAAAATACAGAGAAGTGTTATTACAAGTGAGTGAGTGAATCTGACCTTATAGCTCCCAAATGGATGACCCGATTAATTTTTCTTTTCATTGAAGGGTCACTTGACCAATTATTTTCTTAGCTATGGTCAAAGAAAATCTGTTCAGCATTTAATCAGCTAATTTTTAGTTGATGAACAGATGTGAGCAACATCCACAAGTTTCGTTTATTCGAATTGGGTTACCAATTATTCTAATAAATTGGTAAAACAAGGTAAGTAATATGATCTCCTGAGGTCTAATGCTGGAGTAGGTATTGGTCTAAGTCAAAAGTCAGATAATTTATTAAATTTTGGCGTCTACGACGCTCTTAGGAACGTTAATTACAAAATGTTATCTACTATTAAATTATTTTACTGCCGCGATAAGCAAAAATTGATGAGAAACTCGTGGTCTTTATTTTTATATTAATTGTAAAAGAGTATATTTACTCTTTTACAATTACTAAGAATATTATTATATTAGTAATGAATACTTAATTTATTAGAACACAATTACTAAGAATATTATTAAATTATAACATAGGTGATTTGCGGTGGTTTAATTAAGGCCCAATATCTATCTTGGGATATTCGACCTCTGCTAAAATAATCATCAATTACAAACTTACATCCAGTTTGAATTTTCTTTATGTGAGAACTGTAAGTAATATCTTATAAATTTGATGATAAAATCGCACATAATTAATAAGCAAGACTTTTTATTTATCCTTGCTAATCTAAAACCTGGCACCGCTAGTAAATGTGGTGCTCGGTGTTGAATTTAAATTTATCTAAGTTATTTTCAAAAATATATAGACTTCGAAAAGGTAATATATCGATTTCTTTTAAAAAAAACCTCTAGGGATACGCTAGAATCCATTCCATACATAGTCTTTGTTTCGAAGACGCATGGGGATCCTGGATGTTGCGTTGGTTCTCAATGGTCAATCCCTACTCCGCATCCCTCGGCAAAATCTTATTTATGTGCATATTGGGCGGGGAGGCATTCTCTAGCATATTCACGTCCATGTACGTGAGTCCCCCCTGAATCTACAGCTGGATCCACCCTTGATTGAGCAGAGATAAGATACCTCTCCTTGCCCGCACCTTACATAAGTATTTAAAATCAATGAGAGGGATTAGGGAGGACAAGGATGCTGACTACCGCTGTCGGTCGTCCAGCTCCACCGGACTTTGAGCGAGGGGAGGCACCCTTATCTTTCAGGAATTGCTACAGGTAGCTAGGTACCGACTCGGTGGTCGCCCTCGGAACATAGGTACCTAATGAACATCCCTAGCCTAGGCAGTGTGAAAATAACATGTTTATCAAAATATCTTCCTTCGTTCTAAAATTGATACTCGTAACCTACCATAGCAAATATAAACTAGCACTTGTTTTAGCTATTAAAAATAAAAACAGGTCTTGACTTTGCCGGAGATTCCCGCGTCTGAAACCAACTGGTTTGTCCTTTTAGCATTAATTTCCATTTGTGAATGATAACAACCAATCAACATGAATTACTATCTAGTTTCATTGCTAGTTCGCGCTCACTTTATTACCTAAACTTTAATATAACACCGCGTACCTATATCAAATTATGTTGAGGAGATTAAAATATGTAGGTACCTACTTTGAGTATGAGTATTTATTACTAAAACTTTATTATACACCGCTTTGATACAATTATGTTTACATTAAAAAAGTAGTGTACCTAACTAGTAAATGAAGAGAAATTATAAAATATATAGGTAGTCCGCTATCGATCCTGTCGTAAACAACAGTCGTAAATTGAATTAAATGATTATGATCGTGTAAAAATTTACTTACAAAACTGATAAGATTTAAGATAGTGAATCCTTATTAAAATGAAACACCTACTAGATACAAGTTCTGAAACAGTACCTATGTAGGTAGGTAAGTCAACTTCAAAGTAGCCAATTCATTACCAGAGATACCTAATATATTTATTTATTAACAAGTCAACGTAAGTTTTAGAAACAACAATAAAAATCTGAACAAAAAATAATAACATTATCATTAATATTATCACGTGCTTACCTTGTCTCGTTGTCCCTAAGATCCGGCTTTTCCCAGCTCTATTACGAATAAAGTTTGAAAAAACACGTGCACTGATAACACTTAAGTCAACACAGCGAAGTAGAAAAAGTTTAATCACTTAAAAAAATAAAAACGAGGCGTTTCCGCGCGGATTTCTTCGATTCAAATTTCGAATGTTTGTCGAGTATTTGGCGGGAACGTGCGTCTAACGAGCGGCGCGCAATCCGACTGACTCGCTTCTTGCTTGACCACTGCGGACGATCGCGAGATAAACGTTGCACTCAACAGCATTTAGAAAACGTATAAATTGCATAGATACGGCGGTGTGCCTATTTGCTAATAGTACTGTGAGCATGGCTACTGCGCTGTTCTTGTACATAACACTCGCCCAAAGCCGTACCGCATGTACAGTCAAGGCAAAAAGGTTTTACAACTGATTGGAATTTGGAAATCACTTCAAAATCATCAACAACACTTGAAGCGCTCGTAGCAAAATTTGCTCAGCCATATTGAACCGATCAGCAAAGTGAAGCAACGTCCGCCTCGGTCATGACTTGGATGGGTGAACGCTGGTGACATTACTACTGAGCGCTTCCGTGTTTCGGAGGGTACTTAAGCCGTCGGTCCCAGATGTTGTCCTTAGGATAGCAGCCGTTATAGCATGGTGGTAGGGCATTTTGCGAATGCCCGCCTGGCTAGCTACCACCCTCAAGTAGAAAATCTGTCGCCAAGCACCTAACGGTGTGTTTCGGCAGCTGTCCTTGAGAGCCAGTATTTCTAGGTTAGCCTTAACAACATCTTCGATCACATCATCACTTATATTGGTGAGATAGTGGTCAAAGGCTAACCTATGAGGCATAAAAAAAACAACAAACCACATTAATTATCAATCAGAGAGGGCCTATCACAAGTCAACCTAAATCCTATGTCATTAACCTAATGTGACTTCAATATCGCCCAAAATACTAACCTACTGATCGATTGGACACCATGGCAATCTCCCTCAACCGTGTTTGGTTTACAATCAAAAATATTGACATTGCGTGTTTTTGGTTGGAGGGCGGAACAACCAGCACATTTACAGGCATGCGAGATTGAATACCTGTAAAGGCCAATACAAGGTAAGTATATCCGATATCGGCGGCTGCGGCCGAACAACTAAGTGCCTACCTACTGCTAGAAAAGTGCAAACCCTGTCTGCTTTTTTCATCTATGGGTATGTCACAGAACATTTAAGTATAATACCAGTCCTTTATATTCTGGGCTATTACCGATACATTCTTTTCCTAACTTTGTCTCTTACTGGATTAGTACAATATGCCTTCATTAACAGCAAAAGTAAACACAATACATATTAAAACATGACTTCTCTAAGAATACAAAGAACAACACAAGGACATACCTATATTGTAAACGGATTTGGCAAGGTTTTATTGCCGATCACCTGCCTGAGTCCAACAGCCCTGGGAAATGCTATCGTTGGAATACCTTCCGCTTTCTTATACCGCTACCTTAGGGTATCTTGGTTTCCTACCCGTATTTTTCAGTGCACTTGTGTTTCATAGTAATATTACGTTTTTAATGTTTTAAAAATAGTTTTTGCTTTCATTCTGTTCTACTTGCTACTATCGGGATTATTAACAATCAATTCACGTGTCAAAGTGTTATCTAAAGTATCTAAAACATATTAGCGAGAGTTTTCATCGTAATAGTGTTCTTCCGTGCGTTAAAAAGTTATTCAAGATGGCAGTGTGTTTGAAATGCGATAAAGCTGTTCCAAAAATTGACGACAGGAATCCAAAAATCACGTGTCACGTTTGTGAAAGGCATATTTGATTATGTGCTACCGAGTTGCGAGTCGTCATACTTCAATCTCCGACATTGAAATATCTGTGCCCCGAATGCACATTAGGAGTGCGCCAGCTACCAGCTTTGAGGCGCCAAGTTTCAGAAATGAATCATGAAATGGAGGCATTGAGAGCTCAACAAAATCGTAGCCTAAACCTTGAAACTGTTTTGTCTGAAATAAGTGACCGCGAAAAGAGAAGTCGCAATGTCGTTATGTTTGGGATTCCGGAAGCTGCTTCAAGTGCTGATATTGATGATCGTAAACAACACGATCAAAAAGAGGTCAAGAAGGCATTGGCGGATATTTCCGAGACGGAGACACCGATTGCTATCTTTCGACTCGGCAAACCACAGTCGGGTGGAACTCCCCGCCCTGTTAAGCTGGTATTCTCCAACAGGGCACTTGCTGTGCGTATTCTCAAAAATGTTAAGAAATTACGTAGTGGACTGAATGTGAAAAATGACCTCACACCATACCAACGTGAGTACCTCAAACAACTACCTGAGGAACTCAACGAGAGAATCCAGAATGGTGAGTCAAATCTCACCATCAAATATATAAACAACACGCCAAAAATAGTTGAATCAAAGACATTTCAGAAAAACTAACCAAGACATCATAGAAATTATATTTTTCTACACGAACCTGGCTTCCCTTATGGCAAAACGAGACTTGTTATTAATTGAAATAAATAAATTAAGACCTACATTCATTATATTAACTGAAACTCATTTAAAATCTAGCATAACAGACAATACTATTAATATTAATGGATACAGTCTATTCAGGAGAGATAGAGAAAATGACAGTGGCTGGGGAGGCATAGCCATTTACACTGCATATGAGCATTTAGGGATACCTATACATGTTAGCCCACACGATTCATATAACAGGAATGCGAGTATTGGAGCACTCTGGTTAAAAATATCATATGGTAACTTTAAACTTTTAATTGCTGGAATCTACCGACCCACTCAGTATACTTTTGAAAACACTGATGAACTTCTTTTTAATACCATAAAAGAGGCAGAGAGCAAAGAAACAGTATTTATCATGGGAGACTTTAACTTGCCTGATTTAAATTGGCCATTGTGCACATCAGCTGGGATGAACTTATTGCATTATAAGTTCTTTGAGATGTTTACAGATATTAATCTCCAACAGTTGGTAAGAGGCATTACCCGCAAAAGAAACAACCAAGAGTCACTTCTAGATTTAGTTATGTGTAATGAAGAAAATTTGTGTACATCCATAGAGCACCATGCAAATAGGAAAAAGTGATCACCAAGTACTTTATGCAACTATGCAGATACCATCACAGAATACACACAAGATTATAGAGCAAACTCCAAGAAGAAATTATTTTCATGCTAATTACGACTTGCTATTATCAGACTTAAAAGAGTCAGACCTATCAGCTGATTCAACCATACCTGTAACCGAAGCGTGGAATATGTTTAAAACCATTACACATAGTCTGATTGAGACTTACATTCCCTTCCAGCGTAAAGTTAGAGAACATAATCATAACAAAAAATGGATTACCCCAGAAATAATGAAAATGTTACAGGAAAAAGCTTTGTTATGGAAATCATATCGTTTAGAAAACACTTCAACCAATTATGAAAAATACAGGAAAGTAAACAATAAACTTTTTACAGAGGTCAGCAAGACAAGGATCCAATTTGAAACAAAAATTGTTAACAGTGGGCACAAATCATTCTATAGTTATAGGCGGCAGCAACTTGCGTCAAATGTGTCAGTGCCTCCTTCCTTAAAAGATGATATGACCAACTCAATATGTCACGAACATAAAAGGTTGCTGACATATTCGCCAAGCAATTTGAGCAGTCATATATAAGAGAGCCACCACATATACCTATCCCACCAATTAAATCGCCAAGGATTGATGACTGTTTAGACTATGTATCGTTTTCACCTGATCTAGTAAAAAGAGCTCTTCAAACATTTAAAGATGACTCAGCCATGGGACCAGATGGAATACCAGCTATTCTACTAAAGAGATGCAGTACAGTGATGAGCCAACAACTAGCTTTTATTATAACACTCTCTATGGATCAGGCCAAACTTCCATCAGATTGGAAAGAGGCTATAGTAACGCCTATCTACAAAAAAGGAAGCAAGCGGATTGCGGCAAACTATCGCCCAATAAGTGTAACAAGCATAATTTGCTAAACTATGGAAAAAATAATTGCCGACAAAGTAAGATCATTCTTGGCAAAGAATAAAGTGATAATTGATGAACAACATGGTTTTGTCCAGGGGCGGTCAACTGTGACCAATCTACTTTCGTGCATAGATATATGACTGATGTGATTTACTTAGATTACGAAAAAGCCTTTGACAGAGTGCCTATAAATAGGCTTGTTTCTAAGTTAGAACATTTTGGAATCCGTGGCAAACTTCTAAAATGGATAGAAGACTTTGTATCACTCAGAACTTTTAAAGTTCGAGTGGGGGAGGCATTTTCGAGCCCTCATAAGGTCTTTAGTGGTGTACCCCAAGGATCAGTACTCGGCCCGATCCTTTTTGGTTTATTTCTGACAGATCTGAAAGACTGTGTACAGTCTCAACTATCACTTTTTGCAGATGATACTAAAATTATGGGAAATCCACTGCTAGTTCACAATATTATGCAGAAAGACCTTGACAGCATTTACCAGTGGACCCAAGACTGGTTAATAACATCATATCAAATCTGAAATGGGAGACACATATTATAAGTATCACAAAAAAGCCAACTCAATGATGTACACCATAAGAAAAACTTTTATGCACATTGACCAAACTCTATTTTTGAAGATTTATACAACATATATACCACCACTGCTAGAATATGCATTCCAGATTTGGAGTCCGTATTTTAAAAAAGATATTGATCTTCTTGAAAGAGTACAGCGAAAAGCAACCAGAATGGTCCTATCATTGAAGGATGTGCCATATGAACTTCGTCTCAAGAAACTGGGCTTGACCACTTTAGAACAGCGAAGACAACGAGGAGATCTAATTGAAACATATAAAATCTTGAATGGATATTATGATGTTCCAAACATGACACACATCTATGCAAGGAGTGACAACAGGAGGACGAGAGTACACTCTCTGAAGCTGCAAATTTTGAAGTGCAATAGCAAACCAAAGAAACACTTTTTGCCTAACCGTGTAGTCAATGAATGGAACAGACTGCCAGAGCCCGTTATTAGTGCCCCTTCAGTGAATTGTTTTAAAAATAGACTAGACAAACATTTGGAACTAAAAAAATAATGTGCACTGTTTTTTTTTCCATATACCCGCATCAGCTTTAAGCTGCTTAGTGTATCACAATAATAATAATAAATAATAATAATAAAATGGTAAGCTCTGCGTTGCATCCAAAGGCCAACAATATCACAGTTGTATCGATGTGAGTAGTTAGTTGCTTAATAAGTATAGACTTCTATGATACAACATTACGAGAGGAAAAATTAAAGTCATGTGCGGGAAAATTAATCCGCAGAGCATGTGTTATTGCATGCTTTTACGACTTCTATACAGGTTCTAAAAGATATGGCTTTGAAGCAATGATGGCTTAGTGTCATTGACTATGGACTGCCGCGCAGCAGGTCCATGGTTCGAATCCCGCGCGGGCTTGAGCTACATCGCATAGTGGTAGGGCATTTTTGCGAATGCCCACCTGGCTAACGACCACCCTTAAGTAGAGAATCTGTCACAAAGTATTGTTGTGTGTGTGTTCCGGCAGCTATCCTTGAGTGCCAGTAATTCTAGATTAAGCCTGTTAACACCTTCGACCACATCATCACTTACCATCAGGCGAGATTGTAGTCAGGATTACCAATCAACAACAAAAAAAAATGGGTGAGAAAAGGCGTTTTACTCACTAGTTCGGTTGGCCGTTTCAGTTGACTGAACAAGTTTAAGACTTTTCTAGTCTCTTCAGTGCAGAAATTAGATTACGCCCCGTAACATAAATGTAATTTCAACTATTTACTTAGCTTCTCATATATATAGTTTCGCAGTTTTAATTTTACAGAAGCTTTTAATGCTACACAAGTTATGGATGTAGGTACTAAGTTCTTAAATAAAATTACATCTATGCTATATTAACTCCAAGTACTTTAGCAGCTTAATATCTTACTTTCCTATACTTTTTTGAAAAATATGTAATTCAATTGATACATTATGTAAATAATATGAAATTAATAAACAAAATATCATATACTTAATGCAATAAACAAAAAAGAAAAGAAATCTCGATAGTAAACTGAACTGCACAACTTTTCTTCACTTTAGGTACTTTGATTTGAAATTTTAATTGAGTATCCAGGGGTGGTAAAGTAGTTTTATTTACAACTGCACTAGTGACAAAAAAATACTCATTAGTTCATTGAACTGAACAACAGGGAAAAGAGGAAAACTTCATTCTATTCATAACCGAAGTACTAACGCAAAATTTTGCAAATATCAGAAGTATGTTAATGTATAATACTGGTTCTGAATAATCGGTAGTCCTTTGATTGCAGATTTATATTGATAAGATAAGTCACTTAGATAAATATTCAATTAAAATAACACCACCGTCGCAACAAAAAACTTTTTTATATTTGATATATCATATCTTAATTTAAGGCGAATGCATTCCAAAAAACTATTCCTTTACAAAATTATTTATTCACAAATTATATGCACAATAGTACAGTTACAACTAAAAATAAGTTAAAATTACACAACATAGTCATTTAAACTGAAATGTTAGTAAATAATATTATTATTCAACACGATTGTAAAAATAAAGTAAAAACTGGAAAGTGATTAAACTAATGGAATTAATGAAATTACTATGTAGTTTGTACTTCATTGTACTTTGGTAACTTAGTCACATGGTGACTTATAAATAAATATTAATTATTTACTATTAGAATGTAGGTTTATAAATATTTACTGGTAAACATATCATAGTGATTTTTTCAAATGGGCAAGACACTTATTCATCATGAAATAGAAAGAAAAAATTAAGTGGCCATTTTCGGTAAAATTTCATTTATTTGAATAAAAAATGGATGTAGGCTGCCACTGTATTTTTCCCTAATTGACAATGTCGTTAAATAAGGGTAAACCTAAGAAGCGAAACTAAAGGATAGTTATTAAATAATTAGTAGCCCAACTACTACTAAAAAAAAAACACATGTTTATTGTACAGGTACAAATTGAACCGAGCAATGGAAAAAGGATAAGATTCAACTTTCGAGAAATTAAAAAAAAGAACTAAACTGCAAGTTCCTTATGAAGATTTCATGAATGCGAATTTATTAAAATTTTACATTTTCATTCTTTTTTTTATATATTAATGCGTAATGCTAGTTTGACGTGAAATCTTATCCTTTTCGTTTATTTTGTTCCAGGTACAAAGTCATTCAAATATTTGATTAAAACTAAAAACGTCAGTTTGAAAACTACAGCTGGCATCATACTAGTAGGTACCTATGTATTTTAGTCAGGACTCTTAACCGGTCTAAAGTGGTTTTAACTGCCAAAAACATACTTTTTAGTCACAATGGCCAAAATCTATGACATTTTTGAATATTTACACGTTCTGAGTGTAAAATACATGGTAAGTAGCTTGGGCTACATGCGCGGCTTTGACCGCGTGGAAATTGATCATATATGACATAATCAGTTAATATCAGGATAAATAATTTATCCTATGTAATAATACATAAAGCCTACTAATACGAGTATGTACCAAGTTTCTACAATATCCTTGTCTGATTTGTATCAAACTTACATACACACACACCCTCACATACAAATTTTATATTCATAATATTTGTATGATTATTATTGGCCCAGTTCGCGCCAAATTCGAGAACGACGAAAACGTTTACATAAATTTAAAACTAATATCAACGAATATAATTATAAATAAACAAGTATTGATAATTTTACATCAATTGTATTAAATCATTAAAATATTGTTTTAATCGTTCATTTAAAAGCATTTAAATTAAATATTAATTATGTAACTACTTACGTATAATTTAAAACGTTATAAATTATTTCTAAAAATATTCGTCACACGCACACACACAATTTCATTTTAAACATGGATCAATTCTGGAAAATGTCAAATGAAATCACAAATAATCCTCCGAGAATTTAGATTTTTTTCAACTGTGCATTAGTATTAATTTTTCTAGAAATGTTCCCAGCATACTTAGCTTAATTATGTTTTTTTTTATATCGACTGTCCAGTCAATATCATTCTCTACAATATAAATAAACTTAAACTTTCAATCATATACATTTATGCATTATACACATAGGTACTAAATTATGTATAACATTTTGAATTTCAATATGAATAAGAACACATGGTTCTTGTTCATTATTTTAATACAAGTGTTAAATTTTATTGAAACACTCTTATATTCGCAGATTTATAAAAGGCAATTATCACAAACTTGTAAGATTCATATAAAATAATATATATTATGAGATTAGTCTACATAGGCACTTTTCAGTCTGATTAGAAATATTTCGAAAATTTTCAAGAAGATTATACTAATACTAGCTTTCCGGGCGCGGCTCCGCCCGCGCGTATTTCGGTTATCGTGCAAAAACATTAACCTCTTTTTGCGCAGTTGGATAAAAACTATCCTATGTTTTTTCCCGGGTCCCAAACTATTTCCATACCAAATTTCATTCAAATCGGTCCAGTAGTTTTGGCGTGAAAGCGTAACAGACAGACAGAGTTACTTTCGCATTTATAATATTAGTACTGATATGAACACTACAGTGTCAAATGCAATTTTCTATCTCTTTTTTAAGATAATCAATTTATATATTATGTTTTGGCTAAATACGTCCGGTTTTTATTAAAATTCCTTTAAGTGAGAGAAGTATAGAAAACGCTACTGCAGTGCGGCCGCTGAGAGAATGCGTTTGACAATTCATTTTATCAGTATTGTTTTCCCAGTTCAAAGTAACATAGACAGTCTGATTACGTAATATTGTGTCTGTCGGACATTTAAATGTATAAAAATATTTCTTATCTAATATTCTAAAGAAGAAAGATTGGTATTTTTGTATACAACCAATAAATTTTAAAACTACCGGACCGATTTGGATGAAATTTGGTATCGAAATAGTTTGATACCTGGGGAAAGACATAGGATAGTTCTTAACCATCTGCGCAAAAAAAGAGGTTAATGGTTTTGCGCTCAGTTCTTGAAGTCTGTGGTTTTGCGTCTATCATATCACCAGCTAGTGTCTATCATATCACCCCATTTACAAGCCACAACGACAATATGAATACGTACTGTCAAAGGCATTCACTTGAAAGGTTTAAAAAAAACGGTTGGCTCCAGTGTTTATGAATGACTTTCTTGGTTATTCAAATAAGCTGCTATCAGCATACCCTTCATTTAAAAATATCTACTTATTCAACCTTATTTAAGGTTATACAGATCTATTTTCAGATCTTTAATATTATCAATTTATAAACAGGTGTAATTAAACATTGATTAAATTCTTCTCTACATAATTAAATATTCTGATTTAATTATAATTCCTATCAAAAATATAGTACATAGAAAATTAATTACAAACATATTATATGGGTCTAAAATCTAAATAACTTTTTTTTAAAGAGGTATAGAATGTTTTTTTGATAAATACCTTGCGCATTTGACAATAAAGGGCCCAACTACCACCTATTAAATATTATTATGGAAAATCAACGACATTATTTTAAGCTTACAATATTAATACTGAATTGATACTTCAAACTGCTTACTGGTAGTGGGCTACAGCATTTGGACTGCATGTACGTTTGCAATGGCCTTTAGGTGGCATACATACTGTTATTGTAGTAACTGAAATCAAAGCACAAAATGTAAGCGAATCCAGCCAGCCCCGATGGCCGAGCGGTTAAGACACCCGGTGCGTAAAGACGAGGAGCGCGGGTTAAAATCCCACTCTATACAAAAATATTGTTATCGAAAAATTTGTACATGATACACATATAAAAGACGGAATGATGTACAAAGTTATTAAACAACTATACAACCCACTTATTTGAATCGCGGCATTACATAGTACATAATCGATATTGAAATAGAATTCAAAATTGTACATCGTATTGATATAATCTTTAGTACAATCCCTCGGGATCCTCTTAGTTAATGGGGACAAAAAGTATCTTATTTATTTAACTAGGCCCTAAGGATTCCTCCACATAATGTCATTATCACACTAAACTTCATATAGTCGTATTTATAAATCAGTACTAATATTATAAATGCGAAAGTAACTCTGTCTGTCTGTCTGTTACGCTTTCACGCCAAAACTACTGGACCGATTTGAATGAAATTTGGTATGGAGATAGTTTGAGACCCGGGAAAAAACATAGGATAGTTTTTATCCGACTGCGCAAAAAGAGGTTAATGTTTTCGCGCGATAACCGACATACGCGCGGGCGGAGCCGCGCCCGGAAAGCTAGTAGATATATAAAATTTTATCAAAATTAAATGTGAGTACATCAATGTTTAAATTGGTCCTATTAACGTTTCTCATACATCGCCATTTCTTTCAATATGTTTAAGATATATTAATAAATATTATCTATAATAAACTATTCAATATATAATTTTTTTCCTAAATTTGTACTATCTCAAAATAGAGCCTCATTGATTTTTAGTATGATACCAAAATCTGTCAAAATCTTACACATTTACACGTTTCTAGAACGCAGATTTTTACATCAGTTGGGTAGGAATCGAACCCGCACCTACCAGTAATATGCACTAGTTAGATGAAATCTTGTTGAAAGCCGCACCGCTGCTGTGACAATTACAATAATTAAATAGACAATTATTCACACAATATTCGCTCTTTTTTTGAGATCCAGTAATTCTAGGTTAGCCTGAACAACATCTTCGACCACATCATCACTTACCATCAGGTGAGATAGTGGTCAAAGGCTAACTTATCTGGCTTCAAAAAAACCTCTCGACGTTTCAAGTAAGAGTGCTAAAATATAGCTTTACTTGAACAGGTTTTTAGAAAAATATATTCAGTTTGTAGCAGGCACAAAATTATACGTTAATGTTGATCATATTCTCTAGAGCCAAGTTAATTCCAAAACATGTTTCATTCAACTTTTCTGTATAGAAAATTTCTAAGTTTAATTATAAAACTCGTAACGCAAATATCTCAATTATTCATGTATAATATGTGTATAAAAATATAACAATTATATATCAACACTTTATCAGGAGAAATGAAGTCAAATTTTCGATCAGTTACTATAAGCTTTGTGTGAGTTAGGTTTCTTTAGTTTATCACCCAAACTGATCGCATTTCATCATGGCTGTCTCCCTTCCACTCCAACGCAGTCGGATAGTAGTACAATTTCAGTATTTCACAGCGTCTTACGGCCTCGAATGCCAATAACCGTAAAACACGTCCTCGATTAAAAAAAAAGAAAAATTTTCTTTGCGTTCATAAAAAACATCAAATTAATAGCCTCATTTTTACGTCCAGTCAGAAAATTTTTTGTAACATTAATAGCTGTGCCCCGCTGTTGCACTCGCGTAGACAATGATGAAAAGTGATGATTATGATCAAAAGTATCCTTTGTTGTATCCAAAACTTAAACTATAGATTTCCCACGTTTCATACAAATCGGTTTAGCTGTTTCAGCGTGAAAGATAATCAAACACACATAGAAATGTAACAATACAAAAATATAGGTACCGCCATATTTAAGGGTAAGTATATTTTTAAATCTCGTTAAGATTTTACCTTTGCTACCGACGTTGTCAAATTTTATAAAATAAAATATAATTTCATACAATAATAGGTCAATTTAAAATACTGCACAATCATTCATAATAATCTTTGGATCTCCATGGTGACAAAGGTTTATCATATTTTAACCGACCTCAAAAAAGGAGGAGGTTCTCAATTCGTCTGTATTTTTTATGTTTGTTACCTTAGAACTTGTGACTGGGTGAACCGATTTTGGTTATTCTTTTTTTTATTTGAAAGCTGATACTTGTCGTTTGGTCCCATTTAAATTTTATCATAATTGGATAAGTCGTGATTGATATAGTCGTTGACAATGAATGAAAATCGATTCCGTAAGTAGTAAGGGTCACTAAAAATTGGTGTTGACGAAGTTGGTACCATGCGCACAATATTGTGATAATAGGTACGTTTGAACTATCATGGTACCGACTTCAACAAGTTATTTCACACTTTTGAGAGTTGAAGTCGGTCCCAGTTTTTTTTATTGGTTACAGAAGTAAAGTTACACTCTAGTTTGGTACTGTAGCCTCTTTGAAGACGGCCATTTATCTATAAATAAATACATCACCGTACCACTTTTCATTATATATTTTTTTTTTTTTATTTATTGCTGATAGGTAAGCTTTTGACCACAATTTCACGTGATGGTAAGTGACGATGTGGTGTAAGGTGTTAACAGGCTTAACCTAGAATTACTGGCTCTCAAGGACAGCTGCCGGAACACACCGTTAGGTGCTTGGCGACAGATTTTTCAACTTGAGGGTGGTCGCTAGCCAGGCGGGCATTCGCAAAAATGCCCTTCCACCATGCGGTGAAGCTCAAGCCCGCGGCGGAATTCGAACCATGGACTGCTGCTGCTGCGCGGCAGTCCATAGCCAAAGCCACTGAACCATCACTGCTTCATCATATATACACATAAATCTAGCAAACATTTGTTTATTTATTTAAGTCATAGCGAATCCTTTGTTGCAGACCGTACGTTAACATCAGAGTGAGGTTAATGTAGGCGAGGTGCAAACGTCGTTCGGTCGAGTGGCAGGTGTGCGTGCACTAGGAGTAGAAGGTGAGCACCGCGGCGTGGTTCCCGCGCACGAGCAGCACCCTGTCGGCGGCGGCGGCGAGCGCGTGCAGCCACGCCACGTACAGCGCGGGCGGCACCACCGCGCGCCGCCGCGGCATGGGCAGCGTCACGCACACCAGCCGCGCGCCCGCGGAGTGCAGCGCGATCAGCTCGCGCAGCCGCAGGTGCCGGTGCGTGCGCTCCTGCGCCGCTAGGAGGTCAGCCGAGGTAATCACACCTGTACAACAACAAATTAACTTGCTAAAAGGTTTATATTTGTATGGTTATATTTATATGGCAGCCGTGCGATTCCCCATATGTGATGTTTCCCTATTTCCTGGATGATACTAGTCTATATATCTTCTAGTGCTATATTTTTTTTTTATTAAAAATCTATGCTTTTTGTAGAAACGCCCGTCATTTCGTAGTTTTGCAAAATAATATTAGCCTCAAAATCACTAAAATTGCCCCGTTTCACTAGCGTGAAAAACAATAAAGAATTACGTTTAACACAAAATAATAATAGGAGCATATACATAATTAAAATGTTAATGCTAAAAATAATAATGGATGCAACTCATCGCTCATTCGAAATAGTTGTTTTCACAACACTAATAATAATTAAACAAACCTCGATGCAATAATTAACCTCTACTCCAAATTTTCTTCTCTATTTCTAATTAATTTTTACTACTATAACTATCTCACCTAATAGTAAGTGATGATGCGATCGAACATGTTGTTGAAGCTCGCTTAAAATTACTGACTCTGCTTTGTGACAGATTTTCTGCGTGATGGTGGTGGCTAGCCAGACAGACATTCGCAAAATGCCCTATCACCATGACTTAACGTGCCCTCCGAAGCACTCGCGCCATCGCGCGAATGTCAACCATCCGAGTAATAACCACAGCAGACGTTGCTTAATATAGTTGACCGTTTAAAAGCTTTAAACGTTTTAGCTAAGTGAGCCTTTTGAAATGGACGTTCAAAAATGCTCACTACTACCTTCAAATAGAAAGTCTGTCGCCACGCATCAAACGGTGTGTTTCGGCAGCCGTCTAGTATTTCTAGATTAAGCCTAATTACCATCCTCGATCACATCATCACAACCGATGAGAACGTAGTCTATCAGATCCTGAATCCTAAATGCACTTAAGAGATTTCGGTCTTAGACGAATTGTTTACCTGGATCATTGCTATCGTCAGAGGTCCTGAAAGGCGCGATGAGTTTGTCGAAGTAAGCGAGTGTCGAGTCCTTCGGCCGTTTCGTTATGTCCGGAACCATTTTAAGGGCGGAGTAGTCAATCCGGAACTTGGATAAAAGCGACGCCATGCTGAAAATAACAATATCGTGTATTGATTACTGATACGTACCTATATAAGCTGTACTGTCACAGATGACAGAATAGTTATCCTGGCTTACATTAAAAATGGACTGTTTCACGCCTTCCTGTTGTTGTAATCGAAAACAAAGGAAGAGCAGCATACTACTACTACTATATATTATCTCAATAATTTAGGCATCGTAACTATCATTTATAACAGACACATAAGAAATTAAAAAAATATATATTACATAAAAGCCAAATCTTATTCTATAAATGAAGGTAACTTGCTGGCCCGTGATTGAGCTCCACGATTGAAAATGTAAAACTCGTAACAGAAAAAAACGTTCCCCTGGCAAATGAACTCAGTGCCAGTAACAAATGTTAGTCATAACAGGGACGATATGTACGACAGAACTTTTAATATAAAATACTCACTTCCTTTCTTCGATTTCAAGTTCCGTATTCTTATTGGCGAGCGTGAAGACGCGCAGTGGACAAGAGGACCACGCGCGTCGCGTCGACAGGATGTACGGGAGGAGGAGAGTGAGGCCTGAACCGAACAGGACATATATACAAATACACATTTTATTTTAAAAATAAAGAAAGTGGACAGTTTCTGTCAAATTAAATGTGACATCTTAAGAAAAAAATTAAACAACCATGTTCTTGCCACACGCTTGTGTACGGCTAAAGAGGGTAGGCAAAGATCTTTTAGGTGCTGAATAATGCTGAAATTCCATCACTCGGACTGCATACACGTGAGAGAGTCAACGATGGTGAAATCAAGATCAGTTTTGGTGAATAATTTTTTTGCTTGGTGGTAGGGTATTTTGCGAATGCCCGCCTGGCAAAAATCTTATGTTTTACAATAAAACTGATCTCGATTACTTATTGTTAGCATATTCTTCTTTATGTATTGTATGTTTGTTTGATTAATTTTATAATTGTGTCCGACTCGTGTCATTTGTGAGTTTGCGATGGCAGAAATGAGTTCTGAGAATCAGTGCTAGGGTAGGGGCAAGCTGTAGGTATGCTGAGTCGGAACTTATTCCCGACTTCTCACAACAATACATTAATATGTACTTTATAATTGTTTCTCAAGCTATGAATCAATATGTCAAGAAGAGTAATTCTCATACAGTAAGCGCTTTGATTTTGGACACAAATTCACAATTAACGAAACACGCACAGTCTTCCAAATTCAATTGGATTGGTTTATTGATTCGGAGCTTAGAAATCGCATCCAATTGGTCGCGCCAAGGTAATGTTGTTGCGCCGCACGGTACACTTTTTAAACCACGCCCGCTGCGGTAATGTTTACGTTCTGCTGTTTTTGAGCTTGAATAATATTTCTTTACATATTTATTAGTAGCTCTCAAGTATTTGTGCAGTTTATGTTTAGTTGTGTACGTGAGGAATAAATATATCTCCTTTCTTCTATCAATATTTACTGCTTTTGACAGTATTTAATGCTGATTATTGTTGATTATTGTGGGTAAGGGAACGTTACCGTACCTCCATCGTCGTAGAGCCACCACACGTCGACGGAGCCCGCTTGTCGCTTAGTGAACTGTTCCACCGACGTGAAGGAGGAGACTCGCCGAGCGTGCGAGGAGCCGAGCGCGCGCCGCACTGCGCTGCCGATGCCCGTGCCTTTACTGTGGTTACATTCAAACGTTACAAGCGATAATGGAATTGTATTGCCCTAGCATTCAATTTAGGCCAAGTGCGAGTCAGGCGTCAAAATGATTCATCTCAGCTTCCGAAGTAACTTCCCCGATTAAATGAAACAAAGTAAAATCTCTCAAAATTTTACGTAGGGGGCTAAATCTGACCCTCTCAAAAATATAATGAATTCCATCCCTCCGGTTCAGCGAGAGCTTATCCATTGTCCACAATAGATGCACGGGTTCAATTGATGTCACCTAACTTGAAGACTGGCAGAGTTTATGATGCTATTGTTATATTTTGTGATCCTTCCAAAATATTCGACTGTGTAAGCCACGTGCTGATTTGTAAACTTTCACATTATCATATTCGTGGAAAAGCTCTAAATCTTATAGAATCATATCTGTCAGAGAGGCTCTGCATCCTCCAGTTGGAGGAAATTATAATACTTCATCCGATTCTTTGGTAAAAACAGGAGTACCGTAACGATCAATTTTAGGACCCTTGTCTAGCGTAATATCAATGATCTGCCTTACATGGTCCAAGATTTCAGTGATATTGTTTTATTTGCAGATAAAACATCTCTGATTTTTAAAGTAATTCAAGGAAATAATGATAAGTAAATATGATCTCGAAATTGTTGGCCTCTAATAATCTTCACTTAAATTCAAAAAAGGCTAAAAGTTATCTTTACCAAATGTTACTTATGTAGAACCAAATATTAAGGGACAGAATTCTAAAACCAGATGTTAGATTTTGTCCCCACTTCTCCTCGCGTGTTTACTTCGCGGTGTACATGGCGCCACGTCCGCAAGTCAACGGTAATATTTTATTTGGTTAAAAATTTAGAGCGCTCTCTAGTAGAACTAGTAGAAACTATCTTGTCACACACGAATGTGATGTGTGCTGAAGCGCCATCTAGTATGCATACATGATACCAACCATTAGTTGATTGTATGCTGTAAATATCATAGTGTGACACAGTTAACCCTTTGCGATCATAGTTCCCGCGAGCCTAAATTTACCATACCTACAGTAGAACAAGTTTAGTCTTGATTATTACCAACTTGTTTGATTTTGCAGTTTTTGTGTATGTTCATTTTTAATGAACATGAACTATGGTTTTGATGAACATGAACTATGTATCTACTTTGATGCAAGGCGTAAGCTGTTACACAATAGATGGTTTATTTATTACAAAAACAAGTATATTGTGTAAAATTTACACAGAAAATCATAAAAAAACTTTTTTACCCCTGATCAAAATACAAATAGCGGGTTATACTATTGGGTATTTTTAACTGACTTCAAAAAAAGGAGGAGGTTCTTAATTCGTCTGTTTTTTCTTATATGTTTGTTACCTCAGAACATTTGACTGGGTGAATCGATTTAAAAAAATCTTTTATTGTTTGAAAGCTGATACTTGTTGTTTGGTTCCAGTTAAATTTCATCAAAATCGGTCAAGCCGTTTTTGACATACACTCCAATAACTGAAAAATATTTACTTATCTTGATGATATAGTCGTTGACAATGAATGAAGATCGATCCCGTAAGTAGCAAGGGTCATAAAAAGAAGTGTTTTTTTTTTAATAAAAATGGAAATGACTTCATCACCAAAAAGTGTGAATTAACTTGTCGAAGTCCAACACTAGTACCACGTGCACAATATTGTGATAATAGGTACTTTTGAACTATACTGGTACCGACTTGAACAAGTTATTTCACACTTTTGGGTGTTGGAGTCGGTTCCAATTTTTGTTTTTTTTTTATCAAGTAGCGTAGTTCATTCAGATCCTGGCTTTGTTTCCGCTAACAATCAAGGGTACCTGCTCGTGTCATTACTACAAGTCATATTAAGATTTCACTAACAAAAAATCACATGGAGAATGTAGTAGGTAGGTACAGTTATTGTTTCAATTTGTTAATAATAATAAATACATCTCGTGGATGCTATTGTGTAGATGAGTGGAACAACAAAACTTCTAACAAAATAATACCATTATTGAAATCACCCAAGGAGAAAGATAAGTATTTTGTTTGAAAATGTATTACTTTGTATTACTATTCATACGTAATACCACAATATTGCATATCGATTATAAAACCGTGGTATTACTGTTATTAACTGTATTTGTCAAAGATTACGAAAGATACGTTTATGTTTGTAAACGACACCCGTGCCGTCACTTGATGTATGTACTTGTATAGGTAGATTATGTTGCGAAGATGCACCGGAGTGCGACATAAAATCGGACATTCTATGAGAGTAGGGCTGCCATCCGTCCGGGTTTCCCTGGATTTAGCATTTTTCCAATAACCCTGCATATTAATAAAAAAATAATCGAAAGGTGAATGTTTCGAGATTTGTCTTAATATACTCTTTGTGTAATAGTGTATATCAACAATGCGTCGTTCTTCTCCTCCATTTTCTATACTAGAAAAATAACAAACTTTTATTGATTTTCAAATAATATTTTTGGTGTCCGATATTAATCGCCGGTTTTCGGTACGCGTGTCAAAATTCAATTCATCTAACAAGCCATCACAATTAACAATCCGCTAACTTTCAACGGGTTTCTGGAACGCATATTAATGAAAAATTACAGAACACCTGATTAAAATGCTTGTTTATCTATGATAACATGAAATTTGAAAATGTCGTTCAAATTCATTCATTCTCTAGTGTTCTGTCTTTTTTTAACACATAGCGTTGTCTCTTCTGTTTTGACATGAAATTAATCCCAAATCATTTTTAGCATCACCACCGTTACTATGGTTACCAATTAAATATGACGGATGATCGTAAACGTAAAACAACAAGAGAGAGGAGTTCGAAGCGTTCCTATTTGTCAAAATACAAGCAGATTTGGGCATTCACATCCAACAATACTATTTGCGCTCGGATTTCTAACTGACAGAGTCCAGTCGTGCGAGTGTACGCTCTAATACCTAAAATGTCAACATTGATGGGTTATCGCTAGTGGAATTATCAAATTTCATTAATTTTTATGAATCCAGCAGTGATAGCTCAGTGGCTTTGGCTATGGACTGCCGCGCAGCAGGTCCATGGTTCGAATCCCGCCGCGGGCTTGAGCTTCACCGCATGGTGGAAGGGCATTTTGTGAATGCCCGCCTGGCTAGCGACCACCCTCAAGTAGAAAATCTGTCGCCAAGCACCTAACGGTGTGTTCCGGCAGCTGTCCTTGATAGCCAGAGTAATTCTAGGTTAAGCCTGTTAACACCTTCGACCACATCATCACTTACCATCACGTGAGATTGTGGTCAAAGGCTTACCTATCAGCTATAAAAAATTAAATTAAAAAAAATCCCTTTATCCTCAATACCATCATGATGATTATAAATACTCTTTAATTTTATAGTTATTATGTCAGTAATAGTTTATTGATAGTGAAAGTCACTAGCGTACGTGAAAATGTGCGTGTTTGTCTTCCCTTACTTGTTGCTTTATATCGTAAAAATCGATTAAAATAAAAAAATCATGAGTGGCATTTTTTATTGCTGCTAGGCTACGCTTTGACTATAATCTCACCTGATGGTAAGTGATTGACGTCTGATGATGATGAAGTCAGTAGAGAAGAATAGGCAAGAACAGCCGTCGTAACATACCATTAGATCCTTGGTAATATATTTTCTACTTGAAGGCCAACAACTATCAAGCCTATCAATGATTCTAAAAACTCCCGCCCTCGCATCATGCGGTGAAGTGGAAGACCGCGGCGAGATTCTAACTATGGACCTCCTGCGCATCAATACAAAATAATACCACTTCTAACATCAACGTGAATATGTTGTAGCCGCACATCAGGCGCTAAACAGAGCTTTAAACCATATCTTAACGCCCTCAGCCGAAAGGTGTTTTCTCAAAGAGGGTTGGGGTTTGGAAGGTCCATAACCTACTTATCTTGGAAATGCTTTTGTTGGTATTACAATCTACCCAGCTGCGGTTTGTTTAATGGCTGCTATGGTTATGTTATAGCACCCTATTGAGTAACAAATGAGCAGCAACACTATAATCACGTAGTCTTTAGTAATATATTTACGTAGTTCTATAATCGGACTCTTGTTCTATACTCGCTCATCATACACACCGCTAGGGAATGGAACACTCTGCCTGAGTCTGTGTTTCTGGTTAATTACGGGGGGGTTTTCTAAACCGGAGTGAATAGGTATCTTCAGGGTAAGCGAGCTGCATCATCGATGGCATCGTCACTTAACATCAGGCGAGATAGTGGTGAAGTGCTACCCAGTACCTTCGGTATGAAAAATAGCAATATGTGTTTTTAGAGTAATCATACTTGATATAATTCTGTTCTTGTTCTATCTTATCAGTTATTAGAGTAAACGTTGTAGGTAGGAATGCTTAAAACTATTTTTATATATTTTTACGATATCAACACGTTAATCTTAGAATAATTGGTCGATTTTGGGCAATTAGAATTAGTCAGTTTAACAAACCGTTAACGTACCGAAAAGCTTTTCAGAAACCCAAAATTGAAATAATTGTCGATTAATTGGAGATTTGACATTAGTGTTGACAAACAGTCACATGAAGTTTTTAGAAACCCAATCTGCGTATGACAATGGATTAACAAGTATTTAAAATAATTTGTCGCTGATTTGCGTTTCAGAAACCGGGGGTAAGAATTTTATTGGTAAGTAAGTTATGGGATAGTATCAATAACCAAGAAGCATCCTCCTATCCAATATATGGGGTTGTTTATATGGCTACCATATGTTGTTTATACAACACAGAAGATGTAACATATAAAAACATAATGGCTATAATGTGTATAATTTTAACTTTTGTTGAATTACCGGCCGCCCCTTAACACCAAAACGTCCTGGGGAATACTCTCTTTGGTAGTATATCCGCTACACTTTGGTTATTAAGGGCGTTATAGTTAAGTCCTCTATAATGCACCTTACTCGATGTTCTTACGTAAGTATTGGTATGGTGCTAATTATTTCATTTTCTTTTAGTCAGTTCTTAATTCTTATGCTATTCAAGAAAACCATGGAAAGTCTCATTCTAAAGCAGAAGCTTAGGCTTCATCTTTTTGTATTAAGTTTTCATTTCAGAATTTCATTATCTCTATCGCATCAAACGTTTACGGCCATCTTTTTACTACTAATTTATATGTACTAATATATTACGTACTCGATAATACCATGAATATTTCAATAACTTTCCATGTATGAAAGTTTGTGTTTTCTATAGTAGTGGACAGAAGGACGGTGTTTACTCAACATAGCTTTGTAGTAAATTGAAAATGTTGTTCTACTGTAACTATTACGCTGTGGCAACTCGTGTCCATCCAAGACATACTTTTTCGAGATCTATGAAAAAACGTGTTCAGGTAGCTAGATTAGGTAGTACCTATTTAATGTTCACGTTCATTAGATATACTAAACTCTCTAATTATATGAAAACATGGAAACTCGAGATACCTAATAAATTTGCAAGCATTGTAATCGTAAATTGAATACGCGTCAGAAAACTTAATTATACGTAAATATAATACGTATCAAATAAAAAGTAATACAAATAAAAAAGTCACCAAAAAGAATCTAGGTATGTGAGATTCGATCCACGGTACTCGATCTTCTGATTCGACTTCAGTAGTTACACACTATACAATCATTGACCAAGGTGTCGAAAATTACACACATATCGTTTATGCCTTACTGTCAGACACATTATATTGGTCCACGTACATACGTAAAATTATTATTGTATTATTAAGAATTATGTCGTAAAATTAAAATTAGACCAAAAAGAATCTCTTTACGCTGGATTCGATCCACGTGCCTCTCAATTGCGAAGCGATGTCACTTACTATGCGCTATTTGAACGACGATTGATTTGTCGAAAATTATGTACATAACCTGTGTGCCTTATTGTCAGAAACTGTATAAATTAATCATGATCCATCTAAAATAATTACAACACATTCATTACGAAAAATTCTGAATATTGCTTATAATAATTATTTTAGGTAGCTAAAGTTGTACCTATGTCTTGTAAAATGTTTGAAGTGTTTTTTATATTGCGTTAGGGTTCACAATCATATCATAATTTCATTAATATAAGAGATATATACATAGGTACATGGAGAAAGGAAGCCATAGATGCTTACCTTATTATGTCCATCATGCGTTTTTGACGATTTTTTGCATTCCCAAAGCGTTTATTTATAATTTTACCCATGTTTTATTTTAATTGAGATCGCCGAGAAAAGTGACACAGGTCCGACGCATGACGCGGCTGACCGCGATATGAGCGAGGATGATAGCAATATACGTAGATCGCTGGAGTAAATAGTGCGACATGATGTTAACGCTTCTCGGAATGAAAGGGCGTATGTGACATTTTGTAAACAGGCTCAGTACGCATTAACTGTGCTTTTTTTGGATTAAAATAATCAATGAAATTTATTGTACTTAAAAAATCAATATTTTAGAAAAAAAATCCAATTTTTAATACACTAAAATCTGGCGGAAAAAGTAGGAATCCTCTATTTTCAGAGGTGTTTTTGAGATTTTTTTCTATCGAGCCAATTATTAGGAAACATGTTTTGAAATCGATGAAAGTATTACTTATATCCTTGAGTATCGTGTATTTAAATTGCAGTACCATCCGGTACCTGGTTTATGAGATTTTCCATATCATGTTGGCACTATTTCGTAATTTCCGAGCCTTAAGCTTGGCTAAGATAACATTTAATTACATGGACACAGAAAAACTTATGCAGGTTAGTCAGTAATATCTCGATTGCTACTACTAAAATACATATATCTCGTAATATCAAAATAAAAACGGCTCATATTTGATATTGTTAATTATTTATCATTTGAAAAATTACAAAGCTCCCAAATTTACTTCATCACGTCATAATATCTCTGTTTATTTTACTTCTTTCAAATTGTTTTAATTGTTATAGGAAATGGATTTTAATTTTTGAGCTTATTATAATTTTTATTATTTTTTATGTTCTTTGAGTGACTTACTTGTATTTATTTATTATGTTACCTATTAGACCTCATACAGTCTACATGACAGAAAAATTTTTTTTTTTTACTTTTTTACTTAGGTGTATATTTAGAATAATAAAAATGAAACAAAAATAAAACTTAATTGTATCACTTTTTCATACTTACCTACTTATTAGCTATATGAAAAGTTGTTTCAATATACTTAAAACAATCATTAGGTAGGTATAGTATTTATTTAATACACCACATAAATGATTTTATATATTTATGGATGTCTGGGTTAATTATATGTCAGTGTGAGCTGCAATTTAAATTCTACATAATCTAGTTATAAATATCTCAAAATCAAATAAACAAATTTAGAATACGTATACACTCAATGTGACACCAGCCTAATTGCACTCGCTACTTATAATGATTATCAATCGCACACATAGATCGAGGTAGCTGTTATCTATGCTACACAGACAACTCACACACTCAACTCACGCACACCATTCTCTATAAACTATACAAGAAATTTGCGGCTACACATGCTTCGGGATGCACAACACAAATAGACATTTTATCCTTCCTACCTCCATGTTACCTTTCGTATTTTAGTCATTGTAATATGAACAAGATCTCTTAATGCTGTATGTTTTAGTAAAAAAGTTGAAATAACTTAGATATAATTGTGTAATGTTTATGTAAACCTACGTGCAAGGATGTTGACAAGTCTTTTGTGAGCTAATAATTCACATTATCTGTGTATAAGTGTGATACGAGTGCAGGTACCTACACTGTAATGGGTATGTTCCAAATTTGTGTTAACAATTCAAGTAAGCTTATATTTTTTACATAATATGTATATTATTTTGTTGATCCGTATTTTTCTTTCTCTTATTAAAAATATGTTCATATATCCGAAAATAGGTTCTTGATGTGCAGTTTCGTAACAATGTCGTGTATTCTACATTCCAAACAGGATCTATCATAAATTTTTAGTTTCTAATTAATACTTAAATTAATTGTAATGACGTCTTATCCTTAAATAAATGTTCTCTGGGAGAAACTAGTCCACCCACAACACAGGATATCCTAGTGTGGGGGCTAGTGTGATGTAAGACAACTTGTATATTGGCTATTTTATTGCATAGTATTATAGTAAATAGACAAATGTTACTCATCTATTGTTAAAATTCATGTCATCTGTCTGATCTATGTACCTGTTTTTTGCACAATAAACATTATTATTATTATAAACATTATTATTATTATTATAGATTCAACACAGTGGGATCCACATATACATGATTTATCCGGGAGACTGCGTTCCGCTGCATATGCAGTTCGTAAGATAAGACAGTTAACAGACGTAGCTACTGCAAGGCTAGTTATTGGAGTAACAGATCATGACACTATTATTGTTTTTTTCAGCCAGATATAAAAAAAAGTCCAGCCTCAAATAGGAATTCAACTCATTGCGAAGTAAATTTAAAAAAATTAACTACTATGATGGAACCCAAGTCATTTATATTTCTAGATAAAAAAACATGAAAAAAATTGTTTTCAATTTACTCAATGAGCTCTAAACGAGGACACCTCATATGCTGTGTTGCATACAGTGTTTTTTGCTAACTTCCATGTAGTTTTGAAGCCTTTTTTTAGAAGTGAAATTCTAGTCAAATATTCAATTGGATTTGTTTTACATCAAATGACTATGTTTCAGGTTTGTAATTCATTTCATTTATGAGCTAGAGACTCGGAGTCTCATAAGAATGGCTTCGTTTACCCCTGTGGGTACGGAATCCAAATAGGGAAAACTTTCTGTGACAGAATGATATTTTTATACCTTTATAATGGACTTTTGAGCTCGTAACATTAGTAAGGTACTTTAGCTATCGATCAAGGAAATATGTTGCAAAAGTAAGAGTGAACTAGTTAGGCATCTGATTAACAAATACTGAAACCGACGTTTTCTATTATAGTTTAAAAGCTGTGATCGAAACTAACAAATAGTTTGTCTATAACAGGCTGTCGCAACGCGGCTCCTTAAATAGGCCGGACTCGCACTTGGTCACTTTTATTTTAATGTATTTCGTTCAATTGAACCTATTTAGGAACAGTTTACAGCACGTATAGTTTCAGGTCTGTTTTATCTGTGAAAAGAGACCATTCACACGGCCTTATAGTATGTATCACGCCGGTCCATTACAGTTGCAGTGTCGGCCTACTTGACACTGCACTGCGTTAGTCACTCCGAGACATTATTCCTTATGTCTCGTTAGTTCAACAATTTCATTAAACACTGATTTCATTATATCGTAAACACATAAGTGTTGTGCTATTGCTTCGAGGCAAAATAACTGACACTGCAGAGATACCCAACAAGAGAGTACCACCGGAATTTGGCCGAAGAGACCTAGCACCTGGTATGATAGTCAAATTATACTTAATTTTAGTTAAGGGATATAATATATACAAATCACGCCTCTTTCCTGTAGGGGTAGGCAGAGACCACAGATTTCCATTTGCTACGAACCTAACATATCACTTTCGCTTCATCTACACCTATCAATCCTTTCATACATAAGCGTCAGTTTAGGATACACCTGATTTGGCCTTTTTCAGAACGTCTTCAATCTGATTTCAGAACGTTCACCTAGGTCTTCCCCTTCAACACTTCCGTTCACTTGTCCCACGTATACCTGTTTAGACATTCTCTCCACATGTCCAAACCATCTTAATATACCTATCTCGATTTTTGTATTAATATAATAATATATGATGATACATAATAGAGTAGGCGGATAATATCTTATACCGATCTCTTTCAAGAATAAGTATTTAATTATTATTTTTTTATTTATCAACATTATGTATTACAATAGTGATACGATAATTAGTGTCTAAAACCCTAAGTAAGGTTTATCCAGCCACTTACGTTCTCGACAAGTATACAAAAGTAAAAATATTTCAATACTACAAACAAGCGGATACATTATAAACTACATCAGCGCGGTCCACAAGCTTTATCAGTGTGTGTGTTATCTGACAGTTGTGCTTGGTTACAAATAGTATCAATACATATTATATTTGGTACTATTATAGTATATTTGGTATATTATAATTGGTTCTATCAATTAGCAATGATACACTATGACGGAGGATACTAGGATAGTAGAAATGTTATGGGCTACGAATCATTATTGATAAGCAATGGGTAAAAAATTATAGCCGTATTACAACTGGTGGTACTAAAGGAAGTATTATTCTAAAGGATGTATTATATTAGTTATTAGCTTACCTCTCCTTGATCTCAGGTTTGGGTGTGACACTGGCTTCTTTGTTAGAGGCGGTTGGATCGGCGGAGACACCCGCTCGCCGCAGCTGTGGTGACCCACCCATAGACACGTCTGACATACTACTCCCTGTATAAATAGCACGACATCATTTTAAACTAGGTTTATTTTCTTTTACATAGACTAGCAGAAGTCAACTCTGAGAGGTTGTTAGCATTTTTCCACTAACCCTGTATAGTCGCCTTTAACCTAAAGGAGTTTTATTTCTGTCACAAAAGCTATCGCAACCCAAAAACACGCATGAAAATGCCTGATGACTTAACTAAAAATAAAATTTATAGATAAATGATAGATATGTTTATACATAAATTGTGATAAATACATTAAGATAGATATGTTTATACATAAATTGAGTTAGATATGTTAATAGATAAATTGAGATATATATATTCATATATTGATAGTGGTGTATAAAGTGCCGCGTTTTGCAGTTTCACTTCCAGAAATAGGGTCGATTTATCCACAACGAATATTTCTCAAAATCAATTAAACGAATATGCATAGTCTTTAGTCAAAATAATGACAGTACTCTAAATGTTTTAGCCATTTAAAAAAATGAGTTAATTATAATGGGATTTTGATCGATGGTAATAATTTTAGTGAACAAGTCAATTTAGAAAAGATCCCAAATATTAATCCATCCTAGACAAATGTGCCCATTCTCCAGTATTTGAATAGTGCCCTGAAACATGCACATTTCCACTCGGTAAACACTTTTCAAACTGCACTTTCTTAACGTAACGTTGTATTAACTTAGAAATGATGATATAACATATATAAAACACATGTACAAAAGGATTGATTCCAGAATTCTATCGGAAACACATTAAAAGATTTTCAATTTATTTTATCAAGAAAGTTTGATTTAATAATGATTCCCTTTAGCAAAACCCTTGTATATAGTCACAAAATATATATCTCAATTTTAAAACCCTACTGCACATGTAATGAGTTAGGTTACTCGTATGTACATGGAATAGATAAATCTTTGGTTATTTTTTCAAATCTACCCTTAAATTTTAAAATGTGTTTTTTTATTTTTTATTGCTGATAGGTAAGCCTTTGACCACAATCTCACCTGATGGTAAGTGATGATGTGGTCGAAGGTGTTAACAGGCTTAACCTAGAATTACTGGCTCTCAAGGACAGCTGCCGGAACACACTGTTAGGTGCTTGGCGACAGATTTTCCACTTGAGGGTGGTCGCTAGCCAGGCGGGCAATCGCAAAAATGCCCTTCCACCATGCGGTGAAGCTCAAGCCAGCGGCGGGATTCGAACCATGGACCTGCTGCGCGGCAGTCCATAGCCAAAGCCACTGAGCTATCACTGCTTCAAAAAATGTAAAACAAAATGGCGTCTTACCTCTTGAGTGCGTGTTCAAACTCTCTGTCGACTTGGACTCCTTGTAGCTATCGCCCATGGACCCTGGACAAAGCATGGACCGACACGTAATGATAGCCCTCATACCTGATACTGAACCTTACCTACACCCGACCAGGTACATATGTAAAAATGTCTTTGCGGTGTCTGATTCTTTAATACAATTGGTGTTTTTAGAACCCTCACGAAAACAATTATACTGCAAATAACGCAAGGCACTATATGAAATTATATTGGACTATAGTAGAAGTGGACATTAAAACACATCATAACATTATTACATTAATTTTGGAATCATATTATATAAATTTTAAGTTAGAGCATAGAAGACATATCAAAGTCGAACTCAAAATCTTACTTTTTTGTAATTATTACAAAAAAGTGAAATTTAAGTTGGTATGGCACATTATCTTATATGTGCCTGGTCAGGCTTAATTTAGTGACGACATAACATTAGAACAAAGCGGGTGAGGTGGTTTCAGTTAGTCAAAGAGCACACTAAGTTTTCAGGGCTTGGATTTGTTTGTTTACACTTGTATTTTTTTAATGATGTATGTTGGTATGATTTTTATAAACGTGCACAAGTCACAACTTAAACTGCACTGCGCCCATCACACGGAGACATACAATTGTAAAGTCTCATGTGCCTGTAATTTCGTAATTACTTACAGGCCCTCCAGGACAGCTTGCGGAACACAGTGGTAGGTGCTTGGCGACAGATTTTCTACTTGAGAGTGGTAGCCAGCTAGGCGAGCATACACAAAATACCTTTCCAGCATGCGATGCAGCTCAACCTTGCGTGGGGATTGAACCACGGACCGGCGGCTCGGCAGTCCATAGCTATTGACGCTGTGCTGACGATACATACGTGAGAAAGCGGACAAGTCCTTATGTCCCATATCGTTGAGGTATGCGCGCAGATCGTCGTCCAGCGCCTCGCTCGTGTACTGCCCGCCCTCCACGCGCAGCACTGCCAGCGCCATGTGCACGTCTAGAGCTTTGCTGGAAAAATATATTGGTATCGAATATGTAGCGCTCGTAGCGAACTTTGCTTAGCCGTTTTTAATCGATCATCTAACTGAAGCCGTCAGTCGAGGTCATAACTTGGATGGGTGACCACTGGTGACATTACTACTGAGCGTGCACGTGCTTCGGAGGGCACGTTAAGCCGTCGGTCCCAGTTATTGTCTTACGATGGCAGTCGTTATAGCATAGTAGTACGGCATGTTTTTGAATGCCTACCTGGCTAGCTACCACCCTCAAGTAGAAAATCTGTCACCTACCATCTAACGGTGTGTTCCCGAAGCTGTCCTTAAGAGCCAGTAATTCAAGGTTAGCTTGAACAACATCTTCTACCTCATCATCACTTACCATCAAATAATATAGTGGTCAAAGACTAGCCTATCAGGTATTAAAAAAAAACGTTTTTATACAGCATTGACCCTACCTCATCCGATAGGAAGTGATGATACGAACGAAGATATTGTTCAGGCTAATTTAGAATAACTAGGTCAAGGGCAGATGCAAGAACACATCGTTTTTGTACTTCATAGCTGTGCAGTACAGTAGCTACCCAGGCAGGCATATACAAAATGGTTTATGCATCAGCGTACACGTCCACCTACAGTAGTGGTAAGCGCTGCCATCGGCTGCCAAAGAAACTTTGCCATCCGCTGTCAATAACATCTATTGGGTCATCATCGTGTCTATTGGGTTCTCCAATTATAATAATTAAATATTACTATAGTCTGTTTTGATGATATCGAATACTTCTAAAATTTACTGTACAAAAAATTACGTTCTTTTTTATGATTTAAATTTGCATACTCAGTATATTCGTAACAAAATTTTTTGTTCGCGTTTATCATATAAAACAATATTGTAATAGTATTATGCACTAAAACATATAAATCAAATAATTCGACTAGAATTCTTGTAATTTTAAAAAATATCGTCATCCTTCTGATGAACTTTCTGCAGATACGTCAATAATAAATTGCTCTAACATATTTTGTACATGATTGTCGACTCCATACATTTTTGTTTCTATCTTGATTATCACATGATGGAGACGTGACTACCATTTATATCTATCCACTTTAGCTACTCCTTGTAACAAAAGAGTTCATAAATTTTATAACTTTTGTTATTTCCTGCCATAGCCCTTCACTTAAGACCAAATGAGTACAGTAACTAGTAATGAGTACCGACAATTTTACTGCATTACTATTTGTTTTTATGCCTGATAGGTTAGCCTTTGACCACTATCTCACCTGATGGTAAGTGATGATGTGGTCGAAGATGTTGTACAGGCTAACCTAGAATTACTGGCTCTCAAGGACAGCTGCCGGAACACACCGTTAGGTGCTTGGCGACAGATTTTCAACTTGAGGGTGGTAGCTAGCCAGGCGGGCATTCGCAAAGTGCCCTACCACCATGCACTTGAGGGTGGTAGCTAAAAAATTTGAGCAATGTAGAAAAATTTTCGGTATTCGTTTGCTAAAAAAAACAGACTATATGTAAATGTGATTAAGTAGTGTTGATTCCGACCCTAATGTATGGGAGTGAAAGTTGGATATGGCAGAAAAAACATGAAAGTAGAATAAATGCAGTGGAGATGAGAGCACTGAGAAGCATGATTGCAGTCAAACGGAGTGACAGGATAAGGAATAGTGTGATAAGGTAACGATGTGGTGTGAATGAGGGGATATAGTGACAAAAATCGAGAAAGGTATGTTAAGATGGTTTGGACATGTAGAGAGAATGAATGAAATGAGAATGACTAAACAGGTATACGTGGGACAATTGAACGGAAGTGTTGGAAGGGGAAAACCTAGACGAACCGACAGCTAAGCGTTCCGAAATCAGATTGAAGACGTTCTTGAAAAAGGCCAGGTCAGGAGAGTACCCCAAACCTACGCTTATGTATAAAAGGATTGATGAGTGTAGATGAAGCAAAAGATATATGTAAGGATCGTAGCAAGTGGAAAACTGTAGTCTCTGCCTACCCCCACGTGCGGAATTATTGTGACATCTATCTTTTGTAAGTACATTGTGGAATCGTTTGTCTTTCGTTTTTTTTTTCCTTTATATTGACTATACGTATTTGAAATTCTACTGTTCTTATTTTTATTTTTTTCTACTGTTTAATATGTATTTGTTCTTCTAGCGTTTAATATGTATTTGATTTAATTTTTGTTCCAATTTATTGTAAATAATTTTGATCAATTCCTGCATTACTTATTGTTATTACTTTTTGTGTCATTAATGTAAATGGTACGGTGATATTCTTGATCTATTAAAAAGAAAACCTTAGTACATGAATGTATTTTTAGGTTAAACTACGAAGTGTTCTTCAGAAAGGCGTCATCTATGAAAGAAACCACGTACTCAAACATTTATTCTATTGTACCTCTCATATCATAACTAATCCCAACTTCCCCTTTGGGTTTCAATGAAATATTAAAGAATCTACCCACACTAAGGATACGAAGAGATTCAATGTTATTAATAGCGCCACCTCTTAACTAAACATACTTACTGCATAACTTCCACATAGTCAACAACTTCATTCCTGTCGCATGTGAGCCAGTCTTCTTTAAAGCCCATCATGAGTATATTCGGCTTCAATTTCCCCAAACCGCTCGCTTGCACGAGAGCACTAGCGCCATCTTTGAAGGAGACATCGTCAACTACCGAGTAGAACGCCTTTATCTTGCGTTTGTTGAACCATTGGTAGGCGCGGCTGTTAAGTGATTCGCGGCCTCTGTGGCTTACTTGACCCTACAAGAAATATATTTATATACATATACAGTGTAAACTCTATATAACAACACTGAATGGACTATGCATTTTATGGCCTTATATAGAGTTGTCGTTAAATGGAGAAAAGAAAAATGTTTGTGAGCAACTAAGAATATGATAAGGTATAGATAGATAATCCATTACTCCTACTTATCATATAAATAATCATGGTCAACAACAGTCTACACGTGCTGCTTGCACGTGTAGACTGTTGTTGACCATGATTCCCAATTTGTAAACAAAACAAAGAACTTCTTATAAAGTTGCATATGCATGATGCCGACAGTTTATTACAAGGCTAAGATAATAAAGCGATAAAAGAACGTACACAGCTACGCAATTTTTACTAATTGTGGCAACGTAAAAGGTACTTTAATTACTTAATTGTTGTCGTTATTGAGAGTGAGTGTAATTCTATATACACTCACGTTTGTTTCATTGTACGGAAGATAAGCTAACCCAACCAAAGCCAAGTGATTTCGACGCTTTATGGAGTTTGTCGTTAAATTGAGTGACCTTCCATGGAGTTTACACTGTATTATCATTTTAGGGAGGGTTTCATCCACCTGAGGTTTTTAAGCTAATATATTTTTTTAATAATCAAGAGGAGTCTAACAATTGGAATTGTCCAATCGGTGATATTCCTTGTCCGTTAGTGAATAAAAAGTTGTTAATTAGTGAGTACCTAATTGATTTAGCATTCATTTTGAATTATAAACAAATAAAACCATATTTGGTAAGAAAAAGTCAACATTTGTCCTTACTGTATCCTTATATGGTCGTTGCCTTAGTTACACCTTGTTTCGAAATAATCCCCTTAGCTAAAATGGTGCAAAAATTTTGCTGTTGCTGATTATAACGTAAATGACAGAGTCATTTGTTTTTTTACTAACAGGCTCACTCTTGACCGTTATCTTACCTATTGGTAAGTAATGTAGTCGAGGATAGTAAACGGACTAGGCGTAGCTTGAGTTAATCTCTCTCGAGGACTGGTACCGGAACACAATGTTAGATGCTAGGCGACACATTTTCTACTTGAGGGTGGTAGCTAGCCAGTTGAGCATTCACAAAATGCACTTACACTATGCGGTGAATCTCAAGCCGTCGGTGGGGATCGAACCATGGACCTGCGCTGCTGCCCAGCAGTCCATAACTATTACCTATCTCAGCTGAAGAAAATTCAAGTTGCATGTGAAGAATATTTTGATAAAGAAATCTTACTACACAGTTTGTGATTACTTAAACGACAAAAATGCTTGGACTGGTTCGCCTCTGCCAAGCTAGCGCCTAACACCTATGTAATGTAAATTAAGTATTGTAATAATTTTACTATATAGTATGTACTTAACACATTGTTAAAAAACGTTTAAAAGAATGGCCTCGAGTTTCTTGCCTGTTCTTCTTGCAGTGGCTCTATAATTTTTGTTTGCTAAACGTGGCAGTACAATGTAGTATATTTCAATATTAAAATTTGTAATTGACCTTCATAGACGCCTAAATTGAATAAATGATTTTGACTTTGAGCTATCACTGCTTCAGAATTCTTTGTGCGAGTTCGAATGTTCGCATTACTGTGTTTCGGTTTGAAAGGTATGGCTACCGGTGAAATTACAGGCACATGAGACTTCACAATTTGATGTCTCAGGGTGATGGGCGCAGTGCAGCTACTTTTGACGAACTGCATCTGTTATAAGCAGAGTTTACCGCTTAAATCACGATTGCATAAAAAAAAAATATAAAAATAAAAATGGCATGGCAAGTTACCTGTACAATATGTCCACAAAGCATAAGCGACAGTCCCTTAGTGAGGAGATAGCTGAAGTCGGTGAGTATCGGCCTCTCCCCGGGAAACCCAGTCAGTACCAATATCTGAGGCCTGAAATATTCATAACATTTTTATGTGTAATGTGTTACAATAACTAATTGGACCAATACATCTGGACTTAAAATAAACCGTAAAAAGGCTCAAGTTATGTTTGTTGGAAGTCCACGTTTCATCTCGTGGGTGGACTCGGCTACCCTCCCTTCAGTTAAGTACTGTAGGATATCCATTCCGTGCAGTAAAAGCGTTCAAAATGTCATGTGGGTGCTACACCAAGTCCCCGCAATGTCTCAAAGAACGCTTTAGCTTCTTACACAGTAATCAGTGCATTAATGTTAGGTCATCAGAAACCTTATTTTTAATGCTTCTGAGTGTGCAATATCTTCTAAGGCCGTTCATTTACAGAACAAGCTGTTATATTGTGGAATTCCATATTAGTCTTTATAGTAGTGCCTCTCCGGGCTGTAGACCTCGCAAGTGTGCCCTTGCAAATGGGTCAAGAAATCCAAAAATCTAGATTAAGCCAAGTAAATAAAAAATGTTTTTCTTCGTATTATGTCCAACAAAATCAATGACACGTGGGCCCCAGCGAATGTAGTTTCAGAAATAGATAGGTAAGTAGTAAATATACAATAATTTTACATACTTTGTTATATATTTATCTCGAATTAATATACTGGCTACAAAAACATGGAAAATAATTAATTGATTATACAAGAGAGAGCCTATCACTTTTAGGCGACTGACGTGCGTATGGACATTGCCGTTAAATTAAGCGCAGGCGTCCATAGTTTCAACACCTTATAAGGTATATCTCCGTCATTGTGAAAAAATTACAAAAACTGAATCGACAAAAAAAAATATGGGCTTATCAAACCTGCTCACAAAATTTCGTGAGAATCGGTTAAGAAATGCTACCTATAGAGGAGAGAACGCACGAAACTTACGAAAGCATTTTTGTCTAAGTTGAAGCAGAGACGCTTCGCTCGAACTAAGTTCACGCTCAGTCAATTAAGTTTGCTCTGTATCTGATTAGTTTAAATTAACAAATAAAATAGTTTTATTTTTCCAACTCACAATTATATGTTTATTTATTTTCATTTTTATCGCAGCAGTTTTAAGTTCACACATTTACCTATAAGCAGCAACAATATAACATGGAATCAATACAGAAACGTAGTAGCAGTGTGAAGGCTATTAGTAAAGTCATACCAGATTGCTTTTAAAAAAAAAACGAGAATTATAGTGGAATTTCATAAGGTATCGTGTACATGCGAAGAAAAAAGGAAATCTTATAGAATCACTAGCGTATCTAGATGAAGATTAAAATACACATATATGGAATTAATATCAATACAATACATGTGACTTATATAAATAAATTCTTATTTAGAATGATATTTAATGGGCTAAAATCGAAAAAAACATACGTCAAATGCTTCCATAGAAGTACTCGTTATATAGGCAATTAAAATATTTTTGTATTAAATTAAATTGTAGAGTTTAAAATATCGAAAAAAATATATGAACATAGAGTACTCACCTGTTTTTCGCCCACGTAGAACACAAGTTTAGGTCACGTGGGAGTCCTAAGAGCGGTCTCGAAACTCCCACAACAAGACTTAGTAACGTAATAGACACGGACATATATTTACCTGTAGTTCTTAACATGTTCAGTGACTCTGTTCAGTTGGTGGACGCCGGTCAACGCTGCCTTGTATGTCTGCGCCTGGGTAGTCGATCCCCAGTTTACGTCTACAAAGAAGTTGTACAGTTGTTATACAATAGACGAAATTAAATAAAGAGATTTTGTTAAGCGTTTGATTGCGTATCATAGAAGATAAAGATAATAGAGAGAAGCGTAAGATAGAGAGACATTTTCACAGAACGATACGAACCAGAATTGATGAGGAAGGCTAGAGAAAGGGACTTATGGAGAGAGTCATGGGAGGCCTACGTCGTTGAGGCGAATATTACGGAAGGACTAGATAGTAATAATGAATTCTAGCTAATATTAATAGTATATAATATTATGATAATTTGTAGATTTACTTTGTGTGCATTAAGAAGTAGGAATAAAAGCTTTTTTATTTTATTTTATGATAGCGTATCGACTAGAGACGTGGGAGAAAGACAAGCTCTGTGCAATGTATAAGAACAGACCAGGTTTCCTATAAGAGACGAGCAGGTACAAGGCGAGCAGGCAGGCGATGGTGACGAGCGCCGTCACCCACGATATCACGAACATGATGGCTACACACAGCATCGACCCCACCAGGGAGAGCCACATGTTGTACAACTGGAACAACAACACATTATTATACTCCCAAACCGATGGCTTGATAATACGATAGAACGGACGAATTCGAGCTTTCAGTCGTCACCACGATATCTCAATTGGTAGCTGCGCTTATTTGGTAGCTTGTTCTGGCTTATTGTCTAAATAGAATAACCATTTTGACATTTCAACTATCATTACTTTCGGAAGTTAGATCTAAAGGCTTTTGTGGTAAACGTCTTTGAGAATAGCAATGAATGCATTAAAGGTTGTATATATACTATATCTACGAATAAATACGTAAAGTAGTGCAACTATCATACAGTAAGCGCTTTGATATTCGACTTATCAAGTTCACAATTAAAATATACACGCACAATCTTCCAAATTCAATTGGATTGGTTAAATGATTTATCCCTAAGAAATGATCGATTGGTCGCGTCAAGGTAAATTTGTTGTGCCGCACGGTACACTTTTTAAAGCATAAGGTTGGCGTTCTGCCAATGCGACCGGGTGCTCTTTTCTATCTTTTCCAAACAATGTATAAACTTTCAAAATTACAAGGAAAGGAAAAATTAGAACCACGAGCGGGATTCGAATCCACGACCACGATCTGTATAGCTGGGACATACTCTGACAATTGAGCTATCATGGTGAGTGAGTCAGAGCTCAAATGTATCCTTCTGTTCCTATCGATTACCTGTCTTCAGTCTACGCTCATAAAAAAGTCCTTTGTTAACATTTTATAAGCTGATTCGCTAAGAAGGCGTTATTGCAAATATTGCACTGTTTAAATTATGGGTCACCGTAAACAATGAGTTGAAAAATAAGTCTTGTCTATAGTTCAATTCAGTTTGGCTGCAGATACCGCTCCGTCCCCTTAAAACGGCCTATGAATAGGAACGGAAGGATAAATTTGCACTATGAGTCACTCACCAGGATAGCTCAATTGTAAGCTTATTAGCTGAGCAATTGTTAATGCGAAAATTACAATGTTAGAATGTACAATTTTCTTAATTTCAACTATATTGCATGGTGGCAGGGCATTTTGCAAATGCCAGCCTGCAGACTAGCTGTCACCATCATCAAAAAATCTGTCGCCAAGCACCAAAAGGTGTGTTCAACAGCTGTCCTTGAGAGCCAGTAGTTCTAGGTTAGTCTGAACAACATCTTCGACCACATCACCTACCATCGGTTGAGATAGTGGTCAAAGGTTAACCTATAAGGCATAAATAGTATTTTTATGATACAAGTGCTCACTGCTCTAAGCTGCTCATTATACACGAGGCTGTGGGTTGCAGCCCGAGCCGTAGGCGAGGGCGTAAATCAGCTGAGTGTAAAATGAGCAAGATGCTCACGAGTTTCATGCGCACTCTTTCAACACCCTTGCGAGGAAAAAAAATACATATTGCACAAAATATGTGATACAAACAACATACGAAAATTATGGAAAATACGCACAACATACGCAAGTTTTTTTTTTTTGGCGCGGCAAATGTTTGTTGGTGCACACATATACTTAGCCTTAAACCTCTTTGTTGTTAGAAATCTGTATTACCCGGTTAAATTGAAAATGCTCTGTTTACTGGCATATAATTTGGAGTTAGGTACTAACTCACTTTTGTAGGGACAAAATTCTATTACGCACTAGTGTATATTATTATTATGCACGAGGGTGTTATAGTTCGGTTTATGGCCCTAAGAACGATTTCACTTTACGAGCAAGGGTGTTGTAAAATATATTATAAGAGTTCTAACGAGTAGATTGCCGCTTACCCTGAAGGTAGGTCTCCAGCCCACCGGCTTGGCGAGACTTGCGTGGAACGTTGAGAAGTTGATGAGAGCGTATGCCGCGAGGAAGAAGTTGGATATCAACGGCGCTATCTGGTTCAGACCACCTAGAAATGGAGATGCAATAAAATTTAAATTAATTCATAGTTGTATAAAAGCAATTTCAAACGTGGATTCGCTCTCGAAGTTGGATTAGAATCTCCATGGGTGATAAATAGATCCAGGCATTTCAAAAACATTAAATCAATAAGAAATTAACAAATTTTCATACACAACATTTTCGTCTTTTCTGGGATTCGGGTGCCTAAACCGCTCCGCCCTCGAGACTGCCTGGATAGCCGTTGTTTTCCTAATAACAACATAAGACGAATTTTGTCTAATGTTGTTATAAAAACCATCATAGGGGCTTCAGTGAGGAATAAATAATGCTGTAAATGTATCTACTCAGAAAGCCGTTTTAATAAGGGATTCATTATTATCTAGACAATAAGAATTAATTATGAAGGACGAACATATTGCCTTATTGAAACTTATTATTATTTTACTTAAATTATTATTTTCTCAATAATAATTAATCCTAAGTTACAAACAAAACAAAGGTATCTAATTAAATGCTTGCAAATAAGAATAAAGTAGGTGCCTACTATCTAGTAATTGTAACAGTACATATATATAGTTATGTTACCCATGAGAATGAAGGCGGTGGCGATGATGAAGGTGAGCACGTAGCCCCGCACGGGCTCGTTGTTGTGTCCGTAGCCCTTCGCGAAGAACTCCAGGTACGGGTACAGCTTGTCCTGACACAACGCCTATATAAACAATACATCAAATATAATTCTTGCAATATGGGTTACAGTACAGGATGCGGCGTACAATATTATACAGGGTTATTGGTAAAATGCTAACAATCTCTTTGGGTATACTTCTGGTAGCCTTAAAAAACATTTTGAGATGATTTTGTATTTTTTTTTAATTATTTTGACGGATTTGATATAGAAAGGAGAGTGAATGCTGGAAACATGCTTAACGGAGCATTGCACGCGTTTATGAACAGTCAGAAGGTGTCTAAGAAGGCTCGTCTGGCTGTTCATGGGGGAGTGTGATAAGGGAACGATGTGGTGTGAATGAGGATGTAGTGACTAAAATCTAGAAAGGTATGTTAAGATGGTTTGGACATGTAGAGAGAATGAATGAAATGAGAATGACTAAACAGGCAAACGTGGGACAATTGAACGGAAGTGTTGGAAGGGGAAGACCTAGGCGAACGTTCCGAATTCAGATTGAAGATGTTCTGAAAAAAGGCCAGGTCAGGAGTACCCTAAACCGACGTCTATGTATGAAAGGATTGATGAGTGCAGATGAAGCGAAAGAGATATGTAAGGATCGTAGCAAGTGGAAATCTGTGGTCTCTGCCTACCCCTATGGGAAAGAGGCGTGATTTTATGTATGTATGTATTTTGACGGAATAAGCACGAGGACCACCTGATTTTAAAATACTCTTGTGCCTGTAATGTATTATTTCATATTTTTTATTATTTTGCTCGATGTAAATATTCAAAACTCTTCAAAGTGAGCGCTGTGCGGTCCAGTGTTGACGGGGCGGGTGCTCTTGACTCGGAGTAGGGATTGTCTTTTACTACGAGACATAAAACTTAAAAGTTTCAGACTTAAACATCTTAAAATGTTTATTAGGACTAGCAGAAGTCAACCCTTAAAGGTTGTTAGCATTTTACCAATAACCCTGTATAATAGGTACATACTAAATATCAAACAAAATCAGTACTAATATTATAAATGCGAAAGTAACTCTGTGTGTCTGTCTGTTACGCTTTCACGCCAAAACTACAGGACCGATTTGAATGAAATTTGGTATGGAAATAGTTTGAGACCCGGGAAAAAACATAGGATTATTTTTATCCAACTGCGCAAAAAGAGGTTAATGTATTTGCGCGATAATATACGCGAGGCAGACATATACGCCCGACATACGCGCAGGCAGAGCCGCGCCCGGAAAGCTAGTATAAAATAAATTTGCTTAAATCATTCATTCATATTAAAAATATATTTTAAATGTTATTGGCAATTATGTCCAGTGTTTTATCATTTAAAAAGTCATCAATATCATAATCGCATTTGTTCATTTATTTATGAAATAAATTCTTTTTAAATTGTATAAAAATGATATTTTTAATTTTATCTGGCAAATGATTTTATAAGTTAGTGCACATTACTTTTTCGATTGAAAAAGGTCTTAACATCATTTAGAGGTAAAACAAGATATGCTTTCTTTACCATACGCGGTATTCTAGCAATATTTACATCAAAATTATTAATATTTAATTTTACAAACCACGTAAACATTAAATACTAGGGAAGAGCGTTAAGGTTGGACAATTGGAGTTGTAGATTGGAATCCCCTAGAAACCCACAATTTTTCCATCAATACACGAATTTCAGCAAAAAATATAATAATTATTTATTGACAAAGAAGAATACTTGCTTTGTATGCGTTTACCTGAAACACTTTAGGCGCGGAGACGAGGGAGGCGAGCGCAGAGGAGAGCGTCGCGGCGAAACAACCTCCGTAGATGAGAGGGCCGAACCCCGACACCAATCTTATCACCTGAAACGTTACAGTTGTCATTTTTAATTCCATGTAACACTTGTCTTGAAGCGCTCGTAGCGAAGTTTGCTTAGCCATTCTGAACCGATCAGCAAAGCTAAGCAACGTCCACCTCGGTCATGACTTGGATGGGTGACCGCTCGTGACATTACTACTGAGCGCTTCCGTGCTTCGGAGGGCACGTTAAGCCGTCGGTCCCGATTATTGTCTTCGGATGGCAGTCGTTATAGCATGGTGGTAGGGCATTTTGCGAATGCCCGCCTGGCTAGCTACCACCCTCAAGTAGAAAATCTGTAGCGAAGCACCTAACCGTGTGTTACGGCAGCTGTCCTTGAGAGCCAGTAATTCTCTAGGTTAACCTGAACAACACCTTCGACCACATCATCACTTACCATCAGGTGAGATAGTGTTCAAAGGCTAACCTACCATGCATAAAAAAAAAGTCACAAATCATTGATTTACATGCAGTACTAGGTTTCGTGATCCGAACCCTCACTTGGTTCGATTGTATTGCACTGATGTGTTTTTGTATTTGTTCTAAAGAAAATTAGGCATACTGTGTCTATGGAGGTTATAGTAGCACATCATGGCCTTGTGTCGTCTTTACTTAACTTGGCTCGATAAAGTGGGGTAACTCAGTTAACAGAGATGTCAACTGAGTTACTCCACATTATTTATGATACAAAAAGGATGTACTAGGATTATATAAATAATGCTGATTACATAAATAATGTGGGGTAACATAGATGGCAACTGAGTTACCCAACATTATTTATGATGCAAAAAGGATGTGTTAGGATTATAATATAAATAATGATTTGCTATTAAACAGCTGCAAACTACTATTTAACACATGTAACGTACTTCCTTTACCATGTATATACTTTAAAGAGATTTTACTATCACCAAAAACACCCTGATTTTTTAAGAAATGAAGTTATTTGAGCATTCGTATACGTTCTACGTGCTCACATGATGTTATATCAGCGGACTATAAAAGCTGTAAAGAAGCTATAATGGTTCCGTAACAGTGTCATATTGGTGGAATAACGGTGCCGTGACGTTACCAGTGTCACGACAATGTTGAGCAATACACTGCATATGGCGTGAGAACAAACTACACCACATCGGGTTCTTCTTAACATTAACCCATCAAGTAAGGAACCCTCAGAACTGGCAACACTGATTTACTGACGTTATTTCTTGTCTATAATCGTAGCTAATGCTTTTTGGAGTATGTGGTACAACACTAGCGCTGCCTGACAGTTCAAATCTTATGTCACGAGAATTAGCAGTATTCTCTTAGCACCTTCTAGCTATATAGTGACACGTGTGATAGTGAATTAATGAAAGAAAGCGTATCGATACGTTACGCAGTAACCACATACACAACAATAATTTCTAAGAAATAAATATGTCCTATAGTGACGTAATGTTGCCATTCCAGTGACGTTATGGTGGCAAATAAGTGCCGAAACCATTAAACAAGAGTTTCTAAGATATAGATATATCTAATAGTGACGTATTGTTGACAAAACAGTGACGTAATGATGATATATATGTGCTGTAACCATTTAAACAAGTTTCTAAAAGATTGATATTTACAATAGTGACGTATTATTGACATAACAGTGACGTAATAATGGCATATAAGTGGCGTATCTAAATAAAGAAGTGTTTCTAATACTAATATTTCCAATAGTGACGTATTGTAGACATTAATGTGACGTAATGATAGCACGTAAGTGCCGTAACCATTTAAAAAAGAGTTGCTAAAATACAAAGTCAATTTCAATTCGTATTGATGACATAACAGTGACGTGATCGTGGCATATCAGTGTCGTAACCGTTTAAACCAGAGTTTCTAAAATATGGATATTTCCAAAAGGGACGTATTGTTGACATAACAGTGACGTAATGGGGACACATCGAACACACGATAGTCATGTTTCCTTAAATAAATATGGAATATGTACATCGTTACTATTCTGCAGTCCGTAAGGGCAAGTCCTGTTGGCGGCACACGCGGCCATCCCCCACGCGGGCACGTCCCCCACCTCCCCCGACGCGTCCCGCAGCACCGTCCATCCCGCCAGCACGGCTATCACCAGGTACGAGAGTGTCGTCAGCAGTATTGCTAGGAGGGTCCCTTTAGGTATCGATTTTTGAGGATCCTGAAATAGATAAACATTACAAAACTACAAATTTAAGAAAAAAGATTAAAGACATGTGCGGCATTCGAACCCGCGTCATCCACCGCTTTAGCCGGGGTATGCTCTGACCGACTGAGCTAACATGACAATGAGTCATAACTCCAATTTTTCCTATCGTTCTTTAACCATCGTATTGGGATGGAGCGACACTTATAGTTCAACTTACGTTGTACTACAATCGTGTTACAAATAAACATTCACTATAAATACCAGGTAATAAGTATCTTGAGCAAGAATTCGACCATCTTTGTGGGTACCACCGTACCGCGGCAGTGGCAGAAATTCTGCCTCAAAGCGATAGTATGCAAACACACACAAAAATGTCTTTAGGCAATTAGAGGAGGGCACTGTGCAACAAGTGAAATGACTGGGCGAACGAGACATAAGAACTAACGTCTCGGAGTGACCAGTGCAGTGTCAAACTGAACGAGAATGGTAACACTGCAACTGTAAGAGACATGTGTGACGCTTTCCATCAGGTGAGCGACTCCTATGTATCCTCAATCTTATAATTATCAAAAATATTAGCTTCGCACGGATGCAATGCTTATACTTAATAAACTGTCATAGTTTCGAAAATATTCATTAAAATAACATGTTGTAAAGGGCCATATTGATCTAAATCAGTTGCATAATGTATTTAAGGTACTTAATTGGATAAGGTATAATGCTGTATTACTTAAAATCGCCATTATTTCTCGTAAAAAGTAAGGTATAAAATATAGGTAGTTATTGTGGGTTATTGCTATGGGATAGACACATTTCAAAGCGCTCGTAGCAAAGTTTGCTTAGCCATTCTGAATCGATTAGCAAAGTTAAGCAACGTCCGCCTAGGTCAGGAGTTGGATGGGTGACCGCTGGTGACATTACTACTGAGCGTTTCCGTGCTTCGGAGGGCACGTTAAGCCGTCGGTCCCGGTTGTTGTCTTAGGATGGCAGTCGTTATAGCATGGTGGTAGGGCGAATGCCACTTTGCGAATGCCCGCCTAGTTACCACCCTCAAGTTGAAAACCTGTCGCCAAGCACCTAACGGTGTGTTCCGGCAGCCATCCTTGAGAGCCAGTAATTCTAGGTTAGCCTGAACAACATCTTCGACCACATCATCACTTACCATCAGGTGAGATAGTGGTCAAAGGCTAACCTATAGGCATAAGAAAAAAACAACAAACCACATTAATTATCAATCAGAGAGGGCCTATCATAGGTAAACCTAAAAATATTATGCTTATAAAAAAAACATACCATCGTTGCCCTTTTAACTTTTTTGTTGCCCTTTTCAAGGTGTACAATACTGTACTAAATTATTTTGATCGCATTTGAACGGTTCAGCAAAGCGGAAATTGTTTTTGTTTATTTACGACATCACATTAGAAAAGTCTAAAATTATCAGTGTTTCACACATATAAACTTTTCTCTTGAATCACTCTATCTATTTAAAAAAAAACTACATCAAAATCTGTTACGTTGTTTTAAAGATTGAAGCATACATAGGGACAGACAGCGGGAAGTGACTTTTTTTTCGCAACATAGTTCCTTAAGTAGTTGTGTGCTACTGTGTAATGAAATACGGAATACCTTTAAATCCCCCGAGATGTTAGCCCCGGCGAGGATGCCCGTGGCTGCTGGGAAGAAGATGGAGAAGACGGAGAAGAAGTTGTGCTCCACACCCTCGAAGTAGCGGTAGTCCGGGCCCAGGTTCTGATACAGCACCGACACTGGCAAGACACCATATGAGGTAAGAGATACAACTAAGGCCTACGTCATAATAATGCCTCTACAAAAAACAATGAACTAACCTTTCAATGCTTTGGGTTATAGAGGACATAAAGTGCGAACATTCACAGCGATTTTTTAGGCATTTCTCTTTAAACTGTATCTTTATCATTTCTTATAATTTAAACTTGTTAAAAAGTTATGTTTGTAAGGCCATGTCCATAGCATAATAAAGCCTATTTCTTCTTAAAAGAGAAGATTTTGTTGAATTCGTGCAAATATGAGTATTTACAGTAAATGCATTAAGAACATTGTTGTCATGGTCTTTCGATAAGCTGGAAAAAGCTTAGTAAACAAATTGAGAAAAATTGTGATTAGTATTTATATTAGTGTAATTGTGAAGTATTTTTAAGCCTGCACCGAGGCAGCGATACGTAAATGTAGTTCGTTTGATCCCCTGCTGTATCTTTATTTCTTAATTTTGAGTTATTTAATTAATATATAATATATTTAAGGATTCATTCTATAAATCATACACTTTGGAAACACGATTACTTAAAATTTTCTATATAGAAAAAAAAACAAAGTAACATCTAAAATACGAAATAAACCCTTTACGTTTGTACGGCGTAAATACTTAACGGAGAGTCATCCGTATATGAATAATAAAAAAACAACATGTTTTCTAACGTATACACATAATTTTTTTAAAATAGGTATTTGTTTTTATTATACGAATCAAATACTCAAATTCACGCACGTTCCGCCCATTTTAGTCAGAGCCGCGATGCCTTGTCCCTATCCGCTTTAGTAATTCTTCGGCCGTCGGCGTGCCTTACTTACGCACACATACGCGGCGCGCCTAAAAATCTCGGTGCGCCCTTAAGTTACATTACTAATTAACATTTAAAATATTATGAAACAACATTTGTAACGAAAGCAGAATTTTGAAGCGCTCGTAGCCAAGTTTGCTTAGCCATTCTGAATCGATCAGCAAAGTTAAGCAACGTCCGCCGCGGTCATGACTTGGATGGGTGACCGCTGGTTGGGCATTACTACTGAGCGCTTCCGTGCTTCGGAGGGCACGTTAAGCCGTCGGTCCCGGTTGTTGTCTTAGGATAGCAGTCGTTACAGCATGGTGGTAGGGCACTTTGCAAATGCCCGCCTGGCTAGCTACCACCCTCAAGTTGAAAATCTGTCGCCAAGCACCTAACGGTGTGTTCCGGCAGCTGTCCTTGAGAGCCAGTAACTCTAGGTTAGTCTGAACAACATCCTCGACCACATCATCACTTACCATCAGGTGAGATAGTGGTCAAAGGCTAACTTATCAGACATAAAAAAAAAAAAAAAAAAAAAGCGCTATGTATACACTCCTATAAATATTTGTAATTAATAAATATGAAATTTTTGTAGTTATATCGTTATAAAAAATGTGGTATTTATTTGCTACTTACTATTATACCCGACGAACCCCTGCGCTATCTCGACGTCACTCTTGGGCCCCACGACGGTCCCTATGAGGAAGTCAGCGATGGCGGCCAGCAGTATGATGAGCAGCACTATCTGCGCCTTCGCCTCCCACTCCATGCCCACTATCACTATCCCGGTTAGGAGCACTATCGTTATGCAGCCGTAGATAGCTTGGTCCTGAAACAATACTTTTACATTTCTAGGGTTCTGTTCGAGAAGATGGAACCTTCTGTATGTATCCAATAGCACTTACTTCGATCAGGTGAAGTTGAACAGTCTGGTTAATTGGCTCACTCGATCCAGTTACGATAGCCCAGAGGTTAATATTTCTGAATATGGCTACAAGCAATATAACGTGCTAAGCGAAAATCGCACCTGCATTTTATTTTTATACACTAAATTTCCAGCGCGAATTAAATTTGACCCTTTTGGATACTGGGTGCCTTAACCATTGGGCTAAAGAGATTGGCTTGACTGAGCCGAAATTTTGTGCTCTAAAAAGTTAGACCACACCCCGCACCGCCCGCGCCTTCATTCGCACACACACATAGCCGCCACACGTTTTACGAGCACACATACTCGAGTGTCACTTCTTTAAGTATTTGAATATATTATGTTCTATGACTGCGTTCCCTATGCTCTCTCGATACAGTTCTTATACACTGGGAATAAGGTACATAATATACTCACCCAGCTCTTGCTGACCATGTAGGCGGACTCCGGTATGAGAGTGATGAGCGACTCCCCGAACCCGACCACGTACATAGCGCACGCGACTGCGTTGGCCATAGAGAATATGAGGCCGATGGACCCGCCGAACTCGGGGCCGAGCGAACGGGATATCATGTAGTAAGTACCACCTACAAACATATGTTATTATTATTATTCTACACTTATACCAGTATTCATGAAGGGTTGGCTTGGGCAAAATGTCTTCTCCAACAACAAAATACAAAAATATATACAAAATATTTATTTCGGTAAACTTAATCTTTTTTTATGCATGATAGGTAAGCCTTTGACCACTATCATGGTAAGTGATGTTGTGGTCGAAGATATTTTTCAGGCTAACCTAGAGTTCCAAGGACAGCTGCCAAAACACACCGTTAAGTGCTTGGCGACAGATTTTCTACTTGACGGTGGTAGCTAGCCAGGCGAGCATTCGCAAAAAGCCATGCTTTAACGACTGCCATCCTAAGACAAGAACCGGGACGTGCCCTCCAAAGCACGGAAGCGCTCGGTACATTACGTGACATTACGTCAACAGCGGTCACCCATCCAACAATATATTAATCTATTAATCTTAAACCCCACTAAATCCAAAATGCTCGTGTTAGGCACTAAAACTCAGATAAACAAGGTCCTGGAATATAATCCTAAATTAATGGTGAATGGTGTTGTTATACCGATAGAGTCAGTGTCAAGAAATTTAGGTCTTATAATGGATAGTGAGTTGAGATATGTTAAGCATGTAAATGAAAAGATCAAAAACGCTTTTTTCAAACTCAAAGTGTTGTATAATATAAGAACATACATATCAGAAGAGATAAGGGTCCTTTTATGTGACTTATTAGTTCTATCTCCTTTTAACTACTGTAGTGCGGTCTATGGTCCTAGAATTTGGGTTATGACTGAAAGAGCAATCCAACGTGTGCAAAATGCATGCGCTCGGTTCTGCTTCAGTATACCTAGAAGAGACCACGTCACCCCTCATCTCGTAGAAAAAGGAATACTTAATATGAAGCTACGCAGGGAACTCTATCTGGCATGTCTAACACAAAAAGTTCAATGGAACAAGAAACCAGAATATCTTTTTGAAAAACTCTCATGGAGCAAAGATATTCATTCCTTGAACACCCGCTCTAAGCTACAGAATACTCTGGTCATCCCTAAACATAAAACCGCTGGTTTTAAAGGTTGCTTTAAATACAGGGCATCAAAAATTTGGAATGACCTCCCGCCACCTTTGAGAATGAAGACAAGCAGCAACACGTTTAAAATAAAATTAAAGAGAGTTCTTTTGGATCGCCAAAGGCATAATTTTGAAGCAACATTTAAAACGCAGAGGAAGACGAATCAAAAACACTAAATCATCACTTGACCTCAATTATACAAACAGCACATATACACCCTTACACGTAAACACACACACACCCTAACACACCCTTACACCCTCACACACACATATGCACCCTCTCACACACACACTCACACACTTACACATTTCAACAGAATATGACGTAATATATGTGTACTATACTTTATGATAATATATTTGTATTGTATATAAAGATTGATAGTAATAGGATAAGTCTTATATTTTAATTGGCCACGAATTTTTGTGTAATTTAGTTCTATGATTGTAAGTTGTCTCTGTAACTATGTATCTTTTGTTAATTTGTGAACCGCTTTTTTACCTCCTATGTTTCTCGGCAAACATCCGCCCGAGTAGGGATATGCTGAAAAACAGCGCAGCGCACGCTCTTGTAAGTGAGTGATAGCACTGCATAATGCTGAGCATAACCCTTTTGCCTTATGATATGACTGTTATTAATTTTTTTTATTCTGTACATATTTTTATTTTGTAATAAGGCAATAAATTGATATTTTATTTTTAATACAAACTAAAAAAAATATGTTCTCTTGTGTTTTATTTGTTGATGTATTGCAGATTTTTTATAGCTGAAAGGCTAGCCATTGACCATTATCTGACCTTATAGTAAGGGAAGATGAGGTCGAAGATGTTATTCAAACTACAATTAGGTCCTGTCTCTCAAGGGCAGCTGTTTATTTATTTAATCGTATGACTACAGGTAACATTACTACATCAAAAATACAATAATATATAAAAATGACAACAAAAATAAATTAGAATTATATAATAAATTAAATGTCAATTTTCAGGTTCTCCAGCCAAGTAATAAATTCAGGAGGTAGATCCACCATATCACTCCATGGTCCTGGGGCAGCTGTTGGAACACACTGTTAGGTTCTTGGCGACAGGTTTTATATTTAAATGTAAAAGCTACCCAGGCGGGCATTCGTCTTAAAGTCAAAGACAAAATCATTTATTCAATCTCAATCTCTTATGAAGTTACTCCATAAGTGTTGTCAAGAAAGCACGATCATGTTTCTAGAACATAGATACCAGGCTGTAATGAAATAAAAGAGCTGTCAAATACCACTGACCTCCTTTAATGACCCCGTTGGTGCTGATGGCGGACATGGAGAGAGCAGTGATGGTGGTGACCACGGACGTCGTCAGGATCAGCAGGAGGGACTGCGCTGCCGACAAATACCATGCTGTTTATACGAGTCATAAGCAGATATTATTGTGGGTGGGTCATCCACAATTATTATTTATTTATTTTCCAAATTACAGTACATTACAGAACCAAATGGGGGCCTACGGGTATTGATTTCGCCCTGTTCTCGCTTTGCGGAAGGAAGATTTCTTAACTATGACGCATTACTCTCATAGTTCAATACTTGATAGACCAAGTCCCTTCTAGCTAGAGGGACGGATTGGTCGCACACGCAAATCTCGCTTGGTGTTTAAATGAAAATTTCCTTTTCATTGTGATTTTATAATACTTATTCAAGCAACGTTGAAAGTCAACTTCAACGGCCTCAAGCATTATTTTCTCTAAATGTTTGGTAGGTCTAGCAGATGCCAACTCTAAGAGGTTGTTAGCATATAAACAATAGCCCTGTATAAATTACCTACATATTGACTTCACAGAAGACTTCTCCTTAAAGTCCTCATTATGTTTAGATATAAATACACTTTAATTCATTGAAATTTCTTCCTTAAATATCCCTTGTGAGATCCTGTAAACATACTAACCCACTCCAGCTTGCCCCACCACCCAGGACAGCCTGAGGAACAGCATAACCCCCCAGATGTTGAGCAGGCACCTCATCAGCACGCCTTTGATCCACCCAAACTTCATGTTCGAAGAGGGCAGGTCCTCTTCCGCGTCTTTCTCCAAAGCCTGACCTGGCTGAAATAAAATCAACAGAAGTTCAGTAATATATCATCAAAACGAAAAATAGGTTTAATAAAAAATAATAACCAAAACATGGAACCGACTTCAACACTCAAAAGTATGAAATAACTTGTTGAAGTCGGTGCCATGATAATTCAAAAGTGCCTATTATCACAATATTGAGCGCAGGGTACCAACTTACACAAGTTATTTCACACTTTTGAGTGTTGAAGTCGGTTCCATTTGTTGGTTAGCAGTTTTTTTTACTCTTTCTAGTGACACTTGCTACTTACGGGATCGATTGTCATTCACTGTCAACGACTTTATCATAAAGATAGGAAAATATTTTTCAGTTATTGAAGTGTACCTCAAAAAAGGCTTGACCGATTTTTATGAAATTTAAATGGGACCAAACGGCAAGCACCAGCTTTCAAATAAAAAGAATGATCAAAATCGGTTCACCCAGTCAAAAGTTCTGAGGTAACAAACACAAAAATATAAAAAAACACACGTATTGAGAACCTGATCTTTTTTAAAGTCGGTTAAAAAAGGAATCGAAGATGGCGCTGCACATCACTACCTATTGCCAGTCTACACTCTACTGTGTGCAAGGGAGTTGTAATGTAAATCTTTCTTGTCTGTGATCTTCTTTTATAAACCACATAAATATATGAACTCTTATATTCAAGAACAAGCATTTGGAAGTCTAGGAAAAGCCCACATGTCTATAGGGGTCACCAATTTACTACTCCTATACTTGAAGAAATATTCGAACCTAACCTATGAAAACTAGGTTGACAAAATGTACTGCTCCTTCTCTGGAAGCTTGATTCTTAGTAAAAATCAAGACTGATCGAAAGGTATAAACTCGATCTTTGATGTCAGATGCCGTACACATGGCATGTTTTATGACATAATATCGCCACGAGCCAACTACCATTGTATATAGGATAAGGTTTGTTTAACTTTAAAATGTCAATAGTCTGACAAAAAACCTAGGTTGCTTTTGGCTATAGTTAGTTATTCATACTAAGACATAGGTACTGTTCATAATCGCAAATCGTATCTATTCTAAGACTGCATCACTGTCTCAATTACCAAGGAGTTCCTGTGCCCGTTGAGCCCCAACCTGACCCAAGTTCAAGGCATCTGACCTCTAGCCCACATTACCCAGCTATAGTTTCATATGAGTAGACGCAGCGATGCGTCAAAGCGATCTATTGACCCTTCTGATTAGATGCGGGAGGCGTGGTGCTTTTAGGAGTTGATGACTCGATGCGAAGGTGTTCCTTTTGATAATTAACTCAAAATGGATGTGATGAAGTGATATACTTTATGTACTGAATAATTTATAAAAGATAATGGCATGCCTTGTGAGCTCAAGCACGCGGCGGCGTCTGGACCAATCACTATATACCTATATACCATTATATCTGATTAATTGGCAATAATAGTCTTTTTTGTAATGGTCCTTGCTCTCTGCTTGTGCATTTGTGTCACAATTTGTGATCTTTTTAGTAACGACATTCTGTGAAGAATGTTGCGTGAACTGTATTTTTTTTTATTATACACACAGTTAGAAAGGCTTACCGAAATTTCTTCCTTACGTGTATGTACCTCTGTCCTGTACAAACATAACTTACTCCAGCTTGCCGCACCACCCAGGACCGCCTAAGCAATAGCATCACCCCCTACTATGTTGAGCAGACACCGCATTAGCACGCCTTTGATCAAATTACTTTAATGACCCAAACTTCACGTTGGGAGACAGTAGGTCGGACGAGCTTCTTCTGTGTCTTTCTACTATATTCGTGATGACAGTCTTTTATTTTATTTTTACTTGAGTTTTTTTACTTAAGTGGCAGTTTAGAAGGCGAGTATTTTCGCAATGCTCTTCCACTACCTACATGGCCCCAGGAATTGAAACATAGACCCCTTGCACAATAGTCTAGAGCCATTGCCATTGAACTATCATAGAGTTTAGACCAAAGATATCGCTGGAGTTTAAACCCCTTTTGTTTATGTTAATATTTATTAAGTAAGTAACAGAAAACTACTTCAGACCAAATAAATATTCGGGTGAAGGTTAAGCTAGTTTCGACGTAAATCAATGAATGAGATAAAACTGACAAGCTACAAACAGAGTGGAGCGTTATATGCAGCCCGTTGACAATTATTTATATCTTAAAGGTGACTTAGATAGCAGTATTTAATCAAGGGTCGATAATTCACATTGACATATAAATTATTAACCATGAAGCAAGTAAGCCTATTAAATTTTAAAGGTCTTGTTAATATAATACTGCGATGCTTTATATATAAGAAATTTATAGTCGAGCCGTCGACGATGAGGTGGAATGTATATTTCAAGAGCGTACACTACAGGTATAAACTTGCCAGCTTATTAGTATTTTACAGCCTTTTATTTATTTATTTATTCAAAAAACAATGTGGCTGACAGACTATAATGTCCAAAACGCCAACATGTCTAAAACATAAGTTGCAAACACAAGATATTATTACTTAAATCTACATTATACATTATATATCAGTTATTATACAATTCTATACACTTATTATTATTAATATTTACTAACATTCAATGTCATACTAAATTAAAATACAGTCACAAGAAAAACAATACAAAGAAAAGATATACAAAATGTCAATAAAATCAATAAATGTCAATTTATAATATAATGTTGAAATTAAGCGAGGATTACATTAAATTTTATGATAATTCAAATTTAAGTACAAATATGCATGTCTTATTAGGGTTCCTATGTTGTCAGCAAATATATCAACATTCTCGTCATAGAGAAGCAAGTCACCGAGCAAGGCGCGCGCACGAGCTGTGGCTGTTTTATGTATTATAGGCTAACCTATGTCTACTATCTTGAATGTGGTCGCTGATTCTCAAGTTCCGAGATATTCAGGTTAAACTATAATTACTGGATCTCTAGGACAGCTGCCGGAAAACACCGTTGGATACTTGGCGACAGACTTTTTACTTGAGGATGGTAGCTAGCTATAGAGGGCGTTCGCAAAATACCCTACCCTCATGCTATAATTACATAACGACTGCTACCTTAAGACAACATCGGAACCAACGGCTTACCGTGCCCTCCGAAGCATGGAAGCGCGTAATGCCACTAGCGGCTACCAATCTAAGTTATGATTGAAGCGGACGTTGCATAGTTGATCGGTCGAGAACGACTAAACAAGCTATGTTATGAGCACTTCTATTAAAAGCCCATTTAATTAATTTTAAAAATAAATCTATTATTTCGGGGTACAGAATTCAATCATCAAAAAACTCTCAAGAAAACACGGTTGAAATTCCTGCGAAGCATTTCTTTTCTGTAATTAACCGAGCGAGAACTTTAGTTCGAGCGAAGCGTCGCTGCTGTCGCTGGAGATTTTACCATAATCCTCACGCTTGGCACTAGTCTTGATGATCGCAGTGTAAGACGGCAGTTTGCTGCCAACCTACTGGTATTTTATCTTACGTCGCTTCTGAAGACAAGATGATACGGGGGCGATTAAAATTACTACGCTCCAATAAAACCCTATTCTAACAATCATACCTATATATGTACTCGTGCTCCTATTTACCGTACGCCTACGTCATTCAAAACAAGCCCAAGACAACATGGCGGAGCAGGTTGTAACGGGGCAAGTGGTCCAATTAGTTAATGAGCAGGACAATTGCAGCAATTAGAGGTTACCTGAGGGCCACCTCAGCGGGCAGGGCGTGCCGAGTCCCGTGACGCTCGCAATACTCGTTCCTTGTAAACCTATTGACCAACGCACGTAAAACTACGTACTTAGGATATATATACTGAGGCATAAGTAATTCTTACAGTTATACGAGGATCAGATTACAATATTGAAGATGATGAACGACAGATAAAACTAGGGGTCGCTGTCGTACTCTGCAATTAGTCTTTCAATATCAGATAGATTATATAATTGCTACTTGTATCTAATAGACAATTTTGCTGTCACAGTTTAATATTGAATATATTAGGAAAATATTAAATGAATATTTTATAAAAATACTTAAAATGTATAGATATATATCTAGTACCACCTAATTTTCCTGGTAAGCCGACATATCGTCACAAACGCCACGTGGCCGAGCCGGAAGAATTTTCGACGCCATTCGATTCTAATTCTAATATTTTTTTTTGATTAAATATGGATTTTCAAAAGCATAGTAATCTATTCATCGTTGAAGATATTGTTATGAACATTAAAAGGAAATAGTGAACCGAAAATAGACATCATTTTTATCTTGCCAAAGTGTTTGCGATTATCTGAGTGATTTAAAAAAAAATCAACATATTATCGAGTCTTTATACTATCAAGTTATTATGAAAATATATTTATGTTAGAAACAAGTTAGGAAAATTTTAATTAAACGGCGACCACCACGATTTCAACACTAGGAAATTAGGAATAAAGATAAGCATAACAAACAAAAATTCCTCCTTGGGGTCGTTATAGCATGGTGGAAGGGCATTTTGCGAATGCCCGCCTGGCTAGCGATACACACCCAAGTAGAAAATCTGTCGCCAAGCACCTAGCGGTGTCTTGTCGTTGAGAGCCAATGAAATTACAGGCACATGAGACTTAACAACTATGTCTTAAGAATCACATTACAATGAATTACACTGCGCACGTACACAGTGCACTTCGTGACTTGACGAAATGCATCTGTTATAGGCAGAGGTTATTCCGACTGCAAACATAAAATACGCGTTATTAGAAATAACTCAAATATTATTCGTCAAATCTCAATCAAATTTAAATGGGACCTACATGACAAGCTTCAGCCTTCGAATTTAAAAAAAACACGAAAAAAAACAGTCAAATTAGGAACCCAACAGTTCCGCCAGGAACAACTCACAACGAGTCTACCATTTATAGCATAGCTTTAAACACGACATATTTCTTCATACATTTATCAAAACACAGTACTGCAATAATCTTTGAACAGTTTACGTGTAATTATCCAAGTTTGCACATGCATAAGATCATATTGCCCACAAACCGCTAAGCACGAGACAGGTTGCCACTAAGCCATAGTGACAATGCCTCAGTTATAACCACAGTTTATATGGTATGCGCTTCGTAAGGTAAAGCCGCCCCCGATCTAGATAAATAGCTCGATACCGGCCAGTACGAAAACCATACAAACTACACTTAAAATAAGGGTTATATTAGGGCGAACTGCACGTACGGGCGGTTTTTGTTTTGTTTTTTTTATTGCTGATAGGTAAGCCTTTGACCACAATCTCACGGGATGGTAAGTGATGTTGTGGTCGACGGTGTTAACAGGCTTAACCTAGAATGACTGGCTCTCAAGGACAGCTGCCGGAACACACTGTTAGGTGCTTGGCGACAGATTTTCAACTTGAGGGTGGTCGCTAGCCAGGCGGGCATTCGCAAAAATGCCCTTCAACCATGCGGTGAAGCTCAAGCCCGCGGCGGGATTCGAACCATGGACCTGCTGCGCGGCAGTCCCTAGCTAAAGCCACTGAGCTATCACTGCTTCACGGCGGTTTTTTTTTTTTGCGGTATGGTAGTGATAACAACTTCTACAGAAATGCGCGCAAGAGAAAATAAAACCAGATGTCATTCGTGAGAAATCAACACAACGCAACGTGCCAAATGTAAATGATAGAACTATTTTATAAATTTAGATAGAACTATGAGATATGACGTAGTACAATAACTTCATCAAGTATGATAGAGCATTTTGAATGCTACCACCCCAACTAAAAAACGTCCAGTAGAAAATCCGTCGCCAAGCACCTAAAGGTGCATACCGGCAGCTGTGCTTAGAACCAGTAATTCTAGGTTAAGCCTGTTCACAATCCTCAAACACATCATCATTTAACAACGGGTGTAATAGTGGTCAAAGTCTAGATAGATAGATAAATAACACTTTATTGCACTTAGTGGTAATTAGTACTAGTTACAAAATAATGTATCTTAAAGCCTACCCATGACGTTAAAAAATCGGTCAAGTGCGAGTCGGACTCGCGCACGAAGGTTTCCGTACCATTAGCTATACAACATATTTTAACCTTTTCTTGTTTTAACGTCTGCGAGCCCGACCCGCACTTGGCCAACTTTTTGTATTTGTTGTTATAGCGGCAACAGAAATACATCATCTGTGAAAATTTCAACTGTTTAGCTATCACCGTTCTTAAGATACAGCCTGGTGACAGACGCACGCACGGACATCGAAGTCTCACTAATAGGGTCCCGTTTTTACCCTTTGGGTACAGAACCCTAAAAAGCAGTCTAAATATAACTGTACAACAGTTCTACGAACAAGAAATTTTTGTAAGAACCGAAAACCACAGGTGCTATAGCCATGTGTTCTACAAGGTGTTCCATGGGTAAGTGCTGACTTCCTTACCTGATCTAAAGGGATTATAATCGAACTAACGTAACCAGCATAGGTAAACCAGTAAAAGAATCCACTCACCTTCCTAGATAATGAAGCGTTGTGGAGTTCATCCAAAGTCGGTCGCGGGGCTGCGTGGAGAGACAGCACGTTCCTGTAGTTGTCCAACCTCGGTAGAGCCTCCCGCGTGAAATGTCTGTAAATTACATGATTTCAACATTAACCAAAAGTTGATACTTGTTGTTAACTACAGGATTCCAAAGTGCTGGGTTCGATTTCGTGGTCTAGTGTGTATCTCAGTAACAGTCCGAATTTTGGCTCTTTACATGCTAAATGGCAAAAGGGTCAGCACCCTACTACATGGAATTAAAACATAAATATAGTATGGTTCCGGTGGCGAGTGGTTTAGGTATCCGGCGATATATTAAATCGGAGGGCGCTCCGATTCCCGTCCAGGAAAAGAAAAAATTATGCTCCAATAATTTCTGATCTTTGACTATTTGAATAATTGCGTGTTTTTACAGTACATTCTTATATTACTGTTTTTCAGTCTACCTGAAGCTTTTGCCATATTTGGTGTCGTTCGTCGTGAGAGGGTCGTCACTGTCCGCGCCTGAATTGTCAGACTCTTCTGTCGCATCGTCCTCTTGTTTGTCTTCCTCCATCTGAGAAAAAAAAATAACCATCATTTTCGTAAAGCTGTACATGTATATGTTCCACATCGTACCACGATATCGATATCGCCTTAACTTAAATTGCCCTTTAAACTATCAAACATGTTTGACAAACACGTTTGTCCAACTTAACATTTTCATCAAATAAGAGTACACAATCAAATAAGACATCAAACAAATTTGTCGAATGTGTTTGACAGACATGCCGTTTCGGACCGAATCCAGCATACTTGACCGGAAGCGTCAAACATGTTTGACAAACACGCCTTCAGACATGTTTGACAAACACGTAGACTTCCATCAAACAAGAACAAAAGCGTCAATCACGTATATATGTGACAAACTTGTCAAACATAGCAGCAGACGTTCAAATTTGAACTTGTAATGAAAAATAGAGCAGCTCGATATTACTGAAAATAATACGTTTCGCATGGATGTCCAATTTTTAAGATCTTCAACACGGGTGTGTTCAGGATATTAGTGCACAGTTAGATGTGTGTACAATTAAAGATAAATATTTCCGTGTCAGGTACATTATTTACGCGTTATTGTGACGGAACAAGCTCGAGGCCCACCTGATGTTAAGCGGTTATGTTCTGCCTATAACAGATGCAGTTCATCGTTCAAGTGACGAATTGCACTGCGCCCGTCACCTTGAGACTTAGTTGTTAAGTCTCATGTGCCTGTAATTTCACTGCCTCTCAAGGACTGCTGCCGGAACACACCGTTCGGTGCTTGGCGACAGATTTTCAACTTGAGGGTAGTCGCTAGCCAGGCGAGTATTCGCAAAATCCCTTCCACCATGCGGTGAAGCTCAAGCCCGCGGCGGGATTCGAACCATGGACTTGCCGCGCGGCAGTCCATAGCCAATGCCACTAAGCCATCACTGATTCAAACAACTAAAGGTTTTGGCAGCGCACGTCAGAATAGGTATCTTATAGCTGATTTTTCACCTATTAGTTACTTGACACTTATTTTGGACAATTCACACAATATCTTTATAAATTATAGTCTATGTGTTATTCTAATGTGTAAACTATTATTACTAAAACGGTTGTATGAAAAGCGTTACGTGTACACTAACCTTAACATAACTATTCTTCTGTTATAATTATAGCATAATATGTAAATAGCCACTATCGGAAACGTTAAATGTTATGAGTTATAGCGGAAATAATAGAACATTGATTATATGTAAATAACTAATTGATATCAATATAATAATTATATAATATATATTATTATATATATTATATATAATAATTATCTGTTATTCATTCTGATTCCAACATTAGTATAATATGTTAGTGTATATAATACTAGCTTTCCGGGCGCGGCTCCGCCCGCGCGTATGTCGGTTATCGCGCGAAAACATTAACCTCTTTTTGCGCAGTCGGATAAAAACTATCCTATGTTTTTTCCCGGGTCTCTAACTATCTCCATACCAAATTTCATTCAAATCGGTCCAGTAGTTTTGGCGTGAAAGCGTAACAGACAGACAGACAGACAGAGTTACTTTCGCATTTATAATATTAGTACTGATAAGTGTTGAGACGAATATTCGGTGTCTATTCGGTGAAAGGGCTAAATAAAAAAATGGGGCAATTTTTTATGATCAGGCCGGATAGCGTTTTTTTTAATGATTGTGACGGAACAAGCACGATGCCCACCAGATGTTAAGCGGACTAACCTCTGCCTATAACAGATGCATTTCGTCTTGTGACGAATTGCACTGCGCCCGTGGCTTGGCTACAGATTTTCTACTTGAGGGTGGTAGCTAGCCAAGCGGGCATTCGCAAAATGCCCTACCACCATGCGGTGAAACTCAATCCGGCGCGGGCGGTGGGGATCGAACCAGGGACCTGCGGCACGGCATATAACCAGCTATATCCGCTCGGCCATCATTACTTCCAAATCGTTTTATTTCTTTTTATATCTAAATATTGTAATATTTTTTTTTTAATAAAACAGTGACAACCACGGTTTCAACACTTGAAATAAGTATAAAATAGTGGTGTCAGGCTTCAGGTCAGGTTAGTAAAGACAAATAAACAGTCCCCTAGGGGGAATCGTGTGCTATTTACTAATACAATTTCTAAAAGACTACTGCTCTTACAGAGGGATTATACATAAACAAATAACAATTCGATCGATCGTAATAACAAGCCGATTCGGCAGTTCCAAACCGCCGACAATTACCTATGTAATTTAATTTTGTTTAGAAACACCAATAAAATTAGTTTTATTTTTAAAATATTTTTATGAATTTGTACTTTTTCATTGTTAATTGTTAGACTACACCCGCCCCAATAGTTTTGTTTATTCAACTCCATCCTAAGGTTGCCTGGTAGAGATCACTTTTAGTGATAAGGCCGCCCATTGTAACTACTATGCTATTAATATTTAATTAAATCTTATGATGTAAACTTTAATATTTTAAATGTGGTGTAACAATAAAGAGTTTTCTATTCTATTCTATTCTAATGCACATATATATTGCTATATTTTTTTAATAGACCTAAGTTACAAATAGTACAGACAACTTTAAAAAGTGGCCCCGTTCTGTACTTCTCGCAGGAGGCTCTATATAGCCATTTCGCTGAACGCGGCAGTTGAAGCTTTTGGATATTTGAAATTTTGATTAAATGACTTTCATAGGCATAGACGATAATTGTGATAAAAGATTTTCATTATGTATTAAATATCGGGAAAAAGAAGGTAGGAAAAGAAAAAAATAATATAGATGTTATCTAAAAAACTAGTTAGTTCTTGATTGATATGTTATCTAAATTAACCACTTTAGTATTAAAGCATTGTCACCGTTTTATTACTGTACAGTATCAGCCAGATCGTCCACTGATGGACACAGCCTCGGATTTTGCCATAATCCCCACGCATGGCAGGCGTCTTGGGGATCGCAGTGTAAAACTTTTTTTTGTGATTCTCACAAGGAGCTGCTGCCCACCTTCCGGTACCTTTAGTCACCACATACGACACGCACAAGTAAAAATAGCAATGCATTCTAGCTCGGCACCCCACGACGAATGTTCGCCGCGTTGCGCTTCTACAGGATAAATTTCTCGAGCGTGCGCTGTAGAGTCAATTTCGATGTTTCGTGTAGAATCGACACGCGTCGAAAACTCTTCTAGTTTGGCTGCGTGGCGTTTGTGACGTCACGTCGCATAGGAAAATTAGGCGGAATTGTCACTAGATATATTTTTACATATTCGTATTTTAAGTGTTTTATTCAAATATTAATTTAATGTTTTCTTAAGCAAAGTAACGCCTGAATCTATTCATAATTTATGTATGCCTCAATAAACCTCAATTAAAATAAAACATTTATTTTCATATAGAAAATAAAACTTTCATTTTAAATGTATTGTCTAGGAGAGTTTATTACAAATTTTTATGCATCGAAAATGACTGAAATGACAATCATTATTACGTAGGTGCATGCCTACGTAATAATAATGTGAAACACATGTTATTTTATGGCTGATAGGTTAGCCTTTGACCACTATCTCACCTGGTGGTAAGTGATGATGTGGTCGAAGATGTTGTACAGGCTAACCTAGAATTACTGGCTCTCAAGGACAGCTGCCGGAACACACCGTTAGGTGCTTGGCGACAGATTTTCAACTTGAGGGTGGTAGCTAGCCAGGCGGGCATTCGCAAAGTGCCCTACCACCATGCTGTAACGACTGCCATCCTAAGACAACAACCGGGACTCCGAAGCACGGAAGCGCTCAGTAGTAATGTCACCAGCGGTCACCCATCCAACTCCTGACCGCGGCGGACGTTGCTTAACTTTGCTGATCGATTCAGAATGGCCAAGCAAACTTCGCTACGAGCGCTTCAAAACATGTTTCGCAAAATAAATCATTTGATTTCCTAAGTAGATATTACGAGCAAGTATATTGAATGTAGTTATTTGCATATTTCCAGTTATGCGAGTAAAATATGTGCGGTAGTAAAACTACTAAACATACGACGTTCGTGTAACTATGCATCGTAGAGTAACGCTTATCGTGATTGAATTTTTCAACGTGATCACGAACTCCTTTAGATACGAAACATAGTTTGTTGATAGCATTCCATGATTATTTTTAAGGGATCCGTACCCAAAAGCCAGAACGGAGCCATTTTAATGAGACTCCAGTGTGTGTCTGTCCGTTCGTATGTCGCGGGTCTCTAGCTCGTTAACAGGTTCTAACAGTGACAAAAGTGAAATTTTGGTATTATGTGGAAAACTTTGACTCAAAGTGAATATTGGACTAAAAATTTAATTATATTAGAAGGTTCCAAAACATTAGATGTAGCTGAACAAAGGATATTCTTTTAAATTACAAAGAAAGCAAAAATTATAGTCATATGCGGGAAACAAACCCACGCCATCCACCCCTATATGGGTATGCTCTGACTTATCTTATTTAGTATTAAAAAGAGTGGCCTATTTTGAAAAGTGTTTTGATAACAGTATTCCTTTATAGTTTTGCTTAACCGTTTTACTGAGATAAATCACCTACCCCATGGTCCAAGTCCAGATTCATTCAATATGTGGAATTTATAAAAAAAAAATCAGATGAACAGAAACGAAAACTGTAAAAAGAAACTAAAAAGATTATTCAAACATCTACGTCTTTTCTTTCAAACTTAGGGTGAATTTAATATATATATTTATGAGGATAATTTTAATTTGTAACCAACAAAACTTGATACATCTTTGTCACCGTAGATGTCCAATGATATTGCAGTATTTTTTCTTAACCTTGGTATTGTAAAGTAGAAAATCTGTCGCCAAGCACCTAACGATGTGTTCCGGCAGCAGTCCTTGAGAGCCAGTGAAATTACAGACACAAGAGACTTAAGAACTATGTCTCAAGGTGAAGGACGCAGTGCAATTCGTGACTTGTGACGAAATGCATCTGTTACAGGTAGAGGTTAGTCCGCTTAACATCAGGCGGGCCTCGAGCTTGTTCCGTCACAATAACATAAAAAAAATGTCTTTTATGAAATCTGATATCAGTAGATAACAACAGCAAACGAAAATATTCAAAATTAAAATATTTATACCAGTAAATTTTGCGGTAGAGCTCTATAATCTGCAAAAACAAACATGTCCACTTTGTAACAGCTGATAAAACATTTTAACGTCTACAGCTGTTAAGTGCATATGTCCTATGAGTAAGATTGTTCCTTTTTGCAGGACAAAAATCAAACAAAATTTTAAACCTTTGATTGTTACCGAACACGGACGAGGCCAACTCATCGTAAGCGGGTAACCTCTACCTATAACAGATACATTTCGTCAAAAGTGACGAACTGCACTGCACCCATCACCCTGAGACATACAGCTGTTATGTTTCTTTCTTACTAGCTCTCAATTACTGCTGCCGGAACACACTGTTACGTGCTTGGCGACAGATTTTTGTACTTGACGGTGGTGTCAGGTGAGCATTCGAAAAATTAGTCAACAGTGGGGATCAAACCATGGGCCTGCGGCACTGCAATCCACATATAGCCCAAACTCTAGAATAATGTTTACCCATTTTATTAGTTTTCTGCCACCCCTCACAAGGTATTCCGCTCCCTTCTTTCCTTCACGATATTGCTCGTGTTCTCGTTTGGTCTGAAGGTTGCTATATAAAAAACTTCATGACGAACTAATTAGGTATCAATATCGTCATCAAAGTAAAACAAACTATCGTTTCGCATAAATCTAACAATTAATAAGTCACGATCACGAATATCAACGCAATAAAATTGGTCGGTCACATGTCAACGTGCCCGTGAACCAAACAAAACCTTGAAGAACAATAGTACTGAAAAAATTTGACCAGGTGCGTTGTGAGGCCTGTTTTATAACAAGCATTACATATTACATGCAACCAATACATTGCCTAAGTATGTGTGTCGTTCTAAATGAATAGGTAACGTATCTTTACGGTGAGCAAGCTACATCATAGGCTGCCTCTTTTTTTTTATCTTATAGGCTAGCCTAGCTGACTTGGCTTATAATTACTGGTTCTCAAGGACTTCTGCCGGAGCAGAATGTTAAGTTCTTGGGCACAGATTTTCTACTTGAGGGTACCACCTCCTCCTCGAGTCGTAGCTCACTGCTGAGCGTCGTGATGTACCCGACCATCCCGTACAGAGGTGTTTCCACCTCCCTCGATCTTTGGCGTGGCTCAGAGCGTCTGTTATCGCCTGACAAACGGTGAAGGTTTTAACATACGGTGAAGGTAAAGCCAGAAATGGGATCGAAACATTGTATAGACAGGTACACAATGGCACGGCAGTCTATATACGAGTATATTACCACTCGGCTGCCACTGCTTCCAAACTTGCAGAATTCACATAGTTATAAATCAAATACAAGCTCATAATATTGCAGTTGAAAAATGCAATATGGGCCTTGTCTTGTCACTCACGAATACATAAGCCAGATTAATCCAACTATAGTTTTAACCACATCCGGTGGTCTTCTTCAAGGTATGTTCGGGACACTCGCGGGATCTTCTCGCTTTGAACACTACAGTCTATACAAACTATAGTCGGATTGCTCTGGCTTATCTACGCGAGTAATCTCGTACTTTTTTATTACATTATATGAATTAGTGTAAATCACGTTATTTATAACAAAAAGTTCAGTTGACAGTTGAGTTTTATCACAAGATGCCAAGGGGAGGATTTTATTGAAAGGCATTTAGCTAATGTGTTTGGTTTTTCGTCGTTTGACATAGGCTCGGAAAATGATGACGTGATTGACGCCCGTCCACGAACGATTATATTAGCTTATTAATTACATGACATTTACCTTGAGTAAGTGACAAGTATTACTGGTATAGTCAGAAATCGCTTATTTCCGAACGCAGCCATAGAGCGTGCTTTTAATTACAAGAGAAGCATCGCATCGTAAACAATAACACTAGGTAGGTTCTATAAGTTTGTTTTCCAGTAAAGGATGTGCCAAACAACAAAATGAACTAATACAAACAGATATACTCGTATATATTTTATATCTATTATATTTTATTTTTTTATTGCTGATAGGTAAGCCTTTGACCACAATCTCACCTGATGGTAAGTGATGTTGTGGTCAAAGATGTTAAGCTCAACGTAGAATTAATATGTAGTAGAGTGAAAGATGTCTAAATTTTTATTGTACATTTAAAAATGTAAGTAGGTATTATGAAATTATATATTTTGAAATTTTGAAGCAGTGGTGGCTCAATGGCATTGGTAATGTACTGCCGCGCACGTGGGCCATGTTTCGTATACCGCCGCGGGCTTGAGTTTCACGGCGTGGTGGAAGGGCATTTTGCGGATGCTCGCCTGGCTAGCGACCACCCTCAAGTAGAAAATCTGTCGTCAAGCACCTAACAGTGTGTTGCGGCAACTGTCTTTAAGACCCAGTAATTCTAGGCTTGCCTTTACAGCATCTTCGACCGACTTACAATCAGTGGTAAATCGTCAGTATACCATCAGCAATAAAAATAAAAACAAGTTTGTAAAAGTAAATAAAAATTTTGATAATATTAAGATTTAATATGTTTATAGCGTATAAAACGAAGAAAACTGCAGTGGTATAATAGTTTTGTGACCTTAATCTAAAAAAAATAATTATAAGTTTAATTTTTTTTCTCGTACGCTATAAACATAATAAAATAAAATAAACACTCATTTTTTTAATACTAAGGTCACAGAACTGTAACACATCTGCAGTTCTCTTTGCTTTATTTACACTTCTGAGACTTCTTCTTACAGATATAAGTTTATATTCACGGTTATCACATTACATAAAAATAACGGAATTCATTTAAAATAGAGTCCGTATGACCATGGATACCTACTTACATACTTCATGATATGTGTTACGTATGAATGGACTTCCACGGCCGATACAGGCAGTTCCTACACTATCAATATGTATAAACCAAGGTCAAAAATAACTTGTATTTGACACTATTTATTATGCCCTTGTATGTAGGACTTTATCACAACCATTCCAACTAACTGAAGCTAAACATTTTTTACGTGATGAACCATTTAACAGTTAAGTAATACTTACATTATATAAAACTTCTATGAAATATTATCACGTACCAACAATCCTTGCAACGCCAAAAATCACATGGTATTGATGTGAAACCTTTAATGAGAACCTTCTTATGAATTGGCATGTACAATAGGATTGACCTCTTGCTTATGGTGCCCAGATAGATCGATCCCCAAGACGGCTGCCAAGTGAGAGACAAAAAGTTGTATGATCGACACTCTTATCTGGCCACCATAAGTACTATAAGTACTGTATCATCCGGAGTGTCCATTGCTGAACACAGCCTCCCCCATTAAGTCCCCTCCCTCCCCCACTTAAGGAAAAATAAGGGTGTTGATTATTCGACATTTTGTATTTTCAGACAATGAGTGTTCGTCGGAGCTGTTATTTCTCTGAATGTCCTGTGCTGTTAGTAACAAGTAATCCAGATTGAAATCCTCATTTGACAGTACCTACTAGTCAGAAAAAACTCGGTGAAATTACGCACGCATATTCTGAAGACAAATATCAATGCTTTCTGATATGCCAGTATTACATATAAATTAAATTATTATATATTGAGATAAAAACGAAGTCAATCAGTTACATTTACCTCACAAAAAATGATTAGAAACATTACATACATGGTCACATTACATTATGAATATATTTTACGTCACAAAGCAAATACAGAAAAAATATTAGGTTAAATTATTTAATTTCTCCAGCTCTAGCGAGTTATTGTTATTATTTGTGCATCGATCCCATTGGTCGGGTAAATTCTCACAATATTTGGTATTTCACAGACATTTTTTAATGAGTCAATCATGATGTCACATTCAGTGTCGTTTGTATGGGAATTCCTGAGCTGAGATTTCGAGATAAAATAAATGGGTAATTCTAAGTTAAGAGGTAATATGTTGTATGAAGTGATGGCATGGCATTTTTTTTAATATATTTACTTAAGTATACATCTTTTTTATGGAAACTTTTATGTTGAAAACGCTTACAAAGTGGCCAGTCAATTCGTTGGTTTTTTCTCGTTTTATAAGTTACCAGGGTAAATACTCAGTACAGGGTAGAGACAAAATGCACAGGGGCACACTTTATGGACAGGGAATAGAGATAGACATATTAAAAACAGGGTTATTTTTAAGAATCAACTTTATTTATTTATTTTTATTTAAATTATGAATTATTTATAATCAGACTTGTCATTTCTTAGCATTCTTTCTTTACAAAATTAAAAATTAATTATTAAATTAAATGTTTTTTAAGCGCTAGGTACAAAACATAAATAGGTTTTTACTTTTCCTTTCAATTAAAACAAAAATATTTATAACATTCATATAAATAGTCAATATTGAAATAAAAAGAAACAAAAACTTCTCTGAGTAACAGTATTAAATTTTTCTTGTAAAAAAAATATTTTCCTAAAACCCGCGTTTTAAATAAATGCATAAAAAAAGCTGGATTCTCATTTTTAAGTTAGGGGAAGGTAGTTTTTTAAAACCTAATCCCAGGTGATTTTTTAAATATTATCATCATTAATTCTGTGCTTTTTCCAGTTTCATCATAGATTTTACAAAATATAACTTGAAATATCATCATCTTCTTCAACACCTGTGCATATTTCAACATAACAATATTCTGTTTTTCCATCGTGAAGTTTAACCAGCACAAAGTCCCAGTTGCAAATCAATGTTTTCTTTCCAGATGTTGAGGGCTTGAGTCATCTTTGTGCAGTTTAGTTTTAATACTGGTAGGTACAGAATTCTGTAGTGTTTCTTGAGGCTTCTTCCTGTGTTCTTGAGATATGAAATTGATAAGTGGGTAATCTTCTGAATCCCTAGTTTCCTATATATCATCAACACGTAGACTAAATTTATGATGTGTTTGTGGATAATCCTAAGTACCCAATTGAAAATGACGACATAGCTCTGAGTTACAGAAGCAGCTCAAACTTTTAAATGTCAGGCAATTAGGTATAAATAAGCAACCGGTAACTTGGTGAACCTTTAGTGTGCCTGAAAAAGTCTTTATACCTTTAGTAGAACTAAATTTTGCTGTTTTTTTAGATATGTCTGCATCATCTATGGTGAAAATTTTAATATTCGGGCAGGTTGTCTTAAGGGGTTCAGTTAAGTCATCTATTGATGTAATATCGCTGCCACTCGCATATAAATATCGGTATCACTCGCAACTAATTTAAAATGTAGAAGTATTCATGAAACAGCATACAAATGTATCTTCCCTGGACTTTAAGTATCTCCCCTGTAATCAAAAGAGCCAGGGGAAATACGCCAGGGAAGATACATTTTTGATTAATATCTAAAATAGCGGTAAAAGTGTTATTCGTACGTAATTCACAATAAAACGTTACAATGTATGCACTTTTCATAGTGAATATTTAAGTCTATATTAGTATTTTAACAAATAATTGGCAAATAAAACTAACCAGAGGAAATACTGCCTTCACTCAACCTTTCTACACCCAGCGAGCGGCATGACTGAAATAGCCGTTCAAATGGCTGCATAGTCGGCTTATGCGCCGCTTACTGCTAGCTTCACGTTGCATCTTATGCACTCAAGGTCACAACTTCCACAATCTCCCAAAACAAAACTGATTTTTAAACGAAATCAAAAAGCCAGGGGACGAGACACGTAACACGGAGGACAAATTTCGCCGTTAATATTATTTATGAAAAATTTGAATATAAGTAATTTGACTTATAAGACACTGTGACTAAGTTATTGTTCTGTATATAACTGACGATGATAAAGTAATTATTGAATTTTAATACATTCATAATAACTGGGTTACAAATAAAGTCGGTTTGGGGACAGACCAGGGGAGAGACTTTTTTCTAATATTAGAACTTATTGTGACTAAACTACGTACATTTGTGTGATGAATTTCAGTGAGCATGAAGAAAACATTTAGTTTTAAGTAATAAATAGGTCAATTAGGAAGTTAGTATAAAAAAAAAGTATTTTTTTGCCCTGGCCATGGAAAGTACCTCTTAACTTAGAATGACCCAAATAGTAAACGAAAACTTGCGAACCAGAAGTATAGACTGAAGGACGTGCATGAAGAATTGCACCAAGTTTGAACTCTTTAATATTTAATCATAATTAAATTAATTTACAAATGAAATAATAAGCAGTAAAACAACCCGCCCTAAATCTACCCGATGCAAAGGTGCCTATTACCCTGGCTGCATTGCCACGCTACATTGCTAACCTTTGCTCCAGGTAAAAGCCGGCGTTAGAGTCACATTTTTTCGACTGTCCAAAAAAAGGAGTGTTAAGTTTTCAGGGTTTATGTACTTATGTATGTTTGCGAGTTCAATTATTTAACCATAACTTTTAATCAGCTTAACCGTTCTTAATGTATGAGATTCGTCTTCATAGCGCAAGTGACACTAGGTAACTGCACGAAAAAAAAACTGGAGGAAGTTCGCCGGGATATTAAAAAAAATAATTCTTCCAAACCCATCGAGGTGTCAAAATGAAGGGTTTAAAAAAAGATTCCATAAATATATATCACATGCAGTTTTAATTTTAATGGAATGATAAAACGCTTAACATAAATACGTAATATGCAGTCGAGTTTTTATTTTTAAATTAATAAATACTTGTACTCCCATATCTTTCGCCAATCTCACCCATGAAACCCTTGGCCCCAGTGCTCTAATGCGTCGAAGTTTCGAACTTCGGGTCCGAAAGAGAGGTATCCGCAAAACACGTATTGGCTCACTTTTGTTTAAACTTGTTCGTAGCATAGACTAGCAAGCATTTGCCTGAGAAGATTCTGAATAAGATATTTTTTAAATTGGATTCGTTTGGTTTGTACATTTTCAAAATACGAAATTATAATTTATTCATAGGTAAGTAGTCAAAGTCAAGTTCTAAATATGCAGAAAGAACACAAATACTAATGAGGATATAAATACCTATGGAGAACAAAGAAATTAACGTAAATTTTAAATACAAGAACCTATGTAACTTCTAGAACAGTAGCGACACCTCTCGCTGATCCCTAACTACATAGGACTGTCACTCTTACATTGTGAAAATATTCTTTAGCTTAAAATTGATTGAGGCATAATAGCGTTTTCAGATTAGTATGTGAGATTCCCTAGAGGGCACGATTTGTGATGAACGATGCCATCCGACCATAGATTATATGAAACAACGAACTTCGTACCGCAAATTCGATTTTCGTTGTCTAAAGTGTCACTCGTAACACGAAAAACGAAACTTCGTTGAATTGTAGTAGCGGCCCAGTAGTCCATGGTATGACAATACTACATTTGTATGAAAAGCACTGCACTTTGAGAGGATATCAAACCTAAAGCCATAAAACAAGTGTTTATTTATTACATATGACATTAAACACAGTCGATCATTCGACCGAGCATGCATTCACAATACAATGAATCATTAATGCTAACTAACCCATTCAAAACCATCCCACTGTGCTGTGCTATTGTAACGGTTCTATTTGTTGTGCTTTCATGAATTTTAAAACAATTAAAGCTGGCATCCGCTCCTTTCAACCCATTGAAAGCCATTACGTAATCATATTGTCTAATTTTTTTATAGCTGATAGGCTAACCTTCGGACACAATCTGCTCGAATTAGTCAGTTTAACAGGCCTAGAATGGCAACTGAATCTCTCGGACAGCTCCCGGTACACAGAGTTGCAGTTAGCCAGGCAATCATTCGCAAAATGCTCTACCAACACGTGGTTAAGGTCACTACAGGGTTCGTCCCGAAAGGTAAATAGACTAGAGGAGCACAATCTCTTTCTCCCGTCGTCCCTTCTCTTAGATAATTCAGAAAAACCAACAAAAAAGAGAAATCCTGGATAGCAGGCTGCACTGTACTGTATCAGCCTGTCCACTGCTCAACATAGCCTCCCCCATTATGGAAGGTTAGCCATAATCCCCACCCTTGGGAAGTGTCTTGGGGATCGCAGCGTGAGATATCAGTTCCTCAGAAAGCGATGCTGCCCACCTTCTGGTGTGTTACCTTTAGTCGCCTCTTATGACACCCACGGGTAGAGATGGCATTCTAGCCCGGCACCCCACGGGTAGATAACGGGCACCAGCGCCTAATGCAGAGCAGTCAACAGCTGCGACCTCAAAAACGCATCCCAAGCACGATCATTACATCCTCATAATAGTAATTATAGTGTGCTGTATTCCTGCTCAGCTGACGTCCAGTAACATTTATGAGTCATGGTCATGTTGGTCACGCGAATGGAGTAGCCAAAATTCTTGTTTAACATATAAAAGTACACCTATCATCTTCATTCTCACCGTCTTTGTATAATACTGCACAGCTGAGCGCATATTTAACGTTTTGATGAGTGGTAACATATATCTGAAGAAGAGGAAAAAATGGCAGAAAATCATGACAAACTATTGGCAGTCTAGTAATGATTTTATACTGTTCTTTTAACTTGTCATTGTTTTAAATATCATGGGTAAAAGAACACGTTTGGCCGATTTCCAACGCGATGGAGTTGACCGAGTTGAATGAAGTTCCCGCTGTGTTTAAAGGGACTTTAACTTCACATCATATCGGTAGGTCATTACATTACGCATGGCTAATTGCCTGGCTAACTATTACTTCGGCCTCCAAGTAATCACACTGTGAACAAACACTTCACGGTGTGTTTTGACAGTCAATTCTTTTTCTAGGTAGAGCCTGCTACGACAATGCTACCATCTCCACCTGTTAAAGGCTGGCTACAGTATTAGTTTTCTCTAATATACTTCTAAACCTGTTCTTCTCTTGTTTCCTTTATGCTCCCTACTACCAACCTTAGGTAGGCAGGTGACAACCGGCTTCATTAGTGGATGCGTAATGGTATCAGATAATGAGCTCAAAGGAAATCCAATTATCACGTAGGTACATCATACTTTGTAGTAAAATTATTGGGGCCAATATTAGAGAGCTACCGTTGACAACAGCTAAAGAAAATCTATAAGCGGAAGGCTTTAACAAGCCAAGTCGGACGATGGACCGTCACATCACAACCTTGATTCTCTCTTATTTTCCTTGGTCTATGGTACAAAATCCTTTGGGTTAAGTCCAGTCTAAAATTAGCTACTGCCTCCTACATCATACATAAGTGAACAGCTCAGAGGCTATTTTTATATCAGTTCAAGAGGATGTCTTTTAATTTCTGAATCAGAGCTCGGACTTGAAATTACTTTTAGAATGGGCAGGCATAGACACAGGTAGGTAAAGGATTTTTATTATTCAGGTGCCACGTGGAACACTATGATGATTCTAAACAGTGTAATAGAAAAGCGTTGAAAACAACAGGGAATATGCAAGTGCTTAAGTATTTTTAATCGACCTTTAAAAAAGGAGAAGGTTCTCAGTCCCAGTGAAATGTTGTGTTTGTATGTTTTTTTCGCGATAAGTTATTCTCATTAGGAACCGGCTAGGACGCGGTTATATTTACCGGAAAATGCCGACCAGTATTGGACTGTTTTAGAAAAAAATCCTAAGTCTATGGTTTTGGAGACCTTCGTCTGGAAGTCACGATTGCGCGAAGTTACGAGCACGGTTTTTATGAATCGATTTTGATGTTTTTTTATTGTGTAGGGTACCTTTAAGTCAGTCCCATTAAAATTTTACTAACATCGGTCGAGTAGTATTTATGTTACGGTCAATTAACTGAGAAATGTATTTGCGAGCTTGCGATGATTAATTATTGCACCTCTTGTCGATGGTAAACAGTATTTTAGGTGAATGACAACGGTTTTTTAAGCAGTATACATTACTAAAATTAGTATAAAAATATATTTAAAAAAACGTAATAGACTTCCAACACTAAAAAGTATATATAACTTTTTGGAAGTCATACATTGATTCATTAATTTCGTATCAATGGCTAATTGGCTCTTAGATATTTTTTGCCCAATAGGTGCCCTCCTCCACGGCTCTGTCAGATGCATTCTTGAGGTCTTGTTGTGGGCAAGAGCATACACTGATTATGTGAAGTCAGTGTTTTAAATCAGCATGGTTCCGACTTCAAAAAGTTATTTCATACTACTACGTGTTGGAAGTCAGTTCTGTTTTTTTAAAAGGTTTTTTTTCGATTTCGGTTCCAATTTTTTAAATTTTTATTGTCTTGTGGTGAATTCACTTCGCGTTTAGAAATTAGCCAAATATTTGTTGTATTCACCAATATTACAAACATGCCATCCACATGACAAATGCTCCGAATGAGCCAGCAACAACTCAAACATGCCAAATATGTTTGCTTCACAAACTAGGAACACTACAATGATGGATGTGATGAAGTTATTATAGGAGTGGAAGAAGCGCAATATCATTGACGCAAGTGCAATGTAATCGCTCAAAGCTTAGGTCAGTTTTCTAAATATAGTTTCTAGTTATACTATATTAAAAGCATTTTGTGAATGCCCGCCTGACAACCGACCACCCTCAAGTAGAAAATCTGTCACCAAGCACCTAACGGTGTGTTTAGTCCTTGAGAGCCAGAGAAATTACAGGCACATGAGACTTAACAACCATGTCTCAAGGTGACGGGCGCAGTGCAATTCGTGACTTGTGACGAAATGCATCTGTTATAGGCAGAGGTTAGTCCGCTTAACATCAGGAGGGCCTCGAGCTTGTTCTGTCACAATAACATAAAAAAAAAATTTCATTGAACATTGGACTTATAAAAATCGGGAGAAGCGGCACCCGTACTTCGAACATGGCAATGCCAAATCCAGCGGCGTATCCTCATTGAGTCTCAGCAGTAAGTAGTGTGCGTATGAGCGCGACTACTGCATTCTTGGTTTCTGCCTTTGTCATTAATTAAAATGCATAAAAAGAGTCGTCGATTACAATTTATTACAGATGAACTAATAAGTTTTAATAAAAACGAACTAAGTCATTCACTCAATAAAGTATTAAAGAATATGATATATTTTTTTCGCACATTTTGAGCCCATACTTTCAGTAAAAGAACATTCCAAAAGTGCGAGTTTTACCGCGATTGATCGCTTTAAACAATGGAAGTGTCGCTGTGTGCATTATATGCTTGTTTTAAATTGCCTCCACATTATATTGTCGTGACATTAGCGCGTACCCAATCTTCCTTTTAATATAAATCGATGGTACTTTAGGGTATATTTTGATATATAAAAAATACACGAATCCCTATTGAATTACGATACATGAGATTCGATATTTCGGAGGGTGCAAGGGTGCACCCCTACAGTGCACGCAAATACGAATAGATTCGTAACTTTAGTTGAATAGGTGGTACATGGTATAGTAATCCCTTTGCACGCTCTCAGATGGATAAAGCTGCGAGTTTTGATAAATATTGAGATCAGAAATGATGAAAGAAACGAGGAGGATAAGAAACTAGGATAAAAATCCATCATAAAGTATTACTGCTTACAAAGTGAAATACATGACGAAGAATAGCACGACTAAGTACACTCTCAAAATTATAATGGATATTTTAAAACCCTAAAAACAATTAGCACCTGAAAACGTCACATCAGCTAAGGAGCGCGTGTATTTCGTGATGCAATGATACACTCCTGGCACGGAGTGAAGATGATTTCATAAAGAGACATCTTCCGGGAAGTATCAGGTACGCTGAAATTACTTACAGGTTACTCAGCCATCGTGAATTACTATAATGATAATCCCCACAACACATAATACTAACGTATTTATAGACGCGTTTACGCGTTTGAAAGCAACGTCTTATAGCACAGATAAAGGCTAAATTGTGAAAAGCATACATTTTAAGTTACATCATATTAAAAATATTATTAATAATTTTAAAATTCATAACGGATTACTTTTAGCAACAAAAATACCATAACTTTTAGTAATATACCTACAGGTTTGTACGGAACCCTCGGTGCGCGAGTCCAACTCGCACTAAGCCAGTTCTTTCATTATTTTAATATCATTAATTGTTTTCTTAGAATATTTAGAACAACATTATCTTAATTATTTATTGCATGTATCCATAGAATACAGAGAAGTCTGAATCTTTGAGACTAAAGCTGATTTATAGTCATAGCACTAGACTAGGTATGTAGGTATGAAAAACACGTGTTGGAAATGTTCAGTCAAACCGTCCACTTCCCAGCCGTAGGTTTGTTCCGGTACCTACGTAATTTCTTGTAATGATTTAATTATCTCATATAAGCCATTACTCCGTTTACGCATTATAGACAAAGGCACGCGTGAGCAATTTTGTCATAGCTCCATCAAAACGACCAAGTTCTTATTGCCGTAGTTTTTACATAGCACAAAGGCGCCTCTATAACACGATTGTCCAAAAAAAGAAGTGTTATGTTTCCAGGGTTCTTGTCATGTATGTTTGTGAGTTTTTTAATTCATCCATGACTTCTAAATGTAGATGTCGTTAAATTGGTCTCGTTAGCGCAAGTGACACTAGGTAATAAAAATCTGGCGGATTTTAGGCGCCAAAATAAATAGTATTTTCTTCTTCCAAACCCATCGATTAGGTCATCAAAATGAAGGACTTTAAAAACGATTCCATAAATAAATATAACTTGCAGTTTTAATTTCAATGGAACGATAAAACGTTTAACGAAAATAAATAATTTGCAGTCGGGTTTTTACTTTTTAGGGTTCCGTACCCAAAGGGTGAAAACGGGACCCTATTACTGAGACTTCGCTGTCCGTCCGTCCGTCCGTCGCTGTATCTCAAGAACGGTGATAGCTAGACAGTTGAAATTTTCACAGATGATGTATTTCAGTTGCCACTATAACAACAAACACAAAAAGTTGGCCAAGTGCGAGTCAGACTCGCGCACGTTAAAACAAAAAAAAGGTTAAAATATGAAGTCTAATGTTGTATAGCTAATGGTACGGTATCCTTCGTGCGTGAGTCCGACTCGCACTTGGATAACTTTTTTAAATTAATTTATACTTGTTTCACTAAAGGCTTAGCAGAAATGCATATAAATATCCACATTTCGCAATTCATGAAAATTGAATGAAGACATGAATATTGGAGCTCTCTATCTCTATTTACCTAGCCCAGTGCCAGACCCTGGACTGCTACTGAGGGGAGCTCAAGGTTTGGATTTGACTCTATTTTACTTTATCAACATAAGCAGCGCCCTTAGTCAAGTTTGCTTAGCCGTTTTAACCGATCAGCTAAGTTAAGCAACGACCGCTGCGGTGTGACTTGGATGGGTGACCGCTAGTGACATACTACTGGCGTTTTTAAATTAGACCAAACGACAAGCATCAGCTTTCAAAGTCAAAAGTTGTGAGAGAACAAACTTAAAAAAACAGACGAACTGAGAACCTCCTCCTTTTTTTAAGTCGGTTAAAAAACACGCACCTAGTCCTTCGATTATGATTTAATTGAACAGTAAACAATTTCCCTCTCTCAGTATGGAGAACCTGGTTTTCCTGAGCCATAATTCGTTAATGTAGAGCCGCGGCACCCTATAAGACGTCGACGAGGCTATAGGAAGCTTAGAGACGAGCTGCACTTATCCAATTTGCCGCTATTATGATTTATTGGGTGCGGCCTCAAGTAGGCGCTTCTGACCTAGACCGCGAGACTCGTACGGCTGGAGACGGCGGGATTCCAAGTTAGAAGATATTGACTTTGTAATTTTGTATATGAGAGGAGACGCAGAAAGTTATATGAGTAATGACTGTTTTTGTATGTGACGAATTTTTGATGTGACGCAATGATGGCCGAGCGGTAATAGCCATGGATTGCCGTGCCGCAGGTACAAGGTTCGATCCCTACCGCCGGCCTTGAGGTTCACTGCATCTGCGTGGTAGAAGGGCATTTTTACAAATACTCGTTTGGCTAGCTACCACCCTCAAGTATCATCTGTCGCCGTAGTAAAGTCTGTCGCCAACACCCAACAGTATGTTCAGGCAGCATACACTGACTTCGAGTTTTTACCTTTGGTAAATGATAGAAGTACACAGAGGGCATGTCAGATTCCTGGCATTGTCGGCGCAAGGTTAAAGAAGAATTATCGCAATATTTTGTAAGAACTACTCGTAATACAACTCCGTCGTAGGTCTTGTCCACGCCCCAGCCAGCACGATATAAACTCAAATACCTACTGCAAACTTTTTACAAATCATAGCAAAAACATTGAACATGTCGGCAAAAAAACATTTTTTTGCCTCTTGACAATTATAGCAACAACATGATGATGGTAAATAAGTATCCAAGCAAAATTTTCACCCAAAAGTAAACCAAGTTCCTGAATAACATTTTTCTGGAGATATAGCGGAGCGATAACATAGGCATAGAACATATAAAAATACTATGACACAGGATAGGATATCCTGGACTGGAACTGACGTGTGACCCGAATTAAAATGATGCGATTTAAGACGAGGCTGCGGTAAAAATACTCTCATTCGACTAGTTTTTTTAACCAACTTAAATATGCAATCGACACGTTAACTTAAATATTTGATTTTCAAACCTTTTTCTATCCGTTGTTAAGACAGAAACACATTTGAAAGAAATTTACTCGATAGTTTGAATTTTTTTAAATGAAGCCTTTTCTTTAAATTATTGGATTTTTCTTGGAAACTACGTCAGTTACATATCAATAATAAATACACATAGAAAGGAAATGTAGTTTATTATCCACTGTAAAAGTAAATTTTACCTAGAGTTATTAGTATTCTCATAATAAATTAAATTGTGTTTTAGACTTACGACCTTTAGTTCTGTGCAGGATTACGGTCAATCGGAAGATTCGATATTCAACCTTATTAGCTTACGCTTACGAAATAAAATCAATGCGTAAGAGCTGTCCTTCAGTGCCGCGCTGTGCGCCGTTGGACGTGGACCTGTCGCTCGCGCGCTATCACCTGAGCAGTATAAATACGTATCTTGGTAGGTATATCAATCAATATGGGAAATAAAGATAACTAAAAAATAAAAAAAGGAAGCAGAAGAGTCGATACAAAGACTTTGCAAGAATTATGAGAGAGGCAAAAGCGTATAATATTTCAGTTTTTTTTTACCTATTGCACCTATGCAAATTTAATATTCGTTTGTGTTTATTCTATTCATGAAACATACTATCTCGACCGAACTAAGAGATTCTATACCAACTAGGTTTCCTATAGTACTGTAATGGAGCTGTAAAATAACTATATGTCGTACTAATCTAAGTATGATTAGTAGGGTACTATAATAATATCTGGTATATGTATAATTATGGTCTCACCTGATGGTAAGTGATGTGGTTGAAGGTGCCAAACAGGTGTAAACTAAAATTATCTAGCTCTAAAGTACAGCTGCCGTTCAACCGTAAATGGAGTTGAGTGTTGCTAAATAATAATAACACAAGCGTAGCAAATCAAAGCATTTGGTTTGGTGGGTAGGTATATCGCAATAAAACATCGAACATTCTTTATGTCCCTCAAGACTAGATGTAGATTTATATCAATGAAAGAATATTCAGAATCAGGCAAGTAGGTATATATCCAAGAGATTATCTACAAAGTCACCTGCATAGGTACTTTTAAATATACATTTTATCACTTAGACATGTACATATAAGTATCGATTTATACAAAAATAATAGAGTGGAATAAATAGATTGTGTATATACTCGTATAATAAAAAAAGACTGTGCTCAAAAATGCACCTTCTTTCTCAGGAAAAAAAATAATAAATCAGTCGAAGTCCGAGATCACTCGGAACAGGGAGAACTGTCGGAGTCGCCATCTCATATTATAAGTTTAGACTGTTCTTCCACTACACGAAAATAAGTGAGTAATTCTTTGAACATAATACTTTAGTATTGCTAAATTTGCAAATTTTATTCACAGGAAATTTCGTAAAGGAAATATTTTATATACTACCTATATTAGGCTAAAAATTATTTTGACCTATCCATAGCAGAGCAGCAGGTAAAATTAAATAAAATAACGTATAAATGTATAAATACAATGAAATTTTCTTTTTTACACTGAAAAAAAAACTTTACATTATTATCGCCCTGCACTTGTCACACCTCTGTAGGATCGGTATAAACAATATATTTTTTCTGAGTACCTACACAAAAGACAACGCATTGACATAATTGTGCGGAGTAAGACTTAAATTTTATGGCCGGCCTCCTATCTGAAGCAATACTCCTTTGCGAATGCCATCGTTGATACGTATTATACTTGCCTTCACCCCCTTTTCGGTTATTAGGGTATTAGATAGATGGTAAAGAGCGATGTTGTACTCTTGACGTGCAAAAAATCTGACGTGCAAATTATCTGAATTTATGTATTTAAATTCATTTATTCATATTCCCAACACCCCCTTTCTGAAGGCCGAGCTTCAGCAGGGGCGGAGCAATTTGTATGGTGGCCGTGTTGAAATCGCCATTTTGTATTTTTGACAGGTGTCATTCGACTGCTCTCCCGACATTTATCCTTACAAATTATATTACAAATTGTGCGAAATTGATTGTCGGACAAACAGAAATGTACAGTTGCTTTTCTGAAGGCTTCAGGTAACTGATTGTCTGTAAAATGTATTTTGCAGGTATACACCACTATATTGAAACTACCAAAAAAAAAAAAATGGGTGGTACAGAAGTGTTAATACAATGTAGATATGTAGTCAAAATTTGAGATTACTTCACAGTGAAATAATTATGAATTGTTAAAGTTTTCGAAAATCCACCTAAAAGTATGGACACCACGTAAACAAAAATACTATGTGCCTATGTACAATTTATTAATGAAAACACATGATGCGCGACAGTGAAAAAATATCTCTCTTACTCTTTCTAACATCCCGCACCCGAGCGTTCGGTTCGATAGAGACGTACGAGTTTCAGAATAATGTTTGTAGGGGCGTAGGTATTTGTAGGTAAATAAAAGAAAATATTTGACATTGAAACCTTATAATTGATAAATACTAACTTTTCCTTCATACTTTGGCGGGCTTAGGACCGACAAAATTACTTTATTGGTTAGGTAGTTTATGTAGATATTGAATTATTATTGATATAAAGAACGATAGGTAAGTTTGTAATTCTGAGTTAAAACTAAATAAAGTAATTATGGCGTATTTAAAAAGTTAGTAATAATTCACAACAATCATTATTACAGCGCGCCTGAGCACTGTTGTGATCACGCGCGCTGTAATAACGATAGGAATCCGCGCGCAGTCGAGCCCAGACAACAAACTTTAATGAGGAGCCCTAACTAAAGAAAACATACAAAATAGGACACTACCGGTAAACCGACGCGAGCGATGAGCTTAAGGCGGTCGAGGTCTAGGGTCTGACAAACGTTTTTTACTTTACATGCCAAATAAATCTACAAAAAATTACGAGAAAAACGGTGTTTTTACTATTTTCATATCTTAAAAAATGGCTGAGATATTAACGATCAAAGTGCGTATTTCCAGCCGAAGGTTTTAAAAAACGCGGGCGGGCACTCACTAGCTGATTACGTCACAACCATAGTCATTCAACAGTCGCGCTCTCGTTCTCACGCCGCCGCTGCGCTGTGTTGCGCTCTGACCGAGCGCACACGCCGTGTCGCGGACTCGAGGTCGCGGACCGAACGGGTGGTTGTGACGTCATAGCATGAGCCCGCGTAATCTCAGAAATTCAAAAAAGAGCTTCAACTTCACGTCGTTATAACTTCGGAAATAGTGCATGTATTGAAGTGAAATAAAAAGTAATGTTATGTACATGATCTACGCTCCGATATTAAGTGTATTTAATAGTAATATTTTGACCCTTTTGTGTTGTAAACAAATGGGTCTGAGAGAGCGCGTGGATCCCACGAAACAATACTCACTTTACAAATTAACGTATAAGCATCGATGTAATACCTAGGTATTACATCGATGCTTACAAATATTTCAACAACTGTTCAAAGTGTCCACCTTCATTGTCAATACACACTCGCGCACGTTTTAAAAGATTGTTTCGTAATGACATTAATACGTTTAAACTTTTCACTTCATCAAAAGCGTCAATAATTCGCTGTTTTAACACTTCCACTGTGTCAGGTTCACTGACATAAACACGACGTTTTATTTCACTCCATAGAAAGAAGTCCATAGGCGTTAAATCTGGCGAGCGTGGTGGCCACGCTACTGGTCCACCACGACCAATCCAACGGCTTCCGAACTGGTCACTTAGGTATTCTCGAACCGCTCGGTGATAGTGTGGTGGAGCACCGTCCTGTTGAAACCACAATCCTTGCAGGTATGCTAGTGGTACGTCGTCTAACATAGAAGATACCATGGTCTGAAGAAGGTTCAAATAACTTTCTCCTGTAAGACGACCTTCAATGAAATACGGGCCGATGAGTCTGTCGTTAAGAATTCCCGCCCACACATTTACACTAAACCGGTGTTGGAACGAATGTTCCCGCGTCAGTTTTGGATTCCGAATCGACCACCAATGTTCATTGTGCTGATTAAACAGGCCAATCCTTGTGAATAAACACTCATCCGTAAATAATACATTGGCATCCCGATTGCTCAGAATCCAGTTGCAAAACGCTATTCTTGGACTTCGGTCTATTGTGGTTAGTTCCTGCGTTTTCCGGTAATGATACGGATGCATGCCTGCTGAACGCACTATTCTCCACGCGCAGTACTGGCTAATTCCAAAATGGCGAGCGGCATCGTTGGTACTTCTCCGAGGGTCTTCCTCGAAGTAGCTCAGGACATCGTCGTATACGTTTTGTGAGAGCCCAGATCTCCCTCGCCCTTGTGCGTGTGACGGAGTGTAAACAGATCCATGGTCCAGCAAACGTTGGTAGACACTTGACATTGTAGCGTGGTTTGGTTGACGAGAGTTAGGGTACAGTTCCCGGTACATCCTCAAAGCTTCGCTTGTGTTTTCTCCAGAAAGAAAGTAAACACGTAACATAAGAGTATATTCGCGAGATGAAAATTGATAAGCCATCACGACGGTTATAAAATCACGGCGTGTTTGAAGAGAAACTAATCACTTCGCTAATCAAGTTTATGCGCATGTGACGCGTGCGACACGAGCGATGTAACTGAGCTGACCTTCGTTAATTACGTTTCGCCTTTCGGCTTTCGTTCGTGCGCTTTCGGAAGAAACAAAGGCCGCGCGGTGGCAGGGCGGAGGGTGCGGGATTGGTCCGGTGGCCAGCTCTCCCGAGAATGCCCGAGCGCACAGAATGAATAATAGTATGTACTAACGAGCTTGGACGCGAGTTTGCCGAATGTTATTGTTATGAATGACACATTTCTATGTAGGGGTGTTAAGTTTTATGCATAAACTGCGTGCATGTAGTATTTCTTAATGAAGTAAAGGAAACGGCGAGAATTAAATGCTTGGGTGTGTTAATCAATGAAGAGGTTTGACCAAAAATTTATTTATATGTAGGATATTTTTTTTTTTACGTAACTCATGTTTTTTTCTGTCTGTATGTTTTTAGTACCAGCAGCAGATAGACCAGTTTTTTTTTTTTTGGTAGTTTCAATATAGTGGTGTATATATCAATCAAAAATCTGATTGATATTATCAAACTGAAGGCTAAATGCACATTTTGCATGGTGGTAGGGCACTTTGCGAATGCCCGCCTGGCTAGCTACCACCCTCAAGTAGAAAATCTGTCGCCAAGCACCTAACGGTGTGTTCCGGCAGCTGTCCTTGAGAGCCAGTAATTCTAGGTTAGCCTGAACAACATCTTCGACCACATCATCACTTACCAACAGGTGAGATAGTGGTCAAAGGGTAACCTATCAGGCATAAAAAAAAAACATTTGTAATATAACTTAATGCTAATTTGCCGTGTAGTATGGAGAAAACAAATTAAAAATATAAATTCTACAAAAAGATGAAGAATTTTGGACGAAAAAAATGGAGACAAAACTAGTCACATTCTATATGAACTCCCTTCTGCCCGAGCTGGTCGATCCCCACCACCCTAAGAAAAGACTGATCCGGGATCAAGAATATGCGGATACTTCTAGAAAAAGATAAAATCAAGAGGAGGCTGTCGAGGGTGACTTGCAACATCAAAGTGCAAATGCTTCAGTACTTCCTCCCGCCATAAAAAGAAGACTTGACTTAATGTTGTCTTAGGTTTTCGCGATTGTTACACATAGTAATTAAACAACATTTAACGGTTTAAATCGCATATATTTATCATTATTTTTGTCCTGACGTTTCAAACACTTTGCAGTGATCGTGGTCACAGGGTGACGATCGGGGGGACTGCAAACTTGAAAAAAAACTTGACTTTCCGTTCCGATACTCGTTATTTCTCACGTACACTTTTGCATATCATTAATTCTGTATAATCATTAATACTGTATAAGTTGAAAATAATATATTTTTTATTTCATAAATGATTTTTTGTTAATTTATATACATCTTAACTTAATTTGTCTATAACCACTTACTAACAATCTAAGAATCCACTTTTTTTATTTAAATGTCTAATTTAGTCACCTGTTCCAGTGCCACTCACTCTCTCACTTATCTGCCATGTTGCATTAAAAGAAGCTTGTATAACATGTTGTCTACAATGTTTCTGCAGTTGTGTTATTTTAAAAAAACCCTAAGTTTAAGGCCATTACAATTGCGTATATAGACTCTTCTGCAAGTTTGGTAAAAAATCTTATCCTGCTGTTTAGAAGTGGCTAGATCTATATCTGGTTGGTCTATCTAATTTTTACCATAGTTGGTATCTAAAAGCAGAGTGGTAGTAAAATAACACCTTTCTGTTCACCAGTGTAACTGAAAAATAAAACGTAATAGGATGTATACGAACATATTTTCAACATTAGTAATTAATAGTTAAAAATTATATGATAGCAATAAAAAAACAACCTACTTTATATTATTATGGGAACGTGTACCGTAGCACAGTTATGAAAAACTATCAGTACTAATATTATAAATGCGAAAGTAACTCTGTCTGTCTGTCTGTCTGTCTGTCTGTTACGCTTTCACGCCAAAACTACTGGACCGATTTGAATGAAATTTGGTATGGAGATAGTTTGAGACCCGGGAAAAAACATAGGATAGTTTTTATCCGACTGCGCAAAAAGAGGTTAATGTTTTCGCGCGATAACCGACATACGCGCGGGCGGAGCCGCGCCCGGAAAGCTAGTAATTCATATTTGTATGACGAGTCATGGTAAAATATATTGGCCACGACTAACATTTAATCAAATCAAATTTTCAGGTCAATTGCACCCATATTCACCGAATATAATATATTGTTATGCTCATTCAATTTGATGGTATTTTACTTTATTCTAATGATGTGTAATCTGATTAATCGCATTCCAAGATACTGAGAACTATGTTGATTCATTCATAAATTATCGTCCACGCCAAGGGGTAATGAAATGTTTGTAGTAAGTTTAATCAGTAGAAATCACTTTCGTTACTACGGACAATTTAAAAACACCCCCCATTTATCAATATATATCGTGCCGTTTGGGCTGATATGTACCATCATCATATTCCGACCCTTGTCTCACTTTATTTTGGTTTGGTGCAATATGTTTTCTCTATAAACACAGAGACTGCGACACAACAACATAGCAAAGAAAAAAAAAGACTTGAAAACAATTTTTTTAATTCAAAAGTCTGGTAACTAACTGGTTGATATCGGTGCAATATGATCTCAATTTTGTGCTCATGTAACTGACTTAGACAGGTTATTTGATATACTGATGACTACAGACTTTACTAGAGAGATTATTATTCACATATTATTTATAGATTTTATCACTATTTAACAATAACTTTCATCTATATTCATAGTTGCCACTTACATTCGTTGCTAGAAGCACTGCGATCGTCAAGGCATTTTGGCAAATTACTTTTTAGTAAGTTTGACTGTAACTGGCAAACCGTTCGACCGATGTTGATGAAATTAAAATGAAACCAATTAAAAGTTAAACTGTACTAGCAAATAAATAATCTTCAAGATTGTAAGGTTCCGTAAAAAAGTTATGTGTGGTCAAACATAAAATAAAAAATAGACAAGTAAATTTAAGAACCCTCTTTCTTTTGGGAAGTCAGTTAAATATGAATAATATATATACCAATACATTCATACATAATAATATATACCAATAAAGTCGAGCAGACATGATCATATTGTAAAAAGTAAAACTTTTGGCTTTAGTTTTATAAGCTACTGTCGACCGTAAGAATAATTTTGGAAAGTAAATCAAATAATCAATTTCTTACTAAGAAATATTAGTAATGTTGATAAAAATACAAACGTGACATCAATTTCAGTATATACAAAGTTACTTTATGTATCGAAATGCGTCACGTGAATAAGATTATAAAAAAAGTTGAAATCGTCTCAATGGTATCTGTGTTCGCGAATCTAATTTCAAGTACACAAATATTTTTATAAGCGAGACGCGTGCGCCGCTGCACATCGCGTCGTTCGGTGCAGCGGGGATCGTTGCGCCGCATGGGCGGAGCTAGCGTGGGAATTATTTTTGACTGCCTGGACTTAATGAAGACAGATTTTATGGACCGATGACATGATTAGTGGCCCGTGTGTTGTTAAGCATCAAGCCTGTCTATTACTTTGCGGTGTCACCATTCTCGTTCTACTTGAACAGGCACTGCGCTCGTCCTTTCCGGACGTTAGTTCTTACGTGTCGTGCGCCCAGTAATTTCACTTGCCACAGTGCCCTTCAAGCGTAATCACAGTACCTATTTGCACGCTACGGTTTGAAAACAGAATATCTGACAAATGTCGTCAAAAGTTCTGTAGCAGTACGAATGACACAGAGGCTAACATACTAAACGGATCAGCAAAAGTCAATCGTCTAAGTTCCTTCAAGCAGAAACAGATGTCAGCTGTGTAAACAAAGATGTCTTGAAGAATGCATTCTGATAGATTTCGATACTACCCGCTACCTCTTATGTCTTTGACTACGGAAAGTCCCTTTCTTAATCCCCACCAGCCGAAACTGGTTTTCTATCGATTTTTACGAGGTATACCTACGAGGCACATGGTATAAGAAATTTTCTTACATTCCTATCGATTGACTTACTTTCGCGAAAATAGATCAGAAACCAGCTCACTACATTCCTTTGTGACCGATTGCGGTATACGACCAAGTTGCGATTAGGATTGCATTATACCTACCTTCACATCTTCACTCGTGTAATCCTCGAAGGGGTAGGCGGCTGTGTTAAAACACCCATGTTTCACCAGACTTGTTTCGGTCTCATGCCAAATGGGGCGAGCTAGTGTTGGCACTGATAGTTAGTAAGGCGAGTTGTCTCAAAATGCCCTACCATCCTACAACCTAATTTACATTATAGCTCTTGCGTCATTGATGGGAGATATAAAAAAGAGGAAGGGTAAAAATGTTGATCCGACATAGCAGTGAGTCTTGTGGTGGTACCGCACAAGGAGTACCTGGGTCACTGCATCATGAGAAACACAAACTTCTGCAACTAATCATCCAAGGGAAGATCCACGGAAAGCGACCTCACGGAGACGCACTTCGTGGCTCAAAAACCTTCAGACGTGGTTCAACAATGAGTCAAATAGGGAATAGATATATCTTCCGCGCACCGGCTGAGAAAGACCGAATGATGGCCGACCTCCGACAGGAGATGGCACCTTAAGAAGAAGAAGCAGTGAGTTAACGGTAAGATAGCTTTGGCGTCATAGTCATGGCTTTACATGCGGAGGGGACCAAATAAATAAGGGACGAAATGTGTAAGTAGAACACGAAATGCGTTAGTAAAGGACGAATAGCATAATAAGTCAAGGATGAATTACGTAAGTTGAAAACGGAATGCGTTAGTAAAGGACGAATAGCATAAGTAAAGGATGAATTACGTAAGTTGAAAACGGAATAGGTTAATAGAAGACGAAATGCGTAAATAAAGGATGATATGCGTAAGTTTAACACCAAATGCGTTAGTATAGGACGAATAGATAAGTAAAGAATGAATTACGTAAGTTGAAAACGGAATACGTTAATAGAAGATGAAATGCGTAAGTAAAGGATGATATGCGTAAGTTTAACACGAAATGCGTTAGTATAGGACGAATAGATAAGTAAAGGATGAATTACGTAAGTTGAAAACGGAATAGGTTAATAGAAGACGAAATGCGTAAATAAAGGATGATATGCGTAAGTTTAACACCAAATGCGTTAGTATAGGACGAATAGATAAAAGTAAAGAATGAATTACGTAAGTTGAAAACGGAATACGTTAATAGAAGATGAAATGCGTAAGTAAAGGATGATATGCGTAAGTTTAACACGAAATGCGTTAGTATAGGACGAATAGATAAGTAAAGGATGAATTACGTAAGTTGAAAACGGAATACGTTAATAGAAGATGAAATGCGTAAGTAAAGGATGATATGCGTAAGTTTAACACGAAATGGGTTAGTATAGGACGAATAGATAAGTAAAGGATGAATTACGTAAGTTGAAAACGGAATACGTTAATACAAGACGAAATGCGTAAGTAAAGAATGATATGCGTAAGTTTAACACGAAATGCGTTAGTATAGGACGAACAGATAAGTAAAGGATGAATTACGTAAGTTGAAAACAGAATACGTTAATAGAAAACGAAATGCGTAAGTAAAGGATGATATGCGTAAGTTTAACACGAAATGCGTTAGTAGAGGACGAAATGCATAACAAAACGACGAAAGTGCAATAAAAGACGAAATAAGTTGATGAATGCTTTAATAGAGGACAAAGTGCGTTAATAGAGGAGACGAAACGCCGAGGACAGACTAAATAATCCTTCAAATGCATTTTACACAAATTGAATATAAAACCAACCGCTTACAAATCCGTTATTAATGTACTTAGAAGTCTTATCTTTTCTCATCTTATTTGCTAACAGTGTTCTGATTTAGAATTATCTTATGTGGACATAGGGAACCAATGTGGAAATATACTAATACATACATTTTGAACAATTTTCTGCATCGTTTTCTAGGGTTGTGTACTTTGGATAACAGAAACTTGAGACCCATACCCGAAGGGCAAATAAGCCCTATATATGTGAACCTGCCGGTTGTCCGTCGGTCAGTTTGTGTCATCTATAGGTAGTAAAAAAAATTAATTACTATCCTGAATTACATCAAATACTTAAGTTCCAATACTTAAAAGGTAGTTTTTTAATCCTAGCCTTTGGTGTGTTGTGAAGGAGTGCGGTGTAGAATATTGCAAATACAAATTTTTAGAGGACAAAAGTTTGCACCTCGAGTGGGAATCAAACCCACATGTAACACACAAACATACCACACTTTTACGCACCAGGTGCCTTAACCACTGGGCAATGGAGGATTGCTAGACTGAGCCCAAAAATTTAGTGATAATTGTATTCATTTAACGACATGTGCATTGTCGATAATTATAACAATAGAATTAACAAAGGAAATGGACTATATTAACTCTGATTGATACATAGGGGTTAAGGCACAGTGTCACTGGAGGAGAGAAACTTTGTACTCTATAAATTTTTATATGTGATTTTTGCTTAGCCTGCTATAGTGCTTGTAATTATATTTAGAAAAAAATATATTATTTAATTTACTACAAAAATAAAACATTGCCTTTAAAAGTTGACAGTTTAGATCCTTTTTTTATAGGATATGCAGTGTAAACTCCATGTAACATCACTTGATTAATGACAAGCTCCCTAATGTGTCAAAAACATTTCGTTTACACTGATACACTTTATATAGCATTACCCCACTCTCAATAACAACAACAATAAAGTAACAAAAAATAAAAAGAACCTTTTAAGTTTTCCAAAATTCGCAAAAACTGCTTAGCTGTGTACATTCTTTTTTCGCTTTATAATCTTAGCCCATAATAAACTGAAGTTGCAGCATCGATCATACCGAGCTTTCTAAGAAATTATTTTTTTGTTAACAAATTGGGATTACTTGCACATGTACTTAACTGTTGTTGACAATGACTAATAAGTAGGAGTCAAGGATTATCTATATGTTATCATATTCATTGTTGCTCACAAATTTTATCTTCTCTCCATTTAACAACAACTCTCTATAATGTTCTTAAAATGCACAGTCTCTTCAGTTTCTTTATAAAGAGTTTACACTGTACTTGAAACCACTCCTCATACCATATGTTTACACCATTTCAACAACAAAACTGAAAACTCTAAATCATAAAGTAGTTGGTAAGCTGTGACAAACACACTTTTTTTTATTATAGCATTGTTGTATAGAAGGAAACCATATCTGGGCCAAAGTCTGACTTGAGATGCAACAGCTGACCCCTTGCGAGTTATAAGTAGAGGTGTGATGATGCCTGCTAGCGATGGGGATTATGGCAACTCCTCCCTCCAAACGTAACGGAAAAGGTCTTTGTTCAATGTTGGAAGTTATGATTGTTGATAAGTACATTTCTAAATAGGTTTTGTTTCATTTTATACATTACTTATGGGCCCCAGAAAAGACTTACTTACAATACCTATATATTTGTTAAGAGTTATGAAAGAATCAGGTGTTTGCTTGTGATTACAAATGGAATTGCTTGTTCTTAGTCTACAAACTAAATACCTAAATCATAGTATTTATGAAAATATTAGGTAAAGATTAAAGCTGCACTGAATAAGTAAACAATAGCGATTTAGTTTGTAATAATAATTTACCTGGAATCTGGTGGCCGATGGCTGATCTTTGAACCTGGATGGCTTCTCCATATCCCGGAAGCTGCTCTTCGTAACTGGAGACTTTGGTTGCACAATTGCCGCTCCATTAGTCATAAGGTCCGAAAGAAGCCGATCTTTCTCCCCTGCCTCTTTCGCCTTGAACTGTAGCCCTGACTCCACATCCTCGCTTTTCACTGGAATGTCACTGGGATACTGTATATTCCCATTTGTTGCGGCCATAGACTTCGCCGAGCTAATCTTGCGAAATCTTCCAATGATAACATCTTCTTCGTCATTTACGGGAACAGACAATTTATCCGCACCAACAGCAGCACCGCTAGTATTAGGTTTCAAAGGACTCAACTCTATATTATCTTTCTGATGCGAACCCATTTTCACAAAACTAATTTTAAAACATCACTTTCAAACGTATATATCGGTGACAAATGTGAGTATTATTCTAACCCCGATTTTATGCTAATTATAAAACGTCTGGTGATGATAATAGACTCAAAGAGTGAGAAATAATGTTTTTGTGTTTCATAAACGTTAAATTTGGTTAGTTTCTGTCAATAATTAACTTTTTTACGCCAAAATATCTAGTGAAGAAACCGTTCCCGGTAAAAACATGCGCTGACAACGCGCGACCAACATCCACAAAAGCAATTTGACAACTGAAATCTGAATTCACCACTGAATTAGGAGTGCACGATATATATCGATATTACAAAAAATATCGATATATGAACGCGATATATCGGTTCCATCCGATATTATGCAACAACCTAGTATCGATATGTATATCGATACATCAATCGATATTATTCAACCGATGCAACACCATCGCTCACTTGACATATTTGACCAAAACTTTACTTTTTTAAAAGGTATGTTGGCAAAGTTGTTTTTTATGGCAAATGTATCGTAAACGTTGCTAACACCACTTTAATTTTATCATTTTCATTTAACTTTAAACAGTATAATTTACACATAATTATTTAAGAATATAGTCAGGCTAGTAAATGTTAACCTATATCATATGTATTCTCTTATCCCCTCATCTATTGAATCTGTAGATCGGGTATGGCGCATCAATAGTAAACTGTTGACGTTTTTTTCCCTCGACGCCCCGTCACGTTTTTTTTAGTACAAAGTTGTTTTTCATTACCTAAACATGTCACCCTAATATCCCCATACCCTAATATATCACCTACACCATACAAAAATAACATTATCATCCATTTAGTTTGAGTCAAACAGCGATATATAAATATATTTTTACAGATTTTGACGTTTTTTGTTTTAAAATCGAGTTTATTTGATGTAATCTCCAATCAACATTTAATTTTATTGGTACAAATGCAATCCTCATCATATTCGCTTTACGGGAAAAGAAATGAAAATAGACCTTTTTATGGAAAAAATTACAGGAAAAGGACTTTGAACAGACGATGAAAATGGCGAAAAACAGCAATTTTAAAATATTTATTTTTTTCTGATACTTTTCCACCTATAAATTTGCTTTTTCTTTTAGTATGAGTATTTACTATGGTTCTTTACCCTTCAATTATTACAGATTTTTGGGATAAATATTTTAAAAGTAGTAACGAGATTAAAACAACGCGATTTATTTTAAAGAATTTTGGCGAGAAAACTCTATGGAATTGTAATTTTTTCCACCTACGACTTTGGTTCTTCTTTTGATATGATTATTTACTTGTAGTCTATACACCTGAATTATTTCAGATGTTTAGGTTTAGTAGTTTAAAAGAACTTACGAGATTATTTATTACGTAAGTTTCCATCGGTGAGTGTTTGCGCGGCAAAATGTATCGAGTGAAAGTTTTTATTTTTATTTCACGATTTGAATAATTTCTCGTACCATAACGTGATGCAGTTTTTTGAGTTGTGTACCTAAGGATACTAGCTTACTAACAACGTTTGAATAATAACGATCGGATAAATAGAAGCTTCGAACTAAACCTTTTTTTCAGACGACCGGAAATCCGTTCGGGACACACAAGAGGGTCAAATAAAAAAAAATTTAAAAAAAAGCTTTTCAATCCTTATCCTTTTAATTTATTTTACATCGTTATTGACTTGTTCCCTATATATATGCTAAATTTTAAACAGCTTTCTAGGTTCATTACTGTAGAAGTAGTTACGAGATTATAATTAAATGACGTAATATTTTGGCGCCAAAATGTAATTTGAGCTGGTTTCAGATTTCATAAAAATATTAAACATAATTTCTGTTATCTCAGGAAAATGTGGATTTTTTCTCGTATAGCCAAGGATCCATCCTTTCGAAAACCGTTTGCCATATGAAAATTGGACTTACGCCGATGTTATGGTGAATTTTCAATCACGACTATTGACCGCCGACCGGCTAGCCGGTTTGTACAGATGCGCAAAAATCCGGCAGGCCAGCGGTTACATATTAGGGGTTATTGATTATATTCTGTTTTGTGTATAAATAAATAAACAATTAGATATTGATTTAAGGTTGGCAACTTGAGTAAAAATAAAACGTACAACTACGAATTGTAATAATGAGCCTTCGTAAAGGCATTTTTTATGCACATCTATTTTTTTTATGCTAGCTCTAGAGAAAAAAATATTGGTAATTAAAAATAAATAAAGTTGATTTGTTTCTTTACCCTAAATGTTTTTACTTATATCAACCTTTCAAATATTTAATATTATAGACTACCTATATACAAGAAAACATTTTCTCCGATATATCGCAAAGTTTCGATACAACACTACGATGTATTATATCGTAAAAAATATCGTTACTTTTTTGTGTGAACATCCCTACACTGAATTGACTGACTGACTCTAGCTAGTGACTGACTGAACTATGACAACTGACTCCTTTGAGACATTTTCTTATTTTCGTGACTTTGATTGATTACTATGTGCCATAGCCAAATGTCACAGTCTTATTATCCGATATCAACATGTTTTTTTTTTAATACCAGATACCAGTTGGACATATAAGTCGTTTAATGTTATGAAATGTTTTTATTTTCTCTTGTATATTCTTTCTTATTTAGAATGATATGATTATTTTTTGTATACCTGTATGAGTTATATTATCTTAGATAGTTTTTAACTACTTGACGAGTAACTTCAAAGTTTGTATATTTAATTAACAATATTATTGTTTATACAGGCTACTGTTCGTTAGAGTTGGTAATCAGTAGTGCCTAGATTAATAGATATATAATTATAATTTTATATATAATTTATTTCATAATTTTGCAACTTATTTTATTTATATTTATTTTATGTATGATGTCTGGTTCTAGCAACGATAACAGTAATGCTTATATATATCTCAACTCTTCTGGGTTGTTTACTTCTGCAAAAATATTATAGTGTTTTGTACAATTCTGGAGATGCTATATGCCATATGCTTATAAAAATTTCGGGAATAGCTTTCATAAACCAGTATATAACAATATTTTGGATGTTATACCAATACTTAACTACCCTGGACAGTTTTATGCTACATGAACTTTACATTAAATCAAAAAGTAGGTACTTCGTAACATTGTTAGTCTTAGAATTATCTGTCTGAAAATGCGGTTTGGCCTTGGAATGACGGCGGTGACAACATGACCTTGACGCGACCAATCAGACACGATCATTTCTAAGCGCCAAATCTATTAACCAATCCGATTGAATTTGGAAGCTTGTGCATGTATTGTTACTTGTGGAGTCGACGAGCCCGAAATCAAAGCGGTCACTGTAAGAGGTACACTTCTTACGTTATTTTATCCCTTCTTTATATGAAAAGAACAATGGCGAAACAATAGTTGGCAATTCTTTGAGTGAATTGAAATATCTGAGTAGCTTAAGTATATTTAATGTTTTATGTGATTTTTTTCAATAAACACATTTATTGATAAAGGCCTACAAAAAAATATGATTATACGAGGAGTTCTCATTATTTCCGATAGTTACTTCCATATAGAGACCGTGCATGGGGTGCCGGGATAGAATGTCACCATCTCTTCCCGTGGGTGTCGTAAAAGGCTACTAAGGGAAAAATACCAGAAGCTGGGCAGCAGCACCTTCTGAGGAATTTACACCAAGAACTGCGATCCCCAAGACGCCTGCCAAGCGTGGGGATTATGGCAAAACCCCCCTATGAATAGCACAATAACAATTCGGTCCTAAATTGGCCCCTAGTCCCCGGCAGCTCTATTATTCCTGGCCGTGGTAGCGGGCCAGGTAACGGGCTAATCACTGGAAGATGCCCGGCTACCAACCTCAAAAACGACGACCCTTGGCCCTGGCAACACACAACATACGTACGCTCAGGGAGGACTACAAGATTGTCGAGCTGGAGGAAGAATTGAACAAGTTACGCTGGGATGTCATGGGGTTATCGGAAGTCCGAAGACAGGGACAGGAAACCGTTATCCTTGACTCAGGTAACTTGTTATTCTACCGGGAATGTCAGCAAAAGTCTCAGGGTGGTGTTGGGTTACTGGTCCGGAAGTCCCTTGTTAACAATGTTGTAAAAGTCGAAAGTGTGTCGAGCAGGGTAGCGTACCTTATACTCAGAATCACCAAGCGGTATTCGCAGAAGGTCATTCAGGTTTACGCACCGACCTCGACACGCTCAGATGATGAAGTAGAGGCAATGTATGAGGAGATATCTGAAGCCATACATTCCTCCGAAACATACTTCACCGTTGTTATGGGGGACTTCAACGCTAAGTTAGGCACATGGAATGGCGATGAGTTGAGATTGGGGCCATTTGGATATGGGCACAGCAGAACCAGTGGGGCCAGCGGCTGGTCGACTTCATGGAGAAAGAGAGACTCTTTGCGATGAACTCCTTCTTCGAGAAGCGACCATCCAGGAAGTGGACATGGATAAGCCCCGATGGTTCAACAAAATATGAGATCGAGTTTATCATGACGACCAGGAAGCAAATATTCAATGATGTCTCTGTGATCCACGCTCCGTCCTAGCGTTGCACAAATCCAAAACCCCAAGAGCTTTCAACTCGATCAATGTAGCATATTTTATATTCGCTGCAGCGCCTAGCTGAATGCGAAACAGTGGACGAGATAAACAACGGGATGGTGGAAGATATCCAAGCGGTAGGATCTCAGTTCTTTAAGACCCCCCCCCCCCGCCTAAATAAACCGAAGAAACTCTCAGAAGAAACATCAAGTTCCATCAAGTTGATGGAAGACCGGAGTGAGATGAGACTGCAATCTGCAGCTGATATGTTGAACTACGGCAAGCTCAATAGACGAATTTCGAAGTATTAAGGTCGCAATCGAGCGTAACCAAGGCACCAAAGTGTTCGCAAAAAATTCGTCTATAGGGCAAAGCCAAATGACCAAGCTGAAGATCGACGATGGCAGAATCATCTCATCAAAACCGGAGATTCTGAGAGAGCTTGAGAGGTTTTATGGACAGTTATACACCTCGACACGAGAACCCGTTGTCAGTACAGCTCAGGACATGAGAGCTAAACTGACCGGACACTTTACCGAAGACATCCCGGACATCAGCCTATACGAGATTAGAATGGCTCTCAGACAGCTTAAGAACAACAAGGCGCCAGGTGATGACGGAATCACGACAGAACTTCTGAGAGCGGGTGGAAAACCGGTACTCTCAGTCCTCCAGAAGTTTCTTAATTTCGTCATCCTTGCAGGTAAAATACCAGAAGCATGGAGCACAAGTGTAGTGGTACTGTTATTCAAAAAAGGTGACAAGACCTTGTTGAAGAACTACAGGCCCATTTCACTTCTGAGCCATGTTTATAAGCTGTTCTCGAGAGTCATTACGAATCGTCTTGCTCTTAGGTTTGATAACTTCCAGCCTCCCGAAGAAGCCGGGTTCCGAAAAGGCTTTAGTACCATAGACCACATACATACGCTCTGCCAGATTAAACAGAAGACTGAGAAGTATAATCGGCTATTATGTTTAGCGTTTGTGGACTATGAAAAAGCCTTCGATTCAATCGAAACCTGGGCCGTTCTGCAGTCTCTTCAGCGATGCCAAATTGACTATAGGTACATCGAAGCTCTGAAGTGTTTGTATAGGAACGCCACCATGTCGATTCGACTACAGGACAAGAGCACAGAACCAATCCAACTGCAGCGATGCGTGAGACAGGGAGACGTTATTTCTCCGAAACTGTTCACGAATGCGTTGGAGGACGTTTTCAAGGTCTTGAACTGGAAAGAATTCGACATCAACATTTATGGCGAATACATCACTCACCTTCGTTTCGCCGCTGACACAGTCATAATGGCAGAGTCGCTTGAGAAACTCAGTACAATGCTCAGCGACCTCAGTAGAGTTTCCCAGCAGGTGGGTCTTAAAATGAACATGGACAAGACGAAAATTATGTCTAATGTCCATGTTGCAACCGTACCAGTAGTTGTTAGGAACGATACGCTCTAAGTTGTTGACCACTACATTTACCTGGGACAGACTGTCCAGTTAGGTAGGTCCAACTTCGACAAAGAGGTCGCCCGAAGAATCCAACTCGGATAGGCAGCGTTCGGGAAGTTACGCGACATCTTTTTTTTTTTTTTTATGCCTGATAGGTTAGCCTTTGACCTCATCTCACCTGATGGTAAGTGATGATGTGGTCGAGGATGTTGTTCAGACTAACCTAGAGTTACTGGCTCTCAAGGACAGCTGCCGGAACACACCGTTAGGTGCTTGGCGACAGTTTTTCAACTTGAGGGTGGTAGCTAGCCAGGCGGGCATTTGCAAAGTGCCCTACCACCATGCTGTAACGACTGCTATCCTAAGACAACAACCGGGACCGACGGCTTAACGTGCCCTCCGAAGCACGGAAGCGCTCAGTAGTAATGCCCAACCAGCGGTCACCCATCCAAGTCATGACCGCGGCGGACGTTGCTTAACTTTGCTGATCGATTCAGAATGGTTAAGCAAACTTGGCTACGAGCGCTTCAAAATCTTCTCGTCGAAGAACCCGCAGAGCCTAAAGACCAAAGTCTTCAACCAGTGTGTGTTGCCAGTACGACTTATGGCACTGAGACGTGGCCCTTAACTGTGGCCCTCATGGACAAGCTCAGAGTCGCTCAACGAGCTATGGAGAGAGCTATGCTGGAGTTTCTTTGCGCGATAAATCCGGAACGTGGATATTCGCCAAAGAACCAAAGTCACCGACATATTTCTCAGAATTTGCAAGTTAAAGTGGCAATGGGTGGGCCACATAGCTCGACGAACCGATAACCTTTGGGGAAGAAAGGTTCTCGAGTGGTTACCACACTACATCGGTAGACGTAGAGTTGGTAGGCCCCCACTAGGTGTACTGACGACATCGTGAAAATCGCTGGTAGCCAATGGTTACAAGCGGCTAATAGCCGTTCTTTGTGGCGCTCTATGGGGGAGGTTTCAACATTGGACGTCTTCCGACTGATGAGAATGATGATGATGACTTCCATATTTCAGCAATGGCTGATACAACTTTTACCTTTGAGCTGTCCTACTGCAAGAAAGCAAGTATCGATTCATATATCGATGTTTATTCAGTTATTTGTGTTAAGTTTGATATACCTAACCAAAATGTGACAAGGAATAATGTTACGAAGACTTGGTTTTTTAGAAATCTCTCAAGTAGTCTGTCTGTTTCACAAATTACCCCCAATAGATACCTACAGATACTTGTATATAATATATACTTACATTACAAGATTTTTATTCGGATCCGAGCTCACCGAAGTAAGAGGTCAGTGTAGGTTGCGGGGATAAAAACAAAAGCGTTCTAATTGGCTATTTCAAGTTATTATACAAAGCGGATACTCACACTAGGGATGGGCTGAGTCGTATGAACATATTTTACTTGCGATAATTACGTTTGAATCTTGTTGATAAAAATAATATTTACATTATTAACTAGAATCTTTTGAACAATCAAGATAGTTTTCGTTCTGCATATTTAAAAAATATTATAGTAAGTATTGTATTTCCTCCAAATACCTACTTGTTTCATGTTATACTTGTGTCATATTTAGAAAAAAAATACCTACTTGTTGACTTAGATGCGTATATACCTAGGTATATATAAAAATTTTGAAAATAAATTTACCAAAAAATAGAACCGACTTCAACACCCAAAAGTGTGAAATAACTTGTTGAAGTAGGTACCATGATAGTTCAAAAGTACCTATTATAACAATATTATGCGCATGGTACCGACTTCGACAAGTTATTTAACTTTTTGGGTGTTGAAGTCGGCTCCATATTTTTGAAAAAAAAATTTTTCATTCTCTTTAGTGACCTTTGCTACTTACGGAATCGAATGTCTTTTATCGTCAACGACTATATCATCAAGTAAATGTTGTTCAGTTATTGGAGTGTGACACAAAAACGACTTGACCGATTTTTATGAAATTTAAACGGGAGCAAACGACAAGCATCAGCTTTCAAACAAAAAAAAAACAAAATCGGTTCTCCCACACAAAAGTTCTGAGGTAAGAAAGACAAAAAAAACAGAATTAATGAGAACTTGCTTCTTTTTTGGAAGTCGGTTTAAAGCGATTTATTACTTTTTATTGCCTGGTGGGTATTTATGTAGGAAACCATAAAAAATCAAGTGGCAAAGTTAAGCCGGATACCAAAAATCTTTATTGGTATATGTTGTTCGAAAATATAATTGCTAGGCTTATATACTGACTGCTGTTTAAATGTTTATATTATTTATGTAATTTAAGTTAAGTATGTGATTTCGTTGGAAAACGTCGACACCGTCCTTAATTTAGTTTGTGAATTTCATAACGTTGCTATTAATATTCATACCATTTCACTGTACATGTAGAATTTTATCTTAAATCAAAACAAATTTTCACTGGCGCTAGAACACGGGAGCGTATAGGCGCTTACGCGTCTGACACTTGGTCGATACTGAACTGAAGCTATGATTCAAAGCGTTCATTTATATCCAATCATTTGCGTCGATGCGTGGCGCGCGACCTCCATCTTGTTTGCGGAATCTACAGGGGGTAATCTGTGGTAGACCAATTGAATTGAATGCCAAGAAATTATCGCTAGTATAAATCGATGATTACGATACTCGATATTGATTTACGTGTAGTTATTTACATGTTGATAATACCAAGTTTAGTGTGAATACCTACCTATTAACATCGATGTTTTGTAAATGCAACATCGATGTTTTATCTTATAACATCGACGATTATCGAAAATCGATGATCATCGATCATCCTTCCACTTCCGCTCTTGAATGATGTGTCGTGTTTCTTTGGCGATTTCATTAGTTTTCCGTCTTGTATCTTCTTTTTTACTTGACCTGGACTGCCTCTTGATGCTGATATCACTCGTATTTTATTTGTAACCAGCTAACCAGTTCTTGCCTCTGGATTCTTAATTTTTGCCTAACGTGTTAATGTGATTCGCCTATTGGCTTCCGACTTTGTCTCTTTAGCGCCAGCAGAGTTTTTAAATGACGTTGTTATCTCATATAAATGTCGCTTATTGTTGTTTTATTAGATCTTGGCAGTTATATTCTGTTATATAATTGTACAAAATGGCCTTCTTAATATTTACTCAGGTAAACATAGTTTAGTATGTTGGTCAATATGCTTACCTGGAGTAGATAATATCTCCTCTCAAGCGCCTACATTGTATTCTGGACAACCAGTTCTTATTCTATGCTAAGCCTCAACAACATTATTACTTACCCACAGGTAAAATAGTGGTCGAAGGTAGTGACTTAGTGAGGGTGGTGTAAGCAATAAAAAACAAGGTTTAAGGAATATATAGATACTTTTACATACCTAACTACTATTAGGATAAGATGCTTAGACTAATCGTATTATCTTAGAGTAAATATACATAACCTAGGTATATACCTACACAATCTCTAAGATAAGACAATTATCTAAACAGAAAAACGATGTGAACAACAATTCTCAATAACGTTGACGTATAAAGTAAATACAAATGGACCAAGATGGGATCCCTGCGGGATACCAGATGGGATTTGTAAGAAAGAAGATTGGTATCCTTTAATTGCAACGGCTGCACCTTTGTTTGTATCTATTCGGCCAAATAATTTCAGGACATTATTTGCTATAATTTCTACCGTAGAGATGTTTACATAGTTGAAGTTGTATCACTAACAGAGTAACCCATTCCGAGAGTATCAGGAATAAAATCCTAGTTAAATTATTCATTGAACAAATTACTAATAATTTCAGCATCACTTGAAGAAACATCATTTAATTCCATATGATATTATTGACACTGAATTTTATGATTTTATAATACTCCAAAAGTATTTGAGGGAACTTATTTTTTGTTTAGATAATCAGTACTAATATAATAAATGTGAAAGTAACTCTCTTTTTGCGCAGTTGGATAAAAACTATCCTATGTTTTTTCCCGGGTCTCAAACTATTTCCATACCAAATTTCATTCAAATCGGTCCAGTAGTTTGGCGTGAAAGCGTAACAGACAGCCCCGAATCTACGATTTTTCCGAACCGGGGCAGAAACTTGTTTTGGCGCCCCCCACCAATAGTTTTTTTTTTGTTTAGTCCAGTAAGGGCATATAGCCAGTGTCAAGTAATATATGCATCAGTACTAGTCAGTACTTATAAAATTATAAATGCGAAAGTAACTCTGTCTGTCTGTCTGTAACGCTTTCACGCCAAAACTACTGGACTGATTTGAATGAAATTTGCTATGGAAATAGTTTGAGACCCGGGAAAAAACATAGGATAGTTTTTATCCAACTGCGCAAAAAGAGGTTAATGTTTTGCGCGATAACCGACATACGCGCGGGCGGAGCCGCGCCCGGAAAGCTAGTAGTATAATATGTATTACTTAGTCAAGGTCAAGCAACAGGATTGAAGTTTAGTCACAGTAAAGTTATACCTCAGTAAAGAGGTGTGAACTTTACTAGTTCGTACGGGGTTTTGCTGCTAGAACAAAAAGTAAACATTAAAAAAAAGTTAGTTTTTCAACTTTATGTTACAAACTTTGTTTTAAACTACACCAGAGCACGCACGTAAAATTTACCATTATTTCCCATCTGCACTTGATGAAAAATAAATTTCGGCAACATATTGCCAAATTGACAAAGTTTATCTGATAGGCAGTTTTATTTTCGATGGCAAGTATCGCTAGGCCAGACGTTCCTGACTCATTGTTGAAAGCAGATAAGTTTTTATTATCTTCAGTTTGCTGAAACTTCGCTCACAGCTTGCAGATGTCGCATGTCGTCGGTATGATACATTACTGCAGCGGCCAGCAAAGGCATTGATGGACGAACGTGTAAATGTGGGCCGAGGCGAAGCCGAGGCACACATACGTTAGTCCATCAATGCCTAGTTGTGGCCAAGGCTTATATAGTGCTTTTCTCAAATTATGCGCGGAAATTAAAACAAAGTAGTACCTAGGCAGAATTTTTTATTTGAAGATACAGTTGTTAAACGTACAATTTATGAATTTTAAAGTGGACTTTCCGGGGATTATGTTGGTTTGGGATAATTCTAAAGAGGTGAAAAAAGAGGTGAAGAATTTCAGGTGGCGTTGAATTAAGTTCATCACACTCATTGTCTTCACTTGAACTCATTTTGTCGAAACAATTACTTTTCAAGATCAATGACTATCAACAAACAACAATAAAATTACCCGCGTTGAAGTGTTCATTTGTTTTTTATTTTCAATAAACAGCGTTCTATTTGCAAGCCAGATCGAAATTTAAATAAAACCTTTGATAAGTTACCTCCTTGGTTGCCATGCTTCGAAGTAAAAGATCGTTCCATTTTTAAATTACACGCACAGAAAAAAAGACTGTTTTGAGCCAAGAATCAAATATGTTTCAACTGATATTTCTTAATCACAGATGTAAATATATTGGTGTAAGATAATCTCAATAACGTTTCAAATATTAAACATTCTACAATTTCAAGATTTTATGTCTTGTCATAAGAATTTTATTACTTATTTCAAAATGTATATTTTGAATAAAAACATACTGGTTTCTTATATTTAAAACGACACTTTCTTAGCTTCGAAGTTTTGACTTGAGAATTAACTCTTGTGTCGAAAAAGATACATATTTGGCTAGATACTTAGTTTTTATTTCCAATGAAGAATTAATAAATATTGTAGCAAAAGACATGCCACTTGATATAAAACATAAATATTTTGGCACAAGATTCTGTGAATCATATACTAAAGGCCTAGGACAATTTTATGGCAAAATACACGTTACTTGGTATAAAATAGCCATTGTTTCGACCAAGAATCAGTTAAACGTATAGTGAAGAATTAAGATTTTATTGCGGCAAGAAATATGTTACTTGATACTAAATACTAAAATAGTTCGATCAAGACTCAATTATACGTGCAATAAATATAATTAAATAATTAATAATTTATTCATGCAAAACATTAATAAATTATTTAATGCAATACAATCAATACTTGTCATAAAACAATTATTACTTCGGAAAAGAATCAGACTCCAGTGAGGTATGAGGATTTTTTTACGGCAAAATCTAAGTAATTGGTATAAAATGGTATTTATTTCGATCAAGAATCAGATAAACATGCAGTTAAGAATAAAGTTTATTATGGCTAAACTTTAAATTCCTTGGTATTAATTCGTATATTTTTCGATCAACAGTCAGTGAAACATGGTGTGAAGAATTAAGGATTTATTAAAGCATAACATTTATTACTTGATACAAAATGCTGATTGTTTCGACCAAGAATCAGAACTATAGTGAACTACAGTCATGGCAGTGGCCCAGATTGGAATCCATCATTCCATTCTCGGTCTTTCCAGTCAAGTCTTCAATATCAGAGTGAATAGCTAGGTAGTTTCCGACAGGCACATTACAACGTAAGTATCTACGCGACTCCGTCGCGTTTCACCTGGCGGCAGCGGCGGCAAGCAGGCGAGAAAAGTCATAGAACTAAAGTTGTTTGCTATGATGCTTGGCGTCTGTAGAACAAAAGTTTTTTTTTCCTTTAAGAGGTTGTCAGCGTTTTTCCAATATTCTTAGAATAATGTCTAAGAATATTGATGCATGAGGCATGTTATAATTTGTATTTTTATAAAAAAAAAAAAACTCTGCTAAAAAGTTACAAATAATAAATGGGCGCAATGTAACAAAATAGCACCTACAGGCAGGATCAGACCAAGACTGATAAACATTAAAAAAATTATTTGGTATGAAAAAGGAATGACTTAGGTACTTATGGGAAAAGAATTTTGAAATAATATAGAAACTCTTAGGTACTTGCAGTTGGGTACAATACTGCAATTGCAATAAAAAATATCCTCCCAAAATAAAAATGAATAGTACAGACAAAACCGGACCAAGTCACTTTGGTAAAAAGAACCAAACTTTGCGTTAATTTGGGTAAAGCAGGCCGTTACCTGGGGCTATATAATCTGTAACATCTTCGAAAATATTCATTTAAATAACATGCAGTATATGGCCATATTGATCTTAGTATATTAAATTCACTTCAATGTATTTAATGTATTAATTGGATAAGGATAAATATGCTGTATTGCTTAAAATCGCTTCGAAATTAGCCATTATTTATTTTAAAAAGTAAAGGATAAAAAAATGGTAATTGTGGGTTATTCTTAAGAGATATACCATTGCGAACTCTTTTGTAGCCCTTTTTAAGGTGTTACTGTAGTACATTATTTTGATCTATCTCGTAGGGTTCAGCCAGCGTTTGCAATATAAGCGCAAAAAATGTGTTTATTTACGTCATCACAATTAAAAATATCTAAAATTTCAGTGTTTATTATATTATGAATGTATACATCTAAAACTCCCTGTTTGTAAAATTACCGCATCATAATCCCTTGCGTAGTTTTAAAGATCTAAGCATACATAGGGACAGAAAGACAGCGAGAAGTGACTTTGTTTTATACTATGTAAGTAGTGATTTATCGGTTTGTTACAGCCTGAAAGTTTGACAATATCAAGTCAGTCTATATATGTCAAACTTTCAGGCTGTAACAAACCGATAAATCACTACTAAAATTTACTGTATTTGTTTTTAATTTTATGTATGTTCGGGCATAACTCCGTCATTTATAAAATCCATTTGTAAAGGATTTGCAAAATTCTTTTTTGTTTAATAGGGTATACTTTCGAAGAGGTGCCATTAAAATTTTATCAAAATTGGTTTAGTAGTTTTTAAGTTACACTCAAATAACTGAAAAATGTTTGAATGAAATCAGTTCCGTTTTATTTTGAGAAATCTTCAAGTGTCGTTGGGGAGCATATCTGAAAATAGTACGTATCTTAATAAATCACAGTATACATAATAGTACCACCTTAAGTACAATATAGATACGTTGGATTAAAATCCATAATAAGTAGTAATTGTATAAAAATATTAGATATTTAAGTACTTACTTAGGTACTATTAATAGATAAGTATACATACATTAGTATACCTACACATAATACATATATAATTGCTATATATAAAATGTTAACAATATCAGTCCTAGACAGTATTTATTTTGTCTTTTTTTTATATTATTTTGTACTAGCTGCGCCCATGCTTTTATCCGCGTGGTGATAAAAACTATGAAAATGGTGATAATAAAGAAGTAGCCTATGCTTTAATCAATGGTATAAGCTATTTTCCAACCAAAATTCATCCAAATCCATTCAGCCGTTTAGGCATGAAAAAGTAACAAACATCCATGCATACAAACTTTTGCGTTAATAATATTACTAGGATTCTGTACTAACCTAGAAATGTGTACCTACTGCTACTACTAAGCATAAATATATTTGCTCTTATTTATTTATTTGAACTATTAATTATCTAATTTGCTATCTAGGTTTTTAGGCGATGATTTAAGAAGTAGGTAGGTACCGGTCACAAGCCAGCTAGAAAGTTGTTTCATTCAAGAATCAGATTTATCGAATTTTTCAAGTCAATATTTTTAATTCTTGATGGAAGAAACATTAAGAAGTAGGTAAATACCGGTCAAAAGTCGATAAGAAAGTTATTTCATTCAAGAATCAGATTTATCGAATTAATCAAATCAAGATTTTTGATTCTTGATGGAAGAAACATGAATCTTGCCTAATGAGAACAGTGATGATTGGTTGGCTCGATAATTCCAGTAGTGGTCAGTGTTGCTATAAAATTTGAGATTCCGCGAGATTCGTGGGAAAAATTACAAGTGCATTGCGGTTAACTTATTTTAATTTTCAATAGAAAGTAAGATTCTGTGAAAATATTTAGGAAGGATGTATTTATTCTTTTTGTAACTTTTGACATTTTTAATATGCTGTGGTACATAAAGGTTGTACATTATAGCCCTGTGCAAATGTTTTCTAATTCATACATCAAAGCCGAAAACGCACGAACAGGACATAAATTAATATAGTACCTATACTATGAATTGGATTCGTTTTATTCACTGCGTATTATTAACCCGTATAATACCTATCAGCTCGTGTTGATATTTCACAACCAAATAATGTTGTTATATACATACATAGGCATAAGTACATATAATCACGCCTCTTTCCCAAAGGGGTAGGCAATGACTATAGATTTTCACTTTCTGCGATCCAGACACCCCTCTTTCACTCCATTCACAATCCAATCCTTTCATACATGCGCGTCGGTTTTGGGTACTCTTGATCTGACCCTTTTCTAGAACGTCCAAAATTTGATTGCGGAACGTTAGCACAGAATATTTGATTGCAGGTACTAACGTGACGTTAGCTAGGGAAATGGGTATTTACGCGAACAGGTTTAAAAGCTGGTTTTTTCTTGCATGTACGCCAACCAGGTGCCGACCCCAAATACTTGCAAGTCTTTAAAAGTATATTAACGACAGCTTGATTCGAGAGATCGGTGCCCGCGCCCTCCCTGTACGTATACGCTACGATACAACGCCATAGAAAATACTCATGGCGACTACCAACTTGCAAGTATTATGGGGGTCTTACCGGCTCAATTGAACTCCACAGGAAATCAAACTATTCCCATCACAATAAGAAACACTCACAATATTCAATTACACTACTTACAAGGCAAAAGCCTTTTAAGTATTATATTTTCATACGCAATAATGCTCCTTATTAAGAAAGGTTTAATTTCCTACGCTAGAAATTTTAGTTCAGTAATTTCATGCATACGTAATATTGCACTTCTTGTGGTGTAACCTTCGATAAAATATACTATATTTTTCGAAGGGTGTAACAATAAAGTTATGTATACATTGTACAGCCCAATAACCCTAAGCCAAAACTCGTAGATATTGGCTTTGAATTACTTGAACACGGACTCCTATATTATAGCTTCAATATTTGGTAACTAGATCTGGAGTTCATATGGCAACACTGTATATAATCGAGTCCAGTAGCGGCGGCGCGCAGCGTGGCGGTTATACTGAAATAAGTTAATTTACAACAACGTAGTATTGTGAGAGATTTGACTTGTGTAAAGAAAAGCAGTGCCCACCGAAGTGTTTGGATTAAGTTTCTTGCAGTGGTTTATAAATACACAAAGGTTTCTACTGAAAATTGTCATCCCGTTGCGATGGAAGAAAATATACGTCGTTTGTTATCAGTCTGGAATGTATCGCCAGACGTTCTGGAGAACTTCGGAAGTAAATAACAGAAGAATATAATTTAACATTGACAGTCAATTGAATACATATACTTAACAATATTTGCCCATGTCGTGCGTGTGAACCTACTCCCTACTCAGCGGGTGCAGCACTTAGTATTAAGTTTTTATAAAGAAGTGGTTTATTTTTATATTTTTTAAAAAAGTGGTTCATAATTACTTAAATAATTAAATAAATTATATGAATCTTAATTTAGTTTCTATTGCTAGCCTATGCTTTGTTCCCTATCAAATAAGTTTGGTAAATTTGTATTTGAGATTTATGTTATATTATTATCAAGATATTTTTATCTTCTACCCATGTTTTAATTCAACTGTTGGAATGGTTTAACTAGACATAAGTTACTGATATCAAAACTTGTCACTTCTTTAATTCAATTAGTTGTAATCCAATGATCTACGTGTATATCGAAGGTAATAATAATAAGTCTTATATCTGTATTTCGTGTAGTGTGTAACATTACGGTAGATAAAATTTAGAATAGTTATACCGATATTAATGTTACTTGTATCAAAATATTTACTTATTTGATAGAATTAGTTTACCTGTGTGTATATCGAAAGTAAGTACATAGAATTTTAAATAGTTAACATAGAATAATTTGTAAAAAACTATTATCATTTGTATACAGTTCTTATTATTTCTTCGGTCATGACTACATGATGGGCTTGTAATTACTCCTTCGTTGTGTATTTGTGTGTTCTTTTACCAAAAAATGTAACACTGTTCAACACTGATAAGTGTAAAATAACTTGTTGAATTCGGAACATTATGCTTGTTCAAAAATACCTATTATTACTATATTGTGTGCATGGTAACCGACATCGACAAGTTATTTTACACTTTTCAGTGTAGAACTCAGTTCTATTTTTTGGAAAAAAAAACCTACGAATATACAACGAAAGAGAAATCACTGTCCATCATGGCCGAATAATAAATTATAGTTGTATACAAATGAGAATAATTTTTGACAAATTAATCTATGTTAATTATTTAAAATTCTATGTACTTAATTTCGATATATATATAGGTAAACTAAATCTATCAAATAAGTAAATATTTTGATACAAGTAACATTAATATCTAATCAATACATTCCAATTGTTGAATTGAAACATTAAGTTTCGGTTTAGAGATATAACTATCTCGATAAAAGTAACATAAATCTCAAGTCAAATCATTCCATGGCTAAGTACAAAGAATTTGGATTCTTGACGTAAAAATTAAGGTTACATAGAAGATTTTCTAACTTCTTATTTTAAAAATTAATACATTTTGTCAAAATATATAATATCCTTCCTTCAAAACTGATCAATTTTACATCAAGAATTCTGATACTTTCATTAAAATACTTGAGTTCTTAGGTTAATAACTTTCCACTTTTACATGATGAAATAAAATATTTCAGTAGAAATATACTCGATCTTGGTTTAACATATTTAGCTTTTAAGATAGGAACTTTTCTGTTTTGAAGGATGAAATAAAACATTTCAAGTAAGACAAATTCGCTCTTAGGCCAATACATTTAGTTTTGAAAAAAAGAGCTTTTCAGTTTTGAGAGATATAATAGAATATTTCAAGTAAGACATACTCGCTCTTGGGTCAAAACATAAAGCTTTTCAAAAAATAGTTATTCGGTTTTGAGACACGAAATAAAAATTTAAAATAAAATAGGTTGGCACTTGGGTTCAACTTTTTACCTTTTAAAAAAAGAGCTCTTCCATATTGTAATGTGAAAATGTTTCTTGTTTTGAAATAGTTTCCGTCTTGAAGTGATATATTAAAAAAATTAAAAAAAGAAACTTTTCAATATTGGTATAAGAATATATTTGTTGGCCCAAGAACTATAATACAAAACATTTTATTTCTTAGGTGAAGACATTTTCGACTTTCCTTATATCGAAAACCTAAAAGATCTTGAACCAAATAAACTCTCTTGGCCTAAGATATTATTTTTTTCTGTGCGACAGATATGAGTTTACTATGCAATTTATTTGGCCGCTAGACACGACAGATATAGATTTTCATACATTTTTTGCCGGCCGCTACGCGCATGTATTTGGCCAGTACAGCAATTACGATTTATCTCGAAGAAGCTTGTCATAATAATGCTCACATTTCCAAGCATGTTTGAGAAAAGTACAATATATCCTCAAAGCTATCGTTACATTTGGAAATGCTTCTCTCAAGTTGTGCTAGCACAGGTGTTCTAAGAGATCAAATGCACTCGATTTTTCGCTAATTTCTGTTACTAGATTTTTGAAAAGGGCTAGTTCTTGGCAAAAATCAATTGCATTTAATTCTTTTGCATATTTTCTTCACTCACCTTTCACCTTATCAATCTAAGTAATCAACCGCAATAGTAAAAATCAAAATAGCGAATTAAACGAATCGAACTCGGGGTAGTTCGGCGCAGCTCGTTAGCCCTGCCGCCTTTCGTCAGGGAGAAAGTAAGAAAGATATCATCTAGAAACGTACAGAAATATTTTTTTTTTAATAATTTAACTTTAGCAGATTATTCTGTCATGTTTTTTGGCCTGTAGGTGCTGTCCACGAAATCTGTCTTTCCTGCTTTTTCTCGTGTAATGGCAAGAACAACCCATCCCTTTACTCCTAGACTCCTATAGGCAATGATTTTGTCGCATTTTGGTGAAATCATCTATGACGCGATCACGCCAGTCCGCCGTCTGCGCCCCGAGTATTACCGAATATTTCGTTTTCGTACCTACCTACGTCTGTGATTGCATTGTTAAAAATGGTAAATTTGGTGCTTTCGATAAAGGCAGTTCGTTAATTTAGTTAATATCCAGGGCTGTGTATGCAATTTCACAGTGTTATTTTCTACCAAAATTCGATATGGTAGGTACGACCCGCAGTGAAATTCGTTATTTATTTGCTATAATAAGAACGGCATAGCCACTTATACTTACTATTAAATTGTATATTGTAATATAAGGTTATTATACATACATCGCCAAAATTTGAATATAAAATTGCCCAAATCAGTCAAAGTAAGCTAAAAAACTATCGCGAGTTTTGTCCATAATTATTATTTAGAAACCGGCTTGGACTCGCGTAATATTTACCGGATATTGCTACTACTTGTAACACAGTTACGTGCTGAGGCCCGCGCTCGACGCTGTGCACAATCGTGACTCCCAGACGAAGAACTTCAAATAAGTTCGAAACTGGTCGGACCAATATCCGGTAAATATTACGCGAGACCTAGCCGGTTACTAAATAATAATTAAAGTAAGAAATGTCAAATAATTATATGAAAATAATAAAATTATGAATAAATATGATCATGTGTCCCAATTTGAAAATTGAAAATTAAAGATGTCAATGAATTAAGTCATATTATTTCAATAGATAATAAAATAAATTAGGTATTCAAAAATTAAAAATTATAATGTTATAGAACTTGTACGTACTTATGGCGGCCGATCGGGCGCTTAGCACGATGCGGCGCGCGGCTCGGTAAGTTTAGTTTATGCCAATCAACGTAGGTATTTTTTTTTGTACCAGGTTGTGATTTAATTTTTTTCTCGTTTAAAATATTCTCACTAAATATACCTATTTGAGCACGTGAACTGGTTAACACGGTATGTTTGGTTAGGTCGCTTAACATTTCAGGTTAAAAATTATATCCTACCTAGGTATACTTAAACTTATGCTTACTTTATCGCTGTGTTTTGTCGTTTTAACTACCAAACAAGTAGTAAGTACAAGTATTTTAACCCGATTTAGTTTAGATAGGTATCTCGAAATAAAAGCTCCTAATATAAACAGTAAATACACAGTGAGAAGCGCCCATTTCTCGCGCCATGGTCGAACGTTTTGTAGGTAGGTACTTACCTATTTAAAACGCGGCCGCGCTTTCCCGCCAATAAATCATACGCTGGCTAAATCTACGAATGTGCAATTAGGTGCAAGGGCGCTTTCTGATACCAATTTTCATTTATGTGTGTTCAATAGTGGACGTATTCTTCTGATGACGATGTTGCTGAAAAATTTATGAATTTTGCGCCCCCTGGTGCTAGCGCCCGGGGCAGATAACCCGGTTCGCCCCCCCCTAGATCCGGGCCTGGTAACAGACAGACAGACAGACAAACAGACAGAGTTACTTTCGCATTTATAATATTAGTACTGATTCTTAAAACAAATTCTCTCAAGATAATTTTCTTTTAAACGTAATAAAGAAAACGTTTGGTAGTCGCAGTCATTGCAATATTTTTTCCACATACTGTGAATTTTAATTTTTTTTCGTATAATTTTTACTAAATTACGAGAATACCAAGGAGGATGATTACTATTTTAACCAACATCGTAGGAATGTACCTTGTAATTAGATCCTGAAAAATGACATAAAATAAAAGTACGCAACTGATTGTTCGGTATTTAAGTTTGAAATGGCACCATCCCAGTTTATATTCAATAATTCCTTGCTTATAGCTTTGATGCGTCAAATCGGCTGCATGATAAAGAAGTTTCAATCGTTTTTTAGAACACAGACAATGCCTACTACGATCCAAGAGCGCCCGCCACGGCAGCACTGGACTGCGCCGCGCTCCCTTTGAATAGAGTTTTTTTAATAATAAATATTTACTTCGAGCAAAGTAATAAAAATGTATGAAATAATACATTACAGGCACAGGAGACTTTTAACATCAGGTCCTCGTTCTTATTCCGTCATAAACACAAAAAAATATATAGGTATATTTCAAAATGTTTGTAAGGACTAGCAGAAGTCAACCCTATGAGGTTGTTAGCATTTTACCAATAACCCTGTATGTAATATTTTACATATATATTTATTATTATTATTATTTATATATACGTATATTTAATATATATGTGTATTATTATTTGTTTATTTATATTATTTTTCCCATATCTTATTTCTTTTTTAGGTAAGTAAGTAATACTTTAGATACAATCGACTCCTTATTATGACCTACCATATAATTTAGTTCACCGCCATCCCTTGGATTTCTGCAGTAATTTCTCTCCTTCCAATGGTTGTCTGAAAGAGATTGCTTTCAGCGATGAGACCGCCATGTTTTAAATTATGTTATCAATAAAGTGTATATCTATCTATCTATTCAGCAACGCTGGCGTTTGTAATTTGGTTCGTTCGGTTCGGGAAAATGCGCTTCGATAGGTTACTTGTTCCGTCGCTCCTCAGTACTCGCATCAACACACTCACTCGACACTCGGTCGTTATCACCGCTTCGGTCACCCGTTTTTGATGGCGGTAAAACGCAAATGTTTATAGTTGTGTAAAATATATTAATTGAAATTACAATAATGGGGTTTGGTGATGGTCGAATAGTGTTCAATAATGACAATGCGAGATATCGTGCAGGTCAGATATTATCTGGCAAATTGGAATTCGAACTAAGCGAAACTACAAAGATTCACGGTAAGTACTTGCTCGTTCCTACATACATACCCAAGTAGCATTTTACTCCATTTAAGAGTACACATTTAGTTCCCAGGTGTACTTGAAGCTTTATTACAGTTCACTCGTGATGTATAAGCTGCATTATTGCGATTAATTACACCTACACCTGTCTAAGGGACTTATAGGAGTGTAGAGTTATACTTTTATATGTTTGTTGGTGTTATAATACTCTAACAATTATCCTTTAGTCAGCCGTCTGACTAAGAGCATTATAGGAGGGTAGAGATACGGCAACCGCTGTTTAACGGCCTACTTGTACGATGTTATAGAGCTAGCATTTTAATAGAACACACGTGGTCATTTATAAAACCAAAGGCTGTTATGTTTACTTGTTTTAGACTGTTATACAGCTAGTATCTGTAGTAGGACTTGTTTGTGATCATTAAAATAACCTTTTTTAACTATCTGTACAAAAGTGTTTAAATGGTTCGCATGTGCACTGTAGGCTGTTAAAAGGACTATATGTGTTGTCCATTAACATCAATAGCAGTTTATTTGTCCAGAAGTACTACTCTTATTTGCTGTAAGCAGAACATGAATGTGAATGTGATATTCTATAACACTTATCCCACAAGCTGATAATGTGTGTTTATCGTCGCGTGCTACAATTTGTGAAAATGAATAAAAACTCTTGGAAAATGAGAGCGAGAACCGGTGGAATAAGAAGAAAAATTGCAAAAGAATATTCGCAAATTGTAAGAATAAACAGTCGATTGACAACGACGCCCGAAAATGAGCCCGTCGAAACGGCTTCAACAAGTGCGAATTCAACCGTTGGTCATGGTGGTTCTGTACATGAAGCAGAGGAAAATGTGCCTGAACCTGAAAGTTCCCTTCAAAATATACAGATATCAGAGTGTGGTGATAGCCAAAATACCACCATACGAATTTGAAGAAGCGATAACACATCCCGATTTATCAGGCCCGATTCACATTCCATTGCTGGTTATTATGGATGGAATTACCTACAATAAAGTCAAGGTAACCAGCAATGTATTCCGAATTGAGATGTGTTATCGCTGCTTTATACAAAATGTAGTTTGGAAATCAAATCCGGAGACGGTAGTCCGTGATATTAAACCTCTTTATGAAGAAAAATTACTTAGCAAGTATTTATATATAGATTCACTTTTTCATAGCTTAACATAAAACTGACCTAAAACCACAATAAAATCAGTCACATAAATGAATTTTTACTAATAAACAAATAATACCTTTATAAAATACGAATAACGGTGACACACAGAAACATGCACTTCACGTAATCTTTATTTCGCAACTAAATAACAATACAATAACAAATCCTATCCTAGCCATCACGCACGCTACAGGCGCACGCGAGTGATCAGAGGATCTATACCGATCCCGTTCCCGCCTCTATTTCTCGCTTACTTGTTAAAAGGAATGCGCATGTTTACTTTCAAGGTCAGAAATAAATAGCATATACTTTGTCTAAGTAGATATTTAAGGCGATCGTACACCTGTCACCGCCGTACGCGCCAAGTCTGCTAGTGTAACCATATTTTACAGAATTTTAACAGATAAATATCAGAAATAACAGTTATTTATAAAACAGACAACAGCTATTTATCTGATAATAAGGTTACACTATTACACTTGCCGACTCGGCGCTTACGGTGCTGACAGGTGTATATTCACCTTTAAAACATTGTAAACAGTGTTTTTTACTATGGCTGAGTGACAACTATTATTTTCTGTCCTTTTCTGTCGCAGGGTATAATGTTGTCCACCTTTATCTAACTTGTTTACATTATTTTAAATACCTTCTTGAACAGAGTAGTAGTGTTTTTTGTAACTCTGACACCAAACTGTGTGTCTCACACGAAAACAAAAAGTGATTTTTGTTAGTTTGTTACAAAATTTGTCCTTTAGGTATTCATACTTGACTTAGAACCTGGTCTAGGCGATTTAACGGGCAATAATTATTATTGCGGATCTCTAAAATTTCAGTACATTATGATACACAATAGTCCTGAACTACATCTTAAAGCTGTACATAAGTTCACATTAGAATAAATTTATAGACATTGGCTCTGTAGTGATACAAATGTGGGACTTCATATAGATAACAGCATACTAACAGAACACTTGTGAACCTATATACGCTCAACCGCATTAAATTGGAGTTATAACAGTTCACATAGCGGTATTTCATTTCCACCATTTTATTCTAACCTAAAATATTTACCAAATAATAAATCTCAAAAATTATCATGCAGATTTATCACAAAATACGCAGATAGAGCGGTTGAGTTTTGGTTTCATGTTATAATTAATTTCCGTAGTATAATTATAATGCCAATATAATATCAAAAACTGAAAATTGTACATTTCCTCTCAGCCAGTTTTAAATATTTTAAAATGAATAACGCGTTTTTACAGAGGCGCGTGAATATTTTAGCGGTAAATATGTATACATTTCACGATAAAGTTGCATTCCCATGGCATTAACATTATTAAGTCTTTGAAACAGGTATATACTTACCGCGTGTTATCATAAATTTTTATCCAAATATCCGCCGGAGTTAATTGTTTTCTGGATGGCACACACAAAACCAAACAATTTGTATATATAGTGAATAATTATATAAAATGAAGAAATAATTTAGGACACACGTGAATTCTAGGTAGCACTGGAGTACTTTTGTCAGATTTTAAACTGTGAAGGCTGTGTATTTAGCCACTTGTTACTCTTTATTACGCTCATGTACATTGTATGGATCACACTGCGTCCCATATAGTGCCGCAAGTCAGCCTTAAGTCCGATGTTACTACTTAAACTGCTATTATAATGCTATTATACTGCTAATGTACAGCCATAGTGAACTTAAGGCTGTCTAATTTGTGCCCAAACTGGTTCTATAAGAGCGTTATAGCAAGCTATGTAGCTCTTATACAGCTGACTTACACATCTTTTGGAGTTCATGTGAACGACTAGACATCTTATATAGAACTCCGAATGCTACTTGGGTACGCAGTAGGAACTTGTCTATTATTTATTCTGTGCTGGTGGCCCCGGATTTAAATATATTCAGTTAAATGTAAATCTAACAAATTCCAACGCTATCGCGCTAAACTCAAGTTTAATTTTAATAAGAACCTTGTAGTACATAGCATAGACCATTGATTACAATAAACATCTTGTTGCTAGTGGCGTATGTATATTACACATTATATGTTATAGGCGTTTTTTTTTAATATAAAATATATTGATATGAGGCGGCTTGGTCAGTCGCTTGATGGTAAACGTCACGCACGTCACAGATTACACAGTAGTTACTTCGTAATATCACGCGTCTACATGTCACACCTTCCTCAAATATACACATATAAAACTCAGTGCAGTGTTGCGCTCAACTTACTAACAAAGACTTAACAATTATGTATCAAGGTGGCGGGCGCAGTGCAATTCGTGACTTGTGACAAATGTATCTGTTATAGGCAGAGGTAAAAATAATGTTTCTAAAAAATATCAATCATGAGGGCGTACTTGGTGGTTACCGCAGCGTCTATAGCATTATATACTTACTATGTAAGTATACCAAGGGATAGTAGCAAGATCTCTGGGCTTTAGTGATTAGCTTTCACAATGAGGAACTGTAAAAAAATATCTCGGCCAAGTCAACCAAATTGCGTGATCCATATTTTTCAGTAGAAGAAGACGGTTTTATTCATAGGCTTATAATTTATGGTCGAAATTTCGGACATAATTATTTATTTGTAATAACTTTTGATAATACCAAGATAACTTTTCAAAATTGAACTCAATAACTGAAAAATTCCAATAATTGATTAATATTTTCCTATCTTGATGATATAGTCGTTGACAATGAATGACAATCGATCCTGTAAGTAGCAAGGGTCACTAAAAAGAGTGAAAAAAAATGTTAAACCAAATAATGGAACCAAATTCAACACTAAAAATAACTTGTCAAAGTCGGTACCATGCCCTTAATGCCATGTAATATTGTGATAATAGGCACCTCTGAACTATCATAGTACCGACTTCAACAAGTTATTTCACACTTTGGAGTGTTGAATTCGGTTCCATTTTTTGGATATTTTTTTTCGTAACTGTTGAATAGCAGTGTGCACGTCGACGTTAGTTATTTTGGTTTTCATGCTGACCTGCAACGAGCTGCTATTTGGGTTATAATAAGGGCCTTTTAACTTCACAAAGATTTATCTTTTAACACAGGAATATACGTTCGCATGACAGGAGCCTGCCTAGTCGATTGGACTTCAAAACACACCCGGAAGGTCAACGACCGCGAGGAACAATGTACTGTCCAACATGGCGCCCATGAAGATTACATGAATGTGACCATCTACCTCATCGGGGACAAAACTGGTAAGAACGTTATTTTTAGGATACTTCTTGAGGGACACGTCTGTGACAGGTATCGCGGGTGACAGAATTGTTTTTTTTTTGTAGATCTGGCAGGCTAGCCTTTGATTACAGTCCCACTTGATAGTAATTGGTGATGTAGGCGGAGATATTGTTCAGGCTAGAACACACCTTTAGGTGCTTGGCGACAGACGTTATCCTTTAGGGTGGTAGCAAGCTGGGCAGCTATTAGCAAAATGCCCTACCACCATGCTATAGCGACTGCTATCCTAAGACAACAATCGGGAACGACGACGGCTTAACGTGCCCTCCGAAGCACGGTAGCGCTCTGTTGTTATGTCACTAGCGGTCACCCATCCGCGGCCGACGTTACTAATCTGCAAACTTCATTCAAAATTTCCTTGATGTAGGTACCTACTACATAAATGATTTAATTTAATGTGGCTCAATTATTATTGTTTTAACCATATCAAAATTATTGTTCTTTTCTGTAGTAGGTATACGTTGGATGTTATAATCTCAATTTAGTCAGGGCAAGGTCAAAGAGCAGACCTTATCTAATGTGCCTACTGTATTAGAGGATATTTTATGTGGTGGACCGAAAAAATTAAATGACGTAATAAACGCGACTCTTGATCAATTTGAATCCATCCATACAAAAACACAGAATGAACAATAGTAGGTAAAATAGGATAAATACACCACTAAGCGGGGATCCACACTGTAACTTTCGAATCTTTGAGATAAAAATGAAAGATGGCCCCGCATTCTAGTCCAATGACGTCGTAAATGAAGATATCAGTATCTTCATTTACTTCAGTATAATAATTTTGATATGGATACGTTTTTACGAAGTAGATGCGGTAAATGCTAATTTCACATAAATGTTATGTACAGTATACTTTTCCACGAAATCTCGGAGAAAAACATTTTAATAATTATGAAGACTATAATAAGTATGTCTGGTTGTTGTGTAGAATGTTTTGGAATTTAAATTCGGACTCGTAAAAGAGGCGTTCATATAAAAGTCTGTAACATAGGTAGGTACTGTACTGATGGAAGTACATCCCTAGCATAAGCACAGAGTTTCTAGAAGATTTGTTGGTTTTACCTAGGCCAAGCATTTTTTCAACGCACGTGTGCTTATTGCTTTCTCACTTATGCTGGTGAACCTTGCTCGTCTGGTGAAAACTTTCAACTTCAGATTTTATTAGCAGTAAGGATGATTTCACTGGTCCATGGTAGCACGAAACACTGGCTCAAGCGTAAATTCTAGCCACTTTTTATTTTAATGCTAAAACGATGAACGTAGAATTATATCAAAACTAAAATAAACCTTATTTCTTATCACTAGGCGAGACTACCCTCAAACATGGCCGGCACGTGTTCCCCTTCGAATGCCAGATACCTGCGGACTGTCCATCCTCGTTCGAAGGCAGTGCTGGCTGTATCAAGTACCAAGTCAAGGCCATCGTGGAACATATCTACAAGGAGGACCAGATTATACTGGGCCCATTTAAAGTTGAAGCTCCTTTGGACTTGAATGATAATCCTAAATGCAAGGTATGTACGGGTAGGTACTAGTTATAGTACATGTGTTACTGATAATTCGACATATTTCTTGTTTTTCTATTCCGTCAAGTGATGATAGTAGGTAAGTACATGTGAGTACAGCTCAAATTTCAAATCGCCCAGTCTGTCCTATACAAAAGTGCACCGGTTTTTAACTGACTGAAATAAGGACTGCTCAATTGGATGTATCCTATGGAGTTATCCTTAAAAATGCGTATTTTATGAAGTCGGTTGTTTTTGTTATTCATTTTTATTTAGCTATGACATTTGACTTTGTGTGAAATAGTGGTACCTTTACCATTTATACAAATGGCCATATTCTCCAATTCTGATTCATAATCAGTACTAATATTATAAATGCGAAAGTAACTCTGTCTGTCTGTTACGCTTTCACGCCAAAACTACTGGACCGATTTGAATGAAATTTGGTATGGAATTAGATTGAGATCCAGGAAAAAACATAGGATAGTTTTATCCAACTGCGCAAAAAGAGGTTAATGGTTTTTGCGCGATAACCGACATACGCGCGGGCGGAGCCGCGCCCGGAAAGCTAGCCTAGAATAAATGTATACCAAGTAATATCGAACAACTAGGTATGTTTTACAATTTGATATATAAAATTTAAAAAAATTACTACATTTACGAACGACATAATTTCGTTGAGTTTAATCAAGGACTTGTTGGTACAATTACAAAATTACAACAAGAGAGAAAAAATATACCTAGTCATGTGCGGGATCAAAATATTTAAAACGATTTGTTGTGTCTTATCTGGATAATATATTATTATACTAGCATAACCTAAGCTTTGTGAGGGCTCGCGTAGGTTTTCTAACGGGTAATAATTTTGTAAATTATTATTTGCAGAGATTTGGGGGAAACACAAAAATGCAATTTTTGCAACCCATGTACATAAACGAATACATAACAGTTAATAATCGACCATTATTACTCATTAACTCTCGAAGTAACACGAATAAAACAATAAAAAGGGCTATGTGACATTGTCGCTCTCCCGTCAAAACTCCGCACTAATTCTAGTGGTGTCATTAAGTAGATTAACTACGATTTATAGGTACATATAGGTACTAGTACTAGTAATGTAAGTAATAGTACCTACTAGTAATGTAAATAATTGAAAAATATATTTTTAAAACCTTTACATACATGTGAAATGTAATGCCATGGGGTGCCTTTGTCACTTGATCACAACTATTTTTGCAAGATAAAATGCAACACTTCATCTTTGCGACCTGAATTCGTCGAAAATGTATATAGTTACGATATTTTCAAACGTGGTTCACGTGCAAGCGCCTAGAGAAGACTGAGCTGAACCACGCCCCTACCATTGACGTCACGACCGACTTGATGGAGACAAGGCCGACTCACATATTATTACTACTCCTATTCCTATTCCTCCATGTCTCTAACGTAGTATTATTATGACACGGAAAATTGTTAATCCCCAAAATGTCAAGATTTTTCACACACTTCCTGGGGTATACACTGAATGGGATTCCTTCCTCGAGATTCTATTAAATCGAAATCAGTATGTAGGGGCCACCAAGCAGTGGGTCTCCAAATACAAACATTTCTTATTATTTAGTAACCGGCTAGGACTCGCGTAATATTTACCGGATATTGCTCCGACCAGTTCTCCTAAGACCCACTAATAGGGAGACGTCCAACGCCTCTGAGACTTGACTGTTGTCGAAGACCCACTATTAATATTATTTTTAAGACAGGTGTAACTGCCACAGTTTAGGTACACCTGTCTGAATATTACATTTAGCACCGAATGACAGGAAGAAGTCATTAATGTGACAACTGTCAAAGTGACCCGCAGTGTCGTATTTTTCGGTCTACGATCATTATCGATTTAGGAACCCTTGGAAACAGGAATCTGACAGCTGTAAGATTAATGTTTGTACGCATATTTTTGAACTAATGACGAGTGTTATTACAAAATTACAAGAGGATAATTTGTGGTCATGACATGACGTGCTGTATCAGCCGGATTGTCCACAGCTAAACACAGCCTTCCCCATTTTGGGAGGGTTTGCCATAATCCCCACGCTTGGCTGGCGTCTTGGAGATCGCAGTGTGAGATATCAGTTCCTAAGAAAGCGCTGCTGCCCACTTTCTGGTGTGTTACCCCTAGTCGCCGCTTGCGATATCCACGGGTAGCGATGGGGAGGTAACATTCTACCCCGGCACGCCACGAGCATGTAGATCCCAATACGATGGTCAAAGAACGATAGGAAAATTTTTAGTTATAACTCATTGTCATGTTAGCTCAATTGGTCCGAGCATACCCCGGCTAAAGGGGTGGATGGATACGGGTTCGAATCCCGCACATGACTTAAATTTTTCGTCTCGTCAATTTGTAATGTTGTAATACAATGAGTTTATTTCCTACAGGAGATAATAAGAATGGTGCTCAACCAAAAATTCACCCGTTGCTGCTTTAACCTTGGTGAAGCTATAATCCTGGTGAAGGTACCGGTGAGGGGATGCGTGCCACTACAGGTCATACCTATAGAGTTCTCATGCAGGAACAACAGCTCTGTTAAGATAAAAATGTTAACGATTGCGATTATAAGGGTAAGTATTTTATCGTGGGTTGTCATAATACGACGATGACATACACCGTCCCTTATTCATTTAGGGCCCGTTTCAGAATGTCCTAATAAAGTTTCGGGTCGCTATTCAACACATAATATAACTGAATAATAAAAATGACAGTTGACATGCAGCCCGTTTCAAGCTTTAACCGATGTATAGGCTAAATCGATGACTGTGAAACGCAATGTAGAAGATTGAAAACGTCGTCGGCGTAGTATAGTCGCTTGGAAAATTAAATAATGTTTTGTCATTTTTCGCATTAAGATAAGTATGCGCCAGAATAAAAGCTGGCAGTCATTCATTACAGCATGTTGGTAGGGCATTTAGCGAATGCCCGCCTGGCTAGCTACCACCCTCAAGTACAAAATATATTGGGATGTGTTCCGGCAGCTTTCCTTGAGAGCCAGTAATTCTAGGCGAGCCTAAACAACATATTCGACCACATCATCACTTACCATCAGGTGAGATAGTGGTCAAAGGTTAGCCTATAAGCTATATAAAAAAAAGGGTGGGCATTTATTACTATAATTTGCAACTACTTTCACAGATAATATTATACGGATCGGAAAAGGATCCCGAAATTAAAACTGAGGTGGAGACCGTGACCGGTTTGAAGCTAGGTCCGTACGATGCCCATTCCCTTAAACATGGTAACGTTGAACTGAAGTTGCCAGAAGCAGAAGAACCGAACCTCAACAACTGCAAATATATCAAAATCGTCCATCAGCTAATGGTATGTTTAAAAAGACAAACAACATAACCAATCCTAACATAGACTAAGTTATATTATTAGTAATTTCGATCTGGCTTGCAAATAGAACGCTGTTTATTGAAAAAAAATAAGAACACTTTAACGCGGGCAATTTGATTGTTGTTTGTTGATAGTCATTGATTTTGAAAAGTAATTGTTTCGACAAAATGAGTTCAAGTGAAGACAATGAGTGTGATGAACTTAATTCAACGCCACCTGAAAAACTTTCACCTCTTTAGAATTATCCCAAACCAACATAATTCCCGGAAAGTCCACTTTAAAATTCATAAATTGTACATTTAACAACTGTATCTTCAAATAAAAAATTTTGCGTAGGTACTACTTCGTTTTAATTTCCGCGCATTATTTGAGAAATGCACTATACAAGCCTTGGCCACAACTAGGCATTGATGGACTTACGTATGTGTGCCTCGGCTTCGCCTCGGCCCACATTTACACGTTCGTCAATCAATGCCTCCTTTGCTGGCCGCTGCAGTAATGTACTATAGTAAGTGCCTGAATATATTCATAGATACACATTTAAACATTCATAGAAAATTTTTGTAATCAACGTCGAAGTTGTACATGTTGTAATACATATTTTTATGTTTGCTATAACGCAGGCTTTGCGGATTACATTACAAATTTGCGAGAGAACATTTTTTTTCCTCGTACAGTACAACGTATGTTGAACTATGGATGTCTATAGTTGAACTTCTTATTGGGAAATAAGATCGTTAAAGATCGATAGGATAAATTTGAGTTATGACTCATTGTCATGTTAGTTCAATTGGAGTGGGTTCGGATCCCGCACATGACTAATATTTTTCCTCTCGTAAATTTTTAATTTTGTTCTGTATCCCGCCCATACATAATATTTTAGTAAAACTTGTGCGTTACTCGATCGTGCGCTCGTTGAGTCAATATCTCCTGAGGATGCTTCATGTAGAATCAAAACGCGTCGAAAACTCTTCTGGTTTGGCACATCAACGTCATCACGTTTGTGACATCACGTCGGCTTAACAGGAAAATTAGGCGGTATTGTCACTAGATATATTTTTATTATTTTTAAGTATTTTTCTAAAATACTTATTTATTGTTTACTTATAATATTTATAGAATATTAATTATTATTTCGTATATTTTAGTTTGTGCTTTTTCAATCATAACTTACATGAGAATCTTAATTCGAATTTTGGTTATAACCCAATGAAATAATTAGTAGGTATGGATATATAAAGGATAATAATGGTTTTGCACGTTTTTATTTACCTGTTATTTCTTTCGTCTTTAAATACGATTTCATATTGGGAAAATTAAAACACAATGTATTATTAAACTTATTTAGCATATATTACATATATACTTAGTGTTCTGTCTGTGTGTCCCTAAGTATATTTTAATTCATAGTAAGTCAACTTAGCTCTATATTGCTTAAAACATTATATGTAGTAATATAAGTTTCACTGCAATATCTTTAAGCTAATGACTTATTTTATTATGACTAACTTATTAACTAGACATTTTCTTCACCAGGTCAAACTTACACCATCAGGATATCCGGAAACACATGAAATTGATCCCATATTCCTTGGCACTATCCCCTTCTCGCCTCTGGTACATATACACCCAACGAACAGCGATGTCGATAAGTTACAAGAAGTTACCAGTGCTAACCAACCATTACCTAGCAATCCCATTGCGGCGCCTTCTCCTTACCCGTTCGTTTCCCCCCCTGCGCCCTCTAACCCTGCCCCGGCTGCTGCTCCTGTTACGATAAATGTGAACGTTAACTCACCTCCTCCCCAACCCCAGCCAACACAACCATTTATACCACAGCAGAATCCCTCACCTTACCCCACACCACATTTTGCACCTTCCCCTTACCCTACGCATATTCCTTACAATCCAAATATGGTATCTCCACCATACCCTGCACAAAATCTTAACCACCCAGGTTATCCAACTTCTCCGAACTTTGGGCGTGGTTTTCCCAGTGACCCACAAAGCAACATCGGCTTCCAAGGTGACATGCCCACGGTGAGTATATCGATCAGTACTTAAACTACAGACATTATGAAAAAACCTAGCCACTTAAATAACATGTTTATGTTACGTGGACAATCCCCATATCTAAGCCATAAAAAAATTAATAAACAACCAAATGAATTGAAGTAGAAGATTTTTACGATAGCTAATGTTATTGTGTTATTTTTAGCGGCGGTATACCTTTATTAGCAAAATACTACGAACTATACACAGGGTTATTGCTAAAATGCCAACAACCTCTTAGGGTTGACTTCTGCTAGTCCTAATAAACATTTTGAGATGATTATTTTAGCGCTGTGATTTCTTTTCTGAGCCAAGTCCGCCCGCCGCGGCAACACTGGACCGCGCCTTGCTACCTTTGAGCAGTTTTGAATATTTACATCGTGCAAAAATGAAATAAATATGAAATAATATATTACAGGCAAAAGAGCCTTTTAACATCAGATGGTCTTCGTACTTAATCAGTCAAAAATGTATTTAAAAAAAATATTCCTAAACAAAAAAAAACATCTCTTAATGTTTGTTAGGACTAGCAGAAGTCAACCTAAAAAATTGTTAGCATTTTTCCAATAACCCTTTATACTACATTACAGCAACTACAATAGCATTTTGTGAATGCCCGCCTGGCTAACTACCACCCTAAAGTAGAAAATCTGTCCCCAAGCACCTAACGGTGTGTTCCGACAGCTCTCCTTGAGAGCCAGTAATTCTAGGTTAGCCTGAACAACATCTTCGACCACATCATCACTTCCCATCAGGTGAGATAGTATTCCAAGGCTAACTTATAAGATATAAAAAAAAAAAAGGTAATTAGACAACGTACAAGTCATTGCCGACTCACCAGGCAGTTCAACAGCTCCAGCCAACACTACAAATCAAGGGAGGGAAGCTTGCACCAAAGCCTTATGATCCATCTCAATATTAAAAAACCGACACTAACGTATATTTTACTAAGTTGTCTAAGCTTAAAAGAAACTCAATATGTTTCCACATCTGGCGTTAATTTTGAATAACCTGCCAAAAACTTTTTCATCCCACCATCTCGGAAAGAGTATTTTTAATCTTCAATATCTGAGTGGAAAAGCCGTTTTTATCCTCTAGAGGATAAAGTAAATTGAATTTAGAACATCGTGTGCACTAAGTTTGTGAATTAAAAAAAACATTAAACCTATCTCTGATATCATATCCCATTATGGTTTGAGCAAGGAGAACCTGGGATTCACATCCGAGGCGTTGCTCTCTATATGGAAGGCAGTAAAGAAAGACTCGGAATAAGCTTCTGCCACGCTGGAGCCAAGAGCCGCGTCCGATTATCACCTGGACTTGCTTGCCTGCTGAATGGGAGCAGCTTTAAAACAACCTTGAAGCGAAAAACGTACAACGCCAAGCCAGTGAAGGTTGTCATGGGAACCCCATGTCGTTTGGTACGACTGAAAAACAGGACGGTCGTACTAATCGAGTGGACGGACGACAGGACACCTTTTGCTCAAGCATGTTCGTTGCTCTCAAGTATTTCAGAAAATGACGACAGAGCCCGAGTGATAAGCGTAGACGCAATGGTAATAGAACACCGAAAGGGAGAAGTCGCGGACCATCTTGGTTGCATTAAAGCCTCAGAACACCATGAGGTAGTTGTGTATGAAGACAGAGGAGAAAATCTTAGTTACCTCAAAAAATCCATACACAACAATGCAACTGATTGTTGGGGACATCCAATCCCGAGTTCAGTTACCAAAAGTGGTTCAGAAAGGCTCCAAGAAAGAACAGAGGCAGAAAGAAGCCAGGAGTGTAGCCCAAAAAAGAGTAGTGGCCGTGTCGCCGCATTCCTGACAGCTTTCGGTACAGCAGTGGGAAGCTTATTCCGACACCCATCCCAACCCCGAAACCCAATGCCCACAAAACCACCACCCCGCGCCCTGTGGCAAAGCACCATCAAAAGCTACCCGGACGAGAGCCGACATGGGACAGGTCAGTCCGCCCCGATATATCCCGGCACAGGAAACAACAAGCCATCCAGCTAATGCCTTAATAGAGTTTTTAGCCATTATAAGGGCGACCAGAGAGGTCAACCACAGAAACTGCGAAAACATCTTGCAGTCCTTCAGGCTTCAAAATTAAAACCTTTTAAAGGTGAGACTTGAAGAGGCAGAAGCCGCTATATACAACAAAACTCAGACTCGGAACCTTCTTGGTGTTCTTTTTTCAATTTGCTTTGTACGCGGTTATTACACTCAATTTAAATAACTGTAGCAAAGTTACTTTAAAATTTTCTTAATTATACCTTAGTATTATTTTGTTATAATTTAAAGATTATTCTGTAATACTTACCTGTCATAATGTAATAATTAACACCTAAACTGAAATAAAAGTGTACCTATCTTGTGATTGTAAACGTTTTTTTTTGCATTTAGTCATTTCCTCGCTGAGGTGGAATGAAAAGTTACGTGTTGCACTCGAGTGCAAAGATTTTTCACCTCGTGCTCTTTTGATTCCCTCGCTAACGCTCAGGATTCTAATTTTGAATCACTCGCTGCGCTCGTGATTCAATTTTAGAATCCTTCGCTTGCTCGGTCATCAAAATTGAACACGCGGTTAAAAAGCAACTTTGTACTCTTGTATAACAAATAACTATTCTAAACTTTTGTAATTATTCTTCGACAAATCGTGATAAAGATTCGTCAAGAATCGGTGAACCCAAAAGACGGAGCGAACTTTTTTCGACTTTTTTATGTAATTAAATATATATATCAGCGTGTGAAACAGTGTGTGAAAGCCCTCTAAATTACGGATCTAGAGCCTAGTTTAGGTTCCAGGTACTCCACCACTTATGTTTAATACATTGTATATGCTTTTTACAATAAATAAATAATTTTATTTATTATCTATGTGAATTTTGCAATACGGAGACCATCAGCATCCGTATTCCAAAACACTTCTTACAAGTGTGAAGTAGAAATACAGAAGACTACGAGACTTTTTAAAACCTTTTGTCGATCTTAAAACAAAAGCGAGAACTTGGTTGGCTTTATTTGTTATATGTTGGTAATGAGGACGGAATGAAAGCTGTTCATCAACAGGATTGTCTAAATCATGACCTATTCAACACCTGTCCGTCGAGAGCGTAATCATTAATAATTGTATTGTACTTATTAGTAAACGATATGCTACTGATATTTAAGTACATATTATTTAACTTGCACCAATTTGACAATGTATGTATCCTTCTGCAAAGACTACTGCTTTTTTGTGCTAGTCACGACGTTACTTTTTTGTTTAATCTTTATTTAAACTTTAATTTAGTAAAATTAAATAAAAATTACGTCACCGAGTAGAAACTTTAACCCTACTCCTGGGTTGCAAGTCCGAGGCCCCTCTAGCCTCTTCCTCTGCAACGCTACGGACCCGGTACACGGTGAACCCATGGAATGCTAAGTAATTCGTCTCTCTGTTCTGTCAGGATGTCTTTTAGTTCTGTGCTATTTATAATCTGAATAATTATTTCTTTCCCCAGCCTCCAGGGCAGTTCGCGCCGCCATCCGCACCTGGGTACTACCAGTAATCATCGGACAGTACGTAACTATACTTTCATTTAAATGACTATGTAGGCCCCGTAGGAATGCAATAGTGTTTAGTTAATTATTCAACATTCTACTCTCATGCCTACATTTGATAGGTGACGATCCCATTGGCATTTACTTAGGCCGTTGCCGTATACTCCTCGGACTGCTTTTGAGAATTTAATAAGAACTTATTAATTCTCACTAACAATCCTATACATATATCATAACACTCACTCATTATATTTCACACGCAATGTACACTTTAGTTTATTATATTTGTTTTGTATTTCAAACCTAAAACAAACGATTGGAGTACCTATATGTGTTTCAAAATTACAAATTTACGAGAGAAAAAATTATATATAGTCATGTGAGGGATTCGAACCCGCGTCCATCCACCCCTTTAGCCGGGGTATGCTCTAACCAATTGAGCTAACATGACACAATGATTCATAACTGTAATTCTTGCTCTCGTTCTTCAACCATCGTATCGGGTGGTCTCGGAAAACCGCACTCGATCCCCAAGATACAGGCTCGGTGCTTAGTTTGGGCACATGAAATAACCGTACATGGATAAATACATACGGTTAGGTATTTATTTATGTGGTTTGGGGCTCGCTACTCAATAATAATTATATCAGAATCTAAGTTAACGATGGTATTAACATAAATCTTTTTGGCGATAAGAATCTTATCTATCTTATCTTATTATATCGTGCTTTGGTCGACATGTTTCGAGTGTTCACGAAGTTGTGCACTTTTTGTTATTTTATTTCCAGCATTCAGTCTCCTTTCCGCTATCTTCCTCATGGTTTACATTTCTTGTAAAGTTCCAAGATCCAAGATAATATAAACTTTAACTCTTCAAGTTGTATGTAAATCAGGTACCTACTTATAATATGCGAGAACTTGTCTAAATTTTTGTTTGTTTTAAATTTTGTTTGTTGCCGTACAAAATCTATTATTTTGTTACTCTGGTATTTTGCTCAGTAGCTGAAAAGACAGTGGGGCCATGGACATACTTAATCATCTTTTTATAGAAAAGCAATGCTGCATTTGCATTTTTAAACAGTTTAGTGACATGTATTTGCAATCTTTGCGTTAAACTCGCTTAGATTTTAATTTAACATTTTATTACTTTTCAGAAAATCTCGAGAGGACATCCCACACACCGTATTTATTATAAAACAAGCTATGGCTATCAACAATGTGCCTTGTTATCTGTTTACTGTAAATCTAAATCGCATACATGCGCCTGTTGCCCGAAGCGTTAGGCAGAGACAACGAATTTCTAGTAGATATAAGTTTATAGATGGTTATAATTATGTTATAATAATTTAAAGTAATTCCTATAACGTAACCCACTACCTCATTATGTGCCTGTTCATTTATTGAAGATTTGTACTTAGATTATATACATTAGATACAAGTTACGAAAATAAAAGTACAAAAGAAAAGAAGTATGTAATTGTACTGCCCAAACACTGTTCAGATATTACGACATAACCTGCGAGTGCTAGCCGGTATATTTAGTTAATGTGTGCTCTATTTATATTTTTACCGTCTCATGGGACGTTGCGGCCACCACAACACACCAATTTTTCAAACACTATTGCATATTTAGCTAAGATAACATTTACAAATGATACTTTAAGGTAACATTGTAAGTAAACCTCCTCGTATATAACTATCTCTTATAAGAACTTTCAGACGAAACAAAGCCACGTGAAATAGAGTGATTCATCATATAAGTACCTATATACTTATAGCTACAAAATACTTTTAAAGTAGAAAAGCGAGTGCCATTTTGTATATATTCGATTTTACTACGATTAAGGTGCATGATAGAATGCTACTTCATCCCATCTCTTCAATAAGATTGTCCACTGCTGAACACAGCCTCCCCTTTAAGTGAAGGAGGGATTGCCACAATCTCCACGCTCAACTGTCATCTTGTGGCTCGCAGTGTACTATAACATGCAGTTCCTCAGAAGGCACTGCTGCCCACCTATCGGTATTTTACACTTAGCGCCCTTAACGACATGCGACACCCATGAGAATATGTGATAGGTATACAATAAATTATTTTTGTTATTGTGAGGCCTCTGACTGAACCTGTAAATATATATTGATGTAATCGTATATTGATGACTTAACTACTTACTCTATTGTATTAGGAAATACCCTGTAAGGATGGTGTATTGTTTTAATAATAAATAAATAAATGTGAGAGGGGGGTAACATTCTAACCCGGCACCCCACGGTACATACCTAATAACTACCTACAATATATTAGTAAGTAATTGAACTACTTCCATGAAGGTTAATAAGTCATTCTATTATTTTGTAAACCTAATTACCTTCAAGATTCTTTTAGAATCAATTACTTAATGTATCAAATTAACTTCCTGAAACAATCAATAGCACATGAGGCAATTCAATCATTCTTTGAGCGTGCACCTTCACAGTTCGACTGCTTACACCACTTACTTACATGACACACAATGAATGTATATTTTCAATATGATTATGAACCTCCAATTTATATTGTCAACTTTTACAAATTATTACAAGTTCTTTTCGGTATCGATCTGGGAGCATTCAAATATAAATCGTACAAAACTAAATGTGTCGCAAGATGTTTATGCTTACTGCAGTGTTCAGTGTTGAGTCTATCTGTCGTCTACGGGGTTATATATTATGCGAAACCATTACCAGCTATCGTTACCAATAGTTTCACTCTGATTCAATACGTTTTCAATGTTTTCAACTTCTTATTTCGATTCAAAGATTACTATCTGAAGTTTTGGCTTGATTTAAAAATGGTTGACCTTAAACTGAAGGATCAGTACTCAAGTCGACGCGTAGGAAGGTTATTAATGATTTGGGTGTCCATATCATTGGTTCATAACATTGCATTGAATAGTATGTTTTGTTGTAAAAAACCATTGTGGGTCACAATTGTATACATCAGTGTGGAATGTTCAAACACTGTAATTTTGATTACGAATTCTTTCGTATTCCTTGAGATATACTATCGGCTATCCTTTCTCGTTACTGATTTGAGTAAACCTTACAACGAAGCGTTTCCGGCTCTCCAGCATATTTACAAAACGATTGTAGATGTCGCTGAAAAGTACAAGTGCGCATTCGATCCTGTGGTGAGTAATTATTCATTATTTTACTATATAAGCGTCCAATCCGAGGATCGAACCCACTAAAAGCGTGACCATGTTGGAAAATTCTCCTCATGGACTATAAAAACTTAAAAATTACATATTTTTAACATAAAAAATCCTTAATTTTGGTCGCAATACACTTATAGCAATTAGCATAATAAAATGGCGTCACAAAAATGTTTAAATATAAATATGAATAATTGAATACATATATTAGAATAGCTTCAATATTAGTGCTGGTAAAATCCTGGCGGCGTGGCAGGAAATTCGACCAGTACTTCGAGAGCAAGAGAGGCTACGTTGACCTAGTAGATCAACTGCAATAGCACTGGCAGTGATGGACAACACGAAAATTTGCACCCAAGCACGAGCTATCAGTGAGACGACGATCTATAAGGTTACCAGTATTGGAAGAGAGGATGGCGTGTATCTATATATAAATTAAAAAAGTAAAAAACCCTACATACTGTTTTTTTTTGTACCTAGTGTTACTTGGGTTATCAAGACAAATCTAACAATATCTCTCACATCAAAATCGGTTAAGGCGTTTAGAAGTAATGGTGGAATAAAGAAACTCAAAAACATACATACCTACATGAACCCTGAAAACATAACTCTCCTTTTTTTGGGCAGTCGTGTAAAAACAGCGAGAATACAACAATACCTGCGACGTTAGGACCCTACAATACAATGTAGAACACAATGGCAGTAAAATGTAGAATATTTGAATATTAAAATTTGTAAATGAAATATTAATAAAATTCATAAGGGCGTCTTAGACGCCTATATTGAATAAATTTTTATATTACATTGACTTTTACGTATCTAAAAGATATTTCCGTGCTACTAGATACGCAGAGAATCTAAGGAAATTCAATATTTAGACCAGATATATTTTTGGATTCCACCAGATATGCTACATAAAAAGAACCTAAAGATGGTGCAAGAATGTTTTCTACTTGTTTGTATGTACTGTGTAGGTACTGAACACATAAAAGCTGGTGATGCCACACTTGAAATTTTCCAACCTCAGAATGAAAGGCTTGCAACCAAGCTCTATCATCCATCTCAACATTCAAAAACGACACTAACGAATTATTTACTAAGTTTTAAGTTCAAAAGAAACTCACTGTGTTTGAGATGTTGACTTTCTGATGTTGACCGCCGTAATTCTGCCCTCTCAGTTTTTTTTAAATACATACTCTAAGAAATATTAATTTAAACCCCCATTACTATCCCTTAACAACCAAACTCAAAAATCTTGGTGCTTGTTTATTATATGTCATTATGTTTATAATTTCAAAAAACATAGGACTTTCATACAAAGTTCCGCTCCCAATTTGACCCTTTCAATCCTGGCTTTCGTTTGTTAACATTACGATAGGTGATGCTGATTTTGTGAAAGGCTACAAACAGAAGTCAGTTTTGTTTGAAATTATTTTCACACTTCTGAGTTCTGACAGATGACAATAATTTAGGTATCATATATATTAGAGAAATAAATACTGTATTGCACTCTATTAAAAATATATATATTTCAGTATCTAACTACACTCCTGGTCCAAGTCCCCCAAGGGATCATTGCTATATATGGAGCATTTTGGCAATTGCAACGAGGAAATATTGAGGTACCTAAATCAATATTCCTGCGGATATTGGGTGTTTCGTCATCCATTTTTTATCATGCATAATCTAAATTAATATAGAGGAAAGACTTATTACAAATTTACAAATTTTACGAGGGGAAAAATTTTAGTCATGTGCGGGATAAATAAATTTTTGCTCTCGTAAATATGTAATTTTGTAATGTAATCCGCAGAGCATGAGTTATTGCAAACATAAAAATATTAAAAAGGAAAGATTTGCTTTTTTGTTTGTATTGAATAGACTCTGAAACTACTGGACCGATTGGAAAAATTCTTTCAACATAAGAATGAGAACCCCAACCGCGCCGTATGATAAGTCAACGCAAACTATCTTCAAGAAAGATCGCACAGGCTACTACTGAATTGCATATCATGTCCATTAGTAATAAGAAAAGTTATTTAAATGAGCACTTGGCACGTTATATATAAATTCATGCTGTAAAGAACTGGATCTATACGACACAGGGAATCCTAGCGTGGAGAACAGAGACCAAACATCTCAAAAAATTTTTTTTGTGTGTAGTAAAAATAGTATAAAGATTGTAAAACAACTTGCTTGCTGAATAAATGATTATTATTATTATTGTATTGTGACTCGTACTTGGCCAGCGTTATATACAATTCTAATGTCAACCTTATTTTTCAGAATTGGAACTTCGGAACATTGATATGGCATTTCTATTTTCCTATAGTACTTATGATATCAACAACGCCTGCACTGATCGCTGGTAATCTCTCTGTGGAGGCTCGAAAAATTAAAGTAATTCTTCATGATAAACTGTTAACTGAAAAAGGTACGTACCAGTAAACAATTTACTCTGCAAGTACTCGACTTTATTTAGAAGTATTCATTGCCAGAATCCAATATAGTAACTTAAAATAAGGAAAAAGGAAGAAACATGGTAACGCCCCTGCTTTTCCCGAAGGGATCACCAAAGGTTTTTGTTTTGTAATGAAGTGACGAATTGTGTTAGTACACTACTGTTTTCAGGCAGAACATTTGACGCTGCAATACCAACCAAAACGGTCTCATGCTAAGAGAACTAACACCTAATGTACAAACAGCCTCGATTCGCTAGATGTCTGGTCTCATGCTATAAGCCGAGCCTATTGCCATCTTCCGAACACCGTAACAGACTACGTTTAGTTACTATGTTGCTGATCACGCTAATTAATGGGTCTACATTTTCCTCGTCTCTTTTGTGTAAGAGTATGTTAGATTATCCGTCTTTCAGGATGTTGTTAAAATTCTTTTTAACGTCGTGATTAGTGATTTTAATGCTTCGTTAGTAACGTGATCGTCACCGAAAGCTTTTTCATTCATTGGAGGTTTAACAGCATGTTCAATTTCACTCTTCATTATGTCTGGTATGTTATATATTCTGGATTTAGTACTTGGATTGTCGAATACAGCTTCTTCCAGTAAATGTTGTCTTTATGAAACGTTTATTTTGATATACTGTTCATTCTTTCTTGTTGTTTAGTTTCTGGTATGCTTTCTTCAGTGTTCCTGTATTCTCAATCAATTTCTCAATAATGTCTTGTCTATGTTGTTTTTGTCTCAAGTAATATTTTTGTTATTTTTTTACTTATTTTTGTATTTTATTGTCGAATTTCTGTTGTAAAGCATTTCTCGTTATTTTAGAAGTGCAGTAGTTTCAATTATTATTTTCGCTTCTTTTTTTCTTTTAGGTGACAGTTCTTTTAGTATGAATATTATTTCTTGTTGTATTTTTGTATACCTACTGATTTCGCATGTTTGTTTCAGTTTCTGTAACATGTCGCAATCGAAGCTCTAGGTTGCCTTTTTCGTTATCTGAAAGTTGTAGGTCATTTCTCAGACCTGGTGGTGTTAATTATTTGAATTTTCTCATATTTTTAAGAGAGAGTTGGCATTGAATTATTATGTGGTCCGTGTAGAGCAATAACCGCTTCTAAAATCTAAAGAGATTAGATGAAAGACTAATAGCTTACTTAAAGTAGGTGTACACTTGCCAATCGGTTAGATAAAAATTACGAGTATAATGGAAGTAGTGAGGTCAGTATTCTAACTATCTAGGTATGAACTTTCAGACGAGACAAAGCGCCGTGAAATAGAGAGGTTCATCCGCTACGTGGGAGCTCGTCCTCTCAAGTTCACCTTGTACAAAGTGTTGCCTCTCGACGCGAACCTGCTCGGAATGGTGTTACACTTCTGTGTCACTTATATTATTGTTATTGCACAGTTTACGCATCTCTATTAAATATATTGGCTTTGTGTGAAAAATTAAATGTATTTATAATACACCCACTCACAAATTGTCTCATTTCTCGTTCAAGAACCTGTTATAAAGTTCGTCATTATTCCCTTATGTGCGGCGGGAAAAGTTATATGGAATTTCATACCTTCCCTCCGTAGCAGTGAAGGAATGTTGTATGAAAATCCATGTCGATAAAAATTCAATCATCAAATTTCAAGAAGGTTTTATATCAAATAATTAGAAAAAAGTGGATGTGTATGTCTCCAGCTTACTCAATTGAAATTTCTTAATTCTGAATATGCCAATATTTAGAGCCGATTTAGTGCAATTATGAATACCAACTCAAAATTTAGGTGCCAAATAAACTTCGATGCTACACGTGATTATTAGTGTGTTAGCTGGCGTTATGGTCTCCAGCTGACACATGCTGTATATACGAAACGGCTGAAGATGTGAATATATACTATAGCCAGGGATTTAGCGCATAATTTGTGCCAGTGGCACAAAAAATTTGAAACGCCCTACTTGAAAACTGTAGTAGTAATGACCCGATTACAACGTGTAAGCTGGGGACCACGTGTCTACAGCTGCTCATCTGTATCTTCTGAACGAATGGGCCTACGACTTTGTTTAATATGTCAAAATTTAGCGCCAAATTTGTGCCATCGGCACTAAAATTTTCAAGTCTGTAGCTATTAAGGTTTTGGAGCTACAAGCTCAAATAAACGTGTAAGCTGGAGACACATGTCCCCAGCTAGCACATGCTGTACAGCTCAAACGGGAAAGGCTAGACTACTGTTTAATAGCTTAAAATGTTGGGTAGAATTTGTGCCATCGGCACCAAAATTTTCAAAACAATGGGCTTCATAGTTTTTGCGTAATAAGCAAAAACATTTCTTCCCGCCTAAATATTTAAATATTTCGTTGAAAACGTTACTGAACGCGGCGTTGCCGTTCTGATGACTATAGCTACAATCTGTCTTGAACCTTATTTCTATAGACTTGGAACCTATTATCGCTTTCATACATAATAAACGCCGTTGATATATAGGCTAGGAGCATGAAGGTGTCAATATAATCTGACATATATTTTATACTATTCATGCTTTCCGGATTTCAAAAGTATTGAAGCCGTCACTACTTACGAGTGGTCGTTTTAAAACGTTACTGGTTTCGAAAACAATCTCCCTATCGTTGCAATAGCGGTTTTTCAGTTTTCGTTCTGAAATGAAACTATTTAGATATTCTGAGTTTTGAAAATGGATACGATTGACGATGTATTGAATAAGGATATATTACGCGGAAGTCCACGTTTGTAGCTAGCTAGCGCCTATTTCATTCGGCTGTATAGGTATAATATGCTCCCATCGGTTTCGGAAACATTCGGTACATAGTACTTGGACACACTCGAGTTTCGTCGGGTCGCTAACTCGCTAGTCGCTACATTGCATGAAGTACCTACTCGTATGTATAGCAGGTATATACCTATCTCACTAGCTTGCTGTTGTTTGTATTATTTGATAGAGCGGGATGTTTTTGCAGTCTGTTTTTAAATTTAGGTAGGGAAGGTCGTAGTGTATTTAGTTAATGTGAACAAATAAAATGTTAAATATTTGTTTATAGATACCTACTTAGTAAGTGTAAATACCTACACACTTTAGTAGCTAAATAACAGATGTTAGGGTTCCGTACTAGAAAACAGGAACCTTTATAGGTCTGTATCTTTGGAACGGTAATAGGTAGCCGGTTGAAATTTTCACAGAATGTGTGTGAATGTGTTAGTATGGCAATCTGCCATACATATTCTGTGAAAATAAGCATTACGGTGTTTCACCAGGCAGCCGTTGCGCATAGCGTATTAGAAAAAGGTTTTGATGCAGTGATGGCTTAGTAGCATTGGCTATGGACTGCCGCGCAGCAGGTCCATGATTCGAATCCCGCCGCGGGCTTGAGCATCACCACATGCCCGCCCGGCTAGCGACCACCCTCAAGTATAAAATCTGTCGCCAAGCACCTAACGGTGTGTTCCGGCAGCTATCCTTGAGAGCCAGTAATTCTAGGTTATGCATGTTATCACCGTCGACCAGATCGTATCTTACCATCAGGTGAGATTGTGGTCAAAGGCGTACCTGTAAGCAATAAAAAAAAGTTGTATACATTTTCTTCGACTGGACTGATAAGTTTATATAATTATATCCTGAAGGTCGTCGAATATTCCCAAAGGAACGTATTAAATGTCATCAATTAGGTATTATAATGGTGCATTTGTGTTTGCATGTCATGATATTGTATGTATCTTTTAATAAAAGCTTTTCGTCATGTTTTTCTTTTTTAAATTGCTTATTTTGAAACGTTTCTTCAAACTGTCTGCTCTTTCTATGATTTCCATATATGTTGCAGCCTTTACTAGTGCTAGGATTTTGGTCAGTATTAGGTATGTTTATAATCAATATTATGTCCTTCTGTTAACTCGTTTCCTGTTTTACTGGATAAATCTTAATTCTCTTCTTCTGTTATTTCGATTCTTATTTCCTTTGCAAATTCGGTATTTCTAAAGGAAATAAGAATTTTCGGTTGTCCTGTTTACCCGTTTTTGTGTCTTTCTACCAAACTAAAAACGTGTCTTCCACACACACATTAGGAACCACACATTCCATGGTGAATGCTGCTATCATATCGCGGGCTGTACATAGTGAAAGTAACGCTAAGTCTAGCGCATAAACACGTTTTTGCGTTTACTGATCTGAGAGTGGTAGCGATTAAATTTGTAGATGTTTTTTCTCTTTGAAAGGACAGTGTTATATCTATTAGTAGGTAATCTGTGTCCAGGCCTTAGGCCCTTGATTAGTAATTAATATAAGAGAACTGAAATTACCATTTTTATTTCGATCAACGATGCACCGTGGAGCCATCTTGGAACTCAAAATATGATTCAATGACTGACTGAATTCTTAGCCCGGCAGCACTCTTCATGCCGCAATCGGTATCCTACTAGATATTGATTTGAAGTTTTCATTACTAATACTAAAACAGTACCTATGTAACATTGCGTTTTTATTTGTAGTATTCGAAAACAATAATTCTATTGAATACTAGTCATAAACATTTTAGGTGGATATAAACTTCCTATGCTTATTAAGGCCTTTGAAAACTAATCGAATTATCCCAAAGATTAAAATCACATCTGCTCTTAAGCTGCAGGCTTATGTTTAGGATCTATGTTAAAAATGTTTAACGCATAGAACAAAACGTTGTTTCTCCTTAGAAAATGAAAATATTGCACTTTAGATAAAAAAAAAAATTGGGTAAAAGATTCAAATAGATCTCGTTTCGTAGATTCCGAATATATATACAACTCAATTTCACAAAAATTGTCACATGCGTTGTTTATAGTTAGGTCGGCAGAGTTACTACTCATAAATAAAAAAAAATACGAGAGAGAGAAATATAGTCTTGTGCGGGATTAGTACCCACGAAGTTTTTTATAACACATTTACAATTACTTCCCTTTCACATTCCGTATCATCATTTATTTACCATAGCAACGCCGTCGTTTGGTAAGTACCTATTCTGTGACGGCACCCGGCATACGCTATTGAATATGTTTACACCGTGTTTAAGCTTACTTGATTAGACTCGGTGAGCATATTCTGTACATAAACTCCTGCGGTCTAATGATGGAAAAGAACTAGATCGTAGGGACCTGTGCATGCATATAGCGAGTACACCGTGTTTAGATTTATTTGATTGAGCTCATTCACTTTATTCTGGACATAAAATTCTGAGATCTGATGAAGGATAAGAAAAAATCGAATGGAACCTTTGGAATTTCGCGACTTGAACACATAGTTATAAGTATTACACAGGACTTAACGCTCGTACGTAAAACTCCGTCTTATGTAAAAGATTCTCGCCATATTATCTTAATTATAGAAAAACTTACTCTTGAACCAGACGAGATTATAGTGAGTTTATTTTTACTAATGTTCCGGTAAAATAGTGTCTTGAGGTTATAAACGTAAAGTTGGCAAGTAACCACCTTCCAGAGAACTCCAACGTTCTACTAAGACACTGTTTGGCTGAAATTTTATATTATTTCGTCTATCGTAACAAACACTACTTCCAAGTGCATGGCGTTGCCATGGTCAGTCCGGTGGCATCAGTTAAGGCGAACATGATGACAAGATGTTTAAATCAATTTAAGATAATTCATTGGTACCCCAAAATCAAAACATACCTATATTTCACCTACTTTTATGAAAAAGCTTTTAAAAACTGGTATCACTAAGCATGTCTTTACCATCAGTGATGCACTCCGTTTATAATAACAATAGTAGCTTCGCATACCGTGTGCGTGATACACATACGATCATTTCAAACGTGGCCTGTTATTTTGGTTGCGATTGCAGAACTACTGTGTTTCTAGCAGGGATTTAAATACCGCTTCATAAAGGTTACCGATTGAAACGATAACCGTATGTATGGGCTACAGATATAAACGGTCACCGCAATGAAACGGTTGTACCGTTTCCTTTACGATTACCCGTATGATTACGGTAACCGATATAAATACCGGTATACGTTTCGGTATTTTTGTAAATTGAAATATAAAACTGTGCGAGTGCAGGCGCACGCCGCGCCGCGCCCCCTCGCCTCAGCCGCCGCCCGCGTTGGCCCTACGTGCCAATGCATGCCGCTGACAATGTTACGTACCTATTCAGCAGAATATTATTTCGATATTTGAATTCAAAGAGGCGGCACTATATAGTACAATTGTACTAGTGCCGCCTCTCCACATCAGCCGACATTATTATTAAATAGGTAGGCATACCTACTCTTGCAACTGACACGGTTATAATAATGAGTTACAGTTTTAGGATTTATCAAATAATCATACAGCCACTAAGTATTTCACGCGCGCCTGGCTAGCTGCCACCCTCAAGTAGAAAATCTGTCGCCAAGCATTTACCGGTGTGTTCCGCTGTGTCCTTGAGAACCAGTAATTTTGCGTGGTGGTAGAGGATTTTGCGAATGCCCGCCTGGATAGCTACTACAAAAAGTCAAAGTCAGGCACGCATTCGCAAAATCTTCTACCACCAGCAGGTTCTCAAGGACAAAGCTGAACAGACCAGAAAGTGCTTGGCGACAGATTTTCTACTTGAAGGTGGTAGCTAGCCAGGCGCGCATTCGCAAATTCCTCTACCACCATGCAAAATAACTGGTTCTCAAGGACACATAGCGGAATAGACCGATAAGTGCTTGGCTACAGATTTTTTATTTAAGGGTGGTAGCTAGCCAGGCGCACATTCGCAAAATCCTCTACCACCACGCAAAATTACTGGTTCTCAAGGACACATATAGCTGAACACACCGATAAGTGCTTGGCGACAGATTTTCTACTTGGGCGTGGTAGCTAGCTAGGCGGGCATTATGCCCTACCACCATGCTATCCGCCATCAAGCTACCACTCTCAAAGAAAAAATCTGTAGCCAAGCACCTAGCAGTGTGTTACGGGTACGGAAGCAGTTTTTGAATATACCTACACTGAAAATCCTATTTGAAACTAATAATGTTATTATTCCCACTTCCCGTCATTCATATTAAATAATATAGGTACTTGCTAATAAACCTATAATTATCTAAACAGCGCGAGCGGTGAGTACTGCTCCCCCCCGCAGCGTATCGCACCACCGCATCACCGCACCCCTGCCCGCCCGCTGCACTCTCATTGACTAACATAAAATACATATACCGAAATGGAATTCGGTAATCGTATCGAAATTATGCTAACAGATATATACCTGTTACCCTTATTTCATTACGGTATTTACCGAAATCGTATCGGTAAATACCCATACCGTCATATCCCTGGTTTCTAGATCAAGATTTGTAAATGCTATACCAATTTGGACTTTTGCTAACAAACTAAGAACTTTTTATATCACTTAATTTTAGTTGGTTTTGCATAACAGAATTACGAACAATTATCTTTTTTCCTTTTACCTATAAAATAATAGTATATTCATAACCATCCAGTTATCACTTATAGATATAGAGTGAAGGATTAGATTAGAATGCAATATCTTGGTCAAACAAAGAGGATGTAATAAAGATCTAGTAAATAGGTCAACATTCTGAGAGAAAACATACCTACCAACATATTTTGTAAATATTGGCACATGTTATGGTTGTCAAACACAACACCTTCTCCTAGTCTATACATTTACTGTTTCTTTGTAACTTCTTCTACATATCCTTAACGTGAAAGCAAAAAGTAAGTTCAAACACTATAGAAATAAGGTTCAAAACAGATTGCAGTTACAGAGAACGGACGGCAACGCCGCGTTCAGTAACGTTTTCAACGAAATATTTAAATATTTAGGCGGGAAGAAATGTTTTTGCTTATTACGCAAAAACTATGAGGCCCATTGTTTTGAAAATTTTGGTGCCGATGGCACAAATTCTACCCAACATTTTAAGCTATTAAACAGTAGTCTAGCCTTTCCCGTTTGAGCTGTACAGCATGTGCTAGCTGGGGACATGTGTCTCCAGCTTACACGTTTATTTGAGCTTGTAGCTCCAAAACCTTAATAGCTACAGACTTGAAAATTTTAGTGCCGATGGCACAAATTTGGCGCTAAATTTTGACATATTAAACAAAGTCGTAGGCCCATTCGTTCAGAAGATACAGATGAGCAGCTGTAGACACGTGGTCTCCAGCTTACACGTTGTAATCGGGTCATTACTACTACAGTTTTCAAGTAGGGCGTTTCAAATTTTTTGTGCCACTGGCACAAATTATGCGCTAAATCCCTGGCTATAGTATATATTCACATCTTCAGCCGTTTCGTATATACAGCATGTGTCAGCTGGAGACCATAACGCCAGCTAACACACTAATAATCACGTGTAGCATCGAAGTTTATTTGGCACCTAAATTTTGAGTTAGTATTCATAATTGCACTAAATCTGCGCTAAATATTGGCATATTCAGAATTAAGAAATTTCAATTGAGTAAGCTGGAGACATACACATAACAATTTATGAATACCAACTCAAAATTTAGGTGCCAAATAAACTTCGATGCTACACGTGATTATTAGTGTGTTAGCTGGCGTTATGGTCTCCAGCTGACACATGCTGTATATACGAAACGGCTGAAGATGTGAATATATACTATAGCCAGGGATTTAGCGCATAATTTGTGCCAGTGGCACAAAAAATTTGAAACGCCCTACTTGAAAACTGTAGTAGTAATGACCCGATTACAACGTGTAAGCTGGGGACCACGTGTCTACAGCTGCTCATCTGTATCTTCTGAACGAATGGGCCTACGACTTTGTTTAATATGTCAAAATTTAGCGCCAAATTTGTGCCATCGGCACTAAAATTTTCAAGTCTGTAGCTATTAAGGTTTTGGAGCTACAAGCTCAAATAAACGTGTAAGCTGGAGACACATGTCCCCAGCTAGCACATGCTGTACAGCTCAAACGGGAAAGGCTAGACTACTGTTTAATAGCTTAAAATGTTGGGTAGAATTTGTGCCATCGGCACCAAAATTTTCAAAACAATGGGCTTCATAGTTTTTGCGTAATAAGCAAAAACATTTCTTCCCGCCTAAATATTTAAATATTTCGTTGAAAACGTTACTGAACGCGGCGTTGCCGTTCTGATGACTATAGCTACAATCTGTCTTGAACCTTATTTCTATAGACTTGGAACCTATTATCGCTTTCATACATAATAAACGCCGTTGATATATAGGCTAGGAGCATGAAGGTGTCAATATAATCTGACATATATTTTATACTATTCATGCTTTCCGGATTTCAAAAGTATTGAAGCTGTCACTACTTACGAGTGGTCGTTTTAAAACGTTACTGGTTTCGAAAACAATCTCCCTATCGTTGCAATAGCGGTTTTTCAGTTTTCGTTCTGAAATGAAACTATTTAGATATTCTGAGTTTTGAAAATGGATACGATTGACGATGTATTGAATAAGGATATATTACGCGGAAGTCCACGTTTGTAGCTAGCTAGCGCCTATTTCATTCGGCTGTATAGGTATAATATGCTCCCATCGGTTTCGGAAACATTCGGTACATAGTACTTGGACACACTCGAGTTTCGTCGGGTCGCTAACTCGCTAGTCGCTACATTGCATGAAGTACCTACTCGTATGTATAGCAGGTATATACCTATCTCACTAGCTTGCTGTTGTTTGTATTATTTGATAGAGCGGGATGTTTTTGCAGTCTGTTTTTAAATTTAGGTAGGGAAGGTCGTAGTGTATTTAGTTAATGTGAACAAATAAAATGTTAAATATTTGTTTATAGATACCTACTTAGTAAGTGTAAATACCTACACACTTTAGTAGCTAAATAACAGATGTTAGGGTTCCGTACTAGAAAACAGGAACCTTTATAGGTCTGTATCTTTGGAACGGTAATAGGTAGCCGGTTGAAATTTTCACAGAATGTGTGTGAATGTGTTAGTATGGCAATCTGCCATACATATTCTGTGAAAATAAGCATTACGGTGTTTCACCAGGCAGCCGTTGCGCATAGCGTATTAGAAAAAGGTTTTGATGCAGTGATGGCTTAGTAGCATTGGCTATGGACTGCCGCGCAGCAGGTCCATGATTCGAATCCCGCCGCGGGCTTGAGCATCACCACATGCCCGCCCGGCTAGCGACCACCCTCAAGTATAAAATCTGTCGCCAAGCACCTAACGGTGTGTTCCGGCAGCTATCCTTGAGAGCCAGTAATTCTAGGTTATGCATGTTATCACCGTCGACCAGATCGTATCTTACCATCAGGTGAGATTGTGGTCAAAGGCGTACCTGTAAGCAATAAAAAAAAGTTGTATACATTTTCTTCGACTGGACTGATAAGTTTATATAATTATATCCTGAAGGTCGTCGAATATTCCCAAAGGAACGTATTAAATGTCATCAATTAGGTATTATAATGGTGCATTTGTGTTTGCATGTCATGATATTGTATGTATCTTTTAATAAAAGCTTTTCGTCATGTTTTTCTTTTTTAAATTGCTTATTTTGAAACGTTTCTTCAAACTGTCTGCTCTTTCTATGATTTCCATATATGTTGCAGCCTTTACTAGTGCTAGGATTTTGGTCAGTATTAGGTATGTTTATAATCAATATTATGTCCTTCTGTTAACTCGTTTCCTGTTTTACTGGATAAATCTTAATTCTCTTCTTCTGTTATTTCGATTCTTATTTCCTTTGCAAATTCGGTATTTCTAAAGGAAATAAGAATTTTCGGTTGTCCTGTTTACCCGTTTTTGTGTCTTTCTACCAAACTAAAAACGTGTCTTCCACACACACATTAGGAACCACACATTCCATGGTGAATGCTGCTATCATATCGCGGGCTGTACATAGTGAAAGTAACGCTAAGTCTAGCGCATAAACACGTTTTTGCGTTTACTGATCTGAGAGTGGTAGCGATTAAATTTGTAGATGTTTTTTCTCTTTGAAAGGACAGTGTTATATCTATTAGTAGGTAATCTGTGTCCAGGCCTTAGGCCCTTGATTAGTAATTAATATAAGAGAACTGAAATTACCATTTTTATTTCGATCAACGATGCACCGTGGAGCCATCTTGGAACTCAAAATATGATTCAATGACTGACTGAATTCTTAGCCCGGCAGCACTCTTCATGCCGCAATCGGTATCCTACTAGATATTGATTTGAAGTTTTCATTACTAATACTAAAACAGTACCTATGTAACATTGCGTTTTTATTTGTAGTATTCGAAAACAATAATTCTATTGAATACTAGTCATAAACATTTTAGGTGGATATAAACTTCCTATGCTTATTAAGGCCTTTGAAAACTAATCGAATTATCCCAAAGATTAAAATCACATCTGCTCTTAAGCTGCAGGCTTATGTTTAGGATCTATGTTAAAAATGTTTAACGCATAGAACAAAACGTTGTTTCTCCTTAGAAAATGAAAATATTGCACTTTAGATAAAAAAAAAATTGGGTAAAAGATTCAAATAGATCTCGTTTCGTAGATTCCGAATATATATACAACTCAATTTCACAAAAATTGTCACATGCGTTGTTTATAGTTAGGTCGGCAGAGTTACTACTCATAAATAAAAAAAAATACGAGAGAGAGAAATATAGTCTTGTGCGGGATTAGTACCCACGAAGTTTTTTATAACACATTTACAATTACTTCCCTTTCACATTCCGTATCATCATTTATTTACCATAGCAACGCCGTCGTTTGGTAAGTACCTATTCTGTGACGGCACCCGGCATACGCTATTGAATATGTTTACACCGTGTTTAAGCTTACTTGATTAGACTCGGTGAGCATATTCTGTACATAAACTCCTGCGGTCTAATGATGGAAAAGAACTAGATCGTAGGGACCTGTGCATGCATATAGCGAGTACACCGTGTTTAGATTTATTTGATTGAGCTCATTCACTTTATTCTGGACATAAAATTCTGAGATCTGATGAAGGATAAGAAAAAATCGAATGGAACCTTTGGAATTTCGCGACTTGAACACATAGTTATAAGTATTACACAGGACTTAACGCTCGTACGTAAAAATCCGTCTTATGTAAAAGATTCTCGCCATATTATCTTAATTATAGAAAAACTTACTCTTGAACCAGACGAGATTATAGTGAGTTTATTTTTACTAATGTTCCGGTAAAATAGTGTCTTGAGGTTATAAACGTAAAGTTGGCAAGTAACCACCTTCCAGAGAACTCCAACGTTCTACTAAGACACTGTTTGGCTGAAATTTTATATTATTTCGTCTATCGTAACAAACACTACTTCCAAGTGCATGGCGTTGCCATGGTCAGTCCGGTGGCATCAGTTAAGGCGAACATGATGACAAGATGTTTAAATCAATTTAAGATAATTCATTGGTACCCCAAAATCAAAACATACCTATATTTCACCTACTTTTATGAAAAAGCTTTTAAAAACTGGTATCACTAAGCATGTCTTTACCATCAGTGATGCACTCCGTTTATAATAACAATAGTAGCTTCGCATACCGTGTGCGTGATACACATACGATCATTTCAAACGTGGCCTGTTATTTTGGTTGCGATTGCAGAACTACTGTGTTTCTAGCAGGGATTTAAATACCGCTTCATAAAGGTTACCGATTGAAACGATAACCGTATGTATGGGCTACAGATATAAACGGTCACCGCAATGAAACGGTTGTACCGTTTCCTTTACGATTACCCGTATGATTACGGTAACCGATATAAATACCGGTATACGTTTCGGTATTTTTGTAAATTGAAATATAAAACTGTGCGAGTGCAGGCGCACGCCGCGCCGCGCCCCCTCGCCTCAGCCGCCGCCCGCGTTGGCCCTACGTGCCAATGCATGCCGCTGACAATGTTACGTACCTATTCAGCAGAATATTATTTCGATATTTGAATTCAAAGAGGCGGCACTATATAGTACAATTGTACTAGTGCCGCCTCTCCACATCAGCCGACATTATTATTAAATAGGTAGGCATACCTACTCTTGCAACTGACACGGTTATAATAATGAGTTACAGTTTTAGGATTTATCAAATAATCATACAGCCACTAAGTATTTCACGCGCGCCTGGCTAGCTGCCACCCTCAAGTAGAAAATCTGTCGCCAAGCATTTACCGGTGTGTTCCGCTGTGTCCTTGAGAACCAGTAATTTTGCGTGGTGGTAGAGGATTTTGCGAATGCACGCCTGGATAGCTACTACAAAAAGTCAAAGTCAGGCACGCATTCGCAAAATCTTCTACCACCAGCAGGTTCTCAAGGACAAAGCTGAACAGACCAGAAAGTGCTTGGCGACAGATTTTCTACTTGAAGGTGGTAGCTAGCCAGGCGCGCATTCGCAAATTCCTCTACCACCATGCAAAATAACTGGTTCTCAAGGACACATAGCGGAATAGACCGATAAGTGCTTGGCTACAGATTTTTTATTTAAGGGTGGTAGCTAGCCAGGCGCACATTCGCAAAATCCTCTACCACCACGCAAAATTACTGGTTCTCAAGGACACATATAGCTGAACACACCGATAAGTGCTTGGCGACAGATTTTCTACTTGGGCGTGGTAGCTAGCTAGGCGGGCATTATGCCCTACCACCATGCTATCCGCCATCAAGCTACCACTCTCAAAGAAAAAATCTGTAGCCAAGCACCTAGCAGTGTGTTACGGGTACGGAAGCAGTTTTTGAATATACCTACACTGAAAATCCTATTTGAAACTAATAATGTTATTATTCCCACTTCCCGTCATTCATATTAAATAATATAGGTACTTGCTAATAAACCTATAATTATCTAAACAGCGCGAGCGGTGAGTACTGCTCCCCCCCGCAGCGTATCGCACCACCGCATCACCGCACCCCTGCCCGCCCGCTGCACTCTCATTGACTAACATAAAATACATATACCGAAATGGAATTCGGTAATCGTATCGCAATTATGCTAACAGATATATACCTGTTACCCTTATTTCATTACGGTATTTACCGAAATCGTATCGGTAAATACCCATACCGTCATATCCCTGGTTTCTAGATCAAGATTTGTAAATGCTATACCAATTTGGACTTTTGCTAACAAACTAAGAACTTTTTATATCACTTAATTTTAGTTGGTTTTGCATAACAGAATTACGAACAATTATCTTTTTTCCTTTTACCTATAAAATAATAGTATATTCATAACCATCCAGTTATCACTTATAGATATAGAGTGAAGGATTAGATTAGAATGCAATATCTTGGTCAAACAAAGAGGATGTAATAAAGATCTAGTAAATAGGTCAACATTCTGAGAGAAAACATACCTACCAACATATTTTGTAAATATTGGCACATGTTATGGTTGTCAAACACAACACCTTCTCCTAGTCTATACATTTACTGTTTCTTTGTAACTTCTTCTACATATCCTTAACGTGAAAGCAAAAAGTAAGTTCAAACACTATAGAAATAAGGTTCAAAACAGATTGCAGTTACAGAGAACGGACGGCAACGCCGCGTTCAGTAACGTTTTCAACGAAATATTTAAATATTTAGGCGGGAAGAAATGTTTTTGCTTATTACGCAAAAACTATGAGGCCCATTGTTTTGAAAATTTTGGTGCCGATGGCACAAATTCTACCCAACATTTTAAGCTATTAAACAGTAGTCTAGCCTTTCCCGTTTGAGCTGTACAGCATGTGCTAGCTGGGGACATGTGTCTCCAGCTTACACGTTTATTTGAGCTTGTAGCTCCAAAACCTTAATAGCTACAGACTTGAAAATTTTAGTGCCGATGGCACAAATTTGGCGCTAAATTTTGACATATTAAACAAAGTCGTAGGCCCATTCGTTCAGAAGATACAGATGAGCAGCTGTAGACACGTGGTCTCCAGCTTACACGTTGTAATCGGGTCATTACTACTACAGTTTTCAAGTAGGGCGTTTCAAATTTTTTGTGCCACTGGCACAAATTATGCGCTAAATCCCTGGCTATAGTATATATTCACATCTTCAGCCGTTTCGTATATACAGCATGTGTCAGCTGGAGACCATAACGCCAGCTAACACACTAATAATCACGTGTAGCATCGAAGTTTATTTGGCACCTAAATTTTGAGTTAGTATTCATAATTGCACTAAATCTGCGCTAAATATTGGCATATTCAGAATTAAGAAATTTCAATTGAGTAAGCTGGAGACATACACATAAAAAGTGGTAGGATTCACAATATGAATAAAGAACATTCATGTGATTTTTATCGTACTCAATTTTCAGTGGAAGGATGTTGGCAACCTTTCTCTGCACTTGAGAAAAAAGTGCGGCAATTTATTTGTGTTGTTAAATTTTGTTTTTTACTAAATAAATAATTTAATTAGGTACATACGCTTTTTATTATTCCAAAATATCATCTGATAGAAGTGACGATTTTATAGAAATAACGCCACTAGAAATAAAAATACAGTTTCAGAATTTACTTCAAAAAAGGTTTTATATCAAATAATTAGAAGAAAATTCAATGAAAGGAGGTTGGCAACCTTTTTCGATATAAATACGCGGCAATTTATTTGTTTTATTAAATTTAATTTTTTACTAAATTGTGAACGCTTTGATTTTTCAAAATGTCATCTGATAGTGAAAGTGACTATTTCATAGTGACGGCGCCACCAAAAATAAAAAATACAGCTCAAGAAGTCACATACCTAGAACCATAGACTTGGGATTTTTTCGGCCTTGTTTCCATCAAGTCGGCTGTGACTTTAATGGTAGGGGCGCGGTTTAGCTTAGTTTTCTCAAAGCGCTTCGCTTGCATCTGAACCACGTTTGCAAAGCAAATATCGTGAATATACCTAAATACATTTCCGTCGAATACGCTTCGCAAAGATGAGGTGTTGCATTTTACCCTGCAAAAATAGTTCTCATCAAGTGAAAAAGGCAGCTGATGGCATAACATTTCACATTTAAATGTTTTTAAAATATATTTTTCAATTATTTACATTAACTAGGTATAGCACTTACCAGTGTATAACTTTTCTCTAAGGTAAATATAGTTCTCAAATCAAAATCGCTACTTATACTACTAGATGTCGACAGCTTATGGAACTCATTACACCACCGTATATGCTGATTTAACAAAATATATAATATAACCACATAACTATAACTACCAACCTTACGTATTGATTCTTCTATAAGATATTTTTGTATATTTCTGACGACAAAAGACTATAGTTAGTTTTAGATATATCAATATTTTAAAAGTGAGACATCTCTCGCCGAGTGGTTATACTATTTTCACAAAAGCAGGGCCGTATTCATCGCGGTTGAGGGCGGATTAACTATTATCGAGATTTTGCTATTAACTTTCAGATGGTTTTAGGAGTAAGGTGGGGCCAGGGCAGCTTTTCACCCTGCCTCACCCCGCAAACTGGCGACACGTTTCGTCAAGGGATAATTTGTGATTGGCACCTCCTCTCTCCCCACATTCGTATTCCTCCATGGCGTAGTATTATTATATGTTCTATGTCCATGGGTAAACTTCACTAAACCGTAGTTGTTCTAAGATATAAACACATAAAGAAGCTTTACAAGCCCTTTTGTAAAAAAAAATACAGGCAAGTAAAAGTTACATTTCATTCACTGCTTAATTACTTTAATACTATAACAATCCTTTTACACATTAAAATATAAATTATATTCGTATGTTTTCTAATGAGTTGTTACTTTCTGGGTATGGTGGTATTGACCCTTGCGGTATCTCCTGCGATACATGCAACTTGTGGTATGTAGGACAATACAAGAGAGGTAACTGCATATATTATTTCACAAGCGTTTACAGAAATTGAGAACCGGAACAAGAAAATTGTTCATTGGCAGAATTTAGCCTGTAAACGCTGTTTACGTCAAACGTTATGCATTATATGGGATCAAGAGGTCGAGTCTACTGCGTAATGGGCGACCGAAAAGCAGTTCATCAAAATTTGTTGGTAGTACCTAGACATAACCACCAAAAATAGTATCCACTACCTCTACTAACTCCAGACGAATATTTTAACAGCTTTTCATTGGAGACATTTTGACAGCTATCCGATTCATGATATAGATTTAATTTCTTTCTTCACAACTGACACTATTATTTCGTTATATGGAAAAAGAAAATGATGTATGCCATCCGATTTGCAAAAATCTTTGAATGCATTCAGCTACCACCCTCAAGTAGAAAATCTGTCGCCAAGCACCTAACGGTGTGTTCCGTCCGACAGTTATCCTTGACAGCCTATTGTAGGTTAGCCTGACTTCGAGTACATCATCAGTTACCATCAGGTCAGATAGTGATCAAAGGTGAGCCTATCAGCTATATTTAAAAAAAAACAGTGGGTGGACGGGGCATCGCCCAATATAATAGGTATTACAAATTTACGAAAGGAAAATTTAATGTCATGTACGGGATTCGAGCCCGCGTAATCCACCCCTTTAGCCAGGGTATGCTCTGACCGACTGAGCTAACATGACAATGAGTTATCTCTCATTTTCCTATCGTTCTTTAACCATCGTATGGGGATAGAGCGACACCTACAGTTCAACTTTCGTTGTTCTACAAACAAGACTATTGTTGCAATTTGCTTTAAATTTTAATGACACAAGTCACAACCCTATAATTTAAGTGTTTTTATATTTGCAAACGCATACTCTGCGGATTACATTACAAAATTACAAATTTACGACAGAAAAATTAAAGTCATGTGCGGGATTCGAACCCGCGTCCATCCACCGCTTTAGCCAGGGTATGCTCTGACCGACTAAATAGGCTTCAATATAAGGGAGTTTGGCATTAAAACGAAATAATTTTAATTATGTCTTTATTGTTTAAACAGATCATAATACATTCCATTAATTTAGTAAAAATACATGACCAGCATTCGGATTTCCTTAATTATAGTAGCGTAGCCGGAATATAACTAAAAACATTTATAAAATATGGCATAATATATTAAATATAAAAAAATTATATAGAAATACGTTGAGATTGGAAGACAGTATAATGTGCTAGATTATTATGAAATATTGAAATAAAAATTATATACCTACATTTGTTCTCACAAAAATAAAGAATATAGAACATTTGAATATCTACCCGCCGACTTAAACTACCTAGTTAACAATCATATACATATACTATTTAAGGCTCTATAAATTCATATTAAGTTTACATAGGCACAGAACAATTACATTTTGGATATTGAATCGATATAATAGTATATGCTTTTAATATATATATGTATATTTTATTATATATAATAAAAACATATAATCGATATATATATTTATATTAAGAATGCGGACCTATTTACTCTTAGATTGTTTTTTTGGGATATATGTACGCGCAACTTATTTCCCAAGACCTTAGGTTCATAGAAGTTCAATATCAACTAACTCCCTTTGTTCTTCTCTGAGGGCTTTGTACTTCCAAAACAAATTCCTTTTTTTATATTATGTATTTATTTTTATTTATTTACGTTATTTTCATATTGTACCGTTCGAATTTCAAATTTATTAAACGATATACGTTGTAATTCCACAATTTTGTCGAATTATTTTCTAGTAATCCCAATTTATTTTCTATTGTTTTGCTGTATTTTATACAAATAAAGATAGATATAATATATAAAATTAGTAACACTGTAAAATACGGTTTGCACTATTATATCGATGAAAACTAATTAGGCTGATTTTTCTATTATCTCTAGTCTATTGTATAAATAATTTATTACAAGTATATAGTCTATTGTCGCCGACGCTGGGCAGATGACATCGTATCCGTTGCTGGAATTACCTGGACACGACTAACACAGGATAGGAACTAATGGAGCTAGATGGAGGAGGCATACGTTCAAAAATGGACATCCCAAAAACGATTTTAAATATATATTACAATTTAGGAAATTATTGAATCTATTAATTATGTATTAATGCATGCAAAAATTATCTTTAATTAATTATTTATTTTTATCAAAACTTAATTTTTGAATTTTTTTATAATGAAATAGGAAATAAATGGCTATTATTATTATATAGTCTTGTGTATAAATAATCAATTACAAGTATATATACGTAGCCCATGATTCATAGAAATTATCAATAAATTCATAGTATAATATAAATTCATACAATGACGCTTTGTAAATATATCACCTGTCTCTGTTATTTACTGTGCAATCATAAGAGACGACAATTTTAGCACCATTTTATAGTTGTAAGGCGTTTTTTGAAAAAGGAGCAAAGAGTAGCTATTTAATACGGAGTTTATAAACAGGCAAGGCTGTATTAATATTACACGTGTTTTCCAATACACAAATCTCTCATACTCCATCCAATCTACATAAACTTATACTATAAAAGTGTTGTCAAACAAAAACAGAACTTATGTATCAAATTAAAAACGTAACTATGATGCCGAAATTCAGCAGCACACCACACAGCCGTAATTTAATTACCCTTGAGACGCTGCCAAATGCTGACATTTTGTCACTATCTGACTGCGTAGGAGTGAAAGAGAGACAGCGATGGTGAAATCGCGATCAGTTTAGGTAAAATCCGAAAGTAAGCTTAATAACACTTTTGCATATTAATATATTTTCATACATCATACGTAAATAATTAAGATATTGATGTAACAAGCCTAATTTAGAGTCAAATTTACAATTTTATTCTTACGAGAAAATTTTAAGGAAACATTTTTCGGACTTTTCTTGCCCTTAGATAATGTGATCAAGATTAACATATAATTTTGTTACAGGTAAATATATTTTGCTAAAAATCTCAAAGAGGGGACTGATTCACCCTTTGACGTTTGTATGGAAAAGTGACCGACCCGTTCTGCCTTCATAAAGAGTTTTAAATATAACTTTAAATATTTTTGTTAGAAACCCAAGTAGTCAGTGATGCTATTTAAGATAATTAAGTATTTTACGAAATGAGATATACACACAGATATACATACAATACATTTTTTTCATACAATAAGAAAATATGGACACTGCTAATATTTTTTTAAATTTCTAAAACAAATCTTAAATTTATTTATATAGGTATATAACTTGAAATAAATAGGTACTCTACACGGGAACAACATTCATTAACTATCACCTTTAAGGCCAAAGAGCTAAAGTGGTATCAGACCTGACTTCAAAAGCTATCTATTTACACAGAAGGCATTTATAATATGTGATAAACATTATTTAGAGTCGTTAGATCCATGTACTGATTTGAGCCGAATGTGCAGCAACAACTTACATACGCCAGAGTAATATCATGATGCTCATTTGGAGCATTTACCCCTTAGCTGCCTTTTACAACCATCCAACTGACAGTCCTTGCTGGGCCCTGTACGGCCTCTGGAGAGCTCATCTGCGTCATATCACAAATCAGTAACTTGTTGTCATGACTACAATTAAACGAACATCATGTATATATAAATGTCATATGAAGCAAATATATTATAAAGTGGAGGTAAAAAATATAATACTTATTAATTAAATGACTTGTAAAAATGCTTCTTATATTATAACGTTTATACTTGTACTTATATGAGTAAATAAACACTATCAAAATAAGGCAGCCACAGTAGAGGCAGTAGGTTACAATATTAATCATAATTATTTTAACACTTATAAAATAAAATAAGAGATGAATACAGTCTCGATAAATTATGTTTTCTATTGCGGATACGGGGGGACAATATCGCCAGGTTTTTCTGTAAATAAAAGAAATTATCGTTAATTATAAAATAATAAGGAACTTAAAAAATGCCATGCCATAATAGATGGTTTCGTTCGGAGTTTCTTCCAAGAAAGATATTTAATACTTTCTGCCATGTTTCTTTGATACTTATAACTGTGTACATCATGACATTTCAGTATTTATGTACCATGGCATTTATGTACTACTATCTTCACTAAAGAGTTTTATCGCTTGTATTATTTAAAATCTCTAATATTCTTGAAAGGTTATGATGTTGTTGGACACGTAGTTAGCAAATTCTCTTGCCAGTTAGTGATTGCAGCATTCACACGTAATTAGCAAATTCTCTTGCCAGTTAGTGATTGCAGCGGTCACACGTAATCAGCAAATTCTCTTGCCAGTTAGTGATTGCAGCGTTCACACGTAATCAGCAAATTCTCTTGCCAGTTAGTGATTGCAGCGTTCACACGTAATCAGCAAATTCTCTTGCCAGTTAGTGATTGCAGCGTTCACACGTAATCAGCAAATTCTCTTGCCAGTTAGTGATTGCAGCGGTCACACGTAATCAGCAAATTCTCTTGCCAGTTAGTGATTGCAGCGTTCACACGTAATCAGCAAATTCTCTTGCCAGTTAGTGATTGCAGCGTTCACACGTAATCAGCAAATTCTCTTGCCAGTTAGTGATTGCAGCGGTCACACGTAATCAGCAAATTCTCTTGCCAGTTAGTGATTGCAGCGTTCACACGTAATCAGCAAATTCTCTTGCCAGTTAGTGATTGCAGCGTTCACACGTAATCAGCAAATTCTCTTGCCAGTTAGTGATTGCAGCATTCACACGTAATCAGCAAATTCTCTTGCCAGTTAGTGATTGCAGCGTTCACACGTAAGCAGCAAATTCTCTTGCCAGTTAGTGATTTTTTTTTTTTTTTTTTTTTTTTACGCCTGATTGGTTAGCCTTTGACCACTATCTCACCTGATGGTAAGTGATGATGTGGTCGAGGATGTTGTTCAGACTAACCTAGAGTTACTGGCTCTCAAGGACAGCTGCCGGAACACACCGTTAGGTGCTTGGCGACAGATTTTCAACTTGAGGGTGGTAGCTAGCCAGGCGGGCATTCGCAAAGTGCCCTACCACCATGCTGTAACGACTGCCATCCTAAGACAACAACCGGGACCGACGGCTTAACGTGCCCTCCGAAGCACGGAAGCGCTCAGTAGTAATGTCACCAGCGGTCACCCATCCAAGTCATGACCGCGGCGGACGTTGCTTAACTTTGCTGATCGATTCAGAATGGCTAAGCAAACTTGGCTACGAGCGCTTCAAATTTTGCATGATTGCAGCGTTCACACGTAATCAGCAAATTCTCTTGCCAGTTAGTGATTGCAGCGTTCACACGTAATCAGCAAATTCTCTTGCCAGCTAGTGATTGCAGCATTCACACGTAATTAGCAAATTCTCTTGCCAGTTAGTGATTGTAGCGTTCACACGTAATCAGCAAATTATCTTGCCAGTTAGTGATTGCAGCGTTCACACGTAATCAGCAAATTCTCTTTCCAGTTAGTGATTGCAGCATTCACACGTAATTAGCAAATTCTCTTGCCAGTTAGTGATTGCAGCGTTCACACGTAATCAGCAAATTATCTTGCCAGTTAGTGATTGCAGCGTTCACACGTAATCAGCAAATTCTCTTTCCAGTTAGTGATTGCAGCATTCACACGTAATTAGCAAATTCTCTTGCCAGTTAGTGATTGCAGCATTCACACGTAATTAGCAAATTCTCTTGCCAGTTAGTGATTGCAGCATTCACACGTAATTAGCAAATTCTCTTGCCAATTAGTGATTGCAGCATTCACACGTAATCAGCAAATTCTCTTGCCAGTTAGTGATTGCAGCGTTCACACGTAATCAGCAAATTCTCTTGCCAGTTAGTGATTGCAGCATTCACACGTAATTAGCAAATTTTCTTGCCAGTTAGTGATTGCAGCATTCACACGTAATTAGCAAATTCTCTTGCCAGTTAGTGATTGCAGCATTCACACGTAATCAGCAAATTCTCTTGCCAGTTAGTGATTGCAGCGTTCACACGTAATCAGCAAATTCTCTTGCCAGTTAGTGATTGCAGCGTTCACACGTAATCAGCAAATTCTCTTGCCAGTTAGTGATTGCAGCATTCACACGTAATTAGCAAATTCTCTTGCCAGTTAGTGATTGCAGCGTTCACACGTAATCAACAGATTCTCTTGCCAGTTAGAGATTGCAGCGTTTACAAAAATGTAACTTATGGAAACAGTTAAAATCAAAATGCTGAAGGATCAGTTACATTTAAGTGGAAGTAATGTTAGTAAGTACTCACTATCGGGTGACGAGTCGTCTTCAGGTGCGGAGGGGGCGGGAGCGCTTGCCGCCGCGAATGGACTTGGAGGCTGCAATGAAATATTGGCTATACAGGCTGATGACGTAGGTATACTTAGATAGAAATCTTCATAACATCATGATAATTTTCCGTTTTGAGAAATATTTAGAATCGTGTTTTCAGATTGGGCATAGTATTTTAGCAATAATATTATATATTTCATTCATACTTGTATACACAGTTCCAAGAAAACAAGTTTTAAATTTCTCTATTGATGGTATACTTATTAAAAGAATGTGTATTTTTTTTAATAATTGTATTTTGAGCTCAAGAACATTTTTATCGGCCTTTAATGATGACCATTCAAATTTCAAATAAATATTAGGTACCTACTCCGTGCTTTCAAAGATGAAGTGCACTTATTACTTTGTAGCTAGATTCTCTTATTTATTGTTTGAATGGCTTTGTGCAAGTCATTTTTATTTGGATTTCTGAATTATTAGGAATGTAATGTCATCAATTGACCATTCCTATGAGATAATATCAGGTTTTTTTTATTTTATTTTTTTTGCCTGATAGGTTAGACCTAGAATATATATACAGTCTACAAATATAACACCAAGTCACGTAAGGTTTTAATGTGTATTTTAAGACCTGATTTCATGGTATTTGCCCAGGTAACAAGTGAAGGGGTCCATTTAATTGACGAGATTAAATCACACTAATATTATACATGCGAAAGATTGTGAATGTGAGAGTGTATGTATTTTACTTCTCAACGTTGAAACAAATGAACCGTTTGGGATGAAAATTGGAATATAGATAGTTTAGATTCTGCATTATAATATATAACACAAAGGAAGATTTTCATCATCATCATCACTTTTTATCATTGTTCTTAACTTATAAAATCGCGGGGCGTATTTTAATATAAGGTAAAAAATAGATAAACTCACCCTGATCATAGCACCAGGCGGTAACAAGGGCATGGTCTCGCTTCGACCGTTAGCCCCGTGGAAGCCGATGGTGCCCGTCTTCAATCCAATCCCGGTAGATTGGCCAGGAGTATTCGACACGTTACTGGGGAAACTTGACCCAGTTTGTGGAGGATTAAATGAACTGCTATTGTTTGGAGAAGTAGGATATGGAGGTATGGTCGAGTTTTGTCCAGGAATGTTAGGATAGGGTGAAGTTCTACCAGAATTAGGCGTCGGGTAAGGCGATGAATTCACGTGTTGTGACGTAACACTCGGCGGGTTACTGCCAGGGGGGTAAGGTGTAACGGTCACGTTAGGTGATACAGGGTAAGGCGATGGGGTAGGGTATGGAGACACAGTCGGATACGGTGGATTTTCTGTAGTAAAACCGATGTTCGGCTTATCGGTCGGGTTAGCCATTGGGAAAGGCATATTAGCCCCGGGGTAAGGTGGATTAGCCCCGGGGTAAGGTGGGTTAGCCCCGGGGTAAGGTGGATTAGCCCCGGGGTAAGGTGGGTTAGCCCCGGGGTAAGGTGGATTAGCCCCGGGGTAAGGTGGATTAGCCCCCGGATACGGCGGGTTAGCCCCAGGGTATGACGCTCCGTTATGATAGTTAGGTAAGGGTTGGTTGACGATTGGAGCCCCAGGATAATTGGTAACACCTTGTGTGTTCTGTGCGTTCTCGAAATTACTGTTCGGTGGGTATTGCAGGGATCCTAAGGGGATAGTGCCAATGAATATGGCACGCGTTTCGTCTTCATCCGTGTGACATCCTGACGTTTCTATGCTGACCTGGAAGAAAATTAATAGTTCATCATAATAAAATTCTAACTAGATAATAAATACTATATTTTTCAGTGATTGCGTTGAAATATTTTTATGCCAACAAAACTTTTAAATGAAATTATCGTGAGTTTCACACATTATTAAAAGTTATACACTAACCAGAAAAACACTCAAGTTTGGGATCGAGTACGTCTCGGGGGTTTCGAGCAAGTCAGATGCTCATTATCAGGGCGAGTGCGCAGCTGCGTCTGCAAGCTCCCGACAGATGCTCCCAACGTGAGTGTTTTGCCGGTTAAGGTATAACTTTTAATAATGTGTGAAACTCACGATAATTTCATTTAAAAGTTGTGTTGGCATAAAAATACACTCCTACCTAAACCTACACTCTTAAGCGCTCATACCGAAGTTTGCTTAGCCGTTAGTTTAAGCAACGTCTGCCGCAGTCGTGAGTTGGATGAGTGACCAATAGTGACACGGAGCACGTGAACGTTCAGTAGTAGTAGTACCGTGGGCACGTTAAGCCGTCGGTCCCGGTTGTTGTCTTAGGATGGCAGTCGTTATAGCATGGTGGCAGGGCATTTTGCGAATGGCTGCCTGGGTAGCTACCGCAAGTAGAAAATCTGTCACCAAGCAACAAACAGCGTGTTCCGGAAGCTATCCTCAAGCCAGTAATTCTAGGTTAGCCTGAACAACAGCTTCGACCACATCATCACCTACAACTAGATGAGACAGAGGTCAAACCTAGCGCATCAGCTATATATAAAAAAGACATATCTGAACCACAAAAACATCAAAACTTATGGGCCTATTTTTTGGACAATCGTGTAAAAATAAGAGTAAATCCTGAATATCATATGAACAGGTAGTAAATGAGGAGACTAGATATTATGCATCAAGGGGCAATTTGGAGATCTTACCTTGAACTTGTAGTCAATATTGATGAACCGGCACGCGTTGAGGTTTGGTACGTCCATATCTGGTACTTCCATCTCCGCGGTCCAGTTGCGGGTGGTGTTGCCAGGAATGGGACCTTTCTTCAACACAGCTATGTCCTCCTCCTCGCTTCTGCTGTCTGGTTCGAACTCCGCTTCGAACGTAATGTTCTGCGATAGTAATTTATTTTTCATTTTTTAACTTTATTTCAAGCACTATACATGTAAACAATATTTTAGTGCCTAATAAATGAGTAAAAAATAAACTGTTGAAACCCTGCCTGCTGCTCTTATTACACTGTGTTGCAGATGGCAGTGGTTTTCAAAGTATGTACTACTATATCAGCCGGACCGTGTACTGCTGAACACAGCCTTACCCATTATGGGGAGCTTAATCGCCAAGCTTGGCAGGCGTCTTCGGAATCGCAGTGTAAAATAGCAGTTATTCAGAAGATGCTGCTGTTCAACTTCCGGTATTTTAGTCTCAGTCACTCCACGGGTAAGTTAGTATCAGTACTAATATTATAAATGCGAAAGTAACTGTCTGTCTGTTACGCTTTCACGCCAAAACTACAGGACCGGTTTGAATGAAATTTGGTATGGAAATAGTTTGAGACCCGGGAAAAAACATAGGATAGTTTTTATCCAACTGCGCAAAAAGAGGTTAATGATTTTGCGCAATAACCGACATACGCGCGGGCTGAGCCGCGCCCGGAAAGCTAGTGTATAAATAAAGGTACATTTACAATAAAATATTGTAATCGAGGAAATAAACCACGATAAAAAGTAAGGTTACATATAACGAGCACGCTGCTGAACACAGCCTTACCCATTATGGGGAGCTTAATCGCCAAGCTTGGCAGGCGTCTTCGGAATCGCAGTGTAAGATAGCAGTTATTGAGAAGATGCTGCTGTTCAAATTCCGGTATTTTACTCTCAGTCACTCCACGGGTAAGTTAGTATGTATAAATAAAGGTACATTTACAATAAAATATCGAAATCGAGGAAATAAACCATTATAAAAAGTATGGTTTCATATAACGATCATAATGTCGCCAAGAAACCATGCTGTGTGATATTGGCACTAGACCATTATCACGTCTCTTATTAGTGATAGAGAGAAGATAGGGACGCGCGAGACGCGGTACAGAGCAGTCACGTTATACTACGTTCCGTATCAAAAATTCAGTAAAGTGCTCTAAAAGTTTATAATTCGAATCAAAAATTATATCATTGTAAAGGTTATACTTTTCTGAACATTAAAGTGTTTTTATATTTGTAAATGGTGGTATCTTTGTGTATAAATAGCAAATACAAGCGCGGCAAAATACGTTAAAAACAAGTGCATGGAATGCGTCATACAAATTGTGCAGTGTTAAGTTCAGTGACCGACTACACTGACCTTGACAAAGGACAATCTATCCACAACAGTCGCAGATACAGTACTCTAATTTCGGCAACTCCAGCAGTGAACGTTTAGTCCAGTGGCCCGTCTAGTGGAAACACGATCCCGAACTAGTGCGTTCGATCCCTTGCTAACTGATATCTTTTTATAAGGCAAAAATATGTCTTTGCACTGTTTTAAATGTAAGCAACTCATATCAAACCGACAATACCTTACTTGCTGTAAATGCAAAAATTCTTATCACATTCTTTGTGAAAATAGATCTGAAAAGCTTTTTTACTTGATGGATCAAGAGAAGAAAGCATCATGGCAGTGCTTAGGATGCCTGCAAAGTAGGCCACAGACTCACCAAAATTTGACCACGGTAAGGGAATCTATACCATCATCACCCCAGGAAAATATCACTGTTCGAAAAAAATACACCGCCAATGTTTTGACGGATAACTCATTTAAAGAATTGTCGCTGGACGAAGAGATCGAAGACTTATCACTCATATTAAATAATGAACCCCAACTGAACAGAAGTTGCCCTAACATTAGATCTGATGATTCTAATAAGGTTGAAAATTTAGAGAAAATGGTATTAGAACTTACTGAAAAGTTGTCTATTGCTGAAAATGAAATAAGTAATCTTATATCAGAAAATTATACGCTCAAAAAACAAATTTCGTCGAAAGATGTACAGGTTAACAAACTTAAAGATATTTGTAAATCGACTCCTAAGAAATCGCATCGAATAAAGAGAAGCAGTTTAAGCAAAACAAAATTGGACTTTTCTGTGGAACAAAGTAGCCCTAAGTTATTGATAACGCAAGATGATAGAACCGAGGAAAATATTATAGCTGCAAGCTACAAGAACCCCACAATGGGACCAGCCAGTTCAAACACCATCACGAGACCCTCTGGATTGAAAAATCAATATGCAGTAAAAGTAAAAAATATTTTTTGCATTAGAGATGAGCAAATAAGAGGATTATCCTCACATTTATTGTGTGATAATTCCAAACTAAATAGTGACTATAATATATGTGGATTGGTAAAACCACATGCTCCGTCTAGCGAGTTTCTACACAATTTAGAGGATATAGCTAAATTTGTAACACATGATGATGTTATTATCTTATCACTTGGTAAACATGATAGAAATCCCTGCATACTACTTACTAATTTATATAAGACATTGTGTAATTTTAAGAGCTGTAAGGTTATATTATTAGGTGTCACGGAAAATCGTTACCTTAATTTAAATAAATTAAATCATGAGCTCAGAATGTGTGTTAAAAGTTTTAGTAATTGTAAATTCATGGAAATAAAAGACTTTCAGTTAAAATATAATAAAAAGCAATCTTACCTTGAAATGATAACCTTTAAATTAAATCTTGAATTGTATCCCATGGTCAATGATTTAGGTTTCACTACGAGCGAAATTGAACAAGATGAAAGGGTGCAGGCAAATATTTATGAAAGTGGAACCTTTTTTCGAGCCCAAAACGGCATGTTTAAATTCAACAACACTGAACTCCAACAATAATTTGGATAATAATCAAAGTAATTTAAGAATTCTACATCAAAATATAGCGGGAATTTGTAACAAACTAGACGAGGTAGAGTTAGCATTAAGCGAATTAACAGACGCTAATAAGGAAATGGATATATTATGTTTTAGTGAAACTTTTGTTAAGAAGAATACGGACAGTAACATAAAACTAGAAAACTTTAAATTAGCCGCAACTTATTGTCGCGAAAAATGTAGAGGTGGTACTTGTATACTTGTAAAAAAATCCCTTAACACTAAAAGCATAATTATCCCGTCTAACCTTGCTACTAAATATTATTTTGAATGTTGTGGTATTGAAGTTATCGGCCTTAATATAGTTATTTTTAATATATATAGAACTCCAGAGCAGACTAAATCACATGTTGGGATATTTTTATATAAACTGGATAAATTGTTAAATTACGCTACAGATGAATTTAGGCGAAAAAAAATTGTTGTATGTGGTGACTGGAACATAGATATATTAAAACAAAACTCAGTCACTAAAGAGCTGCTAAGCCTTCTAGAAAGTTATAATTTCCAGGCGCACATAAAATCACCAACTAGAATAAACTCTTGTTTAGGCCAGATTGCCACTAATATAAAACATGTTGAATCAGAGATACATCTTCTAGGACTTTCTGATCATGAGACTGCACAATCAATTACACTGAAATTAAATAAACGAAATGCTCTTTGTCATTGGTTTGAATATAAACGGGATTATAATTGGGACAACATGAGGAAGTTCAGAGATTATATGCAATCCCTATCTTTTCATGATGTATATGAATCATCTACTTCATCGAATTCTTTTGAATTTTTTTACAGTAATTTTAAATTATTTTACCAGTTGTGTTTTCCCGTAATTAAGGTTAAAATTACTAATAAACCTGCCAATCTCAACTGGCTTACAAAAGGCATTAAAATATCCAGCAAAACTAAACGTTCCCTGTTTATACAATACAAAAAAGCAAATAAACACAACCATAATGTTAAAACAAAATTTAAAAGATACAATTACATTTTAGAAGATGTGTTCAAAGATCCCAAAGAATTTCTAATCTAATTCGAATTCAGAAGGACAAAAATAAATGTAGAGCTACATGGAATGCCATTTCTAATAGTTTATCTAATAATTTATCAAAAAATAATATTGACATAATAAATTTTGACAATTTGACATATGATAACCCAATTGACATTAGTAATATATTAAATAAGTATTTCATAGATTCATCTGATTATCAATCTATAGGCAACAACTATTTTAAACAAAAAAATAACCGAATTAACTCAAATACAATCTTTTTAAATCCTGTCGACCCTTCCGAAATCTATAAAATTATTATGAACCTTAAAAATAGCAAAACTAGCGGTGATGATGAAATCACAACAAATGTATTGAAATATTGCAGTAGTATAATTTGCTATCCTCTTTCGCATATTATTAATCTATCTTTCAGTGAAGGTGCATTCCCAAATCAGCTCAAAAGGTCTATAGTAAAGCCATTACTAAAAACCGGAGATAAATCAGACCCGAATAACTACAGACCCATCTCTATAGTTTTTTCAAAAATCCTGGAAAAGGCTATGCTTGAAAGACTACATAAATTCCTAACCAAGCATAACATACTAAAAGACGTGCAGTTTGGTTTTCGTAAAGGTCATTCTACAAACCTAGCGTCCTTTAATCTGGTTAAAATGATAACAGAGAGTATAAATGATGGGTATTCAGTGGTTTCTTTGTTCTTAAACTTAAAAAAAGCTTTTGACTGTGTCAATCATCAAAAACTTTTAAATAAATTGGAAGATCATGGCATAAGGGGTAAAGCATTAGATTGGTTGGCTAGTTACTTACAAAACAGAACACAACATACTGAGGTAACTAAAGTAATAAAAAATAATAAACAAAGCTTTATCAAAGAAAAATTTTGTTCCAATCCCATTCAGAATTGCAGAGGAGTTCCCCAGGGAAGTATTTTTGTCCTTTACTCTTTCTGATTTATATAAATGACCTCCCTGAAGCGACTTCACAGAATTGCATACTCTTTGCAGACGACACTACAGTGTCTGTTAAATGTAAGAAACACGAATCAGTGCAACAAGTTTTAAGTCAAACATTACTTGACATAATGAATTGGACGTAAAATAATAATTTGTGTATTAATACCAATAAAACAAAAATAATTCACTTTAATTCATACAATACTATTCCAATGAGACTTGACATAAGTTATAATGATCAGAAAGTTGAATCTATAAAATTTTTGGGATTATTAATAGATAGAAACCTAAATTGGAAACTTCATGTTAATGCAGTTTGTCAGAAACTATGCCGTTTTGTTTTCGCTCTCAAAAAACTGAGGCAGACAGTTTCTGTAGAAGCAGCCCTAGCAGCTTATCATGGCTATGTGTCGTCAGTCCTCAGCTATGGCCTTATTATGTGGGGAAACTCTGTTGATTCGGATGCAGCTTTTAAACTACAAAAGAGATGCATCCGAGTTATAAACAAGGCATGGTTTTTAGACACTTGTAAGCCTTTATTTAAAAAATGTAAAATACTTACACTACCATGTATGTATATTCGAGAATTGTGTCTTTTTGCTAAAACACATTCAACTTACTTCAAAAAACGCAGTGAGGTCTTCACACGACAGAAAAGGGCTTTATATGAAAACCTCTTATATCATCCTCCATGTCATAAAAGGATCTATGAAAAGAATGTTTACAACATGTGTATCATAGCGTATAACAAATTACCAAATGATTTAAAACTTCTGCAGGGCAATTTATTTAAAACTAAATTGACATATTGGCTGTTAGACAAATGCTTTTATACTGTGTCTGAATATTTGAAAACCTAACTTGACTTTATTTACTTTTTTTTTTTTTAATTTGTATTTTAACTTTATTATTTTATATTCGTGTTAGTATGTATAAACTAACCTAATATTTGCACGCCTGCTTGCAGGCAGAATACAATTGTCGATACAAAAATAAGAGCTTATTGTAAATATTATGAAAGTATTGTATTTTTGCAAATAAATGATTGATTTGATTTAGAAATGGGGCTGTTGATGCAAGATAACTTTTATTGATTGATATACAAGAAAACTAAATTTTCTTTTAGTGTCAGATAGGATTTATCATATCACATTTATCATATCAGCGTTATCATACACTATCGCTGGCTAAGGAATGATTGCATCAATACATTGCACTTGCTTGCACTTGGTGTCTTTACTCATAATTAGAAGCTTTTTTTGATGAGCGTAAATAAATCTTTTTAACTTAAGTCTGACCCGCTAAATAGTTTGCAATGCAAACCTTGCACGCTATTTATTGGCCGTGGGAAACTATTGCAACACTTGGGTGCAGCATAACGGAATGTTCTTCTGAAGGTGACTGAACTGCGCCGAGCTGCCTTTGTTACCTACCTGCATCAAGAAGATTGAAGACTTGCAACTAGCCTTCCATTAAACTTATTAAATATATAAAACGGTTCTTTAAATTTAATGATACTGAACAGGAGAAAAGCCAAGTGAAGCTGTCGACGATGCTTTATTTGTAAAACTGTTTGTTCGATGTGATCAAAAATAACATGTGACCGTAACAGAATGTTAAAGCAAAAACGGGCACAAGCATTCTGGACTTTTTGAATCAACTTTTATGTCTTGTTCAATAACCGCGGGCAAAAAATAGTATTCATATTCATATATCTAACTGAATTTCGACTAAACTAATGATTCTGCTAACTGGATACGTAACTCGATTGACTAATAGTACGACTAGATTTGCTTTAGTTTCAAACCAATCCTAATACAATTAACAATATGTTTTAGAATGTTTCTGTTGACAGTCCATAAGTAAACCCACGTTTCAAGCTTAGTATCTGATGGGAATATAAGACATTTCGTTTTATATGGATTAGGCATAAGGACTTCGTAGTTTGGCTTGGAGGTAATGTGTACCTGAATATCGTCCGCTTAGATATGAAACTGAGGAACTGCTAACTAAAACTGCGATCCCCAAGACGCCTGTCAAGCGTGGGGATTATGGCAAAATATAATGGGGGAGGCTGTGTTCAGCAATGGACAATCTGGCTGATACAGTACAGTAAGATATGAAACAGTTGCAGTGCAATATGTATTACAATTTCAGCTGAGTACAAGTTGAGAAGAACAGGTCCCAAAATGGAACCCTCAGGTACTCCTCTATTCACAGTCAGCTTTTCCGACATCATTGATGTGCCATCAGCGCGATCAAAGGGGTCAAAGTCCTGTATTCAAAAGTGGACGACACACGGGTGGTGATGATATTATAATTATGGTTGGTGTACACTGCGTCACCCGGCAACTGTTAGAGATCGCTTCAAGTTTTGTATGGTACTTCAATACCAACACGTACGCTATTCAACGTTGTGTGGGCATCGCCTCCTTTTGGGACATGCTTGCGAGTAGCAGTAAAAATGAGAGGAGTCGCTGATACGTTGCCGACGTGATGAAGTATAATTTTTTGCCTTTATGAACATCTTACCTTTTTAATAGTGAATCTGATGGTATCAATTTCAACGGAGCTAGTATTGGTGCATGCGACCTCTATGGGTATGATCTGTTTGGGCACGAACCCCCCCGCGGGTAGCTTCACGATGGTCTCAGCGCCGCCAGAGTTCATGCACCAGCAGCAAAACGTTTGGTCGAATTGAAATGCTATTGGCTCCTGTTGACAATAAAAACTTGATAAACATAGATTACACACATTCGTCCAATGCTACAGAGGATATTTTTCTCAGATGAAGGCCAATAGTCTGGTTGATTTTCGCATCCAGCTCGAGACGAAACTATTGTGCTTTAAAATATTACCCAGTGTTTCGTACCGAAACAGACTTTTCTCTTTATTGTACTTGTTATAAATTTAAATATCACGCGCAATCTTTCGTAGTGATCTTCACGTTACCACACATCGAATTGCATTGTTTTTGTGAGGTTGGTAATGCGCTTTGGCACCAGCTGCCTTGTCTTTGCCGACCAACAGTGCGACCCGACATGCGAAACCGAGCGCACGCGTTTATGTGAAACCGTCATTCCGTCCATCTATCCTCGGACCCCTCCTGCAAAAGATCCCTGGAGCCCCTTCTGATGTTCCCCGCACTCCCATCAGACAGGTACGGAGCCAAGTGCTCACCACCGAGTAAACTCTCCGCCTGAGTTCAACTGAACTTTTGAAGCAGCAATGGGCCAGTGGTAATAGCTCTGGACTTTTGCGCAGGGGTCCATAGTTCAAATTTCACCGCTGATTTTATCTTCACCGCATGGTGGTGTGGTATTTTGCTAAATCACACCTCGCTAGCTACTACTGTCAAGTAGAAAATCTCTAGCCAAGCACTTAGCGGTGTGTACCAATAGTAGCCTTCCGAGAGCCAGTTCCCATTCTAGGTTAAGCCTGTTTACCATCCTCGACCGCACCATCATTTACCATCAGCTGAGACATTGGTTACCGGCTAACAGGTGTTAAAAAACTGACATAAAATGTAACAATATAACTGTGACAAACTAATAATTGCTCTGAGCAGTATCAAATGATCTGTACGCTGCAAAGATATCCACTAACTAATTCGGGAGTAACGGAAATAAGTCCAAGGTTTGTAGACAAATCAGCACGAAGTGTTTCTGTCTTCTAAAACGGAGAAACATTTTAGTAACGTCATCAACACTATAACGACATCGCTTCTTTTCGAGACTTTGTCGAGCGAAAGATGTGCTTTAGTTGATTGGTTTCCTATCACAAAAATAGGAATATTTGCTTTAAATACATATTCAGCGCAGTTTCAGAACCCGTAATCGTTTTTTGCCGTTTAGCTCAGGAAAAGTATGGTTTCCCCTCAAAAATAGGCATTATTTTAAAATTCCTTTATTCAATTAAATGATAAATAACAATGTTCAACTTACACAATTTAGGAATGCAGTTAAACACCTCTTTAAAACTTCTAAAAAATATTTAGGTGCAAGAATAAATGCGTATTCAGTAAACTATTGTTTATTTATATTACAATAAAAAGTTAAATTACTACAATTGGTATTAACCTACATAGAGACGAACAGAGTTTCTGAACAGAACATTTTGTATGTTTTAATAGAAGATTTTTAAATGACTAAATCCTTTTCCACTCTAGCGGATAAAAATTACTTTTGCACGCAGATGTTAAATGTAACCATTCAGAGGTTGTAAAGTGAAATATAGATTTGCTTCGTAAATCTGGCGTCATGGCCGTCTCGTGTAAATCGCGTGGTATCTAATAACCTTCAGACGATTCCCTGGTCCGACAAAAGTATGTATGTATTTTGCAAAATTACAAATTTTACGAAAGGAAAAATTTAAGTCATGTGTGAGATTCGAACCTGCGTCCATCCACCCCTTTAGCTGGGGTATGCTCTGACCAATTGTGCTAACATGACAATGAGTCATAACTCAAATTTCTGCTGTCGTTCTTAAACCATCGTATTGGGATGGAGCGACATCTATATAGTTCAACTTGCGTTGTACTATAAACAAGACTAATTTTGCGAATGAGGATGTATATGTGTGTACATTTTCAGAGAATACGTCCTGATTGTGGACCTTCCAAAAGATGATGATAGGCTCTCTCAGTATTAAAGTAAACCTATAAATTAACATATGTCAGTTTTGACTCATCCACTGTGACCTTAACTCTACCATCCACTCTATCTTCCTTTGCAATGAATCTAACACAATTACAGGCAAGATAGCAAAATAGAATAGCTACACACTACTAGGTAAAGTCAAAGTCAAAATCATTTATTCTATTTAGGCCACTACGACGCTCTTAAAAGGACAAATTTATTAATTTTGAAATATTTTACATTTTACTACCACGTTCAGCAAAAAATGTATTGATCTACAGCAAGAAAAAACGGCAAGAAACTCGTAGCCATTCTTTTAATCGTCTTCTAACAATATTTGTTTAAATTACGTAGGTGACAGGCGATAGCTTGGCAGAGGCGGATACATCCAAGCATTTTTGTCGTTTAAGTAATCACAAATTTTGTAGTAGGATTTCTTAATCCAAATGTTTTTCACTTGAATTTTCTTTATTTTCTACACCAAACAACAATGACTAACAGTGGAAGTACGCGAAATAAACTAGCCTAGCAGTAGCTACATCTGTTAACTGTCTTAATTTACGAATTGCATATGCCGCAGAACTAAGTCTTCCGTATAGATCATCTTTATGTGGATCCCACTGCAATGTTGAATCCATTTTCATTCCCAGGAAGACTGTCACATTGTCATTAGAAGTAAAGAGAAAAGAACGGCAATAGTTTATATGGTACGCACCTTACAGTAAGGATTGGTATTCAAATCCAAGGGAGCATCAACTCTAAACGCAGCCAGTTTGGTCTGGTCCAGTTTGAAGGCTCTGTCCACTGTGACCTTGACTGTGTACCGCACACTTCCCTCGCTTCCTTCGAAGGAAGAGGGGCAATGTGCAGGGATCTGGCATTCAAAGGGGAACACGTGCCGCCCAGGGTTGAGGGAAGTTTCACCTGATTAAATACATAGATTAAGATAAATAGGCCGGAGCGAAGATATTGTTTATATTATGAAATTTGGATGTTTTGCGGAGATTGTTAACCTCAAAAGGAATCACCATCAAAAGCCCTAACGTCCATCGTTGAATGAATCGCCTCCCCAATACCCCTAATCCCCACGCTTGGCAGGTGTCTTTGGGTTCGCAGTATAAGATGTCAGGTCTACAGTAAGCACTATTGCCCACCCTCTGGTAATTTGCCCACCTTCGCCTCTTACGATTTTCACAGGAAGATAAGCAGGGGTGTAATTCTTGCCCACGGGGAGGAATATTGGACTATGTATTCTTTTTTTTTAAAGCGGGGGGGATTCCACCACGAGAAAATACAGCCCAAAAAAATTCATACCTAGAATGTGGGTTGTCATCGTCTAATTTAGATGAGTACATCTTTTATAACTTAATATCTGAAAAAATAAATAAGAGCCGTCATAGTTGTCAATTCATGATAATTTTTGTTATGTTACATCAAAAAATAAATATCCAACTACATTATTTAGGACCACGCAAGAGAAAGTACTGCTCAAAAAAATTTCATACCTAGAATGTGGGGTGTCATGGTGTAGAGCTAAATGAGGAGAGATCATTCTTTATAATTCAGGTAAAGGTAAATATGGTTAGGAATGTGTCATTTCTGAACATTACGAACCCTTTCCTCTATTTAGCCGACAAATACATAGTATGTTTACGCTTTTTTGTTGTGACGTCCAGTTTGCGAAATAAAATAATAAAAAAAAAATCTCACCAGTGCCATAATGGGACGCTGTTCGATTTGGCGACAGTTATTGTTCTACGCTATACACACAAGTATCTAAGTAGGTATATGTTCAGTGGGTGTACAATTAGTTCTAGCTCGAGTCCAGACACATCACAATACATAACGTCCGTGACCTTGGATCTATTCCGCTCCATCTGTCTATGATCCACGGTTTTAGTGTACATCTTTTTAGATAGCAATTAACGTCTAGCCGGTTTAACTTCGGTGTGAATCATTTATAATTGCTCTTTGTATTTTATTGTGCGATTGACCAATTGTTTATTTACCTATACTGGTATAACAAATTTGAAGATATTTTTGTTGATATGTCAAACAGTGTATGTACATTTTGGCGATAACATGATTAATTAAAGATGATAATTCCACAAGTACCTACCTTTTTACTCACGAAGATTCGCCCTTCAATATTTTTTAAGTGTATAGTTGCAACAACTGTATGTTTTTCTAAATATGATTATAAGCACTTTCGCGTGCTAAGCGGAAATCATTTTTTACAAATTATTGGAGTACAAAATTGTACGCCTTGGGCGGGAATCGAACCCGCGTCCTCCGATTTAAACTAAAAAAAAATGTTCCCCAATAATTTGTTTGATATGATTTTCGCTTAGCATACGATAGTGTAGGAATCATATTTAGAAATAAAGAAGAGTAGCGACATCATTCCGAAAGTTAAGTGTTTGAAAAAGCACTTCTTTCGATCAGATGAAGTCTAGTAGTCTGGTTGATGGCCGCGCACCGTCCCTATGACGGTTAAAGTAATTTAAATGGAGCACGAAATTACAGCTCGAAAGAGCGTGCCCAGGTAGCCGAGTGGTTTAAGCATCCGGCGCGAAATCGGAGGACGCGGGTTCGATTCCCACCCAGGGCATAATAAAAATTGTACTCCAATAATTTGTAAAATACTACTGTCTACCTAAGCGATCATATTTCATATTTTATTGTATTTACCTGTAGCATTTATGCCCACTTAAGACTTAGTTCCCCGTGGGGTGTCGGGTTAGAATGTCACCCATTCCCGTGTTTGTCGTAAAAGGCGATAAGGGAAAAATACCCGAAGGTGAGAAGCAGCGCCTTCTGAAGAAGTGAGTACTTATACTGCGATCCCCAAAACGCTTGCCAAGCGTGGGGATTATACGGAGGATGTTGCGATTGATTTGATGATGACGATGAAGACTTAGTACGTAATGTACAAACGGGGCCTTTCCAAACAAACATGCATCAATGATTCACTGAAGAGGGGTGCGCCACACCCTCTTGATTGAGGTTATTAAGAACTTATATATTTACCTAGATATCTAACAATCAGTCATTTTCACACGACTTCCCAAAAAAGGAGTGTAGCGCTTCTGAGCTTTCCATACAAAACATAGTTTCAGTTAATATACAAATATTTATATGAAATGTTGTGCCGTGCCCCGTGCTCCGTGGGGTGCCGGGTTAGAATTGCACCTCCCCGTATCATCCCGTGGGTGTCGTAAGAGGCGACTAAGGGAAAAATACTGGAAGGTCCTCCCCACCTTCCAGTAGGTGAAGTCGCAGCAGCGCCTTCTAAAGAACTGCCATCTTACACTGTGATCCCCAAGCCGCCTGCCAAGGGATTATGGCAATTACCCCTTTGATAGGGGAGGCTGTGTTCAGCAGTGGACGATCCGGCTGTTACAGTACAGTACAGAAATGTTGCACCTGTGTCATTGGGCTTACTGGTGTTCTTACTTTGTCAGTTTTCCGGTGTATTATTTATTTTATCTTAAAATGTTTAAACAGAAGTTGCATACAAAACGATTTTTCCGAATAATTTTAAGATTACATAATTTTTTGGAAAACCTGAAGTTCTCAGTTTCAAGATAAGTACTTAGTGTACAAAATTTCACTGAGTATGAACACTTGCATTTAAAATATGACAAAGATTTGTACGAAAACCGTTTCCATGCGCCATGTTAATAATAAACATGTCCCTAAACAGAATTTATCCCGCACTGGCAAACACCACCGCAGAGAATATTCACGTCTAGACGGGGTGGGATTCTTTAGGTGAATTACAGACTTCGTATGATTTATTTCTATCAAGAAGATGTTCGAAAGAGGCTACGTAATGATACAATTTCAACATAAGTGGTGCACCTAGTTATAAGTCTAGTCTTCCTCGTAAAGGGTCCTGCCATAAGGTTTCATAATATCTATGAAATGAATGAAATGAAACGAAAATTATTTTTAAAGACGTTACACAAAAATGAACACAAACTAAATTTTGTTTATTTAATATTTAATAAATATCTCTTATTTATCTCTTATTTAATAAATATTAAATAAACAAAAACAAAAAATATAAATAAATGTATTGCTATCCGTCTTTAATTGGACCCATCTCAGCATATGCTGGCTATAAAGCCAGCTGGTCTTCCGATGGATCCAGCGAGTGACGTCGCGGAAGCACAATGCCAAGGCTTTAACATTGACAAGTTAACCGTTAGTAGAGAAATTGATTAGTAACTAGGTAATAAAAGTAAATTCACACAAAAAATAAAGAAGAAAGAAAAAAACAAACTAGTTCATCAATACATAACAAAAAATATAAATTTATTCTGAATAATTTAATTTAATAAGTGACATTGACAATGGAAGACTAAAAATGGCACTGAAGTGATCTTTACGTCTAAAAATGCACAACCCTCGACTAAACGTTTTAAATGTGTGCGTGCAGCGATGTGTACTGTGAATTTGGACACGACCACGATGACTCGAGAACCAATGGTATTGTCGAGGTGCGTGTAGTGCGTCTATACATTTTTATTCATGTAAGGTTAGAGACATTGGAGGGGTGTGCATTTTTAGAATGAAAAATCTCTTATAATGTACTATTACTGTATTTATTGATAATAAATTATTCTACTCTATTATATCTCTACCTACTTACCAGATTTGCTCCCAATGAGGTAGATGACTACATTCATATACTCTTCATTGGACTCGTGGACGACTGTGTAATGCTGCGTGCGGTCATTGACTCTGCGACTGTGGTGGGTAATCCAATGAACTCGACATACCCCCTTGATATCAGCATATATTCCTGTGTTGAACACAAAATATACTCATGTTAGTCGCAGACATTTCCACTCACGAAGGCGCGCACCTCCATATTTTTTGAGAGTACTTGCATCTACTAATGCCTACACAAGCTATCATATTTCACATTTTATTACTTTGTTGTGTGCACCAGCTGATTTACAACTACAGCAAGGCTCCTATTAATATATGAATCTCAATGTTTAGCATAGCTCTTTCCGCCACAACAAGTCAGTAAATAGTATGCGTAAACTTCATAAAACATGATCCAGGAATTAAAATTATTTTTCAATAAGCCTTATAAGTTTGTAAAATAAATGTTCTTTAGATTCTCCATTATATTTGCAAGGTTTCTATAAAATTATATTCTCTACTTTTACAATTCATGAGTACATTCTAAACGCCCAAAGTTCAGGTAAACTTTGTTCAAAAAAGCAGATGTTTGGGGGCTTATACTGAAGTTGTTTCTCCAAATTTTACTTTTTTGTTTGTTTGTAAACCTAGATATAGAGCACAAGATACCCATTAGCTCAAAAGATTCGAAGAACATTCTGTTACAACGCCAAAATCACATACGAACGTTTGTATGAAAAGTAAGACTGGTTGGCCGCTCTTAAGATACAGTTTTGACGTTTATGTCAATAGAACATCTTTCAAAATATGTATCTTAAGATCGATCTCAATTTCGAGATGCATTTTTTTATGTTATTGTGACGGAACAAGCACGTGGCCCACCTGATGTTAAGCGGTATCCTCTGCCTATAACAGATAAATTTCGTCACAAGTGACGAACTGCACTGAGCCCGTCACCCTGAGACATACAAATGTTAAGTCTCATCATGTGCCTGTAATTTTCCTGGCTCTCAAAGACTGCTGCCGGGACACACTGTTAGGTGCTTGGCGACAGATTTTCTACTTGAGGGTGGTGGCTAGCCAGGTGAGCATTCGCAAAATGCCCTACCACCATGCGGTGAAACTCAAGCCGCCGGTGGGGATCGAACCCTGTACCTGCGGCACGGCAGTCTATAGCTATTACCGCTTATCTAGAACTTCTTCAAAAGTAGCAGTGTCTAATTTGTGGGATGTTGTATACGTTACATACTAACCAATTATCTTTTTATAATATATAAATAATCATAATAAAATGCGAGTAGTGATTGTATGTATAGTTAGGATTTAATGTCTCGAAACATTTAGATAAGATTACTTGTATAGAATTCTAAATAAACCCCTGTTCCTTCATATATTTCTTCGTATTAATAGTTTATACAGGGTGATTGGAAATATACCAACAACCTAGAGTTGACTTCTGTTAGTCCTAATAAACATATTTCGTCGATTATGTGTTTGAAACAGGTATGTAAGTTTCATTTCCTTTTTCTTTCCTCGATGTAAATATTCAAAACTCTATTCAAAAGGAGCGCGGCGCGGTCCAGTGTTGCCGCAGCGGGCGCTCTTGGCTCGGAGTAAGTATTGCCTTTTACTACGAGACAAAGAACTATGTGTCCAGTACTAGAAAAAAATTAAAATTAAAATTACTAACTTAATGTTTTTTTCTGACAGGATATAAGCCCTCAAGCCAACTGACTCGTGTAAGGATTATTTTAAGAAATCAAACAAGTTGACATTGTCTTCCATGTAAGTAAGTAGGTTCCCTGCCCGTCGAGTACCATCCAGAGTTCAGAATTACTAATTCTGAATTCTTTGGATGACACACACACTATGGGTGAGACACTAAAGGGTCAAATTCAAACTATACAGTAGGTATAACTTTTAAATTATCTCACTTACAGCTAAGATGTTACAATAATTATTTTAGCTAATTTCCTTTACTATCGTTTAGAAAAAAAAAGTGTAGCTATGTGCATTATATGCTTATGTTCCACTTCCACCATGCACTGAAGCTCGAGCCATGAGGGATTCAAACCATGGACCTGCTGCGCGATATTGCCACTGAGCCATCACTGATTTAATTCGTAGGTAACCTGCCTGTCGAGTGTCAGAATTTCGTTATACGAATATGTTAACCTCACTAATGTACTTACATGGAAGGCAATGTCAACTGGATTGATTTCTTAAAATAATCCTTACACAAGTCAACTTGCTTGAGGCCTTATATTGCTCTGATACAGAATTTTCGGCCTTTGAATATTTTCGATTTGTCAGTGGAGTTGTCAAAAATATGACCCCATATCGTAAAATTGAGGCAACATGTCCATGATAATCAGCAGCGTGGTTTCGTTTACTAAATAGATTGTACTATAATATAAACTAAAGTTTGCTACTTGTATGATAGTAAGAGCTTATGTCCAAGAGTAGTGTTGATTTGATAAATTCCTTTTTAGGGTTCCGTACCCAAAGGCTAAAAACGGGACCCTATTACTGGGACTGCGCTGTTCGTCCGTCCGTAACCAGGCTGTATCTCAAGAATGGTGATAACTAGACAGTTAAATTTTCAGATTATGTTTTTCTTTTGCCGCTTTAAAAACAAATACAAAAAGTTGGCCAAGTGCGAGTCGGACTCGCGCACGTTAAAACAATAAAAGGTTAAAATATGAAGTCTAATGTTGTATAGCTAATGGTACGGAACCCTTCGTGCGCGAGTCGGACTCGCACTTGGCCGATTTTTACTTTAGATTTCACATTTTACTTTATAATTGAAGCGCTCGTAGCGACGTTTGCTTAGCCGTTCTTAACCGAGCGAAGTTAAGCAACGTCCGCCGCGCCGCGGTCAAGACTTGAATAGAGATGGTTGACCGCTAGTGACATTACTACTGAGCACTTCCGTGCTTTAGAGTGTACGTTAAGATTGTTGGTCCCGATTGTTGTCTTAGGATGGCAGTTCGGTTCGGCATTTTGCAAATGCCTGCCTGGCTACCAATACCACTCTCAAGTAAAAAATCTGACGCCAAGCACCTAACGGTGTGTTCCGATAGCTATCCTTGGGAGCCAATAATTCTACATTAGCCTGAATAACATCTTTGACCGCATCATCATTTACCATCAGGTGAGATAGTGGTCAAATGCTAAACAATCAGGCATATACAATCACAGAAAAATATATATATTATAATTAAGAATCATATTATTGTGACCTCTGATAAGTGATTGCTTTATGGTATGTCATTTTAAAATTACATAATTTAATAATAGCATTTGTAGGGACACTTGCAATGTGACAGCACATTTTTTTCATCTGATATAGCAAAAGTCACCTCATGTGCTCTGTTGCCTCACCATATTTGTACCAGATATCCATAGTTCAGCCCACCTCAGTAACCTTTTATGTTCCTAAATATTATGTAATTCTGACAGAGAGTAATTAACAATGATCAACAAAATGAAGTACTTTTATTTACTCTTCCCAAAGTCAAGAATATGCATAAATTAATATACATTCATATTATAAAAACTTACGCTCATATTTATATCTAATATATGAAAAACACGGGTGTTTGAGCGTGAACTTACTATGAGTCGATATCGCTATTGTCGATAGCGATATCGACTCATAGTAAGTTCACGCTCAAACACCCGTGTTTTTCATATATTAATATACATTATTTCAGGTATTATTTAGTATCTCTGTGTATAAAATATTATGAATTTTTGTTAGATATACATTACATGGTTTCATTTTTTTTATTTTAGGTAATGTGGTTTTTTTGATACTTTTGGTTTAGTGATTATAATGTTTGTTGAGTGAATCTGATTTACACTCACCCACAATACATGATACTGGTCAACATTGAGAAGAGTAGCAAATAACGTGTCATCAACATATAGGAATTTTGTCAAATATTTTTTCAGTTAATTGGTTGTAACTTCAAACTATTGCACTGACGTTGATGGTTTTTTTACTTCTTAGTTCAATGATCTTATTTCAAAAAGCACAGCTTTCGGCCATATAAAGTTGTTTGGTGGATGGCAGCACCATTCCCATACATTTCATTAAGCAGTCTCAATGGCCAAGAAATTCCTTCTGGTCACTTAGATCCACTGCTAGGCTCCAACAGTAGAGCAAAAGTTAATTTTACCTCTTGAATCTATTTGCTGAGGTAAGGTCCCTAAATAAATAAAGATAATAAAAAAAAGGTACAAAAGTACAAACATAATATTAGTATGCCACCTCGTTCCACCATCTAAGTAAGGGATCTATGTATCGATATAACCATTTACTGGAATGCCACTTCAATCATTGACCTATATATACTAGATGCGACATCTCAAACGAAAATAGTCGACAAGAGCAAGTATGCTCACCGGCATACTCTCTCCCACACATAGTTGGGCACTCGTAAAAATTACACGTACTTTACATTCGAATATTGTGTATTATCAATTGTGTATTTTGAAAACACAATTTTCGAACGTAAAGTGCGTGTAATCTCTACGAGTGCCCACTGCGTGTGGGGGAGAGTATGCCGGCCAGCATACTTGCACCGGTTAACTATTTTCGTTTGAGATGTCGCGTCTAGTATATATAGGTCAATGACTTCAATCCATCAAAGTGGATGGAGGAGGCCCACTTAGGCCATATCACCGGAGGAGCCTGGTGGTGGAAGGTGGATTCATTGGGAAAATAAAAATATCTTTTGATACACCCATGGATTTTAGAGTCAAAGTAATTACCTCTAGATCAACCAGTAGATTCAAGAGTCAAACAACTGTGATAGCAATAATAATAAACAATCAGTCATTTGTTAGTCTTATTACTTAAAAGTTTTACTTGAAAATATACCTACTTGAACTGATGTTTAGTTCACACGCTTTTGCACTTCATAATTATTCAGATTTACTGATGAGCGGCAGTTATATTGGTAAATTTTAATATTCAGAACAGGTCTACATTCTTACGTTCAAATGTATGTGCACTGAAAGCTCACAATGGAATACTAACTTATTAACATGTACATCAAACTCTATGGTGTATGTGTAAGTATGTGAACGAAACAACGAAATTATGTGTACATTATAGGCCTTACGGAATTTTCTATTTACGAACAAAGACATATAATATAAGAATCGTAGGTAGGTCATATAATGTTAGCTACTCAAACAATAAATTTTTGTGTCGAGTTGAGACACAATACGTTAAACTCAGCCGCGGAGATTCAAGGTCATCTTTTTATGTGAACTAGAGTTCTGCATGCATAATAGTAATAGGTACCTACTACCTACATAATATATTACCGGCTCGGCGGCGGCGCGGCCGGTGGCGCCATAATTTTTTTTCTTATAAAGAATTTAGTAATGCAAGTACTTACCACGAAACTTTTTGATCTTATCTAATTCAAACTCCAGTCTTCCAGATAACATCTGGCCAGGATAATAGGTCCCATTGTCACTATTGAACACTATACGACCCTCATCAAACCCCATTTTTGTAGTAAAGATTTTGCACTGCGCTACAAGTCAACAACTCTGTAATACTCTGTATTACATGCTCTTTGATTGATCAACAACCAACCAGTCCAACCACCAACCGCTAGTACCTACCTACCGCCACCACCCATAAAACAACAACTTCAACTTCAACTCATGTTTTGTGGCTTCTTTAGATACTAAGAATGTAAAAAAATAATCGATTTCGTTTCAAATGAATAAAATGAATTGTTCTTTTATTATAATCGATTTTTCATTACCGATTTTGATAGTAATGATATTTTTAATATTAATAGCTTTTTTAAATCGACCATATAAATTACATGTTTAAATCGATTTTCAGAAACAGCTCGCATCCATGCGATGGATATAACAAATCTTGCAGTAAGTTTTATAAACAGCGCCATCTATGCGTTGTATGAAAAATCTCAAATGAAGTTGATTCGTCTAAGGGCCTGTTTCAGAATATCCTAATAAAGTTTCGGGTTGCTATGCAACACATAAAATAACTGAATGGTAAAAATGACAGTTTACATGCAGCGCGCTTCAAGCTTTAACCGATGGATAGGCTAAATCGGTGACTGTAAAACGCAAAGATAGTGTTTTATTTATTAAATATGATCTGGGTAGTAAAATCGGAACTTACTCGAACATTCTGAAACAGGCCCTCAGTTGATTAAATAAAAACGACGACATATGTAGGCATGTATGTATGCGTGTAAAGTAGTTTCAGTGTAGTGGTGAGTGAGATAAAGTCGATGCCGTTGTTGGTAAACAAAAAAAATAACTTCTAACTATAAAACACCTAAAAGCGGCTGGTGAAAGTATTATGGAATTAGTACAGTTTAATATTTAATCGTATTTAAATGCTATTTTTTTTTTCTATCAATAATGCTATTTGGTTTCCTAATTCCTTACCTTGAAATTTTAAAGAAATATTGCCTTTGATTTTTAGTTTTGTATTGGTTTTTTTTCATATAAGTAATTTTATTTGATTTTCAATCTGATAAATTGTTAATATTAATCTCTTAGTTTTATTATTATTAACAATTACATATAAAATAGATTATTATTTATTCGATTATTTTCCATTAATCTCACATCCCTAGTGGATACCACAACAATCATTTCGTCAATGTTAACAACACTGACTGACATATTATGACAGTGACATACAGGACAACGTTTTTTTTTTCTCCCTGCCGGGATTTGGCTTCGCACGTCTTGTGCATTTGCCAGTGTCATGTTTTTCCTCGATGCTTCTTTGAGAGGACTTAGGTTTTTGATGTAATATAAGTAACTAACTTCGGGCTAAGCTCGCTGATATAAAAACGGAGAAAGCTTATGAAATCTATAAATGGGAGGAGAAAAGACGGATCAAGGGAAATTTGGAATTGGTAATCGGATCAGGAAAGTAGGTATAACATGAAAAATGAAAGGATTATTCAATAATACCTGTTTAAATTATACTAAAACTATTCACTATAATTAAACTATACTTACATCAAAATACATACAAAGATAAGTGATACATAATTATATACAATGTATATTCACATATATACAGTTTAATATTATTAGTAACGATATATTCAGAAATTGCCTTATATATACATCTGGGTCAGAACATTGAAGAATACAAACAATATTGGTTGGAAACGGAATTTTAAGAGCAGCCTCCCCGCATGCACAGGTAGGAGAATCAACAATATGAAGCTTTGCAAGATGAGCTGGATTGCAAACATGGCCCAGACGCATTCTTATTATTATTGATGTCACTTTCTTGCGTAACTTCAAACAGGTGAACCATGGTTTAGTCATTATATTTGGTTGTATTTGATAATAATGCTTGCCCTTATATTGAGCACTGCTGACCCAATTTCTGTTCCAGGATTCCTTGAGAAAAACTTTTGGTAAAGATGTTAAGTCACGGAAATAGTTTACAAATGGAAAAATGTCTCCGGAATGAACAGCTTCATTTGCTAAGCGATCAGCATTTTCATTACCTCTAAGGCCGCAATGACTTGGGATCCATGTAAACATAACTGAATAACCTAGGAGAGTACACTGATATAATTTTGATCTGGCTTCAATTATTATAGGAATGTGTGATTGAGGTTTAAATGGAAACTTAGCTAAAGTTTGAAGAGCACTGTCAAGTCAGTCCGAGAATATTACAGTTTTGAATAGTTTCATAACTAATATATATTCCAATGCTTTTAGAATTCCAAAACATTCGCCAGTGAAAGCAGATGTTTCAGGGGGGTATTTAATTTTTTGCACAATATTATACTGCGGGTGATAAACTCCCACGCCAACACAATCAGCAGATATGTGCTTGGATGCATCGCTATAAAGGTGGTGCCACCCATTCCACCTTTCTTCAACTATTGAATTGAATTGAATATTAGCGTTGGGATCATCTCTATCAATACCAATATTGTAAATAATTACAGGATCCTGCGATAGGCATTCATAACTAACATTATAGATGGGTAGTTTTTCAATGCTATGAGTAGGAGCTTTTAAGTCCATGAATTTATGCCAGCTATTAATAAATAAGACAGGGTGTAGTTTTATGTGACCAATAACTAGAATGTAATGTGATATGTTGTGATAATTGTTGTAACTTGGAAAATATAGGATGTTTAGAGAATCTAAGTAAACGGAAAACAAATTTATCGGACAGATACTGGCGCCGTAAATGAAATGGAGGATCAATGCATTCCACTTGGAGAGCATTTATTGGACTAGACTTCATTGCTCCGGTGATAATTCTCAAAGCCTTGGCTTGAATAGCATCTAACTTCCTTATTCCAGCAATGCTACATGGCTCTAACAAAAATGAGCCATAATCAATGACACTTCTTATCAGAGCAATGTAGACAATTCTCAAAGAAGATGGATGCGCCCCTCACCAAACACCCGAGAGACATCGTAGAAAATTAAGAAGTCGTTCACATTTGGCTGCTATATAATCACAATGTGGGAGAAAGGTAAGTTTAGAATCTAAAACCAAACCGACAGGAATCGGTTCTCCATTACAAAGAATATTAACAGGTGGAGGGGTGCGTCGCCTAGTAAATACTACCACATTACTTTTAGAAACAGAAAGCTCCATACCATTATTATTCATCCAAGTGTTTAGATTGTTTAAAGCTGATGACACGTTGGAACTAGAATGATTTATATTGTGATCGAAACAATAGAGAAGGAGATCATCTGCATATTGTAGAATTTTAACTGGGCTTTTAACTGATGATTCAATGTCAAAAGTGTAAATGTTGTAAAGTATCGGACTAATGATTGATCCTTGTGGTAAGCCTTTCCATAAAAATCTGATTTCATTAGAATTATCCAATTTCACAGATCTCCCGTAAAGCGTATTAAGTATAAAGTTACAAATAATAGGAGGAACATTTAACAGTTGCAGTTTTTCTTTTAGTATTGGCAAAAGAACACTGTCATATGCGGAATTAATATCTAAGAATAGCGCAACAATGGATTCATTATGTAAAAGCCAGACGAATATCCGTTATAAAAATGCTCAAACTATCCAAAGTACTTCTGCCTCTACGGAAACCATACTGAAAGTCGGCAAGCAAACCATGACTTTCCATAAACCAATCATGATGATTTTTCACAAGATGTTCCGCGATTTTGGCAGTGAATGAAGAAAGTGCAATAGGATGGTATGATGTTACAGATGTTGGTGATTTATTTGGCTTTAATATTGGTATAACTATTTGAGACTTCCAAGATTGGGGAACTTTACCAGACATCATTATTGTCGTATACGTGTAGTTCGTGGAGTGAATTAAGCGATACTTACGACAAATATTTATTATAATAAGGTGTCCTGGATAGTCAGCGGGCAGCATGTGAAGACCTTGTGACCAGGCCGTCTTTGTGCTGATGGTGGCTAGTACCTATTCGAGAGGAATGCTTCGCTAGGGGGCATGGCTGATGGAAACAATCTTTACACTTTACAAAAATATTATTTATTATACCAAAAATTACAATGTCTAACTCTATAGTCCTTTTAAGCCGAGCACTGCTGCTTACTACTACGCGCGGGGAAAATACGGAAGTTTGTCGCGCACATGGGGGTCTAAATTTGATTATTTTGGTACCTTAGGTTATGACGAAGGGAGGTCCCGTCCTTTATACATGCCGTTCGTTGTTTCCCAAAAATATGTTCTCTTTTGCTCCGTTTAATTCCTCATGGATTCGTGTCGCCTCGTGGCGGCCATTTTGGTGAGCAGCGTCCGTTCCTCAAAGTTCAGCGAAGGAAGCTGTGTGGCGCCAACGGCACACGTTTCCTCAACGCCTCTTAAATTTTCCTCGTATATTATTTGTAATGAAAATTAATCTTCAATATGCCTTGACTTGGCACTTAATTTCTGGAACGCGAAATGTGTATACGCACGTACATTCGTGCAAGAAGTAACGAGGTCTCTCCTTGTCATCGGCGGATGAGGGGTATATAAACCAGCTTGCGGGAGGCAGGGTAACACCCGTTAGTTTGATCTTCCTTCTCGCTTGCTCGCATGTGCTACCTCTTTCCTTTTTTCATAACCTCACTTTATTATTGAGTATTCTTTGTAATATTAAATTCTAAAGCCTAATCTGAGTATACAATTCAAAAGAGGAAAATGCCAATACTAATCTATTCAATTTTCATATACAATAGCCCTTGCAATTATGACAATTATCATCATGTGGTCGACCCAGCTTTTCAAATGACTACAACTTTTAAACGAGGATTATTCTTAAATTAATTTATATTGTTACCTGACCAGGAACAGGTGTTAAATATAATTTCATAATGAGCCTGGACGGTAAAAAGGAAATATCTTGAAAACCAGAGACTGTTTTCAAGTTCATTGACAAAACTTGTTATTGTTCTCAAATGGTCAATAATCTGTTAGACATGCAATAATTATATATTAGGGGTAATCATGGGTTATTGAGAGATCGCCTCGTGATCTTTTCCAGCTTCCAGAATGCCGGGAAAAGCAGGACTTTATTATTAAACATTTTGATTTTATTATTTACTTTTCGCGAGCAATATATTTTCGAGGCGACTATTCCATCGCATTTTTATCAGGCGCTTGTGGGATCTCAGACCATTCTTCACATTCAAAACGTTAGAATATCTTTGCCGTGACATTCTCTCAATATTTCTAACTAATTAAAACATACCAGGTTTGGTCTTTCATACGTACATTCCGCAAACAAAACATTTAAGAGGCTTTGGTTTATTTATATTTCAATACATCTCCCAGATTTACCTAGGTTTGAGGTGCTATCTAAATAGTATGCTTTGCTCGCCTGTTTATTTAGGCGTTCTCACCACCGACTAGATAATTCTTATTGGAAATATAATGCAATAGGATAATAACACTACATTATGCTATTGATCATATTAAGGTAATACGTGAGAGTGTAGTCACTTAAATTACATAAAAATGAATATCGAATACTGTCTTCACCAGGCGCAGAATCACGAAGCTTAGAAAATACTCCTTTAATCTCCGTCAATGAAAAGGGGTAACTAATATTTGATTGACTCAAAGGAAGTTGTTGAGGAATCGGAATAAGTATTGTAGGTGGTGATGGAGCAACTGATGGTGGTGCAAGATAGTCTAAATATGAGCTAGCCATAGAAGTTGGAAGTGGAGGTTGATTAGTATTGGACATACCTGCTTTGAATCTTCTGATATAAATCCATACAGTAGAAGGGTGTGACCTAGGCGATATTGAGAGACAAAATCTTTTAAGACCCAAAAACTTTTTTTCTCTTAAAAACTTTTTAGAATCTGAAATGATTTGCGTAAGGATATCAAAGTTTTCTTGGCTCATATAGTTATTTAAGTTTATTTCTGCCTGTTTACGTTTTTGAACCTCTAGTGTACATTCATTATCCCACCAGGGTGGTGAGGGTATCATACCGGAAGCAGAATTTTTATGGGGGAAAACTTGGTCCGCAGCTGATAAAATTGCTTTTGCAAGGGCTTCAGAACATACATCACTGTTACCTTCAGATATTTCCGGAAGGTCTTTATAGTAACATTCCACACAGGACTTGAATATGTCCCAATCGTTTTCCTGAATTCTATATTTGCCATATTTGCGAGTTTGCCGAATCGGAATTGGATCTAGGGATTTTTCTATAGAAGAGATAATGATAGGAAAATGATCACTGTCATATGTGGATGCGAGTGTATACCAGGTTAACTGAGAGGCTAAATTAGGAGTGCATATAAATAAATCTACAGCACTAATATTGTCATGAGGGCTAGGGCGTCGAGTCGGGGAACCATTATTTAATAAACATAAGTTATGGTTATCAATTATTTCTAACAATTCTTTACCATGGCTACTGGATATGGAACTACCCCAAGATTGGTGTTGGGAATTAAAATCTCCTAAAATTATATAGGGCTTGGGAAGTGAATGCAATATAGAATTTAGTTCATCAAATATAGCAGTAGACGGCTCAGGAATATAAATAAAAACATAACTGGTACCATTGACTAAGGCGGCGACAACTGAATACTCATTACTATGTTGTGGAAGACAAATTTGTGTATAAGATAGAGAATGTTTAATAAGTATGGCTACACCGCCATACCCATCTTATCTGTCCTCTCTGAGACATGAGTATCCCCCAATTTTAAAAACAAAACTGGGTTTTAACCATGTCTCAGAGAGGACCAAGATATTTGGTTTGAATTTATTTATAAGATATATAAGATCATTTTTCTTACTGTTTACGCTGCGGCAGTTCCACTGAACTACCTGGACTTGATACATATTGGACCGATAAATTTGTTATAGCTGCAATTAATGGGGCAACGTTGGACGGTTCTATGATTTGGGACCGAGAAAGTAAATTAATTAAACCAATTATAATATCAGCAACAGATTGTTTTTCTGTTGCACTAGAGGAACTATTATTTTTCAGTGCACACCCATTAGAGGGTGTCGGTGCATCATAACTCTTTGGTGAACCCTTAGAAAATTGAGGAAGTGGGTTTCTTAAATGTAGTTTTTTTGTATGATTGTGAGGTACTAGTATAATTAGTGGTTTGTGAACTGATAGGGATAGAGTACTTTTGTGGCGGTTGCTTAGTCGTAATATTTGCAAAAGATTTTGAAATAGGAGGATGCAGTTTACAAGCCTCAAAATATGATAAGCAACTTTCAGCCATTGTGAGCTTAATCTGTTTCTGACGTACAAATTCTGGACACGATTTACTATTTGCGAAATGTGAGCCTTCACATAAACAGCATGTTGCACTATCTTCTTCAGTACTGCAAGTACTACCAGGATGGTCTTGACCACATTTGAAGCAACGGGGCTTGGACCTGCACTGACTCTTTGTATGACCGAAGCGGCAGCAGAGGTAGCACTGTATTGTGGGGTAGGTGTACAATTCTACTTGTAGAGCATTGTAGCACATAAAAATACGCTTTGGTAAAATCTGCCAACAAAAGTAAGAACCATTGTTTGTGATGGTTTCCATGTTGTCTCACCGTTGATTGTAACTTTATAGTTAAGTCGTGGAGCTTTTAAAATCTTTCCACATTCTATGGGAACATTAATGTTTTCAATTACTACTTCAGGGGTCCACTCATTAGGCACTCCGCGAACTAAACCTATGCGAGTTACAGTAAATGATGGTATGAAAGCTTTCAGGTTGTGTGAAGAAAGACTATTGTATGTAAGGAATAAGTTTGCATTTAAATAGTTTGAAAATGAGATGGTGATTCTATTCCGTCCAATACGTTTGAGAGTCCCATTCATAATGTTATGAATATTATATTGTTTCAAAAACTTTCCAAAAGCTATGGGGTGGAGTACTGTTCCATCGTTGGGGGCAGATTGTTCTTTTTGAATGTGTACAACATAAGGGGCACTATCAGAAGATTCATACAAAGTCCTAGCAACCGGGGTCGGACGTGGAGGGTTGGTATCAATGGGCACAATTGGTTCCGAATTCTTGTTTCTCCATAAGAGGCTCATTTTCAGCGCAATGACAATCAGTACATTTTAATTCAGAATTATGTTTTCTCCGGCGTTTGTTACAATGCTTGCAAACTTTATGTAAGCGACTACGCTTAATGGCTCGTGTACTATACGATCCATCCGTTTCCATACCAGATTCGGATGCTATGGTTACATTACATCCAACAGGGGGAATTGTACCCCCAGGGTCTGGGGGATCATTCATCGTCGACGAAAATAAGTTAAAAGATTTACCAGTAAATTATATACACAAATAAACAAAATCTGTACAGTAAATTACTAAACTAACTACAAATTACTACTCAACTGATCACCAAACCACAAAATAATAAAATTGAAATTTTCAACAGAAAAAACACAACCGTTCAAAAGAGAGTTTCCCGCGCTTATCCAGGACAACGTTCCGAGCCTCAGAGTGTAGTTGGAGCGCGTTCCAAAATTTGGTTAGAGTTAGTGCAACATTTCACTCTAACGTCGTTCACAATTTTCGAGTAGAGCGCAACTTTTTAACTATCTATGGCTATGGACTGCCACGCAGCAGGTCCATGGTTCGAATCCCGCCGCGGGCTTGAGCTTCACCGCATGGTGGAAGGGCATTTTGCGAATGCCCGCCAGGCTAACGACATACCCTCAAGTAGAAATCTATCGCCAAGCACCTATCGCTGTGTTCCGGCAGCAGTCCTTGAGAGCCAGTGAAATTACAGGCACATGAGACTTAAGAACTATGACTCAAGGTGACGGGCGCTGTGCAATTCGTAACTTGTGACAAAATGCACTTGTTATAGGCAGAGGTCCGCTTAACATCAGGTGGGCCTCGAGCTTGTTCCGTCACAATAACATAAAAAAAACTTTTTTTGCTGAACGTGGCAGTACAATGTACTCGTAGAATATTACAACTTGTAAATTGACCTCCTATGAAGGCGAGCATCGCAGACGCCATTTTGACTTTCGACACTTGATTAGCCGAGCTGGATATAGGAGAGTTCTTTGCAAAGATCGCGTACACCTTTTAAAAATGAAAGTGTTTGTGTCGTGTCAGAAAACTTTTTATTATATGCTAAAAAGAATACATAAACCTAATACATACATAAAACCTATTAAGCGGGATGGCCCGCGGCGGTAATGTGGCGTGTTCCATAAATAAAAGTTAAAAAGATTACATAATTAGGTACAAAAAAAGGACCTATGTCACGGTAATATTACCTATATAGTATTTTAACTCGAAATAACTACTACAGTCGCGCGGTACGTAAACATAAGATAGGGCTGCCCGCCCCCAGCATTTTAATTACATTTGCCTACTTTGTGTTTTCATTTAGCTTTGTGATTGTAAATATAGTTTTCACATAAAAAAATAAAATACTTTGTGAATTGAATTGGTAGTGTTCAATAAAAATGCGTGTTGTTTTAAGATTGGAAGATTTAATTAAAAAAAACATGTTTACGTTTTAATGAACCGCCTATAACTACCTATTTCACTTGCGTCAATCACTTTCTTTTACTCTGTTCTCTTTTTTTTTATTAATTCAGACATCTTTTTTTACGGGAGATAAAAGGAAATACTTATCCATAAAAAAGACTCACATTATGAAGGTATCTGTATACTAGTAAGTAAAATTATTTTATAGTCTTACATTTCAGTTTCCAGGTAATATAAAAAGTTATCTCTGGATGCGTTATTGACGAATTCATGCAACCAAAAACAGCACAATATATCCTACTCGTCATATTAAATATGTACCTACTGGAACTTGTGAAAAAATCGTGCGGTTGTTGTTAAAAAAACAACACACCGTCCGTTCGTCACTGCGCTGCGGCACAGTCGCGACTGTCTGCATGCCGAGATCGAGGTGCGTAGGTAAGTATAGCTCGCGATTCGTCCGTTTGTATGAAGTTGAAATACTGTATAGATAATAATACCGTGCCTATGTACTTATCAATATATTCGAAATAAAATTTTATTTGTAAATTGTCCTGACTTCTTAATTATTTTTAAATAGGTTCTGCTTATGATATTACTACCAATGAATATTTTAGAAAACTAGGCAACACTCAACAAGGGCAAAAGTCATCAATTCTTTCTTAGACTAGTCTACATTACCTCATATAGGATTGATTCCTTTCGACCCTTGTATCACAATCTACTGTATCTTATTAGCTAGAAGATAAGAAACATACAAAACTTCCTATCCCTAAAATGTATAGATAGGTACGGTTCTATAAATTTTAGGGATAGGAATTATTGTATGTTTTATTTCAAAAGTCAAAGTCAAAATCATTTATTCAATTTAGGCGTCTACGACGCTCTTATGAAGGTCAAATACAAATTTTAATATTGAAATATACTACATTGTACTGCCACGTTCAGCAAACAAAAATTATAGAGCCACTGCGAGAAGAACGGGCAAGAAACTCGGGGCCATTCTTTTAAACGTTTTTTAGCAATGTGTTAAGTAAGTGCAAAGGTTAAAGTAACATTATTACAATACTTAATTTACATTACGTAGGTGACAGGCGCTAGCTTGGCAGAGGCGAACCAGTCCAAGCATTTTTGTCGTTTAAGTAATCACAAACTGTGTAGTAAGATTTCTTTATCAAAATATTTTTCACATGAAACTTGAATTTTCTTTCTATGAGCGTTGTAATGTAATATGTTTGGGCAATTTATTATAAAACCGCACACAATTGCCTAAGAAGGACGTTTTATTTGTCTTTGCTAATCTAAAACCTGGTACCGCTATTTTATCTTTATTCCTAGTGTTATAATCGTGATTGCCACTGTTTGATTTAAATTTGCTCAAATTTTTACGAGCATACATAATATTTTCAAATATATATACAAACTTGGTAAAGTTAAAATATCAATTTCTTTAAAAAGATCTCTCAGGGAGTTCCTAGGATATGTATTTCATATTATTATATGGCTCGAATTGCACGCTTTTGTAAGATTGTCTCTATCTCAGCAGCAGCTCCCCACAGCAATACACCATATTATGACATAATACTATGGAAGTACGCGAAATAAACGAGCCTAGCAGTAGCTACGTCTGTTAGCTGTTTTATCTTACGAACTGCATATGCAGCAGAACTAAGTCTTCTGGATAGATCATGTATATGTGGATTCAACTTTACAGTGGAATTTTTCCCAGGAAGACTGTCGCATTGTCAAAAGAGAGTTTTTCTAGGCCAAGCTTAATGTTTGGTTCAACATAAGTAACATTTGGTAAAGAAAACTTTAAACATTGGGTCTTTTTTGAATTTAAGAGAAGATTATTAGCCGCGAACCACTTAGAGATCATAGATAACACATTATTTACATTAATAAGTTCACTATCTCTCCTATCTACTTTAAAAATCAGGGAGGTATCATCTGCGAATAAAACTATATCGCGGAAATTTTTAACCATGCAAGGCAGATCATTTATATAATATGCTAGAAACAGAAAGGGTCCTAATATTTATCCTTGCGGTACTCCTATTCTTACCAAGGACCCGGAAGAAGTATTGCCATTTATTCTAACCTTCTGTAGCCTGTCTGACAGATATGACTTTATAAGATCCAGAGCTTTTCCACGAATACCATAATGTGAAAGTTTTCGAATCAGTGCGGTGCTCTACTCAGTCAAATGCCTTAGAAAGGTCACAGAATACGGCAATAGCATCCTGTGAACTCTCCCAGGCTTCAAGTATATGTGACATCAATTGAGCACCTGCATCTGTTGTGGCTTTGTGAAACCAAACTGATTCTCATTCAATCTATTATGCTCATTAAAATGAGATAAAAGTTGTTTGAGCATATTTTTTCGAATAATTTACTCAGAACAGGTATGATAGAAATAGGTCTGTAATTGCAAAGAGTCAGATGTAGCCCCCGACTTCAAAATTGGAGTGATTTTACTTTGGAAGTTTTCTTTATCAACACAAAGATTGAATATTGTTTTTAAATATGGTGCAATAATGCATATTATAGACTCTGCCACTTTAACTGACATACCCCACAAATCTTCGGTGCTCTTAATGTTTAAATGTCTTTATAATTTCAAATATTGTTGTGTGTCTGACAGAAAAGTCCGGTGATTTGCAGACATTGCAGAAATTATGTATTAGCAGAGTTTCTGCTACATCGGGACATGCATCCAATGACTTAGTGACTTCTAGGAGTAAGTTAGAAAAAAAATTGTCAAATATATTTGCCACTTGTATTAGATCAGATATTTGATGTTTATCAACATTTAAGACATAATATGTAGAATCTCTAGGTTTATTTTTACCGGTCTCAGTATTTATAGTCTTCCAAATGGTTTTTATTTTATTTTTAGACTTCCTAATTTTGTTTCTATTAAAAAGAGATTTAGCACACAAGCAAACAGACTTAAACATTTTTGAATAGTTCCTAACATAATCACGAAACTGCTTGCAAGATGTCAAATTCTTCCTGCGATACATATTGGCTTAGACCTAGCCTACCTTAGACCTGCATATTGGTTTAGAGGCGTACCGACCATCACTCTAGAGTCTAGCTAACATAGGACGTAGTAAGGATAGGAATGGAATGGAGTTGATGATGAAAATTTTGTATGTAGGCTGTCTGCTGCGTTTCTTGTTAACTTCGTTTTGATGTCATCCTATTTACACTTTAAAAGGGAGTTCAGCAGTTAAATAAAACACAATTATCTTATCACATATTTTGTGTAAAAGTAAAAAAACTAAGTAGGTACATATGTAAAATTTCGATTTGCATAATTATTGTATAATACCTATTTTAATAAGAATATGTCGATAAATATCTAAAATATGGTAAGTATAAAAAACCTTAACAAATTCTTGCGGTGTGAGGTTGCACTATAGAACATATAATAATACTACGTTTGCACTATATTAGTAAACCTTACTAAAAAGTTACTTAATGTATCCTTATACTAGGTATGTTGCCGCGGCCTACAAGTACCTAGTTTACAGGTACCTACTAATTTAGTGATGTAACGAATGTTGGATATTTGATATTAGCGAATGCGACTGCGAATACTTAGGTCATACTGAAAGTTTCTGGATTCTGGTATGATCGCGTCAATGTCTAAATTCTCCGACCCATGCTTGCACAGAGCTGGGACATGGGGCTTCATGACGAAATGCCAATCGAAATACTGGCAACTCTCTTGTTGACATAAGTCACAGCGAAAATCGTAAAAAATGACACAAATAACAGTATTTGTGTCATTTTCACAACAAATCACAGATCTCTGTGAACTCACTATAAAGCAAGGCAGTATTATAATTTATTATATGCTGATGATATTTGATGATAATTCAGGGAGAGAGTTGGGAGGATGTTAACAAAATCGCTCAAATAGCATTTAATACAATATCGATTCGGCTTAGAAACAATTTATTATCATCAAATATTTAAAAAAAAACTAAATACATATTTTTTTCACTCAAGGTGGGCAGCAGGGCTTTTTAAAGAACTGATATGAAACTGTGATCCCCAAGACGCCTTCCAAGCGTGGGGATTATGGCTAAACCTTCCTTATTCAACAATCCGGCTGATACGGTATAGTACACTAATAAACAGATAATATTATGTGCTACATATGCACAAAACTCGCTTTTTTCATCCGTCTCTACCCTCAGTTATTATAGGGGTCATCGGACACAAGTTTAGAGTTAATTGTAAAATTATTCTTGTCTGTAGTTCAATTTCCTTTGGCAATAGATGTCGCTCTGTACTCATCCGAATCGTATGTACTTATAACAATATAAATGGACGATATCGTCCACTGAGTATGCTTAGAGGTCAAGACAGTTTTCTGATGATATTCGTTACATCACTAGTACTATACCTATGCGAACTCTCCAACTTTAAACCAAACTTACATTACAACTGATAAAAAATTAAGTCAACAAATACTATCAAAACCTTAAATCATGCCCGAGGACATTTCAATCGGCCATAAATTTGAATTTTAGGTGTTCTGTGGTTTTGGACGTTCTAGTAACTGGAGATACAGCACCGCTCATGAACTCAGTATGATGCCCACTGCGCAGTTAGATAAATGATTCTTCTGAATGCTTCAAGCAAATGGTAGCAGTTACATTGCTAAGTACGAGGAAGCTGAGGAAGAATTTAATTACTCGAGCAATTAAATTAGTCTTCAGCTTGTGAAGTCAGCAGTGAAGTCTTTAAAATAGTCTACAGTCTTCACATAAGTTGCGTTTTCAAAGTTGAGTTTGTAGGTGCTCAGTTTTTTTTAATGTGATTGAGACGGAACAAGCACGAGGCCCACGTGATGTTAAGCGGATCAAACTCTGTCTATAACAAATGCATTTCTTCATGTGACGAATTGCACTGCGCCCGTCACATTGAGATATACAGTGTGCGTGTAATTTATCTGGCTTTCAAGGACTGCTGCCGGAACACACTGTTAAGTGCTTGATGTTATGAAAATTTAATTTGTTATTTTACCTCAAAACAATGACACAAACTAATAATAGGCCGTTATCGTTACATAACATTTTGAAAAATGCTAATAAACTTTGGGTCGCTGGACCCGGCGTCACAGACCACATAATTATTTTCATGCCTTTGGCGCGTTAAGTATCTATTTACAAGCCGATTTATCTATGTATCTAGTATTATCTATGAGTAGGTCATTATTGTTGGTCCTCCTTATCATTACCTTATGCTATTCATAACAAAACATTTAACAACAAATTTTTGGTTTTGCATTTTTATTATATTAAGCATGTGGTTTTATTTACGTAGGTACCTATGCAATAGAAAGTTATCTAAAGTTGTGTCGTAAGTTGTAACCATGTTTACATATTATTACATTATTATATTGCAATATAAAATTTGGGAATACGTAATTTTTTTGACTATCCGTTCTGGAGTTAAAATGTCTGGTTCCACCTAATTCTACATAAAAATATTTATAAATGTATCAAATATTATTAAATTCAATTCAAATGCATTTAATGACAATGAATATTGTAAAACGTATAATTTTGTATAAAGTACTAGAATATTATTAAAATATAACGATAGTTACTGTAAAAATAAAACGTGTTTTTTATATCAAAGCATCAACAACTTACTAAGAATCCATATTACCTACGACGGACGGTTTTGCCTTCTATCGGAGGGATTCTTCAGGATGTACCACGAAGGCTTCCACGACAATCCAAGCCGAAGGATCAGATAGAAGCTGAAACAATATTCGTACGTGATATCGACGTAAGTTGTTTACGGTTTAATACCCGTGTTTTTACAACATACAGATAAAAATGTACTTTTTCAGTATTTTGAGTTAAGAAAAACTGAATTGGCAACTCTTTAAAGCCTTAACTGTTACACCTATTTGGATTTAAGAGTATACGAAATAAGTAACTATCTATAGATTTACTTAATTTTAGTTATTTGTGCACAATATAATTATATCAGTTGAAAATGCCACCCAAACTTAATTGAAAGCAATGATCACCTTAGCCGACAAGTCAGCCTTTTTAGATCCGGATGGTCGACCATATAGATAGCTAGTCGGTTAGTCATAGGTCATAGAGCTCGGGTTCATGGTGATCGTACTCCATCTACGTTCTCCACCCAGCACGAGGCCCATAGCCGTACACAAATAAAATAACTTAGCCATAGAGAAATAATGTATTGCATACTTCTTTTGTACTTTTATTTTGGTAACTTCTATATTATACAGGGTTATTGGTAAAATGATAACAACCTCTTAGGATTGACTTCTGCTAGTCCTAAAAAACATTAGGATTTTTTTTTGTGATGACAAAAATAAATTTTGTTTTTTATTTATTTTTTTGTGTTAATTTGCCTACTCCGAGCCAAGAGCGCCCGCCGCAACAACACTGGACCTGCTCCCTTTGAATAGAGTTTTGAATATTTATATCGAGCAAAAAAATATGAAATAATACATTACAGGCACTAGAGACTTTTAACATCAGGTGGTCCTCGTGCTTATTCCGTCAAAAATCCAAAAAAAAAACACAAGAAAGATTTTTATTTTTCGAAACATAAAAAAATTCATCACAAAATGTGTATTAGGACTAGCTAAAATCAACCCTAAGAGGTTGTTAGCATTTTACCAATGACCCTGTATAATCTAAATAAGTATTAATATTTAATAAATGAACAGGCACATAATGAGGTGGTAGCTTACGTTAAATTACTTTATATTATAACGTAGGTATAACCGTCTAAAAACTTAAATCTACTTGAAATTCGTTGTCTTTGTCTACCCTTCCGGGCAACAGGCGTAGTATGTATGCTATTCTAGATTTATAATAAACAGGTAAGAAGGCAAATTGTTGATAGCCACCGCATGGTCTCTAAGAAACGGTGCGTGGGTGGTCCTCTCCAGATTTCCTGAAAAGTGTGAAAATGTTAAATTAAAATCTAATCGATCATAACGCAATGATTGCAAAGACATGTCGCTTATCTGTTTGAAAATGCAAATGCAGCATGTTTATAAGAAGACAAATAAGTTATCAATACATAAAATTTTAATAAGTTCATGGTCTCACTGTCTTTTAAGACCTGGAGCAAAATACCCGTTTATTATATAAAATGTATATCTTTATAGATGTTTCTAGCTCTAAGAAGTTGCCTGTTCAAGCACAGAGGATTACTGAAAAACAGAGTCTGTGCACATGTGTAATTATATGTGTAGGTACAGACTTAATGCTGATTTTTCTCCTTTTGCCCACATTATTTATTTATATCATAATTATCATCTTTTTCTTTTCCCTCTATGTTAGTTACGAATTATGTATGTTGTTTCCTGTGTATTGGTTGTCATTGTTGTTTGTACCTATCTATTTTTTTTGTGTGGCAATAAACAAATTTTGATTTGACATGAACCTATACGAAAATTTTATATATGTACGTTTATTCTATTTTAATACTCTTTTTACAGTTTTATTGTAGCTGAAATTTTAAGAAAAAAAATTGTATTCTTAAAGTTTTGTTTGTATCCTATTCTTTTATTAATCTGGTATGAAAAATACCAGTTACAATAAAACTGTAAAAAGAGTATTAAAATAGAATAAACGTACATATATATACAATTTTCGTCTCCAGCTAGATTTATCATCTAAATATTTGTAAATGTGATGTTCGCCGAGTTTATCATCGATTATACTTCTGTGGGTGTCGTAAGAGGCTACTAAAGGTAAAATACCGCATTTTACGTTTAGTAGCCTCTTCCGAAGCAATGGCGGCTCAGTGGCATTGGCTATGGCTCGCGACCACCCTCAAGTAGAAAATATCTGTTGTTAGAAAGAGATAAATAAGCAATTCGTGTTACCACCGAACCGCAACGAGACGTTCCGATCACCATTATGCTGCGATCTCTTTCACTCTCCCACACCAAACGATACACATATCTCGCTCATCCATTTCATTGAGATTAGTTCCTAAGATAAAACAAATTTACGATATTTTCTATTTCAACAATAAAAGCAATAATTACGCGTGAAATGAAACAGTTTTCTTACCTCTCGCAGTGCCTGTATAATTGGTGCAGAGTCTAAAGACACAAGGAAGGCATATTGTCCACAGATTATTCCTAAAAACACGATTAGCGGCGATGTATTCACCGGACGCTGAGAAGTGCAAGACTGGTAGTGACTCAGGTAATTACCCTGAATTCGTCTAGTAAATATGGAGGGCATACAACACATCTAAAGGTAAAAAAATCTTAGCACATGAGCAGTGCAATTCGTAACTGTGATGTAATGCATCTGTTATAGGCAGAGGCTAGTCCGCTTAACATCAGGTGGGCCTCGGGCTTGTTCCGTCACAATAAAAAAAAGGTGGACAACAGCGCTTTCAGAGTAACTGATATACTCGTATTAAAACTGCAATCCCGAAGACCCCTGCCAAGCGTGGTGATTATGGCAAACCCTGTGTTCAGTAGTTGGTGTTGCGGCTGATACATTTACTATATCATATATAACTGTATATCATATATAACTGTATCTATTTATTGCTATTAAAATTCATCTACACAACCTAAAATATATATTTTAGGTTGTGTAGATGAATTTTTTGTTTTATTGGCCGAAAAATTTGTGATCGTTCGATTCGAACACATGTCTCGATCTTTGCGTCTAAAACTTCCCTACCTATTGAATCCGTAGGTTATTTAAAATTCTCAAAAGCACTCCGAGGAGCATACGGCAACGGTCTATGTAGATGCTAATAGGATCGTCACCTATGAAATATATGCATGAGAGTAGAATGTTGAATGATTCATTATACACCATTGCTTTTCTACGGAGCCTAACATAGTGGTGATTTAGATGAAGGAATAGTTACTTACTCTCCGATGATTACTGGTAGTACCCAGGTGCGGATGGCGGCGAGAACTGCCCTGGAGGCTGGGGAAAGAAATAATTATACGGATTATAAATAGCACGGAGCTAAAATATCTGACATTTCTGACAGAACAGAGAGACGAATTACTTAGCATTCCATGGGTTGACATAATTGGAACAGTTTATTAAATTCGTTGGTGGGCTTGGTGTAACGAAAACTTTAAACATTTTGTCTTTTTTGAATTTAAGTACATTAACCTCTTTTTGCACAGTTGGACTAAAACTATACTATGTCCTTCTCCGCATCTCAAACTATTTCCATACCAAATTTCATCCAAATCGGTCCAGTAGTTTGGCGTGAAAGCGAGACAGACAGATGGATAAACAGAGTAACTTTCGCATTTATAATATTGGTACCCTATATATACCTACCTAATACCTAACTGAGTGACAGCCCTATGAAAAATGTAAGAATTTTATTTTTTGGAAGCTTTCCTTCTGTACGGTTATTTGTTCATGGCATATAGTGTAACGCCTAATAGGTATACTCACCATGGGCATGACCCCTTGGAAGCCGATGTTGCTTTGTGGGTCACTGGGAAAACCACCCCCAAAGTTCGGAGAAGTTGGATAACCTGGGTGGTTAAGATTTTGTGTAGGGTATGGTGGAGGAACCATATTTGGATTGTAAGGAGTATGCGTAGTGTAAGGTGAAGGTGCAAAATGTGGTGTGGGGTAAGGTGAGGGATTCTGCTGGGGTATAAATGGTTGTGTTGGCTGGGGTTGGGGAGGAGGTGAGTTAACGTTCACATTTATCGTAACAGGAGCAGCAGCCGGGGCAGGGTTAGAGGGCGCAGGGGGGGAAACGGGCGGGTAAGGAGAAGGCGCCGCAATGGGATTGCTAGGTATTGGTTGGTGAACGATAGGAGCACTGGTAACTTCTTGTGGCTTATCGACATCGCTGTTCGTTGGGTGTATATGTACCAGGGATGATAAGGGGATAGTGCCAAGGAATATGGGCTCATACTCTTGCGTTGCCGGATGATATCCTGATGTTGTAAGTTTAACCTGGTGAAGAAAATGTGATATACTTAGGGACATACAGACAGAACAGTATATATTCTTCACAACTTTAAAATACACTTTTTTAAACTTCCCGATTTAAATTCATATTTAAAGCAAATATAACGGGTGAATGAATACGTGCAACACCCATATCCTTTAAATATATAAAAATCATCTTAATTGGTTATAAATAAATTATGATTGCAATAGCACAAACCAAAGAATACGTCATCTGTAACTTTGTTAGCTCCAGTTGACACTAATCTCGGTGTATTTTTAACTTGAAAGTAGTCTCAAACCAAAAAATTATGTTTATCAATCACTTTGACAGCTCTCAGATATATTTTCGGAAGTAAACAAGCAAAGTACGTCACTGGCAATCACTTGAACTAAGTGACCTATCAGGCTAAAATCATAACGATTATAAATGCTACTAGGTTGTGTAAACGAGCAATGAATCTACTCACAAACAAGATACAGGTTCGATGTTATTTGAGTGTTTCTCCGAAATTGCGTTCTTTGTCTGATTCATACGGCTTAATTTTTTTTTCACATTTAGGCTTATAAAACATATTTTTACGAAAGATGATAACCTAAGATACAATGTCTGAAAAAGGCACACTTTTTGATAAAATGGTTTCCGAGATAATCAACTTTAAAATTTTTAGGGCCATATGAATCAGAATCTGTGACATATGAATCAGAATTAGGGATAGAAATGAAATTCTAGTTAGAAAAATCAGTCAATTATTTATTAAAATCACAGTAAATGCACACGATGCTTATTATTATACCTAAATCTAGTCAATCACAGCATGATATGGCACTTGACAATATCAATTATCACAATATTAATTACTTTTCAATAAACGTTGTACGTCTCGTTTCATAGAAACTAAATCTAGTTAAAAACCGCATGATATGGCACTTGACAATATCAATTATCTTAAGTATTTTTATTTTGAACTTTTTGTTTTATAAAAACTTAAATCTACTCAATCACAGCATGATAATTATAATAATGATACTCGACAATATTAATTATCTATATATTTTTTTGTGTAAATATCTCATTTCATAAAATCCCTTTGACGTTATTAGGACTGCTGCGAAATTTACAGCTACTGGTTTTAGACATGTAAATAACATTAGGTTCATACGAAATGACTTGTTACAGGCGTAACGTGCCGCCAATGTAACGTTTCATTAACAATATGTGTGACGTTCTAATTGATATGGTATTTTTACCATATGAATCAGACACATATCAATCAGAATTTTACCCATAAATCATCACACGTATGCAATTAAGGATTGTTATTTATACATAGGTTTCTGTTCCCCAATAGCATTATATTTCCCGCAGATTCAAGTTTGAAAACCATTTACCTTAATTATAAAAACGAACATACTAATCAGAAACACAGGTGTACCAAGGCTATATGAATCAGATATTTACCTTTATATCTCCGGGACGACACGAACCAGCCACAAGTCACGTCGCGACAACGTCAGCTGAGCCACAGGCTACCCCCAGCGCGGGGAGGGGTCGCCTGATGTTTCGTATTTAGCTGGGTACGTTCGAGTGAAGCGCGTGAATATCAATCAGACTTTTGTGCCGGACCCTCACTATTTTTTTTATTTATAAATAAACAACCGTAAATATTAGTACAATTTTTTTTGGTGTAAAGAAACAACTAATATTATTTCGTAATAATTATAATTCACATCAATTTATGAACAAGAAATAATGTTATTGTTTCTAACGTTCAAGAAACTGGGTTACGGACACACCATATTAGTCAGAAGAACTACTTTTAAATATTATTTTGAAATATTTACATAAATATTATTAAAAAAAATTTACTTGTGCGAGATAGGCAATAGTCTGAGGTATGGTTTAAAATTAATTGCAGACTGATTTGTCAGTTAGTTACAAAAATAAACCTCAAGACATCGAAAATTTAGGGTTCGGAGAATCACTCATTTACATAATATTTTATAAAAATAATGTGTACATGTAAATATACAATAATAAATACTTTTAAAAGTATCCTAAAAAACATTAAATAATATTTAAATAAAACACTTAAAAAAGCATAAAATTATATATCTAGTGACAATTCCGCCTAATTTTCCTGTCATCTACGTGACGTCACAAACATCACGCAGCCTAACCGGAAGAGTACCCGACTAGTTTCGATTCTAAACGAAGCATCTTCAGGAGGTCTTGACTCACCGAGCGCACGATCGAGATTTCTCGATCGTGCGCCTAATTTTCCTGTCATCTACGTGACGTCACAAACATCACGCAGCCTAACCGGAAGAATACCCGACTAGTTTCGCTTCTAAACGAAACTCACCGAGCGCACGATCGAGATTTCTCGATCGTGCGCTCGGTGAGTCAAGACCTCCTGAAGATGCTTCGTTTAGAAGCGAAACTAGTCGGGTATTCTTCCGGTTCGGCTGCGTGATGTTTGTGACGTCACGTAGATGACAGGAAATTTAGGCGGAATTGTCACTAGATATATATTTTTATAAGTGTTTTATTTAAATATTATTTAATGTTTTTTAGGATACTTTTAAAAGTATTTATTATTAAATATGGATTTCCGCAAAGTAACGCCTGAATCTATTCATGTAAATATACTCAGGCACTTACTATTAATATAACTTAATAAAAGTTAGTCTAAGTTGGGATTGGTTATCATGATGACTGTCATACCGCTAGCTGATGGGCGATTTTGATATAATTGCAGGTTTTGAGGTTCGGTACTTCCATTTCTGGCAACTTCAGATCGAAGGTGCCATGTTTAAGTGAGTGACCTTCATACGGACCTAGGATCAGCCCGGTCACACACTCAATCTCAGTTTTAATGTCAGGATTCTCGTCCGCTATGAATATTATCACCTGTGAAAGTAGATGCAAATTATCGTTATTAACACGCAGCATCTTAAAGCTTACTGATATAATTTTCCTTCTTCGCTGATTTATATATTTTATGTTATCTTTTTTCTTTATTCTAAAAGTTAATCTAAGGCCGAGCGATTTAGGCATCAGGAGGTCTACTCCCAAAGACGAAGTTCGAAGTTTCGTTTCGGAACGAAGTAACGACGAACATCGAACTTATACCCTACCACCAAATAACTTCGGATGCGACTTGTACGGATGGTTTTCGTTTCGGATTCATAGACAAATATTATAGTGGAGTGATATTGAAATCTTTGGGTCGGTTCTTAATGGTAGAAATGTAAAAACCGGTAAATAAATCAAAAACTAATAACCAAAATGAATTTGTGAAGAAGAATGTTTCGATAATTAATACATAAACTAGTAATATGTGTATGAAGAATTTAATATATTCTACAATTTGTTTTCTTAGTAAACAAATATTTTTCAGAGTAATGGTTGTGACGTTGATTGACAAACAAAGAACCTTAATGAATGATTCCTAACACTACAAACTTTTTCGTAAGTTCTACTTCGAATATGACAACGAGAATGCAACCATGGACTTACATTAGTAGATAAGCCCATATTATGTTCAATACACCGTTCGTCAGAATGTTTTTATTTTCTGAAGTAGCAGGCCCATAATCGGGGCCTTATTCTTTTTGACGTACCTATTTCTCGCGCTACTTTCTATGAACAACCATGCAACGCGTACCTAAATTAAGTAAACATGTTCTTGAAAACACAAGAATGATTTTATATATTATAACGGTGACTCTTATATTCATAGGTATGTGTACATTCATGTTCGAACTCCATAACTTTTTTTCCACAACCAAGCGCATCACAATTATACGAGTAGAAAATAAATTAATTTCATTTTTATGATGTATGCTGCAAAGGAGGGATAAAATTTACAATGTGAATGAAATGGTCATGTGTAGAAAAAACCCCATGAAAAATCTTACTCGGTGTACGTGGTACATAGGTTCTTAGTTAAAAACTAAAATGTGTAAAATCGGAATCACGCAAGTTTTGTTGAGGCAATGTAGTAAGTTTCTCAGCAAACGATAACTCTTCGACAGACGTAAGAGTTGGGCGTATCTATCATGAGAATATCATTGATCTTTAATCAACTTACTGTCTAAATACGGAGTAATACCTAAATGCCAAATAACATTTGGGAGAAAGGCAATCTGTCAATACACGAAGTACGGTTCGAAATTCGGATCCGAATGTGTTTCGTGGTAAGAAAATAACGAAACACTTTCGGATCCGAACTTTGATCCGTACTTCGTGTATTGACATATTGCCCGTATTGTCAAATGTTATTTGGCATTTAAGTATTACTTCGTATTTAGACAGTAAGTTGATAACGGATGAATGATAATCTCATGATAGATACGCCCAACTCTTACGTTTGTCGAAGAGTTATCGTTTGCTGAGAAACTTACTACTTTGCCTCAACATAACTTGCGTGATTCCGTTTTTTCACATTTTAGTTGTTAACTAAGAACATATAGGTTCTTAGTATACTTGACCTAGTATAAATGGGCACGTACAACGAGTAGATATGCTTTTTCATGGGACTTTTTCTACACATGGCCATTTTATACATATTGTAAATTTTATCCCTCATTTGCAACATACATCATAAAAATGAAATTAACTTATTTTCTACACGTATAATGGTGATGCGCTTGGTGGTGGAAAAAAAAGTTATGAAGTGGGAACATTAACGTAGATATTATATATACAAGAGTCGCCGTTACGATATATTAAATCATTCTTGTGTTTTCAAGAATGTATTTACTTAATTTAGGTACGCGTTGCATTGTTGTTCAAAAGAAGCAGCGCGAGAGATAGGTACTTCAAAAAAGAAGAAGCCCCAATTGTGGGTCTGTCTCTTCAGAAAATAAAAACATTCTGATGAACGGTATATTGAACATATGGGGTTATCTATTAATGTAAGTCCATGGTTGCATTCTCGTTGTCATATTCGAAGTAGAATTTACTAGAGAGTTTATTATAGTTTTAGGTATCATTTTATTAGGTTCTTTGTTTGTCGACGACACAACCATGACTCTGAAAAATATTTATTTCCTAAGAAAACAAATTGTAGAAAAAATTGAATTCTACATACACGAATAAATAGTTTATTAATTATCGAAACATTCTTCTTCACAAATTCTTTTTGGTTATTACTTTTTGATTTATTTCTCGGTTTTTACATGTCTACCATAAAGAACCTACACAAACCTTTCAATATTGCTTCACTATATATAGACTTCACTAGATATATTAGACCGTCCGTACAAGTCGCATCCGAAGTTATTTGGTGGTAGGGTACAAGTTCGATGTTCGTCGTTACTTCGTTCCGAAACGAAACTTCGAACTTCGTCTTTGGGAGTAGACCTCCTGGCGCGAAATCGGAGGACGCGGTTTCAATTCGCAAAGGAAAGACCTCGGCGGGAAGTTCTTGAATGTAAACGGTTTTATATGTATATACAGCGGTTAGTAGAGCTCTCGACTTCTTTCTTAAAACTGCCACACAGCAGAATAGTAGATGGGTTGATTCCTCCGTCATCAAGTGTCGAATATGATGCATACTGACCAAAGTTCAGCTTTATCCTTTGCAGCGTGGGTTGTTAGTTGTCAGTTGTGCACCAAGATGGTAATGACGGTTGACAAAAATTGCTCTCAACAGCTCTGGCGAGTGACCAGAATGCCCGTGAACCGGAAGGAAACCGAAAAAGTCGCCAGTTCTGTCGGTGTACTCAAACTTTACCCACGAGCCTATTTTTGAGGGACCAGGAGCTAGCGCGGGGCACGGAAGGGCCCCCGGTCCTCCCCGAAAAGTACTGCTCGGTCCTCATCCGGTCACCAACCGGTACGACAATGCTTTCCAAGATTATAATCGTCATATAATCATCTAATCGTCAAGCACCTAACAATGAGTTCCGGCAACAGTCCTTGAGGGCCAGAAAAAATACAGGCAAATGAGACTTAACAACTGCATGTCTCAGTGTGACAGGTGCAGTGAAATTCGTCACCTGACTAAATGCATCAAGCAGAGGTTAATGCGCTTAACATCAGGTGGGCCTAGTGCTTGTTCCGTCACAAACACATAAAAAAACTCAAAAGCAACGCGCCACAGGTTAGATAACGGTAGTACTGATTTTGTGTATGTATATTAAAAATTAAACATGAGTGGAACACTTTTTAATATTTTTATGTTAGCAATAACGCATGCTCTGTGGATTACATTAATGAGAGGATTAGGCAGAGGTTATCGCTTAGCATCATGTGGGCCTCGAGCTTGTTCTGTCACAATCTTATTAAGATATACAGGGTTATTTTATGAGTAAAATGCTAACAACCTCTTAAGGTACTTCTGCTAGACTTCAAACAAATTGAGATTTTTTTTATATATTTTATTATTTTTGTGCGTTTTTTATATATTTTGGTGGTTTAGAAACAATAAGTTTTTCTTGTACTGTCTGAAACTTCTGAGTTTTGAGTCTCGTCGTAAAAAACAATGCCTACTCCGAGCCAAGAGCGCCCGCCCCGGCAACACTGGACCGCGCCGCGCTCCCTTTGAACAGTTTTCATTATTTACATCGAGCAGAATAATAAAAATTATGAAATAATACATTACAGGCACAAGAGTATTTTAACATCAGGTGGTCCTCCTTGGTCCAGGTGCTTATTCCGCCAAAACACAAAAAAAATGTTTTTCAAAAACAAAAATTCATTTCAAAATGTTTGTTAGGACTAGCAGAAGTCAACCCTAAGAGGTAGTTAGCATTTTACCAATAACCCTGTATAAATGACGGACGTAACAATATTAACCCCATTATGTGTAGGGATTCAGTTCTCTAGTCTGCTGAGATCTTCGACCTCTTCAACATTTTACAATTAATACACCTTACAATGTGCTAGTCGATAGTTATATTTAGTTCATAATTATGACACGTTAAGCGACAGTATAAAAAAATCTTACCTTTGTAATCGCAATCGATATTCTTTTAATCTTAACAGAGCTGCTGTTCTTGCATGAGAACTCTATAGGTATGACCTGTAGGGGCACCCACCCCGCCACAGGTACCTTCACCAAGATCAGAACTTCGCCAAGGTTGAAGCAGCAACGGGTGAACTTTTGCTCGAGCACCAATTTTATTGGCCCCTATGGGAAAAAGCTTATTGTATGTTATTTTTTGCTACAACACATGCTCTGCGGATTAGATTACAAAATTACAAGAGAAAAATTATATCCCGCACACGACTATAAATCTTCCTCTCTTAATTTTGTAACAAAACTAATTATTAGTTCAAAAATACGAGTCCATTTGGACTAATATTTAGTACGTTAGTAATAATTTGACCGCTGTCAAACCACATTTCTATTACCAGTAATTCCAAAATCGTAATTAAACAACTTTTAATGGTTTCAATCGCGACAACATAATTCCTAAATCGTTTATGACACTAAGGGCCCGTTTCAGAATGTCCTAATAAAGCTTCGGGTTGCTATGCAACACATAAAAAATCAGAATAATAAAAATTACAGTTAATATGCAGCGCGTTTCAAGCGTTAACTGATAGATAGGCTAAATCGATGACTGTGAAACACAAAGATAGTGTTTTATTTACTAAATATATTCTGGGTAGTAAATCCGGAACTTACTCAAACATTCTGAAACAGGCCCTAAGTGTCATTTTGACAGCTGTCACATTTATGATGTTTTCCTGTCGTCATCCGGTAATATCTAGATGGGTGTTAACTGTGGCAGTTTCACCTGTCTTGTAGTAATAGTGGGTCTGCGACAACAGTCACGTCTCAGAGGTGTAGGAACCCTCCCGAGTAGTGGGTCTTTGGAGACATAATTGGGTCTTTGGATACAGAATTCGATTCGATATCCCGAATATCGAGATATCGGAGTCCCGCTCGTATTTCAGTCTCGAAAATTTCGGGGTTAAATCTAAAAAAAATCCTGATAATTTCGATTTTTTTTCCGTTTAAATTAAAGTGGTTTTCACTCATTTTAAAGAAAAATACGAGATTACTCACGCAGATAAGACAAATAATCCGACTATAGTTTCAACCACATACGGTGGTCTTTTTTCCAGTGACAAGCGATACGTTATCGCGAGCGTCCTGAACTCTCCAGAAAAAGACCACCGGATGTGGTTGCCGTTATTGTCGGATTTATCCAACTTGTCTGTGTGAGTAATTCCGCATTTTTCTTTAAAATATTTGTAATTATTTAACAAATAATGTCGACAAATTTATGGATAGGTTCTATAATTTAATTACAAAATTATCGTATAAAAAAAAATGCGTATTATGTTTTTTGGTCAGGCGGATTAATTTAAAAATATACCTGGTTTATAATTTGGTATATAATACGTGGGGCACACTAAAAGTTTTGCACTTCTAGGTAATCGGTACTATCTGAATTTTGGATGTTATATTTTTTGAAACGACTTGCAACCTTTTTAGTAATGAAAAAAATATTGGCGGGAAATCATTTGTCAATTGTTTTTTTTCACACATCAAAGTTCTACGTACGCAACAGTTTTTATCGCGATGATTTTTTATGATTTTAAAAGTTCTCTCTCTCCGCCAGACTGTGCCGCTCGTCTTCAAAATACTTATGGGAGAGAAGCACCTTGTTTGAGCACCGTGAGGCGATGGTTTGCTGAATTTGAGAGAGGTCGGGTTTCTTTACATGACAAATTTCGTGAAGGGCGGCCTTCAACTGCCTTCAACGAAAATAATATGGCTACTGTTAAGCGGCTAATTGAAGAAAACCCGCGGATTACCTACGAGACAGTTTGAGGACTATTGGGGATTGGTATGAGCCAAATTCTGAAAATTTTACACGAAGAATTACAAGTTCGGTAACTTTGTTGTCGTTGGATCCCTCATGAACTGACAGCGGAGCAGAAGCGGGCTCGCGTGAAAATGTAAATGAGAGTATTTTGAAGAGCAGTAAATATAATATTTTGTTTATAACATGTTGTTTTTTTAGGTTACGCAGAATTTCCATTGTGATCATTTTCGATTCAGTAGTAATCAATAGACAATTTGCATTTTTACTCTTTACTGAAGACAAATTTGTCTCAATTTTCGTTAAAATAATGTACGAAACGATACATTTCGTAGATGTTGTTCCGAACCACTTTCGCGGTAGCGGAAGCCATCTTCTTATTTTAGAAACCTTTTTTTTATGTGGCATCACTTTGATTTTAAACATGGCTTCTAGTTGGCTTTGATTTTGTTTTTGACCCCTTTGTTATTTGTTTTCATGAGTTAATTGAATAGTTTTGATGGAAAATCTATGATGTAATGTTTGAGAATTGATTTGTGCATGAATTTGTGATGAACACTTGTTTATTGTGAACATTGTCGCGTACAGTGAGAGAACCTTTGAAGGGAAAATTACACCGTCACCCTGCACGTGAGTTTTCTAGATAATGCTTCTGGCCAGTTAGCTTAGATCTAAGTATTCGTAAGCGTGAGGGTGCAAGTATTGGAAGATGGAAGTCATCTTTATGTAAGTTACATGTCACTTATTTTTATTTTAGCTCCGCGCCAACGCTGATATTTATATTCATCAATAGACTGCCTAGGTGGAAGTTCACTCTGCTATTTATCATACCTAGCTAGGCAAATCTAGAATCTCAACAGTATTAACACATAAAAAAAGTAAACTTAGTACCTATTAAGGATTCTAGCTTAATTATCAGTTATGCATATACTATAACTAGTACCCGTACATACGCACCTTGCAATGAGGATTATCATTCAAGTCCAAAGGAGCTTCAACTTTAAATGGGCCCAGTATAATCTGGTCCTCCTTGTAGATATGTTCCACGATGGCCTTGACTTGGTACTTGATACAGCCAGCACTGCCCTCGAACGAGGATGGACAGTCCGCAGGTATCTGGCATTCGAAGGGGAACACGTGCCGGCCAAGTTTGAGGGTAGTCTCGCCTTGTGATGAGAAATGAGGTTTATTTTAGTTTTGATTTAATTCTACGCTTAGTGAAATTGTGATTGTGAAATAATTAAAGCTACAATATGAAATCATTGCTTATATTTAGATACATATAATTATTATAGATCTGTCACGTTCATAGATTCTCATAGATTTTTTGGGTAAGTAGGTATCTGGTGTGGTGGATACGCAGGCTGAGCATCTGAGAGTGATCGTGAAGGTAAGATTCGTTTTTTTTTATGCTTGATAGGTTAGCCTTTGACCACTATCTCACCTGACGGTACGATGATGTGGTCGAAGGTGTTGTTCAGGCTAACTTAGAATTACTGGCTCTCAATGAGAGCTGCCGAAACACACCGTTAGGTGCTTGGTGACAGATGTTCTACTAGGGGGTGGTAGCTAGCCAGGCGAGCATTCGCAAAATGCATCGTTTGTTGGGTTGGACCTCATATAATGTCAAGAATTTTCCCAGTTCGTTTGCTGTATTCAGCATAATTCCGTGGTCTTTATATAATTGCCCACATTCGCTTGACAAAACACCTAAGTACTCGTACTAAAGTTCTACTGATTTTTCTTTTTTTTTGTAAATGAAAACGTTCTCATTTCTGATCGTTAACGGGCTGTATCTTTGGATAGGTAATATATAGCAGGCTGGAATTTTCACAGAATATGTACCCATAATAATAACAAAGGGGATCCCCCATACAAGAAACGTGTATTTTTCACGTGCGGTAACACATACAAGCAGGATACGATTAGAGTCCTATATCCTACGAATAAATACATATTTGTTCGTAGCCAATCTTTCCGTTGTGGCCCAAGGGAAAACATTGAGTATCAGATATTATGTTCCGGAGTTTTAACGAAGTTAGGTAGGGACGAACCTAGTCTATGGGTGGAGTACTAGTACTCGAAGTGCTCGTAGCAAAGTTTGGTTAGCCATTCTGAACCGATCAGCAAAGCTAAGCAACGCCCGCCGCGGTCATGAGTTGGATGGGTGACCGCTGGTGACAATACTACTGAGCGCTTCCGTGCTTCGGAGGGCACGATAAGCCGTCGGTTCCGGTTGTTGTCTTAGGTTGGCAGTCGTTATAGCATGGTGGTAGGGCATATTGCGAATGCCCTCCTGGCTAGCTACCACCCTCAAGTAGAAAATCTGTCACCAAGTAACCCTAACGATGTGTTCCGGCAGCTGTCCGTGAAGGCCAGTAATTTTCATTTATCATCATTACCTCATCATTACTTCCCATCAGGGGAGATAGTGGTCAAAGGCTAACCTATCAAGCATAATAAACAACCTATCTATGGTGGTCCTCATATAATATGTGAAGGCAATTTCGACCAAGTTCTTATGTACTGCTTCCTTCAGCTTAGTATAATAGCCCAGTATTACTGTAACAGCCAGATCGTCCACTGCTGAACACAGCCTCCCCTATTAAGGGGGTATTTGCCATAATCCCCACGCTTGGCAGGCGTCTTGGGAATCGCAGTGTAAGTTGGTAGTTCTTTAGAAGGCGCTGCTGCCCACCATCCAGTATTTTTTCCCTTAGTCGCCTCTTACGACACCCACGGGATGTTAAGGGGAGGTGCAATTCTAACCCGGCACCCCACGGGGCCCAGTATTCAGCCCAGTATTACAATGTTGTAAAATTGTGATGATGCTGTGCTCTTGATGGTAATTACCATATTCGTTTGACGAAACCCTTTTTGTATCTACTTTCTAGAAAAAATACAAAAAGTATTTCTTTTAAAATAATTATTGCTTAAAATAATAGTTACTGTATCAGCGTCACTGCTGAACACAGCCTATTAAGCATATTAAGGGGGTATTTTCTGTAATCCCCACGCTTGGCAGGCGTCTTAGAGATCGCAAGTTGGGCTTCTTTAGAAGGCGCTGCTGCACACCTTCCGTTATTTTACCGTTAGTCACCTCTTACGACACCCATGGGAAGATATGGGGAGGTGCAATACTGACCCGGCACCCCACGGAAAATAATAGTTATAAACTTCTAGTTTGCTCCAACAAAGTACGTATATGGCTAGTTTGATGTTTGATCATTCCAAGTTGTCGAATACTTTATGAGTTTTGGATACAACTCAGATACGAATGTCTATTTGTCAATTATTAAACTCGTATTTTTCGAATAGGAGTTTCATATTCAAAACTTCTAAGTAGGTAACTAGAACTCACATAATTAAAAATTCATGTGAAATAATAGTACTTAGTTTACGCAACTGTCATATAATAGAGGGTATTAAAACATGAGTGTAGTTGTTCAAAATAAGATTACACGGGTGTTTTAATACCTAATTATATGCAGTTGCATACACTATACTTTATTTATATTTATCTCATGGCTATAGGTAGCTACATTTAGGGCCTGTTTCAGAATGTTCGAGTAAGTTCCGGTTTTACTACCCAGAACATATTTAATAAATAAAACACTATCTTTGCGTTTCACAGTCATCGATTTAGCCTATCCAACGGGTAAAGCTTGAAACGCGCTGCATGTTAACTGTCATTTTTATCATTCAGTTATTTTATGTGTTGCATAGCAACCCGAAACTTTATTAAGACATTCTGAAACGGGCCCTAAATAAAATGCAATATAAAAACCAGCGTGTTGCGCGCGCAGCGCGCTCACCACAGATAATGTGTACTAAAATTGAATTGAAACCCTGGTAAGCACACATTGTAATTTAAAAACTAAAAAAATGTTTTAAAGCATTGTTTTGTTAGGAGAATAATGCTTTAATTTATTTTCTTAAAGAAGTACGTAAATAAAATATGCCAATAAAAGTCTGTATTTCATTTCATAATTAGAATATTACCGAATGAGATTATATAAAAGTATTTAAAACACTACATACATTTTGCATTTATTTTTAATATAGTGTTAATCGCATTTCTCGCAGTTTAGAGAAGGTGGTCTTTGAAGAAATGTCTGACTGCTTTGAAGGATGGAGAGACCTCGTTTCGCATGCAAGTGAGAAAACAGAACTACCTACGCTATATATAAATAGCGCGAACGAATTTTTTTCAATAAATTCTTATATAAAATAGATTATATAAAAGAAAATAGTATTTTAGGTACTCTATCATGTGCATGTTACTACATAACAATTCGAAATAAAATATGTATATATACGATTTACTATATCAATTAAGATCTTATCTATTTTTCACTGTTTTAGTAACATTAGCTTAAAACCCTGTCCTTGTACTGTCAAAATCACCAATGTTGTTGGGTTAGCGATAAGACCGCTCATTGTTTCATCTAATAATGTTGTATCTTTAGTCGTAAGTTTTTATTTATTTTTATATTAAGCTTTGTGTTGCAATAAAGAGTTTATCTATCTATCTATATTGTCACAAACTTGGTAAAGCGAAATTGTAGTGTGAAATATATGGATTCGTGTTTTCGGATCGAGAATAGTATTTGTCATATACTCTAACTCTAGCATAATTTATTAATATGTAAGCAGTACACTATTTCTAAAAATATTTTCAAATATTGCCTTTTCTAGACTCACTTCACTTTGAGCGAATTTAGCATTTACCGCACCTATTTCGTAAAACGTAAATTAACTACGTAAAAGTAAGTACATAGTGTAGTGTATCTCTATTTGTGATGTCATTGAATTAAAACGCGCGCCATCTTACAGTTTTATCTCAAAGCTTTGAGAGTTCAGTGTGGTTCCCCGCTCAGTGGTATATTTATCCTGGTTACGTACTATTGTTTATTCTGTGTTTGTGTATGGATGGATTGAAATTGATCAAGAGTCGCGTTTATTACGTCATTTCATTATTTCGGTTCAACACATAAATATCCTCTAGTACAGTAGGCATATTAGATAAACTCTGCCGTTTGACCTTGTCCTGACTAAATTGAGATTATACCACCCAACGTATATTCCTACTGAAAAGAACAATAATTTTGCTACGTCACATTAAATTAATTAGTACCTATACTATAGGTATGTATACGTAGTAATAGTATATATAATATGTAGTATAGGTACGGTTTAAAGGGAAATTTAAAGCACTCGTAGCGAAGTTAGCTTAGCCGTTCTTAACCGATCAGCTAAGTAACGTCCGCCGCGGTCATGACTTGGATGGGTAGTCACCCATCTGACATTATTACACCCATGCTAGTGACATTACTACTGAGTGCTTCAGGGAGCACGTTAAGCCGTCGGCCGTCGCTCGATTGCTGCATGAAGATAGCAATCGTTACAACATGTTGGTAGGGCATTTTGCAAATGCCCGCCTAGCTTGTTTACCACACTCAACTAGAAAATCTACGCACCTAACAGTGGGTTCCAGCCATTGCGCTAATACGTAGGTCAATGGGTTCCAGCAGCTGTCCTTGAGAGCCAGTAAAACTAGGTTAGCCTGAACAATATCTTAGAGCACATCATCCCTTGCCTTACCATCAGGTGAGATAGTAAAATTTCACTGAGTTTAAACTGTTAGTAAGTATTTAAAATATGACGTTCCCACATTTGATTGGTAAGTTTTTTTTATGCTTGATAGGTTAGCCTTTGACCACTATCTCACCTGATGGTAAGTGATGATGTGGTCGAAGATGTTGTTCAGGCTAACCTAGAATTACTGGCTCTCAAGGACAGCTGCCGGAACACACCGTTAGGTGCTTGGCGACAGATTTTCAACTTGAGGGTGGTAGCTAGCAGGCGGGCATTCGCAAAGTGCCCTACCACCATGCTGTAACGACAGCCATCCTAAGACAACAACCGGGACCGACGGCTTAACATGCCCTCCGAAGCACGGAAGCGCTCAGTAGTAATGTCACCAGCGGGCACCCATCCAACTCATGACCGCGGCGGACGTTGCTTAACTTTGCTGATCGATTCAGAATGGCTAAGCAAACTTCGCTACGAGCGCTTCAAAAAGTACTACGAATGCACTTCCAATAAAGCCAAATAAGAGTCTGACTAGCACAACGCAAGTTCCAGCTTTCGAGAAGAATCTCGACAGACAAATAAATGTTTTTTACGTATCTGTATCTGATAACCTTTGACCAATATCTCATATGGCCAGCGTGAAAGGCCAGCATATCAGATATTTAAAAAAATACAAATATTTCACCCGCGATAGGGTACCATGCTGCCAACATGAGCGCTCGAGCAGAACATTATGATGATAATTCTGACAGAATCAGCAACATCTAGCTAGTTGCAACTCAGACGTGTCCCTCAAGAAGAATCCTGTAACGTTCTTACCAGTTTTGTCCCCGATGAGGTAGATTGTCACATTCATGTAATCTTCATGGGCCCCATGTTGGACAGTATATTGTTCATCGCGGTCGTTGACTTTCCGGGTGTGTTTTGTAGTCCAATCGTTTAGGCAGGCTCCCCTGATGCGCACGTATACTCCTGTGTTAAGAGACAAAACTTATTAAAGTTAAGGCCATTATTATAACCCAAATTAGCAGCTTGTAGTTACAGATATGCAAGAAAATTTAAAAAACACTATACTTTGCACATGGACGCCGTTCTTCGATTTCAAAATCGTATGTACAGATTAAAAGTATTAAGTTTATCTATCGACTGAGATGGTTTTGAAGAAACTCGTCAATATCGTTTAGTTAGGAGATACGAACTTTGTTATGAAACTCATTTCTTACTCCAGAACTATTGCCGCTACTGACAAATATTTAGGTTAAAAATGTCGTTTAGCATCTGACAGGTTTAAGTATATACCGATATTTTGTCATAATGAATATCAAGCGTTACTTTGCGGAAATCCATTTTTAATAACTAGCAAAAAGCTGGGCCGCGTTCCGAGGGTCAGAGTGCGTTGTTCGGTTGCTTTAACTTACTCGAAGGTTCCGAACGACCGGTTGTTTTATAACCTCAAATATCGTTTTTGGCGGGGAATATTGCAAAATTTATAGACTTTTTATGATATTTTAAAAGCAATAAATAACTACTGTTACCTGCAAAATATAAAAGAGTGCATATAATTCTCTCATCAAGAAATGTCAAGGTCATGTCTGTTAAAGATTCAACATTTTAACGACCTCTTTTGATAGATAAAAAGTTGCGCTCCTACCCGAAGGTAGTGAACGACGTTAGAGTGAAAAGTTGCAATCCAAGTGCGCTCTAACCGAGGTTCAAGTCGCGGGTAGTCGATAATTACAAGTGGCTAATAGGCGTAGGGGAGGCCTTTGTTCAACAGTGGACGTTGTCCGGCTGATGATAATGACTTAAATATCGCATAATTTGCAAATATCACATTTACAAGATTTTAGAACGCAAAATGTTAATCTCGGTTGGATATCGAACACGCTCCTTCTATGCACCAATACGGTGGTACACACCTTGCCAGCCGCGCAGGTGCGCCTCTCCATATTTTTTGATCAAATTCAAAAAAGGAACATAAAAAGCAGACGAATTGAGAACCTCCTCCTTTTTTGGAAGTCGGTTAAAAAGGTACTAAATTCGACTGTTTTTTTTATGTTTGTTACCTCATAACTTTTCACGGGGTGAACCGATTTTGATGATTCTTTTTTTTTAAAAGCTGGTGCTTCCCCTATGGTCCCATTTAAATTTTATCGAAATCGGTCCAGCCGTTTTTGAGTTACACTCCAATAACTGAAAAGTGTTTTCATATCTTGATGATAATAGTCATTGACAGTAGGGAATGTAATCCCGATCCTGCGGGATCCCGATCTCGCAAGATCTCGTGTAATTTTTCGGGATCAATCCCGACGCATGATATGACGAGATCCCGTTCGCGATTGACGGGATTGGGCCACAGTGGTCAGAGACGCTACAAACGTCCACTCGGGGCAGAATCGCTTCAAGAGGAATTAGAAGAAAATCTGCGAGCGTCTAAAAGTCCTTTTGCATTTGCACGTATTTCCAAGTCGACGAGCTTAGACAAATTAGAGTCTACCATAAAAAAAGAAGTGGATTTATTTGAGTGTGGAGGAACAAGGAGGTTTGTTCCCAAACAGTGTTGAGTCGGGGAGGGCATTCTCAGCAGCGGGGTACATTGCAACGGACATTAGATGCCGTTTAGCAGATGACACTATTAATACCCTTTGTTTTTTAAGGAGTCATTTTCAAAATCACTCGTAGGTAACTTCTTCCTAATTCCCTTGAAATATGCTTATTGTTTTGATTACCTAATTTACCTATGTAATTTTCCTTAAAACCTGATAATTATTTAGTTGGTAAGATTACGAGAAAAGAATAAAGGTTTTTATTTTCTTTCTAGTAAATATGTTATTTTAGTTAACCTCACTATCACAAACAAGCAGTTATTAGCTTTTTCAGTCATCCGATTTTTTTTTTTTTTACTAGACGTGATCCCGAAAATTCCGGGATCCCGAGGGATTGATATCTCTAATACCGAAGGATCTCGAATTTGCAATCTCGAGTCGGGATTGCAGTTTTAATTTCAATGGAACGAACAATTTGCAGTCGAGTTTTTTTAAATTAATTTATACTAGTGTTTGGTATGCCTTTATTTAACAACTATATGCTACTAACAACGAACTATATACAACACAACAGCCAGGCCCGGATCTAGGGGGGGGCGAACCGGGTTATCTGCCCCGGGCGCTATATCCAGGGGGCGCAAAATTCATAAATTTTTCAGCAACATCGTCATCAGAAGAATACGTCCACTATTGAACACACATAAATGAAAATTGGTATCAGAAAGCGCCCTTGAACCTAATTGCACATTCGTAGATTTAGCCAGCTTATGATTCTTTGGCGGGAAAGCGCGGCCGCGTTGTAAATAGGTAAGTACTTACCTACAAAACGTTTGACCATGGCGCGAGAAATGGGCGCTTCTCACCGTGTATTTACTGTTTATACCTATTCCGAGCTTTTATTTCGAGATACCTATCTAAACTAAATCGGGTTAAAATTGGGTTAAAATACTTGTACTTACTATACTTGTTTGGTAGTTAAAACGACAAAACACAGCGATAAAGTAAGCATAAGTTTTATACCTAGGTAGGAAACAATTTTTAACTTGAAATGTTAAGCGACCTAACCTATCGTGTAAACCAGTTCACGTGCTCAAATAGGTATATTGAGTGAGAATAAATTACACTAGCAAAAATTAAATCACAACCAGAGAGTTGAAATACTAAAAAAATCTTAGATCACAACCTGGTACAAAAAAATACCTATGTTGATTGGCAATAAACTAAACTTACCGAGCCGCGCGCCACATCGTGCTAAGCGCCCGATCGGCCGCCATAAGTACATCCAAGTTCTATAACGAATTTCACTGCGGGTCCTACCTACCTCGAATTTTGGTAGAAAATAACACTGTGAAATTGCATACACAACCACTGGATATTAACTAAATTAACGAACTGCCTATATCGAAAGCAACAAATTTACCATTTTAAACAATGCAATCACAGACGAAGGTAGGTACGAAAACGAAATATTCGGTAATACTCGGGGCGCGCACGGCGCGGCGGACTGGCGTGATCACATCGTATAGATTTCACCAAAATGCGACAAAATCGTTGCCTAGGAGTCTAGGAGTCCAGTAGAAAGGGATGGGTCTATAATATTGTTCTTGCCATTACACGAGAAAAAGCAGGAAAGACAGATTTCGTGGACAGCACCTACAGGCCAAAAAACATGACAGAATAATCTGCTAAAGTTAAATTAGTTATATAGCGCTCGTTGGGGCGATAGTTACTTACTTATTTCTACTAACGTGAACCAACCAAGCAGGTAAATTAAATCCAACTGAACAGTAAACACATCATAATTAAGAATTCCCGTCATAGGTAACTACTTTTCTGTACTTTTCTAGATGATATCTTTCTCACTTTCTTCCTGACGAAAGGCGACAGGGCTAACGAGCTGCGCCGTACTACCCCGAGTTCGCTTCGTTTAATTCGCTATTTTGATTTTGACTATTGCGGTTGATTACTTAGATTGATAAGGTGAGAGGTGAGTGGAGTCAATATTCAAAAGATATAAATGCAATTGATTTTTGCCAAGAACTAGCCGTTTTCAAAAATCTAGTAACAGAAATTAGCGAAAAATTGAGTGCATTTGATCTCTTAGAACACCTGTGCAAGCACGACTTGAGAGAAGCATTTCCAAATGTAACGATAGCTTTGAGGATATATTGTACTTTTCTCAACCATGCTTGGAAATATGAGCATTATTTTGACAACCTTCTTCGAGATAAATCGAAATTGCTGTACTGGCCAAATACATGCGCGCAGCGGCCGGCAAAAAATGTATGAAAATCTATATCTGTCGTGTCTAGCGGCCAAATAAATTGCATAGTAAACTCATATCTGTCGTGTTATTTAAAAATGGAGCGATCTTTTACTTCGAAGCATGGCAACCAAGGAGGTAACTTATCAAAGGTTTTATTTAAATTTCGATTGGCTTGCAAATAGAACGCTGTTTATTGAAAAAAAAAAACAAATGAACACTTTAACGCGGGTAATTTTATTGTTGTTTGTTAATAGTCATTGATTTTGAAAAGTATTTATTTGTTTCGACAAAATGAGTTCAAAAGTGAAAACAATGAGTGTGATGAATTTAATTCAACGCCTCCTGAAATTCATCACCTCTTTTTTCACCTCTTTAGAATGATCCCAAACCAACATAAACCCCGGAAAGTCCACTTTAAAATTCATAAATTGTACATTTAACAACTGTATTTTCAAATGAAAAATTCTGCCTAGGTACTACTTTGTTTTAATTTCCGCGTATTATTTGAGAAAAGCACTATACAAGCCTTGGCCACAACTAGGCATTGATGGACTTACGTATGTATGCCTCGGCTTCGCCTCGGCTCACATTTACACGTCCGTCCATCAATGCCTCCTTTGCTGGCCGCTGCAGTAATGAACTATACCGTCAACATCAACATTTTTAAAAGTTAACTTTTTGTTCTAGCAGCAAAACCCCGTACGAACGAGTAAAGTTCACACCTCTTTACTGAGGTATAACTTTACTGTGACTAAACTTCAATCCTGTTACTTGATCTTGACTAAGTAATACAGATTATATTATGCATATATTACTTGACACTGGCTATATGCCCTTACTGGGCTAAATAAAAAAAAACTATTGGTGGGGGGGCGCCAAAACAAGTTTCTGCCCCGGTTCGAAAAAATCGTAGATCCGGGGCTGACAACAGCTACTACAATAAAAGCATATGTTCACGTAAATTGTACGATTGTTGTTGTTGATTATTTATTCACGTAAATTGTATGTAAATATTATAATATTATTATTTAACTAATATAGCAATATATATTAAATATTACTAACACTATGGACATAAGTCTGAAATAAATGTTTTATTATTATATATTACTAGCTTTCCGGGCGCGGCTCCGCCCGCGCGTATGTCGGTTATCACGCGAAAACATTAACCTCTTTTTGCGCAGTCGGATAAAAACTATCCTATGTTTTTTCCTGGGTCTCAAACTATCTCCATACCAAATTTCATTCAAATCGATCCAGTAGTTTTGGCGTGAAAGCGTAACAGATAGACAGACAGACAGACAGAGTTACTTTCGCATTTATAATATTAGTACTGATTATTATTTGGACAACCTATAAGTCATAGCAGACTCATAGGCAGTCCAAATGCTCCAGCCCACTCCCAGTTGGCAGCGTGCCCAGCATGCTGGCATTTATGCTTAGTACTTGTTCACGTAATGATGTTAAGTGACATAATATATGTTATTACATAGAAACAATGATGTGATCTGTGACAAGGGATCGATTCCCGCATATGCTAACAAAACTAAAATACGTCTGTTTAAATTCTACATATATTTCTACATACCATAGCACACGGAACCTACAAGACCATAATAAGGAGGCCAGATGGGATGGAAATGGGACAGATGTATACCTACCTACGTGACGTCGTGCCGATGTTTGACTGTTGAATTATATTGCACAACTCAGTAAGTGGCTGGAAGAGTTTTGAAGTAGCAATGTTTGTAAAAACCAATCCTGATTTAGAGATTCTTAAAAGAATCAGATGCCGTTACACGACGAGATAAATGAAAATTGTCTATAAGTACATCCAGGCAAAATCAAAGGGATATTAGGAATGGCACCCAATTTCTTTTTTTTTTTTGCAGGTTAGACTTTGAACACTATCTCACCTGATGGTAAGTGATGATGTGGTCGAAGAAGTTGTTCAGGCTGACCTATAATTACTGGCTCTCAAAGGACAGCTGCCGGAACACACCGTTAGGTGCTTGGTGACAGATGTTCTACTTGAGGGTGGTAGCTAGCCAGGCGGGCATTCGCAAAATGCCCTACCACTATGCAAGAATAAAGTACCTATAAAAATATATTAGAGGTATAATCATAATTTAATAGGAGATTGAAAAATATACTGACTGCAAAATGCTACTACACAATAAATGACTATTTAAATTATTAATTGTGACATATTATTATTTTCTATTTTTATTCCAATGGCATAATATCAATATCGTTTTATTTAATTTAATAATTGTAATTTACATATAATTGCAGTTAATATTGTATATTATAATTTAATCAAAAATATGATATATTGAACACCTTAATGATATACCTACCACAGCGCTCATCCAATTTCAAAGACAATATTTTGTATATAACAATAACATAATTTGAATTAAATTGAGAGTACATCCGAGGTTGGTCGATAATTCCAGGAATTCGTTTGTACCTACTTACCACAGAATTATTATCTATCTGCCTACGAATAATTACAATAATACGCATTGTAACCGTTTCCGTAGTAAATAACCTCATACCCTTTTTATTCTGTGCTCATGCACGAGTTTAACACGAGTAAGTATGTATTATTTACTCACTGGGGTTGGTATGTACCTAAGTGTCAATCATATTAAGTAGGTACATATTATTTCTCTGAAATTTTTAATGTATATAATAGTTTTTTTTTTATGTTGGTAGGTAGGTAACATACTTATCAAGGTTTTAAAAGGATAACAAAAAATAATAGAGCAGTCACAGTCTATGTAACTTTTTATTCTGTGATAGAGTGGTGTAGGAAATAGTGATATCTAATACGAAATAGCGTAAATTACTTTTGTTGCTAATGATGACGTTATTATTATTAATAGTTACTAGATATCAAATACGTATGACTACATATTATAAAAAAACGGCCAAGTGCGAGTGGGACACGCGCACCGAGGGTTCCGTACAAACCTGTACATATAAGTAAAAGCTATGGTACCTACCTATTTTTATTGTCAAATAAAATCCATACCTAACATTTTAAAATTATTAATAATATTTTTATAATACCTAGGATGAAACTAAAAATATATGCTTTTCGCAATTTTTCCTTTATCTGTGCTATAAAACGTTGCTTCGTACCAAATTACAAGACTGAGTTCACGGGAAGTACCCTGTAGGTTTTGGCTCATGCAAGTGTTGAAAATTTGCGACACAAGGGTCTTTTGTCTGCATCTTTTGATTGCGTTGACTTAGAAGTTTGATTTTTCCACAGCTCTATGGGACTGTAAAACCTAAGTTATTGATATGAATTTCAGCTTGATGCCTCCACGCATTCCTGAGAAAAAGGGTCTTGACAGAAAGATAGCCGAACAACAAAGTGATCCTATTAGGGTTCAGTGATTTCCTTTTGCGGCACGGAACCCTAAAAACCGTCTTCCTCCGAAAAGTGTGGATTACTTTAATTCGTTTGGCCGATATTTTAAAGCCAAACTACCTACTGAACCAATTTTAAAGTTTATGGGACAAATGTAAAAAAATAATTTATAATAATTAATAATTATCTTACACCACAAGAATATCCGTACAAATGTATGGAAAAAGTTTTTCGCGTTTTTTGACATTTCTAGTACTCAAACCTCGATCGGTCCAATAGAGACTTTTGATCCCTATAAGAAACAGCATCAAACATTTTTTTTGTGAAAAATTACCATTTTCTTGCTGACTGTACATTTTTCCAAAATTAATGAATGCAGTTCAGAATACCTTATACATTTTGTCCCGTTTCAAAAATTCACCCTTTAATGTGCTAATAAATTCATCACATCAATGTGTAGGATAATCACTAAAGCCTAGAACTCTAACCTTGCTACCCCATCGAGTCTTAGCGCAGTATACTATAGGATATATATATATATACATATATACTATAGGCAGTATATACTTACATGTGACACTTACATGTATTATTGATGAGCGCAGTGCAGTGTTGCACCACGTACCTTTGTGGAAGGTGTAACAGGCAGACGCGTGACTTACGTAGTAACTAATGAGTAATCTGTGGCGTGACGCTTACCATCAAGCGACTGACTCAGACGTCTCATATCAATATAATTTATATACAAACATTGACCGTATATCTCGATGTATACAAATAAACTTCTATATAAACTAGCGGCCCGCCCGGCTTCTAGCGGGTATTTTACAAAAACTTCAAACAAATACAAACTTATGTTTGGTAATATTCTAGAGCCTATGTTTATCAGGGATCATGTAGAATTCTAATGGTGAAAGAATTTTTAAAATCGATGCCGAAGTTTTTAAGTTTATTCGTTACATACAAAAAACAAATCTTTCCTCTTTAAATTATTGATTAATTAATGGAGATAAAGATATATACCTATCCGCCGCCAGCAACAAAACGTTTATTATACTCGCAATGGTCAACTACAAGGTTATCTTATTAAAATTAAACTTGAGTTTAGCGCGATAGCGTTGGAATTTGTTAGATTTACATTTAACTGAATATATTTAAATCCGGGGCCACCAGCACAGAATAAATAATAGACAAGTTCCTACTGCGTATGTATGTAGGAACGAGCAAGTACTTACCGTGAATCTTTGTAGTTTCGCTTAGTTCGAATTCCAATTTGCCAGATAATATCTGACCTGCACGATATCTCGCATTGTCATTATTGAACACTATTCGACCATCACCAAACCCCATTATTGTAATAAAATTAATAGAATATACAACACTATAAACATTCGCGTTTTACCGCCATCAAAAACGAATGACCGAAGCGGTGATAACGACCGAGTGTTGAGTGAGTGAGTAGTGAGTTGATTTGATGCGAGGAGCGAACACTATCGAAGCCCCGAAACGCGTATTTTCCCGAATCAAACGAACCAAATACCAAATGCCAGCGTTGCTAAATAGTTACAGTTTTCGTAACTGTTGAGCCTCTCGTGTAACTTGTATGTAATTTTGGAATCGGAGGCAGTTTTCGTAACTCGTCATAATACGTAAATAGGTAATATTGTTTCTTTTCAGAAGTTAATAATTAAATAAGTTGATTAAACTGCAGTCTCAATTAACTATGAAGGACAATTGAAATGCCTCCTTAAAGTTGTATAAGTCAGACTCAAAAGCTACGTGTGAACATGACAAAGAAACGAGTTATGTTTCAAGGTCTGTTCCTCAAGTTGGAGTATTTTTTTTTTGCACAATACAATGTTGCTATTTCGGTAAAAATAGGAATGCTTGACAGTTTTTGGTGCCCGCAAGCCCAGCAAAGGATAAAATATGTTAATGCACATGTCTGTATGGCCTTGTTGCAGTAAGCGTTGAATAACGATCGTGCGGTTACTGGTTCAAATCCTGCTATGAGCTTTGAAAGTTGAGAAATGAACTGTGGCGTGGTCTATCTGTAATGTCGACGTATGCAGCAACCTCATTCAAGATCTGAAATTTCTTCTACAAAGTTCGCGAGTTTTTGTGAGGATAAGGTTCCATGCAGGATTTTAAAATTTTAATTAAGGACACGAACAGCTGGTGAGTAAGTGCAAGATAATTTGTTCAGCTCCTCGCCTTGTGAACTCGTGATCCTCTTGTGCCCTAGTATTTTCCTCCTCACGCTTTTTATAGGAGTCATCTTGACTTTGACGGTTCGATTTGATAATAAAGGAAAATGAACCGTTGTGGCCGCTTTCTCCAAATGGATGGAGAGCTAAGTTTGATCATGAATTTCTGGTCAAAAGCTGAAGTTGTAAAATTAAATGACTTCATCTCCTATGTAGATATAAATACCGTATCACCATTGTCGCTCATAATCGTATTGATTATGAGCGACAATGTTTTCGAAGGAACGTTATTCACTTCGAAAACATTTGTAGAATTCTGCAAGTCAGATGGCATTCATCATATGTTTTCTCCTTCATGTAACGAAATAATGGTGTCAGATAACTGCCAAAATGTCTCAAATAAAGGCTGTTGAAAATTTTATTCGACTGGAAATTTGTGGGCAGTACTATTTTCGGAGTTTCTGTCTAGGTGCCATCGACAAATCTCCTGCTGAACTGCTCTTCAGCCGCCTTTAGTGAACCTAACCTCTTGACCTGATTCCTTATCACGTATCATAGTGTTTACAGGCTAAATGTTACACAGGTAGGTAACGTTCACCCTGACTTTGCAACTAATAAAATGGTTTGGGTTAGGAATTTTCTAGCGACCACTGCTTTCAAGGTGAGAGCATATTCCTTTCTCAAAAGCTGGCAACGGATCCTCGGGACTTCTGGTGTTGCGGATGTTGGGCGATGATGATTACTTATCACCATTTGAGCTAAGCATGTTTGCCCTACTAAAAAAACCGTAATCAATGTCCGTAAATGATATAACTTCTCGACGGGGAATGCGTCAATATATGTACCGCAAGGGTTAATTCAGGACCCAGAAAACCTATCATAACACCTATCTTAAAACCTAGAAAACAGTCCTTTTTATATGGAATCTAGGACTAGTAACCTAAATCATTAATAATTGTATTAAGTGTAGATATTACTATTTTTAAATTTGAATCAATTATTTACAAATTTACAATGAAAATATTTAACTAGTACAAAAATTAATAAATCTAACTTTTAGTTGCCTGTATTTTTTATTTTGTTACAATAAAACTTTTATATATTAAGGGCCTGTTTCAGAATGTTCGAGTAAGTTTCGGTTTTACTATCCAGAACATATTTAATAAATAAAACACTATCTTTGCGTTTCACAGTCATCGATTTAGCCTATCCATCGGTTGAAGCTTGAAACGCGCTGCATGTTAACTGTCATTTTTATCATTCAGTTATTTTATATGTTGCATAGCAACCCGAAACGTTATTAGGACATTCTGAACGGACCCTAAGATCAACTACGATTTAAGCAAGTTTACCCTACCTACATAAAGAACCGGAGTAGCATTGAGTGAAGGAGCCTAAAATAAACAATGAAAACATTTTTTCACACAAAGCTAATATTTAATAGAGATGCGTAAACTGTGCAATAACAATAATATAAGTGACACAGAAGTGTAACACCATTCCGAGCAGGTTCGCGTCGAGAGGCAACATTTTGTACAAGGCGAACTTGAGAGGACGCGCTCCCACGTAGCGCATGAACCTCTCTATTTCACGGTGCTTTGTCTCGTCTGAAAGTTAATAAATAGATAGTTAGAAGACTTTACCTCACTACCTCTGTTATAATCGTATTTTTTATCTAACCGATCGGCAAATGTATACCTATCGTGGGTGTCGTAAGAGGCGACTAAGGGAAAAATACTGGAGAAGGGCAACAGCGCCTTGTAAAGAACTGCCAACTTACACTGCGATCCCCAAGACGCCTGCCAACCGTGGGGATTATAGCAAATAACAGGCTTAAGGGCAAGACCGTAGTCAAAATAATTTCTAATTCGGGCGGAGCTAATAGAAATGGGAGTTAACTTTTAACTCATAAAAATATTCAGTCGCACGGCGGCACTAGTCGCCGTACCACGGATAGCGTCGCTAAAATTGTAGAGTTTCGTGCGCTATTAGAAGCGGCAGAACAGAAGTGTAGATAACAACATTTTTATCTACAGTTACTGCAAACCTCTAAGGTAAAAAAATATTATCACTTGTAGGTAATTATATTTTTTTAATAGACTAAGTGAAGCGAGGTCTCGGTGGAGGGCTGAGCAGTGTATATTTCCCCGTCAATGAATCTCGATTGCCTTAGTCGATTTTCTTGAAATTTGGTAGAAAGGTGCCTATTATGCATATCAACAGAATTTGCAAGTAAGAACCTGTAGGAGCTTAATTGGTTTGTGGTTTGCTGAGATTATAGGGTCCATAAAACGAGGTTATAATTTAAAATTCAAAAGTATTATCTCAATATTGTGCTCAAAAAAGTACTCTGACTTCATAAAGCGGTACGAAACACGGTAATATTATCTATACAGTATTTTAACTCGGCCCTGTCCTCGAAAAAACTACCTACAGCCGCGCGGTACCTAAACATGCGATAGGGCTGCTCGCCTCCAGCATTTTAATTACATTTGCCTACTTTGTGTTTCCATTTTGTTTTGTGATTGTAAATATACTTTTTTTATATAAGCAAACTAGTGATTCGCCCCGGCTTCACATGAGTATTTAACAAAAAAATCAAAACTTATAAATTCAACATATAAAAAACCAGTTAATTTGACATAACTGTAATAGTTAGACTTATAGTACCGCGGACTTTTTTAAAGATGTCTTCTATAAAATTGTAGTATATCACTTGGCTCTATTTTCAATGATTTCCGTAGCATATGCGATATACCTAACGATTTTTTTTGGTATTTTTTTCGCACTTTATGTTACGTTATCGAAGTTTACATACGACCTAACTTTTTGAAAATCTTCTATAGCCTATGTTCATCAGGGATAATGTTGGATTCTCATGGTGAAAGAATTTTTCAAATCGGTCTATTAGTTTCAGAGCCTATTCAATGCAAACAAACAAACGCACAATCAAATTTTTCCTCTATTAGTTTAGATAAAATACTTTGTAAATTGAATAGGAAGTGTGTAAAAATGCGTGTTGTTTTTCATTGGTAGTAAAAAATATTTGCACCTCGACTGAAACGTATGAAATGCTTTATTATTGAATTTTAAAGTATAAAGCTTAATCGAAAATTGTTTTGGCAAACATGGACAAGGTGGAGAGCAGTGAATATCTTTTACTTGGTTATAGATACCTGCAGCTATTTTACAATTAATATGTTTAGTTTGGACGAATTCATGCAACCAAAAACAGCACAACATATTCTACTCGTCATATTAAATATGTACTTGAACTTATAGGAGTTATCCGCACCAACCACTGGGTTACTGTCATATACTTACCAACTCTAAAACAGAAACTTGCAAATTTACTCTTGATCATATCTAAATATCTATAGATAAATAAATATTATGCATAGGTATAATTTCAGTTATAGAAAGTCATTTTGCAATTTTAGAGTTTATTTATGAGATAACATAATAAGTACAAATAATAATATAATAAAAGTTCAACATTTTAATAGAAGTATAATCCCAATGCAATGCTCAGTAATAAAATAAAAGATAATAAAAATAATAAAAGATAACTGTAATGAAACTGCCATATAAGATTCACCCTACCGCTACTAAAAGTGGTACAGGCAGAATCGAACCAAGTTTCTGAGTCACATTGGTTAAAGCACCCCACTCGTAGGTGCTTCAGTTATCGCGGCCTTTCATCATGGAGACCAGTTGAAGATATGGAAAATACTCCCAAGTCAGACCTCAGCCTTCGGCCTCGCAAGTCACTCACACGAATTGGACTGCAGTCTCGCCTTGCACTCGCCCTTTGAACTCACGCACTATCCGTGCTCTAAATGTAGTATGATGGAGAAGAAGAGCTCGTAGGGCAAATCCAGAATGATGGAATTCAAGATAGCCACCATACAAAGTACTCCGATCACACTGAAGCTCAGCTTTACTTCAGGAGGATCGCACTTCAGCATTTTTTATGGCAGCCATCTTGAATTCTGCTATTTTGGATTTTTTTGCATGTTATTTGACTGCTCTCTCGATTCCCTATGTCATTTGTTCAAAACTCCTTTACTTATCTGTAACCGTTTACCAGATACGTCATATATCTTCACTTGGCAGGCGTCATTTTTATGATTTCCCATTATTATCATATCACGAAAACCACTTTGTTATTTTCAGTTTAGAATACTTTCTTTCCCCATGACTCCTTCCCATAGAACAATTTAAGTCAATGGTTTCAAAACATCTATGTATGGCGGCCATCTTAAAAAATGACGTCATCGAAAAATAATTTCTAAATTCGGAATAACGACGCCTAAAACCACCCAGATGTTGATTTTCAGACGGATCGGAGCAACTTGAATTTTACCTGCCGTCTTGAATATGTCATTTTGGTTTTTGTCAAGTCTCATTCGACTGCTGCCATTAAAAGTTGTACGAGAAGAATTGTACCGGGTCACTTTTCCTAAGGAACCCCATTTATTAAAATATATAAAATAAAATTATAATAATAGTACACATTATCACTTTTGCTATGAAAATTGAAACTATCTACAGAAGTAACGGTTCAAAAGTTACGGGTACATGCTTTTAGAGGTAGTACGAAAGAACAGCGGAGTCATACAGATGTAACACACATTTCAATCCGACTAACTACATACTAAGTATTTAACTTTTAAAGTCAAAGAGATAAAGAGATATAGGTAAGTTCCCTTTATTTGAATGATTGTATATATAAATACCTAGAAAGTAGTTGGTCGTCTCGGAAAGTGTGTTAAGGGTATTGGGAATAGGTTCTCATTTAATTGTACAGTAACCTAATAATAACAAAATTAAATATTTTACCAAGGGTTAAAAGTCTAGATACCTACTAAAATAGGAATTAACAATGCCGTGTCTGAACTTTAATCAACTCGCTCAAAAAAGTTATTATAAAGATTTTATAAATCAATATAAACAAAAGTACTTCCCCAATAAATGTTTTACTTGAGTTTCAATAATTTATGACTTCCAAATTAACGTATGGTAAATAAATATTGTAATATTTCGTAAAATAAATGCACAATAATGATGGCGTAACGAACGGCACAGATCCCACGTCCAAACGGCCCGAGCGCTGCGGGCAGACTGATTTTCGTTGCGATTTCTTCTCGCGATCAGAGAATTTTGTGGCAAAAATTCATAAAAATGTTTTCAACACAAGTTAGTAAGTAGTTCATTAGAGTATAGTATTAGCTATTTTAAAAAAAAAGAATTATTGCATTTAATTCAACTATGCCCCTTAAATTAATAAAAAACAATCTAAAAAGGGTCGCCGATTACAATTTATTACAGAAAAACTAATAAGTTTTAATAAAAACTAATCAACTAATTCACTCAATAAAGAATTGAAGAATATTATATATTTTTTTCGCACATTTTGAACTCATAGTTTCAGTACAAGAAGATTCCAAAAGTGCGCGTTTCACTACGGTGATCGCCTTAACAGGGGAGGTTGTGTTCAGTAGTGAACGATCCGGCTGTTACAGCAACCTACATTAAGCCAATAATCTCGCATCTCATATTTTCAGAATTTAGAAGCGGTGCGGTGATGGTTTATATGTTTTCCTTAATTTCAAGTACATCTTGAACCTTTGCCAAAAACAGAATTTCTGCACGGACCCCATAATTGTTCAATGCCAACTCTCTCTTAAAATTATGAGAAAATTCAAACTATTAGCACCAGGTCTGACAAATGTCCTACTACTGTCGGATAATGAAGCAAGCTAAAGCTTCGATTGCAACGTGTCACAGAAAATGACTAATCAGTAGGTAAACAAAATTACAACAAGAAATAATATACTAAATAAAAATGAAGCGAAAAACATTGAATGAAATTACGGAACTTTTCCAATAAGTACGAGAAATGTTGTAAAAACATATAAATCCGACAAAAATTTACAAATATAAGAAAAAAAAATACACATAAATATTACTTAAGACAAAAAAAACATACACAAGACATATTTGGGAAATGGATTGTGAACACGGGAGCAGTGAAGAAAGTATTTAACTAGGTAACAAGAAAAAAATCTCCCAAGTGCGAGTCGGACTCGCGCACGAAGGGTTACGTATTACGTACCATTAGCTATACAACATTAGACTTCATATATTAACCTTTTTTTGTTTTATCGTGTGCGAGTCCGACTCGCACTTGGCCAGCTTTTTGTATTTATTGTTATAGCGGCAACAGAAATACATCATCTGTGAAAATTACAACTGTCTAGTTATCACCGTTCTTGAGATACAGCCTGGTGACAGACGGACGGACGGACATCGAAGTCTCAGTAATAGGTTTTTACCCTTTGAGTACGGAACCCTAAAAATGAATAGTATCTATAATAACAAAGAAAATAATCGTTTCAAAATGACATCATTTAGGTATACTGGAAGAAGCAACGAAATTCCATGACGAGCAGTATGCAGAACATGCTGTTTAACCTCCAATGAAAAAAAAATGCTCCCGGTGACGATTACGTTATCAACGAAGCATCAAAATCAGATAACAGAATCATTTATCACGCCGTTACAAAGAATTGTAACAACATCCTGAAGGACGGATAATCTAACATACTCTTACACAAAAGAGACAGTACAATTAGGAAACTGAACATAAATTAGCTTGATTACCAACATAGTAACCAAACGAAGTCTATCACTGTACTTGGAAGATGACAATAGGCTGGGCCTATTGCATGATACCAAAAATATCTGGCGAAACGAGGCTATTTATTCTCCAGGTGATAGGTCTCTTAGCAAGAGTCCGTTTTGGTGAGTACCATCGCAGCGACAAATATTCTGCTTCGAAGCAGTAGTGTGCAAATATTACTCGTTACTTCATCGCATAACAAAAACACTGCGGTGATTCTTCCTTTTTCCTTATTTAAGTAAGTTAATTAACTTTAAGTATCAAATTAGATTCTGGCAATGGATACTTTTCTTAATAAAGTCTTGCAGAGATTTAGAGTTTACCTTTTTCTGTAAGCAGTTGATCATGAAGAATTACTTTGATTTTTCGAGCCTCCACAGAGAGTTTACCAGCGGTCAGTGCAGGCGTTATTGATATCAAAAGTACTATAGGAAAATAGAAATGCTTTATCAATGTTCTGTAATTCCAATACTGTAAAATAAAGTTTTCATTAGACCCTCGAGGTGCCGGGGTAGAATGTCGCTGTTATTAATTATATTTGCAATATCATTGATATGTAGACGTTAAATTGACTATAAATTACATAATGATTCTATTAGCAAATTTGTTGATTGTTCTATTATACAATATCTGGAATTATACAGTAAAGTTAATGAGAAATGTTTTTATGAAAAATGTTTGTGCAAGTTTTCTCATAGTCCATCACAATTTAAGTTTTCGCACATTTAGTAGAAATTATAACTGAAGTTGCACGTAGCACGTGCGTGGGCTCAATAATTAAGTTGATTACAATTACATAAATATGAGGATTAATTTTTGACTTCTTTCATTAGGTACATTAAAATTCACTTTATTTCATACTCTATTACATTATACGTGTACTTCTCTTTCAATATTACTTTAAAAAAGTTAGTTATCTGATTAGGTAAGTATATTACTTTGCCAGATGCTGTCTTAACTTTTAACTACAAGTAAGGTTTTGTAATAACTTAGAATATTAAAAAAGGTTTGTTTTACCGGCAGCGGTATGCCTTTATGAAACAAAACACTACGAACTATATACAACACTACAGCTACTACAATAAAAGCATTTAGACAACCTATAAGAAAAGGTTAGATATAGATTAAATAAGACCTAGTACATTAAGCATAATTAAATTATATAAACTCTAAAATATCTACAAAAGGTAAACTAAAGCACAATGGAAAGACTTATCGTAGAACTAATGGAATTCTCAAATTCACCTTAAGACGAGGCTGCTGAAAAAATACTCTCATTCGACTAGTTTTTTTAACCAACTTAAATAAAGCAATCGACACGTTAACTTAAATATTTGATTTTCAAACCTTTTTCTATCCGTTGTTAAGACAGAAACACATTTGAAAGAAATTTACTCGATAGTTTTAATTTTTTTAAATGAAGCCTTTTCTTTAAATTATTGGATTTTTCTTGGAAACTACGTCAGTTACATATCAATAATAAATACACATAGAAAGGACATGTAGTTTATTATCCACTGTAAAAGTAAAATTTACCTAGAGTTATTAGTATTCTCATAATAAATTAAATTGTGTTTTAGACTTACGACCTTTAGTTCTGTGCAGGATTACGGTCAATCGGAAGATTCGATATTCAACCTTATTAGCTTACGCTTACGAAATAAAATCAATGCGTAAGAGCTGTCCTTCAGTGCCGCGCTGTGCGCCGTTGGACGTGGACCTATCGCTCGCGCGCTATCACCTGAGCAGTATAAATACGTATCTTGGTAGGTATATCAATCAATATGGGAAATAAAGATAACTAAAAATAAAAAAAGGAAGCAGAAGAGTCGATACAAAGACTTTGCAAGAATTATGAGAGAGGCAAAAGCGTATAATATTTCAGTTTTTTTTTACCTATTGCACCTATGCAAATTTAATATTCGTTTGTGTTTATTCTATTCATGAAACATACTATCTCGACCGAACTAAGAGATTCTATACCAACTAGGTTTCCTATAGTACTGTAATGGAGCTGTAAAATAGCTATATGTCGTACTAATCTAAGTATGATTAGTAGGGTACTATAATATTATCTGGTATATGTATAATTATGGTCTCACCTGATGGTAAGTGATGTGGTTGAAGGTGCCAAACAGGTGTAAACAAAAATTATCTGGCTCTAAAGTACAGCTGCCGTTCAACCGTAAATGGAGTTGAGTGTTGCTAAATAATAATAACACAAGCGTAGCAAATCAAAGCATTTGGTTTGGTGGGTAGGTATATCGCAATAAAACATCGAACATTCTTTATGTCCCTCAAGACTAGATGTAGATTTATATCAATGAAAGAATATTCAGAATCAGGCAAGTAGGTATATATTCAAGAGATTATCTACAAAGTCACCTGCATAGGTACTTTTAAATATACATTTTATCACTTAGACATGTACATATAAGTATCGATTTATACAAAAATAATAGAGTGGAATAAATAGATTGTGTATATACTCGTATAATAAAAAAGACTGTGCTCAAAAATGCACCTTCTTTCTCAGGAAAAAAAAAATAAATCAGTCGAAGTCCGAGATCACTCGGAACAGGGAGAACTGTCGGAGTCGCCATTAGGGCATGGATCCCGGAATTCCGAGATTTCGTAACTCCGGAATTTCGGATGATTTTTTACAATATTACAATTCCGGAACTGAAGTGAATGTCGCAATCCGATACTCATATAATTATTTGTAAAATAAGTTACCACCAATAATAAAATTTGCATATTTGTACTCTCGCTGCGAAATGAACCGTAACGCGCGCGAAGTTTGAATTCAAAATGCAAAGATAATGCCGTTTCAAGTGAGATCAACGGTGAAGGTGATGCCGAAGTCTGTGATATAGGTGTTGATGAAGCTGAAGTCAATGAATCAACACTGCAAAGACAGCTGGATAAGGATCTCAGTAAATGCAAATTACCTCGCACGAAACAAAAACGACATTTTGATCTAGTTGGATTCGTAAAAGTTGAGACAGCCATATACGATAATGGTGGAGAACGTGGTATTTATTTGACGCAGGCATACTTTTTTTTTATTTTTTTTATGCCTAATAGGTTAGCCTTTGACCACTATCTCACCTGATGGTAAGTGATGATGTGGTCGAAGATGTTGTACAGGCTAACCTAGAATTACTGGCTCTCAAGGACAGCTGCCGGAACACACCATTAGGTGCTTGGCGACAGATTTTCAACTTGAGGGTGGTAGCTAGCCAGGCGGGCATTTGCAAAGTGCCCTACCACCATGCTTTAACGACTGACATCCTAAGACAACAACCGGGACCGACGGCTTAACGTGCCCTCCGAAGCACAGAAGCGCTCAGTAGTAATGTCACCAGCGGTCACCCATCCATCTCCTGACCGCGGCGGACGTTGCTTAACTTTGCTGATCGATTCAGAATGGCTAAGAAAACTTCGCTACGAGCGCTTCAAAAATACAATTATAATATATAATAATACAATTATATTTTAGGTGTTCTTCCCACAAGTGTTGAGAGCGAAAGAGTATTTTGATGTGCCGGGTACTTTTGTAACCGGCTACAAAGCTCGCGATCAGATAAAATGTTAGATGCTCTGATACTCTTGAAAACACATTATCAAGAAGAGCTATCTTTTTTGAAAAGTGATTCTTGTCTGATTTACTTTATATTTCTTTTTAGTATAAGTTAATTTAAACATCTCAATTTCCAAAAAAATACGATAACGTAGTTACGATTATTTTAATTTATGTCTAAGGTTTGTTCGTTAAACCTATTTTCATGATCTCAGAAGAGGAGAACTTGTTGATATTGTTCATTGTGAGTTGTTGAATCTTATATTCATCATAATTAATTAGAGAGTAGTTATTTAATAAGCTACATTGCAATTTAAAATAGCTAGCACACGTTGATTTTGCTAATAAAAGTTGATTAAGATAGAATATATAAGAATTTGTAATTTTGTAATAAGATTTACTTGTCAATAATATACTGAAAAGTTGATTATTTTTTGTTATATTTAGATACCTACTAAGAAAAACCTAATAGAAGGCTGTTTAATGTTCTAAGTCAAGAGTTTTGTCGATTTATTTAGCTTTATAATAAATATTTGATTTAACAAAACAATTTAGGTAATGCCTATTTATTGTTTTATTAGTATTTACTATACTTTTTTCAAATTCCGGAACTGGTTTCGGAATTCCGGAATCGAACCAGTAGTATCGTAACTCAGTTCCGGAATTGAAAATCATCAGATATTACATGCCCTAGTCGCCATCTCATATTATAAGTTTAGACTGTTCTTCCACTACACGAAAATAAGTGAGTAATTCTTTGAACATAATACTTTAGTATTGCTAAATTTGCAAATTTTATTCACAGGAAATTTCGTAAAGGAAATATTTTATATACTACCTATATTAGGCTAAAAATTATTTTGACCTATCCATAGCAGAGCAGCAGGTAAAATTAAATAAAATAACGTATAAATGTATAAATACAATGAAATTTTCTTTTTTACACTGAAAAAAAAACTTTACATTATTATCGCCCTGCACTTGTCACACCTCTGTAGGATCGGTATAAACAATATATTTTTTCTGAGTACCTACACAAAAGACAACGCATTGACATAATTGTGCGGAGTAAGACTTAAATTTTATGGCCGGCCTCCTATCTGAAGCAATACTCCTTTGCGAATGCCATCGTTGATACGTATTATACTTGCCTTCACCCCCTTTTCGGTTATTAGGGTATTAGATAGATGGTAAAGAGCGATGTTGTACTCTTGACGTGCAAAAAATCTGACGTGCAAATTATCTGAATATATATATTTAAATTCATTTATTCATATTCCCAACACCCCCTTTCTGAAGGCCGAGCTTCAGCAGGGGCGGAGCAATTTGTATGGTGGCCGTCTTGAAATCGCCATTTTGGATTTTTGACAGGTGTCATTCGACTGCTCTCCCGACATTTATCCTTACAAATTGTGCGAAATTGATTGTCGGACAAACAGAAATGTACAGTTGCTTTTCTGAAGGCTTCAGGTAACTGATTGTCTGTAAAATGTATTTTGCAGGTATATATATCAATCAAAAATCTGATTGATATTATCAAACTGAAGGCTAAATGCACATTTTGCATGGTGGTAGGGCACTTTGCGAATGCCCGCCTGGCTAGCTACCACCCTCAAGTAGAAAATCTGTCGCCAAGCACCTAACGGTGTGTTCCGGCAGCTGTCCTTGAGAGCCAGTAATTCTAGGTTAGCCTGAACAACATCTTTGACCACAGCATCACTTACCAACAGGTGAGATAGTGGTCAAAGGGTAACCTATCAGGCATAAAAAAAAACATTTGTTATATAACTAAATGCTAATTTGCCGTGTAGTATGGAGACAACAAATTAAAAATAGAAATTCTACAAAAAGATGAAGAATTTTGGTCGAAAAAAATGGAGACAAAACTTGTCACATTCTATATGAACTCCCTTCTGCCCGAGCTGGTCGATCCCCACCACCCTAAGAAAAGACTGATCCGGGATCAAGAATATGCGGATACTTCTAGAAAAAGATAAAATCAAGAGGAGGCTGTCGAGGGTGACTTGCAACATCAAAGTGCAAATGCTTCAGTACTTCCTCCCGCCATAAAAAGAAGACTTGACTTAATGTTGTCTTAGGTTTTCGCGATTGTTACACATAGTAATTAAACAACATTTAACGGTTTAAATCGCGTATATTTATCATTATTTTTGTCCTGACGTTTCAAACACTTTGCAGTGATCGTGGTCACAGGGTGACGATCGGGGGGACTGCAAACTTGAAAAAAAACTTGACTTTCCGTTCCGATACTCGTTATTTCTCACGTACACTTTTGCATATCATTAATTCTGTATAATCATTAATACTGTATAAATTGAAAATAATATATTTTTTATTTCATAAATGATTTTTTGATAATTTATATACATCTTAACTTAATTTGTCTATAACCACTTACTAACAATCTAAGAATCCACTGTTTTTATTTAAATGTCTAATTTAGTCACCTGTTCCAGTGCCACTCACTCTCTCACTTATCTGCCATGTTGCATTAATAGAAGCTTGTATAACATGTTGTCTACAATGTTTCTGCAGTTGTGTTATTTTTTAAAAACCCTAAGTTTAAGGCCATTACAATTCCGTATATAGACTCTTCTGCAAGTTTGGTAAAAAATCTTATCCTGCTGTTTAGAAGTGGCTAGATCTATATCTGGTTGGTCTATCTAATTTTTACCATAGTTGGTATCTAAAAGCAGAGTGGTAGTAAAATAACACCTTTCTGTTCACCAGTGTAACTGAAAAATAAAACGTAATAGGATGTATACGAACATATTTTCAACATTAGTAATTAATAGTTAAAAATTATATGATAGCAATAAAAAAAAAACCTACTTTATATTATTATGGGAACGTGTACCGTAGCAAAGTTATGAAAAACTATAATTCATATTTGTATGACGAGTCATGGTAAAATATATTGGCCACAACTAACATTTAATCAAATCAAATCCATTTATTTCAGGTCAATTGTACCCATATTCACCGAATATAATATAATGTTATGCTCATTCAATTTGATGGTATTTTACTTTATTCTAATGATGTGTAATCTGATTAATCGCATTCCAAGATACTGAGAACAATGTTGATTCATTCATAAATTATCGTCCACGCCAAGGGGTAATGAAATTTTTGTAGTAAGTTTAATCAGTAGAAATCACTTTCGTTACTACGGAGAATTTAAAAACACCCCCCATTTATCAATATATATCGTGCCGTTTGGGCTGATATGTACCATCATCATATTCCGACCCTTGTCTCACTTTATTTTGGTTTGGTGCAATATGTTTTCTCTATAAACACAGAGACTGCGACACAACAACATAGCAAAGAAAAAAAAAGACTTGAAAACAATTTTTTTAATTAAAAAGTCTGGTAACTAACTGGTTGATATCGGTGCAATATGATCTCAATTTTGTGCTCATGTAACTGACTTAGACAGGTTATTTGATATACTGATGACTACAGACTTTACTAGATAGATTATTATTCACATATTATTTATAGATTTTATCACTATTTAACAATAACTTTCATCTATATTCATAGTTGCCACTTACATTAGTTGCTAGAAGCACTGCGATCGTCAAGGCATTTTGGCAAATTACTTTTTAGTAAGTTTGACTGTAACTGGCAAACCGTTCGACCGATGTTGATGAAATTAAAATGAAACCAATTAAGTTAAACTGTACTAGCAAATAAATAATCTTCAATATTGTAAGGTTCAGTAAAAAAGTTATGTGTGATCAAACATAAAATAAAAAATAGACAAGTCAATTTAAGAACCCTCTTTCTTTTGGGAAGTCAGTTAAATATTAATAATATATATACCAATACATTCATACATAATAATATATACCAATAAAGTCGAGCAGACATGATCATATTGTAAAAAGTAAAACTTTTGGCTTTAGTTTTATAAGCTACTGTCGACCGTAAGAATAATTTTGGAAAGTAAATCAAATAATCAATTTCTTACTAAGAAATATTAGTAATGTTGATAAAAATACAAACGTGACATCAATTTCAGTATATACAAAGTTACTATGTATCGAAATGCGTCACGTGAATAAGATTATAAAAAAAGTTGAAATCGTCTCAATGGTATCTGTGTTCGCGAATCTAATTTCAAGTACACAAATATTTTTATAAGCGAGACGCGTGCGCCGCTGCACATCGCGTCGTTCGGTGCAGCGGGGATCGTTGCGCCGCATGGGCGGAGCTAGCGTGGGAATTATTTTTGACTGCCTGGACTTAATATTTCCTCGTTGCAATTGCCAAAATACGGGTCAATCATATAGGTCAAAATGTAAATCTTAGAGCATGTAGACATTACCTAAAAATAAATTATGACAGAATAGAATTAAGAGGCTAGGGGAGGGGGTAGACTACATCTCAATACACAATGAGCTTTGTTTGAGCTTAGACAACTTGTTTGGTTCGATATTGAATGTTGAGGTGGATGATAGAGCTTGGTTGCTAGCCTTCCCCTCTGAGGTTGGAAAATTTCAAGTGTGGCATCACCAGCTTTTTTGGGTTTAGTACACAGTACATACAAATAATTGGTAGAAATACTTGCACCATCTTAAGGCTCTTTTGATATAGCATATATATCTGGTGGAACCCAAAAATATACGCGGATTAACTTGTTCAAATATTGAATTTCCTCAAGTATCACATACTATCGCATAGGCCCTATCATATCTATCACATACAGTTGGTTCGGCCCCTCTGCGTACCTACTAACACTGAAATATCTTTTAGATACGTGTCCTAGCGTCACAGATCTTACTCGATCTCGCTGTTTTTGTATGGGACTTTGGTTATGGGCCATTCTGTATTTCGCTGGTAAATTTATAGATCGATTGGTTTTTGTTTCACCCATAGCTTGCGCTTGGGTGAAAAATATCGTGTTATCCATCGCTGCCAGTGCAGTAGCACCATTGATCAGCTTGGTCACTATCACTATCTTGCTCTTGAAGTGCTGGTTGAATTTCCCGCCAAGCCAGCCGCAACGATATCCGCCAGGATTTTCTCAGCACCAATGTTGAAGCTATTTTAATATTTATATTTGAAAATTTATGTGACGTCATTTAACTATGTTAATTTCTATATGTGTACAAGCAACATTCAATTTGTTTTTGTTAAAATAGGTATTCTTAAAGTTTTCACAACGCATGTCCGAGAATTTCCCAAGATAGTCACGCTCGTTGTAGGTTCGATCCTCGGATTAGATAATTAAATAGAACCTGAAATCTTTAGAACAGCCTTGTCATATTATTCTACTCACCACAGGATCGAAAGCGCACTTGTACTTTTCAGCGACATCTACAATCGTTTTGTAAATATGCTGGAGAGCCGGCAACGCTTGGTTGTAACTTGTAAGGTTTACTCAAATCAGCAGTGCAAGTACCGTAGTATGGCTCGTTAAATTATCGAATCGCTATGATCGCTAAATTTGACGAATCGTATCGCCTATTGCAAGTACGTATGATACTGTTGTCGATAAATCTTATCGACGTCTTACGATCGTGAAATTGTGGACCATATTATGTCGATTATTACGAAATGGCAACTTCGAAATTAGACTGTTTTTGCACAGATTATTAAAACTGTTCATTAATTACGGTTTGAGTGAGATGATGAGTTTTTCTTAAAATAATTACAATTAAAGCATTTTTTTTTAGATAAAACAGATAATTACAGTATGTTTTTGTTGAATACAAAAAAAATATAGAAAGTTAAATCAAAGAGAAAAATATTTTTACGACAGCTGATTTAAGCAATCTTCCTGCAGCGCAAGTACCGAACTTACAGATCGCTAAATTCAAATAGTTTTTTAAATTTGGTTTTTAATAAGTAATCGTTATTATTTTTGTGAAGCGTACCTATTCGTAAACCAATAAAACATCTAAAAATTATTCTGTCCGCTGCAAAAGAATTAATCAAACACGATGGAAGTGCCAGTGAAAATATATTTATTATTGTTATTTTCCTAAATAACAAAATAACAAGATGTAAAAAAGAAAATTTAAAATCAGCCAAACCGGAAGGTTTTTCGTCTTTACTTACACGATAGTTCAGAAATACAGTTAAATACTAAGTTAAGTATGCCTATACCTACTATTCCTTTAAAGAAATTTAAAATAGACCAAAATAATAATTGTACTTAATACGAATTATACCTACCTAGGTATTTAGTTTGTGTAATGTGTACAGATAAGACCGTGATATCGCATCCTTTTAATATCGTTCTCAAAGCCTTGCACGAAGAGCGAGTTCTATATCTTTCGATATACGAAATAGGTTCTTGAAGCACTCTTCTGAAAATTCGATAGGTAGTGTTGTTCGCATTTGTCAACCACTTCCATGCAGCATTTCCACAACACCACTATTTTTTCAATAACAAAAGGAGTCCAAAAGTTTATTTTAAAATTTGTCTCGTTCATACGGAGCTTCTATTTAAACCTGACAAAACAATCGTTAAAATCTACAAAATAGACGATGTCAGACGTCATCTTAAAGTGCCATGCTAGAGCTATCGTCAAAATTCGTTAAATTTTAACGATGTTTACCGAATTTAATTACCGATCGTTTAAGTAGGTTTCATACTTGCAAACATCGATATAACCCATTATATCGAATTTAGACGATTTTAAATGTCAAATTTAGCGATCGGTAAGTTCGGTACTTGCGCTGCAGTAACGAGAAAGGATAGCCGATAGTATATCTCAAGGAATACGAAAGCACTCGTAATCAAAATGACAGTGTTTGAACATTCCACACTGATGTATACAATTGTGACCCACAATGGTTTTTTACGACAAAACATACTATTCAATGCAATGTTATGAACCAATACGGACACCCAAATCATTAATACCCTGCCTACGCGTCGACTTGAGTACTGACTGATCCTTCAGTTTAAGGTCAACCATTTTTAAATCAAGCCAAAACTTCAGATAGTAATCTTTGAACCGAAATATGAAATGTAAAACATTGAATACGTATTGAATCAGAGTGAAGATCTTAATAACGATAATTGGTAATGGTTGGGAATAATATATCATCCCGTAGATGACAGACAGACATAACACTGAACACTGCAGTGAGCATAAACATCTTGCGACACATTTAGTTTTGTACGATTTATATTTGAATGCTCCTAGATCGATACCGAAAAGAACTTGTAATAGTTTGTAAAAGTTTACAATATACATTGGAGGTTCATAATCATGTTGAAAATATACATTCATTGTGTGTCATGTAAGGAAATTATGATATTTAAGTCCAGGCAGTCAAAAATAATTCCCACGCTAGCTCCGCCCATGCGGCGCAACGATCCCCGCTGCACCGAACGACGCGATGTGCAGCGGCGCACGCGTCTCGCTTATAAAAATATTTGTGTACTTGAAATTAGATTCGCGAACACAGATACCATTGAGACGATTTCAACTTTTTTTATAATCTTATTCACGTGACGCATTTCGATACATAAAGTAACTTTGTATATACTGAAATTGATGTCACGTTTGTATTTTTATCAACATTACTAATATTTCTTAGTAAGAAATTGATTATTTGATTTACTTTCCAAAATTATTCTTACGGTCGACAGTAGCTTATAAAACTAAAGCCAAAAGTTTTACTTTTTACAATATGATCATGTCTGCTCGACTTTATTGGTATATATTATTATGTATGAATGTATTGGTATGTATATTATTCATATTTAACTGACTTTCCAAAAGAAAGAGGGTTCTTAAATTGACTTGTCTATTTTTTATTTTATGTTTGACCACACATAACTTTTTTACTGAACCTTACAATCTTGAAGATTATATATTTGCTAGTACAGTTTAACTCTTAATTGGTTTCATTTTATGTGGATATCGAGTGGGAGGGGTTAGTACTAATAATATTAGCTATGCGGACGACATGGTGCTGCTTGGCCCGACTGCGGGAGCTATTCGAAAGATGTTGAACGTTTGTGAGTCCTATGCAACAGAGCATGGACTCCTTTACAATGCCAATAAAAGTGAGTACATGGTCTTTGGGGCCGCTGGTAAGTATCCCGAAATTGTACTTCCAATTACCTTAAACGGCTTGAACATCAAGCAAGTTACAAAGTTTAAATACTTGGGACATTTCCTTACCAGCGACCTAAAGGATGATGTAGACATAGAGAGGGAGCGTAGGGCTTTGGCGGTTAGAGGTAATATGTTGGCTCGTAGATTTGCCCGTTGTACTGAACAAGTTAAAATCACCCTTTTTAAGGCGTATTGTCAAGGCTTTTACACGGGTGGTCTATGGGTCAACTATAAGAAAAAGTCGCTGGATGCTCTACGGGTTCTGTACAATAACGTCTTTAGGATGATGTTGGGACTACCCCGTTTTTGTAGCGCCTCAGAAATGTTTGTACAGACTCAAACTGATGGTTTTCAAGCAGTAATGAGAAAAAAGGTAGCATCATTAATGAGACGAGTACGTGATAGTAACAACAGCATCCTGAGGACGGTAGTGGACAGTCCATGTTCTCCCTTTGTAAGACATTTTGTGCGAACGTTGGTCAGACAACCAATCTGTCAATAAAACCGTCCGTATGGGATGTCCAATTAAATAAGTGTAACGTTAGTGTAATTGTGTAATAGTTTTATTTAATTTTAATTTTGAGTGTATACTAACTTTAAAAACTAATTTTTAATATTGTTTCTAACAAAGTGGATTTATTGTTGTCCGAAATATATGAATTTGAATTTGAATTTAATTTCATCAACATCGGTCGAACGGTTTGCCAGTTACAGGCAAACTTACTAAAAAGTAATTTGCCAAAATGCCTTGACGATCGCAGTGCTTCTAGCAGCGAATGTAAGTGGCAACTATGAATATAGATGAAAGTTATTGTTAAATAGTGATAAAATCTATAAATAATATGTGAATAATAATCTCTCTAGTAAAGTCTGTAGTCATCAGTATATCAAATAACCTGTCTAAGTCAGTTACATGAGCACAAAATTGAGATCATATTGCACCGATATCAACCAGTTAGTTACCAGACTTTTTAATTAAAAAAATTGTTTTCAAGTCTTTTTTTTTCTTTGCTATGTTGTTGTGTCGCAGTCTCTGTGTTTATAGAGAAAACATATTGCACCAAACCAAAATAAAGTGAGACAAGGGTCGGAATATGATGATGGTACATATCAGCCCAAACGGCACGATATATATTGATAAATGGGGGGTGTTTTTAAATTCTCCGTAGTAACGAAAGTGATTTCTACTGATTAAACTTACTACAAAAATTTCATTACCCCTTGGCGTGGACGATAAATTATGAATGAATCAACATTGTTCTCAGTATCTTGGAATGCGATTAATCAGATTACACATCATTAGAATAAAGTAAAATACCATCAAATTTAATGAGCATAACATTATATTATATTCGGTGAATATGGGTACAATTGACCTGAAATAAATGGATTTGATTTGATTAAATGTTAGTCGTGGCCAATATATTTTACCATGACTCGTCATACAAATATGAATTATAGTTTTTCATAACTGTGCTACGGTACACGTTCCCATAATAATATAAAGTAGGTTGTTTTTTTATTGCTATCATATAATTTTTAACTATTAATTACTAATGTTGAAAATATGTTCGTATACATCCTATTACGTTTTATTTTTCAGTTACACTGGTGAACAGAAAGGTGTTATTTTACTACCACTCTGCATTTAGATACCAACTATGGTAAAAATTAGATAGACCAACCAGATATAGATCTAGCCACTTCTAAACAGCAGGATAAGATTTTTTACCAAACTTGCAGAAGAGTCTATATACGCAATTGTAATGGCCTTAAACTTAGGGTTTTTTAAAAATAACACAACTGCAGAAACATTGTAGACAACATGTTATACAAGCTTCTTTTAATGCAACATGGCAGATAAGTGAGAGAGTGAGTGGCACTGGAACAGGTGACTAAATTAGACATTTAAATAAAAACAGTGGATTCTTAGATTGTTAGTAAGTGGTTATAGACAAATTAAGTTAAGATGTATATAATTTAACAAAAAATCATTTATGAAATAAAAAATATATTATTTTCAATTTATACAGTATTAATGATTATACAGAATTAATGATATGCAAAAGTGTACGTGAGAAATAACGAGTATCGGAACGGAAAGTCAAGTTTTTTTTCAAGTTTGCAGTCCCCCCGATCGTCACCCTGTGACCGTGGTCTTAATAATGATAAATATACGCGATTTAAACCGTTAAATGTTGTTTAATTACTATGTGTAACAATCGCGAAAACCTAAGACAACATTAAGTCAAGTCTTCTTTTTATGGCGGGAGGAAGTACTAAAGCATTTGCACTTTGATGTTGCAAGTCACCCTCGACAGCTTCCTCTTGATTTTATCTTTTTCTAGAAGTATCCGCATATTCTTGATCCCGGATCAGTCTTTTCTTAGGGTGGTGGGGATCGACCAGCTCGGGCAGAAGGGAGTTCATATAGAATGTGACTAGTTTTGTCTCCATTTTTTTCGTCCAAAATTCTTCATCTTTTTGTAGAATTTCTATTTTTAATTTGTTGTCTCCATACTACACGGCAAATTAGCATTTAGTTATATTACAAATGTTTTTTTTTTTTATGCCTGATAGGTTACCCTTTGACCACTATCTCACCTGTTGGTAAGTGATGATGTGGTCGAAGATGTTGTTCAGGCTAACCTAGAATTACTGGCTCTCAAGGACAGCTGCCGGAACACATCGTTAGGTGCTTGGCGACAGATTTTCTACTTGAAGCTGGTAGCTAGCCAGGCGGGCATTCGCAAAGTGCCCTACCACCATGCAAAATGTGCATTTAGCCTTCAGTTTGATAATATCAATCAGATTTTTGATTGATATATATACCTGCAAAATACATTTTACAGACAATCAGTTACCTGAAGCCTTCAGAAAAGCAACTGTACATTTCTGTTTGTCCGACAATCAATTTCGCACAATTTGTAATATAATTTGTAAGGATAAATGTCGGGAGAGCAGTCGAATGACACCTGTCAAAAATCCAAAATGGCGATTTCAAGACGGCCACCATACAAATTGCTCCGCCCCTGCTGAAGCTCGGCCTTCAGAAAGGGGGTGTTGGGAATATGAATAAATGAATTTAAATACATAAATTCAGATAATTTGCACGTCAGATTTTTTGCACGTCAAGAGTACAACATCGCTCTTTACCATCTATCTAATACCCTAATAACCGAAAAGGGGGTGAAGGCAAGTATAATACGTATCAACGATGGCATTCGCAAAGGAGTATTGCTTCAGATAGGAGGCCGGCCACAAAATTTAAGCCTTACTCCGCACAATTATGTCAATGCGTTGTCTTTTGTGTAGGTACTCAGAAAAAATATATTGTTTATACCGATCCTACAGAGGTGTGACAAGTGCAGGGCGATAATAATGTAAAGTTTTTTTTTCAGTGTAAAAAAGAAAATTTCGTTGTATTTATACATTTATACGTTATTTTATTTAATTTTACCTGCTGCTCTGCTATGGATAGGTCAAAATAATTTTTAGCCTAATATAGGTAGTATATAAAATATTTCCTTTACGAAATTTCCTGTGAATAAAATTTGCAAATTTAGCAATACTAAAGTATTATGTTCAAAGAATTACTCACTTATTTTCGTGTAGTGGAAGAACAGTCTAAACTTATAATATGAGATGGCGACTCCGACAGTTCTCCCTGTTCCGAGTGATCTCGGACTTCGACTGATTTATTATTTTTTTTCCTGAGAAAGAAGGTGCATTTTTGAGCACATTTTTTATTATATGAGTATATACACAATCTATTTATTCCACTCTATTATTTTTGTATAAATCGATACTTATATGTACATGTCTAAGTGATAAAATGTATATTTAAAAGTACCTATGCAGGTGACTTTGTAGATAATCTCTTGGATATATACCTACTTGCCTGATTCTGAATATTCTTTCATTGATATAAATCTACATCTAGTCTTGAGGGACATAAAGAATGTTCGATGTTTTATTGCGATATACCTACCCACCAAACCAAATGCTTTGATTTGCTACGCTTGTGTTATTATTATTTAGCAACACTCAACTCCATTTACGGTTGAACGGCAGCTGTACTTTAGAGCCAGATAATTTTAGTTTACACCTGTTTGGCACCTTCAACCACATCACTTACCATCAGGTGAGACCATAATTATACATATACCAGATATTATTATAGTACCCTACTAATCATACTTAGATTAGTACGACATATAGTTATTTTACAGCTCCATTACAGTACTATAGGAAACCTAGTTGGTATAGAATCTCTTAGTTCGGTCGAGATAGTATGTTTCATGAATAGAATAAACACAAACGAATATTAAATTTGCATAGGTGCAATAGGTAAAAAAAAAACTGAAATATTATACGCTTTTGCCTCTCTCATAATTCTTGCAAAGTCTTTGTATCGACTCTTCTGCTTCCTTTTTTTATTTTTTAGTTATCTTTATTTCCCATATTGATTGATATACCTACCAAGATACGTATTTATACTGCTCAGGTGATAGCGCGCGAGCGACAGGTCCACGTCCAACGGCGCACAGCGCGGCACTGAAGGACAGCTCTTACGCATTGATTTTATTTCGTAAGCGTAAGCTAATAAGGTTGAATATCGAATCTTCCGATTGACCGTAATCCTGCACAGAACTAAAGGTCGTAAGTCTAAAACACAATTTAATTTATTATGAGAATACTAATAACTCTAGGTAAATTTTACTTTTACAGTGGATAATAAACTACATTTCCTTTCTATGTGTATTTATTATTGATATGTAACTGACGTAGTTTCCAAGAAAAATCCAATAATTTAAAGAAAAGGCTTCATTTAAAAAAATTAAAACTATCGAGTAAATTTCTTTCAAATGTGTTTCTGTCTTAACAACGGATAGAAAAAGGTTTGAAAATCAAATATTTAAGTTAACGTGTCGATTGCATATTTAAGTTGGTTAAAAAAACTAGTCGAATGAGAGTATTTTTTCCGCAGCCTCGTCTTAATTAGATACATTAAGTTGATGATTCTAAAAGAATCTAGAGGTATTTTTTTAATAAGTAATATAATTACATACTAATTAGTAACAATGTAAGTTATTAAATTACTTACTCGTGTACGTATATTGTAGGTATATTTACGACCCATGGGATGCCGGGTTAGAATGTTGCCCTCGCTCTCCCTCACATATTCCCGTGGGGTACGTAAGAGGCAACTAAGGGTAAGTCGGAAGGTGGTCTTATACTGCGATGCCCAAGATGACAGCTGAGCGTGGAGATTATGGCAAAATCTTCCTTATTGGGGGAAGATGTGTTCAGCAGTGGACAATCCGCTGATACAGTACAGTATGTAGGTAAAAATTACTGTAGTTTCGAATGTATGCACATTCGGAATGGCCGGCATCAGAATGGAATGTTTTTTCTTCCAGTTGCTGTATAATAAAAGCAAAATAGGGAACCATAGACCTTTTAATGTCGTCATCAACCGAACTGAAGTGGGGATACTGAATGGTAGTATGCGAACGACGGATTGTTGCCAAGGAGGGTTGGCGTCAGAAAGTTGGCCTTATAACCGGGGTCCATACGTCATACAAAATTTCTGGAGTGGTTAGAGAAAACTTATTTACTTACTAGCGGTCCGCCCCGGCTTCGTACGGGTATTTAACAAAAAAAACAAAAATTATAAATTTAAACATATAAAAATGCAGTTATTGTGACATAATTGTAACAGTTGGACTTATGTGATAGTATTGCGGACTTTTTTTATAGATATAGTATTCAACAAAATTGTAGTACATCACTTGGCTTTATTTTCAATAATTTCCGCAGCGTACGCTATAGGTACCTATAACGATTATTTTGGTATTTTTTACGCACTTTGTGTTACATTATCGAAGTTTTCATACAGATCCCTAACTTTTTTGAAATATACAATGAATGTATATTTTCAACATGATTATGAACCTCCAATGTATATTGTCAACTTTTACAAATTATTACAAGTTCTTTTCGGTATCGATCTGGGAGCATTCAAATATAAATCGTACAAAATTAAATGTGTCGCAAGATGTTTGTGCTTACTGCAGTGTTCAGTGTTGAGTCTATCTGTCGTCTACGGGTTTATATATTACGTGAAACCATTACCAGTTATTAATAGTTTCACTCTGATTCAATACGTTTTCAATATTTTTAAATTCTTATTTCGATTCAAAGATTACTATCTGTAGTTTTGGCTTGATTTTCTTTTTTGCTATAGCGTATATTCATAAGACATAATGTTGGATTCTCATGGTGCAAGATTTTTTAAGTCGGTCCTGTAGTTTCAGAGCCTATTCATTGCAAACAAATAAACAATCAAATATTTCCCCTTTATTCTATTAGTTTAGATGTACATAAAATGGCTGGACCTGGTTTTTATGGTACAGTGTTATATTATACTGTAGAACAAAAACCCAGCCAAGTTAAAGTAAGTCTCGTACACGGGGAGTTTCGCTAAGATTTTTTGTATTTCAACTCTCTGGAGTTTCGTACCAAAATCTACACCAATACTAGCGGCCCGCTCCGGCTTCGCACGGGAACACACCTATCGTATATTTTATCGATGAATTACGACTATACATTGGTATGTAAGCTATCGTATCTTTCAATTTGGATCAAATTGCACACGGTGTGCAAATCAAATTTAAAATTGGTTTAGTAGTTTAGGAGTCCATCACGGACAAACAATGTGACACGTAATTTTTATATATAAAGATATATAAGGTGGATATTAATTCATCAACAATACTGCGAGGTATGGTGTAGAATCGATAACGGAATATGTTCCACCCATGTTTAATTTTCACATACAAAAAATCAGTAGGGCCTGTTTCAGAATGTTCGAGTAAGTTCCGGTTTTACTACCCAGAACATATTTTTATAAATAAAACACTATCTTTGCGTTTCACAGTCATCGATTTAGTCTATCCATCGGTTAAAGCTTGAAACACGCTGCATGTCAACTGTAATTTTTATCATTTAGTTATTTTATGTGTTGCATAGCAACCCGAAACTTTATTAACTATTTTCTAAGCGCGGCGCGTTGTCTTTTAGTATGATAGCAAGAACCGCGGTTTACTCCATTCTCACACGTACGAACGCTAACCGATGTCAATAAGACGGCAAAACAGCTGTTTTGCCCTAGTGATAGATGAAGCTGTTTCACGTACCTATTCTGACTAACGCGAAGGCCTTACCGGCCATTCTAGCTAGACTGCCAAATGTTTTGCATAATCGCCAATCGATTAAACTCTTCTAAATGATAAAAAATGTTAGTTATGTACCTACATTCTTTTTAATTTCAAGTTACTAGGTAAGTACTGTATTGTGTTGCAGCTAAGTACTCAGGTATGCCATATTGAGTTAAACCGCAACTGCGTCGCGCGTTCTTTTGTCGCAAGCCGCCAAAGACCGACTAGGCAGAATAGGTACACAAAACAGCTGTCTATTGTGCCTAGTATAGCAGTTCATTGACTTCGCGTAGCAATCGTGCGTGTGTGTGAATAGAGTAGATACACCGTGTTCGTAGACCGCAGTTGTCCTTGCTATTATTCCCAAAGCCAACGTGCCACAGCTTAAGCAATAGTACAGACATTTTGTGTATGTGCAAATTAAACATGAGTGGAACACATTCCGTTATAGATTCTACACAATCCCCCGCAGTATTGTTGATGAATTAATATCCACATTATATGTTCAGGTTCTCGTGTCGCGTCTTTTGTGTTGTTGTTATAATGTTGGGACTTTGTTACTATTCATCTCTCAAAATGATGCCAACTGTTGGCGACCACTGGCAAAGAACCCCAACGGGAACTGCTACTAGGGAGAGGGATAGCCAACTGCTGCATGAAAGTAATTCCATTCTTATGCCGTCTTATGGGGACCTTAGAGTTGAAGGTAGTAATTAATAAAATATATCCAAAGAGGTCATCTCATAGAAAACCGTTGCATGTCTAGCTAGAATTGCAACACTCCATTTCCTTGGACAGCAATAGAAGGGTGTCAGCTGAGCAGCAATTATAAATTAATCAACCATGTTGGTTAGATGAGCAATCGTAATATAGGTAGGTACGTGAAGAAAAGTGGACCTATCGCCGCAGACGCCAAGGACAATGCGCTAGGATCGCGGTGATGTAGGTTTGTTAGCTGTAATTAGAATGATCTACTTAAATATTGATTATTTTTTTTACCATACACATTTTAATAATAGAATACTTCGACCTAAATACTTTGTTGAAGGTAGATTGTACGTCGGCAGATGATGATAAAAAGTATTCTATGTGTTAACCCAGCGCCACATCTATACTAAATGGCAAAAATCAAAATTGGTCCAGCCGTTTCAGCTGCGTGGTGAAGTAACAAACATACAAACACACTCACAAATGTTTTTCTTTATAATAAATGATCCATTTGTTACTACCTACCAAATATTCATTAGAAATATTTCACAATTTTTGCGATAATAGCATACACATAAAAGATTATCTGGTGAAATATGATATACTTATGCTGTCGCGGGCTTTTTTGTAAGACTATCATTTCCGTTATACATTATTTACGTGTTGTGATACTAAAGGATATTGCAGCGCATGCCAAAGTAGGTCGCATAATATGGCAGATTTTTTTACTACTTACTTGACATTAATAGTTTTTTTTTTAAACGGCGATATGGCTTTATTAACAAAATACTACGAACTATATATACAACACTATACCAACTATAATAAAAGCATTTAGACAACCTATATTGCCCCGTTGAATTGCAATTTTCAATGCTTAGGTATTCGTTGAGCCAAATAGGTGCCAGCATTTTGACCATGCGTCGCGTCGACCAAGCGCTCTGATAAGTTTTGGAAAATCGATGGGCTCCCGGACCCCACGGACCCAACGTCTCTACACTAAACGGCACAAATGTGAAACCCATACCGAGGTAAGCATACTTGCGCCAATTTTATATTTGGACAATTCACTCAAAACCTTTATAAATTATAGCTTACTAGCTTTCCGGGCGCGGCTCCGCCCGCGCGTATGTCGGTTATCGCGCGAAAACATTAACCACTTTTTGCGCAGTCGGATAAAAACTATCCTATGTTTTTTCCCGGGTCTAAAACTATCTCCATACCAAATTTCATTCAAATCGGTCCAGTAGTTTTGGCGTGAAAGCGTAACAGACAGACAGACAAAAAGACAGAGTTACTTTCGCATTTATAATATTAGTACTGATATGTTATTCTGATGTGTAAGCATTATTATTGTAAAGTTTCATTAAAATCCATTCTGGAGGTTTTGCGTGAAAGAGTCATCCATACTTACGAACTTTGGCGTTTATAATATCAGTAAGAATAATCTACGACATCGAGAAACTATCTACGTAAGTATATTACATAAATCACAAAGGATATAGCCAATTTTAGCCAGTTTATAGCCAAGTTTTTCCGATGACCGATCGTAATGATTTAAACTAAATACTTAATAATACTTAATACGTTCATTTGCTAATTCTGTTTATAGTTTACTTTTAAACATAGTAGGAATCATAACAGGTTATTATAGTTCCTAAATTGTATTTGTTTCATTATTTTGTTGAAACTAGGTACTTAACCAAAATGTATCTATATAACAATGTGTGCTGCCACGGAACCCTCAAAACCCCAGTTTGAACCTCACTTGGCCGGTAACAATCTTATTATTTAATTCTATAATAATTAGGATAGCTTGTGCTAGACTAGGTAGATAGATAGATAGATAGATAAAGCATTTATATGTCTCTCCAATACACACGTACATTCAAATAAAGCCACAGTCACAGACAACGGTACTCTTAACTTATCCCTAATATAAATAAATATTGGAACCTACAATCTTTGAAAATATTATTTACTAAGTGTTTTTATACTTAAGGGTTGCCTACTTGAAAACAAAACTATTTTGCTAGGGATCACTACCAAAAAATAAAAGTAAGTACGTGTGTGTTGCAGCACAACAAATAGGTCATAGCTCAGCGAATAATATTGCTCTAAGAGCAAACACTGATTTTCAGCTATCACCCTCGAGATGACGAGGCGAAACGAGCGCAATACAGCAGTCTGTGTACCATAGATAAAATGTAATATGTATGTATGTAAATATATATTTCTGTAGGTAAAAGAGTTTAAAATTTAGTTCGGACACTAGATGCGAATCAGGTGAATGATAAATATAAAATATAATATGTGCAGAGAAGTAAGAGAAGTGTGTGTGTGTGTGTGCGGTTTTAGCTGTGAGGGCGTGCAATACGTTTAGGTATGTGTAAGTTGTCCAGTGAATGAACAAACGTATCGAGTAGAAACGTATTGAGTACATTATAGTTGGCTTATGAAGTGTTTGGGAATGCCTAGTTTTTGTTTTTCTATGAGATAAGCTCGGAGATTAGATTTAAAAGTAAATTTCGTATTAAGGGCAAGACAGTAGTCAAAATAATTTCTAATTCGGGCGGAGCTAAAAGAAATAGGCGTTAACTTTTAACTCATAAAAATATTCAGTCGCACGGCGGCACTAGTCGCCGTACCACGGATAGCATCGCTAAAATTGTAGAGTTTAGTGTGCTATTAGAAGCGGCAGAACAGAAGTGTACATAACAACATTTTATCTGCAGTTACTGCGAACCTATACGGTAAAAAATATCATTGCTTGTAAGTATAGAAATATTTAATAGACTAAGCGAAGTGTGGTCTCGGTGGAGGTCTGAGCAGTGTATATTTCCCAGTCATTTTCTCGATTGCCTGATCCGATTTTCTTGAAATTTTGTTAGAAAAGTGCCTATCTTCCATATCAACATAATTTGCAAGTAAAAGTCTTAATTGTTTGGTGGTTAGCAGAGATTATAAGATCCATAAAACGAGCTTATAATTTAAAATTGTAGATAATATTTTAAAAACATAAATGGAACCGACTTATGTTCCTGATAAGTGTGAAATTACTTGTCAAAGTTGGTACCGTGTTAGTTCAAAAGTCAGTATTGTGCTCAAAAAAGTAGTTCGATTTCATGAAGCGGTACGAAACGTAGCTTGTATGTGTAGAAAATACACATAAAACAGTACTACTACAGTAAAGACATTCAACCAACCACCGGGTTGGTGCGGATAACGTCCTGGAGCATATCTGTGCCTGTAGGACTTACATTGTACCTACACATGTGTTTTGTTGTTGTTATTCATAGTTCTATGTATACATTATGTGTTCCTTACTGCTCCAACATGTTAAACGTTTTTTGAAATAAAATTATTATTATTATTATGTATGATAACGCTCATGTAGAAAAAGCGAAAAAAGTTTGTCAGTGTTTTGGTAAGCAGAAAGAAATGTGTAGACTGAAGGGAAAATGGTGAGAATGTGTATTTAATTTTAAACAACCTTGTTTACAAAACACTGGCAAATAATTTGTGTTTGGGCTTACTGTAATATTTCTATAAATCTATAGGTGAATAAATGTAATGTATAGGTATAATTTCAGTTCTAGAAAGTCATTACGAAATTTTAAAGTTTATTTACGATATTTATAACTCACTGAACTCAAGAACTCGTTCACAGTTTGTGTTGCTACAAGACGTTAATGGAGCACTTTATACTTTCGTTTATTTCTCATTGTATTACAAATCTAAAAAAAATTACAATTACGTTTCTTATGTAACCATAACTTTTTAATTATTTGTTATGTACTTATATGCTAACAAGTTTATCAGGCAGTGTCTCATTTATTTTTATGCAGTATGAAATAACATAGGTACAAATAATAATATAATAAAAGTTCAAAATTTTTATATAAGTATTATCCCAATGCAATGCTCAATACAAAAGATAACCGTAATGAAACCGCTATATAAGATTCACCCTACCGCTACTAAAAGTGGTACAGGCAGAATCGTACCAAGTTTCTGAGTCACATTGGTTAAAGAACCCCACTCGTAGGTGCTTCGGTTATCGCGGCCATTCATCATGGAGACATTGGAGATTGGATTTTAACATTTGGAGATACGGAAAATACTCCCAACTTCTCAGCCTTCGGCCTTGCAAGTTACTGACTCGGCCTAGACTGCAGCCTCACCTTGCACTCGCCCTTCGAACTCACGCACCATCCGTGCTCTAAATGCAATATGATAAATAAGAAGAGCAAAATGGCAAATCCAGAATGATGTAATTTAAGATCCGACCACACTGAAGATAAACTTTACTTCAGCGGGATCGCACTTCAGCACTTTGTATGAATTCTGCTATTTTGGATTTTTGTTGCGTGTCATTTGAGTGCTCTCTCGATTCCCTATGACATTTGTTCAAAACTTCTTTACTTATCTGTAACTGTTTACGAGATACGTAATCTATCTTCACTTGGCAGACGTCATTTTATGATTTTCCATTATTTCTATATCATGAAAATCACTTTGTTATCTTCGGTTTAGAATACTTTCTTTCCCCATGAATCCTTCCCATTGAACAATTTGAGCCAATGGTTTCAAAACATCTATGTATGGCGGCCATCTTGAAAAATTACATCATAAGCAGAAATTTCTTAATTCCGAATAACGACGCCCTAAGCAACCCTATCTGGGTTGCTTAGGGCGTTTATTTTCAGCCGGATCAGGGCATCTTGAATTTTGCCTGCCATCTTGAATCCGTCATTTCGGTTTTTGACAAGTCTCATTCGACTTAGAGATCCGCGCCACGCCGGCGTGCCGCCGCGGAGTTACCTCAGCGTGCCGCCGCCGCCGCCGGGTCATGAACAAATTCACGCCGACGTCGAAAATCAATTTAGAGTTTTCTGCTGTGAGGTGCATTACCCTGGATAGCTGAGGTGTGGGGGAGTGCTCCGACCGGAATCCGAACTGCTCCGGTCAAGACTTCATGTGAGGGGCTATCCGACTTAAGAAGAGGCGTTCAAAGACTTTCGAAATGCATGTAAGTAGAGTGATAGGCCTGTAATTCTCGGATCTCCAAACGTCTTTGCTGGTTTCGGGAACATATCCACGTGGCTCATTTTTCATTGAGAGGGTAAGTGCTCCGTGCGCAGGATCCCGTTAAACAGGCGCGTGATAGCTGCCGCGGTTTTAGAGGACAGGTGACAGATCACTGTCCAATATCTTCTTCTGTGTTTTATGGGACACTGAAGTATTCATCGAGGAATGTTCCACAGAGTCTGAGTGTTCTCTGTTCACTGTGGGATTGGGCTTGAATAAGTTCTAAAGGGATTGGGCAAATATTTCTGCCATGTACTCTGCTCTGTATCTCAAGTTGCAATTTTCGTGGAAAAGACAACGAATTGGTTCTGAGTGTTTCCTAAGTTGCCTGCAGAGTTTGTGGAGTGAGGCCCAGTTCTGTGGATGGGGTCTCATTAATGTTGCCAGGTTTTTCTGAGCAGGCGTTTTTCTTTTATGAGCTCTCTTATACAGCGGGGGAGGATGGGCAATCTCGATTCTCCTTAGGGGTTTTCTTTAATTGTGGAGGTATGAAGTGCCTTCTGCGTGCATTGAGTGATCTCTTCTGCAAGATTGTCCATTTCTGATGGGGTTGTGACATGCCTTGAAGTTGAGGTATCTCATGCGGTTTTCATAAACTTAGGCCAGTCGATTTTGGGCTTTTGTGGAAGTTTGTGTATCGGTTGGTGGCAAGATCCTGTTTCTTCAATATTTTGACTAATTAATTTGAGTAGGAACTTACTTGTATGCAAGAAAATAAACATTTACCCTTTTAGTACATATACAGCAGATTTAATTTTTCTATTCCACCATATAGGTAAAAAAATCAATAACACGCCGGCTACGCCGCGCCGCGTCGGGTACGTTTACCAGCGCGCCGCTGCCGACTTTCATGACCGCGGCGCGGACCTCTACCACCGAACCGCCACGAGACGTTCCGATCATGCTGCGATCTCTTTCACTCTCTCACACCAAACGATACACATATCTCGCTCATCCATTTCATTGAGATTCGTTCTAAGATAAAACAAAATGACGATATTTTCTGTTTAAACAATAAAAGCTATAATTACGCGTGAAATTAAACAGTTTTCTTATCTCTCACAGTGCCTGTATAATTGGTGCCGAGTCTAAGACACAAGGAAGGCATATTGTCCACAGATTATTCCTAAAAAACACTATAAGCGGCGATGTAGGTATTCACCGGATGCTCGGAAGTGCAAGACTGGTAGTACTACTGGTACTCAGGTAATTACCCTGAATTCGTCTAGTAAATATGGAAGGCATACAAATCATCTACAGGTAAAAAAATCTTAGATAGTTAGGTACGCGTTCTATTGAAAACTACCACCTCTCTTGGAGGTCGGTAAACAAAGGGTGTCGACCTTTGAAGGTGCACATAATGTGATGATCTGCATACCTAGTAGGTACTTAATTCATATTTGCAAGGAAACGTTTTCATTCGTATTCTAAATAACATTCATACAAGTACAAGGTACAATACCATTCGAAAAGCTTCCGAATCCGAGAGAAAACTGTACCTAGATAGGTACTCTGGAAAATACACTTACACACATTACGTACGTACTTACCTACTTACGAACACCTGACTTGAACATGTAGTAAAAAGTTAAAACATTTACATTATTGTAAAAGAACACAAAAAGTGTGTTTTGTTTTTATCCCAATCCGCAGCGGGAGTACGATGAGACGCGCCACGAGCGACGATTGTTCGTTAGTTATAATTTGAATAATATTAATTGTATCAAAAAGGGGCGCCCCCTGCCGCTTAACGCGCCGACGCCGATGCGACGCCGAAACTGACACCTATTCCGACACCGACGCCTATTCCAACAATGACACCGACGCCGCCGCCGACGCCGATGCGACGCCAAAACTGACACCTTTTCCGACACCGACGCCTATCCCAACAATGACACCGACGCAGACGCCGACACCTATTCCAACAATGACACCGACGCCAACGCAGACACCTATTCCAACAATGACACCGACGCAGACGCCGACACCTATTCCAACAATGACACCGACGCCGACGCAGACACCTATTCCAACAATGACACCGACGCCGACGCCGACGCCGATGCGACGCCGAAACTGACACCTATTCCGACACCGACACCTATTCCAACAATGACACCGACGCCGACGCAGACACCTATTCCAACAATGACACCGACGCAGACGCCGACACCTATTCCAACAATGACACCGACGCCGACGCAGACACCTATTCCAACAATGACACCGACGCCGACGCCGACGCCGATGCGACGCCGAAACTGACACCTATTCCGACACCGACGCCTATTCCAACAATGACACCGATGCCGACGCCGTCACCTATTCCAACAATGACACCGACGCCGACGCCGACGCCGATGCGACGCCAAAACTGACACCAATTCCGACACCGACGCCTATTCCAACAATGACACCGACGCCGACGCCGACACCTATTCCAACAATGACACCGACGCCGACGCCGACGCCGATGCGATGCCGAAACTGACACCTATTCCGACACCGGCGCCTATTCCAACAATGACACCGACGCAGACGCCGACACCTATTCCAACAATGACACCGACGCCGACGCTGACGCCGATGCGACGCCGAAACTGACACCTATTCCGACACCGACGCCTATTCTAACAATGACACCGACGCCGACGCCGATGCGACGCCGAAACTGACACCAATTCCGACACCGACGCCGATGCCGACGCCGATGCGACGCCGAAACTAACACCTATTCCGACACCGACGCCTATTCCACCAATGACACCGACGCAGACGCCGACACCTATTCCAACAATGACACCGACGCCGACGCCGACGCCGATGCGACGCCGAAACTGACACCTATTCCGACACCGACGCCGACGCCGACACCTATGCCAACAATGACACCGACGCCTACGCCGACACCTATTCCAACAATGACACCGACGCCAACGCCGACACCTATTCCAACAATGACACCGACGCCGACGCCAACGCCGATGCGATGCCGAAACTGACACCTATTCCGAGACCGACGCCTATTCCAACAACGACACCGACGCCGACGCAGACACCTATTCCAACAATGACACCTATTCCGACACCGACGCCTATTCCAACAATGACACCGATGCCGACGCCGTCACCTATTCCAACAATGACACCGACGCCGACGCCGACGCCGATGCGACGCCTAAACTGACACCAATTCCGACGCCGACGCCTATTCCAACAATGACACCGACGCCGACGCCGACGCCGATGCGACGCCGAAACTGACACCTATTCCGAGACCGACGCCTATTCCAACAACGACACCGACGCCGACGCAGACACCTATTCCAACAATGACACCGACGCCGACGCCGACGCCGATGCGACGCCGAAACTGACACCAATTCCGACACCGACGCCTATTCCAACAATGACACCGACGCCGACGCCGACACCTATTCCAACAATGACACCGACGCCGACGCCGACACCTATGCCAACAATGACACCGACGCCTACGCCGACACCTATTCCAACGAAGACACCGACGCCGATGCCGACGCCGATAGGACGCCGAAACTGACACCTATTCCGACACCGACGCCTATTCCAACAATGACACCGACGCCGATGCCGACGCCGATAGGACGCCGAAACTGACACCTATTCCGACACCGACGCCTATTCCAACAATGACACCGACGCAGACGCCGACACCTATTCCAACAATGACACCGACGCCGACGCCGACGCCGATGCGACGCCGAAACTGACACATATTCCGACACCGACGCCTATTCCAACAATGACACCGACGCCGACGCCGACGCCAATGCGACGCCGAAACTGACACCAATTCCGACACCGATGCCTATTCCAACAATGACACCGACGCCGATGCCGACGCCTATTCCAACAATGACACCGACGCAGACGCCGACACCTATTCCAACAATGACACCGACGCCGACGCCGACGCCGATGCGACGCCAAAACTGACACCTATTCCGACACCGACGCCTATTCCAACAATGACACCGACGCCGACGCCGACGCCGATGCGACGCCGAAACTGACACCTATTCCGACACCGACGCCTATTCCAACAATGACACCGACGCCGATGCCGACGCCGATAGGACGCCGAAACTGACACCAATTCCGACACCGACGCCTATTCCAACAATGACACCGACGCCGATGCCGACGCCAATGCGACGCCGAAACTGACACCTATTCCGACACCGACGCCTATTCCAACAATGACACCGATGCCGACGCCGTCACCTATTCCAACAATGACACCGACGCCGACGCCGACGCCGATGCGACGCCAAAACTGACACCAATTCCGACACCGACGCCTATTCCAACAATGACACCGACGCCGACGCCGACACCTATTCCAACAATGACACCGACGCCGACGCCGACGCCGATGCGATGCCGAAACTGACACCTATTCCGACACCGACGCCTATTCCAACAATGACACCGACGCAGACGCCGACACCTATTCCAACAATGACACCGACGCCGACGCCGATGCCGATGCGACGCCGAAACTGACACCTATTCCGACACCGACGCCTATTCTAACAATGACACCGACGCCGACGCCGATGCGACGCCGAAACTGACACCAATTCCGACACCGACGCCGATGCCGACCCCGATGCGACGCCGAAACTAACACCTATTCCGACACCGACGCCTATTCCACCAATGACACCGACGCAGACGCCGACACCTATTCCAACAATGACACCGACGCCGACGCCGACGCCGATGCGACGCCGAAACTGACACCTATTCCGACACCGAAGCCTATTCCAACAATGACACCGACGCCGACGCCGACACCTATGCCAACAATGACACCGACGCCTACGCCGACACCTATTCCAACAATGACACCGACGCCGACGCCGACACCTATTCCAACAATGACACCGACGCCGACGCCAACGCCCATGCGACGCCGAAACTGACACCTATTCCGAGACCGACGCCTATTCCAACAACGACACCGACGCCGACGCAGACACCTATTCCAACAATGACACCGACGCCGACGCCGACGCCGATGCGACGCCGAAACTGACACCAATTCCGACACCGACGCCTATTCCAACAATGACACCGACGCCGACGCCGACACCTATTCCAACAATGACACCGACGCCGACGCCGACACCTATGCCAACAATGACACCGACGCCTACGCCGACACCTATTCCAACGATGACACCGACGCCGATGCCGACGCCGATAGGACGCCGAAACTGACACCTATTCCGACACCGACGCCTATTCCAACAATGACACCGACGCCGATGCCGACGCCTATTCCAACAATGACACCGACGCAGACGCCGACACCTATTCCAAAAATGACACTGACGCCGACGCCAACGCCGATGCGACGCCGAAACTGACACCTATTCCGACACCGACGCCTATTCCAACAATGACACCGACGCCGATGCCGACACCTATTCCAACAATGAAACCGACGCCGACGCCGACGCCGATGCGACGCCGAAACTGACACCTATTCGGACACCGACGCCGATGCTGTCACCAATTTTAATACCGACACCTTTTCCGACACTGACACCGAGTTCGACGCCTATTCCGACACTGACACTTATTTTTTTACTGACACCAACGCCGACGCCCTTTCTGATACCGACGCCGGCAGTTAAATAAATTGATCTTCTTTTTAAAATAAAATTTAAAAAAAATAAAGAAATTGATTTTTTAAACTTTATAAAGTCTATAATTGCGTTCACCTCTGATTTTGAAGGGCAGTCAGTGCGCTCTAAGGTTTTCTCGTACGCGGACGTACGTTTATTCCAAACAAACGGAGTTAGACAGGTTTCCGGTCGCGGCGATCGGATGTGCTAGCAAGGATTGCTATAGATATTAGTGAATATAAACATGTGGTTTATTTGTGTGAGTGACCGTTATTTTGGAAGCCGTGCGTTCCTTTTGGTGTAAGGATGAGCAAGCTGTTGGCGGGCGGACAGCATCGAGGACAAAGGAGCGTATCCCTTACAAAAAATCCATAGCATTTGTTAATTGATCAATTAATCATTTGTAGGGTGTGTTTAGTGTTAGGCTTCTTGTGACGGAGCGACGAGCGGGTCCTCTGAAAGTAGGTCCTTCCCGCCCATTTTTCCCACGTGCCTAAGGGCATATATATCGGCTGGTGTCTTCCTGTTACATTCCAGGAGCCCAGTCGAATATGCCACGACATCGTGGTATAGTTTGGGACTACGGGTATCAAAAGGGGCCCCATTCCCAAACAAGTGTTCTAAAACAAAGCTTTAAGAAGCAAAGGTTTTAGCAAAGCAAAGGTAAGTATAGTTAGGCAGAGATTTGAAATACTTACATAGATTAGTTATATCCGAACACCACTGCTCTAAAAGCTTACTAGAATTTACCTATATACATACCTACGCACATGTATATGCAGTTTGTAATGACAAGGAAAGAACATTCAAATATTATGCGTCATATCTGTTGTTAGAAAGAGATTAATGAGCAATTCGTGTTACCAGCGAATATTTCGACTGCTGCCATTAAAAGTTATACGGGAAGAATCGTACCGGGGTTCTTAGTCACTTTTCCTGAGGAACCCCACTTATTATAATAATAATTATAATAAAAAAAAAATTAAGCAAAAAAATGGAACCGACTTCAACACCCAAAAGTGTGAAATAACTTGTTGAAGTCGGTACCATGATAGTTCAAAGTACCTATTATCACAAAACTTTGCGTATGGTACTGACTTCGACGAGTTATTTCACACTTTTGGGTGTTGAAGTCGGTTCCATTTTTTTGCTTAAAATTTTTTTCACACTTTTTTGTGGCCTTTGCCACTTACGGGATCGATTATCATTCATTTTTAACAACTATATCATCGAGATAGGTAAATATTTTTCAGGTATTTTAGTGTAACTCAAAAACGGCTTAACCGATTTTGATGAAATTTAAAATGGGACCAAACGACAAGCATCACCTTTGAAACAAAAAAAATAATTTTCAAGATCGGTTCACTCAGTCCAGAGTTCTGAGGTAACAAACATAAAAAAAACATACAGACGAATTGAGAACCTCGTCCTTTTTTGGAAGTCGGTTATTAAAATTATAATAATAGTTCACATAATCACTTTTGCTATGAAACCATCTACAGAAGTTACGGTTCAAAAGTTACGGGCACATGTCTTTATAGGTAGGACGAAAGAACTGAGTAGTCATACAGATGTAACACAAATTTCAATCCGACTAACTACCTGCTAAGTAACTATTAAAGTCAAAGTTATAATAAAGGGAAGTTATATAATAAATATATAACTTCCTTTTATTTGAATGATTGAATATCTAAATTCCTAGAAAGTAGTTGGTCGTCTCGGAAAGTGTGTTAAGTGCATTAGAAATTAGTTCTCGTTTAATTGTACAGTAGCTTATAAATAACAAAATGAAATATTTTACTTAGGGTTAAAAATCTAGATACCTACTAAAATAGAAATTAACAATGCCGTGTCTGAACTTTACTCAACTCGTTGTTATAAAGATTTTATAAAGAAAAGTACTTACCCAATATTTTTTTTACTTGAGTTTCAATAATTTATGACTTGCAAATTAACGTATGGTAAAAATAATTGTATATTTCGTAAAATAAATGCACAAAAAATGATGGAGTAACGAATGGCACAGATCCCACGTCCAAACGGCCCGAGCGCTGCGGGCAGACTGATTTTCGTTGAGATTTCTTCTCGCGATCACGCAATTTTGTGCCAAAAATTCATAAAAATGTTTTCTACACAAGTTGGTAAGTAGTTCATTAGAGTATAGTATTAGCTATTTTAAAAAAAAAGAAACGTTGCAATTACATCAATTATGCCTCTTAAATTAATAAAAAACAGTCTAAAAAGGGTCGCCGATTACAATTTATTACAGAAGAACTAATAAGTTTTAGTAAAAACTAGTCAACTAATTCACTCAATAAAGAATTAAATAATATGATATATTTTTTTCGCACTTTTTGAACGAATAGTTTCGGTAAAAGAAGATTCCAAAAGTGCGCGTTTCACTACGGTGATCACCTTAAGGTTTCTTATGGGTGGAGGGATGTTATTCCAACACTTCGTTGCCAAATATCGGAAACTGCCAGTGAATGCCGCGGTTTTATGACTGTGTTATAAGAGCGCTGACCTTATAGACCTTAGGAGTTTTTTAGAGTTTTGATTAACAAACTTTATCTTCGCATGCAAGTACTCAGGGTTTCTAAACTTTACAACGTCGAAGACAAGTCCCGCTAAATGCAACTCTCTACGAGATTCCATATTGAGTATAGAAGCATTGTTTAATATGGGAGTAATATGACTTCTTGGAGGAACATTAAAACAGTATCGGCAACATGCATTTTGGACGCGCTGTATTAAACGTTGAGTCTTGCCGAATAACCGAGGGCCATAAACAACATCTCCATAGTTAAGCTTGGATAATATTAGTGATTCGCAGAGAGTGATACGCGACTGTTCTGATGTTCTGATAATTGGTCCCTAATTTGGTATAATACTTTGAGACGGTAAAAACAGTTTTTGACCATACCAAGCACGTGGTTTTCAAATCTCAGATGACTGTCGAAGGTTATACCAAGATTTCTAGCTTCATCTACACGAACAACATGTTCTCCACAAATCTTAACGTCTGGATCACCGCAGATTTTATTGAGTTGCTTTCTTGTGCCCATGACCATATTTCGATGTTGCTGGGTTTAACACAAGCGCATTATTTCTTGACCAGTTAGCAATTCTTTCCAAATCCTCATTTAGCCGTATTACTGCTTGTGGTATATTATTAGGTGACTCTGACAAGTACACTTGTACATCGTCAGCGTAACAGTGGTACTTACAATGATGGATAACATTGGTGAGATCAGCACTGTATATAATGAAAAGAAGTGGGCCAATTATTGAACCTTGAGGTACACCGCGATAAATGGGCCTAGGATTAGAGATTACACTGGAACCATCTTTTCTTACTAATTTCACTGACTGGTACCGGTTGCTCAGGTAATTTCCAAACCACGTGACTGAGTTTTTGTGTAACCCATAGTATGATAGCTTAGCTAGAAGGAGACGAACATTAAGACAATCAAAAGCACGGGAATAATCTAATAGAGTTAGAACGGTGCTGTGGCCAACGTCTTGTTCCGCTAATATGTTGTCTGTGACATCAAGCAAAGCCGTCGCCGTACCACGACCCTTGCGAAATCCAGATTGTAAAGGAGGCAAAATGTTGTTACTTTCTACAAATTTAGTCAGCTGTACGCAGACAGCTTTCTCTAGTAGTTTCGACAGGAATGGCAAAATACTAATAGGCCTAAGGTCTTTTAGTTCAACCGGGTTATCATTTTTGGGTCTGGGAGTTACTATTGCTTCTTTCCACTTACTGGGAACAACGCCTGACATAACTGACCTATTGATTATAGCCGTGATTACATCTAATGTACAAGGAATTAAATTTGCAATGTAGAATTTTGTTACAGTATGCAAAACACTGGATATTATACAAAATTCAATACATTCATGTTACACGGAACTAACAATGAAATAAGTGACGCAAAATTCTGATGCATGCATCCGAGTCAAAGTCTTGTCCAGCGGGAACACTACTACTAGGATGTTTTGCATCGTGCCAAAACATAATTATAACAAAGTGAAGAACGAAGTCCCAAACATATCTAATAACATGTGTAAAGAACGAAAACTTATTTCCACACTAAGAGTTCAGTAGAGATGCGTAAACTGCGCAATAACAATGAGATAGGTGACGCAGAATTGCAGGACCATTCGGAGTAGGTCCGCGTTCAGTGGGAACACTTGGTACAAGGTGAACTTGAGAGGACGATCTTCCACGTAGCGGATGAACCTCTCTATTGCACGGCATCTGGTCTCGTCTGCAAATTGAAACGTATCTGTAGTAGCTGCTGGCTACTAGTCTCCATCTATTCTGAAGTGCTTGTAGTGGAGCTTGATTTAGTTATCGTTCTGACCCGATCAGCTAGGTTAAGCAATTGCTGCGGCAAAAGCAAATTCACTACTTGGATGGATGCCTCCAGCAGAAAGCATAAATATTAAAGTCCGACCGAAACTGGTTTTCGAAACGAACCGAATATTCTGTCATGGCGTCAGTTTCAGCCGAAACCGAAACCGAAACTCACGTGTTCAGGTATAAAACTCCTTAAAATACTGAAATTTGGTTCATTTTGCCCATTATTCTGCATTAATTACGACATGAAATGGAAACACAGTATATTAATTTTATTATAAGAGTTGAATAAATTTTTCAAATAAAGTTATCATAGAAAAACGTTTATCAGTTATCAATAATCAAATTACTAATTGATACTGTTTCATTAAATACTAAGTATTGGTATTTTGAACTCTTATTAATTAATACTTTGATATGTATTTGTACTTAGAAGAATAATCAATTACGCACGTCTTAAATGAAAATAATAAACAAATCTAGAAAGAAGTTTACCTCTACAACGTAGGTAATTTAACAAATTAAACATTTCACATTTTTCATTTGCAATCTCTTTTTTACATGTGACTTGATTTGTTAATAACAACAAAACAAAGTTACTGACTCAATATTGAACTATGTACATCATTCAAGTACGGAAACGACACAAAAACTTAGATGAAATGTTGTGATGGAACTGCATCAAAACATAACCTCTAAAGAATGTAACGCGAGAAACGAAGTTAGGCGAGCGAGTACGACAACTTCCGAAATCAGTTTCGGTTTCGGCAAAAGTTTCGGCCAATTTTGCCGAAACCGAAACTGCCGCCGAAACTTGATTTTTGGCCGAAACCGAACTAATAATTTATTAAAACTAACGTAAGTTTGACACATTTTTTAAAGATTATTTTAGCCGATTTAACTTACGGTTTGTTAACGTCGAGAAAGCGTCTCGACCGGTTTCGCGACCTTCAGAGTCGCTTCATCACGGAGTGCGTGCGCTCACGACTGCGCCCACGCATGCATTGGTGGTGGCGCCGGCGGGCGGCGGCCGCGGACCGAGCCGCGCGCGTTGCTGCCCTCCTCGTGCGCTCTGACGTCACCGGCGCGGCGGCGGCGCCGGCGCAGGTGCATCACTGTTTTCTTCGTCACTAGTACTGCTGTCGTTCCATACTATCGAAACCGAACTTTCGGTCGGACACTAATAAATATACGATTGTAGCTAAGAAAAAAAGCCTTATTACCCTAAAGTAAAAAAAAACTGTTGCCAAGCTCTGACGGTGTGTTCCTGTAGGTCCTTGAGAGCCTGTAATTCTAGGCGTAGCTTGTTTTTCACCTACCACCACATCATCACTTACCATCATGTGAGATTGTAGTCAAAGGTCCTAATAGCAATAAAAATCTTACATTTCAACTTTGCCACAATCATGCCTGGCTTACTTGTAGCAGTACCTAAAATAGAAGTAAATCCTTTTTTGTGTAAATAAATGTTAAAAAAAATATTTTGCATTGTGTATTCTACGCGCATTGTATTTAAATATACATGCTAGGTATAGCCAGATGTGTGGTGATGAAAGGCAATCTCGGACAGACAGGAAGCTTATGCAGTTTGTAAGATAAGGCAGTTAACAAACGTAGCTACTGCACGGCTAGTTTATTTCTCGTACTTCCACAGTATTATGTCGTATGGTGTATTGCTGTGAGGAGCTGCTGCCGAGATAGAGACAATCTTTATCTTACAAAAGCGTGCAATTCGAGCCATATATGAAATGGATCCTATGGAATCTCTAAGGGATCTTTTTAATAATAATAATAACGCTTTGTTTCAGGTAACAAGATTGAATAAACACTGACCCATAGAAATATATATCTTACAGACTAACACAAACAATATAATATAATAAAAAACACCTTTAAACAGTTTTGGGACACACTTTTAAACAGTTTTCATTTTCGGCCTCGCCTCCCTGTAGCGCCTGTATACTACGCCTTCCGGCCAGAAGTCGGGAACTAGGAACGCATCCTTATTCTTCGCTGGAACCCGAAGCACGTAAGATTTAAAAGTTTTCACCCGGCTGGATTCCAGCCGCTGTAACGCCACTTCAAATGGTACTCGACGTCTTTTACACCTCTCTTTAATGTACTGCAGTACTTCGTTCCCGGATGTTGTTGGGTCCAAACGAGAGAGATATATAGAAGTGGTCGGCTCCACAGCATGAAGTACAGTTTTCTCTGCTGTAGGCGTGGCTGTGCCACGATTATTGCGCGGCGCTCTAGCTCTCGGTTTCTTCTTCACAATATTGAATCCATCATTATCGACATGGGTGGCGGTCCTCCCCGTACTCTCATTATTGGTAAGTGGTAGCGTACACTGATTACGATGTGCCGCTTGTGCATATGATTTCTTCTGCTTCCCGGATGTTGGTCGTAAGTCGGAAGAAATCATAAAGAGGGGGAGTCTCGATGATTGAGGTCGGTTGCAAGGTTCGGTCAATGCCCCGCGGTGAACCGGTGATATTTGAGTCCGCGGGACTGCTGAGTCGCGCATTTTGTCGATTAGCGTGTCGCTCAGTCACATTTTGCATAGACTCCGGTGACGGCAATTTTGCCTGCGCAGCGTTATTGCGCAAATCTATGATGTCAGTTTGCAAACTAGAAACCACAGCATTTGATTTTTCCAATTGTTTCTTTAAATCGGTGACATCGGACTTCAATCGCATAATATCCTTTAATTTAATATGTTTGGGAATTTTATAATAAAATTCCCAAACATATTACAATGCTCACAGAAGGAAAATTCAAGTTGCATGTGAAAAATATTTTGATTAAGAAATCATACTACAAAGTTTGTGATTACTTAAACGACAAAGATGCTTGGAAAGTTCCGCCTCTGCCAAGCTATCACCTGTCACCTACGTAATATAAACAAATATTGTAATAATCGTATTATATTGTATATAACACATTGTTAAAAGATGTTTAAAAGAATGGCCCCGAGTTTCTTGCCCGTTCTTCTCGCAGTGGCTCTATAATTTTTTTTTGCTGAACGTGGCAGAATATGTAGAATATTTCAATACTAAAATTTGTAATTGACCTTCATAAGAGCGTCGTAGACGCCTAAATTGAATAAATGAATTTGAATTTGAATTAGCAGGGTGGCTTAAAAACGTCGAAAATTAACGAGGCGGAGGCCTGCGGCGCTGTCCGCTCTATTACAAAAACTCTAGGGCGCTTCTGCCCGAGATGCCAAGCGCATCCAACACGTGTAAAATGGTCAAAATTTTAAATTAACGAAAACAGATTGTCTTCATAGTTAGTTCCGCGCTACTCCTGCGCGTTTTATAATAGCAAATACATTGTACATAAGTCGATATATAACTCTTATCAGGTGAGGATGTTCAATAGTAGTAGAGTAATTTTAATAAATAACACTACAACTTGACTCTTTAACCCAACCGTTTTCATCAAGCTTGTTTGGAAGCTATTTATTGGGTCTGCACAAAACGTTTCTGAGGGGTAGTCTTTAGCTTATTTTTTTAGGTTAGTTATTTTGTAGGAACTCCGAACTGTAGATCAACGATTATTTTGTATCGTTGATCATATTGTAATCCGAGTAAAAGCCCTTAAAAAGTGTAATTTTAACTTATTGAGTACAACGGGTCAATTTGTTACCTCGAACCGCCAAAGCCCTCCGCTAACTATCTAGTTAGGTATGTCTTTAATATGATTTAGTCACTGGTAAGGAAATATTCCAAATACCTAAATGTACACTTGCTTGATGTTCAAGCAATTTAAGATAATTGGAGGTAACAATTTTTAGACACCTACTAGCGGCCCCAAAGATCATGAACCTGCTCACTTTTATGTTATTGTAAAGGAGTCAATGCGCTGAAGCGTAGGACTCGCAAGCCCTCAACATCTTTCCAATAGCTCCCGCAGTCGGGCCAAGCAGCACCATGTCGTCCACGCAGCTGCTAAGGTATTACACCCACTCGACTTTCGACACGCATGCTGCTGATCCCGATTATGAGGTCATTAACATACAAGTTGAAGAGATTGGGAAATGTTATCCCTTGCCTCACTCCACACTCCAACCTGTATGATTCAAAAAGCAAACCGATACTTAGATATATTCAGAATTTCCCCCGGCACACCTCTGCCCTCAGATAACGATATAAGTTTAGTTCCGTAAGTAAATTATTCATTGCCAAGTTACAAATAGTCCTGATGAGCGACACATAGCTATCCCAACTACCCATGCTCATTATGTCTGTTAATTTGCAAGTCCAAAGTGCTTAAGGTAATATTTGCCCCTATACCACCTCTATATATTCATTAGAAAATAATATGTATAGTTTCATCCCACACATCCACACTAACATGAAATTTGTAATAGCCATGGTAGGTATAATGGCCCCTGATTAAACTAATAGTACATTAACGATTCGTCTATTTAAGAAGTTTTCCAGAATAAGACATTTAAACTTGACACTCATAAATAATTTAATTTATATTCGGGCCAATATTGCGGGTACTAAAAATATCAAAATTGTATGTTTGTAACTCATTCCATTGACAAGCTAGAGACCCGTGACATACCGACGAACAGCAGAGTCTTACTTATGAAGAGAGCTTCATTTCGGCCAATGTCTTTCCTTGAGAGCAAGTCCTAATTCAAGGTTGATCCTGTTTAAAATGCTCCACCACATCACCGCTTATCAACAAGTGCAACATTAACCATTAAATTATGAATTGTTAATGTCATTACTTTAACGACACGATGGAGTCACTTTTATTAATTCTTATCATACACAATAAGTTTATTATTTCATATTATACATCCTATAATTGCATAGCATAATTATGCCTAATAGCATTGTTTGTTTACCTACCTACAACGACCTACCTACTACTCCTCCACCCCCAGAGACAGCAGTATGATTGGATTTTCTTAATAAAGAGTGTGCAGCATCTGTGCAGCAATTAGTGGATAATCAAACAGTGGTTAGTTGAACAATTGCCTGTAGGCGCCAAGGACATCGCGCTAGGACCGAGGTGTAATTACAGCCAACAAACCTATACGTTTCGTTGGCTGTAATTAGAATTATTTACTTTTATATTGATTATCTTTATTTACCATATATTCAACCCAAGTCTCAAATACATTACGTACTTAGATATAGTACAAGTACGTTTTAATTTTTTTTTATTGATCTTAGTATGTATGTCAGTAGGTACTACAGTGAGTAATACTTACATACTTACATTAATTACATAGCATATGAGAAACAATTAGTTTATTTATTAGTTTTTACATCGACCGAAAGTAATAACATGACTATGTAATATAACAATAAAGTAAATTATAAAATTTCTTATACACACATCAAAAGTGCCTAGGGATCAAGTACGTTTTCGTGAAAATCAAGTAAGTTTTAAACTGATCTCATTTGGATCAGGGGCAACCACAATGCTCAGATTTATGCGGAGAGTATTGTTTCATAAGTGATCATCCCTTTGCGAAGCCGTTTGGGTAATTCGTTTCATTTAATGCACGATAATGCACGTCCACATACGGCTATAGTCTTAACTCGTACTCTTGCCTCGCATCAACGTTCTGCCTTGGCCTGCTCAATAGCCAGACCTCAACTCCATTGAACATGCATGGGATATGCTACAAAGAAGAGCTCTGCCAAGTATGGATGCCATGCATACCCCACAACAACTTTTTGACTTGTTACAAAGAACGTGGGCAGCCATTCTTCAAAGTGATTTTGTTGAACTGATTTTAAGCATGCCAAATCTCTGTGCTTGTGTGATTAGTGTTAATGGTAGAAACACAGATTAGTAATTAATATAATTTTACAACAAACATGGCAACAAACCTATTCTTTTTCGTGTTTCTGCCAAACAAGTCAGTTATAGTTCAAAATATATATGATCCCTATGCACTTTTGATGTGTGTATTTTGTGTACTTATAGGCTTGAATCAACAGAAGGACGAGCTATAAGGCTCCGGTACTTTAAACAACTTCCAAAAAAGGAGGAAGGTCTTAGCTCAAATGGTTCTTTATTTATTTTTTCTCTTAATGTATAATTTTTTTAATAGGATTGGAGTTCAATGAAACAGGCCGCTTACCGTGTGATCACTGATCAGTGAACACCGTCACCAACGAACATTCGCAACACCATAGGTTACGTGATTAACTGATTACTCCGCCAATTACATATGAACTGATTTTGATGACGAGTCATCAAAAGAGTGATGGCAGTGATGATGAGTGATGATTTGTCATAAAAGTCAGCCATAAAAAAATCAAATGGAACTATATAATAATAAGAATATAATAATAATTTATATATATATAATAATTATTTATAGGTATATATTTATATATATGATAATAATAATTTATTTCACAATACACAGTTACAAGTTGTTATTCTTAACGACATTACAATTTTTTTTTTTTTTTTTTTATTTATTCAATCTTTTGCACTACAGACTCTGGGTCCGTACTCTTTTTAGATTTTCCTTTTTGTTATCAATTTATTACAATTTATAAATTATTTGTCGTCTCCAATACATCGTCTTCCTGAAGGGAAGGGTGTTAGTATGTAACAATCTTATTAATATCTAGTTTGTTAGCAGCCGACATTTACATTAAATTTATATTTACAGAACATCTACAGTCTACATCCTAGGTTGAAGGGCCGGCCACTGGTTCCGGCGTTGCCCTTGATGTTTGTATGTGAGCCTCTACAACCCCTTCGTCCCGGTTTTTTATGGCCATTTTTAGGTTGTACTCGCTTATTGCTTTTCCATTTGCCTCCGTTGCCCGCCTCATGAATCTGCCAATGGCGTACAATTGGTATACTAAATTCTAATGATTTTTCTGACTGTAAAATGACATGTAGGACATGCAGATCCTACACAAAGTAAAAAAAATTTTGTGTCGTGGGAGTCTGCTTCCATCTATAATACATTACGATTGAGATTTGCTTATTAAATGATATGGCTGTATAAAAATTCGTATATGTTTGAGTAAATCTTCAGTTTCATCGTGGTTGAGAGTCCACAAACATTTGTTTTGTTGTCAGATTAGTCATGACTTTAATAGTTTTAGTTATATACATATGAGCCAAGAAAACTGATGACGGTGTGCCAATTTTGTGTTGTATTTATGTTTAATCAACATCAAATCTTTTCTAAGTACGTTTTTTACTTGATATAAGTTAGAGTTGTTTGTTTTTGTTTACCTAATTAGTGATTCAGTACTTATGTATAGTTGGCGAACATTTAGCAAATCGCAATCTTTGTATTATTCTATAGTCAGTTATATAAATGGTTTGAACATTGCCACTTTAAGTACCGCTCTTTGTGCACGTTCTCACAAGCATATAAGTAGAGAATGTTCCACCCCACGAAGTAATGCAGTAAGTAAGAATTGACCTACAGAGTGCATTGCATACTTTAAAAAACTCTTGAAAGCAATGTAAGTTATCTTGCTTCTATATATAAAAATACCTGTTTCCGCAAGTAGCTTATCGTGTAGAATGACTCGAAGTTTTAGAGCTTCAACAGAAAGCTTTCCAACGCTCGGAGCAGATGCTGTTATTATAATGCATGAACCCGTATACAATATAAGTAATATTATTGAGAGGTGCCAAGTCTCAAAAAAATGCTTATACATAAATGAAAGGGAATAGTAAATAATTTATTACAAAATATTTGAAATGTATATACCAGATTTTTCTCATTTTGCAATCTCCAAGTGATATCGTAAATAGTAATCATAACTTGGGGTACTTTAATGAGAATTGTTGCAGTGTCTACTGCAAATAAAATTATATTTTACAATTGTAGAGATATTACCACAGCTTTATATCCACACTGAAAGCGTCTAGACAAGGCATCGTGCGGGGATGAGACACGGGGGCGCCATCCCAAACTGCATACACCACAGCAGCCGCGCCGTATTTAGTTTGTAATCGGGGACATACCGTTCAGGGCTCACCCATATGACCCATATTTACCATACTACCATATTTGGATCAATTAAAAATAAAGGTACGTTACAAAAATATATGAGTGATTCTCCGAACCCTAAATTTTCGATGTCTTGAGGTTTATTTTTGTAACTAACTGACAAATCACTCTGCAATTAATTTTAAAACATACCTCAGACTATTGCCTATTTTGCACAAGTTAAATTTTTCTAATAATATTTATTTAAATGTTTCAAAAAAATATTTAAAAGTAGTTCTTCTGACTAATATGGTGTGTCCGTAACCCAGTTTCTTGAACGTTAGTAACAATAACATTATTTCTTATTTATAAATTGATGTGAATTATAATTATTACGAAAGAATATTAGTTGTTTCATTACACCAAAAAAAATGGTACTAATATTTACGATTGTTTATTTATAAATAAAAAAATAGTGAGTGTCCAGCACAAAAGTCTGATTCATATTCACGCGCTTCACTCGAACGTACCCAGCAAAATACGAAACATCAAGCGACCCCTCCCCGCGCTGGCGGTAGCCAGTGGCTCGGCTGACGTAGTCGCGACATGACGTGTGGCTGGTTCGTGTCGTCCCGGAGATATAAAGGTAAATATCTGATTCATATAGCCTTGGTACACCTGTGTTTCTGATTAGTATGTTCCTTTTTATAATTAAAGTAAATGGTTTTCAAACTTGCAATCTGCGGGAAATATAATGCCATTGTGGAACAGAAACCTATGTATAAATAACAATCCTTAATTGCATACGTGTGATGATTTATCGATGTTAATGGGCAAAATTCTGATTGATATGTGTCTGATTCATATGGTAATACCATATTAATCAGATTGTCACACATATTGTTAATGAAACGTTACATTGGCGGCACGTTACGCCTGTAACAAATCATTTCGTATGAACCTAATGTTATTTACATGTCTAAAAACAGTAGCTGTAAATTTCGCAGCAGTCCTAATAACGTCAAAGGGGTTTCACATCTATCGACGACTAAATTTTCGATAGTTAGACTATACCTGAAATTAAAACTAATATATTGGTATTAAACTCCGTTCGTCTAAGTAATAAAATAAAGGAAAACAATGAAAAAACTTCGACGATGACGAAATATTTTTTTTAGTAATCCTCGATAGACAAGTTTAAGGCCTGAAATCATTGACGAAGAATATTTATTTATTTTTTGTCTATATTTAATTTTACTTTTTGCCATAATTTTAGTTATATATATAAAGTTTAAACGTACTTGATAATATTTGTGTAGATTTTTAGTATTTTTTAGAGATTTTATGAAACGAGATACTTACACAAAAAATATAGTGATAATTGTCGAGTATCATAATTATAATTATCATGCTGTGATTGACTAGATTTAAGTTTTTATAAAACAAAAAGTTCAAAATAAAAATACTTAAGATAATTGATATTGTCAAGTGCCATATCATGCGGTTTTTAACTAGATTTAGTTTCTATGAAACGAGACGTACAACGTTTATTAAAAAGTAATTAATATTGTGATAATTGATATTGTCAAGTGCCATATCATGCTGTGATTGAATAGATTTAGATGTTATGATAAGCATCGTGTGCATTTACTGTGATTTTAATAAATAATTGACTGATTTTTCAAACTAGAATTTCATTTCTATCCCTAATTCTGATTCATATGTCACAGATTCTCACACAATCTCAATGTGCACTCGTATCATTTTTTAAATTCTAGACAACCTGATGACACCTTCAACTACATCAACATTTACGAACTGGTAACAAAGAAGCCAAAGGCAGACCTACCCTTAAAAAAAAATATTGCATGCCTCGTGGACTCGCTACTGTGACTCTACTATGTGTGAGCCCACATATATAATATTTAATTATGCAAAAACGTGCCAAAGTAAATTTCACAATTTCACAAAGATGCCATGACTGTCAAAGTTTGTTGAGCTACATATGTTGCTGACCTTGAAAAAATTGGCACGCACTGAGATCTAGCAATAGTAGACTTTGTCCTTTTCTTTTACATATAATAACTGAATACTGTATCCCTTTCTTGTGGGAATGAAATGGAGCTACCAGCAGTCTATACCTTTCTTTGTCCAAGTCAGAAACAGATAGTAATTTGACAACTAGTTTCTTTACAAAAGTGAAAGATCTTGTCGAGATTTTTATTTTAGATGACAGCTGTCAAACTTTTAAGAGCAATATATAGGAAACTATTGATCTTGCTCATAGACATGATGCTATTGGCGTATTTTGTGATCTTTCCAAGGCATTCGACTGTGTAGAGCACCGCACTCTGCACGGGCTAGTTTTAGACTAGCAAAAACAAATAAAAGGTCCTTTTTAGGTAATTGTGTGCGGTTTTATAATAAAGTTCCCAAACATATTACAATGCTCACAGAAGGAAAATTCAAGTTGCACGCGAAAAACATTTTGATTAAGAAATCCTACTACACACTTTTTGTTTTTACACGACTAAAATGCTTGGAAATTTGCGCCTCTACCAAGCTATCACCTGTCATCTACGTGATTTAAACAAATATTGTAATAATTGTATAATATTGTATATTATACAATACATTGTTAAAAGACGTTTAAAAGAATGGCCCCGAGTTTCTTGCCCGTTCTTCTCGCAGTGGCTCTATAATTTTTTTTGCTGAACGTGGCAGTACAATGAAGAATATCTAAATATTAAAATTTGTAATTTAAATTAGTCCAAATTATCAAATTCAAATTAGTCAAGTAGTTTTCATGTTTATTCCCTGTATACTAAAATACAAATCTTTCCTTTTTATAATATTAGTATACATGTATATAATACATCTTTATTTAAAACACCATATGAAAAATATAATTTAATAACTAAAAAGTGTTCAAAGGTGCCATCTTTCCTAGTAAACATAAACATAAAAAAACATAAAAATCATTTATTGACATAATCGTGAACAATGTTAATTTTGAAGCCTCTGGTCTTCAATGAAGTTTACACTGTGTTTCGAAGACCAGATCCTTCCCCAATGTGTGTCTATAAAAACAGAAATTATGTCATTACTTATACAATTTTTTATTCCTAAATACAGTTTTGGTTGTTTTGTATGTGTGTGGATGTGAATATATGTGAGGGGGAGTGAGGTGTGTTATGTGATTGTGGCGAATTATTATCCTTCAAAGGTTATGGAGTATGCTTTCAACATCATCATAGTCTAGTTGATTAAGCCATGTGAGTATAACTTTTTTCATTTTATTTTTAGAGTATTTGTTTATGTTACATTCGCGATTTAGTTTTTTTAACTTATTGTACAGGTGCGGTGCCACATAGTCAAAGTGCTTCTGTGCAAATTTACTGCGGGCGAATGGCACTGGACAACGGTCGACGCGTTTATTTGACGTAGGTAAATGTGTATTATAAACACCATATTTGCGTGATACCGTCTTAGGATTTGATAATATAAAGTTTTCTAACCGATAGGACCTGTGCTTTACTGTCTAACTCTGTGGTAGGATGTCTGCAGTAGGGGTAAGTACAGAAGAACTTTTAAAACCGCTCTTTGAGCTCGTTCAACATTAATAAAATACGTTTTAGCAGCTAATCCCCAGACACAGATGCAGTAACTAATAATGCATTCACAGAATGCTTTGTATGTTTGAATAAGTAAATCAAAGTGAGCGACTGCTCTTAAGTTCTTAAAAATATAAATAAGTTTTCTAATTCTTGCCGATAGTGTAGTTATATGAGATTTCCAGTTAAGATTACAGTCTAATGTCACACCCAAATATTTAAGATATTCTACTCTATTCAATTTTTCACAGGTACAGACGCTGTCTACATTTATGGTTCGACGATTACAAGGATACGTATGAATTGTTAGTTGGAAGTCAGAGTTTGGAGCTGATGCGGCTGTTTTACTAAAGCAAATATATTTTGTCTTACTTGTGTTAAGAGACAACAGACTGTCTTCAAGCCAGGAGGTAACCTTAGAAAGGCAGGCTTCAGCTAATTCAATTACAGTTTCCCACAACTTTTCATGGAATAAGAGTTCCGTGTGGAGTATGAGGAGCTCCATTCCAGGCATACATGTTTTACAGAGCTCATTGATGTAAATGAGAAACAGAGTTGGTCCTAACGTGCTGCCTTGTGGAACACCAAATCTGCTGAATCCGACGTCACTCTCATAGTCATTGGCTCTTACTCTTTGATCTCGACAGGTTAGATAATTTTCAAACCATTCCAAAGCTACACCTCTAATGCCAGCGTTGTTTAACCTTGTTAAAAGGATAGGAATTGACACAGAATCAAATGCTTTTTGCAGGTCAAGGAATACTCCTACGCAGCACTCTCCATTATCTAGGTGGTCCTTAATACTAGTAGTTAGTTTTAGGACAGCGTCCTCAGTTGACTTTTTTTCTCTAAATCCGTACTGATTAGTGTTAAGTATATGATTTTTTTCAAGAAATTTAGTGAGGCATTTACTGACTATTCTTTCAAATATCTTAGATAGTGCACTGAGCAGAGAAATTGGTCGATAATTTCGTCATTGCTACGGTAAGTAAGGTTAAGGGCTTGAGAACATTGGCTAGGATCGCATATTGTCATACATTCCGGGTTTCCTGTATTATCTACTTCTGTCAGTAAAAAGTAAAGTAAAAAACCATTAACATTATCCATTATTAAATAGCAAAGTAACCGAGTGCATCGAAATTGAGTATGTATAGAATTTAATTAAATTTAAATTATTGTGGAAAATTATAATACCTTTTTGTATACATGTAGTATTTACTATTAAAATGTGTAAGTGTAAAAGTATGGTTCCAGTGCGAAAGCGACGTCGTGATTGTTTAAAATGAGTTACTATTTGCATGTGGTGTTTGTGTATATTTTGCGGCGTGAGTATTTTGTGATATGGACATGATTTTGTGTATATTTTACCTTGATAAGAGCGTCGTAGACGCCTAAATGGAATAAATAATTTTGAATTTGAACTTGACGTTCTATGGTGAGGCGTTTGTTCAGCAGTGGACATCTTCCGGCTGAAAATGAGGTAAGGTCAACTCGGCGAAGACCGTCTGTCGGTAAAGATCGTACAACGAGAATTACAACAAATTCAACAGACTTTCGAAGGTGGCAACACAATCAACCGGCTTATAAAGCCGTTCTAGTTTTTATACATTGACAGAGATGGCGGTGCATGTAGTCCCCAAACGGAAACAAATAGGTTATTTAATTTAGTATGGTGCGCGACTTGCATTGGGTATTGGGTACTACGTACTAACAAAAATGTTAAAGAATGTTTAAATCTTAGTTATTTTTCAGATCTATGCAAGTAAATTCATTCTTTATGAATATATCTATCTAATTATTATATGACATCAGTGTTATACACGTTTTGTACTACGTTATTCTTGATGAAAATAAAAAGTACCCTCTCAATATGTAGTGGGGAAGTCCGTCTATTTTCTGGAGGGTAATAATGTCATATGCCGGTCTTCGCCACATTCAGAAGTCGTCAACATTTGGTATCTAATTAAGCCCTTTTTTTAATTACCTTCCTGGTTGGTTACACTTCAAAGTATGTTAAATCGTAATTTCTTTTTTTCGTTTTTGTTAAATAGAAGACTTATTATTTTGTTCAAAGAAACGCAAATAAATTTTGCTAGTAATTTTAGGTTTTACTCAGGAGCGGTCTCTATGGTTAGTAGGTTATTTACCTACGATTTTGAATCTCATTATTTTAATATTAAGCACTCGTTCATTTATTTCTACTAAGTTCATCCAAAACTATCACAAGAAACATTTTTAATTTTATTGATTACGTACTCGTATAAGCTAGAAATTTTTGTAATAAAATTTTACTATAAAAAATCATTAATATTTATTCAAGGTGAAATATGTTTTGCACCCCTGGAAATGCGAAGTATGCCGGTCTTACCCGACAAATGCTGTATCTCGCGAAATAAGGTATAAAAAACCTTATTTCTGAGAGTTAGAGTGCACGGATTAAGTTGTTACAAGAACTGGCACTCGTACACACTAACTATAACTACAAAAACTGTCGATAACTAAGTAAATTTGCCACTAGACGGTCTTATCCGACATGGAAGCCAAATCCATCTATTTTCACTGTATTTACAAAAATGGTTGTTATTCCGTGACCGATGGTTTCTATGTAATTTTGACATATTTATTGCCAGATCAACTAAATATCTCATTATCTTGTATAACAAAATTTGACTTAAAGGTTATAGAATAGCCAAAATAAGTCAATTTGTAACATTTTAAATGAAGTATGCCGGTCTTCGCCGAGTTGACCTTACCTAATCTATGAAATTTTTAACAAGTGACATCCGACGTGTAGTGGCCTACCGATTTTGCTTCCCATTGAAGTACATGGTGGTAGCTAACTACGTAAAAGCACTCTGAATGAGAGATTGAAGCAATATTGGCTACCTAGACTACCAAATCGGTCAAAATGGACCATGCCGAGTTCATTATACATTCATGTTGATTGACACCCAGTGCTTATATACTTGAATGGCTACTTTCTATAAGTGTATTAATTCATTACGCCTAGGTTCTATATTATATTATTGTGATAATTGATTGCATATTGATTTACTTTCTACATGGAACAAAGAACTATCAATATTAGGTTCACTCGTAGTGCTTGCGTGTTTAGTCCGTGGTTTAATATTATACAGTTTGACTGTTTACTTGAAGAAAATGTTTGTCTAAACATTTCCTCTACAAAATTATCATAAATAATAAATATTATCTCATTATCTTGACCAGCAAAATAATGAGCCTCCAAGACATATTGTAATGTTTCACAATTTAATATGTGTTATCTCTGGGATCGATTTAGGATCATTCCAATATGGATCATTTAAAATAAAATGTTTAGTGAAATGTTTATGCTTACTACAGAGTACATTAATATGTTTGTTTGTCATTTACGGAATGACATATTATCATATCAAATCATTAATATTGAGTGTTGTTCAAAGTTTCACTCTAACCCAATACTTCTTTTACGTTATTTATTTCTCTTTTCGAGTGAAGGATTTTTATCTGAATTTCTGGTGTGATTTACAACTAATCGATTTAAAACTAATTGACTACGATTCAGCTCAACGTGTATCAAAACATTTCAAGTTTTGGGTGACCCTTATAATACTTTTAAGAATTATACATAGTATTATTTTATGCACGTTTGAAAGCGTGTGTAAAGCGCCGATCTGGGTTTCAACTATTTATACTTATATGCAAAGTTGTGTAATTTCTATCCAGGTTATCAACATATTCGTATTCATCGCGATCTACTATCGCCTATCATTTTTTGTTTCGGATTTGAAGACATCCAACAACCGAGCATTGCAGTCATTTCTGTGTAATTACAGATTGATTGTAGATTTAGCTGAAAAGTACAAAGCAATTATGGATCCAGTAGTGAGTACCCAGTTATAAATGGTGTAAGTGACAAACTAATAAACCTGATAACAACTACCTATGACCATAGTTTCTATTACACGTCACTATTATTTTGTTCAACATCGTCATGGATTGAGTCGGTTTGTTGCGAATATCAGCATTAACATCAGTGGCTTATCAGCATTGTCCTATACTTCAGCACCCGCATTAATCGATGCTGATTTTAAAGCTGATATTCAGATGACATGACCGTTGAAGGTGGGGTGTAGTTTCGGTTACGGGGGCTTTTGACAACGGGGGTTTTGTAAGCATAATAGGCAGCTCAGCTATATTGTTTTTGAAATATAGCTTATATTTGTCCGTATTTATTATAGTTCACTATATTAAGTACTAAAAGCTTTAAAGGGAAAAAAGTAACAAACAAAAGTTTTATGGGTAGGTATAAGTCATAATGGGCATAGCGGGTATGGCAAGTAATATTGGCTTACGTCTTCTATATTATGGATCAACAAAAACCATTAGGTATAACCATTCCAAAAGCTGATGAAAAGCTTGAAAAATTTTCCGTAAACGGAATCGACAAAAATATTCTATGGAATTATCAAACCTGCTCACAAAATTTCACAAGAATCTGTAGCGGAGAACAACCGGAGATACGAAAGCATTTTTGTGTGAGCTTAAGCAAAGACACTTCGCTCGCAGTGCGTGGTCGCTCGGTCAGGAAAGACATTAAAATCAGTGTCGGCATCAGCATCAGCTAATATAATATTCTTTTTAAATCAGCATCAGCAAAAGCCCTTGTTTGGATTAACAGGATTTATAGATAAATCTCGGAAACACTTGTGTAATGTTACTTTCTTCTTTTGGGCTTTTTTCACAATTATTTACAAATATTTTGTTTGCAGTGCCTTACTACACTTGTTATCAAAGTACCCTAAGTTATGACTACTATTTACGACATAACTTGGAAATTGCAAAATGAAAAAAATCAGGTACACAACATGTCATATATTTTGTGATAAATTGTTTACTATTAAATACTCACTATCATTATATGCCTATTTTTCAGATTTGGCAGTTTTACATAATAGTATTGATATCGTACACGGTGTTCAACATTATAATGATAATAACACCTGCACTAAGCGCTGGCAAGCTTTCTGATGAGGCTCAAAAACTCCAAGTTATTCTACACGACAAACTATTGGAAGAAACAGGTATTTATTTGGTTGAAATAGGTATGCATCTGTATTAGAACATACATTCACTTTCAAGAATTTTACTTTGTAATTTCAAAAGTTCAACTAAGTACATGTATCGACTCGGCACCGCCTAATTATCCCTTCAGCTCATTGCCCTATCTTAATTAAAGCACGTATGACTATATAAATGCTTTACTTGCAGATTTTAAGCTATCAGTGGACCATTTAAAGCTATTGCATGAGGGCGCTCCATTTACGTACTATTGTTCTTCTTGACGTTGCATAATATAAAATTCATAATGCGAAAAAGTGAGAGAAACGTGGTAATTGTTGTCATTCATCAGGCCCTGCAAGTCTGTAATTTACAACAAAAGAGATTTTCCTTTTATGACCCCACATCTGGTTTTACGTAGATTGTATCTTTAAAATCGATTCCCGCAAAATACACAATGCTAAATATTTCTTCTATAGTTCCTTACTTTGTTATACACAAAAAAATACCTATTTCTATTGATATATTATGATGTGGTGGTTGCTGATAAAACCTAGAATAACAGGCTCTCGGGGACAGCTTGAGGAACACATGTTACTGGAGGTCGCCCATCCAAGTAGTGACCGTAGCCATTGCATAACCTAGCTGATCGGTCAGAAAGAATCAAGTACTGCTACGAGCGCTTCAGAATAGATGGAGACCAGTAGCCAACAGCTACTACAGATACGTTTGAACTTTCAGACGAGACCAGATGCCGTGCAATAGAGAGGTTCATCCGCTACGTGGAAGATCGTCCTCTCAAGTTCACCTTGTACCAAGTGTTTCCGCTGGACGCGGACCTACTCCGAATGGTCTTACAATTTTTCGTCAAGTATCTCATTGTCATTGCACAGTTCACGCATCTCTACTGAACTCTTATTGTGGAAATAAGCTTCCGTTTTTTACTTACTACACATATGTTGGATGTTGATACCTATGTTCGCGACGTGAATTTCATGTTTTCTTAGAGTTAGAAGGGTCACGATTAAAAATATCTTAACTACTAAGTTATCCTTCCTACACTTCCGACACTTTCTATATGCAATTTAAAGTTATCACAGATTGCAAAGCACAACAACACAGATTTAAGGTTATCACAGACTTAAAGCCTCAAAGCAAAAACAGGATTTACTACCCCGTATACATAGATATTGGGCTTACCTCCAAAATTTAGAATTCGAAGTAGAATGCGACATTCAGTGCGAGTGGATGCAACATTCAGATTTCCTGAGCAGACCCTCATTCTGTTAATTTTATGACAAATAATTTATACTAGATCAACACAGAGCATGAGATGACAAACTGCGCTCTATCATAGATGCACTGCATAGTGGAGAAGAAGGTAGCGCGCTCAAATTTGAACGAAGAGACTCTCTTGGGTACCCAAAAACTAAATGTTGTGCAAAAATCGTTTCAATGGACCTCATCAATATACATTTCATACTGCTCTCAAGCATCCAGGTTGGGACAAAACTTAATTTTTTGATGAAATGAGTACAAACGTGAGAGACTTTGTTGACAACTACATTTATAGATTCTTTATTGCACACAAACAGTACAGACAGAAAATAATTATAATAATAAAATGTGTACAAAGGCGAGCTTAACCCTAAAAGAGTTTTCTTCCAGCAAACCTTAGCGTAGAGAGAAATGTTAATTGTAGGTTTCCACTGTGTACATAAAATTAATAATCAATAGGCATATATATTTTCATTTAAATATTATGAATTGTAATTTTTATATAATAAAATTTAACATATATATTATTGTATATAATAATTAACTAAAATATCAACTATACTAACAATACATATAATAAATACAAAATAAACTTACACAAAATACCTACTTTATAACAAAATAAATACCAAGTAATATAATTACACATATAAAATATATTTATATTATACAAATTATATACAAAGATAGTACTCTTTCAATTTAGTTTTGAAAACATCTAAAGAGAGGCTAGCACGAATCCTATGGGGAAGTGAATTCCAAAGTTTTACTGATTTAACAGTGAAAGACCCGGCATAGCTACTGGATTCGCAAGGTGGCACTTTTAGCAGAAGTGACTTCATCGTTCTGGTTTGTACTCCACGGGGCACCAGGTAGTCAAAACGTTCTCGAAGATAAGATGGGGCAAGAGGATTATTGAGAATAGAATATAGATAAGAGAGAATGTGAGTATAGCGACGCTTACGGATGGGAAGCCATTTAAGCTGAGACCGATAGGTGGACACGTGATCATACTTACGTAGACCGTATATGAAACGAATACATAAGTTTTGTAGGCGTTCCAATTTGTTTAACAGTTCTTCATTGGCATCAAGAAAGCAAATATCAGCATAGTCTAGTAAAGGTAACAAGAGAGCTTGAGCAAGAGTTATTTTGGTATGATGAGGTAAAAACCTCTGGAGACGCTTAAGTGATTGGAATGTAAAGTTTACTTTCTTACTGACAGCGTTGACATGAGACTTCCAGGATAAGTGGTTGTCAAATATGACTCCCAGGTTTTTGGCAGTAGCAGTGTAAGGAATAGGAATGTCATTAAACATTACTGCAGGAAGAGATAAACAGTCTATGAGATTCAGCATGTATGAACTGCCAATTATCAAAACCTGCGATTTAGATGGATTTACAAGAAGACCGAAGGATTTCGCCCAATTGTTTATATTATATAAATCTGTATTAAGCAAGGAAATAGCTTCCACTACACTCTCAGCTTTAAAATGACGATACAATTGCAAATCATCAGCATAAAGATGAAAATTGCAAGAAAGAACATGCGTAATGCAATTAATAAAGACAGAAAAAAGGAGGGGAGAGAGAACACCACCTTGAGGTACGCCCATCACTACATCACACCAGTCCGAGGAGCACTCATTAAGCCGGATGCATTGCGATCGTCCTCTCAGATAAGAGTCAAACCAGGTAACTACTGAATCAGAAATATTAAGAGATGATAGGATACCAAGGAGAATATCATAATCGACGGAATTAAAAGCGCTGCTGAAATCCAAAAGAGTTAAAATAGTAAGAAGCTTATTATTCATGGCACAGCGGATGTCATCGGATACTTTAATCAAAGCACTGACCGTACTGTGGCCGGGACGAAAACCAGACTGAAATGGACTTAGCAGGTTATGAGAAAGTAAAAAATTTGATAGTTGCCTTTGAACTACATTCTCCAAAATTTTAGATAGAATTGGCAGGATAGAAATTGGTCGAAATTGGGATAGAGATGAGGGATTGGATGTTTTGGGGAGGGGAATGATATAAGTTTTTTTCCAGTCTGTGGGGAAACGGCTAGTGACCAATGAATAGTTAATAAGGTGAGTTATAATCGGAACTAGGACTTCTAGTGTGAGTTTTATCATTTGGATGCAGATATTGTCAGAACCTACAGCTTTTGTGGATATTGAAAGCAACAATTTCTTAATATCTGCTTCAGTGACCTCCTTAAAGACAAAAGACGCACATTGTGGTTTGGTTGAGGAAGAGAGGAAGTTAAGAGTAGCAGTTTTTACGGATTCATTAATAGAAATAGGAGGTTGGGAAAAATGATTATTGAGAGCATTTAAATCAAAGGATGTGTGAGAATTAGATGTAGATTTACCAATGCCAAGTGTTCTAAGAAATCTCCAAATATCAGCCGAATCAGAATTTTCAATAGAATTGTGTATGTGGACTCGTTTTGCATCGCGACACACTTTACTGCACCGATTACGTAGCTTTTTATACACGGATAGGTTTTCTTCTGTCGGGCACTTTTTATATCGTCTTTTAGCCTTATCTCGCTTAGACATAAGAAGTTTTATAGAATTGGTGAGCCACGGGGCTGGAAAGTGTTTTACTTTGATACGTCGTAATGGAGCATGTACATCAAATAAATTGATAAGTATATTATTGAGGCTTGCGTTTAGGACGCTGAATTTTGTACGAAAGAAATATAAGATCGTGGTAAGAGAACGATGCTGAGAGTTGCCCATGAGTACCAACGCAATCAGGATCAGAAACAAGGATAAGGTCCAGAAGCGAAGGAACACAATGAGGAGAGTGGTGAGTAGCATTAAGCGGAAGAATATTCATATTTAGTGAAGAAACAAGAGATAGAAGTTTAGCACTACGTGCATCGTTTTTCAGAAGGCACGTATTAAAATCACCTAGAATAAGAGTGTGATCATATATTGGGGTCAGACTTTCAAGTTTTAACTCCAGCGATAAAAAATAATCAATGTTAAGAGAAGGAGGGTAATACACCCCAAGAAGGATCTTTGAATGATGAATGGTAATTTCAATAAAAAGGTGTTCAGCGATATTGGACTGTGCACTTGGAGACTGATCGATTATCTTATATGGGATGTCAGCTCTTAAGTAAATAGCTACCCCACCACAACCTTTGCCGACCCTATCATTGCGTATAAGCACAAAACCTGGAAGAGGATACTGAAAGGACGGTATAGAAGGTTTAAGAAACGTTTCTGACACGAGTATAGCATCAATGAAATTACAATCAAATGAAGTTAGCATATCGGCATAATGTGCATGAATGCTTTGAGCATTAATATGGATAATATTAAGATATTTATGATAATTCTTGATTTCTTTCTTGATTCTTTAGCTGCAAGTTGATCGTGCAAGTGCATAGCGTCATCACTGAATGCACTTCCAAAATCAGCATCAGATGAACAAGAAGAAGAGCATGAAAAAAAACTATCTTCAAAATCAATATCAAACATGACAAGATAAGTTAATACCAATAAATAATTATAAAATACAAATAAACAAATATGGATTATTATATATAACCACAATAATATATATCTATAATAAAAATTTATATCTGTATATAAAATATGTCTCAATGTAAATTATTCTTATTTCCTAAGTTTTACTCCAAATTTATACAAAAACAAGAGTCCTCTAAACACTCACATTCAATGCAATAAGAGAGTATTTAACATATTGAAGTTATGAGAGTAGGTAATTAATAAATATCAATACAAATCAAAACTAGACAGTATGAGTTACACAATTAAGTATCATTTGCATCCAATCAAGAATGTATGTTATAAATTAAAGGATAAATATATATATATATATATATATAGACAAAATAATAATATCTTCCATTTGTATATTTGTGAATGCACCATTAACTGTGTGAATATATTATAAATTGCTAACATGACACTATGAACAACAGACAAACGTCATTGAATAAATGGCTAATAGAATTATTACTAACGAGGGATAAAACTTGATCATCATTGAAAAAAAAAAAAAAAAAAAAACTATATAGGGACCCGCATTAAGTAGTTTTACAAAAACCTGCAAATAGATATTATGTAAACAATAAATAATTGAGTAGAAGTAGTTGAATCTATACTATTATAGTTTGAATACTTAACCAGCATTAAATTTCAAAGCAGTTAATTTACAAACGGATGGAACATAAACAGTGACATATTTAGCAAAACCAAATAGTAAAATCATAGATTGTTAATTTCACAGCTCGTCTAGATGACTTGGATTCCGCTCTGGTCATCCTAGTAGGTGCAGACGATGAAGCTTTATCATTTCCTTTGGCCAACGTATTATCATGCTGCTGGGATGACTGGCTAGCAGGAAATTCAGCTATCAAGGCTCGCAGCTCAGACATCGTCTCAATTCGATGACGCCTTTTTTCAGAAAGCGAAATAACAATCCTCCCTTCCGAACTCCAGCAGTGTTTAATTCCGAAATGTTTACGAGCAGCCATAAACATATCATGCCTTGGTTTTGTAAGAAACTCAGTGACTGTGACATTAGTGTTTTTCAACAAAGTTTTGGCATTCCAGGCTTGACTACGATGTATATAGCGCGAAAACCTTACCAAAATAGGACGTGGTTTACTCGTATCGGAGCCTAGGCGATGAACTGCAGATAAATCCTCCAGGGTAATAGAAGACAATTTTAGTTTCTGTTGTAATAAATCAATGATATTTTTATCCACATCAGGTTGTTTTATTTCTTCAACACCATGGAATAACAGAACTTTCCTTCGAGACATCATTTCATGACGATCCAGACCCAATAATAGCAGCTCCATCTGAGACTTTAACAGAGATACAGATTTCCAGATGAGGCTCTTGAAAACAAGGAATTCACTAGATAAACTTTCTAATTCCTTGTGAGATACGACCTCAGTGGAAGCCACTCGCTTCAAATCAGCATTAAAGTCGTCCATCTTGGCAGAAAACATGTTCGTGATTTCTTGCAAATTCGTGGCAAGCTTGCTATAGAGGTCCATTATTAATTGGACACAAAAAACAATACTTAAGAGAGGAGAGATTAGACCAAGGACTCTTGCGTTATTTATTCACTATTATATCATAAATATAATACTTTTTAAAATATTTAAACTTTAAAATTATAGGAGATAAAACTTATGATGCTGACAGTTAACCTACAGGGTTGCCAGTGCCTACATTGTGTGGAGAACATCAAATCAGACTGCTGAAGCAATGCAAGTCCAATCGCACCCCATCCTCGAGCCTGTGGTACCATTCGAAGTTATCCATACGGACATTACTTGTAAGCTGGGCACGTCTAATGAGCAGGAGTATGTTGTGGTAACTATCGACTCCTTTACCAAATACGTGCTCTTTCGCTGCACTAACGACAAAAGTCAACACGGCACACTCGGCACACTGAAACATGTTACTCACCTCTTTGGGACCCCAATACAAATCACCGTGGACGGCGGGCGTAAGTTCTTAGGAAATTTTTAATCTGTGATAGGTTTGGAATCGAAATACACGCCATATTACCAGATGTGAGAAAATCCAATGGACAGGGTGGAGTTAGTGATGGCTACATTTAAGAATGGTCTTATCATGATTAAGAATTATGAGACTCCAGATCGGCAAACGGCTTAGGAAATTCTTCAGCTCGCATTGAACTGGAATGGAAATCGAACTACAGGTACACCGCCACTTACACTGCTTACTCGATGTGGAAATTACGTACTTACCAGCAGAGTTGCTGAACTTGGTCAACTTCGGTAATTAAACAATCGATATTGATTCTCTTCAACGTCACTTGCACCAAAAGACGGCAGCAACAACGGCGAAAGACAAAGCAAGATTGATAAAGGCCGTTCTAAAATTCACACTTTTCAACGTGGTGATTTTATATTGATAATAAATAATGTCCAGAAGCTGGACCTTCCAACATCGCGGTCACTTCGGGTGCTCAGTACCGCTACAACTACTCAACTACTGGGCAGACTGGCGACACACAAGAGTTGAAACCTCACTCGGTGAGAACCTTTCATATTGTACTAGCATACCTTTCGTTGTAATCTTGTTGAAACCTTTCATATTGTTTCCTATGATTACTGACAATGATCACTATCATACTAAGATTACAAAAAATGCTATTGTCGTATGAATCCGCCAAAAAGATTATGTGATATTTTACAAAAGATGCTATTAGCATATGGAGCCGTCAATAAACCAGTTTGTTTTTACAAAAGATGCTATTGGCATACCGGCATATACCGGCAATAAGCCAATATATCCTTTCCTGAAAGAATAACAGTCCTCTCCTCTGTATACCACGGCGTTCAGGATTGCCCAGAGTACCTACAGCATCGACTTTATTTTAGTATCCTTCAGGGACCCTGCGTATTATTACAGCATCGACCCATCCTTCCCTTTAAAATGCTACTAAGTAGATACCATGTCATATGGAATGAGCAGATACTTACAATAAATAATACTACAATTTACTTCGCTATTTAAGGTCTGAGTGTACTGTGGAAGTACCAGACAATATACTCTTAACTTTCTATTACAGAAAAGACAAGGAGAGCGATGCAGAGCACTTCAAAATGGCCGTGTCTCCGCAGCAGTTCTTCGGTTCGGTCTTCTTTTTTTAATTTTAAAAATTACTGCTAAGTCTTAGCAATTTCATTTAAAATTCATAAATTTAACTCGTTGCGGTAATTTATTGATTCAATCATAGTGTAAGAAATGTAAATAGTTCACGGCTTATTAAATTATTATTTGGTTTGACTCGAAGATGGTGGTTACATAGAGTAAGTGTATTTAGTTCAGATTAAAAGCTTATACCATATTTGACTGCTTTTAAAAGTTAAGAGATACATTTTGTATTTTTACCCCAAGCATTTGTTCATTTAAATGCTAAACGAAGCCACGTGAGTTTTGACGCCAAGATTTGGGGCGAACGGAAGGTCACTTTGTTTTGTTGCAGACTTTTGAACGAAATACATTGTAAATAAAAACTTTGCTGCTGAGGTTGTTATCTATTGAATTTCAATTATAATTGATTGTTCCGAGTAACGATAAGTAGAACGTGTTACTTACTAACGAACGTGTTAGTTACTTTGACTTTTACTTCATAAACATCCTAGAATAAGTGCCTAGGTTACTGTTCGTTATCAGCCAGAGTACCAATGAACTTGATATGGTCAGCGGTTCTGCGCTTTTTAAACTCTTTCAATTTAAAAAACTCGATACCTATATATACGCAAGCCTTTTACCGTTGTAGCATTCCCGTACCTCGTTAAAAATGCAAAAGCGCATGTTTGGGCTCAAAACGATTTTTTCTTGTAAGCCATATTTTATCGTGCTCAAAATTTTGACATTTCCATTGTTATATATGTTACCGGTAATCTGTATAATCCGGTATTCTATACAATATCTAGGTAATGTATAGAATACCTAAAACGTGTAGGTAATGCATGAAACAATATTTATTTTATACTTTGCCCAGGTATTCTTTATACCGAATGTGCAGCCGGATTCCTTGCTCTCGACTTTTATACATTATCTAAAAGATGAGGGGATGTGCAAGGAAGGAGGGGACGTGCGGGGGCAAGCAACAATGGTTACGTTAGGTTAGATATTTAAGTTTCACGATAATTGTATTGTGATTTTACTGTAGTAAACAGAAAGATACCTTTAGGTACCCTATTCACCCGTTCACCCTATATACCCGTGGGGTGCCGGGATAGAATGTCACCCCCCCATCTCTTCCCATGGGTGTCGTAAAAGGCGACTAAGGGAAAAATACCGGAAGGTGGGCAGCAGCGCCTTCTGAGAAATTAACACCAATAACTGCGATCCCCAAGACGCCTGCCACGCGTGGGGATTATGGCAAAAACCCCCCTTATGAATAGCACAAAACCAATTCGGCCCCCAGTCCCCGGCAGCTCTATTATTCCTGGCCCTGGTAGCGGGCCAGGTAACGGTGGAGCAGGGGGTGCGAAGAATCCCCGGAAGATGCCCGGCTACCAACCTCAAAAACGACGACCCTTGGCCCTGGCAACACACAACATACGTACGTTCAGGGAGGACTACAAGATTGTCGAGCTGGAGGAAGAATTGAACAAGTTACGTTGGGATGTCATGGGGTTATCGGAAGTCCGAAGACAGGGACAGGACACCGTTATCCTTGACTCAGGTAACTTGTTATTCTACCGGGAAGGTCACCAAAAGTCTCAAGGTGGTGTTGGGTTTCTCGTCCGGAAGTCCCTTGTTAACAATGTTGTAAAAGTCGAAAGTGTGTCGAGCAGGGTAGCGTACCTTATACTCAGAATCACCAAACGGTATTCGCTGAAGGTCATACAGGTTTACGCACCGACCTCGACACGCTCAGATGATGAAGTAGAGGCAATGTATGAGGAGATATCTGAAGCCATACATTCCTCCGAAACATACTTCACCGTTGTTATGGGGGACTTCAACGCTAAGTTAGGCACACGGAATGGCGTTGAGTTGAGAGTGGGGCCATTTGGATATGGGCAGCGGAACCAGAGTGGCCAACGGCTGGTCGACTTTATGGAGAAGGAGGAACTCTTTGCGATGAACTCCTTCTTTGAGAAGCGACCATCCAGGAAGTGGACGTGGATAAGCCCCGATGGTTCAACAAAAAATGAGATCGAGTTTATCATGACGACCAGGAAGCAAATATTCAATGATGTCTCTGTGATCCATAAGGTGAAAACCGGTAGCGATCACCGTATCGTTAGAGGCACATTGAATATCAATGTAAAGCTTGAGAGGTCCCGTCTGATAAACTCCACGCTCCGTCCTAGCGTTGCACAAATCCAAAACCCCGAGAGCTTTCAACTCGAACTACATAACCGCTTCCAGTGCCTAGCTGAATGCGAAACAGTGGACGAGATAAACAACGGGTTGGTGGAAGCTGTCCAAGCGGTGGGGTCTCAGTTCTTTAAGACCCCCCGCCGAAATAAACTGAAGAAACTCTCAGAAGAAACCATCAAGTTGATGGAAGACCGGAGTGACATGAGACTGCAATCTTCAGCTGATATGTCGAACTACGGCAAGCTCAATAGACGAATTTCGAAGGCACTGCCACACGACTTGCGCGCCTTCAATACAAATCGTATTAAGGTCGCGATCGAGCGTAACCAAGGCTCCAAAGTATTCGCAAAAAAATAGTCTATGGGGCAAAGCCAAATAACCAAGCTCAAGATCGACGATGGCAGAATAATCTCATCAAAAACGGAGATTCTGAGAGAGCTTGAGAGGTTTTATGGACAGTTATACACCTCGACACGAGAACCCGTTGTCAGTACAGCTCAGGACATGAGAGCTAAACTGACCCGACACTATACCGAAGACATCCCGGACATCAGCCTATACGAGATTAGAATGGCTCTCAAACAGCTTAAGAACAACAAGGCGCCAGGTGATGACGGAATCACGACAGAACTTCTGAGAGCGGGTGGAAAACCGGTACTCTCAGTCCTTCAGAAGTTATTTAATTCCGTCATCCTTGAAAGTAAAACGCCAGAAGCATGGAGCAGAAGTGTGGTGGTACTGTTCTTCAAAAAAGGTGACAGGACCTTGTTGAAGAACTACAGGCCCATTTCACTTCTGAGCCATGTTTATAAGCTGTTCTCTAGAGTCATTACGAATCGTCTTGCTCGTAGGTTCGATGACTTCCAGCCTCCCGAACAAGCCGGGTTCCGAAAAGGCTTTAGTACCATAGACCACATACATACGCTCCGCCAGATTATACAGAAGACTGAGGAGTATAAACGGCCATTATGTTTAGCGTTTGTGGACTATGAAAAAGCCTTCGATTCAATCGAAACCTGGGCCGTACTGCAGTCTCTTCAGCGATGCCAAATTGACTATAGGTACATCGAAGCGCTGAAGTGTTTGTATAGGAACGCCACCATGTCGATTCGAGTACAAGACAAGAGCACGGAACCAATCCAACTGCAGCGAGGCGTGAGACAGGGAGACGTTATTTCTCCGAAACTGTTCACGAATGCGTTGGAGGATGTCTTTAAGCTCTTGAACTGGAAAGAATTCGGCATCAACATTTATGGCGAATACATCACTCACCTTCGTTTCGCCGATGACATAGTCATAATGGCAGAGTCGCTTGTAGAACTCAGTACAATGCTCAGCGACCTCAGTAGAGTTTACCAGCAGGTGGGTCTTAAAATGAACATGGACAAGACGAAAATTATGTCTAATGTCCATGTTACACCCTTACCAGTAGTTGTTGGGAACGATACGCTCGAAGTTGTTGACCACTACATTTACCTGGGACAGACTGTCCATTTAGGTAGGTCCAATTTCGACAAAGAGGTCGCCCGAAGAATCCATCTCGGATGGGCAGCGTTTGGGAAGTTACGCGACATCTTCTCGTCGAAGATCCCGCAGCTAAAGACCAAAGTCTTCAACCAGTGTGTGTTGCCAGTGATGACTTATGGCACTGAGACGTGGTCCTTGACTGTGGCTCTCGTGGACAAGCTCAGAGTCGCTCAACGAGCCATGGAGAGAGCTATGCTCGGAGTTTCTTTGCGCGATAAAATCCGGGACGTGGATATTCGCCAAAGAACCAAAGTCACCGACATAGCGCTCAGAAGTTGAAGTGGCAATGGGCGGGCCACATTGCTCGACGAACCGATAAACGTTGGGGAAGAAAGGTTCTCGAGTGGTTACCACACTACACCGGAAGACGTAGAGTTGGTAGGCCCCCCACTAGGTGGACTGACGACATCGTGAAAGTCGCTGGTAGCCAATGGTTACAAGCGGCTAATAGCCGTTCTTTGTGGCGCTCTATGGGGGAGGCCTTTGTTCAACAGTGGACGTCTTCCGGCTGATGATGATGATGATGATGATGACCCTATTCATAAAGATTATTTTTAAATACTTAATCCTTATCTTTATCACGTTTTTTTTATAGTGAACTGGTAAGCACTTCACCACTATCTCACCTGATGTTAAGTGATGGTGCGATCGATGATGGTGCGCGCTTACCCAGCAGATAGGTATGCACTCGCATTTTGAGGACCCCATATTATACTTAGCCGAAACACAGACTCTGGCAGTGTTCCATTCCCTGGCGGTTCATATGATAAACAATAGAAGCAAATCACTTCTTCCGGGTAAATGGAATATCCAACATATAGCGGTAGTGTTTTTGAGTATCCCTGGATAACCAATTATAGAATAAGGATGGCGGAATCAAATCACGCACTTCTGTGGCACACTCACCGAAATGTACCTATCCGATAAACAAGCGACTCTGCGCTCTCTCGAGGCTGAAGTATCTTGCTTACAATTGGTCGTCAGTAATGTGTCTCTTGGCTCTGCTCTCCATAGATTCTAGTGTCTCCAGGTAGTATTCAGAAGACCAGCGTAGTCTGTGCTTTGGTATGCGTATAGCCAGTTGATGATGGGCGTTGAAGTCCCCCAGACGCACTAATTAAGCAGAGGGATACCTCAGTTGTGCCACAATTTCACGTGAATTTAGATCATTCTAATAAAAAACACAACTAGAGCAAAAAAAGAAACTGAAATACGCACGGGAAAAGGAATCTGAATCTTTGATAATTCCGCCTTTAAATATTATATCGATTTGGTTACTATTAAAATAGTAGAAGGCAAAATTAGTGATTGTGACATTAAAAGTTCAGCACACATCTATTTTTCTAGTGATATAATGGCCTTATTTTCATCTGATACGTTAGTTTCCCTAACAAAAAACCATCTGCCAGCATATGCAGGCCATCGCGTTCCCGAACCTCTTGAACAAAATAATGACATTATTGTATGACCACTTGCGTTTTGAGTTTAACTTCCTTTGACCTCACAGGATGTCTCTACAGCCGAGGCATTTTTCTAATTGGCTCAGCCGGTGGCCTAAATAGCCTCACAGTTCAGCACCTAAAAGATATTCTGTGGAGATGAAGACGAGATTTTTTTTACGATGCGAATTTATGTGCACTAATAAAGATGGTGTCGGCCTATAGCAATAGGCACCACCTTTCATCGCCTCACGGCTAAATGCGGCTGTTAGAAAAAGGTTACTGATTTAGTAATCTTTTTCAACTACTACGACTCGCTTTTATATGAAACCTTTTCTTTGGCAATGCTACGGCACACCGTCAAAATTAACATACATAAATAACGATATAAGTTTAGTTCCGTCAGTAACTTATTCTTTGCCAAGTTTCATATAACTAGTCCTCATAAGCAACACATGGCCATCCCAACTTCCCATCCGTATCAGTTTTCAACTGCCCTTCTTCCTTGTCTGTTAATTTGCAATTCCTTTAGATAATTATTGCCTCTATACATACTATTATTTTCATAACTTGATTTTCGTGCTTTATCTTATCACACAATTTTTTTAATTTTTTTTTTATGCCTGATTTTACGCACTGGTTTTACGAGCAAACCTGATTTTCTAACCTATTCAAAATTCAAGATCAGTCTTAGTATTAGTACATATGAAATATATTATGGCAATGGAATATTGTAAATACATTATTCGTCTATTTAAGAAGTTTTCCAAAATAAACATTAATTATAAGTCGACACTCGTCTTATAATACTTTTTTGTCTTCGGGTTCACATAAAACTCAAAATATCTAAATGTTATGATTGCAACTCATTCCATTGACAAGCTAGATAACCTTGTCATACCGACGAACAGCAGAGTCAGAGTTATGAAGTGGGCTCCATTTTGGCCAATGTCTGTCCTTGAGAGCAAGTCTACATTTTAGATCTTATCAACAGGCGAGATAATGGTAAATGGCATTACTTTAACGACACGTCGTATTCGGTTTTATTAATTTATATCATACATAACCATTACCTATATTAAGTCGTATCATACATAACATGTAAATAATGTCTATGCTAAATTTGAGTTCTTGAAGTCAACATTATTTTACCGCACCTTTTCACCTACCTACTACTCCACCATCTCCAGAGACAGCAGTGTGATTGGGTTTTCTAAACAAAGAGGTTCTCTGTGCAGCAATTGGATACTTATTAATCAACCTTATTGGTTAGTTGATTAATCGTAAAATACGGCTATCACATATAGGTCCCAAGGCCATCGCGCTAGGACCATGGTGTAGGTAATTACAGCCAACAAACCTACTTATACAGGTTTTATAACTGTAATTTAAATTATCTACCTTTGTATTGATTATTTTTCTTTAATTATCACACACATTTCAATAATTAATAACAGAACAATTCAACCCAAATTCTTTATGTATTAAGATATAATACAAGTTTAAATTATTTTTAATTATCTAAGTATGTAAGTCAGTAGGTACCTACTAACAAATGTAAGTACTTACATAAGTCACAAAGCATTTAAGGAACCAAGCCCAGTTTATATACAATGATCACTCTTACTAGATATTGTCTATCCTGACATAGCGCCAATTATAAGGAAGCTTGAAAGTCACGGAGAAAAACCATCAAATGGAAGTAAATACGAAAACATATATCCACACTAAGAGTTCAGTAGAGATGCGTAAACTGTGCAATAACAATGAGATAGGTGACGCAGAATTTCAGGATCATTCTGAGCAGGTCCGCATCCAGCGAGAACACCTGGTACATGGTGAACTTGAGAGGACGATCTTTCACGTAGCGGATGAACCTGTCACGGCATCTGGTCTCGTCTGAAAGTTGAAACATATCTGAAGTATCCACTGGTCTCAATCTAAAAAGCCAGAGGCAAAATCTAATTGTTAATGGTAATGTTCGAAGAATACATAGAAAAAATTTTGAAATAGAAAATATAGAGAATGAAATAAACTGCAACGTATTATGCCTGACGAAGACTTTGGGGGAAAAAATGAAATGAAATGAAAGTAATTTATTTAAGACAGTACGTAACATTAAATTGACATTAGAATGAAAAGCATATGTTACACAAACAATTAAAACTAGTAATAAAATAAAATTAAGTATCAATCCAATGCTAAGCTGTCAATAATGGGATTCATCTCAGCGTATCCTGGTTGAGAACCAGGGCTGATCTTCCGATAGATCCATCGTTTGACGTTTTTTATCGGTGGTGGGATGTTATTCCAGTATTTGGTTTTCGCTTAGCGAAAACTACCTCTAAATGCCACTGTTTTGTGACTTTGTATACAGAGGTGCATCGCGCTCTGTCGGCAACCAAATGTCCTTCGATTCGACATCCGGGACAACTTTTGATAAAGATAGGCTGGCGCTTTATGTTTTATGATAGGTACCAAATAGAAGGCAAGCCAAGTGGAGTTTGCGGTGGTGTTTCATTTAAAGAATATAGTGGCTATTCGAAAAGGGGCGCACACGCGTTTGAACCCGCTGAATCAGTTTTTGTGTTTTTGCAAGGAGACGAGGGCCAAAAACTACATCCTATTTAACTTCGATAAAATTAGCGATTCTATTAGCTGAATACGCAAAGTTTCATTTACAAAAGGCCTCATTCTATACAGTTTATAGAAGCAATTTTGAACTGCTTTTGCAACATGCTTTTCAAAACGTAAATTAGAATCTAAGTATAAGCAAGCCTAAATTGCGTGCTTCCAACACGCGCTCTATAGAACTGTTCATGAGCAAAACATTTACAGATGGGTTCTTGGTGTGGACTGCCGAACACTAAGTATTTAGTTTTAATAAGATTTAGTAGTAAACAGTTACTATTTGCCCATGTGGTAATACTTGAAAGATCCCTATTTAGTTTGTGAATGGCACTATCAATTTCATGTGGTTTGCAGGAAAGCTATACCTGTATGTCGTCTGCATAAATATAAAATTGATTGTGCCTAATACACATTCCTATGTCGGCAGTGTACAATATAAACACGATCGGTCCCAAAATAGACCCTTAAGGCACTCCTCTATTAAATGGTTTTTTTTTTCAATTTCTAATGAAGTACCCTCATTAGATTTTGACAAAAAAGCAAAATCACCAGATGCATGCGATGACTATTGTTAATTATACACTGTGGACTTGATAATCGTATATATTTTCAACACGATGGAACGCCGATCTATATAAAGATAAAGAACACCTTAGATTATAAGGTTAGACACTTTATTAGGTTTAAACAAATTATCTTTATTAAATTTTGTTTTTTTTTTTAATAATGTATTCTGGGTAGCACTTGATCACTATCTCACCTAATGTTAAGTGTTAATACGATCGATGATAGAGCGGGCTTACCCAGAAGGTATCTAATAAAGTAAGTATTAGGAATAAGCGGCAATAGAATTAAAACCTGATTATGATATGAATCTATTTTTTGAGATATTATACACGCTTATAAATAAAATTTGTCGAGAGAATAAACATATTGTTATAGCAGGAGACTAAAATTTAAATGTATGTATAGTAGACAAAAACAAAAAACTAGACAAAATTTTTTAAAAAATAATTGTCGATGGGTATTAAATGAGCCCACTAGAACTGAAACAAATAAAAACAGCGCAACAAGTTCAACTTGCACAGATAATTTTGTTGTAATTTTCAAGGATTGTAAAAGATCTGTGCTCGGACACAAACTTTCAGATCATAGTTTAATTGAACTGGAACTACTAAGTGAAATTAACTTACCTAAAATACAATAATATATAGCGAGACTCTTTTCTATTAGTAATCTAAACAATTTTAATTATGTGTTCAATAATAACTATGCCAAAATTAAATCAGAAATGTTAGTGGCAAACGACACGAACTATAAGTATAATGAAAATTTAAGAGGAGGCATTGACAAATTTTTATAACATTGCTTTTCTAAACTAAAGGTACTAATGAGAAATAGCCAGAAAAAATAGGTGAACGTCTTTAGGTATAGAAACAGGTAAAAACAATCTATGTAAATTGGAATTACTACAAAAGCTTCATCCCAGTAATCAAATAAAATTAAAAATTGTTAAATAAAGAAAAACTATTGCAAAAAACTATGAATTTCGCAAAAAAAAAATTTCCTTTTTTTTTATGTTATTGTGACGGAACAAGCTCGAGGTCCACCTGATGTAAAGCGGTTACCTCTGCCTATAACAAATGCAGTTCATCGTTCAAGTGACGAATTGCACTGCGCCCGCCACCTTGAGACATAGTTGTTAAGTCTCATGTGCCTGTAATTTCACTGGCTCTCAAGGACTGCTGCCGGAACACACCGTTAGGTGCTTGGCGACAGATTTTCAACTTGAGGGTGGTCGCTAGCCAGTCGGGCATTCGCAAAAAGCCCTTCCACCATGCGGTGAAGCTCAAGCCCGCGGCGGGATTCGAACCATAGACCTGCTGCGCGGCAGTCCATAACCAATGCCACTGAGCCATCACTGCTTCAATTAAGCGTAGACTTACCTAAGACGCGAACTTACCTAAGCGATAGAATAAATAAGTCTAGGAATAAAATAAAAGAATCTTGGAAAATTAATATAGGGCAAAATAAGCGACCAAAGTCTAATATCGAATCCTTAAAACATGAAACGGGAAAATTGTTACACAACCTGAAAAAAATAAGTCTATTTAATGATTTTTTTCGGAATATTGAACAAAACCTGACCATTAATTTAAATATTAACGGAGAAAATGGCTTAAAATACTTGGATAAGCCCACCACAACTTTTGTAATTTACCAAATAGTCTCGAAGAGCATTTAAAATTAAACAAAAATCCAGGTTAGATATTTACGATGTGAGTACAAGGACGTTACGATATATTGTAACAAATAACGATAATTTATTTGAATTAGTATTTATCGTTGTACCCAGATATACTAAAGCTGGGTAGGGTAATACCGCTCCTTAAAAATGAGATATCACAGAGCTTAGCAATTACAGGCCAGTGTGCATATTGCCAACTTTATCAAAAATATCAGAAAGCCAGAATTTTTGAATATATCAAAAACAATAATTTATTTACAATAGCACAGTACGGATTCAGGAATGGTCGATCGACAGAAATGGCAATAAGAAATGTAGTCTACTACATTCTTGATTCCCTAGATATTTCAAATATAAGTGCTAGCGTATTTTGTGAATTTTCAAATTCTTTTTAATTTTGCGTATGTTGACATTTTTTTTAATTTACTTTAAGTACTGATACTTATGTCTGAATTATATAATATATTTTATTTTATGTATATTTATAATGATATAACATATGTAAAATGTTCTTTGATATACGTAATCACAACATTAATAGCCATTTCACAACGAGATTATTGATGTATCCATATAACTATGCTTAATATTGAATGTTCTATGTGGGCAAACTGATTATTACTCTATTGCTGTAAGATCTGGCAGACTTGTTTAACTTTATCAGTTGACAATATATATTTTCTGAATCTGATATTAATGTTAAAATTAAACGTAGAACTTAGGACATATTATTTAAATAAAACGTGTAAAATAAAAAAAGAACTCGTAAAAACAATTTTATTTAAATAATAGAAATAATTACCTGTTTCCGCAAGTAGTTTATCATGTAAAATAACTTCGAGTTTGTGAGCTTTTGAGACAAATTTTACGAGAAATTCCTCTCGCATCATTCCTCACAATATAAGCTATCTTTAATACATAACCTTGAGTTAAATTAAAACAAGTGGTACATACATCATTTAAAAACGTCTGCAATGTGCAAAGTGAATATTTTTAACATAAATAAATTATCCCAAAACTGTTTTACCAGAGTTTTCTCATTTTGTAATTTCCAGGCTATATTGTAAATAGTCATCATAACCCGGGGTTATTTAATAAGAAGTGTAGTAAGATACTGCAAATGAAATATAATTGTACCAAAGAGAAGAAATGAATAGGTGCCCGAAATACAAAAGTAAACACTGCAATATTCGCTACCCCAGATATCAGATCATGCTGTGAATTAAAACCATATCGTCCATTAACCATTAGGTACATGTAATCAAAACTTTACTATGATCAAATAACTTCAATCAGATCTCGAAAATTCTGATAGTTATAGCTAGTTATGATGGTACTCACTACTGGGTCGAAAATGGCTTTGTATTTTTCAGCTACATCTACAATCGTTCTGTAATTGCACTGAAATGTTTGCAACGCTCGGTTGTTGCATGTCTTCAAATCCGAAACAAAAAACGATAGGCGATAGTAGACCGCGATAAATACGAATACGTTGGTAACCTGGATGGCAATGACACAACTTTTCACAAAAATATAAATAGGTGACTCCCAGATAGGTTCTGTACACACGCCAACACACGTGCAGTGAATAATTTCAATTGTTATTCTATTTAGTATTAAAAGAAGAACCCAAAATATGAATAGTTTTGATACGCGTTGAGCTGAATAGTGGTCCTTTAGTTTAACGTCAATCACATGTAAATCGCGCCAGAGATTGAAATAAAAATTATTAAAGCGGAATAAAAAATATATAACGTAAACGAAATATTGGATCAGATTGAGACATTTCACAACGTTGATTTGTAATGATTTGTCATAATATGTCATCCCGTAAATGATCGACAAACATATGGATATACACTGCAGAAAACTTAAACATTTTACGATACATTTTATTTTAAATGATTTGTATTGAAATGATCCTAAATCAAGTCCAGAGAAAATATTTAGTAATTTGTGAAACATAACAATATATCTCGGAGGCTCATTATTATTCTGTTCAAGATAAGCATTCATGACGATTTTATCAACGAAAATTTATAGACAAATACAATTTTCTTCGGTTACATAAACTTTAAACCTGACAGAACTACGAATGAACCTATTATTTATAGTTCATTATTCCATATAGAAAGTCATTGTTTATGCATTTAATTATATCAATAATACAGTGACTGTAGAAACTACACAATGAATTGTTTCTGTTCCATGAAACACTCTCAGGTTATCCGGTGACTTCATCTGCATAAAACATTATTCTATTAGGAATTACATTGATCTATTAGGAAGTATGAGTTGTGGCTAATGTCACCAAGCACCTAACGATTTGCTCCGACAGCCATCTTCAAGAGGCTGTCCCCATTCCGAAGCCTAGCTTCCTGGCATATTCTAAAGCGCTCGTAACGAAGTTTGCTTAGCCGTTCTGAATCGATCAGCAAAGTTAAGCAACGTCCGTCGCGGTCATGACTTGGATGGGTAACCGGTGGTGACATTCTACTGAGCGCTTCCGTGCTCCGGAGCGCACGTTAAGCCGTCGGTCCCGGTTGTTGTCTTAGGATGGCAGTCGTTATAGCATGGTGGTAGGGCATTTTGCGAATGCCCGCCTGGCTAGCTACCACCCTCAAGTTGAAAATCTGTCGCCAAGCACCTAACGGTGTGTTCCGGCAGCTGTCCTTGAGAGCCAGTAATTCTAGGTTAAGCCTGCTAACACCTACGGCCACACCGTCACTTACCATCAGGTGAGATTGTGGTCAAAGGCTTACCTATCAGCAATTAAAAAAAAAAAAAAGAACAAGAGTTAAGATTGATATAAAACCATGGAAAAAACAAAAAAGAACCGGCGGAATAAAAAGAAAATTAAAATAGCTTATTCCCAACGTGAAATAACGGAACAAAATATAATTTTACAAAGGCAAGGACACCCAAATTCCAAGTTGGTATCACCACCATGCAATGAGTGTTCCGTAGAATCAAAATTGTTGGATCATGATGAAATAGCAAATATATGTGCTGAAAATATGTATGTTGGGTCAGTAACATGCGGTGAGGGTTCTCTACAGTCAGAATCGGGTATAATGGAGCAAAGTATGGAAAATTATAGCGAAATTGAACTAAAAATAAGTCTATTTTGAGTCTATTAAAAAATAAGTCTATTTTTAGTATGTCTACTAAAAATAGATGTCTACTAAAAATAGACTACAAAATAGACATTGATTTTAAGTGTTTCTACTTTTTAAGAGCCTAATAGTTATATAATATATTCAAAAATTTATCAAAAACTAGAAAAAAGACAAAAATGCCATGAACGAGGAATCGGATTATTTTATCTAAAATATTTGGAACGCTTTCGTTAAACAATCCGATTCCTGGCTCACTGCCTTATGGGCCTTGTTTTGGATCATAATGTGGTTTACTATATTTTCAACTGAACCCTAATTAACTGTATTAATGAATATGAATAAGAATTTAAGACAGCTTCTACAGTACTTAAATACTAATGTGCAGACAATGTTACTCTTTAGGCTTAAAAATACGTCTTTAAATAACGACTCTGTTATGCAAACAGCTGCATTAAGGGGAACTAGAAGAGCAAAAGCTGTATAAACTAAGGTATAAACTAACTAACCATTTTATTATAACTTTTAAATTGCATTCCAATTTAACAAGATATTTATGGTTAATTTTTGAAATTTCAGTACAAATTTACAAAGGATTTTAACTGTATAGTACACACAATTACGTTTACTATCAATAGATCAGTCCGGGTTACTCTTAAAACTGTTTTCAGATTTGATCACATATTTGTTATTACAGAAAAAAATTATGTATATTCCTTATTTCAAAGGGGCGTGAGTTTTGAGCTTAAAACTAGTATACATATTCACATAAAAATATCAGTGGCAAGCATAACAACAACGATAAGCAGGAAAGAGTACTTCGTTATTAAATATTTATTTCACTTATATTTCACATATGGTGTCTGCCTTAGCGTAGAGTAAATTAAGAAATAAAATGGAGAATAAATTCAACCACGAACACAATTTTAATATATATATTCTTCTATTGAGATTTTCACAAGCCTGAGTCTGTATAAAAGCATAAAAGGATAAAACGAGAATGGTATAGCTGTATAAAAGTATTCAAATAGTATCTTAGCCAGCCAAATAGTACAGCTTTTATGCAGCTGTTATACAGGTAAATCTACACTTAACGCTGTATAATTTTGGGGCCCATTTCAGGGTTACAAGGGCTGTATAGCTTGCTATACAGTCTTTATACAGCAACGTTTAACAGCCTGTAGTAAACAATTAGTCCATAATATAGCTTTTATACAGTTTAAAATGTTACTTGGGTAGTGCAACAGTGTACGATACAACACACTAGCAGCGTCTGTGTACCAATAGGCGTACTGACACTACTGTATAGTGTGATAAAGTGAGATATATAATAATAGATATATGACTGGTAACATAAAGTGATCAGCTGTTTATCGTACAATGTCGGTCCAGCGATCCCCGCCAAGCTCAGTGCAAAATAATTTACTGAATATAACGTCTTTAATTATCTGATCCTGCTTTAAGCACCTCGGCAAATAATAACTTTGCTCATCATCAGCTGAACATCACAAAGCGACAGAAGCGAAATATTCAAGATTTTTCTAGACTGCTCGCATAACTCCATACAGACGAAGACATTCATAAAATCTGTCCCCAAGCATCTAACGGTGTGTCTCGGCAGCAGTCCTTGAAAGCCAGTGAAATTACTGGTATGATGAGACTTACAACTGTCTCAAAGTGACGGGCGCAGTGCAATTCGTGACTTGGTGACGAAATGGATCTGTTATAGGCAGAGGTTAGTCCGCTTAACATCAGGTGGGCCTTGAGCTTGTTCCGTCACAATAACATAAAAAAAATTATAGTCCATATACCTATATATATATAAACAATTATGTTTATACTACACCTGCTCGGAAAGTACCTTGATACTTTATCAAATTTACGGTAGAAAGTACGTCATTGCATATCGAACAAATATGCGGCGAGAAAACGCATCTGAGCGGGAGAGAAAAGTGTATGAAAATCCATTTCTTACGTGGTTTTTCTTTATTAATTTTGGGTAAGACTATGCGCTGGTAACCTAAATATCAAAAGCCAAAAAGTTTTTAGTGAGTTTTTATCTCCAAGTTCGCAAAATGACACTGGCCACTAGCTGTGTGTTGGATGGTGTCAAACAATTTGAAAAAAGAACATGTGAAATTTGCAGACGCCATGCGCCATTGGCGCCATTTTCAATTTGTGTGTTGTTTGAGGATTCAGTTTTCGTAGAAAAGTAAAATAAAAGGTAGGTGTAGTATAAAGCACTATGTATCACTCGAGAGAAAGTGCGATTCCCGATCTCGGGTGTTTTAAAGCCCTCGCCTACGGCTCGGGCTTCAAACGACACCCTCGACGGTAATCGGTCACTTTCTCCTCTCGGTGAACAATGTACTATTGTAAGATCTACTGGTATTCCTTCGATTGCCCTGGGAGCTGACTAGTCATTTTTCTCTACTTAGGTATTTTGTTCAGGGTTACCATTACATTCTATATAAGCCAACCAGATACCTTGAAACTATTGAGCAGCCTTGCAGGGTTCCTTCCATGTGTGTACGGTATCGTTTATTGCACAATACTAAACACCCGGGTGAAGGCACTCTCAATTGCTTCCAAAATAACTGTTACCAGCAGAATTCACTACAACTAGCACCGCGCCGCGTCCGAGGAACACTGAAGGTAATGTTTGTCACAAAACTACCCTCTTCTCTGCCGCACGTTCGAATCTCATCTTGTGACTGACTGCATCAGTACTAATATATAAATATTATAAATGCGAAAGTAACTCTGTCTGTCTGTTACGTTTTCACGCCAAAACTACTGGACCGATTTGAATGAAATTTGGTCTGGAAATAGTTTGAGACCCGGGAAAAAACATAGGAGTTTTTATCCAACTGCGCAAAAAGAGGTTAATGTTTTTGCGCGATAACTGACATAAGCGCGGGCGGAGCTGCGCCCGGAAAGCAAGTATTATAAATATAATAACAACGCCTAAACAAATAATTACGTTATAATGCCAAACACCCATAGATTGGAGCCTATTGCTTTGAAAGAAGAAGAAAGAAAGAAAGAAAAGTTTATTTTGAACATAAGGAACACAATAGCAAAACATCATATATGTACAATAAGAAACAAACATAAAAAATAAGAATATTGCCGTCATGTACCCTCAGTCCAAAAAAGGTCCTGGCTCAGCATGATGCTGTGGGCGAACCTACAGCGCTGGTTTTCAGCCAAGGCCTAAGTGACACACGGAGATGCAATAATTAAATAATTATAAGCAAACAATATTACATGTACGACTAACAATAATATAATCATATATACAATATACTATACAATCATATGTACAATAGATAAATATTAAAATGAATACACACATATAAATTAATATAAATATATTAAACAGATTTCAAATAGAAACACAATAGATATAAAATGTAAATGCAGTGAAAGAATGAGAACCAGACCAACCAAGAAGCAGCCAAAAAAAGGTAGTCAATATGGAAAGTTACACGTTCATAACTTGTATCCGTCACTAAAATAAATAAAAACTCTGCCCACCATAAGATACTCTGCTTACAAAGAAATAAATATTAGAAGTATCTGTTTTTCATATTTTTTTGTTTCAATAAAAATTAAATAAAAGTTGACTAAAGACTAAGTTAGTATATTGATACATATTGACATTAACAAAGATATATAATATAAATGATCATCAATACAGTAAATTATTAAGTATATTGGAAAAAAGTTAGGTAAGATAAATAAATTTAATACTTATTTATTTAGATAATTTCTGTAATTCAAGTAAATGATGTTTGTATTTATTTCGAAAATTAGACTTTGACTTAAGTAACCTTAATGGTGGGGGGAGCGAATTCCAGCATTTAGTGGCAGAGAATCGAAAACTTCCACGAAATGCGACAGTTCGAAAACGAGCGGTGATTAATAAGTAGGATGATGCTCGAGTCGCGTATGCATTATGTTCCCTAGACCAAATGAGTTTTTGAAACAGGTATGGCGGCTGTTGTGATTTGATCACACCGAACATCAAAGTCGCAAGGTGAAGTTCTCTTCTGTGCTTCATGTTGAGTATATTGTGATGGTTTAGAAAAGGAGATACGTGACTTCGAGGAGGTATTCTAAAACAAAAACGAGCACAAGCGTTTTGCACTCTTTGAATTTGACGTGATGTTTTGGCTAAGAGACGAGGACCATAGACAGTATCAAGATAATTAAATTTGGAAAGAATAAGGGAGTCTACAAGTGATATTCGAAGATCTGTATTTAAGTAGTTTCGAATTTTATACAAAATTTTCAAACGGTAGAAGCAGTTACTTACACATGCAGAAACATGACGATCAAACCGTAAGCGTTCATCGATAATAAGACCAAGATTTTTAGTCTCGGCTACCCGCTCTATTTCGTCACCATCAATATATAACAGAGGCTTCATTATGGATATATGTTCTATTTGATGCTTTGTACCTAAAATCATGTATTTTGTCTTTTTTGCATTTAATAATAACGAATTTGATGTAGCCCAGGCATTAATTCTCTCTAGATCTTCATTTAACTTGACCTCTGCTTCTCTTAATTCGTCAGGCTTAAAAGATAAGTATATTTGAATGTCATCAGCATATAAATGATATTTACAATTTAGAATTCTTGTAGTTACGTCTGCGCTGTATATAATGAATAACAATGGGCCGAGAATTGAACCTTGTGGTACTCCACGAGAAACCTTATGATTATTTGAGCGAAAAACCTGACCATTGTCTTTGGTCAACTCTACTAGTTGGACGCGGTCTATCAAATAACTGTTGAACCATTTAATCACATGCGAGTCAAAGCCATAGTAACTTAGCTTAGCCAGAAGCAATGCTGTATTGATGGAATCAAAAGCCCGCGAAAAATCTAGTAGCACCAATATAGTACCCATGCCTTGATCCTGTGCTGCAATTATATTATCAGTCACATCTAATAACGCTGTATTAGTGCTTCTAGCCCGACGAAATCCTGACTGCATATCCGGTAAAATTTTAAGTCTCTCCAAATAAACCATAATTTGGGAATAAACTACTTTCTCGAGCACTTTGGATAGGCAAGGTAGAATACTTATTGGTCGTAAATCTTTAGGTTCAACCGGATTATTAACTTTTGGTATAGGTTTAACTACAGCAGTTTTCCATGCCGTAGGAAATACTGCCGAGGAAATAGATTTATTAATCAGTGCCGTTATTGAATCCAAACTATGAGGCAGGGTTAGATTAATCATATCGAGAGATATTTGGTCAATGCCTAAAGCATTCGATTTAATTTCTCGTAAAAATTTCAATGTTGTAATTGAATTAACAGCTTCAAACGAGAATGTGCTATTGCCAAATCGGTGAAACTCAAAAAATGTTAAATAAGAAATGCTTATAGTAAATTTTCCGGGAATATTAAGAAAAACTTCATTTAAGACGTTCGGGTCATTAAATTGAGGTGGAAGATTAGCTAACTTAGGCGGCAAAACTTTAGATTTCAGGTTTTTCCATAATGTTTTTGAATCGTTAATGTGTTTGTTTATATTTAGATTGAAAAATGCACGCTTCTCATTATGTAATGCTAAAGTAACTTGATTTTTTAAATCTTTGTAAAAAGTTTTATGAATTTCCAGTTTAGTCATATGGTATCTGGCCAGGGCCGCATCACGAAGTCGCATCATGAGCTTCATATTATAGGTAAGCCATGGACTCGGTAATTCCTTAATAATGATACATTTTAGAGGTGCGTGTAAATCAAAGAGTAGTTGGATGACGTTACTGAAATTATAAACCATATCATCGATATTATTCTCAACGACGATTCGATCCCACGTAATAGCTTCTAGATCATTATTAAATAATTCTGGACAAATATCCTTAATAGGTCTAAATAACATACATCGTGGTAATAGTTTAGGCTTCTTAAATATAAACTCACACGTAATAAAAGCATGGCCTGTCTCCGACCCAATAAGATCAATACAAATATTACGCGAACGTACGTTAGAACATACCAAATCAATTAAGGTTTGACTGTCGGCTGTAAAGTGAGTCGGTTTGTCTATGAGCTGATTTAAACCTGTGTCGTTCAGAAACTCAACAAAACGCTTAGTTTTAGTGTCAATTGTATCCAACAAATTGATATTAAAATCTCCTAAAAGGATTAAGTTATCACAATATGAAAATGAGTCTACTGATTCCATTACTGCATCCAAGAAAGCATTAACGTTTACCCATTGGGGACGATATGCTGTGCCAATAATAATTTGCGATGATTTTATTTTTAGTTTAATCCACATCTGTTCAACATTGGGGCTAATCGGAAAAACACAAGTTCTGGCATTGATTCCACGCTTAATGTAGAATCCGACTCCTCCACCACGTTTTTTTACACACGTATCAACAGGACGTGGAATGTGACGTAGTCTAAAATTAGGGACGAAAGGGGCTATATCTTCTCTACCGGACTTGAGCCAAGTTTCATTTATTGCAAGAATATCTACACTGTGCTTTTCCATAGCCGCTACAAACTCATCATGACCGGTACCTAGAGAACCAGCATTATGGAGTCCAACTTTAAGCAATTTGTTGTTACCCATTATCAAAAACCTTAAATAAATGGACAAAAAATGGTTCTTTGAAAATTAATAAGTCATTGCTGGTTATAGTTGTAAGAAATAGGTGAAAGTAAAATAATATATTCTGTGAATAACACATTATAATGAAAATATATAGATTTAAAAATGTTAAGTATAATATAATAATAAATGGGATCCTAAATTTATTTGCATCAAACATTTCTCTTATACAATCACCGGCACAACGACAGCAATATTCTCTTACAAATATAAAATAATTCAAACACGAATAGTATTTAAATAGATTGCCAGTAAATAGGTGCAGTGTGGACGTGAAAACATACAATAAAACTTTAATATTATGAAAATTACATCGTGTTTTTAATTCACAGGTATAATATACAATAGTGCATATAAAACAATTAAGTAGAAAATATATACCCCTTATAGACACTGTTTCACTCCACAGATACACATAAATTAAAAAACATGATATTGTGTTTATTATAGTAAACAAAGTAATTATAGTGGCAATAAAATATATAATTTGTAGTATTCTTATACCAATATAAAATCTGCAATTATATATTTGTAAAGGTATTATAAAAATAATGCATAACAGTCTAAACTCAAATAAAGTTTTTTGTTTCAAATTAAAACAAAAGTCTAGCAATTCCATTTCAGTGGTGTTGCTACCATAGCTATAACTTTTTTTCAAATGAAAATTGAGATTTGACATGATATGTGAGATAAAGAATTGATAGTAATAATGTTCTACATAACATGTAAATAAATTGAGTTTAAACACGTAGTTTTGAGTATTGTTACGAATGGTGCAATTGGTAAGAGTCGTCCATATCAAACATATCAATGAATAAAAATTTTCTCAACGTCCTTTTCCTGACGAATGCGGGAATAAGGGGTACCGTGCTCCTTCCGAACGTATATTCGTCCGTCTCTTGACCAACAATATTTCCATTTATGTTCACGACATTTTTCTCTAGCATTTGCGAAAAGTTGACTGTTTGATCTGGTGAGGCGTTCATTAACGTAAATGCGAGCTGTAGCCCCTTCCACGCCGAGGTCAGTAGTATTCAAACCACGGCGGACGCGCGCCGCTCGGAGATAGTCATCCCGAGTGGAACGCCGCGAGAAGCGTACTGCGATGCGGCGCGAGCGCACCTGCACCTGTGAGTCATTCTGCGTGGGGCGAGGAGCACCCTCTCTCTCGGCAAGAATGACGTCAAGCTCGTCCAGCTCCATGCCCATTTTCGAACTCAAGAGCAGAGCAATATGTACCAGATTCTCTCCTTTTTTTTCTGGGATGCCAGTTATCAATACATCAGTAAATATTCTTGTTCCCGGTCATTCATTTGTAATTTCATCTCAACAAGAGCTTGTTCCAAGCAACTAACGTCCTGTGGCTTAGGTGAATTGTCCCGTGCCTGTTCCAAAGCCACAATTCGCGCATCAATCATATCCATTCGTTCATTGAAAGCTGAACGAGTAGCAGTTATTTCTTTTTTAAGGTCCCGAATTTCATCACATACTGTACTCACACTATCTTTTGACGATTGGAATTCAGAGGTCATAAGATTGTGGATTTTTGTAAACTGTGACCGCATTTCATCTCTCAATGCACGAACCGCTTCAGCATTTATTTGGTTTGTTGCATCAGACACAGGGGTTAATGATTCCTCACATCCCGAAAGAAAGGTGTCCTGCATGCCGCGAACCGGTGTAGAAGGGTCGCGTCCCTTAGGTATTTTAGATTGGCAGTCACCACATCTCCAAGTGTCATCCACAGTAACGCCGGCAGGGACCCTAACGCACTCGTTGTGACTTTTAGAGCCACATTTCGGACAAGTAACGCCACCTCTCGTGCCAATAAATTTGCCGCAAGCTGCACACTGCTTCATGATTGAGATAAGCAACCTTGGCGCTCAGAAACGCAGATCAGAATCACTGATTAACAATGGTAGCAGGGACGCAGTGCAGCCGCTCACGTACAGGTGGCAGTGTTGTACAATTTGCGATTTGTATAGATATTTAAAGTTTGCTTTGATTTGTAAGAAATAGTTGTGTTATTGTGAGTAGGTACTTACTTCACTTAGGGGCTTAAGGCTTTACACTCTACACATTACAAAGCAGAAACAAAGTTAGATACACACGACGACAATTAGATTCCAATAGCGGGTAGATAGCACACAATCAATGCATTATTTTAGTAATAATTTCACTTTCACAAAGCCATTAACATAGATAACAGCCTCACTATTAAATCACAAAACTTGCAACTGATTTTATAAACTTTTACTGATAGTAAACAACTAATTATATTTTTATTAATAAGAAACGTAACGTCCTAGTAGTATACGACTAGACGTCCGTGATGTCACCTCAACTTTGGATGCAACTTAGGATGTAAATAAAACAAAATTGGTAAGTATACAACGATAAATGTATTCAAAAAATATATGTAACAAAAATAACAGCGATTAATAAACTAATGTATACTGACAATTGTTCTCAGTAGGCCCATATCTCAATGAGTACATTGTGCTGTATAGTGGCTATCTCTAACCCCGCGGTTCAAGTCACGCAAATATGAGCTATTTGCACTGTTTGCACGCAAACGTTCGGTTCATAACGTGCTAAACTTACACCACGATAGCAATACGATGTCGCCTATGACGTTACGTCCGGCTGCATATAACGCTGGAATAACCGTGTGCACAAAAGTCCAACTCAAATTTTGACATATGAGGAAATTTTTGCTGTCGGGCTTAGAATTTTATACGTAAAAAACAATATTGTTTACAAAAGAATGCCTTGAAACGTTATACTATTAATGTTGATTGAATTGAAGTGAAGGCTATTTTGGGTTAATTGGAAAGAAACAAATTGACAGTTGAAAGATATCATAAGAGAGGCTACTAATAGATTCAAATTGTTTGCGTACAAACAGTGAATATCTATGGTGTGTGATGTGGAAGTGATCTATGGTGCATATTCACGGGAATATGCATATAGTTGGTTGGTTCATAACCGAAATACCTACGGAGGTATTTCAGTTATGAACCAACCAATCAATGCAAACGCTTGCGTATGCATCGTATTCCACGACAGCAGTGTTTGCATGATTTAAACCGTAGAGTATGGCTGCGTATCGACTGGAGGTATGTAACATAAAATATGAGCGAGAGAAAAAAACCATACCAATAAAACAAATCAACCAATTGGAACGCTGCGCTCAGCGAGGTTAGGAAAATGAAACGACCCTATCGGTCGATTCTTTCCTCGCACGCAGCATTATGCCAATGCCCCTCACTCACAAACTCCTCACACAGGGGTACGTTCCATCATTCCTTCGACCAAGACAAATTTTGCTATAGCCGCGAATACACGCCATTCCAGTAAGTACTTCAATCGAGCAAAACTTAATCCTGGCAAGATTTAATCATGTCCGTTCCGTGCGACCTGTTAGCGCTAATCATGCTCTGCCTACCTTTTGAATCGGCCGAATCTTGGCTAGCTGTCAAATGTGACAGATTTTGCAATAAATAATAAATTTTGGACAAGCTAAGCCATAGATTAGTGATTACCAAATTATTATTGTTTGACTAGGTAATGACTAATGAGCCAGATTTGCAAAATGTGCAGAAAATATTATACTATACCTAAAAACATCGCTATCAAACTCATACAATTGACAGTAGATATAAAGGTTCTTCGAGACACATTGAGAAAATCTAACTCGACCAATATTTGCCCCAGGCATTTCAGGAACGTCCTCTGTTTCCACTAAACGACAAAACAAAATAAACAATAATAGCTGCAAATTGCGATTTGGACGAATTCTTCCATCATAAGGCTTAGTGATCCGTTTAAGCTTTTTTAATTTCATAGACAATTTGTAACTAATTATGCTAACGGAAAGCCTACATAAGTATCCTATATAGTTTATGCAACGATTTATTGTGATTATTGCATTTGTGGTGATTATGCATAGTGGAAATAGATTTTATTTCCAATACAATCAAATATGTAAAGGAATTTATGAAATTTTGTAAACTGAATAACATTTGCACAGCATATACTTAAATCATATACATAGCAGACATATCTTTAACCTAAGTGCATTTAAAATGCACTGACGATAAATCGAATATTTATTGATATTAATTTAATTAATAAACAAATGACTATAGGTATATCTAAATATGATTACAAGCACTATCGCGTGCTAAGCGAAAATCATATTTACAAATTTTTAGAGTACATTTTTTTTATCTAGTAGGTTTAGTAAACGTCAGTAGTCTGGTCAGTGACCGCGAACCTATGACGATTATAGTAATACAATAATTAGAGTACAAAATTCGGCTCTGTCGAGCGATCCTCGATGGCCCAGTGGTTAAGGCACCCAAAGCATAAAATCTGAAGACATGGGTTCGATTCCCACTCGAGGTGGGAAATTTTGTACATTAAAAACTTGTAAATATGACTATAAGGGTTAATTATACGAACTTATTACTAAACATATCTTTTTATAAAATATTATATGTTTTACGTTATGTACTAATCGTCGATCAACTGAGGTAGTTTTCAGCTGGGTTCTTCCTTCCCTCTTGTAATAATATAAGCATCAAAATGGTATAGCTAATATCGACATTTATTGTCAATATTACATATTATTGTATAAAATATCATAAGCGATTATAAACCTTAACAGTAGTATCACTTAGTAACTAAGACGACTTTGTAAGTACAAATTATCAAGCCTGCTTGAAACAGTTAAGGCTATGCAAATGCACAATAAATGGCACTTATGTATCATGAGATATATAAATCTTTTCAGTTAAATGCAGATACATATATTTTTATTAGTTTGTTCGGAAAATTATGTTTCATCATATACATGTATTATTTATGTCATAGTTGTCACATCCATAATACACAGCCACAGTATAAGGAAGAGGAACAGTACTGCATCTTCATAGAAAAGTCGCCGCGTATATCTCGAATTTCCTACGACCTCAGTTGGTATTCACATACCGACCGTACCGCAATGCACGCAATGTAATAAATATTTCCCGAATCTCGCATATCAACATGATCAATAATAATTACCATAGTTTCTAGGGTAATGGTTACCTATGCCTAAAATTTTTCAATTCAAGATACAAGATGTAAATAAACAAATCTCTAGATTTAACTTTCAAAGTGATTAAGCAGTGTATCTAAAACTTTTAATGTCCATACCCTGTAGAGGTTTTGTATGATTAAAGAAACACGAGTGACTGTTTGTTAACATTCAATTAAGAATCTAAAAATTAAGAAATTCTATCAGTTTCGGAGTGCGTAGGAGTAAAAGAAAGGCAGCGATGGTTACACCGCGATTGGTTTGGTTGTTTTAGTATGAATTTTATTTTAGACAGTAGCTTATTTTGACATTATTTCCATCGTATTAACAGTGAATTCCACGAAAAAAATCCACTTTCTACGGGGAGGGTTATAATGATGTTAATACAAAAAACACAACAAAGTTACCAAAATAGGTACACCGTGGGGTAGAAGAAAGTCGAAAGTCATCATCTCAATCTTATTGAAAAGTTATGTTTTAGTGAACAATATATGCAATCTAATATAGATTAATTAAATACTAAGTAACTCGGCCGACAGTTAGTAGACCCTACTGCGCGTTTGCCTACCGATTGGGGCAGGTAATTATCTCAAGTCAATACCGAGACGTAATACTGTTCCTCTTTTTTATACTGTGGTACTGGCCTATCGTTAACAGAGTTGGTTCTTGAGGTAGGAACGTGATAAGGGCAGTGTATTGACGTTACTGTTACGTCATCCACCACCCCTGTCCCAAGCCACAGCTACCCCAGGAATCGACTAAACTAAGCACGTAAATCGATTGTTTTCGTTAAAAAATATTATTTACAAGTTCCGAGATTTTCCCCCCCACCGAAGTGGTCTAGAAAGAAGGCACCATGATTAACATTCACATTGTATAAGTATAAGGAAAACCTTTTTACTTTAAAGACGAATTTATAATTTGTGCGTATGCGCAGTATATCTGAAGTAATTAACTAATCACTGCAAAACTGTTATCATTGGGCACATGCAGGCTCATCTGACGCACACATGTTACAAATCCTTTGAAATATCATATTTCACATAAATACATCACAAAATTATCATATAATATATAAAACATGCACCATGTTGTGATCGCTTATTTTTAAATGACTACTTATTATAACTAAAATACACTCTAATATAATGTGTCCCGGTTCAGCCGATACAAGAAAACATCAATCATAAAAACGGTTATAAAGTTATAAAAACATGCGTTTGAAAATAATCGACCGCGCTACCACATGATGCGATTATTGTACAGTATTCAAATTGGAGCATCTCTATATCTCTCTCTATCTCGTCTATAAAACGTATAACTTTTAAACTTATTTTTAATATAATAGAATATTCAAACACAATACCAATATCTGTATCTAATACGAAAGTCCAAACGCGTGGACGCTGGAACTTCCCACTTGACTTGCCTCATCGTGGTTCTCTTCGTCATGTCATCGGTCAATGGCAGTAAACAAGATATTTTACTCCCAATTTGTAAGTATATTGTAAAATGTACTTAACACCGCAGAAAAGCCGAATTTTCACTTTGTTATTCTATCATTATACAAAATAATGATGTATCACTAAAATTCGAGTCCGCCGATCCCCTTATACATTCCCAGTAATTATTCGTCCTTCGCTAAACTACTGCCATTGACTTTTTGATCGAATCTAAGTATATATCCGATTTAGGTCGACGGTGGGGGAGCAGAGGGAATGTTAACATTTACCATTGGAGTAGGCAAATGAATCTTTAAATCAGATTTATTAAAGATTCCCAGATCAGGCATTTCCCAGGTCTGAGCAGACGTGGCATTGAACATGGACTGTGCCTGGCCTCCCGGAGAAGTCATCGTGAACCCTATATTGTAGTTCTGAGACGGATCAGTCGAGGAATAATTGAACTCCCGAACTTGGACGAAGTATGAGGATTTAGTTTGAGAGTCTGAATCGTCAGACTGGTTATTCGGGAATTCTGGCGGAGGGCCCTGATTGTTAGTATATGCAGATTGCTGTTGTGACTCGTGCTGTCTGTTCTCTTCAGGGCTTGGGATGGGTATATCAGGAATGGGTCCTATGGGGAGGCTGTGGGAAAGGGGATGAACGTATTCACCTTTAAGGGTCTCTTTAAGTGGAAGAAGTCCGAGGCAGATTTCCGCTTCGTCTTCTAAGTCTTCCTTGCATCCTGATAGTTTTATTATTATCTGGAACAGAGTTATTAAATGTTCAGTATTGCTGCTGGGTCAGGTGGGTTGCGATCGATCGTATTCGATCACTTTACCTTTAACTTAACTTTATATTATATTAATAACTAGGAACCTACAATTTTGCAAATGTGTCGCAAAAAGATTGAACACACAGAGAAATGCAATCAAATTGAGAACCTCCTCTTTTTTGTCAGTTAAAAACATACAAGAATAGATTTAATATTATTCAAATTGGTACCTACTCAAAACTCTGGTCGATGAACCCGTGTTGTGACGTCATAACGACTCTATACCATACACAGACTATTCAGTTATACTTCGTAGGCCAATTGAATAGACAATAAACGTAGGTATATATATACAGGGCGTCCCACGGCGATGCCACATGGAGGGAAAGTACCTTGAATATTGTAGATGGAACATTTTACTGAAAGAAGACATTATTAGAAGTTTAGTAATAGGTACTTATGCTAATGTCAGTTGTATGTCATTAAGGCAATGTCAACTTTTAATTTTTTTTAACAGAATTTCATATTAAACTTTAAAATTCGTGGTCTTTCTTTTTATTTCTGACACTATGTTATTGGGCAAAAAATAATCCTTATGATGAAATCTTTCGATCGGTATGATAAAACTACATTTATTTCGATTCCTGGTTCAACCATGTAATTATTTAAATATCTATGAATGCCGTTTAAATTGTTTTTTAAATTCAAATAATGTCTTCTTTCAGTAAAATGTTCCATCTACAATATTCAAGGTACTTTCCCTCCATATGGCATTGCCGTGGGATGACCTGTATAGTAGGTATATATACCTATTAGTCTGTGTACATTATTATTTCCGAGATGACGGTTGTTTAAGTTTACGTGGCGTACTGTTAGAATGTACATACATTTTATGAACTAATGAGATAAACCCCGTAAGAATAATGGTCTACTAACTAATTAAAAAGGTTAAGGTAATAAACTAAATTTCAGTGAATTCTCTTTTGAGTGACTCTTGCTACTTTATTTATTTACCTCGAGGTAAATAAATAAAAATATAAATGTTTTATCGCGATTAAGTCCCGTTAAATACTTATAACTATAAACAGAATAACTTTGTATAAAGTATAATTCATACATAGTTAAGTTTGTATTATTTTTTTAAAGGCCGCTTAGGATGTATTTCAAACGAGACATTATCTTTCTATAATGATGCAATCTTTTGTCGATTTGCGATAACTCACCCTAAAGAAGTATCCGACGTCAATAATCCCGCAGTTCTCGAGGTTGGGCGCTATCAGCTCGGGGACCTGCAGTTCTACCGTTAAGTTCTTCTTAGTAGCACTCATGACTGGCCCCTTGGTGACGGTCGTGAGGACTCGTTCCGGTGGTACGTATTCAGACACCGGCCGTTGGGTGCGATATCTCTCTCGCTGTGGACAAAATAAACAACATGAGTTACGATAAACAATTTATTTGGGATCATTATTATGCTGTTGGATTAGCATTATTTTTTAAAATTACCGCAAAGCGTACGAGACCAAAGATTTTGTCTATTTAAAGTTAGATTAAGGTCGCATTATTGAATAAATATTAATACAGTGTGCATAGATTTATATAAAAATGGAAGATAGACACTCTTATGTCTTTGTTTTTTTTTTTGCTTGATAGGTTAGCCTTTGACTACTATCTCACCTGATGGTAAGTGACGATATGGTCGAAGATGTTGTTCAGGCTAACCTAGAATTACTGGCTCTCAAGGATAGCTGCCGGAACACACCGTTAGGTGCTTGGCGACAGATTTTCTACTTGAGGGTGGTAGCTAGCCAGGCGGGCATTCGCAAAATACCCTACCACCATGCTATAACGGCTGCCATCTTAAGACAACAACCGGGACCGACGACGGCTTAACGTGCCCTCCGAAGCACGGAAGCGCTCAGTAGTATTGTCACCAGCGGTCATCCAACTCATGACCGAGACGGACGTGGCTTAGCTTTGCTGATCGGTTCATAATGGCTAAGCAAACTTCGCTACGAGCGCTTCAAAATGTCACAACAGTCACCTGATTTTACACTGCCATGTTCGATGTACGGGTGCCGCTTCTCCCATTTTTAAGTTCAATGGCAACATGCTCTATTTATGTAATTTTTTAAATGACAAGCACTTTGAATTGCAATATATTTAATTAATATGATTTCTATGACATGCATGCATATTATATTATTGTTGAAATTTGTTACTATAAATATATGAATATTGTAACAGCCGGATCGTCCACTGCTGAACACAGCCTCCCCTATTAACGGGGCTTTTGCAATAATCTCTACGCTTGCCAGGCGTCTTGGGGATCGCAGTGTAAGTTGGCAGTTCTTTTGAAGGCGCTGCTGCCCACCTTCCAGTATTTTTCCCTTAGTCGCCTCTTACGACATCCACGGGATGATATGGGGAGGTGCAATTCTAACCCGGCACCCCACGGGGGCAAACATTTGAATAGTTTTTTTTATTTTTGTCAATGTGCGTGAAAGTTACCGCACCGCTATCTCACGACATCAATTTGTACGCCTATACGCAGGCAATTTAGATTTAAGACCTAGGTACATGAATATTATCTTTGTACAACACCACACATGTTTCATAAATAAAGAAATCTTTGTATCTCTCTTTATCTTATCTATACGGTGAGATTTTAGTCTAAGGCTAAATTATCAGTTGTAACTCGACTGATATTACAATGTAGTAAAAGATGTTCAGATGCTGCACATAGAATTACTGGCTCGGACAGTTGCCAGAACACACAAAATTTTAAAAATTTTACTGGATAAATATGTCTTTTCTTTTAGTGATATCAAACTATCTCTTCCATCTTATTTATATGGAAAAAAGAGGCACTGGCCAAGTGCGAGTGGGACTCGAGCACAAAGGGTTCCTTACCATGACCTGTAACCTAATCTTGCAAGTTACAGACACTTTTCGCAGTGTCCGGTTGAGCTGGGTAGGGACGTTCCTATCCTAGGTAGGTACGAACCCTAAATACTGATCTCACTAATTGTTTATTTTTAAATTAAATATAAAACTAAATATTCGGTGAATATTTCAAGTTTCTACCTGTTTTCATTATTGTTATTTTTAGCAAATAAATGGCGAAAACCTCTTTTATTGTATGGGAGCCTTCATTATTTATTTTATTTTAATAATTATTATTTAAAGAGAACAAAACTAAATAATCTGTAAATAGTTAAAGCGTCTACCTATCACCGTTATTAGTATCGAACAAGAAACGGTAAAATAAATCAAGTTTGTTGTATGGGAGCCCCCCTAAATATTTATTTTATTTTTAGTATTTGTTGCTATAGCGGCAATAGAAATACATCATCTGTGAAAATTTCAACTGTCTAGCTGTCACCGTTCTTGAGATACAGCCTGGTGACAGACGGACGGACGGACAGCGAAGTCTCAGTAATAGGGTTCCATTTTTACCCTTTGAGTACGGAATCCTAAAAACAACAAAATTTTAAGTAAAAATCCGACTTCAAACTGAAATATTAATATTCGAAAACAAACAATACACTAAAAATTACATAAACCCAACAATCGTGTACACACAGATCTTTTTGGTTAATTTTACATTAACAAGTGATAATGGGAATGTCAAAAATATAGGCGAAATTAATTAAATACGCATTATTAAGGATAAATCAAATGTTGGTGTTTCCAGACCAGACTTATTTCTAAACTCAAAAATCTACAATGCATAGTACTTATAAGTACTATGTAGTAATTTTAATATTGTTAAGTTTGCAATGACGCCTGCTAGGCGAATTACACTACAAAATTACAAATTTACGAGAGAAAAAATTATAGTCATGGGCGGGATTCGAACCCGCGTCCATCCTCCCCTTTAGCCGGGGTATGCTCTAACCAATTGAGCTAACATGACACAATGACTCATAACTGTAATTCTTGCTCTCGTTCTTCATGCAACTTACTATGTAGTAAGTTAGTTTACTAGTTCTATATATAGAACTTACTGTGCCGTGGGAAAATAACATACCTAAAGTCCACACAATAAAAATTAACAAATGTTTTGTTGGTTATTGTATAACATTTAATAATGTGTAAAACTCACGGTAATTTCATTTCAAAAATATTATGACCTAACGAATTAATTAATTTATAGCAGTAGAAGTTAGAGCAAGGGATACACCAACGAAATCCCTATATATAACCTGCTTAAAGACCTTGGCCCGCCAAGAACAAGCGTAACTTCCATCCTAGAATGTGTATCTAAGGATATTACCAAATTTGGTTAGGTAGGGGAGGAGGCTCGAGCGGTGAAGGGGAGCATTGATGTCATCGTTAAGGGGCTTAACCCTGCACCTGGGTTGCAAGTCGCAGGCCCCTCTAGCCTCTTCCTCTGCAACGTTATCCCGGCACCCGCACGGGAACCCATGGAATGCTAAGTAATTCGTTTCTCTACTCGTCAGATCTCACTCAAATTTGTACCTATGGAATTATATGACACATATATTATATAGTACATTGAATATAAATAAAATCATGAAAATCAGCGCACCCCGTAAAAAGTTAAACAAAAAACACATTCAAAACCAGAACTTTATGCTTTTCATGAAGATGGATAAAATAGTTTTTCCAATACACTTTCCCATTTAGGGTCTAATACATGCGTTAACGTATTATTATTATTATATTCACGTCATTTATTTTATAACATAATTTTTTTTTTTTACAACATTCATAAATAATAAAAAAAAAATTAATAATTAATTATTGAAATTATTATTATTATTGACGTATTATTTAATTGATTACATAATTTTAAACTTTTTACAACATTCATATAAAAAAACAAATATTATATAAAACTTAAAATTAGGATGCCGCCGGCAGCGGGACAGGGCCCAAGCTACCAGCGAGCAGTTAGGGCCGCAGAGAGAGGAACCTTCGGGCAATACGTGTTATATTATTATTATCACTTCTTAAAATGTGTTAGATGAGTAGCTACCTAAATTTTTATAATCGAACGACTTTCTTATTATATTATTATAATGTAACTATTAATTATTGGTGTTCTCATGTGAGTGACTTAGGTCTTTTTTGAGAATAAAATTAAATGTCTTTAAACACAAACCCATTTAAATGAAATATTTTCGGACGATTGTTTCATTTCCAATTTCGTCAAATTTAATAAGCTGCCAGAGTGACACCAACAAGATTGTTGTGTTTCATTAATTTCCCTTAGAAAAACAAACGAAGGAGTTTCTCACCTTCTGATAAAGATCACTTAACTTTTTTCGATATAGGTAGTACAATGATGCCAAATGCACTGGCCATATTTTCTTTTGTTTATGTACATTGCGCGTGCGAGTTTTTAATCAAAATGGATAAAAAATATTCAAAATTTCACTCAAGTATGTATGTTTGCGCTTACCTCGGCCAGAGAATTAGTCTTGCCATACAACGGGGTAATGCTGCCAGCCTTTTAGGCACTCTACCCGTGGACAGTGACCTGAGTTCTGTTTTCTACTTATGATTGCCTCCTGGTAGAAAACAGAGCTCAGAATTTTTAAGTGTAATATTTTTAGGTCATAAGTAGATATAGTTAAATTATTTATTTATTTTTGTATTCGTATATGTACTGTTAATTTTTTCTTGTAAGATGTACTTAATACATATTAAATACATAATAAATAACTACAGTATGTAATAAAAATTAATTGATTCTGGCGAAAATCCATATTTAATAATCTACACTATATTATAAAGAGGCAAGATTTGTGTTTTCGTATTTTTGTATATATAACGAATAAACTAAAAATTAATGGACCGATTTGAAAAATTCTTTCATCATTAGAATCCCACATTATCCCTGATGAAAATAAGTTATAGACTACTTTCCAAGATGTTGTTTTTTTTATTAATTTTTGTTAAATATCCTTGCGTAGCCGGTGCGAGCCGCTAGTTACAAATATTTTAAAAAAGTATTATCAAGTTAAAATGTTGAAAATAGTTGTATGTTAGTCGCTTAGCAGGAAAATTAAGCGGAATTGTCACTAGATATGTACGAGTACTTATTTTGTATATTTTAACGCCTACAACGGTTCGTGCATAACAACCTTGTAAACCCTCGCCTACGGCTTGGGCTAATAATATCGCAGGCTCTAACGAATGATACATAATAAACTAAAAAAATATATAGTCATGGGCGGGTCATAATAAATACGAACATTACCCTGTCTATCTATATATCTGTCTCGCTCTGCATATATCATTTAGATTAGGTGATTGAAATCGATGCGAAAAATATATAAATGTAAACTAACGGAAAAAAATATATAAATTATATTTTTTTAAAAGTACTTTTTTACACCATCACCCAAACAAAACACTATTACGAATACTCAAACTCAAAGTTTTGAAGCTATGATGGCCGAGCGATAAAAGCCATGGACTGCCGTGCCGCAGGTCTCTGGTTCGAGCCCCACCGCCGGCTTGACCATCACCGCATGGTGGTAGGGCATTTTGCAAATGCTCGCCTGGCTAGCTACCACCCTCAAGTAGAAAATCTGTCACCTAGCAACTAACGGTGTGTTGCGTCAACAGTCCTTGAGGGAAAAATTACAGGCACATAAGACTTAACTACTGTATGTCTCAGTGCGACGGGCGCAGTGCATTTCATCAGATGACTAAATGCATTTGTTATAGGCAGAGGATAATCCGCTTAACATCAGGTGGGCCACGTGCTTGTTCCGTCACAATCACATAAAACATTTTTTTTCTTATAGACAGCCAGTATCAAAAGAGGCAGAAAAACAGCCAGTACCAAAAGAGGTCGGTCGGCAACAATGATGACGTGTTCAGATTATACCACATGTCAGAATTAGCTCTCAAGGTTATAGTTGCCGAAACACATACCGTCACATTATTACTGTTGCGTACAATCTATACAATGCAATATATTCTGCACGTTGCCTTTAGCGATCCCATTGATGTGCGTACGCCGGTCTGAATTTTAATTTTACATACACTAGCGATCCGCCCCGGCTTCGCACGGGTGCAAACTGCAAACCCTCAGAGAGAGACATATACCGTAGACCTTTTTAAGGTGTTCTTGAAGCGCTCGTAGCGAAGTTTGCTTAGCCATTCTGAACCGATCAGCAAAGTTAAGCAACGTCCGCCTCGGTTAAGACTTGGATGGGTGACAGCTAGTGACATTACTACTTAGCGCTTCCGTGCTTCGGAGGGCACGTTAAGCCGTCAATCCCGGTTGTTGTCTTAGGATGGCAGTCGTTATAGCATGGTGGTAGGGCATTTTGCGAATGGCCGCCAAGCACCTAACGGTGTGTTCCGGCAGCTGTCCTTGAGAGCCAGTAATTCTAGGTTAGACTGAACAACATCTTCGACCACACCATCACTTACCATAAGGTGAGATAGTGGTCAAAGGCTAACCTAACAAGCATAAAAAAAAACTGTAGTACATTATTTTGAACTATCTCGTAGGGTTCAGCCAGCGTTTGCAATGTAAGCGCAAAATAGTGTTTATTTAAGACATCACATTAGAAACCTCTAAAATTATCAGTGTTTCTCTATTATATTAAACATATAAACCTTCCTCTTGAATTATTAATGTTTAAATACAATTAATGTTTAATACATGTATATAAATTTCCATTTTAAATAACACAATTTGTTTCTTAATTAAAAATACAAAACATAAAATTACCTAAATAAACAATACACAATTATAATGTAGAGTCAATCGAATAACCCACCCCTTAGCACTCCTCTTGAATCACTCGTATCTATTAAAAAAGCTGCATAGAAATCTGCTGTGCAGTTTTAAAGATCTAAGCAAACATAAGGACAGATAGACAGCGGGAAGCGACTTTGTTTTATACTATGTAGTGATCTACATATTATAAATTCAATACATTCTACTATGGGTAATAGAAAATGAAATGCTAATTAAGACATTGATTTGACATGGCAATACCAACACCTGACCGTCTTAGGATGGCAATCGTTATAGCATGGTGGTATATTTTGCGAATGCCTAGGCTAGCAGCTACCACAGCTAGCCAGGCGCCTCAAGTAGAAAATCTGTCGCCAAGCACCTAACGAAATGTTTCGACCGCTATCCTAGAGAGCCAGTAATTCTAGGTTAGCCTGAACAACATCTTCGACCACATCGTCACTTACCATCAGGTGAGATAGTGGTCAAAGGCAAACTCATCAGACATAAAGCAGCAAGAGCCGTCAACACCAGCTGTTCCATCGTCCCACTAAACGAACTCAGAATGCTCACACGCAGCGAGCGTTGGTTCTTTTAAACTTGTTTATGCATGAGTTCCAGCATGTGGATTTGTTTTCTAGCTCTATGAGCATTACTGTTATTAATCTTAGGATGTATTTAAGTCACACTAGTAATGTTTAAGTTAGGTAGTAAGTGTTTTGGTGTTAGAACTGTAAGCTTTCTATTTGCATTAAATAAATAAATAAATAAAAAAATGGACACTCGCAAGGTACTTAATCAAAACCTACAGGGTACTTCTCAACTGAACTCAGAATTTGAAATTTGGTACGAAGCAACGTCTAATAGCACATATAAAGGAAAAATTGCGAACAGCATCAATTTTTAGTTACATCATATAATAAAAATATTTTTATAATGTTATGGATTTCATAAAGCAATAAAAATACCATAACTTTATCTTATATACCTACAGGTTTATATGGAACCCTCGGTGCGCGAGTCCGACTCGCACTTGGCTGGGTTTTTTCCGCTCATCCTGCACCATGTCTTTCCATTAATGTAAAAAGAGGCTCAAATCATCACTCAGCCTTTTTCGTCTGCCTATAAAGCTATATTTTCTCGCGCACCAACCGATCATATTCACCATCATGTCTGGAGCTATATTTTGACTAATAACACATATTTTTCGTTCTTCTTTCTTTCTTTCTTTTACATAGAACGTGACTCAAGATTATACCATCTGAACTGTTCTAATTGAACTATATTTATCTATACATATAAAAATCAAAGTCCTAACTCACTGACTGACAGACAACACTGTCTAAGCCGCTGATCGCAGATATATTACATTTGGAGGATGTATTCGTCTTGGTGAGTACTAAGACTTTATTGAAATTCAACGCCTAAGGGGGTAAAAATAGGTGAAAACTTTTGTATGAAATTCCTTTGTTTTTAACTGACATTTCTGAAAATTTGCATTTGGATAGTTCATTCAAAATAAAAAAATACTTATCATCTATATATTCTTGTATAGGCTGGGTCAAAAGCATCACACAGGCTGCTGCTGTGTCATTCAAAATCACAAAAAAAAAACTGTTCCCAATGGTTTACTTACAGTTAATATCTGAAAGATCATCTTCCTCACTTCCACGCTGGACTCGTTGTTGACATTCAGCGCGACCGGGATGACCTGCCCGGGACAGTACCCGGAGACAGGCAGCCGTACCCGGATCGTTATCGGGTCAGAGCCGAAGAAACAGCCGCAGTTGTACACCTCTTCAAACTCCAGATCTATCGACTCCTGTCAAAGAAAACATTCAACAATATAATTAGCATATTTATTAGGAATAAATATAAAATAGCGGTGCCAGGTTTCCGACTAGCAAAGACAAATAAAAGGTACTTTTAAGGTAATTGTGTGCGGTTTAATAATGAAGTTCCCAAACATATTACAATGCTCACAGATGGAAAATTCAAGTAGCACGTGAAAAACATTTTGATTAAAAAATCTTACTACACAGTTTGTGATTACTTAAACGACAAAAACGCTGCTCTGATGGCAGAGGAGGATATTTCCAAGCGTTTTTGTCATAGCATGGGCTATCACCTGTCACCTACATAATTTAAACAAATATAGTAATATTATGTATATTATAATAATATTGTATGTAACACATTGTTAAAAGACGTTTTAAACAATGGCCCCGAGTTTTTTGCCCGTTCTTCTCACAGTGGCTCTATACATTTTTTTTGCTGAACTTGGCGGTACAATGTAGAATTATTTCAATATTTAAATTTGTAATTGACTTAATAAGAGCGTCGTCAACGCCTTCATTGAAAAAATGATTTGGAATTTTGCATCAGTGCTGTGGAATGACATGAGCATCGAAGAAGGTGGTCGGTTCGCCAAGTGTCATTGGTATTTCCTAAACGAAAATAGATCAGTCCTGAGTGACGCACTTAATGGGTTACATATTAACTATCAGTTCGTAAGTTATGTTATTGAATGGAAGCCAAGCAGCTAAAGCACGATAAGCTTATATTGGGAGCTGTCTCACAAAACTAGCTGCCGCATAACACCGTTAGGGGCCGTCCATTAGTCATGCGATGTTTTTTTAGCATTTTTAACCCCCCATTGGTTACTTGGTGAAGTTTAAGACTCCCCCCCTTCAAAATCACGTGTATTTTTAGTACCTAAAAAGAATCTTATTTTTTTAATCTTGTCTTTTAATACAGATATAAAGTATAATCTAATTTAATTCTGAATGTTTTCGGCGCCAAAATAACAGAAAAAAAAACGACTGGCAATCCGAGCCGGGCGGTAGTCGCGGGATCTACGTTCGTTGCCAGGCAACGAAAAGTCACGTTGGTGGTCGGAGCCGTCCATGGTTTAATAAGTCTTGCGCTGACTCATCCGGTCAGAAAAACGCTGCTTATAAAACCTGGACCGAAGCACTTACGCGTAAAGATCCGAATACCGCCGAGTTGAAGAAGAAACTAAATGCTGCCTCCAGATCTAATAAGAGGACAATTGCTAAGGCAAGGTCTGAGCACATCAGCAGAATTGGCGACCAGCTAGCAACATTTCCCTCAGGAAGTCGTGCTTTCTGGTCTCTTGCTAAAGCTGCTGAAGGTAATTTCTGCCAGACCTCCTTACCAGCGTTACGTAAGTCGGATGACTCTCTGGCCCACAGTGCCAAAGAGAAAGCCGACCTTTTAGGTACTCTCTTTGCCTCTAACTCGACTCTCGACGATAGGGACGCGACACCTCCGATAATTCACGGATGTGAGAGTTCCATGCCAAATGTACGTTTCTCGCAGAGAGCGGTACGGAAAGAACTCTCCTCCCTTGATGTGCGAAAGTCGAGTGGGCCAGATTGCATCCCGGCTATTGTCCTCAAGTCATGTGCTCCTGAGCTGACTCCGGTGTTAACCCGCCTTTTCCGGCTCTCCTACTCCAAAGGATGCGTGCCGTCTTCGTGGAAGGTTGCTCTCGTACACCCTATTGCCAAAAAGGGTGACCGTACAGACCCATCCAACTATAGGCCTATAGCAATCACTTCTCTACTCTGCAAGGTGATGGAGCGAATAGTCAACGACCAGCTCCTAGGTTACTTAGAGGATCACCAACTGATCAGTGACCGCCAATACGGTTTCCGTCGTGGCAGATCGGCTGGTGATCTTCTGGTTTACCTCACTCATCGTTGGGCTGACGCAGTCGAGAGTAGAGGGGAAGCTTTAGCTGTCAGCTTAGATATTGCTAAGGCTTTCGATCGGGTCTGGCACAGGGCACTTCTTTCGAAGTTACCATCCTACGGTCTTTCCGAGGGGTTCTGCACCTGGGTCGCCAGTTTTTTATCTGGACGGAGCATTCGTGTCGTTGTCGACGGAGCTTGCTCCGATCCCATGCCGATTAATGCTGGCGTCCCTCAGGGATCAGTGTTATCGCCTACGCTATTTATTCTGCATATCAATGATATGTTACAAGTTTGTAACATGCATTGCTATGCGGACGATAGCACGGGCGATGCGCAATATTCTGGCCGTGTTAGTGCCCCTCGCGACGAAGTAGAAAGAAGCAGAACTGGTATTGTGTCTGAAGTCGAGGGTGCATTGGAACTTGTCTCACATTGGGGACAGCAGAACCTTGTCCAATTCAACCACAAAAAAACTCAGACATGCGTTTTCACCGCGAAAAAGACCCCCTTCATCATCGCTCCGCAATTTCAGGGTGTTCCCCTAGAAATCGCAGAGAGTATTGGAGTTCTTGGCGTCGACATTTCCAAAGATGTCCAGTTCCGCTATCACATCGCGAGTAAGGCTGGGTTGGCATCCAGGAAACTTGGTGTGCTTAACAAGGCAAAGCGGTACTTTACGTCGAGCCAGCGACTTTTGCTTTATAAAGCACAAGTTCGCCCTCACATGGAGTACTGCTCTCACCTCTGGAATGGCGCACCAAAGTACCAACTCCAGTCTCTCGATGCTATTCAGCGTCGAGCGGTCCGAATTGTCGACGACCCCGAGCTCTCTGACCACCTTGAGCCACTGAGCCTCCGTAGAGACATCGGTGCGCTCTGTGTATTCTACAGGCTCTATAACGGAGAATGCTCTCAGGAGCTGTTTGATCTTACACCGGCTTCGCGATTCTATCATCGTACCTCGCGTCACCGGTTGAAAGCTCATCCACATATAATCGAGTCCTGGAAGTCTCACACAGCTCGATTTATGCGTTCCTTCTTACCGCATACTTGCAAAATGTGGAATGATCTTCCAGCTAGCGTTTTCCCGCGGAACTACAATATGGATTCCTTCAAAAAGGGTGTTAAAAGAGTCTTACAGGGTCGGCAACGCATTGGTAACGCCCCTGGTGTTGCAAATGTCCATAGGCGACGGTAACCGCTTACCATCAGGTGGGCCGTCTGCTTGTTTGCCACTCCATCACATAAAAAAACAAAAAAAAAAAAAAAAAAAAAAAACGTAAGTTCAAAAATTGCGCGTTCGAACAAAAAATTTATGCACGATATCTTAATGCACCCCCCTCCCCCCTTGTGATATTTCATGATTTTTGCTGAACCCCTTCCCCCCCTTTCAAGCCAAACGCGACTAAGGGACGGTCCCTTAGTTGTTTGGCAACAGATTTTCTACTTAGCGATGGAAGCGAGCCAAGCAACCGTTCCGTTAATACCTTAACAATGGGAGCCACATATTAAAAAATGTGTACGTTACGATAAAAGACATATTACGAGTAGTTATTCGGTTACTGATTATTGCCATTTGCGAATTTGCTGCATATCATGTTATTTATACTTATTTTTTTATATAGCTGATAGGCTAGCCTTTGACCATTATATCACGTGATGATAGGTGAACATTTAGATAACGCGAATGTAGAATTATTAGCTAGTAAGCTGAGTAACGCTGCTGGAGCACGCCGCTACATTTTATTAGCCACACTTCATAAGCAGTGATGGCTCAGTGGCATTAGCTATGGACTGCCGTGCAGCAGGTCCATGGTTCGAATCCCACCACGGGCTTGAGCTTCACCGCATGGTGGAAGAGTATTTTGCGAATACCCGCCTGGCTAGCGACCACCCTCAAGTAGAAAATCTGTCGCGAAGCACCTAATGGTGTGTTCCGGCAGCAGTCCTTGAGAGCCAGTAATTCTAGGTTAGCCTGAACAACATCTTCGACCACATACTCACTTACCATCAGGTGAGATAGTGGTCAAAGGTTCGCTCTATAAGACATAAAAAAAAGTCACACCCTCTATTTACTGTATCTGTGTACTGCGTCAAGTCAGTAGGTTTCTTGAACTGGCATCGAAATCTTATCAGTAGGTACTAAGTAAGTATGATAATATAATCTAATAACAATTTTAGTCATTGCGTAAAACTTTACATGCTCCATGAAGAATATGAATATATTAGGTTAGTGATTTCAATAAATTATCACCAATGTGATGTGGTTGATTATGTAAGCAGGCCAGGCTTAAGGATGGGGACAGAATTTTGAAGATGGCTGCGGGGAGCAAACCGTTACACATTGACACAACTCAGACTTCCTTATGAAGCATACAATGTATACAAACACTTTTTCGTCATTTATTATTAGTGCCATATAACGCACTCTTATAGAACTTTTGCAAAATGTTCAGTGTCTTGGATGCTGTCAAATATTCAGCATTATTGTAAGTAGCAAAGCCTATATAGACTTACATAATCAAGATTTTCGCTAACAAGAAAACTCTATACAAAATTCCAACGAGCTCTTCGAGGGTTCCGTGGCAGCACGCAATAAGACAATACATGTGTGTATAAAGCAGCTACTTTCCAAAAAAATAATTACATATGTAAATTTGTTTACGATCATTCTACGGGAAACCTTTTATACAGGGTGTCCCAGAACTCAACGTCAAGCGGGCACGGGGTGTGAGGTTGGGTCACACCAGTCCCGGGAAAAATTAAAAAAAAAACCTTATTGGATATTAAAATTTTAACTGACAAATTTATAAAAATTCGGAAAATCAATACCTTTAACCATATTTGTTGGTACTGTGACCACAAATTCCACAATTTTACGGTGATTTTTTCACTAACGTGGTCCTTAATAAACGTACTAAGGAATTGCAGTCACAAATCAATCATAAAAGATTGCTAGGTTTGTTAAAATAAGCATATTTTCCTTGACTTGTAATTGAAAAAATTATATCGCCGAACTTTGACTCTTCATAAATAAAAAAAAACTATGGGACTACCCTCGGCAAGTTACTTCAAAAGATGGCCCATTTAGTTAAGATTTTGGAATAGTATAGCGCTAGCTACTTTTCTAGCTACAGCAGCTATTATATTTTTTTTTCTATATATCACCTTGTTCAAAATCAAAAACTTTAGTTAATACTTTACTTCAGTACATATACAGGGCTTTATTTTACATGTTCTTTGTGATTTATGTATGAACTTATTTGCACTAACTCTTTTTTTAAGGTTCCGTGCCCCTTTGGGCACGGAACCGGACCCTAATACTGCCCTAAAGCGGGACCCTATTACTGAAGTCAAAGTCAAGTCAAAGTCAAAGTCAAAATCATTTATTCAATTTAGGCGTCTACGACGCTCTTATGAAGGTCAATTACAAATTTTAATATTGAAATATACTACATTGTACTGCCACGTTCAGCAAACAAAAGTTATAGAGCCACTGCGAGAAGAACGGGCAAGAAACTCGGGGCCATTCTTTTAAACGTTTTTTAAAAATGTGTTAAGTACATACTATATAATAAAATTATTACAATACTTAATTTACATTACGTAGGTGTTAGGCGCTAGCTTGGCAGAGGCGAACCAGTCCAAGCATTTTTGTCGTTTAAGTAATCACAAACTGTGTAGTAAGATTTCTTTATCAAAATATTCTTCACATGCAACTTGAATTTTCTTTCTGTGAGCGTTGTAATATGTTTGGGCAATTTATTATAAGACCGCACACAATTTCCTATCCTCTCTCTAGGATTCCCTAGGATCCATTTCATATATGGCTCGAATTGCACGCTTTTGTAAGATAAAGATTGTCTCTATCTCAGCAGCAGCTCCCCACAGCACAATACCATAAGACATAATACTGTGGAAGTACGCGAAATAAACGAGCCTAGCAGTAGCTACGTCTGTTAGCTGTCTTATCTTACGAACTGCATATGCAGCAGAACTAAGTCTTCCAGATAGATCATGTATATGTGGATTCCACTGTAAAGTTGAATCCATTTTAATTCCCAGGAAGACTGTCGCATTGTCAAAAGAGAGTTTTTCTAGGCCAAGCTTAATGTTTGGTTCAACATAAGTAACATTTGGTAAAGAAAACTTTAAACATTTGGTCTTTTTTGAATTTAAGAGAAGATTATTAGCCGCGAACCACTTAGAGATCATAGATAACACATTATTTACATGAATAAGTTCACTATCCCTCCTATCTACTTTAAAAATCAGGGAGGTATCATCTGCGAATAAAACTATATCGCAGAAATTTTTAACCATGCAAGGCAGATCATTTATATATGCTAGAAACAGAAAAGGTCCTAAAATTGATCCTTGCGGTACGCCTATTCTTACCAAAGACCCGGAAGAAGTATTGCCATTTATTCTAACCTTCTGTAGCCTGTCTGACAGAAGACTGAGACTTTGCTGCCTGTCCGTCCGTCTGTCACCAGGCTGTAACTCAAGACCGGTGATAGCTAGACAGTTGACATTTTCACAGATGATGTATTTCTATTGCCGCTATAACAACAAATACTAAAAATAAAATAAATATATAAGGGGGGCTCCCACACAACAAACTTGATTTTTTACCGTTTCTTGCTCGATACTAATAACGGTTGCAGGTAGACGCTTTAACTATTCACAAAATATTTAGTTGTATGTTATCTTTAAATATAATTAATTAGAATAAAATAAATAATTAAGGGGGCTCCCATAAAATAAAACTTGCAAGATTAGGTTACAGATAATACGGAACCCTTCGTGCGCGAGTCCCACTCGCACATGGAGGTTTTTTATTTATTTATTTATGAGTTCATTAAAAACTTACTCATACTATTTACATTCCATGTAAGAAGTTTTGAAGTTTGTTTGAAGTAATCTATTATTAAAATGTGTACAGTAAATATCAATAATAATCAAAATTTAGGTAGGTAAGCTAGCAAACCTATATTGCCACTATCATAGCGCTACGTCCTTGGCGTCTACGAGCGATGGCGCCTCTTTATAAACCGTATTGACCTTGATTAATAGCACAGTTCATTGAATTAATGAATCACAAAGTTGGTAGAATCTGTTGTTTTTGTATTGCAATAAAACCAATTAAAACATTGATTTCCGCTTTACTAAAGAATTTAATATAATTATTATGGATCCCACTTCCAACGAACACTAAGTGATGAACCGATGTTTTCATACTTTTAACCGACTTCCAAAAAGGGGGGAGGTTATTAATTAGTCTGTTTTTTAATGTTTGGTAACAAACAGCAGTGGACGATCCGGCTGTTACAGTATAGTACAGTACGAAGATAATGATGACAAAACTTGCAAAAATTTTGACTCTAGTAATTTTGCTATCTCGCTTTTTTTTATGGTAACTTGATCGTCGACGATTCGAGTCGCTCTGCGTTGAATGCGGTCAAATGGAAGAAGCTGGTACTGGGGAGCTCCCGCCCAGAGGTGAGAGCAGTACTCCATGTGAGGTCGAACCTGAGCCGTATAAAGTTGCAGGCGATGGGCCGACGTGAAGTACCGCCTCGCCTTTCCGAGCACACCAAGCTTCTTAGAGGCTAACTTAGCCTTATCTTCCAAGTGAGAGCGAAATTGAACGACGTTCGATATATCGACGCCAAGTACTCCGATGCTGGCTGAGGTAGCAAGGGGAGTGTCTTCAAAACGGAGGGATACGACAAAGGGGGATACGACAAAGGGGGATATCTTGGCGGTAAACGCACAAACTTGTGTCTTCTTGGGGTTAAATTGGACTAAGTTAAATTGGCCCCATTTCGAAACATTTGACAACATGGTCTCGACTGAAGACACAAGTTTGTTCCGACTCTCGACAACGTTTTCCCGAGAAATTTTAGCGCGGCCGGTGTATGAGGCATCTCCGGTACTGTCATCCGCATAACAATGAATATCGCTGAGTTGCAGCATGTCATTGATGTGCAAGAGAAACAGAGTCGGAGACAGCACACAGCCTTGCGGAACGCTAGCATTAATCGGCTTTAAGTCGGAGCATGCACCGTCGACAACGACCTTAATGCTCCGATCTGCCAAAAAACTGGAGATCCATTCGCACAATTTCTCGGGAAGCCCATAGGAAGGAAGCTTCGATAGAAGCGCTTTATGCCACACCCGATCAAAGGCCTTCGCTATGTCCAAACTAGCCGCCAACGCCTCACCATTGGAATCTACCACCTCCGCCCATCGGTGCGTAAGATATACTAAAAGATCACCAGCTGAGCGACCACGACGAAAACCGTAGTGCACCAAAGCCGTCTTCCATGTTTTCGGGACAACGCCTGATGAGTAGCAGAGCCGGAAAAGACGCGTTAGAACCGGTGTCAACTCTGGAGCACAAGTCCGCAGCACTATCGGAGGGATGCCATCTGGCCCACTCGACTTATGAATGTCCAAGGAGAACAGTGCTTTACGTACTGCACATTGCCGGAAAATTATATCCGGCATCGAGGTATCACACCGTTGTATAGTCGGTGGTGAGTTCCCTTGGTCATCCAAAGTCGAGATAGACGCAAAGAGAGAGCCCAGAAGATCGGCCTTCTCCTTTGCGGTGTGGGCCAGTGTGTCATTCTCTCTGTGCAGGGGCGGTAGGGATGACTGACAAAAATTCCCCTGGACAGCCCTGGCAAGAGACCAGAACGCACGACGGACCTAGAGGCAAAGTTATATTTCTTTTTGAGATCGCTGGTATTTAAATCCTTAGATGCCACTGAATTGGCCCAAGCTTGGTAACGCTCTCGTTTATGGCCAGAGGCCATTTTACAAGAGCGACCAAACCAGGGCTGTGACCTGCCACCGATGGGCACTGTAGAATATGGAATAAAGAGTTCCATACGCTGAAGCACTACATCAGCAACATAGTCAGCAGTGACATCTGGATCATCCGGCAAGAAGCAAACTTGCCCCCATGGGTAGGATGCAAAAAAGGACCGCATCCCGTCCCAATCTGCTGACCTATAGTGCCACACGCGACGACAACCTACAAAACGGGGTCGAGTTGGGCGTGTAACTGGCACTGAACTCCGGATCAGGCAGTGGTCCGACGATCCGAGGGGAGCGTTAACGGATACTGTGTAGTTGTCCGGGTGAGAGGTCAGCAGAAGGTCCAACAGGGAAGGTGTATGATCATCCACATCTGGGATTCGCGTAGGCGAGGTGACCAGTTGTGTCAGATCATACGCTAAAGCGAAGTCGTGAACAGATCTCCCCGCATGATCGGTGGTGCGCGAACCGAGCCATTCGGCGTGGTGGGCGTTGAAATCGCCAAGTATCACGAGCTCTGCGGTGGGGATCTGCTCAAGCACGGAATCTGTAGCCATCTGTAGGTGCTCCACGAATCGATCTATTTCGGCATTACCGTTGATATGGGACCTATAAAGGCGCGCGTAGATACGCGGATGGTCATCGCAGTCTACGCGCAACCAAATGTCAGATAGGCCCCGTCCTTCAAGGCTGCTGAGACGACGAGCACAGATATCCTCTCTGACGTTAAGACACACCCCCGCCCGCGGCAAAAAGGAATGTTCCAGTTTGTACCCAGGGTATGTGAGGAATGAAGTGTCTGCCGTAGAGCATATCTGTGTTTCGGTCAAAAAGAGCTTTGGAATACTTACATTTTTTTATGACATTGCGAAGGAACAAGCACGAGGCCCACCTGATATTAAGCGGTAACCTCTGCCCATAACAGATGCATTTCGTCACAAGTGATGAACTGCACTGCGCCTGTCACTCTGAGACTTACAGTTATTTAGTCTCATGTGTTATTTTACTGGCTCTCAAGGACCGCTGCCGGAACCAGGGTTAGGTGCTTGGCGACTGATTTTCTACTCGAAGATGGTAGCTAGCCAACCGAGCATTCGCAAAATGCCCTTCTACCTTTCTTGCAACTTAAGCCGGCTATTAAATGACTGTTCCAATGGGGCTGGCATGACTGCGTCCAATGAGGCTAAAAGCTCCAAAAATTTAAACAGAATAAAAAATAAATAAAAAAAAACTCAAGCCGGCAGTAGGGATCGAACCATGGACCTGCAGCACCTATAACCACTATACCCAGACGGCTATCATTGCTTCAAAATCCTATCGTCCTATTGTTCAACAGACTCAATCCGATTTATAGACTCACATATAAATCAAAATTAAATATCACCTTAACATTAAGAAAGGCATAGGGGCCATAATAATAAATTTTTTTTTTATGCTTGATAGGTTAGCCTTTGACCGCTATCTCACCTGATGGTAAGTGATGATATGGTCGAGGATGTTGTTCAGACTAACCTAGAGTTACTGGCTCTCAAGGACAGCTGCCGGAACACACCGTTAGGTGCTTGGCGACAGATTTTCAACTTGAGGGTGGTAGCTAGCCAGGCGGGCATTTGCAAAGTGCCCTACCACCACGCTGTAACGACTGCTATCCTAAGACAACAACCGGGACCGACGGCTTAACGTGCCCTCCGAAGCACGGAAGCGCTCAGTAGTGATGTCACCAGCGGTCACCCATCCAAGTCATGACCGCGGCGGACGTTGCTTAACTTTGCTGATCGATTCAGAATGGCTAAGCAAACTTGGCTACGAGCGCTTCAAATTTGGCTACGAGCGCTTCATATGAAGATGCATATTGTAACATGCATTTAGATGGAGCCTGTATCATGTCACAGCACATTTATTATTCTACGCCTACCGCCTGCTGTGTATGTAAAAGCATTTCTACCATTGAAACCTGATAACAAACAATTTCTTACTAAAAGCCAATTATGATTGTATAGTAAATACAGAATCAACAATCATCTTAAAGAACTATACCACGGATAACATTACCGTGACTATACGTTAATTGTAATTGAATGCGGAAAAATTTAATGATTACAAAAATAAATACCAATCCTAGACTAGGGTTGGCACAAGGCCGTGTTTTAGCACCATTAATTTTCTAGTTACATTTCTAGATCCCATGTAAAATGTTATTTGGTTAATTTATATGCTGTAGAAGTTGGAGCAAGGGGTATACCAGTGAAATCCCTATATAACCTACTTCCTACTTCAAGACCTTGGCCTGCCAAGAACAACCGTAACTTCGATCCTAGAATGTGTATTGCAAGCAACCACATTCTAGGATGAGAGAGCTCCTCTGGCCTTTTCCTCTGCAATGCTATGGACCCGGCACCCGCAAGGTGAATCCACGGAATGCTAAGTAATTTGTCTCGTCATCAACCAAGTACAGTTCCAGTAACTCTAGAAGCGTATTCTGAGAAAAGCTTATAAAAACCGGCCAAGTGCAAGTGGGACTCGCGCACGAAGTGTTCCGTATCTGTAACCTAATAAACGGCGAAAATCTCTTTTATTGTATGGGAGCCCCCTTAATTATTTATTTTATTTTAATTAATTATATATATATAAAGAGAACAGAAAACTAAATATTCTGTGGATAGTTAAATCATCTACCTATCACCGTTATTAGTATCGAGCCATAAACGGTAAAAAAATCAAGTTTGTTGTATGGGAGCCCCTCTTAAATATTTATTTTATTTTTAGTATTTGTTGTTATAGCAGCAATAGAAATACATCATTTGTGAAAATTTCAACTGTCTAGCTATCACCATTCTTCAGATACAGCCTGGTGACAGACTGACGGACAGACAGACATCAAATTCTCAGTAATAGGGTCCCATTTTTACCCTTTGGGTACTGAAACTTAAAAATGAGATGAAGAAAAGAAGCAATTCTGGCCCAGCAGCTAATGCATTCCATAAGATTCTATTTATTAATATATATTTATGCCTACCTTCAACGCCGGGCTTCCAAGGTTAAGATCAAATTGGGCAACCACCTCAAAGAACTTTTTAAGTTCTTCCTTCATGATTGTCTGGCTGTCTACATTAGCTGCTTTGACACTCAGCTCTAAATTTGCTTTGATGCAGTAGTTCACTCCCCCTCTGTCTCCGGTGAATGAAGAAGGCACTCCAGGGGGAATTTGGTAACTGAACTGGTATGTGTGGCTACCAGGAGGTAGGCTAACAGGAGCTGTGAAATAATTTTGACTTTAAGGCTAAAGCTTAAATGTAGCATAGAATATATATCTACTAGCTGCCCGCTCCGGCTTCGCATGGGTAAGTAATTATGGCTATAAATTGAGATATCTATCCTATCTTTCAATTTGGATCAAATCGCACACGCAACATGCAACAAATTTAAAATTGGTTCAGTAGTTTAGGAGTCTATTGCAGACAAACAATGTCAAACGTAATTTTTATATATAAAGATTATGAGTTATGGCCAGAGGTCAGAATTAGACAGAGTTATTTATGTACTTACACTGATTTCATACAGCGAAAGGATAAAGTAGATATGCCTCAAATCCCGTGATTAATTTTAAACAGCAGATTAATCCCGTGATTTGTAAAAAAAATTGATTTATAAAAAAAGTAATTAAAATAAAAAAAGTATTTTAGATCGGGTTTCTGAAGTGCTTTAACAGCTGTCAGAAACCTGATATTTCTGTATGAAATAATTTGAAATATTTTTCCGCACTAAACATATATTTGTATGATCTACAAGTAGTTGTTCCAGGTCTGGGTATTTGTCTAAGTGCGGGTTTAAATCTTTGTAAATGCATCCGCGTTACAGGAAAAAATCCTAGTGTGGCAACGTAAAAAAATATATTGCGCATTGCGAAATATATTTTTTTATTTTCGCAAAAAAATTCTGTGCGAAAAAACAATTTGAATTTTTTCATAATGCTCTCAAAGAAGCAATAAACTTATACGTACCTCGAGTGAGAGTCCATCAACATACAAAAAATAAGCCAAGGATTTCAAACAATGCCAAAAAACTTATAAACGATAAACATACACTTTACACACACGATTTGTGTTAACTGGACTTGACAAACACTACAAAGAGTATAGAAAATTAAATAATAAAATAATAAATCAAAATAGAACAGCCCATTCAATATATGAGAAAGACATATTGCATGCTGACCCCAAAAGATTTTATTCTTACATAAGGCAGCAAATTACTTCAAAGGTTAGCATCCCAACTGTTCTGCTAAACAAAAAAGGCCAATCTGTGACTAATCCACATGAAATTGCAAAATTATTAGCAGAGCAGTTTGAGTGTCTTCCAAACAGAGCCACCAAGTCAGTTGCCGATTTTAAATCCGGCACTGAGAGTAGAAGACTCCATTGAAGAATTACTATTCACCCAAGTCAAAATCCAACAAGTTATTACCGAATTGAAAACAGATTCTTCACCTGGACCAGATGAAATCCCCGTGGCAATCTTAAAAAAATGTAACCTCAACGAATACTTAGCAACAATAATGCAGACATCATATGAGACGGTAATCCTACCTGATCTTTGGAAAACCGCAATTGTTACCCCTATATTTAAAAAAGGAAGCAAATTAGAACCATCAAACTATAGACCTATTAGCCTGACCAGTGTGGTATGCAAGGCTATGGAAAAAATCATAGTCAAGCACATCAGGAATTTCTTCACTAATCACAGAGTTATTACTGAACATCAACATGGATTTTGCCCACATTGCTACACTCTATCCAACTTGCTGTCATGCTTATCATCATGGACAAAGAAATTTAATAAAAGAGAACCTATTGATGTAATTTATCTGGATTATGAGAAAGCTTTTGATAAGGTGGTCCTATGAAGAGATTACTACACAAGCTAGAATTTGTGGGAATATGTGGGAAACTTGGATCGAGGCATTCCTATGGCAAAGAACTTTACGAGTGAGAGTAGGTAATACAATGTCTGACCACAGAGAGATACACAGTGGTGTACCACAGGGCTCAGTGCTGGGCCCAGTGCTGTATGTTATATACACCTTTGATTTTCCCCATTGCCTACAATGTGATGTGAGTATCTTTGCTGATGATACCAAAATATTTGGAAACCCCCAAATCGACTATGACCGCCTACAGGATGATTTAAACAAAATAACCAACTGGTCCAAGGAATGGCTAATAAATCTCAATCCATCAAAATGTACAGTATTGCACATAGGCAGTTGCCAACCCTTATCTGACATACAAACTGGGTGATATTAATCTGATGGAGGTCAAAGTGCAAACAGACCTAGGAGTTAAGATTTCAGAGGACTTGAAGTGGGAAGCACATTCGACATCAATCACTAAGAAAGCTAAAAGTCTTATTTACCTCATTAGAAAAGTCTTTGGCGCTTTGACCCCTGAGATGATGTTACAGATCCACAAAACCTTTGTAAGACCAATCCTAGAGTATGCATTTCAAGTCTGGAGCCCTTATTTTGTTAGAGACATTGAACTCCTTGAGAAGGTACAACGCAGCTTCACAAAAATACCACGAGCCCTAAAACGACAGCCATATGAAGAACGCTTAAAAGTTTTGAAGCTCACAAGTTTAAAAGATCGCAGGGATCGTGGAGATCTAATTGAGACATATAAGATCTTACATGGTCATTATGACCTTAAAGATTTTGAAAAAATGTTTATATGCAATGAAAATGTCCATTTAAGAGGACACCATCTTAAGTTATGTGCCAGCTCTTCAAATAACAATGCTCACAAACATTTTTTCAGCAATCAAGTAGTCAATGCATGGAACAAACTTCTGGAAGACGTAGTTTCAGCACAAACTGTAAATCAATTCAAGAATCGACGACAAATATCTTACATGTAACAAAGGGAACTAGTAGAGAGTAGCAGGATACAGGCAACTATCAGTTGATACAACTGTCTGCCTGATAATAAATAATAATAATAATAAGAATTAATGGATGTACTAATAAAAAAAAATGTTAATAGTCTTTGTTTTATTTGACTTATCTATCTGAGGTTTTTATTATTATTAATTTGTAATATTATTGTCCACACGGGATTGTAATATAAATCCCGGGAAGATCCATATTAATATCAATATTTCGATGCAAATACGTAAATAACTCTACCTCATTCCGACCTCTGTTTATGACATATATCAAGAACTAAACATGATACATCTTTAAAATAAAGCACATCACACCTATTGATAATAGGTAAGAATACTTTTTATAACCATTTGTTTTACTTTAGTACAGTATACATTTTCATTACAATAAATTTGATGTCTGTGTCTATTAGTTTTGACAAAGCAAATAAAATTGCTCATGTATCCTTTTGTTTTTTTAATAGTTGTGATATGTGCTAAAATTATAATATTCAAGGCTCATAGTTAGCAATATATCCTTTTCTTGGCATGACCCAAGTCAACCTCAAAGTTTGGTTGTGACTTGTTTGCAATTCATCAAGATACAGGCTGCTGTTCAGTATTAGAGGTATTTCAAAAGAGGGCTCACCATTTGCTCCAACCAGTACTTGAGTGTCATTGAAGTACTCCTCCCGACCCACATAATCAACATCTTTTATTCTTACTACTCCATTGTATTCTTCTCTCTCCTTCTCTTTCCAATCTACTTTCGCTTCTCCCAAAAAATTAACATACAGGGCTGAAACAAAACATACCTTTAATTGACACAAAAACTTCACCCATATCCTTTATTTATACAAGACACTCAATAATATAAGGTTACTAGTGGCCCGCCCTGGCTTCAAATGGGTCATTAAGACTATAAATTGAGATGTAAGCTATCAATTTGGGTCAAATTGCACATGGTGTGCAAATCAAATTTAATATTGGTACTTACTGTAGTTTAGGAGTCCATGGCGGACAAACAATGTGACACGTAATTTTTATATATAAATATTTAAAACCTTCATGAATTGGCACTGTTATGATGTCTACTTCCAATCTATAGTGATATGAACATAATGACTGAACTAAAAAGCAATAGAAGTTCAAGTCAAACAGCATCTTTGCTTTAACAATCCACAGAGTATGGGCTGATTTTTTGGAGAGCATAATTTTCACATCAGGCATTAATTAGTCACATGATCCATCTATATGCACTGGACACATTCACATGTTTGCTACCAAGACTTGTTTAGTTTCTGCATTTAATCATGAGTTATAGTCTCATATTTATTTTCCCAAACATAGGGTGTAATAATGCTTGAGTTATTTAGAAATCCACACCAAGTACCAAGATACTAGATGGCCAAGCAATCATTATACCTACTAATGTAAAATTAGTTTTATCAAAGATGGATCATAAGGTTATTAAATCACAACACATAATAAGCATACAGTAACATTTGGAGTATTTTTGTGAAAAGCTGACCATCTAACTGTTAGCTGCATGTTTTGATAATTGCAATTTGCAAGTCTTCTTACATGTTTCTAATTGGTACTTAGCTCTCTAACTATGCACTTACATTACGATAGATATGTTTTAGTCCTGTGTAATAAAGAACAAGCCTATTATCACCTATCAGGTACAGTTCCATGAACACAAGTGTATGCATTATTGCCGGAGGACAAAGACATGTACTCATGGACCACAGTAATGGTGAGCTTTAGTTACTTCTTAGGGGATATCTCCTCATCTGTAAGTTACCCGCGCATACCAAATCATATGCCTTTCATTTTGGAAGTTGGCTTGTCCTTCAAGCCAGAACACATCAAAAGAAATTTGTCTACTTGGCAACAGAATAAATCCATGCTCCAAACATCTTTCATTAGGTATGGTACCTGTTCCAGGAATTTGACCCGTTGAAGTCGCGATAATCAAGGCCGAAGTCTATCAATAAAGGTACATATAATTATTCGTTAGTAAGCTTTTCATATTGCATTTAAAGAATTTACAATGTACAGAATGTTCTAGGTACATTCTTACCAGATAGCGTAAGCGGCTGATCTAATTCGACAACAACACTTCCTTGAACCACTTGACCCGCGTAATAAACATCCCGAGGAGAATCCAGCTTTATAAAACCGTTTTTATATCCAGCCATTTTAAGGTATTAGAAATAAAGTTCGGCAGAGTTAAGAATTTTAGGAGGGTGTCGTCGGAAGTAAGCACATAAGATCAAAGGTATTTATTTTGCGATTCCCAGAGGGCAGCTGCTCCTCTGTGCTAATGACAATACCAAATCCAGCCAGATTTTATCCGTCACTTCATAAATTAGGCAAAAAAGGCACCTGTTGATTTATACAAAAACGTAAACCAAATATTAGAGTTAGTAAAAGTTATGATGTAAACACCGTCAGCAATTTCCGGTCTACTGCTCTTCTCTTTGGTCAGTCTCATTTATCAGGGCTACGTTCCTGCAAATCCTTAGCCAATATTAGCAAATATTGAACGAGCTAGATTTGCTCGATGCTCCTGGAACAACCTTTGTATTATATCAGGTATTACGAATTTCATAATGGACAAAAATATCGTACAAAGAGATGTCTTAAATTTTGCGCCTCCAATAAAATTTCATATGCGATCACTGAAAATATTACAGAAGAATTATGGTGAATTTATCAAGAACACTTGCTTAGGAACGGTACAAAGCTTTCAAACTTGGTCGGGATGTTATGGAACATTTGCCTCACTCTGGTAGGCTTGATGGCCTACCAGACCCGTCTGAAAATCAAGTTAACATCGCAAAAGTGAAATAAATAATGGCTGAAAATCCTCATTCAAATTGAGAGACACAGCCGCTGAACTTACTGTGTTCTACGAGTCGATCTGTACCATTTTAAATAATCACATGGGTATGAAACGTGTTCTCGCTCGCTAGTCCCGTAAGACCTGTATTTTCTCCATAAACTCAATCGCATAAGAGTCGATGAGGATGTTAGAACGAGTCCATTTCGACCCAACATTCATGAAACGCAATGTTACTTGTGACGAGACGTGGGTATACGAGTTTGAAATGCAAACTAGTCAACAAGCTTCAGAGTGGCGCCTTCCAACTGAACCGAAACCGAAAATACCACACCAAATTCGATCAAAAGCGAATGTTATTAGGATTATATATTTTTTTTTAATTACTGTAACGTGCGCGTTGTTCACTTGGCATTCTTGCCGGGGTAAATAAAGAATATTATTTAAGCTTTATGTGGTGTTTAAGAGTGCAAATTCAAGAAAAAAGCCAAATTTGTGGATTTAAACATAAAGGAGAGTATGCGGTGAGATCTGAACTCAATTTCGGAAAAAACGGTTTAAAAATATTTTGATGATTGGATTATTCGTTGGCGTCACGTCAGTGTTATTGTTTCTGACCGTTGAAGCTCTTTGTTTCCTAAGGCTGCATCACAACGACCTAACAATACCTTCGACACATGATCACTTACCATCAGGTGAGATAGCGATCAAAGACAACGACTCAATACAAAATTTAAAAAATACGCGAAGAGAAAAACAGGCCAAAAAGAGCCTTATGTTGTTCTGCGTCACAGTTTGGCTCTTCATAAATTATGGTAAGCCTACTTACCAAGTGTAGTAAATGAGATAACTGTTATAACATAATTTATCCTCATCTCCGACTACTAGCACCCCCTTCAGGGATGCACACATTGCATGCATACCATAGACCAACGGCGATGGCTATTACTCTAGTCAACGACTTACTAAACGTGGTTCAAGATGCTGACTTACATACTGATCCTTTTAGCGGTATATATACGAGTATGTATATATACCGCTAAACTTTTTCGCTCAACTTCACGACGGTGCGAAGTTGAGCGAACGTCAGACTAAAGTCAGCGGTCAACGAACTTCCGGTTGTTTAGCAAAAATTGCAAAGTAATAAAGCCTCCCATTGGCTCTGATCCTCACTATCGATTTAGCAGCGAAGCATTACCTTATTTGGTAATGCTTTGAGAACCAAACTTCCGGTAGACTCGAGGTGGCTACAATTCGAAAGTGCTCCCTCACTTGTTACGAGCCAACCGGACAGTGAAGAGCTAAAGAAATAGTTACTAAATTCTCTTTACTATAATTTAATACAATAGCTTTCAACCCCGTTCTTGGGGTTCCAGAAAGAGGCAATTCTCCTGGCTTCACCTCAACCCGCTAGCTTCTGCAAGCAACAAGGTCCAGCAACTTCTTCGCCAACCGCTGCCACCTTACGGTCCCACGGACCCGTCTCTTCAGCATCTGGCTGGGACGACCTACCGGCGCGGCTCACAGGCTGACCTCGAGCGGAGTGTATCACAGCGCCTGCTGCTGAGCACGTGCTACTCTTCACTTACCGGAGATAAGTCCTTCAACAAGGAAGCCTACCACACGCCACCTGTCTGTAATCCACGGCCCTTCTCATTCTTACTATATCTGACATCTTCAATATATCTCTAAATCTGTTCTCATCTTTTTTTCTTTTATGCCCCCTACTACCCACTGCTAGGTAGGAAGGTGACAATATATATATGAGAGATATATTATAACATATATAGTGAATTTACGGCGGTACAGTGGTGTAACCAAGTGGACTGTCAACGGACGCAAAAATCTTGGACCGACTATGAAGCGAGAGGTGTCGCGTTTGTACATTTACGGGGCTGTGCTCGTCGGTGGGTATCATCTTAATCTTTTCCTATGTGCAGGACCTGGGATGACGCGAAGAGGTTTCGCGAACTCTTCCGGGATGCGGTGCAATACGCAGGCGATTGCGCTGCGACATGCCTGGAATATTCTACCAACAAGCTTGCGTTGCTGCACCGACTGGCAATGGACTGGAGTGAGGCGAATGGGATTGAGTGGTCATATCAGGTATCTCCGAAATGCAGGTACGGTCAGATTTGCTAAAAAATAAATACTCCTAAAAACTTTGTAGCACTCGATGGACATCTTGGTGATTAGTCCAAATATAACCAGTAACAGGCGTCTTTCTGCTTCGCACTCTACATATGGTGTGATCCTAAACGCCGTAACATAACTTGTAAAATTGTTCGAGGGTTCACGTCAGACTAATAATTGTGAAGAGTCTTCCAATTCCACTTCGAGGCCAATTGATAGTATTCGCTGCTCTTACTCTCACAAGTTGGGACACAGACCAGGTCTGTTATTTTTTTGACAGAGTGACGAAAGATTGAAAAATGCGGGTGCTGCAGGGTCTGTAAATATGTGTTGGCAAACTGGAGCGCCACTTATTGAAATCAATTTTACTTAATTTAAGTTACATGCTTTTGTTGTAGTGATTCGGATTGTTCGCTTATTCGTGAAGCAATTGTTGATGAGTTGACAGGTTCCAGAGATTTTGTATTCACACACCTCACGGGTATTTTTTGGCTCTTCTACAACCTTCGCGTATTACCAATACTAATCGTAATCAATGACGTGTGCATAGAAGGGTTTTGTTATTGTAGATTCATTGCGAGGTTTTCACCCACACCGGGCTAAGTTTGACTGTTATAATTCAGGAATCCATGTCATTCGTGAAGGCCAGGCGGGAGTTGGCACCGATATTGATGGTATAGATACAAACTTGACAGACAGGGACGATGTCATGCGTTTGACAATCATAATTAATAATTTTATGTTATTTAACTGGTAACTCTAATACAGACGAAATGAAAATATTGTTCCAAAACCCTAACAAAATTGTACAGCATCGCCCCTATCAACTAACTCCTGCTTAAAGAGTGACAATGAAAGGCATCATAGCTAATCTTGAATCGAAAAATATTATTCTTGAATGTTCATCACCCTTTTCTAGCCCAGCTATCCTAGTAAAAAAAAATATAAGGATGACTGACAGGCTCTGTTTTGATGATCGAGGATTAAATGCCAATTTAATTTGTGACAACTGTAACTATCTTTAATATTAGAGCATTTGGATACCCTAGGACAGTCTGCCGTGTTTAGTTCGCTTTACATGACATCCAGATTTTACCAAGTACCAGCTTATTTGGCTTTGGTCTTCTTGTGTTAGAAGTTACGAAGGTCATTGCTTGCCGTGCAACGTCAATAAAAAGTTATCAGGCACCAGACTAGAAAGTCAGAATGGACGAGCGGGCATATGTCGACAAGGCCCGCTTTGACAAAGGTAAGGCTAAGGTTTGACCGTCCGCTATTGGCAATACTGTTTTAGTTAAGAAAAACCCTACATTAAAAGTAAGAAGAAGTTTTTTTTTTATATTTTCTTAAGATTCCTTGTTAAGTATTGTTATCAACATAATTTACAAACAAGTGCTATCTATCTTGTTTATCATCATTAAATGTATCCTTATAATGTAAAAGATTGTTGTAGAACGGTTACTAAATCCAGTAAGCTCTGGTTGGTGTCATAAAGTTGTTTGCATTGGAGGCTTAACGCTTCGTGCAACTATAATTTAGCATTAAAAGCTTAGCGCTCCATGCAATAATGATTGAGCATTGGAAGCTTAGCGCTTCGTGCAACTGTGAATTAGCATTGGAAGCTTAGCGCTTCGTGCAACTGCGATTTAGCATTGGAAGCTTAGCGCTTCATGCAACAAAGATTGAGCATTGGAAGCCTAGCGCTTCGTGCAACTATGATTTAGCATTGGAAGCTTAGCGCTTCGTGCAACTATGATTTAGCATTGGAAGCTTAGCGCTTCGTGCAATTATGATTTAGCATTGAAAGCTTAGCGCTTCGTGCAACTATGATTAAGCATTGGAAGCTTAGCGTTTCGTGCAACTGTAACTTAGTATTAGAAGCTTAGCGCTTCATGCAACAATGATTGAGCATTGGAAGCTTAGCGCTTTGTGCAACTGTGAACTAGCATTGGAAGCTTAGCGCTTCGTGCAACTGCGATTTAACATTGGAAGCTTAGCGCTTCATGCAACAATGATTGAGCATTGGAAGCTTAGCGCTTCGTGCAAATATGATTTAACATTGGCAGCTTGGCGATTCGTGCAACTATGATTTAGCATTGGAAGCTTAGCACTTCGTGCGACTAGGATTTGACATTGGAAGCTTAGCGCTTCGTACGACTATGGTTTAGCATTGGAAGCTTCGCGCTTCTTGCGACTAGAACTCGACATTGGGAGATTAGCGCTTCTTACAACTAAGATTTATCATTGGAAGCTTAGCACTTCGTGCGAATATGGTTAAGCATTGGAAGCTAAGCGCTTCGTGTGAATATGATTTGGCATTGGCAGTTTAGCGCTTCACGCAATTATGATTTGACTTTGGCAGCGTTGGTATTGGAAGTTCCACATTTCAAACAGCTACAGTTTAAAGTGTAAAATTGACATCTTTACCGTGGTCGCGTGAGAGCGCGCAACTTGTCAGTATGGCCGTGTGAGAGAATTAGAAATAATTCTGTTTTGGAACGAAGGTGCCATCTATTGAGGTTGAACAACATTTTTGTAAGTGAACTACAGCGCCATCTTCTGGGATCCTTGAATTACGTCGAGTCTATGGATGTTCCGTTCGAACGAATGTGAACGAACGTTTGAATGAGTGTCCTTCACTGAGTCAGTAGTTCGGTCTTGTCTGTCGCTCACGTACTTCTTTCGCTGACTGCCGACCGTGCCGGATGTGCACACTGATTCTAGCATATTTCCAAAATGGCGGAACATGGCGCGCTCGATATTCATCAAAATCCTTTTTCATCTCCGAAATATATATATATGTATTGTTTATATATGTAGTGTTTTACATTCACTCGAAGCTAGGACTCGAAGCCATTTCGAACAGTTGAATATGTTACCTGATGCAAAATATAGTGAGGATTATCAGCTGTCATATGAACGACAGCAGTTGTCGTTTGAGAGTCCATTCATTGCATTCATCACATTTTTGAAGCGCTCGTAGCCAAGTTTGCTTAGCCATTCTGAATCGATCAGCAAAGTTAAGCAACGTCCGCCGCGGTCATGACTTGGATGTGTGACCGCTGGTGACATTACTACTGAGCGCTTCCGTGCTTCGGAGGGCACGTTAAGCCGTCGGTCCCGGTTGTCGTCTTAGGATAGCAGTCGTTACAGCATGGTGGTAGGGCACTTTGCAAATGCCATCAAGTTGAAAATCTGTCGCCAAGCACCTAACGGTGTGTTCCGGCAGCTGTTCTTGAGAGCTAGTAACTCTAGGTTAGTCTGAACAACATCCTCGACCACATCATCACTGACCATCAGGTGAGATAGTGGTCAAAAGCTAACCTATCAAGAATAAAAAAAAAAATTATCTATTTAAAAATATTTTGCTTTGCTTATATTACTATCCATGGTTGTGGTGATAATTTTTTGTCATTATAAAATATATGCAAAGGTTTGGTAAATAATTTTATTTTGAATACTGGTTACTCGTGTGATGATTTTGTAAATTATGTTCAGTATTTTTGGTATTTTTATAGTTATTTGTAGTATTTTAAGATTTACAAATAGTTATAAGTTGCTGATTTGTCTTTTATCGAATGTGTCAAGTACCAGTAAGTCTATTGATTAAGTACTATGCTGCCTTCTGATTGGTCGGCCCCACCTATCTGGATATCTTCCGATGACATGTTTAGCTGGGTGGGGAGAACGATCGGCTAAGTCAGTCTGTCGGTAGAACTCGGTGGAGTAACATCTATTACCAGTGTATTCTTCAAGTTAATAATTTACAGTGTGATTCTCTTTATATACGTATTGATCAATTACTGTGTTTACAATAAGTGAAGTATATCAAAGCAGAATAAATTGTATCAAGGTTTGTATCTGAGATGTTTGATTTTATCACATCTCAGAAGTGGGATAGCGCCCAAATAACGGTATGTGATTTTGATTTCTAGAAAATTTTATTGTTATTTTAGTGAATTAGTGAAATAGTAGAACAGTTCAAAACATCTTGACAATGAACGTGTCTCCTTTGAAACTCAATCAAGCCTTAAGCTTGATGTGACGACCGACCCATTATGAAATACATGACTATGCCCCTAGGCCATGTGTGCTTATAATAGATGGTGGCTATGTACGCTACTGCAGGCCATGTGTGCTTAGAAAAGATGATGGCTATGTACGCTACTGCAGGCCATGTGCGCTTGGTGAAAATAAAGTTTTTAAGATTTCCCAGGCCATGTGCGCTAAGGAAGGCTATACAGGCTAAGTGTTCTCAGGATAGATAAAGGCTATGTATGCCTTCCCAGTCCAAGTATGCTTAGCACAGAAGGTTTTTGTATACCTCACTAGGTCATGTGAGCCAGAATATTGTTTGGTAAATGTATAACATGCAGGAATATATTTTTATATGATTTGAAATTTTTCACTGGATCCTGGAGCTCTGTTAGCTATGATAAGTATTGTTATCAATGTTTTATAGTTCAATCATATTATAGCCAACAAAAAAAACGGTCAAATGCGTGTCAAGCCACGCACAATGTAGGGTTCCGTAGAAGCCCGTTATTTATTTTATTTATTTGATCCCCAACATAATGCACACCGTTTCAAAGTACAAGTAAAGAACAATATAGAATATGTTAAGTGCCATTACAATTATAGAGGAAGACTACATGCGAAAAATGAGCGAAATACAATTTTGATTATGATTTTACATATATTAATTAATAATAACAGCGGAATTATAAATTCAGTTACAATTTGGTGTTAAAAATTAACAAAAATTAAATAAAATAGAGTTATAAAATTTACAAAAGAGGATTGCAATATATCTACTGCTTAATTGTACAGTCACAAAGATTAATTACGGATAACTGCCTTAAACTTGCAAACGCTTCCATTGAAAAGGTCCACGGAATCATTCTTCGAAATGTCATTGTACTGTTTATCCTTCTACTCGTATTCAGTGGCGCATTATGGCCTAAATTTGTTTTTTTTAGAACCAACGAGTAAATTAAAAATTGATGCCCTCTTTGATCTCAATGGTACAGAAAAAGTTAACACAGACAACAAATCAGGTGTGTCCTACAAACCATTTGCAAGCTTAAAAAGAAATAAAAGGTCAAGCATTCATCTTCGATCCGCTAAAGATTTCATATTATCATAATAAAGAACGATTCTGTAGTTCTTTATTCTCCTCCACTTTCTTCCTGCTAAATCTAAGAAATAAGAGTACGATTGCCGCCAAGTTATTATTTCAATTGTAATCCGAAAATTAAACAAAATTCGTTTGTGAATTCTTTAGGTAGATACTCGGATGAAAACGTAACGATAGCGCGATTCAAAATCCGTTGGTACATTGTAAGAATTTTAATGTCATTTAATTTATTTGCTGTAGCATAAATAATTATTCTATCATAAAATAGTTGACACTATATATGAAAGAAAATATAAAAAGTATACACCTATATGCAAGTAAGCTTATAAATGGGCTATTATACTTTATAACTAGTCTGGCCATAAATACTGTAATATAAAACCTTTTCAGCTTTAGAATTATTTAGAATTTGGAACGCGTTTATTACTTTAAAATTTTCTTTCGATTTCGCACCATTTCATTTATTACTCGTATTTCGTGTTCATATTGTTATCAAATAACAATATGAAATAAGGTGTTAAATAGAATAGGATAGCAGTATTCGCCTTGTGCAAAGTAGATATTGAGCCGTCGCGTCCATATTCCAGAAACTTCAAAAGCTTGGTATCAGCCGTATGTATGTTCATACATCGTAATATCAACAGATACAACAACAATTCTTCTATCGAAGACCATAAAAGATCAGGGCAGCCGCGTGTCTTAGAACTACAAATTAATGCTGTTAAAGCCACAATTGGTCGAAATCCCATTAGGAAGTAAAAATATTATGATAACTCAACAATAATCTTATTGCGAGAAATGAAGATTCCCGCTAGGAAAATGTTGTGTATTATAAAACAAGACTTGAAGCTCGGTGCTTAACGTCGATATGATAAGTACATGCCTTAAATCAATCTTTAAAATTAAATAGAGTGCCTTCCGTTGCGATACGCAAGTAAAGGGCACAGAAATATTCTCTTTACCGATGAAAAAAATTAAACTATTGAAGAGCCCTACAATCAGCAAATTGATGATGTGTGTAATAAAGTGATCGATGACCTTGGTACGACAGGTACAGACAGCAAACACTTCTAGTGTACGGCGAAGATGAGGTCCAAAAAGTACTTTATACCTATGTAAGTCGAATCTTTGTACTGTCATATCTATATCTATACTAATGGAAATAGTTTGAGACCCGGGAAAGGACATAAGTTTTTATCCAACTGCAAAAAGAGGTTAATGGTTTTGAGCGATAACCGCAATACGCGCGGGTTGAGCCGCGGCTGGAAAGCTAGTCTATTATGTATGACATAGGGCAAGGTTATAGTATTAAGTTTTTTATCTTAGATTAAGTTTTCAATGCCAGGCTTTACCCCTTATAAACAACCAACTAACTATATTTTAGTCATTTTAAAGGATTTATTCTATAAATTTTATATTTGGTACAAAATTATCCAACACCCAAGTTCAACGACTGTTTCTACTAAACTAATAAAGTTATCTCAACCGCTATACTTTTCCTTCAAAGTTGATAAGACGCACTATCAGCCTGAATTTTTCCAGATTTTTTAAACCAGCAGTTTAGCTTTTAGAGGGGGGGGGACGCTATGCTGGAACGAAAATTTGCACCTTAAAGTTCGTAAATGGAGCATTAAATTGAAAAACAGTATTAGCAACCCCTTAGTCATTTTGGAAGACCTATTCAACCATAGCACACACAAAGAGATAGATGACAAAAAAATTAAAAAATTTCTTCCCCACATCACTTCTATGGGGTACACAAAAAAAAATACCACTTTGTCGGCGTAATTGATTTACATATTCATACGAAATTACAGCTTCCTAGTACTAACGGTCTCTTAGCAAAACCTTCCACAGGCGGACAGACAGACGGACATGACGAAGCTGTAAGGGTTCCTTGTCAGGACTACGGAACCCTAAAAACCGCGTTTTATTGTAAATGTGTGGGTTGTTGATGAATTATTGGTGACGATATAAATCTTATTTCGAGGGTATGGATTCGGATAATGCAAAACTCCGCATGAAAAACATTCTATCCAAGAACAAACACGAACAAACAGGATAGTAGTAACTTGAGATAGTAGGATTACAGACACTTCAGCCACCTGTATAGACAATGTATACTCCAACTGTAAGACTAAGCAAAAGTCAATAACGAAGGGTGTTAGATCTGACTAGGAGGGCCTAGCGATTACATTTGATAGAAACAGAGAAACAGCGAGGTATGAAATTGAACATAGGCCGTTAACAACCAGTACGCTAGAAATACTCAAGTACCAATATAGAAGCTGAGCTTGGCATTACAAGTTTTTCTCACAGTGACCCAAATGACATCTATATTAGTTTATTTTCTTTAGTAAATACTGAGTTTCAAAAAGTTTGTCCTAAAATAAAGAAACAAGTAAATGGAAAGTTGAAGTTCGGTGATAGGGCTACTACAGGTATTCGAAAACGTAGAGATTATTTACTTGAACTGTATCGCAGGAAAAATTTTACATCTTGCAAGCAGTTCTATCTTAGGAACTATTCAAAAATGTTTAAGTCTATTTGCTTCTGTGCTAAAATCTCTTTTATTAAAAACAAAATTAGCAAGTCAAAAAAATAAAATAAAAACCATTTGGAAGACTATAAATACTGAGACCGGTAAAAATATATTAATAAAAAAAACTTTAGATTCTATATTTGTATTCAATATTGATAAAAATAAAATATCTAATTCAATACCAGTGGCTCTATAATTATTTTTTTTATAAAACAAGACTTGAAGCTCGGTGCTCAACGTCGATATACAGTACATGCCTTAAATCAATCTTTAAAATTAAATAGAGTGCCTTCCGTTGCGATACGCAAGTGAAGGGCACATAAATATTCTCTTTACCGATGAAAAAAATTAAACTATTGAAGAGCCCTACAATCAGCAAATTGATGATGTGTGTAATAAAGTGATCGATGACCTTGGTACGACAGGTACAGACAGCAAACACTTCTAGTGTACGGCGAAGATGAGGTCCAAAAAGTACTTTATACCTATGTAAGTCGAATCTTTGTACTGTCATATCTATATCTATACTAATGGAAATAGTTTGAGACCCGGGAAAGGACATAAGTTTTTATCCAACTGCGCAAAAAGAGGTTAATGGTTTTGAGCGATAACCGCAATACGCGCGGGTTGAGCCGCGGCTGGAAAGCTAGTCTATTATGTATGACATAGGGCAAGGTTATAGTATTAAGTTTTTTATCTTAGATTAAGTTTTCAATGCCAGGCTTTACCCCTTATAAACAACCAACTAACTATATTTTAGTCATTTTAAAGGATTTATTCTATAAATTTTATATTTGGTACAAAATTATCCAACACCCAAGTTCAACGACTGTTTCTACTAAACTAATAAAGTTATCTCAACCGCTATACTTTTCCTTCAAAGTTGATAAGACGCACTATCAGCCTGAATTTTTTCAGATTTTTTAAACCAGCAGTTTAGCTTTTAGAGGGGGGCGGGACGCTATGCTGGAACGAAAATTTGCACCTTAAAGTTCGTAAATGGAGCATTAAATTGAAAAACAGTATTAGCAACCCCTTAGTCATTTTGGAAGACCTATTCAACCATAGCACACACAAAGAGATAGATGACAAAAAAATTAAAAAATTTCTTCCCCACATCACTTCTATGGGGTACACAAAAAAAATACCACTTTGTCGGCGTAATTGATTTACATATTCATACGAAATTACAGCTTCCTAGTACTAACGGTCTCTTAGCAAAACCTTGGACAGGCGGACAGACAGACGGACATGACGAAGCTGTAAGGGTTCCTTGTCAGGACTACGGAACCCTAAAAACCGCGTTTTATTGTAAATGTGTGGGTTGTTGATGAATTATTGGTGACGATATAAATCTTATTTCGAGGGTATGGATTCGGATAATGCAAAACTCCGCATGAAAAACATTCTATCCAAGAACAAACACGAACAAACAGGATAGTAGTAACTTGAGATAGTAGGATTACAGACACTTCAGCCACCTGTATAGACAATGTATACTCCAATATATGAAAAACACGGGTGTTTGAGCGTGAACTTACTATGAGTCGATATCGCTATCGATGTGTGAAGCGTGACGCGACCGCGGCGGACGTACCACACTCAAAATCCTGAGGAAGGCTTCCGGTAGAAGCCGAAACATTGTCGATAGCGATATCGACTCATAGTAAGTTCACGCTCAAACACCCGTGTTTTTCATATATTAGATATAAATATGAGCGTAAGTTTTTATAAAATGTATACTCCAACTGTAAGACTAAGCAAAAGTCAATAACGAAGGGTGTTAGATCTGACTAGGAGGGCCTAGCGATTACATTTGATAGAAACAGAGAAACAGCGAGGTATGAAATTGAACATAGGCCGTTAACAACCAGTACGCTAGAAATACTCAGTACCAATATAGAAGCTGAGCTTGGCATTACAAGTTTTTCTCACAGTGACCCAAATGACATCTATATTAGTTTATTTTCTTTAGTAAATACTGAGTTTCAAAAAGTTTGTCCTAAAATAAAGAAACAAGTAAATGGAAAGTTGAAGTTCGGTGATAGAGCTACTACAGGTATTCGAAAACGTAGAGATTATTTACTTGAACTGTATCGCAGGAAAAATTTTACATCTTGCAAGCAGTTCTATCTTAGGAACTATTCAAAAATGTTTAAGTCTATTTGCTTCTGTGCTAAAATCTCTTTTATTAAAAACAAAATTAGCAAGTCAAAAAAATAAAATAAAAACCATTTGGAAGACTATAAATACTGAGACCGGTAAAAATATAATAATAAAAAAAACCTCTAGATTGTATATTTGTATTCAATATTGATAAAAATAAAATATCTAATTCAATACCAGTGGCTCTATAATTATTTTTTTGTTGAACGTGGCAGAATGAATATTTCAATATTAAAATTTGTAATTGCCCTTCATAAGAGCGTCGTAGACGCCTAAATTTAATAAATGATTTTTTACTTAGAGTATTTTTATGATAAATTGAAATTGTTGAATAGATGTTATCTTGAGGGAAAGAAAGCTGTGGACTGTATATATCACTGTATAGTTGATCATTCAATAGAGAACGGTGTTCAAGCAGTATTTTGTAATGAGCCAGAAGATTTATTGATGTTTCTCAGCTCTCAGCGGCCTTTGTCAGATAATATGTCCCCTTTCAGAAAACGGAATGATTACATCATGTCTACGAGCTAGTAATTTCTCGTCAACATCAGATTTTGATGATAGATCCGTAACATCCCTATGACATCCCTAGTCCAGATGTCTTTCGCCTCTTGTAAAATGCAAGAAATGCCATGACAGTGATTGGTGTAAATTTGAACCCTTAGTTTCACGTGTTGACAACAAGTTCAACAAGTCAGAAGACAACACAGAACATGAAAAACTTTTGCAACAATCTCTAATGACTTTAATAACACATTTTTTTTCCTACAGATTGATAAAATTGGTTTTCTTCGTGGTTTTAATTATTGTAATTTGATTCACTATTCTTATCATCACTGTCAGAAAAACTGCTGCTAGAAGACTCCTTCGTTCCATATTTGTCCACGGCCTCATTCTGTCTGCTTCAGCATCAGACTCTCGCATCAAACTGCACATTCAATAAAAGCCACAACATTTTGATTATTATAATCAAAATAGTCCACGGCCTTATTATAATAATCAAAATGTTGTGGCTTTCATTGAAAGTGCAGTTTGATGCGAGAGTCTGATGCTGAAGCAGACAGAATGAGGCCGTGGACAAATATGGAACGAAGGAGTCTTCTAGCAGCAGTTTTTCTGACAGTGATGATAAGAATAGTGAATCAAATTACAATAATTAAAACCACGAAGAAAACCAATTTTATAATTAGTGAGCTAATGCATAGTTATTTTTTATTTAAGCTAATGTAATTTATTTATTGTATTCTATTTGAGATATAAGATAATCTTATACTATTCATATTATCTGACTTTCCGAATGTGTAATTTATTGTATTCTATTTGAGATATAAGATAATCTTATACTATTCATATTATCTGACTTTCCGAATGTGATGATATTGTGACAAATTGTTATTACTTTTGTTTGTGTATATTAGAATATAGTCGTGCGTCAGGAGCTCGCACGACGCCGGATGGCCGAATGTGATGATTTTGTAAATTATGTTCAGTATTTTTGGTATTTTTATAGTTATTTGTAGTATTTTAAGATTTACAAAAAGTTATAAGTTGCTGATTTGTCTTTTATCGAATGTGTCAAGTACCAGTAAGTCTATTGATTAAGTAATATGCTGCCTTCTGATTGGTCGGCCCCACCTATCTGGATATCTTCCGATGACATGTTTAGCTGGGTGGGGAGAACGATCGGCTAAGTCAGTCTGTCGGTATAACTCGATGGAGTAATCTATTACCAGTGTATTCTTCAAGTTAATGATTTACAGTGTGATTCTGTTTGTATACGTATTGATCAATTTCTGTGTTTACCATAAGTGAAATTGTATCAAGGTTTGTATCTGAGATGTTTGATTTTATCACACTCGTGAGGTCGTGAGTAATAAGCTTAAATTTAATAGATTTCCGGTATACCCAAAGTATCCAGGGGTACGTTCCTGCAAGGCTTTGACCAAATATGAGACTTCAATGTTGAGCATGTCTCCTCGGAACTACAGTTGGCCGACATGCTGACTAAGTCCATGTTCGGCCCAAGGCTGCTAGATTTAAGTTACACAATGGGATTGAAGAATTTATCCATAAATTCTTGAAACTTCCGAAGATGTAAAGAATGTAGAGGTTACAACGTTTACTCTTTGGATTGTCACCATGAACATTATTGTTGATTTTGACGTATTCATCCTACCCTACGATTCAATATACGCAAATAAGCGCTATTTGCACTATATGCACGCAAACGGTCGGTTCATAACTTGCTAAACAGACACCACGATAGCATAATGACGTCATCTTTGACGTCATCTTTGACGTCACCTCCAGCCGCAAACAACGCTCACATAAAAGTGGTAGTGTAATGTGTGCACAAACGTCACACATCAAATCTTGACAGATAGATGAGGAGATTTTTAATGTTGTGGCTAGAACATTGAACGTACAAACATCTGTTCACAAAAGGATGCCTTGATATGCAATAATTCTATTATCAATAATTGACGTGAAGGTTATGTTGGGTCAATTGCGAAAAAGCAAATTGACAGTTAGCAGAAGTTATAAGCGCGGCTGCATATCGGTTCACATCGTTTACGCGCAAACAGTTCATATTCTCGTATTTCAGTTATGAACCAAGCTTTTGCAATGTATCCAGTGACAGCAGTGTTTGCGTGATTTAAACCGTAGTGGTATATACAGTATATATTCTTTCCATTTTGTCAGGTTACAATAATATAAGACCATGCCATTTTGTAAATTTCCTATTAATTCTAATAAAACAACAAGTTAATTCAGCTCAACGTTTATTTCACAAACCACATCTTATAAATAATTTAACAAGTGTTACACTGGTGCAGTGCTGTCAACTAAGCGCGTTTAGCTCCAGATATAGCGCTTTTTTGGCCGTGAGTTGTAGTCCCTAGCGCAAAATCTGGTGCTTTCTTAAATAAAAGTTAAAATTGCGTGAAACAGAATATATCTTAACTGACTGAAATGCTTATGGTGTATCGTTGTCGTATGAGTTGAGAATTTCCTGTTAATAATTTTGTCATTAGTTACTAACGTCGATAGTCTAAGCAAGACGTCAACGCGGGCGTCCCGAGCTCTCCTTGAAAAAGACCACCGAATGTGGTTGAAACTATAGTCGGAGCTATCTGACTGATTCACGTGAGTTATCCCGTATTATTTACTAAAACGTCGATAGTCCTCGTTTCATTAAATTTATTGCTGTTGTTAGTTGCCTAAGTTCAGCCAATATTTAGTTACTTAGATTATACGATTGTTTGACGTTTGACATATAAGCGTATTGAACTTTGAACATTGCATCCATTTTATATTGGTAGTTTGTTGGTACGTTGTGTACAACTTTATAAAGTTTATAAGCGAGAGAAGTAAGTTAAGGATTACCAACAAACACTGGTAAAAATCTGTTATTGATGTTCAAAATAGGTTGCGAAATTGTTTAGGTATATGCCTGGACAAATATATTTCATTTCTCATGGTCGATATGGACAAAAAAGGTAATTTATCATATTCCATACGGCCGCATCTTGAGGAGGAAAAATGAACCAATAATTATACCTACATTCAAATTAAAAACTGTCAAGATCAATCATATAATTATGTACCAATTTCGCTACTTAGGGCGGAGCAAGTGTAGAATAGGTTTAAGTTGAGGAAGCGCATGAATCTGGTAAAATGCTGATTTAACCCTAATTAGTTGTTATATTGCTTATCTAAGAATATAATATTGTCTTATTTACATAATTATTTTACTAAAATACAGTAAGCACTTAAAATTCTTCGTCAATGAATGGCTTAAATTTGAGCTCTGTTTTTGTAAGTACCACAAAGCGTTCTAGCGCGGTTTTAATATGCTAAAACTTAATAAGAATTAGCAGCACTACAGGTCGTTCCAAACCTTGGTTAGAGTGCACTCGGAGTGCAACTTTGACTCTAACGTCGTTCACAACCTTCGAGTAGAGTGCAACTTTTTAGCAATCAAAAGCGGTCGTTAAAAGGTTGAATCTATAACTGACATGACCTTGACATTTCATGATGAAAGAATTATAGGCACTCTATTGTATTCTGTGTTGAGAGGAATTTTATGGATCGAAATGATAAAACGTATTACATGTTTGAAACATTCATATTGACATAGTAGGAATGACAGGGTAAAACAAAGTACCTATTATAAAAAACAAAGATTGAGAGAAAACCTCCTTTAACATCCTCCCCTTTTCGATAATTTTTATCGTATAAGTCCCACCATTCCTGAAATTAGATCCAGTCTGGGTTTATGCACAGTCTTAGTCAAAATATCAGCACACTGGTATTCTGTGGGAACTTACTTAACTTGAAGTTCTTTTTCAGTAACTAATTCCCTTACATAAAAATGTCTAATAGAAATGTGCTTTGTGCGATTTTGTAACTCTGGGTTTTGTGTAAGCTTTATAGCAGCATCATTATCAACTTGTAAAGTAAGGACTTCTATCAAAGTAGTAATTTCATTGAAAAGTCTCATCAGCCAAACAATCTCACGAGCCGCTTCACTAGCTGCAACAAGTTCTGCTTCGGTGCTTGAGATAGCTACAAAAGTCTATTTACGACTTGCCCAAGAGATTAATTCTTCTGCATACACGCATAAGATTCCAGAAGTAGAGCGTCCTGTATCGAAACCCCCACCATGATCAGAATCACTAAAACATTCCAATATTCCAGTTTTGTATCATTTTTTGTATACAATTGCTGTATCTTTGTTCTCTGAATGTAATGAAGTATGCGTTTAATCTTGTTAACATCTTCGAAAAGAGAGATTAGTAAGTTTCCTGAATACGACACTAATAGCGTATGATATGTCCAGTCTATTACCTGTCATTAAATAAACTAGCGCACCAACGGCTTCACGATAGGGAAATTTAACATCATCCTCTTTTACTGAGCATGGTTGTGCTTCTTTGATGATTGGAGTACTAACGGTTTTACAGTCACTCATACCAAAGCGTTCCAGTAGTCTTTTAGCACAATGTTTTTGAGAGGCTTTCATGGAAGCATCGTTGTTGTTGTTGAAGATTTCCAAACCCAGAAAGTAAGAAGCTGGTTTATATCTTGAACTTCCGTTTCAATTGTGCCAAAAACTTTTCAGATTCCTTTAGGTTCGTTGAAGCTATTAGACCGTCATCAACATACAGTCCAAGAATTATATTGTTGTTAGGTCGGTTCCTAATGAACAAACATGGATCTGTGTCACATTGTTTGAATCCTAAAACTTTCAAATAATCAACAATACATTTGTTCCAACATCTTGGAGCTTGTTTGAGACCATATAAACTTCTCTTCAACTTACATACTTTAGTCGTACCATCATTGTATCCTTCTGGCTGATTCATGTAGATATCTGAACCTATCAAAAATTCATTTGATCATCAAACTGTGTGAGGGTTAAACCCTTCATTTGCAGCAATCCTAAGAATCTATCTTATTGTGGCCATTCTAGTAACAGGGCTTAATGTATCACTATAATCAACTCCTTTCTTTTGTGTAAACCTCTTACTACTAATCTCGCCTTATATTTTGTCAAGGCTTCCATCAGCATGGGTCACTTTGAACACCCACTTACAAGAAATCAGTTTTCTGTCTTTTGGTTTATCAACCAAAATCCAAGTTCTATTCTCTCATAGAGATTTTACTTCGCTTTCCATTACCTTTGACCATTCCGCTTTCTGAGGACTTTTTATTGCATCTTTGTATGATTTGGGTTCATCAAAATCACTAACAATAGTAGACATAACAAAAACTTAAAATCGTTGTAGTAGTCGCAATGTCGATCTATCTCTCAGATTTATTGTACAATTTTCTTGTTCATCGTCTTCATCTGAATCAACTTTTGATAATTCAGGCGTAATATTTAGGGCTCATTAGAATCTTCTTCATTTCTACTAGGTTCAACCGATATTGTAGGAACACTGGGAATTGTTTTTTCAAAACTCGCACCATCATTCAATGTTTGAGGCACATCTGAAATAGTTGCGTCTTGTAAAATATCCTCCCTTGGAACTAACATTGGATGATTTTCTCTAGTTTTAGGAAAATGAACCTCCATCACAACAATTGGACTTTGTTTTCTGTTTCTGACACATCTGCCTCCAATCTAATAGATGTGATGGCTGACTCGTTGAATATTACGTGTATTGGCCTTATCAGTATTGGATCTGATTTATTGTTTATGCTTAGTAACCGATAACCGTCATCACCATCATAACCAATGAGAATACATTTTTGAGCTTTTCTGGATATTTTCGTTCTCTTTACTTTTGGAACATGAGCATAACATTCACTACCAATGATTCTCAAATGTTTGATTGAGGGTTTCTTTGAAAACCATAACTCGAATGGTGATTTTTCTTCTATAGAAGTCGGTCCAGTTCTATTCAGAACAAAAGCAGCCGCGTTGACAAGCTCAGACCAACAGGAGAGTGGAAGTTCTTCGTGAGCGTGCATCATAATACGAGCAGCTTCTACCAAAGTTCTGCTGTCTTTCTCACTACATCCGTTCTATTCCGGTGTATACGGCATTGTCAAACGGTGTTGGATGCCATGATTATTTAAAATCTTCTTTACAGCTTCATATTGGAATTCTCCTCTATTATCGAATTTTGATTGAGTGATTGAGAATTGTCTTTATAATATGACCAGTAGTCTTTGTTTCGTCTTTAAAAAAACAAAATAACCAAACTTTTTAAATGTTTGGGGAACGGACCACAAATTCAAATTCAAAATCAAAATCGTTTATTCAATTTAGGCGTCTACGACGCTCTTATGAAGGTCAATTACAAATTTTATTATTGAAATATTCTACATTGTACTGCCACGTTCAGCAAAAAAATTTATAGAGCCTCTGCGAGAAGAACGGGCAAGAAACTCGGGGCCATTCTTTTAAACGTCTTTTAACAATGTGTTATATACAATATAATACGATTATTAGAATATTTGTTTAAATTACGTAGGTTTTTCTGTTTCAATAAAGAAAAACATACACATACATAATTGTGAATGATCTCTCCTGGTGCTTTAGCTCGATCTCTTGTTCCAAATATACATCTTTTTGTTTTACCATAAACACATCCGGTACATAATTCAGAATAAAGTTTGACTTTTATACCGACTTGACTTTTATATAGTTCCTTTTCAATCCATTGCTTCACATGTCTTTTATGCTGGTGAGCAAATATTTCATGATAGAGTTGTAAAATGTTTTCTGTTGACAGTGATTTCAATTCAGGAGATGAATTTATAATTGTCTTTACATTTAGTTTATAAAGACCTCAATTCCTGACTCTTGTGCTAATTAAATTATTTTTTCCATCCACTAGCAATTGAGAAAATTCTTAGAGTGAAGACACTGTTCTCAAGTTTATCTTGCACAGCAAATATGGAAAATAAGTTTTTCTTTATTGCTGGAACATACCATACATCACTCAGTCTAATGTTGTGTGTCTGACCTTGAACGTCTGATATCAAAACAACTATACCTTTGCCAATAGCTTGAATTGTTGAGCCATTTGCAGTTGTTATTGTTTGATTATTGCTGAAATGTTGAAAGTTGGAAAATATGTCGTTTCGACAGGTGACATAACTTGTAGCACCATTGTCAACAAACCAGCTGTCAAAATTTTCTTCAATAATATTTACGACTTCATTTGTAACAACTTCCATTAATGGGAGGGTCAGATTGGTTTTTTAGCTTGACTTTTCGGTGGGCCAGGTGTTTTAGGAGGTTTCCCGTTCAATAACTAGAAGACTTCAATAACTAAGAAATGGATTGGACAAAATACTTTGAAGACAACTTTTGGAATCGGAGAAGATTATAGAATTATTTAAATTATGGGATTTGACAAACAGTACTGCTTCCAGTAAAGCCAAGGCTTCACCAGAAAATATGGAAGAGTATGAAGGGCATTTGAAGCTTAAAGAAATTTTGGAAGAGGGAAACCATACTGCTGCACCAACCACACTATTAGAAGATAGTTTGGGTGCATCTGTGAATAAATAATGCCAACCTCTATATTGGGTATTAATCCGTTCACTGAATATGACACGGGCGTTAGGACAGTCCTTATCAATACCAAAATGTAGTAAAATGTTAGGCTCAGAAATAAATACCTCATAAGAAGTTGCGAAAAGGGGGTTTACGGGAAACTGACAAAGAGCATCAGGTAGTTTTGTAAATTTTATATAGCTAATGACAATGCATGGGAGACTATCCATGTTTACAGAATCTTAAAGCTCAAGAAAAAGCTTTAATTTTGGAATGAGAGGGTGATTGCAATTTTGAATTAATTTGAAAATAAATGTATCTGAAAGAAATTGCCTACGAATGTTTAAGGGTGACTCGCCACATTCTACTTGCATTGCATTGATGGGTGAAGATTTCATGGCTCCTATAATAATACGCAGGCATTTTGATTGGATCTTGAAAATTTTGGCTTGATTAGATTTGTTACAAGTATTCAGGAGATATGAGCCATAATCAAAATGGCTTCTAATTATGGCATTGTATAACATTTTTTGGGAGTATGGATGTGAACCCCACCATACCCCTGAAAGAGACCTCAAAATATTAACATCCACACTTTTCCTGCTGAAGCGACGAGCTTTAAGTATCTTTCCACACCCAGCTGGAAGCTCCAATGAGGTCGAAAACTCAGTCATGGACATTTCCGTTGGGACCCCACGTATGAGACCAATCCGAGTAACGTTATATGTAGGAATAGTCGCTACATATTTGCTCACACTCAATACCGGTGATGTAATGAATTGGTTTGCATCTGAGGCAGTTGAAAATACCACAGAAATTTGATTCCTACCTACTCTCTTGATGCCATCAGTGCAAATGTTGTTTATATTGTGAGTTTTAAGGAATTGGCCAAATTTGATGGGTCTTATCATAGTCCCAACAGAAGGGTCAGATTCTGTGCGAGAAACATGGACTACAAAAGGGCCTTTGTTTGTAAGAGAATATGATAACCCTCCAACAACCATGGAAGGGTCTACATATACTGTTTCGATTGAAGCAGAAGCTAAATCTGGCGAAATTATGGATTTCTTAGCTGGAGGTTGCACTTCAGTCTCAAACGTCATTTAGTAGCAGTCAGATGCTTTAAAGGATCTGGGGATCAGGAGGATTCGTCGGATCGAAATCCATGGTTGAAGAATTGAGGTTATGAAAACCTCAAATTACAAAAATATACAATAGACTATTATCTAATATACTTACCTATATCACAACTATACAATACTACACTAAGATAAATCAAAACAGTGGCTTAAACAGTCCGAAACTATTAAAAATTCGAAAAATCTCTCTGACGCAATTAATTGCTATCACTTTTCCCATAAATTTTTCAATTTGGATATATGCATTGACATGTCATGTGAGGTATCTTTTTATAGCCAAAGGAAAGGAACTGTAGCATAGAGAAAAACTTTTGTCTTCAGATTTTCCATTGAACTAAGTGTGCAATTCATCCCAAACCTGTTTGGCTGTTGAGAATATCATGGCCTTTTGTAACGTGGCATCCGACATATTAGCCATCAAAATTAGTATCGCCGTACTATCTATTGTTCATAATTTGCTTAACCGCCTGCACTATTAGTAGCTGGTTTTATAGGTTCTGATCTCCATTTATAGCATCCAACCCGCCAGGAGTACCCCTTAAAAGCAACAGTACCTTACAGCGCCATGTTGACCAATTTTCTTCACCTTCTAAATGACCGATATCAATTTTGCAACTCGTAGATGAGGTCAACATTTTGACAGGCCTTCGTTACAATTTATTTGGAAAAATGTAGTAACTATTATTGCAAATTATTTATTTAAACCTTACTTGATTCGTTAATCAATCGTTTCCAATATAATTAAACGCTCTGCTACCAAGTTGAGAGGAATTTTATGGATCGAAATGATAAAACGTATTACATGTTTGAATTCGAATATGAATATATTAACATAATTAGGAATGACAGGGTAAAAACAAAGTATTATAAAAAAATCAAAGATTGAGAAAACCTTCTTCAACATTTTGCAGCAGGGCTATCATGTATCTTTTGTAGCTATGAACTGTTGATTGCAACAATAAAACTGTCAGTTTTGACAAATTTTGTAAGACAGATAGGTAACAGACCTTCATGCGTCGGAACGTTAGTCGCCGACCGTTTTTTTTCTTTTATACCTGAGACGATAACTGGCATATACATTGATCGAATTAAAATTTCGTACTATCCATTCTACTAAAGATTTTGTAAATATATAGTATATATACAGGCTGTACTCCCATGGTCAGTATTTCCTTTTCTTTCATATTATTATTATTCTAAAATCTAAATAAAACAAATAAAGGCAAAATTCTTACCTGTTACGTGTGAGCAGAAATTTTTATGAGATAAACAAGAGAGTTGGCCTAGACTTATTTTGTACAAGCATTGCATCGGCTAGGCGGTTGTAGCAGAGAGTTCTTCAACTAAATGTTTGAATTTTATAATAAGCAGCAGTCTAAACATAAAAAGACTAAGCTGTAACCTAGTGTTCATTATTTGAATGTCATTTATAAGATAGCTATCCGTGAGGACCTATAATTGGTTATCTGTTGTTATTAGTTATATATAAGATGTTTGTTATACTGTTGGTCTTCCTAAGAAATAAATAAATAAATAAATCTTAAGTTTATACTGGCATAGATTTTAAAATACAAGTAGTAATTTCTTATTATTATTATTTTTAGTATTCGGAGAGAGGAGAAACTTATTTTTTTCCCGCTCATGACTTCATTTTTGCCTCTCGTATTTTTTTTTATGTTATCCGCAGAGCATGCGTTTTTGCAAAACATTAAAATACTAAAAATATCATAGTCGCTTTATTACATTTGGTTTTATTTTACAGGATATATCAAGCGTATGAAACGTGTTGCAGTATCCAAAGTGTAGATTGGCCATTAGACACTAGAATTGAAGCTGTGTGGAGGAAGATATATTTTGAGCTAAATTGTGTTCAGGAAGAAGAAATTATTACTTGTATTTTAAAATAAATGCCAATATTAACTTAAATTTTGATCTACTTAGATTTCAAACATTAAATTAGATTTTAGAATAATAATAATATGAAATCAAAGGAAATACTGACCACGGGAGTTCAACCTGTATATATACTATGTTATTACAACTCTATAGTAGAATGGGTATTACGAAATTTTAAATCGAATAATGTATATGCCAGTTATCGTCTCAGGTATAAAAGCAAAAAACGGTCGGCGACTAACGTTTGGGCACAAGAAGGTCTGTTACCTATCTGTTTTTTTCATTGATACAAGATCTGTCAAAACTGTCATTTTTGATTGTTGCAATCAGCATTACATTGCTACAGAAGATACGTGATCACCCCGCAGGTAACGGTACTTATTGCTTTTCAAACATCATAAAACGTATAATATATATTTTGACGGGGGTCAAAAATCGGTATTTGAGGTTAAAAAATCAACCGAGTCGTTCTAAGCCTTGCAGTAAGTTAAAGCAACTAAACAAATATACTCTGGGGCTTGGAAAGCGAGACTGCACTAGTGAGAAATCACTACCATAATACTTTTTTCTCTATTAAAATCAGAATCACTCGTTGCGTTTCTGAAATCTGAACGCAGTCTCTGTGTATGCTAGCGATGGGCGATTGTTGCAAAAAATACAATCGACTGAATCGAAACTTGGGCTATAGCGCTTTCGATTGTCGATTTAGTAGTTCCTCACTATGATTATTCGAATAACAATCAACGAACTACTAATAATTGTACGCACACCGCAATCCGCTATGCAATGCGCTACTGATTCGTAGCGCAGGGCACGTAAACCGAACCATCTTTTTTATTACTAATTTAGTAGTACGTTCGATTATAGTAATTTATGGTAGGTGGGCTGCACTACAAACGAATTAGTAGTAATAAAATTATACGAACACCGTGTCCGTCATTGTCACTCGCCGCACAACGCTAGTAGATAGTAATTACTAACATTGATTGTTATCGACTTTTATCGACTGAACAGAACAATCGACTAAGTCGATTAGATTTATTAGTAATAATCGCGCATCGCTAGTGTATGCAATGCACAGATTACATGTGTATATGTGTGATGAACTGTGATGCATAGATCAAATAGAATATATACTACGTGATGTGAAATAAAAATTTACCTGCAAGCGAAATACAAATATACACACTATATTATAATATTTAATTTACGTTTTTCAAAATGGGAAAGCTGGACGTGGCCATATTACGGTATTTAACCGCTGAAGATTTCCGTGTACTCACCGCGGTAAGCATTTCGCACTTTACTGTAAATTACTGGATATTGTAAATACAAATGTTAACCTCACACTTCCAGATGTTCACGGGTTTACTCGTTTACAGGTAGAAATGGGTATGAAGAACCATGAACTTGTTCCAGGATCGCTAGTAGCGTCAATTGCTAATCTTCGACATGGGGGCGTTCACAAACTTATGAAAGAATTATGTAAACATAGGCTGCTCACGTATGAGCGGGGAAAACATTGTAAGTTGGTTGACACAATCATTCTAAGGATACAATCAAACAAAAAGCAACATCATAACAGCAATTAAATGTTGTTATTTTTGTTTTGCAGATGATGGTTACCGACTTACAAATGCGGGCTATGACTATTTAGCACTTAAAGCTTTGACGAACAGGAAAGTCATTGCTTCATTTGGGAACCAGATTGGAGTTGGAAAAGAGTCCAACATTTACACAGTTGCTGATGAAGACAGGAACCCTCTCTGTTTAAAACTTCACAGGTAATTATCTGTTGTTCCTACATATCGCTTACAACATTACACAACCTATGGCTAACAAATGTATCTGTAGATGCTCATAATCTTAATTATCCACATTTATTTTTAATAATAATTTTTAAGATGCTAGAGGAGAGGATAATTAAAATGCTAGATAGTAAGCATTTGAGGCATATATGTTATAAAAATAACAAGCGACAAATAATATACCTACTTAGTCAAATTACCTACTTACTGCAGAGGAAGTGGCTGAAGTAATTACTTCAGCAATTGCCTGGGACTCACAACCAAGAGAGTAGCATTAAAGGGTCTCCTCTCTTGCCTAACTAAATTGCATAAAGCCCTACTAATGCAACATTATATTATTATATAATATATGTATATTCTAGAATGGATGTTATGGTAGTTTTTGAAAGCCCAAATAGGTATTTTAGTAGATAATAGACTGTTCCCCTTGCTTTGACATCTACAGAATATAACCATTTTAGGTTAATTCATTTGCTAAGTTATAATATCAGTTTTGACAACACACTACAAACTCAATACAACACTACAACTACTAAAATGAAAACATTTAAGCAACCTAAAGGCCATTACAGGACTACAGACAGTCCAAATGCGCTACACCCACTAGCTGGCATGTTGGCAGCATTGTCCTGTTGGATTGTAATGCTTATTCATTGAGCCAAATAATGCCAGCATTTTGATATAAATCTGTTTTATATGTCTATTTTGATATAGATATTGAATTATATGTTTTATCAAAACCTACTGTAATTTGGAGCCAAAAAAGTTTTTTGCTGTCAACGATTAGTCCGGGTGTAAAATTTTAGTAGTAACCAAGTGTATTTTTATTGTATAGTTGTAATGCGGTACCGAAGCCACAACTTTTGTTATATTACATGCTATAGTACGATGTGGATTTAACTTTGTTAATTTCTAAATGTATGGGGAGTGGTATAGCTAAGGTGAATTTTATACATAGTAAAAGGTAAGACATGCATTTAGTCTCATTTAGTCTTGGGACCTAAACCCATGACCTTGTTTAATATTTTCAAACATATATTTTTGAATATAGACATTAGTGTCTATTCTTAAAAAATCTAAAATGCATAGTACTTATAGAACTTTTTGTGCCATGGGAAACAAACATAATAACCTACACAAAACAATACAAATAAACAAATATTACAATTTAACAAATCAAGTAAGTCAAAACTGTCATTTAGTTAATTTATATGCTGTAGAAGTAGGAGCAAGAGGTATACCAGCAAATCTCTTTATAACCTACTAAAAGACGTTGGCCTATCAAGAACAACCATAACTTCCATAGATGAATGTGTATTAAAGGCAGTATTAGTAGTACCACATTGGTTTATGAAGAGGAGGAGGCTCGAGAGGTGCAGGGGAGCATGGACGACATTGTAATGGGGCCCCTTAACCCTACTCCCTGGGTGGCAAGTCCCAAGCACATGAGACTTGAAACTCTTCCTATACAATGCAATAGAGTTGACACTGATTTGATTGATTAACTAAATATCAATATTGTACCAGTGTTCTTAGTTTTGTACAGACTATATTCATGGACTCACTGTGCGGGTGTTGGACACATTGCATAGCAGGAAAAATGATTTTAAAAGATTAGAAGTCAGAGTAAAGGGTTAATGAACTTCAATGAATATTAAAAAACTAATGCATGGGTTGTTTGATATGTTTGTTTTTCCTATAATTTTAACCATTAGGATATATGTAGAAAATAATATGTAAAGGAGGGATGACCTGAAAAATCCTCCTGCCTCTATACTTACCTATAATTTTTTTGTGAATTAAATTCTTGTGAATTTCACACATTATATAAATATTATAAATTAAACTGGCAGAAACTCACGTTGGGGATCAAATACGTCGACCTGGGTTTCGAGCATATCAGATGCCCGTCGGGAGCTCGCAGACGCAGCTGCGCACTCGCCCTGATGATGAGCATCTGACATGCTTGAAACCCGCGAGACGTACTCGATCTCCAACATGAGTTTTTGCCGGTTTAATTTATAATACCTATTTATAAAGATTAAATGATGTTTTTCTACCCCAAATACTTCACGGTTTGGCGTCGTGTAATGCGCTGAGATCCTCTGCTAGCGGCGCTAGTGAAGTAGCTTTTATATGCTCGGAGGGGTCCAGGTTGAATTGGAATTATGTTGTGTGAATTTTCTGAAATACTGTATCTTTCTGTGTATTTTTTTCAGACTGGGCCGCACCTGTTTCCGCAATATAAAAGACAAGCGGGATTACCATGCGCACCGCAACAAGGCCTCTTGGCTGTATCTGTCCCGTATCTCGGCCACTAAAGAGTTTGCATATATGAAAGCGTTGTACGATAGGGGGTTCCCTGTGCCTAGACCTGTGGACTTCAACCGTCACTGTGTTGTCATGGACCTTATTGAAGGAGGACCTCTGTAAGTTATACCTATATTGATGTTCTTTCGATAAGAATTAACTAAATTTAAATTTCTCCAAATTATCATAGTATTATGTATGAAATTCCTTAATATAAGACAAATCACTTCGATCCATGTAGGGTGATCATTGATCACGCGCCTAGCAAATTCAAATTCAAAATTCAAAATCATTTATTCAATTTAGGCGTCTACGACGCTCTTATGAAGGTCAATTACAAATTTTAATATTGAAATATTCTACATTGTACTGCCACGTTCAGCAAAAAAATTTATAGAGCCACTGCGACAAGAACGGGCAAGAAACTCGGGGCCATTCTTTTAAACATTTTTTAACAATGTGTTATATACAATATAATACGACTATTACAATATATGTTCAAATTACGTAGGTGACAGGTGATAGCTTGCCAGAGGAGGAACTTTCCAAGCATCTTTGTCGTTTAAGTAATCACAAACTTTATAGTATGATTTCTCAATCAAAATATTTTTCACATGCAACTTGAATTTTCCTTCTGTGAGCATTGTAATATGTTTGGGAATTTTATTATAAAACCGCACACAATTACCTAAAAAGGACCTTTTATTTGTCTTTGCTAGTCTAAAACCTGCTACTGCTATTTTATATTTATTCCTAGTGCTGTAATCGTGGTTGTCACTATTTAATTTAAATTTACCCAATTTTTTCCGAACATACATAATATTTTCAAATATATACAGACTCGGTAAAGTTAATATATCAATTTCTTTAAAAAGATCCCTTAGAGATTCCATAGGATCCATTTCATATATTGCACGCTTTTGTATGATAAAGATTGTTTCCATCTCAGCAGCAGCTCCCCACAGCAATACACCATACGACATAATACTGTGGAAGTACGCGAAATAAACTAGCAGTGCAGTAGCTACGTCTGTTAACTTATCCTACAAACTGCATATGCAGCAGAACTAAGTCTTCTGGCTAGATCATGTATATGTGGATCCCACTGTAAAGTTGAATCCATTTTGATTCCCAGAAAGACTGTCGCTTTGTCAATACAGAGTTTATCTGAGCCAAGCTTAATGTTTGGTTCTACATAAGGAACATTTGGTAAAAAAAACTTTAAACATTTGGTCTTTTATGAATTTAAGAGAAGATTATTAGCGGCGAACCATTCAGAGATCATAGATAACATATTATTTACATGAATGAGTTCACTATCTTTCCTATCTACTTTAAAAATCAGAGAGATATCATCTGCGAATAAAACAATATCGCAAAATACTGAGTTACATATTAAATTGTAAAAATGATTTATATTAAATTTAATTTAGAATAGGGTTTTTTATAACTTGGTAATTGTAAATTAACTGCTAAATATATATTTTTTACACTCCGTTCAGGCATACTTTCGTAGGATTTTAAGTTTTTTGCTGATAATTTTTTATACACTATTAAATAAGTAGGTATATTGCCACACATTTCACCCAAACTATTAATCAGAATGTATTTTTTTTATTAAAAAAAACAAATATTTTAAGTAAACATTCAATTAATATATTTGAAAAACCTCAAAACATTGAAATACATCTAGTGACAACTCCGCCACATAAAAACACTCAGCCCAACCGGAAGAATTTTCGCTTTGTTTTGATTCTATATGATGCATCATATATAGGTCTTGACTCTTCAAACGTACCATCGAGAACTATGTATTTCATTTTAAAATAGTTTTATTACATGTGCACCAGGCTATTTTTATATTTGTAAGTATTTTTCTAGAATATTTTATTCGCTTCCATTATTTTAACTTAGAAAATAGCAAGTTTTATAAAAATCGATTATTAGGGACTATGGGTGTGGAATTACAGGAAAACGTCACAAAACCTTGTTCAAAGTCAAGGTTTTAGGGACCCCTTTAATAAGCACATGGCGCAGCGTTTATTCAGACAAGAAACATTTGTTAAAGTAGAAGTTGCTGAATAACTAAAATGTAATTCCAGAACTCATGTTTCATCAGTAGCGGAGCCTGAAGCCCTTTATGACGAACTGATGAACCTGATTGTGAGGCTCGGCAACTGCGGAGTCATCCATGGGGACTTCAACGAGTTCAACATCATGATCAACAACGACAACCATCCGGTGGTCATCGACTTCCCACAGATGGTGTCAACTTCACATCCTAATGCTGAACTGTAAGTTGCCTACTATTTTTTTTAGATAATTTCTTAATTCTTAACCGCATTTGAATATGACACTTTAATAGTACTTAAACAACTTTAAAAGGTTTAAATCGCCGCCTGGCTCGCGACCACCCTCAAGCTGAAAATCTGTCACCAAGCAACTTACGGTGTGTTCCGGCAGCTGCCCTTGAGAGCCAGTTGTCGCCACTTGTGCTATAAAACCTAGGTTCAATTGAAAGGACATATTCATATGGTGACTTAATTTAACAAATATTAAAAAACCAGGAAACAAGAACAACAACACATTATCATTATGAGAACTATTCAAAATTCGTGGCCATATTATATTCTAGCATGGGGCCTAGGGCCCCCACGGACCTCTTCAACTCCCCTTATAATCCGTCCCAAGCCACCGCAAGCTTGGCACTTCATGCTTGCTTCTTTTAGATTACATTTCACGTAATCGTACTTAAAATTCTCAAACATTCATCTTGTTTCCTAATTTCCCTATTGACTTTAACAATAGGTTACAGAACAGTCACCGGGATCTGGAGATCAAAGGCTTACCTATCAGCAATAAAAAAAAACTTCATTGATCGTGGTCACATAATGATAAATATAAGCAATTTAAACCGTTTAAAGTTGTACTATGTGTAATAAACGCGAAAATCTAAGACTATTTACACATTATGATACTTTAATATTTTACTACATTATGATACTTTAATGATGACTCCAATTATTAAATAATCAAGAAAAATTCAATAAATTGTTTGGTCATAATTATAAATCTGGAATAGGACAGTTGCCGGAACACACCCACGCGTGCTTGGCGACTTTTTTTGTTTGAGGGTGGTATCCCGTGTAGTTATTTTTAGGCTGACCGAAAGTCGTACAAAGCGGATCCCATACATTTGTGGTGTATCCGCCGCGGCAAGCCTTGTTTTGTGCTATCCGCCTTAGAGCGGGCTTATATTGCCAGTGCCGATTCTTATTCGTACCAGGTAGGCTTGGAACCTGGACCCGGGTTGCTGCCTGACTAAAAATTAAGAATTGGCCCAACCAGTAGGTACTGGATCAGCCAATTCTTAATTGTATTTCTAGTCGTGAGCCAGCCGTCCCTATAAGAGGTCGTGTGATAGGGATGAGAATTAATATATAAAGCATACTTGGCTTTAAGATGAAAAAAGTGTCACGATTTAAAAAAAAATGGTTTTAATATAAATCGCTAAGTTTCGTCGTGATCGTTATTTGGCATGGTCACAGAGTTGAGAATGCAATGATGCCGGGCAACAGGACCCGGTTGCGACGGGAGTGTGCGGTGAATCATATCGTTTGCACGTAGCGGGCGCCTCTTGCTGGACGGCTTAGCTTGTTTACAGGTCTGAATTCGGGGTGTGTGTGGCGACGATTACATTTTGTATTGAATTCTGGCCTCCAGGTAGCCTTATTCTTTATAAGGATCGGGCAAGACCGAAAGGTGCGAGTTCGGTGTTAATCTTTTAATGTTTGGTGATGACAGATCGGTCCTTTTATTAATATAAAGTTGTTATTTCTATTGTTGAACAGTTTTAAACATGTTATATAACTTTTTCCAGATACTTCGAACGTGACGTGAAATGCGTCCGCGCGTTCTTCAAGAAGCGCTTCGGTTACGAGAGTGAGCTGTACCCGAAGTTCTCCGACCTAGAGCGAGACGACACGCTCGACACTGAGATAGCATGCTCGGGGTACAAGAGGACTAAAGACGTCGACAATGAACTATTAGAGGTGAGTCTTTATTTAATATGCGAAGGATGTATTTCGTCTACGAGACTGAGAGTTACCAGGTGGTATAGGTCTATTGATAACAAGAGTCCGTCTTGGTAAGTACCACCACAGAGTCAGATATTCTGACACGCCTATAGTTCTCTGACCTAGAGAGATAGAGAGAGAGAGAGAGATGACAAGCTCGACACTGGTCACGATTCTTTATTATTATGGTAGTTCTATTACTATTATATAAATTTAAAAAATCTCTAATATATGGTAGTTTTTATTCTGTGTTTAACTTCAAATTCGTATAACGCACAATACACCCAAAAAATTTACTAATGTTTTTTTTTATTCATGCATTTAAATTACTGACTGTTACCATATTATTTATTTAGACTATGTATGTGAGCGATTTCGTGCTTCGGAGGGCACGTTAAGCCGTCGGTCCCGGTTGTTGTCTTAGGATGGCAGTCGTTACAGCATGGTGGTAGGGCACTTTGCGAATGCCCACCTGGCTAGCTACCACCCTCAAGTTGAAAATCTGTCGCCAAGCACCTAACGGTGTGTTCCGGCAGCTGTCCTTGAGAGCCAGTAATTCTAGGTTAGCCTGTACAACATCTTCGACCACGTCATCACTTACCATCAGGTGAGATAGTGGTTAAAGGCTAACCCTATCAGGCCTTAAAAAAAAAAACTATCACAATATCACTTTTTATATATCATTCTTGACGCTTTTACGCAGAAGAACGGCCTTCGTCTAAACTGCTTCTATGTCCAAAAGTCCAGGGAAGAGCTTTTGAAATAAAAGAAAAACTAATGTAAGATGTTTGTGTTGTTTCAGGAAATGGGTATAGTTCTGGAGGTGAGCAGCGACGAGGAGTACTCTGATGCTGAAGACACGGAACCAGAAGTGGATCAGGCCACCAAATACTCTGAAGAGGAACTTGACGCTCTCAGGAAACAGGTATAATAGTAATTAATCGTTTAAAGCATTTACATTACTGAATGAAAAAAATAAAATTAACAGGATTCAATTATTGTATATAATAAGTAATGTTGTGGTTTTTTTACCTTATTTTACCTAGATAATTAATTATAACAAATATTTTAAGAAAATATTAAATTGATATTTCTCGATCAGAGTCAAGACCTCCCGAGGATGCTTTGTGTAGAAACGAAACGCATCGAAAATTCTTCCACTTTGACTGTGTGGCGTTTGTGATATCACGTCGGCTTTAGACAAATTAAGCAGAATCGAAATAGATATTTTTTTAAAGTGTTTTATTAAAATATTTTTATTATATTTGTTATTATTAAATATGGATTTCCGCAAAGTAACACCTGAATCTATTCATTACCTACAGAATCTTAATTTATTTGATTTTTTACATTAAAAGGTTGACGCATCAATTCAACGTGACGAACGCAACACTCTCGAAGAACCAGCAACCACGACTGTCACTCTCACTATCACCAACCCAGAAACAAACTCTCAAGAGGAAGATATACCCACACTTGTTCACTCTGGAGACTTGCACAAGATAAATGGAGACATTGACAAAACAAATGAAAACCTTCAAACCTTGGAAGAGAGCGACAAAGTGGGTGAACTCGACAGGACCTCACAGAAGTACCGCCTAGCTATGATTGAAAAAGCATTGTCTGATGTTAGGTCAATGAGATCATATACTTCTGCTAGTACTATAGCCCCTGAAGTAGTCAAGCAGCAAGTTAAGAAGAATCTAGAAAGTAAGCAGAAGAAGATGGAAAGGAAAAAGGCGGTGGCGAAGGGAGAAGCTAGTGCGACAACCAGGCAGAGAAGAGACAATCGGGAGACGATTAGGGAGAGCAATGGTTTGTGGGGTTGGGATGAATAAATGTATTATTTGTTTATATATTTCGTTTTATTTGCTTATCGTTTATGAGTGTAACATGTGAGTGCATGAAGCATAAACAAGCTTAAAAAAAAACCTTTTTATAAACAAGCTTTTATTATGTTCTTATTCATAAAAAGAACTAAAATGTTAATATCATACTCGTACAGACAATTCAAATGAGCCCAAACTCGATGAGATTTTGTCGCTTCATTGCGAAGTTCCTTTGGCCACCTTCCTGCTTCATCATCAGATCGGCATCATGTCAACATAATATTACATTGTCACGCAATTTACACATGTACGCAAAATTTCAGCTTCAGTATCCGGGAAGTGGATCAAATTTAATTAACATCGGGTCAGGTGAAACTAAATAAAAGCTTGTAAAAAGGGTGCGTTCGGAATCGAACTTGTAAAAGTTAACTGGTGTTACCTGAATTTTTTGTCTTAGAACGATAAAAAACTTAACGAAAATAATAATTTCCAGTCAGGATTTTTACTTTTTAAACTAAAAATGTATACTTACTTGTTTATGTGGGTGTATTAAAAATACCTACCCAGTTAAAGTATGTGATAATGAAGTAGGTATATTTTATTGTAGGTCGGTATAATATACATAGGTATTAATCAGATTATCACATCACAGGTCACTGCAACTCGAACCAAATTATTATCATATTTTTTATTTATTATAGTGGTAGGTATTTATATATATACATAATCCAGTTATTTTAAAGAAACGAATCGAAACGAAGATTTTCTGCTAAACTTCTCACTCACACACAAACAGCTGTCGAATGTGCGAATGAGACATATAGCGGCGCCATTTTCGTTTCGATTATTTTCTTCATTATACCGGGTGATAGCTTTATTATAAGAATCCTAACCTAACAAGGTGAATGCAGATAATATATTCCACTAGAGGTTGTTTGTAGGAGATCGAGACTGAATTACGATCACATGATTCTGCTCTGCCCACCAGAGAAAGAATAATCAAAACGTAACCACAATTTTTTATGTAGGTATGTCAAACATTTTATAAATAGGTATCTGTTCTACAGTTTTAAATTAGACTTGTGGATTGCGTTGGGTCATTCGTAAAGTTATACAGTATTACTCGAGAGAGTTACTCAGGTAAAAAAATATTAGGTATTAGTATTACTTAGGTACTTATACTTAAGACGAAATTAAGACTTATTTTCCCAGTCAAGTCCTAGTCTACATCGTTTGCTCGCAGCGTGTCTAAAATGCAGTGTGCCTGATCTTATCACGTTATGCCATAGAACATATTATAATAATACTAAGTAGTTATAACGGGAGATAGGCATTTTAATATTTAGGCATTGAGTTTTAGACCTAGTACCCATGAAAATTAAGTCTATTGGATTTTGGTTCAAAAACGAGTTACGACTTTGTTGTTAACTAGCTGCAACTCTTGTAAACTCCCTCACTTCAGCAAGAGTCCGTTTTGGGAGATACCACCGCAGTGTCAGCCACGAAACAGTAGCTCCTAAACACTACTCTGTTTAGACGTTGAGGGCACTGCAGCTAGTGAAATTACTGCGCGCAAACGATGCTTTGTGACGAGTGCAGTGCATTAGAGAGAACCCGTCCTCGTTCTCTCCACCGCACTCAACTCTGCAACTCTAATGGATATACTTGACGCTTACCATCACGCGGGCAACTTGTTTGTCTTATCACTTCACATAAATAAAAGCTCGTGCTTGGTGTTACTATTTTCTGTTTTATACAATTTATATTTTTTTGCATCAGCTGCATTGACAAGAGTCTAACTCTTAAGTTATAATAATAAAAAAATTAAGTGTTTCAAGTACTTTTTCTATTCCTCTTCTTCGTCTTGTTTTGGTGTTGTAACTGTTTGTGGAGTGGTGTCTTTTCTCCCGAGCCAGTTGTGATCTCGCATGTAAAGTAGCTTCATGTACGCTTCCACGCAGAACAACTGAAATGCACATCATATCTTTCTGAAACCAACGTGAGGGCTGGCGCTGCGGCTACTTCGGCGGAGCAACTCAAGCGGCGCAATTATGCTAACCTCGCTATGGGTTACATATTTGAGACGTTGGGTCCGTGGCGACCGGGAGCACATCGTATTTTCCAAAACTTATCTGAGCGCTTGGGCACATATTTGGCTCAACGCATAAGAATTGCAATTCAACGGGGCAATGCTCCCAGCTGGGAGTGGGCTCGAGCATTTATACTGCCTATGAGTCTGCTGTGACTTATAGGTTGTCTAAATACTTTTATTGTAGTAGCTGTAGTGTTGCATATAGTTCGTAGTGTTTTGTTTAATAAAGGCATACCGCCGGTTAAAAAAAACTGAAATGTATATAATACTTATATATGTGTATTTTTCACATGTAATTTAGTCTTAATTTAGCCAACGTGCGTTGCACCTTGTAAAGAGAATACGTTTGCCATGGTTTGACAGTTTGTGTTCATATTGTCGTTGGAGTGGAGTAAAATGTGCAATGAAAATATTTTTTTTGTAAGTAACATATAATGATCCAGGTCTAGTTCATTTCAGTCCAGGACTAGTTATAACTTACAAAAGTAGATACTCAACTGATTTCGATAAAATTTAAATGGTACCAACTTCGAGAACAAGTCCTAGATGTTTTATTTTTGTCTGAGATTTAACATATTAAAACTATAGTATCGTCAATTCTGCAGAAACTTCAGGGAATCATTCATGTAGAAAAGCAAGAAGGTAGTTGTTCGATTTTGTTTCCCTCGTTCCTTTTTTATTCGCGTCATGCCAGTAAGTGGGCAAGCTATCGCACTCGAGAATGACTAGGTCTCTGCAGTCCTGCAAATACCGTGGGATCCCGCATTGCGCGATACTAGTAAATGGCACGGAAATTCACGGGATCTCGGAGTGTCGAGTTCCATAAGCCCTGCTTCTGACTCTATACCTACACCAGCTGGATAGTTTTAAGTGAGACAGCTGTCTGTATCTAGTATTTTTAGATATTTAGTTCACATTTGTTAATTAATAATTAACTTAATAAATAACAAGAATGTGTGACAGCTGTCAAAGTGACACTGGGACATGTACAGTAGCTGAGAATTATTAGACCAACTACTAACTAATTTCATGCACCAATATGGATTCATATAAAAATTATACCTTTCGCTTATCGACCGTCAGCCCTTCCAATTTAAACGTGTAACCAAACACGCTGGTAGAAATCTTAGATTCGGACGCAGTGAGGTAATTCTGCTCCGAGAAGAGTGGGTAGTTCGTTAGCTTGTATGCACCGGCGCGAATTGGGCATTCCATTCTGAAAATGACACAATAAAGCGTACAGATATCAAGAAATAAAAACATAATGGTGTCATGGACTCTCGCAGTCCTCAGAGACGAGGGAGAGGGATTTTGGGTATAAAGCTATGATTTTTGAAACAGTGATTGCCCTGTGGTATGGCTATGGACTGCCATAGAGGGTCCATAGTTCGAATCCAGGCCCGGGATTGAGCTTTTTCGCAGCTAGTTCCTATACTACGTAGTATGTCACATCACTTACTAATCAACAGGAGAGGTAGTGGTGGTGGTTGCCTTGCGATGGGTTGAGGGATATTTGATAAATTTGAGCTATGGCTAACCATAGCAGAGCATGTCCCGGCTCTAAGGACGTACGCTCGCGGGTACGAAACTGCCCTGTTTCAAAAAAATCCTACGTTGTAATTCATAAATAAAATACAATTAAAGCCATGTTTTTATGCGGTTTAAAAACGTTAAAACTAATAGATAGATAGAAATCTTTATTGAAACACCACAGTACAGATATATGATAAATGTACAAAAAAGGAAAAAAAAATACAATTGGCGGCCTTATCGCTTATAGCGACCTCTTCCAGGCAACCATGTCTGAGAAGGAGCAGTAAATAAATTATTATGACGACTATGTATAACATACAACTGCACAGCACAGCACTTCCGTGCTTCGGAGAGCCACCTACCATCAAGTGATGTCAAGTGCCTAGTTCCCACCAATAAAAAATGGTACGAGCCTATTCACTGGAGTGGCGAAGCCTCGTTTAGAATACCGAGATCCCGTGTTTGACCTCCGTTAGCGGACAGTAGTGACATTTTTCTGACACAGTACTTTCAATACCAATCCGGAGTTGAGATCTACGTTCGGTAGATGGCATTGGACTCCCATAATACACAATAGATATCTGACGCATCGTGGGCGGTTTAGACACATCTGCTGACCTCAATGGAGGTGATTTGTAGACAACATCAAGAAGTACACACGATAACGTTCGATAAAGCTATCATGGGTTAGTTTATAAACAATATTTATCTCATTATTGATCAAAGTTCATTTCTCTTGAAAACAACATCAAAGTATTATCTCTATCGGGATGGGTGTGTTGCGGTGATAGCCATGAGTATAAATACATTTTCGTTGAAAAAAGTTGAGTATTCATCACTACGGTTTCTTAGTATACCTACATATATAAATATATAAGTAGGTAATTAGTAAGTTTAAGTTTTTATTTTCTGCAATATTCAATCACCTGATTTTATGTAATATATAAAACTAGCTTTCCGGGCGCGGCTCCGCCCGCGCGTATGTCGGTTATCGCGCAAAATCATTAACCTCTTTTTGCGCAGTCGGATAAAAACTATCCTATGTTTTTTCCCGGGTCTCAAACTATCTCCATACCAAATTTCATTCAAATCGGTCCAGTAGTTTTGGCGTGAAAGCGTAACAGACAGACAGACAGACAGACAGACAGACAGAGTTACTTTCGCATTTATAATATTAGTGCTGATAGGGCTGAGTACAAACATTCAGTGTGTCCTAAGTAGGTCTAACATGAGTACTTATAAATCTTTTGACATAACTTCTAGAAAAATATTCAATTCTGACTTTAACGGTGCTACTTTGAAGTTTGTATTACACATAATCAATTACCTACTTGATGACAAAGTTTAACGCGTATTTATAAATAATTGTTTCTTCGAGATACATATACCTATACGAAAAACAAAATACAAGATTTTCTGTTCAATTGAGAGGAAATTAGACAGTTAATTATAAGAAATACAAAGATATCAGTACTAATATTATAAATGCGAAAGTAACTCTGTCTGTCTGTCTGTCTGTCACGCTTTCACGTAAAACTACTGGACCGATTTGAATGAAATTTGGTATGGAATAAGTTTGAGACCCGGGAAAAAACATAGGATAGTTTTTATCCAACTGCGCAAAAAGAGGTTAATGTTTTTGCGCGATAACCGACATTTGCGCGGGCGGAGCTGCGCCCGGAAAGCTAGTAGGTCTATATATTTAAATGTATAATATAATGTATCTTTGATTAACGATGAATCTGTACCAATGTTCTACATTGAGTGTCATTGTTTCGAAAAAAAGAACATGTCTGGGTTTTTAATAATATCTCAATAAAACAAATATAATCATCACTAGACATAAAAAGCTGGTCTAGTCCGCTTACACCGGACATAAACTTATTAAAATTTCGTAGTCGGTACTCAGAGAAATGCTTCTATTTTGTCTGAGAGTCGGTAGGGGTCGGCAACACCTTCCAAGCAGTATTGTCTTCTTTACACTTACTCAGTGTTCTGGTGACTTGTGATGCCAGTGAGTCCACACAATTTCCTGCTTCCTTTCCTTATTAGTATCTTCTAACAGGAAATACTACGTAACAGGTAAATAAACAGGCAACAAGACAAATTTGACTTTCAAAAATTCCCTCGTGCTGGATGGTCTTATTTGGCTATGGACTTACACTGGTGTGACGAAATGGAATAGTATTTTGTACAAGTCTGCTTTATCATCCCTGCAGCCGTCGGTGACCACGCGGAACGAGCTCAGAAGGTCGCAGGTGTCGGTGTTACGAATGTCCTTACACTTCTGCATTGTCGCCTGGTAAGGGAGTGTACACTACTATTATACAATGATTTATTAGCCTGTGAATCTAGGTATAAAGGATGTTACAATATATTTTTTATAGAATGCTAGTGCCACCAATTTAGCTTACAGAAGTTTATTTATAAGGTAATAAAATTAACTATAAAACAGTTCTGATAATTTTAATATTTTCCATGTTATAAATTCATACTAACAGTTATATACAATAGCCATGAAAATTGAATTACTCCTAAGGAATCAATTAGTACCAATTATAATAGGCTTTCTGATTGAAGTCATTGAGTAGGTTTTTAAATATATATCGATATCACTTTTAGAACGGATGGCTGATGGTATTTTTTGTTTTAGTATCAATGGTGCCATGCCATACAGGACACACTCATTCGCAGCAACTTGTTGCTGCATGTGTAATAAAAACTCGAGCTTACCATGTTCCAGTTGCTATATTTCATACTTATCTTCTATTCCACAGTTTGGTTAAGCTTAATTCAAACAATATCTGTAGTAGATCGTATATTATACATGGTCGGACGGAAATCATGACACATGGCACTTGTCGGAACATACCTTTTACGACTACTTATTCGGATATGTTTCATTGTACACTAAACTTTTTACCGGCGGTATGCCTTTATTAAACAAAATACTATGAACTATATACAACACTACAGCTACTACAATAAAAGCATTTAGACAACCTATAAGTCATAGCAGACTCATAGGCAGTCCAAATGCTCCAGCGCACTCCCAGTTGGCAGCGTGCCCAGCATGCTAGCAGCATTGCCCCGTTGAATATAAATATAATAAACTTACTTCTTTTTTATGTTATTGTGAATAAACAAGCTCGAGGCCCACCTGATGTTAAGCGGTGTCCTCTGCCTATAACAGACGGATTTCGTCACAAGTAACGAATTGCACTGCGCTCGTCACCTTGAGACGTAGTTTTTAAGTCTCAAGTGCCTGTAATTTCACTGGCTCCCAAGGACTGCTGCCGGAAAACACCGTTAGGTGCTTGGCCACAGATTTTCTACTTGAGGGTGGTCGCTAGCCAGGCGGGCATTCGCAAAAAGCCCTTCCACCATGCGGTGAAGCTCAAGCCCGGGGTGGGATTCGAACCATGGACCTGCGCCGCAGTCCATAGCCAATGCCACTGAGCCATCATTGCTCCGAATTTACTAAAGTAAATAGTATGGACAATACTACGATTGACTTGAAAGTAACATCAGGTTCAAAAGATTTACAAAGTCAATTGAAGTGGAACCATGTACCTATTATGAAGAAAGGCGTTGAATATAAATGTATTGAAAACAAATCTGCTTACCATCGCACTCCATCCATCCTCAACATCTTCAGTTATATTAAACTGTCCAGTCAACGAAGATGCATAAGTACGCGTAGTGATGGTCAGCTCAGTCAGAGCCAAAATCGGCTTTAGTCGGTCTTCGCAAGGACCCACGTGGGTTACTATCAGATGGGTAGCGGCCAAAGTACCCTCCACCACCAACAGGTGGCAGAAAAATGAACACAGGAAATACAACATTGTCTTTCTTTTTGAAATCAAGATGGCGCATCTATCTTCATTTCAATGCAGTTGCAATCACGCTTTCTTGTTTATGAAATGTTATTGATTGAACATCTAGGTATATTCAAATACTCATTATAGTTATTTCTTTTTGAAAATAAGTTGCAAAATTGACCCACCGAGTTTGTATATAAATCAAAAGCGTTTTATTCAACTGAAATCAAGGCGGTATCAATTTACTTCAAGTGTTTTCAACTTGAAGTGCCTATTTGGAAAGCTACAGAACAGTTTTCAACTTGCGATACGGTACCTACCTACAGGAAGACAATGTGTAGACACAGTAGATATTCCTTTCAGCTCATTTTGAAAGTTGTGAGACGTGCAAATAACATTATAACACTACTACTTCTTTATATGCCCTAATCAAAGACCGGGAATGCATGCTTGATATCTCTGGCATTGAGAATATCCGTGGTCGACGGTGATCACTTACCACCAGTTTAATCTGGTCGTTTGTCCTCACATCCCACAAAAGAGCTGGCTTATAATGATAATCTGTACAGGAGTGGACAAAGGAAGAAGAGAGAAGACTTCTATGTACTTAGATCGGCAGCTTGATAGTCAAACGACCAACATTACAATATATCTAGTTAGACTGTGCAGCACGTCGGAAAAGTGCGTCAGAAATTACACGGTGCCAGAAAAGAGGATCAAGTGAATAAGTATTTTTATAAATAAGTCTAATGGCGATAAACATGGATCATTGAAACATGTGAATATGATGACGAAGTGGTCTTTGAAAAATGTCAGACTGAGGGCGTAGATGGAGATACCCCGTGTCGCATTCGAGTAAGTGAAACAGAACTACGCAATCTATAACTATAGCGTGAGCGAATATTGAAATCAATTCTAATAAAAGTGAGCTTTGACTACTGATAAAAAAACACATACCTACTGTATCACATAGTTGCTAATACGTAATAATAAGACAAAAATTTTGTTTTGATGCGATTTACTATATAGACACCAAACTTGATTAAGAGAAATATTAGAGCTATATTCATGTTTTTTTCCATCGAAAGAAATATATGGAACCGTGTTTTCGGATCAGATATTAGTATATGTCATATTCTTTAGAATATCATAAACTTATTTTATTCATATATCCAAGGCGTACACTATTAATAAAAAAACATGTTAAAAATTCGCCTTTATGAGCCTCACTCGAAATTTTCAGCGATCACGATCGTAAACAAATATAATCCTTTGCTGGCGCAATAAAATTTAAATAATTTTACTTAAACACTGTGAGAGTAATGTCTAAACTGACTCCAAACTGGGATCAAAACAATACCATTTATAGATCGTTAAACAAGATAGTGTGTACATCATCTGCATAACTACTATCAGGCACAATCTTAATTGCGTTTTTGTTGTTAAATGCATTTAGCATTATAAATGTGTTTAATGTCATATTGATGATAGTTATACATAGAGTAAGTACCTTGTAGTACCTATGATTTTATAGCAAGTAGATTTTCGTGTAGATTATATAATTTTTCTCAAACATGCTTGGAAATGTGAGCATTATTTTGACAACCTCCTTCGAGATAAATCGAAATTGCTGTACTGGCCAAATAAATGCGCGCAGCGGCCGGCAAAAAATGTATGAAAATCTATATATGTCATGTCTAGCGGCCAAATAAATTGCACCGTAAACTCACTCAAGGAGGTAACTTATCAAAGGTTTTATTTAAATTTCGACCTGGCTTGCAAATAGAACGCTGTTTATTGAAAATTGTACAGTTAACAAGTGTATCTTCAATTAAAAAAATCTGCCTAGGTACTACTTTGTTTTAATTTCCGCGCATTATTTGAGAAAAGCACTATACAAGCCTTGGCCACAACTAGGCGTTGACGGACTTACGTATGTGTGCCTCGGATTCGCCTCGGTCCACATTTACACGTTCGTCCATCAATGCCTCCTTTGCTGGCCGCTGCAGTAATGTAGTAATATATTGTAAATCCATTGGAAGTATAACCATGTATAAATGCAAACGCAGCCCTCGTTAGGATTTCAGGTACTAGGTAAGTAGACTACGAGTATGTGCTAGGTCAGTTTTCTGGTCAGTGTCCGATGCCTACTTCAATCACAATATATCTAATACTACATACCTACGTAATCTGTGCTACTACTACATTTCTAACAATGCAGTGTACCTGTGTCTGTGACAGTGGCCATATTCATTTTATCCCAACTTTCCGAAAGCTTCTCGTCAGCCCTTGAATTTGGGCACATTATTGTTTTACGATAAAAGACTTTGTGGTCAGCCTGACCACAAAGTCTTTTAACAAAAGCAGTTTTTATCCCGACTCTTCAAAAACTTTGTGATGTAGGTACCCATGACCATGACTACCTATTTTTGAAACCGAAACTTTTCAAACACTTAGCAATCTACTGGTGACCATGATCCAAAGTTTGTAGCGTCGCGCGTCGTGTTTAAATTTAAAATAATACAAAATTCACGCGATTAATTCGCCTATATAGTAATATATTTTTATGTGTGCCCAATAATCGCATTTAAATCTTAGATATTTCAACTTCATGTATTTTGAGGAAAAACTAGTCAATCTCAAGAAGAATACGACGAGTTGCCCGCTTTTTAAAAGACTAGAGGAGGTTCTCAATTTGTTAGCTCAGAACTTTTGACTGGGTGACCGATTTTGATAATTATTTTTTATTTGAAACTGATGATTGTCGTGTCCTATTAAAATTTCATCAAAATCGACCAAGCCGTTTTTGTGTTACACTCCAGCTAATAACTGAAAAATATTTTCCTATCATCATGATGGTATAGTCGTTGACAGTGAATGACAATCGATCCCGTAGCAAGGGTCACGAAAAAGAGTATAAATTATTTTTAACTAAAAATGGAACCGACTTCAACCAAGGTGTGAAAAAACTTGTCGAAGTCGGTACCATGCGCACAATATTGTGATAATAGGGACTTTTGAACTAGCATGGTACCGACTTCAACAAGTTATTTTACACTTTTGAGTGTAAAAATCGGTTCCAACAAAAAAATAAATTTTGATATAGATTAGTTGTGGGGAGCAACAGGCTCGAACTACAGAAATCAACCGACCTGTAGGTAGGTATGTACCTACATCCGTCAACAGTCTTTTTTTTTCAAGTGCCTTATATCGACCATACATAATATGCAGCACAACTAAGTCTTCCGAATAGATATACATATCTATATGAGGACCCACTGCAAATTTGAAGTTAACTCCCACGGAGACTTGTTGCTCTGTCAATCGCCACATTAAATTAATCAACGTCAATGTTAGGTTCTACATAGGTAACTAACATTGGGTAACACAAACACTTGTCTCAAGCGGTCTCCAAGCTAGCTATCCTTTGATGCAGCATCATGCGTGTGTGTGTCTGAGTCGGCCTTACAATACTCGAAAAAAAAATGAAAACAAGAAAGAAGAAAACGGTTTCACAGCGGATGCACGTCCTCTCACTCAAAGTGCATCTCTCTAACATCCGAGGCCTGCACTCAAATCTCAGCCCAGTCCACTATCACCTCGAGACTGCGAAACCGCACCTCTTGTTTTTAACGGAGACGCAGATCAGATGTCCGGATGACGCGTCATATCTGACATACCCTGGCTACGTCCTGGAGCATTGTTTTAAGCCACGTGCCGGGGCGTGCGTATTTATTCGCGATGACATCTGTTTTCGGCGTCTTCGTAATCTTGAAGACTCCAGATTCTCTGTATTATGGATAATGGTGGAAACCGGTGTAGAGAAAATTCTTTACGCTGGAGTATATCGATCGCACACCTGTAACCAGGAGGTTACCGATTTTATGGAATATCTAAGTGTGACGGCGGATATAGCTCAACAACGGTACCCTTCTGCCCAACTTGTGTTACTGGGGGACTTTAATGCTCACCATCATGAGTGGCTATTCCCATACCAGGATACCAACCACGCTGGTAAAGAGGCGCATAAGTTAGCCCTGACCTTAAACCTCACCCAGCTTGTTAATGGGGCAACAAGGGTACCTGACCATACAGCCTATTGCCTCGACCTTCTGATGACGACAGATCCAGACCGCTACTCAGTGTCAGTTTCTTCACCGTTAGGTAGCTCTGACCACTGTCTGGTGAAATCTGTATCTCTATATTCCCCGCCCGACCACTGCCAGAAAGGCACCCGGCGGATATGGAGATACAAGTCAGCAGATTGGGATGGGATGCGGTCTTTTTTTGCATCCTACCCTTGGCAGTCTCTTTGCTTCTCTTCTTGTGATTCTTCTACTTGCGCTGATGCTGTGACTGATGTGCTGCGTCAAGCAATGGAGTATTTCATTCCATTTTGTGATGCGCCGCAGAGCAGCAAAGCAATTCCTTGGTTTAGTGTTGATTGTAGACGCGCTGAAGCGCTGAAACATGAAGCATACTTAGCCTGGGTCGATGCTCGAACCCGCAAAACCAAGGATACTCGCCGAGAGCCTTTGACAAAGCTGCCAAGGCGTGCAAAAAGGCTGTAAAAAGGGCACGATTCGATCACATAAGCCGTGTTGGGTCCAAATTAGCTTCTCACCCTGCGGGTAGCAAAGCATTCTGGTGCCTGGCGAAGTCGATCGAATCCAACTTCAGCCGCCTTAATCTACCTCCACTATTAAGACCTGACGGATCATTAGCTCACACTGCTAAAGAGAAAGCGAACTTGTTCGCTTCTCTATTTGCGGAGTCTTCACGTTTAGATGCAGCGGGCAAAATACCTCCATGTCTACCTCCATGCGAGGCATCAATGCCGGAAATGCGTAGGGTGCTCCGCAATCTAAACGTGAACAAGGCTAGTGGTCCTGACGGAATTCCCGCCATAGTCCTAAAATCGTGTGCACCTGAATCGACTCCTGTTTTGACACGTCTCTTCCGCCTCTCTCTACAGACTGGTAAAGTTCCGAAATCTTGGAAGCTTGCAAATGTGCAGCCTGTGCCCAAAAAGGGCAGTCGTGCAGACCCTGCTAACTACAGACCCATTTCAATCACTTCCATACTTTGTAAAAGTATGGAACGTGTATTGAACAATAGGCTCCTGGCATACCTGGAAGCAAATGATATCCTCAGTGATCTACAGTACGGGTTTCGCTGAAACCGGTCAACTGGGTATGCCACTCATATATGGAGCGAGGCCATTGATATGTACGGAGAAGCACTCGCCGTCTCTCTTGACATTTCTAAGGCCTTCGACAGGGTCTGGCACGACAGTCTTGCTAATAAGCTTCCATCGTATGGTTTACCCGTTAGTCTGTGCTCTTGGATTTCCGACTTCTTGAGGGAAAGATCGTTACGAGTTGTCCTTGATGGATGTTCGTCCGATCAATTGGCAATAAATGCCGGGGTACCTCAAGGGTCGGTTCTCTCTGCTACTCTCTTCTTGCTGCACATAAATGATCTGCTCAAACCCGGTATCATTGGGTATGCAGATGACAGCACAGTTGTAGAGAGGTATATATCCGATGCACGGGCCGGCGTTGAACAAATCCAGTCTCATAGAGAGGCGATGGTCGAGCGAATAAATTTGGCACTAGAAGCAGTCTGCGAATGGGGTGACGCTAACTTAGTCAAGTTCAATGCTTCAAAGACCCAGGCGTGTCTCTTTAGTGCTAAACAGAGTCTTTCACTCTCACTCCTGTCCTCCGAAGTGTGCCTGTTCCGATAACCGACCAACTAGAGCTACTAGGTGTAACTCTTACACCGAAACTCAATTTCGGGTCATACATTGAGTCCAGGTCTTAATTAGCAGCAAAAAAGCTGGGTGTTCTTTGGAAAGTGTGGCGGTATTTCACATCAAGACAGCTTCTAAACCTATATCAAGCTCAAGTCAGGTCTTGTATGGAATACTGCAGCCATCTCTGGGACGGTTTAGCTAAGTACCAGCTCGAAGCCTTGGACTCGATAGATAACCGAGCAAAGAAGCTCATTGGTGATGATGCGTTGGTGGAGGCTAGACTCCAAAGCCTGAGCAAAGGCGCAAAGTTGCCAGTTTATCGGTATTTTACAGGCTTCACTTCGGAGAATGTGCGATCGATTAACACAACCTCATTCCCTCTTCTCCTTTCTTTAATCGGACAACAAGACGCACAGGAACACGGCATCCGGGTGATTTTCAACAAGTGATTTTTTTGTATCATTTCGACGAGACATTTTTATAACAACACTTTTTACATATATTTAGTAACATAAACAAACTTTAACCTTATTTGTAACATATGCGTGAGTGGAGATCAAGTAAACAATAAAACTTACTGAAATATTTAAGGTTGAATTTTTGGGAGTCCACTGAAATGAAAAGTGTCCACTGAAATGATAAATCGTCCACCGAAATGACTAAACTGTGCACCGGAATGAAATTAGCCCACTGAAATGATACAGCCAAGGACATCATATTTATTTATTAGGTGGATTCCGTAGATTGCCTAAAACGAAAAGTATTTTCAACACTTCTATCCTTAAACATAACAAAAAAATCTTAAATTAAGATCACGTTATAGTTAATTATTGCAAACAGTTTGGCTTGACAATCCCTTTATTTATGTGAAAGGAATGAAAATAGCGTAATCACTAGTAACTTAATCACTAGTCTAGAACAATAGAATGAATTCTATTGTCCTAAACTATCGGTTCGTCGGTTGCCATTGTGCATTGCCTTCCTTTTAATAAGTAATTAGGTTATACCTACTTATCTAAATTTATAAACAATAGAATTTCCATGGCTTACGAGTAGGTAAAAAAAAATTCTTCTCATGTTACTTTATGATCAAACCATTAATCCTTTAATTCACTATTATCATTATTATATTATATCTAATCAGCCTCTTTTTATGACTATATTGTTTTTTAATTATGTAATTACTTATTTATCAAACATTTATTATCACAATGACGTATCTACTATATTAAAGTCCTCAGTCTTCTTTAAAAAGTTTAACTTGACTATCTAAAAGGAACATTGGATACCTAAAATTATATGAGTGAGTTTCATGACATTCATGACAGCTAATATAGAATAAAACTAAATCAACATTATTCAATTAAAAATATTCAAATCCGACGACGAAGACGAAGATAATTTTCTTACTGTTCTCTTTTTCAGTTTAATCTTGATTTCTTCTTCGCTGTCAATATTACTTGACTTTTCACACTTATCAATAAATGCGGTGTCAGAGTTCTCAAAAAATGAACATGACGGAGTGCTAACTTCAGCGAAGTCCCCATACTTTTCAAGTAATGATCTGTGTATCATTGATGACTCTTGTTCTATATTTTCTTTATTATAACTTATCCCAATAGGACATTGGGATGTTGAGGGATCAATGACCGATATCTTATTAATTTCAATTGAGAGTCTGTTTAGTCCATCTGTGACACTATTTTGTTGTAAATCTTTTGTAACTTTCTTTGCTTTCGAAGCTTTGGGAGGTAATACCAACTTTTCTGTTAGTGTGATTGGACGCAACTGTGCGTTTTTATTATTAACAAAAGTCAATAATTGGGTCCCAGTAAAGTCATAAAAACCTAAATGTTTACCGTGAGGGCACCTTATAGTTTCATTTAGGCATTCTCGTTCGATACAGGACAAATTACGAAGTGCCAAACGGTTTCCTGACTCTTTAGACCAAACAACTTGATGAACCTTCATAGTTCCAGCAAAAGTCTTCAAGTCTTTGGGCAAAAGCCAGTCTTTTTCTGTCACCTGATAATCTTCAACAACTTTAATTTTCACACCTTTAACAAAAGATTTCAGGTTTTGGACCAGTGATTCAATATTAGTAATATCATGTCCATATGAGACCTGTTTATCTAGAGTTCTCTTTAACACTCCACCTACTCCATCTGCTGCGCTTTTCCCATGACCACACTCACAATAGTTCCAAACTATGTTGGTCAGCATTGGACAATAGGTAGACAACTGTGTGATTATAAATAATATCTTTTTGTTCCTGTACTGCGCAGATGGCGAGTCAGAAATAATATAAAGATTGCGAACTAGAGGCGCAGTGATCTCAATTTCTGTCAAAACAGGAACAAGATGTGCCCATACCGCAGCAGCATCGTGCCTTAAAGAAGTACTAACAGTGCAAAAAGACTGAGTTTTACAAGTGTCATTGTTTACTTTGAAATATATAACGACTGTATGTAAAGTAAACTGTTGGCTGCTACCACCAAAATGAAGGGATTGAATTTCGGATCCGTATTTAGAGTTATAATTTTCACTAAAATCAATTTGAATAATGCAGTCTTCGGTGGTCATGTTTTCCTTTAAAATTTTAAACGCTTGATTTTGATTTTTATTGTTGACGCAATGTTTAAGGAATGGTTTCAGATTGGTTTCAAGTTTTTTTATAAGATCAAGAGGTTTCACCCAATGTCTTACTTTTTCAATTTTGATAGCTGATTTTTCTACATTATTTTTGACGTATGTGCTTTTGTTTTTCTCCCAACTCCAATACGCCATGTTTACTTCATTATTAAACTCATGATAATCAATATGTCTTTTTTTACAGTTTGGGCATATTCTTTGCAGGCAATTTATGTTATCTTTACTACAACATAGTCTACTTAAAACGTCGGATATTGAATTTTCTGTAATGAGGCGGTTTCTTTTCATGGACTCAATTAAAAGTTTCATATTTTCGTGTTTTTCGCATAGGCACGTGTTTCGCGCATTCACATTTGGTTGGGTGACCCAAAACGGTTTCATTCTTGAAAATGTTGCATAACTTATCGGTGAATTGCCTGATTCCAAATATTTCAAGTGTAAATTTTTAAGAGTGTCTGTCAATAGTCTCTTCTGTTTTTTTAAACCATGTCTTGAGACGGTGTCATTTTTTCCAGGACAAAAGGTTGAATTTTCATCTACTTCAAAAAAATTCACAACTTTCGGTAGAATCGGATTTTTTTTCTTTTTAGGTTCTACTTTTGCTCTTTTTTCTACTTTTAAGGTATTTTCTTTTAAATTTACATACTGATTCTGTAGCCTGAAACATCTTTTTTTGAACATTTCTCTTTGCCTAGAGACCTGTAATAGTTTGTTTTGTAATTCTGTTATTAGTTTAGATTTGGTTCTTTGATATTTTCGAAATTTTTCTTTAAGCCCTCTCTTAAATTCTAAAGATGTAATTGATGATTCTGAAACAGGGCTGTTGGGTTGGGGCATAATGTTGATTCGATACTACTCAGATTTGGTGGAAATGTTATTTGTGGTGCGCCGGTTGTTGGATATGTTATTTGTTGTGGTTCTACACAATGAATCCTAGTTTGTACATTCTCATCAATATCATGTTGAATATCGGAACTAAGACTGCTATCGCTGTTCATCCGCAAGCGGCGTCGTAAAACGCTGTGATGAGTAGGTATTAGAGACGAACATGGATCGTCTTGGCGGAAAGTGCTTGGACCAGGATTGTTGGAGTAATTATCTAAAAAAAATGGATGCGTCGATAGTCGGGTTGGTCTTGGACTGCTTGTGTATACATGATCCAAAGTACGTTCAAGCTGTGTATTCGTACTCGTGCTATTATTACTGATCAACCGTAAGCTGCGTCGTAAACTATTGCAACAGGTGGCTCCTGAAGTCAAAGATGGCGTATTGCGATGGGAAGTTATTAGTCCAGAGTTATTACTCGTATTATTCTCATCACATTGATTTGGTATGAAATTCCCAGATGTCTCATCAAACTCAGCTTGAGCCACTATAGGAGCTGAGGCTGCTCTATTTTTTTTTCTATGGTAATAGGCGGAAGCACTTACTTTGTTTTTTTTTCTTAAGATTTTCAATTTGCTTGGAGTCATTTGTTTCCTAGAAACAATTAACCCTGCTTCTTTTTTTCTGGCATATCTCTCCCTGTCTTTTCTAAGAAACTCTTCGCGTGTGACTTCATTGCTCTTAATTCTTTCTTTTCTTCTTCTTTCGTACAACCTTCTTTTTTCTAACCTTTCTTCTTTCGTCTGTACCTTAGGTCGCGGCATTCTAAAATCAAAATACATAATTTTTCATTTCCATTTTTCTCGCATCTAGAATGGTTTTTCAAGTTTCAATCCATCTGCATCTCCGACAAATACTTTTTCTAAAATTCTATACTCTCAGACACACCACGAGTACACACTTTAGCTCTTTCGCGTGTACGCAAACACACCCCTTCGACTTATTTCTCACTCACGCCTGACTCGCACATACAAAATGTACCTACAGATTCGATCATTTATTTTCTACTACAGTTGTTTTTTTTAAAAGATATCTATCAATGCTGGTACATTACTAGCAATCCTGTTAACCCCTCCAGGTAAGCTATTAGGTCCAAGTGAGGTAATAGCTTACCTGGAGGGGTTAACAGGATTGCTAGTAATGTGAACCCACTCTAACACAAGCACTTAAGTAGCCTTAAGTGCTTGTGTTAGAGTGGGTTCACGTCGGCAGTGTAATGGTCAGGATCGAACCCGAGTCCGCTGAACGCAAGTCCGACCCCTTATCCATTAGGCTACCGTCGCCTTAAAGTTTGTCATTAACTATCATTTAATGAAGGAAAACTCTTGAAACAATTATAATCTACAGTTACAATGTAAAAAGAATAATATTAGTAAGAGGTGACTCTCTGGCTCAACCATGAAATTATCGTTGAGAGCACACGTCGTCTAGCAGTAAGCACACCTATTATATATTTTCTAACCAGATATTGGAAACTGTTCCTACTTATTGTATTGTGATAAATACCTAAATTAAAAAAAACAAATAATTACACATCAAAATAATCACAAATATCGTAACCTACAATATCTAGAATTATATCACCAAATTTAAATAATTCAATATTCGACTCAAGGATCTCTAAAACTTATGAATTTATCATTTCGAAGTTACATTTCATTCAGGTGGACTATTATCGGCATTACGGTCCACCGAATCCACTGAAATGATAACACCGAGATGATAAAAAGAAGTAAGTTTTACATTTAACTCCGATATTAGTATTGTTATTAAAATGTTAACACTGCTGTAACAAAGCATATCTTACGGCGAATTTAAAACACAATTTTGAAACAAATTAAATGAACCTAACACAAGTTATAACGGCCACAGAAATGAAAATATTTTTGTCCCCATAACACTGAAATGATATACTTACTTTTTGGCGGGAATCCACGTTGATGTAATGGCGCGTGCTTGCGCACCGACGAGCAGAGGCGGACTGATTCGAAGTGAGGCATGGCTCGGGGGGCGCAAGAACGCAAATTTGACGAAGCTACTATACTAAAACTTACTATGCACCGCAATGATAACTTTTTTCAGGACGAAAGTTGACTGTTTATCAAATGTTATAAGAAATAAGATAAACAAACAATATTCGTTTTATTTTATAGGTTATATTATAATTTATTGATACAAAATTCGATTTTAGTCCAAATAATAAATGCAACTGCAGGGTACGATATTTTTCGAGCGGAATTCGACTCAGGACAGGTCACCGTAATGATAAAATGTCACTCTGTAATTTTTTTTTTTTATGTAATAGAGGACATTACTCAATTATTTCTTTTGCCAAGATAGAGAAGTATCTACTTTACTATAAAAAATAATCAAAGTTATAAAACCTACACATTGCACTACCGTTCTCAAGATTGCCGTGTATTTTTTTTACTTATGCGATTCACCCATCCATACATTGTCGATATTCCAAAAATACGCACAAAACGTTTTAAATCAAGTTTTATAATGCGTACGGCCGATGTATGGAACACCCTACCAGCATCTCTATTTCCCGACAAGTATAATCTGGAAGTCTTCAAGTACAGAGCTAATAGGTATCTGCTGGGCAAGCATGTTACACCGTCGACCGCGTCGTCACTTTCCATCAGGTGAGACTGCGTTCAAATGCTTGCTTGTAAAATATATATAAAAAAAAAAAAAGTATAGAATTAATATTAAAATATTATTGCTGAACCATTTAGGGATAATCGATTAGTTACTTGTAACAGTAGGTATGCCATGTTTTAATCTACTTTAAAATTAGAAAGGTATTGTATGCAAATAAAACAATATCGCAGTTATCTTTGACCATGTAAGGATACGCTAGAAACATAAAAGGTCCCAATAATTATCCTTGTGTAACTTCCATTTTCACTAAACACCTGGAAGATGTAACGCTGTTGGTTCCGACCTTCTCAGGCTGGTCTGTAAAATACTCGTATGACGCTATAGGATTCAGAGCTTCCACGAATTCCAATGTGAAAGTTTACGAATCAGGATGCCGTGATCAACACAGTCACATGCCATGTAAATATCACAATATACGCCTATAGCGTCATGTGAACTCTCCTATGTGTCAAGTAGGTATGTATATGTATAAAAATAATTTAACCCCTGCCTCAGTTGTTGATCTGCTTACTGATACTTTACGCTGAAAGTTGACAAACAGCCAAGAATTGTAAAAAAGCGTGGTAGAGGAAGAAGGTACCTAGAGTAATAAGGAGCACCGGCCTACACCATTTTCAAACTCTCCAGAATCTCCAGATTCGTCCAACTACCGCTAGCCATATATAACCGTAAATACGTCCTATCCTACGTGCTGATTTAAGATTAGTTCTTAAAATTAAAAGATGCAGCCGTTACTTACAGAAATCCATAATAAATACGTAGGTACTTAATTAAAAACTATTGCACAAAGTACTTATTAATTTCCTATAAGTAAAGTCAACGTGACGCCAGGTAGTTAGGTAGCTAGCGTAGCGTGAATAGTTTTCGACGCTATGTTCCTCTTACATTGTTGGTGGGGGCCTGCCAACAATGTAAGATGAACAGCGTGGACTGACGACATCGTAGAAGTCGCGGCTAGCCAATAGTTACAAGTGGCTAGAAGCCGGTCTTTGTGGCGTTCTATGGGGAGGATTGATTTATGAGGAGGGATTTATTCAAAGTGAACGTCTTCCGGCTGATGATGATGATGAACATTGTTTTCTTACAATTATTTTGGGGGTAGGTGGGTACGTAGGTAGGTACCTATAAGTTCTTATAAATAACTATCTAAGAGATACGTTGTTTGTACCTATCTTAGCATCGACGATTTCCCAGACGAAATAGAGAGTAATATAAAATTAGTTGCGACCTTGACTCCGGGCCTTGATATTATGAACTACTAAAACCCGTTTTAAAATGGCGCCAGACCGCGCCTGCAGTCTCTACATACGCACCTACCTATACTACGGCAAAGTTTTAATTGCGTAGCTACGTTCGACCGCAAACTACGACGTCCACAATAGACACACCTCCTATTATGTAACCTCCACGCGACACGGACGCTTTGGTTATTTCATTCACAGCACACTTCAGTATCACAATCGTCGGACTCGGATCAGACTTCGGTTCATTCAATACAATCACTAATCAGTTAGTCCACCACATTCGAGGAGACCGCACGCATCATGTCTGCAGACAATTTGACCGCACTTCTTTACGCGACCAAAGATTTGAGACTGGTAAGTTACAAATCTATTTGACTCTTTTAATGTTTCAATTCTAAGGAATTCAAGAACCAAGTCTGATGTTACTTTACGGCTTGTTCGATCAATATTTGAAAAACCTAAGTCACTGTGACTTGTTATTTTGGGAATGTAAATATATATACATTTCAAATACCACTCCGCTACTAGGTAGGTAGCCACTAGTAGTACCACTTACTGACAATTAATTGTCAAGTTTAGCAATATTTTTATTTGTTGTAACCCCTCGATTGTAAGTTTGTTTTGTTACGATCGATGAATTTGCCGACTTGTGCGAATGTTGCTCATGAGTCCTATTATGCTATGAATACACAATTTTAATCACTCATGATTTTCATGCTATAAATTAGCTGAACATCAGGCGATGATATCTAATGGAAGTGGATAATAGATAATATCTTTATTACCTACCTACTGTCACAATATCATCATTTAAATTAAAACAGGCACATGCGACTATTAAAGAGTATAAGTACAGTGGAACGACCTTCCTTATTCGGCCTTTCCTTATAACTATGATATGGGGTCTTTTCAAAAGGTCAACGGCCGCAATGATTGACACTGATAGTATTTCAGATGTCTAATAGGCGACGGTAGCCGCTTACCATCAGGCGGGCCGTATGTTCGTTTACCGCACATCCCATAATATATATATACTAACTTTCCGGGCGCGGCTCCGTCCGCGCGTATGACGGTTATCGCGCAAAATCATTAACCTCTTTTTGCGCAGTTGGATAAAAACTATCCTATGTTTTTTTCCCGGGACTCAAACTATTTCCATACCAAATTTCATTCAAATCGGTCCAGTACTTTTGGCAGACAGAGTTACTTTCGCATTTATAATATCATCACTGATATGTGTATATTATGGTAAACATAGGTAGAAACGTATGTATATATAGGTAAGTACTCTCAAAACCAACCAGGGGTAGGTTATCTAGCTTAACGATTGGTAGGTAACTGATCCACCTCATTAAAAGAAACCAAGTAAGTCTTTGAATTTTAAAACTTAAAGGGACAGTCTCTGTACCATGAAACAGAAGATAAAAAACGTAGAATAACTTGTTTACAAGTAAATAAGATAGCAGATTTCAAAGAAGTAAAATTTTGTAAAGAACCTAAGAGCGTTATGCGTGGTAAATATTTTTCATTTGGACTTTGATTTCCTATAAAGTTCTTTGGGCCCATACTGATACAACAATGGGAGGGTGCAGCATTTTTTCGAATATATATTTTTTTTAACATGGGTATGCAGTTATTTACAAAACACTACAGCTTCTACATTGATTAAAAGCATAAATATCATTTTATACACAGATTTATTTGAAAAATTTGGTTACAAAACTTATCTCTGATATTGTCATAATATACCTATGTTACCTAGGCTAGAGGAAAGGCCCAAAAATAGTACTGTACCTACTTAAAATTGATAAAATATTATTGATAAACCGGTTCTCTAATAAATTACCTTTAGCACCATCGCAATTTACTTTCACCGCATCATTTATGCAAATTATTGGATAAATATAACAGTCGATTTCAAATAAATAATTATTATACAATTGTTTATGAACTAAATTTTGTATTCAAATTATTACACGATTACTCCACATTATTTCATATCTCGCTCGAAATGTAAATTTTGTCCTCTAATATTTTTAATAAAACTAATAAATAATAATAATAATTTTCTAATAGGCAAAAGGTCATTGCAGGTTACCTGCAATGACCTTTTGCCTAAATGATTTAGTTGTAGTAGCTGTAGTGTTGTACCTATATGTTTTGTTAATAAAGGCATAATGCCGGAAAAATAATAATTCAGTTATTATGTCTTATTTAGCATACCATATAGTGCTTGAAATTATAAATATATACCTATAGGATGGTAGCAAGTTAGGTCAATACAAGATAAGTTTTGATAAAGCACTGCTTTCGGCCAGATGAAGTCCAGTAGTCTACACTCGAGAGCAATGAATCCGAGTCACTTAAAGAATCCTAAAAATCTCGGAAACTAAAAATGCTAGGTTAATGCAATAAATTGTATTTAATAGACAATGTAATACTCCTTAAATGAAGGTATTAAAACTTCTTAGTTATTGTAAAGTTATATCATAAAAAAATCAAATTTGAAAAAGGGCCACTTTCGAAGATGGAACTACGAAATTACAGCATTTGGTTTTGCTTTTGTTTGTAATCTGTCATTTATGTGGGTACATAAACCATGTTGATAGTGCTCTATATTCATTATTCAAGCTGAAATTATGTCGCTTACGCCTGAAGAATGCACCAGAATACTTACAATGCTGGAAACCGGCCGGAGTCAGCGCGATACAGCCAGGACTGTCGGTGTGTCGCTGTCAACAGTACAAAGAGTTCTCCGACGTTACGAAGAAACTGGTTCTAACCTACGCAGACCAGGAACGGGCAGAACCAGGTGTACCACAGCACGAGAAGACCGATACTTGGTGAACACCATGCTTCGAAATCGCTTTCTCACAGGAACTGAACTCACCAATCAGTTTCGACGCCTCGGAGGAAGTAACTTAAGTGCATGGACAGTAAGACGTCGGCTTGCTGAATCTAACTTAAAACCCCCTAGACCTGCAAACGGCCCTAAACTGGAGCGTGGGCATCGTATTTCGAGACTAAGATATGCCCAGAGCCACGTAAATTGGAGTATTGAAGATTGGTCAAAAGTTATGTTCTCCGACGAATCAAAATTTATGCTCTACAAGCACGATGGAAGACACAGAGTGTATCGAAGACCAGGGGAAAGATTCAAGCAAGCATGCATCGAAGAAAAAGTAGCCTACGGTGGTGGGTCTGTACTTGTGTGGGCCGGAATTTCTTCTGAAAGTCGCACAGAGCTGGTGATCATAGAAAACGGCTCTTTAACTAGCGTAAGATATGTGGAAGAAATCCTTAATGATCACGTTGGTCCATTTATGGTCAATTTAGGTGAGGATGCTATATTTATGCATGACAATGCCCGACCTCATACAGGTAGGATTGTGAATGACTACCTTCAAGAGATGAACATTACTCGTATGGAGTGGCCAGCGCGCAGCCCGGATATCAACCCGATCGAGCATGCTTGGGACGAGCTAGGCAGATGCGTAAAACAACGAAACCCTCCCCCAATCACGCTTCGTGAGCTCAAAATTGCTCTCACAGAGGAATGGGAGAATATTCCCCAAAATCGTATAAGGAACTTGGTGTACAGCATGCCAAACCGCGTAAACGCAGTAATGGAAGCACGAGGAGGCAATACGAAGTATTAAAATTCAAGAAAATCGTAATAAAGTTCAAAAATTTCATGTTTCCTATTTTTGTTTTAAGGAGAGATCAGCAGTTTTTTTCTTTATGTAATTTTGTGTTAATAAAATGTATGGTGACTCATATTTTTTTTACTTTCATTTAAGGAGTATTACATTGTCTATTAAATACAATTTATTGCATTAACCTATCATTTTTAGTTTCCGAGATTTTTAACATTCTTTAAGTGACCCGGATTCATTGCTCTCGAGTGTAGTTGATAGCCACAAAGTAAACTACGGTAGGTACAACCGCACCGTTCCATTTTTTTATGTTATTCTGACGGAACATGCTCGTAGCCCACCTGATGTTAAGTGGACTGACCTCTGCCTATAACATATGCATTTCGTTACAAGTTACGAATTACACTGCGCCCGTCACTTTGAGACATATTTGTTAAGTCTAATGTGCCTGTAATTTCACTGGCTCTTTAGGACTGCTGCCGGAACATACCATAATACGGTTAATAAAGTTAGTGCACAATATACGCATCTTATCACACTGTCTCAGTCGCCGAGAGGTCAAAAGGTGTTCGTAAAATTGGAAGAAGCGGTTTCGATTTCCAGCCAGTGATATTATTATGTAAAGTGTGCTTTATTTATTTGCTAATAATCGCCTAGAATATGATATTGCTTATTAGATTTTTTACTTGAAAATACATTTAGAAATAATAATAAATATTTTAAAATGCTCCATGGAAATATGAGGAAGATATTTTAAATCCTCCAAAAAAAGATATTTAGTGACAATTCCGCCTAAAGTTCCTGCTAACCAGACGTGATAAAGAACGGCATGTAGCCAAGCTGGAATAGATTTCGACGCGTTTCGATTCTCCATGAAGCATCTTCGGAAGGTATACGATACGACTCATAAGTGCATGAACGGTTGTGGACAACTATTCCGACTGGACTGCGGGCACTACGGCTTAGTGAGAAAATTAGACAGCATTGTCACAAGATTACATAATCTGTTGATTATACATGATTATATATTATGTTTATTTCGAAAATATTTTCTTAAAGTGAATTGTAAATATTTGTTATTACTTTATTGATTTTCTGCAAAGTAACCACTACCGATTAATTATCATGTAGAAGTATTTAGTACTACATATCTGAGTAGTGACTATGTCCAATGATAGGTACCGTATTACTTAAAAAAACAACAAACCGACTTCCAAAACTTAAAACTTTGAAGAGCATTTACTTAGATGACTGAGGTATTTTTACAGTTTATCGTTTTATTATTTGTATTTATAAAAATTCTGCCGAAATCGCAACTCGCCTGCGGCTCGTTTTAAAAAACTACACTCATGTTTTAATACCCTCTATTATATGACAGTTGCATAAACTACTATTAATATAAAATTAAAATATTATGAAACTTCGTTTGTATGGAAAGTGCTATAATTAATACATCAGCCGTAAATCGTTTTTTTTTATAGCTGATAGGCTAGCCTTTGACCACTATCTCACCTGACGGTAAGTGATGATGTGGTCGAAGATGTTGTTCAGGCTAGCCTAGAATCACTGGCTCTCAAGGACAGCTGTCGGAACACACCGTTAGGTGCTTGGCGACAGATTTTCTACTTGAGGGTGGTAGATAGCCAGGCGGGCATTCGCAAAATATCCTATAGCCATGCTATAACGACTGCCATCCTAAGACAACAACTGGGACCGACGGCTTAACGTGCCCGCCGAAGCACGGAAGCGCTCAGTAGTAATGCCACTATAGCCGTCACCCATCCAACTCCTGACCACGGCGGACGTTGCTTTAGCTGATCGATTAAGAACGGCTAAGTAAACTTTACTACGAGCGCTTTAAAAATTCAAAAAGTTTGGTAATCATTGTTGTAATAATGCACTATATAATCTTCTACGACTGTAGGTGATGATAATGATAGCATTCAGTACAACTAGGTACATATCATTCTATGCTTTAGGATATCACCAGCCCATTTGTAATCTATGTACGAATAATTGGTAATAATGGACACCTTATCGACACTCATTAATTATTAATTAGTTAGGCCAAAATATAGACGTTATCTCTGAGAATGGTATTGAACCCGCGATAAATGTGCGTAAGTACCTAGGTATATACCTAATGGGGAAGGTAGATTAGTCTTTAGTTATAGATATAGACTTAGCGCACTTAGGCACAGACTTAGGTCCTTAGATTTTATTGAATTTCAGTCAGTATTTGGTAAGGTATAAACAGTGTTTGGTAGGCAGCACGTATAAGGCATTTTGCAGATGATGCAATGGTGCCTACATGTATAATTTACTTTCCTCCGTGGGGTGCCGGGTTAGAATTGCACCTTCCCATTTCTTCCAGTGTGGGTGTCGTAAAAATCGACCAAGGAAAATATACTAGAAAGTGGGCAGCAGCACCTTCTTAAGATCTATGTCATCTTGCACTGCGATCCCCAAGCCGCCTGCCAAACGTGGGGATTATGGCAAATCCCCCTACATAGGGGAGGCTGTGTTCAGCAGTGGACGATCCGGCTGATACACTACAGTACAGTATTTAGTTTATGTGAATAATACCAACCTAGTTTCATTTCTTCATCTATCTAAATAATTATGTTGTACACTACATAAATTTATTGACTCTAAAACTTTGCGTGTAAATTTATATTTATTTATAATGTGAAAGTGTAAATTTATATTTATTTAAAATATGAAAAAGAAAAGGCTAGCTACGTAGCACGACTGGCAAATGAAAGATCGACGCATTTGGCTACAATTCGAGCAGGGCCAAGCCAAGTGGCAAGAGAGTTAGTTAGAGGCCTTCCTAAGGAACGCTGGGTAAACGAGATTAAAAAAATATGCTGGAAACGACTGCATAAAGAAAGCAAAGTCAAGAAAAACCTGGAAACTGTTGGAGGAGGCCTATACTCATCAGGGACCTTAAGTATATAAATGTGCATACATTAATTTCTATGTATAAGTATCTTAAATAAATAATATAGTTTAAAACTCTGTAAGTTAAGGAAAATTATTAAATATACATTTATTTTATAATTTTCCTTTATTATTATTATATACTTATACATTTATTTGTTAGCGGAAATCGATTTTCCATGTGTTTATATTTGTATGATGTTAGTTGTATTTCTGTCCACGAAGTTCTTCGTCTGGTAGCACAGTGACGATTCTGCATAGCGTCGAGCACGGCCCTCAGCCAGTAATTGGCCACCACGCGAGTTCCAGACGAAGAACTTCATATAAGTTCGGAACTGTTCGCTCCAGCTCAGAATTTAGTATCAGCATGGTACCGACCTTAACAAGTAAATTCATTGTTTAAATATTAAAAAAAAACATATCAGATGCTCATAATCGCAAACAAAGTTGCGCCCTAACGATGTGCATCTGATATGCTCGAAGCCCGGGTCGACGTTTTCGATCCCTTTAACAATATTTAAATATATGCGAAATTCAGGAGAATTTTATTACAAAAAGTTATGTACCTTCAGTGTTCGTAATCAGTTCCGTTTTTTATTGTTTAATATGTATATACCCATTGTTTATTTTATACACTACGTATGTATGTGTACGACTGTACTGTAACAGCCGGATCATCCACTGCTGAACACAGCCTCCCGTATTAAGGGGGTATTTGCCATAATCCCCACCCTTGGCAGGCGTCTTGGGGATCGCAGTGTAAGTAGGCAGTTCTTTAGAAGGCGCTGCTGCCCACCTTCCAGTATTTTCCCTTAGTCGCCTTTTACGACGCCCTTGGGATGATATGGGGAGGTGCAATTCTAACCCGGCACCCACGGGGCATATGTGCCTAAGTAATATTTGTCATATTGTTTATTATTGCCTTCAGTATGTTTCTTACTCGTACCTAACATTTTTCCCACTAGTAGAGCGTTCAATAGGTTGTACGTCACAGGAGATCAAATTATTTAGGTCTCATGCAATGACATAACAAAACTATAATGTCATTGGTCTCGTGGCCCAGATCTCAGAAGTCTATAATAGACAACAGGCACCGACTAGACTCCTTTGCTATCTCAATATAATATTAATTGCATGCCATTCTGATTGCAGGTACAAACACCAATCCCCGAAATAGCCGATGATGGTAAGAACTTATTAATCTTTACTACAAGCCCTTGGTATTGTATGATCTAAGAGCAACACAGACTTCCGCCAGCGCCGTTCCGTGTTGCTTTATTATTTATTCTGTTGGTACCTAGTGTAAAATAAAACTGAACATGTGACGTTGTTGACATCATATGCGAGTATAGGATACCTGTCTATATGTGAATGTAGTAACAATGCCTATGATAGGGTCTGGCACAAGCTGCACGAGTATTTGACAGGTTCTGACACATGCTGATGACAGTCTTAGCCGTTGGCTTGTGCTGGATTTCTGAGTTCTTGAACGAAAGATTGAATGAAAGTTGTCCTTCCATCAATTGGCCTTAAATACGGGAGTTAGTCAATGGCCAGTCCTCTCTGCTACTCTCTTCTTGCTGCATATAAATAAACGGTATAAAAACAGGTATCATTGGGTACGCAGACGACAGCACAGCTGCAGAGAAGTTGATATATACTCAATGCACGAGCCAGCATTGTTCAAACCCAGCCTCGCAGGAATGCCATGGTCGAACAAATGAACTTGGCCCTACAGGCACTCTCTGAATAAAACCTTTTTTGAAGAGCCAGGTGTGTCTATTTAGTGCTAAGAAGAATCTTTTCAATCACACAGCACACTCAATTAGTCCCCAATTGTGGCTGTTCCGAAAACCGACCAACTCGAAGTGCTGGTTCTAACACTAACAAAAGCCTAACAAAAGCTGGGTATCCTATTTTCACATATGAACAGCTTCCAATTCATATCAAGCCCAACTCCAGTCTTGTATGGAAAACTTGGGATGGTTTGACTAGATTCCAGCTAAAAAGCTTGAACTCCATATAATAGATAATTGACCAAAAAGCTCATTAGTGACGATGCGTTAGTAGATACTTTTTAAAGGTTGTACACAACCTTTAGAGGAGATAGCGGACTATCTGCTTTCTTTTCTACAAGATGCACGGGAACACGGCTTCCTTACATGGTCAATATACATAAATATATCGAAAATACGCACGAAACCCTTTGAATCCAGTCCTTTATAATGCGTTCGGCGGAAGTGCGGAACACCCTGCCAGCAATTTCCGATAGATAATATAATCTTAGTCTTCAAGTCCGGAGTGAATAGGTATCTTCTAGCATGTTCCATCATTGACCGCGCCGTAACTTTCCATCAGTAGGGACTGCCAATGCTTTCTTATCAAAACAAAAAATAAACTAATAAAGAATACCGCTGCAGATAAAGTACGTTATATAATATAAAACATGCTTACAATAATTACGTCGACACTGTCGATAATCTTGACAAGATACCATTTAATACTTAGTAGCAATTACTTTACATAATATTTCCACTTACATTTTGATAAGCATATGACACATCAAAATACTTTTTAATACCTACAGTACAAAAGAAACAGTAGATTGCACAATGAGTGCACAAAACAAGTCCTCTTAGCCGAGAGGTTTAACATAAATAAACGAAGCTAAAATGGGTTTGCACGTCTTATACACTCAGCTTTTCATTTAAATTGCAAGGAAATGAAACAATATTTATAAATATGATTACAAGCACTATCGCGTGCTAAGCGAAAATCATTTGATAAAATGAAACAATGTTATTGTAAGTACTTAATATATCTTTAATTAAAATTTAACTAAATAAAACTAGATAAATCTTCACCAGAGACATAGATTAATGAATATTTCTCTAAGCCAGAGATTACAAGCACATGCCAGGTAACGAGTTGGAAATCTTTTAATATCTTCGATTTCCGCGATGTCGAATCCTAGCACGATGTCAATCAACTGCACCAATGGCTTACCTACCAAAAAAACTGGAAAAGGATTTTTTTTTATGATTGCGCTATTTGTCTTCATTAAAATGAGAAAAAAAAATGCATGGATATCTCGGAAAATATAAGACTTAGGAATGAGGTCCAAACCTAATATGATTTCGCTCTTTGTCGTTGTTCAATAAGAGAAAAAAAATATATCACTGCTGTCTGCAAAAAAAAATCAACTTTACCTCAAAAACTATAAAAGATAAGTGGGACTTAGGAAAGAGGTCAAAAATTTTATATGATTGCATTGAAAATGACTAGCTGAATTATTGTTATGTTGTTATTGCTCATTAAGCAAATATACTATGCTTTGATCCGTCCGTAGGGTGGCGGGCTAGAATGTCATCCCTGCCATGTTTTCCCATGGGTGTCGTACTAAGGATAAAATACCTGAATAAAATTAGGAATTAAAATGTTATGCGTCCCAAAATAAACTCAAATTCGTATTATGGCTTAATTAGTATAGCATTTTCCAGCTTGAGGGACTGGTCGGACAAGGAATAGATCCTGCGCCCCTCGTGGAAATGTTTCGTTTCGCTTTGATTATTTATAGTCACCTAAATATACGTATTACGTACCATGTTACAGAGGTGCTCTTGCGCATGGACTGCGTGGGTATCTGCGGCTCGGACGTGCACTATTGGCAGTCCGGTGCTTGCGGACACTTCGTGCTGAAGGAGCCCATGATCATGGGACATGAGGCAGCTGGAGTCGTGGCTAAAGTAAGTTACATAACTTTTTACGTATTTAGGTCCTTTATGTAAGTATATAAGGGAACGTAAGGAAAACAAGGAACTGCACTTCACCCACTTCTAATTGTTTTATCATCACGAAATATAGCAATCGTGCGTTGTTATTATGGCAATACATATGGTGCCATCAAATTTATCTAGTAGTGAAGCCTTTGTAAAGCCGAAAAGTAGGTACTGAATACGTATCCATATAAGTAAGGTAGTAAGATCGAGAAAAGATTGAGTGCAATATTGTCTCTATAAATATGCACTCCGTACCCAGAGAGTTGAAATATTAGAGTAGTTATGGTTAATTGAACATTATAAATAATCATTTATCAGCTTAGCAATAGTTAAAAAAGAAAATATATAGATAAATATAATAGATATGTACTCTACTAGCCAATAAATCCAATAAAAGTTAGGGCCTGTTTCAGAATGTCATGATAAAGTTGCGGGTTGCTATGCAACACATAAAATACTGAATGATAAAAATGACAGTTAACATGCAGCGCGTTTCAAGCTTTAACCGATGGATAGGCTAAATCGATGACTGTGAAACGCAAGGATAGTGTTTTGTTTAATAAATATATGTTCTGAGTTGTATAACCGGCACTTACTCGAACATTCTGAAACAGGCCCAATTGTTTTTTATTAGATTTCGAGTTTTTATTTTGTCCATGTAAGACATGCATGCCGCGCGGGCATGTAGTAGCCATATTCCTTCTAATCTGTTTTTAACCGACTTCCAAAAAAGGAGGAGGTTCTCAATTGGTCTATTTTTATGTGTTTGTTACCTCATAACTTTTGACTGAAAATCATTTTTTGTTTGAAAGCTGATGCTTGTTTGGTCCCATTTAAATTTCATCAGAATCAGTCAAGCCGTTTTTGAGTTACACTCCAATAACTGTAAAATATTATATATCTTGATATAGTCGTTGACAATGAATGACAATCGATTCCGTCCCGTAAGTAGCAACGGTCACTAAAATGAGTGAAACAATTTTTTAAACTCAGAAATCAAACCGACTTCAAAACATAACTTGTTGAAGTCGGTACCATGCGCACAATATTGTGATATTAGGTACTTTTGAACTATCATGGTACCGACTACAACAAGTTATTTCACACTTTTGGGTGTTGAAGTCGGTTCTATTTTTTGGTTAAAAATTTTTGCCATAACTACCTATTCGTAATGCGCTCGCTAACTCTCCGGCAGAAGGACCTTCTCTCGAGATCTTACAATTTTAGACAGTGAACTTTCTTAGCACTTGTGAATTTCATTTACAGTTGTTTTGTATCGCTACATAAAATATCAAAGCGTTATTGTACTGCAAGAGTAAGAGAGTCCCTAAGTCCACATATTTCCTGGCAGTCATCAAACGAGCGCATTATCATACCTTACTGTAACGGCCGGATCGTCCACTGCTGAACACAGCCTCCCCTATGTAGGGGGTGTTTGCCATAATCCCCACGCTTGGCAGGTGGCTTGGGAAACGCAGTTCAAGATGTCATAGTTCTTAAGAAGGCGCTGCTGCCCACCTTCTAGTAAGTATTTTTCCCTTAGTCGACTTTTACGACACCCACACGGGAAGAAATGGGGAGGTGCAATTCTAGCCCGGCACCCCAAGGGGATGATTATCATACCTTTAAGGACTTTTATTACAACAGATAGTGTATATATATGTTCTTTGACAGTACCTACCCATAAAGAACGCATAAAACCATTTTAAAATTTGGAAGTTTAATAAAGATCAAACACAAAGTCTTCAAGGCCATCGACATTCATTACCGTACGTAACAATCCTAGCACCGTATAATTTAGCTATTATCTATTCGAGTTGTGTCCACTTAATACCTTCCTTTATAACTTATCAGGTAGTCAACAACTAAGAAGACACATTGACAGAAAATAAAAGTCGACCAAGTGCAAGTCGGACTCGCCCACGAAGGTTTCCGTATCATTATTACCTATAATACAACATTAGACGCTATATTATAACCTTCTTTTTTAGTTTCTACAAGGGTATAGAACCCTTCGTGCGCGAGTCTGACTTGTACTTGATTGAATTTTAGTATTTGTTGTTATAGCGGCAACAGAAATACATCATTTGTGAGAATTTCAGCTGTGTAACTAGCACCGTTCATGAGATACAGCCTGACAGACAAACGGACGGTGAAGTCTTAGGTTTAGTTAGGAGTAATATGGTCCCGTCTTTACCCTTTGGGTACGGAACCTTAAGAACTAACATGTGTTACGGATGTCTGTGGTTAGGGAACACAGTAACCACATACGTACTCTGCTTTATAGGTTTACTTACCTTATCTAATCTCATGATGCAGGAACATTATTGTATCGGAAGTACGTTGGTTGTAAACAAGTAATAATTATAATTCTCACTATTTTATTTAAAAATGCAAAGTAGGTATATTTTATGTAGGAATTTACCTGATTCAGCAATGTGTCATTCAAGAATAAAATTGTCTTAGAAAGATAACACACTTTGATAATAGGTGCCTACATTGTAAAACAAAAAGAGCCCTAGTATTGATCCCTGCGGAACGCCCTTTCTGTCTAAATATCACGAAGACGTCACGAATTTAGCCATTTGTAATACAGGAAGACCGCGTGGGATGCCAGGTCATATCATCCCATGGGTGTCGTAAAAGGCGACTAAGGGAAAAATACTGGAAGGTGGGCAGCAGCGCCTTTTAAAGAACTGCCAACTTACACTGCGATCCCCAGGACGCCTGCCAAGTGCGGGGATTATGGCATTTATGGCAAATACTCCCCTAATTGGGGAGGCTGTGTTCAGCAGTGGACGATCTGGCTGTTACAGCCAGATACAGAATACAGGAAGACGAAATCTCCTATGTAAGAACAGCAGTTGGTAGTCAAAGGAGAAGCATAAATATACGTAAACAAATAACGTACGTGCGTACGCGGTCCCAAGCATTTTTTTTTCAGCAATTTCATTTTTTATTTGAGTATTGGTTTGGGTTATATCTTTAAACGCCACCATCAACCAGCTCCTGAGACTTCAGACATTGTTAATAAACCATTCAATGCCATTTGAGAAGCAAGTACATGCCTTGTCGAGCATGACAAAGGCTTACGAGTCACTCAAAATGGTTTGATGAAATATTGACTAGTATAAGTGGGTTTGTGGGATGAATATTTCCTATTTACATAGTACCATTGCATAATTAAGCTTTACTGCTGTGCTAGTGTGCTAGTAGTTATAATATGGAAAAAAAACGCATAAATCTTGATAACATGAATCTACAAAAGGCATTGATGGGTAGTGCAGCTCCCATTGCTAAGGTTGTTAGAGAGTCATCTTAAATTTGGTTGGTAACCACTGTATAGGTACACGGTTATAAGCCCGCGAAGTCTACTCAGTTAGGTCCTTGCCAACCGTGTTTCAGGCGTTCCCGAAAGTTATATTGTACACCGACCCTACCCAAAAGATAGGATAAGAGAAGGAAGTTGATGTCTGCTTTTTGAATAAACACAAATAGATATTATTTTACTGGGTAATCTAACCAGTGTTGTTATTAAATATTTTTTATGTCTCGTTGAGTCATTCATTAGCGTTACTAAATGCTTTGATAACGGTCGTAAAATCTTTTATAGTTTAGTAAATATTAGAGATGAAGCAGATATATAGTGACTCACCCGGTTACCGGGTACGGAATATTTGGCCTTAGTAACTTAGTAACCGGATAACCCGAAAACCACGGAAATCCGGTTTGATTTGATACAGTACCTACAATTAAATATCTAGGATTAACGATAGATAATAAATTCTCTTGGAAAGAACACATAAACAATGTTAACAATAAACTTAGAATAATATTATGCAAATTTTATCAGTTGTGTAACATACTAAACCGAGGCACCCTGTATAGTGTATACCACGCGCTAGTCGAGTCTGTTATCAGTTACGGCTTAAGTTGTTACGGACTTACATTCCCGACGTATTTGCAGGTTGTTAAAAATATACAATTGAGAATTCTGAAGAGATTAGTCAGTAAAAAAACAAAAGATGATTTAAATAAGGAATATTGTAAATTATTTAAAATATGTAAAATATTACCCGTAGATGTTAAAGTAAAGTACCTAATTTTATTAGAACAGTTTAATAAAAATAAATACAAAGAAAAAAGGACCTTCAAATATGCTACCCGCAATGAGGCTAAGCAACAATTAGTACAAACTATAGAGCATGTAATTTTTATGGAACACGTACGAGGGAATATCTTGTGCCTAGGTTGGTAAACGATCTGCCGAAGGATTTCGAAACTAAGTATAGAACTAAGTATATGTATAAGAAGTCACTTAAGGAACTGTATTTGAAACAATTAAATGCAGAAAATATAAATATAGGTTAAATCTAAGTAACAACGAACATAATTATTAGAATTTGTATATTTTATGTAGTCACGTAGATAATTGCTGTCAACAATTGATCATTTAGAATAGTTGCTGAGAAACTATGTAATTATACATAGTTAAAAATAAGCATAGTCACTTACAATAATAGCACTAGTTTATAAGCTGTTATCAATAAGTTTTAACATGATAAGGTGTAATGTAAATGAGAGTAACATCTGCCGACAAACTGTTCAACAGTTTGGCAGAAAATTTGTTAAGGAACTGTTATTATGCCTTGTAATAAGAAATAAATAAAAAAAAAAAAAAAAAATTCAAATCTCGTCATAACTAATAAATTTGAAACCGATTTTCGCGCATATTTTACGCATTCATACTCCGCGCGTCCGTCGTCGCGTCGGCGTGGTTCTCGTTTATTTGCAATGAAAAATGTTTTTTTCACATGGCATTTTTTTTTTCGTTTCAGCATTATGAATTCGTGTAAATAATGTAAAAATATGAAATATATCAGGAGTTGAGAAAAACTCTCAAATTTGGGACCTTTTTCATGTAAACACTACTTTTGCTGTCTGGTTGCTAGGCCAAGCTGTCGAGCAAATATCTCGATGAGAAGAGAAAAAGCTTGTATGTAACTACAAAATCATTGATTATTATTTAAGGTGCATTGGGGCTATTTCGAAAATGGGTATATTCCGAAAGTGCAAGAAATCTACCAAACGCAGCAATATGAGCGCTGCTGGCAACATTAGGCAAAGCGCCATCTTAGATTTACTTGTCGCTCGCTACAGACGTCGCGAGTCGCTCGCGCTAACATCACGCGAGTGTCGTCAAATTATTCAAGAGAAGTGATTTCGCGCCAAGTTCCGGTGATTCGTAATATCCCCAAGTTAGTTTTCTCGAAATCCTGGTAAGTTATTTTAATGTTTGTTTGTTTTCATGATTGGTTTTTGTTTTGTGCTTAATAATAATAGGAATATAAGGTTATAACTGTGTTTTTTATTTACCCCTCCGGGTTTATTGCGATATGATTGTTTCACAATGTAATTGTCAGTAGTTCTCAAAGTGTATCGTTTGTTTTGACCCTCGAGGTAAAAATGACGGAATGTTATGTGGACGTGTGGTGTGTGTCTGTGGCATCGTAGCTGCCCAACGGATGAACCGATTTTAATGTTTTTCTTTGAAAGGTGAATTAGTTGGGAGTGTTCTTAGATATAAATGATAAAAGTTCGATTGGGGTTAGTTAAAATTTTTCACTTTGTTTTGTACCATAATGTCGACTATGCTTGTTATTTTTTTGGGTTCAGTTTTAATAAAGTAAATGCCAATAACAGTTTTTAACAGCAATATCAAATGCACATTGCATTTATTTCTATAAATTATTTATTTTTTTACGAGTTTTCAAGCGCTAGAATTCGCAGGGCCTAACTCGCCAAGATCCGACGGCTGTACCTAGTTACTTACGAGTATTTTTATTCATATTACGTACATTTTGTTGTTATGAACATTTGTGCTTTTTTATTATTTTAGTACGATTTAAGTTTTTACTTTAGTACTTTGATTCTGAATAGTAGCCAAAAATTATTAAAAAGTCTTTGATTCTTATGTGATTTAATAATTGTGTTTAATGATTGTAAATATAGTTTGTTGATTCTTAAATAATTCTAATTGTTACCCAAAGTGAAATACCTACATAATTACTTAAAACTTTAAAAATAAAAGTTTTATTTTATTATTGACATTTTATAAAAGATATTAAGAAAATAAGTAAGTACCTAAAAATAACTTTGTTTATCCATCGTGCAGTTTTGAACTTCCTAAAATCTCAAATGGTATGTTGAGAACCACTGTCACTTATGTCTGAACATCAAGGCTTTTTTGGGGTAATTCCGTAATACTAAGTTATAGGAATCCAAATTAACGGATATTATTTAAAAAACTTACAATATCAAAATCTATGGGGTATTAAGGATGGAAAATGAAATGATAACTCTGGTTCAAATGCAATAAAGGCGACTTTTGAGTTCTTCCTTTTTTGAATTATACCCCGCGATAGGTCGCAATTATCCCTATGACCCAAAAATATAGTTCTTTATTTAAAACACTTTCTTTAGCAAATCCATCGATATATTTAAAAATAGAATTTATGCTTTTCAAAGGCTTTTCCAATATCTATGCAGATCTAAAACAGTAGGACTCGTAAAACAGAACATTCCCAAATAATCAAATGTAATGTTCACCTCTAGTCATCTCGCAGAAATTTCTATCGGAATAGCCCCAATGCAACTTAATAGTCTTGTTGATTGATTAATTTGTTGTAGGTCATATATTTTAAGCAAACAAGTTTCACCCCATGTTCAATTTCTTCTTCGCATCTTTTCTTTAAGTAATAATTAGTTATTTCGATGTGATTGCATACTCGTATATTGGCATTTAATCTTGTGTTCTTCAATATAAAAAGATACATAAAACTTTATGACTTTATTGTAGACAACTTGAAAGACATAAAACATTGTTAATAAAATTGTACATACACATACGCAGTAATACTTTAAACGACATCAGCCAATAAAGCCACGAGTTGTTGCCACATTATTAGTAAAATGATGCAAGTAGCTGATGTGCTTGATTTGAGTATATATTTACAATCCGCTATCCGGTTGGTTATTAAGTAGTTTAAGCACCCGGTAACGGCCCGATAGTAAAAACATGGCCGGATACCGGTAAGTGGCCGGACAACTGTTTCGTCTCTAGTAAAAGCTTCTATGTACATATTCTTACTATCTACGTACATTATGTACTAACTAACTAGGTACCTACAATAAAAGAGTCAAATAAAATAATTTACGATTCTGATAAATAGGACTAGATATTTGACTTATGATACTTTAATTGTTTTTAAATGTATTTGCCGTTCCAATTTATAAATTTTTGCATTTTCATACATTTTTTTCATTGTAAACAGCAGTTGGACCCCCTTCCTTAGGAACCTGTTCAATGGCTTAGGCCTTAGTGGAACGCATTCACCGATTGCCGATTCAGGGCTCTCTAAGGTTGTCTTTAATTTTGGGAAACAAAAAGAAGTCTCAAGTTGTCAGATCTGGGCTGTATGGCGGATGAGTCATTAGCTCTAGATTTAAAGTAACTTACTTTTCTAAGACTGGGCAAGCAAGTGTTGACGTACCAATCTGGGGTCACTGTCTTTTAGTCTTCAAGCGATACTGTAGCGTAATATCCTGATTTGCCGAAAAAAACGCAACCATTTTCTTACCAATGCTTGGATTCAAATTTCAAAAGGCCACAACCCATTCTGCCGACTGGCTTTTTCTTTCTGGATCAAAGCAGTCAGGTTTCGTCACCTGTCATGATATTATGGCAGCCAATGCGGCATGGGGCTTCATCGCCAAATGCCAATTGAAGTCTCTGGCAACTCTCTTGTTGCCACAGCGAAAATTAAAAAAATATATCTCCCAAATTAAAATAAAGACAATGTATAGAGAGAGAGACTTAGAGAGTTACATCTTCGAATTCCAGTTCCTGGTACATTCATTGAGCCCCATTTATACACAAATACTTGTGTCCTCACTACGAAGAAAAGAAGGGTGGTTATAAAAAAGTACTTTGTGTACTTGGTTTTAAACTCTACCCAATAAAAAGAGAATCGTCAAGATTAGAGTGCCAATAATGTGTGGTCATAATACAAAAAAATAGGCTTAGATTTCTCAATTTTGTCTAATAATAATTATGTGGCACCTAATCATACATACGAGGTACCTACAGTAGTAAAGATAAAGTATTATCACATGTTCAGGTAAGTATATGTATTTCATACAAAATTCCACTCCATTTAATTATTTATGATACCAATATTAGATAACGTTGATAATTCCATGTAAATGTTTATTCATCTAACTAGGTAGATAGTTGTAGGTGAATTCTCGTCATAACATGTTTATGACAAAATTATCTATGAAATACAAAAAATGGTCAAGTGCGTGTCGCCCTCGTAGGGTTCCGTAATGAAACAGACCGTAAAAGAAAGAAAATGGTTTTGATAACAGGCCTCAGCTTCAAACAAAACAACCTTTTAAATCGGAGTTTTTAGTATAATGTTGATAAATAGAGTAGGAATATTGTACATAATATAAGTATCTGTTGCCAAGCATCTAAAAGTGTGTTGCGGCAGCAGTGTCATTGGTCGCGCCAACGATACACGCAAAAAGTGATTTTAGTAATGTCATCGACATTTCGACTCAACGAAATCGCGCCAACGATGGTGTACATGACGTCACGGATAACGTCTTTACATATACCATCTTGCGATTTCAACGACCACGCTACAAACTGAAATCACCGGCTGTCAAAACTGACATTTTGGATATGTGTGAGTGAGTACATTTACAATTACTTTAGTAATTATGAGTCAAACGGTAGAAACAATTAAATAATTTATGCCGCGTGGCCGAGACCTATGTGAGCGATTACAACCGTTCTAATTGTTGGTAGCATTCGTCCGCAGTTTATATAATAGTTACTAACGACACTCTGTCAGAAGCACCATTTCTGAAACGGAACGGTGTTGGTCGCTAAAATCACTTTTGAGGTGTATCGGAAGGCAGCCTTGGCGACTCAGTAAATTACAGGCGAATCAGACTGTAACAACTGCACCTCTCAGGGTGATGGGCGGAGTGCAGTTCGTCACTTGACGAAATGCATCTGGTGCGTGTACCGTCTCAATCCCATAAAAAAATAGCATTTCAGATTTCTATATACTTGCCTAGTTATTGACATAGACCTCCGTAGCTGAAATTTTCTAAAATGTATGCTAAAGCAAAACAGACAAAGGTTTATTAAAAAAAAATAAGGACTGACAGAGAGACAATCCGTTTTGCCTTTGCGTAAGGAATTCTAAAAAGCACCCAGTTCCTATAAGATTACAGGATTTTTTAAAGCGTTCAGGATATTATGCATTTTTATTATAGTGTTTGTAATAACTTCGAGTCGCTAAACAAGATGCACCGGGCGACATCTTATCTTTATTACTTATATGATAGAGCAAAACACGATCATAAAAACACATTGTATACCTACAGATCCGATTGTATAAGTCGAAAACAAATAATGTTAAAACTGACTTTAGTATCACAATAGTTTACCTGTAATTTTTAATATACATAATTTTACAGAAATCTATCCGACCGGAATCATACATGTTGGCTAAAGGACAAGCATGCTAAATTTTACCGAGTTTTTTTCAAATTGGTATTCAAAAATGACGTAACTACTCGTATTTTTGTATTGAAAACGCTATGGACACACCTCCCTTAAAAACTTAATTATAAATCAACGTTTCAAGTACAGAGAGTTGAAATATAAAAAAATCTTATTCCAAATACCTATCTTTTTGTTGGTTGGTAAAATATATAAATACATAGAAATCTTAATTATAAATCAACGTTTCAAGTACAGAGAGTTGAAATATAAAAAAATCTTAGTCCAAATACCTATCTTTTTGTTGGTTGGTAAAATATATAAATACATAGAAATCTAATATTTACATTATTTTATTCAATGTTTTTTTTCTACAAAAAAAATAGTTCTAGACCTTACATACAGGTACCTACATAAGCAAACAACTGGGTGACATTGGTACTCTGAAGGGCTGACGAATAAACGGACAGCGTATACCGTGCTCTTTTACGGATTCCTAATAAACGGCCAAGTGCGAATTGGGCAAATTTTTAATAAAGGTTTTTTTTATTAGTTCCAACGCAACTTGGGAACTAAATATCAGCGTTTTAAGTAAAAAAGAGGATGTGATAGTTGTTACAAGTATATTTCATACATCCAGATTACCTAATATGTCACAGACTCAGGCAATGAATTCCACTCTTTAGTCGTGCGTCTGATAAACGATGAAGCGAACCGCTTTGTACCAGTTTTGCGTGTTGGTAGAATTTCAACCATGTAACGGTGTGAAATCTGTCTGGTTGTCCGGACATGGAATGGGGACGGTGGAATCAATTTGTGCGTCCTAAAAATACCTATATAAACTTTTTTGCGACTCTGTCCGGTGCTCAAGACTTAGAAGTCTTCTCTGAAGCAGTGAGTTATGTTAAGACCCTTTTGGCTCGACTTTCAATAGACTCAAGAGCTTTAAGTTAGTTTTTAGCCGAGCCGCTCCAAAGGTGTGAACAGTTCCTAGTCCATACAGGACCGAACATGTGCTTGGTATAAATTCAGAACCTGTTCTGATGTGAAGTACCGCCTGACCTTTGCGATGTTGCCCGGCTTCTTGGCCGCCAAATGAGCATTCGATTCCTTTAAAGGGGGCGATGCAAATCAATAATAAAACAAAATATGAATTAAACAAAGTCCAATCGTAATGCGCGCTGAGCGTGGCGGCTCCGAACTTTTGACTCTCCAAAAAGTGCGAAATATTTACAGCTTAATATTTTACATGGACATAAATGTCCGATTTTAACATTTCGAACACGGATTTCTTAAGACTATTATTGTTCACATTTTAGCGTAATTATTTATATGAGAAAATTTACTATCATAAAGAGGAAGAGATCAATAAATTATTTGTATACTCAATTTTAATAAATTTTTTTTCACTATTAATACGAGCAGTTATGAAGATCGTTCAGCACATATTTGTAGCCAAAATGTCCGTACATAGTAGGTATATATTTTTTTCTAAATCCAAACAATGATCGTCTGAAGACGATCTTATCTTCAAAGTGACCAAAATGAGGGAACCGCCCCTTGAGCCAAAGTTGAGAGACGACGTCAAATTGATACCTAAAAGTTGATGGCTATTCGTTATCAACCATTGACCTATATTAGCTCAATGTTATGAGCACAGATACATATCGGAAAGTACGAGTCAGATTGAATTGACTCCGTTTTGCTGATAAACGACACGCCTGAGTTAAAACAGCATTGAACTTGACTTGACCAAATTTGCATCACCGCAATCGGAGACTGCTATCAGGGACAAGTTCATGCGCTCAACCATGGCCTCGTTTTACACCCGTATTTGAGCTTCACTGGTTTCCGCACTGGATGTTTAGCTCTCGACTACCTTGCTCATTTCCATAGACAAAGGTGCCGGGCTTCAGCTGGTTATTGATGTGCAGCGGAAAAAACGTAGCAGGGAGTACGGACTCGTTAGGAACACGGGCATGAATGGCTTATCAGATGAGCAGCCTCTAATGAGTAGGTATTTCAATTACTCGTTCTTAAGGAAGCCCGATATTCAAACACAAAACATGGGCTCGACAGCCTTTCATTTAAAAATAAAGTAACTACATACTAAATTATTACGATATACCTACCTGCTTTTTAACAGGAAATTCATAAGTCATTTTCAAGTATGTCAAGAACAAAATGTAGCACGACAACTAATCAAGAATTAGTGCGTCACCGAAACTAAAATATCATGACGAGCATGACAAAAAACATAATTTTCTTCGCAAAAAAATGTAATTGAATCTAAAATAAAATGGTTTTTACCAAGAATTTACTATAATCGTTCGAAATAATTATTGAAATAATTATTTGTTGGGAAAAAATAAAAGATCGTAATGTCATGTTCAACTTTCGTGACCGGCACGACGTCCCTAGAAGTTGCAGTGCATTACGCCAATGCCAATATCCTTTCTGCCGATTCTAGTTTGAGTCAAAAATATTCATTCACAGAGAATAAGAAGAGGAGTTGAAATATTCATCTCCTTTGTGGTATTGAGTAATTATATATTTTTTATTTTTTTATTTATTTATTCAGGTAATAACAGTCGTTCACAATTCATTCACACACTAAGTACTAAAGGACCTCCTTACCATAACTTGTTACAAATATTAGTATTTATTACTGCAAATACATTCATGACGGATTCAGAAAACATGAGAATAGTATCAATCAATTTGTAAGAAATTTACCTTAATGAACATATATTATTAATAAAAAATAATATATGATATTTTAGATAAAAATAAGTTCACAATAAGTCTACCATTTTTGATTTGAAATTTGACAAAGAATCGTGAAATATATCTATGCCATCTAGGAATTTATTGTAATAAATGAGCGTCTGAAGAAGGTATTTTTCGAATAAGGGATATGGAAAGTATCTTTAGAACGTGAGGAGGATGACCATGTACTTTAAAATGAATTAATATTTTCCTCAAGGACAGCTGAGTTAATGTATTTATTTACAATTTTATACAAAAAAACAATATCTATCAAATTACGTCTTGCATCTAAACAATGCATTTTGTATTTAATTGTTCTTTCTGAATAATTTGTACACGCGTGACCTGTACGATAATTTAAAGATTTCAAAAATTTCTTAATATTAAATAGACTAATTTTATTAATATATTTCTACATGCTGCACACTTTTCACTCCTTGTGATTTCATCAAGATCTGGTCAGCCATATTATGTAAGAGTTCAAACTGGCAGTTCCTTTCGCAGCACCTAGATGGCGCTATCGCTATTTACGCTCTTTCCTAAGTTCATCCAACATTTACATGTTTGAACGAAACTTTATACTTAATGGTAACGCTTCCAACTAACGCGAGAGTTTTACCTAATGATTTACTTAAGTACCTACCTAGATACTCATATTCCTAACAACATAAACAACCGTCCGGAAACGTTTATGTCAGTTTATAACGATTACAGGTACAACAATAACAATAAATTGTTGTGAGCGATTAGGTGACAAATATTGACTCGTAAGAAATTGCTCGTGTCCGATCGCAGCCATATTTGCAGAACAGAAATAGAACGATGACGTATTGAATTCGAGCCTTGACGTTTGCACCGTGTTGACCTTAATCAATACGATATCGCGCGCGACTAGGCACATACCTACCTATATAATTGTCAATCTGGCTAATGCAATAGGAAGTATCTACCTAATAGGTTCCTGATGAAGAGTAGCGCTAAATTGCTACTAATTTGAAATTGATGGGATGGAATTTGAGATGGAGAGAGAGCTAGTCAAAAACTATAATTATTGCTGATATACAGCCGAACAGATACACCCCGCCACAATCGAAATTTTGTTTGAGTTATGATTTAGAATACAATTGCATTGCTAGCTAATATCACATAAAGGTACAAGTCTATAGATAAAAAAAGATTTACCTATATTGGAGAGGATTGAACCCGCGTCTCAGGCTCACGTTTTATAAAGGCGCCGAGCGCGCCTACGCTGCCGCCGCCGTTGTGCACCAAAATGATGAAAGGAGGTTTAAATTTTAAAGTTAATTCAATATATTGAACGTCACAGGGGACCATGGAACTTCAACTGACTGAATAGTCCAATTATTTCTTTCATACAGCTCGAGATCTTTCGAGGGGTTTTTATTATTTGAATTTTAATCTCAACTTACTTTGACTTGACTGTATTATGTATTTTGGTTTTTCATTCAATCTATTTTATGTTATAATTCTACACAAAATATTAATTTCTTTTTACGAATACCATGACAATGATAATTTTATTGTATGATTTTGTAATGGCTTTTTTTATTATATATGTCCATTGGAATAGTATCTATAATCTATAATTATAATGTACCTATTAATTTATTATTTAGTAATTATGGAATTCTGTAATTTTAAGTTTATAATAAATATGTAATAACATGTTGGCGTCTTGGAACTTTTCTGTAAGCCACAGTGTTTAATAAGTAAATAAATTATTTGTTGTTAGATTATGGACAGTAATCGTTCCAAGTTTGACGCTTGTATGTGTTATAGTCATTACATTACTTCCAATATCCACTATTATTACGATAGAGCATATATTATATGGGCCGGGAGCAAATGTCTGTTATTTATTTTTATTATTACTAATGATATTTTAGTTATTTTACCAAGCATTGAAATATCAACAACTATGATTGGATTATCACGTCTGGCTATAAAAATACAAAAAAAATTACATTGACTTTTCAGATCGGTGCGAAGGTGAAGAACCTAGTAGTTGGTGACCGCGTGGCCATCGAGCCGGGCGTGCCGTGCCGCTACTGCGAGTTCTGCAAGACGGGCCGCTACCACCTCTGCCCCGACATGCAGTTCTGTGCCACGCCTCCTGTTCACGGCAACCTAGCGCGCTACTACAAACACGCCGCTGACTTCTGCTACAAGTCAGTTACTTACCTACCTCTTACCTAAAGACCTTTTTACACACGAAGGCACGCCCCTCTGTACCTAACCAAATATAAAAAATGAACCTCAAAATGCAACCGACTTCAACTCTCAAAAGTGTGAAATAACTAGTTAAACTCGGTACCATGATAGTTCAAAAGTACTTAATATCACAATATTGTGCTCACGGTACCGACTGAACCTTCTGAAGAACCTCTTACATCTTACATTGCTGTCTCCAAGACTCTTGGCAAGTGTCGCAAACCCTCCATAATGGGTGAGAGGCCATTCCTAGTCGTTTATTAGAAACAATTGAGGCTGTGAAAGCCACAATTACCTATCTTTTTGAAACACTATAAAAATCAATGGTGTCTGCAAAAGATAGGTCAATCTGGTACTCTCGGGCGCAATTTGAAATGAGTTCTGACATCCCAGCCGCCTCTACTGTTAATTTAGATATTGGTTCACGCGGCGGATTACATGTTATTTTTAATGTCAGTATTAAGAAGGATAATTCGCCCATAAAGGATGACTTGCGTAAGGCCTGTCTTCACAGTTACAGTATTACCATTCTCGATATGCTTTCCACTGCACTGCGCTGTTGCTCTGAGACGTGGTGTTCTAATGTCTCGTTCGGTGAGTAATTTCCTCTACAGTGCCCTTCACAATAAGGTTTGCAGACTACTTCAAAGTAGTATATCTGCTGCGGCACTCACCAAGATGGACTCTTGACTGTCCTTTTGTAAAGGACTATCCAGAATATTTTCAAATGCGAAACGAGGTCTTTTCACGGCAAAAAATAATAAAATTCACCCATCTATTGTATCTAATCTCCTTCTCATAAAGTTATATAGGAAAAAATATTTATAAAAATTGTATTTGCATAACAGGATTCCTCATGAAATAAAAAAGTTAAATGGTAATTTATTCAAAATTCGATTATGTAACTGGCTTTTATATAAATGTTTCTATAGCTTAAGAGAATTCACAAATAGTAATAATTGCAAGTCTGCTTGCGAGCAGATTACACAGAACTGACATCTACATTTATGACTGTATTCTTGCAAATAAATCATTGATATGATTTATTTTTTTTTATACTGAACTAGGTAGCACTTGGCCACTATCTCACCTGATGTTAAGTTATGATGCGATCAATGATGGAGTGCGCTTACCCAGAAGGTATCTATACACTCGCGTTTTGAAGACCCCCATATTGTACTTAACTGGAAACACAGACTCAGGCAGGGTGTTCCATTCCCTGGCGGTTCGCATGATGAACGAAGACGCAAATCGCTTTGTTCGGGTAAATGGAATATCAATCATATAGTGGTGGCGCTTCTGAGTATCCCTGGATGTCGGATTATAGAATGGGGATGACGGAATCAAATCACACTCCTCCAAATGTATCCGATAAAAAACCGATAAACAAGCGACTTTGCGACGATGATATGATTTGATTGATAAAGATATTTTGGTATGATTCCACGTGGTGATATATCTGTTGTATCTTCAGATTGCCAGAGCACGTGAGCATGGAAGAAGGCGCGTTGCTGGAGCCGCTGTCGGTCGGCATCCACGCGTGCCGCCGCGGCGGCGTGACAGCCGGGGATGTGGTGCTCGTGCTGGGGGCGGGACCTATCGGCCTGCTCACCATGCTCACTGCCAAGGCGTACGGGGCTAGCAAAGTGCTCATTACAGGTAACTACTACTACATATGACTGCTTCTGTGATTAGCAATTTAATTTTCTTATTTTTAGCTGTTTTGTTAACCTTTATATCCACTATCTAACCTGATGATACGTGATGATGTGGTCGAAGATGTTATTCAGGCTTACCTAGAATTCTGGCACTGAAAGACAGCTGCCGGAACACTGTTAGGTGCTTGGCTAGACTACAACCGGGACCGATGGCTTAACGTGCCCTCCGAAGCACGGAAGAGCTCAATAGTAATGTCACTAGCGTTCATCCATCCAAGTCATGACCGCGGCGGACGTTGCTTAACTTAGCTGATCAGTTAAGAACGGTAAAGAAAACTTCGCTACGAGCGCTTCTAAAGTGCGCTACAGATGTGTTGTAAATAAAACAGAAATTAGGCTCAGGATCATGCATAGTTTTTCATAGTTTAAGTAATACTTTAGATTTTCATAATTATTTATGAAAAGCGCTACGCGAAAAGTATCTTTAATCTTACACTTTCTTATACTTATATGTACATATAAATTCTCTGGCAGCTCCGAGTTCTATTCTCATACTGCATTCGGAACTCACATGCACGGTCAATCCACAGAAAGCTCTAAATCTGTCTCTCCTTCAATGTTTACAGACATCCTCCAATCCAGGCTGGACTTCGCAAAGGAAATCGGCGCGGACCACACTCTCCTCGTGACTCGTGACGCCAAAGAAGAGGACCTCGTGAAGACAGTCCACGAGCTGCTGGGAGGGCAGCCAGACGTGTCCTTCGACGCCAGTGGGGCGCAGGCCACGGTGCGGCTTGCTATGTTGGTAAGTTGTCGTTGCTTTCATATATACACTGATAGGTCGCTCTAATTATGTTCCGGGGGGTAACTAAATAAAGCCTACCTTCTAAATTACTAGATTTTCAAGGACTATGGCATGATAAGCGAATATAATAGCTGAAAAACCTGCATCTTCCAGTGCGGCTAGTACACGCCTGACTGGTTTACATGATTTCGTTCAGATCAAGTTTAGTAATCTGGCTGATGTGATATTTTTTCATGCATCAACTAACAGTAGACACCATATAAAATGTACAAAAAGTTTATAGATAAAACATAAAAGTTGTAGCGATACCAACGACTTTGAACACAAATTTACATTTACTATTCTTGTGCTGAGAATTAAGGCTATAGTGTGGGTATCAATAAAAATATAGGTTTTTATGTTTCGCTCAAACTATTGTTATAATATGGTAAATATAGATAATAAATAAAGAAGTGCTTCACAAAGTGGTCTCAGCTATGATGACAAGACCAACGTATCCTATTCTACTTCCTTCAGAAGCCCAAACACAGACTTTATAAAACATATATATGTCTATAGAATTGAAATTATCATTATAAGCTTTTGCATTATGTACAAGGGAGATCTATTATGATCGTGATGACCGTTGATGTTCTTTATCTGGTTATTCTTTTACATATTATTGCTCATGATTACACGCGCACCCCGACTTTAATAGAAATTATATTTCGTGAGACCTTAGTAGCAGATAATCTTTTTCTAAATTTGATTACAAGCACTATGGCGTGCTACACATTTACTAACTTTTAGAGCACAATTTTTTGTTGTTGACCCAGCATAGCGGTCACGGCGTCCGGTGCGTAAAACCGTAATTGTAATTTTGTGATATAGGTACTATATCTAATAGTCCTGTAACTGTATGTACTGTACTGTACTGTACAGGCGACTAAGAGCGGCGGCGTGGCGGTGCTGGTGGGCATGGGCGCCGTGGAGCAGACCGTGCCGCTGGCCGGCGCGCTCGCAAGGGAAGTCGACATCCGAGGGATCTTCCGATACGTCAACGAGTTAGTACCACTACTATACCTCTATCTCTACACTACTCTACACTCATACTCGGCATGGTTCTGTTTACAGTACTTATGAAGCCAATGACTACCAATTTCCGTACAGGTCTGTGGTTTGAATTTCGCCGCGGTCCCTTATGGTTGCAGGACATTTTGTCAATACCTACCACGACACTACAGATTGTCTACCTCAACCGCAACCGCATACCATATCACCCTCAATATCAAAAAAATATGTATGAATAAAATAATTACAATATGTGCATCATATTATGTAACAAATTACCAACTGAGCTAAAAATCTACAATGTACTTAAAACTAAATTTATTAATTGGCTGTTGGAAGTTTTTATACTGTGTCTGCATTTGGAAAAATAACTCGAGTAACTCAATTTGATATTATTATTAATATATTTGCATCACTTGATAGAATCTTAACGTAGCTAGGCACCTATAATATTTGCACGCCTGCTTGCAGACAGTATAAGTGAATATAAGATCTTAATGTATTAACTGAGCCATTTTGAGTTACACTCCAATAACTAAATTTAATTTACCTATCTTGATGACATAGTCGTTGACAATGAATGACAATCGATCCCGTAAGTAGCAAGGGTCACTTAAAAGAGTGAAAAAAATATAGAACCGACTTCAACACCCAAAAGTGTGAAATAACTTGTCGTAGTCGGTACCATGTGCACAATATTGTGACAATAGACACTTTTGAACTACCATGGTACCGACTTCAACAAGTTATTTCACACTTTTGGATGTTGAAGTCGGTTCTATATTTTTTTCACTCTTTTAAGTGACCCTTGCTACTTACGGGATCGATTGTCATTCATTGTCAACGACTATGTCATCAAGATAGGTAAATTAAATTTAGTTATTGGAGTGTAACTCAAAATGGCTTGACCGATTTTGATGAAATTTAAATAGTAACAAAGGACAAGCATCAGCTTTCAAACAAAAAATAATGTTCTAAATTCAATACAATATAATACAAAAAACAAATAAGGTTCACAATCAAAAGTTCTGAAGTAACAAACAAAAAAACAAACGAATTGCGTACCTCCGCCTTTTTTGGAAGTCAGTTAAATAAGGAGGAGGTTTTAATTCTAGTGTACTGATTTTGATGTTTATACAGGATCTCCCAGAACTCAACGACAAGCGGGCACGGGGTGTGAGGGGGGATCGTTTGAAGCCCTCGTAGCAAAGTTTGCTTAGCCATTCTGAATCGATCAGCAAAGTTAAGCAACGTCCGCCGCGGTCAGGAGTTGGATGGGTGACCGCTGGTGACATTACTACTGAGCGCTTCCGTGCTTCGGAGGGCACGTTAAGCCGTCGGTCCCGGTTGTTGTCTTAGGATGGCAGTCGTTACAGCATGGTGGTAGGGCACTTTGCGAATGCCCGCCTGGTTGGCCACCACCCTCGAGTTGAAAATCTGTCGCCAAGCACCTAACGGTGTGTTCCGGCAGCTGTCCTTGAGAGCCAGTAATTCTAGGTTAGGCTGTACAACATCTTCGACCACATCATCACTTACCATCAGGTGAGATAGTGGTCAAAGGCTAACCTATCAGCATAAAAAAAAAACACACCAGACCCGGGAAAATTAAAAAAAAAATCCTATGAGTTATTTATATTTTAACTGACAAATTTATAAAATATAGGAAAATCGTATTGATTTAAAATCTTATAGCTCCTGTAGCTAGAAAAGTAGCTAGTGCTGTACCTACTATTCCAAAATCTTAGCTAAATGGGCCATCTTTTGAAGTAACTTGCCGAGGGTAGTCCTATAGTTTTTTTTTTAAATAAAATTTCGGCAATATTATTTTTTCAATTACAAGTCAAAGAAAATATGCTAATTTTAACAAACCTAGCAATCTTTTATGCTTGATTTGTGACTGCAATTCCTTAGTACGTTTATTTAGGACCACGTTAGTGAAAAAATTGTGGAATTTGTGGTCACAGTACCAACATATATGATTAGAAGTATTGGTTTTCCTGATTTTTATAAATTTGTCAGTTAAAATTTAAATAAACAATAGGGATGTTTTTATTAATTTTTCCCGGGACTGGTGTGACCCCCCCTCACACCCCGTGCCCGCTTGACGTTCGGTTCTGGGACACCCTGTATATTCATAAGCTGGTACTTGCCATGTGGTCACATTTGAGCGAGATCTGACGAGTAGTATTTGAGCACAGATAATGGGTTATCTGTGTATTTCAGTAATCTCTAATAATGCGTATTTAATTGGCTTCGACTATATTGATGATGTTCTCATTCTCGAAGATGTAATATGAAAAAAAAATCTATATCGATGGTGTGGTTTATTTACAATTAAGTGCATTTTTTATTTTAGAATATTTTCTGTATGATGAGAATTAAAAAAAAAATAATTTTATAAAAATATGTGTTAGGAACGATCTCTAAATCAAATTAATCATTTATTTGCAATACAATATTTTCACAGTTAATACATGAAGTCGGTTCCATTTTTTGGTAAACATATTTTTTGTTGTCGTTTAAAATGACATAATTGCCATGTGTTCCTCCCCCCCAGGTACCCGATAGCGCTGGCGATGGTGGCGAGCGGCAAGGTGAACGTGAAGCCGCTGGTGTCGCACCACTTCGAGCTGGAGGAGACGCTGGAGGCGTACGAGGTGGCGCGCCAGGGGCTTGGCATCAAGGTCATGATCCACGTGCAGCCCAGGGATACCAACAACCCCATCAAGTTCTAGCTGCCCCCCATGCCGCATGCCTGCAGACTTGCCCTCTCCCACTGTTATAAATTATAAATACGAATATAATTTTCCCAATGTACGATTTGCGTTGCGTTCTTTAGGTGTAAATCGGAAAGGAAAATACTAGGAAGACAAACCACGCAAGACTTACAGATAGGAATCAGCAATGGAAGTATTTTATTGTCACAAAATAAGAAAATGTATTTTTGTTACTAAGCTAAGTTACTTGCGAAACACGAATCTAGTAGATAGCCGAAAGGGATTGTAAAGCTACTAAGTACAACCATAACTGCTGGGCTACCATCGTTGCAGGTGTGTTTACATATTACGTACAGGCAAAAAGCTCAAGTTCACTCGAGCCAACCAGTCCTGGAAGATAACTGCATAGTGTACGAAGTGGAAAAAGTATTTGTTCTGCAAAAACAAAACTCAATATGGTTGTTTCCACAATTTTAAGGTGAGATCGAGGCCAGCTGCGATGGTATCCGATAGGAATTTAATAAGTTATGTAATATGTCATGCCAATGGACCCCATCTTTCTCCATCTTAGCGGAGAACTGCTCACGGGAGGGTTTTAGTGGGTTCAAGCCCCACACATCCTTTTCGGCCAGACTCGTGGTGGAAGTGCAGTGTGTAGGCAATTCCCCAACTCAAAAAATTCATGTAGGTGGATACCTAAATCCATCCTTTGTTCCAGAGAGTAGTTTGGAAAAACGTGTATTATGATACACTAATGCACGTATAGACAGTACACAGGGTCCCTGCCAAAGGTCTAGAGGTATTAGGCGTTTTAAAAAATATATCTTTGAAATTTTATCTCTATCCTTAAGAGTTTCGTTCATGTAGACTTAGCTTTATTTCGAAAAAGTTGTAATAAAAATATTGAAGCCTGGGAACAACGCAAATTTATAATAAAGCGTGTGATAATTCCAGTAATCAGAAGTAAATAAACTTTTAGGTTTTTGATAGGGTGATCGTATCGTACGTTACCTTGAGTTTAAACGTATGAAAGCACCTTAGGCATGGCGATGCTCAAAGTACTGGGTAGTTGTTTTTCAAGGTAGTGCATATATTTTAATAGATCTAGTCTAAATCATATTGTATCTAACGGAATTGTCACTAATTGCTTTATTGGAATTTATGTAAATGATGTCGATTCTATATGAATTCTCTAAATTTAAAATTCTCTATACCTACTATGGTACTTCTTATACAATTCACACTAAAATCCACCTTCGTGTAACACTTATATTGACAGTTCTTTTTAATTTTGACTATTTTATTCAAATGGTAATTTTACGTCCAAGATACATGACTAATCTGCTTAAAACATAATTGGACAGAAATGTCAACGCAAGCGATATAAGAATTTGGATTTTAGTATGAACAGAATAAGAACAACCACGAATTAGAGTATTTCAACGGATTTTAATTAAGCATAGAGAATTTTAATAGAACCGGCGATAAATATGTTATTAAGCAGGGTGTAAATGTTTTAAATAGGTAGTACATAAATAAGTGTTTAAGTTATCACAATGATATTAATGCATAGCGTTAATTTTAACTTTTAACTTCATTTATCTTCAAATTGTTATTATTTATCATATTAAAACAAAACTATTTATCATTTTCAGTACATGAATTGAAAGCGAATGCATTATGTAATGGATTTAAATTGAGAATTTATTTAAGTTAACGTTCGTACATTGAATAAACATAGGTAAATATGGAATCATACAAGATGAATTTATAGAAATATATTTTTATTATGAAAAATAATGAATTATTGTTTTATTTGTATTATGATCCATAGCAGATTTTCTACTCTCCCTCTCCCTATCTAGGGTATATTGTAAAAGTGACGCCAACATTGTAATTATTAGCTAATCTGTGAAATGAGGCTTTAAATCTTTACACGATCACTACTCGAATTACGAGAGCAGAAGCTCTACACCTGTTCGGCGACTTCAATTGTACATCCTGTTTTTCCATATAGCCATAAATTGTGAATACGTACCAGTCCACACACAACACTGTTCCGGGCGCCTAAAGGTTTTTTAGTACATTAAGTACAGTTAAACTACAGGCTGCAGTTCAGGTCAGGTGTAGAATGATTGACAGTAAGCTTTGAAGAGTATCAGTTTAACATCTCTTGAGCACCTCGCAAACCTACGGATCAACATGTTACTCCTGATCTCCATTTCAATCGGTGAGCCAGTGGCCCAGGTACTTGAATAGCTTGAGTGATGTTAACCCCCCCGGTCTAACCTCTCATTCCAATCCATTCGGATCTGATAGTGCGTCTGTCCACCTAACTACATTACTCTGGTGCCTGTACCAATGTTCATGAAATGAAATGAAATGTTATTTATTTGCCAGAAACACGGTTACATGATGCAGATCTTAAATTATTTAGGTTCTATTGAGCAGCTTAGCGTGCTTCGTCACAATAGGACATGCAAATATTATGTAAAACATACAAAATATACAATCAGTACTAATATTATAAATGTGAAAGTAACTCTGTCTGTCTGTCTGTCTGTCTGTCTGTCTGTCTGTTACGCTTTCACGCCAAAACGACTGGACCGATTTGAATGAAATTTGGTATGGAGATAGTTTGAGACACGGGAAAAAACATAGGATAGTTTTTATCCGACTGAGCAAAAAGAGGTTAATGTTTTCGCGCGATAATCGACATACGCGCGGGCGGAGCCGCGCCCGGAAAGCTAGTATTAAATAAATGTCAAATAAGAATTGAGCATTATTTGTATAATTATAAATCACAATATCCTAGTTATCATCTACATGCAATATTAAAATACAAAACAACTGAAAATAAGTCATTATCATTATAAAATCACAATAATTTAAAATTAAATATTTATCATTATTAAATTAATTATTAATATGTCATTATTATGAAATATTCTTACAGTCAAAAAATTCTTTTAAATTATAAAAACAGTGCTTCGTGAGGAACTGGTGTAGTTTAATTTTAAAGTAATTCAATGGAAGCTGGCGTATTCTTTTTGGTATTTTATTAAAAACTTTAATTATCATTACCGCACAATTTTTACGACGAAGTGCCGTACGGCATTTCGGTATGGTAAGTAGAGTTGGGTCTCTACCTGAACCTTTAAAATAATTATTGTCACATAACTTTGTGTATAAATGAGCATGTTCTTTCACAAATAAGCCAGCCTGCATTATGTAGAGGCCTGTAAGGGTTAGAAGATTAAGTTTTCTGAATAAAGGTCTACAGGAAGCTAAGGGTTCGACGCCTTCGATTGCCCTTATACACTTTTTTTGTGCAATAAAAGCATTATTTACATCAGTCGAATTTCCCCATAATAAAAGTCCATATCTCAGAACTGACGCTACGTACCCGTGATAAGCAGTGAGAGCAGTCTTTTTATTAGAAACTCGTCGCAATCGCTTCAAGGCAAATACAAATCTATTGAGTTTAATAGCAACTTGTTTAATATGTGACTTCCAGTTACAATGCTGGTCTACCAATAATCCAAGAAACCTATATTCTTCTACGTTATCAATTTTCAATTTTGTTGAAACAATCCCATTAATTCTGCGGGTAGTTTTGTATCCTCATAAAGCGTTTTACAGAGTTCGTTGTAAGACACTAAATCGAAAGCCCTCGACAGATCCAAGAATTATTAACCAAGCTTTTACCATATACCTAACCGCCACCTGCCGGCTGTAGGGACATGAAGTGCTGTTTGCCACTTTACCTTTTTATTCCCTTACCCATCGTATGGGAATAGTCCTATATTCCAAGGCTGGGACTGTACGGCGAGCATGCCATGAAGTATAAAAATAATATCATGTGGTATGTTTAGTTGTTTTCAGAAGTTATCATTTTGACGTGACATACATTTCACCCCTGGGTGATATGTAAAATAGGTATTTAGATAACAGAAGTTACAGCTACTATAGGTACTAACTAGTCAACATTGTTTGCCTGGAGATAACGTTTATTCTATATGGCGTATCATTTTGTCCATGGCTAGTCGACGCGCATGGTCTAGCTGAATAAATACTTTAGTTGGGTAACGTTTTGTTTACATAAGAAGGTAAAATAATTTATGATTATTACACAAGCTACATCCGGGATTATTTCTGCCCGCGGAGTGACGGCGGATGTTACCTTTCCATCTCTTCCCGTGCGTAAAAAGTAGAAGGCGACATAGAGTAAAATACCAGTGCCTTCTGAGGAACCGCTATCTCGCATTGCGATCCTGGGGATTTTGGCAAGCCCCCCGTAATGGGAGAGGCTGTTTTCGACAGTGGGCCATCCGGCTGATACAGTACGTACAGTAGTTCAGTAATGAAGCTCAGGATCATGGTGAACCCCCATGCTCGATTAAGGTAGAGAACCTTAATCGAGAATATATTCAGTTAATATACTACCTACTGCCTAGCTTATTATAAAAACTTACGCTCATATTTATATCTAATATATGAAAAACACGGGTGTTTGAGCGTGAACTTACTATGAGTCGATATCGCTATCGACAATGTTTCGGCTTCTACCGGAAGCCTTCCTCAGGATTTTGAGTGTGGTACGTCCGCCGCGGTCGCGTCACGCTTCACACTGCGGGCGGCAGCTCGCTGTGCTCGAGCCGACGGCGCTGGCGGCGGGGGTCGCTGCGGGGAGTGTTGTGGCGAACGCTGCGTTTTCGGTAGAGGATGCAATGCACCATCTTCATCGCTACTGCTTTCTTCAGATGACACCATCGCAGTCCGACAAGCAAAACTAACTGTGTCCACCATCTCCTGCTTCACATTTTTCAAACCTCCATGAAGACAAGTTCTCCAGCTTTGTGACAGCGCCCACCCTCTATCTCTGTTAAAATTAGGACGACGACTAATTTCTATAGCCTCGCGGATTTTGCGCGGTACGTAAAACTTCTCCTTAGCTAAAACCCGGGCTTTGTCGAAACGGATGTAGTGCGTCGTCCCAGATGTCAGGGCGTGCTCTGCCACAGCAGACTGATGGCTGTCCGCGTTCCTCATGGAGCGAATGTGTTCTCCGAGCCTTGTGGACACGTTCCTTTTTGTTTCTCCTATATAGCATTCACCACAATCGCATGGAATCATGTAGACTCCGGGGGTTCCTAGTGAGTCCTTATCTTTCGGAGATCGCAGTAATTGCCTAATTTGTGAGGGGGGGCGGAATATCGTCTTGATAGAAAATTTACGCCGTAGCAAGTTTCCGATTTTATCCGTCACCCCCTTGATAAATGGTAGGTATGCTACTGCCCTCTCTGCTGTTGTTGTCCGGTTCCGTGCAGACGTGTTTGCAATCCTATTGCTTTGCTTCCAGCTATACCCATTGGACTCTAGTACTGAGCGTACATGCGCAAGTTCCATATCCACATGTTGAGGATCACACAATCTTAGCGCTCTGTTAATGAGTGACCTAGGCACGGAAGCTAGGTGTGACGGGTGATGATGTGAATCCGCTTTTAGGTAACTATCGGTATGTGTTGGTTTACGGTACACGGTGTGTGAAATTCGACCGTTCTGTTTTCGTTTTACCAACACATCCAGAAAAGGCAACGTACCATTTTTCTCTTTTTCCACCGTGAAAGCTATTTTTGGATGTTTTTTATTCAGGTGTTCTAATAAGGGTATCAAGTCATCCTTATGTAGAATGGCAAACACGTCGTCCACATACCGCCACCAGTATTTTGGTTTGAATGATATGCCGCTCAATGCCGTTTGCTCAAACCACTCCATGAAGATGTTGGCTATCACTGGAGCTATAGGTGAGCCCATGGCAACACCCTGAAACATGGCAGCCCACGAAACATTGTCGATAGCGATATCGACTCATAGTAAGTTCACGCTCAAACACCCGTGTTTTTCATATATTAGATACTGCCTAGCTAGTAGCTGTAACCGGGATTAATATAATTATTGTAGAAGAAGAAGATATAGGTCACGTAGAATAATCAAACAGAAACCTCACACAAATTTAGAAGTGCATACAAATGAAGTAAAAAAAAATCTCATACACTGTCCCTTTCACGCTCCACTGGCTCACTGTTTTTTTTTATGATATCGTAATGGAACAAGCACGGGGTCCATCTGGTGTTGAGCTGTTACCTACCTAAAACAAATGTTCGTACCAAGTTCCGAACTGCACTGTGTCCAGCACCCTGTGAAAGAAAGAAGTTATTGAAAGAAGTATTTGAAGCGCTCGTAGCGAAGTTTGCTTAGCCATTCTGAATCGATCAGCAAAGTTAAGCAACGTCCGTCGCGGTCAAGAGTTGGATGGGTGACCGCTGGTGACATTACTACTGAGCGCTTCCGTGCTTCGGAGGGCACGTTAAGCCGTCGGTCCCGGTTGTTTTCTTAGGATGGCGGTCGTTACAGCATGGTGGTAGGGCACTTTGCGAATGCCCGCCTGGCTAGCTACCAACCCTCAAGTTGAAAATCTGTCGCCAAGCACCTAACGGTGTGTTCCGGCAGCTGTCCTTGAGAGCCAGTAATTCTAGGTTAGCCTGTACAACATCTTCGACCACATCATCACTTACCATCAGGTGAGATAGTGGTCAAAAGCTAACCTATTAGGTATAAAAAAAAAAAAAAGTTTCATGTTCCTGTAATTTCACTTAACCATTTCATGTTAAAAGGGACAGTGAGGAATATGTTTTTTTTGTAACTTGTATCGTGCATGTGCTCTTATTTTCTTTTTTAACTAAGCTAGAGAGATAATTTTTAATAGATTTTTTTAAATCACTATGTAGGTTCAGAATCTATACACCAAATTCGAATATCTACATCATAAGGTGAGATCATTTGATTTGCTCGAACTGACTAGGTACTATGTAAACATCAGTGATTCCATTCATGATAAATAAGTAAGTTTTACTGAGATCAAATCTTTCGAAATTACTCGTTATCTTGTATTTAGGTACAATTTACATTACACGTCATTTATCAAGCATTGTTTGGTAATATTATGTAAGATCTTGACATGACAAGGCTACAAATAAAATCTACAGTTTGTGTGGAAACATTGATATAAGATGACGGATAATTACGCCGCGGTACTTCATGGACCATATGACATTAGAATAGTAAGTTATTATTTTATTAGATTTTTTTTATTTCTAAGTTTGTAGATTATAATATATATATTTTTTATTGACAGGAAAAGTGGCCTGTTCCGGAAATAACTGATCATGGTAAGTAATGGTGTCATTAACCACGAAGATAAAATAACTGACCTTTAGGCGCAGGGCCTAAAAAACTCTGCAGTTTGCGAAGTTGTATTGTACACGTTTGTATTCAAACGTGTACCTACAATATTTATTGTCAGAATAATTACATATTAACTTCAGTACAAGTAGCAATAATGCGATTGATGTAAATATTTCGTAGCTCATATAAGAACGATGGTGGCATAGTACCTATAAATATATCGAAAAATAATAGTTCTGTTTGTGGTTTTTTTAAGATGTTCAATAAAGAGTTTCTATCTATGAAATAAACTACATACGTTAACTAGTAATTTGTGAAATGCAAATTTTTATGTATTTTTAATTTTGTAACGGGATTTAGGTTAGAAGTCTAGAACTCCGGTTGGATATGCACCATATCCCCTATTAAAAATAAAAATTACTGAAAACGCCGTATTAGAATGTAAATATTGTGCTGTGATCAAAACCAACCATTTTTTTTCTTTAATAGCCTCTTGTGAAGCAAACCCTTACTTAAGCGAGGGCCGACGAGGACTAGGCCGTTTTTTGTAAATAATTACATTTTTAGAGGTGCTGATAGAGGTGTCGTGCGTTGGCATTTGCGGGTCCGACGTGAAGCTGTACAGCACAGGCAAGTGTGGGACGGACCTCCTCTCCGAGCCCAGTGTCATCGGGCACGAGGGCGCGGGTGTCGTCGTCAAGGTACTCGCTGACAATACTAAAAACCTCACAATATTTTGGAACCAATATGTCTTAGCAACCTTCAAGGAAAAGCATATTAATCATAGAACCTCTTTAAAAGCCGGCAACATACCTATCCTTAACAGCTCTAGTGTGGTGGATGTCCATTATCCGTACGGGCTACTTGATTGACTTCTGATCACTTGCCACCCTGGGAGCGCCATGTTCGTGTGTCCTCATATTTTTTGTGCTATAGATTATATAACATTTCACCTTAATCTCTTGCACGAGCTGCTGGAACCTTCGTACACGATAGGAGCTCGAAGGCTGGAAACAGACCGTTAGTTTCTTGGCGACATCTTTTGTACTCCTGTGCGGTAGATAGTCAAGCATTCACAAAATGTAATTTCACCAATCAGAAACGAAGTGTTGGAGCTGAGACCCACGACAGGATTCAGTCCAACCATAGACACCCAAATGTTGGGGTATCATTACTTCTAACTAGAAAATCTATTATCCTAGAAGTTTAAAGACGAGGGCTACAATAGATGTCAAAGTTATATTTTGTAGTAAGTAGGGCGTAAGATTTATAGGTCAGGCGAACCCCCGATTATCCAAACGTGTGACGGATTTATCAAGAACCCAAGAGAAGATAGCACTCAAATTGAGACTTGTTAAAAATTACTTTAGGATAATATTAGCAACATTGGTGTGCCGCAATTTTAGAACGCAACTTTGTTCAATTTCCTAAACGAAACCTTTATTTTAATACCCTCAACGCAAACGCAAACGCATCCTTAGTCCCTTGGCTATCAAGGAGATTTTTGCCAGTATTTAGAAGTGGTAAATATTCTTTGACTCATCGTTGCGAAAAGTGATCTGCTGGCGTTGCGATTTATTCACTACACTCAGGCAAATTTCTTCGTCGTCTTCCTGGGCCACATTCCGCACTTTTGAGTAGTGTGAGTTTGATATACCCTTTACAGGTCGGTGGTAAAGTGACGTCCCTGAAGGTCGGCGATCGAGTAGCCATCGAGCCAACACAGCCATGTCGCGCGTGCCAGTTCTGCAAGCAGGGCCGCTACAATCTGTGCTACAAGCCGTACTACTGCTCCTCCATGGGCGCACCTGGCAACTTGAGTCGGTACTACAAGCACGTTGCAGATTTTTGTCACAAGTAAGAGAGGTCCTTTATTGTGTAGTACATTATTAAACTGTTGCTTGCGTCACAGGCTATTTGGTATTTGGCTATTTGGATTTCTGTTGAAGTATTACATGCGCCCAGACGCAGCATTGATGGGCAAGAATCAAATGATATTACAGTATACGCATCAAACTAATGTAGGTATATAGAAACATTTTGGACGGTCTGCACTTGTTGTAACAGGAGCTTAACATCAGGCGAGCCATTTCCTCGTTTCTTCCAATTGGATGTCGTAAGTGCTAATTTAGGGGGAAAATGCGTGTAGTGAGCAACAGCCTAATCAAGTCGACGTGAGCAGGGTATTACTGCACATTAGGTGCACAGCAGAGATATTTCACATCCGGACACCCTAAATTACTGTAAGATAACGAGTAGGTAGGTATAATTACCATCGAAAGCATGCCCAAGGAGGGTTTCGGTAAGGCAGGCAGGACGGCCGAACACAAACCTAATTTCAAAATATTTCTAGAGTTCATTCTCATATTTTGTGGGATTAAATGAAACGAAAAGTAAAATGTTTCAATCAAAGATAACAAACTATAGATTGATTGAAAGAAAGTGATTTAGCCCCGTAAGCCCAGGTAGCTGGGCTAGAATGTCACCGCCTCATCTCTACCCGTATTTGTCGTAAGATGCGACTAAGGATAACACACCAGAAGGCGGGCAGCAGCGCTTTCTATTAAACTAATTTATGCGATCCCCAAGACGCCTGCCAAGCGTGGGGATTATGGGAAGCCCCCTCATAATGGGGGAGGCTGCGTTCAGCACTGGACAATCCGGCTGATACAGTACAGTAGTAGTACAGATTTAACGATTTTCCTTAGAATACCAGATAAACTGAGCATGGAAGAAGCAGCAGCTGTGCAGCCGTTAGCCATCGCTATCCACGCGTGCAATCGCGCGACTATCAAGCTCGGCGAGAACATAACTATATTCGGTGCTGGACCCATCGGCATCCTTAGCGCCATGTCTGCACGTGCCATGGGCGCGGGGAAGATACTCATTACGGGTGAGTGCATTTATTACTGTTCCGTCTCCAAAGGGTAAAACCGAGCCCTGTCTATCTGTCCGTCCAAATGTAATTTTGGACTTTTGGCGCTCGTAGCAAAGTTTACTTAGCCATTCTGAAGCGATCAGCAAAGTTAAGCAATGTCCGCCTCGGTCAGGAGTTGGATGGGTGACCGCTGGTGACATTATTACTGAGAGCTTCCGTGCTTCGGAGGGCACGTTAAGCCGTCGGTCCCGGTTGTTGTCTTTGGATGGCAGTCGTTATAGCATGGTGGTAGGGCATTTTGCGAACGCCCGCCTGGCTAGCTACCACCCTCAAGTAGAAAATTTGTCGCCAAGCACTTAACGGTGTGTTCCGGCAACTGTCCTTGAGAGCCAGTAATTCTAGGTTAGCCTGAACAACATCTTCGACCACATGATCACTTACCATCAGGTGAGATAGTGGTCAAAGGCTAACCTATCAAACATAAAAAAAATAAAAAATAAAAATGTAATGGGTCGTAAGCTTGTAAACGAAACATTGCCAAACTGAAATTTAGGTATATTGTATAGAACGAGGATTTTAAGATGCATAGGGAAGAAGAAATCCAATGAAATCATTTTTAGGGGGCTCGACTACCTACATGAAAACGAAATAATTTTAATCCATATTAGTTTTTTTTTTATTTATTGCTGTTAGGCTAGCCTTTGACCACTATCTCTGCTGATGATAAACCATGATGTGGTTGAAGATATTGTTCAGGCTAACTTAGATTTACTAATATCTAACTAATTTACTAGTACTATACTCTATTAGTTGCGGGCATCGAGAAAATAACACAAAATAGGGGTTTAAATCTCGTTGGTTGCGGGGAATTTACTATAATCCTCTATTTAACTAACGAATACCGAAAACGCTTATTTATAATACCTATAGTTTTGAAGCTGTGATCAACACCAACAAACGTTTTCTTTCATTTACGGGCGGTTGCAATACTGAACCCTAAGGCTCGATTCCTATCGAAGTGGCAGTGGCTTTTTTTTTTTTTTTTTTGCTTGATAGGTTAGCCTTTGACCACTACAGGCTAACCTAGAATTAGCTGGTAGCACAGCTGCCGGCAATTTTATTGTCAAACCATTTTGGACTTTTTCTTTACGAAGACAATGCATAGAATCGCTGGAAAGACTTGTATAAGTCGCGCGGCTGTCCGCGGCTCGTCGCCGTCAAGAAAAATCAAAATCATTTATTTGATTTCTCAAGGAGGTCAATTACAAATTTTAATTTTCTAATATTCTACATCGTACTACCACGTTCAGCAAAAATAAAATATCATGGAAGTAATAAGTACGTACTTATTACTTCCATGTAAAATATAGAGAGAATATTTGTTTACATTATACGTAGGTGACAGGTGACAGCTTAGCAGACGCGAAACAGTACAAGCATTTTGTAATCACAAGCTTTATGAAGCAATGATGGCTCAGTGGCATTGGCTATGGACTGCCGCGCAGCAGGTCCATGGTTCAAATCCCGCCGCGGGCTTGAGCTTCACCGCATGTTGGAAGGGCATTTTGCGAATGCCCGCCTGGCTAGCGACCACCCTCTGTCGCCAAGCACCTAACGGTGTGTTCCGGCAGCAGTCCTTGAGAGCCAGTGAAATTACAGGCACATGAGACGTCTCAAGGTGAGGGGCGCAGTGCAATTCGTGACTTGTGACGAAATGCATCTGTTATAGGCAGAGGTTATCCGCTTAACATCAGGTGGGTCTCGAGCTTGACCCGTCACAATGACATAAAAAAAAATATTTCTTAATCAAAATGTTTTTCACGTGCAACTTGAATTTTCCTTCGGTGAGCATTGTAATATGTTTGGGAATTTATTATAAAACCGCACACAATTACCTAATAATAAAAATCAGCCAAGTGCGAGTCGGACTCGCGCACGAAGGGTTCCGTACCATTAGCTATACAACATTAGACTTCATATTTTAACCGTTTTTCGTTTTAACGTGCGTGAGTCCGATTCGAAAATGCCAACTTTTTGTATTCAAATAAACTTTTTGTATTTGTTGTTATAGCGACAACAGAAATACATCATCTGTGAAAATTTCAACTCTCTAGCTATCACCGTTCTTGAGATACAGCCTGGTGACAGACGGACGGACGGACGGATAGCGAAGTCTCAGTAATAGGGTCCCGTTTTTACCCTAAAAAGGACCTTTTATTTGTATTTGCTAATCTAAAATCTGGCACCACTATTTTATCTTTATTCCTAGTGTTAAAGTCGTGATTGTCACTGTTTAATATAAATTTACAAATTTTTTTACGAACATACATATATTTTAGGAAGTACGTGAAATAAACTAGCCTAGCAGCCTAGAAAATAGTTAACATACGTAGCTACGTATGTTAACTATTTTACGAACAGCATATGCAGCTGAACTAAGTCTTCCGGATATATCAGGATAGCATATCCGATAAAGTTTAATCCATTTTGATTCCTAGGAAGACGCATTGTCAATGAAGAGTTTACTTGGGCCAAGCTTAAATGTTTGGTTCAACATAAATAACATTTGGTAAAGAAAACTTTAAGCATTTAGTCTTTATTTAATTTAAGAGAAGATTATTAGCGGGAACCATTTAGAGTTCATACATAACACATTATTTACATGAATTAGTTCAATATCTTTCCTATCTACTTTAACAATCAGGGAGGTATCATCTGCAAATAAAACAGTATAGCAGAAATCTTTGACCATGCAAGGCAGATCATTGATATACGCTAGAAACAGAAAAGGTCCTTAAATTGATCCTTGCGACACTCTTATTTTTACCTGAGACCCGGAAGAAGTATTGCCATTCATTCCAACATTATATTTTATATACCTTTAATGTTGGAATAATTGTGTGATTATCTGGTCAACGATGTCAGCGGGCTGTGCCAACTAACCAACAATGGGCCCTTGTGTCAGACGTGGTAGAGTCCCGGCTGGCGACTGCCCTCGAGCTCGGCGCGGACTACACGCTGCTGACGAGGGCCGCGGACACAGACGAGCATATCGCACGTCGCGTCGTGGAGCTGCTGGGAGACAACCCTGACCTCTCCATAGACGCGTGCGGGTACGCGCAGGTGCAGCGCGTCGCTATGAACGTGAGTCTCAACCATGCCTCGACTGAACATCATCGTTATCATCACGCTGATCCCCCTTGGGGTGCCGGGCTAGAATTGCTCCCCTTAATCTTCCTGTGGGAGTCGTAAGAGGACGAAGGGAAAAATATATTTTTCAAGCAATGATAGCCGAGCGGTCGTATCTATGGACTGCCGTGCCGCAGTTCCTGGTTCGATTCCCATCCCCGGCTTGAGTTTACCGCATGATAAAAGAGCAATTTGCGAATGCTCGTCTGTGTGGATTGCTACCACCCTAAAGTAGAAAATCTGTCGCCAAGCACCAAAGTGTCGTGACTTCTAGCAGTCCTTGAGAGCCAGTAAGTATATAAAACCAGTAAGTAGGGTGATGGGCGCAGTGAAGTTTATCACTTGTGACAAATTGTATCTGTTATAGGCAGAGGTTACTCCTCAACATCCGACAGACAACATGCAGGTTCAGTCACATTACAATAAAAAAAAAATGGGCATCAACGCCTTCTGAAGAACTGTCATCTATTACACTTCGATTCCCAAGACGCCTGCGAGGCGTGGGGATTATGGCAATCCACCCCTATAGAGGGTAGCCTTTGTTCAACTGGAAACCAACCAGCCTTGTGGAACTCCGCTCCCTAACACAGAGTACGAGGAGATATCAATTATTCAGTTTGTAATGTGCAGGTGACCAAGACGGGCGGGAGAGTGGTGGTGGTCGGCATCGGAGACGACAAAGTGGAGGTGCCGCTGAGCCCAGCACTGCTGCGGGAGGTCGACGTCAGGGGCTCCTTCAGAATCGTTAATACGTAAGGATTTATCTTACTAATTGGTTGAACCGAAACTATTATTATGTGGTTTTCAATGAGTTAAGTACACAATAACACTGACACAATACATTGCAATCTAGACCAAATAAAACCTGCGTTGGCTTCTTAGCCTGTTAAAAGCATTTAACTCCGTTTCGCCCTTGCTACTTGTAAAGAAACTAGAAAATTTGCGTATTGCTTTATTAGTTCCCGGGCTAGCAAAAGAAAGCAAATTAAGATATGAAATATATTAGTGATGAACTTACTAATGGGTTTGGTGTGCCTCAAGGAAGCATTCTGGCTCCAGCACTCCTCACATTATATATAGATGATACTCAGGTATACGCTGAAGACACCGTAGCTTCCTCTAGTAACTCAAGTTGGTACGAAGCGTTTACTATGGCAGTGAGGAATGCAGCGGTTTCTTTATTCCGCTGGTTTGATAAAACTGATTCTAGTCATATCAACTTCTATGATTAATTCAACCAATACCTGCCTAAGTAGTATTATTTCGATTAGAAACTAACTTGGTAAATTCAATATATACTAAATGCCATATATACCTACTTACTAACCAGTGCTTTTAAATGAATATCTTATAAAAAATAAGTGATGTGCCATCTATTGCAAAGCAAGAATACCCCATTTAAATTGACTTCCGAAAAAGGATGCTTCTTTATGATAATATTTTCCTATATTAATTGTATTTCCAGTTACCCAGCTGCGTTGGCGGCAGTATCGAGCGGCACGATTCAGCTGCAGAAGTTCATCACGCACCACTTCCCGCTGGAGCAGACGCAGCAGGCGCTCGACCTCGCCAAGAGCGGCGCCGCCATGAAGATCATTATACACCTGCAGAACTGATGCCACTCTGTTTCAAATGTTACCCAGCGATTAAAATTATAGGCTATTTTTCATAGTGTATCTATATTTTTTTACTTATTCACTTTTTTTGAGCGGAATGAATGCATCTTTATATCCGAGACGAATAGGCAAATTGCACTTAAAACTACCAACGAGTTATCTAAAAATATTTTTAAATTTGGATCCCAAGGTTTGATCCCGGGTTGGTCAGGTACTAAAATTTATATTTTAGTGACATAACATAATAAGGTATGGCACTATAACCTGAGGCAGCAGATATTGATTACTGATAACTTTTGTTAATCAGAAAATTATGGTACTAAAGCGCGCGTAATGAAGTTTGCGCGATCGCATCATCACTTATCATCAGGTGAGATAGTGGTCAAGTGCAACCTAGTTCAGTATAAAACAAAAGAGACAGAAATGAAATTTCGAAGCTTCAACAACAATTTTATTTAACATTTTTCATTCAAATTTCAATTACATTTATTATACAAAAAGGTCCTTTTTTAAATTACTTCAAGAAATAGCTGTTTATAAAAGATTAAATTATTACTACAGCTGTCATGTTTGAGCCCGGCTCGAAAGTTACCATTTGAATGTTTCTTAATAAAAAGATATCATGGCTTGTTAGGTATCACAGCATTCGGCGAACGACCAGTCCATAGTTGTTTTTTTTTAACAAACGAGTACTGAGTATGTCTCTTGCACATTTCCGATATTGACAGAGTGAGATGGGTCATTGCCGTCATTGGTTGATGGGTCTATGTAACTACAGAGTTCAACAGACTTTGTTGATTACGTGGGCCAATAGCAACGCAGTAAAAGTATTGGTACTCGTTTCTTAAAACAGACTATAGCCCGAGCCCTATTAAAATTCATAATATAAAGGACGCATTAAAAGATAAGAAATGAAAATCTCACAAACAATTTTAACATGTCCAATTATCAATTAAATACCATTAAAAAAGAACAACATACTGTAGAATTGGATCCCTTCTTGGAAGTCGGTTAATAAAACAGGCTTTTAATGTGGAATATCCGTGGTCTGCCCCACCGGGAAAAAAAGCGTTTGTTATATTACACCACAATTTTTTTACTTATTTATTACACCCATTTTTTATCCCCAATCGTATAAAATTATGAAAAAAGCTTAGGACAATGGAAAATTGAAAATGCAATAGAATTACTGGAAAAGTTGCTTCTCAGATATTCACGGACGCCTAAAAAATAATTAGTTTATTAATAATAAGTACTTATCACAATTGAATCTTGTACACACTAATGAGATTTCCGCTTTCGAGACTCGTACAAACTCATCATATTAATTTACACAGTATTATAGTGTTGTCGAGTCTAGGATTCTCTTGACATTAAAAATGTATAAGTTATGGTAGTTCTTATTAACTTTACATTAAAAACTACATTCGTGTAACACTTTGTATGACAATTCTAAAAGTAGGACTATTTTATTCAATTGTAGGTAATTTTGAATCAGTTAAGAGAGCTCAAGTTACACGATGACTAAATCTGCGTATAAACATATTCACAATTGGACAAAAATGTCAAAATTAAGTACTGTCGCACGCAAGCGATAGGTTTTTTAATACGAACAGAATAAGAACATGTATAGAACGCGTTCTTATGTACATATAAACAGTATATCTAAAAGCTGGCATAAAAGGTAAGAAATGTAGATCGTTTTCTAATCTAATACTCTCCTTTTTGTTCGCATGGTGGGTAGGCCTTTTGCGAATTCGCAATGTAGGGCTCAAAATAACTAGTAAATTTTTAGGACAACTAGTACGGAAATTGGTAAAAAAAAAATCAGATCAAACAGTAAATTCTTGTACTCAAAATAAAGGAGTGTTCAACATTTATTACATATTTTACATAATATATATTATTTTCTTTGATGTTCAGAACTTTGACGATATGAGTACCTAGTACCGACACTATAGCTTAAACGCGCCGGCTCATGGACAACGCCGCGCGACCGCACATGTATGGGGTAGTCTCATGCTTGTGCGCAGAACTGAGATACATTATTAACAACTATTAAAGCTTAGAGCAGACGGGCATCAGTCTCCATTTTGCGTCCTACCATTTCTATGTTGATGTATATAATCAGCAAACAGCAGATGTCGATTGCAGCCCGTTGGGTGCAGGGCTAGAATTGATATTCTTGCGAACCTCTGAAAACACCCATAGGGAGGCAACTAGAGGTAAAATACCGGAAGGTGGGAGGCAGCATCTGTGCTGTCTTCTTTCACTACGAAACCCAAGACGCCTTCCAACCGTGGAGACTATGGCACCTCCCCCCCCCCCCCCCTTAATGACTGGCTGTGTTCAGCAGTAGACAATCCTGCTGATACTTTATAAAAATAGCAGATGTCGATTGCAAATGTTAAAGAAGATTAAGTTTGTTGTTGGCGAAGACCCCGGGCCGCGTGTTGAGGACGTTGGTCCGCGGGATCGGCATGCTGCCCAACTTGTGGCCCGCACCTGAAATGTTTAAATTATATTAGCTTTAACCCGCAATTTTTCTGAGTGGCTTTAGGCTATGTCATACAGCCACGAGAAAGACGTTGAACATCAGGTTAGCCTCATGCGGGTTCCGTAAAAATTACATTTAAATAAAATAAGACTTCTTTGCCGAACACCCACTTCTATTGTACTACACACCTATATGGAATATAAAGGTGTACAAACACCATTGTCATGGTGGAATATTAAAGACATTTTTGTAACGCGTTACATCTACTGTATCTGTGTACCACATTGTTGTGATTTAATTTTGAATAGGATCACAGTACAGAATCTTGATATTTTTAGACTATGAAAAATTTTCTCAAGCATGCTTGGAAATGTGAGCATTATTTTGACAACCTTCTTTGAGATAAATCGAAATTGCTGTACTGGCCAAATACATGCGCGCAGCGGCCGGCAAAAAAATTATGAAAATCTATATCTGTCTAGCGGCCAAATAAATTGATATCTGTCATAATCATATCTGTCGTGTAATTTAAAAATGGAACGATCTTTTACTTCGAAGCATGGCAACCAATGAGGTAACTTATCAAAGGTTTTATTTAAATTTCGATCTGGCTTGCAAATAGAACGCTGTTTATTGACAATTGTACATTTAACAACTGTATCTTCAAATAAAAAAATCTGCCTAGGTACTACTTTGTTTTAATTACCGCGCATTATTTGAGAAAAGCTCTATACAAGCCTTGGCCACAACAAGGCATTGATGGACTTACGTATGTGTGCCTCGGCTTCGCCTCGGCCCACATTTACACGTTCGTCAAACAATGCCTCCTTTGCTGGCCGCTGCAGTAATGTACTATAGTTATACTATTGGTGAATATTTCGCCATTCGTTCTGCTTTCTAACACATTAGTGGAACCTATGACGTGGATCTTTAACGTCTTGAACGTAAGAACTTAACTTTGAATACTAGGCTCTTTATGTAACTTGAGTGTGTACTACGTAAGAATGTACCAAGTGAAAATGGGTGCGAATGGGTGCACTATGTAAGACTGGGTGTACAAAATAAGAATGAGTGTACTAAGTAAGAATGGATGTTACAATTTCCTTAGTTTTATTATTCTTTGATTGTAACATAATTTTTTTATATACAAATTTTAATTCTCTGTAATTCATTACTCACATTTACCTAAATAAGGAAGAGCGAGACCCTCTAACACAGGTATGTCAATACTTAAAAGAGAGTCTCAAACATATAAACTGTAAATTAGATTAAGTTTAAATAAATATTTTATATTTTTTATTTGTATTGTATAACAGTACGAATGGGTGCACTATGTAAGACTCATTCTTACATAGTAAACCCATTCGTACTGTTATACAATACAAATAAAAAATACATCTACCGCGTAAGAATGGGTGTAACAGTACGAATAGGTACATTATGTAGGAATGGGTGTACTAAACAAAAATAGGTGCGCTTTGTAAGAATGAGTGCACATATGGGGGCACTAAGTAACAGTAGTTAAAAAATAATGCTATTTCAGACACTAAAAAAAAGAAAAACTACGTCCATGTGTAAGTAAGAATAGCTACAAATAAAGCATATTTGAGTATGTTTACCTTCTTGTTTAACGGGAGTGCCCCTACCCACCCCTCGAGACCGCGCAGCACCACGTGCCGCACTAAAGGCACCTCGCACAGCTTTCTTCTTTGCAGCAGATGTAGTTTTACGTTTGAACCTGAAAATGCACCCTATGTTTTAGCCTCTGGCCACTAAACCGATGGCAAACCAGTGAAGACTCAAATAACTCAGTGTATAAACTTCAATAAAGCTGCATTAGACCAATGTTTGGTCTTCAAGTAAATTATAGTTGAGTGTCATATTTCAAAGGGTATTATAGCATTCTTATACTTTATGTGGAAATTAGCGGGTGTAGGGAGAAATTCAACATTTTAACAGTTTTATAATGCTTGTAGGTAGCTAGATTAAGTAACGATTTTACATGATTACAAACACATTTTCGTGAGTTACAAACAATATTACTCGTATTGCCTTGAAAAGTTATTATATATATACATAATTATTATACACATAAATCACATGATCCCCCCTTAAAATCGTAAAAATTAGTAAAAAATATATATATAAGATATCGTAAAAATTATCTCCGAATCTCGCCTATTGGCATAATCCGAATATAACGTGATTCCGATGGCAAGAGGTGAAATTCCATCACTATCAGACTGCGTATGAGTGATAGGCGCTTTGTTAATTGTGATCGGTTTGGGCAAAACGAAAGAAACCTTATTCAAGGCGAAAGAAAAAATAACCGAAGTCGGTATGCGCACAATATTGTGATAATAGGTACTTTTGAACTATCATGGCACCGACTTCAATTCGTTATTTCATACTTTTGAGTATTGAAGTCGGTTACATTTTGAGGAAAATTTTTTTTTGTCATTGAATCATCTTTACGAGGGTGAGTACACCCTCGTTTTGAACCAAACAGTAGTTTGGAAATCATTTCCCTTCGGTCACATGAACTCCAGTAGTATAGATGATGGCCGCACCGTTTCCTTATTACAGATAAAAATAATAAAATCAGAACAAAAAAATTCATATCTCATGCCACCGTCTCTACCTACCGCCTAGGGATTACGGCGGTGTGTAACAGCGGGAGAAGGGGGTAAAATTCCCGCTAGAGATTGAAATAAATGTAGTAAGTACTTCTTCCGGACTCCTCCCCTGGAGGTCCTCCCGCGGCCACCACCGAAGCCACGGGCGCCGCGAGGGGCGGAGCGCCCCGCCTGGCTGGCGCCGGCCTGACGCGCAACGGAGCCCCAGTCGGTGTCGGAGCCCGAGCCGTCTGTGTCGAACTGCTTGTTCTCCTGTACTTGCTCCTCTTCCAGCTCGTCTTGGTACTGCATCAGGAGACCTGGGAACAACAATCAACTTAGGTAACAATTATTAAAGCTCTTACACTAAGAATTTGTAGAGCATGTTAGGACCCGAGAGAGGAATCGTATGGGAGATCCACGCCATATTAGACTCACCATAAATCAGGACCATGAGTACCTGAGGATGGACATGAGACCTCGTAACTTCTCGATCTCAAGAGTTTGAAGACTTAGAGAGAAAAGGAGATAGGTCTGTAGTCCGAAAAAGTTTTTGGATTTGACTTTTTGGGCAAGGGCAATATACAATATAGGCTTTTTATTTATTTTTTTATTGCTGATAGGTGAGCCTTAGACCACAAAAGGCTTCTTTCCAGCAAGCAGGTACAACACCTTTCGAAACAGAACTGTTCAATATATGAATTAAGATAGCAAGGATTCATTCACTTATGACGAAAGGAGGATAATCAGGTGCTCGTAATGAAGAAAGATAGTTGATTGTCGCAGACTTGTCGTTCGCATCTGTATCGGCTGACCAAGAAAATTGTTGAGTGAGCGCATTAACGGCAAGGTTGTGTGGAGTAGATTCATGACGTGATTTACCAACACCCAGAGACCGTAAGAATCGCCAGACTTAAGCTGGATCTTATATAATAGTAATAATTTATTTCTCAGCTGAGGTACAATGCTTAAAGATCTATACCATCTATACGTACATTACATAGGTACTTATGATAGACAATATAACATTGTTACATAATAGAATACTAAGGTATAATGGCTTGAGTTTATTAATCTGTTACCATATTGACGTGCAGAATCTACACTAAGAATACTCTTGTATCGTAGATTCTGTATTCTCTTCAATGTTCAAGTATAATATTAAGCATAGCCTAAAAATTCTACTGAAAATAAAATTATATTGAAGTCAGAGATAAATTTGTACAATCAAAGAAAGTTAAAATAAATTATATAAAAGTAAACTTAAAGTGTAGGGGGTGTGAGTAAGAGTATGTGTGTGTGAGGGGGTGTGTAAGTGTGTGTAGGTTGTTCATATATATGTGAGGGAAGAGTGTGTTAGTGTGTTTGGGTGCTAACTATGTGTATACTGACCCATTTTCTCGACAGCATAGCTGGATGTAATCTTGAGCAGCTCGGTGCCGTACTTGTCTAGATTGGCGCGCGTGACGTGCGGGATGGCGAGCATGTCGGCGGGCCCCTCCGGCAGTCGCACAGACATCGCCTTCAGCGCCGCCAGCGGCATCACCGCCGCCACCGACGCGCCGCGCGCTGCGCCCATCTCTCTACAAATTGTACACAAGCTTTGTTATACTTCACTGTATAATTTGACTCTTCACTATCCTTACTTATCGACGGACGATTTGCATAAGTATATGTGTAATTCTAAAATATAGAACTCTTTATTGAAACACCACAGTACAGATATATAATGAGTTTACAAAAAATAAATTATATTAATGTTACAATTGGCGGCCTTGTCGCTTATAGCGATCTCTTCCAGTCCCATCTAACTACAGGCCTATAGCAATCACCTCTCTACTCTGCAAGGTGATGGAGCGAGTAGTTAACAACCAGGTCCTAGGTTACTTAGAAGATCACCAACTGATCAGTGACCGTCATTACGGTTTCCGTCGAGGCAGATCGGCTGGTGATTTTCTCGTTTACCTCACTCACCGTTGGGCTGACGCAGTCGAAAGTAGAGGGGAAGCTTTAGCTGTCAGCTTGGATATTGCTAAGGCTATTGATCGGGTCTGGCACAGGGCACTTCTTTCGAAGTTGCCATCTTACGGCCTTTCCGAGGGGCTCTGCACTTGGGTCGCCAGTTTTTTGTCTGGATGGAGCATTCGTGTCGTTGTCGACGGAGCTTGCTCCGATCTCATGCCGATTAATGCTGGCGTTCCTCAGGGATCAGTGTTATCGCCTACGCTATTTATTCTGCATATCAATGACTTCCGGAGTCAGTCAGGGCTCTATCTTGGGACCTTTACTTTTCTTGCTTATGGTTAATGACTTGCCGAGCGTCGTCAGCCATGGAAAGTGCCTACTTTATGCAGACGATCTAAAATTATACTCTGAGATTAAGTCTGCATCAGATTGTCAGCTTTTACAGAGGGATGTGGATGCAATGTGGAGCGTTACAAACAAGATGGAGTTTAATCTCTCTAAGTGCAACGTGCTGACTTTCGGTCGAATGTGGCGCCCTCTCATTTTCCCATACAAAATTAACGATGAGGAACTAGTCAGGGTTAACACGGTAAAAGATTTGGGGGTCACATTTGATAGGAAGCTCACGTTTCATGATCATGTTTGTGCGCTTCTGAAGGAGTCGTTCAGGAGACTAGGTTTCGTCCTTAGAAATGCAAGTGATTTCAAACACAACAATGTCGTCAAACTGTTGTTCAGCACGCTTGTCAGGTCGAAGCTGGAGTCTAGTGCCTGCATCTGGAACCCATATGAGCTTATATATCACAAAGCTCTTGAGAAGGTCCAGAAAGCATACCTGAGGTTCCTTTACAAGCGCCAGTATGGATATTATCCATATATGTACCCTACAAATTTTATTATGGGGTGTTTAGGGTATCATTCGTTGCAGGTACGCCGCCTTAACGATCAGATTGTCACTGGCCTTAAGATTCTTCGGGGTACTATTGACTGTCCAGAGTTGGTCCAGGAATTGTGTAGGTTTTATGTTCCGGATAAATATATTAGAGGCCGACATCACGTGCTGTTTGCATAGCCTCGTCACCTCACAGTCGCGCGTGCTAATTCTTCACTGCCACGTATCCTAGCCGCGTTTAACGCTATCCTGGATCAAAATCCTAGTTGTGATTTGTTTGTAGATGGATGGATGGAACTGTTGTCTCTTTGTTTAATCTATTGTGAACGGTCTGAGTATGTTGAGTCTACGATTCCAAATTAAACGTGTATAAATTGTATAATTATTATTGACAAATGTTTTATTATATGTTTATTTAATATTGTAATTTATTTTTAGGACCATGTAAATTTGATTTTGATTAATTATTGTAAATGGTATGTCCGTAATAATTAATAAATAAATAAATGTTGCAAATCTGTAACATGCATTGCTATGCGGACGATAGCACGGGCGATGCACAATATTCTGGCCGTGCTAATGCCCCTCGCGTCGAAGTAGAAAGAAGCAGGACTGGTCTTGTGTCTAAAGTTGAGGGTTCAATGGAACTCATCTTACATTGGGGATAGCAGAACCTTGTCCAATTCCACCCCAAAAAAACTCAGATATGCGTTTTCACAGCGAAGAAGTCCCACTTTACAGTCGCTCCGCAATTTCAAGGTGTTCCCCTAAAAACCGCAGAGAGTATTGGAATTCTTGGCGTCGACATTTCCAAAGATGTCCAGTTCCGCTGTCACATCGCGAGTAAGGCTGGGTTGGCATCCAAAAAACTTGGTGTGCTTAATAAGGCAAAGCGGTACTTCACGTCGAGCCAGCGACTTTTGCTTTATAAAGCACAAGTTCGCCCTCACATGGAGTACTGCTCTCACCTCTGGAATGGCGCACCAAAGTACCAACTCCAGTCTCTCGATGCTATTCAGCGTCGAGCGATCCGAATTGTCGACGATCCCGAGCTCTCCGACCGACTTGAGCCACTGAGCCTCCGTAGAGACATCGGTTCACTCTGTATATTCTACAGGCTCTATAACGGGGAATACTCTCAAGAGCTTTTTGATCTTATACTGGCATCGCGATTCTATCATCGTACCTCGCGTCACCGGTTAAATGCCGTCATCCACATATAATCGAGTCCTGGAAATCTCACACAGCTCGATTTATGCGATGCTTCTTACCAGGTATGCGGTGCGGCAAAATGTGAAATGATCTTCCATCTGGTGTTTTTCCGCAGAGCTACAGTATGGATTCCTTCAAAAAGGGTTTTAAAAGAGTCTTACAGGGTCGGCAACGCATTGGTAACGCTCCAAGTGTTGCAAATGTCCATAGGCGACGGTAACCGCTTACCACCAAGTGGGCCGTCTGATTGTTTGCCACTCCATTAGTCCATTACATAAAAAATAGTAAAAAAAAACAACCATGTCTGGGGAGGAGTACTATTACTAAAACTTATTATATATTTATATTAACTTATTACATATTTATCAAAGGCTCAGGAAAAAATAAAAACAATATTCTATTCGAAATGGCCTCCTTTACCTTTTATACAGGCCTATAATCTGTCTGGTCACGAATATCTGAGTTAACGCACTGTTCCCATGGGAAATTTCGCCACGATTTTTTAAGAGATTCGATGTCGCCATGTCGTTTAGAGCAAGCCAAGCCTCTAAAACTGACCATAATTTGGGCTGTCTGTTAATTCTTTAAAAACACAGATTATTGTCATTGGTAGTTCCAGAATGATATAAAAAATTGAGTGATTTTGCCTACCACAAGTGAAGTTTGACGGAATTAGCAAGACGGTGAAAAACTTGGGCATAATATTCGATCAGACCTTATCTTGGGGACTTCAGCTAACGGAGATCAGCCGAAAGATTTTTGCTACTGCAGGATCACTAAGAAGGTTGCGGAACTTTCTTCCAACATCCACCAAAATTGCTCTAGCGCAATCTCTTCTACTGCCAATACTGGATTATGCTGACGCATGCTATCTGGATTTAACCGAAGAACAGCTGAATAAACTTGAGCGCCTACAAAACTTTTTCATCCGGTTCATATTTGGTTTGCGTTAATATGACCATATTTCTGAATTTCGCAATATGCTCAAATGGTTACCAATCCGGCGTCGCCGAGATGTTCATGTGCTTTCACTGCTTTGTAGTATATTATTTATTCCTACTACTCCACTTTACCTCAAAGAACGTTTTCAATATGTACATCATTCTCAGTTACTCTCCTTACGTTGTTCAAATACTCTGAAATTATTACCCCCTGCTGCGTCAACAATTTACTATGACAAATCATTTACAAAGCAACTATCCGGAATGCACTACCGGTTAACATCAGACACACCAAGTCCATTGAGTCTATTGGATAGGTAGTGCTTCTTCAACAGATCTTTGAAGGACTCAATAGACTTGGTGTGTCAAAGGACTCAGTGGAAGAGAATAAAGAACAACAGAATCGTTCTATTTTATGATAACGGGCTACAACGGAACCCTACATTGTGCGTGGCTCGACACGCATTGGACCGTTTAGTTATTTATATTATAAATACACGCATACACTTATATATACTATAATATTATACTTACTATAATATTATACTTACATATAAATTACTTGTTATTTTGTAATACTTACATATATCCACTACATACACAATCAGTACTAATAATCAGTCAGTCATAAAAGTGTCAATTGAAAATTTTGTCACAGACCGCAACGATGTTGTTCATGCATCGGCATCGTGAAGAACTTCGGTCAGTGACCCCCATCACTCGACTTTAGCATATAAAATCAGGACAACAGCCTTATTCCTCTTTCGCTGTAATCGACTTCTGTGCGGGTTTGCATTTAGACTGAGTTCAACATTAGAAGTCGTTATAAACAGAAATCTCAATGTGGTTTTAGGAAAAATTACAGACGAATTAATGTCGCCAATATCCCTGCTGCTCAGCGCTTTGCTTTTACAATTAATAAGGTGTGACTGCATTAGAAGTCAATTGCCTGACACTTCGGACAAGAGTAAACTGCCCCTACACGGCACTATTTTTTTTTATTATACTGAACTGGGTAGCACTTGACCACTATCTCACCTGATGTTAAGTGATGATGCGATAGATGATGGAGCGCGTTTACCTAGAGGGTATCTATTCACTCGCGTTTTGAAGGCTCCCATATTGTACTTAACCGGAAACACAGACTCAGTCATGGTGTTCCATTTCTTGGCGGTTCGGACCAATGGATTGAGTACTGTCATTTTCAAGAATTGGGCAGGAAGCTGACAGTAAAAATTGATTAATAAATAGATTTTTTTAATTTGAGTATTGGTGTAGTTACTTACCTGCAAGCCTCTACGAGATCAGCATAGCACCGCTCCTCTATACGTTTGATGAGCGCCGCTATCGGCGTGTCTTGCGGCGCAGCCCCCGCCCCCGCCCCCGCCGGCAGGGAGCTCGTCACGAGGGACTTCTTCTCTAACTTCATCGGGAATATAATCCTCAAGTTGCCGGACATCAGCCTGTCGGAGTAACGAGTGTTAATTTTCTATATTTACCAAGGTCTAATGCACTTTGGTATAGGAACTCCATTAGTAAGTGATTTTGCTATTGCGGGCAGTTACCATGGAGACCAGTCAAGAATGTGGAAAAATACTTTCAAGTCGGAGCTCGGCCTTCGGCCTCGCAAATTACTAACATTCTTCATCATCTAAGTACTCAATTAAGACATTTAGGAAGACCAGAATCCACCAATCCGTTGGACGGCAAACCATTTATTTATAGCTGTTAAGCTAACCTATGACCACTATTTTATTTTTCATTTTATTCGGAAAACATATAGTGTTAACATAGCATTTATATTTTCAAGATAAAATATCTATACACCATTTAAAAAGTTTTCGCATATATAAACTAATTAAACTTGCTTGCGTTACATTACGGTCTTTAAATATAAAAATAAAAAAGTTAAATACAAATTGGTAGATTTTGTTGTAAAACAATTACAAGACAGTTAGGGATTAACACCAAAACCAATTATTACAAATTTTAATTCTTACCACATTTGGAGGCGAGTTAAATAGATCGAATTCGGGACAGTTGTCCAGTCTGTTGACTATCTCAGTTGATTGTAAGTTGAATTGATGTGATCGAAGATGAAAGTAAGATTTGTAATTGCATTTGTTTGTATTGATGTTGTCCGGGCTAACCTAAACTTACTAACTCTTAAGAACAGCTGCCAGAAAACAGCGTAGGTGCTTGGCAATAGATCTTCTACTTAAGCTAGCCAAACGGACGATGTTAAGAACCACTAAGCAAACTATGCCAAGAGCACCGTCCCCTATGACGGTTAAAGTAATACAATTGGAGCACAAAATTTCGGCAGAAATGCCAAGTCCCAGGCGGCTGATATGGTATTAAGCATCTGACGCGAGATCGTAGGACGCGAGTTCGATTCCCGCCTTGGGCATACAATTTTGTACTCCAATAATTTGTATGCCAAGAGCGCTTCAAAAACCATCGAAGAAGCCAAGTTTCATTGTTTATGAAACGTGACACCAGTGGAGCCGTATACAGTACATATACACTTAAATAAAACGATGCTATAAACAAGAATGTCTGCTAAATCATAACTATATTTACCGCGCACACGTACCCACTACAGCTTTAGCGATAAGCTTGGCAGGCGTCTACGGGATCGCAATGTGAGATATCAGTTACTCAAAAATCGCTGCTGCCCACCTTCTGGTGTGTTACCCTTAGCTATCCCGGAAGGCATTCGCCAAATGTAAATAAAATCTTACTTGTCGACCTGCGGCCCCAGTATGACGTAGGCGCTGGCGATGTCGTTATTGACGACCAGCTTCTCAGCCAACAAGCCGCGCACCACCATCTGACGCAACAAACGCATCGGGTCGTTCTTGTCCCACGATTTGCACCTAAACATACAAAAGGTAGGTAGGTAAGTAGCTTTAAAATTTAAGAAAAAATACAAAACACCAAAGCATGGTTGTCTAGACCACATAAAAGCCGGTCAGCTTTATCGAGGTCTTAACAAGCAAATAAATTGGAAAAAAAACACCTGCTCTTAATTATTTTTTTCAAATATAAATCAGGTAAAGGTATAGATTTAAGGAAATTAAGGCTCTGCCTAGTTTGGGACCCTCTTAAATTTATTTAATGTGAAATTCTTATAATGTTAATTAGTTTGTATTGTATAAATCTTTTGGAAATTAATTATTATTAATACTTTAAATTTTCAGTAGAAGTTCGGAGCTTGAAAGCCCGGTAGATGGCGATGTGTTCGCTGTTATAGATTCTGCAATGTGAAACTGCAGTGCCAAATTTATGCAGAAAGGTTGCAAGTCCACTGGCTGATGAAAAATAAGCGCTTCTTTGCTTGATGGTTAACACAAATATCTCTGATTATAAATCAATAAATAGTACATGTCCTTACCGTCCATGTATGGGCGCGTTCTGCAGGGCAGCAGTCCGCTGCTGCATGGAGCCCTTGAGCGCCTGCGCGATGTGCAGCAACGTGAACTCTGCGCGGGAGGCGGTGTTCGTGCCGCGGATACAACGCACTATCAACTTGCACTCCTCGGTCACGTCCACCGGCTGACAAAAAAACAGACATGTGCTCAAATATACACCTTTACTAATTATAGATAGATAGATAGAAAACTCTTTATTGTTACACCACATATAAAATATTAAAGTTTACATCATATTCATTTAATTAAATAATAATAACATAGTGTTACAATGGGCGGCCTTATCACTAAAAGTGATCTCTACCAGGCAACCTTAGGATGGAGTTGAATAAACAAAACAGTTGGGGCGGGTGTAGTCTTACAATTAACAATGAAAAAAGTACAAATTCATAAAAATATTTTAAAAATAAAACGAATTTTACTATAGTTTCTAAACAAATGTATAAAAATAGGATATAAGTTTAAAAAAAAAAAAAAAACATAATATATATACGCATAAATAAATATATACATAAATATATACACATATCAACATACATAAATAGATAATGATATATATACATATATACGTATATATATATAAATAAATACATTATATAAAGATACATACATATCATAATATTATCCCATACAAAGCCTAGACATTGACAAAAATGTAGTGCAAAATTAATTGGACAAATAAAACTTTTTAACTTGATCCTTGAACATTTAATGATACTTGTGTTAAGTATTAACCAGAAGTAGAGTGGGTATTAAAAACAGACCGGTTACAATGTTGAACTTCTTACAAGCTTTTATCATTTATTATTTAATTACGAGTAAGTCTTATGTGGGCAGCAACGCCTTCTGAATAATCTTAAACTACGATCCCCAAGATGCCTCTTACAAGCGTGGGGATTATGGCAAACCCCCTTTATGGGAAAGGCTGCGTTCAGCAGTGGACAATCCGACTGATACAATACGGTACAAAATGTACTATAAAATCGTTCTTTTCTAAATAGAGTTCCTTACAAAAAATACAAAACGTATTTGGCAAGATTTATTATTTTTTGTTGTATGTTGGAATATAATTATACAAAGTTTGACGCATTTATGTATTACCGTGTTTAAGATAGGGCATAAGCAAAAAAAAAGCTTAGAAAAACACGTTATTTGACACGGTAAGGACTAAGTTTGAGTACTTGTGATTCCATTCAAACAGCTTTAGGCTGCGTGTGCGAGGATGACGAGCGTTGTGCGAGGATAAATAACCACTAGGATCGCTTCATTACCCTTGCCTCGCTGAAAGCCGCGATCTTATCGGTGGATATTTTCTTGGCCGGTGGGCCAATAAAATGCTCATCTTCCTCGCACATCTCTGGTGAACACTAGCCTTAATCTCTGCCAAACGAGAGTGTTATCTAATTTCATGTTAATAACGTGAGTAAAGCCATTAGTTCCTTTACGACTAACATGGATCCAAGTTTATCCCTTCCAATCACAGCAGGGTTGCACTTCTTGTATGGATATGGAATATAATGCGATAGAACGACTATCCACTTGACTCGAAACAAAAAAAAAACAGCGATCACAATCAAATTTATAATAATGAATGTGCAAAATTTTCTGTAATATTTTTTTTGTTTGTTTAGATTTTAGCATACCAAAATCGAGCAATAACTATAGCCAATATCCCGTTATCATTGTCAAATATTAAGAGTCCCAAAGTCAAATCAATATCAAGTCCACTCTCTCCTTCTGAACAGACTACATCTTCATACAGTACAAGTAGGTATTCGAAACTTTATCCTTGAGAGAACGTCAAAACAATCAATTCTAACACGAAACAGGTTATGGAGGAATGTTAAGTCGGCCTCTTCTCTCCATTTGTCTAAAGGAAGTAGAAGTTGTTTACAATGACTGCTATAATCTGATAATTGTAGCCTGAACTTATAGTTGACAAGACGCAGAAACTTACTTTGATTCATTCAATTTTACTAATATAACATTATATAGTTGTAACCAGTGCTTTTCTTCTTCGTAGGTATCGACGACTCACATTTAGATGAGTGACTGCCAGTACCCCAAGGATAGAGGCCTCGTACTTGAGGCCCTAAAGCAAGGCATCGGCACACTGGAGGCAGGACACCAAGTGACGCATGTCCTGCGTAGCGCGACAACTACATTGGTTCCTACGTCAGAGTAACCCCATTTGCTAATGTCAACCCGTGCTCTTTTACTTAGGTACCTTGTACTGCCGTCCGTTGAGACAGTTGTCGCATGCAGTGCGTTTATCCTGTATGCAGTGTTCCCGGTTGAACCTCTCCCCGAGGTAGCCCAGCACCATGCCCCGTCGGCACTCGCCCACACTCTCGCACACCTCCACCATCCGCAGCAGGTTCTCTATGTGCACGCGCTTCGCTTCCGAAGACGCCTGCCGGTCCACTGCACACACATACATTATCATTGTTAAATCACCACTCACCTGCGTGACAAACGCTACAAGTGTAATTGTGTTTGAGCAAATGTCATAGCGATAGCAATGAAATAACAGCTGTCATAAATCCAAAATGGTAATATTCAAGATGGCGGACATACTAAGAGCTCTGGTCCTGCTGAAGCGAAGTCGCTTCGTTTCGGCATTTACAGAATGTATTGGCTTAAACGTCGTCAATCTAATCGTAGATGACGACTTTAAGACCGCTTGCAGAATCAATGTAATCTCACGCACTGTTTAGTTGGCGGTCGTAAGAATAAAATTGGCTAAATATATATAAATCATATGACTACATTCATCGCCTTGCCGGCACAAATCAGACATAATGTATTTAAATATGTTTTTACTAATCGCTACAATTATACAGAATAAAATTAAACATTTTTTTTATCTCCAAATGCTGTTTCTTCTTCATGGTTTGCTTATTACTTTTATATTTGCTTTAGACGCATAATGACTATTACAGATAGGAAACAATAAAGAAATTAATAAATAAAAATACAAGTAGACCCGTCCGAAAATGACTAACATGCTAAACGACTAAATGAAATTTTCTACTTCAGGGTGGTAATTCGGTAATAATAAGCCAGTCAGTAGTAATGCCACTACTGGTCACCCATCCAAGACATGACGCAGCGGACGTTGCTTTAATTAGCTGATCGGTTTAGAACGGATAAATGCTAGGAGCGCTTCAAACATATCAGATTCCTTCAGCAACACTGAAAGGCGACACATAAGATAGTACAATAAGTATGTAAGTATGACTGACTGTCCAAGAGGCGCCTGTGCCTGACGACGTCGCTGTAGGAGTAGTAGAGGATGCAGTGCGCCCGGTCGCCGTCGCGGCCCGCGCGGCCCGCCTCCTGGTAGTAGCCCTCCACAGACTTGGGCAGCGAGTGGTGGATCACGTACCGCACGTCCGCCTTGTCCACGCCCATGCCGAACGCTATCGTCGCGCAGATCTGGAAACAAACGTCCAGTCTTTATATGCGCTACTGGTGGACAATCTTAAAGGCTTCAAACTTACGTTTGCTTGGCTATGGCTGATTTAGATTTTTGCAGTTGCTGGCGCCTGCAGCCTTCACCTGCCACCTTGTGCCAGCGCTGGACCACGGTAATATTATCTATACAGTATTTTAACTCGGCTCTGTCGTTGAAATAACTACCTACAGCCGCGCGGTACGTAAACATGCGATAGGGCTGCCCGCCTCCAGCATTTTAATTACATTTGCCTACTTTTTGCGTTTCCATTTAGTATTGTGATTTTTTTTTATATAAACAAATAAAATACTTTGCGGATTGAACAGGAAGTGTTCACTAAAAATGCATGTTGTTTTTTACTAGTAGGTAGATTTAATCAAAAAACCATGTTTATGTTTCAAAATAATAGGTTTTAAAAATTTGAGACCGAAAAATATTTGTGAGACGTACGAAATGCTTTATTATTAAATTTTAAGGTATTAAAAATATGCATTCTAATATATAGCTTATAACTATCAATCACTTTCCTTTACTCTATTCACTTTTTTTTATTTATTGAGACATTTTTTTCGGGGATAAAAGGAAATACTTGTCTATTAAAAAGACACATTATGTACCGTCAACTATATGTAGACTATAAAATAATTTTACTTACTTACAACTTACTAGTAAGTAAAATTATTTTATAGTATTACCTTTCGGTTTATAGGTAATCTAAAAAAAGTTATCTCTGGATGCTAAGTTTGATGAATTCATGTAACCAAAACCAGCACAATATATCTTACTCGACATATTTAACATGTAAATATGTACTTGAACTTATTTTTGGTAAAAAAATCGAGCGGATATTGTTAATAAAAAAAAACAAACCATTCGCTCCTCTCGTGTTAAGGCCCTTTTTTAGTCAATCAGTAGGTAAATTTAGCGCCCGAGAGTTGCGGGCTATTGACACTACGCAGCGTTGCGCTCTAGTCGCACAGCGCGCGTCAGGACTCACGTCGCTCGCTCGATGTCCCCAGCCGCACGCTATTAGCGTCACAGTGTAACTTAAAAAGTTGATCAACTGTAGGTATCGTAGCTACTAAATCCAGAACTGCATCTAAATAATTATTTTGTTCTGGTGAAAATTTTTATTCGCTTATAGAATAAAAATATTCGTTTCACACTAAGTACCTACTTTTATTAGATTTTTTTCGGATACATTGTTTTTAGGGTCGACTACGAAAAATAAATTCCAAATTCAGAATGAGAACGTCCAGAACAACCTAGATTTTCATTTTCAGCTAAATAGAAGTAACTTTTGTCACTTGGCAGACGTTATCGTTATATGAATTCCGAATTTGGAATAATAACGTATACAACAACCTAGATATCAATTTTTAGCCAAATCGGAGTACTTTTATTCACTTGGCAGACGACATTGAAAAAATAAATCCATATTGGGAATAATGACGCCCAGCACAACCTAGATATCGATTTTCAGCCAAATCGGAGTAACTTTCTTCACTTGGCAGATGACATCAAAAAATAAATTCCAAATTCGGAATAAAGAACAACCTAGATTTTGAATTTCATCCAAATCGGAGTAACTTTCCTCACTTGGATTACGTTGAAAAATTAATTCCAGGAATAAACCCCTCCAGAAAAACATAGGTAGGTACACTAATCATTGAAAAGTATGCAATAACTTGTTAAAGTCGGTACCATGCTTATCTAAAATACTCTATTTTCAACTTTGGCAAGTTATTTTATACCAACTATACATATACTCTACAGGCGACCACATACCAGTATGCATTTTTTCAGCTACCTTACTCATATTGGTAACAAAAATAATAAAATAAATAAAGTCTAGTGTATTATTCATCTTTTGTTTCGGTAAAGGTTCTACACAATATATCAAAATTTCAGGTTTGTTACTCATTCCATTTACGAGCTAAAGACCAATGACTTACGGACGGACATACAGACAGAACTCGGGCACTCATAAATACGGCTCCGTTTTGCGTTTTGGGCTCGGAACCCTAAAAACAATGTATCCGAACAAAATCTAATAAAAGTAGGTACTTAGTGTGAAACGAATATTTTTATTCTATAAGCGAATAAAAATTTTCACCAGAACAAAATAATTATTTAGATGCAGTTCTGGATTTAGTTAAATTCCAAATTTGAAATAAGGACGTCCAGAAAAACCCATATATCGATTTTTGGCTGAAAATGGAAATCTCGGTTTTTCTGGACGACTGTATTTCTTCCCTTGGCAGGCGTCATCGAAATATTTATTCTAAATTTAGAATACAGACGTCCAGAAAAACCTAGATATCGATTTTCAGCCAAATCGGAGTAACTTTATTCACTTGGCAGACGTCATCGAAAAATGAATTCCAAATTTGGCATTATGACTTCCAGAAAAACCTAAGTATCAATTTTCAGCCAAATCAGAGTAACTTTCTTCACTTGGCAGGCGTCATCGAAATATTAATTCCAAATTTAGAATACAGACGTCCAGAAAAACCTTGATATCGATTTTCAGCCAAATTGGAGTAACTTTATTCACTTGACAGACGTCATCGAAAAATGAATTCCAAATTTGGCATAAGGACTGCCAGAAAAACCTAGGTATCATTTTTCAGCCAAATCGGAGTTACTTTATTCAGTGGGCAGATGATATCGAAACAAGTATTGACAGCAAGTTATTTATTTTCGCTAAGCGATTTATCGTTACATTGAAATTAAAACTGCAATGTAATATATATTTATGAAATTGTTTTATAAAGGTCTTCATTCTGATACCCCACTCGATGGGTTTGGAAGAAAAATTTTTTTTTTACCTCACAATATTGGGTCTAAAATCCGCCAGTTTGTTTTTCATTTTTTTTTATTTACCTAGTGTCACTTGAGTTATCAAGAGGAATCTAACGATATCTCTTACATAAGCATCGGTCAAGCCGTTTAGAAGTTATGGTGGAATAAAGAAACTCACAAACATACATACATGAACCCTGAAAACATAACTCTCCTTTTTTAGGCAGTCGTGTAAAAATAAGTCCATTTTGGGAATCATGACGCCCAGCACAACCTTGATATCAATTTTCAACCAAATCAGAGTAACTTTATTCACTAAATTTCTGGTTCTCAAGGACAAGGACACATAGTGGTACACACTGATAAGTGCTTGGCAACAGATTTTCAACTTGAGCGAAGTAGATAGCCAGGCACTCATTCGCAAGATGCCCTGCCACAATGCAAAATTAATGGTTCTTAAGAACACAGCGGTATACACTGAAAAGTGCTTGGCGACAGATTTTCTTCTCGAGGGTGGTAGCTAGCCAGGCGCGTATTCGCAAAATGCCCTACCACCATGCAAAATTAATGGTCCTCAAGGACACATAGCGGTACACACCGATAAGTGCTTGGGGACAGATTTTCTTCTCGAGGGTGATATCTAACCAGGCCAAGTTTTATAATATATATTACAGTAGAATATTTTGATTGAAATAATATTTCATATTACGAAAATACCCAAACTTATCGGTAGTTGCATCGGTTAATTTTATTATGTGGGTAGCCAAGCGGTAACCTTTATCAAGCGGCATTCTAATGCTCTCGTGATCTCCCGATTCAGACAGCTATAATCTGTTTCCAAAACCATACTATACTTTTTCACTATGGCGCGTGAAAACAATGCCATCGAGAAAGTTTTTTTTTTTATTTAGGGAGAACATACATGTTGACTGCCGCTGTTGGCTGTTCAACTCCATCGTACTTTGCATTTTTAATTAATTTTTTTAACTTATTTCTAGCACGTAATTGACCGGCAGAATTTTGTTGGAGAAAACGACACACGTCCTACCTCGATGACGCCTAGGCGGGCACTAAACGGAGTGCGTGAGAGCTTGAATCGTTAGATTTGTAGTTTTTTTTTCTTGTTAAGAAACTATAGCTGAATTAGAAAATGTGGCTTCATACGTTACTAATAAATAACAAGCTCTATCTATTGGTATAATTTCCACATGGTTTGATGATAGTATCTTTTAGTTCCAGTCATTTAAAAACCGAAATGGTGTCATGTTTGATAATTTTTTTTATCGAAGAAATTGTTCATAATCACGTTTTCGGCTTCATACGTTCCTGGAGAGTATGTTCAACTTTATGTAAATGATTTTATTTAATCTAAATTTTCAGTGCTATTTGAGTTACAGATTTAAAAAAATGTTTAAAATAACTACAAGAGGCCCTTAACGGCACAGTTGCTATACTCGAGACTGTCTGCGTGCCGAGCGCGTGCCGAGATCGAGGCGCGGTATAACTCGCGTTTCGTCCTTTTATAAGATGAAATACTGTATAGATAATATTGCCGTGTCTTGACTGTCAACGTATCGGAACGATATCAATAATTCTAGATACTTTTCTTGTCCACACGTATGGAAATAAAGATGTGTTTTTTTTTTTATACCACTTATTATGCTATTCTATAAGGTGGCAAACAAGCATACGGCCCGCCTGATGGTATGCAGTTACCGTAGCCTATGGACGCTTGCAACACCAGGGGTATCACTCGCTCAATTGTGTTAAGACGATTTCACGGCTATGTAGCACGTTACAAGCACGATAGATAGACTCTACGGTCAATAAAATGGTCTGGGTCAAATGGCACCAGATCAAGAGGTCGACCAAAGGCCAGATGGGCAAACGAAATTGTAGCGTGCGCGGTTGGAAGTTGGCTAGAAAGAGCTAATGACAGAGACGGATGGCATTCATTGGCTTATACCCGAACGGGGTCCATGCATTAAATAATTAGGTAGTGGATAATTAAAATAACTAAACTAATTACAAAATAGAATTTATAATTAGAAACCAAATTCATCTAAGTGTAAATATATGTAATTGAATTAGGTTTAGGTTAATGAGTTACCAATTGCTATCGTTTAATGTGTACTATGCATGGAATCAAATTAAATAAAGCTTTATTATTATTGATATATAAGAAGATATCTGCCTTAAGGCACCGGCAGAGAGGCAACTTTAATCCTATTTCTTATCCATTTTGTCATCCAAGATCGTTTCTCCATTAACATTTCTTCATCTAAAATCTTCATCAGCTCCTCTGCTATAAAGCTATAAAATATTAATAAGCTCCTCTAGATTTGTAGCTAGAGGAGCTGATTAATATTTTGGATGAATCAAAGATCTTGGACGACAAAATGGATAAGAAATAGGGTTAAAGTTACCCCTCTGCCGGTGACCCGCGTCCCTCCCAGCGCTGACATGCCAGTGAGACTGACGCCAGCAACTGCATATGTTTAAATGATGGTAGAGAGAAAGGTCATTTAAAGATAGCGGGTGCCCATAGACAGGCATTTTTGCCTTGATTGTTTTATGAGTTATTGGTCATATAATTTTACTTTTAATTTGCATCTTTCTTTGACACAGAGCTATTTTGCTTTCACGGACGCCCCACTCAGAAAGATAGAGAAGTATATGGGTCATAATCCAGGCGGGCCCAGTGCGGCTTGGTGACCACCCACCACGCCTCATACACTACTGCTATCCCAAGAGAGCAACCTGAAAAGGCTGCTCATCGTGCCTTCCGAAGCACGGAAGCGCTCCGAAGAGAACATTGCTTAACATAGTTGATCACTGTACCGAAGCAAGCTCTGCTGCGAGCGCTTCATAGATATCCAAATTTCCAAACACATTTTTTAATTCTTATAAGGCAACTTTACCACTTTATGCCTATCAGCGACCCATCCCGTCTGTACAGCTTCCCGCTTCTTGTCGGGTAATCCCGCGTGGTATGGCGCCGCCTGTATGCCCATTCTGCGCAAGTCCTCTGCAAGGTTCTCGCATTCTTTGCGCGAAAGGCAATAGACTATGCCTGAATCCCTAAAATTTAAGAGTCTTTAGGTAAAAGGTTTTGGATTTTAATGATATACAAGAACATATATTTTTTGCAAATGTTCACATGTAGAAGATTTTGTATATATTCTTCTTCGTATATTCGACACTAGAATCTATTTTCCTGTAAATGGCTCTTAACAGGTGGAAGAAAATAGACAAGTATATTAAGCAAAAAAAATACCATACATTACTGGCGAACCTAGAACAACATAATCTTGAGCTAGAATATAGTTTTTGCCCATTTATCAATAGGACTCTAAGAACTAAAAATATATAATTGAAACCGCTAATACAACCTAAGTATAACCGCTTTTCGGAATAATATTAACATATACAAAAATATTCTTTATGACAGCTGCACTATGAGTATTTGAAAAAAAGGGATGGGAAAAAATGTTCACCTATATCATCGAATATATCCATATTCAATATATATCTTTATCCAAGAAAACATAATGAGGATTTTAAATCTGTTCTTCCAGTCCATAAGCTTGTATATTATGTGGGTCAAGTATTTTTTGATTTTACACTGTATGAAGTGCATTATTTGCTTGCCCTTAATTATTCAGGCATACCCTTCTGTACCAGGAAGTGGGCAGCAGCGCCAACTTTTATGTTGTGAACAGCGAGTTCAGAATTATATCGACAATAAACGTACAATTATTTACATTTAGCAACTTCAACTGATTCGAATCGGTACTGGTTACTCTTATCAGCCCTGTCTCACTCCGCACTCCACGGTACAAAGCTACAGGCACATCGGCGTATCCGTCCGGATGGGATTATTGTACGGTGTGTGCCACGTCAGAACAAATCAGAGTTATGCAGTGGCTATGCGATAGAAAGAGAGGATAGAATTGTAGGTGAATACAAATATTGGGTGCTCCATGCTTTGTAAGCTGAAGTGCAGTTTATTGCTTCGTAGCTAGAGTCGCTTATTTATTGGAATGGCTTTGCGGAGTGATTCTTCTGGTCCTTTTTATTCTGTGCTCTTGTAAACTAATCCACAAGAGCAAATAGTTTCCTAAAAGTGTTAGAGCATTATCTCTCACCTTAGTACAAACCTTTCCACGCACAAAGGACTAACTACTACTACTGCCTACCCAAGTGATCATATTTAACATTGTATTGTTTTACTGTATGTACCATTAGCATTTACACCCACACTAAGACCTCATGTACAAATGAGGCCTACCCATATAAATGCACATCAATAATTTACTATGGAGGAGCGCGCCTTTGTGGTTGCACAGGTCTGTTCTTCATATTAAACATTATGCTGATTCTAATATTCTTAGATCCCTATAGGAAACTAACCTGTAGAACCTCTCCTTGATGAGTTTGGCGACATCCTGATTGATACCCTTCGGTTTCTTCTCGCATATCGAGTAGCACAGATTCGGTCTGTTGAAACTGCACAGGAACCATTTGCACCTGACACAACGGAATGTATTTTTTTAACTTTAGCCAACGAGCAATGGATAGAGAGCAACTGGAATATTTAAATATTTAGTAATAATTTTTTTTTTATGTCTTTGTGACGGAACAAGCACGAGGCCCACCTGATGTTAAGCGGATTAACCTCTGCCTATATCAGACGCATTTCGTCATGTGACGAATTGCACTGCGCCCGTCACATTGAGACATACATTTGTTAAGTCTCGTATGCCTGTAATTTTTCTGGCTCTCAAGGACTGCTGCCGGAACACACCATTAAGTGCTTGGCGACAGATTTTCTGTTTAAGGGTGGTAGCTAGCCAGGCGGGCATTCGCAAAAGGCCTTTTCGCAAATTTCACTATGCGGTAAAGCTCAAGCCGGCGCACTAAAGAGCATTTTGCCTCAAAAACCGGACAAAATTATTTTAACTTTTTTTTTATTGGAAATGAATAAAAATACATAAGTGAATACAGAATATATTATTTGGCACAAATGAGGTAAAAAAACATAACGAAAACATTAAATATCAATAAAAGAATGACTTGAATCAATCCGATTCATCAGATTGATTGATTCTTGGAGTTTCTTCTATATCTATCAAAATATTCTGTATAGTTCCAAAGCTTCACTTAGGAAGGGTTGACTTTTGCTACGTTTTTACGCGATTCCTAGCATAACTTATAAATGGGTCTGATGTGAGAAACAGCCTATTCAGGACATCTTGATTACACTGCAACCTAGAAAATTTTCTCGCATAATCTTGTCGGTATGTACGGTAATGCTTACTACGGGCCTCCGCAGCCTCTTTCGATAGCTGGTCTATGGGTAAGATGGCATATTTTATTACTGTCGATCCTCAAAGCAAAGTAATATAAGTGTGTGATCAAGTAAGTCTTGAAGCACAACTTCAACACACGTCTCCGTAACTCGTATTGACTCTGGTTTTGGATAGCAGAGTTTCTTTGCTTCTCTTAAGAGGATAATATAATACAATACAAGGGAATATACCTACTCTTATTGGAATCGTGTAACAATTCTTATCGCCTCCTTGTAAAGTCACCTTTGACAAAGAGTTTCAAAGCTTCATCAGGTGTGTACTTCTCTATTTTTAGTTTTTGAGCGGTATTTATTACTACTGTACCTTTTGGCTCTTTTTGGTGTTGAAGTTGCATCTTTTATGAGTTTAGAGGCCATAACATTTACTGACATTCGTTGACTAACGCTAGCTGCGAAGGTAAGCTCCTCAACAGGTATCTGATCGCAGAGTTCTTTTGTTTTCTGTCATTTACTACGATCATGCAATTCTCGGAAATCCTTGCTTGGGCGTCCAGGCTTAGAACTACGTGATATGTACTGGTTTTGACATATTTAGCCATTCTTCGTTTTTCTTCATATTTCTTTCTTCAATATAGTTGAAAGTTAGCCTCTTTTATCTAGATCTCTTCTTCAAATCACTCTTGATGGTTTGCAATTCGTTCTGGGGAAATCTCATCATGTCGTGGAGTTTTTGTTCCATAAATGGTCTTATCCTCAATTTATCTTAATGTTTTGTCTTTGAAAGGCATGTATAACGATTTCCGAAGCACCTCGATAACATTTGATGTCAAATCTGTAACAATAGAAAAATAAACAAAATAAGTTAAAAAATAACCAATATTATTGAAAATGTACCTGTGGTATTCAAAATTTTTTTTTTCGGGGAAGTGGAAAGATGTGGAAAAGGTTTTTACTGTTTTGATATGGTGAATATCTAAGATTTATTATAAAAATAACAATATAAGCCGATCTTTCGCGGCACTATAACAAAAACACTAATTTGCAAAAAAACATACAATAAATTCAGAAACTTTCTTGCATATCATTTTTGGGCTGTTAGAATACAAAATAGTCATTATTATTAAATATATTATATATAAAACTAAGGTACATACCTTGTTCTCCAGTTTCCATAACGGTTTTGTTCACTATCCGCTTCAAACAACATTAAACACCAAACACAAGTTCGAAAAAAATAGAGCATATCGAAAATGTATGCGTGCATACTAAACGAAGAAAAGATTCCGACTACCTGGCTGGAGTACAGCGGTGGGAAGTGTTCACCTTATCATAGTTTTATGATAGTACGGTTATTCAGGTATACAAAAATAATAATTTTGATTTGATTTACTGTAGTTTCTATTTCTCACTTTTGTCCGATTTTTGAGGCAAAATGCTCGTTAGTGCGGCGGTGGAAAAAAAAAAACCAGATAACAAAACTTTGAAAATTTTGTGCTTTTCAAATTTGCGAATGTGATTTTCTCTAAGCATGGGATGCTAATAAAATATCTAAGTTAAAAACACTACATATAAATATTGTTTTTTGCATTAAGATTTTTCTATTATACCTTCATCTATTGGTGGTCGATATAAAGACCGCACGAGATGCCTATCCACTTGCACACAAGCAATCTCACAGACGCGTTCGACAAAACAAATTATAGAATTTTTGAAAATCTGTCGCCAAGCACCTAACAGTGTGTTCCGACAGATGTCCTTGAGAGCCAGTAATTCTAGGTTAGCCTGAACAACACTTTCGACCACATCATCACTTACCATCAGATGAGATAGTGGTCAAAGGCCATCAGACATAAAAAGAACTATCTAAGCCATGACGTTTATTAAATTTTAAACTCACTGCAGACGATCTGTTAAACAGACCGCACCCATTAAAATTACTTACATTAAATAATACTGTACCCACTACTGTAAAGACATGTTTCAGTAAAATATAATATATCAAACGGAAAATGAAGTTTTTGAAGCAGTGATAGCTCAGTGGCATGGCTATGGACTGCCGCGCAGCAGGTCCATGGTTCGAATCCCGCCGCGGGCTTGACCTTCATCGCATGGTGGACCGCCGTCAAGTAGAAAATCTGTCGTCAAGCACCTAATGGTGTATTCCGGCATCTGTCCTTGAGAGCCAGTAATTCTAGGTTAAGCCTGTGAACACCTTCGACCACTTACCATTACTCACCATCAGAGATTGTGGTCAAAGGCTTACCTATCAGCAATAAAAAAAATTTACTAAGAATCAATCAACAATGTTCACCGACAAATATGGAAGTAAAGTTAGCGGGAATTCGGTAAAAGCAACCCACCTGGCGACCTTGAGCTGGTGCAATATATCCATCCGGACGCGAGGCGTGGCGGTGGCCGTCAGCGCCATGATGTTGGTGTCGGGGAAACGTTCGCGCAGCACGAACAGCCGCTTGTAGTCCGGACGGAAGTCGTGGCCCCATTGGGACACGCAGTGAGCCTCGTCTATCACAAACCTGATGGGAAAATACAATACTCTATATGTATGTAATATATATGCCCATATATACAATACTCCCCCCTGTGGATGCCGGGTTACAATTGCACCCCTATATCTTCCACTGAGAGTCGCAAGAGACGAAGGGAAATACAACAGAATTTGGGCAGCAGCGTCTTCTGAAGCACTGCTATCTTACACACCGATCCCGAAGACGCAAGCCAAGCGTGGAAATTATGAACTCTCCCCCTTGGAGACCTTGGAACATCGATGGAGCTTACTGCTATTGATGTGATGTGATATAATCCTCATCGTCCTACTACCCTACACGCATGCGGGGTTGGTACAATATGTCTTCATTAACAACACAAAGGACAACAAAAGAACACAATTTAAAAAATATGTTTTCGCTAACAACACAGGAAAACATAAGTTCATAATCGTTAAAAGATTTGGCTTCGGCTTTATGGCCAGCCCTGACGTCAACCCTACTTGAAAATGGTCTCGTCGGTAGTATACCAACAGGCGGGTAATCAGGCCGTTAAGATAGTAAGGAGCCCTGTTGTGCGGTAAATGTGCGACAAAACCACTCTACAATGCACATCGACTGGATTGATGATATTGAGCGCATTATTTTGCTTGATCGTCTTCTACAAAAGCCTTCTACTGGAAGATATGGAACAGTCCTTATATTTTTAAGCCGGATACTGTACACGTTACACTCAACCAGGCACAATACTAGAGGTAATTTTTTTTTATGAATTCACTGATAATGTGCTCATGCCTCTGAATCAAAGTACCGTCTTCTTGCACTCACCTTATTATCATTTTATAAGCCGGTCAAAGCTGTCAGTTTGAGATAGATTGATTGGATCCAGTTTTTATCATTATGATATCGGACATCTTTATACTTGGACATTTTACTGGTTATTTTTATAGTTGAACGGTTTTCCGATTGGGAGTTTATATAGTTGGTCATTATTTTGACTTTGGACATTTTACTTTTTTGACATTAGTACTGCATTCTGCAAATCGCGTGACGCCTTTATTGGCGGCTCGCCCACAAACAGCTGATATTACATTTAGTTATACATCTAGCTAGCATATGCAGCAAGTGTCTATGTGTCTAACGGCACATTTTGCATACATCATGCATGACTGTTACCTGGCTATCTTTCCCCGTGAGTAGAGCATGTCCAGCATGGACTGGAACTTCTGCGAGCTAGAGATTTTCTCCGGTGTGACGTAAAGCATCTTGATGGGCGGCTCCCGCAGAGACAGCTTGTGGTAGATCTCGTCGCACGCTGCCAGGGACACATCGCCTGACATATGGGCGGCTGGGATCTATGTAAACATGAAGAAATCATTTTTGTCTTTACTGTTTATAATATTTATTTAACAGATGATAGGTTAGCTTTTGACCACTATGTCCTCTGTTGGCAAGTGTTGATGTGGTTGAGGATGGTGAACAAACTTAATCTAGAATTATCGTAACTCTCAATCCAGAGACCCCTTATGGTGTCGGGCTGTAATTGCAACCCGTTATCATTATTATGGCGGTGTCCGGGATGGAGAAGTAAAATCTAGAACACAACTCCAAGAGCGGAGGTAAATAACAAAAAATAAACCTGGAAGGGCACTCAAAATAAACTGCAGCATACAACTATTCAACCTGGTCATTGTCCCTTCCGCCGCCAATGTGGCTCTTATAGGAGCAATCGGATATCCAGAAAGTTATATATATAGCGACTATGTTTGCTTTGGATTTTCTCGAATCTAGACATATTATGCAAAACCTCTTTGCATACTCACATCAAGGGACAAAAGTTTATTGACTTGGTCCAGAATCAACGATTTTAGTGGCGATACCACGATCGTAACCCCTGGAGTCAGTATAGCCGGTAACTGATAGCACAGCGATTTTCCTGCAATGAGAAAATTACAACAAAATATACTACCTTTTGCCTAAAAATTCGATCATCATCAAGATTTGCTTCACGACGGTTTATTCATGTCATGACACTGCTGCATTCACTATCACAGAATAAAAAGGTAATTTCTATTCTAAAATGAAATGTCAAATTATTTACCTCCTCCGGTAGGCATAAGTACAAAACAGTCGTTGCCCAATAGAGTTGCGTTTATAACTTGCAATTGATTCGGGCGGAAAGACTTCAAGCCGAATTTCTCTTTAAACATTTCCATCATAAGACTAGAATGCGGGTAGTCAAAACCATCGAATTCCCCTGAAACATAAACCAGATTAAAAAATAATTCTTAATTTAAGAAAATATTTCTTTGACTATAACTGTGAGCGCGTTTTACGATAGTTCTCGAAAAATCGATATTATAGACATTTGGAAAGTCTTACCAGTAATTCCATCATTCTGCGTGCCCGCATGAAAATCACCCATACCTTCATATTTATTTTTACCACTTTCCTCCGCTACAGACTGCTCCATCAAATTCATTTCCGCTGGCTCTTGAGTTGTCAGTTTATCCATATCATCTTCGAAATCTTCTATTCTATATTCAGGCCAGCCATCCTCATCTACTGGTATTTCTTTATTGTTTAAAACTACTTTACTAGTACTAGGTAGAGAGCTGTCTAAGGTCACATCATTTGATGAATCAACAGGTATCACATCCAAATCGTCTAGGTCAACTAAGGGTATTACATAATCATCGCTATATTCCTCTCTCACTTCTACATCCTCATGATAAGAAGTAGTTTCTTTGACTATAGGAGATACTACTGTACACGGTTTATTTATATTTAGTAAGGAATTCCTACTCAACTGTGGAGGTTGGAATTCCACCGAACTATTTGCTACTGGGACACATTTCGGCGATTCTTTTGCAACAATAGGTTTCAATCTTTCCGTGGCATTTTTTATTCGTTCTGCTGTAGATGATTGTATGTCTCTGACAGGCATTTTACTATCTTCCATTGTGAGCCTTGAAGGTTTTTTGAAAACGAATTTGCCTTTACTTTTGTTTCTGTTTTCACTGGTATCTAAGGAATTATCTAATTGGTTACTATCATTTAGGTCTTTTAAAGAATCGTTAGATGGAGAGAAAACATCGAATGACAGAGATTTTTTGCTTATTAGGTCCGAGTATATGGTTTTGTTGGGTCTAGCCCTATTAAAATTGACAACATCAGGAGTTGAAGTTTCTGGTTCATTCTTCCGTGTTTCATTGTTTGGAGGTTTTTTACTACCAACCTGACTGGATTCTAAATCGAAATCATCCAGGTCATCATCATAATGGTTTATTATAGATTGGCTATCGTTGCTATAGTTACTTATATGATCATTTTCAGGTATTTGTGTATTCAAAGTTTCATCAAGTTTTGATTGCATAGCTGCTTTCAGTTTTTTCTTCAAATTTTTCATTTTAGTGTATACCCTCCTGTCATAACCGGGAAGTTTTTCTTTTATAAAATTTGGTATTTTATCAAAAGCATCACTGATTTTCTCAAGCATTTCTATGTACATGGTTTTGCATTCTTCTCTGTCTTTATACTCTATGTTACCTCCATTCTGTTAATTAAACAATACATTATTAGGTACTAATTTTTATTTTAAATATACAAAAATTATAAAGCTACTTTATATTAGTCAAAATGGTCTTCTGTTAAAGTTAGCACCAAGGATTGTGTATTATGCACCCATGGTATTGTTCTACTTTTCATATTTGGTATGAAGACTGCAGCTTTATTCGCCACGTTATATTAAATAATTTTCAGACTTACCTCATCAACCTTTTTCACAGCAGGATGTTCGGAGACATTTGATAGAAAACCTAATATAGAGTCATCAATTTTTAATTTTTTTATGGGATCTTTATTCTTGCTTGGGCTATTCTTCTCTGGTGTTTTGAGTTTTTTCTGTTTATCAGGACTATTTTGTACATTCTTCTTTGGTGATGTTGTTGTAGCACTTATTCTGGACGATGTATTTGAAGTTTCTGATGTGGGCGTTTTACATTTCTGTTCAAACACCGATGGAAAATCTTGGAGGTCATCCTAAAATGGAATAAATTTAGTATTCTACTAACTTTGCGTAGTACTATATACTCTAATATGTTTTATCCCTAAAAAATATACATTCAGTCAAAACAATGCTTCTAAGCATATAAGTAAATTCAATATTAAGGCTGATTCATTCCAATTTTTTTTTATTGCTCATAGGTAAGCATTTGACCACAATCTCACCTGATTGTAAGTGATGATGTGGTCGAAGGTGTTAACACGCTTAACCTAGAATTACTGGCTCTCAGGACAGCTGCCGGAAAACACTGTTAGGTGCTTGGCGACAGATTTTCTACTTGAGGGTGGTCGCTAACCACCGGTGAAGCTCAAGCCCGCGGCGGGATTCGAACCATGGACGCGGCAGTCCAGTGCCACTGAGCCATCACAGCTTCAAAACATATTTAAGATATTAAAGTTTCAAAATATTGTCTTAATCGTGCATCTGTAATCGAAAATCTATCAAAGTCTATGCAACTTTACATGGTAGGCTTACTTGACAATACTGTAAGCCATAGCAGAACATATAAATATACAAGAGTACAATATATCATCTAGTCAGGAGTTACACTGTCGAGTGTCAAAGAAACTAAAAGGTGTTGAAAAGTTCATAGTATGTTTGGATCATTTTAGTTTGTTTTTTATTTCAAATATGATGTAAATTTATCTTTAGACTTTCTGATAATACTGTAAGCTATAGCGGAACAATTAAACATACAAGGGGACATTATATTAATACATCTAGTTAGGGTTTTCACTGTTTCCGCCATCCCCATTCTATACTCGGACATCCAGAGATACTCGGAAGCGCCACCGCTATATGGTGGATATTCCATTTACCCGAACGAAGCGATTTGCTTTTTCTAATAATAGCTATTGTTTCGTTTTTTAACACAATGGTAAATAAATTAAATAAAAAAGTAAAAAACACGACTGCAATATATATATTTTCGTAACTTATGTTATTTATCTTTCCATTGAAATTAAAACCGCAAGTTTTATATATATATGAAATCGCTTTTTAAAGCCCTTCATTTTGAGATGCCACCCGATAGGCCTATGCCTATCGGGTGGCATCTCAAAAAAAATTTTTTTTCTCTCAATATGGCGTTTAAATCCGCCAGTGTGTTTCTTTAGTATTTTTATGTACCTAGTGTCACTTGGGTTATCAAGAAGAATCTAATGATATATCATACATCAACATCAGTTAAGCCGTATGGTGGAATAAGGAAAATCACAAACATACATACATTAACCCTGAAAACATAACTTTCCTCTTTTTGGGCAGTCGTGTAAAAAGGATCCTTTCGTCCCATTGCTAAAACTAATATAATAACACAAAATATGTAGTTACTTAAACAACAATACTGATATTATGGACATCAAAAAACTCTAGCTAGTTATTTAAAAAAATACTGATATGATCAAAACGTTGTGGTCGCACTATAAACTTGCATCTAAGCGTTTCGCGTACGAAACGCCGGAGCGCGGCAAAATGAACACAGGTCCTACCTCGATGGGCGCTCGCGCCGTACTGATTGCGTCGCGCTTGTACATTTCAATTTATGCAAATTTAGAGTTCTATTAAATATTTTTTCATGTCTAACAAAACAGAGTTAATATCACATTTGAGATTATATTAATTGAAGAATGTACTTTCTTTTGATATAATATCTGTTTGGAATTACATTTTATTTTACGCAATAAATCGTGTTAAACTGCTGATATAATTCTTAGAAATTGGCGCACGAACTTTTTTTTCTTCTTTAATAATGATTAATTATTGATATTCTAATACATTATGTGTCAACAAGATTATATGCCTGAATTATTAGCTTTTTTTAAAGTTAATTTGATGAATTTTTATACAAGAAATAGAACTCTGAAGTTGGCTATGTGTACTTTAAATCGTAAAACAAGGTGCGGGAGATTGGTCACTACAAGATAATTAAAGTTATGTTTGTAAATGTAGTACATTAACTGAAAATAGAACAGCTTATTCTATTTTTATGAATTATTCAACAAATTGTAGATCTTTCCTGTGATTGTAAATTAAGCGCTTAAAATCTTCGATTACGCGCGTTAAACGTGAAATGCCTCTTAAGGTTACTCAGAAAAACTAATGCCGCTTTGGACACGCTTACTAGGAAAGATGTTACAGTAGTTAGAGACAGTCCTGTCTTTTATTAGTCTATACTCTATACTTATCGTAACGACATCTTCATAATAACTACAATAAAAACCGACAGAGTCCGTCAGACTCGCCTGATCTGAAGATCAAAACATGATTTTTTGCTATATACATACAACAATACTTTTTTTATCTGTTGGTACGTAAACTACGGAGCATTTGGACTTGTTCTTATTTGCATATTAGCCAACACGCGAAAATACATCAACTGTATTGTTAGTCTAAACAAAATAGGATACAAATTCCATAAATGCATAGATATACAAACATTTGAATTTAAATTATAGGTACTCACCACATCCATACCATCATTATGTTCAACACTTTTACTACTATTCTCTGAGTCTCTAATTCTTTCCAAGTTATTGTTCGTTGATTTGATGTGATTTGAAAGCAAGCTTGGTGAAAGTTGTACATCATTATCCAGACTTTTTACATTCTGAAAAGAAGGAATATCGAATTTAGCAAGTTATCAAGAACACCACACACGCGATCAAGGGAGGCAGGTTCGACTGTATACTACCGAGCAAGGCCTCGTCGCGCCGTCGAGGGTGGTAAGTCATAGTCGCAGCGCGCAGTGGAATAAGTCTATAGAAACTGGTGGACTGCTATCTGCAGCGGTATTTCGATGATAAACAACATGAAGACTCTCATACCTGTATCCTACATATTTAAGGTAAATTGTTAAAGGCACTGAAATTTTGCCATTTCATCAAAAAAAAACCTGGGGCTTTGCCAGGTTTGAAATAAAGAATGTTTTCTCTAAAATAATTTAAGTAATTAATTACTTTTTGCAATAGTGGTGTGGTGACGTGTGATATGAGGCTGGCGGCAATGGTGTTGAATGAATGGTTAGTAGACTGAAGGTTTTATAGGTTCTTTCATCTAAATGTTGACATCATTTGTCAACGATTAATGCAGGAAGCCTTTGTTATTTTAATGTGTCTAATACATCTCTACTATACTCCACATAACAACAGCCAAGTTTCAAATACATCCCTAGCCAAAGCTACTGACTCAGATTAATTAGATACTTACATCAAATGATGTGACACGGTTTTCCTGACTCTTGAATGGTGGTGTAACTAGAAAAATGCAAATAGTTTTTTTTTTATAAGTAAGCATTTATGCATGCTGCACCATATTATTACATTTCTGTAAGATGGAAACATAATCATCAGCAATCAAAATTAATATTCTTGAAGGCTTCGAAGTCATATAGATTTCGAAACACTTCACATGGCATCTGGTTCCACGTTTTGGCAGTGCGAGGCATAATATGCCGTGAGAATCTCACAGTTGTAGACTTCTTTGGCATGTCCGATGACGAAATTCTGCTGAAGGTATTGAACTGCAGTTTCTCGAAACACTCCCCATAATCGATTCGGTATAAGATGCACAGTGATCCAACATCACTAAGCTGCGCCATAGGGTGGAGACGAGACGATCATAGTACCTCACTAGTAATCTGACTGGAGGCCCAAAGGAGATTCAAATAATGAATAGATTCAGGCGTTACTTTGCGAAAATCCATATTTAATCATAACAAATAAATATTTTTAAAAGTATCTTAAGAAAACATTAAGTAACATTTTAATGATACACTTAAAAAAATATAAAAATATATATCTAGTGACAATTCCGCCTAATTTTCCTGTTATACCCCACGTGACGTAACAAACTCCACGCAGCCTAACCGGAAGAATATTCGACCACAAAATTCCCCGTGCTATAATTTTTACAGACTCTAAAAGCTGTCTACAAGCTATACTTGCAAATCAATTCAAATCCAAGAACAAATTCCCCATAATTTTAAAAATTAAAGAAGCCTTATATAAAATCCATCAGCAAGGGTTACAAGTAGTTCTAGCATGGATACCTGGACAAGTAGGTATCCCAGGGAACGAAACTGCAGACTCTTGCGCCAAGAATGCTACTATTCATGGTAATAGAGATTATTATAAAGTTTATTCCCACGACCTCTCTTCAACTTGTCAGCCACAAATGCGTATTGCTTGGGACAAAATTTGGCAGATATCTAAGAATTCCAAGGGAAAATTCTATGGTAATTTACAAAGTTCCATTCCCACTAAGCCCTGGTTTTTTAAATATAAAAAATATTGTAAGAAAGTTACATCTACCATATGCCGTTTACGAATGGGTCATGCCTGCACTCCTGTATTTTTAGGCAAAATAAGAATTCGTGATCATTCTATATGTGAGTGTGGTCTTGATGAAGGTACTGCAGATCATATTTTTTTCAGTTGTTCGATGCTCCGCTGCTCGCTATATGATATGCTTCCATCAGAAATTCCTCGTCCTACTAACCTTTGCTGTCTTTTACCCCTTGTCTTCTCCCCTTTCATCCATATAATATGTAAATGTATAGTAGTCAATAAAATAAAATTATAGATTTGTATTTTATTATATATCCATAAATATTAACAAAGTATATGGCATCTACACGCATGTGTGTATGTATATATATATATAGATATGTATATATGGGTGCATGTGTGTGGATGGGTATATATATTCGTGTGTAACTGTATATTTGACTTTTCTAACCATTTAATTCATGTATGTATTTGTGTCGTTTTGTGTACGTTCTGGTTTTGGTTTTATTACAGAAGAATATCCCCAGATGCAAAATTGAAGATCTGGTAAATACCGATCATTCTTCCCTCCACCGACCAATCTCCAACGTTTGTTTCCCACTCTATCCACGTGACATTGGCGAAATTGTGGCGACCCCGCAGAAGCCATAAGAAATAAGAAGTTGAAGTTGAATATTCGACCAGTTTCGCTTCTAAACGAAGCATTTTCAGGAGGTCTTGACTCACCGAGCGCACGATCGAGACTAAACAGTTTAGTCTTGAAGAGATTCAAAAACCTACTCTAGTCTGAATACACAAGGTTGTCCTAATAAATAAGTCTAATAGATACCTATGTAGGTACGTATTATCTATTTAAATAAATCAACAGTCACGGCGTCAGCGGGTACTTGACTAGGACTCGGTAAAAAAACTAGCCTACGAATAATAAATATGTAAAGAAATTATGTAAAGAAATGTAAGTCAATCTCAAAAACAGCAGAACACAAACCTTACCTTGTACTTAAGTATATCTTGCGGCGCAACAACATTACTTTGACGCAAACAATCGGATGCGATCATATCTAAACGCCAAAACAATGAACCAATCCATTTTTTTTTATGAAATTGTTACGGAAAAATCGCGAGTGGACTAGCATTTCAACACAAGTGACGAATTGCACTGCGCCCGTCACACTGATACAAAAAGTTTTTAAGGCTCGGAAATTACGAAATAGTGCCAACATGATATGGAAAATCTCATAAACCAGGTACCGGATGGTACTGCAATTTAAATACACGATACTCAAGGATATAAGTAATACTTTCATCGATTTCAAAACATGTTTCCTAATAATTGGCTCGATAGAAAAAAATCTCAAAAACACCTCTGAAAATAGAGGATTCCTACTTTTTCCACCAGATTTTAGTGTATTAAAAATTGGTTTTTTTTTCTAAAATATTGATTTTTTAAGTACAATAAATTTCATTGATTATTTTAATCCAAAAAAAGCACAGTTAATGCGTACTGAGCCTGTTTACAAAATGTCACATACGCCCTTTCATTCCGAGAAGCGTTAACATCATGTCGCACTATTTACTCCAGCGATCTACGTATATTGCTATCATCCTCGCTCATATCGCGGTCAGCCGCGTCATGCGTCGGACCTGTGTCACTTTTCTCGGCGATCTCAATTAAAATAAAACATGGGTAAAATTATAAATAAACGCTTTGGGAATGCAAAAAATCGTCAAAAACGCATGATGGACATAATAAGGTAAGCATCTATGGCTTCCTTTCTCCATGTACCTATGTATATATCTCTTATATTAATGAAATTATGATATGATTGTGAACCCTAACGCAATATAAAAAACACTTCAAACATTTTACAAGACATAGGTACAACTTTAGCTACCTAAAATAATTATTATAAGCAATATTCAGAATTTTTCGTAATGAATGTGTTGTAATTATTTTAGATGGATCATGATTAATTTATACAGTTTCTGACAATAAGGCACACAGGTTATGTACATAATTTTCGACAAATCAATCGTCGTTCAAATAGCGCATAGTAAGTGACATCGCTTCGCAATTGAGAGGCACGTGGATCGAATCCAGCGTAAAGAGATTCTTTTTGGTCTAATTTTAATTTTACGACATAATTCTTAATAATACAATAATAATTTTACGTATGTACGTGGACCAATATAATGTGTCTGACAGTAAGGCATAAACGATATGTGTGTAATTTTCGACACCTTGGTCAATGATTGTATAGTGTGTAACTACTGAAGTCGAATCAGAAGATCGAGTTCCGTGGATCGAATCTCACATACCTAGATTCTTTTTGGTGACTTTTTTATTTGTATTACTTTTTATTTGATACGTATTATATTTACGTATAATTAAGTTTTCTGACGCGTATTCAATTTACGATTACAATGCTTGCAAATTTATTAGGTATCTCGAGTTTCCATGTTTTCATATAATTAGAGAGTTTAGTATATCTAATGAACGTGAACATTAAATAGGTACTACCTAATCTAGCTACCTGAACACGTTTTTTCATAGATCTCGAAAAAGTATGTCTTGGATGGACACGAGTTGCCACAGCGTAATAGTTACAGTAGAACAACATTTTCAATTTACTACAAAGCTATGTTGAGTAAACACCGTCCTTCTGTCCACTACTATAGAAAACACAAACTTTCATACATGGAAAGTTATTGAAATATTCATGGTATTATCGAGTTCGTAATATATTAGTACATATAAATTAGTAGTAAAAAGATGGCCGTAAACGTTTGATGCGATAGAGATAATGAAATTCTGAAATGAAAACTTAATACAAAAAGATGAAGCCTAAGCTTCTGCTTTAGAATGAGACTTTCCATGGTTTTCTTGAAAAGCATAAGAATTAAGAACTGACTAAAAGAAAATGAAATAATTAGCACCATACCAATACTTACGTAAGAACATCGAGTAAGGTGCATTATAGAGGACTTAACTATAACGCCCTTAATAACCAAAGTATAGCGGATATACTACCAAAGAGAGTATTCCCCAGGACGTTTTGGTGTTAAGGGGCGGCCGGTAATTCAACAAAAGTTAAAATTATACACATTATAGCCATTATGTTTTTAAATGTTACATCTTCTGTGTTGTATAAACAACATATGGTAGCCATATAAACAACCCCATATATTGGATAGGAGGATGCTTCTTGGTTATTGATACTATCCCATAACTTACTTACCAATAAAATTCTTACCCCCGGTTTCTGAAACGCAAATCAGCGACAAATTATTTTAAATACTTGTTAATCCATTGTCATACGCAGATTGGGTTTCTAAAAACTTCATGTGACTGTTTGTCAACACTAATGTCAAATCTCCAATTAATCGACAATTATTTCAATTTTGGGTTTCTGAAAAGCTTTTCGGTACGTTAACGGTTTGTTAAACTGACTAATTCTAATTGCCCAAAATCGACCAATTATTCTAAGATTAACGTGTTGATATCGTAAAAATATATAAAAATAGTTTTAAGCATTCCTCCCTACAACGTTTACTCTAATAACTGATAAGATAGAACAAGAACAGAATTATATCAAGTATGATTACTCTAAAAACATATATTGCTATTTTTCATACCGAAGGTACTGGGTAGCACTTCACCACTATCTCGCCTGATGTTAAGTGACGATGCCATCGATGATGCAGCTCGCTTACCCTGAAGATACCTATTCACTCCTGTTTAGAAAACCCCCCCGTATTAACCAGAAACACAGACTCAGGCAGAGTGTTCCATTCCCTAGCGGTGTGTATGATGAGCGAGTATAGAACAAGAGTCCGATTATAGAACTACGTAAATATATTACTAAAGACTACGTGATTATAGTGTTGCTGCTCATTTGTTACTCAATAGGGTGCTATAACATAACCATAGCAGCCATTAAACAAACCGCAGCTGGGTAGATTGTAATACCAACAAAAGCATTTCCAAGATAAGTAGGTTATGGACCTTCCAAACCCCAACCCTCTTTGAGAAAACACCTTTCGGCTGAGGGCGTTAAGATATGGTTTAAAGCTCTGTTTAGCGCCTGATGTGCGGCTACAACATATTCACGTTGATGTTAGAAGTGGTATTATTTTGTATTGATGCGCAGGAGGTCCATAGTTAGAATCTCGCCGCGGTCTTCCACTTCACCGCATGATGCGAGGGCGGGAGTTTTTAGAATCATTGATAGGCTTGATAGTTGTTGGCCTTCAAGTAGAAAATATATTACCAAGGATCTAATGGTATGTTACGACGGCTGTTCTTGCCTATTCTTCTCTACTGACTTCATCATCATCAGACGTCAATCACTTACCATCAGGTGAGATTATAGTCAAAGCGTAGCCTAGCAGCAATAAAAAATGCCACTCATGATTTTTTTATTTTAATCGATTTTTACGATATAAAGCAACAAGTAAGGGAAGACAAACACGCACATTTTCACGTACGCTAGTGACTTTCACTATCAATAAACTATTACTGACATAATAACTATAAAATTAAAGAGTATTTATAATCATCATGATGGTATTGAGGATAAAGGGATTTTTTTAAATTTAATTTTTTATAGCTGATAGGTAAGCCTTTGACCACAATCTCACGTGATGGTAAGTGATGATGTGGTCGAAGGTGTTAACAGGCTTAACCTAGAATTACTCTGGCTATCAAGGACAGCTGCCGGAACACACCGTTAGGTGCTTGGCGACAGATTTTCTACTTGAGGGTGGTCGCTAGCCAGGCGGGCATTCACAAAATGCCCTTCCACCATGCGGTGAAGCTCAAGCCCGCGGCGGGATTCGAACCATGGACCTGCTGCGCGGCAGTCCATAGCCAAAGCCACTGAGCTATCACTGCTGGATTCATAAAAATTAATTAAATTTGATAATTCCACTAGCGATAACCCATCAATGTTGACATTTTAGGTATTAGAGCGTACACTCGCACGACTGGACTCTGTCAGTTAGAAATCCGAGCGCAAATAGTATTGTTGGATGTGAATGCCCAAATCTGCTTGTATTTTGACAAATAGGAACGCTTCGAACTCGTTTACGAACTTTACGTTTACGATCATCCGTCATATTTAATTGGTAACCATAGTAACGGTGGTGATGCCAAAAATGATTTGGGATTAATTTCATGTCAAAACAGAAGAGACAACGCTATGTGTTAAAAAAAGACAGAACACTAGAGAATGAATGAATTTGAACGACATTTTCAAATTTCATGTTATCATAGATAAACAAGCATTTTAATCAGGTGTTCTGTAATTTTTCATTAATATGCGTTCCAGAAACCCGTTGAAAGTTAGCGGATTGTTAATTGTGATGGCTTGTTAGATGAATTGAATTTTGACACGCGTACCGAAAACCGGCGATTAATATCGGACACCAAAAATATTATTTGAAAATCAATAAAAGTTTGTTATTTTTCTAGTATAGAAAATGGAGGAGAAGAACGACGCATTGTTGATATACACTATTACACAAAGAGTATATTAAGACAAATCTCGAAACATTCACCTTTCGATTATTTTTTTATTAATATGCAGGGTTATTGGTAAAATGCTAAATCCAGGGAAACCCGGACGGATGGCAGCCCTACTCTCATAGAATGTCCGATTTTATGTCGCACTCCGGTGCATCTTCGCAACATAATCTACCTATACAAGTACATACATCAAGTGACGGCACGGGTGTCGTTTACAAACATAAACGTATCTTTCGTAATCTTTGACAAATACAGTTAATAACAGTAATACCACGGTTTTATAATCGATATGTAATATTGTGGTATTACGTATGAATAGTAATACAAAGTTATACATTTTCAAACAAAATACTTATCTTTCTCCTTGGGTGATTTCAATAATGGTATTATTTTGTTAGAAGTTTTGTTGTTCCACTCATCTACACAATAGCATCCACGAGATGTATTTATTATTATTAACAAATTGAAACAATAACTGTACCTACCTACTACATTCTCCATGTGATTTTTTGTTAGTGAAATCTTAATATGACTTGTAGTAATGACACGAGCAGGTACCCTTGATTGTTAGCGGAAACAAAGCCAGGATCTGAATGAACTACGCTACTTGATAAAAAAAAAAACAAAAATTGGAACCGACTCCAACACACAAAAGTGTGAAATAACTTGTTCAAGTCGGTACCAGTATAGTTCAAAAGTACCTATTATCACAATATTGTGCACGTGGTACTAGTGTTGGACTTCGACAAGTTAATTCACACTTTTTGGTGATGAAGTCATTTCCATTTTTATTTAAAAAAAAAACACTTCTTTTTATGACCCTTGCTACTTACGGGATCGATCTTCATTCATTGTCAACGACTATATCATCAAGATAAGTAAATATTTTTCAGTTATTGGAGTGTATGTCAAAAACGGCTTGACCGATTTTGATGAAATTTAACTGGAACCAAACAACAAGTATCAGCTTTCAAACAATAAAAGATTTTTTTAAATCGATTCACCCAGTCAAATGTTCTGAGGTAACAAACATATAAGAAAAAACAGACGAATTAAGAACCTCCTCCTTTTTTTGAAGTCAGTTAAAAATACCCAATAGTATAACCCGCTATTTGTATTTTGATCAGGGGTAAAAAAGTTTTTTTTGATTTTCTGTGTAAATTTTACGCAATATACTTGTTTTTGTAATAAATAAACCATCTATTGTGTAAAAGCTTACGCCTTGCATCAAAGTAGATACATAGTTCATGTTCATCAAAACCATAGTTCATGTTCATTAAAAATGAACATACACAAAAACTGCAAAATCAAACAAGTTGGTAATAATCAAGACTAAACTTGTTCTACTGTAGGTATGGTAAATTTAGGCTCGCGGGAACTATGATCGCAAAGGGTTAACTGTGTCACACTATGATATTTACAGCATACAATCAACTAATGGTTGGTATCATGTATGCATACTAGATGGCGCTTCAGCACACATCACATTCGTGTGTGACAAGATAGTTTCTACTAGTTCTACTAGAGAGCGCTCTAAATTTTTAACCAAATAAAATATTACCGTTGACTTGCGGACGTGGCGCCATGTACACCGCGAAGTAAACACGCGAGGAGAAGTGGGGACAAAATCTAACATCTGGTTTTAGAATTCTGTCCCTTAAGTCTAATGTGCCTGTAATTTTACTGGTTCTCAAGGACTGCCGCCGTAGCACTGTTAGATGCTTTGCGACAGATTTTCTACTTGAGGGTGGTAGCTAACCAGGCGATCATTCGCAAAATGCCCTTCCACCATGTGATGAAGCTCAAGCCAGCGGTGGGGATCGAAGGCTCCAAGGATCCAAGGACCTGCGGCACGGCAGTCCATGGCTATTACCACTCGGCCACCATTGCTTTAAATTTGGAAGATTGTGTGTATTTTGTTAAGGGGACACCGAGCTTTTTAGGCGCGCCACGTATGTGTGCGTAAGTAAGGCACGCCAACAGCATCCGTTCCCGTCCGACGGCCGAAGAATTACTAAAGTGGATAGGGACAAAGCATCGCGGCTCTGACTAAAATGGGCGGAACATGCGTGAATTTGAATATTTCCTTCGTATAATAAAAACAAATACCTATTTGAAAAATGTAATGTGTATACGTTATAGAAAAACTGTTGTTTTCTTTATTATTCAAATACGGATGACTCTCCGTTAAGGACACATACCCGCCAGCCAAAGCGTGAACTTTTATATAAACTCAACTCGTTATTAAAAATAAACTCGCATGTAAATATAGTGTATTATTACACCTATCGTTTCTGGCTTAAATCCTTTTTCTTTTGGACTAATAATTAAATTTTTACTATGTAGCTTTTAGTATATAGCACTCGTTTTTAGAAGCTTGAGCCAGTTATTCGTAGCTCCAGATTTATTTAAAAAGTATAGTACACATGTATAAATAACTTCCCATTATAGAAAGTTCATTATATTCCCCATGTTTGTGGTGCAATAGAAATATTAAAAACATGCTTATTTTTCTTGAAAATGATTCATAAAGTTAGGTCTTTCTTTTATCTAAAATTACGAGTTTTTGAGCTAGTGTAATTTCAAAACTGTATAATTTAATGAAAATCTGATGCACCACAAACCTAGATATTAGGGTAGTGATTACGTAGGTAAAAAATCATTGAGTTTTACTCGCTATTATTAAAATGAGATAGGAGCTGCGTTTTGTATGGGGGCGTTCGTCTAAAATATACCCTTAAGTATTTAGGCCGTACTGAGTGTTTAATTCGTTTTTTAGATGTAACTTAAGGTAATGAAAATTTTAAGTAATCGTGTTTCCAAAGTGTATGATTTATAGAATGAATCCTTAAATATAATATATATTAATTACATAATTCAAAATTAAGAAATAAAGATACACCAGGGATCATACGAACCACAATTACGTATCGCTGCCTTGGTGCAGGCTTAATTGTGGACTTAATGAGACCAAAATCAAAGCAGTAAAAGTATGAGAGTTACATTTCTTTACATATTTATTCGCTATAACTAACATAACTTCTCTAATTGCTTTAGTCATTGTAAAAGGCGTGTTATATAGAAAGATGTGTCCTTGTCATACAATATAAAGCTTAAAAAAAGAAAGACAAGGGCTTTCACATTACATGTCATTGATGGTTAGGTATTTGCCAAATTTGCCAACATCCTAGTCAGGTAATTAAGATTTTTTTCATGTTATTGTGTGTAGTGTGTAGATGTAAGCTAAGTAAGTAGGTATAGTATAGTAGCTTTTAAGTATTGAGTGTATGCGATGTGTGCCTGTAGTATTAAAGAACATATTCAACTATTCGGACGTTTCACTAATCGTATGCGCATCCAAACCCCTCGAACCACCAACATCACATGTGAATGAACAAGTGCCAGGCCCACCTGATGTTAAGCTTACTAACCTCTGCCTATAATAGATGCATTTCGCCACAAGTGACGTTTTGCACTGCGCCCATCACCGTGAGACATATAGTTGTTAAGTCCCATGTGCTGTAATTTTACTGGGTCTCAAGGACTGTTGCCGGAACACACTGTTAGGTGCTTGATACATTGACAGCGGAATATTCCCCACTGAAGGGAGGGGGATTACAGAAACCAAGATTTTTAATACTAATGAAATTTCTCAAAATTAGCTTCTTCTTCATGAAAATAATAAGTTACAAATCACAAGCATGAAAACGTCACCAAAAAAAAGGTTAAGCATTAGGCACAAATGTCTTATTAGAAGTGAAGTTATTCTATGACAGCTCTGGCGCTGTGGGTATGCAGCGCTTAAGTCTTCTCGCTACCTTGTCACAGCATCTCGCTAAGCCTTCGCAGCACCGCTCCCCCTCTGCGCCTCTGGCTTATAAAAAACACTCTAGGGGTAGGGCAGACAAGACTGCTTGGAAGGTGGGTGTTCCGATTCGGTTCTGTTACACCATACAACCTAATCTAAGCTACCTGAATAATTACCCACAGCGCCGGACCTGTCATAGAATTACTTCACTTCTAATAAGACATTTGTGTCTTACCTTTTTTTATTGACGTTTTCGTGATTGTGATTTGTGACTAATACCTTTCATGAAAAAGCTAATTTTGAGAAATTTCATTAGTAGGTATAAAAAATCTTGGTTTCTATAATCCCCCTCCCTTCAGTGGGGAATATTCCGCCCTCTCTCCCCCAAACCACAATACGTAATATGTACTAATATATACCATATCTAACTAGTCCTTTCAGTGTATGTAGGTAGGTATAATTTTTTTAAATTATTATTAAAAAAAAAATTGTTTCCGGTAACCCCCACCCCTCCGGGGGGATGCTACAACCCCCCTCTCCCCCCTCCACCCCTTCCTATAGTAGATATATTTGTATACCGATTCTAAAGTCCTTCCATTTTTAATCCATTAGGATATGCCATGTACTTAGTAGAGGTGCAAAATACACAAATAATTAAGGTGAAAATTAAAACTTCAATAATTTGTTTCTCAAAAACGATTGATTTCCAGGAGATAATATATTGTGTGATTATTTAAAATAACTATATCTATCTGTAAAAAAATAATGAAGGTGCATTGTGGTGTATACTGATTCCAAAGACGAGCCAAAATTAGATATCAAGAATGACAATTTATCTACATAAATAAATCACAACACTTTATTTAAGATATGATTAGAAATATACAAGTGTTCATATAGTTGATTGTACTATATTTTTCATTATAAGTAAACAGAACATATTAGGGGGTATGCAAACATAACTAAAACATAGACTGATATAAAAATATATGTTTTAACACTGTCCCCTGCCGAGCTGCTGAACTCTAAAACGGCAATAGTTTTTTTGAGTGATAGTGCATGTTTCATTGGAACACTTCTTCACTACTTGTTCATTCTGGTGCTGCCTAGGGTAGGCAGCGCCAGCATCCAGGGTTATACAGGTTCTATGTTTGTTTACAGTACCTAGGTATTTTAATATTTTAATAATATAATATTTTTTCTATGATGTAAATATGATAATTTAAAAATTGTTTAGCAAATAGAATATTTCAAGTATTTTCATGAAAAAGTTATAGGATAAGTACATACAATTTGATGCGTTTGTTGACTTGGATTTGAAGACAAACTTGGATCTCTTCTCCATAGCGTTTCAACTTCTATTAAATTCACTGCGCAAGCACGTAATAGGTGTTGAGATAAATACGTTTTAGGCACTTTTCAGATCAAAAGTTATGGAAATATCGGTTATCAACTAACAGACAGATGTTTCATAAATGTATTCATTACTTATCTCTAAGATGTATTCCAATTTCCATCTATCTGACTGATCTATCTAGAGGGCCTAGAGGAGCACAGACTAAGTAGTAGAACAAGATTTAGAGGAGGAAGTAGATCTCAGATACTTCCTCCTAGGATCTATGCAAGGCCGCGTTCCGAGGGTAGAGCGCGTTGTTTGGTTGCTTTAACTTACTCGAAGGTTCCGAACGACCGGTTGTTTTATAACCTCAAATATAGATTTTGGCGGGGAATTTTGCAAAATTTATAGACTTTTTATGATGTTCGGAAAGCGATAACTACCGTTGCCTGCAAAATATAAAAGAGTGCCTATAATTCTCTCATCAAGGAATGTCAAGGTCATGTCAGTTAAGGATTCAAAATTTTATCGACCTCTTTTGATAATTAAAAAGTTGCGCTCTACCCGAAGGTCTTGAATGACGTTAGAGTGAAAAGTTGCACCGAGTGCACTCCGAGTGCGCTCTAACCGAGGTTCGGAACGCGCTCCAACAGTTATTAACATAGAGTATTGAGTAACTTTTTAGTGTATATACTAAACCATAGAGAAATGTAATACAATGACTTTTTTTATGGGATTTTCACGTTACAAGCTCGAGGCCCACCTGATGTTAAGCGGATTAACCTCTGCCTATAAGCCCTATAACATACAATTCGTCATGCGACGAATTGCACTGCGCCGCCAGTCACGTAGAAACAGTTGTTAAGTCTGATGTGCCTGCAATTTAACATATTCATTCATAAATCCATGGGTTGCCATGGATCTCTCACGTAGTCAGATCAGAGAATACCTTCTCCCTCTACGGTCTTTCGTCACTGTCGTCTGTGCCACTAAGCAAGTAACTTTAAAAATTACTTTTCTCTATGCGATGCAAGAAAGCAAGAGACATTTTAGTCTGTGGTAGTAGTAAGTAGATTTGTTTGCGAATGTGAAATTGTTTATAATAATATGTCTCTTAGAAAATTACTTTTTCTCTCAAAACCGTTGTGCTGTAAGGCATCTAACTTACAAATAACTAATATAACGAGACCAAAAAATTGGCTTATTGCAGTGAATTCGGCTAGGTGGTATGCGGCGGAAAACTTAGGTTAGTTTTACTTATTTTTATCAAAATAAAATTGTTTCTTGCTTATGCAGCAAATCACTGCAATCTTAGGTACCTACACACTTCACTAATATATTCCAAAAGACTTGACAAAAATAGCGCCAGTTTTAATTCGTCAACTTCTGATCAACAGCTGATATTCATTTACATTTTATTTTATTTATTCAACAAAATCCACAGCCCTTAATAAATCATACAATTAAGATCAAACTTAACTTATCATACAGCCAATAACGGATTTACAATTTTTACAATATAAATACAAAGACAAAGTGTTAAAAGTATGCTCAATTTACAATTAGGTGTTTCCTTAGTATAAAATCATTAAAGTAATATAAAATAATTTGTTGATATAAAATATACATAATTATATAAAATAACAACGTATTATTAAATTAAATAAACAAATATACCAAAATAACAATTTTTTTTTTTTGTAGTGCATTTAATTTACGTGATCATCCTCCATAATTTTAAGTATCTCTTTCTTGAAAGTTTCTTTATTATTGAAAAATATATCACAAGAGTTGAAATCCTTATTATAAACCTTGTGTAATCTATTCACAATAGAAAACTGTGCATAATTTGTTGATGAGTGCGAGACAGCAAACAACTTGGTATGCCTTGTACGAGTTCTGGGTGTACAAAATGTCAAATTCATTCACATTTTACATTGTTTATGTAGAAAGAAAGTATTTTAGAAACAATTTTATTTATTTAGTAATTATTGATAGAAATGTATAGGCCTCCTACTTAGCTTAACTTAGCTTAGGGCTTTAACACACTCTTCGGAGATATATCACCAAAGGGAGAGGATAAAAATCTTCTCACCTTTGAATTTTGTTTCAACTCTAGGCTTGTGCACTCCGGTAAATGTTTATCTGCGGTGGATAAGTCCTTTCTCTATATAGAAGCATACATAAAAATATAAATAAAACTACCTAGCATTTACCAATACTTTCACATTTATTTGGCTCATTGAGCTCTTGCCTTAGCCCTAACATTTTTATTTCCAGTCTGTGCTAAGCCTGCAGAACCAGGGCTGCCACTTTTTGGATAAAATGTTGGGACAACCCATTGGTAAAACAGCTAGAGTTTGGTCCGATTAACCATCTGAGTAGATATAAAAAAAATGTTTGTTTTTGAGTATACAATTTTGGTTACTTTCATGAATTCTGCATTGCTTTTATATTTATTTATGAACTCTAAACAAAGCACAACATAAAACTTAGCACATTGAAGTTCAACTTTGAAAAAAAATTTACAGAAAAATATCTGGACATTGGAGCATTTGATCATCTTTAGTGAAAATACTCGCTCATCATAAGCATTTAAAGAAAAATATTCAAAGTGCAACAAATAAAACAAAATATCACATTTAACTTCTACTTCTTTAAGATTTTAAATATATGTATTTTATTATCAACATTAGCTTGGTTTAAGGTGATTATGATCAAGTCATGTTTTATTTTTATTATATAAGTTACAGAAAACTTACAGCTAGCTAAATAACATTAATTAATTTATATATATACTACATGAGAAACACATGCTGATGGACAATTACAAGTTCCCACTTATAGGACAATTAATTTATAAAACAAAATGCTTTGAATGGAACTTACGAAAAGAATGAAATAATACTTAAAGTTTAAATTAACTAATACAAAAGAATTTGTCATTAAGCAAACATTTTAGTTTGGTACTCAACATATTATATTAATACCTAGCGTACCTAGAAGCGAATGATCTCCTCAGTGACCATCAATACGGGTTCCGCCGAAATCGGTCAACTGGGGATCTTCTACCGTATGCCACTTATATCTGGAGCGAGGCCATTGAGAAACAAGGGGAAGCGCTTGCCGTCTCCCTAGACATCTCTAAGGCCTTCGACAGGGTTTGGCATGACGGCCTTATCAGCAAGCTTCCTGCATACGGCCTGCCTACAGGTCTTTGTGCGTGGATATCTGACTTTCTGAGGGATTGTTCATTACGAGTAGTCGTCGACGGCTGCTCGTCTGAACAAATGGGTATCAATGCCGGTGTTCCCCAGGGGTCAGTGCTCTCTGCAACGCTCTTCCTGCTGCATATCAACGATCTGCTGAAGCCCGGAACCTTTGCATATGCAGACGACAGCACGGTTGTAGAGAGCTACACATCTACCGCACGAGCCAGTGAGCCGGAAATCCAGAAACTCAGAGAAGCTATGGTCGAACGCTTGAACTTGTCCCTTAAGGCAGTCTCTGATTGGGGCGATGCCAACCTGGTCAAGTTCAATGCCAACAAGACCCAGGCATGTCTGTTTTCTGCTAAAAGGAGACCATACCAACTGTCTCCTACATTCCGAGATGTATCCGTGCCGGTCACAGACCACCTAGACCTCCTTGGTATCACTCTATCCTCGACTCTAAATTTTGGCTTGTATATCGAGTCAAAGGCTCAGTTAGCCGCCAAAAAACTTGGCATCCTCTCAAAGGTGAGACGGTACTTTACACCGGAACAGATGCTTACTTTGTACAAAGCTCAAGTAAGGTCTTGTGTTGAGTACTGCTCTCACCTCTGGAACGGTTCTGCCAAATACCAGCTTGAGGCACTAGAGTCGATTGAGAGGCGCGCCAAGAGGTTAATAGGCAGCGACTTTCTGAGGGAGTCTCGGCTGCAAAGCCTCAAGCACCGCCGTAAAGTTGCTTCCCTATCGGTCTTTTACCGGATACATTTCGGTGAATGTGCACAGGAACAACACGACCTAGTTCCGCCCTTCCCCTTTTTCCATCGGACGTCCAGACAGACGGAGAGGCGCCATCCGTACATGGTTGATATTCCCAGGACTCGTACGAAGCGCTTCGCTTCCACTTTTCTCGTGCGTACTGCGAAAGAGTGGAACTCCTTACCGTTGTCAGTTTTTCCCGATGAATACAACATGGGTGTCTTCAAATCGAGAGTAAATAGGTTTCTTCTAGGTAAGCGTGCTCCATCTTAGACCTCACCAATGCTTAACATCAGGCAGGGTGTGGTCAAACGCGAACCTATCAAGATTAAAAAAAAAAAAAAAAAAAATAATCAATGTCTGTATCTGTCAAGTTGTTAAACGAAGGGCTTGCATGCACAATAAATACATTCTGCCTATAATTTGCCTTTTGTTGATTATAGAAACTGTAATGTCACATTTGAATCTGATTCGTTTAAAGTTTCAGTGTAAAAATGCAACTTCCCCAAAATTCTAGAAATCGCCTTACAATGTTATTGTTTTCTCAAGCACTTATTTAAGCGAACAAGGGTTTTGTTGCTAATCAAAAACCAGGCCATAAATAGATTGAAAGTTATTTAAGACGATTTTCGTGTAATTAGTACTGAAATTGTGAAGATACAAGCTCAAAAATCACATTGAATCAAAATTTACATATTTGGCTTTCTATTAAAAATAGTATATATTATATTGAAATAATATTATTAATGATAATATTATTGATGCTACTGAGTTTTTCATTAAAGTTTATTTTAGGATTGATTAAGTTTATTTATTGTACATCGTGTTCCCTGCTGACAAAAAAAACAATTGGTAGAAAAAAGCAAGCAGAGGAAAATGAGAAAAGTTGAAGAAGGATGAATTGAATGTAGTTGTGAGGGTATTTTTGGCCTGGTCAGCGCAAACTTGGCACTTAGCGATTAGTGTTTGTGACTGAAAAATGAGATTTGTGAACAGCAATTTTCCAACGATAAAGAGCATAATGTGACCGGAAACAATAATAAAATTTTTCAAGATCCTGGTTCAATCTCCCCTGATAGCTCCTGACTCCCCTGAGCTTCAACACATAATGGAAGGGTGTTTTGCGAATGCTCGCCTGGCGATGTCAGACAGCACGTTAATCCGTTGGTCCCGATTGTTGTCTAAGGATGGCTGTCAATATAGCATGTTGATGGGGCATTTTGTTTTGCCCTTCTGGCTACCTGCCAACCTAAAGTAGAAAAATCTGTCGCCATGCACCTAACAGTGCGTTCTGGCAGCAGACCTTGAGAACCAGCAAAATTACAGGCACATGAGACTTAACAACTGCATGTGTCATAGCGACGGGCGCAGTGCAGTTCGAGAACAAAATGCACCTGTTATGAAAGGGAGAAGTTATCATTTAACACTTAACAGGTGGGCCTCGATCACTTTCCGCCAAAAATCATATCTGCCATTTTGTGACAATAGACAATACTAACATTTATGCATTTAAACTGTAAAAAAGTATTTTTTTTATTAATGAGGTTTACGTTTCATTGCTCTTGGCAATTTCAGGTGATAAGAACAAAGATGCTAAAGGGGAAAAAGTTGACATTCTGGGACGATTCTTCCCACAAGCTCCTCAGGCGGAAAACTCGCAGGCTGTGAAAATTGAACAGGAGAAATTTGAAAAAGAAAATAAAGAGAAAGCAGAGGAAAATGAGAAAAGTTGGAGAAGGATGAAAATGGGGTGAGTACTGACCACTAAATAGTATAAACAGGTACTTTAAACCGCTGCACTGTTGCCCACTCTCCAACATCCAAAGATATGAGAGGTTGCAATTCTATCCCATATCATACATTAGCTTAGTTCAAGTTCTGCTTGGTGGGATAAACTTGTGTGTTGGTTTCATATAAATTGAAAACAAACTTTTTATCTTAGTCTGGACGTTGGGTTGAAGGGATTTACACCTTCTGTACTTGAATGTAGTGGTCGAATCTTGACTGTGGCAGATGTTCATTGTTCAGTTATAGCTGATTTATTAACTTGACAAATTTTCCTAGCTTCAATATGATCTTTGACCAACAAAATAGCTTAGTTGGTCAAAGATCATATCGAAGTTGTGAATTTGCTTGGTCTATTCAATATACAAACTACCGCAGCAAATTAACTAAACAATATTTAAGAAATACTTTTAACTACTTGTTTAGTCTTCAACTTGCGAAAGTCTGGAAGTTGCTATTGTCAGTATTTATTAAGAATCAGGTAAATGACATGGCTCCTACAGTACACTATAACCTAATATAAGAAGCCATGTCGCTTCTGCGTGAACATCACGTTGACGGGCTAGAAAGCTGTCACAAGAACTCTGGACATATAATCTAAAGCGATGCCTGGAAACAGAAGAGAGAAAAAAATTGAGTTATGAGTCATATGTCATGTTAGCTTAAACGGTCAGAGCATGCCCCGGCTATAGGGTTGGTGGGCGTGGGTTCGAATCCCGCTCTCTATAATATTCCGCTGAAATTTTTGCCCTCGTAATTATGCAATAACGTTAAATTTTCAAGTTTCGCTGTATTCGGCGGCGCAATGACAGTGATGGGCGGGTGCCTGGTGGTAGAGATGGGCGCCCCGCGACGCGACGACAACGGACACCTCATTGAGGATGAATTCTCTGACATGCCCGTCGTCATGCAGTACCTCAAACGGGCGTGGAAAGAACTAACATTCTATGAAAAGGTTATTATTATATATTTTTATGTTGTACTCGTAACGTAGTTTGCTTAATCCTTATCGGTCGTGATCATCTTAGTAAAGCAATGTCTGCTGTGATCATGACTTGTATGGGTGACCGCTATTGGCCAGTAATTCTAGGTTGGCCTGAAGAACATCTTCGGCTACTTCATCACATACCATCAGGTGAGATAGTGGTTTAAGCTTAAATTCAGCTATAAAAAAAACACTCAGTTCAAAATTTTTGAGAGTTTGAAATCTACCAATGAACCAGTGTAAGCTAAAAGGCAAAACAGAGTCCTGTTCATTAACAGGTCGCCGCCGTTTTTTTACCAGTAGAACAAGTAGGAAGAGGGACGTTAAAGTACTCTGTTTAAGATATTTGTTTATTGCCTATGGGCAGCTACGGGATACATCGCATATATTTTTAATGCTATCTTGATTGAGTAAGCACGAGGCTCACCTGGGTTTAAGCGGTAACCTCTGCGTATAACAGATGCAGTTTATCACAAGTGGCGAACTACACTGCGCCCGTCACCCTGTGATATAAAGTTGTTAAGTCTCATGTACCTGTAATTTCACTGGCTGCCTTACCCTTCAAACCGGAACACAGTAATGAGAACATTGCTTGGCGGTGGGAATAAATATGTGGTGTAGCACTTCCCCGGACGAACTCGCACAAAGAGTTCTTCTGGTACTATAATTTAAAAAATACTAATTTAGGAATCTGTATTCGGTATATTATGTACCTACCTATGCATAATCTATCTATCTCTATTAAACCAAAGAGTAATGTAAACGTAGAATGGTAATTTATTTTTAACCTGTGATTAAGTAGACACATTTCTTCTTTCCCAGTTTGTTAAGATAAGAGACTTAATCCCAACTCGCTCTTGGTCGGTTTTTTTATCAACTAAATATTACAAGTACAAAAATTCCTAATATAAAAATCAAACCCTACATTTCCTTTTATGCCAAACAAAAAAAAATCGGTAAATATCATAGTTATGGATGCTTATCTATAAGTATGATATTTATAGAGATCCAGCGCTTCACCTTACTTTGGGAACGACTGATCAGTTTGTCTGCAAACGTGGCTAACAATCATTGCATTAATGCCTGCTTTTGAGTAAAAAAACATATCAAATTGTTTGACCCGTTGGTGAGCACGAGGCAGAATGCATACGCAACACACAGATAGGAAAACACTATAATAATAAGACCACACTTCTGCCATATGGGGTTGAAAATAACAGTTTAAAATTTAAATTCTGCCATGGTTATCGTTATCAGGCTTACTTAGCGTGTGGACCGTTTTATGTCAACAGTGCTTACGAAGCTAAGGTACTCACAATCAGTCCATATATGTCCTTTAACATTTTCTTGCTCACACATGTTGGCATTACTACTGTGTACTTATTTTTTATTTCCGAAGTATTGTTAAAGTTACAGCCTAATATACCTACCCTACATTGTACTCCTTCTATAGACTGAAATTTTAATAATGAAATATTTATACCTCTAATAAAGTGGGTTGAGTATGTATGTTTTCCATTCCCTAAGTGTTGTTTAAATTTGGATATAACTATTCAACTCTTACTATATCTCCTGGCGATCTCGTAACCATTTCTAACTCTGAATTATGAAATATTTAATTACCTGTAACAAAATTGGCTGTGAATGTTGCTAATATTCCCCGGTCTTGCTAAAATAACTCTAGTAGGAAATCCAGGTAAACTCCTTATTTACTATCAATTAAATCCTCTATTTAACTCCATCCATATCGATGAGGTAGTTCCCTGTGTACCTCATAGCTACTTTGTCCAAATTGCGTACGTTCTAGTAGGAAATCCAGGTAAACTCCTTATTTACTATCAATTAAATCCTCTATTTAACTCCATCCATATCGATGAGGTAGTTCCCTGTGTACCTCATAGCTACTTTGGCCAAATTGCGTACGTGTAAAAAGAATTGTAAATAGGTTCCTAATACTCAGAATAGACCAAGCAAAAGTCCATCCGTCTAAACAAATGCATGTTCTCCTTACCTAATAAAAATTCAAGACATTTTACCTGTAGAGAGTATTTGAAAGAGAAAATTACGAGCTGTAAAACAACAGAAAAAGGTCTTTGTTTCAACTTTTCTCTCTTCTGTTATTGTGACAGTTGAGCCACAGATTCGTAAGAAAGTCAATCCTTGGTCCAAATTACGTTCAAAGTGCTATGGGTACGGAGTACTCACGGGGCCGTGAGTACTGTAAGCGCTATGTGATGACGTTATCACACCTTGAATCCGTGCAAACATTTATCATCCTTGTTACATTTTTGACCAGCTGTGAGCGTGCTATTGGTATCAATGGCTTAATTCGAACCTCACTGATTGACTGAACTGTTTCCATCTGTTAGATGATCAAAGAGCCGTCCCGAGAGAAGCTCCTGCCAGACCCTCTGCCACCGCAGTACCAGCCTACCTACACGCTGGTTCTAGAGTTCACAGACGTTCTAGTGCATCCCGACTGGTCCTACCAGACTGGATGGAGGTAAGATAACAGTACCAACCTACATTGTCGAGTTCGAATCTCGGAGTCTTTTTTTATATTGCTGATAGATCAGATTTTGACCACAATCTCACCTGATGGTAAGTGATGATGTGGTCGAAGGTGTTAACAGGCTTAACCTAGAATTACTGGCTCTCAAGGACAGCTGCCGAAACACACCGTTAGGTGTTTGGCGACAGATTTCACTTGAGGGTGGTCGCTAGCCAGGAGTCAAGGAGCCAGGTCCTAAAATTCCTTAACACCATGCGGTAAAGCTCAAGCCCGCGGCGGGATTCGAAACATGGATGATATCTATATGTAGTGGCGCTGCCATAATAATAAATCTACTTTTTTTGGATAGTGGTAGGGTTAGTCACTACCTTCAATTAGAAAATGTTTCGCCAAGCACTTAACGGTGTGTTTGGACCGCTGTCTTTGAGAGCCAGTTCCTTCTATCAATGTATACAATCTACGACCACATCGACCTTACTAAAAAGTGAGATGTTGGTCAAACGCTAATGCATCAGCTGTAAAAATATATCAAACTCTAATTTTGGATATTTTTAGTTGCCCAAGTCATCACGCCGCCTTAACAATACAATTAAAAAGCATTGAAAAGTATGAAACAACTTGATGAAGTCGGCACTTGCCGATTCAAAACACTGATCTCGCATTATAAGTTTTATTATTTTTGCGGGTTAACAAACAGCTACACATTAAGCATATACACAGTGTAATAATATTAATTAATAATTTAAATTAAAGAATATAACATGAATTAATGAATGTGCAGCCAACCACATTATCCACAGATTGAATCACTATCATGGTCCAACTTACACAGGTTACCTTATACTTTTTAGTGTTGAAAGGCGGTACTGTTTTCATTAATATTGCTATTAGCTCTTTTTAGTAATGCGTAATGTCTACAAGATCATTCATTCGCCTAAAAGACTGTTAACCAATAAGAGTTGCAATTACCATTATCATTCAGGTATTCAAATACATTTTCATTCAATTGACTTTAACTTAAAAACTATTCGACCGATATTGATGAAATATAAATCGAAACATTTGTCACGCTTTTGTTGAATAATTATCCATTGACTCAAATCGTCTTTGTCTTGGAAACATGGAGCGTAGATGAAATTTCCATTTGAAGTGAGACACGGGTTGTGTTCCGTAACTCCGACGCGCTACCAATTTAACATAGTAAGCGTTAAGTACACTCTACCGTAACTAAAAAATAATCATCAAAAGCAATTCATAATTAATAGAGTAATCGCGTCACAAACATACCAAAAATAAAACGGTAGTTCGAATGAAAGATAAGGATGTTCTAATCCTCTTTTAGAAGTCGTTTAATAACAAATGATAACTGTGTGTCCAGGTTCAAAAAGCGTCCGGGCGTGGACCAGTTCCTCCAGTCAGTCGTGAACTCCAACTACGAGGTGATCATCTTCACGACGGAGAACGCGTTCATGATCTGGCCGGTGCTGGACAAGCTGGACCCAGAGAACAAGTACATCACGTACAGACTCTTCAGAGACTCCACGCATTTCGTCGACGGAGTCCATATCAAGAACTTGGATGGACTCAATCGGGACCTTTCTAAGGTTAGATATACACTTACCGAAGCGCTCGCAGCGGAGCTTGCATAGGCGATCTTAACCGAACTGTGCTAGCAACGTGCACTGCGGTCATGACTGTACGGGTGACCGCTAGTGCCATTTTCGGAGGGTATCTTAAGCCGTCGATCTCTGTTGTCTTAGTATAAAATCTGTCACAAAACACTAGTAAAGCAACATAAACATCTTAGCTTAGCCCACATCATCACTAACCATTAGATGAGATAGTTGTAAACGGCTATACTTCAGTAATAATATAATAACAGTAATAAATCTTTATTGCCACAAAAGAAAATTACAATAAAAGAAAATACAAAATCAAAAAAAATCAAAATCAAATCGTTTATTGCAAATATAGATGATAAAGCTGTTCAGTAAATATGATAGTTCTGCCATATTTGGCCATTTGGCATGCAACAATTCATGAGCTTAAAAATATACACAACCGACTTATTCAAATATTTCACTTATTACATACATTATATTACACTTTATTATAAATTATATTATATGACTTCGAAAAAAATATTTTAATTAATGTTACACTTCAATGCGTCATAAATAATATATAATAGGTAACTAAAAAAATGTCCTTACCAATTAAAATTAAACATTGAGAAAATAATAAAATTGTGTCAAAGAATCTGGCAAAATGTCATAGAATTACAAAAATAATTAATTAAATTAGTAAAAATTAAATGTAAAAATATTGTCTAATTGAAACATAATTTATCATTCAGATATTCATTTACATTATAATACGCTTTATTTACCAGAAATTGTTTCAATTTAAATATATTTATATTAGAACATTGGATTATACTTGTCGATAAATGGTTAAATATTCGAGGTGCCATACAGAATATGCTTTTATTGAATTAGGCAGTATAGTTAAGAGGCAAACATACTTTAAATTTACATCGTTCACTGCCGAACCTAATATACAAATTTTTGTTGGTAAAAACGAACACTGATACTTCATATATATATAAAGATGGAAATGTAAGTAGCTTTAAATTAATGAAGAAAGTCATTTTAGTAAATAATACGGGATAACTCACGTGAATCAGTCAGATAGCTCCGACTATAGTCCGTATTACTAAAATGAGTGAAAACCACGTTAGTTTTTATAATAAAATAATGAAGAAAGGTTTACATGTGTATCTTGATTAAGTTTACATACAAGAGGACCAATTCAACTAGGAATATCACGTGCCGTCGTAAACTCCGCAGACCCTCAAGAAAGGTCTTCAATCATATTATCAGCCTCAATTTTTTATTAATTTTTCCTTTTTCTGCAAACTAGGAAGTTTCACGTTTGTATGGAAGTGACCGGCCTGTTCACCATTAATTTTACCTGGGTATAGTTTGAAATGAAAAGCCAAAGATCGCGCTTGATTGGGTACTGGCGTAACTGATACAGTGTTCAATCAGCCTTTTGACCTCTCTAAATTATAATGATGATGTGTACATATCTGATGTTTAAACTTTGGTATTGTTGTTTAGGTGATTGTTGTAGACTGGAACAAGCAAGCGACCAAGTCCCACCCGCAGAACTCGCTCATCCTCAAGAAGTGGAAGGGAGCTGACGACGACACTGCACTGCTGGACCTCGCCAACTTGCTGCAGAGTAAGGGTCACCCTTCTTATTACACTCTTCATTGTATTTGTTATTGATTAAGGAGAGAGAGATAAAAGTATTGCGAATCCATCATAATGCACTGAAAGTGATAGATAACAGTATGATGGCCCTCTTGTTGTGGCCCTCCTGTATTTTTTATTCCCTAACAAGAGTGTAGTGTGCCACATAAGGACATTAATAAGAACAAAAAATATTGTTTTTTTAATAATAAATATTTTAAGAAAACATTAAATTAATTAAAAAATATATCTAGTGACAATTCCGCCTAATACTCCCGCTAACCCGATGACGTGACGATACAAACGCCACGCAGCAGAACCGGAATAATTTTCGACGCGTTTCGATTCTGCACAAAGAATCCTGTGGAGGTCTTAACTCTACGAGCGCACGATCGAGATTTTTATATTTTTTAAGTGTTTTATTTTTAAAAGAATTAAAATACTTATTAATTAAATGTCTTCTTAATATATATATATTACTAGCAGTCCTCCTGGCTTCGCACGGGTAATTGCGACTATAAATTGAGATATAAGCTATCCTATCTTTCAATTTGATCAAATTGCACACGTTGTGCAAATAAAATTTAAAATCGGTTCTGTAGTTTAGGAGTCCATCGCGGACAAACAACGTGACATGTAATTTTTATCTATAAAGATATTATGTTGATTTCCACAAAGTTACGCCTGAATCTATTTAATAAATATTGTTTTATTGATATATTGGAACAATACAACTTTGTAGAAAAAAGGTTAATTAAATAATATCGTGACTTTATGGGGAAATATCGGAATCACATTCTGACCGGATTTGGCGTGCTTGCGTTGAAACCCACCGATTAAACCACCTTGTATACAAGGCTTCTATCACGAAAACATTGTGTGTAATAACAAGAAGAATACATACTTCAATGCAGGATTTATTATTCTCTTGTATTGAATCTGAATTTGATTTGGGAAGATTAAAATAATCGTTTTTTTTTTTTTTTAGCCTTAGCCTTTGACCACTATCTCACCTGATCGTAAGTGATGATGTGGTCGAGGATGTTATTCAGACTAACCTAGAGTTACTGGCTCTCAAGGACAGCTGCCGGAACACACCGTTAGGTGCTTGGCGACAGATTTTCAACTTGAGTTAGTAGCTAGCCAGGCGGGCATTTGCAAAGTGCCCTACCACCATGCTGTAACGACTGCTATCCTAAGACAACAACCGGGACCGACGGCTTAACGTGCCCTCCGAAGCACGGAAGCGCTCAGTAGTAATGCCCAACCAGCGGTCACCCATCCAAGTCGTGACCGCAGCGGACGTTGCTTAACTTTGCTGATCGATTCAGAATGGCTAAGCAAACTTGACTACGAGCGCTTCAAAATCTTAATGTATTTAAGTATTTTTCGTCAGTAATTTGATATCTTGAGAAAAAATAAAGACTTTAAAACGTAAATGGAACGCGGATACGCTAGAACATAGGCGCCGCCGTCCATCGTTGCACGACGAAATAAAAATGAACAGACACGATTGTGTGAGCACTGAGCAGGCACTCGTGCTAATAAAACCACACGTCTAGTGGCGCAGAGCCACTAATACGCATTTGTAAATGCGATTTGTGATGTATCAATTGTATTACATACGTTTTACATAAGTTTACTCTATTTTGGAGTTATAACTTACGGTATAAATACCGTAGTTCAGAAGTAGAGATAATTGAGTAGACCGAAGCGTGCTATCGTTTAAACGGACAGATATCGGAGAGTTTATGCCATCACCAATTTGTAAATTCTGTGTTCCCGGGTCGCTTCTTTTTCACACCTAAGTAATTTGAAAATATCCATGTGAAAATATTGTGATCGTCACTATTTTTGCAGATTTTCACTGACCAATTAAAGATTTTATTGAAAAAAAAACACTGAGCGGAACGCATATGCGCCGTCCGCAAGAAGCCACGTGACGTTTAGCGTGCTTATTTGTTTTTTTTTAATCGTTTGCGTGAAGATACGTCATAATAAAGAGGAGCTTCTTATATTATTTGTATTTTTTTTTATGTTTGTAACTCCTGACATATATAAACCGATTTAGCTTATTTATATTTATTTGATATGATAAACATTCAGATTGGAGCCATAAATATTTTATGAAATGCCGTTCAGTAGTTCATTCAGAGAAAATAATAAGTCATCCAAGTAAACAAAATTGCATATACCTACCATAATTTTCAGCGGTGGACTGGCTATTGAATTTTTTTTATGAGATTGTAACGGAATATGCACTAGTTAAGTGGTAACTTCTGCTTTTAACAGTTCAGTTCCATCTGGCACTGCCCCCATCACACCCTAAGAAAAAAATTGTTAAGTCTCATGTGGCTGTAAGTGAACTTGGTGCACCTGAGTGAATTAAGTATACCCCGTAATTTCAGCGGCACACATACCCAAATCTGAACACAGTAGTGTGAACATTACTGTTTGACAATAGAAATAGGTATGGTGTGGTAACAGTAGTTTCATGGATGAATTCATTTAGGAAGTGTTCTTCTGCTACCAAGCCCTAGTAATTATTTAGTGTTTTTCGTTTCCAGCGATAGCAATATCGGAGATTTCGGACGTGCGCGAAGTACTCACGTACTACGGGCAGTTCGAGGACCCCATCGCCGCGTTCCGAGACAACCAGCGCAAACTCATGGAGCAGCTGGAGGAGAAGGAACGTGAAGCGAAGCCCGACCAGAACATGCCGCTCGCCAGGAACTGGATCCGCAGCTTCACCAGGCGGACATAACTCACTCTCTACCTACTTGCTTCCTGTATAACTGTATTATAGACAGGCAAGCTCAATTTCGACTCTCCTGTGACAATTCAACAGGTAGCCTGTATGACTGCAATGCTAGTTGTTAAATCTGTTAGTCGAGGGCAAGTTGCTACGTTTTAAACAATGTGCATTTCGGGTGTTTCCTAAATTGATGAATTTTGAAATTTCTGCGTGTTGAACGTTTTGCATATTGAGCAATATGATTTAATGATGTGTCAGCCACTCCAGATTGAAACATGCTCACTGCCATAGTATAAAAATATACATGAGACAACTACATCCTGCGTTATTTGAATGTTGGTCTGACTGGCGTAACTGATACAGTCTTCAATCAGCCTTTGTCTAAACATGGTCTATGCCTATGTTTAAACTATTAGTAAACTTCTGTTTGGATGTGTGATCACTTTGAGTTTTGATACTTATAAAACCTGGAAGAAATGTGGAACAGAATAGTTAAAACCGTATAAATCAGTACTAATATTATAAATGCGAAAGTAACTCTGTCTGTCTGTTACGCTTTCACGCCAAAACTACTGGACCGATTTGAATAAAATTTGGTATGGAAATAGTTTGAGACCCGGGAAAGAACATAGGATAGTTTTTATCCAATTGCGCAAAAAGAGGTTAATGTTTTTGCTCGATAACCGACATATGCGCGGGCGGAGCCGCGCCCGGATAGCTAGTAGTTACATATAGCCTTCAGCAACAAAAACATTGACATTTACACACACATCAGTCCTTTTTCATGGTGGATTCTGGATATTTCTTGATCAGAAGAGCAGCAACAATCTAAATTGCAGACGTAAATGGTTATTTTAAACTTTTTGAAAAACTACAACTAATTGATAAATATTGTACAAGAGCATTCTTTTTGGACTGTTTAAAAGTTTCATAAATTTTCGTTATCCTAACCCGCTTTATCCTACCGATAGAGATTTTGAATTTTCCTATTACCCAATTATTTTTTTCCGGTGGTAATTACAACAATATATTTATTATGTTTCCTCATAAACCTTATTTCCGGGTGTTAGACAAAAATATCTAAAACATGAATTGCAAAAATATTGTTTGTGCTATTTAGTAATTATTTTTGCAACTTGACCCTAAAGAGCAACTTCCTTGCCAATAAACTTTGTTGACTTTATCAATATTCACTACAAGTTCCCATACACAATCATAGACTATGCACACTAGTTTTGCTTTTTGCAGTAATGTAATAAAAGATGTATGGTAAAGTAATGAAAAGATTACTAGTAAGGGCGCCATAATGTAGTGTTGTTTATGGCGCAGCGCGGCTGGCCATACAAAAGCGACAGCTGCGCGCAGACAGTTCAATTTAAGCTGGTATGTTCTTTAAATACACAGACCGACCAGCGAAGCTAAATCCGTGCGCAGGGCCGCGTTCCGAGGGTCAGAGTGCGTTGTTTGGTTGCTTTAATTTACTCGAAGGTTCCGAACGGCCGGTTGTTTAATAACCTCAAATATCGTTTTTGGCTGGGAATTTTGCAAAATTTATAGACTTTTTATGATGTTTGAAAAGCAATAACTACCGTTTCCTGCAAAATATAAAAGAGTGCCTATAATTCGATCATGAAGAAATGTCAAGATCATGTTAGTTAAAGATTCAACATTTTAACGACCTCTTTTGATAGTTAAAAAGTTGCACTCTACCCGAAGGTCGTGAACGACGTTAGAGTGAAAAGTTGCACTCCGAGTGCGCTCTAACCAAGGTTTCGAACGACCCCCAGCGATTAACTTTCGATACTGACAAATGCAGGCTCTGCTGCCGCTCAGCTGTGAGCACGCCGCCGCCAGACGATGCCAGTCAATTATTATTTCAATGGTGTATGTAGGAGAAACAAGTATCATCTAAATGGGGTTTTACTCATCCGATTCGCAGCAATGACCTCAAATACACACCAAACCATAATATATGTATTGGACAGACTTATCTAATAGTGTCAGAAATAAATTGCCAGATGGAAAATTGACGCATGTAATATTATCAAACTTTTTTTAAGGAATGTTTTATTGCTAAATTGAATACATACATATGTAATAAAAACTATTTTTATTTGTAGCATTTTAAAAAGTACCAGACACAGTAGTGTACAATTTGGTGACATTTGATACCTGCATTGCATTAAAAACTGTTAAATATGATGCTATCCCGTGCAAAAGAGATCACAAGAATACTAAATATTATAGGCCTCAGATTGGGGTGTAAACCTTTCTTAATTTTAAAGTCCTTATTGAATGCCGCAGCATTAAATTTCATAAATGCTTTGACATAGAAAAAATATACATACATTAACTTATCAAAACATATTATTGCAATTTAAGTTCATGTGAGAGTTATGAAGACCGATAATGATAAGGTTATTTTGTCATTGCAGTTTCTACCATATCCACATATTTAAATTACAGTATTTCATGTATGAGGTATTAGATGTTAAATATTTGAAAATTGTCTACTCTACTAAATAATTATTATTGTAAATACAATATATAAAATATGTAATGTAAATTGTCCATCCACAAAAAACCTTTTTATTTTTTCAGTGCTATTGCATGCAGCTTTCTCAGAAGAAAAGTTACTATTGTTAATATACTCCTAGTATCTCAAAAGTACTTAGGTATTTATTAAACAACGCGAGTTGTATCTGTTGAGTATTTTGTTATGTATAAATGTTTGTATGATGGATTGTGTGTTGTATGAGATATTGTAAAAACTCAGTCACTTAGATAGTAATTATAGTTGTTTATTACAAATCACAGATGTTTTACTTACATAACTAGATTACCAGCTACCTGTATTATATTCATGATGTATCAACAAAGAATTGACTCATACCGGTCTTGTCTAGCTCTATCTCTTCAATATTGTCTTTCCAAATTTCTAGGAACTCGGGATCTAACTCTTCATTGGAAAATGTTTTGTAAATTTCAGCCTCATTGAACTTAACTCTCGGTTCAATCACAGTGTTTCTCCCTAGAATGAAATTATCTGGGACTTGATACAAATTCATCAATAACATGTTAATGTCTATGATGTGTGATACTTCAAATGGCTCCATTTTCTCTTTAAAGCCATTGCTCCACTCATGCAGTCTCTCTACACTATCATCCTCTATGAAGTGGATCATGTGCTGTGGATACAATGTATGGCATGAAATATCTCCCAAAGAGTTTTGCTGTAATAGAACATGGTTATCTCCTTGTTCCAACATTGCCAAGCCAGATATAGAAGTGCAGATGCGGTGGCGAGTAGTCTCATAAAGATTGCAGCATAATTTCTTTCTTTGTGCTTCATTAAATGTTTGCATAATACTCGGAGGGCGGTATGGAAACGACAAGCTCTTCAGCTCACCAGTTCTAGACAAAGTGTCTGAATAGTTGCTTAGTATGCACAGATCCTCAAACCACTGGCTGGCCATGCACACCATTTCTTTGTTGGTGTGTTGATCTTGAAAAATGTCCAAGTATGTTGGTGTAACTAGCATGCCATGTGACCATCTTTGTATTGGTTTAATATTGTTATCTTTTGTGTTTCCACATCTCATGTCCATGAGAAAGAGATGATGATTAGTTCCTACATACAACAATGGTTTCTGAGTACAGTATTTTACTGCTGATATTTTTGAACAAGCTTCAATGTCCGAGACCAATCCTAAAGTTTTATATCTCTGAAAAGGCTCATTGGTGCGTTTGTCGTAAAGCGCAATTGCTTTTTTTGTGACGTGTGTGTAGAAGCCTCTTTCTCCTCCGATAACACAGCTCCAGTTATTGGTCAGAGATTTAAACTTGCCTCGCAACTTTTTGGTGCGTTTAGTCATTCTATCCAAGTTGATTATTATTAATTGGTTGTCCAATGTTGTTGCATAAAGAATGTTGTTGTGATACTCGTCAAATGTGATGCTTGTGAATGGCAGTTCTGAATCCACTTCCGACAAGTTGTTCAACGTTAAAATTCCATTTGTTGATGCAACCTTCAATATGAATATTTTGCACTTTGTCCTGATTGCTATGATGTTTTCCAATTGTGAATATATGGTTTCCATAATATTAGTACCTTCATTGCATTTAAAAGATATTTTATTGTGCAGATCAATAGAAAGGCTTTCTATGGAGAACGGAGATACGTCTGAAACAAATATATAAATGTGATTATTGGTTTTCTTAAGAAATTAACTTTATATCAACATTGAATTATAATTGCAGAAATCGCAATAAAAAATGCAGAAAATGATATTTGGATCTACTGACATAGTAAATCAGAAGAATTAAATGATAGAAGATTTAAATGCCTTCTCTAGTCTGGGTGTGCATGGTTGTTCTCTTAAGTTTTTTATGTATCCATCTAGGTAGTTAATATTTTTATTTTATAATTATGTGGTATACTATAGTATACAATTTGTAGGTACCTACAAACACAATGTTCATGATAAGAATTATATTATCTTTTAAATAAATCAATGCACTTTGGATACGCTAGATATTTGTGCAACCCGTGTGACGTGCGTGCGTACGTGTTTTTTTTTATTTTTTATACAAAAGGTGACAAACAAGCAGACGGTCCACCTGATGGTAAGTGGTCACCGCCGCCTATGAACACCGGTAATATCCGCAGCATTACTGGTGCGTTGCCTACCATTGAGAGAAAGGACTCTATTCACGCCTCTTTTGAAGCGGTTTAGGTTGTAGACCTGAGGAAAAACCTCAGGGGGAAGAGCATTCCACATCTTACAGGTACGTGGCAGAAACAGACGATTAAATCGGGTAGTGCGAGACTTCCACGTATCTACAATGTGTGGGTGGCCCTTCTGACGATAGCGGCCAGTTCGGTAATAAAAGCGTGAAGGAGGAATGAGGTCAAAAATCTCTTCAGAGCATTCCCCGTTATAGTACCTGTAGAACAGGCACAGGTAGAGCCGTTACTTTTTTGTATCTATTTCTGGTATTAATATGCTACTGATACGATACTGAAAAAAATATAAAAAGAACTGAAGTGCTTAAGAAGGCCTGGCGCACTCCGTAATTTAGCTACAATGACATCGACGTATCGGTTCAGACTGGCATATACTATACAGCTGCGGGTTGTCGTGCGTCCCGCCCACCCTGAAGTGTATATTCGCACGCATTTCTTTTTAAATCTGTGACGTTAATGCGTGCCGCGTCGTCACCGGCCTAGATTTTTTACACGAATAATGACAACAAGAACCCGTCTTTCTAAGTTTTTCTTTTGAAAGACATAATAAGGTAAGGAATACTTGCCGATGAGAAGTGTTGGTTACCAGTCCTGTTTAAATGGTAAGAATATGATTTATTACATTAGATTCAACTTTGTTATTTTTATACAACCAATACATGCCTTTGACTAGTATCTCACCTGTCGGTAAGCGATTATGTGAGCGAAGGTGTTGGTCAGATTTAATCTAGAAATTAAACTGCTTAGAAGAAGCACTTCTTTAAGGTGCTGCCTTTTAAGGACTGCTTCTGCAACAGACTGTTAGCAAACTATAGTTAGAAGCATTCACCTTTAAAGATTAAAAATATAAAATTTTACAAAGATGTAAGTAAGCACAAAAGTAGATATTAGATATACTTACTGAGGGAGTTTAACTCGCTGTGAACGAGATAGTCTAAGCCCTCAAATTTCATAAAGAGCATGTTTCCTTTCCCAGCATAGTACCAGTTATACAAGTCTTCAAAGTATGCATCCGGTTTGTTTGCAAGATGTTCAGCCATTTCAATGCACATTTTAGGGCAGTAGAGTACATCATCATCCAACCATTTAACAGTTTTTTTCTTACAATGTCCTGTAGGAAATTTTAAAATTTCACTTATTAGTTCTTCATGGTTTTAAATATATTTCATACAAAAAGGATAAGCGAGGGGTTCAATCATTTTGAGATTGAATCAAATACAGCTTACCAACCAAAATTTTGAATATGAGTTATGAATGTCAATCACTTTTATATTGAAATTGTCATTGGATTGTGTAAAAGAAACAGTATCAAATCCAGTTCAAAATTAATCTTAAAACGATTTGATAGTGTCAAACTCATCTTAAATTTTATAAACTTAATGAAATCATATTATTGATATTGATTTATTTTAACATTAACTCACAGGCAGTCCAAATGCTCCAACCCACTATCAATTGGCAGAGTGCCTAGTGTGGCAGCAGAATTGCAATGCTATTTGTGAAGCCAATAAGGTGCCATCATTTTGATATTGATTGATATTATCAAAAACAGTTGGCTTGTGTGATAATATGGTAATCAACTGTGATATTCCAACTGACTAGTAGAAAACAGGTGGGCATAACAAGGCCAATTTGACCAAAAATGCTGGTTATGAATTTTTATAATACACTGAAGCACTTTACTGTCATGGAATCAATGCTAAATGTTTGTAGTAATGTAGAAAAAATAGATCACATAGGAGTGATTAAGTTAAATATCTTACTTTAGAAATGTTTAAAATACCAACTATAATATTAATATTATAGCTTTGGCATTGCACACTAAGAACCAATGGTGTTTAATGTGTTTGCAATTGTCAGAAAAACTGAACACTGAAAAATATGGCCGAAGATATAACTAAAATAATATTTGATGATTACTCTTGAAGGTTAATAGGCTAATAAATTAAGCACTAACACAGGCAATAGTACTTGCATAATTTAACAGTAGTTGATGGGTCCTCAAAGGAAAATCTTGACAAAGTTATGTATTTGCAATGAGACCAACTAAGTTGTTATACAGAACATTACTAATTCCAACACAAGCTGGTCTAGTCATCACAATCAAACCCAGCTCATTTGTTTTAAGCAATGATTAGAACAGCTTATTTTGCAGTTCAGTATAAAAAGCAGCCTAGTGATTTAGTTTTCTTGATTGGTAAAATTATAGTATTAAATTTATGTGGCTCAACAGACTAAGTAATTTGAACTAAAATATCAATATAATTTCTCCAAATAAAACAAATTTTACACTATTCCTTAATTTTGAACCTATGCCCTAAGCTGTCTTTGATTCTATACCTCTCATAGGTTATTAAATGTTTGATTAAGTTTAAAAAACTCACCATATGCTATCCTAAATGATGCCCATTTCCTATTCCACAAATGTATTTGCTGCAGCAGCTCCGCAATTGGGTCAACTTTTCCAATATTACATAATTTTGTTATCATACATGGCATTAAGGTTTTATGAGGGTATTCTTCAAAAAAGCCCGAGTTAAGTTCTCCATCCCAATTCTCACTAAATGAATTTCGGGGCTGTGCAGGATAAAGGAAGTCCGAGTTAGTAAAATGATGTCCAGGCAGACATCTTCTACGCACAGTGTAGTGAATATAACTTGTAATAGTTTCCCTTTTCCGTTTTTGATCAATAGCAGCGATGATAGTTTTGAAAGGTGCAGTGTTGTCAAGACTTTCAGCAATTTCTTCATGCCCCTGACAATAAAAAATAATTAAGAATAGGAACAACATGTAGCAAAGCTAATATATAAACATAACTTATATTATCTCATCTGTGTCCCCCAACCCAAGGATTTCTCTACGCCTACTGGGCTGGGAGCGCGACATTATTTTGTTCCATGTAATATGGAATGACCACATTGTTGCTCATACGCAAATATATAGTCAAAATACGACCTTAAAAACAAGAAAACCTTAAGTGAGCAGACTTGGAACAACCACATTGTACAACTTGGAACAACCACACAGTCATATAGTCAAAATATCCTAAGTGAGTTAGCATGGTGTTCGGGCATTTTGTGAATACCCGCCTGGCTAGATACCACTCTCAAGTAGAAAATCTGTCGCCAAGCACCTAACGGTGCCTTCCCACAGCTGTCTTTGAGAGCCAGTATATCTAGGTTAGCCTGAACAACATCTTCGACCACATCATCAATTACCATCCGGTGAGATAGTGGTCAAAGGTAAACTATCAAGCATAAAAAAAAAAAGAGTTGACTACTAATCTGGAATAAAATATATTGGGTAACATTCACGGAGCTGTCGTATTAAATAACCGGTGTTCAGGTAGTATAGATGACCATTGTCAAGTATTAGTCAGAACAAATATTACAGATGTCTCTAAAGCCGGTAAATAATAATATAACCTAATTTTCAACATAAGTGGTGTTCAGGTAGTATAGATGACCATTCTCAAGTATTAGTCAGAACAAATATTACAGATGTCTCTAAAGCCGGTAAATAATAATATAACCTAATTTTCAACATAAGTGGTGTTCAGGTAGTATAGATGACCATTGTCAAGTATTAGTCAGAACAAATATTACAGATGTCTCTAAAGCCGGTAAATAATAATATAACCTAATTTTCAACATAAGTGCTAAAAGGCAGTAGCATGCTGAACCTTACCTTTTTATTTGATAAAATACTCTGTTTTGTTTCTTCCAACATTTTGCAACCAATAGAACATATAGAGGTTAATTTAACACCCCAGCAAATATTTAAGTTTACTTATCCGGTATATTATTTTTCTCTATGAGTTTACTTCTTAATTTGCTCAGTGTGACCAGATTTTAATTGGACATTATGCCAGCTCCTCCTCTAAATTCTGCTAAAGTCTGCTAACTTTATTTTGATTAATGCTAATGAATGAAGACCCAATTAGATGAATATTATGGACAAAAAAAGCAAGATTTGATTGATGACGTAAAAAAATCAAAACAAATTTAATTAAAAATGCATCTACCCTGTTATTTTAATGCATCTACATGTAGAGTTGCAGCAACATGTTGATTTTTTAAATTTGTTCCGCAGGTCAGTTTTAGTTTAGTTTTCATTGGTGTGAGGTAAGCAAAACTTCTCCCGATTCTAAAAGATCTACTACATGCAAGCAATTGACTCTGAAAATAGGGACCTTAAACTGGATGAAAATTTAAGGTCTCTATTTACGGAGTCAATTGCCTGTATGTCAGATTTGTATACAAAATTTGGCAAATGAGAACCAGTTATGACTAAAACTCTAAAATCTTTGTACACAGAACACATTTTGTGGGTCAAGAAATAGTACTTGCTCAAATAGGTCATTGAAAGGTAGACAAGATTTTAGTTCAAAACAAAATTCGACCAAAAGATTCAAGAAATTCTCCATCATAATAGAATTTTAAATATTTGTTGCACTACTCAAGTGAAACACAGTTCACTTGCCAATTCTTCTTCATCTTGCTAAATTTCTGCGGATATTTTATAAAATTCTGCCAAAATCTGCTAAATTTTGAGATCTGCGACACAATCTGCTAGACCCTAAATTGGAGATCAAATTATGCTAAATTCGCAGAATTCTGCTAAATCTGGTCACACTGAATTTGCTCAACTTCAACTTCAACTTCTTTTTGTGGGTGGCTTCTGTGGTGTTGCCACAATTTCGCCAATGACGAGTCGCACGGATAGAGTGTGAAACAAACGAAAGAGACGGATCGGTATTAACAAGTGATCGGTTGCTTAATTTTGGTTTCAGGATAACTTTTAATAGAAGTTAGGACAACATATGACATGTACGATCAAACAAATATAATATTTAACTACATAACAATACATACATAAACATACATCTAGAATATACGCCATCAAGTTATTCATAGCTTAATTTTATTAATTGAAATACATTTACCAATTATATATACATATGGAGTAAACACAAGTGACAATAGACTATTGAAGTTAACAGGGAGAGGGATATCTGGGGGAAGTTTGTTATACAAAGAGTAACTCAGCTTTGGACAGTCGAAAAATATATGATCCGTATTGCCATCGTCCAGGCCACACTCACATAATGAGTGATCTCGTATTCGGATTTTAGCTAAAAATACCGGGGTACACGAGTGACCCAACCGCAGGCAACAAATGGTAGAGGTAGTCCTCTTGTCCATCTTTTTAAATTTGAAAAACCATGGTCTTGTTGGTATACAGTTTTGTATTTCACTATAAAATTTACCTTCGATGGTTTTGGATTGATGCCATATTTTATCCCACGCCTGACGCATCTGGATTTCACAAACGATAGTAAGGTCGTGAGCGTAAATTTTATAATGATCCTCGTTCCCAAGAGTGGAAAAAAGCAGGCACTTAGCATATGAATCGACAGTCTCGTTTCCTGGGATGCCTATGTGGCCTGGTATCCATGCCAGAATTACACTTAACCCACTTTGGTAACAGTAATAAAGCGCTTCTTTTATCTTTAATTTTATGGGGAATCTTGATTTAGATTTAAATTGATTAGCCATAATTGCCTGGAGGCAACTCTTTGAATCGGTAAAAATTAGGGCTTTGTTTATATTATGAGACTTAATATACAGTATAGATTCTAAGATAGCTACAGCTTCACCAGTAAATACTGATGACATAGACGGGCATTTGTTACTAATAATTATCCTATATCTAGGTATCCACACAGCAGTACCCACATCTTTATGTTTAGATAATTTTGAAGCATCAGTATAAACTTTTAGCCAATTCTTCCATTTGCTGTCAATTATCTCACTGAACTTATGGGAGGGATTAATGGTATCTTTATCTATGCCAAAATTGAGAATTACTGTAGGTTGAAAAATCAATGATTCATAACTTATTGAAAATAGTGGTATGATAGGATATTGGACAACAGGGCTGGTAAGTTGGGAATATTTCAAAAAACTCCGAACTATGCATGGAAGTTTGTTATCAGAAATATAGCCTTGTGATCTATATAAATCATAAAGGCTTTTAATTCTGTGAAGAAGGATATGTTCACTGTTTTGAACTAGTTTGAAGAAAAACCTATCTGACAGGTATTGTCTCCGTAGATGCAGGGGAGGCTCCACGCATTCCACCTGCATAGCATTTATTGGTGACGACTTCATGGCACCCAGTATTATACGAAGACATTTAGACTGTATTTTCGATAATCTGTCGGTAGATGTTTTATTTCCTGGATCTAATAAGAATGTGCCGTAGTCTAAATGGCTACGAACGATTGCATTGTACAGCAACTTTTGGCAGTAAGGATGAGAACCCCACCATACTCCTGACAGAGAGCGTAGGATGTTTATGTTTTTCTCGCATTTTGAAACAACGTAATTGGAATGAGGTGTGCCTGTCAGCCGACAATCTAGCCAAACTCCAAGGAATTTTACTGTATCGCTCTGAGGAATGTTTACATTTTCAACTGTTATGTTTAGACCTGGGATATACCGCTTCTTGGTAAACACTACAATGCTACTTTTGTTAGCTGAAATGGAAAGACCATGATTGAACAGCCACTCTCCCAGGTATTGCATAGCGGATTTAAATTTATGCTCAGCATCTAGTATGTTCTTAGTAGGTAGGTATAATGCTAGGTCATCAGCGTATTGAAGGACATGACAGAACGAGCTAACAGACAGTTCTAAGTCATAGGTGTATAGGGTATAAAGAATAGGGCTTAGTACAGATCCCTGTGGTAAACCTTTCCATACTGTTCGTGGGCCAGATAAAAAGTTTTGTGTTCTAACTATGACAGTTCTTTGCATTATTAGACAACATATGAAACGAACCATCCTCAAAGGAATACTCAGCTGTAAGAGTTTGTTTCTGAGTTCTGGAAGCAGCACGTTGTCATATGCAGAGGTAATCTCTAAAAATACACCTACAAGGTATTCCTGCTTTTTAAAAGCTATTAATATTTCAGTCGTTAAAATGCTAAGCCCATCATATGTGCTCATACCCTTACGAAAACCAAATTGAGATTTGGCAAGAAGTCCTCTACTTTCGACCAACCATTCCAGGGTCGATATCACGTTTCGTTCGTATTACGCGTCCGAGCCCATAACTCATATGTCTTTTATTTTTATTTAAAAACTATGTATATGGGACTGTTACAGCCCAATCAAGCTTTAATAGCACCCAACATGAAAAAGCTATATAGTTATTTATAAAAAGTAGCTGAAGAAAAATATGCTAAAATATCATTCCACTCCGTGTCCAAACAATCCATCAGCTAATTCAATAATTTTTTATGTGAAATATTTTTATTTAATACGGAATAAATACTTCTTTTTGGATAAATGAATAGTCAAATAATATATTATTGAGGTTTTTATATTTAGAAAGCGACTACAAGTTAATGATAATCAAAGTTTAAATTTTGTCAAACAAAAAAGTTCATTCCTATCCGAGCTATCGAATATCAACATATCTCTCAAGTAAAGCCCTGGACAATGACTAGGTGATTCCTCGCAAGTTCAGCAACAAACCAGGCGTCACTACAGCTCAGAGCGGAAAGACGCCTGTGGCTACGTTAAAAATAATTAAGAATCTTGTGTCACCGGAAGGAGTTTGTCATAGATTCACTGTCATTGCCATCCACTGATTTTTAAGGTAAGTAATTTTTTTTCAAGTTTCATAAATACCTCATTTTGATCAATATCATTTAACTGTTCTAAATAATAATTTGTAAATTTTTGGTACATACGTATCGTAAACAATTAGAGATCAAATGTGTAAAACTCATTCATCTCCAATTCATTATCTTCCATTTTACAAAAAAAATTACTGGATAGTAATGACAACGATTGGAGAGGAATGAAATGAAGTAATAAAGACAGTTTTTGTAACATTTACTAGGTATAATAAGTTATCTAAGATAGGTACCAATTTATAATATACCGTACATAGTTTATTTCTTTTAGAATATTTTGAAGTTTTCAAATTTGGATTTTTATTTCACATATATAATAAGAAAAAATAGCCAAAGTTACCAAGAATATACGTCAAAACTATGCAGAAATCAAGAACAACTCTGAGCTTTCTGAAATCCAAAAAGAAAAAGATAGGAATAGGTATTTCATGAAAAAAGAGACAAAAAGATATGTAGCATTAGAGACAGTGCAAGATCACAAAGTGACAAAATATGGAGAAAGAATACGCAAACTACGTAAAGAAAAAAACAGAAGCAGATATTTCTGATGACAAATATTTTAATTAAAAATTCACCCGATATAGCGAGAACGAAATTGAATGCCTCAAAACCTGAATGAATAAGTCAGCAATATTGGCCATGGACTTAGACATTATACCCCTGCTTATATTGCAAAAAAGCTAGCCTCATCGCTGTCCAAAGTTCACACATTGTCTGATTCTCCTTCAAGCCAATATCCTGTTGGATGTTGTTGTTATCCTGGAGCACCAAATGGTGTATGGGTAATCCATAAGAGAACCGCAGATAACCACGTCACATTTAGGAGCGATGTCGGCTCTTTCAAAGATTTGATAGATTAGATTCGTGAAAAGGTTCATAGTGTCGAAATTATTGTAATTTGAGAGGAAGATATCACTCGAAACAAATTTCCTGCTCACGTTCTAGACTGCAAAGATACCACCAAAGTTCAACAACCTGTATGGTCTTCTTTATTTCCGTACAGAGTAGCTCACAGGTGCCTCAGCAATTTCAATTGCTAAAACAGCAACTTAACTTGTGAACACAAAAATCATTTAGGGGTGCTTGACATTGGGTTTGGGCAGACCACTGCTATTAGCAACTTGGATATCGACTTAAATGAACATTTATTTAATTATATACCTCGCTGTTTGACTCGGCTATCAAATCAACAGTAAAATAAACTTGGAACTGGATTTGGGAGAAGATTGTTTGGAAGACACTGTGATAAACAGATTTATCGATCGAGAGGATGAACATCTGACTACATTAGAAATAGATTCAGACACTATATTTAACAACATCGAAGAGAACATGCTCTTAAGTGAATTTGATGGTATTCTGTTCTTGATCTTGAGCCGAACTACGAGTACATATAAGTGGTAAAATTTATCTACGAATAATTTTAAAAAGCTCTCATAAAAATGTGATACTAAGCCTATTATGGATGATATGCATGTAATTTTATTATTAGTTAGAATTAGTACATACTATTTGCCATATTTTAATTTTGGAATAAATTGAAGAGATTCTCTTAAAAATTTGATACATTTGATTTTGTTGTCATTGCAATTTTTTTGTTTCATAAAAACATTTTAACGTTTTTTGAAGGAAAAAGATCCTACATCATTATTTAACTAAGTAATTAAAACTTGTTGAACTGTTCAAAAATTTTTTTGTTTTACTGTTTCATTAGTTTCTGTTAAATGAAGCGTTTTGAGTTCAATGTTTTATATTTCTTCATTATTTATAAAGGGTTTCGTTTAAATACTTTAGTCATCATTTTTGTTTTCACTTATTCTTAACTTTTTGCTAAAAAATATTTGTTAATTTTACGTTTGTCTTGAGACGTTTTATATTTTTTTGTGATTACTGAACTATATTGGGTAGTTTAAATAATTTTAACCCAGTTATAATTGATTCTTGTGCTCATATTTGAATAAAACAATGTAAAATGTTAAAAGTGATAAAATAAACAGTATGATTTGTACATTTAATTCATTCATGAACACTAAACCTTGCGGTGTTTTATATGTTAAATATTAACTAAATTTCATAACTTTCCACACGTTTTCATTTACTTCTAAGCTAATATCATTTCGCTCCTAGTAAAATTCATTACGCTCCAGTCGATTTTCATTACCATCCATGGGTTCATTACTTTCCTTAATTTTATTAAAAAAGTTTTTGACTTATGAAGGTGCCTTTCACAAATTACTATTCCGAATACGGAGCTAATTTTATATATGCATTAAAAACGTCAAAAATCACTAAAAAATAAAAAGATCATAAAAGTTTAAAATCTGCACGACCCGTGATAATGACCCTCCAGTCTATTTTTGATCAAGATTTCTGAGATCTTGGCTAGGACACTTGATAGGGCAATGGGTCGACGAGCATTAGGATCTGATGGATCTTTACCTGGTTTCAGGAGAGGGATAATAATCTGTGTAGTCCACGACTCCGGCACAATGCCATATTCATAAAAAGAATTGATGAGACCTAATAAAACTCTTTTAGACTGTTCTGATGATCTGATTAGGAAAGAGTAAGGGATTCCATCTACGCCATGGGAGGAATCAGACAAACCATTCAGAGCAAGCTGCAATTCGTCATAAGAAAACAGAGACTCCATATTTCCTGAGGATGGGGGAATGGTATTTGGCATGTTAAAAGACAGTGCTAAATGAACAAATGGTGGAGCAAGTCTGCTTAAAAAGGCCTCTAACCAAGACGATGAATCATTAGAAGAAATATTTAATGAGTTACAGAAACCTCTATAACGTCGAATCTGCTTCCAAACTAAAGAAGGAGGAGTTGTAGGTGTCAAGGTTTGACAGTAACTGATCCAACCCTTTTTTTTATTGGAAGATAGTAGTCTCCTAGCTTTTGCAGCTGCTTGCTGATATATAAGAAAATTATGCAAAGTCATGCAAGCTGTGTATGTTATTTCAGCTTCATTACGGGTCTGTACTGCATATGTGCACTCACAATCCCACCAAGGTGGCGAAGAGAGGTTATGTCTAGGCTTTTTCAGAGGGATGTGTTCATCTGCAGAAGCAATTATACATTCTATGAATTTTGCATAGTATGATAGTGGGTCTTCATGATTTTATATTATGGAAATTGAATTTAACTTCTGATCAAGGGAAAAAGAATAAGAATCCCAATTAGCTCTTGAGAGTCTGTATTTAAGAAGCGGGTTTAGAGACAGTTCTGGGCAGACTCTATGATAAATTTTTAATAAAATGGGGTAGTGGTCACTACCGTAAGATATGGGAAGCACTTCCCAGGAAATAGAGGAAGAGAGGGATGGGGTACAAGCAGTGAGATCTACAGCACTTCGAGGGTTTTGTGATGGAAGAACTCTACGAGTTGGTGAACCATCATTAACAACACATAGGTTAACTTCGTCAAAAGCGTCCAAGAGGGAATACCCAAATAGATCACAGTTAGCCGAGCCCCAAGAGGTGTGATGTGCATTGAAGTCACCCATCAAAATAACTGGGGACGGAAGCGATGAAATAATCAATAAAATATCTGGGATTAATGAGGTGTGGGGTTTAGGGATATATATAGATAGAAAAGATTTATCAAAAGTTCGAACAGCAACGGCGTTAATATCCGGGCTGTGAGCAGGTAGAGCTATTTGGGAGAAGGTTAAGCTGCGCTTAATTAGTAATGCGCACCCAGCGTACCCATCCTGGCGGTCATCCCTGAGACAGGAGTAACCCGAAACTCTATAATGAGATCCGGGAACCAACCAGGTCTCCGAAATGGCCACCAGGACGGGAGCATACTTTTTAATTAAATAATATATTTCATGCGTCTTCGGACGAAGACTTTTGGAATTCCACTGGAGAATTGTGGACAGATCCATTATTTTCTATTAAAGTTGTGAGTTGGGACACCATTTGGGCAACGTGGGACGGTAAGTTGATGGAGTTTTGAGATATGATAGTTATCATTATTGTTAGCAGTTGAGCTAACAATTGATTTTGTGACTGATCGCTTGATTGGGAGGATGGTTGCGACATTTGAAGAGCATACCCATTAGGTATTGAAGATCGCTCAGTAGCAATTAAGGCTTGATGAGCTGATCTGTCATAAGACTTATCTAGAGGGGCACGGGGGCGAGGGTTACGAATCTCCACTTTTCTATAAGAATGATGCTGCGTGTTTGAGTTGACTCCTGGTGTGAGAACCTGAGAGGCCCTAAAGGCATCTGTTGGGACAGTTTCCTTTACTACATGATTAAAAGATTTTCCTAGTTTAGGGGTTCGGACACTGGCTCCTTGATATGAGATACCTTCATTTGACATTGTCATTTTTATACATTTTTGTCTTTCTTGTTCTGGACAGCTTCTATTAGTTGAGAAGTGTCGGGCAGAACAATACAGGCATGAAGAATTAGATTCTTGTATATTACATTCATCCCCATTATGAGGTTGAGCGCAGTGGTAACATCTCGGGACTGAGCGGCACTGTGCTTTAATATGCCCGAAGCGGCAGCAGTTCATAAATTGTATGGTAGGGTATTGGTAAGTTTCAACTTATAACGAGAAATAGTACGAGAACACGCGTTGAGGTAATTCTTGACCTCGAAAAGTCAAGACCACCGTTTGCGTAGGTTCCCAAACCACATTACCGTCAACTTTATTCTTCCTGTTTAACCGCCTAGCTTTAAGTATTTGAGTGCAGTGTCCAGGAATTTTCAAAGATTCAACAAATTCGTCCATGGACCAATCCACCGGAACTCCGCGGACTACGCCCATCCTGGTAACATTATACGTTGGCATAAATGCCTCATATTTGTATAGCTTAAGCATTGGATTTTATAAAAATTTGTTAGCACCAACTGCAGTTTTAAATTCGATTGCAATTTTGTTGCGTCCAACCCTCTTAGCTCCGTCGCGACATATATTTTCTATCTTATTGGAATATAAAAATTGGCCAAATTTGATTGGTTTTAAAGTCGTACCTGCGGCCAGGTCCGGCTCAGTGCGAGACACATGTACAATGAAAGGGCCTGAATCCGTTTGTTCCTAGGAGGAAGAATATCTATGTTGGACTACCTATGCGCGTATACCCGATAAAGACAGAGTATAAATACCTAATATTGCAGAATTGCCAGTGTCCCATAACATAACCCAAATTGCAATGAAGCTTTTAGAAAAAATATTGCCGCGCCTACTGAAAAAATACATTTGCATGGTACTTGCTTAAGGTGGACTAAACCGTTCAATTTGTTATATCGGGGTATTCAAAATTTAATGTGTGTTGCTAGATCGGATAACTTTAGTGTTTGTATTGTTTTTAAATTGCGCAAATCGGAAATTATACCCTAAAGTATTTTGGCATCATAACTTACAAATATATAATTGTTTCTTAACTGTTTTTGCAGATTACTAGAGAAATATATGAAATCAGATACATATATGTAAGATACAATAACAAAATACTCTAAAAAGGATCTCTGATTTGAGTAAATTATATACCTACAAATGTTATTCGATCTCGCAACAAATACGAGTAGACAGACTGTTAAATTTTGAATTTCTCGCTACAGATTGAACGGTCCGCCTTAATGGCAAAGATACCAGGTCAGCTAGTTTTAGAAAATTACCATGATTCTAAAACTGAAAATGTACAGAATATTTTTTGGAAGAGTTTAAAACTATGGCATAATTAATATATATATATAACTTAACCCATGGTACTATTGGATAACTAGCTTGCGCTTGTGGACTCAACCGCGTCGAATAGTTATATCGTAGTCCCCCAATAATGCTCAATATCTCGGAATAAAGGTAGCCAATTTATTAATCCGGGTCCTACGGAATCTATATGCTAAATTTCGTTGAAAACTTCGGCGTTGAGTGACTTGAAGGTTTGTATGAGTAACAACCTATAATATTTCATAGTGTGCACTTTAAATAAAACAAAGTAATAATGTATTTATAGATTTATGGTATATAAAACATATGTGTGAATAACATCGAGATTCAACATTTTGGCACCACTTACAATTTAATTAATAAATTGTGTAATTTTTAATTTAATTAATTTTGTCGTCCAGTTGCTTGAATCCATACACGATGAAGGACAGCATTCCTTATGAAAACTGCAAACCAAAATTTAATTGCGTTAATTATACTGCATAATTGGTCAAAAGTGGTTCACACAAAATTACCCACTTTTATGGGAAAAATCTTCGGTCATGAGCTGGTATTCCGAAAATTGCTATAATTCGAAAAAGTATAATTTTTGGTCTATGTTCACACTCTCTTTTCTCCTTAAACAAATTTCATCGTAGAGCGAGACAGATAGACAAAAGAACACTCCTTAATTTTTATGGATTATAATCTTAAAATCAAGAAATTATGTTGTAGAAAAATGTAAGATTATCATATAATTTAACACGCTGACATTCATGTTATGATCAGAAATTGATATATGATTCGCATATCAGTATGATCAATTCATATATGATTCGCCTCTTTATGTATTTTTGTCTTGATTTGATTGTTCCATTACCTTTTATTACATTGTTATTCCTGTATTTCCTCTCCATCCAAAGGTTGCCTAGAAGAGATCACTATTAGTGATAAGGCCGCCCATTGTGACACTTTATTGTAAGATTTAGTTTTGATGTTATTTTTGTATAGTAAGTAAGTGGTGTAACAATAAAGAATAATCTATCTATCTATCTATCTATCTATCTATCTATCTATCTATCTATCTATCTATCTATCTATCTATCTATCTATCTATCTATCTATCTATCTATCTATCTATCTATCTATCTATCTATCTATCTATCTATCTATCTATCTATCTATCTATCTATCTATCTATCTATCTATCTATCTATCTATCTATCTATCTATCTATCTATCTATCTATCTATCTATCTATCTATCTATCTATCTATCTATCTATCTATCTATCTATCTATCTATCTATCTATCTATCTATCTATCTATCTATCTATCTATCTATCTATCTATCTATCTATCTATCTATCTATCTATCTATCTATCTATCTATCTATCTATCTATCTATCTATCTATCTATCTATCTATCTATCTATCTATCTATCTATCTATCTATCTATCTATCTATCTATCTATCTATCTATCTATCTATCTATCTATCTATCTATCTATCTATCTATCTATCTATCTATCTATCTATCTATCTATCTATCTATCTATCTATCTATCTATCTATCTATCTATCTATCTATCTATCTATCTATCTATCTATCTATCTATCTATCTATCTATCTATCTATCTATCTATCTATCTATCTATCTATCTATCTATCTATCTATCTATCTATCTATCTATCTATCTATCTATCTATCTATCTATCTATCTATCTATCTATATATCTATCTATCTATCTATCTATCTATCTATCTACCCTGAGTTAGGATTTAAGACTTCTATATTAAACGCACCTTATTTTCTTCCGTAGCGACCACTAAAGCCGCTTCGCCAACGGGGCAGTTTTACAAATATAATGAACCAACATATGCATGCACGAAGCAAAATGTTACAATTTAAGACCGAATATTGCATTTCTTAGAGGGCGAAATTTTACTTTTGAGACATATGTGGGTGGTCCATAGAAGCTTAATCTCAAGTTTTTAGGGTCGCCACCCTTGTCCTCCGGCCGCCATCTTGGAAAAAGGGGTGAAAACACTTATTTCGCGACATCTTGGAAACTATGCGTCTTACAAAAAATTCTACAGCATATAATTTGCAAATTATTTTGCCTACAAATATGATTATATAACTTTTTGCCCTAAATTAAAAATTTAAGAAGTTATAAACAAAAAAAGTGAGTAAATTTTCATTTATTTTTTTGCTCTATAACTTTGTTTTTTCTCATTTTAATAAAAAAGATACCTCAGACCAATCTTGTTGATTATCATTTGAGGATTTTTTTATGATTTTTTAATTTAATTCATTTAAAACACTTACAGCGCTACAAAGTTGCCCAGGTTCATCAATGCTCATGGGAATCCGGTCAAAATGAAATGTTTAACTTATATTTTTCATATAATAACATATCCTTATAACAAAATTAATTCGTACAACTTCACTTATTCATACCTAACTGTTTTCCTTACCATAGAACTTACCAAATATAACTTATCGAAGGATAAGCAGGTAGAAAAGGTCTGAGTTACCGTTTGGGGACAAAGGAACATCTGCCTGCTACGACTATTATTATTATACGCAGGCTTAGCTGTTTCTTCTACCTCCTGTTATTCTCTTAGTTGTGCTACATTTTTTGTCACGTGTAAACGTGTTGAAAATTGTGGATATTATTTTCAGTTTAATCAATTAAACTGCGGGTTTCGGAAAAAAATCCTCAAAACATCATCTACAATATTGTTCTGGGGTAATTTTTTTGTATTATGTATAAAAAAAAAGTTATAGAGTAAAAAAATATATTTTTGCTTATAACTTTTTTAATATTTAATTTAGGGCACAAAGTTATAAACGTACCATATTTATAGGCAAAACAATTTGCTACAAATTGTCCAATTACATACAAATTGTACAATTGCTCCAGCCCACTCCCAGTTGGCAGCGTGCCCAGCATGCTGGCAGCATTGCCCCGTTGAATTGCAATGCTTATTCGTTGAGCCAAATATGTGCCAGCATTTTGATCACGCGTCGCATCGACCAAGCGCTCAGATAGGTTTTGGAAAATACGATGAGCTCCCGGTCCCCACGGACCCAACGTCTCCACACCAAACGGCTCAAATATGTAACCCATACCGAGGTTAGCATATTTGCGCCGCTTGAGTTGCTCCGCCGAAGTAGCCGCAGCGCCAGCCCTCACGTTGGTTTCAGAAAGATGTGACGGCGCTAAAGTGTCCACGCACGTAGCGTCCCACACTAAGGGCCGTCCTAACTTCCACGGAACCAGAGTCATGCCGTCAGGTCTTTTACCATCGTCACGCATCAGACCATTCGGTTCGAGAATAGCTGGAACATTGGCGCTGGTAAAAGCCCGGCGAATGATATCGTTAAGGCTGGCGTGGCGGGAAATTCGACCAGCACTTCGAGAGCAGGAGAGGCCATGGTGACCGAGTTGATCAACTGCAGTACCACACTGGCAGTGATGTGCAACACAACACCTTGCACCCAAGCGTAAGCTAATAGCTAGACGTAAAGCGGATGGATCTATAAGGCTACCAGTTTTGTAAGAAGGAATGGCCTGTAACCAAAGACCGGATTCCCACACAGAAACAGCGAGAATACGAGCACGATCTGCGATGCTAGAACACGTATTTAAAAGATCTTTCCGTGTTAGCTCGCATATTCTACGTAGGTACGAAGTATTAATTTATTTATATTCTCGTCTCTTGACCATATAGCCATCCTGATTCAGAATTTAAGTAGTTTTTAAATAATTCTCTGGTCATGAAAGCTTCGTTTGTGGCATTTCCACCCTGTAAAGGGAGATGGCGAAGTATATCTCCACTTTCATTTGCCTCTTGTACATTTCTTGTTTCATGAGAATATGTATCATTGACATGTTTCTTTATAAAATTATGTAGGATTAATGTTGATAGTATCATATGGTCTACATTTTCTGGCTTAGCTTGAATTGGTCTAAAATATATCCGAAATTTTTGAGCCAGTAACCCAAAGGCATTCTCTACGACTCTTCTGCCTCGCGATAAACGATAATTAAATATCTTTTTAGATACATCCAAATTTCGTCCTGGATAGGGTCGCATCAAGTAGGGTTTTAATGGGAATGCCTCATCAGCGAGAATTACATAGTGAGTTGGTGTATCTGTGCCTGGTAATGGTGCATCTGGTGGTACAGATAAAGTACCTCGTTCTAATGCCTTGCCTAAATTGCTATTTGCAAATATGCCACCATCGCTGTTCTTACCATATGAACACACACTGACAGCAATAAATTGTAACGAGCATCTAACAAGTGCTAACAAGACGATTGAAAAGGTTTTCTTGTAGTTAAAGAACATGGAGCCGCTATTGGCAGGAGCCTGTATTGTAACGTGTTTTCCATCTAATGCTCCCAAACAATTAGGAAAATTCCAGTTAGTATAAAAGTCATTAGCGATGGATAGCCACATCTCTGTTGTTGGTCTTGGTAACATTCCTTCCATCAAAGTCTCCACTATTGTTTTGCAGGTTTCATTAACAATTTCATGTACTGTGGTGTGTCCTAAACGGAAACTGAATGATATTGTTTTAAATGAGTCTCCTGTAGCCAAAAATCTGAAATAAAAGAAATACATAGATCTGGGTTCATTAATAAAAAAGTATAATTTATAGGATATTTTTTTATTAGAATACATTGGTATTTTAATGAAATAAACTATGTTAACTATTTAAAATTATTGTGGTATGTTTGTATTAAACGGGTGTTTTTGTTTCAGGTCTAATATGTAAATCAAGATGGTCGAACATAAGGGACAACTTTAGAAAGAATATTCAAAAAAATGTTACTAAAAGTGGTCAAGGTCGCAAGTCAACAAAGCCATATAAATATCATGAGCAACTAAGTTTTTTGGTAAAATTTTTTGACGACAGAAATAACATTGAAAATGTCAATGATGAAGACGTTACAACACAAAACGATGAATCTAATATTCCAGAATCCTCACTGCCGACTCAAGCAATATCGCCCACTTCTGAATCCTATCCTATTGATTCGCTAACATATTCGCCGACTCCATCACCAGCTTCTCAACATTCTCATACTTCGTTAACGAATCAATATGGGTCATCATTATCATCAAGAAGTCGTGGATCCAGAGGACGCAAAGAGAATAATAAAGATGGCGTAAGAACAGCTTCATCAGAAGTTATGGATTATTTGACTCGCCAAAATGAGCATCCGGTTGACATATTTTTGGCATCTCTTGCTCCGACATTAAAAGAGTTGCACCCTTGTGATTTATTTGATGCTAAATCAGAAATGTTTGCGATAGTTCAAAAGTACGAATCAAAACTATTGAGAAACAAATTTCCAAGGCGTGCGTATGAATCAAGCACAATTACAAGCCAAAATAGGTCTAATGTGACAAACTTGGAAACTGTTGTGGTAGAAGATCATGGAAGCGCCATTACGAGCCAAGACAGGTCTAATGCGATTAATTATGAAACTGTTGTGGTGGAAGATCGTGGAAGCGCCATTACGAGCCAAGACAAATCTAATGCGATTAACTATGAAACTGTTGTTATGGACTATAATTTAGATAACCGTATTGTACTCGTCAAAGATTCCAACAATAAATACACAATTAAGGGGTTCTACAATTCTTTCAAGCAAATATAAACCTAAGTTAATATAAAATAATTTGATTATAATTTGTTGTTTTATTGACACATACCTCAAACAGACTGCTAGACGTTCCCTTGGTGGTATAGCTTTTCTCCAATGAGTATCTTGTTTTCTTAACTTTTCAGTAAGTTTAGATAAAAGTATGTCGAAACAATGTTTTGACATCCTGAAATACTCAAAAAACTTTGATTCATCATCTATCAGATGTTTATATAGGGTGGCGAACTCTCCTTCTTCTTCTCTTTTCTTCCACGCGTTATGAACCCATTTCCTTCTTCTCACATAAATTTCTTCGTCTTCATGTAATATTAAAGCAATCGCTGCTAACTGTGATCTTGAATATCGAGACATTTTACGAGGACGTCAAACTGCTGCAAGGTACTAAAATCACTGTACGCATCGCGTCGGTACTGACATGTATGAATAGCACGTCACGGAACGGTACGGTACGGAACTGTCGGTCACGTGTCGGCACTGTTGTGTGCGGATAGGCCTTAAATGTGAGTCGTTCAACTGTCCAGAGGACTTGGCAACGGTATCAAGAGACTGGTTCGGTCAAAAGAAGACCCGGTTCGGGAAGAAAACGATGCACAGAACCAAGAGATGACCGCTTTTTGGTGAGCCAGGCGTTGCGTAATCGTAAGGCGTCAAGTGTGGACCTGAAGAAGAACCTTGAAGAAGTAAGAGGATTAGAAGTTAGCTTGTGGACGGTCAGGAGGAGGCTTTTGGCTGCCAATATCAAGAGTTACCGCCCAGCTCGGGGCCCTAAATTACTCCGTGAGCACCGTGTTGCTCGACTTCAATTTGCTCGGAACTGTGCTTCATGGACTCTGGAGAACTGGAATAAAGTATTGTTTTCTGATGAAGCTAGCTGATCTCTAGCTGATCTCTAGCTGATCTCCTTGTGTGGAGAGGACCGACGCCGGCGAGTGCTGCGAAGACCACGGGAACTCTATGTGGAAGTGTGTTTCGAAGAAATCACTCCTTATGGCGGAGGCTCCGTTATGTTTTGGGCCGCAATTAATTCGACGGAGCGTACGGAGTTAGTTTTCATAGAAAATGGAACATTAAATGCACACCGGTTCATAATGGAAGTCCTAATTCCATATGCACAACCCACATTGACTGCACTTGGGGAAGATTCCATTTTTATGGACGATAATGCTCGCCCGCACCGTTCTGGCGACGTGGAAGCGTACATGCAAGAAGTTGGGATCCGTCATTTAGATTGGCCAGCTCGAAGTCCTGACCTCAATCCAATTGGCATGTGTGGGATGTTCTAAAGAGACGGGTAAGATCAGTGCAACCTGCTCCACAAAACATCAGGGTGCTAAAAAGAGTCATTGCAGAAGAGTGGGAACGTATTCCTCAAAACGTTATTAAAAACATCGTGGAAAGCATGCCTAATGATGCCTGATTCAAGCTGTGATTTTGGCAAGAGGAGGTTACACTCGTTATTAGGTTTTTACATTTGTAACTTTATTTAATAAAAAAAAGTAAAAAAAACTTGTCTTTATTAGCGACCACTTCTTATTGTTTGGGCGTGTACATCGATTTTAAAGAATCCATCTTTTTTTTTTCTTTTAATTGCTCGAATTCACTTTACGCGCATTAATTTACACGATAATAAGTTTAAAGACTACATACGTCAAAGAAATAAATGTCATTTAAATAACTAAAATCGACCTTAGGACGTAAATTTCCTTAGGTGCCCGTTTTTTTGCAAAAGAGTGTATATAACTATTATTATTATCAAAATTTTGACGTCTAATTATATTTATAATTATTGACGTGAACACAAATGTCAGTTTGACAATTGCCACAATAAAAAAAAGTATGTACCGTTAATACCGCATTGAGCAGGAGCGCGTTCCGAGCCTCGGTTAGAGCGCACTCGGAGTGCAACTTTTCACTCTAAAGTCGTTCACGACCTTCGGGTAGAGCGCAACTTTTTAACTATCAATAGAGGTCCTTAAAATCTTGAATCTTTAACTGACATGAACTTGACATTTCTTCATGAGAGAATTAAAGGCACTCTTTTATATTTTGCAGGTAACAGTAATTATATGATATATAGATATATGAAATAACATCATAAAAAGTCCATAAATTTTGCAAAATTCCCCGCCAAAAACGATATTTGAGGTTATAAAACAACCGGTCGTTCGGAACCTTCGAGTAAGTTAAAGCAACCAAACAACGCACTCTGACCCTCGGAACGCGCTCCTGGTGATATCAAAGAGGATGTAAGGTGATATTAGAATTGGGTAATCTGTGGTGGTATTTAATAGTTTGGTCAGCTGGGCCTGGTGAAAATAACAAAGGAAAGTTTATAATAAATATTAATTGATTAAATAAAATTAATTATAAGGGCAGGCAGTAAGAATTGCTTTATGTGTGAAAACATACGTTTCAACAGGTACAAAAGTTATCATTGTTTCCTGAAGGTTTCCGAAAAGTATTTCTCAAACTGATTACGTTACACACTATTGATGAATGTGGGAATCTTTAACAGAGTCAACCACAAGGTAAGGATAAAAATGAATAATAATCAATTAAATAATAATAATAGGAGACTGTACAATACTTAAGAGTATCAATATTGTATATCTAGTATCTTAATATTATTCTATTATCCATCCAAGCATAATGAGAAAATTAAATATGTTTTTTCTATACATACTAAAACGTGATTGCTATGGTTTACAGTAGATGGTAAAAAATCTTCCCTTTCATAGAATATTTCAAAATAAAGGGTTTTGTCTATACAACATTGAAGTATGCAGTTTCATCAATAACATGAAAACATTGAATAATGTAATAGACGAGAGCTAATTTTGCATATACTTCACAATATTGACTATATTGTTGGCTTATTGCAAGAATTAATTATTTGATAAAAGATTTTAACTCCCTTGTGCAGGCTCCAATTATTTAAACTAAAGTGTTAAAGTTAAGGAAGGACTTAAGAATCAGTATATATGCATATGTACTGCAGGAATGGCGGGGGGCGAAGGTTACTGAACCATATAGGTTTATTTTAATAGTAATAATTTTTAAAAAACTATTATAACATACATTATATCACAATAGAATGAACATTAAGATGCAAGGTTAGCTTTAACAAAGAGGTGTCTTCTTAGATGTGATGTAATTCTATGACTGCTTCAGAGTAGTGGCTATGCAACTATTTGTTCTTCTCACTAACTCCTTGCAGCATATTCACTCCATAGAGTGTGCCAGTCGCCAATCCCCCATTTAAAAAATCTACTGATCTTTGTAACCCCTCACTCTTCAGCGAGGAAGCTCCCCTTCTTTCCCTTCCTCCTTACATATTGTACGTAGTACATATATATTACACACAATGTATACAATACATAGTACATAGTTTATAACTAAAATTGTCAATGTAGTTTTATGACTACTGGCAGAGTACATGCAGCATAAGTATTTTAAATTAATAAGGTTTGGCTTAAGTCTTGACTCTAGTGCATGATCGAGACCTCCTAAAGATGCTTTATTGAGAAGCATAATGCGTCTAAAATTCTTCTGGTTTAGCTGTGTGCTGTTCGTAACGTCATGACAGATTAACAGAAAAATTAGGCGGAATAGTTACTAAATATATTTTTATAAGTTTTTTTATTAAAATAATATTATGATGTATTCTTAAAATATTTGTTAATATTTCTTACTGTTTTTTCAGAATGTATGTAATTTTTCACTATGCAAGATACTCCTTTTCAAATACTGTGGCAGTACTCTTTAGTCTGACAAATTCAATTATCTGACACTGCTTTGAAAACATTTGTCGGATTATCACAGGGGACAACTACCACCTTTTACGAAACCATCATAGACATAAACTATCACCAACCCTCTCTAGCAAGAATGAGAAATGATATTTTCAATCTACCGTCAAACAAAACCGCCGTTTTAAAATCGAAATTCTAAAGAAACGCACAAGGTACTTTGCTTCAACTTTTATTGTGCGAACCGGGAAAGAACTCTCTGAGTTACTTCCCTTCTGCCTTCTGGAAAATACAACCCGGGAGTTGTCAAAGTAAAAAGCTCCATTCTGTTTACTAGAAGATTTAGAACTTTACTTTAGAAGAGTGCTTCACCGCAGACCACAGTGTTGCTTAATATGAGATAAACAGTGCACAAATGTGAATAATTAGTCTGCAGGTACGGCAATCGCGAACGAAGTCGCGGGTACAGCTAGTCAATAATAATATAGGAGGTCGTGTGTAATTGCTAACTGAATATGTTCCACTCACCTCTAATTTTTACATACACAAAACCGATACTAACTATTTTCTTATCAGTGGCGCGTTGCCTTTGAACATGATAGTGACAACAAGCGCGCTTTACTACATTCAAACGTACCCACATAATGAACGCTACGCGAACTTAAGAAAATGCTATCACCAGGATATAACAGCATTTTCGCCTAACTATTCTGATGCACGCCGAAGCCACGGTAATGTTATCTATATAGATAATATTACCGTACCGAAGCGCTGGCGGTGACGCATGGCGCCGCGCTAACGGTTGATAATTAAGATGTATGACAGATTCAATTTTGGTGTGTATTTCATTAGGTACCAGTAATTTTCTGTGTCCTTCACAGTTCACTCATAGTTGCTAATAAAATCACTCGATAATGGACACAGGCACAATTTCTGTTTCACTCTTTTATTTATTAGTTTAATGTCTACGCTAATCATGCAAACAGGGATTTTCTATAAAAAAAGTTATATCCATAATAGTGAAAACTTTGACTGAGATTCAATTATCAAAGATAGAATACTAAATTTCACGAATCCCAGTAATCTCATTTTCGATGATAATTGTCTACTTCATGGGCTATCCATACTAGACAGCCCATGAAGTTTAGGTAAAATACATGTATGTTCGAAATTCTGCTCACATTTATGTAATCGTTATTTGTTGGATGCAAAATAATTCAATGGTATTCATTGTATGGCTCAAATTCAAAATTCTAATTCAAAATCATTTATTCAATGTAGGCGTCTACGACGCTCTTATGAAGTTCCGTTGCAAATTTTAATATTTTACTTAGAACTGCCACATTCAACAAAACAAATTGTATAGAACCACTGCGAGAAGAACGGGCAAGAAACTCGGGGCCATTCTGACTAAAGAGACTCCTTAAACCTACACCTTATTTGCAAGGTCCTCCCCTCGTAAGTCTTTACCTTTCCAACACAATGGACCAAGCTCAAACACGATGAATGGAATGATAATTTGCCTTATAATCAAATCACATCCTTTCAGAACAAAGATAGTGGTGGCATGTATTCAGAATGGAGCTCGCTACCACTGGAGGGGGGTGGGCGCGGGGTGCTCGGGGCGGTGGGAGGCCGGGACGTTGTTCTCGCAGTAGTGAAGCAACTTGCATCGCATGAGCCCAGTCCGCTCACCACTGATGCTGAGGTATGTTATTGCTATTTTACTCAAGTCTTTGCATGTTATTTATAACCCCCGATGCAAATAGAGTAGTGTTATAAGTTTGACGTGTTTTTGTGTCTCTGTGATATGAATGGATCGATTTTGATGCGGTTTTATTTGTTTGAAAGCTGCCGTAATCGAGCTGCTTCTTAAATAAAATTTGATGTGTCCGGGATGTTCTAAAGTGTCGGGGGTTACTTAAAATTTTTAATTAGACACATGTTTCGATGACCAATCTCTATGATCACTATCTCAAATGATAATAAGTGATGATGTAGTATAACTTAGCTAGAAAAGGAACTGTCTCTAGTGGAGTTAATCTTTGATATTGGTATATCGTTTGAAGCGCTCATTACCTTGCTTAGTCGTGTTCAACCGTTCAAGTTAAGCAACAGCCACTGTGGGCATAACTTGGATGGGTGACCGCTAGTGGCGTTAGGTACTATTAAGCGCTACCGTGCTCCGGAGAGCACCTTAAGCTGACGTTACCGGTTGTTGTCTTAGTTTTAGTAAATTTTCATCACATTAGTTACTACTCATCGACTAGAGGACTAAGGAATATGAAGCCAGCCAAAGTGTCCATACTTTAGGTCTTTATAACCGCAAGGTTAGAAGACGATGGGAGGGTGGTTGGTGTCACCAAGTAGAGCTCAGGGTCAGCTGCCGGTACACACCGTTAGGTGCATGGTGAAAGATTTCTACTTGAGGGTAATAGTAAGCCAGACGCCATTCGCAAAATGCCGTACTATCATGCGGGGAGGATCAAGTCCGCGGCGATATTTGAACTAGCTGCGCGTCAGTAATTAGGAAATATTACATAATTACAAATTTACGAGAGGAAAAATTTAAGTCATGTGCGGGATTCGCACCCGCGTCCATCCTCCCCTTTAGCCGGGGTATGCTCTAATCCAATTGAGCTAACATGACAACGAGTCATAATTCATTTTTTTCCTATCGTTCTTTAACCATCGTATTCTGATGGAGCGACATCTATAGTTCAACTTCCGTTGTCATGTTAGTTCAATTGGATTAGAGCTAAAATAGATGCTATTGAGATATCTTCAAAGGGAATGCTTCATATGTGTTGTTATGTGACTGAGGCGTGGAGTGTGGAGACAGGTGGAGTGGGTGTTGGAGGTGGTGCGGTTCGGGTTGTCCCTCCCGCTGCAAGAGCACGAGGCGCTGCGCGAGTGTGTGCGCGTGTGCTGCGCGTGGCTGGGGGCGCTGCTGCCGCCCGCGCCGCCGGCAATGCCGCCGCCGCCCGCGCTGCCACCGCCCGTCGCCGCCAACCCCGCGCGGTACGCCAAGAAGATACTGAGACATCTGCAGAACCTCTTCGTGCCTCGCCCTAATGAAAGTAAGATCATTTTATTGATAGATTTTGGGGTGTGTTGCATTTTTATCATTTTTTTTAATAAAATTCAAAAGTTGGTAGTCATTAGTTTAATCCTAATAATACACGGCCCTATAATATAAATAATTATTTGTAAACCCGTCTTGATAATTCGAGTACATGGATGTGAAGTTCTTCATCGGCTATTATCATCTGTTCATTTTCAACTCCCATATAAATTCTTAATCCTTTCAATAAAACAATAACTTCTAAGGGCATAAGCCAAATGAAGGAAATCAAGATGGGGAATGACTAGCTTCTATTAAGAGTATGTATCCATATAGAATTAAAATGATAAAATATTAATATGTATATAAGATCTTATATGACATGTATTTTAGCAAATAAATCATTTGATTTGATTAATATGTATAATTTAAATATGTAATTTGAATTCTGCATGAACATGTAAAGAAATAATATCTAATTTTGTTGTTACAAGCACTCACATTCATATATCAATTGGAGTTGGGTAAGTCTACGCTTACTGCTTATTGTGATGTCATTGTAATGTATCAATGATAAAATCTAGAATTTCCGAATCACATAGAATGTATATGGTACAGGAATATTTAGTTTTATTTATTTAGTATTTATGTCTTACCTGGAAAGTATGAGTATAATATTCCCGTTTTATTTTAATATTGATGCAGGCTGGCCATGGAGTGCTCTCGAGTACTTTTTGTGGCGAGCGTGTTTTGGTACAGGCCTATCGTTTCACATGAAGTCATTCATGTCGTATAAGTCGTTAAGAGGCATTTCACATTTTGATGCGTGTATCGAAGATTTTAAACGCTTAATTTACTATCATAGGAAAGATCTACAAATTGTTGAATAATTGATAAAAATAAAATAAATTGTTCCCTTTTCAGTTAATGTACCACATTTACAAATATTACTTCAAGTATTTTTAGTGACCGATCTCCCGCACCTTGTTTTACGAATTAACGTACACATAGCCATCTTCTGAGCTTTATCTCTTGTATAAAAATTCATCAAATAAACTTAAAAAATAAAATTATAAAGCAGGCATATAATCTTGTTGACACTTAATGTACTAGAATATCGATAATTTATCATAATTATGGAATAAAAATTAAAGACCTTGCGCCAATTTCCACGAATTATATAAGCATTTTAACACGATTTATTGCGTTACATAAAGTGTAATTCCAAACAGATATTATATCAGAAAAAAGTGCATTCTTCAATTAATCTAATCTCAATTAACTGTGATACTAACTCTGTTTTCTTGGTCAGGAAAGAATATTTAACATAACTCTAAATTATCATTGTTTACTCATGCCAATTACACAATTTTTTATATCACAACTTATGTTTATTTATTAATGAGTGCAAATATCAAAATGAGTTACTCACAGTCACGCTATTCCGTCGTCACATCTTTCGCCTGTGTAAGCGATGTGCTGGCATTTACCTAAACGTCATTAGCGTGATTTTGTGAAATGGCTCTTAATGTAGCTGTGCGGTGCGTTAAGCAGCTTCCTGACTGGTTAGCACGGACGTGATGCAATATCATTCTTACAAGGTCATTTTGCGAATGCTCGTCTGGCTAGCTACCCTCAAGTAGAAAATCTGTCGCCAAGCAGCTAACAGTGTGTTCCAGCAGCAGTCCATTAGACGCAATTAAATAACAGGCGCATAAGACTTAACAACTGTATGTCTTAAGGTGACGGGCGCAGTGCAATTCGACACTTGTGATAATATGCAATTGTTATAGACAGAGGTTAGCCCGCTTAACATCATGTGGGCGTCGTGCTTGTTCAGTCACAATCACATAAAAACAACATTCTTTCTAAATATTCTGGCAGATGGTAAGTGGCAGTTGATATAGAAACAAAAAACAAAATTAAGCTGTTATCCACTTGTTGAACCATCATTGGCGTCACTCTTTTGCGACACAGATTAAATGTTGCAAAACAAAATGCCGAGCGCGAGTTGTGTCGCTGTCGACGATCAGTCAGAAAGCGCCTCAGAAGGTGACGGTTGAAGTAATAGTGGCGCATTGCACACAAAATAGTGCTGTTTGTGTTCCACACTCTTCCCTTACCAACTCCATGTGTAAAGTTTGTCCTATAGTATATGTGGTGGGGTCGGCTATGGTACGTTGTCGTGTGTTGCGTGTAGTATGTCGATTGCGTTGCGGTACTTGCAGGCGGGGACCTGATCAGCAAGCAGGCGGTGCTGTGCCACCGCGTGCTGCGGCTGGCGGGGGCGCTGGGCGCGGGCGCGGCGCTCGGCGGGGGCGAGTGGCGCGCGCTGCTAGTGCTGGTGCTGGCGGCGGCGGGCGCGCTGCTCTCCCCGCCCGCGCCGCACCACCCCGCCGCCGCGCAGCTCTGCGACCGCGTGCTCGCTGTGCTCTTCCAGGTCTGGATCCTCGCCTGCCACAGGTATGCATCACATCACTTTACACCACACTACACTGCAGCACTCTGCATTTCACCACATGTGGGAAATTTCGTTAGCGAGAGTAGCGCATTGGTAGGTATCATATTCTGCCCAACAGTATTGTGCAAACAAATCAGTGTTTAGGTTTCATGAGCACTTTATCAAGTGATTAACAGGGTGAACGAGACAGAGACCTAGGTATAGGAGAGACGAGCGCAGTGCAATGTCAAGCAGAACGAGAACGATGACACTGCATAGTAATGGAGAGACGCAACGCTTATCATCGGGTTAACGAATTGTCAATTTCATCCCCTAATAAAATAGAAACTAAACTACACCGCCACACAGTAATTTATTTATCGAGAAACGTAAAATGATGTGTACGGAATACTCGTAAAGTTCAGGTAAAGATTTCACGTTTGAATTCAGAAATGTATTGATTTAAGTATGCAATTGATTTGCTGATGACTCTTGAGTTGACGATGAAAGAATAGGTATATTGTACTGTACATCACACAACAGAAAATTGGCCAATGAATGTTGTTGTTGAGAAAGCTTGAATATAGAACCGGTGACAATAAAGTAAGAGTATGTGAAAGTATATATGGGCATGTCATGAGGAAATATAACGAGAAGATAGTTGAGTATTAATGTGGACGGATGTAGGGTTAGGGAGCACGAAGTATGACAAGGATTGTCGATGATGGTTCATTTTATTTTCCCCCATAAAACGCGTGGTGGGTTCAAATAGTTAGATTCCACGAATAAGCAATGATGGCTGAGCAGTTATAGCTATGACTGCCGTGCTGCAGGTCCATGGTTCGATTCCCACCTCCGGCTTGAGGTTCACTGCATGGAGGAAAAGCAATTCGAGGCTAGCGACCACCCTCAAATAAAAAATCAATCGCCAAGCACCTAATAGTGTGAACCGGCAGCAGTTCTTGAGAGCCAGTAAAATTACAGGCACATGCGACTTAACAACTGTATGTCTCAGGGTGACGGGCGCAGTGCAATTCTTCACTTGCGACGGAATGCATCTGTTATATGCAGAGGATAGTCCGCTTAACATCAGTTCAGCCTCGTGCTTGTTCAGCCACAATCACACTTAAAAGTAACTGCAAATTCGGCCACCAGATTGAGGTTATTGAAAGGATTGGTTTGGATTTTAGCTGGTTTGACAATATTTTGATTAAAATCCTGAATATTATGAAGGTCTTTTTTATTCTGTGAAGTGACGAGACAGACCATTCGACTGATAGAAAGCGACACGCCAGCTCATTACAGTTGCAGTGTGACCATCTTTGTTCACTGCATTGAACTCGTCACTCAGCGACGTTAGTTATTTCGTTTGCCCAGTAATTTCACTTGCTACAGTGCTCTTCACGCCTAAATATAGTGTTTCGGGGCAGAATATCTGATACTGCGGTGGTACCCATCAAGGCGGACTCTTGCAGAACCACCACTACAGTCCTACCACTACTTCGATAAAATATACCCTAGATTCTGCGCGAACGCTCCAAAGTTAACCAAACAAAACTGTGCTTAAAATGATCTGAAGCACAGTTTTGCTGTCAGTGACGCTCTGATCGTCGTGAGTGAAACAATGCCGAAGTGCTCTGTGAATAGTTGCGAAAATAATACACTTACAAAGCGAAAAATACATGGGATTTCGTATTTTCGGTAAGTTTTATACATATTTATAGTATTTTAAGTGATAAACATTCATAATTATTTAATTATCACCTCCAAATTAATACATCACCAAATTAAATTCCGTTACTCCTGTCACGCAGTTGTCTCTTTCGCACGCATAATAACATCCCATGCAAGACAAGAATAAGTGAGCCCTAATTCAGAACAAGTCTATTGGAGTCGCCATAATAATCTTTTATTTTCTCAGACTGTACACAGGCATTTATTTAAATTTTCCAACTTCAAAAAAGGAGGTTATCCATTTGACATGTATGTATGAAATATTATTAGAACTGCAATATATTCACATATAATATGGATTAGTGCTTACAAACATATATACAATATTTTTATGTATGTGTGTCATATGTATGTATGTTTTATGTACTAATACGTGTAAGAGTGACTTGGCTTACTGATTGGAAAAACACCACAAAACCTTTTTCAAGTTCTAGTGTTCCGGTTTTTAATCGATTTTGTTTGTTAATAATTTAATATCAAAATGTCCGAGCCACCTGCACAATCCTGAATGCACGAGGTTTAGCGTGCACTCTTATTATTACAGATGATTTTCAGATTTATAAATATGAAATATTGTATTACATATATAATGTATAACATTAACATTGTATTAACATTCATAATTAGTCAAACACGTTTACTTTAAACATTTTGCTGTAACACGCAGGTATCTGAACTGCAATTCAGGTCTGATACATTATATTGTTATATTATTTGTTTTTAATTGCTTTTTGTTCTGTGTGGAATAAATAAATAAATGTTAATGAAAATTAAAGCCGAATAATTAATATTCTGATTTCATTATAACAGATCCCTTTTCTATCTCCCAACATCCGCATATAATCTACTACACACCTTTTCAACCCGGGCAAAACCAGGGTATATAAGCTAGTTGACCAATACGGATAGTTAAAATTCCAATTAAAAAAAAAAGTCACCACAACAACTAATTACTAAATAATATTTTTAGTACGAGATTAGGAGTAAGCGACTTCATTGTATTTTATGTTCTATCACAGCAAAGGGTAATAAAATTTTACGAGCTCTCTTCAATGGCGCAGAGTAAAAGTGCTGTAAGTTTATTACGAAGTAATTGAAAATTAAACCTTATGCAACTGAAACAAGGTTGAATATTGTTAAATAACTTAAATAGATTTACTACTTTTTTGTGTAATTTTAAGGTTTTTATGTGTATCTCAATAGACAGAAAGGTATAGGATAACTCGAGCCGTTTATATGCGTTCTGTCAATACGAAAAGTTGCATCTAGGGTATATTTTATCGAAGTACCACTAGGTCAAACATTAGATAGGTTTAATGTAATTATACCATAATTGACGCTTTCAAATAATTTCCCAAATGTCAAATATCTTATTTGAAACGTTCTTGAAAAAGACTACGTCCAGGAGTAACATATTAGTGTAATCGAAGAAACATTCTTCGTAATGATAGTGAAAGAAGCAAAAGAGGTTTTAGCAAGTGGACATATTTAATATGCCAGTTCATTAAGTAACTTTTAAGGACAAAAAATAAAATGCGACGCAGTGTCACATCGCCGTGTTCTGCGAATTGCGACAGAACGTCGCATCGCGGTCTTTGGTTTTTGCTTTACTGTCCTGTTTTCGTACGTAGATGCTTCCCATCGCCGCCCCTGTGGCGCACATTGCGCGAACAGTGCATGCGATGGCGTCACCGCGCCCCGCTTACGGAGCAATGGACTCGCGCCTCGCTCTGCCTCACGGCGAGAATGCTGAAGCACATGTACGGCCCGCTGTTCCCCGCTATGCCTATCAGTAAGTTAGACACAACCCTTGTTTCTTCCTATACTAGTTATCTGATAGCTTGATGCACTACATTGCAGCATTTGCAGCTCTTAATTGATATTTTTTTTAATATATCTGATACGTTAGCTTTATTACACTATCTCACCTTTTTGTTAGGATGTTAACCTCTGCCTTGAAACATCTCCTCACTCTGAGAGATACAGTTAAATCTAATGTGCCTCTTACTTTACTCAAGGACTACTGTCTGAACTGAACACACTGTTAGGTGGCGACAGATTTTCTACTTGAGGTTGAACTAGCCAGCCGAGAATTCCTAAATTCCCCCTTCCACCGTGCGGTGAAACTCAAGCCGGCGTTGTGGAAGGAATAGGACATGCAGTCGGAGTACACGGCATTCCATATCGACACCCGCACGGCTATAATTGCTAAAAACCATACTAGACCCAGCCTAATACCATCTTAGCTTACATCATCGCTTACGAACAAAGCAGGTGAGATGGCGGTCAAAGACTAGATGAAAAGCTAAGACACTGTTTGGACATATGTACTACTGTGTACTACAACGAATGGTCGGTGTGTCAGGTGAGGAGGACGCGAACTTGATCCCTTTGGAGATGAGCGGCGAGGCGGTGATGCAGAGCTGGTACCGTATGCTGCACACCATCGGGAACCCCGTCGACCTCTGCCGGCCGCATCTCATCAGTCAGACCCCGGACTTCCTGCAGGTCGGTTGTCATCCTGCATCTTAAATAGGATGGTACGGTACCAAGTGATGCTTCAATACAACTTCCACGCATACGTCATCCTAACTATACCATGGAATATAGCAGTTTTTTTCACTGATAGGCTGTTTTATGAACATAATCTAACAGGTTTATAGTTGATGATGTCACCAAGCGAGGCATGGCATGTTGATCTTCACTCCTTTTAAGAAATAGTGAATACAAGTTGTACATATTTATATTTTGCGCTGCTTGTCATATATGTCAATCGTTTTTTCACTTACCTAGCTATATAGCTATTTTTAACAATCCCCTAACTATTTTAGCTTATGAGTATATCTTCATAATATATCATTGCCAAACTCCCTAAGTGCAAGATCAACAGCTTCCAAGTTATCATATAAAAGTATACAGATGCCGTGAATTCTCATGCTGCCTTGCCGCTGAGACGTTTGCTTCGCTCGGCCAGCAAACAAACTGTTGGTTTGAAATGTATTGAACAGCAAACTTTGGCTCAGATTCTGTTTCGGAGCCATTATTCGTTTGAATTGTTATGTAGGTGTGTACAATAGGTGCTTCCCCGTGGGGTGCCGGGCTAGAACTGCACCCCTCCTATCTTCCCGTGGAAGTCCTAAGAGGTGACGAAGGGAAAAACAACAGAAGGTGGTGCTGCCCATCTGCCCACTGCGCTTTCTCAAGAACTATATACACTGCAATCCCCAAGACACCTAATGGGGGAGGCATTTCTTATACGTTGGACATGATAACTGTTTATGATGCTGAACGATAGGATGTAGGTCTAGCTTCCCACAGTCAGTTTCTTCTCGGATTCTCACCACAAACCCAATGTTTGATACATATTTATTAAAGCAATGATCACTACCATACGCAATATATAATCTAGGGTGGATCTCCATGGAGAAACAATTATCCAATCTGTTTCTGCAGTTCATGAAATCACGCAACTCTGGGAAGTCAGGTCCTTATTTAAAGTAATAATTTGTGAAACTTTATGAAACGGATTCTTTTGTGTGTAGTACTCCATAACGCAAGAAGAAGGTGCCCGCGACCCGAGCCAACACCCGTGCCTGCAGGCGCTACCCGGTATCTTCCATAAGGCGATGAAAGGCATCGCGGCGCACGTCGACGCGTTCCTCGGTATGTAATTGTACATTTGTAAATTTGTGAGTTGTGTTCTTCGTTGAAATCTCCTCTGTTGTGTGATTGGGTCTATTGTTTATCTTTGGAGTTTGGTTTGGGGTAAATTTTAGTAGAAATCTGTAGTATAAATTGTTGTATAATCGCCACTAGCAATGGCTGGACCCCATAAACCGAACATAGAGTCTTCTCTACCTTACCTTAAGCTGTGTATCGACGATAGATGTGCGAGGGAGATGACTGGTGTGCTAGGAAAAAAACCACCAATAGGATTGCTTCATTTTCCTAGCCTCGCTGAGTGCTGCGTTCTTATTGGTTGATTTTTTCCTGGCACACCGGTCATGCACCTAGCATATTTAGGGTAGTTATGCAGCCTTACTATGCTGGTTATTTGCTTGCTACATACTCAAATCTAATTTATATAACAAGCAACCCTCCAATTGTATGCTCCAATTGTTTTGCATGGTGGTAGGGCATTTTGCAAATGCCCGTCTGGCTAGCTACCACCCTCAAGTAGAAAATCTGTCGCTAAGCACCTAACGGTGTGTTCCGACAGCTGTCCTTGAGTGCCAGTAATTCTAGGTTAGCCTGAATAACATCTTCGACCACATCATCACTTGCTATCAGGTGAAATAGTGGTCAAAGGCTAACCTATCTGGCATAAAAAAAAAAGATACCATTCTGTACTTTGAACAAATTTTGTAATTTTGCTTCTGACTAAAGGTAGAGATAATTCTAAGATAATGCCAACACAGTTTGGCTTTTAGTTTGGTCGTAGAATTTATTTGTTTAAGTGGAATTAGTATTTAGTTTGTGGTGGGAATCCGTGGAATCACTGACCGCAGGAAGCCAGTTATAGTTCTACAAAAATACAGCCAACTATTTTTTTTTATCTCTACTCGATTTTTTTGTTTATTTTTCTCTTTATATTAATCGTATGCCTACGAGGGAGGGTGAAAACGGTCGCGAAATGAAGGGGTGAGGGATGGGGTATGTGTATATATTTTTCTCGCTTGAGCTCCCAGTTCAGTGCAAATTGATATGAAGTGTCTATTGATATGCATTTTCTTTATTGTAATTAGAGAGTTAACATTGTACCGTAATTAAGCACCTCTCAAGTAGCAAGGAAAACACTACAAATCAGGGCAGCTGTTTATGGGGATTTTCAAATAGAATTCTCTCTCCTGTAGTGTATATGTAGACGTAATCTATAGTTACTATTAAAGTACGTGTGTGAATGTGATTTGAGACAGTAATAAATAGAATATTGAATTAATCGGACGTTTCTCTACAAACGCGCTCCCTGCGAACTCCACACATTACATGGCGACCCTGCCAGGCCCGGTGCCGAACCCCACGACATTACATGGCGACCCTGCCAGGCCCGGTGCCGAACCCCACGACATTACATGGCGACCCTGCCAGGCCCGGTGCCGAACCCCACGACATTACATGGCGACCCTGCCAGGCCCGGTGCCGAACCCCACGACATTACATGGCGACCCTGCCAGGCCCGGTGCCGAACCCCACGACATTACATGGCGACCCTGCCAGGCCCGGTGTCGAACCCCACGACATTACATGGCGACCCTGCCAGGCCCGGTGCATTGAGAAATGGAGTGTGCTGCACCGGGATGGCACTTCAAGAAAATGCCAGGATCTGAGAAGAAAATTAAGAAGAAGTTTCAGACCCAAATATAACCACAATGTACCCGAAACGTTTGAAAAGTGAAATGTATAAAGGAAGTTTGGAACTTTGAGAAACATGCTGATAAACTGTTTTGAAACCAGTTTAAGAATATTTTATGTAGTTGGTCACGAAATAATTGAAGAATTTATAATAATGGGAATAGAAATACGAGTTGGTAGAAGAAAAATATGAAGAATTAAGAACTCTTGAGCAATGAAGAGAAAAATATTACATTAAATAAATAGCGTACATGAAACGTGGAATTTTATTTTTGAAAATGAAGTATAATGGATTTTCAAATAAAAAGAAATAAAAGGAGTTAAGAAAAATAAACAAATATATAAAGAAAGAAAATGTATTATAATAAAAATATTGAATGAAGATTTATTGTCAAAGAAGACATAATATTTGAAGAGGTTTTTTTATAGAAAATAATATGTGAGGAATAATTTTATACAAATTAAGAATTAAGAAGAATATTGTGAAGAATAAATTATTTGAAAATTGACATTTTTACGAAGGGGAAGAATTATTTAGCCAGATAAAAAAATGCCAAACAGGAAATGGGAATATCTCTACTTATGCTACTACTCAATGGAGAACAGGATCACGGATAAACTTCCAGGATAGCGCCCGGTCCATACGCAAGGTGGATTAGTAGCAGAGCGATCCAGGTTCAGAATTATCATCACCATTGTCAAGGATAGAAGAAATCGAAAATCTTTTACATTTAGTGTTTATGTGCTTGAAAAAAAAAACGTATTAAACTGTAAGTATTTTGGTGTAGCTGCATAATATTAAGAAAACATTTTTTGTTCATGGGCATATTTAATTATATATCATGAAGAACAAAATATTTTAATATTGAGATATTAACAGCATTTAAAAATTTATCAATCAGTTGGATTGTGTGCCTATATAGTCAGATTTTGTCATTTGTTTTCTATATAAAATGGATAATTTTGACTTACAGACGGCTATTGCCTTGTTGCCAAAAATGACTGGTCAAGAGCATATTACTAGGTCACTAATAGATAATATAGAATTTTACAGCGAAATTATTAATGAGAATTCACACCAACATTTGATAAATTTTGTGTTGAAAACTAGATTAACGGATGTAGCAAAATTTTATCTTAAGACGAATTATAACTTAGTTGAATGTTTATTATCAGATATGAAGACACATTTACTAACAAAAAAGTGTCCAGTTGCTTTACATAATCAACTTTTTAATTGTAGACAGAGAAATAGATCTATAGAAATATTTAGCAAAGAAATAGAACAATTATTTTATGATTTAACATTATCTCAATCAGATGGGGACAGGAAAAAGTTTGAGATTTTACGCCCTATCAACGAAGAGATGGCGATTTGGAGATTTGCTGATGGCCTTAATAATGGCAAAATACGCATTATTTTATTATCTAGACAATTCAAATATTTAAAAGATGCCATACAGTCTGCTTTGGATGAGAATGTTATGTATCAGAATAAGCAAAATAATTACCGACGACGAAATTTTTGTCATTTAAACTATAATCGATTAGGAAATAAAATGAAAATATTCCCAAGTAACAAGAATAATTCAACAAACTTGAGGAATTCTGTACAAACATCTTGTGACGCAATAACAACACCAAGTTGCCAACCAGTGTCATATTCGCGTATACTAGACTGCACTCAAGTTCTGCACGATCAGCGTATCGAGCATCCGACTGACGATATGTGCACTTTTAATGATAGTTTCCAACACGAAGTAATGAAATCTGATAGCATGGCTAATGAAATATGTCCCAGTTTATGTCTAAAAACTAATAGTTTCCAGTCAAAAATAGAGAACTCTATGGAAGATTTTGTATGCGATATCAAAAATATGTTATTTGAAAACAATGTGGAGGAAGAAAACTTAGAAACAAATACGGATTTGTCAATTTCGAGTTCTATTACTGATAGGCCTGATCAACCCTCAGTAATTAGTTTACCTTGAACAGTCTAAGGACTTTAAATCATTTAAAGACTTGCAATGCATAGAAAATACAGAGATAGATAATGGCAGATATTTGCTAGCGGAAAAATGTAATATACAATGTGAAAATAACGAGATCAAAGAAAAGGTTGTAAACAGAAAAGAATTGGAGACCAAATTAAATTATTGTATACTGCAAAAATCGTATGATTTAAAGATGAACTTTATTAGTAAAAATGTAAATGAAATAAAGTCTATAAAAACATATAATGCCATATGTATTGGGAAAAGACATTTCACTCGTTATGATGACCATTTTGTTAGTTTTATGGATAAAGAAAGATTTGACGAACGTGCAGTAGGTATAACTTAGATGTAGATAAATAAAATAATAAGAATTCATAGATATTGAAGGTTAACGTTATAAATTTATAAGAAATTGTAATTTTGACGTGGTATTATATTTTTGACAACTGTTTTCAAGAATATAAAATAAAAATTGTTGATAAATGATTAATTAATAGATTGGAATTTTTCTAAACTATAGTAAAAATTTAACTTAATACAACATAAATATATTTTACTGTTTCAAGACTTTTAATATTTTTGTCGTGTCAATTACATGTACTTATAAAAATTTCATAGTATTTTAGTGCAAATCAATACGATGATTAAGTACTTGAAAACTTAACAACTATTATTACTTACAATATTTTTTCTGTCATATCGTTGAAACAATAATACATTTATAAATTTCTATAGTTTTTTAAGTTATAATTTGTATTTTACAAAAAATCCTTTTTCTTATCATATCCAATTGTCCATATTAATAGAACATTTTTTATTTTTTTAGAAGTAGGTTTACTTATATATTCATACACATTTCACGGCCTCGGTTACAGTACTATGATTTAATTAATGTTATTGTAGTGTTTTAATTTAATACTTTATTTTATTTTATTAAATCATCATTTTCTTGAACATTAAGAAGAAGTAGAGTAAGAAGAAGAAGAAGTAAACATTTTACCGAATGTATAATGGTTTTAATTAACTAAGTATAAGTTTAGGAAAATTTAGAAAGTAATCTTGCTATCGTTAATAAAAATAGGATATTGCATTTTTTCAATGATTTTGTGTAAGTATTATATTTGATATGTATAACAATTTAAGCATATTTCGGTAATAAAATCGGTTCTGTCTAAAACTTTTTGTAACTTTCAGAATTTGCTCGTTATTTGCAAGTTATTATTTTATGCACCTACACCTTCCGGAAAAAAAAGTGTAAGGTTTAAATTTATGTCATTGTTTAGGTACATACAACCTATACTAAGATGAAAAAAAAAAAGAAAATTCTACTAATTTTCTTTTTTTAATAAATAACCCCGATGGTGTAGTGTATATGTAGACGTAATCTATAGTTACTATTAAAGTACGTGTGTGAATGTGATTTGAGACAGTAATAAATAGAATATTGAATTAATCGGACGTTTCTCTACAAACGCGCTCCCTGCGAACTCCACACATTACACTCCAGTCTTGCTGTACAAGACTGAGAGACTGCTGGAAACACAAGCAAGACAGAGAGACTTGAAGAAGTCACTTCTAAGGCCGATTGAGGCGACTCTCTCAGACGTTATCAAAAACATTGCATCACATTTTCTCGAAGGTGTATCTTTAAAAATGTATTAAATCCCAGAGATGATTAAAATATCACCTGAAACACTTAAATTTTGAATTTTCCAATATATTCCTTGATCATCTTGACTTGTGAGTGCAATATGTCATGTTTCACAGTGTCATGGATTTGATAAACTTTTATTAAGCAATTAATGAATGTTTTTATACCCCTGATTTTTTATCTGATATATCTATAATAATATTTTATCAGCCGGATTGTCCACCGCTGAACATAGTCTCCACCACTATGGGGGGTTTGCCATAATCCCCACACTTGGCAGGCGTCTTGGGGATCGCATTGTGAGATATCAGTTCCTCAGAAAGCGCTGATGTCCACCTTCTGGAGTGTTAGTCACCCCTGAGTCACCTCTTACGTCACCCACGGGTACAGACGGAAGGGTGACATTCTATCCCGACACCCCACGGGCTAAAAACCCGACAAACTCTTATCTCCGGGCAAAGTATTACAAATATAGCGCATTATTCACCGATCTAAACACTGTTCTACTCCTAATTATTTTAAAGAATTATAAATGTTTATGGCAATGGAGAAAATATGTAGAAAAAAATAGAAAAGGAAAAATAAATTGATGCTTCATTTCATTTCCCTTCCCTGTCAATGCACGTACTTTTTGACCCACCCTCGTGTTGTGCGGAAAAACATTTCGATTCGTAGACGTCACAATTATTGATGTAGTTGGTCATGTTGACCCCGCGAGTATAAATATTTTGTTTTTTGATGTCTAACTCAATCTCTAACGATGAATTGCAGTTCTAGTTTTTATTTTACGTGTGACTATTGATATGGGTGTTTTAAAGATTTTTTCTGATATTGTGTGATTTGCACTGTATGTATTGCACTCTCCAGATTGGGTTGTTTAATATCTAATATGTTCAAACTACTTTTTCTTTAAATAGTTTTTCTTAGAAAACAAAGCTGGTTACAATGATCCTTATTTTAATATAAATAAGACACAATTATAAAGTGTAACAATGCTTCGATGGGGAAGCCCACTGTTAAGTTAGCAGGTGGCGCTATGTGTTTGTTACATAGAAAAAGTATATATGTTAAATTTGTACCGAAATAGAATAGAACAGAATTATTTATTGGCCTTATAACATCAACAGCTACACTAGGCAAGTCAATTTACAATATAAATTTGGTTATGGTAAGATATTTAAATCATTAAGCAATATATGGTTCACAAGGTTGATATAAAATAAAAAATAAATACAATTTCAAAACCACTTAATAGGATTAATAATAACAATGTCTTAAATTTTCTTAGAATAGAAGATGTCAATAAATTAATTTTAATGTCAACAATACATACCAATTATTAATATTGAAACTTAATACCTTTTTTAAAAGTAGGGTTGCTATGTAGCACTTGGATGTCGAGAAATAGGGGTTAACAAATTCCTGAGTTACAAAACAAAAATCAAGTTTATCAGAAAGAGAATTTGGAAAAACCTTTAAAAAGATTTGTTATAGTTCGATAGTTTTTAAACTGAATTTTGTTTGTTGCAACAAATAATACTGTGGGGAATTTGCATTTCATTTAATTCTATAAGATTCCAATCTACACTGAAAATGACGTTTTAAATCCTGATCTGTTAAGGTTGTTTATATGCAACTTGATAAATCTACATTTAGATAGATAGATAGAAAACTCTTTATTGTTACACCACTTTAGAAATATAAAAGATTACACATTAAATTATAATAACATAGTGTTACAATGGGCGGCCTTATCACTAAAAGTGTTCTCTACCAGGCAACCTTAGGATGGAGTTGAACGAATAAAACAATAGAGGCGGGTGTAGTCCAAATACATAATCAAATTTCATAAAAACATTTTAAAATAAAACGTATTTTAGTGTAATTTCTAAACAAATATATAAAAAATAGCATACATATAGGTTTTTATAATAATTAAACAAATACAATTATAAACATATATATAATATATATAAACATATACATAGCAACATACATAAATAGATAATGATATATACATATACCTATAAATTATATAAAAATATAGTACATATTATAATATTATCTCATATATAGCATAGAAATTGACAAAAATATAGTGCAAAATTAATTGGACAAATAAAACCTTTTAACTTGATCCTTGAACATATTGAGAGTCGGTGCTTGTCTGATTGATACAGGAAGAGAATTCAACAAGCGGACAGCCTGAATAGTGAAGGATTTGCTATAAAACGAACTCGTATGAGGATGGATTTCAAGTGTGAGATTTTCTGATGACCTTAACGTGTATGAAGAACAGTGAAGGAAATCGAAGCGTTCCTTGAGATAGCGCGGGGATGTAGGACTGAACAATATATTGTAAAGGAGACTGAGAATATGAGCATTCCGGCGAAAACGTATATTCAGCCAATTGAGCTTAGAACGAAACTGAGATACGTGATCATATTTGCGTAAACCAAATATGAATCTAATGCAAAAATTTTGAAGACGCTCAAGTTTATCTAGCTGTTCCTCCGTGAGATCTAGATAGCAGGCATCAGCGTAGTCAAGAATAGGAAGTAAAAGAGATTGAGCTAATGCAATTTTAGTGGCTGTTGGAAGAAAGTTGCGCAACCTTTTTAAGGATCCTGCTGCGGCAAATAGCTTGCGACTGGTGATTTGTAGCTGTTGATCCCACCTCATATAGCGATCCATTGTTATTCCAAGATTCTTTACAGAGCTACTAAAGGGAATAGCAATACCACCAAAGAAAACTTGAGGAAGTAATGTCCAGTCTATTGTAGACAGCAATCTTGAGCTACCAATTACTATTGTTTGTGTCATTGGGATTTACTTGTAACCCAAAAGACTTGCTCCATTTAGCTATACGATCAAGATCAGCATTAACAGTCTGAATTGCTTCAGATAGTTTATTCACTGGTGCCTTAGAATAAATCTGTAGATCGTCTGCATATAGGTGGTAGGAAGAAGTGAGGTTGTGAGAAATGGAATTACTAAACAAAGCAAACAATAAAGGAGATAAGACGCCACCTTGCGGGACGCCTGCTGACGTGTTACACCACAAAGAGTATTTATCTTCAAGGCGAACACGCTGCCTGCGCCCGTACATATAACTGTGGAACCAATCAACTACCGTTGGAGAAATGTTAATTGAGCGAAGGAGAGCAAGAAGAATGTCAAAATTAACAGTGTTAAAGGCGTTGCTAAAATCTAATAGAGTTAATACGGTAAGTTGGCCGTTGTCCATTCCAAGACGGATATCATCAGTAATTTTGATGAGAGTAGTTACAGTGCTATGCCCAGGTCGAAAGCCAGATTGAAAAGGGTTTAAGAGATTGTGACTAGATAAGAATTTGCTAATTTGGTTGTAGATAAGACGCTCGAAAACTTTTGACAGGAATGGAAGGATAGAAATGGGTCGATAATCGGAATAAGATTTAGGGTTTGATTTTTTAGCCAAGGGAATAATTTGAGCGTCTTTCCAAATTGAAGGAAATACTCCATCAGAGACAGAGTTATTAAAAATGTGACAGAGAACAGGAAGTATAACATATAAGATGGGCATAACCATGTTACGACTTATGCCATCAACACCAACAGCATGGGAAGTGATTGAAATTACGCTCTTCTTAACATCACAAGCGGATAGTTTATTAAAAATAAATGGAGAATGATCGGGAGTCGGTAAAGTTGAAAGATAACGTAAGGTATTGTTTTTATCTGAGATGTTAATATCAGATGACGAAGAGAAATGTTGGTTGAGAGAATTGATATTTAAATCATTAGGAATAGACTCTTGTCGTGATTTACCTATGCCCAATGACCTGAGAAATTTCCAAACTTTGGCAGGGTCCTCGTTAGCGACAGACTTGTGAACTTGGTGGCGTAAAGCATCCCTACACACCATATTGCAGCGATTGCGAGATTTAACATACACAGCTTTATTTTCATCACTTGGTTGACGCTTGTATTTACTTTTAGTGACTGCTTTTTTATGTATTAACACTTTTATGTCATTGGTTAGCCAAGGAGCTGGAAGGTGTTTTAATTTTATAGCTCGCAGAGGGGCATGCTTATCATACAACTGTGTTAATAAGGAGTTGAAAATAGCAACTTGGTCATTCACAGTCGCTGCATTATATACCGGAGACCAGTCGACTACTTGGGCATCATTAAGAAATGCAACCTGGTCCATGCCACTAAAATGCGCTGAAGTATGACTAGGTTTTGCTTTAGGAGGACGAATTTTATAAGATAGGAATATCAGATCATGATATGGGAAGGCATCGGCGGAACATTGACCGTGCTTCGCAACATGCAGGGTGGATGATACTATAATCAAGTCAAGAAGTGAAGGAGTGTAATTTGGGGAGTGATGAGTAGCATTTAGAGGCAGAATATGCATGTTGCAGGAATTAACGACAGCTTCAAGTGAGGAAGTACGACAATCCCGTTTGAGAAGACAGGTATTGAAATCACCCATGATAATGGTATGGATATATGAAGGGGTAAGATCTTCAAGGATTTGTTCAAAAGATGAAATGTAATTATTACAAGAAGAACTGCTATAATAGGCTCCGAGTAAGATTTTATTATGTGAAAGAAGGACTTCCACAAAAAGATGCTCACCGGCATTTGATGTAGGCGGCTGGGATGAGGTGCTGACTACTGAGAAAGGAATATGTGATCTAAGGTAAATAGCCACCCCACCCCCACGGCTGTCAGTACGATCATTTCGGATAAGGTTAAAGCCGGGCAAGGAGTACGATATAGAGGGTAAGCACGGCTTGAACCATGTTTCGGAGACTATTATGGCGTGAATATTTTTGTGATCTAGAGATGCCTGCTTATCGGGATAATGTGCCGGAATACTCTGCGCGTTGATATGAATCACGTTAAAAAATTTCGGTACATCAGAAAACTGTGCGTCGAGAGTATCGTTGAGCGTTGGGATGCTTTCGAAACTCTGGTCACTGAGGGAACTGTTAGAAGACAATGACAAATACTCTTCACTATCAGTATTATCTGCATTGTTAAATAGGTTTAACATAGTTTGTAATATGAGATATAAATATTATATAATAAAATAATAAATACTATTTATACTTATAAATAATAATGTATATATATATATATATATTATATTTACATATATATATATATATAAATAAATATATATATATATATATACATATATATAAATAAATAAATATATATATATATATATATATATATATATATAAATAAATATATATATATATATATATAGATAAAAATATAAAAGAGGTTTTTTATAACTCTCCACCTGCCAGTTGGGTATCAGTAATTCTAAAAATACAAAACACACAATATACACACGTACAAATTTTCGTTTTTACCCAGGGAAGAAAAAGATAAAAAAAAAATACTAACACATAGACATAAACTAACCACATCAAATATAATATACACATATTATATTTTAAGTTACCATAATAACAATATGAGTGTAACATCCTGATCCACATTTATGATAATTATGTCACCAGGTTTGAACGGAATAAACTATAGTGATAAACTCTATGGTTTGATGTGAAGTTAAAATAATAACGTCAAAACAAATTGAAAGTGTCAAATCAAAAGAGTAGTAGGTAGTAAAATTATTTCAAGATAAGATAAGTGAATAATGCATAATGTGGTCTAAAGCTACATATTCACTTAAAATTCGGAGACATAAGTAGAGGGTACCACTCGAACAAACCATTTTGTAAACAAAATTGTGTAGTAATTATACACTCGAGAAATAGAAGCAGGCATGTCAACGCTTTTTGGAAGCAGCTCGTCTCGGCTTGGATGTAGCTATCGTCTCCTTGGGAACACCGTGCGCTGTAATCGGCGCTTCCTAACCACCAATCTTTTCGAGCTCTACAAGAGAGCTGATACGATGTCTTATTCCGTCAGCACCCGATATGAACACGAAACCGTCTTTCGTCCAACATTTGCCAATACCATATCTTTGACGAGCCACCATAAATGTATGATGCCGCGACTTCGTTAAAAACTCAGATAGTGTTATACCTGATCCCTTGAAACCCGTCTTTGCGAACCAGATCTTATTTCTCATTTCCGACGTATGTAATTTGAACAGGATCGGTCTGGGTTTGTCTGGAGTGGACGCACGACCCATTCGGTGACAGCGGCTGATGTCCTCGACAGTTACACTCAATTTCGTGTGAGTTGCCACGGCTCTAGCTACCACTGATGAAGTCTCTTCGTCCTTAGATTCCACAAGGCCATGAAGCAGCAAGATCTTACGACAACTACGCATTTCCATCGAATCCTGCTGATGTACAAGCATGCCCACCTGATCCTGAAGGCACTGAATAGCTGTCATAATAAAGGAGCGGAAAGCAGCAAACTCTGATGCCAAGTTGCTCACATTGGTTGAAGGAGTTGCAACTTGAAGCTCACCTTCATAAGCATCCATCCGCTGCATAAATAACTGCTGGAGTTGGGCCATTGACTGTTGTACTGCCTCCATATTGAAACAAATGTGTGTGCAATCAATACCTGTATATCTCACTTTAATTATGTGTATGTGACTTTGTGATAAGGATAACACCCACTGGCAGGTATTTTGTACTAGATTTTAATTAAACATACAATTTAGACATATAGGAGAAGATTTACTTATTATTTTATAATAAATTAACTCAGACAAAATTTTATTGATGTTTTACAATCTCCTACCCGCGCAGAAAAAAGACATTTATGTGTAGATTAACATCTAGATTAATATACACATACCTAATTAAAAGTACCAAAATAAATTAAAAGTCATTGAAGTTGCCTAAAAATAGTTAAACTATGAACAAAGGTAAATTGTTTGGGTAGATCAGCTTTTCTTCGTTGAAACCCTAAGCGCCTCGTCGTCTAGTGACATGTCAGGTATAGATTACATCACTAGAGAAATCTTGTTTAAAGCAAACAAAATGCAGCTTGTGCAACATAGAAAAACTGAAGATCAGTTTGTAAGCTAAACTTCTGCCAGGTAACAAACATACAGCGCCATCTGCGAAATAGTTTCCAGTAATCAACCACGTTGGTTTTAAAAACTTTTATCTATCTAGCACTTTTCTCTATATAAATACACTTGGGCTCGGTAGTTAGTGGTATAAGAAGGGTGCGTGGGTACAGGGATCAGTTGCGACCGCTGGTGGGAGAGCGGCGTGGTTGGGAGCGGGGTGGGGGCGGGCGCGGGGGGAGGGGCGGCGGAGCGGGAGGACGGTGACGTCACGCCGCCCGCGCACCGCCGCCTCGCCAAGTCCTTCAGCGTCGCCGCGCCCAAGAACAAGTTGCCGGACAAAAGTAAGGTTACCTCCAGTGAAACTATGGTTTGAAACGATCGCTTCCTGTTCCCCTAGTACAAGTTTTCATAGTTTATCTTAGTGGTTTTATGGGTTACCGTCAAGTGACGTTTATTTCTATACATTCTTATGATTCGTACACTTTTTCGCTGTTCTAGTATCGGAAGTAAATGTTCTCTTGCACGGCTCGTAAACTATCAAAGTGCGTACTAGGGGTATAAATATTGGCGTCAGTACACAGTCAATCTGTATTGACTCTATTCTATTTGCATTTGCATTATAGTGCATTTCTCTTAAAGTCACAACTCTTATAACCAAATGTGCACATTTAAAATTTGTTTAAAATTACATTTAAATTGAGTATTAAAATTTTAGTACATGCAATCGGTAAAGCTTAGACAATATAAGTATAAACGAAATTTGTTATGCAATACGAAAATAAAACATGTGGTAATGTTTGATTTTGTCTATTCAGTAATACCCTATGCTACTATCATTAAATACAAAACAATTAGCAAACCAAAAACATATGCATTGTAATTTGGATCTTGTATTCTTTTTTATTACAAAATAGAAATCACTTTCTTAACTAATCTTTACGGATTGTGACAATCAAATCTCCTGCACAATATAAAAAATTCGTTATCGGTTCGAGCTATTGTTTCTTTTTATTTAATGATATGCTAATTGGTGTGGATGGTGGCATTCAATACTTGTCGTGACTGCTATAGATACATTGTTTATAGAATCTGAGCATCCATAGATGAAATACTAAATATTGCATACATCCTTTATATTAACATAATTATATTAGTTTTAGAACTCTGATTGATACCGCTATGAAGTGACGACAAATAATGAACGTCTAGCGTTTGCTTTACGCTTTTTGAAGGAAGTTTATCTAATGGGACCGTACTTCAACAGTAGTACTTTGTTTCTGGTGTAAATATTTGTAGTTATTTACGATTGCAATTAGTTTTTTTTATCATCTTCTTACTTTCTGTTTCTCTAAATTGCTAGGAAATTGATTCATTATTAATAATACGTAAATAGTCTATTTTCGATACGCAACGAAATAACACGCAAGTCATTTCTCGGTCAATTCTAGGTTAGCCTGAACAACATCTTCGACCACATCATCACTTACCATCAGGTGAGATAGTGGTCAAAGGCTAACCTATGAAGCATAAAAAAAAAATCTATAATAAAATGCTGGACAGTTTTGAAGAGTTTTTGTTTGAATCTTTCTTGAAAGCTTGGCAAGTTATTTTTAATTTACACATATAGGTACAGAGTATTTATTTATTATTTTAAGACTGCATTACTTAGGGCTGCATGCGCATTTCTCTTCAATACTTTATAAAAATAATAAGGAAGAACCCCTACGTGGTTGAATTGACTCGACTAAAAGTTAGAGATTGTGGCTTATTGCCTTGGAAAATTAGACAGAAGTACTTGTCGAATCTCGGCTGAAGATGTGCTTCACATAGGCCTTCCAATATTACTCTGCCATTGCCTTTAAATTATTTATTTCTGCCCTTGACAGTAAGATACTATTCTGTATATATTCCTCACACACTTATACTGCACCTAATATACAAACATAAATATATACTAAACTTACTTAACTACTACAAGAAATGAAATTGGACGTGATTTTAATGTTCAGTATCAGGTCCAAAATAAATAAAATACACATAGTTTTACCGACTTTGAAATGTATTTTATTGATAGTGGGTTGTGCCTGAAATACGCGGGTTGGCGGCGGTTTCTCGTGAGTTGTGAACTTGTGATATATAGGCACGTATCCAACACGTCATGTTACTATATGCCGTGCTCCATACGTTTCTTTGCATTACTTGGACGACGCGCACGTCCCACTATTCGTATTCGGTCTTTCAAATGTGCAAGGAAGTTTACCTGAACAATATTGTTGAACGCTATCTTAACATTCAGTTTTAATGTTGCCAATGAAAGTATCTTAATAATAAAAACACGGAATCGCGCGAAAGCTCGTAACTATTACAAAAGTTGGACTCAAACAAAGTTAAAAGAGGAGTTTCTAAGAGGCTATGTTGAACATCGGAGAGCTTCTGACTGATGATAACGTGTGCCCTTGAAATGTAAGTAAATAACTCGTGCAGTGGTAATGTGCAGGCACTCCCCGCTCGTCCCTGATCGGGCTCACTAGTCGGCCGGCCAGCGTCGCGCCCACCACGCCGCCCAACTCCATCATATCACAAGGTATGGATACTTTAACTAACTATTTGCGATTGCATTCTAAATTATTATAATTGCATTATTAATGTTATGAGCAAGGCTTGTTACCAATTAATACTCCATCGGAGTCTGAGCTACATCTGTCCGCCGAAAACGTAAATTTTCACAATGTGTTGCTATACAATCTAGACAACCGATAATACCAACCATTTTCTCTCCTTATTGTGCGGTCCTTATAAGTGAAAGAAGGGTAAAGAGTTATGAAAAAATGCTAGAACTTGATTAATCAGAAGGACTATGAATAAGGTTCCTTGGTATCTAAACTGAATAGTTTTTTGTCGAATTTACTAGACATGGCTGGAGCAATGAGAGGCCTACTTATGTATCCTGGATGTCTCAGTGTGATATACACCAAAGCATTTATACCTGAATAACTCAGTTATTAAACAATATTTTTGTTATTGTAGTTTAGCCTTGGACAGCCTCCACTGTTAGAAAAAACACACATTATCATGACTTAGACCTAAATTCCTAAATTGGGACTGACCCTCAAGAAAAGATGCTGAAACAATCTATTATATGCTTTTTATATATAATTAGTCATATAAAGCTATAGTCATATAAAAATAAATTTGGTTGATAATATTGATCCAAAACAAATAGTTAATTCCTTTTCTTAGTATTTGTCCAGTATTTGCGATAAAAATATAAAATGATAAGGAGTAAAGCCAGAAACCCGAAGTCGCGGGTTTGTATCCCGCTAGTGGCCAATATTTTTTTAATCTAACAGAATTTTAAGGTCATATTCCACTTGACGCCAGTAACGTTATTTTCGATAATTTTGACCACTTTTGTATCTATGGATATATTGAATGTACCATAGACGCAACATATGGTCAAAATTATTGAAAATAATTTTATTGGCGTCAAGTGGAATATGGCCTAAATCTGTCTTGTGTTACGCAGGTGAGTCGGAGAGGCCGCCACTGACCCCTCTCCGTCCGAAAGTGAACTCTATCTTCCATTTGTTCGGCGAGTGGCTGTTCGAGGCTGCTCTGATCGGCACCACGCCTCACTACGGCACTGCCGCCGGCACCGCCGCTCAACGTGAGTACCCTCATTAAACAAGAAGGTACCGATTACCTCACGCCTGTACACATGCCCATATATATACGTAAATAAGAGGCCGTGCACTTAACGCTCGAAGCATATTATTGACGTTATACACATCTTCTATCCTCAAAGAGTATGTACGATCCAACGTAATTTTTTTACTAGCATATAAACTGTGATGCAATCTGGGTTGCAGAGTAATAGTATTTTGGATCGTACAGAGTAATTACAATCAAAATACGATAAAAAAGCAATAATAAAACAAATTACGTATCATCGCGTCTTTATATTCCCAGGTGTCTAAACAAGTTTCGCGAGACATTTTCGTTGCCGTTAACGAAGGGGCGAGCGTGTTACAATATATGTTTGTATTTTTTTTACCCTCACACTTAAGTCCACATTTTATTGAGAATTATTTTTGGCATATTGGAAATTAATTTATATATATATGTACTCCATTACATACTACTTTATTTTTGTAAAGTTGAAAATAAATGGCCATATTGAAAATATTAACAAGATTATATTTTCATTAGTTGTAATTAAGCTGTAACCCTTGTGACGTAATTAACATACTTAAATAGACACTCGATGTATCTGGAAGGCTTATCGTTTTAACGGTGTTTTATTTCAGAACGCGCGGATGGGACTCCGCCCCCGCCCTCTCTCTCCGACGCAACACACAGGCTCAACTTGCAAGCTTACATGCCAGGTTTGTTACTCTATTCTATCTATTTATGAATCTAGAAGCTTTATAAACATATGTTTGAAAAAATTGTATTTGATAAAACCTGACGAAAGCACTGGAAAATTGATCATCAGAGAACCTTCCGGATATTCAGCTCCAAATAGGCTTTAGCCAGGCGCTACCATCGTGGCTCTGTATACATAAAGGGGCGTCATACAATCAGTACATCAAAAACATTAAAAGTAGCTTTACTTTGCTAATACGTTCTTGTTATATATAACTAACGATTCCGTTTATGAAAATTTATCTGTATGTGTGTTTACAGTAAATACTTATTTAAACAGTATTTACAGTAAATACTTATTTCCGTTCGAATACAACAATAATTTTCTACTTATTTTGGCGATGTTTTCGTCCGTGCTTAGGCGTGCGTGTGCGTGACTCTCGTGCTTGATGAAATAATTGTGGCTAACGCTTTACCATTGCAAGTGATTGTCCAGGTTCTCAGTATACGATAGATTTCTTTAAAAAAACTCTTTGCTTTTTTCACGGTATGCGCGATAATCTGCTTTCGTTAAAGGCTGTGATAGGCAGTGAGAGTAATAAGTATCTTAGACTTAAAAAGTTTCAGCTGGCCCTCGGGCATAAATTTTTTTTTAAAATGTATTCGTAACACAGGTCATACTAACAATTCCGAATATACATGCCTTCATGGAGAATATCAAGAAAGACATGAATACAACATTCCGTCTAAGCCGACCGCCGTGTTATCCATAAGCGACGCGCGAATTGTCGATCCGAACAGAACGTTTGTCCAGAGTACAGTTAGTTCGAATTAGCCGTACAGTAACGACTGCTCAGCAGAACGTCCAAGTAGACAAATCGAAGTAGTTGTATGTCGAACATCTAAATATCGAGTTGCCCCCGTAACATAATGTCAACAAGTCTAAACCTACTGAAAGCAACTTAAGTGATTTTTGTTTGAAAGTTCCCGTGAGTATAAGACATGTTAATGTTTTATATAACCGGCTGTAGTCACGCGTATTGGTCGAGATTGTCGACCTAGGTTTCGGGCATATTCGACTCCGCGCAACTTTGCGCCCGTAGCGCGGAGTTGTTGCCGCGATTGAGACGCGTGAAATCACCTGATGAAGGGCATCGGATATGGCCGAAACTTAGGTCGACAATCTCGACCAATACAAATGCGTGAGTACAGCCGGTTGTATAAAACATAAATTAAGTGATGTTTTGAGGTGGATTCTGATTCGCATATATCTGTACACGCTGCAGGTCGCGCGGAGGCGCTGGGCACGCTGTGCCGCGTGCTGTGCTCGAAGCAGTGCCGCGAGGCAGTGCTGGCGCCGTACCTAGCGCGCTGCTACGCCGCCATACACCACGGGCTCACGCTGCCCGCCTCCTCCACCGCCGCCGCAGTCGTACTCAACGCGCACGATATATTTCGGTCGGTTGTTTATTCAGTAAAATTATGCAACATTACAGCTTAAAAACCAAATCGTTACATACAATATTAATATCATGACACACCATAAAAATTAAACAAACAATAAAAATTAGACCATATTAAAATGAGAACATCAAATTGAAGACGTTACAAAAAAAGGTCAGGAGTACCCTAATCCTGATGTATGAGAGGATTGATGAATGTAGATGAAACGAAAGAGATGTGCAAGGATCTTACCTAGTGGAAATCTGTGGTCTTTGCCTACCCCTACGGGAAAGAGGCGTGATGTTATGTATAAATATAGTTTTATGTCAAAATTTCATAATTAAATACTTATAGGTACTTGTCATTATTATTAAGTACTAATTACTTTTTTTTTTGATTTCTCAGTAATATAACCATTTAATTTAATAATTCAGTATAATATTCAATAATATAGATGTACATATCCTATTCAAGTAATTATAATGTTTTGTAATGTAATGTGTTGTCAACCTCTACTCTAGTATATATAAGTAATACAATTGGAGCACAAAGTTTCCACTTTGAACGAGTATGTCGCGAAGTCCGAGTGGAATAGGCACCCGGCGCGAAATCAGAGGAAGCGGGTTCGATTCCCGCCCAGGATAAAACTTTTTGTGCTCCAATAATTTGTAAATGTTGTTTATTACTATGTTCAAATAGCTATTCTTCATAAAATTTCTTCAAAAAATATTCAAGATACCGACCGTTGAAGAACAAACAGTGATAGGAGTGCGAAGCGAAATATACTCATCCCGGCTGTTATCTACTCCAGATTGGATCTAGACGGCGTGCTAGTCTTAGTTCCGGACTTTATAAACGCGCTGGACCACATCCTCTCCGAGAAGGAACCGAAGCCGGACTGCGGTACCATAGAGAAGCGGGAGCTGCGCAAGGCGGCCATCAGCGCTCTCTTGTCTATGGTCGCCTTCCCCTACCACTACAGGGGCCTGCCGGTGCCAGAGTTCCCGGGCTGTAACGAATAGTAAGTACTTTATAAATTGCTTGGCGGTTGAGCGATTTCCTCAACAATCCTTTTGATATAATAGGGACATGATATTTGATAATAATGAAAACAGGTCCTTAAACGTTTTATCGTGTAAATAAACTATTATACAGTCTACACACACGATTTCAAGTTTTCAAACAAAAACACATTGACTAACGCTTTAGTTTATTGTTCAAAACCCAGGAAAACATTTCTTGCTTTTGAGAGACAGTAAATTCGTACATAAAGTGAACCGATAAACTTAGATAAACTTAGGCAAGTATATATTATTGCCTAATTTATACATTTTTTTAATCGTCTGCCAAAAAAGGAATGAGGGAGAGGTTCTCAATTCGACTGTATTCTTGTTACGCGATTACTCCGCCAATCATAAACTAACATTAAATTTAAAATGTAGAAAACAATTAATTTCAAGTGGTCGACAATTATGTCTACCAAGGAGGAATGTTCAATTAGGCAGGTCCAACATTGTCAAACAGTTAACCCGTAGAAACTAAATCGGATGGGCAGTGATCGGAAAATTACGCGACATCTTCTCGTAGAATCTTCCTTCGGTTCCGTAGGATCCTGATGGCTAAAGTCTTCAATCAGTGTATGCTGCCAGTCATGACTTACGAAACTGAGACGTGGTCCTTAACTGTAGCTGTTTTAAACAAGCTCATAGTCTCACAACATGCCATGGTGAGAGCTATGCTTGGTGTTCATTTGCGCTACAAAATTTGAACGAGTAAATATGCCAAAGTCACCGAGCTATCAGAATTTGCAATTTGAAGCGCCAAAAGTCTGGCCATGTCGCTCGACGAACCAATAACAGATGGGAAAGAAAATTTCTCGAGCGGTTACCACACTATACTGGAACACGAAGAGTAGGCACCCCCTCTAATAGGTGGACTGATAGGGCAAGTTGCGGGGAACCGACAGATGCAATTGTCTAATAGCCGATCTGTGTGGCGTTCAATGGGGGGAGGTATTTGCTGAACGGCCGTCTTTAGGGTGTCGATGATATTGACATTAGGTACATTATGTGGTTAGCGCGGGCACGACCCTGGGCGAGTACACCCGCGGGCGGCTGTCGCTGATCTGCGTGTCGGCGGTGCAAGTGGAGAGCTCGGAGGCGCTGGCCGTGCCGCTGCTCAGCGCGCTCGCGCTCACCGTGCGGCACAATGCGCACTCGCCCACTGGCAGCGCGCACAGTGCGCCGCCGGGGTCTACCATGTCGCACAACACCGATTATAAAGGTACTGTGCTGTACAAACCGTCACTAACCAGTCTCCACTTCACGAGAAATTAAAACTATTTTACTAAATGAGTTGTCCACAAAATAGGTTTTAAATTCTGTTATTATTATAACAGTAGAGGTCCTAGGTTAGCGATATGTGTATCGGTCGAAGCGCAGGCCGAGAGCATAATGTGTGTTTGCAGTTGAGCAAGCGAATGAGTTATTGGTTCCCTCTTTACCATTGAGAACGTAATCACATCAGAAACGTTTACTGTGTTCAAAAACTACTGCATTGCACCAAAATTTAACAACTTTTCAAACCTTATTCCGATGAATTATTTAATCGAAGGACGATGTGACGTTAACCAGAGATTTGGTTGCACAATCCAGATATAGAAGCATATTAATAATTATTAAAAAGAATGAATCCATGCGTTGAATTTCCATATATTATATTGCCCAACTGCAAACGATGTCTTACTTTTCTCCATGCATACGGTATTCCCCAAACAGCTAATCTCCTCGAATGTCCAATCTTCAAGACATGCGCTTAGTTACTATACCCCGCGATGACATCACCTCTCTGGTTTAAAAAATGACGAATACGATTTGAAAATTTCCAGCTGGACACAATTTCATTGAAACTTGCAAGCAATATAATTTGACTGAGTTAGCTGACTTTATAACACAGGCAAATTAAATTGCTTACGATTGTATAGTCCTGTATTGGTTTTCTTTGATAACTAAATTTCTTTTTTTTAAACTATAATTTAAAATTTTGTTTTGTCACAAGTAGACCGTTTAACTCAGTAATCGCCAACAATAGATTTTACAATAAAGACGACCGACGCAGGCGATTATTCTTAAAAATCTTATCTCAGGCAGAAAAACAATTTATCTCATCGCATTGTTAGATATTTTGCCCCAGCTGTCCAATACACTGTGTCCAGGCTTGCAGAGAAGACCCAGTGGAGTTACTGAACGAATTGAGCACAGGAGCAGTGCCAACCAGAAATTAACTGGTGTTCTGGTTGACACTGCTCCTGTGCAGGGAAGCATTACATCTAATATCTGGATGACAAAGTGTATCCATCTAATATCTTGGATAGCACATGCAACGTATTACATAACTTTTACGAATTCTGAATAATCTTTACATCATATTCCAAGCGTCTGAGACTTCTCTTTTGTAGTCTGAGTTAAACAGTTTACCAATAACTTTGTTTAAGCTATAATATATCTACTACATCTACTCTATAATAAATTTTTACAAGATAAATTTAACAAGATTTCATGAGACACAGTAGATGTTTCGTGTTGTCACAGCTATTTAGCTATATTTTTGTACTATCGCAAAGCATATGTCCACCGTGTGACAGCGAATATATATCGCCAGCACAATCACACACACATGCTAAGTATCGACATATTGTATATGACGCACACATCACACGCTACATTTTATTTTGCCATGCCTCTACCGAAACGATATCGCTCAGGATATTCAGATACTGTATACTCGTATCTTAGGAGCGGGTCAGTAGAGAAAACTTCTTTCATTTGTTGTATCCGATATTTCAGCTCCATTGCAGGCGGGCTTGCTTTTTTATGCCTGATTGGTAAGCATTTGACCACCATCTCACCTGATGGTAAGTGATGATGTGGTCGAAGATGTTGTTCAGACTAACCTAGAATTAAAGCTGTAAAGGAGTGACCATTATTACCTCTCACGCCCAGCCTTTACAATTAAATTAATAGAATGATGTTACAGTACAAAGCGCGTAGATTCTAGCTTTATAAAAAGACTAATTTAAGAGTAGAGTGCACGGTGCGCTTTCCATACAAACGCCGTTTCGTCGAAATTAGAAGTGTTCAAACTTGGTGAAATTATGTAGGTATGCATATTGCTGACCTTAATATCTATGCTTCTGGTTTGCCAGTTTTTCGATTAACAATTTATTTTATACCTAAATGTCAAAATAACAATTCAACGGTTGTATCAATAAGTTGCAGTTAAGGTAAAATGTTGTATGCTCAATATGATCTGAATACATTTGTCTGATCTATACTTCCTTGCTATTTTATTCATACGTCAGTACGTTTTAGGGCTTTGTACACACACAAAACGATTATTCGAATTATTTTTGATAATGATTAATTTTACTAAAATCTGGCAAACCAGAAGCATAGATATTAGGCTCATGGACATACATGCAATGTTTCACCGAGTATGAACACTTAGTTTTTAAAATATGACGAAACTACGTTTGTAATGAGAGCGCCATGAGCATTCTAACCTTAAATATTTGAACATAATTAAGCTTAGCGCTAGATAAGTACAGAATACTCTGGGTTTTTAATTGGTAAATTTGTGAAGGAGGAGAAAAAGTACCGCATCTATATTGAGTGAATTTATGATCCCTTTGGATCTGCTAAAACGCCAGGCACTATAACTGGCCACTGCTCTACGGTTGATTAAAAGAAATAAGTTATCGTGTTAGTGGAATGACATGTGTACCGTTGTAGCGCGTTCGGAGAGCGGCAGCGCGTCGGGCAGCGCGGAGGCGCACTCGCTCGAAGACTTCGTAGCGGACGTTAGGGAGCTAGACCCATCCTCTCCGCTTTTCGGTAATTATTGCACCTTGTGTTGCTAACCCAAGGGCGATATTGGACTGAAAAGCAAAATATAGTTTACCTTGAAATAGTTTGTTTTGATGAGTCCTATTGTTGGGCAAAATCTTTCTTTAATATACCCAATATAAATATAACAATTCGTGTCCTTTGCATAGATATTTCATGATTTGTGAAAAGATTTATTTATGGACAAAAGCAATTTAAATCCTATATGCATTGTATTATTATGTGCAATTGTATGTGCACAAAAGTAAACGCGGTTATATTTTGGGCACGAGAACCCAACAACTTCTTCGCTATAATAGTATATATTGTGTCTTAATATTGTCACACTTCATTGAAAATTGGTTATTAAGATTTAATGATGGTTTTCCTGTTTTTTTAAACACAATCTGAAATTCCTTTTGTGCGTTCCAATATCGCCCTTTAAACAATTCAGTGAATGATGTCTGGAACTATCTGGTACCATATATGTGTGTACCAAAAGTCAGACATATTGAACTTGAATTGTTGCTTTTTCTGTGTATTTACTTTTGCTTGCTCTGTTGTTTTTTTCATTGAATATAACCATTTATTTAGTTTTATCAAAATATAATTATGTAAAAAAATAATTTACATTATAACTGTTTAGGAATCAAACTGAAAACAATTTACAAGTTTATTTTGGCACTATGTTAGTAAAAATTTGTGTCGTTGCTTTCTGTCTAGGGTGTCTATAAAAATATTTTGTTTCGGCGAGTACGTATCAAATTACGTTTATTTAAAAAAATACAGGTGCTGCATTGGTAGTTCGAGCAACTTACCTAGTGTGTCATAGACTTATTTCATCGTGGAAGAGCGATTTGCAAGTATCTCTTGCAGCGCTTGAACTTCTCTCAGGATTAGCCAAGATGCACTCTTCCAAACCAGGTATGTATATATTATTTCATATTTGAATATTTTACTTCTACTACTGATCTCCCGAGAGCACCGGAATAAAGAAAATGTCTGATTAAGGTGTCCCCCTTCTATTCGTGGCTTTTAATGATACACTTAATTAGCCATTTACACTGATTATATCTATTACAAAATGGCAGCGGTTTGTTAACTATGCTATAACTGTAAAATACTTACCTATAATTACTAGAACGATAATAAGCCTTGATTAGCTGACAGACTAAATAACCCTCATTGGTCAATGGTTACCCATGACGCCACCAGTGACCAATGAACTGTTAGTATTGTCAGTTACAGATCAAGGCTTTGACTTGCCTTCCAGAAACTGGGGGTGGTTAATAAATTATTAATATTTCATTAATTTCGTATATTTCATTGTCCGTTAGATATTACTTTATAATCAATACTATTAAGCAATGTACTAAGACTTGTTTGCCAGTTATAATAAAAAAATGAATTAAAGTTTCTGATATATAATTTCTTTTCACGCTCTCTAGAGTATGTTATTGGTAAGTCTCTCATTATAAAAAATATGATTTAAAACTTACACATTTATATTAGATATATTATTACGAGTACTATGCTACATAATCATCACCAGGTACTGTCACATGGGTACGTTTTGTCAGATATTTTTGTTCCCATGTAATAGGAGGTTAGCCTTTTGCCAACTAGCGTTTACAGTTCCAGACTCCTGACTTCTATTACAGTATAGAACCCAATCACTTTCTTCCAAGGAATTGCATCTAAGATCTTGAGATTATGAAGTATAGTTTTTCAAAGAGACTGTATACCAATTAGAACTAGGTAGTCTTTTATTATATTCAATAGGCTACTCTTAAGTTCTTCTAAAAGTCATTCTTGTACTGCATAGTCCCAAATATCACGTATAAACCCAATTGACAATGTCCCCCAGAGGCGATCGAGCGCAAGCGTGCCGTACGTTGGATCTGCGACTACATCACGGTACAGTGCAGCCGCCCCCCTCAGGCCCACTCTAGGGACTTGCACTCTTGTGTAGTAGCTGCTTATAGTTGTCTGGCTTCCTGGCTGTGTCCCGCCTTGCTGGCCGACCAGGAATGTCTCGCTACGCTCATGGAAGTGGTCGAGTTAGGAATATCTGGAACTAAGAGTCAAGGTGAGTCTCTCAACTGTACAATTAGACGCTTGAAATACTATTTAGGGACTTTAATTTTTGAGTGATTGCTGCTTATGGGCTGTATTTGATGCTGCTTTACTGGAAAGGCAAGAACTCATTATGCTATTTGACAAATTTTTACCTATTTTTATTGGAGCAACAAATTTTATAGCCTGGGCGGGAATCGTACACGCGTCTTCCGATTTCGCGCAGGATGTCTAAACTACTCGGCCACCTGGGCACGCTATTTCCGGCCGAAATTTCGTGCTCCAATTGTATTACTTTAATCGTGATAGGGGACGGTGAAAATTTTGTCCTCCAATAATTTGTAAAATATGATTTTCGCTTAGCACGCCATAGTACTTCTAAGAACTTGTTATGCTCTTTGAATTGGTTGTGGTGAGCCCATCAGTGAGTCCATTTTTAGTTTTACATAGAAATTAATGATGCTATCTAAAAAGATAATAAACGACAACATGAAGTATGACTATCGCAGCATTGCTTTTAAAAGACCCAATTAGATTTCAGGAGACTGAAATCATCTTTCAAAATAATGTAATTATTTTTGAAGGGAAACCTGGTGAGCCGCCCAAAATGAAGGATGAAAAGGAACTGAAGCCCGTATCTATGCGAGTCCGAGATGCCGCTGAATCGCTCCTAATGCTCATACTAGAAACGGTTAGAATGTTTTATATGATCCGGCTACGAGAACCAACATTTACCAATAGGATTCAAGGGTACTAAATAATTTATAAATAGCTAAAAAAAATGTATTCATTAATTACTACATATTAAGATTTTCCATACAACTGGTAGAACATGTGACTGATGGATTCATTCTTACTTAGTACTTAGTACTAAATATCCCGAGAGTTGCCTGGTTAGACTGACGCTCTCTACCCGCGGATGTAAGTAAGTCGTAAGAGACGAGTAAAACACTGCAAGGTGGACAGTAGCGCCTTCTGAGGAACTGCTATCTAAGACTGCGATCCTCAAGACGCCTAGCACACTGCAGTACATCCTGTGACCACAATCTCACCTGATGGTAAGTGACGATGTGGTCGAAGGTGTTAACAGGCTTAACCTAGAATCATAAAATTACAGTGTTTGTGTAATCAAAAATTACACAAACATTAGTAATTGTGTGATGATTGCAGGTTGGGAATGGACAAAACGGCACCGGGTGGTGTCGGCTGGACGAGCGTTGGCTCGCTGCGCTGGGCCACGGACGGCTGCGGCACTACATCGCCGACGGCAACATTATACTGTCTCTACTCGAGGAGCCGCTAGCTAATAGTCAGGAGCCGCAACCCACACTCATAGGTAACCAGCCCATTCATTATATATCTCTCCGTACAAGGTTGTGCAGAAGAGATCAGTACTAAACGATGCGTGGCCCACTTTACAAACTTGTAAGCAGTGTTCCCAACTAAACAGTGTTGAAGCGCTCGTAGCGGAGACTGCTTGGCTATTCTTAAATGATCAGCTAAGTTAAGCAACGTCCGCTGCGGTCATGACTTGGATGGGTGTGATATTACTACTGAGCGTGCACGTGATTCAGAGGGCACGTTAAGCCGTCGATCCCGATAGTTGTCTTAAGATGGCAATCGTTATAGCATGACAGCAGGGTATTTTGCGAATGCCCGCCTGGCTAGCTACTACCCTCAAGTAGATAATCTGTTGCCAAGCACTTAACTGTGTGTTCCGGCAGCTGTACTTAAGAGCCAGTAGTTCCAGGTTAGCCTGAAAAAAGGCCTGTTCCAGGAAAACTGAAATCCTCAATGATCGCTTAACTTAAAATTAGAAATCGATATCATATTAACTGAACATATATCTGTAAAACAAAAACGAACTATAAATTTTAGTGTGAATCGCTGCGTGATCGAATTCACGTGTACTGTTCTATTATATACATTTATATTTCACATCCATGTGTCTATGTGTATCGTTCTATGGGCAATATATATGAACCATATATCATCAATATTGCCAAAGATAAAACGACATATTTCACAGTATTGAATTTTTTATAAGATATTTAACATTGAATTGGGTTACATTTACAAATTTTTTTACGAGTATATTTTTTTTAAATATTATTTTCCTATCTATATACCTATCTTCGGTGGCTTAATGTTTAAGGCACCCGTTGCGACAAACGAGTTTCGTGCAGAGTATATTATTTCATCTATCCATTTAGAAACGTCGTACTAGCGCCCAACGTGGGTCCAATACGATGTTCCTAGTCGGTACAATATTCGTCCTATCGGCATCGCCTTCGACTCGGAACATAGTTGCAAATAGTTGAGAGAATGAGGCGAGTCAATGCGACAGCGTCGGCCTTGACAGTGAGGTGTATGTGTGTGTGTTGTTGGCAGTGATAATCCGTAGCGGCTGGGGTCGGTTCGCGTGGTCCGCATGCGTGCGCGGCTGGGCCCGCAGCGCGGGGCGCGCCGCCGGCCGCTGCCCGCGCCCCGTCGACATGCGCCCCCCGCGCGCCGACCGCCCGCCCCTCTGCCGCCCGCTGCCGCCCGCACCGCCCTGTCCGCTGTATGTATACTGCCCTACTATACCACCCCACCCGCCTCACATGGACTGTGCTGATGTCCTGTATTATCAAAAAATATTACAAACATTTTATAATTTAAATTTCCACGTTCACCTTAATTAATAACTAGTTGATCTGCCGTGTACAGAGACTCGGCATTCCCGACCCTGGAAGCAGTCCTGCGGCAGCTGAACGATCCTGAAGCAACCACTCTGTTCAAACTTCTAGAACAACAGGCAGCGATAGAGAAGAAAGTCAGAGAGAGTGAAGACAACGTTGTGAGTATTTTCTTACCACACTATTGTACTCCCATTGGAGACAATTTCAGTTGCTTTGAGAGCGAGAAGGCATTAAGTCAGTACTCAACAGACAGAGATGGCCGATGGGTCAGTGACCGAAGTTCTTTCTGCATAGCAGCCATATTATATCATGTTATTTCCTTCTTCAGGTACCAGAAGAATATGTTCCTCCAGAGCCAGTGACTGAATTCCAAACTGCAAGATTGTTTCTGTCTCATTTTGGATATCTTAACATTGGCGGAGATAAGAAGGTAGGCTCTTTTTATTTTTTTGTGTCTACTAATTTAACATTTATGAAAATTAACCATATGTATACTTTAGCTTACCAAAGTACAACATAATTTATAAACACATAAATTCTGTTCCATTACTGCTTCTGTAGGAAACACAGTGGACAAAAATTCCACAAACAGAAAAAAATATTATATTCAAGAACAACATTCCGCGTGGGGTGCGTGACTAGAATTGCAATTGTAATGGGCGACGAAGGTATAAAATACCACAAGGTAGGCGCCAATGCCTTCCGAAAAACTACTATGTTAAAGTGTGATCCCCAAAACGTCTACCAAGCTTAGGGATTATAGCAAAACTTCTAACGGAGGAGGCCTTTGTTTACGGTGGACTTAACAACTATTGATGTGAATCACAAAAATAACAAAATACCGTGAGTGTTTGGGCGGGGGCCCTGTTCAATCCTCGTAGTCCCACACATTACCACGAAGTCGTGGCGTATTCGAATGGGTTCCAAGAAAGTCACAGGAAGACACAAGCCGATATATACATCTTACCCCTTAACGGTTCGCTGGTCGCTCCGTTGAAGGGGGCTTACTGCAAAACACCTTAGTACACACTTAAATAGAATAAGGAATTATAATTGGAGACACCTTCCCTTAAGCCCGATGGTGACGTAGTGGCCCGCATACAGGAATCCGTTGTTCCCTACTCACTATGAATGCCCGGCGCCCAAAATAACGGTGTCCGCACCGAACACAATCACACACAAAACAGCCGCTGTTTCAAAAATCCCAAAGTCGCTTATTACGAAATATGTGAGTTGAACGCCGCGCTCGAGCTCTGCTGTGGAACTGACCTTCAAATTAAAAAGGTGACAGGCGGCCGCGTCGTCTCGCACACACTGATACAGATAGCGTCCATGCAATTACAACAAGATTCGCGTCCGCGTGAATATGAGCCCTCTCCACTTAGAGATTGGGTTCAACCAGACCGCATAGTTTACTTTTGTTTACCGAACAGTGAGCGATGCAAGGTTATATACTCAACTACTTTTACTAAGACAAATTGAAAAGTACTTTAACAGTAATTCACATTAATAGGAGTGTATACCATACATGAAACATAATTTGAAAGGGCGGCAAGGGTAACTTAGTATTTAGAATTTGTCATCCTAGACGTCAGAATGTAACTAAATGTAAGCCAAAACGTGTTTTGCGGTTATCTTTTTATGGACCCGAAGTTTGAAACTTCGACTGATTACAGTAGGACAGTCTCGTAGCAAACTTATAACTGGGTTGATGTATGAACGTTGAAAAGAACCCGTAGTGTTGTTAAGAAAGAAAGGATGAAAATAAAAGCTTTATTTGTGACTCAAACAATGAGGTGTCTATTTCCATTTCTTTATTTTCTCCATGACAGTTCTAATTTGATAGTTGTAGTGTTGTGACCAAATAAGTAATGATATCAATCGCATATATTTATCGCATCGAGTGTGACGCTTCATAAAATAAATAAAGATTACCTGTCGCTATAATTATTTCGTTTCACTGTCGAGTACCTATCTATACCTACTTATTTTACAACAGCAAAGAAAATTTTAGAGAAGTTGGCATTATTCATTAAGAATTAATTCGTGTGACATGTTGTTATGAAATATAATATCAGTTAATAAAGAACGATGGCGACTACTGACCCAAGTAAACCAGGGCGCGTTCATGAATGTATTAGGTATTGTTTTAATTGTCAGCCTATTTAACATTATTTAAAATTGTTTGTATATTTTTAAAAGTAGGGAATCTTGAGTTGTTTGTAGATTCATTTATGTCATTTTGTTCATAGATTGGGTACAACAAGCAAAATGATTCGAAGCCGAATAACGAAAAAAAAGTTACATTGTCATTTTCTGATGTCAGTCGGTAGTGATGACATTGACATTTTATTTAGTCTCGTGGTAGTATACACACTTTTTCTTGGTGCAGTCCGAATTAATTGATTGATACCTATTGTACGTAGATAATAATTTATTTTTAGATATATAGATTATGTCATAGGCACGCTTTTACTTGCTCCGAATTGTAGTAATGCAAACGGCCACGAGCTTGCATATTCAAATCGGTCCATTTATAACTACTGTCAGCAGTGAGCACATTTAGTACTGTTGGCGTAATTCGGACCATACTCTTACTGATCTGTGATAGAAATGCCGCTGAAAAGAACCCGCTTGTGGTCCATCGACTTCGTGGCGATACGTGCAATGAGGGTGTAATCACTAAGTTTAAGAAGCGTAATTTGTTTGACAATTTATATATTGTTATAAACCACTAACACAGTCTTAAAATCCGTAAAAGCTATGACAAAAGGTATAAATAACTTCCTGCCAGACCCATCTATTCAATACGATGACAGATAATATAAGAAAGTACAAAACCTCTGAGTATTATTTTCTTCCAACTCCTAGGTACTGAATTCAATTCACATTTTCATTCTCATATCTTAGATTATCAGTAATGAAAAGTATTGGACTGAACGCCACATATTGTTTATAAAAATGTTGGGTCTCAAGTTGTATGGAGCGTCGCCATCCTTCTTTGTACAAAAGTATCCGGTAGTAGCTTAGTTTCATACGTTTTGTAAAAAAATATCGGGTCTGTTATCGTGTTACGTTTATCGATTTAGCTCCATTCCTATTAGTTTCTCCGACTCTAGTATAACCTTGGACGTGCGTAAACGTCATATTTTTATAAAATAATGCATACATAATATAAAAAAGACGCACGTTCAAGTTTTCACAGGAGCTGTCATCGAGAAAGTTTTAAATGACAAGTACATAGTAAATTGCACACAAATTGGTTCCAAATGAGCATAATGGTGGTTGTTGATGCTCATACTACATATCGTGTGTATGGCGCACAGGGCGGCCCCCCGCGGCTGGTGGCGCTGGACGACAGCTTGGCTGGGTTCAGCGCGGCACTGCGGCGCGTGGACGCGTGCGGGCCGCGCGGCGCCGTCACCGCGCACGTGTTCTGCGCGCGCGCCGGCCGCCTCGCGCCCGCAGACATACTGGCCAACGCGCGGACCGACGCGCTGCCGCCGGGGTACATACACATGCTCAGGGGGTCAGTACTCTGCCGAACCTACTTATGTTCGTTCCCCTTTCAATACTTATTCATCCGATTTCATTTAACATTTAGTTATTATTTTTATTAGATTTAGTTACTATTTAGTAGGGCTAGAATGCTACCCTACGACACCCACGGGTAGAGATGTAGATCTCTACCCGTGGGTGTTGTAAGAGGCAGTAACCAGAAGGTGGAAAGCAGCGCTTTCTGAGGAATTGATATATCATAGCCATCCCCAAGACGCCTGCCAAGCGTGGTGTTTATGGCAAACCCCCTATAAAGGGGGAGCCTGTATTCAGCAGTGGCCAATCCAGCTTATACAGTACAGTCAAGTAATAGAGCGTTTTATTTCCTTACACACAAATACTTCGTTCACACGAACGGTTTTCATTGGGCGCTTTGCGCTCAGACTTTCAAAAAGCGCTTGGACCGAACTGTGCAAACACCGCCCGCGTGCGAACACATACAAGAAAAGTCGTATGGTCTAGTTACTAGATGGACTAGTTAATGACCAATATTATGTTTGTACTAGACTCTAGTACAAACATAATATTGATCATTTCATTTCCTCGAAACGGTCTAATCAACGTTACTTACATTACATATAACTTTTATTACAATAGTTATATGTAATGTTTCGTAAGCTTAAAAGTTATAATTTCTGCATGCTTTTTCGGTTTCTTTCAACAAATACAAATTGATCAGCAAACCTCGACAGTAATTTGATTCGTATATATTTTTCCAAAAAATGGCTCTTTTTACCCCTTTAGGACTTGAATTTACTATTACACTTTTTAATGTGATTCGTTTATACATTAATATTTATATAAAACAAATATTAAGATCATTATGTAGTCAGTTTACGATTTTTACATCTTTAAGCCTAGTCCCACATCTTAATGTTGCGAATATTGCAAAATATTTGGCAAAGTCAGAGCAAATTAAGAGGCCTTATGAATGCCACAAGGTCTCTTTCAAGTAACGAGCGTAGCGTTTCTTCATTGCTGAAAGTCGTGGTCACTCTTGGCTAAGCCACAAAATAAGGAGGGGTGCAATTGTAGGCCGGTCACCCAGGGAGATGATGCAATTGAACATAACGGTATTGTATGATGATGTGATTGCAGACTGGGCACGGCGGTGCGAGTGCGGGGGCACGCGGGGTGGACGGGGCACGTGCGGACCAGCTACGATGCACACGTGGCCAACGGGGACGGGGACGGGACCGGGGCCCGGCCGGGGCCTGCACTGCCGCCTGGAGCGCCCGGCATATATGACGGCAGGGAACAGGTATGTACACCTCATCATCATCAGCCGGAAGACGTCCACTGATGCAGACTTTTGCTGAGTTGACAAAGGTCTCCCCCATAGAACGCCTCAAATTACGGCCGCTTGTAATCATTGACTACCAGCCAGTTTAATGATGTCGTCAGTCCACCCAGTGGGGGGCCCACCTACTCATTTACACCTAACTAATCTGATAGAGTGTAGTGTTGATAAGCCCGCATGCCCACCGTCGGGACTCATCGAAGGGCCAGCCCGGTCAATGCGTTCCCCTGCTCGCTTTTTCAGATCGTATTTAGGTACACAAAACATATAAAAAACGTATATGATGTTCACATAGGGTGCAGGCTGCGTACGACTGTTGACCTGACCGCGGTATGTTGAACGGAACCAGTGCACTGCAGTGCCGTCTCGTCGTATCTCATAGTTGATTCGACAGAGGTTTTTTTTTGTTGTGACTAGATTCGTACTGTGTGCACGTTTTTGCTGGTTTTTGTACACCAAAATTGTACTTTTCGGGTTAAGTACAATATGCGGGTCTTGAAAACGCGGGTTAATAGGTATGTTCTGATAAGTGCACTCCATCATCACTTAACATCAGGTGAGATAGTGGTCAAGTTCTACCCAGTTCGGAATAAACAAAATTGTCGAAATCTTTCGTCCGGTAAATACAACGCGAGTCCTACCCGGTTCCTTATAATATGGAAGCGATAATCAACTCAAGCTATGTGGTAACGTGGTTTGTCCGCAGGTCCTGTACTGGTCAGACTCTACGAATGAGATAGCATTCGTGGTGCCCTCTGGGTACGAGGTACCGGATGAAGACACCGCCAAAACTGACGTGGATGGATCTTGTGCTTCTTCTAGGTACCACTTTTTCGACTAAGTTATCCATTGAGTTGAAGACCCTTTAATGTTAGTCCCTCAGAAGTTTTATTGGGTGAACAGATTTTGATGTTTCTTTTTTTAATTTGAAAGCTGATGCTTGTCATGTGTCATTAAAATTTCATTAAAATCGGTCAAGCTGTTTTTGAGTTACACTCCAATAACTGATAAGGTTTTTCCTATGTTGATGATATAATCATTGCCAATGAATGACAATAGATCCCGTAAGTAGCAAGAGACACATCATGGTACCGACCTCAACAAGTTATTTCACACTTTTGAGTGTTGAATTCGGTTCCATTTTCAGGTATTATTTTTATGTCATTAGTTGATAGAATATTATTTGAGCCCTCTTCCTTGTAGAAGCACGGAGAAATCTGCCGGCTCGAATTGGGATGTATCAAGCAACAGTTCCGGAGCTCCCTCCTACGAACGCAGTATCAGCGAATCTGACAAAGGAGACCGAGCGAGGGCCAGCCTCAATGAGAAAGTACGGGCTTTGTCTCTCGAGTTGGATAAACAGCCGTCTTCAGGACTTACTGGTCAGTTCATACTTTAACACGTAGCTGAAATGTGTCTACTAGCATATTGTAGGAAGTCAGGAGCAAATAATAGTCACCATTATCAATCAATCAATCAATCAATCATTTATTTGTCAGAATGCACAATAATTACAATTTCAGATGTTAGGAAAATATATAGCAATGCATTCAACCTGCAAGCAGGTGTACAAATATTAGTATTTATTCCTAAAAATATAGTTTTTTTTAAACAATAAAATACATTTAATTATTATACATTAAAATATTCTGTCATGCTATAAAAACAATTGTCCAATAACCAATTGTGCAGTTTAGTTTTGAAGCTGTTTCCGGTCAAAGATTTTAAGTTGTCCAGTAATTTGTTAAAAACAGTAATAGCCATATTATAAACATTTTTTTCATAAATAACTTTTTGGCATAGAGGATGGTATAATAAGTTTTTATACTTCGATCTTTTTTGTCTTGGAATAACATCACTTCTTTTTTGAAAATAGGTTGGATTTGCCTTTACAAAGATACACAGGTCTCTTATATACATACACGGTAGGGGAAGTATATTATTGTTTTTAAATAGTGGTTTGCAGCTGTCAAGAAACCAAGCCCTATTTATGACTCGGATACACCGCTTCTGTACCTTGAAGGCCTTATCTAACTCAACCGAGTTTCCCCAGATTATAAGGCCATAACCAAGAACCGATGAAACATAGCCATGGTAGGCGGCTAAGGCGGCCTCAACAGATATTGTTTGTCTCACCTTTTTTAAGGCAAACGTGTAACGGCTAAGTTTTTGGCAAACTGCATTAACATGTTCTTTCCAATTGAGATTTTTGTCCAAATGTATACCCAAAAATTTATAACAGCTAACTTCTTCTACTTTTTGATTTATATATTTAACGTCAAGGGATAGTGGAATTGTATTATAAGATTGAAATTGAATTATTTTAGTTTTGTGTATATTAATATTTAAGTCATTATTATTTCCAGTGAAAAAGTTAAAAAGTATATATTCATCAAAGTACATACATCATTAGAATTTAGTTATAAACGCTTGCGATGGTTATATTTACCTCTGGCGCCATCTAGTTTGCCGACTAAATACTAAGTAAGGTTGGAGTATTAGACACATAGATTTTTTATTCCGGTATTATTCCCGAAATGGCCACTAATCATCCCTACTTGTAGGGATTTTGGGAACAATATTCCAATAATCCCCAATAACAGTCGGAATTTCATCAAAAATTGTTCAAAATTTGTTTTTTCTCGAAATCCCCACTTTTATAAACAATCAACATATTTCAAACGATACACGTCCCAGTTATTGGTTATATGTTATTAAAGCACAGATCACTGACAACCACATAACCTCTCAACAGTCTAGCGGCCAGCAGCTGGCCGCTCGCGCAACTTTTTTATTTCGCCTTTGTTCATTGTGTTAAACGAATCTGAGACTGGAACAGTTTAGTCTAGTATTCTGCCATTTGTGATTTAGTTAACATTATGTACAAAGCCCAAAAAAGCTCTGACGTATGAATAAAAATGCAGTTTAGATCGGACAAATGTATTCAGATCATATGGAGCATACAAAATTTTACCTTAACAGCAACTCATTGTTACAACCGTTAGAATGTACAGTGCCATCTAATTTAATACAACGAACTAAACACAACGCATGATAATGACATAATACGATGCTAGATAGCGCGGAACAAAATACATACTTAACCGTAATTTAATTGAGTCGATTAAAACATTCCGCCCGCCATGGACATGTCCATATCCGGGGGGAAAAACAGATTAAGCTTATAAAATTACATATAAACTCATATAATGTAGAATGTGCTAAGTCCAGAGATCTATCAGATTTGTGTCGGCCATGAGATTTAATTAATTTGACAAAGTACCCAAATTTCAATAGGGATCATGGTTGGCAAGTACCACCTGCTTGGGATCCTGTTAATCCCAAGCAGGTGGTACTTGCCAACCATGATCTCTATTGAAATTTGGTACTTTTTGATTTCAATAGCCTCGCGTAACATTCTTGGCCATAAACCGGGTCTCTCTGGCGACGATTTGTGGGTTGTCGAACCGAATGTAGTGGTTGGGTTTGTACTGGGCATGTTCAGGAACCGCAGACTTGGTCGAGCGTCTGTTCTTCATGTCAGCAATGTGTTCTTTTACCCGGATATCAACGCTCCTCTTTGTTTGCCCAATTTACAATCAAGTTTGTAAACACCTGCATCTTGTAGGGGAATATTGCACTTAACAGGTCATAAAAATTGGTTGATCTTCTTGTGCGGCTAAGTTTTTATTGAAGATATTACCAATTTTGTCCGTGACACCCTTGATGTAAGGTAAGATGTCGCTCAATAACTGTGGAAGGCTTGGGCTGGCTTCTGTGACGCGTTCGTGTTTATTGCTTCGCAGTACTTGTTTTACATACTGAAGCTCCTCATTGAGATGGTCAGTGTCGCAGATGCCATGTGCTCTCTGTAACAAAGATTTGTCTACGGTAGCCAACTGACATAGATGGTGATGGGAGTTCCATTGAGATATTTATCTGTATGGGTGGGTTTCCTATGCACTGTACGACTTAGGGATTTGTCAGGATTCCTGATGACTAAAACATCAAGTAAAGCTAAGCGTTTATTGACCTCAGGCTCCATTGTAAATTTAATTTTGTTATGTAAGGAGTTTAGATGGTTTAGAAATGCAGAAACTTTATTACTGGGGAAGATGGTAAAAGTATCATCTACATACCGTTTATAGATCTTCGGCATAGCCACAGCTGTGGAAAGAGCTCTCTCCTCGAAGTCCTCCATGAAAATATCGGCAACAACGGGGGAAACTGGAGAGCCCATAGCTACACCATCAATCTGTATGTAGAATTTATTTTCCCAGATATGATAGCCAGATGTTAGGCAATGTTCCAGTAATTTTGTATATTCCATGGGAAGGTTATGATCACGTAGTCTTTTCTTGACAATTTCAATGCAATCAAGTACGGGTAGGCTGGTGAATAACTGTACATCGAAGCTGACCAAAACTTCATTATCAGTCAATTGTAGATTTTTCATTTGACTGACTAAATGGTAAAAATCCTTGACATGCGCTTTAGATAATTAATCAAATTAATAATTAATCTGAATCCTAAACACACACATTAGCTTGACCGTGAAGTGCAGACAGTATTTTAGCAAGGTGTTGAGCTAGTTTGTTTGTTGGCGAGTCAATTTGGCTTACAATTGGGCGCATATTTTACTATAAGTCATTATCTGGGACATGTGATTGCAATGAAACATATCCAAACACCGATATGTGTATTAAAATATTAATAATGTTCATTTTTAATAGTAGTCAAAATTAAGGGAATACGTTTTCCGGAAATCCCCACTGGTGGGGATGGTGAAAGGGCATTTTTCGAATGCTCGCCTGGCTAGCTACCATACAAATCTACTGCCAAGCACCTTACAGTGTGGCAGTCCTCGAGATCCATTAAGTAATTCATTAATTACAAGCACATGCGACTTAACATCTATATGTCTCAAGGTGTCGGGCGCAGTGTAGTTCGTCAATGGTGACGAAATGCATCTTTTATAGACAGAAGTAAGCGCTGAACAGGAGATGCTTTTTTTTCGTTACATAAACATTACTAAAAGATCCTCTTAAATGCAGGGAATCGTTCGACGTTTCCTAACTGTTGATGATGATGTTACAGGCAGTGGCAGACGCAACAGAGACTTCACGACCAAGATACTCATAGTGTGGCTAGAAGATTTCGAGGATCATCTTAATTTGCCGATCGGTGAGTTATTAAAGACCCACTCAATTAGTAGATTAGTGCTTGAATTACCAACTTTGTGAACCATAATAGTTAACTCTATAATGTGTATGCTTTAGTATAATGTATTTATTATTAATTTTACTATGAGATACGTGATTTTATCGGAATCTTCGACTGACTTTGAGGTCAGCTTTAATAATATAGTCAATAAGGCTAACAAGTCGATGGGATTTGTTGTCAGGTCAAACTCCCAATTTACAGTGCGCGCGGAACTAGTTGGCCGCGCATTAGGTATGTGAGCAGTGGGATGGAGGGGCGGGGGCGCCTCTCAGTCAGTGTACGTATATTTACTTCAGTGTGTGTGTGTGTGTACAGCGTTGCCAGCAGTAGGCGATTTTGGACTCTACATAACAGAAATTGGGTAAAGAAATCTTTAAGCATTTCGTATTTTTAGAATTAAGTAGTAAATTATTATCGGAGTACCATTTAGAGATAACAGATAACAAATGATTTAAGTACTAGAATTAACTGACCTTCTTCCATATCTACTTTAAAAATTCGAGAGGTATCATCTGGAAATAAAAAAATATCGTAGAGATCTTTGAACATGTAAGGCAAATCGATAATATACACTAGAAACAGAAATGGTCCTAACCTAATATTGATCCTTGTGGAACTCCCATACATATTAAACACCCTGAAAATGTAACGCTATTTATAGCAACCTTCTGTAGCCGGTATTACAAATATCATTTTATAAGATTTAAAGATTATGAAGCAGGGTGCGGTGCTTTGCACAGTCAAATGCCTTGGAAAGATCACAAATACGGCGATGGCATCATGTGAACTCTCCCAGGACTCAAGTATATGTGACATTAATTTTACACCTGCGACAGTTATTAATCTGCTTTTGGTGAAACTGAACTGATTTTCGCGTATTATATATTATGTTCATTAAAGTGAGGCAAAAGTTGGTTAAGCATAACTTTTTCAAAAAGTTTACTCTCAGCAGGAAGGAATTAGGATACCAGTCTATTTTTATAGGGATAGATCATACCTGGCTGGTGGGGTATAAATACACAAGTTAACTACTGAATTTCCCGAACCTGATTGTCACCCACAGGTTCTCCCGAGTAGACTTCCATTTAATTTTTCGTATGAGATCACATTTTTTTATGTACTGCTACTAAAACACCACCTCCATCACTTTTCGAGGAAGTCGTTGATTGGCAGGTGCGTCTGAAGATCGAATACCTGGTATCAATAACTTCATGGTCGTATACAGAGTCATTTAGCCAAGTCTTGTCTAAGTTTAGTACATTCAGAAATATTTCTGAGGTTTTGGTCTTAAGACCTCGAACATTTTGATATATAATTTTCAGATTACAAAGGATTTCTTTTATAATATTAAAACCTTAAAGAGAACTTAAAAATTCTAAGTTTTTGACTAAAAACTCTTGGAGTTAACGTCCTTTCTCAGGAACACTTTGCCACCTCGCACTCCACAAATTCAAACTTTTTGTCGTTCGCCCACATGTGACTAGCTTTGTTTATCTTTCTGGTGGGTTCGATTATATACTTTATACCGGAGCTATGACCTTGTCACTTGTTTATGATACGATAACTCTTTGTTGCATACCAACAGAAGAAAAATGAGGACAATACATTTACAAAAACAATGATTAACACCATAGATGTAATCAAAAATTGTTTAGGTTTATGTTTACCAGTCTATGTGTTTATAGTTTTCCAAATGGTTTTTATTTTATTACTAGACTTACGTATATTGTCTTTAATAAAAATGATTTAGCACACAAGCGAACAGCCTTAAATAATATAAAAACTTACGCTCATATTTATATCTAATATATGAAAAACACGGGTGTTTGAGCGTGAACTTACTATGAGTCGATATCGACTTCTACCGGAAGCCTTCCTCAGGATTTACGTACCACACTCAAAATCCTGAGGAAGGCTTCCGGTAGAAGCCGAAACATTGTCGATAGCGATATCGACTCATAGTAAGTTCACGCTCAAACACCCGTGTTTTTCATATATTAGCCTTAAATAATTTGGAACACTATTTTACATAGGCACTTATAGAAATGTGTAAATGACCACTACATTTTCGATTGCCTTTAGTTAGAAGTGTTCGGTCGGTAAATGAAGATCGGTATGTGTTGCGTTTGCAGACGCCCTCCTGCGTCACTGCGAGACGGGCGTGTGCTGGCGACGCAGCGAGGTGGTGTGCGTGGTGGTGTCGGCGCGGCGGTCGGGGCTGGTCCGCGTGCGCGTGACCCCCGCGCTCGGCGCGCTGTGCGAGGGCGCGCTCGTGGCGCCGGCGCTGCTGCCGCACGCGCTGCGCACCGCCGCGCTCTGTGCCGCGCGCCGCACTGCGCTGCACACCGACCTGTCAGTACTGTACACTACACTATGCACACGTGCGCGTCACGCCGGTGACACTTGCTTCTGTCACAACTCCTTCACTAGTGACAAACTGACCCCAGACACTACCTTCTGTCACAACTCCTTCACTAGCGACAAACTGACCCCAGACACTACCTTTTGTCACAACTCCTTCACTAGCGACAAACTGACCCCAGACACTACCTTCTGTCACAACTCCTTCACTAGCGACAAACTGACCCCAGACACTACCTTTTGTCACAACTCCTTCACTAGCGACAAACTGACCCCAGACACTACCTTCTGTCACAACTCCTTCACTAGCGACAAACTGACCCCAGACACTACCTTTTGTCACAACTCCTTCACTAGCGACAAACTGACCCCAGACACTACCTTCTGTCACAACTCCTTCACTAGCGACAAACTGACCCCAGACACTACCTTTTGTCACAACTCCTTCACTAGCGACAAACTGACCCCAGACACTACCTTCTGTCACAACTCCTTCACTAGCGACAAACTGACCCCAGACACTACCTTTTGTCACAACTCCTTCACTAGCGACAAACTGACCCCAGACACTACCTTCTGTCACAACTCCTTCACTAGCGACAAACTGACCCCAGACACTACCGTTTGTCACAACTCCTTCACTAGCGACAAACTGACCCCAGACACTACCTTCTGTCACAACTCCTTCACTAGCGACAAACTGACCCCAGACACTACCTTTTGTCACAACTCCTTCACTAGCGACAAACTGACCCCAGACACTACCTTCTGTCACAACTCCTTCACTAGCGACAAACTGACCCCAGACACTACCTTTTGTCACAACTCCTTCACTAGCGACAAACTGACCCCAGACACTACCTTCTGTCACAACTCCTTCACTAGCGACAAACTGACCCCAGACACTACCTTCTGTCACAACTCCTTCACTAGCGACAAACTCACCTCAGACACTACCTTCCGTCGAGGAGAATCCATTGTGGCGCAGGCTGTTCATACACTCCGACACACATATATATATGTATATGTGTGTATGTAAAAAAAAACCAAGTGCAGGAAAGATGCTCTTTTTTTGACGGTTGAAATGTAAAAGTAGAATAAATACAGCTTACTTAATCTGTTAAATCATTATTATACCAGTGTATTTCTTTAGACAAGCTGCAAGCATAGCCCGTCCCATAACTCGATGTAGGCTTCTAAATAATTATAACAAACAACTATCTTTGTTTATAGATACCAACCCCCCCACGTACGCCGGCGGCATCTCATCCAAGAGCTGGCGCAGCAGTATAAGAAAGATCTGTCCGAGCCTGAACTCCTCGAATCACTGTTTCAAACACCTACGTAGATATCTAAGTGGTTTATGTCTACAGTTCATTTAATATTTTCTATGTAGGTAATACCTTCAACCTAGTGGGGTGCCGACATAGAGTTGCACCCCCCGAACTTCCTGTGGGTGTCGTAAGAGGCATTGAAGGGAAAATACCAAAACGTGGGCAGCAGCGCCTTCTTAAGAACTGTCATTTTGATACTGTGGTCCTCAAGACGCCTGCCATGCGATGAGTTTATGTCAAACCCATGGCATTTCCCCCTATTCTTCTAATAGAGGAAGGCTTTGTCACGGTAATATTATGTATACAGTATTTTAACTCGGCTCTGTCCTTTAAATAACTACCTACAGCCGCGCTGTACGTAAACATGCGATAGGTCTGCCTACCTCCAGCATTTTTTTCCATTTAGTTTTATGATTGTAAATATACTTCTTTTTATATAAACAAATAAAATTCTTTGTGAAATGAACAGAAAGTGTTCACTAAAAATGAGTGCTGTTTTTTGACTAGTAGGTAAACAATGTTATATTTGAATTAAAAATCGGTCTTAAAAAATTGCGACCGAAAAATATTTGTGAGACGTAGGAAATGCTTTATTATTAAATTTAAAAGTAAAAAAAAATCTAATGTATAGCTTATAACTACCTATTTCACTCGTGTCAATCACTTTCCTTTTCACTATTCACTTTTTTTTTCATTAATCGAGACTTTTTTTCGGGGGATAAAAGTAAATACTTGTCCATTAAAAAGACACACATTATGTACCGTCAAGTATGTAGACTATAAAATAATTTTACTTACTAAAAATAATTTTACTTAGTAAAATCATTTTATAGTATTACCTTTCCAGTTTCCAGGTAACCTAAAAAAGTTATCTCTGGATACTTTTATGACGAATTCATGCAACCAAAAACAGCACAATAGGTATATCTTACTCGTCATATTTAATATGTAAGTTTACATGAACTTATTTTTGGTGAAAAAATCGCGCGGTTATTGTTAAAAAACCTACAAACCATTCGCTCGTTTCTGCGGCACAGTTGCGACACTCGAGACTGTCTTCGTGCCGAGCGCAGGCCGAGATCGAGGCGCGTAGGTATAACTCGCGTTTCGTCCATTTCTATGAAGTTGAAATACTGTATAGATAATACTAGCTTTCCGCCCGCGCGTATGTCGGTTATCGCGCAAAAACATTAACCTCTTTTTGCGCTCATGGATAAAAACTATCCTATGTTTTTTTCCTGAGTCTCAAACTATTTCCATACCAAATTTCATTCAAATCGGTCCAGTAGTTTTGGCGTGAAAGCGATACAGACAGACAGAGTTACTTTCGCATTTATAATATTAGTACTGATTACCGTGGTTTTGTTTAGCATCGGAAGTTATCGAACGCAATAAAATATTACAGCACAAAGTTTCTTATAGCTTTCAAGGTGCACTTCATTCAAGGAGTTTTTATTTAAAGAGTAGGGACCACGCTTTCGAATCATATTTCATTTATATTGAAAAATATAACATTTTAAAGTGTATATAAAATTGAGTCATATATGTTTCATTTATAATGAAACATATATGACTCAATATTGCGCATAATTTGTAAAACAAAATAATATATGTAAATTAATGTATTGTTCTAGAATCATAAGATAAAATGTTATTTAAGACTGATGTATATTCGAATAAACAATCATTATTTTATTATTTATATAGCTTAAAGCAATGTCTAACATTCCTTTTTGATTTCAGTATTGCAATTATTATTTGTAATAATGCTTATCAATATGTACTTAAATGTTTATTTATTTAAATTAATACAAATTTACTAGAAATAAGGTCGTTTTATTTATATAAGCCTTAATAATTTCTGCCTAGTAAATTATTTTTCATTCCGGGTTAGGTTACCTATGTTTGTTAGGATTTATCTTCGTCAAGAGTACTGGAAAGGTAAAGCCGCCTAGTGAATTAGCCCACTTAATATAAAATATTACTTCTTTTTTCTAAAGATGGCTTTTAAACGCTGCTTGGCGTTTTTCTGCCAGTGTCAGAGTGTGGCCAATGTACGGTTTAAAAATATATTACTTGCTCAGTGACATAATGGAGGTGTCAGATGTTTTTGTTTGTCTGTCAGACAAAAACTCCGATGACAGCATTTGACCGCATTGTTATTCAGTGGAAAGCGACTCTGTAGCCCACGATGGACTAAGCCCACCTAAAAGAAACCTGATCATTCTGTACTCAAAAACCTTAAATAACAAATTATGTACTTTTCGGTTTTAGATTGGAAGACGTATGAAAATGGACGCATAGGTATAAAACAAAGATAATGATGGTGGCCAACGCGATAATGTTGCTGAAAATTGTTTTTTATTTTATTTATATCAGTGACTTGAAATATTTATTTTGCAATGTATACCAGAGAGTACAGAAGAAGTACTAAGTACCTGCAAGAGCCTTGATAAAAACGTTTGCAAATACGTAGGTAGTCATAGACGGAAGGAACTATCCTTTCGTTATAGGGTATTATATTCATATTTGGGTAAAGTACACGTAAACAAACCAAAAATGTTAGCTGACATGGTAACTATAGTGTGTTTGGAGGTAAATATAGCTATATGATAATCGTGTACGCTGCGTTTATCACGAAACGTAGCAAATTCATGAAAAAATAATTTAACCAAAAAATGGAACTGACTTTAAGACTCAAAAGTGTGAAATAACTTATTGAAATTGGTACCATGACAGTTCAAAAGTACCTATTATCACTATATGGTGCGCATGGTACCGAGTTCGACAAGTTATTTCACACTTGAGTATTGAAGTCGGTTCCATTTTTTGGTTATATATTTTTTTTCACTCTTTAGTGACCCCTGCTACTTACTGGACCACAAGCAAACGACAAGCATCAACTTTTAAAAAAAAGTATTATCAAAATCGGTTCACCCAGTCAAAAGTTCTGAGGTAACAAAGAAAAAAAACAGACGAATTGAAACCCTCCTCCTTTTTTTGAAGTTGGTTAAAAATACCTACAAGAGCACGTATTGGGGAATAGGTACGCGGCGCCATCGCGCACTAATAATCCATTGGGTACGTATGTGCCTGTATGTATACCTTCCATTGTATGCTAATAATAATTCCTAATAATTAGAAGGCAGTATCTACCAATATCACGGTAATGTTATCTATACAGTATTTCAACTTCATAGAAACGGACGAAACGCGTTATACCTAAGCGCCTCGATCTCAGCTCGCGCTCAGTCCGCAGACAGTCGCGAGTGTCGCGACTGCGTCGCAGTGACGAATGGACGGTGTGTAATTTTCTTTAACAAAAAATAAGTTCATGTACATATATGACTAATAGGATATATTGTGCTGTTATTGGTTGCATGAATTCGTCAATAACGCATCCAGAGATAACTTTTTAACCTGGAAACTCTGAAAGGTAAGCCTATAAAATAAATTTACTTACTAGTAGGTAGGTTATATATGCGTATTATATATGCATAATGCGTGTTTTTTAATGGATAAGTATATTTCCTTTTATCTCCCTAAAAGCTAACTGGATTAATAATAAAATAAGTGAATAGAGTAAAGGAATGACACGAGTGAAATAGGCGGTTCATGAATCACAATACGGTAGGTACGCTTGTGTTAGAACCTTGGGGCATGTGTGTTTTGATTCGTTACTTTGTATAATTCAAAATAAAGTCGTGGTATTTTATCAGTACAGTCTTTATATTATAAATGCGAAAGTAACTCGGTCTGTCTGTCTGTCTGTTACTGGATTGGACTGAATTTATAAGACTGATTTGTTATTTAAAGATAAATATGGTTTTTTAATTAAATCAACCAATCAAAAAACAACATGCATTTTTATTGAACACTAACTATTTAATTCACAGTCTTTTATTTGTTTATACAAAAAAAGTATATCTACAGTCACAAAACTAAATGGAAACACAAAGTAGGAAAATGTAATTAAAATGCTAGAGGCGGGTAGCCCTATCGCATGTTTACGTACCGCGCGGTGGTAGGTAATTATTACGAGGACAGAGCCGAGTTAAGATACTGTATAGATAACATTACCGTGCCAATATTGCATGAAAAAACTATTTTTATTAATTATCTAGCGCATCACATCACATTGAAGAAGCTGAAAAAAATGCTGTTATAAATTAGTATTTAGATATATGTAACTCGAGCCGTTTTATACAGAATAAGTATTTGAATATGTAATTAAATATTTAAAATATTTGTTCCACCTTCTAATACATAGTTAATTCAATCTAGAAACTATTACTTGAATATAATGGTATGCAAACACAAGTAATTAATATAGGTATAAATGATTTTAATTGTTCTCATATCGCGATCTTTACCTTGTAATAAATCGAAAACGTGACACTTTAGGGTATGTAATGAACATAATTAAAACCTTTTTGGCTTGAACGCTTAACATAGACAATTTAATTTCCACCCAGATTTTGCATTGCAATCGCAACTTAACCTTTTTGGACCTTATTTTTATGGTTACTTATGTGAATGGCAATTCTTATTTCAAACAAAGTGACAATTCACACATTTTCTTTAAATCAATGTCATAAAATTTACAATAATAGTTTTTTGAATATTGTGTTTTATAGTTAGGCGGTATTTAATTTAAGAAGTTTCGGATTTTGTACGTTTTGAAAAGAAAATTACGTGGTATATAAAGGTATGCTTATATTGAGCAATGTGTCAGACGAAACGGGGGGTGGAAATGATCGTGCGGGGGCCGAAGTGGATCTCAATCCTGAGTACCAAACTGCTAGTGAGCTTTTTGATCTAATGACGAGGAACAAAAACTTTGATCCTAACGGTAAGTGAACTTCTAAAATTCTGTTGCTTCTGTCCCAATTAACTGATCGTAATTTTGTAAGAGTCGAAGGTTGCATAATAGTGTATAACCACTCTCTGCTATGTACACAGATGATGACAGTTTAAGCACTCGAGATCTGGTTCTCCTTTACAAGAACATCGACATTGGTACGAAGCTCATGAATGAAGCGACTGTTATTAAAGTTAAAAAACCCAACCAGTACGTTGAAACAATCGTATACAATGATGACCCCGAATCCGAATCGGAGTTGAGCGAAATTTATAGTTCCGAAGATCTTCATAACGTGTTCTCGGTAAATCAAGAGAGGCTAGACTTCCTCGACGATAACTCGTTAGAAAATTTACTGAGCCACAAATTTGGCGGCTTAGAAATGAAGACCTCTAAGCTATCTACAGATTACCACAAAAATTTCCTCTTCAAAGATCCGTACATCAAGAATCAATTGATAAATCTAAATCCTATGGCGAGTTCTAGTGAATTCAACAACATATTTTCCACGTCTTTGATTGATTATATCTGCTGTAAACGTTTGGAGGATAACTACAATTTTTACATGGACAATATTATAAGATACGTTCAGCATACAATTGAGCAGCTGAAGAGGATCAGCAACGGTGACTACTTAACCGATCGAGCTAAAGAAAAGTGGAGGGAAGTGAACTCTAACGAGAAAGAAAACGATACCAAAGTTTTGGCGACTTCCACCAGTATCCCTTTACACGTGGAATGCAAGAGCAATGGCAACGCAACGTGGGACGACATTGTTCACTCGGAAGTCGACGTTCGATCGCTATCTAAAATTTTAGAGAAGAAAATCGTAGTCGAAATCCCAAAACTGATCTGTGGATCTTACAGGTTGTACAGTAAACGGTTCGCCGACAATCTCATTATCAGTTGTCAGAAAGAGCAGCAGAAAAGAGAAAAGGAGGGACACGAGTCTCGTGTCGACGTGGTGCTTCAGCTGCAGCGATCTCAAACTGGACAAGTGATGAGCAATATAAGCTCTATTATGATTTTACGGACCTCACCAGCTTTGCAAGGTACCTAGTAATTAAATAGCACAAATTTATATTAAATAGCAATAATAGATTGCATGCATTTCGCGCAAAAATATTCGCAATAAATTTGATTTTTATCTTTTTGTAGGGACTAATAAAAATAATTTTATTTTAGATTTACGTCCAAAGAAGATTCTATCTCTACCTTACAAAGATATAACAGACGATATAGATTTGGATAATGAAGAAAATGATTCTAAAGAAGCTACAGTAACTGTAATTGAACTAAGCAAAGATACTGATGTTTTCGTAACAGAACTTGAGACAGAAATTAAATCAACAAAAGAAGAACTGACTAAAAAATACCAAGAGTCAGAAAAAGATTCTCTTGTAGGCACCAATGATTACCCCTACAGTGAATGTGAACAAAATGCTGGTATTGGTAGTAACTATCAATCAAGTGAAGCTAGTTTCACTCTAAGGGACACCTTGGAAAAACCTATATTTCCAATACAAAATGAGGCAACTTTTAATATGATATCTCCCGATGAGCTTCGGATTACTATGCGAAGGCTGAGCATGCAGAAATCTGTTTTAGACGAGAGTGGTGAAGATTTAATTTCATCAAACACACCCAAGAAAAGATCACCCATCAGAGTTAGAATAAAGTCTCCCTATGAAAACAAGTCGTTTGTATTGGAAGAGAAAAAACGTAAGAGACTGCTCGAAATACGAGAAAGGCGAGAGAAAAAGAAAATGGCCTTAAGTGAAAACTGCAAAATTTCTAAACACAAATATGGTAAAGTAGCAATAATGCCACAAGCATCTAGCTCTGTAACGAAGCTTTCTATCACCAATAAATCGTTCTATAATTCGATTTACGGCCAAAGTGTCAATGCAGAAAATAAGGTACCGAAACTAGGTAAGCCTGTTCGTAGAGTCCAGAAGGTAAACACGACCCCTACTACTGAGGTATCCCTCATAGAAGAACTACAAGAGGAATATGGCGAATATCCTATTTTGACAGCAGAGAAAGATACCGAAAAATATAACAATAAAAGTTATTACTTAGATGATGCTGAAACAGAAGTAATGTATACAGAGTTAAAAATGAATGAAAACAATGATGAGCTACATATAATTTCAGCATCCAACTCTGCAATTATGAATGAAATCATCGACAATTTTAATTCGTCCACAGGATTCAAGCAGCAGCCGTCTGAATCTATCATCAGTAACACACCTTTACTTTTTGCTGATGACCAACCTCCCATTATGGCCAAAGTTTGCTGTGTTGAAGAATCATCAATTGAGCTACCCAAGACAGATGACTTAGTTCAAACAACTACCGTTGATAATACGCGATTGCCATCCGGGAAATGTTCATCCAGCGATGAATGTCGAAAGAGTATAGATCAATTGTATGATTTAATTAAAAAGTTTGCTAAACCAACTGTTCCTGCTGACATTAAGACATCTAAAAGCAAAATGGCAACAAACCTCGAAACGTATGATGAGGTGGGGTGTTATTCTACTATACAAGGCAGCGATAGCGGTACAAGTGTGAAACATCATGACAATATCACTTCGTCCAATCACACTGGTTTCAGTTCTGATAAAAACAATACGATAACTATAGCAACTTCCAATAAAAACGGAACCGCAGCAGTCCCTCCAAAAGTTTTTATTAGCACGAAGTTACATCAAGCGCCTAAATTAGAAACAGACAAAGTTAAGAAAGATCGTCGTAAGATTACAGTCAACCCACCTCCCAGAGGAGTCCAAGATAACCCTTTGAAGGCTATTTCTCAACTGCTTCACGAATTTGACAACGTTCAAAAGACGAAACAAAAGTCGATCCTAGAAGTTAGACAGCCAAAAAAAGCAGAAGTTATGCCCAATGATGTTAAAAACAACTCTCGTCAGGGTTCACTTAGACGACGATCTAGACTGGAACAGCATTTAAAGGACAACGAGCTAGAGAGAAAGGTGACTCCTGTATACAACGATCCTAAAGAAAAACGAGTTAGGCCAATACCTCCATTAGAACTGGCTAAAATCCCCCATCACGTTACCGCCGAAGATAAAAATTTGGAAAAAATTACGAAGAAAAAGATAGCAGATATAATAGACGAAGTGAAGGAAGCTAGGGGAGAAGCCGTCCGGGGCCCATCGAAGTTTAATTCTAGGTTGAATAGTTTAGCGCAACCGAAGAAATCTTACGTCCAGGCACACCACGAGGAATATCAGAACAGATACGGGAGGAACCTTTTGGCTGACAGGTTGCACCGACTGGCAACGGCTCCCGTTTCACCGCCAGAGAGGAACTTGGTCTCTCCTACTTCCAGGAATAGAGTAAGGAAGAGTGGGGGTGATCCACCGGCGATGATGAAGCAGCAAGCTTCGTTGGCGTCGCATTTAGGTGTGTAATAAGGTGAATTTGGTTTTGCTATTTTCGATATTACAATTCTATCGCGTTACAAATGGCTACTTTAGACACCTAACCCCCTTTTAAATCATATATAGCTTCGACGTTTCCTGTTTATTTCTTACCATGTAATTTCATCAAAATTTTATTAGTACCTATATTATACTAACAAAACCATATACCAATTTCATCTGATATAAATATATTATTATTATTGTATGCTCGATCGTTTCTCAATCAAAACTTTGTCTATCTATATAAATTAAATAAAATTATGAATTTCTCGCCATAGACGTCAGTTTCCATCAGATAATGTAAAGTATGCCATATCTGCTAAGCAAAACGACCAAGTATGTTAAGCATCTAAATGGCAAGTTGCCTTAGTAGTATAATAGCAAAGAATCGAAAAGTCTACTACGCAAAACGACCATGCAGACAATTCAAAGTATCATAATGTCAATTGAGGATGCAAATCGTGTCTGTTACAAAAATCGTATGAAAATAATACGACATACCTACTTAGTTTCATTCATTCCAAAGCATTTTGTGGTACGATTATATAGATTAACATTCGTTAGATAGATTGAAAACTTACGATTCTGACATTTACTATACCTACTGAGATTCTGTTAACCTCAGAGCTATTTATACATACCTATTACGATGCTGGCATTCTGCATATTGGTAGTTTCGACTAATGAGTCGTCTTGCTTAGCAGTCGTTCCGATACGGATAGATTCATATCTATCCGTAAAATACTCATGTATTTTTTCATATAGATAAAGGAGCGAAAGCTAAGTCCCCGCATCGTTCGGCCAGCAGCAGCCCGTGCTACCAGCGCACTGTTCCCGACGCACCAGAGGCAATGTAAGCATAGTTTATCTTCTTATATCAACTACTAATCTATAAATCTATGTATAACAAAATACATTACTCGTAAGCATCTCTAGTTACGAGCATATAGGTACATCATCAACCGAAAGGCGTTAACTAATCACAAAGAGCTTTAAAAAAACGCACAGCTCGTATATTAATAAATGTAGGTATCTCAAAGTTTAGTTCGATCATAAGATGCAGTTTTGACGTTTGATGTATGGAACATCCTTCGAGAAGGGGTTCGTTTCTTGATACGCAAAACTATCTAAAACGAGATCAAAATGCTGGCACTTGGCTAACGAATGAGCATTGCAATTCAACGGGGCAATGCTACCACCATGCTGGGCACTCTGCCAACTGGTAGTGGGCTGGATCATTTGGACTGCCTGTGAGTCTGCTATGACTTATAGGTTGTCTAAATGCTTTTATTGTAGTAGCTGTAATGTTATATAAAGTAGGTGTATTTTGTTAAATAAAGGCATACCGCCGGATTTGATGAGACCGGTATCCAGACAACTAGTAATAAACCACCAAAAGTTCTCACACAAACTGGTAAAAAACAGGTAGGTGTCGTTTCAAGCGTTGAAAGGGGAAAATTGACAACCGTTGTTTGTTGCTGTAATGCAGCAGGATCATTCATTCCGCCTTTTTTGATATTTGGCCGTAATCGAATGGTCAACCGCCTTTTAGATGGAGCTCCTCCAGGCACTGCCGCTACTTGCACGGATAATGGATGGATTTCAGGTCCAACATTTCTTGAATGGTTGCGACACTTTGTCGAGATTACCAGACCAAGTCAAGATAAAAAAATAATTCTTGTAATGGACAACCACGAGTCCCACAAGCATCTTCAAGCACTTGAATACGCTTCGCAGCACAATGTTGTCTTCGTTTCTTTGGCACCACATACGACCCACCGCATGCAGCCTTTAGATAGATGCGTTTACGGTCCATTAAAAACCTATTTCGAGCAAGCAGTTTCCGTTTTCCAAAGGAACCATGTAGGACGTATCATTTCGCAATATGATGTAGCGAAATTGTTTGGAGAAGCTTATTTGAAGGCTGCTAGCACTCAAAAGGATTTTCAGCTACTGGTTTATGGCCGACAAATAGACATATATTTGGCGATGAAGATTATTTGCCCTCAACCATGACAGACCTGGTTCAAACATCAAATGCAACTGATAATGACGCTCCGTTAGTTTATGAAGCTGTTCCAGAAACACTAGATGTTGCATCAGTTTTAACTAGCACTCAACAAAGGCATCTTGTCATTTCGAGAAACACAGATACTGCAGCAGTTATAAATGATGTAGAAAACTTTGCGATTGCTTCTTCGCAGCCACGAAATGTTTTTTATGGGATTGAACGTGGTGGCTCTTTTGATTCTGATCGTACTGTTTCGCCTTCAGTGTTAGACCAAATTCTTGAAGATGCAAACGGTGAGTTAATGATTACTCATGATACCCTGATAGATCAGATTCCTACAAATTTACCTGAATGTATCACACCGACTAAGAACCCTAAATCTATACCAGGAACAACGCTAGGACATGTAACACCATTAGCTATTAGACCAATTCCCAAACAAACTCAAAACCAAACCACACGTAAACGCAAGACACAAAAAGCTGTATTAACAAGCACGCCGGTAAAACAACAACAAAAAGAGAAGGAAGCAAAGAAAAAAATATCAGTAAAGAAATGTGCTATAACAAAAAAACCTTTCAAAGGGATAGCTTCGACTAGTAAAACTACAACTAAAAAAGAACACAAAAAGATGAAAAATGCTAAAGTAAAATATAATTGTTTAATTTGTGGCGAACCTTATCAATCTCCTATAAATGAAGACTAGATAAGATGCGATGATTGCCAAATGTGGGCCCACGAAGCTTGCACATCCTATCCTGGCCAAGGATCATATTATTGTGATCTTTGTCACGAAATTTGATATATTTGTTATTGTTTGCAATAACATTGTTAGAATTAGTTGATTTATTAGAGTAGTTGATTAAATATTAACGCAGACTTAATTGTTATTGTTTTTTAGTAAGAAGATATTTTGTGTTTGTTTAATTTATGTATATTCATATGATCCAATTGATCTCCAATTATAACTCTACCCGCTTTGCCCAAAGAAAGTACCCGCTTTAGGCTTACACTCAGGGTAAAGCGGGTAAAATAGAAATTTGATATTTTTTTTCGGCGATTTTGAAAATAAGTCATCTCATGCGTTACCAGTAAATAGTTAGGTAAATACTATACAGTGAAATTAATAATAATACTCTGTGAAGTTCCAAATATGCCTTTTTTTAATGCAACAAAGTTACCTACCCGCTTTGGGCTCATTCCCCTACCGCCGCGCCGGTAAAAAAATCTAAAACGGCATTAGACACGACAAAACACACTGTATCACCACGTTTTTCAGAGTCAGTACACGTAGAGAGAGTAGGTAGAGCTAGAAGCTCAAGCTATCTTCACATTGCAATTTCGATATTTATTGATTTCAATAGCTTCTTTGCCCAGCCATGTAATGTATCGGCGCTCTGACGAAAAATAAATGGCTTATAAAACTCAATCGCATAGTTCACGCCTGATTCCAGCCGATGGCTGTTCGGCAATGGCTGAATTATTATGAAAATCGTTGTTCTTTGCAGCTTCAATGTGTTCATTGACGCGGCAAGAGAAGTTCCGTTTCGTTGTTCCAATGCAGTTGATATTATAGACCCCTGGGTGTTCATATAAGTTTCTTTGGAGATTACAGGTGGTAGACCGCGCAATTTTCTTGTACGGAGTAAATAATTTTTATATCGAAAGTTATTACGTAAAAGACTTATGTAATACAGGTAAAAGTTTAAAAAAGAGCTTCAGATTCCCTACAATTTATCTACATAAGCAGCTAGTTACCTACTCGCTCAGCAAGGTCCTTACTATCAGGCAGTTATTTATAATGAACACATTGCAACGCAAGCACTTTGAACTTTATTATGCGTTTTATGATCCTTAACTTCATTGCTCAGATCTGAAAACTGAAAAGGTTTGCAAGCCTAGAATAAATAACTGTATTATTATTTATTTTTGTGCTGCAAGGCAGGTACTGGAATAGCTGTTCCGTCTGGTCGTGGATATAACTGTATGACGCATAAGCGTGAACCTCTGCGTTAAATGAAATGTGAATAAAATACTAAAAGGTATAAGTTGTATAGGGGTTGCTTTTCTATCTCTCGTACCACGTCACTGGCTCGACAATGTCCGTGTATCTCACAATAGCACTACGTCCACTCTCGCCCATGGCTCTCGTGACAATGCCGTTTCACGTTTGTAACCAACACAGGGACACACGAGACAGCGTATGTATGCTTAAGCGCATATACTACAAGTTGGTACATAATAAACACGGATCTAAGTATTAATGATAAACAAAGAGTTTTGTCGTACCATATGAAGTATTCCGATCATCATAAATAATTTAATAATATTTATGGAATAGAATAACGTTTATTTTTTTTTGCATCATACAGTAAAAAAATGGTGGCCGTAGAATCGTACGTGAATTCCCATTACGGGCCCGTGACGACCCCGTCGCCGCCTGCTGCCGCGGCACACGTATGCCGGGTGCCGCTGATACCGCCTGACCTCGATCTGGGTGAGTTTATCTACCGTATTTCATGATTATAAATTTTATGTAAGTACAGGGTGTCCGCCGGCAGATTTAACACTTCAAAAAATAAAATAAAATTAAATATAAATAAAATCAAAGTTATTTATTTATTATCTTACACAAAGATGTTGCGGAATTTAGTTTTTAAAAATCACTCCACTCAAATGGCGTCCTTCTAGCGGTAAACATTCTTGTAGCCTTTCCTTCATATTGGCGAAAACTCGCTTGCAAAGCTCTGGACTGATAGCTGCAATCTCTTGTCGGATATGTTCCTGTAGGGTCTCTATTGTTGATGGTGAATTGTTGTATACGCGAGATTTGAGATATCCCCACAGGAAAAAGTCGCAAGGAGTCAGATCGGGTGATCTAGGGGGCCAGGCTATGTCACCGAAGCGACTAATCAATTTTAGTCATCGAGTCCCTAGCGGTGTGTGCCGTGGCCCCATCCTGTTGAAAACGAGTTCTGTTATTATAACAAGCATGACGATGCAGCTACGGTATGAAAAAAGTGTCCAGCATCGCGCGGTACCTTTGTGCGTTGACGGTTTCACCTCTGCCGAAAAAATAAGGTCCAATCATGCCTTTTCCAGAAATGGCACACCAAACTGTGGTCTTCGGGCTGTGTAGAGGCTTTTCATGGACTTCTTTTGGGTTGCTCGCACTCCAATAATGCATGTTCTGTTTATTAACATACCCGCCAATGTGAAAATGCGCCTCGTCACTAAAAAATATGTTACATAAACGCGTAGGCGTAGAAAATTGTTCCAGAACGACTCTGGCATAATTCTGCCTTTTTATGTAGTCATCTTCTTTCAACTGCTGAATGATTTGGAGCTTGTATGGATGGAACTTTAATTTTTTTCGAATAATTTTGTGAACTGATGTTTTTTTCACACCCGTTGATGCTGCTATCTTTCGGACAGAGTTACGCGGATTTTGTAAAACTTCCCTTCTCACAAGTTCTGCGTTTTCCGGAGTAGTTACAGTCGTTGAAGGTCCGGGCCGAGGTTCATTTCCGACTGATCCAGTTCCTCTAAACTTCTGTACCCACGCCCATATCAATTGGTTCGATGGGCCATCCTTCAATCGTCGAATATCAAAGTGAGAACAAAACCGACGCCTCGCCACATTGATTGAATTATTGTTCGAGAAATACGACTCAACCGCAAAAGCGCGGTGCGCTCCCGTCCACTGACTCATGGCTACTAAATAACCCGCAACACTCCCGCGTCGAATGGCCTTCCTACGCGCTGTAAGCTTAGTTCAAAGTGTAAAATCTGCCAGCGGACACCCTGTAATTATTATATAGCTACTCCAATGTTTTCACGTTTATAAATACCTCGAAGCAGTGATGTCTCAGTGGCATTGGCTATGGACTGCCGCGCAGCAGGTCCATGGTTCGAATCCCGCCGTGCGCGTATGCTTCACCTCATGGTGGGCATTTTGCGAATGCCCGCCTGGCTAGCGACCACCCTCAAGTAGAAAATCTGTCGCCAAAAACCTAACGGTGTGTTCCGGTCCACAGTCCTTGTGAGCTAGTGAAATTACAGACACATAATTATGACTTAACAACTATGTTTCAAGGTGACGGGCGTAGTGCAATTCGTAACTTGTGACGAAATGCATGTTATAAGGACGAGGTTAGTCTGCTTAACTTCGGGCGGGCCTCAAGCTTGTTCAGTCACAATAACATAAAATAAACGGTCAAATGCGTGTCGAGCCACGCACAATGTAGGGTTGCGTAGAAGCCCGTTATCATAATATGGAACGATTCTGTAGTTCTTTATTCTCCTTCACTTTCTTCCTGCTAAATCTAAGAAATAAGAGTACGATTGACGCCAAGCTATTATTACAATTTGTAATTCGAAAATTAAACAAAATTCGTTTGTGAATTCTTTAGGTAGATGAATGAAAACGTAACGATAGCACGATTCAGAATCCGTTGGTACATACATTGTAAGAATTTGAATGTCATTTAATTTATTTGCTATAGCATACATAATTATTATACTTATTATAAAATAGTTGATATTATATAAGAAAGAAAAATAAAAAATATACACCGATATATGCAAGTAAGCTTATAAATGGGCTATTATACCATATAACTAGTCCGGCCATAAATACTGTAACATAAAACCTTTACAGCTTTAGAATTATTTAGAATTTGGAACGCGTTTATTACTTTAATATTAAATTCGATTTCACGCCATTTCATATATTCATTCGTGTTCATTATCAAATAACAATATGAAATGAGGTGTTCAAGAAAATAGGAAACTTAGCAGTATTCGCCTTGTGCAAAGTAGGTATTAAGCCGTCGCGTCGGTCGTATTCCAGACACTTTAAAAGCTTGGTATCAGCCGTAGGTATGTTCGTATATCGTAATATCAACAGACACAACAACACTTCCTCTGTCGAAGACCATAAAATATCAGGGCAGCCGCGTTTTTTTTTTTATCCTTGATAGGTTGGCCTTTGACCACTATCTCACCTGATGGTACTTTACCATCAGGTGAGATAGTGGTGAAAAAAATGATGTGGTCGAGGATGTTGTTCAGACTAACCTAGAGTTACTGGCTCTCAAGGACAGCTGCCGGAACACACCGTTAGGTGCTTGGCGACATATTTTCAACTTGAGGGTGGTAGCTAGCCAGGCGGGCATTTGCAAAGTGCCCTACCACCATGCTGTAACGACTGCTATCCTAAGACAACAACCGGGACCGACGGCTTAACGTGCCCTCCGAAGCACGGAAGCGCTCAGTAGTAATGTCACCAGCGGTCACCCATCCAAGTCATGACCGCGGCGGACGTTGCTTAACTTTGCTGATCGATTCAGAATGGCCAAGTTTGCTTAAACTTGGCTACGAGCGCGTGTCTTAGAACTACAAATTAATGCTGTTAAAGCCAGAATTGGTCGAAATCCCATTAGGAAGTAAAAATATTATGATAACTCAACAATAATCTTATTGCGAGAAATGAAGATTCCGGCTAGAAAATGTCGCGTATTATAAAACAAGACCTGAAGCTCGGTGCTTATCGTCGATATACAGTACATCCCCTAAATCAATCTTTAAAATTAAATAGAGTGCCATCCGTTGCGATACGCAAGTGAAGGGCACAGAAATATTCTCTTTACCGATGAAAAAAATACACTATTGAAGAGCAATACAATCAACAAATTGATGCTGTGTGAAATGAAGTGATCGATGACCTTGGTACGACAGGTACAGACAGCAAAGATGAGGTCCAAAAAGTACTTTATACCTATATTAGTCGAACCTTTGTACTGTCATATCTATATCTATACTAATAGAAGTAGTTTGAGACCCGGGAAAGCACATAGGATAGTTTTTATCCAACTGCGCAAAAAGAGATTAATGGTTTTGTGCGATAACCGTTATACGCGCGGGTGGAGCCGCGGCTGGAAAACTAGTATAATAAATATGCCCTATGTATGACATAGGGCATATTTATAGTTTTAAGATTTTTTATTTTAGATTAAGTTTTTAATGGCAGTCTTTACCCTTTATAACAATTTCATCTTAGTCACTTTAAAAAAAAATTGTATAGATTTTATTTTTGGTACAAAATTATCCAACACCCAAGTTCAACGACTATTACTGCTAAACTAATAAAGTTATCTCAAGCGCTATACTTTTCCTTTAAAGTTCATAAACCACACTATCAGCTTGAATTTTTTCAGATTTTTCAAGCCAGCAGTTTAGCTTTTAGAGGGGGGGGGGGGGGGACGCCCTGCTGGACAAAAATTTGCACTTTAAAATTTAATATTTCCTAAATGGAGCATTAAATCAAAAAACAGTAATAACAACCCCGAAGTCATTTTAGAAGACCTATTCAACCATACCTCACACGAAGAGATAAACGACGAAAAAAAATTTCATCTCCACATCACATGTAGGGGAGTTACCCTAAAAAAATATATTTTTCAAAATTTTATTTTACTACTTTGTCGGCGTAATTGATTAACATATCCATACGAAATTACCCCTATTACTGAGACTTCGCTGTCCGTCCGTCCGTCTGTCACCAAGCTGTATCTCAAGAACGGTGTTAGCTAGACAGTTGAAATTTCCACAGATGATGTATTTCTGTTGCCGCTATAACAACAAATACAAAAAGTTGGCCAAGTGCAAGACGGACTCGCGCACGTTAAAACAAAAAAAGGTTAAAATATGAAGTCTAATGTTGTATAGCTAATGGTACGGAACACACTGCTATAGGTGCTTGACGACAGATCTACTTTTGCAGGTGATAGCTAGCCAGGCTTTTGGAAAACGCCCTACCATCATGCACACAAAAAAAATAGTAAAACTAAAATTATTTCCTTATTAATTCGTTAATAAGTTAATAATATTCGTTCTACTGTAGTAACAACTTTCGCCATTTCGACGGATCGTTAGACTATTGCTATAGGTCGTAGTATATGTATATGTGCATTCCGTGACCAGGTGGTAAGAGTCTTTGTGAGAAAGACTTCTATATTTTAACAACCGCCATAGCATAAATTCTTTCGATACAATTACATACAATACAATTACATTATTAATTATATTAAAAAAAAAAAAAAAAAAAATACAGTGTTCACATACGAGATATTTGATTGAAGGACAATAAGTAGACAACGGTCATATGAAATTTAAGTACTAATTTCTAGTGTGGCGAACGCAATGCAGTGCATGTATGTGTTCTGAACGGTTTACACTTCTGATGAGTAGGAGTAGCAGCTTAACATAGCAAGCCACATGCTCGTTTTTCCAAACTAAAACATAAAAAAACGCGACTTATTGACAACCTCCTTGGTGTACACAGTTAAAAAAATACCCCTCTTGAGATATACCTATTACATATTTTCAGCGTCAACAGCATCATCCCCACTTACTGAAGAAGCGAACGAGTTGGGTAACAAGCTGCATCGAATGGTCGACTCCGTGCTGATGAACGCGCTGCCCACGCCGCTCAGCGCGCTCACGGAGTGCGAGGAATCCATCACAAGAGACGATGGCGTGACTACGCACGTCCACATCTGCGCTCCTGGTACTGGCTCTGATTATAAGATCAACAACCTCGAAGACGTAGACCTCAGAACTGCCGTCGAAGCCGTCGACAAAAATACCACCGACGAAGACATCCCCGCATGTCCCAATCCCTCAAACTACGAACTGCAACCACTGAACTCTACCACAGAGCTTGAAAAACTTGAGCATGCGTTGTACACCCAAATTTCAGGTGCATTTCAAAAGCGACTAAGGATCAAAAACTTAACATTGACGCCCAAACATTCGATGCAGCAGGTATTCCTGGTGCAGTCGGGAGACGCGGGCTCCCTGCTTCTTAAATCAACAGTGTCTAATATAAAAATCAACAAGTGTAGCGCGGAAAGTTTGCACGAATTAAAAGTGACGCCGGTGCTTTCGAACTCCCATTTAGACTGGACTTTCACTCAGATCCCGATGCAAATAGCGACAGTCGGTTATGCCTTCCCCGAATACCAGACTTCTAAAAACATGACGAGCTCTAAATCTAAATTAGTAGAAGTTTCGAACGTTGCCACCGCTTTAAATACAGTTGAAAGGGCTAGTACATCCGATAAAATTGGCCAGTGCTTCAAAGGGCTTCATCAAAAAGTATTGACTGAAGCGAGCGCGCAGGTAGACGTGAAAGAATTTTCAGCAGAATTAGTCTCGGTATCCGTAGGAAGTCTTAATAATCATGTAACGATTTCTGAAGTATCTGAAAATATAGAAATGTCGAATGAAATACCTAATGATGACTCAGAAACTGTAAATAAAGTGGAATGTGCTGACAATGATACTAGAAAGGCGGGCATTGAGGCTGACAATTGTGACAATCATGTTAAAGAAGAAACACAAGTAAGTACAGCACCAGCACCAAGCACTCACCCTGTAGAGTATACGACATCTCTCGACATGTTAGTAGGACTTCTGAATGAAATACAGAAAATAACATGTCAAAACCAGATGGCGACCGCTGACAACACACAGAATTATGCTGATTTAGAATCTATTCTCAAAGACTCGGCCGCTCTTGAAACAACAGAGAACAAAACGCCCCATGATCTTATTTCGATAAGCTCTCTGGATCATTTGAGACAACTGGAGTCCAACACCAGTATTTACTCTTTCAACTTATCCAGCGACGGCGACGCAATTACAAAAGGTTTGGAGCCAGTTTTTAATGACGTAATTAATGTTGCGGATGGAATGGCCGACTTTAAAACCTCCAATGATTGTAAGAATATTGATGAAAACATTATGACAGAAGCCCCTAAACCGATTAGGGTTGACAAAGAAGTTAGTGCTAATATAACCGAAAATTTTGCAAAGGAATATGTGAATACTTTGACAGATGTTCCATCGATCTTGATGCCACTTGTAGTAAATAGTGCAAACGTAACCAACTCTTCGATCGGCGTCATCAGCGAGCCTTCCATACAATCAATAATATCTATCGCGGATTATCAGACCATTTATTCGAACACGTTGTTCAGAACGGCATCTATTAAAAAGATACTAGAATTGCCACCAATCGATGTGAACGAACAAAGCGTGATAATTTCTAGAAACAAGACAGGATTGAATGAAAAAAAGCTAACTGCCTTAACATCGCGACACTGTAATATTAAAAACGTAAAAAATGAAAGGAATCTAATGGGCCGTAGAGAACTGAAAACATATTGTGGGAAAAATGTAGATTTGGACCCTATGCTGAAAATCAAGAGGGATATACTTGTGACTGTGTATTCTATACTGGTTTTAACCGTTTTTGCAGCATTGTCATTCCCCGAGTTAATTATGCTACAATAACTGATTAGAAAGTATATTAGGTACATATTAATTTATTTATTTTAATGTAGTTGTTTTGTAAGAAAATTTAGCAAATTGTTTGTTTGTTCGATTGTGATACAGATGTAAATGCAAAATAAATTGATGCAGTATAATAAATGATAAATGTTGTTTCTTACATTATTTCTTTGTAATCTGGAGGTCGTGACTTCCGATACTCGGGTCAAGCAGTTAATGGCCGAGGACACGCATTACCTAAGCCAGGACCTCGTATGAAATCGACGCTTTACACTACTTCACCAACGAGGCTGTCTTTCTGGCAATGATATGATCATAGACTATTGGAGTTTAAGTATGTCATACCTATGCCATTTAAAATAGCTACTAAAGCTAATATTACTACTAGGTAGGTACTACTAATAATAACAATTATTATTACATACCAATGAGAATTTAGCTCGTCATAAAATTCAGGTTTCGGGAATGATATAGGTACATATGGATTGTACTAAAAATTATCATAATCCCGAGTAACGCGTGTGTGTATTTGTTGTCACTCAGATATAAAACGACCCAAAAGGGGCATATAATATTGACCGAGCGAACACGCAGTGAGAGCGAAGCGTGTCTACTTCAGCTTGCACAAAAATACTTTCGCAAGTCCAGTTGTTCTCCTCTACAGGTCGTATTTCTCAACTGATTCTCGTGAAATTTTGTGAGCAAGTTTGATAATTAAATGATTTTATTGTAAATTACGTTGAATAGTTTTTGGATTTTTTTAAAATAACGGAGATATGCCCCCATAAATTAAAATTTAAAAAAATTAAATTGAAAATAGGTGTAACAAATAAATATAAGCTCTTTGGTCGCACACCATGATAAAGGCGATCGGGGCGCGGTGCACATTTAACTTTATCAACGAAGAAACGCAAATTACCTGTGTCAAATCAAATTAATTTCTCAGTTTTCAGAACATAACTATGACTTTTGGATCTTGTGACTCATTTCCCCATCGGCGTGCGCAGTGAACCTTTATTCAAGTGTACAATGACTAGTCACGGAGTAGTAAACCTCACATGTGTGTGTGGACTGAGTGACCACATTTTTTTAGTTTATTTTTGTCTATTTAGTGACTTCAAGATTTAGTAAAAGTTATAATATAATTTGTAAAATGTGTTTTGTAATTTGTAAAGAATTAATAATGGAGTTATGATTCCTAAACTATGGTCACACAGTTCTCACACTCAAAATTCTAAATCTGGGTAAATACATAACTTATAAGCAAATATTGTTTGCAGATATTTAGTAAAACATATTTTAAGGTGTTTAGAAGAAAAAAACAACAACACGGAAACTAAAATTTAAAAATTCATCCTGATGTCTCTGAGTGACCACTTATGAAAAACATATAATTTATTTATTATGCCACAAAAGCTATATATTTCAACTGCTAATGTTAGTAAAAGTTACATGTAAATTTGTAAAATTAAATCAAGAGCACCGTTTTTGGCTACTTATGTTAAATTAATATTTAATTGTGGTCACTCAGTTCACACATGGTGAATATGTAAATGAATTCAAAGTTATTGAATTATAAGTAGTACATAAAAACTGAATATTTCAGTATTTAGTAAATATTTTCTACAAGGAATTGTGTTTTTATCATGTATTGATTGCTCTTAAGAAATGATAATTACTATTTAATATTTTCTATACAATTTATGTAGTAGGGTGACCACACACTGCAAATTCATTTGTGTCATTAACTTATTTACGCTAACGATTAACAGAACCACCGATTACGTTATTTAACAATAGCAAAATAAATTTCATCAAGTGCTAATACCTATAATAAAAATAAACAACAACACTAGTTGTTATTTAAATGAAATTTATGAAAGTTACTACCAGAATCGTTCTATTGCGTCATAAATATTTTGGTGTTTTTCTAGAAGAATTTTGTCTTCGAAATCATAAACATGTATTAGTGTCTGTTAGAATGCATTTTACTGCTAGGTGAAGATATAACAAATAAACTGATTATTTAGTGTCTGTTTTTATCCCACCTAGGTGATGAATGATGTTTCGTTCGAAGATAAGTGCAAGTAAAAACAAAGTCAAGTAGGTATTTTCTTCTTGATACTTTTCTTTCATAAGTATATGGCTACACACAGGAGTGTATTTAGCCAGTGTCAAGTTTTAGAAATAACAGTTTTAGAGATATTTTCAAGTAGACAGTAGGTGAAGTAAAAATCAGAGCCATGTAAAATGTCGTGGTCAAGTTAAAGCTGAGTCAATCATGCCTTCGTAGTGATTTTTTTCATGGAGATCAAAAGAAATCACGAAAAGTCATGTTTTACTACTATGTAGTAGGGGAAACTGGGGATACTTGATCCTTACGGGAGACTAGGTACACGAGATTTTCAGAACTTGTATGGGTAATATTAAATTTTATAGTGGCAGCATCGGTTGTCTATGGTACCCGCTAACTTTCTGCAGTTAGTACACCTGTCAAATTTGACGCGTTTGTAAATAGCGGACGACTAAGTGTTTGTTGTAGCAGAGAGAAAATTTCCGTAAGTTTACATTTTGATTTATTATTAATGTAAATATGGTTTTTAGGTGTGTATGAGTTTAATTCGAGTCATTATCTATATAAGTAGCGACTTGTAGCATAGAAAAGTGGTAATCTAATAGACATTTGAAAATATTCTTGTTTATAACCTTAAACTGCTCAGGGTACACTTGGTACACTTAGCTAAGGGAGATTTGATCCTCTCGGATCAAGTGTCCCTTAACTTTTATTTTTCAATTAATTTCAGATTACCGATATGCCCAGAGTATACAAAACAAGAGAAGGTAATTTTTCAAGTGGCCCGCAGTAGATGATATCAGCTTTGAATTCCCGAAATCATTACAGAAGTTCAAAAAGTAAATTGAAAAAAGAGACGTGATTAAATTAAGATAGGCACCTAGATGATAAGACTTAATTAGACCAAAATTTATAATAAGATTTAATTTTTATAACTGTTTTAAGATTGTTACAGTAATATTTATTAATGTTGATTATTTTGCTAGAACACCTAAAATAAGCTTAAACGTAACTTGAAATTTTGTTTCACATGTCCTGGGTTCAATTCAATAAGACAGTGTTTCATGTCTTTATCTTAATTATGTTTAAATTTTATTTAGGGTGTCATTGCCAGACATTTGAGTTCTTTTATTATTGAAGAAATAATTTTGTTTTGAGTTTGTTTTTGTTTTTTTAATACGAAGCGAAAGTTTCAAATTTAGAAATTGATTTATGTATGGAAACGGTGTGATATGCCTATGTCATGTGATTTTGAAAACAATCTAAAAAAGTTTATCATATTCTAAAAACATTTTTTATTTATTTCCTTAGTAATAGTATCATGTGAACCTAGATATGGGAGACTATGATCTCCCAGGATCAAGTCATCCAGGACACTTGATATCATTCCCTATTTTTACTTTTAGTCAAATAACTATTAAATTTAGACACTTATATCTTGGGGTCTTACATCAATTATAGGCAAATAAATTTCACGTATTTCAGTACCAATATCTTTTAAAATGGATAGTCACTAAGGAAATTAGGGATGAAAAAGAAAAGGGGGGATCAAGTGTCCCCAGGTTCCCCTACTTGGTTACACTTGTGCACGTAAATGAACACTCAATGAATAATAAAATTCTACACCATAATTACACATAAAAACTCAAAGGAACACTGCCTAGTTCCGGTAAAAAAAAACAACATTGACTTTTCCTCTCTCACTCTTTCCCGCGTAAAACTTCCACTAAACTTTTTGGAGGGCAGGGCCGCATTCCGAGGGTCAGAGTGCGTTGTTTGGTTGCTTTAACTTACTTGAAGGTTCCGAACGACCGGTTTGTTTTATAACCTCAAATATCGTTTTTGGCGGGGAATTTTGCAAAATTTATAGACTTTTTATGATGTCTGAAAAGCAATAACTACCGTTAAATGCAAAATATAAAAGAGTGCCCATAATTCTCTCATCAAGAAATATCAAGCTCATGTCAGTTAAAGATTCAAAATTTTATCGACCTCTTTTGATCGTTAAAAAGTTGCGCTCTACCCGAAGGTCGTGAAAGAAGTTAGAGACTAAAGCGAGCCGCCGCCGGCCGTTTCGATTCGAAGACTTAAGAGAACATTACGTTATAATGTTCATTTTACTAATCTACGAGATAATACGAAAATATTGTATGAAAAAGATACTGGCCACTTCAAACACAGCACCGTCGTCGCTGCATCGGTGTGTATAAAAGAAACAACTGAAACCCGCGAATACGGAATAGCTACTGCCACGTCTATTTGTTTCAGGCTAAGAGATCACCACAATTATGGGAATATGTAGAGTTTCTATTATTTTACATAAATAAATGTCTAACTATTAAACAACTTTTCTATAAAAAAATATACTAAAAAAATGTGGTCACTCAGTCCACACGCACATAACCTCACGAGTCGTTACTCGTGAGGTTTACTACTCCGTGAGCCACTAGTTCTTTTGGTACTGTAAATCACAAAGATCCTGGATTGGGACATATCCCTATCCAGGATCTTTGTGAATTACAGTGAGCTGATACCGTGTATAAACGAACTATACCTACGCAGGTGAAAATTCACAAGTGGATGCTAGTCAGGTGTCTGATAATATGATGAGTGACCATGTCACACGTCATATATATCAACTGCATCTGTTATAGGCAGATAGTACCCCAATAAGCCTCCAAGAGGGAATATGAAATAAGTCACTAAGAAAAATGGTACTAAAATACAATTTTTTCAATCTTGAATCAAAAACAATGTTAGGTATTTAGATAATTTTTTCAAGATCTACTGGGATGTGTGAGTATTAGGGTGGGAAAACCACTACTTGCTACTCTAAGGTCATTGACATCTTGATCTCGAGATCACTTAATTAGACATCAAAGTCAATGTCCTTATCCACAATATCCCTGATGTCACGACCTTGACCCCAATGTCATCAACCTTGTCTCAAAGGTCATTTACCTTCATGACGAGATCATCAACCCTGATCTTGAGGTCATTGACCTTGACATGGGGTCCCTTGATAACTACCAAAAAATATTACAGATTTTGATTTAAAAGTGGTCCATACATACTTTACCTTACTCTCTATCCACTGGCAATACAAAAGAGCCACCAAAGATCATCAAAAAAAAAGAGTCCTATGTATCATTAAACTGCAAGGACCATGCTGGCAAGAGGAGCAGGGACAGCAAAGAAATGCAAATATCTTACAGGGGCTGCCCAATAAAACTCTAGATCAAGCTCTCACTAAGATCATAGCTCCATGATCCATCATACCTAGAATATATTGTCAATAACTGATATCAGTGTTCTTATTTATGAAGCATAATAGTTATGACCATGACACTGTTTTCACTTAGCAGCTCAGATACTATATTTTTGCTTAGATTAATGAACTTTCTACAACTGTATGATTATGTTCATCAAAATGAAAAAGTGAGCTATTTGTTAACAAAATTTATTATAACAGTATTAGTATTATTGAAAATAACAGTATTAGTTTTCAGGTGTTTAAAAAAGTTCATGAAGGTGTAAGTAATAACTTTAATATTATTATTTATGTATGTTATGTTACAATAATGGTTCTAAGTTCATCAGAAGTTTTTTTTTATGCCTGATAGATTAGTTTTTGACCACTATCTCACCTGATGGTAAGTGATGATGTGGTTGAAGATGTTGTTCAGGCTAACCTAGAAATACTGGCTCTCAAGGACAGCTGCCAGAACACACCAAAAAGTGGCACTTATAGTATATTGTAGTTTGCATATCATGTGGAGATTATACATATATATCTAAGAAATTTAAATATTAACAAGGTATATTCATTATTAAGTAGCCTGTAGTATTATTGCAATTCAGTAACCAGTTCTAGCAGCAGTATAAATTTATTTAAGTAGTTGTTGAAGTTACTATTCAATAGTATGTAGATTTTAACAGCTGAAAAGCAAGTGAGCTTGGCTAACACTTGGCAGAGCAAATGCGCAAATATGTTGCAAGCGTAAGCTCGATGTTTAGAGGCTAATTCATCATTAAGCTTAATTATTATGAAATGTATTAACCAAAATAAATGATTTCGTAAATATAGTTTTAACATTCAATCTCTTTGAACCTCCTGCAGTACCATCACAGTTCATTCAAGTCAGTTTTTAAAGAATATGACTTTTAGTCTTCTCCACTTCCATTAACTAACTTGGCTTCTTCATATTTTGACTTCCATTTCTTTATTTCTTCTTCAAGCTCCTTGACTTTGTCCTGTTCTTTTTCCAATAAAGTCTCAGTTTGCTTATGGCTCTCTATAACATTTTTAGCATCATTTGTTTGAATTGTGTGCGCTAAAACTGTATTCTTTGCCAGTTTTACTGTAGCTTCAGCTTCCTTAATAATTTTCTCTGCCTTGATGCTAAGTTCGTCTTGGATTATGAGCATACTTACAAGTCTTCTAATAACAAATGCTAGAAAAATGCTGAATCCAGTGATATAAAAATTCCTCTGTGCTCTGAATAGTTTTACACTTCCTTTCATTTCACTTGTCAAGTGTATATGGGTTGTTTCACTGCCATGGGAATATTTTCTTATTTCCCTAACAGCGTCAAGAAGGAACAGTCCCAATACGCCTAGCAACACATAAAAATACACAGCTGCATGCTCTTGGAACATAGCAAACAAACGTGATTTGAAAAACTGGTGCCATCTTCTTGGACTAAATATTGGCAACATCATCAAAATAACTATTGCTATCTCAAAATAGAGATATCCAGCGATGAAAGTCCACTGAATTGACATGTTTATAAATAGTTTTTAGATTCACACTGAGCGGCCGTAGACTGTATTCCAACAACAAAGCTGTTATTCTTGGACCCACAAATTCCGAATCAACACTAATAATTAACTATAAATAATAACTTAAGTTTGAACAATAAACTCGGTAGATAATGAAAGAGATCAGCAACTCAATAAAAAGAGAAATTTCCTATTTTCAGTATATACAAAGTTACTTTCTGATTCCTATCCGGCAGACAGATGTTTCCAACATATATCAATATAAAAAACCAAAATAAAAACCGTAGGTAACCGGCCGGGGCGGCCGCTAGGTAATCTGTGGGCGGCCGGAGGCGGATTTAAAAAAAAAGTAAACAGCTGGGGCTCCGCTCGTTCCGAACCTTGGTTAGAGCGCACTCGGAGTGCAATGTAGCGATGGGCGATTATTACTAATTCTAATCGACTTAGGGCCTGTTTCAGAATGTCCTAATAAAGTTTCGGGTTGCTATGCAACACATAAAATAACTGAATTACTTACAAAAATGACAGTTAACATGTAGCGCGTTTCAAGCTTAATATGGATAGGCTAAATCAATGACTGTGAAACGCAAAGTTAGTCGATTGTTTTGTTCAGTCGATAACAATCGAACTGATATCTACTAGAGGTGTGCGGCGCGGCGGGTGGCAATGACTGAGACGGTGTTCGTATCAATTTATTTATAATTTGATTGTAGCGCAGCGCACTCACTATAAACTACTATACTCGTCCGTACTACTAAATTAGTATTTACAAAAGATGGTGCGGTTTACGTACAATGCGCTGCAAATCAGTAGTTAAAAATCCGTGCGGCTCTACTTACGACTGCAGTTGATATGCGATTGGAAATAATAGTTATTCAATTGTCTGACTAATAATCAACCATAGAATGAGGGAACATTAATTTGTTCGTTGTAGTATAAAAAACTATGAATGATGGGTATGTCATTTTGAAAATTCAGTCAAACTATGAATGAGGGTTTTTAACTAAGTGAGATTAATTGGCTAGAGTAAGAATTAAGTAAAATAGTTTCTATTTCAGTATTTCCACTAACGAGTTTTTCAACTAAAGTAAAAAGGCCAACTAAACAAATTTAAGTTATACCTAAAAACAATCGGCACAACACCGTTCCGCCCCGTGAGGCCATCCACGCATTCGCAGTTCAGCATACGACGCAAACTAGCATGCATTGCATAGCGGTTTGCGGTGTCCGTACAATTAGTAGTTCGTCGATTGTTATTCAAATAATCTTGGTAAGGAACTACTAAATCGACAATCAAATGCGCAATAGCCCGATTTTCGATTCAGTCGATTGTATTTTTTGCAACAATCGCCCATCGCTAGTGCAATGCAACTTTTCACTCTAACGTCGTTCACTTCACCTTAACCTTAGAGTAGAGCGTTCGGTCGTAAAAGGTTGCAACCATAACTTGACGATAGAAATGTAGGCATTTTGTGTATTATGTGGTATTATCCTTTGCAAATACCTTAAAAAATATATATTTTGTGCCAGTTCTCCGCCTAGAAGAAAACACAACAAATAACATAACCAAGATAATTATTTTAAATCAATGTTGATATTTGAGGTTATAAAACAACCGTCTTGTTCCGTACCTTAAAGGAGGTTGAAAAACAACCAAACAACTACACTGAAGCTTAGAACGGGGCCCTAATGTTACTACCCTTGCCTTGACACCAGGGCCACGTTCCAAGACATCGAAGCATCAGTATTAAAACATCTAAGGAATTAAACATTTGCAATTATCGCTATTATTTTAGAGTTTTAAGCTGAACGACTGAATATTTTTTATAAAGATGCAATGATGGCTGAGCAGTGATAACTATGGACTGCCGTGCCGCATGTCCATGGTTCAATCCCCACCGCCGCACCGCCGCGCGCCGGCTTGAGCTTCACCACATGGTGGAAGGGCATTTTTCAAATGCTCGCCTGGCTAGCCACCACCCTCATGTAGAAAATTTATCGCCAAGCACGTAACAATATGCGGCAGCAGTCCTTGAGAGCCAGTAAAATTTACAGGCACATGAGACTGAACAACTGTATGTCTCAGTTTGACGGGCGCAGTGCAATTCATCCGTCACAATTACATAAAAAATAATGTGATGGTACACGCAGAGTATGCAATACCTAAGGATATCCTAACATCAACAAAATGCAGTTCATTTGACCTATGTTTTTTTTTTGTTTTGACCTATGGGACTTAAATAATATACAGCTACATGTTACAATTGGTAACGAAATAATAGAACAGGTGAAACGTACAATCTTTTTAGGTTTACAGCTCGATAGTGGTCTTACATGGACAAACTATGTGAGAAAATAGGTCGTGCTTGCTTCGCATTATGGCGTATGGCAGCAGTACTACCAACGGAAATGCCCCGGAACTGCTACTTCGCATCTGTGCACTCGCTCCTGCAGTACGGCATTGAGCTCTGGGGGCGCGGGGCTAAGTGGGAACGCGTCTTTCGGATGTAAAAAAAGAGCCATACGAGCTGTGATGCGAATGCCTCTACACACTCCCGCGAAACCACTGTTCAAGACATTAAAATTCTGACGGTACCTTGTTTAATCCTCCAAATCGCGTGAAATGAAATTAAAGTACGTGCGATTCGGTAACAGTGGAAAAAACACGCTTTATGTGCACAAGCTCCGCGCAGTGCCGCACCGTCTCGTCAAGTCGTCGAAGCTAGTCCATGTCATAGCACCAGCTGTGTATAACGGGCTGCCGGATAATAATCGCAATGCCCCTTCAGTGCACATATTTAAATGTCGCATGGAAGATTGGATTGTCGAGCAGTCCTGTTATTCATTTGATGAATTTGTATTTTAATAATCAATGTAGTATGTTGACATATTTTAAATTATTGTTATGTTGAGGACTTTATTCTAACAATTTCTATTTAATTTTATTTTCAATTTTTAATTGACATTTGTATTATATTTTTAATTTGAACATGGTATTATTTGAGTTAATTCGCCTCAATTCTCCATAAATATTTAAATTATAGTACGTTGGCATATATAACCAACTTCATAATTTATTGTTATGATGATGTGGATTTTAATTTTCACTTATCGAAATAAGTGAAAATATAATAATGATATGAGTTTACTTTGACATTGTGATTTACATATGTATTTTAATTCTTATTTTGACATGTTATTATATGGTATATTTGAGTTTTCTCATGAACTTTTTATCTCTTAGCAGATAATGGAAAAATATAATATTTATTCAATATACCTTTTTTTTTTAATGTAACTCGAAGATATGACCTGTAATCAAATTATTACCAATAAATGAATATGAATATAAGGATAGCACAAAAAATAATTTTTACTCCAAGTTGTATGACGAGAGCTGTCAATACTAACATTTATAAACGTATTGCTATATTTGCCCGTTTACGTTCGATTGGCTAAAATGGTACATTCTTAGCGTTATCCTAGTGGAATAGGAGTGAGAACAGTCGCATACTATCAGAACGATTCAAAACATAGCAATTCAAAAGGGAATGTGAAATGTGGGCAAAATTATAGAAAATAACGTTAGAGGCATGAAGTGGAACACAGCTACAGTGGATATTTATATTGTACTTAAATTATTAAAGTACAGTTATTAAGTACACCTAAATTAGTATGATTAAAGTATATGCACTGCTGTTCGAAAACTTTCACGAAAATTAGTTATTTATTACAGACACAAAAAAAATTAAAGAATTCTGAGCAATATGTAGGATCTGTAGATTTCAAATCTACCCTACGGTTCAATTCACGCAAATATGCGCTATTTGCACTATATGCACGCAAACGGTCGGTTCATAACTTGCTAAACAGTCACCACGATAGCATAATGACGTCATCTTTGACGTCACCTCCGGCCGCAAACAACGCTCACAGAAAAGTGGTAGTGCAATGTATGCACAAACGTCAAACTCAAATCTTGACAGATAGATGAGGAGATTTTTATTGTTGTGGTTAGAATGTTGAACGTACAAACATCTGTTCACAAAAGAATGCCTTGAAATGCAATACTTCTATTATCAATAATTGATGTGAAGGGATTTTTTTGGGTCAATTGCGAAAAAGCAAATTGACAGTTAGCAGATGTTATAAGCGCGGCTACATATCGGTTCACATCGTTTGCGCGCAAACAGTGCATATTCTCGTATTTCAGTTATGAACCAAGCTTTTGCAATGTATGCAGTGACAGCAGTGTTTGCGTGATTTAAACCGTAGTGCTAGTCATTAGACGATGTATCTGTAATCTGTGGTGTTTTTGATCCTGTCGTGTTGTGTCAGGCATAGATCAAATAGAATATATGTCAGGTGTGTTATGTGTTTTAAATCGACGGTGTTTTCAAATGTTTAGGTTTTTGACAATTTTATGTAATAAATAATATCAAATTAAAACATAGCGATGGCCAGCATAGAACTAGATATCTGGAGAGGAGAATGGGGCCTGGCTTCTATTGATTTAGAATGTTTAAAAGTTTTGGTTAGTAAACGTAACATAATATAACCTGACTCACTTCGTTTTTGTACCGGTTTGATATACAATTGTTCATGAAAGTTTGTATTTCAGACGTACATGAAATTTATTGGAGTACCAGTAAAAGTCAGAGAAGCGAATAATCCATTTTTTACACCTAAGGGCACACTGCCTGTGATGAGAGACGGACGTAAGGTCCTCACTAATTTTGAGGAGGTCGTAGATCATTTAAAATCTTTGGTAAGGATTACTTTCTATATTCAATATAATGCCCAGTGATTTCTTATGCTGTTTAAGAAATTAACTGCTACTAACCTTGTGATGACTTGTAATTACATAAACTTCTACTGATCATAATCTAATATGTAATATTTTTTGTGTTATCCCTCAGCATTACAGCACGGATGTCCACCTTAACACAAAGCAAGCTGCGGAAGCTAGTGCATTTACCCAGTACTTACGAGATAAGTTATATCCTGCATACCAATTTGCCTGGTGGGTAGATGAGAAAAACTATGCTGATGTCACCAGGCCTGCATATGCAAGAGCATTAACTATTCCATTTAATTTTTACTATCCATCTAGATATCAAAATTCTGCAAAAGAAATGATTGATGCATTATATGGAGAGCATACAGATCTTAAGGAAATTGAGAAGACGGTGAGTTTTATGTACCTACCATAAACATTATCATATGTTGTGTGGGCACAAGCTTCGAGGAGGTTGATTAGCTGGTATTTGTGTGTCCATCAGCCTGGAGGTTGAGTACACAAATAAATTCTTATAAAAGATTGTTATACTGCCAGTGTGTGCACTAATCCATGACTACATAAAAATTTAACTAAACATGGAGATAAAACTTTAAAATAATATGATGTCCCACCATAGACATCAGTTTCCATCTTAACCCCTGTTGTTAGCGTGAATTTGCACACGCCAATCTAGATATCAGGAAACAAGTTTATGAATTCACACACTGGATATTGTGTGTGTGTTCCACACACACACCTTTTCTTAGACATCTGTGTCTAGGAAGCAGTGTTGCCAACTCTATTTGGCAAAAACGTGCTTTCAGCACATCGAAAACGCGCTAGAATGCGCTAAATGGCACCTACAATATACAAACGCCCTAAGTGAAGCCAAACAGTAACGAAGAGATTTACGAATTTTAGCGTGTTTTAGTCATTTGATAAGGTAAATTAGATTTAAACGAGGTAATTTTATTAAAATGTTACAAAATAACCACAAAAAACTAATATTAGGTACTTTAATTCATGAAAGAACAATTTAAATGTCAATCAAAAGTTAAATAAAAGTAAGAAAGTAGTCTAATGATATTTCGTAAGTAAGTACTTAATTGCTAATCAGGTTGTTAACGCGGCAGCTAAGTATATAACATACAGCTGAGCACGTCTCCAAAAATCGCGGGGGGAAGGATAGCTGGTAAGATGGTGACGACTAACCTGGTCTCCCAACTGGCACTGCACTTAGCGCAACGAACCTCGGTCCTGTTTATCCGTTAATTCGTCGTGTTGTCTTGTCCAGAAAGGAGGTCCAGCCTTGCAGCGCTTTTTCACGGCTTCTTCAGGTAGTTTCACCACCGCGGTTGTGGACTGTAAGTTTTGTTCGCGGGCGGTTGGAGGCTAACTGTACGAAGGCAGCTCCCAGTGTCCTCGGTATTTCGGATAATTCCAAATCGAGAACATTCGATTCGAGCGCGGTGCGGTAGCTACGTTGGGCAAGGGCCGTTCGCAGCGTCTACTTGCGGCGGCGGTGGCAAGCGGATTGGTTGCACGCGCGGTGGGGTGACAGATAGTCGTCGAAATATAAAATAGGAATAGAGGGTAGAAATAAATAAATGTGCCAGCGTAAGTGGCGCGAACATTGCCCCCGGCCTAAAAACCATTGGTTTTTACAAAAGATAATATTGTTAGAAGGTAGCGGAGTGACCGGGTGGCAAAGGAGTAAATTATTGGGTAGGAAGAACACATAACCGGACGACGGGTCTTTTATAGACACCAGTCGCGGTTTTAACTGAGGCCACTCTACATATTGAATCGGTGTCCACATGAGTGGCTACAACGATACCGAGAGGCCAAGATAGCGGTGGAATATTATCAGTAACGATAAGAACAATGCAACCTATCGTTATGGGATTTGAAGGTGTATTCCATTTTCCTCTAGACTGAAGCAAGTGAAGATACTCCAACTTCCATCGTTTCGAAAATGACTGAATCATTTGATCCAATAAAGCGTAACGTTTAACTAAATGAGCAGGTTCATCGGGAACCGCACTCGCGGGTAAATGTTTAAGCGGTGTAGACATTAAAAAGTGCGCGGGAGTTAATGCAGTGGGCTCAGAAGGATCCTCACTCAATAACGTAAGCGGGCGTGAGTTTATAACACACTCGATCTGCGTAAGTACGGTTAACATTTCCTCACATGTGAGCAATTGTGAACCGATTGTCTTATAAAGATGTCCCTTAAATGCTTTCACAAAAATTTCAAAGTTGCCACCAAAATGAGAACTTCGTGGCGGATTCAAATTCCAGTGTATGCGTCGCGCTGACAATTCATCTGATAGAGATGTATTGAATTCATCAGAATGAATTAGCGAGTATATTTCGGACAATGCATTATTCGCGCCTACAAAGTTCCGTCCGTTGTCAGAGTACATAACTGAAACTGAACCACGGCGAGCTAGAAATCTTTTGAAAGCTGATAGAAATGAGCTTGTACTGAGATCAGTAGTAAGTTCAACGTGCACTGCGCGTACTACCATGCAAACAAATATGCATAGATAAGCTTTGATCGAGCGTACGCCACGTTTTCTAAAAGGAATTATAGGTATTGGCCCAGCGTAGTCCGTAGCCGTAAATTTAAACGCAGCGGCTTCGTTTACGCGACATGCAGGTAAATCTCCCATCAGTGGGAACGTTGGTTTCGGTTTTGCTTTAAAACAAAAGTTACATTTGTGTATTACGGAACGGACAATGTTTCGACAGGAAAGGATCCAGTATCTTTGTCTTAAAATACACATTAAAGCGTGCGGCCCTGTGTGACAATTTTGATGGTGATAATAAGATATGATCAACTGTACGATGCGGTCTTTGCGCGGTAACAAAATAGGATGCTGCTGTTCATAGGACAGATCAGAATTTCTGAGTCTCCCACCAACTTTAATAAGACCGTCGGAATCTAGAAACGGCACGAGTCGTTGTATCGCACATGAACAGCGAGCATTAGAATGTAGGCTTTTGAGGATGTCAGGGAAATGCAATTTTTGCAAAGCTTTTAGAAGTTGTAGTTCAGCAAAATTAAGATCGTCAGCGGTAAAACAATTCGAACGCGGTAGTTTCTTGATGAAACGATAAATTAACACGACTATGCGTAAGAGCAGTAGCCAGGAAGATACGCGGGTAGATAAGTCTAACAAAGGGTTAGAAATATCTTCGTTTGTCTGAATCGCGGGCAACGAGACAATTTTTTTTTGATTCGGGTAATTCCGAATTATCTTTAGCGGGAACTATAGTAGTAACTGGCCATTCAGTAGGGTCTTGATGTAGCCAAGCGGGACCAGTGAACCACAGCGGGTGGTTCAATAGTTGAGCGGGTGACAGTCCGCGGGATAAGCAGTCGCTGGGGTTTTGTGAACTAATCACATGACGAAAACTGTCAGCGGGTACCGTGGAAACAATTTTGGTTATGCGGGTAGCTACAAAAGTTTTAAATCTATGCGGTGAACCGATAATCCACTGTAAAGCAACCATGGAGTCGGTGAAACAATAAATTTTATCGATGGGATGTCTTTTCCCGTAAGTATCGATTACGCGGCGGACTAATTTTGCCATAAGCATACATGCACACAGTTCCAATCTGGCAATTGAAATAGTTGTCAGCGGAGCTACTTTGGATTTTGCACAAATTAAACGTGTCACTGGAGCTGAATCTGGATTTGATTGGCTTCGAATGTATATCACAGAACCAAACCCACATTCACTTGCATCTGCAAAGGATACGATGGAAATTTTTGAATTTTCCTCAACGCCTAAATGACGTTGAAAGCGTATTTGTTCGATACATGGAAGTTCGTGGGTATATTTTTGCCAAATACTAATGATGTCTGACGGCGGTTGTTCGTCCCAATCAAGCTTAAGACTGTGAAGTTTTTGTAGAATTAATTTTGCGTACATGATGACTGGTGCTATGAGCCCCAGAACATCATACTGTCTTGCAATTAAAGATAATATGTTGCGTTTAGTAACTGGGCGGTTCTCCATATTCACGGTGAACATGAATGCATCGCAGGCAGGCGACCATTGGAGACCTAAAACCTTTAGATTAGTATCAGGCTCTTCGAAATTTATTTTACTAATATGGCGATCAGTGATCGGAAGAGACTCAATGAGCTCTGGTGTGCTACTGGCCCATTTGACAAGTTCAAAGCCCCCGGCCTTGAGCAAGTCGCGGAGATCATCTCTAAGCTGTAGACATTGAGACAACGATGACATGGAATAGCAGACGTCGTCCATATATGTGTTGTTCTCAATAACGGCTGCAGCGAGTGGGAAGCGGGTGCGTTCGTCAGCGCATAGCTGACGTAATACTCTCATTGCAAGGTACGGACTACTTCGTAAACCAAAACACACGCGATTTATATGGTAAGTGTCGAGCGGTAAAGCAGGATCGAAACGATACATAAATTTTTGGTATTTGCGGTCGTCTTCATTGACAAAAATTTGTAAGTACATTTGTTTAATATCAGATGTAAACGCGATTGGGTATAAGCGGAAATCCAAGAGGATAGTAAAGAGGTCATTTTGCAAATTATCACCGGCGTATAAAATTTCATTAAGTGATACTTTGTTATCGGTGGCAGCACTTGCATCCATAACCATGCGCCATCTGGTGGTCGTTTTATCCAACCTGGCAATTGCGTGGTGTGGAATGCAATAGCCTGATAAATGATCAACGTTATCTAAAAGCGAAATATATCCCTTTTCTATATATTCCCTTATAATAGCATCGTACTCCAATCGCAGAGAATGTGAAGCTACGAGTTTGCGCTCAAGGTACATGAAGCGTTTTTTAGCGGTGTTAAAAGAATTACCTAAGGCGGTTGCGGGATCGCGTGAAAATGGTAATGCTACAGAATAGCGTCCGGTAGAATCGCGGGAGAAATTATTTATGAAAATATTTTCATTTTCAATAGCGGCTGGACTCGAAGTTGGTGTGCATTGCACCTCTTCTAGCTGCCAGAATTTTTGAACAAGATTTTCTAAACGCGGCCCTTCTGTGAAACTACAAAGGGAAATTTGAGAGCAGGAGTAATCGTTCATAATTACAGAATTATCGGAAGCGCTGGTGGAAATAGTCGCGGGTGTAATGGGAGCGGTTCCGATTATAATATAACCGAAAATAGTTTCGAAAGCGGTAGGTGTGCCAGGTGACCCAGCGACGCGGCCTGATAGCAGTATTTCTGCAAAGAGCGGTGCCCCAATGAGAATATCTATCTCAGAAGGCTCGTAAAAATTATCATCTGCCAGTGGAAGGCAATTTAGGTATGACAGACAAGATACATCAACTTTAACCGATGGTAAGTGGTCCGTGATGCGGTCGATAACGTAGGCGTCAATCGAAATAAAATTATCTTTAATTCGCGAAGATAAAGTAATAGTTGCAGCCCCCTTAATCGGGTTGGATGCAGAACCTATGCCCTTCACCACGGTGTTCAGTACTTTATTGCATTTTAAATTTAATTTTTGACAACATTTTGACGTTAGAAAATTACTTTGACTAGCAGAATCAATCAGCCCCTTAATAACGTGTCTACGACCATGTAAATCTGTAGCATAAACCAGCACTGTTCCCAATAAACATGTGGTATCAGCAGGTTTATCTGTAGATTGTGAAACAGGGCGTATGTTACAGAGCGAAACGTTTTGCTGTGGTGACTGATAAGCTTACTGAATAGCTAAGTAGGAATATCAGGCGTCTGACCGACGGCAGCAGCTGAGCGCGAAACAGGTTGCGAAGGCGCCGTAGCACGGGCGGTGACGTTGCCGACTAGGGCGCGGGAAGGCTGCGCCGGAGCGCGTGACGCAGCACTATATGTAGCACGGTAGGTGCGAGCATCTTCGCGAGGGGAAGACTCTTTGCGGCATAGCATGGAGTGATGTTTACATCCACAATGACGACAGTTATATTTAGAGTTACATGCGGCATTTATATGTGTTACACTCAAACAGTTAGTGCAACCTTTGTTTTGTTTTATAAAAGTAAACCTATCATCAATTGAAAGTTTATTAAATGCAGGGCATCTATACAAATTGTAATGTTCAGTTTGTTTACATAGCGGGCACTGAGTAGCGCATGACGCGGCTAATGAATGCGTAGACTTTGTAGGAACCTGTTTGTTATCAAAACCACGTATGTGCGAAGACTGCGTGGTTCTTTCTAATATTTTACTTTGCTCGCGGATGAATCTTATTAGTTCATCATAAGTAGGCATAGATTTACCACGTATGTGCATTTCAAAAGAGCGTGCGGTACCTGGATCAATCTTCTTTAGAGCAAGTTGTAATAAGATGAAATCAGACAAGTTATCGAGTTTGAGTGAATGCAAACTGGACACTGCCGTACAGAATTTATCTAAAAATAACTCTAAATTTTTAGTAGTTGCGGTATTTAAAGATTTAAAATCAAGCATATGATCCAAATACGCGGAGGCTAAACTACGCTTATCGTCATATTTGTCGATGAGGGTCTGCCAAATAAGTGAATAATTGTCTGCGTTAGGTACAATGCCGGAACAAACCGAAAGCGCTCGGCCCGTCAACTTGTTTATCAAGTATTGAACGCGGTCGTGGTCAGTGAAATCAGGGTTTTCATGAATCGTCCGTTTAAATGATTCGTAAAATATTCTCCAGGTCATTGGATCGCCATTGAAGACCATCAACTCGAGCTCCGGAATTCGGATAGATTTACGTTGCGGTGCAACATGAGAATTAGTACTTTCTGCATGTGTCAATGGTGGATTAAGTTTATTATAAACAAATTGACAGCGGCAATACATATCCTCCAACGTATTTATACATTGATAATTTACCGTATACGTGGGATTAATAGACAACTCGGTGACATTTAAGCAGTTTACAATTTCCTTAAATTCGGAACGTAAGCGATCTAGTGAGATCATTCCACATAAAAATAAATCCTTATCAGTCTCATTTGTGAAAGCATTTAAGGAGCGGTTATAAATATCTTGTAATCGGGCAAAAATGGCTTCACGCTTACCAATTAAGGTTATTCTTTCTATTTGAAAAGCATCCAGAGGTTTTGGATTCTCAGATACTTCCCGTTCTTTAGTACGAGAAGTCATTTTTGATGTAAAATATAAATCTATAAAAGTATAGTTTTAACTAAAGAAATTTACGTAGTGCCTGCGACATGCACTGGCACGCGGTGATATAGTTAAGTATAAGTATAGTTAACAATAACTGGGCGGTTACGAGCACGTAGATAAGAAGCGCGAGATTACCTTCACTTGCGAATAAAGTAACTAATTGAAGAAAATTTGATCTTGTAGCTAATTAGGTATGCGGAATACAGAAAATATATCGCTAATAGCGTGGTAGGAAATACAGAGATACTCAATGAGCAGTGTAATTATGCGGGAACACGATATTTGTAGCAAAATATCGTAGATAAAATGTGGTGCGATTTGGTTGCAATAAGGAATTCTTTCGCAAAGAAAGCAGGAATATAAAATATCCGTGGTCGAAGAACCAGAAAATGTTAACGCGGCAGCTAAGTATATAACATACAGCTGAGCACGTCTCCAAAAATCGCGGGGGGAAGGATAGCTGGTAAGATGGTGACGACTAACCTGGTCTCCCAATTGGCACTGCACTTAGCGCAACGAACCTCGGTCCTGTTTATCCGTTAATTCGTCGTGTTGTCTTGTCCAGAGAGGAGGTCCAGCCTTGCAGCGCTTTTTCACGGCTTCTTCAGGTAGTTTCACCACCGCGGTTGTGGACTGTAAGTTTTGTTCGCGGGCGGTTGGAGGCTAACTGTACGAAGGCAGCTCCCAGTGTCCTCGGTATTTCGGATAATTCCAAATCGAGAACATTCGATTCGAGCGCGGTGCGGTAGCTACGTTGGGCAAGGGCCGTTCGCAGCGTCTACTTGCGGCGGCGGTGGCAAGCGGATTGGTTGCACGCGCGGTGGGGTGACAGATAGTCGTCGAAATATAAAATAGGAATAGAGGGTAGAAATAAATAAATGTGCCAGCGTAAGTGGCGCGAACACAGGTTTTAATTAAATTGATAATTTTTAATTAATAAAATAAGAACTAATTAAAATATAATATATTTCATAAATATATATGTATATCTATCTCACCATGTTATCTTCTTCAAGACATCGCTCGTAAAATTCTTAATTGAAAAGTATTTTTTTTATTTAAATATCTAAGTCAGGATCGATCATACAAAATGGCGTTAATTGTGTCCAGGAGGTCTACTCCCAAAAACGAAGTTCGAAGTTGCGTTTGACGGATCGCACCTTTTCTTACCACGAAACACTTTCGGATCCGAACTTCGATCCGTACTTCGTGAATTGACATATTGCCCGTATTTGACCCTACTCCCCTAAGATATAGAATAAGAAGTTATACATCCATGCTACTCCCAAATGTTATTTGACATTTATTACTTCGTATTTAGACAGTAAGTTGATTATGGATGAATGATAATCTCATGATAGATACGCCCTACTGTTACGTCTGTCAGAGTCACCACTGCTTCAAAATATATATGTTTATAATAATATGTATAATGGTGATGCGCTTGGTGGTCGAAGAAAAAGTTATGGAACATGATGTACAAATACCTTTGTATACAAGAGTCGCCGTTACAATAAATAAGAAATCATTCTTGTGTTTTCAAGAATATGTTTACTTAATTTAGGAACGCGTTGCATGGTTGTTCATAAAATGCAGCGCGAGAAATAGGTACTTACGTCAAAAAGAAGAGCCCCAAAAATAGGCCTGCTACTTGCGAAAATAAAAACATTCTGACGAACGGTGTATTGAACATATAGGCTTATCTACTAATGTAAGTCCATGGTTGCATTCTAGTTGTCATATTCGAAGTAGAATTTACGAAAGAGTTTATAGTGTTAGGCATCATTCAATTAGGTTCTTTGTTTGTCGACGACACAACCATCACTCTGAAAAATACTTGTTTACTAAGAAAAATGAATTTGTGAAGAAGAATGTTTCGATAATTAATAAATTATTTATTCATGAATGTGTATGTGGAATTTCATGTATTCTACAGTAGAATACATGAAATTCCACATACACATTCATGAATAAATAATTTATTAATTATCGAAACATTCTTCTTCACAAATTCATTTTGGTTATTAGTTTTTGATTTATTCATCATATCTACCATAAAGAACCTGCCCAAAGATTTCAATATCACTCCACTATAATATTTGTCTATGAATCCGAAACGAAGATCGTCCGTACAAGTCGCATCCGAAGTTATTTGGTAGTAGGGTACAAGTTCGATGTTCGTCGTTACTTCGATCCGAAACGAAGCTTCGAACCACGTTTTTGGGAGTAGACCTCCAGACCTAATCCATACCAGGCGTGGTACTGAACATTTAACAATGTCAGTAACATAGGCATCGTGTTAATGCTAGTAATGAAAACACTTTTGTAGGCAGCTATATGATTTAAAAATAGCGCTAGGTTTAACGCTAGGCGCTAAAACATGCTTTTGGACAAAAAAAGTGCTAGTTCTGGCGCTGAACGTGCTAAGTTGGCAGCACTGCTAAGAAGTGTCCATTTATTTTAACTTCGTGTTCCTTTCCTGAACTTAAATTCTTAAAATTTGCAAAATCTTGTAAATAAAGGGTTTTCCAATAAGGACAGGTTGATGTTGAAATGGATTAGGTGTGCGTGTTAAAGGAATTCTGTATGTCTTAGATATTAGAAAGTTAGTACATGTAGGCCATTATCTAGAACTCACACTCACATTAAGGCAGTTGTCCCACCGGAAACGATGAACAAAAACAAGTAGACCTAGAATTAGAAACGAGTTGGCGAGCCGCGAGGAGCGAGTGCATAGTTCCGATAGTTGTGTAGCTTGGCTTTAAGAGAGTGAGCGAGTGTGGCGAACGATTACTTGCTTCACTCGCTGTATTCTTTTCTGAAATAATTAATATTTTCTCTTCTGGTTGCTCTCTCGGCGTGTCCTAATCGCTTAGCGAGTATCGCTGAGCGAGTGTTATCTTTCATAGCTCTTGTTCAAAATCAATGCTCAAAATGAGTGCTCGCCGGCAGTGTGAACAGTCAGCGATCAACTATTTGTATATGCATCTCTTTTATTTACAAGGAATGTATTATTGTACGTTTCTTGAGCGAGAAAATAGTCGATAGTTACTCGTTTTCTCGCCGGCGGTGGGACAGGTGCCTAATTGTTCAATGCTATACCGTAACTTAACATCGGTTATTCTCTCATTAATATAAAAAAAATTTAATGATCCATTATATATTTCAATAATTTTCAGATTTACCATGAAGCAGAGAAGTGTCTCAAAACATTATCAGACAGGCTCGGCGAGAGTGAATATTTTTTCGGAAACCGCCCATCCTCCTTTGACGCGACGGTGTTTGCGTACCTCGCGCCGCTGGTGAAGGCTCCATTTCCCAACGCCACAATATGCAACCATGTTAAAGGCATTGCGAACCTGTCCCGTTTTGTGGCGAGGATCAGTCAAAAGAACTTCAGACATGTAACAGATGGTAAAATTTAATTTTTTGTATGTTGTAGCTACCCCGCAGGGTGCCAGGTTAGGATTACACCTCCCCATATCAACCCGTGGGTGTCGTAAGAGGCGACTAAGGGAAAAATACTGGAAGGTGGGTAGCAGCGCCTTCTAAGGAACTGCCAACTTACACTGCGATCCCCAATACGCCTGCCAAGCGTGGGAATTATGGCAAATACCCCCTTAATAGGGGAGGCTGTGTTCAGCAGTGGATGATTCGGCTGTTACAGTATGTTAGAGCTATATGAAATATAAATACTGTAAATTAGACTGACTAAAGGTTCTTCTCTTAGAGTAGAAATGGCCAAATTGTGAAAGAAATAATCTGACTAGAATCTGAGAATAAAATGTAAACCATATTTAATGGTTGTTGATGAAGGATGACAAGTTAGAAATGAGTTAAGATAAAAGAAAAGAAGAATATTATCACATTTGGTTTAGCTATTCTAAAAGGGAAAGTGTTTTTGTTATTTCTTCCTATCTAAATAACTAATGGACTTTGAAAACTTTTTGCATTGTTATAACCTTGAAATAATACAGTTCTGCGAATATAGATATGAATGTGTGTTTCGGATTAGCAACTAACTTAAAAAAATATCTTTTGTGAATATAGATAATTCCCAGTTGTTGCCAATGGGTACATTGAAGGCGGTTACAAATGGAATTACCCATTCTAAGGTACCCTGATAAGACGTCAATAATATAAGTCTAGGTTACCCAGATTTTTTCCATTTCAAGTGTTTCTGATGTGTTCACTTCAATAGTTTTCAATCTTGTCAAAGTATATTTTAATTCTAGGCTAGCCTGAAGAACATCTTCGACCACATCATCACTTACCATCAGGTGATATACTGGTCAAAGGTTAGCCTATCAGCAATAAAATATATATATATATATGACTTGAATATATTAAATACAATTGTTATTGTTCCAGAATACAACAAACAGAATGCCAAGAAGCAGTCTACAGGTACGCAGTCGGACCGGGAGACGGCGAACTTCCCGAACCAAACACGCAACAAGATCCTGGCGGCCATGTTCGCGGCGATCGCGATGACCGGATACGCAGTCGCTAACGGAATGTTCGAGGTAAATACTCTTTTGTTATTTTAAAGCATGATATCAATAAAATAGCGTAGTAACTGTAGATACTGAATGTCACAATTTATATATGTAGTTGCCTGTGGGAAGGTCAAGCATCTGCCAATTCAAAAAAATTCGTTGGGCACCAAATTAGTTAAAATAACCATGCAAATACATATAGTTGGTATGAGAATGAAGCTAAAAGAAGTTGTTTATGGTGGAACAAGCGAGCTAAGCTTGCCGCGGCAAAGTACCGAGACTGAATAATCTTTATATATATATTATATTATTTATATATAATTACATATATAATATATTATATATATTATATCTTTATATATATTATAAGTCCTATTTCCGATTTCCACTTAGAAAGTGTATGTATACCACTGAAATTATTAATAAATCTGGTTATAAATAAAAATATTTGTGATTAATTCTCACTTTTCCATACATCCTTCATAATGTAAAATAATGAAATAATGACTTATAAAATAATGAAAGAGTAAATAAACAAATGACAAATAGTACAATTACTACTGTCCTGTCATTCTCCTGAAGTTAAAATATACTAATCAACTTTTTTTTTAATGTTAAGTAAATATTTTATAAAAGATAGTGTAGATCTGCAATACACTCGTATATAGTAAATATCTGGTCATACATTTGTATGAGTATACTGGTAAATGTAATGCTTAAATATAAACAATTGTATAAGTAAACAGCAATAGTATACACAAGTACATAATCAGTATAATGTTTATATGTATTAAATATTTATACCTTATATACCTAAAATACCTTCATACATGACTATTCCACATGCAACGCAAAGACTAGACTAGCACCTAACCTAACCCCATACATCTCTATTGCATGCGTTATCCTGCTTTGCACTGATGATCGTTGAACTCTTATTCATTCTCACACATTGTTGGCAGGAGCTGACGGACTTCGAACAGTCGCGCGACTACAACCAACTGTTTGAGAATGAGGAAGAGGACAACTGACGAGCGCGCGGCCTCGGGGGCGAAGCGCCGGCCTCCTCTACGGTCCCCGCGACGCTCGCCCCCGCACTGTGGGCCTCTGCATCCGCGATACCACCTCCGCAATGCTCCTGCGTAGATAACGTACACGTTGTATACTTTATCCTCCCTCTGAGCTATGCCATATTTTATGCTCATATTATTAGTAATGCTCATATGTTTGCCACATTTTATGCTCATGTTACAAACGAGTTTATTTGACAATCAGGGATTGTCATAAGTTGCGATTTTCAGCATCGTTGTACCAGGAGATAATAAACTTTGATGCGGCGTTTTCTGTACACGATTGAAAATGTATTGTTTTCTGTGAAGACTTATGCGAAGTTAAAGTTACGCTTATATTATTTTTATTAATGTATTGATGCGTGAAATGAACGCGATTATGTTTCTGTTTTAAAGTTTTACATGAATCGAATACAATTTGCATTCAAGCAGGGTAGCTGCGTTGTTCAAATGATGCACACCTTCAGCCTTGAATATTGTACTTCTTATTTGTCCATGCGTTTTGTTTTCAATGCATGATAACATACCAAATAAACTGATGGATTACATAAAAGGAATTGTAGAATATGTAATTTAATTGTATTCAATGACTGCCTTTTAAAGTTTTACGATTGTATTGAGAAGGTAACTCGTACCAAACATGTAGTTCTAGATTGTTTGGGTATGTGATAATAATTTATAAATCCCGAGGAGTGATCAGTTGGTAACTAAATGTTTGTTTGAACTATTCGCATGAAAAATTTCCAGAAAGTTCAATTTTATGGTTTATATTTGATGCTCAAACAGTTTAAGTTTGACTTAGTTGCTAGAAGTGAGTTATGCTATAACGCTTCTTAGACTAAAGTAGTTAAAATCCGACCGCATTTAAAATCCAATATTTACATAATCTAAATTATACGTGTTGCATATGTAGCTGTTACAGAAACTGCATATATTTAATTTTATTGAGAAACATTTGAGTCTTAGTAGTGTAGCTTTGGTTTTAGTGACTAACCATTAGTGAAGTTCCTAATTGTTGCGTAATTTTAATTTGTCGTAAGTTTACGTAATAATAATATTGACACTTAATATTTTCGGCAATGGTGTTAGCTGATTTGCTCACACTTTTTCTGTCAAAAAACGACACGTTCGCCATCTATCGTGATAAATATTAAACAAACTTGTAGATCGAATGTTGATTGGTACGGTATTTTACAGAAGTTGCCTCGCATTATTATCTTTCAAAATATAATTAGTTTCTGTTATCTACAGATTTTTTTTAGTGTCGCAACTCGAGTTTCATTTCTTCGAGACGTAAAGGTGTTTTAACGCGAAATATTATCGTCAAACAGTGACTAGCAGTGAGTCGCAACTTAGCTAATACCACTGCGGGTCACTAAAACCCAAATTGTAGTGATTAGATGTTAATACATATCCATTGCATTTAGGACGTATGAAAATGTATGAGAATAGAATGAGGGATGATTTTCGATTGAATTTGCTGAAAATTATAAAAAAATATAGTTTAAAAGCGTTACGTACTGATATGGTTACTATTATCGCTTATTTTGAACTGGCCATTGCAAACATAAAAATTGTAAATAAATGTTAGACTCGGGTTTTTCACCGTTATTCGTCAGGTAGAGGAGATTTATCCGAGAAATAAATATAAATTGCGTAAATTCGAAACAAATACCACATTATTATGAAATCCGCGATGAATGCATTTTTTGCTATATTGTCCGAGTATTATGGTTTTTTAGTGTGACCTGTTTATTTTTTTTTACTATTGCATTGAAGCCGTGATGGCCCAGTGGCAATAACTGTGGATCTGCTGCGCAAGGGGCACAAGGTACAAAATTCGCTTAAAAAGATATATATCGTAGTGTTTTCGCACTTTTGAGTATAGTTAGACTTAAATCAGTTTCACCAAGATGCTTGTTCATTTTCATATGTACGCATAACTGCATACTTTAATGTGGCCACTGGGAAAAGTTACATTTTGTTCTTACTAATACTGCTTTTTGTTTTTGTTGTTTCTAGTGCAGCATTAATACAAACCATATTTAGCCCATTTGTATTATAGAACTTCGGTGAGAAATATAAAAGTGATGTGTTTATGTCAGAATTGATTTCTAATCTATCATCGAAAATGATAAATATTTAAAAATTAATACTTCACAATGTGGCTTAATATTATATAATTAATTATGTTATTATATGAATTTAGGTATTATTTGATCAACTAGTCTGTAGTAGGGTTGTCACAAATAGAGATGGATCGTGATATGCTGCTAAGCTGTAAAATTCCACGGACATAATCGTTAGCGCGTACGTTTGTTGTGATTTGTGTATTGCAATCGCCAAGTGTCGAAGTTGCTTTAAACATATTGGATGGCTCACAAAATCGTGAACGAACCAGTCTATCTTTGAGAAGTTTCGTATGTATGTACTACCAATGTATGGAATTGAAGGCGAGTTCAGGGACATTCGACAACGAAGAAAGACTGACATGCCATTGTATCTCTTTTGGTTCGGACACTTGAAAGCGAAGCCGACATTCAATTGTTACTAAATTATCTGTGTATTTTAGTGTACAATTTGTTGTTTTTTTAAGCATATACTTTTACCACTAACACCCTAGTTTATCTTGATCAATTCACGAATGCTTTAGCCAGCTGGTGGCCAGAATTTGAACCTTGATTTTAAAAATGCAACTGCGAAACATTGATGTTTAATGCCGAGTTTTGTTTGTCTAAATATACTGACGCTAAAAGTAAATATCGTCTTGTAAATACATGATAGAAACACGCACACGCACTTTGCAGATTTCTTAACAAGTCGAGTTGAACTCTGAAAGCGTTGTGGATAGATAGACTCTTTTAAAGTTATGTTACACCGCACGTTACACGCATTCTCTGTTAAGATTTCTTCCAGCCAAGCATTTGTCGTTACAGTTTCGACGTGTTTAAGTCAATTTCTCATACCTAATTGTCGAATCGGGAATATCGATAATAGTGGTGTTGCGCCTGTTTGTAGGTAGAACATACCAGGTTGCACTGAGCACGTCCGAGTGCGGGTCCCGCTCATCGGTGCTCAGCCTTATCTGTCGCAACTTCGACATTCAAATGCTTTGGCTATTAATAGCGTTGGCTCGTTTAAAATAGATTTGACATAGTGCTCTTTGTAGGGCGTGGACGCTTTACATTTTTGTTTGCGTCCAGATAAAATGGCGGCTTGTTAAGCCGGGTCCAATGCGATGTGTTTAAAGAAACACTCAACAAAAACTCATAACAAAACTTTGTTTCGGAAACACGCACTTTGCCCACAGTTGTAGTATATTTATTAATGTTTTTAAAAAAATTTCACTGTTAGGATGAGTTTTGACGAAGCTGAGATATTTTCTGTTTCAGTAGTTTGATATCGAAAATAAAGAGAATATTTTGTGTAGTACCCTATTTGCTGTCTCTTACTCAATTAAATCTGTACTTAGGACTTAAAAATAGATCTCACATGTGAGCCTCCAGCAAACCAGAGTTCAAATGATAGTAATCAGCTCCGATACACGTTGTAGATTTTTTCCAAAAGCCATGAAACATTCAACAAAAACTCGTACACAAACTTTGTTACACGTCGACCGCGCAAGTGACGGGCTTGCTAAACTTTGTGGCAGCGATTCCTCAGTGACTCCCACCGTAGGGGGTAAAGGGTGTAGATCCACTAGCCTCGGAAAGCAAGAAACAAAGTTTTTGTTTCAACCATAGACTATCGTTTCGTGTTTTTGTGTAGTGTTACGCGAAAAATATTTACAGGAGACGCGGCTTAAAATCGAAAGGAAACCATGTCTAGATTTATGTTTTGTGAAGTGTTTAGTAAACATGCTTAATAGTTTTTGAATTCTGGCTCCCCGTCCCCCTTCCGCGCCTAGTCCCGCACCGCATCTTGCTATCTCAGTATAGTAATATTATTCTACGGCTCAGTACCGATTGTAGTTCTGTTACGTAAGCACGTCTCAAATTTTTTCCAAACGTTTTGTTACTCACATGTGATAATATTTGGGTCAGCCCTAGGTGACAAGTAAACAAGAGCGGGATATAGATCGTGCCTGGACACTGTCGTGCCGTCCGGTAATGTTATCTACATAACCGTAGTGTCGCTTTCAACTTATATTAGTCGCTTTTATATAGTTACTATTTATTATTATATTTATTTTGACCGTGTCAACGCGGTTTAGAGTAACGCTTAGTAGAGAAAGATTTTGGTTTTAATGAATGATAAAGAAAGTATGTATTTAATTTGTTCGTTGTTAACTTATTGAAGAGGTTTGAATAAAATGTGGTTCGTTAACATTTTCCTTGTTTTATTATGTACCTACGGACTATTCTTTACATTCTAAAGTGTTTTATATGATTAACGACCTTCACCGTGCTGGTTAATGGATGAGAAGTGTTTTGTATTCAATTAAATATGTCAATAAATATAATGCAAACTAGCTGTACCCGCGACTTCGTTCGCGATTGCCGTACCTGCAGACTAATTATTCACATTTGTGCACTGTTTATCCCATATTAAGCAACACTGTGGTCTGCGGTGAAGTACTCTTATAGTAAACCATAGCTCAGAATGGAGCTTTTTACTTTGGATTTCAGAACTCCCGGGTTGTATTTTCCAGAAGACAGTAGTTAAGTAACTCAGAGAGTTCTTTCCCGGTTCGCACAATAAATGTTGAAGCAAATTACATTGTGAGTTTCTTTAGAATTTCGATTTTAAAGCGGCGGTTTGTTTGACGGTAGATCAAACATATTTTTTTTATTTCTCATTCTCGGAAAGTAGTGTTTGTTTGATCTGAGTAGCGGGTAGGAGAGGCTCCTTCCCACCTAAGGCCGGGAAAAACTCATAGTAAATGCTTCCTTCTCTTGGGCCGGAATGACTTGTAACAATTGTAACCATTGGTGTAAACAAAGTTATATGTCTAAGATTTTTCGTTGTAAAATACTCTGTTGTTATAAAAAAAATTAATAACAACTATGTTTGGCAGGGTAGTAACTAAATATAAGGTAAAAAGTGTAGGTTAAAAAAACTAACTAAAAATTTCCCTAAATTTCATTGTTCTAACTCCTAGTGTATCTTTGTATCTTCTACTCATGTTTATTATTTTTAGTAAATATTTAGAATAATTTTTCTTACCGTCCTCATATTTTAAATGAAAAGTAGAGTGCTTAACACGTATGTAAGTCATCGATTCTTACTTGGACTATAGCCGCATTAATTTTAAATAGGTTCTGCTCATGTTATTAAAATCAAAATAAATAATATAAAAAAACATACTATTTTTATATCGTTATTCCTTATATTAGTAGTGAAAAGCAGAGAGATTCCTCTTCGGGCAATAGCCGCCCGTAAATATTCCAAACAAAATTTTACGTAAAATTTCACAAATAGTTCTATCCTCTCAATAATTTTTTAGTAAGTAAGTTAGTTTTTCAATGAATAATTTTTAGAAAAGCTACTTATTTTACTTTTTTTTAATTCGAAATGAAAAGTAGAGAGCTGAACGCGGGTGAAAGTTATCAATTCCTTTCGACCATTGTATTACAATCTACTAAACTTGTTCACTTCCAACTTTAAACGGATTAAATCACGTATATTTATCGTTATTTTTGTCCCGACAGTCACCCCGTGACCAAGATCACTACAAAGTGTTTGAAACGTCGGGACAAAAATAATGATAAATATACGCGATTTAAACCGTTTAAAGTTGTTTAATTACAAAGTGTAACAAACGCGAAAACCTAAGACAACATTGCGCAGTCTCCGAAATGTATCCGGCAAAAGAAAGATATGATGTTATAAAAACTGATTGTGGTGAATGTAACACATTTTTGAGTTTTATCGTAGCAAGCTTGCAAAACTAAATAATTATGTGTGATGCGGTCTGTCCGTGGGGTGTCGGGCTTCCCGTGGGGTTCCGGGCTTCCTATGAGCTTATGATGAGCCGTACGTTCAAGGGTTTCTCAACATTCCGCGGTTCAAGTTATTTAAAACGAAATATTTAGTTTGTGATATCTGTAATTTCTTAACTGCAAAACTGAGGACTTTGAAATATTTACGGGAAAATAATTAAATTACCACTATTGTAACAAAAAAGAATGATTGAAATCGGACTACGCGTTAATAAATTACAACTAAGTGTACATTTTAACATTCATCCCCTTTCCCAAGAGAACCGTACTGAATTTCTGGATAAAAGTATCCTATGTCCAGTGGCGTAGCGTGCCTTGTCGGGGCCCCGTATAAAAATTTTCTTGGAGGCCCTTATATGGAGGTAAAGATTTTTCACAAAAGAAAAAAATATTGTGAAAAGAAATATTTATTTATCACATAATTTGCCCATTTTACAAATAAAAATCGAATTTTAAATATTCACTCTCCTTGCCTTTTTTTCGGCAAACTGATTTATTAAATCATTTATGGCTGATGATGATTTTAGTTTTTCTAAAGTTTCTGCCTCTATGGACAATAGTGAGATGTCTGACAGCCGTTCTTGTCCCATCGAAGTTCTTAAGTAATTTTTTATTAGTTTTAATTTTGAAAAACTTCTTTCTGCCGTTGCGGTTGTAACTGGAAGGGTCAAGAATAAAAAGCATGCTGTGATTACCTCGGGAAAACTGGATGGAATTTTACTAGCAATAATTCAAGGAGTTCTTTAATGGAATAAATTTTTTTAATTCAGAATTTAAGCATGTTTTTAGAGCTTTTAATTGGTCACAAAGATTAAGTGAGATGTCTTTAATGTATTTAGCAGACAGTTTTTCGGAAGCGTTTAATATCTCTTCATGTAGAGTGTTGCCAACTTTTGAACGCACGCTTAAGGCGGGAAAAAAATTTTGTCATTTGTAAAATAAAATAACTTAGAAAGTTTTTATTCTTTTTCCTTACACACTTTGGGGGGCCCCCGTGGCCCGGGGGCCCCGTATAATTGATAGGGCAAATACGGCGGTAGCTACGCCCCTGCCTATGTCCTTCTTCGTAGTATGAACTCGAATCGTGCTAAGTTTCATTCGAATCCATTCAGTAGTTTTGGAGTGATGCGCGGCCGGGATACAGACAGACAGCCAGAAAAAATAAACAGTTTTTGCATCAGTATCAGCAAAGTCAAAGTCATACCTATACGATAAAGTGCGACCGCCAGCTCTTAAGCTGGCGGTCGCACGTTCGCACACTCATCTTAATGAGCCGTACGTTCAAAGATTTCTGTACATTTTGGGTGTCAAGTTATTTGGAACGTAATATTTAGGTTGTGATGTCTGTAATTTCTGAACTACAAACCCGATGACTTTGAAATATTTACGTGATAATTTATAAAGCACTACTATTCTAATTAAAAAAATCGGCCAAGTGCGAGTCGTACTCGGGCACGAAGGGTTCCGTACCATTAGCTATACAACATTAGACTTCATATTTTAACATTTTTAGGGTTCCGTACCCAAGGGGTAATAACGGGACCCTATTACTAAGACTTCGCTGTCCGTCTGTCCGTCCATCCGCCTGTCACCAGGCTGTATCTCAAGAACGGTGAAGAAGAACTTGTGATTACCTTAACGACAAAAATGCTTGGACTGGTTCGCCTCTGCCAAGTTAGCGCCTGTCACCTACGTAATGTAAATTAAGTATTGTAATAATTTTACTATATAGTATGTACTTAACACATTGTTAAAAAACGTTTAAAAGAATGGTCCCGAGTTTCTTGCCCGTTCTTCTCGCAGTGGCTCTATAATTTTTGTTTGCTGAACGTGGCAGTACAATGTAGTATATTTCAATATTAAAATTTGTAATTTACCTTCATAAGAGCGTCGCAGACGCCTAAATTGAATAAATGATTTTGACTTTGACTTTGACGGTGATAGCTAGACAGTTGAAATTTTCACAGATGATGTATTTCTATAGCCGCTATAACAACAAATACTAAAAATAAAATAAATATTTAAGGGGCCCCCCCATACAACAATTGATTTTTTTACCGTTTCTTGCTCGATACTAATGACGGTGACCGGTAGACGCTTTAACTATTCACAGAATATTTAGTTTTATGTTTTCTTTAAATATAATGAATTAAATTAGAATAAATAATTAAAGGGGCAAAATTTCAGATAATGGTACGAAACCCTTCGTGCGCGAGTCCCATTCGCATTTGGCCGGTTTTTTTTGTTTTAACGTGCGCGAGTCCGACTCGCACTTGGTCAAATTTTTGTATTTGTTGTTATAGCGGCAACATAAATACATCATCTGTAAAAATTTCAACTGTCTAGCTGTCACCGTTCTCGAGATACAGCCTGGTGACAGACGGACGGACGGATGGACAGACGGAGAGTGAAATCTCAGTAATAGGGTCCCGTTTTTACCCTTTGGGTACGGAACCCTAAAAAGAACGTATGAAATCAGACCACGCGTTAATAAATTACAACTAAGTGTATATTTTGACTTTCATCCCCTCTACCAAGGGAACCATACTGAATTTCGAGATAAAAAGCATAAATTATCCTACCTCGTAGTATGAACTCTAATCATGCCAAGTTTCATTGAAATCCATTCAGTAGTTTTGTACTGATGCGCGGCCGGTATACAGACAGACAGACAAAAATAAATAAAAAATACAATTTCGGCATTAGTATCAGCTACAGAGTACTGTAATTTTTTTTTTTCAAAATATCTGCCATGTACCGAATTGGACCTGTTACAGTTTTATTATAAGTATAGGTTATTTTTGTCCCGAATCACGATCACTACAAAGTGTTTGAAACGTCGGTCGGGACAAAAATAATGATAAATATACGCGATTTAAACTGTTTAAAGTTGTTTAATTATAAAGTGTTACAATCGCGAAAACCTAAGACAACATTGTGCACTTCCATTGCGCAGTCTCCGAAATGTATCCGGCAAAAGAAATATATGTAGTTATAAAAACTGATTGTGGTGAATGTACCACATTTTAGAGATTTATCGTAGCAAGCTTGCAAAACTAAATAAGGGTGCCGTGCTGCCCGTGGGGTTCTGGGCTGCCTGTGGGTTGTCGGGCTGTCCTTGGGGTGCCGGGCTATAATGTCACCCCCCCATCTTTACCCGTAGTAGGTGTCGTAAAGAGTAACACTACAGAGGGTGGGCAGCAGCACTTTCTGAGGAACTGATATCTCACACCGCGATCCCCAAGATGCCTGCCAAGCGCGGGGATTATGGCAAACCCTCCCATAGTGGTGGAGGCTGTGTTCAGCAGTAGACAATGCGGCTGATATAATATATCTATTAAGCCTTTATGATAAAGTGCGAATGCTAGCTTAAGATGAGCCGTACGATTAAGGGTTTCTCAACATTCCGCGGTTCAAGTTATTTGGAACGAAATATTTAGTTTGTGATATCTGTAATTTCTGAACTACAGAACTGAATACTTTGAAATATTTACGGGAAAATAATTAAATTACCACTATTGTAACAAAAAAACAATGATTGAAATCGGACTACGGGTTAATAAATTACAACTCACTTTACATTTTGACTTTCATTCCCTTTCCTAAGGGGTACTGAATTTCGGGATTAAAAGTATTCTATATCCTTCTTCGTAGTATGAACTCAAATCGTGCTAAGTTTCATTTAAATCCATTCAGTAGTTTTGGAGTGATGCGCGGCCGGGATACGGGATAAGGGTTCCGTACCATTAGCTATACAACATTAGACTTCGTATTTTAACCTTTTTTTGTTTTAACGTGCGCGAGTCCTACTCGCACTTGGCCAATTTTTTGTATTTGTTGTTATGGCGGCAACAGAAATACATCATCTGTGAAAATTTCAACTTTCTAGCTATCACCGTTCTTGAGATACAGCCTGGTGACAGACGGACGGACGGATGGACGGACAGCCGGACAGACCGTTTTTACCCTTTGGGTACGGAACCCTAAAAAGAACGTAATAAATCGGACTACGCGTTAATAAATTACAACTAAGTGTATATTTTGACTTTCATCCCCTCTCCCAAGGGAACCATGCTGAATTTCGGGATAAAAAGCTAAATTATCCTACCTTGTAGTATGAACTCAAATCATGCTAAGTTTCATTGAAATCCATCCAGTAGTTTTAAAGTTAAATTAAAGTTAAATTATTAAAATAGAGATTATTTAATTACGAACACGGTGGTATAGGGTTGTCTGCGAAAAATCAGTCCTGGATTCCGGTTGTCGAATTTAAAAAATTTTAATATTGCTGCGAGTGAATATGTACGACTGAGAGATCCCAACGAACCATCCCATGCGATACTGCTTAGCGGCAGAAATACGTAAAGTGTTAATACTAGATTTGCTTAGATCCTAGGTAACACATGATACTTTTTATTAAAATTTACTCTATAGTTCCGTAGGAAGCACGGTAGATATGTAAAAGCTAAATGTAGCATAATCTGCAAAGACTGGTTCCAATACCTCTACACCACAAGATTACTAACCAAAGCAAAAAAAAAACAGTAACATAGAATAAATGTAGATACATTATAAGTAGAAAATCTGTCGAGAAGTACCTAACGGAGGATTAACTTTAGTTGTCCTTGGAAGCACGTTATTAATCTAAGTTTAAGCCTAGTAACCATCGCTTCATCACTTACCATCATGTGAGATTGCTGTCAACGGCTTGCCTATCGGCAATAAAAACAGATAAAGACGATAAGTCAAAATGCCTATAAATACTTACAGAAAACAGAAGATATTTCCAATACTCGTCTACCAACTAAATACTTCACACGAACCACGTGATTCCACAGCGTTGGGGCCGGTGGAGCTGGGCAAGAACCCTGGCCGTCAACAGACTCAGGATCGCGAGAAAGCGCCTCGAGAGGTTCAAGAGACTGAAGGCCGCCGCAGCTGCAGAAGACAAACCTTCCTAGTCCTTAGTACCTACTACTACAGAGCTTAGTTGAGCAGCCGGCGTTGAAATGACATGTATAAAACCTTCGTAGCATAGTACCCGAAGTGCATAGTTGTAGCCAGGCGTCCATTGCAGCAAAGTCGACCAAGTTTCACAGAAAATTGGAATTTGATTCGATTCGGCGTGCCTAGTGGACGCAGGGAATTAAAATTAACTCCTTACCTACCTCATTGTATAATGTATATGCTGATATGTCAGTGATGAGTTTTTAACTTTTTAAGTCAGTTTCTGAAACGTTCATCGGTCTTGATTAGTTGACAATTGCCTGTCAAACGTATGCTCATTGGTCAATGGTAACCAATCACGCGACCGGCGACCAATGAGTGTTCAGTATTAACTTAGTTAACTGATGATGACGTGGAAAGTGGCGGTTGGTTAACACTAACCCTGTGGTTCAAGTCACGGAAATATGCGCTATTTGCACTGTGTGCACGCAAACGGTCGGTTCATAACTTGCTAAACGGACACCGCGATAGCATAATGACGTCATCTTTGAGGTCATCTCCGGCCGCAAACAACGCTCACAGAAAAGTGGTAGTGCAATGTATGCACAAACGTCAAACTCAAATCTTGACAGATAGATGAGGAGATTTTTATTCTTGTGGTTAGAATGTTGATCGTACAAACATCTGTTCACAAAAGAATGCCTCGAAATGCAATACTTCTATTATCAATAATCGACGTAAAGGTAATTTTGGCTCAATTGCCAAAAAGCAAATTGACCGTTAGCAGATGTTATAAGCGCGGCTACATATCGGTTCACATCTTTTGTGCGCAAACAGTGCATATTCTCGTATTTCAGTTATAAACCAAGCTTTTGTAATGTATGCAGTGACAGCAGCGTTTGCGTGATTTAAACCGTAGTGTAACAAGTGTTAACCAACCGCCACTTTCCACTGATTTCGAATTTTAGCTACGAATGCGGGCGTGGTTTTTAAAGAGTACCGCGCGGCGAAACCACACGCGGCCAAGCGGATGCGATCAATTCTAAGCGCCAGATTAGTTAGCCAATCCAATTGAATTTCTAAGATGTGCGTTTTATGTCAATTGTTAACATGGTGAGTCCGAACTCAAGTGCTAACTGTATGAGAGTTACCCTTCGTTCCATATTAATTAACCCATTGGTTGCTGGGCTATAGAATGTTACCTCCCGTGTGTCGTAACGTAAGAGGCGACTAAGGGTAACACACCAGAAGGTGGGCAACAGCGCTTTCTGAGGAACTGATATCTCACACTGCGATTCCCAAGACGACTGCCAAGGGTGGAGATTATGGCTAACCACATAATGGGGGAAGCTGTGCTCAGCAGTGAACAATCCGGATGATTCAGTAGTACATATTTATTCTTAGATTTCAACATTGACAAGAGGATTTGAAAGTGACTAATTAGCTAATTACGTTTTAGTAATAAATTAGCTTTATAAAGATTATGTGGTACTGCGAATCATGTTTTGTATGCGTCCCACCAGTGTGGTTAAACATATAGTATTGTTACGTGTTTGTCGTTATTTGTGGTAGATTTAGGGTAGAATAGTTTAAGGTACAAACGTTCATAAATCGACTTTAGTCCGTTTTTTTTTAACAAACGAGTACCGAAAATTTTACTGCGTTGCTATTGGCCCACGTAATCAACATAAAGCCCGTTCCACACGAACTCTGTAGTTACAAGTAAGTAAACTAAGTCTTCCGGCTAGATCATGTTTATGTGGATCCCACTGTAAAGTTGAATCCATTTTGATTCCCAGGAAGACTGTCGCATTGTCGATAGAGTTTATCTGGGCCAAGCTCACTACTAAAGCATCAGTCTCTCAAATTATAACTGTTACCAACATAATTTTGTTACAAGTTGATCTTTAACTAATAAATTTCGTAGTGTAATAAAGAAAACTCGGTTATTCAATAAATCATGTTTTATTTTCATTCTTTGAACATTTCTGCATTTCTCATTGTCAGGTACAGTTGACAACAGAATTTGGTACAAGACAAATTGTACAGCACTCGGCTACACACGATCCGATTCACGAAACAATACCCGCGGCGAATAAATATTCAACTGTTCGATATAAACAATACTTTATTCGTAGACAGAACTGTAGCATTCGTGGTGGCATATTTTAGTTATAAATATTGACACATTTTCTAATAATTAACTCACGACAAGCGAATATGAATCCAATCAATTTGAATTTGGAATAGAATTTCAACTTGTCACAATTTGTAAATTGAAGAATTTTCCTCAACAATAAAACTGTGAATCTGACAGCTCATTACATATAGATTAGATTATTGTTAAGAGGAAGCGGACGTTTTATATTCCACCGTTTTCTCTTCCAAAACTGCTTATTCAATTATTTTTTGACATTAAAATGTTAAGATATTATATCAAGGCTATCGTTTTCTTTTATAATAAAAAAAAAATCAAATTTGTCTGGCGGTCCTCTTATCATAGTGGTAAACCGGGGCATAATTTTCCATTTAATAATTATTTACTGAGAGGAAATTACAGAAAAAAATCCAAGAAAACGTAAATACGAAATTTAGATTTCGTGAATTTTCTTCTATTCCTTGCACGCATTGTTCTCATTAATGCGGCACTACACTCGTGGGAATTGTTTCGTGAAACTTTGCAACAGATCGTTCATTGTGGAAGTGTACGTGATCATTTGTAAGTAATGGCACAACGTGGCTGTGGAATTTCTACAACAGAAGGTATGTTAGTTTAACTTCGTATGGAGATAAGTTTTATTGCCATAATGACGTCACTGTCTTCAGTAATTTTGGTATTTATAAGGTAACCTATTGATTAACACTTTCATATTAAGGTCTTCATTTTCTTTCGTATTTTGATTGAAAAACTGAAGATAGTAACGCCTTCTCAACTATAAGCTTTAATAATCAGGCCCCCTAGTAAAGCTATACGGTTATAACAGGTCATAAAAATATTAATTTACACATCTATATATACTATAAACTTAAACCTAATTGTTACAGCTATAAAGACTAAAATTCTTTAACAAGTCAACAATATTTTCTACTTAACTTTACTGTCTTGGCAGTATTCACATTAAATTTTGAAATATAATCTGATGACTTGATTTTGCTAAACTTTAAAAAGAAATTATTTCAATATGAGTCATCAGTATACGAACTATAATCAATATGTGATGCTCTCCACTAATTTAGTAAAAAAATATTTTCCACTACTACCTTTCCATACTGCCCTATTTTAAGGCAATATATGCAAACATTGTAAATATATTGCATAATCAAGAGTTCTTCCATGATAATAAATAATTTACGATGATTTCAATCCGAGACCAACATCAGTCGGGAAATACGATGGTTTTAACCTATTTTTCTTGTTAGCCTCACGACGAAAAAGCATAATATAGACAACATAAATATACAATACCTATATTATAAACGAATAACAACGAAGTACGTAAACAAACATTTGTAGCTGCCATCTGCATGTATTTACAATCATATTTAATAATAGTGATATTTACATTACAGCTATGTATGTATTATATTGGTAACAGATTAAATACCACATTGTATTTTTCACGAAACTAGTTTCTTGTGTTTTTTGGTACAAATAAGAATAATTTATTCGTAGCTAAAATTAATATACAGTGATCCTATAATAAACAAACCATAGCGCAGATTTCTCATTGCGCTACTTCATTCTTTGCGTGTATCCTTTTGTTATTATACAAAGATGAATAGCTACGAATATGGTTAAAAGACTTACAAAAAATGTTTTTAAGCTAAGCCATTGAATTTTATTGAAATTTATCATCAGATCATTTTAAATAGCAATTCCGATTATATAGTATTACATTGAGTCAATACTTACTTTACTAGCGATATTGATAAGGGAAGCGTAGTGACGTGAAGGTTATTGGTAAAATGCTAACAACTGCTTAGGGTTTATTCTGCTAGTCCTAACAAACATTTTCAGATGTTTTTTTTTGATTTGATAAAAAATACAAAAAATACTTATTCAAGTACGAGGACCACCTGATCTTAAAAGTGTCTTGTGTCTGTAATGTGTATTATATCATATTATTTATTACTTACGATGTAAATATTCAAAACTCTATTCAAGGGAGCACGGGGCGTTCCAGTGTTGCCACGGCGGGCGCTCTTGGCCCGGAGTAGGCATTTAAACACAAAAAAATATTAAACTTTTTTTTTCATAACCAAAAAAAAATCTCAAAATCTTTGTTAGGACTAGTAGAAGTCAACCCTAAGAGGTTTTTAGCATTTCAGCAATACCATAAATTAGCGTCATGCGTCATATATCACCTTGACTGAGGTCCTGTATCTACTAACACAGAATAAAAACTCTGTGTTAGTGGTTAGAGCATACCCCCACTATCTGGATGGAACCCCACACAAAACTATAATTTGTCCTCTCGTCGTAATTTTGTAATGGAAACTAGTTTCGTAATTTGTATTTTATTTGAATGAAGACAAGATTTGCAAACTCGACCACTTGGTTACAAAATATACTTCGTTTCATGGAATACTTTATGGAATGGCCTAAAATTATGTAGAACAATTTCTAACACAAAGTATATTTTCGGCTTAAGTAGCTCTTATTTAAAAACAACAGTTCACAAAATATATAAGCAATTATAATACACAAATATAACTAAGTTTGTTCTAAGGAATATAATATAAATTAATCAATTCCTTAACACGCGGAAATGTTAAAAATGTATAATATTAAAACAAACTCTAAACTAATCTCATTACTATTTACAATAGTTAAGTTTTATAAGTCATTTGTTAAAACGTAACGTAATATATTAGTTATTTGTAATTAAACTGTAGCAGTCACAGTCCATAAATGATTTTAAAAAAAATTTATAGCTTGGCAATAAACGTTTGGAAGATAATTGAGCACAATGTATTCAGACTGGTAGCACTGTAGCTCATTCAAACAATACCGTTCAATTTATTCAGTGTTGCCATTTCAAACGAACGCAGTTTACCCTAAACGTGTATGTAAAATATAGTTTTTACTATTGATTAAGTCGCAAATAGCGGATCCAATAAAAATTGCTGTGCATCAGAGCAGTCTGTTAAATCAACATTTAAAAAAAAACATCGAACACCCGATTCTATAGCATATTTCGAAATGCACCAGGACAGTATTCTGGGATTACAGGTTCAAGTCCCAGTAGAAGTTATCAATTTCCATCCAATTATTTTTAAATCACAATAGTAGCCAAAACTCCTTGGTCTGTTAAGAACAACAGTAACATCTTTAATAAGTATCCAAAGCGGGTTTAGAAGGGTCTTATCAAATTTGGCTGAATAGGGAAGGAAGCTCGAAGAGTAAAAGGGAACTTTGATGTCGGAACTGTGGGTTGCAAGTCCCGGGCATGACAAACTTCTTATTGGCCTTTCCTCTCACTAAGGCGCACTCCTCCATACTTTTTTTTGTTGCATCTACTACTGCCTACCCAAGCGATCAAATTTGACATTAATTGTTTTTCTGTATGTACTATTAGCACCCGCACTACGACGTCGTGTACAAACGGGGCCTACCCATACGTACAAATGCATATCAATTATTGAATGTGGCGCTTTAGTGCGGTAACAGGTCTGTACCATACAACGCTATGAATTCAGCATCTGCTGGGTGAATACATGGAACGCTGAGTAAATCTCTGTTGCCTAAATGTGGATCCGATACCGTGATTGTGAAGTATCGGAATAAAATAATTGATATATGACTATTATTCGACTTATATGTAATCGATGTGATCTTTATCGAGTGTGAGTGCGACAGAGAAGATTCATCGATGTCATAAGAATTACTTTGGCTACTTGTTCGCATCTTGTTCTATTTATGTATTCCTAGTCTACATCAAGGCGCTTTTTTGTTGCAACTAATATTTACTCTCGTAATTTCATCATTTCATGGACAAATAACTCGCATTTCGTTGATTAAAAATTGTATAAGGTCATAATCGTCTATCAATTAAATATATATTTTAAACCAGTAGAAAGCAAAATCTGATCATAGGCTAGTATTAATAAATGCATCTTAAAAATAAGATCGATCTTAAGATGAAGTTTTTACGTTTAATATATGGAACATCTGTCAAAAACTGCATCCAACTCGAATTTAGATAGATGTCAACCTTAAGATGCACTAATTTATACGAGCCTTAAAAAATAAAGTACCGCCAGCTATTTAACTCACTTGACCAAATATGAAATCAGAAAAACAGTCAAATGGCAGGTGTCAAAAATCCAAAATGGCGGATTCAAGATGGCCGCCATACACATTTAAATCATAAACTTATCGTCTACGTAGGTAGATTTCCGAATTAAAGACAATTTTCGAACATAAAAATTCTGTACGTATGTATTAGGTTCATGATTTGTATCGATTTGCTGCGACCGAAATGTCCATTCGCTTTTTTGAAAAGAAATTCCTAAAGGGATTCCGACTGTATGTTGCCGACCTAAAAGCGCGTCATTATTGAGACGCTATACTAATTTGACCTTATTCCTCAACGTGATGTTCTGATGCTTCATTAGTTTGGCGCATTCAACAATCAATAAGATGGTGAAAAGCCAAATGAAGGAAATGTACATCACACTGCTACACGAGTATAACCTTTATACCGACAGTCTAAGGTACCACATTGGTCAAGCATTAACGACACTGCATCAAGGTTAATAAATAAAGAGGAAGGAAATCAACATGAGACTGTTACGCGAGTATGACCCTTATACCGTTGTAGAATAGTAGCGAGATTAGTCGGGCGCGTTGAGTAGCGACTGCGAGTCGAGTAGCTGCGTGGCGTCGATGAGGCTGAGCTGCATGGAGTCTAGCGTGAGGTGATGCGTGACGTCACCGCGGTGCAGGCTGAACGGGTGGAAGCGGGGGGCGGCGCAGCGCGCGGGGGGAGGGGGGGTACACTCGCCGTTGGACTGCCGGCTCGACAGGATCGAGAGGGAGGATAGCTTCTCGTTTAGTTGGCTTATCTGTGGACAAGGTAACATAAATAAACATCTTTAGGAGGAAACTTATAAGGTGCAAAATTAAAAATTTTAACAGTGTTTCATCAAACTTGCACTTAAATAGTATCCAAACATACAGGTTAACTTAGCCGTGCTCCATATAAAAATTTATTAAGTGTGATAATATTATTCAAGTTTCTCACTAAAGCACTTAAAAATTTTGCAGGCTGCGTCTACTTCGAGAAGGTGACACTCGCCCAACGCATGTGTTTGTTTCTCGGATTAAGCATAAAGAGTGTAACCAGTTTTGTGGACAAAAAAAAAACCATCGAGCTTTCTTTTTTTCATGAAACCCAAGATAGGTAAGTTTTTTTTTAATTTATAGCACTCCGTCATGGCTGTATACCTACATAACTATTTGCCCTTAACGTTTCTGAACGAAACATTTGTATAATCTGTGGTGTGGGTAAAATCCACCATCCGCTTAAAAAAAGTTCACGTATTTCATAATAATAGTTGTGCTGACTTGTGTATTAAACCTATAATTCATAGTTATTTACTCGCAAATATGATGAAAAACATTGTAAGTTTCACGGGCGGTACGGAAATTACGAACCTCGACCTCAGTCTTCGACTTCAGGCTTCTACTAGAGCCTCGATTGTAATTCCTTACTTACCGGCCTTAATGCACAATGTACTATTTTGTGCTTGTAGATAAGATTCGTAACATTATTTGCTTGCTTAAATAATATTACTCATATTATCTCGAACAGTAAGTGGACACCAATAAATATGGGTATTTAAATTAACCCTAGGACCGTCAGCTATCACTATATATAACCATAACATAAATATTTTATGGCACACTTTCCTGAAAAACTATCACGCCTATAGATTTGTGCTTTAACATAGTAATTTAACTTCATATCTAAATTTGTTATCTGCAAAAAAATTAAAATTTTATAACCATAAAAATTGATCATTAACAATTTTGTATTCATTGGATAGAATGTTATTGTACTATCCGCGCCATCTGTTAGAAAATCAAGACATAACATCGCTGCACCAGAACCAAAATTAAATACTTAAATATATCATAGTTAATCTTCTAAATGCTAGATGACACCACTAGACTCAGGTTGTAAAATTAACGCGAGCCCTCACAAAGCTCAGCTTTTTTCTAGTAGTATTATAGTTTAGATAAAGTAGATAGTTAGTGAATGTAACCTGTTGCCTGAGCGCCATGTTGTACAGTGTGTACTGCACTTGCCCGGCGTGCGGCGCGTCGAGCGGCGCCAGCCAACGCTCGTAGCACTGCGACCACACCTCCATGCCGCCCACTGACGTGCACGGCTCCAGCCGGGGGAGCTCCGTACTCTTCTTTGTACTACATATTTGAGCTGAAAACAAACATTCATCTTTTACTCTAAAAATGCACGCTCTCTCTTAAACGTGATTATTTAATGTGTGCGTGCAGCGATTTTACTGTAAACTTTGACACGTTCGCGCATATCGCACACGCACCACTGAAAAACCCAATGATAGTTTGACAGTAAAACTGCTGGCCGCTGCCACTTCTGGCTGAATTAACTGAATTAAGACGCTGACAAGTGCTAAATAGCTTTACTTGAACAGATTTTAAGAATGGTGCTACATAGTCTGATATTTAGTTTGTAGAAAATTATGTCAATCTTGATCACATTATCTTAGGCCAAGAAAAGTACGAAACACGTTTCCTTAAAATTTTCTGCATAGAATAAAATTGCTAAGTTGACTCTTAATTACGCTTGTAACTTAAATATCTTATTTATGTACGTGTGAATGTATATGAAAATATATGAGTAAAATAGCAAACCCCTATCAAGAGAGACAAGAAAAGTGACATTTTCGATTTACGTTACAAACTTTTTGATATTAACCTTACTTTCGGATTTTACCTAAACTGATTGTGATTTCACCATTGCTGCCTCTATTTCACTCCTAAGCAGCCCGATAGAGTCAATATTTCGACATTTGACGGCGTCTTAACAATAATTGGAGTGCTAATGACAGCGTCTTAACAATAATTGGAGTGCTAATGACAGCGTCTTAACAATAATTGGATAATGACAGCGTCTTAACAATAATTGGATAATGACAGCGTCTTAACAATAATTGGATAATGACAGCGTCTAAACAATAATTGGAGTGCTAATGACAGCGTCTTAACAATAATTGGATAATGACAGCGTCTAAACAATAATTGGAGTGCTAATGACAGCGTCTTAACAATAATTGGATTATGACAGCGTCTTAACAATAATTGTAGTGGTAACGTCAGCGTATACTCACATAACCTCTGGTTAGGCGTGGGCGAGGCCTTGTTCCCCACGTACAGCGGGTTGTAGAACAGCGCCTTGTCTTGTTCCGAGAACTGTTCGCCCCAGTCCCACACAGGCCTCTGGACGAAGTTCTGCAACACAAAGGAAACATCCTCGTTTATCATATAATTGATGATTCCGTAAGAATTCTGTAAACTATGGTAGTTCTTATTCTGTCCAGACTAAAACCCACATTCGTGTTACACTAAGTATAACAATTATAAAAAAAATAGGGTTATTCTATTCATTTGTGAGTAATTTCAGTTTAGTGACCACCAAGTTACATAAAGACTAAATCTGTGTATAAAGCCCACAATTGAACACAACATACACGCATTTAAACAAAAAAACACTTGCCATAATAGTTGTTTTAATTCATACCCTTATGGAGTGAACTAGCTCTCACAGACACAGGGAACCCTACCGTGAGAGCTATAGTTATAAATTGTTATCTTGCTGAAAGTTTTAAATTGCAAACATTGTTAAGTTTTAGAATAGTTTTTAAGATAATAAAGGCCAAAATTTTTTGTAAAAAAAAAAAAATTATGTCAAGATTAACGACTGTTATTTGCAAGCATTCTACAAATTTGGATTTTAATAAAAACAAATATCTCAAAAATATTTTTAGAAACGCGTCGATAATTCTTCCGGTTTAGCTGCGTGGTGTTTGTAACTTCCCGTCGGCTTAACAGTAAAACTAGACGGAATTGTGACTAAATTTTTTTTTTTATATTTTGATGTGTTTTTCTAGAATACTTATTTATTTTTAGAATATTGGTTATTATTTAATATGGATTTCCGCAAAGTAACGCCTGAATCTATTAATTAAATTTGGATTTTTGAGTGAAAAAAAATAAAATCTAATATTTGAAATTTTCAGAATTCTTGCAGAATCGACACCATTATTTCAGTCTCGATCGTGCGCTCGGTGAGTCAAGACCTCCTGAAGATGCTTCGTTTAGAAGCGAAACTAGTCTGGTATTCTTCCGGTTAAGCTGCGTGATGTTGGTGACGTCACGTAGATAACAGGAAAATTAGGCGGAATTGTCACTAGATATATCATAAAATTATATCTTTTTTAAGTGTTTTATTTAAATATTATTTAATGTTTTTTTTAAGATACTTTTAAAAGTATTTGTTATTACCATTATATCACTGAAAATAAACATTTCGATAAAATACCTGCCACCTGCCATGAAGACAGACATGAGTCTGAACAGGTATTTGTTGACTTTGCAATTTTCCGTGTGTAGCTTAAAATAGGGATATTGAAATGAACCGAATTAAGCATAGGAATATGAAGAAAGTAAAGAACCGAGTAGTTCCCGACTAGTGACCAACTATCAATTTGGTCGAATAGCTTTTCCGACTATTCGATACATCCCTAAATGATTTATCGTGTTATTTGAGGTTTGATGATATGATTGTGTGCTCCGGCTCGAAGGACCAATATGTTCTGGATGATACGATTAGGTATTGACCCTCTGTGACCCGCCATCCTGTTTTCGGCGAGTTGTCTCGAAGGTGGCAAATGTTGTTTCCAAGAAATCCGTTAATTTTTAGGATTGGTAGTTCTCCTGGATTTTTTAATGACCCGATGTAGTCTGCGTATGTTTCAGCATCTAATTTTTGAATAAGAATGTAAACTAAATGTTGTCAAAATGTCAACACCAAGATTTTTAATGGCATTTAGTCATTCTATCGTGGTGCCATGCATTCTGTTAATTAATTATAGAGATGGTAGTTGAATATTTAGCAATCCTAACAGAATGGCTATGTGAGATGAAAAGAGAAGATTTCTTTTGTCATTAATACACACAAATCACACTATTATCAAATCGTCAGTTTAATAGTATGTGCTACCTTCTGTACAGCCAACTCCCTATCTCTGGCGCAGTTGAAAAGGAAGGTGTCGAAGAGATGGTTGTGGCAGCAGTCCCACAGCGTGGTGAGGTAGGTCTCGGAGAAGTGGAAGGCGGCCGGGAACTGCAGCTGCAGCTGCCACACGCAGTCCAGGAACAGCAGGAACACGGGCGCCGGCTGAGCGGCCAAAGGTTCCTTACCCACAGGCTCCTTAGGGTTGCCCGGACGGGGGAGGCCGAATCTATCACATACAAAGCAATATAATTTTCAACAGTTCTAAAGTTTTTACTACCTTTTACAAGTATAAAAGGTAGGTATCTTTTATTGGTAATAAACGTGGAGTTAGAGTCTAGAATTGCACCTCACATATTTTACTGTAGGAGACGAATGGAAAAATACCAGGTAGGTAACGTAGGTAAAGCGTCTTTTAAAAAACTCATTTTATACTGCGATCTCGAACACGCCTGCCAAGCGTGGAGATTATACCCCCAACCCCTTAATGGTCGTTGATGTGGAGCAAAAACAGTGTTGCCGAAAGAACTGGGACCCAACTCCCACCTTTTATAAACTATTATGGAAAGCAAACGTCGTTGTTTCAAGTTTAAATTATTGATACATAGGTTGGTACCGTGGCCGTCACGAAACAATAATGTTCATATAGTGCTACCTCTGTCGCACAAATGACTTGATTCAATGCATGCATCCCGCTCTCACGTAGAAGTTCTAATGTAAGTATACTATAGTGATATGTGGTGGTGCGAATTAAAATTGTAGATGTAATGTTAAAATATGACTGAATTAAGAGATGGGAGTTGGCCCCCTGACCCTTGAGGTACCCCGGCATTTATTGCCAATAGTTCCGATGAGCAGCCATCAATGACTACTCGTAACGAACGTACCCTCAAGAAGTCATTAATCTGCGCACACAGTCTGGGAGGTAAACCATATACTGAAAATTTACCAATAAGGCTATCGCCATACCCTCTCGAAGGCCTTAGAAATATCCAGTGAAACTGCCAATGCTTCACCATATTTTTCCAAGGCCTCGCTCCATATATGAGTGGCATATACAAGAAAGTCTCCAGTTGACCGGTTCTGGCGAAACCCATATTGCCGGTCACTCAAGAGGACATTCGGTTCAAGACAGCCAAGGAGCTTTTTGTTCAGTACACGTTCCATTGTCTTACAAATTATGGACGTGACTGAGATAGGCCTGTAGTTGGCAGGGTCGGCACGACTTCCTTTGTTGGGCACGGGCTGCACGTTGGCAGACTTCCAAGCTTTCGGTACTTGCCCAGTCTCAAGAGAAAGGCGGAAGGTGTCAGGATCAGAGTCAATTCAGGCGCACATGTCCACAGAACTATGGCTGGTATGCCGTCAGTGCCACTAGCCCTGTTCACGTCTAAATTGCGTAGCGTTTTACGTACATCAATCTGTCGAATGCGGATTGCCGACATGGTCGACTCGCAGACAGATTAGTACAGCACTACCAGCATCTTGACGTGAAGATTCCGGAAAGAGTGCAGCAAATAAGTTTGCTCCCTCCTTACCAGCGTGAGCCAATGACCCATCAGGTTTCAGCAGTGGAGGCAATGAGGGGCTGCAGAAGTTCGCTTCAACCGACTTAGCCAGGAACCACAATGCTTTACTCCCTGCGGGATAAGAAGAAAAACAAACTTGCTGCCAAGGATAAGATGCATGAAAAAAACTCATCCCATCCCAATCTGCTGACTTGTATCGCCATATCGGTCGGGTGCCTTTTGGGCTGGGGTCAAGAATGGACTGATACAGACTTCACCAGACAATGGTCGGAGCTACCTAGCGGTGATGATACCGACACCGTGTAACGGTCTGTATCTGTTAGCAGCAGAAGGTCCAAACAATTGGCTGTGTGACTTTCAACATCTGGTAACCCAGTTGCCTCTTGGACTAGTTGGGTTAGAGCCACCAATTGAAACTATTGACTTGACTGATGAGAACACTATATGTAGTCAAATTCCAGTGTTTCAGAGCCATAAAAAAATCAAAAAGTATTTTAAGCTTAAGAAACTGATGTTTAAGTGCAAAAAACAACTTAAAAACCTAAACTATTTCAAGAAAAATGTGAATTTTGTGAAAGATAAGCTGCTATTACAGGAAAAACTTCAAAATTGTCTGGATGAAGTAGAAATCACAAAACAATTGTATGATGATGATACTCTGAGTCTTCGCTCTGAGCTGATAGACAAAGAGAAATTATTGCAAAATATTTTCTCTAGCTACTTATCAGCGCAAAACCATCTTAGTGAGCACTACAATGAAGCTATAAGTTTAATTGATCTCGTGACCACCAATATGGAGAGTGTGAGAACTATTGAGTGTGCATGCTCAAAGTCTTTTGGTCAGCCTCAACCAACCAGAGAGCCCCATGCAATACCAACAATTTGCCATACACCTCTGCCATTGAACAAAACATACACAGAAGCAGCGCAGAGGGAGAATCAGAGTATCACCACTAACCAGGATATGGTTACGAAGGTTTTGGTATTTTCAGATGCAATAGGCAAAAATTTTGGTTCATTATTAGGTAATTCACTTCACTGCCCTGTCGAAAATTACTGCATGCCTGGTGCTTCTTATGCACAGATTGAGAAGAAAATTATGGCTTCTGAAATTGATAGGAATACCATAGTTATTGTGTACTTAGGCCAAAGTTTAGGTATTGGCATTTAAAATTATGTTATGTGCTTTTCCCTATTCAGAGGCACTGACAAAAAATCAGAATGAGCATATTCATTCATTAAATAGTATATTATATAATATGACATGTCGTCATAGTGACAAACTTTTATTTTTTGACTGTAATAAATTTATTACTAAATTTATGTTGACTCGGGATAGGATGTACCTACCTAAAAAATATAAGAATCTGATTGCTACTTTGGTAGCTTATAATATTGAGTCGGTTATAGGAAATATAACCATGTCTTCTATTGACGATACAGATTTTAGGACATGTACTAATAAAAATGTTGAGTCAAACTGTTTAAACTTTTAAGTCCGACAACAGGGAAGTGTTTTGACATAGCACTGTACTACCAAAATATAAATCGCTTCTCTGGCAAAATACTTGAAATTGAAATGCTCTTAGATAAATATCCTTTTGATATATTATGCTTTACTGAAACATGGCTAAGAGCTGATACAATGTTATTTAATGTTAAGAATTTTAGTGTAGGCAGTGCGTTTAACAGATCATCTGCAGAAGGAGGAGGGTGTATTATTCTTGTAAAAAATAACTTAAAATTTAAACAACGCCATGACTTAGTCAGATGTTCTGTTGAACGTGTCTGTGAAGTTGCTTGTGTGGAGGTGGACAGGCATCTTGTGTTGTGTGTATATCGACCACCTACAGATCAAGGTCATGCTCAAAATTTTGCAGAATTTTTATCCACTATGGAAAGTATACTGCAGAAAATCTCTAAATGTAGAAAACCCATATTTGTATGTGGTGATTTTAATATAGATATTTTAATGAATTCTAAAAATAAGACTGATCTTATTTCATTATTTAAGTCATTTAATTTGAAATTTCTGTTCTGTGAGCCCACTAGGATAACAGACACATCATCTACCTGTATAGACAATATATACTCAAACTGTAAGATTAAAGAAAAGTTAATATTGAAAGGTGTTAGGTCTGATCATGAGGGCCTTGCGATAAAATTTGATGGAAATAGAGAAACAGAGAGGTATGAAGTTGAACATAGGCCGTTAACAACCAGTAGGCTAGAAACTCTTGGTAGGTACCAATATAGAAGCTAAGCTTGGCATAACAAGTTTTTCTCACTGTGACCCGAATGACATCTACAATAACTTATTTTCTTTAGTAAATATTGAGTTTCAAAAAGTTTGTCCAAAAATAAAGAAACAAATAAATGGAAAATTGAAGTTTGGTGATTGGGCAACTAGAGGTATTCGAAAAAGTAGAGATTATTTGTTTGATCTTTATCGCAGGAAAAATTTGACATCTTGCAAGCAGTTTCATGATTATGTTAGGAACTATTCAAAAACTTTTAAGTCTGTTTGCTTGTGTGCTAAATCTCTTTTTATTAGAGATAAAATTAGCAAGTCTAAAAATAAAATAAAAACCATTTGGAAGACTATAAATATTGAGACTGGTAAAAATAAACCTAGAGATTCAAGATATGTCTTAACTATTAATAAAAATCAAATCTCTGATCCAATACAAGTGGCGAATATATTTGAAATTTTTTTTTCTAACTTACCCCTAGAAGTCACTAAATCATTGGATTCTTGTCCCAATGTAGCAGAAGCCCTATTAAAACATAATTTTCCCTGCAAAACACCGGACTTTTCTTTTAGATACACGACAAATTTTGAAATTATAAAGACATTCAAAAGTTTGAACATAAATAGTACTGAAGACTTGTGGGGTATGTCAGTTAAAGTGGCAGAGTCTATAATTTGCATTATCGCACCATAATTAGTAACAATATTCAATCTTTGTGTCGATAGAGGAAATTTCCCCGACTTAATGAAACTATGTAAAATCACTCCAATTTTGAAGTCGGGGGCTGCATCTGACCCTTGCAATTATAGACCTATTTCCATCCTACCTGTTCTGAGTAAAGTATTCGAAAAAATTATGCTCAAACAACTTATATCTCATTTTAATGAGCATAATATATTGAATGAGAATCAGTTTGGTTTTACTAAGAGCAGATCCACTACAGATGCAGGTGTTCATTTGATGTCACATATACTTGAAGCCTGGGAGAGTTCTCATGATGCTATTGGCGTATTTAGTGATCTTTCCAAGGCATTCGACTGTGTAGAACACTGCACTCTGATTCGTAAGCTTTCACACTATGGTATTCGTGGAAAAGCTTTGAATCTAATAGAGTCTTATCTGTCAAACAGGCTACAGATGGTTGGAATAAATGGCAATACTTCTTCCGGGTCTTTGGTAAAAATAGGTGTACCGCAGGGATCAATTTTGGGACCTTTTCTGCTCCTAGCGTATATTAATGATCTGCCTTGCATGGTCAAAGATTTCTGCAATATTGTTTTATTCGCCGATGATACCTCTCTGATTTTTAAAGTAGATAGGAAAGATAGTGAACTCATTCATATAAATAATGTGTTATCTATGATCTCTGAATGGTTCACCGCTAATAATCTTCTCTTAAATTCAAAAAAGACCAAATGTTTAAAGTTTTCTTTACCAAATGTTCCTTATGTTGAACCAAACATTAAGCTTGGCTTAGATAAACTCTCTATTGACAAAGCGACAGTCTTTCTGGGAATCAAAGTGGACTCAACTTTACAGCCGGAAGACTTAGTTCTGCTGCATATGCAGTTTGTAAGATAAGACAGTTAACAGACGTAGCTACTGCACGGCTAGTTTATTTCGCGTACTTCCACAGTATTATGTCGTATGGTGTATTGCTGTGGGGAGCTGCTGCTGAGATAGAAACAATCTTTATCTTACAAAAACGTGCAATTCGAGCCATATATGAAATGGATCCTATGGAATCTCTAATGGATCTTTTTAAAGAAATTGATATATTAACTTTACCGAGTCTGTATATATTTGAAAATATTATGTATGTTCGGAAAAATTTGAGTAAATTTTAAATTAAACAGTGACAACCACGATTACAACACTAGGAACAAATATAAATTAACGGTACCGTGTTTTAGATTAGCAAAGACAAATAAAAGGTCCTTTTTAGGTAATTGTGTGCGGTTTTATAATAAAATTCCCGAACATATTACAATGCTCACAGAAGGAAAATTCAAATTACACTTGAAAAACATTTTGATTAAGAAATCCTACTACACAGTTTGTGATTACTTAAACGACAAAAATGCTTGGAAAATTCCACCTCTGCCAAGCCATCACCTGTCTCCTACGTAATTTAAACAAATATTGTAATTATTGTATTATACTGTTTATAACAAATTGTAAACAGACCTTTAAAAGAATGGCCCCGAGTTTCTTGCCCGTTCTTCTCGCAGTGGCTCTATAAATTTTTTTGCTGAACGTGGCAGTACAATGTAGAATATTTCAATATTAAAGTTTGTAATTGACCTTCATAAGAGCGTCGTAGACGCCTAAATTGAATAAATGATTTTGAATTTGAATTGAATTTGAGATTGAGTGGCAAGGCTAACTTGCGCGTTTCTCTCCCAGTATGGTCTGTGTTCTGGAATGGGAGGGAGTAGCCATTCCTGGTGGTGAGCGATAAAATCACCCAGGAAGACTGATTCGGCAGTAGGATACCTCTGTTGTGCCACATCAGCTGCTCCACGTCTCCAGTGTGCGAGCGGTAGACACCGGCATGGAGAATTTTCTCTATGCCTGTATCCACCAATACCATATATAGACACAAGAAGAGCTGGGGTCTTCAAGATTACGCCGATAGCAAATGTCATCACGAGCGTAAATGCAGACACCCGAGCGTGGTTTGAACTTATGCTCAAGGGTGTAGCCCGGGTAGGCGAGATACGACGTGTCCGTTGGATTCGTGGTCTGCGGTCTTCAGGTGCAAATGGACAGAATCGAGGTTTGTGTGCAGGCCTCGGATAGTAGCGAGGTGCACCTGAAGAGCGAGGACGTGCTTCCGCTGTGAAAACGCCTTACTGTTTCTATTTTTTGTCATAAATTTGAGCCTCATTCTCCAATTTATGACAAAGAAGATGGAAGCTACTTACTGACACAGTGACATACAGAACAACTCTACATACAGGGGGAACCAAACTCGAAGACCGCGGGGACGCCCGAGCCCCCCCAAGAGTGTCCATCGGGTCTTCGCATCCGGTCGCCAACCGGCACGATGGCGCACTCCTGGGATTATTCGCTAGATGGCGGGGCAGCCTTTTGTGTGTGGCTATTAGCTCACTACTTGTTTAGGGCTAAATCCCACGGACGCGAGCAGACTTTGTCCCTCATAAACGTTGTGATTAACCCCAACAATGAGGCGAGGCGACGTTGATGTGGTGCCGAGGCAATCCTACATCATCATCATCATCAGCCGGATGACGTCCACTGCTGAACAAAGCCTCCCCCATAGATCGCCACAAAGAACGGCTATTAGCCACTTGTAGCCATTGGCTACCCGCGACTTTCACGATATCGTCAGTCCACCTAGTAGGGGGCCTACCAACTCTACGTCTTCCGGTTTAGTGTGGTAACCACTCGAGAACCTTTCTTCCCCATCGGTTATCATTTCGTCGAGCCATGTGGCCCGCCCATTGCCACTTCAACTTACAAATTCTGAGAGCTATGTCGGTGACTTTGGTTCTTTGGCGAATATCCACGTTCCGGATTTTATCGCGCAAAGAAACTCCGAGCATAGCTCTCTCCATAGCTCGTTGAGCGACTCTGAGCTTGTCCATGAGGGCCACAGTTAAGGACCACGTCTCGGTGCCATAAGTCATCACTGGCAACACATATATACAAACAATATCTACGTTTTATTTTAAATCGGTAACAAGTGTTCCAACTCGGTAAGATTCTACGCGCATCTCGTTGAGTTTAATATCTATACGTCCGTAAAATATTGTATTTTCAAAATATACTATTCGTTACATCGTTTTGTATGTGAATTCTAATTTCACACGTAGATATAAAATAAACAATAGAGCTATAACTGGCAAACCCAAAGCATATATTTGAAAATGTGTGTAACATGTTCTTTAACCATGCCCATACAATTGTTAAGTCATTGTCATGTTAGCTTGTCAGTCAGAGCATGCCCGGGGTGGATGACGCCTATTCGAATCCCGCACATGACTATAATTTTTCCTCACGTAAAGTAATTTTGTTATGTAAAGTACATTGGTATGGAATTTGTTACGAAGGACACTAACTTTAAGGACACTGCGCATCAATACTTGCCCACACATCAACTAACAGTTATCACCAGTGATCGGAATAGGCTGAATGATTTTACGTACTTACATCACGTTGTCATAACATGGATATGCCATTTTTTCCGGAAAGTTCCGATATTCACGGGATTGCGTTACATAATATTATTAAAATATTGATTCAGTAACTACTTCAGTAACAAATCAAAGTCTTTAGATCCAAGCCAAATTCGTCGTTTTAAGAAGATTCCAGAAAGTCCCTACAAATCACGATTTTCACAACACAGCAAAGAAAGAAACGCACTCTACGAACCGAAGTAAGAGAATGAGATAGGTAATTGCGATATTGTGCACGTGCGCGCTATATTTTGACAAACACACAATTAGTCATTGAAGATATGCAGTTCTGATTGGCTGCAATTGTGCTTACAAATGATAAGGTGACAAAAGACCCTATTTGCCGAGTTATAGGTACTTATTATTATTCATGGTATTTATACCGAATCTGATCTCGTTTATACTGAGTTATTTACCTGTGAAGTGAGCGTGCGCGCAATATTCTGACGAATAATAAATTAACCATCGAAGATGCTCAGTCCTGATTGGTTGCAATTGTGCATACGAAGTATAAGGTGACAAAAGACCCCATTTCCCGAGTTATAGTTACCTAATTTTTTTTGTATGTAGAGCTAATTTGATCCCTATTTATACTTAGTTAGGTTTTTACTTAAAGATTTTGAACACCACAGTTTTATTTGCTATAAAATACCGGTCACATATGGCGCTCTAAGAGCATTAAAGTTATACAGAAAAAAAATGCTCATATTGATACGTTACTCACCTTACGCCTCCACGTAATATTTTTGATATTCCGGGAAAAAAAAGAATGAATTCAAAATTCCGAAATCTGGGAGGCTTATCCATATTAACATATACGTTCGAGATCATTGACCCTAAATCATTCTACCTATTCCGATCTCTGGTTATCACCGAGGACGTTTGTACAAAAGGGACTCACCTATCACAAAACGGATGTCCCAACGCGAGCCATTCCTTCTGCACGAGTGATTGGAAGCCCGATATGGTGCGGAAGTACGGGTCCACCAGCAACTGCGTCAGGGACGATACCACCGAACAGTAGTCCACGCCGTCACCTATGTAAGCAATGTATAAGTTACAAATACAAAAGAACTTGCTCGTTCTTATAAACTAAAATAGCCCTGCGGATACTATTTTATTTGTACATCAGTAATAGTAATATTACAATGTATGTAATAATCAATGCTTTTTGTAACGTTCTGTTACACCTAATATATTGCTGACCTAGGGCCGTATCCCTCACAAACCTATTTACGCGTTGTCAGCAGTATTTTCCTGTATATAAACGGTGACTTCCAAAATTAAGTGCTCATATTTATTGTGATAACTCCAAGAGTCACCAGACTTAGTATCAGTATACCCTTCAGGTGGAACCTCTGCCCTAATTAGTACCAAAAGTGAGTTGCGGGAACTTGTAAGTCAATATGTAAATTAATAATTTTATATTTTCAAATAAAGTAAATGTGTCTGTGTCCGTAATTATTTTTTTTTAAGACAACTGAATAGGTCCACACAACAGTTCGTAGGAGTCTCGGCCAAGACCGTAGCCCGAGCTCCCGCGTTGACTAAAAAACAACGTTATTAATATGTGATATAAACATTACAAAAGCCCCTATTGCCCTGGGATAGCCTTTTGATTTAAGCATAGAGTGGTGATTACAAAATTACAAATTTACGATAGTATCTTTTTTAAGTCATGTGCTGGATTCGAACCTGCGTCCATCCACTCCTTTAGCCGCGTTATCTTCTAATCCAATTGAGATAACATGCCCGCACATGACTTACATTTTTTCAAAAATATTACATAAAAATATTAAAATAGAGTGGTGATGTTCACCAGTATATAATAATTTTAAAATTGTTGAGTGTTAAATGTTTAAGATAACCTACCTAAGTATAATGTGTAACATTACTAATTTAATTATGTTAATAAAATGATTATATTATTCAATTTACCACTATAAAAGCGGTTATCAATAAGACAATATGTATGAAAATTGATTCACAAGCTAGCAAGTAACACATTTCTCTATGTTCACAGCCCAGAGGTTAATTTGAATTTAGATATCTTCCATCGTTTATTTAATGTTATTGTGACGGAACAAGTTCGAGGCCCACCTGATGTTAAGCGGACTAACCTCTGCCTGCAATAGATGCATGCAGATGTGACGATTTGCACTGCGCCCGTCACATTGAGACATACAGTTGTTAACTCTCATGTGCCTGTAATTTTTCTGGATCTCATTGACTGATGCCAGAACACACCGTCAGGTGCTGGTGACTGATTTTCTACTTGAGGGTGGTAGCTAGCCAGGCGAGCAATCGCAAAATGCCCTTCGACCATGCGGTGAAGCTCAAGCCAGCGGTGGGGATCGAACCAGGGCCCTGCGGCACGGCAGTCCATGGCTATCACCACTCGGCCATCATTGCTTCATAAATTAATTAACTAAAATAATAAACTTAATTCTTTCTTCATGAATTTAAATTTTAGTTTGAACACAATAAGAAGTACTATAATTAAGATAAAAAAGTTCATGAATTTAGTTTTTCTTTGAACATAATAGGAACTTATGGCATTTTAATTTAGGAAATTCTCATCGAATCAGCACCATAATATACGTAAAATTTACTTACATTTTTTATTAATGTATGTAATTATATGAATACTACCAGTCTCAGGCTTAAGTTTAGTAGGGGGGTCCACATGACGTCTTTTGAGTTATATAGAAATATTTTCTTCGTGTTCCTACTATGCAGTGTTAAATAGAAAAGTTTGAGATAGTGTTTGAGCCAGTGGGGTGCCGGGCTAAAATGTCACCCCCCTCATTGCTACCCTACCCCCCTCATTGGTGTCGTAAGAGGCGACTAAAGGTAAAATACCGGAAGGTGGGCAGAAGCGCCTTCTGAGGAACTGATATCTTAAAACTGTGATTCCCAAGACGCCTGCCAAGACTGAAGTTTATGGCAAATCCCCCTTAATGGGGGAGGCTGTGTTTAGCAGTGGACGATCCGGCTGATACAGTACAGTTTGTGAAGGTGACTGACCTTCCTGTAGTACAACAGTAACGTTGTCGGCGAGGCAGGCGGCGGCCTCGTCGGCGAAGGCGATGCAGTTGGCCACGTGGCGGAGCCAGCGGCTGCTGTCCAGCATCGAGTAGTAGGCAGAGTCCTGCGTCTGGGACATACAAGCCAACATTATATAGGGTTATTGGTTAATGGCTAACCTCTTAGAGTTGACATCTGCTAGTCCTAACAAACATAATGAGATGTTTTTTTTTGTTTAGATTAAAAAAAAACAAATTTTTAATATACTTTTTGGGTTTTAATGTCTACTTCGAGCTAAGAGCGCCCTTAACCGTAGTCCCTTTGAATATAGTTTTAAATATTTACATTGAGCAAAGTAATAAAAAATATGAAAAAATATATTACAGGCACAAGAGACTTTTAACATCAGATAGCCCGCGTGCTTATTCCGTCAAAAACACATAAAAAAAAACATGTCTAAATATTTGTTAATTATTTAAATATGCATTTCCGCAAAGTAACGCCCAAATCTAATCATTATTTCTTTACATATATATTTATTCCAAGCAGAGAAATACATTAATGATTAAAATGTAATTGGATTGGTTCCGTGCTCTGCCCTGTAGTCGAATCGACATGGTGGCGTTTCTATACAAACACTTCAACGCTTCGATATACCTATAGTCAATTTGGCATCGCTGAAGAGACTGCAGTACAGGCCAGGTTTCAATTGAACTGAAAGCTTTATCATAGTCCACCGCAATGGTCTTTTGTTAGTGCGTTTTAGTTAGTAAGCACGATTTGTCTCTGTAGGCGTTTCGATATTTATATACTTGACATACTGCTACTTAGTCGATTAGCATTCATGTTCGTTTTGCTTACCAGTCGTTCTGATATAGATACGAAATTAAGACATAGGCACCAACATTCTATCTGTTTTGATTCAAATAGCACATCACCGTTCTCTCTGACAGCACTAGACAAACAAAAATTTTTTTTCCGTTTGGTTAAGTTAGTTGTTTGTTGTAGTTACCCAGAACCCCCCGAGAGTGGTGGGGGTGCACAGCTCGACCAGTTTCTTGTAGGAGGCCTGCAGCTGCGGCAAGGGCGGCAGCACTCCGGCGCCGGCGCTGCTCACGTAGGTGTTGCCGCACAGGTAGATCACGTGGGGCGGAGTTAGCTTCGGGTGGGAACGACGCACCTACACATCACAATAATATCATTATACATTCTAATATTTTACATTTCACCTCGTTTAGTCACCCTGTGACCATACATTATAATACATAATTATTATACTTTTTACACGGTGATCTCGATCACTGCTAAGTGTTTGAATAATTGGGATATATATAATCAGTAATATACGCGATGCGTAACGTTTTTAACTAGTTTACGTGTAATAATCGAGACATCTAAAGGCGCTGACAAGTGCTAAATAGCTTTACTTCAAAAGATTTTAAGCAAATTTTTAAAATACATTTAGTTTGTAGCTGTAAGAAAATTATATGTTAATCTTGATCACATTATCCAATCCATAGGCCAAGAAAAGTTATTAATTATTTATTCCCTTAAAAAATCTCTATAGCATTGTAATGAAAAATCTCTGTAGAATAATATTGCAAACTTGACTCTAAATTACGCTTGTAACGTAAATATCCTAATAACTTACCTATGAATGTAAATGAGAATATATCAATAAAATAGCAAAACCTTATCAAGAGGGACAAGAAAAGTTACATTTTCGATTTACGTTAGGTACTACTTCTGTGTTATTAAGCTTACTTTCGGATTTTATCTAAACTGAAGGAAACATCACAAACCTCTCTTTCACTCCTACGCAGTCCGATAGCGACAAAATTTCAGCATTTGACAGCGTCTTAAGAGACGAGCGCAGGCTGGATTTTCCATACAAACTTAATGCCTTTTAATAATAACAAATATATCAAAACTATTTTACGGAACAATTACATAAATATATTAGAGAAATACTTAAAAATAATCTATCTAGTGACATTTCCACCTAATTTTGCGGCTAAGCCGACTACATCAAGTCATAAGCGCCTCGTAGGCAAACCGGAACAATCATTACTCATTTCGCTTCTACACGAAGCATCCTCAGAAGGTCTTAACTCTTCCAGCACACGATCGAAAATTTATCACACAATAGGTAAATTAGGCGGAATTGTAACTAGATATATTTATAAAGCATAGTTTTTATCCAACTGCGCAAAAAGAGGTTAATGATTTTGCGTGGTAACCGACATACGCCCATGCGGGGCCGCGGCTGGAAAGCTAGTCTTAAATAAAGCTTTATCTCGTTGGACAATTTTAGAAATTAATAAATTTTTATCTGACTGTCTTATAATATATTCTAAATATATATATGACCACCGATAGTATTGTCACTTTACATATTTAATTATATATATTTGCAAATGTACTCTTTTACTTTTATTGGCATCCAACATAAACAAAAACTTTACGTTCGTAGTTCATATGAATAAGTTATGTTGTTAGAGTATATGTAAAGTGTTAACCTGTTCTAGCAGCACGCTCTCCGCGGTGGCGGAGGCGTCGGTCTGCAGCAACTCTCCGCTGCGCAGCAAGGCGGCGCCCTCCGGCCTGCCCCATACCCATATCGGCACCCGCCCCGACCTGAAGTGCCGCGCCGACTCCATCAAGTTATAATCTAAAATACACAATGTACAAAATATTTTTTACACCAAATCATAAGGATTGAATTCTCCCCGCTTCTCATTTCCACGGTAGCTCAAATTGGCAGTGCATGTTCCGGCCCGAAGGACGGATGGTCGCGGGTTCGTATCCCGCCTGTAAGCCTGCTTTGTATTGTCCTTTGGTTGTCATTTTGTAAACTCATCATCACGATTGTAATAAAATGAGGAAAGCAGTATTTGTTTTAAAATTATGATTGGCCACTACCAAAGGATAACCTACAGCTTAGAAAAGAATTAGAAGACATTTGCATGAAGACCCAATAAATTCCCTGTAGTCAGAACCTCACAATATTACCTATGGGAATGAATTAGGCGTTTACCATTTTGCATCAAGACTAAATAAATTAGACGTCTACGATTTTCCATTAGGACTAAATAAATAAGGCGTCTACGACTTTGCATCACGACTTAATTAATTAGGCGTCCACCATTTTGCATCAGGACTAAATTAATTAAGCAGGCATCTATTCAAGCTTGAGTCATGCTGATTATCTCCAATTTAGATGACGCCTGAATATACTTAATTAAAACTACCCGCAATTGCACAAATTAAATTTTATTTTTGGTTTAACATTTTTGAATGTTGCACCATTTTGGACTTTAATTCTAATAAAATATGAGCTTACGTATATATCTTTATTTTATTTTGAGGAGCAACAGAATTACATCCATTATTGGACATTGACAACAAAAGGAATTTGAGAATATCACCGTTCCAGATTACTACAAACGGTACGGTTACCATGTTCCTACTGGTAATACAATAATGATTTTACCTAGAACAGAACTGGGCACTATGAGCGTCTCTCCAGCAGTTAACATGAATGCGTCCGATGTCCCATTGATGCATGTTATCCTCCAGTGTGGACACTCGCACCGCTCCAACTCTCGCTTCCAATCACCTGGAATGAAACAAAAAAAGATTTTGAAGCAGTGATGGCTCAGTGGTATTGGCTATGGACTACCGCGCAGCAGGTTCATGTTTCAAATTCCGCCGCTGGCTTGAGGTTCACCGCATGGTGGAAGGGCATTTTGCGAATGCCCGCCTGGCTAGCGACAACCCTCATGTAGTAAATCTGTCGCCAAGCACCTAATGGTGTGTTCCAGCAGCTGTCCTTGAGAGCCAGTGAAATTACAGGCATATGAGACATAACAACTATGTGTTAAGGTGACGGGCGCAGTGCAATCCATGACTTGTGACGAAATGTATTTGTTATAGGCAGAGGTTAGTCTAGTCCTTTTAACATCAGGTAGGCCTCGAGCTTGTTCTGTCACATTAACATTAAAAAAAAACTACATTTCATATATAAGATTTTAACTCTATTGCTCATTCTTTCGACTTGCTACTTCGAATGCATTCCTAAGGTGTGTTCGCATCAGCGGCCAATTATAAAGCCGAGGACCAACATTTAACATAATATGGTCCTTGTGTTTTAAGTGAACACATAATTACTAAGGCTAGTTACCACCCTCAATTAGGAAAACTGTAGTAAAGCACCCAACGATGTGTTCCAGCAGCTGACAGCCTCCTTGAGAGCCAGTAATTCTAGGTTAGCCTGAAGAACATCTTTGACCACATCATCACTTACCATCAGGTGAGATAGTGGTAGTAGCATGTCAAAGGTTAAACGGGCCTTCTGAAGAACTGACATCTTTCACTGCGCTCCCCAAGACGCCTGCCAAGTTATGCATTAGGAACCCATTCCACCATGGGGGCAATGGCCCATGCGGTCTATAGCCAGCGCATAACAACTAATGTCTCACTGACTAGGGCAGAGCTGTGTCACGCAGCCGTTTTAAGAAAACGGACATGTGACGCTTACCATCGAGAGGGTGACTTGCCCATACCTTCATATTCATAAAAAAGGTCATACGTCTTTTGTCATAGGACAGGATTTTCAACCGAAATCGTTAACAAAACAGCTGATTGAAAGGTCAACGACCGCGAGGACATTGAACCCATTACCTGGTCGTAGAAACATGTTCATATCGGGAGGCAGCGTCGGGTAGTACGGCTCTCTGTATTCGTACGCGAACAGCAGATCGTGTCTCTTCGGGAACGCGTGGTGCATCAGCGCTATTGCTATCATACGTCCGCTGTCGATCGGGGAGTTTGCGAAACTGAACGTGAGGACTTTCATGTTCTGAAAGAAGATAATTTTACGATTATATTTCGCTCGCTAAACATGCGGCTATTATTTAGATACTTTTCATTTGCTTAAGTGTCATAAACGTTATGAAAACAATGAATTCTTCGCACATGGTTCCTTAGTGTTCCGCGATCGCCTCAGCACCGGCGCGGCTCTGTACTTAACCGTGGCCTTAACTCTAGCCGTTCAGTATTATTTGTATGAAACGAACACACCGGCTTGGCTCGGGAAACTCTAGCTAGTTATTATCCGAGTTCAAATAGCGATAGTCCGCACGTCGGAACTTCTTAATTTAGGCTGAGGTCAACCTGAATAAAGATATAAAATCCTATCGACTGATTTACCTCCACGACGAAATTACCAAGTGATACAATAATATCATCACTAAACTTGGCGATTGTGTGTAGCTCTGCTGACAATACAAAAATACGGTGTAATAATTCTGGTCTGATGATGTAGCTGGTAGGTGGATCACGGATTTCTTGAATTTTTGTTTTATCGATCTAATTAATTTTATAAATTGACGAGTTTTGACTTTATTTATTGATATCTGTGTATTATGATGATGACCACCCAAGTTGGACTTATTTCTAAACTAGTTGCGCCCCCTATATTCTACGTTTCATCCATATCGGTTTAGCCGTTTCAGCATGAAAGATTAACACTTACACAGCACCCCACACCATTAGTATTTTTATAATTACTAGCCGTGCCCCGCGGTTCTACCTGCCTGAAAGAGTAACAAACGGTCACACATCCTACTCACACAAACATTCGTGTTTATAATAGAACATCCCTATTTGCTATCCCTTAGGCACATAATCACCTCAAGGTTATTTACTGCTGATATAAGCTTTAAAACATCCTCTCCTGATTGTAAGTAATGTTGTGGTCGAATGTAGGAAAATTACTTAACATAGAATAAGACAGCTGCAGGAAATAACCAAAGGATATTTATTCGATTTCTCGAGAATGGTTTCTGGCCACGCGTCTTCGATATGTTCTACTTGGCGCGAGTATTGAAACTTGAGGAAGCAAAATTCTAGGTTTGAATCCATGAGCCGAGTCAGTGTACGGTCACGATTCATAGATACGAAACGCAAAATAACCTTGCCGTCGAGCGAAACATAAAATTTTTCACGTTACTACAAAATGCTAGGTGCAATAAAAAGAGCTCAGTTAATTGAGTAAGTTAGTGTTTATATATTATATTACATATTTAAAGTTAAGTTTAAGTTTACTTATTAAGTAAAATTAGTAACATTAAATGTTTATATTTTTTATCAGACTTCAAAAAAGGAGGTTCTCAATTCGTCTACTTATATTTTATGTTTGTTACCTCAGAACTTTTGACTGGGTTAACCGATTTTTATAATTATTTTTTTATTTGATAGCTAATGCTTGTCGTTTGGTTCAATTTCATCAAAATCGGTCAAGCCGTTTTTGAGTTCCACTCCAATAATAGGTACTTTTGAACTATCACGGTACCGACTTCAACAAGTAATTTTTGAGTGTTGAAGTCGGTTCCATTTTAGGTAAAGTTTCTAATTTTAAAAACCTTTTCACGTTGCCGGATAAAAAGCGATTTTGCAGATTCCGAACGACAACTTTACCGAGCATGTGAGGTGAACATAATTTCACTAAGTTTTTAGTCCAACATCTTTGGGCAACGTTCTACACAACTTATCAAAATTTCAAGGTTTGTAACTTATCCCGTTCACGATTTAGAGACCCGTTACATATTGAGACAGACAGAGAACGGAGTGTCATAAACAGAGCTTCGTTTTTCCCTTTGTGTATAGAACCCTAACATTACATACAAATGTTTTTAATATTTTTATTCATGATGGGTTCACGTTTGACCACACCCCGCCTGATGTTAAGCATTGATGTGGTCTAAGATGGAGCACGCTTACCTAAAATAAACTTATTTACGATCGATTTGAAAACACCCATGTTGTTTTCACCGGGAAAAACTGACATCGGTAAGGAGTTCCACTCTTTCGCAGTACGCACGAGAAAAGTGGAAGCGAAAAAAAAAATTTCCCGTTTTTTTTATGCCTGATAGGTTAGCCTTTGACCACTATCTCACCTGATGGTAAGTGATGATGTGGTCGAAGATGTTGTTCAGGCTAACCTAGAATTACTGGCTCTCAAGGACAGCTGCCGGAACACACCGTTAGGTGCTTGGCGAAAGATTTTCAACTTGAGGGTGGTCGCTAGCCAGGCGGGCATTCGCAAAGTGCCCTAGCACCATGCTGTAACGACTGCCATCCTAGGACAAGAACCGGGACCGACGGCTTAACGTGCCCTCCGAAGCACGGAAGCGCTCAGTAGTAATGCTACTAGCATGTCGTTGCTTAACTTCAGATCGGTTCAGAATGGTTAAGCACGAGCGCTTCAAAATGCACGTAATCAATTTATTCTGTAGAGAAAACTGTACCAATAACGCGGAAGGCTAAATATACAAGTATGAGTTATGACGTCAATATATAAAACTATACAAATAACTGCACTGCGTAACCTTGACGAAAAGCCAACCAAAACAAACCATTTACCTTTACAATACGTTTACTTTTCAGCTTGTCTTGGGCAAAGCAAACTAATAATGACTTCACGAGAATTATCACTGTGACTCATTTTAGGGGATTCACTCATGGAATTTCTGTCTAAATATTAATTATCCTCATTCTACGCAAGACGTTCTTATATATAGATCTTATTTAAGATGTTCATTGCTTCATGTGATACCATAGTGGAACCAGTACTATGGTGATAAGGTCGAACATAGCTTGGCATACCGTATTCATATATTCTGTTGGATGGCTTAAAAACGACTAAAGCTGCTATTCCTGTCAGGCGGATAGCCACCCGCGTGCGGATCTAGCCGGCATCCTATAATTTTATAAATATTTTTCCTATCACGCGGGCAGCATGCGAGCGGCTAGGAGCATGCTGTCATCCGCATACGGACTGGACCGCGCGCGGACAAAATTACGCCTGACAGGAAAAGAGCCCTAAGCAAAGATGCGCCTAATGAGCAGCACGGGACCGTTCGTCGATTTGAATGAGGTGTTGCTGTACGTATACTGGATGCACAATAGTGCTCTCAACCATCTTAACGCCTTGATAAGATAGTGGGGTATATTTACGAGAGCATTCCCAAAGGGGGTTGACGTCAGAAAGGCGGCCGGCATTAAAACCGAAGCCAACACATTTAACAGTTAGCTTCTTCTATTGTACTGTATTCGAAAACATATTTTTAACGTGTACTTATGTTATCTTGATATTAGTGTTGTTAGAGAGGACATATTGTACCGACCCCACTTGAGAAGGATATGGACAAGCAGATGATGTATCATATTGTTTATAATACTGCTCACTGCTGAACAATGAAAACTAAAGTCTGCAAATCAAATGAAGTCACTTGGTTGCAAACATTATAATGTATTTAAGGCCCTTAGGATAGGGATTAACGGCAACACCACGTACGACCGGGTGACTTCTTAAGGTAATCCGGTGACTTCTTAGGGTAACCAGGTGACTTCTTAAAGTAACCAGGCGACTTGTTAAGGTAACTTTTTAAGGTATTATTCCGAATGACGCGGCTTACTGCAACTGCAGGCTTCAAGCGGTTTCTCTATTGTACGCGAAGCCACCGTTGACGTGTTGATTTTTGGTGCAGCTCCCGCGGCGCTCAAAAACATACATACAGCTAGTCTGTACCTGCAGTCGGCCGTGCGGTGCAGTGCCGCTCTGCACCTGCATTCGGCAGCGCTGTTCGGAATAGCACCTTTATGATGGACGGACTTAAGGTAGGCTTGGTCGTGAGCAACATCTGATTGGGCGGGCGCTACTGTCAAGGCATGATATTTTCTTCATTTAGTACCTTTGACCATATCTGAACTGTTGGTGGTTGATGCGGTCGAAGATATTATCAGGCTAAACTTCAAGGACTCGCAGACCATAAGGTGTTTGGCGACAGATTATACAGGGGCTTAATGGCACAAGATATATTGTGTAGTTTAAATCTATACTTCATTCTATACTTTAAGAGAGAACGAGGCATGCAAGTTATAAACAGAAAATTCACGAAATCAACATATTGTGTTCGCCTGTGTTCTCCTCCAAAAGTATAGTTTTTTAATATGTATTTCCTATAAAATTTAAAGGAAATACACCTACGCTACTATCTATTTATATTATATAAAAACTTTACAAATTAATGTGTTTTTGACATATAATATGGTGGTCAGAGGAACCTGATTTATCGCCATGATCCTGTGGTTATGCCAGTAAATCAGGTAAATCATTTCTAGTGATTTTCAGGGTCATATTTTCTCAAGTAATCTTTAGTTGCTGTAACAAAGAAAACGAACGGGACAGGCCGAGATTTTAATTTAAATAAATGATTGATCTAGTAATAGTAATTATATTATATAGTATATGAATTCTCTCATTTTCTTCCTGGATAATGCTTCTATACTCTGTTCGCCGAGAATGTGTAATATAGAACGCTCTCTCTTGCACAATTGTATGAAAGTAAAAAGGACGGCATTAGCACCATGAGTGACCGTAATTGATCAGGGGTATAACTATTTTTTTAAAATGTTAGGCCACGTTTATATTCTTTCTACTAACCATTAATTATAGACACTAAATATCTCTATACTATTCTTCATACAATTGTATGGATAATTGCACGCCATAGTTCCTTCCATAAGACTCCTAGACTATATTATCTATCAGGAAACCCCCTTGCTTGTGATGGTTGCACATATTCATTTAGTACTTCGGAAAACATATTTTTGTGCGCCTCACTACTATGATTATTAGCACATGACAACGTTTAGATAAGCAACGATTATATATGAGGGAAAATCGCCGGTAATTTGTAAACCATAACTTCAGACGGGCCATCTGCTCTTTTAGTCACTCCATATCATTAAAACTGTTTTGATTGAGAAATCATTCTATAATAAATAAGTTCCCGTGTTAGGCCCCTGTTACACTATAATATATATATCGGATCATATTTAAAGCTGTGTCTCCAAAGCTGTGTATCCACCAAACAAAAGTTGACAACTTAAAAATCTCCACAGAACAAAAATTGGCAACTTTTTCACCAACACGTGTTCCGGCACACAACATAAATTGTCAATTTTCGAGCTTTACAGACACTTTGTCGTAACTTGTTGGAGGATACACAGCTTTAATTATGACCTTAAATATACTCGTGGCTCTGTGGGCTGAAGACTTCGCAACCGTTTCTTACAGTTGTTTTGAAAAACATCCAAAAGCTGAATCAACCAAAAAATCTGTACTAATATATATAAATGCAAAAGTAACTCTGTCTGTCTGTCTGTCTGTTACGCTTTCACGCCAAAACTACTGGACCGATTTGATTGAAATTTGGCATGGAAATAGTTTAAGACCCGGACATAGGATAGTTTTTTATCCAACTGCGCAAAAAGAGGTTAATGCTAGCTAGTTCTATATAAATATGCGCCTTTTGGAGGAGAACAACCGGAAATCAGACATAAGAGACCATTTTTGTCTAAGCAGAAAAGAAGACGCTACGCTCGCCCTTCAGGCTCCCTCGGTCAACGATAGCGTAATAGGGGCCTAGTACAATTCGATCATTGACACGTTGGTGTATTTACACAGCGATATCAGGTTTTACGAGATTTCATGTGACATTCCTTAGTTCCACTGCAGTGAGTCATTACCTATAGATTAGATAAGTGGCCCAAACAGATTTATCCATTCCAGTATGCCATATCAATACATTATTTGAATGTAGCTATACATATAAAGAATTGTTATTGATTTGATCCAACATTGAAAGATTTTTGTAAAGTATACTAAAGCGATTTATGAAGTGCTCGTAGCGAAGTTTGCTAAGCCATTCTGAATCGATCAGCAAAGTTAAGCAACGCAACGTCCGCCTCGGTCATGAGTTGGATGGGTGGCCGCTGGTGACATTACTACTGAGCGCTTCCGTGCTTCAGAGGGCACGTTAAGCCGTTGGTCCCGGTTGTGGTCTTACGATGGCAGTCGTTATATATATCGTTATAAGATTTAAAACTCTGTTAGTGCAACTTAGTAGGTAATCTGTGGTGCAAATTTGATATTACAGAGCTGTTCATTCACAAAGGCGCGCGTTTGCACAGCATTGCTATTGCTGCGCGTTTGTAGGGGTACAAATCTCTCATTTGTACACGACATCTCCTTCTTCTTGGTCGTAAACTTCATTACTGAAGGTCGTGTCCCTGAAAGGCTTTCATGGCTCTATGTACAATACTTCTCCATTTCGTTCGGTTAACAGCTTCCCTTAAGGCGGTCGTATCAGAGAGTCCAGTGAGGGCGGTCACTTGGTCCGACCAACGGCTAGGTGATCGGCCGCGACGTCTCTTTCCTTCTACTTTGCCGACCACAACCAGCTTATCTAGATTATCTAGTGGCCTACGGGCAACGTTACCAAAATACCCTAAAATATTTTCGTAACAGATTGTGGGCAGTCTAGTTTTTATACACGACATTTTAGTGTGGGTGTAAATGTTAACGGTACATACAGTAAAACAATAAAAAATAAAGCATAACTGCTTTAGCAGGCAGCAGTAGTTGAACAAAAACAAAACAGTAGAATTGTACAATGATATGTTTTAAAAATTCGCGATACTGAAGGATCTAATACTGAATTCAATTTACAAACTTTTTGAAGTGCAGTTTAATTTAAGACAATTATTTAAACATAATGCTCCGATCGCTATCAAAACAAAAATCACCAATGTTTTGTATAGCACACGTCTGACATTACGGAGGTCACTCGTCTGTCATCGAGTCGTCATAACATAATGCATAACTCATATCATAACTAAGCACTGCAACACATATTTTTCGGAGTGTCAAGTTCTGCATAGAAAATTACATACATACATATAATCACGTCTGTATTCCCCAAAGGGATATGCAGAGATGTGTAAACACACACGTTTCGCTTAGTGGGTTTTAATCTCATATAATATGGGGCCAGCCTATTGTCATTCACCGGGCACAGTTTAAGGGTCATACAAAATGTTTTCACTAACACACTGGACGAAGAACATATGATATTACGAATAATATGTGTCTGTAGTAGGCCTAGATTTTATGCAAAAGAGGCTCTGTAGGAAATATCCAGGCATAAAATAGGGAAATATATTTGTTTGGAGCATCGCACAAATCAGTACCTTTTAAGAGACTATTCTAGTACCGAGTGTGTGTGTGTGTGTTAGGGTGTGTTTGTATGTGTTGTGTGTGTGGTTGTGAATACGAGAGCTTCTTTGTATTTGTAGCTTACAATACAACAGTTGAAAATCCGGTCAAGTGCTTGATTATCCGTTTATATAAAAAAGAGTGGATAGACTCACCTTGCATATGACCTGAAGTCCCTTCACCTTCCCCGGCATGTCTCCGTAGGGCACGAGCCGGCGGCGCCGCAGCGGGCCGCCCTCCGTCAGCCACACCGCGCCCACGCACGTCAGCGGCACGTCATACGTGCCCAGGAGGTGGTTGCGTTGGCTGTACTCCTATATCACAAGAAACAATCTTTTATACAGGGTTAAGAAATTGCATTGTAAGCATTCTCCAGACACAAACCTCGTTAGGTTGAGTATCCACTAAGGATGTGCGAGCGAGATGAAGGGTGCAAGAAGAACGCACCAATAGAATCGCTTTATTGTCCTCGCCTCGCCACAGAATCATAGGGACCAGAAGTATCACTCCGCAAAGCCATTCCAGTTCGCAAAGCACCTAATATTTATATTAACCTACAAGGCGTCTCTCTTTCTATCGCATAGCTCTGTTCTCTTCTGACGACTGAATAATCGCCGCCAGAAGAATACGCCGATGTACCTAAAGTGCGCAGTGAGCCATGCCTGGCCCGAATATGAAAACATGTTTTTTTTATGCCTGATAGGTTAGCCTTTGACAACTATCTCACCTGATGGTAAGTGATGATGTGGTCGAAGATGTTATTCAGGCTAACCTAGAATTACTGGCTTTCAAGGACAGCTGCCGGAACACACCGTTAGGTGCTTGGCGACAGATTTCCTACTTGAGGGTGGTAGCTAGCCAGGCGGGCATTCGCAAAATGCCCTACCGCCATGCAATATGCTCCTGTCTATAGCATTGGAGCTAAAACGATCTGGTGAAACGGGTTACTACCCGCGACGCTCGTACCATTACTATGGCAAACCCAACGGACGCTAAGTCTGTTACTTACTTCAGTGTTGTTGTGGTCGAGCGGCACGAAGGTGAGCTTGTAGTTGGTGATGAAGAGGGACCCATACCGGCCGCGGTCCCGCTCGCTCAGCGGCGTCAGCATCACCACGCTGTGCGCCGCGCCTGTCACCAGCTCACCTGCCGAAACATCGCACTTATATATACAGGGTTATTGGTAAAATGCTAACAACCTCTTAGGGTTGACTTCTGCTAGTCCTAACAAACATTTTTAGATGAATATTTTTTTTGCTAAGATTTTTTTTTTTATGTGTTTTTGACGGAATACGCACGAGGACAACCTGATGTTAAAAGTCAAACGTGAAGGTATTTTTTTTATTACTTTGCTGGATGTAAATATACAAAACTCTATTCAAAGGGAGCGCGGCGCGTTCCAGTGTTGCCGCAGCGGGCGCTCTTTGCTCGGAGTAGGCATTGTCTTTTACTTTTAGTGCTCATTATAACGAAAAGTCTTATTTCGCAAAAGACGCCAAACATTATACTGCCGTTTGATGTTTGTTTAAAATATGTGTATCGTTTGCAGTCTATATGAATTCGTTTTCAGTGAGTAAAACAATAATTATGTAATTATTAATCATCAAAACCCGAGTGAACAGGTATCTTCTGGGTAAGCGCGCTCCATCATCGACCGCATCATCACTTAACATCAGGTGAGATAGTGGTCAAATGATACCCAGTTCAGTATAAAAAAAAAAAAAAAAAAAATTACAAAGTTTACAATATATAATTGTATGATGTGCTACATATGACAAGAGTGTCATAAAAGGAACTACAGTGTTCAAGTGAAGGCTGAGAATGTTAGCACCTACATACCCTGCAACCTATACAATCTACATGGCAGAGACAATAATTTTCACTCGATATTGAGTGATGAAGATTTATGACACTAATATACTCGTAGTTGTATATCTATACTAATATTATAAGGAGGAAATATTTGTATTTTTGTATGCAACGAATAAACTTAAAAAACTACTGAACCGATTTGGATGAAATTTGGCATGCAAATAGTTTGAGATCCGGGAAAGGACATAGGATTGTTTTTATCCAACTGCGCAAAAAGAGGTTAATGTTTTAGCGCTATAACTGAAATACGCGCGGGCGGAGTCGCGGCTGGAAAGATAGTATTAGATAAAATTAATTATCGTAACATCATAAGACCCATTGATTGAGGAGAAAATCCGACCACAACCAAGGAATTAGGAATAAATCCTTAAACAATATCGTATTGACGTATATTTCGTTTGTTACGAATTATAGTTACGGTACTCGTGCTCCGTGCGTCTCGAATTAAGGTAAAAACATATTCCGAGCCAATGAACCGTCAAATTAAGTGGCCTTGCTTTTGGATTACACCAACATAAATTGCTTTGTGTATGAAATTAAACTAGGTTCTCTTTATAAATGATATGTAGGCTAGTTTTTGGACCAATATTGCACCGGAATCAGGGGTACCTACTATATGGTTATGTATTTAGTTGTGCCCAAAAGGGTCAATAATAGTTTTAATATTTTTAGGTTTGCAATAACGCATGCTCTGCGGATTGTATTACAAAATTACAAATTTACGAGAAAAAATTTAAGTCATGTGCGGGATTTGAACCCGCGTCTATCTACCCCTTTAGCAGGGGTATGCTCTATCCAATTGAGCTAACATGACAATGAGTATAAGTAAAATTTTTGGACGCGGGTTCGAATCCCGCTCATGATTAAAAATTTTCCTCTCGTAAATTTGTAACTTTGCAAGGACAATAATAATGTTTGTTCTTGCACTGTTTTACTTTTTTGTTATTTTTAAGGAATACTGGTAAACCAGAAGCTTAGATATTAGGCATAAGAACATGCATGCTAAATTTCACGAAGTGTTCACACTTGGTATTCATCATGACTCATGACGAAACTGCGCTTCTATGGAAAGTGCAATATGAACATTTCCCTTAAAGTCGTGGGTCCTTATTAGAGATCTTCCATCCTAAAAAACGTGATTATTTAATTTGTGTGTGAGTGAGGGTGTTTACGTGTGTGTGTGTGTGTGTGTGAGGGTGTGTGTGTAAAGCGCTTCTACTGTAAACTCTGACTCGTTTGCGCAGATAACACACACCACGATGACTGAAAAACGCAATGTTTTATTTAAAATTATTGTTTGTCACTAGTGTAAATTGCTGCTGTCGTGAATAAATTATTTTTCATTTCAATGAAATTGGCGAGGTTTCGTGTAATGCGTATATACACAACTTCAAAAGAATTTTCGACGCGTTAGGTTTCTACGCGAAGCATCCTCAAGAGGTTTTAATAACATTACAAAATTACAAGTAGAAAAATTATAGTAAAGTGCAGTATTCGAACTCGCTTCCTAAGAGCGTCGTAGACGCCTGAATTGAATAAATGATTTTGGATGTTGAATTTTGAATTTTCGCGCCATCCACCCCTATGTCCGGGTATGCTCTGACCGACTAAGCTAACATATGACTCATTTACTGAGGTAACAATATGACATATGTGTTGTTATACTCAGGAGGTATTGACTCTTGACTCTCTAAAATTATGGGGCCCGCATTTTGACCCCCATAATTTTAAAATATATAAAAATTACAATTTTATGGTTATTTATTATTATTTTTAATATATTTTTTTTTAAATTTAATTTTTATTATTTTTTTTAATTCAGACTGAGCTGAGAATAGATCTATTCTCTAATGAGTTGGGAGATTAAGCCACGATTTCTCGATCGTGCGCTCTCAGATTAATTAGGCGAAATAGTCACCAAATATTTTTTTTAATAATATTTGAATGTTACTAAAATATTGAGTTAATATTTTTTTTTATATATGTGTTATTAGTCTTTTGTTATTTGTTCTATCGTTAAAACGGTAATACATACAAGTGTCAATTTTGGTATGATTATAGTTTAATATCTTACGTATAGCAAGAGATAAAAAAAACCGGTCAAGCGCCGATCTGACTATCGCAATATATCTCGAACTATCATCATCATCACATCAAACTGGATTCATTGATGAATCCCCACGCTTGGCAGATGTTTTAGGAATCGCAGTAGAAGTTGTCTAGAAGGCGCTGCTAGGTGGGTACCTAGCGTTATTTTTCCCTTAGTCGCCTTTTACGACACCTACGGGATGAATTGAGTTGACATTCTAACACGGCACCCCACGGGTCTCGAACTTTAAAACTAATTATTATGATACTTATATATTGCCCCGTGGGGTGCCGGATTAGAATTGTACCTACCTATCATTCCATGGGTGTCGTAAGAGGCGACTAAGGGAAAAATACTGGAAGGTGGGCAACAGCGCCTTCTAAAGAACTGCCAAATTACACTGCGATCCCCAAGACGCCTGCCAAGCGTGGGGATTATGGCAAGGGAGGTTGTGTTCAGCAGTGGACGATCCGGCTGTTACAGTACTATGATATTAATAGGCATATACAGTCTTTTGCTGTATATACTTAGGAATGCAGAGTTCCGGAGACCATCTGTCCAAACAGATTCGTTAGTTATTTCAGACACAAAAACACAGCTCTGCACATATGTTTTACTTTTAGCTATCAGCATGGTAATGACCTAGAAATGACTCGGTGCGTTACAGAAGTAATTATAGCTGTTACGTGACTTTGTTATATATTATATCTACTGTAAAGTTTAGAACATATGCGAGTACTAGCTTTCCGGGCGCAACTCCGCCCGCGCGTAATTCAGTTATCGCGCAAAAACATTAACCTCTTTTTGCGCAGTTGGATAAAACTATCCTATGTTTCTGTTTTTTCCCGGATCTCAAACTATTTCCATACCAAATTTCATTAAAATCGGTCCAGTAGTTTTGGCGTGAAAGCGTAACAGACAGACAGTTACTTTCGCATTTATAATATTAGTTCTGATAGTACTGATGTTTGTGGGTGACAATTGATAATATAGATATATTGCTTTACAAATCCCCACATAATTGTCACGGTACACACATTTACAAATTATTAAAGCACACAATTTTTGTCCCGGGCGGGTATCGAACCCGCGTCCTTCGATTACTGAATGCTTATTCCATTCGGCCACCGTCGTCAGCTTACTCTAGTCGACATACACTTTCGATCCGAAACTTTGTACTCCAATTGTGTTACTCTAACCGACATAGGGGACGGTGCGCGTCATCAACCAGACTACTAGACTTCATCTGATCGAAAGAAGAGCGTTTTCAAACACTTTACTCTCGCAGTGATGTCGTTATCCTTCTATATTTCTAAATGTGATTAGACTAAGGAACAGCGTTGACATGGCGGCTTATATTACAGGTAGATAATGTATAAGAAGGAGAGAGTATCACGGATGGCGAACGCAATGCGACTGCGGCGTGACAAGCAAAACATTTTTACGAGTTGCAATGTGAACGTCCGTCCGTACTTTAGTTATGGGCAGGCATTTATAATCAAGTGGGCAGCATGCTCGTTTCGCCAATACTACCATATAAAAAAAGATGAAACTTTTCAACGATTTCACAAATTTATCTACAATTTTTCAACATAAGGTCGTAATTAATACAAAATATTACAATAATAGAAATGAAAATCATGTGCATATATTGATTTTGTAAACACTGTTTTTTATTTAGGGCCTGTTTCAGAATGTTCAAGTAAGTTCCAGTTTTACTACCCAGAACATATTTAATAAATAAAACACTATCTTTGCGTTTCACAGTCATCGATTTAGCCTATACATCGGTTAAAGCTTGAAACGCGCTGCATTTTGACTGTAATTTTTATTATTCAGTTATTTTATGTGTTGCATAGAAACGTGCCCTTAGTCAAGTTATGTATATTCTTGTACATAAGGACAGAACACAGATAAACTCACTTTTTTCCATGGGATTGTTACGGAACGAGGGTCACCTATCAGGTGAACGCTAAGCGGTCACCACTGCGCTTTACATGCATTTCGTAACTCACTGCACACGAACTGAACTACGTACTGTTGTGTGGACCTATTCAGTTGTCTTAAAAAAAAACAACTTATGGACTCACACACATTTATTTTATTTGTAAAATAAAATTATTAATTTACACTTGACTTTAAAAGTTCCCGCAACTCACTTTTGCTACTAATTTGGCAGATGTTCCACCTGAAGTGTATACTGGTACTGAGTCTGGTGACTCCTGGAGTTATCACAATAAATCTGAGCACTTAATTTTGGAAGCCACCGTTTATATACAGAAAAATACTGCTGACAACGCGTAAATAGGTTTGTGAGGGATTCGGGCCTAGGTCAGCAATATATTAGGTGTAACAGTACGTCACCCTGACACATACAGTTTTTAAGTCTCATGTGCCTGTAATTTTACTGCCTTAAAGGTCTGCCGCTGGAACACACCGTTAGGTCACAATAGACATATATACAGTAGTTCGACTCCGCGGTATCCTGGAATTCAATGACAAAAGACGATCAGAGCGCTAGGGAAATCACTATCGAAATTTTGAGTGTTGTTGTTTGTTATAATTTTTTTTTTTTTTATAATAATTGTTTTTTTATAAATAAATTTTGTTGTGAAAGGATACAATTAAAACTATATATATATCTATTTATTTGAGAGAACACAAGCGCGCGCAGAATTGATTAAAAAAACTCAATTGTCTTTGGTAACATAGTAACGCCATCAGTAAAGAGGTTATTGTATGATTATTTGCCTTTAAAACTCCTTGGGTTCTTTTTTCTATTAAAATAATGAAAAGATTACAACCTCTATAGTGTCAATCTGCTGACAGCTTATTAAAACTAAACTGCAAGTAAACACCGCAGTAAAGCATGTGAACATCAGTCTAGTTGTATCTTTTTGTACCTCCTCGATGTTCGGAAGGTCGCACGGTTGATCACGTGACTGAATTCGGGTAATTTCTTAGTAGTTAAACTACTGCTTAAGAAGCTCCATGTATCTATTGTGGTTAGATGTTTGGCGACAGATTTCCTACTTGAGGGTGGTAGGGGAGCATTCGCAAAATAGTTTTCCACCCTGCAGTGAAGCTCATGCCGGCATTGGGGATCGAATCATGAACCTGCAGCACGGCACTACATAGATTTTCACTATCCGATGATTGAAAAACCATGCATAAAATTAAAGGTACTCAATACAGATATGATCGTCATAAGAATAATTTTCTACAAAGACACCTCCGGCTACCCCTGTAGAGATATATACTCTTAATGATACTTTCTTTTACTTTTTAAACATCTAGGCCAATCGTTATGATAATATTTGAAAACATAAGGTGGTAGTAAGTTACGACCTTCATAGTCAATGGGCCGCACTTGTTTATCGCCGATTGCAAAGAAACGAGACTATTTTTTTGCGTATGCGCATTGACCGTAAAATTTTAGGCTGATTCACCGGTACATACCGCTACCACTGTAGACACTGACGATTCGCTCCTAAATGCGTAACAAAATATAGTCGGGCTTACGTAAGCAGGACTTTTTACGTAGCATTGTGACTTAAGCCTTACAAAAGACATGAAAAGTTTATGAATGAAACAAGGTAAAACAGGTTAACTGCCAGTTAAAGGGACGAGGTATGGACGGACATGGCTGTGCTATTGAAAGCATCAATATATAGACTATGTATTCTACACTAATATTATACAGACGAAATATTTGTATTAATGTATGTAACGAATATAATTAAACTACTGGATCGATTTGAAAAATTCTTTGACCATTAGAACCCTACATGATCCCGGAACACAGGCGAAGTAATATAAAAAAAATGAAGTTTCTGATTAAAACAGGTGCGAAGCCAGTGCGGGCCGCTAATATTATTATTTTGAACTTACGAAGTACATACGTATATACTAATTTTGTACTTACGAAAGTACTTAATTAGCCCTCTTATACTAAGTTATTTTTAAGTTTCAGTTGTTTATTTTGTACCTTTTTGAAAAATAACATCATTATTGTCATCCTACCATTACCATTATCACTCATGGGAGGTCGGTCTAATAAGTCTTCTCCAACAACACAAAAGACAACAACATTATTGGAAATACAACACCCTTGAAAACAAAAGGATAAAATTGTCTAAAGTTATGGCTACGGTTTTACCGACTGCCTGATGCATACTCCCCTTGGGGATGCTCTTGTTGGTAGTATACCTGCCACTATTTGGTTAATGAGGTCTATGAGGTCTTTAGCTCTTTCTCTACCTCGTGTGTTCAAACTCGGTGAAATTTTGCATGCAACCTTGATAATTGTTATAATACTGTATCAGCCGGATTGTCCACTGCTGAACACAGCCCCATTATGAGAAGTTTGTCATAATATCTACGCTTGGCAGGCGTCTTGGGGATCGCAACTTAACATATTAGCACCTAAGAAGGCATTGCTCCCACCTTCTGGTATTTTACCTTTATTTGCCTCTTACGACACCCACACGTAACAATCCCCATTGCTACCTGTGGGTGTCATTCTAGCCCGGCATCCCACGGGGTCCGAATTATTATATTATTAATTAATAATAACACACCTATAATATTCACTTGGTTGTTTCTAAAAAACACCTGTCCGTATAGTAGTTTACGCAACTTTTTTTTTTTATACTGAACTGGATAGCACTTGACCACTATCTCACCTGATGTTAAGTGATGATGCGGTCGATGATGGAGCGCGCTTACCCAGGACTGTCATATAATGGAGGGTATTAAAACATGAGTAAGATTACACGAGTGTTTTAATACCTAATTATATGCAGTTGCATAAACAACTTTATTTAATCTCATGGCTATAGGTTGCAATATAAAATATAACGCGTTGCGCGCGCAGCGCGCTCACAACAGATAAGACGAGCCGAGCCGACGGATCGCCGTCTGTGTAGGCTCGGCTCGCGCTAGCCCGCGCCGTCTATCACCAGCTTAAGTGTACTTAAATTGAATTGAAACCTCCTTGGTCGGGAAACATAGTACTTTAATAATTTAAAAAAATGTTTTAAAGTACATATTATTTTGTTAGGAGAATAATTCTTTTTAATTTTCTTAAAGAAGTATGTAAATAAAATATGCCAATAAAAGTCTGTATTTCATTTCATTTCATAATTAGAATATGAATAACAAGATTATATAAATATATCTAATTATATCAATACGAGCACCTCCATACAAACGAAGGTAAAGTTTAAATATAATTTTAAAGATCTGTATTGAATGACGGTGTAATTTTGGAAACGTAATCTACAAGCCAATTTGTAGATCTATCAGGTTTCAATAGAACCTTACCTTCTTAATTAGACCTAATAATAATCCTACTATTATTATCAATACGAAAGTGTGTGCTTTTGTATTTTAATTGCCACACACATTCTAATCGGCTGAACGGTTTTTAATGAAACTAAATACATATATTCTTTTTAGGTCCTGGATTAAGACATAAAACATTTTTCATCCCGATTTACTGGGACCCAAGAGAGCTCGATATAAACGATCACCACGCGGGCGAAGCCGCGGACGCAAGGTAGTAAATGCAAATATACATTACTGGAAGTGAGTGAAACTGAATATTATGCGTATTAAGTCGAAAACAGATATAAATCAATACTAATAAAAAAATACAGCTTCGTTTTTTTTGTTTGTCTTTCGATGAAAGGATCGTTCTGTTAGATGACCCACCAATTGATAGCACTATGATACACAGAGACATACCTCGTTTGAGCACACCCATCTCAGACCACAATACACCATGGACTGGCTATGGGAATGGGATGGACTTCCTCTGCCCTCGCTACCATAGGTGGGGCCATAAATGGCGGTACAGTTAAAGTTGTGACGCGCATACCAATTACTAATTAATGTGGTTTGCTATTTACATCATAGCTTGGAGCTTAGAATAATTTCGGCATGATAGATAGGAAATGAAGTGATTGTCTGTATGTAAGTTTTTATTCAAAAAATTTTAACCAATAAATGAAACCGACTTCTACAGTCAAAATTGTGAAATAACTTGTTGAAGTTTTTTATCTGATTATTGTGCGCATGGTACTGACTTCGACAAGTTATTTCAGTTTTTATCACAGTATTGTGCACATGGTGCTGACTTCGACAAGTTATTTCACACTTTTGAGTACACTACAGTCGGTTCCATTTCTTGTTAAAAAGAAATTCAGTCTTTTTAGTGACCCATGCTACTTACGGGATCGATTGTCATTCATTGTCAACGACTAAAATATTTTTCAATTATTGGAGAGTAATTAAATTGGAATCAAAAATCGCTCGACCGATTTTGATGTAATTTAAATGGGACCAAACGACAAGCATCAGCTTACAAATAAAAAAATAATTATCAAAATCGGTGCACTCAGCCAAAAGTTCTGAGGTAACAAACATAAAAAAAAACAGACGAATTGATAACCTCCAAAATATCCGGTTTATTCTATGATCCTTAATATGATAACAAGCACTATCGCGTGATAAGCGAAAGTTACATTTATAAATTATACAGCACAAAATTCGAGTCAAACCCGCATCCTTCGATTTCACGAAGGATATGCGGATGCCTATTTCTCTCGGCGCGAAATCTGAGAACGAGGGTTCGATTCCCGTCATCAACAAAACATTTTGTGCTCCAACTATTCAATGATCACCTGGATGATATCACCTAGGGCTAGGGTGACCAAATTCACATTTGAGTATCCTATGATCACCTCACCCCAAATTACTTGGGTTATCATATTGACACTCCAATCACCTGGGTGATCAATGTTGGCATTTTACTTATTTAATTAATTTTGCAAATTCACCCAGTTTAATTATTAGGCCCAAGTTAAACTAGATGATTTTGTTAGAACAAGCCTACAAAATTACAAAGAAAGGAAATATTTTTGTTATATTTTAATATTTTTATTTATCTACAAGCGGGATGTGAACCCGTGACCATCCGTCCCTATAGCCGGGATATGTTCTTCTGACTGAGCTATCGTAGTGAGTGAATGATAATAACAAATATATTTTTAAAAGTATCTTAAGAAAACATTAAATAACATTTTAATGAAACACTTAAAAAAATATAAAAATATATATCTAGTGACAATTCCGCCTAATTTCCCTGCTATGCCCACGTGACGTCAAATCAATAAGTGTAACAAATACGTGAAGTCAATCAATTTCCGCAAAGTAACGCCTGAATCTATTCAGTACCTTGAGTGAATGATAGCTCAATTTATCCCTTTGGACCTATCGTTTATCCGTCTTAAGAGGACAATAAAGGCCGGCAACGCATCCTCGAGACCTCTGGTGTTGCGGATGTTTGTGGGCGACGGTGATCACTTACCATCAGGTGAGCCCTCCTATGCCATAAAAAAAGGAAGATAGAAATTTCCTTTTTTTATTAGGGAGGACATAGATGCTGACTACCGCTGTGGGTCGTTCAGCGCCACCGGATTTTGGACGAGAGGAGGCCCTCTTATGGGGAGGGAGGGGGAAGTGCCAAAGGCACTTATCCCGAGTTATACAATAAAGTGCACTTCAGCGTGCAAAGCATGGAGTATCTAATATTTATATTCACCTACAAGCTGTCTCTCTGTCTGTTGCATAGCCACGCGTAACTCTAATCTCTTCCGACGCGACGCGGCACGCACCGTAGAATAATCCCATCCGGATGGATACGCCCAGAATACTTTATTACCTTATTTATTACCTAAAGTGCTCAGTGAGCCAGGCCTCGTAGAAGCCAAAAAAGGCTGTATTTGAAATATAGATAAAATAAATATGGCTTAGGAGACCTAAAATAAGTACTGATTTTCGATTTCGGACTCATTAAGTTCACAATTAACAAAACACGCACAATCTTCCAAATTTAATGGCATTGGTTAATTTGTTTGGCGTTAATGTTGTTGCGCCGCGCGGTATACTTTTTCACCACCCCGCTGAGGTAATGTTTGCGTTCTGTTGTTTTTGAGCCTGACTTACATTTCTTTACATATTTATATGTAAATATATGAAATTATAAAACATACAAATGAAAAATTGATTCAACAATAATATTTGTAGTTTAAATAAATTGTTGAGAATAAGGTTTATAAACCCATAAACTCCATCATGAATGAAAGAGTCGCCACATTTACCCTGTTGATTTTCCAATGCCATCGACCCAGCCCAGATAATAAATTTCTTACATGTTACATAACTTTTTTGTAACCATTATCAAGAAGCATCTGTTTTGGCAGAACAACTTATTCATTCAGTAAGCTTAAAGGGGCCGGCGGCATGGAGAAGATGAAAAAATTACATTGTCATATGAAATCATCACCAGGGAGTTTCATCAGTTTTTGGAATAGGTATACCAAATGGTTTTTGCTGACCCATACTATAGAACTATAGAAGATGTAAAACTAACCAATATATTGCCTATACCTAGTTACTATGCAGCCATAGCCATTTAGCTTTTGTTTGCTACTTTTTTCCTAGGTATGCAAGAATCTAATTAATAGGAATAAATATATATACATATAAGTAATCAAATAAATATCATAGGGTCCTTGGTCGTCAGCCATAATAAATGCATCGAAGCGGGGAGGGGTGCGAAGGAGGGATGCGGTCCCCACTCATGCATTTTTTTATGAGTAAAGAGGTAAATGGTAATGAAGAAACACAAATTAACTATGTCATATGAAATTAATTTCACCAGATTTCAGAATATAACTATGATTTTTGGATTTTGTGACCCATTCCTCCATCAGTGAACCCTTATTCAAATGTAAGCATTGAAAAGGCAGACTCGCGACTACAGCATAAATAAGCAATATAAAAAAGAACTTAATGTTAGGTGAGTAAAAGAAAAGTTTGTTTGAAATTTGGTTGGTTTACATTTTACACTCAAACATTTCTGACTTGTTTTGGAATGAAAACATCTTAAATATAGCAAATACTCTATGCATGGCTTTTAATTTGTATTAGCTGCTTAATTAAATATGTAGGTGCATGTATTTTAATAATGTTGCATACCTCAAACAGGTTGGAACATGGCGAACAAAACATTGTTAACAATAACATCTGTAGTTTAATTTAACCCATGTTTAAGCAAATAAAGAATTTGAATTTGAAATTTGAATTTATTAGTCTGATATTTTTTATTTGATGATTGAAAAATTGGGCCTTAATGTGACCATTGATCATGTGGGTGAAGTTGCAGGTCTAGTCCATCAATAGATGGTTATTAAATTATTAGGAATTCATTGACCATTAATGAGCAAGACACTGGAAACAAGATTGCATGCCTACTTGACACAATGCAAATTCAGTATGCATTGCATTACAGTCTTGAGTTTCATACAAGGATAAGCAATATAGCAGGTTGTGGCTCACTTACCATTTAGAAGTTTTGGTTTCACCTCTTGTACTGAACCATTTTTTTCACCTTTACTCTGCAATATAATTTACATAATGTTAATAGATATTTCTTTGTTACCTTAAATGGAATTACAGTCAACTCTCATTTATTCGAACCTCTTAATAATTCAAAGTTTTCACAAGTTCCCTACAAAATCTCTTTATATTTCGAACTAAATCAATAAATTTTTATGCACTTGGTAATTTGAATGAAAAAATCAACCCAACGCAACAAAAGGACTCGTTAATCCGAAGTTATGGGTGTCAAACTCTCACTTGATCCTCTTATAAACATGTCAGAGTAATCCATCTTGCCACAGAGACCTCTAAGTACATTGCAGAAAAAGTACAAGCTTGTATCATCGTACACGAGCCTTTGTTTTGGTAATGATTAGTTTGACATACACTTCCGCACAAATTGGTTTCTTTTCTCTCAAAAATTTTGAACCATTTGATATTTCAAACACTAGATAATTCTTAACAATTTAAGAGTCCCTCTAGTTTCAAATTAACAAGAGTCGACTGTAAATGTAAATTTTTAAGCTTAACCTCTTAACATCGAGCTTGCGAGTTAGATGCGATAATAGATGTATGTGTACCAGATGTGCGAATGCTCAATCTTAAGCAGTCAAAATATTAAAATCACCACTATTTTTTTTATTTATCATACCATAAACTAATATATTTGTGTAAATAAAAGTATATATATGTGCTTGTAGCATTCCCTTATCTTCTTAACTGATCAACTAGGTTAGGTAATATCTCCTGCTGTCATTACTGAGATGCAGGACTTCAATGGGCATTTAGTACTGAATGCTTCGTGCTTCATGGGGCATGTTAAGCCATCTATTTTTTTTTGTTATTCTTAGGATGGCACATGTTACACATTGCTCAGCAAACCAATAACAAGGAGTAGGTTCTAGAGTGATTTATACTTAACACGAAAGAAGGTAGAGTAGGTAGGACTGATGCCATAGTTAAAGCTGTGAGTAGCCAATAATTACAAGTGGCTAATAGGGATATTGCAGCCTTTGTTCAACATTGAATGTCTTCCGGCTAATGATGATGACAAATTTATTGAATAGGGTGGAGTTGGCACCTGGTGTGTAATCCGAGGACACAGGTTCGATTCCCACCTGGGATAAAAATGTTGTGCTCCCAATAATTTGTAAGCGTTGATTGTGATTTTTGCTTAGCATGTGATAGTGCTTGTAATCATATTATTTTTTTATTTTTATGCCTGATAGGTTAGCCTTTGACCACTATCTCACCTGATGGTAAGTGACGATGTAGTCGTAGATGTTGTTCAGGCTAACCTAGAATTACTGGCTCTCAAGGACAGCTGCCGGAACACACCGTTAGGTGCTTGGCGACAGATTTTCTACTTGATGGTCGTAGCTAGCCAGGCCGGCATTCGCAAAATGCCCTACCACCACACATATATTAGGAAAAATTTAAGAATTTACTGTTTATTTTTCTCTCCAAGGTGCATTTCATCGCCTAGAACAGTCTAGATATGCTGAGACACTACTCTACAAGTTTTTCTCATGTTCATCTCATAACATACTTGTATTATTACATAAAAACCAGCCAAGTGCTAGTCGTTTTTGCACACTGAGGGTTCCATGAAATTTACCAAAGAAAACACAATTTTTTTTATCCATTTCAGGATTCTTAGGACGAGCTCGACTCGTACTTCAAAGAAAAATAAATACAAGAAAACATTGCAATTACTACTGTTTTTTTAAGTAAGAATACTAACACTCAACACTGCATATCAAAATCAACAACACTTGAAATTAAGATGTTTTATCACAGGCTTATATACAAAGGTATAATGGGTTATGTTTATTATAAAATGTAACTCAATTACCGTAGGAGACACGTTGATGTAGCTCTTAAAGTTCTGAACCAATTTCTTCTCATTCATTTTACTTAATAGACCACACAGTGAGTTGACCCACTTTGAACATTTACTACGGCAAGTTTTAGTGGTTATCAGATGAATACAACTTTGTTTGGTCAACAGGGAGCTCTTACAGAGTTTATAAATAGATATATCTTCATGATTTGTCCAGAAATTCACTTGTATTTGATAACAAACACGGTTTTTTCTACATATCACTGATTTTATGCTGCTTATTTGTTTAAGTATAACAATTACTAAAACGTGTTATATACATTATATATTAATGTTACAATCATTTTAAATCTGTTTATTGATAGTCTGAATTTGTTGGAAATGAGAAAAAAAGCAACACGCAAACGAGTAAAGCAATATGAAATGAAAATGATAGTTGAGTAGAGATGAAATCATTCGCCAAAATCCCATATCGATAACATGGCACTTTTAAATAACTACTCGATTCGTATATAAGACTTATGCATGTTACATTTTGTGCGACAATCCTGAAAATTTTGATAATGTTTTGAAATCTGAATGTCTGTGTGATATGACGGCATTAGTGCAACTTTAACCTTGCCGTGCAGTAATTGCTTGGTTGAGTTGGTTGTTTTACAATCCCAATTAATGAGCAATATGAGAGTTTATGATTTAAATATATCTTTCGCAAAAGTAGCGTCATGCGCTCAGTTGCCCCCTCACGTTTGTACCGAGCGTCCGTTGATCAGCCCACCTTATTTGTGTAACCTTTTATGTAACTAAAATAGTAATTCTGGAAAACAATAATCAGCGGTGATCACCGAAATGTAGTACTTTTATTACCCATCCCAGTAGACAGTCAAGAACACGCATAATGGAAGAAATAAGGGCGCACATATAAACCTGCATAGGTGACGTGCGCCACGACACCAAATAAACATTTCATAGAACCTCACAAAACATTCCATAATATGCGATTTTTAGGTGGTCGGACAATACGTTAACGATTAATTGCATAATCTAATTTCCGACCTGGCGGTCACAAAATCGGTTTATTCACGTCATTTCTATTAGGCTTTTTAGTGGAAACCTTAAACTTTTATGGGTACATAAAGATTCCATTATATTTGTGAACAGCTACAATTTTGTGAATTTACAACTAGATTCCGGCCGCTAGTATACCCCATATTTTCAAAGATATGACATTCAAAAACACTGAATGTATAGATTACCTGTATCCGGCTGTATGAAATTAAGCACGGCTGAAAATTGGTAAAAATTAGACCTGTTTCCGCCGTTTGAAATAACGAGCTGCCGAAAATTGGTAACAATTACACCAGATTGTATTTTAAAACGTAGGAGTAAAAATAAACAGCATTTTGTGAATATATTGTTTAACTTTCATGCTATTATAAACCCTATGAATATTATAAATACGAGTCGTTTTTCTCACCGTGAATTAGGTGGCCGTTAACCAGTGCACTGGTGGACGATAACTGACTGAAAAGATCAAAGATTTCTGCAATATTGTTTTATTCGCCGATGATACCTCTCTGATTTTTAAAGTAGATAGGAAAGATAGTCAACTCATTCATGTAAATAATGTGTTATCTATGATCTCTGAATGGTTCGCCGCTAATAATCTTCTCTTAAATTCAAAAAAGACCAAATGTTTAAAGTTTTCTTTACCAAACGTTCCTTATGTTGAACCAAACATTAAGCTTGGCCTAGATAAACTCTCTATTGACAAAGCGACAGTCTTTCTGGGAATCAAAGTGGACTCAACTTTACAGTGGGATCCACATATACATGATCTAGCCGGAAGACTTAGTTCTGCTGCATATGCAGTTTGTAAGATAAGACAGTTAACAGACGTAGCTACTGCACGGCTAGTTTATTTCGCGTACTTCCACAGTATTATGTCGTATGGTGTATTGCTGTGGGGAGCTGCTGCTGAGATGGAAACAATCTTTATCTTACAAAAGCGTGCAATTCGAGCCATATATGAAATGGATCCTATGGAATCTCTAAGGGATCTTTTTAAAGAAATTGATATATTAACTTTACCGAGTCTGTATATATTTGAAAATATTATGTATGTTCGGAAAAATTTGAGTAAATTTAAATTAAACAGTGACAACCACGATTACAACACTAGGAACAAATATAAATTAACGGTATCGTGTTTTAGATTAGCAAAGACAAATAAAAGGTCCTTTTTAGGTAATTGTGTGCGGTTTTATAATAAAATTCCCGAACATATTACAATGCTCACAGAAGGAAAATTCAAATTACACGTGAAAAACATTTTGATTAAGAAATCCTACTACACAGTTTGTGATTACTTAAACGACAAAAATGCTTGGAAAATTCCACCTCTGCCAAGCCATCACCTGTCTCCTACGTAATTTAAACAAATATTGTAATAATTGTATTATATTGTTTATAACAAATTGTAAACAGACGTTTAAAAGAATGGCCCCGAGTTTCTTGCCCGTTCTTCTCGCAGTGGCTCTATATTTTTTTTTGCTGAACGTGGCAGTACAATGTAGAATATTTCAATATTAAAGTTTGTAATTGACCTTCATAAGAGCGTCGTAGACGCCTAAATTGAATAGATGATTTTGAATTTGAATTTGAATTTGAAAAAGGCCGAAAACTGGTATATTCGCTATATTTACGAAAAATATTTTTTCCTTTAATTATGTATCACAGATACGACTATAATATTTGGATTTAATGAAAATAGACTATTGCAGGATGAAATATTTTTTTAAGTGACTTAGGCTAGAGAATTATGATGGAAATCAAGTCGGAAGTCAACAAATCGCTTAAACGGCAGATAACCGGTATGTTTACCCTTCTTAACCTTGAAGTGTTAGGTATACTTATATTACGTTTTTCACTTTATCAAGTCACATTTTCAAACTCATATAGGTACTTATTTCATCAGAGATAAAATATTTAATGCTTCCAAACAAAACTTGTGGATCGAACGTAATATTAATAACTCCTCAAATATATGCAAATAAATCATGACTTTCTTAATTATTGCCATACTCTGCTCAAACACACTACAGGTTTGGATTATTTTTTGGATTGATGCAAAGTTTTTGTGTAAAGTGGGGCAAGAAAGTCAGGAACATTAAACGTTTAATAAAAATACTATAATAAATATTTAACTAGAACTAATGCAATATAACTGTGCACGACATCAATATTTACCTTAAGGCATATCGTTACTTTGTCTAAATTCGAACTTTAGATCTTTGTTTATGTTATAACTTTGTTTATGTAGATGTGCAGGATGGCTAAAACATTTTTATAGCGCATAGTATTACCTTGTTATATTGGAACTTTGTTTATGTTGTTATGACAGAAATAGATCCAAATAGCTCTGATTAATCGTATGTGATTGGTTAGCTAATAAGAATAAAGGTTTATTGTGGCCAAGTTATGTATATAAATAAGTAGGAAGGTTTGTGCAGAAAGCATTCCTATAGTAGCAGCACGTTTTCGGGGTCCGCAGGAGACGGAGGTAGAAGGCGCTTTTCGCCTTTTACGCTTGTCTCGGGAGAAGTGCCGAGAAGTGCCTTCGGCACTTCTCCCTCGCCCAAGATCCGGTGGAGCTGGACGTTCAAAGAGTCGGTAGCCAGCATCTATGACCTCCCTAAAAAAAAAGCAGAAAGCATGTAGTATCGAACCTCTCTCCTTAGGGAAAACAACTATACGAAGAAAAATAAAATAAAAAGAAGCAAATACTAAAAAGAAGATTTTATTCAGGAAGAAGACCTCCATCCCTCCAATCCAGCTATAGTGCATATGCGCCAGTGCCCATCCAGTGAATATCTACTGAACTTAGAAACGGTGTCAAAGTCAAAGTCAAAGTCAAAATTACTTTTTAATTATTCAAAATAATAGTAAAAACTTATTGTCTGATCGACTCTACTCCCTTAGCAAGATTTACCTAGAACTACCTAAACACCTACCGTTGGCAGGGTGAGGCGAAGGGAGTAGGCCAAGTCAATAGAATTACTTTTAAATTATTAACATAAACGTTTCGATCTTAAGATTCCCAATATATTTAGGATAGACCATAATAAATCAAACACCTCCTCATCATAAAATTTGGAAAGAAGGAATTAATTAATTGGTCTTCTTCTCATATCTTGGATATGGGGAAAAGGGTTCAGGGTTTAGGGTACCCTCTGCCCTTGGCTCTTATCAGTCCATAACTATGGACAGTTCTTTGCATTCACGCGTATAGCGTGTTCATGGTGTCTGTGGGGGGTTTTCCTGCCGGGTTCGCACTATGTGTCCCGGCGATCTCCACCACCAAGCCGCGCCGGGTTGATCCCGCTGGTGGGAAGCCCAGCGGACCGATCGGCGACGCGGACAGTGCTAGCCAGCAGGCCCACCCCCCTCACCTCTACATCTTCGACATCTTCTTCTTCATCTATGGCTTCTTTTGTGATTGCATCTCTAGAATGCGGCTTCGACTTCCAGCCACGTTTATCAGGAGGTCTTGCGTGATGCGGAGCCAGGTTTCTGATATGTTCGTGCCGTGATGCGTCCGCCCTCTCGAACATTCTCCGAGCCAGCCCACCGATGAACTCTTGGAGTGTCTCCACCTTCAAGTCTCTCGCCAGTGTGCGGTTTCTGACAAAGCGGGGTGCTTGTACAATTGTACGTAGAGTTTTGTTTTCCTGCGCTTGGAGCTTCTTTCGATTTGTGGTTGCTACGAATGCATACCACGCCGGCGCCGCGTATGTGAGACGGGATCTTATGTACGTCTTGTAGATCCCCGTCTTGGTCCGGCGTGGTAGGTTTGAGTTGAGTATCGGGTGTAACTTGCTCCTCGCGTGTTTCACCTTGCTCACTATGGTTTCAATGTGAGTTTTGAAGCTTAACCTGCGGTCAATGGTGACTCCCAGGTATTCAATGGTTGTACGCCATGGGATCTCTTGCCCCATAAATGTCAGTTTATGGGGTAGTCGCGTATTTCCGGTGATCATTGTCTGCGTCTTGCTGGCATTGACCGCAAGCCGCCATTTTTTCAGCCATACTGGTAGGGCGTCTAGTTGAGTCTGTATCTTCTTTGCAGCCGCTCCTGGGTTGTTCGATGATGCGTAGAAAGCTGCGTCGTCCGCATAGAGGGCCAGCTGCGCCTGCCCGACGACTGGGATGTCGTCAGTGTACCAGGCGTAGCATGCGGGTGAGAGGCAGCTTCCCTGCGGTACCCCTGCTCGTACCGGTCTCTTTGAAGATACTGCGTCTTCTACTGCAACTATGATGCTGCGGTTTCTTAAGAAGGAGGCGATGATCTCAACGGCTCTCTTGGGCAGGGGCGACTTCGACAGCTTGTACACCAACCCCTCGTGCCACACTCTGTCGAAGGCCTTTTCCATATCTAGGAGAGCCGTCACCACATTTTCCTTCTTATTATGAGAGGTCGCCATGTAATTAACCATTCTGGTTATTTGCAGTGTTGTAGAATGTTCTTCCCTAAACCCGTACTGTTCCGGTCTAGGCATGATATGTGGCGTCAGCTGTGGTAGTAGGAGTCTCTCGTATAGCTTCGAGAGAGAGCTCAGCAGCGTGATTGGCCTGTAGCTTTCTGGTTTCTTCGGGTCCTTTCCGGGTTTAGGGAGCATTATAACCCGTCCGGTTTTCCACTGCTCTGGGTAGCATCTTGTCCGTTGTATACCGTTGAAGATTCTGGTGAGCGCTACTACGGACTTGGGCGGTAGGTGCTTAAGGGCTTCATTTGTGATACCGTCCAAGCCGGGTGCCTTCTTGTTCGGTAGTTTTTGTATCGCTCTCTTTATTTGGCCAGGTCTGAAGAAAGGTAGTACTTCCTCTACCGCCGGCTCTGTGGGTGCTTCACTGTTGAAGTAGGTGGTTAGGTGGTCCTCTACCATCTTCAAGTGTGCGTGATCATCTGTGGGATTCGGTTGGAATTGTGCCTCTAAGTGGTCCGCAAAGATCTCAGCGCGGTCACTGGCAACAAACTTCAATTGTCCGTGCTTGTCTAGCAACGGTCTTGTGGGCATTTTCTCACCTGTGAGTTGGCGGCAGAGGCGGTGGATAGAGGGGATATCATCCGTAATGCTGATTATGTGGTTTTCCCAGGAGTCGGCTGCATTTGTTGCGAGTTCGCTCTTCACTTTCTCCACCAACGCATTTAGCTTCCTCTTCAAGGCAGGGCACCGTGTCACTTGCCATTGCTCCCTGACGTCCCTTTTTTCACGAATAAGGTTCCTGAGCCACGCTGGGAGAGGGTCAGGACTCTCTCTCGGCGTGCTGGTGTGTGATGATGATTCCAGGGACGTCTGAATTGACACGGTGAGCTCCTTTGTGGCTTCTTCCAGATCTTGAGCTGTTGTTATGGGCATCGTTGCCGTCTTGGCTTGCATCTCGTTCATGAATGACTCCCAACAGATTTTCCGCCTCCTCGCGGGGGCGGCGACTCTACTTGGGAGTTCTCTGAGGGTGAGTAGTACCGGCCTGTGATCCGACGGCAGGTCAGGGAGCGCGGTTAACGTCGGCATCATGTTCAGCTCTTTGCACAGCGCTATGTCGATTACGTTGCAGCTTCCGTTAATTGCATAGTGCGTTGGCTGATCTGGTCCCATAACTTCAAAGTTGTGGTCTATTGAGTACTTGTGAAGTCTTCGCCCATGGTCGTCTATGTACGATGAGTGCCATTGGGTGTGTTTGGAGTTTAAATCACCGGCTGCTATCGTTGGGATGTCTTTCCCTAGTATCTTGTTGAGCTCTCTGCTGTCTAGCTTGTCATGTGGAGGCTTGTATATCGAGTACAGTCTGTGATTTGTGCCGGCGATGCTTACTATCACACCCAAGGCCTGCACTGTGTTGTACTCTTCTACGGGGAGAAGCTGGTGAATGACCCGTCTATGGACCACAACAGCGAGTCCTCTGTACGCTTTGCCCGTTTCAGTCTCTTCGTCCTTTCGGTACACTATGTAATTAGGTACTTTGAACGTCTGCGTCTTCTTAAGCATCGTCTCGCTAACCAATAAAATTTGAATTTTGTGCTCCCGGAGGAAGGCGGTTAGCAGTTTAACCTTCCCCCGGAGCGACTGGGCATTCCAGTAAACAATTCTAAAATGGTTGCTGTCCATTGTTATTTTGTAGTATGCGCATTAGGCCCTGTAACGTGGCCGTTTCCGGGTCGGTACCGCCCTGGACCGCCTCCAGTATCTCCTTCAGGACGCCTATTGTTTGGCCCAGGGAGTCGCGGCGGGGAGCTTCTTGTTGCTGCTGCTTTGGCTTTTGTTGTGGCTGCTGCTGCTGCTCATTATGCTTAGTGCTCTTCTTCTTCTTCTTTTTAGTGTTGGCATTCTGCCCGGCTGCTCTTGGCATATTGGCCGGCGCCATTAAAGATGCGGTTGCTGTTTCCTGCACTTGCGTAGGTATCACCGGGGCTGCGCCTCTCCGGGTGGTCTGTGTAGCAGCCACAGTCCCTGCCCTCTTGTTTCGTATCTCCTTCTTGAAGATAGGGCACGATTTAAAATTGGCGGGGTGCGTCCCCTGGCAGTTAGCACACGTCGCGGGCTCCTCCCTGGGGCGTGGGCACTCCCTGGCTGCATGTTCCTCGCCACAGCGCACGCATGCCTGCTGGCGATGGCAGTTGTGCGAGCTGTGGCGGAATTTCTGGCAGCGGTGGCACTGCGCGGGCCCTCTCTTGCCGCGCCACGCTTCTACAGTAATGCCGGGCATGTACAATATCTCGCTGACATCGTATATTGCTGGTATTACATTTGGCGTCTTCTTAATTTGTGCGTAGAATATGCTGCCCGGCTTACCCTGCCTGGCCTGTATATTCTTCATATATTCTACTTCAAAGCCTTGTTCTAAGAGGTCGGCGGCGATCATTTCTATTTCAGTTTCGGCCGGCAACCCGCGGATTGCGACCTTGAGGCTTCTTTCGGCTGGCAGCGAGTAGCTGAACCAACTTATCTTCTCTGTTCTCTCAAGGTCGCTCAGGTACGCTTGTATGACCCTATACTCATTCTCATCCGCGGGCATGAAGCGTATTCCTTGTCCGTAGGGCCTACCGTTCGGGGTTCTGCCCAGTTTGGATGCCAGGATTTTGAAATGGGCGGTCCAGTTTTGAATTTTCTCGACAATGAGAGGTGGGTAGCGAGGAGCTTTCTCCTTCCCTCCGACCGGGGCGGGGGTCGCCTGCGTACCCATCTCCTCTCCTTGTCGTTGCCCCGTCTCTCTCACTCCTTGCGGGGGCTGTGTGGCGGTACGGGGAGGGGCACGGCTCCTGCCGTCTCTCTCTCCCGCTGTCTCTGTCGCACAGCGCGGCGGCTGCGGTGGGTTGCGGGGAGGGGCCCGCGTCACGCCACCCTGTTTTTCAGTCTGCACCATTTGCGCGAACGAGGGTTGTGCAGGGCGCTTAGCCCTTTGCGGTAGTGGTTCAGCGGCTTGCGCTGTAACCTTTCTTGGCGTCTGTGCCTGTGCGGTATCCATTTCCACTTCGGGCGCGGGCCTGGGGTTGACCGGGCTTCTTGGCCGGGAAGACGAGGATGATCCTTTCTTCGCCGCCGGCGGGGTCAGAGACAGCGACCGGGCGCGAGGGCGCTTACGACCTTCTTCCGGTGCGTGTTTACGGCTTCTGGCTTGAATCTCCTTCACTGTATGCGTTGGTGGAGGCAGCGTGATGATAGCCTTTGCTGCAAACTCTAGAGCTATCCTATCTTCTGCAGAAAGTTCTATGCCTTGCGTTTCGGCTTCTTGGACCCTCAGGTACATCGACATCCATGATAGCATCCCGTCCGAGAGCGCCCCAACTTTAATAAGTTCGGAGAGAGTGAGCATCACTCTCATATAGTCCTCTCGGCGATAATGCTATCCCGTATGGCGAGACTGGAGTGCTTCCTGACGTCGGTGGGCTGGTGGCTGTCGGCATGGGGGAGGCTGGCGAGTCGAACACTGGCTCTGGTTGGCCCTGAAAAGGGCCTTTTTGCGCCTCTTGGCGGCGCGGTTGCTGGGGAGCATGGTCATACTCATACTTGTGGCCCTGAGAAGGGCCTTTTTTTGGACCCGGATCACGGTCCATGACTAGCGGCTATGGGAGGTAACCGGTGCGACTATGGTGTTAATATCACGTAAACATGATATTAACACCGGTCGTCGTAGGGTCTGGGGAAGTAGCCTCCGCAGTAGCCGTAGCCACCGGCGCAATCTTACCAATTTATAAGACTATTATAAACGGTGAGAATGCAAGAGACGTACGACGGGTGGTTAGGTCCGTGCGCACTTGGTTACAGCGATCCTGGAAAGAAGGAAAGCTTGTGTTTTAGAGTAAGTTAAAGTTAAATTAATCAGTGTACCGTAAATTTCATTACGAGCACATGCAATCTATCGTACAACAGGATTATTTTTTCATATGTCAAAATAGATTTCAGTTTTATTTTGCGACTTCATAATAACTATAAGCCCATATAAACAAATCAGTAGTTACAGCTTAAACCGTGAACAGTAAGAAGTATATATTTCTTAAACGCATAGCTTGACAAAACTGAAACGTATGAACGTTAGATTAAGATATTGGATGACATATTTAGGGCATGCAAAATATTTATCTCTTTTTATGAATGGTATGAAAAGCATCCAAACAAATAATTTGATAAATTTTAATATTGTTAAGGTTTGCAATAACGCCTGCTAGGCAAATTACATTACAAAATTTACGAGAGAAAAAATTATATTCATGTGCGGGATTCGAACCCGCGTCTCGCGTTTTCTCTCGTAAATTTGTAATTTTGTAATGTAATTTGATAAATCCTTAAATTGACTTAAATCGATCGTTAGACATAGACACTTCGATGTTCGAGCTTTGTTCGAGAATTTCGGGAGACAAATGCAACTCTAGATGAAGATTAATAGACTAGTACTTGTCCAAAGAGAATTCAATCATTACTGCCACAGAGTGATTGAAGAGCTCCGGAACAAAAACCGATAAATCCACTTTATGCCCGATTTTTTAATATGTTTTTTTGTTGGTAATAGTAATGATATTTAATGCACATCCCACAGGTCGGAGCATATCTCGTTAAATCCGGCTAAATAATAAGGTTCTAAAGATGGGCAGCCACAGTTGAACACGACAAATACACGTATTTTTAAATTATTTTGAATTTTCGGAACTATTACCGATAAATCGGTAGAGACGGTAATTACAGAAGTACCGAAACAAAAGCCGATGATAACAATATAGCCGTTCAAATCCAGATAATTACATTATGGTCGGACCAAAACCCGATAAATCCATATTTGAAACTAAAATTGTAACAAAAACATCAGCGCTAGATTTTTAGTACAACATATTTTAGGTTATATTGATTTAACAAACCACATAATAATTACCACGTAAATCAATCTTTTGCATTTCCTGTAAAATACGAAAAGAGGATTTATCGGCTTTTGCTCTGGAGCTGCTCAATTATATTACTCAACTAGCTTTACGGGCGCGGCTCCGCCCGCGCGTATGTCGGTTATCGCGCGAAAACATTAACCTCTTTTTGCGCAGTCGGATAAAAACGATCCTATGTTTTTTCCCGGGTCTCAAACTATCTCCATACCAAATTTCATTCAAATCGGTCCAGTAGTTTTGGCGTGAAAGCGTAACAGACAGACAGACAGACAGAGTTACTTTCGCATTTATAATATTAGTACTGATTATATACCCTGTGACTAGTGACTAATAAATAACAAACATAAAACTAGTGGCTCTCCGAGCTACTTACTTAGACTTCGCGAGTCTACCCTTGCATAGCTTACAATTGAATAAAGGTTCACTGCGAATCTCGACTCGCGTGAGTAACTAAGTGACCATAACTATCCTATGTGACAAGGTTTAATTTTAGCAAACATGTCTTAAACGGCAATCTTTATGTATTAAAAACATTTAGATTTATTCTGTTATATATTTCTAGTAATGAAAAACTTGTTGTGCATACTCATTGTCTCCTTTTGGCATACGTTTCACGTATGACGAATTTCAAATAGATATTTGAAAATGAAAAGGAAGAATCGTTCAAGATATTTTGCCACTAGAAAGACCCTACAAAGTTTTAGACGGAAGTTGAAAAAGTGTGAATTAAAATGTTTAATGTTGCCTAAGCCGTATCAGACTATCACAGAGATCATGCCAGCAGATAGTGTTTTATTAATGTATACATATCAGTATTCAACATGTGGGTTACCTAGTGCACGAACAAAAAATTTAAGCAATCTATCGCCGAGATAGAAAAATGAGATGGCTAAAATGCATAACTTGATGTATGTAGGTAGGTAGCAAACAACGTACATATTACCAACCTGATTTCTGCAATACAATCTGTGGTTCGAGAAAATTTTAAAATTATCAGCACACACAGACTATAGATGTAGGTTTCCCGTTAAAGGTCTGTGATCGTTTGTCTCTTAAAAAATGGCGATTGATAAATTTTTGTCAAGAGTTTGATTGATTATTTTCCAACTTTTGTTTGAAGCTAAATACAATAATTCGTGGAATTCAGATTATATCTATTGCGAAAATGGCAGAGGCAGTTGTGGAACCTCGAACGCAGGCCCTCAGATTCTTCTGCCATAGGTGTAACGTCGAGTTCGAGGATGTTGTTCAGGTAAAAATCGATATAAAAACGTGATTTTGGTGTTTAGAATTTGTTTAGCTCTTCTATTCGTAGTGGATTGACAAATAGATCTAACCTTATGCATGGCGTGTTGTACAATTTTGAGAAATGTACTGGAATAGTGAGCTATATGTGCTAAGGTTCCTGAGCCTACTCAAAAAATCGTCATATCAAGCAATCAATGTGTCTGCTGTAGCCGGTGTAGGTACAATATAACTACCGTGACGTGCCATGCCAACGTATTGTTGTTGCGAATTCATCGGGTATTGACTATTTCCCTGTATTACATCATCTAAATGCATTCAAAACAGAAATTTATAATCTTCTGGCAATGCTGTCATGAAACAACTAGCTATTAAATGATATGACTATAGAAAAATGGTAGATCAAAAATAATCAAAAGAGGTTTTTATAACAGTAAGAGTTCAGCATGATATCCTTGATCTATCAATATATTACACACTACCTAATAATAGTATCTTATCATAATCTCAAGAAGAAAGTGGGTATACTCCTTATGATGAATATACCTCAAATGTGAGGATAATTATTTACTTATTACGAAAAATGAAACTTCTGACTAATAACGTAAATAATATGTGGGTAGTTCTTAAGATGGCTGGGTATCATTATAAACATATGTAAACTTGTATAAAAGTACTGTGTATGAAAATTGTTTAAATTTGTGTCTGATTTATTGTTGTTATAGTTATTTGTAAACTATATGTGGTCATAGAGTATGTACATTTTGTGTCAACAAAACATTTGATAGCCGTAACTACATAAGTATTATTTAGAAATTGTGGTAGTTCTACCACAAAACCTGAGATACACAGGTTATAGTGGTTTGTGTGGGTGAGGTTTACACAAAACTATTCTACATCAAAAATATAATTTAATTCTTACATTTACTTATATGTTTGAATTCCATTAATTCATTTGCAAATTTTTGACTAAGGGACAGTCTCTGTGGCAAGTTGAAACATGATTATTTGAATATGTTTGTGTATGCATGTATAGTAGTTTTCACCTAAATAGAAATGTTAGATTTTTTTTTTCGTAACGTTCCAAACCACTTCAAATCTCTAGCTACTGATATACTGACATGACACATACATAACATGCTGAACTGCAATGCAAGCAAAGACTTTAACTAGAATGTCTGCCACTTTCAAAAGAATATGCTGGTAATGAACCTATTAGAGCTTAGTTTTAAAGTAAAGAATCTGAATTGATGGGATGTCAACATATTGCAGAGTATATTGAGCCAACGTTTGACATAGATGTTGCAGTATGTGGAGCTGCTATAGAACTTTATTTGTTTAAATAATGTGTAACATGTTACAAAGCCATCAGTTGTTGATCAATGTGTGCACCAAAGGAGCGTGGCTGCTACTAATGCACCTAAAAGCTTCATAAATATTTATTGAATAAAAAATATAAATTATTATAGACATGTAACAAATAAAACTATGTATGCATTGTGTATGGCAATGATTTGTGGACAGCATTATTAGCTTAAAATTTTATAGAGTATATTTTATGGTTACATTTCAGGATTACACATGCCCATACTGTGCTACTGGTTTCATTGAGCGCCTGGAAAATGACCGAGATAGAGACTCGTTACCAAATGAAGATGAGGAGTATAGTGACGCAGACATGAGCAACCTTGAGGATACCAACCATCTTGAGGACAACCTTGACGATAGCCTGGATGAACTCACTAGAGCCACTGTATGTTAATTACATATATTTTAAAACAATCTTTATAGTAAGCCTGCTTTATATTCACATTAGCATCATCATGGCCGCTTTGCCCATTAAAGAATTAATTTATATAGTTCTTGTTATAAACGTCTCAAGCAGGTTAATTTCTAATTAATCCACAGATGTGGCCATAAAAATGGCTAATTAAGCCAAAATTTGCAATGGATGCTATTTTGGTAAAATGTTTTTTTTACTATTTTGCCTATTGATTTGTTTGCAATTATAATGAGAATATGCAACACAACTTATTGCATGTATTATTATTATATATCATATGAATTGATTATATTGATAGTCACCGCTTAAAAATAACATGGGGAGAAAGCTTTTCATACTTATTTTCAGAATATCTACCATGTATGTGTGTTGTATGCCTTCCTGTTCATATTTTTCTCTGATGCGAGAATGGAGCTGCAGGAAAATGGTTGTATGATCAAGCTTTCCAAGGCTCTAGAGTCTAGCCTTCACTGGCACATCAAAGCTTCATTGTGAGATTATCTATAAAAAGGCTGATAGTCATTCCTTACAAGGTCAAATTTAAGCTTGGTTAAGGTTTGGAAGCTGTCTTGAAGTGAATTATACTGTTGCATTTTCCATGCCACTTTAGTCATGGACTTGTTGAATGATTAAATGCCTGCGTACAATGTCTAAATATAAAAAAAATGCATTGGCCTGGGGCTTGCAACCCAGGTGCAGGGTTAAGAGGCCTCTTTACAATGCATCAACGCTTTCCTTCCCGCTCAAGCCTCCTCCTCTACCTAACCAAATTTGGTAAGATCCTACTAATGCCGCCTTAGATACACATTCTAGGATGGAAGTTACAGTTGTTCTTGGCAGGCCGACATCTTTAAGTAGGTTATATAAGGATTTCGCTGGTATACCCCTTGCTCCAACTTATACAGCATATAAATTAACCACATAACCGTTTTTGGTTAATTCATTTGTTAGGTCATAATTTTTTTTTAATTTTTTTTTTCATATGGTATCATGTCTACATAATAGTAAAATGATTGCTCAAGTGCAGTCATAATTCAATGCCTTAGTTTGATGTTATGATTAATGTTAAGTAGGTAGGTACTCAAGATAAACACATTTTAGTACTGACCATTTTTAAACAGGTTGCATACAAAGATACTGTGCATTTTTTCCCATGCCAATAACAATGAAATTCAGGATCCCTTTATTATTATATCTAAAAAAAATAATACAGATGAATTGAGAAACTCCTCCTTTTTTGGAAGTCGGTTAAAAGTAAGGAATGGAATATATTACTTATACTTGTGTTACAAGTAAAAGTTGAACAAGTTTAAGGGATGATCACAGAGGAGTGAATGCTGCCCTTTATGGATATCAAACGTGAAAAAAAAACAGAAATTTTCAGAGAAAGTGTGTATTCATACAAAATTCACAATAAAAAGAAAATCGATTGTATAATGGATAAATTCAAGAACGATGTTGCTCATTGGGCGCCTTTCTCCATTACTTAGTGGGTTTTTTACGATCATTGAATGGGTGAATATGGAACAGTATACTGATTCTTAAAACAGGAACTGTCCGGCAATAGAAGGAAGGCATATAAGGAACATTTGATATTATTATAGTCAGCGGTTCCCATTTGGTGGGACGCGAGTCGTGATCAGGAACCGGGCCAAGGTAAAATACCCGGTCGCAGAATTTCCGCCTTTTCTTAAAATAATACTATCGATCGACGCATCGTAAGTGCCGTTCTTCATTTTTACTTATTATTAAATACTAGCTTTCCGGGCGCGGCTCCGCCCGCGCGTATGTCGGTTATCGCGCGAAAACATTAACCTCTTTTTGCGCAGTCGGATAAAAACTATCCTATGTTTTTTCCCGGGTCTCAAACTATCTCCATACCAAATTTCATTCAAATCGGTCCAGTAGTTTTGGCGTGAAAGCGTAACAGACAGACAGACAGACAGAGTTACTTTCGCATTTATAATATTAGTACTGATTGAATACTACAATGTAACATTGTTCTAAGTGGAAGATAAGATAGATATTGCGACCAAAATCTTTATCTGTGGTCACATTCGATCATGCGCTCGAAGCATTAGATCTCCGATGATGCTTTGTGTAGAATCGAAACGCGTCTAAGATTCTTCTGTGCATTATGTATTTATACCTTAAGTTGTGGAGATAGGGTCTAAATTATAGCGATGCTTTGTATATAAATAAGTGTAACTCTCATACAGTTATCACTTTCGGACCCATTCAGTTCAAACTAAGAAAAAACGCACAATCATCCAAATTTAGATGGTTTGGTTAATTGATTTGGCGCTTAGAAATGATCCGATTGGTTGCGTCCGAATGATGCACTTTTTAGGCCACGGCGCGGTAAGGTTTCGTTCTGCTGTTTTGAGCTTCCCTTCATTTTTTTTATTTTATTGTGACGGAACAAGCTCGAGGCCCACCTGATGTTAAGCAGACTAACCTCTGCCTATAACAGATGCATTTCGTTACAAGTCACGAATTGCACTGCGCCCCTCACCTTGAGAAGTTGAGACATAGTTGTTGAGTCTCATGTGCCTGTAATTTCACTGGCTCTCAAGGACTGTTGCCGGAACACACCGTTAGGTGCTTGGTGTTAGATTTTCTACTTAAGGGTGGTCGCTAACCAGGCGGGCAATCGCAAACGGCTATTACTGCCTCAAAAACATTTCTTTACATATTTATTATTATTTTGTAGTGTATCTATTCGAAACGGCGATAATGTGAATCGAGTCCTACAGTCTACAGTCACTGCGTAGTATTTTCACGTAAATATTTATAGGCAGTGATAACTGTTGAGTAATACCTACGTGGAGAAAACCACGAGGACACGTGAAGTCGTCGTTGTTATCACGACCGCATTTTTCGTGATAAGGTAACGTTTCATTTGGTTGCGATAAAAATTAAAATAACTCCTACGAAATGTTTATAACATAAACTGGACTGAAAGTTTTAAATACATATAAACATACCTACATAAATAGGGGTAGGCAGCGCTACAGATTTCCGCTTGCTATGATCCTTACTCTTTCGCTTCATCTACACTCATCATCCTTTCATACATAATCGTCGGTTTAGGGTACTCTTGACCTAGCCTTTTTACAGAACGTCTTTAATCTGATTTCGGAACGTACGCCTAGGACTTCCCCTTCCAATACTTCCTTTCACTTGTTTTAAAAACTATTTAAGGGTATATTTTAGACGAACGCCCCCATACAAAACGCAGCTCCAATCTCATTTTAATAATAACGAATAAAACTCAATGATTTTTTACCTACGTAACCACTACCCTAATGTCTAGGTTTGTGGTGCATCAGATTTTCATTAAATTATAAGTACAGTTTTGAAATTACACTAACTCAAAAACTCGTAATTTTAGATTAAAAAAAGACCCAACTTTAAGCATCTCTTTCAAGAAAAATAAGCATATTTTTAATATTTCTATTGCACCACAAACATGGGGAATATAATGAACTTTCTATAATGGGAAGTTATTTATACATATGTACTATACTTTTTAAATAAATCTGAAGCTACGAATAACTGGCTCAAACTCCTTAAAACGAGTGCTTTATACTAAACGCTATATAATAAAAAAAAAAATTATTAGTCCAAAAGAAAAAGGATTTAAGCCAGAAACGATAGGTCTAATAATACACTATATTTACATGCGAGTTTTTTTTAATAACAAGTTGAGTTTATATAAAAGTTCACGCTTTTGCTGGCGGGTATATGTCCTTAAGGATATTGATTTAAATGAAAAATGATAATAATAACAAATATTTTCTAAATATTTTAAGAAGACATTTTCGAGAATCTTTCTCGATCGTGCGCTCGCAGAGTCAAGATCTCCTGAGGATGATTCGTGTAGAAGTGAATCGCGTCGAAAAATTCTTCCGGTTTGGCTGCGTGGCGTTTGTGACGTCACGTCGGCTTAGCAGGAAAATTAGGCGGCATTGTCACTAGATGTATTTTTGAAGTGTTTTATTAAAATATTTAAAAATATTTGTTATTATTAAATATGGATTTCCGCAAAGTAACGCCTGAATCTATTCATTATGAAAAATGATAATTATTGTTGCTTCAAAATATATTATTTTAAATATTAAACGTTTTTTTTTACATGAATCACATGAATCAAAGATCAAAAAATGGTTTGATTACTGGAAGGGACTATTACTACTATTGGAAGGGACAATTCATTGTCTGATATTGATTGTGCTTTATTTGTCTTTCAGGCACCTGGACAGCCAATATTGAATGACCTAGCATTTCTGATGACTGGCGGTGCGAGGCTGAGGTGAGTTCTGTTGCTTCTTCTATAAGTATAATATACAGGCATGCCAATTATTGCATGTATATTATATGACTACCATATGATTGAATGAAAGGCAATTATCCTTTGGTCAATCATAACAGTGATTTTTAGATTCCTTCAAATGAGAAGGCTCATGGAATATGGCAGATCTTCATATTTAATATTTTCTTGATGATGTTTAGTTCCGGTTTATGCCACGATCAACAATCCTGCATTTTTGCATAAACTCTAATTCCCATTTATTCTAAACTATGACGGTCCATGGAAGCGGCAAGGAGGACCTAATTCATTAGATGTGGTAATTTAATCATCAGATATACATCTGTATGTATATATATATATATTTGATTAGCGACCCGCCCCGACTTCGCACGGTTGCAACGCTGATACTAAATAATCTGTAATATCTTCGGAAATATTAATTTAAATGACATGTTGTAAAGAGCCATATTGATCTATATTAAATGCATAATGTATTAAAGGTAATTGGATATGTATTAATGCTGTTTTGCTTAAGATCGCTTCGTAAATAAACCATTATTTATCGTAAAAAGTATAAAGGAAACGAAATGGTTATTGTGGGTTATTCCTAAGACAGTTATCGCGGACTTTTTTGGAGCCCTTTTCAAAGTGTACAAGACTGTAGTACATGTTTTTGTTCTATCTTGTAGGGTTTAGCCAGCGTTTGCAAAGTTAGCGCAAAAAACCGTGTTCGTTTACGACATCACATTAGAAACCTCTAAAATTATCAGTGTTTCGCTATTATATTATACATCTATTATACATAATATGTAAAATATATAATACTTAGATGTATTATGATAAGAGGAAGGTTTATATTTATATTATAAACCTTCCTTTTGAATCACTCTTTCTATTTAAAAAAACCGCATCAAAGCCCGTTTCGTAGTTTGAAAGATCTAAGCATACATAGGGACAGACAGACAACGGAAAGTGACTTTTTTATACTATATAGTGATATATCACACTGAATGTTACCATATATAAAACAAACGAACAATTCTTTTGCACAGCCAATTATTCGTTTTTTTATATTGGTTATGCATAAATTAATTTTAATACATACTATCTGATTATTGTAAAACCGTCTCAAAAACGAATGTAAGTAGAAACATTGAAAAATGAGGAGAGACTAGAAAAAGAGATTATTATTTCTAGCCCGTTTCGTCCCATTTCCTTCTTCTTTTTCCCTGCAGAGCCAACGCCTCCCAGAGCATTCTATTGAATGTTGTGGTGGTCAGGAAAAGAGACTAACCTAAACTGACTACATAAGGAAAACCATAGACCATCATAAAAAAACCCTTCACATTCAAAATCTTCATAGAACATTTATTGAAGTTATTGTACTGACGAAACATCATGCATGGTGCTGAGTAAGTTGATTCTTATAATCAACTTGTTTATGAATTTACTTCATAGTATTTTGCTTTGCCTACTAAAGTGCAAATGGGCAATAAGTATAGAACTTATTATAAAAAAATAATAAGAAATTGCACCCATACCACGAACATGGCTTATGTTATATGTTTTTTGAAGTGCTCGTAGCCAAGTTTGCTTAGCCATTCTGAATCGATCAGCAAAGTTAAGCAACGTCCGCCGCGGTCATGACTTGGATGGGTGACCGCTGGTGACATTACTACTGAGCGCTTGCGTGCTTCGGAGGGCACGTTAAGCCGTCGGTCCCGGTTGTTGTCTCAGGATGGCAGTCTAGCTACCACCCTCAAGTTGAAAATTTGTCTCCAAGCACCTAACGGTGCGTTCCGGCAGCTGTACTTGAGAGCCAGTAACCCTAGGTTAGTCTGAACAACATCCTCGACCACATCATCCCTTACCATCAGGTGAGATAATGGTCAAAGGCTAACCTATCAGGCATAAAAAAAATAAAATATGCCAATGCGACATGCTCCTGATTGAGTCTCAGTAGTGTTTACATGCTTGTCTTTGTCAATTGCTGTCCCGAAATGATAATGTGACCTCTTGGTTTATACCCAGCACGCCGGTGTCGTCGTGAGAAAAACCTTTCGAGGAACTCACTGGCATTTGAGCAAAGTCCTACTCAGAGGGATGATATTGTCAATGGACAGCAGTTACATTCGACTAAAGTGTAATATGACATGAACTACGACCTACAAAACGTCTGCCAACTAAAGGTATTAGAAACCCACATAATATGTTACATCTTGTATGATGATTACATATTGATGATGATAATGATTCTTGATGATGATAGTTTATTTTATTATGATTATAGGTGATCATTTAATAACTGTTGTAACTATATAGACCAGGGGTCGCCAAATGGCGGATCACGGTCCGCATGAAGACCGCCGACCCATTTTGTACGGACCGCGAGAACACAGCAACATGTCTGTGTTGATAAATATCCAGAACTAAAAATATTGCTTCGAAACTTCTTACTTTGTTTGGGTCAACATATATTTGAGAAGCAGCGTTTTCGAAGATGAACTTCATTGAGAATAAATTTTGATCTCGACTTATTCATGAAAATCTCCAGGATTTAATGTCAATCGCTAGCACAAATTTTACTCCAAACTTCAGACAGAAAGTTCGCAACAAAAAAATATATTTTTCTCATTGATATGTAAAAATACCTTTGTTATGTCCGTAATTACATTTGTTTTATAAATATATTTTTCTATATAATGTTGTGCGGACCGCGATGGTCATTTCATTTCTTTAAAAGGACACTGAGAGAACGTAATTGGTGATCCCTGATATAGACTGATGGTTAATATTGTTTTTATATGGACAGGCAGGCGGCCGGGCGACGCGCAGATACCCGAACTCTAATGGAACAGCTGGTGTGGATGATTGGTGGCGGCCGTGGTGCCGGCATCACTGCCGCAGCGCCCTTTGTGCTCGTCGGGGCCCCCGGAGACTACGTGTTTGGAGGAGAAGGTCGGTGAACAGATGCACAATGCATAGCTGTGTCCACCTTAGTGGAACAGCTGCCTGTTGTGTTCAGTGGTGGTGGTTTTGAGGAGCCAGGGCATCAAATAATACGAAAACTTGATTGGGAAGATCATACCCTCTCTTGGACCAGCTGGTCTGGATATTTGGTGCAGTGGCTGCCAAGTGTAATCTGCACGAGTGAAGGCTAAAAGTATTAAGCCAAGAAATACCACTTTTCGTGTTGTTATCGAATCTCCATTAGTAAAACGGTTTAGAGAATTTATACTCATTACTTCATTATTTGACTAAAAGCAATGTGATGTAATGTATTCGTTTAGTTTGGCCTTAAATGAATTAAATGAGTCCTCACTTTTTACATTAATAGGCAATTTGTTGTAAATTTGTAAATTAATTATGTACACTTTGACTTTGTATATGCCTTAATTCAGCGGCGATTTATCAATATGACTTCTTGGGATTTGACTACTTTAATGCAAATTTAACACTCATAACATTTTCCTTACCAAATAGAAAATGTATAATCTGCACAAGTCTTAGACTTATTTCACCATATGCAAGGAAGATGAGCAGTGTGCCAGGAAAAATCCACCAATACAATCGCTTTATTTCCTTAGCATCACTGAGCGCAACTCTAAGGTGGAAAAGGCTAGCAGAGCTTGGTATTCATACAAACAAAAATAAACTAAGGATTTGTGCAAGAAATTTGTGCAAGGAATGTGTGCGAGGGATGTGATTGAGGATTTATTTATTTATTTATTTGCTATAATAAGAACGGCATAGCCACTTATACTTATTATTAAATTGTAGGTATATTGTAATATAGGGTTATTAAATATACATGGCCAAAATTTGAATATAAAATTGCATAAATCAGTCAAAGTAAGTAAGTAAGGATGTGCACATGGCAACGCCTCGCCAGCTAAGAGGAGCCCGCTGCGCTTCCTCGCACCACTCATCTTCATCTCTGGTGGGTCCAGCTGCTATGGCGGTAACCGGTAAAAAAAACAGTCAAGCTTTCGCATTTATAAGTATAGTAGTAAGATACTAAAGTCTTAGATCTGCCCGCTGTGGTTTCCACAAATACGCTCTTGCCTACAAATATACAGCCTCGAATTCAACCTAGCAGTTCTTTATTAGACAGAAGAGGTAAGTTATTAATTACATCCAGTGGAGTAATAAAGCACTCTACTTTTGATCATTCTAGAAAATAACTTTACTTTCTACCAAAGATTATAATTTTTGATTAGTCTGTCATTACACCAGAGATGTGAGCTATGGATGCGTATGGTATACACCAATCTTGTGTTAGTATTACTGAACAGTTTGTTTTTAAAAGCATACCTTGATATTCTGTCGTAACTTAACATTGGAATAATAGGCTAGTTTTGTAACAAAAGATAAACGTGTATGCTTTCTACAGGTCTCGACGCGGTAGTAACACAGTTATTGGGCCAGCTGGAGAACACGGGCCCCCCGCCGCTGCCTACAGATCAGATCCAGGCCATCCCCAGCGAGAAAATCACAGCCGAACAGGTCGAGACCAACATGTCCTGCTCCGTCTGCTGGGATAACTTCAAATTAGGTGAGGAATATTTTGTACAAAGAAATATACCTACCAAATTTTACTATGTAAATATACTAATTTACTAGTAGAGAAAAGTATTTGTTCGCAATCTTTGCAAATGCCCGCCTGGCTAGCTACCACCCTCAAGTTGAAAATCTGTCGCCAAGCACCTAACGGTGTGTTCCGGCAGCTGTCCTTGAGAGCCAGTAACTCTAGGTTAGTCTGAACAACGTCCTCGACCACATCATCACTTACCATCAGGTGAGATAGAGGTCAAAGGCTAACCTACCAGGCATAAAAAAAAAAAAAAAACATTCGTAAAATGTTGATAGGCAAGCAATATTTTTAGCTTCCTCTTGGTGGAAGTGTAAGGTATTCTGCCTCGAAGTGTGTAAACATTAATAATAATAATATATGTGTTGTAATATTAATAATAAAATGTAATATTAATAATAATAAAATCTTACGCGATTACTCCGCTAATAATTATGGAATCATTTTAATAGTTTTTTTTTATTTCGTAGAATACACCACCGAGTTGATCCCATTTAAAGTTCATAAAAATTGGTTGAGTGGTTTTATGTTATAGTCAATTAACTGAAAAATATATTTGCGGACTTGGATGATTTATTGGTCGCATATAAGGCAAGTGTATGATCTTTTAAAGAACACTGAATGGTGAAAAGTATGTAATAACTTGTGGAAGTCAGACCACGATGATGAGAGGTTAGTGTTTTGAATCAGCATGGTATCGAATCAACAAATTATTTCTAACTCTTCAGTAATCAGTGTTCTTTTGAGTGTTAATCAGTGGAAGGCGTTTACGTTATTTTTATAAATATTTTAGTAGAAAAAAATGTTATTGTGTAATTGTTAAAGACGAGTGCGTGTCCCGGCTGGAATGCTCTCACCTGTTCCACCCGGCGTGCATCACCCCCTGGCTGCAGCTGCACGCCACCTGCCCCATCTGCCGGCGCTCGCTGCTCACGGCCGAGCAGCAGGCCGCCGCCGCCGCCTCCGCCGACCGCCCGCAGCCGCAGGACTTCATCATCACGGGCACCGGCACTGCCCCTGCCCCTGCCGCTGCCGCGGGCACTGCCACCGGCACTGCCACCGCCGCCGGCACTGACAGCTCCGACTCCAGCACCACCACCGCCAACACCGCACGCGACTCCAATGCGCGTGAGTCACTCATCTCCTCCTTATCTACCTACTCTATCATCTATCTGTATTATCCTTACTCCAACTTAGGCGCAGCTCCCGATTGCACTCTTTTGATGGACACGTAAACACCACAACAAAATTTCTGAGGATGTTGGTGTTTCGTCTTCAAGACCAGACATATTTCTATACTCAAAAAAATCTAAATCGCATAGTACTTATAGAACTTACTGTGCAGTGGGACACAAACATACCTAAAGACCATACTATTTTTTTTTTGCCGGTAGGTAAGCCACAATAAACCACAATCTCATCTGATGGTAAGTGATGATGTGATCGAAGGTGTTAACAGGCATAACCTACAACAAAAACAAAGAAATATTTTGACCTTACAAGTGAATTAACCAAAAACGGTTATGTATGTAGAAGTTGGAGCAAGGGGTATACCAGCGAAATCCCTATATAACCTATTTAAAGACCCTTGGGGCTGTCAAGAACAACCGTAACTTTCATCCTAGAACGTGCATCTAAGGCGGCATTAGTAGGATCTTAAAATCAAATTTGGTTAGGTAGGGGAGGAGGCTCGAGCGGTGAAGGGGAGCATTGATGTCATCGTTAAGGGGCTTTACCCTGCACCTGGGTTGCAAGTCACAGGCCCCTCTAGTCTCTTCCTCTGCAACGCTATGGACCCGACACCCGCACGGTGAATCCATGAAATTTGTCTCTCTTTGACCATTAAGATTTTAAGAAAGAGTATATCTAGGTTTCTATTATTTTATTTTACGTCAAAAAATATTTAGCTAAAGTGGGGCATTTTCAGTAATTATCAGGGTCATATTTAGTAATTAGTTTAAGGCGATTAGAGTCGCCAATGGCCTTGAGCATCTGGACCTAATCGAGCTTACTTTACTCGCGCATCGCCGCATACGTTCCGCGCTCGCTGCACAAATATAACGGTCAAAGAATATGCAGATGCGGGATGCGCTCCGGTAACATGGCACTTTATATTCCTACCGTACGATTCTAGTGAGTATCCGCGATTGCAACTGCGACTGAGATCAGTCGTCAAATGGACGTCTTTATTCCTTTTCTTTATTTTTCAATGTCATCTGCCGAGTGAAGAAAGTTACTCAGATTTGTCTGATACTCGATATTTAGGCTGTGCTGAGAGTCATTATTCCGAATTTGGAATTATTTTTTCAATGTCATCTGCCAAGTGAAGAAAAATGCTACGGTTTGACTGAAAATTGATATCTAGGTTGTTGTAGACGTTATTATTCCATGTTAAGAATTTGTTTTACGTTGACGTCTGCCAAGTGAAAAATGTACTTCGATTTGGCTGAAAATCGATATCTAGGTTGTTTTCAGTTCGCACACAGACTCTTTAAAAAATCTGCAAATTTTAGTAATATGCTACATAAACGAGTTTTCCAATTAAAATAACCTGTCATTCGTACAACTTTTGCAAGAAGATTTAGCCCTTTTATTAAAACATATTTATATAATCAAGTCCTGAATTTTTCAGTTTATATATCACCATATAGCATCATACATACAAACACGTAAATAACACAAATTTAGTTAAAATATAAATACCACCTGTGTGGATAATTTATAAAAAAAATTTATGAAACTGAACAAGATGTTATTTTATGGATAATTTGTAAGTTAAATTTATGTTTATAACTATTTTGCGTGAAAAATTGTACTGAAGTCAACTGTGCACTGTACAGATATCAATTAAGGTCTTAACGATACAAACTTCAACGTCGAAGTGTAAAGACCACCAGCAATACAAGAATAAACGATTCTATTCTATTCTATTCTATTCTATTTGGAAAAAGTGTTATTGGCTTAAATAAAGATTTATATTATTGTTTATATTATTATTATTATTCTGGACGTTTTTATTCCAAATTTGGAATTTATTTTTCGATGACGTCTGCCTAGTGAGAAAAGTTACTAAGATTTGGCTAAAAATCGATATCTAGGTTTTTTCGGGGCGTCCTTATTCCAAATTTGGAATTTACTTTCCGATGACGTCTGCCAAGTGAAACACTACTTCAATTTGGCTGAAAATCGATATCAAAGTTGTGCTGGGCGTCATTATTCCGAATTAAGATTTATTTTTTTAATGGCGTCTGTCAAGGGAAGAAAGTTACTCCGATATCTAGGTTGTGCTGGGCGTCATTATTCTACATTTGGATTTCATTTTTCAATGACGTTTGCTAAGATAGATGACGTATCTCTAAAACGCTAAGATATATCGGATAAGAGTAGGAAAATTATAATAATCAATCGTTTATTCAAATCTCCTTATAAATGAGATTATAGCCGACGCGGGTTTACTCGTTTAAAAACGACGATATAAAAGGAAGATTTGTATAATGGGGAAAATACATTGAAAAATAAGAATAGGGACGACTGTGTCGTACGCAAAAATACAAAATGGCCAACGTTTGTGCTATTGGACATGTCGGCCCTTGAGAAGGAAGTATTTACCTTTAGATTTTCCCGCCCATAGGTGGGAAGCAGTCTTCCACCCGCTACTCGCATCAAACAAACACTACTTTCCGGGTACGAGATATGAGATGAATAATTTCTTGTCTAGGAAATAATAATATGGGCAATTTATCTACAGCTATATTGTAAAGATTGGTTCCATCGTGAAAAGGTAACCGATATACTTTCTTATTTATTAGGAGATTTGAATAATTGATTTATAAGTACCTTTCTTTAAACTTTCGTGAACTAAACTCATGTTTCTAAATTACATTAACGAAAACCAAGCGGGGTAGATTTAAATCGCTCCCGCCGCTCCTCAAGACGATGACACCCGCTTCTTAAGTCTACTCGTGACCACGGTCAATGCAACTTGATCGAAACGTCGAGGTTAGTCAAAATATTATTTTGATGTTAATTCGTGCGTCTTTGATAAGTAATCATAATTTTCCTACTCTTATCGTACTGCGGCGATAGGGAACTGCTAATCATCCCACGGCCAGCAGGTAGGTAGGTAAACTCAGGGAGTAGGTTTGAAAAGTTTATTAGGCCAAGCCTTATCAGGTTGCACAGCCGCACAGTTCTACTGAAGTTACATAGACCGGAGGGAGACACTGGCCTGATAGTACACGTGATCCAGGTCCCAGATGTGGCTGTCTTGGCGTCAGCTGATAGTTCTGGATCTCGGTAGTGAGTGCTCGAAACACCCGTCCTCGGATTAAATCAGTGAAGTGGAATCCTGGAAGGAAGACACCGGCTTAGTAGCTGATATTCCTCAGCCAACTGTTGCCAAGCCGCGCCGACACGATCGTGGTACTGTTACCAGCGACTCACATTTTAAAACTCACAGTCTAGCGCGGTAGGGCAGCACAGCTGTTTACGTTACATAGGTTTTAGTCAGCACTATGAAATAACAATAATAAATAAGGAACTCACCCTAGAGGGATTCACGCACTTCACAACAAGTTAATAACAATTAAGATCGATAGTACGAATAGAAAAGCGTCCAGGAAAACCAAGATAAGTATCGATTTGTAGCCAAATCAAAGTAACATTTTCCACTTGGCCGACGTCATTGTTAAATAAATTCTAGATTTGGAATTAAGACGTCTAGAACAACCTAGATCGATATCTAGGTTGTTCTAGACGATCGATCTTTTCAGCTAAATCGAAGTTACTTTATCTACTGGGCATACGTCATCGTAAACAAATTCTAAATTTGGAATAATAACGTCTAAAACAACCTAGATATCCATTTTTAGTCAATTCTGAGTATTTTTCTTCACTTGGCAGACGACATAGATAAAATTATTCCAAATTCGGAATAATGACGCACAGCACAACCTAGATATCGATTTTCAGCAAAATCGGAGGAACTTTTTCACTTGGCAGACGTCATCGGAATATAAATTCCTAATTTGGAATAAGGACGTCCAGAAAAACTTAGATATTGATTTTCAGCCAATTCAGAGTAACTTACTTCCCATGGCAGACGTCATCGAAAAATAAATTCCAAATTCGGAATAAAAACGTCCAGAACTACCTAGATTTTGAATGTTAGCCAAATTGGAGTGACTTTCCTCACCTAGCAGATGTCGAAAAATGTATGCCAAATATTGAACAAAAACGTCCAGAAAAACCTAGATATCGATTTTCAGCCAAATAGGAGTAACTTTTTTCACCTGGCAGACGTGTTCAAAAAATTAATTCTTAATTCAGAATGACGATGTCCAGAACAACCTAGATTTTCAATTTCAGCTAAATCAGAGTTACTTTGTTCACTTGGCAGATGTCGTCGAAAAAATAATTTCAAATTTGGAAAAAAGACGTCCAGAAAAACCTTGATTTCGATTATTAGCCAAATCGGAGCAACTTTTTTTACTTGGCAGACGTCATCGTAAAATACATTCCAAATACAGCCAAATCGGGGTAACTTTCTTCACTTGGCAGACGTCATAGAAAAATAAATTCCAAATTCGGAATAAAGACGTCTAGAACTACCTAGATTTTGAATTTCAGCCAAATCTAGGTAACTTTTTTCACTTGGTAGACGTCATCGGAATATACATTCCAAATTCGGAATAATGACGCACAGCACAACCTAGATATCGATTTTCAGCCATATCGGACTAACTTTTTTCACTTGGCAGACGTCATCGAAAAATAAATTCCAAATTTGGAATAAGGACGTCCAGAAAAACCTATATATCGATTTTCAGTACTGTAACTGTAACAGTCAGTTCGTCCACTGCTGAACACAGCCTCACTTTTTAAGGGGGTATTTGCCATAATCCCCACACTTGGCAGGCGTCTTGGGGATCGCAATGTAAGTTGGCAGTTCTTTAGAAGGCGCTGCTGCCCCCCTTAAGTAGTTTTCCCTTAGACGCTTCTGACGACACCCACGGGATGATATGGGGAGGTGCAATTCTAACCCGGCACCCCACGTGGCTGCCCACCCACCTTCCAGTAGTTTTCCCTTAATCGCCTCTTACGACACCCACGGGATTATATGGGGAGGTGCAATTCTAACCCGGTACCCCACGGTGCTAATCTCCCTTACCTATCTCTCACTATTTTCGAGATACGTTATCCATCTTCACTTGGCAGACGTTATCTTTATGTAGTATTAATTAACCTACGAGGGTGAATCAAAAAGTTCTTGGAATCAATATTAAAAAATGCAAAGATTTAAATAATAATATTTTATTTTTCTACATAATCTCCCTCCAATGCAATGCATTTAGAATAACGCGTTTCTAACTTCCTTATTCCTTGTGAAAAAAAAATATTTTCTTGACTCTCAAAAAAGTCCTCTACGGCAGCTATAACCGCGTCATTATCGTGAAATTTTGTTCCACGAATTTCCTCTTTTAATTTTGGAAACAAGTGAAAATCACTTGGGGCTAAGTCCGGAGAATATGGTGGGTGGTCAAGGAGATTGAAGCCAGCACAGCGGATTGCGTTGACCGCAACTTCCGATCGATGAGCAGGAGCGTTATCTTGAAGGAACAACACGCCCAACGACAGTTTTCCACGACGTTTTTCTTTAATCGCTTCACGCACTTTCGGGATTAAATTTGCGTAATAGGGTCCAGTAATCGTCTGGCCTTTTGGCATGTAATCAATAAAAAGGATTCCTTCACTATCCCAGAACACAGAGGCCATAACTTTGCCAGCGGTAGGAGCAACTCGAAATTTTTTAATGGATGGAGAGGATGGTCGTTTCCAAGACATGCTTTGTCTTTTAGTTTCAGGATCAAAATGGTGGACCCACGTTTCATCCATGGTGACAAGACGACGGCAAAAATTATCCGGATCACGCTGGAACATTTCGAGATTACGCTTGGAAATTTCCAAACGTCGCTTTTTGTTTTCGTCGGTTAACATTCGTGGCACCCATCTTGCAGACACTTTTTTGAACCCCAGTGAATCAATTAAAATGGATTGAACGCTACCAAAAGATATCTTTAGGATCTCAGCTATATGTTTTATAGTCATTCTTCTGTCTTCCAAAACCAGATTCTCAACCTTTTTGACATTTTCTTCTGTAACGGAGGTTGAAGGCCGCCCAGAACGCGGGTCATCTTTACAGCTTGATCTACCTCTTTTAAATTCAGCCACCCAGTACGCAACCGTAGAATAGGGTACAGCATCACCCCCTAATGTCTGCTGAATGTCCAAAAAAATTTCCTTCGTAGACATTTTTTTCAAACTGAGATATTTTATCACCGCACGTAACTCACTTTTATCCATAATTTTGACTTTTTAGCAACTCGTTGCACAAAAAAATTTATTACATGCGAACGAACTGACAAAAATAAGTGACAGTCTGCATAAATATAGTGTGATAGACACTCTTTAATTTGAATATCGAACTTGATCCAAAAAGGTTTCATATATATGCACTTCTAAGAACTTTTTGATTCACCCTCGTATATCAAAACACCTAATACAATTATCAAGAAAAGCTTAGAACTCCAAAAGATGTATGTAGCCCCATACAAACTCTAAATGTAGTAGAGAACCATTTTGTACTACAAACTACTAAAGCCGGAAACTATTTACCATAATATAAAAAAATATATTATCTTTAGTTAACCAGTTATAACATGAGAGCGTAATAGACATTACTAATTAATTTTGTACATATATTATAAAACTTTTCATTGATCTTATTGATAAGGCCGCCCATTGTAATTTACCCACAACATTGTCAATTTCAAGTTTTGATTCTTTTCATATGTGAGACAATTCGAATAAAATTTGTCTACAAAATACCAATAATAAAGCGTCACCGCGCATACTTCACGTCGCAATCAAGTTGGCCCTCTGCAGCGAGCGAATCATTGCACGCACACAACTACGAATCTCGCGTGTCAATGCACTAATACAAAGACAAGATCGTTATCAGTCGAAAGCGCGAGCGGAGCTACGAGCGACACAGCCTCCCCGTGCCAACGCTTGCGCAACACTGCCGCCCGCGTCCGCGCAGAGCACCTCGGAACCGCAAGCGTTCTGAATCTGAATAATTCGACATTTTCTTAGGAAAATATCAATGGATTTACAAATGCTATGTTATAATTGTAGTATAACAATCTAGAAATTTAATGGTACAATTTATTTTTCAAAAATCGTAGCCGTTTAGAAGGAGTTCGCCATATAAGTCAAGAAATAGTATGTAGTTTGAATTTTTTTTAAGGCAAAAGTAATAGTAATACCGTAAAATAATATGTTGCAAATGTTGTACTTGAATTCATCTATAAAATATATTATTTTCAAGTCTTCAACTTCAGCGGTTACGGAGGAGTTCGCTTTAGAAAGTACGAATTTTACGTACCCAAGGGCCTTAATAGTATTCACTTCTTCTTTATATGGCTTCTGCGGGGTCGCCACAATTTCGCTAGTGTCGCTTAGGTAGAGTGGAAGTTAGTAAATAGTCACTGTAAAAAAGGAAATCGTTAATGGTTAAATTATATAAAAAAATATTATTCAAGTAATTGAGGCCAGTAACCTACCTTGACCCCTTCTGGGCGATTTGACGGTCACGATTTGGTCACATTACAAAAGATGAACTCTAAGAGTCAATTCACGTTGAAGCGGCTGTAGATGTGAAGCGCAGTGGCCAGTAGTCTTACTATCAAACCATTTTCGACTTTGCCTCTATGATTACAATATATAGTATAAGGATGAAAGAAATGACTGTGATGGATCACGGGAGCCGCGCGAATTATGCAAGTCTTTCAAGTGGTACTAGCATTGTAGTGATCGAGAAAAAGTCGAAAACGGTTTGTCAGTAAAACGCCCGCTGCCACTTGTTCGGAATCGAGCCTTAAGGGCGCACCGAGCTTTTTAGGCGCGTCGCGTATGTGTGCGTAAGTAAGGCACGCCAACAGCATCCGTCCCCGTCCGACGGTTGAAGAATTACTAAAGCGGGCGGAACAAAGTTGGATAAAAACAAGTACCTATTTGACAAATTTAATGTGTATAAGTTATAGAGAACATGTTGTTTTTTTTCTTATTCAAATAAGAATGACTCTCCGTTAAATATTTACGCCCGCTAAAGGTTTATTTAGTTTTTTAGATACATATAGATGTAACTTTGGATTTTTTTTCTATAGAGAAACTTTAAATAATCGTGTTTCCAAAGTGTATCATATATAGAATGAATCCTTAAATATAATATATATTAAATACATAACTTAAAATTAAAGAAATAAAGATACAGCAAAGGATCAAACAAACCACAATTACATATTGCTGCCTCGGTGCAGGCTTAAAGGCTTTATTTGATTTTAGCGCTATATACACCACTATTTATATTAGAACCTAATCATCGTCTCTAAATAAATCTTAACTGGTAAGCTCTCAAGATTTGCATTAATAACAAATAAATGTATCTTTACCGTTAAAGAAGAATAATACATTATAACATAAGTGCGGAAACTTTATTTACTTCCATCAAGGATATGATATTGTAAGAATTCATTTATTCATTAGTAGTCTTGCGAGATTAGGTATATTACAAGGAATGGTGTTAAAAACAGAGTTGTCCGCTAACTCTGATATCATTGCATGCAAGATATTCACATAAAAATATTTAAAAAAACATGAAATTATTATGACTACATTATACATATCAAATTTAAACGAATCATTCATTAAATATATAACATGTCAAATCGATATTAACTTAGAAAACACAATAATAAATTTACCTTTATTTAAATTATAACAACGTTTACATTTATAACATAATAAAAACACAAATACTAATAAATAATTTATCCTTTAAAAATTCGTTTCTATTGTAGTAAGCTTTCTCTATTCACATTTGTTTAATGCCTTTTTGAAAGTCACCACATTATATTCAATTCATATTGGATGGAATTTTGTTATGTATAATGGGCAACATGCAGAATATGCTTGTGCGCTCGAGACTTGTTTTGACTGGTAGGTGACGCAATTTCCCCTCTCGCCGACTACCTACAGCATAATGCGCAAACAACTCCATATTTTGTTTTTCAAATGTAGAAAACCTTACTTATATAAAGTGATGGCATGGTTAAAATTCGCAGGGTTTTTAAAATGTTCTTTGCTGGAGTCTATTTGTTTTATACCTAATATTGCTCTGACGCATCGTTTTTATGCCCTAAATACCCGTATTTTGTCTGTAGAGTTACCCCAAAACATAATTCCGTACCTCAAAATTGACGCAACCTTGGCGTGATACATTGTCAATACCATTTGTTTATTTACTCCTCTGCTTAATTTATACAAAGCGTAGGAATAATATTGTCTTAGGTTTTCGCGATTGTTACACATAGTAATTAAACAAATTTAAACGGTTTAAATCCCGTATATTTGTCATTGTTTTTGCCCCGACCCGACGTTTCAAACACTTTGCAGTGATCGTGGTCACGAGGTGCAAAGTGTTTGAAACGTCGGGACAAATATACGCGTTTTAAACCGTTTAAAGTTGTTTAATTACTAAAGCGTAGGAATATTTATGTAGCCTTTTGCAAATGTTGTCAATTTGTTCCTTCCACTTCAATTCATTGTCAATAATTAATCCTAAAAATTGTGTGAAGTCAATTTCGTTTACTGTTTGTCCAATAATTAATGTCCAGGTTCAATATTCATTATATATGTTTTGTCCAAATTAATATTTAAGTGGTTTTAACCATTGAATTAGTGTTGTTAATTTCAATACTTAATCTATTATAGTTGGCATTTTCAAATAAGTTTGTGCTATCGTCAGCAAAAAGGGTCATATGAATACATGTCACATTTGGAAAGTCATTTATGTAACATAAAAATAATAATGGTCCTAAAACACTACCTTGTGGTACTCCACAGCGAACAGTGCACACATTAGATTGAAACATTACTTCAGTATTTGTTAGTGTTCAAAGTCTGTTTATTTGGGTTACTTGTTTTCTGTCTTTTAAATATGACATAATTACTTTTTGCGCATTTTCTCTGACCCCGTACGTATATGATTTATTTAAAAGGAATTTGTGATTTACGTGTTCGAAAGCTTTAGTCATATGTAAATACAGCGCCACAGCTCTTTCCTTACATTCATGCTTGTTGTCACCTTGTATAAATAATTATAAATTGCTAGATTAATATTTTTAGTTGTTCTAAAGCTGTAACTGTTTATCAGTAAATATTTCCTTTTCGATTCTGACTGTATTGTAAATATTCCGACGATAAAGTAAGATTTCCAACGATATTGTAAGAATTCCAACGATATTGTAAGAAGGTTAAAAGGGTAAGGCATATGATAAAAGTACTTTGTGTGTTACAGCGACGTATTCCCGCGTGGTGGTCCGCCGGCTGGCCCCGCGGCGGCGCCGCCTCCTGACCAGCGTGGGAGGCGCGGTCCCCGGCTCGGGCTCCGGCTCGGGCTCGGGCTCCGACACGTCGGGCTCCGGGCGCGGGCCCCCCTCGCTGTGGTCGCACCTCACGGCTCAGCTGGCCGCGGCCACAGACTCGGCCTCCACCTCCACGCTCAGCTCTGCCGACCGCGACGCTATGTACATGGACATCGACTACGATTAAATTATATTCAATGTAGCCGGGGCAAGGCGCGGGAATACCTCTTTAACTCCACATTCTCCACTTAAGCTGTTCTCAATTTTTTCTGAAATAAGATTCCACTATTTCCTTGTATTTCGCCTATGACAATTCAAAATTTTACTTACAATTTCCGAAACGTGTGTCTTGATCAGTTTACAGAATACTGAACGCCCATTGGTCACCTGTCACGTCATAGAATACCATTAACCAATAAGCGTTCAGTATTTAGTAACATCGTCATCAAACTATAGGTGTCACCTCATCCCAATACGATTATATATAATTTTTCCTGTCGTAAACTTGTAATTTTGTAAAGTTATATATTTTCTTGATAAAAGTCAGTAAAGCATAATTTGGAGTTTCCTAAATGTAATATAACCCCCTTATTCATAATGGTCCGCTAACTTAAAACAGCTGCTACATAGTGTTATTTCTCATTCTGACTTAGGTCAATAGAAGAAGACATAGTGAGAATTAGCAATGCTTTAGGTTAGCAGACTATTATGATTATGAATAGTCTTTAAATACGGCAAACCCGCGCCATGCCAGTCTTACCTCGCATAGATCATAACACTAAAATTATTAAATTATTCTTTTAACATATTGCTGTACGAAGCACGATAAATTATTTGTATGATAAAATTAATGTCGAGTGTCTCAATTTTAGTGTCGTGGTCTATGTTAGTAGTGTCGGACACTTTATGGACTGTTGACACCTCGGGACAGAGGTATGTGTAGTGTTGTGTGAATGAAATCAGACATTGTGGTTTATATAATTATTTTTCAGTTATTTATCATCAAAACCTAGTGCATCATATAGAATAATATATAAAATAACATATAAAAAATGTGTACGTAAATTAGATTTGTACTACAAAATAAAATCAATGGAACTTTTGTTAAGTCACTTCTAAACTGCTTTTCTATGAATAAATGTATAATTATTTTAGATACTATTAAAAAAAAATAGAAATAACTTAAGGTGGTACATGTATGGTGCCTAGAATATGATGCATGGTAACGCCATGTTGTGAGGATGTTGGATGTAATGAATATAATGGGCAAGCGGAGATATGACGTGTATCTAATTCAAAGTTCCCAAGAAAATGTAAACAAATAAACCGTCCTGATGATGATCTATACTGAAATAAAAATTATTAAACCTTAAAGGTTAACGCCGACGTATCGCCCCGGCGCTTCAGCAACATCGCCTCGACTACCTCTCGAGCTGGTCCCGACCTGAGCCGAGGCAAAGCTATTATTTATTTTATACCTTATTGCACAAAAAACATAGTATGTTGAACTATGGAATTCCATTACAAAGGATACTGAACGGCTTTAGTTGAGGCGATATTGGTACTGTGCTGGGTCGATCAGTGTGCGCCAATCTTAACTGCGCACGCGCATTAATTAGCATAATAATGGGATTCAATGAGGTTGCGCGCTAGTAAATTAGTTATGAAATTATATCTTCATATTCTTGATCTATACGTATCAGAACAACTATTAAGCAAAACGAAGAAACATTTCGACTAAGTAGCGCGTCTCAAGTATGTAAATAGCATTTTGTCCAAGTCGCATAATGTCAAAGACTTAACAAAACGGCCAAGCAGGCAATACACCTAAGTATAATAAAGTCAAGGACGCAAATCGTGCCTACGACCAATATCATAATAAATTAACTCGACATACCTGCTCACCTGCTTTAGTCTCAAAACGTCCACCATTCAATCACTCAGCTCAGGATAAAGCCTTTTATGGATATGCGTATCGGATATTTACCGATGACTTGCGACTCCGACATTTGAATACTTAGCAGTAAGCTTTATAGACTACGATCTTACATTCTGCTACCTGGCCACATAGCAAAATTTATACATTACGATGTTGACATTCTGCCAATTGGTCAATTTGACTTCTTAGTCATTTTGCTTAGCAGTCGTTACTATACGGATAATCTTTGATTTTTACGAAAAAATAATATTGTGTGACAATCAAACTTGTGATGAATTAATAAATAAAAAAAATATTAGAAAAAGAAAGTAAATTATTTTTTTTTTTGCGTTTTGTAAAATGTAATAAGATTGCTGGCTTTTCATACAGATTAAATGCGGAATATGGAAATAATTAAAATTTGTTTATTTGTGAACTCTGTTGATGTGACAACGAATTATCGAGGAGATTTTTATACCTATATATTCCACTTTTGGGAGTAAATGGGAGTATCATGGTGTCTCGATTCATCACATTTTGATATAAGTCTAAACGCGAATCGATCATTTACTATCTTGAAAATAAATCGTTTGTACCCTCTATGCTTGCCTGTAAGTCATTCCGAATGTAAGGTATGTATTTATTCCTAGTAAAAATAAATTAACTGAGTTTCTACTTCACTAAAATATCATTTGTATGTGTACATTTTGTAAATAAAGCGTCGTTAGTTAAGTTGTTGTAACGGATGCCATGCACGTGGTCATATTGTAGGAATATTAATGGTGATAAAATAAAATGGTAATATTATAAAGTGCGTGTACACGTTTGTAATAATCAAATTGAAATTCGGTTTTATTCCTGGTCCTTGGTACGATCTGAAGGGCCTGAGTATAGAAAAGTTAGGGCTCTAATTATTTTTGTTAAAAATAAACGGAAGTTTTGATTTGAATGCTTTGTTTCTTTTTATGTCTGATATATACAAGAACTGTGTATTTTCTGGATCCATCTAGATAATACTGCCCGAATATAAATATTCTACAAATTAAATAAAAAAAGAGCACTGAAGTATGTCAGTATGGAATTCCATTAGGTGTAGATTGTTACGAATTCTTTAAATTTAATATTCTCTACACTATGGTTCTTCTTATTTTATTGTCACTAAAATCCACAGAACGTTCTTGTTACATTTAAAATGTATTGCTACTCTTATGTAAAAACCAATTTAAAGTCATTTAACCGAGTAAAATTTGTTAACATTTTGGACAACACAAAGTATGTCATCAACCCTTTTTTCATATTCTCAGGGTTGGCTGAGGCATCGAGCCAGGGCTCATGGCCTCTGCAGAGCCTCAAGAGGCGATTACCTCTTGGTTTCTTTCCAATGCGCAGGCTACTCAAGATTACGGCCACTCTGCGCAGTGTCTGTCTTGCACTATAAGTGCTTTTGGTGCTGTAGTTCCTTACATATAGGTTTCGACTTGATTTAGGTTGAAGGTGAAGTGGCCCCCTCATCACCCGGTACAAAGAGTTCCCTGGGTGGGGGCGCCACTTGGTTTTGAGCTCCGGTGGTCTTGCGTGGAGCGGAGCTACTCCGTGTAGGTGTTGGTGGGGTCCGTTGTCCGCCGCACCGAACATCTTCCTTGCCAGGCGGACAACGAACTCTGTATTGTCTCCATTTGCAGATCTTTGCTTATGGTTGAGTTTCTCACGAATCGCCCAGAGCCTGTAATCACCCTGAGGGTGACGTTTTGTTGGGCCTATATCTTCTTATTTGTGTTAGAGCAGAAGCTGTACCAAGCTGGGGCAGCATAGGTCAGTCTAGACCTTATGTAAGTCTTATACACCCTCAGCTTGGTTCTGTGTGGCAGTTTGGAGTAAAGAACAGGCCTCAACAATGCTCTGGCCGCCCTCGCTTGCTTCTATTGCTATCAATTAAGACTATCAGATATTTGACGTGTCTGCTGCCAGTCAATGTTCTTTCCTAGAAGCTGCAAGTTATTAGGTGGATTCGTCCTCTTTCTGTTGATACATATTTCAGCCATTTTATGCACATTAACAGAAATGGGCCACTTTTCGAGCAAGTCAAGTTGGCGTTGCATTTTTGATGTGGCTTGTTTTGCGTTCGCTGATTTCTTCAGAAAAGCACTATCGTCGGCGAACAGCGCAAGTATTACTGGCTCATGGTGTTCTGGTGTTTCTAGTAGCGGTAGGTCGTTGGTAAACAAGCTGTATAGCTCCGGCGATAAGGGGTACACCAGCTTGTATTTTTCTTTGTTCTGATGTTCGGTTCTCTACCGCTACATAGAATTTCCTGTTTTCCAGGAAGCTTGCGGCAAGTGAAGGTAGTGTTTCGGGGGCTTTGTCTGCGCCAGTTTGTAGAGAAGACCTTGAAGACCTTCGTGTTCACTTTATAGAAGGCCTTCTGTACGTCCAGGAACACTCCTACTGTGCTCTTGTTCCTGTTGTAATGTAAGCACCTCGTTTTTGTAACTCATCGTTAGTCAGTGTCATATCATTTAAAAAATGTAGGGGCAAGTGCGGAACATGTGGACACTTTCCGGATTGTGGAATAAAACATTTTTTATATTTGAATTGAATAAAGTTTTTTTTAATTTTTAACATTGCTTATATCATATAATAATCAGTCATTCTTTAACTAAAATTCTAGTCTCCCTATCACATATATTAACAAAAATAATCAACTTTTTTTAAAAACACCATATTTGTCCACAGGTTCAACAGACGATTGTACCTATGTACACTAAGATTGTACCTTGGGACAGTGTTGTACCTAGGGACGATTCACATTAATTAGACAATAAAAAAGAAAAACAACAATTAAAGGTTTTTGAAAACAACTTCAAACAAACCTAAACATACTCTATTATACGTATTTGTACGCAATACAACACTCTTCATACAAGTTTCAAGTAGACTCATCGCTATCTTCATCATTGTTTAATACGAAGCATGCCACGCAAACGAAGATTATTAGCCAGCAGAGTTGGATGACCTTTAGTATAACTAGCGTCAATATTGGAGGAAACATATTGTGGAAAAACTTTCAGTGACTCCATTATTGGGCCGTTCATGATTTTCGGACCGGTTTTCAATTGCGTTTTGGCTTCGATCTGGACGGTCAGTTACATATGAGCTTAAAAAATTATCATCAGAAAATATGTTTATATTGTATGGATGACCTGAAGATCTGAAACCTCAAAGCCTTTCACAATGTTTTTTGGTGTAAACGAGACTCTATATGCTCCGCTAGCTATATCTGCTACGTCATAAATGGTAATAGGTTTACCAGGACGATTGAGCATCCATCTATCGGCTGCTTGGCTGTATTGGCTTTTAAATGGCCCAAATACAGTTCTATCTAGTGGTTGCAAATGATTGGACGTATGTGGAGGCAAAATCAATAAAACAATTCCATTCTCTTTGGCTTTGTCAATTATCTCAATAGAGATATGAGTTTCGTGATTGTTCATTATTAAGAGAACTGAATTTTGTTTTGTTGGTTTTGCGAATGCAATAAAGTGATCCAGGAACTTTTTAAAAATTGGTTCTGTTGACCACCCTGATTTATTAGCCACACCCAAAAAGCCAGGTGGAGCTCCTTTCAACATGTTATCTTTGTAGAAAACTCGTGGGAATACGAACACAGGAGGTACAGCGTTTCCAACAGCATTTATGCAGCCTATCATTGTGGTATGCACTCCTCGTTCTCCTGAAGTCATCTTCCCTAGCTGACGAATCTCTTTGGGAGCCAATACTTTCCCTGGCTTGTGAACAGTGGATATCCCAGTCTCATCAACATTATAAATGGATCCTGGTAGAAAGTCGTATCTTGTCATGACCGATTCTAAGTTGTTGAAGAAATCATTCACGTTTGCCCTGTTAAAACTAGTTGCTCTCGCTATGCTCGTTGGCTCAGGTTTGCGAAGAGATAATTGCGGGAATCGAAGTCGAAAATTACGGAGCCACCCGGTTCCTGCCATTTTGTGCTTTTCCCAGTTAGCAGGCAGATTTGTTTTCCGTTTAGAAACAGCATATTGGTAAGCCAGCTCTCTACATTGTTTTGTATTGAAACCCATGTGTAGTATAGTGTAAAAGTAGCTTTTCTTAAATATTTGCACAGCAAAATTTCTTGTTCCGGGTCAAATACCTTTCTTACGTCATTCTTCAAAAGCTGAATGTTATTCCTTAAATCAATGCTTTTATGTAACTTCAAGTATTTAAAAATTGTTGACTTAGGTATTTTATACTTTTCAGCTACTTTCCTTATCGAGTTGCCACTTTTTGCTTCTTTTACGGCTGCTGTGAGTGTATCGGGGCATATTCCCTTCCTTTTTAAACCAATTTTACTGCGAGGCACGGAAAAAAAAAACGTAACAGCGGATCAGATTTTGTTAGTAAACATAATGACACATTTGTACCTGTGGACAGTCCACAGGGACAGTCATATTTTTGTCCATAGGTACAAATTCCGTCATACAAAACAAAACTGACCTAGACTCGACGATAAAACAAATTTTAGACAAGGAAAAAATTACTAAATATGCTATAAACAACACAGATCATAGTGAAAATACTATCAAATCGATATCGTTTATATTTTCACGGTATAACTTATTTAAATTAAACAAAATTACTTACTTTTTGGCGCTAAAATCTTTCCAAGCCGGCACATCAACAACCACACAGAAAACAAAGATGGCGACACGTCAAAACTGCCAACCATAGACAAAGCTGTACGATCACCTTCAAGTTAGAATTTTAAGTTTGCTAGTTTCGCCGGAATCGATTGTGTCCACAGGTACATGCGTCCATAGGAACAGCACTTGCCCATATCATTGAAAAACTTGAAAACTCTTGTTTATAACCAAAGAGTAATAAAATACAGAAGAGCAATAAAAAACAGAAATAGTCAAGATCGGTTTGTAAGCTAGATTTATGTCTAGTGTTACAGCGCCATCTGTGAAATAGGTTTCAGTAATCAACCCCACAGTGACTAAAATAAAATGGTCAAATCTGTTCGGATAAAAATGACTCCCATATGAGCAGAATCCGCACCTCATGTGGCAGTAAACAAAAGGACCAAGAAATTACGTTGTGTTAGAATGTGGAACTAATACAAAGGTGCGCAGGCGCCAGTTATCGAGCCACTGCCGATGCCGCATGCCGGTCCCGCGGCGCGGCTAAGCACAGACGCGCTGCCCGCAGGTAAGCTCATTAGCGGCACTCGCAGATGCATCGACACGTGCGCATGTGGTTGTAGTTATGACCACTTTCTTTTATTTTGGCCTCTTCGGGCATTGATCCAGGGTGAAATCCAAATATTTAAACTTATTTGGGTTATTATTGCCATCGCTATTACAGTCTGTGATTTGCACTAGGATGAAGTCCTGTAAAAATAACATTGGCTCACTTTTTTACTTGAGTAGTAAACTTTTTTTATATGATTGTGACTGAACAAGCACGAGGTCCACTTGATGTTAAATCTAGGCTACTACGCCTGTTAACACCTTCGACCACATCATCACTTACTTAATCAGATGAGATTTTGGTCAAAGGCTTACCTACTAGCAATAAAAAAAAGGATTAACCTCTGTCTAATAACAGATGCATTTCGTCATGTGACTTTATACGTAAATACAGTTGTTGAGTCTCATGTGCCTGTAATTTTCTGGCTCTCAAGGACTGCTGCGGGAACACACTGTTAAGTGCTTGGCGACAGATTTTATACTTGAAGGTGGTAGCTAGCTAGGAGCCCAAATGCCCTTCCACCATGTGGTGAAGCTCAAGTTGGCGGTGGGGATCGAACCTGGGACCTGCGGCACGGCAGTCCATAGCTATAACCGCTTGGCCATCGTTGCATCAAAACCTTAAATTATACTTATTGTAGGTATCGATTAAAATTTGCTTCTATTACTCGGAGAGCAAGGTCTTTAAGATCTTACGCATGATAAAATAGCAAAAATACCTTGTCTTTAGGGTTTGTACCCAAAGGGCAAAACAGAGCCTTATGTATATTAAACTTCGCTGTCTCAGTCTCTGTGTCTGTTCAGTCTCTCCGTATGTCGTGGGTCTCTAGATCGTAAACAGAAGTTGTAACTTGAAGTTCAGATATTTTGTGTCGAACTAATAATTACGTAAACTTTCTACTTGAGGGTGGTTGCTAGCCAGGCGAGTATTCGCAAAACGCCCTTCCACCATGAAGTTAAAGTGTAAAAGAATGTCTAAATTCTTCAACTACTTAAGGTGCAAATTTAAGGCCAGCTTTGTTACGGGCTCTACTTATCTCACATACTAAACAGGTAATCTAAAACTACAGTATGACATAGTCAATATCCCCAAGGTACGTCAGCAACAAATACTGAGAACACCGATTAATATTTTAGCTTTTGTTGCGATCAAAACTATCACACAATTTTTAATTCACGCGCTCTATCGATAAGGAAGACCTATATAAGACATAAACCCAACTTGCACAAGGCTGATTTTTAACCAACTTCAAAAAAAGAGGTGGTTCTCAATTCGTCTGTAATTTTTTTATGTTTGATACCTCAGAACTTTTACTGCGTGGATAGATTTTAATAATTCTTTTTTATTTTAAAGCTTGTCGTGTGGTCTCATTTAAATTTCATCAAAATCTGTCAAGCCGCTTTTGAGTTAAATTCCAATAACTGAAAAATATGTTCCTATCTTGATGATATAGTCGTTGACAGTAAATGACAATTAGTCTCGTAAGTAGGGTAGGGTCGCTAAAAAGAGTGATTTTTTTACCAAAAAAATGGAACTCTTCGAAGTCGGTACCATGCGCACAATATTGTGGTAATACATAGGTACTTTTGAATTATCATAGTACTGACTTCAACAAGTTATTTCACACTTTTGAGTGTTGAAGTCGGTTTCATTCTTTGGTAAAAAATTATGGCGAGTAGTATGCGCCTTACTTGTCAGGGTACCGTAAACAGCGGCGTCGCGCACAATTATGCCTACATTGAAATATATTGTCATATTTTCCGGAAATTCGATACGGTCTTACCCCCAACGCACCTTGTGCTAGTAAATGTGCACACTTGCAGTGATTTGAAATATAAAAAATCTTAGCACACTTGTAATAAGTTGGTAAGAGCAAGCAAACTATGGCTGTAAGATCAAAAATCTTCATCTGGCCTCGACCACCCGCACGCTAGTAAGCAACCTTTTTAGGGTTCGGTACGAGAAAACGGATACATTATATTATTGATAATTTATATGGCCAATCGCCTATTCCACGATCTCTCAGAGTCTCCTGAACCGGAACCCTAATTGTGATGTGCTTGCAGATGAATGGAAGGTGATTATCTCTGAGTGTTTGAAAATTTGTGACGAAAATGCCTGACATTCTGTATATTTTTTTTGACATTTTATTTAGTCATTTCATTTTTATTTGTATTGAAGTTGTATTAGTACTAATATTATAAATACGACAGTAACTCTGTCTGCCAGTCTATTACGCTTTCACGTCAAAACTACTGGACCGATTTGAATGAAATTTGGTATGGAAATAGTTTGAGACCCGGGAAAAAACAAGGGATAGTTTTTATCCAACTGCGCAAAAAGAGGTTAATGTTTTTACGCGATAACCGACATACGCGCGGGCGGAGCCGCGCCCGTAAAGCTAGTTTAATTATATTTGACATTGTATTCAGTAACTTATTTGTTTTCCGATAGATTTCTTAATAAATAATCATGATCAGCCGGAAGTCATCCACTGTTGAATAAAGTCCGCCCCTAGAAGTTTATCGAGTTTATCGAGCACGAAGGTCACACCATCGACCTTTATTCTAGCAAATTGTGTCACGTTAACCTGGCTTATATCTCTTAATTCATATAATTCCCACATGCTTGGAAATCAAGTGGCTACATACGACTATTTACAACCTACTTCTTAGTATAATTTTATTAAGTGTGTGTAAAATGCTTTTCTTTATATCTGTGGAGGCTTGTGTTAATAGCTTTTCTCAATTAAGTTACTAAACCTGTTCCGTAAGGATAGCTGTAAGCCCCCCAAATAAAAATAAAATAGAAGGCCGAAGGCTTTATTAACCACTTTGTATCCTTCGGCTCATTATGAATCTGACGATGTCGTTAATACAGCTTTTTTGTTGTTGGAATAGGTAGGTAAAAAATTAAATTATTAAGAAAGTGCTGCCTCTACCCCTTACATGAATTGTGTTTTAGGGTTCCGTATTAGAAAACGAGAACCTAAGCTTCTGCTGTCCATCCATTTGTACGACTTTGAAGAGCTGTAGGTAGATGCCGTATCACAACAGGCCGTAAACGAAAAAGTTTTTGTTGATCACATCTTTAAAATAAAAACAAAAATTGACAATTTCAATATTTGTTGGTAAAAGAGGATATAGCAGGTTACTTCTACGAATTTGAGATTCCTGGATAGATCTCTTTACGGACAAAAAATGTTGACTTTGACAGCCCAACATTTATTTATGTAGAAAATATATGCATGTAATTTACTCAACAAGCTCTAAAGCCTAGACCAGTGGCTCTCAACCAGTGGTCCGCGGACCACGGGTGGTCGGCAGGCAGGAGTCAAAATTTGGTTCACGAACAAATGATGAGAGCGCGTGTGGCGCGGACCGAAGAGCGAAAAAAGCGGTGATCGCGGAGGAACAATTTTATAAATAAACTTCCCAAAAGAAAATCTGAAGAGTCATCTACTAAATATGTTGATTGATGAAATCAATCTTTACTTTCCAGAATATTTCGATCTGAAACTAAAGTTGGTCAAACACTGATTGAGACCCCTTTTAGTAAAGATTCTAGTGAAGCTTCTGGAAAAATCCAGGTAACTGATTGATTTCAAAATTATACAAACTGTAACGTCATTTGGGGCCCCGTGGGGTGCCGGGTTAGAATTGCACCTCCCCATATCATCACCCTATCCCTGGGTGTCGTAAGAGGCAACTAAGGGGAAAATACTGGAAAGTGGGCAGCAGCGCCCACTAAAGAACTGCCAACTTACACTGCGATCCCCAAGACGCCTGCCAAGCGTGGGGATTATGGCACACAGCCCCTTAATAGGGAAGGCTGTGTTCAGCAGCGGACGATCCGGCTGTTACAGTAAGGTAATTTGAAACTAATTCTTTTGAGAAGTTTTGGTGTAAAAAAAGCTATTTCTAACACCAAAATTGGAGAAATCGCCTTGCGATGTTTTTATCTTTATTGTATTCTCAAACACTTATTTATGTGAACAATGGTCAAAGTTATTGCTAATTCAAAACAAGGCCAGAAATCAATTGAAAGTAAGTGATGATTTGTGCAATATTAGTCCCAGGATGACTGAACTTGTGCAGCAGATGCAAACTCAAAAATCACATTGGTTGAAAATTTACCAATTTGTTAAAATAATATTACTTCTGCATGATACTATTATATATTACATTATAATATGATAGAGTTTTTGGTTAAAGTTTATTTTCGGATTCATTCTTTTTTTTTTCTTGCATATCGGAAGTGACTACCCTTCTGACTAAAAGAAACAAAAGTGGTCCCTCGTCAATAAAAGGTTAGAAACCACTGGTCAAGACGATGACAACACATGCCAGGGTACACAAAAGTATATTTTCTGTTGTAATGGTCAAAAATAATTTTACTTTTGGGATTTTTAGCCCTATAGTCGGATTGTCGTCTTTGGGTCAACGTTGACACATAATATCTGAATTGCAGATTTATAACTTTACCGTTTACGAGCTAGATACTCGTAACATACAGACAAACAGACAGAGGAGTCTCTAGGGGAGCTAATACTAACAACTCTAAAACCAAAAACAAGCCAAAAAATTATGAAAATTGACCAAGTTTATGCTATACTTGTGATAAAGATCCCTAACAGAACGTAATAAATACGATATGTTGGTAAGTAAACTTAAATGTATTGGTCGGGACCCTTAATATGCAAGTCCAACATACATTATGTTGGACTTGCATATTATTGCATGTTGGACTGTTTATTTTCAATTCTATTTTTGTACTGCAATGCAAACCAAGATTACGACTTTACCAGTACGTAGGTATACTTAAAGTAAATAAGTGATAATAACAAGCGAACCGGCTATAAAGAGCGAGTATTGATAGATTTAATTCGATACCAGATGCCGACAGACCGACACAAAACGACTCAAAAGTATGCGTTGAACCGGCCGCGACCGAGCCGAGGTAAACAAAACTGGCGTGCAATTATTACAAAAGGTGCTTGGTGCGGGGCAGCTGACACACACCTGCCATCTTCAACATTTCTTTAAGTTTTTTTTCGCCATTGGAGTTATTGCCCTATTTTTTATGGCGCAAGCTGTTTCGCAGCTGGCACACGCTCACCGCTCACTCCTTTGTTGCCGTTCACGAACTGTCTTTGGAGGATTTCTCAAGTCAAGGCGATGTCTATGATAACGCAGATGTTCAGATTGAAAGGTTTGTATCGGACCAGGTGTGGGTGCTTCCACGTGGATATTGTAATAGTTTTTTGATGTCTATCATTTTTTTGTGGCCACGCATGATGTGCTTTGTGTTTTTGTCGTATGCGCGTTCTCAGGGAGTATGGGAACTTGTATCGGTTGTGATTGTTGAAGGAAGTTGGAAATGAGCAGGAAACGGATGGAGGTAAGTATAGACTATAAAGGTCATGGTGAGAATGCAAGAGAAACAAAATATAGGTGGATACTATTTTTTTTTTTCAATTTCAAGCTTACAACTTACATAAGCCTCAACCTAAATATAAAAGTGAGAGTCTATTGTGCACATTTTAAAATCAAGAAAATTTAACTTGGTTTCATGTCATCAACAAAAATTATTAAGAAAAAAATTGGTCAACTTAACATCGTTGGTTGCAGCTTAATAAATTATAAGCTAAAAGGCCCATCATAATGAAAACAATTAACTATTGTTTTTTTTTTACAACAGGTCGTGCATTAACCAAATTAATCATATGAATAATCAGACTCCAAACGAACTCTCCAAAAGAAAAAGAACGCCTATTGTGATTTTTTAGGGTTCGTACCCAGAGGGCAAAACTTTAATAACGGACTCAACAGTCTGTCTGTCTTTCTCTACTCTAGCTCGTAACCAGAATGAGTAACTAATCTGAAATTTTGATCTTAGGTGTAAAAAGTATTGCCAAATTGGAATATTGGACTAGACATTAAATCAAATATTTTTTATCATCTAAAGTGAAGTAAGCAAAAAAAAACATTGTAGCTCCCTATGACGTCGGTTGTCATTGTCTAGAACTCATTGTTTCACTCGTAGGTATATTTATATATATATATATATATATATAAATTTAGACCATTTTTGATACGGGATCTATCTCAAAAACTGAATTAGTGATATTTTGGTGTGATATATCCTCTGCTCAAACAGCAAATACTCCAAAGACCGATTTATAATGTGATCAAAACCAACAAACATTCTATTTCTTACACGGGCATTGCGGAACACTTAAAAAAAATGTTTATTCAAAAGTACCTATTATCACAAAATTGTGCGCATGGTACCGACTTCGACAAGTTATTTCACACTTTTGAGTATTAAATCGGTAATTTTTTTCCTAACAATTCTTTTTTCATCCTTTTTAGCGACCCTTACTACTTACGGGATCGATTTTTTTCACTGTCAATGACTATATCATCAAGATAGGATAACACTTGTCTGTTATTGGAGTGTACTTAAAAACGGCTGGACCAATTTAGATGCAATTTAAATGGGACCACACGGAAGCATCAGCTTTCAAATAAAAAGAATTATCAAAATCGATTCACCCAGTCAAAAGTTCTGAGGTAACAAACATAAACAATTCGAATTGAGTACTTCCTCCTTTTTTGGAATTCGGTTAAAAAGAGATGTTCGACTAGCACTTAACTACCGGGCTATTGATGGCCTACCCGCGCCCAAAATCCGTGGGATTGGAGCTGGACGTCCGAAAGTGGTAACCAGCATCTTATATTCTCCCTAAAAAACTCTTAACCAGTTATATATTATAATAACAGCTGGCTTTTTGAACGCCGCCGTAATATATTATCTTCATTCTTTCTCTACATTGCAATTTCCTTGGAGAATTTGTCTAATATAATGTAGGTTATGATGTGTGGGGTAGAACCATAAAGTTCTTGTTTTTTCTCGCAAAACTTTTACTCTCTCAATTCGTCCCAAGCTTTCTAAAACTACGCGTAAGTAAGTATCCACTTCAGTTTCTACCAATCTCCATAAACAAGTTAAACTTTGTTATTTTGTTATGTGCGTTAGGAGTTCCTCTTCTTTTCCCTTTACGTTTGAATATATATGTACTTCTCCCACTTTTTTATTGGTGACTGGTTAGCCTTAGACCACAGTTGATGGTAATTGATGATGTGGTCAAAGATGTTAACAGACATAAACTAGAATTACTGCGGCTCACAAGGACAGCTTCCGGAACACACCGTACGGTGCTTGTCGACAGATTTCCTACGCCGGTAAGGCATTCGCAAAATACTATACACGACTTCTGAAAGACAAGTCTTTAATAATAAATATTTTAAACTGTAAATATTTTAGAACTATAAAGTTGCTACTAGTATTTAATTATATTAACCTAGATAAAGAGAAGGGGGCATAACATATTACTTAACGCTTAGGGTTAATAAAACTAAGAATTAAAACAAACACCTATATAATAATAAATATGTAAGAATATTAATCTTTAAAAAGGTCGAATGGTCCCATTACTTTACCTTGCCCGGTCTCTTGGGTAAGATGGTATACTCTGAAGGGGCAAGATGTACAATAACTATAACCAGTCATGGACCCTCGGGCAAGATGGGGTAAACTTAAGGTGCAAGATGGGGTATACAATAATAATGGGGTATGCAATGACAATAATAATCGTTGTTGACAAAATCCATTCATGAAAATTTGCATTTTCGCCTTCATCCTCTATTATCAGACCACCTCAGTTTTGGAATAGATCTATTCCAGCTAAGTTGGAACTGAAAAAGTATAAAAAATAATGTTGAAAAAATAGTAACAAAAATTAATATATAAATAACCGTAAGATTTTGATTTGTATTTATTTTAAAATTTAGGGGGCCAAATTGCGGGCCCCATAATTTTGAGCGAAAACAGACCTGAGCGTAGTGCTGCAATGAGTTTCAGTACCCGGTAATCGCTCAGCTTGTGGAATATCTGTCTTGAAATAAGGATCAAAGTTGTTGAATCATAATGCCAAATACCACATGTTTTGAAGCCATTGACCGCTATTGACATATCGAAGAAGCCTGTATAAAAGTATATAAGCAGGGTTCGCTAACTGAAATAAATTACTTTTATTCATTTATTTATTATTTTTATTTATAACATGTCTTTCGTTGTCCATGTTTGCGTATTAGTCTCATTGCGAGTTAATATCTTAATTTAAGTATAATTTACTCTAACTGATTTTGTCCATCAACAGCAATGCAATATGCTGTGTTTAAATTTTGTCGCGTTATTCGGCGGACAATGACGTACCGGCTCGATTCAGACTGAAGTGGCAGTTGTACTGTCAAGCCTTTGTCAAACCTTTTTCGACTTTGTTTCTATCACTACAATAAAACTATCAGCTGCAGCGCTGCGAGCCGCTACCACTTCTGTGCGAATTGTGTAGGTACAATTTCTACTTTAGGGAATCATCTGCCTAACTATTCGTAAAATGCACTTCCACACAGATTGTTGCACGCTGTACGCTGATTTTAAGCTAAGCTGAAAGAAGCTTTCGAAGCTAAATTTCGAAGCGATCGTAGCGAAGTTTGCTTAGCCGTTCTTAATCGATCAGGTAAGTTAAGTCCGCCGCGGGCAGGAGTTGGATGGGTGATCGCTAGTGACATTAAGTACTACTGAGGTATTGAGCGCTTCCGTGCTTCGGAGGGCACGATAAGCCGTCGGTCCCGATTAGTGTCTTAGGATAGTCGTTATAGCATGGTGGCTAGGCATTTTGCGAATGCCCGTATGTCTGGCTACCACTCTCAAGTAGAAAATCTGTCACCAAGCCCCTAATGGTGTGTTCTGGCAACTGTCCTTGAGACCCAGTAATTCTAGGCTAGCCTGAACAACATCTTCGACCACATCATCACTTACCACCAGGTGAGTAGTGGTCAAACGCTAACTTATCAGGCATAAAAAAAAATTGTAATCAACAATCCTGTGTTGCTTTTCTATAGAAAAGCAACATTCAGACGCAGCCGAACGGAAAACGCATGCAGTCGGAAATAGATAGTAAATTACAAATAGGGTTCCATCACTTTTCTCCTTTACTTAGGCAAACACCCTGTGAGTGATGTGATGTTTTCAAACCGAAGCCACAAATCCTTTCTGTTTACGTCATAATATTCGGAATAAATCATGGTTTGGATTAGCGTGCGGGCCATGGGATCGATGGCTAGACCAGCACCCTTTGCGTCGTGGAAACTAGGTCATGCGGCCCGTGTAGCCCCATGGCTGGCTCCCCATCACTCCCTACATAGCTCTATATAGCTATGGTTCCCCTCGACATTGCCAACGTCTACTGCTATCGAGTCTGTGGTGCAGGATACAATATTAATGTTCAAAGTGATTTCACAAGTTTGTACATCTGGCTGATCCTGGCTAAGTTTGGAAGGTTTGGGAAGAGTTATACCCATAAAAAATTAAAAATTAAAATAAATAGGTATACGTGAACCAAATGATTCTGTCGGCAATCCACATTTTTATATTATAATAATCGAGTACAAAACATCTTCGACCACATCATCACTTACCATCACGTGAGATAATAAAAAAACAGTGTTTATTTGGAAACAGGGATCACCCTTATTATTATACAATTTCGAATTTAAGTAAATCATAAATATATTGTATTTGTTAACAATTTTTATGCACGTTCATTTTAATTGAACCAATTATTTTTTTCATATTCTTTGTATTTATTAGGGGGAAAGCTAAGAAAAAAACTTAAACGGCATAGTCATTATACGCTCGATGCTACAAAATAATTCAGTTTTTTTACCCCAATAAAAGGGTTTAAAATTGCTAACTTCGACGATACCAAGCAATCTATTTAATTTTATAAAATCTTGTACATACATTATACAAAACATATAAAAGTATTTATAAGCATTATTAAATTAAGCATTTTTGCTACTAACGATGAACTATTTTTTTTTTATTATATTATTGTGACGGAACAAGTTCGAGGCTTCGTGCATTTCGTCACAATTCACGAATTGCACTGCGCCCGTCACCTTGAGACATAGTTATTAAGTCTCATGTGCCTGTAATTTCACTGGCTCTCAAGGACTGCTGCCGGAACACACCGCTAGGTGCTTGGCGACAGATTTTCTACTTGAGGGTGGTCGCTAGCCAGTCGGGCATTCGCAAAATGCCCTTCCACCATGCGGTGAAGCTCTAGCCCGCGGCGGGATTCAAACCATGGATCTGTTGCGCGGCAGTCCATAGCCAATGCCACTGAGCCTTCACTGCTTCAAAATTCCAATTGTATTCAAAATTCTATTCGTATAAGCTACATTCCTATGAAATCAGATCAGACCAGGCGTAGAAAAAGTATGGGAGAAACATACAATATGTCTCAACATGCCGCCGAGTCCTCGCTGCACTCGGAATTTGTTCTTGGTTTTTAGGATTCCGTACCAAAAAGACAAAACAGCTGCCTCCGCTGTCTGTCTGTTCGTTCGACCGCACCTATTTATGTCACTGGTCTTTAACTCGTAAACGCGATGAGTAACAAACCTGAAATTTCGATAATTAGTGTAATGTTAACCCAAACACGACTCTTAGACTAGAAATTTATACTAATTATTTTTAAGGGACGCTCCATACATGATTATAATAATAATATATTTATTTAAAAACTTGCATTGCACAGAAGTTGTTGAAACTCTGCCTTCTGCTTTGGTAAAAACTGTGTTGCAAAAGGTAGTCTCTCCCATATATTAACATCAAAGTTTAACAATAAACTAACATAACTAAGCTATACAGTAGATATGATAAATGTGTTACAGAGGACAAAGTACTAACATAGGATCCAACAATCTGGGATAAAAATATCAATTAACAATGTAAAATATATTTACATAACTATGTGACTATAAAATCTTCAGTAATGAAATAGTATAATTGACCTTCATATGAGCGTCGTAGACGCCTAAATCAAATAAATGATTTTCACTTTGGCTTTGACTTTGTTCTGTTATAAAAAAATAGTGACTTTTACGATTATGTAGCTGAAAATAAAACTTTTCTGCTCCCTAGTATGCTGGTACCTACCATGCACCTATCTATCTAGAGCTGACATACTAGAGTACAATCTTCCATTATCTAAAGACATACATAAATGAATCCCCGTCAATTTTAGATCATCTTTTTACGGGATCTATCTCAGATAAAAATTGGATAAGAATCTCAAATTTCGGTACATAATACTTATTGGTATATATGTCAATCGTGCGCTCGAAGAGTCAATACCTCCTAGGTATAGAAGCGATCGCGTCGAAATTTTTTCCGGTTTGGCTGCGTGGCTTTTATGACGTCACATCAGCGTAAAAGGGGAATAAGGCGGAATTGTCACTAGATATATTTTTATATTTTTTAAGTGTTTCACTAATATATTCATTTAATGTTTTATTGAAATATACTTAGATATGTTATAATTAAATTTGGATTACTGCAAAGTAACGGCCGAATCCATTAATTATTAATATACCATATCCTTTGTATAATCAACAAATACTGAAAACACTTAGTTTAATTCTGAACCTGTGACGAAAATCAAATGTTGTTTTTTATTTACGGCCTGTTTCAAAGCGGAACCCGAAAGAGCGAGACCCAACGCTCACCTGACAATTTTTTTTATCAGCTGCCATTCATTTTAATGAACTTACACGTAATAACGATAAAATAATAACCGTACGAATGTTGTATGGATTAAGGATAACTACATACAAAACAATGAAAGTAAACCGTATAAATATCACTGAACAATACAATATGATAAAGCCAAAAAAAATAATGCCAATAATGAAAAAGCGAAAAACACGCATACAGCCGGTCGTTGACCTAAGTGGCACCATCTAGTGTCAAGGAACCCTAAATGTCATGATGAATAACATATTATACCTACTTGTAAGTTACAGAAATTTAGTACGACAATATCCGAGTGAAGCGAGGGCCCTGCGGCATTTTGAGAAGAGTATTTGTATGTTTCTCCCATCCTTTTTAAAACCCGGCTATATATAAGAGTATATTTTAGAAGCAGTAATAGCCTAGTAGCAATGACTATAAATTGGTGGTCTCTAAACAGATGCAAAATTATCTATAATTGAATAGAATACTCCTTTTATTTATTATATCCTTTAATTTAGAATGGGCATTTTAAGTGTTACACGAATGTGGATTTTAATTCGTACAGAATAAGAACTACTGCTAAGTTAATATAATTTTTAGTGTTCCGTACCCAAAGGGTAAAAACGGGACCATATTGCTGAGACTTTGCTGTCCGTCCGTCTGTCACCAGGATGTATCTCAAGAACGGTGATAGCTAGACAGTTGAAATTTTCACAGATGATGTATTCCCTTTGCCGCTATAACAACAAATACTAAAAATAAAATAAATATTGAATTCCCATACAACAAACTTGATTTTTTTACCGTTTCTTTCTCGATACTAATAACGGTGACAGGTAGACGCTTTAACTATTCACAGAATATTTAGTTTTATGTTCTCTTTATATACACTCGAGAGCAATGAATCCGGGTCACTTAAAGAATCCTAAAAATGGTGGTGGGTCTGTACTTGTGTGGGCCGGAATTTCTTCTGAAAGTCGCACAGAGCTGGTGATCATAGAAAACGGCTCTTTAACTAGCGTAAGATATGTGGAAGAAATCCTCAATGATCACGTTGGTCCATTTATGGTCAATTTAGGTGAGGATGCTATATTTATGCATGACAATGCCCGACCTCATACAGGTAGGATTGTGAATGACTACCTTCAAGAGATGAACATTACTCGTATGGAGTGGCCAGCGCGCAGCCCGGATATCAACCCGATCGAGCATGCTTGGGACGAGCTAGGCAGATGCGTAAAACAACGAAACCCTCCCCCAATCACGCTTCGTGAGCTCAAAATTGCTCTCACAGAGGAATGGGAGAATATTCCCCAAAATCGTATAAGGAACTTGGTGTACAGCATGCCAAACCGCGTAAACGCAGTAATGGAAGCACGAGGAGGCAATACGAAGTATTAAAATTCAAGAAAATCGTAATAAAGTTCAAAAATTTCATGTTTCCTATTTTTGTTTTAAGGAGAGATCAGCAGTTTTTTTCTTTATGTAATTTTGTGTTAATAAAATGTATGGTGACTCATATTTTTTTTACTTTCATTTAAGGAGTATTACATTGTCTATTAAATACAATTTATTGCATTAACCTATCATTTTTAGTTTCCGAGATTTTTAACATTCTTTAAGTGACCCGGATTCATTGCTCTCGAGTGTATATAATTAATTAAAATAAAATAAATAATTAAGGGGCTCGTCTATACTTATAATAAAACTGTAACAGGTCCAATTCTGTACATGGCAGATATTTTGAAAAAAAAAAATGTACAGTACTCTGTAGCTGATACTGATGCCGAAACTATATTTTTTTTTATTTTTGTCTGTCTGTCAGCTTTTTATCCCGAAATTCAGCATGGTTCCCTTGGGAGAGGGGATGAAAGTCAAAATATACACTTAGTTGTAATTTATTAACGCGTAGTCCGATTTCAGACGTTCTTTTTAGGGTTCCGTACCCAAAGGGTAAAAACGGTCTGTCCCGCTGTCCGTCCGTCCGTCTGTCCGTCCATCCGTCCGTCCGTCTGTCACCAGGCTGTATCTCAAGAACGGTGATAGCTAGACAGTTGAAATTTTCACAGATGATGTATTTCTGTTGCCGCTATAACAGCAAATACAAAAAGTTGGCCAAGTGCGAGTTGGACTCGCTCACGTTAAAACAAAAAAGGTTAAAATATGAAGTCTAATGTTGTATAGCTAATGGTACGGAACCCTTCGTGCGCGAGTCCGACTCGCACTTGGCCGATTTTTTAATTAGAATAGTGGTGCTTTAAAAATTATCACGGAAATATTTCAAAGTCATCGGATTTGCAGTTCAGAAATTACAGACATCACAACCTAAATATTACGTTCCAAATAACTTGACACCCCGAATGTACAGGAACCTTTCAACGTACGGCTCATCTTAAGCTGGCGTTTACACTTTATCGTATAGGTATAATAGATAGGTCTGTAGTCGGACCTCTCCAAAAGACTGATTTTTCAAACGATAAAACACAGTTTTTTTTTATTACGATAAGCACAACTTCCCTATTATATTTTTCATATCATGCAATGCTCTAATCAGTCTAATCTATACCTATAACAGGTTGCAGAAGGCGAATAGGGAAGCGCGAGGGAAGACGCTTAAATTTATATATTTATACTTATAATAAAACTGTAACAGGTCCAATTCTATACATTACAGATATTTTGAAAATATGTTTTGAGAGCAATCTGTAGCTGATACTGATGCAAAAACTGTTTTTTTTTCTGGCTGTCTGTCTGTATCCCGGCCTCGCATCACTCCAAAACTACTGAATGGATTTGAATGAAACTTAGCACGATTCGAGTTCATACTACGAAGAAGGACATACGATACTTTTATCCCGAAATTCAGCACGGTTCTCTTGGGAAAGGGGATGAAAGTCAAAATGTACATTTAGTTGTAATTTATTAACGCGTAGTCCTTTTTTTTTTCAATCATTCTTTTTTTGTTACAATAGTGGTTATTTAATTATTTTCCCGTAAATATTTCAAATTCCTCAGTTTTGCAGTTCAGAAATTACAGATATCACAAACTAAATATTTCGTTTTAAATAACTTGGACCGCGAAATGTTGAGAATCATCTTAATCATCTTAAGCCCACAGGCAGCCCGGAACCCCACGGGAAGCCCGACACCCCACGGACAGACCGGCATCCCACGGGCAGCCTGGCGCCCTACGGGCAGCACGGCACCCTTATTTAGTTTTGCAAGCTTGCTACGATAAAACTCTAAAATGTGGTACATTTGAAGCAGTGATAGCTCAGTGGCTTTGGCTATGGACTGCCGCGCAGCAGGTCCATGGTTCGAATCCCGCCGCTGGCTTGAGCTTCACCGCATGGTGGAAGGGCATTTTTGCGAATGCCCGCCTGGCTAGCGACCACCCTCCAGTGGAAAATCTGTCGCCAAGCACCTACCGGTGTGTTCCGGCAGCTGTCCTTGAGAGCCAGTAATTCTAGGTTAAGCCTGTTAACACCTACGACCACATCGTCACTTACCATCAGGTGAGATTGTGGTCAAAGGTGTACCTATCAGAAATACAAAAAAAAAAAAACATTCTCCACAATCAGTTTTTTAAACTACATAATTATCTTTCTTTTGACGGATACATTTCGGAGACTGCGAAATGAAAGTGCACAATGTGTCTTAGGTTTTCGCGATTGTTACACTTAGTAATTAAACAACTTTAAACGGTTTAAATCGCGAATATTTATCATTATTTTTGTCCCGACGTTTCAAACACTTTGTAGTGATCGTGGTCACGGGGTGACTGTCGGGACAAAAATAATGATAAATATACGTGATTTAATCCGTTTAAAAGTTGGAAGTGCATAACTTTAGTAGATTGTTATACAAGGGTCGAAAGGAATTGGTAACTTTCACCCGCGTTCAGCTCTCTACTTTTCATATCGAATTTAAAGAAAGTAAATAAAGTAGCTTTCTAAAAATTATTCATTGATAACATAACATACTTACTAAAAATTTATTGAGAGGTTTGAACTATTTGTGAAATTTTACGTAAAATTTTGTTTGGAATATTTACGGGCGGCTATAGCCCGAATAGGAATCTCTCTGCTTTTCACTACTAATATAAGGAATAAAGATATAAATATAGTATGTTTTTTTTATATTATTTATTTTGATTTTAATAACATGAGCAGTATATTTTTAAAATTAATGCGGCTATAGTCCAAGTAGGAATCGATGACTTACATCCGTGTTAAACACTCTACTTTTCATTTAAAATATGAGGAGGGTAAAAAAATAGTAGTTTTTCTAAATATTTACTAAAAATAATAAACATGAGTAGAAGATACAAAGATACACTAGGAGTACCCCCGGTAGCTTAGTAGATAAAGCATCCGGCGCGAAATCGGAAGGACGCGGGTTCAATTCCCGCCCGGGGCAAAACATTTTGTATTCCAATAATTTGTAAATATAGAACAATGAAATTTAGGGAAAGTTAAAATTTTTTTTTACCCACACTTTCTACCTTATATTTAGATATACCCTGCCAAACATAGTTGTTATTAATTGTTTTACACCAACAGAATATTTTACAACGAAAAATCTTAGACATATAACTTTGTTTACACCAATGTTTTTCCCGGCCTTAGGTGGGAAGGAGCCTCTCCTACCCGCTACTCAGATCAAACAAACACTACTTTCCGAGAATGAGAAATAAAAAGAAAAACGATCTACCGTCAATTTAAATTTTTTTTTTAGATTTTAAAACCGCCGTTTTAAAATCGAAATTCTAAAGAAACGCACAAGGTACTTTGCTTCAACATTTATTGTGCGAACCGGGAATGAACTCTCTGAGTTACTTAACTACTGTCTTCTGGAAAATACAACCCGGGAGTTTTGAAATCCAAAGTAGAAAGCTTCATTCTGAGCTATGGTTTACTATAAGAGTGCTTCACCGCAGACCACAGTGTTGCTTAATATGAGATAAACAGTGCACAAATATGAATAATTAGTGTGCAGGTACGGCAATCGCGAACGAAGTCGCGGGTACAGCTAGTATACAATAAAAGAGGTTTTCGCCATTTATTTGCTAAAAATAATAATAATGAAAACAGGTAGAAATTTCAAATATTCACCGAATATTTAGTTGTATATTTACTTTAAAAATAAACAATTAGTTTTTATCACTATTTAGGGTTCGTACCTACCTAGGATAGGAACGTACCTACCCAGCTCAACCGGACACTGCGAAAAATTTCTGTAACTTGCAAGATTAGGTTACAGATAATGGTACGGAACCCTTCGTGCGCGAGTCCCACTCGCACTTGTCCTGTTTTTTTTTTCTATGTTTGATATGACCTGGTAACATCATCAAATATTGCATCAACCAGAAGATGAGATAATTGACAAATTGGCTCAACTAATAAACATTGCAAATTGCAATCCAACAGGGCAATGTGACAGCATGCTGGGCACGCTGCTAACTGGTGGTTGGCTCGAGCATTTGGACTACCTGTGGATCTGCAATGGCCTTTAGGTTACCTTATACTTCTAGTACTAGCGACCAGCCCCTTATTTGCATGGGTGCAGATTAAAAATGGGAAATTCCCCGTGGTCAGAATTGCTCCTCCCCATATCATCCCATGGGTGTCGTAAGAGGCGACTAAGGGAAAAATTCTGGAAGGTGGGCACCAGCGCCTTCTAAAGAACTACCAACTTACACTGCGATCCCCAAGCCACCTGCCAAGCGTGGGGATTATGGCAAATACCTCCTTAATAGGGGGGATCATTCTCACGGGAGGCAGTGTTCAGCAGTGGACGATCCGGCTGTTATAGTACAGTACAGATTAAAAATAAGCAAAAATGTGTTTTAAAAAATTCACGTCATCATATTAGAAATCTCTAAAATTATCATTGTTTCTTTACGATATTATGCATTTATTAATTCATATAAACTTTCCTCTTAAATCACTCTATGTATTAAAAAAACGATCTTTTCTATCTTTAAAGCATACATAGGGACAGACAGACAGCGGTAAGCCACTTTGTTTTATACTATGTAGTGATGTAGTGTTTTGTAAATTGTCAAATGCAACCTCACCACTTCATCCGTAATAAGAAGGTGACCACATCCACAATATGCCGTTTGCGGCTGGGTCACTGTTGCTCTCCAGTTTTCTTGGCCAAAATACATGTAAGAGATCATTCCATTTGTAAATGGCCTTCACGAAGGCACAACTGATCACATCTTCTTTGAATGTCCTAGGCTGAACTGTTCATTATACGACATGCTACCTTCAGAAATTCCCCTTCCTACAAATTTATGTTCGCTTTTATCCCTTGTTTCTACCCCGCTTTTATATACTATATGTAAATGTACTCGTATTAACAAAATTAAGTTATAATATATTGTTAGATCGTTACTATCTGATATTCTATTCACTAACGCTAAATATGTAAATATCTGTGATTGTTTGTTCCGTCCTGTGTATGACTGAATGACTATGAATTTTGCATCTGAGTTCTGCAGCAGAATAAACAACTGTGTTTTTTATTCTGCTGCTAACTCAGATGCAAAATTATTGGTCAGGGATCACCGACCACTACCTATTCCACTGAGCAATCTCCATCGTTTATCATTCTCTCTACCCACGTGACATTGGCGAAAGTGTGGAAATACCGCAGAAGCCACTAAATAAAATAAGAAGAAAGAAGTATTTAAGAACAAACGGAAAGGCCGATCGAATTTTTACTGCTTTTTTATCTTGTTGAGGTTTAATTCGGTAGAATGTAGCCAATATTATTGAAATGAGTGGTATAGCGGTGCGACTGTGAAGTGATTACAGGGCGCGGTAGGTGTAATTATGTGAGCTGTAATGACAGAGATAAATGCTATCAGAGTTACGAGCTTAATGAACGAACATAAAGAATCGTATAAACGTGACAAAATGCAGGAAATGTACCTTAAGCTGGGTAAGCTTTCGAGAGACATTGGATGTTGTTCTCTCAGTAAACGTTATTTAAAGTTGAAACTTTAACTTATACTATTATGAGAGGAAAAATTAAAGTCATGTGCGGTATTCGAACCCGCGCCATCCACCCCTATTCGCCGGGGTATGCTTTAACCGCTAAGCCAACAAGACATATGATTCATAACTCTAGATTGTTCTTAATCCTAGTATAGGGATGGAGCGACATCTGTAGTTCAACTTACCTTCTACGTTGTACTACAAACGATATTTTTTTGCAGTTAGCTTTAAACTTGTAAACAAGTAGCTCTGGATGGGGTCTGTATCAGTCGGATTGTACAGTGCTGAACACAGCCTCCCACATTAAGCGGGGTTTGGCAACCCCCCTTAATATTATTCCCACGCTTGGCAGGCATCTTGGGGATCGCAGTTTAAGATATCATTTCCTAGAATGCGTTGCTACCCTTCTGGTATATAGCCTTTAGTCACCTCTTACGACACCCGCGGGTATAAAAGGGCGAGTGACATTCTGCCTGGCACCCTACGGGTACGACTTATAGATGGGATGCCGGGCTAGAATAGTACCCCCTCATATCTTCTTGTGGGAGTAGGTAGTATCTAAGTGGCGACGAAAGGAAAATACTAAAAGGTGGGCTAAACGATGGGCGATGGCACCCGACTTATGTCGTGGCCTTCTCACGTACCACCAGGTGAGCCGCCTGCTCGTTTGCCCTCCTATCCGATAAAAAAACAATAAAGTAACTTCCAGCTATAAAATTACTCGATTAAACTACCTGCATTCTTAAGAAAGCCGAAAGTGATTAAAGATACACCTTTGCCTACGACATAATAGAGGTAGTAAAAGGCTAATAGAGCAGGTGGGTGGACTAATGTTACGAAGGGCACGCGTCCGGTCTTTGACCACTAGCACACGACATCTGCTTTTTAACATTTAAATAAATCATTTTGTATTTATAGTTTATGCTCCTATCAGAGTGGCGCAATCATCGTTAACGGAAGCACATTTTTTTTATGTTTAAGTAAAAGTAGGTAATTATTTGTATTTCACCTGTCTTTAATCAGGTTTCTGGTTGCCTGCGGCAAAGTTGTTACTTTGCTGTTTAGTCGACTGCCCGAAAAAGGAGTGTTATGTTTTCAAAGTTCATGTATGTATGTTTGCGAGTTTCTTTATTCCACGATTATATGTAAACGGCTTAGCCGATTTTAATGTATGACACGTCGTTAGATTCGTCTTTATAGTGCAAGTGACAATATGTACATAAAAACCATATTGGTGGATTTTAGACGTCAAAAAAATGTTTAACTTACAATAAGTTAAACATTTTTTGTTGTTACAATCAAGTGCGGTATGAAAATGGAAGGCTTTTAAAACGATTCCATAAATATATATTTATGGGTTATTGGTAAAATGCTAACAACCTTTTAGGGTTGACTTCGGCTAACAAACATTTTGAGATAAATTTATTTTTGTTTTGAAAAAATAAAAATACAATAAAAAATTAAGATTTTTTTTGTGTGTTTTATGTGTTTTTAGCCGAATAAGTACGAATACCACCAGATGTTAAAAGTCTCTAGTGCCTGTAATGTATTATTTCATATTTTTTATAACTTTGCTCGATGTGAATATTCAAAACTCTATTTAAAGGGACCTCGGTGAGGTCCAGTGTTGTCGCGACGGGCGCTCTTGGCTCGGAGTAGGCATTAAACACGAAAAAATAACTAATTTTTTTTTTTTTTCAATTAGCAAATATATATCTCAAAATGTTTTTAAATTACTGGCTCTCAATTACCGCTACTGGAATAGAACATTAGGTGCTTGGCGACAGATTTTCTACTTGAGTGTTATAGCTATCTATGCGGGCATTTGCAAAATGCACTACCATTATGCCATTCTGAGATTACAAAATGTATTTAGTTTGTAACAGTAAGGAAATTATGTCAAGTTGAACTATTGAATAGGTTTCTTCTATACCAATTCAGTAATAAGATATAAATAATATTTACTGATAATTCCGCCAAAATTTCAATCTAAATAGATCGACGCGACGTGACCATACAGACGACACGTTACCTAAATAAGATTTTCAACGTATGCTGGCTTGAAATTTTTGCGAATATATTTTTCTTGCGTGGTATCTACTATCAATTTATAGACCTATTTGTAAGGAAAATAAAACGCATTATTATTATATTGCGTAAGGTAGCTCTTAGGACTCTGAGAGATGTGGAAAAACAGAAAATAGACGCTCAAGAAATGAGGTGCTGGAGAAGAATGCTCGGTGTTTCGTGGACTGAGTTTCGAACGAACGTCTCGATACTTCGAGAACTCGGTATCAAGCAGTGTCTATTTTCAATAGTACAATGTCACATCCTTACATTCTTCGGAAATGTTTCCCGGCGCGACAATCAGTCCTTAGAACGCCTTGTCGTTCAAGAAAAAGTAGAGGGCATTATACCGCGCGGAAGGTCACCCACGCGTTGGACTGACCAGATCAAGTCTGCCATCGGAAGTTCCCTGAACCAGTGCAGCAGAATGACCTCCAGCAGGCAAAGGTGGCGAAACATCTTGAGTCACATCACATCTGTCCCTGCCAATACTACTACTGCATAGCGATCACGGCCGCTCTGTCAAGAGCGTACCGTAGGAAGAAGAAGGTAACATCTGAATTTATTAATTAAGAGGCCTACGACAGAGAGTTGAAACACTAGTGTAGTTATATCCGAACACCATTGCTCTAAAAGCTTACTACAATTTACCTATCTACATACCTACGCACATGTATATGCAGTTTGTAATGACAAGGAAAGAACGTTCCAATATTATGCGTCATATCTGTTGTAAGAAAGAGATAAATAAGCAATTCGTGTAACCACCGAACCGCCACGAGACGTTCCGATCACCATTACACTGCGATCTCTTTCACTATCACACCAAACGATACACATATCTCGCTCATCCATTTCATTGAAATTAGTTCCTAAGATATATATATGCTTTTATACTGTGTCTGAATATTTGTTCATAGTTCATAGTTCATAGTATTTATTGGTATAATTATATACAGGTCCACTTAATAATAATTTCAATTATACATAAAGATTTGTTGTTGAAGTTGTAAGTTATAGGTACTTACTACATGGATACATACTAATTAAATAAAAGTTACGTGATATAAAAAGTTTCAGGTTTCATTAACAAAGTAGATTATTAAAATATACCTAGGTATATTTAAAAATTAAAGAAATAATTAATTAAATTACGATAAATAATGTCAAAAATGGTAAATAATAATAATAATAATAAAAATTAAAATCAATTTTATAATCATTTCATGTCAAAAAATTCTTCAATTGAGTAGAAAGTTTGGTCAATAAGCCAGCGCTTTAATCTTGATTTAAATACAGCAAGATTTCTTGATTCTATAATGTGTTTAGGTAGTTTGTTATAGACTGTCGGTCCCATAACGTGAGTCAACCTTGTAGATTTGGTGAGGGAACGGCTCACAGCGGCCAGCTGACCTCTGGTGCGTATTGGATATGTGTGTGAATCACCTACTTTTGGATAGTTGTCAATGTTTACCCGAGCAAATACTGCTACTTGATATATTACTACAGAGGGTAGAGTTAAGATCTTAAGAGACTTAAAATACGGTCTAGCTGGCGTGTCGCTGGTGATTCGCACGATAGCTCTTATGGCACGTTTTTGATATCGAAAGACTCTTTCTCGGTCTGCGCCTCTGGCCCACAACTCTGCACCGTATTGCAGTACTGAGTGTATAGTTGCGAAGTAGCAGGACCTTACTACGTCTATGGGTAGCAAACGAGAGAGTCGACCGAGTGCAAAGCTCGCCCCTCCCAACTTGCCACAAACTTTGTGCATATGCAGCTCCCAGGTCAGGCCACTGTCCATCTCAAAACCTAAAAAAGTGGTGCTATATGTTTGCTCAATTTTTGTATTGTCTGCTATAACATTTAAACGACGCACAAAGTGTCCTGATAAATTTATATGAACGAAATGTGTTTTTGCTGCGTTGAGTATTAAACCGTTATTACGAAACCATACTGTAAGTTGAGTAGCAGTGTCATTCAACCTTGCTTCTAAGGAGTCCACCGATGTCGCCGTCACGATTGCAGCTACATCGTCTGCGTACATAAGTATGTCAGCATTCAATATAGCATTTGGCAGGTCATTGAGCAGCAATGTAAAAAGTATATTGGACACTGAAGAACCCTGAGCGACTCCCATATTTGATGTTAGAGGGTCCGACCTCACTTGTCCACCATCTCCCACTACCACTTGAGACCGATCTTTTAGAAGACTTTTTAGCATTTCAAGTGGTTTGTGGTTAATGCCGTAGTGTTGCATCTTTACTGCAAGGATGTTATGATCCGCCACGTCAAACGCCTTTGAAAGATCACAGCATAGTACTGCTACTTGCAGCTTCCGTTCGCGGGCGTCTATAACACGACGGATTAGCTCTCGGGTCAGATCGGTTGTCGAACGACCTTTGCGATATGCATATTGTCGATCAGACAGCGCGTCTATCGAAGACAGATACGATAACAACCGAGAACTTAATCCATTTTCAAACACTTTTGCTATGGCTGGTATAATTGACACTGGACGGTAACCATCAATATTTGAGCGTTTCCCTTTTCCCTTGAATATAGGAGTAACTTTGCTTATCTTAAGCGGCTCAGGAAAAATACCATTTTTAAGGCATCTGTTGAACAACAAAGCTAGAATGGGTGCGAGAGAACTGGCTGCTATATTTAATAACTGCATGGATATCCCGTATGCATCTTTCGACGTTTTTGGCGGAATTTGTGAGGTTATTATGCGATGCACTTCGTTTGTAGTGAATGAAATCAACCGCAGCGAGCGATCGGCGGGCAGACAGGTGTTTGCGAGCACACGGCGCACGCGCACGGGGTCGGCAGGCGGCGCGCCGCACGCCACCGCAGCTCCTACAAACCCAGCATTCATCGCGTTTACAGCCTCATGTTTATTCCGGAATGACTCACCAACGGAGTTTTTTACAATGTCTGTGAAGTCGAGATAACAAGAATTAAATTTCCATTTTGAAAACCTAACTTGACTTTATTTACTTTTTTTTTTTTTTTAAATTTGTATTTTAACTTTATTATTTTATATTCGTGTTAGTATGTATAAACTAACCTAATATTTGCACGCCTGCTTGCAGGCAGAATACAATTGTCGATACAAAAATAAGAGCTTATTGTAAATATTATGAAAGTATTGTATTTTTGCAAATAAATGATTGATTTGATTTTATTTGATTTGATAAAACAAAATGACGATATTTTCTATTTCATCAATAAAAGCAATAATTACGCGTGAAATGAAACAGTTTTCATATCTCTCACAGTGATTGTATAATTGGTGCAGAGTCTAAAGCCACAAGGAAGGCATATTGTCCACAGATTATTCCTAAAACACACGATTAGCGGCGATGTATTCACCGGACGCTCGGAAGTGCAGAATTCGTCTAGTACTACGAATAAATGGACTTACCATTTATTCGTAGGTCTAGTAAATATGGAGGGCACACAACTCATCTACAGGTAAAAAATCTTAGGCCCACGAGGACTAAGTAGAAACATACTAACCGGCTAAAGGGGTGGATGACGCGGGTTAGAATCCCGCTCATGACTATAATTTTTCCTATCGTTATAATTTAGATATGTATTTTTTATTATTCATGATACGCTAGCCTTTGAGCACTATCTCACCTGATGGTAAGTGAATAAGTAGTCGAAGAGCAACATCTTCGACTACATAATCACTTACATACGGTCACATGCTTGGCAACAGATTTTCTACTTGAGGGTGGTAGCTAGCCAGGTGGGCATTTGCAAAATGCCCTACCACCATGCTAAAACGACTGTCATCCTAAGACAATAACCAAGACCGACGGCTTAACGTGCCCTCCGAAGCACGGAAGCGCTCAGTAGTAATGTCACTAGCGTTCATCCATTCAAGTCATGACCGCGGCGGACGGTGCTTAACTTAGCTGATCGTTTCAGAACGGCTAAGCAAACTTCGCTACAAGCGCTTCAAAAAATTTCAACCAATTACCTACTGTCGTATCTAGTTGTCCCGGATAGGGTGCCGAGCTATGTCACTCCCCATTACTTCCTGTGGGTGTCGTATAAATAAGGTAACTAAAGGTAAAATACCGGAAGGTGGGCAGCAGCGCTTTCTGTGGAACTGCTATCTTAAAACTGCGATCTTCAAGACCTGCCTGCCAAGCGCGAGGATTCTGGCACATCGCCCTTTGATGTGAAAGGTGTTTAGCAGTGGACAGTGCAGTTGATACAGTACATTTTATCGTACCAATGATTACGTTTTATTGTTAAGGTCAGTCAGACGGACGGACTTACGGACAGCCGAGGCTTAGCAAAAGACAAACATTGAAACAAGGCACAAGGAATGATGGCTTTGAAGCAATGATGGCTGAGCGGTTATAGCTATGTGGACTGCCGTGACGCAGGTCCCTGGTTCCATCCCCACCGCCGCGCGCCGGCTTGAGCTTCACCGCATGGTGGAAGGCCTAGTTAACACCCTCAAGTAGAACAATCTGTCGCCAAGCACCTAACAGTGTGTTCCGGCAGCAGTCTTTGAGAGCCAGAAAAATTACAGACTCTTGAGACTTAATAACTGTATGTCTCAGTGGGACGGGCGCAGTGCAATTCGTTACATGACTGCATCTGTTATAGGCAGAGCTTAATCCGCTTAACATCAGGTGGGCCTCGTGCTTGTTCCGTCACAATCACATAAAAACAAAAGGAATTCTACCAATTATATGGTAAAGGCGCGAAACGTGTATCAAGGTCAAAATAGTGATGTTTAAAAGTGTGACAATAACAGGGAATTAGAGCATACCAAAGGGTTGCCAGGACAATGAGTACAGTTCCGCCTGGCCCTAGGCTCAGGTAGTTGAGTATTTAATTGCATTAGGCGCGTTTCATGGTGGCTGCCATGGGGTCAGGTCGTAATGAGGTCGAGGGTCACACCCCTGCCATAGATGTAACAACAGTACCTAGTAGAGTCGGTACAAAAGATTTTATATTTTTTTAACATACGTTATGGTAATTATTTAATAAGACTTAAATTTATATTTTATTTATTAATTCAATTTACAAGTAAAAACCAACACGCTAATTATCTTTAATAAAAACATATAAATATTGTCACATATGCTCATGAGCCCCGTGGGGTGCAGGGTTAGAATTGCACCTCCCCATATCATCCCATGGTTGTCGTAAGAACCAAGGGAAAAATACTGGAAGGTGGGCAGCAGCGCCTTCTAAAGAACTTACACTGCGATCCCCAAGAGGCCTGCCAAGAGTGGGGATTATGGCAAATACCCCTTTAATAGGGGAGGCTGTGTTCAGCAGTGGACGGTCTGGCTGTTAAAATATATAAAATAAAAATTATGTTCATGTACTGTTCGTGACATCTAAGTCAGGAACAGCATTGTCTGGAAGTATCAGATTTATATACCTACTATACTTACACATAGTTATAGTTATTTACGTATAAACGATGAGTCATATAAATATATACATGTTTTTATCGCGATTAAATCCCGTTATTTTTTTTCTATGCCTTATAGGCTAGACTTTTACCACTATCTCACCTGATGGTAAGATAGTGGTAAAAGTCTAGATGGTTAAAGAACGATAGGAAAAATTTTAGTGACTCATTGTCATTTTTAACCGACTTCCAAAAAAGGAGGAGGTTCTCAGTTCGTCTGTATTTTTTTTTTTTTTTTTTATGTTTGTTACCTCAGATCTCTTGACTGTGTGAACCGATTTTGAAAATTCTTTTTTTGTTTGAAAGCTGATGGTTGTCGTTTGGTCCCATTTTAAATTTCATCAAAATCGGTCAAGCCGTTTTTGAGTTACACTAAAAAGATTGCAAAAAAAATTTTACAAAAAATGGAACCGACTTCAACACCCAAAAGTGTGAAATAACTTGTCGAAGTCGGTACCATGCCCACAATATTCTGATAATAGGTACTTTTGAACTATCATGGTACCGACTTCAACAAGTTATTTCACACTTTTGGGTGTTGAAGTCGGTTCCATTTTTTGTTAAATTTTTTTTAGCTCAATTGGTCAGAGCATACCCCGGCTAAAGGGGTGGATGGACGCGAGTTCGAATTCCTCACATGACTTACATTTTTCCTATCGTAAATTTGTCATGTAATCCGCAGAGCATGCGTTATTGCAAACATAAAAATATCAAAAATTCGATTACTGTCACTTTTCTTTAAATAAACGAACATATTTGAAAAAAAACAGAGTTGATTATGTCATTAAATACCCACGTAATTCAATTTGATCATAATTGAAGGCAGGTAAAAATCAAAGATGGAACGAGTGAGCCATGAGTTTGGACTTAAGATTAACCGCAGCAAGACCAAAGTTATGATTGTCGACCGTGCCAGAAATAATTTGCTGGAAGTGACTCAGATTGCGAACTGTAAAGTGGTCCAATCATATACATATCTTGGGGCTTTAATCTCAAACAACGGCGGGTGCATAGATGAGATCAAAAGACGTATGGGTATCACAAGAACGGCGATGGACAAGATGAGAAAAATATGGAGGTCCAGAAAAGTAACCAAGGCTACGAAAACCAGGCTCGTGAGGACACTCATATTCCCCATATTTTTATACGCAGCTGAAACGTGGACTCTGCGAGATGTGGAAAAACAGAAAATAGACGCTCTGGAAATGTGGTGCTGGAGAAGAATGCTCGGGGTTTCATGGACTGAGTTTCGAACGAACGTCTCGATACTTCGAGAACTCGGTATAAAGCAGCGTCTATTTTCAATAGTACAATCTCGCATCCTTACATTCTTCGGACATGTTTCCCGGCGCGATAATCAGTCCTTAGAGCGCCTTGTCGTCCAAGGAAAAGTAGAGGGCACTAGACCGCGCGGAAGGTCACCCACGCGTTGGACTGACCAGATCAAGTCTGCCATCGGAAGTTCCCTGAACCAGTGCAGCAGAATGACCTCCAGCAGGCAAAGGTGGCGAAACATCGTGAGGCGCATCACATCTGCCCCTGCCAGTACTACTGCATAACGATCACGACCGCTCTGTCAAGAGCGTAACGGATAAGAAGAAGAAAAATCATTAAGTACATTTTTTTTAATTACAATGACATTACTTATGTTTTTAACAAATTATATGTATGGTGGTGTAGAATAACTATTATTCTATTACCAAACAAAATTTTAGATCACTAATGCTCAAGACTGAATTTTGAAGTAAAAAAATATTTAAAAACTCATTATCTCTAATGAACACTTAGTGCAGTTAGTGAATTTTACTTGTCAACCCACGATAATTAACGTAAATTAAAAACAAGACAATCTATCCACAAAGTAGAAAATATCTTGACATGAAATTAACCTGGCAGTTATCCTTGGACACCTGCACTATCGTTCGACCACAGTAACACTAACAATTAATTAACCGAACGAAGCGATTTGCATCTTCTTTCATTATGCGAACTGCCAGGGTATGGAATACTCTGCCTGAGGCTGTGTTTCCGGTTAAGTACAATATGGGGGTCTTCAAGAAGCGAGTGAATAGGTATCTTCTGGGTAAGCACGCTCCATCATCGATCGCATCATCACTTAACATCAGGTGAGATAGTGGTCAAGTGCTACCCAGTTCGGAGTAAAAAAAAAAAAGAAAATTGACATAAAACTATAATTCGGTTCAATTCAATTATATCTGAGTTTGATTAAGTACATGCCCATTTTTGTATAACGAAATAACATTGAAATATTTTTGTTGTCTCACTTAATTGTAAAGGTTATACTGTTGTACGTGTTAAGAGAAAACAGAATCGATACAACAAAAATATCGAGCCACCAGATGTAACAATAATAAAGAATCGATAAATCAAACTTGTTTTTATAAAAACTCTTTCTAAACATTGGAATATACAATACTGTTAGTTTTTAGAAATAAAGCGATTTACTAAAAGTCTGAAATGGTGATATGTGAACTTACTAAAAACTAAGAGTACAATTAAATAGACTTGGTAATTCAAACATATTTCTAGTAGGAAATAATCTAGTACTTGAAATAGTCTAGATTTACCTATTGACCGGTTTTAAATGTTTACTAGACAGTGCACAATCTAAAATTTCAGTCTGACGTCAGCTGCGGAAATAACAATAGACTCCTTATTTGGTGTCCAGGGTTGAAAGCGGACAACCTCAAAATACAAAAATGCTTATATTTAGCTTATATTTATACTTAGTATAAAAGGCTGATTAATTGATAAATCAAATAGGTGCATCTATTTTATAAAATAGTGTTGCATACCTCAAACAGGTAAGAAAATGGAGAACAAAACATTGTTAGTATTGACATCTATAATTTAATATTAGTAGAATATCTCTCTAGAAAAAATAATTCAATTTTTGTTCGCTAACTGTACCTACCTATGCTTTATACGTGCCCCTACTGTCACATATAATACAATCATAACTGTTTAGCTTATCCATAGCGAGGGACCATATTGGAGTTACATGTTGTATAGTACTTATACTTAGGCAATCGTATAAAAATAAATGTAAACAAAGTAACTCTCACATACGAGTATTTTTAAGACATAGACATTATAATATTGTACCAAATATCCTAGGAAAGTAAAATAAATGGATATGCACTCAATAAAGTCAATTACTTAATCGATAAGTATGTAAATGTATCAACGTGGTCCCAACTGTGGCCCTTATGGACAAGCTCAGAGTCGCTCAACGAGCTATGGAGACAGCTATGCTCGGAGTTTCTTTGCGCGGTAAAATCCGGTACGTGGATATTTAGCCAGAGAATGAAAGTCAAGCTCTCAGAATTTGCAAGTTGAAGTGGCTCGACGAACTGATAACCGATGGGGAAGAAAGGTTCTAGAGTGGTTACATTACGCCAGAAGACGTAGTTGATAGGCCCCACACTAGGTGGTTACAAGCGGCTCATTACCGTTCTTTGTGGTAGGTTAAACAGTGGACGCCTTCCGGCTGATGATTGTGATTTAGAAAAGTTAAGGGGGCAATTCAGATAAATTAGGAGCTTGTAACGAAAAATAAAACAAAATATGAATTACATAAAGTTCAGTAAGCGCGCTGTAAATTCTTGATCACATTATCTAAGGACAAGAAAAGTCCGAAACAAATTTCCTTAAAGTTTTGTCGATAGAATAAAATTAAAAATTAACTCTAAATTACGCATGTAACAAATATCTTAATTATTAACTAATATATACGAAAATATATAAATAAAATAGCAAAACCTTAACAAGAGGGACAAGAAGAAATACATTTTCGATTTACGTTACTAGTTTTGTGTATTAAAGCTTTTGGATTTTACTTAGGTACGTGTTACTACTGACCGCGATTTCACAATCAATGCCTCTCTTTCACTCCAACGATCCTTTCAAGAGAGGAAGAAGACTCCTTTAAGAGGAGTTCACCTTCAAAGTGACCAAAATCATGAAGTCAACCGCTTAAGAAAAATAAAATAAAAAATAGAATAGCACTTAAAACTGGTGAACTTTTTTATTTATATATAGCTGATAGCCTTTGACTAGTAGCTCACCTGTGATGATTTGATAATACGTATAACTGCACCGAAGCACCATCAATTTGCACCTTGCGTAAAAGAAGGCGCGATTGGGTGGTTAAAGTGACTTTCGTCACTCAAGTCGTTACCGCAACACGTGGTAGATGCTTGGTGACAGGTTTGCTACATATTTGAGAGCGTTAACTTGCCAATAATTAATTTACAAAATGCTCTACCACTAACGTGAAGTTTTAAGCCCACGAAAGGGTTCGAACCGTGGATCCTTTGCACAGCAGTTCACAGTCATAGCCATTAGGCTACCACAGTATATCCATGACCCCGTGTGTATACCCCGTGGGGTGCCGGGTTAGGATTGCACCCATATCATCCCGTGGGTTTCGTAAGAGGCGACTAAGGGAAAAATACTGAAAGGTAAGAACTGCTTAAACTTAAGAACTGCCAACTAACACTGCGATCCCAACGCCTGCCAAGCGTGGGGATTATGGCAAATACCTCCTAATAGAGGAGGCTGTGTTCAGCAGTAGACGATCCGGCTGTTACAGTACAGTACAGTATTATATCCATGACTAATGACAAAGTTTAAATAGTCCTGTAGACATCGGAATTAAATGATCAATAATGTGTATTAATAGCAACCGATGCCATTCTGAGAGGCGTGGTTCACTGCCCGTTTGGCTGTCATTGTGTAAATTATTCAGTGGGGAATGTTCAGTTTTTATCCTGTTTGTGGCTAACACAGTAATAAGTTGTAAGATAAATATTTCGATGGACAAAGTACGAAGTATAAAAATAATTTAGTAGTTGCAAATCTACCTGACTGAATAAATAATTATATCGCAACTGTCCTTGACACATAAGCTAGTACATTATGCCATAAAACCAGAAGCCAAACTGTCTATAATATGTTTTTGTCGTCGTTTCTGTTGTTAGAGAAAACATATCGTACCAACTGCACACAGTTGGGAAAATAATGAATTAAAGAAAGAACATATGAATGTAGGAAATAATATATATAGGTACATATATTCTTATGATACAGGCTGTTCGCTCTTTACACTGTATGAGCGAAGTTTCGAATCGTATTTCTGCATAATTTGCACTGTGTCCGAGTAAAAGATCCTTCCAGGAACTCGTCCATTCACTGCCAGCGTTCGTCCTCGAACTTAATAAGGTTCAACAACTTTAGAATTTATTGTTTTTACAAATAATTGCAAGGTATACAACCTACTTGCAATTGTGACCTCGACATGTCGTTAAACCTGCCGCACCATAGGGTAATGAATACTCATAGCTCAGACTCTAAGGTATAAAACTGCGCCTTAAGTCTCAACGTTTAATGCATTTATTGACGCGAGCCTTAAGTACCTACATCGCCGTATAGTGATAGAAAACATTTTTTTTTTCTTCCAATCCCATCGAGGGGGGTATCAAAATGAAGAGCTTTAAGAAACGATTCCATAAATATATAAAACTTATACTTTTAACTTGAATGGAACGATAAAACGCTTAACGAAAATAAATTGTTTGCAGTCGGGTTTTTTTTTATTTTTAACTAGGTTTCCGGGCGCGGCTCCGCCCGCGCGTATGTCGGTTATCGCGCGAAAACATTAACCTCTTTTTGCGCAGTCGAATAAAAACTATCCTATGTTTTTTCCCGGGTCTCAAACTATCTCCATACCAAATTTCATTCAAATCGGTCCAGTAGTTTTGGCGTGAAAGCGTAAAAGACAGACAGACAGACAGACAGACAGAGTTACTTTCGCATTTATAATATTATATAGTACTGAGTACTGATTAATGTATACTTGTTATACTGAGTAGTATAGGAAAATTGTATATGTTCAGATAACCTATACTCAAACTAATTTGTTTTAATTAAATTTGTAATCATCATAAGCTGTTAGACGACCACTGCTGAACATAAGCCTCCGTCATTATAGGTCACAAGGTATGAAGAAAGGGTTTTCGAATTGCATTTCAAATAATATTGCAAACGCAAAAGTTTGTGAGTTTTCACTTACTTTTGATGACGCTTTAGCAGATTTGGTCTCTATACTGAATATTTTATCTATTTTATTTCTTAGGGATATTTTTACAGATATTGTTAGATTAACTGTACCGAGTATGTATATATTTGAAAATATTATGTATGTTCGGAAAAAAATGAGTAAATTTGAATGAAACAGTGACAATCATGATTATAACACTAGGAATAAATATAAAATAGCAGTACCAGGTTTTAGATTAGCAAAGACAAATAAAAGGTCCCTTTTAGCTAATTGTGTGCGGTTTTATAATAAAATTCTAAAACATATTACAATGCTCACAGGAGGAAAATTGCACCTGAAAAACTTTTTGTTTAAGAAATCCTACTACTATAATACTTGGACAATTCCGCTTCTGCCAAGCTATCGCCTGTCACCAACGTCATTTAAACAAACATTGTAATAATTTTGTTAAAAGAAGTTTAAACCAATGGCCCTGAGTTTCTTGCCGTTCTTCTCGCAGTGGCTCTTTACATATTTTTTGCTGAATATGGCAGTACAATGTAGAGTATTACAATATTAAAATTTGTAATTGATCTCCATAAGAGCGTCGTAGACACCTTAATTGAATAAATTATTTAGAATTTGAATTTATTGAAACTTGGTACATGGGTTCCATAGAGCCTAGATTGGAACGATTATATATAAGGATATCTTATATTCCAATTTACTTAGCGTTATAACCGAATTTTGAACGAGTTTTCATTAGGCAACTAGTTAACCTAATGAAAAGTACCCACCTAATGAAAATTCACAAGAAAAACGTTTAAAGACCCTTTTTAAAAAGGTTTAGATAAATCTCCAAAATGATGCACACCATTTTTATTGATGAAGAGGAATAATTTAAAAAAATGGATTTAACTATCATTCTACAGGTTTTTCTGATGGCCCAAGCGATATGCACAAGTAATTGTGTGATAAGTAATAAATAATCAATAATAATTCCTATATGCAAAATTAGTTACCTGAAATATTTTTTTCAGCACTGGTAGTACCGTTGACAGGATCACCAAAATACATCATATCTTCTCTAAATCATCTCACTTTTTTTTCTTCTCCATTGAAGGGAAAGCTTGTTTACCTCGTCACCTCTTACTATCAGGCGAGATTGCGATCAATGGCTAACAAGGCTAATCGGACATAAAAAAAGTGTATTGTAGTGATTGCCTTGTTGGCCCAGTGAAGACTTTAAATTACCAGGGAGTCAAAATAAACACCATTAATTATTCAATTTTAGCGTCTACGACGATCTAAGTATTTTATATATTTTTTGTTCTCGCAGTGGCTCTATAAATTTTTTTGCTGAACGTGGCAGTACAATGTAGAATATTTCAATATTAAAGTTTGTAATTGACGTTCATAAGAGCGTCGTAGACGCCTAAATTGAATAAATGATTTTGAATTTGAATAACAAAATTTTATTGTTAATATATTGGACTTCCGCGTTCAGCAGAAAAGGAATAGAACTACTTCGAGAAGAATTCTCGCAAGAAATACAATCGGACAAGAAACTCGGGGCCATTCTTTATATACTATTATACATTTTTTACACGCAGCTTTAATTATCTTTATGTGATAAATTAATTTAATGTATTTATATATTTTAATATCATTAGCAATTCTATTATATTTTAAATATTTTTTCTAGCGAATTCCCTTAGGGAAATTCGATAGATCGGATCGGAATATATAATTGGTGTTTGCAAAGATGAATGGGATGATATGTAGCAGTCTAAAATCTATATCCTGTAAATATACGCTGACTCTTATAACGGGGGGCCTACTTCTCTTATTATGTAGGAAACTTATTAATTGCTATTATTATTAATTTATTTTTAAGTGTACATTCAAATTGTTTATTATAAAAAAAAACTATGTGCACTTTTTGTCTACGTCTACAGCGAGGCTTTGATAGAAATCAGCGTTAGGTATCTTAAGACATCAACACCAACTCATGAACTTTGTTTTTATTATAATGTAAGTTTTATTTTCATAACTTAGTGTTTAATAAATGGTTTTTCTTTCTTTCTAAACATAGCTGGAAAAATGTGGGTGTTAAGAGTTTGGTGTATGTATCAGATGCGGATTGCAGTGCCCTATAGAGAAACAGCACAGTCTGCGTATAGTACACAACAGTGAGAAGTCGGCAAGCAGTCTGCAGTGCAGTCGGGCTGCTGAATTCACTGAACTGGCAGCCAGACTGATTGGCACTAATCAAATATTCAACGGTATTTGCCGGAGGCTGTGGCATTTTAAACGAGTCATTGATATCATGAATAATGGAAGATGCGTTCACTGAAGGGTTCATCAAAGTAGCGCACTCTATACAACTGCAGTTTTAATCTGTTTTAGCCGACTTCCTTCTAAGTTTGATGCAATTTTACGCGTAGATATAATTTTTGGATGTTCCTAACTTTGTAGGTAGTGTAGAGGTAACTAAGACCCCCTTATATAATTTCGCTATATGAGGTACTGTCTTTCTCCCTCCGTTGAAACTCAGCCATTTTATTTAGTACTGTGTTAGCTGGACTGTCCACTTGTGAAGACGGCCTTCCCTATTAAAGGGAGGTTTGCTATAATCCCCAGGTTAGGCAGGCTTCTTGGGGATCCCAGTGTCCAGATCCCAACTAAGGGATTGTACCTTCAGGTACTATTCCTTAGTCGCCTCTTACGACACCAACGGGAAGAGATGACGGTCTAGTCCGAAACCCCACGGCGACACCGTGTACCAGCACTTATGTGTAGAATATTGCATGGAGTGAGAAGTTTATTGAATAGACTGTTCCGTTTTGGACAACGTGGTCCTGGAAATGACAATTGATATTCGTTTTGAATTTAACTATGTTCGTATATTTTCTTCTGCAGATCAAATACTGCTAGACGATTAGCCTTAGGCCCTGTTATTCAATCTTTAGATAAAATATCAGATTGATAAAATGTTAACCGACCAAATTTAATACAAACTTCCTTTTTAAACAAGCTACATTAACGAATTTTTATATTGTTTGTGCATAAATTAATTCAGAAATAATAAGGCTTTCTTCTGATGATTGAAAATTATGTGTTTTTAGGGTTCCTTACCCAAAGGGTAAAACTAAACCCTATTAATAAGATTCAGGCAGCAGAGTATGATAGGTATATTTTATGATTGTGTGACTGTCTGCGTTGCTGTCTGTTCGTCCGTCCGTCCTTTTGCTACGAGTCTCTAAATCGTAAACGGAATCAGCTACATACCTGACAATTTTATTTAATTTAAGTATGTTGTGTAAAACTTTAACCTTAAGTCAGCTGTTGGATATGAAATTTGGTTAAATTATTTTTAAGGGAGTTTCCAATATATGAGAAGGTTAACGAAAAAAAAAGCTTCTGGTCGGGGAGCCATTGAGTAGAGTACAAATATATTATTTAACTTTTATATCAAAATAAATAAACTAATGAATACCGTCAAAGTTGTACATTTTTGGACAATTTTTTAAGATGTCTATCACAAATATAATACAAATTAGGTATCTCAATATTTGGTCTATCTGTGATCCAAAAAATAATTACTGATTATTTTCAAGCGATGTTGCAATGCTGAACCTTAAAGAGTGAGGCTCGACATGCACTTGGCCAATGTTTTATAACTGGTTCACCATTGACACACGTCACTATAAATAATTAAAAGTAACTCACGCGTTTGCATGAGAACTTGAAACCTCTAACCCACTGAATCATATTTTTACTCCACAACAAGACAGCTGGCCAGCGTATTAAGTCGCAAATATGGGTCCATTGGTCTCAATCCCCGGAGTGCCAGACGTCAGATTTGCTTTGCGCAATGTATCTGTCAGTGAATGGCTAACAGTTTCATTATTCTTTTCCGTTTTTCTAGCGTAGTCGCCGTACATTACACCCTTTGTCTGTTTCCCTGTGATATCAGGTGTTAACCGTTTAGTAAGAACTATAACTCGTATCTACTCTGTTTCTCAAGTGTTGTACGACCCATACAATTAAATTGTTTGATATTTTGCCTGTGCAGCACCTAGGAGATCTAGTTGAGTATTCTACGAATATCATATAAAAAAATAGTCGCCCGTACAATACACAAAAACCGCAGGTTAATTTAACTTTAAAAGAGATTTATTAAACCCGTGAAAGGCTAGTCTAAGCAAACTCCATTTTTACTGCTACTATTTAATAGCATCTGGTGCAATGATTTAAGAAAGTAAGAAATAAATTTATTAGAGCCTTACACAACACAGAACACCGAGCCGACATTTAACAAATGAATTAACAAAGTGGAACGATTTATTTATTTTATATTCAAACAAAATCTTTACTGACCTCTAAATTACGTTTTTTTTATCGACCGACGTGACGTCACAAACGCCACGCAGCCAAACCGGAAGAATTTTTCGTCGCGTTTCGATTCTACACGAAGCATCCTCAGGAGGTCTTGATTCTTTTTTACCGGCGATATGCTTTTTTCAACAAAATGAACACAGCAGCAACTACAACGGAAGCATTTAATTGATTAAAACTAACGTAAGTTACACACATACTAAAAGACATTTTAAACCGAATTAAACTTACGGTATTTTTACGTCGAGAAAACTTTCAGAGTCGCTTCGTCACGGAGTGCGTGCGCTCACGACTGCGCCCACGCATGTAGTCAATCTAAAGGCCATTGGTACAAATGCTCCAGTCGGCGGCGTGCCCAGCTTGCTGGCAGCATTGCTCCGTTGGATTGCAATGCTTTTTCGTGGAGACAAATAAGTGCCAGCATTTTGATCACGCTTCGCATCGACCAAGCGCTCTGATAAGTTTTGGAAAATAAGATGAGCTCCCGGTCCACACGGATCCAATTTCTGTACACCGAACAGTTCAAATACTCGTATGTCATCCACTACCGAGATTAAAATAGTTGCGTCGCTTGAGTCGCTCCGCCGAAGTAGCCGCGGCGCCAGCCCTCATGTTTGTTTCAAAAAGATGTGACGGAGCTAAAGTCAACGCACGTAGCGTCCCACACTAAAGGCCGCCCTAACTTCCACGGACACAAAGTCATACTATCAGGTATGATATATAATCAGATCAGATATATATTATTATTATATATTCCCCTTGGCAAGCTACCACCCTTAATCAAAGTAAATGTTTTTATTGCCGGTTGGTGATATGATATCCAGGTTTTTTTTTTAATATACAGAACAAGTTAAAAATGTAATAAAATAAAATTCATCAATGTAATCTTGTATGAGCGTTGGTGGTATATCTATACTCTGTTTTTTCTTACCTGTCTTATTATGTAAACAAACATGGCGGTTGGTCATCCAAAGACAAGATTAGTGATGGGGACCCATCGAATGAACGACGAGCCGTACAATACTATTAAACTGAGTGATATGATTAAAAAGTAAAATAAACAGTTTCGTTCGCTCTATATTCATATTGCACATTTTCTTTTTAATATCGTTTCTTGGAAATGATCGATCTTTGTAATAGAATTGTTTATATAGCTGTTATATTAGATGTTCGATTTATATTTTAGTCATAGACTTGTTTATATAGTTTTATTCGATATTGACGCGACGACGAGGGAAGTGAGGAGGAGCGTTAGGCTTTCAGGCGACGGCGAGGCCGTACGAAGCCAGGATGGCTTTCTTACTGGTTGAAGCTTGTATAATGCTTTTCTTAAAAAAAAAAGAAAGTTTAACAACAGATTCGTTTAATTAATATTGAAGGTTACATTCATATTAGGATACTGATAGATATTGGGATCGATTGTAATATCCAACATGATTTATTAACTGAAATTACTAAATACAAACATAAAACCCCACACTACACTTCTACAACATTACTAAGTACAACTTGCTTACTTTTTCTGCGTCGCGTTAAGTGTCACAGTCTCGTGACAGACATATAAAATGGCTGTTTAAGGCTCTCAAACTATATCTATCTCATAAAATGACATACCAAAAAGAGAGATAGATATATATTCGGAGCCACCCTCCTAAAACCATGTTATAATGGCTAAACTCTAATCTGTTTCTGGTACTATGTATATTTTTCTTAAGCTGATCTAAAGAGGATGACGTCCAGTAAGTGAATTACATACTTACTTAAATTACATACTTACTTACTGGACTGTAGGAAATTTCAAATTTAAAATCTTGCTTCGTACTGGACAGATGTGAATAAGTCTCAGGTAAAGTGCACTTTCTGGATACTTTTTAGTGATGTTATGGATGGCAACATTACATACCATTTTTGAGAAAAAATAATTATCTTAAAAGACATTGGTGAAAAATGAGTTTAGCAGACTGTTCACAAGAAAGCACTAAGTCCGAAGATTTGACTAAGTGGACACTGTAGTGACGCACAAAATAATATTGGAGCCATTTTTTTGTTATTTCTATTTATATTTTCCTTTTAATACAAAACGTGGCACCTTTAATGTATTAATTACTAGCTTTCTGGGCGCGGCTCCGCCCGCGCGTATGTTGGTTATCGCGAAATAATATTAACCTCTTTTTGCGCAGTTGGATAAAAACTATCCTATGTTTTTTCGCGAGTTTCAAACTATTTTCATACCAAATTTCATTCAAATCGGTCCAGTAGTTTTGGCGTGAAAGTGTAACAGACAGACAGACAGAGTTACTTTCGCATTTATAATATTAAGTATAAGTATATTAGTGCTGATTTTATCTTCGACCTGATAAAAAAGTCAGTAATGGAAGACAGGACCTTTGACATGTTTATTTATTTAGTTTAGTTCTGGTTATTTATAAAACCAGCCAAGTGCGGGTTGGACTTCCGCACCGAAGCTTCCGTATCAACACTGAATGTACCACAAAATCGTTATGTTTTTCATACAGTGCAAGATTACCCGCACTTGGCAGGTTTTTATTATTAATAAATATTAGACTAAAATCATACCAAGTTTGAATCGTGTATGTATTACCGTTATTACTATGGAGCAAAACTAAAATTCGTTAACAAAACAGGTGTTTGTATGAAAATCCCTTTATTTTTAACTTATTGTTATTATTATTACTTGTTAGGAAATTCACTATTTTAACCCATATTCTGTGAATATTTCAATAGGCTATCTATTACCGTTTCAAAGATACAGTCCTTTAAAAGTCGGACGGAGTGAAGGTTATTCGCGGCTTTATAATAGGGTTTCACTTTCTAGTACTGAACCCTAAAAAATAAACTAAATTATACATATCTACTTGTTTTAATCTATTCAACCAGTTAGTATAACGAGGTGAACGAAATATGTTCAGTTGTTCACTTCAACTATTCATTATTTTGATACCCATCTTCCCATCACTAAAATTCATAGACAAGATAGAGTACTTTATGTCAAATCACTGTCATTACTGTATACAGATTTTGTGATCATTACGATAATTGATTTATATTTTGGAAAAAACTATACATTTCAATGATATTTGTATGTTTATGGAAGCGTGATGTTTCTTTTGTTAGTCCTAGTCAGTTGTGAATGGCCAAATATAGGTGATTATGACGAAAACTTGTGATTTTGTAACTGAGGTATGTTTGTTTACATTTTAAGACAGGTAAGAAAAAACAGACTTTAAGTAAGTACATGATGTAGTTTATAATCAAGGCTTGGACCTACACTTTTGCATGCCAAATATGGCGGAATGTGAAGATCTGTTTACAGTTAACTAATAACTTTACTGTATTGTATAAATAATTACCCACATTCTTGCAAATAAATTGAATTTTAATCAACCTAATTATAGAAAATCTGTCGCTAAGCGCCTAACGGTATGCACCGGCAGTGTTAGAGTCAGTTCCCATCCTAGGCAGAGACTGTGATCAAAGGCTATCGCATCAGCAGAAAAACAAAACACGGGAATGGTATCTTATTATTTTTTGTGGGATAGTAGGGCATTCGAGCAGGCGGCTCACCTGGTGGTAAGTGATCACCGTCGCCCACAAACATCCGCAACGCCAGATGTCTCGAGGATGCGTTGCCGGCCTTTAAGGTGGGATTATTCTCTTAAAATATCTTATTTGTCACATAATGTATATGGTTTACCAATCAATGGCATACTTTCATTCGCGTATGTATTTGAAACTAATTGAAGTGGCTACGCTAATGTACGACCAATTTTAGTTCGCGCGACCTTATCATTAGGTTTGATGTTAACCTATAGATATTATATGTGCAAATGTATCTATTATATTTGCCATCAGATAACGGACGAGCTTTCAGATTGAATGAACGGATATTATGACCAGCAGTACATCCAATCCACAAATGGAATCTAACAAAGGGCAGCCCGATTTCATCGACCACTACTGTTATCAGTCTTTCAAAATATCTCACTTAATTTCTGTTGACGATTTGAAGCATTCTAAGCGAATGTCTTAATAATATATTTTTTGAAAGCACAAGATTTTGGACCCACTTGGTGCAACGACGCCCAGTGTCTAAACCAGGTCATGGAGACTGGTGAAAAGAGTTTTTTTTATACTATCACGATGGAACAAACAGGAGGCCCATCTGGTTTTATGCGGTAACCACTGCCTATAACAAATGCAGTTCACCACTGTGTACTGCGCCCATCAACCTTTGACAAAAAATTGTCAAGTACCATGTGCCTGTAATTTCACCGGCACCCATACCCTTCGGACTGGAATACAGCAATGCAAGCTGCTGGGCGGTAGAAATAAGTATGGTGACAATACTTCCTCGGAAGAACTCGAACAAAGAGTTCTACAGCTACAAATGCGAATTTTGTTATCAAATTTTATTATTTTCACCGTCATAGTAAAAGGGTTTTTTAGAGCATAAACATTTTGTAACTAAACAACTTTAAACGGTTTAAATCGCGTATATTTATCATTATTTTGTCACCCTGTGACCACGATCACTGCAAAGTGTTTTAAACATCGGGATAGTAATGATAAATATACGCGATTTAAACCGTTTAAAGTTGTTTAATTACTATGTGTAACAATCGCGAAAACCTAAGACAACATTATAAATATTTTGTGTTCTAAAATTGCAATTGTGATAGTGGTTTTTAGTAATATGTATATAGATATAACTAGTTTTATTAAGGTTAAACTGGCCGGTCACTTCCCCATACAAACATCGTAGATAATCATTCCCTTATTTGAGATTTTAGGTCCAGAATAAAGCATAATACCGATCGATATCGTCATTATCTAGGCTTGTATGAAGCCTAAATATTAAAAAGATAATTAAGTTGAAAGTTATGAGCCTTGAAAATTTTATCTGGAAATGTTTCGAGGCTCATAACTCTCAAGTTAATTATCTTATTAAAAATTGTTTTACAATAAAAGCCTTTATAATAAAGAAATCAATCGATATCACGCTTTGTTTTGGACCTCAATCCTCAAATAAGGGAGTGATAACCGTACGCCGTTTGTATGGAGAACTGACCGGCCAGTTCATCCTTAAGAATTTTGTTTCATTCATAACAGATAACAAAGATATGGCTTCGATGGTAGATCCATAATGCATTTACTCGTGACTACTACTAATCAACATAAGGTCGGATCACCCAAAGTATACCATTAATTTACATTACTGAAAAGTTTATCTCTGATCACTATTACCATGTCCTTTTAGTACGATCCGGCTTGGTGGGTACCGCCGTAATGTCAGATATTCTGCTTGGAAGCAGTATTGTGCAAACACTACTGTGTTTAAACTCAAAGTGCAATGTAGCAACTGAAACTAAAACTAAGGAATTTCGTGTTTAGTTAGTGACTGACCGGAAGGGTCTATTCAAATTACTTTGGTATATATGTATAGATACATTATAGTCCAACATGTATCGTTTAAAATAACAAATCATAAAAACCAGCCAAGCACGGGTCGGACTCCCGCTAAGGATCTCGAACTGTATGTAAAAGTTTTTATGGTTTAGCGTTAATACGGAACACTCGGTGTGTGCTTCAAACTCGCATATAGCCCGTGTTTTTATTATATAGTAGGTAGTCAAGCTTGCATTTAGGAAAGAATAGTTTTTAAAAAATCATTTAAGTGCGAGTCGGACTCGCGCACGAAGGGTTCCGTACCATTAGCTACACAACATTAGACTTCATATTTTAACCTATTTTTGTTTTAAAGTGCGCGAATCCGTCCCGCACTTGGCCAACTTTTTGTATTTGTTGTTATAGCGGCAACAGAAATACATCGTCTGTGAAAATTTCAACTGTCTAGCTATCACAGCTCTTGAGATACAGCCTGGTGACGGACGGACAGCGAAGTCTCAGTAATAGGGTCCCGTTTTAACCCTTTGGGTACAGAACCCTAAAAATTAATTTAAAAGAATAAAAATTAATAAACGTCCAGCCGATGTGGAGGCTCGATTTATTCTCGCTTACAAATCTTATTATGCGACGATGCAGGAGTGCATATATGTTATTGTATCGTGGGATACATTTTATGGAACTTTCCACTGTCAATGCGTCAATCAGCGGAATATTCGCTTACAAATATAATATCTAGATGGCTCGGGTGAATGCATAACTAGGTTTTCCGCTATAATAACAATATTGTCATTAAGATTTTAACCAGCTAGCTATTATGCTTTAAAAGTTTCATCTCTTTGTAATCAGAGGTAAGTAGTAGTAGTTATTAGTTACGGGCTTAGTAAAAGTCCATAATTTGGTGCAGAACCCAAATAAAAAGTGTCTTGCTTTGATCCTTGGACTATAGACCGGCGGACATTTGTTTAAAATATGTTCAATAGGTTATTTTAAGTTTCATAAGCTATATTTTGTAAATTTATATTCCATGTACAGATGTTTTGGCATCTTCTCTTTCATTATAAGTATTTTAAACAAACTCAGAATAATTTTAAAACCTCGAAGCATTAATAGCCGAGCGGTAATGCTACGCACTACCGAGCAGAAGGTTGGCCAAATAAAATTACAGGCATATGAGACTTGAGAGTGACGGGCGCAGTGTAGTACGTCAATTTTGACGAAATGCACCTGTTATTGGCAGTGAATACCGCTTACCATCAGCACGAGGCCCACCCGTCACAAAAACATTTTAAAATAACCTATATGTACTTACAAAACAATATCATATCCAAAATGTCCAAGTAGTATAATGACATTATAGCATACCAATTTTGAAAAAAAAACTATGACATTCTTTAATAACAATACGAAGTTAAACTTTCCATGGAATTAACCCATAATATAATGGGTGCTAAATTCCATGAAAATATAATTAAACCTTCTATGTGAAGACACAAACGTCGCGGTGACACTTGCAATTAACTGCCAACAGTTTAAAATTGAAAAATGCAAAACTATACAGCTCTTGTAGAGGATACAAAGGCTAACAAGAGTTATTTTACTTCATTGGTACAAATTTTTAGTAAAATATATTAATACAATTGGAGCACGAAATTTCGGCTAGAAATGCCGAGTCCAGATGCCCGAAGAGGTTAAGGCATCCGACGCGATATCGGAGGACGCGGGTTCGTTCCTTGGCCATAAAATTTTGTACTCCAATAATTTGTAATATAAAATATATATAGTTTACAAGAGCAGATTTCCGACTGCGTAGAAAGTTTTAATGTGCACTGCATATTGATTCTTCTTGGTCAATAGACATCTAGTGGTCACACTTCGATTTTCAAAGACTTTCATTTTACAAAGCAGATATGGTCCAGTGGAAACTTCTATGAAAAGCCGTGCGTGGGTATGATGGTTCAAACCCCACCCCATACTTGAGCTTTATGGTAAGGCATTTTATAAACGCTTTCCTGGCTGGCCACAACCTCAAGCAGAAAATCTGTCGCCATGCATCTAACGGTATATTAATTATAGGCGAAGCATGTTTACTACATCTTCACTTACTAACTAACACTTACTTACTATATACATACTTATAATCACGCATGTATTTATCGTACCCACGTTTCGCCAATTTGGCATTGGTGCCATAGGGCGATGGGGCGAGCCTGTTACCGTTCACTGGACACAGTTTCAGGGTCATACAAAGTGTTTTCTCTAACACACTGGATGAAACACAAGAGCATATAACGAATAATATGTTTACGCTAACAACATATAAGACAGGAACACAAAAACTAAGATGGTATATAGCCCTGTTATGCGTCTAATGCACATAACACCCTACTCACATCCACGTGAGAAGTGGTATGGTGCTCATTTGGCGCACATCGCCTCTTACGACACCCACGGGAAGAAATGGGGAAGTGAAATTCTAACCCCACGGAATCAATATAAAAATTAAAAATATTTAATTGACCTTCATAAGAGCTTCGTAGACGCCTAAAATTTATTAACCGATTTTGATTTTGACTTTGTCAAAGGCTTTTAAACTATAACCTGTAAAAAACATTAACATGTATCACAATTGATCTCTGTTAACAGCCATATTATTATGTTCAATCGCTAATTTTCTAGTTCTTGACAAATTAATGGCAAGACTCCAGTTTCCATTTTATAAGAATTCATTACTGCAGCTCTTATAAAGAAAACGGTACTCATATTTTCCCTTTGAGTTGAATAAAAATACACATAAAACCCTCCGAGAGGGTGCACCGGAGTGCTTCCAGTAATTTCTACGGAAACTCGAGAGGCGGCTGGTTTATTATTATGCTTATATTCTACAGAATACTGCAAAACGAAGCGCTTAACCGGTCTCAGTAGGAAATAGCCTATTTTTTGCCTCTTCGAAGTTATAGTAGCCTGATAGTTTTCATTTTAGTTAATAGGTAGCACACATTCACGTATGCATATCCCCGAATGGATAGGCTGAAGTGTCACCTTCTATGTTTTGCTGATATGATTTGGTTTCATGTAATTAGAGGCGAGTCTTTTGCCATCATCCAGGCAGGCTTCCGGACTCCGGCTACTACTGAAAGTTTCTTTGTCGGAAAAACTGTTGGAATTATAATTCAAATCCATGACTTCAATATTTAAAATCAACAGTTCGCACCACTCGTTCAGGGACGCATTCGGGTAGACATAAAAAAGTAGTATGTATATATACCTATTTTTGTTTTTTGTTTATATAGCTCTATAAATAGCAATTTAATTGATTTATCTCTTTGCTGAATATTACCTATTTTGCAAGTGTATAACATATAATAATCTGTCTTTTATTACTTAAAAACCATGTAGTTGTAAAATGTGGCATATATCTCTAAAAGTGTGTCCCAATATTTGAAAATCAATAAAGCTCCACGGTTCCACATGGGATTCCCGGGCTCACTCGGAGCGAAGCGCATAACGTGACGCCACAATGAATAAAATTATATTCCCTATTTTTACCCTACTACGCATATTAACGCAGTATTGATCAATCATTTAGACGAAATTAAGGTTTTCGTTCACTAATGCGCCGGTAACGTCACAAAGACACGCAAGCCTTCTTGCGGACATAAATCAGAGCTGAGGCCGTTTACCCTGAACAGGAAGCAGAGTCGATGCACCCCACGCACACAAACACAACCTCCGTGTACTGAACTCCGTCACCTCTGTGTGGGTGACACGAATACGAACGCGGAAGTATCACATTAACATACATTTTCGACGCACACTACGACACGACCGGGGGTTGTCACGACGAGTCGAACGCGGCAACGCACACTTTCCACAGTTTTCTTTTTAGAACTGTGCATGTGCGAGTGCCGCCCTGTAAATACACACGGGGGTGTGGCGGTGAGGTACGCTTTAGAGAGAACTGGGCGACTGCATGTGTGTGAGTGAGGTGCGATTGTGTGCGTGAGTCGTCTGAGTTATGGTACTACGGGTGTGGTATTTTTAGTTGACTGCAGAATGCAAAGCCCATGGTTAACAGCTATTTACTCAAGTATACTGTTATAGTATACAGTATACTTTTTGAGAGTCAGAATTTCTAGGTAAGCTTGAACAACATCTTTAAGCGCTTCATCACTTCCCATCAGGTGACACAGTGTTCCATAACAGGTAGACTACCCTACCTGTTATGAAACTGGAACAAAGAAACATAAATGGTGGCACTGCTTGAAATCTATACTTTTTTATGCTTTATATGCCTTTGACCACTATCTCACCTGATGGTAAGTGATGACGTGGTCGAAGATGTTCTTCAGGCTAACCTAGAATTACTGGCACTCAAGGACAGCTGCCGGAACACACCATGAGGTGCTTAGCGACAGATTTTCTACTTGAGAAGCTTCCTAAGATCCTTAATGGCTCTGTGTTAGATTTGGACTTGGTTTTAAAACTATCGCTCTTCACATAATATTATTAACATAGTTATTCTGTAGACAATCCTGATTTGTCTAAAAGGTATCCAAAGGAAGTCACAAATTAATGAATAATTAAAAATACCACTAGTGACTACTGTGTCAGCCGGATCCACTGCTGAACACGTCTCACTTAGGGGGATATTTGCTATATTCCCCACACTCTTGACTGGCGGCTTGGGGATCATAGTGAAAGATGGCAGTTCTTTACAGAACGCTGTTTCTCACCTTCTAGTATAGTGTATCCCTTAGTCGCCGCTTACAACACCCACGGGAAGATATTGTGTCAAATAAAAGTTCAAACAATTGTTCAGTGTTCAACTTTGACCTTCACCTATCAGTAAAATACGAGTACAGTCTCACAGGTAATTACTTCCATCGGACAAAGTTCGAGTTTTTGAATGTGATGTGATATGTCAAATGTGACAGTTGTCACATTATTGAATGTTCGGATGATGCAAGCGTTTTAACGACACCCCAATTTCAAAAAAGAAATTCACAAACAAGACTCGGACACATACATAAAACCTTAAAAATTCACACCCTTTTTCCAGTCGTTTAAAAACATCATACTCTCTGATTACTAACTTGTATGTGAAATTAAATTTTGCTATAACAAAATGTTTATTAGCTTCTAAAAGACATTTACAATTTTGTCCCCAAACAAAAATTTTAAAATATCATGAAAATGTTTCGATCCTGATAATCTTTTTACAAATTTATAACGATAGAAGCTTGGATGATGAAGAGATAATCATGGTTAGTTCTGGACCTAAAACCTTAAATAAGGGAGCGAGCACCCTTCCACGTTTGTATGGAGAAGCGACCAGCTTAGAAAACGCATATTACTGAACTGCCCAAGTGGGATAAGGCCAGAAAAAAAAAAGAAGTTTGTATTAATGTAACTCAATTTTTTTTCAAATTTAGAGTCTAAATAAAATAAGTTTCCAAAATATATAAATATCCATAACGTTTGCAAAAACTCCGATTTGGTGTGATGGATGCGGATACAACCGAAATATCAAACTTTCTAATGCACTGTTTGAGCATTGAGCATTAAAAATACGTAATAATAATACTTGGAAGTTGGACACATCTTCATGAAGGTGGACTCCATTCATTCAACTATTGAGCAAAAATTGCGCAATCGGAGAGAAGTTTATACACCAGCAGTCTACATTCCTATAATTCAACCTGTACGACAACGTCCATGTCTCTATGAAACAATTTACTGTAGTAGTGATGATTTGCATAACAAGCCATTATACTACAAAAGTATTCGCCCTGGCAACAAGGTTGGCGATCCCTGTGTTAATCTTGTGGTTATGCTTTTCAGTATACACCTAATGGCATTATTCATTACAAACTGTGCTTTCAAGAAGAATGGGCGGAATTACCTGTGCGACCAAAACATCTGGAATCACTGCCAGACCATCCCAAACTGTACACTGGGCCAATTGATAATGAATCTTCGAAATATACTAATCTATTTTACCTATGTCATCAAAATGGTTTTTGATGCAGACTCAATAATATGTCCTATGTCAACTTTTCACAAAAACTGTAAAATCTATAACCATTTTTGTAATATATTATTATTTTACACCCAATTTTAGCACAAAATGAATTATCACAAATAATATTTTACAAGAAAATAAACAGTTTCCTGTAAAGTGGTACCTAACTCACATTCGACCTATTGCATGTACCGCGACGATATGTTCTTTTGTTGATAAGAAGAGGTTATTTTGATCTTACACTAGTGGGGTGCGGGTAGGGATAAGATAATGTGACGATATAATAAATCATGCTGTAGATCTCGGGGTGCGGCGCGTACATGTCTGCGGCGAACTGGTTAGAATGTGTGCGTGAGACCGAGCGGGGACGGCGCGGGGCAGGAGGCGCGGGGGCTGCGGGCGGAGGCAGTCACGGCCAGGGGTCGCCGACCGCACCCCGGCTACGGCGTAACCTCGCTACGGAGCTACGGCACTACGCTGCTACGGCCCGTAGCTTCCTCTTTTGTTTTACTTCTATGCTCCCTGTAATTTCATTACTATTTAGGTCAATTACTATTTTGTTTGGGCGATAGTAACATACTTGGGTTATTAAGTAGTTAATCGTTGATAATATAAGTTCAATAAAACATTTTTAGTAAGATTTTGTTTTATAAAAAAATATTTTTTAGATACTACTTTATTTATAAAATATGTTCCCAACAACTAAGTCTTTTATCTTATATAATTAAGTCATAAATAATAGTTGCCATAGGTATTAAAATGGATATGTAAATAAAATATTTTGAAACTTAACTCCAAATGATTACTAGGGAGTCAAACTGGGAAAAGCCGTAGAAGTGTTTTTAAAAAATACTAATTTAATTAAAATCGAATTAAATTTAATATTCAACTGTACTAAGTGAAGACAAACTACGAACTAACTTAATTTAAAGTTCTCTTAGATCTAGAGCACAAATGCACCATCATCAAAACGTCTACTCATAGTGTGTGGTCTAGCGAAGAACGCCTAGCTAGATAAACAATATAATGCTTAGCGCGACAAAAATATAGGACGAGATGATGGTAGTGGTGATATAACTAGGGATCATGTCTGCATACAAACGATTGTCTAAACCGTGTACCCAAAGTAGTAGGTAAGTGTGTAACTAGTAAAACTGTAGTTTTCTGTTTACGGTTTTAAACTTTATGTTATATTAAAATTAATAATATTAGGATTATCGTATTCACAAAAAAACGAAATGGTAAACAAAATTACTAAGTTACAGCCAAGCGCAGATACACAACATACACATCACTATTTAATATTCATTTATGTCGAGTGGCAAACGCAATTTCGTTCCGCACGGACTACTCCCAAGAATGGGTTGTATTTTAAATATATTGAATTACAACCACATAACAACATGCGAGTTCGTGTTTAAGATATCTTGTTTATAAGTGACACAATCAGGAGTACCAGGGAATCATAACTCAAAACGGATAGTTTAGCAAACATATCCTCCCTTTGACATGCGCTACGAAATTTTGATGTGGGATTCCGACAAAAGGGAGATCCGTATTTATGTTTTCAAGATGAGCAGGTGAATCGAGTTGTGGTAAGCGTGGCCGTAAGCAGGCTTGCGCTTCACCGCAGGGTGTTATGGCATTTTGCAAACAGTTGCTGCTAAAAATATCACTAAGCAATTAGTAATGTGCCTGGAAACTGCAAGAACAGTTTTTTTCAGAGTCAGTTCACATTTTGGAGCCTGTTTATCACAGTTGACTACACATTATCATTGAGACAGGTAAGACAGTGGTCGAAGGGTAGCCCATCTTGAATGCAAAGACAAAAAGTGCCACCAAAGGTATCTAAAAATTAAGGGCAATGTTGGCTATTGGGGATGGTAAGATGATAAAACTTCCTGTCTAGTGATTCATCCGAAATAATCCGCTGTAAAACTTTTTAAATTTAAAACCATTGTTCTGGCGGCTTGCCAATTTGTTGTTTATTTTGCAGTCAGAGTTCCCAACCAGTCAAAAGAGCTTTTACTGCAAATAGCAGTCATTAGTGCATTTGCCTATTAAGGAAGATGGTGAAAGTTTATTGTACCTTAAAAATATTGGTAAGCCTCTTCAAAAATCTTTGTAGACTGGAAAATGAGTGTTATATATTATTGAAGCGCTCGTAGCAAAGTTTTCTTAGACGTTTTGAACCGATCAGAAAAGGTAAACAATGTCCACCACGGTCATGAGTTGGATGGGTGACCGCTAGTGACATTACTACTTAGCGCTTCTATGCTTCGGAGGGCACGTTAAGCCGTCAGTCCTGGTTGTTGTCTAAGGATGGCAGTCGTCATAGCATGGTGGTAGGGCATTTTGCGAATGCCCGCCTGGAAAGTAGAAAATGTGTCGCCAAGCACCTAACGGTGTGTTCCGGCACTAACCTCGGTAGTGGTTATATAATATATTTAAGCCGTTTGTTGTAGAGACCATTAATATTACTTTCAACACACTCGCTCGTAACGAGCCTTTAAATGCACCCATTTTAGTGTCATAATCTAGTCTATTACGCACGCGTGATTTTTTTCCACTTTAATGTACTTGTGTTTGATATAGAAAAATAATACTATATACTTTTCCTCACTTTTCACCGAGGAGATTGTAGTTTTTTTCATTCGTTTTTCATATAAAAACGAACCAAAGAGTTTTTTTACATACTGAAGTAAAACTTTAGAAGAGTTTATAAAACTTCTTATTCAAATTATTTTATGCAATAAAAAAGATATGTAAAGTATATTCCGATTCGTTTTGTATTGTACCTATATAGTACTAGATATATATCCACAAATTTACTATGGAAATATTAAAGTGTTTTGGTGTTTTCAATAGGGCAATCTTTATAAGCGAAATCAGCGCGCCATTAATAAATAAATATTTTTTTATCAAAATTTATTTATTCATCGCAATTTGTTTCTCGCAAATGTCTTGAAAAACATCGTATGACACGCGTGTGGTATGTGAATGAAACAAACTACAATCTCCTCGGTGAAAAGTGAGGAAAAGTAGTTTTATTTTTCTATATAAAACAAGTGCGATAAAGTAGAAAAAAAGCACGCGTGCATAATAGACTAGATTATGACACTAAAATCGGTGCATTTAAAAGCCAGTTACGAGCGAGTTTGTTGACAATAATATTAATAGTCTCTACAACAAACGGCTTAAATATATTATATAACCACTACCGAGGTTAGTGCCGGACGTTGGCTCCGTAGGGGCCGGGAGCTCATCTTATTTCACAAAAGTTATTTTTGCGCTTGGTCGGTGTGACGCGTGATCTAATGCTGGCACTTATTTGGCTCAACGAATAAGCATTGCAGTACCACGGAGCAATATTGCCAGCATGCTGGGTACACTGCCAGACTGTGTAGTAGTGTGCTGGAGAATTTAGTGTCTGTGGGCGAGCAGTGGCCATTAGGTTGCCTAAATTGTTTTCGCTGTAATGTTGTATTTAATTAATAAAAACAATACATAGTTATAATATGTTCTTAATAAAGGCATTTAAAAAAACCATATGTGATGTGATATAACAGAAATTATTTGTCACAGAAAACAGTTCAAAATTAAAACTACGGATAAAATACATACAGTCGTTTTCTGCCTCAAACCGGCATACCCCAAGTAGAAAACCTGTCGCCAAACACCTAACGGTGTGTTCCGGCAGCTGTTCTTGAGAGCCAGTTATTCAAGGTTAGCCTGAATAACATCTTCGACCACATCATCACTTACCATCAGGTGAGATAGTGGTCAAAAGCTAACCTATAAGGCATAAAAAAACCTGATCAGCCGGTTTGTCCACCGCTGAACATAGCCTCCCCATTAAGAGGCTTTAGCCATAATCCCCACGCTTGGCAGGCGTCTTGGGGAACGCAGTGTAGGATAGCAGTTCCCCAGAAGCTGCTGTTGGTATTTTTCCCTTAGTTGCCTCTTACAACACCCACGGGAAAAGGTGGGGGAGTGACATCCTAGCCCGGAACCCCACGGGTGGGCTCTCAGCATAATGCTAGTTAAAATCAATCATTTAGCGGTGACGACATCAATATATATGAAGCATATATTTTTTATGAAATATGATCACAAGTACTCGGGTATTATAACTTACAACGGCTAGATATAGAGGCCTGTGAGGTTAGGGGATAATGCCCTATATTTGCTATCATCTGATAGCCAATATTTGGTAGTGTGTCTACACTACCAAATACAAGGATATCATAAGTAACAATATATCCTTTACAAAGGGATCTTCATTTGGTTTAATTAATCAGAAGAATATTTATTTATTTATTTATTTATTTATTTACAACGAAACACCAACAGTATATATATTACAAAATTCTAAAATACATGATAACCAATTTGATTCTGATATATATACCCCTTATGGGTGTTTATAACATTCTTAAAAAAGGTAGAACATTATTCTTGCTGAGCAACAAATTTTGTCAACAAGAAAATTTTATTTTTTTAATTTGTAATTACTAATAAGTTTTATACGAAGAAAATAATAACGGTATCTATAAATTAATAATTATACTTTAAAACTTTAAAATATACTTAAAGTACTTATAAGACCGAAAATGGCAGAACATCATCTATCTAAATATTTTACTAATTTGTTCTTAAAGATGTTTAAAGAGTCGTGAAAGATATCAAGATCTTCCACGGAGGCATTTATTTCATTATAACTACGGCACATTCTAGGTATTGGGGAGTTACGAGCTAAGTTCGTTTTGGCATGAGGAATGTGAAAGATTTTAGAGATTTTACCACGTGGGTAATTGCCAGGAACTTTCAATGAAATGTCTTTCAAGATTATGGGACAGTCGGTTTGGTTGTGAATTTGTTTATACAGAAATGAGAGATCTCTAATTTTTCTTCGGTTGCGTAATTTATCTATTTTGAAAAAGTAACAGCGGTAAGAATATGGACTTCTGTGCGAAATTCCTTGGCACGAAAAAGCCAAGGATCTAGTGAAGGCTCTCTGGATGCTCTCAACACGCTGCGAGTGCACAGAGTAGAAGGGGCTCCACACGACGCTCGAAAATTCCAGACAACTACGAACCATAGAGCTGTACAGTAATATTTTAGTGTGCAACTTAAATTTCTTAGAATTACGCCTTATGAAACCTAGCTGTCGTGCTGCTTTTTTTACTATTGAGTCAATATGAGATCTAAATGATAATTGGCTGTCTATTAACACTCCCAAATCACGGATTTCCTGCACCTCCTGTAGCATTTCATCATTAAGCGCATAGGTTGAATTTATGGGTCTTTTTTTGCGTGTATATTTTATGTAGAAACATTTTTTTACATTAAGATGCATTTGGTTAATATCACACCATTCACTAATATTATTTATGTCACTTTGTATAAGATTAATATCACTGTCGCTGTTTACTGTTTTATAAATTTTTAGGTCATCCGCGAATAATTTATATTTGCAATGTTTTATACAACGGGTAATATCATTTATAAAGATAGAAAAAAGGATTGGACCTAGGTGGGAACCCTGGGGAACTCCAGACTCCGCCAAATATTTCACTGATTCGAATCCATTAGCCATAACAACTAGTTCTCTTTTTGTAAGATATGACCAAAACCACTTTAAGAATGACCCATAAAATCCCATACGCTCCAACTTTTTAATAAGTAAAACATGACTAACTTTATCAAATGCACTGCTGAAGTCTGTATAAACTGAGTCTATTTGACCACCCTTGTCTACATCTTGAGTAAGATCAGTAATAAACTCTACAAGATTTGTTTCCACAGAGCGACCTTTTTTAAAACCGTGCTGATGTTGCGATAGGAAGCGAGAAGAATATTGAGATACTATCGGACACAGGAGTGCTTCAAATAATTTGGATAAACAAGATAAAATTGAAATAGGTCTATAATTCTGTACGTCATCAATATTGCCTTTTTTGTGGATGGGTATGATTTTCGTCTTTTTCCATTCATCAGGAAATTCCCCCAAAGATAAAGAACGGTTAAATATCAGGGAAAGAGGAAGTGCTAGTGCAGAGCCGCAACGCTTGACCAGCAGAGGTGGGATATCATCAGGACCCGGTCCTTTTTGAGCATCTAATTGTTTAATTTTTTTAAAGATTTCGCGTTCAGTGAAGCTTACCCTGCTTATGCAGTTGTATTGTAGACTATACTCAAATGCACTGTCACTAGAATCCACAGGCGGGTTTGAAGTAAATGCGTTAGAAAAATTCTTTGCCAATAAATTTGCTATATCTTTCCCTGTACTAGCTACGTCGTCTCCTAAGTGCATTTCTGCAGGAAGTGACGACCTAGTCCTCCGCCTATCCCTGACATACCGCCAAAATACTTTCGGATTTTTCGCAATGCTATTTTCTGTGTTTTGTATATAATTTTTGTATAATGCATCAAATAACTTATGACAACGCTCCCATAAAATATTAAATTCCATTAGGTCACGAGGGTTATTATATTTACGATATCTAGTCCGGATCTTTTCTTTTTCTGCGAGTAATTTGATCAATGCTATGTTAAACCAAGGAGGGAATGACTTTCTATTAAACTTGTGTTTGGGAACAAAATCTTCAATACATTTTCTAATTATAGTGTAAAAAGTAGAGATCATTTCATTTACTGTAGTACAGTCATTAAAAGCTTCACACCAATCTATACCTCTCAGGTATAACGAGATGCTGTCGAAATCAGCTTTGTAAAAATTCAATTCAATAGTCGTCTTAGGACGCAAAAATTCAAATTCTTTGTTCGGAATAGTAAGTAAAAACGGGGGATGTTTAACATCAAGTTTGCTTAAGTAGTCGGGGGGTGCCGTTAAAGAAATGTCAGTTATCGTACTTAGAGCAAGATCCAATATTCTGTCGTCTTCGTTACATATGCTATCAAACTGCTGTATATTGGATAATTAAATAAAGTCAACTAAGACATTTCCCAACGAGTTTCCATAATTTGATGGAGTTGTGAAATTATTGCATTTGGTCCATTTTATGAATGGTAGATTAAAATCTCCAAGCATCACAACTTCGTCTACCTGACCAATGAAATTATTAGCATTATCCAAAAAAGCATTTAACGTGTCTAGTTTTACAGGAGGGGGCAAGTAAACGGTACAAACAGCAACTTTTTTTATGGTCTTGCCTGTACGCAATTCTAATAGCACCCAAATATCTTCACAGCTAGATTCCCAGGCGTGTAAACGCGTAGATACATATTTACGTGAGACAGCTATCAGTACGCCACCACCATCTTTCTTTACATTAGGAGTGGAGTCGGAACATACTCGATCACGTCGATACACTTCGTACCGAGAGTCTATAATTTCGCTACTGTAAATGCTGGAATTTAACCAAGTTTCAGAAAATGCCAAAATATCGTAAGAATTTAGTAAAACGTTATTCAAAATATCGTTTGTTTTCGTTCTCATGCCACGAACGTTTTGATAATATATAGTAGCCATTTTTATATATTATAACACTAACAATGTACTAAATCAATGAAATATACACTTAATTTTTAAACGTAAAGAAGTTACTGTCCATGGTTCGTATTAAAATTGCGGCGCTAGTTTCGTCCTTCCTTGCGTAGATCCGGCCGTCACGAACCCAGACAAACTTGTATCTCAACTCCTTCGCCTTTTTCCTCGCAGCGGCGTGGATTGCCTTGTTGGTTGGACTCAAGTGTTCAGAAACAAAAACGGGAACACTATTTCCACCAATACCCAGGTGGGCCGAGCACAACTTGTCATGAGTGTTAGTTTTGTTAAACCTCTGAACTGCTGCGAGTAGATTGTCGCGCATAAGTCGGGTCCGCAGCTTAAGGATTATGGTGCGAGGTCTATCGCTTTCCTTATTCAACTTCGCCACTCTCGTTACGTGGACGATGTCATTCCCGGAAATAGAGCATTCTGTCTTCTTAGAAAGTTGTTCTATAATTTTGAGAACATTCTCTGACCGGCTTTCCGGTATACCATTTATCTCCACGTTACACTCGCGCTGGTGCTGCTCCATTTGGTTCAGACGACCGTTAAGACCTTTTTCCAGCTCTATAACCTTAGAAGTAAGCTCTTCATTACTTCGCTGGAGTTGGTCTATGACAGTAGATTTCTCTTCCAGACATTTTTTTAACTCTTCGTAGGCGGTATTAAAAAACAAGAGCGACTGTTCGAACGAAGAAACTTTTTCGGCAACGTTTTGCATCTCCTTCGTTAGGCCTCTCATTGCCTGAGATATCTCTTCTCGTATAATGGTTCGAATGTCTTTGTCGTTTCTATTTGTACCTTCGGAGTCAGGAACCTCGGAGGGAGCATCTCCCGAGGACGCGCGGCGCATTTTGGACTTAGAGGCGTTGCGCTTGGTGACGTTCTCAGAACAGCTCGGTGCCTGAGCGCCAGATCTCACAGGCGTGTTTGTGTTGTCTATTTTTGGCCGTCTGCTCGAGCAACCACAACAAGTCCAATTTGTCTTCTTTTCCAAGGAGAACGCATTAAAACGCTTCACGGTGATGTTGCAGCATTCTAAGTCGAATTTCACGTCACAACTTGAGCAAACCATAAACTCATTAGTTTTGATTTTATTATGGCATCCTCCGCAAACCGAAGACATCTTGTCGCCTTATAACAGTGGCACAGGGAACTTGTCACAGAATGCGTAATAGTAGTAGTCGGCACGTAGCAGAATATGTACCAGTATTCGAGCGAGCCACAGCTTAGCTGGCAGTAATCGTAGAATTCGCGTTCCGAGCCACAGCTTAGTTAGCAGTAATCGTAGGATTCACGTTTCGAGCAAAAAACACAAACACCCTCAGCTGATTACAAATTATGGGAAATATTTCTTGCAAAAAGCATTTCCTGATTAATTTAATGTCACAAATATGTCACTTGCACTATTCTTGACGGTGTTTAGCACTCTCCGTTACTTAAAAATCACTTTAAACATCAATTTGCTAATTATTTCGTCGCGTAATAAGAATAACGTCTACCTTCGTGTAGAACCATACCATTGCTCAATAATATCATAGAATAACCATGAAAGTGATTATTCCCATCAAATTTGTTGCGATGATCGAGTGACAATGCGCGCCGAGTGAATGGCGGCGCAGCGACGTTGTTTCGATAAAGTTTAAACACAAATTACAAATTGTTTTTGGTACAGGTAATAATGATCTTTCAATAATTTAAAAAATTACAAATTTACGAGAGGATTTTTTTTTCTCCATCCCGATACGATGGTTAAAGAGTGATAGGAAAAAATAGAGTATTTAATAGTCATGTCATGTTAGCTCAATTGGTCAGAGCATACCGCGGCTAAAGGGATTGGCACGACGCAATTTGTGACACGGACGGGACGCCGGATGGAATCCAAACATGACTTAAATTTTTCCTCTCGTAAATTTGTTATTTTTGAATGTAATTCGCAGAGCATGTGTTAATGGGAACAAAAATAATATAAAACGTGAATTCTGTACCATAACTTAAAAGGTATATTTAGAGGCATATGCTCTCTACGATAAGCTGTTATGAAGTATTTAGTTAATTTTTAACTGTAAAGTATATTTTAGATTAAATTAAAAGGGTTACCTAAATTTATATTGTAAACATGACTGAAACAGGCAAGGCAAAAAGTGTCACTTCGGCCTTTGACTAGTCCAACTTTACATCATAACCGCTACACAATCGGTTAATTATCGACGCGTTTCGTTTCTACACGAAGCATCATCAGGTCTTGACTATTCGACCGCACGATCGCCAGTACAGTTCTATTATTAGTTTATATTTTAAAATGTTTTTCTAAAATGTGAAAGAAGGTTTTCTTTAAATATTTTTTTAATAATAGCTATCAAAATTCAAGGCAAGTCGAAGTCAAAATTATTTATTGACGTTTGGCGTCTTATGAGAGTTAAGGGGTTTATTATGATTCTACTAACAGTGCTAACATATGTTAAATATGCGGTTAGTTGCTTGTGGTTTCGCATCTTAGGTCAGAAAGGACCTTGTTTCGAGTATAAGTCAGAAACCCACAAGGCTATCCACAATTTTAGCATAACTTTGCTTAGAAAACATCTAAATAGTTTTATTATCAGATAAACTAAGTACTTTATTTATTGATTTATTAAATTTGTACTATTACTTACAAATTTAGGCACGCACTTAAAGATAAAACATTACTATCCGATTATATCGCTACAAAGATCAGGTCTTTACCGATTATCTTGTCCTTTATTTAGGTAAGTAATTTTAGTAATGTCAGAAACATACAATATTTCAAGAGTATGTAAGTAGTTTCTTATATTATAACTTACTGTCGACCTGATCGGTGAACATCGGGCGCTTTTGATGATATTTAGTCACTCAGTGACATTTAATAATCTCACCCTAGACCCTATATGGGTTTAGTTGGAAGCTCCCGTTGCGTAGCTTGCTGAGGTGTTCTTTAACGATAAACCATGCTGAGCAACATGGCTATGGTTAGTACCTCAGTAACAGTAGAACTGTTTGTGCGAGTTCGTCCGGGGAAAACTGACCTACCTATTTCACCGCGAAGCAGTTTGTTTTTGTATTTCTGTGTTCCGGTTTGAAGGGTATGGGTGCCGGTGAAAATACAGGCACATGAGACTTAATAACTTTATGTCTGAGGGTGATGGGCGTAGTGCAGTTAGACTGACCAAATTATCTGTTACGGGCAGAGGTTACTACTTAACACAAGGTGGACCTGGTGCTTGTTCCATCCCAAACGCATGCAGCATAAAAAATCAGTACTATCAAGATCCTTGAGAGTCCAGTGATGTGTAAAACCGGTTATTAAGACAATAAGTGTGTAAAACCTGGGGGAAAAGGTTCGACTTCCGAACAAGACAAAAAAAATAATTTGTGCACAAAAATTTGTAAATATGTTTCCGACTTAGTTCTAGCGCTGATTCGTACATATTTATGGTTTCTATGAAAATAAAGAACTGCGTAATTCAAATCAAATGATAGGGTTGATAACTGAAAAAATACAGATGTTTTAAGACTAATACTGGGTTGAGAAAAAAATTATCATATCACACATCAAGGGCGTAGGAAGTCCATTGTTGTACTCCTTTGATAGTGGGAGAGAGGGGGCCGGGGTGGAAGATTTATTTATTTTCTATAATAATCACTGCATAACCCATTACACATACTATTCATTTGTACATTATAAGGTTAATTATACATAAATACCCCAACTTAGAACATAAAAAAAAAACAAAAGTTTAAAATTGCACTAATCATTCAAAGTAATAAATGTCAATTCATAATATGAAAAAAATAAGATTATTAATAAATAAGATCTAATGTATCAAATTGAAAATTAAAAATATCAATGAATTACTTCATATTGTTTCAATATATAATACAATAAATTAGTCAAGAAATAATATATCATATTTTTTCACAAAATTTCACTTGCGATGCAAAATACAATGCCTTTTGTCACAATATAAATCAGATTCGATGTTAGCGTTAAGGAATTCAAAGAGGACGTTCAGAGAGCGATACAGAGGGGACTGGATTCGCGCCACTGTGCGACTTCGAGGAGTGGCGAAGAGCTTGAGTGTTTAGCTCGCCCTGTGAAGGGGACAGGAGAGTTGGCTTATCCCATCGTCTTAGCAGCAGGAGATTATTGTAGCAAGTGGTAAGCAGCAAAGTTTCAGCAAGCGGTGGCATCAAGAGAAGGCGCGCGGCCGTAATTCCACCCACGGCTGCGCAAGCCTGCCCGCGGCTTATCAAGGCCGTTAGCTATGCCTAGCCCTGATGATTAACGATCTACTTACCTAGGTACTTGGTAATGGAAATGGGGGCTTTGGACTTGATTGCTATTACCATTATACCAGAAGCAGAAAATAAATGAACATAGAAGAAAAGTATGATATGTGCAGGCATATAATCCAAAGAAATAAAGACTTTGAGGTCAATTCCTAGGTTTTGATATGAAATTAGTTAAAATTGAATTAAAATAGGTACAAACTAGACTTTTTACTAGACTTGTTAGCTAGACAACCTGTGTGTAACTTTAAGCGCTTGTAGCGAAGCATGCTTAGACATTCTCCGATTGGCTAAGTAAAGCAATGTCCGCTGCGGTAATGACTTGGATGGGCGACTAGTAGTGTGGCGTTATTACTAAGCGTGCGCGTGCTTAGGAGGACACGATAAAAACGGATAGCAGTCATGGTGGTTAATTTTTTTTTATGTTATTGTGACTGAACAAGCTCGAGGTCCACCTGATGTTAAGCGGTTACCTCTGCCTATAACAGATGCATTTCGTCAGAAGTGATGAATTACACTGCGCCCGTCACTTTGAGACATAGTTGTTAAGTCTCATGTGCCTGTAATTTTACTGGCTCTCAAGGACTGCTGCCGGAACACACCATTAGGTGCTTGGCGACAGATTTTCAACTTAAGGGTGGTCGCTAGCCAGACGGGCATTCGCAAAATGCCCTTCCACCATGCGATGAAGCTCAAGCCCGCGGCGGGATTCGAACCATGGACCTGCTGTGCGGCAGTCCATAGCCGAGCCACTGAGCCATCACTGCTTCAAAACAACGCTTATTGAATAAGTTATATACAAACACTTTTTTAACACACTAGAGGTGCTTTTAGCTTATTTTTTATTTATGAATCATCTTAAAGTTGTATATATAAATCAGTCCCTGTTGTAAGTACCTAATTAAATAAATTTCATCCATATGTAAATTATTATGAATTACTAAACTAAACTTTGGATTCTGATGCGGCTGCCTCGTTTCTGCAGCGCTTCTAACGTGCTCATGGAAGCGCGAACTAACGCGTTTGCCGCCATAATGCGCAAAATGGTATAGCATCACTGCTGAGCAGAGTGCGTGCCAGCACCAACAGTATCCTGTCCGTCATCGCAAATAAGTACGTCTGCCCAATCCTTCGACACCATATGGCGATACTTACAAAAGAAACATTGGTATTGCTCTATGACTAGAACAATATTGCTGACACTTAACATCAAATAGATTTTTTAAATAATAATTTAATATGATATTAATTTTAATGTAATAATTTAATCTTTAGACATAAGTTAACTACTAATAAAACCCCGACCAATGCTGTCTGATATTAAAATCTTTATTTTTATTATCACTACGTAATTTTATTTTATTTGAATGGTAGAAATTTTATATAGCAGCTTGAAGAGAGGCCAAAACACCTGCATACTTTCAAGTCAATAAAGTTGAATTACCAAGATTTTTCTTACAACGTTGAATTTTCAAAATGTTTATTTTCATATTGTTGAGCTTGATGAGATTGATTTCCGAAATGTCACCAACACATTTTTGACATAATAAATAGTGAGATAATGCAAGACAAACTTCTACCAATTACTACTACAGATATTTTTAAACACAGTCTTTTTTGTTCTAAATTAGAATGTCAACAATAAATGCTTTATCCATTGCAATCTTCCTCTTTATTCTTAGAGAAGTCATATTATACCGACCCCAAATTAATGGGATAAGGGTAGAAAGAAGATGACTAATCTTATGCTCATGTAGCTGTAAATCTGTAGCCGACCTATTAGTATTTTTTCATAAAAAATACCAGTTTCCTGCCACGTGATTAATATCACATTAAATACCTAATTTATTTTGTTCGTGACACAAATACGACATATATCCACGCGAAAAGTTGAAAATCAACTTAATGTTTATAGAAATAGGATTTACTATTGCATGAAAACTAAGTCAAACTACGTGAAGGCTAGACGTGTTTGAGAATTACCTACACAAATCAATTTATTCATGCCTCTTCCGCTTTATGTATACATACTCGTATTTCCAGATTCACACCTGTAGTAATTGTAAAGTTTACAAACTGTATGTAGAGTATGTAATTTTAATTTGTTATTTTTTCAGAATTATATTCGGGAAGCATGTTACAGTTACATAAGCGCGGGAAGGGGGGTTACGCAAGTTGCGACGCGCGGGCGGGCGGTGTAGGGAGGAGGGATAGGATCGATGCGCGGCCGTTCACCCGCCTGCAATGCGCCTGGCGCGTCGCCCTCGCCCACCACTGCCTGCTCGCGTGCGGCCCTGGTACCAAACACCCACCTCCGCACGTCTATTCCGCCCTGGTACTACGGGGAGGCTGCGCTTGCAAATGCGGAAAAATTAACACTTTTGCTACTTTTAAAAACTTTTCAATTGGTTTCTTCTTGCAGCTTAAAATATTTTTATCTTTTAATTTAGTCGTGGATTTTAAAGCAATTACATACATAAATGAAATGCTAATAAAGGTTTCTAATATTATTGAGTGGCTTTTCAAATTTGAAGGAATTCGAATAATAACATAAAATTATTTAAATTGCGGGTAGGTGAAACATTACCCGGAAATATGTGAACGAAATTCAAATGAGATATTCCATCAAAAAGGCTACACGCTGTATCGAGCGTAGAGAGGTGTCTACGTGACATCGCACTACGCGCCTTCGCAGCGAGTCTACATGCTACGACAGAGGACGTGCTACGAATTACGTGCAACCTGAATTGTAGTGAACATTACATGTATTTTTTCAGATTTATTTCGTCGAAATGTTTTAAAACTGTTAAGAGCAGTAAAAAGGAGATATATAATTATTCTTGAAATCAATTTGACTAGATCTATATATACCTATTATAACAATGTTTTGGAGATATAATTATTATAATGTGTGAATGAACATTACCTATTTCATATCGTAACACCTTTATATTACCGAATGGGAAGGCTGAAATGTTTATAAACTCAAGTTTCGTCCCATTTTTGGTCCCAAATAATACTGGCAAGCGCTTTACCCCCTCGACCAACAAGGGAGTACTTATCACATTTTTAATAAAATCAGATTTAATGAACCCATTCCGAGAAGGACTCGAAGATGTCTGAAATTGATATTACAACACTGTCCAGCTGCAGAATGGCTGGCATGTCATTTTATTGAATTAAAGTGAACGCTGCTACACAAAATTCTGGAAGTAGCAGTGTTCATAAGAACCAGTCCTTGTTTATTCTTCATAGAAATCGTATATATATTCAGGCACAAACAAGCTGCCGAGCAAAGGAATATTAGGAATGGCCCCGATTATTTATAATAAAGTACCAAAATACATTAGAGACGTGAATCATTATTTATTTAAAAGGCCATTGAACATTTTGTTAATTGCTAAATGTTACTAAACAATAGATGACTTTTTAAATAATAACCTTTGACGTATAATCTACCTGATATAATAATTATATTCTATTAATATATATCGTTTATATCAATAGTTATCATACATCGTTAATATCAATATCCTTTTATTTAATGTAAATAATAATAAAAAATATTAGTTTATTAATAATATTTTTTCAGTTAGCGTGAAATATTTTCAGTTCATATTGAAATATTGAAAATTAAATAAAATTATGGTATTTTGCTCACAAAATGGTGCATCACAGCGGTCATCAATTATTTATTGAACCATTTTTGTAAATTACTTGTGATAATACAATATACGAGTAACTATTTAGATTTGAATGTAGCGTCTATGGGGGACACTTAAATTATTTTTTTGCTTTTATTGGGAAGTCACCTTACTAGTAATGCCTTACTCGCCTTACTATGTAATTATGTAGTAATTGTTATTTTTTAAATCCTTGTTGAGTTGTTTATATTTATTACGGATAAACGTATGTTTTTAAATATTTTGGGAGTAATTTATGGAATATTATGTTGTGTTCAATTACTTTTCAATATTATTTTTAATTCGCAAATACCTTAGTATTGTAGAAAGGGTATCAAACTTAGCTAAAAGTGCAATAAAACTATTTAAATGTAGAGTTTCCACCAACCTCAAAGCGTTACATTTGAGCATGCTGTCACGAGTGTGTTTGCCAACATGGAAAAGCATCTAGAGCATAAAGTCGGAAGAATACAAAAAAAAAACAATCCCTGACTGAGGCCCTTTGCGCTTTAATAAAATGAAGAATAAGTTTGTACTACATGTTCATGTGGTGATAGCCAGCGTGTAGAGAGTCAATCATCTCTCACTAAGACCTACAGTCACAGCTTACAAAACAGTCACTTAAAGTCATGCCAGCGACGGAACTTGTTCCTCATTTACCCTATATGAAAGAAGGTTCAATAAAGCTGACGGCCACAGCTTGTTAAAGAGTTAGTATGAATAGATGCAGTTACGACAACAGTCAAGTTATCTATTTATCTAGAAGAAATAAGGTTCAAAATACATAAATCGTGCAGTACTTCCTTTATTACGCACTGATACTGTACAAATCATTTGTGTAGATGGATAGATGGTACGTATAGATTGATTTTCCCCCAGTTTGTATTCCCCGCCTGTTTTCGTGATATTTTTGGCGACGTCTATCTGTGGATACCGGAAGTTTGTTTCTTATGGAAATTGAATAAGGTTTGTTTACATTGCGTGCGTTCTGATACTTGTAGTAACTGAGCTTTTAGTTAAGTTTACTATTTGTTTGTTTTATAAACAGTTTGTGCATTCTGTTTGTATATTGGAGGCCCAAACCTCTTATCCTAACCTTACCTCGATGGTACGCTAAAAATAAAATCTAATTAAACCAAATAAAACACAGCAATACCATAATAAGCGTTTGCATAATTTGTGCCGGAGCAATTCGCGAATGTTCAGCTAAGTACCTACCACCCTTTAAATCTGTCACCAAGCACGTAAAGGTGTGTTTTCGCTGTTGAGCCAGTACCATCAACATTAAGACTTATTACTATTTAAGACTGTCGGGCTTAAGTCGGTCGTGTTGGTTTGTTATAACTATGTGTATTGATAAACAAGAAGTAAGTATTACTATTCTATCAGCTGCAAAAACTTTACTCCTCAGCCATGGATGAGATTTTGCCTGTGGGTATTTGAACAAGTCGAGAAATTTGCTTTTTACCACAGAAAAACATTGGTGTTGTATTACAAGTAAAAATTGAATTATTCAACCTTTGTAGGTTTAGTAGGTTAGATTTAGGACAAATAAGCTGTCTGTTGAAGGAATAATGTTTGGAGAGGCCTTTACCCACGATTTTCCGTGATATTTTGTTTGTTTACAGTTGAATCTGCTTCTATAATTGCTCCCCCTCTAAGTTATTGTGTCTATCAGGAGGGGTCGTAGTTGTGAATAGTTTTCGAGTCGAGCAATAAAATCTTTTACGTCTATTAGCAGTCATGAAGTCCAATAATGGAGCACTGTTTTCGGGACCAGTACAATTTTTCTTTTTATAAGGCTTTTTATTCCCTGTCCACGGTAATAAATGTATTTAATAAAAAAAAATAGGAAATTTTCTGTAGTAACTTTAGATAGAACTGGCCGGTCACTTCTCCATATAAACGTCGAAGGGACCTCTCTTGTTTGAGATTTTAGGTGCAGAACTAAGAATAATATTGATTGATCTCTTCGTTATCTATGTTTGTATCGATACAAATTTGTAAAATTAAAATCAACTTTAAAGTTAAAATTAACTTGAAAGTTATGATAACATTTTCATTCAATATTGAGCATAGATAATGAAGAGATAAATCGATACCATGCTTAGTTCTGGACGACCTATCCCGAATTTCTAGGCGCTCACAAAATCTTCAATTGTTACTTCACTATTATTCATTGCATTATTTTCCCTGTGAAGTTACAATGATAATATAATACCTTCATGGTGACTGCTAGTAGAACCGATGAAGGAGACGGTGAGATCAAGGTCATCTTCAACAGCTAACAGCAGATTGTCAGAATCAATTCAGATCAGCTTATAGCGTACATGGAACTGTGCGTGATAGATTCGCCTCCTATAACATGTGAACATGTCTAGCCAAGCATGGGTTTTAAGACTCTTCTGCTTACACTTTTGGAGATATAAAGGATTTACGAAATGTTTTGTTTACAGTTCCTATCGAGATGAACGCTGAAATTTGACGTTTTGGTTTCTTACTAAGTCGTCTGAATATTGTACTCGATTAAGTTTATTTAATATGCGTGATTTGAAGAATATTTTATACGATATTAATACATTTTGTATTAATTGTTGACTTTGTGGCAATTATCAAATCAGTAGGTTAACGTAATTGTCAATATTTTTGACTGTTTCAGGAGTAACTTATTAAATCAAATGCTTTATAGTTCAATAACGTTTTTTTAGCGTTACTGTGTCCTGTTTTTATATAGCTAATAGGTAAGCCTTTGACCAAATCTCACCTGACTGTAATTGATGAGGTCGTTAACAAGCTTAACCTAGAATTACTGGCTCTCAAGGACAGCTGCCGCAACACACCTTAAGTTGCTTGGCGACTTTCTACTTGAGGGTGGCCGCTAGCCAGGCGTGCATTCGCACAATGCCCTTCCACCAATGACACACACACAAGTTTCGAGATAATACAAGTAATATTAAAGTCCGGAATACCGTGTAGAGAGATTACCAAATTCAGTGCACAAGCGCGACTGTTTAAATTACGTATTTTCCGTGATAAACGTGATTTTCCACCAAGCTGTTGTTTGTGGACGAATGGGCAATATTATAGCTGTTTTTTCTGGTTGATTGCGTTTTGTTAAACGCACGCAATAAACCAATATTGTAGCGCAAATATTGTTATATGTTGGTTTAATTTGGAGTCACGCTGTTGAACCTACCCGCTCGCATAAGTTATCATCTTCATACCATTGTCACACTTTACGCAGAGTCGGTACAACTTGTCTCTAACAAAACTAAAGGGCTAATAAGTACCGCCTACCAGACGGCTAAAAGGGTAGGGTAGCGTCGTTAGTACATGAAGTATGCTGTATTTCGGTTAATAAAAAAAAATAACCAAAAAATGGAACCGACTTCAACACTCAAATGTGTGAAATAACTTGTTTAAGTCGATACCATGATAATCAAATGTACGGTCTATTATCACAATATTGTGTGCATGGTACCGACATCGACAAGTTATTTCGCAGTTTTGAGTGTAGAAGTCGGTAAAAACTTTTGTTTAATGTTGAGCGAATATTCTTACATTCATACCACGTAGACTGGCTGTCTATATGGTATGAATTAAAAAATATTCGCGGAAAGGAAAGGTCACGGGTTCAAATTCCACTTGCAGTTCAAATTTTTACTTTCATTGTAATTTTGTAGGTTTTGTAATATTGATAAAAAAAAGGATACAATTATTTTACTCTCTAACAATACAGCTACTACAATAAAAGCATCAGACAACCTACAAGTCATAGCAGACTCACAGGCAGTCTAAATGCTCCAGCCCAGTACCAGTTGGCAGCGTGCCCAGCATGCTGGCAGCATTGCCCCGTTGAATTGCAATGCATATTCGTTGAGCCATATATGTGCCAGCATTGATGTGCAATTTTTACTTTCTTGATTATTTTTATTAAAAATATACTTACACCTCATAAGTAAATACTAAGTGGCGATAAGGCGAACACAGAACATTTTATTGCTTAGTATTGGCACAGAAAAAAAAGGATACGTATGTTTACAATTCCGATATAATAATAAAAATGTATTGACCTCAACAATAGTCCGATTTAAGTAATATGAAAAGCAATTGCAGTAAATAGTAGATTTTCTTCGAGTTTGTTATGGGCGAATTCCGATTTGCGGCCACAGTTCGAAATGTTGATTTTCAGAATTATTTAAACCGGCCAAGAACTAATAGGGCTCCCACACCGAGGGTTAAAACCAAACAAAAAAATTGTGATTTTATTCATACCGTTTCTTTTTCCAATATACTTTTTGAAGCATCGATGGCCGAGTGGAAATAGCTATGGAATGCCCTGCCGCCGCCGGCAAGAGCTTCAGCGCATGTTAGAAGAGCATTTGGCGAATCTGTCTAGCTACCAACTTTTAAGTAGAAAATCTGTGGCCAAGCACGTAACAGCAGTTAAATTACAGACACATGAGACTTAACAACTGTATGTATCAGTATGACGATTGCAGTGCAATTCTTCACTTGTGATGAAATGCATCTGTTATATGCAGAGGTTAGTCCACGTAACATCAGGTGGGACGCGCTTTTTTCGTCACAATTACATAAAAAAGAGATCTAGATCCTTGGCGAAAGTCCTGCATTCGGCCGTATTTTTAGTGCTTGTTGTTGAAGAGATGTTGAACTTTATAGTCTGTGGGTGGCCAATTAACTGTGTCAAAAAGTAGCAATACTAACTTTCAAGTACAATTGGACACTAAAATATTTTCCATACTATATATACTATATAATATTATAAATGCGGAAGTAACTCTGTATTTCTATCCGTCTGTCTGTCTCGCTTTCACGCCAAAACTACTGAACGGGTTTGGATGAAATTTGGCAAGGAAATAGTTTGAGATCCGGGGAAAGGCATAGGATAGTTTTTATTCATTTTTTGCGTAGTTGAATAAAAACTATCCTAAATATATAAGAGTTGTTTTTTGGCCGGAAATATAGTCTTATAGGCACCATGTACCACGAATAAAAAGTTAATTTATTTATAGTATTTTTAAATGCTTCTTTCTTTCTTGTTTTATCACTATCTCATCTGACTGTATGTCACACGACGATGTTGTTCAGAATAACCTAGGATTATGTACAAGTGTAATATTTAGTATTGACAGCAAAACGATTTGTCCTTGTATTGTTCTGCGTAATGCTGGAAAAGACATATTTTCCTCACCTCACGGTAGAAGATAGTAGAAGAAACACATAACGACTACGAACTGGCAATAACTCCTATTCGGTTTTTTCTTCAGGTTGTTTTTCTTAAGTCGCGTGTTATAGATAGGACCTTTTGCCCGTTCACAGTTGATATACGACCTCATTTCTTTTAATGTTGATCGGTGTTGATTTACGATGAGAGTCAATAGGGTCTCATGGTGGTACAGTATTTTGCAAATGCCCGTCTGCTATCCTAAGACAACAACTGGGACCGACGGCTTAACGTGCCCACCGAAGCACGGAAGCGCTCAGTAGTATTCTCACTAGCGGTCATCCATCTAAGTCATGACCGAGGACGCTGCTTAACTTAGCTGATCGTATCAGAACGACTAAGCAAACTACGCTACGAGTGCTTCATTCTAATATCTACATCTCACTATAGAAAATAGAAAACCACATAGTACCTACTTAGCCCATAAAAGCAACTAGGTAGAAAAAATAATATATATAAAAACACCAGTTGATTAATAAATTTCACGAAAATATTATTGTATCTAAAATAAAATGACAGTTTAACAAAACTACGTTCTAAATTTAAATTGGTAAAATGGTAAGCTGTAAAACATGAAAAAAACTTAACCAAAAAAGGGAACGACTTCTGTTGAAGCCGTTCCCTTTTTTGGCTAAAATTTTTTCGCCCAAAAGTGTTAAACAACTTGTTGAAGTCGGTACCATGATAGTTCAAAAGTATTATTATGCGCATGGTACCGACTTCGGCAAGTTATTTCACACTTTTAGGTGTTGAAGTCGGTTCCATTTTTTGGTAATTTTTTCACTCTTTTTAGCGACCCCTGATACTTACGGGATCGATTGTCATTCATTGTAATTTTTTTTTTTTTTTATGTTATTATGACGGAACAAGCTCGAGGCCCACCTGATGTTAACCGGTTACCTCTGCCTATAACAGATGCAGTTCATCGTTCAAGTGACGAAATGGCTGCGTCCGTCACCTTGAGACATAGTTGTTAAGTCTCATTTGCCTGTAATTTCCTTTCCTTTGTCAATGATATATCATCAAGATAAGTAAACATTTCCACTTATTGGAGTGTAACTCAAACACGGCTTAACTGATTTTGATGACATTTAAATGGGACTAAACGACAAGCATCAGCTTTCAAACATAAAAATAATTTTTGAAATCGGTTCACCGAGTCAAAAGTTCCGACACATAAAAAAACATGAATTGAGTACCTTTTTTGGAAGTCGGTTAAAAGGAGATTCTATCGCCAATAACTACCTTATCTGCGTCTATATATAAACCGAAATAAATAGTAAAAAAACAATAACTTACAATTGTACCTATAGCTCACCATCAAAATGAAATAACTACATACCCAATAGCACAGTACCACCCCAGACAGAGTGCATGCGTCGCGAATGTCACGAACGATGCTACTAAACTCGTCGGCGAAAACCATAAAATATTCGCAGATGATAAAACAACGCTGTGACGGTGATAATTGACGGCCGACATCAGAAAGTCCTTCCCAATTTGTACCTAAAGTCAATGACCAGGATAAAATGAGCTTTAGAGGGGAATTAATAAGTGTTGCCAGGGAGTGCGGCGTTATCAAAATTCAAAAAAATGTGGGAAAGACCGATTACATTTAAGACGAAAATAGGTAGTTTTCTCAATATTTTTCATTTAATGTCATATAATATGATCATTGATCATGTATTACTCTTTAGTGGATCATCCGGTCTTGATGTTTGCTTTTCGTTAGTAAGTTTTTCTTATTTAAATTTCATCAAGTGTGGTCAAGCAATTTTGCAATCGCATTCAATATTAACTGAAAAAAGTACACTTCGATGACCCAATAATTGCAACTATTGTCACAATAATAAAAATAGGAAAACTGTACGCAACAGGCTTAAATGAAAGAAGTCAAAAAGAAAAATAAAATCAAATGGAAATGACTTCTAATCCTGAAAGATATGAAGATCTGTCTCTCCGTATATCAGCTCTGTGTATGGGTATGGTACCGATTTCAACAAGTTACTTCATGTTTTTTAATCGACCACCAAAACGATGGAGGTTCTTGTTTGTTTTGGATTTTTATAACGTGAAAACTACGCTAACTACGATTTAATTATGATATTTTTTTGTTTGGGAGTAATATACGGTGATCCCACTTAAAATTCAGCAATATAGGGTATAAGTTACAGTCAATTAAAAAGTTTTTGCACACCGAATTATTTTATGGCAATTGCAACTCTTTTTGATGGTGAATATTATTTTAGGCGAGTGACAAAGATCTAATAAGAAGTCATCATTACGTCAACAGGAGCGTTCACCGTGAACAAGGTCTCCCCATTGTGGAGAATTTCCAAAATTCTCACGTTTGGGGAGATTGGCGTCTTGGGGATCGTGGTATTGTCAGTTCTTCACAATACGCTTCTTCCCACTTTCTGGTATTTTTCCATAGTTGTCACTTACAATATCCACTGGAAGAAATTGGGGGGTAGGGTGAAAAAACATTAAAAATCTTAACTGACTTCATACACTCAAATGTATGAAATAACTCGTGGAAGACGGACAGACGGACCATGATAATGTGAGGTCAGTATATATATAAGCATGGTATCGATTTCAACAAGTTATTTTATACTTTGATATAACTGCTCCTCGTAAGTGTTTAAAAGGCGGTTCCCTTTTTTACATATATTTTTCGGTTCTGAAGTCGGTCACGGGTCTTCAAAACGCGAGTGAACAGGTATCTTCTGGGTATGCGCGCTCCATCACCGACCGCATCATCGCTTAACATCAGGTGAGATAGTGGTTAAGTATTAAAAAAAAAGAAAAACACTGCAACTTCCGTGTGTGTTGCTTGTCGTGGCAGAAGTTTAAAATACATATAAATAGATTAGGCTTTATTTCAATAATGTTTGCATTTATTACGTTAACATATTAGGTTAAAGGCGTCCATACTATATTACTACTTTTACTATACTATACCCATACAGAGGGTACAGATTTAAATACATCTAAAAATATAAATATTCATCTCAAAATCAAATGAGACACCCAGGAAAATAGTGAGTTTTCCAAGGTAACATCACCATACTAGCAACACCGAACAAAATTGCATTTCATTCCCGACCTACCCCTACACGAGACGCAATGCGACGCCACAGAATAAGTACATACGGTACCTACGTACGGACCTATAGCTAGTGTTAGGTACGTGTATCTGCTAGTCTGGTACACAATCACTAAATTATACACCACTAGGTTTATTGCGCTGCAGGACACTGAGATTGGGGATTTGGTGAATATTTCATTTTGGGATATGTTAACGTGTCTTATAGATTTATGGTATCCTAGTACCTTTTTAAGATTTTAGTCTTTTTAGGTGATATTTGTATCAGTTCTAAATTAAATTGCGTTCGTTTGCCTCTTTTGTTATAAAGGCGGGCATTCTCATAATGCCCTACCACCATGCTATATCGACTGCCATTGTAAGACAACAACCGGGACTGACGGCTTAACGTGCCCTCCGAAGCGAGTAGTAATATCACTAGCGGTCACCCATCGAATCATGATTGGGGCGGACGTAACTTAACTAGGCTGATTGGTTAAGAGCAGCAAACTTAAAAACGCTACGAGCGCTTTAAAAGCTACTTACTACCAATGCATATATCAGATGATATGCCTATCGAGCAAGAATCAGACTTCTCTGGCAGTAGGCACCAAAGAAATTTCAGATATTGTGTCTTAGTAGTTGTGCGCAAATATTATGTGTCGATTGACAAAAACGAGTGTTAGAGCGTATACAATTTACTGTTAGTCAATTTCATGAAAGACAATGTTGTCGAAACATGTCGCGACCTCGGCAGAGGAATCACACTCAAGATCCAACGGAAAGCTTCCGATGGAGGCCGAAACATTGTCGATGGTTAACTCGTTTTTTTAATATTATAATATCAAAAAATATACGTATTAAGGCTAGTGTTTTCGTACCAAGTGTTCAAAGTAGGTGAAATTTTGCATGCACGTCCCCAACATCTATGCTTCTGGTTTGTGAGTTTTACTTAAATTTAAGTAATTCAAAAATATTTTAAAAAATCTTTTCTGTATTAAACTTATATGCACATTTAGGGGTAAAATAAATGATAAATCGAAAAACTGGCAAACCACAGGCATGGATCAAGGATATGCAAAATTTCTCTTGGTATCAGTACAATATTATAAATGCGAAAGTAACTCTGTCTGTCTGTCTGTCTGTTACGCTTTCACGCCAAAACTACTGGACCGATTTGAATGAAATTTGGTATGGAAATAGTTTGTGACCCGGGATAAAATATAGGATAGTTTTTATCCAACTGCGCAAAAAGAGGTTAATGTTTTTGGCGATAACCGAAAAACGCGCGGGAGGAGCCGCCCCGGAAAGCTAGCTTAAAATATGACGAAACTATCTCTGTATCGAAATAGCTACATGCACTCTTTTTTTAGTTTTTTTTATGCCTGATAGGTTAGCTTTTGACTACAATATCACCTGATGGTAAGTGATGATGTGGTCGAAGGTGTTGCTCAGGCTAACCAAGAATTACTGGCTCTAACTCTAGCCTTAAGATTGTTGTGTAGCACTAGAGATATATATAGCTATAGTAGTGGGTTGTCATTTAAAGAACTGAAGAAATGATTTTTCAGAAACAGTTGTTGGTTTTAAGCTACCAACTTTGGTTAAACATTTTCATCCCCCGTGCGAATGTTCCCAGCTCCTCAATCTCAGTGGGCAGCCACCAGACAGTCTACCGTCTAGACGTGGGGTTCAAAGTGCATTTTTCTGTCTGGACCCCTCTGTGGAACCCTACCGCTTATGCGTATATGCGTTATTTAATTTCAACAGTCTATCAGATTTCCCTCTCAGCTCTTAACACACCATAGTAAAGACTATATTTGGTTGACGTAAAAATGATATTGGTAAGTATGTCGAGAACGCTTTTGATGTTTTTATTTATTGGAAGGTGCTTATAGGTAAATGTTGTTGGTTTTGTTTACGTTTGGAGCGAGGGGGCTGATTGAAGTGAAATATTTTTGTAATGAAATCTGTCTGTGTGAGGATGTAAACATTTATCGTTGATGTTTAAATTGACGGTAGTTGTAGGATAAAAGCTAACAAAAAAATAAATGCATGTTCGTGATATATGTCTCTTGAGTTCTAATATGTCGAGTAGTGGAAAATAAAATGAAACTTGCGATAAATTCAACAACTGGAAAAATCTCGACGAGATTCGCGATAGATCGAGACTAGAGGACGCATGTGGAGGAGGTCTTTGACAATACGGCACCCGGGCACTTCCTTTGTTTGTCAAATTTCCACTAAACATTTTCCCGTGCTGATAGAATTCAGTTTAATTAAACTTTTTCAAAGATTTTTTTTCAATATTAATTATTAAGACCTTGTCGATTCTGGGTGATAATCGAGTTTTCTAACTGAATTGAACTTGTGTTAAATTGATATTCGCTATGATTGATATGCCCGTAAGGTGCAGGGCTAGAATATCACACAGATGAATTATGTAAATAATGATGCAATAAACGACAGTTAAATACCTACAATAACCACTTCATTGACCACAAGGCACAGCCTGCGTGTTCAAAATGGCGTATGAAAGGTTACCAACTATGCAATTTTTTGATAATATTTGCGTATATTTATGAGAGAAATGTATATATTGATGCGTATTAATAAGGCTTAGTGCCGAATATAGGGGGAAAATAGCGATTTATGAGTATAGATTGCGGAATTATGTTGAGTGGCGCAATGACACATCAACGTGATAAGTTTGAAGTTATAACTAATTTTCTAGAAGGTATATAATAGTATAATTACGATGTTATGAATCCGGCTCGTAAGGCCAAAAATGTGGCCGCCACTGTTCGGCTGAGCAGTACAAGCCGTTGCCAGTAGTGGGAGAAATGCGGGGGTTATATCCATAGGCTGGTATGAAAGAGTGGTATATAGTAAAGAAACAGAATGAAGAAGCTGCACAGTGGTACCTGGAATTCGTTTAGATATCCTTGTCTTGACGGTCCTCTTGGATGTAGCTTCTGGCCAGAGCTTCCTCACTTGCTTCACTGTAATTTCCTTGATATTATTCTCGCTACAATCACAATTCGCGGTGCGGTTAATATATGTATTGCTGGTGGTATCTTCACCAAGCAGCGAGGTACGTGCGGTGAGTACGGAGTGTAAATGCAGACTATCGTCCTTGGACAATGACGACCAGTATTTTTACTGTGCAGCGAAAAAAGGTGTGAAAAATGTGGGTATGGAAGAGAAATATTTGTCTATGAAATAATACCACAAGTGGCGCGAACAATCTCTACCCATGGGTGGATAAAGTGTAACACATCAGAAGGTGGGCAGCAGCGCTTTTTGTGGAACTGATATCTCTCACTGCGATCCCCAAGACGCCTAACAAGCGTGGGGATTATGGCAAACCCTCCATAATGGTGAAGGCTGTGTTCAGCAGTGGACAATCCAGCTGATACAGTACAGTACAGTAAATAATACAATTTATTTATTTTTGGGACTATGTCGGTTGAAATCTCCAGACAAATTAACTTAAAGACAACACAAGTTACGTGGTGAAACACAAGTCGGTTTAATGATAAAAATTAAAAGTTTTATCCGCTACGTGAAGGGCGCATTGAGACAGAATTTAATTTAATTCATTTTTTTGGGTGGTGGTGAAAGACTGTCATCAAACGTGAGTGTTAAAATATATATTCACAATCGAGTATTGTGGGTTGAATGTGAATGCTATAAATATATGCTGTTGTCGTTGGGACCGTGGGGACCGGGAGCTCATCGTATTTTCCAAAACTTTAAGAGCGCTTGATCGATGCGACGCGTAATCAAAATGCTGGGACCATTTGGTTCAACGAATAAGCATTGCAATTCAACGGGGCAATGCTGCCAGCATGCTTGGCACGCTGCCAACTGGTAGCGGGCTGGAGCATTTGGACTGCATTTGTCTGCAAGTACTTATAGGTTGTCTAAATGATTTTATTGTTGTAGCTGTAGTTCGTAGTATTTTGTTAATAAATGCTGTTGTATATAGTACATTACTATTGGGCTTCAACTCAACTCAATTAAGCTAAAATTATATTGACACTGAAATACGTTTCTTTGTCCTACAAACAATTGAATGATATAGCAATAGCAAAAAGGCATTCTATTTCTATATCGTTATTTGTAATCCATTTTATAACATCAACCTTTTTGGAAGTAACCGAGGAAGTATTCATAGGTATATTTTTTTCTTTACTGATTATCTGTGTGTAGCTGAGCAAAGGTTTTAAGGACCTTACCATGAAGCGACAGGTTTCTTGCTTCATTTCAAAAGACTAAAAAGAAATGATCTAGAAGTTCTTGTATGGTTGTCATAAAAAAAGAAGATGGCAAGCAACAACACTATGACTACCACTACATAGTATAAAACAACGTCGCTTCCTGCTGTCTGTCTGTCCCTATGTATGCTTAGCTCTTTAAAACTAAGCAACGGATTTTGATGCGTTTTTTTAATTGATGAAATGGTTCAATAGAAAGTTTATATGTATGATACTTGCGTAATATAATAGAGAAGTCGATAATTTTATAGGTTTCTAATGTGATATCAAGAGTAACCTCAAATTCAAATTTATTGCATGAACATGGGTAATAAAAAAAAAGTTCTATACTGTACAAAAGCTCTCCATATTCTACTTTTATGGTATGCGAAAGTAAGTATATAAAAAAAAGTTATTTCAGACATATTATTGCAATATTAACATACATTACTAGACATACATATATGAGTTACATTAAGATTTCTACATTTTATTATTATATTTATCTGCATTACATATAAATATCAATTAACCGTATCAATAATATATTTTACACAGCAACAAGCATGGATATATAAGAAATAAAATGTCAATTGGAATTACATTTATAACAGTTCTAACAAGTTAAAACGTGGACGCTAATTATAACGGTCATTTAAATATTCGATTGAGTAATAACTTTTAGTAACTAGTAAATTATAAAGTTATTTCTTAGAAGTAATAACGCAGTCAGAATTCAATATCGATTTTGGTATGTGGTTAAACAACTTCGGAGTTATACCAAGTAAGCTTTTACCAAACAATGCAGATGTATGTGGGAACTCGGCGACTTTGTTTTTATAGCGATTGCTTTTGAAACCCCAAACAAATTCCTATTTTCATAGGTAAACAAGCTTACCTCATATAAAAATAGAGACATGGAAGTGTTAATATCTTGAGTTGTTTAAAAAGTGGTTTACAAGAGTCTGTTGTTTGTAAATGACACACGGATCTCAAACATTTCTTTTGTGCCTTAAATACTTGTTCCCTATTCGTACAGTTGCCCCAAAATATAATACTGTAGCGTAAGTTAGAAGTAATATACGCGTGGTAAGATGTGAGTACTGCTGATTGGCATACAATTTTAGAAAGCATAACCATTAACCTTTTAAGAGTAACCTCTAAAGAAAACATGTTTGTATTGTCTAATGATAAAAAAGCTCTGAACGTTATATATAAGGCAATCTGTAGTATATTTAGTATCAGCATTGCACCCGTGCGAAACCGAGGCGGATCGGTAGTCTTCTTATACTGTCTTCAACACCTCAACTACAATCCCGATGACATCTGCCAAGCATGGAAATTATAGAGCTATAAATATATGCTTGGGAAACCTTCAGTGAACTTTTCGTCTGACACAGTACGTCGTAAACATCCGCCAGTTAGTGTGCACTACCTGTATCATGTATACTTTGTTAACAACAAGGCAATGCAATAAAAGCTCACACATTTTACTGCGATGGCATCCATTTCATCATACTTCACAAACAAATATACAAACAAAACGTCTGCAGTGCACCACGCTACGCTGAACGTGCTGCCTGTTATTTAATACAGGCACGTATGTAACCGAGCGACAAAGTAACTGTTATTTGGATTTAAAAACATAATGAAAGCGGGTAGTTACTAATATCATTAGCTTGGTGACTAATTTAGAGATAGTGAAAAACAGCATCTAATGTAAATTTTTCAGCGACAGAATTTATTATAAGCGATGATTTGAAATTTGAATGATTTTGGTGCCTTACAGGAAGTCATTGCTTACTCATATCTGTCTATATACACATATGATTAAGATTCAAAGTCTTGACTCACTTACTGAGGCACAGCCTAAATCGCTGGTCGCAGAGACTTGTAATTTGGAGGGTGTATTCGTCTATATGTGTAGGGGTGTATTAAGAAAGTTTTTTTTTTAATTCAACCCCTAAGGGGTTAAAATGAGTGAAACTGAAAACGTTTGTATGAAAGTCCTTCGTTTTTAACTTACATTTCTGAATATTAGTATTATTTAATTAATAGTATTACATTTCTGAAAATGATAATTGGTATCTGGATAGACTTTTTAAAACAAAAACATGCCACAATAATATATTTTGCTAGGGTTCCTTAGAAGGAAGGAAAATAGGGAGGAAAATGTCATCTGAACCTAAACCGCTTTCCGCTTCGTCCATTTGTCATATTTGTGTAGCATCTTTTGAAACGTGATAGGCAGTCACTTGAAATTAAAACAATATTTAATAAGAAAATGAAATTAAAAACTAGCCTACTTATAAAACTTTATTAATATTTTTTTTTATTGCTGATAGGTAAGCCTTTGATTGCAATATCAAGTGATGGTAAGTGATGATGTGGTCGAAGGTGTTAACAGGCTTAACCTAGAATTACTCTGGCTCTCAAGGACAGCTGCCGGAACACACCGATAGGAGCTTGGCGACAGATTTTCTACTTGAGGGTGGTCGCTAGCCAGGCGGGCATTCACAAAATGCCCTTCCACCATGCGGTGAAGCTCAAGCCCGCGGCGGGATTCGAACCATGGACCTACTGCGCGGCAGTCCATAGCCAAAGCCACTGAGCTATCACTGCTTCATAAAAATTAATCATGTTATTGTATCTTCGTAAAGTTTAGATAATTTTTCTATATTAAATTTACACAGATTAAATAGGATTAAAGAGTGAACTAGTTATAAATTAACATTTTACACGGGTTCCAAAACCAGTAATGGTACCTAAGAGATATTTCACGTGGGCGAAGTCGCGGGTAAAAGTTTGCATTGCCATAAAATTACTCATATTTAGATTTTTTAACAATTCTTTCAAAAACATTTCTGAAGCTTTTATAGAGGTTCGAATTTCAAAACCATTTCCACGCGAGCGGATAAAAAGCACATTTCCACGCAGATTTCGAATGATAACACCTTTCCAAACTTGTGAGGTAAAAAAATTGTAATGATTATAATTGAATTATGTACATAATAAGAAAAAGGCATATATTCAAGAAAGATGTTTTACTTGAGAGTGGTAGCTAGCCAGGCGAGCATACGCAAAGTGCTCTTCCAGCATGCGGTGAAACTCAAGCCTGATCTCAAATCATGCGGACCTTTTTGTTTTATACTATCGCGGTGGAACAAGCACGAGGCACGGATGCCGACGTTAAGCGGAAACCTCTGCCTATAACAGATGCCGTCATTCTGAGACAAAATTGTTAAGTCTCATGTGCCTGTAATTTCCCCGGCACCCATAACCTTCCAACCGGAACACAGCAATGTGAACAGCTTAGCGGTAGAAATAGGTATCCATAGAAACTCTTACAAAGAATTCTACTGCTACTAAAAACCTGCGGCACAGCAGTATATAAGCTATTACCGCTGGGCTACCATTGCTTTAAAAGTTGATTTGTATATAACTAGCTTTCCGGGCGCGGCTCCGCCCGCGCGTATGTCGGTTATCGCGCAGAAACATTAACCTCTTTTTGCGCAGTTTGACAAAAACTATTCTATGTTTTTTCCCGGGTCTCAAACTATTTCCATACCAAATTTCATTCAAATCGGTCCAGTAGTTTTGGCGTGAAAGCGTAACAGACAGACAGACATACAGAGTTACTTTCGCATGTATAATATTAGTACTGATTATTAAGTACTAGCTTTCCGGGCGCGGCTCCGCCCGCGCGTATGTCGGTTATCGCGCGAAAACATTAACCTCTTTTTGCGCAGTCGGATAAAAACTATCCTATGTTTTTTTCCGGGTCTCAAACTATCTCCATACCAAATTTCATTTAAATCGGTCCAGTAGTTTTGGCGTGAAAGCGTAACAGACAGACAGACAGACAGACAGACAGACAGACAGAGTTACTTTCGCATTTATAATATTATAGTACTGATGTATCAGCAAGTATGTACAAGTCAGTATGTCTGAATTAAAATTGATAGTAAGTACACGATATTTACTTATTTGTCGATATCAAGAGGCGAGGGTTTATGTATGTATGTATTTTGTGAGTTTCTTTATTCAACCATAACTACCGATTTTAGTGTACTAACTCTCTCACTCATTTAATGTACTAACTCTCTCACTCAGACTCATTAATTTAATATTCCTCTTGATAGCACAGGTAGGTACATAAAAAAAGTATAAATAAAACAAACTGGATTTTCAACGCCATACTGGGTTTTTTTTTTTCAAACCCTACGTGTGTTTCAAAATAAATGGTTAAAGAAATGATTCCATAAATATATAAAACTCGCAGTTTCAATTTCAATGGAAAGATAAAACGCCTAATGCAAATAAATAATTTATAGTCGGGTTTTTACTTCTTAATTCATTTATACTTGTATTAAATTGGTTTCTATAAATCCTACAACTATACAACTCAACACTTAGCCCAATAATAGCCGAGCTATTAATCGATAATAGGGCATAAAGAGATTATGCGTTGATACCTGATAATTGTACCGACAGGCGTGGGCCAATCCATAAATGGACACCAGGAAGCTGCAGGTCGTTGCACATCCCTGCGACGTAATAGGGGGGCTACCACCCACTCCCCTAGCGCTAGAACCACCCCAGCCCGGGCAATCGCCCGCCGGTTCATTATCAAAGTTCACTAGTACGATGCACACAAGGAAAACTTTATACCGACGAGCGTTGCATACATTCTATTCACCAGCGTAACTTGAGCCTCCGGGCTGTGTGCAGCCAAACAACGTCTCTACAGTTAAAGCGAATCATGCAGCTCCAGCTAAACCGGTGCTCTGAGGGTGTCGAACCGAGCTGTGCCGCGGAAGCCGCCACGACCGGCCACCAGTTTTGACAGCCCTCCCGTAAAATTTGCAGCGAAGAGGATTGTTAGCATAGGCACTTTACAGTTAATTACGCGATTTCAGATGCTATAGTAACAGCAATAAGACTTACTCAGCTTTTTAATAACTTTGTTTTCCATAAGAATAAAGTGACATCTTTCGTGGTCAGGTCTATAGTCTAACTAGCTGATAGCTAATGGCAAATGAATGTAAAATTTAAAATTTTAGACAGAAATCTTTACTGTTTTTTGAATTACTTTGTGTTAAAAGCTAGGTAATAAATTACAAAGAAAGTTCTTGAAGGTTAGCATAACATAGGAATAGACTGATTTAATCTGTCTAGGGCTCGAGAGGCGGGCAAGTAGATTATTATCAGGTAGTCATGGCAACCGCCGGGACGCACACAAGGATATATTTGACAGGGTGATGTACTAGGCGAGCATACGTTGGCAGGAAGTGGATGGGCTTTAATTTATTAGCAAGCCTGACCTGTGTTCCGGCATACGCCTGGTTGAGCTGACTGATACCTTTGATCTTTGTTCAGATGCGAATACCTTTATGTAGGTATAGCCACTGTAATTCTCATGTTTCATAAGTGTAGGTAAGTTGCTACATTTCGCATTAATTATGAAGATGGAAGTGAAAATTCATAATTATATTTTCATAGTCAACATTATTAAAAGTACCGGATTCTCAAATTGCTTCCTATCGTAGATGTGCTTAAGTTTAACGTAAATGAAATAAGGGATAAAGTTTATTCGAGGTTTGGGTACCGCTAACGACGCCAAAGTGATTTTAATGACCCCAAGGGGCGAGCGGTGGCACTTCGAGAGCATACTAATGTGCGGCCAGGGGTCAGACGAAGAGGCTTTTAGTTGTCTTATTGTGTGTCCATACATGTTAGAGTATCTATGATATTTTAAACCATGAGGTGGAAACTCACTTTTAAAAGTTTTATTGCACTTGTAGATCGTTTTTTTGGACGAACATGGTGATTTCAAAATAATAATATTCGTAAGTATAATCTTCACAAGTTTTTTAACACAAATGCACATAGCTCCATAGTTAATTGATGTTACCGTCAAAGAGATACATTACAAAATTACAAATTTACGAGAGAAAAAATTATAATCATGGGCGGGATTCGAACCCGAGTCTATCCCCCCTATAGCCGGAGAACGCTCTGACCCATAGAGATATAAAGAACTATTCTCTTTTCTGTGCTCTGACCGACTGAGCTAACATGACATTATGACTTACAACTCTAATTTTTGCTCTAGTTCGGTGGTCTTGTTTGTAGTACAACTTTTTTTTTTTAAGCCTCATAGGTTGGCCTCTGACCACTATCTCACCTGATGGTAAGTGATGATGTGGTCGAAGATGTTGTTCAGACTAACCTAGAATAACTGGCTCTGAAGGACAGCTGCCGGAACACACTGTTAGGTGCTTGGCGTCAGATTTTCTACTTGAGGGTGGCAAAATGCCCTACCACCATGCTGTAACGACTGCCATCCTAATACAACAACCGGGACCAACGGCTTAACGTGCCTTCCGAAGCACGGAAGCGCTCAGTAGTAATGTCACCAGCGGTCACCCATCCAACTCATGACCGAGGCGGACGTTGCTTAGCTTTGCTGATCGGTTCAGAATGGCTAAGCCCACTTCGCTACGCGCTTCAAAGAAAAAAAAAACGTAAGTTGAACTATAGTGTCGCTACATCCCCATACGTGATTGAAGAACGAGAGCTAAAATTAGAGTTATGAGTCATAATGTCATGTTAGCTCTATCGTTCAGAGCATACCCCGGCTATAGGGGTGGATGGACGCGGGTTCGAATCCCGTGCATAACTATATTTTTTTCTCTCGTGAATTTGTCATTTTGTAATGCTATCCGCAGACCAGGCTTTATTGCAAACATGAAAAGTCAAAGAGACACGTTAAAAACTACTTTTTTACCGTACATTATATAATACATTATATTGCAGCCTTATTATAAGTATTTATTATGATATATACTTATAATTAGGCTGCAATGATGTTATTCGGCACGAGTACTTTTATTGAAATTTGAGGCCGCGAAGCATTCAAAAGACGTAAAATTAGCTACCAAGCGAAACACAGCCCTTTTTTTTCACTTGACTACAGCGAGGAAAATGCTAGTTGCTATTTAGTAAATTAGTGTTAATTTATATTGAATATGATAAGTAAAATTACTACATTTGGTACTATTGAAGGTAAATTTATTTACTTGGATTTAAAAAAAAAGTTCTTTTAAAAAAAAATTACCGGCATGATACACTGTAAAATATAAAATAAGTCGGTACCATGGTGATTCCGAACGGCGACCACACATTAACATGGTCCGACTCGCTCAAGTTATTACATTATTTTCAGTATTGGAAGTCGGTTCCATTGTTTATGAAATGTATTTTTTTCTTTTAATGATCAAAACTGGTTACAATAATATTAATATTAATTTATCTAAATATTGATTATCGTCGACAACAGCCATAAATACCATTAAATCATCCAATTTTTTTTCTGTTAATATACTATAACAATATAAATGAAATTTATATGGGACTACTTCGGAGGTCCCTTTCTGATAAATATAAAATCTAAATCAGACTACTCTGTAAAAAAACTATACGTTGTCATATATAAAAAATATGTACACATCGAATTGAGAACCTCTCCTGTTTTGGAGGTCGGTTAAAAAGCCCATTCCATGCTAGCTTATGCTAGCAGATTAAAAGCAATTTTCGACGTAGGATTCGAATAATAAACAACACCGTTCCCAGCTTATGAGGTGAAAAATATATATAATTAGATATCATAAAAAATATATTTCGATTATAGCGTATTATGTCGTTAAGAACAATAGTGAGACAACGTAGAAACCAAACAAAATATGTTTTCATTTAAATTTCCCGCCATATTTCTACGTCAGTATTCACTTTAATATTATTTAAACAGTATTAAAGTATTCTTAGCTATCATATAAACCTACAGCATGTATGTGTTTTTTTTGTCAGATATTATCAAGAGATAGATATATCGTATAAAATATAACTTGGTCTAAGTTAGGTTCGAAAATTATCTCCAAAAAACGTAACTACATGATTCTTAGACGTCGTTACGCTCAGACAATAAGCCAATATACGTTTATAATATAAGGTTTAACAATTTAAGATTGTTTTGGACAGTGAAGGTGGTGCAAAGCACAATTTGTAATAGTTATATTATCTACAAGAGGTCAGAGTATTAATTTGTTCCTCGAAGGCGTTCTTTTGAATTCGTAGCGGATTTAAAGTAGAAGCCATTAAGGATTCTAGGATTAAGATTGTAGAAGCTTGAGTGTAGCGAGGAATTCAATATACCTACCTAATAACGAATTTTCACATGTAAATTTTGCAAAAAATCAAACAATTATAGCCTTAACGAATCCACGTTCTATTGTATTAAATTAATCTAATCTGAGTTATTAGGCAACTTAAGCGAAGCAAATTGCGCTTTTAGTATTCCACAAAATTTTTTTTAACAAAGTAAAGTTAAGTTCTTAGATAAAACGAACATCTCTGTAATTGGCACTAGCTCGCAATTTCCAACAAAAATGCAATTAGTTGAGAAGATTTTCTCGCTACGATATACGTTTCCGTAGCCGCAGCGCTACGATCTACGATAGCGGCAGTGTTGGGAGCTACGATTCGTTACGTAGCCGTTGCAATGCTACGGACGGTGCACCGTTATACTGCATTGCGTTTATATGGCGGTGTCTGGGCTGTTTTGATATAATATTTTGGAGACCACAATTCCGTTGTCACAGTTACAAATTTACGACTTTTTCCTCTAAAATCTCACGGTTGACTTAATAGAAACTGATGTAATAAAAAATGGAGCTGGGTTGTCTAGAAAATGCCTATACTTTTTTCTGTCATGGTGTGAATAAACGGACAAGTCGGCTGCCTGATGGTAAGCGACACGCCTGTCCATCTACTATCCTCGTTCTGCATGACACACCACTATACGCTCGTGATTCCGAGACGTTAGCGCTTATGTCTTGTTTATCCAGTAACTTCACTTGATACAGTTAAGTATTTAGGTAATTACAAGGGAGCACACACAATGAAACACCAAGTCGACGACACAACTGATTTATTGAGGCTACCGCCATACTAATATTATGTAGGTAGGCAATGTACACTACACGCCCTCCCCTTAATAAAAAAACGTATGTACTTATCTAATTGGTAGTCATTTTGACACACATACTAAAAGTGAGTAGTAATGAGTATAGGTAATTATAAAAACTATTATTATTATATATATGTAGTATTATTATAATATATGTTGAACACCTTGATTTGTTCAAGATTGTGTTTACTCATCAACATTCGGTTAAAACTATGTATAACGAAAGTGACTAAAACAGTTTAATAGAAATGACTCACAAATGGCGTACTTTTTAAAAAAAAGTGGTCATTGTCGTCAATTCTATTATAGTTTTTGTTTTTGGATTTATATATATATATATATAAAACTACAATATAGAAATATATAATATAGAAAAAAAAAAACTAAGAGTATACAATAAACTTACGAGATATACCTTATACATAAATGAAGAAAAAAAATAATTTGCTGTATACATACTTATAAACTTGCATTTTATAAAGTACCTAGCACGTAACTCAAGTAGGTATTTAATTGCGTTTGTTTAACACACATGAACGTATAGGTCTAGCCCTAAGTGTGTGAGTGCGAGGAGGTGTCGGGTTGCCGTCACTGGCGTCTGAGTCTGGTTGGTAAGTACGGTCGGAAGGATCCTCCATGGACGCAGACGACGCTGATAGCGGACTTATAGCAGGCTCCACATCTAAAGCATCATCGAACATTTCAACCGATGATCTATCATGTTTATTGTTGTCATTCCCCATTTCAACGGAATGACGCAAAGTAGTCAGTGACTTTCGTGTAGGCAACAGTTGATCTATATGCCTTTTCCACTCGTTGCCGTCCGAACACCTCACCCGATATGTGAGTGGTGCTTCCCTAGCCACGACGTTGGCCGGCGCCCATTTATCTGATCTCGCACGATAGTCCCGCGCAAGCACGTGATCGCCGACGGCGAGGCTGCGCTGCGCGCCGGGGCGGAGGCGCGCGGCGCGCTCGCCTGCCTCCTCACAGCGGCGCTGGCGCTCCGCGCTAGGGCGCACCACGTCCAGCCGAGTGCGGAGCTGCCGCCCGAGCATTGCAACGGCGGGGGCTACGCCCGTGGTAGCATGCTCACAGTTGCGATACTGAAGCAAGAATTTGAGCAGCGCCGTTTCAATGTCGATTCCTTCGTGGGCGGCCTTTTTCATAGAACGTTTAACGAGTTTTACAGCATTCTCTGCCGCGCCATTTCCCGCCGGCCTATATGGACTCGTAATTGTATGAGTTATAAAATTTTTCGACATAAATTTCGCAAAGCTTTCCGAAGCAAACGGAGGACCACCGTCGTTCACTACTTGTGACGGTAGCCCGAAACGAGCAAATAACTCGCGTAATTTTAATATAGTAGCGCTAGCAGTGGTGCCCGTCATTTTTTGTACTTCGATCCATTTACTGTGAGCATCTACGGTGATTAGGTAATGTTTACCTTGAAATTCGCCGAAATCTACGTGAACGCGTTGCCATGGGCGCGCCGGGAACGGCCACGGATGCAGCAACGAGCGCGGAGGCGCATCGCGTTGTTGTTGGCACGCAGAACACTCTCTGCCTAAGCGCTCTATTTGCTCATCCAAATTTGGCCAATAAACGTAACTTCTAGCGATGCTTTTCATTTTGACTATACCTAAATGACCTTCATGTAGTTCGCTTAAAATTTGTTTTCTCATTGCTTCCGGAATTATGACTCGATGGTTATACAAAATGCAACCCTTATCAATATTTAAGTTATCCTTTCGATTAAAATAAGGTTTTTCCTTATCGTCTACAATTTTATTTGGCCAGCCGCAGTTGACGTAAACTAATATTTTACTCAATACTGCGTCTTTCTGTGTCCATGAAGCTACCTCCTTAGCACTTACTGGAAACGATTCCTCAACATAATGTACGTACGACACCGACTCCCGCTCATCACGTCTCTCGTACGGCAGCGGCAGGCGAGACAGCGCGTCTACATTACCATTATCTTTAGATTTGACAAAAGAAATGTCAAAGTCGTAGGCGGTAAGTGTGGCGTATCTTTGTAATCTACTCGCGGCGGTTTATGGCAATCCGAATTTTGGCCCAAAGATAAATGCTAAGGGTTTGTGGTCAGTTTTAATGGTAAAATGACGCCCATAAAGATATTGGTGATGTTTCATTACCCCTGCGATAATTGCTAATGCTTCTTTGTCAAGCTGGCTGTAAGCTCGCTCGGCTGCAGACAGCGAGCGTGACGCAAAGCATATCGGTCGTTCGTCTCCATTCTCGAACCGATGCGATAACACGCTACCGATGCCGTACGAGCTACTATCTACGGCTAACACCAATGGAAGGTCAGGATTATAATGTACCAACACATTACTACTTAGTATAGCTTCTTTAACGTCATTGAATGCTTTTACACACTCGGTCGACCAGACCCAAGAAACCTGCTTGCGTAACAGCTGATGCAATGGGTGCAGTATAGTACTGAGTCGAGGTATAAATTTCGCGTAGTAATTAATCAAGCCTAAGAACGACCTGAGTTGAGTGACGTCACCCGGTGCTGGGGCGCAGTTTATCGCCTGCACCTTACTTGGGTCTGGATGCAACCCGTGTTTATCAATAATGAAACCAACATATTTAATACTATCCTGCAAAAAAGAACATTTTTCTATTTTAACTCGCAAACCGACCTCTTGTAAGCGTTTAAATACAGCTTTGAGGTTAGCAATGTGATCAGTACGATTTTTACCCGTCACGGCCAGGTCATCAAGGTAAGCTACTACTGGGAGGCCCTTGAGGGTCTCTTCCATGAATTTTTGAAATTTTTCGGGCACGCAAGACAATCCGTAAGGGGTAAACAAAATTCCCTACATGAGTAGTGATGGCAGTACAAGCCTGTGAGTCTTCCTGCAAAAATAATTGTGCGTAAGCATGTGTGAGGTCAATTTTTGAGTATTGCTCGCCCCCACTTAGGGCAGCGAATAATTCTTCAATTCGAGGCATAGGGTACGGCTCACGAATCAACTTCGGGTTAATCGTAACCTTATAGTCACCACAAATTCTGATATCACCTGACTTTTTAATCACTGGTACTATTGGTGTTCCGTAATCAGAATAATCCACCTTCTGAATCGTTCCCTCTGCCTCGAGCCGCTCTAACTCCAACTCAACAGGTTTACGTAATGCTAATGGTAATGGTCGGGCCTTCACATACACAGGAGTTGTGTCACTTAGACGTAGTGATAGTTTCTTAGCACAGGTACCCAGACCCGGGGCAAACACAGTGGGAAATTCGCGTCTTAACTCATTGATTAAAGCTGACTCAATTGGTGTATTGTAAAAAAAATCGTTTATTTGTATGTTATCAATATTTAAATAGCGCAACCAGGACCTACCCATTAATGGCGGACCTCCGCTTTTAATAATAAATAATTTCAAATTTCTCGCTGTGTGTGTCCCTACCGTCACATCTACTGTTATATAACCGACCGCTTCGATTAGGGTGCCCGTGTAAGAATGTAAACAAACATTTCTTTGTACGATAGGTAAATCAACAAACATCTGTTTATAAAAATTCATACTAATAACTGCTAACTTACTACCAGTGTCCAGTTCAAACGTGACCGTTTGTCCATTAACCATTGCCTGGATATGATATGGCCTATCCTCGCGGCTCTTCACCTGTAGACTAAACATATCACCATCATAATCACTGTCACTTTCGATGAAGTTTTGCACTGTACGCGATCGATCACTACTTTGATTCGCACTACGTTTACACATCACTTTAATGTGACCCTTCTGGCCACAAATATTGCAAGAATAGTTCTTAAAACGACAGATATTTGGCCGGTGCCCTCTTCCACACCGCCAACAAGACTGCGCTGGCGCCGCTCCCTGCACCGCCAGGTCAGCGTGTCCACGTGAAGCGGTACCGGCGGCGGCCGCACGGCGCCCGCCCGGTCCCGCACCAGACACCCTGTGCAGCGGCTCGCTGGATGCTGCCGACGCACTGCCTTGACCAGACCCACTAGCCTGTGCATGTCGCTCCGCGGCTTCCAGTGCAAATGCCAGTTCAACCGCTCTTTTATACGTCAATGCTGGTTCAGCGAAAAGTCGCGATCGCATTTCGTCGTTCGCTAGACCAGACACAAATTAGTCACGTAGATTCTCTTCTAGAGTATTCTGAAAATTGCACGTACTGGCCAAATGCTTCAACACCTGTAAATATTCGCTCAAGCTTTCACCGCCATTTTGACGTCTAAGTCGAAACAAATGCCGTTCGGCAATTTCAGAACGTTTTGGCTCGAGATGGTCACCGACTATCTTCACTAAATCCTTAAAATTTTTGTCTTCGGGATTTTCTGGTGCGCACAAATCGCACATCAATTCATATGTGGCTTCTCCAATCAAAGTAACTAGTGTAGCTACATGTAGTTTAGCTTTTATTTCGTTCAGCGTTATGAATTGCTCCACGCGTCGAATGTATGCCGACCACTTTTTGCTTGATAGATCAAAGTTTTCTATTTTCCCTATTGGCATTTTGATTAATGATCACTTTCGGCACTATAATTAAGTATTATTTTGTGATTTTCTCGTCGCCAGTTAAGTATTTAGGTAATTACAAGGGAGCACACACAATGAAACACCAAGTCGACGACACAACTGATTTATTGAGGCTACCGCCATACTAATATTATGTAGGTAGGCAATGTACACTACAGATACAATGCCCTTCACTCTTTAACACAGTAGTTTTTGCACACTACTACTTCAGGACAGAATATCTGACTCTGCGTTGGTATCAATATTTGATTACTATAGTTAAGTGCGCATATTTATACCAAAAATCATCTTAATTACAACGATAATTTATATAGGTAGTTTTGGTATTACGCGGACAGGTGTCCAAAGTTTTGGAACCAGTGTGTGTAAAGTTTTAGAAAAGTATATATACATTTTACCAAATTTTTTGAATATACATTTTCGACGACGTCTTTTTATATAAACATGTTTATGAATATCAGTGAATTTTAGAGATAATTATTTGTCTAAGCGCGTAATGCAAAACTTTTGAACTACCTATATTTTAAATTTAAGCAAAATGTAAGTGTTAGAAATTATAATTTATACTCGACGCTAGTATTTATCAAAACTATTACGACTTTAAAATCACCCCATAAAGAGGTATTCTGTTTAAGTTTTAAATATTTTTTTACATTTTTTATATAGTTAATTCTGCGGTCATACGAAACGTAAACGTATAAGCTTTGCAAACGACACAAGTAACGTAGATTGCCCCCTAAACGCAATAAAGTGGGTACATACAGATAGACATTCTGTCTGCCTCTTGTCTGGACTCACCCTTCGCAGGGGCATTAAAGCAATTTCATATTGAAATAGGGGTCTTCATGTTTGCCATAATTGTTTGTACTTGTGCGTATGCGCTTATCATTCACGAGACTTTGTATCATTAAATAAACAGTAGTGTACATAGGGGTAGTAGGGGTAATAGCGCACTACGAGTGTCTGACTGAATTTACTATTTATTTCCTTTACAGCATCTAAGAAGGACGTTTTGCATAATTGCCTGGCTGCCTACTAACACGAAGCATAAAATGTGTCGTGTAGCACTCAATTATACAGGGTTATTGGTAAAATGCTAACTAACTCTTAGGGTTGACTTCTGCTAGTCCTAACAAACATTTGGAGATACTGTTTTTTGTATATTGTTATATCTATTTGTATTATATCTATTGTTATATATTTTCTATTTAAAAGCCTATTTCGAGTCAAGAGCGCCCGCCGCGGCAACACTGGACCGCGCCGTGCTCCCTTTGAATAGAGTTTTGACTATTTACATCGAGCAAAGTAATAAAAATATTAAATAATTCATTACAGCAAGGCCAAGTTTAATCTGAAATACGTTTCCGTAAAATTTCCTTGTTAAAAAATTGCAAAGTTGACTCCAAATTACGCTTATAACGAAAATATCTTTTATTTTTTCATGTATTCATGTGTTTTTTTTTTATTGCTGATAGGTAAGCCTTTGACCACAATCTTACGTGATGGGAAGTGATGATGTGGTCTAAGGTGTTAACAGGCTTAACCTAGAATTACTGGCTCTCAAGGACAGCTGCGGGAACATCACTGCTCCAAAATGTGCATAAAAATATAACAATAAAAATAAAGTTAAGATACATTTTCGATATCAATTACTAGGTTTTTGTTAATAAGCGATAGTGATAGAATTTCTGCATTCCACACCGTCTTGACAAGAGATAATTATCAAATGTTAGCCTACCACAATAATACTTTTTTTTTATTGCCTATAGGTAAGTCTTTGACCACAATCTCAACGTAAACAGGCTTAACCTAGAATTACTGGCTCTCAAGGACAGCTGCCGGAACACACGATTCGGTACTTGGCGACAGATTTTCTACTTATTTTAAATAATAGTATCCTCCAGTTTGAATAGGTGAATTTTTATGACAGATATGGTTGACAGACTATGTCAATAAATATGGTAACTTTAAGACTTTCGCGACTTGAACATATAGTTATAAGTATTTAACGGGACTTAATCGCGATATACATGTTTCGACCAAGTTGCATTGGTTGTGGTCACGAGAGATAATAAATATGGTCCAAAGTTACTAGTGAATACAATATAAAGTAAAAAATTGGTAACCAATATTTTCAATTTAGTTGAAATTACTTTTGGGTTGTTTATTTAAATTTGTCAGATAATAACTAAAATAAAACACTATTGCGTTACTGTGACGTACGTACATATGAGATAAGAGAGAGCTATTGCTACCCTGCTTGTTCAAGGGGACAATGGTCTACTGCACAGACTAACTAACTCAATAGCACTGTAGAGAGGTAGGTGTATAAGAAAATTCATAAACGAAATATCAAACACCGCGGCCGCGTGGAGAGGCGGAAGCTACACAAAAAGGTGGGTGCTGCAGACTACGGGTCCGCGCCAACTACCCATATATGCAGCTTCAAGGTGACCATCACACCGGAAGTCAATGTTTATGGGTAATTAATATAATGACCGCCATAAAATGCTTTGATACCTTTAGTTCTCTTACCAAAAATTGTAATCAAACACCAAATGTAGTAAATTATCACCAAATGTAGTAAATTATCACCAAATGTAGTAAATAATCACTAAAGTCATATTTAGGTGCGACGATGAGCGAAGCGAGGAGGAGCGTTAGGTTACTTGTGACAACAACGCCAGACGAATTAATAACATTAAAATGCTGTTTTAATTTTGGTAATCATTTAATACTTTTGGTGATAATTTACTACTTTTTGGTTACCAATGATTTATTTGAAGTCATTTTGCTTAAATTGGATAGCGAGATGTTAAAACTTTGGTTCAAAATTTACATTCAAATGCAGGTTTAATTTTGGTAATCATATACAATTTTTGCCTGTTATATGTTACTATATCTGGTGGTAAGTTACTAGCGATTCATTACACATAATAAGTTGGTGAGAGCTGTGAAAGTCTTAAAACAGCAGTCTTTACAGCATGGTGGTAGGGCATTTTGCGAATGCGGGCCTCGCTAGCTACCACCCTTAAGTAGAAAATCTGTCACCAAGAACCTAACAGTGTGTTCCGGCAGCTGTTCTTGAGAAGATCATTTTCGACCACATCAACACTTGCCATCCAGGTGAGATAGTGGTCAAAGGCTAGCCTATTAGCTATAGAAAAAAAAGCTTCAACAGTCGATCAACTCAAGGTCAGCTTCTGCTTGTGAAGTCTGTCAATGAGTTCTTCTTAAACTGCTTTACAAAAAAAAACTTGCCATAGCTGGAATATCCTTGCTGGACGGATGGAAAATAGTTCGCTCTCATCATATGGTTACCCTAATATCCAGGGTTGCAGGCTGCGGCGCAATGGCGGCGCATCTGGCGGTCGCCATGGATACCGCCAGCCTCCCTCGCCCCTTCCGCATCCCGCACCATCCACCACCATACCTATCGGCTATTTGTGCAGCTACCGATTAATTTATACTAATTCCGCTATTGAGCTTTGTAATATTATGATAACCAATTGGACTATTGGATTGTGTGTTTATTGTACTGTAAATAATCGTAGGTAGGCATTGAGTATAAGCTATCTAATGATTTAGTCGAACAGCATATACTTCTAGAATATTATGCTAGTGGAACAATAAGAATCTCCTTTAAAAGACATCAACGCACTCTCTTGGCGTTCGTTTTGATGATTATCTTGCTTCAATGAAATTAATTGAACTATTTTTATAATATTTTCTGAAGACTTGGCAGTGCTCTCTTAATAACCATTTCACTAAAAGTAATAGTTAATAGTTATATATGTTATAATAGTTTTGGTCCAATGTGATAGAAGTCAAGCCATTTTCCAATTGTCATGTTAATGTAAATAAAACTGCTACAAAAATGTTTTTGTCAGCAAAATCGTTGGAAGAAAATCTCTATCAAATGACACCTATAAAAGATAATGTAGTTACCTGATGTACCACAAAATATTCGAACTAAAATTAACAAAAAATTTACAAGGGTCTCTTTGGCAAGATTCGGTTTTGTGAGTATCACCACAATATCTGATTCTGAGAATTTTACACACCAATCGATACATTTGAACATTTTGAATCGTCATGCCTGCAAGTGCAGTATCTAAATAGTTTCACCATTTAGCTCGACCTGTCAACTCCCGATGGATTAAACATTATCTTTATGGGAGCAAATATGATCCCCACACATTTAGAATCGGTAGCTTAAGAAGACCAACGTAAGAACATATTACTCTAATAAGACAACACAAGGGTATAATTGTAAGAATTATTGGCTTTTTTTCGGCCGGCCGCCTATCTTATGCCAACCCACCTGGGGGATGATTTCGTTGTTTGTAGATATACCCGCTACCTTTCAAGTGATAAAGGCGTAAAGATGACCAAAAGTCCTCCTATACTATCGATATTATACTTATAATGTTAGTAACTAGCAATTAAATTCATTCTACGAACCTATGATTCCAAACTTTACCAGACTCGCATAAAATCAGACAAAAACACGAACCTCAGAATAGTTCTATACTTATCTGAAAGCAAGATGTATATACATAAGTGCAATAACTCATAGTGCAGTCAACTCAAAGACAATTTCACCAGAAACCCTTTGTACAATCCTGAACCTAACCCAAGGCGTCGCCGCGTAAACCAACAGTACCTCTGTGCTGTGACAATGCAGCTGCAGTCTGGCAGGGCGAGGGCAACGCGCTCTGCCTTGGGGTAGGTCTACCTATACAGTGTAGGCGAGACGGCCACTACTGCAGCCACTTCAATTACATTTAAACCAACAGCACTTTTAAAACTGACACACGTACATAGCTCCGCGAGTAAGATTACAACAAACGCGTTTCCAATGTAACCGGCATTGGTTGCTGAACTTAGCGATAGTGTTGTTAGTTCGATAAGAGCGGAAGGTGTTCTGGTAAGGAAATGCAGCCAAATTATCGGACTTCCCGAAGAAAACAATCCCGCAAGGCTAGTTACTCACGCTGCATCGCTCGATACGGCTGGCGTGTGCATGTGGTGAATGCTTGGTGCGATTTACTGTTATGGCGCTTAGGGAACTTTTAGCATAGTAAATAGTGTAAGATAGGTATCAAATACAAGGTACACCCTAGGCTGTGTATATAATCATCTAGTGCTAACTATATACAATAATTATAAATATATATTGTACTTATAATTGTATTTATATAAAAAAAACCGAAATGGATGGTCGCAAATATAAAAGTAATATAAATGATTTTTTTATTTATGGCTGATACCTTTGACTACTATCTCACCTGATTGTAAAAGATGATGTGGTCGAAGATGTTCTAAACTTACCTAGAATTACTGGCTTTTAAGGACAGCTGCCGGAACACACCGTTAGTTGCTTGGTGACAGATTTTCTACTTGAGGGTGGTGGCTAGCCAAGTGGGCATTCACAAAATGCCTTACCACCATGCTGTAACGACTGCCATCCTAAGACAATAACCATGACCGACGGCTTAGCGTGCCTCCGAAGCACGAAACCGCTTAGTAGTAATGCTACTACCGGTCACCCATCCAACTCATGACTTCGGCGAATTGCTTTAATCTTGCTAACTTATCTGATCGGTTAAGGACGGCCAAGTAATCCTCGCTACAAACGCTTCAAGAATCGTTACAGTAGGAATTCAGTGAAAAAAAAATAGAAATAAATATTACTGTATTAAATAAATTTGACCTCTTAAATAACACTAAATAACAACCTTTTGTTCTATTCACAAATAACTCATTAAAAAAGTATATCGAAAACGTAGTAAAGTAGATAATACCAAATTCAAAGTCAAATTTGTCACCAACCTTGAATACAATACCTTTTGTTCGACCTCTAAATAGGATAGTTGATTTTGACGCTTCACCTTCACATGGTTTCTACATATACTGTGCCTACGCGTGTTTATCTAGATTCTAGACTGATGTAGTAAAAAAGCATCACCTTATTTAGTGTTTATTCTTCTCTGCTTAAGTAGAAAAAACCGCAGTGAGGCTTAAGTTAAGTAGTTCCAGCTTGTCTTATAAAAGTTTCAGTGTGAAAACAAGTACAGGAACATTCGACAAGCATTTAAGTACACAGGACATTACCAGCGATATTCGCGTAGTGGTAGAATGTACTGGTAGAATCTTACTAATATGACTCGAATAAAGTCATATTTTATTGCCTGGGACAGCAGAACTTCTAGCTATACAATGTCCACGTACTTCAAAATCTGTCACCAATCACCTAACGGTGTGTTCCGACACCTGTCCTTGAGATCCAGTAATTCGAGGTTAGCCTGAGCATCTTCAACCCCATTTATCATTTAAGATAGTGGTCAAAGTCTAGCATATACAGCAAAAAATAAACAAAACTACAGATGATTGGAATGGATACTGCATGCGGTAGTCAAGAAAATAAAAATCTTTATTAACGTGCCTTCCAAAGTAAGTGGCGGGCTGAAATGCCACCAGAGGTCACGCATCGTAGTCATGACCGCAGCGTACGTCGCTTTACTTTGTTAATTGGTTCTACGTTACGAGCGAGCGCTTGAAAATGTTTAAAACTGACTTTAATAAAGCATTTCTTAATAAAAGATAATATGCAGCCAAAAACATCCAATTAAACTTCCTCCAGACTTTAATTAATTACTTAGGAGAGTGACAAAACAAACACCTACCAGGACACCAGAAATTTAAAGGAGTATTCCTAATTGAAAATTCATCGCCCCATGATCTCTAATCTCCCCTTTCCCTGCAAATTCTATTGATAGATGTTTTATACACGTACTTGTGTCAGTCGTCTGGCTTGCAGTTTCGATCAGTTTCCGTCTGGTGAAGTACCTCCAGACGATGGAAAACAGTACTCCACCTTTTGTCTTTGAACCACTCGTCTGAATCTCATCCACTGTCAATCATATTGTATCATCAAATCACCAGGTAATCATAAAACAGAAGAGGTTCCTTTTTCATTTGGCTGCATGGAAATTGTAAGTTTATATTTAAAAAGAGAATTTTTCCAGCAAACGATTTACAAAGTTTGCAGTTGTACCGAGAAAAATACAGTTTGAGGAATTCGGAGAATACTTGCTTAGCCATGCAAGTATTCGAAAGCTAGATAAATGTGAGCGGCCAGCTTCCTCAAGTAGAAAATCAGTCAACAAGCACCATACGATGCAGCAGCTTTCCTTGAGGGCCAGATCCCTGGTTCTGGGTTTAGCCAGCTTAACATCCTCATCGATCCCGAACATTTTATAACAGCTGATAGGTTAGCCTTTGACCACTTTCTCATCTCTTGGTAACGGTCAAGAACAGTTGCCGGAATGCACCATTTGGTGCTTGGTGACCAGTTTTTTATTTGGGGTGGCATCGAGCTTCTCAGATACATTTATGTATACAAATTCTCATTGTTGTAAATATAGCCTATAATGTAGCAACACTTGCTAACTTTTACATATAATCTTTAGTCATGTAAGCGGGCAACACTAGGACTATGGTTTTGGGAATCAAGCACGTCTATATCATCTGTAAAAAGACATTTCTGTATTTCTGCTAATAAACTTGGATAAGACAAAAATAATAAATAATTTCATTGACATCCTCGGCGAAGATTACTACAATGGCTATGCGAGTACTCTTAGAATTCCTCAAACCGGGTATTTGCTTAGCACAACTGCATATGCAGACCGTGTGCTCTGGATACAATTCTTTATTAAAAACAGCTGAAATCAAAGTGTTACACCGTTAGGTGCTTGGCGACAGATTTTCAACTTGAGGGTGGTCGCTAGCCAGGCGGGCATTCGCAAAAATGCCCTTCCACCATGCGGTGAAGCTCAAGCCCGCGGCGGGATTCGAACCATGGACCTGCGCGGCAGTCCATAGCCAAAGCCACTGAGCTATCACTGCCTAAAACAAACGCTAGCGAAAATGCGTAACAGCAGCTTTACATTTGAGGTCAAAATTCATGTGCAAAGAAATCCTGTAACCTAAAGTTCTGTTCAATTACCTATTTCATGACGTTTTACTGCACAACCTGAAAATAGTTGCATGTATATCTATGTTTCTTATTCCAAGTGTTGAAAGTTCATTTTTGACTAAAATGGTTTAGGCAGGGTTTTAGTTGTTTCCTGCATTTTGGCCGGGCACAGATGACGTCATACTGCATCACGAACGCACGAATAGCGTTACCGCAGGTCGAGAATGGATGCTCATTAATATCAAAAATTAATTGTTGATACTCTTTATACAGCAAATTACTCAAATCTATTTCGCAGATGGTGCTGAGTTTATTTTCTGGCAGAAGTCTAGCTTAAAAAATATTAAAATATAGATTATTTATTAATAATGATGACTTTTGAAGCGCTCGTAGCGAAGTTAGCTTAGCCATTCTGAAACGATCAGCAAAGTTAAGCAACGTCCGCCGCGGTCAGGAGTTGGATGGGTGACCGCTGGTGACATTACTACTGAGCGCTTCCGTGCTTCGGAGGGCACGTTAAGCCGTCGGTCCCGGTTGTTGTCTTAGGATGGCAGTCGTTATAGCATGGTGGTAGGGCATTTTGCGATTGCCCGCCTGGCTAGCTACCACCCTCAAGTAGAAAATCTGTCGTCAAGCACCTAACGATGTGTTCCGACAGCTGTCCTTGAGAGCCAGTAATTGTAGGTTAGTCTGAACAACATCTTCGACCACATCATCACTTACCATCAGGTGAGATAGTGGTGAAAGGCTAACCTATCAGGCATAAAAAAAAATAACAAATATTTTAAAAATGTTTTCAGAAAACATTAAACTAATATTTTAATAAAACACTTAAAAATATATATAATGTAGAAGTATAACGCGAGCGCCCAATCGAGTTTCTCGATATGCGTCGAAAATTCTTCCGGTTTGGCTGCGTGGTGTTTGTGACGTCACGTCGACTTAACCGGAAAATTAGGCGGCATTGTTATATATGTTTTTATATTTTCTTAAGTGTTTTTATTAAAATATTTATTTAATTTTTTCTGAACATATTTTTATAATATTTGATATAATTTATTATGGATTTCCGCAAAGTAAAGCCTGAATCTATTCATTAGATTATTTGTTTATTTCAATAGTTAGATAAAAAGATAGAACTGTTTATTGAAACACCACAGTACAGATATATGATAAATTTATAAAAAAAAAATACAATTTGCGCCCTCATCGCTTATAGCGATCTCTTCCAGGCAACCATGTTAGGGAAGGAGCAGTAAATAAATTATTATGACGGCTTCAATAAGTAAGTAACTCTTTGGTTTTAAATAAGAGTTTATTAAAAATAAGAGGTATTATGTTTTTCAGTGATGTAATGTGATGTCACAGAATAAATAATGAGCTAAAAAATTAGGTGCTTAGCTTTTGGGAGAGAAAACTGATCTTGGCAACACGTTAACTATTTAATCAGTTTCAATGACTTTCAATTGGGTTTTGTACAAATTATTCAGTTTCGTCTTATTAAACTACTACATATGTGTAGATTTATTAAGTTGCAAATAAACGACCTCAATTAATAGATTATAAAACGAATTTTTACATTGAAATTTCATTGCATTAAAATTGTGAAAATTCCCTCTAGAAATAATACTCCGTTGATTATTATGTCGGAAAAATTATACTTAAGAGGTATTTTTTTAAATAATAGTCATGGTTTGCCATGCCGCAGATCCATGGTTCGATTCTCACCGCCAGCTTGAGCTTCACCGCATGGTGGAAGGGCATTTTGGGAATGCTCTCTTGACGTACCTTATTCTATATTATATAGTATTTCTACTATAGCTAAGCTATAGTAGAAATTCTATAGCTAAGCACCTAACAGTGTCATCCGGCAGCAGTCCTTGAGACACAGTAAAATTACAGGCACGCAGAGACTTAACAACTGTATGTCACAGAGTAAATGTAAAAATATGGTTATTAATGCAAATCATTAATTTACAGTAAATACTTGAAGTATAATTACTAAAATTGGTAGTATTGGAAGAAAATATTATTTCTGGAATTTTTATAGTGATTCAATATTAAAACACTTCTTAAGCTTAAAGCGAAAAATTATTTAATCGAATTTCTAGTCCAATATTCTACTGTGGGTCAATGAACTACACAAAATATCAACATTTTAGGTTATTCAATAATTCTATTTACGAGCTAGAGGCCAGTGAGATACGGACAGACAGACATTGGAATCTCATTAATAGGGTTGAGTTTTGCCCTTTGGGTACGGAACAATAAAACTTCACTGTGCTACTCACTCCGAGACATTCGTTCTTTTGCCTCGCTCACCCAGTAATTCCACTTCCTACAGTGTCCAAAACAACGTATAATATAGACAAGTACAGGTGCATTGCGTTTTTATATTAATTTTTGCTATTTACTTGGTGACAAAGATACGTTTGATACCAGTTTTGTTCCAAAGGTATATTTTTTTTCTATGCATTTTTCTGAGATAAATTGCAGCCGCTGGTGGCGGACCGTCCTGCGTTGTTTTTAGGTTCTTAGCATCAATAGTGAAAAAGTTATCAACTTTTTACAGTCATAAATTTCAAAATTTAGTGTATTTTCAAAATTAAAAATCAGATTTCAACCTTTTTAAATAGCTCCACGCATCAAAACACGCAGGCCGCGGTCCCCGATCGTGTCCCGTTGGATTGAGCGCGATCGGAGCTATACTTTTTTAAATATAACAAAATCTCCTTTATATACCTAACTTTAAGATTTACAGTTAATTTTATAGTTAATATGAACAGAATGACCTTCCTGCTCTGCCTGATATATAAGATAGTATTATGCACCAACTAAGGATGTAATTTTATGATTGGAAGCCAGAAAAATACAAAGAAAAACTTTTCCAATTATTTCTTGAGTCTGCAGAAAATTGCTGCTGCAAAGTTTTAATTTCTTTTTCCAGATGCACCTTGCATAGGTACTAGGAACCAACCAGCAAAAGTTGTTTAGAAGACCTTAGAACGTTTTGTAAAAAGTAATCAGTGGTCAAATAAAGGGCCAAAGAAGGTGTTGCACCTACATTGAAAATGGCACAATTATGTTTCCATGCAGTTTTAAAGTATAACTATTGTGGTTCCAGACATAACGCAATCTCTATTAGATGATATACAAGCCACCGCAACGCTACTAAATTACCTTTTTATACAGTAAAAGAGTTCATGATTCCATTACTTCACTAATATCATATATTCAATTTTCATTAGATCATACTGCTGTAATCTTTGAAAAGAAAATTATAGTAAGAAGCGTATACGAAGATATTTTTTTTTGTTTTTTACTTCGAACTGGGTAGCACTTGACCACTATCTCTCCTGATGTTAAGTGATGATGCGATCGATGATGGAGCGCGCTTACCCAGAAGATACCAAATCACTCGCTTCTTGAAGACCCCCATATTGTACCATATATATATATAATATATATATATATATAGTAGTGTTCAAATCATACTTACATATTAGTATAATGTTGTAAATGTAATGACGGGTAACTTTGACCTTATTGCTATATTTTATACCTGTACGGCCATGTATCCTAGTTTAAGCAATCATGATAATAAACATATTATTATTATTATTATATGTATATATATTATATCATGGTGATTGAGTTTGATATTATTTTGTTATTACATTTTTCCTCGCTTACGAGGAAAATGTCGTGCGGTTGTAATTTTACTGATAAACTATGAATGGGTTTATGACTATATTGCCCCACGCATTTGCATTCAAATATAATCATAAACCTTATTAACTTACTTCCAGCTTCTTGAACACCACTACAGCACTCACAACCACCATGAAATTAGGGTCCGTTTTGAGCTTATCCTTGTGCCACAAATCTGATGAATATGATTTATTGGCTATCATAAGTGATTTGATTGCTCCTGCATTATTTTATGGTGACAAATCATGGGAAAAAAAGGAATTAAATATAATGACCACCATAAAATGATTTGATACCCTTAATTCTAACCAAAAATTGTAATCGAACACCAAATGTAGTAAATGATCACTAAAGTCATATTAATGTGCGACGATGAGCGAAAAGAGGAGGAGCGTTAGGTTAATTAAGACCACAACGACGCGCGAGCCGACCGAGCGAAGCGAGCATGCCGCGGCAGTGGCCGGCGATGCGACAGAAGAATTATAGCAAGATTTAAAAACTGATTATATTAAAATAATAATATATAATTATATATTATTAATTTAATTTATATTAAAATGCTGTTTTAATTTTGGTGGTCATTTACTATTTTTGTCTGTTATATGTTACTATATCTGGTGGTAAGTTAAACATAAGCCAAAACAAAATATAACAGCGATGCAATTCTTATAAATTTTACCATAAATTACTTCAATAGCTCAATGAGAATTAAGATAGAAAATTGCATAAGCTAACTCACCATGCTCAGCTCGGCTCCGATCCTCGCTATGGCACAGCGCTGTGCAATCCTTCGATAATCACCGTTAGATTATGTGAGCACTTCACTTGGCGAGAGATTGTTTTCGCCGGGTATGATGCAGGAGTTATTAATTTGGGGATTGAGAGTAGGTTTAAACACGTGATGAAGTTACGTGCACTTCGGGTGAAAGGTCCGGTTGAGGCTGGTAGGCGAAACAGTGAGAGGCAATATGACCAATAACTACCCTCTATTGAACAATCGTATCAAAAATAATTTAAAACAAAGTACCTTCGAAAGATGTCGATACCAGCTGTTCCTAAGTAATAATTGCGAGGCTTCAACATCTATATCTATATTAACAAAACTTTATTTATTTTAATTGTTGAACTTTTCGTATTCATCGTGGTTATTGTTTACAGATTTTCTGATTTGAATACTAATTAACGGCAAAGTGAATGCATATAATGATTTGATGATAGATATGATGAAAGAGACAATAAAATGTTATTGTCTCCTTAATTTTGCTGCATAATCAGTAAATCAAAGTTAAGGTGAGATTCAAGGTAGGTTTTCCTAAGGTAGGTAGGATGCGCAATAACCAGAAGCAAATAGTATGGCCAACTGTTTTCTTAGATTGCGTTCGCAAACCATAACACGTTTATGTGACACCTGTCAAATGAAAAACTCGAGCACGAATAGAATTGAGCTTAATAGACGACCAGTCGGCTTACCGATAGCCTACCTATGTTGGCAGCTCTGACGCTGACTTACCACGTTGACCACGTTCCATTTGGAAGTTTTCGAACGTGGAAGGCGATCCAACGAAACGAACCAATATATAAGAATAATTATTTCTAAGTACAGAAAATATTTTGGTGTTTGTGATGTGCCATAGACTATGTATGAATTCATTGCGTTCGGTATGTCTAAACGGAAAACAAACGGTAAATTGAATCGGAATTCCATGTGTATGTGACCGCCCTAAATTGGTAAAACCAATTTCAGCAGGGCTAAAAATCTGATATTTTAAAAAAGTTTGTCTGACATATATGAAAATTTGTACGATTCGATTCATAATAAATGGAAAAACTACTTAATTATTTTTTCAAGATATGTTAGCATAAAAAAATACGGAAATTCAATGACTAGGCTAGGCGAGCAGTTAAACATTATCGATCCAAGTAATTTTTCTAGCTGTTTGTTTGAATGACTGAGAATATCATTGAAGATCATTGAGGCCGCGACCTTGAACGGCGCGGTTTACAAAAAGGCTAGGTTGTTTTCTGCGACATAGCTATTATTAGGTACAGCTACCAGTTCTACTCAGTTTTTGTGAAATTCTCTCCAATGCAATGCGGCTGTATTTTGTCTGTTCTTTTGTGTCTGCGCGTCTGGCTATAGCAGGGAAGTGGGTGGGAGTGGGTGAGTGCGCCGGGCGGCGCGCGGCGGTGGTGGTGGTGGCGCAGCGGTGCGGTGACGGACGGCTAATCGACGGGCGGAGGTTTTTCATTAATCCCGCTCTTTGTGTGCACACCGAATTCTTAATGAATATGAATCGTGAATTGTATGATAATATATTGACATTGATTAGGTCATATTTGCTACGGCCATTAAGAGCCATTAAAGAGTACTAATTTCTCTGTAGTATTTTATTGGATTTTTGTTATTGTTAGCAAAATGAGATAGGCCGCCTCGTGTGAAGCTGTCGTGTCTGTCCTTGAATGAAGTTCCTATATAAATATATCAATTTCAGAAAATGTAAATCTTCTGCACGGAACTGTATTGCGATTTATAACTAGGGATGTTCAAACAAAAAGTATCGATATTTTTTTCGATATAGTATATCGTAATTTTGTATCGATACTTTGCGATATATCGGAGAAATATATCGTTATTTTCGATATATCGTAAAAAATGTTTTTCTTGTATTTAGCTAGTCTATAATATTAAATATTTGACAGGTAGGGTAAAGAAACAAATCAACTTTATTTATTTTTAGTAAAAAAAATGCCCATTACGAAGTTTTTGTTTGCAACAAAACCTTTGTAACTGCGAAGGCTTATAATTATTCACAATTCGTGATTTTACGTTTTATTTTTACTCAAGTTGCCAACTATAAATCAATATCTAATTATTTATTTATTCATATTGATTGATACACTGAACAGAATACAATCACTAAAAGCACACATATGATATAGGTTAACATTAACGAGCCTGACTATATTCCTAAATATGTGTACACATTATGATCAGCATAATTAGCAGTATGCACTTATATTATACTGTTAAAAGTTAATTGAAAATGATGTTAAAGTGGTGTTAGCAACGTTTAAGATCAATTTGCCGTAAAAAAAAACAATTTTCCCAACATCCCTTTTGAAAATGGAAAGGTTTTGGTCAAATATGTCAAGTGAGCTATGGTGTTGTATCGGTTGAATAATATCGATTGATGCATCGATATACATATCGATACTAGGATATTCGATAATATCGGATAGAAGCGATACAAATATCGGATAGAAGCGATGAAAAATATCGATATATGAATATCGATATTATTTGTAATATCGATATATATCGTGCACTCCTAATTATAACTGATTTATTAGATCTATGTTTCATTTGCCAATTACAGGCACTTTACTAAGTATGCAGCAATATTTTGTATTTTCTATCAGCAGCTTTGACAAATCTAATGTAATATCTGTTTGAGCAGGTTAAGCGAAATTTGCAAAGTATACATTTCAATCAGGCTGATGCGGCGAGAGAATTGGATGACAATAGAATTGCACGGGAGTTGGAAAGAAAGCATCAGTTCTATAAAAAGAAGGTGCAAAATACCTTTACAGCTCGACGCTGGTGTTTATCAGTCCTTCCAATAGTTATGATGCATTGCATCCCACTTGACACAAATTCGCAACTTTGAGTTTTTCACACGAGAGGATCGCAGGCGCATTAGTATATTACTTACTCCCAATAAATTCTTGCCAGTCGCGTTAGGGCGAGCCACTGTCGTGGTTGTGTAAGGCAGTCTCTTTCACACGTATGCAGAGGAGTATGTGCAGGAGTGGGTAGATATTATATAGGGTCACAATCATCAACAACTTTACGTCACCTTACGTTACAGTTAACGTAGAAATTGACTTTGAATCAGCTTAACCAATATCTACACTTTACTTGTAAGTTCCGGTTATACTACCCAATACTTATTTAATAAAATAGATGCATCAGACCTTATGTTACCACAATTTAAACGAACTCCAATAGTTAAATTTAATTTCTACCGCGCTGATTATATAGAAATAAATAATTATTTATCAACAGTTAACTGGGCCAGTATACTAGTAGGAGAAAATATTGATGAAGTAGTTGATAATTTTTACTGTACACTACGTACCATTTTCGAACAGTATGTACCCAAAGTTAGGTGTAAAATAACAAATAGATACCCTACTTGGTATTCAAAATCTTTAATACATGTTATTAGCGATAAACTGAAAGCTCATGGCCAATGGAAATTACATGGTAATCCTAGAGATTACGATGAGTTTTCTGAATTTCGAGCTAGACAAAATAGAATTCAAAAAACATGTAAAGACGCATTTATCAATCGCATGCAGTCTTTTATTAAGAACGATCCAAAATATCTGTGGAAATATATTAAATCCTTACGTGAATCTACTTCAGGATACCGCAACATAATGCGATTAGGAAACACTCAATACAAGAACGAGGCGGAAGTAAGCGAAGGGTTTAAAAGCTATTTTGAAAGTGTTTTCCAACCTCCAGCATCATCCTATGACAATTTACTCTCAGTATATAACGAGCCATTACATACTGTCCATAGTCTTTACATAAACGCAAACACAGTTGCTAAAATATTAGAATCGCTCAATATTAATAAAGGTCCCGGAAATGATGGAATACCACCCGTATTTATTAAAAACTGCGCAAAAACTTTAGCTCAACCACTAAGTACAATATTTACACTTTCAGTCAATGTGTTCGGCTCATATCCAGACATTTGGAAAGAAGCTCGAATAGTTCCGGTACATAAAGGGGGATCCCGAAACAAAATTGAGCACTATAGGCCGATATCTATACTTAATACATTTAGTAAAGTATTTGAAAAGGTAATTTATAATTCTATTAGTGCTGCAATATTTGTATCCATACCAGAACCACAGCATGGCTTCATGAACAAGCGTTCTACGGTGACCAATTTAACTGTATTTTCAAATTATGTTCTTCGTAGCATGGATGATGGAATGCAGGTTGATGTGATCTACACTGATTTCGAGAAAGCATTTGATAGGGTAGATCACATTATCTTGCTTCATAAACTGCAAGCATTAGGGATAAGAGGAGACTTACACAGGTGGTTTGCATCGTATATATCGAACAGGAGGCAAGCAGTAGTGGTTGGCAGTGCTTGTAGTAATTACACAATAGCTACATCTGGCGTCCCGCAGGGATCGATAATGGGCCCTTTACTCTACAGCGCTTATTTGTTTGATATATACCAGTGCTTTGAAAACTCTAACTTTCTAATGTTTGCAGACGACAAAAAAGTTTACTTGATAATCAAAAGTATAGAAGATTGCAACAAACTCCAAAAAGATTTGGATAATTTAACGGCGTATTATGATAAAAATAGAATCAATATAAATGTAACTAAATGTATTAAGATATCCTTCACACGCAAATTAGTACCCATCAAATTCCCGTATACAATGAATTCCACTCCAGTTAAAAACGCAACTTTTTTAAAAGACTTGGGGGTTATATTAGACTCTAAAATGATGTTTGTAGAACACATAGAAGCTGCTGTGGACAAGGCATATAAACAGTTAGGTTTTATAAAAAGAGTCTGCACTCCTTTTAAAAGTATATCGTGTATTAAAGTACTATACTTTGCGTACGTTAGGAGTGTATTAAATACGCCTGCAGTGTTTGGTCTCCAAGATACAATGTCCATATACAGAGACTGGAATCAATACAGAAAAAAATTATTACATTTTTAAGTTATAAGGATCATAAAGTATTTGATTCATATATTGACGCATGTAAGCATTATAATATTGATACATTGGAACAGAGACGCAGGCAATATGATGTTTTGTTGTTGCACGACATTTGGTTAAGTAACATAGACTGCCCTGAACTTCTAGCTAACGTATCGCTTCGAGTACCTTTAAAACGGACTAGACATACACCATTACTACATGTCCCTTGTGTTCATACAAATTATGCTCATAACTCCGTACTTTGTCGTGCAGCTCGAATCTACAATGAATATTATTCAGACCTGGACTTATTCCACTGTTCTAAACAATGCCTTAAACGTCAAATTAGGAGTATACATAAAAATAGTTGACTTTCCTTTTAATCACAATATACACTATACAAATTAACTCCAATAGCCACATACACACACTTACACTTTCCCTAACACGCATACAAACACATACCTTCCTACCACATTATAGTATAAATAAATATATAAATTTGAAACTGAACCCATAACCCATAGTTATATTTCTATTTTTTTTTAATTGTCAATAAACTCATTTGTTTGGTACTTTTAAGTAATTTAAGATAATTATATTTGTATCCTATTTTGGCTATATTGTAGTAAGTAGTAAATTAAGTAATATTATTTGTAACGCTGTATGGATAACTAAATAAATAAATAAAACACTATCTTTGCGTACAAAGTCATCGATTTAAGCGCCTATCCATCGGTTAAAGCTTGAAACGCGATGCATGTTAACTGTCATTTTCTTTCAGTTACTTTATGTGTTGGCTAGCAACCCGAAACTTTATTAGGACATTCTGAAACGGACCCTAAATCAATGAATTCGTACAAAAGGCTCCCTGCTCTCAGATGAAAAACGAAGCGCCAGCAAAGCCTTTGAATAGGGGAGGCTGTATCACATGAAATTAACGCTCGATGACTAGAATGGGTTGGAAATACCACACATCAAACTGACTGGCTCAGGCTTAAGCTATTCACAAAAGGGCAAAGTCATCTCTAAGTGAGCCAAGCGAGCGAAGCGAGTTTACCGCGACAGCGGCCGGCGATGCACCCGACAAAATTACAGAAATTCAATGACTAGGCTAGGTAAGCAGTTAAACATTATCGATCCAAGTAATTTTTCTAGCTGTTTGATTGAATGACTGAGAATATCATTGAAGATCATTGAGGCCTCGACTTGAACGGCGCGGTTTACAAAAAGGCTAGGTTGCTACATTAATGGCTGATGACGCTAGTTTTCTGCGACATAGCTCTTATTAGGTACAGCTACCAGTTCTACTCAGTTTTTGTGAAATTCTCTCCAATGCAATGCGGCTGTATTTTGTCTGTTCTTTTGTGTCTGCGCGTCTGGCTATAGCAGGGAAGTGGGTGAGAGTGGGTGAGTGCGCCGGGCGGCGCGCGGCGGTGGTGGTGGTGGCGCAGTGGTGCGGTGACGGACGGCTAATCGGGCGGAGGTTTTTCATTAATCCCGCTCTTTGTGTGCACACCGAATTCTTAATGAATATGAATCGTGAATTGTATGATACATTGACATTGATTGGGTCATATTTGCTACGGCTGTTATGAGCAATTGTAAAAGTACTAATCTCTCTGTAATCTTTTATTGAAATTTCATTATTGATAGGCAAAATGAGGAGATTACTCGCATCATGTAAAACTACTTTGTATAAAACATTTTAGAAAATGTAAATCTTCTGAACGGTACTGTACTGCGATTTATAACTGATTTATTATGTCTAATGGCACATTTGCCTGTAATTTTACTGAGTACGCCGCATTTTTTATGGTACCAATAATGTTGTATTTACCTTTTACGACTCTCATAGGAAGATATCAGATGCTATTCGGGCAAGAAATCCTGGCGCCCCACCAGATTTCTTTTCCATTTCTCATACTCGAAAAGTAGTGTTTGTTTGATATAAGTAGGGGGTGGGAGACGCTGCTTCCCACCTAAGGGCGGGAAAAACTCATAGTAAATGTTTTCTTCTCTAGGGCCGGAGTGACTTGTAACCATGGTAACCATTGGAGTAAAGAAAGTTATATGTCTAAGATTTTTCGTTGTAGTACTCTTTTGTAATAAAACCAATAATAACAACTACGTTTGTGTTTACGTAAAGGCTAAAAGAACTTGTTTAAAACATAATTAATGTGACTGTGAATTTTGTGTTGTATGAAAATTTTAGTAACTAATTCTGTTTCGAAGCAATGTGGTTTAAAAAAAAACACTTATTAATTGGGATGGCCCCAGAAGGAAACGTATTATGATTCATATTTAAAATTAAAAAAAAAATACTATATCATTTGGCAGTGTAGTAACTTAATACCTATAAGGTAATTATTAAAAAATAAACTAACCAAAACTTTCCCCAATTGTTCTAACTCCTGGTGTATCTTTGTATCTTTGGCTCTTGTTTATTATTTTTAGTAAATATTTTAGAAAACTACTATTTTTTACTCTCCTTATATTTTAAATGAAGTAGAGTGTTTATTTGTAGGATGACAGATTCGAAAATAAAACTGTGTTTTATTAAGTTAGGCAATCTTTTTTTAACCTATTTATTGCATTATGTACATACTCGTATGTATATACAAAAAGATATTAATATTTGGTACACCCTAAGAGGGATCTCTTAGGGTGTACCAAATATTATTAAGGTTATACAATGATAATTGTTAGTATATAGGTATTAGAGTAATATGATGTGTCATATATCTTCTTTATTTCTCGGGTGAAAAAGTAACAAGTAGATTATAAAGAATTTTCGTATTAAGTACTTTTTTATTAAGTTATTGTGACGGAACAAGCTCGAGGCCTACCTGACGTTAAGGGACTAACTTCTGCCTATAACAAATACATTTCGTCACAAGTCACGACTTGCACTGTGCCCGTCACCTTGAGACATAGCTGTTAAGTCTGTAAGCATGTGCCTGCAATTTCACTGGCTCTCAAGCACTACTGCCGGAACACACCGTTAGGTGCTTGGCGACAGATTTTTTAATTGAGGAAGGTCGCTAGCCAGGGGGGCATGCGCAAAATGCCCTTCCACCATGCGGTGAGCTCAAGTCCGCAGCGGGATTCGAACCATGGACCTGCTGCGCAGCAGTCCATAGGCAAGCCACTGAGCCATCACTGCAGCACAAAATCTAGTAATACGAAAACCTATTGAACAAATTATAAGAAAAGGTACGAAATGATTATTATTATTTTGTTGGTAATTTTCACGTTACAATTTACTTGATGTTTTATTTTTCCTTAATTAATAAAATAATAATAAGCATACGATAGTAATTAACTACGAATAAAGTAACATATACCGACATAAAAATCCTGATGGAATTCAAAACTATATTCTTTTTTGAAAATAGGTTAAATCAACTAAATCAATCAATTTGTACAAAAGGCTCCCTGCTCTCAGATGAAAATTGCTTTAATCCGCACGAAGCCAGAAGAAGCAGCAAAGCCTTTGAATAGGGGAGGCAGTATCACAGCAAATTAACGCTCGATGACTAGAATGGGATGGTTGGGTACCTAGTCAATCCCACTCCACTGCTTGCAGTATGTAATTACAATTTTTTGAAGCGCTCGCAGCGAAGTTTGCTTAGCCGTTCTGAAACGATCAGCAAAGTTAAGCAAACCTCCGCCTCGGTCATGACTTGGATGGTTGACCGCTGGTGACATTACTACTGAGCGCTCCCGTGCTTCGGAGGGCACGTTAAACCGTCGGTCCCATAGTTGTTGTCTTAGGATGGCAGTCGTCATAGCATGATGGTAGAGCATTTGCGAATGCCCGCCTGGCTAGTTATCACACTCAGGTAGATACTCTGTCGACAAGCACCTAACGGTGAGTTCCGGCAGCTATCCTTGAGAGCCAGTAATTCTAGGTTGGCCTGATTAACATCTTCGATCATATCATCACTTACCATCAGGTGAGATATTGGTCAAAGGCTTACCTAATAGGCATAAAAAAATGAGTAGTTAATATACATGGACCCATAAGTTATATAAGAAAAGTACAAAAATTAGCATAGCTTTTTTCTAGTAACTCAACTTTCTACCTTGTGCGAAGGGGACGTGTCTATGATAAAATTATGATTGTAGGTACTCAAAAGGTCTTAATGTGCTCCTAGTATTGTTTCATGTCCAGTATCTAGTTCCTTCGCTCAATTCGAAGGTACCACTAAATATTTTTTAAGCTATTACATAGGTTCTATCGCGGGCCTTGAGCGCGGAGACCGAATCCAGAAATTCCGTAAAGAAAATAACCTAACACCCCCCACTCCGACCGGCACAGCGGTGATACTGTATTTGATCAGCGCCTCTACAGTGCGTAAAAGGAACTAAATTTTGGCAGAAAAAAAGGTTTTGACAAATAACGTGTCAAGATTTATAATATACGTTATAAAAAATGCTATGTAATAGCTTTACCGCGGCAGTCTCCGAGTGCCACACGTCTTTTTTTGTTTTTGTAATACCTTTGCAAGACTTGAAAGTCTCATACGATTACTAAAACTAAAAGATTTTTAATGATTAGAGAGAAGAACAATGATGGCATAGCGGTACTAGCTGTGGACTGCCGTGACACAGGTCCATGGTTCGGTCCGTACCGCCGGCTTAAGCTTCACCATACGATGAAAGGCCATTTGCCTATGTTTGCCTGGCTATCTACCACCCTCAACTAGATAATCTTTCGCCTAACATCTAACAGTGTGTTCCAGCAGCAGTCCATGAGAGCCAGTAAAATTACAGACACATGAAACTTACCAACTGTATGTCTCAATGTATTCTGCGGTATCGGGCGCAGTACAATTCGACGAAATATACCTATCTGTTATGGGCAGAGGTTTGTCCACTTAACATCAGAGGGCCTCGCGCTCGTTCCGTCACAATCACATAAAAATAATAGTTGTCTAATAATAATAGTTAATAATAATAGTTGTTAATAATAATTGTTGTATAGTAGTTATTATTAAACGGACAAGAAACTTGGGACCATTCTTTTAAACGTGTTCTACTTCTAACAATGTGATATAAACTATATAGTAAAATTATTACAATATTTATTTACATTACGTAGCTTGGCAGAGGCGAACCAGTCCAAGCATTTTTGTCGTTTAAGTAATCGCAAACTGTGTAGTGAGATTTCTTTATCAAAATGTTTTTCAAGTGCAACTTTAGAAGCAGTGATGGCTCAGTGGCATTAACTGGACTGCCGTGCAGCAGGTCCATGGTTCGTATCCCGACGCGGGCGTGATCTTCACCGCCTGATGGAAGGGCACTTTCTGAGTGCCCGCCTGGCTAGCGACCACCCTTATGTAGAAAATCTGTCGGCAAGCACCTAACGGTGTGTTCCGGCAGCAGTCCTTGAGAGCCAGTGAAATTACAGGCAAATGTCTCAAGGTGACGGGCGCAGTGTAATTCGTGACTTGTGACGAAATGCATCTCTTACAGGCAGAGGATACCGCTTAACATCAGGTGGGCTTCAAGTTTGTTCCGTCACAATAACATAAAATAAAAACTTGAATTTTCCTCATTAAAAATATATTTGGGAACTTTATAACTTTACTTTCTTTTTTTACTAACTAGCTTTCCGGGCGCGGCTCCGCCCGCGCGTATGACGGTTATTGCGCAAAAACATTAACCTCTTTTTGCACTGTTGGATAAATACTATCCTATGTTTTTTCCCGGTCTCAAATTATTTCCATACCAAATTTCATTCAAATCGGTCCAGTAGTTTTGACGTGAAAGCGTAACAGACAGACAGAGTTACTTTCGCATTTATAATATTAAAATATAGCACGGATACGCACAGAATTACCTAAGAAGGACTTTTTATTTGTCCTTGTTAATCTAAAACCTGGCACCGCTATTTTATCTTTTTCCTCGTGTTATAATCGTGATTGTCACTGTTTGAGTTTAAATTACTCTAATTTTTACGAACATACATAATGTTTTCAAATATATACGGACTCGGTAAAGTTCTTGTAGCATGTATAAATAAAAAAAAATGGACATCAACAGGTATAGAAATATCTAAGACTAAGTTAGCGGAAATGGAGGAATTGCAAGAATTAGACCCAAGTAAAGACAGAGTGATAGAAATAAGGAAGTATAAGAAAGTTTTAAGAAAAGTCTATGTAGCATCTAAAAAGCTTCAATATGGCCACAGAGTAAGAATTTCCAAAAACAAAATAAAAGAGACCTGGAAAATAGTTAACGAACAGGTGAAGTATAACAAAAGACAGACATCTAAGAAAACAGTACATAAAATCAAAGATGCGAATGGTAAGGAGCTATCTGATCCTATCGAAATAGCCAATGCATTTAATGTCTTTTTTTCAACCATAGCTCACAAAATAACGTGTAGTACTATTACAGATACTGAAAAATGTTTAAAATATTTAAATTCAATGAAAAAACCGACTTCAAAGATCAAAGCCGATCGGGATCAAAGAATTATTGACAATAATTAAAAATATGAAAGAAAAATCTACACCTGACATATACGATATGGATTCCAAGACAATAAAGAAACTCATTTTACAAAACGAATGCTTAGCTGAACTACTACATTTAGCATTTAATGCTTGTTTAGACAAAGGAATATTTCCTGATTGCCTTAAGCAAGGTGAGGTAATCCCGCTTTTCAAAAAGGGAGATTGTACAGACCTAGGTAACTATAGACCAGTTTGCATACTGCCAATCATTTCTAAAATTATTGAAACAGTCATCAAATCCAGAATATTAAAATATTTTGAAGAGAATTATCTTTTTACAACATCACAGTATGGATTTCGTGAAGGTCGATCAACAGAGATGGCAATTAGAAAAGTTATATATTAAATTCTGGAGGCTTTGGATGGGTCACAAAATGCGCTAGTATTTATTGTGATTTATCCAAAGCTTTCGACTGATTAAGGCATGATATATTATTAATAAAACTGGCGCACTATGGTTTCTATGGAGCTGCATTAAATATGTTGCGTACATATTCAGAAAATCGTAGTCAGATAGTTTCATTAAATGGAGTTAATTCTAAAGTAACTACAGTAGACATAGGGGTACCACAGGGGTCAATATTAGGGCCTGTTTTATTCTTTATATATATTAATGATCTCGTTCATGCCATGCCTGATTGGACTTATATTAGCCTATTTGCCGACGGCACTCATGTTGGAATAAAGGACAAGAAATTTGAGAAAATACAAATAAAAATTATGGAAGCACAAAACATTCTTAAGCAATGGTTCAATGCAAATGGGATTGTACTAAACGAAGGAAAAAAACATCGTTATGCATTATCAATCACGCAAAGGTATTGTAAAGAATCCTGCAGTAAAAGAAAATGTCTTCTTAGGGTACACTATGGACTATACTATTCATCATAATCATGCAAATCACATAAATAAGCTATGTAAGAAGTTAGCAAGGGCTAACTATGCGCTAGTGAAATTAAAATCTATATTAGATGAACGAGCTATGATGTCAGTGTATTACGCATATATTCACTCTATTATTCGATATGCGATTACTGTATGGCGCAATGCTGCGGATATTATAAAAGTGTTAAGAACCCAAAAAAACCATAAGAATAATATTTGGATTAAGAAAACGTACCTCTGCACGAAAATATTTTCAAAAACACAAAATTATGACAGTAGTTTCTATGTACATTTATAATTGCTTATTGGAAATCTATGACGAGAAGGAAAATCTTATGACAAAACCGCAGCACGCATACAACCTCAGAGAGCGGAGTAGACCGAACGAAATACTCATGATACCAAAAGTACGATTAACCAAGGTGAAGAAACAAGGAATATGGAATAAGATATATTTGTTTAACAAATTACCCCATTCTGTAGCTAACTTACATGCAAATGATTTCAAGAGAAAAATTAAAAAGTTCTTCGAAGCCACACCATTTTACTCACTAAAGGAATACTCACAAACTAATTTGACTGAATCTTCATTCTCGAATTAATGAATTTATATGTAAATATTGACTTTTATATAACTTGGAATTGTAATAAAATTAATAACGACATTTTGATATATTTAGCTTATACATTTAGTTATTTTTGACATCTATTTAATGAATTTATAATATTGTACTATATTGACGTGCCTATTGTAACAAACGTAGTTATAAGGCCAATAAATGAATCTTATCTTATCTTATCTTATCTTATCTTCTAAAAATCTCTGAGAGATTTTTTTAAGAAATATCAATTTATAAAAAAAATCTCGGAGATTCTCTGACAGACACACCACATTATCTGCCCAGTTTATCTATAATATTTCCTCTTTATAATATTAGTGTAGATGACAATAATATTATAAAGAAGAAATATTTGCATTTTTGTATGTAACGAATAAACTTAAAAACTACTGGACCGATTTGGATGAAATTTGGTATGGAAATAGTTTGAGGCCCGGGAACAGACTTTTTATCCAACTGCGCAAAAAGAGGAATACTTTGGCGCGATTGCCGACATACGCACGGGCGGTGCCGCGGCTGGAAAGTTAGTAATTTATATACTTTTTAGCTACTGCTCAGATCACTTGATGTCCCGTCTTGGGTTTATAAAACGTTATCTATAGAACGTAATCTGAGGGCCAAGCAATTCCAGTAAATTTAATTTTTCGCCACCGACGGCGACGGCGCGGCGAATCAACGCCTGCCTGCTACGGGCTTGCTGCTGTGAGAAATATGGGATTTGTTGAGGTTTATTGGAAAAATAATATTACTTTACAAGGACCTGCTTCATGAAATTAAGTGTTTTTTGTTTAGAGGTCCGTGTTAAAAAGGGGACAATAAATTAGTTTAAGGCTGTTCGCGTAGCGCTTACCATACAAACGTAGTTTTGTCGTATTTAAATACCAAGAGTTAAAACTCTGTGAAATGTTGCATTTATATCCCTAGGCGTTATACCTATGCTTTAAGTTTGTCAGTTTTTCGAGCTATAATTTATTTTGCATCTAAATATGAAATAAGTCTTCGCATGCAAAACGGTTTTTTCGAATATCTTTGAAAAAACTTAAATATACGGGAAACGGGCAAACGCATAGAACCAAGCATAGAAATTATGCTCTAAGAAATGCATGCAAAATTTCACAAAAATTATAAGACACTGAATAGGTTCAGGCGTTACTTTGCGCAAATCCATATTTAATAATAACAAATATATTTTTAAAGTATATTAAGAAAACATTAAATAACATTTTAATGAAACACTTAAATAAAATGTCTCGATCGTGCGCTCGGTGAGTCAAGACCTCCTGAAGATGCTTCGTTTAGAAGCGAAACTAGTCGAATATTCTTCCGGTTAGGCTGCGTGGCGTTTGTGACGTCACGTGGGCATAGCAGGGAAATTTGGCGGAATTGCCAGATATCTATTTTTATATATTTTTTTAAGTGTTTCATTAAAATGTTATTTAATGGTTTCTTAAGATACTTTTAAAAATATATTTGTTACTTAGCGACTCACTCACTATTTAAAATATGGTGAAACTACGGAAGCGCTTCGAAGACTATCCGCTGCCCATTTGTCAGTCTTTTTATTTATAGCTGATAGGCTAGCCTTTGCCCATTATCTTACGTGATGGTAACTGATGATGTGGTCAAAGATGTTTTTCAGGCTAACCTAGAATTAGTCATTTTATAGGGCTGTATTTTTAGAATCGTTATAAGCAGCTAAATGAAATTAAAAAAAAGATATTATAGCAGATAATAAAAAAACATAAAAATTATTTACTTTGTTTCTAAAAATTCCTTGATTATATTGATACCTATAAAGATACCTAATTGCGTTGTACTATTTTTTTACAAGATACCAATTTACGCTATATTCAAAAACTCTTAGATTGTAGCTCTCTAAAAATATATAGGTACATATAATAACGTTGTAGGTATTTTTAAACTAGATAATACCTCCCGGGAATGAAAGATGCTGGAAATGTGTTTCTTTAATTAGCAGCACGGATAATTACCTAACGTTGAACGAAAGCGTTTCGTATGCTATGCGCTTGTGTATCTGGCGATTAACTACCATGTACGGATGCCTCGTTTCTGTCTTAAGGGGCATTGACACATAATAATTAACCTGATTTTTTCTTTGTTCGAGATACTATGACTCATAAAAAAATATTTGGAAATTATAATTCTATAACGAATAAATTGGAAAACAAAGAAATAACATCAAGATAATCAAAATAAAACTTTCACTGTTAAATCAGTAAAACTTTGGAATTCACTTCCCCATAGGATTCGTGCTAGCCCCTCTTTAGATGTTTTCAAAACTAAATTGTAAGAGTACTATCTTTGTATTTAATTTGTATTATATAAATATAATTTTATATGTGTAGTTATATTACTTGGTATTAATTTTGTTATAAAGTATGTATTTTGTGTAAGTTTCATTTCTATTTATTATATGTATTGTTAGTATAGTTGATATTTTAGTTAATTATTATATATAATAATATATATGTTAAATTGTATCATATAAAAATTGCAATTCATAATATTTAAATGAAAAATATATATGCATATTTATAATTAATTTTATGTACACAGTGGAAACCTACAATGAACATTTCTCTCTACGCTAAGGTTTGCTGGAAGAGAGCTCTTTTAGGGTTAAGCTCGCCTTTGTATACATTTTTTAATTATCATTGTTTCTGTCTGTACTGTTAGTGTGCAATTATACAAAATGTAAAATTTCATGATATTTCAAAGTCGTTAAAAACATAATTCATCAACCGAAACATTGTCGATAGTGATATCGACTCATAGACAGTTGCTTCACGCTCAAACACCCGTGTTTTCAAATACAGATAGGCAGTCTTTTGAGCTCTCACCTGTTGGTAGGTGATGATGTGTTCGAGGATAGTAAATAAATAGACTTAACCTGCAATGGAAACTGGCGCTCAATGACATCATTATTTTTGGCCAGCTGCCCAAGAGTATAGGTGATTATAAATATATAAATTAAATAATAGTAAGTTTAACCCCTAAGGGGGAAGAACCTCTAATTTTGCTGGGTTCGTAGACCGATTCTTGTGATTTATAACTTGAACGACATGGGTAAACTTTGGACTAGTGCCATGTAAATTTCAGTCTATACAGTTTTAAAAATATCTCTATTACAAAATGAATACTTTAATAACCCTTCAATTGACGGAAACTTCTCGCAAAGGTTTTACTGTTGTTTCATTAATATTTTTTTTATGCCTGTTAAATGGATAACAACATAGTGATTTGCGTATGCCATTATTATTGACGAATTTAAAAAAAATAAGATATAAACTAAGTACTAGTTCAAATCTGACAAGCATTGAATAAATAAATTAAAATTAAGCCCCTATACGAAATAGCATTAGCTTGGTAATTTGATTGAAAATTTTGGTATATATTTTAAACTTATTTATATTTTCGGTACCTTTTCGATTCAACACAAACAGGCCGCAATCCCTGATCGTTTCCCGTTTGTTTGAGCGCGAACGATTCCATATTTTTGGAAATGGAAGTAAAATACTGCATTTTAAATATTATAAATTAACTTTTTTTTTTTACCGGCGGTATGCCTTTATTAAACAAAATACTATGAACTATATACAACACTACAGCTACTACAATAAAAGCATTTAGACACCTATAAGTCATAGCAGACTCATAGGCAGTCCAAATGCTCCAGCCCACTCCCAGTTGGCAGCGTGCCCAGCATGCTGGCAGCATTGCCCCGTTGAATTGCAATGCTTATTCGTTGAGCCAAATATGTGCCAGCATTTTGATCACGCGTCGCATCGACCAAGCGCTCAGATAGGTTTTGGAAAATACGATGAGCTCACGGACCCAACGTCTCTACACCAAACGGCTCAAATATGTAACCCATACCGAGGTTAGCATATTTGCGCCGCTTGAGTTGCTCCGCCGAAGTAGCCGCAGCGCCAGCCCTCACGTTGGTTTCAGAAAGATGTGACGGCGCTAAAGTGTCCACGCACGTAGCGTCCCACACTAAGGGCCGTCCTAACTTCCACGGAACCAGAGTCATGCCGTCAGGTCTTTTACCATCGTCACGCATCAGACCATTCGGTTCGAGAATAGCTGGAACATTGGCGCTGGTAAAAGCCCGGCGAATGATATCGTTAAGGCTGGCGTGGCGGGAAATTCGACCAGCACTTCGAGAGCAGGAGAGGCCATGGTGACCGAGTTGATCAACTGCAGTACCACACTGGCAGTGATGTGCAACACAACACCTTGCACCCAAGCGTAAGCTAATAGCTAGACGAAAAGCGGATGGATCTATAAGGCTACCAGTTTTGTAAGAAGGAATGGCCTGTAACCAAAGACCGGATTCCCACACAGAAACAGCGAGAATACGAGCACGATCTGCGATGCTAGAACACGTATTTAAAAGATCTTTCCGTGTTAGCTCGCATAGGGGCCGATCCCACTGTTTCTGAGATGACAACATTTTTGGGAATTCAGTATTTGGACAAGCCAGTCTCCATGTGTTTTTGGCCTCAGCCAGATATGCTACATCGAAAGAGCCTAAAGATCGTGCAAGAATTTTTTCTACTAATTTGTGTGTACTGTGTACAGAAGACAAAAAAGCTGGTAATGTCACACTAGAAATTTTGCGTATCCCTATGCCCCCCAACCTCACAGGGAGGGAAGCTTGCACCCAAGCCCTATCATCCATCTCAACATTCAAAACCGACACTAACGTATCTTTTACTAAGTTGTCTAAGCTTAACAAAAGCTCACTGTGTTGCCACAGCTGACAACATCTTAAATAGTATGTAAATTTAGGAACGAAAAGGCAAAATCTTATAATTGTAAAAGCCATATGGGCGTTAATTTTGGATAATCTGCTAGAAGCATTTCTAAACTTTTGAATTTGTTCTTCGACAAATGGTGATAAAGATTCGTTAAGAATCGGTGAACCCAAAAGACGAAGCGAACTTTTTTCTACTAATTTTATATTAGGCGCAAGTAAGTTGAATTTTTCAATAATCGAAACTTTATCCGGACAAGTATCACAAACAAAAAGTTCACATTTAGAAAAATTTAGTTCAAGGCCAATAACACGAAAATCGTCTATAAGTACTCGCAAGTCATCCAAAACCGTGTTCGCATCGCCTCCTAAGGTTCCGTCATCCAAATACCAAACGTTAAGTTTTGATTGGAGACGTTGAATTATTGAGTGGATCGCAAGGCTAAAAATGGCTGGTCCCAGAGGATCACCCTGTTGACATCCTACGGAAGATAAAATAACGTTATTTTGGTATGTTAATTTTGACGGTTTGCCGTAGCATTGCCAAAGAAAAGGGTATAATTCCGGAATTTTATCTTTCACTTCAGTCAAAAGAGTGCCTCTATCTAAAGAGGTGAATGCATTTTTAACATCCACCTTCAAAAGCACATCTCCACAATTTTGATCAAGAAATGTGCGAAGTGAATGTACAGCAGCCTCACAGCCACCCTGTGAACCAAAACCGAGTTGCAGTGGTTGAAAAAGATTACTTAAAAAAGCAACCTTTTTCCTACAACCGCATTTGGCTGTGAGGCGACGATAAGTGGTGCCTACTGCTATAGGCCTAATACCACCATCTTTTTTATTTAGGGCACATAAATTCGCACCGTACAGAATTTCGGTAATTTCATTGTTGACCTGACCCGACAACATCAAATTAACCAAAGCCGTCACATCCCTTAAAAGTGTCTCGCCTACCTCACCAGAACTAAAAGATAAAATATCTTTTAAGTGCTGAGGCATGAGGCCATCAAGGCCACCGGCTGAACCACTTAAAAAAGATGCCACGGCTGCAGAAACATCCTGTGGGGTCACCTCAACAATGTCTTGTATAGGAGATTCGGGAAGGTGCAGACCTGCAGTTGCAGGCGGATGCTTTTCAATTAGGGAATTCAACGTATCAGATGTAAAAGGAGCGATTGTATCACTCGAAAACAAGATGCGTGCCGCGTTTTTAATACCACCATCAGTAATTTTGTTTTCTACTATTTTAATAGTAGCTGAATCGAAATTATTTGTTTTTGTATTCCGCCGCAGAGGCGGAATGATTATAGTTGTGCCAAAAGATTGCTCTTCCCGTGCCCTGTATTTCACGCAGTTTTCCTTTACTCTAGTAGTAAGTGATTTTTTGTTAGACGGATCAAAATTCACGTGAAATACGTGGTACGGGAATGCTAGAAGATGCTCCCAGGCTTGCGTAGTATTAGTAGCCAAGACGTTTTTAATGGAACAAGATAAAGATTGGGCAACAGAAATTCTTGCACCCCGAGGTATGCGTTTTAATAAAGGAATGTTATTTTTGTACGAGCTTAAAACCTCCCAAAACGGTTTGGAAGGCGTAGCAGGGCTCGCAACACTGCTACTACTTACGTTTTGATTATTAATTGGTGCCGAAAGGGGAATTTCTATTTGTTTATGACACCTTGTTTGGTGAATTTTGAGGCCTTTATGACCTTTGAAATAACGAGCCTGGGGGCACTGCGGACACAACATCTGGCTATCTTGCGATACAAAGATCCCCGTTACAGCATTCATAGTTGGGGCACAAAGCATTGTTTACAAAATAAAGCAAAGCTTATCTTAGAATCTCTAGTGTGACGTCTCAACCCGGATGAAGGCTCGCGTCAACACCGTCGTCGTAGTGCGCGCGCCGGTGTCGCAGGCAGCGTTGCCATGGAAACAAAAATAACTGATTAGAAATTAGCTCGACAAGAAATGTCAAAAAGCTATTGAAAAAATAAGCTAATGAAACTAACTACAGAGGCCCAAACGAGCCCCACAAACAATACCTCGCAAAATTCCACTAGGAAGAATGCGGGTGATGGGCAGAAAATGCCTATCTACTATCTGAAAATAAAATTAATTATTTTTTGAAGATAAATCTGAAATTTACTGACCTGTCACGTTGATTGTCAAGTTGTTTTTTTTTTTTAATAAATTAACTTAAGGGGTGGTCCCGACACATTCGGAAATTAACTGAGTTAAAACCACATTGCATAGTAGCGTGTAATATATCAAAAGTTGCGTCTCTGCGCACTACTAATCTCCACCAAAAATTTACGTTGTAAGTACAAAAAAATTACACACAATAGTACTCGAAAAAAAACTGTTTTTGGCTTTAACGTAGTAGATTGCCATAGGGATTTTGTCATCTGTGCCCGTGGGGTACCGGGCTGCAATAGCTGTGAAAGACGTAGGAGGCAACTATAGAGAAAATAGTTGCCAGACCTAGAAGCAGTGATAGCTCAGTGGCTTTGACTATGGACTGCCACGCAGCAGGTCCATGGTTCGAATCCCGCCGCGGGCTTGAGCTTCACCGCATGGTGGAAGGGCTTTTTAACGAATGCCCGCCTGGCTAGCGACCACCCTCAAGTGGCAAATCTGTCGCCAAGCACCTAATGGTGTGTTCCGGCAGCTGTCCTTGAGAGCCAGTAATTCTAAGTTAAGCCTGTTAACACCTGCGACCACATCGTTATTTACCATCAGGTGAGATTGTGGTCAAAGGCTTACCTATCAGCAATAAAAAAAAAAAAACCAGAAGAAAGACGCTTGCCAAGAGTGTGAATCATGGCAACCGTCTCTCTTGTTATTTGATGAAATTATGGCCGTCCATAATAAACTAAATTCTAAAATTGACGATTTCAGATATTTTTCTTTATTTTCAGGCTTAAGATTAAATTATGCAATAAATCTTATAGAGCTGGAAATGTTTCCGTATGTGTAGCACTGACTTCAACTGTTTCTTTTGTTTTAGATTTTAATTGCATTACGTCTAACGATTTAAATTCCCTACTAAAGGTCATTATATACGAGAGCTTACAGAAAGTTCCTCAATATAACAACGTGAGCGACAACGCGTGTATATACACGCTACATAGCTTTCATTAAAAAAATCCAATGAAGCTTTGTAATAGAAAAGTTTGTAGGTACGCAAGTCGGGGTGCAGAGGTGGGCGGTTGCCATGACGACGGGCCGGTTGCAGGAAACTGCACAATCGATGTTGCCAGACGTTGTGGATCAATGTGTCTCTAGTACTACGCCCGACTCCCGGGAAACCTACCTCCGCGCGACTGTGTGCCACCTTAACCGAACCATCCAGCGTAAGGTGAGCTATAACGTGAGCTAGGAAACTTTGACGCGTCGCTGATATTCGAGAGGGTGGGAGCTCCAGGTAACCTGGACGATTGCCATGTGTGGGTAGATTTCCCCGGGCGTTTGGGTGTGTGCGTGGATTGTGTCAGTATTACGTGTGAGAGCGCTCCATTTTCGTCGGGAAACTTGTGAATCGGTTGTTTGTGTGCGTGCCTGTTTGTTGGTGCGTTCCTCGCGCCTCGGCCGGTGCCGGTGCCGCTATTGTTTGTTTTGTTGCTATTATCGGTCGGAAACTCGAACTTCATGCATGTGCTTGATACTGTTTATTCAGTCTCAGTCCAGAAATTTCTCGAATGTTGTTAAGAAAATGACTAATACCCTATTAAAAGAAGCCTTACATAATTATTCTTGCGTAGGTATAACTGAGCGGGAAAATATTAGATATTTCTAGCTAATTGCTTCTGAGAACTGATTTGATTTATTACGCAATTTCTAGAGATACTTTTTTCGGTATTCAAGTATTCGAGAGGAAATTATTAACCGAATAAAATTACGTTACGACGAGTTACGTGACGGCAAAAAGATCCTTCTGTGGATTACGTTCCGTAAACAGAGGGTGAGAATTTTCCTAAAGTTGTCATGGAGCACTCAAATATCCACTTTAAATTAATTTAGCTAAGTTTTAAATTGGTTTGGCGTGTTTTATAATGATATTGACAACTTGCTGATGACTGGCAAATTGGTAAAGAAGGCTTGGGTAATAAATAGAGTTATGTGGCTCCTTATCGTGGTGGTTAAGATTTCCTTTATCTGTTTTTAACGGTTCGTTAGGTAATATCGGAGATGTTGGGCTCTTTCCTAGTAATTTACGACGGATTCTCGCTTGCTCTTATTGTTGGTTCTTTAGGAGATAATGTTATATACAATATTTATTTATGATATAAGGATCTGTTCCAAATGTCGTAAAGGCAACTTAAGGGGCTGACAAGCGCTAAATAGCTTTACTTGAACAGATTTTTTGCAAAATGTATTAAGATCGCAGCACTGAGAAAATTATATGTTAATATTGATCGTGTTTTTTAGGGCCAAGTTAATTCCGAATAAGGATTACTTACAACTTTCTTGATAGAATAAAATTGCAAAGTTGACTCTAAATTACGCTTGTAACGTTTATGTCTTATTATCCATGTTTGTATGTGTATAGATATTTTTAAAAAGTGCAAAACTTATCATGGACAAGTTAAGTTATATTTTCGGTTTCAGTTTTGTTTTGTGTTAAGGTTTACGTAGGTTTTCTCCCAAACGGAACGAGATATCATTATCGCTGCCTCTCTTTCATTCCTATGCAGTCCGACAGTGACAGAACTTCAGCATTTGTCATCATGTTAAGGTCAAATGTGCCTAAAGAGCGACGGGTGACTACAGACGTCTGCGCTCATGAAGGCGCAATCCTCCTAACTTTTGAGGGTAGTTGCAACTAAGCAATCATATATTACATTTTATTATTTTACTGTATGTACTCGTACTATTATCATTTACACCCACACTAATGCATCGTGTATAAACAAGGCCTACCCTACAAATGCGCAACAATAATTGACTGTATAGGAGCGAGGGTCTACTCACTTCGATATGAGTGGGATTTTGCTGCACAATAGGCATCTTAATTGCTTAATAGGTAGCCGGTATACTATCAACTAGAGCATTCCCAAAGTTAGTTGGCGTTAGATAGGCGAGTGGCTCTGAACAAGCTTAGATATTCTTAATATGTTCTTGTATTACAAGATTACAAGGAAATGATAGAAAGAAAATTTTCTTTATTGTATATTTTTATATTTCCTGACGGAGTGTCAGGAAATATAAACGTTCGCTTATGTGATTAATAGTGAATAAGCACTGCGTGTACTGCCACCATATCTATTTCTAGGATTCATCATTTAATATATGGCTCTAATTGCCGCTGTATAATAAAGAATGATTCTATTTCAGCAGCAGCTCCTCACAGCATACGACATACGACATTTCATAGCTAGGTAAGTATAAAAAATAGACTCACTTTAGCATATATTAGTAAAATGTGTGTGTAATATTATACATATTTTCGAAGCACTTGATGATAAGCGGTCACGCTTGTCCATAACATATGTAGTAGTAGTAGTAGTTTTATTGGATCTCAATAAAAAAAATTGAACTCAATTGAAGTCGGTACCATGATAGTTCAGAAGTACCAATTATCACAATATTGTGCGCATGGTACCGACTTCGACAAGTTATTTCACAATTTTGAGTGCTGTAGACAGTTCAATTTTTTGTCAAAAAAAAATTTTCACTCGTTTTAGTGACCCTTGCTATTAACTAACTATACCGTCACTATCCTCGGTCTAACAGACTGTGCAAAGCACTTATCACTTTGAGACGTTACTTCTTGTTTCGTTTGTTCAGTAATTTCTCTTTTAGCAGTACCTTTCACACCTAACACTACTGTTTTAAAGCAAAGTATGTGGTAGTGAGGGTGGTGCCACCAGGACGGACTCATGCTGAAGAGACCTACCACTTGGTGGTTAGATGAATAAAGGTGAGTGCAGCATGCTGCTCATATGTCTCGTTTTCTTCGGAATCACATGTCAAGTCTACCAAGTCTTTATATTCCTGAAAATATACATATTTGTGTTTTAATGCCTACTCCCAGCCATGAGCACCCGCCACGGCAGCACTGACTCCCTTTGAATAGAGTTTTGAATATATACATCGAGCAAGGGAATCAAAAATATGAAATAATACATTACAGGCACAAGATACTTTTAACATCATGTGGTCCTCGTGCTCATTCCGTCAAAAACGAATAAAAGAACCACAAAAAAACTTAAGAATCAATTCTTTTTCCAAAACAAAAAACATCTCTAAATGTTTGTTAGGACTAGTAGAAGTCAACCCTAAGAGGTTGTTAGCATTTTACCAATAACCACGTATTGTATGCTCGATACAACTTAGGTAAATTAAAATTAAACGGCGAGCACCACAATAACAACACTAGGAATAAAACTAAACTAGCGGTGCCTGGTTTTAGATTAGCAAAGACAAATAAAGAGTGTTTTTATGAAATTCTGTGCGCTTTTATACTACAATTCCTAAACATATTACAGTTCTCACAGAAGGAAATTTCAACTTGCATGTTAAAAGATTTTAATATAAATAGCGTATTAGATGTGTAAATTATAAAAAAAAAACCCGAATGCATAACATTATTTATTTTCATTAAACTTTATATTACCTTTGAAATTAAAACTGCAAGTTATATATATTTATAGAATCGTACTCCCTTTATTTTGATGCCCACACGATGGGTTTGGAAGAAAGAAATAATTATCAAATCAAATCAACGAATTTATTTGCAAGAATACAATAATTCATGTAAATTTGAGTTCTAGTGTAAAATGTGTTGTTTCTGTATTCTGCCTGCAAGCAGACGTGCAAATATTTAAGGCTAATGCTAAAAACACACTAAAAATATTAACAATTTCATTACATGAATTACATATTTATGTCTCACTAAAATTCCATATATTCTTTATTATATTCCATGTGTTCTTTAATACTATATAGTATTAATAGTATATGGAATTGTAGTGAGACATATATGGAATTAATTAGATTTTAACTAATATGATTCCAAATATTCTTTAATACTATATAGTATTTAAGAATATGTGGAATCATACTATATAGTACTATCATCATGTATAATACCATGTATAGTACAATCATACTATATAGTATTAAAGAATATGTTGAGAGAGAATTTGCTCTATTATCAACAAATGCCATACTTTATTAATACTATTTAATGAAAATTATTATAATTTTTATTATTATTAATACTATTGAATTTTAATGAGATATATATTATGTAATAATGTAACAATGTTTTAACAACCACTGACTAAGCCTATTCCTATAAACGTGACCCTCTAACAGTTTTATTTCGTCAAGTAATTTATTATAAACAGTTATGCCCATATTATAAACATTTCTCATATATCTTGACGGCAGCGTGGTTCATATAATAAGTTATCTCGCAATATGGCGTCTGTAATCCGCCAGTTTTTTTTAAAATAGGTACTTACATAGTGACATTTAAACTATCAAAACGAATCTAAAATTATATCTTACATTAAAATCGGTTAAGCCGTTTAGAAGTTATGGCGAAATAAAGGAACTAACAACCATACATACATGAACTCTGAAATCATAACACTCCTTTTTTTGGGCAGTCGTTTAATAAAACTGGTGATTATTTAGATGACAAAAATGCTTCGGGTATTCCATTCCACCTCTGCCAAACCACCACCTATGTAATAAATATTGTAGATATTGATGTCTTCTATAAAACTGTACTACATCGCTTTGCTCTATTATCAACAATTTCCGCAGCGCAGCGTACGCACGCGATATAACGATTTATTTGGTATTTTTCGCATTTTGGGTTACATTATGGAAGTTTCGAAACGGATCCCCTTTTTTGAAAATCTTCTATAGCCTATGTTCATCAGGGATAGTGTAGGATGCTGGAAGATTTTTTCAAATCGGTCCAGTAGTTTCAGAGCCTATTAAATGCAAACAATCAAACCTTTTCTATTAAATTAGTTTAGATTAACAAATTGTAAAAGAGTAAAGACCTATAAAATTAATTGCAACGACCATTTTTACGGAATGCGGCAGTAGAATATTAAATTAGTGTTTTTTTTGTAATTGACATTCATCGGAGCGTCGCATACGGCAAAATAAAATTAATGATTTTGACTTTGACGTTGACATTTTAGGATCATTAAACGTGAGGATATTGAATAATCCTGGATTTAAGCCCAGTAAATTTATTACCATATCCTTTCTAATATATATCTACGTTATCAGGGCGCGACTGGAAGGGAGCGGCCATGCGTCATCAACAACGCCCACTGCCTCATTTTTACACTATTTTATTTCTATTATTATAATTAGATACCCTTAGGTCAAGTGGCGAAAAGCGCGTGGAAGCAGAATGTCTGAGATTATATATGCATATGTTTGTATTGACACAATTGTTCTTAGAATATGCAAGCTGTATGGCAACCCTGAACCTTTTTAGTTCACAAGTGGCAACCTTGAACCGAAAAAGAAACGTAATCCCTACTAGGTGGATTGTCGACTTCCTGACATGAGTCTCGGAGAGCCACTAGACTGACCGGGTTTAGGGTTCCGTGCTAGAAAACGGGACCGTTACTAGCCTCGGCTCCCCGTCCATCTGTCCGACTTTTAAAATGCTTTTGGAACAATAATAGGGTAGTTGGAATGATAGCCGAGTGGTTACAGCTGTGGACTGCGGAGCCGCAGATTCATGATTCGATCCCCGCTTGATCCGGCTTGAGCTTCACAGCATGGCGGGAGGGCATTTTGCGCATGCACCCTCAAGACGAAACTACCGCTTTACATCGGGTGAGCCTCGTGCTTGTTCCGTCATAATAACACCCAAAAAGACGATTGAAATTTTCACAGAATATGTGTTGGTATCTGGCGGATTGCCTAACAAATAATAATAATAACAAAAAGGGATAAATGAACGTCTTTTTTACACAGGAAACGTGTTTTTTAACGTGTTTTCTTCTTGCTCTTTCATAAAAACGGTAATACATAGAATTGTCAAACTTAGCATGATTATGGTTCAATATCAAACGTACAACAACAAATACTAAAAACCCCAAGGTAAGGATCTCGAAAAATATAATAATTTTATGTTACATTCTTTGTTGGGGTGGAACTATCGCGGTTTATCACTTTCAAAGAAAGAGTTATGTTAACTATGGACCTATGGTGGATGTCTTTCATCTGTTGACGAATATAATATTTTTTACATAACTACCCAAAAAAGAGTGTTATGTTTTCAGGGTCTATGTCGATTCATTTCATGTTTGTGAGATTCTTTAATCCACCATTACTTCTAAACGGCTTAACTTGGGTGGGTGAATTTATAGTGCGTTGCCTAAAGGCGAAGTGGTGGTGATGCTCCTTCCTTTTTTAAATGTAGATGCTGATGATTAAAAACAGATTGTCAGTGGACTTTAGTATGCTGATTGTGTCAGTTAGTAGGTCTGTCATGCAAAAGTCCTTCTTGGCAGGTACCATCTCAGTGTCAGATATCTTATTGATACCAGACTCAGATTGATATCAGGCTCGAAATAGTGTCATAGTAAAACGAGAAAAGTGGTTTGACTTCATTGGCGGTACTAAAAGCGAATTGGAAATACGTGTGCGTGCTCATACGCACGCGCCACAGCGCGCGCGGCGACACCATGGCCAATAACTGGCGTGTCAAAAGTGCGTTAATTTTATATAATGATAATACAAATTACTATCAATCATAAAAGTCATGTCTGTAGGCAGCTAGGAATTAATTTTCTATAGTGTACCTATTTGATTCTATAGCTAAAAGAACTTAATGAAAATAGTAACACAAAAATGGCCTTGATAATATTTGGCTCGACCATAAAGAGGTTGAAGATATTGCTCATTTCGCGGGAAACGGTTCGTTTTCAAAATCAAGCCATATGAAAAATAAACCCCCCATAGGCGGCGGTTACCGTTTACCATCAGACAGGCCGCCTGCCTGTTTGTCACCCATAATATTAAAAAAATAACCCAACAGTACCTATACATATTACATAGATAGCTATAAAACTTTGAGATATGGACACCCTGCGAATCCAGACTTGAGTAATCATTTGAATATCCTACGGGCCTCAAGTCAAACTACTTTTCTGGTTTCACTTTTTTATGTTATTGTGACGGAATAAGCACGAGGTCCACCTGATGTTAAGTGGACTAACCTCTGCCTAACACAGATGCATTTCGTCACAAGTCACGAATTGTACCTGCGCCCGTCACCTTGAGACATAGTTGTTAAGAAGTCTCATTGTGCCTGTAATTTCACTGGCTCTCAAGGACTGCTACCGGAACACACCTTTAGGTGCTTGGCAACAGATTTTCTACTTGAGAGTGGTCGCTAGCCAGGCGGGCATTCGCAAAATGCCCTTCCACCATGTTGTGAAGATCAAGCCCGCGGCGGGATTCGAACTATGGACCTGCTGCGCGGCAGTCCATAGCCAATGCCACTGAGCCATCATTGGTTCATGCACTATGGCAGTAGTGTGCAAACACTGTTTCGGCGTGAACGGCACTATTAGAAATTACTGGGCAAACGAGACAAAAGAATTACAGTCTCTGAGCGACGAGCGCAGTCCATTGTCAAGCACAACGACGATGGTAATACTTTATCTGTAATGGTCAGACGTGGCACTTACCATCCAGCGTGCGACTTCGAAATGGATTCCAAGACTAGATGAAAATAATTCAATATATAAGTAGTAACTACACAAAAATAATTCACTACATCTCTACCCGTAGGTGTCGTAAGAGGCTAAGAACACACCAGAAGGTGGGCAGCAGCGCTTTCTGAGGAACTGATATCTCACACTGCGATCCCCAAGACGCCTGCCAAGCGTGGGGATTATGGAAAAACCCCCATAATGGGCTGTGTTAAGCAGTGGACAATCCGGCTGATACAGTATATATAGAAGTACATTGTATGTACCGCCTCAATTTTCTATAAAAGCCGCAAAATTTTAAAATAAAACAATTTGATTTTTGTTATTCGATTTCGGCCTCCCTTAAACCGTATGTATTTCATTTAGATCTACAAAATACTCAAAAACTATCTCCGAGTACTGTAATAATATGAAAATTATAAAACCACACTCAATTTCCTAAGAAGGATATTTTATTTGTCTCTGCTAATTTGAAACTTAACAACATTATTTTTCCATATTCCTGTGTTGTACTTATGATTGTCACAGTTTAATTTAAATATCCTTAAATCTTTCCGAGTAACTAATATATAAAATTCTCGTGTCACAGTGTTTATAATAAAACTCCTCCTAAAAGGCTCGACCGATTCTTATGAAATTTTATGTTCTCAGTAGGGCTGAGAATAGGACGTAAAATATTTTTTAAATAGGTATAGTAAACATTTGTTTCATTTTTATTTGCCTATGGCAAAACAACGTTTGCCGGGTCAGCAGGTATTTTTTTATAAAAATAAAGACATTACTAGGTATGTAGATGTACTTAATTTTACAATTTCACCCCAAAGATACCAATTTATCTGTTGCCGACCTTCTTCGTTACAATTCCCATTTGCCACCTGGCCAAGACTACGGTAATTTATTAAATAAATTCAAATAACTCTTTTATTCTATTAGGAGGGGTTTGTCTTTCTGCGGAGTAAACTTATTTAGCTGAGAGCTAAAGAAGCAGTTATTATTTTAACTATTGTAATTTGTCTGCGTAGGACTGTCGTATCAGACTGCCCGGGAAATGTGCGTGACATTGGGACTTATTAAGTTCCTATTTTTATTCTTCCTCAGGCGATCGTCAGGCAGTATATAATATATCTAGGTAAGTTCTTAGGTAAGATTTTTTTATTGCTAGCTATAGCTATAGATTTTTTTATAGATATATTTTTGGAGATCAACTGTGTGACCTTTGACTCGGTGATTATTTTTCGTCATCATTCGCTGCTGTTCACATACATTTTTTATAGGTTTAATCAAATTCAAAACAAGTAACCCACTTGAACCCACTAAAAGGGATGTATAGGGTCGCGTTAGCAGTCATGGCGGTAGGCCGGAACTCGATCGGGTCTCTGCGCCTGTCCCGGGACCCGCACCCGTTGCAACTGAGGTTGTGACGGCAGTCTTTGAAGTCTGAGTGGCTAGTTTACTAACTTTGGGAGTGAGTCGCCGGGTCTTAATAACTGCGAGTCGGGCATGGAGCATTTACCCGAACGTGGTGGTCATGGACTGCTTCAGCTCCTCCACTAATTCTGCAGCCCCCAGCAGTGTGATGGGAGGTGCCTGCATCTCTTTGGATGCAGCAGCCGCAGCAGTGGTGGCAGCAGCGGCGGCCTCGGTCTTAGCTTCAGTGAAACCGCGTCGTAGCGCCTTCACATCTGCCTTCCCCGACTCAACTTTTAGACGCAGACAGCTGTTTTTTGCTCTCAGCCTTCGCGTTTCATCCGCCTCGCTCCTGCTGAGAGCGCGGCGCTCGCCCGCATGCCCTCTCAACTCTTGGGCGTTCAATGCACTGAGGTCTCCAACTGTTGCGAGGACAGTTTCCAGGAGCACCACGTGGAGGTTCTCTGCGCATTTGGGGAAGCCTCCAATTGAAAATTACTTTAACCGTCATAGGGGACGGTACGCGGCCATCAACCAGACTACTGGACTTCATCTGATCGAAAGAAGTGTTTTTTCAAACACTTAACTCTTGGTATGAGTAATACTATTGGAGCACGAAATTTCGGCTAGAAATGCCAATTCCAGGTGGCCGAGGTGGTTAAGGCAAACGACGCGATATCGGAAAACGCTGGTTCGATTCCTGCCATGGGCATAAAATTTTGTACTACTGTGATTTATCTCTTTGGTGATTGGAACTTTTACTAAAATTAACCACATGCCAAATTCATATCACTTATGTCCCTCAGGGATTAAAAGGTTATTTTAGACCCTGTTCACGAAGAATAAACTCGTTCTTTTCGAATAGATGTGATAAAAAAATCTAACCTATACATACTAATAGATTAATTATAATTATTATATTAATAACCTATAAATCTATAAGTCTGCTATGACTTATAGGTTGTCTAAATGCTTTTATTGTAGTAGCTGTAGTGTTGTATATAGTTCATAGTATTTTGTTAAATAAAGGCATACCGCCGGTAAAAAAAAAAACTAAAAGATGAAATAAATAGCTGGAATTAAAGTTACTGAACCCGACTAAAAAGCCATTGAAGGGTCACTGGTATGTCTAATAGTAAATTCCACTAGGGCTCCATAATGGCAAGGATGTGTCATAGCGGGAACAACGCCCTATGATTCATTTATCCTAGACAGAAATAGCCGGCTAATACACCCTCTTCAATTTATAGCTTCATTTTAGTGCAATTATATGTCGCTGACGCGTAAAGCGTGGAACCTTTAGAGATAACACGTACCGTCTTTTTTATATATAATTGTGACGGATCAAGCACGTCGTCAAGACGTCACAAGTCACGAATTGCACTGCGCCCTTCACCTTGAGACATAGTTGTTATGTCTCATGTGCCCGTCTTTTCACTGTCTCTCAAGGACTGCTGCCGGAACACACCGTTAGATGCTTGGCGACCGATTTTCTACTTGAGGGTGGTCGCTAGCCAGGCGGGCAATCGCAAAATGACCTTCCACCATGCGGAGAAGCTCAAGCCCGCGGCGGGATACGGACCATGGACCTGCTTCGTGGACTGTTGAAGTATTTATAAATTTTTGCTGTAATTATTGAAGTTTTATCTCAAGTAAGTGGACACAGTGATAGCCGAGCAGTAATAAGTTTGGGCTGTCGTGTCGCAGGTCCATGATTCAATCCTCGCCGTCTTAAGCTTCCCCACATGGCGGAAGCGCATTTTGTGAATGCTCACTGCTGAGTAGGTTTGAAGGGCAATATACCCATCGAGATATACGTTACACTAGAGAAGACATTTGAGACAAAAGTCACTGCCATTTTTGCTTATTTTAAACTCAAGTGCGCTTCAGCGCTTTACGAGATCGGACTGCAGTCTAGAACTAATTATATCGTCTAACCAAATATCCAAACACGCAGCGCCACAACGCTGAGGTATGGTTTCTCAATATCAAAGACTTTAAGCACACAGAACGGACATGGCTTTTGTACCTACGAAACATTGTGAAGAGTATATTAGTTAAAAAATAGTAAAATAAAGTTCAAAATTAGGTATTACTGAGGGTCACTAACTACGCTATTCAGTTTTTGAAAGTAAAGGTACAATTGGCTTTTTACTAGAAACAAAGTGTTACTAAGTTTTTTAAATCTAGATTTTATATTATGATAATATAAAATCTAGATTAAAAAAAGTTAATAATCGTATTTTGCATACATACATTTAAGTAAATAATATTAAAAATAAAATACACTTTAGATTTTTTAATTAAAGTTTTTAATATTTTTGAATTAAAAATATTAATCCGAATTTGGTGTATTTATTTAGTAACTTATTTTAAGAGAATACGTACGAGTAATTGACATTATATAGTTATGAAGGGAATAATAAATATGCTCCTTGGAGTGTTTCAACCATTTGGGAGTTATGTTGATAAACAGACACGTCAAACTTTTTTCATCGTGATTAAAAAATAGGTAATTTACTCAATGTTGCTAGTTGTCATATCTGTCCACTTAATCTATGAATTTCACTACGTCAACATGGCTGCCTATTCTGTGTCGTGAAGCATTGTCTTTCGCGATTACAAATCGACAAAATAATAATGTATTCGGGCGTGTTTAATTCCAAAATCTGAACTTACATGTGAAAAGTGATTCCATCGCTTTTATTTGTTTTTCCCGACTGGTTTCTGCAGTATCTGAGGACGCAGGATGGCATTTTGAATACACAATTCTCGCGTGGGATATCTATGAGTGCCCAGCTGCGTGTGGGTGAGTACATGCCGGCTAGCTGGTCCTACCTATTCGACTTTGCTCGTTTGAGATGTCGAGTCCAGTATATAGAGGTCAATGAATATACCAAGTGAAATTACTTGGTTATCGAGACTTAAAAACGAATGTCTCGGGGTGCCGAGCGCAGTGCATTGTCATCCAATGGTGACTGTAATGGACAGACGTGATGCTTACCATCAGGCACCGGCTTGTCCGTGACGGCACTTATTAATACTCTCGAGTAGAAAATCTGTGGCCAAGCACCTAATATGTGTTCCAGCAGCAGTCCTTGAAATTTAGTCATACTAGGCCTAGCTCGTTTACTATCCTCAACCACATCATGACTAATCAACAGGTGAGATAGCCATGGGCTAGCCTATCAGCTGTAAAGAAAAGTAACGCGATAAATGGAGAGGAAATTTTCTACCTATACTAACATTATTCGTTTACTACTAACAAACCAATCAAACCGTCCACCTGGATAGTCGGCTAGAAATTTTGTTCTCAATAGACCAAAAGTGTCCACTAAATTATATACCTAATATTTTTTTATAATGGTTCATCAGGGGGTCTTCACCTGATGATAAGCGAAGATGAAATCAAGAAGCGATTACCATCGCCATCCCTATGATGTCCAGAGAGATGCCCACTTGAAAGATCCACACGGTCATTTTTTTTATATGCTTCATAGGTTAGCCTTTGACCACTATCTCACCTGTTAAGTAAGTGATGATGTGGTCGAAGATGTTGTTCAGGCTAACCTAGAATTACTGGCTCTCAAAGACAGCTGCCGGAACACACCGTTAGGGGCTTGACGACAGATTTTCTTACTTGAGGGTGGTAGCTTGCAAGGCGGGCATTCGCAAAATGCCCTACCGCCATGCTGTAAGTCGTGCCATCCTAAGACAACAACCGGGACCGACGGCTTAACGTGCCCTCCGAAGCACGGAAGCGTTCAATAGTAATGTCACCAGTGATCACCCATCCAAGTCATGACTGCGGCGGACGTTGCTTAACTTTGCAGATCGGTCATTTGCGGCTGCAAGGAAATTTAAGACATTAGGCGTCTATACGACGCGCTTAACAATGTAGACTATATGCTGTTGTTCATGACGTCATCGCGCATTAAGGACTGTATAGATGGGGGTTGGGTTACAATACTTGGCAGTTCTATTAATAATGTTAGTTTTAATGATTTAGTTCTACATGTAGCCCTTTTCTGTCGTGTGAAGACCTCACTGTGTTTATGAAATAAGAAAGATCAGTTTTAGCGAAAATAAACAATTCTCGAATATACATACACGGTAGTGGAAGTATATAATATTTTTGCCTCTGGTTTACCAGTTTCTCGATTTATTATTTATTTTATCCCTAAATGTCAAAATAACAATTCCCAAACAAAACTATTTTTCGAATTATATTTGAAAATACTAAATTTTACGGAAATCTGGCACAAAAGCATAGATATTAAGCTCAAGGATATACATGCAAAGTTTCACCGAGTATGAACTCTTAGTATTTAAAATGTGATGAAAGTAGGTTTGAATGGAGAGCGCTCAGTGAACTCTACTCTTAAACGTGTGTGAACTATAGTTGAACTTTTAATTTACAAATATTCCATTCAACCTGATTTTCATGTAACATTTGGAGAGTGCCGAATTTCTAGAAAACTTTTGGATCTTACCGCAATTGATAGAACATGCTTGGAGAAAGCTATGTTTGAAACAAATATTTTCCCCTAAATGATCCCTTTTGATAAACTAAAAAATGGTTGCAATGACAATATATATGTCATGGCCACATCGTAAAATTGTCCATTTCATGAAATGTTCAAATTAAGTTGCCCACATCATGAAATGCGACCATTTCATGAAATTCTTGAACATTTCATGATATGGACAATTCTACGAAGTGGCCACGACATATACATACCTAAATACATAAGTAAATAATAAGTAGTAACATGAGATTCAAGAGATCACATCTTAACTCCTAGTCCTAGTACATTTTACTTCATGTACAAGGAGACGACCTGAATTCCATAACACACTTAAAAAAATATCTATGTAACCAACAAAAAAACATACAAATAAACAATAGACAGTAGATAAACATTCATAATCTGGCACAATAAATGTGGCACTCTGACTGGTTCTCATATATATGATGTTTATTGTTAATTCGTACAATACAGAATGCTTCCAGTAATTTGGATTTTGGATTAGATCAGTAGAATCAGTACTAATATTATAAATGCGAAAGTAACTCGGTCTGTCTGTCTGTAACGCTTTCACGCCAAAACTACTGGACCGATTTGAATGAAATTTGGTATGGAAATAGTTTGAGACCCGGGAAAATCATAGGATAGTTTTTATCCAACTGCGCAAAAAGAGGTTAATGTTTTTACGCGATAACCGACATACGCGCGGGTGGAGCCGCGCCCGGAAAGCTAGTGTTTAATAATTGGTAATTTGGATTTGGTAAAGGTAATTTGGATAAGATGATGCAGTTTTTGTTGCAAATTGATTTATTCCACAAAATCAATACAATGGCATTCATGGATAATCTCTAACTTTATGTAGATAACGACTTTGACAATATACAGTGTTATTGGAAAAATGCTAACAACCTCTTAGGGTTGACTTCTACTAGTCCTAACAAACATATTGAGATAAAAAAAAATATGTTTGTTTTTTTTGTTTCTTTTTTGTTTTTTATAAATATGTTTTTGGCGGAATAATCACGAGGACCACCTGATGATAAGAGTCATTTGTAACTGTAATGTATTAATTCATATTTTTCATTACTTTGCTCGATGTCAATATTCAAGTCTATTCAAACGGAACACGGCGTGGTCCAATGTTCGAAAAAGGATAATATACAAAAAAAAACAAAACAATAGAATAAACATCTCAAAATGTTTGTTAGGACTAGCAGAAGTCAACCCTAAGAGGTTGTTAGCATTTTACTAATAACCCTGTATATTTATGTGACTCGTCTGATAAAGAGAAAAAACACATCCCACTAATCACAGTCCGCGGACGTTTTGCGGACAAAATACGAATATAATCGTTCCACAACAAAGGAGATCTCAGTTTCTATTGAATTCAAGGATCGCTAGCCAGGTTTCTGACCCTGCCAACGAGACTGATTGTCGCCTACAGAACCTAAATACCAAAGAGGAGAAAGCTTTTAGCAAAATCCGACTAAAATATAACTGCAGGAAGTTTGTACAGCGTGGTTTTTCCATAAGTGGCTATTAGTAGCTGCCTTGTCGCAAGTCTAGGTTTGTTCTTAATGTAACTGTAACAGCCGAATCGTCTACTGCTGAACACAGCCTCCCCCTATTAAGGGGGTATTTGCCATAATCTCCACGCTTAGCAGGCGTATTGGGGATCGTAGGGAAAGTTGGCAGTTATTTAGAAGGTGCTGCTGCCCACCTTCCAGTATTTTTCCCCTAGTCGCCTCTTACGACATCCACGGGATGATATGGGGAGGTGCAATTCTAACCCGGCACTACACGGAGCTAGGTTTATAGTATAGCTTTATTATGGGTGTACGATGGAACACGCACTAGGCCCACCTGATTTTATGTTGTAACCCGATGTTATTAGTCACAATTCACGAACTGCACTGCGCCCTTCCAATGAAAAACGCAGTCGTTAACAAGTAATTTCATAGTTACTAACTGGCTCTGAAGGACTGCTGCCGGAACTGACCGTAATGTGCCTGGCGACAGATTTTCTACTTGAGGGTGGTTAACCAGGTGAGCATTCACAAAATGCCCTTACACTATGCGGTAAAGCTCCAGCCGGTGGTAACTATGACCAGGTCGAAACAGACCAGCCACACGGCAGTCCTTAGCTATTAGCTAGTTAACAGTGTCGAACTGTACCGCGCCATCATCAGTAGTAAGCAGTATTAAGCATACAGTTAAGTCTGATTTTTTTTTTGTGACGCAACAAGCTCGAGGCCCACCTGATGTTAAGCGGTTTCCTCTGCCTATAACAGATGCATTTCGTCACAAGTGACGAATTGCACTGCGCCCGTCACCTTGAGACATAGTTGTTAAGTCTCATGTGCCTGTAATTTCACTGGCTCTCAAGGACTGCTGCCCGAACACGCCGTTAGGTGCTTGCCGACAGATTTTCAACTTGAGGGTGGTCGCTAGCCAGGCGGGCAATCGCAAAAAGCCCTTCCACCATGCGGTGAAGCTCAAGCCCGCGGCGGGATTCGAACCATGCACCTGCTGCGCGGCAGTCCATCGCCAATGCCACTGAGCTATCACTGCTTCAAATTTAATTATTACTTACTGCCGCTCTAGGACTATTGCTGGAACACACTGATAGGTACTTAGCAATAGGTTTTCTACTTGAGGGTGGTAGCTAGGCGGACGGGTACTAGCCAAATGCCCTACCATTCCACCACAAGGTGTTCAGGCCGTCTGCGTCGGTGGAAATCGAACCCTGGAGCTGCGGCACGGCACTCTATAGCTATTACGGCTAGGCTTTAGTTCTACTCGCATTTTGTCTTTCCTTTCTTTTTAGCCATCTTGTTTCAATAACAAATCGCCAATATCAATAGTCTAGGTAAGCATTATCAATATTATCATAGCTCAATATTGAAGGACAAAATTGGAAATAATTACATTAGATGAACCTTGCCTTGCACGTGTTTGCAAGCGGCACGTGCAAGGCTGGGGAGAGTGGGGGCTGTCCTTGAAAGTTACCAAGCTATTTATGTACATTATCCTGGCTTTTTTTGATCTGGCTATTATAAGGTTATTAGAGGACTGTGAAAAGAGACGCCATAACCAGGAAAATTTATTTGTGGACATTTATATTATTCATTCTCTTTGATCATTTTCATTTAAACTTTGCACTTTCTTAACAGCTAGAGAACTTTATTAATAGCTTTATTAAATGATAGATATTAATAATGTTGAAAAACGCTGGATACGGAAACAGTTCATTTGTTGTTTAAGCTTAAACATCACTCTATCATACTTATATTTTGAAGCGCTCGAAGCGAAGTTTGCTCGGCCCTTCTTAACCGATCAGCAAAGTTAAGTAACGTCCGCCGCAGTCATGAATTGGATGGGTGATCGCTAGTGACATAACTACTGAGCGCTTCCGTGCTTTTGAGGGCACGTTAAGCCGTCGGTCCCGGTTGATGGCAGTCGTTATAGCATGGTGGTAGGAGATTTCGAATGCCCGCCTTGCTATCTACTACTCTCAAGTAGACAATCTGTCGCCAAGCACCTAAAGGTGTGTTTCGGCAGCTATCCTTGAGAGACAGTAATTCTACATTAGCCTGAACAGCGTCTTCGAGCACATCACCACTAACCATCAGGTGAGATTGTAGTCAAAGACTAACCTATAAGACAATAAAAAAAATATGTGAGTGAGTATGTGATGATGTGGTGTATGTTTTTACTTACTATTCAGGAGGATACTATTCATCATCATCATATGGGTGAAATCTTGGAGTATAGCTTGTTTGATATAAACATCCGGTGAACTTGAAAGAAAGAGGACCCCGCAGTCAGTGGCAGGTGTCAAAATAAATTTTGAAAATTTATTTTGTCACAGTCCGTGGCAAAATAAATGTAAAGATTAAAGAGGTTAATTTAGTTTTATAAATTTAAAGTAAAAACTGCATGTGTAAATCAAATAATTAAATAATATTAGCATAACATTAACAAAACTTAGAATATATAAAAAAAGTATAAGATCTTAATTTATACAAGATACAACACCTTGAACACTAACTTACATCTAAGTAAAATAAAGTTAATAAATGATGAATGGAGTATGACACTTGTAAAATAGTAATATATGTTATTAAATAAAACTTGGTCGGAAAAGAGTACGGACCAAGAGTCAGTAGTGCGTAGTTTAATTAAAAAAAACACATCCGGTGAGTATGTAACGCTAAGGGAAAAAATACTTAGAACATATTGTTGTTATGAGTACTAGGGTGGGGAAAGACCACATAGCACGAAGGGGTCATTGACCTTTGACCGTATTTGAAATAAAATATTTTCGGACGCATCGCAGACCGCTGCCGCGGCAAGTTACCTTCGCTCGCTCGACTCACGCGTTGTTGTGGTCATAACTAACTGAATAAGTCCCACCTCGCTTCAAATTTTTTTGACTTTGACTTCTAAATTCTCTTCGCACCTAAATATGACTTTGCCCTAGACTAGTCATTTCTCAATTCTTTTTTCCTAAGGGTCCCAAAAAGTACACTCCAAACAAACATCCATATACTTTCACAATTCAAGGCTCCTGATTTTAGAAACAAATGACTTTCATACAAATTCCAATTTCACCCTCTCAATTAGGCTCTGTCGCAAAATGCTTAGTTGATATCTCGTACCTGTAAACTACCTGCTAAATTTCAGCTTCATAGGTCAATTAGTTTTCAAATGATTCATTGAAACATCCTCTCACTGAACTCAAAAAGTGTGTTACGAATAGGTCACACGCGAGTGACCTTTCGCTTCAATTGACCGATCGCGCGTGAAGGCGAGTAGAAACGAAGAAGAAAAGTCTCCGTTTCAGTTTGGGCAACAATGTTTTCGTATGTCTGTCCAGATTTCCAGCTGTTCTCCCTACAGGTCACATTTTTCAATCGATCTTAATAAATTTAAATAAAAAACAATGCGATAGAACTGGTTAAATTTTGCATGCCTCGACGAAAGATGTGCAGAAACAAATTACCTGCCACTTGAACGGGTTTTGATTTCAAAATTATATTTTGTTTAGAACAGCTCTTAAAGAGTCCGCTTCTGCTGGCTAGAACTTTCTCAAGGCTAGAACTAAAAATACCATCATGTAAATAGAGAGGCATTCGGAACTTTTACTAACTTGTAATCCTGCAGTTAAATGTGATTCTTGGCAAGAGCAATAATGTCATTATGTCTGGCTTCTGTGCCCCATAGGGGTGTACATTTTCAAATATATCGATATTTATAACGACATTTTTATCGAAGTGCGTAAACGTTATATATGAAGTATCGATTGCGCTATAGGATATTATCGAAAAAACTATAGCCATGATTATCCTTTTCAGCACATAACCTAGCCTATTACGGAGCGAGTCGAGATGATCCACTAGCAACACCTCGCAGTTTCATCCGCGCAGACAATAATGAAAAGCATTCTGTGTTAATTCAGGACCTTAATTATCTATATTCCAAGTTTACCCATATTGATTCAGCCGTTTCAGCTTGAAGCAGAAACAAACACACACTTCAGGTCAGTTTCAGGCAAATGGAAGCACCAGCCACCACTTTCAAAATCAAGGTTACTTAAACAAACACAAGAAACCATTTTTAACAATCAAAAGTCAATTCGACCACATCTTTCAAAATTCAAGTGATGCCACATACAAAAAAAGGTTTCGCTACAATTCGAGTTGAACGTCAAATGTCATCCAGAGACCACAAAACAAGTAGATGGTGCCACCGCGAAGTTGTGTTCGGAACAAACTGTTAACGTTTCGACCGTAGATCATATTTGAATTTATAGGCAGCTAAATTCAAGAGTAGATAGAAATGTGCCTGTCAACATCGTGAACGTGGAACGTGCAGAGCAGCAGTGGGATCTGTATAAGACAACCAAATTTGATAGTAGACCTAGTTCCCGGGCAATAGAGGGCCTACCCTCGCCCAAAATCCGGTGGAGCTGGACGACCGATAGCGGTAGCCAGCATCTATGTCCACTCTAAAAAAAAATTTGTCTGAGTTTGTATTGACGTGAAATAGATTAACGCGCCATTTTTAAATATGCATACACTAGATAATAATTTTCACTGCATAAAAGTTAGTCCTAATACTAGTTTTAGTAGCCTAGCCTTATTACCTAGGTACGTAATTTTAATCAAACAAATAGGCAGGCAGTAAAGTAATACCGAAAGAAGTAATGAGTATAACCTACTCCGGAATTTCGTTGAAAGTAACTTATCCTTATCTACCGAAATGTCGATTTATGTCAACGACGATGGACGTATATCGCTCAGTTATTGCGTCAACTAATTGACAGATTCAATTAGTTAATCGGCTAGTCTATAGTTAACGTTCAACGATCTAATATCGTTAATGGCGAGTGCATCAACCTATCACTATCATCGATATATTATTGCAACCCTATGCCTATGCCGCCACTCATCGATATTTACGTCGCCGAAAGCTAAGGCTGGTCGCCTCAAACATTTATTCACTACAAACAGTTCATCTACCCTTGTGAACCTTACATGAACTGTGATAAACCATATACCCTGACATTTTTACTCTAATTAGTTTCCAATAAACGGAACGCAGTAGAATAGGGTCGTTATTTGTACGGTAGGTAAGTAACGACGAGAGGGTTCCGTACAAACGGCGAGGGAAAACCTGTGAATCAGGAGGGACGGACTTCCCTAATGATATACCATGATTGGAATTACTTTGATACTTCCGTTTACATTGGTTCAACAAAGTTTAATTCCTTAACAACGTCAACATTGATACATATTTTTTGTGTTCTAATTGTAAATAATTAAATTTAAATATTTGGGATAGAAAAAAAACCAGGCTGTGTATCAGCCGGATCGTCCACTGCTGAACACAGCCTCCCCTATTTAGAGGGTATTTGTTATAATCCCCACGCTTGGCAAGCGTCTTGTGGATCACAGTGTAAGATTTTATTTTTGTTCTTTAGAAGGCGTTGCTGTCCACCATACAGTATTTTCCCGTAGTCGCCTCTTACGACACCCACGGGAAGATATGGGTAGGTGCAATGCTGACCCAGCACTCCACGGGGAAGTATACACTAAACAAATTCAATGTGCAATAACGATAAAGCTACGTACTGGTTCTCGATTAGAAAAGCAAGATCCGACTAAGATAGATACTAGTAGATAGATAGTTTTATTTTAATTAAGTAATGTTATTGTTAAGGTATGAAACCTTAAAAATAACATTACAAAGAAACAACAAATAAACGTACACAAAGTGCGGTCTTATTGCTTAAAGCAATTTCTTCCAGACAACCGATCTGAGAAAAAATAACGCTCAAAAATTAGCCAGGTTGGCAGTTAACAAATCAAATATTACTTATATAATAGTTACCTAACTAAATATATACACTTTTACACCTATTTAAATAAATACATATACATATGTACTTACATAAATTAAATATTATCTAAATAAACGTACATACAGACACTAAATAAATACATACATAATTGGACTAAGGATGCCGTGAAGCATATCGATCATGAAATAAAGTGAATCAGCCTACGTAAAAATATGTACATTATTCGCATGTACATTATTTGAATGGTGGTAGGGCATTTAGCGATTGCCCGCCTGGTTAGCTACCACCCTCAAGAAGAAAATATGTCACCAAGCACCTAACGGTGTGTTCCGGCAGCTGTCCTTGAGAGCCAGTAATTCTAGGTTAGCCTGAACAACATCTTCGACCACATCATCACTTACCATCAGGTGAGACAGTGGTCAAAGACTAACTGTAAACTATCAGGAATAAAAAAATATAAAAAAAAAACAAAAAGAAATTGCAGGAATAAGCATCACATCATTAAATAAGTTCACAATATTATGCAGCAATCGCCTACTTATGATACCAATAAAACACTGACCGAATCTCAACCTACTTAACCTTCCGCAGGACCCGGAGCATGGGAACGGATGCAGCAAAAACGCGGTAACGTGACGCCGGAAGTGAGGTCGGGAGACCGGACGCGCCGCCGCAGCCACCCGCTCGCCTTATGGCCTGATCTGATCACATCGCTCCTTTGTGCCCTTGTGGCCCTATGCGAAGAAAACCACAAGATTATTATAATATTTTGAGCGATCATAGCGTGGCGTGGAGCGCATAGCGTTATTCCAGATTGTAAACTGTCTGTATACCAAATTTCATACAAATTTGTTCAGGCGTTTGAGCGTGAACAAGTAACAAACATACAAAGTGGGTACATCACACACAGTCACAAACATTCGCTATTATAATATAAATGTTAAAATTCATTTAAAAAATTACATTTTTTATTCCTTTAATAAATAATATATTTCAATACCAAAAATTTAAACACAACACGACGCACTCTGGTATCCAGTGTCGATAATTAGTTTACGAAGCGACAATCATATATTCTGCGGTGCTACGCCCGAAAGCCTGCTACATGCGCTTATTAGTACGGCTTTGTTTATGTACCCCTTACACCCTACTCTTTTCTGTTTTGGTGGACCAGATATAAGTAGAATTATATTATAAGGAACAAAACCGATCATTTTTAAGTGTCTCTACGTGGAAAAATTACCTAAGTTTAATCATTCTACAAAGATTTTAAGGTAATGTATCATTTGAGGATTACGGCAAGTCCCCCTGATAGGGGAGACATTGTTAATCGGGGGACGGCAGGTTCAGGTTGATGTCATGATGATGATAAAGTGATTTTACTTGCTACAGTGCATCTATGTAGAATATTTTATCACCATACTCTCAAGACAGACACCCCGTGGGGTGCCGGACTACAGCAGTTGCAGCCCCCCCATTTTTTCTGTGGGGGTTGTAAGAGATGATGAAGAGAAAAATACTATAAGGTTGACAGCAGCTCCTTTTCAGAAACCGCCATCTTACACTGTGACAGCTGTATATGTTATTAATTAAATTTCTATATAGTTATATACCAATACCAATATAATATTCCAATGCTTGCACTTTAGGTGACCTGTACGAGGCCTACCTACCCTTGTTGCTACAGCCTAGTACTGGTAGTCATCCATCTAAATCGTGAATCTACGACACCAAGAAGAAGACTATAATATAGTTTCGTGGATTGTGTTTTATTTTATAACTATTCACACATATTCTTCCTCCTAGATTCACACAGTCATCCTTTTACCAGAGAGCAGTGTTAGCAACAAAGAGTATATCCACCGCAGGCGGTCACAGACAGCGAAGTCCACCAGCCATAGATAAGCTATCCTAGGACACCAGAGTGACCAAGTCATCTGCCAACCTGTGGGTCATGGCCCTCTTATTATACCCCCTTTAATATAATAAGGTTCAGTGGTAGTCATTTTGCTGTTGATGTGGGATGATGTGAAAACAGACTCTTGCTTTAGGAACCTACTGTTGGTAATAAGTTTGAGCATGAAATAAAAATCCACGCCGGTACGACACGAGTTAAGTTATTTAGTGGAAGTGTTTTGTTTTTGTTATTGTAAACGATTAGTATAAAAATGTTGTTTTTCTCTTATATAATAAAATAGACGATAATTGTGATAATACCATATTACCGGAAAACAATAAGCTACTAAAGACGCATACCCAATTATCTCGTTACACAAGCTCGAAGTGGCTCAAATAGAAAATTACCTATACTTAAAAAAGTACAGTATTTCTTAACAAGCACTATTGCGTGCTGAGCGAAAATCATCTTTAAAAATTATTGGAGTACAAAATTTTATGCCCAAGGCAGGAATCGAACCCGCGTCCTCAAAATTCGCGTCGGGTGCCTAAACCACCTCGGCCACCTGGACTCGGCATGTCTAGCCGAAATTTTGTAGTCCAATAATTTGTAAAATATGAAAGTACCTAAACTATATTATCGCCCGTGACACTTTGATGTTTTTTAGGGTTCCGTACCTGTGGTGTATAGATAAATATAATAATTGATTATGTGCGCCTGCGACACCCGCTCCCCGCCATTACGTTGACAGACGTCGGCGCGAACGGAAGTGCCGCGCACCAAGTGATTGATTTTTGTGTTTGATTCTAAACCACCAGTACCCAAACACCAGACATAACAGTACCCAAAGGGGACTACATGGGACCCTATTTCTAAGATTCCACTTTCCGTCTTTCTGTCACCAGGCTGTATCTCATGAACTGTGATACCTAGACAGTTGAAAGTTTCACAGATGATGTATTACTGTTGCCGCTACAACAAAAAATACAAAAATGTGGCCAAGTGCGGCTCGCACTTGTTGCCCTCTAGCAAGATCGTCCTACTCTTGTCCCACGGATGAGAGGTCGGTATAGAATGTCTTCCCTAACAACACAAAAGACTACAGAAAAACATAGCGTCGTTATTTTATTTCAAGCAATGCCGCTCTATCCTTCGTTTGGAATTATTTCGTTCCCGCTACGGTTCCAGTCAGCACGTTGTGACAGTGGGAGCGCTGTTAAACGCCTAATGGGCAGCAACTCCCCACTCAAAACTGCAAGTAGTGACGTGTGCTCATTCAACACATTTTTTTGCTTAGTCGCCTTTTACAACATCGAACAGGAGTAACTGCTACATTTTTGTAATGTAATCCGCGGTGCATGTGTCAGTGCAAAAATAAATATATTAAAATTATAGGTTTGCGACATCGTTAGCAAATTTAAAGCTACTTGCAAAAAAAATTACTTTATTTGTAGAACTTATAACGTAAGATGATCTTCAAATGTCGCTCCATCCTCATTAGAGGTTAAAAATGAGAGGAAAAATAAATGTTATGAGTAGCATATAGCCTATAACAGATGTATTTCGTCACAAGTCACGAATTGCACTGCGCTCTTCACCTTGAGACATAGTCGTTCAGTCTCATGTGCTTGTAATTTCACTGGCTCTCAAGGACTGCTGCTGGAACACACCGTGAGGTGCTTGGTGACTTATTTTCTACTTGAGGGCGGTAGCTAGCCAGACGGACAGTCGCAAAATGCCTTCCACCATGCGGTGAAGCTCAAGACCGCGGCGGGATTCGAACCATGGACCTCCTGCGCGGCAGTCCAAAACCACTGAGCCATGACTGTTTCAATATATATATGTACTGGCAGCATTATTATATGTACTGGCAGCATTTCCCCTTTGAACTGAGTGTATATATATATATTATAATCATTGCAGTTCAACTAGGCAATGCTGGCAGCATTGCCCAGTATATGCTGGGCACGCTACCAACTGGTGGCTGGAGCATTTGGACTGCCTGTGATTCTGCAATGGCTTATAAATTGTCTTAACGCTTTTAATGTAAAAGTTGTAGTATTGTATATAGTTCGTAGTGTTTTGTTTATATATAATATCTACTGCTTAATATTTACGTATCGTAAATACACGATCCAGCCGGCACCGGCAAGGGGAATCCATGAAATGTTATAAAGTAGTTCGTCTAACTACGGTAATATGATTAACTTGGGGCAAATAATATTCAACGAGTTGAGAGTTTGTTGTGATCAAGTACAGTTCTGTTGTTGGTAAACAATTAACAAGTGAAGGACACCTATCGGCTTTTGGAATATTTTGATGTATGTCTTTATAATGATTATGTTGTTATGGTGGTACGATCATATAATTAGGTTAGCCTTTGACCACTATCTCACCTGATGGTAAGTGATGATGTGGGCGAAAACGTTGTTCAGGCTAAAGATGTTGATGACTTTTTAACCGACTTCCAAAACAGGAGGATATTCTTAATTCGTCTGTTTTTTTTTATCGTTGTTTTGATTCTTTGTCGTTTGGTCCCATTTAAATTTCATCAAAATCGGTCAAGCCGTTGTTAAATTACACTTCAATAACTGAAAAATATTTTCCTTTCTTGATGATATAGTCATTGACAATGTATAACAATCGATTCCGTAAATAGCAAGGGTCAATAAAAAAAGTTAGAAAAAACTTTACCTACAAATGGAACCGAATTTAACACCCAAAAGTGTGAAATAACTTGTCGAAGTCGGTACCGTGCGCACAATATTTTGATAATAGGTACTTTTGAACTACCATGGTACCGACTTCAATAAGTTATTTCTCACTTTTGGGTGTTGAAGGGGAATGGGGGTTTAACCAAAAAATTCAATTTTTTGGCAAAATTTTATTAACCGTTTGTAGCGAAGTTTGCTTACCCGTTCGCTAAGTTAAGCAACATCCGCCGCGGTCATGACTTAGATGGGTGACCGCTAGTGACATTACTACTGAACGCTTCCGTTCTTCGTAAGGCACGATAATCCGTCGGTCCCGGTTGTTGTCTTAGGATGTCAGTCGTTACAGCATAGTGTAGGGTATTTTCCGAATGCCCGCCTGGCTAGCTACCACCCTCAAGTAGAAAATCTGCCATCTATCAGTGTATTCCGGCAACTGTCCTATCAATTTTCAGCAGAGTAATTTCGTGTAGGCATTTTGTAAATGGCTATCTCTCAAGCGCTGCCACTAGCGTAATGCCACTACCGGTGACTCATCAAAGTCAATACCTCCACGGACGTTGCTTAATTTAGTTGATCGGTTAAACGACTAAGTAAGTTACGCTACGAGCGCTTTGACGATAAAGTCAAGGAACATAACCTGATAAAGTCAGAATGTGTGTGGTTATAATGAAATTGTATGCGATTCCGAGCTTTCTGATTTAATATGAGAGGTATATGATAGCATGATAGCCCGACGAACGACGGACATTTGGTTATATGAACTTTTTAAATGTCACTTTCTATTTCACAATGAACCTGCCAAGAGCCTGACTTAAATGTACTGTACTGTAACAGCCGGATCGTCCACTGCTGAACACAGCCTCCCCTATTAGGTATTGCCATAATCCCCACGCTTGGCAGGCGGCTTGGGGATCGCAGTGTAAGTTGGCAGTTCTTTAGAAGATGCTGCTGCCCACCTTCCAGCATTTTTCCCTTAGGCGCCTCTTACGACTTCCACGGGATGATATGGGGAGGTGCAATTCTAACCCGGCACCTCACGGGGATCTCAAATGTACCTTTTTAAAATTTAAACGATATATAAAACGCATAGTAAAACGTCGAAATTGTGTTATAAATTTTAAAGCAGTGATGTCTCAGTGGCGTTGGCTATACTATGCCGCACAGCAGTTCCATGGTTCGAATCCCGCTGCGGGGTTGATCTTCAATGCATTTTGGTAGGGCATGTTGCGAATGCCCGCCTGGCTAGTGACCATCTCAAGTATAAAATATGTCGCCAAGCACCTAACGGTATGTTCCGGAAGCCGTCCTTGAGAGCTGTTATTTCTAGGTTAAGCCTGTTAACACCTTCGACCACATAATTACTTACCATCTGGTGATATTGTGGTCAAGGGCTTACCTATAGCAATATAAAAAAATATTAATTATATGCTAAGAATAATACTATGTTATTAAGAGATGATATTTTTTTTTGTGTTTTAATGCCCACTCCGAGCCAAGAGCGCCCGCCGCCGTAACACTGGACCGCGTTGTGCTACATAAAATAAGTTACATAATTAATTGCTAGGAAAGGGTTAGTTCGAACCAGAAGCGATTTTCTTGTCCCTCTTGATAAGGTTTTCTATTTTATTAATAGGAATATTTTTAATACATTTAAGATATTTACAAGCGTAATTTAGAGTCAACTTTGCGATTTTAAACTGTCGAGAAAATTTTGAGGAAACGTGTTTCGGACTTTTCTTGGCCTTAGGTACTGTGATCAAGATTAACATATAATTTTCTTAATGCTACAAACTAAATACATTTTGCTAAAAATTTGTTCAGGTAAAGCTATGAAGCTTTTGTAAGCCTCTTGATAAATAAATTAAAAAACTTATCTTTAAGGTACTATGTAGCTTGCGCCGAACACATGTACGGATATAACGATTTCCTAACTAGCTCCTGAACTAGTTTTATCACACTGATATGACAAATGCGATAGTTTGTGGCTGTGTGCCTGAAGATGTGAGTGTGTTCGTTTGTACTCCCTTCACGTTGAAACAGCTGAACTGAATTGAATGAAACTTAGAACATGCATAGTTTAGGTCCTGGACTACAGACTACATAGGATACTTTGCATCGTTATAATTATAACTTTTAATTATAGTCTTCGTGGTTGAAACCGCGGGGCGCATCTTGTTTCTCAAAAACTTAAAACTCGATATACGAGTATATTTATGAAGATAAGATCATCCGCTCCCTATCAACAATGGCTGATATGATCCACCGAGCACAAAGATTGCGTCTCGCTCAGCTTTTTTTTATTTCACATTGGATACTTACGTATTAGACACGTTTTTATACATTTACCTTTCGAAATGTGTACACAAGTTAATGTACATGTGCAATGTGTTGTTGAGCCCCAGTTATGTAGAATAAAACTCGTCTCTATAAATCTTACTCCTGCCCAAGTCCTGTTATAGGAAGGTAAGTACGATGTCAGATACATTACAATAACGTCTACCTATTAGTTTTTAAGTAAAATTTCTTACTTCTTAATATGCTTAATAATGCACTAAATGACAAAATATAAAATAAATCATATTTCCCATTTCCCCGCGGAAACTCTAATGAAACTTTAATTGCCGTTTATCGTTTCAAGCTAATCGATAGTTAATTGTACACCATCGGTTATTGGCCTACAATCGATCCAGCATCCTGCAGGATGTCCCTTGCAACTTGACACCACGCATCGAAAAACTTAACTTTGCATCCTTTCAACACCACCGCAACGTAATTTTATACGTTGAGGTTTCAGTAATAAGGGTTAAATCTGTTGTCAAGTATCGTTCAATGCAGATGTTGATAAAGTTGTTTGTTTAATAGGTACTTTACAATGTTCGAAGCATCTGTTCGCCGAGGTGTGTTGAGTTTGCTACTTGATCACGAGTAATATTTTTTTCCCATATTTTGTGCAGGATGTGATCTATTTTTGAGTGCGCAGGTGTTACTCTAGGATGTTGATTGTTGACAATTTTCTAGATAGAAAAAGGACTCCCACGCGTATAGTGTACTATTTCGTTACTAACATCCTTTTCTTTCTGTTGCTTGATATAGTAGTTACATCATATATCTTAAAAATAAACAAGCAAGTCTTGTAATATTATTTTTCGTGTAAATCGCAAACGGTTCTAACGATTTGGCTCCAAGTCCAGCAATAAAGTTTTGTTTATAAGCGTATTGATAGATAATGAATAGATTCAGGCGTTACTTTGCGGAAATCCATATTTAATAATAACAAATATTTTTAAAAGTATCTTAAGAAAACATTAAATAATATTTTAATAAAACACTTAAAAAAGTATAAAAATATATCTAGTGACAATTCCGTCTGATTTTCCTGTTATCTACGTGATGTCACAAACATCACGCAGCCTAACCGGAAGAATATCCGACTAGTTTCACTTCTAAACGAAGCATCTTCAGGGTCTTGACTCACCGTATTAATCGACGTATATAAAACCCACCTCTATCAAGAGGTGGGTTTTAAAAAACGCAAAATTTTTTTAAAACCATGAATCGATAAACACTGTTTTGATTGACTGATTGTTTCAAGTGACCTACAAAATTCATGAAATGGCGCTATATGACATCTGTCATTTAGCACCATTCCATAAATTTTGTAGGTATTTGTATTGTTGTTACTGGATGGTTTCCCAATAGTATCTCAAAATTGTATTTGTATGTCTCAGTGTGAAAGGCGCAATGCAATTCATTCAAATGCATCATAGGCAGAGGTTAGTCCGCTTAACATCAGATGGAACTCGTGCTTGTTCCGTCACAATCACATAAACATATCATATTATCCGAATACATATGAATAACGTCACCAAGTTAAATTATCAAATTTAGGCATCAAATCAAAACGATTTTACAAAAAAATGCTTGGACACCCAAATACTTAACTCAAATTTTAAATTGCATCCCTATTAGCTGATGCCAAACTGTACTTAGCAATGTTCCCATTCTAGGGTTAACCTGCTTCATCATCTTTCGATCACAACATCAGTTATTAATGCCTGAGATAGTGGTCAAAGCTAGTGCCCAATCCAATACCTAATTTCTCACTGGGAAGCGCAAAGTAAAACAAATATCATGCAATGTTTTTTAAGGTAGTCTTTGACCACTATCTCACCTGACGACAGGTTATGATGTGGTAGAAGAGGTTGTTGAGGCTAGCCTAGAATTAATTGTTCTCTAAGACAGCTGCCCGAAGTCGGAACACAACTTTGGGTACTTGGAGACACATTTTCTAGTTGAGGGACTACACAGCTAGCTGCTAAGCTAGCTAGGTGGACACTTGTAAAATGCCCGACATGTGGCGTGCTCAGTAGTCATTGCCAAAAGCGGTCACCCATCCAGGTCATAATGATGTTAAGAAGACCTCTTTTGGCGTAATGTGCAGCAATACCGGACTCACGTCGACGTAAGTTGTGGTGTGCTTCTTATTAGGCGATATATATATACATACTAGAGCCCAACTATCAAGTGGGCAGCGTCCACAGCATGCTGGCAGCTGTGTCCCTTTGGATTGCAATGGTTATTCGTTGAGCCAAATAAGCGCCAGAATTTTGATCACGCGTCACATCGACTGAACAATAAGTTCAGGAAAATTAAGCGCAATTAGTTTTGCCCCCACAAACTCTGCCCCTTTTAAGATATGCTCTCGTTGGTAGTATATCCGCTACCTTTTGGGTAATGACGACAATTGGATGATCACAAGCTTTCTTTTGGCACAATGTGCGGCAATATCGCTCACATATGGATGTAAGTGGCAAGCACCTTATTAGAGGATATCTGTACTGTACTGTATCAGCCGGATTATCCACTGCTGAACACAGCCTCCGACATTTAGGAGGATTTGCTATAATCCCCACGCTTGGCGCGTCTCGGGAATCGCAGTGTAAGATAGCAGTTCCTCAAAAGGCACTACTGCCCACCTTCCGCTATTTTACCCTTAGTCTCCTTTTACGGTAACCATGGGAAGAGATGGGGCACGGGCATTCTAGCTTGGCAACCCACTGTACAATTTTATGTATTTTAGCAGTTTGGTGTGCATGTAGACTCGCCTCCTATGACAATGGTTCATAGATAATGTCTGGTGAGACCTGGGTGTTTAGAATCTGCCTACCACTTCAGGGCATGCAGGCGCCACAATTTTTTTATCCTACATACTTTGATTATTATATTCAATGCCGATTCAAGCTGAAGTGCTATTTCTTTGTGAAGCGGTACTCCAATAAACCTAGTGCGTAGCATGGTCGTAGCTACGTGCTACGAATATCGTAGCGCTCTCGTACGTACATGAAATATATTGCTATATTGCTACGCGTGATATTCTTTCGTTTTGCTTAGGTTAGGAGTTACTTTATTGCATAGCAAGAACTTGGTTTGCTAACGATATTTGTGGCAAAATATAATTTTATTTATAAATAACCGTACGTCAGTATGCAGTGTCTCTTTAACACACTGCGGCTACAGCATTTGTCTGTGTTCTCTCTCGTATTATCGTAGTTCTTAAAAGGCCCGATTAAAATGCAACTTTTTAGGGTTCCGTACAAGGTTAAGGGACAACGTTACCATGCCACAGCTGTCTGTGACATGGTAACATTGCAACGTCATTTCCAACCATATGCCGGTCCGACCTCTAAAGAGTATCTTTCAAAATGTAAAAAGTAGCTCAATGTTGGCAGACTCCGAGTATGTTAGTATAGCAGATTGTCCAAGAAAAACAATAATAAAACCAGTTAATGATAAAGAGAAGTATACATCAAACTAATGTTTTGTAACACAGTTGTTAAGTCTCATGTACCTGAAATTTACTGGCTGTCAAGGACTGCTGCCGGAACACACTGTTAGGTGCTTATTTCGCAAAATGCCCATTCTACTTAACCAATATGTTTGTGATTTATATAAGTGACTTTACTGTCGTCATTGACGTTATAAGTTACTAGCTTTCCGTGCGCGGCTCCGCCCGCGCGTATGTCGGTTATCACGCAAAATCATTAACCTCTTTTTGCGCAGTTGGATAAAAACTATCCTATGTTTTTTCCCGGGTCTCAAACTATTTCCTTTTAATTTCATTCAAATCGGTCCAGTAGTTTTGGCGTGAAAGCGTAACAGACAGACAGACAGAGTTACTTTCGCATTTATAAAATTAGTACTGATTATTCTCATCTATGACTAGTAGAAATAGGATTGTCTATTAATTATTAGGATTACAAACTGTATACATACTTACGCATTAATACTACTTACTGCGCACATCGTCCAGATCGGATGTGGAAAAGTATTCCCTGTGATAGCAGCATTACCCCGCTGCAACGCGAGGCCCCATTTTTGTATTGTGTAATTTATTCTAAGTCTCATGTGATGCAATGTTCTTTGAAATTAAAGAATTTCATTGAATTTATGTTATCCTACTTAACCTTTCCTCAAGATCATCTTCGCTTTGTATGATCAGCATGATTTGTATGTGCAATATTCACATTCAACTTAGGTAGCTACTTCAACGTGAAGATATGATGTCGGTACTAAATCCTTGTTCTATGTGCGTAGGTACTTCCTACTACAACTAAATATTAATAGGTATGTCGGCTGGTGTAAAATAAAAGATAGCAAGTCGAAAGTTATAGTTTATATTAGATTTATAATAAGATATGTAGTCTACAAAATTTCACAAATTTTCACAACTTTATTTGAACCTAAAGCGTCTACCCATTTTATTATGAAAATAAAATTATCCGAAATGTAGCTACGAACGGCGGGGGCTCGTTTTACGTAACCATTATTTTTTAAAATATAATCTAATAGGCAAATACTTTATAATCGCATATCCTTTACATGAGTAAGTCAAAAACGAATAATGGTAAAAAAATAAAAAAATATTAATCCATAAAACCAGCCCCCCGTGAAATAAACACAACAACTTCTTTCAGATACAATAATTATACATTACATTTATTATCGTTATATTTAACTAGAGTTATACTGAATAATAATGATCCTATGAAATATAATTATGCATTTTTTTAAATTTATTCAATAGGTATAATAATACTTATTTAAGTATATCAATATAGGTAATGATTAGTTAATGCGCTACCGACTACAATAGTTATAATCATGAATGAGTCATTATTTTATTTATCATTTATTACTTTTAATTTATAAGTTCAATATCTAGAACTAGACATACACAACACAATGCAGCCTCGGCCCGATTGCGGGCTCGTAATCACAAATAAACATTGTCAACACATAAAATAATAATCAATAATAATAATACAGATAAAAATCATTCATAAAAACATTACAATAAAAATCTAAACATTAAAACACACTTAAAACAAACATTATATTAATATTATCGTAATCATAGTGTGTAATGTACGTATTATAATATCATTTAAGCGAATAATCGTATAGTCAAAAATAATTATGAGCATGGGTCGCGGGGGAGAGGCGCGGGCGGCCACCAACGACTCTAGCGGCCCCTAGCTACTCTAGCGACACTCGCTCTAGTGCAGCGACACTCTCACGACACTCTGCAGTCTCCGGCGACACTACCTTACCTAACGACGCGGCACAACCAACCCATTACCTAACAACACATTAGCTACCCTCCACTGCGCGCGCAGTGCGCACTGCTAGCGGGCACTGCGCGCGCGCACACACATTACACTAATACCAACTACTAGACTCTGAACAGACAACTGGCCGCGCACCCTGCTCCCCGCGCCGCCCCGTCCCTCGCTTATTATATTATAATAATATCTTATCCCTTTACGCTATTACGTTATGTAAGCATTATAAATTTCAATTTCTCATTTATGTCTAGTCAATAATAATAATTATACAACTTTTTTTAAATTTTTGCCTTTTTATGCGAAATTCTATCGTAACATAGATCGACTCTCTCTGCGGCGACGAGCGCAGCGCGCACTCGACGACCTAATAAAAAACGTTCATAATAAGAAAATATATAGTGAACAACTCTGCCGACTTACGTTAGGTACGGCGCGGCGGACGGGCCGTGCCGGCGAGGCGCCGACTTTTGGCACCAGTGTTTCGATTACGCGATTTTTTACTTCTTTTTTTAATATTTTTTTAACGATTCGAGTAAAAAACATCCCTACTACGAGAACGTGCGAAACGACGGGGTCTGCCGGCGGCACGCGGCGTCCCCGCGCCCGCTGGAGACGTGTGGTCGCGCGCGGGACACGCGGCCGCTTACGAGATGATGCGGATCGCCTGATGCGCCGGCGCAGAGCAAGCGGGACACGGCGCTGCGCCTCCCGCCAGCCGCTGTGCGCACTCCATGCAGAACAGGTTGTGGCCGCACGGCACCAGGGCCGCAGCAACGCCACGCTCGCAACACACGGCGCAGGCGCGCGCCGGAGACGCAGCCGGCGATGGCCGCGTGGGGCCCCACGTCCACACGCCGCCTCCCGGCGCGCAACCGCCCGGGGACTCGAACGATGGCGACTCGCCTAGCCCCTCATCGCGCTCGCTCGACGACCAGATGCCGAGCAGGTCGCCAAGCCGCGCTGAAGATCCGCCCGACGAGCACGACCCGGCAGAGGAGAATGTCGCCTCCTGCTCGGGCCGCAGCAGCGAGGCCAGCCCAGCGCGATACAGCTGCGCCAGCGGCTCGCTGCCGTCCGGTGCGCCCGGCCCGCCTGGGCCCACGCTGCCCGGCCCGCCACCCGTCCCGCCGCCCGCGCCTGCTGCCGCACCTGTGCGCAGCGCGATGTGTGCTTCGATCTCCTTGCGCGCCGCCTCCACGCTCTCTGGTAGCCCCGTCACCTCGAACACGGGCTCGCGCTCGCGGGATGGCGTCACGATGTACGTGTGAGTCGTGTGCTGGATGCGCTTGATGGTCGCACCCTTGGGGCCCACCACGAGCCCCACTACGCGGTACGGCACGCGCACCTGCGTGGTCACGTGTCCGGGCGCGCCCGCCGGCGGTGGCGGGGCCGCGCCGCACTTGCGCGATGCGCGTATCTGGGAAAAGTGCTCGGCCGCCGAGAGGATCTCGCGTTTGGCACGTGCGACGTCCTCCTTGCGACCGGTCACCACGAACACCGGTTCCTCGCCACGAACCGGAGTCTTGATGTACGTGTTGGTCTTCGCACGAAGCGCCTTTATCTTGCAACCTGGAACGAAGGAAAACGTACGGTTAATATCAATTTAAAACACAACGGCCCCACGTTGGGCGCCAAAGTTGACGTTGACGCGCGGGCTCTCGTGACTTATAAATTTCAAGGCCGTTCAGTTAAGTACTTCACAAAATTCATAGCGTTCGTGACTTTGTGAAATATTGTCAAAACGTATATTATGAGACGACGAGGTCCCAACGGGTGTATTCGCCGCCGAGGCAGCGGCGTCAATGTGTCCGCGAGTGGCTGCCGCACCACCCCCCAGCCGGCCTCCCGCCACGAGTCTATCTAGCTAGCTAAAGTACGGGTATTATACCGATTATTACATCAGTCGGCGTGAAGCCGTGGAGCGACGTGCACGTGTAGCTTGCCGATTGATAAAAATCTGCAAGATTCGTAATAAACCTTTTCTAACTTTTTTTTCAATGGTAACAATTCCTCCGTACGTATCTCATTAATTTATCTGTCATTTGTAGAGCATCAGAATGGTTAACAATGAGTAATTCATCACATCCACGTGTTCCGCAGCACAACACGGGGGCGGCTGTCCTGCCCCGTCACGTGGTGGGCCGCCGCTCCGTCCCTCTCTCGCGCCCAATGCGGCAAACCGTAGCGTCTCTACACGAGATCTTGACTTTTCGAGACGTTATTGTGACGACCTACATTCGCCTCATGAATTCGATAAATATGTGAGGATTGTTTTCATTTCTAGACATCTTTTTGAACTACACGAAAACTTCTAGGACATTAGTGTGACACAGTAAAGTGAAGAAAATTATACAAGAAATATTCTTTTAACATTATAGAAAATGAAATTAAATTTAAAACAAGTAAAATAAATATGCCTTGAAAGTATCAGAGATTCATAATTAATAAAATTATGATCTAAGGCGACTAAAACCTTTACAGCAAGTATCTTGCGACAAAAGCCGTCAAAGTAATAGAGGGTAGTCTCATGAATCACGTGTCATCGACCCGGGATTGGTAATCTTTCGTGTTAAGCTATTTCCCTCCTTGTTGCCTACAAATTAAAGCTCATATATTTTTAGAACAGACGTCAGGTAAAACCACCCGCCAACTTTAAATAGACTTTTCAATGAAGCCGGTAAGGTTCTATTTTCTTTGTTGTGATTTTGATATGAAAGTAATTGGCGCTAATACAGGATCGTGGAAAAACCGTTTTCGATCACGATTTAGATTGCTTCCGTTATATTTGGGTTCGAAAATATTAAAATTCATAGAATCAACAACTCTGCGTTGTTTTAAGTATTTTTAAATGTAGTTAACTAATTTTATATATTATCGTGAAGGAACAATTATCTAATAGTATACATGTTTAAACAACCGTTTTATTTTCTTTATTGCCCTAAACTCGCACTAAATCAGATGTAAAGATTTATTTGCTTGCAAAAATAATTCATTACAAAAGTACATAAACTAAAATTAATCAACACAATCAAAATTACTGTCAGTACGTAACGTTTCCAAAATGCTGTAAATATCTAATTTGTATATTTGTAATATTATTAATGACGTATTACAAATTTCATTTACTATAACAATTACATTATACTTATTTATAATTACTACGATATTATGCTGTGAGGAACTATGAGCTTACGCTAGTTTCTGCATACACTCGCGTTTTCTCTTTGTGAAACTCCGTGTGACATTCTAACTTTAGAGGGAGTTCATATAATTTATACACCGACTAAAACTGGGTCGAAGTTACAACCGCCGTTATCATAAAAATAAAGTGTTGATATTGTCTCAGTGGCATAGCAGAAGGTGGAAGCAGCTAGTATACTGCTTAATATTGATAATATCTGGGAGCTGGCGATGTTGGCACGATGCCAAACTTTAGGATAGCTCCATACAACAGAAATTGTGGAAAAACTCGTTTATGTATATAAATGCTTTTGCCCATAGCTTCGGCCACGTGGATTAACCGACGTCGCGCCTTCTTTAAAACTACTGAGTAAAATATACATCTAAGATATATATATATATATACTAAATTTAATCAGACCTAATCAGCTGTTTTTCAAGTGACAAAGATATAAACACACAAACATCGCATTTATACTCGTAATATTAGTTAGAACGTGATGTTTATATTCAGATCTATCTATATCTATGATCTAGAATTACTGGCTCTCAAGGACACCTGCCGGAACACACAGTTAGGTGATTGGCGACAGATTTTTACTTGAGGGTGGTAGCCAGGTGGGCATTCGCAAAATGCCCTACCACCATGCAACAATGAAATAATAATATAGCAAAACGTTATCAGGAGGGGAAATTTAGTTAACATTATTAAATATTGAAGTTAATAGTGTGTTAATGAGTTTTCTTTCGTTTTTAGGATTCCGTACCCATAGGGTAAAAACGGGACCCTATTACTGAGACTTCACTGTCCGTCCGTCTGTCCATCTGTCACCAGGCTGTATCTCAATAACGATGATAGCTAGACAGTTGAAATTTTCACAGATGATGTATTTCTGTTGCCGCTATAACAACAAATACAAAAAGTTGACCGAGTGCGAGTCGGACTCGCGCATGTTAAAACAAAAAAAGGTTAAAATATGAAGTCTAATGTTGTATCGCTAATGGTACGGAATAATTCGTGCGCGAGTCCGACTCGCACTTGGCCGTTTTTGTTATTTTGATGAGATAACAATTAATGTTTTGCTCTTCTTGTATGATATATCTTTGTATACGAACAGCTTACCCTTATAATACATAGCATTTAATCAGAGTAGCGAGTGGGGAGTATTCTTCATTAATCATTAGAGAGAGGCTCAGCTGATATTTGATTCTCATTACTCACACACTTATGCTATGATGAATTTATACTATTCTAGTTTCTATGATGCTGAAGGATTAAGAGAATATAAGATATAAGAGAAGACCTTGTTTAAATCAAGCTGCATTATTTTCATCGTTTTAATTTGTTAATTAATAGATTCAGGCTTTACTTTGCAGAAATCCATATTTAATAATAACAAATATTTTTAAAATATAAAGAAAACATTACATTAATATTTTAATAAAACACAAAAAAAATATGTAGTGACAATTCCGCCTAATTTTTCTGTTGAGGAATTGTCACTAGACCATTTTTAAATTTTAAAGTGTTTCCATAAAAGAACTCCTCAGAAGAAATCTGTGGTCTAGGAAGCACTGTGTAGAGTTCGCCTCCCGAGATATTTTTGTAATTTATTTAGTACCCCGTCTTTTTTAGCTTTCCAAAGCAGAATGCAGATAGTTTAAATAATTCGGCAAAAGTAATAACTTTTTTAACAAGTCCTATATTTATATCTTAGGACTGCAGACGTATACCAAGTTTAATTAAATTTCCATTAACCATTCCATTCCAATAACCATTACGGCGGTGATCGGCAAAAATAAAACACATACTTTTACGAAATTAGTGGTATTGAATATTAATGGTCATAAAAATCATAGGAACCTTTTTAGAATTAAAAACAAAACTAGTCATCCCTATTAGGACTAACGGCCAACCGATTTCATACTATATTTCACATACAAAACATTCTAATTCAAGCTATTCAAACTTGTAGATTTGTTAGACAGATATTATCTTTTCTCTATTTCAATACATTTCCGGGCAAGTGTCGTAGCGACTAGGAAGTGCCATTGAAACTTGGCAGGCAGGCGCTACGTGGCTACGCCGTAGCGGCCACTGCACTCTACGCCGTAGCGATCCAGGTCACTACTCCCCCCGGCTTCCAACTTCACCCCTACACGCGCAGTGACGTCACGTGGCGCAAATTTATAGATATAATTTTATTTTGTAGTAAAAGCCCCATTGGGGTGGTTAGAACAGACAAGAATAATCTTAGTCATAATCAAACATCATAGAGTGTGTTTCTAGGTGATATGGAACGAAAGAACCTCTAAATACGTTAATTATAAAAACAGCTTCAAAATTATTTTTTTGTATCAGCCGGATCGTTTACTGCTGAACATAGCCTCCCCTAAGTAGGGGGTATTTGCCATAATCCCCACGATTGGCAGGCGGCTTGGGGATTGCAGTGCAAGATGGCAAAGTTCTCAAGAAGGCGCTGCTGCTGCCCATCTTCTAGCATTTTTCCCTTAGTCGACTTTTACGACACCTACACGGGAAGAAATTAGGAGGTGCATTTCTAACCCGGTACCCCACGGGGTATTTTTCTGAGTAGATTAAAAATATTAAGGAAGTGGTGTGAAGGAATAAGAGGTATTAGGGGTGCATATACCGTCATGATTTAACATCCCGAAGATGGGCTGAGATTTCTAAATACCAACCACCAAACATTGTATCAAAAAAATGAAAGATCATTTATTTCTAAGTCAGTTGAGCGCCAAAAATAAGCTGTCCGAAATGAAGAGGCGGGGTAAGACAAATGGACACCGTATTCGAAAATGTATACGAAAATAAGAAAGAAAAGTTTGTTTTTGTTTTCGCGACGGTGTCATAACAATCATAACAAAACGGGCAGGTCGATGGACGAAGCCGGTAAAAACGAGTAAAACTTTCTTACAAATTACGGTGCAATATAAAGGGCGCATTATGAAATACGTTACCTACAGACTTGTTCATTTACGAAGGCGCGCCTTTTTACATTGTATTATTGAAATGTATTTCAACGGGTCAGCCTCGTTTGTAAACTACGTCATAAATATGACCTCTTAAATATGATCGCGCCTTGATGTAAACATGGAAAAAATATCTTTCTAAAATGTTAGAAAAAGTGACGATATTTTTTCCACCTTTTTTCGAAGGGCATAGATGTTTTAATCTTTTATAATGGGCATTTTTGCAACTTAATTGGCTGACTGGTAGCTACTCGTACTTTGTTAGGACTGTCGCGACAGTCGACATGTCGACGAGAATCAAATGGCGATAGATATGCGCCGAGCATATTGATCATGATGTTTTTAGTAGTTGTTTTATTTTATATCTAGATACAGTTATTTTTAAATAAGTTATGTTATAATCATAGATAATAATTGAATTTTATTCATACATGGACGACATCGACTCCGCGTGATATGTAGCGGTGGCTAAGCCTTTATAAAGTACCTTCCTATATCGCTGAAGTAAATAATAGAATAGATAAAATTTCTTATAGACTTATTTTGTTATTTATTTTATAAAAATGAATCCTTTGTAAGTTGAAAATAAATATCTAAAAACTGTTAGTTCAATCATTCTGTATCTTCTCATTTTAAAACCTTATATTTTTGCATGCCTACTGTCCTTTATTAACTAACTAAAAAAAACTATTATTTTAATTTACCCTTTCGTTCATTTTTATAGTAAACATTAAAACTGTTCAAATATTTTCCCTCTCATGTAAACATTTATGAAAAGAGGTAGATCTAGAATTCTAGACTATTAACTTCATTTTTATTACCAGCTACGAATATGGAATAATAAATTTATTTTTATTTCATAACTATTTTCAAAAAAGAAATAATTCGTATCGTATCTGTACAAACCGTGAATGCCGTATAATGTAATCTGTACTAAACTACGCGCTACGCCAAGCTTCTACGGCGTAGCGGCTCACTAGGGCGGGCGAATCGACGCTGGTAGGAATATTAATTTCGTAGATCAGCGATTATGCCTTCATTTATATAACTATCTGTCCCGCCAGCAACTTTGTATATGCGTGACTGCGTAATGCCTCGATCCCGACAAGATATAAGAACGATAGTCGATAATCGATCGGGACAAACTAATCGACAAGTTAACTCACAACGAGTACTAAAGTAACTATTAATATAAAATCGTTATAATTTTGACGAAAAACATGCGCATAATCAGATTACAGACAGATTATTAAATCTGGCTACGTTTTTTTATGAACAGACAACTTCCTGACGCCACAAATCGGCTAACAAATACTCTAAAATATTTTTATTTATGTAATATAATTGCATCACAAAATATTTACGACAGGAAAAGATATAGTCATGTGCGGGATTCTACTTCTTATTCTAATATATGGTTATTATTCCCATTGCAAGACAAATGCGCACCCCACTAACACGACTATGTAAGCAGTGCTGCTGACATGGCGCATTTTGGTTAACCTTAAATGAAAATCATTGTATTGAACAGGATAAGCATTTGCTAGAACATCAGGATATCGAACAGATAATAAGTTAGCTTGTATAATTTCACGCTAGGAAGAAAGACAAGATAGACGTAATATATTATTATTATAATTTGACATGTTTCACATTAACAAAATGTATACAGCATAAACAACCAAGTTGTATATGCTACGAAATTAGGAACAGCCAACTTCTAAAACGTCAACTGAACAGTATGATTGAATTAACAACTTTATTTTGTAAAGGTTAGAGACGTTTGTGGAAGCTACAGAAACTCAATTAATACTTTCGACATGGGTGGGACTTGCGGACTTGATTTAAAAAGGGTGAGAACTATGTTTTTAAAAATGAAAAAGTATTGTGACCAGATAGATAAATGCGTCCTGGTAAGCACTTTGAATAGACAATACTGAATAGCCAATAACATAAAAACTCGTCATTGAAAAATTAGAACATAATTAATAAATACTGTATATAGAAAATATTTGAACAACTATTCCTATTACTAAGGGCCTTCCGGCTGTCTGTCCGACGCTGAAAGGCATAAAGATACAGAACGGTTATAAGTAGCCCGTAATTTTCACAGAATGTCAGACTATTACAGTATTGCTAACAAATCAACCAACAAACCTTTCGTTTCTTGACTAACAATTATTTGTAAAAGTTTTGGGTATGGTGCGGGGCAGATATAGGGCAATAGGGGGCGAATCATGTTAAGCAAGAGTGCATGTACAAGGAATACAGGCGTGACCGATTGTGTTTAAATGTTATATTATATAAAAACTCTCAACATAGCGATAAAATAAATAGCAATGTATAGCAGTTCAAATGAATTTAGGTCAAACATACTCGCGAAAGCAGAAAAAGCGAAATAATCTTTACATGACCACAGATTAATGAATACATCCAAATAAATAATGATCAGGCGAGGGAAAACAGCGGGAAGCGTGTTCTCCCTGAATAATGAACGAGACAACGCAGCAGCTGTCTCGCTCTTGCGCAAAGGTCTATCCTTCTGCCACTCGGCTCCTATAGGTATCCTCTCAATGTTTACTTTGGATAATCGATTTTGATACTTTTTTCTTGTGTTTGCTGGTATAGCTGAGTTTGTTTTTTTAAATACTTCATAAGCGTTTTTATTCGTTCGTTCTATCAAAAAGAATTAATTTTACGAAATTGCTGTTGTTATAATTATAACTAGCTCGATATCGAAAAAGTCCGCAGTAAGTATGTTTTCGTTTCAACCCTCTGAAAAAGCTTTTAAAAGTTTCAAGTGCCGCAAGAAGTAATCCCAAGAGAGCCAAAATAAACGTAATTTTCTTTACAGTGTTTTCACGATCCTTATTGGCCAGCATCGCGTAATGTCGATATAAAATATTGTATTACAGGAACGATGAAGAAACGAAAGGATAAGTGATTGATGTGGCTTGTTTGAATATTTTGCAGTAATCGCAACTCTTAAGGTTTCATATCTTGAGCTTTGCGAATCGTTGTTATGAATCTATTATATGTTTTAAAATGGATTGGTTCAACTCTGACACCCAGATATGTTAGTTCACAGATAATGCACATAAACATGATCACATAGTCTCGTGAACTTGACGAAGACGATAATAATTACTATTGTATATAATAAAATGTATATTACGATCAGCACCTTTTTATAAACAAGTTATAGAGCAATTGAGGTGGCGTTTGTGTCAAGTCACTAGGCGGTTATAAATCATGGTAGGTCGCCATAACAACGGCGGTAGGGCGGCTTGGGGTGGCCAACCTCAGCCCGCTCCCTCGGGAAGAAGGCATTTTCCCGCGCTCACCTTACCTAGCTACAGCTGTTTCTGTATACAATGCCCTGGTTACAGTGAGCGCACAGAAAGGTAGGAACGCATTTCCATCATTCCGCCTTGTCGGTTGAATGTTTATCAACGGCAGTGTACCTTTCCGCTCTGTTTACCTGAGAGCTTTGCTAGTCCAATAAAAATCAGGCTCCAGTTATAACAGAAACGAGTCACTGTAGAAATATCAATAGAGACTGTATAATAGGAAACGTTAGCCAATGCGGTTTAACAAAAACAGACTTTCGTCATAGATCTGGCACCGTGCCAGAGCGAGCTATCTCCCAGATCAACATCCACTCAGATCTGCTACAGGTTAAATAATAGTTACTGCACAAGACTGAACCGCAGTGAACTCGGATAGGTATATGAAAAATGTCAACACTTCGCGCAAAATGGACAAACAAGTCGAGTTTGTCGTACAAACATTATAGTTTAAACAAAACCTGGTTAAATTCTCATTGGCAAACAAACTTGTTTGCGCTCAATAATGTTTTGTGATTGATTAGTTTAGTTAGCTTATGTTACTAACTAAATGATTGTAATATTTAACAAACTAAAGTTTTGATTCTAAAACTCAAACGTGTCCTAATAAAATTTCGCTGAACCTGATAGCGTTCAAGATAATGAAGAATGCTAAACCAAAATTACAAAAACGACTTAACACAAAATTTCTAAAGAATTTTGTCAACTTTAAAAGTAGGTCAATGTTCTTTTTGTTCAACTGTAAAATTCGAACGTCTTGAGTTGACCAAAATGACGCATGCGGTAGCGCTGCGAGGTGGTACCGAGGAAACTCGTGTGTGGGGGGCGGTGGTGGTAACCACCCCGGCGGCGGGGCTGCGTCGCGCCTCCGATCGATACCGGTCAACGACCCCGGCAGCGGTCTGCGACCGGTGCATTGCCGCGCCGATCTAACCCACATTCGCCGGCTAATTGCCGAAGCTATTGCCGTATTTTCCACGCAGATTACGCTTAAATATGGATTGTTTGTATCTAGGTCACGTTAAGGGGTGTACGAAGGTGCGTGAGAGCCACGCTGTTCTGAATGTATCGCTCTTTGATTGACGCTTGTACTTGTACGTGTCTCAATAGAAGTAAACTCCAATGAGATACTGATATCTCATTCATGCGTCTAAGGATAATTTGAAGGACCCAATATACATGGAAAAAGCCTGGTCTTGAGTACACTTAACAGAGGGTAGTGTATAAAGGACGATGGTTGAAGGAAGCAAGCCAGATATGCCGTATGATCGTGATGACATCCCTGGTATATGCCACTGCAGTGATAATATGCTCATCTCCTATTACATAAGAACAAACAATATCTGGATTGACGGGGCTGTTAGACACCTCTGACTACTTTTTGCGTTTTTAAAGGCGATGACAATACCATATGACGTGGTACTGTGATCTTATTTTAATTCTAAGAGATATTCCTAAAAGCTAAGGAAATCATCACAAATCGTATTAAGGCGAACATTGACATTATATGGCGTGAAATTATGTTTTTTTTTTGTTGTGTTGTCAGGTTGTCTAACTATTGTACCCCGCGTAATATCTACTAATTCTACATTTATTAACTTTTCAAGAAAAAAAGAGTAATCAGTACTAATATTATAAATGCGAAAGTAATTCTGTCTGTCTGTTACGCTTTCACGCCAAAACTACTGGACCGATTTGAATGAAATTTGGTATGGAGATAGTTTGAGACCCGGGAAAAAAAATAGGATAGTTTTTATCCGACTGCGCAAAAAGAGGTTAATGTTTTCGCGCGATAACCGACATACGCGCGGGCGGAGCCGCGCCCGGAAAGCTAGTATTAAATATTTATACACGCGTATACCATGATCCGGTAGAATAATTACCAAACTTAGCTTCACACGCGCCAAAAGTATCTAAATTGCGAGTTTCAGCCTTAAAGGGGCGATGCAGATCATTTAGAAGTTTAATACGGAGAATAAAACAAAATCTTTGTTTTATTTTCCGTTAAGTACAACCTCCAAAAACAGTTAAAAACAGCATTTCAAAGATTGCTTTTACCTTTGAATCAATTAGTTCTGATAAAACCTTCAGCACCGTATGTTGCCAATATGTCCGTACATCAGTACTATCAGTACTATCAGTACTAATATTATAAATGCGAAAGTAACTCTGTCTGTCTGTCTGTCTGTCTGTTACGCTTTCACGCCAAAACTACTGGACCGATTTGAATGAAATTTGGTATGGAGATAGTTTGAGACCCGGGAAAAAACATAGGATAGTTTTTATCCGACTGCGCAAAAATAGGTTAATGTTTTCACGCGATAACCGACATACGCGCGGGCGGAGCCGCGCCCGGAAAGCTAGTAGTTTATATTTTTTCTGGGACCAAACAATGAGGAGTTCACCTTCTAAATGACCAAAATCGGCGAATCGCCCCCTTAAGCAAAATGTCGAAACGTAAAATCTTCATTTTCCTTATGAAAACGCGTAAAATTAAGGCTACTTCGAAGAATAGCTAGAGGGAGGAAAGCTTTGCGGTGTTTTGGAGCGGCCATTGCACTCGGCTTACATAACACCAGGGGTACAGAGGTGGCTAAGAGGTGCGCCGACACGACGGCCGCTTCGCTCTAAACAAGCGTAATTCGCAAACACGCTGCGTGCCAAACGTGACCTTAAATCCATTAAAATAAATTCCATTTTTATAACGCGTAAAGCGAGGAGATGTGGGTAAAGAAATGATTAATGAACACTTCTTAGCAAGTGTAGGTGACACAGGGTGTGAGGCGGCCGCTCGGGGGCGCGGGAAGATCGAACTGAAATTGGCAGCGTTCAACCGCGTTCAACGCTCCACTGACGTTTGGTTTGCCCTGTAATTTGTCATCGAACAATGGTTTATTCATGATTAATTAATTCTAGACTTTCAGTAAAAAGTTTTCGCCCGAATATCCCGTGAAAAATATGTGATTATTTTGGGAAATATCAAAATTGCTTAAGCCTCGTAATCATCATGGAACAGTTCCTCTAAAACTAATTGATGAGTGAATCTTATTACATAAATCCTTCGGTTTATATTTAAATGGGCCATGTGGTTTATAAGTCGTTTTTTACTTGGTCGTTTGTTTTCTATGACAGCAGATTAAGCAATTACAGACCTTGTTTTAAGTGCGATAGGTGTTAAATTTGATGCTTCACGCTCTGTGTTGCTTGATATTTCTTTGCAAGATTGACACGTGGCGGGAATGTCGTGGAGGCGTGACAGAGAGGATAGTAGGCCATTTCACTCTTATTGCCCGAGATAGACATCTCCCCGACGAAAGGGAAACTTGGAGTAAGTCTGTCTGATGTTTTCGTTATTCTTTTTGTATTTCTTGTCAACGTTTGAGAGTTCTTTCAGCGTTTCAGGCTTGCCTTCGCAAATTTACAATTTCTTGCATATTGCTTGTGATATTTTATGAAGTTTAATATATAATTTCATCATAGAAATAAATGTTTTTCGACCAATTATAAAACAAAATGTGCATTAGGCTAGCCTCCTATTGAATTGGACCTAGAGCATATTCATAGCCTCTTAAAGGCTTCGAGTATATACAAGAAAGATATTAATATATTCAGTGAATACCCGTTTCGAAATCATTAGTGACTGAAGTCATAAGGACAGTCAGATGGTTATCTGACTGTTATGTGTAATATATACCTATATGCAGGTAGATGTACACAGTGTAAGCCAAGTGGAAGTGTGTTGGAGTATATAGGACTGCCTATTGGCCCTGTAACGGCCGATAGGTTGCCTTTCCTTGTGGTAGCGCTACTATTTATAAATAGATTGTAGGTAGTGTTTTTTTTCTATGGAGGCAAACCGCCAAAAAACAATGTAAGTAGGTATACATTGTAAATGAGTCAGCTGTTTAGACTAAGTCTCTAAACAATATTTAATTACGTCATTCGTCATTGTGGCCAAGCATTTTGTATCAACGACCTTTGCAAAAAAACCCAAACGTAGCAGTAGGTAGGTATATAGTACAAATAACTAGCTTATTTTTACGAACTAATACTTTCGATTGTGTCATATAGGGAAGTAAAAACTTTATATTTAGGTTGACTTATAATTTTTTGGATAAACAGAGATTCTATCATCTTAAAAATAAACATAAATCTTTCAATATTTTGTCTTAAAATTCAATTTAAAAAAATCAAGCAATAACAACGTTATTTTCTTTCAATCAAAAATAATATAAAACAATGTTTATTTCCAAATATAAAGATGTAGATGACGTTGTATGTTCTTAGTTTTAGACCATTTCTGTTACGTCAAAACTAAAATCGTTATGTGATTGTTATTTCTGGAAAAACTATTTAAACATAAATTTAATGAATACAACAGCCAACTGTGACCTAACCTCGCGCTAAGGATCATGAAGTAATGAAAACAAAAAAAATATATATAATTATTTGTAACGCCTTTTGTGTAAGTTACACTCAAATTTGGCCGATTGTTTGCTTTACAATTTGTATGACAACACAACATATGCTTACGAATACACTTCCTTTAAATGTAGACCGACCACAGCTAGAGTTCTAGTCATTGAACCTGCATGATAATCAATTGCATCATCGTTTTAGTACACATATCGCTAATGTGTGACTCGTCCCGAACGCTATGAAATGTGTGAAGTTGTCACAGTATCAAATATAGTAGTATTACTACGTACAATTGACGATTTACGAGTATAAGCAGAATAATCTAGTTAACATTATTTATACATCACTTTCGAAAGGTCAACTTTTAATTAATGTCGATGGATCAGTCCGAGTTTTTTTTATTAGTGACCGGTAGGAACCCACTACAATTAGTAATTGTTTTCAAAATTCATGGTATTTAAGTTAAAGAATAAATTACATATGATATAACCCTGTATTAAAAGGAAAGAGGTCCTGCCGAAATAATACCTTATCCTTTAATTACTTCCGTTATTATTAAAATGATGTATTTGAATGAGTATTAAGTTAAGGAAGGTACTTAGTCTCATTGATGTGATGTGTGCTGCGATGATATTTACCTGGAAAACAGAAAGAAGTTGTTAGAAAACATTCATAATAAAGACTACCTTTACATATCGTGCATTAACTTAGTAATAAATGTATGTAGGGCACCAAAAAGAGATCAAATACAATACTCAAATATAGGAACAATCACGTGACAGTCTTCGTTCAAAAAAAGCCGGGCGTCGAAGTTTTCGTCTGGAAATGAAACCTTCTATTCCATTCCATACCATTCTGTTAAATCTTATAAAAAAATAGCGGCCTGGCCCGGATACTCACGGGCATTTAACAAAAATTTCTAATATTTTGCAAATATTAGTTAGCCTATGTTCATCAGGCATAGGTATGTTTCAAATCAGTCTAGTAGTTTATAAGTTTATTCATTATAAACAAAAATACATATATACAAATCTTTTTACTATTATATATATATGTATATATATATAAAATATTATAATCTATATAATATAGTGTAGACATAGAAGAGTACTAAATTTTCAAGTAGCCGAATATATCTTCAATACTTCTAATTAATTTAAAACATTATGTATTTGATCATGAAATTCATGAATGAAGAACGTACACGTAAATAATTGCAATGTGTAAGTTTATATTTTATTAGATTTAATTAAGAAAAGTTAGGACACTTGATTGAGATATCTTTTAATCTCCGACATAATTTTATGGAGGTCCACGATGCATTATTTTCTTTATTTTAGAATATTACGAGCGTTCCAAATAAACTCTTAAGCCATTGTTTGTGTGCTAAGTTTCATAAAAAATCATTAGCGTAATAATTTTGCCGTTGAGAAGAAAAAATAGACAGAATTAAATATCTATACTCATAGATATATTATTTTCTGGCCAACTTTTGCTACTTATATAATTGCTAAAACATAAAAGAAATAGAATAACACTAGTGTGTTTATATGGAATCTACCTACGTTAAACAATCCACTTTGTTACTTAACTAAATTAAAAATTAATAAGTTACGTGGATGACCTAATAAAACGATTAAGAGCATAATAGAGGTACAATTTGATTGGCAGTGTAACACTAAAATTAGTGCTTACATGTGCCCAGTCGGCGAAACATCAAATTATTATTAGTGTGTGTCTAGATAAGATTATTATTATGTCTAAATTAATTGAGATTAATAACCGGGCTGATATCGGTGGTTTATTCAATCGTCGATGTAGGTAAAAGTCGCGGCAAGGTCAGGTTCGGCAAAAAATGAATGCCACAGTTAGTTCAGTAGGACTAATCTGGTGTTGACTGTGCTAAGAAAGAAGGTGTAGATATACTCGTATGGCAAGCAAAAATATTTATTTTGGTTTTAATACTAGTAGAGAGGGAGAACATGAAGAACAATCATTTGTTATCTTTATTATCACCAATTGTGCTGTACCTGTGTGTCACATTATTACCAAATTGGGTTCGTATATTATTTTTGTCAAGAAGCTTATGTTTCACTCCGCACAAAGTACTATATAAGCTGGGATTCACCATTATTTCCACGTTTGTCAAGGAGTTTAGACATTGCAGGTGTTTTTAGGATTGTATCTACAGGAATTCTGATAATTTGGTATTTCTTAAGAGGATTATATAGCGCGTACTTCTCCATACAAAAAGAAGCTCTTTTCTTCCTATTAATATTGCCCGATTTCGGTGATTTTTGTGTTAATGTATTGAACATATCATTGACTAGGCTTGTACGTTTTATTTATTTCAGTTTTCTAATAACTTTAAATTTAGAAGCACATTCTGCTTTCTTTACAACTTTCAAGTTTCTTCTCTTAAGCCTGATTGCTTAGCGCAAGATAATTATAGTTTGCCATTATATGGTACTTTTAACATAAATAATCGAAATCACACGTCTTGCCAAAAATATTCCTCATTTTCAGACAAAGGATTCATCCAATGACGTGACACGAACACACGCATGAACTATTAGCATGCATTACTTAAAAGTCCAAGTTGCAAAGTCTTGCTTAGCAACTTAATACTAAATGAGATTGTCATGCACGCAGCAATGCGCGCGTGTGCCGAATATGAAATTACGTATAAGTTATTTAAACCTATCAGCCTACAAGGCCTTTCTCTTTTAACAACAATAGCTGAAGTTGTAACGCAAAACAAATGACAATCAATAATTCTCAAAAGGATGCGATAGAAATCGTTAAGTGAAACTTTCAACATTTTAATTTTGCATAATAACGTCTTTAAGAAATCGCAAAACACTTGTGTTGGTGCAATTTCTTGTATTGAACATATTTCAGACACTAGAGTTTGTCAAAGTCAATTTCAAAATCATGTCATCACACAGTTACATATAGATTTTTCTTCAGACTCGCTGTTTACGCAATATGTACATTACAAAAGCTTTTTAACATTCCAGACCTATTATTATTTACTGCTTATCATACTCAATACCTATTCGAAAACCGGCCGATGTGTAAAACGTGTAAGAATTGGCATAAAAACTATGAAATTTAGATATTAAGTAACTAAAAATACTAAACTTTGGACATAGTAGGTACGTGGCAAGAAACGTCGTTTCTTTTATCACAGCATAATTAACGATACTGAAGTTAGTATAAATATATAATAGTTTCACTTAACCTGTCATACTGTTTTTTGATTAACTGTGTGTTCTTTACAGATTTGGTCGGCGAACGGAGCTGTCACATCGCGTTACTGCTCTGTGATCATATTGCTTCATAAAAATATTATGTTACATATACAAAGAAATTAAATTATTCGGGTTGAAAGAGCTAGACGATATTTTGCAGCTCTTGTAGGTCACTTTGACTTTTCATCGTTTAAATACTGATAGTTTGATTTTAGTTTCTATTAAACATTAAAATAAGATATACGTATGGCCATTTTGTTTTGTTAAGACTATACCTCAAAATCCGCTGGAAGCATTTGGAAGTACATACCAAGCACCTATAAGTATCCTGCAACAGCTGTCCTGTTGCTGCTGCTGAGCGAGTGACCATTTGAATTTTAGATCGTGTACCACCTTTGACCATATCACTTACAATCAGTTGAGGTTGTGGTCATAGGTTAATCTGCCATCAATAAAACAGTTTATACATTGGGTGGCGAACGCAATACAATGAGAAAATTTACGTGTTTATGTATTTGTAGTAGCAGCAGGTCTACATTGGGCAGGCCTTACGCTCGAATCGTCTTTTTAATATAAAAATACAGGTAATAAAAATAAAAACTAAGCGCCTGAAGCGAACACGAGAGAGATAATAAGGTAACCTAAGTAGATAATACGAGTACCATTATTGAATAAATTGTATATATACCATCAAACTAAATCAAGGATAAGTATTAAGGTTGGTGCCCACAGATCCAATTGGCACAATATCGCTACCACCTTAACTCAAACCATTTAGAATTATTTGCATGGAACTCTATACTAAAAAGCTCTAATTCAGTCAGTACTTCTTTACAGGTTAGATAAATTGTCACTAACAATTAAGCATAGCATAATAAGTTTTAAGTGTCTTAGCACTTAGATGTTTTGACACAAGGCCATTGTAATTATAAATCTATGATAATATAACAATTGAACTTATTTGGTTTTTTTTGACATTCTGTCATTTGGACGGAAGGTAATCCAATCTCCAACCCCAAAGTATATGCAGCATTAGCGTATCCGCTATAGATTTGCGAAAAAGCTGATCGCTCATCGAGGATAGGAAAATGAAGCGATTCTATTGGTGGATTTTTCTTCTTACACTCTTACAGACTTAGTACCTTCCGAGTAATACCAACTAGTCAGAAGTGCTGATACGACACGGCGCGGCGCGCCTCTTTTCACAGTGGATTTCATCATTCCGACCTGTGCCGCCACGCCGAGCACACCTGTCTACAGCTCCGCCAGTATCTCCCAGTGAGACCGCAATAGTCCCCGCACTATTGCCGTCTCACTCGGGTCATCGTTCCGACGCTAGTTGCAGACCAGTGCCTTGGAATACGCAGTCCTGACGAAGTTTTGTTTTCTGTGCAGACGCTGAGCAGCCGCCGAACGCCGAGCAACGCGAGCTACGAGCTCGCCGTGCCGTCGCGCAGAGGCGCTCTAAGACGTCTGGCATTACCACCTACCCAGTCCCTTGTTTCGGACGAACAACATCATATCGGGCTGGTGGTCTTGCTTCGACCGCACTTTTCGGTGCGCATTTCACCACTTTACTATCCGACACAACATAGTAACAGTCGCGTAACAACACACTTTGTGCTGTTAAGCGACGTCGTTCAGGCGTGGGGTAGCGTCAGCCAAACCCGTCTGAACGATCAAATCCGCCATTTGCTGCGGTCGCAGTGTGACACCCTACGGTGACAACGGCCACTGTTGTTGTTTTGGTTTAACCTTGCACCGTGGCCTTTCCCGCTTCACGGGTCAGCCGAAGCAAGCTGGGCTCCGGGATTCTGGCCTTGGGGTCACCCCTAGTCAAACCCGGAGTAGCGCTTAGGAGCACCCCTCTCCGCCGAGAAAAAAGCTCGGAGAGGGTACACAACTAGGGCACACCATAGGTACTCACTCCCTCTCACACAAGTGAGCTCACGAGTTGCGAGAGGGAGACAGAACCCGTTAGGCCATCCTGAGTATTCCCCTCAGGATGCAACGTCCCTCTAACGGTGAGGTGGAGGTCCTTCAGACCTTCGCCCTCCGCTACCCCGAACTCTACGCTGATCATCAGCAATCGCTTAACGATGCAGAGAGTGCCCGCCTCACGGACACTCTCATCGCTCCCTCCGGAATTCCAATTCCGGAGGCCATCGTCCCTCCTCTGACCCGGTCCTTCTCAGAGGACAGCCCGACTTCGCCCGCTCCGGGCCCTGACAACAGACGCACGGTGGCAGCCCCTCCCCGTGAGAGGTCTCGCTCGCGCTCACCGATCGGGAGGCCAGCGAGCACCCGTCCCTCCATCGCCGTTGTCGAGCCCACTTCGGACTCCGAAGCGGAGATGGAGGTAGATCCGAGTCGCGCCTTACGCACTGACTCGGACTCAGATAACGACGGCTATACCGTCGTAGATAGAAAGCGCAAGCGTGCTCCTAAAGCCGCTAGTTGCGCAACTTCCGCCCCTCCCGCCAAGGCACCCGCTAAGGCCCCCGCCTCCGGCAAGAAGCCGACCCCCGCCCCGCGCCCCGCGTCTCCTCCCTCCGCTCCGGCCACCACTGCCGCGTCCCCTCAGGACGCGAGCGCGCGCCGCGAAAAACCGCCTCCGCCCCTGTTCATTCAGGACAAAACCAAATGGGACATGCTGTCCCGTTTAGTTTCGGATCGTGGGATCCACTATACTAATGCCCGCTCCACGCAGCAGGGCATTAAAGTCCAAGTTTCCACCATTAGCGACCACAGAGCGCTAACTAAACTCCTCCGCCACGAGAGCATAAGTTTTCACACTTATGCGCTCGAAGAGGAGAAAGTCCTCCGAGTGGTCATCCGCGGTGTGCCCAAGGAGGTACATACCGATTCGGTATGTGCCGACCTGAAGGCACAAGACTTCCCCGTACATGCAGTTCACCGCATGTACAGCGGGAAGGACCGCAGCCCCTACGATCTAGTACTCGTAGTACTAGATCGTACTCCCGAAGGCAAGGCCATTTTTAATTTAAAAAAGGTCTGTGGCCTCTCAGGACTCGATGTCCAAGCCCCATACAAGAATGGGAGTCCCTCGCAGTGCCATAACTGCCAACTATACGGGCACGCCTCCCGTTTCTGCTTCGCTCGCGCTAGGTGCGTTAAGTGCCTAGGCGATCACGCGACAGCAGCGTGCACTCGCACCCGTGATTCGCCGGACCCACCCAGCTGTGTTTTATGCGGTGCTCAAGGGCATACCGCGAATTACCGTGGCTGCCCTAAAGCACCACGAGTGAACCACAGGGTGGCAAGGCATAGGCCGACCCGTCCCTCTTACGACCGTTACCAACGGGTAAGCCCTAAATTAACGGTAGTACCTGCCTCACAGGTAATACCCGCGCCGCTCCCAGCCCGTAACGCATGGTCTAAACCACCCAGTATGGTTAAGACCGTCGCTACCGCCCGCGCCACGGCCCGCGCGCCCGCACCCGCGCCCGCACCCGCACCCGCCCGCGCCGCGGCCCCTGGCCGCGCACCGGCCCCGGCTCGCCCCGCGCTCCCGGCACCCGTCGCCAACACCATTCGCGCGCCTCCCCGCGCCGCTTCCCGGCCACAAGCTCCACCTATGCCATTGATGGCTGCCCCTCTTCAAGAGGCAATCAACCTAGTCAGCGATCTGGCTATGTCGGTTGACATCAATGAGGTACAAGAGCTATTCCACAAGATGCAATACGCTCAATCCCCAGCGGACGTGATCCAATACACATTGGAACACGCGAATTTACTTAGCGCCCTTAAGCGCTTCGTTCCCCAGGCCCCTCCCCAGTACAACCACTATGGGTAGTACAACCGAACGCACGAAACCGTACTCAGTTTCGTTAGCGTCATTTAACGCTGACGGCCTCTTCAGACAACGTGACCTCGTCCACGACTTTTGTTGTACCCACCTTATCGACATCATATGCGTGCAGGAAACCTTTCTAAAACCGGGGAAGGCGAACCCTAGGTTTGCCAATTACAGAACGGTACGTGATGATAGAGTGAACTCCCGTGGGGGAGGCACTCTTATCTATTACAAAAGGTCCCTGCACTGCATTCCCCTACCTACCCCAACTCTTGTTAATATGGAAGCATCTTGTTGCCTCCTAGCTATGACTGGTCATCAACCTATAGTCATAGCATCCTGTTACCAAGCTTGCAAAAAGCCGATCGTCCGAGCTGACTTAGAAGCCCTATTCTCATTAGGAAGCGCCGTCATTCTGATTGGCGACTTCAACAGTAAGCACATCCTATGGAATTGTAACGTCAACAATCCCAGAGGTATTGCACTTGAAAACCTAATCGCAGAACTTAACTTTGACATAATTGCGCCCACTGAGCCCACTCACTACCCTTATATGGAAGACCACCGATCTGACTTGCTTGACATGGCACTATTCAGAGGCGTAACACTCCGGTTACGCTCCATAGAAGTGGTTCACGAGCTTCACTCTGACCACCGACCCATTATACTGCGACTAGGTCCCGACCCAACGACTGACCTCCCCCGCCCCACTAAGACGATAGTGAACTGGAAGCAAGTAGGCGATGCCCTAAAGGCTATCAGTTCACCGGACCTAGACAAGATCCCTGACGACATCCTGACAAAAGATGACGTAACCCTTGCGATCGATTCGTTCACCAATCACCTCTCCACCGTAGTAGGTGCATCCGCAAAGGAGGTCATAGTGCCGGACGACCGGCGCCTTGTCATTCCAGCGGATGTGAGACGATTGGTGACGGAGAGTAAAGCAGTGACCCGACATTACGACTCTTACCCCAGTAAAGAGAACAAAACTAAGAAACGCCACTTTGAACGCATGGTTCAAAGTCGCATGTCTGAGTTGCGTGATCAACAATGGGGCGATAAACTTTCAAACCTCGTGCCAAGCCACCATGCTTATTGGAACTTGGCGCGAAGTATGAAAGGTAGTAACCATAACGACATGCCTCCCTTATACAGACCAGTCCCACTAGTCCCAGCGTTCTTTGACGAAGACAAAGCTGAGTGCCTAGCTGATAGCCTAGAGGCTCAGTGTTCCCCTAACGTAGATCACGTTGACCAAGCTCACCTCGATTCGGTGGATGCTGAAGTCGAACGTAAAAGCTCTGTGGTCACCTCTGAACTCCCACCTGCCACCTTAGCGACTTACGCTGAGGTGGCGAGACTGATCAAGGCCCTCCGACCGCGCAAATCCCCCGGTGCCGATGGCATCTCCAACAGGGTTCTTAAAACCCTCTCTCCTCCTCTCATCCATCTCCTAGTCAGCATCTTCAATGCTGCTATGAGCCACTGCTTATTCCCAGACACCTGGAAATGTGCAACTGTCATTGGCATTCACAAACCAGGCAAAAGCTCATCTGACCCCACCAGTTACCGCCCAATCAGCCTCCTCAGTGCCTTAGGCAAACTTTACGAGCGGTTACTTGCAAACCGCCTCCAGTCCCATGCTAAGGAACACCACCTTATCCCAGATGAGCAGTTTGGTTTCAGACCCGGACACTCATGCGTCCAACAGGTGCACCGCCTCACGGAGCACATCATTGAGGGCTTTAACAAGTACCCCAAACCCCAGACCACGCTAGCAGTCTTCCTCGACGTGGCGAAAGCTTTTGACAAAGTCTGGCACAATGGCTTGATTTACAAGCTATACCAACTTGGCGTGCCAGAACGTCTTGTGCTCATCCTACAAGACTTCCTTAAAGCCAGAAGCTTTCGCTATCGCGTGGAAGGCACCCTCTCCTCCCCCCACCCAGTCAGAGCCGGAGTCCCGCAGGGCTCCGTGCTATCACCCATTCTCTTCGCGCTGTATACCAGCGACATCCCACGCTCTCAGCCAGACGTCCTATTGGCCCAATACGCGGATGATACCGCTATTTATACCACTGGGTGGCGTATCAGCAGAAAGTCCATTTTCGCCCTCCAACGGGCCATCACCGAGATCGGTGACTGGTTCCGTAAATGGCGCATCGCGGTCAACCCAGTTAAAAGTGCAGCTATGTACTTTACTGAGAAGACTCGCCCCCGTTACCCGCAACCTTTAACTTTGTTTGACCAACCCATCCCCTGGGTTAGTAAAACAAAATATCTCGGAGTCACCCTTGATCGGAATCTCACCTTTAGCGATCATATAACAACCGTCCGAAACAGAGCGGCCTTTGTAATGGGTCGCCTTGGTCCCCTGATTCGCAAAGAGAGTAAAATGTCTCTTAGTAATAAGAAGACACTTTACACTGCCTGCATCCGCCCCATCATGACTTACGCATCAGTAGTGTTTAGTCATGCTAGTGAGGCCCACCTTCATAAACTTCAAGTCATCCAAAACCGTTTTCTTCGTAATGCAACCGGCGCCCCGTGGTATATCCGGAACACCGAGTTGCATTGCGACTTAAACCTTCCCTCTCTAGCGCAGTTCAATAAGGACTGCGCCCGCCGATACTTTGATCGAGCGCCCCACCACCCGAACCCATTGGTTGTCCAGGCATCGAACTACTCGACTGCCTCTTCTATCCCATTTTTCAAACCCCCCCGTCGCCGACCACGGCAGGTATTAGACGACCCGGATGACCCCATCGCAGCCATTACATTGGTAGCTTTAGCGTTATCCGCAAGTCGTCGAGGTAAAATCCCCAGGTGTGAGGTAATCAGAGGTCACACAATCAAACACCGAGCTCGCCGGCGAGCTCGAGGCAAAAACAAGGTCACGATAAATTGCTCTCCAAATAGTCAAAGAGTATTATTCAGTAGGGCCCAATTGTGCAACACTGCAGTTGCACAGAGGCATTTTGCTCCGATCCCCCCCATGTCTCTCGACAGCGAGACAAGCCGAGGTCCGAACCACAGTGGTGCCCTTGAGCTCGCTGTCAACCCCTCCTATAGTAGCGGTACGTTTTCGGCGTCCGCAGGAGACGGAGGTAGAAAGCGCTTTTCGCCTTCTACGCCCGTCTCGGGAGAAGTGCCTTCGGCACTTCTCCCTCCCGGGCTATTGTAGGGCCAGGCCCTCGCCCAAAACCCGGTGGAGCTGGACGACCGCACAGGCGGTAGCCAGCATCTATGTCCTCCCTAAACACACGGCGCGGCGCGGCGATATGTATGCGTTGCTCTTTACAAGGATGGTCGTGAGCATAAATATCGTTCATTGCTTTCAATTTTAAACAGATTAATGTTAAATATCGCCTTGTACGGAAAACAATAGCAATATATACGTAAGATCAGGGTTATGAAGATACATTCTAAATGATTAATGGTTCTTATAATAATAATAAAGTTATAGTTGTATTCATAACAATGATAATTATTACTACTTTGTTATCTTTCGGATGAGTGTGGAAGAGTTAAAGTTGTGCAATTAACAGTAATTAAATATCATTTAACTTTTTCAAAACAAATACACTTTTTATAGAATTAAATTCTTAGGGCCCGTTTTAGAATGTCCTAATAAAGCTTCTGGTTGCTATACAACACATAAAATAACTGAATGATAAAAATGACAGTTGACATGCCGCGCGTTTCAAGCTTTAACCGATGGATAGGCTAAAATAAATGACTGTGAAACGCAACGATAGTATTTTATTTATTAAATATGTTCTGGGTAGTAAAACCGGAACTTACTCGAACATTCTGAAACAGGCCTGTTTCAGAATGTTCGAGTAAGTTCCGGTTAGCTTATTCTTATGTGCGGAATAGATTGGGATTGACATGTAAAAGTGCCGTTAGTACAGCTAACATCATATACTAGGGGAATCACGTCATGTAGACTCTAAGCATTTGAGATTCGGCATATTCCAAAAACTAAACATTACGCGTGCGCCATCTGTAAAAAGTTTCTACCGGCCAAACCCATTATGTCTAATAAGTTGGCATCTACGATGACATGTGACCTGATATTTGGCGGAATGTGACTGACAAAAAGAAGGGTAGAGTAAGAATACTTCTCTGCAGAACTGTTGACATCTAATATAACTGTGAACCCTCTCCTTGACAGATAATTACAGGTACATTTGGCTGTCGCAGATATTTTATTATAACTTGTTAGTCGACAAGAGAACGAACGTCTAATTCCGTACGTTTATCTAAATAAAGCAGGAAGTATGACCTCGACCTTGCAAATGATTCAAATCCGTATACTACAGCTATTGTAAACTAAGCTTACATGCATCACCTATTTAAATAAATTCTACAAATTTGTTTTGACAGTAGAAAATTGCCAAAAGGCCCGTTTAAAGTGCATCGAACCGCGTTCGCCAGATCATTTATGTGATAAAAACATTTTTATAACATTCATCATAAAGAAACAGGTTGTCTAAGTTGGGATGACTGCGTCAACTTAGACGGAAACACATTACACGTTGTACCTACCTAGTTATACTCTATGCTATGTTAAAATGTCGCACGATTTTACTACTCTATCTCAAATATTCAAATCACATGTGTCTTGGTGCGTACAAGATCTGTAAAGAAAAGTATTGTCGTTCAACTAGTCGAGCAGTTGCTATACTTACTGAGATACGTTCCATATTACAGACGGTTTTAGAACGAAACTGTTTTATGCATACTACTGTAATAAATATTTCAGTGGGATCATAAACATCGTCATGAGATGACGATGAAGCCTTACGTCACGAACGATATCAATGGATCTTAAAATATTTGGGATATCCCAACGTATAGTAGAAAATAAAAACATCGTCGGCAATTATCTTACGTTGGTGGCTGGGTGAACGCACTGGCCCGGTTGGCACGGGTCCAGATCTCACGGTAAACGTCCCTAATCACTGAACTCGCGCGTTAGTATGCTCCTGATGGCTCATGGACGCCTAGTACCCATGCAGCTATTGTACCTAGCGGGCACGGGATAATCAAGTCGAACTTTATGTTTTCCTGGTCGGTAAACTCGTGACGTTGTTACATGACGCATTTATTTTTTTATTGTATACCTTGATAGGTAAAGGAATATTGGATCAAAGGCTAGACTTAAATACAATTCACTAGTTGATAACCTTGGCGGTTATGTCACTGGCAAAATTTTACATTTTGCGGACATTCCCACACAAATATGTGCCTTTAAATCTCATAGAGATTTAATATATCCTTTAAACGTTTAAGATTTGTAAGTGGCATGTTGTGCAACATTACACATTCGGTATTGCAGGAAGATTTACGTTCAAACGATAAGCGTTATCGGTTAATCAACTCGCGGCAGTGCACTGACATAGACCTCTGTGACTTAAGTCTTGTCGAGCACAAACCAGGGCGGTCTAGAACTTTGGCTTGGAAATTTCCTTGTAGATTTCGTTACTAGGGTTATTTTTAAACAACAACTGAATGAGAAGAATTACCTCTGTAATTCTTACTGCTCTCTTAATTTAAACTGCTTAATCTATTGGTAGGGTCCTATACTGATGCTTCTATGATATCATAGTAAATCTTCAGTACACCAAAAACTGAGACAACATCACGTCTGCTTTATTGGCCCGCCGGCGAAATATCAAAGTGGTTTTAGTTTTAGGTATTTCGCAGAGCCCGAGCTCAACAGACGTTTGATGCTGATAACTGGTGCCTTCGACCTCCTTCATTGCCAGTCTGTTTCCGGCTAGATACCTAGAGGCCAGCCTCGTTCGTTGCGTAATCTCTTTGTTTATATGTCATCGAATACATTTGCAAATCTGCAAAGGTGAATGTCGAGTTAAGAAATTTGGTTACAGAATTGGAGCATACATAAAAAATATTTACGACGGAATTTTAAGAAAAGTAATAATTTTGTGTGATAGAGAAGTAAGCAAGTTAATTAATCCTAAATAACCTTGTAGAATGGTTGAAACAGCTTTTAAGAATGTGTGATATGATACCTAGATTTTATTCTTGAGTGCCTTTGAAATTCACATATTATATAAAAATTGCGTAACAAAATGGAAATAGAAAACCAGAAACCTAGCAAGGACATTTGTTGTAGAGAATAAGAAAAATGAAGTCATATCAAAACTACGTGGGTGTTTCTACACCTGTACCTACAACCTCTATAGTGTGGTGATACCTAATCTTTATTAAACTTTTTTTTTATGCTTGATAGGTTAGCCTTTGGCCACTATCTCACCTGATAGTAAGTGATGATGTGGTCGAAGATGTTGTTCAGGCTAACCTAGAATTACTGGCTCTCAAGGCCGCTGCTGGAACACGATGTTAGGTGCTTGGCGACAGGTTTTCTACTTGAGGGTGGTAGCTAGCCAGGCGGGCATTCGCAAAATGCCCTACCGCCATGCTATAACGACTGCCATCCTAAGACAGCAACCGGAACCGACTGCTTAACATGCCCTCCGAAGCACGGAAGCGCTCAGTAGTAATGTCACCAGCAGTGATCCATCCAAGTCATGACCGCGGCGGACGTTGCTTAACTTTGCTGACCGGTTCAGAATGGCTAAGGAAACTTCTATTCCTTATGTCAACCTCTACAATAAGTATTTTTAATACCTACATTTTCTTAATCTGAAAAAATATGATCACATCTTCACCATAGACTTGATATTCTCGTCGTATCCTATATAAATCCCAGAATAAGATCCCAGAATTTAAACGTTATTTTTCGGGTTTGAATTGAATCAATATAACAATGACACGCTTCTGTAGGTACATCTCCGGCCTACAAACTGATTGTCTCGGATTCCTTTATCAAAACCTCTTTTGTCCGACTGCGAACGGAGCTGTGGAGTCTACGAAGTCTCTACAAAATAGGTCTGGTGACAATAAAAAGGTTTTGGTGTCCATAGCAACGTGGAGCCGGCTTGAAAGGTACAGTCGTCACAAAGCGTGTCCAGGTGGCGTAAGTTGTAGTATAATATACTTTATTTAGGTGTAGATAGCATCTGGCCTTGAGCTCGCTATTCGGTAATGACCCTGCGCACAACCGACGACTTGCGATTATGTTAGGTTTTAAGCACACTGATGCGAGCAAAAGAACATAGTCAGTATGTACTATAGATTACAGATTAGAGAAGTTTGGTAGATTATCTGATCGAAGTTTACATGCTTGTAACAGGACAAACTCCTTTTTAACCGAATTAAAAAAAGCAGGAGGTTCTCATTTCGTCTATTTTTTTAATGTTTGTTACCTCAGAACTTTTGACTGCGTGAACCGAATTTGAAAATTCTTTTTTATTTGAAAGCTGAGACTTGTCGTTTAGTCCCATTTAAATTTAATCAAAATCGGTCAAGCTGTTTTTGAGTTACACTCCAATAACTGAAAAATATTTTCCTATCTTGATGATGTTGACAATCGATTCAGTAAGTTGCAAAGGTCACCTATATGGTTTAATTTTTTTTCAGTGTCATATTTAAATTTACAGATTGTACGGTAAACAATAATATGGTAAACACAAATAGTGTTGTTAAAAATACTTTCTGTGGCTTACGTAGCATATTAGAGAGAAAACGCCGGGTCTTGTCGCGCGGACGTCGTGGCGCTAGTGGACTGAAATTTCTGGCGTAGTGTAATATTTATGTGGCATATAGATAATTTGTGGAGCTGACAACCATCCTCTGTAATAAATAATAAGTGTATAATGCAGACGTCTGCGACGGACACTTCAAAATTATACCAAATGATTTTTGGTTTTGTTTCAAGGTCTAACTCACGCAATACGCTCAGTGTAAGTCTCAGATATGTTTTACGATATCTAATATATTATCGTTTAAATGGTTGCTTAAAATTACATTTCTTACGGGTTATTGTTATTTTAAGTTTTGACGGGTTTGATCATGAATTGTATTAAGTATTTCAAGATAATACAAGGAAACTCATTTTAGCGCGCGAATATGTAGAATATACCAAAAAAAATGAATTTTCTGCCACAGACGATGACCTGCACTTTTAACAATGTAGATGTTAATTCGAATCATCATATAATGTCTGTTTATACTTATAGGCAATGATATTAATTTCATTGCGTCATTTATCGAAACCACCAAAATTGTAAATCAAATTATTAAAATCGTAAAAAATATATTAAAAAAAAAAGATATATTAAAAAAGTATCAAATTAAGATCAATTAAACTGGGAACTCTCCTACTTCCTTGTGTAAGTATAGTAACAAATATTCCTTATAATCTTATAAACAACTTATTTCAATTAAGTGAAATTCTCGTTAATATTGATGTACAAAAGTTTAATAGTATGACAACGTTCTCGGTGTGTATCGGCCTTTACTCTACCCATGTTTATAATTTAAATACTACTGCGAATGGGTCATGTTACAAACCTACTTAAAGATTTGTGACCGAATCAAATTGTGAACACAATAAGCGATTCAATTAGAACCATAATAGCGTTTCCATTGAATTCTTGAATTAAATATCCGGTTTTATTAGAGATAATAATTATAATAAAATTAGACATCATTTAGATAGGTAATTATTCAATCATCATCGATATTCTGTTGATTTTACTTTATTTGTGTGTGAGATAGATATGATTTAAATATAAGTATAACGTTTTAACACGTTACTCTAATATAATAACATTACGTTCGTGACGTTACGACTTTACGTAACGTATTTATTACGTATTTACGAGTTGTGTTTGAAAAAGCTCTTCTTTAGATAAGATGAAGTCTAGTAGCCTGGTTGATGACCGCGCTCGGTCCCCTAATGAAGGGTAAGTAATACAATTAGAGCACAAAATAACGGGTCAGTCGAGCGATCCTCGGCTAGTCTAATAGCAAAGGCAACCGATGTGTAACACCGGGGGACAGGGTTCGATTCCCACTACAGATGAGAACTCAAAAAACTTGCAAATGTGATCTTCACGAGGTAGTGCTTGTAATGATAGTTAGAAATATATATTATATGTCACTATCAGGATATCTTCGACAGAAAAACTAAGTAATAAATAGGAAGACATAAAATTATAAAGGTCTCAATGTCTTGCCCCAGTCATGAATTATAACAAATATTATTTATTGAACGTGATCGAGAGTTGTCCAATAATAGGGAAGTTCACGGACGAGCTACGTCCGAGGGTATAAGTTACTTCTAGTGTGCTCGTCCAACCGCCCTGCGAAGTTTGTATTGCATATACCTTACTTATACAATCCTAGTACTTGACTTTGACACGACTTTTATTCCATGGGACTAGACTAGGATGGGTCTATTGAGCACATTTGACTTCTAACATAACAATTTCTTCTCAATACGTAAGATAAGTTTAAATCATCGAATATCTTTACTAATAAAAACTTGCCATATGCAAGTCGCGCTTCGTTCTATTAAAGTTCCGCATCGAAAGAACCTATCATAAAATAGATATTTGTTATGTAAGGCTAAAAAGTTATAAGGCGCGAGTACTTTTACTGGATCCTAAGGAAGATGAGGATTCTAGGATTTTGAGGTTCAAAATATAGAACGTACCAGAACTTAGCGTACCTACCAAAGGTACGAGACGGAATCTCGCTGCCGAACACAACACACAATTTTTCACCTCATTCAAGGAACGAAATGCTAGGTGAAAGAAAAACAGTTAGAAAAAATGAACGTTAAATTACTAATATTTAAAGTAAATTCATTTTTGGGGAACTTTTACAGAGGTTTGAATTTCGAAAACCTAATCCACGCTAGCGGATAAAAAGCACTTTTCCACGCAGATTTCGAATGATAAAAAACACCTTTCCGAGCTTGTGAAGTGTGTGACTGACTAATATACCTAAAATATCATATTCCATACTAGTTTAGTATTTGTTATAAATCATGTGACAATAATTATCTAAAATCTACCATCTCATGTATTGAAGCCTTTCTGAAAAATATTATAATTGGAGTTTTAGCCAAAAATTCATTTTTGGGTCGACATTCTACACAAAATATCAAAAAGATTTAGATTTGCAGCTTATTTAAATATTTAGTTTATGAGATACTCTAACATACGGACGGACAGACAGACAGAGACTCTTATTAATAGAGCTTCGTTTTTCCCTTTGAATACATGCAAGCATATTCCACCGTCGACCGCGTCGTCACTTTCCATCAGGTAAGACAGCGGCCAAATGCTTGCCCATCTAATAAAAAAAAAAGAATACGGAATCCTAACAACGGAAGTTTATATAGATAAGTCGTGAAGAAGTAGGCGCACAGATAAAGTAAGTAGCAGATAAGGTATAAAGTTTTAATTAATTCTAATCCATAGAATAAGGTAAGAAATTTAGAATATATATCACAAATCGAAATGAAAGTTAGTACTTATAGAAAATAAATTAGAACCATTTAAATTTATGAACAGATTCCTAAGAACCTTAGCAATTTTACCAAGTTATTAAGTAGGCAGATCACGGAGCGATTAAGATCTCAAAGAATTTGGAACTGAAAACAGCTAATTAGGAGAATCCGTAAGTAAAATACTATAGTACCTATCTTTGAGAGATCAGAGCCAAATTTGGCTCTGTAAAGACCTGTTCACGCACGAAGATACGAAGACACTACAATAGATTATTGATGCTCATTTATTTTGTACGTATTAATGTAAATAGGATAGAAGACCAAACTCAGTGTTAACCAAAAGAATACGTTTACTTAAGGAACACAGGTCAATACAACTCGACAAAGGATAGCCATCTTAGTTTTTATACATTCTTCTATCTAAGCTACTTAGCACACTAGCGCCACCGTGAAGTGTGATCATAGAGGACACTTATTTTGCCTCAACAGTACGAATAGGCATTGTTCATACACGTTGTCGTAGTGTGGGTACTAGTGTTACAAACAGTAAAACAATAAAATGTTAAATATTATGGCGTAGATAGGCAGTACTTGCAATTAAACTAAAAAAATATGGAGAGGAGCGTGTGGAAAGATCTGTATTAATACTATCTACTGGACTATGAATCAATGTGAGGATGGTTGAGCTGAATGGTCCACGATCAGTGTCACGGAAGTTGCATTTGAATGTTTAGTTCAATTGAAAAGTGTTTAACTTAAATACAGGATAAGTTTTCGTGCATAAGATCTTCGTCGTTACACTAGTGTAATTTGCGGTGTAACCACAAGGAACATGGAATCATCATCTGTGTAATCCTTTTCCCACTAATGGGCGATTGGTATAATACTTATGTCTTCTCAAAATCAATAGCCTGTAGGGTAACAGTCTAGAATTCCACTCTCCTACTTCTTCATGTAGGAGTCATTAAAGGAGAATTAAGGAAAAATACCAGAAGGTGGATAGTAGCGCCTTCTGAAGAATTGTCGTCTTACACTGCGATCCCCAATACGCCTGCCAAGCGTGAGGTATATGGGAAACCTTCCATAAGGTAGGAGAGCCTTTGTTCAAAGTTGGTGATGATGTACAATATTTCTGACAACACAAGAACATGATAAAAATATTTTACAAAATTAGAACGAAAGGAATTTGAACTAGGCGCGGGGTTCGCATTCGCGACCATCCGTTTGTAGTTTAATTCAGTTTGGCAAACAGTACGTCTCAGGATGATGAGCGCAGCGCAGTTCCTAATTTATAACGTGCATCTGTTATAGGCAGAGGTTACCGCTTATCATCAGATGGCCCTCGTGCATGTCCAGTAAACTTATCACAAAAAAGGTTGTAGACCTATCATGTTTTAATACTAGCCTTCAGGACCAGGCATTCATGAATGATATAACAAATTTAAAAACAGCTTAAAGCCTGTTTCCAAATGACCTTTGAATTAAAGCAAGATGAGGTACTGAACCTGAGCGGCGTGTTATACACGAACCTTCAGGAGTACCGGATAACTTTGCGGAATGTTCGGAACATGAAGAGGAAAGTTTCGGGGTCCCGGTAGCTATACAATGTTAAATAAACATTTTATTAATAATTATACTGAAATAAGACCTTTCGTGTACCAGAGAAACATGACCAAGTAATGCTTACTTGAGCTTTTTAGTATATTATGTAGCATAGGGAAACGTATGAAGTATCCACTTAAATAGAGACAACATAAAAAGTTTCTAGGACTTCACATAAATACAAGACAATGCCCCAATAATTTTTTGCTGATGGCAATCTTGATTTTTATCTTTGATTGATTTGATTAGCCTTTGATTTGAACACTACCTCATAATTATGTTACTACGATTGCCTTTCAATAACAGCTACGGCACTCGCAGTTAGTAAGTAAGCAGATTTTGTTTTTTGAGGGTAGTTACGAGTATCATAACCGTTCGCAAAAATGTCCATCCACGTTACAAAAACGTTTTATTTTAGCGTAACGAATAGGTTGGTATTTGATAATGCCCGGAGTGTAAGACCGTTGATTTAATTTAGTAATGTTGGCTACAATTGAGTCATCGCATCGGTCAGCAGTCAGCCCAGCGACTCAAATACCTCACAAGTTGGTAGGTAAAAAAACGACCGAACATTTTCTCTTTTTGCGATGTTATTGTTTATCAAAAAGAAACCAGGGCGTGCCAATATGTACACAGTCAGTAAATCCGTAACTGAGAGGTCTCAGTGAATTTGCAAATATTATTTTAAGGAAACAAAGGAGTGTATGTTTGTATGTCTGCGCGACTGGAGGCTGTGCTGCGCTTGCGCACCTCATTACAAAAGGTTTTGTCAAAGTACCTACTCTGAAAGGAAAAGTCATATTAAAGGCAAAAGTAAACCGAGCCACAGATTAAACAAACAATTGCAAGTACAGAATCAATACAAAACAAAGTATACTTTAAATCTAATGCCAAAATAGATTTGAAATATAATTATGTAATAGTAATTAATATATGTAATTATTAACAACCTAATCGTGCATGTTCTGTACTTATATCCTCGACCGAAGGGACAAGTAGGTATAAACAGCCTAATTTCGTTACATGTCTCGTTAATGTAATAAGAAGCGAGCCCAATATCGGGCACTTCATATACAACAGACTTCTTGTCAACTACGATTTTTTGACAGAAAACACAATATCACTTCGAATCGAACCCGGGAACTCGCAACATACAACGTGACCTTCTTGCTACTGAGCCAGTAATTATGTAGGTTCTAGTATATGTATACATTAAATTTATATATCTTTTGATTTATCAAACATCACTGTACAAGATTGGCATAAGAGCCAGAGTATTCATAAATTCCATTTCATAAAGTACTTAATCAAAATAGTTGCTCTTATCAAACGTTGTAATCGAGCCCATTGTGGTTTTAGCAAAGTCAAAGGTCACAGCTAGGAGGATAACAACGACAATATAATACGAATAAAGCTTCTACAGCGATGAGAAATCACGAGATTTTCGTTTAAAAACAACCTGTTATGAAACCGACCGCCGCGCGCCGCTCGCTGCGCCTTTACGACGTGCCACTGAAACCCGAGCTCAACATCTTCATTATCGCTACCATCAGCTATACATTCAACTATACAGGCCTTATAAACAATATCAAACATAAGGACATTTATTTTAAACTTTTTTTAATCCGATGCCTAAGTTTAGTCGATTATTGGACTCGATTCCATGTCTACTATTCCCTCCCTAAGGATGTGAATGGTGGATAAAGTTATTAGACTCCGCAAATAATCGTTCTGAATGCAGATGAGCCCTGTAGCCAATTTAAACTTGGCGCTCGTGACGGCTCTAGAAATAACAGAGCTCTGATACAAATGTCGATCTCCTAATGTACTTACTACTGATGTGATGACGCACGGGCGGGCAATCCCTTCAAGCAATGCATGATGAAATTCTTTAATTTACACATCTGAAATCTCGAGCTCCTCAGTGACATTCACGAGGCGTCCTAAATTCTCCCGAAAGTAGGTGTGAGAGTAATAAAGTTGTGTGATTGCGCAATAAAAGCCCAGCTGTACGGAATCGCGGTAAAAACGCGTAAAATGTACGCCGGATTTGTTTACAAACATTGAACTGTAAGTTTCACAACTCCAGCACGAGGGTTCAGCGTCTTTTCCACAATTATGGGACCTTTGACTTTGCTCAGACTAAAGCGATCCTTGTTCTGTAATATAGCGAGCTCTCGATTCTATTTACCGCAATGGGCGATTTACTTCCAAACGATACTATCGATTTTTTTCTGAAGGCAGTCTCAGTTTTTGCTGCACCGTCATTATGACGGGACGAAAATTGCAGTGATATCGTTGCGGTCGGAGATGCGTTTGAAACGAACGCTCAATTAATTTTGAATTTGATTTGACAGCTCGGAATTACTGAGGCATAATCAACTGAGTCAATATTCAACGGTTCCCGTCTCGATGCCTCGGCTTTAACAACCGTAGAGAATATTTTGTTGTACGCGTTCTATCGGCGGCTTTGTTTTATGTTTCATTTGTTTATGTAGAGCACAGGCGGCGATGTAAAGGTCAGGTAGTGAGTCGGGAGGCGGATGACGAATGTAAGGGTTGTTGAACGCGAGTCTATTTCGGAGCGACTAAATGCGGCGACGCTCACCGAGTGACATTTAGTCGACTAGATGCATCCGAGACTAGCCGATTCTTATATACCTATCACTATAGCTGTGAATGTGACGATATAGAATGAAATTTTCTGGGATGATCCATCATGAGCATCAGTAGGAAATTGATGAACCTATTCAGGGAAATCTAACAGGGGAACTAAACAGATTGTGCCCTAGTTAAGATGGACAGACGAAAATTTAGAACTTGCGAGCAGAATTAAATCTGAGTACGCTGAAATCTATGCTATTTTAATTTCAGGGGAATGAGCAGGCTCATTCACACACAATCAGAAGCACATTCTTCTGAAATTTGTCCTGTAGAGAAGCTACACTGTGTTTTGTCCTAAATTGGATTTTTAACGGATTGCAATAATTTATATATTTGTGTACCTAATTAGTTTAGATAGAATCACATTGAATAACACAGATATAATTTAAAACTCCCAATTGACTATCATATTTTCTATAATAATTAGTATACACAATAAATCTCACGCACTACCTTTTGTATGTGTTACGAATTGAAATTGTTCATTTGTCGATGACTGAAGGATGTACGTGGGTACAAGTATAAGACATTCCACGATCCGGTACGTAACGTTCACGATCCGTCCGCGATCCGATGCCGACCCGGCGCGCAACGAATCCAATCAAACTGTGAAAATATTATATCGTTTACCACTTTACTGCACGCACACGTAGTTACATATTTAGACTTTTCGTCGTAAACTTGTTTAACGTCGACAAAAAACGACCATAGTCAATCGACTTTATAGACAACAGATGTTGGATCATTATCAGCTGCCTATATCCTGGTTACACATCAAAAACTAATCCATGATTTAAACAATTTAAATCTATCGATTTGCCATGCATTGTCTCGGGACACAAATTTTGAGTTTGCAAACCCTGAATTAGGCTCTCGTTGGCGAATTGGCGATGTGGCGGCAGCTTGGGCGGAGGCGCCTCGTTATTCTGAATATATAAATGAGGTCTTCAACACGAATTAATACTTGTATTTATTTTTGAACCATCATTTGTTAATGAGAAGCTACAAAGAGGTGCATTTTATGAATGCAGATCGCGATGAGCCAATATAACGAGTGCTGCGCCTCGTCTTCGACTCGCGAAATAACTCATTAAACAAAATTGATACCGATCGCCCGCCACCGAGACCGCGAACGATTCGATTCGAACATTTTAATTAGGGTGCGAATGTCGATATAGTTACCAAAACAAAACTAAAACGATAAACAATAAAACGAATTGGCCCTTGCCGTTCCACAAGCTGACTTCATATGATCGAGCTTCGGAGAAACAGTTTTTTCTTAAATCTCTTTCCACTCCGCCGCCTGCGACGATTACCCCGAGTTTTCGGAACGATTTGACGATATAATCGAGGTGTCGAATTCGCGACCGCACAGAAACCATTAATCAGTTAAGCGATTTTCAGCTGTACAAACATAGATTACATAATCGTTACATCTTCGTAAACAAGAGTTCAACGATAGTAAACTACTCACCACTCGGAATTCTAATCGATCTTTTGGCACGGCGAACGTGACTCGTTAGGAGATCGAGCAAGAAAACATTTCCGATCGATTTGTCGCCCGAAATAGGTGTTCCCAATTTGAATTTCGTGTGGTACCTAGTGGCCCACTAGACGAGCAAGATAAACAGTGCTTTCATTTTTATTCGTCCTCGCATTCTATTCAGGTTTCGGCTGTCACTTTTTCTTTCATTTGGTGCGGGCGTAGTGCGACGGGTGAAGGTGCGCGGGGGGAGGTGGCCTGCGACTGTGGAGTGGTACTAGTGGTGTGCGCGTGGCGAGTGCGAGTAGGACTCGATTGGCTCCAGCCTTGACCTTCAGTTGCGATCGGTCGCGCGGGCGAACGTCGACCCGCGCTGCCGGCCGCACACCACCTCCTTGCTCGAGCTGCTAAAGATGCTCGATTATTGCCGATTATTGTTCTATCCGGTAAAACCCATTGAGATCATTTGATAGTTACAATTGAATTGTATAATTTAATAGGTAGGTGAGTTATGTTATAATACAGACTGTTACAGCTGTATATCTATACTTGATTCGATCGCATGGGAACTTTTTTATCTTTACAATTTTGCTAACCTTAGACTATTATTCTAAGCGGTTGATAAGGGGAAAGAAAAAAGCAGATCAAGGCTGGAGTCTACTACCAAGTTGTGAAACTCAATCCCGCGGCAGGATTCAAACCGATTAGCCCATTATGCTATTTTTAGGGATGTTTAAACGAAGACGCCACTCGAATTACTTATTTAACAATACCGTATGCTTATTAAATGTGCTTCATTATATATTAAAATAGTAATTAATCTGTATTTTATATCCTGACAATTTCTAATCAATCGATCCTAATTCCTTAGTCGATTCAACTGTAATCGATATAATATTGCCGCCACTGTCCTGGGACATCACTAACGCCTAACCAATAAAAGGATAACGTGCCTCAACGAATCAGTCCGATATGTTACGATACACCAGGGCATGATTTGCTTTGGCCAACCCAAATACTGCGGAGCTGTCACCGCCTCTTCAGAAAATGTATTAAAATAAGTGGAAGATAGATAAGACAAGTGTTTGTTCTTACAAAGGCAATGAGGAACATTAGCACCTGAGATTGGCAAGTGCCGAGTAAACAGCAGGATACGGCTGCCAATGAGCTGGAACAGCGGCACGACGACTGGCAGGTTGTTTGATCAGTTTCATTAACTAACTAACTTACGAGATACAAGTCAACTAGAGATAATAATGCACCAGAAAAACAGCATTGCGTCGACGTGTAGTGGGGTGATGCCACACAGAATGAAAACAAGGGTTATGACCAAATTTTACAACCTTATCGGCTTCAGCTGATTGGTAACGGGTATGCTTTCAATAATTGAAAATCTAATTATTCAATGAGCTCATAAACCGTCAGCCAGATACTCATCGATTTGTTATCTATTCTAAATGAAATGTTATATTGGAAAATTGTATACAACATATCCAATAAAAACACAAGTCAGGTAGATTTAACTTACTTTTGTTTTTATTCTGAACATAACTCTAGCTCAAAAACGTTTTGGTCATAAACTGTAAGTTTTTGATGTAAATAAATAAATAAATTATTAGAATATCTAAATAGGCACTTAGTTAGGGAGGCAGCCGGACGTGAACTAAAGCGAAGCTTTATGCCATTTTAGTTGCTCAGCCACGGACGTAAGAACTAAAATGGTGAATGTATTCAAGACCAATTACATAAAATTAGATTACTTGTTGACCGAGCGAGTCCGAAGCGCGAGCGAAGTGTCTCTGTTTCAGCTACGGCAATTATGCTTCTGTATATCGCCGGTTTTCCGTATTTGTGTACAGGAAAGACGTTATGCTTACCATCAGGCAAAGTTAAACGTTTATTGTTGCATTAGTTTGATGGAAACAAATAAAAAACTTTTTCTTTTTAAACGAAATTCTCGTGAGTTTCACAAATATTTTAATATAACAAATTAACTGAAATAAACTAAAGAAAAATAATATATAAAATATTGAAACGAATACAAATTAGGAAGTCCTCTGATCTAGCCTCTCATAAAAGTTGTCGAATTAACAAAGCTCCATGGAACGACAAAGGTAAGTATGTATGGAACAAATTACCAGCGTCCATCTTTATTCATAGTAGGTAGGTACTTACTTTAGATTCTACAACTAGCAAAGACCAGAGTAACAAAGAAGTTTATTAGAAGAATAAAAACGATAAAAAAATGTGATTCGTTCACTATCAAGAGTTCCAAAAAAGCACCATCCTCAACATAATCCATACCAGGTTATTGTCATAGCGAATATGGTCATAGTTAAAAAAAACAAATGGCTGTTTATACGCTATCCGTATACCTGATTTCTGAGAATTCGTAATGTCTGTAGCAAATCCGGCCAAAGGACATGGCAAATATATGAGAATAAGTACATGAACTACAATAGTGTTCTTTGGTTAGTAATCGTCTTGCATCGCAGGGGCGCCTCGCGAGCCGTGACGCGAGGGCCAACTTCCTCTGCCTTCGTGACACACGGCCGTACAGTTTGGCCAACTTGTGCGCCTTTGCTCAGACAGCGTTTTACATTTTGTGACCGGGCTCTATTGCGTTTTGTTTTACCTAATTTGTTTTGGATGATTTTCAACTGACTTCAAAAAGGAGGTTCTCAATTCGTCTGTATTTTTTTATATTTGTTACCTGAACTTTTGACTGAAGCTTGTCGTTTGGTTCCATTTAAATTTCATTAAAATCGGTCAAGCCGTTTTTGAGTTACACCCTAATAACTGAAAATATTTACCTATCTTGATGATAATATAGTCGTTGACAGCGAATGACAATCGATCCCGTAAGTAGCAAGGGTCACTAAAAAAAGTTTTTTTTTCCAACAAATGGAGCCGACTTCGACACTCAAAATTGTGAAATAACTTGTTGAAGTCGGTACCATGCGCACAATATTGTGATAATAGGTACTTTTGAACTATCATGGTATAGACTTCAACCTGTTATTTCACACTTTTGAGTGTGGAAGACGGTTTAATTTTATAATAAAAAACGTTTTCGGCTGATTTTGTAACTTGTGCGGTACCATGCGCACAATATTGTGATAATAGGTACTTTTGAACTATCATGGTATAGACTTCAACCTGTTATTTCACACTTTTGAGTGTGGAAGACGGTTTAATTTTATAATAAAAAACGTTTTCGGCTGATTTTGTAACTTGTGCGGTACCATGCGCACAATATTGTGATAATAGGTACTATTGAACTATCATGGTATAGACTTCAACCTGTTATTTCACACTTTTGAGTGTGGAAGACGGTTTAATTTTATAATAAATAACGTTTACGGCTGATTTTGTAACTTGTGCGGTACCATGCGCACAATATTGTGATAATAGGTACTTTTGAACTATCATGGTATAGACTTCAACCTGTTATTTCACACTTTTGAGTGTGGAAGACGGTTTAATTTTATAATAAAAAACGTTTTCGGCTGATTTTGTAACTTGTGCGGTACCATGCGCACAATATTGTGATAATAGGTACTTTTGAACTATCATGGTATAGACTTCAACCTGTTATTTCACACTTTTGAGTGTGGAAGACGGTTTAATTTTATAATAAAAAACGTTTTCGGCTGATTTTGTAACTTGTGCGGTACCATGCGCACAATATTGTGATAATAGGTACTATTGAACTATCATGGTATAGACTTCAACCTGTTATTTCACACTTTTGAGTGTGGAAGACGGTTTAATTTTATAATAAAAAACGTTTTCGGCTGATTTTGTAACTTGTGTCAGTAGCTTAATTCACGACAGTAGGAAGTTGTAATTTAAGATATTTAAGATTATAAGCTTTATTTTAGTGCATAAGAAATTTCAATTGTAAATAACTTTTAATACCTAAGTATTTTTAAATTCAAATATAAGTGTGATTTTTATTTATCGCATTGTCAACTAATGTTAACGAAAATACTGTCATCGATGGTACCTACACGTTCGCCTAAAAGAGATGATGATGTATACTTAATTTAATTTATATCACAATTCTCCGTGGGGTGCCGGACTAGTATTTCACCCCACCATCTCTTCCCGTGGGTGTCGTAAGAGATGACTAAGGGAGAAATATCGTCAGGCGGGCAGCAACGCCTTCTGAGGATCTTAAACTGCTATTCACAAAACGCCTGCCAAGCAAGGCGATTATGGAAAACCACCCCCTCCTCTTCCGAATTACAGTAATATCATAATAAATAGGATTTCATAAAATTACAAGTAAGTATAATAATAGTGACAATCAATTTGAGAATGTCAAAGCATGAAATAGACATAAATGTATGTTCGATTTGAGATTTTGTTTCGACTATGTCTCAAATATGCCACAAGATAAAATAAGGAAACGTTAGTGTAACAATAACCATCTGTTTTCTTATCAGAACGCCTAAAAGCTTGCCGTTAAAAGTTTATTGTGGTGATAGGAGCCGATTTTGAATCGCCAGTTCGTAATCTTGTTAGTTAAACACGAGCTTGCTTGAATTATCGTGCGTTAACGGCGCGCACACATGAATGGTACTTACACATACGTGACCGTACGCGATTCATTCAATTTGTTTACTCGGACTCATCGTGCCGCCGCCGCGACGCCTCGGTCAAGGACGCCGTACATCGCCTGCCTGGAACGCGCCGAAACAATCACCCATGCCCACTCGAAGCGCGATGATTACGGTAACAACCAATAAACTTCGTAATGGAAATATATCACTGCTTTATTATTGTACACAAATGCCAAGTTTCGTTTAACACAGATGCAATCAACGTCGTGAAACTTCAATCGAGGCTATTCATTTAAAGGGACACGATAGGGCAACAAACTTCAGGAAGCCTTTGTTAACCGCTTCATTTAAATTTAATTGCCCGATTTAAATAAACCTCCTTCCTATTTCGTCACAAAGAGCTATCGCAAAATAAGTTAATTTGTTAGTTGGTTTGGTACCAAATCCATATTGCCGCCACGTGGTTTAGAAGACCTTCGTCCAGATTACAAGATCTCAGGTCGTTTACTCCAATTACGCAACACTCGTGTAACTACGACTACGTATATAATCGGCGGAATTTTTATTGACTAATTATTCGCCATTTTTTATAAGCGGTGAAGTCAGCGGATATAGCTAAATATTCAAACAGTGTATCATTCGAGGCTAACAATAACGTACAAAAAAGTCCTTCGGATTGAATTATCTCTCGTCGATATCTAGTGGACGGTAAATATTGTGTCTATTTGTACTCTCCGGGTATTATAGGAAGGTGCTGGGACGAGAGATGGTTCAGTGTAGGTAGGTTTTTATATCAGAGGCAGTCCCGAGATGCAGCCACATTCCATTACGATGACTCGCTCGGCTGGACCACCATTGTGAGCTTTTCACACGTAAACATCATGTGGAAGGAAGACATTTGGTGCGTACTTAGATTTTACAACTTTGATGTCTTGTTGCAGAGATAAAGTGAGCCATTCATCAGGCGCAGTCGCGAGCCAGCGCGGAGTCAATGCCCAGACGGATTAAAGGGCCGATTAACGAGTACAGTTTAATTTATGACCGGAATGATTATGCTCACAGAAACACCGCAACGCTGCGTCAGCCTCCGGAGTGCAATCTACATGCCCGCATCCCGAGTAAGCCATAACTAAAGTGTCAACAAATAGCTCTCACCCGTGTTTTTGTATTGTTTATAAATGTTTTATTTTGGCCTTCTCGTAGCTCCAATTTGAGCTCCTGTCAGAAATGTCATCAGATGCATTTGAACTCATTATCTAAATGACTACTAAACTTTCGGTTTCGCACAAATACTAACGTTGATTTAGAGCAGAACGATAAAAATCACCGGGCGTCTGGATGCCGAAACCGGTCGGAGCAGTCGAAAACTCTGTAATTATGTTAACAAGACCAGACAGACCCACGCGACTACGGCTCACTTTATTGGTAACATCGTAAACTGAACGATAGTGAAAGATACTTCCATCCAAGGTGGGCTATAATTTACGCTGTAGATCCAGTAACTAGTATTCGTCTATGAGGTGTTATGTTATGTATATCCTTTCTCAACTAAAATACATCTGCTCGATAAAAAAGATAAGCTATCGAGACCGGAAAACAGGGTAAGATTCGCCGGTGAGTCGGGACTGGAGTGGCGCTGGTACCAGGGAAGTGTGACTGATAAGGAGGTTACACAACGGGCTGGAGGAGCCAAGGTCGCGGCAGATGTTAGAAGCACAAGCTAGCTGTTAACAGCTTATCTGGAAATATGTTTGCCGAGTATAAATAAGCAGCGCCTCAACACTACTATCGAAATGTTTAAGTCGATACTGCGCACGATGTTTATGGGTGTGAACGCACTCGGTCATGGCGTCGTGAGAACTCCTACCATATTATTATTAGGAGCGATGATATGGGCGATAACGAGACACGTGGTAATCGAAGCTTAGCGAGTACAATGTGTCCGTAACGTTGCGTAACGTTTCGTAAATATATTTATCAAATGAGCTTTTTGATAAAACCTAGTGCTAGTAGGTTTTTGTAAGCATATGCAATAGCAGTCACAGTAGATACCTGTACAGTACTTATATGTTTTTTATTTTCGTCAAATGCGTTGAAGCACCCAACCCGACCGATAAAGAGTTCACGCGATCTCGGCGGGAGGGCGAGATGACGCGTCGGCTAACATTCCGAAACCGATATTATTTATTTTTAATGAAGGCAATGAACGCTTAGCAAGTTTACCTTCGATTTGCATCTACCAGTTTAGTCGAACGCTTCCTGCTCAAGTCATACAATACAACTTGTGGTGATTTATTTGTTAACGATATTGATATTCATTCAAGTGGAGAGCGCAGCCGGCGTGGAACGGGTTGGACGCTGACGAAGCGAAAACCATTCGTCGGCATCGGCGAGGAAGGGAAGCGGCGGGCAGTGGGTCAGTGGACCCAGGAGCGTACCCTTACAGACATCCCGCGAAGGCCGCCATTCATAATAAAAATGACATCAACGCCGTGGGAACAAGCATAAGTATAATGGCACGCCAAACGACTGGTTAGACCGGCAGATTTAATTACGGCATTCTAGTGATTAACATTGTCATAAACGACATTCGTTTAAATTAAAACCGTTCTTTGTAGTAGTAAAAGCAACACCAACAAAGCTGAAACCCGCTGTTACAAAAAAAACAAGAGTGAATGCAGACGATCGTGATGCGTCAGCGCAATGCACTTCTACCTTCTCTGTCGGCTCGGCGAATGCACTTGTCATAGTATAGCCGTCCCTGTCACGCCAGCATCCCAGAGCGGCTCGTCCATCACCTATCCCGTTCGCGCCACATGACTTTGTTTAAGGAAGTGCGTCTTACGCTTACGGGATCGTATCGACCGCCAACTAACTGCTTTGCATCGCATACCGAACGGATTAGGAAATGAAGGTTTAGTCATTGAAGAAAATAAATCGGAAAGCAGTGCGTGTGGCCGTGCGCGACAATTTCCACATAACAATGAGTGATAGTGCATCCGTCCCTTTCACGGCGGCGAGCCTTGTCGTGCTGTTGCTCCGAGCCAGGTTCAATATCCCAGACCTTGGGCCGATCGAGAGTACCTATCTACCGATGGCCAGTTGAAACTAGTTACTCATACCTCCCATCAGCAGTAACTTATAATTTGCACGCTATTTTTATCACCTTATTGATAGACCGAACAAATTAATAATATAATATGGTTTGTATGTCACGAACAGTCGATGTTCGCCGAGGAAACGAATTATTCCACTAGGCTTTGTCGGCGAGGATAGAACGCGTCGTCGGGGTCACGTTTTGACATAAACGACTGGACGTAAAAACTTGAGAAGTTTATGATTTCTTTACCAGGAAAACTAATGAAGCGTCGGTGGTCGGCGCCGCGCCCGTTCAGCCTTGTACCTACATCAAATGTACGAGCAACCAATTAGATGTCGACCGCGTTGCGAAAATAATATAAATATTAGTAGATCCGACAAAGGTTTTTAATCACTGATCTCAATACGTTTTGTTCCTTTTGCGGTCCGAAATTACAGGTTGCGAGTTCGCTCACCCTGGCACGCCGCGCTTAGGGCAACTATGCTCGTGGATCGTGTGAAAAATTACCTAACATTTTGCCTTTATTCCTCATTATACCTAAGTGGCATTCGATATCTGTAATTTTTAACATCCGACCGCATATTGAGTTGGTCCTGGCGCACGCATGTGGTATCCAGAAACAGCAATTTACTACGCAGAAAACTAATAATCAGCAACGATCTAAGTAATAAAGTGAAAGGAAATTATTGTCGTTTCGAAAATGAGGTTTAACTTAACTAAAAAAAGATTGAAAACGAAAGCAACGATGAAGACTGCTCGGCGAGCGTGGATCGCGCACATCTCACCGCCAAGGTTACGTAGTAGGGGCGGCGACCGGCGAGACGGGTGTGACGTCACGGGCGCCGGAAACGATTGTCCGCTTCATAGTTACGGTTACATTTTGAGTTTAGAAGAAAGTGCTTCACGACTATTGAGCTAGGTCAGTTAACTGCAATCACTTGTAATTACTGCGTAATAACTACCCGTCTTCCGGCATCGGCGTAAACGGAGCTTTATTGAATTTATTTTTTGTCCGACTTCATTTGCATGACAATTATGAGGCGAGAATTCGTTGACTCGTTTTTTTACCAACTCATAAACTAAAAGGAACAACAAAAGGTTTCACTGGGTTTTGTTCCGAAAAAGGCAGACGCTTAAGAAAGCAGACGGCCTCCAACAGTCCGATAGTCGCCTGATAAAGAAATATAATGTACTACAATGACTTGAGATAATTTGACTTCGATAAAATATACCCTAGATTCTGCGCGAACGCTCCAAAGTTAACCAAACAAAACTGTGCTTATAATGATCTGAAGCACAGTTTTGCCGTCAGTGACGCGCTGATCGTCGAGTGAAACAATGCCGAAGTGCTCTGTGAATAGTTGCAAAAATAATACACTTACAAAGCGAAAAATACATGGGATTTCCTATTTTCAGTAAGTTTTATACATATTTATCGTATTTTAAGTGATAAACATTCATAATTATTTAATTATCACCTCCAAATTAATACATCAACAAATTAAATTCCGTTACTCCTGTCACGCAGTTGTCTCTTTCGCACGCATAATAACATCCCATGCAAGACAAGAACAAGTGAGCCCTAATTCAGAACAAGTCTATCGGAGTCGTCATAATAATCTTTTATTTTCTCAGACTGTACACAGGCATTTATTTTACATTTTCCAACTTCCAAAAAAGGAGGTTATCAATTTGACATGTGTGTATGAAATATTATTAGAACTGCAATATATTCACTTATAATATGGATTAGTGCTAACAAACATATATACAATATTTTTATGTGTGTGTGTGTGCATATCTTTGTATGTTTTATGTACTAATACGTGTAACAGTCACTTGGCTTACTGATTGGAAAAACACCACAACACCTTTTTCAAGTTCTAGTGTTCCTGTTTTAATTGATGTTGTATGTTAATAATTTAATATCGAAATGTCCGAGCCACCTGCACAATCCTGAATGCACGAGGTTTAGCGTGCACTCTTATTATTACAGATTATTTTCAGAATGTATGATATGAACATAGTATGTAAAGGTAGTTTATAAATATTAAATATTGTATTACAATTATGTGTTTTAGATTATATTGTAGTTATTAGTTTACTGTTTTAGATTATAATGTAGCCTAATTCTCTTTAATATAATTTATGTACACCCCCGACATAGTTCCTGTATTTCCTCTCCATACAAAGGTTGCCTGGAAGAGATCGCTATTAGTGATAAGGCCGCCCATTGTGACACTTTAGTCTAAGTTATTTTTGTTTATAAGAATTAAATTTGTATTTTATTGGTGTAACAATAAAGAATTATCTATCTATCTATCTACATATACAATGTATAACATTAACATTGTATTAACATTCATAATTACTCAAACACGTTTACTTTATACATTTTGCTGTAACACGCAGGTATCTGAACTGCAATTCAGGTCTGATACATTATATTGTTATATTATTTGTTTTTAATTGCTTTTTGTTCTGTGTGGAATAAATAAATAAATGTTAATGAAAATTAAAGCCGAATAATTAATATTCTGATTTCATTATAACAGATCCCTTTTCTATCTCCCAACATCCGCATATAATCTACTACACACCTTTTCAACCCGGGCAAAACCAGGGTATCTAAGCTAGTTGACTAATACGGATAGTTAAAATTCCAATTATAAATGTCACCAAAAAAACTAATTACTAAATAATATTTTTAGTACGAGATTAGGAGTAAGCGACTCCATTGTATTTTATGTTCTATCACAGCAAAGGGTAATAAAATTTTACGAGCTCTCTTCAATGGCGCAGAGTAAAAGTGCTATAAGTTTATTACGAAGTAATTGAAAATTAAACCTTATGCAACTGAAACAAGGTTGAATATTGTTAAATAACTTAAATAGATTTACTACGTTTTTGTGTAATTTTAAGGTTTTTATGTGTATCTCAATAGACAGAAAGGTATAGGATAACTTGAGCCGTTTATATGCGTTCTGTCAATACGAAAAGTTGCATCTAGGGTATATTTTATCGAAGTAATTTGATTTAATATCCTTACACAGATAAAAACCTCCTACATTTATTTTAATTAATTTATTTTATTTTTGATTTTATTTATTTAGTTATCCATACAGCAGCGTTAAAATAATATTACTTAATTTACTTTTTACTACAATATAGCATAAAGAAAATAATAAAAAACAATCAAAAAAGAATATATAAAAATTATAAAAACAATTCTGCGTGCATATGAAATTGCCAGTGGCGAACGATCATCGAGAACGCTAGGTTGATTATGAAATAACATATGCCTACCTACCTATGACAATATTATAATTAAAGTACACATGTATTCCCCGAACGAGTATGCAGAAGCGTCTAAGCCAAACGTGAGTCAGATCAGACTTTTGAAGTCTTGTAATAGAGCGTACGCTTATTGCCATATACCGGGCACAATTACGACTGCCTCTGAAAAGTAGTCAGAAAAATCCTTCAACTGATCCGACCCGGGGATCGAACCCAAGACGTCAAGATTCCGAAGTGATGCTTTTACATGTGAGGTAAACCAATAGCATTTTTACAGTGAAATTATTTTCAGCAATACCATAATATGAACATACATACTGAAACAGCTACATAACGCGCACATTTACCTGAAAACAGAAAAATAAATTTGTTAAATCGATCGAGAACAGTAATATAAAGATGTAGGTATTTTAAAATATGGTGATATATTTTAATGGGCAATTACGAATATTATGTTATGCCCTTCAGTTTTCGCTTGACGACCGAATATTCTAAAAGAGGTTACCTTTTAATGCTACCTGCAAGCTTTTACGACGGATCCATGCCGAATAAATAAGGTTTTACTGTTAAACATAAAACACATTTAATTAACTTTTTGTATTATTTTCGTAAATAATTTCAACAATTTCAAGTATTCTCGTTCTTTATGCGAATTTACACCATTGTTACAATCATCTTTGTAACAAGAAAAATGTGAAAAATTTTGTAAACATGCCGCCTGTTAAACAAGATGGATGACGTTTTGAAAACAAATGAAAAGTTACTACGTAATTGAGTGAAGACACACGTAATTTTTTTCATGTGATTATGACGGAACATGTGCATGTGTTCCACCTGATGTTAAGCGGTAACCTCTGCCTATGACAGATGCATTCCCTGAGACATACAGTTTTTAAGTGTTATGTGTGTGTAATTTCATAATTACTGGCTGTCAAGGACTGTTGCTTAAGCACACTGTTAGGCGCTTGGCAACAGATTTTCTGTTGACGGTGGTAGCCAGCCAGGCAGTCCATAGGTATTACCGGTCGGCTATCATTTAGTTTTAGGGAACTGTACTAGACTTATAATTTAACCATATTGATAAAAAACGAGTTGCTAATAATTGTGTTACCTTAACCACTCAATGCATTTGTAAGATAAAAATTTGATTGAATTTTTATTTAACAAATGAATCAAATATTATTGATCTTAGTAATTTTTTTTTATGGCTTATCAGCTAACGTTGACCACTATCTCACCTTAAGTGATGATGTGGTCGAAGATGTTCAGGCTCTCTAGAATTACTGGCTCTCAACGACAGCTGCCGGAACGATCGTTAGGTGCTTGGCGACATATTTTCTACTTGAAGGTGGTAGCTAGCCAGGCGGGTATTCGCTAAATGCCCTACCACCATGCAGTAACGACTGCCATCGTAAAACAACAACCGGGACCGACGGCTTAACGTGCCCTCCGAAGCACGGAAGCGATCAGTAGTAATGTCACTAGCGGTCACCCATCCAACTCCTGACCGCGGCAGACGTTGCACTTAGCTGATCGGAACGGCTAAGCAAACTTCGCTACGAGCGCTTCAAATTGCACCAATCAGTACTAATATTATAAATGCGAAAGTAACTCTGTCTGTCTATCTGTCTGTCTGTTACGCTTTCACGCCAAAACTACTGGACCGATTTGAATGAAATTTGGTATGGAAATAGTTTGAGACCCGGGAAAAACATAGGATAGTTTTTAACCAACTGCGCAAAAAGAGGTTAATGTTTTCGCGCGATAACCGACATGCGCGCGGGCGGTGCCGCGCCCAGAAAGCTAGTATATATATAATACTAGCTTTCCGGCGTGGCGTGAAAGACAGACAGAGTTACTTTCGCATTTATAATATTAGTATAAAAGTATAAATAGTATAAATATAGGTGCAATTTATATTAAATCAAAACTTTTATTAAATTGTACCCAGATGGGTAATTAATGCTGTCATTTGATGTCCGTGTGTCTCTGTTATGCGCTTTGAGTTTTAAAACTCAAAATGTTATTATGACTTATTAAAAAAACACTAGTTTTCTTCATCATAAGACGTACTTTTGTTTCAATGAGATTACTTGTATACCTACATAATATTATGATATTATGTTTATTTATGTACCTACAAATCGACAAAATATCCAACGAAAATTGACCTCGCCTCATCCCTGAACTCATTCGCTAAAATAATAAAATGAGAGGTCAATACTAACTGGATATCGCAGAAATCCAAGGAGTGAGGACCTCACGAGGTGCCAGGTACATTCTCAAATGGCTTATCAGAAAGACTCTTGTAATGTGGTTTATTCAAACAACCAGGTTGTCTAGACCTGTCGTAGAAAGGGCTGCTTATTCGTAACTTGTATGTTGAGGGGGTCATTGTATGCCGGTTGGATTTAAATAGGCAGCCGTTAGCGTTTCCGATGCGTATGTGACGCGGCTATACAACAGATTAGGTGAAAGTTACTATGTCGTCTACACACTGAGCATGCGGAGTGAGTCAGCCAATCAACCTAGACACAGAATACATAATATACACTATGCCTCGGGTCGACTAGAATGATTTGTGCAAGACCTTCTTGTAATGACTATATTCTTTTTAATAGGTCTAATGACTTTGTACAAACATACTGGCGTTTAGTAAGCGTAATTAATCCACGAGTAGTCTTTGTTTAACAGTTTACTAGCCTACTAATTTACTTAGAGCTATTTTCATCAACCTAGTGTTTAATTAATAGGTACGCGGATATATAATACATTATACTAAGTACTAACCAATAAAATATGAAAGCCTTTATCACTATGGATGTCCAGTGATGTTGGAGTATTTAAAACTTGTCGTGTTATTGACTTAGAAATGTAAAGTCAAGCAAACAGTTGTTGCAAAGGAAACAATCTAATCCATGTGTTGTATCTTTATATAGTAAATCGTATAAATAATATCAATAGAACACCTAGATTTTATGCAAAAAAAGATCGCTCTAGTCATTGTCCAGGAATAAAATTAGAGGAATAAATGTGTATATGGACATTCAAAGCCATATCACGCCGCGCGTCTTCCCTCTCTTATGTCTGCCATCTTCGATAAAGGTATGACCAGCATCCTGTCCAACTATTTGCTTTTACCTTATCTAAAGGTCCCAAAATTTATGAAAATTGTAAACAAATCGAGCTAGGTGTGCAAATTTAATGTTGGTGGGCTTGAACTTCATATGAAGTTCAATCAGCCACCTCCTCCGCAATGCATGTTACAGAGCAGGGCGCAGGGAGTTGAAAAAAAAATCTTAGGCAGGGCGGTACTTCCTCAGCAGAGGTGAGATAAGACAACCGTGCTACATCACGGTACGGTAAGGTATTCTTATATACACGCTATTAAGCGATAATGGACTATAAAAGGAATTAAAGGTTAAGTCGGAATCGAAGTGATCACGTATAAATAATTGATATTGAGAACAAAACGTAAAAAAACACTGGAAATAACTTGAATTGTATAATTAATATGCGGATGCTTGTCTGACACCAAACTGGTAGAATAATAAGTAGTATTTGAAAGCAAATTAATCACAAATAAAACCATTTAATGAATTTTGTAACTGACATCACATCATCACTTACCATCAGGTGAGATAGTGGTCAAAGGCTAGCCTAACAACAATAAATAAAATATTAAAAAATAAATATCTTAGTTGTGCTTTCGACGTATTACCAGTTCGTGTATGACCAGTGTTTTTGACTGAACTTTTGATCTTCCTACGTGAGTTGACAGCCGGATCGTCTACTGTTGAACACAGCCTCCCCTATTAAGGGGGTATTTGCCATAATCTCCACGCTTGGCAGGCGTCTTTGAGATCGTAGTGTAAGTTGGTAGTTAATAGGTGCTGCTACCCACCTTCCAGTATTTTTCCCTTGGTCGCTTCTTACGACACCGACGGGACGATATTGGGCAATTCTTACCCAGCACCCCACGGGGCACAATCTTCTTGGTTCTTACTAATTCGGCGTGTATGACAGAGGTATGATATGGTAGTGATAGCGCGATTTATTAACGCTCAAACTTTAATGTGTGATAAAAAGTAATGAATGTACGTAGAGGCATCGGCGGTGATTACAGTCGGAAAGCGTTCCACCCGCAGTTAAATTAAAAACGCGTAAAAGCCGTGTGGGTCCCGTCCGCGCAAACCGCCACAGCCGTACCCGACTTCAATTAGATTTCGCGAACGAACAATAAGAAATAAAATCTGCTCTTTTACGATCGGTCTGTCAGCCTTCGGCCAGGAGAGGCTCGTAAAAACGGGAATGCAACGGGCCCCGTGTCGCTAAAAAACCAAAAGTTACCCGAAACGCGATAAGTTCCAACCCGAAAGCGCCGACCAAATTTGATGGGGCTGTTTATGGCGGCAGAAGTAGGTCACTCGGGTACAAAGCCCTGCCATTTCCACAACAATTGCGTCACGAAGGTACGCACAAAGGAGTCGTATTTCAAAAAGCTTGAAACTCTTTTGACGCATATAACTCGTGAGAAATTTAAAAGCCCAAATTAAATCAATGAATACTTCTTGTTCGATCGACTCGAATTTCAAAACTTAAAATTGTCTCGTGTCCAGAGGCACACGAACACTCGAGGAATGCAAAACGGAATCTCGCCGGTCTTTGTTGCGGATTCCCAGACGGCGGCGGTCGACGGACGAGGTAAAAAGCGGTCACATACATCGCCTTATAAATTTATGAATCCCATCCTGAGGTTATTAGTTGTCGAATGTCGAGATGACAGTGTGGCCGAGGGTCTGCGGCAAATGTGACGCCGCGCGCTGTCCTGTTCACCGTTACAAAACCTAGACCTCTAAAAACTAAGGGCGATTAGGTCATGGCTCGAGTTTGCCGCTTTTATTTTTCTTCGAAAACAATGCCCGCGGCACAGCTTCTAATTTAAAACGAAACGAGATCGCTTCGAGATAAACTGCATAGGTATAATTAAGCGCGATAAACAGGAATCTCGAGTCATTAATTACAATGACATTGTTATCAGTTCACATGTGACCTATCGAGAAAGCAATAAGTCAACGACTCGCGATTGAATTGAAAGAACTCGTAGTGTTGTACATACCGAGGGATGTGACCCGCACTCGCATAAATAAACTGGCATTATCAAAACATGTTTATTGTGAATTTATTACGTAACACTTGCCACAAAAAAAAAATCACACCGTTTCAAAGCTTCTACTAAAATAAATGATTATAATCAATTAACACTTATAGAAGGAGGATGAATCTTCGGAATAAGTAAAGAAAATTATTTTTCTCAAACATGCACGACTATACTGTCATTGCTTTTCAATAAAGAACACTACACAGAAAAACTAAACGCATTGCCGGCGCGTTTTTGTATTTGGAACATTAATCGCGCCGGCAAAGTTGAATGGGAATTCATTGCAGGCGTTCAGGGTTGTCATTTGAATTTAGATCTTTTTCATCTACATATCTTATATTCATACAAACAAATAGACACAGATGCGTTTCGACATAATCGGTAAAATAAAATCCGCGGCAAAACAGAGAGCTCCAGATCTAAAATCAGAAGCCTAATTAGCGATGAATACCCGGCTTCCAGCAAAATCAAAAGGAAAATACAAAAAATATATTTATTTTAAAATGTTCATGTGTGAACAGTATAAAGTAGTTTTAACTTAAAGCCCAAAATTTACAATACCGCTATTTGATTCAAATAAATAGTATGAATAATAACATAACAATTAAGATAAACTAAATAATGCATACGAATAATACATTAAATTGAACACGGAAAACATGAATTGCTCCAATATAGAGTAATTTATATTACATTTGGAAATTAAAGTTCATACTGATATAATAAAACGTTTAAACAAATTGATTGATTACGCCCAAGCACTATAAAATGATAAAGCTATTTATAAATGCATAAATAAGATATAAGGTCGCGTCCCACACAAACCAACGCTGAGGTAGGTCGGGATAAAAACATACTGATGCCGAAATTAAGCAATCAAGCATATTGGTTCCATGTAAACCTATGTAAATGGATTCATAATAATATCATTAAAATCGATCCAATGTAGTTTTATGATGGTTGATGATAATCTTCAAAGGAACGTTCTATCGCCTGATATGTCATAGTTTCCTGGTACTTATATTTACGTATCTAAAAACAGAGAGAGACCAAATCAAAAATAATAATAGATCAGTAATTAGGAGTTCATAAATTATGTCTAGAGCTAGACATGCAATTCTACTGAAATTATATATTATAATTGTATTTGTTGTCTAAACTGACCTTTTCTATCAAGTTTAAATAATGATTTATGTTCTAAGAAGTGTTAATTAGCCACCAACGCATATACGGAATAAGCACACTGTTGTGGTTTCCATACATATTTAGACTTCAATACAATTGGCTTTTCTGACAGTCGTCTTCACGTTCAATACTTTTCATAATATTTTGGTAAAATAAGTACATCCTAATATTAGTACAGTTTTTTTACCAGGGAACCATAAGTGCGCAGGAGCTTGTGAAATTGCATGCGACCGCAAGACATCCGGCGGGCGGCAGAAAGCTCGACTCGCCGGATGTGCTGCACTGCAACGTGATGATATTACTTGTACATGTATTTGTAATCATTGTGTCTGTATGCAATTGTGCCACATTGAGAATTTTTCACTTAATGCAATCTTTAAGCACTATGCATTGCAACGGGAACCATTTTTATTAGTGACAGACTAAAGCTAGAATGTGACAGCTGCCGGAATGTACCGTAAGAGATGGAAGGGTGCTAGCCAGGCGAGCATTCGTAGAAGTAACATTTTAAAATTGTAATAAAATTTTCCAATGAAAACAGAAACACTTAAGTGCAGATGGCCATAGAAAACAACACAATGCCGTGTCATCTGTGATCGTAATAATAATGTATTATTAATATTATTATGCAACAATATTTTTCTGGGATACAGTGGTGCTTACTTACCACACGATTATTTTGTGAGCTTTCGAAACATTGGGATGGAAAGGAAACCGCAATGTAGGTAATCATTAATTTCCTTTGGTTTTTGAGGTCAATATGAAGTTAAATACCCCCGTCGTGATTATCAGAGGTTTTACGTAAATTGTAAGAACTTTCGAGAACATCAAACACTTTAGAAACAGGAAACATTATATTATATACACATAGATCACTGCATTGCGGCGGCGGCGGTGACTAGGAATGCATAAACACAAAAGCGGTTATCAGAGTATCGTATCCAGTGATCTATCAAGCAGGTCGTTACCGCAGCCGCGATGGTAGTGAAGCCTTAAATGTGTGGGAGCGAACTCCAGAACTGGTTTACCTATGTTGAACATCATCCCATGCACCTTAATGCATGTTACCCTAGCCATTTCTCAAAACACCATAATGATGATTTCCACCATAATTTTTCAAAAAAATTAAAGATATCCACTTTCTTTTGTAAGAAAACCGCGTGTCAGTAATAAATGCATGTAGCAATCTTGGTACAAAATTACATCTGCACGTAAAAGCTTTAAAATATGTCGTTTACCGACCTCTTTTGTTCGATGGTAATTTAAAAAGAAAAGAAATAAATGGGTGCATTCCGTTCACTCGTATTGTATCGATACTCAAGTCACTGCGTTGAAAATACGTGCGTGCACGCAACTTTGCGTTGTATGCAAACTTGAATAAAATGTTTATATGATATAAAAATTAAAACTAGACTGACAGTTGACAGGAACTGTATCGGCAACCATTTATTACGATCGACCTTCAACACTAAATAATGGCTGATAAGTTAATTGCTGTGAACCGATTAGCTTTTGGCGGTTTTTTGTAAGCACCCAAAACCTGGACCTCTTTGTTTATGATTCATAATTACAATACAACGGAGAGGCAATCACCGAACCTGTCATTATGTTGTACAAATAACTACTTATTCATACATGCATGTGGTATATTATAGTGCTTAATTCGTAACCTACAACGGCTATGTTATCCCAATTTAGGTATTTATTTATCGATTGGTAAATTGACGCTCCGCAAAAAATGGAATCTAATTAGATCGCTTTATTTCATCGAATAGTTTCTCATACTTTAGTGCGGTAAAAAATTCAAATATTGTAACGTAAAATTAAGATTAATTGTTTTTTTGCTCGGGCATGGTTGATGCTTATGATTTGTGGCGATTAAGACCTACATCAAACGGTTTGCGTGTGACCGAAACGTGGGTTCTACATTATCTATGGTTGCATTTGCAGTGACGCCATCCACAGGAATAGAATAAACAACTGTTAAGCGATCGAGATGCACAAAAAATAGTTCTCAAGAAGAGCTTAAAAATCTAACCATACAATCATTAAATCGGATGTACAAATATAACCGTTAGTTTGTGTCCAGTGAAACTAAGTGAGTAAACTGTTCATTAGTATCGAAATAGTATTAGATTTTTAATAGGGTTATAATATTTTTTATAACGGTAATAGTTGTGTAGATAGTGTGGGGAACAAAAGACTTAAACGCGCCGCACCGGCAAACCGTGATCAACTTCTGTCTGATAAGCCATTAGAATATTAGACTCTTTACAGCATTATAATTAGTAGGCACGATGTGGTGAATGCTGCACACAAATTAAGGTTTAATTACTATTACTACAATTAAATCAATAATAATAATTTATTAAAAAAGTTTTGTAGTATTTAGATCTGAAATAAACATGTAGGTTAACATGATATATATTTTATAACACATAACCGTAGATGTATTAAAATGATGTTGATATAATAAGATAATCACACGTCTGCTCTAAGCGGACTGGTTTTTTTCCCTCGTCGAGGGCCGGAGTTGCCATGTCTGTCAATGTTGCTCCCGCCTGAATTAACTAGTTCAAGGTTGAGCGAGATGTCGTGAATGAGCGGCTTTATTTTTTGTTTATGATAGGTCGTCTTTAGGTCACTCGAGTCACCCGCCATCCGCAACGAACGTTCTCATAAAATAATACAAAGAATCGTGTGTTAGAATCTTAATAACATAATAAAAGTTCACATACTCATGGACGATTTGTTAATGGTCAGAAAATTTGTTTCGCAAACAAAATAAATTAGCCGAAAACAACACACTTGGCACGACCAATAAAAATAGGACCGGTAAAAGGATCCGAATTAAAAATTAATTAACTACTTATGATAATAAGTTTAGGGTCGAGTCGAACCAAATATTCACTCTTAATTGTTGCAAAAGATCAAAAAAGTAGTCTGAAATGACGAAGACATTATTTTGTAACCGAGTGCAACGCACTGGGAACTGACCGCCCCGAGGTTGGCAACCCAGCGACTCACGGAGGGCGGGCGCAACGAATATGCACCGATCATAATCGAACCGTAAACGATTATTTGAATTAGGAATGTGCCACGTGACCGCCATGCTGTTTCAAACGCGTCCCATTTTATTTTACTAAATTTTGATCCAATTAACTTATTTCGTCTGATAAGATTCTAATTGAGCGTCGCTAAATTAAGAGTGAGTTTTAATAGAACATTATATACTTATCAGAGCGTAGAGTATAAAATTGACATTTAAAGTCCCGGGTTCGCTCTCGGCCAGGTGGGTTGGACCACCACGACCGCTTCAATGTGACTTACGAATCACTTTGGAAGGAAAAAAACAGGCCACCGGAGTGTAAATCATTCATGCATGATATTTAAAGCTATGTGCAAAATATCAACACAATATTATAAGTATCTGTCAACTCGGCGGCAAACACTTTTGATGTATGACAGAACAAGCCTTCGTCAGAACAACACGAATCAAAAGATGCAAAAAACGAGGGTATCTGCAAGTTATTGTAATATATTACATATAGGAATACCCACATACCTACTTACTACCCCACTAGTTAAACTCTCAAAAAGATTCCTATAATCTTGTAGTTGAACTTGGAAAAAGCTCCCACAACTTCAATGGTTGGACTAGTTGGATTGTACCCACTACTACAGCCATGACGTCCACCGTTTAAGCTCTCCAGATTTGACCGACGTCTTCGGGATCGAAGTGTAGATGGAAGTACTTCAGAAGGCGCTGCTATCCACCTTCTGGTATTCTTCCCCTCCTCACCTCTTACTGTTACTGAAGATATGGCAGCTCTACCCAGCATCTTTTTTTTCTCCTTAGATGGTCTATTAATTTTGATGATTTTTGTTATATTCGAAAGTTGGTGCTTGCTCCTGTAGTCCCAATTAAATTTCAGTGAGCTCTGATTATTAGTATTTGAGTTATCTCTAATAATGCGTATTTTAAGTTTCTACTCGGTTGTGATTATATATTTTTTTTTTAATAATTGTCAATTTTTTATAAGACTGTACTTTATAAGTGCGCGCGAGTTGACGACAAAAAAATAGGTAAACTCCGAAGGTGCCAACTTGCGCGCACTCGCGAGTTTCACGCTCGCCAGTTGACGAATAAGTCATACCTACTTACTATTAACCTCTTCTTTATAAAGAATACAACAAGTTTTTAAATAGACACGAAATATTGTACAAATTATTATAAAGTAGCCAATTAGCGAGCACAGCAAGCTTTTATTTTGTTGCCACATATTGATAAATGGTTTGCCGAACACATTAGCCATTCTAATTCATAGTAGTCGTTAGCATCGCCAACCAACTGTTTTATTAGCATTTCGGCTTATCTGATAAACATCTAAATGAATTGAGAATCGTTTTGTGCGGTGCCGAAGTTTATGTGAAACAAATATATTAAAAAATGAGGCACCGGTCACATCAAACGCTTGTAGCTACTCTGTAGTCCGGCCCACCACCGAAATGTGACCTCTAAATATAAAACACAATGGTCGGAATACGCCCAAGGCATGAGTGATCTCGAGGAGTCGGGAAGGTCATCTTAGCATGGCCACTAACCGACCCGATTTGTCCTAAACCGTGAGATACTCCTCCGAATATGGAATTAGCCGCAACAGAATAATTCATCGAAAACTCCGATACCGATGTTCCTTTAAAAAATGTCGGCATTCAAATGAGCCGGTATTCAGCGGACATACCTCAAATATCGTACGCGTTATTTATTACCTTTGTGTTTATTTAGAATGAAACGGTTGCAAAATTTTGGTCTCCTTTAAAAGATAATTAAAAACTTGATTTATGAATGTCGTCTGGTCGTTTAATTGTATTTTTCTTAGTATAATTGCTTATAATAAGGCTATTGAGATTTATGTTACGATGTTATTAAGTAATATGGGTTACTATTGTTTGTAATGTTTGCTTATAAAGTTTCTGTATGAGTAGTCCCGTTCGCGCTTGGTTGCGCGGCGGCGCGCGGCGTCAGCTGGCAGTCTCCCTTCGGACCCCCACACACGCACCTCACTCACCCCTAATTACGGCTACTATGTTTCTATGTCAACACCACAAAAATATATCAGTGCTTTTGGCTCGTTATTCTATTCTAAATTCAAATTCATTCCAACTAGATAACCTTTTATTTTACAATCGTGTGGTTTCGATTCTTATCAGAATCTTTTTAATTTGATAATCGATTTGAAATCCATCAATAACTTTCACTTACTATCGTTGTTCCCTTGTTGTTGGCCTACGTTCGACATTAAACAATATGGCGGAGAACAAAGCTCCATTCGAACGATTCCAGCGCAAAAAACAAGATCGGTTAAAAGTTGGAATAAAGAAGAAAAAAGCCAATTTCCAAGAAGCGTTGACCGGTGCGCCAATTATAATAAAATTGTTCAATACAGCCGCCAGAAAGGTTAGCAATTTAGCATAACTATATTAAGGTAGTTAAGGCCGTGGAATAACATCGTTTAACGTGATACGGTTAGTTTCTGAACGGACTAAAACGTCGATTTTCACAGTACTGTTCTGATTTTAAAATAATGGCAATTTGCTTGTCAAGATAATTGCATGCCTGATGCGGCTTCAGCGGCGCGCGGCGGCGGCATCCGGCAACTTACCTTTGCTCTCATATATACAGCAACGCTTTTATATAGGTACCTGAAGGGGTAGCCAGAGTGGTCTCAAAACTTTTTGTCAGACATGTTTTTGTCCAATATTAAACTTGCAATTGATTAAGCAACAGCATTCTTGGAAATTAAAATGGATTAAAATCAACAGTGGGGTCCTTATATGTATAACCTGTCCGGTAGACTTAGTTCTACTGCATATGATGTTCGTAAGATAAGCCAGTTGACAGATTTAGCTACAACTCGGCTGGTTTATTTCGCATGTTTCCACCGCATAATATCATATGGTGTATTGTTGTGAGTAACAACACCTGATATAGAGACCATCTTTATCCCGACCCATATGCAGGCAATTCATCCATTATTGATTTTATCATTAGATTTTAGGGATTCACTGGAGGATTTTTTTAATGAAATCTACATATTTACTTTACTAAGTCTTTATATTCCTAAATATGTTTTTAGGAATATAAAGACTTAGTAAAGTATTTAGTCTTTATTTAGTAATCTTAGTAAAGGTTATACTCGAGAAAACTTACGTAAATTTTAATTAAACGGCGTCCACCACGTTTACAACAAAGGGAATAAAGATAAAATAGCTGTGCCAAGTTTTAGGTTAGCAAAGACAAAAAGAAAAGTCTCTCTTAAGTAATTGTGTGCGATTTTTTAGTAAAATTCAGAAATAATTCACAGTTCTCACAGAAGGAAAATTCAAGCTGTATGTAAAATTATTCTTAATTAAAAAACGTATCATTAAAATTATTAATTATTTAGAAGACAATGCTTGGGATAGATTACAACTGTGTAATAAATATCGTAATGATTTTATAATAGACTTATCTTGCTAACTGTAAAAGAGTAACATACAAAAATAATGGTCCCCAAGTTTCGTGCCCGTTCTTCCAGAAGTATCTCTATATCTACCCTCTTTGCAGAACGAACAGTAGATTTTTTCTGAACGCGGCAGTAGAACTCGAAAATAAATATAGGCGCAAGTGAGTTAATCTCTTGGTTTTTGAAGCGAATTTTATTACATTTGACACAAATAGCTATACATACGAGTATTATATGTAGGCCAGCCTTTTTTACCAGAAACATGATACTTCCATATTCAACACGGATGACACGATCAATGCCGAGGGCAGCAGCTAGTTTTAAAAAGCAATATATGGATACGAGCATGGAGTCTCAAATCGATTGTCGCAAAATAATCGATTGTCTCGACGCATCTCGACTCGATCCTGAGGAATATTACTGAGGAATGCTACCCTGCAGCTCTCGCTTTCCGAACGCATCGCTGTCCCACGACACAACCGTGTGTAAGTAGTCTAAATACGATCGTAGGATATTTTTGTTAAGCACAATTTATATTATTGAATATTATTTAGCAGAATCAGATAATAATCGTAACCAAAAAACATAGTCGAATTGAGAACCACCTTCTTTTTTGGAAGTCGGTTAGCAAGGAAACTTTAGGCCTTTTTACGCTGGAATTTTAACTAACTATAAATATTTGCTGTATCAGTTACATTTTTTTTAAATACATTTTATTGGCTGTGGTACTGTGTCCGGTATACGGTAATAGGCTCACCACGTGACTGTTTACTCAACGTCTATCAATTCTTCAACGATAGGCGTGACTATAAGATCTTATGTAAAATTTTCTATTTGAGGGTAGTTATGAAAAAAGGGAAAAATTGCATACCCGCCCGTAAGTGGTATCCGGTTATATGTGTCACTAATTTCTTTTGTAAACCAATGTATCAGAAACGAATTTCTTAGTGAATAACGAAATTTAAAATTTCGAAGCGCTCGTAGCCTAGTTTGCTTAGCCATTCTGAATCGATCAGCAAAGTTAAGCAACGTCCGCCGCGGTCTTGACTTGGATGGGTGACCGCTGGTGACATTACTACTGAGCGCTTCCGTGCTTCGGAGGGCACGTTAAGCCGTCGGTCCCGGTTGTTGTCTTAGGATAGCAGTCGTTACAGCATGGTGGTAGGGCACTTTGCAAATGCCCGCCTGGCTAGCTACCACCCTCAAGTTGAAAATCTGTCGCCAAGCACCTAACGGTGTGTTCCGGCAGCTGTCCTTGAGAGCCAGTAACTCTAGGTTAGTCTGAACAACATCCTCGACCACATCATCACTTACCATCAGGTGAGATAGTGGTCAAAGGCTAACCTATCACGCATAAAAAATAAAAAAATAACTTAAGGAGACACCGATGTCGATAAATGATTATGTCTATAGATAAAACTTTTTAGTATGCTGACGCGCTTTCATTTTTAATTCTTTATTTATTTTAACCTGAACAGAGACACTTACAATTAATTTCAAGTGAGAGCTTAAGGCGTAGGTCCGTGGTTGCCGCGGGCATAATGTTTCCAAAACGGCAGAATAAAGGCGAAGTCCACGCCCCAGGCCTCAACTGCTATGTAAATGAATGTAAGGAGCTCATCGTTTAAGTAATCATTCTCTTAAATATGCTTTTGAATACCAGATTGAATGGAGAATTAACGCAAAAAATCTATTATCTGAATCCGTTCAGCTCAGAATAAGTCTTGGGCCTTTTGGGTTGTTTTGGCTTTGTGGACGCGAAAGTCACCTTTCTCGGAATGGCTTCGAGTAGGGCGACTGAGTTATCTTGATCGTGTTTGGGTTATATTATGTTTGAATGTTTGAAAAAAGCATTTTAACTGGCAGGTGCTAAGGCAGATGTGGCGTCGCCGACATCGCCCGTAATTATCTACTATTCGTAAGGAAGTTCCGAAATAGTTTTGTTCTCTTCTTTTCGTGCTAAGGAGTCAAACCTGTGTTAAGCCCTATATATATATACCTATATACAAATGGCCAAATCTACTGATAGTCAAATTAGATAAATATGTTTCACATTGAAATGTATTTGTAATATAAATATTCCAAGGTAATTGTTTGACACGTTTAACTGATGATTATATTAGAGTTTAATTTGATCTTTTGTTATAGTAACAATTTACATTCGCACCGCACGTTTACACGCAACCTAGAAAGTCAACTGAATTTAAAAAAAACGGGGTTCCTAAAACAAATATTTTCAATGCAAGTACATAATAATACCTTCCGATTGACAACTTACCATTGAGATATCAACATTTCGATTATTACGATACGACGCGCTACACTCTGGCCGTATTCATATAGGTTCGAGGAATCGAAAGCCGAATTGGAAACAAAACGAAATTGCATTTCCGGGGCGGCAGATGGCGTCCTTCCGCCAGCTGCGCTCGCCTCTAGCGGAACGAGTACCAGCAAAGCCAATCCCGTCTCTTGACTTCTTCAATCGCATTGATTTGTTTAATGAAGACCTCCCTATAAATACACTACAGAACCGTCGAAGGTGAACCGGCCAGACACTACTTCTTTTATACAACCAATCTTTAATTACAACCTCTGATGGCGACAGGTGGCTTGCTTTAAAAACTTCTTTAAACAATAATTAACGACGCGCATAATGTACCTGCATGCGAGGCGAAAATCTAAAGGTTCCACACGCATTGGAACTCGATACCGGGCTTTGAGCGCATTTTCACGAGGGATGGATCGGCTTACGCGAGACTGCCACCCACTGCGCTCTTTCAAAACTTTGCCTCCGCTCGCTTTATGAGCTCCTGGTACTTGAGAAGTTTCACACAGCTTGAATCAGAATTGCAAAAAATAGACGAAACAACACAGATACCATTATAACATCGATAAAGTTCAAGGGCACAAATCAGCTTGAGTGCCGCCCATAATTTATTAAATAGATCAATACTATAGTCTCTGTGGCAATTTCCTCGAGTTACATAGGTACATATTTAATATATTCACGCAAATTTTACAGGGCTTTTTTGTGGGTAACTCGATAAGGTCTACAGAAGCCTAGACACGCAAGGTTTGTTCCTTTCCTTGTTTAAACGCTGATAACTTGTTATATCTTTAAAGACATGAAAGAAATAAAAAACAGGTATAATTAGGTATATTGTATTCTGGCGAGGACCTACCTTAAAGTTTTACTTCACCTTGCTTTGGTAATATAAAGACGCAAATCACACATTGCAAAAAAACTCGTATGACCTCGATTTTTACGAATCTGTCTGAGAAGTTAATTAATAAAGTACCCTTTTATATGCAACTCCTTCATTTTACCATCAATAAAACACAATATACGCGTCAATTAAATCATCAGATACATTCGCGGAGTAAAGCTTGCGAGCTTATTCCGTTTGGATCTGAACTGTGCTTTCATTTCGATCGGTAAGTGTCGGTAAAACTCGATAAAATAACGCAAACGATCGAATAATGAACATAAACGAACATAAATCCTTTTTTAAACTCGATTTTAATTTATCGCTGGAGAATGAGGCTGATTAACGCAGGTAGGAATGACGGCAGGTAGGATCTTTTACGGGAATTTATACCCGTGCATTTTAGCCGATCCTTTTCGGTCATTTCTAAAGGTACAGTTATGTTGGTCCTTTGTTGGAAGGGTTTTTTTATGCTTACACCATTGGTAAGTGTTAGCTTTAGAGATAGTATTGTTAAGATACAAAAGGTGGAATTGCATGCGCAGAGCCCAGCGTCAAAATTGAAAGCTTTTCCATTGTTGTAAGCTTTGCTAAAGTTGCAGGAATCGTAAACGCTGTGCAGATAGATATTTCTGTGATTCAATTGTTACAAGCGTTAAACTTATCTGTCTGTTTATTGTTCGTCGTAAAATAATTATGCTCAACTCTCAAGTACCAATTAGAAGTAATTGCTACTTATCTATGATAATTAAGATTTGCAATGCCCGCAAGGGTAAAATGTACCCTTACTATATTAATAAGACAGATTTATCCAACAATTATGGCACATCTAAGGAAAAGTATTATATTTGATTTTAATATTTTCATAGTTGCAGTAAAGCATGTTTTGCAGATTACAAAATTACAAATTTACGAGAAGGAAATTAAAGTCATGTGCGCGATTCTATCTACCCCTATAATCGGGTGATTATATTTTGATATGCTTATCTGCTCATTATACTTTTACTTTGAAGGGACAAGGCTCAATTTGTGCTAGGTATACTGTGTGTATTAAGAAATACAATTGAACATACAACAAAAACGTGAAACAATTTAATTATAAATTATAAAAGTAATATGAATCTTTGAAACAGGCACCAAAGAATGGCATCAAATATCCGTTCAGCTCGTTAGCCTTGATATAATTTCTTAGACATCGTGTCCTAGATAGACATAGTACGTAGAATCCTGACTCCTTATTCTGTATTGCTATAATATATCGATATAAATTTCCGTCCGGCCCCGCGTCGTCGGAGCGATGTACCGATAACCTCACATCCGCGCTAAAAGCGCACTTGCTAGCGCCAAGTGAATCATAGGAAACAATACTTCTTGATCAAGTAGGTGGTACACTTCTATCGACATAGGGAAGCTGTGACAATCATCATTTTCCTACCCATATTCCACTCGTATGGTGTCGGAGTACAAGAAGTCATGTCGTCATCTAACTACAGTATTTCTAGGCGTAGCTTCCCGCGGCTGAAGATTATAGGGACTGATTCATATTCTCCAGTTAAAGACGCTAAAGGCTTCCAAAGTAAATAATGCACCAAGTGAGCATCATGACACTACTCATGACGGTATAAATATGATGTTGCTGCCTATTAGGTACACAACAGGGCACTTTGCAATCTTAACTCGCCATCCGGAAAGTATCGGGCGTATTATCAGCACGTGCATTCCTAAGGTTACCGTCCGACAGGATTTCAAAGTATGTATGTTGTAAATTTGTTGATTTAGAGTAAACATATTGCTTTGACCTCCCACAAAGCCTTAACCAATCATGATGCTTTCAATAAATATGGAATATAAATCAACGTGTGAGGTCTTTTAACGATAAAATTTTCATACACAAGGCAACGGAAACTGTACATTTTCATTGAAAAACGTAACAAATACTGACGAAGCTACGAGAGCTGGTGTACGGTTTGTGATGAACTTCCGAGGCTAAGTTAGAGGGATATCTTATTTTAATCCACTTAAAAAATTATATATTTTTGGAAGAAGTATTAAATATATTTAATCTTGTAAACACTGTGTGAATCACACTGTTTACAAGATTTAGGGCCTGTTTCAGAATGTTCGAAAAAGTTCCGATTTTACTACCCAGAACATATTTAATAAATAAAACACTATCTTTGCGTTTCACAGTCATCGATTTAGCCTATACATCGGTTAAAGGTTGAAACGCGCTGTCATTTTTATGATTCAGTTATTATATGTGTTGCATAGCAACCCGAAACTTTAAAGACATTCTAAAACAGGCCCTAAATATATATACTAAAACGAGTAATACTTTTTAATTTCGCATTTTATATAGCGAAAACGACTTCTTACACGAAAAGTACAAAATAACTTGTGAAACTGGAACCAGGATAATGAGAGGTCAGTGTTTTGATCAGTGTGACTTCAAGAAGTTATTTTACACTTTTCAGTGTTGGAAATCGCTTCAGTTTCATTTCGATATTTTTTGATAGAATCTAATGAAGAATTTATTAATGATTGTCAACTAGTGTTACACATTATGATATGATAAAATCAACAACTTAACAGATACATAATCTCCAGATTATTCAAGATGGATCATGTGTTACGCACATTGGGTATTTTAATTAATGATTATAGTCATACGCATTTTTCACAATACGATAGTTGCCTATACTTCGGTAATGGTCATATAAATTAAAGCTACTCTACAATGAGAATTTCTTCGTCAGGAACAGTCAATAACTACCGGATCGGTCCATAGAACCCAGGACTTGAGAGTCCAAAGCTACAACTGCATCACTCCAAAACCAAGACAGAACTCAGTATATGAGTAAAATAAGGCCTATGACATTATAATTGTTTTTAAATTGATTGCGTTTTATCGCGATTAAGTCCCGTTAAATACTTATAACTATTCAATTGAGTCCTGCATTGTCCAGTTTTTCTGCTGAAAAAGTTTATGCACTTTCAACTTGGGGGTTCTCACAACCACTTGTCGTGCAGATCATAAAGGTAAGTGATAAAACCAGTCAGGCAGATCGTAGAGCACATGCAGTTACCGTTGGCAGTTAACGAGCCAACGAACGGCTAACGCAGCTGTCATGCTGCACTACCGCCCTTTTTGATAATACAAACGTTTTGCATTAACGTGGCTTGACATTAAAGTGTGTTTGATCGCATTTATTTGTGATATTATAGTACCAGTACGGGGCTTAATGCAGCTATGTTCCTCTTACTCGGTTTGAGAGAAGAGGGCTTTTGGCAGGCAAGAAGCCTGACCCCAAGTAGAAAATCTGTTGCTGAGAAACTATTAGTGTGTTAATGGATAGATTCAGGCGTTACTTTGCGTACAACTGGAAAGTCAATGGAAGTAATTGTGGAGAGCGAGGCATTGTAAATCTATATGTGCGTTTTGTTTTATGGCGTATGCAAAGCAATAAGTTTCTAGTCTAAAGAACTTGCTTTGTCTGCATGAAGTACCTATTGAGATTTTACAACAAACAGCTTTATACTCGTCCTCTAGATCGGACCGATTAGGAACATACCTATCCAAATAAACGAGATAATTTCACCTCAGATATCTAAGCGAAAGAAGAAAGAATGAATGAGTAAGAAAGCGGTTACAAGATACAAGTAGATGTAAGCGAACTTCCCTTTATTTTGAAGAGTTTGTGTGACAGCACCACACAGCTGTCGTCACGGCGGTAGTCGTTGCCCTTTTAACTGACTTGATTGGATAACGACCGATTCCGACGCTCACCGAGACGCGTCCGCCAGACGGTTAAGGAACAATTGTCGGCGTATTAGGTTAATAGAACGCTTTACGATGATGATTTTGCTTCTGAGATCTGATTTTGCATGATACATCTCGCTGCATACTTAGTGTGGAAAAACTACGCCTGACATATCTTTCTAATCTTATATCTGAAGTCTGCGAAGTATCGAATCGAATCTAGATACTAAGCTCAATTTATAGTAGGGTTGTTAGGTAATTGCGAAATTACTTAAAAGGCTTTCTAAAATAAGTTCATTGCGTATACAGAATAGCATCATAATAAACAAAATAACTGGTACATTCGCTTGCAATAATAAGTATACACATTGTAATTTTCAAAATTGTGGCAAATACTTCTGTGTTTGTCTATGGACACAGAAGTATCTTAAAATCAAAGAAAAATTTGAATAGTTCCACTCATGTTTATGTTAACTTCGATTACTAAGAATTTAGTGATATCACAATTATTATGAAAATTACGAAGTGTACACTGATTATTGCAGCCGAATGTACCTGAGAAAAGCTAAACAGCTGATAGATCAGGAGTTGATGCAGTTGTCATAGCTATATACAATATGTATGCCTCAAGGCCAGGTTATAGTCAATGAAGAATAAAGGTAATTAAAACTTATAAGAGCATGGTGACCTACTTTTGTTTTGATCACATCTTCAGAACCACATTATAATTCGGTGTCTTCAGTGTTTGTTGTTGAAGACATGCTACATAATAAACCGGCAATTTCAGAGTCCCTAACTAGTCTCGTTTGCGAGATAGACCCCGTCACAAAAATGATATAAAATTTGATGGCCATATATTAATTTATATACATAAAATATTAGAAATATACTAATATTCTCCTCAATGAGAACTAGACGATGAACCCTAGAGAATATGGTGCTATTTTTAGATTTTCAGCTTACTTCTCACGTTTTAGCCCACTGAAAAATAGTTAAATTGAATCTGGTAATATTCCATTTCAGGTTTGCAACTTTCGAAATTTGAGACCCATGACATACAGTCGGACAGATAGCTTAGTCTTGTAAATAGGGTTTCAATTTGCCCTTTGTGTACAGAACCCTAAATACATTAGGATTAATTATTACTTAGATTCATAGGCAATCGAACTCAAAAGAATCGAAGCCAATTTGCAGACGTAAATATTTCCCAATGGTTTCCACTCCAAGTGTCTACACGAAAAGGAAACAAAGAAGTAACAACGAGTCCATCTTTAAATAGTTCGGTATGTTCGTAATAAGCACTCAGGTATTTTCGCTAGGTACATGGTGCACCTGCTTAAGTTTTCTGGAGTTCTTTTTGTGCTTTTTATTTTTAAAGTAGTCCCACGACATTCGTTAGCCATTCGCAACGGTATTCTACGAGAATATTGAACTTGGATCGCAGATATGCTCATTCGCGAAGCTATTTTTAATTCGATATTTTATGATATCAAACAAATACTTTTTGAGTCAAAGATCAACCTTACAATAGACTGACTGATACTGCCAATTGCCGTAATAGTATTTTGGTTTAGTGATATCTGTTTGTCCAAACCTTTTATTCTCAACCGATGCTTAGCAAAATATTCAAATTCGGACACTAAACTGTGGATCGTAGAAAAAGCCATTTGTGATAAGGCCGCCAATTGTGACTTGTATCATAGTAATTGTGTATTATATTGATGCTGTATGTTTTTTTTATAAATGTGACGAAAGAAGCACGAGGCTCACCAGATGTTAATCTGTAGCCTCTGCCTATAACAAATGACGATTTGCACTGGCCCCGTTGATAAACTGTTGTTAGTCCTATATGCCTGTTACGTTCCTATGTTACCGGCTCTCAATTACTGCTGCCGGAATACACTGTTAGGTGCTTGGCTACAGATTTTCTACTTCAGGGTAGTGCTGTGATGCTCAAGCTAGCGGTGGGGATCAAACCAAGCACTGCTCGGCTATCATTGCTTCCAAAAATCGTAGTGTTTTTTTTTTGCTTGATAGGTTAGCCTTTGACCAGTATCTCACCTGATGGTAAGTGAATGTGTGGTCGGAGATGTTGTTCAGGCTAATCTAGAATTACTGCCTCTCAAGGATAGCTGCCGGAACAGCTGCGTGTTTATTCTTATCCAGTAAGTTTTTATGAACGTTGAATCCTCCATTGTAAAATACTCTAACATGTAGAACTATAGATAATTTATTCTAATAACAAATACGTTTTCACACTCATAGGATAACACCCCTTACTAGGATAACATAGTTTCGAACTTGGAAATCCGAGGTACGCAGGCAAAGCTACCATCCCGATTTTGATGGGTAAATTTTTTCCAATATGTACAAATATACCTTAAACACAGATTTAATATTAGCTCCATCTATCAAAATTATTTTTCAACTTCTCAATTATTGAAGCACGGTCTCTTACGTTACCTTTGAACTAGTAAGGTAACATTTAACAACCTATTTGAAGTACAAAGCCCAGTCTCTCCCTTGTGAGGCCCTTAAGACGGTTGAGTCCGTTGGCAGGTGTGCAGACGTTAACACCGGCGGCGCGGCGGTTCATGGTTGACGGTTGAAGGGCAGATGGTAACTAACTACTCGTTTTCAATGGACGTCATCGGATGTCCTTTATACGTCGTTAATGGTCTTGTATTTAAAAAGGGTTACCTGTGTAACTATTCTTCTATATGTAGAGCAAAGCTATAGTGTTTATCTAGCCAGGGATAACAAAAAGTTAGTGTTCCCATCAAACTGCCTAGTCAATTGATTGGACTTTGTAAATACGTATTTAGACATTAATGGTTGTATGGATTTGTAGATATATGTCTAGTCTAGGTACTTCCATTACCAGAGGAACTCTCCATCATTTAGATGTATTTCTATTTACTCATAGATTTTTTCAATAAATCATCCAAAACGATGTCGTCCCATTAATTGTTATCTGTTGGTGAATCTATGATTTTATGTGGCGCCAATTTAGAATGGATATATTCCAAATGTACCTACTTAGTTGAATACGTTTCAGACCAATAACACGATGGTAAAGTAACACATGTGTGCTATAGTAAGTAGGTAGATTGGAACAATTCTTCATGGCGACAGCGTTTCGCACATCTGCGTAGTCCCCGACTCCACATTAACATCGTATCCTGTCATTAAACTCGCTACAAAAACATTTGTTTTTGTTCTCCTCGGCAGTAATGTAGTTCACAATCTTGGACAGAAATTGCTATCGCTTAGTTGCGCACCAGCCACGGAATAATGAAAGCAGGGTTACTTATTACGTCTTCAGGATGATGAGCAAATCGAAATGGGAGTGAGTCTAATTCGCGGCGCCGGGTGACAGCCCGAGATGGATTGTTGTCAACATTAGTGCGGGAGCATATCGACTTGTCGCTCTATAAAGCAACAACTATCAGCTAGACGATGAAACGACGTAACTACTCCCAACGTACCAGCCAAAAATTACTCAATCTCTACGTAATAAGGACCAATTCGATGTGGACCATCGTGGTAGTTGCAGCTCCGTTTTATGAGGGCATCCACTCGCGTCCAGAAGTACTTGAAGCGAGACGTTTGATACACGAATTGAAGCTCAGGAGCGAAACGACTCAAGGTCCACAATTAAACGGTGAGGCAGTTTTCGCGCCGGATTACAGCTTATTCGTGCCGCGGCGGCAATTAGGAAGTCATTCATTAGGCTCCCTAAGTTTCGCAGACGTGGGGGTGCCGTCGCACCGTGACGTCACGAACACTTCTTACACAACGGGTTATGGTTATGATTTTAGAGCGTTTATTCCCGAACGGAGGAAAACAAAAAGTGGAAACGTTTAAGAATGCTGTTACGAGGTGCGCTGTATAAACAGGAGCGGCGCGCCTTGCCTCCTGTTCCCGAGGCGCTGGCGCCACCGCGAGAGACAAGGACGGGGAAATGTACCTTAAAATAACCCTCAAATTCGTCGTAGTAGACACTGTCGTAAGATCTAATTCCCGAGCGATAAGGACGCAAGATGCGGTTAGCTGCGTCCCAGAATGCATCTGTCAAGACACAAAAAACGGGGTCCTGGAATTTCGGGACGTCTCTGCTCGGGACGTATATGCTCGTTTATTTTTTTACCGCAAGAGTAGTTTCATTCAAAAATTGTCAACGGATAGGAGATTTGTGTAATCTTGTTACCGTAATAGTAGTTGACTTAACTGTCAACAGTCAATTTAGCGATCATTTAGGATCTTTTAATTCGACACTGACATTTATAGCAATCGTAGTATCAACCAAGTTTCAATAGAGCTTTTAAGCTTTGACCACCTTGCTTTGTCACAGTAATAGGTAATAAATAAACCACACTATATTGAAGAATAATGTGTGTACTTTGTACGTAGTGCACGGTGGCCACCAAAACTTACAAAAGCTCATGAACTTACAATCGAACCTATGCTAGTGTATTGGATAAAGTTACAGCACGCGCAAATGCTTCGAGACAACAGCCGCGCCACGCCGTGGGAAATTGCTCGACGGTCTATCATCAGTTTCGCTTTTCTCGGCCCATTTCCGCTTGCATCGCGAGTGCAAAGCACCAGGCGCGCAGTCAGCGAAGGAGGGCCAGCCTTGACCCTGAGCACGGAGGCGTCGACCGGAACGCACGCCGCAAGCCGCACGCTGCGCTGCGAATCTCGCCTCAACCACCAATACTACTATGCTCTTGGTACATTCCACTCACACGTGTGCAATGCCAGATTGTTTTCTCTCGCTTTATGTTCGAAATTGCATCGATTACCCGTAATGGGTTTCTTAATTCCTTGTAGTCTATTTTGCTCGCCCTACGAGAATAAATAAAATACGAACTCAAAACAAGTTCTCGCGAGACGTGTTTGGGAAATTGTTTACAAAGAAGACGGTTACTCAAAATCGAGAGTTATTGTTGAGAAAATATAAGCGAGGTGAGGCAATGAGAGGGGTTGGCAGTCATTGATGTGGAACCGGTCTCGAAGAACCGGCTCCGACGGGGATGAATTACCGAAAAGCTTTGAGAACTTCGGACAACTCCTAAACATTGTTCCGATGCCGCGTCGGCCCTGAGAAACATAGCCCTTAAGTGGGTTATTTCAACCGCTATAAATATCAGACATGAGTAGAATAAATGACTTTTAATTCTGTGATTCAATGCAACCTGTCTCGCCGGCAATCGAATTCACAGATGCAAAAACTGCGCAGTGTCACTACAAATCAAAACAACAATCGTGCCGACAGGAGGTTCGATCAGGATCGAGTCGACAACATCATCGACATCGGTTATCGTCGTCGAGACAGCCGAGGCACCACCCGACCGGATGTGACGTCATCCTACATGCGTATTCGAGAATTTTAAACAACCTCCTTTTAGCGTATTGCGTGTTGTCTCAAACAGATGTCTCCATGTTAAACAAAGAGGATTTAATTCATAAACTTTTATTGTCCTTTGCAGTCGACATAAAGTCGATAATGCTCGAGTGATTCAGAAAGCGTTAATGCTTATTATTCACGGCGTATGAAAAGTGCGTTGTTAAAAGGTCGTATTAAAGTTTGACGGGAATATAAAATGAGCAAATAGCGGATACAATATATTTAATCCGTGGAATTCTATTTGTATTATTCTTGTTAACTTATTGACTATTTTGCACGAACTTTAAAAATACATTTAGGTAAGGCACGGATTACATGCAAAATTTTTTTTTTAAATAATAAAGAACAGTTCTAAACTATACCGACGTGCGACATACAAACGTAGAAGTATACCTGTATACCTGCACATAGTTTATTTTATAAATATGCTTTGTTATTTTACTTACACATAGGCTCAAAAGCTTCACAGGTAATCGAAACGAGTCTACCGCAGACAAGTACAGTTGGCAAAAAAATATTTTTAATAGACTCGGCATAATGCTTTTACAATGTTCACATCATCACAGCGAGAAATTATTTTGCCCAAGGACTGCAGCTTACAGTATTGGGTTTCTGTGCTTTTGTCGTATTGTATTGTATGAGCTCAACTCTGGGAAGGCGAGTAATAATAAGTTTTGTAAACTATTACAGAATCTGTGTCTCGCTAGGAATCTTGGGGTAGATAATTATTATGTTCTCAGTTGGAAAAGATTAATATGTTTTGTACTGTTAGTAATTTTTCTTTGCGCGTATTGTATTTTGCCTTTTATACTCTTACCTATTTACGAAATGTTACGAAAAACTTTGCAATAAGTATAATAATTCTTAATATTACTTGTTAAATACAGATGGATCGAAGGTGTACAATAAGAATCTTTTTTATGTTATTGTAAATGTTTTTTTAATTTTATATTTTGGTAAAGTCATCGATTGTCTGTTGATGTAATAAAGGGTATCTCCCAGTTTAGGCATACCAATTTATTACAAGGCTTCGCGCCCCTTTAAATATAACGACAATAACAACTCAGGAATGAAATTGGTATTTAATGTTATTCTTATTTCAAACTAGTTGTTACCTCGAAAGTCGCCGTGAAGAGAGACCTCGCGATCGTAATGTACTGAATTCCAAAAATTATGGCTTATATTAAAAACATAGAAGACTAAATTTGGAAAATATATGAATTTAACATTATATGTACGTTGAACTGTCAATCATCTTTTAGACTATATCAACAGCTCCGATTTGGCTAATGTACGTGGTATATATTTTTTTAGGATAGCAACAAATTAGACAACCATAAATATCTATAGTTAATGTATTTATTACATAATGATACTAATCAGTACTAATATTATACATGCGAAAGTAACTCTGTCTGTCTGTCTGTCTGTTACGCTTTCACGCCAAAACAAATGGACCGATTTGAATGATATTTGCTATGGAAATAGTTTGAGACCCGGGAAAAAACATAGGATAGTTTTTATCCAACTGCGCAAAAAGAGGTTAATGTTTTTGCGCGATAACCGACATACGCGCGGGCGGAGCCACGCCCGGAAAGCTAGTCTTTCATATAAATAATTCATAGGTATGTCATAATTTTATTGACGATTCCATTTACTATTAATTATGACGTAGAGAGCTATATATAATGACGTACCTATATGTAGTTTGTATATAACATACTTTCTAAATTGTTAATGTATAAATTGTTCATTGTTATTGTACTATCCCAAACTTATAAAATGTAAATAATATTGCCATCACACCACGACGAAGCATCAGAAAGCGGAGGAAGCAGACCGAAACGGCCTAAATATACCTTATATACCCCGACTATGTTTATACTAATCACCTTATCGAAGCAAGGACCGTAATGACTCCCTTTGGTTTACAAAGAAAAGGATCGTGAGGTAGTTCGACAGGGTTGCAAGTGCAACAGCTGCGGTTTTTTGCTCTCATTTCAAGTCTGGAAATGCAGGGACTATACACTTTACTACACAATTTGTATAGCTAGAGGTTGGTGTAAGGGCCTTTTTAAAATGGCAGGTCCATTCAAAGCATTTCCTTTGTAATTTTGCTTGAATAACATAAACTATCTTGTTTTTTATTTCAGAAAATAGAACATTTGTGAATGCCTATCACAATACAATCATAAATCTCCTACTCATATCCTATTTATTTAGGGTTGGTACAATAAATCGTTATAAGTTTCCGATTTGTTCTATGACCGGCTGCTTGCCTGGAGCAAACTCCTCTGACGAAAAGAAAATAGTAGTTTAAGTTTGGAGATGCTTATAGGCTATAGCATAAATATCATTTTATTTTTTACCAACCGATTCTGTAGCGAATTCAAAACCACGTTTAGCTTGAGGATACTTGAATTAAGTTTAATTTTTATTAACAATTACTTAAGTACGAGCAATAAAAAGTAAGAAACCTACATGGCGATTGTACGACCAGTCGTATAAACGCAAAATCATACAAAAGCATGTTAATTACGTTTTATCGAATGATCTTGATCTTAATAAGACATAATAATGTATTTAATTATAACAGCTCAATTTTAACGACTACTATATATGAATTGATTTTGAATACCAACAACCTCGTTAAGAATACAAGCATCGTGTGTTTTAAACAGGGATTATTTCAATGCCTCGTAAAATTATAAGCATTTAACATAAAAGCTCTATTTACTTTATTTATTTACAACCTACCCAGTTGTTCTCCAATAAATATCTATAAATCCAATATACATCTACCTTTGTTGCACATCGTCGCCTAATTTATGTTTGCGTTTTCTTCAGAGTTTTGCTGAGCTTAATTTAATACTGCTTTTCTTGTTTCTTGAATAACACATTTAATTTCAAATGCATTATATCGGCTAATAGTTCATTATTAATATGCAATACTTTATTTATATAAGGATTTGTACCTGTGATTTGCAATTCTTTTAATTTTTTCAACTTGTCAGTGTTGAATAATTTGGGATTAATTTATGTAAAGTGCCATTATTATTTTTGAGTCTTTTACATCTAATATTAAAACGTACCTTATCAAATCAACACGGCAATTGTATATTTACTGACTGCAAAAGTGGGGTGTTAAGAGTTTGAACTATCTGTGGCAATACAGCTCCTAAACGAATGGACCGATTTTGATGCAATTTTTTTGTTTGTATGCTGACGTGATCGAGTTGGTAAGTAGCTACAATTAATGAAGACGTATGAATTGATGTGTCAGGAGCTACTTTTTTTTTTATTTTATATTATTTAACTCAGTATTTGCCTGAACTAAGTAAACAAGTATAAATATGTTACAAGAAAAAATATGTTGAAATGAATAACATGATGACATAAAACTGTTGAAGGGACATGTTCTTAGAAAGAGTAAGTCAGCGGTAATTAGAAAACTATTTTAATAGTATTACATATTATATTGGTAATAAAGAAAACGTGAACCGTTTTGTTAACATATTATTAATAAAATTGACAACAATTCATTAAAATGTAATGGCTTTTAAGGTATTAAAGCGTTTATTATATGCACATGTTCGTAGGCAGAATGGAGAAATCACACATCTGAACGAGAACTTTATTGACCATTATTTTATTTATTAGCTATATGTTATTTGTATAAAAGCTACTTGTCATATGCCTAACCTTATCCCATTCATCGTCGGTCGGTAGGTAGGTAATTAGGTATATGTTTCTCTAAAAATATCAAAATATAACACTAGGATGTAAAAATATTGGCCGCGGTTTAATGACTAGTAGTTAGGAAGGTTCCTGACGCCAACGCCAGCTGTTCTTAGGTAGGTATGCTGTCGTTGGTAGTACCTATCCGCCACCTTTCGGTAATAGAATGGTAAAGAGCTCTGTTGTGAATATAATATGCAAATCACCCCACTCACATCGACGACATGAGTAATGGCATGATGCTCATTAGGGCCATTTTCACTATGTCAGCTTTTACGACATCTAACGTGAAAAAATAAACTAATACACTGAATGTAAGATACAATGCATAGGTAAGATTATGGTAGGGCGGTAATTACTGCAGCTCGGGAAGGGCACCAATAACTTCTTGCTAGAATACAAAACTAGGAGCGACATCCAGTTATTATTATCCACTTAAAAGTTAATTTTACCCATCTTTTCACCAACATTTTTAATTTGCAAGATATCAAAGAATACATAATCGATTCTCCTCAGTTCTGAGACTGACACACATTTGAGAAATCGTTCCAAGATAAGGTCTACCGCGAACTACCTTTGTCGGTTCTTTTTTGCCCTTGCCTAGACGTAAAAAAACATCCCTTGGGCATCATTTTTTGCCGAAAGGTACCTTTTAATTAGAACGGTGAAGTTTTTATGAGATACCCTCAGAACTCAATTTGTGAGTGGATACGTAGGTACGAAAGGAAGTAAGCCCGTTTGTCGGCGTAGCAAAAAATGTAATAATTATGCTGAGCTGGTGCCTATGCACACAATATTATAAAAGGCAAGTGTCTACGAAACTTTAAAGTACTGATAGGTAATTGGCATTATATGAGCTAGTGCATAGATAATTAAGTTTAGAGCAACCCATTGTTAGTAAGTAGGTACCTACCTAGATAATTATTATGAATAGTCTACGCAAATATAAAATGAACCATTCTTACCGAAGATTTAGTACATATATATATTAATTTAAATTTACGAGTAGTATTTACCAATTCAATTGTTTAGTTAAAATAAATAGAAGGTACCTATATCATCAAATAAAATAAAAGGTACGTACCTACTTTGGTACTTACGTGCACTTTTTTTGTTGACTACTCAAAATAGTCATTTATGCTGTATTTGTAATGTAAACCTGCACTACAGATTTGCAACGGAAAAAATAGGCAAAATAGCAAACGAAACCTACAGTTGATTTAGTTGAAATTAATGTGGGTAGATAGGTTCTATACTAAAGACTACGTAGGTAAGAAATTATAAGAAAATCAGCCAAGCATACTCGAAAGTGCTGGGTAGGAAATAAGTAGGTAGACTTCACAAGTTCAACTACAACAAGAAACAGCAATATCTACGTGGTTAAAATAATGAGATATACCTTCTAAGTTCTACCTGTGCTTCTACGAGACCGTAGTAATCTGGTTGTAACGAGCGAGCGAGCGAACGACGAACAAACCCAGGTGTAGGTACCGCGAGGAACGCGCAACGATAACATTGCGGGTAAACAAAGTAAAAACACAGCGTTTTCAACGCGAGCCGGCGGATTCTCTCGCATTCCTGTCGCTGGGTGTTGGTTGTGATCGAACATAACCTAAAACCGGCACGTGCGCCCTTACATAAGGGTGGCGGCCGCTCGCCCGCCGTCTGACACCAAATAACCTCTACAGCTGTTCACTGGCGAAGATAGCGCCACAAGACACCAACCTTGTCTCCCGACGATCTCGGCGACGTGCTCAGAGGAAGGCACCGGCACGCATTCGGTCATGTTCTGTGATTTCTTCGCGCGGTCTTCAGGCGGCGGCGCAAACCCGAGCGGGCTGCCGAGCGAGGCTGGCGCCGGCATCGGCTCGCCGAGACTCAGCATGCTCAGTTCCAGAGCTAGCTGGAACGCGCGCTGGTCTTCCATCAACCCCGCGCCACCGACGCCGGAGCCCAGGTCGGCGAATAGACTACTCGACGGCATTTCCACTTGAGAAGCTATTTTGACTGGTTAGAGAGGTTTCCCTCTCGGTCACTGGTATCGAAAGAAGGGGTGCGTTCGATCGTTTCAAACGCCGCGTTGAGTCATGTAAGACACGTGTGATCGTCGCGCGGCGCGGTGTAGAACTGAGTTGCCGGCCGGCGGGCGCACGCGCCCCGCGTGCCGGGCGGGGGGTGCGGCGGGGCGGGCGGGCGAGGGGGGAGGGCCGCTGCAGCCGTCGCCGGGCGGGCGGAAGCTGCGACGCATCCCGCCCGCCCTGTACCCGGCTCAACGTTTACCTACCTACCTACCTACCTGACAGTACTGAGCTGAGTACCTACCACCGGGCCAGGTAATTATTTCAAGCCACGTTTTATGGTGTGCGTCGGCCGGTGACCGGTGATAACAACCCTTGTTACGACTACGTAGGTACTCGCTTTGATTTATTTGCTAATGTAATGTAACGAACTCCAATGTTGCTCTTACATCGGCATTGGCCGGTTTAACGTTCCTCATTACGAAATGTTATTAAACTTCGTATGATGTCTGGTGCTGTGACTATTAGGTAGGTACCTCGTTGGTCGTGTGGCGTAAAGCATTGCGTGGTAATCACTAATCACCAGGTCCTGGGTTCGATCCCGTCTTGGACAGTCTTGGACAAACATGTATTTTTTGTTATTATTTGGCATTAATTTTAAGATTCACTTGTTTATGTTATTTGTTTTAGATCTGATTTTGTTTATTTTTTAATAATACTAGAATGTTTTATTTCTAAATGATAATTATGTGATTGGTATTGTGACATATAATTATAATAATAAATAAAATCCATTATTTTATTTATTATTATAATGAAAAATTTTAGTTGACTGGTGGTAATGGACTCGTATTACAAGTACAACATATCTGATGAAACTTAGATAATTATTCCTTAGAGTAGAAAGTCTGGCTACAATAAGTACCACTTCATGAATAAAATCAAATATGTTTTTGTTCTTATTTGGATTGTCAGAAATTTCTAGAAAAATTGGTGGGTATCGGTGGGTAGTTAGGTACGTCTTGACCTGTATGTATATTTTTTTTATATAATATTATTGTGACGGATCAAGCTCAAGGCCCACCTGATGTTAAGTGGACTAAGTCAAGCCTATAACAGATGCATTTCGTCACAAGTCATGAATTACACTGCCCCGGTCACCTTGAGACAATCCTCGTAATCATATTTAGAAAAAAAAATACTATTCAATAACATTTTTTATATCTAATAGGCTCAGCTAGGACACTATCTCACATGATCGTAAGTGATAGTGTGGTCGAAGATGTTATTCAGGATATCCTAGAATTACTGGCTCTCAATGACAGCTGCCGGCTGGCGATGGATTTTCTACTTGTGGTAGCTAGCCAGGCGGGCCATTCGCAAGATCCTACCACCATCATAGAACGACTGGCATCCCAAAGATAACAACCGGGACCGACGAGCGGGAACGTGCCCTCCGAATCACGAACATGTTCTGTAGTAAATTCACTAGAATAGTGTTTTATATGTCTATGGTCACAAGCGGTCACCCATCCAAGTCATGACCGCGGCGGACGTTGCATAACTTAGTTACGAGCGCTTCAAATGGACTTCTCATGGACGCCATTCTAAGTATTCGAAATCGCAATGTACAGAATAAATATATAGAAATGGTGATGAAAAATCATCTTGATCGTTTAGGAGAAGATACGCATTTTGTTCTATCATAGTAATCGAAACATTATTTAAAAAAAATTTGGCGTTACAGACGTACAAAAAATATACCGAATATTACCGAAATTGTAGATAGATAGATAACACTTTATCGCACTTTTAAAATTATAAAACTAGTGAAAAGAAAGATTAAAATAAGTTAAAAATAGTACAAACGGCGGCCTTATTGCTAAGCAGCAATCTCTTCCAGGCAACCGTGTTCTGAATAAAAACATGTTATTTTAGATGGAGGTATAGGCTATAGTTCGTTCCGTCGTTCTAAAGTCAGGTCACATTTGTATTGTCTCTTATTTACGCCTTTACATGTGTTATTTAGGTATTTAATTATTAGTTCCATATAAATAAAAAAATTACGAGTAAATGTGGTTGGTCATAATCGCAAAAGCTAATTTAATAGATAGATAGATAAAAGTCGTATTTTTTTAAAAAACAACGGCTTTTATCAGAAAATATTTTAAGAGAAAATATACACAAAAAAAATAGAAACCAAACCATCGTATACAGTTTTTTTTGTGTATTTTACTTCGACAAGTGAAAATGAGAACATAGGTAATCAATGTAGTCCAAGTCAATTAAATACGCATAATTAGGGATAACTAAAATACTACTCGTCGGATCTCACTCAAATTTAAATGGGACCACATGAAAAGCTTTCGAATAAAATAAACATCTGAATCGGTACACCCTGTAAAAATTTACGCGGTAAGACACACAAAAAATGAATTAGAAACCTCCTTTTTTAAAGTCTGTAAAAAGGTCTGGTTCGAAATAAAAATAAACTAATCATCCCAGATTTAACACCTAAACATTCACAACACAACTAAGTCGAAAACAAGAAAGCTTCCGCCGCCAGAACAATGCCTTATCAATATAAAACAATTGCGCTTATCACCTGACTTGAAGATAGGCGCCAAATTCAAGGAACAGGCACAATGGGCCATGGAATATGTAATAGTTTCACCGTAATAACATCTAGCTTACTTTGTTATGTTACAGATTACGATTGAGTTAGTTTGAACAGAGATCGAGTCCTGACCCCACCTCCGGTGATACACATCAGTTATGGGAAACAAATAAGACGAATTACGTCACCAACTTTGGAGAATCAAAAGTGCCGCTGCCGCTGGTAGGTAGTATCTGTCACTAATGACAAATGTACTTTTTTTTATGCTATTAAGTGACGTCACTAGCGAAACGGTGCCTGATGGTAAGCATCACGTCTGCACATATTTTTTTTTTAATTTTTTTTTTATGCCTGATAGGTTAGCCTTTGACCACTATCTTACCTGATGGTAAGTGATGATGTGGTCGAGGATGTTGTTCAGACTAACCTAGAATTACTGGCTCTCAAGGACAGCTGCTGGAACACACCGTTAGGTGCTTTGCGACAGATTTTCAACTTGAGGGTGGTAGCTAGCCAGGCGGGCATTTGCAAAGTGCCCTACCACCATGCTGTAACGACTGCTATCCTAAGACAACAACCGGGACCGACGGCTTAACGTGCCCTCCGAAGCACGGAAGCGCTTAGTAGTAATGTCACCAGCGGTCACCCATCCATGTCATGACCGCGGCGGACGTTGCTTAACTTTGCTGATCGATTCAGAATGGCTAAGCAAACGTGGCTACGAGCGCTTCAAAACAGTTGGAGTGTCATTGATCTGCACACTGCACTCGTCACTCCGAGACATCCGTTCTAAAGTCTCGTTTGCCCGGTATTTTCACATGGCTGCAGTGCCCTTCATACCCACAGTGCAATACTGCTTTGAGATATGCTAATAATTGACGAAAGAAACGAATGCTTTTGAACACCGTCAAGCACATGAAAGTTTCTTATCTAGACCATATATTACGTCATGATCGATACAAACTTTTACAACTCATCATTATGGGGAAGGTCGCAGGAAAAAGAAAAGCCGGGCGTAGGAAAATGTCTTGGCTGAGAAACATCAGGGAGTGGACTGGTATCGCGAGAGCAGTAGACCTATTTCGCCTCGCGAGAGACAGAGAAAAATGTACAGAGCTGATCGCCAACCTTTAATAATTGGAGAGGCACTATAAGATGAAGAATAATTGAAGAACGCTGATCGAAACTGCACCGTATCAACATCGCCAGTTCAGTGTGTTTCCTCATAAGTGGAAAACTGCACTGCGCCCAACGCTGAGATATAATGTTGTAAAGTATCATGTCATGAGCCTGTAATTGCACTGTTACCCTTACCTTTCAAACCAGAACTCAGTAATGCGAACATTACTGCTTAGCGTCAGAAATAGGTTAATAATAAAAGGGGTAAAAGAAACATGTATTATATTAATACGCGTCAAACTTGGTATGGTTATTGGTTATATTATTATATATTACCGTATAACAATAAATGATAAAAATTGGCCAAGTGCCGGTCGGACTCCTTGGCCAAAGATCTCGATTTGTATTAAAAAAAAACAAGTTACATTCTTTGTTGGTAAGATGTGCACGGCGTGAGAGTCCACGCGCACTTGGCGAACTTGGACAAGGTTTAAAAAAAAAATTACCAAAAAATGCAACCGACTTCAACACCCAAAAGTGTGAAATAACTTGTTGAAGTCGGTACCATGATAGTTCAAAAGTACCTATTATCACAAAATTGTGCACATGGTACCGATTTCGACAAGTTATTTCACACTTTTGGGTGTTGAAGTCGGTTCCATTTTTTGGTAAAAATTTTTTTTTCACTCTTTTTAGTGACCTTTACTTCTAACGGGATCGATTCTCATTCATTGTCAACGACTATATCATCAAGATAGGTGAATATTTTACAAAATTACAAATTTACGAGAGAAAAATTATAGTTACTTGCGGGATTCGAACCCGCGTCCATCCACCCCTTTAGCCGGGGTATGCTCTAACCAATAGAGCTAACATGACACAATGACTCATAACTGTAATTCTTGCTCTAGTTCTTCAACCATCGTATCATCGTGGATGGACGCGGGTTGGAATCCCGCACATGACTATAATTTTTTCTCTCGTAAATTTGTAATTTTGTAATGTAATTCGCTTAGCAGGCGTTATTGCAAACTTGACAATATTAAAAAAAAAAGGTGAATATTTTTCTGTTATTGGAGCGTAACTCAAAAAAAAAAACAGACAATATGAGAACCTCCTCCATTTTGGAAGTCAGTTAAAAATAAGATTTAATTTGGAGATAAAATAAAATTATTAAATAATTATCTATACAGAGTTGTTGGGAATATAGTTACAACCTCCTTCGGTTGATTTCTGTTAAACCCAACAAACATTATGAGAAGATTTTTTTATAACTTAGTTTTTTTTGTTAACTTTTTAATATTTTTTGTGTTTTTTAATTTGTTTTTGACGGAATAGTACGAGGACCAACTGATGTTAAAAGTCTCTCGTGCCTGCAATGTATTATTTCATATTTTTTATTACTTTGCTCGATTTAAATAATCAAAACTCTATTCAAAGGGAGCACGGCGCGGTCCAGTGTTGCCGCGGCGGGCGCTCTTGGCTTGGAAAATATATAAAAAGATTACAAAATATATAAATTTCAAAACAATAGAAATAAAACTCAATATGTTTGTTAGGACTAGCAGAAGTCAACCCTAAGAGGTTGTTAGCATTTTACCAACGACCCTGTTTAATTTTATCTGAAACCAGCCCAACAATTTACATTTTGGCACCAAGATATTCCGTCTCTCTAATAATCTCGTAACTACTTTTACACTATTCGTCCTAGGGAGTTGTAATTTTGCATGTGTATAGAGTATAACCCCCGTGGGGTGCTGGGTTAGAATTGCACCTCCCCATATAATCCCGTGGGTGTCGTAAGAGGCGACTAAGGGAAAAATACTGGAAGGTGGGCAGCAGCGCCTTCTAAAGAACTGCCAACTTTCCCTACGAGCTCCAAGACGCCTGCCAAGCGTGGGGATTATGGCAAATACCCCCTTATCAGGGAGGCTGTGTTCAGCAGTGGACGACTCGGCTGATACAGTATAGAGTATAAAATTTCCAAAACGCCTGCCATGCGGGGGGGGGTCTTGGGGATAGGGTCGCTGTGAGCAGTGGACAACCCGGCTAAAGTCAATGGAAATAAGGGAATAAAAACAAATTTCAAGGATAAAGAAAATGTTTTTTGATTTACCGCCTTGTTTGGCAACTGCAATGTTGGAATAGCAAGCTTGTATATGTACTCATACATATAATCACAATTTTAGTACGAAAATTCCCTTTGAGAGCCAGTAATTCTAGGTTAGCCTGAACAACATCTTCGACCACATCATCACTTACCATCAGGTGAGATAGTGGTCAAAGGCTAACCTATCAAGCATACAAAAAAAAAAACCCAGAGACATTTATTTTGTCATAAATTGAAACTTGACTATGAAATATGAAACTACAGGATAAAATAACTCTAAACCAACGAATCTAAACCAGAAATTCGTAGCTTGAAACTTTACAAGAAAAGGAATTGTAGCATGTCATTGTGTATTGTTTACTTTTTTTTTCACGGCGTCCACATGAAAATACTATGTTTTTCGTTATCTAATCGTCGTGAATCTCGGACGAAGAAATTGACTTTACCGCCACGTTGCAGCGCACTCTGATATGAACCTTATTACTAAAGCAATTAGTTCCTTTTTCATAATCACCGGCTAGGAGCTCCAAATTTTGTCATCGTTTCTCCGTTGACGGAACGTTACACACAGTAGGCATATGAGCTTGAAGAAAGAAATTAGAAATTCTTTCATTTGAGGGTAGTTTGCTGCTAGGTTTATTTTTTTTTATGTTATTGTGACGGAACAAGCTTGAGGCCCACATAAAGTTAAGCGGACTAACCTCGGCCTATTACAGATGCATTTCGTCATAAGTCATGAATTGTACTGCGCCCGTCACCTGGAGACATAGTTGTTAAGCCCCATATGTCCAATTACACTGGCTCTCTAGGACTGCTGCCGGAACACACCGTTAGGTGCTTGGCGACAGATTTTCTACTTGAGGGTAGTCGGTAGCCAGGCGGGAATTTGCAAAAGGCCCTTCCACCATGCGATGAAGCTCAAGCCCGTGGCGGGATTCGAACCATGGACCTACTGCGCGGCAGTCCATAGCCAATGCCACTGAGCCATCACTGCTTCAAAAGTAGTTTGGTATACTCCGGCCGCCGAGAGAATGCGTTTGACAGTACGTGTTTTTATTGGCGTTGTGGCTTGTAAATGGAGTAAAATAAAATATTTGCCCTATTTTTATATACTTCGGTGCCTGAGTATACAATATTATGCAGTCAAACTGTCTATGTTACTTTGAACTGGGGAAAAAATATTCACAAAACGAACTGTCAAACGCATTCTCTCGGCGGCCGGAGTTTAGTATAAGGGTAGTTTGCTAGGTCTAATTTTTAAAAATGCCAGCATGTATATTTAGATATAATAGAAGTATAGACAGTTTTCATTTATCTTACTTGTAGATACCTTCTCTCTTATAATATAAAATATACATAGGTATAAATATAGATATAGATGTGGCACAGACGTATAATGTTACCTGATCAAGTCACTGACTAAAATCAATCATGAATATAAATTAAGTCATAACAATCTCAACGGAACAAAAAACTCGCCAATCTTATTATAATAAAATGGCAATAAATATGTTGGTCAAGTATAAGTGTCCTTGAATTGGCTAGGCGATACGTAAGTACTTGTCAAACTATTTCCGGTTTTATGACCTAAATGCTGTTTCTGGGGTCAAGGCAGGTCATCCGGCCCATTCATGATTTGCCGGAATTTGGGGTCCAGCGTAGGTGAATGGTATAAGCCTACAATGAGATAAAATATATATGAAAATAAGCAATGTAAAATACTCGTTACAAGTAGGTACCTACACATGCCTGTCTACATCTAAACTAATATTATAACGAGGAAAGATTTCAATTTTTGTATGTAACGAATAAACTTGAAAACTACTGGACCGATTTGAAAAATTCTTTCACCATTAGAATCCTACATCATCCCTGATGAACATAGTGTATAGAATATTTTCAAAAACTTCGGGATCCATATGGAAACTTTGATAATGTCACCTAACTTAAGAAAATATACCAAAAAAAAATTATATAGGGTACGCTGCGGAAATTGTTTATAATAGAGCAAAGTGATTTACTACAATTTTATAGAGCACATCAGTATCCACAAAAAAATCCACAATAACATATGTCTAACTATTACAGTTATATGTCACAATTCCAATTTATAAATACCCGTGCGAGGCCGGGGCGGGCCGCTAATAGTTGATATTCTTATTTTTTCAACTTATAGCTTAGTCTGTTGTTAAGTGAAGATCGAGGATGGAACTAAGGCACTAGAAGGTAAATTAAGCTAAATCACGTCGTTTGGTACCGAAAGTATTTTTTTGAGGGTAGATAGTTTTTTCTTATAGCTGATAGGGATAGCCCTTGACCATAGCTCACCTGCTGGAAAGGCCTAGTTACCAAACTCGACCATATCATGTATGGTCGGTTATTGAGTTTATTATCCTAGGCCTAGTTACCAAGGCCTAGAATAATAAACTCAATGACTGCCGGAACATACTGTATCGTGCTTGACGACAGATTTTCTACTTGGTAAGTGTTTTTGAGGGTGTTAGGCCGGCCTTTATTCGGGAAATGCTTTACCCGCATACAGTGGTCTTCACGCCCGTGGGAGCTTTTTGAACTATGTGCGGAGCGGCAGTTCATAGCAATCGTCCATCACCGCTTCAGGACTGTCCTAGCATAGAAACTTACAAAATACTCTAAACTATTCAAGCAATGCGATGAGTGCCTTGTAAGTAGTTAGAAGATCTTAAAACCGACTTCAAAAAAGTTCTCAATTCGTTTGTTATTTTTTTACTTGTTACCTCAGGACTTTTGACTGGTTGAACCGATTTTGATAATTCTTTTTTTATTTGAAAGCTGATGCTTGTCGTTTGGTCCCATTGATATTTCATCAAAAACAGTCTGGCCGTTTTTGAGTGAGACTCCAATAACTGAAAAATGTTTTACTATCTTGATGATATAGTCGTTGGCAGTGAATGACAATCGATCTCGTAAGTAGCAATAGGATCACTAAAAAGAGTGAAAATTTATTACCAAAAAATGGAACCGACTTCAACGCTCAAAAGTGTGAAATAACTTGTAGAAGTCGGTACCATGCGCACAATATTGTGATAAAAATTTTTGAACTATCATGGTACCGGCTTCAACAAGTTATTTCACACTTTTGAGTGTTGAAGTCGGTTCCATTTTTGCAGCTCATATAATTTGTTGCTGCCTAATAGCTGAACCCAAGCCATCGTTATAAAAGTCACAAAACCATCCAAAGTTTGCCTGAAAGGTATCGCTTCTAGGCAATAAAATTTTCCATTGCACAATATTATATACCTATATAATATTATGCATACGTTTTTCTAAGATTTGGTGTACAATGAAGTGTTATCTATCTATAGACATAGTAGGTATGTTACTATGTATTGTTTTTGGTTTTTCAATAAAGGCAATCCACAGTGTAAAAAACGGGCAGACATAATTATGTAAAAGCCATACAAGTATAGGTAAGTTATACAAACAGTATACTATATCCTTACAAAAGTATAAAAGCACAGATAGAGGTAAAAGCTAAATTACGTCTGGTTGAATGACGTGGATGAACAATACATAGATTATGTAATAGTTGATAAGCCAAAGATTTCTCCTTTGTGAACACTCTGTTCCTTATTCACCGAAGGTAATACTAGGGAGACCACACTGTCCATTTTTATGGTAGTAATACTAATAATTTGAATGAATATAAGTTCAGTGCATGGCGATAGATTTTCAACTTAGGTGTGGAGTTTAAAAGGGAAACCTGCATGTGATTCTTTATATAAATATATCTCCCTATTTTATTCCTGGGTAATGCTTATAAGGCAATCATTTTTTGACATAAAATCTCAGGACTAGATTTTATCCAAACATAAGGTTTTTTTTTATTTTTGTTGCTGATATGCCTTTGACCACAATCTCACCTGATGGTAAGTGAAAATGATGTGGTCGAAGATGTTGTTCAGGCTAACTTAGAATTGCTGGCTCTCAAGGACAGCGGCCGAAACACGAGGTGCCCTACCACCATGCTATAACGACTGCCATCCTAAAACAACAACCGGGATCGACGGCTTAACGTGCCCTCCGAAGCACGTACACGCTCAGTAATAATGTCACTAGCGAACTCATGACCGCGGCGGATGTTACTTAACTTTGCTGATCGGTTAAGAACGGCTAAGCCAACTTCGCTACGAGCAATTCAAATATACATCCGTAAAAATGCCCAGTTTAACCACCGTGATCAGAGGACCACCAGACCAATTTGTTATGATGCATCATAAAAGACTAGATATATAAGTCTAGATATACTCTTAAGAATGAATATATCTAGACTATCATTTTCATATTGTATGGCAAAAGGAAATTGACTCATCTAAGCTATGGAGGAGACAGGCGAATACGAAACGTCGATTTTGTGAGTTGCTTTTAATTTTCCTGTTCCTCGCACGCATCGATACCTCATAAGCCTATGGTGGGGTTTTGACAATGGACCGTGGACTCTGCGCGTCTGTCCCAAACCATTCGGCTATTATACATTGGGCTGAGTTGCTGAAATGATACCTTTGAAGCAGCGATGTCCTTAATGGCAACTCATCAGGCCTTCGCTGATTCAAAAGTTCATTTGAGGGTAGTATTATATTTTTTTTTTTTTTTTTTTTTTTTTTTTTTTTTTTTTTTTTTTTTTTTTTTGGCGGGTAGGCTATAGTAAAACACTTTACAAAAAAATCTCTCATTTTAATTAATTTAAATAAAATAGTTAACAACATTTGAATAGCCTAAAACATATGTGTAATTAAAATATAATCTGCAATACCTGCCGGGGACTGTTATCCATACTGTGGCACTATCACAAAACACTTTTGTCACTATTGCAAAATACTGAGTTAACAACTCAAACAAAATGGACGCCTTACAGCAAAGTGTGGCCGAACTACAAAGTCTGTTTCTTCAGCGAATGGACTCATATCAAGGTGAGCTTCAAGCAGCATCTCCTTCACCAACTGTAGCAGTCTTGTCAGCTGACTTTACTGCATTCCGTACCTTCATTATGACTGCACTTCGCTGCCTCCAAGATCAAGTAGGCCTGGTTATGCAGCAACAGGATGCTATGGAGATGCGAGGGCGACGAAAGATTCTTCTCTTTCACGGTGTCCCAGAAGCCAGAGATGAAGATACTACCTCTGTTGTGGTCAAGCTGGTAGCAGGCCAAATGAAAATTCCAGATTTTTCCATCAAAGACATCAGTCGCTCACATCGGATGGGCCGTGCCTCAGCACCTGACAAACCCAGACCTATCCTATTCAAAATGCGTGACCTTGATGCCAAAAATAGGATTTGGAGCGGTAAGACTGGCTTGAAAGGGTCTAATATCTCGCTGTCGGAGTTCTTGACAAAACCGCGGCACGACACTTTCATGGCTGCTCGCCAGAAATTTGGCATTCAAAAGTGCTGGACTAGGGATGGCTTCGTTTTTGTACTTGGCACCGAGGGCGTGCGGCATCGGATCAGCAATCTCAAAGAGCTTGAAAAGATTGCCGCGTCGAGCGCGCCTAAGACTGCAGGTACAGCTGCGGTCACCGCCAGAACCAAGGATACGGCACCGGCATCGAGAAGTCGACGAGCCCCTTCAGCCAGCAAAAAGTAGCTCCGTTTCTTTTCACTTTTTATTTGTGTATTTGCAGCCCACCCCGTGGTACCGGTTCTTCGGTATGTACCCTTTTTTCTGTTTTTTAACTATGGCACTTATCCACCCTCGAATGTTGCTTCATTATTATATTTCATTTACAAAGAATTTGCTGTACTATATGTTGTTTATGTATAATGATTGATGCAAATTCATACGTATTAATCCTTGTCATTGTCACGTCAATGTCTTATGCAACTGACATTAGATTTTTTTTTTTTTTTTAATTTCTTTGTTTTGGCTTACCATACTTTGTACATATTTCCAAAATATGTTTAATACAGTTTCAAACGTATGGCAAGCCTGTTAATGGATGGGAACCACGGTGGTGAAGCATTTATATTTGTGTGATTGTGTTTTTATTTATTTACATACTCTTGTTACTTATTTTTTTTATATATTATTATTTTTGTGTAGTTATATTAACTATTACGATTCCCGGCAGGTGGAGTTTAGATAGTTTTTGTTAAAATTAATTGTATATTTTACTTGAACAGTTATATATTTAACTTAATTAGTTAATATTTCATATATCACTTATACATATTTAGTATATAATATATTATGCTCAATTTATTCAACGATAATGCAAGTAGTGATAGCGACCAATCATTCTTATCTTTAATTTCCGATGGTAGCACAGACAATGACAGTTTCGTTAGCTTACCTTCTCTTGCCGATTCTCTTGAAGCTCAGTTTTCTGATGTACCTAAAAACTTTAACGTTGTTCACATTAACGCGCAAAGCATTCCGGCCCATTATACTGATATGCAGGCATCCCTCCTTAATAAAAATATTCAAGCTATAGTAGTCTCTGAGACGTGGCTCAAACCTTGCCTTCCTACTACTTTGTACTCACTACCCGGTTTTCACCTCATACGCAACGACCGCACCAGCAATAGAGGTGGTGGTGTGGCTATTTACCTAAGGTCTAATATTCCTTTTTCTGTGATCAGTACATCGCCTCAACCACCACCCTCCAACGCAGGCGAGCATTTGTTTGTAGAGGTACTCTTATCTAATAATAAAATTCTGCTCGGTGCCTACTATAGCCACTCCTCAAGCGTCAACTACTTTTCTTCCTTTGAGAAAATCTTAGAAGATCTTATTCCATTATATAACCATCATATTATTTTAGGAGATTTCAATACCTGTCTCCTCAAGGAAGACCACCGCACTCATTCCCTTGAATCAATAATTAAATCTTGCAACATGCATATCCTCCCACTTAGTGCCACTCATCATGCCCCCAATTATAGCCCCTCCCTCCTTGATTTGTGTATAGTGTCTTCTCTACAGCATGTTGCTAAGCATGGTCAATGTTCTGCTGACAATTTCTCATATCATGACCTAATATTTCTCTCGTATAAAATTCGACCTCCAAAAATAAAACCCAAAGTAATTCTTCAGCGCAATTTTAGTGGTATGAATACAGAAAAAATGTTAGAGGATGCTAGCAATATAGACTGGTCTCCGGTGATTAACGCTCTAACAGTCGATGACCAACTGGCGATTTTCAATTCAATGATTACGCAGTTGTACGATAAGCATGCTCCTTTACGTGCCATCAAGCTTAAGCATCGACCAGCTGCTTGGCTTACAGATGAAATTAAATTGTTAATGAGTAAAAAATGTAGTGCTAGACACAAATATAAATGTCGCCCTAATGACTCTAACAAAGCAAAATATGTGAAGTCTAGAAATCGTTGCAATATGGTGTGTAGGGATGCCCTGCGTCGCCACATTCATAAATCAGTCGATAGTGATGATCCAGCAAAAGTCTGGCAGTTTCTAAGGTCTTTTGGAATTGGTAAATCTCTTCAAGATAGTATCCCTAACAACTTAAACATAGATTCTCTCAATCTCCATTTCTCTTCAGTACTTCCTATTGATGTATCTGAAAAATCGAATACTATTAATTATCTTTCAACTTTACCGATTCCGGACTACTCTCCTTTTATTTTTGATCGAGTGTCCGCATGTGATGTTAAGAAGAGCTTATTATCTATCACTTCGAATGCTGTAGGCGGCGATGGAATTAGTCGCAATATGATAGTGCCTATCCTTGACATCATCCTTCCTGTTCTTTGTCTTATCTATAATAACTCCATAACAAACGGCATATATCCCACTTTATGGAAAGATGCACAACTTATTCCCTTACCCAAAAAACCCAATCCCAAATCTTTTTCTGAATACCGTCCTATATCCATTCTCCCATTTCTGTCAAAAGTTCTTGAGCGCCTTGTCCACAGCCAAATAAGCAAATATTTATCCTCTCATGACCTACTAAATCCTTTCCAATCCGGTTTTCGTCCTGGCCACAGCACAGTAAGCACTCTGGTGAAGATCACTGATGACATTCGCTTATCCATGGAAAACAGAAACTTAACTGTACTCACATTACTAGATTTTAGTAATGCTTTTAACACAGTTGACTTTGACATACTTTTAGCCATACTACGCTCAACTAACATATCTCCAACGGTACTCGATTGGTTTCATAGTTATTTAGTTGGGCGCCGGCAACGGATCCGTCTCGAAGAGAAGTTCTCTTCCTGGTGTGATGCGGTTGCAGGTGTTCCACAAGGCGGCGTTTTATCTCCTCTCCTTTTCGCAATATTTATTAATTCAATCTCAAATAATTTTTCTTCTTCCTACCACCTATATGCAGACGATCTTCAAATCTACTCTCATGCCCCTCTTGATCAGCTTTCTGGAGCCATAGACCTAATAAACGCTGATTTAAATTGCATCACAACATGGTGCAGACAATTTGGTCTGAAAATAAATCATAGCAAGACACAGGTAATGATTGTGGGAAGCTCGCAGTTAATCTCAAAGGTGGACTGGTCAACGATTCCATCCATTCATTTTGATGGAGTCCCTATCCCCTACAGTAAATCTATAAAAAATCTAGGCTTGACCATCGATCATTGCTTAAGTTGGGCTCCTCAGCTGCAAATTACAAGTCGCAAATTGTACGCCACCGCTGGCGCTTTAAAAAAGCTGCGCAACTTTCTTCCCATCACCACTAAAATTGCTCTAGTTCAATCACTTTTACTCCCAATTCTAGATTACGCTGATGTCTGCTATCCAGATCTCACTGAGGAACAGCTAGATAAGCTTGAGCGTCTTCAAAACTTCTGCATAAGATTTATATTTGGTTTGCGCAAGTATGATCACATTTCTCAATATCGATCAAAGCTCAAGTGGCTCCCTATACGTCTTCGCCGGAATGCTCACATACTCTCTCTACTCTACAATATTTTGTTTAATCCTTTGACCCCGCGCTATCTCAAGGAACGTTTCAATTTCCTTCACAACGCCAATGTTCTTAATCTTAGGTCATCAGAAAATCTTACCCTCAGTATGCCTCAACATGGCACAGTATTTTATGATCACTCATTTTCAGTGAAAGCTGTTCGCTTATGGAACTTATTACCAGTTACTATCAGGCGTGCACAATCCTTGTCAACTTTCAAAAGCCAAGTAAAGTGTTTTTATCTCGCCGATTAGTTTACCCCGTGTGAACTTGGGTTTGATCATAATATGATAAAGAATTAATGTATAATATATACATCGTATAAGTGTATCAATGTATTATTTATATTAATATATGTATATTTCAATGTGTATTAGTGTATTTTATGTATTAGTTGTTATTTTTCTTTTCTTGTTTGTGATTCATTACTAATTATCTTTAGTTATGTATTTTTGTGTTGATTTGATTGTACCTTTATCTCTATATTACACCCGTCTTGTTATTCCTGTATTTCCTCTCCATCCAAAGGTTGCCTGGAAGAGATCACTATTAGTGATAAGGCCGCCCATTGTGACACTTTATTGTAAGATTTCTTTTGATGTTATTTTTGTTTAATAAGTGGTGTAACAATAAAGAATTATCTATCTATCTATCTATCTATTATTTTTACAGAATGTGAATTGATATGAAACAATACTAATCTTAAAATATAAGAAACTTTTACTTGATTTACGATGATGAAGCTCAATAATTCGAACAAGTAATTACGCTTTTCTGAATAAAAAGTTAGACGAACAATGGTTGGTCCCACGACGCAATTGGTTCTCCCGGACATTCTCTAACCATCTGATTTTTCATGGTAGTGATAGCACTTTCTCTGCGTTTGGTCGAATTAATTCAATAATTTTAATTTATCACCGTAATTATATATATATATTTTGGCTACTCTTCACCCACTGTACAACCAGTTGTTGAGAGATAATGAGCTAGAAACATTAGCAGGCTTGTTGTAGCACAGCAACATAACAATATAAAGCTTACCTAATGTAAAAATATCGCCTCCTTTCATCTGCAGAAAAAATGCTATACTTTACTAACCAGATGAATTTGTTAATTTTTTTTGATAGTCAATAAACAGTACTCAACAAAGGATTACAGAAGCGTAGTTTTAGGAATATAGCTAGTGTATGTACCAAACATCGTTAAGCACAAATTATTATAATTGATTTGAACACAACAAGTGAAATATTAAAGTTTTATCCAAAGTTCTACTTACAATATTGAGTAGTACCTAACTCAATATTACATGTATCTATTCTAATGGTAATTAGTAAGTAAACTAATTATAACTATTAGATACATTTTTGTACGTAAACTAAACTAAATAACTATAATATGTGCGTAACAAAGTCAGTCGAACGATGTTAGATAGTGATCAGGCAGATATTATTTGAGAATCGATTGAGGATTAGGCATATTTCCCATTTCCAGTAAGAAATTATATTTTAGCCAACGATGTGCTGATGGAGTCCGTAGAAAAGTTCTTTGTCCGTCAGGCAAAGAAAATGTTACACACCACCCTATACGGTCTCGCTCCTCACCAAGCACGTCCACCGGACGTAAGAAAGACATGGCGTCTTCCTCGTGATCGTGGATGAGCAGCCAGAAATTTAAACACCATCAAGAAGAAGAAAAGTCAACAGAGAAAGAGATAAAGCACAGGAAGTGCAGTCAGATAGAAACTGCTCAGAGTTGGCCTCAGATAAGCTGAAATGGAACTCGAGCAGTGAAGTAACCGTAAGGTAGTCGCCTCACGATGTACCACAGGGGCCATGAGCCACACTACTGTGTATGGAGTGCCTATCCCTTTCCCTCTTCATAGTGTAGAACTTTGTTGAACGATCCGGTGAATGTGATGATGGTACACCCATATAAGTAATTTCGGTACAATATGACTATAACCAAATACCTCGTAAACAAATTCGCGAGTCAGCGAAAAACGTGAATCACTAATTTGAACAAACTAGATAATCGATCCCAAGAATTTCAATTCCATAATCGATACTAAACCTGATCATAATCGAATTGAGCAATTTAGACAATCAATCTTGCAAAAAACCCCGTATCGAAATCACTCTTATTCTATTTTTTATGAGTTTATAACGAAGTTCACACATAATTTGCTGCCTTGCGGTTTGGCCTCCACGAGTTTCCGAATGCCAAACTATTAAGTAAGGAGACTAGCTTAGTAAGTTATTCAGTAAGTAAAAGAAACCTTTAGTTTGGATTAAGTCATTTGAAGTAAAGAGCTTTTATTGAAAAGCTTTTACCTGCCTATTAGTGCTTTTAAATTTATATTTGCATGGAAGGTACCTAGTAGATAATCCAATTTGTAGGCCTCCGAAAGCTATGGGAAATACTGCGGCCTATCTATGTCAGTTCGTATGTCATGAGTTAATAGCTGAATGAAGAGCACTGTAGCAGATGAAGTTGGTATCCGACTGACGAGCGCAGTGCCACGAAGAACGCTGCAAGTATACTCATAATAGGCAGAGGGCAATAAAGTAAGTCGTTAATTTTAGGTGATTTTGTTAACAAATCCTTCGGTTTCTCAACTGTAAAAGGTTTACATTTAGGCAAACTAACGGCCGTTGCAGGCCCACAGGTACTCCAATTCCCATTTTATGTAAAAATCACTAAATAAAAGTTATTTTGACATAAATTCAATAATATAATCACCTTGTGGTATGTAACCTTACAACAAAAAAAATAATGAACTTAATAAAAAAAAATGATTTACGAGAACTTTTTATATTTTTTAAAAACCGGCGGTGCCTTTATTTACTAAAATACTGCGAACTATATACAACACTACAGCTACTACAATAAAAGCAATCGGACAATCTATAAGTCATAGCAGACTCACAGGCAGTCTAAATGCTCTAGCCCACTGCCAGTTGGCGTGCCCAGCATGCTGGCAGCATTGCCCTGTTGAATTGCAATGCTTATTCGTTGAGCCAAATATGTGCCAGCATTTCAATCACGCGAATTTTTTTCTCCTTTGTACTTATACTGCATATAATACATCCAAATTAAAAGCATTTACGTACTATTTACTTTAATTTTAGCTTATTGTAAACTAGGATATTAACGCAACCGACTCGTTACAGCGCGTGTGATGTAAACTATAATTCATAAGTACTTTGTTAGATGTTTGTACTCACCGCACCGCTAATTTTGCCTATGTTTATCACTAAAACATCAGAAGGGCAACCAGTCCGTCCGCCTGCTGATTGAACTCGGTCTCGCCAACTTATATCATAAAAATGTTCAATCGAAAGATACTAGATTTCAGGGTAATACAATTGTATCGCAGGAAATTCCCCACGTTTCTTGAGCTTACGTTTCAAAGTGTTAAATTCTCGATATTAGTCGATTTAGATTAGAGAACATCATGTCTCGATTAGAATGTATGAATGTACCAAATATTTTTTCAAGACTGTCCTCAAATGGCGCTCACAAATCTTTGTGAATAATTTAAAGCTGATTTAGAAAGGTTAATTAGTATTATTCTAGTACACTTTTAGTTGTGGCTTACCTATGTATGTATTGGGAGCAATTAATTGATCAACATTTTTGTACTTCTATATATTATGATTACAAGCACTACCGCGTACTATTTTTTTTTTTTTTTTTTTTATGCGCTATAGGCAAGCATTTGGCCGCTATCTCACCTGATGGAAAGTGATGATGTGGCCGAAGATGTAGCATGCTTGCCTAGAAGATACCTATTCACTCTAGACTTGAAGGCTCCCAAATTATACTGTTCAGGAAACAAAGACGCGGGCAATGAGTTCCACTCCTTCGCTGTACGGAAGATAAATGTTGAAGCAAAACGCTTCGAACGAACTGGAGGAATGTCAACCAAGAAAGGATGACGGCCATCAGAGCGAAAATCATAAATTTACAAATTATTGGAATACAAAATATTTGCCCCGGGCGGGAATTGAACCCGCGTCCTTCCGATTTCGCGCCGGATGCTTTATCTATTAAGCTACCGGGGGTACGGCTGTGTCGCCGAAATTTCGTACTCCAATCGTATTTCTTAAACCGTCATAGGGGACGGTGCGCGGCCATCAACCAGACTACTAGACTTCATCTGACCGAAAGAAGTGTTTTTTCAAACACTTAACTCTCGGAATGATGTCGCTACCCTTCTGTATTTCTATATATTATGATTACAAGCACTACCGCGTACTAAGCGAAAATCATAAATTTACAAATTATTGGAATACAAAATGTTGACGGTGCGCACCGTCCCCTATGACGGTTTAAGAAATACGATTGGAGTACGAAATTTCGGCGACACAGCTGCACCCTCGGTAGCTTAATAGATAAAGCATCCGGCGCGAAATCGGAAGGACGCGGGTTCAATTCCCACCCGGGGCAAAACATTTTGTATTCCAATAATTTGTAAATTTAACATTTTTGTACGTTTCGATCTTCTACTCCCATTATCATTGTTAGTAGTTTCCCACAATATACAAACATTTGTCTGAATAATATGAGGTTAGGTTACTTACGGCAGGAGATACCAGCTGATGGAGAAAACTAAGACGTTAATACATAAATCTTAGTACTGAGCCTTGAAAGTAACATGCAATATTGAATAGGTATAACATATTATCAACCAATATTCTAAAAGAAAAATTAACCAAACAATGGAACCGACTATTCCAGCTACAACCTTTGATCTATATATACCTGTATATGTAGGTCAATGGCTACAACCTTAAAAGTGTGAAATAACTTGTTAAATTCGGTACCATGATAGTTAAAAAGTACCTTGATAGTTATATATAATATTGTGATGATTCACAATATTGTGCGCATGGTACCGACTTCGATAAGTTATTTCACACTTTTGAGTGTTGAAGTCGGTTCCATTTTTTGGTTGGGTAAACATTTTTTTTCACTCATTTTAGTGATCATTGCTGCTTACGGGATCGATTGTCATTCACTGTTAACGACTATATCATCAAGATAGGTGAATATACTTCAGTTATTACAGTGTAACTCAAAAACATCGACATTCCGACCTGTGCCGCCACGCCGTGCACACCTGTCTACAGCTCCGCCAGTATCTCCCAGTGAGACCGCAATAGTCCCCGCACTATTGCCGTCTCACTCGGGTCATCGTTCCGACGCTAGTTGCAGACCAGTGCCTTGGAATACGCAGTCCTGACGAAGTTTTGTTTTGTGTGCAGAAGCTGAGCAGCCGCCGACCGCCGTGCAACGTGAGCTACGAGCTCGCCGTGCCGGCGCGCAGAGGCGCTCTAAGACGTCAGGCATTACCACCTACCCAAGTCCCTTGTTTCGGAACAACATCATACCGGGCTGGTGGTCTTGTTTTGACCGCACTTTTCGGTGCGCACTTCACAACTTTACTACTCGACACAACATTGTAACAGTGCGCGTAACAACACACTTGGTGCTGTTAAGCGACGTCGTTCAGGCGTGGGGTAGCGTCAGCCAAACCCGTCTGAACGATCAAATCCGCCATTTGCTGCGGTCGCAGTGTGACACCCTACGGTGACAACGGCCACTGTCGAACTTTTGGTTTAACCTTGCACCGTGGCCTTTCCCGCTTCACGGGTCAGCCGAAGCAAGCTGGGCTCCGGGAGAACTGGCCTTGGGGTCGCCCCTAGTCAACCCCGGAGTAGCGCTTAGGAGCACCCCTCTCCGCCGAGAAAAAAGCTCGGAGAGGGTACACAACTAGGGCACACCCTAGGTACACACTCCCTCTCACACAGTGAGCTCACAAGGTGTGTGAGGGAATTCAAACCCTTGATAGGGCGTCTTGAGTATTCCCCTCAGGATGCAGTCCCGTCCCTCTAACGGTGAGGTGCAGGTCCTTCAGACCTTCGCCCTCCGCCACCCCGATCTATACGTTGCACATATGCAACTCCTTGAAGAGGAAGAGAATGCCCGCCTCACGGACACTCTCATCGCTCCCTCCGGGACTTCAAACCCGGAGGCCAACGTTCCTCCCTTGACCCGATCCTATTCAGAGGATAGTCCTACTTCGCCCGCTCCCGGGCCCGACAATAGACGCACGGTGGCAGCCCCTCCCCGTGAACGGTCTCGCTCTCGCTCACCGATCGGGAGGTCAGCGAGTACCCGTCCCTCCTTCGCCATTGTCGAGACCGTTTCGGAATCCGAAACGGACATGGAGGTAGATCAGGCCGGCGCTTCACGCACGGACTCTGATTCCGATAACGACGGTTACACCGTCGTAGATCGCAAACGCAAGCGCGCGCCCAAAGCCGCTAGTTGCGCTACTTCCGCCCCTCCCGCCAAGGCACCCGCAAAGGCCCCCGCCTCCGGCAAAAAACCGACCCCCGCCCCGCGCCCCGCGTCTCCTCCCTCCGCTCCGGTTTCAACCGCCGCGTCCCCTCAGGACGCGAGCGCACGTCGCGAAAAACCGCCTCCGCCTTTGTTCATTCAGGACAAAAGCAAATGGGACATGCTGTCCCGTTTAGTTTCGGATCGTGGGATCCATTATACTAATGCCCGCTCCACGCAGCAGGGCATTAAAGTCCAAGTGCCCACCAGTAGCGACCACAGAGCGCTAACAAAGCTCCTCCGTAAAGAGAGAATAAGTTTTCACACTTATGCGCTCGAAGAGGAGAAAGTCCTTCGCGTTGTGATTCGCGGTGTGCCTAAGGAGATACATACCGATGCGGTATGTGACGACCTTAAAGCACAAGACTTCCCAGTGCATGCGGTTCACCGCATGTACAGCGGGAAGGACCGCAGTCCATATGACCTAGTACTCGTAGTACTAGACCGTACACCAGAGGGCAAGGCCATTTTTAATTTAAAAAAGGTCTGCGGCCTCTCTGGGTTAGACGTACAAGCCCCATTTAAAAATGGAAGTCCCTCGCAGTGTCACAACTGCCAATTATACGGTCACGCCTCCCGCTTCTGTTTCGCTCGCGCTAGGTGCGTCAAGTGCCTAGGCGATCACGCGACAGCGGCGTGCACTCGCACTCGGGACTCGCCGGACCCACCCAGCTGCGTTCTATGCGGTGCTCAAGGACATACCGCGAATTACCGCGGCTGCCCAAAAGCACCACGCATAAACCACAGGGTGGCAAGGCATAGGCCGACCCGTCCCTCATATGACCGTTACCAACGGGTCAGCCCTAAGCTGTCGGTAATACCTGCTTCACAGGTAATACCCGCGCCGCTCCCCGCCCGTAACGCATGGTCTAAACCACCCAGTATGGTAAAGACCATCACTCCAGCCCGCGCCCCGGCCCGCGCGCCCGCACCCGCTCCCGCCCGCGCCCCGGCCCCTGCCCGCGCACCGGCCCCGGCTCGCCCCGCGCTCCCGGCACCCGTTGCCAACTCCGTTCGCGCCCCTCCTCCCCGCGCCATTTCTCGGCCACAAGCCCCACCCATGCCGCTGATGGATGCCTCTCTTCAAGAGGACATCAAACTAGTCAGCGACTTGGCGATGTCTATTGACATCAACGAAGTCCGCGAGCTAGCGCACAAGATGCACTTCGCTCAATCCCCAGCGGACGTGATCCAATATACATTGGAACACGCGAATTTACTTAGCGCCCTTAAGCGCTTCGTTCCCCAGGCCCCTCCCCAGTACAACCACTATGGGTAGTACAACCGCACGCACGAAACCGCGCTCAGTTTCGTTAGCGTCATTCAACGCTAACGGTTTCTTTAGACAACGTGACCTTGTCCACGACTTTTGTTGCACCCACCTTATCGACATTATATGCGTGCAGGAAACCCTTCTAAAACCGGGGAAGGCGAACCCTAGGTTTGCCAATTACAGAACGGTACGTGATGATAGAGTGAACTCCCGTGGGGGAGGCACTCTTATCTATTACAAAAGGTCCCTGCACTGCATTCCCCTACCTACCCCGACTCTTGTTAATATGGAAGCATCTTGTTGCCTCCTAGCTATGACTGGTCATCAACCTATAGTCATAGCATCCTGTTACCAAGCTTGTCAAAAGCCGATCGTCCGAGCTGACTTAGAAGCATTGTTCTCATTAGGAAGCGCCGTCCTTCTGATTGGCGACTTCAATAGTAAGCACATCCTATGGAATTGTAACGTCAACAATCCCAGAGGCATTGCACTTGAAAAACTAGTCGCAGAACTTAATTTTGACATAATTGCGCCCACTGAGCCCACTCACTACCGGAAGACTTTCGACCTGACTTGCTTGACATGGCACTACTCAGAGGCGTAACACTCCAGTTACGCTCCATAGAAGTGGTTCACGAGCTTCACTCTGACCACCGACCCATTATACTGCGACTAGGTCCCGACCCAACAACAGACCTCCCCCGCCCCACTAAGACGATAGTGAACTGGAAGCAATTAGGCGATGCCCTAAAGGCTATCAGTTCACCGGACCTTGACAAGATCCCTGACGACATCCTGACTAAAGATGACGTAACCCTTGCGATCGATTCGTTCACTTATCACCTCTCCACCGTAGTAGGTGCATCCGCAAAGGAGGTCATGGTGCCGGACGACCGGCGCCTTGTCATTCCAGCGGATGTGAGACGATTAGTGACGGAAAGTAAAGCAGTGACCCGACATTACGACTCTTACCCCAGTAAAGAGAACAAAACTAAGAAACGCCACTTTGAACGCATGGTTCAAAGTCGCATGTCTGAGTTGCGTGATCAACAATGGGGTGACAAACTTTCAAACCTCGTGCCAAGCCACCATGCTTATTGGGACTTGGCGCGAGGTTTGAAAGGAAGTAATCATAACGACATGCCTCCCTTATACAGACCAGTCCCACTAGTCCCAGCGTTCTTTGACGAAGACAAAGCGGAGTGCCTAGCTGATAGCCTAGAGGCTCAGTGTTCCCCTAACGTAGATCACGTTGACCAAGCTCACCTCGATTCGGTGGATGCTGAAGTCGAACGTAAAAGCTCTGTGGTCACCTCTGAACTCCCACCAATCACCTTAGCGACTTACGCTGAGGTGGCGAGACTGATCAAGGCCCTCCGACCGCGCAAATCCCCCGGTGCCGATGGCATCTCCAACAGGGTTCTTAAAACCCTCTCTCCTCCTCTCATCCATCTCCTAGTCAGCATCTTCAATGCTGCTATGAGCCACTGCTTATTCCCAGACACCTGGAAATGTGCAAATGTCATTGGCATTCACAAACCAGGCAAAAGCTCATCTGACCCCACAGTTACCGCCCCATCAGCCTCCTCAGTGCCTTAGGCAAACTTTACGAGCGGTTACTTGCAAACCGTCTCCAGTCCCATGCTAAGGAACACCACCTTATCCCAGATGAGCAGTTTGGTTTCAGACCCGGACACTCATGCGTCCAACAGGTGCACCGCCTCACGGAGCACATCATTGAGGGCTTTAACAAGTACCCCAAACCCCAGACAACGCTAGCAGTCTTCCTCGACGTAGCGAAAGCTTTTGACAAAGTCTGGCACAATGGCTTGATTTACAAGCTATACCAATTTGGCGTGCCAGAACGTCTTGTGCTCATCCTACAAGACTTCCTTAAAGCCAGAAGCTTTCGCTATCGCGTGGAAGGCACCCTCTCCTCCCCCCACCCAGTCAGAGCCGGAGTCCCTCAGGGCTCCGTGCTATCACCCATTCTTTTCGCGCTGTATACCAGCGACATCCCACGCTCTCAGCCTAACGTCCTATTAGCCCAATACGCGGATGATACCGCTATTTATACCACTGGGTGGCATATCAGTAGAAAGTCCATTCCCGCCCTCCAACGGGCCATCACCGAGATCGGTGACTGGTTCCGTAAATGGCGCATCGCGGTCAACCCAGTTAAAAGTGCAGCTATGTACTTTACTGAGAAGGGCCGCCCCCGTTACCCGCAACCTTTAACTTTGTTCGACCAACCCATCCCCTGGGTTAGTAAAACAAAATATCTCGGAGTCACCCTTGATCGGAATCTCACCTTTAGCGATCATATAACAACCGTCCGTAACAGAGCGGCCTTTGTAATGGGTCGCCTTGGTCCCCTGATTCGCAAAGAGAGTAAAATGTCTCTTAGAAATAAGAAGACACTTTACACTGCCTGCATCCGCCCCATCATGACTTACGCATCAGTAGTGTTTAGTCATGCTAGTGAGGCCCATCTCCATAAGCTTCAAGTCATTCAAAACCGTTTTCTTCGTAGTGCAACCGGCGCTCCGTGGTATATCCGGAACACCGAGTTGCATTGCGACCTAAACCTTCCCTCTTTAGCGCAGTTCAATAAGGACTGCGCCCGCCGATACTTTGATCGAGCGCCCCACCACTCGAACCCATTGGTTGTCCAGGCATCGAACTACTCGACCGCCTCTTCTATCCCATTTTTCAAACCCCCCCGTCGCCGACCACGGCAGGTATTAGACGACCCGGATGACCCCATCGCAGTCATTACATTGGCAGCTTTAGCGTTATCCGCAAGTCGTCGAGGTAAAATCCCCAGGTGTGAGGTAATTAGAGGTCACACAATCAAACACCGAGCTCGCCGGCGAGCTCGAGGCAAAAACAAGGTCACGATAAATTGCTCTCCAAATAGTCAAAGAGTATTATTCAGTAGGGCCCAATTCTGCAACACTGCAGTTGCACAGAGGCATTTTGCTCCGATCCCCCCCATGTCTCTCGACAGCGAGACAAGCCGAGGTCCGAACCACAGTGGTGCCCTTGAGCTCGCTGTCAACCCCTCCTATAATAGCGGTACGTTTTCGGCGTCCGCAGGAGACGGAGGTAGAAAGCGCTTTTCGCCTTCTACGCCCGTCTCGGGAGAAGTGCCTTCGGCACTTCTCCCTCCCGGGCTATTGTAGGGCCAGGCCCTCGCCCAAAACCCGGTGGAGCTGGACGACCGCACAGGCGGTAGCCAGCATATATGTCCTCCCTAAAAAAAAAAAAAAAAAAAAAAACTCAAAAACGGCTTGATCGATTTTGATGAAGTTTAAAGTCAAAACTAAACGATAAGATTCAGCTTTCAAATAAAAAATAATTTTCAAAATCGGTTGACACAGTCAAAAGTTCTGAGGTAACAAATATAAAAAAACTACATGACCAATGGGAACCTCCTCCTTTTTTGAAGTAGGTTAAAAAGAACAATAATCATACATTCAAATTTTTTTTTTATCATTGATTGGATTGCGCGGCAACTGCATACCTTAAAGTAGGTCAGGTGGTACGCTTTTGCTTGCTCGTCACTGTACAAGAATTTCAAAACTATCCCGCGACTTTCCAAACTTCTGCTCACCCCAGCAAGTACATCTCAAGATCAAAAATAAGTACACCAAGGGACAACAATAAGTTATCGCAGGTAGTGATTTTTTCAAGCCCTTTGCCAGCTGCCTGTAAAGACGGCAGATGCAAGACGGCCCTTTATACCTCCATTCCTTGTTTTTCTGCCTTTATTCATTTTTTTTGCCATTTACATGGTCCTTTTGAATGTTTTCGACGAGATCAAACGGATGCTGCCTGTTTATGTATAAAGAGATGTAAAGTATGAGAAATCGATTTTTAAGTCTTGCGAATGGTATCCGGTACATTTTCCGGTTTTTTTGGTTGTTTGATAAAGAGTAGGTACAGTTTGTTTATGTAGAAGAAATGGTGAGGACAAAAGGTTTGATAATAAATTTTGTTAGTGTGAAGATGTGACGAAACGAAGGAAGTTGTATACTGTTTAGTGTTTAATATAAAAAAACTATCTTTCCGGGCGCGGCTCCGCCGCGCATATGTCGGTTATCTCGCAAATACATTAACCTCTTTTTGCGCAGTTGGATAAACACTATGTTTTTTCCCGGGTCTCAAACTATTTCCATACCAAATTTCATTCAAATCGGCCCAGTAGTTTTGGCGTGAAAGCGTAACAGACAGACAGACAGAGTTACTTTCGCATTTATAATATTAGTACTGACTACTGATGTATGAGGACACCATTTCTTTGTAAGCGTAGTATGCTTGAGTGTGGGTGTAGATGCTAAGGGTAGGTATGTACATACATTAAAACAATAACATGTAGAAAAAAAAAACAAAAAATGGAACCGACTTCAACACTCAAAAGTGATCGTCGTGGTACCGACATCGACAAGCTATTTCACACTTTTGAGTGTTGAAGTCGGTTACAATTTTTTGTTAAAAAATTTTTTCACTCTTATTAGTGACACTTGCTACTTGCGGGATTGATTGTTATTCACTTTCAATATATCATCAAGATAAAAAAATATTTTTTAGTTATTGGACTGAACTCTAAAACGGCTTGACCGATTTTGATGAAATTTAAATGGGACCACACGACAAGGATCAGCTTTCAAATTAAAACAAAATATCAAAATCGGTTCACCCAGTCAAAAGTTCTAAGGAAACAAACATAAAAAATGCAGTTGAATTAAGAACCTCCTCCTTTTTTTGGAAGTCGGTTAAACAATTGTCACAAACAATAAAAGAACATACTTGAAACCACAGATCAAAACCCTGCGTACATTATCTTTGCTTGAAACCCATTTATGTATTGCAATATTACCACGAGCGACAAGGTCTCGTATAGGTAGGTACTCATATTTAAAGGAATATTTTTATTGAGCGTATAACAGACATTTTTAAAAAGTATAAATCTTATTACTTTTTGTCAATGCAAATGCACCCCGTGGGGTGCCCGGTTAGAATTGCACCTCCACATATCATCTCGTGGGTGTCGTAAGAGGCGAATAAGGGAAAAATACTGGAAGGGGAAAAATTATTTAGAAAGATTTATTTCAAATAAATTATTATTTATAAATTATTTAAAAAAATTCTAGGTTAGCCTGAACAACATCTTTGACCACATCATCACTGACCATCAGGTGAGATAGTATATAATCAACCATCAGCTATAAATAAATAAAAATTTCGCATTTTGAAGAGTGTAGGGTAGGTAAAAATCTCTGACAATGACAGACGAAGGTGTATATTACTTTAATTTCTATTTACCAAGTGAATAAGCCGCTTTAAAATAATTTTAACCAAAAAATGGAAGTGACTCCAACACCCAAAAGTGTGAAATAACTTGTGTAGTCGGTACCATGATAGTTCAAAAGTACCTATTATCACAATATTGTGCGCATGGTACCGACTTCGACAAGCTATTTCACACTTTTGGGTGTTGAAGTCGGTTCCATTTTTCGCTAAAAACAAAATTCTCTCTTTTTAGTGACCCTTGCTACTTACGGTATCGATTGTCATTCATTGGCAACGACTATATAATGAAGATAGGTACTTAAATATTTTTCACTTATTGGAGTGTAACTCAAAAACGGCTTGTTCGATTTTGATAAAATTCAAATGCGACCAAACGACAAGCAACAGCTTTCAAACAAAAAAAAAACAAAATTGGTTCACCCAGTCAAAAGTACTCAGTTAACAAACAAAAAAAACAGACAAATTGAGAAACTCCTCCTTTTCTGGAAGTCGTTTAAGAACCAATTTGATCACGGTACAACTACTTGAAATGTGTTGAAATAAGGGTTATTATATTGTATAATTGAAGGGTCGTCCAATGCTTGTTTGAATTTGACAGCAGCGGCCTCTAACTGTCAAACTGTCAGGCTATTGAATGCTTTATGCTACATGTGTGACACGGATTGCTACTGAAATAAGCACGATCGATGAGAAAGCACTGAAATATGCAATAAGCTTCGTGGGAATAAACCTGTAAGATTTTTATGGCATTGTGGATTTTATGGAACACTATACTCACTTGCGATGCCTATAATAGATGCATGTCGTCACTACTGCCGAACTGCACTGCCCCCTCACCCTGAGTTCACCTCACTCACCCCACATACAGTTGTATCTGTTTTACAAATATATTTACTGGCTCTCAAGGACTGCTGCCGGAACAGAGGGCGTGTTGCTTGAGGACAAATTTTCTCATTGAGGATTGCCTCAATGAGGTACCTAGCCAGGAGAGCATTCGCAAAATGACCTTCCAGCATGCGGTGAAGCTCAATCTGGTTACGGCGGCGATTAGAAGTACGTATATACCCTCCGTGGGGTGCCGGGTTAGAAGTCGTTAGTTTGAATTTATATAGTTTTATTCTATTTCTATGCTATCTATAATTAATGCTACATCAGTAAGTGTATTATATTATTATAAGATCAAATATCGATTTTATTATTTTTTAAAGCAGTGATGGCTCAGTGGCAATCACTATGGGCTGCCGCGCAGCAGGTCCATGGTTCAAATCCCGCCGCGGGCTTGAGCTTCACCGCATGGTGGAAGGGCATTTTGCGACTGCCCGCCTGGCTAGCGACCACTCTCAAGTACAAAATCTGTCGTAATGCACCTAACAGTGGGCTCCGGCAGCTGTCCTTGAGAGCCAGTAATTCTAGGTTAGTCTGAACAACAACTTCGACCACATCATCATTTACCATCAGGTGAGATAGTGGTCAAAGGCTAACCTACGAGGCATATAAAAATCGTGACGTAAGTGACAAAGGACGACATCGGAGAACTGGCTGAAAAAAAACACCTAACGATATGAGTCATTTCTCGTTGTGTAGAAATGGCTCATATCGTTAATGTATTTTTTGGTTGATCTACGTACTCGTGTTAGTTACATATTATTGTGTTAGCTTACAAAATGCCCTAAACATACTTGTACGGATGCAAAAGCTTTGAATTATTAAATACCATTTTCAACACCCTTGCTCGTACATTTTTGCTTGCTTGCTCTTTATTATATCGTTCTTAGGGTCATAAACCGAACTATAACACCCTCGTGCATAATAATATTTTACACTAGTGCGTAATAGAATTATCCCTACAAAGTTAAGTTAGTATCTAACTGCAAATTATATGCGTGTAAACAGAGCATTTTCAATTTAATCGGGTAATACAGATTTGTAACAACAAAGAGGTTTAATGCTAAGTATATTTGTAATCACTAATCAACCACCATACGATTACATTTGCCGCACGAGAAAAAAATACTTGCGTGCTATTTTCCATAATTTTCGTATGTTGTTTGTATCGCATTTGTGCAATATATTTTTTTTCCTCGCAAGGGTGTTGAAAAAGTGCGTATGAAATTCGTGAGCAACTTGCTCATTATACACTCGGCTGATTTACGCCCTCGCCTGCTGCTCGGGCCGCAACCCACAGTCTCGTGTATAATGAGCAACTTAGCTCATTTGTATCATAATATAATATTATGGGTAAACTTATAATTTACTCGCTTCCAACCGCGTTTTCGTCCGTCTTGAATTCGATTAGGGTATCTCGATTATTCTCGATCCGTCAGGATGTCCTAAGTAGGTGAATTGGGATAAATATGGTAAGTATCCCATGTCCTTATCCAGGACAAAGAATATCAGATACATTAGATAACTTCCTCAAAATCTCTTGGGATGTACTAAGTATATCGGAATAAAATTCTAGGACCTGTAGAATATAACATATATATTTGATATAACTGCAACAGCCGAATCATCCACTGCTAAACACAGCCTCCCCTATTAACACAGTTTCCCCTAAGTATTTTCTAGACAGAAGAAACAGAAATGATTTTGAGTTTAGTAAATATGACGGAAGTTCTGTCCCAAGCGCAAGTGAGTCTGCTTGGTCAGTCCATATAAATGACTGAACTGATTTGGATAAAGTTCGGGTAGTAGTAAAAATAAAAAAAATAAAGATGTGCATAATTATAACTTACGCAATAAATAAAAACTATTCAATTATAAAACTTTTTTTTTTTTTTATGTATTTTTATCGTGCGATCAGTCTTGCAACTATAAGCAGATGGAGTGTATGATTTTTGTCGTGTAGGGCGCTACTTCCAGCGAAGTCAGCCCCTTCTTTTTTCAGTCAATTAGTATGACTCTTAGTCAAAGATGTCCCGTCGCTTTTTAAGGCGACGGATGGTTTCAGGGAAGGTGAGTTGCCCCGCCAGCTGGTTCGGGTGCCTCTGTAATCTAGACATGTAGTTAGCTCCATGATTATCAATCTCCTCCTTCACCATAGGCATGTTGAGTATTTCATGCAGCTCTGTTGTTCTGACAAACCATGGTGCATTTGAAATTTGTTTCAGGATGTAGTTTTGCACCCTTTGAATTATCATTATGTTTGAGGCACTAGCAGAACCCCACAACTGTATGCCATATGTCCAAATTGGTTTTAAGATTGATTTGTATATCAACAGCTTATTGTCTATGGCTAGTTTTGAGTTTCGTCCCATCAGCCAGTAGAGCCCTTTGTATTTCAAATTAATTTCATCCCGTTTTGTTTCAACATGTTTCCTCCAGGTGAGTCTACGGTCCAAGTGTATACCCAAGTACTTTACTGTATCTTGATGTGGCAATTGGGTATCATTCAGAGTGACTGGTGCGCAGTTCTGTTTTTTCAGAGTAAATGTTACATGTACTGATTTGGAAGCACTGGCAGCAATTCGCCATTTGGAAAACCATTCATCTATGTCATTAAGACTGTTTTGGAGTAGCCTAGAGGCCTCAATCGGGCATTTACTAGAGGCAAGTAGAGCGGTGTCATCAGCGAAGGTCGCAGTTATAGCTTCTGGGTTCTGCGGTAGGTCATATGTATACAACGTATACAAGACGGGTCCAAGTACGGAGCCTTGTGGTACCCCTGCGAGTATATCGTAGAATTTTGATGTGCATTCTTTTTCTCTTACTTGAAATATTCTATTTTTTATATGTGATTTTAAGACTCCATAGAAAGTATGAGGTAATATTGTTTTTATTTTATACAGCAAGCCTTTGTGCCACACCCTGTCAAATGCTTGTTGCATGTCGAGGAAAGCTGATGAACAGTATTCTTTTTTTTCAAAGGATTTCCTAATTGTCCTACGTACCCTGTGGACTTGTTCGATAGTAGCATGTTCTTGCCGAAACCCAAATTGATGATCAGGAATTATGTCTTTATCTTTAATTACTTTGATCATTCTGTGTAGTATTGACTTCTCCAGTATCTTGGACATTATCGATAACAGGCTGATGGGTCTATACGAGGATATCTCATGGATAGGTTTTCCTGGTTTTATGATCATTACTACTTGTGATACTTACCACATGTCTGGGAAATATCCAACTCTAATAATAGCATTGAATATCATGGTGAGTAGAACAATTGCTTTTCGAGGCAACTCTTCAAGAACCCTTTTGTCTATGAGGTCATACCCTGGGGCTTTTTTGTTATCCATGGACTTGATGTTATTGTATATCTCATTAGGTGTCACTAGTTTCAAGGGTAAGTCAAGTTGGAGATCTTGGTTTAGAATCAAGTCAATTTCTAAATCATCCGCGCCTGGTCTAGGGTCATTTGGTTTGAATACATACATAAGGTGTTCAGCAAAAGCTTCTGCTTTCTCCTTTTTTTTTCTGATCCACTGCCTACCATGTGTTCGAATCGGTGGCTTGTAATTTAAAGGTAGGTCTAGGTTTCTACACGCTCTCCAAAGTGAGTAGTTTGTTGTTTTGGTAGCGGATAGACCTTTAAGATAGGTATCCAGAGCAGTGTCATTAGCATTTGTTATTAGATTTTTCAGGTCCTGTATAGCTTTGTTCAATTTTGTTTTGTCTTGTCGATGTCTACTGGTATGCCAAACGCGCCGTAACCTTCTTTTTTCGGTGATTTTTTGCCGTATGACATCGCAGTATGTCTTACTCTGAGGGGGTCGGATGGTGATTTCTGGCGACGAAATCCAACAAGATTCTTGGATCACAGAGGTTACAATTCTTACCGCTTCATCAATGTCTGTCTGGGTTTTTAATGCTATTTTCAGATTTAGTTTCTCATGAACCAGTTCTCGGAAGAAGTTCCAGTCAGTGCGCTTGTTATATAGTTTTAAGTTACTATCTATGTTCAAGACTGTAGTGCCAATTGTCAATATTACCGGAACATGGTTAGTACTGGAGTCCAGGCATATTTCTATCGTATAGAAAAGTCTAGAGAGTCCCTTTGTGATGAAAAAATCTATGACATCAGGAAGCCTGTTTGGGTCAGTAGGCCAGTTTGTTGGGTCTGATGTGGAGATTGTGGTGAGGTTAAGCTTGTCTATACTTTTTTTAAGCTCTCTTCCTCTGGTGCTGGTTAATCTAGAAGCCCAGTGAACATGCTTTGCGTTCCAGTCACCCCCGGCTATAAATCTCAGACCAAGCGTCTTAAAAAACTCCTCGAAATGTTCTTCCTTTATTTTGTGCTTTGGAGGGCAGTATATAGCAGATACATTGAATGTACCATTTCGATCTTCTACTGCAATGGTTGCTGCTTGTATATGATCTTTTCGGAACTGGGGTTGTTCATAGTGTTTAATACAAGACCTTACAATCACAGCTGCTCCTGCATGTGCAGTGCCATCTGGGTGGTTAGTGGCAAAAATGTTATAATTTTGGATCTTGATACCATGATTTTCAGTAAGATGAGATTCAGACACGAGTAGTATGTCTATGTTGTGGGTGTGCAATTATAAAACTAAATTAGAAAATGTTAAGAGACAAGGCATTTATAATAAAATATCAATATAGCTTCCAATTAATGTAACGAAACTAAATAATAACGATTTCAAAAGGGTATTGAAACAGTTTTTTGAAATAAATCCCTTTTATTCAATAAATTAATTCATGGTTTTGCGTCTAAAACAATCTTCATTTTTGTACAAGTCTAATGATAATTAATATTAAATGGTTACAAAATTGATGGCCTATCATGTATAATTCTAATTTCTTTTGTACGTTCCATGTCATTTTTATCATTTTTATGCGCTTTTCATAAATAATTTGGTGACGCTAAAGTAGGTAGTAATATATAATTTTATAATATGACATGTGTTGTATAGATATTAAGGCATTCATTAGTTTTTGACATTCATTGATTATTTTTATTTGGACTTATATAAAGGATATTTAATTTTGTCTTGGAATAGATATATATATTATTGTTTAATAATTTTCTTAAAATAGGTTGTATCAATATTATTTCTAATTGAATATGATTTAATTTAAAATTTATTGTAAACATGACTTGCCCAATGTAACATTCTCAGTTATAAGGCCAATGAATATTTAAATTTGAATATTATATGTCTACGGGGCTTCATTCGTATTTCAATCAAATCTCACACGGCCGAAGTTACGTTTGGATCAGTTATGCTTTTTATTCTCTTCAGCGCATTATAAGTACTCAAGTTTGAGTACAAACTCAATCATTCCGTGCCCTTTGTATCAAATCTACACACATACATATGTATCTATATACCTGTACTGCTGCGTCTTTTTAGAACGGTTCCAGTAGGTATACCCGGGCGGAATTAGCACAAAGGTCATCGACCCCCGCAGCTGGGCCAAGCAGCCAGGCCAAGGGTCTCGACCCTTCGACAAGCCAAGCCACCCTTACACGAGGCCACGAAAACAAATGACGAGCGGCGATTCACATAGTAAACAAACCTTAAAGCCTGTGTAATGTTAAAAATCTTCTTAGATCGACTTTTTTGAATAATTGATCAGTCGAACTATGAAGTCGTCAACGGCAGGCATAAAAAAACTCTCAGTAATTCTAGGTTAGCCTCAACATCTTCGACCACATCATCACTTACCATCAGGTGAGATAGTAATCAACCATCAGCTACAAATAAAACACCTCATTTTGAAGGGTAGGTAAAAATCTCTGAAATTACACAAAAAGGTGTATATTAATTTAATAATTTCTATTTACCAAGTGAATAACCCGCTCTAATTATTTTTAACCTAAAAATGGAACTGACCTCAACAGTCTAAAGTGTGAAATAACTTGTGAAGTCGGTACCATGATAGTTCAAAAGTACCTAATATCACAATATTGTGCGCATGGTACCGATATCGACAAGTTATTTCACACTTTTAAGTGTTGAAGTCTTCATCTTTCACTGCTGTTAATTTTTTTTTGTAAGTTGATGCTTGTCGTTTGGTCCCGTTTAAATTTCATCAAAATCAGTCTAGCCGTTTTTGAGTTACACTTCAATAACTGAAAAATATTGTCCCATCTTGATGATATATTCGTTGACAGTGAATGATAATCGATCCCGTAAGTAGCAAGGGTCACTAAAAATAAACAGAACAAATAACTTGTCAAAGTCGGTACCATGCGCATAATATTTTGATAATAGGTACTTTTGAACTATCATGGTACCGACTTCACAAGTTTTTTCACACTTTTGAGTGTTGAAGTTGGTTCCAATATTAGGTAAAAAAATAATTATAAGTCCATCTTATTCTAAGAGTTAATATATTATAGCGATCCCAGTGAATGACAATCGATCCCGTAAGTAGCAAGGGTCACTGATTATTTTTTTACTTAAAAATGGAACCGACTTCACCATTAAAATGTGTGAAATAACTTGTTGAAGTCGGTACTATGATGGTTTGTAGGTAGACGGTAGAGTGAAGAAGTTGGTTCCATTTTAAGGTAAAAACATTTATATAAGTTCATGTTTGTATTAAATTTACCATGTTATAACATCCCAGATGATTGGAATAAGAGTCACGAAATGATGATAACTCCTTGGCATAGAAGATATAATAATACTACTCTTTTTTTTTTTTAATGCCTGATAGGTTAACCTTTGACCACAATCTCACCTGATGGTAAGTGATGATGTGGTCGAAGATGTTGTTCAGGCTAACCTAGAATTACTGGCTCACAAGGACAGCTGCCGGAACACACTAGTTAGGTGCTTGACGACAGATTTTCTACTTAAGGGTGGTAGCTAGCCAGGCGAGCATTCGCAAAATGCCCTACCACCATGCTATAACGACTGCTATCCTAAGACAACAACCGGGACCGACGGCTTAACGTGCCCTCCGAAGCACGGAAGCGCTCAGTAGTAATGTAACCAGCGGTCACCCATCCAACTCCTGACCGTGGCGGACGTTGCTTAACTTTGCTGATCGTTTCAGAAAGGCTACTCCTTTGTTTAGTTTAGATTTTAGACGCTAGGACTATAAGGCTCTTAGAATATTATCTGGTATCGTGGCGCACGTCACCTATCAAGGTTTATATGTGCGCCCTTATTTCTTCCATATGCGTGTTCCTGTCTGTCTACTGGGAAGGGTAAATCAAAGCACTACATTTCGGTGATCCCGTTAATTATTGTTTCTCAGAATTACTATTTTAGTTACATTAAAGGTTACACTAATAAGGTGGGCTGAAGTACGGACGCTCGGTAACGTTGCACATGTGTCCCTACACCAGCCTTTTTTTTTTTTTTGCCTGATATGATAGGTTAACCTTTGACCAATATCTCACCTGATGGTAAGTGATGATGTGGTCGAAGATGTTGTTCAGGCTAACCTAGAATTCCTAGCTCTCAAAGACAGCTGCCGGAACACACCGTTAGGTGTTTGGCGACAGATTTTCTACTTGAGGGTGGTAGCTAGCCAGGCGGGAATTCGCAAAATTCCCTACCACCATGCTATAACGACTGCTATCCTAAGACAACAACCGGGACCGACGGCTTAACGTGCCCTCCGAAGCACAGAAGCGCTCAGTAGTAGGTAATGTCACCAGCGGTCACCCTTCAAAGTCATGACCGAGGCGGACGTTGCTTAACTTTGCTGATCGTTTCAGAATGGCTAAGCAAACTTCGCTACGAGCGCTTTAGACCTCCTTCTTATTTAAAGAATCATCAAATTGCTCTCTCATTGCATGTGTCCCTAAAAGGACCATACACTATATGAACGCTAGGAGCGTCCGACGCTAGTCGCTCGTGTTCGTGGCCCACGTGTTAACGACATCCGAGGAAATACCTCGATAGAACTTTGATTCCATTTTTACGCTTTCCACAAGATTTGTTACCTTTGATCTCGCGCCAATATTTTGTGCTGAGCTGCTCGAAGGGTCACAAGAATGACAAGATTTTGAGCCTGGGATTATTCCTATTGTGAATAATTGTGATCTTATTGGTAACTATTATTGTTTGGAGTTACTGGTCAAGTGTGACCTTTATTTAAAGCTGATAGGCTAGCCTTTGACCACTATCTCACCTGATGGTAAGTGATGATGTGATCGAAGATGTTATTCAGGCTAAACTAGAATTACTGGCTCTCAAGGACAGCTGCCGGAAGGTGCTTGGCGACAGATTTTCTACTATAGGGTGGTAGTTAGACAGGCGGGCATTGGCAAAATACCCTACCACCATGCAATGGCCTATGCCTGAGTCTGTATTTTATGGTTAAATCAACATCTTCCCCATGTCCCAATCATATGGAGTCCGTGTAAATTTCTTCTCTAACAACACAAATATTAATATCGCCATGTATAAATTACTAGCTTTCAGGCCGTATGTCAAATAGAAATTCAAATTCGTTTATTTTGATAAAAAAACGTACATAATACTAATTACAAATTATCACACACTAAATATTCAATAAATTTCTATTAAATCAATCAAATTAATCTAAAATCGGAAAATAATTAGATGTCATGATAATCAAATTACTTAATACAAATCAGACAACAATCAAAATACAATCAAATGTCAAAATATACAATACTTAAAATCCATTAGTAATAAAATATAACCAAATGTCGAAATATTTCAATTCTTAAAATACATTTATAACAAAATATAACCAAATGTCGAAATATTTCAATTCTTAAAATACATTTATAACAAAATATAACCAAATGTCGAAATATTTCAATTCTTAAAATACATTTATAACAAAATATAACCAAATGTCGAAATATTTCAATTCTTAAAATACATTTATAACAAACTATAACCAAATGTCGAAATATTTCAATTCTTAAAATACATTTATAACAAAATATAACCAAATGTCGAAATATTTCAATTCTTAAAATACATTTATAACAAAATATAACCAAATGTCGAAATATTTCAATTCTTAAAATACATTTATAACAAAATATAACCAAATGTCGAAATATTTCAATTCTTAAAATACATTTATAACAAAATATAACCGAATGTCGAAATATTTCAATGCTTAAAATACATTTATAACAAAATATAACCAAATGTCGAAATATTTCAATTCTTAAAATACATTTATAACAAAATATAACCAAATGTCGAAATATTTCAATTCTTAAAATACATTTATAACAAAATATAATCAAATGTCGAAATATTTCAATTCTTAAAATACATTAATAACAAAATATAATCAAATTTCGAAATATTTCGATACTTAAAATACATTAATAACAAAATATAACCAAATGTCGAAATATTTCAATTCTTAAAATACATTTATAACAAAATATAATCAAATTTCGAAATATTTCGATACTTAAAATACATTAATAACAAAATATAATAAAATGTTGAAATAATATTATCATAGTCAGAATAATCAAATAATGTCAAACTAATATCCAAATAATAATATGTCAAATTCAGTAAACTCATTGGGAACCAACAGTATATATTTATATTCTAATTTAAACATAATGTCAAGAACAGGGTGCCCACTGGTTTTTGAGTCCTTCACGATATCGCTATATGTCGCAATATGTCGGTTATCGAGCTAAAACATTAACCGCTTTACGCAGTTGGATACTGATTGAACTATCCTATATATATCTATGTATCTCTAACTGTTTCCATACCAAATTTCATCCAAATCGTTCCAGTAGTTTTGGCGTGAAAGCGAGACAGACAGACTTTGAAGCAGTGATGGTTCAGTGGCATTGGCTATGGACTGCCGCGCAGCAGGTTCATGGCCTAGCGACCACCCTCAAGTAGAAAATCTGTCGCCAAGTACCTAACAGTGTAAACCGTCCGTAGCAGCAGTCCTTGAGAGCCAGTAAATCACATGTTCATAAGGCTTAACAACTGTATATGTCTCAGTGATGGGCGCAGTGCAGTTTGTCACTTGTGACGAAATGCATTTGTTATAAGCAGAGGTTACAGTACCGCCTAACATCAGGTGGGCGTCGTGCTTGTTCGATCATAATTACATTAAAAACAACATAAGGCTTAACAACTGTACGTCTCAGAGTTATGGGCGCAGTGCTGTTTGTCACTTGTGACGAACGAAATGCATGTGTTATAGGCAGAGGTTATCGCTTAACATCGGGTGGGCCACGAGCGTGTTCCTCGTGCTTGTTCCGTAATAATTACATTAAAAAAAAGTCTTTATAAACTGTATGTCTTAAGGTGATGGTCACAGTGGTGTTTGTCACTAGTGACGAAAGCTTAACATCAGGTCGGCCTCGAGTTCCGTTACAACCCTATACAAAAAAAAAACTAAACTCACTCATATTATCTATAATGAAAGAAAGTGCGTGTATAGTGTGTGTTAGATATTATTAAAGGCTGAGTAGATATTTAGGAATCTTTGTATGTACAAAGTTTCATCAAATCTAAATAAGTAATATTCTATGTTCTGGATAAGTAGATAATGGAATACAATTTTTCTTCCTTTTTTATAAGTGATAGGCTAGCCTTTGACCACTCTCACCTGATGGTAAGTGAAGTTGTGGTCGAAGATGTTGTTTAGGCTTATTTATAATTACTGGCTCTCAAGGACAGTTCGTGACCACGATCAATGCAATTGATCAAACTGTCGTGGTAAATAAAATATATGAACACATATCACGACAATAACTTATAAATAAGACTCTCAATGACAAAAAAAGCATCGATTTGAATAAAAAAATAGAAGATAGGGTACCCTCTAATATAACGACTAAATAATGAGGAGCAAAATTTTCTCGATCGTGCGCTCGCAGAGTCAAGACCTCCCGAAGATGCTTCGTGTAGAAGCGAAATGCGTCGAAAAATTCTTCCGGTTTGGTGGCGTGGCGTTTGTGACGTGACGTCGGCTTAGCAGGAAAATTAGGCGGAATTGTCACTAGATATATTTTTGTATTTTGTAATATTAATTTGATATTTTCTTAAAAGATTTTAAAAATATTTGTTATTATTAGAAAATTTAAGTACTCGTATATATAATGCACACACATGCATAGTTATACTTACTTCCATTGTATACGATTTTAATGAACGGCAAAGACAGGAATACAAGCATGCAATAGACGCCAACTGAAACTAAATCAGGAAACGTCATCTGTTTTTTTTTATTGCTGATAGTTAAGCCTTTGACAACAATCTCACCTGATGGTAAGTGATGATGTGGTCGAAGGTGTTAACACGCTTAACCTAGAATTACTGGCTCTCAAGGACAGCTGCCGGAACACACCGTTAGGTGCTTGGCGTTAGGTGCTTGGCAAGCTCCTAACGATGTGTTCCGGCAGCTGTCCTTGAGAGCCAGAAAAATTACAGGCACATGAGACTTAATAACTATGTCTCAAGGTGACGAGCGCAGTGCAATTCGTGATTTGTTACGTATATATGCATCTGTTATGGGCAGAGGTTAGTGTGCTTCACATCAGGTGGGCCTCGAGCTTGTTCTGTCACAATAACATAAAAAAAACGCAGCTGTCAGTTGTGTATGTATGCCTATTTGATAATCTTTTCAGTAATCTAATTTTCTAATGTTCTCTCAAAAAGAAAACACATAAACAAATTATAGGGGAAAGGGGCGTACTATTATTCTTGCAAGTTGTAAGAACGTATAAAGCATGTTATTCTATCTCCATATTCTTATACAAGTATTAGGAAATTAGGGACAGGAAAGAAATCGCATTGTAATGATAATGTTCAAAGTTCCCAAGACTGTCGAGCCGCGAGGGTGAGTATCGATTGCTCCTCGACAAGCTGGTGCCCTGGTAACGACCACAGCGTTTACTACATGTTTCCAAACAAGTAATGAAAATATAATTAAAACCAAGTACATACCTAATAATTATAAAATATAAATAATAATTATTAGTTGGTTCTTATCTAAATATCGTTTTTGTGGTTTTATCAATATCTAATGTATAAAATTCTCGTGTCACCGTGTTTGTAACAAAACTCTTCCGAAACGGCTTAACCGATTCTTATGAAATTTTGTGTGTATGTTCAGTAGGTCTGTGAATAGCACGTAAACAAATAGGTATCTTAAGTTTTTTTTTTATTTGCGTTTATGCCAAAACAGCGTCGGGTCAGCTATATATATATATGTATATAGATATTCCTATATGTATATTCTTATACTACCTACTATTAGGCTTCGAGCAACGCGCATCTCAGTCGAGACCATCGAGATAATACGTTAGACTAGATAAGACATTTGAGACAAACGTCTCTGCCAGTTTTGCTGATTTTAAACTTAAGTGCGCTTCAGCGCTTTACGAGATCAAACTGCAGTCAAGAACTAATTATATCGTCTAACCAAACGATCCAAACACACAGCGCCACAACGCTTTTAAGACTAATGTTTCGAAGAAAAAAGTTCGCTTACAGCGCTTATGCTAATTGCATCATCTTGTACTATTCAAACATGCAGCACTAGACTACTTCTGAGGTATGGTTTCTCAATATCAAAGTCTATCAGCACACAGAACGAATACGAGTAATTGACATATGTTTTGTACCTACGAAACTTTGTGAAGAGTATTATGAGTTAAAAAAATAGTATAATAAAAATATAGTTAAAAAAATAGTAAAAACAGTATTATGAGGGTCACTAACTGCGCTATTCAGTTTTTGAAAGTAAAGGTACAATTGGATTTTTACTAGAAACAAAGTGTTACTAGATTTTATATTATGATAATATAAAATCTAGATAAAAAAAAGTAAATAGTATTTTTGTACACATTTAAGTACATATCATATTTTTTAAATATATTATATTCAATTCGAATCAGACGTATTTATTTAGTTGCTTATATTAAGTGAATACTTACGAGTAATTGACATATGTAATATATTTATGAGGGGAATAATAAAGCACTTGATCAAGTCCCTTTGTATATATTTAATCCAATTTTTTCCAACCAATTGGGAGCTATGATGATAAACAGACACGTCAAACTTTTTCCGTCGTGAGTAAAAGCTAGGTAATTGACTCAATGTTGCTAGTTGCCATATCTGTCCATTTAATCTATAAATTTCACTCCGTGAACATGGCTGCCTATGCGGTCGTGAAGCATTTTCTTTCGTGATTACAAATCGACACAATAATAATGTATTCGGGCGTGTTTAATACCAAAATCTGAACTTATTTGTGAAAAGTGATTCCATCGCTTTTATTTGTTTTTCCCCGACTGGTTTTTGCAGTATCTATGGATGCAGGATGGCATTTTGGATACACAATTTTCGTCGAAAAGCGCGTGTGATCTCTATGAGTGCCCAACTGCGTGGAAGTGAGGATATGCCGGCTGGCTTATCTTACCTATTCTACTTTGTTCGTTTGAGATGTCGCGTCCAGTATATAGAGGTCAATGGTCGAGACGGAGCAGAGGGCCTCCGGAGATAGGTATAGGTACATTATCTGCAACTAATAAAAACTTTATGTAGCTAAATATAGGATTTCTTTAAATGAGGCTAAATTTAACGACCTTTTGAAGTCGAAATAATATTACTCCGCTGTCAGATGACCATTCTGAAGCTCCAATGAATCTCGCTCAAATTACGGCTCAATCACTAACAGAATGCTATATAATTCTAGGTTAGCCTGTACAACATCTTCGACCACATCATCACTTAGGTACCATCAGGTGAGATGGTGGTCAAAGGCTAACCTTTCAGGAATAAAAAAAAATGCACCATTCTTTAATATCCACTATAAGTAACCAATGTCAGTTCAATTGAAAATAAGCGTTGATAAAACATCGGAAACATAGTACAGCTACGTCCAGCTCTCGTATTTGCTGTTGACAATTACCATAATTATGTCCTATATAGGTACCTACATCGGCAATCGGCATATATTCGGAATAAGCCATTTTTTTAAAGATATTTCCTCCATAAAACATTTTATTTTTAACAGAATCATCGACGCAATTTTGTACTTATTGGTCACAAATTTAGAATTATGTGATATGCAATATAATAATATAACAAGATCTTTGAGTTGCAAAATGTTCGGCCATAACCGTCAAGTCATCAAGATCGTCACCGCTCGGCTCGTGAACGAAAATAAGGAATGATTCATATTCTTTTAGATTTTGTTTAACGCGACTAAAGGAAACAATATGTGTCGAATGAGCAGCATGCCACTTCTTCCTCTGAAGTGAGTGGTAAGGGTGGTGCTGAACATTGGGGGCCTACGAAAAATAATTATTCGTAGTTGGGCGCACAACTGAGCTTTTTAGCCCCCTAGGCCACCCATTGTTGTGGGTGGACTAGTCTCTTTCTACCACAGTATTATTTAATAGAAATAGTCTGGAATCTACGAATAAAAATGAATTATTCGTAGTCTGGAAAAAACTGTGGATGGTTGTTATAATAATTATATTGGCAAAAAAAGAAAAGAAGGGTACCTAACTTACATATTATTACAATATCCATTGGTTGATTCAAACCAAAATAATATCAATACAAAACTAAGAAAGAAAGAAATGAAACCCTGATATTTATTATATTTTTTCTATTTTATCAATTGTAATTATCACCAATTACGATTAGGTACGATTTGTGAGGATAGTAGTCGTTAAATTTGAAAGAGTAGCTTCATACTTAAATTATTAAAAATCATAATGCAGTGATATGTGCTTGTTTTAACTTTTAATTGATAAAAAAATTGTATTTTTTAATTTTTAACCGACTTCCAAAAAAGGAGGTTCTCAATTCGTCTGTTTTTTTTTTTTTTTTTTTATTATTGTTACCTCAGATCTATTGACTGGGTGAACCGATTTTAAACATTCTTTTTTTGTTTGAAAGCTGACGCTTGTCGTTTGGTCCCATTTTAAATTTCATCAAAATCGGCCAAGCCGTTTTTGAGTTACATTAAAAAGATTGAAAAAATTTTTTTTACAAAAAATGGAACCGACTTCAACACCCAAAAGTGTGAAATAACTTGTCGAAGTCGGTACCATGCGCACTATATTGTGATAATAGGTACTTTAAACCATCATGGTACCGACTTCAACAAGTTATTTCACACTTTTGGGTGTTGAAGTCGGTTCCATTTTTTGTAAAAAAAAAATTTTTATTAATTTATTAAAACAAGCATATATCACTGCATTATGATTTTTAATAATTTAAGTATGAAGCTATTCTTTCAAATTTAACGACTAAAAATATTTTTGAATAAAACAACCAACACAATATCTGAAGTTTGTTGGAGCAAAGCCTACCCATTCCTTTTGCTTGTTCCGGCGAATTCCGCGTTGCTCTAAATTTGCAGCAATCCAATAAGCCCAGATTTTATGGGCTCATGTTCACAAATTAAATTTATTGTTTTATACCCTTTTGATATAGCTATAACAGAGCCTTGGTTTTACATATTTATAAAAAAAAATATAAATATTAAATTGGGAATATCAAACATGTAAATAATTGATTAAGTACCGTTATTCGAAAAATACTTATAACCGACAATTTAGATTAATCGTTATCGTTACATCCCTAATAATAATGAACTTAACTGTCCGAGCCGGGGATCGAACCAAATCGAAAAAAGAACCGAAAAAATCGATCGAATTGAGATTCTAAATTGACAGTTTACACCACTCGACCATTGCGGCAGTCGGGAACAGTTTACCTTAGTTATCGTAATTACAAAGAAAGGACCATAAGAAAGTTATTAAAAACAAATAACGAATTAGGCTCCCATGTAAGGATAATGATATACATCATTCGTATGCATTTTCTCACAGTTAAAAATATCAATCAATTCAATTTACCTACCCATTACAAAACCATCCGCCCTAAATTCGCACGACCGGGCGACCTTAAGCTCCAAGTAAGTTCCTACAATATTTTCTCACAAAAAGTGCACCCCAGTCGCGAAATTCTCAAAGTTTCGCATAGGCATTGACCCCGAGCCGGAGAAGCAAGGGCTTTGTCCTGAGCCCTTTGAGTCCCTGAGGTCGGGCACACATCTGCCGTTGCACCGGCCGGGCTGGGCCCTTCCACAATGCACTTCTTGAGACGGTTTTTGACGGTTGAATTTTAATGTGGATTTATTTGGAGCGGTAGAAGCAGCTGGTTTGTTGAATACTGATGTATTTTACCTAGACATGATGGATGTGGTACGGAAATCCTTTGAGACAGATATCTTCCAGTGTATATTGGTGCTAATTTTTATTTTTAAGCTGTTTTAGGGTACCGTACTCAAGAAGAAAAAAGGGACCTGCGGTCTGTCGTTTGTCCATCGACTTATATTTATACTAGAGACTCCGTGACTGTTTTTTTTTCAAATTCTGCCTCTTTATATATGCCGTTTAGAAATAAATCTAAAAACTTAATCGTGAAAACTGAATTGAACCGCTTTTGATGATTTTATATTCGAAAGCTGGTGCCAGTCGTGTGATCACAATTAAATTTTAAAGTGATATTTGAGTTTTCCCTAATAATGCGTAGGTATATGATTGGCTTCGATTGATTTTGTTCTCATTGATCATGTTCTCATTTTCTCTTGTCAATGTAAAATAGACAAAAAACCCTTATACAATGGATTAGTTTATTTACTTGTTAGTGCATTTTTTGTTTTAGAATATTTCTATCTTTTCTTGTTGTAATTTTAACACATTGATTATTATTTTACAGGCTGTTTCAATGCAGAACCCTACAAGAGCGAGGCCAGGCTCGCGTTTGCAGTTTTTCATACTGCCTCGTCGTCGGTGTAGTAGCATAAACTATCCATATGCCAAGTATCATCTAAATCGGTCCAGCTGTTTCAGCTTGAAGGAGAACCAATACACACTCACATCTTCACATACTCAATCCCACATGTGTTCCGGAAGCTGATTCTCAGGGACAGCTTCCTGAACACACTGTTCGCAAAATGCCCTACCACTATGCTGTAACGACTGCCATCCTAGGATCCAACCGGGATCGGGATCGGGCACGTGCACACTCACAGTAATATCACTAGCGGTCACCCATCCAGTCATTACCACAACGGACGTAGCTTAACTGAGCTGATCGATTAGTAACGGCTAAGCAAACTTCGCTTCGAGCGCTTCAAATATGAGACAAGATTTATAAAAAAAAATAGTAGTTGGCCCTCTGAAATGGCGGCAGATCATGAAAAAGCAAGGCAGATCATTTAGTCGATTCTAAGAAAAGCCGACGATATCTCTGTACCTTGCTTATCTAATTAGTCTAAAGGTAGTCCTTGAGAGTCAAATCGAAAAGACGTTATCGAGGCCACTTTTCAAAATGTAAAGTTACCGTTCTGACTATTGCCTTATTCTGTAATGAAAGAGTCATTGTTATTGAAAGAATAGAAGACATCCATCCTTATGTATTCTGAATGGATACAAGACCTGTTTATCGAACAAAGGTAACAAAGCAGTCCCTTATCAAAAATCGTAAAAATATCTTTCATGACAAAGAAAAGGTGCGAAATATTTGCTAAAAACGTGTAAAAAATATCAATTGTTATATGAATCCATTGAGCATTCAATTCTGAGATATTTACTAATCTTCGTTGAAAATACGTGGAGAAATATGACCTGGAGTTATAATAACAAATACTAAGATAATATTTTTACATAACACTTAAAAAATAACTAGTGATAATTCCGCCTAATGCCACCAACGTGATGTTAAAAACCCCATTCCGGATTGTCCAATCCTTGGCGTTTACGACGTCACATTGGCTTCTAGCTCTTACTTATTCTTAACATACCCATAAATGAACCCCTACCATTTCCGCATTCGTCGTGCCTCTTGGGATTCACCATCAGGAACTAATCACGAATTAGGAATCAAAATTAGGAAATAATCATCAATTTCAATAGTGAATAGATTGAAAATAGAGCTTTTTTATTGCGGAAATCCATATTTAATAATAACAAAATATAATTTAAGAAAACGTTAAATTAATAGTTTAGAAAATCAATTACAAATTATATACACATTGTGACGATTTCTCCTAATTTACCTGTTAAACCAACGTGACCGTAGCCAAACCGGAAGAGTTTTCGACGCGTTAGATTCGCTAATCGAAAATCGAAAATTTTTATATTATTTTTAAACATAGCAGATATGTTAAAACCTCCATACGGGTTTGTTGGTAAAATGTCCGTACATAGTACCTATATGTTTATCTGGAATAAACAATAACCCTCTGAAGAGAAGTTTACATTCAAAGTGATCAAGATCAGCGGGGCAACTGCCTAATTTTGGTCACTGTAGCCACATGAATAAATAACCGTATTTATTCATGTCCTGTAGCTAACTAGTAGAGTAGTAACTAGGTAGAACTTTTCTGTTCCTCGGAGGGCACGTTAAGCCGTCAGTCCCGTTGTTGTCTTAGGATGGCAGTCGTTATAGCACGGTGGTAGGGCATTTTGCCAATGCCCGCCTGGATGCTACCATAGCTGATAATAGAAAATTTGTCGCCAAGTGTGTTCTGGCAGTTATCCTTGAGATCCAGTAATTCTAGGTTAGCCTGAACATCACCTTCGACACATCACTTACCATCAGGTGAAATAGTTGTCAAAGGCCAACCTATCATGCATAATAAAAATAAAAACTTCTCTTTAGAGGACCTCTGGTATTGTATGTCTGAACTGTCAATGAGGACGGATGGACCCAACAATAAGCGCTTTCTAAAGATATGGGTGCACTACTTACGCAGGTAAACTATGGCTTCCCTTTACAGTACATACCCAGATATGAACACCTGGTGCCTTACGAAAGGAGCCTTGTTCGTATTGCGTTTGATAACTTATCAATAGTCATTATTTTTCGAGTATTTAGGTTAAAAGGGACATGACATGTGGATACAGTTGATGTACTGCGTTTATGTTACCTTGCGATTTGTGATAGGATATAAAATGAAGAAGGCCACTGAATATGTAGGTACTATGTACATTCTGAATACATTAATAAGGAATGGTATTTTAAAGTTTTCTATGAAAATAGATCCCCCGTGGGGTGCAGGGTTAGAATTTTCATCAGTGTCGTAAGAGGAGACAAGGGAAAAATACCACAAGTCAGGCAGCAGTGCCTTCTGAGGATCTTATACCGCGATCTAAGACGTCTGCCAAGCGTGGGAATCATGGCAAACCCTCCTTTATTGGGGGATGCTGTGTTTAGTAGTGGTCAATACGGGTGATACAGTATGAAAATAGATTAACTGTAGGTAAGTATATACATAACTGAAAAATAATGTAAGCACATATAAGTATATTTCTTTGACTTTTTCGACCTGGGCTTAATTAACGTGCCCTCCGAAGCTTTATTTATTTATAACAAGGATGCAGTTTGTTGCCTCTTATGCTCCTCTCTTATGCCTCTTGTGCATAAAATTCAGCCAATTTTATGTACGACACAACCCACTCACACAAACGTATCCAAATTCTACCAATTTTGTCTTCATTCATGACAGACCATTGCATTTTATGCACATCACAAATAACGGAATAAATAAATTAAAAACCGACTTTAGTATTAAAACACACGTAAATATTGAATATAATCTACTTTCTTTAATATTATACAACCCAATTTAGGTTATAATATCGAATAAAAATGTAAACAAGTGTTGCCAGACATACATTTTAGGTTGTTTCCAAAAGTGTGCAGTATTTAAAAGTTGGTGTACGTAGCACTAAGGTACGTAAATTAAACAAACCAATGTTTATTAGGGAAATCCAAGAGGCTATTGCATCAAATAGCGGAAATATATGGAAATTTTGAAATAAAAAAAAACTGCTCGTCTACCTACGTATGTACTTACGTAAAGGCCTAAACTATCATGCATTAAAGACCTTAAAATTAATTAGATTTCATACCTACTTACTTCAGTAGATGCCCAGTTTTATGGTTTACGTGTTATTAATAACTTATTAATTTATTTATTTTAAAGTCGATTAATTTCTTTAAATAACTTTTATTTATGCATTATTTATAGTAAATAATCAATATTATTTACACGTTATGTTTGAAACTAAAAAAAATAATCACAAAAAATTACTGGGTATAAGTTACAAAAACTACACAGTTGAGTGGTACTTTATTTACGAAAACAAAAATTTTTAGAATGCAATTTCTAGTTTATGCATTACACGTGGACAGACATACTAATATACTAACACACAAACATATATACTACTTTTAACACCAAAAACTGTGCAGTTCTGACTATATTACGTACACTTAATTCAAATTGATTATCTCCATTTTTGAAGTATGTTAAAAAGGACACGCCAAGTAGTTTTATTTCCAACTACGGCACCTGCGTCGAAACCCTACCATATATGTGACCTAACACGCCCTTGGTCGATTATTGTCCTAGAGAGCGTCACAGATATTATAAAAAAATTGTGAACCATTATATTAATAATTGTGAGGATTGTGCAATATTATTGTAAAGTTTTCTATTAACACATTTAGCTGTAATAATTTTTAAAAGTTACGAAAACTTAAACGATAATAATCCTGATGATTGTGCACTATTATTGTACTCTAACGAACTGATTTTGTTTTAATTATATTCTGTATATTTATATCATCACATAAATGTTTCTGCCATAAATCCCACAAATACGTATTTTTTTCTTTCATATGTCATCACTTCCACTGCACACATATATAAAATGGTGGCTTCAGTTTGATGTTGTACCGGACTCTGTCTTTTCTTCTTAGTTTGTCAGTTGTTATTTTATGTGTTGCATAGCAATTCGAAACTTTATTAGGACATTCTGAAACAGGTCCTAAATGAATAGTATTCTATTTTTGACCTCACACGTTCGGAAAGATGTAGTTTTCAATCGAAATTTAGAATAGGTTTTTGTTTTAATTCGAAATACAATCAAATTTACAGAAAAAAATATTTTACTAAAAATTGTACCGATTTTGGTAATTTTACTTTTAATGTTTACTGTAAATTAACGCAAATTACGTATACACTATTTAAGCTGTTTTTCTTGCAACTAGCATTATCCTCGTTGGAATGAAGTGAAAAGTTGTGTGTTGCGCTCGGCAGCAAAGTTATTTACGTCTCCTACCTTTGAAACCTCCGGTACACTCAAGATTCTTATGCTAGATTCGCTTCCTTAGGTTTCGATAAAAGTACTCGCGCCAGATATCAACTTTGCACCATTGCATTGCAAATACCTATTTCGCATTTCCAGCAAGAAAAGGACTGTTTGGGACTTGAAAAACTCGCAGCAAAATAAAGCTAATTCATTAAGCTGGCTAGCTACCACCCTCTAGTAGAAAAACTGTGTGTTCCGGCAGCTATTATTGAGAGCCAGTAATTCTTGGTTAGCCTGAAAACATGTTAGAGGACATCATCACTCACCATCAGGTGAGATAGTGGTCAAAGGCTAACCTATCAGCAATAAAAAAAACTACGACTGTCAGGACAATTTATATAGGTAGGTATATTGTCACAGTCCAATACATCCACTATATTATATTGAACTATGAATATCGTAGTGCTACCTAATTTACAACAAATATTAGATGAATTGAAATTTCACAAAAAAACGACTACTTTAGGGAAATAGAAATATTCTGAAACAAAAATTAATTAAAATGTAAATAAATCCAAAGATCTTATAGGTACCTACCTACTTATAGTTTTATTTGTTCATTTTACATCTACAAGTGAAAATGAGAACATCAATGTAGTCGGAGCCAAATAAAAACTCATTATTAGGATAACGCAAATACGTAGGTACTACTCGTGAGATCTCATTGCAATTTAACCGGGACCACATGAGAAGCACCAACTTTCGAATATCAAAAAAATCAGTCAATCAGTAGGTACATCCTGTAAGAAGTTATGAGGATATAAAAAGATTATAGGTAGGTAGTAGCTACACACAAAAAATATACAGTCGAATTGTCAATATCCTCCTTTATTTAGTATGTTAACAAAATTAAGTCTAATAATGAATATACAATTCAAAATAAGATGCTTTAGTTTTCATTATATACCTACAGCGTCAAATGTTTAATAAAGTTTCTATGCACATATCCATGTTTGCTTGATTGATATAAATTATTAGTGTGACCGGTCGTTCATGATCATAGATCAAATAGAATATATACTACGTATTCATGATTTGGCACCATTACCACGGATTACTCTATACCATGCTTAAATCAACGCCATCTGCCGGATATTGTGAAAACTACTGTCACTATTGTTGTGGTTTAAAAACGATATCTGAGATGAGAGCTAGAGCGCGTTCCGAACCTCGGTTAGAGCGCACTCGTATTGCAACTTTTCTCTCTAACGTCGTTCACAGCCTGCGGGTAGAGCGCAACTTTTTAACTATCAAAAGCTGTCGTTAAAATGTTGAATCTTTAAGTAACATGACCTTGACATATCTTGATGAGAGAATTATATGCCACCTTTTATATTTTGCAGGTAACGGTAGTCATTGCTTTTCAAACATCATAAAAAGCATAAACTTTGCAATATTCCCCGTCAAAAACGATATTTGAGGGTATAAAACAACTGAGTCGTTCGGATCCTTCGAGTAAGTTAAAGCAACCAAACAACACACTCTGACCTTCGGAACACGGCCCTATACCAATATTTACGTGTGTCGACTGTCGACCGACGCGAGGCGGACGCCTAGAACAGTGAGCATTTTTAAGGGTTTTTAATTTTATATCATGGTATTTTTATGGTTATAATTTCAAGTTTAGCCCTGAGATATAACTCAACCTTGCCTTTTGTATTTATTTCTCCAGATGTGTCGTTAGGTCAATCCTAGCGACACGTAATGACATCTAGAGAAATTCCTCGTGATTAAGAAGGAATACGGAGTTAAAAAAAAAAACTGTCGCTAGAGATTTTTATTTTACAACGGATCTTTTATATTTTGTACTAATGGCATCTAAAACACATGGTACACTAAAAACTACACAGGCAACCATAGTTTCCAACCTGCCTCCAACCTCAACCTGTTTCCAACCTCAGCCTTCGCGGATGGTAAGTTGCACCACAGTTGTAGTTGCTGACTACACAGTTGCCAACCACAGTGGGTTTCGAACTTCCGTACCCGCACAGAAAACACTTCCCATACAAAAGAAACACTACACACGATATCCCTACTCACCTTTCAAAATTTCTTTCCTTCTATCAAATTTAAAAGAAAATGTCATAAATAATATGTATTAAAATGGAAACGAAACAAAAGCGGAAGTAAGTTTGCGTGTACCAAATGGAATACTTTATATATAAATAACTAAGGTTTCTAACGTGTTGTGATATAGCCATATCTCAAACGAGTGAAGCAACGGGCGTATATTTATGAAAATCTACTCACAGAGTAAATAATAACAATTATTATAGGATATAATATATATACACTATATATCGATAAAGTTCGATATACAAAACTACCTAACGCTATGGAAATATTCATAGGTACCTTTTTTTTTGTTGGTACCTAAAACAATAATTCAATTTATTTTTCTCCAACATATTATCATTAGTCGTTGAGCTTGAACTCACCTTATTTTATGAGTAGAATTTAGCATGCATTTTATTTCATCGTAAATACTGAATATGTATTATACTGTCATCATGCGTGCGCTCTGACAGGCTGTAGCGTCAAATTAACTGCCCTCACTCGCGTTGTTGTGGTTGGCAACAAGCATCCACACAGTCAGAATCTGTAGTTACTCTCCGCAGTTGGCAAATCATTTTCACCAGCCAAGGGCGTTGGAAGGTGAAACGAAACTTGGAGGAAAGTGGTTTGCCACCAAACGTTTCACTTTTACACAGTTGGAGACCATGGAGGGTGGCTGGTTGCCGACTGTGTGAAGTTGTGTTGAGTATTATAATTAATATTTTCAGTTATTATTAACCACATAACATATTAAATCTATCTTGTCACTGTTCGGCGAATGGGCTCAGTATAGAGCATCTGCTGCATGCTGAAAGTCACCTTCCCAGAGAACTTGCCATGTTGTTTAGCCTTTGTGTTGGACGTTAATATCTACCTCAACATTTTATGAGAAATATTGTGGTTCCTATAATAAAGAATAGAACCGAATATAATATATATTTAGCTACAGTTGTTGCATCTTTAGCTGCAGTTCCAGAAAACGTTATATTGGCTGTCAGCGGTTGTCAAAATATGTATAAGACGTTCGGATAGCAAACAGTCATTGGTGGCCATAAATAGCAGAAGCTTCTTTCCGAACGCTAAGATAAAAATTCTACTTTTGAAACTGCTACAAACGCAATCAAGCCAAAACAAACGCGCCTATGGTTGACAGCTCAGTTGACAGATATCACATTGTTGACAATTATATTGCAATGCTGCCAGCATGCTGGGCACGCTGCCAACTGGGAGTGGGCTGGAGCATTTGGACTGCCTATGAGTCTGCTATGACTTATAGGTGTCTAAATGCTTTTATTGTAGTAGCTGTAGTGTTGTATATAGTTCATAGTATTTTGTTTAATAAAGGCATACCGCCGGTTAAAAAAAAAAAAAAAAAAAAAAAAAAAAAAAATTATATTGTCAAAATGGCACGTCAGCAGCAGGATGTTGATGAACTTTTCGATGTAAAAAACGCATTTTACGTTGGAAATTACCAGCAATGCATCAACGAGGCACAAAACGTAAATGTAAGTAATGTTCTAGCTACTTTATTTTAAAATTTGTTTCGTTGGTAAGTCGCCACTTGGCTTTGTTATAGGCGGTGGCGTTCCGCCGCTCATGTTTTTGCAAATTCTTTTAAAAACACAAGCATATTATAATATTCACTCAATTTTCATTGTCTTATCACCTATGTTTTTAATTGTTGATAAAATGTAATCATTTTCCAAAAAGTAGTAACGTGAGGCAATGTTACCTACCATTTGCATCAGGGCAGTCTGATAGATAAAGATCTCATTAAGTCAGATAGTCAGTCATGCAAATCTCATTAAGTCAGGTAGTCAGTCTAGCTCCTGGAGTATAGGTTATTCTGTGGTCTCTAGGTACTTATAAAAAAAGAATCACCATTGCTAATTTTCTTCAGGTGATGGTTAATCAGAAGTCAGTATTCTAATTAAATACTGGCGAGCTAGAAACACAAACAAGAATTCATTACAACACCTGTGTAATAATAAATAGATTGAATTAGAGTACTCCCACCCTAGTTTTCTGATCTCGAGACTAATTAGACAACAATAGAAGAAGAGTGGAATATCAGTCTTCACAGATTTGATAACCAATAAAACTAGATCTTGGAATGCAAAATATTGATACAACCTTTTCTTGGGTTGTATTTATTAAAAGAATCATATAGTTTAAATAATTTTAGGCTAGTCCTTATTAGTGTAGGTATACAGCATAACTTCATTATTTTAAAACAATAAATAGTAATTTTAACCTCAATTTTTTGATTATACACTTCTTTATATGAAAATAAATAATTAACTGATAACAATATTGCACAGAATTTATATAGCATAGCCTAAGGGATTCAAAATATTGGCTCACTGTTCCTGACTGGGAATTATTCAGGTGGCTTAAATTAGGTTCAATGATGTGATAGAACTGAATCAGAGCACCCACTTTCCAAGCAGTCTTGGCTGTCCTGCCTGGAGCGGTGCGAGTCAACATATTATGTGATAAGACTAAAGTGCTGCATACCCTCAGTGCAGAAGCCAGAGCTAATTTTCTTGTATTCACAAAGTTGTTATGTACAAGTAATAGATAGAAATATCTAACTGAACATAGTTATATCTAAATTTCCATTTCATCTCAGCTCAGCATCCCATGGGTTCATCGTATTATTATTAATTTGTGTTTATATAGATGACAAAGATGCTTGGAAACAAAGTTTCTGAGTTTCTTGCTGATTATTTTGTAGTAGCTCTAAATCCCATTTTGCTAAATATTATGTTAGAACCTTTCAGTATTTAACTCTGTAATTGACCTTCATAACTCAGAAACACTTTGATAGATGCACTATTAGTCAGCCATCCATGGATATGACAGTTGTTATATTTCAAACTGTCCTGATTTATTTTTTATTTAGTATTGTAGCCATATTTGAAATCGATATAAATCTATATTCACAACTGTCACATTTGATGTCTGTCAATATTCAAAAAGTACATTAAAATCTTACATTTATTGGTCCCTGACCATTTGCAAATCAGTCATTTTGAATTTTGTACTTTTGTTATTCCTGACATTATGCACATAAACCAATCATGAGTCTCATTATTGCCCATAATATCACTGGTTTCAGTGGATGGAAACCTTATAATTATAATGTATTTTTTTAATGTAACAATACTTACCATGTAATTTTAAACATTTTCAGCCTTCTACTCCTATGATAGCACTACAGCGGGATGCTTACCTTTATCGCGCTTATATTGCCCAAGGAAACCACAGGATTGTTCTGCAAGAATTGAAGACTGCAGATCCTTTGCTGCTGCCGCTGAAAACCTTAGTAGAATACCAGTCTCAAGGCGCTAATAAACCAGCTATTGTTGCTGATATTGATGCAAGGGTGAGATAAATATAATATTATGATATAAATTAGTGCCAAGAAAACTGAGGTGGCAACATATATTGTTTTTTATGGGATTGTGTTGGAATGTGCACGAAGCCCACTGGAGTTAAGCAGTAACTTCTGTCTGTAGTAGATGCATTTAGTCACAAAGTGACAAACTACTTCACTATGCCCATCACCCTGACACATAAAGTTATTAAGTCAATTGTGCCTGTAATTGGACAAACGCCTAGCCCTTTCACACCGGAACACCATAATGCCAACATTACTGCTTGGCAGTAGAAATAGGTATGGTCGTAGTACTTCCCTGGGTGAACTCATTTACAAAATGCTGACTGTTACTATAGCCAAATAAAATATTCAATAATAGGTATCAATTATTATTGGAAATTTGCAATCAGCCAATAAATTATCTATGCCAATATAACTTCACCATTAATAACATGATTTTGGGACAGCATGCTTGAACCACGGTAATGTTATCTATCTATACAGTATCTTAACTCGGCTCTGTCCTCGAAATAACTACCTACCACCGCGCGGTACGTAAACATGCGATAGGGCTCCAGCATTTGATTACATTTGCCTATTTTGTGTTTCCATTTAGTTTTGTGATTGTACCTAAATATACTTTTTAGGTAGTGTTCAATAAAAATGCGTGTTGTTTTTTGATTGGTAGATTTAACTATAAACCATGTTTATTTTTAAATAACAAATCAGTATTATAAATTCAGTCCAGTCCAGTCGTTTTGTCGTGAAAGCGTAACAGACAGAGTTACTTTCGCATTTATAATATAAGTACTAAATATATATTAGCACTTATAAAATACCACGTCTTTATTTTGAATTATACAAAGTAACAAAACAAAACACATGCCCCGAGGTTTTAACACAAGCGTACCTACCGTATTGTGGTTCATGAACTGCCTATAACTACCTATTTCACTCGTGTCATTCTTTTACTCTATTCACTTATTTTATTATTAATCCAGTTAGCTTTTTTTCGGGAGATAAAAGAAAATACACTTATAAATTAAAAAGACACGGATAATGTAGGTAACCTACCTACTAGAAAGTAAATTTATTTTATAGTCTTACCTTTCAGAGTTTCCAGGTAATCTAAAAAAGTTATCTCTGGCTGCGTTATTGACGAATTCATGCAACCAAAAACAGCACAATATATCCTATTCATCATATTAAATATGTACATGAACTTATTGTTTGTTAAAGAAAGTTACACACGTCCATTCGTCACTGCGACGCATTCGCGACTGTCTGCGTACTGAGCGCGGGCCGAGATCGAAGCGCGTAGGTATAACTCGCGTTTCGTCCGTTTCTATGAAGTTGAGATACTGTATAGATAACATTACCGTGCTTGTACCATCGAAAGTTTTGGATTTCCCCATACTGTACCGGTAAAAATGCCAGTAAAAATATTCGTGCACAATTATAGTGGTACATGTAAATTCTTATTAAGCATCATGAGAATGGGAAGGGATTGGCAGGAAACAATTAAGAGCTCTATCCTGTCACAGCTCAGGAAGAAGCCTATATAAAGCTGTGTTGTTTCTAAACTTTGAACTAGCAGATGATTGTGGACCCATCACTGCAATGGATGTATGCACAAGAAGTGTTGTTAACCTCCATACTTTTGTTATGATAGTTTGAGGTTTATCCTCTGAATTGGGCAAATATCTATTATTAACAATAGTATTTATTTCTTATTCTTATTCCATTTTGGGGGATATATCCTCCACTGACGTCCCGCTTGGGGTGTTTATTGCATTAACAATAGTTATCACAATATCAGTCTGGTGTGATAACCTCAGTCCGTAACACTGAAGAGTACTGGCTTATTGTGTGTGGGTGTTTAACTTTTGCTTTTAAGATTCTGTGCCTCAAAATGAAAAAGGAATCCTTATAAGATAATCATAGTCCAAGTTACCTGTCTATCTGTCAAGACCGTTTATCTCAAGAATGAGTAGAGGCAGTTGAAATTTGTATCAAGTACTTGGGTCTTAAGTTCTCTAAGCTGTGAAAAATCAAACTTTGTAAGTCAATGTGATCAAAAGGTTGTATATTTTTGTTTACTTTACGATTACACCTATAGGGTATTTCCCATTGACTAGGTCATGACATTTGGGAAGAAGGAATGTAAAACAAATGCATACAAACAAAACAATTAAAGGAAAGAATCTGAACACCGTAAATACAAATAAAAAAGCAAATTACATATTGCAAACATGTTAATTTTTTATTTTGCTCTATTGTAAAAATGGTAATACATACTGGCGTCAAACTTGGCATGATTATAGTTCAACATCTAATGTACAGCCATAAATAAAAAGCTTAGATCTCGAACTGTATTAAAAAATCGGCCAAGTGCGAGTCGGACTCGCGCACGAAGGGTTCCGTACCATTTGCTATACAGCGCGAGTCCGATTCGCACTTGGCCAACTTTTTGTATTTGTTGTTATAGTGGCAACAGAAATACATCATCTGTGAAAATTTCAACTGTCTAGCTATCACTGTTCTTGAGATACAGCCTGGTGACGGACGGACAGTGAAGTCTCAGTAATAGGGTCCCGTTTTAACCCTAAAAATATGGTACACTGTGTTGGTACAGAATCCTTGGCTTGTGAGTCCAACTCGCACTTGACCGGATTTTTTGAGATTATGGATGCAATAAAATTGTATTAATTAAATTTCCAGGTGGCTAAAGGAACAGAACTGCAGAATGAGATATTCCTGATTGTAGCGGCCTCTATCTACTACCATGAAGAGAACTATGAGGCTGCTTTGAAGTAAGTATACATTCCTACTTTAATAAAATATGTTGAATCAAAGTCCATATTTTTTCGTTCGCAGGTCTTTATATGACCTGCCTTGAATCTGCACTTGCAATTTGCATATATTTCCCTCTTTCTTACTTATTGCTCTGAGTTAGGGATGTTAAAACAAAAAAAGTATCGATATTTTTTTCGATATAATATATCGTAATGTTGTATCGATACTTTGCGATATATCGGAGAAACATATCGATATTTTAATATATCGTAGAATTTTTTTTCTTGTTTAATTTATTTAGCTAGTCTATAATGTTAAATATTTGACAGATTGATATACGTAAAAACAGCTAGGGTAAAGAAACAAATCAATTTTATTTTTTTAATTCGCAATATTTTTTTTTCTACACCTTGGATTAAAAATATAGGCTTGCATAAAGAAATGCCGTTACGAAGGCTAATTATTCACAATTCGTGGTTTTACTTTTTAAATACGTTGCCAACTAATTATTTATTTATTTATATTGATATACACAAACCAGAATACAATCACTAAAAGAAGACATATGATATAGGTTAACATTAACGAGCCGGACTATATTCCTATGTATGTGTACACATTATGATTAGCATAATTAGCAGTATGCACTTATATTATACTGTTAAAAGTTAATAGAAAATGATAAAATTAAAGTGGTATTAGCAACGTTTACGATCAATTTGCCATAAAAAACAACTTTACCAACATCCCTTTTGAAAATGTGAAGGTTTTGGTCTAACATGTCAAGTGAGCTATGGTGTTGTATCGCTTGAATAATATCGATTGATGTATCGATATACATATCGGAAGCAATATATCGTGTTCATACATCGATATTTTTTGTTATATCGATATATATCGTGCACTCCTACTCTGAGTTCACGATAGGCCGTCGCACATTACACACGTCACACAACGGAATAAATAAATTCGAAATGCCCACTTGCGTGCTAAAACACTGCAAAAACAGAACATATTCAGTGAAGAAAAAGTTATCTGGAATTACTTTCCACGCGTAAGTTGAATTTAAAGTACTTTCTGCTTATTCCGTCAAAAAAATAAAAAAAAAAACACAAAAAAACGGCACCTGCGGCGAAACAATACCATATACGTAACCTAGCACGCATTTGGTCAATTATTTAATATCGTGGGGAACGTAAAGTCTAGAAAATCTTAAAAAAAATTGCGAAACATATTAAACAATAATCGTGAAGATTGTGCAATATGATAATAATATTGCACAATATAAATAACATTATGTTATTGCGAGGTATTCTTACGAACAGATTTTGCTGTATATCTACTAAAATTTTTCTTCCATAAATCCTACAATTTAGTCATTTTTGCTTTCATGTGGCAACACTTCTATCGCACACATGTATAAAAGTGTGGCTTCAGTCAGAGAGGTGAAATACTTAGAGTAGTTATATCCGAACACCACTGCTCTAAAAGCTTACTAGAATTTACCTATATACATACCTACGCACTTGTATATGCAGTTTGTAATGACAAGGAAAGAACGTTCAAATATTATGCGTCATATATGTTGTTAGAAAGAGATAAATAAGCAATTCGTGTAACCACCGAACCGCCACGAGACGTTCCGATCACCATTATGCTGCGATCTCTTTCACTCTCCCACACCAAACGATACACATATCTCGCTCATCCATTTCATTGAGATTCGTTCCTAAGATAAAACAAAATAACGATATTTTCTATTTCAACAATAAAAGCAATAATTACGCGTGAAATGAAAAGTTTTCTTATCTCTCACAGTGCCTGTATAATTGGTGCAGAGTCTAAAGACACAAGGAAGGTGTATTGTCCACAGATTATTCCGAAAAAACACGATTAGCGGCGATGTATTCACCGGACGCTCGGAAGTGCTAGACTGGTAGTGACTCAGGCAATTACCCTGAATTCGTCTAGTAAATATGGAGGGCATACAACTGATCTACAGGTAAAAAAATCTTAGGCTTCAGTTTGATGTTTTACGAGCCTCCGTCTTTTCTTCTATTTTGTCAGAGCTTTACAGTTGTCTTTTGTGTTCAATTGTGGGTATGTTTTGCGTAGTTTTAATCATCATGTCTCACATCTTGGTGTATGTGTAACTGTTGGTTAATTTACCGACAGTTAAATAGAATAAATCCTATTTTTGTAATTGCCATTATAAGTGTTAAACAAATGTGAATTTTAGTGTGAACAGAATAAAGTATATTTTGGTATTTGACGGAACAAGCACAAGGCCCACCTGATGTTTAGCGGACTAACCTCTGCCTACAAAAGATGCATTTCGTCATAAGGGACGATTTGCACTGAGACATACAGTTGCTAAGTCTCATGTGCCTGTAATTTTACTGACTCTCGACGACTGCTGCTGGAACACTGTGTAAGGTGCTAGGCAACAGATTTTCTACTTGAGGGTGGTAGCTAGCCATGCGAGCTTCCGTAAAATACCCATCCACCAAGAATTTAAAGGGATATCGACGAATTCTTGCTTTAATAGCATGAACAGCCTGTGTAGTTCTAACAGCTGGCGGCCGCCCCGATCTTTTATGGTCTTTGTCAGAGGAAGTGTTGTTGTATCTGTTGATAGTACGATACACGAAAATACGACTGATACCAAGCTTTTGAAGTGTCTGGAATATGATGACAGCTCCATACCCACTTTGTGCAAGGCTATCACTGCAATCCTATTTTGCTTTAACACCTCCATATTGTAATTTGATAATAAACGCGAAAATATATGTGAAATGGCGCGAAATGGAAAGAAGTTTTTAATATAATAAACGTGTTCCAAATTCAAAATAATTAAAAAGTTGAAAAAAAATAAAAGTTTTTATGGACAGATTAGTTATTACCTTTCTCTCTATTGGTATGTTAACTATTCCAGGATCCTTCACAATGCTGATTCCCTTGAGCTCCGCGCATTCACACTGCAATGCTTGCTAGCTATGAACCGGCCTGACTTGGCACGGAAGCAACTTAAGCTGCTCCAGGACATTGAGGATGACGGCACGCTGACACAGCTTGCTCAGGCTTGGCTCAACTTGTCGCAGGTAATCACAATGGATAATATTTTTTTTCATATGCCGAAGGATGTTTTACCACTTTTCACGTCAATGTCACTGAGATTTTGCTGTATATTAGGTGCACTTCAGGAGAGTTTATCATTTCGATGTCCTTATTAACTGAAAGATAGCAATTGTAAAACTAACGAAAGCATTCCCAAGAAGGGATTTTTCAGGTGGTTGATCAAATTCATGTGAATGAAGTTAAAAACTATTTAATATGTCCGTGTCTGTTTGCGAAGGGCATTGTTACCTATGTGGTGTCCAATTAAAGTCTTGGGACTTTACCAAGTGGTAAAATATGACTTGATTGTATGTGACTATTTTTAACCGACTGCAATAAAAAGGGGGAGGTTCTCATTAGATTATACTTTTTTTATATTATTTCAGAATATACCAATTTGGAAAATTATCTTTTTATAAAAAAAGTATAATCATACTTACTTTCAGATTAATCCCATAGAAATATCATTAAAATCGGTTCAGTAGTTTGGTTTTTTTATATCAAAATGACTGGAAATAATAAATGTCATCCGAGAAATTGAATAAATTTCTTTCTTTTTAGTATTGGTTGTATAATATATATATAATATTTATTATACATCTTTAATTTGTGTAATATGTAGGTAATTGAAAAATGTTTCAGTGACACGATTTCAATGAAAAGCTAAACAAAATAAAACACTGCTTGTCGGTATTAATAAATTCGTTGCAGTACTTCTGCATCTGAACTCTGTGTTTAGTAAGTGAATGCTTTAAAAGTTAACCAGACTCATTCATAATCACTTTCGCTTCTCGGTCGATATTTATAATACCCCCCTCCCCCTCTCCTCATTATATATTGTAACCATCTGGTACTGTTTACCATGCATCGTTTCTATATACGTGTATATGTGTAGGGCGGGCCGGGGGTGCAGGACGCGCACTACAGCGTGATGGAGCTGGCGGAGCGGCTCGGCGCGCTCGGGGCCGCGCCCGCCGCGCTCGGGGCCGCCGCCGCCGCCTCCAGGGGTACACTACCATACTTACATTTATTATTTACTATTCAGGATAGCTGTTGTCACGGTTGATATAATGTTTGCTCGCCGACAACACAGGCACACGATTGCCTACATTGATGTAAATATACAGGTCGTCCCACGGCAATGCCACATGGAGGGAAAGTACCTTGAATATTGTAGACGGAAAATTTTACTGACAGAATACATTATTTGAATTTAAAAATCAATTCGAACTGCATTCATAGATATGCATGGTTGAACCGGAAATTGAACCCGTTACTTGAGAAAAAAATCATGCTGTAGTTTTATCATACCGATCAAAGGATTTCATCATAAGGATTATTTTTTGCTAAATGTCATCCGAGAAATTGATGTCAAGTAGTGTCAGAAAGAAAAGGAAGACGAGGATTTCTTTATATTGAGCCAGCCGCATTGCGATGGACAAAATAATTGACGCGTCTTTTGGCTCAGGATACGGCTCGATTTGTTGCATACAACCAGGTACTGTAACAGCCTGATCGTCCACTCCTGAACACAGCCTCCCCTATTAAGGGGGTGTTTGCCATAATCCCCACGCTTGGCAGGCGGCTTGGTGATCGCAGTGTAAGTTGGCAGTTCTTTAGAAGGCGCTACTGCCCACCTTCCAGTATTTTTCCCTTAGTCGCCTCTTACGACACCCATGGGATTATATGGAGACACCTCTCCATATAATCCCATGGGTGTCGTAAGTTCAATTCTAACCCGGCACCCCACGAGGCGGTACAACCAGGTACCTACTAATTACGTGCTACTTCTCGAGTTTTCTTGTCCTTAAAATATATGATCAAGATTAAAATATTTTTTTTACTGCTACAAACTAAATCTATGCTAAACTCAAGTCCTGTTGCTCAAATGCTCTTCAAGTAAAGCTATTTAGCAGTTTTCAGCGTCTTAAGTACAAAAGAGACATAAAATTCTGTTTGGATGTTATATAAATCCTTTCTTACTGTTACGTTTTTATTAAGTCTCTTGTTTATTTGTCTGTCCGTACTTCCGGGTGGAATATTGCAACTCAAATTTCGAGCACTTCCGATTAGTTTTATTCTGTTTTTATTATGCGATTGCGACGGAACCAGCATGAGGCCCACCTGATGTTAAGCGAATTAACCTCTGCTTATAAAAGATGCATTTCGTCATGTGACGAATTGCGTTCAGTTGTTTAGTCTCATGTGCCTGTAATTTTTTGTTGTTTAAGTTAAGGCGTGTGAAAACATGGCTTGTAGATTTTTTTAGTGGAGTTTAATTCTTGTTGTAATTGATTGTTTTGCAGGTATGTGGGAGGAAGCGGAACAGATGCTGACTGAAGCACAGAGCCGCGCTCCGCAGCAACCTGACTTGCTGCTCGGGCTCGCCGTCACTGCCACCCACGGGGGGAAACCACCAGAGGTCAGCCATACAATATCACCAAACATAAAGAAAATGACAAGTAAAAATTTTGACAATCAATCCCGTATGTAGCAAGTGTCATTAAGTCTGATTTTTTTTTAACCAAACAATGGAACCGACTTTAACACTCAAAGTATAAAATAACTTGTTGAAGTCGGTATATGATAGTTCAAAAGTACCTATTATCACAATATTGTATGCAATAAGTGCTCGCTGGATAATTGGATTAGACTGGATTTACAATGCGATTAAAATACTCTCTCTACCTTCACTCATAAAAGTACGATCAGCAGAACAAACTTAAAATAGAGCAGTGCCATTTATTTATACGCAATTTTAAATGTGACCCTTAATGGTTAATTTTAATTAATTCATATTTTTAAGGTTAACAGCACAGATGCCATCTTGGTTTAATAACATTGCGGGTGTCAGGGTATTATTTCTCCGTCAGTGTCAGTGTACTATCCTTGTTGATATCCTTGTTTAAATTGTTTTTATTGACTGTTTAATTTGTTCTTGTTGACGGTTTTATTTGTTTAATTGATAAATGTTTTTTGTTACCCGTATGATTACGATGAATCTGACTCAGTTGGTCATCAGGACATGAGCGGCATCGAAGGGCTAAGCGATTCAAATTAAGATACCTAAGTACAAAATATTCCTAACAAATAAAATCAGTTCTAATTATTTCTGTGTTTGCTGTACCTTAGTTTACCTACCAATCTTTTTTTTTTACTCAACTGCCCACAAAAACAAAAATGAATGTATGTTTGTGAGTTTTTTTTTATTCTACCACAACTACTAAACGGCTTAACCGACTTTTATGTATGAGATATCGTTAGATTTATCTTGATAGCACAAGTGACACTAGGTATATAAAAAATAAAAAACAAACTGGTGGATTTTAGACGCCATATAGTGAGAAGAAAAAAAATATTTTTTTCCAAACCCATTTGTATTTGGAATCAAAATGAAGTACTTTAAAAAAGATTCCATAAATATATATAACTTGCAGTTTTAATTGCAAAGGAACAATATACGCTTCGCGAAAAAATTAGTTGCAGTCGCGTTTTTAATTAATTTATACTTATTTCATCATTTCTTTTTTTTGCCCACTGTACCAAAATCTAGTTTTGACGTCACATCATGGCGCTAGGCCGATTCATATTTTAATCGCATTATAGTTTGATGTAGAATTTCGTCGTAAAAATTCTTCGTGGCGTTTGTACTTCACGTCGGCTTAACAGGATTTGTGACTATAGTCTGTTTTTTTTAACAAACGAGTACTGAGTATGTCTATCGCACATTTCCGATATTGACGTGAGATGGGTCAATGCCATTGTTCTTGTTTTTAAATTGTTTAGGCCCGTTCATATTGATTACTTCTAAAATGTACTGTAGTACGTTATTATTTTATGATTTAAATCTGCATATTTAGTATATTCGTAACAAAATTTTCGCGTTTATGATATAAAACAATATTATAATAGTATATATATTATGCACAATAAATCAAACATACAACATATAAATCAAATAATTCTACTACAATTTCAAAATTATCGTCATCCTTCTGATGAACTTCTGCAGATTCGTCAATAATAAATTGCTCTAACATATTTTGTACATGATTGTCTATCTTGGTTATCACGTGATTGAGACATAACCACCATTTTTATCTATCTACCTTAGCTACTCCTTGTTACAAAATAGTTCCGACTTCATACATTTTATAACTTTTGTTATTTCCTGCCATAGCCCTTCGGAAGGAACGGGCTTTATGTTTATTACGTGGGCCAATAGCAACGCAGTAAAATTTTCTGTACTCGTTTGTAAAAAAAAAATACAAGACTACAGAAATATTGTTTAATGTTTTATCAAAATATTTGTTATTATTAAGACTTCTTATTATACAACTAGTTTTCTTTTAATGTGATAATTTTCAGTCAACTGAACAAGCACGACGCCCTCCTGATGTTAAGTGGTAACCTCTGCGTATAACAGATGCAAATGCTCTGCGCCTGATAGTTGTAGAGTTGTGTTATCTATTTTTTATTGCTGATAGGTTAGCCTTTGACCACTATCTCACCTGACGGTAAGTGATGATGTGGTCGAAGATGTTGTTCAGGCTAGCCTAGAAATGTAAAAAAGGCATTAGCGTATATAAAAAAGACAGTTCTAAAATAAGAATAAGTAGTCTTGTTTCGCATCCAGTTGCCAACCAAATATTTGCCAAGGAGTATAGTTACTTGTGGCTTCTCTTCTTGCTCTAGAACCAGTTGCCAACTAAGAATTTGTCGAGAAGTATGGTGACCTAAGAGGAATTTCTTTTATTGGTCTAGAACCAGTTGCCAACTAAGAATTTTTCAAGAAGTGTGGTGAGCTAAGAGGAATTTCTTCCTATTAAACCAGCTCTGTCTATAACTGAAATGCAAATAAAATTGCAGGTGTCGTCCCGCTACCTCGCGCAGTTGCTGGACAGCTGCCCGGAGCACCCGTTCTCGCGGGAGTACCACGCCAAGTGCAACGAGTTCAAACGTCTCGTCGCGCAGTACCAACCCGCCGTCTCCAGCTAAAGGAGTTATATGTTCATCTTATTGTGTAATAAACAGTATATGTCTATTGGAATTGTGTGTATTATTAACACGTAACATAACGAGTTGCGATTGAGGAAAAAAGTATCAGATGCGGTAATAAGCTACATGATTATCGCTAAAATAAGATATGGGCACTGTTCAAAGTCATTTATTCAATATACAGCAGAACTAAGTCTCCCAGAGAGGAGCCATCCATTAATAAACGTGATGTTTTTTAGCATGTTTTAACTCCTCCCCTCCCCCTTGGTGATACTTGGTAAGGTTTACGAATATGCCTTCCCCCCGAAATCACGTGTATTTTTGGTACCTACAGAGAATTTTAAAAGTTTTAGAATATTATCTTTTAATATATAGTATCTAATTTTATTCTGAATTCATCGCGGGGACTTCGTTCATTGCTTGGTAATGTGGTAATGGCGAGTCAAGATCATAATACACGCCGCTTTTCGGTTTGACGAAAAATTACACGTGATATCTTACTACACCCCCTCCCCCCTTGTGATATTTCGTGATTTTTGATTAGCCTCCTCCCCCCCCTTTCAAGCTTCACGTGATTGATGGATGGTCCCAGAGATAATTTATATGAGGACCCCACTGTAGATTTGAATCCATTTTAGTTCTCAAGAATACTGTTGCTTTATCAACGGCAAGTTTAACTTGATGAAGTTCAATGTTGGGATATACATAACTAACATTGGGTAAAGAAAAAAGTATTTTGTCTTTTTCGAATTTAGTAGTATATTATTAGCGGAGAACCATTTAGAGATCACAGATAACACATAATTTACTTGATTTTATTCACTTTCTCTCCTATCTACTTTAAAAATCGAAAAATCTGAAATATCGTCTGCAAATAAAACAATATCGCAGAGATCAGTGAACCAAGGCAAATCGTTGATATACTCTAGAAACAGAAATGGTCCTAATACTGATCCTTGTGGAACTCACATTTTTATTGAACATCCTGAAGATACGCCATTTATACCAACCTTAAAAGTAAAAAACAAAATATTCTCCCCGAACTCCACTTGTGTTAGTATGGCTTGGTAGGGTCGTCGGTAAAGACCGCTAATTTGGGTCCTATAAGAGCCTTAAGTTACGAAGTCATTATCATAATCCTGAAGATGTCCACTGTTGAACAAATGCCTTCCCCGTAGAACGTCACAATAAACAGTTATTAGCCACTTTTACAAGTGGTTACCCATTAGCTATCCGCGACTTACGATATCGACCACCAAATATTAAAAATGTTACGAAGTAGGAATGAGTTTTAATCATATGTTAGAAAAAATTGAGTACGTGATTCACGAATCTGCAGTAAATCAGCCTTAACCAATTTAACGATGTTTCCAGCTGAACGAGCACTGAAATGAATACAATATAACAAATATTTGTATCATTACATGTACAAACGGATTTTAATTAATATTTCTATACTAGCTTTCTGGGTGCGGCTCCGCCCGCACGTATGTCGGTTATCGCGAAAAAACATTAATCTCTTTATTTTTTCCCGGGTCTCAAACGCGTACATCGTAAAATCTACATAATCCTATGTTTTTTCCCGGGTCTCAAACTATTTCCGTACCAAATTTCATTCAATACTCAATTATTTATTGCAACATGTAGTTACATCCAGGTCTTATATAACATGTTTGTGTATACATTTACCTTACATGTTTGTTTACATATGACCCTATAAGGGTATGGCAATGGTGGGAACGGAACGATCTATTTCAAAGTCATTAAATTTATCGTTGAAAAATTCGTCTAAGGTATAATAGTATTTAGATTCAAGTAAGGATTTAAGGCTTTTAATAAAACATTCTACCTTTTCTATGTTCAAATCGGTCCAGTAGTTGTGGCGTGAAAGCGTAACAGATAGACAGACACATTTACTTTCGCATTTATAATATTAGTACTGATAATTATTATTAATATGCGATACTCTTTAAAACCAGAAGGGTAGCGACATCATAGCGAGATCTGTTCGAGAATGCACTTCTTTCAGATGAAGTCTAGTAGTCCGATTGTTGGCCGCGCACCGTGCTTGTCTGTCGTCGTGACGATTAAAGTAGTACAAATAGAGCATACAATTTCCGGCTCAGCCGAGCGATCCGGCACCTAAATCTTAAAAATAAATACCCTAAATTATAATGAATACCCCGCTATAGTGATGGATGCCGCGGGTTCGAATTTCGCACATGTCTATAAGTTTTCATCTCGCAGTGTAATAAACCACGTTACTTTAAGTACGTACTGTATCAGTCGGAGCGTCTACTGCTGAACACAGCCACTCCAATTAAGAGAGGGTTCCATAATCCCCGCGCTTGGCAAGCGTCTGGACCGCACTTCTTCAGGAGGTGCTGCTACTGCCCACCTGGTATTATATCCTCTTTGTTATCTCTTACGACTGCCACAGGAAGACATAGGATGGAGCAAAACATATCCCAGCACTCAACGGACTTTATCCCGTAAGTGAAATTAAAGAAAGAAAGAAAAGATGTTTATTCATCCTACAAAAATGTCTAATAAGTAGGTGTATCATTGTAGTGTTTAACTTGATTGATATTTCCTTCCTATAAATGATTATTAAACAAAATTCCTTTATAATTATTGCGGTAGTGAGATGTCCAGTAGTATTGAACAAGATTTTTCTCGGCATAATGAATCATAATATAACTGTATCAGCCGGATTGCCGAACAAAGCACCACCACCGGGGGAGTTGGCCATAATCCCCACGCTTGGCAGGCGTCTTGGGGATCGCAGTTTAATATATCAGTTCCTCAGAAGGCGCTATGCTGCCCACCTTCCGGTATTTTACCTTTAGTCGCCTTTTACGACATCCACAGATAGGTGTGACATTCTAACACCCCACTTGGGATTTATATATATATTTATAATATTATAAGTTACTATATACCTATGAATAATCTAAACTAATATAATAAAGAGGAAAGATTTGATTGTTTGTTTGCATTGAATAGGCGCTGAAACGACTGGATTGATATGAAAAATTCTTTCACCATTAGAATCATACACTATCCCTGATGAACGTTATAATTTTTTTCTAAATGTTAGGAATCCGTATGAAAACTTCGATAATGTAACCCAAAGTGCGAAACAAATACCAAAAAAAAAATGTTTTATCACGTACGCTGCGGAAATTATTGAAAATAAAGCAAAGTGATGTATTACAATTTTATAGAAGAAATCAATATCTACAAAAAAGTCCGCAATACCATCTAACTATAACAATTATGTCACAATAACTACTTTTTATTTATTTTTGTATAATTTATAATTTTTGAAATTTTTGTGAAATACCCGTAAGAAGCCGGACCGGATCGCTAGTTTGAAATAAAACAGCAGATATCTAATAGAAACTATAATCATAATCATGGTCATCCTCCTCGTCTGCGACGGTGGTGTTGTAGAAGAGATGGTACTGCCGCAGCTTGTCGAGCGCGTCGCGGTCGTCTAGCAGGCCGAGGGCCGTCGGCTCCACGCTCGAGGGGGGCTCCGACTCGCCCTTCACTAGGGACCAGTCCGTCGTCGATTCTCTATGGATCTCACCTGTTTCACCTGAGGAAAATTGCAAAAGTAATATTAATGCGTTTCTTGGCAATTATTCCTAAATATTTATTGAATTATAGAAGGAATGATAACCGGGTTGTAATAGCTATGGATTGCAGTGCCACAGGTTTTATTTCGCTTTTTGAGAGCCAGTAATTCTAGGCAGCTTCGACCACATCATCACTTACCATCATGATGAGATTGTGGTCAAAGGCTTACCTATCAGCAATAAAAAACGTTCTATGGTTCGATTCCCACCGCTGTTGGCTTGAGCTTCACTGCATGGTGAAAGGGCATTTTGCGAATACTGGCCAGGCTAGCTACCATACTCAAGTAAAAAATCTGTCTCCAAGCGCCATACAGTGTGTTTTAGCAGTCCTTGAGAATTAAAATTACAGGCACATGACTAAACAAATATATGTCTTAGTGTGATGGGTGCAGTGCAATTCGTCACTTGTGACGAAATTGAACCATTATAGGAAGAGGTTATCGCTTAACAAGCACTTGTTTGGTCAGTCAATTACTAATAGAGTCATATCTGTCTGACAGGCTACAGATGGTTGGAATAAATGGCAATACTTCTTCCGGGTCTTTCGTAAAAATAGGTGTACCGGAGGGATCAATTTTGGGACCTTTTCTGTTCCTAGCGTATATTAATGATCTGCCTTGCATGGTCAAAGATTTATGTGATATTGTTTTATTCGCGGATGATACCTCTCTGATTTTTAAAGTAGATAGGAAAGATAGTGAACTCATTCATGTAAATAATGTGTTATCTATGATCTCTGGATGGTTCGCCGCTAATAATCTTCTGTTAAATTCAAAAAAGACCAAATGTTTAAAGTTTTCATTACCAAATGTTCCTTATGTTGAACCAAACATTAAGCTTGGCCTAGATAAACTCTCTATTGACAAAGCGACAGTCTTTCTGGGAATCAAAATGGATTCAACTTTACAGTGGGATCCACATATACATGATCTAGTTGGAAGACTTAGTTCTGCTGCATATGCAGTTTGTAGGATAAGACAGTTAACAGATGTAGCTACTGCACGGCTAGTTTATTTCGCATACTTCCACAGTATTATGTCGTATGGTGTATTGCTGTGGGGAGCTGCTGCTGAGATAGAGACAATCTTTATCTTACAAAAGCGTGCAATTCGAGCCATATATGAAATGGATCCTAGGGAATCTCTAAGGGATCTTTTTAAAGAAATTGATATATTAACTTTACCGAGTCTGTATATATTTGAAAATATTATGTATGTTCGGAAAAATTTCAGTAAATTTAAATTAAACAGTGACAACCATCATTACAACACTAGGAACAAATATAAATTAACGGTACCATGTTTTAGATTAGCAAAGACAAATAAAAGGTCCTTTTTAGGTAATTGTGTGCGGTTTTATAATAAAATTCCCGAACATATTACAATGCTCACAGAAGGAAAATTCAAATTGCACGTGAAAAATATTTTGATGAAGAAATCCTACTACACAGTTTGTGATTACTTAAACGACAAAAATGCTTGGAAAATTCCACCTCTGCCAAGCCATCACATGTCTCCTACGTAATTTAAACAAATATTGTAATAATTGTATTATATTGTTTATAACACATTGTAAAAAGACGTTTAAAAGAATGGCCCCGAGTTTCTTGCCCGTTCTTCTCGCAGTGGCTATATAAACTTTTTTTGCTGAACGTGGCAGTACAATGTAGAATATTTCAATATTAAAATTTGTAATTGACCTTCATAAGAGCGTCGTAGACGCCTAAATTGAATAAATGATTTTGAATTTGAATTTGAATTTGAGTCATATATACAGTGGATTTAGTCAAAATCACACATAGTGCAGGGGGTGAAAGGCAAACTTGAATTCTCCATCCACCCACAACTGGGAAAGTCCAGTCAGTGGACGGGGCATCACCCAATTCACGAATTATCTCACATCTGTCCTGTAAAGATTTGTTCTGACATTTACCTACCACTGTAGAAAAAATATTTAAGGCTACTAATAGTACCAGTAGAACTGTTTGTGCGAGTTCGTCCAGGGAAGTACTGCCACCAAACTATTTCTACCGTCAAGCAGTAATGTTCACATTTTATTTATTTTATTTATGCCTGATGGGTTAGCCTTTGACCACTATCTCACCTGATGGTAAGTGAAGTTGTGGTCGAAGATGTTGTTCAGGCTAACCTAGAGAATTACTGGCTCTCAAGGACAGCTGCCGGAACACACCGTTAGGTGCTTGGCGACAGATTTTCAACTTGAGGGTGGTAGCTAGCCAGGCGGGCATTCGCAAAGTGCCCTACCACCATGCTGTAACGACTGCCATCCTAAGACAACAACCGGGACCGACGGCTTAACGTGCCCTCCGAAGCACGGAAGCGCTCAATAGTAATGTCACCAGCGGTCACCCATCCAACTCATGACCGAAGCGGACGTTGCTTTACTTTGCTGATCGATTCAGAATGGCTAAGCAAACTTCACTAGGTTCACTTTACTGTTTCCCGGTTTGAAGGATATGGGTGCCAATGAAATAACAGGCACATGAACTTAATAACTTCATTTCATAGGGTAGTAGGCGCAGGGCAGTTCGTCATTTTAAATGTGAACTGTTCAGTCGTGGCCTCCCTTATTGTCTAACCAAATATTATGGAAATATGAATAACAAATACAAAATGGTGTATCTATTTTTACACTATGAGACATAACCTATTTCCTTGAAAATTAATCTATGATATGTGGCAAATAATATCCACGTGACGACACGTAGGCTTAGACAAAGAAAGGTAAAAAGAAAAGTAAAGCTTTCTTTACTCTCTGCACGTAGGCATACCTGTCTACGAGGCATAGGTACAGTTCAACCAAGTTATCTGTGAAGTGGCAGAAAAAGGACCTACGAAATTGCTTACGAAAATTGGAAAAAGAATTTGGTGTTTCCATGGAAGTAATAAGTATAAGTAGTGTTTCTCAACCGACAGCGCCCTCTTAGAGTTCACACATAAGTTGGTCGAATTGTATCTGCGTATTTTTTTCCTCTTTGGCGGCTAGTGATGTCATGTCCGCTACGCATAGATTAGGTATGTATGCCACAGATAAATCACAAAGTTCACAATGTTATTCGTTAGTAAAAGTCACAACTGTATTTTTATTTATGGTTTTGTTTCTGTTATTTTTTTTTTTTGTTATTTTATGTCATGCACGTTCGTGATGTTGGTCGGGAGTACCGTCTGAAAACCAGCGCTTAGGGTCATTCTGGAACCTGGCACATGCTGTGACGGGACTCTTTCCTAGCATTACGCAACATTGCAATTCATTGTTGTTTAATTCCTATATTTATTTCATTGTGTGCGAAGCGTTTGTAATGTTGTGTGATGATGGAATAAACTTCATTCCATTTCATTTTCAATCGTTGCGAAATGCATCTCTTATAGGCAAAGGTTACATCTTAACACCAGTTGGTCTCTTGCTTATTCCGTCACAATAAACACCTTAAAATTTATATTCTGAGATTGCTGATTTCTAAATGACAATCGACTTTTTTATTTTTTTTCATATATTATATTAAATTGACGTAAGGTACAACTGGGATACGAACCTGCGACTATATATCTGCCCCTAGAGCCGGAACATGCCCATTCGATTGATCTATCGTGGTAACTGAGTCATACTCATAGCTCTTAGCTTTTCGTTCCTATTGTTTAAAAGTACGGGAAAAAAAGACGGGACTTACACGTAGTACTCAGAGGAGTACAGGGTTATTGAAAAATGCTAACAACCTCTTAGGGTTGACTTCTGCTAGTCGTAACAAACATTTTGAGAATATTTTTTTTGTTTTGAAAAAAAAAATGTGTTACTTTAATTTTTTTGACGGAATAAGCACGAGGACCAGCTGATGTTAAAAGTCTCTTGTGCATGTAATGCATTATTACATATTTATATTACTTTGCTCGATGTAAATATTCAAAACTCTATTCAAAAGGATCACAGCGCGGTCCAGTGTTGCCGCGGCGAGCGTTCTTGACTCGGAGTACGCTTTAAAAAGGAAAAAAAAACTATTTTCAAAACAAATAAAATAATCTCAAAATGTTTGTTAGGACTAGCAGAAGGCAACCCTTAGAGGTTGTTAGCTATTTACCAATATCCCTGTATATATTTACCATTAGATGACACTTCAATCCCATGGCTTTCGATAGGGGGCGCTGTGTACGCTTCTAAATCCTGTTCAGTTTTGCTTTCTCGTTCCAGCTTCTCTTGTTTGCGTTGTCGACGCCACGCTTTTTGAAGATTGAATCTTTCGGGGCTGGAAATGAAAGTATTTTAGGTACCTAACCACAAACTGCAAGGTCACAAACTAATTATCTAATTTAATCAAGACGTCGAATCACGGAATTGCAATGTGACGTAGCCGATGCGACGCGCCCCGCCGTCGATATAGGGGAAGCTATATATTATTTGCTTTATTTAAAAAAAACTGCTCATATGAGACTGAATTTAAAGCTTCACTTTGTTTCTTTGATGTTCTATTACCTTACGTCGCTTTAGAAACACCTAGAATAAAATGGTAGGCAAGAAATTATAATTTTTTTTTAAATATATTTGTGTATAGTCTGTTTTTTTTAACAAACGAGTACTGAAAATTTTACTGCGTTGCTATTGGCCCACGAACATAAAGTCCGTTCCACACGAACTCTGTAGTTACATGGTACATTCAGTCGAGTCCTCGACTGAGTAACGAATCAATACTATATAAAGTGGTAACTTTTGAATTAGGAGAAGAAAAACAAAGATCGATTTGAAAAAAAAATTTATATAAGTCAACAAATCGTCTCGTCATACGTTTGCCGACGTATCACTGTTAGCTTAACCCAACTCGTTTGATCTCAAGTGAAGGGCTATGGCAGGAAATAACAAAAGTTATACATAACAATAATAAAATTATACATTTACGAAGTCTGAACTGTTTTGTAACAGGGAGTAGCTAAATAAAAATGCTCATGTCTCAATCATTTGATAACCAAGATAGAAACAAAAATGTGCGGAGTCGACAATCATGTACAAAATATGTTAGGGCAACTTATTATTGACGTATCTGCAGAAAGCTCATGAGAAGAATGACGATAAGTTTTAAGATTACAAGAATTGTAGCAGTATTATTCGATTTATATATATGTTTTTTTTTTTTTTTTTTTTTTTTATTTGGTCCACAAAACTGGATACACTCTTTATGCTTAATCCGTGATACAAAAACAAAGACATGCGTAGGGCGAGTGTCACCTTCTCGAAGTGGACACAGCCTGCAAAATTTTAAGTACTTTAGTGAGAAACTTGAATATAACACTTAATAAATTTATAAATTAGGAAGACTTAGCATATCGGCCTCATCCCAAGAATTCACCAATTCTTGAAGTTTCCGTTTGAAACTAGGTACCGAGAGGTCAAATATGTCCAAGTCCTGACATATGGTATTGTATGCATTACAAATGCGATACAGTGATGAGTGCTGACCATAGTTTGTGCGAGTTCTAGGTAGGCTGAACGTTTTTCTATTTTGGAGACGGCTACAAGAACGTGGAATAGCAAATTTTACATGTTCCAGCAGCAGAGAACTATCGATAAATCCGTTAACTAGTTTGTGTAGAAACATTATATCCGCAATATCTCTTCGCTGTTGAAGTGGAGACATATTGAAGTATGCCAACCTTGATTCATAACTATCAAGTATGCGACAGAGATTGTTTGAGTATGAAAGATGGTACAAAAATCTAGATTGAAGTTTTTCCAACCTCTCTATATGTCCTTTGTAGGACGGGTTCCAAACCGGGCTACAGTACTCCAATTGACTACGCACATAGCAGTTGAAAAGCAATTTTGATACGTCTGGATCCTTGAAGAATTTAGTCTGCCTAATAACAAAACCTGACAGACGAGAAGCTTTTTTGCAAATACTATCAATATGTTCTATAAAATCTAATTTGGTGTCGACAATGACTCCAAGATCGCGCATGGAATTTACCTCCACAAGTGGAATATCATTTATATAATAGATTGCCTTGGTTGGATTTTTTTTTCTGGATAAATGTATATACATATATATATATGTATATATATATATGTATATATATCCATATAATACAATATGGTTTTATATCATAAACTCGAACAGAACGACCCATCTCACTCTGTCAATATCGGAAATGTGCGAGAGACATACTCAGTACTCGTTTGTTAAAAAAAATAGACTATAGTATCGGATTTTGTTGGGTAGTATCGGACAAAAAGTTAGAATATATATACGGCTTATATTTCTATAATTTTAAAAAATTTATAAAATAATTGTACCCAGAAATGTTGATATATCAGGTTTCTGAAATATTGAAATCCAAATTAAAAAAATATTATTACTTAATGCTTGTGTATTATCGAACGCCATGGTTTAGTATCGGACGTCAGTCCCGAATTCTGGCAATAATCACTTCTAACACGTGCCCCGTGATCGGTGGCTCGCCAAAAATTTTAACATACGTTAATTAGATGTCACCGTTCCACGAGCGCGGGGTGCGGGGGTTAAATTTTAAATAAACTTGTGGCATGAGAATGATGTCTGATACAACTCGTTGTCCGATACTTTACTACCTTCCCCTAAGTACGAGTACATAATATGTATATTGAGGCGCAATTCTAGCCCAGCACTCTACTACAACACCGGTAAAATATTACGCTCGTAATATAAGTGGTAATGCAATCATAACAAAATTTTAGAAAATAGTCTCACCGTTCTCCTTCCTTATAGACTTTGGATTCCAAGTTCTGAATGTCATGTCTGATATCGGCTATCATGAGCAGCATCAGGTCAAGGGAGCCTTTGGGGCCCCGTGCGCCCCTGGGGCCTCTGGGGCCCATGTCTCCTTTTGGACCTTCCATTCCTGGAGGGCCAGCGGGACCCTGTCAAAGTAGCGAGTTTAAAAAATTTGGCATTTTAACCGAAGTCCAAAAAAGGGTGGATGGACTTTTTTTTATTGGGTGGAATATACCACTTAGGTCATCATCATTACATCAGTATTCTCCTGATTTTTTACCATATATCTGATATTTTACGATAAAAGGCGCAACATGCATCAATGTTGCGCCTTTTATTTTACAGTTTTTTTTTACCGGATAGGCATGTCTTTGACCACTACCTCAACTGATGGTAAGTGATGATGTGGTCAAAGATGTTGTTCAGGCTAACCTAGAATTACTGGCTCCCAAGAAAAGCTGCCAGAACACAACGTCGACAGATTTTCTACTTTAGGGTTGTAGTTAGCCAGGTGGGCATTCGCAAGATGCCCTACCATCATGCTGTAACGACTGCCATTCTTAGACAACAACCGAGACGCCCTCCGAAACACTGAAGTGCTCAGTAGTAATGTCACTAGCGGTCACCCATCAGAGTCACAACCGCGGCGGACGTTGCTAGTTAGCTGTTCGTTTAAGAATGGCTAAGCAAACTATACGCTACGATCGCTTCAAAACACATGAATTATTTCAACCGTTGTAAAGTCTACAGCGAAATGAAAAGAATTAATTAAATAAAGGTGATTACGCCAGCTTTGATATTGCCATGTTCGAGCCTCGAAGCCTTCGAGGTACTAGTGCCTTTTCTCCCGTTTTTCATAAGTTCAATGGTTATAGCATAAACAGCATAAACTTAACTTTATATAAAATACATCCTATATTTTAATATTTTTATTTTTGCATTAACCCATGCTCTGTGAATGACATTACGAATTACTTTACTTATAATATTTCCTCTCGTAATTTTGTAAATCCTAGATTGTAGTGATTAGCCCTCAGCGTGTGCGCCACATTATTTAACATCGTATGTTTCTGCATTTTATTATGAGGCTATAAAGCCCAATCGTGAGAAGAACGAGCGAGGAGATGATGACAGTGAACTCACCCTTGGACCCCTCTCGCAGCGACAAAATCCTCCTTCTAACGGCGCCGTAGAATCCAACACTCTGAACGCATAATTTCCTTCGGCAAATTCATCACCACCTTGAACGAAATAAGTGCCGAAATAAGTGATTGATTAGTTAAAGGCTATTTGGGAACCATTACAATGATATATTATGTTATCTATGTAAAAAACATTATAGATATGTACAAAGTTACCTACTTTATGTGTAAAAATACATAGTGATCCTGCCTCGCTCGATGTTTTCATAGAGCCATAACTCACAGTTTCAATTTAAGGGCTTAAATATACATATACACCTAAATAAAATCCTAGATGGCGCTATATAAAATTATAGAAAAATGGTGCATGTTAAAAGTAGTTTTGTGTAAAATTGGGGTTTTTCAAGAAAGACGCGTAAAGAGATAACGTAAAAAACAAAAACTCTCAAGGACAGCTGCAGAGCACACCGTCATGAGTGACGAACTCCACTGCGCCCGTCACCCTAACCCTGTGGTTCAAGTCACGCAAATATGCGCTATTTGCATTGTGTGCACGCAAACGGTCGGTTCATAACTTGCTTAACAGATACCACGATAGCATAATGACGTCATCTTTGACGTCATCTCCGGCCGCAAACAACGCTCACAGAAAAGTGGTAGTGCAATGTATGCACAAACGTCAAACTCAAATCTTGACAGATAGATAAGGAGATTTTTATTGTGGTTAGAATGTTGATCGTACAAACATCTGTTCACAAAAGAATGCCTTGAAATGCAATACTTCTGTTATCAATAATTGACGTAAAGGTTATTTTGGGTCAATTGCCAAAAAGCAAATTGACAGGTAGCAGATGTTATAAGCGCGGCTACATATCGGTTCACATCGTTTGCGCACAAACAGTGCATATTCTCGTATTTCAGTTATGAACCAAGCTTTTGTAATGTGTGCAGTGACAGCAGTGTTTGCGTGATTTAAACCGTAGTGTAAGACATAAGGTTGTTAAGTCTCATTAGCTTGTATGTATAATATATGAAAAACACGGGTGTTTGAGCGTGAACTTACTATGAGTCGATATCGCTATCGACAATGTTTCGGCTTCTACCGGAAGCCTTCCTCAGGATTTTGAGTGTGGTACGTCCGCCGCGGTCGCGTCACGCTTCACACTGCGGGCGGCAGCTCGCTGTGCTCGAGCCGACGGCGCTGGCGGCGGGGGTCGCTGCGGGGAGTGTTGTGGCGAACGCTGCGTTTTCGGTAGAGGATGCGATGCACCATCTTCATCGCTACTGCTTTCTTCAGATGACACCATCGCAGTCCGACAAGCAAAACTAACTGTGTCCACCATCTCCTGCTTCACATTTTTCAAACCTCCATGAAGACAAGTTCTCCAGCTTTGTGACAGCGCCCACCCTCTATCTCTGTTAAAATTAGGACGACGACTAATTTCTATAGCCTCGCGGATTTTGCGCGGTACGTAAAACTTCTCCTTAGCTAAAACCCGGGCTTTGTCGAAACGGATGTAGTGCGTCGTCCCAGATGTCAGGGCGTGCTCTGCCACAGCAGACTGATGGCTGTCCGCGTTTCTCATGGAGCGAATGTGTTCTCCGAGCCTTGTGGACACGTTAATTTTAACAGAGATAGAGGGTGGGCGCTGTCACAAAGCTGGAGAACTTTTCTTCATGGAGGTTTGAAAAATGTGAAGCAGGAGATGGCGGACACAGTTAGTTTTGCTTGTCGGACTGCGATGGTGTCATCTGAAGAAAGCAGTAGCGATGAAGATGGTGCATCGCATCCTCTACCGAAAACGCAGCGTTCGCCACAACACTCCCCGCAGCGACCCCCGCCGCCAGCGCCGTCGGCTCGAGCACAGCGAGCTGCCGCCCGCAGTGTGAAGCGTGACGCGACCGCGGCGGACGTACCACACTCAAAATCCTGAGGAAGGCTTCCGGTAGAAGCCGAAACATTGTCGATAGCGATATCGACTCATAGTAAGTTCACGCTCAAACACCCGTGTTTTTCATATATTAGATATAAATATGAGCGTAAGTTTTTATAATATGATACGTGACCTCTTCGGGGAGGTATGCCTAAAAAGTGTACATCGATTCACGGCATTGAGAACAAAACGTAATAAACTCGAGTGCGGTTTAGAGTTCGTGAAAAAGTGCCGTTTAAACAGTGTAGTGCCTAAATTCATGCGTGTTAAACCGGTGAATTTTATTCGAGATTACGAAAAGTTTTTCAGTGAAGTGAATAATAAGTTAATGTTGCGGGTAGTCAGGGAATATCATCGAAAAATCTCGCTTGTTACAATGGAATTATTGCAACTTCATCTACAGCTGTCCAGTTTATTGCGAGCAGATTTGTGGGATACCTTGGATGCTATGACCTTCAATAGAACACAGACTATGGTAAACAAAATGATAAGTAAACATGACTCGAAACTTAACCGTCTGGTAAATAACTGTGTACAAAAAAGTGAAGTGAAATGTTCTCTAGACAATGATAAGCTTGTGGTCAATTTATCATCTCAAAAGATATCGGTTAGCGAGGAATTGATACTATCGGAAGGGCTCAACTTCGCACCCACACCACGAAAATTACCCGTCGAAGAAATCGTTACAGGTATCGAAGAAACAATTTCACGTAATTACATCCCGAGTCATGATGCGGAATGTTTACGACAGGAAGTTGCATCCATGGTACGAAAAGCTAAAATGCCAAAGCCGAACTTGACTAGCCAGGAAATGGATGCCCTCAAGAGTTTACGCAGTAACGAGGATCTTTTGGTGTTGCCCGCGGACAAAGGAAATGCGACTGTGGTAGTAGACACCAGTGAGTACGAAAACAAAATAGATACGTTACTTAGTGATGGTAGTACTTACAGAAAAGTCACGTATAATCCTACCGCTCGTGTTACGGAGTGCCTAAAAAAGTTACTGCGCGAGCTGAGTGACGATTTATATGCAAGTCTGCGTCCCCTAAATCCTACATCACCTAGAATATATGGGCTACCTAAAATACACAAAGAATCGTGGCCCTTAAGACCTATTGTTAGTCAAATTGACTCGCCCACCTATAGGACCGCTCGTTTTATGGCTCAAATTCAAATTCAAATTCAAAATCATTTATTCAATTTAGGCGTCTACGACGCTCTTATGAAGGTCAATTACAAATTTTAATATTGAAATATTCTACATTGTACTGCCACGTTCTACAAAAAAAGTTTATAGAGCCACTGCGAGAAGAACGGGCAAGAAACTCGGGGCCATTCTTTTAAACGTCTTTTTATAATGTGTTATAAACAATATAATACAATTATTACAATATTTGTTTAAATTACGTAGGAGACATGTGATGGCTTGGCAGAGGTGGAATTTTCCAAGCATTTTTGTCGTTTAAGTAATCACAAACTGTGTAGTAGGATTTCTTCATCAAAATATTTTTCACGTGCAATTTGAATTTTCCTTCTGTGAGCATTGTAATATGTTCGGGAATTTTATTATAAAACCGCACACAATTACCTAAAAAGGACCTTTTATTTGTCTTTGCTAATCTAAAACATGGTACCGTTAATTTATATTTGTTCCTAGTGTTGTAATGATGGTTGTCACTGTTTAATTTAAATTTACTCAATTTTTTCCGAACATACATAATATTTTCAAATATATACAGACTCGGTAAAGTTAATATATCAATTTCTTTAGAAAGATCCCTTAGAGATTCCCTAGGATCCATTTCATATATGGCTCGAATTGCACGCTTTTGTAAGATAAAGATTGTCTCTATCTCAGCAGCAGCTCCCCACAGCAATACACCATACGACATAATACTGTGGAAGTATGCGAAATAAACTAGCCGTGCAGTAGCTACATCTGTTAACTGTCTTATCTTACAAACTGCATATGCAGCAGAACTAAGTCTTCCGGCTAGATCATGTATATGTGGATCCCACTGTAAAGTTGAATCCATTTTGATTCCCAGAAAGACTGTCGCTTTGTCAATAGAGAGTTTATCTAGGCCAAGCTTAATGTTTGGTTCAACATAAGGAACAATTGGTAATGAAAACTTTAAACATTTGGTCTTTTTTGAATTTAACAGAAGATTATTAGCGGCGAACCATCCAGAGATCATAGATAACACATTATTTACATGAATGAGTTCACTATCTTTCCTATCTACTTTAAAAATCAGAGAGGTATCATCCGCGAATAAAACAATATCACAGAAATCTTTGACCATGCAAGGCAGATCATTAATATACGCTAGGAACAGAAAAGGTCCCAAAATTGATCCCTGCGGTACACCTATTTTTACGAAAGACCCGGAAGAAGTATTGCCATTTATTCCAACCATCTGTAGCCTGTCAGACAGATTTGACTCTATTAGATTCAAAGCTTTTCCACGAACACCATAGTGTGAAAGCTTACGAATCAGAGTGCAGTGTTCTACACAGTCGAATGCCTTGGAAAGATCACAAAATACGCCAATAGCATCATGTGAACTCTCCCAGGCTTCAAGTATATGTGACATCAATTGAACACCTGCATCTGTTGTCGATCTGCTCTTAGTGAAACCAAACTGATTCTCATTCAATATATTATGCTCATTAAAATGAGATAAAAGTTGTTTGAGCATAATTTTTTCGAATACTTTACTCAGAACGGGTAAGATGGAAATAGGTCTATAATTGCAAGGGTCAGATGCAGCCCCCGACTTCAAAATTGGAGTGATTTTACTTAGTTTCATTAAGTCGGGGAAACTTCCTCTATCAACACAAAGATTGAATATTGTTACTAAGTATGGTGCAATAATGCAAATAATAGACTCTGCCACTTTAACTGACATACCCCACAAGTCTTCAGTACTCTTTATGTTTAAACTTTTGAATGTCTTTATAATTTCAAAGTTTGTCGTGTATCTGAAAGAGAAGTCCGGTGTTTTGCAGGGAAAATTATGTTTTAATAGGGCTTCTGCTACATTGGGACAAGAATCCAATGATTTAGTGGCTTCTAGGGGTAAGTTAGAAAAAAAAAATTCAAATATATTCGCCACTTGTATTGGATCAGAGATTTGATGTTTATTAATAGTTAAGACATATGTTGAATCTCTAGGTTTATTCTTACCAGTCTCAGTATTTATAGTCTTCCAAATGGTTTTTATTTTATTTTTAGACTTGCTAATTTTGTCTCTAATAAAAAGAGATTTAGCACACAAGCAAACAGACTTAAAAATTTTTGAATAGTTCCTAACATAATCATGAAACTGCTTGCAAGATGTTAAATTTTTCCTGCGATACAGATTGTTTACGTTTAAATTGAAAAACTAGAATTAGAATAGAAGAAATTTTGGGTTACAGGCTAGTCTGGATAAAATTAAGGAATTGTAATAGGTAGGTACTCACAGCTGATATTCGTAGATTCACCCGTTCCTTCCACACTTCACTTCCTCCTTATTATACGGAGTTTATTTAAAATTAATATTATTTGTTCCCGCGGTACACGTTTTGGTTTCGAAGATGGTCGACACAGCATAGTTCCTCTTGCCGCCGCGTGCCGGGTGGGGTCGCTTTTGCCGGTTGTGAGTAGGTGGCGCGAGGATTTAAATTTGGATAGACTGTTGGATAGGGAAACGAACAAGGAAAGACCTTAAGCCTGTTCATATCCCCCCACTTGAAATCAACCAGGGATTTCATAAGATAAATGAGTTCATGACTTGGATTCTACATACATACTTTACGGATTCATAGTTCTGTTTACATAGTGTTTTTTTTTATTGACATTTATTATAGTGTATAAGCATTAGGTACTAGAGAGATGTTATGTACTTCGTAGATTATTGTATTTAAAATTATGGCTTATTTTTAAAATTCCTTGAGATATATATAAATATGAGTTAGAGTTAGATGTTATATTATAAATATATAGATAAGGTAGTAAGTGATATAAGTCTAATTGCCTTCATCTATTGGTAAAGGACAGATTTTAACTGGAGGTCTCACAAGTAGACCTTTAGATGTTTTTACAGTCACGACACGAATAATGTTGTCCCTGCCAGGATGTAGTTTTACAACCCGACCTAATCGCCATTCATTTGCTGGTAAGTTTGGTTCGTAGATCATAACAAGATCGCTCAACTTAGGTTGTCTCCCACCGTCCTTTAACCATTTACTCCTTTGCTGTAAGGTATGTAAATAATCTCTTTGCCAGGATCGCCAGAAACCTTGAGATAGTCTCTGTACCAGTTGCCACCGAGTACGCAGAGGACCGTTTTCAGCATGTACCGGCTCCGGAAGGGAAACTAAAGGTCGACCCACTAAGAAGTGCCCGGCTGTAAGAGCGTCAACCTCACAAGGATCGGATGAGAGCTCCACTAAAGGTCTGGAGTTTAACATGGCTTCAACCTTTGTCAAGACGGTATAGAATTCTTCATAGGTAAGAACCTGGGATCCTACAATACGTCTTAGATGATATTTTGTAGATTTGATACCACTTTCAAAGATGGCACCGAAATGAGGACCAGATGCGGGATTGAATTTCATCGAAATACCGCGAGATGCTAGCTGGGACGAGATTGAGTCCTTGTCTCTTTTAAGAAATTCAGAAACTTCAGATAAGTAGCGTTTGGCTCCCACAAAGTTAGTGCCACCGTCAGTGACTATGTATTGACATAGACCTCTCCTGGATACGAAACGGTCTAGCGCTGCTATGAAAGCTTCGGTAGTCATCTCCGTGACCAGATCAAGATGTATGGCCTTCACGGCGTGACAAACCATCAGACACAAATATGCCTTGTATATTTTAGCGTTCCGGCGCCTGCTTTCCTTAACCATGAAGGGACCGCCGAAATCAATACCTACTGTCTGGAAGCATTGACCTGCTTTCAGTCGGGAAGACGGAAGATCACCCATAATGGGTTGAAGAGGCCTTGGTTTTACCTTAAAGCAGATGACGCATTTGGATAAGCGAGATCGGATAAGATTTCGAACGCCAAGCACCCAAAATCGACGCTGAAGTAACGAATGAAGCAGGCGAGGTCCGCAGTGAAGGTAAGTTGCGTGATAATAGTCGATCAGGAGGTTGCTCAATCGAGACGTTTTGGGCAATAGGTAAGGATGTTTGACGTAGTCAGGTAAGTTTGTATGTGAGATTCTTCCCCTAACACGCAGGACTTGCCTAGAGTCTAAAAAAGGAGCTAGTTTCAAAAGATGTCGAGGTAGCGTTTTGTTTGATTTGAGTTGTGTTATAACATCACTAAAATATTTACGTTGAACATGTTTAACTATCCTTTCTAAAGAATTTTCTAGTTCTGTGGAGGTTAGAAAGGGTGACAAGTTCCGTTCAAAGCGTTTAAGTTTAGAGTTATTTATAAATCGAGAGATCCATGCTACCACTCGTTGTAGACGTGAAAGCTTGGAGGAACGTTCCAGTTGATCTTCGAGCACGTCAGCATCTTGTGTCATGTAATTGGCATGACACAAGTGTGACAATAGCTTCAATTCTGGGACGTCTTGATGCCTTTCAACTGCTGATACAGGCCAGTCGAAAGGATCGCTAGTCAGCCATTTTGGACCTGACCACCAACTTTCGCAAGTAGCTAATTCTGAGCACGAGAGACCTCGACTACAAATATCAGCTGGGTTGTCATGGGTGGAAACATGTCGCCACACCGCTGAAAATTTAGTTTCTCTAATTTGTACCACACGATGTGCTACAAAAGTTTTAAGTTTATGCGGCTCTGTGTTCAACCATGACAAGACGGTCGAGCTGTCTGTAAATAACACGACATTTTTAATATTAAGTCGTTTATTAAGTAAGGTATAGATACGAGTTACGACCTTAGATAGCAACACCGCACCACAAAGTTCCAATCGATTTACGGTGAGAATTTTGAGTGGTGCTACCTTAGTTTTAGCTATTAATAGATGTGTTTTAACCTTGTCCAAAGTGACTACGCGGAGATAAACACAACAACCGTACGCTTTAGTTGATCCGTCACAGAATCCGATGAGTTCCACTTCTGTGGGATGTGCTGATTGAGGGGGTATTATTTGCCGAGGTACTTCAATAAGGTTTAAGTTTGGTAGATCGAAGGTAAACTCCCGCCAGTCTTTAGCTATGTCCCTAGGTACGGGTTCGTCCCAAGTGAGATTAAGACGCCATAGATCTTGAAGAAGTAATTTTGCCTTCAGAATGAAAGGTGCCAGCCACCCCAGTGGGTCAAATACGCGAGCCACGTGGGACAAGATTGAACGCTTAGTAAACTCACCATCCTCGATACAAGAGTGAGAATAAGTGAAGACATCACCTGAAGGGTCATATTGAACTCATAAGATTTTTAAAGCAGATCTATTACCTTCTTCTAAGAAAGGTTTCGGAGATTGACAATGGTCCATTGGTAAGGTTTCAAGGAACGCGTTGGAATTGCTACTCCACTTACGGAGTTCAAACTGTGCGCAACTAAGCAATTTTACTAGTTGATCTCTTAGTTCGATAGCTTCACTCACAGTGGGCGCTCCAGTCGTGATATCATCCATGAAGGTCTCATGCAGAAGTGCCTCAGCGGCGCGTGGGTACTCAGCACCGTGATCCTCAGCCAATTTATGTAAAGTGCGTATAGCGAGGTAAGGTGAACTACTTACACCGAAACTGACAGTAGCGAGTTCATATTCTTTGACTGGGTCACTCGAAGACTCTCGCCATAGCACATGCTGATAACAACGGTCCTCAGGTCTTATTAAAATCTGACGATACATTTTTGATATGTCACACGTGCATGCACAACACTACCGCATGTAGTCTAAACCCCGTTATTATGTCTATAATATCAACTTGGAGCTTAGGCCCAGTGAACACAATGTCGTTTAAAGATAGGCCGTTTGTTGTCTTGCAGCTTGCATCAAACACCACGCGTAATTTAGTTGTCGTACTTTCTGGACGAATAACGCAATGATGTGGAATAAGATAACGTTTTTTATTGCATACAATAGGATTAGATATAGGATACATGTGACCCATACTCTCATACTCGCGCATAAAGTTTACGTAATCATGCTTGAGTTGGTCTTGTCGACTAAGTTTTCTTTCAAGGTTAGTTAAGCGTGATAAAGAACTGTTGTATGAGTTACCTAAGGTATAGTTATCGTCTTTTAAGAGAATAGGCACTACATAACGACCGTTAGGCTTTCTATAAGTCAGATCTGTGTACAAACGTTCCAACAGGTCGTCCTCGGGTACGGTAATAGGTATACGCGGTGGTTCCTCGACTTCCCAAAACCGCTTTATCTGCTCTTCCAGTGAGTGTGTGGAAGCTAGTAATGAAGAAGCAGTGGGAAGAGGTACTAATGCATCGGTATTGACCGCTCCACTGAGTATCCAACCGAAAACGCTATGCAGAGCGGCAGGCAAGCCGGGCCCCAGCTTCATGCGTTGGCCATCATAGATTTCATGAAATAGTTCGGCCCCTATCAAAAGATCAATTTGTGCGGGAATGTCATAATTTGGGTCAGCTAAGATTAAATGTTTGCAATGATCTCGAACGACTGACGGTACATTAATGCAGTCAATTAATGCAGTGCAACATTAATCATCTGAGCAGTGATATTATCCAAAACAATCGGTTTAATATGATATTGTGGATTGTCGGCGTCTAGTGGTCTTATATTACATTCCGTAACACCCTTTACGTGAAACACAGTGTTCTGTCCTAAACCGGCTACCGTAAGATTGCAGCGGCGGAGTTTTAAACCGAGTGTCCGTGCGCAGGCAGTAGTAATGAAACAGTCCTGTGCGCCACTGTCTATCAAGGCGCGCACGGTGTGCTGTGCACCGGTCGCGATGTTGCACACGCGCAACTGACAAGTGCCTAGTAGTACTATACCACGGCTATTCCCGACATGAGCTACAGTACTCGCCTGACTGATAGGAGTGCTTGTTAATTGCACTTGTTCAATGTGCAACAATGTATGATGACGCAATCCGCATGATGTGCAAGATACTTTAGAGAAACATGAATCTACGATGTGATTTGTACGTAAACAATTTATGCACATGTTCTTTTTGTTTACTAATGCGAGTCTACCTTGAGAGTCTAAAGATTGAAATACGGGGCACTTATAGATAGAGTGCGCTTCGCCACAACAGGAACATGCTACGGTTGTTGACGCTGTTGTTGGATTAGTAGATTTCGCTAGATAAGATGTACGTTTTGGTCTGCTATAAGTTTGCCTATTGTTGGCCAGCGAAGGATTTTTGTCGTTGAAGGTACGGGTAACATTAAGATTACCGGAGGACAATAGGCTAGTTTCTAAGATCTTTACGTAGTCTTGAAGAAACTTCAATAGTTCAGCGAGTGTTGGTAACTGTGAAGTGTTTTGTGACTCAAAACGTTTACGAGTGTCTGCATCGAGTGTCCGCGAAGCTAAATGGAACAAAATAAACTCCCCTAGGTTTGGAATATCTAAAGATTGGAGTGCATAAAACGACTCATGTAGTATATTTGTTAACGCTTGCAATTCCTGGAAGCTCCCAGATTTCACGGCGGGATGATTAAAAAATGTGTCTAAATACGTCAAAGCCAAGATACGCTTATTTTGATAACGTTCGACTAAAGTATCGAAAACAACTTTGTAATTACTTGCAGTCATTGGTACTCCCTTCGCAATAGACAATGCATGTCCGTGTAAACACGAAACAAGGTAATGGAATTTTTCAATATCCGAGATTAACTTATTTTCATGTATCAAAGTCTTGTAGGTATCATAAAAGGTTTGCCAATTTTGTATATTGCCGTCAAATTTAGGTAACTCGAGTTTAGGTAAGCGTGCATTTAATGACGTAGCAGCTGATGGCTGCGCCGACGATTCGCCGTCTAATTGTGCGCTGCGGTTCACGCTCGAATCACATGTTATAGCTAAATCATCCGCTGCACTAATAACCTCATAGTACAACTCATCAAAAGAACTGATCAAATTTTGATCGATCTGTTGATTGGGTTTTATGGCTAGCTCCAAAGATTGTACATCGTCACACAATTGAACAAACTCATCACGAATTGAATGTAATCGCGTGTATCTCGACTTGAATGCCGATACCTTTGAGCGATCTTGAACCATCTCCTTAGCAAGATCGTAAAGGATTTGCATAGCACGGAAAACATATTCGCGTCGCGATCGAAGTATTTTAAGTTTACTTTCTTCCATTGTTTATTACAATATCTGAACAATGAGTTTGATATGATAGACGAAAACAATTCGCGTATGTAGGTGAGTATAATTAGATACCTATATATAACCTGAGGGTAGATGTACCTAACTTGATAATAGATAGGAGGTTAATAAAATGTTACCGTGAAATGTGTGGTAAAGAATCCCTTAATATAATATGTTATAATGCCATAAACAGATAATAATCCAGCTAAGATCGACTTTTATGGCCATAAATATATTAAGCTGTTATAATGCTACTGAGTTAAGATGACCAATGAATCCGTATAGTATGTACTTAAAGTATAACCTACGATATTTAGTCGGATTATACTTTTACAATTAATTTTGTAAATAATTCGAGATTTAAAGGTTTTATACCAATAAAACAACTGAAAATAGACAATTAGTGTTATTACCATAGGCATCCGGCTCGAAGGACCACAATTTATGTTTACGTTTAAATTGAAAAACTAGAATTAGAATAGAAGAAATTTTGGGTTACAGGCTAGTCTGGATAAAATTAAGGAATTGTAATAGGTAGGTACTCACAGCTGATATTCGTAGATTCACCCGTTCCTTCCACACTTCACTTCCTCCTTATTATACGGAGTTTATTTAAAATTAATATTATTTGTTCCCGCGGTACACGTTTTGGTTTCGAAGATGGTCGACACAGCATAGTTCCTCTTGCCGCCGCGTGCCGGGTGGGGTCGCTTTTGCCGGTTGTGAGTAGGTGGCGCGAGGATTTAAATTTGGATAGACTGTTGGATAGGGAAACGAACAAGGAAAGACCTTAAGCCTGTTCACAGATCATACAAATAATCTCTACTTTTTCGGATACCTCTAGTTGCCCAATCACCAAACTTCAATTTTCCATTTATTTGTTTCTTTATTTTTGGACAAACTTTTTGAAACTCAATATTTACTAAAGAAAATAAGTTATTGTAGATGTCATTCGGGTCACAGTGAGAAAAACTTGTTATGCCAAGCTTAGCTTCTATGTTGGTACCGAGAATTTCTAGCCTACTGGTTGTTAACGGCCTATGTTCAACTTCATACCTCTCTGTTTCTCTATTTCCATCAAATTTTATCGCAAGGCCCTCATGATCAGACCTAATACCTTTCAATATTAACTTTTCTTTAATCTTACAGTTTGAGTATATATTGTCTATACAGGTAGATGAAGTGTCTGTTATCCTAGTGGGCTCACAGAACAGAAATTTCAAATTAAATGACTTAAATAATGAAATAAGATCAGTCTTATTTTTAGAATTCATTAAAATATCTATATTAAAATCACCACATACAAATATGGGTTTTCTTCATTTAGAGATTTTCCGCAGTATACTTTCCATAGTGGATAAAAATTCTGCAAAATTTTGAGCACGACCTTGATCTGTTGGTGGTCGATATACACACAACACAAGATGCCTGTCCACCTCCACACAAGCAACTTCACAGACACGTTCGACAGAACATCTGACTAAGTCACGGCGTTCTTTAAATTTTAAGTTATTATTTACAAGAATAATACACCCTCCTCCTTCTGCAGATGATCTATTAAACGCACAGCCTACACTAAAATTCTTAACATTAAATAACATTGTATCTGCTCTTAGCCATGTTTCAGTAAAGCATAATATATCAAAAGGATATTTATCTAAGAGCATTTCAATTTCAAGTATTTTGCCAGGGAAGCGATTTATATTTTGGTAGTACAGTGCTATGTCAGAACACTTCCCTGTTGTCGGACTTAAAAGTTTAAATAGTCTGACTCAACATTTCTATTAGTACATGTACTAAAATCTGTAGCGTCAATAGAAGACTTGGTTATATTTCCTATAACCGACTCAATATTATAAGCTACCAACGTAGCAATCAGATTTTTATATTTCTTAGGTAGGTACATCCTATCCCGAGTCAACATAAATTTAGTAATAAATTTATTACAGTCAAAAAATAAAAGTTTGTCACTATGACGACATGTCATATTAAATAATATGGTATTTAAAGAATGAATATGCTCATTCTGATTTTTAGTCAGTGCCTCTGAATAGGGAAAAGCACATAACATAATTTTAAATGCACTAAGGCTTATCAATGAGGTAACATTTGCTATAAGGGCTGATATACTACTTCCGTTAACAGGCAACACCACGAGTTTCGTCAAGGACTCTGTGCATTTTGTTAATATGTTAGAGGAAGTGGTGCTCAGCTCGGACGAACTTATGGTGAGTTTTGATGTGACGTCATTATTTACTAACATACCGATAGCTGACACCATTAAGATAATTGAGAATTTATTCCATACTGCTCTCATACCTATCGAGTATTTGAAAGTAATAGAGGTCATACTAACAAGTGGATACTTTTTATGGCGGGGTGACTACTACCTACAGACAGAGGGTGTTGCCATGGGCTCACCTATAGCTCCAGTGATAGCCAACATCTTCATGGAGTGGTTTGAGCAAACGGCATTGAGCGGCATATCATTCAAACCAAAATACTGGTGGCGGTATGTGGACGACGTGTTTGCCATTCTACATAAGGATGACTTGATACCCTTATTAGAACACCTGAATAAAAAACATCCAAAAATAGCTTTCACGGTGGAAAAAGAGAAAAATGGTACGTTGCCTTTTCTGGATGTGTTGGTAAAACGAAAACAGAACGGTCGAATTTCACACACCGTGTACCGTAAACCAACACATACCCATAGTTACCTAAAAGCGGATTCACATCATCACCCGTCACACCTAGCTTCCGTGCCTAGGTCACTCATTAACAGAGCGCTAAGATTGTGTGATCCTCAACATGTGGATATGGAACTTGCGCATGTACGCTCAGTACTAGAGTCCAATGGGTATAACTGGAAGCAAAGCAATAGGATTGCAAACACGTCTGCACGGAACCGGACAACAACAGCAGAGAGGGCATATAGAGGACATACCTACCATTTATCAAGAGGGTGACGGATAAAATCGGAAACTTGCTACGGCGTAAATTTTCTATCAAGACGATATTCCGCCCCCCCTCACAAATTAGGCAATTACTGCGATCTCCGAAAGATAAGGACTCACTGGGAACCCCCGGAGTCTACATGATTCCATGCGATTGTGGTGAATGCTATATAGGAGAAACAAAAAGGAACGTGTCCACAAGGCTCGGAGAACACATTCGCTCCATGAGAAACGCGGACAGCCATCAGTCTGCTGTGGCAGAGCACGCCCTGACATCTGGTTTTAGCTAAGGAGAAGTTTTACGTAACGCGCAAAATCCGCGAGGCTATAGAAATTAGTCGTCGTCCTAATTTTAACAGAGATAGAGGGTGGGCGCTGTCACAAAGCTGGAGAACTTGTCTTCATGGAGGTTTGAAAAATGTGAAGCAGGAGATGGTGGACACAGTTAGTTTTGCTTGTCGGACTGCGATGGTGTCATCTGAAGAAAGCAGTAGCGATGAAGATGGTGCATCGCATCCTCTACCGAAAACGCAGCGTTCGCCACAACACTCCCCGCAGCGACCCCCGCCGCCAGCGCCGTCGGCTCGAGCACAGCGTGACGCGACCGCGGCGGACGTACCACACTCAAAATCCTGAGGAAGGCTTCCGGTAGAAGCCGAAACATTGTCGATAGCGATATCGACTCATAGTAAGTTCACGCTCAAACACCCGTGTTTTTCATATATTAGATATAAATATGAGCGTAAGTTTTTATAAAATGAGCTTGTATGTAATTTTACTGGCTCTCAAGGACTGCTGCCGGAACACACTCTTCGGCCGTTCGATTTTCTGCTTCGTGGTGGTAGGTAGCCAGGCAGGCATTTGCAAAATTCTTGTCCAAATTGTTTTTCCCCTCACCATCTCCTTTAAGAATAGTGTTTTCCATGAGTTTCTTGAGCGCCGCCTGCGTGGTATGCAGCTGATCGCTCAGCTGTTTCACCTTCTTCGACAACCAGGTGACAGTGTCGCATGGCGCGTAACATCTGGACGAAGCCCTGACCAATGGTAGGGGCTCCTGTAACAAGGATTTTTTCATGTGAAGTGCCATAATTTTTTGGTTGTTTTGAATGCCTATTTTTACGAGGGCAATCGGTTTTCTTCACAATACTATGACGGCGAGCGAAGAAAAAAAAATCGGCCAAGTGTAAGTCGGACGACATTAGAACCTATATTACTTACAATCTTTTTTTTAGTTTTTAATCGCGAGTCCGATTGGAGCTTGGCCTATTCTTATTATTTTTGTAACAGATGCAATAAAAATACATCATCTGGGAAAATTTCAACTGTCTAGCTATCACGGTTTATAGATACAGCTTGGTGACAGACAGACAGACAGACAGTGGAGTCTTAGAAAAAAGGTCTGTTTTTACTCTTTGGATTTGGAAACGTAAAAAACGACAAAGGAGTATATAATGCGTGAAATACTCGGTCCCGTGATTGTTATTGTATATATCAAATTAAATAATTATTTTTTCAACAACCTTGCTCGTAAAGTGACCTTTATTATATCGTTCTTAGGGCCATAAACCGAACTATAACACCCTCGTGCATAATAATATTAAACACTAGTGTGTAATAGAATTATCACTACAAAGTTAAGGTAGTACCTAACTGCAAATTACATGCGAGCAAACAGATCATTTTCAATTTAACCGGGTAATACATATTTGTAACAACAAAGCGGTTAAGACGACTGTAGCCGACGCAGGTTAACTTGATTAAAACGACGATATAAAAGGAAGATTGGTCGTATAATGGCGAAAACACATAGAAAAATAAGAGTTTATAAAATTACTATGAGTGACGTGAGGTGCACAATGTTGCCGCGAAAAAGCTGAGGGACGACTGTGTCATACGCAAAAATACAAAATGGCGAACGTTTGTGTGCCCCACGCCCCTGCCCAAGCCCCTCTGACATCTGGGCTGGTTTTTGATGCTTATTGCTTCAACCATAGAGATATAAAATACTATTACAATCGTATCTGTTAAAAATAAATAAAGGCTTTGCCTTCCTTATAAAATAGCTGTTGTCTTTTTAAAAGACCATAAGATTCATAAATAAATAAATAAATAAATTATAATACACACAGTTAAGTGTCGCCTATAACGACGTTTTAAACACTTTGCAGTGATGAAATCTCGGGACAAAAATAATGATAATTAATATATGCGATTTAAACGGTTTAAAGTTGTTTAATTACCATGTGTAATAATTGCGAAAACCTAAGACATCATCACATCTGTTCCATCAATTCTAGGTTAAGACTGTTGCCACCTTCGACCACATTATCACATACCATCAGGTGAGAAAGTGGTCAAATGCTTATATATCGAAAAAAGACATTAATTGCCAGTATTTACCGGTAAACCGAGTGGAAGAGGAACCGGTGTCGGCCTCTCGCACCTCTTCCCGTCGCCGGCGACGGACAGCGGTGGTGAACACTCGCAGTGGTAGCCACCGGGGTCGTTCACGCATCGTTGTTCACATCCACCATTGTTGTTAGAACACTCGTCCACATCTGTGAGAGAAAACATTATATATGTGATTACTGTGGAACAAAAAGCAATTTGCTATGGAACGATTCGAACACGCAAGGTTATGAAAGGTCTGTCGCTGCTCCTGTATGTTCTTGAATGAGCGACTGTTGTAATTTTTTTTTATGCTTGATAGGTTGGCCTTTGACCACTATCACCTGATGGTAAGTGATGATGTGGTTGAAGATGTTGTTCAGGCTAACATATGCGCTGCGCTGCGAGACCTGAGCGCTATCGTTTCTCAAAGAAAATTCAAGGCCGGCTGTCTTTTGGCATAGAACATATAATAGGTAATACTACTTTTGGAGAAAAAGGAGCGGATTTTAAACTGTAGAAAAATAGTGTCACCAGATGGATGCTAGTGCTAATGACTTTAACGGACAAAATGACTTCTGTTGAACACTGTTCCCCCTTAGAATGTTGCATGTTTCCTATTTCTAGTTTTTAATTTAAAATAAAACATTAAAAAAGTCACGGAACCTGGAGTGTGTGTAGTGTAGATTTATATATAAAAAAACGTGTCTCGGTGCAAACGGATACGAGAATAGTGTTCCGATTGACATAATCCAAATGTGGATGTGGCCTATAGGTAGAACACTCAATAAATTTTGCGAAACTAAAAATGTTCTACAGAACAATTATTTTCATTAAATCTTTTCAAAGATCTTTTCACTCAACTTTTCACGTGTTTGAACCATTTCAAAACACTTTCCAATCTATTTCAGGCACCTCCTCGAACGCAGCTAGCGCATCTTCCAGCGACAATTTGAGTAGATTTTTTATGAATAAAAGAAGTCACACGGTTCCAAATCAGGGCTGTAAGGAGGATGACCCAGAAGTTTGACCAGTGTGGTGTCCAGGAAGTCCCACGTTCTAAGCGCAGTGAGCGGGCGCATTGTCGTGAAACAGTAGCCCGCGGAGTTGCCTGTTCGGTCGAATTCGCTGAACCACGTTACACAGAGAAATTACCTTAGAAATTACATACTTCAACCCAAATCCTATTTAAAGTCCATTAATAGATTATTTTAATAGATGTGATTTAAGGCCACATTTGCAATCGTAAAATATGATATTCGCGCGATAATGTGTTTTCAATTTTTCAAAGAAATATATAATAAATGATAAAAATAAAATATCTTTATTGCAGGCAAAAAGAAACCATATGGTACACAGTAAAATTTAAATAGAAATAAATAAATAATATAATTGCAATAACATATCACACAAATAGATATAATAATTATATAATACATGTCTTTTTTATTTTCGTTCTGGTGGACTGCAGATATCCAGTGTCTATAAAAAGGACAACACAAATTTTCACCTAGCGATTTCAAAATGACATTATCCGATATCTCGTATTCTGTTCCAGAAGGACATAATACGGGATCTTATAATGGCAAAGAAATCGGGAACCCGTGCATCAGCGAACATGCCCGACGCGCTGCAGTATCTCTTTTTCTTCATAAGGATGCGGAATGAGTCATTATACTACACCCTTATGGAACTGTATGTTTTCTACTGTACTTTATCCAAAGCTGACATGTATCTCAACACTTACAATAAGCTTTGAATAAGGTAACCTTCGCATTTTCGGTATATTTAGCCAATCTGCATACGAGTATGTTACACCTGATGGACAGGTTCCTTCTTTCCCTCTCCATATCCTTGTTGTCCGACATGTCTTCGGTCCATATGTGACCTAGATACCTGAACTGCTCTATAATCCCTACCGGTGAACCCGACAAATAAACATTAGGCACCCTCTCCCTGCTCGAAATACAAGCATTTCTGTCTTGGCTACATTATATTTTAGTCATAGCATACTTGTCACGTATGGAAATTATATTTCTTAGGTTATGATCGAAGGGCTGAGAAGCACCATATCGTCCGCTATGGCGCTGAGATTATAGCTGAGATTGTTGACGCAAATGTCTCCAACATGACATTCAACCTTGGTACTTCTTAGCTCTTCGGTGAAGTCATTCACATACACGTTGAAGAGATCCGGAGAAGTAAGCCCTCCCTGACGTACCCTGCATTCCAATTTGTATTGACTATTTGATATTAGACACGATAATTCAATTTCGTAATAAAATGTGAACTTAGAAAAAGTTCTCACTTCTGTATTATTTCCTTTTATTCAAACAATGTGACCTTATTTTAAATTAAAAGTATAACCAAGTATAAGCCAGTGTTCCACTCCACTTACCTAGACAATTTTATTCTGTGCTTATACTCCCACGGAGTGCTCTGATATGCATTATTACGTTAATATAAATAATACGTTTACTTCTTCAGAGAGGTAGACAGCGATATTTTATATTGACCCACAATGTAGCTCCCCATATATCTAGGTCACTTGTGCTAGATTGCCATCTTTAGTGCACATTTCATGCTCGGCCCATTTATTAAGATTATCTAGAAGAATAAACCATTTTCACTTGACTGATCCACTAACCTAAACTGGACGTTCAAGCCACCGGATCAACGAATATAGACATCACTCATTCAAAACTCATGCTGCGTCCTTACCGACACAATAGGGCTGTTCTTTCCTCTGGTAGCTCTCAGGTCGGAACTGGAAGCCGCTATGGCAGGTGCACCAGACACGCTGCTCCTTCACTTCGCACGCCTGCTCGCACAGCTTCAGACTGCAGGGGTCTACTGACTTGGGGATGCATCTGAAATGTACATTATGGGCGTAGTTAAGAAGTTGCGTGGACTGCAATAGGGTTGAAGAACTATGTTGTCAGGAAAAAATAGGGCGCAGTGGCACTGAAAGAATCAGAAGAAGATCTCAGGTGATGGTTTGATTTCAGGAGTGAAGTATGGTATTCTTTATTCACAACTTGTAGGTACCTACCTCAAAAGGTGTCATCAATATTAAATAGTATTGATTTGAATCTTATTTTTATGATATTTTGTTTCGTTTTCATACTTGTGCGTACAAAAAGTTAAAAGTCATCGACTCAATACCGCAGCACAAACATCAAACTTTGTCAAATTCCATATAAGTAGGTATACGAAGTGAATTTCACGTGATCAAAGATCAAACGAATTTAGGAGATGAAAGGAATCTAACAACCTTAAAAAGCATTAATTATTGGATAGATAATGATTACTTAATTTACCTTCCTGCTATGAAAACATGGGTATCACAGCAGTGCAACCCAAGGCATTGGATATCGGCCCCGTCCACATGACACGTTTCCCGCGTGCGCAGGAGTCGATCCGACGGACACGCACTCGATATGTCTGTACTGGAACAGAAACGGAAGAAAATCTTAGAGGTCTTAATAGTAGACTAGACAATGAGCAATTAAGCTAACATATCACGTAAAGCAATTTCTACGTGATCTGGAATGTCCTGCAGAATATACGCTTACTAATACGATTTTTCGTGCCTACGGATGTGCTTTTTGTTTTAACATGCTCCCTTTTGCCACAATAAATATCTACTGTGCTTTTGCTATTACGTTATGCTATAAGGGATAGTTATGGAGGAAATATCCTTAGACGTAGACACGCGTAGGTACGTTTATCTAGATGAATGTGTGGTGCAACTAGAATAGATATTCAAGCTGAGGCCTGAGTATATTAGAGAAAGCTTGAGAGTTGCACCAGTGTCGGCAAGAGGAATAGTAATAACCTAGACTATTTTGGTATAAGCATATCAAGAGGAAGAATAAATGCAGTAAACGACAAGTGTTGAATGTGAAGGCGAATAGGCGGAGGTTTAGACTCTACACATTTGTAAATCAACTTCTACACCATAGAGTAAGGTCGAAAAATGTGACAATGGACTGCTCGAACTGGCCTCTTCGAAAGGTATACCTCGAGGTTCCGATAAAACGTAGTTTAAAGTTGTAGTAGAGAAATGTAAACATGTTGTGCAGACGACGCCGAAAGTAGGTAAATATCTTTTGTAGCCTACTAGTATCTAATCTGTGTCCTAACAGATTTTCACTGCAATTTTTACAGTAAAGATCGCTTATCGGATAATGTAATCATAATAGATGATGTCAATAGAATGGTGATGTCAAGAAATTACATCATCAAAATTTTAGCTGGAAGATGTTGATGTGCATAGATTACTTTAACTAAAATTAATATGATAGTAGGTAATTATTGTCTTTAAGATAATTAATTATATTTATTTATAAGTGATTCGTAGGGAAGTAGAAGTAGTTTTGCAATAACGTACCTACTAGGCTAGCAGCATTGAAAGGATGTGAACTTTGAACCCAAATTCCTCGATGCGGCGTTCAACAAAGAATTCTTATCTTATCGATGAGTTCCGTAAGAAAAACAAACAGTGCCCTATGCATACAATACTCGAATTTTGTTCTAGACTTATAAATTATGTTTTTCATTGTAAATAAACTCATTGCGCCTACACCATAGTTGCAATTCGACTCCCCCACATCCTACAAGATGGACCCGGCACCATAACGTGAATCCAGGAAATTACACTAATATGATATGGCGCAAAAGTTGAAAAGTAAAATTGTATAATTGTCACCTAGGTACATTACCTAGTACCACAGATGACAGGCTAATATTAACTTCTGCACATTTATGTTGCTTTGGTAGGCGCCGGCGCGGCGCCGGGGCGGTGAGAGCTTACCATCAGGATGCCATGTTTCATCCATGATTCAAAGTCTGTATTTTAATTCAAATTACAATGGAGATAATAGTTTTGACATTAAACTCTACAATTTTCGTTGATTTCGTAGAAATTATGTATGATTCTTGGAGAAAATAGTACTTGCTCGGTGGAACGAAAGAACGTAAGAAGATAAATGCAAATATTAGGTACTCTAAGCATGGAGGTTGCATCAAAAAGGTTCAACATTTAAAAATATAATTCATCGTAGTCATCTCCACTCTCTTAACTAGTAAGGCTACATATTTTGAGATTAAAATTTTTTTTTTACCAAAAATGGAAACGACTTCAACACCAAAAAATATCAAATAACTTGTTGAATTCGGTTCCTTTTTTGGTAAAAATTTTTATTTCCACTCTTTTTAGTGATCCTTGCTTGAACATATAATAATACTCCTTTGCTACTTACGGGATCAAATGTCATTCATTGTCAACGACTATATCATCAAGATAGGTAGTATCAAGTAAGATTGGAGTGTAACTCAAAACGGCTTGACCGATTTTGATGAAGTTTAAATGGGACCAAACGACAAGCACAGCTTTCAATCAATTGGTTTCAAAATTTTAAGTAACATTCAAAAAGTGTAGTATACGTAGTCGGTGAAGCGTGAATTTGCACAGAGATAGGTCAATTCACCATGATGATCTATGGTCTCCACATGCCTAAACGAACGGTACCAAGCTGTTTCTATTCAATCAGGCTCCCTGGGTTCTAGTTCTCGAGATTTTCGGTGCTGTTCTCAATTTTGTGCCTTTTCCAATGTTATTTTTTTGTCTTTGGCACCTACAAAGACAAAAAAGTCTGGAGTATTCAGTAGAATTAGCCAATAATTCTAGTCCAATTCTATTAGCACATAACTTTTCATTGGCTCTGGTCCATAGCCAGTGGCGTAGCGTGCCTTGTCGGGGCCCCGTATAAAAATTTTCTTGGAGGCCCTTATATGGAGGTAAAGATTTTTCACAAAAGAAATAAATATTGTGAAAAGAAATATTTATTTATCACATAATTTGCCCATTTTACAAATAAAAATCGAATTTTAAATATTCACTCTCCTTGCCTTTTTTTCGGCAAACTGATTTATTAAATCATTTATGGCTGATGATGATTTTAGTTTTTCTAAAGTTTCTGCCTCTATGGACAATAGTGAGATGTCTGACAGCCGTTCTTGTCCCATCGAAGTTCTTAAGTAATTTTTTATTAGTTTTAATTTTGAAAAACTTCTTTCTGCCGTTGCGGTTGTAACTGGAAGGGTCAAGAATAAAAAGCATGCTGTGATTACCTCGGGAAAACTGGATGCAAGACTATTGAATTTTACTAGCAATAATTCAAGGAGTTCTTTAATGGAATAAATTTTTTTAATTTCAGAATTTAAGCATGTTTTTAGAGCTTTTAATTGGTCACAAAGATTAAGTGAGATGTCTTTAATGTATTTAGCAGACAGTTTTTCGGAAGCGTTTAATATCTCTTCATGTAGAGTGTTGCCAACTTTTGAACGCACGCTTAAGGCGGGAAAAAAAGGAATTGCTTTATAGAATTTTGTCATTTGTTTTTTTTTTTTTTTTTTTTTTTTATGCCTGATAGGTTAGCCTTTGACCACTATCTCACCTGATGGTAAGTGATGATGTGGTCGAGGATGTTGTTCAGACTAACCTAGAGTTACTGGCTCTCAAGGACAGCTGCCGGAACACACCGTTAGGTGCTTGGCGACAGATTTTTCAACTTGAGGGTGGTAGCTAGCCAGGCGGGCATTTGCAAAGTGCCCTACCACCATGCTGTAACGACTGCTATCCTAAGACAACAACCGGGACCGACGGCTTAACGTGCCCTCCGAAGCACGGAAGCGCTCAGTAGTAATGCCCAACCAGCGGTCACCCATCCAAGTCATGACCGCGGCGGACGTTGCTTAACTTTGCTGATCGATTCAGAATGGCTAAGCAAACTTGGCTACGAGCGCTTCAAATTTGTAAAATAAAATAACTTAGAAAGTTTTTATTCATATTCCTTACACACTTTGGGGGGCCCCCGTGGCCCGGGGGCCCCGTATAATTGATACGGCAAATACGGCGGTAGCTACGCCCCTGTCCATAGCCCAAGACACTCTGACCGACGACTCTGCCTCAAATAATGATAATATCTATAAATTATAGGCTATTATGCCCGTGTGGTGCCGGGCAAGTCTCTTTCCTTTGATGTCAGAAGAGGCGACTATGTGTAAATTACCGGAAGCAGCGCCTTCTGAGGAACTGATATCTTACACTGCGATCCACAAGACGTCTGCCAAGCGTAAGAATTATATGGCAATCCCTCCTTAGTGGAGGAAGCTGTGTTCAGCAGTGGACAAGCCGTCTGATACATTATAACCTAACCAATGAAACAGCTATGAGGGCATGCAGATTTGATCACGCTATATTAAATTCTCAGAACCTCTTTAAAGAGAGTACCTAGCTGCCACATGTTCCATGCAACATGATGTCATAAGTATGGAGATGAAGTACTCACAAACTACGTACATGAGTACAGATACATCTCCGAGTTCTATGAAGCTCCTTCAAAGGGTTTCTGTAATACTCTACTAATACCGAGCTGGTAGTTCGAGAGATGACAACATGATTATCCATAGTATTTGGATTGGAAGTTCATTTCGCTTCACCGCTTGCATTGAATGTATAAATAAATTAAAGCATAATAGCTTAATACACTTACATCAGGCGGGCTGACAGTAATCTTTAAAAAACGACACTCCGAGTGTAAATGTGTTTTTTTCTGCAGATAAGATAGCAAAAGCTCTGCATCAAAGTGAGGGTACACTCGCCTGTTATTAATTGCACACAAAACTTATCTAACAAGACACAACTGTGGCAATTGTGGTATAAAATACATGACTGATTTTAAAGTCGAAATTATTTGGAATTAAAAATAAAACTAATTGAATTATGATTATTAATACATATTGTGCTTATTTAGATACAATTTGTCTAACCTTATTTAATGTTTAGTTGATAACAAAACAGTATCCCTAAATATTTAACACCTAAAAGATTATTTTTTTAGTAGTTAACTTGAACAACGTCTTCGACCACATCATAACTTGCCATCAGGATTAATAGTGGTCAAAGGCTTGCCTATCCTTACCTATATGAAGGGCTCAAAACTTGTTAAAGTGTCTTGTCGTTTTTTAGCCTTTGCTCTACGTTTTAAATGATAGGCATATTTCATAATGATGCATTGTACTGGTGCAGTCAATGAACTCGCTCCATTTTAGTGATTGATATGGGAGGGAAATGACAACTGGAAGTTGCAAATGATAGTGACAAATACATTCGGCACACTGTCCTTAATGCACACAAAAGTTACACTTGTAGAAATTTATCTATACATTATGCCAAAGTTGCAAACAAGCATTTTGTGTACCAAAAATAGCCCCGTGGTTCTCATTGTACACTGCGGCAAGGATGCAGGATCCACACGATGTGGCTTGAGATTCATCGGATGAAAATTAAAAAAATTATATTGACAGCATTATATGGAAAATTTAGAAAAACAATTGGTGCCTCATGAAATCATTAAACATATCGCCTAAATAATGCTGAAGTTTTTTAATACGTATGTCAGATGCTTAAGATCTTCGCACTAGGCAAGCCTGAATCATGAAGATCTTTGACAATGAAAAATATAAATTATGCTGGATGGCTTTGGCGAATGATGCCTGAGTATCAACGAGTCAAAATATCTGTCTTTTAGCACCTATGCATCTGGTTGCTGTCCTAGAAAGCCAGCTCTCATCCTAGGTTACATCAGCACTTACCACAAATGTGGTAGATGGTCAAGGAGTCAAAGGCACGGTAATATTTATAGATAATATTACCATGTCAAAGGCTAGCTTATTAGCTACAAATATAAAGCAAAAACCACTCCAAGATTGTGGATTCTGACTTGCAACATCTGAAATCTGAATACATTGTCTACTTTTTTGTTTTGTGAGTGATAGAAGATATCTGCAGTTTTAAATCTTTTTTAGGGTAAGTGTAGAAAAACACATAAAATACATAGTGTAGTGGTGTTAGTAACATACGAATACCTTACTGCATACCGTTCTAGGTATATTTCTGTAACACTTACTAACCATAGATAATATTAGATTAAGGGCCTGTTTCAGAATGTTCTAGTAAGTTCCTGTTTTACTATCCAGAACATATTTAATAAACAAAACACTATCTTTGCGTTTCACAGTCATCGAATTAGCCTATCCATCGTTTTAAGCTTGAAACGCGCTGCATGTCAACTGTCATTTTTATCAATCGGTTATTTTATGTGTTGCATTGCAAACCCGAAACTTTATTAGGACATTCTGAAACGGGCCCTCAATAGGGCGATGCCACGAATGGATTTGTATAGCTGTGTTCATGCAGGTAAGTGTGTAGGTAATTCCGTATCCTACCTGTTATTTTATTAGAAAGCAGACATCAATGCCGGGGTTCTTAGCCGTTTCACAAAAATCTAATCAAATGTTTTTAAATATTCATTACACACCCCGTGTCACGAGCAGAATCTTATTTCAGTGAATAAGTACATATATGGAAATATATCATACTTTAAGCTTAATATAGCCTTTTTTGCTGTGGTTTTTGCGCTGTAGTGATTGTTAAGTCAAGTTGAGATAATACGTTGTCATTGGGCATACAAGGTTTGGGTTTAATTTCGAGCGTTTTTTAGAGTTTAGTTATTTAATTACTTTTATTTTCTTTGGTATAAAAGAAATAGTAAATTATTTCATTTCTATAGATGAAGGTCAAGAATACTGTTTTTTTTTAATGGAAGACTTGCAGGGTAAAAATGAGAATCACATATTGATGTCTACACAATTAAAAATAATATCTTAGCACAGTTGTTTTATAGCACAGTTTTTTTGCTAGTTAAATAAAAAGTATGTAAACATAAACTCATACGCATATACGATCAATCATTTCCTGCACAAAAAAATAACATTATATCACATCACCAATCCTGTGCACCAGGGTCACATGAACTCACACGTCTATCACATCTTCCGGTTGGTAGGAATCTTCCGCGTGGTAGCCGACTTCCTGGTAAGCAAGTACCAGGATGACAAAAGATAGCAGGAGGAGCGCGTGAGCCGCGAGGCCGGGCGACGCGCGCATCTCGACTGCCGGCCACCGCGACGGATGCGCCTGCGACGCACACTGATATTCAAACTTTAATTATGTTTTATGGGTATATAACTAGGTATCGGCCGGAGGACGGTATAAAAATATAGAATTGAACATCCAGCTGCATTATTATGTATGAAGCGTCCCTAATGGATTAGTTTGATTTATAGACGTCGCCGAGGTCAGCTGCGACATTTTTATGGGTTCTTTTGATGTTGCAGATGCGAAGATGCTATCTATTCTGGGAATCTACGACCTTTTTCGATCCAGTTTCGTCTTGCTTATGTCATGCGTGACTTGAAGAACTTTGAGGTGAAATTCGATATATCTTTTGAAAAGTTCTGTTAATTAAAAGAATCATAAACAAGCTCGTTTACCTCTCAGCACTTATCGAAACATATTGTTTGCGGTAGGTATGTACAATTTATTGTCTTAAGAATATAACAACTGCTTTAAATCCTGTTGGATGTTGTAAAACGGTACCAAGAGAATAAATCAGTCTTAAGACCAGCATGCCAACACTCAGGTTGGTAAGGGTGGATTGTTGTTGCACATTGGGCGTACAATGAGTCTTCGTCTGATCTTAACGCCACGATTACCTGAAAGCTAGCAGGTGTACTACCAACAAGAGAATTCCCAAAGACACATAGCGGGTAGGCAGCCAACCGGCCTTTATAAACAATAATAAAAAAAAACAGAACAACAACAAACAATAAAACAGAATCAAAACTTTTCGGGGTTTACAAATTACTCGTATGTCTTCAGTAAGTACTTTGTTTTCCTCGACACGTTTGTATTCGACGGAACCTTTGCCATAATTCTCATTCTTGGCATGTCGTGAGACCACATAAAATGTTTCGACAGGTCAGCCTTGCAGAAGAGGCTTCTAAACCGTCTTCTGGTTCTCCTTTAAGCAGTTTCTTCCAGGCTCGGCTCACTCCGCACTTTAGTTTACAGAGCTACAAATATGTAGGTACATCGGCGTTTCTGTCCGGAAGGGATTATTCTGCGGTGCATGCCGCATCAGAAGAGATCAGAGCTATGTGTGGCTATGCGATAAAAAGAGACGACGCCTTGTAGGTGAATATAAATAGGTGCTCCGTGCTTTGCGAGCTTTTTTTTTTTTTTTTTTTTTTTTTTTTTTAAAACCCGGTGGAGCTGGACGACCGCACAGGCGGTAGCCAGCATCTATGTCCTCCCTAAACTTGCGAGCTTTTATTGCTACGTAGCACGGTAATGTTTATTACCGTGTTCGTAGCTAGAATCGTTTATTTATTGGAATGGCTTTGTGATCCTTCTGGTTCTTTTGATTCCGTGTTTCTGCGAAGCGTTAAATATTAAATGATTCATCTTAAAACTTCATGTAAGAATACTTATCTGTAAAGTTTGACATTAACTGGAGGAAGCTAGGTGGCTAGAAATAGTCCTAAAATAAACAACCGCGTGTTGATTTAAGGGTAGATGATCCCAACATTTGATGTGATCGTGTACAACAGTGTTTACAGCGCGCTGGTGTGGCTATGATTTTGGTATATATGTTTTGTAATAGCATTCTATGGGGATATCTCTAGCCCATAGCATGCAGTACCAAAGTACCAGGATGCCGATTTAGTGATCTAATTCTTTTTTTTTTACACCTGGTATTTGCCTTTGACCACTATCTCACCTGATGGTATGTGATGATGTGGTTGAAGGTGGTTTTCAGGTTTACCTTTAACTGGTTCTCGAGAACAGCTGCCGGAATACACCGTTAGGTGCTTGGCGACAGATTTTCCTCTTGAGGGTGGTGGCTAGCCAGACGGGCATTCGCAAAACTCCCTATCACCATGATATAACGACTGCCATCCTATGACAAAAAAAGGACCGATGTGTCCTCCGAAGCACGGAAGCGGTCAGTATAGTAAGTCACCCATCCAACTCATGATCGCGGCGGACGTTGCTGATCGATTAAGAACGGCTAAGCAAACTTAGCAAGAAGCTAGTACACACACATACAGAAGAAAGTACATTAATATGAACTAATGTTATGTAAAGATCGTTGCTAGATAATTCATGGTTACTCCATCATGTGGATGTATGTTTACACAAGAACCGTTCAAGGTCGCGGATCGCCCCACTGACACTGTTTCCTCTACAATCCGACAAAAATAGGTAATGCTTTGGAATTTGGCTAACAGTTGGAGTTAGATAATTTTAGTGAGTAATTATATAATTTATTTTAGAATTACTTACTTGGCAGATTTAGGTCCTAGTTAGCAAACCATTGGGTTGCAGGAAAACTGTAAGCCTCGAGGTATTGATACCTAAGTTTCATAATAAGATTTTATTTTATTTTATGCATGATAGATTGGCCTTTGACCACTATCTCATCTGATGGTAAGTGATGATGTGGTCGAAGATGTTGTTAAGGCTCTAGAATAACTGGGTCTCAAGGACAGCTGCCGGAACACACCATCAGATGCTTGGCGACAGATTGTATACTTGTGGGTGGTAGCTAGCCAGGCTGGCATTCGCAAAATGCCCTACCACCATGCTATAATGACTGCCATCCTGAGACAGCAAACGTACTCTCCGAAGCACGGAAGCGCTCAGTAGAAATGTCACCAGCGGTCACCCATCCAACTCATGCCTGAGGCGGTCGTTGCTTAACTTTGCTGATCGGTTCAGAATAGTTTAGTCCAGTCATTTAAGCTTAAATTAGGTAAGAATCTCGGAATTCGAGATACCCAGCTGTAAGTCAAATAATTGTAGTTTTAGTACCCTTTATTATTTTTTTTTCCTTTAATAAAAATAAATGTATTGAATGATATTTTTTAATAAAAAGATTAATTCATAATTTAAATGTTTTTTTTCATCATGTAAGTAGTTATTAATATTAATTAGGTTAAAATTCAAATATAATTCCTATATTTTTATTAACAATTCTGCAATTACATGGGCAGGTAAATCTTGTTAAATAAATAAATTCTGAATAAAAAGAAGATAGGTTAGGAAAAAAATTATTAATATAATATAATAGTTAATAAAAATTGACAAATATTTATAATCATTGATTTATCGATAGTTCATCAACTATATATGGCGCGTTTTCGACCGGAGGCACCGGTTGACCTGAAGTGATCCTGTAACCGCGCGCTCTCCGCCGTCTATCTCGAATTCGGTTAACCGTATAAAAAAAAAATTTAAACAAAATTTGTAGAGAATTCTGTATTCTACAAAATTGATGATAATACAAACAGCAAAAAACCCATAGAAAATGAAATATTTACAAAATAAGCGCAAAAAAACTATTTTTGTGACATTTGACCTTGAAATTTAATAGTTGCGTACACCCTACCATATGTAGGTTTTGAGACAACTTTTAGGGTGTCAATATACAAGTATTTACAGACTTACAGCTGGGTATCTCGAATTCCGAGGTGAACTTACTATAATGACTGGACTAAGTTAAACAAACTTCGCTACGAGCTTCAAAATTAGAATTAAAAAAAAGTACTTAGGTATATACCTGCATGAAAAACTACTTATATAAAACATCGCCCAAGATGCAATTAGTTTGTCATACCTACTGCTGGTAAGTTTTAATCATGGTCAAAACAAAACTCCTATTATAGATTTTATAACTGTTAATTATCGTAGCAAAAAAACCCAAAAAGCATACAAAACTGTACGCAAATATTTAACATTTAGATGTGACTTTTTTATAACCTATAAAAATATGTCACATGTAAATGCAATTTGCGTAAATTTTTTGCCCCTTGGGTATGGAATCATAAAAAACAAAAAGCGACTTACGAATTAGGGTCTTTTATTTCATTTAATAATAATAAATAATAGTAAAAAAAAAATCTGATAGACTAGCCTTTGACCACTATCTTACCTGATGATAAGTCATGATGTGGTCGAAGATATTGTTCAGACTCACCCTGAATTACTGGCTCTTAAGGACAGCAGCCGGAACACATCGTTAGGTGCTTGGCGAAAATTTTCTACTTGAGCACCATGTTATATCGACTGCCATCCTAAGATAACAACCGGGATCGTGTCAACCTAAGCACGTGCACGCTCAGTAGTAATGTCACTAGCGGTAACCCATCCAACTCATGACTGCGGCATGTCATTGCTTAAGTTAGCTGCTGAGTTAAGAACGGCTAAGCAAACATCGCTACGAGCGCTTTAAAAAGTGTGCCGCAATGATTCAGCAAAATATGTGGATACGGTGATCTGATCATTCATCACTTTAAGACAAAGATGCATAACAATGGCAATTGAAGATGTCATGACATTGATTCTACGTTTTGTTCCAGCAGCTGTGCTTGTTAACCATCCGTTGAGATCAACCCGAGCTAACTATTAATAAGATGTCAGTATTCTTAATATAGGTATACCATCATACATATGAAGCTCAAGCCACGGCAAGATTCGAACTATGGACCTCCGGCCAACCGCATGCCGTGTAAAATAGTTACATGTATGTATTATATTGAACGGGCTGTGCTAGTTATGGGAAGTAGCTTAACTCGGGTCATTTACCTTGAAGCACGCAACTACAGTAGGTACATTTTATTTTCAAAAAAGGTGACAACCATGGCCATGTATCTACAAATATTTATGTATTGTTTAATTTAAGCTCCATCTAGCGGTAACAGATAAAACTACATTGACGACCATCGCTGTGCAACAAAAGTTTGCAATGTCAGACCTACGTCTATAGTAATAAGAGTAGGAACTTTTAAATGTTGCTGCTAGATGCTGCTTAGAAACACACTGCAAACCACGAGCAAGGCATGGTGAGTAGTTTAAAATATAGAATCCTGAGCGTACCGAAGTTTTCAAAGGTACGAAACGCAAAATAACTTTACCTAAAATAAATTCTTAATCAGTTTCAAAAACAATTTAACTATCAATATTACCGATAGAAATAATTTTCCTTTTAATATTTATACATAGATAAATACACTGTTACACAGATAAAAGTACATTATTTGAGTTGTTTTTCTTACATCTAGCATTCCCCTCGCTGTAGTGAGGTGCAAAATCGTATGTTTCACTCGGCAGCAAAGATTTTTGAGTCTTGTAGCTTTGAAACCTTCGCTGCGCTTAAGATCCTATTATAATGCCTAAGAAAGTACTTATATCGCTGTTCTCGTAGCTTAAAAATACAATTGTAAATTCAACTTCAAAATGCTGTAAAAAAGGTGCAGCATGTTCGGGAAAGGAAATGATTTTTCATCCATACATTTTGGCCTCGAGACTTACTGAGCCTGAGTTTGCTTTCTAGGTTCTAAGTACAATAATCATTTATGCGATCAAAATCTAAAAACTAGTCACGGACACTTCATTGGTTAGGTATTTTAAAAAAAAAACTTTTGAGGTCACAATTTATTGAATTTTCGATAGTCGTATATCGTAGTCGTCAATAAAGTTATAAGAGGAGCATTTCGCACTACGCAGTGAGATATTTCATAAAAAAAATAATTTTAGTGGAATAAGAATAATTTCTATAAAATGACCCATTATAAACGAGACAGAGACGAAACATAGACTAGCAAACAAACATACGAGCAACAAACTCGTACACGCGCTAAGCTTAAGACCCATCGTCAACTCGAAGTCAAATCAATCAAAAAAACGATCATTCTAGCTGACTTGACGTGATTGGTATTAATATTTAGGCCCTGCTCAAATGAAGCATTAGCTACAGATAGGTATACATATTTAAACACATACTTGACCTATGTGCGCGAAGCTGCAGGCAGATATTAAATATGTTCCAGGCCCAAAACTGATCCACGCTGATATTAATTAAGAAAAAAGCAATACATGTAATATTAAAAATATGAGGAAGAATACAAAAAAGTGCATCAGAATAATATGCGGACTGCAACAAACAGACACTTGTAAACCTGATTTCACTAATCATAAATACTGACACTTCCTTCGCTATTCATTTATGACGCTTCGCTCTTATTCAGGTCATATATACTATAACTATGACACCTTATCGAGCAGAAGACACAAAACCACAACCGTAACATAATGTGTAATACCACCCTTTACAAAAAAAGTGTATATGCCTTTGGCATAAAAATTTATAACCAATTACCATCATTGCTGAAGGAAACCAATTCATTTTAATTTTTAAGTTTTACTCCCTAAATCATATTACAAAATTGATGAATTTTAGCTGACCGATCATTAAAAAATATTGACGTTAGTGTATAGGTATATGACAACTAATTCCTATTTAAATGTTTACTGCTATGAATAAATAATGAAAATACATATTTATTCGTAGGTTTACGGTTTTAAAATTTCTTCTGTTGACTGTTATAAAAGTGTTTTTTGTAGTGTCCTAACGTATTTATTTAATTCATGTGACCAATATTGAAATGTATAATACATTCAATAATTATTTGTACTATTATATATGTAAATTGAATAATGATAACTACTATACCATTGTTTTTAATACAGTTGTATTTAGTTTCCAAATATTTAACTCATATGTATTTTTCACCGATATGTAAACCGAATTTTGCCCGCCCATTAAGAGTAGATTAAGTGGACATAATTTATTATAATAATTCTAAGATCTATGTATCTAAAATATATAGGTAAGTAGTACATCCTGCAAATAAATTATTAAACATTTAAATAGATGTATCTAGGTATATTCTACTCAAACATCGTTGATGGAAGGAAGTTATAAAATTACCGTTGAATCGTCTCGCATTAAATTGTAAAACGTAAAGCCCGTTGCTGCATGTGTCGATGTGCTCTTCCTCATTTTCTTGGGAATTCTTTCTATTGGGACTTTCCCGGGCCTTTCCTTAAAGCAATATCTAAGCATATATATGTGTATATGTGTACCTATGCAAGCAGGTGATTGTACCCGTTAATATTGAAACTCCACAGATATACATAACACAGTTTAGTAAAATTATTCACACACAATATAAATTTATTTATTTATATATACATGACATGAGTTTTATAAAATAATATAATATTAAAGAACACATATTAACCTTATAGAAGAAATTCCGAAATAAATAAATAAACAGTCAAAACAAATTAACCTATGTAATGTACGTTATAAAATTGGATTAATTAGGTAACAACAAATATAAAGGTGACGTCGACGTTCTTCTGAAACTTTTTTTTCGTTAAATATATTTTATGCTTGTTCTATTAGAATTGTAGCAGTTGTACTCTTTGTGCGAGTTCGTCCGCGGAACTACTGCCGCCAAGCATTTATTTCACATAATTGTGTTTCGGTTTGAATTGTATGAGTGCCCATGAAATTACAAGCACTTGAGAGTTAACAACTTTATGTCTCAGCGTGATGGGTGCAGCTTGCCTCTTGTGACAAACTGCATCTGTTATAGACTGACGTTACCGCTTAACACCAGGTGGGCCTCGTGCTTGTTCCACCAAAACGTTATAAAAAAAACTGAAAAAAATACACCATAATCAATTCATCAAAATAATTACACAAATGATTCCTAAACTCATGAGTAAAAAAAATTGACTATCCTGCAACAGCTTTTTTTATGTGATGAGCGGCAAACAAGCATACGGCCCGCCTGATGGTAAGCGGCTACCGTCGCCTATAGACATCTGCAATACCATTACTGTCAATGCGTTGCCGACCCTTAAAAGTACGTTATAAAATTAAGGTACATTATGTTTTTTAGAAATCCAAACGAACATAACTACACAGCCTTTTTATTCTGTGACACAGCAAACCGTATTGGTATATATAAATACAAAACAGACTAAATGTAGATATCCAACACTATAATAGGTAGATACACAATCAGCTCTCGTTTGCAAGGAGGCGGGTTTTCCTCTGAATTTCACGCCAACGGAGTTAGACAGTGTCGGCTCGAACATCGGACGCGATTGTCCTCGGACTAAATAAAAAATAACACTTTAAATACGTCGTGAGCAAATTAAATATTAACGAAATTCTAACTTATAGAAACTGTGTAAAAAAAAAACTAAATGCCCAAAAATAAAAATAATGACAAATTGTGTACTTTTAGAGAACTTTAAAAAATTATTTGAGTAATATTTTCAGGTTAAGTTACAAAGTATATGACGAAAAAACATTTATAAAACATCGAAATTATCTAAAAAATATTTCAGACAGCAGGTTTCTAAGCGCCTTCGTTTTAGCACGCAAGTTACCAATTCTTAGCAAACCACGAAGAATATTCAAAACTTACAAGAAAGGACAGCCTTCAAGCACAGTGTCAAGTGTCAAAACATGTTGCTCAAACTCCTCCTTTTATCACTTATCACGTTTGCGATCTCTTACGTGACCTGTGACCCTGGTAGTCACGGGGACCAATACATTCATCAGGGTTTGGAGAAGGCGAAGCGTTTCTTCAATGAGTGGACCGTCGAGATAGATGGTGGAGAGGAAGTAGCACAGCTGGTGGCTCTCGAGCTTGGATACTTGTATGGTGGACCGGTGAGTAGAAATATAAGAATAAGGGCCTGTTTCAGAATGTTCGAGTAAGTTCCCCTTATACTACCCAGAACATATTTACTTAACAAAACACTATCTTTGCGTTTCACAGTCATCGATGTAGCCATCGGTTAAAGCTTTAAACGCGCCGCATGTCAACTGTCTTTTCTATCATTCAGTTTTTTTATGTGTTGGTTAGCAAGTATACTTCGACAGGTAGCTCTATCGGCGAGCTATCTCGCGAGCATTGATTTTCAAACATTAAACTAATATAAATGAAACATAATAAACGTAATTTATGACGTCTAATAAAATAACGCTTTAAAGTTCTAATGTAGTAATACCTGTAACTTTAGCCTTAGGGCCCGTTTCAGAATGTCCTAAAATTTCGGGTTGCTATACAACACATAAAATAACTGAATGATAAAAATGACAGTTGACATGCAGCGCTTTTCAAGCTTTATCCGATGGATAGGCTAAATCGATGACTGTGAAACGCAAAGATAGTGTTTTATTTATTAAATATGTTCTGGGTAGTAAAACAGGAACTTACTCGAACATTCTGAAACAGGCCCTTAGAGTAACTAAAAGCTCCATGTAACTAGCAAATAAGCTTGCAATTACACAAGGAAAATATTTAACGCCAACGGGATTTTTTCACACCATTTTAGACAAAACACAAATTATAACAAATGAGTCAAAACGTTACATTATTTTAATTTTAAATTAGTTTGTTTGCCTTTATTTTGTGTTAAATTTCTAAGACTACATTTTGACGTAGAAAGGTAGGAAATCTTGTTATAAAATATATTATATCCGCATTATACATTAAAATGTGTGGAACTCTTGTGAATTATCAAAGTACATTGAAAGATTTCAAGCCAAGATAATAATTGAAGTATTAATGTTACCAGTTTGAAAAAAACACGATAAAACGACGACAAAAAAAATAAGGAGTTGTTAATATTTTTATTGTTAACATTTAAAATACTTATTTATAAAATAAAATTATACTCCAGCTTATCTAGCGGGAAGAAAGTATAAAAAATATCAGATTGATAGAATGTTAAAACCAAATTTAAAACGTATGAACTTTTCTTTTACTCTAACAACATTCGTTCGTTTAATATAGGTTGTGCTACGTTTATTTTTAAGAAAAGTAACCATCTGATAATTGATACTCCGGAACATAATCACAAAATACCTAACTACGCAGTACTTTCAAGTCTCTTTTGTCCGTAATTTCATAATTACATCTCTGGCTCTCGAGGACTGCTGCGGGAACTCACTATTTGGTGCTTGATGGCAGAATTTAACTGGAGGGTAGCTGGCCAGGCAAGCATTCGCAAAATGATCTTCCACCCTGCGGTGGATCAACCCTGCGGTGGGAATCAAACCATGGATCTGCAGCGCGGCAAACCATAGCTATTACCACTCGGCAATCACTGCTTCCAAAATAATTTCCAAAAAATACAAGTATCTCCTCTACGTATGACACTTGAGATTTGTCGCATACTGGTTTTACCATATATGTAATTTGATAGTTACCTTAGTTGAACGACAGTCCAATTTAAGAGCAAGATCTACATGTTATCACAAAACACATGGTTGCAGATTCCATTCCTCTTCATACCATTATCACACTATACGGGGTGGATACATACCTACACTGCTACAACATGTCTGACTCAAAGTAAAATAATTCATTCAATTTAGGCGTCTACAACATTATTAAACTTTAATATTAAAATATTCTACATTCTACTGCTACATTCGGCAAAAAAAGTCACTGCGAGAATAATGGGCAAGGATATCGGGACCATTATTTTTGAACGTCTTTTAACAATGTGTTACGTCTTCCGGCTGATGATGATGATGATAAATAATAATTAAATGGGGGGCCATACATGTCATAATACCAACAAATTACTAGAAATGGTTACATATACGTTACATATATACTTTATCTGATAAGCGGAAAACAAGCATACGGCCTGCCTATGGCTACCGTCGCCTATAGAAATTTAACACTCAAGGGGATTACCAGATTGGTAACCCCCTTTTTAAATGACCGCATATCATATGTATGAGGAAAGATCGAATAAGGAAGGCCGTTATACATTTTTACGGTGTGCGGCAAACTTGCTCTTGGCCAATTTTTATAACGGTATATATCCACCACTCTACATGCTCATTCTACGTCCATCGCATTTTCAAATTCAAACGATGTTCAGCAAATCTGACACCTTTCACTCAGGCTTAATGGCTTTTGTGGAGTTGTCATAGAGTAAGACATAATGTATTGTGTTCTTAGTTGACATGGTCAAGGTCAACGAAAGCTCTTACAGTTCTTATAATGCTAGATTTATTATGTTTTCTGTCAAAGAATAACACTTGGGCAGCTGAGCTAGCAAGGTACTTTTTTTAAGAGTTTTCTCGATAAACTAATAGTACAGTACTATGACAATCGGATTGCCCACTGCTGAACACAGCCTCCCTCTCTAATGAGATTTGTTAATCCCCACGTAGGCGTCTTGGGCATCGTGGTGTAATTATTATAATTATCAGTTTCTCAGCAGGTGCTGCTGCCCACCTTCGGCCAGTTTACCCAATAGGAGATGGGGAGGTCACCTGGCACCCCTAGGGCTAATAAAATAAAACTAATTGCTATACATAATATTGAATTGGTTTCTGTAACGAAATTGAAATTTCGCGTATTAGCCATTGGGCAGTTGATCGTGTTGCTCTAAGAATCAGCAGTGTGATTTGTAGTATTTCGGAAGGCCACACCTGGTGCTTGTTCCGTAACCTATACTCACATAAAAAATCGACATATCTGAAATGAAATGAAACATTTACTCCTAAAATGATGCACGGCTAAAATGTTTAATAAAATTTTGGTACTTGTTTTAAATAATTTAATAAAATGTTGATCCTCAATAACAGCAATTCTCCGAATTTTAGTTCTTGCGACACCCTACCACTCCACCTTGAGACTTTGAGAAACAATTTGGTTAAATTCAATTATTTCATAAGCCTCTGATTCGTAGCCATTACCGTTTTGAACATTATAATTAAAATTTAAAAGGTTACCTCGATTTTATCACAAAATTACTTTCTGCGACTCTCTGTTATGATTTTACCTAGGTAAGTAGTCAAAATTAAACAGTAGTTTTATGATTGTTTTTAATATGGTACCAATCTGCAATAATTAGCTTGATTTGCGGATTGGTACTTTCTCTTACATCGTCTCGGAATTTACTTTACCTCTCTGTATACACATATGTTGAATTACAATCCAGTTTAAAATATGTATAACATTTATAATTGACACAAGAAAATTAGCTGTAATTTGTTTTGTGTATCTAAATAAATAACTTAATGAACTATTTCAATTTATGTATCTATATAGGTACACATATATCAAATACCAAAGTAAAGATTCAACATAATTCCCTTCTCCCACTTCTAAGACGGTGTGGGTACCAACAATAGTTCTTTCACTTGTCAAACATACACATACTATTTTGGCTTCAATATAATAGTCGGCCCATTGCATTGTGACGCCCACCATCACCTCCTTAGAAATTCTCGTTGTAGAATTCCTTGGTCGTAAATGCCACGTATTTCTACTGTTATTATTAGCATTAGATTTCACAGTAACGCCTGAATCTATTCATTATCAAGAAAAATATTTTATAAGAAGATGTCTTACCTATATGCAACACAAAAAAGAATGTGAAATGTACGTATAAATAGTTTCTCTAGATATATTAAGTTAAAGTTTCAGAGCGTAGCAAAGCGATCCAACAATTACTAAAAGTGTTGGTAATTTGGTAGAAATCTAAGAATACCGTTGCAAAATCTGCAACTGACCAATCCTCTTAAACCTAAATGGGTCTTCTATGTTCCCTAGGGGCAAGAGCTTTAGATACTGGATAGAAGTCAACCAATCTTACCAAGAAGGTTATACTACACTGAAGGATGCATTTAAAACTTTTTAATTAAGTATAGTTTATTAATCTTTAGTCATGTTTTCTTTCCCTTTCACACTGGGGCATTCTTTTTTTTATAGAAGTAAAGTTAATTTATCCTTTATTATATTTTCTACAGTGAAAACGCTTATACAAAAAAAAAATATACCAAAAATGAAACCGACTGTGGTGGACCGTAGTGTGGATTCTTCCCAATGAAACAATGATAATTCCTTCGATAGTTCGTTCCTTTTATTCCTTAGGTCTTTTCGCTATGGAGGTCGGATTGCTACTGCATGATTTTGCCTTTATTTTATTTTATTTAGGGAGGACATAGATGCTGGCTACCGCCTGTGCGGTCGTCCAGCTCCACCGGGTTTTGGGCGAGGGCCTGGCCCTACAATAGCCCGGGAGGGAGAAGTGCCGAAGGCACTTCTCCCGAGACGGGCGTAGAAGGCGAAAAGCGCTTTCTACCTCCGTCTCCTGCGGACGCCGAAAACGTACCGCTATTATAGGAGGGGTTGACAGCGAGCTCAAGGGCACCACTGTGGTTCGGACCTCGGCTTGTCTCGCTGTCGAGAGACATGGGGGGGATCGGAGCAAAATGCCTCTGTGCAACTGCAGTGTTGCACAATTGGGCCCTACTGAATAATACTCTTTGACTATTTGGAGAGCAATTTATCGTGACCTTGTTTTTGCCTCGAGCTCGCCGGCGAGCTCGGTGTTTGATTGTGTGACCTCTAATTACCTCACACCTGGGGATTTTACCTCGACGACTTGCGGATAACGCTAAAGCTGCCAATGTAATGACTGCGATGGGGTCATCCGGGTCGTCTAATACCTGCCGTGGTCGGCGACGGGGGGGTTTGAAAAATGGGATAGAAGAGGCGGTCGAGTAGTTCGATGCCTGGACAACCAATGGGTTCGAGTGGTGGGGCGCTCGATCAAAGTATCGGCGGGCGCAGTCCTTATTGAACTGCGCTAAAGAGGGAAGGTTTAGGTCGCAATGCAACTCGGTGTTCCGGATATACCACGGAGCGCCGGTTGCACTACGAAGAAAACGGTTTTGAATGACTTGAAGCTTATGGAGATGGGCCTCACTAGCATGACTAAACACTACTGATGCGTAAGTCATGATGGGGCGGATGCAGGCAGTGTAAAGTGTCTTCTTATTACTAAGAGACATTTTACTCTCTTTGCGAATCAGGGGACCAAGGCGACCCATTACAAAGGCCGCTCTGTTACGGACGGTTGTTATATGATCGCTAAAGGTGAGATTCCGATCAAGGGTGACTCCGAGATATTTTGTTTTACTAACCCAGGGGATGGGTTGGTCGAACAAAGTTATAGGTTGCGGGTAACGGGGGCGGCCCTTCTCAGTAAAGTACATAGCTGCACTTTTAACTGGGTTGACCGCGATGCGCCATTTACGGAACCAGTCACCGATCTCGGTGATGGCCCGTTGGAGGGCGGGAATGGACTTTCTACTGATATGCCACCCAGTGGTATAAATAGCGGTATCATCCGCGTATTGGGCTAATAGGACGTTAGGCTGAGAGCGTGGGATGTCGCTGGTATACAGCGCGAAAAGAATGGGTGATAGCACGGAGCCCTGAGGGACTCCGGCTCTGACTGGGTGGGGGGAGGAGAGGGTGCCTTCCACGCGATAGCGAAAGCTTCTGGCTTTAAGGAAGTCTTGTAGGATGAGCACAAGACGTTCTGGCACGCCAAATTGGTATAGCTTGTAAATCAAGCCATTGTGCCAGACTTTGTCAAAAGCTTTCGCTACGTCGAGGAAGACTGCTAGCGTTGTCTGGGGTTTGGGGTACTTGTTAAAGCCCTCAATGATGTGCTCCGTGAGGCGGTGCACCTGTTGGACGCATGAGTGTCCGGGCCTGAAGCCAAACTGCTCATCTGGGATAAGGTGGTGTTCCTTAGCATGGGACTGGAGACGGTTTGCAAGTAACCGCTCGTAAAGTTTGCCTAAGGCACTGAGGAGGCTGATGGGGCGGTAACTGGTGGGGTCAGATGAGCTTTTGCCTGGTTTGTGAATGCCAATGACATTTGCACATTTCCAGGTGTCTGGGAATAAGCAGTGGCTCATAGCAGCATTGAAGATGCTGACTAGGAGATGGATGAGAGGAGGAGAGAGGGTTTTAAGAACCCTGTTGGAGATGCCATCGGCACCGGGGGATTTGCGCGGTCGGAGGGCCTTGATCAGTCTCGCCACCTCAGCGTAAGTCGCTAAGGTGATTGGTGGGAGTTCAGAGGTGACCACAGAGCTTTTACGTTCGACTTCAGCATCCACCGAATCGAGGTGAGCTTGGTCAACGTGATCTACGTTAGGGGAACACTGAGCCTCTAGGCTATCAGCTAGGCACTCAGCTTTGTCTTCGTCAAAGAACGCCGGGACTAGTGGGACTGGTCTGTATAAGGGAGGCATGTCGTTGTAGTTACTTCCTTTCATACCTCGCGCCAAGTCCCAATAAGCCTGGTGGCTTGGCACGAGGTTTGAAAGTTTGTCACCCCATTGTTGATCACGCAACTCAGACATGCGACTTTGAACCATGCGTTCAAAGTGGCGTTTCTTAGTTTTGTTCTCTTTACTGGGGTAAGAGTCGTAATGTCGGGTCACTGCTTTACTTTCCGTCACTAATCGTCTCACATCCGCTGGAATGACAAGGCGCCGGTCATCCGGCACCATGACCTCCTTTGCGGATGCACCTACTACGGTGGAGAGGTGATTAGTGAACGAATCGATCGCAAGGGTTACGTCATCTTTAGTCAGGATGTCGTCAGGGATCTTGTCAAGGTCCGGTGAACTGATAGCTTTTAGGGCAACGCCTAATTGCTTCCAGTTCACTATCGTCTTAGTGGGGCGGGGGAGGTCTGTTGTTGGGTCGGGACCTAGTCGCAGTATAATGGGTCGGTGGTCAGAGTGAAGCTCGTGAACCACTTCTATGGAGCGTAACTGGAGTGTTACGCCTCTGAGTAGTGCCATGTCAAGCAAGTCAGGTCGAAAGTCTTCCGTGTGAGGGTAGTGAGTGGGCTCAGTGGGCGCAATTATGTCAAAATTAAGTTCTGCTACTAGTTTTTCAAGTGCAATGCCTCTGGGATTGTTGACGTTACAATTCCATAGGATGTGCTTACTATTGAAGTCGCCAATCAGAAGGACGGCGCTTCCTAATGAGAACAATGCTTCTAAGTCAGCTCGGACGATCGGCTTTTGACAAGCTTGGTAACAGGACGCTATGACTATAGGTTGATGACCAGTCATAGCTAGAAGGCAACAAGATGCTTCCATATTAACAAGAGTCGGGGTAGGTAAGGGGATGCAGTGCAGGGACCTTTTGTAATAGATAAGAGTGCCTCCCCCACGGGAGTTCACTCTATCATCACGTACCGTTCTGTAATTGGCAAACCTAGGGTTCGCCTTCCCCGGTTTTAGAAGGGTTTCCTGCACGCATATAATGTCGATAAGGTGGGTGCAACAAAAGTCGTGGACAAGGTCACGTTGTCTAAAGAAACCGTTAGCGTTGAATGACGCTAACGAAACTGAGCGCGGTTTCGTGCGTGCGGTTGTACTACCCATAGTGGTTGTACTGGGGAGGGGCCTGGGGAACGAAGCGCTTAAGGGCGCTTAGTAAGTTCGCGTGTTCCAATGTGTATTGGATCACGTCCGCTGGGGATTGAGCGTATTGCATCTTGTGGAATAGCTCTTGTACCTCATTGATGTCAACCGACATAGCCAGATCGCTGACTAGGTTGATTGCCTCTTGAAGAGGGGCAGCCATCAATGGCATAGGTGGAGCTTGAGGCCGGGAAGCGGCGCGGGGAGGCGCGCGAATGGTGTTGGCGACGGGTGCCGGGAGCGCGGGGCGAGCCGGGGCCGGTGCGCGGGCAGGGGCCGCGGCGCGGGCGGGTGCGGGTGCGGGCGCGGGTGCGGGCGCGCGGGCCGGGGCGCGGGCGGTAGCGACGGTCTTAACCATACTGGGTGGTTTAGACCATGCGTTACGGGCTGGGAGCGGCGCGGGTATTACCTGTGAGGCAGGTACTACCGTTAATTTAGGGCTTACCCGTTGGTAACGGTCGTAAGAGGGACGGGTCGGCCTATGCCTTGCCACCCTGTGGTTCACTCGTGGTGCTTTAGGGCAGCCACGGTAATTCGCGGTATGCCCTTGAGCACCGCATAGAACACAGCTGGGTGGGTCCGGCGAATCCCGGGTGCGAGTGCACGCTGCTGTCGCGTGATCGCCTAGGCACTTAACGCACCTAGCGCGAGCGAAGCAGAAACGGGAGGCGTGCCCGTATAGTTGGCAGTTATGGCACTGCGAGGGACTCCCATTCTTGTATGGGGCTTGGACATCGAGTCCTGAGAGGCCACAGACCTTTTTTAAATTAAAAATGGCCTTGCCTTCAGGAGTACGATCTAGTACTACGAGTACTAGATCGTAGGGGCTGCGGTCCTTCCCGCTGTACATGCGGTGAACTGCATGTACGGGGAAGTCTTGTGCCTTCAGGTCGGCACATACCGAGTCGGTATGTACCTCCTTGGGCACACCGCGGATGACCACTCGGAGGACTTTCTCCTCTTCGAGCGCATAAGTGTGAAAACTTATGCTCTCGTGGCGGAGGAGTTTAGTTAGCGCTCTGTGGTCGCTAATGGTGGAAACTTGGACTTTAATGCCCTGCTGCGTGGAGCGGGCATTAGTATAGTGGATCCCACGATCCGAAACTAAACGGGACAGCATGTCCCATTTGGTTTTGTCCTGAATGAACAGGGGCGGAGGCGGTTTTTCGCGGCGCGCGCTCGCGTCCTGAGGGGACGCGGCAGTGGTGGCCGGAGCGGAGGGAGGAGACGCGGGGCGCGGGGCGGGGGTCGGCTTCTTGCCGGAGGCGGGGGCCTTAGCGGGTGCCTTGGCGGGAGGGGCGGAAGTTGCGCAACTAGCGGCTTTAGGAGCACGCTTGCGCTTTCTATCTACGACGGTATAGCCGTCGTTATCTGAGTCCGAGTCAGTGCGTAAAGCGCGACTCGGATCTACCTCCATCTCCGCTTCAGAGTCCGAAGTGGGCTCGACAACGGCGATGGAGGGACGGGTGCTCGCTGGCCTCCCGATCGGTGAGCGCGAGCGAGACCTCTCACGGGGAGGGGCTGCCACCGTGCGTCTGTTGTCTGGGCCCGGAGCGGGCGAAAGCGGACTGTCCTCTGAGAAGGACCGGGTCAGAGGAGGGACGTTGGCCTCCGGGTTTGAAGTCCCGGAGGGAGCGATGAGAGTGTCCGTGAAGCGGGCATTCTCTTCCTCTTCTAGGAGTTGCATATGTGCAACGTATAGATCGGGGTGGCGGAGGGCGAAGGTCTGAAGGACCTGCACCTCACCGTTAGAGGGACGGGACTGCATCCTGAGGGGAATACTCAGGACGCCCTATCCAGGGTTTGAATTCCCTCACACACCTTGTGAGCTCACTGTGTGAGAGGGAGTGTGTACCTACGGTGTGCCCTAGTTGTGTACCCTCTCCGAGCTTTTTTCTCGGCGGAGAGGGGTGCTCCTAAGCGCTACTCCGGGTTTGACTAGGGGCGACCCCAAGGCCAGAATTCCGGAGCCCAGCTTGCTTCGGCTGACCCGTGAAGCGGGAAAGGCCACGGTGCAAGGTTAAACCAAAACAACAACAGTGGCCGTTGTCACCGTAGGGTGTCACACTGCGACCGCAGCAAATGGCGGATTTGATCGTTCAGACGGGTTTGGCTGACGCTACCCCACGCCTGAACGACGTCGCTTAACAGCACAAAGTGTGTTGTTACGCGACTGTTACTATGTTGTGTCGGATAGTAAAGTGGTGAAATGCGCACCGAAAAGTGCGGTCGAAGCAAGACCACCAGCCCGATATGATGTTGTTCGTCCGAAACAAGGGACTGGGTAGGTGGTAATGCCAGACGTCTTAGAGCGCCTCTGCGCGACGGCACGGCGAGCTCGTAGCTCGCGTTGCTCGGCGTTCGGCGGCTGCTCAGCTTCTGCACACAAAACAAAAACTTCGTCAGGACTGCGTATTCCAAGGCACTGGTCTGCAACTAGCGTCGGAACGATGACCCGAGTGAGACGGCAATAGTGCGGGGACTATTGCGGTCTCCCTGGGAGATACTGGCGGAGCTGTAGACAGGTGTGCACGGCGTGGCGGCACAGGTCGGAATGATTGATGATTTTGCCCAAAAATCGGCTGTTTATATACAGTGGGCCCTAACATATTTCCTATTCTACTATTGCGTAGTGCAATCCTATCAATTTGTTACTTAGCCAATTACAACGTAGAAAGGGATAGAGATACTGTTGTCTAGCTCACACAATTTCTTACTGTTTAATAACCTAGCTTTACCGATCGGAGAGCACCTATTGCTTCTCGCTCGCTATCTATCTTTGTCTAACACTTTATTTATTAACTAGTGAACTATTGCGATACCAAAACAACCTTATTCTACGTATCCTAGCCTGACTACTAATTTACAAACATAATAATATATACAATTCTTAATCTAAGTTCGGAGTCCCGGGCTATTGTAGGGCCAGGCCCTCGCCCAAAACCCGGTGGAGCTGGACGACCGCACAGGCGGTAGCCAGCATCTATGTCCTCCCTAAACAAACAAACAAACAAGTTCGGAGTCCGCAACATTTCTCCCCCCGGCGCAGCCTGCGTAGCCTCTTCTTCTACCAGGACGACGATCTTGCTCACTGGTCTCTTGAAGATGCCGGTTCTCGTTCGGACGTCTGCGACTCGAACTCCTCCGTCTGGTCTCTCGTACGTGCGTTCGACGATCCCTCTTGGCCACACGTTTCTTGGCAGTGTGTGGTCGACGACGATGACGATGTCTCCAACCCGAAGCGGCCGCTTATAACTTGTGGGTTTGCCACGGGGTACCAATGTAGGTAGGTACTCCTTTACCCAGCGTCGCCAAAAGTGGTCAGCGAGTGCTAGGCTGGCCCTCCAGGTGCGTCGGTCGGCCTCACTGCACGGTCCGGTGAGGGGTAGGCCGTCGGATGACCCCAACAAGAAGTGGTTTGGAGTCAGGGCCTCGGGGTCTTCGGGGCTCACGCTGACGTGGGTCAGCGGTCTTGCGTTTATGGAGAACTCCGCTTCGGTCAGCAGAGTGCTCAGTACCTCTTCTGTCGGCTCCTTCTCGTTCAGTGTGGCGGCTAGTGCAGTTTTGACAGATCGCACTAGTCGCTCCCATGCGCCACCTTGGTTCGGCGCGCCAGGCGGTATGAAGCGCCACTCCATACGATGCCGCAGTGCTTCGTCTTCCAGCGCAGGCGTCCATTCTCTGTATGCGTTCCTCAGCTCCTTGTCCGCTCCTCTGAAGTTGGTGGCGTTGTCCGAATACATTATTCTCGGCCATCCCCTGCGCGCCGCCATCCGTCGAAGCGCCATGATTGCAGAGCTCGTAGATAGTGAGTTTACGATCTCCAGATGCAATGCGCGAGTCGTGAGGCACGTGTATAGGGCACCCCATCTCTTCTCTCGGCGTCTTCCGACCCTTACGATCATAGGGCCGAAGTAGTCCACCCCACAGTTGGAAAAGGGGCGCTGGAACGGCTCGAGTCGGGCGCGTGGTAAGTCTCCCGTCGCTGGAATCTGTGGCTTCGTTTTTCTTACTTTGCAGAGCGCGCAGTATTTTTCAATAGTGCGCACCGTGGGTCGTAGGTGAATGACCCAATACCTCTGACGTAGGTCATTCGTCACGCGCTCCCTGTTAGCGTGACCCGACGCGCAGTGTTCCCGCAGCACGATGAGTCGTGTGACACGGTGGCGGCCGTCGAGGATGATTGGTCGCTTCGTCTCTAGAGGTGCCGTAGCAGCTCCAATGCGCCCTTTCACCCGCAGGATTCCATCCTCTTCTAACACCGGGTCCAACCGGAACAATCGGCTCGCCTTACTGAGCGGACGAGATGCCTTCAGTCTGTCGATCTCGTCCCGAAAGCTTTCTTTCTGTGCGCGTCGTATCAAAGCGCGTTCCGCTTCTTCTATATGTCGGTGTTCCATTTTCGCAGCTCGGCGTCGACATTTATCGATGAATGTCAGTACGCGCGCTGCAGCTCTGACCATGGTTTCATATTTGGAGAAGCGCTCGGGGTCGGGTAACCAATCGTTGCACGTCTTGTCGTCTTCGGTGACGTGCAATAGTACCTCTTCATTATTTTCATCGCTGAATGCTTCTGTTGGCCACTGATCTTCTGGTTGTCGTAAGAAGTCTGGCCCTCGAAACCACCGGTCGTTGGCGGTGATGGGCGTGTTCGCGAACCTTGTCGCGTCGTCAGCTACGTTCTCGCTAGTGGGCACCCATCGCCATTCCTCTTTGTGGGTGAGCTCGGCTAGTTCACCCAGGCGATGCGCGACGAAGGGAGTGTACCGCCGGGCGTCGTGTCGTACCCAGTGGATCACGGTCATTGAGTCAGTCCAATACGTTGTTCTCTTTACTTCGACTCGATGTTCTCTCTTAATTGCGTCGGCAAGTCTTGCACCGATGATCGCCGCCTGTAGTTCTAGGCGTGGAATAGTCTGTGCTCGCCGTGGTGCCACCTTAGCTTTGGCAGCCACGAGACTGAGACTGTAGCTTCCGTCGGGCCGCGCGACGCGCCAATAGGCTACCGCAGAGTAAGCCTGTGCGCTGGCATCGCATAGCACATGTAGCTCTAGCTCTCGCCGCTCTTCCAAAGCGTATCTTCTTTCTAGTCGGAGGCAGGAGAGGCCGGAGAGATGACCCAACCATGCGGCAAACAGCTCGTTCTCTTCTGCAGGTATTGGCTCGTCCCACGACATTTTCAAATTCCACAAGCTTTGCAGTATTATTTTCGCTCGTATCGTGTAGTGACTTAACAGTCCAAGCGGGTCGTATATGGACATCACTGCACTTAGCGCTTCTCTCTTGGTCGGCGCGCGTTCTCGTGCGCGTACTTCACTGGGCACTCGGTTCATGGAAACGTTGAAACCCAACTCGTCTCGTTCGGCGTTCCAATAGAGTCCGAGAATCTTGCTTTCGGGCCCGTTTTTTCCCAATTGTGTCGGCGTAGTCGCACGTAGTTCCGTAGGTACTTCTTGTAGCACGTCATCTTCATTAGTGCTCCAACCTCGCAGTATGAAGCCGGCGACTGCGTGTACCGTGCGCAATTCTGACACGACACGGCGGGCTTCATCGTTGTCGTCATAACTCGCCACCAAGTCGTCCATGTAGTGATCGCGTGTTATGGCTTCGCAGGCGAGTGGGTGCGTTTGGGCGTGCACTCTCGCGTTGTGATCTCGAACGTAGTGCGCCATGAATGGTGAGCTCGTGGCGCCGAAGATCATACTCGTCATTTTATAATGTTGAGGTGGCTTCGTTCTGTCTGAGCCCCTCCACAGGAACTGCTGCGCCGGCTGATCTTGCGGGCGTATTTTCACTTGAAGAAACATTTCTTGAATGTCTGCCGTTACCGCGATGCGTTTCTCTCTGAATCGAAACAGAATTCCGGGCAGTGACTTTAATAGATCTGGCCCTTCCAAAAGATGATCGTTCAGACTGACTCCATGACTTCTTGCTGCTGCGTCGAATACCAATCGCTGTTTGCCAGGCTTGTTCGGATTCTGGACGGCAAAGTGCGGTAGGTACCAGCTGAGAGGACTCGACTTCTCTGTACCGTCACATGGCTCGGCGTACCCCTTTTGCAGTAAGTTGTCTATTTGCTTAGAGTATTCTCTCGCGAAGTCGGGATCGGCATCCATTTTCTGCTCAATCTTGTGCAGACGACGAAGTGCCATGTTGAAGCTTGGAGGTAGCTTCATGTCATCTTTCTTCCATGGCAGTCCGACTTCGTAGCCTTTCTCAGTTTTCTTCGTTGTTTCTTCAATTATTTTGATCGCTCTTGTATCAGCGTCACTCACGCGTGGCTTGTGTGCGACGCCTACAGCTTCAATGCTGAAGTGATGTTCTACCAGGTCGTGGAGGCGTTGGTTCTGCTGCTCGTTCGCGTCTACACCGTGTTCGAGTGTGTAGACATGCAGCACGCTATCCTGGTTTCTGACCATATATCGTGGCATCGTTCCATGTATCACCCAGCCGAGTCGAGTGCGTGACGCGGCTGGTTGGTTCGGTTCGCCAACTCGTAGCTCTTGCGACACGATGTACTCCCAGTGGTCTGCCCCCACTAGGACTCCGGGTTGCACCGTGTCGTAGCATACTTCGTTTCTCGGTAAGCTCCGAAGATGCTCTTGCTCCAGCAGTGTACTTGGAATCGACTGCCGGAGCAATTTCATATTCTTCAGCGTTCGTGCTCGTAGTCGGTGTAGCACGTTATCGGCGCTTCGTAGGTGTACGGTGACCAACTTGCTGTTTCGTTCCTGTTGCGTCATGTTTACGCCTTGCATTCGAAGTGGCAGCGACGGACCCTTTGCGCCAATGCTTTGCGCCAACTCGCTGTCGATCAGAGAGATCGTAGCCCCTTCGTCGAAGAGGGCGTAGGTGTCGACCTCTCCGCTCGGTCCGACGACTGTGACCGGGCACATTTTCAGCAGCACTGTCTTCTGGTTGGTGGCGGTTGAGGTTGCCACCGTCAGAACAGACTCCGTGCTGCTGCTGTTGTCTGCCTGCACCCCAGATGTAGTCGGGCGGTCTTCCCTGTGCAGCGTAGCGTGATGCGGGTGCGGGCATTGATTGACCCCGCACGGTTTGGCTCGGCAGTTTTGGCGTCGGTGTTTCTTTGATACGCATTTGAAACACAATTTCTTGCCGCGCACTACTTCCCACCGTTGATCAGTTGGCAGGGATTTGTACTTCGGGCATTCTAGCAGGCGGTGATTTTTCTCGCAACATGCGCATGGCTCTTGTTGTTCTTCTTCCGTTACGTTGTACATGGCGGTCATCCGTTTCTTAGTCGTGTTGAGAATCGCAGGCCTTGATTCCCTTCTTGCGAACGTGCTTGCTGCGTTGCTCGTAGACGGTGCGTAGCTATATCGCAGCGCTCGATCCGCTTCACGCATAAGGAAGCGCGATAGCGTGACGATCTCTGGGTCTGTCGTCCCCTCCTGCTCACTCGCATAGTCACACCAACGTGACCTAATGTGCGGGCTCAGTTTGTCCAAAGCTTCACGGGCCAGCATGGGGTTGAAGAGATACCCATGTCGGCCAATGCTTTTGAACACGCACACTACATTCTGTAGCTTGACGGCGAAACTGTTCAGTTCTATCGCCGATGACCCCGGTTTCGGTAGTTTCTTCAGGTCATCCAGTGCACGGTCGATGATGATCTCGGGCCTTCCAAAACATTGCTCCAGAGTCTTCATTATAGCTTCAGGTTCGTTTGCGGTGAATAGTAGGGCAGCAACCAGTTCACGTGCTTCCCCTTTCAAGCAACTTCGTAGTCGTTGCAGATTTTCTGTCGGCGTCAGCTGGTAGATATCTGTAGAGTCCCGGAAAGCTGCCTTGAATGCCAACCACTCGCTCGGCGTACCGGTGAATGCAGGTAGGTCAGGGCACTTGACCCGCGGTCGCGCTATCTTCTCCATAGCCTCCGTTAGGGCGTCGATGTTACTCCTCGATCGGATAGGAGTGGTCGATCTCTCCCGCACGGTGAACCGCAGCTGTCGTTCGTCCTTTGCATTACTCGCTTTCGTTGCACCCCGTTTCTCCCCCCGTGGGGTGAGGGCTTGGGTCTAGAACCAGGCGTCCACCTTTTGTTGGTGGTCGGTAATGGCGTCTTCATGTATGCTTTCTCGTTCATCTTGCATAGCCGCTAGGTCGACGGCTAGTCTCTTCTCTATCAGCTCCGCTTCTATCGCTATCTCTTTCTTCTTCAAGGCGGCGAGCTTCTCCGCCGCTTCCAATTCTGCCATCCGCGTTCTGGTGACAGTACTGGCGGTCGATCGTACTGACCGTACAGACCGCACGGGGGATCTCCTTAGTCTGCCCTCCGTGTGTGGTACCCTAGAGGTATGGGCAACCTCCGCAGTACGTGGCGCCGGTGACGCCGGCGGATCCAGTGACAATCTTCTCTGACGTTCCATTTCGATGCGATGTAGGTCACTCGCCGTAGGTAACATTTCTTGCAACTCGCGTTCTAGTTGCGGCCGTTCTTCGTCGCGTCGCTCCTCTGCCGCGTCGATTTGGCTTCTTGTTACCACCATGCTTGAGACCTCAACCCGGGGTTAGAATCCGGCTCGAAGAGGCTGTGGTGGACCGTAGTGTGGATTCTTCCCAATGAAACAATGATAATTCCTTCGATAGTTCGTTCCTTTTATTCCTTAGGTCTTTTCGCTATGGAGGTCGGATTGCTACTGCATGATTTTGCCTTTTTTTTTTTTTTTTAGGGAGGACATAGATGCTGGCTACCGCCTGTGCGGTCGTCCAGCTCCACCGGGTTTTGGGCGAGGGCCTGGCCCTACAATAGCCCGGGAGGGAGAAGTGCCGAAGGCACTTCTCCCGAGACGGGCGTAGAAGGCGAAAAGCGCTTTCTACCTCCGTCTCCTGCGGACGCCGAAAACGTACCGCTATTATAGGAGGGGTTGACAGCGAGCTCAAGGGCACCACTGTGGTTCGGACCTCGGCTTGTCTCGCTGTCGAGAGACATGGGGGGGATCGGAGCAAAATGCCTCTGTGCAACTGCAGTGTTGCACAATTGGGCCCTACTGAATAATACTCTTTGACTATTTGGAGAGCAATTTATCGTGACCTTGTTTTTGCCTCGAGCTCGCCGGCGAGCTCGGTGTTTGATTGTGTGACCTCTAATTACCTCACACCTGGGGATTTTACCTCGACGACTTGCGGATAACGCTAAAGCTGCCAATGTAATGACTGCGATGGGGTCATCCGGGTCGTCTAATACCTGCCGTGGTCGGCGACGGGGGGGTTTGAAAAATGGGATAGAAGAGGCAGTCGAGTAGTTCGATGCCTGGACAACCAATGGGTTCGGGTGGTGGGGCGCTCGATCAAAGTATCGGCGGGCGCAGTCCTTATTGAACTGCGCTAAAGAGGGAAGGTTTAGGTCGCAATGCAACTCGGTGTTCCGGATATACCACGGAGCGCCGGTTGCACTACGAAGAAAACGGTTTTGAATGACTTGAAGCTTATGGAGATGGGCCTCACTAGCATGACTAAACACTACTGATGCGTAAGTCATGATGGGGCGGATGCAGGCAGTGTAAAGTGTCTTCTTATTTCTAAGAGACATTTTACTCTCTTTGCGAATCAGGGGACCAAGGCGACCCATTACAAAGGCCGCTCTGTTACGGACGGTTGTTATATGATCGCTAAAGGTGAGATTCCGATCAAGGGTGACTCCGAGATATTTTGTTTTACTAACCCAGGGGATGGGTTGGTCGAACAAAGTTATAGGTTGCGGGTAACGGGGGCGGCCCTTCTCAGTAAAGTACATAGCTGCACTTTTAACTGGGTTGACCGCGATGCGCCATTTACGGAACCAGTCACCGATCTCGGTGATGGCCCGTTGGAGGGCGGGAATGGACTTTCTACTGATATGCCACCCAGTGGTATAAATAGCGGTATCATCCGCGTATTGGGCTAATAGGACGTTAGGCTGAGAGCGTGGGATGTCGCTGGTATACAGCGCGAAAAGAATGGGTGATAGCACGGAGCCCTGAGGGACTCCGGCTCTGACTGGGTGGGGGGAGGAGAGGGTGCCTTCCACGCGATAGCGAAAGCTTCTGGCTTTAAGGAAGTCTTGTAGGATGAGCACAAGACGTTCTGGCACGCCAAATTGGTATAGCTTGTAAATCAAGCCATTGTGCCAGACTTTGTCAAAAGCTTTCGCTACGTCGAGGAAGACTGCTAGCGTTGTCTGGGGTTTGGGGTACTTGTTAAAGCCCTCAATGATGTGCTCCGTGAGGCGGTGCACCTGTTGGACGCATGAGTGTCCGGGCCTGAAGCCAAACTGCTCATCTGGGATAAGGTGGTGTTCCTTAGCATGGGACTGGAGACGGTTTGCAAGTAACCGCTCGTAAAGTTTGCCTAAGGCACTGAGGAGGCTGATGGGGCGGTAACTGGTGGGGTCAGATGAGCTTTTGCCTGGTTTGTGAATGCCAATGACATTTGCACATTTCCAGGTGTCTGGGAATAAGCAGTGGCTCATAGCAGCATTGAAGATGCTGACTAGGAGATGGATGAGAGGAGGAGAGAGGGTTTTAAGAACCCTGTTGGAGATGCCATCGGCACCGGGGGATTTGCGCGGTCGGAGGGCCTTGATCAGTCTCGCCACCTCAGCGTAAGTCGCTAAGGTGATTGGTGGGAGTTCAGAGGTGACCACAGAGCTTTTACGTTCGACTTCAGCATCCACCGAATCGAGGTGAGCTTGGTCAACGTGATCTACGTTAGGGGAACACTGAGCCTCTAGGCTATCAGCTAGGCACTCAGCTTTGTCTTCGTCAAAGAACGCTGGGACTAGTGGGACTGGTCTGTATAAGGGAGGCATGTCGTTGTAGTTACTTCCTTTCATACCTCGCGCCAAGTCCCAGTAAGCCTGGTGGCTTGGCACGAGGTTTGAAAGTTTGTCACCCCATTGTTGATCACGCAACTCAGACATGCGACTTTGAACCATGCGTTCAAAGTGGCGTTTCTTAGTTTTGTTCTCTTTACTGGGGTAAGAGTCGTAATGTCGGGTCACTGCTTTACTTTCCGTCACTAATCGTCTCACATCCGCTGGAATGACAAGGCGCCGGTCGTCCGGCACCATGACCTCCTTTGCGGATGCACCTACTACGGTGGAGAGGTGATTAGTGAACGAATCGATCGCAAGGGTTACGTCATCTTTAGTCAGGATGTCGTCAGGGATCTTGTCAAGGTCCGGTGAACTGATAGCCTTTAGGGCAACGCCTAATTGCTTCCAGTTCACTATCGTCTTAGTGGGGCGGGGGAGGTCTGTTGTTGGGTCGGGACCTAGTCGCAGTATAATGGGTCGGTGGTCAGAGTGAAGCTCGTGAACCACTTCTATGGAGCGTAACTGGAGTGTTACGCCTCTGAGTAGTGCCATGTCAAGCAAGTCAGGTCGAAAGTCTTCCGCGTGAGGGTAGTGAGTGGGCTCAGTGGGCGCAATTATGTCAAAATTAAGTTCTGCGACTAGTTTTTCAAGTGCAATGCCTCTGGGATTGTTGACGTTACAATTCCATAGGATGTGCTTACTATTGAAGTCGCCAATCAGAAGGACGGCGCTTCCTAATGAGAACAATGCTTCTAAGTCAGCTCGGACGATCGGCTTTTGACAAGCTTGGTAACAGGACGCTATGACTATAGGTTGATGACCAGTCATAGCTAGGAGGCAACAAGATGCTTCCATATTAACAAGAGTCGGGGTAGGTAGGGGGATGCAGTGCAGGGACCTTTTGTAATAGATAAGAGTGCCTCCCCCACGGGAGTTCACTCTATCATCACGTACCGTTCTGTAATTGGCAAACCTAGGGTTCGCCTTCCCCGGTTTTAGAAGGGTTTCCTGCACGCATATAATGTCGATAAGGTGGGTGCAACAAAAGTCGTGGACAAGGTCACGTTGTCTAAAGAAACCGTTAGCGTTGAATGACGCTAACGAAACTGAGCGCGGTTTCGTGCGTGCGGTTGTACTACCCATAGTGGTTGTACTGGGGAGGGGCCTGGGGAACGAAGCGCTTAAGGGCGCTTAGTAAGTTCGCGTGTTCCAATGTGTATTGGATCACGTCCGCTGGGGATTGAGCGTATTGCATCTTGTGGAATAGCTCTTGTACCTCATTGATGTCAACCGACATAGCCAGATCGCTGACTAGGTTGATTGCCTCTTGAAGAGGGGCAGCCATCAATGGCATAGGTGGAGCTTGAGGCCGGGAAGCGGCGCGGGGAGGCGCGCGAATGGTGTTGGCGACGGGTGCCGGGAGCGCGGGGCGAGCCGGGGCCGGTGCGCGGGCAGGGGCCGCGGCGCGGGCGGGTGCGGGTGCGGGTGCGGGCGCGCGGGCCGGGGCGCGGGCGGTAGCGACGGTCTTAACCATACTGGGTGGCTTAGACCATGCGTTACGGGCTGGGAGCGGCGCGGGTATTACCTGTGAGGCAGGTACTACCGTTAGTTTCGGGCTTACCCGTTGGTAACGGTCGTAAGAGGGACGGGTCGGCCTATGCCTTGCCACCCTGTGGTTCACTCGTGGTGCTTTAGGGCAGCCACGGTAATTCGCGGTATGCCCTTGAGCACCGCATAAAACACAGCTGGGTGGGTCCGGCGAATCCCGGGTGCGAGTGCACGCTGCTGTCGCGTGATCGCCTAGGCACTTAACGCACCTAGCGCGAGCGAAGCAGAAACGGGAGGCGTGCCCGTATAGTTGGCAGTTATGGCACTGCGAGGGACTCCCATTCTTGTATGGGGCTTGGACATCGAGTCCTGAGAGGCCACAGACCTTTTTTAAATTAAAAATGGCCTTGCCTTCAGGAGTACGATCTAGTACTACGAGTACTAGATCGTAGGGGCTGCGGTCCTTCCCGCTGTACATGCGGTGAACTGCATGTACGGGGAAGTCTTGTGCCTTCAGGTCGGCACATACCGAATCGGTATGTACCTCCTTGGGCACACCGCGGATGACCACTCGGAGGACTTTCTCCTCTTCGAGCGCATAAGTGTGAAAACTTATGCTCTCGTGGCGGAGGAGTTTAGTTAGCGCTCTGTGGTCGCTAATGGTGGAAACTTGGACTTTAATGCCCTGCTGCGTGGAGCGGGCATTAGTATAGTGGATCCCACGATCCGAAACTAAACGGGACAGCATGTCCCATTTGGTTTTGTCCTGAATGAACAGGGGCGGAGGCGGTTTTTCGCGGCGCGCGCTCGCATCCTGAGGGGACGCGGCAGTGGTGGCCGGAGCGGAGGGAGGAGACGCGGGGCGCGGGGCGGGGGTCGGCTTCTTGCCGGAGGCGGGGGCCTTAGCGGGTGCCTTGGCGGGAGGGGCGGAAGTTGCGCAACTAGCGGCTTTAGGAGCACGCTTGCGTTTTCTGTCTACGACGGTATAGCCGTCGTTATCGGAGTCCGAGTCAGTGCGTAAGGCGCGACTCGGATCTACTTCCATCTCCGTTTCGGAGTCCGAAGTGGGCTCGACAACGGCGATGGAGGGACGGGTGCTCGCTGGCCTCCCGATCGGTGAGCGCGAGCGAGACCTCTCACGGGGAGGGGCTGCCACCGTGCGTCTGTTGTCTGGGCCCGGAGCGGGCGAAAGCGGACTGTCCTCTGAGAAGGACCGGGTCAGAGGAGGGACGTTGGCCTCCGGGTTTGAAGTCCCGGAGGGAGCGATGAGAGTGTCCGTGAAGCGGGCATTCTCTTCTTCTTCTAGGAGTTGCATATGTGCAACGTATAGATCGGGGTGGCGGAGGGCGAAGGTCTGAAGGACCTGCACCTCACCGTTAGAGGGACGGGACTGCATCCTGAGGGGAATACTCAGGACGCCCTATCCAGGGTTTGAATTCCCTCACACACCTTGTGAGCTCACTGTGTGAGAGGGAGTGTGTACCTACGGTGTGCCCTAGTTGTGTACCCTCTCCGAGCTTTTTTCTCGGCGGAGAGGGGTGCTCCTAAGCGCTACTCCGGGTTTGACTAGGGGCGACCCCAAGGCCAGAATTCCGGAGCCCAGCTTGCTTCGGCTGACCCGTGAAGCGGGAAAGGCCACGGTGCAAGGTTAAACCAAAACAACAACAGTGGCCGTTGTCACCGTAGGGTGTCACACTGCGACCGCAGCAAATGGCGGATTTGATCGTTCAGACGGGTTTGGCTGACGCTACCCCACGCCTGAACGACGTCGCTTAACAGCACAAAGTGTGTTGTTACGCGACTGTTACTATGTTGTGTCGGATAGTAAAGTGGTGAGATGCGCACCGAAAAGTGCGGTCGAAGCAAGACCACCAGCCCGATATGATGTTGTTCGTCCGAAACAAGGGACTGGGTAGGTGGTAATGCCAGACGTCTTAGAGCGCCTCTGCGCGACGGCACGGCGAGCTCGTAGCTCGCGTTGCTCGGCGTTCGGCGGCTGCTCAGCTTCTGCACACAAAACAAAAACTTCGTCAGGACTGCGTATTCCAAGGCACTGGTCTGCAACTAGCGTCGGAACGATGACCCGAGTGAGACGGCAATAGTGCGGGGACTATTGCGGTCTCACTGGGAGATACTGGCGGAGCTGTAGACAGGTGTGCACGGCGTGGCGGCACAGGTCGGAATGTGATGATTTTGCCCAAAAATCGGCTTTTTTTTTTTTTTTTTTTTTTAGGGAGGACATAGATGCTGGCTACCGCCTGTGCGGTCGTCCAGCTCCACCGGGTTTTGGGCGAGGGCCTGGCCCTACAATAGCCCGGGAGGGAGAAGTGCCGAAGGCACTTCTCCCGAGACGGGCGTAGAAGGCGAAAAGCGCCTTCTACCTCCGTCTCCTGCGGACGCCGAAAACGTACCGCTATTATAGGAGGGGTTGACAGCGAGCTCAAGGGCACCACTGTGGTTCGGACCTCGGCTTGTCTCACTGTCGAGAGACATGGGGGGGATCGGAGCAAAATGCCTCTGTGCAACTGCAGTGTTGCACAATTGGGCCCTACTGAATAAAACTCTTTGACTATTTGGAGAGCAATTTATCGTGACCTTGTTTTTGCCTCGAGCTCGCCGGCGAGCTCGGTGTTTGATTGTGTGACCTCTAATTACCTCACACCTGGGGATTTTACCTCGACGACTTGCGGATAACGCTAAAGCTGCCAATGTAATGACTGCGATGGGGTCATCCGGGTCGTCTAATACCTGCCGTGGTCGGCGACGGGGGGGTTTGAAAAATGGGATAGAAGAGGCGGTCGAGTAGTTCGATGCCTGGACAACCAATGGGTTCGAGTGGTGGGGCGCTCGATCAAAGTATCGGCGAGCGCAGTCCTTATTGAACTGCGCTAAAGAGGGAAGGTTTAGGTCGCAGTGCAACTCGGTGTTCCGGACATACCACGGAGCGCCGGTTGCACTACGAAGAAAACGATTTTGAATGACTTGAAGCTTGTGGAGATGGGCCTCACTAGCATGACTAAACACTACTGATGCGTAAGTCATGATGGGGCGGATGCAGGCAGTGTAAAGTGTCTTCTTATTACTAAGAGACATTTTACTCTCTTTGCGAATCAGGGGACCAAGGCGACCCATTACAAAGGCCGCTCTGTTTCGGACGGTTGTTATATGATCGCTAAAGGTGAGATTCCGATCAAGGGTGACTCCGAGATATTTTGTTTTACTAACCCAGGGGATGGGTTGGTCAAACAAAGTTAAAGGTTGCGGGTAACGGGGGCGAGTCTTCTCAGTAAAGTACATAGCTGCACTTTTAACTGGGTTGACCGCGATGCGCCATTTACGGAACCAGTCACCGATCTCGGTGATGGCCCGTTGGAGGGCGAAAATGGACTTTCTGCTGATACGCCACCCAGTGGTATAAATAGCGGTATCATCCGCGTATTGGGCCAATAGGACGTCTGGCTGAGAGCGTGGGATGTCGCTGGTATACAGCGCGAAGAGAATGGGTGATAGCACGGAGCCCTGAGGGACTCCGGCTCTGACTGGGTGGGGGGAGGAGAGGGTGCCTTCCACGCGATAGCGAAAGCTTCTGGCTTTAAGGAAGTCTTGTAGGATGAGCACAAGACGTTCTGGCACGCCAAGTTGGTATAGCTTGTAAATCAAGCCATTGTGCCAGACTTTGTCAAAAGCTTTCGCCACGTCGAGGAAGACTGCTAGCGTGGTCTGGGGTTTGGGGTACTTGTTAAAGCCCTCAATGATGTGCTCCGTGAGGCGGTGCACCTGTTGGACGCATGAGTGTCCGGGTCTGAAGCCAAACTGCTCATCTGGGATAAGGTGGTGTTCCTTAGCATGGGACTGGAGGCGGTTTGCAAGTAACCGCTCGTAAAGTTTGCCTAAGGCACTGAGGAGGCTGATTGGGCGGTAACTGGTGGGGTCAGATGAGCTTTTGCCTGGTTTGTGAATGCCAATGACAGTTGCACATTTCCAGGTGTCTGGGAATAAGCAGTGGCTCATAGCAGCATTGAAGATGCTGACTAGGAGATGGATGAGAGGAGGAGAGAGGGTTTTAAGAACCCTGTTGGAGATGCCATCGGCACCGGGGGATTTGCGCGGTCGGAGGGCCTTGATCAGTCTCGCCACCTCAGCGTAAGTCGCTAAGGTGGCAGGTGGGAGTTCAGAGGTGACCACAGAGCTTTTACGTTCGACTTCAGCATCCACCGAATCGAGGTGAGCTTGGTCAACGTGATCTACGTTAGGGGAACACTGAGCCTCTAGGCTATCAGCTAGGCACTCAGCTTTGTCTTCGTCAAAGAACGCTGGGACTAGTGGGACTGGTCTGTATAAGGGAGGCATGTCGTTATGGTTACTACCTTTCATACTTCGCGCCAAGTTCCAATAAGCATGGTGGCTTGGCACGAGGTTTGAAAGTTTATCGCCCCATTGTTGATCACGCAACTCAGACATGCGACTTTGAACCATGCGTTCAAAGTGGCGTTTCTTAGTTTTGTTCTCTTTACTGGGGTAAGAGTCGTAATGTCGGGTCACTGCTTTACTCTCCGTCACCAATCGTCTCACATCCGCTGGAATGACAAGGCGCCGGTCGTCCGGCACTATGACCTCCTTTGCGGATGCACCTACTACGGTGGAGAGGTGATTGGTGAACGAATCGATCGCAAGGGTTACGTCATCTTTTGTCAGGATGTCGTCAGGGATCTTGTCTAGGTCCGGTGAACTGATAGCCTTTAGGGCATCGCCTACTTGCTTCCAGTTCACTATCGTCTTAGTGGGGCGGGGGAGGTCAGTCGTTGGGTCGGGACCTAGTCGCAGTATAATGGGTCGGTGGTCAGAGTGAAGCTCGTGAACCACTTCTATGGAGCGTAACCGGAGTGTTACGCCTCTGAATAGTGCCATGTCAAGCAAGTCAGATCGGTGGTCTTCCATATAAGGGTAGTGAGTGGGCTCAGTGGGCGCAATTATGTCAAAGTTAAGTTCTGCGATTAGGTTTTCAAGTGCAATACCTCTGGGATTGTTGACGTTACAATTCCATAGGATGTGCTTACTGTTGAAGTCGCCAATCAGAATGACGGCGCTTCCTAATGAGAATAGGGCTTCTAAGTCAGCTCGGACGATCGGCTTTTTGCAAGCTTGGTAACAGGATGCTATGACTATAGGTTGATGACCAGTCATAGCTAGGAGGCAACAAGATGCTTCCATATTAACAAGAGTTGGGGTAGGTAGGGGAATGCAGTGCAGGGACCTTTTGTAATAGATAAGAGTGCCTCCCCCACGGGAGTTCACTCTATCATCACGTACCGTTCTGTAATTGGCAAACCTAGGGTTCGCCTTCCCCGGTTTTAGAAGGGTTTCCTGCACGCATATAATGTCGATAAGGTGGGTGCAACAAAAGTCGTGGACAAGGTCACGTTGTCTAAAGAAACCGTTAGCGTTGAATGACGCTAACGAAACTGAGCGCGGTTTCGTGCGTGCGGTTGTACTACCCATAGTGGTTGTACTGGGGAGGGGCCTGGGGAACGAAGCGCTTAAGGGCGCTAAGTAAATTCGCGTGTTCCAATGTGTATTGGATCACGTCCGCTGGGGATTGAGCGTATTGCATCTTGTGGAATAGCTCTTGTACCTCATTGATGTCAACCGACATAGCCAGATCGCTGACTAGGTTGATTGCCTCTTGAAGAGGGGCAGCCATCAATGGCATAGGTGGAGCTTGTGGCCGGGAAGCGGCGCGGGGAGGCGCGCGAATGGTGTTGGCGACGGGTGCCGGGAGCGCGGGGCGAGCCGGGGCCGGTGCGCGGGCAGGGGCCGCGGCGCGGGCGGGTGCGGGTGCGGGCGCGGGTGCGGGCGCGCGGGCCGGGGCGCGGGCGGTAGCGACGGTCTTAACCATACTGGGTGGTTTAGACCATGCGTTACGGGCTGGGAGCGGCGCGGGTATTACCTGTGAGGCAGGTACTACCGTTAGTTTGGGGCTTACCCGTTGGTAACGGTCGTAAGAGGGACGGGTTGGCCTATGCCTTGCCACCCTGTGGTTCACTCGTGGTGCTTTAGGGCAACCACGGTAATTCGCGGTATGCCCTTGAGCACCGCATAAAACACAGCTGGGTGGGTCCGGCGAATCCCGGGTGCGAGTGCACGCTGCTGTCGCGTGATCGCCTAGGCACTTAACGCACCTAGCGCGAGCGAAGCAGAAACGGGAGGCGTGCCCGTATAATTGGCAGTTATGGCACTGCGAGGGACTCCCATTCTTGTATGGGGCTTGGACATCGAGTCCTGAGAGGCCACAGACCTTTTTTAAATTAAAAATGGCCTTGCCTTCAGGAGTACGATCTAGTACTACAAGTACTAGATCGTAGGGGCTGCGGTCCTTCCCGCTGTACATGCGGTGAACTGCATGTACGGGGAAGTCTTGTGCCTTCAGGTCGGCACATACCGAATCGGTATGTACCTCCTTGGGCACACCGCGGATGACCACTCGGAGGACTTTCTCCTCTTCGAGCGCATAAGTGTGAAAACTTATGCTCTCGTGGCGGAGGAGTTTAGTTAGCGCTCTGTGGTCGCTAATGGTGGAAACTTGGACTTTAATGCCCTGCTGCGTGGAGCGGGCATTAGTATAGTGGATCCCACGATCCGAAACTAAACGGGACAGCATGTCCCATTTGGTTTTGTCCTGAATGAACAGGGGCGGAGGCGGTTTTTCGCGGCGCGCGCTCGCGTCCTGAGGGGACGCGGCAGTGGTGGCCGGAGCGGAGGGAGGAGACGCGGGGCGCGGGGCGGGGGTCGGCTTCTTGCCGGAGGCGGGGGCCTTAGCGGGTGCCTTGGCGGGAGGGGCGGAAGTTGCGCAACTAGCGGCTTTAGGAGCACGCTTGCGCTTTCTATCTACGACGGTATAGCCGTCGTTATCTGAGTCCGAGTCAGTGCGTAAGGCGCGACTCGGATCTACCTCCATCTCCGCTTCGGAGTCCGAAGTGGGCTCGACAACGGCGATGGAGGGACGGGTGCTCGCTGGCCTCCCGATCGGTGAGCGCGAGCGAGACCTCTCACGGGGAGGGGCTGCCACCGTGCGTCTGTTGTCAGGGCCCGGAGCGGGCGAAGTCGGGCTGTCCTCTGAGAAGGACCGGGTCAGAGGAGGGACGATGGCCTCCGGAATTGGAATTCCGGAGGGAGCGATGAGAGTGTCCGTGAGGCGGGCACTCTCTGCATCGTTAAGCGATTGCTGATGATCAGCGTAGAGTTCGGGGTAGCGGAGGGCGAAGGTCTGAAGGACCTCCACCTCACCGTTAGAGGGACGTTGCATCCTGAGGGGAATACTCAGGATGGCCTAACGGGTTCTGTCTCCCTCTCGCAACTCGTGAGCTCACTTGTGTGAGAGGGAGTGAGTACCTATGGTGTGCCCTAGTTGTGTACCCTCTCCGAGCTTTTTTCTCGGCGGAGAGGGGTGCTCCTAAGCGCTACTCCGGGTTTGACTAGGGGTGACCCCAAGGCCAGAATCCCGGAGCCCAGCTTGCTTCGGCTGACCCGTGAAGCGGGAAAGGCCACGGTGCAAGGTTAAACCAAAAACAACAACAGTGGCCGTTGTCACCGTAGGGTGTCACACTGCGACCGCAGCAAATGGCGGATTTGATCGTTCAGACGGGTTTGGCTGACGCTACCCCACGCCTGAACGACGTCGCTTAACAGCACAAAGTGTGTTGTTACGCGACTGTTACTATGTTGTGTCGGATAGTAAAGTGGTGAAATGCGCACCGAAAAGTGCGGTCGAAGCAAGACCACCAGCCCGATATGATGTTGTTCGTCCGAAACAAGGGACTGGGTAGGTGGTAATGCCAGACGTCTTAGAGCGCCTCTGCGCGACGGCACGGCGAGCTCGTAGCTCGCGTTGCTCGGCGTTCGGCGGCTGCTCAGCTTCTGCACACAAAACAAAAACTTCGTCAGGACTGCGTATTCCAAGGCACTGGTCTGCAACTAGCGTCGGAACGATGACCCGAGTGAGACGGCAATAGTGCGGGGACTATTGCGGTCTCACTGGGAGATACTGGCGGAGCTGTAGACAGGTGTGCACGGCGTGGCGGCACAGGTCGGAATGATTCGTTTTGAAAAAAAAAAAAAAAAAAAATTTTTTTTTTTTTTTAGGGAGGACATAGATGCTGGCTACCGCCTGTGCGGTCGTCCAGCTCCACCGGGTTTTGGGCGAGGGCCTGGCCCTACAATAGCCCGGGAGGGAGAAGTGCCGAAGGCACTTCTCCCGAGACGGGCGTAGAAGGCGAAAAGCGCTTTCTACCTCCGTCTCCTGCGGACGCCGAAAACGTACCGCTATTATAGGAGGGGTTGACAGCGAGCTCAAGGGCACCACTGTGGTTCGGACCTCGGCTTGTCTCGCTGTCGAGAGACATGGGGGGGATCGGAGCAAAATGCCTCTGTGCAACTGCAGTGTTGCACAATTGGGCCCTACTGAATAATACTCTTTGACTATTTGGAGAGCAATTTATCGTGACCTTGTTTTTGCCTCGAGCTCGCCGGCGAGCTCGGTGTTTGATTGTGTGACCTCTGATTACCTCACACCTGGGGATTTTACCTCGACGACTTGCGGATAACGCTAAAGCTGCCAACGTAATGGCTGCGATGGGGTCATCCGGGTCGTCTAATACCTGCCGTGGTCGGCGACGGGGGGGTTTGAAAAATGGGATAGAAGAGGCAGTCGAGTAGTTCGATGCCTGGACAACCAATGGGTTCGGGTGGTGGGGCGCTCGATCAAAGTATCGGCGGGCGCAGTCCTTATTGAACTGCGCTAGAGAGGGAAGGTTTAAGTCGCAATGCAACTCGGTGTTCCGGATATACCACGGAGCGCCGGTTGCACTACGAAGAAAACGGTTTTGAATGACTTGAAGCTTATGGAGATGGGCCTCACTAGCATGACTAAACACTACTGATGCGTAAGTCATGATGGGGCGGATGCAGGCAGTGTAAAGTGTCTTCTTATTTCTAAGAGACATTTTACTCTCTTTGCGAATCAGGGGACCAAGGCGACCCATTACAAAGGCCGCTCTGTTACGGACGGTTGTTATATGATCGCTAAAGGTGAGATTCCGATCAAGGGTGACTCCGAGATATTTTGTTTTACTAACCCAGGGGATGGGTTGGTCGAACAAAGTTATAGGTTGCGGGTAACGGGGGCGGCCCTTCTCAGTAAAGTACATAGCTGCACTTTTAACTGGGTTGACCGCGATGCGCCATTTACGGAACCAGTCACCGATCTCGGTGATGGCCCGTTGGAGGGCGGGAATGGACTTTCTACTGATATGCCACCCAGTGGTATAAATAGCGGTGTCATCCGCGTATTGGGCTAATAGGACGTTAGGCTGAGAGCGTGGGATGTCGCTGGTATACAGCGCGAAAAGAATGGGTGATAGCACGGAGCCCTGAGGGACTCCGGCTCTGACTGGGTGGGGGGAGGAGAGGGTGCCTTCCACGCGATAGCGAAAGCTTCTGGCTTTAAGGAAGTCTTGTAGGATGAGCACAAGACGTTCTGGCACGCCAAATTGGTATAGCTTGTAAATCAAGCCATTGTGCCAGACTTTGTCAAAAGCTTTCGCTACGTCGAGGAAGACTGCTAGCGTTGTCTGGGGTTTGGGGTACTTGTTAAAGCCCTCAATGATGTGCTCCGTGAGGCGGTGCACCTGTTGGACGCATGAGTGTCCGGGCCTGAAGCCAAACTGCTCATCTGGGATAAGGTGGTGTTCCTTAGCATGGGACTGGAGACGGTTTGCAAGTAACCGCTCGTAAAGTTTGCCTAAGGCACTGAGGAGGCTGATGGGGCGGTAACTGGTGGGGTCAGATGAGCTTTTGCCTGGTTTGTGAATGCCAATGACATTTGCACATTTCCAGGTGTCTGGGAATAAGCAGTGGCTCATAGCAGCATTGAAGATGCTGACTAGGAGATGGATGAGAGGAGGAGAGAGGGTTTTAAGAACCCTGTTGGAGATGCCATCGGCACCGGGGGATTTGCGCGGTCGGAGGGCCTTGATCAGTCTCGCCACCTCAGCGTAAGTCGCTAAGGTGATTGGTGGGAGTTCAGAGGTGACCACAGAGCTTTTACGTTCGACTTCAGCATCCACCGAATCGAGGTGAGCTTGGTCAACGTGATCTACGTTAGGGGAACACTGAGCCTCTAGGCTATCAGCTAGGCACTCAGCTTTGTCTTCGTCAAAGAACGCTGGGACTAGTGGGACTGGTCTGTATAAGGGAGGCATGTCGTTGTAGTTACTTCCTTTCATACCTCGCGCCAAGTCCCAATAAGCCTGGTGGCTTGGCACGAGGTTGGAAAGTTTGTCACCCCATTGTTGATCACGCAACTCAGACATGCGACTTTGAACCATGCGTTCAAAGTGGCGTTTCTTAGTTTTGTTCTCTTTACTGGGGTAAGAGTCGTAATGTCGGGTCACTGCTTTACTTTCCGTCACTAATCGTCTCACATCCGCTGGAATGACAAGGCGCCGGTCGTCCGGCACCATGACCTCCTTTGCGGATGCACCTACTACGGTGGAGAGGTGATTAGTGAACGAATCGATCGCAAGGGTTACGTCATCTTTAGTCAGGATGTCGTCAGGGATCTTGTCAAGGTCCGGTGAACTGATAGCCTTTAGGGCAACGCCTAATTGCTTCCAGTTCACTATCGTCTTAGTGGGGCGGGGGAGGTCTGTTGTTGGGTCGGGACCTAGTCGCAGTATAATGGGTCGGTGATCAGAGTGAAGCTCGTGAACCACTTCTATGGAGCGTAACTGGAGTGTTACGCCTCTGAGTAGTGCCATGTCAAGCAAGTCAGGTCGAAAGTCTTCCGTGTGAGGGTAGTGAGTGGGCTCAGTGGGCGCAATTATGTCAAAATTAAGTTCTGCGACTAGTTTTTCAAGTGCAATGCCTCTGGGATTGTTGACGTTACAATTCCATAGGATGTGCTTACTATTGAAGTCGCCAATCAGAAGGACGGCGCTTCCTAATGAGAACAATGCTTCTAAGTCAGCTCGGACGATCGGCTTTTGACAAGCTTGGTAACAGGACGCTATGACTATAGGTTGATGACCAGTCATAGCTAGAAGGCAACAAGATGCTTCCATATTAACAAGTGTCGGGGTAGGTAAGGGGATGCAGTGCAGGGACCTTTTGTAATAGATAAGAGTGCCTCCCCCACGGGAGTTCACTCTATCATCACGTACCGTTCTGTAATTGGCAAACCTAGGGTTCGCCTTCCCCGGTTTTAGAAGGGTTTCCTGCACGCATATAATGTCGATAAGGTGGGTGCAACAAAAGTCGTGGACAAGGTCACGTTGTCTAAAGAAACCGTTAGCGTTGAATGACGCTAACGAAACTGAGCGCGGTTTCGTGCGTGCGGTTGTACTACCCATAGTGGTTGTACTGGGGAGGGGCCTGGGGAACGAAGCGCTTAAGGGCGCTTAGTAAGTTCGCGTGTTCCAATGTGTATTGGATCACGTCCGCTGGGGATTGAGCGTATTGCATCTTGTGGAATAGCTCTTGTACCTCATTGATGTCAACCGACATAGCCAGATCGCTGACTAGGTTGATTGCCTCTTGAAGAGGGGCAGCCATCAATGGCATAGGTGGAGCTTGAGGCCGGGAAGCGGCGCGGGGAGGCGCGCGAATGGTGTTGGCGACGGGTGCCGGGAGCGCGGGGCGAGCCGGGGCCGGTGCGCGGGCAGGGGCCGCGGCGCGGGCGGGTGCGGGTGCGGGCGCGGGTGCGGGCGCGCGGGCCGGGGCGCGGGCGGTAGCGACGGTCTTAACCATACTGGGTGGTTTAGACCATGCGTTACGGGCTGGGAGCGGCGCGGGTATTACCTGTGAGGCAGGTACTACCGTTAGTTTAGGGCTTACCCGTTGGTAACGGTCGTAAGAGGGACGGGTCGGCCTATGCCTTGCCACCCTGTGGTTCACTCGTGGTGCTTTAGGGCAGCCACGGTAATTCGCGGTATGCCCTTGAGCACCGCATAAAACACAGCTGGGTGGGTCCGGCGAATCCCGGGTGCGAGTGCACGCTGCTGTCGCGTGATCGCCTAGGCACTTAACGCACCTAGCGCGAGCGAAGCAGAAACGGGAGGCGTGCCCGTATAGTTGGCAGTTATGGCACTGCGAGGGACTCCCATTCTTGTATGGGGCTTGGACATCGAGTCCTGAGAGGCCACAGACCTTTTTTAAATTAAAAATGGCCTTGCCTTCAGGAGTACGATCTAGTACTACGAGTACTAGATCGTAGGGGCTGCGGTCCTTCCCGCTGTACATGCGGTGAACTGCATGTACGGGGAAGTCTTGTGCCTTCAGGTCGGCACATACCGAATCGGTATGTACCTCCTTGGGCACACCGCGGATGACCACTCGGAGGACTTTCTCCTCTTCGAGCGCATAAGTGTGAAAACTTATGCTCTCGTGGCGGAGGAGTTTAGTTAGCGCTCTGTGGTCGCTAATGGTGGAAACTTGGACTTTAATGCCCTGCTGCGTGGAGCGGGCATTAGTGTAGTGGATCCCACGATCCGAAACTAAACGGGACAGCATGTCCCATTTGGTTTTGTCCTGAATGAACAGGGGCGGAGGCGGTTTTTCGCGGCGCGCGCTCGCGTCCTGAGGGGACGCGGCAGTGGTGGCCGGAGCGGAGGGAGGAGACGCGGGGCGCGGGGCGGGGGTCGGCTTCTTGCCGGAGGCGGGGGCCTTTGCGGGTGCCTTGGCGGGAGGGGCGGAAGTTGCGCAACTAGCGGCTTTAGGAGCACGCTTGCGCTTTCTATCTACGACGGTATAGCCGTCGTTATCTGAGTCTGAGTCAGTGCGTAAGGCGCGACTCGGATCTACCTCCATCTCCGCTTCGGAGTCCGAAGTGGGCTCGACAACGGCGATGGAGGGACGGGTGCTCGCTGGCCTCCCGATCGGTGAGCGCGAGCGAGACCTCTCACGGGGAGGGGCTGCCACCGTGCGTCTGTTGTCTGGGCCCGGAGCGGGCGAAAGCGGACTGTCCTCTGAGAAGGACCGGGTCAGAGGAGGGACGTTGGCCTCCGGGTTTGAAGTCCCGGAGGGAGCGATGAGAGTGTCCGTGAAGCGGGCATTCTCTTCCTCTTCTAGGAGTTGCATGTGTGCAACGTATAGATCGGGGTGGCGGAGGGCGAAGGTCTGAAGGACCTGCACCTCACCGTTAGAGGGACGGGACTGCATCCTGAGGGGAATACTCAGGACGCCCTATCCAGGGTTTGAATTCCCTCACACACCTTGTGAGCTCACTGTGTGAGAGGGAGTGTGTACCTAGGGTGTGCCCTAGTTGTGTACCCTCTCCGAGCTTTTTTCTCGGCGGAGAGGGGTGCTCCTAAGCGCTACTCCGGGGTTGACTAGGGGTGACCCCAAGGCCAGTAATCCCGGAGCCCAGCTTGCTTCGGCTGACCCGTGAAGCGGGAAAGGCCACGGTGCAAGGTTAAACCAAAACAACAACAGTGGCCGTTGTCACCGTAGGGTGTCACACTGCGACCGCAGCAAATGGCGGATTTGATCGTTCAGACGGGTTTGGCTGACGCTACCCCACGCCTGAACGACGTCGCTTAACAGCACAAAGTGTGTTGTTACGCGACTGTTACTATGTTGTGTCGGATAGTAAAGTGGTGAGATGCGCACCGAAAAGTGCGGTCGAAGCAAGACCACCAGCCCGATATGATGTTGTTCGTCCGAAACAAGGGACTGGGTAGGTGGTAATGCCAGACGTCTTAGAGCGCCTCTGCGCGACGGCACGGCGAGCTCGTAGCTCGCGTTGCTCGGCGTTCGGCGGCTGCTCAGCTTCTGCACACAAAACAAAAACTTCGTCAGGACTGCGTATTCCAAGGCACTGGTCTGCAACTAGCGTCGGAACGATGACCCGAGTGAGACGGCAATAGTGCGGGGACTATTGCGGTCTCACTGGGAGATACTGGCGGAGCTGTAGACAGGTGTGCACGGCGTGGCGGCACAGGTCGGAATGTGATGATTTTGCCCAAAAATCGGCTTTTTTTTTTTTTTTTTTTTTTAGGGAGGACATAGATGCTGGCTACCGCCTGTGCGGTCGTCCAGCTCCACCGGGTTTTGGGCGAGGGCCTGGCCCTACAATAGCCCGGGAGGGAGAAGTGCCGAAGGCACTTCTCCCGAGACGGGCGTAGAAGGCGAAAAGCGCCTTCTACCTCCGTCTCCTGCGGACGCCGAAAACGTACCGCTATTATAGGAGGGGTTGACAGCGAGCTCAAGGGCACCACTGTGGTTCGGACCTCGGCTTGTCTCACTGTCGAGAGACATGGGGGGGATCGGAGCAAAATGCCTCTGTGCAACTGCAGTGTTGCACAATTGGGCCCTACTGAATAAAACTCTTTGACTATTTGGAGAGCAATTTATCGTGACCTTGTTTTTGCCTCGAGCTCGCCGGCGAGCTCGGTGTTTGATTGTGTGACCTCTAATTACCTCACACCTGGGGATTTTACCTCGACGACTTGCGGATAACGCTAAAGCTGCCAATGTAATGACTGCGATGGGGTCATCCGGGTCGTCTAATACCTGCCGTGGTCGGCGACGGGGGGGTTTGAAAAATGGGATAGAAGAGGCGGTCGAGTAGTTCGATGCCTGGACAACCAATGGGTTCGAGTGGTGGGGCGCTCGATCAAAGTATCGGCGAGCGCAGTCCTTATTGAACTGCGCTAAAGAGGGAAGGTTTAGGTCGCAGTGCAACTCGGTGTTCCGGACATACCACGGAGCGCCGGTTGCACTACGAAGAAAACGATTTTGAATGACTTGAAGCTTGTGGAGATGGGCCTCACTAGCATGACTAAACACTACTGATGCGTAAGTCATGATGGGGCGGATGCAGGCAGTGTAAAGTGTCTTCTTATTACTAAGAGACATTTTACTCTCTTTGCGAATCAGGGGACCAAGGCGACCCATTACAAAGGCCGCTCTGTTTCGGACGGTTGTTATATGATCGCTAAAGGTGAGATTCCGATCAAGGGTGACTCCGAGATATTTTGTTTTACTAACCCAGGGGATGGGTTGGTCAAACAAAGTTAAAGGTTGCGGGTAACGGGGGCGAGTCTTCTCAGTAAAGTACATAGCTGCACTTTTAACTGGGTTGACCGCGATGCGCCATTTACGGAACCAGTCACCGATCTCGGTGATGGCCCGTTGGAGGGCGAAAATGGACTTTCTGCTGATACGCCACCCAGTGGTATAAATAGCGGTATCATCCGCGTATTGGGCCAATAGGACGTCTGGCTGAGAGCGTGGGATGTCGCTGGTATACAGCGCGAAGAGAATGGGTGATAGCACGGAGCCCTGAGGGACTCCGGCTCTGACTGGGTGGGGGGAGGAGAGGGTGCCTTCCACGCGATAGCGAAAGCTTCTGGCTTTAAGGAAGTCTTGTAGGATGAGCACAAGACGTTCTGGCACGCCAAGTTGGTATAGCTTGTAAATCAAGCCATTGTGCCAGACTTTGTCAAAAGCTTTCGCCACGTCGAGGAAGACTGCTAGCGTGGTCTGGGGTTTGGGGTACTTGTTAAAGCCCTCAATGATGTGCTCCGTGAGGCGGTGCACCTGTTGGACGCATGAGTGTCCGGGTCTGAAGCCAAACTGCTCATCTGGGATAAGGTGGTGTTCCTTAGCATGGGACTGGAGGCGGTTTGCAAGTAACCGCTCGTAAAGTTTGCCTAAGGCACTGAGGAGGCTGATTGGGCGGTAACTGGTGGGGTCAGATGAGCTTTTGCCTGGTTTGTGAATGCCAATGACAGTTGCACATTTCCAGGTGTCTGGGAATAAGCAGTGGCTCATAGCAGCATTGAAGATGCTGACTAGGAGATGGATGAGAGGAGGAGAGAGGGTTTTAAGAACCCTGTTGGAGATGCCATCGGCACCGGGGGATTTGCGCGGTCGGAGGGCCTTGATCAGTCTCGCCACCTCAGCGTAAGTCGCTAAGGTGGCAGGTGGGAGTTCAGAGGTGACCACAGAGCTTTTACGTTCGACTTCAGCATCCACCGAATCGAGGTGAGCTTGGTCAACGTGATCTACGTTAGGGGAACACTGAGCCTCTAGGCTATCAGCTAGGCACTCAGCTTTGTCTTCGTCAAAGAACGCTGGGACTAGTGGGACTGGTCTGTATAAGGGAGGCATGTCGTTATGGTTACTACCTTTCATACTTCGCGCCAAGTTCCAATAAGCATGGTGGCTTGGCACGAGGTTTGAAAGTTTATCGCCCCATTGTTGATCACGCAACTCAGACATGCGACTTTGAACCATGCGTTCAAAGTGGCGTTTCTTAGTTTTGTTCTCTTTACTGGGGTAAGAGTCGTAATGTCGGGTCACTGCTTTACTCTCCGTCACCAATCGTCTCACATCCGCTGGAATGACAAGGCGCCGGTCGTCCGGCACTATGACCTCCTTTGCGGATGCACCTACTACGGTGGAGAGGTGATTGGTGAACGAATCGATCGCAAGGGTTACGTCATCTTTTGTCAGGATGTCGTCAGGGATCTTGTCTAGGTCCGGTGAACTGATAGCCTTTAGGGCATCGCCTACTTGCTTCCAGTTCACTATCGTCTTAGTGGGGCGGGGGAGGTCAGTCGTTGGGTCGGGACCTAGTCGCAGTATAATGGGTCGGTGGTCAGAGTGAAGCTCGTGAACCACTTCTATGGAGCGTAACCGGAGTGTTACGCCTCTGAATAGTGCCATGTCAAGCAAGTCAGATCGGTGGTCTTCCATATAAGGGTAGTGAGTGGGCTCAGTGGGCGCAATTATGTCAAAGTTAAGTTCTGCGATTAGGTTTTCAAGTGCAATACCTCTGGGATTGTTGACGTTACAATTCCATAGGATGTGCTTACTGTTGAAGTCGCCAATCAGAATGACGGCGCTTCCTAATGAGAATAGGGCTTCTAAGTCAGCTCGGACGATCGGCTTTTTGCAAGCTTGGTAACAGGATGCTATGACTATAGGTTGATGACCAGTCATAGCTAGGAGGCAACAAGATGCTTCCATATTAACAAGAGTTGGGGTAGGTAGGGGAATGCAGTGCAGGGACCTTTTGTAATAGATAAGAGTGCCTCCCCCACGGGAGTTCACTCTATCATCACGTACCGTTCTGTAATTGGCAAACCTAGGGTTCGCCTTCCCCGGTTTTAGAAGGGTTTCCTGCACGCATATAATGTCGATAAGGTGGGTGCAACAAAAGTCGTGGACAAGGTCACGTTGTCTAAAGAAACCGTTAGCGTTGAATGACGCTAACGAAACTGAGCGCGGTTTCGTGCGTGCGGTTGTACTACCCATAGTGGTTGTACTGGGGAGGGGCCTGGGGAACGAAGCGCTTAAGGGCGCTAAGTAAATTCGCGTGTTCCAATGTGTATTGGATCACGTCCGCTGGGGATTGAGCGTATTGCATCTTGTGGAATAGCTCTTGTACCTCATTGATGTCAACCGACATAGCCAGATCGCTGACTAGGTTGATTGCCTCTTGAAGAGGGGCAGCCATCAATGGCATAGGTGGAGCTTGTGGCCGGGAAGCGGCGCGGGGAGGCGCGCGAATGGTGTTGGCGACGGGTGCCGGGAGCGCGGGGCGAGCCGGGGCCGGTGCGCGGGCAGGGGCCGCGGCGCGGGCGGGTGCGGGTGCGGGCGCGGGTGCGGGCGCGCGGGCCGGGGCGCGGGCGGTAGCGACGGTCTTAACCATACTGGGTGGTTTAGACCATGCGTTACGGGCTGGGAGCGGCGCGGGTATTACCTGTGAGGCAGGTACTACCGTTAGTTTGGGGCTTACCCGTTGGTAACGGTCGTAAGAGGGACGGGTTGGCCTATGCCTTGCCACCCTGTGGTTCACTCGTGGTGCTTTAGGGCAACCACGGTAATTCGCGGTATGCCCTTGAGCACCGCATAAAACACAGCTGGGTGGGTCCGGCGAATCCCGGGTGCGAGTGCACGCTGCTGTCGCGTGATCGCCTAGGCACTTAACGCACCTAGCGCGAGCGAAGCAGAAACGGGAGGCGTGCCCGTATAATTGGCAGTTATGGCACTGCGAGGGACTCCCATTCTTGTATGGGGCTTGGACATCGAGTCCTGAGAGGCCACAGACCTTTTTTAAATTAAAAATGGCCTTGCCTTCAGGAGTACGATCTAGTACTACAAGTACTAGATCGTAGGGGCTGCGGTCCTTCCCGCTGTACATGCGGTGAACTGCATGTACGGGGAAGTCTTGTGCCTTCAGGTCGGCACATACCGAATCGGTATGTACCTCCTTGGGCACACCGCGGATGACCACTCGGAGGACTTTCTCCTCTTCGAGCGCATAAGTGTGAAAACTTATGCTCTCGTGGCGGAGGAGTTTAGTTAGCGCTCTGTGGTCGCTAATGGTGGAAACTTGGACTTTAATGCCCTGCTGCGTGGAGCGGGCATTAGTATAGTGGATCCCACGATCCGAAACTAAACGGGACAGCATGTCCCATTTGGTTTTGTCCTGAATGAACAGGGGCGGAGGCGGTTTTTCGCGGCGCGCGCTCGCGTCCTGAGGGGACGCGGCAGTGGTGGCCGGAGCGGAGGGAGGAGACGCGGGGCGCGGGGCGGGGGTCGGCTTCTTGCCGGAGGCGGGGGCCTTAGCGGGTGCCTTGGCGGGAGGGGCGGAAGTTGCGCAACTAGCGGCTTTAGGAGCACGCTTGCGCTTTCTATCTACGACGGTATAGCCGTCGTTATCTGAGTCCGAGTCAGTGCGTAAGGCGCGACTCGGATCTACCTCCATCTCCGCTTCGGAGTCCGAAGTGGGCTCGACAACGGCGATGGAGGGACGGGTGCTCGCTGGCCTCCCGATCGGTGAGCGCGAGCGAGACCTCTCACGGGGAGGGGCTGCCACCGTGCGTCTGTTGTCAGGGCCCGGAGCGGGCGAAGTCGGGCTGTCCTCTGAGAAGGACCGGGTCAGAGGAGGGACGATGGCCTCCGGAATTGGAATTCCGGAGGGAGCGATGAGAGTGTCCGTGAGGCGGGCACTCTCTGCATCGTTAAGCGATTGCTGATGATCAGCGTAGAGTTCGGGGTAGCGGAGGGCGAAGGTCTGAAGGACCTCCACCTCACCGTTAGAGGGACGTTGCATCCTGAGGGGAATACTCAGGATGGCCTAACGGGTTCTGTCTCCCTCTCGCAACTCGTGAGCTCACTTGTGTGAGAGGGAGTGAGTACCTATGGTGTGCCCTAGTTGTGTACCCTCTCCGAGCTTTTTTCTCGGCGGAGAGGGGTGCTCCTAAGCGCTACTCCGGGTTTGACTAGGGGTGACCCCAAGGCCAGAATCCCGGAGCCCAGCTTGCTTCGGCTGACCCGTGAAGCGGGAAAGGCCACGGTGCAAGGTTAAACCAAAAACAACAACAGTGGCCGTTGTCACCGTAGGGTGTCACACTGCGACCGCAGCAAATGGCGGATTTGATCGTTCAGACGGGTTTGGCTGACGCTACCCCACGCCTGAACGACGTCGCTTAACAGCACAAAGTGTGTTGTTACGCGACTGTTACTATGTTGTGTCGGATAGTAAAGTGGTGAAATGCGCACCGAAAAGTGCGGTCGAAGCAAGACCACCAGCCCGATATGATGTTGTTCGTCCGAAACAAGGGACTGGGTAGGTGGTAATGCCAGACGTCTTAGAGCGCCTCTGCGCGACGGCACGGCGAGCTCGTAGCTCGCGTTGCTCGGCGTTCGGCGGCTGCTCAGCTTCTGCACACAAAACAAAAACTTCGTCAGGACTGCGTATTCCAAGGCACTGGTCTGCAACTAGCGTCGGAACGATGACCCGAGTGAGACGGCAATAGTGCGGGGACTATTGCGGTCTCACTGGGAGATACTGGCGGAGCTGTAGACAGGTGTGCACGGCGTGGCGGCACAGGTCGGAATGATTCGTTTTGAAAAAAAAAAAAAAAAAAAAAAAAAATCGGCTGTTTATATACAGTGGGCCCTAACATATTTCCTATTCTACTATTGCGTAGTGCAATCCTATCAATTTGTTACTTAGCCAATTACAACGTAGAAAGGGATAGAGATACTGTTGTCTAGCTCACACAATTTCTTACTGTTTAATAACCTAGCTTTACCGATCGGAGAGCACCTATTGCTTCTCGCTCGCTATCTATCTTTGTCTAACACTTTATTTATTAACTAGTGAACTATTGCGATACCAAAACAACCTTATTCTACGTATCCTAGCCTGACTACTAATTTACAAACATAATAATATATACAATTCTTAATCTAAGTTCGGAGTCCGCAACACCGACTTCAACGCTCAAAAGTGTGAAATAACTTGTTGAAGTCGGTACCATGATCAAAAGCACCTATTATCACAATATTGTGCGCATGGTACCGACTATGACAAGTTATTTCATACTTTTGAGTGTTGAAGTCGGTTCCATTTTTTGGTACAAAAAAAAAATCTTTCATTTTTGTAACCCTTGCTACTTACAGAATCGATTGTCATTCACTGTCAACGACTATATCATCGAGGTAGCAAAATATATTTCAGTTATTGGGGTGTAATTTAAAAACGGCTTGACCGATCTTGATTAAATGACCACACGACAAGCATTAACTTTCAAATAAAAAAAGAATTATCAAAATCGGTTCACCCAGTCAAAAGTTCTGAGGTAACAAACTGGCTAATCTACTTGCCCACGGTTCAACTAGTCGGACGATCGAAACAGCGACGTTCCCGTGGTCGTACTATTAGGAACACTAGATAAATAATACCCATGATCCTCCTATTAGAACCACGATATTAGACCATGGACAACAAGGGCTTCTTGAGATCTTTTGAGAATTTAAATTTTCTTAGAGGTCTGGAGCGCGTTGGTAACCTCTTTGGTGTTCAAGCGTCCATAAGCGACGGTAACCATTTTCCATACGGTGCGCCACCTGCTATTAGGCAATAATAAAAATGTCAAATATTTTAAGAAAACATTAAATTATTATTTTAGAAAAACACTTCAAAAATATAAAATATATATTCGACAAATTTTCCTGCCAAGCCGACGTGACGTCACAAACACCACGCAGCCAAACCGGAAGAATTTTCGACGCATGCTCAGGAGTTCTTGACTCTTCGAGCGACGATCCAGAAAAAATCTAGTTAGTTTTAGAGCAGTCGTTTAAAATCGGCAAATGCACATAGACATATTAATATGGTCCGTCCAAAAGGCCACGTAATGAACTCCGATGCTCGTAATATTTGCCCTAGATAAGGTTAGGTAAATCAAAGCGATGACGGCGGACGGTTCAATTGCCACTTGAGATAACAGCACCCAGTATATTGCCCAGATTATCCGCCATATATCATGGCGTACTATCTCTCATGGGATTTTGTAATTAATAAGCTGTGTTAACTTTTACGATAGTTTTATCAAGGTTTAAAGTATTATAGAGGCAACTCTCGACGGAAAATGGAATTTCCCATGATTAGAAATTTACGCAGATACATTCTGGGACTTTCCATCTTGGGTATTCTTATAGCTCAGACACATTATAGAGTTATGAAGCGCTCGTAGCGAAATTTGCTTAGCCATTCTGAACCGATCGGAAAAGCTAAGCAACGTCCGCCTCGGTCATGAGTTGGATGGTTGACCACTGGTGACATTACTACTGAGCGCTTCCGTGCTTCGGAAGGCGCGTTAAACCGTTGGTCCCGGTTGTTGTCTTAGGATGTTCGTCGTTATAGCATGGTGGTAGGGCATTTTGCGAATGCCCGCCGGGCTAGCTACCACCCTCAAGTAGAAAATCTGTCGCCAAGCACCTAACGGTGTGTTCCGGCAGCTGTCTTTGCTAGCCAGTAATTCTCTAGGTTAGCCTGAACAACAACTGCGACCACATCATCACTTACCATCAGGTGAGATAGTGGTCAAAGGCTATAATGTATAAAAAAAAAGTTTACCTGGTAATGACAGATAGTAATTTATTAATAAACATTAATTTTTGGCGATCGAACAGTTGTCTCGAATAAGTATAAGTGAATTAAAAAAGTAAATAAACCCCACTTTCTTTATTTATCGTTATTAATACTGTAAGTTATATACCTACATATTTATGGAATCGTTACTTACGAGTAAAGCCCTTTATTTTGAACCCTTTTTTTAGAAAAGAAAATGTTATCTCACAATATGGCTAAAATTAGCTAGATAGTTTTTTTATGTAGGTACTTAGAGTCTCTTCCGCTATCAAGATGAATCTAACGATATCTCATACATTGAAATCGGTTGAGCCGTTTAGAAATTATGGTGGAATAAATAAACTCAAAAACATACATAGGTACATGAACTCTGAACAAATCATACCCCTTTTTGGAAAGTCGTGTAAAAGTAAATAAATTTTTTTTTTAACAAAATATTGAACCCACTGCAACACCCAAAAGTGTGAAATAACTTGTTGAAGTCGGTACCATGATGGTACAAAAGTACCTATTATCACAATATTGTGCGCATGGTACCAACTTCGACAAGTTATTTCACACTTTTGGGTGTTGAAGTCGGTTCCATTTTTTGTCAAATTTTTTTTTATTTACTTTAACTAATTTAGTGTAACTCAAAAACGGCTTGACCGATTTTTATGAAGTTTAAAATGGGACCAAACGACAAGTATCAGCTTTCAAACAAAAAATGAATTTTCAAAACCGGTTCACCCAGTCAAGATACCTGAGGTAACAAACATAAAAAAAAAACAGTCGAATTGGGAACCTTCTCCTTTTTTGGAAGTCGGTTAAAAATTACATGAGGTCAAGGACAAAGGTAAAACAATAATCGGTTGTTCACAAATATCTTGCATCTAACGAGTGTCGTTTTAATTATACAAGTATATTAATATATAAAAATACCTTTGCATAAGGTAGGCCGCCTGGCTAGCTACCACCCTCAAGTAGATTTTTTTTTTTTTTTTTATGCAAAAAAATAAAAAATAAATAGAAAATCTGCCGCCAAACACCTAACGGTGTGTTCCGGCAGCTGTCCTTACGAGCCAGTAATTCTATAGATTAGTCTGAACAACATCTTCGACCACATGTGAGATAGTGCTAGCCTATCAGATCAGCTATAAAATATAAATAATTAGAACTTTGAATATCAGTACTTCAGTACTAATATTATAAATGCGAAAGTAACTCTGTCTGTCTGTCTGTCTGTCTGTCTGTCTGTCTGTCTGTTACGCTTTCACGCCAAAACTACTGGACCGATTTGAATGAAATTTGGTATGGAGATAGTTTGAGACCCGGGAAAAAACATAGGATAGTTTTTATCCGACTGCGCAAAAAGAGGTTAATGTTTTCGCGCGATAACCGACATAAGCGCGGGCGAAGCCGCGCCCGGAAAGCTAGTATAATAATAATGATGAAAAAAATGATTCATTTTGGGAGTCGGTTACCAGCCTAATTAAAACAATGAGCAGTATATTAAAAGTTCACTTCTGAGAAATATCAAAATAATTACCATATTCTAAATATCTTTTGTTTTTGTATTAGGAAAATTCGATTCTTAGAATGTGTTTTCAAATTTTCGGCGTAGCTCTATATGGGTATTGTGATGTTATTCGGCCTTAGAATAATATAAAGAGTATTTTGTTCTGGTTTTACTCATCCTTGTCAGAGCATGATGCATCAGTTCAATTTGTGACAGACAATGCTCACAAGTAACCAAACTATAATGAATAGATTCAGGCGTTACTTTCCAGACATTCATATTTAATAATAAGAAATATTTGAAAATTATTTTAGGAAAACATCAAATGAATACTTTAGTAAAACACCTAAAAATGTATCTAGTGACAATTGCGCCTAACTTTCCTGTTAAGCCGACATGACGTCACAAACACGACGCAGACAAATCGGAAGATTTTTTTACGTCTCGGTATCATATATGTGCGCTCGTAGAGTCAAGACCTCCTGAGGATACTTCGTGTAGAAGCGACGCGCGTCGTAAATACTTCCGGTGTGACTTCGTGGCGTTATATATTAATATAATAACGAATAATTCTCGATCGTGCGCTCGGGGAGACAAGACTTCCTGAAGATGCTTCGTTTAGAAACGAAACTAGTCGGATATTTTCCCGGTTAGGCTGCGTGATGTTTGTGACGTCACGTAGATAACAGGAAAATTAGGCGGAATTGTCAATAGATATATATTTTTATACTTTTTTAAGTGTTTTATTTAAATATTATTTAATATTTTCTTAAGATACTTTTAAAAAATATTTGTTACTAGCTTTCCGGGCGGCTCCGCCCACACGTATGTTGGTTATTGCGCAAAATCATTAACCTCTTTTTGCGCAGTTGGATAAAAACTATCCTATTTTTTTTCCCGGGTCTCAAACTATTTCCATACCAAATTTCAATTAAATCGGTCCAGTAGTTTTGGTGTGAAAACGTAACAGACAGACAGACAGACAGAGTTACTTTCGTTAATATTAGTACTGATTATTAATAACGAATGATTAAATTCGAAATACTAAATATGGCTCACCTTCACACGATAGCTCAAATTGATAGAGCATGTCTCGTATCCAGGTGAGGAACGGAGTCGCGGGATCCTAATTTTTTTGCGTTGTTATTTTGTAAACACTTTCTTCTAATCTAAAGTGCAGCCGTCTTAAAATTATGTTTTGGCACATTCTCAACTAAAAATTAATTATTAATCTTTAATAAATAAATTCATATAATTATTCGCTTTTAGTAGAAGTGTGAAAATCGTTACCGTATGAAATCGTATCGCATCCATACGAAAAGTATTATTTTGTCTAATTTTCGTGCATATTTTATAAACAAACAGAGCAGCGTACAGAGCCATAGAAATATTATTTAAAAATTGATATACAAATTCACTATCACAAAGATAACAAATTATCTTTCAAGAGGTCATATCAAAAACACCCCTGTTTTTGATATACGCGGGTTCGAATCCCGCACATGCCTATATTTTTTCTCTCGTAAAAATTTGTAATTTTGTAAGGTCATATCAATTTTGTTTTGACGTCTTGACTGTCCAATGCGCGGCGGTGCCATATACTTAATATATGAATATTCTTCAGCACGGGTGTGCTGCTCAAGTGTTCGTATAAGGCTACGTGGCGTTTATGCCGTCCCGTAGCCTAAACAGGAAAATTAGGCGGAATGCTAACCAGAATATATTTATATTTTTAAATGTTTTTTCTGAAATATTAATTTAACGTTTTCTTCAAATATTTTTTCGTTAGTTTTTATTATCAAATATTGATATCCGCCAACTAACGCCTGAATCTATTCATTATCTGTTTACTCATATTTTACAGATTTTTTTGCGCATTTTAATTTTAATGTAATTAATTCCTGAGTGTCACTTAATAATATGCAAAAAGAACTGAAATATAAATTATCACCACCTTGAACGCCACCACGGACGCAGCTGAACGCTTTGGAACATCAGAAAATGAATAGGTTGCCATAACTCAAAAAAAAATTATCTACTCCTAGATCTGTTCTCGGTACCACCGCTATGATACACCTTGTAACTGAATGTGACATAGCTGAAACGAATCTGTCGTTATTGTCATGCAAAATATTTTGTGTCGGCACAGGCTATACTTCGAGCTAAGCTATGCGATGCGAGATAGACTTTTTACTTTGACAATTATTATTTTTTGTAAAATTAATAATTGTTAAAATATGAAGTCGAGAGTTTGATATTTTAACTTTACCAAGTCTGTATATATTTGAAAATATTATGTATGTTCGTAAAAATTTGAGCAAATTTAAATCAAACAGTGACAATCACGATTATAACACAAGGAATAAAGATAAATTAGCGGTGCCAGGTTTTAGATTAGCAAAGACAAATAAAAGGTCCTTCTTAGGCAATTGTGTGCGGTTTTATAATAAATTGCCCAAACATATTACAACGCTCACAAAAAGAAAATTCAAGTTGTATGTGAAGAACATTTTAATAAAGAAATCTTACTACACAGTTTGTGATTACTTAAACGACAAAAAAGCTTGGACTGGTTTGCCTCTGCCAAGCTAGTGCCTGTCACCTACGTAATGTAATTAAATATTGTTATAATTGTATTATATTGTATATAACAACACATTGTAAAAAGACGTTTAAAAGAATGGCCCCGAGTTTCTTGCCCGTTCTTCTCGCAGTGGCTCTATAAATTTTGTTTGCTGAACGTGGCAGTGCAATGTAGAATATTTCAATATTAAAATAATCATATCACTTAACTAACGAGTCCGACCAAGGTCTACATTCCCTACATATTATTATTTTTATTTATCCTCTCTTTTAGAACTAGGACCTGGGATTAGTTGGTTATTATTTATTGGCGTTAGTTAATCGTTTTTAATCAAAAATTCTTCTTCTAATAATATTTTTGTATGTAGGTATATCAAATATTAAAAGAGTATGTTAAAACATAATTATTATGTAACCTTAAATGCAGTTCAAGCATTTATGCAAAGATCAAATAATATAGACGTAATAATAAATAAAAACATTTCAAAATAAATCATTTATCTTAAAGGTATGCTAATAGATCAATTGCGTTCAAATAATATTGTTCCTATTATTAATAGTGCTTAGGAGAACTGAATATACAAAAAAATATTTTAAATCTAATAGTATCTTTCTTCCTAGTTGCATTAATGAACTAAATAGAATTGTTTGTCTTTCCAGTTGCTTTTTTATCGAAACTAATTTCGTCATCTTCTTTTACATGGTGGTAGGGCATTTTTCGAATGCCCGCCTAGCTATCTTACCACCAAGTCGAAAAAAAGTTGTACTTGAGAGCCAGTAAGTTAGCCTGAAAAACATATTGGACCGCATCATCTAAAAAAAATAAGTTAGTTTTGTCTGTTGTTTGTTACGTCACCAGTTACTTCTGCAGTAAGGCAAATCATTCCTGTCACATAATAGTAACCTTCAAGTTTATGATTATTTTGCCTTCAAGCTAATTTACGTAAGCCTCAGATTCAAGTTAAAAACTACATGCAAATACCCATTCATGAATTACAATAGTAGGAAGTATAGGCGTATAGGTGTGCAATACCTATAGTAATATTTGTTACTCTACAAAGATGCGTTAGGTATTGCCAACACACTGAGCAGAGCTATGATGTCCTAACAAAATTGCAGCACATAAAAAATTTGAACCCCTAATGGATATTTGTCCAGGAGCCGGAATATGGTTTGTCAATCTGAGCAAATAAAACTGAAGTAAAAAGTTTCTCAAGGTAAACTCATCAGAATTTTTGCGTCCCAACCAATTGGCCGTCCAAATAGAAATGGTAATTTTTATTCACAATTTTTTTGAAAACAGTAGCTGCCCCGAGACTGGAACTGTGCTAGGTAGATGGCATTATCACATCAACAGCCATTACATCCCCCGTTGAACAAAGGCTCCCCATCGAGGGGTGTTGCCAGAATCTACGCTTGGCATGCAGGCGTCTTGGTGAACACAGTTTTAGATGACAGTTCTTCAGAAGGCGTTACCGCCCACCTTATACTTAATATATCTCACTTCGTCGCCTCTTACGACTCCTAAAGGAAGATATAGGGGTGCAATTCCAGCCCGGCACCACAGGCAGTTACAGTCCCTGGTAGAATTATAAGTAGTAGGGATTCGAGAGTTCTGGCTCACTCAAAAAAGTTCTAACTCACACCCCTAAAGACAGGGCAACCTCACCGACTAAAAAAAAATTTGGTGTTTTTTAGCGGTTTTCGGGGGCGCCCGATCGATTGCTGCTATCCGTTTTTTGATAACTCTTCAGGTTCGCAAGTTAGGTATTTTAACTGTAACGCTGTAGTACAGGTAATTAGCTAATTAATGACCCTGCGATTCAACTCCAGCTCGCACTGCATTGTTCATGTTACGTGCTGATAAGGCTCATTAACGATTCCGGGAAGTGGCTCAATAACAACAACTTTCTTTACGTAAGCTTTATTTAAAATGATATCGAAACATATCGTGTAGTAATATATCATTCATGATTGTATCATTTCTTTCAAACAAACTGGTAAAATCTAACAAGCTTCTGCCCTAGAACTTATAGAACAAATACTAAAACTTAAATTGCATAAAAAACACAATATTGGATATTTGATGCTCATTTCTCTTAGTTTTGGGGACCAACCAGTAACGATCAGGCGTAATTTCTACATCTCAAAAATATTTTTCGTATTTCTTAGATATAAATATCGATTGATTTAATTCATTTTATATTTCAAAAAAGAGTAATGAGATTTTCTATTTACTATTTTTTGCAAAACTAAAACGATCGTTTAAATACAAGTTATAGAAAAACAGAGAAGTTTATTTAGTCCACAAACGAAACTAGAAAACAGACAAATTTATGCAAACTAACTTAGTTTATGCTGAAAAACAGATAAATTCAACTAACTTATAAATGCAACTAGGAAATCAGACCAATTATTTTGTACCTACGAGTACTTATATAAAAGCAACGGAACCTAAAAAATCAAACATTTTCACTTAATTCCAAAAATTTACCAGAAAATCCGATGAGCAGAGAGGTACTTCGTAGATGCTACTATATAAACCAACAATTCAATTTCGTCGTAAAGACATTCTATTAAATTCGTTTAGTTCATAAACGCAACTAAAAAGACAAACAAATTCTTTTAGTTTGTAAATGCAGTTGGGAAGACAGGCAAATTCACTTAATTCATTATTTACACGCTATTAGAAAACCAGAAAATTTATATTAGCACATAAACGCAACTAGAAAATCGGACCAATTCACTTTCTTCTTAAATTCGTAAAAGCAAATAAAGAAACACATAAATCCAATTAGCTCGTAAACGCAATTATAAAGTCAATATCACTTAGTTCGTAAACACATCAAGAAAAACCGAAAAATAACAATTAGTTCTTACTTAAATGGCTAGGAACACAGACAACTTCACTTTAAACATTTTTGGAGGATTTAGATTGCTTGTGTAGCAGCAGAAGTCAACCCTTAGAGGTTGTTAGCATTTTACCAATAACCCTGTATAGTTCGTAGTGTTCTGTTAATAAAGGCATATCGCCGGTAAAAAAAACTTTCGAGTTTAAGATAAAACTCCGAGTGCCTAAAAATACAAATCTGTAAAGTTGATTTGCTGCGGTCGAAGTCCTGGCTTGACCACTCCATACCTACCTATTAATAAATATCGTTACGATTTTACAACAGTAAAATCACAATCAGTCTGGTTTTGATGAATCAGGATTCCGACCTGTGCCGCCACGCCGAGCACACCTGTCTACAGCTCCGCCAGTATCTCCCAGTGAGACCGCAATAGTCCCCGCACTATTGCCGTCTCACTCGGGTCATCGTTCCGACGATAGTTGCAGACCAGTGCCTTGGAATACGCAGTCCTGACGAAGTTTTTGTTTTGTGTGCAGAAGCTGAGCAGCCGCCGAACGCCGAGCAACGCGAGCTACGAGCTCGCCGTGCCGTCGCGCAGAGGCGCTCTAAGACGTCTGGCATTACCACCTACCCAGTCCCTTGTTTCGGACGAACAACATCATATCGGGCTGGTGGTCTTGCTTCGACCGCACTTTTCGGTGCGCATTTCACCACTTTACTATCCGACACAACATAGTAACAGTCGCGTAACAACACACTTTGTGCTGTTAAGCGACGTCGTTCAGGCGTGGGGTAGCGTCAGCCAAACCCGTCTGAACGATCAAATCCGCCATTTGCTGCGGTCGCAGTGTGACACCCTACGGTGACAACGGCCACTGTTGTTGTTTTGGTTTAACCTTGCACCGTGGCCTTTCCCGCTTCACGGGTCAGCCGAAGCAAGCTGGGCTCCGGGATTCTGGCCTTGGGGTCACCCCTAGTCAAACCCGGAGTAGCGCTTAGGAGCACCCCTCTCCGCCGAGAAAAAAGCTCGGAGAGGGTACACAACTAGGGCACACCATAGGTACTCACTCCCTCTCACACAAGTGAGCTCACGAGTTGCGAGAGGGAGACAGAACCCGTTAGGCCATCCTGAGTATTCCCCTCAGGATGCAACGTCCCTCTAACGGTGAGGTGGAGGTCCTTCAGACCTTCGCCCTCCGCTACCCCGAACTCTACGCTGATCATCAGCAATCGCTTAACGATGCAGAGAGTGCCCGCCTCACGGACACTCTCATCGCTCCCTCCGGAATTCCAATTCCGGAGGCCATCGTCCCTCCTCTGACCCGGTCCTTCTCAGAGGACAGCCCGACTTCGCCCGCTCCGGGCCCTGACAACAGACGCACGGTGGCAGCCCCTCCCCGTGAGAGGTCTCGCTCGCGCTCACCGATCGGGAGGCCAGCGAGCACCCGTCCCTCCATCGCCGTTGTCGAACCCACTTCGGACTCCGAAGCGGAGATGGAGGTAGATCCGAGTCGCGCCTTACGCACTGACTCGGACTCAGATAACGACGGCTATACCGTCGTAGATAGAAAGCGCAAGCGTGCTCCTAAAGCCGCTAGTTGCGCAACTTCCGCCCCTCCCGCCAAGGCACCCGCTAAGGCCCCCGCCTCCGGCAAGAAGCCGACCCCCGCCCCGCGCCCCGCGTCTCCTCCCTCCGCTCCGGCCACCACTGCCGCGTCCCCTCAGGACGCGAGCGCGCGCCGCGAAAAACCGCCTCCGCCCCTGTTCATTCAGGACAAAACCAAATGGGACATGCTGTCCCGTTTAGTTTCGGATCGTGGGATCCACTATACTAATGCCCGCTCCACGCAGCAGGGCATTAAAGTCCAAGTTTCCACCATTAGCGACCACAGAGCGCTAACTAAACTCCTCCGCCACGAGAGCATAAGTTTTCACACTTATGCGCTCGAAGAGGAGAAAGTCCTCCGAGTGGTCATCCGCGGTGTGCCCAAGGAGGTACATACCGATTCGGTATGTGCCGACCTGAAGGCACAAGACTTCCCCGTACATGCAGTTCACCGCATGTACAGCGGGAAGGACCGCAGCCCCTACGATCTAGTACTCGTAGTACTAGATCGTACTCCTGAAGGCAAGGCCATTTTTAATTTAAAAAAGGTCTGTGGCCTCTCAGGACTCGATGTCCAAGCCCCATACAAGAATGGGAGTCCCTCGCAGTGCCATAACTGCCAACTATACGGGCACGCCTCCCGTTTCTGCTTCGCTCGCGCTAGGTGCGTTAAGTGCCTAGGCGATCACGCGACAGCAGCGTGCACTCGCACCCGTGATTCGCCGGACCCACCCAGCTGTGTTTTATGCGGTGCTCAAGGGCATACCGCGAATTACCGTGGCTGCCCTAAAGCACCACGAGTGAACCACAGGGTGGCAAGGCATAGGCCGACCCGTCCCTCTTACGACCGTTATCAACGGGTAAGCCCTAAATTAACGGTAGTACCTGCCTCACAGGTAATACCCGCGCCGCTCCCAGCCCGTAACGCATGGTCTAAACCACCCAGTATGGTTAAGACCGTCGCTACCGCCCGCGCCCCGGCCCGCGCGCCCGCACCCGCGCCCGCACCCGCACCCGCCCGCGCCGCGGCCCCTGCCCGCGCACCGGCCCCGGCTCGCCCCGCGCTCCCGGCACCCGTCGCCAACACCATTCGCGCGCCTCCCCGCGCCGCTTCCCGGCCACAAGCTCCACCTATGCCATTGATGGCTGCCCCTCTTCAAGAGGCAATCAACCTAGTCAGCGATCTGGCTATGTCGGTTGACATCAATGAGGTACAAGAGCTATTCCACAAGATGCAATACGCTCAATCCCCAGCGGACGTGATCCAATACACATTGGAACACGCGAATTTACTTAGCGCCCTTAAGCGCTTCGTTCCCCAGGCCCCTCCCCAGTACAACCACTATGGGTAGTACAACCGCACGCACGAAACCGCGCTCAGTTTCGTTAGCGTCATTCAACGCTAACGGTTTCTTTAGACAACGTGACCTTGTCCACGACTTTTGTTGCACCCACCTTATCGACATTATATGCGTGCAGGAAACCCTTCTAAAACCGGGGAAGGCGAACCCTAGGTTTGCCAATTACAGAACGGTACGTGATGATAGAGTGAACTCCCGTGGGGGAGGCACTCTTATCTATTACAAAAGGTCCCTGCACTGCATTCCCCTACCTACCCCAACTCTTGTTAATATGGAAGCATCTTGTTGCCTCCTAGCTATGACTGGTCATCAACCTATAGTCATAGCATCCTGTTACCAAGCTTGCAAAAAGCCGATCGTCCGAGCTGACTTAGAAGCCCTATTCTCATTAGGAAGCGCCGTCATTCTGATTGGCGACTTCAACAGTAAGCACATCCTATGGAATTGTAACGTCAACAATCCCAGAGGTATTGCACTTGAAAACCTAATCGCAGAACTTAACTTTGACATAATTGCGCCCACTGAGCCCACTCACTACCCTTATATGGAAGACCACCGATCTGACTTGCTTGACATGGCACTATTCAGAGGCGTAACACTCCGGTTACGCTCCATAGAAGTGGTTCACGAGCTTCACTCTGACCACCGACCCATTATACTGCGACTAGGTCCCGACCCAACGACTGACCTCCCCCGCCCCACTAAGACGATAGTGAACTGGAAGCAAGTAGGCGATGCCCTAAAGGCTATCAGTTCACCGGACCTAGACAAGATCCCTGACGACATCCTGACAAAAGATGACGTAACCCTTGCGATCGATTCGTTCACCAATCACCTCTCCACCGTAGTAGGTGCATCCGCGAAGGAGGTCATAGTGCCGGACGACCGGCGCCTTGTCATTCCAGCGGATGTGAGACGATTGGTGACGGAGAGTAAAGCAGTGACCCGACATTACGACTCTTACCCCAGTAAAGAGAACAAAACTAAGAAACGCCACTTTGAACGCATGGTTCAAAGTCGCATGTCTGAGTTGCGTGATCAACAATGGGGCGATAAACTTTCAAACCTCGTGCCAAGCCACCATGCTTATTGGAACTTGGCGCGAAGTATGAAAGGTAGTAACCATAACGACATGCCTCCCTTATACAGACCAGTCCCATTAGTCCCAGCGTTCTTTGACGAAGACAAAGCTGAGTGCCTAGCTGATAGCCTAGAGGCTCAGTGTTCCCCTAACGTAGATCACGTTGACCAAGCTCACCTCGATTCGGTGGATGCTGAAGTCGAACGTAAAAGCTCTGTGGTCACCTCTGAACTCCCACCTGCCACCTTAGCGACTTACGCTGAGGTGGCGAGACTGATCAAGGCCCTCCGACCGCGCAAATCCCCCGGTGCCGATGGCATCTCCAACAGGGTTCTTAAAACCCTCTCTCCTCCTCTCATCCATCTCCTAGTCAGCATCTTCAATGCTGCTATGAGCCACTGCTTATTCCCAGACACCTGGAAATGTGCAACTGTCATTGGCATTCACAAACCAGGCAAAAGCTCATCTGACCCCACCAGTTACCGCCCAATCAGCCTCCTCAGTGCCTTAGGCAAACTTTACGAGCGGTTACTTGCAAACCGCCTCCAGTCCCATGCTAAGGAACACCACCTTATCCCAGATGAGCAGTTTGGCTTCAGACCCGGACACTCATGCGTCCAACAGGTGCACCGCCTCACGGAGCACATCATTGAGGGCTTTAACAAGTACCCCAAACCCCAGACCACGCTAGCAGTCTTCCTCGACGTGGCGAAAGCTTTTGACAAAGTCTGGCACAATGGCTTGATTTACAAGCTATACCAACTTGGCGTGCCAGAACGTCTTGTGCTCATCCTACAAGACTTCCTTAAAGCCAGAAGCTTTCGCTATCGCGTGGAAGGCACCCTCTCCTCCCCCCACCCAGTCAGAGCCGGAGTCCCTCAGGGCTCCGTGCTATCACCCATTCTCTTCGCGCTGTATACCAGCGACATCCCACGCTCTCAGCCAGACGTCCTATTGGCCCAATACGCGGATGATACCGCTATTTATACCACTGGGTGGCGTATCAGCAGAAAGTCCATTTTCGCCCTCCAACGGGCCATCACCGAGATCGGTGACTGGTTCCGTAAATGGCGCATCGCGGTCAACCCAGTTAAAAGTGCAGCTATGTACTTTACTGAGAAGACTCGCCCCCGTTACCCGCAACCTTTAACTTTGTTTGACCAACCCATCCCCTGGGTTAGTAAAACAAAATATCTCGGAGTCACCCTTGATCGGAATCTCACCTTTAGCGATCATATAACAACCGTCCGAAACAGAGCGGCCTTTGTAATGGGTCGCCTTGGTCCCCTGATTCGCAAAGAGAGTAAAATGTCTCTTAGTAATAAGAAGAAACTTTACACTGCCTGCATCCGCCCCATCATGACTTACGCATCAGTAGTGTTTAGTCATGCTAGTGAGGCCCATCTCCACAAGCTTCAAGTCATTCAAAATCGTTTTCTTCGTAGTGCAACCGGCGCTCCGTGGTATGTCCGGAACACCGAGTTGCACTGCGACCTAAACCTTCCCTCTTTAGCGCAGTTCAATAAGGACTGCGCTCGCCGATACTTTGATCGAGCGCCCCACCACTCGAACCCATTGGTTGTCCAGGCATCGAACTACTCGACCGCCTCTTCTATCCCATTTTTCAAACCCCCCCGTCGCCGACCACGGCAGGTATTAGACGACCCGGATGACCCCATCGCAGTCATTACATTGGCAGCTTTAGCGTTATCCGCAAGTCGTCGAGGTAAAATCCCCAGGTGTGAGGTAATTAGAGGTCACACAATCAAACACCGAGCTCGCCGGCGAGCTCGAGGCAAAAACAAGGTCACGATAAATTGCTCTCCAAATAGTCAAAGAGTTTTATTCAGTAGGGCCCAATTGTGCAACACTGCAGTTGCACAGAGGCATTTTGCTCCGATCCCCCCCATGTCTCTCGACAGTGAGACAAGCCGAGGTCCGAACCACAGTGGTGCCCTTGAGCTCGCTGTCAACCCCTCCTATAATAGCGGTACGTTTTCGGCGTCCGCAGGAGACGGAGGTAGAAGGCGCTTTTCGCCTTCTACGCCCGTCTCGGGAGAAGTGCCTTCGGCACTTCTCCCTCCCGGGCTATTGTAGGGCCAGGCCCTCGCCCAAAACCCGGTGGAGCTGGACGACCGCACAGGCGGTAGCCAGCATCTATGTCCTCCCTAAAAAAAAAAAAAAGTCTGGTTTTGCCACAATCCCCACGTTTGGCAGGTGTCTTGGGGATTGCATTGTAAGATGGCAATTTTTCAGTAGACGCTACTCGTAATTAGGGCCTTTTGATATTTTCCCATCTCCTCTTACTACTCGCATTGGAAGATATGGGAGGTGCAATTCTAGCCCGGCACCCCACAGGGTATGATAAGTTGAATTAATAGATGTCACTCCATTCCCATATGATGGTTAAAAACGAGAGTACAAATTAGATATGATCAAATCAAATAGTTTATTTGCAAGAATACAAGTAAAAAAGATCTTAAAAATATAATTACACACAGTTGTAAAGTCTGCAAGCAGACGTGCAAATATTTCATGCACTTACATCGAAATTTAAATTAATCTTATATTTTACATAATAAGATTTATTTATTTTTTTACCAGCGGTATGCTTTTATTAAACAAAATACTACGAACTATATACAACACTGCAGCTACTACAATAAAAGCATTTAGACAACCTATAAGCCATAGCAGACTCATAGGCAGTCTAAATGCTCCAGCCCAGTTGGCAGCGTGCCCAAAATGCTGGCAGCATTGCCCCGTTGAATTAAAATGCTTATTAGTTGAGCTTATTGGTTTCAGGATATTAGATTAATTAATTACACTTATTTATACATTTATATTCTTTCCAAACAATTATTTAGTAGCCATGCAGTCAATTCTTTCTCAAATTTATTTCCAGATAGTATTTCTTGCTATTGAGTAAGCAGTTATAAATTGATAGCGACCTATTATAAGCGTTTCGCTTGTATAAATCCTTTCGGGCAGGAGGTTCCAATAAAAAAATTGCAATTCTATGACGAGTTATACACTTCACTGCGTTTCAGAAAACAGTCAGGGTTTTGTTTGGCAACAATTTTTTTTTAATATACTAACATGGTAAAGGAAGTATGTTGCATTTTTATGAGTCATATGTCATGTTGTCTTAGCGGTCAGACCACACCACGGCTATAGGGGTGGTTGGCGCGGGTTTGAAACCAGCAAATATCTAAGCTTTTATTATTATTAGTTATTTATGATATTATCAGGATAAGAAAATTTCTACTCGTATTTTACCTAATTTTTGTTTATGATCACAGAAATTATTAACCATTTCTATAATAATTAAGCAACTTTACATGTTACAACAAAAATAACAGCAATAGGGAATGTTTTTTATATCACGAGGTTTATCCTGACGCACGCGACGAGACAATGCAATGTTTCAAGGGCCAATAATCGCGTTGTCTCAGTCTTAAATAGTACAATGAGGCTGTTTTAATAGGTTAAACTGTTTAAATTTGGTTAGTTACCATGTTTAATAATCGTAAACATTATTTCTATTCATCATCATCATTAGCCGGAAGAAGTCCACTGTTGAACAAAGGCCTCCACCAACTTAGTGTATTGTATTTATATTACCTATTTAAAATAATTTAAATATTAAATTATAAAATATTAAATAAATTGTGGCACACTTATAATTATGGAGGCTTTTTTCCAACGGTTGGACGCTATGACTGTTGATGATGATGTTGACATCATCATACTTGTCTTATATGTCAGTTGAATATTGTTTTTTTTATGTTATTGTGATAGAACTAGCTCGAGGCCCACCTGGTGTTAAGCAGACTAGCCTCTGCCTATAACAGATGAATTTCGTCACAAGTCACGAATTGCACTGCGCCCGTCAGCCCGTCATAGTTGTTAAGTCTCATGTCCCTGTAATTTTACTGGCTCTCAAGGACTGCTGCCGGAACACACCGTTAGGTGCTCGGCGACAGGTTTTCTACTTGAGGGTGGTCGCTAGCCCGGCGGGCTTTCTCAAAATGCCCTTCCACCATGCGGTGAAACTCAAGCCCGCGGCGGAATTCAAACTATGGACCTGCTGCGCGGCAGTCTATTAGTCAATCCTATTGAGCCATCACTGCTTCTAAAAGAATTATAGAATAATAGCATTCTATACCAAACTTTAACTAAATGAGTAAAGCAGTACAATATCCTTGTGACGTCAATGTATCGACAAATGGATACAAATGGTAAGGAATTAGTTAAAGTCATTTATCTCAGTTTGTGAGACTATCGTTTGTTTCGGCCTGGTTGACATGACATTGGAGCTTTATTACGTTTTATCCGACTTATACAAAAAGAGTCAATTGTCTTTTAAATAATACTAATTAAATATGCCTTCATCGATTCGGTGTTTAGTTTTTTTTATTACTTATAATTTGGTGTTAGTTATTTTTGAGGCTATATCCTTGAATGTTAAATCTTTATGCATAAGACTCAAGATACGTAAGTCTAATAAGAAAATAAAAAAAATGTCAGACTATAAATACAGAGAGTGACAACATATGTCTTCAACAAATAAAAATCTGCTTGTAACATCCCCAAGGGTGCCCAAGATACAGGCATTGCCTAGTTCGGGACCCACTGCAAACGCCTGTACCTAGTTAATAATAATCAGATTAATGAAAGAAGTTACAAATGTCTGAAAGATTTTCTCTAAGTTAAGTGTTACACATTCATTAGACTCTTATCCCAAGATAGTAGAGGCTCTTTAAAATAATCTAAAATAATGTTTCCGCCTCAACCAGACTATGTATTTGTGTTAATTTTTCTCCATAATATTTAGTTATTTTTATATCAAGCCTAGGTAAGAAAGTTTAGAGTTTTAAAGTTTTATATGAAGCTATATGATGATAATTATATTTTTTATTTGACCAGCTTGACTTTGAGCACTATCTCAATCTGATGGTAAGTGATGCAGTCGAAAATTTTGTTCACGCTTAAAAAAAATGATATACAAACAACCAAAAATGTATCTTGGTCGGCTAAAATGTGTTTCAAACAACTTGTGAATACTTTGCATTGATCAATATCACATATCCAATGGAAACCATTTAATTTAGTAGATATCTCTGTTGTTTCTTAAGAATAAGTGTCAGTGTATTTACAAACATGTAATTTTTTCTTTATCCTAAATATTATATTTAGTTCGCACAATTATTTTACTCTATTGAAATTATAGGTATTGTGTACTAAAGAACTTAGGTAAATTTAAATTACACGGAGAGCAGCACAATTACAACACTAGGAATAAAAATAAACTAGCGGTGCCAGGTTTTTAGATTGGCAAAGACAAATAAAAACCTTTCTCAGGTAATTGTGTGCGATTTTATAATAGAATTCCTAAAGACATTACACTTCTCTCAGAAAATTCTAGCTGCATGTAAAACAGATTGTAATTGCAAAAGCATGTTAAAAAATTGGTGATTATTTGGAAAAGAAAAAAGCATAGGATATTCCACCTCTGCCAAACTACCGCCAATCACCTATGTAATAATTTTAATACACTAACGAATTGTACAGAGTAAAGACATATTAAAAGAAAGGCCCTGAGTTTATTGACCGTTCTTTTCGAAGTAACTCTATACCATTTTTTCTGAACGTGGCAGTAGAATTAATAGTCAATTATGTCAATTACAAAAGCGTCGTAGACGCCTAAATTTGATAAATGATTTTGACTTCGGTTATGTAGCTGTAGTGCTGCATATACTTTGTAGTGTTTTGTACAAATATCTTAAAACCTCATACAAAGATGTCTGCCTATACTGTGTGCTACGAGTATATCAACATCAAAGCACTGGCACAGCTAGGAACAATGATGTATACCTGTATACATCATTGTTCCTAGTATCTCAAAATGTTTGTCAGGACTAGCAGATGTCAACCCTAAGAGGTGGTTAGCATATTACCAATAACCCTGTATATAATTGTCTGTAAGCGCTTAATAGTCATTAACATGACGTAGATAGGTCGCCCACGGAGATATAAAATATCAAAATACTTCATTAAAACAATAGTTCACGTTACACAACAACAATCCAAATAAACCAGTAGGCCTTAATTCTACGATTTTGAGGAAAATGAATTACTAAAAAGTACATTGTTGCGAAGAATTTTACGACTTGCATTGTTGTTATTTTGATATCGTAAAGTTTCCTTTACGATATACGGGAAACATTTTAATTTTGTGCTGAGGGTGCTGAGCTAGAATAGTACCCCACATGTTCCGTGCTTCGGAGGGCATGTTAAGAAGTTTATATTACGAAAATTAGCGCCTTGTTTTCAGATAGTATGAAAATTCAAACCAATCAACGTTGAAAAAAAGCTCATATCAGCGCCACGCTGCAACGCGGCAACGTGATAGTCGGTAACTTCGTCTGAAATGCAAGAAAATTTTAGAAAATGGACACCGACTTTTCTCATGGACCCCGTTCTTGAATTTCAAAATCGTATTAAAGCTTTTAAATTTATCTATTGATTGACACTTTTTTCGAAGATTATCGTCAGTGTCGTTTAGGAGATACGATTTTTTTCCGTAATTTAACAAAACTTCGTAACGTGCATGAATTTTTTTTATTTAATTCGAGAATTTTTGTCGCTACAGACAAAGTGTGCGTTAAAAATTTTATCCTGGATCTCACATCATCACTTACCATCAGGTGAGATAATGGACGAAGGCCTAACAGCTCTAAATAAAATCTAAGTACATAGAGGTACGCCTCTCCTAGTTTGAAAGTTCGAACGAGCAGAGAATTCGCTATTTGCATTTCACGACTTTCACAAATCATTCTGCAACCACATACTACAGAATTGTGCCCAAAAACGTCAATTCCCAAGTGACGTCACACGCCCACCCGGTTTCCAACACTTGAAGTTATTTCTATTTTAACATTCCGCTTAACTCGATTAGTGTCCGTACCGAGAGTCTGGGCTGCGGCTAATTTGCTACATCAAAGTAGACAGGCCACAGGTGAAAATAGAACATAATTTAATGAGGAATTGTTCATTCTTTATTTGAAAAATAAACAATATATTTTTATTATTATGCAAGATTGAATTATTACAAAACATAAAAATTAGATTATGATCCTAGCTGAGACTTATTTAATTAATCTCTCATCGTCCTTTATTCAGTAACAAGTTATTTAGGTCCGAACCTCAATAATGACGAGCATGAGCGACAACTATATAGTTATACTATCGTATCTATGGTAAATATAACAAAGAAATATCTATGAGAAGAAATATATTATGACGCTGATGAAAAGACCGAAAAAAATCCACATTTTTCACCGAGACGACGGACGACTCAAATGCAACGCGTGTGAAACTACCAGGTAATCATAAATAATCAACACTAATTTTGAATTTTGTTGGCATGATTTATTTACAACTGATATGAACTGCTGTCACATGAATATAGAAAGGAATTTTAACTATAACTAGGTGCATTTTTACCGTTCTTTATTTATGTACAGCTCAAGATTGTTTGAGTAGTATTATGGTATTGCCACGGACCACGGTAATGTTATGTATTGCCGCCGTCATCGGCCGCCGCGTTGCCCAGGTTGATAGTTATCGCATAACAGTTTGGCAGTCTAGCACCTATCGGATAATCCCTCATACTGGAACTGTCTCTTATACTTACTACTACTTACCACAGTTTTTTAAAAATGTGGCAAAAACTCGAGGTAGAAGCGCAGATTTTAGTGTACTGTACACTTTTATTTATTGAGTTTTACGACATCTTGCGGCAGTTTATAAAAGCTTTCCGTAAATGTGAGTTGTTAGCATATCGCACAACTTCTATCACGGGTACTATCGTAATAAACGAGTTCGCAATGTACTGTGTAGATGACGCTAATTTACAGTTCTATATTTATCTAAATTCTAAACTAACACGAGCGGCGCGCCGCCCTGAAAATTATTGCTGCGTCTGAAATTCAGTATCGGCGTCGTCATGAAGTTTCAGCGACGCACCTACCAGGCGAATAGAAACAATAGGATATGTTAGTTAAGCGAATCCAACTCACACTTATTTTTTATGCTGAAACTTCTGTATGAGCTTCAGACGAAGAGGAAACTGAAGGAAATTTTAGAACATTTCAATGTAAGTATTATTCATAATATATTTTATTATGTTATGACTTATGAGTTACAACATACTTATATATAATCAAATTGAATCGTGTGACCATGAATCAAATATTATAATGTAACAAAATTAAACCCTAATTACAGTTATTATTACCTACATATATATTTATTTACTTACTATCCAACTCACTACAGATAGTTATATTTTATGTATCATTAATACATAAATAGGATGGATAAATATAGTACAAACCAACGTAATAAGGATTACACGTGATTTAGCTATATTTATTTGTTAAATTTTATTACGTTGGTCCGCCCCTTGATGAAATTTTTGTCAGATATCATATTCATACACATAATCACTCAAATGTGTATAGCATACAATATAATAAGTACCTACACTACGTATCTCTCTGTTCCCTTCCAAATTATTCGAATACGAATACCTATACATCCATGTTTCGTGTCTGCAGTCAATCTTGACCTACCCTAGCACGGAAACCCTTCTCCTTTGAAACACATGTGCGAGATTAAGCTCCTCTCCAATTCTGATATCCTAGTACACATGTGCCAAGGAAAACTCACATGACCACCCGTATTGACACTGACATAGCCCCAGTTATGGACACATCAAGTCAACCGTGTGTGCCCAAGCCTGTGTGTGACGTCAATCATTAATACATACTCGTATCGTAGGATATGTGTGTGTCTTAGTTGTATGTATGTTTATAATATTATAGTGTATGTTACGGAATTCTTGTGCGCAGCTGATAACACACGTGCACACTGCACAGTACATGTATGGATATTTGTAGGTATACTGTGTTGTGTGTGTGTGTGACGCATGTACGTACAATATTTATTCAACGTTTGCTTATGTGTCACATATTATCTGAAGCAATATAATATACATATATGTATGTTAATTATGTATTATTATGTTTAAAACGGCTCGAGTTGCAACTTGCAATAAGTACGTATAAGTATCATATTGTGGGTACTTTACCAGCTGCAGTGTGAGAAAACATTTTACGCTGCTGATAGTCCGGTCATGCCTGTATCTTTTAAAATGTAATATACAGGGTTATTGGTAAAATGCTAACAACCTCTTAGGGTTGACTTCTGCTAGTCCTAACAAACATATTGAGATGAATTTATTTTTGTTTTAAATATTTTTTTGCTATTTTAATGCCTACTCCGTGCCCGCCGCCGCGCCGCGTCAACACTGGACCGCGCTGCGCGTGCTCCCTTTGAATAGAGTTTTCAATATTTACATCGAGCAGAGTAATACAAAATATGAAATAAAATAAAAGTTAAAACATTACAGGCACAAGAGACTTTTAAAATCAGGTGGTCATCGTACTTATTCCGTCAAAAACACAAAAAAATAACAAATTTTCTTTATTTAGACATAAATTTAAACATAAATAACATCACAAATTGTTTGTTAGGACTAGCAGAAGTCAACCCTAAGAGGTTGTTAGTATTTTACCAATAACCCTGTATATATCCGATTATTTTTTTATTATAGAATATATTATTAAGTTTCATCCATAACAAACGAACTGATTAAAAAAAGGGGAGTCGAAAAAACGTTTCGGGGATATATTTTATTCACGTACACTACACGTGATCCCGAGAGTGCCAAATGAGCAACCGAATTTTTATAACGAAGGTTTATAAGATAAAATACATGCATAATATACTAGGGAAACATTAATAATTTTAGAGGTTTCTAAAAGTAATCTGTAATTTTCTGACCGTCATGCGTCACTCCAACAAAATAGAATAATAATTTTGCTGTTGATAATAACTATTATGTAATCTGCACCACGTACTCGCAAGTTAACTTTCGTTCGAGTTGCAGAATACCATTTTAAAACAGCCACTATAAATAGGAACATTTATTCATTCATTTCCAATGCTAATCAGAGCTCTAATTATAATGGTTTTTAGACTACTCGTCGTCGTTTGACGCTCTGTTAGCAGAAAGTTAACGAATGTTTTACTAGGAGCACATAGCTTACGAGAGCGTAGCAAAGCTATGAAGAGACATGCGCAGGACTGGAAGCATTTTGATCTGTGGTCTGTCTGTGTGCGTCTGTAGTGTGTGGATGCCCTTTACCTATGAAGTAATCTGTGTTGTGTGTACTAGCTAGCACGTGGTCATACATACTACTGATTACCATAGTAAATAATTGTGGTACTACATGGAGTCGAGAGACAAAGTAACACCTGGGTCCTCCAACTGATGATTTGGTACAACTTGTAATGGGTGGGTTGGATGTTTAAAGTCTAGATTTTTTTCATATTAGTCTTCAATAGAGGGTAAACAAGACACAAACCTTTGGTACGAACTCGAAGCCTCAATGGGCGCGCGGCATGGCATGGAATGAGGCATATGTGATATTTTGTTTTGATATGCATTAAGGACATATACCCGCCAGCCAAAGCGTGAACATTTATATAAGTAAACTCAACTTGTTATTTAAAAAAAACTCGCATGTAAATATAGTGTATTATTAGACCTATCGTTTCTGGCTTAAATCCTTTTTCTTTTGGACTAATAAGTACATTTTTTATTATATAGCGCTTAGTATATAGCACTCGTTTTTAGGAGTTTGAGCCAGTTATTCGTAGGTCCAGATTTATTTAAAAAGTATAGTACACATGTATAAATAACTTCCCATTATAGAAACTTCATTATATTCCCCATGTTTGTGGTGCAATAGAAATATTAAAAACATGCTTATTTTTCTTGAAAGAGATGCTTAAAGTTGGGTCTTTCTTTTATCTAAAATTACGAGTTTTTGAGCTATTGTAATTTCAAAACTGTATAATTTAATGAAAATCTGATGCACCACAAACCTAGATATTAGGGTAGTGATTACGTAGGTAAAAAATCATTGAGTTTTATTCGCTATTATTAAAATGAGATTGGAGCTGCGTTTTGTATGGGGGCGTTAGTCTAAAATATACCCTTAAAACTACGCAATAATATAGATAATTTTGGTAAGTATGTGTCTAATAATTGATACTTATATAGATAAGATTATTTTCGGTTCATTAGTGGCTGAGTTATGTTGTTGGTAGGTTTTATTTTCGCAGCTTCGTCGCTCTCTTCAACTAGAGAGTAGACACTACAATTATATACCTACTTACTGTATTTTAAAAACTCAGGCCCTCAATTTGCAATAGATATAGTGCGTTATTAGGTTTATTAAATTAACCCCTGCACATCGTCATTTTTGTTCTGTGAGACCACAGTCTATGTAAATACGCTGTCGTGAGACTACGACGTCGCGTCGTAGATAATAATTGTAACAATTGAAATGGATCGTCCAATGCGGAGGAGCCTAAGTCACGGTAATGTTATCTATATGTATGTTATCTACATCTATAGATAACATTACCGTGTCTAAGTCGTCTATCCATGCAGTCTATACTAATACAAAAAGTCGTAGTCTAATAATCAGTATAAAAAAAACATCTATGGCTCTGTCATCTGTCTATGATATAATTAATTATAATACTTAATGTATAATATATATTATAATTCACCGTAAACTCTCATATTGAGTGGGTGTGTAACCTGGTTTTAACAAAGCAGCATCATTGGATGTTATCTCGCTAAATTGGGGTGCCCAGATCCGCCTACATCCCATTGTTCTCAACGTTATTCACCAGGGAAACACGAATGCAGTGGAGTGGTTTTCGGAAAGTGTTGCACACAACATGGGCACAGAGTACAAAACAGTTACAACGTGCAACGAATTTTAACGTAAGAGCGATGTGCGCGACTAACAGTAAATCTAAATAAAGACTGCAGATCAGATTATGGTCGATATAGTGACGGAATAAAGTTTTACTAATTACGAATAAATTCTTAGTTTACTAATAAATTCGGTAAAACAATGATAAAACTCAGACTGAATAACAAATATCGGTTGGATTGATAAACCTGTTCCAGAATAACGAAGCGGCAACATCGTATTGTTTATTATATTATTTATTTTTTATTATTTATATTTACAAACTCTTCACAAAAATTAATATGGCAATTCTTATGTTATCTGACAAAAAAAAATTTTCAAATCACAAAGAGGTTGGATTCACATCACAATTCACAACGAACATATTATACCAATAGGTAGAAGCTAGAAGCTTTTTTCTGTAAGAACAGTTTCCTTCACAATGCATAAATATTTAACCGAGATTTTCAGTAACGCAGTGTGATTGAAAAGTCAAATGTTGATGTGAAGCTATAACGCACATTGGATAGGAAAAACAAATTATTAATGTTCATCACAAACTGTTAGCTTACGGCTACCGTATTATCACAAACTGTTAGCTTACGCTATCGATTTGACTACATAATTCATAAAATAAACTGATATTTCAATTCAACTTGTTCCAGGTCATCGGGTTCCCGGATATGCATCGGTTTTTGAAATACGAGCACGAGAAACAACGGCGCGCCCCTAGCACGCACACATCGACACTCGTGCATGACAGGAGGGTAAGTTCACGCACACCAATGGTACAGCACCTATACGTACACCAATTTATTCTGTGCTAGTGACATGTATGTGTGAAGAGCTCTGAGCGGTTATGAGTTCCTGGTGTTTTCGGTGGCATTAGATTACGTCATCGCAATCGGAGAGCGAAATTAGCTATTTTTCTAACTTCCGAATAAATAAAGGATGATGATAATCTTCTCGACCTCTGGATCAACTCAACTGGCGGAAACCTGTTCAGGCCAAGTTTAAATTGTTGTTTCATCAACCTATATCCATCCTGTTCCATTGTTAGGAATAGATTCCTCATTTTTCTCCAATCAGTACTAATATTAGAAATGCGGAAGTAACTGTGTCTGTCTGTTACGCTTTCACGCTAAAACTACTGGACCGATTTCAATGAAATTTGGTATGGAAATAGTTTGAGACCCGGGAAAAAACATAGGATAGTTTTTATCCAACTGCGCAAAAAGAGGTTAATGTTTTTGCGCGATAACCGACATACGCGCGGGCGGAGCCGCAACCGGAAAGCTATGGTTGATAATATTTGCACACCGTTAACATTAAATAATAATACCGCGTGGGCGTTGACACCTGCACTAGACAGGAGTTTATCAAATTATTTATTAATTTAATGTTAAGTTATTATGGTAAAATACTATATTTTTTTTACATTCCAAGACTTTTCGAAGTTGTGCTCCTTTCTCCCATACGATAGTATGATATCAAATACAGGATCTATATATGCATAATACATTTTTAAGGGTAGATTGCCCATGGCGCTTTCTATGCAAACTTAGTTTGTGTTCAAACTCGGTGAAACTTTGCATGTATGTCCTTGAGCCTAATATATATGCTTCTAGTTTGCCAGATTTCCGTAAAATTAAGTATATTCGACAATAATTTAAAAAGTAGTTTTGTATGGGAATTGTTATTTTGAGATTTAGGGATAAAATAAATACTAAATCGGAAATCTGGCAAACCAGAAGCATAGATATTATGTTGAGCAATATACATACAAAATTTGATTGAGTTTGAACACTTAGTATATAAAATATGACGGAACTCTACTCCTAACAGCGCCCTTTTATCTTTATATTTAAAAATTACGTATCACGTTGTTTGTCAGCGATGGAATTCTAAACTACTGAACCGATTTTAAATTAAATTTGCACACCGTGTGCAATTTGATACAAATTGAAAGATGGGACAGTCGCAATTACCCGTGCGAAGCCGGGGAAGGCCGCTAGTTTTATTATATAAAGATTATTTAAAGTTTATTAATTATTATTAGAAAAAAACACTAGAAGATGGACAATGCTGAAGATCTACCATGTTACCCTGCGATCCCAAGAGGCATGCCTGCCAAACCTCGGGCTATGGAAAACCCTCCCCTAATGGAGGCATGAGTTAACGGCGAACATTCTGTGCTGTTGTGTGATTTGTGATGAATATGAAAAACTTTTTTGCACAATAACCTCAGCCGTCATTAAGGAAACTTATAATTTAAACATGTCAAAAACATCGTCTGACTTTGCTAATTACTACTCATAATACAGCGATTCTAATGCATTTAAAATTAATATGACACAGGTGAGATGGGCGGAGCAGCTATTTGAAAAGTCCAGGGTGAAAAGGTTCCCGATGAGTGACCTGGATGTGGAGTTACGAAGAGTTAAGAGACTGAAGGACTTCGACGGCATAGACAGCACGTACAGTGATAGCAACCCCATCTTCAATGACGAGCTTTGGGGACAGGAGTGGTATCTGGTAAGCGGGTTTGCTGAGCTGCTCGTAGTTTAAATAATAATCCTTCTCATAATAAACTCATTGAGGATCGGTTATGATAACACAAGAGAAAGTTTCTGGTTCGGTTTTTGCCTGGCCTCCTTTGTAATGCCACTTTACTTTGGAAATACTCTTGTTGTGTGTCCAAAGTACTTGCAATCACATTATCATCAAAGTAAGCGTGTGAACATTATAATTAATTAATATAAATATTTCCCCGTGAGGATCGGGGTAAAAATTGCACCTCCCCCATGTCTTGTAGGAGTCGTACAAGAGCAACGAAGGGAAAAATACTAGGACAGGGCAGCAGTGCCTTCTGATGAACGTCCACCTTAAACTACGGTCTCTAAAATGTCGGCCAAGTGTAGATATTATGGTCATCGGTAAACATTATGATGCATAGTTTACCGATCAGTCTAAAAGATTTTGAGTGAGACTAAATACTTCAACATGAACAAGCCTCGCACATTAAAAGCGCTCGGAACGAGAATTGCCTTTGAGAAAGGTACTTCCGACAGTTCCGACTACGTTGGGCTCTAACAATGAAATAAAAAAGCCTATTTCTCCATGTATCTTTTTGCAAAATAAATCAGCATGTTCTGAGATGATGTGAGAATATCGTCAAAGCTCCGTTGAAATAAGGATCACGTTAGCACCCCGACGATGGCAATTACATTAATATGCCGATATGCGCGAGGGTCACACAAAACATTACTAAACAAAAGAACTACGGGATTTAAAAGGTTAGTTATAAAGTCAGTTTTCATATATTTAAATTTCATATCTTATGGTGTAAGAATCGATTATAAAGAATGTTATTATCATGATATTGCGTGTTAAAAGACAAAATAGAAGTTATATTTTTGTTTTAAATCTTGATGTTGCAAAATTCAGTTCGATTGTAATTAATCACGTCAAGATGAATTATACATAATAATTATATAATGTTCATAGAGTAAGTACTTTTATTATTGTACAGTATATCGAGTTGAAAATACTGATTTGGCAGCCCTTTAAGACAGGAGACAAGAAGAAACCAAACGGAAGGTAGTCGTAATCCAAAACATTTTGTTTCCAGCAAGACACCCGCAGAACTCCTTTTCTCCCTCGGCTCGACTTAAACGTGGTGCCCGTGTACCAGCTCGGGTTCAACGGCAGTGGAGTTCGAGTATCCGTGCTAGATGACGGAATCGAACACAATCACACCGATCTCAGAGACAACTATGTAAGTTCGCACAAAACCTTAATTCCACACTTAGAAATTTACCTACCTAGAATGTCATGATTCGTAAAGGAGTTTGGTAATAATTGTCAGCATAGTAGTTTCTAAGAGCAATACGGACCTCCGCTTCGTCCCGGAACCGAAATTACTGTCATGAAGTGATGATTCATGATTATTGTAAAGGAATTTTGATATAATTCTCAGTAAGTATATTATTTTCTAAGAGCAATACGGACCTCTCCGTCCCGAAACCAAAATTACTGTCATGAAGTGATGATTCGTGATTATTGTAAAGGAATTTTGAAATAATTCTCAGTAAGCACAGTAGTTTCTAAGGACAATACGGACCTCCTCCATCCCGGAACCCTCCGTGTTGCTTTAAGTTACAAAGGCTTTCGCGATGACCACACATAATTTGATTTAAAATGTTAACGTGACAAACGATATTAAAACCGATGACGTTCTTAAAGTATCAACGTTTCTAACAAGAAGGACCAAAGTAATAATGCCTACAGTCACGGTAATGTTATCTATACATTACCGTGCTACAGTTCTTGCATACAATTTGTTTCGTAATGAAAAGTTATACGAATCAAGTTATTTTGATGGACAGAATGTAGTGTCGATAAAGGTTTCGATTAGTTTTGAATTGGGTATTGAAAACAACTATTTCAAGATTTTCCAGGAAATACATTTGCGATGTAACTACTTTACTCTGTATACCTACAGAAAATAATCTTTTCCTTCTGGGTTGACATTCCACAACCTAAAATTTAAGTCCACATGTCACTAAAGCAATCTGTGTTTGTCAGAATTACAATTCCTGTGAGTTTTTAGATTTCTGAAGTTTTTAGAGTTCTATAGTATTTTGACCAAGATTTTCTTCACTCGGTTCGTTATTCATCCACTTTACTACCAACTTTTCTACTCGTGTATAGGCTACAAGGATATATTTTGTGTTAATAAGGAAACCTCGGTGTGAGATTAAAAGTTACATTTGACCGGTTTTATTTTATCTATACCAGCGCCCCAGTCAGACAGATGAAAATAAATAACGCACCACGTTCCGTGTGTCTCTCGTGACTCTCGAGAGTGCCGCGCGCCGAGTCCGTCGTCTGAACTCGTGTGGTGGGCGGGGTTTAGTGACTTCACTGTTCGTTGCTCGTTTGTATTTCACGGTTTCTACTAACATAGTAACCCCTCTGCGGGTATGAGTGCCTGGTACTTTCAGCATATTGCTTTCGATCGAGTTGGGGAGAGATGATCATATCCAGGTCAATGGTTTCATTTCATTTATATTTTACAGTTTAATTGTAGCTACATAACTATTTGGCGTTTTCCCTACTCTGCTAATCAGCGGATATTCGGTAATCAAATATCAAATCCATCACAAAGCCGTATCTTTCTCATAACACGTCATGGTTACAAAAGGTTTAGAGGTACCTCATAGAAAAATAAAAAATCTGGCTGATACCACCACCAGCAACCTTGCTCCTAGAATAGTTCCTACTATGTTATCTGTACCTGTGCTGATAAGAAGTTCCAATTCCAACATTTTTATGTTCGTCTGGTCCTGTACGGTATGGGGCTGCTGAATTTCGAGTCTTGTCTGCGGTGAATAATTCCTGCTATGTAATCTGTACCTACGCTGATACGAAGTTCTAACATTGTCATCTACGCCTGGTGCTGTACGGAATGGCCGGCGCTATTTCGATAGTCTTGTCTACGTTTTATAGTTCTTGCTATGTAATCTGTGCCTCAGCTTATACGAATTTCCAACATTGTCATGTTCGCCTGGTGCTGGAACGGGATGGCCGGCGCTATTTGGAAGCATGAGAAGGCGAATGTGCACACTCAGAGCAGTTTGTCAGTGTGCAAAATGGAATATGTGGGCAGCGACTATGTGAGGTTACTACCTCACACAGTAGTTTTTAATACTCATTTAGCTTCGACCCGTAAGCACTGATTGTACTGCTGCTGCAACAATTTATATAGCGCGTACTTCTCCATACAAAAAGAAAAAGCTCTTTTCTACCTCTGAATTTAATGCCAAATTTTGGTGATTTTTGTGTTCATGTATGGAACATATCATTGACTAGGCTTATACGTAACTTTAAAGTTATTTAGAAAACTTGCGTGTAATTTCCTTGCTTGAACTTGCATGACATATTGTGTGCTGTGTTATAAAATAAATAAATAAAGAAAGCTCGAGATTACGGCCATAAGTAAACCTGTATGTTTTGATACTGTTTACGTGCAAGTGTGATGAAAAATAAAAAGAAGCTCGACTCGAAGACTAACACGCAGGTTTGATAATTAGAAACGGTAGAAAAGAAAACGAAAAAAACAACATATTTCACTCGCGAGGTTAAACTCACAGATCCAACAGTTTCCAAGTACCACGCGAACATGACTTTAATCTTCATTCCACTTTTTGACATTAGTTAAACGAGATTTTTCAGTCAGGACCGTTGACCGGCGACGAGGCGATGCGACGGCTATAAATCACGACTCCAATGAAAGTGCTAATAATTCATTTTCTAATTTCGAATAGGTCATCCATTTTACAAATTTAGAAAAGTTGATGTGTTAGAAATTGTTGATGTGGTCTAAAATGTCAAACGGCCTGGAATGGGAACTGGCTGCCAATCGGAACACTGTTACGTGCTTGGAGACAGAATTTCGACTCCAGGGTGGTAACAAATCAGTTCTACTGTTCACGAAGTGGCCTAATATCGTCAAACCGGATGGCAATGGCGCGTGGTTGCGAATAGCGGTGGCGCGCGGCGGCTAAACTCAAACAAGAAGACTATATTGTAATCTTTGACTCAAACCGTCACAGCTGCCATGCTAGGCCAATCAGCTGTTTGCTACATACAAGTCATACGACGGGGCCATCATTGCCAACGATCTGCCAACAACATTCAAACTGTAGATAATTTATGATTGCCTAGTAATTTCGCACGTGTAACATTCGATCGGGTGGCGTCTGGGTGAGTCCCGGCGTTTTCATCGAAGATTTTGTTGTCAGCGACAAGACTTTAAAAAATAAGATAGGGTTATCAATACTTGTATTTTAAATATGTTAACCATTGATATAGTTTTCGCTCATACAAGTTATTGCCTCAGCAATAACTTGAACCTAAATTGCTTGTTTCGATTATTTTATGTTTTCGGAAGTGATCGTAATGAGGAAGAGCAATTAATAGAATTATTTGTCGTCACCTTGGACCTTAAAAGTAGCTATGTCATAGATTATGTTTGGATCTAGGCTATATAGGTAACGTGACATACAGGCTCTTGAGCAAATTATGATTTAAAAAAAAGTGCAAAATATGGAACTGAATTCAGCACCCAAAAGTGTGAAATAACTTGTTGAATTCGGTACCATGATAGTTCAAAAGTACCTATTATCACAATATTGTGCGCATGGTACGAACTTCGACAAGTTATTTCACACTTGTCGGTTTTATTATAAAAACTGACGTGGTTTTCACTCATTTTAGTAAATAATACGGGATAACTCACGTGAATCATTCAGATAGCTCCGACTATAGTTTCAACCACATTCGGTGGTCTTTTTCAAGGAGAGCTCGAGACGCTCGCGTTATTTACTAAAACGTTAGTTACCCCGTAGTATTTACTAAAACACTTGTGGGTTTTGAAGTCGGTTCTATGCTTTAGTGACCCTTGCTACTTACGGGATCTATTGTCATTCTTTGTCAACGACTATATCATCAAGATAGTTATATATGTTTCAGTTATTGGAGTGTAACTCAAAATCGTCTTGACCGATTTTGATGAAATTTTAATGGGACCAAATGACAAGCATCAGCTTTTAAACAAAAAAAAGAATTTTCAATATCGGTTCTCCCAATCTAGTTCTGTGGTACCAAAAATAAAAAAAATGTCGGTTAAAAATAATAATACGCATAGGTGTACTCCATACGTTCGATACCGAGTGCATAGAATTTATCGTTTATTTATATATGTATTGTCCTTTTAATTCTATGTACCTATATTGTAAATATCATATTTTATAAATATAGACAGCGACCGTATCGTGTAGTCAGATATAATTATATGTCTAAGAGTCGTAGTAATTGAATTTATCTTCTGCAACGATTTTCAAACCTGCTAGCGGATATGATAGCCTGGTGATTCCGGTGGCATTGCTTTCAATTGTGTAACGGTGATCCTCCCAATAAAATGAGTTAGTTGGTTAGGTGATTTTATTTTTAGTTTTAAAAGAAATACTAAGTATATATGTAAAATATACATAAAAATAATTATAGTAAATATCAAGTAAGTATTAACTAGAACAAGTAAACAAACCTTAGAACCACACATCAAACAAGTTATCAATTTTTATTTTATCCGTTTTTTCTGCTGTCTCATACAACATCTATTCGCTACAGTAGTGTAGGTACTTTATTTTCTGGCTGTGTTTTTAACAAAATGGAGCCCGCATATTCTTCAATAAAATAATAAAATCTCTTGAACCCAAGTGGAACGATTTCTTGAAGTGGATTGGGTGATGCAGTCATATTTTGTTCTCAGAAAATTAAAAAAAAAAAGCTGTAAAGAGGAAAAGCTGTTGCAAAGGGCAAATCAAAGCTGTCACTTGTTTAAATAGACTACCGGCCTTACCTACAAAGTAAGTAAGGCGTGCCTTATATGGTGTACCGTGTATGAATAAATGTGTTACATTTACATTACATTCGAATTTTACGGAAGCTCGAAATTTTACATTGTTCCGAATAATCTATAACATAACTGACGAAATTAGATAATATAGAATGAATCGAGTGTCCGGGTTGTTCTGCAGGGTCCTGCTCAGGTAAAAAAAAACTTAGGTCCTGTTGGATTTCTCCTTTATTTGTCTGTCTATTGAGAAAGAATTTCTTTGAAAAACCCCAATTTGACCCGAGTATTGAAAGGGAAGTCACGCACGAAACTTGATGAATGTTATACTATTTACTTTGATATGTAAAAGATGAAAGAAAGTTCATAATGTCAGCGTACTCGAAGGTCCACAATGACCTATTTAGATGATGTATATTAGACCATGTGTATTGGTAATTGTCGACATAGTCGGACCAACAACGCATTAGAGTTGACTATGTATGACCAAGGCCGTATTCCACTTGATGCCACTATCATTATTTTTGATAATTTTGACCACCTTTTGTGTCTATGGTTATAACATTTATACACAATGAGGTCAAAATTATCGATAATAACGATGGTAGCGTCAAGTGGAATACGGCCCAATTTAGATAGTGTAAGCACACTGTTACTACATATTTACAATGGTTTTATATTATGGGTAATATAAAACCTGGTAACTTTATAAATATAACGTATATTTTGACTTTTGATCGTGTTTCTTTTATTATTATAATTACAGTTGTTAAAATTTATTCATAATATAACTATAAAAGAGAATAGCAACGTTAAAATATTGAAATCTAGTCTATAATTTACTAAAAAAATTAAGACAAAAATTGTGTTGAGCTCCTTTTCCAGAAGGCAATCATAAGTAGAATACAGAGATTAGATCACTGTCCATGGTACCCAAAAAGCTGGCAGCATTACCCCGTTGAATGGCAATACTAATTATCTGGCCGAGGTAAGCGCCAGCCCTTTGGTCGATTGCCTTTTCTATGAGCAGCTTTGACAAATCTGAAAATAAAAAAACACATATTGTAGCTTTATTTCATATGTACTTACATAAGTATCCATATTATACGAATACATACAATACAAGAGTGAACAGTTCATGTCATGGTACCAGTCAAATTATTCCGTGTTGAAATGTGATTGAACATGATCTTAGAGATCTGTAGAAACTACGGTGGATAGCACGGTGGAATCGTCTTTCCTTGTGCGTAACCACAGGTTAATGGTATGGAAGAGCGTCAGGTGAAGGTTATTATATGTTCTATACATATAATAATGTGAAGGTGCCACTAAAGAGCGGACTATTTGCATGTCAGACGTATAAAGTAAAGAGCGGAAAAGTAAGTGTGTGGATCAGTACTAAATTCCACTCATAAGCGGACGGTGTGTGAATCGGTACTAAATTCCACTAATAAGCGGACGGTGTGTGAATCGCTACTAAATTTCACTAATAAGCGGACTGTGTGTAAATCGTATGCCATTTCAGTAAAGAGCGGACTGTGTGTAAATTGTTAAGTAATTCCACCAAAGAGCGGACGAATGTGTAAATAAGTAGGTATTTTTACTAAAATGCGGACGGTCCGCACAAGATTCTAGGCCCGCAGAAGCCGCATTTTTGTCTAAATCTTTGATTGCTGCTATATCTTTCTCAGGTGTGTGTATAAAGTAATCGAATAGATTGCTAATTGCTATACTAGAAAGAGAAATGTATGTATGAATAAATGTGTTACATTTACATTACATTCGAATTTTACGGAAGCTCGAAATTTTACATTGTTCCGAATAATCTATAACATAACTGACGAAATTAGATAATATAGAATGAATCGAGTGTCCGGGTTGTTCTGCAGGGTCCTGCTCAGGTAAAAAAAAACTTAGGTCCTGTTGGATTTCTCCTTTATTTGTCTGTCTATTGAGAAAGAATTTCTTTGAAAAACCCCAATTTGACCCGAGTATTGAAAGGGAAGTCACGCACGAAACTTGATGAATGTTATACTATTTACTTTGATATGTAAAAGATGAAAGAAAGTTCATAATGTCAGCGTACTCGAAGGTCCACAATGACCTATTTAGATGATGTATATTAGACCATGTGTATTGGTAATTGTCGACATAGTCGGACCAACAACGCATTAGAGTTGACTATGTATGACCAAGGCCGTATTCCACTTGATGCCACTATCATTATTTTTGATAATTTTGACCACCTTTTGTGTCTATGGTTATAACATTTATACACAATGAGGTCAAAATTATCGATAATAACGATGGTAGCGTCAAGTGGAATACGGCCCAATTTAGATAGTGTAAGCACACTGTTACTACATATTTACAATGGTTTTATATTATGGGTAATATAAAACCTGGTAACTTTATAAATATAACGTATATTTTGACTTTTGATCGTGTTTCTTTTATTATTATAATTACAGTTGTTAAAATTTATTCATAATATAACTATAAAAGAGAATAGCAACGTTAAAATATTGAAATCTAGTCTATAATTTACTAAAAAAATTAAGACAAAAATTGTGTTGAGCTCCTTTTCCAGAAGGCAATCATAAGTAGAATACAGAGATTAGATCACTGTCCATGGTACCCAAAAAGCTGGCAGCATTACCCCGTTGAATGGCAATACTAATTATCTGGCCGAGGTAAGCGCCAGCCCTTTGGTCGATTGCCTTTTCTATGAGCAGCTTTGACAAATCTGAAAATAAAAAAACACATATTGTAGCTTTATTTCATATGTACTTACATAAGTATCCATATTATACGAATACATACAATACAAGAGTGAACAGTTCATGTCATGGTACCAGTCAAATTATTCCGTGTTGAAATGTGATTGAACATGATCTTAGAGATCTGTAGAAACTACGGTGGATAGCACGGTGGAATCGTCTTTCCTTGTGCGTAACCACAGGTTAATGGTATGGAAGAGCGTCAGGTGAAGGTTATTATATGTTCTATACATATAATAATGTGAAGGTGTGTGGAGAGGTAAGAGTGTAGTGTGGGTACTTGACAATGATTATATTCTACAATCATTTTTACCAAATAGTTTGTGAAGTCAAACAAAATATCCATTTATTGTAACGACCGTCTAACCTCTGCGCTGATATGAGTGCCTGGTACTTTTGATCGCATTTGCGTTGGGGAGAGACGATCCAGCTATTGGCATAGTGTTGGAACAACGATATATCCATGGTTGGAAATAACGATTGAAGGACATTTCTGTTATTGTAATTTATATTTCTATCCCTTTAAAAATTACGGTTTTATTTATTTATCTATACCTCGATACTTTATATTCTATTAGTTTCATATTTATAAAATAACTAAATAAATAAATGTTATATTGCTTAAAAATTTGTACAATCGCAGAGACATGAAATGTTTCTTATTCTTTCTTACCAAGACAATGTAAGATTTGAGTTTACCAGTTTTACGCCTAGTAACTACTTATACATAATAATATATACTATATACACTCTCGTCCTTATCAACTCGGGGATAGAAGCGCATTCAGTTTACATTCAATCCTTAGTCACGGTAATGTTATATATATAACATTAGCATTACCGTGCCTTAGTCCTACTCCTAGATTAGGTATTTATAATTATCATATACCTACGCGTACCTAATACCTATCAATCTATCGAAAGTGCTTCGACATTTACCTAGTGGAGTTGTACATGATATCGAAGGCAACTATGTTGTTTGTTTTGTCCTTAGTGCTTGAGTAAAAAATATGGTACCGTACCGACTCAAGATACTAACATGCTTACCTGGGATGGTAGAAAGATGATTGTAGTGTACTCATCAGAATAATAGAAATTAGAAATATAAAAATACCGTGAGCGGGAGTTTCTGGGTCAAGAATGTCATAGAACATAATATTATATGTTCCGTAACAAATCCTTATCTGCGAAAGATACCTACAACTTGTGGACACAGATTACCCACTACCTACACAACCATTCATAAAACTATACACTACTACTGATTTGTACGTTTTGTGGCACAACTCTTCAACGATATGGATCCCTAGTCCTTGCGGTGGTATTTGGTTTACGTCATTAGGGAAAGATGATCCCCGGTGCGGCAGTCATCCACGTTACGGTTGTTTCATAGCCATTATTTTTACAAAAAACAAAAAGAACTACTTGGTGTCAGAAAAAAAATTGGGTGTGGCTGTGTTTATTATGGACACGGCCGGGCCGTTTGTTGTACGTAAATACGTCTCAAAATAGCTACCACCTCCGCCGCGCGCGATGTAGTTACAGTCCTTACTTAGCGTAATAAATTCTTTGATCCCAGTGGTGTAATTATTGAAATTCAGATGGAGATGATACAGATCTGCAACATTAAACTGTATCCCCCGATTTTGTTATCATTAGTTTATTTTTTTTAGTTGCGTTCCTATGGAAGCACTTCGATGTAGTAGTAGCTAGGGTAGTAGTGGCACATGAATAACTAACCGTATTCTATAGTCATGTGATAGTGGCAAGACAAAGGCTTATTCCGTTCCATTCAGTCAGTCGTAAAATATATACCGCCTTGAATACATGATTCCTTGGTAAATCGGGTAAAGCTGTGCCGAGATTTTGTGGCAAAAGCAGCTAACTGCTCAAGTCAATAGTAACTATTTGTTTGTCTGGGACTTTACGCGTTGAGCATGACATCACGCGTCATTCATGGGTGGGAGATTCATTTTGTTGTTTCACTACGCCTCGGTTTCATGATCTGTTAGTACAATTCCTTAGGACACTTTAACATTCCGTGTTAAAACGACACAAAACAAAATGTTGTCTTCGGGGCTTTAATAATGTGCGGACTTTATGTACCTTGTCTAATATCCCCATTCTGCGGTCGGACCACAATGTGCGGACGTCCGCACAATATTTTGGCTAATCACCAAGTATAGGTTTCGGATTTTCGCGTTCTTATTGGTCGATTGGTGAAGACAGCTCATTGGACGACTAGAGGGGCGCAGATCTATCCAGTATTTTTGTTTAGTTAATTTAACACAAACCGGAACATAGTTCAAGTGTGTGACCACCACGTGGCGCCACCAGTTCCAAGTGTGTAACTTAGTTCGTAACATGTTAAAATGCGGACGCAAAAAAATGTCCGCACTTTATTAATCAATCAAACTTAACCTTATGATCTGATACACATTTAATATTTATGTAACATGTTAAACCTTAAAATGCAGATTAAATGAAAGGATCGCACTTCATTAATATATCAAACCTAAATTAAATATTAATTGATACACACCACATAATATTTGTAGATATTTCAAATCAGTAGCCAAGCAAAGCAGAAAAAGCAAACAGCACTCTACTTCGCTTTTTCTGCTTGGACTTTAACGAATATTGAGTCCGTGTGACAGATCAGCAGAAGTTTTAACATGGGCAGGGAAGTCATCCGCATCTGGGATACGCGTAGACGAGGTGACCATTTGTGTCAGATCATATGCTAAAGCAGAGTCGTGAACAGATCACCCTGCATGGACGGTGATGTGTGAACCAAGCCATTCGGCATGGTGGGTGTTGAAATCGCTCATCTCATCAGATTCAAATGTTTATTGCAGCCATACAGTGTCACCTGATATATTTGTATATTTTTTATTTTATTCTATTTTATTATGACAATTTTTTTGTATAATGGATCATGAATCTGAATAAAGTCTTATTATTATAATTTAACATGTAAAACGTTTACTAATAATATGTCATAAAAAATGAATTTAAAAATTATTACGAGATTTTATTGAATGAGTAGTCATAATTTTTATTCAATGGAATAATAGGCATTGTGAGTAAGTTACTGTTTCAATATTTTTATTAATTGAATATCACTTTTATTCTTTTCAAATCTTTCATAGTAATTTCATATTGTGGTTACTATATTGTCAATTAATATTTAAATTATGTTTTGGCATTTATCAGTCATGGTTAAAACGTTAAAATACCTTATTTGGGTGTGAAGAATAAAATTTGTAGGTAGGTAGACACTTACTTCATTTGTTTGGTTTCTGGGGGTACTTTACTAAGTCACTGTTTGAAGAATGGTGGAAGTGTAATAACACTTCGAAAATGTAATAAAATGTAGACAGCTGTGATTTAGCGTTTATATAAAAAATAAAATAAGGACTTGATAGTGCGGATGTGTGTAAATATGTATAAATTTAGAGGAAAATGGGGCCTGACGATGACGATGTGTAACTTCGTTCGATATGCCACTAAAGAGCGGACTATTTGCATGTCAGACGTATAAAGTAAAGAGCGGAAAAGTAAGTGTGTGGATCAGTACTAAATTCCACTCATAAGCGGACGGTGTGTGAATCGGTACTAAATTCCACTAATAAGCGGACGGTGTGTGAATCGCTACTAAATTTCACTAATAAGCGGACTGTGTGTAAATCGTATGCCATTTCAGTAAAGAGCGGACTGTGTGTAAATTGTTAAGTAATTCCACCAAAGAGCGGACGAATGTGTAAATAAGTAGGTATTTTTACTAAAATGCGGACGGTCCGCACAAGATTCTAGGCCCGCAGAAGCCGCATTTTTGTCTAAATCTTTGATTGCTGCTATATCTTTCTCAGGTGTGTGTATAAAGTAATCGAATAGATTGCTAATTGCTATACTAGAAAGAGAAAGGTTATTCTTGCTTAGTTACTCACACTCGTCTAAGTCAAAAGGAAAGGCATTAGTGGATTTCGTAATATCTTATCCGTCCCCATATACCTTAGCCGCGAACAAGGGTGTCTTGCACAGCGTTGTGATGTGTTCTTTGGTCTAGGTATCAATACCCGATGCAAATCATAAATGCAGCAACATGTACACACACCCGTGTTTACACAGACACACACACACTGTTCCATAATTACTATTATTGTATTTATCTGTGATGTGACTTTCATTGCTATCCCTGTGATTATTAGGGCGTTCGTACTATAGCCTCCCGTTAGCAATCACGACAACCACAAAAGCTAAAAAAACCGGCCAAGTGCTAGTGGGACTCACGCACGAAGGGTTCCGTAACATTATCTGTAATCTTGCAAGTTATAGACACTTTTCGCAGTGTCCGATTGAGCTGGTAGGTAGGTACGTTCCTATCAACCATAAATAGTGATCTCACTAATTGTTCGGTGAATATTTCAGTTTTTTCCACCCGTTTTCATTATTATTATTTTTAGCAAATAAACGGCGAAAACCTCTTTTTAATTATTTATTTCATTTTTTATTATATTGAAAGAGAACATAAAACTAAATATTCTGTGAATATTTAGTGTCTACCTGTCACCGTTATTAGTATCGAGCAAGAAACGGTAAAAAATCAAGTTTGTAATATGGGAGGAATAAAATAAATATTTAAGGGGGGCCCTTAAATATTTATTTTATTGTTATAGCGGCAATACACATTATTTGTGAAAATTTCAACTGTCTAGCTATCACCCGTCTTGAGATACAGCCTGGTGACAGACGGACAGACGGACAGCAAAGTCTCAGTAAAAGGGTTCCCTTTTTACCCTTTGGGTACGGAACCCTCAAAATGAGATCACTTTGGAACATTCAATGCAAAAACAGGTTTTTATGAACGTTTTCTTACACCGCACCGTTCAGAAAGCTTTGAAAACCGCTAAAAAGGAGATAGCGATATGCTATTTTTGACCCATGTCCGTAAAAAGGTCTTTATTGCTCTTCTCTTTTGCGAGTTTGATAGTTGAACTCTGTTATATTTTTCGCAGTTAAATGTAAGTATTGACAACCTAGTTTTGTATGTTGCGTAGTATTTATATTCACTTTGTTTGCATGGAAGACTGCATTATTATAATGTTTTTAAAAATCAAACCTAATATTGAACCACGAATGGTGATTTTGAAACTAAAAAACACAATATTGTCAAATCAAACTCACTAATGGAATACATTACAAATCATGATGCAATTCAAAAAACGAGGCGCACGGCTGTAGTACAGACATACTACACTGTTTTACACAGGAAGGGAACCGCTTCCTAAATCCGTGGTTTTGCAATAGTGGTACTGTACCAATGTATGTTACATATTCATTGTGTGATACCAAACCAACGAAACCGGCATTAATTTAAGCAGGTGACGTAGGAGTTCGCGCACGATCCACCGCGCTCCGAATAGTCCGAAACATATTCATTGATTCAGGTATTATCTACTAGCGGAACATAGTAAGCTAAGTCATAAGTGCAACGTGAGAAAGAAGGGGGGCAGAGTTCAACTGATCGGCATTGTACCAGTTTCATTTTATATTGGTCGACCAGTCACGGGAACTCGCGTATTTGAAATCCCTCCTCGCACCCTTCGATCCGCCAAAGAGACATTCAAAAAATCTTCTGCGCAGCCAGCCAGTCATTGCCGACGTAGCAGCACAGATGAAAAATATTAAAATACGCATACAATGCAATCTCCCAGATTTATCAGTGCGACACAGAATATACAATATAAAGTTATGACACGGCTTAATAAAGAAACGATTTGAATCGAAAATGGTGCCGGTAAACCTCTCACTCGCACACTATAGATGGCAATAGTGTGTGAGTGAGAGCTTTAGCGCACGATTTTCGCCTCTATACGTTTCTTGATTAGAACGGGTTTATTAGTTACTACGTAAAGTGCGGTGCGCTGCGCATCGTACGCGTGCGCAAACCTTACGTCACCTGCTACTACTTGCTGTTTGCTTAGTAACTTCGCGGCCCATAACGTCGCTTGTCTGACGAACTGGCGTAACCAACAAATTCGGCGTAAAGTGACTTATATTTTTATACGCATTTATAAACTTACAAAGCTGAATTGATCTGTCTAATCATCGTATCTATTACCTATTATGTATTATCATAATATTATGTTCTATGCTATTACCATTGCTGGGAATGTAATAGCTGTGTGAGACTTATCTATCTACAGGCTAAGAATTTTTTTCTACAGGTTGAAAAAGTTTTAATGCGTAAATTATTTGGTCCATCGCAATGCGGCTGGCTGATTATAAAGATATAATTCAAAAATTCACATCAAATGTTAAAATTCATGGTCTTCCTTTTATTTCTGACACTGTGTTATTTAGCAAAAATAATCCGCATGATGAAGCCTTTCGATCGGTATGATAAAGCTCCTGTAGCTTTATGATACTCGTATATACCGATCGAAAGGATGATTATTTTTCTCGTGTAACAGAGACGAATTACTTAGCATTCCATGGATTCACCGTGCGGGTGCCGGGTCCATAGCGTTGCAGAGGAAGAGGCTATATAGAGGGGCCTGGGGCTTGCAACCCAGGAGTAGGGTTAAGAGGCCTCTTTATGATATATCAATGCTCCCCTTCCGGCTCAAGCCTCCTCCTCTACCTAACTAAATTTGGTAAGATCCTACTAATGCCGCCTTAGATGTACGTTCTAGGATGGAATGGAAGTAACGGTTGTTCTTGGCAGGCCAAGGTCTTTAAGTAGGTTATATAGGGATTTCGCTGGTATACCCCTTGCTCCAACTTCTACACCATATAAATTAACCACATAACCGTTTTTGGTTAATTCATTTGTTAGGTCATAATATTTGTTTGTTTTTATTGTGTGGTCTTTAGGTATGTTCGTTTCCCACGGCACAGTAAGTTCTATAAGTACTATGCGTTTTAGATTTTTTGAGTATAGAAATATGTCTGGTCTGGAAGACGAAACACTAACATCCTCAACCATGTAATTATTTAAATATCTATGAATGCCGTTTAAATTGTTTTTTAAATTAAAATAATGTCTTCTTTCAGTAAAATGTTCCATCTACAATATTCAAGGTACCTATATACTTTCACTCCATGTGGCATATCCGTGGGACGCCCTGTATATATATGTTTATAGAGCTAAATATGCATCCCAAATTCCATGAAAACTTCATTTTGAATTATCTAGTGTTTAAAATGATAGCTGTTTATTGTAATGTGATAAGTAACAACTCGATTAATTCGAGTTCCGACGGTCGGGTTTGGTACTTCTCTTTGGGCAACAACTTTGAAGTCTGAAGAAGGTTCAAATTGGTTGTTGACAGGATCCAGAGATAAGCTGGGATTGCAACGACAGCGACCCTGACCCCACCCCGCGGTACCAGGAGGTCATGACAAACTCGCACGGGACCAGGTGCGCCGGAGAAGTAAGCTTCCCTTCAATATGTTTCACTTTATTTTTTACGATAGGCCTGAGTTTTATCATCTTCTGAAACGACTTCAACACCCAAAAGTGTGAAATAACTTGTTGAAGTCGGTACCATGATATTCCAAAAATACCTGTTATCACAATATTGTGCGCATGGTACCGACTTCGACAAGTTATTTCACACTGTTGGGTGTTGAAGTCGGTTCCATTTTTTGGTAAAAAAAATATTTTTCACACTTTTTAGTGAACCTTGCTATTGACGGGATCGATTGTCAATCACTGTCAACGATCATCAAGATAGGAAAATATTTTTCAGTTATTTTTCAGTTGGAGAGTAACTCAAAAACGGCTTGATCGATTTTGATGATATTTAAATGGAACCAAACGACAAGTATCAGCTTTCAAACAAAAAAAGAATTTTCAAAATCGGTTCACGCAATCAAAAGCTCTCAGGTAACAAACATAAAAAAACTATGGAGATGAATGAGAACCTCCTCCTTTTATGGAAGTCGGTTAAAAAATGATTACTATTTATGAATATTATATGACTTACAGATAGCAATGACGGCGAACAACCAAAAATGTGGAGTTGGTGTTGCGTGGGGCGCTAGAATAGGCGGAGTGCGCATGCTCGATGGAAGGATCACAGACCGCATTGAAGGCGAAGCAATAGGTATGAAACTGTGCTATTGGCCTATTTTATTCTGAGCCATGATCCCGGGTTCGATTTATTCCCTAGACCGATCAAATGATTTACATTATAGAAGCCATCATACCGTACCTTACTTCGTCGTTTTAACAGATCAACTGAGTTAAGCAATTTAATTTTTTTTTTGCAATAACGCTTTCTCTGCAGATTACATTACAAAATTACAAATTTACGAGAGGAAAAATTATAATCATGTGCAGGATTCGAACCCGCGCCATCCACCCCTAAACCCGAATAGTCTGACCGACTGACCTAACATGACAATGTGACTTATAACCCTTAATTTTCCTCTCGATCGTTAACTATCGTATGGGGATGGGTAATACATCTATACTTAGTCCAACTTACGTTGTACTACAAACAAGACTAATGTTGCAATTAGCTTTAAGGGTGGGCCCAATGCCAAAATTACGCAAAAGAAGTATTTTCAAACACACTTTTTGATGGAAAATAACGTAAATATTACAAATAAAAAAATATAGGAGGCAGAGAATAATCTTGTAGAAGTAAAGTAATCGATAGAAATTTAAAAAACCTCATAGCATAGTAAAAAATTAACAGAAACTGCGCTAAATAAACTGTTTTAATTCGAATGCTCATATGCAGGATTATCAGCGACAACCCCACTTTATTTTTTATAAAAATAATAGCTAGACTAATGTTTTACTCGAATAATCGGTTAATTATTTTATTACATATTTATATTTGGAACAATTACATAAAACATCACTAAATCCTAAACTTCAATCATCAACTAAAACGTGCAATTTTCGACTTTTGTGCGATGGAACAAGCTGGGATGAAACATTTTTTTTTTCCTGGTATTGGGCGCACTCTTAAACTTGTAGGTAAATGCCATCATTTACGCAACCCTATTATTTTAATAGTTTTATGTCTGCAATAAGGCATGCTTTGCATATTACATTACACATGACTATAATGTTCCCTCTCGAGATTTGTAATTTTGTAAGTTTTCTTTTTTTTATTTATTGAAAGGACTTTGTCGCTGAGCGACCACATCGTCCTGTAAGACGTTATCAAACGAGTACCTACCACTCATATAAAATTAAGTCTTAATAATAATATGTCTAATTAGAGAACTATGTACTTACATTTTGGCTGAATTAGGTCTAAATAAATTTGTATGACAAATTATACAATACTTGGGCTCGATCTAACAGAGGGCAGGCTAAAATACAATAAATAAATCCGATATCGAATACTTTACTCCGACTAAAGTATGACCTTCTATAACTGTCGTTCCGCACATATTCCATAAATAGTCTTCTATAACACCACACTCATTAAAATTAAAGGATGTAATTTTTTTCATCAAAAATCCAAACTTATTTGATGGGATATGAGTGTAGCGAATCCTAAGAGCAGTCACTAATTTCTTGCGACTAAGAATGTTGCTATCTATCCGTGGGTATTTTGCGATCTGAGGTTAAATAGTACGGTACCAAATACCCTTTTCTTTAGATCTCTCATCAAAATATTATTGCCAGAATATTGTACATTTATACTAAACTAGCTTTCTGGGCGCGGCTCCGCCCGCGCGTATGTCGGTTATCGCGCAAAAACATTAAGGCTCGGAAATTACGAAATAGTGCCAACATGATATGGAAAATCTCATAAACCAGGTACCGGATGGTACTGCAATTTAAATACACGATACTCAAGGATATAAGTAATACTATCATCGATTTCAAAACATGTTTCCTAATAATTGGCTCGATAGAAAAAAATCTCAAAAACACCTCTGAAAATAGAGGATTCCTACTTTTTCCGCCAGATTCTAGTGTATTAAAATTTGTTTTTTTTTTCTAAAATATTGATTTTTTAAGTACAATAAATTTCATTGATTATTTTAATCCAAAAAAAGCACAGTTAATGCGTACTGAGCCTGTTTACAAAATGTCACATACGCCCTTTCATTCCGAGAAGCGTTAACATCATGTCGCACTATTTACTCCAGCGATCTACGTATATTGCTATCATCCTCGCTCATATCGCGGTCAGCCGCGTCATGCGTCGGACCTGTGTCACTTTTCTCGGCGATCTCAATTAAAATAAAACATGGGTAAAATTATAAATAAACGCTTTGGGAATGCAAAAAATCGTCAAAAACGCATGATGGACATAATAAGGTAAGCATCTATGGCTTCCTTTCTCCATGTTCCTATGTATATATCTCTTATATTAATGAAATTATGATATGATTGTGAACCCTAACGCAATATAAAAAACACTTCAAACATTTTACAAGACATAGGTACAACTTTAGCTACCTAAAATAATTATTATAAGCAATATTCAGAATTTTTCGTAATGAATGTGTTGTAATTATTTTAGATGGATCATGATTAATTTATACAGTTTCTGACAATAAGACACAAAGGTTATGTACATAATTTTCGACTAATCAATCGTCGTTCAAATAGCGCATAGTAAGTGACATCGCTTCGCAATTGAGAGGCACGTGGATCGAATCCAGCGTAAAGAGATTCTTTTTGGTCAAATTTTAATTTTACGACATAATTCTTAATAATACAATAATAATTTTACGTATGTACGTGGACCAATATAATGTGTCTGACAGTAAGGCATAAACGATATGTGTGTAATTTTCGACACCTTGGTCAATGATTGTATAGTGTGTAACTACTGAAGTCGAATCAGAAGATCGAGTACCGTGGATCGAATCTCACATACCTAGATTCTTTTTGGTGACTTTTTTATTTGTATTACTTTTTATTTGATACGTATTATATACCTAGATTCTTTTTGGTGACTTTTTTATTTGTATTACTTTTTATTTGATACGTATTATATTTACGTATAATTAAGTTTTCTGACGCGTATTCAATTTACGATTACAATGCTTGCAAATTTATTAGGTATCTCGAGTTTCCATGTTTTCATATAATTAGAGAGTTTAGTATATCTAATGAACGTGAACATTAAATAGGTACTACCTAATCTAGCTACCTGAACACGTTTTTTCATAGATCTCGAAAAAGTATGTCTTTGATGGACACGAGTTGCCACAGCGTAATAGTTACAGTAGAACAACATTATCAATTTACTACAAACTACCTATACAAGTACATACATCAAGTGACGGCACGGGTGTCGTTTACAAACATAAACGTATCTTTCGTAATCTTTGACAAATACAGTTAATAACAGTAATACGACGGTTTTATAATCGATATGTAATAATGTGGTATTACGTATGAATAGTAATACAAAGTAATAAATTTTCAAACAAAATACTTATCTTTCTCCTTGGGTGATTTCAATAATGGTATTATTTTGTTAGAAGTTTTGTTGTTCCACCTATCTACACAATAGCATCCACGAGATGTATTTATTATTATTAACAAATTGAAACAATAACTGTACCTACCTACTACATTCTCCATGTGATTTTTTGTTAGTGAAATCTTAATATGACTTGTAGTAATGACACGAGCAGGTACCCTTGATTGTTAGCGGAAACAAAGCCAGGATCTGAATGAACTACGCTACTTGATAAAAAAAAAAAAAATAATTGGAACCGACTCCAACACCCAAAAGTGTGAAATAACTTGTTCAAGTCGGTACCAGTATAGTTCAAAAGTACCTATTATCACAATATTGTGCACGTGGTACTAGTGTTGGACTTCGACAAGTTAATTCACACTTTTTGGTGATGAAGTCATTTCCATTTTTATTTAAAAAAAAAACACTTCTTTTTATGACCCTTCCTACTTACGGGATCGATTTTCATTCATTGTCAACGACTATATCATCAAGATAAGTAAATATTTTTCAGTTATTGGAGTGTATGTCAAAAACGGCTTGACCGATTTTGATGAAATTTAACTGGAACCAAACAACAAGTATCAGCTTTCAAACAATAAAAGATATTTTTTAAATCGATTCACCCAGTCAAATGTTCTGAGGTAACAAACATATAAGAAAAAACAGACGAATTAAGAACCTCCTCCTTTTTTTGAAGTCAGTTAAAAATATCCAATAGTATAACCCGCAATTTGTATTTTGATCAGGGGTAAAAAAGTTTTTTTATGATTTTCTGTGTAAATTTTACACAATATACTTGTTTTTGTAATAAATAAACCATCTTTTGTGTAACAGCTTACGCCTTGCATCAAAGTAGATACATAGTTCATGTTCATCAAAACCATAGTTCATGTTCATTAAAAATGAACATACACAAAAACTGCAAAAATTAAACAAGTTGGTAATAATCAAGACTAAACTTGTTCTACTGTAGGTATGGTAAATTTATTAACTGGGTCACACTATGATATTTACAGCATACAATTAACTAATGGTTGGTATCATGTATGCGTACTAGATGGCGCTTCAGCACACATCACATTCGTGTGTGACAAGATAGTTTCTACTAGTTCTACTAGAGAGCGCTCTAAATTTTTAATCAAATAAAATATTACCGTTGACTTGCGGACGTGGCGCCATGTACACCGCGAAGTAAACACGCGAGGAGAAGTGGGGACAAAATCTAACATCTGGTTTTAGAATTCTGTCCCTTAACCTCTTTTTGCGCAGTTTGATAAAAACTATCCTATATTTTTTCCCGGGTCTCAAACTATTTCCATACCAAATTTCATTCAAATCGGTCCAGTAGTTTTGGCGTGAAAGCGTAACAGACAGACAGACAGAGTTACTTTCGCATTTATAATATTAGTACCTACTGACTAGCTTTACGGGCGCGGCTCCGCCCGCGCGTATGTCGGTTATCGCGCAAAATCATTAACCTCTTTTTGCGCAGTTGGATAAAAACTATCCTATGTTTTTTCCCGGGTCTCAAACTATTTCCATACCAAATTTCATTCAAATCGGTCCAGTAGTTTTGGCGTGAAAGCGTAACAGACAGACAGACAGAGTTACTTTCGCATTTATAATATTAGTACAATATATTGGAAGTACCTCAAACGGAATTCCATCTACAGTAGCTTGTTTAGCCAACGAATCAACAATATCATTTCCGTTAATTTTTATGTCTGCTGCGGTTATGACTTGGGTGGGTGAATTCCGCTAGTGGAATCCTACTGAGCGTACACGTGCTTCGGAGGGCACATTAAGTGTTCGGTCCCGATTGTTCTTAGGATGGCAGTTGTTAAAGAATAGTGGTAGGTCATTTTACGAATACCTGCCTAGATGACACCCTCAAATAGAAAATCTGTCGCCAAGCACTTAACGGTGGTGTGTTCCGGCAGCTGCGTAGTCTAATGTTAGCCTGAACAACATCTTCGACCACATTATCACTTACCATCAGGTGAGATAGTGGTCAAAGGCTAACCTATCAGTACTTACTTACTATAATATTATAAAAGTATTGCGAAAGTAACTCTGTATGTCTGTCTGTTACGCTTTCACGACAAAACTACTGGACCGATTTGAATGAAATTTGGTATGGAAATAGTTTGAGACCCGGGAAAAAACATAGGATAGTTTTTATCCAACTGCGCTCAAAGAGGTTAATGTAGCGCAATAATTGAAGCGCTCGTAGCGAAGTTTGCTTAACCATTCTGAATCGATCAGCAAAGTTAAGCAACGTCCGCCGCGGTCATGACTTGGATGGGTGACCGCTGGTGACATTACTACTGAGCGCTTCCGTGCTTCGGAGGGCACGTTAAGCCGTCGGTCCCTGTTGTTGTCTTAGGATGGCAGTCGTTCGTTACAGCATGGTGGTAGGGCACTTTGCGAATGCCCGCCTGGCTAGCTACCACCCTCAAGTTGAAATCTGTCGCCAAGCACCTAAAGGTGTGTTCCGGCAGCTGTCCTTGAGAGCCAGTAATTCTAGGTTAGCCTGAACAACATCTTCGACCACATCATCACTTACCATCAGGTGAGATAGTGGTCAAAGGCTAACCTACCATGCGTAAAAAAAAAAAAAAAAGTTTTTGCGCCATAACCAACATACCGCCGCGCACGGAAAGCTAGTCAGGCATAAAAAATATTTCTTGCTCCTGTACCTTCAAGGTTGCCCTGTGGGCGGGAATGGGCTTGCCCTGTGTAGTTACTTACCTTCCTTCATACTATGGTACTATGGTAAGCCTTCTGGGTAGTTAAGTATTTTTTAAAGTAAGTATTGGATTTCCTTCAAGTGCTGAATAGCTGCACTTGAACAGATTTTTAGCATAATATATTTAGTTTGAGGCAGTAATAAAATTGTAAGTATGTTAATCTTGCTCATAATTATGCTCTATAAGGTCAAGAAAAGTCCGACACACGGTTCCTTAAAGTTTTCTCGATAAAATTGCAAAGTCGACTCTAAATTACGTTTGTAACGTAAATATCTTCATTATTAATGTATAGTGCATGAAAATCAGTACTAATATTATAAATGCGAAAGTAACTCTGTCTGTCTGTATGTTACGCTTTCACGCAAAAACTACGGGACCGATTTGAATGAAATTTGGTATGGAAATAGTTTGAGACCCGGGAAAAAACATAGGATATTTTTTATCCAACTGCGCAAAAAGAGGTTAATGTTTTGTGCGATAACCGACATACGCGCGGGCGGAGCCGCGCCCGGAAAGCTAGTATAACAATAAAATAGCAAAAACTTATCACATAAGCACGGCGTATTTTAAGCCACGTAGGCAGAGATCAAAGTAATCCACGTGTAATACCCTAAGATTTTTTTACCTGTAGATCAGTTGTTTGCCCTCCATATTTACTAGACGAATTCAGGGTAATCGCCTGAGTCACTACCAGTCTAGCACTTCCGAGCGTCCGGTGAATACATCGCCGCTAATCGTGTTTTTTCGGAATAATCTGTGGACAATACACCTTCCTTGTGTCTTTTGACACTGCACCAATTATACAGGCACTGTGAGAGATAAGAAAACTGTTTCATTTCACGCGTAATTATTGCTTTTATTGTTGAAATAGAAAATATCGTTATTTTATTTTATCTTTGGAACGAATCACAATGAAATGGATGAGCGAGATATGTGTATCGTTTGGTGTGAGAGAGTGAAAGAGATGCAGCATAATGGTGATCGGAACGTCTCGTGGCGGTTCGGTGGTAACACGAATTGCTTATTTATCTCTCTCTAACAACAGATATGACGCATAATATTTGAACGTTCTTTCCTTGTCATTACAAACTGCTTATAGATGTGCGTAGGTATGTATATAGGTAAATTCTAGTAAGCTTTTAGAGCAGTGGTGTTCGGATATAACAACTCTAAGTATTTCAACTCTCTGGTAATACCTACATACTTTCGCCTCACCCATACGTATGGTTATATATTTTTTTATTCTATGCCTCTACCAATCACCTGTTTCAACTTGCAGTCACAGAACAAAATAATAGTAGGTAGATAGTGTAGACAAAAGAACACCAAATCCACATTACAAGAATACCGAAGCTGCGCAGGTAACCACGGCACACGATGTCATATAATAACACAACAAATTACCTGCTATAAGTAAGTCATATCATAAGTCATACATACATAATAGATTTATTGAGATAGGTACTTGTATTTACTGTGACGAAGTATTATTATATGTTCCATGGTGACGTGCAGTGACGGTGTCTTTAACTTACCTTTACGTTTGATTCGACGCAAATCGAAATGTTGGGCACACACACCTCTGCATGTAGTGTCATAGTGTATACTCGACGCACACTTTCATTCAACCCACTCACACACAGATATATACCAGCCAGCCGCGCTGTCTGGCACACCTGCTTAGTATTCATGTATGCCTGGTACCGCGGTCGCAATGCACAGCCATGTGGCTGCGCGGTCAACGGCCGGTCGGTCGTGCTACCGCGCCGGTCGCCACTGCCCGCGTTCATATACAGTTACCTACCTACTTCGTGTTTCGTTCTCGTCTTTCTTCATTGGTTCTTGCTATATTTATTTGTTTTGCAATCGCTACGGTACATTGCATACTTCATGTTATTATCGTAAAAACTAAGCAATATGGTATAAGATATTTTTTTTATGTCAATTCCTAACGTCACGTCTGTTTCCGGTGGGGTAGGCATAAAGCGTGGATTTTCTCTGGCTTTTTGACTGAGAAAATTTAAAGAAAATGATTCACGAAAAGGCGATTTCATACCTGAACCCATAATACTTAGGTATTTAATTGATACAGGATTCGAATAACAGTTTGTCATTGTGCTACAAGGAAGCAAAATAATATTTTTACGTGTGATACACTCTACTTTTTATCCCCCTATGAGAAAAATATATAAGTGACTAATAATTCTCAATATACATAAATTGAGCTTAAGGCGACGTTTTCCGGACAGTTTAGGCAAATAGCGCTCGAACGTATCTCTATAGAATAAGATAAGTACGCATAGCCACACGCATGGACTAGCCGCGAATTACGCGACGCGGTCAACGAACTCCAGTCCGAAAAGACAGCGTCACAGTGTAAAAATTACAGTTTCGCAAGCTTAACATTTATTACAATATTTTTTTCCACGTTTTGCTACAATGACAATCATGTTAAAAGTGTAGTTTCTATGGCTTTAAACTGCAACACTACAGACACGGACGAAGTAATAATATTACGGGTGGATTAATAATATTTACGTGAGTAATAGTAAATTATTATACAATTGAGCTAAGTTGCTCATTACAGACGAGGCTGTAGGTTGCAGCCCGAGCCGTAGGCGAGGGCGTAATTCAGCCAAGTGTATAATGAGCAAGTTGCTCACGAGTTTCATACTCACTTTTTCAACACCCTTGCGAGAAAAAAAAAATTGCACAAATGCGATACAAACAAAATAATACATACGAAAATTATGGAATGTAGCGCGCAAGTTTTTTTTTTTGCACGCGGCAAATGTATGGTGTTGATTACATACTTATAAACCTCTTTGTTGTAACAAATCTGTATAACCCGGTTAAATTGAAAATGCTCTGTTTACTTGCATAAAAGTTGCAGTTTGGTAATAACTTAACTTTATAGGGATACATTACCCGGTTAAATTGAAAATGCCCTGTTTAATCGCATATAATTTGATAGATTGATATACACTTTATTGAAACACCGTATAAATAGTTTAAGCAGAAACACAATTTAAAATAATGTAACATTTGGCGGTCTTTTCGTTGAACGCGATCTCTTCCAGACAACCATTGGAAGGAGAGACATAATTTAAAGAGATCCGAGGGACGGCGGTGAGCAAGAAATGATAGTACTTACACTGACAATTAACTTATATATTACCTACATTACATAAATACAAAAATAAAGTTAGAATACTCATATAGATAAACAAATAATATTCATATATAATAATACATGCACATATACAACATAATAATATATACATACATAAATAATGAATGATGTTCATGACTATAAGACACATACTAAAAATGGAACAACGATTATATATATGTTCATAGAGTCCACGATTTACTAGATAAAAGGCTTATATAATTTGCAGTTAGGTACTAATTTAACTTTGTAGGGATAATTCTATTACGCACTAGTGTGTCATATTATTATGCATGAGGGTGTTATAGTTCGGTTTATGGCCCTAAGAACGATATAATAAAGCTCACTTTACGGGCGAGGGTGTTGAAAATATATGTATGTCATACTTATGTTGAATTTCGAATATAATCGTAATAGTAATCAGGAATAATCGTAAATAATCAGGTAAGGGTAATAGAAGATAAAGTATCAATTTTTTTAGAGTCAAAATGCTGTTTAGTAATCAATTAAAATATAATATCAAGTAATGCGTAAATGTATAATTTCTATATGTAAAAGTAACACGGAATAGTCAAATCCAATAGTTTTAAATAAAGTCAAAAAAGGAGATTTTTAATTTAGGAGGGTGTTGGTAGATACACAATTAGGTAAGATTATTAAAAGGCCAGGATACTTTTAAGTATTTTAATATTTTTAGAGTAAAATGCAGTTTAATTTGTTAATATATATAACTTAAATATAATAATTACAAGTAATCAATTATTTTCTTTAGTTCTTTTTATTTTTCTTATCTCTATCCCTCTTATCTTCGAGGATCTATTATTTAGGTACAAGAGAGTGCATGTAAAATTTTACAAGTTGTGGTTTCATTTTTTGTCCCCAATAATGTATCCTCTTTCATATTTTTTATCATACCATTTGACCTTGCAGACCCATGGACAAAATTGTCAATTAAAGGTACTTACTCCATTTTTAGTCCTACCCTCAGCTATAGCTGCTTCTTTGTCGCACAATGCTGCAGATTCCATTGATTCAACTGCGACTCCTTCCCATTTCTCATAAACCTGAATTTGAATCTTGCCATAATATTTTGTCGAAATGACTGGTGCGTCCAATGCAGAGAAAACTTCCTGAAACTGAGAGTAACCGATGCCTAAAGCTATGATTCCGCTAGTAGCAGCTATATTTGCATTTACGCATTTTTCATCACTGCTATCCTCAGATTTAATCACCACTAATTCATGGCACATATTGCATTCAAATTTAAATTTTGATGTCAGTCCTAATCTTTTCTCGTCCACCAATCTAAAATTTTCAGTCTTACAAGCGGACAAACTATTGAAGCGTCCTTTATTTTGTAGCTGAGCAAGAAAATCATTCAAATCAACAAATCTTCTTCCAGTAACGGGGTGAAAATCATTTGACTCACTGATCGTTTCAACGGTCAGTTCTGTCAGTTGTTCTTCAACACTGGAATATAAAATCACAAATTATATTTAAAAAAACTACTTCTTTTGTTTGCTATTTGTATATTTGAACTCTACATACTTATTTTCTGTATAGATGTTTAAGTTATTGGTCAGTTCAGAGTTATCTGAATTACTGCAGTCTCTATCTTGAAATGCGCCGTCCGAATACCTGTAAAAAAGTTATGATAAGATTTATATAAAATACATCAAATATAAAAATCTAGACAAGTACTTACTCAACTCTCGAAACCAAGGTCATTTTGAAGTTGGCAAAAGATTTGTTCGAAGGCTCCTGGGCGCTACTACCATTGTCTATAAGTTGCGACACGCCTAGTTCCCTAAAACCATGATTTACTATATGTAAATTGAACTATTATCATATTTACAACATGTGTATACCAAACCAAATCACGAGTATAGAATATAGTCAAGGATGGTAAAGTGACTAAAATTACTGACTCTCACTGCTGACGAAACACTACTCAAGAATCACTGCTTCATATGCTGCTGTTTCTTTGTATATGAATTTCTTCGTAGCATGTGTACAAAATTTAAATGTAGACAATCCTACCCTCATAAGTCATAATTATAAATCCCTTATAAATCTATCTACTTATAGCAATTATTAGTAAGTACAAAAAGGTAAATTTATAATTTCAAGATTTGTATTTAGTAAGTGAGTAGGTACTTATAACATCCTTTACTATGGAAACTTATAAGCTGAAGATAATCTACAGTCAATGCGCTAATTATATACTATATAATTAGGTACATATTTTCGATTATATTCACTTCCAAAAATTACTAGCTACGTTACTCGGTTATATCTGGTTTTTTTATAGGTTTGCGTTCCAATTCCGAGGTAAAGTATACTATCTCGTTTGTTGTACACCACCCGATTGCGAACTGCCATAAAGATCGGGGTTATTATACGTTATTTTACTAGCGTAAGGATTGGACAAACTAAAAATAGACCATAATCTTTATAATTTTTGTTTGATTATTGAGTTCGTAGCGGGTATGCAAAATATCAATGACAGCAAATACTTATGTATAATCTCAGAATAAGCTTATTATTTCAATGTGTATAATAATAAGTATCAACTTAGCATCGTAATATAGGAGGAAGGTATTGTAATTGTAATATTCTGTACATTCATACATGGTAACACGGAACGGTCGAAAAAAGCTGATTGAAGTCTTCCCTTCCTTTGCGTTGTCATTATAAAGAACTTTTACTGTGGCACCAACCTGAAATTATGCTTTTCCATATATTTTGCTAAGTGGAGAGTGAATTACTTTTTCTGTGGAACAGTTCATATTTCATTTTTCCGTATTCAGAAAGTCTTAGGAATAATACGTTTATCAAAAGAGTAGGTAGATCTACATTGAGATAATTTCGGATTAGTACCTACTAAACTACTAAGACACCGTGTAACCCAGTACGCACTATAACTGTAAATATATTACTGATATTTACACTCCATAATACCGTTTTAGTGATACGTCATTTGTCTTCTCTTGGCTGACGCCATCCGAAAAAAATACATACGTTACAGAATAACGACGTCCATTTCAGCCTAGAAATTTATTTTCAAACAAATCGGAGTAATTTTTTCACTTGGCAGACGTCCTCGAAAAACATATTTTGAATTCGTTATACGGACGTTCAGAACTACCCAGATATCGATTTTCAGCCAAATCGGAGTCACTTTTTTCACTTGGCAGTCGTCATTGAAAATTTAATTCCGTATTTGGAATAAGGACATCTAGAACAACCTAGATATCGATTTTCATCCAAACCGGATATATAACTTTTCATACTTGGCAGACGTAATCAAAAAATAAATTCCAAATTTGGAATGAGGACATCCAGAACAACGTAGATATCGATTTTCATCCATAATGGAGTAACTTTTTTCACTTGGCAGACGTCATCGGAGCCAAATTCTAAATTCGTAATATGGACGTTCAGAACTACCTAGATATCGATTTTCATCTAAATCAGAGTAACTTTTTTCATTTGGCAGACGGCATCGAAAAATAAATTCCAAATTTGGAATGAAGACATCCAGAACAACATAATATATATCGATTTTCAAATTGGAGTAACTTTTCTTAGTCTGCAGACGTCATCAAAAATCATTTCCAAATTTGGAATAAGGACATCCAGAACAACCTACTCGTAGATATCGATTTTCAGCCGAATCAGAGTATCTTTTTTCACTTGGCAGACGCCATCGAAGAAAAAATACCAAATTTGTAATGAAGACATCCAGCACAACCTAGATATCAATTTTCATCCAAATCGGAGTAACTTTTTTCTATTGGCAGACGTCATCGGAAATCAAATTCTAAATTCGTAATACGGACGTTCAGAACTACCTAGACATCGATTTTCAGCCCAATCGGAGTCACTTTTTTCACCTGGCAGATGTCATCAATAAATAAATTCCAAATTTGGAATAAGGACATCCAGAACAACCTAGATATCGATTTTCAGCCAAATCAGAGTATCTTTATTCACTTGGTAGACGTCATCGTAAAATAAATTCCAAATTTGGAATGAGGACATCCAGAACAACCTAGATATCGATTTTCATCCAAATTGGAGTAACTTTTTTCACTTGGCAGACGTCATCGAAATAAGGTCTGCATTCGGAGTGAGGACGTCCAGAACAACCTCGATTTTTATTTTTAGCCAAATCGGAGCAACTTTGCTTTCATCACGGAGCAACTGAAGACAGTTGGCAGACGAAATCGTTATTGATATTGATATGTTGGCGCTACATGCGCAAACTAAACGGCGATATGCAAATAAGTCGTCCAGTACAGATGAACCTGACTAATAGGGAAATATCAAAACGTGGAATATACTAAGCATTTACTTATGTGATTATTATACCACTAGCTTTCCGGGCGCGGCTCCACCTGCGCGTATGTCGGTTATCGCGCAAAAACATTAACCTCTTTTTGCGCAGTTGGATAAAAACTATCCTATGTTTTTTCCCGGTTTTCAAACTATTTCCATACCAAATATCATTCAAATAGGTCCAGTAGTTTTGGCGTGAAAGCGTAACAGACAGACAGACAGAGTTACTTTCGCATTTATAATATTAGTACTGATAATACTGAAATACTGATACATATGAAAAATATTTGATTTTATTTTCTACACCGACAAAGGCCATCATGTGGCTTATTCATTTGATAAATGTATTAGTTACTTACCTACTAGTTAGTACCTACCGATTTCGATCTCTAATCAATATCATAATATGCTCCCTCAGCTGACGTAAGCGTTCCTTATTTTTTATACTGTGGTTTCCCATTTATTTATTCGTCGATTCCGAAATAGCGTATACAATCCGTGCGCGAAAGAAACGAGCACAGTACCGTCGTTGACAGCGGTCACGGGCGTACTGGCGACACGGGCACAAGGGATCTCGTAGGTTATAATGAGAAAATATTGCCAGAAAATCATCCACTATAGATATTGATAAAATATTAGACAAATATTTAGATATACTAATAAACTATCGAATAAAACCAGTTTAGTGTTAATATTAATTATAGTTTTAAGATATCGGCGATAATAAAATTTAAAAAGCATATTTTTCAAAAATTAAATCTATCGAGGATTTTTTACGTAATCGTGTTTTTGCCGAGATCATAATTAAGTTTATGAACTGAAGATATACATATCAAAAGAATGCAACTTAGGTAATCGAAGAAGTATTTTATCTCGATTTTCAAAGATGTTACTTAGTCAGACCATATCGCCTTAACCGCATAGTTTAAGGACATTTTGCGAATGCTCGCCTGGGTAGCTACCAAGTAGAAAATACATACGAAATTATTTTTGCTAAAGCTGAAATGGAGGCGCTTCGGGATCGTACGGTCGATGATTCACATTGTGATGACAAAATCTGCCAAATACATCGGACTTCTGACGTCATATAATCGAGTGTGTCGCGAGACGTATCACAGACGCCCTGTGGTGACGTGTGTTTGAATACTTGTGTCTATTCATGTGCGCCTAGTACTGCGGTCGCAATGTTGAGTCAAACGTTCTACAAAACGACCGGTTCGTCGACCGACTCTGACTCTCAAGCACGTTTGTTTTTGAACAAACATTCATATATGGCAGTGTTTGTTTACCAGAGTCTGATAAGTAAGTACCTACCACTTTATTTATCAGTCACAGATTAAACGTTACGTGGCTTTATAAACACAATACCTAATCAATATTGTAAAACTGTGGAATAAATAAATACTTACATGAGTGTGTAGCTCGTGTTATACATATATACACACCTACATACTATTTTTGAGAGATTGTTTGCTATTATTAATTTACATTATATAAAACTAGTGTCACAGAATAAAAAGGACGTAGTGTCTTATATGTGGTATGGTTATTCACTAGATGTATACATATTATATTCTACTAGTATAAGTCTAGTCTTCCCCGTTCTCAAAGATTCAATAATTTTTACCTCTTTCAGTTCGTAATGAATAGTTTTCCCCGGTTTTTCACGAGATATTTGCTACGGGTACGATTCCTCACAGATTCTTTGAGACTTGGTTCGGTTGGTATTTGTATCTACTTCGTGGGTTAAGTTTTAACTGAATTAGTTGCCTAATCAAACACCATATTTTAAAAATATTCTAATTATGCACAATGTCACGAACTAATTAATTCGTAAATAAGTTTATACTTACTACTAACGATAATTGATGAAATGCCTTTGTCTTGTACATAGTTGCGCAGTAACTTTAACGAAATGTGACGTTATGCAGACAGCTTTAAAAAAACAATCCAAGGTTAAAAATTAATATCGATGAACTTGTCAAACCAAAGAATTTCGACTTTCCACAACAGAAATTCAACAAATTATAAAATATTATTCTATGTTTAACGTTCTATGATTGATAAGTGATAACAAACGCCGATTATGAGTATACTATACTTCTTGATTTTGTAACAACACAAAAATATTACAATACAATACACTACATTGATTTTGGCTTGCTATAGACTCATAGTTACTTTAACAGTACTTCTTTCTGTGGCCACCACTAGTCCAGCGTTACTAGCGAAGCCTGAGACGCGTATTTTATTTTAGTAACTCATAAATCCATCTATGTATCTTCTACTCGTTGCTAGGTTTTTGTGGTAGGTACTACGTTGCGTGGTAGTGCGGTTGTACAACGTTCACTGTGCAGCACAGACAGATTGTTGGACACGAAAGCTACCAGGGCAACATATAGTACGTGTGGTATTCGGAGATCGGTTAGCTACGTACGTCACGACTTCACGAGTGCTTGTACATGGACACTCCAAGGTTCTATCATATTCATAAATCGTTGGTTTTATATGTGTCTATCTACGAGTATTTATGTGACTGGGCTCAGTGTGCCAGTGAATCAGGATAACTCACACATCAGGTGCCGTGAGTTATTAGTCAAAAGCAAACGAAATACATTAGCCCAAAGATGTTTGCACTTGCACACAGAGGGTTCCATGCCAACACAGAATGTCATACCATAACGTACGTGAAAATATGTGAATTTTAAAGCGCTCGAAGTGAAGTTTGCTTGGCCGTTCTTAATCGATCAGCTAAGTTAAGCCACGGCCGCCACGGTCATGACTGTGGTTAGGGGCCTGCAAGTGGCACTATAGTGCCACTTGCAGGCCCCTAACATGACAATGAGTATACTCATCGTCATGTTATCTTCTCAGACATAAGTACTGTCTCAGGTAAAGGGGTGTCAGGGCGGTGCCCTTTTGCCCCGGCTCTTCTTCACCTATTGCTATAGGTGAGTCTTTTGTTTGACCCGTGGGTTTGGTGTCTCATGACGCATGACCAGGCCGCCCAGCGGCCATTATATGTCTGGGCGATCACAGAGGCCCCGCCGGGTGAATCCCGCTGGTGGGAAGCTCAGCGCACCGATCAGCGACCAAGACAATGACCACCGGGGGTTTTGTCACGTCATTTCTGACTTCTTCTTCTTCCTGGTTTCTCGTGTCTTGAATTAGCTCTCTGGCTAATGGATTCGTTTTCTTTTTTCTTGTTATTTCTGGTGGTCTTGAGTGTAGCGGCGCTATGCCTCTAATGTGGGCGTGTCCTGAGGCGTCTGCTCGTTTGAACATCTTCGAGGATAGGCGTTTAATGAAAGTGTCGAGAGTGGCACTACTACTGATCGCACACGTGCTTCGTCGGTCCCGGTTGTTATCTTAGGATGGCAGTCGTTATAGCAAGGCAGTAGGGAATTTAGCGAATGATGGCCTGGGTAGCTATCACACTCAAGTAGAAAATCTGTTGTCTAGCACCCAACGCTATGTTCCGGCAGCTGTCCTTAAACCTGAACAATATCTTCGACCACTTACCATCAGGGGAGATAGTGGTCAAAGGCTAGCCTATATAAGCTATAAATAATAAAAATATAGATTACCCATAGAGCCATAAAAAGGTGCCGAAAAACCCCCTTTATATTTTGTACCTAGCTTTATGTCTAGCATATTTTATATAGTTTGTGACTTCTCCGACTGTAAGTAGCTATTAAATGCACCTAACTTTTTTTTAATCAGCATATGCGGCAGACAAAGTGGACATTTACAGTGCATCATGGGGTCCTAACGACGATGGGCAGACGGTGGAAGGTCCAGGCCGACTGGCCATGGATGCCTTTAAGAGAGGAGTCACCTCAGTAAGTAATTTAAAAAAATAATACTATTACAAAATTTATGAGAAAAATTTAAGCCGGGGTATGCTCTGACCAATTAAGCTAAATTGATAATGAGTCAAAACTCAATTTTTGCCTTTCGTTCTTTAACCATCGTATTGGGATGGCAGAGCATGCGTTTTTCAAAAATAAAAATATTAAAATTTTATTTGAAATATTAACTCATAGGGTTGGTTGGTTAAAATATTAGATCATATTTTGGTACAGCGACGTAACCGTCCAGACGGTTAAGTCGATGTACCGTATCTGTGTACCTTCGGAATGAGCCGGGCCTGGCTGAACTGAGTTATTTTTTTTTCGTTACGAGCTCCTATAACACCCGTAAATACCACTCGAATAACATTAAAAATCTGTTTCGCAAGATCTCAATTTAGAGTTTGGTTTCTTACGACTTTTTTTAACAAAGAATTATTATAGTACCGCTAGGATAGATATATTTATACATGAGTATGTTTTATTGCAGGGAAGGGGCGGCAAAGGATGCATTTATGTATGGGCAAACGGTAATGGCGGTGCACATGAAGATAATTGCAACTGTGATGGGTAAGTGACCTAGGGACGTGTTAACTACATGCTTGGTACTACATTGTTATATAGGTAGGAGTAACATTAGGAATAATTCTCCTAATGAGCAGCATGCTATACCAACTACTCACGTCGCATCGAGGTGTTCCTGAACAGGGCAAAATGTTTTATCAACCAAGCACCGCAAGGCGATATGAGCTATCTTACCTATCACACCGAAACGCAGTATGGCATATTAAGACGAAGCCAGCTGCCTAAATTTGCTGTTTAATAAACAGCTTAGCCATTTCACTAAAAGTGCCATTTGATTTGCGTCCTTATAATAAAATTCAGCGGTAACATTTCATACAACTTTTTATGAAATGACTGGCTGACGCTTAGGCAAGTCATAAAATATCTAGGAAAAAGTCTATACAAAAAGGCATCTATAGGTGCGACGGCGAGTTAAGCGAGAAAGGGCGTATTATTCCTTGGGTGACCGCAATAACGCGCGAGCAGAGCGAGCGAAGCGAACGCGATGAGGCTGCGGCAGAGGTGCGCCAGAGAAAGTTACGCAAATTAAACTAGCTAGTATATAATACATGCAAATTAAATCACTCGGATAGGCAAGTAACGTCATCGATCCAAGTTATTTGCCTATCTGTTTGATTAAATAACTGAGGCCGCTAGTTAAACGGGTCATTAAGTAAAAAAACTAATATGTAAATTAAATGGCACTTTCATATTTTTATCATGAAATAACATTCAGTCCTTTTTATATAACAGTAATATTGTATACATCAGGTATTCTTCGTCAATATACACGGTATCCATCGGAAGCGCATCGCAGCACGGCAAATTCCCCTGGTACGGCGAGATATGCTCCTCTACGCTGGCAGCCGCGTACTCTTCGGGTGCATACACGGATCAGAAAATTGTGAGGCTTTAATTTTCATTCTTTTGTCTAGAACCATTAGAGTAAACTTTAGGACGGCCATTGCTCAAGTAACCCTGGTAGCCTGGTACAGAGATTTATTCCTCTCTGCGCTGCTGGCCGCGTAATCCTAGAGTGCTTACACGAACCCAAAAAAAATTTACCGGTACATAGGTATAATATGTTTTTTTTTTATAAGAAGTGACGAGACAAACATGTACCCGGCTGATGATACACGTCTGTCAATAAGATTTGCAGTCACCATCTCTGTGGCACTACACTGCGCTCGACACTGACACATTATAGTTTTTATGTCTTTTATAGCCCAGTAATTTTTATTTGTATTGTAAGCTATAGTCTACCTACACAATGTCCTTTTTATTCTGTTGCACAATAGTGTTTTCACCACATGAATAAAGAATGCTGATATTTATTCATGTGGTTTGCTTGCACACCACTGATTTTGGGCAGAATCACTTACTCTGCAGTGGTTTTCAGCAAGACGTTCTTAGTTTTTTTGTGTAATATCTAGGGTACCCAAAAGTCTGGCGACATTGTCCCGCTGAATGGCAATACAAATTGTCTGGCCGGGGTAAACTGTTCATATGAATCATGTCATGATTCGGTACCAGGCATACTATACTATACCGTATTGAAATGCGTTTGAACATGATCTTAGAGAACTAGAAACCACGTTGGAATCGTCTTTCGTGTTAGTGCGTAAACCTAAATTGTCAGGTGTGAAATATCCATTTATTGTGTAACGAGTCAACCGTCTAATCTCTCTGCCGATATGAGTGCCTGGTGCTTGCGATCGCATTTGCGTTGGGGAGAGACGATCCAGCTTATTGGCATAGTTGTTGGAAACAAATATATATCCATGGTTGGAAACAACGATAGAAGATATTTCTGTTATTGTAATTTATATAATGCATCTAAAACACGTTTATTATTTTTCATACCTCGATACTTCGTTAGTTTCTTAGTTATAAAATAACTAAATAAATAGATATATATTGCAAAAAAAAAATTACAATCGGAGAGATGTGAAGTGCTTCCACAGTTACCGAACGGGTTGTACATACATACCGAAGGCAATTTCTTACAATTTATGTTCTTGTTTTGTCCTTTGTGCTTGAGAAAACATTATGGTACCGTACCGACCCAAGATACCTTGCATACTTTCCTGGGATAAGATGATATATAATATACTCATCATTACCAGAATAAAATAAATATACCTCATAATAACGTGAGCGGGAGTTTCTGGGTCAAGTTCAACATCTTATCTGCGATAGGTACCTACAACCCGTGGACACAGATTACCCACTACACAACCATTCATAAAATTCTACTACTGATTTGTACGTTGTGCCACTACTCTTCGTCGATATGAATGCCTAGTCCTTTCGGTGGTATTTAGTTTACGTCATTGGGGAAAGATGATCCCCGGCGCGACGACAGTCCCTGCACCAAACCACGGTAATATTATCTATTACCGTGACCAAACGGTTGTTACCTATACAGAACCTACCCGTAGTCATGATTCCAAGAAACATCATGTATCTAGCAACTACATTACTAGCAACTTGGTATCAGAAAGAAAAACATGTAGAAATCTAGACAATACATAAAATAAGTTATCCTTGGTTTAGAGTTTTAGACACGTGCACGTCTACGACACGGTCTACGAGCACCATCTTTGTATCACAACCTACGAATAAATTTCTGTAATCTACATCTACACTAATATTACAAAGAGGAAAGATTTGTATTTTTGTGTACAATGAAATAATTGTTTTAAATACCTGTGCGAAGCTGCGGCGGGCCGCTAGATATTTATAAAACACAATTTTTGAAAAACAACCCCAATATTCCACAATTAATTTTTTTCCCGCGAAACTAGTGATAGGTACTTACTGATGCAACTTCTGTATAACTGTGACTATGACTAGGTGTTTTTGTAAATATGACGAATGACAAATGTAAAAACCGTTAGTGTCAGCAAAAATAAGTTGCGTAATACTACTATTTTACAATATAGGTATTGTAATACTGTGGTTAAATTAAACTGTATATAATAAAATGGTAGTTATATTAATTATTTTACAAAAAAAGTCGACCGTGCGTGAAACTCGAAATAGGTAATTTGTGCGCCAAAATTATTTTACTATGTCGAAATAGCACAGTGTAAGTATTGAGGCTATAGAAGGTAGGGACAAGTCAAAGGCTAGTTCCGTTCCATTCAGTCAGTCGTAAAATATGTACCGCCTTAAATTTATGATCCCTTGGTAAATCGGGTAAAGCTGTGCCGAGATTTTGTGGCAAAAGCAGCTAACTAAAAGGGTTATTACATTACGCGGTATTCAGACAGTCTTAGTACGACTGTCTTAAAATCTAACTAGGCAAGCTCGCTATTACACTGGGCTGAATACCGCAGCTAACTCATTTGCAAAGCGTACGTAGTCGGTGACGGTTGTCGCGCGATGGGAAAACTTTCAAACCACCAGAAAATTGCCATAGCTCTTGCCGCTTCTATTAATTTAAATACAAAAAAGAAAAGAAAAATATGGGTGAAAGAGTATTTACTTTTGCGAGAAAAATTATCAAATATGCAAATACTGAGTGTTTTGGAACCATGTGACTTAAGAAACTACCTTAGAGTAGGAGTTGCCGAGTTTGAATGTCTATTGAAATTAGTTACTCCATACATTCAAAAAGAAGATACGGTTCTTAGACAAAGTGTCAGTGCTAAACAAAGATTGGTAGTTACTTTAAGATTCTTGGCAACGGGCAACTCCTATCAAGACCTAAGGTTTAGCTCTTTGATATCTCAACCTCTTTTATCGTCAATTATACCAGAAACGTGCCGAGCTATCTACAAATGCTTAAAACATTTGATCAAGGTGAGTAAAAACACTGTATATTATTTTTCAATTTAACATTTATTTTTCAAATCAAGGACTTTAATATAAAAGCAATGAGTAAATTAAATAGAAAATTATTTTTTTATTGGCTTGAATATCAAAAAATCTTTCATTAAATTGGCACTCCCTTCTACTATAGATGGGGAAATAGTAGACCCTGAATCATTTTTAATGTATTCTAGAAAATCTTCAGGGTTGTTGTGAAATGAATGTTGTGCTGACTGGATTGCTTGTTGTGCTGATTGAATTATGTGTTGTGGCGATTGGATTGTCTGTTGTGGCGATTGGAATGCTTGTTGTGATGACTGGAATGCTTGTTGTGGAAACTGAATTGTGTGTTGTGGCGATTGGATTGTCTGTTGTGGCGACTGAACTTCTTGTTGTGGTGATTGAATTTTGTGTTGTAGCGATTGGATTGACTGTTGTGGCAACTGGAATGATTGTTGTGGAAACTGAATTGTGTGTTGTGGCGATTGGATTGTCTGTTGTGGCGACTGAACTTCTTGTTGTGGTGATTGAATTTTGTGTTGTAGCGATTGGATTGACTGTTGTGGCAACTGGAATGATTGTTGTGGAAACTGAATTGTGTGTTGTGGCGATCGGATTGTCTGTTGTGGCGACTGAACTTCTTGTTGTGGTGATTGAATAATATGTTGTGGCGATTGGATTGTCTGTTGTGGAGACTGGACTTCTTGTTGTGAAAACTGAATTGCGTGTTGTGGCGATTGGTCTAGTTGGCTTTGGTAACGAGGTGATTGTGAATAGTGAGGCGATGGATGATACTGTGTTGTAGATGATGATGAAGGACTTGGTGTGGGTGATGGATAATTGCGAGATGATGGACGTTTGTGTGGCAAGTTAGGAGATTGTCGGTTGTATGGGGACGGGGAAGAATAACTTGATACTGGTGATTGGATGAAGGGTATCTGATAGTTGTATCTGTTCAATGTACGTCTTATTTCCGATGGTGTGACGAGTAGACAAGAATCTTCAGAGAGTCGTTCAAGTTTAGCATTATAAATTACATCGGATATAATTTTTTGAGTAAATATCAGTTGTGTTCCACTTATATCCTTTAATTGCAAGCCTACAGACTTTCCAAATATTTCCCAGTCTTCTTCTTCTTTATTTGATAACATTACTTCAGCAGATTTCATAATTTTTTCTTGTTTTTGTAGAAGTGTTTCTTTTTTTTTTTCTTTACTTTTTTGCTATGTCGTCTAGAAGTTGAAGCAATCGATCCGATTTGCTGGCTTGGAATGTCTTCGTCAGATGAATTGGAGCCCTAAAATTACAGTTAAATTATTTTTTTTGTTCCAGATACCTGAAAATGAAACAGAGTGGAAAGAAATTGCTGAGGAATTCGAAACAAAATGGAATTTCAGTCACTGTGTTGGATCATGTGATGGGAAGCATATCGCTATAGAAAAACCCCCCGAAAGTGGCTCTTTGTTTTACAATTATAAGGGATTCTTCAGTATTGTACTGTTTGCTGTTGTAAATGCTAACTACGAATTCATGTATGTACACACAGGCACCAATAGATCCGTTGCAGATGGAGCAATTTTAAAATGTACAAAATTTCATAAGAAAATGATTAACAATTCTTTAAATTTGCCATCTCCATCTCCACTACCAGGCACAAACGAAATTGTACCATACGTGTTTCTGGGGGATAGTGCATTCGCATTGAATAAAAATTTCATGAAACCATTTCCTTTTAAAAATATTAATCGGATGCAAAGGATTTTTAATTATCGATTATCGCGAGCCAGAAGAGTGGTTGAAAATGCCTTTGGCATATTGAGTTCCCGTTTTAGAGTACTGCGTAGACCACTTGATCTAGATCTGGAGAATGTGGATGCTGTAGTGTTGGCATGTTGCGCTCTGCATAACTTTCTGAGAAAACGAGTACCAACTTACATATGTCATTCTAATATTGATTCAGAAAATATAAGACAGGGTACGTTTCGCGAAGGAGATTGGAGACAAACCTCTGCACCCTTAGTTTCATTACAGCGTTCTTCAAATAGGCAGAGTAATGAAGATGGCAATATTGTTCGCAATAAATTCATGGACTATTTCAATTCTGTTGGACATGTTAGTTTCCAAGACCGAATGATTGATGTTGTACCACCATAAAATTTGTTATATCTACCATTTTACCTGATTAAATAATGCTTAATAAAAGAAATATACTTTTTACTAGAGGACCCGACAGATATTGTACTGTCCCTCGAACCCATTAGGCGCAGCTGTCTATAAAGTCTATAGGTGAGCGAAGCCGTGGACTTCTGCCCACGGCTTCGCTTACACGTCTATAGTATACAAATAAAATACAGGCTGTTTCATAATACCCTAAAAATTGAAAAGGGTCAATGTACTGTACCTACTAACAACTTTAACTATCCAACTTCGAAATACGCGAAAAAAAAACATCTGTACATATCGGGATATTGGTCTTGAATTTTGAATATTTCTACGAAACAGCTGTTTTTATTCGCGATTTCGAAGTTGGTATAAAGAATTGAATACAATTTACCTCCTCATCTTCGATGCTCTCTGGTGTTATGCGACATGGTTCACTCCTTGACCCAAGAAAGTTTAACGCGTCGTAATACCATAAAGTTGGTACATACATTTTATCTGTCCCTGCGCCAGTTTGTTTGGAAGCATTTACCTGTAAAAAAACACAATTATGCATTTTGAAGCTTGAAACGATTTAGGCTCAAATCAATTCAAAATGCCCGATTTATAGTTAAGAGCCGATTTACACTTCGGCTATCTATCTCTCTCGCACATTCAATATTTTTTGGAGATACTGAAGTCTCAAAATAAAATTACAAAATTTCTTTCGGTACACCTACTAAATAATGACATTACAAATGTGCAACTGAAGTTTCATTTCAATTTGATCATATTTTCATACCTAAAAATCGAAATTTGTGATTTATCGATTAGAATCGATTTTTATGTATGAAAACTTGATAAAATCGAAACGAAACTTTGGCTCTTAAGCTAAGGTTCCCAAAGCGTTCGTTATACAGGTGCGTTTTATCGTATGTGTAGGTAGGTACCTGTTTTTATTGGGACGAATAAAACACATAACAAAGGAATTAAGTAGGTACATACCTTAGACAGTTCTTTATTGTAATTGGTGCGCATGTTCATCAACTTCTTTTTTATTGTTTTGACTGTAGCCTTTTCATCGAAGGTTTTATAAATTTCCAACAACACCCGGAATCCTTCAGTACGAAGTGGTTGATTGGAATAATCTTTATGACTTTTCAGCCATAAATATGGCATGTCTCGGTACAAATCAAGAACATTGAAAAGTACTTCTTTTTCTTTCGAACACGCCATGGTGCACGCGGCCACAGCAAACAAACGTATACGACCGTCTTTGCTCTGCGGCTGCCGCGCGCTGACTGAACGGTCTAAGCGTGTCTAAGTCTTATTACACTACGCGGTATTCAGCAAGCAAGCGAATAAGCACGGCCGAACCCATTCGGTCAGTCTAATTAGACAGGCTAACTTGCTAGCTCTTATTACATTAAGCTAAATCTTAGTAAGACTGTCTGAATACCGCGTAATGTAATAACCCTTTAACTAACTGCTCAAGTCAATAGTAATTATTTGTTTGTCTGGGACTTGACGCGTTGAATTGAACATCACGCGTCTTCGTTCATGGGAGGGAGAGTCATTTTGTTATTTCACTACGCCTCGGTTTTATGATCTCCTAGTACAATTCCTTAGAACACTTTAACATTCCGTGCTAAAACGACACAAAACAAAATGTTGTCTTCTTGCAAAGCGTTGGGTAGCATTTTCACTGTGCACGCTGATTGGGTATATGGGTCACAAAATCCAAAACCCATATTCCACACTTTTGGGTGTAGAATTCGGTTCCATTTTTTTGTTTAAAATTTTATAAGTTTTTCTATGGTGTCTCAATAAAGTGTTATCTATCTATCTAAGGATCACTAAAAAGAGTGAAAACATTTTTTTTGGCATAAAATGGAACCGACTTCAACGGTCAAAAGTGTGAAATAATTATTTATGTTGCCAGTTGTCGTCAGCTCATCTAGGGCCTCTACAGGCTCCACTGTTCGTCTTCCAGTGTAATGTGGTATGGTAACTACTCGAGAACCTTTCTTCCCCATCGGTAATAACATGTGGCCCGCCCAATGCCACTTCAACTTAAAAATTCTGAAAGTATTGTAGTTTTTGGTTCTTTGGCGAATATCCCACGTTCCGGATTTTATCGCGCAAAGAAATGTGACAACGCTATCATTTTGCGAATCTTTTCTGGTTTACATTCTTCGGCTTCCATTTTTAGGTAATAAAATATTATATTTACAATGCATATTATACAATATTATAGATAATATTACCGTCCGAGAACTCCGAGATCTCTTTAATTTTCATTTCGCGCTGGTTATGTGTAAAAGAGAGAGAACGAGATTCATATTCACCGATTCTTATTTTTAATTTCCACAGCAACGTCCTGTGAAGCTATGCGCTCCTAGTGAAATGTTCGGTATGCTTCTCCCAATAGCGCGTCGAAGCACTACGCGTTTACGAATAAACCATCATAATTAGGCCTCCAATAAGCTTTAAACAGTACTTCAATTGGCTGCCTGTTTATAGTGGCAAGTAAGATATTGCTTTCGGTCGCAGTCTCGCTCGATATCGCTAAATAACCGACTTCGGTCGTGAAGGGCCGCTACTACAATTCGACGTAGTTTCGTTTTTTCTGTTTCGAGCGACACTGTAGGCAACGAAAATTGAGATGGCGCGAAGTTCATTGTTTGATGGCAATGGCAATCAAAAGGTAGATTTAAAGCAAAACATCCATATGTTGCGAAACTTGCAAATCACATGACGCATTCTTAGGTAAAATCATAATATTATGTACGACAAACTTATGGAGCATAAAAACACATAACATAGCTTTTCCATAAAAGTCTGATGGATACAACATTGAAACTTTAAGGACATATACCCGCCGGCCAAAGCGTGAACTTTTATATAAACTCAACTTGTTATTAAAAAAAAACTCGCATGTAAATATAGTGTATTATTAGACCTATCGTTATCCTTTTTCTTTTGGACTAATACTTAAAAATTTATTATATAGCGTTTAGTATATAGCACTCGTTTTTAGGAGTTTGAGCCAGTTATTCGTAGCTCCAGATTTTTTTAAAAAGTATAGTAGGTACACATGTATAAATAACTTCCCATTATAGAAAGTTCATTATATTCCCTATGTTTGTGGTGAAATAGAAATATTAAAAACATGCTTATTTTCCTTGAGAGATGCTTATAGTTGGGTCTTTCTTTTATCTAAAATTACGAGTTTTTGAGCTAGTGTAATTTCAAAACTGTATCTGATGCACCACAAACCTAAATATTAGGGTAGTGATTACGTAGGTAAAAAATCATTGAGTTTTATTCGCTATTATTAAAATGAGGTTGGAGCTGCGTTTTGTATGGGGGCATTCGTCTAAAATATACCCTTAAATAGAATATTACTTTGGACTTACGGCGCGCGGCGCCATTTTGTGTCATGTCAAGAGGAAGATCAGTAAATTTTTATCAACTTACTAGTACAACATATAGATATAAAAATTGCTGTGAGGAATAGAGAAATAATATAGTCCTACTATTAATTTATATATGCTTGAAGTAAACAGTAAAGACGTATATATTATATAAATAAAGATCTAAGTATTAGTGATTATGTACTTTCGATAGTCTCCATACGTCAAGTAGGTACTCACAGTGCGTACGACATTCTGCGCCCAAATATCTACCGTGCCGAAATGTTTTTTTGTATTTACGAATAAATAATATATATACAAAATTGATTCAGATTGCCATTTGACAGACGTTCTGTAAGTTTATGCGCTCCTAGTAATACGTTAGTTGAGTTACTCACTTGTTGACTCGGGTTTTGAATAGCTATTTCACTACTACTACCTGTTTGTTAGGTTATAGGTACGTAATTGAATTAATTATTCTTCAGTGTAAAATACATAGACTGTGGTTTAACTATGCCACTATTTTTGTTATGGCTTGAGATTGAGCTGATTGCTATCTCACAATATTTTACGGAAAATGTGTATGAAAAAAAAATAACAAGCTAATAATCTTGTCTACTAAAATGTTAGTGTCGCGCACTGTCATATTGCAGTGTGGTGAGTGAACCAAGTTTATTCTAGTATGTAACATGTTAAATAACATGCAAATATAAAGGGTACTTTATTGTGATCACTTTGAACAATGAAACAAGATGAATAGAGTTATTCGCCTGCAAAACCTATTTTTCCTACGTTTGATATACTTAGGTTTCTTGATTTTAGCACAAAGTTAAGCAAATAAAACTCAGCTACTTTTCGTTTCGTTAAGAACAAATCAGTTCTTTTATTGTTAGCAGTTTTCTAAATGATTTTCGAGTTCCCTTGGAGGGTGTCAGTTCAACGTAATTTCTGAGGTAAAAGTTAAACGGCGTTAAAAGACGACGACTGACTATTCACCACCATAATTAGAGCTCGAACAAGCCTTTAACATTCATAAAATAGGTCTCTGTTTATAGTGGTAGTCAGCTTGTAAGAATTTAAACTTAGAAAAGGAAAAATATGTACTTACTTAATATACACTATGGATGATAAACGATATTAAAATATGAAAAAGTTTAAATGTCAAAATGAAGTTAACAGTGCATCTCGTCAAAATGACGGATTGAATCCAAATTGGTCAAAAGATCAGTAATACTACGTAGTCAACCATGGTAGAATGATAATCGACAATCACAGGAATTTGTGTGTAGTAAAATTATTGCCTCAATTAAAATAAAACACGGTGGAATGTCTTACCAGCGGTCGTTTATTATATACATAAATATCTACTTATAATTATTTCCTTTTTTTATAAGTAATTAATGTATCATTTTGACTATTAATTCATCAACAATACTGCGGGGAATGGTGTAGAATCGATAACTGAATGTGATCCACTCATAATTAATTTTCACATAAACAAAATTAATACTAACTATTGCCTAAGCCGTGGCGCGTTGACTTTGAGAATGATAGCGACGACAACACTCGCGGCCGCCGTGGACTAGACACATACTGAAATTTCCAAACTTTGGCAGGGTCCTCGTTAGCGACAGACTTGTGAACATGGTGGCGTAAAGCATCCCTACACACCATATTGCAGCGATTGCGAGATTTAACATACACAGCTTTATTTTCATCACTTGGTTGACGCTTGTATTTACTTTTAGTGACTGCTTTTTTATGCATTAACACTTTTATGTCATTGGTTAGCCAAAGAGCTGGAAGGTGTTTTAATTTTATAGCTCGCAGAGGGGCATGCTTATCATACAACTGTGTTAATAAGGAGTTGAAAATAGCAACTTGGTCATTCACAGTCGCTGCATTATATACCGGAGACCAGTCGACTACTTGGGCATCATTAAGAAATGCAACCTGGTCCATGCCACTAAAATTGCGCTGATGTATGACTTTAGGTTTTGCTTTAGGAGGACGAATTTTATAAGATAGGAATATCAGATCATGATATGAGAAGGCATCGGCGGAACATTGACCGTGCTTCGCAATATGCAGGGTGGATGATACTATAATCAAGTCAAGAAGTGAAGGAGTGTAATTTGGGGAGTGATGAGTAGCATTTAGAGGCAGAATATGCATGTTGCAGGAATTAACGACAGCTTCAAGTGAGGAAGTACGACAATCCCGTTTGAGAAGACAGGTATTGAAATCACCCATGATAATGGTATGGATATATGAAGGGGTAAGATCTTCAAGGGTTTGTTCAAAAGATGAAAAGTAATTATTACAAGAAGAACTGCTATAATAGGCTCCGAGTAAGATTTTATTATGTGAAAGAAGGACTTCCATAAAAAGATGCTCACCGGCATTTGATGTAGGCGGCTGGGATGAGGTGCTGACTACTGAGAAAGGAATATGTGATCTAAGGTAAATAGCCACCCCACCCCCACGGCTGTCAGTACGATCATTTCGGATAAGGTTAAAGCCGGGCAAGGAGTACGATATAGAGGGTAAGCACGGCTTGAACCATGTTTCGGAGACTATTATGGCGTGAATATTTTTGTGATCTAGAGATGCCTGCATATCGGGATAATGTGCCGGAATACTCTGCGCGTTGATATGAATCACGTTAAAATTTTTCGGTACATCAGAAAACTGTGCGTCGAGAGTATCGTTGAGCGTTGGGATGCTTTCGAAACTCTGGTCACTGAGGGAACTGTTAGAAGACAATGACAAATACTCTTCACTATCAGTATTATCTTCATTGTTAAATAGGTTTAACATAGTTTGTAATATGAGATATAAATATTATATAATAAAATAATAAATACTACTTATACTTATAAATAATAATGTAAATATAATGTATATAGATAGATAAAAATATAAAAGAGGTTTTTTATAACTCTCCACCTGCCAGTTGGGTATCAGTAATTCAAAAAATACAAAAACACACAATATACACACGTACAAATTTTCGTTTTTACCCAGGGAAGAAAAAGATAAAAAAAAAAAAATACTAACACTTAGACATAAACTAACCACATCAAATATAATATACACATATTATATTTTAAGTTACCATAATGACAATATGAGTGAATTCACATCCTGATCCACATTTATGATAAATATGTCACCAGGTTTGAACGGAATAAACTATAGTCATAAACTTTATGGTTTGATGTGAAGTTAAAATAATAACGTCAACGTCAAAACAAATTGAAAGTGTCAAATCAAAACTAATACGAGTAGTAGGTAGCAAAACCATTCCAAGATAAGATAAGTGAATAATGCATAATGTGGTCTAAAGCCACATACCAACTTAAAATTCGGAGACATAAGTAGAGGGTACCACTCGAATAAACCATTTTGTAAACAAAATTGTGTAGTAATTATACACTCGAGAAATAGAAGCAGGCATGTCAACGCTTTTTGGAAGCAGCTCGTCTCGGCTTGGATGTAGCTATCGTCTCCTTGGGAACACCGTGCGCTGTAATCGGCGCTTCCGAACCACCAATCTTTTCGACCTCTACAAGAGAGCTGATACGATGTCTTATTCCGTCAGCACCCGATATGAACACGAAACCGTCTTTCGTCCAACATTTGCCAATACCATATCTTTGAAGAGCCACCATAAATGTATGATGCCGCGACTTCGTTAAAAACTCAGATAGTGTTATACCTGATCCCTTGAAACCCGTCTTTGCGAACCAGATCTTATTTCTCATTTCCGACGTACGTAATTTGAACAGGATCGGTCTGGGTTTGTCTGGAGTGGACGCACGACCCATTCGGTGACAGCGGCTGATGTCCTCGACAGTTACACTCAATTTCGTGTGAGTTGCCACGGCCCTAGCTACCACTGATGAAGTCTCTTCGTCCTTAGATTCCACAAGGCCATGAAGCAGCAAGATCTTACGACGACTACGCATTCCATCGAATCCTGCTGATGTACAAGCATGCCCACCTGATCCTGAAGGCACTGAATAGCTGTCATAATAAAGGAGCGGAATGCAGCAAACTCTGATGCCAAGTTGCTCACATTGGTTGAAGGAGTTGCAACTTGAAGCTCACCTTCATAAGCATCCATCCGCTGCATAAATAACTGCTGGAGTTGGGCCATAGACTGTTGTACTACCTCCATGTTGAAACAAATGTGTGTGCAATCAATACCTGTATATCTCACTTTAATTATGTGTATAGTGACTTAGTGATAAGGATAACACCCACTGGCAGGTATTTTGTACTAGATTTTAATTAAACATACAATTTAGACATATAGGAGAAGATTTACTTATTATTTTATAATAAATTAACTCAGACAAAATTTGATTGATGTTTTACACTCTCCTACCCGCGCAGAAAAGAAGGATTTACTATGGTATTAACAAATTACAATATAATGTCTTTGATATCCGGGGCCACCGCCGCCGCCGCCGCCGTGCCATCCGCGTCACATACATATTGTTACGCCGCAAGGGTGAAGTGACTAGAACTTGTTAATAACGGTGTCAGTTTGCCGAAAACGTATTGCATCGTTTATCCCGAATCCCCAGCTCGTAATAATATGCAAGGGTTGTCACAAATTGGTTCACACATTGACACCACCTTCAACTAACTTCTTATATAAATTTACCTCCAAAACCTTTGCTATATTTCAGATTTGGGGAGAGTTGGAAAGTTTCACGGAAGAGATTTATTTAGAAGTTAATAATATAAACTAACTAATATGTTTCACTTCCAGATATTTGCGTGACAATTTATTTTTAGAATTTTTCAGTTTTATATTGTTAAATTTTACTATGTAATGTATCCGCATTCGAATGAAGAACCTTATCATAAAATGCTGTGGGAAACATAAGCATGGCCGTGATTTAAATTCGACTTTACTGAGTGCGTTAAATAAAGTCTCTGAAATATTGTTTGCGAAGTGAGTGAACGAAAATGACCGGAAATGCTGCATAAAATGAGTCTCTAGTTCGTTACAGTAGTCAATAAAATCAGATGGGGGTACCTGAAGCCCACTAAAGGAATCACGGAAAGCACTGTATGGAGGTTGGCGTAGATGACAATTTCTTGTTGTTGATTCGTCAGAATAGCTTGATGCATAATTTACTGTCGACAAACATTTGTGTTTATCTACGCAACGACGCAATACATAACTACAAATAAACAGGAAACTATTCTGCTCAGGAATATCAAAATAGGTTGGTGAGGTTGCTGTGGTTGGACGAGTTACCACGCTACTACGTGTAAATATTGATTTTTTTTCGAGTAAAATCAATATATTGTGATAAGACATCATCAAAATCGTTAGCACAATTAGTTTTGCTACACAAGTTGAATATTTGACACAAAAAAGATTTTCGGAATGCTCGCTGAAACTGTGAACACGTTGGTTTCCTACAGTTCCCACTAGCTTGCCGTACTAAGCCGAAAAATAATTCTAGACTGTCATTATTCAACCTTTGCGTCAGCAGGTAAAATTCATCGAGGCCAGACTCTTTTTTCAAATCATCATACAACTGGACAATGGCATTTATTGTAACATAAAATGCACTAATGAATTTAATTGTAGTTGTGATATCTTTGCCAGTATTTTTCTGTGTAACTTTAAGACAAGTCAATAAATTTTGCGCGTTAAGCAACAAATTTCGCTGTAAGTCATTATCTCGGTATGGCTTGTTGTATGGCTTTGGGGAAAACATATTGCTGGAATTGAACAAATCAAAGAGTTTGTCCATAGTATCGATAAACTCAGCTGTACCATTACATGGATTCAATTCACCTGCTTTCCTATAAGTTTCTAGTGCTGTCTTAACAGAGTTACTAAAAACTTGAGTTGCTAGGCGCACTTTTTGTTTTTGAAAACTGTTTGGCGATACATGGGACTCTGTTAATTTAGAAGCACACTGAAAATCTTTTTGTTTGTCCAATTGATATAACACTTATAGATATCGTCCCAACTAGCAGTTTTACCATTAAACTCAAAGTTATAATTTGTCAAATGATTCCTAACGCATTTAATGAGATGAGGGACGTCAAATATGTAATAAATTTTTTGCCCATCTATTTCAAAATAAGGCTTTTCTTTTGAAATTCCTTTTGATTTAGAAAACTTTACAAAATTTGATCCTTGATCGGAAACGACAGCCCTTATTTTAAAACCTAACGCAAATAATTGTTTAATGGTATTAACAATCCATTTCTCCAATGAGTCATCGATTTTACTACACTCGCGTGCAAGTAAATCGACTCAAGCCTCAAGTGCGCAGAAAATATGATGAAAATTCATACAATTTTCACAGTATGGGGTTATTGTGTTTAAATGAAACAAAATGTGCGTAAGATAAAAAATTTATTCGTGTCAATATTTGGTATTTCCTCCTCTAGCTCTGATCACTGCTCTCATGCGATTCTTCATCGACCTTATAAACTTTTTAATGGATGATGTTGTGATAAAAGCATACCCTACTACTTGTTTCCAATTGCCTAATATACCTCTCAACATAATTGTAAAAGCGTAGCCAGCTGCATATGGACTTTGCAAGTCACCAATTTCGTGTAGACCAATTATTTTATCTCTATTATTGTCATAAAAAAGTGCACATTTTAAGCTCATTTCATCCATACAAAGTGTACATTCTTTTTCCAAAGGCGATAAGTGTTTGATGGCCTGAGACAAAACTTTCCAGATATAGTCACTAATTTTTGTACCAACAGGAATGGCAAAGGTTGACATAGTGCGTTTAGAGGGCAAACGTAAGGTTTTTGATAAAAACTTATACGCATGTGGATTTGAGTAATACATGTTTAAACAGAATAGTTTAAATTCTTTAGAATATTTGTTACTTGTAGCATGAGGTTTTAAATTGACCTGCATTTTAACAATTTTACTAAGATTCGGTGATAGGAACTTAACACATCCTTGTAAGAATTGTTGACGGGTGATACCCGTTGACTTAGTACCTTCCAAATATTTCAACTTTTTGGTACATCTTTTGATTTCTTTTCGATTTTTTCTTTTTCTCATCAAATTATTTACAGTCTGCGATGTTTGTACAGCAACAGATACGCCTGCTGTAGTAACGTCGATCTGGTGTTGGACATCTCTGTTATGCATATCTCTTAACTCTATTCTTGTAGATTCAGTTTGAATACCCATGGGATTTATGTAATCAGTTGGTAAGTTTAATACGGGGATAGCAGCGCTCTTTAATTTTTTCTTCTTATACATCCATCCTTCAAAGGGTAAGCTACATACGTACATGTTATACAGTTGATTTATGTTTTTATCTTTCAAGTCAGGTCTGCAACAAGCGTATATCCATAATTGACTGCTGGAAAGAAAATTATTCACTAAATAAACACCAACGCTCAGTTGACACATCAAAAGACAAGAATAATATTTATTTCGGAAAATTAAAACAACTACTTTCGTTTATCATATTGTGACATCTATGCCATACATATATGTATACCTTTAAACAAACACTTATACAATGGTAAAAAAGTCTAATATGTAGATTTTCTGTAGATTTTCTACTTGAGGGTGGTCGCTAGCCAGGCGGGCATTCGGCCGGCGGTTGGGCTCCGTGGGCACACCGTACCAATAGCGCTCTGAGCGCATTTCGGACCAAGCATTGGCTTGCTTACAAATCTGTAACTCTACTGTCAAAAAAAGTTAAAAATCTGAGACCCACGTACCTATAGAACAATTTTGAAAAACTTACCTCGCATCACGGGGAAATCTATGAAATCTTAACTCCTTGTTGTATTTCGAGCTACATCCGTACACTGAACACGTGTACACCATTATAATTTTCTCTTAAACAATCCTCGTAAAATTCTTAGTAAATAACACGTTCGCGTCGCGTCGCTCTCTGATGTCGAGCGAGTATACAAACTCGGCGAGTTTGCCTACCGCTGCCCGCGCCGCGCCCCGCCTGACTTCCCGCGAGAACCCCTCTCATGCAAATTGCAAGTACAATTTGGTTTCAACAGCTGTATGAATTGTATATACCTACGTGTGTAGCTGTGTACTCCGCGCCCGTCCTGATTTCTAGTGTCATGCTACAGAATAAATAATAGTACCAACTTGCCATTCACAATAACGTCACAGGCAACGTACTTTCTGCTATGCGCTCCTAGTAAAACGGTCGGTAAGTTTCTCCCAACAGCGCGTCCGAAACACGACGCGTTACTTTATAATCCATCGCAATTAGGTCTCTACTAAGCCCTAGAAACATTTGAAATGGGTTCCTGTTTATAGTGGTTGGACGAAAATGGTATTCTACTGGAACGATCGACAAACCATGGATAAGAAGCGAAGCGATAGTAGCACAGATAACAACATAGTCAGTACAGTGAAAACCAAACGTGGATAGATTTCGTCTTGTGTGGGTTGGCTCAGAATCGGTTTTTTTATTCGATTTATTAATAGGACCTATTTTATTTTTGTTAACTACCTTTTGTTACTTATTATTATTTGTTAGGCAATCCGCCAAAGTAATACACTGAAACAAATTCTCTGTAAATTAGGAACCGGTTGCATCTTATCGTTCCAAGCCCTTAATAGGTCTAACGGGCGGACCCTATAAAACCCTAAACGGTCCCGATTTCTAGATAGAAACCAATTTTGTTTTTATACGTAAGATATCGGATATGCGTAGATTCGTAGAGGGACAGATGCGTGAAATTACTTTTGCTTTATGCCAAGGATGGTTGTTAAGTTCTAAACTCACGGTCACAAGTGTATATTATAGTGTAGGTTTGATACAGATACGTTGTTGCGGCATGTCAGGAAGAGTGATGAAAAACATGCTTGTTTCTCGATGAAAGCTTGTAACGAGAAAAATGTGGAAAAAGGATAGCACTAATGTGACTTATAGCGAGTGAAACAACAGCATATGTTCGAATGGGCAGGACGACATACAATGTGCAGCTCTCTCACTCTTGTGTCTATAATGAAGACAGAGCGAGTTGTATTCCCTTCTAGTGCAGGCTTCCATTTCTACGACATCTTTCTCAACGCTCTATAAAGCTATGAGCTCCTAGTACAACGTTCGGTAAGTTTCTCCTAACAGCGGATCGAAACGCAACGTGTTTAGCAAAAACCATCGCAATTAGGTCTCTTCTAAGATATAGAAATACATGAAATCGGTCTCTGTTTATGGTGGCCGGTTAGAAATGGTAGTACGATCGACAACCACGGATAGATAGCGAATAGCGGCACAGATAGGAACATAGTCAGTATAGGAGGGTACGCTGTCGACGTTGTCGTATCGTAGCATTGACCTATTTATTATATCTCGATGTATCGTAGTCACAGAACAATTTTTGAACATAAGAATTTTATTATTGTGCGAAGAGAAAGGAAAAGAGAAAGGAAGGAGGGATTTGTTGTTAGCAGAGACAGACACAACTTAGTGCTAGGCGTGTTATAATATACATTATAAGACTTATTATAACCTGCGAATAGTTATTATAATAAGAATTGCAATTCAACGGGGCAATGCTGCCAGCATGCTGGGCACGTTGCCAACTGGTCGGGGTTGGAGCATTTGGACTGCCTGTGAGTCTTCAATGACTTATGGTTTATTGTAGTAGCTGTGGTATTGTATATAGTTCGTAGTATTTTATTAATATAGGCATACCGTCGGTAAAAAAAAAATTGCAGCTCTCTCACTCTTCTATCTATAATGAAGACAGAGCGTGTTGTATAATGTATTCCCTTCTAGTGCAGGCTTCCATTTCCACGACATCTCTCAACGCTCTATAAAGCTATGCGCTCCTAGTACAACGTTCGGTAAGTTTCTCCTAACAGCGGATCGAAACGCAACGTGTTTAGCAAAAACCAACGCAATTAGGTCTCTTCTAAGATATAGAAATACATGAAATCGGTCTCTGTTTATGGTGGCCGGTTAGAAATGGTAGTACGATCGACAACCACGGATAGATAGCGAATAGCGGCACAGATAGGAACATAGTCAGTATAGGAGCGTACGTTGTCGATGTTGTCGTATCGTAGAAGACAGAACAAATTATTTTATCGAAGAGAAAGGAGAGGCGGAGGGGTTTCGCTGTAAGTCACTAACAGAGGCAGACGACACAACTTTGCGCTAGCGGTATGCCTTTATTAAACAAAATATTATGAACTATATACAACACTAGAGCTACTACAATAAAAGCATTTAGACACCTATAAGTCATAGCAGACTCATAGGCAGTCCAAATGCTCCAGCCCACTCCCAGTTGGCAGCGTGCCCAGCATGCTGGCAGCATTGCCCCGTTGAATTGCAATGCTTATTCGTTGAGCCAAATATGTGCCAGCATTTTGATCACGCGTCGCATCGACCAAGCGCTCAGATAGGTTTTGGAAAATACGATGAGCTCCCGGTCCCCACGGACCCAACGTCTCCACACCAAACGGCTCAAATATGTAACCCATACCGAGGTTAGCATATTTGCGCCGCTTGAGTTGCTCCGCCGAAGTAGCCGCAGCGCCAGCCCTCACGTTGGTTTCAGAAAGATGTGACGGCGCTAAAGTGTCCACGCACGTAGCGTCCCACACTAAGGACCGTCCTAACTTCCACGGAACCAGAGTCATGCCGTCAGGTCTTTTACCATCGTCACGCATCAGACCATTCGGTTCGAGAATAGCTGGAACATTGGCGCTGGTAAAAGCCCGGCGAATGATATCGTTAAGGCTGGCGTGGCGGGAAATTCGACCAGCACTTCGAGAGCAGGAGAGGCCATGGTGACCGAGTTGATCAACTGCAGTACCACACTGGCAGTGATGTGCAACACAACACCTTGCACCCAAGCGTAAGCTAATAGCTAGACGAAAAGCGGATGGATCTATAAGGCTACCAGTTTTGTAAGAAGGAATGGCCTGTAACCAAAGACCGGATTCCCACACAGAAACAGCGAGAATACGAGCACGATCTGCGATGCTAGAACACGTATTTAAAAGATCTTTCCGTGTTAACTCGCATAGGGGCCGATCCCACTGTTTCTGAGATGACAACATTTTTGGGAATTCAGTATTTGGACAAGCCAGTCTCCATGTGTTTTTGGCCTCAGCCAGATATGCTACATCGAAAGAGCCTAAAGATCGTGCAAGAATTTTTTCTACTAATTTGTGTGTACTGTGTACAGAAGACAAAAAAGCTGGTAATGCCACACTAGAAATTTTGCGTATCCCTATGCCCCCCAACCTCACAGGGAGGGAAGCTTGCACCCAAGCCCTATCATCCATCTCAACATTCAAAACCGACACTAACGTATCTTTTACTAAGTTGTCTAAGCTTAACAAAAGCTCACTGTGTTGCCACAGCTGACAACATCTTAAATAGTATGTAAATTTAGGAACGAAAAGGCAAAATCTTATAATTGTAAAAGCCATATGGGCGTTAATTTTGGATAATCTGCTAGAAGCATTTCTAAACTTTGCGCTAGGCGTGTTATAAGTATAATATAACTTAAGACTTAGGGCCTGTTTCAGAATGTTCGAGGTAGTTCCGGTTATACCTACCCAGAAAATATTTATTAAACAAAACACTATCTTTGCTATTTTATGATTCAGTTATTTTATGCGTTGGTTATCAACGACATTCTGAAACGGACCCTAAGGTTAAGTACCTACAGGTAACCTACGAATTAATATTTTGAGAATTACATAAAATACATAGGTACGTGTGCAAACTGCATGTATAAATAGCTTTACTTGAACAGAGTTTTAGTAAAATGTAGGTATTAAGTTTGTAGCAGTAAAAAACTATACATTTGCTTGATCATATTTCCTAAGGCCTAGTTAAGTCCGAAAAACGTTTCCTTAATTTTTTATTGCTGATAGGTAAGCCTTTGACCACAATCTCACGTGATTGTAAGTGATGATGTGGTCGAAGGTGTTAACACGCTTAACCTAGAATGACTGGCTCTCAAGGACAGCTGCCGGAACACACTGTTAGGTGCTTGGCGACAGATTTTCAGCTTGAGGGTGGTCGCTAGCCAGGCGGGCATTCGCAAAAATGCCCTTCCACCATGCGGTGAAGCTCAAGCCCGTGGCGGGATTCGAACCATGGAACTGCTGCGCGGCAGTCCATAGCTAAAGCCACTGAGCTATCACTGCTTCAAAAATACTTCACGTAAATGTATATCTTATAATATAATATAAATTATATTTTTTTATTAATAAACGCATATAAAAATATATTAAAACTTTATCAAGAGGCACAGTTAAGTTACCATATTTAGTTTGAATCGCGCTTTCACTATTTAACGATATTTTGTTGTTGTTTTTTTTTTGCATTTAGGCCAGTAGGTAATGAAAATAAACTTCAATTTGACATTGGAAACTCACGTTTGAGGCGGGAAATTCAAAATTTTTACATATTTTTGATGCTCTTTTGAATTATTTCGTATATGCATTCTTCATGATCACGATATATACGAGTTTGAAATAATATTTCTCGTATTATCGTGAACAGTAATTAGACAGCAATGCACGTGACCCGTGACTTCGTGAATATAAAAAAATACGTTTTCACGTGATAAATGTTAATAAATTCAATAAGTACTGAAAAAAATTATTACTTCGAATCTCGCGCTTGCTGCGATCAAGTACATTTAGATAATGGATATGACAAAAAATGCAAAAAAGAAGTTTTGAATTTTTCTTCAGCATTCATCTTAATAGGCATCGTTTCCAGAGGAAAATGTCAAGATTAAGTTTATTTCCAATATCGTTCTAGATAGATCATTGATTAGAGAGACTAGAGTAGAAACAACCAGAGTTAGACAGGACAATCATGTACTTACGGGACTTCCCGCCCGCAATTCATAGATATTCAGTGTACCGCCCACAACACACCCCTTAAACACATGCGTATCCGTCCTCCCACAAAAAAAGTGTGTATCTTGGTAGGCTTCGATTGCGATACGAAGCTCTCTGTATTTATGTGGTCCTAGTAATCTCTTGGTTAACTTAGTCTTAACAGAGCGTTAAAAGACGACAGCATAAAGGGAAACCAGCCTAATCAGATCTGGGATAAGAATATAAAGTGCACGAAATACGTCCCAGTTTATAATGGCTGTTTAAAAATGCTAACACAACAAGAGCGATCGACTAAACTAATGCGGACGGAGGTGATTAGCGTCACAGCTAAGAGCATAGTGTGTGGTTGACGGTGTAACTTGGCTTAGAAGACGAATGTATTTTATGTACTGTACCATCGATTTAATTACTTAAATAAAAAAGGGAAAATAGGGTACGATCTAATATCACGACGAAATAATGTGGAGAAAACATAATGAACGCAGGTAATATATGATACGTTTTAAGAATGATAAAGAAGGAAGACAAGCATGCATAGTAGACATACGAACTACTGAGACTCAACCAGGAGACGTCACCTGATTTGATATTGCCATGTTCGAGGTACTGGTGCCGTTTCTCCCGATTTAATAAGATCAATATCAGTAGCCAATGATAAATTATCATTGATATTACATTTATTAAAATAATAACCTACCTAAGTAATTTAGCTCCCTGACTATCTTTTAGTGATGCTTGTCTAAATATTTATCTAATTTTGAATTCTATTGGGTAAAAGAAAAGGAGATTCAAATAAGGTGGTACCATTATTTTATAATTCTGTTTCTACTATCTAGAAGATTATTATTACCACACAATACAAACTATGTATATGTACAACACCACAGCTACTACAATGAAAGAATTTATAGGCGACTGTTTTACAGGCTGTTTATACATACACGATTTTTAATTAGCGTGAATATGTCGCGTTAAGGACACGAACTTGACTGTGTGACTATTTTTAAACAATAAGGTACATAAAGTAACGCAAATGTACAAATCGCACGAACCCAAAACAGAATGGTACGTCGGTCGTCGTAGTACGCCAGAGCAACACGTGCTTCTGCCTGCCGGTGGGCGGCGGCCCCAGCATTCTCACCGGTTTTATAAAGAAACGAATCAAAGATGGCGTCACAAATCATTACATCTCACTTGCACACAATAGACTGTCTTACATGTGTAAGTGAGATGTAATGATTCGCAGGGTCGTTTCGTTATTGAACCGGGTTATATGAGAGTTTTCGAATACCACATAAAGGTTCTGCGCTCCTAGTAAACATTCGTTAAGTTTCTCCTGACAGACCGCCGAAACACGATGAGTTCTTCCATAAACCATCGTACTATGAACTTCCAAAAGCATTTAAATTGCATGAAACAGGGTCCTACTTACAGTTGGTATTCAGAACGCCTAGACAAGTCGACGAGGAATGAGTTCTCGCTTGTATCGCTGCGCTAGCAAGCGACACAGATTCAAAGACAGTTAGTATGTAAACAGGCTTCGGCGCATAGTGGACATTTTGAAATTGATGATTATTAGGTAGGATATTGGTTAGGGTAGGACTAGGAATACTTCCATTATTCATGTACTCTATTCGGATATCTGTATTTTATTATATCTGGATATCGTTTTATTCTGTGATATCGTTCTGAATTTGCGCGACATGCTTGGCGACGACTTCTTACAATCATCGACTAAATAAAAATTACGTGTCACGTTGTTTGTCCGCGATGGACTCCTAAACTATTGGACTGATTTAAAATTTGATTTGCACACCGTGTGCAATTTGATCCAAATTGAAAGATAGGATAGCTTACAACTCAATTTATAGTCGCAATTACCCGTGCGAAGCCAGATGAGCTGCTAAAGCCCTATAAAAGGATTTTCTCGAACTTAACAATACATTTAAAAAACCTGTTTAAGTGATATTGATACACTTTTTATTTTATTTTAAAGGTTATTCGCTTACATTATGTATGGAATATATCAGCCAAATGGCCTCCGCTGTAGGTGGTGTATCCTGGTGGACCAATTTTGGATGACATTTTTGCATAAATCTGGCTCAATTTGACTGTGTTTTGTCTGCATAGACTAGAGACTTCACGTAACCCCACAGAAAGTAGTTGAGCGGTGTTAAGTCACACGATCTTGGTGGCCAGTTGATGTCGCCACGACACGACGCGTGATGAAGAAGTTTAGCGAATTTCTCATCATATAAATTTATTGTTTCCCGTGCTGTATGGCAAGTGGCGCCGTCATGTTGGAACTACATGTCTGTGAGATCAATACATTCTAATTTCTAACCTAGGCCATAAAAAAATTGTTATCATCGTCCGATATCGGTCGACAACTAATTATAATATTATTATAAGGATGTGTGCACACGGACGTTAATTTTATAAGTAATAAAATTATGATAATGCAGATTATTAAATAACTTAAATTTTGTTCATAAGTAGTTATTATTAGATAGTTAAGGTTTATTTTTGTTTTCGCAGGCGACGACAGATACAGGGGATTCGTGCACTCTGAAGCATACAGGAACATCTGCAGCTGCGCCCTTAGCAGCTGGTATTGTCGCGCTAGTTCTACAAGCCAAGTAAGTACAATATTTATTCCTAATAGGCTAGCATTTGCACACTGAATCTGATTACATAGTCTTCTTTAATTTCATCACAATTTTCCTAATTCTATCTCACAATAACTGTTCAAAAATGGTTCAAAGTATGGCTGTTTGTTTTTACAGTCCAGACTTGACTTGGCGTGACGTTCAACATTTAATCGTATGGACATCTGATTACGGCCCCTTATCGCACAATCTAGGGTGGCAGAGAAATGGGTAAGTCACTATTAGAGTTAAATTAGAAAAAAGTGTTTTTGCATCAGTATTTACCTACGATATTAGTATCAAGTTCATGTGAAGCAGCACTAAGTTTCGTTGTCCCTCCGTCCGATGTGTAGGGTAGGGATTCATAGCGGTTTCCATATTGTTTTTTTTTCAATTTTATATACTGAATCTACAAATTGAACAACTCTTGTTTTAAATAGAAATATACATCTCACAGCCACTGTGTCGATGTTAAAAATAACAAAGAAACGAAACATGCTAAAACAAAGAAACAAACAAAGAATATGCTAAAACAGAATACATTAAAATATCCATTGTTGTGAAAGACTTGATAATAACAGCCAAAAAATCTGTTTATAGCGATTATAGGTCAGGGCTATGAAAACGAATGAAGGAATATAATTTTATGTGTAATTTATGTGCTAAAATATTTTTAATTTAATTATTGCATGTCCAATAGCGTTGGCCTACATTTCGACGTTCGATTCGGATTTGGCCTTCTGAATGCGGCTAAGCTTGTGAACGCAGCCTTGAACTGGACAACTGTTCCAAGGAAACATACGTGCCGTTGCGAGTCTGAACCGCCGTGAGTATGCTCTCCTGGTACTTCAGTGGGCCCATTGTGGCCTGTCAACGAACTTACCGGCGCGGCGCGGCGCGGTGACCGGGCGTTCCACCGGGCTTACTAATCAAATTAATCATACCGTAACTGGGTTTTATTTAAATGCAATTGTAACGGTACAAGCGCGAGGCCCACCTGATGTTAAGTGGACCTCTGCCTATAACAGATACATTTCGTTACAATTTACGAATTCCACTGCGCCCGTCACAATGAGACATACAGAGTTAATAAGTCTTATATGTGCCTGTAATTATTACACTCTCAAGGACTGCCACCGGAACACACTGTTAGGTGCTTGGCGACAGATTTTCTATTTGAGGGTGATAGCTAGTCAGTGCGCAAAATGTCCTTCCACCATGTGGTGACGCTCAAGCCGGCGCGGTGGGGATCGAACCAGGAATAGCGGCACGGCTTTCCATAGGTAATTACCGCTCGGCCATCATTTATATATCCATCCGTTCGGGTTTTTAGGAACTTATTTGATTTTTATAAGTCATGAACGATTTATGTGCCATTCAAGAGGTCTCCACTAATTACGGGCCCAGGGCTCGATATTGAATGTAGAACAAGTTTTATTCCAACCAAACCCACCCGTATTGGAGGTACCACTTCGTAAACCTTCTCAACAACAACAATCGTTTTACCCAGTGTATACAGACTGTACTATGTACTGTCACTGAACTTCAACATCGTCAACGTATGACATATATATTTAGTATTTTACAGTACATTATTTTATTTTACTTATCGAAATATTACTAAGTTCTTGCTCAAGAAGAAAATACTTCCAGCGCTGCGCTGCGAAAACAGCAAGTTTTCATTACTATACAACTTTCTTATAATCTATGTGCTCCTAGTAAGGCATTCGTTAAGTTTCTGCTAACAGAGCGTCAAAAGACGACGACTAGTCTCCAAACCATCATAATTAGAGCTCTGATTAGCGTACAGCGAATACGAAAGGTATGATTATGTGTTCCTATTTATAGTGGCTGGTTTAAAATGGTATTCTGTAACTCGAACGATTGCAATCGAAACGAAGTCAACGAAGTGACGCAGCTAGCAATCGTCACAGATTACATAACAGTTACTACTAACATTGTGGATCCTTTTTATTCTGTGTTTGTGGGTGAGTGAGTTGTGTTTTGTTGTGACTGTGTGAGTTGGTTTCGTTTCACTAATCTAAGAATGTGTGCATGGAACATACATCAGCATCAACACACACGTCGATATTGTAATCTGTTTGTAGGATAGGCGACGGAGATAACTGCTGTTGTGAGCCGCAAGGCTTGTGGAAGTGCGAGCGAGATATCTTTATATTGATGCAATTCGTTATATTTGTGGGCGTGACAGTTAACTTGCTTCTATTTATTCTGTTCGCATATTACGGCACGTCGCGCATGCGTATATACACAACTCGCTGTCTGCTGATAGTGTACTTATGAGAGCTTGGTAGAACATTCGAGGGGAGGTCCAGAAGTCCGCGGAATGGAGAGGAAAGACATATATATTTTACACTTTCATGATCTGGAAGAATCCACCATGTGTGATTCCATGGCAAAATTACACCGTTATGAAATAATAGACCTGATGAAATTTATCATGACTTGACTTTGTACAGGTTACTGTACAAAAAGTTAAATAAAAACATTTAATTCGTTCTTATCAGATCAACTAGGTAACATTTGTTCACTCGGGTCATGTCTTCTTAGATGGGTGACCGCTAGTGGCATTTACTTACTACTGAGCGTTTCCGTGCTTCGAAAGGCACACTATGCTATCGGTCCCTGTTATGATCTTAAGATCATTTAGGTATGGATGGTGTTAGGCCGTATTGCGAATGCCTGGTTAGCAACCCTCACTTATACTATTTGAATTACATTCCACCTTATACTATATTAATTACATTACACGACTGTCACAAAATATGTGTACAACTACAACTCCCACAGCAGTCAGCATAGGTAATGTTTAATCAGTACTATTCAGTACTAATATTATAAATGCGAAAGTAACTCTGTCTGTCTGTCTGTCTGTCTGTCTGTCTGTCTGTCTGTCTGTCTGTCTGTTACGCTTTCACGCCAAAACTACTGGACCGATTTGAATGAAATTTGGTATGGAGATAGTTTGAAACCCGGGAAAAAACATAGGATAGTTTTTATCCGACTGCGCAAAAAGAGGTTAATGTTTTCGCGCGATAACCGACATACGCGCGGGCGGAGCCGCGCCCGGAAAGCTAGTATTATAATATTATGTTCTATGGTAATGTCACAAAACACTTGTTATCTATCCATTGCCACGTGGTGGTGATCAGCTGACGTCGCGTCATAACGTCCGCGTCGTCGCTATATGCATAGAATCTGTAACTATTAAGTAATCTATGGAATAGCGTGGCGCGAAGCGAATATTTAGCTCTGCCAACGTTAGGAAGCCCTGGTAGAAATAACGTTATTCCGACGGGGCAAATTGGGACAGCGGTTGTCGGATGACTTTAGTACCAATGATTGGGACCCATTTATTTATAGATTTGACAAATTCAAATTCAAAATCATCTATTCAATTTAGGTGTCTACGGCGCTCTTATGAAGCTCAATTACAAATTTTAATATCAAAATATTCTACATTGCACTGCCACGTTCAGCAAAAAAAATATATAGAACCACTGCGAGAAGAACGGGCAAGAAACTCGGGGCCATTCTTTTAAACATATTTTAAGTTTTAACGTTTAAGTCTATTAACGTTTTAACAATGTGTTATATACAATATAATACAATTATTACAATATTTGTTTAAATTACGTAGGAGACAGGCGCTAGCTTGGCAGAGGCGGATTTCCAAGCATTTTTGTCGTTTAAGTAATCACAAACTGTGTAGTAGGATTTGTTAGTCAAAATGTTTTTCACATGAAACTTGAAATTTCCTTCTGTGAGCATTGTAATATGTTTGGGAATTTTATTATAAAACCGCACACAATTACCTAAAAAGGACCTATTATTTGTATTTGCTAGTCTAAAACTTGGTGCCGCTATTATTCCTAGTGTTGTAATCGTGGTTGTCACTATTTAATTAAAATTTACTCATTTTTTTATATTATTTTTAAATATATTACAGACTCGGTAAAGTTAATATATCAATTTCTTTAAAAAGATCCCTTAGAGATTCCATATATGGCTGGAATTGCACGCTTTTGTAGGATAGAGGAGGATAAAGGATTTTTTATGGAGTTAATTAAAATACTGTGGTGAGGTTCAAGTCATAGGAGTTAAAAAATTGTATGAATATATAATTTTACGGGTGGTGTCGTGTTTTATTAAATTTTAATTTATGTAAATTTGTAAAAAAACTGCATATTTACCTACTATTAGATAAATGATAATATTTCTCTATGATATTTACTTATACAAGAGTTTTTTTTACAATATAATAATACAAAGTGAAAAGAAAAAGAAAGTTGTACCTATGTGAAAAAGACGCCGACGCTTTGTCGATTGTATATAAATTGCAACATATGTAAGTTGATGACGAAAAAACGATAAGAGCCACATGCGAAGAAGAAGAAGAAGAAGTTGATGATCTTTCATTTTCATTTTATTGCGAGAAATTCGGACATAGATACAACGTCTATATAGCTAATATACAAGGTGGATATTAATTCATCAACAATACTGCGGGGGATGGTATAGATTCGATAACTGAATCGTTCCACCCACAGAAAAGAGAAATTAGTATTTTATATCTCTATGGTTCCACCCATTTTTAATTTTCACATACACAAAAAGTCCGTACTATTGCTTAAGCTGTGGCACGTTGGCTGTGGGAATAATAGCAAGGACAACCGCGGTCTACGAAGTACGAACACGGTGTATCTACTCTATTCACACACACGCACGATTGCTACGCGAACAGAGCCATCTGTGTTTGTGATATAGAACTTTATTATAGTTTGCAGCAGGACTAAAGATGTCGGTAGTTATGTCGGATCAGAAGTTTTTGAAATTTTTGGGTAGGAGGATACTCCGTGTTGCTTTGGCTTGCCTGACCTAAAATACTTTGTAATCATATGTAGGCCAATCCTCACAATTCTATCGCAATCATCGCAATGACTGGATGCATAAATAAAAGGATAGGTAAATGTATGTAATCTCGAATGCTATGCAATCCTAATTTTGGTATTCTAATTATTTCTAAACGCTCTTGCCACGGGGGATTGCCCTTATAGAAGAATGTCTGATCTTGTGCAACTATATCAACTTATGTGTTTTATAATTTATTAAATTACAGCATAGAAAAAGAAGACGCACGACTATTTTCTGGGGTAAGCGTTGAAATAGAGATTGCAGTGGATGGGTGTGCAGTCAACTACCTGGAGCACGTAGAGGCCATCATCAACGTCAAGTACAGTCGCCGTGGAGCCTTGGAGATATATCTCACTTCGCCTCAAGGTGACTAAATGTGGCTTAACAAGAGGTAGTTACACGAATGTATGCGACTTAGACTCAGCGAAGTCAAATTCAAATTTAAAATCATTGATTCAATTAAGGCGCCTACGACGTTCTTATGAAGGTCAATTACATATTTTAATATTGAAATATTCTAAATTGTACTGCCACGTTCAGCAAAAAAATGTATAGAGCCACTGCGAGAAGAACGGGCAAGAAACTCGGGCCATTCTTATAACTTCTTTTAACGTGTGTTACATACAATATAATACAATTATCACAATATTTTTAAAAATTACTTAGGTGACTGGTGATAGCTTCAGACAGCAAGTCAGGATTTTATGACAAGTTGGGGGGCCTAAACATTAGTATTATTACAATACTAATGTTTAGTATATGTGTACAAAAAAATAAAGCAATGATAATATCCCAACGTGAAGTAATGATAGTCGAGAAATTTCATATTACTAACGGTAATGAAGTAATGAAGGCATAATTGCACATTTCATTAAATCATAATAAAGATATTTTGATTTTAGACATGAGTTATCTATAGGGTTTCGTACCCAAAGGGTGAACGGAAAATCCGCTGTCTGTCCGTCCGTCCGAATAGTGTCCGTATATATAGTTAAAAACTTGGAATTAAGATATTATTTTCGTAAAATGACTCAAAAACCAACGACGAGACTTACAGTCAATAAATGAGAAGGTACGAGGAAAAAAAATGTACCATAGCATGTGTGAAGTCAGTTTTAGTGATCAGTGAATATAAAAATAAAAATGGGGCCAAATATTTCAAAAACTGAACAGCTGAACACAACCTCCCCTATCTAGGGGGTATTTGTAGTGTGTAGTGTAAGTTGGCAGTTCTTTAGAAAGCGCTGAAGCCCACCTTCCAGTATTTTCCCCTTAGTCGCCTCTTACGACACCCACGGGATGATATGCGGAGGTGCAATTCTACCTCGGCAACCCATGGGGAATAATTCTCCACTACCTACTGTCAACTGCTGTTGTTTCTATAGTAATGAGTCTATATTTATTTTGTAGGTACAAAAGTGCAATTGCTGAGTCGGCGTCCAAGAGACACATCCAAGGCCGGTTTTGTGAACTGGTCCATGACTTCGGTGGCCACTTGGGGAGAACAGCCACGTGGAATATGGACACTCACTATTGAGGACACAGTAGGTGTTCTTTGGATTCTATTCATTTAATTTTTTTGTAGAATAAAGTTCATGCTGGATAACACTATATTTTAAGGTAATGAATAGATCCAGGCGTTACTTTGCGAAAATCTACTTATATTTAATTAATAACATTAAATTAATACTTTAATAAAAACACTTAAAAAGTATAAAAATATATAATGTAGTGACAATTCCGCCTAATTTTCCTGTTAAGCCTACGTGACGTCACAAACGCCACGCAGCCAAACCGGAAGAATATTCGACTAGTTTCTCTTCTACACGAAGCATCTTCAAGAGGTCTTGACTCTTCGAGCGCACGATCCAGACATGTGGTGTTTTATTAAAGTATTTATTTAATTTTTAAATAAATACTTTATTAAAAATATTTGTGGTCATTGTATTTTAAGTATTTGACGCATTTAAGGGAATACATCCAGCATACTGTATATTTTTTAAGGATTAGAAACATTTAAGAGCTCTCTTAAATCCGTAGCGTCCACCGTTGAACAAGGTCCCCCATTGGGAGGATTTGCCACAATCCCTACACTTGGCAGGCGTCTTGAGGATCGCAGTAGAAGTTGTCAGTTCTTCAGAAGATGCTGCTTCTTGCCTTCCTTTGTTTTTTCCTTGGTCCCCTCTTACGACACCCATTGGAAGAAATGGAGGGGGTATTTATAACCCGACACTCCACGGGGGAAAAATGCTTCTAATCCTTAAAAAATATAAAAGTTATATTATGTTTATATAATCGTTAAGGATACGTTTAAAAACGTTTATTTAAGTAATCACTAAGAACGCGCATGCCAAATTTCACAGACAGAAAACACTATTGGTATTTTTAATATGACGATGATATGATATTATGATACCCCGTTTGAATGGAGAGCTGTACGTGCACTAAAGCCTTAACGAAAATGTATTGTTTGGTGCGTAATCTCTACTAAAATAGTAAAATTAAACAACTATTGACTATTTTTTTTTATGCTTGATAGGTTAGCCTTTTACCACTATCTCACCTGATGGTAAGTGATGATGTGATCGAAGATGTTGTTCAGGCTATCCTAGAATTACTGGCCCTCAAGGACAGCTGCCGGAACACACCGTTAGGTGCATGGTGACAGATTTTCTACTTGAGGGTGGTAGCTAGCCAGGCGGGCATTCGCAAAATGCCCTACCACAATGCTATAACGACTGCCATATTAAGATAACAACCGGGACCGACGGCTTAACGTGCCCTCCGAAGCACGGAAGCGCTCAGTAGTAATGTCACCAGCGTTCATCCATCCAAGTCATGACCGAGGCGGACGTTGCTTAAGTTTGCTGATCGATTTAGAATGACTAAGCAAACTTCGCTACAAGCGCTTAGCGCTTCAAAAATATGTCGTTAGTTCTTGTGACAATGAGGCTCCTAGGTACAGAAATTGGAAAAATTGGTTCATAAGCTAGCCTATTAGCTATACATTAATAGTTACCTACGTATTACTAATAAACTTCAACTTTATACATAACCTATTTCATTAGGTAATATACTTTCAGACTGATGAAATAAACTCGGGCGAAATTGGTACAATCAGCCTAATTCTCCACGGCACCCACGACATGCCGGGGCACATGGACACAGAATCCATCCAGCTCGCTGACTCTTCGTCCATAGAACAGGCTTTTGAAGATGAGTTCAATAAGCATATAGATCCTACAGTTTTGGCTCAGTTTGAGGAGGAACTCCAAAGGATTCATCACAGAAAGAACGATATGAGTAATATTGGACTATAAGATTACAGAAGCCATTGTGTATTTTTGTGCTGTGTGTGTATTATCAATGTCTATTGTTTTTACTTATTAGAGAGATAGAAGTTCTCACAATAATGCACTGAGATTCCCTATATTCTTCTGAAGTAAATACATATAATTCTTCAGATAGTATTTCACCTCTTGGGTTGATGCTTTTTACTTTTGGGTCAAGTTATAACTACTGTTTAACTGTAAATTTAAAATTCTGTTGTTATTCTATTCACTCTAAAATCCAAATCCGTATAATACTTGGACGATTTAATGTTCGAACACGCTGAATGACAGTCCCTAAAATTCTCTCTATATCCGCGCGACTTGTCATTGGTAAAATCGTGGCGACAGCTGAGAAGCCACTCAAAAAGAAGTTGAAAATGATTTCTGTTCAATAAGATTAACAACTGTCAAAGTGGCGCTAGCATAGCTTGCACCATTTACTTTGGGCATCTTGTCAATAAGACATATTTGGTAAATTCCAAAACCAAAAAGTCCATATTTTGGTATTTACAAGCTATCCTAGCGCCATCTGTGAAAAGTTTGTACCGGCCAACTCCATTGTGGGTATGTTTTACGCAGATTTAGTCACCATCTCAGAGTTCTTAAAACAGATGTAAAGTTACCCACAATTGGATAGAATAATCCTATTTTACTTTTTTTACGTTACACAAATGTGCATTTAAGTGTGAACAGAATAAGAACTAACATAGTATACAGAATATTAATTTTAGTGAATTCTTACAGAATCGGCACCTCAGCATTAAGTTGTGTTTTCTGGAAAGTTAGTTAAATCATAACTACAGAACACGAATGAAATTTCTTATAGCGCATAAAAATAAAATTCGTGTGCCTACACTGTGTAATCTCTGGTGCAAAACCAAAAAATCATGCTGATCGTTGCACTTTGAACGAAAGAAAGCATTACTTATGTAATTGTTTTTTTTTAAAGTTAAATTTGACTATTTGTCTCTTAAAATCTAGTAGTTAAGTATTTAAAATATGTGTTACGCAAGGCATTGCAAATATACAATTTCCTTGACTCGCCATAGCTTTGCATTGTTCTTATCTTTCTATATGCGATTCTACACAGTTACGTGGCAACACTACAGCTTTCTCATATTAAATCTTACTTACCGTGTACTTTATAACAATACCATGTATCGAAGCATGTACTCAAAAAAACTGACTGAGCGTGAGAACCTACGCGTTCCTACTAATAAACATCAAGTAGGTACAGTGGAATTAATTAATATAAGGGTATTTTTTATTTAATAATAGCTGATAGGGTAGCATTTGACCACTATCTCACCTTATAAAATAACTGAATGATAAAAATTACAGTTAACATGCAGCGCGTTTCAAGCTTTAACCGATGGCATCGAGGGGGTTTAAATCTCGTTGACCGATGGATAGGCTAAATCGATGACTGTGAAACGCAAAGATAGTGTTTTGATTAATAAATATGTTTTGGGTAGTAAAACCGGAACTTACTCGAACATTCTGAAACAGGCCCTAAGGGCCTGATAGAGTATACTATATTTTAGCATTTTATTATGATTATAACCTGTGTGCTACGCTTACAAAATATACTAAAGTACTAGGTATACATTAGAAGTAGAAAGTAAATGAATTGATCTCTGTACGACCTTTAATCGAATTATAATTATAGTAGGTATATAAGTACTTAATTTACAAAGTGTTCCTATTAAAAATATTATAAACTTATCAATATTATTACACATAACTCTGCAATGAATACTTGATGTGGTTGTAATTTATTGTGACATATCAATTGGAAAATCTTACAAAAATATCTGATTGTATAAAATATGAATATAAACATATAATGGGTTGTTTTTATTTCTATCTTACTTAGGTACATAATAATATTTTCCGTTTGTGGTTGAATTATAAAAATAATATTTGTCCGATCTATTTCTGTTATGAATCGTCACCATATAGCAGTATATAAGTATAGCACCCACAATTAAATGTTAGTTCACTTCGTGTAATTTGTATGTGCTATATGCAAATATTGCAAAAAAAAAAACAGGTTCCGTGTCTGTACTTTTATTTTTTTATGCCTGATAGGTTAGCCTTTGACCACTATCTCACCTGATGGTAAGTGATGATGTGGTCGAAGATGTTGCTCAGTCTAACCTAGAATTACTGGCCCTCAAGGACAGCTGCCGGAACACACCGTTAGGTGCTTGGCGACAGATTTTCTACTTGAGGGTGGCTAGCCTTACGGGCATTCGCAAAATGCCCTACCACCATGCTATAACGACTGCCATCCTAAGATAAAAACCGGGACAGACGGCTTAACATGCCCTCCGAAGCACGGAAACGCTCAGTAGTAATGTCATCAGCGCTCACCCATCCAAATCATGACCGAGGCGGACGTTGCTTTGCTGATCCGTTCAGAATGGCTAAGCAAACTTCGTTACTAGCGCTTAAAAAAAATATAGTTTACCTACACAAGTTTAAGGAAAATTGGAAAACTAGAAAAAAAGGTAGGTTAAAGGACCTGCATTAAAAATTAATATGACCATAATACATTTGAATGGCGAGCACTATGAGGACACAATTTTTTTACACAAACGTCTGTCTTTGTTTGATATTTCACTTCTCAGTATATATAAAATGGCGGCAGTGGCCCCCTAGGTACGTAGTAACTATGCCGCTGTGTCTTGGTAAGGTAGGAGGATTTTTATGGTATAGGCCGGCAAGCGAACAGTCCCGTGTGGTAAGTGATCACCGGACATCCGCAACCCAGAGGCCTCGAGGTCAACGTGAAGGTGCCTCCTGGCCAACAAAGCCGCGCCCAGGCTTGTTTTCTTAAATATTTATTAGCTGTGGATATGAAAATTTACAACTATAGCACATTCAACATGTCAGTAACGCTTTTACCAGGGCATTATAATGATGAAGAAGTTGATAAGTAAATACATCGAACATTTCGATATTCTCAACTCTTAACATAAAATCCAAGGTCTCTAAGCTCACTGACTATAAAATCGTCCTTATAGGCGTCTATCTTGGCTATCCACTCCTCGGTGGATATGAAGTGGCGGCAGTGTCCTCCCAGGTCCGTCGGGAGGTACTGAGGGTGTATATGTCGGTGCAAAGAGGTGAGGTCTGACCCATGGAAGTGCATCCTGGCCCACACTGCTGAAGGCATGAACTGCTTGAAGAGATAGAACACGGAGTGCAGGAGCCAGTTGTAGTTGACGATGTGGAGCCCGTGCATTGTCAGGGGGAAAGATACCTGGAAAAGATTTAAAGTGTTCAGTAAAATATTTTCAATTATATGTAACGAATTTTTGACGTGTGGTTATTCGTATGTGACAGAACCAAATAGTGCCAAATGTTTCTATTTGGTAGTCAGTATGTGATCACTACAGCACAGATGATAAGATTTCTGTTGGGAAAGATGTCTGGATGGACACCGTCGCTTTATACTGAGGCATTTTTTGATTACATTAACAAAGCCATAACTGCGTACTCATATTATGCATACATATATTCGTGATTCAGCGAACGATACTGCATGAGGGGAAAATTATTTTCTCTCAGTGTTCTCGGAAACCCTTTTTATACAACCCAAAAATGCATGAATGAATTTAAATAAAATCGTTAATGTTTTTTATAAGGAGAATTTTATTCCGTAACTTAACGAAACCTTACAGTTTTGGCACAACTGACAGATTAAAGTTGGATACGTAGTGACGGACTATTTATCAAATTCTCTTCAAAAGTAGGTCCTTTTTAAAGTCAGGTTAAATTCGACTTTGATTCTGTACACACTATACATACATAATAACTTAATTTGGGGTTCTAATTCACCATCTCGCCTCGGCGGTAGGCCCTTCCTTAACTGGGTCTCTGCCTTAATCGGGGTATGAACTTGCTCAAAAAGGCGTTTGGGGCCGTGCAAACCTCCACCAGTGCCCCATGGCACCATCTCGCACCTTCATTAAAACTTACCCCCATCAATGCCACAATTTGACTTGCAACAGTTGGCGTAAGCTGGGTGACATGTCTCAAACTTAACCCGTCCAGGTCCACAATGATGGTGACGCCTAGGATCTGCAGCTTGGGCTGCATCACAGCCACCTCATCCATGAAGAGGGCGCAGCGGACCACGTCCTCGATTGGCACTACTTCTGACTCCCAGCGACCTGCAGGGGCAAATGGGAATTGCATTAAACATGTAGTGCAGTCAGAGCATTTGAAAACCTGTACTTGTGGTAGGGTTGGCTGTAACATCAGATGGAATAATTTCTCTTTTGACTAATCTTCATCATCAACAGCAATGAAATCCACCATTGAACAAATTAGGAGCTTATGGCATAATGGCATCCACCTCGTTGGTTGTATTGTATTGCAGGTGTATTGGAAGAAAGCAATATAATATGTCTGTTGGAGTTAATGTGCTTGCTGGAGTTGTATTGTCGTAGCGACAAACAATATCTGAATCTAAATTATCATTCTAAATTTAACTAAATGCAGAGAAGCCCTAGCCCTGATGGAGCCCGCAAGCGCGGCAGCTATTACCTCTAAGCTATATGGACAGTATCCGTTCATTGCATTGATACAAGACCACAACATAACGCATAATTGCCTCTTATACCATTTACGACAGGTAAGTAAACTTTCTAAGAACATGATCCTAACAAGTAGGTTTTACTTGTCTCACGCAACAGGTGAATGACTCTTTAATTTCCTTTCCCTGCTTATAACTTTTCATTGCCTGGTATAAAAATAATAACATACGTGACTTATAATAATAACATTATTGCCTGCACTAAGTAGATTATTTATTTATAGCTGATAGTCTAGTTTTTGACCACTATCTTACCTGATAGTAAGTGATAACTTGGTCGAAGATGTGCTTCAGGCTAACCTTGAATTACTGGCTCTCAAGGACAGTAGCCAAAACACTGACACTTGCAATAACGACTGCCATTCTAAGACAACAAACGGGATTGACGGCTTTACGTGCCCTCCGAAGCACGGAAGCGGTCAGTAGTAACGCCACTAGCGGTCACCCATCCAACTCATGACCGCAGCGGACGTTGCTTAACCTTTATGGGATCGGTTCTGCAAACACAATGGGGCCTACACTTATAATGTCATTGAGCAGTCGAACTAAAGCTCAATTTCACCGAGTTTGGCTGTTGAAAATCTTTTGAAATTCTACCTTAATACAACTAAATTGTCTTAACGAATGGTTGGAGGTTAACCAGAGATGCTCCTAAGTCTAGTGTGGGTCCTCCCATCAAATGTTTACTAGGTTTGTCTAGGTTTTCATAGTTTTGAAAATTATTGGAGTACAAAATTGTATGCCCCGGGCGTACAAGTACAGTTTTTTCAATTAATCATTCTGATTCTTAATTCTAGATGACGACACATGCTAGGATAGAATATAACATGGTTTAGCAGGCTTTTCATATATATAGGGAAAATAACTAAATCGAATTTCTTATTCAATGTCTAAATCTATCCATCTTTTTTTTATGCTTGATAGTTTAGCCTTTGACCACTGTCTCACCTGTATGATGGTAAGTGAGTGTGAGTGATGATGTGGTCGAAGCTGTTGCTCAAGCTAACCTAGAATTACTGGCTCTCTATCTAATTCAGGTTTGGTTCAACATTCTACATCCATTTACAAGCTATTAGAGACCCGTGACACACAGACGGAAAGACAGCTCCGTATTTTGCCCTTCGACTACGGAATCCAAAATATATGAAACACACCTTACCAAAAAAAAAACCCTTACCAAACCTCATAAGTATGATCCTTCCGTTGTCAGGACTCTCCGGAAGCACTCCTCCATACACATGCTTCACCTTCTGCAGCCCAAAGGCATCGCAATTGTAAAGGTATGCGTTCTTGTGCCGGAACTCTTCGTACCGGACCATCTGTAAGGTTAACATTACTCTCATTTAGTGGCATTTCTTGGCCAACTATGTTCTTGGTCTTGCTCTGGCCATTGTAGGCGGTGAACATTTCGTACCTTTTAATATCCGCGTTACGAGTTCTGATCCTATCGTGTTTCGAGCTTCCAGTAAGATAAAAGCTTGAAGCTTCCGTGGGATCACGACTTTTTTGAAACTGTATGGAATGGTGCCATTTTTAGACCTATTTCGAATTTGGAAATGAAACCTAACTGAAAGCAAAATTGTATTAATGGAAATAAATTGCTAATATTATTAAAAATATATATTTGTACACAATGAGCTCTAGACGACGATACACCATATATAAGCAAAGGTAGGAGAAAATAAATATTTTTAGTCTTTCTTCTCATGCATGTGTTGGAGTCCTCCTGAATTTTTTTCTAACATTACGATTTGTGACTCATTCCGTTTACGATCTATAATACGGCGAATGAACAGACAGACTAGATTTCTTATTACTTGGGCTCTGTTTTATCTGTTTTACCCACTGAGTACCGAAACCCAAATATAACGGTAATTTCCTTTTATATCTCGCAAGCCACACGTCTACATGAGCGTGGTTTGAGGGATGCCAGATGAAAGGCAATTTTAATAACCCTGTTTTTAAAGTGTGTGTGGCGTGTTATATGTATATGTAGTGTGTACAGTACATACAAGGTATAGGCTTACTTGGGGCATTCTGTGCTTGGGGTATCAAAACTTTTATGGAAGTGACACGGTGTTCTTTTTGTATAGGTTCCTGACTTTCATATTACGTACAATTTGGGGAATTGTACCATAGGAATGCTGCGATTCCCTCAGTTTGGTAGATTGCTTAAAATTTTGTGATTCAAAAGTAGGTAAACTAACCAACTTGTGCGCTAAAGCCGGAATAAATCTTCGGCACCTAAGGAACCGGAGCATGTAGGCGTCGTCCATGCGGCGAGGGCTGCATTCTCCTCTTTCTAAAAAAAAGACATAAGATGCTTATTTAATGCAGTGATAAGTTATATTTAGGAATCCCTTAAACTGTTATTGCTTATACTATGTCTTCTCATTTTGCAAGAATTATTAGCTCTGTATTACTTCAGTGTCTGATTTTTTTTCACACACACAACTAGTCCGTGACGTTGAGATAAAAGTTTCATAGGGAGGTCACCCACGGCGACTTTTTGCAGCGATTTAGTATCCTGTATGTCATCGCAACTTTTGGCGTGGTGGGTGAAGGCAGGTCTACGAGCAGGGCAGGGATCAACAGCCCTATGGAAACTACCGTCTACTACCGCATGGGTTATAGAGCAGATTGTTATACTTTCTGCATACTTTTGGTCAGCAACACCCACGGGACTGATGAGAATTATTGGTTCTATATCTGCCACCGCATATACGTGTGCAGATAGGTTTTAATAATTCCGTTGAGAACATATCCTCACTCTGAAAGGAAGAGGTGTCTATAAACCTACGTATCGCCAAATATGTTGGCTTACTGACGATTCGGACTTAATTTGGTTCCAGTCCATTTAATAGCCTAGCCTACTGCCTTCTACCCGGCACAGTTCAAGCCTTCAAGTCATATTTAGGTAGAAAATCTGACGCCAAACATGTAACGGTGTGTTCAGGCAACTATCCTTGGGGGCTCCTAAGGAAAATATTGATAAGAATAACATGTAATGTTATTCTAATCAATATTTTCGACCATCGTCAGTTTCGATCAGGTGATATTATAATTAAATACTGCCCTATCAGCTAGAAAAAAACATTTAATGACACCGGTCAGCTTACAGGGTAGTAGATTTTTTTACTCCCTCCCTCACTGCAGCGAAGGTATACTTATTATACTACATTATATATATATTATCTCCAAAAAGTTTCTCTTTAAAGGTAAACCAAAATGGCAATGCCTACTGATCAACACCGTACATCATCTTGTAAAAAAGGAACAGGTAGCAATAACTCGTGAAAGAAAGTGCCATCAATATCCCAAAAGGTGAACAAGTCCTGTCTCTTACCGGTTTACCGTAAAATTTCATTCAAATCGGTCCAGTAGTTTTGGCGTGAAAGCGAAACAGACAGACAGACAGAGTTACTTTCGCTTTTATAATATTAGTACTGATGTTTTTATAAATATATAAATGAAAATATGTTGTACCGTTATTTTCTTCATTCAGTATTAATCCGACTCGCACATGGCCGCTCTTTATTTCCTTTTAATTTTTAGACACTTGAACATGCTATGACCGTTCAGATATTCCGAATGAACGAACATTTCATAAGGTGGTAGTAACGGAACAGGCGTCAGTTTTGAGGATGGCCGCGTCAGTGACAAAACTTTATAAAAAACACGCAAGTTTATTCGTACTTGCCTACTTTTTAAAAAATTCTAAGCTTTTCGTCCAGCCCTCTGTTTCGACCTGGTAACCATTATAGTATGTTTTTTCAGCAGAAAAGTGAAATTTTATATCTCTATGGTTTTATCACACTGTGGTACATATGTACTCAATGTTTTTTTTTATTATAATATCGACCTTAATTTGGTCACCAACTCCAACCTGATAAGCAAGGGTATGGTGTGGCCAAGGATTTAGCACGTCGCTGCAGGACTAGATCCGATTGTCAAATATTTGCCAACAAAAAGACCATTATGACATAGGTCTAGCCTACAATTTATATATGCAAAAGTTCAAAGTTGATTTACGTAATTGAACGGTAACGGCTAGAAAATGAATGCCTTAGTGGTTCCTAGTAGGAACCACTAAGGCATTCATTTACTAGGAACTTCCTAGTAATTGAATAATTTACATAGAACAATATACACTTCGAACGTAATAGTTAATTTTTTATATAAATATGAGAAAACATACTGTTAGTACTTTTTAGGGTTCCGTAGGGTAAAAACGGGGCCCTATTACTGAGACTGCTTTCTGTCGTCACCAGGCTGTATCTCAAGAACGGTGATAGCTATAGACAGTTGAAATTTTCACAGATGATGTATTTCTATTGCTGATATAACAACAAATACTAAAAACAAAATAAAATAAATATTAAAGGGGGCTCCCATTTTATTTTTTTTTTATGCCTTATAGGTTAGTCTTTGGCCACTATCTCACCTGATGATAAGGTATGATGTGGTCGAAGATGTTGTACAGGCTAACCTAGAATTATACAACAAACTTGATTTTTTTACCGTTTCTTCCTCGATACTAATAACGGTGACAGCTTTAACTATTCACAGAATATTCTCTTTAAATATAATTCATTAAAATAAAATAAATAATTAATGGGGCTCCCATTCAATAAAAGAGGTTTTCGCCCTTTATTTGCTAAAATTTATATACTTAAATGAGAACAGGTACAAACTTTAAATATTCACCGTATATTTAGTTGTATATTTACTTTAAAAATAAAACAATTAGTGAGATCGCTATTTGGGGTTCGTACCTACCTAGGATAGGAACATCCCTACCCAGCTCAATCGGACACTGCGAAAATTGTCTGTACTTAACTTGCAAGATTAGGTTACAGATAATGATACGGAACCCTTCGTGAGCGAGTCCCACTCGCACTTGGCCGGTTTTTATATTCATCTTTAATTACTATGTACGGCTTACGGTTTTATGATGTATAATTTTTTCTCTTCTCCTAATCTAGTTTGTGTAAATAATAAAATGTAAATAGGACGGTACTAACAATAATTGGTTTTCAATATTGACATAGTCCAACTTACGAGAGCAAATTACGCTAATGGCTTGTGGCAGTGTTCACGCACGACAGTGGCGTAAGAGTGTAAATGAGAAAATAATGCCTCATAATCAAAACCTATATTGCCATTAGAAAAAAAATAACCAAAAAAATGGAACCGACTTTAACACACATAAGTGTAAAATAACTTGTCGAAGTCGGTACCATGATAGTTCAAAAGTACCAAGATACCTATTATCACAATATTGTGCGCATGGTACCGACATCGACAAGTTATTTCACACTTTTTTGTGTTGAAATCGGTTCCATTTTTTGGTTAAAAAATATCTTCCACTCTTTAGTGACCCTTGCTAGTTACGGGATCGATTGTCATTCAGTATCGATGACTATATCATCAAGATAGGAATATATTTTACAGTTATTGGAGTGTAACTCAAAAACGGCTTGACCGATTTAATTAAATTTAAATGGGACCAAATGACAAGAATTAGTTTTCAAATAAAAAATAATTATCAAAATCGGTGCACTCGGTCAAAAGATCTAAGGTAAAAAACATAAAAAAAATACAGACGAATTTAGAACCTCCTCCGTTATTGTCGGCAAAAAAATAACATTTTCACATTTAAACCACAGTCCAAATACCTGGACGTAATTATTTTATATTTTCCTGTGTTGCGGTAAACACAGGCACACACCCACTCATGACCTCTCTACAAAATTCTATGCTCGACTCATGACAAAATCGGAACTCTTCGGTTACCTAGCACGGTGTGTTGCAGTAACTACTGGAACACATCGTTAGTTTAGCCAATAAAGCGTGGAGTTCCAGGAACGATCCTGGAAATACCCGATTTTGTCATGAGACGCTCCTAGATTTTTGTAAGGAGTTATCCTTGAGAGCAATTCGACAGTTTGTTCTAGTTTAAGTCTGTTTACCCATTTTCGATCACATAATCACTTGCTTTCAGGTGAGATATTGGTCAAACGCTGTCCTTTAAAAAACCAATAGCTTAATGAGAATTTTCAATGAATTTTCCAACGTATGCTTTCCAGATTTCTCACCTCGTATTAACTGACGTAGCTCCTCAATCACCTTTCCCCTGGTCTCAAAGGTCTCATTGCAGTTCTTCTTGGCGTACTCCTCAAACTCAGGGTCCTCGAACCGACTCACTTCAGCTTGGAACGCTATCTCCAAGAATGGCATCTTTCATGTTTTCCTCTTGTTTTAACGGACAAGAAAGGTATGACTAGAGAGTAGGTGATCTAATCTATAACTTGCAAGACTCGATTTGGGATAAAGTGAGAAAATAAAAACTGAAATCTCGACTAGGAGCGCAGAATAAAAAGGAGCAAGATTGTTCCCGGCATCTGAGCACCGAACCAAAATTAGCGTTGCTCTTAGGTGTTCCAAAATGCGTGTTCGAAGTGGAGCTTCTATTACTATTCATATTATCTGCCTAGATATGTCAAAAAGGTACCATCATTTTCCAAGGTTTTAAGTCTTACTTTTCTCTTATCACTTCACATCTCATTTCACATTAATCACTCAACGTATCAACTGTTTTTGTCCACAACAACTCCCACGTAAACTAATCGTACTCCAAAACAACTAAAACTCGTAAATACAGACTATAAACTTTCTGTCACAAATCAGCGCTCCAAAAATCTTTCAAGTCATACGGCTATGGAATGTTTTGTTTTCGCAACTACATTCTTTGATTGATCAACGCGTGTGGTAGCCTTCACGAACCTTCACAAAACTGTGGTACGGTCTCCCCTCACCATCATTATAAACGGAAACAAGCCAATGGGTCACAGAACATGTGATAGTTTCTAAAGCTGATTGAACAGGTATCATACAAACAAGTAATCTATCTGTTTCATACCAGTCGCACACAGAATATTTAGAAGTTTGTAAAGCTTTGGTCAGATTATTTGTAGGTACTTTTATGTAGGCTGTGGCAGGTTGATAACCTCTTGTAATTACAAAGTTTACTAACAAGCTATAAATAAACTCACGTTGAAGTTATCAAGGGAGTGAAGTATTTCCTCTACCTTTATTCTGTACGGAGAGATTGTAAGGCGATTTTATACTGGATTTGGCCTGGTTGTCCCTTAACAGTGATGTAGGCAGCTTAAAAGGCAAGCTCTGGCAAGGCCGAAGGCTGAGCCATGCTAGATTTTTTATGTTATAGTGACGGAACAAGCCCGAAGCCCGCCTGATGTTAAGCGGACTAACCTCTGCGTATAACAGATGAATTTCGTCATAAGTCACGAATTGCACTGCGCCCGTCAACCTTGAGACATAGTTGTTTAGTCTTATGTGCCTGTAATTTCACTGGCTCTCAAGGACTGCTGCCGGAACACACCGTTAGGTGCTTACGACAGATTTTCTACTTGAGGGTGGTCGCTAGCCAGGTGGGGGCAGTCGCAAAATGCCCTTCCACCATGCGGTGAAGCTCAAGCCCGCGGCGGGATTCGAACCATGGACCTGCTGCACGGCAGTCCATAGCCAATGCCACTGAGCCATGACTGCTTCGCACGTCGTAGTAATATCTGAAGCCGTTAGTAAGGCATTAGTAAGCCGTAAGGCCGAGCTGCAAGTTGGGAAGATGTTTATTTAACGTGTTCCACTGATCTCCATAGTAACTGTCCGCGATAAAAAACTTACAAATAAATTTCCAAAATGATTCTATGAAAACGTCTGCTTTTTATAAAATGTACCTACATTTATTTTATACCGACTCACATAGCCACATTAAGCCCATCTAGCCGGGAAAAATTGTTTCTCTCGGTATTTTAATTTTTAATACATCTCTTATAATTTTTTTTTTATTCTATGAATTGACGAGACGAGCGAAACGGTGCCTGATGGTAAGCATCGCGTCTGCTCATAAACAGTTGCAGTGTCATTGATTTGCAAACTGCACTGCTCTCGTCACTCCGAGACATCCGTTCTAAAGTCTCGTTTGCTCAGTAATTTCACTCGCTACAGTGCCTTTCATACCTAAACACAGTGCAATACTGCTTTGAGGCAGAATACATGACCCTGCAGGGGTACCCGCCAGGACGGCCTCTACCCGCCAGCAAAGGCGTGAACTTTTATATAAACTCAACTTGTTATTAAAAAAAAACTCGCATGTAATTATAGTGTATTATTGAACCTATCGTTTCTGGATTAAACCCTTTTTCTTTTGGACTACTAATAATACTACTTTATTATATAGCGTTTAGTATATAGCACTCGTTTTTAGGAATTTGAGCCAGTTATTCGTAGCTCCAGATTTATTTAAAAAGTATACATGTATAATGTACACATGTATAAATAACTTCCCATTATAGAAAGTTCATTATATTCCCCATGTTTGTGGTGCAATACAAATATTAAAAACATGCTTATTTTTCTTGAAAGAGATGCTTAAAGTTGGGTCTTTCTTTTATCTAAAATTACGAGTTTATGAGCTATTGTAATTTCAAAACAATATAATTTAATGATAATATGATGCATCACAAACCTAGATATTAAGGTAGTGATAACGTTGGTAAAAATTAATTGAGTTTTATTCGCTATTATTAAAATGAGCTGCGTTTTGTATGGGGGCGTTCGTCTAAAATATACCCTTAAGAGACCTACCACATATAGTTGCTGCCTGTTTAGCACCACCTACGGACGCGGGCAGCTCAGCCCCTAACTCATTTCCTTAATAAAAACAAGTTCATTTTTATATTTTATATACTCAGATAAACATGGTGTTTTGTTTTCAATCAAAAATGGCGATGAATACCATGATTCTTCATCGTCACTTTTTACATCATCTTTATCGGATTCCACTTCATCTTCAGGTTCAGCTGGTAATAATAATTCTACGTGCCTAGTCAATGTATTGAACATATCATTGACTAGGCTTGTACGTTTTATTTATTTCAGTTTTCTAAATAACTTTAAAGTTAGAAGCATATTCTGCTTTCTTAAAAACTTTAAAGTTTGCTCCAACATTAAAGTTATTTAGAAAAATGGAATAAATAAAACATACAAGCTTAGTCAATGATATGATCAATATACATGAACACAATAACAAAAAAAAAATTTAAAGCATTCATACTCGATTTTTCCAAATACAAAGCGGTATACCCTTATAAGTCACTTACCACAGATTTTTTTTTACTGATACTGTCATACATGGAAATCCAATAAAAATGCGTACGCTTGGAATGCCACTTAAGTTCCGACTAACAGGAATGCGGGCACAGCTCCAGAGTTACGCCGGGAAGGGTTGCCTATTGTTTTCTAGGTAAAGATTATCAATAATCAGTATTATATTATAATCATAAAATTAACTCATTCAATTATTCCAAATAACTTACTTACATTATTGTTCTTAAAAATATTGTTGTTTTGTTATCCATAACTTCCTTACTAATTTGTAATCGATAATTTTTGTCGGCGGCATTATTTTAGTTATGTATACCTACTTTACTTGTTGTTATTGGCGGCAATTTCCTGTAGCCCTAGCACGAATAACTTGCGAAAATGTATTCGTTTCGTTAACGTATCGAAATGTCACCATGTTGCATAGGATTTGATCAGCGCCCCTACAGTGCGTAAAAGGAACTAAATTTTGGCAAATTGAAAGGTTTGACATCTAACGTGTCGAGATTTTAACGTGAACGTCCGTCACGTAAAAAGTTTTGTATGAAATCGCGAGCACAAACCTAATTTTAACGTAAACTCGAAGAAATAAAATGCCAAATTGACAAAATATATCAATCATAGAGGACTTTGTAAAGCCTGAAAAAGAATTCAAACCTTATTTGCAATGAATCATTAGCTCTTAAGAAAGAAGTTCTGGATGACGTCACTTTTGTAATCGGTAGGATAACAAAAGTGAGTTCACTTTAGCCAACAAACGATGCGTTGTGCTGTCAACCATCGCCTCCTGCGTAAACGTGCTGTAAACTCGATACGTTTACGTTACGGACTATCGAAATGTTCGTGCTTGGGCTACTGGCCCAAGTTTTACACCATGTTATAATGTAAAATACGATCCAGAAACGAAGCGACAGCGAGAGGCGACAGTTTGATTTTTTCAAACCGAGCCAAAACGTCTTCGTGAAGAGTTGTGAAATTTTTGATCGCTAGTTTTTTCATTATTCAAGGAATGTCAGTGTTTACATTACCAAATGAAATGCTAGCCAGAAGCACAGATAACAGAATCCAGCAGTGTGCCCTGGCTGTGAACAGCATGCGAACAATCACGAGACGTTGCGGACTACTTTCTTTATTCACGTGTTACTACTACTGCCTGCTGCTTCACCACGACGACGACAACCCGACCGAGGGCTCCACCACACCGTTCAAACCTCTAGGTCATCCTTCTTACAGCCTGAATCTGGTACCGCGTGACATCTCTTTATTCCCTAAAATGTCAACTCAAATACATACAGTTTTCATCTCCGGAAGATGCGCTATATGCTTGAAGCTGCGTTCAAGGAGGCTGTGGAGGAGTGTCTGAGGTGGATTGGAAAAAAGTATTTTGAAATCTAGTTTATACGCATAAAACTTTAGGCTATCTTATAGTACGACGCGGATGGTGACCATCATGGTGTAAAAATATTACGTGTGCCATCTGGTTGAACAGAGGTAGAACTAAGCACAGAGTTGGCTTTCCTGGGGTATAGTGGAATTGTGGAACGACGTATGTAATGAACGATATTACAGTACCAAAGTGTAAGTAGTTCATAAAAATTGCGACAGATGTCACTACTATAAATATATTCCAACAAACTAATTTTCATTTATCTAATTAACACTTTCGATAATAACTAAATAAAAGGAAAAAAATACTAACAATTATTTATTTTGATGTAACTAAAACCATATTAAAAAAATATAAATTACAGCACCACAAGATTAATTATGTTAAACCACTAGATATCACTAGCTATTATTGTATACTAGCTACCGGACGCGGCTCCGCCCGCGCGTATGCGGTTATCGCGCAAAAACATTAACCTCTTTTTGCGCAGTTGGATGAAAACGATCCTATGTTTTTTCCCGGGTCTCAAATCGGTTCAGTAGTTTTGGGGTGAAAGCGTAACAGACAGAAAGAGTTACTTTCGCATTTTTATTATTGGTACTGATGTTACGGCTAGAACCCGAAGCGCGGCTACGTCTACTTTTAGCCGGTTAGAACTAGGTGCTATTAACTCTTGGTTAAATCTAGTATTAGCCAATAGATTTCGGGTAGAACTAGATCTAGCTGGTAACATTCCGGCTAGAAATAGGTCCAACCAAACCCTAGTGGCTGATACTAGGTTTAGCCAATATCATGCCGGAGTTCCTTAACTAGGCCACAGACATCAAGATGTTTCTCTATGTCTAGGCCACAGTAGTTACACCTACCAGTACTTCAATACATTTACCTAACTACACATCTAGGTGCTGTTTCATTAACTGAGCATCTAATTATTATAATAAACAAATGTACCATTTCAAATTTAATACTTATCTCTTAAACCCTGATTCATAATTTTACAATTTAGGCAAGAACGATGAGTATTCTGAGTTGTATTATCGTTTTCAGTATAAAATATTAACATACGTATGCATCAATTCAGGATGATAATAAACCTGGTCATAGATGTCAGAATACTAGATTTAGTGGAACTTAGAAAATCGACATAAAATATTCCTTAAATGATAATTTCGTAACTATTTCCAACTCTCCTTGGCCCTCATAAGAAGAAGCTTCAAGTTTAGTCGGTGGCGTATCCCAAAGTTCTGATATCACTGTCGAACTGCTTGTTCTTGTACTCCTTGATCTTCGTGAGCCACATCGCGAGGGACACTTCCTCTCTCTCACCGCCGTACCGCTTCGGCAGACATTCTGGATCTATGTGCCTGAAAGAAGAATACATGTCATCAAGTCTTTATTCCCTCAAGAGGGCAGAGTAATAGGGGTACTAGTAATACTAGTAATAGATTGGCAACTACCTGACAGAGTTTAAGACTCTGAGCTGCTGGTGAACTTTTTTTATTGCTGATACGTATCCTTTGACCACTATCTCACCTGGTGATAAGTGATTATGTGGTCGAAGGTGTTAACAGGCTTAACCTAGAATTACTGGCTCTAAAGGACAGCTGCTGGAACACACCGTTAGGTGCTTGGCGACAGATTTTCAACTTGAGGGTGGTAGCTAGCAAGGCGGGCATTTGCAAAGTGCCCTACCACCATGCAGTAGTAAGTAATGGCATGCTACTCATTAGGCACCTATTTTTCATTTCACTACATGCAAAACTCAATGTAAATGCGAAGTGAATATTTCAAAACATGCCTAAACAATCCTATCTTGATGATGTAGTCGTTGGCAGTGAATGACAATCGATCCCCTAAGTAGAAAGGGTCACTAAAATGAAAGAAATATATTTTACTACCAAGATTTTATAAGGGTCAATGTATTTTTAGGGGTAACTTTTGTAATCATGACATTGGCATTCAGGAACTATTCACCTATTCGAGTTAAAAAATAAAAAAAAACATAAAATATAACCGACTTCAACACTTAAAAGTGTGAAATAACTTGTTGAAGTCGCTAACACCATGTGCACAATATTGTGATAGTAAGTACTTTTGAACTATCATAATACCGACTTCAACAAGTTATTTCACATTTTTGAGTGTTGAAGTCGGTTGCATTTTTTGGTTATTTTTTTACATATTAATGTATTTTTGGAGGGTAAGCCTGAACCTATGTTTTACCTTTGTAGGGATGTAAGATCATATCCATGGAAGTAGACCTTTTGCCAGAGATCGTCAGCCGGCGCGAACCTCCTGAACAGATGGAACAAGGACTCGAAGAACCTCGAGATATTCACCACGTGGACTCCTCGCTGATGTGTTGGAAATGCATACTGTAATGTAGAAAATGGAAACATAATTAATTAGGTTAAAACCCCGAATAGAAATAAGTTATTATTCATATAAAGCATTTAGAGAACCTACAAATCATTGCAGACTAACAGGCAGTCCAAATCTTCTTGATTATAAATGAAATAATTAAAATATTTAATATAAAATAAATTATAAGCAGTTTCCTCGCATTAAACACGCGGGTCGCGATCGTAGTATTGTTGGGTATATGTTCTACTAGCTTTCCAGGCGCGGCTGCGCAAGCGCGTATGTCGGTTATCGCGCAAAAAAATTAACCTCTTTTTGTGCAGTTGGATAAAAACTATCCAACTATCCTATGTTTTTTCCCGGGTCTCAAACTATTTCCATACCAAATTTCATTCAAATCGGTCTAGTAGTTTTGGCGTGAAAGCGTAACAGACAGACGACACAGTTATTTTCGAATTTATAATATTACTAGCTTTCCGGGCGCTCTAACCAATTGAGCTAACATGACATGTCCAATGAGTCATCACTAAAATTTTTCCTATATGAACCATCGTATTGGGATTAGATTTGGTTAGAGTATACCCTAACTAAAGGGGTGGATGGACGCGGGTTCAGATCTCGCAGATGACTAAAATTTTTCCTCTCGTATATTTGTAACTAGCTTTCCGGGCGTGGCTCCGCCCGCGCTTATGTCGGTTATCGCGCAAAAACATTAACCTCTTTTTGCGCAGTTGGATAAAAAGCATCCTATGTTTTTTCTCGGGTTTCAAACTATTTCCATACCAAATTTCATTCAAATCGGTCCAGTAGTTTTGGCGTGAAAGCGTAACAGACAGACAGACAGAGTTACTTTCGCATTTATAATATTAGTACTGATTAGTACTGATGCCGCGATCCTCAATCATTGCCCGTTTGGTTGAGCGCGACCGGAATAGTAGTTTCATTTTATGAGCCGAATATTGAAACTTTAATACTTAAGTACTCAAAGTTTACCTTACGTATACCATGTACCTCCACCCCCATACATTGTGAGAATAGTAAAGTCAAATCTACTTCGTACCATAAAGTATATTACCCATCAAATTAATAGTTTATTATAATTCAATAGATACGCACATAAATTAGAATAACTTTCTTAAAAAAAATTTAACAAAAAAATGGAACCGACTTCAACACCCAAAAGTGTGAAATAACTTGTTGAAGTCGGTACCATGATGGTTCAAAAGTACCTATTATCACAATATTGTGGGCATGGTACCGACTTCGACAAGTTATTTCACACTTTTGGGTGTTGAAGTCAGTTCCATTTTTTGTTAAATTTTTTTTTTCAATCTTTTTAGTGTAACTCAAAAACGGCTCGACCGATTTTGATAAAATTTAAAATGGGACCAAACGACAAGCATCAGCTTTCAAACAAAGAAAGAATTTTCAAAATCGGTTCACCCAGTCAAGAGATCTGAGGTAACAAACATAAGAAAAACAAAAAAAAAAAATACAGACGAATTGAGAACCTCCTCCTTTTTTGGAAGTCGGTTAAAAATAAAAACGCAACATTCTCGTTAATAAAGCTTTCTATTGCTGAAGTTAGTTGTCTATGGTAAGATCGTATCTTACCTTTACAAATAAGACAAGGTAATAACAATATTTTCAATTGTCACAATCACTTATCGGGAGCTCACACAAAAAAAAATCTCACGGACCGTATGGAATTACTAACATTTTCAATTTCTTAAGGTATATATATCAAGAAATAAATAGCTCTGCCCGAAGGTGTGATGCTTTTGAAGAATTAGCATGTTAAAGTGGCAATAGGTTGGCCAAATCGCTGTCCGAACCAAAAGGGAAACAGGTTCTCGTGTAGCGATCTTCAACCGGAAGTTGTAACTTTTGCCCTAGATACGCTATGATAGAACAGTGTCATTGGCAGGTACCACAAAAAGTGAATGCTTCACATGGACAGATACTGGAACACAGGGTTGGTTGCTTGGTGACAGATTGTCTTCTTGAGGGACGTAGTCAGCCTGGTGAGCATTCGAAACATGCCTTAGCTTCATGGGGTGAAGCTCAAGGCTGCGGCGTGATTAGGGACCTGCTGTGTCAAAGTCGAATAGGCCTTTGATTACAATTTCACCTGATTATCAGTACTAATATTATAAATGCAAAAGTAACTCTGTCTGTCTGTCTGTCTGTCTGTTACGCTTTCACGCCAAAACTACTGGACCGATTTGAATGAAATTTGGTATGGAGATAGTTTGAGACCCGGGAAAAAACATAGGATAGTTTTTATCCGACTGCGCAAAAAGAGGTTAATGTTTTCGCGCGATAACCGACATACGCGCGGGCGGAGCCGCGCCCGGAAAGCTAGTAAGTAATAAAACATTTAGTGGATAGATTTCATACTTCAGGGTGGTAGTTAGCCAGGTTAAAATGCAGAAAAAGCCCTAAAACCGTGTCAACATTTCCGCACATGAGGTTAATAAGTGATTATTGATACCTACCCCCAAAACATTCATACAGTGTGCGGCTATAGTCGGCGAGAAGGAGCGCATGTGCCGCATCGTCAGACCCTCGCAGTCCAGCAGAGCAGTTCCACCCAGTATCTGGAGCTTGGGCTGCATGATGCCGATCTCCAACAGCAGCAGGCAACCGCGGATCAGGTCTTCCACGGGGATCTTGTCGGGGTCCCAAAGGCCTTTAAGGAGAAATGTCATCAGTTTTTGTAAAGAGTTCCAGGAGGTTAATAAATATCAGAATCGTTCATATGCTTCTACTAGACCGAGCTTCAGTGGGTTCGGAGCAATTTCTTTTTTAATATCTTATAGGCTAACCTTTGACCACTATCTCACATGATAGTAAGTGATGATGTGGTCGAAGATGTAGTTCAGGATAGCATGATAGCCTGAAATTACTGGCTCTCAAGGACAGCTGCTGGAACACACCATTTGGTGCTTGGTTACAGATTTTCTACTTGAGGGTAGTAGCTAGCCAGGCGGGCATTCGCTAAATGCTCTTCCACCATGCTGTAACGACTGCCATCGCAAAACAACAAACCGGGACCGACGGCTTAACATGCCCTCCGAAGCACGGAAGCGCTCAGTAATGTCACTAGCGGTTTCCATCCAACTCCTGACCACGGCATACGTTGCTTAACTTACCTGATCGATTAAGAAAGGCTTTTTTTTTTATTGCTGATAGGTAAGCCTTTGACCACAATCTCACCTGATGGTAAGTGATGATGTGGTCGAAGGTGTTAACAGGCTTTACCTAGAATGACTGGCTCTCAAGGACAGCTGCCGGAACACACCGTTAGGTGCTTGGCGACAGATTTTCTACTTGAGGGTGGTCGCTAGCCAGGCGGGTATTCGCAAAAATGCTCTTCCACCATGGGGTGAAGCTCAAGCCCGCGGCGGGATTCGAACCATGGACCTGCTGCATGGCAGTCCATACCCAAAGCTACTGAGCTATCACTGCTTCAAAAGCTAAGCAAACTGCGCTACGAGCGCTTCAAACTTATAATATTTAGATCAGATATTAAAAACTACACCTATTTGTCATATTATGGGATGAACTGTTAGTCTTCAAAAAACATGGTTGTAGGACATAATATTCTACAACAGTTTTTATGGAACAAATTTATTGCCAAAGTGCTTCGGTCCCTTTAGAGCGAGGACGCCATACCCTGAGAAATTCATAAATTCCTTCGAACTCCGTAGGAATGAAAGAGAGGCAGCGATAGTGATATCGCGATCAGAAACAAAAGACAGCTTCAACAATTCAACACTATATAGTGATATAAATCGCAATTGTGAATTAACCGAAGGTTCTGGTAACCAACACAAAATGTACCAAAATAATTGTAACTATTTTCACAAAGTTCTAGTTCCCTAGCGAAACTTCGACATGCATTATGCTGGTTTATCTATTTGTTATTTTTGGACCACACCTCAATTGCCGCTTGTATGTGTTACCCTAAAAAAAACAGAAATACGTTTCTGCTATCGGGATCTCCCCTTTTTATTTACTTTTTGCTGTAATTTTTTTTAGTTATCCGCCATATTAACACATGTTCTTTGAAAATGTACCCAGCTTCCTATTATGGTGCCAAAGATACTTTCAAGCTCGGACAGATAGATAATAAATAACCGTATTTATTCATGAGCTAATTACCACATGGATTAATACGGTTATTTATTCTCTATCTAATAAATAACCTAGGATTCCATTTTCTAGTACGGAACCAAAAAAAAGATGCTCTTACTCAAAGACCACAGGTACTCAATTTGAAGCGTAGTCCTATCGTATCGTAGATCATACTGGTATACTTCATATACTACAGTGACCTGTAGATCTTAGTGACCTCTAAGATCTGCTATTATTCCACTCCATTTAAGTGTTTTTAAACTTAAACATACATAATAACGAATCATTTTGTTTGAATGTAATTCGGGCGAGTATATTAATTGCAATCTGCTGGGCCTAATGCGATACTCGAAACTGTTACTAGGAATACCGTGGGTCGGATAGGAAAGACACTGACCCAGTCTACAGATGATGAGTCTCCCAACATCAGGTCGGTCGTAGAGCACTCCTTCGAAGATCCTGCCGAGTCGCGTGAGGCCGAACCAATCGAGGTCTCGCCACAGGTGCGGGTTGCCGTCTCGGAAGTTGCAGTAGCGTACTAGCTGAAACACATTTTGTATATAATGAAGATATATAGAAAAATCTCTTTATTTGCATACCGTACTGTAAATCAGCCATAAGACGTCCACTGTTGAACAAATGTCTCCCCCAAAGAACGGCTATTAGGCGTTTGTAAGTAACTATTGGCTACCCCCGACTTTAACGTTGTCGTCAATCCACCTGGTAAAAAAGTAAAATTCAGCAGCCAAAAGGCGGCCTTATCCTTATGGAAGTTTCTTCCAGATAACCTTTGGTTTGAAAGGAATTTCATATTTGACGGCAGTGTGTAGTGATAGATAATCAGTACTAATATTATAAATGCGAAAGTAACTCTGTCTGTCTGTCTGTTACGCTTTCACGCCAAAACTACTGGACCGATTTGAATGAAATTTGGTATGGAAATAGTTTGAGACCCGGGAAAAAACATAGAATAGTTTTTATCCAACTGCGCAAAAAGAGGTTAATGTTTTTGCACGATAACCTTGCACGATAACATACGCGCGGGCGGAGCCGCGCCCGGAAAACTAGTATATGTATATATACCATGAAAGATTTGCCACAGTAATATATAGGTCTATGATTTATTATTAATTTGACTACAGAGAAAGAACAGCAACAGAAAAATCATTAAAACCAATAACTAAATCTATCTAGTAACTAAAATTTTAAAGATAAATAGGTATTGTGTTTTTCTCCGTTTCTTTATAGGCATCATAGAATTATGTATAAAAATTAGAAGCGCCATCTGATGAATGGAAAAATATATTTAATAGATAACTTTTTATTATTATTATTATTTATTATCAGGCAGACAGTTGTATCAACTGATAGTAGCCTGTATCCTGCTACACTCTACTAGTTCCCCTTGTTACATGTAATATATTTGTCGATTCGATTCTTGAATGGATTTACAGTTTGTGCTGAAACTACGTCTTCCGGATGTTTGATCCATGAATTGACTACTCGATTGCTAAAAAAAAATTTGTGAGCATTGTTATTTGAAGTGCTGGCACATAACTTAAGATGATGTCCTCTTAAATGGACATTTTCATTGCGTAGAAACATTTTTTCAAAATCTTTAAGCTCATAATGACCATGTAAGATCTTATATGTCTCAATTAGATCTCCACGATCCCTGTGATCTTTTAAACTTGTGAGCTTCAAAACTTTTAAGCGTTCTTCAATCTTCATATGGCTGTCGTTTTAGGGCTCGTGGTATTTTTGTGAAGCTGCGTTGTACCTTCTCAAGGAGTTCAATGTCTTTAACAAAATAAGGGCTCTAGATTTGAAATGCATACTCTAGAATTGGTCTTACAAAGGTTTTGTGGATCTGTATCATCTCAGGGGTCAAAGCGCCAAAGGCTTTTCTATTGAGGTAAATAAGACTTTTAGCTTTCTTAGTGATTGATGTCAAATGCGCTTCCCACCTCAAGTCTTCTGAAATCTTAACTCCTAGGTCTGTTTGCACTTTGACCTCCATCAGATTAATATCACCCAGCTTGTATGTCAGGTGAGGGTTGCAACTGCCTATGTGCAATACTGTACATTTTGATGGATTGAGATTTATTAGCCATTCCTTGGACCAGTTGGTTATTTTGTTTAAATCATCCTGTAGGTGGTCATAGTCGATTTGAGGGTTTCCAAATATTGTGGTATCATCAGCAAAGATACTAACATCACATTTTAGGCAATGGGGAAAATCAAAGGTGTATATAACGTACAGCACTGGACCCAGATCTGAGCCCTGCTGTGTATCTCTCTGTGGTCAGACATTGTATTACCTACTCTCACTCGATAGGTTCTTTGCCATAGGAATGCCTCGATCCAAGTTAGTAGTTTCCCGCGTATTCCCACAAATTCTAGCTTGTGCAGTAATCTCTTCATAGGAACCTTATCAAAAGCTTTCTCATAATCCAGATAAATTACATCAATAGGTTCTCTTTTATTAAATGTCTTTGTCCATGATGATAAGCATGACAGCAAGTTGGATAGAGTGGAGCGATGTGGGCAAAATCCATGTTGATGTTTAGTAATAACTCTGTGATTAGTGAAGAAATTCCTGATGTGCTTAACTATGATTTTTTCCATAGCCTTGCATACCACACTGGTCAGGCTAATAGTTCTATAGTTTGATGGTTCTAATTTGCTTCCTTTTTTAATTATAGGGGTAACAATTGCGATTTTCCAAAGATCAGGTAGGATTCCCGTCTCTTATGATGTCTGCATTATTGTTGCTAAGCATTCGTTAAGGTTACAATTTTTTAGTATTGCCACGGGGATTTCATCTGGTCCAGGTGAAGAATCTGTTTTCAATTCGGTAATAACTTGTTCGATTTTGTCTTGGGTGAATAGTAATTCTTCAATGGAGTCTTCTACTCTCAGTGCGGGATTTAAACCGGCAACTGATTACCAAATCAGAGCCACCAGGCTCTATTTGGAAGACACTCTCAAACTGCTCTGCTAATATTTTTGCAATTTCATGTGGATTAGTCACAGCTTGGCCTTTTTTGTTTAGCAGAACAGTTGGGATGCTAACCTTTGAAGTAATTTGCTGCCTTATGTAAGAATAAAATCTTTTGGGGCCAGCATACAGTATGTCTTTCTCATATATTGAACGGGCTGTTCTATTTTGATTTATTATTTTATTATTTAATTTTCTATACTCTTTGTAGTATTTGTCAAGTCCGGTTAACACATATCTTTTCCATAGTGCAAGTTTATCGTTTATAAGTTTTTTGGCGTAGTTTGCAATCCATTGCTTATTTTTAGTATGTTGATGGACTCTCACCCGAGGTACGTATAAGTTTATTGCTTGTTTAAGAGCATTATGAAAAATTTCAAATTATTTTCTCGCGCAGTTTATATTCCTAATACAATCAGGCGATGTGGCACATAATTTTTTTTTATTTTGTCGTAATCAGCTTTATTAAAGTTAAATTTAGATGTGCTTCCCTATTTCGTTTTTGGACTTGAAGTTGTATTGTGACCAATAAGCAGGTGTGATCGCTTTTTCCAATAGGGGCTTGATGGTCAATGTTGGCTATAAGAGAATCTTCATTTGTTAAAAGCAAATCTAAGAAAGATGGTTGATTTCCGTGTCGAAATCTCGTTTGTTTGTCTATTATATGCTGTAGATTGCTGTTCTTGTACTATTGTTTAAAGTTATCTTCTTTTGGCGTGAGATATGCGCTATCGTCAAGTGGCCACTTCACACCACCATGGTTAAAATCCCCCATGATAATCAATGTGTGGGTCTTGGAGGCACGGTTAAGTTGGTCCAGCAAGATGTTGTCTTGTTCTAGTGTAGGATCTTGTCCTCTGTATAATCCACATATTAAAAACGCATTGTTTCCAATTTTTATGTCTAGCCATAAGCATTCAGAAGCTTCATGTTTCTTATTGTATGTAGTATTTAGTTTTGCTGTCATATAACTGATTGTGTTTGAGGTGTATATTGCTACTCCACCACTACGTTTACCAATCCGGTCATCTCGATATATGTTATATCCTGGTATTTTTATCAAGGAATCATGTATAGTTGGTTTAATCCAAGTCTCAGTTATTATAATCAGCGTGGGTTTTAATTTATTTATTTATTATTTATTTATTAATTATTACGGACATAACATTTACAATAATTAATCAAAATCAAATTTACATGGTCCTAAAAATAAATTTCATAAATTATAAATTAAGTCATTCAGTCAACAGATTATAAATTACAATATTAAATAAACATATAATAAAACATTTGTCAATAATAATTATACAATTTATACACGTTTATTTTGGAATAGTAGACTCAACATACTAATAAAATTAATTAATTATTAATTTAAAGAATCCACCCTAGCGAGGAAAAGATCTAGTTTAGAAGTTACTGATTGAATATTTGTGTAAAGTATGGAAATTTCAATCAATATCACTGGCAAAGGATTCTCATCGGTGTCGTTTGTGGCTTTTTTAGTTGCTTGATGTGGGTTTGCGGATTTGCTGTATTTAGTAAAAGTTAGTTTTTTGGAGTATTGGTATTCACAATTATGGGTTGTCCTCGAACATACTTAATAGTGATGTCTGTCTCCCCTTCGCTAATGCGTTTCTTAAGTTCTTCTCGCAAGTATTTCAAATACTCTTTTTGCAGAGGTGTCAAGTTTGACGTAATAGATGAGCGCTCACTCAGCTCGTTTCTATTGCGAAGGACTTCTATTGCGTCATTCCTGCTTGAGAAAACAGATTTTATAAAAGCCTCACACTCTTTCTTATCATGATCTTTTCTAAGAGCAGCTACGTCACTACTGGACTCTATGCCACACCATAAATTATTACATTAGTGGCCCTGCTGGTCCTCTCTGCAATCTCTTGGATCGCTGATTCAGTCGCGAGCATACTCTGGCGCATACGTAGTTGCTTAACTTCATCAGTGAGATCATTCAGCTTTTTCATTATCATTGGTAATTGTAATATGACAGATTTCCAGTCTCCACAAAGAAAAGTCATGACGCGAGCGACAGTCTTGAGCTCAAGTACACGCACCTGAGTTGGTGATAATCCATGACAGTCTCCACATAAGTAATAGTATTTTACATGAGTCACAGGTTACAGTATTTTTTTTCTCATTTGGAGGTTTACTGCATTTGGCACATTTTTCTTGAAGTGTATTTGCATTCACATTTTTCTTGGAAGTCATAATTTTTGTGTTATTTTTTGCAAGATTTACTGGGAACACTTTGTTTTTGGTGGTAATATTCTTTTTGGTTTTACTGGCAACACTGATAGTGTGATAGTTGACACAACTGTCAATGACAATATGAAATAATAAATAGTGAGGGTAAACTTAATATTTCAAATGCGTATTTTTATGCACTTTTTCGTTACTTCTTCACTACTTTTCACGTAAATAACACTAGCACAGCATCCACATATGTTTTCCAACTTCTTAACAATGTTTTATGGCAATTTTCACAACTTTACACACAAAAATAATTAATTTACTTCGCGAGCGTAAGTACGCGTTCCGTGACAGAAGACGATTCTACGTTCATGATAAAAATATATTCAATGCGTGTTAGCTGTTGTACTATATTTTCAGATGTCGCCTCGTGCTATCAAAATTAATTGTATTACTTTTTTTTTTTATGCCTGATAGGTTAGCCTTTGACCACTATCTCACCTGATGGTAAGTGATGATGTGGTCGAGGATGTTGTTCAGACTAACCTAGAGTTACTGGCTCTCAAGGACAGCTGCCGGAACACACCGTTAGGTGCTTGGCGACAGATTTTTCAACTTGAGGGTGGTAGCTAGCCAGGCGGGCATTTGCAAAGTGCCCTACCACCATGCAAAATTAATAATAGTTACTTAATTACTTAAGTAACTATTATTTATCTAGGCGATATACGTTGATTATCATACACGAATGGAATAAAATTGGTCATGATAGCTTTCGTACCACATTAATATACTTAATCCATTTCATATTGTCTTCCAACCCTTGTTCAAGGCACGCTCAAGGCATGCAAAAAATCAATGAGTTTGAGTTGGTATTTAAAATATGATAATAAGTACGTTTGTATGGAAAGCGATGTGAACAAACAAGCCTTAAGAAACATCCAACAAAATTATAACAATATTACGAAGGAAAAATTATAGCCATGGCGGGATACTATATAGTAGTATATTTTTTCCAGTCGTGATTTTGTAATTAAATCCGCATTCCGCATGCATGCAAGCATGAAAGCATGCGTTATTGCAAAAATAAAAATATTAAAACACCCCACAATAAAAAAATAGTTCCGTATCGAGAAGCACAATCAAGAGAATCAACAAACTCAGAACTAACTTACCAGCCTATGCGCACGCGCAGGTATAGACTTCCTCGCCCTCAGGAATCGCAGCAGAAACGCGTCATCAGTGCGTGGCGGGTGGCACTCTCCCCTTTCTGCAAATATATGAAAACAAAGATTTTGTGAGGTTACAAGAGTTTGTGAGGTAGCCTTGTGATAGTTAATCTTCGAGTCTTCAAGTACAGAGTGAATAGGTATCTTCTAGGCCAGCAGGTTCCACCGTCAACCGCGTCTTCACTTTCCATATAGAGATGTTGGAGGCGGCCTGCGTCCAGCGTCTTCCTGTGACCTTAATAATGTCTGTTCACCTTGTGGATGGTCTTCCGACACTGCGCTTGCTGGTTTATGGCCTCCATTTGAGATTTTTTTGGCCCTATCGACCATCATTTCCTCGTGCTATGTGCTCCGCCCACTGCCACTTCAGCTCGTTAATCCGCCGGGCTATGTCGGTGGCTTTGGTTCTTATACGGACCACCTCATTCTTGATTCGATAACTGAGCATAGCCCTCTCCATAGCTCGTTGTGAGTCCAACACTTAGAGGCCTCTTACTGTGGGCCTGTGTAAACTTAGGTATGCGTTAGTATTTTTTCGCGGCACAACACTCCTTGAAATCTTTTACCTCAGGAACCGTCATGCTAGAATATGCTCGCTATTTGCAACAGGCTCCAAAATTCCATAACTAGATATACTGCTACTGTGACTATATTATAGCCATGACCCCCACCGTTGAACAAAGTCTTCCACCATTAGGGGGGTGTTTGTCATAATCATGCGTTCGTAGCGAAGTGAAACGCTCGTGGCGAAGTTTGCTTAGCCATTCTGAACCGCTCAGCTAAGCACGTCATGAGTTGGATGGGTGACCGCTGGTGACATTACTACTGAGCGCTTCCGTGCTTCGGAGGGCACGTTAAGCCGTCGGTCCCCGTTGTTGTCTTAGGATGGCAGTCGTTAAATCATGGTGGTAGGGCATCTTGCGAGCTACCACCCTCAAGTAGAAAATCTGTCGCCAAGCACTTAATGGTATGTTTCGGCAGCTGTCCTTGAGAGCCAGTTAGCCTGAACAACATCTTCGTTCGACCACATCATCCTTACCATCAGGTGAGATAGTGGTCAAAGGCTAACCTATAAAAAAATAGCATATAAAAATAAAAACATAATTTAATTTTATGACGATATGGGTGAAAACCTGGCTAATTTGTGAAATAAATAAATAAATGGGATTAATATATGAAGAACACGGGTGTTTGAGCGTGAACTTACTTATGACTCGATATCGCTATCGACAATGTTCAGTGTGAAGCGTGACGCGACCGCGGCGGACACACTCAAAATCCTAAGGAAGGCTTCCGGTAGAAGCCGAAACATTGTCGATAGCGATATCGACTCATAGTAAGTTCACGCTCAAACACCCGTGTTCTTCATATATAAGATATAAATATGAGCGTAAGTTTTTATAATATGAAATAATAATCCACATAAATTAATCCACACGCATGACAAGCATCTTGGGTATTGCAGTGTGAGATGGATGACAGTTCTTCAGTATGCGTTGCTGCGAACCTTCTGGTATATTTTCTTTCTTCGCCTCTTATGACTCCCACATAGATATATAGGGAGGTGCAATTGTACCATTTGTACCCCGGCACCCTACGGGGTAAATTCTACAAATATTTGGCTAAATTACGTAAGCCATCCACACGTGAGAGTCAAAGTATTGGAAGTCAAATTTCGACTATTACGTATGTTCTAACATATTACTACAACTACAAAATCAGTACTTTATTAATATTATAAATGCGAAAGTAACTCTGTCTGTCTGTCTGTCTGTCCTTCTGTCTGTCTGTTACGCTTTCACGCCAAAACTACTGGACCGATTTGAATGAAATTTGGTATGGAAATAGTTTAAGACCCGGGAAAAAACAAAGGGTGGTTTTTTATCCAACTGCGCAAAAAGAGGTTCATGTTTTTGCGCGATAACCGACATAAGCGCGGGTGGAGCCGCGCCCGGAAAGCTAGTTACAAATATACGAGAGGAAAAATTTTAGTCATCTGCGAGATCTGAACCCGCGTCCATCCACCCCTTTAGTTAGGGTATACTCTAACCAAATCTAATCCCAATATGATGGTTCATATAGGAAAAATTTGAGTGATGACTCATTGGACATGTCATGTTAGCTCAATTGGTTAGAGCATATCCTGGAAAGAGGTGGATGGACCTGGGTTCGAATCCCGCACATAACTGAAATTTTTCCTCTCGTAAATTTGGAATTTTGTGATGTAATCCGCAGAGCATGCGTTATTGCAAACATAAAAATATAAAAATATTACAACAACTTATAAACTGTATAAATGCGCATTTGTAAGGTTAGGCCTCGTATATTATACACGACGGCTTAGTGCGAGTATAAATACTGATGGTACATAAAGTAAAGGCACAAGTGTTTGTAACTACACAAAAAAATGTGTACATCTACATCTTCGTGAGTCAAAAGATCTGTACTTCGAAAAATAAACGAAAAATACTGTAAACGAAGCAGTGCAACATGATGGTTTTGATAACATAAGAGCCTATATGCTGCTGCGGTTGTAATTTGCTTTCAAAGTAGTGATTAAGTACAGCTAGCTTGTACTTAAAGTACATAATAAGTTAGATGTTTGGTAACATGTTGCTGACCTTAATTACTTTTCGTGTGCAACGTGAAGCAGCGGAACATGCGCTACAAGATGGGAAAGGCATTATTTTATGATGGTAATCTGACGTTTCAATGCTGATCAGTTTAAAGACAAAGTTTTGTTAGTTCAGAAAACGTGCTTTTTTTAAGAATGTCTAGAAAGTATACATGGCTGTCCAAGTGCAGATTTCATCACAAGTAGAATACTTTTATTATCATCTCTAGATATATATAGGGAAGTATACCAATATACAGGGTTATTGGTATTTTATTTGTGTTTTTTAATGTGGTTTTGACGGAATAAGTACGAGGACCACCTGATGTTATAAGTCTGACTGTTTTTTTATTACTTTGCTCGATGTAAATATTCAATACTCTATTCAAAGGCAGCACGGCGCGGTCCAGTATTGCTGCGGCGGGCGCTCTTGGCTCGGAGTAGGCATTAAAACAGATTTTTATACAGATAAATAATGTTTATCTCAAAATGATTATTAGGTCTAGCAGAAGTCAACCCTAAGAGGTTGTTAGCCTGTATGATAACTATATAAAAGCTAGGTATGACTCAGTTTCTCAATCGTGTGCTCGTAGAGTCAAGACCTCCTGAAGTTTCGTGTAGGAGGTTAAGCGATCGAAGTTAATCGAACGCTTGGTAAAATAATTAATACTGTAGTGGGCTATGGGGCATTTGGATTGCCTGTGGGCCTGCAATGGTTATTAGTTTTGCCTAAATGCTTTAGTTGTAGTACTTGTAGTATACCTGGAGTGTTTACTATTGATAGTCGTGTTTTGTAAATGAGGCATACTTACCACCGGTTTAAAGATATGCAATATAATTAAGTAATTTTTATTGGACAAACACGTGATGATTCAATTGCTGTCACATGGTTTCAAAAATCCATAAAAGAAAAATACAAAGACTGGGTTATACGGAGTGCTTCTGATAGCGCTTTGGTGTAGGTACCGGAGCTATTACCGGTGCACTCAGTCTTTCTGGCCATAGTATAAAGCCTCAGTTATGCACTTGGCTTTTTAATTCAATTGCAAGGAAATGAAACAATGATATGGAAAGTATGTACTTACTTTCCATAATATTGTAGATTGTAGCACATGACTACAATTTTTACTCTCGTAATACGTACTCTTTAACTTACAATTGCACCTAATGATTGTGCAACTCTCTATTTTCAGTGTCCTCGATAATGAAAAAATCTGGATCTGTAATCTTTTTTTTACCGTATGCATTTATTTAAAAAATACAACAGTTACAACATATACAGATACTGCGCTGAAAGCATTCAGACAACCCACTATAATATAACTATATAATATACTCATAGGAGTATGCTAAATATTCACAGGTTGTAATTTGAAATTTTGCATGCATGTTCTATGCTTGCAGCTTGCATAGCAGCCGTATCCAAACTTTTTTTGATTCGCTATTTTCGTTTTATTATTTGTTTTATCTCTGTATAATGAAAATAATAATTCCTATACAAAAAATAATAATTTTGACTTAAACTAGCAAACCAGAAGTATAGATATAATATTATATTAGGCTCAAGTACAGGCATGCCAAATTTCACCGAGTTTGAATAGTTGTAATTAAAAATATGACTTTATAGCACTATATATGATGTATATACGCTATATATTCAATTAAGTACATACTTAACTAAATGTTATAACAAAAACTTAAAAATATATTTATTACTTACTACTATGCTAGGTTATATAGCCTTTGACCACAATCTCACCTGATGGTAAGTGATGTCAAGTGGTAAGTGGTATGGTAAGTGGTCGAAGATTTTATTTAGGCATACATAGAATTACTGGCTAGGACAGCCGCCGGAACACATCGTTAAGTGCTTGGTGACACATTTCCTACTTGAGGGTGGTAACTAGATAGTCGGGCATTCGCAAAATGCCCTACCATCATGCTATAATGACTGCCATCCTAAGACAACAAACGGGACCGACGGCTTAATGTGCCCTGCGAAGCACGTGCACGCTCAGTAGTAATGTCATTAGCGGTCACTCATTCAAGTCATAACCGCGGCGGACGTTGCTTTGCTGATTGGTTAAGAACGGCTAAGCAAACTACGCTACGAGTGAATCGTTGTTTTGGATTCTACAAAGAAGAAAACCCCACCAATAAACAGCTATGTTGTATTACGGGCTAGGGTTGCCTATTCGGAAAATGCCTATTTGAATGAAATAAACTCACCATAAATGATCCGCCTCAGTTCCTCAATATTCCTTATCCTGGAGTCGGGATCCTCGTCACATATTTCGTAAGCCACCGCCTCGGAGTCAGGATCGTCGTGACGGTTCATCTCCGCTTCGAAGGCTATCTCCTTGAACGACCATATTTTTATGTCAGTCTGTAAGAGACAGAAAACCAATAGTTAGGATAACAAATTCAAAGCACAGCTATGCACCTTGGGGGGAAGGGTTTGGAATTCAACTCTAAAAATAAAATTATTCGCATTTGCTAACTAGTTCCGGACAAACAGAAGTTTAAAGAGCTGTCTGCCAATCATCTGTAATGGAGCGCCACATAAAAACGAAGAAGTGGGAGAACTGGGAGGTACCCCTGGAACCGGGGGATATCTCATCATAGCGTAACTCTTGTCCGTTACTAAGAGTGAAACTTTTCTCGATGGGTATTGAGTACCGCCATTGTTTTCTGCGCTTTTGCCACAGATTTTCAATTAAGAAAATAAATACCAAAAACAATCATTTATCATCTTTAACGTAGTACTGCAGTTTATTATCTACAAGGTTTAAAACAAACGAACCTTTTCCCACCACTAAATAAATGGACTTAGACCACCTGATAGCTCAGTAGGAGCACGAGGAACTGATCGGTCGTTGCTTCGATAAAACATGCCATTTTATCGAAGGGTCGTAGGTTTAAATCTCACTCTGCATGCTCATCAAATTTATCCCTGTTGTATTTTGTAACTTTTTAAAACAAATAAGCCGTTTTTTTGTTACAGCTGATAGGCTAGCCTTAAACCACTACATCACCTGAATGTAAGTGACAATATCGTCGAAGATGTTATTCAGGCTAACTTAGAATTGAATTAACCTGACAACCAGTTAGAGTAAGTTTAAAGTGAATAGGTATCTTCTAGGCCAGCATGGTCCACCGTCGACCGCCTCGTCGCTTACCATAAAGTGAGAATGACAAATGCGTGTCTATTCGTAATAAAAAAATACACTCATTTGCCAAATTCTATAGGCACATATTTTGTATAAAGTGTCAAATTCTACTTTCAAGAAAAACAGTTACTCGTATTGAATGCTTGAATTACTTTCCGGACAACCCTCAAGCCTGGGCTTTACGTTCGCCTTATTATATTTACATTTCCGAACCAGGCCTGGGAAATCTCTTTTAGGGTATTGTTTCATAAACATTTTTGTCACTTAGAAAGCAATTTTGATTACAACCGTTTCTTAGTGTATTTGGGACATGGCTTTGGTTATCCACGGAGCTTTCTGTACTAAAGTACCTGAGACGAATTACTCAGCATCCCATGGATTCACCATGCGTGAACCCATAGAATGATGAGTGTTTTGTCACAACATTTTAAACCACCGTTTAACCAACGAATTCTATTCTTGACCGATCAGTCACGTGCATGCAAGACCAATTTAGTATACTCACGAGGACAATAAAACTTTTCAATTGTTCTATGCAAATGGTAAAACTCTGATGTAAGAGTTACAGCGCCATTATGATGGAAATTGCTCGGTGGCGTAACGCGACTTACGACTGAGGATGAAGCGTTTAAAAGTACAGTCAGCATCGTGTCAGTAGAGCCATAGAATATTAATGTAACTGCGCGCGACAGACCTCACCTACTTGAAGACACTAAACAAACTCGTTTAGTTTTGCAGGAATCTATAGTTTAGCCTTTGACCACTATCTCATCTGATGGTTAGTTATAATGTGGTCGAAGATGTTGTTCAAATCCCTAGAATTACTGGAAACCTAGAATTACTGGCTCCCAAGGACAGCTGCCGGAACATATCGTTAGCTGTTTGCTTGAGGGTGATATATAACTATAGGCGGGCATTCGCAAAATGCCCTACCACCATGTTGTAACGACTGCCATCCTAAGATAACAATCGGGACCGATGGCTAAACGTGAAGGCCCTCTGAAGCACGGAAACGCTCAGTAGTAATGTCACTCATCCCAATCATGACCGCGGCGGATTGCGATCGGTTAAGAACAGCTAAGCAAACTTCGCTACGAGCGCTTCAAATTATCATACATTTTATGCATACATAGCATAGTTTGCCATGTGGTTGTGTAGCATGTATGGTTCGTTCCATTCAGTTTGAGAATCCTTGCGCTAGTCCGACTCACACGACTCACACTTGCCCTGTTTTTATGGTGTTCTGTACCCAAAGGCCAAAACAAAACTTCTATTTAGAAGACTCCGGTATCTGTCTGTATTTCTGTCCCTGCAACCGTATATCACGGGCATCGTAAACGGAATGAGTTACACACCTTAAATGACGAAATTTAATGTCAACGTTTACACGGATATGTGAGATATTTCAGGAGGGTTTAGAAATCTGAGAAGTAACTGAAAAAAAACTCCCTAGCATGAGCATCGTGTATTGCTCATTAAGTACAGTACTTTCTTTTTACCAAACAAAAATGGTTTAAAACAATAGAGTAGCGATATCATTAGTCGAGTTAGGTATGTTTTTTTCACTGCCTGAACTTTCTTGATGGAAAGTGGTCACCGTCACTTACGGACGTTAGCTACACCAGCAGCGCAAGTACCGAACTTACCGATCGCTAAATTTGACATTACAATCATCTAAATTCGATAAAACGGGTTATATCGATGTTTGCAAACATCGATATAACAAGTACCGAACTTACCGATCGCTAAATTTGACATTACAATCATCTAAATTCGATAAAACGGGTTATATCGATGTTTGCAAACATCGATATAACCTGTTTTGTTCGGTACTTGCGCTGCAGAGGGGTTACCAACGCGATGGCGATCTCTAAGGAATCTTATGACGCCCTTTTTGAACCATTGCGTAGTCTAGCGCAGAAGCTCTAGGGGTTGATTATCTTTTTATATGACAACCTCCCCTGATTATTTGAATCAGGGGAGACTGTTGCTCTATCAATTGCAAGCTTGTGACGTACTCTAGAAGATCACCCTTTGAACGTTTGCCCTAAAGCCATATTGCCAGTCTGTAATAATAGATTTTTCTTCTAAGCTGGGTATTGATGATCCCTCCACAGTAAAAAATACTGTCGGAGCTGTAAATCTTGTGAATCTGCTCTTGCATAGCTTATAATTAAATAAAGGTTAAATGCGCACGCTGATGGGGGAAAGGGTCACAAAATCCAATAACTATAGTTATATTCCGAAAACTGATGAAATTAATTTGTTGCGACACAGGTAATGTCCATTTCTTCATCAATATCTGTACAACATTAGACACTATATTTTAACCCATATTCAGTTTTTACGAAGGGTGCGGAACCTTTTCAGCGCGAGTCCGACTCCCACTTGGTTGATTTTTAGTGGGTAATTATCTTTATAGCAGCGATAGAAATACATTATGTGTGAAAATTTCAACTGTCTAGCTATAGGTACCCTAAAGCTTCAAAGAGTAACAATTAGCGGACAAATGCTATATGGGTATGGGTGGGTAAAGGCCATATTAGGTATAGCCAATAACATTGGTCATTCGTTTATGTCTTCTATAGTATTGGTCAACAAAAACCGTTAGATATAGGTACCTATTCCAAAAGCTGATGCAATTCCCTTGTTCCTTCTTTGATATGTCACAATGTTTTTCGAAATTAGCGTGTTTTTTTTATTTTTTTCCATCCCGGTCCCTTTAAAGTTAGTCGGATGAATAAGTTGTGTTGACAAAAAAGTTGCTTCTTGGTAACAAAAACAACTGTGTAAAATTATTGAACTTTTTATATATAACCGATATACGATTTTATTTAAGTTTTATCTATGTCGTTTTGAAAAAAATTTTAATAATTGAACGAACAAAAAATTGTATGGAATTATCAAACCTGCTCACAAAAAATTACGAGAATCGGTTGAGAAATGCTACCTGTAGAAGAGAACACCCGGACATACGAAAACATTTTTGTTTAAAGCTAAAGCAGTGACGCTTCGCTTGAACTTCGTTCTCGCTCGGTGAATTATACTCGCTCTACAGTAAATTTTGTGTTTGTTTACCTAGTGTAGCCAAGTCAACTAGTATGACTCAATTACTACGCAGGCAAATTGTATGTCGATTGTACCTCGGTACCAATCGTGAAACCGCACAGTCGCATGCGCCACGGCACTGCCGCCGCCGACGCGCCTGTTTAGAACGATGGCTGATTATCTTCTATATCTACCTAAGCAATGATGGCCGAGCGGTAATATATAGCTTTGGACTGCCGTGCCGCAGGTCCCTGGTCCGATCCCCACCTCCGGCTTGAGCTTCACCATATAGTGGAAGGGCATTTTGCGAATGCTCTCCTGGCTAGCTGCCACCCTCAAGTAGAAAATCTGTCGCCAGGCACCAAACAGGATGTTCCGGCAGCAGTCCTTGAGAGCCAGAAAAATTACAGGCAAATGCGTCTCAACAACTGTATGTCTCAGTGTCACGGGCGCAGTGCAATTCGTCACGTGACGAAATACATCTGTTATAGGCAGAGGTTAAACCGCTTAACATCAGGTGGGCCTCTGTTAGTTCCGTCAGAATAACATAAAGTAAACATTAAATATGATATAAATATTTGAGGGTTATTCTTGTACCGTAAAATATGTTTGGAATAATCAGTCAATTAATTCAAAGTTCTGGTGGATGGCTCTGAGGGTGGAAGATAGTCCCTGTTAAATACGCCTTTCATAATAAAGATGGTAGTAAATTTATCCTATTACGCTTCAACGAGCAGCTGTTTATATATTTTTTTATTATTTTTATTCTATTTACGGTTACTTTTTATTTAAGTACTTTTTTACTTTATTTTTTTAGTTTTAACCTTTTGCATCCTCTGGCTCTTCGAGATCCTTTCTTGCTCTGACCCATGACTGGTGTTTTCATTACATTTTCAATGTGTCTGTGTAAGATCAATAAGTTTCGTAGATCATGATATTTAGACTCTTTGGTGCTAACTAGGCAGGTGAAGTAATGACTAGACAAAAAAGAGAAAAAATTGTGAACCTGATTTATCAACCTCGTTGTAGTAAAGATGTCTATAAAAGAAACGCGGATAATATGTGTATATTTTTGTATAATAAACTTCCAAAAGAATTGTTTTTATTAGAAAGACATAAATTTAAGAAAATATTAAGTGACTGGCTCTTGCATAATTGTTTTTATGATATAAAGGAATTCGTTAATTATTGTGACAAACTTGTGTAAATATTTGCACGTCTGCATACAGACGGATTTGTAATCCGTCTGTATGCAGACGTGCAAATATTGAATGGTCTTATAGAGTACATCAGTCATTGTATGACTGATGTACTCTATAAGACCATTCAACGAATATTTGTACCACTGTGTAATGTAATCTTGCAAACGTATATCGTAGGGAGTAGTTTTCAAAAAATTGCTGTTAATATTTTCAATGCCTTACCCCATTTTCTTGCCTACTCACGAGCATGTCACAAGTGATGCCGTTACTGTGCCCGTAGTACAACGGAGTTCCATCTAAAGAATACTGAATGGTTGGAGTTGAGACGATGATGTCTATACGACTATACGCGACGCCGGATTAGTGTGCACCACCCACCCACATATACTATTTATAATGATAACAATACCTTATCTATATTTATAATAAAACTGTAACTGGAATAGTGTAAATTGAAAAAACTAAATTTTGGAGGCACTCTCTGATTTATTCTGAAGCTAAATCTATATATTTTTCGTCCGTCCGTTTATCTGGGAATCGCATCACGCCGGAACTACTAAATGAATTCATAATAAACTTGGTTGATTGGACTTCATTCTACAAAGCAGGACACTGGATACTTTTAAAATTCATCACGGTTCCCTTGGGTGAGGAGATGAGTCAAAATGTGCACTAATTTGTAATTTATAAACGCGTAGTCCGATTTCATTCTATGACCTCCTTTCATGTACTTTAAAAGTTGTCACGTTCTTCTCGCAGTGGCTCTATAAACTTTTTTTGCTGAACGTGGCAGTACAATGTAGAATATTTCAATATTAAAATTTGTAATTGATCTTCATAAGAGCGTCGTAGACGCCTAAATTGAATAAATGATTTTGAATTTGAATTTGAATATTTAAATGTGTGTTTTGTAGTTCAGAAATTACTACAGACGAGACAAGGCTCACTTGAAACCTAGAATGTATAGGAACCTTCTAACGTTCGGCTCATCTTAAGCTAGCGTGCGTACTTTATCGTATAGGCTTATTGTTCAAGTCCAAAGAAGTCAGGTAATGCCAAACGAACTTTATACACAGTATAGACATCCAAAATAACTTGAAACCTAGAATGTATACGAACCTTGAAGTAGGCTATCTCTTGTAAAGCTGGCGTAAGTTTTGTAGCGCACTTTTTAGTGCACGCTAGATTGGAAGCCTTATTTACAATTCAGTAACGCCACACTGAAGGCATTGTTTATAAGCTGATACCTACTCCATGGACGTGAAAATCTTAACTAGCTATCCATCAGTGGTAAATAAAAAGGTAATATGTCCACAAAATTCGCTAATTGGGAAATGATAAATTGTCCATGAGATATTGGTGCCACTTTGTAAAAAGGCTCATTATCGTGCAGCAAGCGATTTAATAACAAAAACTCAATTTGTGCAAATGTATATTATCACTTGAATCATTTGCAGATATGTAATTCCATTTCGAATGTTTGGGAAAGAAACATAAAGTAATTTTTAATGTGTTTATAAAGGTCATTACTATGCTTCGGTACTCGAGGCCCTTCAAAAGAGAAAGGTACGGTGGGAATAATGTAATCAATAAAAGCATTGTACAGATGGAGATTCATAAGTAGGGGCTTCAATCAAAACCAATTGGGTATAAGTAGGTTTGTTTGACTTGGAGAAAATCATGGCAAATGAATAAAAAAAATCACGAGAAACGTGTTAACTTATGCAAGTTAACGTTAATTTTATTTATTTGTTTGAGTTTTTTTTGGCGTCCGTACCGTAATGTATGCGTTCCTTAGAAGTTGTATGATTACCCATATTATATTAAAGTTACGATACATTGTATACAGGCATAAGTATTTAATACATTAATTATTAGAAAATGTGTCTTAAACGAGGATTTTCGGCGACCTATTTTACTGTAAAACTTAATTTCAACTTGCCTATTTTTTTTCTTTACAGAATGCTAGACCACAGAAACAAAAATAAACTCCTCGTTTTTATATTATTGTGACGGAACAAGCTTGAGGCCCACCTGATGTTGAGCGGACTCACTTCTGCCTATAATAGATGCATTTCGCCACAAGTACGAATTGCTCTGCGCCCGTCACCTTGAGACATAGTTGTCAAGTCTCATGTCCCTGTAACTTCACTGGCTCTCATAGACTGCTGCCGGAACCCACCTTTAGGTTCTTGGCGACAGATTTTCTACTTGAGAATGGTCGCTAGCCAGACGGGCATTCGCAAAATGCCCTTCCACCATGCAAAAACAAATAAAAAAATCATTACAATAGAGCCCCGATCAACAACCCTAAATAGGTACATGCAATAGAAAAACCCTCACTCTAGGTTTCACAAGCCAAAGGGCAGGACGGAGTCCTTAGACTGCGCTACCTGAGTGCAACCAGCATTATTTATTTATACGGTTGTTTTAGCAGAATGTGTTATCACTTATCAGTGACCTCGTGTCGTGACCACAATCACTGCAACGTGTTTGAAAAGTCGGGACTAGGGGGAGGATAAATAAACGCGATTTAAACCATAGAGATAAAATTGTCTTTTCTGTGGTAGAACCGAAAAGCTTTGAAATTGTTTCATTTGAATTACATTTTGTTTTTTAACTTATGTTGGTGTAAGTAGGTACTTGTGAGGAAAGTAATGGCAGTAAATAAATTAAAATTACACAATATTTTTTTATTATTTATTAACGTATCAGAATTATGTATTCCGCGTCATTATATTATTTTTGGGATTTCATACCCAAAGGGCAATCCACTGTCTGTTTATATCATGGGACTCTAACTATAACATTGTATTATAATGGAAGTGTTTGTCCGTGGACACGACAAAAACGCAACTGAATACATTACAGTCTATAACTCTGGTAAACATGACAATGACCCTAACGGTATTGACACCACCAACACTCCACATGGCTCAAGCCGTTGAGCTTCACTAAACCTTCAAGTGTTCATCTCAATGTTTATTTAACCATGAATAAATCACAAAAAACGCATAAGTACTTATGCTAATACTAGCAAGTTAGTAGTTACTATAAGCAAGCGTTTTTTATCGTTTATTTATACCCTGACTGAACTGATTGAGTTTTCTAGAGTTTTTTCCGTACACTTTCTACTAATTTATTTTCTATTATATTCATAAATACGGTATGTAGTATTAACCTAACAGAAAAAGATAACGTCTTATTCCATAGAAGTATTTATTACACAGTGTGTCTGGTCAAATACGAAAAGGGCGGGACATCACCCGTACCATGACACACCTGTCTTTGGAAGTCATAAGCTGAACATTGCGTCGTCTTATAAAAACCTACTCGTATTTTAAAAATATATTGTAGTTGAATAGGTACATCCCAATTTGTCAGATGTAACACAGCCAGTATGGAAAGAGAGTGTGCTGAGACGGGCCAAAAAAAGATAGCTCAGGAACACAAGCATTCAGTACGATGTATACAGTGCGATAGCAGGTATACCGTCTGGCCCAGACGACTCATTGATATCGAGGGAGCTGAGAGTTCTACGAACCGCTTTCAGTGCAAAGCAGACTTCATTCATAGAGCTCCTTCAACGCGGGTAGTAGGCGGGTTAGCTTCCCGTTCGTCAAGTGCCCAATAGGATGCACAAACATATAGCATACATAGCACAAAAGGTCAGCGTCTTTATTTGAAGTTCAATTTCCCGCAGCAAAATTAGCTGCATTCATTGAGTCACAAGCTACCTGTTTTTGGCCAACAGTCTCAGCAGACATCTTATAAAACGATGGTTGGCTTGGGCAACTAATTGGGATTACAGAGTGAATTAGGTATATAACATCCTATTCCCTGCAACACCATCCACCACCATCGGCAGATAGATTGGCCCACGTGCCTGGATCGTCCTAGAAGAAACAAATCCTTCCCAAAGGATGCGAAGAATTCACGCAGTCCGGCCTACTAAGCGATATTACCTAACTGACCTATATCCCCACGCCTTCCTTTTCCCACTGGGACGATCCTGTTTGGGAACAGCAAGTCGCACCTTGCTGTCCGTTATACAGTGGTCTGAACTCAGATCAAAGAAACAAGGGAGATTTGCCTTGAGCCCGTGTTTGTTCACATAAAAGTGTTGGTAAGTCCCTTCTAGTCGTTTCATTATCACATCATTAAACACAAGAGTTATGGCCAGACATCATTGCCACACCAAGACTTAGGCTGCTAACATAAATACACTAACTATCGTACACATTTTATTGGCTATGGATTGCCGTATTACATATAGGCAGAGGTTAGTGCTTATAATATCAGGTGGGCCTAGAGATTGTTCCGTCACAATAACATATTTTAAGGTGGGCTCTGTTACGCTTTTCTCTCACGTGCCACGCCCCCAAAAACTCATATCTCTCTTGTTTCCTGATCTGAGAGTCTGAGGAACCCAGAGGTTACCTTGAACGAGATCCAGTTATTCTTGGGGTGTGTTGACGGAAGTGAGTCCATCGTTTTTACTTTTTATTATGCTTACCTGTCATAAATATTTAGTTTGAAAGTCTTCAATTTTAGAGCTTTTTAAAGGTTTCACACCTTCACCATGCCATTATTTATATAAGAATGTGAAATTTCGTACCTTGTTACGAAAATTTCAATTGGCATATGATGAGCATGGTGGTAGGGCACTTTGTGAATGCCCGCCTGGCTAGCTACCACCCTCAAGTTGAAAATCTGTCGCCAAGCACCTAACGGTGTGTTCCGGCAGCTGTCCTTGAGAGCCAGTAATTCTAGGTTAGCCTGTACAACATCTTCGACCGCATCATCACTTACCATCAGGTGAGATATTGGTCAAAGGCTAACCTATCAGGCATAAAAAAAAAAAAAAAAAAAATTGATCTTTGTATCTACTCTACCGTTATATTAATATTTGTCAAAACATAGTTATTTTTAACCGTCTTTTCAAAGTTCTCTTCTCTTTTGTCGTAGTGTTGTAAGCTCAGTTGTTTTATTACCATAAATGTATGTATCGATTAGGATAATTATTCTTTATTATTTGAAAGGGTAGGTATACTAACCTGCATCTTATTCCATATTTGTTTTGTAAAATACACGAAAATATGTTTATTTTTATTTTATACTAGTATTTTTTAAATACTTTTATGACATTTGAGTGCTTTTTACAATCTGGGGTGTAGTCAAAAGTTTACCTAGATAGCTTATATTACAGGACTCATTAGCTCAGTCCATAAAATAGTTCAAACGGAACACTGCGCGATAGACGTGAAGCAAATAGAAGTAGCGATTAAATAGCGTCATGGGTTCCCTACGAACACAGAATGTACCAGAATTCGTTATATTTTTCATACAGTACGAGGACTTTAGCGAAAATCTTACCCGCACTTGGCTGTTTGTATTATTTGGTGATATACGGTACATATACTTCGACAAAGAGGTCACCCGAAGAATCCAACTCTGATGGGCAGCGTTCGGGAAGTTACGCGACATCTTCTCGTCGAAGATCCCGCAGAGCCTGAAGACCAGTCTTCAACCAGCGTGTGTTGCCAGTGATGACTTATGGCACTGAGACGTGATCCTTAACTGTGGCCCTTATGGACAAGCTCGCTGAACTAGGCATTATGTGTTTTATTTATTATTCAGATGTACCTAATACACAACTTGCATAAAATTCAACTGTTCCGACAGGCACCCGAAGTGATCGATGATTCCTATTTCTTATATGAATTGGGGGCGATATGGCCTGCACTGACGACCCACTTGGGATGTTTTGTGCATACGAGTAATAGTAAATAATTCAGGTTACAGTGACCTGTACAGAGGCTTATAACAAGGCGCAATTCCTCTCGCTATCTCGCTATTAGCTTTAGCCGGTTATTAGTCAGTTTCTTATTTAGACTTCGAAACATGGACTTTGGATGTTTACAATCTTTTAACTTATCCCATAGGTTTGTTGTTCTCTCTCAGAGTGATGACGTAATAGTTCCCGTATTTCTATTGTGGATGGCTGGCAAAGGTTTTTTGCGTCATCATATTTTTTTGCCCCATTTTTGCCCAGAGTATCTGCCATGGTAGTACCCGGGTACTTGTTATGTCCCTTCGTCCATGTTTTCATCACTTTGTAATTGTTTAATAATTTGGGGGTATGGGGTTGTAGGGCAGCATGGTACTCAGCAATAACTCTAGATCTGCTTACTGAACTGAGTGCATATATTACTGCCGCACTGTCCATAGTAAAAAGAAAAAATACCCTCATGGTCACTTTCAAAATTTGGTGTTGTCTAGACGTGATAATGCCCTCGCAGCTAGCAGTTGTCGTCTTATACAATCCTTGAGTATATGATTCCAAGTTTCGGTGAGTAGTAACCACAGCCTGCATTTGTTTTTTGCGCCATCTGTGTAAATATTGTATGACGGAGATACGTCTGCCATAGCGCTGTTCAGTAGCCAGTTTGTACTTTTTGTAGTCAAGGTCACAGAAGAGAGAAAGCAATAGAAAGGTGAAGGGGGCGTGGCCCGCGAGCCTACCATACTCCTAAACATGAGTATTTACGTCAACGGACTATAATGCTACTGACAGTCGACCTGCGGTTAACGCGCCGCATGCATCTCCGTAAATGTATATGAAAATGCCGCGTTGTGCTGTTATAAATTGCAGATTCAATAGCGATGTCACAAACGTAAAGAAAGTAGGAATATCCTATCACCGAAAAACATAATAAATTGTCCCTAAATGTTTTATATTTCGCTGATGAACAAAGTCGGTGCAATCTGACATATAGTGATTGATGTTTTTTTTTATCGACAAAATATTGTCGATAAATTGTTAGTCACTAAATGTCACCTCATTCCAATATTTAATTTGGAGCTTTCTAGTTAGACCTACAAAAGCAATAACCATCTGTTCCTCTACTTTTTGTGCATGTATAACTTTTATCAGGACGTAAAAATACACGTGTAGATCAGAAGGTTAACATCAATTAAATTAACAAATTATTCAAATATTTTCAAGAACAGGCAATTTTTCAATGTTAGGATTTCAACTCAAACTCTTGTTTTGTGGCTCCTTTGGGCACCACCACAATTTCGCCAATGTCACGTAGTTAGATAGACCATCAAACAAAGGAGATTGTTTAGTTTTAATGAGTTATGTCCGGTGAGAACTGGCCAAGGCAAAATTGGTGCTGAAACATAAGATGTTAGTTCATCTGTCTACTGGACGAACACAAATATACACACACACACAAATTTATTATATATAAGGGAAATATAGAACACCTGGGAACAAGTTTTGGATAAGTCATATAATATGTAGAGAGAAGAGTTTATTTTGGGACAACAGAAGAATATGTGATTCACATTTCCTTCGTCCAAACCACATTCACAGAGGGAGTTATCCCTATTTAGTTATCAAGTTTGGCCAGGAAGACTGGGTTATAGGAATGGTTTAGACGCAGACGGCATATTGTAGAGGTTGTCACTTTAGCAGCGTTTTGGAATTTTGAGAACCAGAGTTTATTGGGAATCTCAGGTTGAATGTTACCATAGAATTTACTTTTTAATATTCTATAAATTTGGCATTTCTGGTTCCAAGGTTTTTTAAAGATGGTTTTAAAGACGAACAGATATCTAGCGAGAAAAGTTGGAAAAATGTCCTTGAGAGTCTGTATGAATGGCATTTGTAGCACAGGAGTCAGCTGATTCGTGGCCCACTATACCGGCGTGACCAGAAATCCAGGCTAGGATAACATTTATGGCGTGAGAGCTACATTCGAAATATCATCTTAAGTAAATAAGTTACGACAAAAACTATCTATTCGTTATGTAATCCTAGAATATCCTAAAACTTGTTAATATTTAACATTTTTAATAACCGCCACACTAAAATCATGTTTTATCTGTGTTCATTCTGGACTAGCCAATGACGAACCATCCTGTCCAAGTTCGGATTGGCTGATATGTTGTGGCAGCAATTCCTGATTGGTTGTGGTAAATATGGCGGGAAGTTTCATGAAGAGGCGACAGACATTTGGCGCCAGTCATTGCTATAAAACCAATGTCTCACCTTACTGAGCCTCTCCCTGTCTTGATTCTTCACAAGTGACTTCCGCATCAAGACCTATTGCTGATTAAGTTAAGTGTTCTAGTATTGATTTATTTAGTGTAACATAACTACTGTTCACGTGTTGTGTATGGGTTTAAGTTTGTTGGCTTTGTTCTTTCTAAATAGTTTCCTCATTTGATTGTATCGTTGCGAATGGTAACTATAAACTTATACAGAATTAATCCATGTGAACCTAATGTATTGTGTTTATTAAAGTGATCAATGTGTTCCAATAAATGTTGTATCTTTTGAGTTAACCTTATGATTCCCTTTTCGTAGAAAATCTAGTAAGATAGGTAGTTAATTACTAACTCAACTAATAGTACCTTATTACATGGAATCGCATCCTGCCAAACATCTGATAAGTTATTGAGCCATATATATTTTTGCATAAAATCTTGGCAAATCTCACAAACTCATCTGGATTTTACCTCTTGTTATATATACTCTTGTTAGTACATTTCGACCTTGACCTCGCCTTTTATTTTTATGAACACCTATCTGTGCCTATCTCTAATACCACCCTTTACGCGAATGTCATATGTTTGTAATAATTTTACTACAAATAAGCAAGCCTGTAACATATTATATTGAAATTAAGCTGTACTTCGCAGTAATAGCTTTATTTTATTTTAATCGTCTTCTTCTTATTCAGCATCTTCACTGCTGAAAGTCGTGTCTAGGTCTGAAGTAGTGTTAATCGCTCGATGTACTATGCTCTTCCACATGCTTCTGTTTTCAGCGGTATTTTAAGCTTTTGGTATAGACATACTGGTGAGCTATATGGTTCAGTCAAGACGCTTACTTGCCTGTCATTACTACATATTCAAATGATTATATAAAACCGCATAAAAACTTATTATAGCACAAACGCACAGTTTCGTTTTAGGTCGAAGGAAAAGTTTATCGATAAAATGTACTACATCACTGGCTAGGATACCACTTTTTGTACCGAATAAATAAATGAAATAAGATGAAATTTTACTAGCTATCCCAATAATTATTTTCTCGTAACCTTATTTTGTGCAGTTGTTTGGGAACTATTTTTCAATTGTCTTTTCTCAGATTTTACCAAGGAACGATTTTAAAATTGAAATTATAATTGACTGGGCTGAGACTGCACAATTACTGTACATATATTGTTAACTGGCAACTTTCATTACCATATATCTGTCTCTCTCACTGAAAGGGTTAGCTTGACAAAGTTCACAAGAAATTCAAACTTACCACTCTTTAGATAAGGTATATTTTCAACTGTTATAAATTAGCTTATGAAACGTTTCAATTGGGTAAAAATGGGACTAATCAGGGAATCGGATTGTTTGTAGTGAACAATAAAGATGTAATGTCACGTATCATTTACATGTGTTGAACTGGCTACGCTCGTTTTCTAAGGAAACTGACATGGCTGCCACTCTAAATAGTATTTTATATCTCTATGGTCAAGGTAGATACAAGCTATTTTATCAGTGCCTTGCCTCGATCCTGTATTATAATTGTGGTCCTCTCTAGTATTAGATAATGGTTTGTGATTTGTCCCGTGCCTATCCACTAGTCTGTTGACTTTAGGGTTTCCCTAGGGCTGCCACCATCACCTCTTGCTGTATATGAAGATGTAATGGCATCAAGCGCAGGATTGCATCAAGGGCATATAGTGTAGATATACAGTCGCTGATCGGCCAGCCCCAAGATGAGAGCTGTAGTCTGCATTATGTCTGCATGTCGGTGACGGTCTTCGTCAAGGTTAGAAGGTACAGACATGGGGGCTCCGTTTCAGCGCCGGTAGTGTCGGGTAAAGTTACATAGCATAATATAATTTGGCGGTTTTGTTGTCGGCAGCAGCAGCTGATATATTGTTATGAATTTTTATTGCAGAAGCGGGCAATTCGTGCAAAGATTGGATTCTAGGGAATCGTTAAGTTTTTAAAATAGTTATTGTTTAATGGGTAATCACCACAACTATAGAACTAGGAATTAATATATAGGGGTCCCAAGTTTTAGATTAGCAAATATAAATAAAAAATCTTTCTTAGGTAATGGCGTACTGTTAAATGATAAAATTCCTAAAGATATTACAGTTCTTACAGAAAGACAATTCATGCTGCATATAAAAAAGATTTTAATTGAAAATGCTTATTAAATAATTGGTTATTTCTAGGAAGACAAATATGCTTGAGTTATTCCAGCTCCGCCAAGCGATCGTCAGTCACCTACACAATAGAAATTGTAAAAAAATATATAATAGGCCTATGTTACAAATTGTAAGCGAGAAAATACATATAAAAAGAATGGCCCCGAGTGTCATGCCCGTCTGGGTTCTATACCCTATTTGCTGAACGTGGAAGTAGAATATAATTAAAGTAAAATTTTGAAATTGACCTTCACAAAAGCGTCCTATACGCCAAAATTGAATAAATTATTGTGACTGACCATCACTGTAAAGTGTTTGAAACGTCGGGATAAAACTAATGATAAATATACACGATTTAAACCGTTTACATTTGTTTAATTGCTAAGAATCGACATCTTCTGCAACATATGTACCTACACAAATTGAAATACCGTGTATTTGGGTACATATTGTAGATGTACTGCCTATAATATAAGTTTGGTAATGCTTCGGGAGAAAAGAGGAACAAGATTTTCCCCGTTGTTTTTTGTATTTGTAAGAAATTTTTAAAATATGTCTTAATATTGGCTATCTGATAGTTGAAATTGAACGCAAAACAATGTACGGGCAGTTGATATATTAAACGCCAGAAAAAACAAATTTACCTACCTTCATTAGAGCAAGCAAATAACGCCTTTCGAATTTATTTCCACACAGCTTTTAATGTCACAATCATCACATCACTTCACACCACAAAGTATCTAACTACACTATTGAACTTTCCAATTGACTTTATTGGTACAGTGGATAGAATAAAATAGAAAAATGCAATAGAGGTGCGCGCGCGACCGTTACAATCTCAACTCAAAGTGATCGTAAAGGTGTTGCCATAGTTACTGATGTCGACCCGTTACGTTTGGATTGTTCTTAAGCTTTGCCGTATTTGGATGTCGTAGTAGGAATTTGGGTTTGAGCTTTATTGATGGAAGGTCATTTGGCCGTCTGGTAAGCTACGTATAGCAGTGTTTTTCAGCAGAGGTTTTACATTTTCTGGCACATCTTTTTCCTCACTTACTAACGAGTTTCAGGCAAATATCTTTCAATCAAAATTCAAGGTCTCTCGCATGCTAAGCTAATATTACAAAATATTAGAGCTCAAACCTTTACTAATACTACCTTAAATTCAGACGTTTTAATCATTGTCTACTGTGACCTCGATAAAGGAAAAGTTGCAAGAGATATTTTACAAAGTATAAAATTCTTACACATCCGTGCTTTTATATACTTGAGACGGCTTTATTTGTTAAATCGAACCGTGACCGATAACCCTCATTATCTGACTTTGCACAGAGATTTCGAAACAACCAAAACATACAGTGCCTACTTAAAGGCAAAACAAACCTGATGCATAACAGTGTGGTGTGCATGGGACCTCGTATCTACAATAATATTCCGAAGGCAAAAAGAGACCAAAATATTACCTTATTTTAGCACTTCTACTACAGAAATTCTATTACAAGACTTTCTAAATTACAGATTTGTTTAAATATTTTTTGCCATGACATTGCATATTGGTCTATAGATTATTATTTGCAACTTTGAGATTAATTTAAATTATATTACCTTGACATATAAACATTGTTAATATTTTTTTTTTATTCCTATTATTTTCATAACATTGTAACGCGCAAAGTGCCACTCTCCAACATTTGCACGCCTCATAGGCAGAACATGATACGAGTAAAAGCTACTTTACTATTTTACCATATTTTGTGCATGTGCTGTTTTTTCGTATTTATGAAATTACTCATGTATGCAAATAAATTATCTTTATCCTCAAACATCAGAACCAAATTGTGAAAAAAACAATAATTAGTAAATGGGTAATTCTCACCAAATCACCGAATTCATTTGTATTTATTTCTTGTGGATTTTGTAGTACTGGTATACCAAGGTTGTAATTATATAGTGGTCCCCCAAATAAACGTTTTTTATGAGAATTATGAGGATATTAAAAAATAAAAAGTGAGGGAATGACGGCTAAATGACCAGTACAAGCAATTAATGAATGTGTTTCAACAAAATTACGCTTATTTAGATATTATCTCTTGAGCTTCACCGCATGGTGGAACGGCATTTTTGCGAACACCCGCCTGGCTAGCGACCACCCTCAAGTTGAAAATCTGTCGCCAAGCACCTAACGGTGTGTTCCGGCAGCTGTCCTCGAGAGCCAGTATTTCTAGGTTAAGCCTGTTAACACCTTCGACCACATGATCACTTACCATCAGGTGAGATTGTGGTCAAAGGCTTACCTATCAGCATAAAAAAAAATAATTAAAAAAAAATTGCAAAACAAATATTCTTATATTAATAGGAAGTATTATTCTGGAAAGCTAAAATTATTGCAGTACAATGAAACATAACTTCTAATTATGGTGTAATTTTAATCACAATTACTGTTTAAATAAAAGGTACCAAAATAAACAACAAATTATCTCTGCTTACTAAAAAGTTATATGTATTCTGTAACTGTCACTTCTTTAATTTTTAAGGAGCAACAAGTTATATAAACATATATGTAGGCAAAACAAATTTGCTACAACTTAGGTCCATATAAATTTTTGGTACGACGCATAGTTCTTCGCTTATCTTTTTTCTTTTTGACATAATTTGACTTGACAATAAGACGTAAGTGGTAAATTTAAGAATTAAGAAAACAGTAATTAAGAAAGTAAGCTAAGCTCAATCAAAAATAATTCCCTCATAAATCATCATTCCCTCACAAATCAATATGAGGGAATGACGGTGAGGTAATGACGAAACAAAGCATAACTAAAAAAACTCGTTAATTAGAGGCCGGAACGCGGGTCCAGTTTCCGCTCCCTTGCTTGAGTATCGACAAGGCCCGGCACCAGCCGCATCCGCTTCCCTTCCAAACCCAACACGCCCCGGTCGTCTGAGCCAATCCTTATTGAGAAGTTACGGATCCAACTTGCCGCCTTCCCTTACCTACATTATTCTATCGACTAGAGGCTCTTCACCTTGGAGACCTGCTGGAGATATGGGCACGAACCGGCGCGATATCTCCAGGTACATACCTCACCTGAATTTTCAAGGTCCGCAGAGAGTATCGGACACCGCCGCAAATGCGGTGCTCTTCGCGTTCCGAACCATATCTCCCTTCTATAGGATTCCATGGAACTCGAATGCTCAGGCCTTATTATTAAAAAGAAAAGATCACTGTGATTTAATCGATGTTAAAATATTTACCTCTTGTTTTTGCAATACGTGATGGAATCACGGTCAGAAATGTAATCTTATAAAAATAGTAATTAAACCTTTTCCCATCGCAAACTCCAAGACACATCCGTAAAATTCTTCATAATTATGTATTCAGATTAGTCAGTACTGCCTTCTATAAAAAACTAATGGCAGCATTCATGTTTGATTAAAAATGCGTTCATGGTTCGATTGTCAGTAAAATGTGAGGGAATGATTTAATTTGCGATACATGTGATAAAAAGAACCTTTTAAATATTAAAATGAAGATATTTAAAAAGATATTTAAAAAGGTTCTTAAATATATAGGTTACTTTATAATCTGAATTAGAGTTTTTTCATTAATGTATTTTATTTTGAAATGATCGGTAAAATTTGCAAGGCTTCTATAAAAAAATATATGTTTAATAATGTAAAGTTTTTCAATTTGGAGCTTGGGACATCGTGAGGGAATGATTTAGGGGCATTATATATTATGTATTTTTATTTACACACATAGTTCAAAAATGTTTTGTGTAGAAGCTATGATTTTAAACTTGAGGGTGGTAGCTAGCCGGGCGGGCATTCGCAAAATGCCCTACCACCATGCTATAACGACTGCCATCCTAAGACACCAACCGGGACCGACGGCCTAACGTGCCCTCCGAAGCACGGAAGCGCTCAGTAGTAATGTCACTAGCGGTCACCCATCCAAGTCATGACCGCGGCGGACGTTGCTTAACTTTGCTGATCGGTTAAGAACAGCTAACCAAACTTCGCTACGAGCGCTTCAAAATATAATTATTATAATATACTTTTTTCAATGATATCTGTTGGATTCAATTTTAGAAGAAATTATGAGCATCGAGAATGTCGTTCAGCCAATACTTAACTTAGACGTATGATTACAACTTGATGTTGTTTTTTGACCTGATTTAAATTTATTTCATTTTAGCGTACATAATACACTTTTTCATAAATCAAATAGAGTAGGAGTGTTTATGTCAAATAAAAGTAGAACTTATAATGTGAAGAGAAAAAGTTACATTTATAATATCTCAATTTCTAAAACCTTTGTCGATGCGACGCGTGATTAAATGCTGGCACTTATTTGGCTCAACGAATAAGTATTGCAATACAACGGACCAATTCTGCCATCATGCTGGGCACGCTGCCAACTGGTAATGGGCAGGAGTATTTGGACAGCCTGTGAGTCTGATATGGCCTTTAGGTTGCCTAAATACTTTCATTGTAGTACCTGTGTAGTGTTTTGTTAATAAAGGCTCAGCGCCAATAATAAGAAAGAATATTTTTTTATAAACATGTCATCAGCTACTGACTCCATATCTTATAATTTATAATCATAAAATAAGCATTGCAATTCAACGGGGCAATGCTGCCAGCATGCTGGGCACGCTGCCAACTGGGAGTGGGCTGGAGCATTTGGACTGCCTATGAGTCTGCTATGACTTATAGGTGTCTAAATGCTTTTATTGTAGTAGCTGTAGTGTTGTATATAGTTCATAGTATTTTGTTTAATAAAGCCATACCGCCGGTAAAAAAAAAAATCATAAATAATAAAGAAGGAAGTTCAGACGAGCACGACGCACGACTTCACTTACTGCACCGTGCTCTATCTAAATGCTTTTTTTGTCCTTTTATTATATTGTTTTTGGGATAGTGATGGAACAAGCACGAGCCCTACCTGATGTTAAGCGGTAACCTCTATGCATCTAGCACGGCGTCCTATGAGACATACAATAATTGTTAAGTCTCGTGTGCCTGTTATTTTCATAACTATTACTGGTCTCAAAAACTGCTGCCGGAAAACACAGTTAGGTGCTTGGTGACAGGTTTTCTTTTTGACGGGAGCTATATAGCTAGGCGAGCTATCGCAAAATGTCCTAACACCATCCGGTGCAGCTTAAGCCGACGCGGGGGGATCAAACCATGGACATGAAGCACGGTAGCCCATAGCTATTCTAGGTTAGCCTGAACAACATCTTCGACCATATCATCACTTAACATCATGTGAGATAGTGGTCAAAGGCTAACCTATCAGGTTTTTTTTTTTTTTTTAAATTACCGTTCGACTATCTCTTCGCTTTATATGCTTCGTAATAAAAGAATTGCTGAGTTTGAAGATAGGAAGATGATGTAATGGTACACATTCACTGGTAGCTAGCTGTGCCGTGCCGGTACTTGACCGGTATGTTACCGCAGTTAAAAAACACAGTTAGTTTCCGTGTACCATCGACAATTACACTGTTAACATGCCGGATAGTGCGTACGTTACGTTACGACTTAGTAGTCATTATGAAGATATATGTATATTTTCTTGTTGTTTTTCTGTATCTTTCTATTCATGTAGCCGACATAGCTATCATCAACAGCCGCACAGATCACAAAACACTTACTACCTTACTTACTAACTTTTGAAGATGCTTGTTCGTTGTTAAACAAATGCCTCCCCTCATAACGCTGGGTTTGCCAAACTCCCCATGCCTAACATGGCAGTTTTTAGGGTTCCGTACCCAAAGGGTAAAAACGCGACCCTATTACTGAGACTTCGCTGTCCGTCCGTCCGTCTGTCACCAGGCTGTATCTCAAGTACAGTGATAGCTAGACAGTTGAAATGTTCACAGATGATGTATTTTTATTGCCGCTATAACAAAAAATACTAAAGATAACATTACATACATATTTAAGGGGGGCTCCCATAAAACAAACTTGATTTTTTTACCGTTTCTTGCTCTATACTATATAATAAGGGTGACAGGTAGACGCTTTAACTATTCACAGAAAATTTAGTTTTATGTTCTCTTTAAATATAATTAAATAAAATAAATAATTAAGGGGCTCTCATACAATAAAACTTGCAAGATTAGGTTACAGATAATGGTACGGGACCCTTCGTGCGTGAGTCCCACTCGCACTTGGCCGGTTTTTCAGGTATTGGTTGTTGCCTCTTACGCTCCCATAGGAAGATGGGGGTGCAGTTTTAATTTGGAAACCCTTGGTGAATACCCTAAGGGCGTACAAAACACAAGCTCTAACGAAATATGTGTTCAACTTTTGTCTGTTTTACATGTTGTATGAATAGATTCAGGTGTTACTTTGCGGAAATCCATATCTAATAATTACAAAGTAGTGTTAGTGGGTTGGAGCACTTAGACTGCCTGTGAGTCTGCAATTTATTTTATTTATTTATTAACAACTAAAACGATTTACATGAAACTAATTACAATAGTTGAGGAATTATCATACAAATAGATTTCACTACTGTCATGTAGCATCATAAAATATCATAATAATGTCAAAATAAATTAATTAGATAAAAATATACAGAAAATGTCAAAGCTAAAAATAAAAATAACATAATATTATAATCATATTAAAGCAAATTGAAAAATAATTATTCATTTTGAACAAAATACGTATTATGTCAAGAGATCAAAATAAAATTCATCATCCTCATTCGTCTTGCGTACATTCATCTCACAGTACTCCAAGAACTCCGACAGAATATCCTTCCATTCATCCGCAAACATATCACATGCAGGCATCTTGGTCAAGAGACGATTGAAGTGGCTAAGAGTGTGCTGGATAGGGGAATGACTGTGTGCCATGGTTCTTCCCAAGGGGACTGAAAATAGTGGATGACGCCCGCGACGAGGGCAACTACCAGGATCGGGGACAAAAAGTCGCGATAACTTATTCAGCAAGTTCGGCGCATCGATCCTGCCATGAAGTACTTTGCACATTATAACCATTTGGTGATAATGGCGCCGGACCTCCAAAGAGTTATATCCCAAGCAGCCTAGGAGAAAACTCGTTGGGTACATGTAAGGGTAATATCCAAATCTCCGCTTATAGAGAGAGCGGAGAAATGCTTTTTGAACCTTTTCTATCATGTTTGTGTATGTTCCCTCATGTGGATTCCACACGCATGAGCTAGCTTCGAGTTTACTGCGGACAAGTGCTTCAAAGAGTAAACGAGTCACATACGTACTTTTAAAATCTTTAGAGTTCCTCATCACGAATCCTAATCTTCTGTATGATTCTTTCGCAACTATGGCTATATGTTCATTGAAAGATAACTTACAGTCGAAGGTGACACCCAAATCTTTTATGCTTGTTGTCCTACTGATATCATGTGATTCTAAGCAGTATTTATATTCAATTGGGTGCCGCTTTCGAGTGTACGCATGACACTTGTGTGGATTAAGGGACAGAATTCTAAAACCAGATGTTAGATTTTGTCCCCACTTCTCCTCGCGTGTTTACTTCGCGGTGTACATGGCGCCACGTCCGCAAGTCAACGGTAATATTTTATTTGGTTAAAAATTTAGAGCGCTCTCTAGTAGAACTAGTAGAAACTATCTTGTCACACACGAATGTGATGTGTGCTGAAGCGCCATCTAGTATGCATACATGATACCAACCATTAGTTGATTGTATGCTGTAAATATCATAGTGTGACACAGTTAACCCTTTGCGATCATAGTTCCCGCGAGCCTAAATTTACCATACCTACAGTAGAACAAGTTTAGTCTTGATTATTACCAACTTGTTTGATTTTGCAGTTTTTGTGTATGTTCATTTTTAATGAACATGAACTATGGTTTTGATGAACATGAACTATGTATCTACTTTGATGCAAGGCGTAAGCTGTTACACAATAGATGGTTTATTTATTACAAAAACAAGTATATTGTGTAAAATTTACACAGAAAATCATAAAAAAACTTTTTTACCCCTGATCAAAATACAAATAGCGGGTTATACTATTAAGTATTTTTAACTGACTTCAAAAAAAGGAGTAGGTTCTTAATACGTCTGTTTTTTCTTATATGTTTGTTACCTCAGAACATTTGACTGGGTGAATCGATTTAAAAAAATCTTTTATTGTTTGAAAGCTGATACTTGTTGTTTGGTTCCAGTTAAATTTCATCAAAATCGGTCAAGCCGTTTTTGACATACACTCCAATAACTGAAAAATATTTACTTATCTTGATGATATAGTCGTTGACAATGAATGAAGATCGATCCCGTAAGTAGCAAGGGTCATAAAAAGAAGTGTTTTTTTTTTTAATAAAAATGGAAATGACTTCATCACCAAAAAGTGTGAATTAACTTGTCGAAGTCCAACACTAGTACCACGTGCACAATATTGTGATAATAGGTACTTTTGAACTTTACTGGTACCGACTTGAACAAGTTATTTCACACTTTTGGGTGTTGGAGTCGGTTCCAATTTTTGTTTTTTTTTTATCAAGTAGCGTAGTTCATTCAGATCCTGGCTTTGTTTCCGCTAACAATCAAGGGTACCTGCTCGTGTCATTACTACAAGTCATATTAAGATTTCACTAACAAAAAATCACATGGAGAATGTAGTAGGTAGGTACAGTTATTGTTTCAATTTGTTAATAATAATAAATACATCTCGTGGATGCTATTGTGTAGATGAGTGGAACAACAAAACTTCTAACAAAATAATACCATTATTGAAATCACCCAAGGAGAAAGATAAGTATTTTGTTTGAAAATGTATTACTTTGTATTACTATTCATACGTAATACCACAATATTACATATCGATTATAAAACCGTGGTATTACTGTTATTAACTGTATTTGTCAAAGATTACGAAAGATACGTTTATGTTTGTAAACGACACCCGTGTCGTCACTTGATGTATGTACTTGTATAGGTAGATTATGTTGCGAAGATGCACCGGAGTGCGACATAAAATCGGACATTCTATGAGAGTAGGGCTGCCATCCGTCCGGGTTTCCCTGGATTTAGCATTTTACCAATAACCCTGCATATTAATAAAAAAATAATCGAAAGGTGAATGTTTCGGGATTTGTCTTAATATACTCTTTGTGTAATAGTGTATATCAACAATGCGTCGTTCTTCTCCTCCATTTTCTATACTAGAAAAATAACAAACTTTTATTGATTTTCAAATAATATTTTTGGTGTCCGATATTAATCGCCGGTTTTCGGTACGCGTGTCAAAATTCAATTCATCTAACAAGCCATCACAATTAACAATCCGCTAACTTTCAACGGGTTTCTGGAACGCATATTAATGAAAAATTACAGAACACCTGATTAAAATGCTTGTTTATCTATGATAACATGAAATTTGAAAATGTCGTTCAAATTCATTCATTCTCTAGTGTTCTGTCTTTTTTTAACACATAGCGTTGTCTCTTCTGTTTTGACATGAAATTAATCCCAAATCATTTTTGGCATCACCACCGTTACTATGGTTACCAATTAAATATGACGGATGATCGTAAACGTAAAACAACAAGAGAGAGGAGTTCGAAGCGTTCCTATTTGTCAAAATACAAGCAGATTTGGGCATTCACATCCAACAATACTATTTGCGCTCGGATTTCTAACTGACAGAGTCCAGTCGTGCGAGTGTACGCTCTAATACCTAAAATGTCAACATTGATGGGTTATCGCTAGTGGAATTATCAAATTTCATTAATTTTTATGAATCCAGCAGTGATAGCTCAGTGGCTTTGGCTATGGACTGCCGCGCAGCAGGTGCATGGTTCGAATCCCGCCGCGGGCTTGAGCTTCACCGCATGGTGGAAGGGCATTTTGTGAATGCCCGCCTGGCTAGCGACCACCCTCAAGTAGAAAATCTGTCGCCAAGCACCTAACGGTGTGTTCCGGCAGCTGTCCTTGATAGCCAGAGTAATTCTAGGTTAAGCCTGTTAACACCTTCGACCACATCATCACTTACCATCACGTGAGATTGTGGTCAAAGGCTTACCTATCAGCTATAAAAAATTAAATTAAAAAAAATCCCTTTATCCTCAATACCATCATGATGATTATAAATACTCTTTAATTTTATAGTTATTATGTCAGTAATAGTTTATTGATAGTGAAAGTCACTAGCGTACGTGAAAATGTGCGTGTTTGTCTTCCCTTACTTGTTAAATTAATTTTATAATTTTAATAAAAAATTAAAATAAAAAAATCATGAGTGGCATTTTTTATTGCTGCTAGGCTACGCTTTGACTATAATCTCACCTGATGGTAAGTGATTGACGTCTGATGATGATGAAGTCAGTAGAGAAGAATAGGCAAGAACAGCCGTCGTAACATACCATTAGATCCTTGGTAATATATTTTCTACTTGAAGGCCAACAACTATCAAGCCTATCAATGATTCTAAAAACTCCCGCCCTCGCATCATGCGGTGAAGTGGAAGACCGCGGCGAGATTCTAACTATGGACCTCCTGCGCATCAATACAAAATAATACCACTTCTAACATCAACGTGAATATGTTGTAGCCGCACATCAGGCGCTAAACAGAGCTTTAAACCATATCTTAACGCCCTCAGCCGAAAGGTGTTTTCTCAAAGAGGGTTGGGGTTTGGAAGGTCCATAACCTACTTATCTTGGAAATGCTTTTGTTGGTATTACAATCTACCCAGCTGCGGTTTGTTTAATGGCTGCTATGGTTATGTTATAGCACCCTATTGAGTAACAAATGAGCAGCAACACTATAATCACGTAGTCTTTAGTAATATATTTACGTAGTTCTATAATCGGACTCTTGTTCTATACTCGCTCATCATACACACCGCTAGGGAATGGAACACTCTGCCTGAGTCTGTGTTTCTGGTTAATTACGGGGGGGTTTTCTAAACAGGAGTGAATAGGTATCTTCAGGGTAAGCGAGCTGCATCATCGATGGCATCGTCACTTAACATCAGGCGAGATAGTGGTGAAGTGCTACCCAGTACCTTCGGTATGAAAAATAGCAATATGTGTTTTTAGAGTAATCATACTTGATATAATTCTGTTCTTGTTCTATCTTATCAGTTATTAGAGTAAACGTTGTAGGTAGGAATGCTTAAAACTATTTTTATATATTTTTACGATATCAACACGTTAATCTTAGAATAATTGGTCGATTTTGGGCAATTAGAATTAGTCAGTTTAACAAACCGTTAACGTACCGAAAAGCTTTTCAGAAACCCAAAATTGAAATAATTGTCGATTAATTGGAGATTTGACATTAGTGTTGACAAACAGTCACATGAAGTTTTTAGAAACCCAATCTGCGTATGACAATGGATTAACAAGTATTTAAAATAATTTGTCGCTGATTTGCGTTTCAGAAACCGGGGGTAAGAATTTTATTGGTAAGTAAGTTATGGGATAGTATCAATAACCAAGAAGCATCCTCCTATCCAATATATGGGGTTGTTTATATGGCTACCATATGTTGTTTATACAACACAGAAGATGTACATTTAAAAACATAATGGCTATAATGTGTATAATTTTAACTTTTGTTGAATTACCGGCCGCCCCTTAACACCAAAACGTCCTGGGGAATACTCTCTTTGGTAGTATATCCGCTACACTTTGGTTATTAAGGGCGTTATAGTTAAGTCCTCTATAATGCACCTTACTCGATGTTCTTACGTAAGTATTGGTATGGTGCTAATTATTTCATTTTCTTTTAGTCAGTTCTTAATTCTTATGCTATTCAAGAAAACCATGGAAAGTCTCATTCTAAAGCAGAAGCTTAGGCTTCATCTTTTTGTATTAAGTTTTCATTTCAGAATTTCATTATCTCTATCGCATCAAACGTTTACGGCCATCTTTTTACTACTAATTTATATGTACTAATATATTACGTACTCGATAATACCATGAATATTTTAATAACTTTCCATGTATGAAAGTTTGTGTTTTCTATAGTAGTGGACAGAAGGACGGTGTTTACTCAACATAGCTTTGTAGTAAATTGAAAATGTTGTTCTACTGTAACTATTACGCTGTGGCAACTCGTGTCCATCCAAGACATACTTTTTCGAGATCTATGAAAAAACGTGTTCAGGTAGCTAGATTAGGTAGTACCTATTTAATGTTCACGTTCATTAGATATACTAAACTCTCTAATTATATGAAAACATGGAAACTCGAGATACCTAATAAATTTGCAAGCATTGTAATCGTAAATTGAATACGCGTCAGAAAACTTAATTATACGTAAATATAATACGTATCAAATAAAAAGTAATACAAATAAAAAAGTCACCAAAAAGAATCTAGGTATGTGAGATTCGATCCACGGTACTCGATCTTCTGATTCGACTTCAGTAGTTACACACTATACAATCATTGACCAAGGTGTCGAAAATTACACACATATCGTTTATGCCTTACTGTCAGACACATTATATTGGTCCACGTACATACGTAAAATTATTATTGTATTATTAAGAATTATGTCGTAAAATTAAAATTAGACCAAAAAGAATCTCTTTACGCTGGATTCGATCCACGTGCCTCTCAATTGCGAAGCGATGTCACTTACTATGCGCTATTTGAACGACGATTGATTTGTCGAAAATTATGTACATAACCTGTGTGCCTTATTGTCAGAAACTGTATAAATTAATCATGATCCATCTAAAATAATTACAACACATTCATTACGAAAAATTCTGAATATTGCTTATAATAATTATTTTAGGTAGCTAAAGTTGTACCTATGTCTTGTAAAATGTTTGAAGTGTTTTTTATATTGCGTTAGGGTTCACAATCATATCATAATTTCATTAATATAAGAGATATATACATAGGTACATGGAGAAAGGAAGCCATAGATGCTTACCTTATTATGTCCATCATGCGTTTTTGACGATTTTTTGCATTCCCAAAGCGTTTATTTATAATTTTACCCATGTTTTATTTTAATTGAGATCGCCGAGAAAAGTGACACAGGTCCGACGCATGACGCGGCTGACCGCGATATGAGCGAGGATGATAGCAATATACGTAGATCGCTGGAGTAAATAGTGCGACATGATGTTAACGCTTCTCGAAATGAAAGGGCGTATGTGACATTTTGTAAACAGGCTCAGTACGCATTAACTGTGCTTTTTTTGGATTAAAATAATCAATGAAATTTATTGTACTTAAAAAATCAATATTTTAGAAAAAAAATCCAATTTTTAATACACTAAAATCTGGCGGAAAAAGTAGGAATCCTCTATTTTCAGAGGTGTTTTTGAGATTTTTTTCTATCGAGCCAATTATTAGGAAACATGTTTTGAAATCGATGAAAGTATTACTTATATCCTTGAGTATCGTGTATTTAAATTGCAGTACCATCCGGTACCTGGTTTATGAGATTTTCCATATCATGTTGGCACTATTTCGTAATTTCCGAGCCTTAAATTGAATTTCATTTCTGATGCTCCATTCATGAACTGCATCCATGTCCTCTGGAAGGCGCAGACAGTCCTCTTTGGACTCTATCTCAATCGCTAGTTTTAAATCATCAGCATATAGTAAGCATTTCGAGTGCTTAATGACAGAAGGGAGATCATTAATCAGCAATACGAAAAGAAGAGGCCCGAAGATAGATCCCTGACTGACCCCTGATCGCGTATGGTAAGGATGTGAGTCGTAGATACTTAGCCGAACGAATTGTTTACGATCTTTTAGGTAGTTGGCAACAAACTTGAGGAGTCCCGGCGTGAAACCCAAAGCACTTAATTTCGCAAGCAAGACGTCATTATTGACTCTATCAAAGGCTTTGCGAAAATCAAAATAGAGTACATCAGCTTGGTTGCCTCGATCTAGGCAGCCCGCAATAAAATCGGTTGCCTCCAACAAATTTGTATCAACCGACCTTCTCTTTCTAAAACCATATTGTTCGTTGGATAAATATTGCTCCACCTGCCTATAAACTTCCTTGTGTATAATCCTTTCAAGGACTTTTGCCGGTGTTGACAAAATTGCGATGGGCCTATAGTCCTCTACAGATAGCTTATTGGCGCTTTTAGGGATAGGTGTGACTCTAGATAGTTTCCATTGATCCGGATAGATTGCACTAGTTAGGGCTAGGTTAAAGATATGACACAGCGGCTGAACCAAAAATTTCAAACCACGTTTCAAGAACCAAGGTGGTATTGAATCAGGTCCGATCGAGCTACAAGACTTTAAGAACTTTATACTAGACGCCACATCCCCAGGTACTATTTCAAAGATGTTAATATAGTTACTACTGAGTGCCCCGTCAGCCTGGCTTAAATGATCCGTCTCTAATTTGGGCGTGTTAGGTAAGAAAACACTTGCAAAGTACTTAGCAAAAGCTTCTGAGGCTTTCACTCCGCTAACCGTTTGCCATCATGATTAACGCAGGGTTCCAAACCCCCCTTAGATCGTAGCCTCGAGATATGTTGCCAAAATCCCCTAGGATTCGCCGATAAATTATTTTCGATGTTTTCGAGGTAGGATTCACGGGCAGAAGCTATACGCGTTTTTAATGAAGCTCTAAGATTAGAAAAGTGATCATACGATTCTGGTGTTCCGCTGCACTTCCACTGACGATGCAAGGCCAATTTACGCATTGAGCCCCGGATTATTTCGTTTGTAAACCAAACGGGATATCGCTTGCTTGTCTTTTTACGATGCTTTTTGGGAATACAGGTGTTAAATAAATTATAAATAATACCGTAAAATTTATCAGTGCACAGTTGCACGTCGTTACATGCAAGCACCTCATCCCAAGAAGTTTCTGAGAGCAAGTCAAAGAGGAAATTTAAGTCTCCTTTATTGAAATTCCAGTCTTTGCTAGAATCGATATTGCTAAGCTCAATATGATGAGTACTACGATCCCCATCTATCATAATAGCAACATCAAGAGGAGGGTGATAATGGTCAGCCTTCACGAATCCATCAAAACATTGAACGGTCACCTCACGCACTTCAGTTGCCTCCCGAATCAAGACGACATCCAACACTCCTCCGTACGTATTCACCACATCATTCTTGTCAGATATGTTACAAAAAGATTTAAAATAACAGAAATAATTACGTATAGTGACAGATGCACTATTGAGGTTAAGGTCACCTAAAACAATAACAGTACCCTTAATTCTGTTGATGAAACTCTCAACCTTACAGAACCAACACATGTAGTCACTATCCTTGGCCCGGGGGTTAATGTATATAACACACACATGAATACTCTGGCCATGCCATAAAAATTTCGCCCACAGGTCTTCCCCACTATCAGTCTCCAGTGCAGCAAGTCGATCCAGAACGAGAGGCGCGCGAGCGGCCAGTAAGACTCCACCACAAGGAGTTTTTCTGTCTCTGCGTATTATACTCCACTCCTCGCTGATAAGCTCTGCATCCTCTACAGAACCATCAAGGAAAGTCTCTGTAGCTGCAGCGATATGATGCTCTGATAGAGATAAACTATTTCTCCAAGTCTTAAGCTTAGTCTTTAAACCTCGCACGTTTTGATATAATATATTAAGAGATTCGATTTTTTTGCCAAGAGCTCGCTGAGACCTTTCGGGTAGCTCGTGTGGCTTTCTGTGCATGAAAGGGCTGCAGATTTACAGATTCCTGGGCATCTGAGTTCGTTGTCTCATAGGGTTGCCGGAACGAGGCTGCCTCATTAGCAGGGGCTTGTGGGTGGTGAGTGTTTTTTGGGCGTCTTAAATTGACCCAGGTCTTTATCCTTGCGTTTATGGGCCAAACATCAACTGATAGGCATTTTTCGTAGTACGCAATAGGAATCCCGAGCTTAAAAGATTTATATTTCCCTTTTGGTGTGAGCTCGTCTACTGTGCATACTTCTGAAGAGCATAGCAATTGAAGGTATGCACGTACCTCCTCAGCTCCCGATTGCATGTTCCATAAATGGATGTATTTTCTTTCCTCAACGGCTTTAAGTGCAGTCACAGTGGAATCAGCAGTACCACGCCTCGATAACTGTGACCGTCTCTTTTTAGTAACTTCAATCCAGTCCTGTGTGTCATTTTCCTCTGATGGATGAACACTACTGGTGTTGTTGACTGTGATAACATTATTTAGATCTTCACTATGTTCTTTGGCTTTCATTTGTGGTTTTTCCTTCTGCGGTTTACGAGACGCCATCACATGAGTTTTTAGTACATTAGTTGCAGGCTGTTGAGTTTGAGCAAGCACAAGCTGCTTAGGCTGTATAGGTGCTGATCGCGGGGCTTTCCTTGGATCCAACTTGAGACAAGAATTAGCCGACGGAATATGAGCGTGGGTACTTGTTGTGTTTTGGGCTACTTTGGGCAGAAGAGTTTTGTTTGAAGGCGGAAGCTCGGCTACTACCGTTTCTGAATATTTAGGTTTTGGTGAATTCATAGCCATAGTAGTTTGTTGTTCCAGTTTGGCATACAAAGTTTTTACCTCATAAGCATAACTCTCAATTTTGGTTTCATAGGTACCTAATAATGATGAATGATTTGCTAGTTTAGCATCGTAAGAACCCAGCTTCTCTTCATAATAGGTTATGGCAGTTAAGGTCCGACTAAGATGATTCTTCATGACGTCAATTTCCAGACGCAGGCCTCGTATCTCCACCACCAGTTCATTCTCATTATCATCTGCACAGAAATTCCTAGTATCGGTATTACCCAGCTTCTTCCTATGGGTCACATTTGCATCACGAGTCCTCTTGCAAGAACCCACTGGAGTCAGGCTATTGTCACCACCTTTTTTTGAAGCACATGAGCATTCTGGACAGATCCAAATTTTGCAATCTTCTGCAGTAAGCTTTTTCCCGCCGGTACATAAGGCATGGTATACTTTATCACAGTCGTTCCTTGTGCATTGTAAAAACCCATCCTCTTCGCAGATTATGCTTCGACAAGCAACGCAGTTCATGGTTTAGAAAATGTTAGCTCGCAAAACAATAGCAAGCACAGTGAGTCTAATAGTGAATTTCCTTATTAATATGAGGCCAATGAAAAACTTTTTACTTAGCAGCTGGTATCTGAACACAATATTTACATTTAATACTGTCAATACGGATTGTCAATGTCGTATGTGCAATATTCTTACTTATCTCTGGTCAATACAATACTTCTGTGTGATCTGTGGTATATACTGTAGCCCGTTATCTGTGGCTGTACCTATGTTTATCCAATCAGCTGAGTCCAATCAAAAATTTCAACAAGTTGTGAGACAGAATAATTACCGTTTAATGTTTAAAAGTTATGGAAGTAAACAAAGTGATATGATATTTTGATTTCTCACCAAGTGTATTTATCCAATTCACATCACTCTTTCTGGGGCCTGAATGTATCCACCAATATCCACTGATTATAACCTTACTTATTCACTGATTTAATGTATACTTATGCAATGACTTATAGGTTGTCTAAATGCTTTTATTGTAGTAGCTGTAGTGTTCTATATATATAGTTCGTAGTATTTTGTTTAATAAAGGCATACCGCCGGTAAAAAAAAAATATAATAAATATTTTAGGAATATTTTTTTTCGATTTTGTGCTTGAGGAGTCTAGACCTGCTGAGAATGCTCCGTGTAGAAGCGAAACGCGTCGTAAATTCTTCCGCTTAGACTACGACAATTAGGCGGAATTGTCATTACATATATTTTTAAGATTAGATAAGTTTTTTCTACAATATTAATTTAATTTTTTCTTCACATATTTTTAAAATATATGTTATTATTAAAAACATAGATATTTCTCAACCATTTGACGAAATCTTAATCTTTATTATGACAGGCATCCTTCTCAGTCTACTATTTGGGCTCCGCAACATTGCATTGCACGAGACAGAAAGCTGAAATTTAGTTATTTGGCTTTGATCACTGATTAAAAACTACATGGTAAATCAGCAGTTTACCTTTTAATGCTTTAAATAACCGGCTGTACTCACGCGTATTGGTCGAGATTGTCGACCTAGGTTTCTGGCATATCCGATGCCCTTCATCAGGTGAATCACGCGTCTAAATCGCGGCCACGACTCCGCGCATCTGATACACAGTACAGTTTACCTTTTTCTTGGTCATATAGAGAACATGCTACATAACACAGCAGTTTCAGGTTCATAAATGTTTATAGATCTTTACTGTTACGGGGTCTGTAACAGTAAAGATCTAAAACTGTCAATTTCCACAGCCTATATTTTTTCTTATAATTTCGTTGTCTAAGTATCTATTAAATGAGCACATATTACATTTATTACCTTATTATCTGTGATAGGAACTACACATGAAACCCTTTGTGAAGTAATGTTATTGATTTTTTTATATCCATATTCGGTACAATACAAAAGAAGACTTACAGACGGACAGTCTGACAGTTAAGTGTTAAGTGTAATGAACATGGCTCCGGTAGCAAAAACATTGAAAAAATATACAACAAGCAACTGACATCAAACATAAATACGCATTATTAGGGCCCAAGTAACATTTAAGCGGAAAAATATTATATTTACCAGCGCATTACCAGCTATAAGTTTAATAAATGATGTACAAGAGTGTAAATATATGTTTAGGACTGTACTAAATTATAACTGTACAACTGTATACAGTATAGCTGAATAACGGCTGTATAGAGCCTACATTTTTACCTTTAGCTTAAAAATAGCATTGGAAAACGCTAAAATACAGAACGCTACGTACAAAACTGCGTTCAGCAACTTTATACAACAATAACTGTATATTGCTCTCAAATTATACTTTTGTATAACCTACTTCTGTACAAGAGCATTAAATATTGTTATAGCGTGAATATTGGTGTAAAATTACTCTATTGCTCAGCCTTCAAGTAAAGCTTGATAATAGCTGTACAACAGAAATCTAGGATACTCTTAGCAAGCAATTCCCTTTATAATAGTGTAATACAATTCTATCTCATGTAGAAGAGTTTAGATTTACTCCTTTTTAAAGCCTTATGCGATTGGCGTACGTTTTTCCCTTTCTACAGTTTTTCATGTCTTAGAAGATTAAAGTTATTATTATAGTGTTGGCATACACAATTATCCAGCTAATCGATTTTTAGTTAGTCTACTAAAAATAGACTTTTATTTTAAGTGTTTCTACTTTTTAAGAGCCTAATAGTTATATAATATATTCAAAAATTCATTAAAAACTAGAAAAAGACAAAAATGCCATGAATGAGGAATCGGATTGTTTTATTGAAAATATTTGTTTTATATATTATTTAGGTTACGTACAATAATAATCTTTTATGTAACACACATTGTGGTTTTATTTTTAGAAAGAATAAGTATAAAGAAAATACAAACATAAAATTAATCTTCTACATTACACATGACAAGAGGATGAATAACAATACGTTGCTAGGTAACATTGTCGATGACAAAGGTTAGATCCTTTTTACACAAAAAAAGTTTCTACCCTACAACACCCCCACTTAATCCACAATGTTTAACACAGAACTGGTGTTTCTGTCCAGCAACTCCCTTTGTTAGCATATCAGCAGGCATTAGGTTTGTTTCACAATATTCTATACATACAACCCTTTGCTCTGCTAAATCACGAACAAAATGATACTTAATATTTATATGCTTCGACCGTTTACCTATAGCAGGAGTATACACTAGTTTACTCGCACTTTGACTATCACTAAATATTGTAACAGTGTCTGTCCGGTCCGTCAGTTCAGCATATAACCCTTTTACTGAAACTACTTCCTTAGCAACCTCACAAATGGCAATATATTCTGCTTCAGCAGTACTCAAAGCTATACATCGTTGCTTCCTAGATTGCCAAGATATTGCAGCACCACCAAAAATAAGGGCATACCCAGAAAAAGATTTTGCGTCTGGGCTGTTCCCCCAGTCCAAATCTGCGTAAGCTATGATAGTTGTGATAGTTCTACTGTCCCCTTTAGATACCTAAGAACGCGTTTCAGAGCTGCCATATGAGTTGAATCATTGCATGAGTTGAATTGACTTAGCATCGTGACTGCGAATGATATATCTGGCCTTGTGCAACACGCTAGGTACATCAGTGATCCTATGATCTCTTGATACCGCGTATCATCAGTTTTTGGTGCAGACTTGAGATGAAGGTTTAGCTCAATCGGTGTTTTAACCGGCTTACATTCTAGCATCCCATATTTTTCTAGAATTTTCTTTACATACGTTTTCTGGGAAAGATGGATCTCTTGCTTATCCTTATCCCAATCAATTCGTATTCCTAGACATTCTCTTGCTTCACCAAGGTCCTTTATTTTAAAAGTACTAGCAATCTGGTCTTTCACTGTTTTAGCTGCACTCGAATTATTAGTAAAAATATAAAAATCATCTACATAAAGTGCAATAGCTAAAAACAGACCATCTTTTATCTTTGTGTAAACGCATTGATCATAATTAGATCTCGTAAAACCCATTCCCAAAATGTGGGCATGAATTTTGTCGTTCCAACATCGAGCCGCTTGTTTCAACCCATATAAGGATTTCCTTAGCTTGCATACCTTACGATCTTCCCCCTTTTGAACGAAAAATTCTGGTTGTTCCATATAAATTTCCTCCAGTATATCTCCATTAAGGAACGCAGTTGTCACATCTATGTGATTTATGCTTAGGTCCTTTTCGGCTGCCAACGCCATTAGCAGTCGAATTGATGAAATTTTTACGACTGGCGCAAATGTTTCGAAATAGTCAATACCAGGTTTTTGAGAATAGCCCTTAGCGACCAGCCTGGCCTTATGGCGCTGAACGCTGCCATCCGCACCAACCTTGAGCTTAAAAACCCATTTCGATTTAATGACATTTACATCCTTCGGTCGATCAACTAGTTCCCAGGTTTTGTTGGCCTTAAGGGAATTGAATTCGTCCTTCATTGCCTCCAACCACAATTTTTTATCTGAGTGCTGCATGGCATCTTCAACCGATACAGGATCGGAAACATCAGCTATGTGAAAGTTATATACCATGTTGTCATATATCTTAGGACGTCTTTCACGAACGGGGTAGCGTCGTTCAGTTGAAGAAACAACATCATTTAATTGATCAGCAGCATTTGTGGTCACTTGATCTTCCAAAACTTCTGCCACGGGATTATCTAAATCGACAGAATCAAAGAAATTTTCGCCTGAGTCTGACTCATTTGTTGAACTAGATGTACATCCTTGATCATCTACAAGCACAACTGGACTCCGTGGTCTAATTTCTTCTTCAATGCGTTCAATCTGGACATTCGGTCTAGACTCCGGTACCCCCACTGTAACAGTTTCAGTTAACTTTTGTACCTCTGGTTCAGTGGTAGGATGACTAGCCACAGGAATGTCATTATATAGATTTATATCCACAAAATCCTTCTTAGAAACAGTATGTGGTTTCTCTTTCAATACAGGCACATTTTCGAAAAATGTTGCATCTCGAGCAACAGTTATTTTTGTCGGATTACTATGCAAACTGATAAATCGGTATCCCTTCTGGTTAAGAGAATAGCCAGTCATTATCATCGGAACAGTCTTTGGATCAAATTTCTTCCTAGTATTATTTTTTATTAGAACCTGAGCCCTGGACCCGAACACTTTCAAATTCGATAAGTCAACTCGTTCTTTCGTATAAACTTCTTCCGGAAGCGTATCCTTTAAAGCCATGGTCGGAGATCTATTTTTTAGATAAACTGCACATCCAACTGCCTCTCCCCATAACTTCTTGCTAAGACCAGCATCGTGTATCATGCATCTTGCTTTCTCAGTAATTGTCCGTATAGTTCGTTCTGCCACTCCATTTTGCTGAGGTGTATACGGTGCAGACGTCTGATGTTGTATACCATGCTTTTTAAGAAATTCTCCAAAATCATGATTAACGTACTCTGTAACATTTTTTGTCAGTACGTAATTTTTTGATTTTCTTGCCCGTCTGATTTTCTACTAGTGCCTTGAATTCCTTGAATTTAGCTAATACTTCTGTTTTCGATTTAAGGAGATATGTGAAAGTTTTGCGACTAAAATCATCCACGAAAACCAAAAAATATTTATTACCACCATAGGATTCTACTTCCATTGGGCCTGCCAAATCCGAATGCAATAGTTCAAGCAAATCCTTTGCTCTCTTACCTTTCCTTTTCGGAAATTTCTTGACACATTCTTTCCCCTTGCAGCAGCCTTCACATGGTTCCGTGCTTACCGCTCCATATGACAGTCCATCTGCTAAACCTTTCAATTTTTCCATCAAAGGCCTACACAGGTGACCCAATCTTCTATGCCATAAATCAAAAGCATTAGAAGCTGTATCTGGAGGAGACGTAAGAACCATCGCTGCCTCTTTTTCTAAAACATATAAGCCGTTTTTTAGGGGTGCTGTTAACAACGGGTTAACACCTATATCTATATTATCTTTATTTAAAACTTTACAACAAGTTTTATCAAAAACAACTACAAAACCTTTACTACATATTTTACTAACCGACAGCAAATTTGTCATCAAACCTGGTACAACCAAAACATCCTCAAACCTTATTGAACGATCTTTAGCAAACACATTTCCCTTGACATTTGAAACAATTTTGTGATTATTCGCAGTTGTAACAAGCTTAGAACTGACATTTTCCTTGTTCTCCAAAATGTTTCTGTCTGACGTCATATGAGATGTTGCACCAGAGTCTATAACCCATTTGTTTTCACTGACCGTCGCCGACATAGCAGTTATCAGCCCAAGAGTCTCTTTACTATCCTTCTTAGTATTATGTGTAACCTTGTTGTTATTAGGTTTTCTGTCTTTGCACTGCCATTTATAGTGTCCTTTCTTTTTACATAGATGACATATAACAACCTTCTTGGTTTTGTCATTCTTTGACATAAGTACTGAATCATCTTCTTTCTGACTCGTAGTTCGGATATCATTCAAATTTTCTTCTTTAAATACTAATGTGCAGACAATGTTAGGCTTAAAATACGTCCTTAAATAACGACTATGTTATGCAAAAAGCTGCATTAAGGGGAACTAGAAGAGCAAGAGCTGTATAAACTAAAGGCGCCATTTTATCATAACCTATAAATTGCATTCCAATTATACAAGATATATTTTGTTATTTTTTTAAATTTCAGTACAAATTTACAAAGGATTTTAACTGTATAGTACACACAATTACGTTTACTACCAATAGAACAGTCCGAGTTACTCCTAAAACTGTTTTCAGATTTGGTCACATATTTGTTATTACAGAAAAAAATTATGTATATTCCTTATTTCGAAGGGGCGTGAGTTTTGAGCTTAAAACTAGTATACATATTCACATAAAAATATCAGTCGCAAGCATAACAACAACGATAAGCAGGAAATAGTACTTAGATATTAAATATTTATTTCACTTATACTTCACATATGGTCTCTGCCTTAGTGTAAAGTAAATTAAGAAATAAAATGGAGAATAAATTCAACAACGAATACAATTTTAATATATTTATTCTCCTATTAGGATTTTCACAAGCCTGAGTTTGTATAAAAGCATAAAAGGATAATAAGAGAATGGAAGCTGAATAAAATTATCTAAATAGTATCTTATAAAGCCAAATAGTACAGCTTTTATGCAGCTGTTATACAGGTAAATCTACACTTAAAGCTGTATAATTTTGGGGCCCATTTCGGGGTTACAAGGGCTGTATAGCTTGCTACACAGTCTTTATACAGCAACGTTTAACAGCCTGTAGTAAACAATTAGTCCATAATATAGCTTTTATACAGTTTAAAATGTTACTTGGGGGATAACTCAAATACGTCAGATCAGACTCAAATATAAATGGGACCACATGGCAAGCACTAGCTTTCGAATACGAAATAAAAACAATTATCATCGGTTACACCCTGTAAGAGGTTATAAGATAAAACACACAATATAATTCAGTCAAATTAAGAACCTCCTCAATTTTTACACGACTGTCCAAAAAAGGAGTGTTATGTTTTCAGGGTTCATGTATGTATGTATGTTTGTGAATTACTTTATTCCGCCACAACTTCTAAACGGCTAAACCGATTTTAATGTTTGATATATCATTAGATTTGGATTAATATCGCGGGTGACACTAGGTACTAGGTACTGACTTCGACAAGTTATTTGACACTCTTGGGTGTTGAAGTCGATTCCATTTTTTGGTAAAAAAAATTTTTCACTCTTTTTAGTGACCCTTGCTACTTACGGGATCGATTATCATTCATTGTCAACGACTATACTTATTTCAGTTATTAGAGTGAAATAACTCAAAATAGTAACTCAAAAACGGCCCGATTTTGATGACATTTAAAATGAGACCAAACGACAAGCATCAGCATCATATACGTAACTTGTAGTTTTAATTTCAATGGAACGATAAACCGCTAAACGAAAACAAATCATTTGCAGTCGGGGTTTTTTATCTTTTAATTGATTTATACTTGTATGAAGTCAGAACAACGTACATGGACAATGTAAGAAGTAGACCGATAGCGTCATAGGTGAATAGCTACTTAGTCTCGTTTATGCGCTACGTTTGTGTGATACGATATTTAGCACAAAGTGATTTAGAGACACTACGCTTAGATACACGGCGAGCTAACATTTTAATTGTTGTGTTGGATCTATCTGGGTCATCGATATCGCCACATAAGGTCCGAGTAGCAGAATCTCTGCAGGCACCTACGAATAAATAATGAATTTATTCGTAGGCAGGCACTTCAATTGACAGTAGAACGCCGATTATCCGAACGCGCCGATTAAACGGACGATTTTTATATTACGCTTAAAACCGATTCGGGTAATTGTATCCAAATCGGTTTTAAGCGTTGCATAAAAAATTAAAACTTAAATACGTAATTTTTGTTTTGTTTTAACAAGTTGGAACTCGCTGGAGTCCAGATATATTTTACATTGTATTTTTGTTAAGCCCTGATCGAGTTGCTACTTACTCAGATCGAGATGTTCAATTGAGCGTTATTGTTGAACTGTGTTTATTAAACTTTAAGTTTATTCTATGTGTGACAGTTCGTTTTTCTTTATTACCAGTCTATGTTCGATTATCCTCGACACTTGTCCCAATTAATTCGGATAATCGGCGTTCTACTGTACTCTCAACGTATTCTTGTCAAGTGCTAATTATTAATACAGTCTGTTGTTACTACTATCGAAATGAGCGTTCCGAGTAACACAATGGGAGGAGTCAGTGTAAATACAATGAGATGTTAAACTAAAATTTAATATTCTTACGATGAACGTAACGCAGCGATTACCGATAACATTTGTACGTGCAGGGCAATAGTTTAAATTTATGCGAACGATCTGGACTTAGATAAAAAAACACATAAGTAAATTTAATCTCAGTATACATTTTTAAAAATAAATTCTAGGCAAGGTAATATTACGAGTATAAGAAAAGCGATTTGTTACTTCTTGCCCACTAAACTACTGAACTTTTTTTGGTGATATTTCGTACAAAGGATTCGTGGAGACGGATTTTCAAAACGCCGAATGTGATGTGTTTTTGGAAACATGCAACAAAAACTTATGCTCAAAACTTTGTTTCGGAAACACACACGTCATATAAATTTTCATTTTGACCATAGACAAAAATGTTTAATTGTTATTGTGAAATCTTCCGTCTTATTGAATCGACGCTGCTAGCTTTGTTGCGTGTTTTTTGGCAGTGTACCGACGCTGCTAGCTTTGTTGCATGTTTTTTGGCAGTGTTCCGAGAAATAAGGCAACCACGTAAAGGCGGGTCTGCTGCCAATTTTCTTCGAAACATAGAGCATAGACCTGCACACAAAACCTTGTTCAGCGTAGTGAGAGACTGGCCTATACCACGGAATCTTATACACAAAAAACTTTGTTTCAGAAACACGCACTGTAGAATTTTATTGGTTTTTTTTATGCATGATCCTTTGACCACTATCTCACCTGATGGTAAGTGATGATGTGGTCGAAGATATTGTTCAGGCTAACCTAGATGCCCTACCACCATGCTATAACCACTGCCATCCGAAGACAACAACCGGGACCGACGGCTTAATGTGCCCTCCGAAGCACGGAAGCGCTCAGTAGTAATGTCACCAGCGGTCACCCATCCAATTCATGACCGAGGCGGACGTTGATTAGCTTTACTGATCGAATCGGTTGATGTAGTACCTATAACTTGTTCTGTGATTGATTCAAATGCCCAGTGCCCTTTCCCCCACAACCGAGTTATGGGTGAATTTAAATTTTCATCAATGTTTAGGGTGAACCTAAAAGCCACGAAACGCATAAAAACATATGCTTCGATCATAGAAAAAAGTTCTTGGTATTCCAAATTCAAAACTATTTTTCAAAAGAAAACGGAACCAACTTTCAACACTGTAAGGTAGAAAATTGTGGAAGTCAAACCATACTAATATGAGGTCGGTGTTTGGTACCGACTTTTACAAATTATTTCATGCTTTTTAGTAGCTGTTGGAAGTCGGTTCGGTTTTTTATAACTTTTTTGGTGATAAAGACTACCTGTTTACAAGATCATTCACCCTAAAATATCATTCATGGTTGACAACAGCAAAATATACCATAAATAATCCAGGTAATCGGACACATTTTTCAGTAAATTGACTATATACTTTATAAACTATACTCACCCGATTTTGATGAAATCTATATGTCACATAGGGTTATTCCCTTTTGAATAAAAAAAATATATTAGGACCACTGTAAAAAAATAAAAAAAAAAGCGTTGACTTGCGAAATTGCGAACCTTCTCCTTTTTTGGGAGTTGGTTAAAAACATTGGCAGGGTCAGGGCTATCCGAAGGTGCGAGTTATATCCATATATCATGCATAATTAAGTCGAGGGCATATGTTTTGGCTATATATGAGTATTAAATATATATACGGAAGATTAATTATTATACCTAATTAGCGACATAAGTAGGTTACCGGAAGGCATCAGAATTATATGCAAATTACTTTCAAGTCTAGAATTAATTAGTTCTAGAGCACAACGGGTACTTTCACAAGACTAGAACAAAACGGCACTTACCTTCATTACTGCAGTTATTATCACCTTTCGAATCGACTAGCCGACCATCGCACGTTTCACAATTTTCACTTTACAGTTTACACCGCCACAAAACAAAAGATCGTGTCTTATCTTTCTACACTGTCTTGCTTTGATTTGATTTATGAATGCGGCGGACTTCTCGTCAATCTCGTCATGCTACAATGCTGTGATTTTTTGTCTGTTGACGAAAAATAATAGCTTATTGATCGACCACACTACCACAATTAGACATTTTTAAGAAATAATGTGAAGAATGTCGTTCGACTGTCGTTATTTCGTTGTCATGACCAATGGTTTACTGGCTAAAGAAGGTACCTACAAGCACATAAATTACCAACTGAAGAGTTTGATTTGCAAAAGGTATTATAAAAATTTATATCTATATAATAATGATACAATTTATCAGTCTATTTGGTCTCGACTTAGCTGGAGGTTTCGTCCATATCTGACATAATCAGTGAGAACAGTATATTTTATAGGCATACCTTAGTAGATTACAAATTGAATAGTATGTACACATATACATGAACCTATTATAGCACACATACAAATTACCTACGTATAAAAAATAATATTGTATTTTCATAAATCATTATAGGTAATTATTTACGTAACATTCAACTGCTTTTTTGACAATAGGGTGAAACAGATTATTGACCGTGTGGGACAAGTAATTAAATTAAGGTTTTGTGTTTGATATCCGAATTGATGAGTAAATTATTTCAGAAAATAAATACACTGTAAACTACTATTGTTTATTCTGTGTCTAAGGTATGGGATCCAATTGATTTAGGTATGAATTAGATGCTAAAGATGATATACATTATTCTTTATAACGCGTCTGTATCTGCCTATTAGTGCTTATCCCTTCGAATTAATATACGAGCTGTGCATGTTGTTATTAGACTTTATATTTATTAAATTATTTGGGGCAAGTATGAATGAAGAATTTAAAATAGAAAAACACCTGCTCATTGTCACAATTATTCAATAACATTCTAGAATAATAATATTTAAAGTTAAATATGATTAAGTAGATAATACATGTCTTTGTTATGATATGACGTTTGATAAGTTGAATTTGACCTCAGTCTGATTAATAAGTAAATATTTATGTCACATGTGATTATTTTATCATCCAAATGATTGAGTATGAGTGGGTATTCGATTATGAAGGTAGCTAATTTTAATATGTATTCAAATAACACTGCCAGTGCCAGCTAAATCTAACAGCCAGTATATTCTACGTCCGACAAATTCCAACTTTTATGGGATTCACCGCTTTTCATTCGAAATTCACTTTTTTATGATAATATTTACGATGGTTATTTGATTTATTTAAGATTGTTATCTATTAGATTCAGGCAACACTTTACTGAAATACATTTAATAAAAGATTATAATTTTAGAAAAACACTTAAATAAATATAGTTATGTGTTTATAAAGTGTTTTCTCTTTGATCGTGCCCCGATCCTCGAGGATTCAAGACCTGATGATGCTTCGTGTAGAATCGAAACGCTAAATTATTATGTTTTGGCTACATAGCGGTTATGACGTCACGTCATTTTCACAGAAAACTTTACCGGAATAATAACGAGATATATTAAATATTGTTATACAAAGTAATAATTTTCAACATATTTGTTATTTTTGGATAATTTTTACATTAATGTAATTAACTGAAGCTAAAACTGACTACTTACTATATCTCACTATCATAAAAGCAATTTAGAAAATCAACTGAGTATTTTTGTACTATACAAGATTCACATGGCACTTGTAACACAAAAATCCAATGTTTAAACGAAAACACTAAAATAATGACTTAGAAAATTGCGGGTGCGTGCGCGCACGTCCAGCAACTATAGGGATCACGTTCGAATAATCGGAACACTGACGGCAAGACTTCGGAGATAACGAGTTAGGTACAGTGCAATGTTCTTGGGTTCATTCGAGTGCGTGATTGTCCACGGCTAAGTGCCGGGATTAGTCAAAATCGTGAGTTTGATTATGCACTACCTACCATGATGATTATGGTTACGGATGTCCCTTCCTTCGTCGAAAATTATAATCTAGGTAAGTACCTACCTATATCTCGTTTATGTGTGAATAGCGTCGCCGTTGCTTTCAAACGGTTCATGGAATTTTACAACCGACAGCGAATCGTTTCTACGATTTTACTCAATAAAAAGAGACCATTCAAGAGACTGCTTTATTGAATATTTTTTTTAAATTCTAAGCCTTGTTATTTACATTGCAAAATAACATTTAAAACTCGGTGTTTCCAGAATTTATTGATGGCAATTCCATGATTACACGACTGCCCAAAAAAAGGAGTTATGTTTTCGGGAATCATGTATGTTTGTTTGTGAGTTTCTTTATTCCACCATTACTTCTAAACGGCTTACCGTAACAGCCGGCTCCTCCACTGCTGAATACAGACTCCCCTATGAAGGGAGTATTTGCCATAATCCTCACGCTTGGCAGGCGTCTTGGGGATCGCAGTGTAAGTTGGCAGTTCTTTAGAAGGCGCTGCTGACCACCTTCTAGTATTTTCCCTTAGTCGCCTCTTACGACACCCATGGGATGATATCGGGAGGTGCAATTATAGCCTGGCACCCCACGGGGCACTAAACCGATTTTAACGTATCAGGTATCATTAGATTTGTCTTGATGATGCAAGTGACACTAGATACATAAAAAAACTGGCTGATTTTAGTCATCATGTAGTGAGATTTTTTTCTTTCATGTCCATCGAGTGTGTTATCCAAGTGAAAGGCTATATACATTATATATATATATATATATATAAATATAAATATGTAAATTATTAAATAAATTTATACTTGTTTTCTTCATTCAAAAAGGAACTCCTTTTCAAAAAATCATTGTTTGGATTTAGAAAAAAATATATATCAATTTCAAATATTGTGGCAACAAATCTGTGCTGAAGGTTTTGTCATAACTTTTTTATTAATAGATTTTCAAGTTTTCCGCTTACTTGTAATAAATTATTTGAAAAATTATTTTTGTTTGGCAATACTTATTTTCATATCTAAAGATAAAATATATTATAAAACGAAAAATTGGTCAACCACACACATAGACATTAATTAAAAAGCACGGTAAAATTTGTGCACCTATAATTTTACCGTGTTTAAACATTGGTATTGAAAAAATTGCCCTTGGGGGGTGCCGGGTTAGAATGTTAGCCCCCATTGCTACCTTTGGGTGTCGTAAGAGGCGACTAAAGGTAAAACACCGGAAGGTGGGCAGCAGCGCCTTCTGAGTAACAGATATCTTAAATTGCGTTCCCCAAGCGTGGGGATTATGGCATACCCCCCCTTAAAGAGGGAGGCTGTTGTTCATCAGCGGACAATCCGGCTGATATAGTATAGTTTATAGTATAGAATCAAAAATATGACGAAACTACTTTTTTATGGAAAGCGCTATGAAGATAAGCCTTAGGTTAACTGATATTTATCTGCATAAGCTGTACCTAAACAAATTTTGATTATTTTTTCTCTCTTGGATAGATTGCATATGCAGTGCATTCAAATTAAAGTTTTTGGAAATGCAATCCACTTTGTCACTATATTATATAATAGTTACTACGTAGAGGTAATACTGTAACAGCCGGATCGTCCACTGCTGAACACATTCTCCCCTATCAAGGGGGTATTTGCCATAATCCCCACGCTTGGCAGGCGGCTTGGGGATCGCATTGTAAGTTGGCAGTTCTTTAGAAGGCGCTGCTGCCCACCTTCCAGTATTTTTCTCTTAGTCGCCTCTTAAGACACCCACGGGATGATATGGGGAGGTGCAATTCTAACCCGGCACCCCACGGGGCAAGCGGTAATATTGATATGAAATTAATGATTATTGAGTTTCACATGCAGTGTGATGAGCATCTGACATGCTCGAAACCCGGTTCGACCTAAGATTTTTTTCTCACTGGGGTCGACGTACTCGATCCCCAACGTGAGTGTTTTGCCGGTTAGTGTATAACAGTTGGTAATTGTAATGTATAAATGTCAATATGTGCTCGACATCACCAATAATCACAACGATTAGATCATCCAATATGGCGTCTTATATCTCTTTTTTTCTCATGAACGACGGACACACAAAGCATGGACATAAATCATTAGAGTATTATCCTAAATCGAAAAAATACCTATTTACTGTAGTGTACATTGCCTACCCCATATAATATTAAGCATGGCGATAGCCTCAAGAAATCAGTGTGTGCTCGCTTGTTATTACCTAAATATCTTACTCTTACTTAAGAGGTGCTGCACCTGCCACCCTGAGACATACAGTAGTTAAGTCTCATGTGCCTGTAATTTAACTAGTTCTCAATGACTGCTGCCGGAACACACTGTTAGGCAACATAGTTTCTATTTGAGGATAGCTAGCCAGGGGAGCATTCGCAAAATGCCCTTCCACTATGCGGTGAAGCTCAAACCGTGGACTCGAATCAAACCATGGACCTACGGCACGGCAGTCCATTGCCATTATGGCTATCATTACTTCAAATATAATATTCAGTTCATGATATTCTAACAAAGAAAAACTATGTTACGAACCATATAATTTTCATCAAAACTCATTTGAACAAACCACTTTGTTTTTAGGGAGGACATAGATGCTGGCTACTGACTGTTTGGACGTCCAACTCCACCGGATTTTGGACGAGGGAAGGCCCTACTATAGCCCGGGAGGCTACTATAGACGGACGTAGAAGGCGAAAAGCGCCTTCTACCTCCGTCTCCTGCGGTCGCCGAAAGGAGGAGTTGACAGCAAGCTCAAGGGCACCACTGTGGTTCGGACCTCGGCTTGAGTCGCTGCCGAGAGACATTGGGGGAATCGGAACTAATTGCCCCGGAGTAACCTCTAATTACCGCACACCGGGGATGTTACCTGGACGACTTGCGGACGGCGCTAAAGCTGCCAACGTAATGGCTGCGATGGGGTTATCCGGGCCCTCTAATATCTGCCGTGGTCGGCGACGGGGAGTTGAACAAACCACACTGGACAGGTTTTATTTATAGCTAAATAGCTGCCATTCTAAGACAACCGGGACTAAGCTTAACGTGCCCTCCGAAGCACGTGCACGCTCAGTAGTAATGTCACTAGCGGGCACCCATCTAAGTCATGTCTGTGGCTTAACTTAGCTGATCGGTTAAGAACGGCTAAGCAAACTTCGTTGCGAGTGCTTCAAGTTTGTGTATTTGTATCACAATTGCAGCGACCTTAGTTACACCTTTTATTGCGTGTACATTACGAGAGCAGCTGTGCAACATTAATTGTAAATCGATTTGGAAATAAGCTGAAACCTTTTCCGGCCATCTGTTGTGATTGCAATATGTTGGAGTAGCGTTAAGCCTGCACCGAGGCAGCGATGCGTAATTGTGGTTCGTTTGATCCCTTGCTGTATTTTCATTTCTTAATTTTGAGTTATGTAATCAATATATATTATATTTAAGGATTCATTCTATAAATCATACACTTACTTAACGGAGAGTAATCCGTATTTGAAAAATAAAAAAAACAACATGTTTTCTATAACGTATACACATTACATTTTTCAAATAGGTATTAGTTTTTATTATACGAAGGAAATACTCAAATTCACGCACGGTCCGTCTATTTTAGTCAGAGCCGCGATGCTTTGTCCCTATCCACTTTAGTAATTATTCGGCCGTCGGACGGGGACGGATGCTGTTGGCGTGCCCTACTTAGGCACACATACGCGGCGCTTCTAAAATGCTCGGTGCGCCCTTACGTGCGAGAAACGGGAACAAATACTAAATTGACGTTTTGTATTCGCCTATTTCATTCCTTGAAAATGCATCTATAGAGCAATAATTGTTTTTCATAAAATCTAGGCCAGCTATATATACTCGCCCCTGTAATTTCGCTTTTCTGCAACTTATCTAATTCAACGGGGCAATGCTGGGCACGCTGCTAACTGGGAGTGAGCTAGAGCATTTAGACTGCCTAGGAGTCTGCTATGACTTATAGGTTGTCTAAATGTTTTATTGTAGTAGCTGAAGTGTCGTATATAGTTCATAGTATTGTATGCCTTTATTAATGTATTTTAATAAAGGCATAGTCTATGTACATATGACCCTAAAATCACAGAAGCGCCGTTATTACCCCCAAGATCTGAGGACTACCAGACAAAGAGGATAGAACCTTTGTGGCATATCGACGCATCGCCATGCGCAATCTTGATTGTTTTTAAAGTTTCGTACACGATGTAAGTGTTGTATACGGGTAGAGGGCACTAATCCAAAAAGACAAGTATGTGGTAATCCTAAAGGTCACATTTCTGAAATTATTGGTAAGTAAAGATCACGTTATGAGATTGTAGATATTGTAGATTGTAGACTTTTGAAGTGCTCGTTTCGAAGTTTGCTTAGCTGTTCTTAACCGATCAGCAAAGTTAAGCAACTTCCGCCTGGGGCATGACTTGGATGGGTGACCGCTGGTGGCATTACTATCGAGCTCTTCCGTGCTTCGGAGGGCACGTTAAGCCGTCGTTTCCGGTTGTTGTCTTAGGATGGCAGTCGTTATAGCATGGTGGTAGGGTATTTTGCGAATGCCCGCCTGGCTAGCTACCACCCTCAAGTTGAAAATCTGTCGCCAAGCACTTAACAGTGTGTTCCGGCAGCAGTCCTTGAGAACCAGTAATTCTAGGTTAGCCTGAACAACATCTTCGACCATATCATCCCTTACCATCAGGTGAGATAGTGGTCAAAGGCATATAAAATATATATATAAATATATTAGTTCCTAGGTTGATGAAACTTTAATGTGTCCAAGTAAGTTTCAATTTACATTTGAGATAATCGCGTAAACCTTAAGATATACTTGTTAGTCCAGAAGGACTAGTTTTTTTTCGAAGTACAATTATTAAATTACCTACGTCATAACAATTATTAGTATTCATTACGTATAAATCCAACAAAACGTTGATAAAATTATGTATAGACAATTGAGATATGGTACTACGTACAATAATATCTCAATAAAATACTATTTTTATATCTCTATGGCCTATACCATTGAGATATTATTGTACGTAGTACCATATCTCAATTGTCTATACATAATTTTATCAACGTTTTTTTGGATTTATACGTAATGAATACTTTTTCTGTGGTATAGGCCTATTTTGCAGAAATAAATGTTTCTGTTGATCGTTACCTTTTAAAAGTAGATAAAAAAACTGATCAAAGCGCGAGTTAGACTCGAACACCGCAGCTTCCTTAACAACACAGACTGTACCAAACCAATAAAATTTTATCCATACAGATCGAGATCAGACAGACAGACATTTGTCATTGGGTCAACATTCTACACCAAATATCAAAATTTCAGGTTTGTAATGAATTCCGAGTATGAGTTTATGATACCCGTGACATACATAAAGAGGGAAGGATACACACACACACACAGCGGAGCTCCATTAATAGGACTCTGATTTGCCCCTTGGACGAACCAGAAAACATTCGCTACACCTGTATAAGAAGGGGTTTCTAACATATACAGAGTGAATTTTTGAGACGGGACAGTAAGGCCGTTATTGTTCAAGGAAAACGTTTTTAGGAGACTATCCATAATTTTTTAAGATATTCTGAATGGCATCTACAGATTTTGGAAAAAATGTACAGTCAGAAAGAAAATTTTCATTTTGTTTTGATTTGACTGAGGTTTGAATACTAGAAACGTCAGTAATCACGAAAAACTTTTTCCATACATTTCGGTAAAAGAGTCAAACCTAAATTAGTTCACTACTAAATTAGCCAAACTTCTTGTTATGGGTAAACCCGCTATATTAACCGTTATTAAGAAGACTGGCTGAAAAATATAGATAAGTAAAAACTGCAACTAACGGGTAAGGTGCCTGCCCTTACTTTCCCGTCTCAAAAAGTCACATGTATGTTTCGCCAGAAATGTTTTTAGTCCTACATAATAGGAGCGTACCTTTTGTCATCTACCAGGTACAGCTACAAATTACGTAAGCAAGCCGTTGATGATGAAAAATGATTATATAGTAAGTAGTAGCAGGGACTTGGAATTCAGCGGTCGTTTAATTTGTGGCCCGGTAAAATGTTACCCGATTTTTGTTGTAACTTTTTGGGGAAAACTTTGTGGTAGGTACTGATTGTGGCCCTGCAAAAGGGGACAAGTTAATACTACTTTTGTCCAGAGCCGGTGCTTAGCTTTAGTTCGTTATTTTTTTATTTAATTTATGTATTGGTTCATTGTAAGTGAGATAATTTTCATCCACTCTTTAAATTTTTGTCCGGTTATATATTCTGAAAAACACCAATGGAAAACAAGCAATGAAACTTGCTGCTTGGCGGAAAAATTAACTGAAATGTGGTACTTTATAGCAGGTTTTCCTCACATGGAGTCTTACCAATTACTAAGCGGGGGATTTTAACGAGATGTCGAGACAGAGCCAGCCGTATCAAAACCCATTCATGAAATGCACCTACGGTGAATCACCATAATAATATTGTACCAGGAAATAAGAAATCAATGGGAGTTGCGCAAGGGAGTAATGAACAATTGATCAAGGCTGGGCATTGGCCTGTGACGCTTTGCGAAATCTGGCGGTCTGAGCATTGTGCTCACGGCTGCTGTTTCGAAATCCCGTTGATCGATATCCAATTTGACTTCCATTTCAAGAATAATTCACATGCAAGATATAATAACTGCAAGTGCGTGTCGGGTCATACTACTGATCTAACGTTGCACTTCGGCCAAACCATACTAATGGATTTCGAAGCCCAACCATAGGAGATTTATTAATCGCTTCTGTGCTTCGGATATAACACGGGGCCCGCCACGCCGCGTGCTGGATTATGTCCCATGATTCCCTCTCAGTATGAGTGGAAGGTTCGTGAGCAATGGGAACATGATTAGCTAGCACGAAATACATTTCGAGCACAAAAGTAACATCTAATTTCATCCGTGATAGTTTCATGATGCCAAAGGGATTAAAAATAAAAGTGGTGGAACGCCAATTAAATGTCAAACCCTACTTCAAGATGAGATCCAAACGATCTATTGAAGCAGTGATGGCGCAGTGGCATTGGCTATGGACTGCCGCGCAGCAGGTCCATGGTTCGAATCCCGCCGCGGGCTTGAGCTTCACCGCATGGTGGAAGGGGTTCTTTCGAATGCCCTAGCGACCACCCTCAAGTTGAAAATCTGTCGCCAAGTACCTAACGGTGTGTTCAGGCAGTAGTCCTTGAGAGCCAGTGAAATTATAGCGCGTTGTTGTAGTCACAAGTAACCTAACGCTCCTCCTCGCTTCGCTCGTCGTCGCACCTAAATATGACTTTGCCCTAGACTAAATGATATTTAACCCCTTTTTATAACTTTTACCAATGTGTGTCGTGAATTATTAATAATTACTACTAAAAGTAATACATTTCGATCGTTTATTTGTGTAAAATTTTGTGTCAATTATCACTTTATCTAAATTGAGTAGACATTATATTATTATATAATGGCTAGACAGTATATATAATATCCAGATTTATTACTTTGGCTGTGACATATATATGTCTATCTCTTAGGAACAACCCACAATAACCATTTTTATCCCTATCTTTTTACGAGAAATAATGGATTATTTACGAAGCGATTTTAAGCAATACAACATTAATCGTTATCGAATTAGGTACATATACCTTAAATACATATAATCAATATGGCTCTTTACAACATGTTATTAATATAAACATTTTCGAAGATATTAGAGATTACATATTTAGTATCAGCATGGCACCCGTGCGAAGTCGGGGCGGGTCGCTAGTATATAATATAGGTACCCTATTTTTATATACACAAATGCCTAAATAATACAATAATATGCAGTCAGACTGCCTATGTTACTTTGAACTGGGAAAAAAATATTCACAAAACGAACTGTCAATCAAACGCATTCTCTCGGCAGGACTGTAGTACGTTTTTAATCTGGTAATGAAATACTTTCTTATAACCATTCGGCCCTGGTAATCACACATCATCTACATCCAATGGCGCAGTAGTTATAGAGGCGGAAGTTGTTCTCGTCAACGTCAGTTCCCGTTTGAGGTACCGTTGCTGGACCTTTGGTTGAACAATAAACGCATATTATACTGTTAGAGCCAAGACTAGATACTTACTGCAATGTTCATTTCAACGGAAGTATAGCGCTTTCAATACAAACTTGAAGCAATGATGGCTGAGCCGTTATAGGTATGGACTGCCGTGCCGCAGGTTCTCGGTTCGGTCCCCGCCGCCGGCTTGAGCTTCACTGCATGGTGGAAGGGCACTTTGCGAATGCCCGCCTGGCTAGCTACCACCCTCAAGTAGAAAATCTGTTGCCAAGCACTTAATAGTGTGTTCCGGCAGCAGACCTTGAGATCCATTAAAATTACAGGTACACGAGACTTAGCAACTGTATGTCTCAATGTGACGGGCGCAGTGCAATTCGTCTCATGACGAAATGCATCTGTTATAGGCAGTGGCTAATCCTCTTAACATCAGGTGGGCCTCGTGATTGTTCTGTCACAATCACATAAAAAATAAAAACGTAGTTTCGACCTATTTTTTATACTATAAAGTGCCAAACCTGACAAGCCGGTGCTTGATGGTAAGCATCACGTCAGTCCATTACAGTTACAGTGTCACCATTGTGTGTGACAATGCACTGCGCTCGACACATCTAGACATTAGATTTTAAGTCTGTTAGCCCGGTATTTTAGTTTAAATATCAAGTATTCAAATTTTGTAAAATGTTGCATGTCTTTGAGCCTTTTTTTTTATTGCTGATAGGTTAGCCTTTGACCACAATCTCACGTGATGGTAAGTGATGATGTGGTCGAAGATGTTAACAGGCTTAACCTAGAATAACTGGTTCTCAAGGACTGCTGCCGGAACACACCGTTAGGTGCTTGGCGACAGATTTTCAACTTGAGGGTGGTCGCTAGCCAGACGGGCATTCGCAAAAATGCCCTTCCACCATGCGAGCCTGATATCTAAGTATGCTTCTTGTTCTGCAGTTCATCGTATTATCTTGTATTTAATCTCTAAATGTGAAACAGAAAAATCGCTAAAAAAAACTGAATTATATTGAAAATACATAATTTTACTAGAAGTTAATATATTGACGGTTTTCTGTGAGAACTGAGTGAGAACATTATAAACGATTTATCTTCTGTTTTACCTTTTTACAAAAAGGTATATTAGTTTTAAAATTGTTTTAGAGTTTTTACTAAATTATCCTATTTTATAAATTTTTTTCTTAGGGTGCTCAGTTAATGCACACGCACACGAGCATGGATGCAAAATTTTAGCCCGTTTGAACGTTTGGTATTTAAAAGACGACGAAACATTGTTTCTTTTTTTTAATGCAATCTTGAATAATCTTGATGGATCAAGCTCGAGGCGCACCTCATGTTAAAGTACAAGGTAAAACATAAAATTAGTTACAAGTGGCGAACTGCACTGCACCCATCACCCTGAGACATGAAGTTATTACATAATTTTACCATACCCTTCAAACCGGAATACAGTAATGCGAACATAACTGCTTGGCGGTAGAAATAGGTTTGGATGCAGTACTTCCTCAGACGAACTCGCACAAAGAATCCTACTGCTAGTTAGTAAAAGTTGTATGGAAAGCAACAGGCAGCCTATTTATAATTCTGGTATGCCAGTTATCGCATCAATTATGTATGTTCAAAATTAGTATTGTTTTTTTTTATGGAAAATCTTATTTTCACATTATGGGATGAAATAAATAGTAAAAAGAAAAAGTGGCAAACCAGAAGCATATTGGATATTAGGCTCAAGAGCATGCATGCAAAATTTCAGAGTATATTGCTGCATTGGTATTCGCTGTTCTCATGGGGGACTGCTCTAACAACAGAGAAGACGCCACAATAACATATTGTGAATACTACGGGACGAAGCAAACACATAACTGCTTGGTGGTAGGAAATTTTGGAAAAGCCCGCCTGGCTAGCTACCTCAAGTAAACAATCTGTTGTCATGCACCTAACGGTAGGATTATTATATGTTCTATGCTAACGGTGTATTCTGACACTTCTGACTTCTGTGGCAGCTGATCTTGAAAGCCAGTAATTCTAGGTTAGCCTAAGCAACACACACACAAATAAGCTATCTCTGGCTTCCTAACTACTACATCAAATGAAGCTTAAATATAGACATTGAGAGTACAAGATAAATTTTATTTAATTTAGAACTAAATTAAATAAGAAATTTATTAATTGTATAAATATATAAGAGGATATAAAATTTATAATACAGAGTTATCAAGGGTTATACCAAGATACAGGCTGTGCCTAGTTTGGAACCCATTGCCTAAACATGCATGAATATACTATATTAGGAATATTTAGATTGGAAACTAGGAATATTATAATTATGTATGTATTTGTTAACACTTTTATGAATAATTAATAAACAATAAGCAATTCCAGATTAAAAAATAAACATCTTGCAGCACATCATCATTTTCCCTTAGAAGCCTTTAACGACATCCAATAGAATAGAAGTTTATTAAAGAATACTTAGTCCTTTCATATACCTAAACAGGGAACTGTACGGAAAATTATAACGCCTGAAAAGGCTTCATGGCAATAAGTACATAACACATGCTCTGTTAACTACGTAAGGCGTTGCGAGTCATAATCTTCCTACCCTTATTCACTTTCCTTTAAAAAAGAAGTCTTTTTTAAAGGAAAAAAAAAGGACTTTTTTAAAAAGGACTCTCAAACAATACACTAAATATGTAGATCATAAAATCATATTATACATGTATGTTTTATGTGACATCACTAGGAGCGTCACAAGAAAGAATAGTTCCAGAATTTTCTCGTAACTCAAGCATTTCCCCAGCATTGTGTTCGTGTAGTTAAAAATGACAAGGAACGCCCCAACCATAACTTTGTTGGTAGTTGACGTTGAAATGCAAAATGCGATTGCAAAGAACATAATTGTCCGAGCGATCGACGTTCCACGTGGTTCTGCTTCGGCAAAAATGATTTCGTATTCTAACATCGATATTTTTGCATTAACGCCTGATAAGCGACTTGCTTATTGTTGCTTATAATAGCTTTCTTATGTTTGTCCAACCAAATGTCCAGATTTCCGGTTGTTCTCCTCTAGAGGTCGCATTTCTCAACCGATTCTCTTGAAATTTGGTGAGTAGCAACTCAAAAAATCTTAGGTGAGCAGGTTCGATATTCACATGAAATCTTTTTTCCGATTGCTATTTGGATAATTTAAATAAAACAGTGGAATATATAGTGGGTTAAGGAGGTAACAAATCATATTACCCGCAAGATCCTCGGCTCACAGAGCTGTTAATAGTAATATAAATTTTGGTTACGTTTGTTGAGCCACACATATGTTCACAGGCTTAACATATAATGTAAATTGGCTTACAAGCAAAGCTTCATGAACACAGTTATTATGACTGTGCACACTTTTAAATTCACTTATGTCTTTTTGCGCCGTATCTCTTACCATTTAAACAAAATAATGGTCTTTTGTAGTCTAAATAAGGCCTGGATTGCTTATTAAAGCCTAAAGCCTTTTCCGGTTCATCGGAATACCATGATAATATTATAAATAATATTCTAAATGTTTTTTCTGTAAATACTTATCAATTTATACGCAGGTAGGTATTATAACATCATGTTTGCACGAATTAGCCTTTGCAACCAAATTGACTTTTAAGAAGGAAAAGGCTTTATTCTCAATGCATATAGGCCTTATAAACATCACCTTTTAATGTAATTAATATTAAATTAAAAGCTCCTTATTCGCGGTTCCCTTATTCGCGATTTCGGTATTCGCGGGTAAAAAATTGCGAATCGTTTCCTGCATTCGCGGATAAATATATCGCTATTTGCGGATCTTTTCGGTACATTAAATGAAATCGGTGTCCTTCCCTTTAAGTACTATAGGGCTTTTACAAAGGATTTTGCGGTTGCACCGAAAAAAAAAATATAAAAGAAATACATATAAGTCTTATTGCCACTGAGCCTTAAGTTCGTTTTCACATGCGGCTGCCGTTGCTGTGTTACGCTGTCCTTTTGCGATCTATAAAATATAAACATTAAAAGCCGCACTGAAAGACCTTTTATAAGCAAGCTTTGAAAAACATTTTACATTATTTTTGCCTAAGCCATATAGTAAACTGTAGTACCTACTAGAGGTATTGTTTAAGAACGAGTTCCGTGATGTGATTAAATTAATTTTTAGGATGATTATTTTTTTATTTTGAGTTCTTGGAACGCATCCCCTACATTTCTATACATATTACCGTTCCGTATCCACGGTTTCTGTATTCGTAGCATATTCACGGAATGTCTTCCCCGCGAATACGGAGCTTTTACTGTATATGAAATAATAAACATACAGTTTGAATTGAATTGATCTTAGCTGTGCATTTTCAGTATAGGTATATGTTCTCCATGATAACCCAAAGCATTGACACTAGTTAGTACATTGTTTTTGCTAGAGGCCTTATTATGTCGTAGGCCTTATTTGTATCACGTACTTTATTTTTTTTTGAATCCAATGAATATTTCTTTGGGGAGGAACTCAAGGTGACCATAAATCAGGGAATTACCCTCATAGGCAATAAAACCTAGATACATAAGCTTAGCCTTCAACATGAACAGGCTTTATTTAACGCTATATATATTATGTAAGAAGTTTACACTTGAAGCAGTCATTAAAATACTAGTCGAGGTAATGTTTAGTTGAACCAGAGTTGATCAACCAGTCTGTGTTAGTCTCGGTTTCGAATATCTAGGTTTTCTAAGGACTGGACAGGTTTGTGCGAACATTGTATTACATAAGTTAATGTAACCAGCTTATTATTCTTATTTAATGCCTGTATATTTAATTTTTTTCTTATTTACAGCTCATAGGCTACACTTTGACCACTATCTCACCTGATGGTAAGTGATGATGTGGCTGAAATTGTTGTTCAGGCGTACCTAGAATTACGGGCTCTCAAGGACAGCTGCCAGAACCCGGAACACACCATTAGGAACTTGGCGACATATTTTTAACATGAGGGTGGTATCTAGCAAGGCAGGCATTTGAAAAATGTCCTACCACCATGCTGTAACGACTATCATCCTAAGACAACAACCGGGACTGGATGGCGGTGCTATCCGAAGCACGTGCGAACGCACAGTAATAATGCCACTAGCGGTCACCTATCCAAGTCATGACCGCAGCGGACGTTGCTTAACTTAGTAGATGGGGTAAGTAAGCTACACTACAGGTGGTTCAAAATTTCTTTCTATCAAGAAAAAAGATGTTTTCTAGAGATTCAAAGGTTGACATTAATGTAATTGCGTTTTGTTTTAGGGTCTATTATTACTTTAAAGGCAAGTAGGTATGAGTAGAATCATATCAAGAATTCAAGGTGATTCTACAAGAAGTTAACATATTAGTTTTTAACAATAGCAGTGGCCCACATAACCTCTGCCTACAACAGATGCATTTCATAACAGGTGCCGAATTGCACTGCACCCATCACCCTGACACATTCAGCTGTTTTACTAAAATATTAATTTAATGTTTCCTTGAAATAATTTTAAAATTTTTGTTATTATTTAATATGGATTTCCGCTAGTAAAGCCTGAATCTATTCATTATTCATCAGTGGAGTCTCAAGCTTAACACACACAGAGGCAGAAGCCGCGGAAAAGCGGACGCGATCCCGGACGGATTTTTTTGTACCTAATGTTCGAATTTGTATGGAACCCCACACATAGAAAGCGGGCGCGATCCGGCGCGGTGCGATTTGCGGCGCGGAAGGATCGCTACCACAAACAGAAGATCGCGCCGAGGCCGCCTAGGTCGCCGAGGCAAGGACGCGGCGGAAGGCGGCACGGACATCGGACGCGGACGCTGTATTCTCCGGTAGACAGTACAAGCTGTCACACAGAGCGAAGCGGTCGCGGAGCGATTGAGAGCGGGAGAACGAGTTGTATTTTATTACAACTTTAGCGCGATTTAAATCGTGGACCCGACTGAAACCTAATTATATTAGTAAGACAAACTAATTATATTAGTTATACTACACCGATGTCTATATTATACAGAAACTACAATAACATATTAAAAAAAAGATCTTTGGGAAAAGATACCGAAGGCGCTAAATCAAAGTCTAACAATATGACTGATTTTCATGTCACACGGCCGCCTCCCGCCGCGGCTGCGGACCGGGAGCTCTGTCACAGAGCTACCGCTCTACAGAGCCTCTTTGTGACATGGGCCGCCCGGCGCCCGCTTTACCGCGGCTTCCGCCTCTGTTGGTGTCAAGTTTTAGGGTCTCGTTTTTATCCTTTGGGTTCGGAACCCCTAAAATTTAAAATAGGAATACATTTTCCAACATGTTTGTTCGCTCATACAAATGTCACAATGTCACATACAATGTTGCAACTATGCGAACAGATAATATCAACGTTAACATTTTATGTTTGATTCCCAGGGTTCGCTGTGAATAATGAATACCATTATAGTCATTAAGTCTATTTCTATATAGCAGTATTTTGTTTTTGACATTGTGAAGGAACTAGCTCGAGGCCCACCGGATGTTAAGAGGACTAACTGCCTAGAACAGATGCATCTCACGTCGTCACCTTGAGACACAGTTGTTGCCTGTAATTTCACTGGCTCTCGAGGTCTGATGCCGGAACACACTGTTAGGTGCTTGGCGACAGATTTTTTACTTGTCATTTATCTTATCAGTTTTCTTCTAGGACGGACACTCTTATCAAAGTGGTCGTTGCAGTACAACGAGATTTAATTGCAGTACTTACAGAAGATGTCGTCAGTCTCTTTGGTGTTATAGATTTGGTCAAATTTCTCCATCCTTGTGGTTGGTGGTGTTGCGGCAACACTGGACAGTGCTGAATTTCATTGCATTGGCATTTCAATTAAATATGTCCATCGTGTTGAAATCGTTTAGTAATTTTGTAATGTAATCCGCAGAGCAAGCGTTATTGGAAACATAAAAAAATAATAAGTTTAGGATTGCGTCATCATTTATAAGTTTAAAGCTAATTGCAAAATTAGTCTTGTTTGTAGTGCAACGTAAGTTGGACTATAGATGTCGCTCTATCCCAAATTCCCAATACGATGGTTATAGAACGATAGGAAAAAATTTAGTTATGACTAGTCGTCCTGTTAGCTCAATTGGTTAGAGCGTACCGTACCCCGGCTAATGGGGTGGATGGACGCGGGTTTGAATCCCGCACATGACTTAGTTTTTTTTTTATGCGTGATAGGTTAACCTTTGACCACTATCTCACCTGATGGTAAGTGATGACGTGGTCGAAGATGTTGTTCAGGCTAATCTAGAATTACTGGCTCTCAAGGACAGCTGCCGGAACACACCGTTAGATGCTTGGTGACAGATTTTCAACTTGAGGGTGGTAGCTAGCCAGGCGGGCATTCGCAAAATGCCCTACCACCATGCTGTAACGACTGCCATCCTAAGACAACAACCGGGACTGACGGCTTAACGTGCCCTCCGAAGCACGGAAGCGCTCAGTAGTAATGTCCAACCAGCGGTCACCCATCCAAGTCATGACCGAGGCGGACGTTGCTTAACTTTGCTGATCGATTCAGAATGGCTAAGCAAACTTCGCTACGAGCGCTTACTCTCGTAAATTTGTAATTTTGTAATATAAGCAATTAAACGGCAAATTGGTTCTTTTCATTATTTTAATACTGCGGTTAACTAATGGCAATGTGTCATTATGTGCTCAAAATATATGCCAATCAATATTAGGCCACCATAGATACACAAATTATTGCAATGGGGGAAAATTATATATCTAAAAAGTTATGTATACTAACATTAGCCATATTGTCGCTTAGGACAAGTCACGGTATACCTGTAGCAGGTCCCTGGTTCGATGCCCACCGCCGGCTTGAGCTTCACCGCATGGTGGTTAGGCATTCTGCGAATGCTCCCCTGGATAGCTACTACTCTCAAGTAGAAAATCTGTCGCCAAGCACCTTGCAGTGTTCTCCTGCATCTGTTCTCGTTGGCCAAAATTACAAGCAAATGAGACCTAACAACTGTATGTCTTAAGATGAAGGGCGCAATGCAATTTGACTTGTGACGAAATTTATCTGTCGTAGGCAGAGTTTAGTCCGCTTAACATGTGGGATTCGTGCATGTTTCGTCACAATTACCTACATAAAAACAGAAAAAATAAATAAATTAGGACTTAAAATTTTATACAAAGCAATATGAAGCCGATCTTAAATTACTCCTCCATCAGGGGACAGAATCTTGGACCTCAAGGTTCCAAAACTGGTGCTCGCCCAAAGTTTTAATGTACCAATTTTTTTTATGAACTTAGTAGCAAAAAATTGTCTTATTCTGTTCAACAACTCGACCGAAGATTTTTAAGATAAAATTAAGATGTATAAAAAAACTTATCTTTTGAAAAAAACAATGGTGCGTTCCGAAACTTGGTTCATCTGATCGGTTGTCATTCATACAAGAAATCAAAGCTGCACAATCTTCACAAGTTAATTATAAAGGGAAAAAATAACCACGAGCGGGATTCAAATACGAGACTATCCGTTTCTTTTCTTTCACAATTACAAAAAAAATAACAAAACATGGAACCGACTCCTAACATTGAAAATGTTTGAAATAATTTTTCAAGTCGGCCCCAAGCTGATTTAAAACACTCTGAGATCACATTTTAATGGTCCGACTTCAAGTGGTTATTTCAAACTTATAGGTGAAGTCAGTTCCATTTTTGTTAAAAAAAATTACACCCTTTTTAGTGGTAGTTTCTGGTTAAACCACCGATTTTGCTCACCTACAATACTGGTCACCATGGACCAAACTTCCAACTACCATGTCATCTAAGTATGTTAAGTCAGTCAGGTAAGAATTATTATTTATCAACTTCTGATGCTTGATATTTGTGTATATTTATACTCGTATATTTGTGTTTAATATAAATACTATATGTGTGTATTTGTTGATGAGTATTTTGTATGTATGTATGTAAATGTGTATTTTTATTGATATGTATGTATTAATGTATGAATTTATATTAAAGTACTAGTTAACGTCTTATATATGATTTCAAGTTGCACCAACCGCCTATTCCCTATTTCTGATTCTGTCCATACAAAGGTTGTCTGGAAGAAATTGCTATTATAGCGATAAGACCGCCCATTGTAATACCATTTTGTAAGGGTTTTTATTGTTTATTATTTAATATAATTATGTAAAATTTTTAAATTGACTTGCAATAACAAGTAATGCAATATTTTATTGTACTGTATAGTTAAGTATTTTTGAGTTAATTGACTGTAACTTAAAAACTAAAGAACGCCATGACTTAGTCAGATGTTCTGTTGAACGTGTCTGTGAGGTTGCTTGTGTGGAGGTAGACAGGCATCTTGTGTTGTGTGTATATCGACCACCAACAGATGAAGGTCGTGCTCAAAATTTTACAGAATTCTTAGCCACTCTGGAAAGTATATACTACTAAAAATTTCTAAATGTATAAAACCCATATTTGTATGTGGTGATTTCAATGTAGATATTATATTGAATTCTAAAAATAAGACTGATTTTATTTCATTGTTTAAGTCATTTAATTTGAAATTTCTATTCTGTGAGCCCACTAGGATAACAGACACTTCAGCTACCTGTATACACAATATATACTCGAACTGTAACACTAAACAAAAGTCAATAATGAAGGGTGTTAAATCTGATCATGAGGGCCTGGCAAAAATAATTGATGGAAACAGAGAAACAGCGAGGTATGAAATTGAACATAGGCCGTTAACAACCAGTAGGCTAGAAATACTCAGTACCAATATAGAAGCTAAGCTTGCCATTACAAGTTTTTCTCATAGTGACCCGAATGACATTTATAATAGTTTATTTTCTTTAGTAAATACTGAGTTTCAAAAAGTTTGTCCAAAAATAAAGAAACAAGTAAATGGAAAGTTAAAGTTCGGTGATTGGGCAACTAGAGGTATTCGAAAAAGTAGTGATTATTTGTTTGATCTGTATCGCAGGAAGAATTTGACATCTTGCAAGCAGTTTTGTGATTATGTTAGGAACTATTAAAAAATGTTTAAGTCTGTTTGCTTTTGTGCTAAATCTCTTTTTATTAGAAACAAAATTAGCAAGTCTAAAATAAAATAAAAACCATTTGGAAGACTATAAATACTGAAACTGGTAAAAATAAACCTAGAGACAAACTAAAAATAAAAATAAACCTACATATGTCTTAAATGTTGATAAAAATCAAATATCAGATTCAATACAAGATTCAATACAAGCAAATATATTTGATATAGTCACTAAGTCATTGGATGCTTGTCCCGATGTAGCAGAAACTCTGTTATAATTTCTCCTGCAAATTGCCAGACTTTTTTTTCAGACACAGAACAATATTTGAAATTATAAAGACACTAGCTTTCCGGGCGCGGCTCCGCCCGCGCGTATTTCGGTTATCGCGCGAAAACATTAAACTCTTTTTGCGCAGTCGGATAAAAACTATCCTATGTTTTTTCCCGGGTCTCAAACTATCTCCATACCAAATTTCATTCAAATCGGTCTAGTAGTTTTGGCGTGAAAGCGTAACAGACAGACAGACAGACAGAGTTACTTTCGCATTTATAATATTAGTACTGATTTAAAAATTTAAACATTAAGAGCACCGAAGACTTGTGGGGTATGTCAGTTAAAGTGGCAGAGTCTATAATTTGCATTATTGCACCATATTTAAAAACAATATTCAATCTTTGTGTTGATAAAGTAAACTTCCCCGTCTTAATGAAACAAAGTAAAATCACTCCAATTTTGAAGTCGGGGGCTACAACTGACCCTTGCAATTACAGACCTATTTCTATCTTACCTGTTCTGAGTAAAGTATTCGTAAAAATTAAGCTCAAAAAACTTCTATCCCATTTTAATGAGCATAATATATTGAATGAGAATCAGTTTGGTTTCACTAAGAGCAGATCCACAACAGATGCAGTTGTTCAATTGATGTCACATACTTGAATCCTGGGAGATTTCACATGATGCTGACATGATGACATGATTTTGTGATCTTTCCAAGGCATTCGACTGTGTTGAACACTGCACTCTGATTCGTAAGCTTTCACACTATGGTATTCGTGGAAAAGCTTTGAATCTAATAGAGTCATATGTGTCAGACAGGCTACACATGGTTGGAATAAATGGCAATACTTCTACCGGGTCTTTGGTAAGAATAGGAGTACCGCAAGGATCAATTAATCAAAGCAATCTCAGATCAAAGTGGTTTTATAATAAATTGCCCAAACATATTACAACGCTCACAGAAAGAAAATTCAAGTTGCATGTGAAGAACATTTTGATAAAGAAACTTACTACACAGTTTGTGATTACTTAAACGAAAAAAAACCTTGGACTGGATAGCCTCTGCCAAGCTAGCGCCTGTCACCTACGTAATGTAATTAAATATTGTTATAATTGTATTATATTGTATATAACAACACATTGTAAAAATACGTTTAAAAGAATGGCCCCGAGTTTCTTGCCCGATCTTCTCGCAGTGGCTCTATAAATTTTGTTTGCTGAACGTGTCAGTACAATGTAGTATATTTCAATATTAAAATTTGTAATTGATCTTCATAAGAGCGTCGTAGACGCCTAAATTGAATAAATGATTTTGACTTTGACTTTGACTTCTTGACCAATTTTGAGGAAATTCATATGGGACCACCTCAGAGGTATGCTATTTAAAAAAAAAATATTATACAAAAACTTGCGGGGCGAATTAAGACCCCCCTCCTTTTCTGGAAGTCAGTTAAAAACATGTTTGTGTTTAAAAACATATTATATTGCAACTACCCTACTAACTTGGAACGAGGGAAGGAAGATGATGACATAGGATCTGAATAAACCGGAATGGGTGGGCCTCAATCATCACTTAGTCGATACCATAGTAAGATTAATGCTGTAGCAATGCCTTGTAATGTCAAAGTCATTGTAAATACGGAACTAAATTTTTTCGATCGTTTCTTCAAACAAAAGACATCAACGCGGGTCAAAGTTACACACAAAATATTAGCAATACCTAACGTAACCTCCAAAATGCATAACTATTAATATTTTTTTTGGAAATATAGCTAGTTACTCATTATGTTAATAATGTAAATGAATTCCGCTTTTATATTGCAAAAAAAATCAAGGACAAGTCGCACTCGTCCACAGAGGGTTCCTTAGCACCGTGCAAAACATTGTGTATAACCAAAGTACAGTGCTCGAATTCGGATTGAAGGACAAACTTAACCATTTCCACGCGGTTCACGCATACATCCGTGGTCCGGATTTTAATCTTACACGCTTGTTACGGATATATCCATGGCGCGAATTCTCACCAAATGATATGAGCCTCACACCATTCCTAGTAACAATAGTTAAATTACCTTGTTAATGCGTGCACGCACACAAATTGCGTGGATGTTTTAAGGACATATACCCGCCAGCCAAAGCGTGAACTTTTATATAAACTCAACTTGTTATTAAAAAATAACTCGCATGTAAATATAGTGTATTATTAGACCTATCGTTTCTGGCTTAAGTCCTTTTTCTTTTGGACTATAATTATTTTTTTATTATATAGCGTTTAGTATATAGCACTCGTTTTTAGGAGTGTGAGCCAGTTATTCGTAGCTCCAGATTTATTTTAAAAGTATAGTACACATGTATAAATAACTTCCCATTATAGAAAGTTCATTATATTCCCCATGTTTGTGGTGCAATAGAAATATTAAATATATGCTTATTTTTCTTGAAAGAGATGGGTCTTTCTTTTATCTAAAATTACGAGTTTTTGAGCTAGTGTAATTTCAAAACTGTATAATTTTATGAAAATCTGATGCACCACAAACGTAGATATTAGGGTAGTAATTACGTAGATAAAAAATCATTGAGTTTTATTCGCTATTATTAAAATGATGATGAATGATGTATGGGGGCGTTCGTCTAAAATATAGTCAAGGTGGTAGCCGCGGGATTTGTTGCCCTAATTTTGTGAGTGTTGAGACAATAAGATGATTTAATGGACAGTTGGGTGCCTCTGAAGGCATCACATCCCGTTCACTTCCTGGAAGTACTGAACTTCTTCTGTTACTTTATTTTGTTGTTCTATTGCCTGACTTTTTACTGCATAATATGTGACATGTATGCCAATAAATTCTACTTTTGGGAGGCTATAAAAACCGTTTCTATGTGTTAAATATTGTTTCATTTTGGTTTAGTGTACTTAGGAAATGCCACTGCGGATGTTTCTAGCGCAAGCCATTATACCCTCGGGTGAAAAGTACATAGTAACTTTGCAGTGGAATATAAAGCTTTCGCATAAATCGATCTTTACGATTGAACCTCAAACAAAATACGAGTATAAAATGAATTTATTATATTATGTATAAAAGCAAAATACGAGTATATTTATAATACGAGTATCTATAAAATATAACTAACTAGCTTTCCGATCGCGGCTCCGCCCGCGCGTATGTCGGTTATCGTGCGAAAAACATTAACCTCTTTTTGCGCAGCTGGATAAAAACTATCCTATGTTTTTTCCCGGGTCTCAAACTATTTCCATACCAAATTTCATTCAAATCGGTCAAGTAGTTTTGGCGTGAAAGCGTAACAGACAGACAGACAGAGTTACTTTCGCATTTATAATATTACTAGCTTTCCGGGCGCGGCTCCGCCCGCGCGTATGTCGGTTATCGCGCGAAAACATTAACCTCTTTTTGCGCAGTCGGATAAAAACTATCCTATGTTTTTTCCCGGGTCTCAAACTATCTCCATACCAAATTTCATTTAAATCGGTCCAGTAGTTTTAGCGTGAAAGCGTAACAGACAGACAGACAGACAGACAGAGTTACTTTCGCATTTATAATATTAGTACTGATAACTAATATAACTAATAACTAATAAGACAACTCCAGGATTTTTCTTGTACATCTGCTGAGATACCTTGGTTTTTGAAAAAAATAATGCTTTAAGGTCAAAGTTAAAGCATTAATATATTTATAAAATAGAGAGACGAATTGCTTAGCATTTCATGAATTCATCGTGCGGGTGCCGGATCCATAGCGTTGCAGAGAAAAAGTCTAAAAAGGCCTGGACACGGGGCCTGGGACTTGCAACCCAGAGAGTAGGGTTAAGCGCCCCTTTTTGATGACATCAATGCTACCCTTCACCGCTCGAGCCTCCTCTCCTGCCCAACTAAACTAAATTTAGAAAGATCCTAGTAAATACAAATACAAATTGTTTATTTCCAGTAAAAACAAACAGGATAATATTAACTTAAATATTAAGGTCCTAAGGTAAAACACAATATATTTAACTTCCATTAGCAGCCGTACTAGGCGAACCTGTGTTACGTCTGCTAAGCAAATTCCCACAAAAATGAATACTTAATAAATACATTTGTTACATACTGCAATAGTTGTAAATTTAGAGACCCATAATCCAATTTAAATAACACAAAAAAGTACACAATATGAAAAAACATACCGTGTAGCCACCTGCTACCTCATTATTTTACAGAATTCCTAACATGTAATTATACAAAAAACGAATTTACATAATATATTTAAAAGATATCCTATGAATATATAAAACAAAACAAAAAAAAGAATTACTTTGTTACCCGCAATACTTTATGAGTGGCAGTTATAATGCAAGGATGTGGTATGTTACTCCTACAGCGTAATAGATATCGATATCGACTACGTAAAATATTTTAACAACATAGATAATTTGATTTGAAATATGTTAAATCGAGTATACGGATACATAATATATTTGATGTGTTAATACTATTATTAAAATACAATAGGTGTTATATTACAATTTAAAATGCGCTATACATACTAATTCAGGTTCTCACTTAGTATATACTAAAGTAGAAATATTAATGTTTAATGTATTAAACGGGTAATCAAAAATAGCCAATTTATTAAGCAACAAAATAAAACAACAGAAAAAAATATTGCCAAACAAGAAACGATTTATCGATAAACGCTGCTCTGGGTACAAATTACCACAACAATATGCCGTTGCAACAAACTGCACACGGAACAAAGAAGCTACGAGTAGTGTTATGCTTACATTAGTTTGGACAATATTGTGTCTAATGCCGTCTAGTGCCGCCTTAGACACACGTTCTAGGATGGATGATACAGAATATATGAAGGATACGATTGTTCTTGACAGGCCAAGGCCTTTAAGGCGTATGGAGTCGCCAATGGCCTTGAGCATCTGGGCCTAGTCGAGCTTACTTTACTCGCGCATTGCCGCATACGTTCCGCGCTCGCTACACAAAAATAATGGTCAAAGAATATGAAGATGCGCGATGCGCTCCGGTGACATGGCACTTTATATGCCTACTGCACGATTCTAGTGAGTATCCGCAATTGCTGCGACTGAGATCAGCATGAAAATGTATAGTGTACCTACCTAGGTTGTTCTAGAAGTCTTTATTCCTTATCGATCGAAAATGCTACAATTTGGCTGAAAATCGATATTTAGGTTGTTCTCAGTTGATCATATTAACTTAAATTTTACATACATTCAGTATATATATATATTATTTCCATTCAAAAAATCGCTTTAGATATAGTAATATATATAAAGCATCATACATACAAACACAAAAATAACATAAATTTAGTTAAAATATAAATACCATCTGTGTGGATAATTTATAATGTGTATGAAACTGATGTTATTTTATGGATAACTTGTAAGTTTATGTTTATAAATATTTTCCGTGAAAAATTTTACTGAAGTCAACTGTGCACTAACCCTATTACTGTACAGCTATCAATTAAGGTCTTAACGATACAGAAGTGTTATTGGCTTAAATAAAGATTTTTATTATTATAATATTGTTTATATTATGATTATTAATCTGGACATTTTTAGTTTTCCCTTAATCGCCTCTTACGCTTCCCACGGGATTATATGGGGAGGTGCAATTCCAACCCGGCACCCCACGGGGCAAATCTCCCTTACCTATCTCTTACTATTTTCGAGATACGTTATCCATCTTCACTTGGCAGACGTTATCTTTATGCAGTATTAATTAACCTATATCAAAACACCTAATACAATTATCAAGAAAAACTCTGAACTCCAGAAGATGTATGAAGCTCCATACAAATTCTACAAACTACTAAAGCCGGAAACTATTTACCATAATATAAAAAAAAATATATCTTTAGTTTACCAGTTATTACATGAGAGCTTTATAGACATTACTAATTACTTTTGTACATGTATTATGCACCTAAACCTTTAATTGATCTTATTGATAAGGCCGCCCATTGTAAAGTACCTACAACCTTGTGAATTTCAAGTTTTGATTTTTTTCATATGTAATAATACAATTCAAATAAAAGTTGTCTACAAAGTACCAATAATAAAGCGACAACGCGCATACTTCACGTCGCAATCAAGTTAGCCCTCTGCAGCGAGCGAATCATTGCACGCACACAGCTGCGAATCTCGCGTGTCAATGCACTAATACAAAGACAAGATCGTTGTCAGTCGAAAGCGCGAGCGGAGCTACGAGCGACACAACCTCCCCGTGCCAACGCTTGCGCAACACTGCCTCCCGCGTCCGCGCAGAGCACCTCGGAACCGCGTTCTGAATCTGAATAATTCAACATTTTCTTAGGAAAATATCAATGGATTTACAAATGCTATGTTGTAATTGAAGTATATCTATCCAGAAATTTTATGGTACAATTTATTTTTTAAAAATCGTAGCCTTTTAGAAGGAGTTCGCAATATAAGTCAAGAAATAGTATGTAGTTTGAATTTTTTTAAGGCAAAAGTAATAGTAATATCGTAAAATCATGTGTTGCAAATGTTGTACTTGAATTCATCTATAAAATATATTTTTTTCAAATCTTCAACTTCAGCGGTTAGGGAGGAGTTCGCTTTAGAAAGTACGCATTTGACGTACCCAAGGGCCTTAAGTAGCTTATATAGGGTTTTCGCTGGCATACCTTCCCTTTGCTGCAATTTGTACAGAATATTTTATAAAACCACTTACCCGTTTTTGGTTAATTCATTTGTTAGGCCATAATATTTTTGTTTGTTTTTATTGTGTGGTCTTTAAGTATGTTTGTTTCCCACGGCACAGTAAGTTATATAAATACTATGCGTTTTAGATTGTTGAGTATAGAAATATGTCAGGTCTGGAAGAAAACCAACATCCTTCGATAACCAACATCCGCAGGAATTTTGTAGTGTTTTTCAGACGTGTCCATCAAAAGAGTCCAGGTATAGATTGAAGAGTTTTTTACACCCCCAAGGAGTGGTATATTTAAGTATTTTACCTGCAATGAAGGCCATTTCAAAAACGGACGTATTGATATCAAACTGTGTCTACAAAGGTTTGTTTTACCTTAGAGAGTATGGAACCCTGAAAATAGATTTTGGATGTAATTGTGAATTTATAAATATTTATAAGATAACGGTTATACAATTAGTCATACATGTATTTTGCATAGTCTGGCAGGGTTTTTTGTACTACTGTTAGGTACAACAACATAGGTAATATTTTAAATAATAATTTAGAGGTGACTCCTGGAATATTCAAGTATATAACATATATAAAAATATCGACTTCAAACATACAATACGCATTATTAGGGGTAACTCCTCACTAACTTCACACACACACACACTCACTCACTCACCTAAAAACGCACGCGCTAAACCGAAGTATATCTCTTTAGTTATATATTTTTATATAGGTATATATATATTTCTCTCTCCTTGTTGTATAAACATACCTTATTTTCAGTTCTTGTAAGTTAGGCATAACAAATAAACAAGTAAATCTAGATGGGAGAAGCCCGAGCCCTGGCACTCGAAACACAGTTTTTATTAACTTATTCGGGAGCCCATGGATTCAACAAGTAATAACTGTAACATTTTTTATGCCAAATAAAAATTATTATATTATTATAAAATTATTATTATTATAACTTAAACGCTACTCGTCAGATCTCTCTTAAATTTAAATGGGACCACATGACAAAAAATAGCTTCCGATATATAAAAAGAGCTATGAGGTAACATATATACAAAAACAACAGTCGAATTGAGAAACTCCTTCTGTTTTAGAAGGCGGTTAAATAAATAGGAAATTAATTCACGTGGACTCAGTGGTTCTAATCCTAGGGTTGTATTTTTAGTTATATTTTATAGTTATATAGGTAAATATATATTATATTTTGCTTTTATAGAATAAGAAGATGCTGAAGCTGCAAATTTTGAAGTGTCATAGCAAACCAAAAAAAACACTTATTGCCAAACCGTGTGGTCAATGAGCCAAATGAATGAGCAATGAGAGAAATGAATACTGCCAGAGACCATTATTAGTGCCACTTTGTGATTTTTAAAAAAATAGACTAGACAAACATTTGAAACTATAAAATTAATGTGCACAGTTTTTTTTCCATATATTTTCATGCATCAGCTTAAAGCTGCTTAGTGTATCACAATAATAATAATAAGAGTAGTATTTGCACTTCGTGGTTCAACCGTAATGTAAATCTTCGTAAATGCTTTCGCATACATCTGTCTATATACTTATATTCCAATGCAAAGTTAATACTTTCCACCCAGGGGTATTATGACGTGCGAAGGCACCATCCGCGGCGCATTTCCTAAATTTCTATAAAGCAGTAGCCTAGATGCTACATTTAAAGAATGTTATGAAAGTTTAGAATGATTAAGTTCTAAAAAAAATTCTGGGTGTTGAAGTCGGTTCCATTTCTTCGGCTCATCAAATCTCATCTGCTTGACCGATTTTGATGAAATTTAAATGGGACCAAACGACATGCATCAGCTTTAAAACAAAAAAGAATTTTCAAAATCGGTTCACCCAGTCAAAAGTTGTGACTTGTGAGGTAACAAACATTTAAAAAAAAATACCGATGAATTGAGAACCTCCTCCTTCTTTGGAAGTCGGTTAAAATATATCAAACTAAATGTAAAAAGGACGGCATTTTGACCGAGATGCGGGCACTTATTTAACTCAAAGAATTTTTTGGCATTGCAATCCAGTGGGACATTCCTACTATTATAGCATGCTGTTTACACTGTCAATTTGTAGTGAGCTGGAGAGACGTTCGGTTATAGGTGACGTTTTGTCGTTTCACGGTTCATGGTCAGTGGTAATTAAAGGTGATATTGTCAAACACAGAGTTTGCTGGCGACCTTGAGGCAAACATAAATTCCCGATTAGTATATTTCCAACTAGTCACTGTGCAAATATTTGCAGGGCCGACTCTCTAACTCTCAATTAAAGCCGAGACTAAAAATAGACTGTTCAGCAATTATCATTTTCGTTTTGAAAATGGCGGCACTGTTATGACGTTGCGTACTGAAAAACACAAATAGATGTATCTATTATTTTTAGCAATTTTCGAATATTTCTATTTATTCTTCATATTTTCTTCTATTATAGATGAATATAATTTTATCGATAATAGGTATCACTAAACTAGAGAACAGATAGACACGATAAATACCGTTGTGTACTAGGCGAACATAACAGCTTCGAGGTGGCAGAGGTTCGAGTCAAGGTGAGGTGCAGTTGACCTCCACCAGAGACTGTTATAAAATAGTTGCTCAACATATCGCATGCACGACCGATCGCTTTTTAACTGGCCTCTTTCACATCAGCGATTCGGTTGGCTCATTAAAAAAAAACACTTGAGTAAACGACCGAGTTTTATAGCATCTCTAACCAGACATTTTAGGTAGATTATATCACAAGGGAGCAAAATAATATTTTTACTACTTCGCCCGAGTAAAAATAATTTTATCAATGTTAGTGTTAGTGATACGCTATACGCTTCATCCCACTTTACGAAGAATAAATAAGACTGTTAAATATGTAATACAACGTATGAAATTAAATAAATAAAAAAGTACACCTAATGTAATTTGATAAATTGGATTTGGGTCAAATAAAAGTAAAATTAAGAACCATTTTGTTTAATTGGCTTGAAATATGTAATCTGTGAACTTTTATTTCATTACCTGGTACAGACCGCATTCGCACGTGATTGTTCGTTTGTTTTTATTTTCGCGCCACTTTTGTAACCGACCAGTTACATACTTTTTTCTTGATAAACGATTCTCCTAATAAGTCTTTGATCTAGTTGGCCACGACCCGTGACTAATTATTGCAGATAGGTAACACCACAACAGATATAGGGTTGACGAAATCAGATCACACTTAACAGTTATGTAATTAAAGTTGAATATATTCGTACCTACGTGCACTGTAAGTAAACCAGTTATTATTATCAAGCCGCCCTATGGACTGTATTATCTGCAGTAGCTACTTATTGACAGTATTCGTTTTGTTCTCGTCGCATTCTGTCTATTCGAATTGTTTTCGTGATTTAACCGAAAAAATTGTCAATTGAACTTATTAGTGCGTGACGTTTACCTTTCACTACAAGATTTGGCTTTGATACACGTCTCCAAAACCAGAGAGAGTAAGTTCTATCTAAATAATATAGCATTTTTAAATTGTGAAGTGATATCGGTGCTTCGTTCATCCAATATCCAATCTAGAATTTGGATCAACTTCTCTGAGCGAATTCTCTTCTGTGTATGATATAGTATATACACCTGTGATTTGAATATAATGAGGTAGTTTAGAGGCTTTAAATAAAAAATCTGCCGGTAAGCACTTAATGGTGTATAATTTGTAACTTATACTATCATAGGAATCCATATACATGACCTCATAATATATCGCATTGATAATTTTATACGTAAGTATGACCGCAAATGAATAAGTTTGCCCAGCCAACCAGATTATGATGTCATATTATATTGTCTATGGATACGATGATATTATATTATACATGATAATGTATAACGGGACAGAGTGTGTGTGCTTTCCGTAATAGGCATCTCCCATTCAAGGTTTAACTAGTTAATTTTCTTTCACATTTATGAATCAACACGTGTGATTTTGGTCCAAGGTATATCTTGACCTTATCTTATGTTTATAGGTAGGTGTATTTTTTTTATAATAAACACAAAGGAAGCTACAACGAAAGCAATTAGGTAACCTAAAGACCATCACAGGCCTTCCGGTTGGACGTTTCGATACTCCGTTGAATTGCAATAATTCTTATTCGTTGTGTTGGATTAAGTGCCCGTTTGATACCTGCTACGAGTACCAGGGCGTGATGATGCTGAAGAGTTGTGCATACGCAGAATCATTCTATATAAATACGTCGATGACAGTTTCTGCTCATTTGGCTCTTTCTATTCCTTTGTCGCCTATATTACAACATCCAACAGGACCATATAGAAGCCCTTACATTTGCTAGTCTATCTGGTAGTAAAACAATTTCACTGTGCCGTACAATTTTCAAAGGCTAATAATTAAAGTACCTATTTATCGAAATTTTGATGTAAATTCTTGGTTATCACATGTTATGCTTGCCTATTCATTAAGCACTATTTTTTTACATCAGCCTTCTTAGAATATATCAGGGGCAAATGAATTAGTGACGTATACGGAACGGCCAGTGCCACAGCTTACGCAGTAGTTAGTATTGCCATTGTTGACTGCGCGGCAGGCCACTGGCCAGTTTATGTGTAGTAGTCAAGTGATAGTGTTGTGTCGCGTGTCATAGTTTACGAATTATTATTTATTTAAGGACTTTGTTGTGAGTGACGGAATGCGGTGTCGGATGAGATGTTGAGGTTTGTTTTTTTATAGTTTATTGATTAGTTTTTAGTTCGATTTGATTATTATTGTAGTATCGCGGGCGCTGTTCGAGAGTTTTTGGTTGTCATATGAAAAGTATTTAATTATGTCGTACTGCAACTGAACCGTTTTCTTTGATGGACGTATCTAAGTAATGAGAAGGTTGTCACTACTAGCGTCGGTGTAAGTAGGGTGTTGTTACACAACAGGGGTAACAATCCCAAAGACTAGGAGAGTAGTCATGAATGAGGAAGATGGCTGGCCATAAAAACAATATAATTTTTTCTCGAGCCTACCCCACACTTTGGCCAAGTGTAGGCAGATAATGATGTCATATATTTTTTTTATTACATATATGAAGATTTTTTTTTGTTTGTATTGAATACTTCCGCGGTTCTCGAATTGTTAGATTTTTAGTTTTGACTTGGAGGCTCACCACGTCTAATGTTTCGCTTCATAAAACATTAAATGGATAGAACTTTCATATTCTGGCAATTGTTTATTAGACAAGCCGCCACTAACGGCTCTGACATAGTATTTGATCTGTGCCACATTATTAAAAAAACTGGCGAAGTGTGAGTAGAGTCTCGCTCTTTTTTGCAAAGTCCGAGCACGAGGTCCACCTGATATTAAGCGGTAACCTAGACCAATAACAGATACATTTCGTTACATGTGATGAACTGCACTGCACCCGTCACCCCGAGACGTACAGTTCTCGAGTGTTATGTTTCTGTAATTGTACTGGCTCTCAAGAGGAAAGAACACACTGATAGGTGCTTGGCGACAAATATTCTACTTGAGAGTGGTAGCTGGCCAGGCGAGCATTTTTTTATGCTTGATAGGTTAGCCTTTGACCACTATCTCACCTGATGGTAAGTGATGATGAGGTCGAAGATGTTGTTCAGGCTAACCTAGAATTACTGGCTCTCAAGGACAGCTGTCGGAACACACCGTTAGATGCTTAGCGACAGATTTTCGACTTGAGGGTGGTAGCTAGCCAGGCGGGCATTCGCAAAGTGCCCTACCACCATGCTGTAACGACTGCCATCCTAAGACAACAACGCGGGACCGACGGCTTAACGTGCCCTCCGAAGTACGGAAGCGCTCAGTAGTAATGTCACCAGCGGTCACCCATCCAACTCATGACCGCGGCGGACGTTGCTTAACTTTGCTGATCGATTCAGAATGGTTAAGCAAACTTCGCTACGAGCGCTTCGAAATGCACAAAGATCTCTCAGCATTCGATGAAGCTCACGGCGCGGCGCGGTGGCGATGGCGGTGGTAATCGAACCATGGTCCTGCGGCACCACAGTCTATAATAGCTGTAACCGCTCGACCATCATTGCTTCTAATATTTCTTGGTTCTACTCGCAGCTGTTAAACTAAAGTACCTAAGTATATAATACAATTTTAATGTTTTTTTATTACTTTAAAAGAGTATTTGTCGGTTGACACGAGCGACGCTTGAACATGATATACGATATTCTTATCTCAACTTCAAACCTACATCATCATTTTCAGTATTGGTCGGTTAAAATAAGGATATATTTTTACTATATTATATTACACAAAATTTTAACTTGTTTAGTTTTTGAGATATTATGAATCCTCTAAAATGTAGGCTTGTGTTTTTTTTATTAGTTTTTCGTTATTTTGTTTGCTATCTTGCTATGTACGTGACGCATTGTAATTAAGATATAGTGTTATATTTTACTTCTTGTAATTATGACTATTTACCAAGAATCCATTGTCTAATAACTACTCACATTAAAAATAATATTTATTTAATTTCATGGATATATACATGTAATGATGATATGAGCTTTTAAACTGTCACGATCATTAACATTATAATTATTAATTACCAACGGGATATTTATTTACCGTGTTTTTGGTTAGTTTTGAGCTCCCGATACTTCGGCACTGTTGCAAGCGCCATGATCACGAGTAAACTGAAGTCTATGCGAGTGGATGGTAAGCACTAAGAGCAGACGAACCGGTCTACCCTCTTTCTAGTACGTTTTTTCGGCAAGCGATGATATTATTATCATTGTCACTCGCGGCGCTTGTAACAGTGTCGAAATATTGGGAGCTCAAAACTAACCAAAAACGCGGTAAATATCCCGTTGGTAATAATAATTAAAATGAAGATAGACCCCAACAAATACGAGTAAATGGTAGTGTAGCGCAACTATTTAAAAAAAATTGTTATATAATTTAACATACAAACAAATCACTACCAATTGTATATAACACTACAGCTTCTACACTGAAATTAACACAATGGTCATCGCAGGTAGCCCAAATGCAGCCAGTTGGCATGCAGCGTGCCCAGAATGCTGGCAATATTGCCCAAATATGTGCCAGCATTATGATCACGCGTCGCATCGACCAAGCAAGATAAGTTATGGAAAATAAGATGAGCTCCCGGTCCCCACGGACCCAATGAAATCAAATTTTTTTTTAACCAAACATTTAATGTTTGACCATGGGTTATATTATGTATTGGAGACACCCTGAAAAATTATTTCAACTAATTTCCAGCAGTTCAATATTCTTCTTTATCTACACAAAATATCATATTTTAGGTTTGTAAATCATCACATTAACGAGCTAGAGTTCCATGACATGTGGACGGACGGACAGACAGACAGGCAGACACACGACTTCTCATCAACAGGGCTCGTTATGCCATTTTGTTAAGGAACCCTAAAATGTAAGTAATTAATTGGTTGTTTTATGGTGTGGGCGTCATTTTACAGCTGATAGGCTATCCCTTGACTACTATCTCACCTGTTGGTAAGTGATGATGTGGTCGAGGATGTTAAACGGGCTAGGCCTAGAATGACTGGCTCTCAAGGACAGCCAGTGCCGGAACACACTGTTAGGTTGTTAGGCAGGCTAGCATTCGCTAAATGCCTTTACATTATGCGGTGCAGCTGATGCCAGCGGCAGGGATCGAACTATGGGGCGATGCCCCGTCCACCCACTGGACTGTCCCACTGGTGGGTGGACGGGGAATTCAAGTTTCCCCGTCCACCCACTGCACTAGAGAGGAAACAAATCCGCTGCTTCATCGATATTACAAATAATATATATTTTTGCCGCGGTGCGCCAGTCCAAGCCTACTACCGCTCGGCTATCACTGCTTCTTAGTTCCTAAATCGGTTTGTTGAGAGCATCGGGTGACATCGATATATAGGTACCTAAGTTGTTTATACGTGACATGTATGCATGAAGGTATACATATAATTACCGCTTATTATTCAGTATTATTCAAGCAGTGATGGCTCAGTGGCATTGGCTATGGACTGCCGCGTAGCTGGATCATGGTTCGAATCCCGCCGCGGGCTTGAGCTTCACCGCATGGTGGACAGGCATTTTGCAAATGCCCGCCTGGCTAGCGACCACCCTCAAGAAGAAAATCTGTCGCTACGCTAAGCACCTATTGTGTTCCGGCAGCAATCCTAGAGAGCCAGTGAAATTACAGGGACATGAGACTTAACATCTATGTCTCCTGGGGACAGGCGCAGTGCAATTCGTTACTTGTGACGAAATGCATCTGTTATAGGCAGAGGTTAGTCCGCTTAACATCAGGTGGGCCGAGCTTGTTACGTCACAATAACATAAAAAAACCAAGACGCCTGCCAAGCGTGGGGTTTATGGCGATTCCCCTTAATGGGAGAGGCTGTGTTCAGCAGTGGACAATCTGGCTGATACAGTACAGTATTATACTACAACCATCATTTTGTTAACTTTAAGTAAATGACAATGACATAATATGTACTACATCAGTTCTAATATTATAAATGCGAACGAAAGTAACTCTGTCTGTCTGTTACTACTACATCAGTACTATAATACACTCGAGAGCAATGAATCCGGGTCACTTAAAGAATGTTAAAAATCTCGGAAACTAAAAATGATAGGTTAATGCAATAAATTGTATTTAATAGACAATGTAATACTCCTTAAATGAAAGTAAAAAAAATATGAGTCACCATACATTTTATTAACACAAAATTACATAAAGAAAAAAACTGCTGATCTCTCCTTAAAACAAAAAAAGGAAACATGAAATTTTTGAACTTTATTACGATTTTCTTGAATTTTAATACTTCGTATTGCCTCCTCGTGCTTCCATTACTGCGTTTACGCGGTTTGGCATGCTGTACACCAAGTTCCTTATACGATTTTGGGGAATATTCTCCCATTCCTCTGTGAGAGCAATTTTGAGCTCACGAAGCGTGATTGGGGGAGGGTTTCGTTGTTTTACGCATCTGCCTAGCTCGTCCCAAGCATGCTCGATCGGGTTGATATCCGGGCTGCGCGCTGGCCACTCCATACGAGTAATGTTCATCTCTTGAAGGTAGTCATTCACAATCCTACCTGTATGAGGTCGGGCATTGTCATGCATAAATATAGCATCCTCACCTAAATTGACCATAAATGGACCAACGTGATCATTGAGGATTTCTTCCACATATCTTACGCTAGTTAAAGAGCCGTTTTCTATGATCACCAGCTCTGTGCGACTTTCAGAAGAAATTCCGGCCCACACAAGTACAGACCCACCACCGTAGGCTACTTTTTCTTCGATGCATGCTTGCTTGAATCTTTCCCCTGGTCTTCGATACACTCTGTGTCTTCCATCGTGCTTGTAGAGCATAAATTTTGATTCGTCGGAGAACATAACTTTTGACCAATCTTCAATACTCCAATTTACGTGGCTCTGGGCATATCTTAGTCTCGAAATACGATGCCCACGCTCCAGTTTAGGGCCGTTTGCAGGTCTAAGGGGTTTTAAGTTAGATTCAGCAAGCCGACGTCTTACTGTCCATGCACTTGGGTTACTTCCTCCGAGGCGTCGAAACTGATTGGTGAGTTCAGTTCCTGTGAGAAAGCGATTTCGAAGCATGGTGTTCACCAAGTATCGGTCTTCTCGTGCTGTGGTACACCTGGTTCTGCCCGTTCCTGGTCTGCGTAGGTTAGAACCAGTTTCTTCGTAACGTCGGAGAACTCTTTGTACTGTTGACAGCGACACACCGACAGTCCTGGTTGTATCGCGCTGACTCCGGCCGGTTTCCAGCATTGTAAGTATTCTGGTGCATTCTTCAGGCGTAAGCGACATAATTTCAGCTTGAATAATGAATATAGAGCACTATCAACATGGTTTATGTACCCACATAAATGACAGATTACAAACAAAAGCAAAACCAAATGCTGTAATTTCGTAGTTCCATCTTCGAAAGTGGCCCTTTTTCAAATTTTGATTTTTTTATGATATAACTTTACAATAACTAAGAAAATTTAATACCTTCATTTAAGGAGTATTACATTGTCTATTAAATACAATTTATTGCATTAACCTAGCATTTTTAGTTTCCGAGATTTTTAGGATTCTTTAAGTGACCCGGATTCATTGCTCTCGAGTGTATTATAAATGCGAACGAAAGTAACTCTGTCTGTCTGTTACGCTTTCACGCCAAAACTACTGGACCGATTTGAATGAAATTTGGTATGGAAATAGTTTAAGACCCGGGAAAAAAACATAAGATAGTTTTTATCCAACTGCGCAAAAAGAGGTTAATGTTTTTGCGCGATAACCGACATACGCGCGGGCGGAGCCGCGCCCGGAAAGCTAGTTATTATATACGGTGAAACTACTAGGTATGTATCTACTCACGTGATGTAAATGTGTGATAAGTATTTGTCATCATAATAGGTATACATATATAATAATATGATGGTAAATAAATAAATATTCTAGGTTAGCCTGAAGAACATCTTCGACCACATGATCACTTACCATCGTGTGAGATAGTGGCCAAAAGCTAACCTATCAGGCATAAAAAAATTTATTACGGTTTTATAATAAAGTTCCAAAACATATTACAATGCTCACAGGAGGAAAAATCAAGTTTCATGTGAAAAACATTTTGATTAAGAAATCCTACTACACAGTTTGTGATTACTTAAACGACCAAAATGCTTTGTAAATTCCGCCTCATGCCAAGCTATCACCTGACTCCTACGTAATTTAAACAAATATTGTAATAATTGTATTATACTAGCTTTCCGGGCGCGGCTCCGCCCGCGCGTATGTCGGTTATCGCGCGAAAACATTAACCTCTTTTTGTGCAGTTGGATAAAAACTATCCTATGTTTTTTCCCGGGTCTCAAACTATTTCCATACCAAATTTCATTCAAATCGGTCCAGTAGTTTTGGCGTGAAAGCGTAACAGACAGACAGACAGACAGAGTTACTTTCGCATTTATAATATTAGTACTGATGGTATGTAACACATTGTTAAAAGACAAATGAATCTATAGTGTCACTGCGCTAGCAAGACGAATCCAATGATATATTATACAATAAAATCGGTTGAGCCTTTTAGAAGTTTTGGTGGAATATAGAAACTCGCAAACATACATACATACATGAACCCTGAAAAAATAACACTCCTTCTTTGGGTAATCGTGTAAAAATAAATAACAGAACCGTCTTCCAACACGGAGAAGTATCTTGTGGAAGTCGGTACCATGCTGATTTAAAACACCAACCTCACATTATCATGGCCCGACTTCCACAAGTTGATTCATACTTTTCAGTGTTGAAAAGCGGTTCCGTTTTTTCTGAAAACTATTTTTTTTGAAGTTACTGACAATCTGGTAATTTTTTTATCAAAATGTTTTTCGCGTGCAACATGAATTTTTCCTTTTTTGTGATTGTGAAGGAACAAGCTCGTGGCCCACCTGATGTAAAGCGGACTAAAATCTGCCTATAACAGACTGTTAGCAGTTAAGTTTCATGTGTCTGTAAATTGCCCTTTGACTGACGATCTGGTCATTTTCCCCAAGCTTTTCTTCCGTCAAAGGAGTCTTAAGATTTACAATTCTCCCGATCTCTCGCTATTCGTATCCATTTCAGCGATTCTTTTAAAATCATGTCCTGGCTTTTATGCTGTCGGCCTGTGGGTACTTCTTTTATAAATGGAGAAGAGTAATATCTGAAGACGTACAATACCGTCCTCGGTGTCCAAATGAAATATTTTTTTTATGCTCGATAGGTTAGCCTTTGACCACTATCTCACCTGATGGTAAGTTTAAGATGATGTGGTCGAAGATGTTGTTCAGGCTAACCTAGAATTACTGGCTCTCAAGGACAGCTGCCGGAACACACCGTTAGGTGCTTGGCGAAAGATTTTCTACTTGAGGGTGGTAGCTAGCCAGGTGGGCATTCGCAAAATGCTACCACCATGCTATAACGACTGCCATCCTAAGACAACAACAGGGACCGACGCCTTAACGTACCTTCCAAAGCACGGAAGCGTTCAGTAGTAATGTCACCAGCGGTCACCCATCCAACTGATGACCGAGGCAGACGTTGCTTAACTTTGCTGATCGGTGCAGAACGGTACTTATTGTTACAAGATATAAGGGTGTTACAAAAAAACTGCACTATCTACCATATTCTGGGTGTGCAACATTAACAATAATCTTAAATTAAATATTTGTCATACATATTAAGCAATACCTTTATAAAACATTTTATTTCACAAAGTATTTCTATGGTGGTAGGGCATGTTTGAATGCCAGACTGGCGAACCACCTTGAAGTAGAAAACCTGTCGCTAAGCATCTTCGGCATATTTCGGAAGTTATCTCCGGAATCCAGTGATTGTAGGTTACCTTGAACTACATTTTTCGTAACGAATGAAGATGTAATTATTTGTAATTGATCTTCAATTACAAAATTTTACTTTGATGTATTATATTTTTTGCAGAAAAAACGTTGTCAAGTTACTCCATGATGAATGGGCACGAAACTCGGACCCTTCTTTTTAATGTCTTTTAACAAAGTGTTACACTTATTGCAGAAAAAGTAGGTATTATAAACTAATAACTATTAATTACTATCGCTAACATTACACAAGTGACAAAGAATAATTCAGGCACCTTTGCCGTCTAATGACAAACTTATTAATAGGCTTTTAATCAAAATGTTTTTCACGTGCAACATGAATTTTCCCTATCATATTATAAAAACTTACGCTCATATTTATATCTTATATGTGAAGACACGGGTGTTTGAGCGTGAACTTACATGAGTCGATATCGCTACCGATAATGTTTCGGCTTCTCATTACAACAATTAACATAACTAACTAACTAACATCTGCCTATAACAGATTGCGCTTGTTAAGTTTCATGTGCCTGTAATTTCCCTCTCGGAGCACTGAAATTCCTTCAATGATTCGCAAGGTTTCGCATATCTCAGCTGCAGCTCCCACAACAATACACCATAAATTACAATACCGCTGAAATACGCGAAATAAAATAGATGAGCTGGAGCTATATCCGATAACTTTTTTATCTTATGAATATAAATACCTAGTAAAGATTTGATATTATTTCTTATAGTTATTCAAAATACAGTAGAGCCTCGATAGTCGATAGTCCGTAGTTCGTACCCAGGCTAATCCGAACGTCGCTATAATCCGAACTGCCAAATTACCCCGCCCGCATTACCTGCTCCCTGCTCGCGGCGCCACGATGGGATTGTTTTTCGGCAGTTATAACCTCACATGGTTACAACATCGAAACGCAAACATAAAACTTTAACTATTGCGCAAAAGTGTGCCATATTGGACAGTTTAAAAGATGGAGTATCTGCAACTTCACTTTCTCAAAAGTATGGTTCTGGTAATTCTAGGTTAGCCTGAACAACATCTTCGACCACATCATCACTTACCATCAGGTGAGATAGTGGTCAAAGGCTAACCTATCAGGCATAAAAAAAAAAAAATGGTATCGGAAAATCTACAATCACCGATTTGAAGCGAAATTAACAGAAGATACATACATACTATAATCCGAACGCTCCGTGAGTCTGAACAGGGGTTGATTTTTGGTAGTTTGGATTATCAAGGGTCTACTGTAATAGGTACTCACTGTTTTTTCCAAGTGTATAATTCCCTCAGTCAGCTTAGTTCTCACGGCAACCGCGGGAAATGAAGGGTTGCTCTTTATCGCAGGATCATACAATACACCAAATTGCAATTGTGTATTATGAGAGTTGTGGGAAGGAGCCTTCTCTCATGCCCTATATACTATATACAATATATATAATACTACCTGAGCCGCGACTTCGTTCGCGATTACCATCCTTGCAGACTAATTTTGCACATTTGACCACTATGTTTATCCCATATCAAGCAATGCTGTGGTCTGCGATGAAGCACTTTTAATAAAGCGTAGCTCAAAGAGGACCTTTTTACTTTAGATTTGAAAACTCCCAAAGAATGGAATCAGATCACGCGTAAATAGATAACAGCTAAGTGTATATTTTGATTTTCATCCCCTCTTCCAAGGGAACCATGCTGAATTTCGGGATTCAAAGTACAAATTATCCTACCTCGTAGTATGAACTCAAATCATGCTAAGTTTCATTGAAATCCATTCGGCAGTTTTGGAGTGATGCGCGGCCGTGCTACAGCCAGACAGACAGACAAAACTAAAAAAATACAGTTTCGGCATCAGTATCAGCTACAGTGTCCTGTAATTTTTTTTTCAAAATATCTGCCATGTTCAGAATTTGACCTGTTACAGTTTTATTATAAGTATAGATTAAAATATTCCTATCGAGGTAGGCAGGTGAACATTTTACCAGTTTATTTAGGTAATTAGGCGTTGTAAAGTTTCAATTGTGTGTTTGTGCAAGTTCCCACGTTCGTGACCCGTAATAAAAAATGAATCTCTGTTAGTGGCGTCTTAAGGCTAGGATATTCGAAATCAACCTATTTTTGATTCACCCGTAAACAATTAAATATTTATTATTTTGATCTGAAAAAAATATATGTTGTAGTTCAATATGTTTGCTAAATTATTTTCTGGTTCAAAACACGATAATTACAACTTCACTCGATCATAAAAAATCACGAAAAGAGAGAAATTTTGATCGTTTTTCGGTACCATGCTCATCTAAAATACTCTATTTTCAACTTCCGCGAGTTATTTCATACTAATTATACATTTACTCTACAGACGACCACATGCCAGTATGCAATTTTTCAGCTACCTTACTACGTATTGGTAACAAAAATAATAAAATAAATAAAGTTTAGTCCATTATTCGCCGTTTGTTTCGGTAAAAGTTCTACACAATATATCAAAATTTCAGGTTTGTTACTTATTTCGTATACGAGCTAAAGACCAATGACTTACGGACGGACATACAGACAGACATCGGGCACTCATAAATATGCGCTCCATTTTGCGTTTTGGGTTCGGAACCCTAAAATATATCCGAACCAAATCTAATAAAAATAGGTACATATTGTGAAACGCATATTTTTATTCTATAAGCGAATAAAAATGTTCACAAGAACAAAAACATTATTTAGATGCAGTTCTGGATTTAGTAGCAGATACCTAAAGTTGATCAACTAATACACTGTGACTAATATCGTGCGGCCTGGGACATCGAGCGAGCGACCTGTCGCTCGCTGTGCGACTAGAGCGCCGCGCTACGTAGTGTTAATAGCCCGCAACTCTCGGACGCCAAATTTGCCTACTGATTGAGAATAAACAAGCCTTAAACAAATATTTTTTCACAACACAAGCTCGTAAATGTGTTGTTCACCACAGGAAATGTGCGTGGAAAAGTTATTTTTATCCGATAGAGTGGGAAAGGTTTTAAAAATAAGAACCTACTTAAAAGTTACTAGTTACTAGTTAAAGTTACTTGCTAATATACGTCCAATATTACCAATGATAAAGATTAACTTTTATTTTAATATAAATTACACTAATTTACTGTACAGCACTTTGCATTTTCGTCGCTGCTGTGGGGTGATAAATTGTGTGTTTTGCTTGACAGCGAAGTTGAGCTTCTTGTACCTTTGAATTAGAGTTGCCGCGAATAGTTGTTATACCGATTAATCGCCATTCACTTTGGCGAATAGTCGAATAACTCGACATTACTATTCGACATAAATAAAGCACATTCAAAATATTTCTTACTTCTTCTAAGATTGTGAGAAAAGAAAACAATAAGGTTTAAGAAATCTGTTTCATGCTATATACATACCCACATATATGTAACGTAGTAATTTAATTTTTAATTTTAAAATGCTGGCAGCTCTTTTCTTTTACATATTTTACGGGGAATACCCCGTTTTGTATAACCCAGCGTTTATTATTGTAGGGGATTTCCCGCTCAATCAATACGCTTGTGTTTAGGGTAGGCGGTACGCATTTGTAATTGGATTTTCGACATCGGTTGACGATTTTAAATTTTTTCTTTCAACATATTACTTACGGGAGCGTCTATCTGAGCAAAAACGAGCAATTTCGGTGTATATTTCAGAATCAAGCAGCGTAAATTTTGAAAATTTTACCAGTGATCAATGGGAGGTTATAGAACATATATAAAGCTCTTAAAACCTTTCGAAGAGATAACAAAAATTACGAGTTCCACATGTGCACCTATATCAGATGTGATACCTTGCACTGTTTCATTAACCAGATACCTAATGAAAGATGCGCTGATTCAACAAACTGCACACGTTGATGATTTTAGAAAGGCGTTAATAGAATATATTATGCAAGCCCGTTTTAACTTGGATGATCTATACTTTAGGAAGACATATTACTTGACGAAATTTTTACACCCCCGCTACAAGGACTTTTACAAAAATAGTTTTTTTGCACCACAATCTGCCTCTGTTGGATTTTAAATATTTATTAAAAACCTAACTAATTTAATTTCATGAATATGATAGGCACAGGCACATATTACAGATAATAATTAATACTGTGTATTGTTTTATTAAGGAAAATAATACAAATTGATTAAAAGGCATTCGTTTATTTGTTCGTTAAAAGTTTATTTTAGGCGAGTATTCGCCGAATGCCGAATAATATAGCAATTATTCGTTATTCGGCGAATATCAAAAAAAATTTCGTGTAATGCCGAATACCGAATAATAGCGAGTATTCGCGGCAACTCTACTTTGAATCATTCGCGTCTTCAGGATTCAATAAAAAATTTCGCGCCGTATAAGAAATATGCAGCCTTGCATAGCCAATAACTATTTCACTTCACATCACAAGCTCGGAAAGGTACTGTTTATCATTCAAGTTTTTTCTTATCATGCAAAGTGGAAATGGTACAAAGTACATACGAGTGCGTAGAGTTAAGGGCTTCGATATTGTGAGCCCAAGCCGCAGGAGAGATTTATAAGGAGTTAATACTTGTGCCTGAACCGTAGGCGAAGGCTTCAAATAGTAGATATAAGATAGTAGATCAAGCCGAGATTGGATTAATTAACGTTTATTTTTTTTAGTATTTCGCTACATATAAAGTTTTTTTTATATAAAATACTTTGCATTTAAGATGAACATAGTGCAAAAAGTAAACAGCAAAAATAACATAGTACAAATTAAAGTACAAAAACTCACTTTAACGTAGTGCCCGGGTTTTCCCTACTTATTGAAGACATAATCTAAAGTAGGATCGTTTGATGCAAAATTACTTTGAACGAGCGAAATACACAATTTTTCACCGCACTATAATGAAGTTAATGCTATGTTTAAGAAAAACAACTTTCAATGTGATAAAAATTAAAATAATATGATAACAATTTTTAATACTGAAAAAAAAAAAATTTTTTATGGAACTTTTACACAGGTTCGATGTTTAAAAACCTTTTCTAAGCTAGCGAATAATAAACACTTCTCACGCAGATTTCGTATGAAAAAAATCTTTCCGATCTTGTGAATAAAAAATGTTATTTACTGTACCGCTTGCTTTGCCCTTTAAAATATTTAAGTAACAAAACGGTTCATACTAAAAAAGACGAGAGGTACATGCGTCGTCATTCAAATCACCATGTTTGTGAATGTGTAGGCGTTTCTCCACGTCTAAAACCAGTCCTCTAAAACCAGTTTTTAACGAATTCAATCAAAAATAAGTAATTATATACAGAAAAAGTTAAGGAAATCCTCAGTTGATTGCCTTAACTATATGGTTTTTACTATTAGTTGTCAATAATTTTTAGGCCAGCGTTTATATGGAAAACCGTTACCTGAATCTAAGAAAAAACGTAGGTATTGGATATTACCTACGTTTTTTTAGATTAACGTGCATACTACTATTAGTAATCCACGCTAACGTTGGGGTTTAGGAAGAATTTTCTTTTTTTTTTTTTTTTTTTTTTATGCATGATGGGTTAGCCTTTGACCACTATCTCACCTGATGTTAAGTGATGATGTGGTCGAAGATGTTGTACAGGCTAACCTAGAATTACTGGCTCTCAAGGACAGCTGCCGGAACACACCGTTAGGTGCTTGGCGACAGATTTTCAACTTGAGGGTGGTAGCTAGCCAGGCGGGCATTTGCAAAGTGCCCTACCACCATGCTATAACGACTGCCATCCTAAGACAACAACCGGGACCGACGGCTTAACGTGCCCTCCGAAGCACGGAAGCGCTCAGTAGTAATGTCACCAGCGGTCACCCATCCAACTCCTGACCGCGGCGGACGTTGCTTAACTTTGCTGATCGATTCAGAATGGCTAAGCAAACTTCGCTACGAGCGCTTCAAAATTTTTAACTGACTCCGCGATGCTATGCAGAATAATATCTAGTATAATTCTTCATAGCATCTTTATATGATATATGATAGATTATTCTATGTCTATCTATTATTCTGTTTATGTATATCGAAGTCGGTTCCATTTTCAGTTAAAAAATATCACCTTTTTTAGTATCCCTTGCTACTTAAGGTTAAGGGATCGATTGTCATCCACTGGCAATGACTATATCGTCAAAATAGGAAAAAAATCAGTTATCGGGGCGTAACTCACAAACGGCTTGGCCGATTTTGATGATATTTAACTGGGACCACACGAGAACATCAGCTTTCAAATAAAAAAAGAAACATCAACATCGGTTCACCCAGTAAAAAATTCTGAGGTGACAAACATAAAAAAGCGCTCGTAGCGAAGTTTTGCGAATGCCCGCCTGGCTAGCTACCACCCTCAAGTGGAAAATCTGTCGCCAAGCACCTAACGGTGTGTTCCGGCAGCTGTCCTTGAGAGCCAGTAATTCTAGGTTAGCCTGAACAACATCTTCGACCACATCATCACTTACCATCAGGTGAGATAGTGGTCAAAGGCTAACATATCAAGCATAAAAAAAAATAAAAAATTTAGACTAAATGAGAACCTTTTTAACCGACTTTAAAAAAGGGGGAACTCAATTAGTCTGTATTTTTTATTAAGTCAGTTAACGAGACAATTTTTTTTCAATTAGCTCAACTTGTTAACGATGATAATTTTGTAATTTTGCAATATAATCTGCAGAGGAATATTATCACAAACATATTAAAATTTTGGAGACGCTATCGTTTGTTCAGGTGCTCCTTGATTCTCACCAAACTCAGCTCAGCAGCTAAACAAACGTAGGCGTGGTAATCTAGATAGCAGACGACAATGATTACAACAGTTAGAAGCAGTGATGGCTCAGTGGTATTGGCTATGGATTGGCGCGCAGCAGGTCCATGGTTCGAACCCCGCCGCGGGCCTGATCAAGCACTTAGCGCCGTGTGCCTCTATGTGTCCTTAAGGACCAGTAATATTGTATGGTGGTAGGTAATTATGTGAATGTTCGCCTGGCCAGCTATCACCCCCAAGAAGAAAATCTGTCCTTAAGCACCTTACGGTGTGTTCCGGCAGCTGTCCTTGAGAGCCAGTAATTCTAGGTTAGCCTGAACAACACATTCGTTCACACAACCACTTACCATCAGGTGAAATTGTGGTCAAAGGCTTAAACGAGCAATAAAAAAAATAACAGAGACTGTGCAAGCGCAATTTTGGGAGCAGTTTTTTTATAGGATTGTTACATTACAAGCACGAGGCCCACCTGATGTTAAACAATAACCTTTGCCAACGTATTTCGTCACAAGTGAACTGCACTGCGCCTGTCACTCTGAGACATAACGTTGTTCCTGTAAATTTACTTGCTCTCAAGGACTGCTGCCGTAGCTCAGTGTTAGTTGCTTGGGGATTTGATACTTGCCAGTGGTCACTAGCCAGAGGAGTATACGCAAAATGCCCTTCCACCATGTTCTGTTCAGTCGCTTTTGAGACCAATTCGTTGGTCGATTTTGATGATTTCGTGATGTCGTTTGAAGATAACGTTAATCGATTTGTCGCAATCTTGTGAGTGTTGCTGGAGACATGACAGTAGGTAGTGAGAAATAATTAAATATGGTGACAGAGAAACAATATAATTGTGAAAATTAAAAATAAAGTCTAGGAACTATGAACAACGACAAGACCAGCTCAAAAAGCTTTAAAAGTTGAGGTAAGAAAGCGGTTTATTTTATTCCAAACACGGTTTTTATATAAAATTAAAGTTTGAAATGAAACATACCTACATGGATGCATTTTTTCTTACTATATAATTTACTACGTCGGTAAATGTATATTTATCATACACGACCTTCGACCCACGACAAATAACTGTAATGTGATGCCATGAGAAATGAAGGCCCGTCGACTGCCATGGTGTTCTGTTGATGTTTTTCGAAACATTGAACAAAACTAGCAATTGAACAAAGCAATACGGGCATACACAAAACTTGGTTTCAGAAACATACTGTATATTTTAATTGGTTCACTTAGTATTTGTAGTGTATGCGATAAAGATATAGTTATATCCTGTCGTCTGACGTCTCCTGCGTGCGTACGGCGGGTGCGAGAGGTGAGGGAGGCCACTTGCTCGGCGACCGCGTGTACAGACGGACGAAAGAAGCTATTACAGTGCGTAACGTAAGGAGCCGATATAATAGAACAGTGGTGAAGGAGAAGGAAGGTTGCTACATTTTGGCGACGAGGATGGGATAGTGAGTACGTACACGATATATTACGAGTATATTCTGTAAATCAGACATTATCTTGTTGCAATAACTTAAGCGAATTCGTGTTAGTTACCTACGTGATGATTTTACAATTGAGTCTGTTTGCTGGTAAAAAAATATTTAAAAGCGCGCAATATATTTTAGTACCTAACGAATATTAGGTCAAGTACCTATACCTACGTAGTTACAACTTAAACCATATATGCGGTAGGTACTATGACGTTAAAGCCATCCAAATTAAGTAATATTTGTAGATTAGGAATAATAACAAGCGCGCATAACTACTTGTAAACATGGCTTATGGGACGTAGTATTATTACCTAAGTATAATTATGTTCTATGCTATTGAACATCAAAAGTCTAGTGATAACAAGCCGGCGCGCGTACCGCTGCTGTTAAGAAGCACAGAAACGAGCTGTTTTGTTCCTGCGGTACAATGTTGTTTATACAGGAACTATAGAGAACTATTGTTTCTTTATTTCAATAAGAACACTGTAGTATGCTAATTATTAAGAAGTGCAGATGTACATTTTTAAGTCATAAGATAATTAAGGACGCTTAAAGGTTGCTTGTACCCACTATTCATATAAAATGTTAAAATATATAGTTATAACTCTTGATTAAAGGTCTGATTTAACAGATAGGTGCATGAAATTATTGCAGAAACCTCGATGGTACTAAAATAAGAATATTCGAGTATATACGGAAGTAAACGTATCATTATAAATGCAGCTGACGACTGTAATAAAATAGTATGAAAGAAGATGGACGCGGGTTCGAATCCCGCACATGACTATAATTTTTTCTCTCAATTTGTTGATTACTCCCTACTAGTGTGTTCATCCAATTGTTGTTTATAAACTTAATGTGTCTATAATGCGTATAATGACAATAAATGTTTGATTAAACCCTGCCGGTTTGTTTTTTATATATGTCTTGTTAGTGGCATGTTGAGCCAATTCAAATTCGAAGGAAAAGACTATCGTTGCAGTGGCTTTTCGGTGAAACGGACGCTCGAGCTAATGGCAAGTCGAAATTGTGGTACATCGATGATATGGAATTTCGGCAATTCGGACGCTCGAGCTAATGACTTCGGGGAAACAGCCATCGGGCACATGACATTTGAAATCAAGCAGTAAACCCCTCTATGAGCATAGTTTGGGCATATTGAACCATTTCATATATCAGCTAAGCTAATTAAAGATGGCAAGCAATACGGGTCAATAAAAAAGAAATAAAAGCCTTATGCAGCCTGAAATGATGACAAATAAAACATATATATTGAAGTGATTTAAATAGTGTATTGTACAAGTAGTATATTGTACTCAATGAAGCTGGATACAATAATTGAAATAAAATAGAGATGCTATCGCAATAATACCACACGATAGGTCTGTTGTTATTCTAGGGTAAATGATTAGACATGAGAATATATGACCTTCAAGGGGTTCGGGTGAATATCACAAGCAGTCTACAGCAAATATTATTTTCTTGTCTTCAGGACAATCTATGGCTCACCTAACACTAGAATAGTTTGAATGCGAAGGGGAAGCAGGTTCAGTATGCGTAAGATGGGAACGATGGAAGAGAAGCTTAGATATTTACTTCGAAGCATCTGGCATATATACAGACAGAAAAAAACGAGCTAGTTTATTATTGTACGGCTTCGACAACAAGCAGTAAAATGCCAGTTTACTGATGTTAATGATTACTTAATCGATCAAGAAATTTTGAAATCAGGAGACACAATAACCTTGGATGATATGATAGCGGAAGCTAATTCCTTGGAAGCTGTAAATCGACAATTAGAAGGTTTTGGGCAGTCAAATAAGAAGTTGCCAAACGTAAATTTAATTAAAAACGTAAGAAACAAAAAAGATTTAGGAAATAAAAAAAGAGTGTTCTATGTGTAAAGTAAAGTAAAGTAAAGTAAATATTTATTTCACAGAAAGTATAAATGTATGTTACATTATAGTTGCTTAATAACCCGTAAGAGTAATTTAGACAATGTATAGGTACCTAATATAATCATGATATAGCACACACTTTGTATTATCAGTGGGCCTGTATCTTGGGGACCAAAATGACAACCTAGGAAACACACTTTGTATATGAAAATACATCATGACGGAATGGAGATACCTGTAATCGTGCCAATAGTGTGTTTCCCATGCAGCCACCTATAACATATCGATTGACTAATGCTTGATTTAGCGCGCGGCTTACTCAAATGTAACAGAAGGTATGGTTACTCTAATACAAATAACAATAATATTAATAATTTTACAGTAATTGTTTTTGTTCCTAGCTGAAACTTTGTTTCGATTCTTGTTAAATAAGAATTTCAAAGAATTCAAATAAAAATTATGCAAATGAAATAATTATTACCATTAAAATAAATTATATAATTACATTCGAATCAAAATCAAATTATTATAAGCATTCTAAATTATTACTGTTTAGTATTAATGTGTGAAAAGGGATATAAGTGTGGATGAGTGAGTGTGAGAGGGTGTGTGTGGAATCATGTATCCTAATATTAAAGTTAAGGATTGAGCCTCTTTGTAATTAAGTACTAATTAAGTACATTACTTGCACGTACGTTACTTTATTTATTAATTGAAACGTGTGCTACAATGAATTATTGTAGACAGTTACTAAAGCTTCGGTTTGCGCATAATTAAGTGTAAGCAACCATTTTTTCACTTTAGCTCTAGCTTTCCGATGTGAGCACTCCTTCAGGTCACATCCTTTACACACGGCATTATAAGTAAACGTTTGGGAGTAAGGTGGGAGACGACGTGCGAATACTGTGTTGACATTTAAGAGAGGAATCCTTTTTGAACGTCTTCTTTTGAACGTTTCGGGAAAGTTATTATGTTTTACAGTGACAGCACGCGCGATATAAAGTTGCCTCACTGTTAGGACGTCTACTATTTGGAAGAGTTGGTCTGTTAGGTACCGGCGTGGTTTTCCCAGCATTACTTTTATAACAGCCCGTTGAGCTCTTTCCAACTCAATCAAGTGTGTTTTGGCAGCACTACTCCAAACGCCAATGCAGTATTGAAGCAAAGATTGGCATAATGCGACATAAACCAACTTCCTTACCTCAACACTGGCGGCTGGCCTAAGTATTTTCATTAAGTAAATGAGTTTCCGAGTCTTTTTAGCTACATATGAGATATGTTGTTTAAATGACAGGTTTTGATCAATTTGAACTCCAAGGTATTTGATAAAGGGTACTCTGTTGATACAAATACATGCACAGCCAAATTCCTCCTTATCAAGAGATTTAAGTTTTCGACAGTTGATGTTGTGAATTTTAAGGTTGCTCAAAGGCACATCTGGATCAGAAGCGCGAGTTATGTGGAATGGGATGTAGTTGGTTTTTGTCGCATTAAGGGAGAGCAGATTCAAATCAAGCCAGTTCGCAATGACGGACATGCCCTTTTCTGCTGACTTCATTGTACTTTCCCAGTCTATGCCATTAAAAATCGCCACTGTATCATCCGCGTAATAGATGAGGTCAGCTGAGGTGGCCAATCTGAGAATGTCATCCATGTACAACGTGAAAAGGGTTGGCGAGAGAATCCCGCCTTGGGGGACTCCATAGGCGACTGAACGCACGTCGCTTATGTGTTCCCCGATCCTAACCACTTGACATCTACCGCTAAGGTAACTGGAAAACCACGCTAGTGCGGTTCCTCGGATGCCAAAACTTTCTAATTTCTTTAACAGGATAGGAGATGAAACGGTATCAAAAGCTTTGGCAAGATCGAGAAACACGCCCACGCTTCTCTTCCCTTTGTCTAGATGAGACGTCACAGTTTCCACCAGAAGTTGGACGGCATCCTCCGCAGACAGTTCACGTCTGAAACCAAACTGGCGATTGGACAGTAACTTGTTCTTTTCAAGAAAGTCAGTGAGACGCTTATTGACAAGTTTTTCCAAAATTTTCGATAGTATACTGAGAAGTGAAATTGGCCGATAGTTTTCCACACTATCTTTGGGCCCACTTTTATGTATAGGGGAGACTACAGCCTTCTTCCAGTAATCCGGGAATATGCCAGATGACATACTCAGATTGCAAATGTGTGCTAGTGGTTCAGCAATTGCATTTACAGAGTATTTCAATAACATTGCTGTAATTGAGTCTATTCCTGGCGCACTGTCAGATTTGAGGCCTGCAATGATTCTGCCAATTTCACGGGGATCAGTGGCTATCATAAAAAAAGAGTTTGACATAGTACTTTTCGTTTTGACTTTGGCAGAGAGTGTCGCCTCTGTTGAGTTGAGTTTCTGTAGTGTCAGAGGCCAACAATGATCCGACAGTTGCGTAGTGCTTGTTGACTTCGTTAAGGACTTCTTGTGGGCTACATGTCTTCTGAAGTAGCTCATGAGAGTCTTTTTTCTGGCTAGGAATGTCACAGATGCTTTTTATTGACTTCCACATTTCTTTGGGGTCATTGCAGTTATCACTAAGTTGGTAGTTGTCGTGGTTAACCTTAACTTTGTGTAACAGATTATTACAGAAATTTTTGTAGCGTTTGTACGTAATTTTCAAGCATTCATTATTTGGTTGTTCCCTAACCTGCAAGTGAAGATGTCTCATGCACCTTATTAAACCAGGAGTGATCCAGGACTTCAAATTAAACTTTCTACTGCTGATTTTGATTTTGCGGGTGTGTTTTTGAATGCATTCTGACATAATCTGGTTGAACTCGTAAAGAGCGGTGTTAACGTTATCATTATTAAGTACTTTGCCCCAGTTTGTATTTTTAAGCTCATTAGCTATGCTTGTATAATCAGTCCTTGATAAGGATCTATCTGGTTTTACGGGATTCATTTTTGTCAAATTGAGACCCACCATTATGGGGCTGTGGTCTGTTAAAGAACACCTGCAGACCACTCCTGCCGCTTTTCCATTTGTTTTGACGTATACGTGGTCAATACAAGTCAATATCCTAGTTGCGTGAGTAATAGCAGGGAGGAGACCGTGCTCCGCCATGACACACTAATAAGTTGCATTTCCGGTATCCAGACTCTCATCAAGTAGATTGATATTCATATCACCAGTAACGATAAGCGCTTTTTGATGTTTCATTGACTCGAGCAACAAGTCAAGCATGTGTGGAAGCTGGGATCGTTTGGCGTGTGATAAACAGTGCCCTGCTAAAGGAAAAACATGCATGAAATGTGGAAAAACAGGACATTTTAAGCTACAATGCAAAACGAATCCCTTGAAAAGGAAATGGGAAGATAAATCAGGCCAAAGACAAAGTATAAGAATTAAAAATAATAGGACTTTAGGAAATATAGACAATATTAACGAAGGAGAAAATAAAGAACAGATAAACAGCGATGTGCATTATGTATTCAATTTAAATAATGACGGTGTCGTTACTTGATTAGTGGAAGGAGCTCCAGTTAACATTTTTATTGACTCAGGGTGCAATCATAACTTAATAACGGACGTGACATAGGAGAACATGAAAAAGAGCCAAGTAAAGGTCACAGACCAAATGTGAAAACCCAAACAAGACATATCGAAGTAATACCCCGCTTAAATTATTGGAATCATTCCGTTCTGAGATAGGGCTAGCAGGACACAAACAAGTTGCGACATTTTATGTGGTCAAAGGAGGTACTCGGAACTTGTTAGGAAAAACAACGGCAAAAGAGCTTGGTGTGTTGAACATTGGATAAGAGTTCAACACTACATAGAATGTCTAGCAATATAGAACCCCAACAAATTGTACCTTTTCCAAAGATGAAGGATATTCAAATACGTACTCCAGTGGATGAAAAGGGTAAACCAGTTGTACAGAGCCACATAGAGGGATTCCAATCCCTTTCGAAGAGAAGGTAGAAAAAAAAGGAAGGACTTCAAGGAATAACATGCGCACCAGAAATATAAAAAAAATACGTTTGAACGCATTCTGTGTAATTTTAATATATGCGCAAAATTAAGAAGAACACGATGAGAGGCTCAGTAAGATAATGGACGTATTAAAACATAATGATGTTATATTGAGGACAGATAAATGTATATCCGGTGCTAATAAAATACAATTTTTAGGACACGAGTTATAAAAAGAAGTTATTAGGCCACTCGACAAATACTTAACGGCTATTAAAGAATTTAGAGTCCTAACAATCGTATCTGAGCTACAGAGTTTTATGGGACTAGTCAACTATGTAGGAAAATGAATTCCTAATATGGCAACTACAATTGAGCCTTTAAAAGAACTGCTTCGAAAAACAAAATGGGCGGAATGCAGAAGTATCAGTTCTATGGCGTGAAAGTAGGCTTTTTTTAAAAGACCGTTTTGGTGACTTACCCAATTTAGGGTACTATGATATAAAACATTATTCGCTGATGCTAGCCCTGTTGGACTGGGCGCAGTATTGGTGCAAACAGATAACACAGATCCACGAATTATAGGATATGGGAATAAATCTCATAGTGATTGCGAGCGACGATACTGCCAAACAGAAAAGGATGCCTTGGCATTGGTTTTAGCAGAGGAACATTACCACATGTTTTTATATGGAAAAGATTTTGAATGAATTACATATCATAAACCCCTAGAGGCCGTATTTAGTCCTAAATCAAAACCGTGCGCACGTATTGAAAGGTGGGTATTACGGCTCCAGTCATATAAATACAAGGTAATCTACAGATTTAAAAAAAAACAATATAGCAGACCCGCTATTGCGACAGTTTCAAATTAAACCCAATTATAACCCAAAAAAGGATTATATACAGCAAGTAATTCAGGAAAGTAAACCAACATCGGTATCTTTGATAGAAATTGAGCAATACTCCCAACAAGACGCATATATACGGAAGATCAAAACAGGTATTTATCATAAGAACGGGGATGACACGGTGAAAATGTATCGAGTATTTGAAAATGAGCTATGTTTTTATGGAGAACACTATGGCGTCGACAGAATGGAGAAGTAGAGAGACAAAATAGGGACGTCCTGAAATGATTGAAAATAAGTCTAATAGAAAGAAAAAACTGGAAAGATTCTTTGCTGGAAAGTCTAGTGATGTACAACAGTACTCCTCACACAGTAACCGGTAAAACGCCTGCAGAATTGTTTTCGTAGAAAATTAAAAGACCTGATTCCGATGATTGGTAATGGTGACTACCAATTCAAAGATGGTGATGTAAGAGACAGAGATGAGGAACAAAAAGATAAAGGACAACATATATATATATTAATATAATTAAATAAGAAAATAAAAGCGCAAGAATGTGACTTAGAACCTGGGGCGAAGTATATAAAAAAATAAATTACAAAAAGACAAATAAACTTAGTTGTAACTTTGAGAATATACCGCATACGGTAAAAGCAAATCATGGAGGAGAGACTCGACGAAATGTAGTTCATTTAAAACGAGTAGAAGGAAAATAGCACGTTGTTGGAGGAGAGGATAACGATGATTAAGGAAGAGATGGAAGGGATGATGAATAGGAAACTAAAAAATAAATAAAAGTTTAATCTGATTAGAGGAAGTTAAGGAAGAAGAGATGACATGTTAACCGATGTGATTGAAGGAAGTGAAGGAAGCGTTAATAAAAAAGATGTAGAAAATAAGAAAAGAATATATATTAAGGAAGTGAAGGAAGATATTTCATATTAAGTAATTCAGCTCTGTTAATATAATCATAAAAAAATTAATCACCTTCTTACACTAAAAATTGAGTTTTATTAAATAGGCAAGACTCTGACAGATTATAATAAATAAAATAAAAACAATAAGGAAGAGATGTAGTGTATGCGATAAAGATATAGTTATATCCTGTCGTCTCCTGCGTGCGTACGGCGGGTGCGAGAGGTGAGGGAGGCCACTTGCTCGGCGACCGCGTGTACAGACGGACGAAAGAAGCTATTACAGTGCGTAACGTAAGGAGCCGATATAATAGAACAGTGGTGAAGGAGAAGGAAGGTTGCTACAGTATTACTTGCTCAGTGATTGGTTCAAACAAATGTTAGTGCCCCACCCCCTCTACCCGCGCGAGTTTAAATATCTAGATGCTTTCCGCAAGCCACGTGTTTCGATCATCGACAAAAGATTTATGTTTTTGTGTAATGTGTGTTAAATCATTGGCAGGAGACGCCCCTTAAGATCTCACATGAACGCTGTGTTTATCTGTAGTTGACACTTTGTACATATCTACATATTATGCTTGTGTTATGTAGGTACATTAATTATCACAATGCACGTATGTACTTTGAGCAGCTATTCATAGTGCACGTATACCTAACAATAAAATTACACAGTGTTCAGTAAAATTGCTTTGAGAATTCCACCCGTGTTCTATCGCCACCCGTGTTCGCTTTGAGCGATAAGGCCGCCAATTGTTCACTATTTTTTTTTTTAAGTCAAATATTTTTAATTTTACTTTAGTTTAAGGTGTTCAATAAAGAGTTTATCTATCTATCTATCTATCTATCTATCTATTCACGTGAGGTTTGTTAGCAAGGAATCTATAGCAATGATTACAAATCGTACTTGTCTTGATTTAAAATGACGAGCGACTGCAGTGCTTTGGTGCAATATATAAAGGAAAGTGATGTAAGTACCTACTTACAAAATTACATCGAAAGGGCAATTTTCGAACCCGCGACCATTCGTCTCTTTGGGCCGGGACATTATCTTCAAATTTGAGCTAGCATGTATAGGTGATTCATAATTCGATTTTTCCTCAAAGTCAAAATAAACACCATTTAAATGATTTAGGCGCCTTTGAAGCTCTTACGAAGGTCAATTACAAATTTCAATATTGAAATATTCTACATTGTACTGTACTGCACTAGGTAGGTACAGCAAACAATAGAACCTAAATGCATGCGAGAAAAACGGGCAAGAAGCTAGGGGCCGTTCTTTTATACGTCTTTTTACAATGTGATACAAACTATATTATAAAATTATAATAAAGATAAAGATAAAGATTATTTATTTGCGTAAAACATGGTATACAGTTGTTGTCATTAAAAATTTAAAGTGCTCATGTTTTGCTAGTATTGTCGTAGCATGCAAATTAGTACTATTTAAACTAAGTATATTATTAAATTATTTCAGGAAGTCTGTTACATTGTAAATTTTTGTATCCTGCAACCAATAACAATATGTATTTAAATTACGTAGGAGACATGTGATAGCTTGGCAGAGCCGGAATTGTCCAAGCATTTTCGTTTGTTTAAGTAATCACAAACTGTGTAGTTGAATTTCCTAATAAGAATATTTTTCACGTGCAAATTGAATTTTCGTTCTGTGAGCATTGTAATGTCTTTGGAACTTTATTTTAAACCGCACACAATTATATCCTTTGGCATCCGAGATAATGAGAACAATATATTTTCATTCATAAACTCAAAGCAAGTAAGTTCATAAATGGACGATATCGTCTACGGACTACGCGGTTGACAATATATGTTAAAAAGGAAATCCTTTCCTTCTTATTATTAAAAGCGACATCTATTGTCAAAGTGCTCTGAACTATAAACAATATTAATTATACAGTTTGCTAACTTATCTACAAATGCCTCTCGTGCTTTAAAATTTTCGTTATAGTTTTAGAAGCTTCGCTCAGCAAGCGTCAATACACTAATTGCGATGCAACAAACTTTTAGGGGTGAAATCATACTTAGGTACCTACACTATTTTGACAAAAACACAATAGGTGCATTCACTTACGTACTTTTTGACAACATAAGATTAACCAAGCAAGAATATACCAGAAGGTAGGCTACAGCTTTATTAAGAACTGCCATTTTCCACTGCGATCCCCTAGACGCCCGTCAAGCGTGTAGAGTGTAGACTATTGCCAAGGTAATGTTATCTATATAACATTACCGTGCTATTGCTAACTCCCGTTCTTGAGGGAGACCTTTGTTTTTTTAATTCATTGCGGCAATCGGGTCAATAAAACTTTTACATACTAAATTCTATTGCAACAAAACGAACAAAACATGCACACAAATTAAAAGTTTATATTCGGTCGGACGGTAAATGATAAGTACAACCCGGTCAGAATATCTGTGCACCTCGCTGGAATGCGGCGCCTCTCCCTATTCCCCTGTCACCTCTCCGCACTCCCCGGTGCGACAGTACAATTAGCATCTTCGTTGCGATACACGTCCCGATAGTTTTTTTCACTTTTTTTCACACCGTAGTAACCAGACCGCCGATATGACGTCACGAGGTCAGGTGCACAGATATTGTGACCGGGTTGTATATACATAATATTTAGTAAGCTGCGTTATTATAGGAATACAAGAAAAAATATAAACACTGGTAGTGGGCTGGAGCACTTGGACTGCCTGTGAGTCTGCAATGGCCTGTAGATTGTCTAAATGCTTTCATTGTAGTGTTGTATTACTAAAAATACAAATAAGAATGATACATAATTGTAGGTAACGTTATTAGGAAAACAAAAAAAAACATATGAATAACCAATTAAGGATATATTACAATAAAAAAAAAATATTACTATAAACCGACGACGCATCGAAGTTATCTATAGCTCCTAAAAAATATCGTTGTAATAAGTGTAACGGAACGTTACACAAATATGCCGAAAGAATTGAATATTATATATTTTTACCTACCGAAATTTAATTATGAATCCTACTTACAAACCATTACTATTATAATCTACTTACATACGTTACAAATATCTAAAACCTACTACAAAATTAACATAATGAAATGAAAGACAGAAATGAATGAAACTAGCTCCGTTCGCAATAACCGTTATCTGAGAGACCGGCAGCGCGAGGTGCAACGGCTGGCGACAGCCGTCCGTCGCGCGAGTCCGAGCGAATAGACTTTTGAGCGAGGACGTACCTACGTACAAATTTACTATTTTAAATCTGCTTTTATGCTAATAGTGAAATCAATCAAATATAGTTAATATTACTTTTACTAGTGTTGTGATTGTGTTACCTCAAATTGGGTGAGTTGTTGTGTTGTTTCTTTATTGTGAGGCTAATGTATTGTATTACGGTAAGTACATTTAAAACTACAACGACAGTTATTAAATACGAAATGAATTGCCTTAACCACTAACAATTAATTTATCTAGTATTTTTGAATGTACTTATTATGTGCCTAGTGTTATTATTGAATGCCAGAACTACTTTGTTATTACTTGGAAGCAGGGATGGCATTTCATGTTCATACCGGTATCATACCGGTATTTTTACAAAAACACAATCCTCATTTCTATTATATTCAATATGAGGGTACACTATTGTGGTGTGTGCATTCTGCCGTTTTACTTGCGTAAAATAGCTATTATTGATATTTAACTCACACTTTGTTTCTTATACTTGGTTCTTTAATATTTTATTATTGTATTCTTACATGTAAGTGATTGTATGACTGCCTCATCATTGACTACTATTAAATCATAGCAACCATTTTGCCTTCTCATCTTGAATGTGGTGATGTAGCAGTCATACAGACTTGGATCGGGGCATATACTAAGCGTCCCATATCACTGGGTTCCAGGGTTCACCCTTACGGCAACGTCTGTTGCGTCTACCCCTACAACCAGCAGCGGTGGAACAACCGTACCAGTACTACCAACGACTCGTGCCAGCGACGTGACGACTACCGCTTCTGAAGGCCAGTGGTTGTTATTTTGGCTGGGCAATGCCTTCGATCGTTGGTCGGACCCCGACCTTCGTATAAAACTACTAATTAGCTATCAATATATATATGTGAACGTACTAGTTGTATAATTTGATCAGCCCTTAGAAACTAATATCTACCTAGGCCTGGTTAGCAACTAGGAACGCTGCATTGGCGCCCAACGTGGGGCTCCTATCACGATCGAATCGTATTGCTCATCTTTATTTGCATTTGGTAGTTTTCATTGGTGCTGGCTATAAAATTATTAGATATAAGATTGATTTTTTGTTCATCGCCTAATGTGCTAATGTGTGGTAAAATCTATTGATGTGCTAAAAAATACACACACCTTAGGCGATATCTATTTTTAAGTTTATTTTGGTGGCGTGTTACCTTCCGCTCATCAATCATTGCTTGTAGATTTTGTATTCATTCTTTTCACTCTGCAACAAACACCCAATTTGCAGTAAACATGGCATATGTCATTAAATACCTTTCGCTTCAAAAAGCTGAATTAGAGTACGAAGTTGAACTTCGCGGTGGTTCAGGTGAATCTGTTCAAGAGCTTCGTAAGCAAATTATTAAATTGTCCTCACAACTGCCAGCCGAAGACATTCTCGAATCACACCTGGATCCCGCCGATGACTTAAAGGGCGTTAAAGAATCTCTTTTGAAGTCACACAGTAGTTTGACATGTCTTAAATCTAAATTCGACAAAAACTTATTCAGCCGCACAGAAACCTCACTAAATCATATCCACCATAGAATTAATAGGATCACTAGTACGACTGAAACTAATGATATTTATAAAGTTTGTTCATCCAATTTCAACTCTCAGTATAAAGAAATGTCTTCATTAAGACCAAGTACGTCTCAAACTAAGGTACCAACTTCGGCCACTACCGAAAACGTTGCCGAGCCCTCTACTATAACGGTTACTTGTGAACGGAATTTGGCCTCAGAAATAAGTAAGCTTAAATTTTCGGGAAGAACTTGCGTACGCACCTTCATTTTAACAGTTGAAGAATATGCACTTTCTAGAGGTATATCTTATGACAAAATATTATCTTTAGGTTTTGAAATCTTTGTAGAGGATGCCCTACATTGGTATCGCTACAATAGAGATAAAATTCAATCTTGGAGTGATTTGCGCCAGTTGCTAATGAAAGATTTTACAGCTAGTGATCACGACTACCGTCTCGCCGCTGATATTCACTCGCGCACTCAAGGCGAACATGAAAATATTACAATATATATTGCAATTATGCATGGTATGTTTTCCGGGCTTAGTAAACCGCTATCCGAAGAAGAGAAGCTAGAAATATTGATGCACAACATTAGACCATGTTATGCGGGTGCTTTGGCTGGCTCTTCAGGCATCAATAGTATAGATGCATTACAATCGGTGTGCCGTAACTATGAAGACATACAATCGCGGTTCTCGCATTTCCATGAACCACCTAAGGAAACCAGTAGCACATACGCATCCCAGTTTGTTTACAGAAGTCCTACTACATCTAAAACTAATTTTAATAAATATAATCAAGAATATAAACATAATTACAGCTATAATAAAAACAATAACAATCCTAATAAATATTACGGCAACTCTAAACCTAACGTTGAAAAAACATCCGTTCAAATAGAGCCATCTTATTTCAATCGTGATAAAAATATTCCGATTGCGGCTTTATCTACCAACCCTGCTAGACCATTATTCTGCCCTAGATGTAGATCTGATAATCACTCCTTGGCTAATTGCACACAGGAACGGTTTATTATTTGTTTTAAATGTGGCAAGCCAGACGTGCGCTATCCGGAGTGCCCGGACTGTAATCCTGTCGAGGGCGAAAGGAACTTAACGACAAAAAACTAAATAGATTGGATTGGACTGATAGCAATGTTGCAAAGCAATCATATAGTAATAGCTACATAGACTACGAATGGAAAGACTGGCTTGACTTTATAGCTAAGTTTTTAAAGTACAATGCTATCTCTTCAATCCAAGACAACGACAGCAATTTTAAAAGGTCTCGACCATATGTGTCAGTTAACATAAATAATAAACCAGTTATAGGATTACTTGACACTGGTTCCTCCACGACTATACTAGGTAATGGCAGTCATCTACAACTTCTAACCGCAGGCCTTGAACTGGTAAATTGTGATACAGTCCAGTTTGTAGCTGCTGGCGGAGAAAAGCTCAATTCTATTGGTGTAATTTACCTACCAATGGAGTTTCAAAGCGAAAAACACACTCTTAAAGCATACGTAGTTCCCAATATAAAACACTCTCTTATTTTGGGAATGGATTTTTGGAGGCTTTTTGGTCTGTTTCCCAAACACCTGGATTGCATTGCCTATCACAATGATTCAGAGAGTATTTCTCCCTCGGACGTAACAATAAATCATGCCACGTTTCTGCTCGACTACGATCATCTAACGGATGAACAAAAATTCACAGCTGATGATATAATTTCTCAATTTCGTGACATTTCCTACGAAGAGCGTGGTCTGGGCCGCACTACGCTTACTGAACACGTCATTGACACTGGGGATGCTGCCCCCATTCGTCAACGTTACTATCGGATGTCACCAGAAAAACAGCGGATTCTAGTGGAACAGCTGGACGAAATGCTTAAGGAGGATGTTGTTGAGCCTTGTGAAAGTCTAACTCCGAAAAAGAATGGCGAGATGCGATTTTGCCTCGACAGCAGGAAGCTCAACGCTGTAACAAAAAAGGATGCGTACAGCTTACCTTATATCTCTGAGATCTTAGATAACCTACGCGATGCTAAGTATCTCTCGAGTTTAGATTTATCCAGAAGCTTCTGGCAAATTTTGATAAGAGAAGAGGACAGACCTAAAACTGGATTCTATATTCCTTCTCGCGGCACGTTTCAATTCAAATCTATGTGTTTCGGAATAACTAACGCACCTGCGACACAACAGAGATTGGTGGATTCTTTATTCTACGGACCTGAATTTGAGCACAGGGTGTTCTGTTTTGTTGATGACGTCATAATCGTATCAAATAGCTTCGAACAGCACATATCATTGCTTATGCGTGTGCTTGGTAAATTGAAAAATGCCAATCTAACAATAAATTTTAAGAAAAGTCAGTTTTTTAGATCTCAACTGAAATATTTGGGATACATTGTAGACTCGAATGGCTTACATGCTGATCCAGGTAAAGTCGAGTCTATAGTTAACTACCCCACCCCTACGAATCGAAAAGAAGTACGACGTTTTATTGGAACTGCTTCTTGGTATCGCAGATTCATTCCCAATTTCAGCAGCTTAGCAACTCCATTGAATAAGTTGACTTCTCAAGGCAAAAATGCCCCTCCCTTTTTGTGGTCTCCTGAAGCCAACAAGGCTTTCAATAAATTAAAAACCCATCTAATTTCTGCACCTATATTGTCATGCCCAGACTATACAAAACCTTTCCAAGTGCACACCGACGCCGGCGACTACGGCATCGGAGCGGTGTAAACTCAAATGCTCGATGGACAAGAAAAGGTAATTGCGTATATGAGCAAATCCTTGTCACAACCAGAACGCAACTACAGTGCCACAGAACGCGAAGCATTAGCTGTTCTCTTATCCATCGAACATAATATGCATTATTGCACCATATTTAAAAACAATATTCAATCTTTGTATTGATAAAGGAAACTTCCCCGACTTAATGAAACAAAGTAAAATCACTCCAATTTTGAAGTCGGGGGCTACATCTGACCCTTGCAATTACAGACCTATTTCTATCTTACCTGTTCTGAGTAAAGTATTCGAAAAAATTATGCTCAAACAACTTCTATCCCATTTTAATGAGCATAATATATTGAATGAGAATCAGTTTGGTTTCACAAAGAGCAGATCCACAACAGATGCAGGTGCTCAATTGATGTCACTTATACTTGAAGCCTGGGAGAGTTCACAGGATGCTATTGCCGTATTCTGTGACCTTTCTAAGGCATTTGACTGTGTAGAGCACTGCACTCTGATTCGAAAACTTTCACATTATGGTATTCGTGGAAAAGCTCTGGATCTTATAAAGTCATATCTGTCAGACAGACTACAGAAGGTTAGAATAAATGGCAATACTTCTTCCGGGTCTTTGGTAAGAATAGGCGTACCGCAAGGATCAATTTTAGGACCTTTTCTGTTTCTAGCATATATAAATGATCTGCCTTGCATGGTTAAAAATTTCTGCGATATAGTTTTATTCGCAGATGATACCTCCCTAATTTTTAAAGTAGATAGGAGGGATAGTGAACTTATTCATGTAAATAATGTGTTATCTATGATCTCTAAGTGGTTCGCGGCTAATAATCTTCTCTTAAATTCAAAAAAGACCAAATGTTTAAAGTTTTCTTTACCAAATGTTACTTATGTTGAACCAAACATTAAGCTTGGCCTAGAAAAACTCTCTTTTGACAATGCGACAGTCTTCCTGGGAATTAAAATGGATTCAACTTTACAGTGGAATCCACATATACATGATCTATCTGGAAGACTTAGTTCTGCTGCATATGCAGTTCGTAAGATAAGACAGCTAACAGACGTAGCTACTGCTAGGCTCGTTTATTTCGCGTATTTCCACAGTATTATGTCTTATGGTATATTGCTGTGGGGAGCTGCTGCTGAGATAGAGACAATCTTTATCTTACAAAAGCGTGCAATTCGAGCCATATATGAAATGGATCCTAGGGAATCCCTGAGAGATATTTTTAAAGAAATTGATATTTTAACTTTACCAAGTCTGTATATATTTGAAAATATTATGTATGTTCGTAAAAATTTGAGCAAATTTAAATCAAACAGTGACACTCACGATTATAACACTAGGAATAAAGATAAAATAGCGGTGCCAGGTTTTAGATTAGCAAAGACAAATAAAAGGTCCTTCTTAGGAAATTGTGTGCGGTTTTATAATAAATTGCCCAAACATATTACAACGCTCACAGAAAGAAAATTCAAGTTGCATGTGAAGAATATTTTGATAAAGAAATCTTACTACACAGTTTGTGATTACTTAAACGACAAAAATGCTTGGACTGGTTCGCCTCTACCAAGCTAGCGCCTAACACCTACGTAATGTAAATTAAGTATTGTAATAATTTTATTATATAGTAGGTATGTACCAAACACATTTTTAAAAAACGTTTAAAAGAATGGCCCCGAGTTTCTTGCCCGTTCTTCTCGCAGTGGCTCTATAATTTTTGTTTGCTGAACGTGGCAGTACAATGTAGTATATTTCAATATTAAAATTTGTAATTGACCTTCATAAGAGCGTCGTAGACGCCTAAATTGAATAAATGATTTTGACTTTGACTTTGACTTTGACATTGGCGTTGTTACTTGGAAAACGGTCTCAAGTTTACAGTCTACACAGACCATTCTTCCCTTAGGTGGTTCCTTAATCTTAACAACCCTACTGGAAGACTGGCTCGATGGGGAGTACGACTCTCCGCTTATAACTTTGAGATCAAACATCGAAAAGGTGCTGATAACGTAGTTCCAGACAGTCTATCACGTTCAGTTCCTATCTCCGCCATCGATTTCGTAACCGAAATACCTGCAAAACCAACAACAGACGCTTGGTATTTAAACATATTTAATGGTACCCAAGACTCGCCAACATCATTTTTAAATTATCGCGTTGAAAATGGTAAACTCTTTCGATATATGAAATCACTCAATCCCCTTACGAGAGAATTCGAATGGAAAGAGGTAATACCATCAGAATACCGACATGATATTATATCTGATAATCATTCAAACCCGAATTCTGGACACTTTGGAATTCACAAAACGCACAAACGTATTACACTAAAATATTTTTGGCCAAGTCTTCATAAAGACGTGACTCGCTTTGTGACCAGCTGTGAAGTTTGTCTATCTTATAAACACCCTAACCACACTACACTAGGTACCATGGGCAGACCAAAAGAATGCTGTCGCCCCTTCCAGATGTTGAGCGTAGATTTAGTGGGACCCTTGCCGGTTACAAGAAAGCAGAATACCTTCTTACTAGTAATTACTTGCTGTTTCTCCAAATATTGCCATTTGTTTCCAATCCGCCGAGCAACGGCAGATATAATCACTAAGATTCTAGAAGAAAACGTTTTTCTTATCCACGGAATTCCAAGTACCATATTGATGGATAATGGGCGACAGTTCACGAGCAATATTCTACGCAATTTACTATCGACCTACAAAATTCCTAATATTTTTTATACTCCACTTTATACACCACAAGTAAACTTAGTAGAAAGATACAACAAAACAATAATTACGGCTGTATCAACCTTCGTTGAGAACGACCATAGGGCTTGGGATGATAATATACCAAAGATCCAATTCGCATTAAATAGCTCGGTTAATGAAGTAACCGGTTTTACACCATCTTTTCTTGTTTTCGGGCGGGAATTAGTAAGCTGTGGTTCCCACTACATCGATTCTGATATAGAAGATCACCTCATATTTACTCCTCGAGATGGTTATGCTGAGAATTTAGGTACACTTCGTAAAATATTTGATAAAGTACAAGCCTCACTGATTAAAGCGCACTCTAGAAATAGCGCTCAATATAATCTACGCCGTAAAAACGTAGAATTTGACGTGGGAGATATAGTCTGGAAACGCACCTTCTACTTAAGCGACAAAGATAAACGTTTCTCCAAAAAACTTGCACCTAAATTTATAAAGTGTCGTATTATAGGCAAAAGGTCTAAATTGGTCTATGATCTTCAGGATATGGCAGGCCACAATATTGGAACGTGGCATGTAAAAGATTTTAAGCTAACTTAAGTATTTAAACAAATATTGAATCTTGTACAAGTTTTCTAAGCGGATTTTCCTCAGGCAAAATCCTAACCTAAAAAGGGGGGTATGTAACGGAACGTTACACAAATATGCCGAAAGAATTGAATATTATATATTTTTACCTACCGAAATTTAATTTTGAATCCTACTTACAAACCATTACTATTATAATCTACTTACATACGTTACAAATATCTAAAACCTACTACAAAATTAACATAATGAAATGAAAGACAGAAATGAATGAAACTAGCTCCGTTCGCAATAACCGTTATCTGAGAGACCGGCAGCGCGAGGTGCAACGGCTGGCGACAGCCGTCCGTCGCGCGAGTCCGAGCGAATAGACTTTTGAGCGAGGACGTACCTACGTACAAATTTACTATTTTAAATCTGCTTTTATGCTAATAGTGAAATCAATCAAATATAGTTAATATTACTTTTACTAGTGTTGTGATTGTGTTACCCCAAATTGGGTGAGTTGTTGTGTTGTTTCTTTATTGTGAGGCTAATGTATTGTATTACGGTAAGTACATTTAAAACTACAACGACAGTTATTAAATACGAAATGAATTGCCTTAACCACTAACAATTAATTTATCTAGTATTTTTGAATGTACTTATTATGTGCCTAGTGTTATTATTGAATGCCAGAACTACTTTGTTATTACTTGGAAGCAGGGATGGCATTTCATGTTCATACCGGTATCATACCGGTATTTTTACAAAAACACAATCCTCATTTCTATTATATTCAATATGAGGGTACACTATTGTGGTGTGTGCATTCTGCCGTTTTACTTGCGTAAAATAGCTATTATTGATATTTAACTCACACTTTGTTTCTTATACTTGGTTCTTTAATATTTTATTATTGTATTCTTACATGTAAGTGATTGTATGACTGCCTCATCATTGACTACTATTAAATCATAGCAACCATTTTGCCTTCTCATCTTGAATGTGGTGATGTAGCAGTCATACAGACTTGGATCGGGGCATATACTAAGCGTCCCATATCACTGGGTTCCAGGGTTCACCCTTACGGCAACGTCTGTTGCGTCTACCCCTACAACCAGCAGCGGTGGAACAACCGTACCAGTACTACCTACGACTCGTGCCAGCGACGTGACGTCTACCGCTTCTGAAGGCCAGTGGTTGTTATTTTGGCTGGGCAATGCCTTCGATCGTTGGTCGGACCCCGACCTTCGTATAAAACTACTAATTAGCTATCAATATATATATGTGAACGTACTAGTTGTATAATTTGATCAGCCCTTAGAAACTAATATCTACCTAGGCCTGGTTAGCAACTAGGAACGCTGCATAAGAACAAAAACGCTTGGTGAATGCTTTTTTTAATTTATAGCTGATAGGCTACCCTTTGACCACTATCTCACCTGATGGTAAGTGATGATCAGGACGAAGATGTTGTTCAGGCTAACCTAGAATTACTATTATATATTACTGGCTCTCAAGGACAGCTGCCGGATCACACCGTTAGGTGCTTGGCGACAGATTTTCTACTTGAAGGTGGTAGCTAGGCGGGCATTCGCAATACCCTACCAGCATGCAACATACTGGACATATTTGGCTTGACATTAAATTAATATGACTTATGATTGTTAAATCCGTCGTCATATAAACCTACACTAAGTATGTATAATATCTTAACAATCATAGAGGTGTCTAGTTACTAGTCACAAATAAGTATAATTTCAAGGGCAAGTGCATTATGGCAGCAATGACTCCCGGTCACCACGGACCCAACGTCTCTTTACCAAACGGCTCAAAAATGTAACTACTACCGAGGTTAGCATACTTGCGGCGCGGCGCTTAAGTTGCTCCGTATTATTTCGAGTTGGTGTACATTTTTATAGCGAGTATAATTTACAATCAGTATTATAGTAAAGTCAATTAATTTAATAAAGGTCAAATAAAGATCCTGCATATATATTTTGCGTTGTCTTTAAATGAGCGATTCTCTGATTTTGGTCACGTTGAAGGTAAACTCCTCAGAGGATTGTTGTTTCGATTCAGAAAAAAAAAATAATAAATACGGAAATGTTGGCAACGATCCACGCTAAAGGTGTTTTCGTAACTGTTTGATTAGTAGGTAAAAATAATTGTTGTAAAGCAGCCGTTTTCTAATTATTTTTGCACTCCTCAACAATAACGAATTTTCACATCTGACTCACGTTGAAATGTGACCAATTATATGCTTAACAAATCCGTATTAATGTTTTTTTTTAATCGGACAACCGCATCCAAAAGTGTTATAGGAGGTTCTCAATTCGACTATGTTTTTTGTGTCGTGTCAAATTTTGATGATATTTTTATAGTGTAGATATATTTATAAGTAGGTAGTAGTATTACCTCTAAATGTGTCCCTCTTAAATTACATCATAATAATAATAGTCCAGTCAAAATAGACATTTGACTTAACCAAAATTCGCATAGAGCTGAAAAGTGGCAAACACGTTAAATACATCATTATAAAGATAATGTCAAAAATCCCCTTCGATCCTCCTTCTGCAAAAAAATGTATTCAAGGTCAAACATACAAAATTAAGGTTATTTCCATTTTTCTCAAAAACGGTATATTTTATCGTGAAAATATACCAAACAAAAGTTGTAGATCATACAATTCTCTACAAAATAGTCCAGTCACTTATACTCTTAAGGGGATGACCGTAGTGAAACGCGCACTTTTGGAATCTTCTTGTACTGAAACTATGAGTTCAAATTGTGCGAAAAAAATATATCATATTCTTTAATTCTTTATTAAGTGAATTAGTTGATAACTTTTTATTAAAACTAATTAGTTCATATGTAATAAATTGTAATCGGCGACCCTTTTTAGATTGTTTTTTATTAATTTAAGAGGCATAGTTGAAGTAAATGCAATGATTCTTTTTTTTAAAAATAGCTAATACTATACTCTAATGAACTACTTACTAACTTGTGTTGAAAACATTTTTATAAATTTTTGGCACAAAATTCTGTGATCGCGAGAAGAAATCGCAACGAAAATCAGTCTGCCCGCAGCGCTCGGGCCGTTTGGACGTGGGATCTGTGCCGTTTGTTTCGCCATCATTTTTGTGCATTTATTTTACGAAATATTACAATATTTTTTTACCATACGTTAATTTGGAAGTCATAAATTATTGAAACTCAAGTTAAACATTTATTGGGGAAGTACTTTTGTTTATATTGATTTATGAAATCTTTATAATAACTTTTTTGAGCGAGTTTATTAAAGTTCAGACACGGCATTGTTAATTCCTATTTTAGTAGGTATCTAGATTTTTAACCCTTAGTAAAATATTTCATTTTGTTATATTTAGGCTACTGTACAATTAAATGAGAACTTATTCCCAAAGCCCTTAACACACTTTCCGAGACGACCAACTTCTTTCTAGGTATTTAGATATCCAATCATTCAAATAAAGGGAACTTACCTATATCTCTTTTATCTCATTGATACTTAGTATGTATTTAGTCGGATTAAAATGTGTGTTACATCTGTATGACTCCGCTGTTCTTACGTACTACCTCTAAAAGCATGTACCCGTAACTTTGGAACCGTTACTTCTGTAGATAGTTTCAATTTTCATAGCAAAAGTGATAATGTGTACTATTATTATAATTTTATTTTATATATTGTAATAAGTGGGGTTCCTTAGGAAAAGTGACCCGGTACAATTCTTTTCGTACAACTTTTAATGGCAGCAGTCGAATGAGACTTGACAAAAACCAAAATGACATATTCAAGATGGCAGGTAAAATTCAAATTGCTCCGATCCGTCTGAAAATCAATATCTGGGTGGTTTTGGGCGTCCTTATTTCTAATTTAGAAATTATTTTTCGAAGATATTTTTTTTAAGATGGCCGCCATACATAGATGTTTTGAAACCATTGACTTAAATTGTTCTATGGGAAGGAGTCATGGGGAAAGAAAGTATTCTAAACAGAAAATAACAAAGTGGTTTTCGTGATAAGATAATAATGGGAAATATAAATTACGCCTCATAAAAATGACGCCTGCCAAGTGAAGATATATGACGTATCTGGTAAATGGTTACAGATAAGTAAAAGAGTTTTGAACAAATGACATAGGGAATCGAGAAAGCAGTCAAATGACATGCAAAAAAATCCAAAATAGCAGAATTCAAGATGGCTTCCATACAAAGTGCTGCAGTCCGATTCGAGTGAGTAACTTGCGAGGCCGAAGGCTGGGGTCCGACTTGGGAATATTTTCCATATCTTCAAATGGTCTCCATGATGAATGGCCGCGATAACCGAAGCACCTACGAGTGGGGTTCTTTAACCAATGTGACTCAGAAACTTGGTACGATTCTGCCTGTACCACTTTAAGAAGCGGTAGTGTGAATCTTATATGGCGGTTTCATTACAGTTATCTTTTGTATTGAGCATTGCATTGGGATTATACTTCTATTAAAATTTTGAACTTTTATTATATTATTATTTGCGTGTTATCTCATAAATACACTCTAAAATTGCAAACTGACTTTCTATAACTGAAATTATACCTATGCATAGTGTTTATTTACCTATAGATATATAGAAATATGGTCAAGAGTTAAATTGCAAGTTTCTGTTTTAGAGTTGGTAAATGGTAGGTATATGACAGTAAGCCCAAACACAAATTGTTTGACAGTTTTTTTTAAACAAGGTTCATTTTAAAATTAAATACATATTCTCACCATTTTTCTTTCGGCTTTTTTCACTTTTTCTACATAAGCGTTATCACACATAATAATAATAATTTAATTTCAAAAAACGTTTCACATGTTGTTGCAGTAAGGAATGCATAATGTACACATAGAACTATAAATAAGAACAACAAAAAACATGTGTACTTACATTGTATGCAGGGCACAAATATGCTCCAGGACGTTATCCGCACCAACCCAGTGGTTGGTGCGGATAACGTCCTATAAGTTCAAGTACATATATGACGAGTAGGATATATTGTGCTGTTTTTGGTTGCATGAATTCGTCCAAACCAAATATATTAATTGTAAAATAGCTGAAGGTATCTATAACCAAGTAACAGATATTCCCTGTTCTCCACCTTGTCCATGTTTGCCAAAACAATTTTTGATTAAGCTTTATACTTTAAAATTCAATAATAAAGCATTTCGTACGTTTCAGTCGAGGTGTAAATATTTTTTACTACCAATCTAAAACAACACGCATTTGTACACACTTCCTATTCAATTTACAAAGTATTTTATCTAAACTAATATAGGTAATAAAGAGGAAAGATTTGATTGTGCATTTGTTTGTTTGCATTGAATAGGCTCTGAAACTAATGGACCGATTTGAAAAATTCTTTCACCATGAGAATCCAACATTATCCCTGACGAACATAGGCTATAGAAGATTTTCAAAAAAGTTAGGTCGTATGTAAACTTCGATAACGTAACATAAAGTGCGAAAAAAATACCAAAAAAAATCGTTAGGTATATCGCATACGCTGCGGAAATTATTGAAAATAGAGCCAAGTGATATACTACAATTTTATAGAAGACATCTATAAAAAGTCCGCAATACTATAAGTCTAACTATTACAGTTATGTCACAATAACTGCTTTTTTATATGTTTAATTTATAAGTTAAGATTTTTTTGTTAAATAACCGCGTGAAGCCGGGGCGAATCAGTAGTTTGCTTATATAAAAAAGGTATATTTACAATCACAAAACAATATGGAAACACAAAGTAGGCAAATGCAATTAAAATGCTGGATGCGGGCAGCCGTATCGCATGTTTACGTACCGCGCGGCTGTAGGTAGTTTTTTCAAGGACAGGGCCGAGTTAAAATACTGTATAGATAATATTACCGTGGTTTCGTACCGCTTCATGAAGTCAAAATACTTTTTTGAGCAAAATATTGAGATAATACTTTTGAATTTTAAATTATAACCTCGTTTTATGAACCCTATAATCTCAGCAAACCACAAACCAATTAAGCTCCTACTGGCTCTTCCTACTTGCAAATTCTGTTGATATGCAAGATGGGCACCTTTCTACCAAATTTCAAGAAGATCGATTCAGGCAATCGAGATTTATTGACGGGGAAATATACACTGCTCAGACCTCCACCGAGACCTCGCTTCGCTTAGTCTATTAAAAAAATATCATTACCTACAAGTGATATTTTTTTTTTTACCTTAGAGGTTCTCAGTATCTGCAGATAAAAATGTTGTTATCTACACTTCTGTTCTGCCGCTTCTAATAGCGCACGAAACTCTACAATTTTAGCGACGCTATCCGTGGTACGGCGACTAGTGCCGCCGTGCGACTGAATATTTTTATGAGTTAAAAGTTGACGCCCATTTCTTTTAGCCCCGCCCGAATTAGAAATTATTTTGACTACGGTCTTGTCCTTAAGACTCATCATTCGTGAGATATCGCATTAATCATTAGAATTTTTTTATTTTACGGTATATATTTTGCGGTGGACGATGCAGAACTGCTGCTGCTTCATACATTATAGTATCATTATATGATGCACATAATCCGAAAGACGAAAAAATTTGTATAAAATGTTTCGATCCAAATCGTCGGTGAAAAAAAACTGATAAACCCAATTGCAATCTTAATTTGAAAGACCTAGGCCGAACAGCAGTCATTACACAGTGGCTGATAGTTGTACATATTAATTTAAAATGATCTTATTTAAATAGCCGATTTTTTTAAATTACTTGCTCCAAAAAATAACTAGTATTAATAGTAATAGTTTTAACGTGCGCGAGTCCGACTCGCACTTGGCCAACTTTTTGTATTTGTTGTTATAGCGGCAACAGAAATACATCATCTGTGAAAATGTCAACTGTCTAGCTATCACCGTTCTTCTGATACAGCCTGGTGACAGACGGACGGACAGCGAAGTCTCAGTAATAGGGTCCCATTTTTTGCCCTTTGGGTACGGAACCCTAAAAAGGAAGGGATTTATTTTAGTTATAACGCTTAAGCACACAATAGCATAAATACAGATGTACGAATTCTCAAACTACAAGGATAGCAGAAGTTTCGTACTTTAGCTATCTTTGAATCAGAATTGGTTCTTAACTTTTAAAGTGAGTATAAAAAAAAATCTATGTACATTACATTGATGCAAGGTTGATCTAGATTTTAACCCGTTAAATTGAACGTTGCATAAGTAACCACTCGCCCACAATCTCTTTTTTAAAAAGCTTGTAGTTAACATGCTCCGTATGTATGTATTTTCGATTCAAAATAAGGTAAATCTTATGCTTTATGTTATACTAGTTAGACGACGCGGTTTCACTCGCGTAGACAATGATGAAACTGATGATTATGACAATGAAAAGTATCCTATGTGTTAATACACGATGTAAACTGTCCGTATTCCAAGTTTCGTCCAAATCAGTTCAGCCGTTTCAGCCTGAAGGAGTAGCAAACTTTCAGATAGATCTTCATATTCTTACTCACAAACTTTTGTTTTTAAAATAATATAATAATAATTATACTGAATAAATACAGGCGTTACTTTGCGGTAATTCATATTCAATTATAACAAATATATTTTTAAAAGTATCTTAAGATAACATTTAATAGCATTTTAAAGAAACACTTAAAAAAAAAATTATATCTAGTGACAATTCCGTCTAATTTTCCTGCTATGCTCACTTGCCGTCACAAGATATATTGTCTCTAGATACATATTTTTATATTTTTTTAAGTGTTTCATTAAAATGTTATTTCATGTATTCTAAAGATACTTTTAAAAATATATTTGTTATTATTAAATAATAATTATTATTATTATTCCTGTGACTGCTTACAAGTTGCTCCAAAAAGCAGTCATACTAAACACTTGCAGGCTTGTAAGAAACTGTTTATTCCTACAATAGAAATAGCACTTGGCTCTATATATCTATCGAAGTTAGATGCCATTACACGGTCACTACCGACCGACACACGTTCGGGTTTCTTACAACCCTTCAAAACTAAACACAACCTTAAATCGTCCACAGTAAGTGAACTTAGAATTACTGGCTCTCAAGGACATCTGCCGGAAAATACCGTTACAATGTAATCAGAAGCGTGCGTTCAACTTGGCATTCAACCCGCACGGGCGTGTGAACAGACTTGCTTGGAGGACGCGCGTCGCGCGCCGAGCTGCTCGCCAGGTTGTCTACCGGGCTGCATAAAAGGCTTGTGTACTTCTGAACGCAACATTAGGTGCTTGGCGACATATTTTCTACTTGAGAGTGGTAGGTCGGGAGCGCGTCTTTCGCATGCAGAAACGTGGTGTGAGGGCCATCGCGAGGACAGCGTGGGACACGCCGCGCCGGCGCGACAATTCTTTGTATCGCTCCAGATCCTTACGGCAGCGTAAGGATCTGGAGCGATTCCATTGTCATATTCCAGGTAGTGATGTATGTTAGACAGAACCTGGAGCGATTCAGTACGCGGGGTGATCACCACACGCGATGCTACAATACCCGCGGGGCTGGCAAGTTAGCTGCGGTATCTCACAGACTGGCTAAGTCAGACAGACTAACGCAAGTGCTGGGGCCCGCGTTATATAACAAGCTACCGAATCATATAGTCACAGCACCTAGCCTCTCTTCATTTAAGCGCAGTCCTCGTCGAGAAGGCGTTCTACAGTGTTGACGAATATGTGTAATAAATAACATAGAATAATATGTTAATTATTTATTTGTTTCTAATTTATTTAATTTCAATTAATCATTGTTTAATTCATTATTGTAATTTAAACTACATGTAATTTTGAAGCGCTCGTAGCCAAGTTTGCTTAGCCATTCTGAATCGATCAGCAAAGTTAAGCAACGTCCGCCGCGGTCATAACTTGGATGGGTGACCCCTGGTTGGGCATTACTACTGAGCGCTTCCGTGCTTCGGAGGGCACGTTAAGCCGTCGGTCCCGGTTGTTGTCTTATGATAGCAGTCGTTACAGCATGGTGGTAGGGCACTTTGCAAATGCCCGCCTGGCTAGCTACCACCCTCAAGTTGAAAATCTGTCGCCAAGCACCTAACGGTGTGTTCCGGCAGCTGTCCTTGAGAGCCAGTAACTCTAGGTTAGTCTGAACAACATCCTCGACCACATCATCACTTACCATCAGGTGAGATAGTGGTCAAAAGCTAACCTATCAGGCATAAAAAAAAAAAATTCAATTGTTTTAATTAGCTAAAATAATAATTTTCACATTTTTACTACTGATTGACTTGTAATACTTTTACCAATAAATTGATTATTCTGATAGCTAGACGGGTGTTCGAAAAATGCCCTACGACTATGCTACGGCGATTGCCATAGAGATATAAAATACTATTATTTTCTGTGGCGATTGCCATCTTAAGGCTAGGTTCGCGAAAACGCTTTTGGTTTTTTAGTTATGTATTTTAAACCAACTTCAAAAAAGGAGGAGTTTCTCATTTCATCTGTATTTTTTTTGTTTGCTACCTCAGAACTTTTGACTGGATGAACCTGTATGTGTTCGCACGCAGGTGTATTCTACGCTAAATGTTTTATAGGTCGAAGCGCTACTTAAGGGGACGATGAAGTTTAATTAGGACCTTGTAACAGAAAATAAAACAAGAAAATTACACAAAGAGTTATTTTATGATATTGTGACGGAACAAGCACGAGGCCCACTTGATGTTTAGCGGTATCCTCTGCCTATAACAGATGCATTTCGTCACAAGTGACGAACTTCACTGCCCTGTCACGCTGAGACACACAGTTGTTAAGTCTCATGTGCCTGTACAATTTAACTGGCTCTCAAGGACTCCTGCCGGAACACACTGTGAGGCTTGGCGACAGATTTGAGATTTTCTACTCTCTCTTTTCTAATTTGAGATTTGCAAGGATGGTAGCTAGCCAGGCGGGCAATCGCACAATGCCCTTCCATACCATGCGGTGAAGCTCAAGCCGGCGGTGTGGATCGAACCAGGGACCTGCAGCACTGCAGTCCATAGCTATAACCACTCGGCTATCATTGCTTCCAAGTTATACATAAAAAGTTCAATCTCAAAGCGCGCTGCACTTAGCGGCTATCTGTTCTTTGTCCAAAGAGCGCGAAAATTTGAGAAAATAATACTTTTCCCTAGAATGCGGTTTTCTGACTCACGAATCCCGGAAAAAAATCTTAAAGAAATACCCTACCACCATGAAAATATAGTAATATACCAAGTTCATGCTTTAATTCTGTCTTCCATCATCAGTATTGCACATAGCAAGGCCATTACATTGAAATAAGGTGTTTTAAAACATTAGATATTTCGTAGTAGGTACTTACAGCACAGACGAATTAGGCGGCTTGTGTAACTTCTAGCTTTGTATTGTTACTTCACTTTTTGGTAGAGGCGCCGAGTCGCTTGTGACTTTCACTGCTCTGTTCGACAATTTGCCGACAGGAAACAATTTAGTTTAGAACAATTTGTGAGATATATATACACTTATTTATTAGTAGGTACATATTCATTTTCAATGGTGATCTGGCCGATCAGTTCTCCATATAAACGTCGTCAAATAATTTATTTGCAAGAATACAATAATTAATGTACATTTTGAGTTCTAGTGTACTCGTAAAATGCGTTGTGCATTTTCTGCCTGCAAGCAGACGTGCAAATATTTAAGGCTAATGCTAATACACAAAAAATATTAACAATATAATCAAATTAATAAATATTTCAATAAAATTCCATAAATTCTTTCATACCACAAAAACAATTTTCCAATAACCACTGACTTAACCTATTCCTATAATCATGACCCTCTAACAGTTTTATTTCTTCAGATATTTTTTTATACATTTATTTTTTATTATATCCTATGATATAATGCAATATAGATTCCAGTATAGTTTATATCCACTGTTTATTTTTATACGTTTTAATTTCAATACGCCTAATTTTCAATAGTGCTTTAATTAACACTTTTTTTATTTATATACCTAATGCAAATTCATATACACAAATAATTACAGGATTATCCTAATTTAATTGTGTATGCAACATATGATTATAGAAAAAAATAAACGAATAGCAATATTCTCACCTTGAACCAAAGTAAAAAAGAACTTTAGAAGTTAAATACTGATTCCCATCTTGCCTTATCTTCAGGAGTAATAGTAATATGTACGAGACTTTCCTGGAGATCGCCTTCGAGGCAGAACTATGCACTGACGAGACTGCAGAGCTCCTGGAGGCAGCCAAGGACCTGTGCAATGAGAACCCACTTACCAGGGCCACAGCAATAACAGAACTCAGGCAAATCATTTTTGGTAAGTGCGTTCTAGACATGCTTAAATTTGTAGTGACTGAAGTGTTACCTATCTACGAAATGCACAATAGTGCTTGTGCCTGAGTCCAGAGAGAAAGAGGTAAGTTTGAAGCAATGATAGCTCAGTGGCATTGGCTATGGACTGCCGCGCAGCGGGTCCATGGTTCGAATCCCGCCGCGGGCTTGAGCTTCACCGCATGGTGGAAGGGCATTTTTGCGACTGCCCGCCTGAAGAGGTACCACCCTCAAGTAGAAAATCTGTCGCCAAGTACCTAACAGTGTGTTCCGGCAGCAGTCCTTGAGAGCCAGTCATTCTAGGTTAATACATTGTGCATTTAATATAGATCGATATGGCCCTTTACAACATGTTATATAAATGAATATTTTCGAAGATATTATAGACTACCTTTCCGGGTGCGGCTCCGCCCGCGCGTATATCGGTTATCGCGGAAAAATATTAACCTCTTTTTGCGCAGTTGGATAAAAACTATCCTATGTTTTTTCTCGGGTCTCAAACTATTTCCATATCAAATTTCATTCAAATCGGTCCAGTTATCGCGCAAAAACATTAACCTCTTTTTCCGCAGTTGGATAGTACTGATATAGTACTGATTATATAGTATCAGCATAGCACTCGTGCGAAGCCGGGGCGCGTCGCTAGTTGGTTTATTAAAGTGCCACTCACTAACGATGAAGAGCTGCCTCTTCATCGTTAGTGGCACTTTTATAAACCGACATAGAAACAGGTTTCCTCAATGACGCATATATTTTAGTTATTTTACTGCCTAGTCAAATGCATGCTAATTTGCCGAATGTGTGTTTATATTTTTTATAATGAAATAACGGACGTAAACAGTGAATGGCCTGCTGACTTTGCCCATCACAAATCACCACAAAATATAAATAAATATCAATATGGTTTGTGTGAATTGAATTGGAAAAGAAAAATTGAATATCTTAAAATCTACGATATTACAAAAAACTGTTAACTTTACTAAGCGATACACCACATACAAATACAATTAATTAAACTTTATACCATTTAATTAATCAATAGTCATTTAATAAAGTAAGTTTCGTGCGGCAAATGGTAAAAAGTAATACTACGCCGCCGGCACAGTACGAGTTTGACAACTCACTTCGCCTCGTGGCGTTCAAGGTGGCGTTCAGTTAACATCTATTTATAAGCTTCCCGTGTTTTTCAGTATACTTGTGGCCAAGTTCAGTATAAAAAAAAAAAAACTTGAATTGTAAGCTTTTTATTTGAGCGCAAAAAATTTTAAGTATAAAATAAATAAAAATAGCTCATCGCATCGCCTTGATTTTACTTCGAACGTCAAGCGCCTCCGCGGACGCAGCTGGTCGGGTATCTTTGTGTTGTATTACAACTTTACTCTAACTACTCGTATACCTACTTTATTTTTCGGCGGTATGCTTTTATTCAGAAAATACTACGTACTATATACAACACTATATATAGCTACTCAAATGAAAGCATTTCGACAACCTGTAAGTCATAGCAGACTCACAGGCAGTCCAAATGCTCTAACCAGTTGGCAGCGTGCCGTGGGTGTCGTAACAAAAAAATACCGGGAGCTGGGAAGCAGTGCCAATGACGCAAGCGCCGCCGTTTATATTACAAAATTACAATGAGACTAAAATTATAGTCATGTTCGGGATTTGAACCCGCACCATCCACCCCTATTGTTGCCAAAGTGACAATATGATTCATAACTCTAATTTGTCTTCTCGTTCTGAACTATCCGGGTTCGAATCCCGCACATGGCTATATTTTTTCCTCCGTTGTAATTTTGTAATATCGATGTTTTTTTAAACTATCGAGAATTTAAACATGTGCATATGTTTCTGTACGCACAATAAGCTCATAAATTTTTTGAGAGATTGTGTGTTGTGATGGAATAATTCAACAAGCCTAACGTTAGGTGGCCCACGTGCAGGCTCACGAGGCCCACCTGATGTTAGATAGTAAAGGGTAAAAGTCTCGTTAAAAAATAGCAATAAGAATATACTATCTTAATCTATATAAGTAAATTTTATTTTATGAAACCGATATTAATAATATTAATTACGATACGTTATGAGGACATTTTAAGCATTGAAAAATACTTGTACATTTATGTCAAAAACTTTTGAGTAATGTTGCATTGAATTGCAGTTATGAGTTGGCTTGGATGTCTATTAATGTACATTACTCTACTGTACTGTATCAGCCGGATCGTCCACTGCTGAACACAGCCTCCCCTATTTAGGGGGTGTTTGCCATAATCGCCACGTTTGGCAGGCGTCTTGGGGATCGCAGTGCAAGATAGCATAGTTCTCAAGTAAGCGCTGCTGCCCACCTTCTAATAGTATTAATCCCTTAGTGGACTTTTACGCACCCACACGGGATGAAATGGGGAGGTGCAATTCCAACCCGGCACCCCCGGGGGTGCCGGGGTTATTTTTAGTTAATCATATACATTATGATATAAACAATAAAAATCCGATAGCAAAACTTTATTAGACTATATTAATTTTATTCCATTACAACGAATAAGAAAGATAAACATACACATCACTCCACAGAAACTTAAAAGAGCCACCAGAGTAAGAACCGTAAACACAAGGAAGACATTTAGTTAATAACTTCACAGTTCTATCCCAAAATGTAACAAATTACACTTGGTTGAGGAGTTTATAGAAGATCAACACAACTTACAAGCACTCTGCTTCACGGAGACATGGCTAACTAAAGAAAAAAATAAATATTACAAATCACTGGATACAACCTCGCGTCATCGTTCTGTCGCTGTGACTGTAAAGGAGGAAGTGTGGGCATTAAATTTAGGCATTACTAAAATACATTATTAAAAGAAGGCATAGAATACGTTGAGCTGATAGATTTAGTAGAAATGTCAATAGAAACAATAATAGAAATTTGTGCCGTCGAAATACCTGTTTCTAACCTACTTTAAATAGTATTATATTGGCCAAATAGCGATAGAGAGACCGAAATATTTTACATTGTCTTAGAAAAAATGTTAGATCAAGTAATAAAAAAATACAAAAGTTGTAATGTAATGATTTGTGGCGATTTTAATGTAGATATGTCTTGTAACTCGGCTAAAGCTTACAAACTTAAAGATACCATGTTATGTTTTAATTTTCAACAGCTGGTACACCAGCCTACCCGGACAACAACAACAACTTCAACATGTATTGACCTTATTTTTGCTAATTTTATGATTTACTTTTTTTTTTTTCTTTTGCTTTCTTTTTTTATTTAAGTATGTTTTTTTGGTATTTACATATTAAGATATTACAGAATGTTGTCATTTAAGGTTCTTACTGGTTATAAGTATTTAACGGGACTTAATCGCGATAAAACATGTATATTTTTTATTTATTTACCTCGACGTTTCGACCAAGTTGCATTGGACGTGGTCATGAGCGGACTGAAGAGGCGGGTGTCAGCGCCTTGAAAAGCCATAAAAATAATCATACAATAAAATTATCAATGTCGTCAAGGTATTCGTAAAAGGAAAGTATTATAATATAACTGTGTAGAATTATAAATAAAATTATACACCTACTATAAAATTCAAATAAAATACTAATCTTATATATTATGCTTGTCTGTGCTTATAGTAGCTTATATGGCTGGATTTTTTGAACCGTTGTCATAGGTACTTAGCTGGTTAAAATTGTAACAAAGTAACTATATGGTGATAACAATTAAATAGAATCTATTAGTATTATTATATGTTCTATATATGCTATTAGTAAAAATGAGGCAAACTATGACAATTGATAACCCTATGACAAGAATGAATGGTCAAGTTTTGAAACGATTTTTTGGTTTTGTTAAATCATGAGTGCTGTGAAGATAACATTACCGTGACCCATGTTTTAAAAGGACTTAGAGTAAGGATCACCAAATCGAATGAAATACTAATGTTACAATACCTATTTGATATGTAGATAAATGATAGATTATAATGTACTTATGTAAGGACTCCCCTTGGTGTTCCAACTCGCTCTTCGCCGGTTTTTATTATTTCATTATTACTTCCAGAACGTGGTGAATGCAGGCCGATGAGGACAGATGATGAGTACTTGCTCAGGTTTCTTCGAGCGAGGAACTTCATACCCGCCAGAGCGCACAAACTGGTAAGTAGGTACTTTACTTACCATATTTATATAGTACATATTATTACTACTTATCTACCCTCATTTTGTTTTTAACTATAGGTGTGCTATGCCTGGCCAGTGTCGAGCAGATAGAACCGAAGATGTACAATAATTGTACATACTTATTTCTTCGCTTAGGTGTCCGCTCCACGGCAAAAATGAGACTGTTTATCAATGCCATCTAGGGATTGCTTTAGTAAACTTTTCCCCCATGACCACATGAGATTTGTGCTACGGTAGCAATGTTAAGATTTTGTACAGCTACATCAGATGTCGCTTTACAGCATTGACAATCGACAATTTAAAAATCCTGTAATAAGTTACTAACCCTACGGTTCAATTCACGCAAATATGCGCTATTTGCACTATATGCACGCAAACGGTCGGTTCATAACTTGCTAAACAGACACCACGATAGCATAATGACGTCATCTTTGACGTCACCTCCGGCCGCAAACAACGCTCACAGAAAAGTGGTAGTGTAATGTATGCACAAACGTCAAACTCAAATCTTGACAGATAGATGAGGAGATTTTTATTGTTTTGTTTAGAATGTTGAACGTACAAACATCTGTTCACAAAATAATGCCTTGAAATGCAATACTTCTATTATCAATTATTGATGTGAAGGTTATTTTGGGTCAATTGCGAAAAAGCAAATTGACAGTTAGCAGATGTTATAAGCGCGGCTACATATCGGTTCACATCGTTTGCGCGCAAACAGTGCATATTCTCGTATTTCAGTTGTGAACCAAGCTTTTGCAGTGTATGCAGTGACAGCAGTGTTTGCGTGATTTAAACCGTAGTGTAAGTATATATGTAATGGATTTGGCGATGGGTGACTAAAATATTCGCTCATATTTTGCAAAATAAATATCTCACTCGGGTACTCCTACTATTTCATCGATGCTCTTCTAAATAACTTACATAAATACTTATCATTTTCAAATATTTTTTTCCAATTGTAACAATCAGCGATAGTTTGCTATACCTAGTTGTAGTAGCACATCTCGCAAATATGGGATCCTGTAAAAAACTTTACTTAAATTCATTTCATATAATAAGAACGTCAAATTGGTTCAAATATCAGAATACTTACACAAAAAACGGTATCTAATTTTTTTCATTTCACCCCACCTCCCACGAAGATACAATATGGGGTCTACTATGGGGTAGGTACTTAATTTTACGCGATTACCACAATCATTCCCACTAAGTATATCGACGAATTGAGTGATCATATTATTATTTTTTTCATGTTATTGTGACGGAACTAGCTCGAGGCCCACCTGATGTTAAGCTGACTAACTTCTGCCTATAACAGATGCATTTCGTCACAAGTAACGAATTGCACTGCGCCCGTCACCTTGAGACATAGTTGTTAAGTCTAATGTGCCTGTAATTTCAGTGGCTCTCAAGGTCTGTTGCCGGAACACACCATTAGGTACGACAGATTTTCTAATTGAGGGTGGTCGCTACCCAGGCGGTTATTCGCAAAATGCCCTTCCACAATGCGGTGAAGCTCAAGCCCGCCGCGGCGGGATTCAAACCATGTGCCTGCTGCGCGGCAGTCCATGGCCAATGCCACTGAGCCATCACTGCTTCATAGTTATGCAAGCTTGCTAAGATAAAACTCTAAAATCTGGAACATCGCCACAATCAGTTCTTTTAAATATCTTTTGCCGGATACATTTCGGGGACTGCGCAATCTAATATATATTTTTCTCCCGCAAAACAAAACCGCGCGCTACCGTTTTGAAATCGTATCCCGCGATTTCTTCTGTTGAAAAAGAGGGGCGCGTCTTCGTGGAGATACCCAATAACAGTAAATTTTTCCATCCTCAGCTAGTCCGGTACTGCGCATTCAGAGAAGCCCACAAGTCACTGTACGAAGGCGTCGACCTCTGGGGCCTCTACAGGGTGAGGGACGCGTATGAAGGCATCGTGTACGACCGCCCGGATGTAGGTCGAGTCTCCATCTTCAGGTTTGGTTAGTTTACATACATACATAAACAGTCTGTAACTTCCACAATTATTATGTTTTTATACCGAACTGGGTAGCACTTGAGCACTATCTCACCTGATGTTAAGTGATGAAGCGATCAATGATGGAGCGCGCTTACCCAGGAGATACCTATTCACTCGCCTTTTTGAAGCCCCCCATATTGTACTTAAACGGAAACTCAAACTCAGACTTATTAAACAAAAGGTTTCCCCATCAGGATGTTTGCCATAATCCCCACGCTGGCAGGCGTCTCAGGAATCACAATGTTAAATGTCAGTTTTGCAGTATATGTTTCTGCCCACCTTCTAGTATTTTTCAGTTCTGATTCCCACAATAAGAGGAGCTGCGATTTTAGCCCAGACCCCACGGGGACTTTAGCACTAGGGAGGCTTCGACTTTTGAGGCCTCGCCAAGGTTAGGGACGCATATGATACTATAGGGTAACAGCATAATGTTAGGGTTCGTGTAGAGAGTGTTAGGGCATTGTACTAAAGTTCGCTTATATAACTACCATTTACAGTAAGAAAGTCTATTATCCAAAACGTGCTCCAGTCTAGCAGGTGTTCTTCGGAGCTTGTTCCTATTATATTCCTATTTCATATAATCTAGAAGTATTACAGAGTATAAGCAATAAGTACAGAGTGAGCAGGTATAAAAATATAATAATATTGCCAGTTCTGCGACACTTCATACAAGTTGATGACAAAGTTCTCTGTGAGGTCGATATAATAGTATCGGTGATGTAATAAAGTCCTGGAAATTGTATGTTTTCGTGGGAGCCGGACCGCAGATATAAGTTGGTAATGTATTGTGTGTATCTGTGTGCTAGAAACTGTCGTATTAATCTGTGGCTTCGTGCAACTTTGCAAAAGGTCAAAGTGGTGTGAGTGAGTTGTATTTGTATGAATAATAAGAGTCATAGTGGGCTCGCCGGGGCTTCCCTGACGCCCGTAAATAGTTGGTTTTGTTGCATGATTGAAATTGTTACAGTAACGGTACCTGGGTCGCCTGCTGCGGTGGTCCAGCTCAGTATCTGATCAGGGCAGATCAGTTCATCGGATCACGGCAGTTCAGTGCATATAGAACAATGTTAATTTGTTATTTTGCATTGATCTGGTTGTTAAATCATTCACATCTCCATCGTATAATTATTTCTAGCTCATCCTTTGCAGTGTGCTGAGTTCTTGTTTGATCCTTACATAGAGCAACATTACTAGAACTCGTATTAATGTTTACTCTGTACATATATATCTTTCTTCTTATTTAGGTAATGTTGTGCGTTATCCGGAATTAAAGCTTTTTCATGTCATTGAAATCTACATATTGCAATATTTTTGAACTATAACATAATTCATACCTACATTTATGACGTCATCAATCGACATGAGGAATATGAATGCGAGTAGCAAAGTATTGAGAATTTTCAAATTTATTTATTTCTTAGTTACAAAAAATGTTGGCCTTAATTATCTTAAAACTATTCTAAAACTAAACAATGTTTGCAATTTAAAACTTTCAGAGAGATAACAATTTATAACTATAGCTCTGACGATAGGATTCCCTGTTTGTGAGAGCTAGTTCACTCCATTAGGGCATAACTTATCATAACTAGTCTGGAAGTGCTTTTTGAGTAGCCAAGTATTGCGAATTTGAGATGAATTAACAAAAGAATAGCCCTAAAACAACAGACTGATGACATTGATGTCATATGCTTGAAGGGTCACAGCTTATGTATTAGTTCCACGTTACACATTACAGGAACCTGGGACCCCAATGAATTCCCCGTGGAAGACCTGGTGCGAGCTGGGATGGCGATGACTGAGATCGGCATCCGGCAGCCGAAGCTGCAAGTTCTGGGAGGCACTGTCATAGTCGACTTGGCTGGTATCACGGTGCGGCACGTGTCCACGCTGACGCCGACCGTGGCGTACCAGATTGTCTGCCTGATGGGGGTAAATACTTTTTGATTACTGTTGTTGGGGGTTATAATATAAGTAAAAGGATTTAAGGTTATTCACGTAAATTGCTTTTGCATATTAATGGGACTGATTATATAACAGTTATTATCACGGAGAAAGCGCGTATTGATCGGATTTTTTAAAATAAATTTAAATTAAACATTGACAACCACGATTACAACACTAGGAATAAATATAAAATAGCGGTGCCAGGTTTTAGACAAGCAAAGATAAATAAAAGGTCCTTTTTAGGTAATTGTGTGCAGTTTTATAAGCTTACGGGATCGATTGTCATTCATTGTCAACGACTACATCATCAAGGTATATATTTTTCAGTTATTGGAGTGGAACTCAAAAACGGTAAGACCGATTTTGATGAAATTTAAATGGGATTAAACGATAAGCATCAGCTTTCAAACAATAAAATAAATTTCAAAATCGGTTCACCCAGACAAAAGATCTTAGTTAACAAACAAAAAAAAAACAGACAGAACCTCCTCCTGTTTTAGAAGTCAGTTATAAAAACTAACAAACATCAGATCTACGCACCTAAACATCAAATTCCAAACTTAAATTTAATCAGCCTCCGATATCTCCTCTAAAATAGGTGATCCTTCTCTCCCTGTACTAGTAATTCACTTTTATCTGAAAACCAAACGTGCTTGGAAGATTCAACATTGGTTTTCGATCAGTCGTACAACACCCGGGGGAGCTTTTGTGTAGCATGTCTCAAGTCAAAGTTATCGGGCCTTTTTATACAAAGTTTTGTTGTATAAGTGAACAAACTTTGGTAATAAAATGATACTTTGGTAGGTCAGAGAAGGGCGTTGAAAGCTTATTTATATATTCTCTGTGAAAAGAATAATAAGATAAGAAAAGTAGGTATAGAAGATTGTACAAAGAGTGCATAAATAAGTCATTCTAGCCGAGACGTTTAACTTTCCGAGTCAAATTCGAGGGCTACGTAGAGGCTAAAATGGTTTTTATAGGCGAGTTATGCATTCGGATTTTTACATCTATTGCGAGGAAGTGAAACAATGATATTGTAAGAGGCCGCGATACTCAATCGATTCCCGTTTGTTTGGACGCGAACGGTGCTATACCTATTGAAATATTAGTAAATTACTGCATTTTTTACAGACTTCCAAAAAAGAAGGTGGTTCTCAATTCGTCTGTTTTTTTTATGTTTGTTACCTCAGAACTCTTGACTGGGTGAACCGATTATTAAAATTATTTTTTTGTTTGAAAGCTGATGCTTGTTGTTTAGTTCCAATTAAATTTTATCCAAATCGGTCAAGCCGTTTTTGAGTTACACTCCAATAACTGAAATATATTTACCTATCTTGATGATATAGTCGTTGACAATGAATGACTATCGATGCCGTATGTAGCAAGGATCAGTATAAAGAGTAAAAATAAATTTTTAACAAAAAAATGGAACCAAATTCAACACCCAAAACTGTGAAATAACTTGTTGGAGTCGGTACCATGCGCACAATATTGTGATAAAGTACTTTTGAACTATCATGGTACCGACTTAAACAAGTTATTTCACAGTTTTGGGTGTTGAAGACGGTTCTATTATTTGATAAAAAAAATGTATACTTAATTTGATACATTCAGAAATTAACTGAGTTAAAACCACATTGATCAATAGTGTGTAATATCAAAAGTTACGTCTGTGACTGCATACTTATAATATACAAAAAAATTAAAGTGGATAGTACAAAATTTTCCCACCCGATAGCAAATAACTGATTTACGAGTAAGCTTTCGACAGTAGATTTTAGTAAATAAAATTTCATCAATATTTGAACTAAGTATATTCTATTTTTAGTGACAGAGTTTCGACGAAATGTGTATGTGGGTCTTTGCTCTTTAATAATACCTCCAATCAATAGGTATTATGAAAGACGTAGACAAATTTTCTATATGAAATCATTTCAGCCGCATAAGTCCACTGCTGGACATAGGCCCTAAGCATTTCCAAATAGAACGGTTGGGAGCGGCCTGCATCCAGCGCCTTCTTGTGACCTTAATAATGTCGTCCGTCCACCTTTTGGTTGGTCTTCCGACGCTTCGCTTGTTGGTTTATGGCCTCCATTCGAGAACCTTTCGGTCCCATCGACCATCAGTTCTGCGTGCTGTGTGCTCTGCCCACTGCCACTTCAACTCTAACGATATGAAATATTACAAACTTAATTTTTTACCATATAATTGCAAGTAACGTAAAAGCTCCTATTAACGACCCCCTAAAATGTGTACTCTTTTAACGATCTAATGTTTAAATCACTCATATTAGACATAATATAGGGTCCAGAAAAGTCATACCTTAAAAATTAGTTACGTATTTTTGTTGGACAACAAAAAGAGTAAAGTTTGTGTGTTTAAATAGCCCGTGAAATAAATAATTTGACAGTGAGTGGGACGCGCCCAAGGCGGACGCACTTTTCATAGTGTCGCGTCTCCAGCCACGTAAGTACACCTAAATATTACTTAAGGAAAATAACACACTAAAAATGGATTTGTCTTCTTGCTTATCACATTACAACTGTAACGTATATATTCGTTTTCTAAACTAACTCTTAATATAATATTTTTTATTGGTTTTTGTGTTATAAAATTATGTTTTAATTTAAGGCGGTAATAGAATACAAATTTCAAAACTTGATTCTAATAACCACCCATGGCGTTGTTAAATTTTGAGAACATTTAGTATTTTAAAATAATATCTGTTATAATCTACTTCATTTGTTTTTATTTTTTTCTTGTTCAATTCTTAAAATTATTTTACTTCGTTAGATCTATTAACGACAAAGCTATTTCTTAAAGTTTTTGTGTAAAACTCGATTCAACGTTAGACAATATCCCTATTATTATAATGATATTATACTGTAAATAACAGAAATAATATAGCAATGAGATCGAATTTAACAGTATTCCATAGAGCGAATATTTTATCTGTTTATTATTAATTTAATTGGTCGCTAATAGAATATTGTAATCTTCAAACTTTATTCTATTACCGACTCACAGCTGTGACGATATTTTTGGTAATATTACAGTAAAGGTATTTTGTGTATTACAGATAAAAATATTTTTGTTACTGATTTATAATATCTAATTAGCTTGTAGGTAATTAAAAAGTAAGCTTTTAATTATTCGAAGACTGTTTTCTGAGACTGATTATATTTTATATTAATTAAAAATAACAAAAAATAAGTGCTCTTAGCATTGCAATAAACAATTATGTTCATATTGCAATAATGTTGATCTCATAACTATTTTTATTGTATAATAAATACCATAAAAACGATTTTTTATTTTATTGAATAGTATAGAAAAAGTGACACCTTCGTAGCGGTCGGTAAAAGAAGTAGAAAAATCGGTAATAGAATCTTGCTGCATTCTATGGGTCGGTAATAGAATCAACTACTCTTTTGGATTAAATAATTATTTAGTAACTAATGTGTTATTGAATATTGATTTTAATTACTGAATTGCAAAGAATACTTCGTTGAGATTAATTATAAATTATAACATCTTTCCTAACATAACAGCTTATATCCATTTTTTTAAAGTGAATCCTAAGACAGCTAAAACTGGCGGTAATAGGAGCATTTACGTTACTACCTTCCCAAGCGATCATACTTCACATTTTATTGTTTTACCGTATGTACCGGTAACATATATCACTAAGATGTTGTGTACAAACGAGGCCTACCCTTACAACCATGGAACATATAATAATACTACGAGCAACTACTATACTGTATCAGCCTCATATCCATCATAAGATTGTCCACTGATGACATCCTACCCCATCAAAAGGCGATTTTCCATAATCCAAACGCTGGACAGGCGTTTAGGGGATCATAGTGTAAAGTGGCAGTTCTTTAGAAGGCGCTACTGCCTGCCTTCTGGTTCCCTTCGTCGCCTCATACTACTACTACTACTAGAAGATACGGAGGAGGTGCGACTACCGCACCTCACAAAGGTGACCACCCGTACAAATGCACCTCATTAATATAATGTGGAAGAGCACGCCTTAAGTCAAAAGGCCCGTATACATATTGAGCTTAGTATATCTACTGTGCCGTTATGTTCAGTTAATATACACATAAAATCCAAAATCTAACAAATTTCATCAAAACCGTAAGTAGTTGTTTTGAAACTGAGTGGCAACATAATAATATATACACCCACTCTTACTTTCGCATGTATTGTATTATATATAGGTATATAAAGGTAATATACCTATACACGTATATGTAGTATGTTCTCCCTAGTATGTAGGACTAAAATTGAACGTGCCCCCAAGCCTGTCATATTTTACTGTGGGAATCGTAAGAGGCGACGAAAGAAAAATGATAGATGGAGAGCACCATCTTATGAAAAACTGCAATTCCGCCAAAAGACGCCTGCCCAGAGTTCCCAAAGATAATACAACGCTCGCAGAAGGAAAATTTAAGCTGCCCGTTAAAACATTTTGATTCAGAAATCCTACTACACAGTTTGTGATTAATTAAACGAAAAAAATGCTTGAACAATTCTGCCTCTGCCAAGCTATCACCTGTCACCTACGAAATTAAAAAACAATTAATATTGTAATAATTTTATAATATAGTTGTAACACATTGTTACTCGTAAAAGACGTTTAAAATGGCCCCGAGTTTCTTGCCTGTTCTTCTCGCAGTGGCCCTATACATTTTTGTTGCTGAATGTGGCAGCACACTGTAGAATATTTTAATAGGCCTTCATAAGAGCGTCGTAGATAAAAGATGATTTTTTGACTGTTTCGGCAAGCTGGGCGAATAAGGTACACCCTGTAATAAGATATTACTTATTACGACTGACACGTATGAAGCAGTGATGACCCAGTGGCAATTGTCATGGACTGGTGACAGAAGGTCCAGGTTCATATCCCGCCAAGGGCTTGAGCTTCATTGCATGATGTGATACGGCATTTGCGACAATAGGGGAGGCGTTTGTTCAACAGTTGATGTTATGGCAGCTGATGTGATATATGTACGTAATTTCTTTTCCAGCTAGCCAACCCGACGCGTCTCCGCTCCTGCCACATCATCAACTACTCCTGGATCCTCAACACTTTCTTCTTCCTCTTCAAGCGATTCATCCCCCAGCAGGCGTGGGAGTCCATCTTCTTCCACGGCAGCGACTTGAAGAGCCTCCACCAGCACATTGACAAAGAGTGCCTCCCTCCAAGATACGGTGGAACCTGCAAAAATACAGTATCTTTTGGTAATTGGTTGAAGAAAATAAAGAAGTACAGAGATGAATCTTTCGACAGGGAAATGAAGGAGTTAGGGTATATCATAAAAGAATAGAAATAAATTTAGGAGCGGTAGCACACTTTGTGCGAGTTCGTCCGGAAAAGTACTACCATTATATTTCTACCGTCAAGCAGGAATGTCCGCATTAATGTGTGCCGGTGAAATTACAGGCACATGAGACTTAACAACTATATGTCTCAGGGTGATGGGCGCAGTGCAGTTCGCCACTTGTGACGAAATACATCTACATATTGTAGGAGAGGTTACCTTTTTACACCTGGTTGCATTTGTGCTTGTTCCGATACGATAACATAAAAAAACCTTGTTAGGGTTGTCAACCAAAAAAATCGGCTAAGTGCGAGTTGGACTCGCGCATGAAGGGTTCCGTACCATTAGCTATACAACATTAGACTTCATATTTTAACCTTTTTTTGTTTCAAAGTGCGCGAGTCCGACTCGCACTTGACCATTTTTTTTGTATTTTTTGTTATAGTGGCAACAGAAATACATCATCTGTGAAAATGTCAACTGTCTAGCTATCACAGTTCTTGAGATACAGCCTGGTGACAGACGGACAGCGATGTCTCAGTAATAGGGTCCCGTTTGGTACGGAACCCTAAAAACGAACCGTATTACAGCCAACAGAATACTTCATAGAGCTACTTCTTACTCCCCTCGGGATTCGTGGGAACGATATCGTCCATTTATGAAATACATTATATTGTAATCATTCTTGCGCATGGATTAATTGACCGTCCGACCCTCAGATAAAGAGGTGACGATGGAGCACGGCGCACGCTACAGGTGAAGACTACAAAACCACGCTTCTATCATTCTGTACCATTAAGGCGCTGTCAAATGCTGAAATTTTGTCACTATCGGACTGCGTGGGAGTGAAAGAGCGACAGCGATGTTGAAATCGCGATTAGTTTAGGTAAAATCTGAAATTAAGCTTAATAAAACAAAACTAGTACCGCAAATCGAAAATGTAACTTTTTGTCGCTCTTGATATTTGCTAGTTTTTAAATATATTTTGATACACATTCATACGTAAATAATTAAGATATTTACGGTACAAGCGTAATTTAGAGTGAACTTCACAATTTTATCCTATCGAGAAAATTTTAAGGAAACGTTTTTGAGACTTTTCTTGGCCTTAGATAATGTAATCAAGATTATAGTATATATTATTACTGCTACAAACTAAATACATTTTGCTAGAAATCTGATCAAGTAAATCTTTTTAGCACTTGTCTGTGTCTTAAAGTTATACAGGCTTACCGTACCTACTGATGAACGGTCAATATGATAGGAGTATGGTTTTTTGGCTTCAGTTGTATTCCGCACCGTGCTCCATCCGAATTATTAATTTATAGCACCGTGCTCCATCCGAATTATTAATTTATAGCACCATGCTCCATCCGAATTATTAATTTATAGCACCGTGCTCCATCCTAATAATTAATTTATAGCACCGTGCTCCATCCGAATTATTAATTTATAGCACCGTGCTCCATCCTAATTATTAATTTATAGCACCGTGCTCCATCCGAATTATTAATTTATAGCACCGTGCTCCATCCGAATTATTAATTTATAGCACCGTGCTCCATCCTAATTATTAATTTATAGCACCGTGCTCCATCCTAATTATTAATTTATAGCACCGTGCTCCATCCGAATTATTAATTTATAGCACCGTGCTGTATTTTAGTAGGTTGTATTTTTTGAACGATTTAGCCGACTGGATTTTTCGAAGCTGTGTATGTGATTAATAAGTTGTCTGAATACATTTTATAGTAAATTCAAAACGTACCATACATCAGAAAATTATTATATTTTAACGTTTTTGTTTTTTGCTAGAAATGTAACCCACAAGCGACAAACTTGGTGAGGCATAAGGACTATGTATCCAGTTGCAAATAGAACAAAAATGGTGTGATTATGGTACAATATATAAAATAAAACAATATATTATAAAAACCGGCTAAGTGCTGATCAGTCAAGGGTAAAAGTCATGGGTAAAACCTTTATATAATAATTATATAAAAATTACGTGTCACGTTGTTTATCCGTGATGGACTCCTAAACTACTGGACTGATTTAAAATTTGATTTGCACACCGTGTGCAATTTGATCCAAATTGAAAGATAGGATAGCATACATCTCAATTTACGGTCGTAATTGCCCGTGCGAAGCCGGGGCGAGCCGCTAGTAATCGATGAAATTAAAAAAACTGGCAAACCAGAAGCAAACAAGAGCCAAGGGCATGCATGTATAATTACACCAAGTTTCAATACTTGGTATTTAAGATATGCCAAAACTACGTTTGTATGGAAAGCGCTTCCAAGACACAAGCCTTAATAGCTCGTTGCCAGTGAGTACGAAAATCAAACAAACCACAGTTTCAACAATTCAGCGCGCCCCGATGACAGTTCAGTGAAATATTTTGTCCTAAATACGCGACCACCACACAAAAATTACAAAGGAATCGAACCACAAGAAGCAATGATAGCTCAGTGGCTTTGGCTATGGACTGCCGCGCAGAAGGTCCATGGTTCGAATCCTGCCGCGAGCTTGAGCTTCACCGCATGGTGGAAGGGCTTTTTGCGAATGCCCGCCTGGCTAGCGAACACCCTTATGTAGAAAATCTGTCGCCAAGCACCTAACGGTGTGTTCCGACAGCTGTCCTTGAGAGCCAGTGAAATTACAGACAAATGAGACTTAACTACTATTTGTCTCAGGGTGATGGGCGCAGTGCAGTTCGCCACTTGTGACGAAATACATCTACATATTATAGGAGAGGTTACCTTTTTACACCTGGTTGCATTTGTGCTTGTTCCGATACGTTAACATAAAATAAACCTTTTTAGGGTTCCGTACAAACCCCAAAACGAACCGTATTACCACAGCTAACAGAATACTTCATAGAGCTACTTCTTACTCCCTCGGGATTCGTGTGAACGATATCGTCCATGAATGAATAAAATTCGTTTCAAAAATTGTTCTCATTATCTACGATGCAAATGGATTAATTGACCGCGACCGTCCCTCAGATAAATAAAGAACTAGAGACGGCGCATGGTACAGATGAAGCCTATAAAACCACGCTTCTATCATTCTGTACCTGTCAAATGCTGAAATTTTGTCATTATCGAACTGCGTAGGAGTGAAAGAGCGTACGTCTCAAGGTGACGGGCGCAGTGCAATTCGTGACTTGTGCCGAAATGCATCTGTTATAGGCAGGGGTTAGTCCGCTTAACATCAGGTGGGCCTCGTGCTTGTTCCGTCACAATAACATAATACAAAAATAAAAAACACGGATTAAAAAATTATTATAAGGACAGATATTTAATAAAATTGCCTATCGTTGGGTGGAAGTATCGATTTAAATTATCAATATTTGTAACTTTTATTTTTATAACTACCAGTAGGCAACCTGCAATTGTTTGTAGTTTGTTTCAGTTTGTAGTAGCTGTAGTGTTGTATATAGTTTGTAGTGTTTTGTTCAACTTCTTTTTTGTGGGTGGCTTCTGTGGTGTTGCCACAATTTCGTCAATGACGATAGTGTTTTGTTAATAAAGGCATAAACTGCCGGAAAAAACAAAATATAGCTTTTTTTATTAAATTTATTGGCAACTGGATACATATCTTTATGCCTATATAGCATTCATTATCACGTTATTGCCAGCTATAGGAACCAAATAGACGTTAGAAATAAATAAAAAATTCGTATAAATCACGATAAATTGTTCTAATAACTTAATACTTTCTGCATATTGGTAAACGTTTCAAAATTCTAGGTTAGCCTGAACAACATCTTCGACCACATCACTTATCACTTATCATCAGGTGAGATAGTGGTCTAAGGCTACTCCATAAGGCATAAAAAAATATACCTCAGGGTAATAGGCACAGTGTAGTTCGAAACTTGTGACTAAATATCTTTACGCAGAGGATAGAACTGAACATCAGGTGGGCCAAGTGATTGTTCTGTCACAATACCTAAAAAAAATTACCTAAGACGTTTTTTTATATTATGAAAGTTTTCCAGCGCTTTTTTCGCGACTGGTATACACTCGAAACTCTTGTACGCATCATTGCTGTTTTTAAATTTAGAGTTACTTAATTTGGGATATAGAGTAGCAAAATTGTATCTTACTGGTATCCGGCCAAAGTATCGTTCCTTGAGAGAATTGTATTGTAAGATTGGCCGCACATTGTAAGAATACGTCTGTGTCAATGTATTAAACTTCGTCTCAGGGTGATGCGGGAAGAGCACTTCAGTTCAGTCATTGAAGTTACCGCTAACCTCCTGCGTGTTCCGTCACAAACTCATTAAAAAACAGTATAGATGAAGCGAAAACTCTCTTATAATGGCAACACTGAACCACCGCCGGAAAGCCGCAGAGTGCGTCCTGCGCGCGTTAGGATATTTCTGACAGTCACTTTCTCATAATATGTGGCCGCTCTAAGACTACAAATTTAACAGGAATGGTTTTCACCAACTTAATTCTTGTATAATTTCCAGAATTGTTTAGATATACAATAATCCATTCATCGAGCCTTATGTATTTCTGTTATTCATTTCTTCTAACTCAATGTGCATAATGGGTGATATTATTAATAGGTATTAGGTAATTTAAGGAAAGAACTTATTTAGTAATGTTAAAATATACACTCGAGAGCAATGAATCCGGGTCACTTAAAGAATCCTAAAAATCTCGGAAACTAAAAATGCTAGGTTAATGCAATAAATTGTATTTAATAGACAATGTAATACTCCTTAAATGAAGGTATTAAAACTTCTTAGTTATTGTAAAGTTATATCATAAAAAAATCAAATTTGAAAAAGGGCCACTTTCGAAGATGGAACTACGAAATTACAGCATTTGGTTTTGCTTTTGTTTGTAATCTGTCATTTATGTGGGTACATAAACCATGTTGATAGTGCTCTATATTCATTATTCAAGCTGAAATTATGTCGCTTACGCCTGAAGAATGCACCAGAATACTTACAATGCTGGAAACCGGCCGGAGTCAGCGCGATACAGCCAGGACTGTCGGTGTGTCGCTGTCAACAGTACAAAGAGTTCTCCGACGTTACGAAGAAACTGGTTCTAACCTACGCAGACCAGGAACGGGCAGAACCAGGTGTACCACAGCACGAGAAGACCGATACTTGGTGAACACCATGCTTCGAAATCGCTTTCTCACAGGAACTGAACTCACCAATCAGTTTCGACGCCTCGGAGGAAGTAACCCAAGTGCATGGACAGTAAGACGTCGGCTTGCTGAATCTAACTTAAAACCCCTTAGACCTGCAAACGGCCCTAAACTGGAGCGTGGGCATCGTATTTCGAGACTAAGATATGCCCAGAGCCACGTAAATTGGAGTATTGAAGATTGGTCAAAAGTTATGTTCTCCGACGAATCAAAATTTATGCTCTACAAGCACGATGGAAGACACAGAGAGTATCGAAGACCAGGGGAAAGATTCAAGCAAGCATGCATCGAAGAAAAAGTAGCCTACGGTGGTGGGTCTGTACTTGTGTGGGCCGGAATTTCTTCTGAAAGTCGCACAGAGCTGGTGATCATAGAAAACGGCTCTTTAACTAGCGTAAGATATGTGGAAGAAATCCTCAATGATCACGTTGGTCCATTTATGGTCAATTTAGGTGAGGATGCTATATTTATGCATGACAATGCCCGACCTCATACAGGTAGGATTGTGAATGACTACCTTCAAGAGATGAACATTACTCGTATGGAGTGGCCAGCGCGCAGCCCGGATATCAACCCGATCGAGCATGCTTGGGACGAGCTAGGCAGATGCGTAAAACAACGAAACCCTCCCCCAATCACGCTTCGTGAGCTCAAAATTGCTCTCACAGAGGAATGGGATAATATTCCCCAAAATCGTATAAGGAACTTGGTGTACAGCATGCCAAACCGCGTAAACGCAGTAATGGAAGCACGAGGAGGCAATACGAAGTATTAAAATTCAAGAAAATCGTAATAAAGTTCAAAAATTTCATGTTTCCTATTTTTGTTTTAAGGAGAGATCAGCAGTTTTTTTCTTTATGTAATTTTGTGTTAATAAAATGTATGGTGACTCATATTTTTTTTACTTACATTTAAGGAGTATTACATTATCTATTAAATACAATTTATTGCATTAACCTATCATTTTTAGTTTCCGAGATTTTTAACATTCTTTAAGTGACCCGGATTCATTGCTCTCGAGTGTATTTCTGCTATGTATTTACTCGGGTAGTTTTCATTAGGTTAATGTTTGCGCTGGTTTGGTAATTACATGTTAAATGTGATACATTATTTAAATATATATACCTATAAAAAACTTTTTTCTTTATTGTATAAAATAACATTTAAGGTATGTCCAAATCAACGGCACGAAAAATCCCTTGTAATCAGCAATCAATGCCCTAAAGGAGATTTCAGTAGTGCATAAATTCCCTTGATTTTGCTTCTAAATTTTGGTTTTAGGTCTAAACCTCTTCTAAGGTGAAATTTAAAAGGGGACTTCAGAACTAAGCCCAGAAGAACGCCATATCAGTCATATAATTTATATTCACATATCTTCTGTGCCAACGCGTACCGCGACGTCCGCGGTTTGGGCAAGGTGGCGATCAGTTCTTTTATTTCAGAATTGTTCAACGTACCTTAATAGGCCAGGATCGTATTTGTAGCGACCTTAGTCGCTCTCATTTCATTTCATATAAGTATTCAAGTCAAAGTCACTTGTGATGTATTGAGTCATATTCAGAAGATGGGCTTTTTAAAATCCATTTATAATAAGGACCAATATTACCAACTATTTATAATTTATAATAGGCAATAAATGTATTAAATAGGGTATTGGAAAAATGCTAACAACCTCTTAGAGTTGACTTATGTTAGGCCTAAGAAATATTTTGAAATGAATGTTTGTTTGGGCGCTCTTGGCTCGGTGTAGGCATAGTCTTATCATAATTATGACCTTTTTTCAAGCATTCGTGCAAATTTTATATTCAACAATATTTTGTTCGATCCATATGTAAGTTCCTGAAAGCAGAGTGTGATACTAAATTTAACATAGTTTTATGAACTTATATTGTCAAATACATTTATGTATACCTAGATCTCAACAGATAGCCATCATAATAATAATATGTTTATTTATAATAACATAATATTGTTACATTGTAATACAGAAATAAGATTCCTACTAACAGCATATATTTACCAAAATGGATAAAATAACATAGACTTTTAAAATAAAATTCTGCAATGAAAATAAGTTACGTAGAGTTACCAGAATTATGGAATGTACGTAATATTAAGGTTATTGTAGTTCTTATTTTGATAATAACTAGGCAAAAGGTTTTTGAGATATAAAGATAGATATAAAGATATAAAGATATAAAAGTTTTATTGGCCCTTTAGTAATTTTTTTTTACAGGCAAGTCCAAGGTACATTTGAACATATTTATACTACTTAAATATATTAAATTAAAGTCTGATTACGTCTATGTAAATAATTGATTAAAATATAATATTTTACATAATATTTTACACTTCATATATAGTTAAATACAATTTGCAGTTATCACGTTTGCACTTGTCCTAAGAACAAAGATTCTAAAAGCTGCATTGACATATATTCTTTTAATGTGTAGAAGGGATTGTTTTCAAAAAAGTGTTTAAGTTTTAGTTTGAACAAACTGTATTTTAAGGTGGTCAAGTTTTTTGGTAATTTATTATACATAAGTATTTTCGAATAAAGACCTTGTTTCTGGACTTTAGCTAATCTGATTTTTGGTACAACCAGACTTTCATTATTTTTTATGATTCTATTTTCATTATTACGCAGATTGTAAGGTAGAACTTTTTCCTGCTTTTCTGGAATATTCCTATCTTCATGAATTTCTAATAAACAATTATAGATGTAAAGAGAAACAACTGTCATAATTTTGTCTTTCTTAAAGTGCTCCCTTGCGGGGCTACGCTTTTTCAGCCCATTAATTGTTCTTATTGAACGTTTTTGACATTTGAGAACTCTTGTTACCTCTGTAGCATTACCCCAAACAGTAATGGAATATCTTATTATTGAATGTATGTATGCATAGTACACGGATATTAGGGATTTTTTATCTAACAAGGGTTTAAGTTTAAAGAGAGCGTAATTACCACTCGCCATTTTCTTGCAAATTTTATCAATATGTGCTTTGTGATTAATTGTGTTGTCTATTGTGTATCCTAAAAATATATTTTCTTCAGAAGTCTCATTACCATTAATGCCTAGCCGTGATTGATAATGCATTATAATGCTTTTATCTGAGTTCAGAATTATACCATTGGCATCAAACCATTCATTTAGTAAGGTCATAACACTATTTATTTTGTCATCTAATTTTGATTTACTTTTATCTCTCAGACCAATATGTGTATCGTCAGCAAATAAACATAAATCCGCCTCCGTTGGCAGCACTTTACAAAGATCGTTAATATATATTAAAAACAATACAGGGCCCAGGATAGATCCTTGTGGCACCCCTATCGATACATTTCCCGCCCCAGAAGTTTGATCATTAACGGACACAATTTGAGTACGATTATTTAAATAACTTTTCATCATACTAAGTTCAACCCCATGAAAGCCATAAAACTGTAATTTTAATATTAATATGTCATGACGCAAACAATCAAAAGCCTTTGAAAGGTCACAAAATACGCTCGCGCATTTATTTGAAGATATTTTATTTACAAATAAATGAATGTTTTGTTTATTTGAAAATGTGTTTTATTAACGAGAAAACCATCGCTTATTTTTATGCCTTTATTAAATAAATAAAAAATAATTTTATGCCTTTATAATATCCATTTGGAAAACTCAAATAGCATAAAATAGTATTTCGTCTACAGTTACCTTATTGCTCGGGCGTGTCTACGATTATTGTGTTTGTCTTCTTAACTTGATTTTATATATCTAAAAAATAAATGAATGTGCATAGTGGTAGGGCATTTTGCGATTGCCCTCCTAGAACCACCCTCAAGTAGAAAATCTGTCAACAAACATCTGGGTGTTCCGGTAGCTAGTAATTCTAGTTAGAACAATATCTTCAACCCTCATCATCACTTAGGTACTGTCACCTACCTACCTACGGTTGGTAGAAGGGAGCATAAAAGAAAACAAGAAGGAAAGATTTAGAATTATATTGGGTAGAGAAAAAGGGTCGTGGATTACAGACAGGTGTGGCAATAGCGAGCTTCCTTGTTTGAGAACTTATCTCCGGTCCGCTAGCAACTGAGTTAATGCTCAGCAGCAGGTCTGCCGTGCAGTGGCTCAGCTCCAACACTGCCGCGCCGGTAGGCTGTCCCAGCTAGGCGCTGTAGAGACGTGGAGTTTGGCAGCGGTCTGCGCAGGAGTTCAGGGGACGGCCGGAGTCAGGGGATCAGCCTCGTTAGGTACTGGGCCTGGTAGTGGAAGCCTGGTACAGGAAGCCTGGAGTTGGAAACCCGGTACTGGAAGAACCCTGAAAGGATGTGCTCAGGTCAGAATCCTATCAGTGAAGGTGTTGAGCTGGTGGGTCCATTGTTCCTCTGCTACTGAGCATGGCTAGGAACGCAGAGGTCTCAAGGATGTGACCCGCCAGCAAACAACAGATGCCTGAAGGGCTTAAGTAAAATTGTGTGTTGTGAAGCAACCAAGAAAATACAGAAAAACATAGATAAATAGAGATAGGTTACACAAGATGATATATGCTTATAGCTCGAATAGCTATTAGCAAGGTTAGAACATAGGGAAACACAGTAAATACAATGGGATAACATAGCAAGAATTAAATACACAAGTTAGAGGTTAGTTTTGTGGTAATTATTGGTTAAGCACATATTCACTTACCCGTTAAATGGGGTTTCTTATAGCTTGGATTGAGGTTTAAATTATTTAGAACTGGTATAATAAAGTCTGAGCTCAACAAATTGTAAGGATCTCAGTTAAGTTTATCTTCTGGAGGTCTCATGTAAAGTCAAGCTAGTTTGCCGTTTTGGCGCCTAGCCACTCAACCCCCGGAAGTTTGCTCCGTAATCCATTACCAAATATGGTAATGCTAGTGGTGACTAGACCGTTTAGAATTGAATCCACCAATGGCTTCACTTTTATTTTACTAATTTAAAATTACAACGTGCTTCTGCATTAGAAAATCGGAAGTAAAAACTATAACGGTGGCCATGTTGACACTTGACAGCTGTAACAAGCCAGTTCTGTCAGTTACTATATATGGACCTATAGTTATTTTATTGTAATTTAGACCTATTAAAATTCGTTATTTATTTTAAGATATTATTATTATTTATTTAGCAAGATATACTTAATATGAAAATATTATTTTACTTATTGCAACACATCACCAGATTTTTGGTTTAAGAATAGGCGACCTCTCTCGGATCATTGATGTACTACTTCAGCGAGCAAGGCGTTCACAATTGTATTGAGATCTCTTTGAGAACGGATAGATATTCTATTCTGCTCCTAATGGTAGATACATGGTTAGGTGGCGCTAGTAGTAAATTAAGTAATATTTGTTCACCGTTCAGGAAGGTGACATATCCCCTTTCGGCGAGAAGAATTTTTTGTTTTACTAGAAACAAAAAATTCACTAGCCTCAAGCAGATCTAAGAAAAATACCTCACTTAAGACATTACTTGAGTTACATATATACACTATAGAAGCTCCAGCATATGGTCTTAAGTATTAACATTGTCTAGCCGCCATAGCGATGTGCATATACATATATAAGAACTCCCTAGAATTCCTCCCCATCGTTTGGATTCAGACATCCCAAGAAACGATTATTGACAGCAATATTGGGAGAAATGGAAGATTGTAGGGCTGAAAAACAGCCTAGCTACATTATAGGTATAAAGAACACACTAGAACAATAGTTAATTTAAGTACATAAAGTAAGCATTCATGGAATTAATTTTATTATAGGTTCCATGATTGCCTAAGTTAAATAAAATATTATGACAGATAGGAGTTAATCAAAAGGAAATACATAATGGCTTATTTTTTGAGTTATGTACCGCTCAGGACAATAAGGCTAAGTTAAAGAGTTTGAACAACCGCTCTGAACAATAAGGCTTAATTTAAAGAGTTTGAACAACCGCTCTCAATGGAAGAATTACCATATGGTATGTGAAAGAATGAATTTAGCAATGTTACAACACTATTCCATTAAAACTTGATAGTGACAAAGAAAATTAAGGAAGTTACAATTAATTCAGTATATAAGTTAAGATGTTTAGTTTGTAGTACATTATAGGCACTTGAGTTAAGTTATAATATATCTTATGCCATTACAGTTGTATATAAGATATATCTATAAACAAGGATCAATATAAGAAAAGATCACAAGTTATTTGAATTTCAGAAGTATATAAGATACTGTTACATAGTAGATCAGTAGTATATAAGGATTTATTTATCCTATATAGTTAAGGTTATAATATTAGAATTTATTAAAATAGTTTATTCTATAAGTGGGCTAAAGTGATGACTTACTATCAGGTGAGCCGCCTGATCAGTTTTATATAAGGATTTATTTTTCCTATAAAGATAAGGTTATATTAGAATTTATTAAAACAGTTTATTCTATAAGTGGGCTACGGTGATCACTTACTATCAGGTCAGACGCCTGCACGTTTTTTCTTATTCTATAAAAATATTCTATGAGTTTGGTTTTATTTACCTACCATAATTTAGTTATTTATGATATTCAGAATATGTATTTTAGTTGTAAGGTTGTATAAGTAAAGTTTTATTAAATTAATTCAAAGTATGAATTTGGTTTTATTTGAGATTTATTTATATTTTAAGTTGTCAACAAGTTATTTAGTACCAAGATTTGCATATAATAATTGTTAAGAAAAGTGAAGTAATTACTAGGATATGTATTTACTTATTTTAAAATCCTTTATGTGCCAAGAGCCTAAGTTTTTTCCTTGTATGTCAGTTAATTCATATACTAGAGGAGATATTTTAGTTTTAATGCGACATTTTAAGTATTTAGGGGCAAGTTTTTTAGAAAACCTATTATCCTTATTACTCTGATAATAAGTCCTTTTCCATACTATGTCGCCAATATTAAATTCGTGGTCCTTACGACGAAGATTGTAAGGTCCACAGTTTTTGTTATGAGATTTAATTAGTGATGATTGGACTTGGTCAAAAATTTTCCTTAGTTTTCCGACGTTTTCAGCATATGAGTCTCTAGAAGCAAATATTATGTCGTCCGTCAGGTCGGGATCGACGTAGTGGGACCCGCAAGTTACTAATTCTCTACCATACACTAGCAATGAGGGTGTGTAACCTGTGACCTCACTGACTGCTGTGTTAAGTGCGAATTGTATTTTTGGCAAGTTTAAATCCCAAGTTCTGTGATCATTTTCTATAAAAGTAGAGACTGCTACCATTATAGTTTTATTGTAGCGTTCTACTGTATTTACCTGAGGGGTATATTTAGGAGTATAGCGGACATTAGGTATTTTATACTGAGAAAATAGGTTTTTTAATTTATTGCTAACAAATTGTTTACCATTGTCCATTAGGATTGTGGTAGGAACGCCATGCACAAGAAATACTCGTTCCTCTCCTAATGGTAGATAAATGGTTAGATGGCGCTAGTAGTAAATTAAGTAATATTTGTTCACCGTTCAGGAAGGTGACAGTACCTTCAGGTGAGTTAGAGATCAATGGTATAAAAAAGTACGAAAAAAATGTACGAAGGTAAGTTTAGTTATTCCTTTATTCTTCTTACGTCTGAATAACCTTCGGGACCGATTTAAGTCTAAATCAGCAGCTCAGTTGCTGGTCGGTTCAGAGAAAGAAGACGGTATTGATTTTATGCTCGAATAACCTCTAAATCCTTACGAAGCTAGGCCTGGCTCTCTCCGCACTTTAGATACAAAGTAACAGGTACATCGGCGTATTCGTCCAGACGGGATTATTATACGGTACCTGCCGCGTCAGAAGAGATCAGAGCTATGCGTGGCTATGCGATAGAAAGAGAGAGGTCTTGTTATTTATTATTAATATTAGGTACTCCGTGCTTTGCGAGCTGAAATGCATTTTATTGCTTTGTATCTAGAGTCGCTTTCTTATTGGAATGGCTTTGCGGAGTGATTCTTCTGTTCCTTTTTATTGTGTGACGAAGCACAAGAACAGCACCAACGAGAAAATGAAGATCATGCATGGAACGCTGTTGCCATCTCACCAACGGATTGTAGTTGTCTTGATCACCGTCCGTAGAGGATCAGAGGTCATTGGATATCATTACATTTATATTTGATATAACGTAAATAACATAAATGTTATATCATATTGAAACATAAAAATCAAAGTAAGATAAATCAAAAGTAATATAACGAAAATATACTAATAACAATCGATAATATTTTTTGTAATTTTACTTTGATTTATACTATTCATTTTTCTGGAAAATTTACAGAGGTTCGAATGTGAAGAGCCTTTTCCACGCAAGTGGATAAAAAGCAATTTTCTACGCATATTTCGAATGATTTCCTACATGAATATTTGTATAATGTAAATATTGTCTATGGTTTTAATGTGTTTATTTATAAAAAATGCGTTTACTTCATCACCTCTGGAAATAATAGAAGGCTTAGACATATCGGCTTCGATGTTCTCATTATTTGAGACTCGGCTTCAAGACCGACTGCGAGTGTTACTAAATAATATACAATATAAATGTTAGTGACAGTGTGAACCAATAGGCGTGCAGGACATCTCACCTTATTTGTAAAATTTGTACTAATTGTCTTTCGCTATATGTCCACACGTTTTGTTCGGCAGCCTTTCACCTATAAAAATATACATATTTTATCGCGATTAAGTCCCGATAAATACTTTTCACTAAGCCTATCGCCTGTCAAACCTTTTAAAGGAATCTCCTTTGGTCTTTTCACAATATGCGAGCAAACACTTCAAAACTTTCGGCACTCCCTCCTAAGTGGGATTAAGATCAGAAAAAAGGGTCGCCGCAACCTAATCTGTTTCTCCATTCCTACTTATACAAATCAACAAGTTATAAATAGAAACATCCATTCAAAAATATGAAACATGCGCGGTATTCGTAAAATTGCTCCAATATACGAGCGTACACAACCAAAAATCTATTTGCATCAATCAAACACTGCTGTGTAATCAATCAAACTACCAGGGTATCACGCGCCACTAGGAGTTCGATAATAGCAGTCTATTAATCACTCAACGATGTGGTGAATATACGTTATCTAGATATTGTAAGATAGGTTTTGTTGTGGGAAAGCTTAGGTACTTAGGGAGCAATTAAATTCGAAATCTTGCTATTAAAATCATCTCTTAGATTCCATTCTTTTAATTGATGACTACTTTAAGCGACATTCACCTTTTCACATTTATATTGAGGAAATTAATCAGTGGTTATACAATGAATGTGTCTTCAATCAAAACTTATTCGTTAAGCCAAATAGGTGCCAGCATTATGCAATAATACACCTTATCGGTAACATAATCTATATGCTTGTCTTTCTTGCTGGATACAGACTGGACCTGGATGTATACCCACCGTAAAACTTATCAACAAATTGAGACGAAGTCATCCTTTTACGTAGTATTATTATTATAATATGTTCTATGTTTTTACATTACAATCATATCATTTCATAATTCGATACTGAATACATACATTTTTTCATACTCCCGTTCTTCATTCAAATTTATAACAATCGCCAGAACTCGTACTTGTCTGATTTGATGCATTACACTCCTGACTATAGCTACGGTATTTGCCTACCGAGTTTCATAAAACTACCTTTGTTACTTAACAGACTGACGAGTCACCCGCCTGATAGTAAGCAACACGAATTTCCATTACAGTTGCAATGTCCTCGTCCTGTTTGACTCTGTACTGCACTTTCCCTGGCACTTTTATAAAGGTTCGAAGTTCAAAACCTTTTGCCACGCTAACGGATAAAATGTACATTTCCGCCCAGTTCTCGGATGAAGTGTAAAAAAAAACACTTTTCCGGGCTTGTGAGGTGAAAAACATAGTTTTGTCTTTTAAGTGCTGAAAAACTTTTTATTTCTAGTTTGTAGATACGTCGTCTACATTTCAAAATACTCGTAAAAAACCTTCCGGACACAATGTTATAAGGCATTTTTACTTATACCTGATAAACTAGCCTTTGAACACTATCTCACCCGAGATGGTAAGTGGCTATGTGGTCGAAGATATATATTGTTCAGGTTATTCAGGATATCCGAGAACCTAAGGCTCTCCAGCTGCTGAAACACACCTTTCACGTGCCTATTAACAGATTTTATCACCATGCAAATATAACTATTTTATATGACCGTTATATTGGTTGATATGAAGAAGAATTATGTTAAAGTAGTAGTAAAAGTACTTAACATGGATGCAATGTACAACCGTATTATAATAATTTGAGTCATTCAATTGTCTTGACAAACTTGGAGAGACAGTGGCCAATAGTTTTAGGAGAGATTTTGAGCCTCGGTCGAGAGATTTTCTAAGGCTTCGTTTTCAAATACATTACTACTTACTAATTAAAGCTTTATTGTGTAATTACAATGAGAATAAAACCATCTTCAGTTTGAGGTTCAAAGTCCATAATGGGTATCGTTTTCAAAGGAATATGTCTAAATTATTTTCTATTTCACAATAAATCCTCTATTGTATTATGGAAGGTTATATTTTAATATTTTTATTTTTGCAATGACGCATGCTTCGCGGTGAACATTACAAAATAACAACGAGAGTAAAAATTAAAGTCATGTGCGGTATTCGCGTCAACCAGGGCGTTGTAGTACAACTTAGGTTGAACTATAGATGTCACTCCACTTCTATGCGATGGTTAAGAATGAAAGGAGAAATTAGAGTCATGTTGGCTTAGCGGTCAGAACATACCCCGGCTATAGTGGCGGATGGCGTGGGTTCGAGCCCATTCGAACCATAACTATTTTTTTTTCTCTTATTGTAATTTTGTAGTATTATTCTACTTTAAACGACGATTATTATCTCATGATACATGTGCAATATCCTGTTTATGTAATTTCTGACTGGTCGTACTCATACTGTCTAATAAAGGACCGACAGAAAAGCTATAACGGTAGTAACCGCTATCGATCCTGTCGCACGTAACGTGAACGGAAATAGGCCCATCACGTGCTACGGTAATGGCCGTCCAGAGAGGGACATTGCCGGCTGTTCGTTAGCACTACGTCCCTTTCAATTATAGGTGGTCCAGTTAAGGACTTTTCCATACCTTCCAATGGGAATTTGTAAGGGCTTTCTACTAGGTAAGTATTCTAATAATCTAGGACTTATACGTGGGACACTTTTGCCCAATTTTACCAATCTTTGGTATAGTGAATTAATTCGCGGTTAACCTCATACCACAAACCTTACGAATAAATATTTTATTCGTAGAATAAACTATAAAGCATTTGTTACCATGGGTGTGCGATGATGTTGTTGTATTTTAAATTTGGCATGGTATTGACTTTTACTAAACAGCTGTTACAAAAGAAATAATCTTATCCTAGTTTTTTTTATTTAATAATCAAGCATTTGACCCCAGTCTCACTTGTTGGAAAGAATCGAATCGGGTGATCGACAGTGGAACATGCTTGCCTAGCAGATACCTGTTTACTCTGTAGTTGAAGACATCCACATTATATCTACCGGGAAATAGAAACGCTGGTAGGGTGTTTTATACTACGGCCGTACACATGATAAAGCTGGATTTAAAACGCTTTAGTGCGATTTTCGAAACATTTTCGGAAATGTATACCTTTGAACTTGGTGGTATAGCTCCAATATTGCTACTTTGCTATAGCAGATAATACATCTAAATTATATGGCCATAGCTGCTTTCACATGTCACCAGTCTTCCGTTACAGGCCTTCGAAAAGTTTGCTAAACCAAAGAAAATATTCTACAGAGCAATCAATCATATGAAATTTATTTTAGCTTATTTTCTTCAATTAATATCTCATTTTCGCAAAAAACCTTCTCGTACCCCCCGGTACGAGTAGATTTTAGACAAACAATAAGTAAATTTTTTTTTTATTGCTGATAGGTATACCTTTGAGCACAATCTCACCTGATGGTAAGTGAGGATGTGGTCGAAGGTGTTAACAGGCTTAACCTAGAATTACTGGGTCTCAAGGACAGCTGCCGGAACACACCGTTAGGTGCTTGGCGACAGATTTTCCACTTGAGGGTGGTCGCTAACCAGGCGGGGATTCGCAAAAATGCCCTTCCACGATGCGGTGAAGCTCAAGCCCGCGGCGGGATTCGAACCATGAACCTGCTGCGCTGCAGTCCATAGCCAAAGCCACTGAGCTATCACTGCTTCAAAAACTACATACTAGAAATAAAACTGATTAGATTATGTTAACTAGAGTACTGTAGAACTTTAGCACGAAGCCGCGGCGTTTGAACTCTCGCTTTTCGCCAGACCTTGTATTATGCGATGAGCCTATTGACAACTGTTGACAGTAACAGTGACTGTGCACAACTGTAAGACCTTTGAAGCAAATGTTTGTTTGTGAATCAAGTTACCAACTCAGCAAACAAACTACACACGCTAGGCACGCTGCCAACTGGTAGTGGGCTGGTGCATTTGGACTGCCTGTCAGTCGACAATGACTTAGGTTTTCTAAATTCTTTCATTGTACTAGCTGTAGTGTACATAGATCGTAGTATTTTGTTAATAAAGGCATACCGCTGACAAAAATAAATACTATAAAGCTTAGTAGTTGAGGAATGGTAGCTGAATTTAAGACAAATGCTGATATTCTATCACTATCGGACAGTGAAGGAGTGATAGAGAGGCAGCGATTGTAAGCTGTAAGACAAAACTATAGTCTTTTTTTTTTTAACAGTTGAGTAGTGATCTCGCACATTTCCGATATTGACAGAGTGAGATGGGTCATTGCCGTCATTGGTTCTTGTTTTGAAATTATTAAGGCCATATATAGTATTGAATACTTCTAAAATTTACTGTAGATAAAATTACGTTATTATTTTATGATATACATTGGCATACTTAGACAACATTTTCTGTTCGCGTTTATGATATAAAACAATATTGTAATAGTATGTATATTTTGCAGAAGAACATATAGATCAAATAATTCTACTACAATTCTTGTTATCTTAAAAATTATCGCCTTCCTTCTGATGAACTCTCTGCAGATACGTCAATAATAAATCGCTCTAACATATTTTGTACATGATTGACGACTCCGTACATTTTATCTCTATCTTGGTTATCACATGATTGACACATAACCACCATTTTTATCAGACTTCATAAATTTTATAACTTTTGTTATTTCCTGCCATAGCTCTTCACTTGAGACCAAACGAGTTCAATTGGATTGAGTTCACAGTAATTCGTCGACAAACGTATGATGAGACGATTTGTTGACTTTGCTATAAATATTTTTTCAAAACGATCTTTGTTTTGCTTCAAAAGTTGCAACTTTAGTATTGATTCGTTACAAGTAATATTCTTCGACACGCAGGTAGTCGAAGACTCAACTGGACCTGCTGCGCGGCAGTCATAGCCAATGCCACTGAGCCATCACTGCTTCAACATCTTTCGGAAATAAGATATGATAAAGATTAACATATAGTTTTCTTAGTGCTACAAACTTAATATGTGCTAAAAATCTGCTCAACTGAAGCTATTTAGCACTATTGACAGCGCCTTAATAATGATAATTTATTTTCCGGTGGTTCAACGTACTAAATAAATTCTCAAATCTAAACTAATAAAATTTTAAAATAATTATTTAAGCTAACTTAAATGTATCAAAATGAAAATCTGACGCCAAGAACCTAATTGAGATGAGTGCTACTAATGCTTAATACAGCTTTCGATCACATCATCACTTACCATCATGTGAGATTGTGGTGACGAGCAATGAAAAAACCTCGGGGTTTACCCCGACTTCAACTTCCCGACCAAAGACTTCAAGAATCCAAAGCATCGATTCTTTCTACTAAACCAATGAGACGTTAGACTAAGTTTCTAAATGTCTCGGGATATCATAGTTCACTTACTTTACAGACTTTAAGTTATCTTCAAAGCATGTTTAAGGCGTTCTGAGGTCCGCGGTGTCCCACTTTCAGAGAGGGGTCAGACAGTTTGTAAACTATCTGAGAACCCTTTCTTGTGCGACGAATTTCTATAGAGATTAGATATTATATCATTCGATGGACAAGACGTTCAATTGTGTGGAAAGTCGGGGCTTTTGAGACCTTGACGCTTGCTTTTTAGTATTGGTTTTATTGTTGTATTTGTTATTTTACCTGAATGTTATGGAAGGTCTTAACGCGCATGTCTTCGCTTTGTAAATTTCTTTACCACTTCCTATTCCAAACAGATTTTGTGCTCACAAGGCTTTCTATACAAATGTAGGTAAGTTTCGTCATATTTTATACACTAAGTTTTTTTAATGTTATTGGTACGGAACAAGCTCGAGGCCTATCTGTTGTTAAGCGGACTAGCCTCTGTCCATAACAGATGTATTTCGTCACATTAAGTCACGAATTGCACTGCGCTTGTCACCTTGACACGTAGTTGTTAGGTCTCATGTGCCTGTAATTTCACTGGCTCTGAAGGAGTGATGCCGAAACACACCGCTAGGTGCTTGGCGACAGATTTTCTAAAGTGTTCGAACTCTGTGAAATTTCGCATACATATGCCTGAGTTTAATTCTGCAATAAGAGTTCCGATTTAAAACGATTTTTAACCGACTTCCAAAAAAGGAGGAGGTTCTCAGTTCGTCTGTATTTTTTTTTTCTTTATGTTTGTTACCTCAGATCTCGTGACTGGGTGAACCGATTTTGAAAATTCTTTTTTTGTTTGAAAGCTGACGCTTGTCGTTTGGTCCCATTTTAAATTTCATCAAAATCGGTCAAGCCGTTTTTGAGTTACACTAAAAAGATTGAAAAAAAAATTTTAACAAAAATTGGAACCGACTTCAACACCCAAAAGTGTGAAATAACTTGTCGAAGTCGGTACCATGCCCACAATATTGTGATAATAGGTACTTTTGAACCATCATGGTACCGACTTCAACAAGTTATTTCACACTTTTGGGTGTTGAAGTCGGTTCCATTTTTTGTAAAATTTTTTTTTACTGGATATTTTTGAAAATACATAATTTTACGGAAAACGAGCAAACCACTAGCAATAGGTACATTGGGCTAAGCGATATACATGCTAGTTTTCACCGAGTTTGAATAAGTACTTGATTTTAAAATATAACGTAACTAAGAAATCTTGCTTGTTGCATAAAATGGTAACTCAATAACTTTTTTGTGTTACATATTGTTAAATATACGCGATTACAACCATTTTATTACTAGCACCTCATGTTTTATACGTGGTGTCTGTGCCAAAAATACTGTAGGTATACAAGCACATCTTTACGGAGATGCTGAAAGACACAATACGATCTGTGAGTGTTACTGATTACTTATATGTTTAGAGCATTCTCAAGACCCTAATAGTTGGTAATCTCAAGTCGCGGTTACAATTAAAGCGAAAAACTACTCTATATGAAGTAGGTATAACTAGTAATCAGACTTATTCTTGCGCTTATAACTAGCCTCAAATAGGTCTAATAACTCAACTGTCATCGCCAGTTTTGTTGTTGGGCAACCGGAATGATAGGAAAACTATTTTATTAGGGCCATTTGAGTAGATGCAATTGAAAATGGTAATAGAAAAATAAATCTATATATTTTATATGAGGAAAGTGTGGATCTAATTTAATAATGTTAGTTCAAACTTAAAACTTTGTTATAAATAACTATGCAGAATGCAAAGTTTTTGAAGCAATGATGGCTGAGCAGTAGTAACTATAGACTGTCGTGCCGCAAGTCCATGGTTCAAATCTTCACTTGTGATGAAATGCTTCTGTTATACGCAGATATTAGTCCACTCAACATCAGGTACGCTCGTGCTTGTTCCGCCACAATCCTATAAATATATTAATAATATCTGCCAACTAAAAAGGGTTTAAATGATGATATTTATTTTATGATAGACCAAATATAGGAATGAGCACGAGGCTCACATGTTAAGGGGATTAATTTATGTCTATAACAGATCTATTAGGCACAAGCCTCGCAATATACTTATTACGACAACACACGATACATTATTTTTTATTGCATTCCAAATGATGGGTGTGTAATTTAAGTAGTATGAAAAACATCGGCGCTATTATCTCTACTACAATCTCATACAGAAAATTTTGTATGGACAGGACAAATGCAAAGAAGTATTGATGTTAACTATGTCTACTTAATGATAACAAATAGTTTTTCAATATATTAAGATAACATTACATTTCCAAAATATATATATCACGTGACAATTCCGCCTAATTTTCCCGTTAAGCCGACGTTTCTAGATCGTGCGCTCGAAGAGTGAAGACCTCCTGAGAATTATTCGTGCTTCTACACGAAGAACGCGTCGAAGTCTTCCATTTTGGCTACGTGGTGTTTATGATGTTACGTTGGCTCAGCAGGAAAATTATGCGGAATTGTCATTAGATACATTTCTATATACACTCGAGAGCAATGAATGTTAAAAATCTCGGAAACTAAAAATGATAGGTTAATGCAATAAATTGTATTTAATAGACAATGTAATACTCCTTAAATGAAAGTAAAAAAAATATGAGTCACCATACATTTTATTAACACAAAATTACATAAAGAAAAAAACTGCTGATCTCTCCTTAAAACAAAAATAGGAAACATGAAATTTTTGAACATTATTACGATTTTCTTGAATTTTAATACTTCGTATTGCCTCCTCGTGCTTCCATTACTGCGTTTACGCGGTTTGGCATGCTGTACACCAAGTTCCTTATACGATTTTGGGGAATATTCTCCCATTCCTCTGTGAGAGCAATTTTGAGCTCACGAAGCGTGATTGGGGGAGGGTTTCGTTGTTTTACGCATCTGCCTAGCTCGTCCCAAGCATGCTCGATCGGGTTGATATCCGGGCTGCGCGCTGGCCACTCCATACGAGTAATGTTCATCTCTTGAAGGTAGTCATTCACAATCCTACCTGTATGAGGTCGGGCATTGTCATGCATAAATATAGCATCCTCACCTAAATTGACCATAAATGGACCAACGTGATCATTGAGGATTTCTTCCACATATCTTACGCTAGTTAAAGAGCCGTTTTCTATGATCACCAGCTCTGTGCGACTTTCAGAAGAAATTCCGGCCCACACAAGTACAGACCCACCACCGTAGGCTACTTTTTCTTCGATGCATGCTTGCTTGAATCTTTCCCCTGGTCTTCGATACACTCTGTGTCTTCCATCGTGCTTGTAGAGCATAAATATTGATTCGTCGGAGAACATAACTTTTGACCAATCTTCAATACTCCAATTTACGTGGCTCTGGGCATATCTTAGTCTCGAAATACGATGCCCACGCTCCAGTTTAGGGCCGTTTGCAGGTCTAAGGGGTTTTAAGTTAGATTCAGCAAGCCGACGTCTTACTGTCCATGCACTTGGGTTACTTCCTCCAAGGCGTCGAAACTGATTGGTGAGTTCAGTTCCTGTGAGAAAGCGATTTCGAAGCATGGTGTTCACCAAGTATCGGTCTTCTCGTGCTGTGGTACACCTGGTTCTGCCCGTTCCTGGTCTGCGTAGGTTAGAACCAGTTTCTTCGTAACGTCGGAGAACTCTTTGTACTGTTGACAGCGACACACCGACAGTCCTGGCTGTATCGCGCTGACTCCGGCCGGTTTCCAGCATTGTAAGTATTCTGGTGCATTCTTCAGGCGTAAGCGACATAATTTCAGCTTGAATAATGAATATAGAGCACTATCAACATGGTTTATGTACCCACATAAATGACAGATTACAAACAAAAGCAAAACCAAATGCTGTAATTTCGTAGCTCCATCTTCGAAAGTGGCCCTTTTTCAAATTTGATTTTTTTATCATATAACTTTACAATAACTAAAAAGTTTTAATACCTTCATTTAAGGAGTATTACATTGTCTATTAAATACAATTTATTGCATTAACCTAGCATTTTTAGTTTCCGAGATTTTTAGGATTCTTTAAGTGACCCGGATTCATTGCTCTCGAGTGTATTTAGGTTTTTTCTAAAATATAAATTAATGTTTTGTTAAAATATTTGTTACTAATAAATATCGATTTCGGCAAATTAGATTACGCCAGAATCTATTCATTATATCTACTTACTAAAATACGCACGAAACATTTTTATACAGACACACATACATACATATTATGCTCCCAAACAGACATTATCTTGTACATATTTTGTTTATTATTATTCTAATATAAATGTCGAAGGTAGTTTGCCAAGTCCATTTGCGTTAAACTTCCAATAATGCAAAATGAAGAAGTATGAATCCAGTTTACTTTCATATTACATTATAATATTTAATTTAGTTCCCTTCTTTTCCAAACATTGTTATATAACTTTAATGTTTTTATTATTGCAATGGCGCATTTACACACGCGGATTACATCACAAACAACAAAAATGAATATATAATTTTTCCTCTCGTTGTAAATTTGTTTTCTATTGTTACGTACATAATGAAAATTTTTGTAAAACAATTGCATGCGTAAAAACGGCGTTGGAACTCAACAAACCAGCCACCTTAACGAGAGCTCTACCTGGTAAATATAGATTAGGCGCTTTATTTGCATAATAATAAGTCGAGCTGTCATTGGCAGTACGGGCACGGGCATGAAGAGGGCTCATTTAAGCTTATTCAGATTGACTGACTTTAATTTAGGTGCTCAGTGGAGTGTGTGCCAAAACCGTAGGTTCATCAAAAAATACTGCGTAAATACGCTTTTTACCTGACTGCAGAAAGATGGTAATGTTTTTTGGGTGTAGGTATATTTTATCATTATCGTTAGGACTTGCTATTCTCCCGTAGTGGCCAACACCGGGACACATCGTTAGGTGCTTGATAACCAATATCTCAACTCATGAGCCAATCTGGCGAAATACGAAACCACTTTTTTATGTTATGTTATTGTGATGGAACATACACGAGATCCACCGATGTTAAGCGGATTCATTTCTGCCTATAACAGATGAATTTTGTCATGTGACGAATTGCACTGCGCCCGTCACACTGAGACATACCTATAGTTGTTAAGTCTCAAGTGCCTGTTTCATTTTTCTGGCTCTCAAGGACTGCTGCCGGAACACACTGTTAAATGCTTGACGACAGATTTTCTACTTGAGGGTGGTAGCTAGCCAGGCGAGTATTCGCAAAATGCTCTTCCACCATGCGGTGAAGCTCAAGCCAGCGGCGGAGATCGAGCCAAGGACTCGCGGCACGGCTTATTTTTATGTTGATATTATCTTCCACCGACCGCCTTGCCTATTTAGAAATCGTTTATGTCATGTATTATTTATCTCATAAGAACTACAATAAAGTAACTTTATAACTCCAGGACTTAATGAATCCATATTAGTATGTACTAAAAACTTCATTAAAATTCGTAGTGGTAACAAATGTCTGTGCACAAAAATTTGCACTTATAATTTCTAACTGACATAGCTTTTTCTGTGGAATTAATCGAATTGAAACAAAATTCAAACTGAGGTAATTACTGTTTAAAACGGCAGGCCAAAAAAAAAACACTACTTCGTACAATATGTTTGGAGCGTTCGTAGCCGAGCTTGCCTATAACCTCTAGGGATTAACCATCAGCTAGGTTACACAACGCTCGCTGTGATCACTACTTGGATGGCTGACCGCTAGGAGCATTTATTAGCACTGTTGCATGACCGTAGGAGGTCACACTGCATTAAGGGATGAAATCAATGAGATTCCAAAGTGATCGGAGAGCGATTGTTTGTAAGATCCTGGAAAAAGACCACACCAAATATGTCCCCAGACAACAGTATCTTCTTCGTAATACAACACAGATGTTTTTATTAGATTTTCCCTTGTTTCTAGATTAAAGCGGAGATTTAAGTGACGCGTATACTATGATAGTGATGTGCATTGTGCAGTAGAGATGCGCACACGCACAATCGACGGTAATTGCCATGCCATAATCGATATTTTTAACAAGTTGATTTTCATAGTGTATTGTACAGGCAGCTTCAGGAATAGTTCCTAGGCAGCCCAGAAAGCCTGCTTGCGCTTTTCATCGCGCTTATCGAATTGTCCATCACTCAGTAAAAACAACACATTTGGCAATGCAATGGAATCTGATTGAGAATAATTGGTTGGTATGAAAATTACGATGATGACGATACAAGCATTATATACATCGGAGGGCACGTTAAGCCGTCGCTCCCAGTTGTAGTCTCAAGATGGCAGTTGTTATAGCATGGGGGTAGGGCATTTTCCAAATGCCAGCCTAGCTAGATACCAACCTCAAGTAAAAAATCAGTCACTAAAAATCTGACGGTGTGTTCTGACAGCTGCCCTTGAGAGCCAATTTCAATTCCAGGTTATGCTGGTTTATCATCTTCGACTACATCATCACATACCATCAGGCGAGGTAATGGTCAAAGTCTATCCAATCAGCGGTAAAAAAATATACTCGCGCCCTTTCAGTTAGTAAAAGTATTCTTGTATCCCTTGTGTTGTGAGAAAACATATTTTATCGACTACACACAAATACCCTTGTCCCACGGGTAGGAAAATGATAATGACCCTGTGTGTCTTTAGCCACCTTTAAGATCAATAAATTTTAATATTTCAGCCCCACCAGTGGATATTTTAGCGAAACTCAGTTATTTTCAGCGATCCAAATTCCAAACATAGTTATTTACAGTGTTACTTCAGTCACTAACGGTTTTAACTCATTCTAAAACTGTTTTAGCTACACGAAATATTTTTTTTTGTAATAATGGTATATCAAATACAGTTTTATGTAAAAAAAACTATACGGGCCTATATCTAGTGTTCTACCCACTAACAAAAACGACGAAACATAATACCAATATCATAAGTTAACAATATTAGGTTTGTTGCATTTTATAATTATCCATACTATCGTCTCTCGGTATAGAAAATATCTCAGAAGTGTTTAGGTATAATCATTGTTACAGTTACAATAAAACAAACTTCAGATTTTCATCTCGTAGCCATGCTACGGCGTAACAGGTCGCCACTCGTCAGTCCTTAGCGAGCTACGCCGTAACACAGACGCGTCCGTCGTCGCCCGCAAAAATTCTAACGACGCGGTAGACGCAACGTTCTAACGAATTCCGTTACGCGCCCTAGTCAATAGACACTACTGTTAAACTTTCTGTTTGTTTGATGTGAATAAACTTTGCTCAATTTCGTGATTTCTGCATCCAAAGGCTTGAAACGGAACTCAAGGTAAGAAAATATACCTACCAAGATATCTCGAACAAAAGAGATAAACAAAACAGTTTTTGTTGTTTTGTTTGTTTTGTTATGTTTTGGTATGAAATTGATTTTAGCTCGAGGGATTTGTTTCGTAGAATCAAATTGGTGAGGATCGTATTTAGTTTTTCTACTTTTGTTTGATTATTAAAAGAGATGTACGTTTATTTGAATACCTAGGAAAGATTACATACTGACTGATAAGGTCTCTGAAGCAAGTACATGACTTAAGATTTCGTTTTTCTTATGGCAATTTGACGGAACATGCACCTGATGTTAAGTGGTAACCATTGCTTATAACAGATGCATTTAGTCACAAATGACAAACTACACTACGCCCGTTACCCTAGAGACAATCAGTAGTTAAGCCTCATGTGTATGTATTTTACTGGCTCTTAACGACTGTTGTTGGAATGCCCTTTTAGGTGCTCGGTGACAGATTTTCTACTTGACGTGGTAACTAGCGCGGCGAGCATTTTCAAAATGCTCTCCGACCATGCGGTGAAGCACAAGCTGGCTTCGAACCATAGACCTACAGCACGGCATTCCCTAGCTATTATCGCTAAGCTGTTATTGCATTAAACTCGTTTGAAAATATAGCTTTTTTTTTGTAATGAAACTTTGTCTATGAAGATTAAAAAGTCTATTGAGTTCTGTGGTCCAGGAGGCGATTCTGTGTGCTTTACCTATTATTATATATAAATTGAGACGAATCTCTGAAGAAGAGATAACTGAAAACCTCCGGATAATTTCGGATCGTTGGATTAAAATTACCTAGTGACACTGCGGAGCACCCTTGTTATTACAGGATCTATATCTGTAAAATATATATGTAATCTATATCTGTAGTCTGTGAATTGTTTGGTAATAACTATAAGGGGCAAACCGCACTAATCGAGTTTTTTATGTTAAGAAGTGATGAGAGGTAAAAGTCGTCAGCCTGATGGTATGCTGTCCATTACGTTTTGCTAACGTTGATTCTTATGTCTCGTACGACCAGTAATTTAACAGTTACAATGCATGTTATATATAAAATCCCGTTCTTACTAACTGATGGTAAGTTTTAATAATAACAAATATATTTTTAAAAGTATTTTAAGAAAATATTAAATAACATTTTAATGAAACACTTAAAATAATATAAAAATATATATTTAGTGACAATTCCACCTAATTTCCCTGCTATGCCCACGTGACGTCTCAAACGCCACGCAGCTTATACGGAAGAATATTCGACTAGTTTCGCTTCTAAACGAAGCATCTTCATCTTCTTATATGGATTTCCGCAATGTGACGCCTGATTTTATTCAGTATCTATTCAATGGTAAGTTTTATTATAGTGTGTCCTCCGTAAGGTACATACAGCCTCATTGGACAGGGGGAAATAATAAAATCAGCATATCACAGAAAGTTATACTTCTTCGTTAAAACATTCAAAAGTTTATTATAATAATGAATTTATATATTCATGAAGAGTACCAAAGACTTGTGGGGTATGTCAGTTAAAGTGGCAGAGTTTATTCTTAGTTACCATTCACATCTTAACACAGTTTTTGCACACTACTGCTTTAGTAGAATATTCGCTATTATGGTGGTACCCATCAAGACGGACTCTAGCTAGAGAGCCCTAACCTATTGACATGTATTACACAAATGTTATAAACAGTCGCATCGGGGTAGAGCATTTTGCGAATGCCCGCCAGGCTAGCTACCATCTTCAAGTAGAAAATCTGTCGCCTAGCACTTAACGTTGTGTCAAAGAAAATATAATAATACGTTATGTACCGGGAGGTGTCCTTGAGAGCCAGTAGACACCTATCATCGGGTGAGACACGTTAGACATGTTTTTAGTGATCAAAGGCTAGCCTATCAGATATACAAAATATGAGCCTTTATTGTCACTGATTAGCCACAAGGTGGTGGATTAATAGTGATAGTAATCGCAACTATCAGAGTAATACCATCAGGTATTAAACCATCGACCACTTGGTTCAAAACTTATTAGATTAGTCTATACTTAGATATTATGCATTTTTTAAATGTAGTATGTAAGTTTATACCGAATGTGTGTCGTATATTATTCGTATTTACTGTAGGCTTAGGGAAAACCCCATATTCAAAAATGTTAGATAATAATATAAAAACTTACAACCTGGTCTGCTTACCCTTGTTGTTATCGAACAAATATATGTAAGTTAATGACCTCTAAATTTCTGAATAAATTATGTAAAAATCACAGATATACGATTTTTTCATATATTTTACCACTCAATAAACGCTAGAATATGATAAAATCTTATGCTAGGGTACCATTAAGAAATGTTTCAGTTAAATAACTGAAAAAATATTTAAGAACAGATATCCATGTATGTATAAACATACATGGATATCTGTTTATTCAACCATTATTACTGTGACTATTCCTGTACTTACTGTACCTATATACAATTGATCCAGTATTACTGCGCATATAAGCGCTAATGCTTGGATTATTAGTGATAGTATTCACTATTAATCAACCTTCATCACTATTTATTGTCTTTTGTCATTCTCACAGAGTATCCCACCTTAATCAACTACCAAGTAATAATATCTACACTGCAGTCTGCGCTTGTTATATGCAAATCGATAGTTTACCATCAGCAGGCTACCTGTTCAGTTACTCATTTTTTTATATATAAAACTCTTCGTGGGTTCTTTTCACAGAAGTTCGAAGGAATATACAGAATGTCTGATTAAAGAATAAAGCCACCCGCTATTCAAATATGTTTTTGTTGATATAATTCCTAAATTTTCAATTTGTATGAGAATAAATTAACTGCGTAGCTTTTATAAAAACATATTTGGCATGAACAGATTTCACATTGTGAGGTCCTGCCTCGAGGCAATCCCTGAAACTTTTGGATCATCATAATAATTTGTATTTGTATTTGTGCTCTAGACAGTGAAATTAGTGTTTACACGATGAACACATTTTTGGTATTATTTAAAAGGAATGATAGTATTTTTAAGGACTGACATGTCATTTCAATAAGTTATTTAAAACTGTTGAAAAAAAGAACAACTTCTAGCTCTATAAGTATGTAACAACTTGTTGATGTCGGTACCACACTGAATTAAAACCTCAGACCTCCCGCTTCTGTGGTCCCAAGGTCCACAAGTTTTTTTCATATTTATCAGTTTCAGAAGTCAGTTACGTTGTATTTTTCTCTTTACTGATGGTGAGAAATTTTTGGTGTTGCGCGCTGCGTACTGGATCGATTGTGTCAGTGGCCTTCAGTCATAGTCGCATTTGACAATGGTCGCAATAAACAGGCCATCGAGATAAGTTAAGTTATACGTGCACATAATTCCTCACTTATTTGAGTTTTGTTATTGTAACTTATACATTTCTTTATACCCCTAGCGTGGGGTTTTAGCATCATAAACAAAAATTCATTGAAAACATAACAAAAACTTAATACGCGTATTTTACATACTTATAAAAAAACAAATGCTAAACAGATAAAGTTGGCAGTTTTAGGCTATTTTTTACTGGGTCTATTTCTAAAACTAGACCAAAACGATTATTATATCTTAAACATTCGGTTTATTATATCCTCGATTTGTCAAAGCGCTTTGTCGATGCGACGCGGGATCAAAATGCTACTCGTAGCACTTGTTTGGCTTAACAAATAAGCGTTGAAATGCAACGGAATAATGCAGAGAGCTTTTCCTCGTTAGGCTATTGGTATTGGGCTGAAGCATTTGAATTGCTTGTGGGTCAGCAATAGCCTTAAGGTTAGTGTCTTTGTAGCTCTTTCTATAAAATTTGTGGATATAAAACTACAAACTTGAAGCGCTTGTAGCGAACTGTGCTTAGCCATTCTGAACCGTTTAGCAAAGCTAAGCAACGTCTGCCTCGGTCATGAGTTGGTTGGGTGACCGCTGGTGACATTACTACTGAGCGCTTCCGTGCACCGTGCTTCGGAGGGCACGTTAAGCCGTAGGTCCCGGTTGTTGTCTTAGGATGGCAGTCGTTATAGCATGGTGGTAGGGCATTTTGCGAATGCCCGCCTTGCTAGCTACCACTCTCAAGTAGAAAAACTGTCGCCAAGCACCTAACGGTGTGTTCCGGCAGCTGTCCTTGAGAGCCAGTAATTCTAGGTTAGCCTGAATAAAATCTTCGATCACATCATTACTTACCATCAGGTGAGATAGTGGAAATAATCATAGCTTACTTTGCCTTGTTATCTTAGGCGTTATGAATTATGATGCGTAATTTACGAGTAAGTACAAACAAGAGTTTCATACACAAGGCATACATTAATAAATTCGTTTTCATTTTGTAAATGAAGAGGGTGGCAATGTTGTAGTAATGGCGCGCACCTGGGACTCGTTCCGGCGAGGATGAACGAAGGCATGGAGAGGAAATTGTGGAGTGGGAATGCTCAACAATGTATGGTCTACAATATGCATCCAGGTGTGATAATCTCTTTGTTATCTTGGCTCAGATATATTTTGTGTTAGTGCAGTATGCTCGGTGTCGTAGTCTGGTCCCAATAAGCCGATTATTTTCTTTTATTAATCCATAATTAATTTTGAAGCGTTCGCAGAGCGAAGTTTACTTAGCTTTTCTTAACTGAGCAACGTCCGCTGCGGTCATGAGTTGGATAGATGACCGCTAGTGGTATTACTACAAAGCGCTTCGGAGGGCACGTTCCCGGTTGTTGTCTTAGGACGGCAGTCGTTATAACATGTTTGTACTACTAGCTACCACCCTGAAGTAGAAAATACATCGCCAAGCACATAAAGATGTGTTCCGACAGCTGTCCTTGAGAGCCAGTAATTCTAAGTTAGCCTGAACAACTTTTTTGACCCCATCAGGTGAGATAGTGGCAAAAGACTAGTATGTCAGATAAATTAAAAAACCTATTTTCTGAAGGTAACGATTAATTACATTAAAAACGGATTTGGTCTGGCGGATGAACAGATAATAAACCAGACAAATATATTTCTAGATGGGATCAGACAAAATTAAGAACCAGAAAAACCAAGCTATTAAAAAAGCGAAGTGCCCTTGGAAATAGGTGTGTTTGTTGATTTTGATAACAGCTTCTAAATTACATTTTTTTTTACCGGCGGTATGCCTTTATTAAACAAAATACTATGAACTATATACAACACTACATCTACTACAATAAAAGCATTTAGACAACCTATAAGTCATAGCAGACTCTTAGGCAGTCCAAATGCTCCAGCCCACTCCCTGTTAGCAGCGTGCCCAGCATGTTGGCAGTATTGCCCCGTTGAATTGCAATGCTTATTCGTTGAGCCAAATGTGCCAGCATTTTGATCACGCGTCGCATCGACCAAGCGCTCAGATAAGGTCCCCACGGACACAACGTCTCTACACCAAACGGCTCAAATATGTAACCCATACCGAGGTTTGCATATTTGTGCCGCTTGAGTTGCTCCGCCGAAGTAGCCGCAGCGCCAGCCCTCACGTAGGTTTCAGAAAGATGTGAAAATAATTAAATTACATTTGGAATTGGTGTGTTCAGTATCCATTGTTGGTTAAAAAGATAATATAATATGTACATAACATACCGAAATTAGAGATTCCAGAAAAGTTGTGTTTTTTTATACAATCTCGTAACAAATTGCCAACTTTGACGCATTCCTTGTTTATTTATCTGAACACTCTTCAGCTGTGTAGATTCTCTTGAGATCCTCTTGTTTATTCACAAACGTATACATAAAATTATCTTCCAACTGAAATACAAATATTCAAAAACATACTGTTATCTTTTAAGATAGTTTAGGTACCGTATCTCAAAAATAAATTAAGGAGTGACGAGCATATCCAAGTTCCGTACTAAAAATGCGGTTACTCTCATTCAGGTCCAGATTGTTGGTTTTTATCATATGATAATTTACGTTGGAAATTTGACTACCGCTATAATATAATCACACTAAGTTTGGTAGAATGTTTTAACACTAAAAATTCAAAATGTAATCATTTTTACGAAGAAAATCTAATTTCTCGTATCGGGAACCTCTACGTTTTAAATTTTTGTGTTTATACAAAATTTATATTATAAGGATATTCGTTATAGCATTATTTTTTTTTATATCTAATAGGTTAGCATTTGACCACTATGTCACCTGATGGTAAGTGATGATGTTGTCAAAGATGTTGTTCAGGCTAACCTAGAATTACCGGCTCTCAAGGACAACTGCCGAAATGCTAATACTGGTAGGAATAACATTTAAACTGAATACCTGATGGAAATACGATTCTTAAAATATGGCCCTTTAACTATAGGATTGAAGGACAAACCGAAGGCTTTTAGTAAAAGGATCCTGAAGTCTCGTACAGAACCCTAAAATGGATCCTTATCCCATATAAATCCATAACTAAATTACATATTTACGAGAGGAAAAATTTAAGTCATGTGCGGGATTCGAACCCGCGTCCATCCACCCCTTTAGCCGGGATATGCTCTAATCCAATTGAGCTAACATGACAATGAGTCCAAAACTCAATGTTTTCCTCGTATTGGGATGGAGCAATCGTTATTGCAAACATAAATATATCAAAATTCATAACTAATTCCAACCAATAGAAATCTAAAATTATCCTGAGCTAAATGTCGCAGTCCATCTGTAACTGTTATACTATCACTGTGATTTGTTTTCTTCATAATATAGTATTGTGATTTAGGTATATTTTTACGTTAGCTGCGTAATAGCATAGAGAAAGTACTTAGTAGTATTCTCTATGGTACTAGTACTTTAATACTAGTATACTAGTACTTTTCTCTATGATAATAGTTAATGGTATACCTTTCACCCAAAATGATCCACTATAGGTACCACAGCTGAGGCGCTTGGAGACTGATTCTCTACTTGAAAATGGTAGAAACGAGCTGATATGGTACTGGCATAAACCAGTTTAAAAACTAAATTTTACTTAAGAGTGGCCTCTAGAGTACGACTACCTACAAAAAAGACTACAGTTTCTCATCAGCGAACGTAATAAGATAAAAAGGAGCGTATTCATTTCCCGGTTTACTGCGCTCTAAAATGCAGACGCCAAGAATTAACTATAAAAATATCGTAAACAAGTCACTTACAGGATGGGTTCAGTCGTAAACATGTAAAGTGACGGCGACAACGTTAATGTATTTATACGAGTATCACTTTCTTTGGAAAAACACTAGATGAGGTTCAGAAACAATGAAATCACACTAATAGGGACAGTCAGCAGAGTTACAATAAAAGGAACCGGTATTTTCGGTGGATACCGTGCGCAAACCGTTACTTCATCCGTCATTCTTTTAAAAAATAAAACACACAAATAAGTTAATTGACTCAAAACCTAATAAAAATATTTCAAAGTAAACACTTACCGGTTTTACAAGGAAATCAGCAATCCGTTGACAACAAATCGAACTTTCAATATTGATAGAGATTTTTGTGTATCCGTTGTTGGCTCAGATCACAGATTATATAATACTATATTGGTGTCAGTGACAATTTAATGGCACACATGTCTCATTGGACTAATTACAACCCGAAATGTTGGGTGGGTATAATTTATCTTGCCCATATTGCCTTAGGGTTACAATATCAATCATATTTTCATGGCTAATTAGCTTTTACCTACCTACCGCTTGACAAGTTTATACACTGTGTCATAGTTATAAGGTTGTTAGATACATCAAAGTGTTGACCAAAACTGGCAACCCTGTACCTTTGACACCAGTAGAATAGTAATACCTGGAAAGTGGAGGCTAGTAGGAAATTTAAATGCTTCTAGTCTACATACGCAAAGAAGTTTTATAGGTAGCTAGGTACTACGTAGTACGTGTAATGTAACAAATCAATGCGTAGCTGTATATTTTTTCAACATGCTTATGATTTTTTTCCTTTGCTATAATTAGCTACTGTGATAATTTATAGCTATTATATCATAAAGTATTATTTTATAATTAGCTCTCCACTCTATTAATGTAATTTACTATTTGTCAATATGTTCCCAAGTCTACAACTACATATTTCCGTCAGCTATTTATAATTTACTAGCTTTCCGGGTGCGTCTCCGCCCGCGCGTGTGTCGGGCGGAGACGCACCCGGAAAGCTAGCGCTTTTTGCGCAGTTGGATAAAATCTATCCTATGTTTTTTCCCGGGTCTGAAACTATTTCCATACCAAATTTTATTCAAATCGGTCCAGTAGTTTTGGCGTGAAAGCGTAACAGACAGACAGACAGAGTTACTTTCGCATATATATTATTAGTACTGATTTGACTTCCACGACGCATCACTGATGTTTACGTGGTAGTCAACTGAATCAAGTCCATTTCCAATTAATTCTAGTAGCTAAACTGACTTCCACCTTCGGCAGTAGTTGTGAGGGTAGATTGTACTTGGGAACATAGCAGTCTAGACTAATCTCTCGTATACTGCAGGTGTGTTGGTACATGGTTAATAATGTGAAAAGTGCTGATGAAAAGTATTCTATGTATCCAGGACCTAGATTATCTCTAAATTAAATCTGGTAAGTATCTTTTCTGAGAAATTAGCTAGTTTAACCAAACAACTTTTTTTTTACTAAATTTGCTGTATATATAATTTTGCCCACGTACTCCAAAAGGCAGGCCTCATGTTTTGACTTCAATGAAAATCTGTTTCACTCTGTAATCCGCTTCAAATAATGTAAACTGTTTTCTAAAAAAAATTGATAATGCTTATGATATGGTAATAAAGACATCTTGTATTTTAAGTTTCCAACTAATTAGTTCAACGTGACGGTAAAACAAACACACACTCAAAGACGCATCCACAGATCACTTACTCACACACTAACACACAATTTAACGTCTGTGGAGCACTCACGTCATATTTACTTTTACTTATAATTTTCAATTCAACTTATTAATTTTATTCCCCTCTGATTTCATTATAATTATATTATCACTAGAACATTTTAGGCTACGTTTTTAATAAACTTGAATATTAAAGGGTATGCAGAATCTACGGCACTTGAGTTAAAGATTAAGATATTCTTAGTTTAAATTCTGCACATCAATATTGTGAAAGTATAATAAACACAAGCCAATTTAGCTTAGTAAGTATTATATAATGTAACAATGTTACCTTGTCCTATAATAAGTACCGATGTAATGTGATAACATATGAGATAGTATAGATTTTTAAATTAAGCATTGTACTTTAACTGAGATAATAAATTATTATTATTGTTCAGTCCTTGTAAGTGATTGGGAGGGTAGATGGAAAAAAAGCTCCATCAATTCTTTATAATCTACTACCGTCGAACGGTGGTAGACACTCTGTCATTGCGACCCGCGCCGAGTACACCTTGTGCTCAAACCTGCCGGGCTTCCTGTGATTAAAGTATTATAACTCTTACTGTGCTGTGCCATTTGGAATCGCTTTCCATATCTAGACAATAATACCTAGTGTTAAGTGCTGCAAGAAGAAGAGACTGTTTGCATTCGGTGATACCGACTGCGCGGAAAAGCTGTGCCTAATCTGCGATGGATGCTGCTGCCCTCGGCGGGCGTGGATAAAAGGTTGGTGGAGTCTCCATATTGCTCTCTTTAGCTTGCAGGGATCGAAGATCAATTCCTCACCTACACACAGTACTCACCTCATACAGTCCACTATCATTACCTCCTCAAGAATTGTGTGAAGATCGCACAATTTATTTTGGCCTTCGAACCTGATATACAATTTATTAGGACCTAAATTTAGTAATAAATTGATAATTCGCCTCTGCATCGAATCCGTGATTCGTATGCATAGATAGTGCAGACGTTCTGTAACTACCCATTTCTCTGACCGTGTCAGGCTTCGATAAAATATACCCTAGATGCAACTTTTCGTATTGACAGAACGCATATAAACGGCTCAAGTTATCCTATACCTTTCTGTCTATTGAGATACACATAAAAACCTTAAAATTACACAAAAACGTAGTAAATCTATTTAAGTTATTTAACAATATTCAACCTTGTTTCAGTTGCATAAGGTTTAATTTTCAATTACTTCGTAATAAACTTATAGCACTTTTACTCTGCGCCATTGAAGAGAGCTCGTAAAATTTTATTACCCTTTGCTGTGATAGAACATAAAATACAATGCAGTCGCTTACTCCTAATCTCGTACTAAAAATATTATTTAGTAATTAGTTTTTTGGTGACATTTATAATTGGAATTTTAACTATCCGTATTAGTCAACTAGCTTATATACCCTGGTTTTGCCCGGGTTGAAAAGGTGTGTAGTAGATTATATGCGGATGTTGGGAGATAGAAAAGGGATCTGTTATAATGAAATCAGAATATTAATTATTCGGCTTTAATTTTCATTAACATTTATTTATTTATTCCACACAGAACAAAAAGCAATTAAAAACAAATAATATAACAATATAATGTATCAGACCTGAATTGCAGTTCAGATACCTGCGTGTTACAGCAAAATGTATAAAGTAAACGTGTTTGAGTAATTATGAATGTTAATACAATGTTAATGTTATACATTGTATATGTAATACAATATTTAATATTTATAAACTACCTTTACATACTATGTTCATATCATACATTCTGAAAATCATCTTTAATAATAAGAGTGCACGCTAAACCTCGTGCATTCAGGATTGTGCAGGTGGCTCGGACATTTCGATATTAAATTATTAACATACAACATCAATTAAAAACAGGAACACTAGAACTTGAAAAAGGTTTTGTGGTGTTTTTCCAATCAGTAAGCCAAGTCACTGTTACACGTATTAGTACATAAAACATACAAAGATATGCACACACACACATAAAAATATTGTATATATGTTTGTAAGCACTAATCCATATTATAAGTGAATATATTGCTGTTCTAATAATATTTCATACACACATGTCAAATTGATAACCTCTTTTTTTGAAGTTGGAAAATGTAAAATAAATGCCTGTGTACAGTCTGAGAAAATAAAAGATTATTATGACGACTCCGATAGACTTGTTCTGAATTAGGGCTCACTTGTTCTTGTCTTGCATGGGATGTTATTATGCGTGCGAAAGAGACAACTGCGTGACAGGAGTAACGGAATTTAATTTGTTGATGTATTAATTTGGAGGTGATAATTAAATAATTATGAATGTTTATCACTTAAAATACGATAAATATGTATAAAACTTACCGAAAATAGGAAATCCCATGTATTTTTCGCTTTGTAAGTGTATTATTTTTGCAACTATTCACAGAGCACTTTGGCATTGTTTCACTCGACGATCAGCGCGTCACTGTCGGCAAAACTGTGCTTCAGATCATTATAAGCACAGTTTTGTTTGGTTAACTTTGGAGCGTTCGCGCAGAATCTAGGGTATATTTTATCGAAGGTGTCAGGCAACCTCATGTAATTATCGTTGCGACGTAATTACAATTCGTTAAGACGCTCTTAACATACCTTTATTTACATATTGGCCGTGCCAATAACCTCTAATTAACCCCAGATAATTATTTTATAACCCCATGTCATTGTATAGACGTTCTATACCTACACTACAACTCATAAATAATTATAATCTGTACTGGTACATACACATATATTTACACTATATACTCATATTCTTGTCTTATAATTATTAATCTATGTATTGTGTAATTTATTTGCATATTTACAACGTAATATAGTGAAAACATCCATATTATATATATCGATCTTGGTCGCCACGTGTGTCATTTCACAAAATGGCGCCACCATCTAAAAGCAAAAACGAAGAACCTGAATTAATGTCAAATGATTTAACTGTGTTGATTCATCGTAAACAACGCATGTTTCAACAAATGCAAACTGTGTATGATATGTCCCTTAATTTGTCTTGCCCCGATACAGAACAAATGTTTCTAATGCATATGTCTGAAATAAGTAATTTACGTAGTACATTTGAAAAATTAATAATTGAAATATTTCAAAAGGAACTTGAAAAGGATTCGAAGTCTAGCTTACGAAGTCATGAATTACAAAGTTTTGATGACCTATATTTTCGAGTCAAATTATGTGCATCGAACCTTAGTTTAAAACTGGAAAGTACTGTTAAAAGCGAAGACCGAATGCGCTCTGCCGATGAGCACTCAAGACCTAGGCTACCTAAACTAGAGTTATTTACCTTTGATTCTAACATTGAAAATTTAAATACTTTCTATGAGACATTCTGTTCTTTGGTTCATAATCAAAAACATATTCCGAAAATAGACAAATTTCACTACCTATTGTCGTGCACAAAAGGTTCCGCATTAAACATCGTAAAAAGCCTTCCAATTTCTGCCAATAATTATGATTTAGTCTGGCAAGGCTTAATAGATAAATATCAAGATAACCGGCTGTTAGTGGGTAGGTATTTAGATAAAATGTTGAACTTTTCACCGCTGCATAAAGAATCGTCTATTCACCTTAATATGTTTATTGAGAACTTTGAGCATTCATATAAAGCGATTCAAGCGCTTAGCATTGATGACTTGAATAGTTATGTAATGTGTCATATTGCACTTAGGGCGCTGGACCCACAAACCAGGAAATGTTTTGAACAAAGTCTAAATCAAAATTCTATACCTAGTTTCAATGACCTAATGTCGTTTATTCATAATCAGATAAAAGTTCTAAATCATTCTGCATCATATTCTAGCTCGAATGTGCAACAAAACAAACGTCAACAAGGTGATACTAGACAAGGCAACTTGAAGAATTACTCGCATACTTCTTCTGCGAGTTCTAAGAATTTAGTTTGTGTACACTGTGGAGAAAATCACATGATTTTTCGTTGTGATCAATTTCGTAAATTGTCCAACGTTCAACGTATTAGCCGTGCTAATGATTTAAAATTGTGCCATAACTGTCTGAAACAAAATCATATTGCAAAATCGTGTAAAAGTAACTTCAAATGCCTAATCTGTAAACAACCTCACCACGTACTGTTGCACCGCGAATTAAGCGTGTACGATAACAACAAAGCGGAAATAAGTGAAATTCCAGTTGCGCCTGTGCCGTGCACAAGGGATACGGCAGCTGTTATCAACACTTGCCACGTGACGTCATCGCATGCATCTAGCTATGCAGTTATTCTGGGAACTGCCGTAGTGAATGTTTTAGATTCATTTAATAATTACCAAACATGCAGAGTTCTTATTGATTCGGGCGCTCAATCCTGTTTTATGTCTATGGATTGTTATCAACGACTGGGACTAGCAGCTAATAAATGTCCTTTTAATATTTACGGGCTCGGTGGCGAGTATGTCAAAAATTACGGCATGGTTTCATGTGCCATTCAGCCGCGTCATAGCTCAACGCCTAACTTCAATATTGATGCCGTAATATTACCCAAAATTACATCTGACTTGCCGACCGTGTCTATACCTGAGAAGGTAGTTAACGAATATAAAAACTTACAATTAGCTGACCCGTGTTTTCATTTGAAATCTTCGATCGATATAATATTATCAGGAGATTTGTTTCCATATATTTATGACGGGAAGAAATTTATAGTAAATAGTGATGTGCCAGTAGCTTTAAGTAGTGTGTTCGGTTACGTTATAACTGGAAGACTAGGGATGAGTCATTCCTCTAGCAGCTTTGATGTTTTGCCGTGCACAACATCGTTAGTGTCGTACACTATAGAAAATAACTCTTTAGATAAAACTCTCAAACGTTTTTGGGAGATGGAATCTTTGCCGTGCGAAGTTCCAATTAATCCGCTAGATGAGTTAGCGGAAAAATTATATGTCAATAAACATTATCGGGATAAAACTGGTAGGTACGTTTCTCCTATATTATTAAACCCTGACCACGCACCTATTGGTGATTCTTATGCTGTGGCATTAAAGCGACTGAACCAGGTCGAGCGGCTACTTGCTCGATCTCCAGACCTTCGTAGGGCCTATGTTGAGTTTATGAGAGAATATCAATCCTTAGGGCATATGGAGTTGTACCAGGGTACTGAACCCTCTTGTTACCTAATTCCGCACAATTGTGTTTTACGTCCGTCGTCTTCAAGCACGCCCTTGCGCGTAGTATTTGTTGGATCGGCTCAACCGAGTGGGAATGGAATTCCGCTAAATGATGCTCTTTTGACAGGCAGGAAGCTACACCAAGATTTATTGAAAATTATAATGAATTTTAGGTTATACCCAGTGTGCTTTACTGCCGACGTGTCGAAAATGTACAGAGCAGTTTTGATTGATCCTCCTGATAGAAAATATCAGCATATTCTGTGGCGTGAATCGCCGACTGACACAATTTCTACTTACGAACTGAAAACAAATACTTATGGACTCCGTAGCGCGCCCTACATTGCAGTTCGCACACTGCATCAGCTAGCCGAGGACGAGCTAACACATTCCGTCCAACCACGGGCTGAAGCTGCAATGGTTCTCAAGGAAGGATTCTATGTGGATGATCTTTTGTGGTCATGCACATCAAAGGAACAAGCTTGCACGTTGCAAGACGATTTAACGTCACTTCTTAAAAGCGGTGGGTTTGATTTAAGAAAGTGGGCAAGTAACTGTCCTGATCTCCTTTCTAGGATGCAATCCGATAATGTTTCTGTCATTGACTTTCATGACGATACGTTGTCGTCTTCTGTCAAGGTTTTAGGTTTGACATGGTTGCCTTCATGTGATAGTTTCGCTTTCAATTATAATTTGACTGACGCCAAACAAACTAAACGATCCGTTTTAAAACTTCTCGCGAGTATTTTCGACCCTGTAGATTTCATTTCACCTTGCACTTTTGTCGCAAAATGTATTATGCAAGATCTTTGGAAATTAGGAGTGGGTTGGGATGATCCATTGCCACCAGAGCAGTGTTCTCAGTGGAACAAATTCATCGCCGATTTACCACTCCTATCGCAACTGCGTTTTGAGCGACACGTATTAACACCTAACTTTTGTGAAATTCATCTTATCGCGACATGCGATGCGTCTTACGAAGCTTACCTACGAAGCGTTGATAAGGAAGGCAAAGTAAAGGTTAGGCTGTTGGCTAGTAAATCAAAGGTCGCGCCGTTAAATCCTCTCCTGTCAATACCTAGACTCGAACTCGAAGCAGCCGTGCTGCTATGTAAACTTGTTTGTTTTGTTGAACAAAACTTAAATAATTTAAATTATACGATTGTCGCCCTTAGTGACTCAAGAAATGTATTGGCGTGGATACAAACTCCACCTTACATGTTGAAAACATTTGTGGCTAACCGTGTTAGTCAGATTACTGCTGTAGTACCGCCCAGCTGTTGGTTTCACGTGAGAAGTGGAATGAACAGTTCTGACATTTGTTCTCGTGGCGCGTTACCCGCTCATTTTGTAGAGGTAGCTACGGAGTGGATGAACGGCCCAGAGTGGATGTACAGTGACCGGAAAAATTGGCCTATTGAGGCATTTTACGTCAAGAAAGAATTTAAGGTTCCCGAGCTTAAATCAAATAGTGCAACGTTTGCATTTAATTCATGTGACAACAGAAGAGTTTTCTGTAATGACCTTGAAGAATCGTTTGAAAAGTTTTCTTCTTTCAATAGATCACAACGTGCTATCTCGTGGTGTTATAGGTTCGTTAATAACCTACGATGTAAAATTAATGAACGGTCTGTAGGACCTCTTAAAACCTCTGAGCTGAAGCATGCTCATAATACGATCGTTCGTGTTCTTCAAACGAATCACTTTGATTCCGAAATCTCATCCTTGAAAAAAGGTAAATATGTTGCAACTTTACGTAAGTTGTCACCCTTTCTAGACCATGACTTAATCAGGGTGGGGGGTCGCGTTTGCCAAAGTGACCTTCCATATAATGCAAAGCACCCCATGTTACTTCCAAAAAGTCATACAAGCAAAATAATAATTAAATATTTCCATGAAATGTATCTACACGTAGGCCCTCGCACGTTACAAGGGATCTTAAGTAAAACATATTGGCTTGTTGGTGCTCGAAGCGTCATTCGATCTGTATTATCAAAATGCAAAATATGTTTTAAGTGTAACCCTACTGCGATACAACCTCAAATGGGTACGTTACCCGCACCTCGACTGAAGTCTGAACAAGTTTTCAACAACGTTGGTTGTGACCTGGGCGGTCCTTTCTTTGTGAAAGAAAGTACACGTCGTAACGCAAAGATACACAAGGCATACCTATGCCTCTTTATATGTTTTTCGACCAAAAGTGTACACTGCGAGGTTCTGAGTGATTTGTCATGTGAATGTTTTTTGGGTGCTTTTGATCGATTTGTGGCTCGCCGCGGACTATGTTCGTGTTTATATTCTGATTGCGGCACCAATTTTGTCGCAGCAGCCAAGCACCTCAAGGAAGTTTCTAGCTTCTTAAATAATAAGAAGAATCAAGATGAGATTATCACTGGATTGACAATACGTCAAGTAGAATGGCGGACAAATCCACCAAACGCAGCTTCTATGGGTGGACTTTGGGAAGCTGGCATAAAACAAGCGAAGAAATTACTTTTGCATTCAGTAGGAGAGAGAACTCTTACATTTGAGGAGTTGTCGACCATATTTTGTAGAGTAGAAGCCGTTTTAAACTCGCGTCTTTTGTGTCCGTTATCAGACAACCCAAATGAATTTGACGTGTTAACCGCTGGTAATTTTCTGATAGGTCAGAGCCTAGTAGCTGTTCCGGAATATGAGTTTGAGGACGTTCCTCTGAATAGATTGTCCCGTTGGCAATCAATCCAGAAGGTATCGCAATTATTCTGGAAGCGTTGGTCAAATGATTACCTTCACACTCTTCAACAGAGAGCGAAATGGTTTTCTTCACCTCCTAACTTAAAGGTTGGAGACTTAGTTTTACTTAAATCTAATTTGACGCGACCTTTGCAGTGGCCTCTTGGTAGGATTGAAATGACCCATGAAGGCGTTGACAAAATTGTCCGTGTTGTCACTTTGAGAACCAAAAATGGTCTCATTAAAAAACCAGTCAATAAAATTTGTCCTTTACCATATGCAAATTAATTACTATTATTATATTTCCCTCTTTAGTTTATAATATTACCTCAATATATTTAGTATATTTACTGCTTATACACAGAACATAAACATAGGTACACTTCGCTAATGTTAATAGTTTTTTATGTATATCTTATTTATTTATGAGGATTGTTTATCTCTCACACTCTACATGCACATTTTATGTAGGGAATTCATTCATGATGAATTCGGTGGGGGGTATGTTCGGTCCTTGTAAGTGATTGGGAGGGTAGATGGAAAAAAAGCTCCATCAATTCTTTATAATCTACTACCGTCGAACGGTGGTAGACACTCTGTCATTGCGACCCGCGCCGAGTACACCTTGTGCTCAAACCTGCCGGGCTTCCTGTGATTAAAGTATTATAACTCTTACTGTGCTGTGCCATTTGGAATCGCTTTCCATATCTAGACAATAATACCTAGTGTTAAGTGCTGCAAGAAGAAGAGACTGTTTGCATTCGGTGATACCGACTGCGCGGAAAAGCTGTGCCTAATCTGCGATGGATGCTGCTGCCCTCGGCGGGCGTGGATAAAAGGTTGGTGGAGTCTCCATATTGCTCTCTTTAGCTTGCAGGGATCGAAGATCAATTCCTCACCTACACACAATACTCACCTCATACAGTCCATTATCATTACCTCCTCAAGAATTGTGTGAAGATCGCACAATTAATTACCCTTACGAACTGACACAGTCTTTTTAAACCGACGTAATGCTTTTACTATTGCTATGGCTCTATAGCTTTATTAACAAAATACTAATAACTTTATAAAACAGTACATATGCTACGACGAAAGCATTTAGACAAGCCATTGCAGACTCACAGGCAAAATCCAAATAATAATCTAATATAAAATTTCAGCTCGAAATAACGCTATTTGAATATCTTATCACGATCCATTTATGTACCAGGATATCAGAAACAAACAGAAAAACATCACGATTTAAAACGTACCATTACAAAGCGGGACAGGCAACAAAAGTGTCACAAAAAGAGCAATATTCCCCGCGATCCCAATATAACGCTGTCGTCGCGTCGAATGAAGCAATTTCAGTCATGAAAATAATATATGAGCCGTAAAAAATATGTTTTTGTACCTTTGAGTTCGGGTGACGCGACCCGCAGGGACAAGGCGGGTTTTATGAAACGATGTTTTCGGTTTTACAGCCATTAATCTTAGTCATACATTAGTCTTTTGTCTATGGTCATACTAAGGTTTTGTAAGTGGTATTTTGGTGACAGAATATGACAGAAAGGGAAAAAGTAATTATTTGATAATATCGACGCAGGAAAGTGATGTTACTGTATGTATGTATATTGCAGTATGTATACTGTATGTATGTATACTGAGACAAACTGTTTCAATGGATGCGGCTCTCACGGCGTACCATGGATACGTTTCCTCGATTCTGAGCTATGGTCTTATAATGTGGGGTAATTCAGTAGAAATGGATATGGTTTTTAAAATCCAGAAACGATGTATTCGTGTTATTAACAAAGCCTGGTTTCTAGATACCTGCAAGCCACTTTTTAAAGCCTCTCATGTTCTTCCTTTGCCGTGCATGTATATAAGGGATATTTGTTTGTTTACAAAATCACACCCAGATATTTTTAAAATGCGTAACGATGTTTTTACTAGACAAAAAAGATCACATTATGATAACCTTTTGTACCAACCTCCTTGCCACAAAATAATTTATAAGAAAAATGTAAGTAATATGTGTATATCTATTTATAACAATTTACCTAATAATATTAAAATTTTAGAAGGTAAATGCTTTAAGAATCAACTCAGTGACTGGCTGTTGTGCAAATGTTTTTATAGTATTAAGGAGTATCTTAGTAAGAGATATAATGATTAATAATTATTTATTACGGATTGCCTCAATTTTTGTAATTATATAGTTTTTATAGATAAATAATATTAATATTTGCACGCCTGCTTGCAGGCTGAATGCTGTACTCCACTCATCGATATTGTATTCTGGCAAATAAACAATTGATTTGATTTGCAATTGCTAACTAGGAAATTTACTTAATTAATCATTTTTAAATATATAAAATTAGTTTTTGTGAAACAACAACAATTATCTATGAAAAGCGACGACTAAAGTGTCCGACGGCAAACTCCTAAGAGTTGTTATGACTAAGTAGATATTACTAATCATGAGCTGCAGAAACACTGTAGGCTACCTTTAATTCTGCATATATGAATGTAAAAAATATAAAGGGTAAAGCTAAGTAGCCACATATAACAAACTACGGAAAGGAAGAACATTACACAAACTTGAACGAGTTATATTGTAACTCAAGGTAAAGTTTCATAGTCGTAGTGACAACGAATTCTACTGCTGCCTACTAAGAATATGGCAGAAGTTATATATATATACAGAAGGTAAAAACAGCAAAATTTATTGAAAATTAAATTACACCCACAGCACTTATACCCACAGCAGAAAAACACTTTTTCTGCTGTGGGTATAAGTAAAATATACAAAACACGAAAAATACATTATACTCCTTTAGGGCAATCGTAGAATAACCCGATTTTACCTTGACCTAAAAATACACGATTTTTAATTAAGGACCTAATTTTATATTTATCGTATAAGACCATTCGACGTGGTATTTTTTTTTTCTAATTTTAATGGTGTTCCGAAGTGTTTTACTGGTGTGATGGGCTAGAATTGCTAAAAAACAAGGAACAAATGGACCATAGTTATAGGTACTTCTTGAATGGATTTCGCAGCACGATGCCTACTACACCCATTAGTTAACTTTTCAAAACTTTCAAGTATAACTAATCTTAAAATTTTTATTTCTGCATGCTGCTTCTAAAATTATAGGGTAGGTATTAACAAGTTTAAAGCTAATCGCAAAAATTCGTCTGGTTTGTAGAACAACGTCAGTTGAACTATAGGTGTCGCTTGATCCCCATACGATAGTTAAGAACGAAGGGACAAATTAGTCATGCGTCATATGACGTAACAGTCTAAGCATACCCTGGCAATTCCTCTCGTTGTGATTTTGTAATCTTTCAAGTAATCAGTAACACGATGCCAATATTTCAAATTCATCACATTGGATCGCACTCTGTTTACAATTGAATACAGATAAATATTGCCTACATTCAAGTATTCTTCGCAGTATGCCTAATTTGGTTATCATCAGAGATTTTTTGTACGTAGGTAAGTGGCCTAAAATTTTGTACAGTGAATACCAGCGTGTTACAGCTACAGCAAGTATCAATCGGTGGCGGTTTCTTAATTTAATTATCAAAGCAAGATTATGTACGTGTTCGTCTTTATTTGTCTTTCTGGGGTCGTTTAGTGAACAAATGAGGCCGTCGCATTGTTACGCAGCATATTACAAATTACAAAACGTTTCTACAAAGTGGGCAAGTGCCTTTTCAAAAGCTAAACGTCCACTCTGCTACATAGCCTAGGGCTCACAACCCTCCTATTAGTTTCTTATTTGAAATTAAACCTTTTCGTTGTGAAAATAGAGTTGTTATTCGAGTGAATACTATGTTGTTTGTACTGTTTCCAGTTTTTCGCAAAGGCGTTTAATATTCATTTTTTGAGTGTTCTTCAGTACGTCTTTAGAGGGCACGGACACTGAGGACTTAGAAAATCAGGTCAGGTTATAGAGGCGCTATTGGGATACACCGTCTTTTTTAACCTGTAATGCTGTTAACTTGATGGGCTGATTTAGCTGAATTGCAGATCTGATCTTGTTCGTACTTCAATTCACATTGACAAGTAACTATTAAACGCTGTAGCGGGTTCTATTTTTGGTAAGTATTGTTGATAGGTCGGGTAACTATTGTACTTTTGATTTTTTCTGGCGGTATGCCTTTCTTAACAAGATATTTAAAACTATATACAATACTACAGCTACTCCAATAACAGCATTTAGACAACCTATAAGTCATTGCAGACTCACAGGCAGTCCAAATGCTCCAGCTTATTATTGTATTTGATCGTGCACTACGCGAGATTTGGGGAATATTTTAAAATGTATTTTTTTATGCCTGATAGGTTTGCCTTTGACCACCATCTCACCTGACAACAACCGGGACCGACGGCTTAAAGTGCCCTCTGAAGCACGGAAGCGCTCAGTAGTAATGTCACCAGTGGACACCCATCCAAGTCATGACCTAGGCGGACGTTGCTTAACTTTGCTAATCGATTCAGAACGGCTAAGCAAACTTCGCTACGAGCGCTTCAAATCTCTCGTATCTGATACGTAATTAAATTTTTATACTTATTTAGTTGTCGAAGTATGTTACAGGTAAACGTAATTTTTATTAATTTTAGAAGAAACTTATGGAATCACGTGCAATTAAGAATCAGAATCATTTATTGACCATAATAACTAAGAATGCTATTCTAGGCAAGTCAGTATACACGTAACATTTTTATATAAATATTTAAATATGTTACATCTATGATAAATAATACTTTGGTCACCTAATGTTTCAATTGAAATGAAATGACTTAATAATAACTACATTCAAGCAATCATATACATCGAAACGTTACTTAAAATGCATTGTAATTAGTGAAATTATTATGAATAAAGTCACTTATCAGTCACTTATCACTTAGTACTTATAAGTTAATAGGCTTCAACTTTGACTTACTAAATTAAATGACAACAAGAGTTAATCAATAATTCGTTGAACGATTTGGTATACAACATGCATACAACATTTTAGAATTCTTATACACCATTATCGATGTTAAAGTGTGTTTGTCTCTTTGTTAGTTTGTCCTTCTTTCACGCTACATCGGACCAACAACGCAACGGGTGGACGTGATTATTTGCACAGATATCATATAAAAGCATGGACTAACCACGGTTAGTTCGTGTATAAAAGCTGCAGAAATATCGGCAAATTTTTATCCCGAAAAATATTACAGTTTCTGTAGTAGATCAATATCACTTTAAAAATTGTGTTGTTATTGAAGCTTTTTTTAACAAATTGTACGTCATTATGATATTCAAAACAATAGTTTAGGTTGAAGTTCGTCATTCATTATCCTTAAAATTATAAATAATGGTATTTTTCAAAGAGATTGGTAAAAGATGACAGGCCATAATGCTCTATGGTCATTCATGTCGCCACATAATGCTCTATGGTCATTCATATCGTTGCGGTCAGCAGCTTTAATTAATTTATTTCTTTTTTTTATTTAACTTTCTTTAATTATGGTTTAACTTAAAAAAACTGCAAGTTTTGTTATGAATTTTAAGAGATAAAATCCCTAAGTTCAGCCTTAATTGTTGCTATTCAAATCAAACACTTATTGTTCATTGTATGTTAACAATGTTATGCTATAAATTGACACATTTGTTTTCTAAGTCATTCGATTCTATAAAAGTATTTAATATCATCACACATATCGGCGCAGTTGGTTTGCCTTTCCTGTTTATGCTGAAGGCATTGCTTACTTTTGGTTTTTAACGGAATTCAAAAAAAGGAGGAGGTTCTCAATTCGTTTGTTTTTTATGTTTTTTTTTTTTTTTTTATTTGAAAGCTGATAATTGTCATGTAGTCCATTTCAATTTTATGAAAATCAGTCAAGCCGTTTTTGCGTTACACTGCAATAACTGATAAATATTTTTCTCTTCACTTGATGATATACCTATAGTCGTTGACAGTGAATGACTATAGATCCCGTAAGTAGAAAGGATCACTAAAAAGAGTGAAAAAAATTGTAACCAAAAAATCAAACCGACTTCAACACTCAAAAGTGTAAAATAACTTGTCGAAGTCGGTACCATGCGCACAATATTGTGATAATAGGTACTCTTGAACTATGATTGTACCGACTTCAACAATTTATTTCACACTTTTGAGTGTTGAAGTCGGTTCCATTTCTTGATTCATTTTTTTTTAGCAAATACACTCGAGAGCAATGAATCCGGGTCACTTAAAGAATGTTAAAAATCTCGGAAACTAAAAATGATAGGTTAATGCAATAAATTGTATTTAATAGACAATGTAATACTCCTTAAATGAAAGTAAAAAAAATATGAGTCACCATACATTTTATTAACACAAAATTACATAAAGATAAAAACTGCTGATCTCTCCTTAAAACAAAAATAGGAAACATGACATTTTTGAACTTTATTACGATTTTCTTGAATTTTAATACTTCGTATTGCCTCCTCGTGCTTCCATTACTGCGTTTACGCGGTTTGGCATGCTGTACACCAAGTTCCTTATACGATTTTGGGGAATATTCTCCCATTCCTCTGTGAGAGCAATTTTGAGCTCACGAAGCGTGATTGGGGGAGGGTTTCGTTGTTTTACGCATCTGCCTAGCTCGTCCCAAGCATGCTCGATCGGGTTGATATCCGGGCTGCGCGCTGGCCACTCCATACGAGTAATGTTCATCTCTTGAAGGTAGTCATTCACAATCCTACCTGTATGAGGTCGGGCATTGTCATGCATAAATATAGCATCCTCACCTAAATTGACCATAAATGGACCAACGTGATCATTGAGGATTTCTTCCACATATCTTACGCTAGTTAAAGAGCCGTTTTCTATGATCACCAGCTCTGTGCGACTTTCAGAAGAAATTCCGGCCCACACAAGTACAGACCCACCACCGTAGGCTACTTTTTCTTCGATGCATGCTTGCTTGAATCTTTCCCCTGGTCTTCGATACACTCTGTGTCTTCCATCGTGCTTGTAGAGCATAAATTTTGATTCGTCGGAGAACATAACTTTTGACCAATCTTCAATACTCCAATTTACGTGGCTCTGGGCATATCTTAGTCTCGAAATACGATGCCCACGCTCCAGTTTAGGGCCGTTTGCAGGTCTAAGGGGTTTTAAGTTAGATTCAGCAAGCCGACGTCTTACTGTCCATGCACTTGGGTTACTTCCTCCGAGGCGTCGAAACTGATTAGTGAGTTCAGTTCCTGTGAGAAAGCGATTTCGAAGCATGGTGTTCACCAAGTATCGGTCTTCTCGTGCTGTGGTACACCTGGTTCTGCCCGTTCCTGGTCTGCGTAGGTTAGAACCAGTTTCTTCGTAACGTCGGAGAACTCTTTGTACTGTTGACAGCGACACACCGACAGTCCTGGCTGTATCGCGCTGACTCCGGCCGGTTTCCAGCATTGTAAGTATTCTGGTGCATTCTTCAGGCGTAAGCGACATAATTTCAGCTTGAATAATGAATATAGAGCACTATCAACATGGTTTATGTACCCACATAAATGACAGATTACAAACAAAAGCAAAACCAAATGCTGTAATTTCGTAGTTCCATCTTCAAAAGTGGCCCTTTTTCAAATTTGATTTTTTTATGATATAACTTTACAATAACTAAGAAGTTTTAATACCTTCATTTAAGGAGTATTACATTGTCTATTAAATACAATTTATTGCATTAACCTAGCATTTTTAGTTTCCGAGATTTTTAGGATTCTTTAAGTGACCCGGATTCATTGCTCTCGAGGCAACTAACCTATGCCATTTTCGAATTACATTTTAAACAAGAAAATCACTAAGAATATTATAAGTGACTGATCTTCGAAGCAAACTATATATTACTATAAATTAAATAAAAATAACGGGATAATATTGCGAATGAACGCTGTTTTATGTATTGAGACTTCTTTTATTTCAACTGAAGCAACGATGGCCGAGCGTTAAACCAGTAACCAGTAAAATTACAGGCACATGAGACTTTACAACTATATGTCTCACGGTGACGGACGCAGTGCAGTTCGTCTCTTGTGCAGTTCGTGACGAAATATGTGTTATATGAAGAAGAAGAGGAAGAGTAGGTTACCGCTCACACCAGGTCGGCCTTTTTCTTGTGCCGTCACATAGATAGACGAAAAAGAGAGAACAAACTAAGACGTTGAAAATAGGTAAAAATAACTTTTCTATACGTTCCGTTCTGCCTCTGTGGTATCTTACTTCGTTAGTTCACAGTTTTTAATTAATGCATAATTTCGTAGTTTTACGCAGTTGCAGAAAGTTTGCTCTTTTTAGTTTCTCTTTAGTCCTGACACCAACACTCCTTAGAAACGCTGTTTTAGGAAGTATATCCGTTACCTTTTGTTCAATGATAGCGTTGTTACCACGTCATCCATTTTTATCTAATTTTTTTTAATGCTTGATAGGTTAGCATATGACCAGCATCTCACCCGATGGCCAGTGATAATGTGGGCGAGTATGTTGTTTAGTTTAACCTAGAATTACATTATCACCTTATAATTCGCCATTGTCCACATGCATTTTTCATACTCCCTATTCCATTCAAATTCTTCATTCAAATTAAAAACAATTGCCTTACTCGCACTTGCCAGTTCTGACGCAGGATGTCATTTTTACAACGTTGCGATAGATACGCCCTATTTTGCGCCTAATATACACTAATATATCGCTCTTACTCACGTAAAACTATACAATATTTTAATAAAATGACAGAGATACTACTTACCTACACAAAAGATGTGGTTTTGAAATGTTGGTTACGTTCCAAAATCATAGACTCCTTGAGAGTTGAACAAATAAATTAATCCATTTGCCTTTACAATCTGCAAATAGTTCCTAGCTCCAAAGGGTAAAGGGATGAAGGGAACAAAAGAGCTCACTAACAATAGTGCCTCACTGCTGCAGGCAAAACAGGGTACAGCTGAAGTTAGAGCAAGAAATATTTCAGTAAACTTTAGGTTTCAAGAAATGTATTCTCAAATAAGACATAAAGTCACTTACACGAGAACATGGTTAGACTTAGGGCCCATTTCAGAGTGTCCTAATAAAGTTTCGGGTTGCTATGCAACACATAAAATAACTGAATGATAAAAATGACAGGTAACACGCAGCGTGTTTTAAGCTTTAACCGATGGATAGGCTAAATCGATGTGAAATGCAAAGATAGTGTTTTGTTTTGTAAATATGTATTGGGTAGTAAAACCAGAACTTACTCAAACATTCTGAAACAGGCCCTTAAACTATTAAATAGACTTTCGTCTTCATAATTAGTAAAACAATGTAATGAAATAGTTTTACAAAATAAACACAAATCACTTTAGTCATTCATCACTCATTTAATGCATTCGTATACCTACTTATTGCACCTCAATAAGGTACTGAGCTAGTTTCCTTTTGAATGCTTTAAATGAGTTCATATTCTTTATATTTGAGGGTACCTTGTTATAAAGTTGCGCTCCTACAAAAGCACGGTAATGTGGTAATGTCATCTACCGTGACAAATACAAACACAAAAGTATGCATTGTTTTGCCATAATTTGTCCGTGTCTTCGGAAGTACAAGATAACTAAATCAGTGAGTGCAGCGGTTACTAGGTAATGTTTGGTAAATGTTAAACTTGTATAGATGTTCCTATTAAGAATGATATAGTCTTTTAATGTTAATTAGTTTTGTCTATGGTAATATTTATTTTTTGTCGATGAACCTTTACTTGTAGCACAAGAACATTTTTAACATGAATTATAATGAATACTTATTAGTAATTTTTAAGAGATTCAGGCGATATAGTTACTCTGCTGAAATCCATTTTTTTAAAACACCTAGAGGGACAGTACGGTATATAGTCTTTTAATGTTAATTAGTTTTGTCTATGGTAATATTTATTTTTTGTCGATGAACCTTTACTTGTAGCACAAGAACATTTTTAACATGAATTATAATGAATACTTTTTAGTAATTTTTAAGAGATTCAGGCGATATAGTTACTCTGCTGAAATCCATTTTTTTAAAACACCTAGAGGGACAGTACGGTTTCATTAAATTACCCTAATAAGATTACTGTCTGTCATACATTGCCTATAGTCATAGTGACCCATACTGTATCAACCGGATTGTCCACTGTGGAACTCAGCCTACCCCCATTTAGGGAGGGGAAAAAATGATTTGACATTGCTAAAGTGATTTGTGGCTTTAGAATAATCCCCACGCTTGTCAGGCGTCTTGGGGATCGCAGTTTAAGATTCTGGTATTTTACCTTTAGTCGCCTCTTACGACACCCATAGGTAGAAATGGGAGGGAGACTTTCTGACCCAGCACCCCATGGGGTAGTGACACAGCGTCGTCATATTTGTTCGGAATGTGAGAGAACGTCTCAGGGCCGCAAGACAGTAGGTAATCTATGGCAAAAAGGTTGATCTTCTTGGTCTGATCTATACTCCCCATTTTCTTCAAACGAGTCTATACTCGATTCAGGTATAAGCAGCATCAAAGAAAGACTGTTGGCATTTTTGCTGTTCTTCATATGAACTCCCATACGCCATATGCAAAAGGGTTTAGCGTTGAATTTGGTACTCCTTGCTGTTTGCTCAGCTTATGTGATAGAACTGATTTTATGTATGTGAAAATAATGGAACACATTCAGTTATCTATTCCACACCACCCCCCGCAGTATTGTTGATATATATATAATAACCTCCTTATATAACGTTTACAGATTCCCTCAAATCCCAGATTTAAATAATACTAATATTAAAATTGTCGTTGGCAGTTCCAACTAAAGTAGATAATTGGTTTCCATCTACATAAAACAAGCGCGCTAGCTTACAGACACTTTACATTCGACTGATTTCAGGTCATGGTAAATAGAAGATTCTGATTTGGCTCAGTTCAGTCGCATTTTAACGGAATATAATATACTTTAAAAGATTTTAATCTAATATTGAACCGATACCCAAAAGTGTGAAATAACTTGTTGAAGTCGGTACCATGATAGTTCAGAAGTACCTATTATCACATTATTGTGCGCATGGTACCGATTTCGACAAGTTATTTCACACTTTTCGGTGTTGAAGTCGGTAAAATTTTTGTTTTTAAATTTTCTTTTCACTATTCTTAGTGACCTTTGCTACTTATGGGATTGATTGTCATTCATTGTCAACGACTAAATCATCAAGATAGGAAAATATTTTTCAGTTATTGGAGTGGAACTCAAAACTTGCTTGACCGATTTAGATAAAATTTAAATGGGACAAAACGACAAGCATCAGCTTTCAAACAAAAAATGATTTTTTTAAATCGGTTCACTCTGTCAAAAGTTCTGAGGTAACAAACATAAAAAAAAACATACAGACGAATTGAGAACCTACTCCTTTTTTGGAAGGCGGTTTAAAAGAGACTTCTATGGTTAGCACCCAAAAAGTAAAACGGGTCTGTCAGTCTGTTTGTTAATCTATCTGTCCTTGTATATTTATGTCACGGGCCTCTCTGTTATACACGATGAGTTCAAATCGGAAATTTAGCCTTTTGGTTTAAAACGATAACCTCAAACTCGAATATTTTGGACTAGAAATTCAATAATGTTGCAAATAACGTTTCAGGCAAGAACCAATTTGATTACCAATTTGGATAGGATACTAACTCATTGACGAGAATAAAATTATTAAAACTATATTTTGTTTTCTTAAAATTAAATAACTGAGGAATATGATGAGTAATGAGTATAGTAAAATAATTTTTGTTACGGGGTCTATTTCAAAAACCATAGTAAGAAATCTCATGTTTCGGAATATTATGTGTCTCTACTTAACCAAAAAATACTGACAACTGAAATATAATACAAATATTTATATTGTAATTTTTATGAAGCTTAGGCTTTAAAACATTCATTTTTGCATGTTGGAAGGGCATTTTGATCTATTACCCTCAAGTAGAAAATCTGTCGTAAAGCACTTAACAGTATGTTCCGGCAGCGGTCCTTGAAAGGCAGAAAAATTATGGGCACATGCGACTTAACAACTTTATGTCACAATGTGATGGGCGCAGTGCAATTCGTCACATACAAAATGTATCTGTAATAGGCAGAGATTAATCCACTTAACATCAGGTGGGCCTCGTGCTTGTTCCGTCACAATGACATAAAAAAACATGAAACATAAAACATTAATAATATTATGGGCACATGCGACTTAACAACTGTATGTCACAATGTGATGGGCGCAGTGCAATTCGTCACATACAAAATGTATCTGCAATAGGCAAAGATTAATCCACTTAACATCAGGTGGGCCTCGTGCTTGTTCCGTCACAATGACATAAAAAAACATGAAACATAAAACATTAATAATATTATTGGCTGTTGCAATACGGAACCCATCGACCCGAATCGCACTTGGCCAGTTTTTAAGTTGCAAGTCAGAGGAGTCTAGGATTAAGTAGTTGATAGCAAGTCAAGGGGAAGCACTACCCCGGTATGGGGTCACAGCACAGTACTGATGAAAAGGCTGGGAGGTGCTCGGGTGCTTCTTAGGATTCTGTACGTAAGGGAACATTTATGGAAAAACTAAGATAGATATCACTGTACTTGGTATAACGGCGCTAGTTGACGTTTCACCACACATTTTTATAAAAAAAGTGTATGAAAGAGGTTGGCAATTCAGCTGGTGTTGCTTCTGTTGTATATGTCCATAGATGACGGTGCCCATGATCTATCAGGTGGGTCGAGTGACTGTTCGCTTTAGGCATTAAAAAATGGTTTTTTTTTATAAGCCTTTGACCACAATCTCACCTGACGGTACATGATGTGGTCGAAGGTGCTAACAGGCTTAACCTAGAATTACTGACTCTCAAAAACAGCTGTCGGAACACACCGTTAGGTGCTTGGCGACAGATTTTCTACTTGAGGGTGGTCGCTAGCCAGGCGGGCATTCGCAAAATGCCCTTCCACCATGCGGTCAAGTAAAGTCAAGCTTCCAACTAAAATATTTATTAATTTTTATGTTTTTAGGGTTCCGTACTAGAGGTCCGCGCCGCGGTCATGAAAGTCGGCGGCGGCGCGCTGGTAAACGTACCCGGCGCGGCGCGGCGTAGCCGGCGTGATATAATTTTTTTTACCTATATGGTGGAATAGAAAAATTTAATCTGCTGTATATGTACTAAAAGGGTAAATGTTTATTTTCTTGCATACAAGTAAGTACCTACTCAAATTAATTAGTCAAAATATTGAAGAAACAGGATCTTGCCACCAACCGATACACAAACTTCCACGAAAGCCCAAAATCGACTGGCCTAAGTTCATGAAAACCGCATGAGATACCTCAACAGAAGTGGACAATCTTGCAGAAGAGATCACTCAATGCATACAGAAGGCACTTCATACCTTCACAATTAAAGAAAACCCCTAAGGAGAATCGAGATTGCCCACCCTCCCCCGCTATATAAGGAAGCTCATAAAAGAAAAACGCCTGCTCAGAAAAACCTGGCAACATTCATGAGACTCCATCCACAGAACTGAGCCTCACTCCACAAACTCTGCAGGCGACTTAGGAAACACCCAGAACCGATTCGTTGTCTTTTCCACAAAAATGGCAACTTGAGATACAGAGGGACATGGCAGAAATAGTTGCCTAATCCCTTGAGAACCTATTCAAGCCCAATCCCACAGTGAACAGAGAACGCTCAGACTCTGTGGAACAGTTCCTCGATGAATACTTTAGTGTCCCATTAAACACAGAAGAAGATCTTGGGCAGTGATCCGTCACCTGCCCTCTAAAACCACGGCAGCTATCACGCGCCTGTTTAAGAGATCCTGCGCACGGAGCACTTCCTCTCTCAATGAAAAATTAGCCACGTGGTTATGTTCCCGAAACCTGGCAAAGACGTTTGGAGACCCGAGAATTACAGGCCTATCACTCTACTGACAAGCATTTCGAAAGTCTTTGAACGCCTCTTCTTAAGTCGGATAGCCCCTCACATGAAGTCCCGACCGGAGCATTTCGGATTCCGGTCAGAGCACTCCCCCACACCTCTGCTATCCAGGGTACTGCACCTCACGGCAGAAAACTCTAAATTAATTTTCGACGTCGCGTCGGTGCGAATTTGTTCATGACCCGGCGGCGGCGGCGGCGCGCCGAGGTAACTCAACGGCGGTACGCCGGCGTGGCGCGGATCTCTATTCCGTACCCAAAGGGTAAAAACTTATTGTTTTTTATTTTAACGGCAATTAACGGAAATAAGGATTGTCTGAAAGAATTCTCATTTAATTATTTTATCTCACATTAAATTAGTTACACCGTTCCTCATTTCGATGTATTTTTTTATTAATTTGTGTAAACAAATAGTTTCCTAGTTTATATCAGCATAAAATGGTTGGAATACCTTGACAATACAGCGGCATGGTCAACGCTTAGTTGAGACCGTTCAAGTATCGGACTGTGAGTTTTCGTCTTCTATAGCCTCGCATCTAAGTACCTACCTACTTTTGGTGTTGGCTGTTCAAGCGCTTTTCGGGGAGGCGGAATGCATACCTAGGTGTAGAAAGTTTTGTAAATATATTAATTAATCATAAACAATGTGTATTTTATTTCAATATTCATTATTATTAGCACTTCGACTCGGAAGTGAAAACTTAAAACCAGGGATTTTATCGATAGCTAACGTCAATTAATCGTGTAGTGGACTATCACTAAACAATACTAGGTAACATAAAACGTGACGCATAATGACTGCTTTTCGCGAAACAATCATAACATTCATAATGCATCGGCCTCCCTACATTCCCAGAATTTGAAATTCATTGGAATTAATCAATATGCGGAGTCCCAAGGGTGGTTCGTTCGAGCTGATAGGTTAGCCTTTAACTACAATCTCATCTGTTGGTATGTGATTATGAGGCTGGAGGTGATAGCAGGCGTAAGCTTAGCTCTCAGGTGCAGCTGCTGAAACACACCGTTAGGTGCTTGGTAACAGATTTTCTACTAGGTTGTAGCGTTATCATTTACCAGTCTTAGAGAAGGTGGTGAAAGGCTAAGACATCAGTTGTAAATTAGCAAATTTTATTAGAACTAAATAATCCGACTGCGGACTATTCGTTATCATCTTTTAATTTTGATATCTCAATATAAGGTCTTGAAAATAAATATTTCTCAGCCCGCACATTAAATTGCCGAAAATAATTTACATAAAAATACTATTAAATTTAAAATATTGCCATTTTGATTTTAAAGCATTCTATGCTACCCAGTGACACTATATCAAAATCAGTTACATTTATATCAAAATTAGTTGAGCCGTTGAGTGGTTACGAGCGGATATAGGAAATCACACACACTTGACATATGACCCTCCTATGGGCTTTGCAGTCGGGTAAAAACACAACTCAGAATCAGAATCATTTATTGACCATAATAACTAAGAATGCTATTCTAGGCAAGTCAGTATACATGTAACATTTTTATATAATTATTTAAATATATTAAGTCTATAATAAATAATACTTTGGTTACCAAATGTTTCAACTGAAATGAAATAACTTAATAATAACTACATACAAGCAATCATATACATCGAAACATATTAAACACTCCTTTTAGGTACTTAGTATTTTTATGTATATAATTTTATAACAAATAAAACATAAATTTTTCATGTCTGTAAAATCAACAAAAGAAGAGAGCGAATCAACAAAAGGCTTGCATTGTATTTTAACAAAGGTCATTTGTTAAAATAGGTCAATGGGCGTGCTTTTCCGTTAAGAGTCCACTCATCGTTAACGATCGAACTTCGTCTGATTCGTGAGACTCCAATAACAGACTCTACAATTCATCTGAACAAGTATTGAACTCAAAATTATTATATCTTTAATATTTTCACGGTATAAGTATCTTATAATAATTATGGTGAAGTCGTTGTTTTTAGGTAATATTGTTGAAGAATCCATTATTCCTTTAGAGACGTTAAAAATGTACATTACCCATATGTTGGCGCAAATAAATGTTATAATAATTATATACAAAATTTATTCTAATACCCATTCCCATTTTTTCAATAATAAATCTCATTGTAAATTTTATTTTGACTTCAATTTAGGCCTGGCTATCACTAGTGACAAACAGTATGTTCCGGCAGCAGTCCTTGAGGACCAGTAAATTACAGGCATATGAGACTTAAAAGCTGTAAATCTCAGTTTGATGGGTGCAGTGCAGTTCGCTTCTTGTGATGAAATGCATGCTGTTATAAGCAGAGATTACCGCTTAACATCAAGTGGGCCTCTAACGTGTTCTGTCAGTCACAAAAAAGGAAATACAATTTGTTAAATAGGGTCATAATTAGTTTTCTTGTAAAGTTTCTCAAGTAATTTCAGTAGTTTTCGAGACAATTTTAAATTGAAGTTAAGATGACAATAACAATGAGATTTATTATTTAAACAATGGAATGGATATTAGAATAAAATTTTGAACATTTTTTTCTTAATTACCTATTAAACACAAAATTTGTTTGCGCGAACATAAGGTGTTAAATTTGTACCGTCCTTAAGGGCACACCGGGATTTTTAGGCGCGCCGCGTATGTGTGCGTAAGTAAGGCACGCCAACAGCATCCGTCCCCGTCCGACGGCCGAAGAATTACTAAAGCGGATAGGGACAAAGCATCACGGCTCTGACTAAAATGGGCCGAAAATGCGTGAATTTGAGTATTTCCTTCGTATAGTAAAAACAAATACCTATTTGAAAATTGTAATGTGTATACGTTATAGAAAACATGTTGCTTTTTTATTTTTCAAATACGGATTACTCTCCGTTAAGTATTTACGCCGTACTAAGGGTTTATTTCGTTTTTTAGATGTAACTTTGGATTTTTTCTCTACAGAGAAAATTTTAAGTAACCGTGTTTCCAAGGTGTATGATTTATAAAATGAATCCTTTAATATAATATATCTATATTAATGACATAACTTAAAATTAAGAAATAAAGATACAGCAAGGGAACAAACGAACCACAATTACGTATCGCTGCCTCGGAGGACTCCGTCACAAAATCACCTAAAAATAACTGCACCATCGTTATAAGATAAAAAATTAAGCAAACAAATTATAAAAATAATTCTCATATTTTACTATCGACAGACATAATAACTTATTTAAAATGTTGTGTTGTTTGCTAAGGTACCGTACAGAATAGTAAGAACATTTTTTTTTCAGGATGTGTTCAGAAGCCCGGTCTAGAGTCCAGCAGAACGACCTGCTTCTCCATGAAGCAGTGATTAAGAACGAGCCGGACGCCGTCAGAGAGGCGCTGCAGCGGCCCACTGATGTCAACTGCAGGAATAACGTGAGTTTCAAACTGTCAAGTAGTTTCAATATTTTTTATACATAAAAACAAGAGCTTGATCAACCTTGGAATTACCATTTATTCGAGTAACTAGACCCATAGTATTTATTCTCAACAGTGGAACTATCAGTCGTACCTAAAGTAGGTCCATAGGAGTCACTTTTATCTATAAAACTATAAAGAGTTAGGTTAGTCGCGAGTCGCGAGTCGCGATCAGAACAACGCGAATATTCTTACGTATATTACAAAGTATACACTCCGTATGCTGTCTGATCCTCGTCGTTCTGCTGCATGATGGTAAAAGTTAGGGAAATGTCTACATAGCGTTTGTATGCACATACACTACATGTTTATAGTACAAACTGGCTGAACAAATGAGTGAATGTGTCCTATATAACATATCCAGATTCGGCATTCCATAATTATCCTACGGATCAGGGCACTAATTTTACATCAGACCCTTTTAAAAAAGGCTGTCAGTTCCTCAACATTAATAATCCTTGAGTTTGCAGATGGTAGGGATCTGCAAATTCAAGGAACCTTAGGAAGGAGTCATTCAACTATAACAACAAAAGGAATACTCAGGTATTCCTTTAGACTATCGTACGCGAATGAAAAACAGACGAATTGCCCCCGTTAAGTTTACGTACACAGCCATTTTAACGTACAACACCACACAACACTCGACCACTAACTTTTCACCGTATGATCTAAAGTTTGAAAAAGTACCATATATCCCAAACACAATTTTCAATTAATCCCCAGCAACATATCCCGAATACATTCAAATGCTACCGAACCGATTGAGATACTCCGGCGAGAAGGCAATAGACCAAATTACGAAGTCGAAAACAATATCGTCATATTTTAAATTACAATGTGTTTAGAGTTGAGTGAAGTTACGCACGTACATGAACCTAATATCTAGCCATTGCTGGATTTCCGTAAAATAATATAAAGGTAACCGAAAAAATCATTTTGTACGGGAATTCTTATGTTCACAAATATTTTTTTCCGACAAGAACCCAACAAATTTAAAGTCTGCGTCTAGGTTTCATGTTCTAAGATAGCAAAGGCCTACCACGTTTTAATGATTTACATTATAAAGTTATCCACGTATTAATTTAACTCAAAATAAGTGAAACTTGCCTTAACATTAATAAATCAATAATGAAACGAAAAACTGGCATACTACAAACCATATATAAAATATTATTCTCTTTTCTGTGCTACAAACAGATATCAGGCTGATGTAAAATTTCACGGAGTTTGTATTTAAAATATGTCGAAACTTAGTATGTGTTCACGCCACTTACGTTGGCACGTTCATTTATTTCTACCCTCTATTCGTATTCATACTTCTACGACCATCTGTCACTCCACCGGTGCCTGCAAGCAATCTGCTTGCCACCGCCGCCGCAAGTAGACGCTGCGAAGCGGTCTTTGTCCATCGTAACTACCGCAACGCGCTCGAACCGAATGTTGTTCGATTTTCCGAAATACGGGAAACTGCGTTCTCACAAGTAGCCTTGCGAATAAAATTACAGTTCACAACCACGGTGGTAAACTACCTGAAGAAGCCGAGAAATAGCCGCTACAAGGCTGGACCTCCTATCTGGACAAGACGACGAATTAACGGAGCAACAGGACCGAGGATCGTTGCTTGCTAAGTGCAGTGTCAGTTGAGAGACCAGGTTAGCCGTCACCATCTTCACCGCGGATTTTCGGAGACGTGCTCAGCTATATATTGTATACTTAGCTGACGTGTTAACCGCTATGTGATCTTTAACCTCAATTGTAGAATGTGCCAAATGCGTGGGTTGACACTACCCACGTTGAAGTAAATAGGGGTACATTAACGCCCTCATTAATCAAAATTGTGGGAGTAGAGTAGTCCTAGGAGAGGAATTATTAAGCAAATATTAAAGGATTGAAATGAAAGGTTAAATGTATTATTTGTATAGATTTTGAGTAGGTGTAGGTATCAACCCCTGGGGTGCTGGGTTAGAATGCCATCCCCCTTTTCTTTCCGTGGGTTTCGTAAGAGGCGACTCAGGGATAAATATCAGAAGGCGGGAAGCAGCATCTTCTGAAGAACTGACAACTTCTGCCTGCGAACCCCAAGACGTCTGCCAAGCGTCGGAATTAAAGCAAATGATGGGTGATACCTTGTTCAACGATGCTACGGTTGGTGTGATGGTGATGATGATGTAGGTACCTAAATGAGAATTACTCAGTAAACAAAAGTATCGTATACTTAATCCTTCGTTTTATTCTTCTAATATAAATATTAGTTATTTAATAGTAAGAACATTGGAGAATGATAGCATATGACAAGTATTTTCAATATTGTTTGCAATGTATTTCCAAATCAACTATCAAAGTTCGGAAGCCTCTAATGGAAGACCCGTAAGTGGAAAGTTACTGACTTATTATTAGATTGGTGAAATTCACTCCTAGTTGTGGAAAATAGGCAAGAATTTTCATCTAGGTTTCGGGAATAACTAATGACATTATTATATAATAATATAACCAGCTGATTTGCTTGAAGCGTTTGTTAAGGGTATATGTAGGGTGAAGCGTGCATAATATAAATTTATTGGACTGCCTCATTGACCGAGCGGATTTACGTAAAACATGTATTATACGGGTATGAAGCAGTGATGGCTAGGTGGCATTGGGTAATATGGGCAAGATAAATTATATACCCACCCAACATTTCGTGTTGTAATTAGTCCAATGAGACATGCGTGCCATTAAAATGTCACTGACACCTATTTGTTAATATGTAATTTATATATATTTTATTTATAGCTAGCCTAGCCTTATAGATAGGCTAGACTTTGACCACTATCGCACCTGATGGTAAGTGATGATGTGGTTGAAGATGTTGTTCGGCTAACCTAGATTTACTGGCTTTCAAGGACAGCTGCCTGAATAAACCGTTAGGTGCTTGGCAACTGATTCCTTTTTAAGGGTACTAACCTGGCGGGCATTCGTAAAATATCCTAATACCTCGCTCTAACGATTGCCGCCCTAAACAACAACCGGGACCGACGTGCCCTCCGAAGCAAGTGCACGCTAAGAAGCTATGTTACTCATCCAAATAGGCAAGCTGTGCAACGGGCGCATTGATATTTTTCATTTTTGAAAACTAAAGCGAATTCTTTCTTAAAATGTCAATATCCGTTAACATATAAATTGGCAAAGTCGTGAATCAGTCTAAAGAAAATAATCCACATAGAAGAAGCCTTGTCATCCGGCATGATGCGGGTTGACAAAGTGACACATGGAATGACTTCGAATTTTGCGCTTCTTGGACAAAGGGTTTTCAGTTATAGCAGGTATGATTTTTTTTGGAAATAAAGAAGTGACGAGACTGGTCGCCTTGATGAGCGTCACCGTCCTCGTTCTATATATTACTGCACTGCACACCTCTCTCTGAGAGGTTAGTTCTTATGTTTCGTTCGCGCATTCATAAAACTTTACTTGGGACAGGGCCCTTTGCATAATAGGTATTGTTCACGCAGTGCTACTTCATCTAACACTGTGGTGGTACCCGCCAAGATGGATTACTGAAAGAGAACTATCACCTGGTACTAACACATATTATTATAATCTAATCTTTTGAAGTACTGATGGCTCATAGGCATTGACTGTAGACCGCCGCGGGCTTGAGCTTCACCGCAAGGGCATTTTTCGGCCTCACTCTCAAGAAGAAAATCTGTCACCAAGCACCTAACGGTGTGTTCCAGCAGCAGTCCTGGAGAGCCAACCAAAAAAATAATTCGATTTTAGTACAGGTTCGTAGTAATATCTACGATAAAAATCTAGATGTATCTCCTTAAAATCGCTCTGTTCTTGTAGCTAAGTGTACTTATAATGTATTACGTACGGAGCACGTGGGCTCGACATAGCATGTAGGCTCACTGTCTCGTTTAGTCCCACCCAGGCGGCCCTAAGTTTGTTACATAGAAAAGGTCAATTTGTATGGAAGTACCTATATTATAAAATAATCGTTCCTGTAGAGCACCTAAATGTTGAGAAAGTGTTACCCGTGGGGTGCCGAGATAGAATGGCACCCCCCCCCCCACATCTCTACCCGTGGGTTACGTAAGAGGCGACTAACTAACACACCAGAAGGTTGGCAGCTGCACTTTCTCAGAAACTGATATCTCACACTGTGATCTCCAAGCCGCCTGCCAAGCTGAACATAGCCTCCCCCATATATTCAGCAGTGGACTATCCAGCTGACACAGAACAGTAGATACTATAAGGACTACTTATGGCGGTGAAAGCCTCCTCCAACTGCTTCCATTTCCCTCCATTTGCTGTTCTAGACCTAGTTTTTCCAACTGCATTGATATCGTCATTCCACCTTTTAACTGTTCTACCTCGTTTCCGTTTCTGGTTTTTACGAAGCCAGTTAGTAATAACATTTGACTATCTCTCATCTGTCTTTCTCTATATCAATTGGTACTTAAGGGTATATTTTAGACTAACGCCCCCATACAAAACGCAGCTCCAACCTCATTTTAATAATAGCGAATAAAACTCAATGATTTTTTACCTACGTAATCACTACCCTAATATCTAGGTTTGTGGTGCATCAGATTTTCATTAAATTATACAGTTTTGAAATTACACTAGCTCAAAAACTCAGCTCAAGCATAGTAGTTATATTTCATCGAAAGGGTAACTACTTCGAATCAAAAATAACCCATTATTTACGTACTCTTGTTTACTCTGCTATCACTCTATAAGATAAACAAAGCTCCTTGTTCCTATTCAACTTATAATTAATATTTTTTATTTCAATATAGAGCCACAGTAGAAAGTATACGGATTTATCATGTGTAATGTTAGAAGCAATATTACAATACGATATTGATGTATTCAGCCATTTGTATTTCACTTCGAATCATTGAGTGTGAAAAACAAATAGGCACTCAGAAAACACCCCAGTGATTGATAGAACGATAAGCACGCCGTAGATCAGTCAGAGAAAAACTACATAGAAGCGGTTCACTGAATATACTGATATTAAGCTCCCTTTTCGTTCATTTTCACTACTGTTTTTTTTAAACTAGCGATGAAAGTAGATTTCATTTTCTCTTTTTTGTAACCAGTTATGAACCGAGACTCCATTTTTGTAACAAGATTCCCACTAACATAAAAAGATAACTTTGTTTATAACTGATAGGCTAGTTTTTAACCTCTATATTAGTCTATATCATCTGATGGGAAATTAAAATGTGATAAAAGGATAAATGATTTATTTTCTTGTGGTTCTAGGTTCATCATCAAATGTGGTGTCAAATATATTGAAAATAGCTCGCTAGATCCTTAATAGCTTAATAATAAATAATAATTAGCATACCAGAGCTGTATACATAAAATAACTTTGAAAAAAATAGTATAGTGAAATAGTAATATAGTGAGATGTAAATTACAGTTATTTGTCATAATTTAACAGCATAATCAAAGATTCTCATTTAAAATGTCAGAATTATTATTATGCACTTACAAATTTCATGACAATAATAAAAAGTAATTTGTAAGTAAGTATAATAATAAAGTGGTATGGTCAAAGATTATGTCCAGGCTGGCCTAGAACAACTGGCTCCCAATGACAGCTGCCGTAAGTACACCGTTGTATGCTTGGCGAAAGATTTTCGTTTGATCTCTGGTTCCTCACCTATCTCTTGTAGAAAATATTTACAGATATTATACAGATCTCTACAGATGCCCTACCACCAACTATAACGAATGCCATCACTGGGACCGACGGCTTAACGTGCCCTTCGAAGCACGTGCACGCAAGGTCTTGTGCTCAGAAGTAACGCCTCTAACGGTCATCCATCCAAGTCGTGACCACAGCGGACGTTGCTTAACCTAGTAGATCGGTTTAGAACGACGACGATGGAAGCTACGCTACGAGCGCTTCGAAAGCTTATACTGGCTTGTCATTTATGTGTGTGTTTTTTCCATTAATCTGAGCCTTAGAACACAATATAACCTGTTGCTTATATTATCAACAGGTTGGATCATAAAAATTATTTCATTTGGTTAAAGATATCAACAGGTTTAACCTAAAATGGGTTCTCGAGAATATCCGCTATCCGCCTGAAAACAACGTACGACCGTTTATTTACCGTTAAGTTTGCTGACAGATATTCTACTTTACGGTTGTAACTAGCCAAACGAGCGTTTACAAAATGCCCTAAAGCTTCAGCCCAAGGAAGGTCTGATACTACAGAGATCCTTCACACGGCAGATATCAAGACTCACTGATTAATATCACCTTGATAATTTTGCTTATCCCACGCTTTCATTGGCTATCGTTGATTTCTGCCTTGCACTTCTACAATGATGAAACAGCTTGTATGTGAAGTATTTCCGAATCGATACGAGCCTTCGAGAAGAGAGCATACTTCCTCCTCCAAGGCCAGCAACGCATCCTCGAGACCTCTGGTATTGCAGATGATAGTAAGCGACGGTGATCATTACAAAGGAAGAACAGTCACAGTTGCCTGGGACTTACAACCCAAGTAGTGGGGCTTAATGTATTTCGAAATTAACTTGACCCTAGAGAATATGATCAAAACTAATTCTTACATCTGCAAACTAAATAGATTACGCAAAAATCTTAGCTTTAGCACTTGTCGACCCCTCAACGGGCGCCTATACAATACCATCAATGCTCCGCTCCACTGCTGAAGCCTCCTCCCCTGGCTAACCAAATGTGGTAAGATTCTACTAATGCCGCCTCGAATACACGTTCTAGGATGGAAGTTACGATTGTTCTCGACAGGCCAAGGTCTTTTAGTAGGTTATATAAAGATTTGTCTGGTATACCCTTGCTCCGACTTCAACAGAATATAGGTAAATTAACTCCATAACAGTTTTGGTTAATTCATTTGTATACATATTTGTTTGATTTTATTGTGTGGTCTATAATATAAGTATACATGAAACACAGTAAGTTCTGTAAGTTTTATTATGATATATATATATATATATATTCTGTAAGTATTAAGTTTATATATTCTTATATATTCTATAAGTTTTTCTGTGAGCTTTATAGGTGTACAAAAATATTTGGTCTGGATGATAGAACACCAACATCAACAGCAAGTTGATGTTGTAATAATGAGCAGAATCTGGTTAAAATTTCACTTTAAAAGAGTAAAATAATCTCAGCTTTATAACTGAGAAGGTTTTTTATTAGATTTTAAAAACTAGGTATATTAGCGTTTTCTTGGTTAAATAGAGGATATTGTATATAGGTATTAGTTACACGTTGCATGTTAGTTACTCTAAAGTTTAAATTATCTTGGTAAACGATAAAGAGTTTTTGTATTGTATTCCTAACTAGTTTGGTATATGAGATACGGGGATTACGGGGTCCGTAACAAAAAACTTTTATTATATTAAAAGATTAATATGCCGCACATGTACTCTACTTAATGAGTTCTAGAAGATCCACACGTTAAGATGCAAAAAAGTATGTTTTCAACTACCTCTTTTTCATGTTATAGACCCTTCCCCTGAATTGAATTCCTAAACCAATATTTGGTTTTCGGTAAACATTCTACACAAAATATCTAAAATCTAACTTTTTAACGCATTTTGTTTACAAGTTGAGATCACACATGTGGACGGACAGACATAATGAATTCAGCCACACACACACAAAAACACATACAAACACACTCACACACAAACATACACACAGAGACAAAGACTTCACGCCCTCTATTGCCGTCAAAAATTCAAAACACGTATATACCTTTTATTATCAGATTTTCCGATAAATAACAACTGGAAACTTTGCATTTCCCCGGCGGCAAAGTTCCAGAAGGTAAAATCTGTTATATTAGAATCTATAAATTTGGCCTTCAGAAGATTCTAAACACGAGGTCGGGTCGGGACCCTCGGGCAAGGTAAGGTAAAAGTTAATGCCGGCATATCTTTAAAGTTAAAACATGTGGGTGCGTTAAAAGTTTACAGTTCATGGCCGGATATGATCTCTCTGTGATTGTGACACACAGTGAAATTAAGCAGTAATAATGCTTCGTGATCTTTGTAAAAATATACTGCTATAGATGCTTATGGGTTCAACGCCCATAATGCGGCTGGAAAAATAAGAGCACATCAAAGTCAAAGTCGTTCATACAATTTAGGCGTCTACGGCGCTTTTATGAAAGTCAATTACAAATTTTATTATTGAAAGATTCCACGTTGTTTTATCACGTTCAGCAAAAAAAATATAGGGCCACTGCGAGAAGAACGAGTAAGCAACTCAGGGTAATTTTTAACAATGTGTTGCAAACTATATATTTAAATTACTTCAATATTTGTTTATATTACGTGGGTGACCGTCAAAAATTATATTAAATCAGCATTTAAAATCACAGAGAACTCAAAAACCAGGCACAGACACACTCAAACAGACTAACTCAAACCAGAAAAAAACGGGCACGAAAGGATTGGTGTAAAAAATATAAAAAAAATATATTATATATGTTTATTGTTACACCACCCAAGATAATAATTAATCAGAGGCAAATTAAAATTTACAGAGATAGTGTTACAATGGGCGGCCTGGAAGAGATTACGTTTAGTTAAGATAAGCTAGTACCTAAAATAAATACTAATATATACAATCAATTTCGAATATAACTCACACATTCTACTATACATTTTCTTAAACAAATACTCATCGATATTTATAATACATATTTACATGAATAGGTATATATAATGAAATGAAACGAAATTTATTGCAAGAAACATGGTTATAACAAGATGGTCTTAATAAATACAATTAACAGTTCTATACATGTTTCACCATTAACTGGCATAAATTTTTTTTATTAAGTAGCACAAATAATTATATCCTACCTTACTTAGCTTACAATATTGCATCATCATTATTATAAACATTAAATATCGTGATACCTAATTACATTTTTTTGACTGTGGTCAATTTAAAAAACACCAAATAATAAATAAACATTCAGTAATTGTTTTAGAAATAAACATGTTAGTAATAATAAAAAATATATTCAATCTAATAAAAATAAAATTTTATGTCAATTAAGCATCATTTAATTACAATGGCTTAAAAATTAAAGAACTCAGTTAAATTATAAAAACACTTTTCCACCAACCATTTGTGCAACCTGACTTTAAAATATTTTAGAGGGAGCTCCCTGAGAGCTCTTGGAATTTTATTAAAAACCTTAATAGCCATTACATTGCAGTTTCGTCTCATTAGAGCTGTCTTACAATACATTACTCTTAATCTACTTGGGTCTCTACTCTGAGTTCCAGTATATGCACATATGTCAAAATATATATATATATATATATTATATACATATTATAAATAAATACCTACAACACAGAAATAAGCAATATCACAGTTTATAATGAAAGCCGTTATATGGACAGATAACTTTATTATTTGGTCCATAAATACATATAAAGAAGATGCAAAAACAGTTAAAGAAATTGAATTTTAAAGTTAGTTACTTCTCACGCTCTTTTGAACGTGGCATTTTTGTAAACAATGAAGAATTAGATCCGTGCTTCCGTAATCCATCGTGCAAAATCCCAGCTGACGCGTCCCAAACGGCCTCAGCGGCGTTAATCCCTGAGCCCGTGCCGACACGCCGTGCACGTGTACAGCCTGTGCCACATTTCCACGAAAATCCAGGGATATGCTTATGAACATAATTCGTAAACAATGGGAACCACGAACAAATTAAATGTGTTGCTTTGTTTCTATGATTCGCAAATCATTGTCTTTAAAACCCCGCTAAGTGCCATTTGGGCCTCGCTGAAAATAATTTGACAACATCGACGGCTCTCATTAGCTTATTAACATTTTTTAAGCTATCGAGATAGAACAAGCACGATGCCTACCTGATGTTAACCGCTTTGTATCGTTAAGCCTATGCAGTTTGTCACAAATTGCGAACTGTAGCGCCCATCAACAACCGGAACACAGTAATATCACATTCATTACTTGTCAGTAGAAAAAGGTATGGTGGCACCACAAAAATCTAAGCAAATGTGCCTATTTATTTAGATTTCTGTGGGTGGCACATTATACATAAAACAAAATCTTCTAATATTTAAAATTCGTAGTGTCACAGTGTTTGTAACAAAACTCCTCCGAAACGGCTTGACCGATTCCTATGAAATGTTGTGTGTATATTCAGTAGGGCTGAAAATAGGGCGTACACTATTTTTCAGATAGGTACATTAAACTTTTTTCATATTTATTTGCCTATATCGTAAAACAGTGTTTGTCGGTTTAGCTAGTACTATACATATACATTTATGGTTTTTAACTCATTCCGGTTGTGTGCTAGAGACCCGTGATCCACGGACAATCGGACAAAAAGCAGACGGATGAGAATGTGAATAAAAGGGCTCCGCTTTGCCCTTTGGGTACGGAAACCTGCAACACACCAGTATATTTTAACCCATTTTTCGTTTTTAGGGTTCCGTAGTCCTGACAAGGAACCCTTATAGTTTCGTCATGTCCGTCTGTCTGTCCGTCTGTCCGAGGTTTTGCTAAGAGACCGTTAGTACTAGGAAGCTGTAATTTTGCAAGGATATGTAAATCAATGACGCCGACAAAGTGGTAAAATAAAATTTAGAAAAATATTTTTTTTATGGTACCTCCCATACATGTGATGGGGGGATGAATTTTTTTTTTGTCGTCTTTCTCTTCGTGTGTGGTATGGTTGAATAGGTCTTTCAAAATGACTTAGGGGTTGCTAATACTATTTTTCGATTTAATGCTCTATTTACGAAATATTAAACTTTTAAGTGCTAATTTTTGTTCCAGCAGGGCGTCCCCCCCCCTCTAAAAGCTAAACTGCTGGCTTGAAAAATTTAAAAAAATTCAAGCTTATAGTGCGTTTCATGAACTTTAAAGGAAAAGTATAGCGGTTGAGATAACTTAATTAGTTTAGCAGTAATAGTCGTTGAACTTGGGTGTTGGATAATTTTGTAACAAATATAAAATTTAGATAGAATAAATCCTTTAAAGTGACTAAGATGAAGTAGTTGGTTGTTTATAAGGGGTAAAGACTGGAACTGAAAATTAAATCTAAAATAAAAATCTTAAAAAAATAACTATGCCCTATGTCCAGCTTTCCAGCCGCGGCTCCACCCGTGCGTATTTTTTTTTATTTTTATTGCTGATAGGTAAGCCTTTGACCACAATCTCACGTGATGGTAAGTGATGATGTGGTCGAAGGTGTTAACAGGCTTTACCTAGAATGACTGGCTCTCAAGGACAGCTGCCGGAACACACTGTTAGGTGCTTGGTGACAGATTTTCAACTTGAGGGTGGTCGCTAGCCAGGCGGGCATTTTCAAAAATGCCCTTCCACCATGCGGTGAAGCTCAAGCCCGCGGCGGGATTCGAATCATGGACCTGCTGCGTGGCAGTCCACAGCCAATGCCTCTGAGCCATCACAGCTTCAACTTCAACTTCACTTATTGCGGTTATCGCGCAAAACCATTAACCTCTTTTTGCGCAGTTGGATAAAAAACTATCCTATGTCCTTTCCCGAATCTCAAACTATTCCCATGCTAAATTAAATCCAAAACGGTCCAGTAATTCTAGGTTAGCCTGAACAACATCTTTGACCACATCATCACTTACCATCAGGTGAGATAGTGGTCAAAGGCTTACCTGTCATGGATAAAAAAATAAAAGATTGTAAGTTTATTTGTTGCATACAAAAATATAAATCTTTCCTCTTTATAATATTAGTATAGATATAGATATGACAGTACAAAGATTCGAGTTATATATATCTATAAAGTACTTTTTGGATCTCATCCTCGCCGTACACTAGAAGTGTTTGCTGTCTGTACCTGTCGTACCAAGGTCATCGCTCACTTCATTTCACACAGCATCAATTTGCTGATTGTAGTGTTTTTCAATCGAGTAAATTTTTTCATCGGGGATGTGAATATTTCTATGCCCTTCACTTGCGTATCGCAACGGAAGGCACTCTAATTAATTTTAAAGATTGATTTAGGGCATGTACTGTATATCGACGATAATCACCGAGCTTCAGATATTGTTTTTTAATACGCGACATTTTTCTAGCGGGAATCTTCATATCTCGCAATAAGATTATCGAAGAATATTATATATTAATATATTATCTTCATTTCTCGCAATTGGTTGAGTTATCAAAATATTTTTACTTCCTAATGGGATTTCAACCAATTCTGGCTTAACAGCATTAAATTGTAGTTCTAAGACTCGCGGCTGCCCAAATCTTTAATGTCTTCGACAGAGGAAGTTTTTTTTTTTGTATCTGTTGATATCACGATATACGAACATACGGCTGATACCAAGCTTTTGAAGTGTCTGGAATATGACCGACGCGACGGCTTAATACCTACTTTGTACAAGGCGAATACTGCTATTCTATTTTCTTTAACACCTCGAAGTCATTTCATATTGTTATTTGATAATAAACACGAAATAATATATGAAATGGCGCGAAATCGAATGAAAAATTTTAAAGTAATAAACGCGTTCCAAATTCTAAATCATTCTAAAGCTGAAAAGATTTTGTTACAGTATTTATGGCCTGAGCAGTTATTATATAGTATAATAGACCATTTATAAGCTTACTTGCATATATCGGTGTATACTTTTTTTTTTTTTCATACAACTACGATTTTATAATACAATAATTATTTATGCTACAGCAAATTAATTAAATGACATTCAAATTATTACAATGTACCAACGGAATCTGAATCGCGCTATCATTACGTTTTCATTCGAGTATCTACCTATAGAATTCACAAACGAATATTGTTAAATTTTCGAATTACAATTGAAATAATAACTTGGCGGCAATACTCTTATTTCTAAGATTTAGAGGAAGAAAGTGGAGGATAATAAAGAATTACAGAATCGTTCTATATTATGATAACGGGCTTCTACGGAACCCTACATTGTGCGTGGCTCGACATGCATTTGACCGTTTATTTCGGTTATTATGTTTCACAGCTTCATTCTTTGCGATTTTTAAAGTTTACATTGTGTAGTAGCATCCCGACGCGTTAGCCTTGCACGGTTTTGTTTATAGTTTTTTTTTTTTTTTTAATACATGGCAACGTTACTTTATCTCGTCTATGGTCGCCTCACTCTACTCTACCCTGTGGTTTGGGTGTGGAATATTCTTCATTCTGTGTTCCGTGCTCCAAGCCTTCGCACGTCCCAAAAACCTCGAAGTGAAATTCAACATGGGCAACAAAAGGAAGATGGAAAATCAAGATGACAAAATAAGAAGAAAAATAAGAAAATTGGAAGAAAAATTAAACAAAAAGTGTAGTCGTCGTCGAGTTATAATTTACTCGTCATCATCTGAAGACGATTCAACCAGTAAGTACCTTGCTGTTATAACTTTTTAAAAATACATTTGCGGGTAGATGTGATGCGCACTGCAAAAATTGTGTTGTTGCTATCACGTGTATATTTACCCGCAATAAACGTGTTCATGCGATGCGAGCTTCCATACCGGGTCGTCTCTGTCGTTATTTAAAGAACACACAATCGATTAAGTGATGCGAGCAACTAATACAATCGGAGTTGTCTCTGTCACGAAAATTTCTGTTTACCAGAAATTCTAATCGAGGTAGTCAATTGCAGGTTCGCACGTGTCGTGCGCTTCAGAGCGGGAGGATCGGGCAATTACTCCGCGACCGGATTCGCCGTCCGCGCCGCTGTCCGCTGAACCTGTGCTTCAGGCGCGGTCACAGTCAGTGCCAGTCGAAGTAGGTGACGATATAGAATTGGACGATGAAATCCTCAACCTGCTCGGTGAAGCTCCAAAAACGAAGACTTTGTTAGGCAAAAATATACACAAAGAGATCGCCTCTAGATGGCAAGAACTTTTACGAAACGGTTTACCGAAAGATACCAAGGATAAAATTTGTCAAGAATACCCAGTACCTGCCAACTGTGACCTTCTCGTCGCTCCCGTTCTCAACCTAGAGACAAAGGCCGCTTTGACTGATTTTATAGTCAAGCGGGATACAAGCTTAAAACAAAAGCAAGAACAGATCGGTGCCGCATTAGCAGCGTTAGCTCAAGCAACCGAACTGTTGATTTCAAAAGAAGCCCCAGAAAAGGTACTAAAGCCTCTCAGCGACGCATGTCGTCTGTTATGTGACTCCCATTACGTGGACACTAAGACCAGAAGAAATTTCGTCATATCGGCGGTAAAGCCGGAACTAAAAGATACACTTGTCAATACGACAAGGAATCAACTATTATTCGGCGAAAATCTTAACGAACAGATAAAGTCTGCAAAAATCATCCAGAAAACTGGAGAAGGTTTAAAAGTAACTCAAAAACAAACGCTTTTTGATAAAAATAGATTTATTAAAAACAACAAGAACAAACAGAAGAACAATTTAAAATTCAAAAGTTCGTACCGCAAGACGGGGCCGCCGGGCCGGGTCGACGTAGACCGGCCACAGCTAGCTCCTCATCCGACGAGGAGCCGCCCGCAGCAGAGCCAGCACCGGGCCCGGGAGCGCTCACCGCCGCGCCGCAGCTGCAGGAAGTAGACGCAGGACACGAGGTAAAGTACGCCGGCCGCCTCCGGCTCTTCTCTCAACAGTGGTATGAGATCACCCAGGACCCTATAATTCATTCTTGGACTGAAGGATATGTGATACCCTTTATTTCAACTCCATTTCAAACCGACAAACCTGTCGCTCGTGCTTATTCCGACGATCATGCCGATTTTCAAAAATCGATCGACAAGCTTTTGAAAATTGGTGCGATATCTAAATGCGATCATGTTGAGGGCGAATTCTTATCAAGTATTTTTCTGGTTCCGAAACATAATGGTGAAAAACGGTTTATATTAAATCTAAAATGTCTAAATAAATTTATAAAGACTGACCATTTCAAAATGGAAGACTACCGTACAGCGTCTAAACTTATTACAAAAAATTGCTTCATGGCTTCCATAGATTTGAAAGACGCATACTTTTTAGTGCCCATACACAGAGCACAACGAAAATATTTGCGTTTTACATATGGTGATCTTTACGAGTTTAATTGCCTTCCTTTTGGTTTATGTACTGCCCCTTACGTGTTTACAAAAATTTTGAAACCTGTAATGAAACATTTACGTTTAAATGGTATAATTTCAGTACAGTACCTTGATGATATATTTCTCATAGCAAATTCCTACGAATCGTGTTTGAGTAATATTACTTACACAAAAATCTTTCTGGAAAGTTTGGGTTTCATATTAAACTATGAAAAATCTTGTTTGATGCCTTCAAAACGAACCCGATTCTTAGGTTTTGTATTTGACTCTAACAACATGATATTGACACTGCCCGAATCAAAGAAAATTAAAATCAAAGATACTATAGATAACTTTTCTAAAATTCAAAAATGCAAATTAAGAGACTTTGCTCGTTTGATTGGCCTCCTTGTATCGGCTTGTCCAGCTATACAATATTCTTGGATGTACACAAAATTGCTAGAAAGACTCAAATACTTGTCATTGCTCACTAATCAATCTTATGATCAAACGATTTATATCTCTGATGATGTAAAAAAAGATATGATGTGGTGGACTCAGCGTATACACTCAGGTTTTTGTCCATTCAGATTCAATCAATACAAAATAGAGGTATTTTCTGATGCCTCTAAATCTGGTTGGGGCGCTTACTGCAACAACCAGAAGTCGTATGGTCATTGGAGGGATGATGAGCAATGTTTACACATTAACGAATTGGAGCTGAAAGCAGCCTTTTTTGCGTTAAAGTTATTTGCTATCAATTATGATAATTGTGAAATTCTACTGAGGATAGATAATATCACCGCTATTGCAAGCATCAACAGAATGGGCAGTGTACAGTATCCGCATTTAAATAAAATTACTCGAGATATTTGGCAGTGGTGTGAAGCGCGCAAGATAGTCGTATTTGCCTCGTACATCAATACTAAAGATAACGTTGAAGCCGACACCTTGTCGCGAAAACAATTCCAAGATACAGAGTGGGAATTGGGCGATTATGCTTTTGATAAAATAAAACTCAAATATGGCATACCAAACATAGATTTATTTGCTAGTCGCTCAAATGCTAAATGTTCCACATACGTTACCTGGAAGAGTGATCCAGAAGCATGGGCTGTTGACGCATTCACAATTTCCTGGGCAAATATGAAATTTTACGCGTTTCCACCATTCTGCCTAATATTGAAAATGTTACAAAAGATTGTAAATGATAAAGCACAAGGCATTGTAATCGTACCAAACTGGCCATCACAGCCATGGTTCCCAATGTTCAAAAAACTAGTTTGTTCTAAACCTATTTATTTTGATCCAGATGCTAATTTACTGAAATCACCTTTCAGAGCAACCCACAAACTTCATCAATCACTGACATTAGTTGCCGCGGAACTGTCCGGGAAGCTCTTCAACACCTGTCCCCGCGAACAGTTGAAATAATGTTATCATCTTTATCCGAAAACACATACAAGCAGTATGATGTGTGTATAAAAGCTTGGGTGTTATACTGCAGACGTCATGGTTATAATCACTTACGTTCAACCGTACCTATTGTGTTAGATTTTTTGTCTACCGTATTTGATAATGGTGCCAAGTATGGCACTGTTAACACTTACAAATCCGCTTTATCGATTTTGATTGGTAGTAATATTGTTAATGATGATAAAATTAAGCGATTTATGAAGGGCATATTTAGATTAAGGCCCTGTGTGCCGAAGTATAATCTTACATGGGACCCATCGACAGTTTTAGAGTTTTTAGCGCTTAAATGGCCTAATGACGGTCTTACTTTGGAAATGTTGTCAAAAAAGACACTCACTCTTTTGGCTTTAGTTACAGCACATCGAGTACAAACATTTTCTCTAATAAAACTTATTAACATCTCAGTGTGCCATGGCATTGAAATTGTTATCAAAATTACGGATTTGATTAAAACTTCTAGACCTAATTCATTTCAACCTATCCTGAAACTCCCGTTTTTTAACGAACGTCCAGAAGTTTGTCCTGCTAACTGCCTTGTATCTTATATTAATAGAACTAGTTCTCTACGTTTGCCCAGTAACGATCACTTGTTCATAAGTTACCGTAAACCGCATTCAAAGGTTTCTTCTCAACGCCTCAGCCACTGGATAAAAGACACGCTTCACGACAGTGGAGTCGACACCAGCTTGTTTAGTGCACATAGTACCAGACACGCATCTACCTCTAAAGCTAATCGAATGGGTGTCAGTCTCGATTTAATAAGAAAAACTGCCGGTTGGTCTCAAAATTCTTACGTGTTTGCAAAGTATTATAATAAGGATGTTATATGTAATAATGCGAACGAATTTGCAATGTCGATTCTTAACCGTCAATAAATATACTACTAAATGTAGCTCAGTGTTTTTACCTTTTTTCTACCTACCATAGTGCTATAAACCTATATATAATATCACATTTTATGTAGATGCTCTGAACATCCTACACAATGTAAACTTTAAAAATCGCAAAGAATGAAGCTGTGAAACATAATTAATGATCAAACGAACTTACCCTTACGTGAAGTTCGATCACAATTATGTGAACAGCTTCATTCGACGCGATTTACTCACACCCTCCCTCATAATGACAGTATCACCCAACCCAATGTATAAAATGTGATATATATATATATATATATATTGCTCTAAACATAATGAAGAATATTCCACACCCAAACCACAGGGTAGAGTAGAGTGAGGCGACCATAGACGAGATAAAGTAACGTTGCCATGTATTAAAAAAAAAAAAAAACTATAAACAAAACCGTGCAAGGCTAACGCGTCGGGATGCTACTACACAATGTAAACTTTAAAAATCGCGTCGAATGAAGCTGTTCACATAATTGTGATCGAACTTCACGTAAGGGTAAGTTCGTTTGATCATTAATTTTTAGGTGCCATAAGTGATAGGAGCAATGACCTCAATTATTCAAAAATCCAGTTCCTAATAAGTTAATTTTGTTAAAAGTCGCTATAGTTTTCAAAGTGAACCTTTAACCACAATCTCCTGGTACAACAAGGTACCTGATGTGGTCGAGGGTGTTTACCTACGTACGTTTGTAAACGTAATTAGTATATTTTACAAATAATATACCATACTAATTACGTTTACAAAAATCAATTTGTAGTTTTACAGGCCATTTGATGTGCATATGTTTTCTTATAGCTCTTGATTAACAAACAAAAATAAGAGACAATTCAACCACGTATAAAAATATCCTCATTATTTTATTTTTTGGATTTGGTAGAAGTGAAAGTAAAAAGTTATAGTAAGCATCGCCAGGCAGATAGTCGGAGAAGCTATGTGATTTGTACAGGGATTATTGAGCTCAGCGTTTCTGATCTCTTAGGCCTACGTACGTGCCGAGATCAGGTTCAGTGTAATAATGCTTTCTTGTTTAGAAAAAACACTGAAACATAGTTGGTGTGAGCGTTTACTTAGCCGACCAAATTAATACCTTAAAAAAAGGAAACATCAGAGGTCTCGAGGTTGCATTTCTGGCCTGTTAATAGGGAATAATATGCTTTCTTCTTACTTACTTCTAACTTAGTCTCACTTTACAAAATTACAAATTTACGAGAGAAAAAATTATAGTCATGTGCGGGATTCGAACCCGCGTCCATCCACCCCTTTAGCCGGGGTATGCTCTAACCAATTGAGCTAACATGACACAATGACTCGTAACTTTAATTCTTGCTCTCGTTCTTCAACCATCGTATCATGATGGAGCGACACCTATAGTTCAACTTGCATTGTACTACAAACAAGACCAATTTTGCAATTGGTTTTAAACTTGTAAATGATGACGCAACCTTATTATTATAATATTGTTAGTCTCACTTACACTTTTATTTACAGGCGGTATGATTGTTGATATGTTAGTTTTTAAACACTACTTATTACACTTAATTAATTAAGTATAACACGTCACGACCACGTCGCGTCAGTTTGCAGGATATTTTGGCCACATTTTCCACATTATATATTTTTGATAATTTTCTAAAACAAATGTTAACGTCTTTTAACAAAGTGTTACATACTATAAAATATAAAATAATACAATATTTGTATAAATTACGTAGCGATATGCGATAGATATGGTCCAAGCTTTTTTGTCATTGAAGTCAAGTAATGTGTTTTTCACCTGCTTGAATTTTCCTTCTGCGATTGTTGTAGTATATTTGGAAATGTTATTATAAAACCGCATAAAATTATCTAAGGACCTTTATGTGGATGACCAAAATAAAATCAAAAACAGAGAAATTCCTTTAAAAGTTCGCGAGCGACAAACGTGCGCAGGGGCAGCAGCGGGTACCTATGTCGCACTGACTCTTGCTCAATCTATGGCACGGCCGCGCACCGTTGCCTCGCCCCGCGCTTCCCTCTCTTCCGCTCCCCTCTCCTGCATACGTTTCTCGCATGGAACTATATTTTATTTAGACCTTTTACAGTTTTTAAATCATATAAAAGTAATAATAATGCCCTATCGTCCACATCCCCCACCCCAGTGCGTCAGCACTCTTCATCTGTAACTGGTAGGTAAACAACCCGCGCCGCGGATCGTCTCAAAACACCTGACTTTGTCTTCACCTCAACTACTCTCACACGTCCGTCTCTTCCTGGTATGACTGTTTGTATTCTACCTCGTGGCCAGACATTTCGCGGAGAGTCAGGATCTACTATCAGCACAAGGTCACCCACTTGTAAGGGCCTTTGTTCTCGCTGCCATATAGTTCTTGGTCGCATCTCAGGTAACACTTCATGCACCCAACGTTTCCAAAATAAGTCTGCCAGTCTTTGAGAGATTCGCCATTGTTTACGCAAATAAATCTCGGAATCATTGAAAAGGCCAATCGTAGGTAGGTTTGATGATGAGCCCAAGAGAAAATGATTGGGTGTTAATGATTCATTTGAATGCGGCTCCACACTTACGTGTGTCAGTGGTCGACTATTAACTATAAGTTCTACTTCCGCCAGCAAAGTGTTTAAAATCTCTTCACGTGGTGCACGTTCTTTTAAAACGACTTTCAAACACCGCTTTGACACAGAAATAAGCCTCTCCCATGCCCCACCCCAATGAGGGCTAGCTCCTGGCGAAAACGTCCAAGTAGTTCCATAGACACAAGCTTCCCTTTTGAGCGCTTCCTCATCAAGCTCGCGGATTGACTTCCTGAGTTCATTATCAGCTCCTCTCATATTTGTCCCGTTATCAGAATACAAATGCTGCGGCCATCCCCTTCTCGCGGCCATTCGTCGCATTGCCATAATAAGTGCGTCTGAGGTAAGCTTTGTTACAGTTTCAATGTGGATTCCTCTCACGGTCATGCAAGTAAATAATACTCCATATCTCTTCTCACGCCGTCTGCCGACTGTCACGTCCATAGGACCAAATAGGTCTACTCCGCAGTATGTAAAAGGCCGTTGATGGTGCGCCATTCTGGCTTGAGGTAAGTCTCCCATTCTGGGTGGTTGTGGTTGAGCCTTTCTTATTCTACAAAACATGCATTTTAATGTTACATGTTTGACAGTGGGTCTCAATCGAATAATCCAATATTTTTGTTTCAGATTATTGACAACAGTTTCCTGATTCCCGTGGGATGTTTTCACGTGGTGGTGCCTTATTAATAACTTGGTTATGTAGTTACGGCCATCGAGTATCACAGGAAACTTTGTATCCAAATCTATTTCAGGTGCCTGGTCGATGCGGCTTTGGACGCGCAAAATTCCATACTCGTCCAGTACCGGAGATAAGGTAAGGAGTTTACTTTTTCCTTCTAAAGGTTTATTTTTCCTCAGGCGTTCCAGGTCGGTGCCAAATGACTGTCTTTGCGAGTACAAGGTCAAGTGACGCTCAGCTCTCCTCATCATATCACCATCAATTTCTCCGGTAAGTTTTTTACATTTGTCTACAAATGATAATACAACACATGTTGTTTTCAGCAATCGTAGCCAAGAGGAAAATCGTTGTGGATCTGGAAGCGAAGGTAAGGATATCTCGTTCGTAATAATGTTTATTTTTTCCAGATCATCGACATTAACCTCCGGACTTATTTCCACAGGCCAGAATTCTTTGTCTTTATATAAAAAATCCGGTCCATATAACCATTCATTTTGAAGTGAATTTAAGTCACAGTTATCTCTTGTACCAATATCGGCCACGTTAATTTTTCCGTTCAAAAAATGCCATTGCCTTATTTGCGTAAGTTCATAGATTTCCCCCAATCTATGGGCTACGTATGCCTTATAATTACGCTCATTGTTTCGTATCCAGTGTAATACGGTTGACGAGTCGCACCAAAAATACGTGTCATCGGGTATAATTTTGTGTTCTTTTTTAATAGTGTCCGATAATCTCGCCGCTAAAACGGCAGCTTGTAGCTCCAACCTCGGTACGGATGTATGTTTAAGAGTTGCTGCTCTGCATTTACTCGATATAAATGCAACTTGAATCTCTCCATTGCTATTTTTCCAGCGCCAGAATCCTATAGTGCACATAGCTACGGTCGAAGCATCACACGGATTTATTCCTAAATCCGTGAAGCATCACACATTATATGTAACTGTAGGTTCGTATAACTCAATCTTGTTCGAGAGGCGGGCGTGCATGAGTCATCGCTGCATTGTGGCTGCACGCCTGTCTCCGGTGCCGGCGGTAGCGGCCGCGGCGGCGGCGGCGGTTTGCTATCGAGTGCATTCGGTACATTTATATTTTCTTGAACTGGGCTCCTTCGATCGCTTGCATGATAACAACGGGGTAATCTTATCTTGTGAATATTTCTAAGTAATTTCAACCAATTTAACCATCTTCCATATATTTGGTCTGGTATTTCGTCGTCCCAGGATAAATTGATTTTCCACATTTGTTGTAATAATATTTTAGCTTTAATTGTAAATGGATTAAGGAAACCATAGACATCATATATTGACATAATTAGTCTCAGCATTTCTCTTTTTGTCGGACGTTTCAAGCCATTTATAATATTTTGCGGGATCCGTTTAAATGAAACATCGAATCCCAATGTATCGTCTTTCGGGTACCAAATTAATCCGAGTATTCGTTCCCCATCATCTTGTTGGCAGATTTTGAACCTTACCGCACTCGGACATAAAGTTGCTTTTGGCAAACTGTCTAGTACCGATTCACTGTTGCTGGTCCAGTTTGTTATTTCAAAATTTCCGTGTTTGTGTATGTGTGCAATATCTTTTACTAACTGTACAGCTGTTGACTCATCATCTACACTGTCTATGTAGTCATCCATATAGTGCTGATTACAAATTGCGTTTACGGCGGCGGGTTTTATAGCTTCAAACAACTTAGCATTTTTGTTTTTAATAAATTGGGCAATAAAGGGCGAAGCGTTTGTCCCAAACGGTAGTGACGTCATCGTGTAGGTCATTACAGGGTCATCAGGTGAATCTCTCCACAAAAAACGCAGTGCGTTTTGGTCTTCAGGCTGTATTTTAATTCTCAAGAACATATCACGAATATCACCTGTAACAGCGACTCTGTTTTCACGGAACCTCAACATTATTCCATATAGTGACGTAAGTAAATCAGGTCCCGTAAACAAACAGTCGTTCAAACAGCAGTTGTGACTCTTGGAAGCGGCGTCAAAAACTAATCGCAGCTTTTTTTTATTGGGATTGTCAACGCCGAAATGTGGAAGATACCATGTTCTCGGCTTGGTGTCTGTATTGGTGACCTCACAGGCATAATTATTTTGTAGTAGATGTGTTATTCTTTCTTTATATCGTTTTGAGTATCCTTCATTTGTCTTTAACTTTTTTTCAACTCCTTTCAGCCTGGTTAAAGCAGTGGTGTATGACTCAGGCATTTCAATGTTTTCGTCTTTCCATGGTAATCCAACATACCAACTCCCTTCTTTCAATACTGAAGTACGTTCTAGGTGTTGTATTGCTCGTACATCTTCTGCATTTTGACGAGGTGTTCCAGATATACCCATTGCTTCTATGGAAAATGAACGTCGGACTTCTTCATGTAAGTTTTCCATCGCACATTTCGTTTCTATTTGGCCTTCGTCTATATTTTTTGTAGTTCCAGAAATGAACAGGACTGTATGGCTGGAGGAAATACCCCTTAGAGTGCGACCATGTACGCACCACCCCAGTGGGGTGCGGGTCACATAAGGCCCCGTAGGATCGGCTTTTGTAACTTCTAGGGGCAACAGCAGGTGATAGTTATCTTGGCCAATCAATATTTCAGGTTTGCACTGTCCATAACATAATTGATGCTTAACACTATTTATAAGTTCATTGTTCATTAATTTGTCTAATGATATATACTGAATTGGCAAGTTTAATTCGTTTGCACTTCGCGCTTGCATTGTAAACATCCCACCGTCTACATTTGAGATGCTTAAGTCCACTATCTCACTATCGCATAATAGTTCACTATTGTTCCACGCACCACGCACTTTAAGAGTTTGTTTACGTCCTTGTAACCCTAACTTCGCGATCAACGCGCTATTTACCATCGTAATTGTCGCTCCGTCATCTAGTAATGCGATAGTTTTTACGGTACCGTTAGGTCCATGTAAGTTTATAGGCACCGTTTTTAATAACACTTTGCTACTGTTTTCGTCGATATGCATTATAGATTCACTTTGTAAGTCCACATCTGACGTCACGGACACAGAACTTGTTTGTTGACACTGTTCGTTCTGCGTGTTGTCAAAGTGCAACAGCTGATGGTGTGATTGTCCGCAATCGTTCTTATCACACATAGGTGCCGTACACGATTCGCGGTTATGGCGTGACACTAGGCACTTAAAACACAAGCCGTTACGCTTGATAAACTGCCATCTGTCCTTACGTAACGCCTTTTTAAACTTTTTGCAGTCCACTATTTTATGGTTATGTAACTTACAAAACTGGCATTTTTCTTCATTATTAAAATCTTTTTGCACTAACACTGTGTGAGCTTTGTTCGTAGTTTGTTTATGTCTATAATCACTGAGATTACACAAAAAATTCACTGAAGATTTTGATACTTTTTCTGCCTCTTGATTTAAAAACTCGGACAATATCACTAGCTTCGGTTTATCAGCATAAATGCTAATATACGAATAACTATAGTCGGTCCACTTTGAGATAAGCACCGTAGGTATTTTAGACAGTATGATTGACACGATGTTTGTTCCTCTTAAGTACTCTTCTTGGCCGATTGCAAGCACAGCAGCAACATAGTTTTTTACTTTAACGGCGAATGTAACTATGTCTTTGTGATATTCCGGTGACATAGGTTGCAACTTATGTATATCGTTGATTATTCTGGATATGATGATGTCAGGGTTGCCAAATTGTAACTCTAGAGTAGACATCACAACAGCTGGTGAAGTCGCACTTATAAGTAAAGCCATTACAGAATTCTTCGCTGCACCGTAAAGACACTTGTGTAACCTCCATAAGTTTTCCTGGTCACTGAAGTGGCACACATTTGTTGACTCCTCGTAAGCCTTCTTAAATTGCAGCCATTCCATTGGGTCCCCGCCAAATCCGGGTAATTCTTTAGGTGTACATAATCGACTCAGCATTTGGGCATTCGAACCATTATTAGATGTGGTGGCTGCAACCAACTCCTTGAGTGCGCTAGCCAACAAATTAACTGTTCCATCAGTTCCACCACGGTCAGCCGTTTCTTCTGCGAGTGCTGCCGGCGAAGGGTCACGACTGCCCGATTGTTTATCCGTTGGCGGTACAGCCTGTGCCTGTAGTTCATGTTGACTTCTTTCTAACCACTGTTCCACATCAACTTTGGTGTGAGCTTCTCTATGTCCTTCTGATTATGAACTGTTTTCATCCTCTAGCTCAGCCAAGTCAGCTGCTAATCGTTTGTCGATTATTTCCATTTGAATGCGAGCCTTAGCTTCTGCTGCTTCTAATTCAAGCCTTTTCTTTCTTGCCAACACCGATGACGATGCTGATTTTGTTCGACACTTTTTTTCTGGTATTGAGGGTACGCCGTGCTCCGAGCTTTGTTTAATTACTCCTAGATTTTCCTTAGGTACCTTTAGATCTAGGTTATCTTCTTCATTGGGATGAGTCTTTGGCGTCCCGAAATTATCCTGCGCTGCAACACTCGTTGAACTTTCACCATACAGCTCCCGGTTTTTTTTTGCAGTTTTACGTGTGATCATATTTTCGGATGGTGTTCGTTGCATATAAGTTCTACAAGATTCGGCTCGAAGACCACTTTGTGGATGACCAAAATAAAATCAAAAACAGAGAAATTCCTTTAAAAGTTCGCGAGCGACAAACGTGCGCAGGGGCAGCAGCGGGTACCTATGTCGCACTGACTCTTGCTCAATCTATGGCACGGCCGCGCACCGTTGCCTCGCCCCGCGCTTCCCTCTCTTCCGCTCCCCTCTCCTGCATACGTTTCTCGCATGGAACTATATTTTATTTAGACCTTTTACAGTTTTTAAATCATATAAAAGTAATAATAATGCCCTATCGTCCACACTTTACTTTGTATATACTAGTCTATAACCTGGCACCGCAATTTTTTATTTTTATTTAAAAAAAAAAAAATTATATTAATTCTACTTTCTATTCTACTAAGCGACACAAATATAGTAATTATAATCCCAAGCAGGTTTAGTCAAGTCAGCTCTCCAAACATTCAGACACAATTTAAAAACATTTTCCGCGGGGACCTTCCGGGTTTCAAAAAAACAGTAGGTGGAAAACAGACGCCTTCTGAGGAACTGACGAATTCTACTGCGATCCCCCAGACGTCTGTCAAGCGTGGGACAAATTCCCCCAATGGATGAGACCTTATACAACGGTGGAAGTTCCGGTTGTTATAATGATGATGATAAAAACATTTGTCCAACAGCTAAGTCAAATAGTTTTAAATACGTTGCCCTGCATAATTTGTTATTTTTAATTATACGTTATAGATGCATATGTTGTAAATAATATTTTCATAAATCATTTTATGACTTAGGTCTTAGATGGTAAAGATATGATACAACAGGTTCTCAAATAAAATAATCCTTGTCTAGCTTAATGTGAAGACCTCACTGTGATTGTTGACATAATAAGAATGAGTAATTAATCCGTTTTAAAAGACATAATTCCCGAAAAAAGTATTCAGCTAGGGCGTTTTACACAGACGTGGGAAATTATGTAGTTTTTTAGTAAGATAACGAATTGGAAACATATAATATTTGCGGTTTCGTGATTAAGTATTCTCATTTTGTTAGTAACTAAAGATGTCATTAACTGAAATACACAAATATATAACAGCTTTAGTTAGTAACAATAGTAGTATAAAGTATTTAAAAAAAACAGAACCGACTTTGAACACTGAAAAGTACGAAATAGCTTGTTGAAGTCTGTACCATGCTGATTCAAAACACAGATATCTCACATTATCTTTGTCCGATATCCCCAAGTTATTTCATACTTTTTAGTGTTGGAAGTCGGTTACTTTTCTTTATATTTTTTTGTTCACTCATTATATAGTGAAGCATACTGCTTACATGTATTTCACTCGCCTAAAATACTTTTTCATCAGCAAGAGTTGCAATTATCATCAAATCATCCAGGTATGCAAATACATTTTTCAGTTAATTGACTATAAAATAAAAACCACTGAACTGATTTTGATAAAATTTTAGTGGGACCAACTTGGAAATATACTCTAACCAACAAAAAATAATTAACAAATTCAATTCATAATTAGCTTAGTAATGGCTTAACAAACACCCAAATAATAATAAATATACAGTTGAATTAAAAACATCCTCTTTGGAAGTCCGTTAATAAACTGACAAATGAAAAGTATGTACTAGCGGCCCGCCCCGGCTTCGCATGGGTAATTACGGTTATAAATTGAGATGTAAGCTATCCTATCATCCTCAATTTGGATCAAATTGCACACGGTGTGCAAATCAAATTTTAAATCGGTTTAGTAATTTAGGAGTCCATCGCGGACAAACAACGTGACACGTAATATTAAAATACAAATGCAAACTATTTATTACTTGTTCAACATATAGGTGCCCTTATTTTTATAATTGAAGCCCTGCCTTCTGCTTTAGTATAAATACTGTGTTGCAAAAAGCAGTGTCTTCTTATATATATACTTTACATAAATAAAAGTCTATTCTAGTGCCTTTCTAGGTATGAGCAAATGAGGTTGCGATGGTGCATAAGGTCACAGATCTTCAAGGTTGAAAAAAAAGCAAGATTGCCTTTATGTGACCTTTTGTGTCGGCAAAGCCTTTTTTTTTATTTCTTAGCTCCTTTACAGTTGATAAACATTTTCACTCGTAATTTAATTTCAGTCGTGTTTATTACCAGACACCAGTTTGTTTTTATGATAAGTACCTAATTTAAATGATAATCGGTCAAGTACTCTTTGGACTTGACAAAATTTTAACAATAGAAAAATATATATATATTATTGTATTCCCAATGAAAAGTGAAAGAGTATTTTCTTATTTGTACGTAAATCACAAAATATTTACCATAAATTGATGTAACGATAAAAAATCAGGCAGCTGCCATCGATATAGTTCTAAATGGAAGATAGGGAACTATCTAATATCACGAAAGTATTACATGTAGAGAAAATTTAACACAAACATATAATAATGCACACAGCTACACTTCCATTGTATAAGATACGTTTTAATGAATGACAAAGACATGAAGATTGAAGACAAGCATGCAGTAGACGTACATTCGCACACTACTTAGACTCAATCAGGAGACATCGCATGATTTCTCATTGCCATGTTCGAGGAACGGGTGCCGTGTCTTCCGTTTTTTATAATTTCAATGGGAACAGCGCAAGATTTCTCAGTGCTGAATACTCATGTTGTATACTGATAAAATATCCGCAAACTCGACACGACAAAATATCATGACAAAAAATCGTGAAGGGAATTATAAAATTCATGAATGATGTATATATGTACCAATAATGGAATGGTAAATATTTGTGAAATTCACGAAAATAATTAAATTCTTTATAGAAATATTTATATATTTTCCTATATTATCATTTTTTTTTTTTACATAACTAATACGGTATAACCAATTACATTAGCTAGTGCATAGAAGTCTTAAATATAGATATACAAATAAAAAAATGAAAAATACTAACAGAAACCAAAATCACATACAAAAAAATAATAATAATAACACATTTGAAGATAAAGTCACGTCAGATTACACTATCAATAAAATATATATAGTACATCAAATTATATCATGTCACCAATTTAAAAATACAGTTAACGATTTAAAATATAGAAATAAAATATTTAACCTAAAATTACAATACAAAATAAAAAGTTGAAATTGAATATTAAAATATAATGTCAATTAAATATAAATCAAATAAATGTAATATGTCAACAATTGAAAAAGATGGTAATTATGCCAAAAACAAAAGATGAATGGGAAGACACAAGTATTCCCATTCATCATCGTCACTCATTTCTTTTTTCTTACATGCTATCGTCTCACTGTATTCTAGACACTTTGTCTACACACTCTTCCATTCGTCAGCAAATAAGTCACAATCAGGTGCCCAAGCCATGAGGCCATTGAACGCACTCAGAGAGCGTGAGATAGGGGAGTATGAGTGCGCATCCGTGCGAGCTTGTGGCACCGCGAACAGCTGCTGGACGCGGCCGCCGCGCCGGTGGCTCCTGTCATCAGGGACATGGAGCCGAGACAGCTCTTTTAATAGATCATGTCAGTTCTAAAGGCTTTCTCGTACCTTATCAGTTATCGTGTACCTATAATAACTTTTAATCCGTAGTTCCTGGTGATTCTGCTGTACTAGGCTGTGTGTTGCCGATTGCTGCAGATATCTTTAGTGTAGTGTTAGCTGAATATCTTTCGGAACCGTCCAATTATTTCGTTTGTACGATACAGCATTTGATATAGGAAAGAGCGTAAATAGCGGTTGCGCAATCTAAGTACTGCAAAAAGAACTGCCAGTTTGAACTCTTTTACATTAATATGGCTGAACAGATCTTGGTGAAATTAAACTTATAAGTTAGAAGTTAGGTAAGTACTAAACAAGGCACGAGAAGAGGAAGATCTGCGACTTCTTGCCGAGAGCGAGCTGGATAAGGAGTTACAGCAAAAGAAGCGCTCGTAACCAAGTTTGCTTAGCCATTCTGAATCGATCAGCAAAGTTAAGCAACGTCCGCCGCGGTCATGACTTGGATGGGTGATGGCTGCGCTGGTGACATTACTACTGAGCGCTTTCGTGCTTCGGAGGGCACGTTAAGCCGTCGGTCCCGGTTGTTGTCTTAGGATAGCAGTCGTTACAGCATGGTGGTAGGGCACTTTGCGAATGTCCGCCTGGCTAGCTACCACCCTCCTGTTGAAAATCTGTCGCCAAGCACCTAACGGTGTGTTCCGGCAGCTGTCCTTGAGAGCCAGTAACTCTAAGTACTCCAGTAGCCTGAACAACATCCTCGACCACATCATCACTTACCATCAGATGAGACAGTGGTCAAAGGCTATCAGGCATAAAAAAAAAAAAAAAAATTAAATCGTGGCCGCAGCTGCCTCTTTGCGTGTTTTTGGTGCATATGTTATAAAAGTACAATGTTGTCTATACGCGGAAGCCTCGGTGAACGAGTCCGACTCGCAATTACCGATTTAATTTTTTACCGTCGGCATCGATACTGTAATATGAATTTTCTATTACTATCTTACATTTATGTTATCGTGCGAGAGATAGATAGTCTATCACACTAGGATCATTACACTCGGTGGTATCATTTACCTTCAAAAAACCCACCGTACTAGCAGGGGTATGGCCAGGGTTACGGTGGGTCGGTCACGCATTCGACAAAAGTGAATGATGGTTTACTTTTGATACTCTCTACCACCAAGTAATTAAACAACTTTAAATGGTTTTAATCGCGTTTATTTATCATTATTTTTGTCCCGACGTTTCACTTTGCAGTGATCGTGGTCACGGTGTGACTAATTGGTTTTATTTGTTTATTTTTTTTAATTACTATGTCTAATAATCGCTAAAACCTTAGACAACATTACTCTTTACCACCGTTTGTATGTATATTTACTTCTGTGTCGTTACCTCTTCAATTTCTTCCACAGTACGGCCGAGCTCCTATCCACTGGGCAGCGAGCCGAGGCAACGTCGAGATAGTCAACCTGCTTATCGACGCCAAATGTGACATAGAAGCTGCTGATAAGGTATATTTACAATAAAAGTGTATGAACCGCTTCCTTGGTATCTAAAGTCGTTCACCTCAGTTTAACTAAGAGGTATCTTTCATATTTAAATATAAACTCACGTTAGGGATCGAATATGTCGACCCGGGTTTCGAGCATATCAGATACTGATTATCAGGGCGAGTGCGCAGCTATGTCTGCTTAATATATGCCGCTGTAATAGTATGATTGCCGCCGTTTTTGCCGGATATATGTGTGAAAAAAAATATTAAATTACAGGCACAAGAGACTTTTAACATAAGGTGGTCCTCGTGCTTGTTCCGTAAAAAACACATATACAAAAAATTAAAAAAAATATATAAAATAAATTTATTTATTTTTTAAACAAAAAAAAATAGTCTCAAAATGTTTGTTAGGACTAGCAGAAGTCAAGTCTAAAAAGTTTTTAGCATTTTTCCAATAACCCTGTATACGCTTGGTAAGATGAAGGAGGTTTTTGTATAGTATTTTTATTTCTAATAATAAAATCAATTTATTTAATGTAACTAAGAATTATAAATAATACAGGCCCATAAAATGTATAAACCTTAAAAAAGTTTTATAATGACATAATAATTTCAATTTATCACCTCTTTTCTGCTAAGTGCTGACGCGATGAGCGATGCGTCAGGTTTCCGACCGAGAATACGAAACAAGACACCCTCTGGCCAAAATTCAGCTTTAATGAATGTCTGGAGCTCGCGAGTCGCACTCTCACAAACATGTAAACTACAAATGATGTAAAGGTCACTTTGTGACGATACTCCAATCGCTGAACTCTTAGATTTATGTTAGTTCTTAGATCTTCAACGTACCCGGAGCAATGCAAGCGAGACGCGTTGAGCTGCGTTGACGGCAAAACTGGGCCAAACTGATGCTTCTCGTCGCTCCTCTAGTGAAAGTTGATCTTCTTCTTCTGCCTCCTTACTTTTAACCTTAGACCACTATCTCTTCTGATGGATTAACGTACCTTCTAAAGCTTAGAAGCGCTCAGTAGTAATGCTACTAGCGGCCAACCATCCAAGTCATGACCGCGGCGAACGTTGCTTTACTTAGTTGATCAGTTAACAATGGCGAAGCAAGCTACACTTTGAGCATAAAAAAACAATAAATAGTAACACATACGTCTATTATAAAAAAAACAAGAATGTTTTTTTTTCTCAATTATATTGCATATTTTTAGTCTTTGTTGTACATATGCTCGACGATCACATTTACATATTATTGTAGGTATTGGAGAAGCCATATTTACATATATAAATAAACTTAAACGAGTCGTGAAGTACATTTCTTCACAAAACTTGGTCTGGCTATTTATTTCCTTTAATAACATAACTTCAGAACAACACAAAAAGGCAATAATTTTGAGAGCAACGTAAAAAGATGGCGGCGGGCTATATTGGCTTCTTCATCCTTTATTATTTACGAAAGGTTATTTTCGGGAGTCAATGTTTGATGAGATTCTGCCGATGAAGTTTGGATGATATTCGCAGAAAAACATCCTTCCTGTGTATATAGAACAAATTTCTTAGGAAATTGGAATAATTCTCATAAGTAAACCTTACGTATTGGGTAAGTATATACAAGATTGTTTCCGTCTGATTTGAACATACTTTATGATGATGTCAGATAATATAAAGATATTCAGAAATATTATATATTTAGGTTTTGAAGCAGTGATAGCTCAGTGGCTTTGTCTATGGACTGCCGCGCAGCAGGTCCATGGTTCGAATCCCGCCGCGGGCTTGAGCTTCACAGCATGGTGGAAGGGCATTTTTGTGAATGCCCGCCTGGCTAGCGACCACCCTCAAGTTGAAAATCTGTCGCCAAGCACCTAACGGTGTATTCCGGCAACTGTCCTTGAGAGCCAGTCATTCTAGTTTAAGCCTGTTAACACCTTCGACCACATCATCACTTACCATCACGTGAGATTGTGGTCAAAGGCTTAAATATCAACAAAAAAAAAAAAAAAAAATTTCAAGGGATGAGAATTATTTTAATCATTTACGCATGTTTTATAGCAGCATATACATATAGCGAAGTGGTAATAGTTATGACTGTCGTGTCGCATGTCCTTGGTTCGATCCCCAGCGTTGGCTTGAGCTTCACCGTATGGTGGTAGGGCTACGAATGCTTGACAAGCAAATCTGTCGCTAATCACCTTACAGTGTGTTTTAAGAACAACTGAATTTCGCTCAGCACACGATAGTGCTTGTAATCATATTTAGAAGTAATTAAGAAATTACAGGCACATGAGACTTAGTAACTGGTACAGTTGTTATGTCTTAGGGTGACGGGCGCAGTGCAGGTCGTCCACTTATGAAGAAATGTTATAGTTATAACATCAGATGGGCCTCATCAAGCCTGGCGCGCTTTAGGTCTACCTACCTACATATTATAGACTACCTATCTACATTTTATAGATTATAGATTACTGACAACATTTATAATATGTACTACCTATAGAATAATAGCATACATAAAGCTAATCATAATGAGAGTGTATCTGCCGACAAACTGCTCTGTAGTTTGGCAGAATTAAGATTTAGAAATATAAATGTAAGTATGCAAAATGAAAAATAAATGAAAAATAAAGTACAAAGCTACAGGTAGGTACAGCTAAAAGTGTTTTACATTTATATACATCGCTGTATCTGTCCTCACGGGATTATTTTACGGTGCGTGCCGTGTCAGGAGAGATCTGGGCCCCTACTCTAATTCGTCGAAGTTTTAAACTTCGGGTCCGAAATAATGGTATCCGCAAAACACGTATTGCCTCACTTTTGTTTAACTTCGTTCGTAGCATAGACTAGCAAGCATTTGCCTGTGTAGATTCTGAATAAGATATTGTTTAAATCGGATTCGTATGGTTTGTACATTTTCAAAATATGAAATTATAATTTATTCATAGGTAGTCAAATCCGAGTTGTAAATATGCAGAGATTATATGCACACAAATACTAATGAGGATATAAATACCTATGGAGAACAAAGAAATTAACGTAAATTCTAAATACGAGTATCCAACTTCTAGAACAGTACCGACATCTCTCGCTGATCCATAACTACATAGGACTCTCACTCTTACCACGTAAAAATGTTCTTTAACTTCTCTCAGTTAAGATTTAAAATTGATTGAGGCATAATAGGGTTCTCAGAGTAGTATGAGAGATTCCCTAGAGGGCAGGATTTGTGATGAACGATGCGATCCGACCATAGATTATATGAAACAAAGAACTTCGTACCGCTAATTCGATTTTCGTTGTCTGAAGTGTCACTCGTAACACGAAAAACGAAACTTCGTTGAATTGTAGTAGCGGCCCAGAGCTTTGCGTGGCTATGCGATAGAAAGAGAGACGCCTTGTAGGTTAATATAAATATTAGAAACTCCGTGCTTTGCGAGCTGAAGTGCACGTTATTGCTTCGTAACTATAGTAACTAGAGTTTTAGAAGCGCTGGTAGCCAAGTTAACCTAGCCATTCTTAACCGATCAGCTAAGTTAAGCAACGTCCGCTGCGGTCATGAGCTGGATGGCTGACCGCTAGTTACATTGCTAATGAGAGCTACCGTGCTTCGAAGGGCATGTTAAGCTGTTGGTCCTTAGTTATATGATCTACAGTCGGTTTTTTTAGTCATTAAGAGATTAGGTTGTATCGCTGATATTTTAGGTGCTTACATTCTGTTGGGATTCAAGGAAATCAATACATATATTCCTGCCCTTTTCCCCTGCCATTAGAGGTGGGAGCTATTTTGTCATCACATAATTTACTTAGCAAGCAAAAATATTGCAAGAATTACAATTTTATTAATATAATAACTAGTGGGCTTAACATATTTTTTTATTTAGATACTTACACAAAACAAATTACAGTCAGTTTTCTTATGTCAATTATAAATGTTATACATATTTTTACTATAGTTTAAATTCCGAGAAGATGTAAAAGAAAGTACCAATCCGCAAATCAAACTAATATTTGCAGATTGGTACCCTTAAACTTGCACAATATATAATTAGAACTAACAATAAAACAGATCATCCAGACACAACGTGGCTGTTGTGTCCGAATTACTTAGCTTAGGTTGAAGAATATCTTTTGTAGTTATAACATATTATCTGCCAAGACTAGGATTAAATACTATACTAATTCTGGATTCTTTTTAACAGGTTATTATATTGGCGAGCCATTCTGTATTATTTTTTATCGATTGGAAGAGCAAAGAGATCAGTGACTTTGGCTGTACGTGGTCTATGTTTAATATTAAAGGGTAAATGATATAACAGATCGGGGGAATCAACTACACAATGTATAGTTTCATACAGGTATAAAAAGTCGAAATATTTCCTACGCGTTTTAAGGGACTGCAAATAAAATTTTAAAAACCTTCGTTCTTAATATAATTCAGAGCGTCCTAATAACTGTACAGCATGAATAAATATCTTTGTATTGTTCAGTTTGGCATGCGGCCACTCCTCATGGCGGCGTGGCATGGTCATCTAGATGCAGTGAAGACCCTCGTCAAAGCAGGTGCATGTCTCGCTGCTACTAACAAGGTACGTTAATATTATTTACATAATATTTTGATGTAGTCGTCAGAGCATAATGTTTCACCAATTATTGCAGCAGTGATGACTCAGTGGCATGGGCTATGGATGCCGCGTAGCAGGTCCATAGTTCACCTGACGGTGTGTTCTGGCAGCTGTCCTTGAGTGCCAGTAATTCTAGGTTAAGCCTATTAACACCTTCAACCACATCATCACTTACCATCAGGTGAGATTGTGGTCGAAGGCTTACCTATCGGCAATAAAAAAAAATTTTGACGTCTGGATCTCCTAAACTTGCGATTCCGAGGAACTTTCTGCCTCGCATATAGCCACTATGTGGAACTGTCTGCTATCCAAAGTATTAGAAACTTTAAAGAACCGATACAACTTAGGAACCTTCAAGAAAAGACCATATTCTTGATACCTCTGGTGTTCAGTATGTCCCTGGGTGACGGTGATCACCTATCTACTAATAAGCGAGCCATCTGCTCGTTTGTCCTCAAATACCATGAGAAACTCGTGGAAAGCAAACACACGCATGTTGCTGGCATATGTTTTAGAAGACCTTTTCACTGTGATCCTACTGGACACTTCAATATCATGGTACTTGACCGTGATACCCCGTAGGTTACGAATCAATCATTTATTTTCAAATTCAAATTAAAATAATTTATTAAATTTTAGGCGTCTACGACGCTCTTATGAGGTTCAATTACAAATTTTTGAAATAATCTACATTGTCCTGCCACGTTCAGCAAAATAAATGTATAGAGCCACTGCGAGAAGAACGGGCAAGAAACTCGGGGCCATTCATTTAAACGTCTTTTAACAATATAATACGGTTATTACAATATTTGTTTAAATTACGTAGGAGACAGGCGCTAGCTTGGCAGAGGCGGAATATTCCAAGCATTTTTGTCGTTTAAGTAATCACAAACTGTGTAGTAGGATTTCTTAATCAAAATGTTTTATGACATGGAGGATGATAGAATAGTTTTTCATTTAAAGCCCTTTTCTGTCGTGTGAAGACCTCATTGTGTATTTTGAAATAAGAAGAATGTGATTTAGCTTAAAGACATAATACTCGAATATACATACAGGGCAGTGTAAGTATTTTACATTTTTAGGGTTCCGTACCCAAAGGGTAAACATGGGACCCTATTACTGAGACTTCGCTGTCCGTCCGTCCGTCCGTCCGTCTGTCACCAGGCTGTATCTCAAGAACGGTGATAGCTAGACAGTTGAAATTTTCACAGACGATGTATTTCTGTTGCCGCTATAACAACAAATACAAAAATTTGGCCAAGTGCGAGTCGGACTCGCGCACGTTAAAACAAGAAAAGGTTAAAATGAAGTCTAATGTTGTAGAGCTAATGGTACGGAACCCTTCGTGCGCGAGTCCGACTCGCACTTGGCCGATTTTTTAAATAAAGGCTTACAAGTGTCTAAAGACCAAGCCTTGTTTATAACTTGGATGCACCTTTTTGTAGTTTTTGTAGTTACTAATGTGACTACGATATCCAGATAACCAGAGTCACGAGGAGTCGATAGGGAGGTTTTTCTTCAACAGAGCAAGTCTGACGATTTCCGATCTGACGATGATGTTAGTACTTATAAATGCACATTTTTTCTTGTTTTAAGCCAAAGTAAAAACGCTTTAATAGTTATTTGTTATACAAGAGTGCAAAGTTGCTTTTTAACCGCGTGTTCAATTTTGATGACCGAGCAAGCGAAGGATTGTAAAATTGAATCACGAGCGCAGCGAGTGATTCAAAATTAGAATCCTGAGCGTTAGCGAGGGAATCAAAAGAGCACGAGGTGAAAAATCTTTGCACTCGAGTGCAACACGTAACTTTTCATTCCACCTCAGCGAGGAAATAAAGAACCGCGTACAAAGCAAATTGAAAAAAGAACACCAAGAAGGTTCCGAGTCTGAGTTTTTAACAAATTAAAAAAAAGTTGTATGATATATTCGGCACCATAGAGGTAGCAGTAAATAGGTAATGTTTTTTTTAATTCACAAACTTAGTGCACACGATGTTCTAAATTCAATTTACTTTATCCTCTAGAGAATAAAAACGGATTTTCCACTCAGATATTGAAGATTAAAAATACTCTTTCCGGGATGGTGGGATGAAAAAATTAATTCTCGTCCACAGATGGCTGGCACTTAAATTTTTTTTATGATATCGTATTTTCAGAACTTTTATTATTTCTGTCGGAACTTTCACTATTTCTGTCAGAATTTTTAATAATTTAAAAAGTTTTATAATGTATTAAAAAGGCAGTCTATGGCTTTGAATAATTCTTACTTTATACTCTTAATAAAATATTTGCAATATGGGTAAGGTATATATATAATCTGTAACTACATTGTCTCTAAAGGCACTTCTAAAAACTTTTACTATTTGTCTGCTGAACTCCCATAAAAAGCTAAAGTTACATTGACTCAGAAGTAATAAAACTTAGAGTTGGTAAATTAAGGTGAACTACTGTTAAAACAACAAAAGACTTGGAAACAGAGGAAAAGTAAACCAAACAGGAAAGTGGAACGGCTGCCTTGTTTGAATTCCTTTCCATGCTAGCGTCGTTGTGAGTGGTTACACTTCTCACTGCTTTTTTCGATTTAAATAATGTTTTAAATACAACACTACAGCTACTACAATGATAACATTTAGACAACCTACAGGCCATTGCAGACTCACAGGCAGTGGTTAATTCGTAATGCTCCAGCCAACTACTAGTTGGCAGCGTGCCCATCATGCTGGTATTTCATTAAAATATAACACAATGTCTTAGATTTATTTTAATTAAAAACAAAATTTTAAAATGATGCTAGGCTTAAGTATTAGGCAATCATAGAATGTGTGGTGTGGTGCATAATATTATTTATTTTACAAACATTACCCAAGGATCTCGTAATTTTCAGTTTTGTCACCCGTCCTTAAAGAATCTATTATGTCCTGCAGGAACTCATTATTGCTGTGTTTTCTCATTTTCATAGTCTCCAATGTTTTCCATAGTCACCGGAGCCCCCATATACTATGCCATACATGAATTGTACTTCAAAGTCATTGATCTCTCATACGTTTAATAAAGAATAAGAGTTTCGTGCTTTGAGGAATAGTTTTGTATTTAGAGCTACGTTTATAACAAAATTCACCTGTTGGTAGGAAATAAACTAGTGGAAGATCTCGATCAAGGCCCAGAATAGGACCTGGGTTCCAGAAACGTTTGCAGGAAAATACTACCTAATTGATTTCTCATGTAAGGCATTTCTAAAGTTATACATAATAATATGTTCTTAATGTCCAACATCATTTTGAATATATCTTCCAACAGAAACAGAACGACATCTTGCAGTGTGCATGCGCACGCGGTGCCACATCCGTGGCAGAGTACGTCATCTCCCTCGGCGCCAGGGTGCAGACCCTGGACTCTGCAGACGACGCACCTCTCGCTCTGGGCGCCCGAGCTGGCCATACGACCATAGTGGAACTGTTGCTAGAGAAAGGCGCCTATATCGACGCCGTTAATAAGGTATGTACCCTAAATCCTTGACCAAACATGCCCTCGCCTTTGGAACTAGGTCCAGTTCCTGGGCTCTGTTAGTGACGCCCTGCACAAAAACTTGCCATACGTTCATAGAGGAATTGATGCTAAAAAGAAACCTACATTCACGCTGTTAACAAGACATATCTCATACTATGTCATCTCCTTGGCTGCCAGCATCTACTTAGCTAGACCTTATAGGCTCTGCCGATGACACCCTGTTCTTTCTGGGCGCTCTTTGCTGAAGGAGGTGAATATCAACGTTGTTTACAGGATACTCACTTATACTTTGAAGCAGTGATGGCTCAGTGGCATTGGCTGTGGACTGCCGCGCAGTAGGTCCATGGTTCGAATCCCGCCTCGGGCTTCAGCTTCGCCGCGTGGTGGAAGGGCATTTTCCGAATGCCCGCCTGGCTAGCGACCACCCTCAATTAGAAAATCTGTCGCCAAGCACCTAACGGTGTGATCCGGCAGCAGTCCTTGAGAGCCAGAGAAATTACAGGCACCTGAGACTTAACAACTATGTCTCGAGGTGACGGGCGCAGTGCAATTCGTGACTTGTGACGAAATGCATCTGTTATAGGCCGAGGCTAGTCCACTTAACATCAGGTGGGCCTCGGGTTCGTTCTGTTACAATGATATTAAAAAACTCCTGTAGGACTACACCTAAGGCACTTGAATGAAGAAAGGAACAGAATGCTACAATAACTTGGTCCGCTCACTGAGCTGCTTCTGCACCCGAGCGGGAGTTGCACCCGAGCGGGAGCTCCTGTGGCTGCTGCAGCCCCGCCCTTTTTGTCAGTGATTAGTTACGCACACATAGCTGTGCATGTAGTAGTGAAGCTTTTATTATCTACCGTTCTTTGATGATGTGTCTTAGGTACCTATATATGTCAAGTTTACAAATATTTAAGTTGATTCAATTGCGGTTCTTAGGCGGCTATTTTTTTCCATTGTTAGATTGGATTTCGCTGCAAAGACAGTTTCGCCTTTAGATATAGAAAGAAGATATCTATTTGGCAATACTTGTATTCTACTATATAGTCTGAGGTATAGACAGATAGAACTACGGCATGCCATTAGTTTAACATGATGGATTTAATTCAATTTTGATAGTTATTGAGAATGTACTCAAGTCCCAAGTCTATATTTATTTGATGTTATGTCTGTAAGGCTTCATTGTTTTGTGGATTTAAAAAAGATAAGCACAAATTCATAAAAGATAAATAAGAAGTAAGACAATTGAACAACGCTGCGAAGACAAAAAAGGGGATAATCCAAGGATTTTTTCTCTCAGTTTATATTAAAATGAAGAAGATGCTTGTACCCATTTCCACAGAATAAAATGCTATTTCATAACGGCAACTCTTCCGTTAGTAAGTAAAAAACAGAACGATAAAAAAAAATCTAAATTATTCTCAGAGAGGGGACCTATCTATATACGTATACATGAATATCTAGGTCATTTCAAAATACTTACTGATATTATTTTATATGCAGTGGCTATTTAAAAAAAGTTCGTAAAATTTTATCTTATAATACAAACGTTCTACTTATACAGGGTTATTGATAAATGGCTAACAACCTCTTAGGGTTAACGTCTGCAAGTACTAACAAACATTTTGAGATGACTGATTTTTGTTTTGTTTTTTTTATATTTTATTTATTTTTATAAGTACGAAGACCACCTGATGTTAAAAGTCTCTTGTGCCTGTAATATATCATAATAATATATTTTTTATTACTTTGCTCGATAAATTGCTGATTTGCTAAATTAATATTCAAAACTATTCAAAGGGTGCAGTGCGTTGCGCAAAGATGCCGCGGTCGCACTTTGCTCGGAGTAGGCTTTAAAACAAACAAAAAAAATATTTTCAAAACAAACAAAAAACTATCTCAAAATGTTTTTTTAGGATTAGCAGAAGTCAACCCTAAGAGGTTGTTAGCCATTTACCAATAACCCTGTATATCGAAAATTAAAAATACCTGAATAGCGTAATGCTCAAATTAAAGTTTTTCCGTGATGTCATGGTTAATACTGAAATTATAGATATACACTTTAGGCTGGCCAGCACTCTCTTCTACACTATATCTTCCAATTGCTAATACAGATGTAGGTACTTACACGCATAAGTATAATAAAATAATAGTTAAGATATACTACGAGTATAACTACTATGGTTCCTACAGGCGCCTACGTTTTTTGAGCACTTGTATTCTGGTCCGATCCCACATGGTTTCAGTTATAATTTTAAACCCGAAATCATGTACCCATGTTTTAAACAATAAATATATCTTTATCTTAGGATGGCTTTCTTACTGGTTAAGGCTTGTGTAATGATTTTCTCAAAAACGAAAGAAAGTTTAACAACAAAACACAATAGTTTGCGTTTAATTTTGCACATTGTTCTATTTTTTCATTACATGAATGTTTTAGTAAAAAAATATAAGTAAATTATTGTTTTTGAAACTACATGTTAATTTTAGAATAGAAAGTTTTATTCCAACATGATTTAGAAACTGAAATTACTAAATACAAACATAAAATTCCACACTATACTTCCACAACATTACTAAGTACAAAACGCAACGTGCATACTTTTTCTGCGTCGCGTTAAGTGTCAAAGGCGATAAAATGGCTGTTTAAGGCTCCAAAAATATATGTATGAGATATGTATCTCATAAAATGTCATACAAAAAAGAGATAGACATAGGTATATTTGGAGCCTCCCTCCTATAACATGTTATCCAGTAGATAAGTAAATAATACTAACTTACTGGACAGTAGGAGATTCCAAATTTAGAGATTATTAATTTAGAGATGTTATGGCAACATTACATTCCATTTTTGAGAAAATATATCTAATGGCAATTCCGCCTAATTTACAAACTCCACGCAGCCAAACCGGAAGATTTTTCGATACCTTCCCTTCTACACAAAGCATCCTCAGGAGGTCTTGACTCTACAAGCACACGATCGAGACATTGCTCTGGGCTGCGTGGCACTTTTGACGTAAAGGCGGATTAAGAGTCACTAGTTTTTATTTAAAGTGTTTTATAAAAATGTTAAATTTATGTTAACTTAAAATATTTGTGATATTTAAATATGAATGCCCGCTAAGTAACGCCTGAATCTATTCATTTTCATATCTCCTACTTTCAGTTACAAATTATTTACTACTTTACTATGCAGACAACACCGTCGTCATTGATAGGTATAATATTATTATATCATAATTTATAAAAGGCATTAGTATTCCACACCGTGGATAAAATCCAGGTTTATAATTGAATTGCTTTTAGGACCGAAGGAAAGCTCAGAATTTTACACGAATAGAGAAAATTATTTTTAGAGCCGACGGGTTCACAGGGTGTGGTCTAAAGTTTTAAGTTCAGTTCAGCTTTCCGCGTTCACCATACCTATATATGGGTACTTACTACACATAGCAAGCAGTCGAGTTATATAGTATGTCGTATAGTATAGTATATAAGTATAGTCGAGTTATACACAGTTCTGCAATCTATTACAGGTCACAAGTTCCAAACTCTCTTCTTTTCAAGATTTTGGCCTGTTTCTTTAATGTTGTATTATATACGTACAAATGATTTCAAGCATTTCAACACATGCTAAGCAAACACCACATTTACAAATTCGGGAAACGAACCTGCATCTGTAAGTTCTACGCATAATTATTTAAAATAAAGTGGTATTTGTGATCAATGCCAAAGGCGCAAGTCAAACCCATTTATTCAATTTATGCGTCTACGGCTATCTTATAAAGGATATTTACCCATTTTAGTAAATAATACTGGATAACTTACGTGAATCAGTCAGATAGCTCCGAATATAGTTCCAACCACATCCGGTGGTCTTTTTCAAGGAGAAAAAGCTATCTGACTGATTTACGTGAGTTATCCTGTATTATTTACTAAAATGAGTGAAAAATCACGTTAGTTTTTATAAAAAATAAAAATATTTTCCGTCTATTATTGAAATATTCTAAGTAGTAATACCACATTCAGCAAAAAAATGCATAAAGCCACTGCGAGAAGAACGGCAAGAAACTCGGGGCCACTCTATTTTGATATCTTTTAAAAATAATGACAATATTAGTTTAAATTATATAGGTGACAAATGGCTTGGCAGAGGAGTAATTATCCACACATTTATGTCGTTTAAGTCATCGGAAACTGTGTAGATAGTAGTAGTATAAGATTTCTTAATCAAAATGTTTTTCACTTGCAACTTGAATTTTCCTTCTGTGAGCGTTATCTTTGGGAACTTTATCATAAAACTGCACGCAATTACTTATTAAAGACCTTTTATTATTAGAGAGCCGTGTGTACCCTTGAGAGCCAGTAATTCTAGGTTCGCCTAAACAACATCTTCAACCACATCATCACTTACCATCAGGTGAGATAGTGGTCAATGACGAGCATATCAGCTATAAATAAATGAATCACGTAGCCACTTATTATAAAATTATGATTATAGACCGAAATAATAACGTCTTGTCTAAGGATTTTTCAAAATATAAAGTATATTATGCATTTAATGTCACTATGAAGGTTATAGATACGTCTGACTCCTATCACAGGTACAAACAAAAAGAACGAAACTATAGATGGTACTTCAAAACAGCAAGTCAATCAAATGACTATCAATGAATACTTTTTTTCAACGTATTTTTTTTATATTGCTGATAGGCCTTTGACCACAATCTCACCTGATGGTAAGTGATGATGTCGTCAAAGGTGTAAACAGGCTAACCTAGAATTACTGGCTCTCAAGGACAGCTGCCGGAACACACCGTTAGTTGCTTGGCGACAGATGTTGTACTTGAGGGTGGTCGCTAGCCAGACGGGTATTCGCAAAATGCCCTTCCACCATGCGGTGAAGCTCAAGCCCGTGGCGGGATTCGAACCATGGACCTGCTAGGCGGCAGTCCATAGTCAATGCCACTGAGCTCTCACTGCTTCAAAATAAATCAACACCACCCACATGCCAAATAAAATGATCCAAATCTAAATAACCACAATCCCTCTACCTAACCCACCACCACAAATCTACCTACACGAACTGATTATCCCAATGGCGGCGCGGGCGTGATTAATTCGTTGAATGACGCAACACACAAATTGAATTGTAACCCATATTTAGGCACTTTCACCGAATGTGTGATTAGAATTTACAATACGACCCTTATTTGTGTTACCTTCATTCAATTTAAAGTTATTGTTTGTAAACGAAGCAATAATACTCGAGCGATGACAGATATGGACTGCCGTGCCGTAAGTCCATGCTTCGAACCCCACCGCCGTCTAGAGGCTAGCTATCCCTCAAGTAGTAAAATCTGTAGCTAAGCACAAACAGTGTGTACTGGCAGTTCTTGAGAGCCAGCAAAATTACTGGCACATGACGGGCGCAGCGCAGCTCGTAAGTTGGGACGAAATGCATTGGTTATAGCCAGAAGATACCGCTTAACATCAGGTGGGCCTCGTGCTTGTTCACTCAATCACAATCCTCTGAAAAATATTAACTAAGCCTTCACTTAAATATCAGTCCTCGCCTTTGGCTCTGGCTGTTAAACGTCTCGGCTACAATGACTTATTTTCTGCACTAGTTGCAATCTACCATTTTAACTTTCAATTACCGAAAAGTATATTTGGCCAAACGAAGTAATTGTCTTTAGTATAATTGATAGACACCGCTCATAATTCCTCGCACATCTATCACTATATCTCTATCATCGAAAAGTTTGTGGACGAAAGGTGTGTGATTAATTTAATAAATATCTACTAAATTTTTCGAATACAATATCGAATATTTTTTCACTAAGAAGGAGAACTATTTATAAATTATACAAATATATCCTTCCTATTGAAAACAGTATTAAGTTATATTGTTTTTTATTAAGCACACACTTTTCGTTCACCCACACAAATTTATTTACGACATTTAGACTACTACAAAATTAAAAATTTACGAGAGGAAAAATTTAAGGGGATTTTTCTTGATTCGCGGGATTCGAACCCGCGCCCATCTACCCCTTTAGCTGGGGTATGCTCTAATCCAATTGAGCTAACATGACAATGAGTCATAACTCAAACTTTTCCTGTCATTCTTTAACCATCATATTGGGATGGAGCGACATCTACAGTTCAACTTACGTTGTCCTACAAACAGGACTAATTTTGCAATTAGCTTTAAACTTGTGAATGATGACGCAACCCTATAATTTTAATGAAACCTATGATTTAAAAAAATAATAAAACTTAGACTATTATTTGAAATTATCAATCACAAATAACAATATCTTCTCGTTTTTATTGTTTAAAAAATACCTTTTTTATATAAGCACACACAAAGTCATAAAAGTACCTTTAGACAAAGCTTTTCTTATGACTAATTTTAGTATCTATCTATATTTCTTTTTACGGTGACTATAAGTACATTGTACACCGAGGGAAATAAACGGTCTATTTCTATACGAGAGTATGTTTAAAGAAAAGTCGAAAACAGAAATAGAACTTTTTCCCGAGTGATAAAAACAAAATTTAACAAAACAAAACATTTCGCGTTTTTCTTTTACGTAGTTTTCTATTTATTTGATAACTTTTTTAGATCTGACGATTGTATTTTTTATGTTCGTTTCTAAAAAAAAACAAAAGAACGCTAGCTGGGCATGTATGGATTTTCATACAACATTCCTTCACTGCCAACGGAGGGAAGGAACTAAAGTCCATATAACTTTTCCCGCCGCATATTTATAAGGGAGATATGACAAACTTTATAACACGTTTTTGAACGAGCAATGAGACACTTGCTGAAAGGGTGTGATATAAAAATCTATGCCTACAAGTGTATGTATAGTGTCACCCTCTCGGTGATCCAAACCCAATCTGCGAAGTCACGTTCGTGCTGATTAATTGGATGACGCAACACCCGCTCAAATGGAATACATTTTTTCACGAATACTCTAGTAGATTTTACGAGTGCATAAAACAAGTCATTAAAACGAGACGTATAACAAACCGATATTTAAATCGAGGCTTAGATGGTTTTAATGCGCTGATTATAGGTACACTCTACGTTCACTTAATTGCGAGGAAATCATATTGTAAGTAATATCTGTTATTTTTTTACTGGCGATATGAATATCCTTTACTAACAAATCACTAAAAACCATTTAAAACAACACTACAGATAGGTACTACACTGAAAGTATTTAGGCAACGAAAAGCCTACTGCAGGTCTGGACGGATGATTACCGTCCTCGGCTCTCTTAATACCCTCACCCAATGGCTTGGGTCTCAGGTAATCACCAATATTACACACTTGTACCATGATGTACTTTTTCAACACCCTTGCTCGTAAAGTGAGCTTTCTTATATCTCTCTTAGGGCCGTAAACCGGACTTTAACACTCTCGTGCAAAATAATATTATACACTAGTGCGTAATAGAATTATCCCAACAAAGTTAAGTTAGTACCTAACTGCAAATTATATGCGAGTAAAAAGAGCATTTTCAATTTAACTGGGTAATTTATTCCTTCAAAGTTAAGTTAGTACTTACCTAACTACAAATTATATATGCGAGTAAACAGAGCATTTTCAACCGGGTAATACAGATTTGTAACAACAAAGAGGTTTAAGGCTAAGTACCTATATGTAAGTAACCAACAAACTTACATATGCCGCGAGCAAAAAAAAAACTTGCGCGCTGTTTTCCATAATTTTCGTACGTTGTTTGTATCGCATTTTGTGCAATATATATTTTTTTCTTCGCAAGGGTGTTGAAAATGTGCGTATGAAACTTGTGAGCAACTTGCTCATTATACACTCGGCTGATATACGCCCTCGCCTACGGCTCGGGCTGCAACCCACAGCCTCGTGTATAATGCGCAACTTAGCTCACTTGTATCATAATATACTATTATGCACTAGTGCTTAATATGTAGCCTTTATGTGCTAGAGCAATAATAAGTAGCCAATTGAAATTATTACATAAAGTATGTAGATTTTCGTACACAATAACAATAATATAAAATTAAAAGGAGCTCTCATACTCCAACAAACTTGATATTTATTCTAAACATTCTCTGTTGTGGGTCTGTTATTAAAACAGTACAAATAAAAGCGTATAATTTGGAAAGATATTATTCCAAAATTTTTCGTAGGTACGTAGTTACCTATTTATAACAAAAAATAATAAAAGGCGGCCGAGGCTGTAGCCATATGATGAGAATACATTATTTTGGTACATTCTAGGGTGCCGGGATATAATGTCAACCCCATCTCTACCCGTTGCGTTGGTGTCGTAAGAGGCGACTAAAGGTAACACACCAGAAGGTGGGCAACAGCGCTTTCTGAGGAACTGATATCTCACACTGCGATACCCAAGACGCCTGCCACGCGTGATGATTATAGCAAACTCTCCTATAATGGGGGAGGCTGAATGCATCAGATGACAATCTGGCTGATATCAACAGTACGCTCGATCTCAGTGTTCGAGTCTAACTCGCAATTGGCCGGTCATATTATTAACTAGCGCCGCGCGCGGCTCCGCCCGCGCTTGTGTCGGTTATCGCGCAAAAACATTAACCTCTTTTTGCGCAGTTGGATAAAAACTATCCTATGTTTTTTCCCGGGTCTCAAACTATCTCCATACCAAATTTCATTCAAATCGGTCCAGTAGTTTTGGCGTGAAAGCGTAACAGACAGACAGAGTTACTTTCACATTTATAATATTAGTACTGATTCTGTATTATCCTATCATATTATTTAGTAATATCACATATTACAGTATATCGCCTGTACAAACTTCATCCGTGAAAGTACCTGGATTTTCAAATACTTATTAGCTATCTTCTGAAATATAATACAGAATATTTATATTCAGTCTTATAGCGCTTTTCATAAACGTTAGTTTTATATGTACCGAGTGTTAAAACTTGGTGAAATCTTGCATGAATGTCATTGAGATTTCATACAAGTATTAAAACGAGTATAATAGGTTTAAAAACATTTATTCTTAATAAGACTCACATAGAGTCACTTACTTGAGAACTAAACTATTTGTCATTGCATTCGCCATTTAATTCTTAATAAATAAATATTATAATACTTATATATTGTAATTAATAATACATAGGTACCTACTACCCTCACACATTTCATTTCTTGATCATTGCAATCATTGTAACAGCTCGATGTCCGATATAATAAAGTTAACGAGGTGTTTTTTGAAGGCACTGAATGACGTAGGCATTACCCCAGCAAGAAAATCACTTCTGGAATAAATTGAGTTCTACAAATAATTAGTGCGTTATACGCTGTAAATGTGCCCCAAATAAAATTTTTTTGCACTTTGCAGTTTTGTTAAAAAAAAGGAAAAACCAATTCTGCTGGAGTAACGTTGTTCCAGCAGGAAAATTTTAATCGAATGATCGGAAAGAAAAATTGAGTATATGGACAGATAGCTTATATTTGTGCGTAAATGTGCGCCAAAAATTAAATTTGTGCGTCGTAAGGTTTTCGAGATATTTCATTTCCTGCTGGAGTAACGTTTAGCAAAATCTTATTTCTCGAAAACCAATAATTGTGCGACTTTACAATCAAAGTATATTAGTAGCTCTTAATTTGTGCTTATTTGTGACACCATTAGGTTTTCAAAATTCTGTACCATTTTTATGTAATTATGCAATAACGAAAATAAAAAAAATATGTCTAGCGCTAAAACAAACAAACGGTTGTACTCACTAAAAACGGTATTTGGTTCTTCTTGTTATTCCATTCATAAAAAGTAAACTTATTAGACAAAATATACACGCATTTATCAATAATATCAATATATGTCGCAACCGACAGTGTCATAGTTAGATATCAAAATGCAAGAAATAGAATTAACTTAACATGTTTCGGTGTTAACCAAAAATTAGTGCGTTTAATGAAATATATATACTGAAAATTTCAGCTTCATATGTAAAGTATTAAAGAAGATATGAACATAAACTAAAGCAACAGCAAGATTTCTGGTTATCCGACCAAATTCGAAAGATAGCAAAAAAGCGGCGGTTTCGTACATATTGATGGTCTTCTTTAATAAGTAGTATTAATGGAAGCTTTTGTCCGTACAGTCACACATAAAATACTTTAAGAGGAATTTGTGTATATTTTTATAAAAGGTATTGTTTAGATTTTTATTTTGACGAAATATTTTTTTTATTGTATATTCCTAGGCTCAGGCAACTTATAAGATATTAAATGAAAATGCAGTTTATGCTTACATTCTTTCTATTTATTTTTATGTAATTATAGGTTACCTACATACTAGTAAGTAAATTTATTTTATAGTCTTACCTTTCCGAGTTTCCAGGTAATCTAAAAAAGTTATCTCTGGGTGCGTTATTGTCGAATTCATGGAACAAAAACAGCACATATATCCTATTCGTCATATTTAGTATGTACATGAACTTATTTAAAGAAAATTACACACCGTCCATTCGTCACTGCGACGCAATCGGGACTGTCTGCGTACTAAGCGCGGGCTGAGATCGAGGCGCGTAGGTATAACTCGCGTTTCGTCCGTTTCTATGAAGTTGAAATACTGTACAGATAACATTACCGTGCTATATCAGTCTGTTTCCCATGATTTTATAGCTGTGCGAACTTCAGTCGACTTCTTCGTTGCAATCGTAGGTATAGGTAAGTTGAACATATGGTTGATATTTTAATGAATGTACCTACGAAGCAATAACAACTATGTACTATTATTTATTCTGTGATATGATTAACTAATTGCATCATCTAACTATCGTAAAGCTAATAATAATTTGTCTTTGGACTAGCAATTAATGAAAAACAACTCAATTAATATACCAAAAATGTATTCATTTCATTAAAATGTGAATGAATGTATTCATTTCATAAAAATGTTTGATGTAGTAATGTAACCCGAATAAATTTTGTACTACTCTTTATTGTGTAAACTAAAAATAACTAGATACACCACGGTACTTACGTATAAAAAAAACCTTTTATATAAACTCAATATAAAAAGCAGTTATATAATTTCCCTTAACAGTTTTATGCCACAATGTACCCAGGCACAATATGTGTACACCTGTTAGTTCAGCAAAGTTAAGAAGATCATCAATATGTATGAAACCGTCGCTTTTTTGCTATCTTTCGAATTTGATCGGATAACCAGTAATCTCGCTTCGTTTTAGTTTTTTGTTCAAATCTTCTTTAATACTTTACATAGGAAGCTGAAATTTTCAGTATATATTTTTCAATAAACGTACTAATTCTTGGTTAACACTGAAACATGTTGAGTTAATTCTATTTCTTACATTTTGATGTCTAACTATGACACTGTCGGTTGCGACATATATTGATATTATTGATAAATGCGTGTATATTTTGTCTAATAAGTTTACTTTTTATGAATGGAATAACAAGAAGAACCAAATACCGTTTTTAGTGAGTACAACCGTTTGTTTGTTTTAGCGCTAGACATATTTTTTTTATTTTCGTAATTGCATAATTACATAAAAATGGTACAGAAATTTGAAAACCTAATGGTGTCACAAATAAGCACAAATTAAGTGCTACTTATATACTTTTATTGTAAGGTCGCACAATTATTGGTTTTTGAGAAATAAGATTTTGCTAAACGTTACTCCAGCAGGAAATGAAATATCTCGAAACCTTACGACGCACAAATTTAATTTTTGGCGCACATTTACGCACAAATATAAGCTATCTGTCCATATACTCAATTTTTCTTTCCGATCATTCGATTAAAATTTTCCTGCTGGAACAACGTTACTCCAGCAGAATTGGTTTTTCCTTTTTTTAACAAAACGGCAAAGTGCACAATTTTTTTATTTGGTGCACATTTACAGCGTATAACGCACTAATTATTTGTAGAACTCAATTTATTCCAGAAGTGATTTTCCTGCTGGGGTAATGCATACCTGAATGACTGCAAGTCTTTTATGCGTGGGATAATTGGTCAATAGTTTGTCAGTTTTTCGTTCAGTTCCAAATTATTGTAAATGGCATCCAGAAACATATAAGAACCAAGGACAAGAATGTGAAACTTCACAAAGCTTGATACATTGGCACAGATTAAAAAGGACACATTGGTATAACATATTATGACGAAACTATGTTTGTATGGAACACGCTTCCTTATTTTTTGACAATAACTAAATAATGTTAGATTATTATATTATGTTATAACGTAGGTTAACCCGCAACACAGCTTTGTAATAAATAACGGGACATATTCCGTGCCTGAAATTCTTTCCTATCCAAATAGTTCTTTTCATTTGTCTTTATTTTCGTCTTTACGATCAAAATAGAGACAAAGTTCCACATTTCTCTCATACTTGCTGTGTATATTTGCGCTATATTGTGGTCTTAGAGAAAATTCCGGATAAATTCCTCTACATATTAGGATTATAAACGTTTCCCTCAGAAGAAAATCTTCAAGAGAACTCTCAATAACGACGATTATCGACTTTATTTAAGTAATATATTTTAGAATTCAGTTCTAGTTTCTGTGAAGCTTTTTATTTTGTATCAATACAATTTTCTACTAGACATGATTCGTGCTCATTCGAGTAACAAATCTATTCTGTATATAGTAATTAAACAACTTTGAACGATATAAATCGCGCATATTTATCATTATTTTTGTCCTGAAGTTTCTTTTTTACACGACTGCCTAAAAAAGGAGAGTTATGTTTTCAGGGTTCATGTATGTATGTATGTTTGTGAGTTTCTTTATTCCACCATAACTTCTAAACGGCTTATCTGATTTTGATGTAAAGGATTAGATTCGTCTTGATAACCCAAAAGACACTAGGTACATTAAAAAAATTTAAAAACAAACTGGTGGATTGTAGACATAATATTATGAGATAAAAAAAATATTTTTCTGCCAAACCCATCCAGTGATGTGTCAAAATGAAGAACTTTAAAAAACGATTTCATAAATATATTAAACAACATGCAAATTTAATTTCAAGGGAACGATAAATAGCCTAACAAAAATAAATAATTTGGCGTCGAGTTTTTTACTGTTTTAATTAATTTATACTTGTTTTTATACCGAACTGGACACTTGACCACTGTCTCACGTGATGTTAAGTGATGATGCCATAGATGATGGAGCGCGCTTACCCAGAAGATACCTATTCACTCGCGTTTTGAAGACCCCCATATTGTACTTAAACGGAAACAGAGACTCAAGCAGGGTATTCCATTCCCTGGCGGTTCGCATAATGAACGAAGAAGCAAATCGCTTCGTTCGGGTAAATGGAATACACCATATAGCGATGGCACTTATGAGTATCCCTGGATGTTCGATTATTTTCTTAGTTATTTTATAATTTCAAACACTTTGCAGTGATCGTGGTCACGGGGTTACTTGTTTAAGAGTTTACTTCGACGCTCTTACATTTAAAAATGCTGTTCGTTATCCGCATCATAATCATTACTTACTGTTCTCTCAATAAATAAAATAAGTAACACCTCTTAGCATTAATTTAAAATACAAAATAAAATTATGAATAATAAATACCAACATAAAAGGAAAAATATGACTACCTGGTAATTAGTTATATTCTAGCGTTACTTTGGCGAAATCCATAATTAATAATAACTATTTTGATTTTGGGTGATGGACAGTCGAGTTTTTACATGTATTAAACTTCTTCGACCTCATCATCGCTTGCCAACAGGTGAGATTGAGAACAAACAGTAGCCTTTCACTTAATAAGTGAAATTCACTTATTTAACAGAAACATAATATGTTAAAATAGATGGGATGTCAAGCATAATTCATTTCATACTTAACTTTTTTTCTAAATTTGATTACAAGCACTATCGCGTGCTGAGCGAAAGTCACATTTATAAATTATTGGAGCACAAATTGTGTTGTTCCGGACGGGAATTGAACCTGCGTCCTCAGATTTCGCGCCGGGTGCCTATTCCTCTAGGCCACCGGAATATTTCTCTTTCGAGCCGATACTTTGTGCTACAATTGTATTACTTTAACCGTCATTCTTACTTACTTACTCTTATACTTAACTTGAGAGTATAAAATATTCTAATGGTAATTAACCCTCATTGGAGCGTCATAGAATCCAAAATGACTTTTGACTTAGAATACCCGACCTAGTGACGTAATTTGCATTTTTGTTGGCTAGAAAAGAGCAGCGTCATAGACTAGATAAATAAATTATTTTGAGTCTTTGAGAATTCGTTAACAAGCTTGCTTGTGTTTTGAAGCAATGAAGCACCCCACGGTGTGTTCCTGCAGCACTTCTTGAGATCCAGTAAAGGCACATGAGACTTAACAACTGTCTGTCTCAGGGTGATGGGCGCAGTGCAATTCGTCACTTATGACGGAATTGTTGTATGCAGAGGTTATTGCTTAAGATTAGGTGGGCATCATACCTGTACCGTGAAAATCCCATAAAAAATATGCGTAGGCATATTCTATGTCAGCTACAGTGCCTACATCGTTTCTACTAGTTTATTTGTGCAAAGCAGTATCTTCTAAGTGCTTTTTCGAAGCGCTCGTAGCGAAGTTTGCTCAACCATTCTGAATCGATCAGCAAAGTTAAGCAACGTCCGCCGCGGTCATGAGTTGGATGGGTGACCGCTGGTGACATTACTACTGAGCGCTTCCGTGCTTCGGAGGGCACGTTAAGCTGTCGGTCCCGGTTGTTGTCTTAGGATGGCAGTCGTTACAGCATGGTGGTAGGGCACTTTGCGAATGCCCGCCTGGCTAGCTACCACCCTCAAGTTGAAAATCTGTCGCCAAGCACCTAACGGTGTGTTCCGGCAGCTGTCCTTGAGAGCCAGTAATTCTACGTTAGCCTGAACAACATCTTCGACCACATCATCACTTACCATCAGGTGAGATAGTGGTCAAAGGCTAACCTATCAAGCATAAAAAAAAAAAAAAAAAAGCTTAAGTACATAAAAGTTTGAAACCTTTATGTAAGTAATTACACTCGAGAGCAATGAATCCGGGTCACTTAAAGAATCCTAAAAATCTCGGAAACTAAAAATGCTAGGTTAATGCAATAAATTGTATTTAATAGACAATGTAATACTCCTTAAATGAAGGTATTAAAACTTCTTAGTTATTGTAAAGTTATATCATAAAAAAATCAAATTTGAAAAAGGGCCACTTTCGAAGATAGAACTACGAAATTACAGCATTTGGTTTTGCTTTTGTTTGTAATCTGTCATTTATGTGGGTACATAAACCATGTTGATAGTGCTCTATATTCATTATTCAAGCCGAAATTATGTCGCTTACGCCTGAAGAATGCACCAGAATACTTACAATGCTGGAAACCGGCCGGAGTCAGCGCGATACAGCCAGGACTGTCGGTGTGTCGCTGTCAACAGTACAAAGAGTTCTCCGACGTTACGAAGAAACTGGTTCTAACCTACGCAGACCAGGAACGGGCAGAACCAGGTGTACCACAGCACGAGAAGACCGATACTTGGTGAACACCATGCTTCGAAATCGCTTTCTCACAGGAACTGAACTCACCAATCAGTTTCGACGCCTCGGAGGAAGTAACCCAAGTGCATGGACAGTAAGACGTCGGCTTGCTGAATCTAACTTAAAACCCCTTAGACCTGCAAACGGCCCTAAACTGGAGCGTGGGCATCGTATTTCGAGACTAAGATATGCCCAGAGCCACGTAAATTGGAGTATTGAAGATTGGTCAAAAGTTATGTTCTCCGACGAATCAAAATTTATGCTCTACAAACACGATGGAAGACACAGAGTGTATCGAAGACCAGGGGAAAGATTCAAGCAAGCATGCATCGAAGAAAAAGTAGCCTACGGTGGTGGGTCTGTACTTGTGTGGGCCGGAATTTCTTCTGAAAGTCGCACAGAGCTGGTGATCATAGAAAACGGCTCTTTAACTAGCGTAGGATATGTGGAAGAAATCCTCAATGATCACGTTGGTCCATTTATGGTCAATTTAGGTGAGGATGCTATATTTATGCATGACAATGCCCGACCTCATACAGGTAGGATTGTGAATGACTACCTTCAAGAGATGAACATTACTCGTATGGAGTGGCCAGCGCGCAGCCCGGATATCAACCCGATCGAGCATGCTTGGGACGAGTTAGGCAGATGCGTAAAACAACGAAACCCTCCCCCACGCTTCGTGAGCTCAAAATTGCTCTCACAGAGGAATGGGAGAATATTCCCTAAAATCGTATAAGGAACTTGGTGTACAGCATGCCAAACCGCGTAAACGCAGTAATGGAAGCACGAGGAGGCAATACGAAGTATTAAAATTCAAGAAAATCGTAATAAAGTTCAAAAATTTCATGTTTCCTATTTTTGTTTTAAGGAGAGATCAGCAGTTTTTTTCTTTATGTAATTTTGTGTTAATAAAATGTATGGTGACTCATATTTTTTTTACTTTCATTTAAGGAGTATTACATTGTCTATTAAATACAATTTATTGCATTAACCTATCATTTTTAGTTTCCGAGATTTTTAACATTCTTTAAGTGACCCGGATTCATTGCTCTCGAGTGTAGAAACCTAAATTTACAAATTATTGGAATACAAAATGTTTTGAAATTTCGGCGACACAGCCGTTCCTCCGGTAGCTTAATAGATAAAGCATCCGGCGCGAAATCGGAAGGACGCGGGTTCAATTCCCGCCCGGGACAAAACATTTTGTATTCCAATAATTTGTAAATTTATGATTTTCGCTTAGTACGCGGTAGTGCTTGTAATCATAATATATAGAAATTAGAAACCTACATAAGATATCGAACCCCTGAGGTTAGATAGTTGGGAGAGCGTAGCAAATTGAATAAGCGGCGGCGACCGTGGCTAAGTTAATTATATCAGTTTAAGTCTCTTGCAGTTAGTGCCCTTGCGTTGAAACTTCTACTGCATATAGCGACAAGCTTTGTCATATTCTATAGTTTAATTCGTTATACAGGAAGCGCTTGTAATATTGCTAAGCTAATTTAGTTATTATTTACCGATGAACAAGGAATTGAACCAGATAAACAATTTTGTTCATCTGGGTGAAAAAGCTAAAAAGATATTTGCCCAACTTGTATTTGTAATGTAAGAAGCAGAGAAGGCGTTATTGCAAACATAATAATATTAAAATTATAAGGTTTTTTATTAACAAGTTTATTACCAATTGCAAAATTGGTGTCGCTCAATCCCCATGCGATGGTTGAAGAACGATAGCAAAAAGTAGATTTATGAGTCATAATGTCATGTTAGCTCAGTCGGTCAGAGCATACCCCGCCTATAGAGGTGGATGGATGCAGGTTCGAATCCAGCACATGACTATATTTTTTTCTACCGTAAATTTGTAATTTAATCCGCAGAGCAGGCGTTATTGCAAACAACAATATTAAAATTTGTAAATTTAGTAAGATATTTGGACAGTTTTTTATAGTTAGTGCTTGATATTTTCTCTAGTTAGAGCAAAGTGCTTTTAGCCATCAAATATATACCTATAGACTGGACGCGCCGTTTAAATCACGTTGTGAGCTAAATGTAGCATTTATTATAGGTATAGCCTTCTACTGCAAGTGTAGCACTTTTCTTTAGTGAAGTGCTTCTATTTTCTTAGCAATGAAAATGTATTATTTCATTAGATCGTTGACATCATTCTTGTTCAAGGCTTGGTGATGAAGAAGGAGTGGTGGCGCGAGAATGGAATGTATAATTTGAGTGGGTAATTGCGATGTGATATGATGAGATTGAGACCTAAGCTATTGGCACTTCCTGAAAGGAATTCAGGCTGCAGCAGAGAAGAACGAGAGAATACATCCTGATTAAGGACAGAAATGCACTGACCTGTTCTGTTCTTATTAGTAGCACGCCACATGCTTCCCATAAACCAGGGGTTCAGGCGCCGAGGACGATTATGCTCGGAGGAAACACTCAGTATCCAAATTCTTGAATATCTTCAGGGCAATTTTAAAGCTGCCACAACAACGTAATGTTATTTTATAGAAGCGCACGCGCGATTTTTGCTTTTTTCGTGTTCATAGCAGAACTGCAGTAATGTAACAACTTGCCGATTTGTGTGTGCCTCGCCGTTCGGTAAACGTTGTCTGCCTCGTTTGTACTCGCGAGCCAGGTAGTGCGTGGGAAAGGGAAGGGGAATAGGAACTATGCAGAAGTGCCAATAGAATACATAACAATCCTTCATTGACTGTCAAAACCAATGCAATGAAACTGCGCGCTAAATTCAAAAGCTAGTATAAACGTATTGGACTATTGATTGGCGCAAACAAGGATTAATTGAATGAGTGGTTGTTACCAAATTAATCAATCAGAATAAATATGAAAATTTTATGAAGATACAGAATAAATATCTATAATATAATATAATATATCATGTATAAATAAATATCACTCTCCATACGCTGATTAACAACGAAAGGACAAATTATACTCATGAGTAATATGTCATGTTGGCTAAACGGTATGAGCATATTCCGGCTATAGAGGTGGATGGCGCGGGTTCGAAGAACCCCACTTGACTATAATTTTTCCTATCGTTGTTATTTTGTGACTAAATCGCGGAGCATGCGTCATTGCAAAAATAAAAATATTATCTCTGTAGAAAAAATAATCATAATAAAAGTATTACCCTGTGTAAAACTGTAGATGTAGTTTTTCTTTATAGGGCGGTACCAAACGTGGCTCGAACGTTAAACCCGTTAGGTGCTTGGCGATAGATTTTCTACTTGAGGGTGGTCGCTAGCCAGGCGAGCATTCACAAAATGCCCTTTACCATGCGATGAAGCTCAATCCCGCGGCGGGATTCGAACCATGGACCTGCTGCGCGACAGTCCATAGCCAATACCACTGAGCCATCATTGCTTCAAAAATCTACTAGTACCTAGATCTAGATTTAAGATACAACTAATACGTCCGAAGAACAGTATTGAAAAATCGAACCAATCTCCCACAAACACGGCACGATTATGATGACCAAACAACAATCTAAATCGCATTTTATTTCGTGAGGTGTTTAGCATGTGTAATATTTAATAATAACAAATATTTTACTCTCGATCTTGCGCTTGAAGAGTTATGAGAAGGTTCCCATGATAATGCTTCATGTAGAAACGCGTCGAAAATTATTAACTACGTTGCGTATCGTCACGACGGCATAGCAAGAAAATTTTACATACAAATTATACGTAGTTCTTGATATTTTTGATCATTTTAAGGGTTCCGTACCTCAAAAAGAAAAAACGGAACCCTTATAGAATCACTTTGTTGTCCGTCTGTCAAGGCCCTTTTTCTCAGGAACGCGTGGAGGTACTAAGCTGAAATGCATATCAAATACTCAAGTATACTGTCTTTTACAGCTGTGAAAAAGTCAAACTTCTAAGCCAACGCAATCAAAAGGTACAGCCGTTTTTCCCGCAAATTTTCGTCACTCGTAAGGGAATCAAGACCTACAGGGAACTTCCCTCAGAATCTCATCAAAATTTGTTGCGAAGCAACGTCTTAAAGCACAGATAAAGGAATTGCGAAAAGCATAAATTGTTAGTTACATTATACAATAAACATATTTTTAATAATTTTAAAATGCTATGGATTTCATTAAGCAATAAAAATACAATAACTTTTACTTATATTATACCTACAGGTTTGTACGGAACCCTCGGTGCACGAGTCCGACTGGCACTTTTTCTGACAATGATGTATACAGGGTTATTGTTAAAATGCTAACAACCTCTTAGGGTTGACTTCTGCTAGTCCTAACAAACATTTTAAGATGTATTTTTTTGTTTGAAAAAAAATGTTTTTTATTGTGATTTTGACGGAATAAGTACGAGGCCCATCTGATGTTAAAAGTCTCTTGTGCCTGTAATGTATTATTTCACATTTTTTATTACTTTGCTCGATGTAAATATTCAAAACTCTATTCAAAGGGAGCACGGAGCGGTCCAGTGTTGCCGCGGCGGGCGCTCTTGGATCGGAGTAGGCATTAAAACATAAAAGAATATATATATACAAAATGTTTGTTAGGACTAGAAGTCAACCCTAAGAGGTTGTTAACATTTTACCAATATCCCTGCATAATTTGTAAGGAGTAAAGAGTCCAATATAAGTATTTATATAAAGGTGAAAACACAATAAGCCAAAACCTGTGTATTCGTTGTTCCCAAGCATCGTCCTCATGAAATATGACCAGGTAATTCTTGCTCGGGCAAATGGGACATTCTCGTATAACCCCCATTAAGATAAAAATATAGCTTGTGAAGTGTCAGTAAGGGTTTCTATGGGACCATCGTTAATTTTGTCATGTTATGATATAGGACGAAATTTTTCCTGACCCGTGTTCCCTGATTTGTGTATAATGCTTGGAATAAGGTCACTGGATTTTATGTTTGATTCATATTGTGGCCTTCGGACTCCTGTTTAATATTTTATGTAGCGATGATTGAAGACGTCGTAGATTATTTGTCAAGGCACAAGAGTTAATCTTTTACAATAAAATAGACAAATAAAATGGAGACTGCAATGTATCTCTCGTGTGGTGCCGGGTTAGAATTGCACCTCCCCATATCATCCCGTGGATGTCGTAAGAGGCGACTAAGGGGAAAATACTGGAAGGTGGGCAGCAGCGCCTTCTAAAGAACTGCCAACTTACACTGCGATCCCCAAGACGCCTGCCAAGCGTGGTTATTATGGCAAATACCCCTTAATAGGGGAGGCTGTGTTCAGCAGTGGACGATCCGGCAGTTATAGTAATGTATCTCCACCTTGCAGTTCTGCACACAACTTTGTTTAGGTCTTCTGTCTTGCATTGATAGAAATATACATACTTTTTTTGCGACAGTCTGGTTTTTGACTACAATGGTGGTAAACAGGTCTTACCTAGAATGGTAACTGCCTCTTAAAGACTGCTGCCACAACTGTGCCACAACACACACCGTTAGCACACAACATACACACAACCGTTAGTTCTATGGTGACAGGTTTTTGCTTTAGAGCGGTAGCCAGGTGAGCAATTGCAATATTACGCAAATATGTGTAAAACTGATGCTACTGTCGGTCACCCATCCAAGTCATGAAGGTAGCGAACACTGCTTAGCCTATCAGCTCAGGACTATTCAGAACGAAAACTTGACCCCCCGTTGTGACCCCAAAATTTCCAAATATACTGTAAGTTTATCGGTTAGGAATGAATACGCAAGCTCTTCTAAAAACGCTTCACATTGCTCCTATTGTTCAACTTCAGATATTAGTTTTTTGTATGCACAGAAAGGCCGCACAGCACTGCACATGGCATGCGAAGGTGGCCACGTATCCGCAGCCATGGCCCTGTTGTCTCGCGGTGCCAGCAAAGAGGCCAGGGACAACTCTGGCAGGACTCCACTTCACGTGGCGGCGGTGCACCGGCATACTGAGCTGGTCAGGAGTCTACTGGACGCAGAGTGCCAAGTGGACGCTGTCGATGACGTAAGTGACGAAATACAAGTTTAAGTTTTAATTATGTATTTATATTTTTACCGACTTCAAAAAAGGGAGGTTCCCAATTCGTCTGTTTTTTTTATGTTTGATACTTGAACTTTTGACTGAGTGAACCGATTTTAACAATTATTTTCTATTTAAAAGCTGATGCTGTCGTTTGGTGCCATTTAAATGTCATCAAAATCGGTCAAGCCGTTTTTTAGTTACACTCCAATAACTGAAGATATTTTCCTATATTGATGATATTATAGTCGTTCACAGTGAATGACAATCGATCCCTTAAGTAGCAAGGATCACTAAAAAGGGTTTTTTTTACCAAATAATGGAACCGACTTCAACACTCAAAATTGTGAAATAACTAGTTGCTCTCAATATTGTGATAATAGGTAATTTTGAACTATCATGGTACCGACTTCAACAAGCTATTTCACACTTTTTAACCGACTTCAAAAAAAGGAGGAGGTTCTCATGTCTGTTTTTTTATGTTTGGTACCTCAGAACTTTTGACTGGATTTTCTCCTTTCGTCGCCTCTTTCGATGCCAACAGGACGATATAGAGGAGTCCAAATATAACCCGGCACACCACGAGGTGTTTCATGTATCTGCTCCTTAATATTTAATTATCATACGAAGATATTTTTGCGATAGGCGTACACAAACGATTCTAGTGTCTACAGCGTCATTTCCTAAATTTATTATAATATACTTCACGGTAAAATTAAATAATGAACTACTAATAATATTTAATGCCACGTTGAAATATACTGTTCTCAACTACCAAGCCCATTATATTTAATAACGTACTTAAATTCTTTCTTCCCAATCCAATCTCCACATCTAGATATCCGTTTCCCATTATAACTGATCATTTCTGACATCACAGTTCAATTACAAGGCAAAAAGAAGAAAAAACAATTAAGGAAAAGATATTCCGATGAATAAAACATTCCAGCTCATTACGACTTTGCCAAGGAATTTCACACTTAAAAACTGCTAATAAGGTTGATTGTTGCAGAACGGCGTGACGGCATTGCAAATGGCCTGTGCACAAGGCTGTCGAGGAATCGTGGAGCATCTGCTGGAGTTCGGCGCTAATGTACATATGCAAAACAACGTGAGTGTCTCATATAGAAAGCTTGTTCGATAGTTAGATATAAGTAGGGGAGAATTGGGGGTTCTGCATCTGCATCGCTCTCGCTACGCTCGAGCTCGCGATGCATGACCCCCAATTCTCTCGATTATCTGCTATCCAATCCACATCAAACATACGATTAATAAGTAGTATTGTAATTACAAGGGAACCGACAACTTGTTTGCGCACGGATCATGTGTCAGATGTTTTTATTCTCTATAATCGTCTCGTTAGCGCATTTTACAACATGTATTATGTTCGCTCACTATATTCGTCGCACTGAATTAAAAAAAGCGAGGTTCCCTCTAGCTTATAAACCGCTATCGTTTTATCTGGTCAGTCTGCATTTGTTTATCTGAGCAGTTCATTTTATTTTAGACCGTTCAAGACAGATCAGTTCAGAACATAATACTTTGTCTGTCTAGTGAAACAGATGCGACCGACACATTTATAAGGCATAGGTATATAGTATCCCGATTTAAGTGTGGGTTATACAGCCGTGGTATGTTACCTAGAGTACGTACGAGTACGTATAAAGTGGGGACTTTTTATGATTATTACATTTTATTATTTTGTACTCATGTCAATGATATGTGCAGTCCTATGTACCTAGGCTATCAAGTCAGCCTATATTTGGATTTTCTAGCGTACGTGATTCAACGATATTTTTTTCGTCATATTTTTTTATCAAAGATACGATTAGTCAGACTGTCATGTTGACGTAGTTGGTAAGTTCTTGTCTTCTATGTTGCGGGTACTAGGTTTGATTCCCGACAGTAGCATAAATCTCCTCATCAAGGAAAATATGCACTTCTGGTTCTGGGTGTCATTGTGTGTGTGTGTGTGAAGAAGTGAATGTTTCTAGCACCTAAGATACAAGTCTATGAATTTAGTGTGGGCTATGAGTTTAAAAGTTTTTGTTTTTAGTATTTTCTAAGATATCTATACTTTTCACTATCTATACTATTAAATAGCTTCTTAGCAAACAACAATATTACTGTGATTATATCGATACAAATATTTCTGAAAAGAATTTCTCTTAGCGATAAGACTCCATTGTCACTATCCATAGGTTACTTTACGGGCTTTTGGTTCTTTTGATGTTTTGTAGTAATCATCTTGTATAGAAAATAAAAAAAGTTAAAAAAGAGATTGATTATAATGAATAAATAAATAAATGACGGCCTATGGTTCAAAGATACAACCTTCGTTTCATGATTTTACATAATTAAAATTATAATATACGTTTTGGTTAAAATTTAACGTAGGTACCTACATATTAATGTCTAATAAAAATACTAAATAGGTAACAGTAGTGATCAGAACATTATGTGATTTTTAAATATTTACTTAAGTAGCAATACATTTTTAGTATCGTCAAAAAATACAAATCGACTTATTGATGTTTGTTTCGCTACTAATATCTAAAAGATTTAGTTATAAGGATTTTCATAAAAAGCATTGTTTTATTCGAGAGGTTCTCTCATTACTGGTGATCAATTGAAATATGTTGTTTACCAGTTAAGTGAGATCTGTAATTTAAAAGACTCGTAATTGGTATAAGTACCTGCCACTTCCTTATAGGATTTTTGTCTCCAGTTGCTCGAGAATGTGCAGCAGTCATCGCTTTACATCCCTTGACGACAGCATAAAGTCTCATTCAGATTTGTTTATCGGTTGACAAGATGAAATGAACTTTGTTTACAAGATCGTTAAGGTATACAATCGTTAAAACTTTAACCTTTCTGTTTTTTTATTTTTGTACGTTTTAGTCAAGATTCGACTTGTGAATGCATCTTTATAAAATGAGATTATAAATAGGACTGATTTGGTGCATCTACATTTAAAAGCGGATATTCAGTGGTGGGCGACGACGCTCCAGCATCCAAAAAAAGTGCAGTTATTTACATATTCGGAACTTCAAGGAACCTAACTATGTAAGTAAGTGACCTTAAAGTATTTATTGTTAGTATGAATGAATTATTAGTGAGTGCAAATTGCCTTATAACTTCGGTGAAAAAAATTAGATGCCATGCTGGCGTAGTTGTTAAGTAATTGCCTTCTACACCGGGAGTTTCGGGTTCGATTCCTGACAGAAGCTCAATTTACTTCCCCAAGGGAAATTTGTATTTCTGGTTCAAGGTGAGATTATGAGTGAAGTGAATGTTTCTGGCACCCGCTATACAAGTCATTGAACTAAGTGTGGACTGTGAGTGTGAGGATGTAAACGTATAAAGTGTAATGTGACTTAGGTACCTGTGTTGATCGGCAAACTAACTTGTGTTAACTCATGGATTTTTTATTTATAAAGCATTTTGCTATGCTAGGCTAAAACAATGTTCAGAAACAATGTTGTGTTAACTCGTTGCGAAGTTATCTTCTATTATAATTATTTTAAATTATTGCTTTCAGGCCGGGCTGGTCGCAAAATCCTTTCTGGGCCGATGAGATTGATGTATCGGACGACGAAACACCGGCGGGGTCCGAGCCTGTAGCACCTCCACCTACACCACAACCTCCTGCAAAAAAGGTGGCTCAAGAAAAGAAGAAAGACGGAGGCGCATCAAAGAAACGGACGGCTAGCAGCGGCGCTGGGTCTTCATCGAGAAAGAAAAAACTGCCAGCGGCGGTGTCAACAGAACTGTTGACGACATCCCATTTCTTTGGCTCGGACACGGATGACGTAGAATTACCTCTGGCGCAGCCCTCGATTACACAGGTAATGAAAAAATATTATTCGCTCGTTTACTTATTTTTATGGGTGTGATACTCAGTGTGTGTGTGTGTGATGATTGTTTACGGCACCATGGCCCTCTTAGGCAGGGTATTTTTTTAGTTACGATGGTGGATAAGCGTTGTTTAATGCAGGCTAGATTATTTTTGTAAACATTTATGTAACTTACTTTTGTTACAGCAGTTATATCAATAAACTGTTACGTATGAAGGTCACTTATTATTTGTTTGATTTTTTTTCAGGAGATCGGAGAAAGCAGCAAGGTGAAACCAGCGCGTGCGGCTACATTGCGGAGCTTCTTTTCACAGCGCGGAACGAGCGGGTATACAACACAACGAGATCTCACACGTGGCGGGGAGTATTACGTCGAGTTAAGGGTCTATAATTCCCGAGAAGCTGAATGTCAGCCTAGCGAAGAACGTTGGAAAAGAGCCCTGGTTACTTTAAAATTGTGTACTGACACCCAAACACCTGTATGGCGCGCATTGTCAACACTTGTAGAAGCCGGGAAAAATGAATTCAAGGCTATACAGCCAATAATGTATCCCATGAAATTACATTGAACAGTATGTTTTAACAGATTGGTACAATCGCAATTGTTTCATTTTGTCTTTACTTTATTATATTACCTTGATATTTTTATTTCTACCTTATAATAGGTAATTACTTGCATATATACTACTTTTGAATTAGTTAATGTTAGTTTTAGATTTTATGAATAAAATTTGAAATGGTTATTCTTATTTTGTGTCTAATAATTGTTTTATTTACAGCAAAACTAAAAATGAGAAATATTGAAATATTGAAATATTGAAAATTGAAATATTGAAAAATTGAAATATAGAAACTGAAATACTAATTGCAAACATTATAATAATATCTACACAGTAAATTGCAAACTAGGATTACCAAACTATACATTTAAGTATCCCATGATACCGCAATGAACAATATGTTCTAACATACTGACGCAATAATATTCAATTATTTCACTTTTATCTAACTATCTTTACTTAACTGTTATCTTTATTTTATTTATACCTTATAATAGGAAAGCATTTACAATACTTTTTAATCAACAAATGTAAGTTTTATTTTCATGAATAAAATTTTAACTGGTTATTATTATGTTATGTCTAATGATTGTTTTATTTACAGCAAAACTATAAATGAGAAATATTGGAATATTGAAATATTGGAATATTGAAAAATTTAAATATAGAAACTGAAATACTGAAATATACTACTGAAAACTAATTGCAAACAGTAAAATTAAATCTCAGATTACGAAACTATGCATTTATATTATTACCGACATCTAGGCAGGTTAATCGCTTCATATCAATTCATGCAACTATTATATTAAGTAAATACCTCAAATATTTACCTATATTTTTTAATATTTTTTATCAGTTCAAGTTTGTTATCAAGTATACCTACTAAGGAACAAGTGAGGCAAAATGGTATATTGTAGAGAGTGTAATATTGAGGTGTCTCGTATCTCGTCGCATTATAAAAGTAGTATTCATAAATCAAACTGTTTGATCAACTCTGAGTTCCCAGATGTGCAGATTATAGCTAGTGCATTTAAATCTAGAATTGTAAGTTATAAAATAAACCCTATTTCGAATAATATGCTGCCTGAGGAATTTTTGAATAAAGCCTCTACTTCAGTTTTACAATTAATAAAAAAATCATTGATCCAACACAATGCATTAAAAGTCAACATGGAATTTTTTGTGTCATATTATTTACCTAAAAATGATGAAAAAGCCCTTAAGTCATTTAATGTGCCATTTGTAAAGATTTTTTACAACTCTGATTTGATATCGTTTTATAAAACATGTGTCCAAAAGCTGATAACGAAATGTTCAGAATTCGAAATGTCGGGGAGTGGTTGGACACTAAATTCTATCAGTCATTTAGAATTAAATATTAATCAATACAATCCATTACGGGCGGGCTCATACGTGAAATTGCCGCGAGAAATTCAAAACACCAAATCATGTTTAAACATTCAAAACAAAGATGATCGATGTTTCTTATGGAGCATAATTGCGCATATGTATCCAGCAAAAAATAATCCAAATAGAGTGTCGTCATATCCACATTATAAACATATTCTGAACACTTCAGGAATGACTTTTCCTTTGAGTTTAAATGATATTAAAATATTCGAAAAGATAAATCCTTTAATTTCGGTAAATGTGTACGGTTTGGATAAAAACAATATAGTATCTGGTCCCCTCTACAAAACAAAACATCGTAAGTTGACGCATATTAGCCTGCTCCTCATTGAGATAAACGGGAAAAACCATTTCTGTTTGATAAAAGATTTCGGAAAGCTTGTACATAGACAACTTACACAACATAAATGCAGAATTTTTTTGTGTGACGAATGTTTTATTTATTTTCCATCGCAAGAAAAACTGGTAAATCACGATTGCGCTAGAGTAAAAACAATTCTGCCTCAACCAGGTAGTAAGTTATTATTTTCGCATGTTGAACGAACTCGTAGAATTCCTTTCGTAATATATGGTGATTTTGAAAGTTTGCTTAAAGAATATTCGGATAAAAGCAAATCACAACATGTTGAGAACGTGCAAATACATCAAGCGACTTGCTTTGCTTATTACATATGCTGTGAGTCTAAACCGAGTCTAAACAAATTTGTGTCTTATCGGGGCCCAAATTGTGTAAAAAAATTTATTGAAGCTCTAACTAATGATGTAATGGAATTATATCAAATTATATCAATTAAACATGAAATGATGCCGCTAACTGAAAATGAGCTGGCATCGTTTAAACATGCTACCATCTGTCACTTGTGTAAAAAGGAATTTGTAGCTGATGACGTAAAATGCGCAGACCACGATCATTTTGATTCAGCTTATTTAGGTCCGAGTCACGTGGGATGTAATTTGAATGCTAGGACATGTAAATTTATTCCAATCATATTCCACAATCTTTCCGGATATGACTGTCATTTATTTATTACCGAGCTATCTGCGATCATAGGACGTATTAATCTTATTTCAAAAACAAAGGAAAAATACATATCAATCACAAAGTTTATACCAATTGATTCCATCAATGCCGCTCAGTTGAAATTTATTGATTCGTTCAATTTTCTTAGTTGCGGCTTGGATAAGTTAGTAAAAACACTGCAGAAAAGTGACTTTAAAAATTTAAAAAAATATTATCCTGATAGTAAATCGTTTGATTTATTGTGTCAAAAAGGAGTATATTGCTATGATTATTTGAATTCGATGGAACGCTATAATGAACCAAATCTTCCTGACAAGAGTAGTTTTTTTAATAGGCTTTCTTCTGAAGATATATCAGATAAAGATTACGAACATGCGCAAACTATTTGGAATGAATTTAACATAAAAGATTTAGGGGAGTACACCGATTTATATTTAAAATGCGATGTATTATTATTATGTGACGTTTTTGAAAAATTCAGAACAATGAGCTTGACTTACTACAACTTAGATCCTTGTCATTATGTATCATCACCTTCATTAAGTTGGGATGCCATGTTATTGTTTACAAAAGTTGAGCTTGATTTAATTTCCGATGTTGAAATGTATCAAATGCTTGAAAAAGGCATTAGAGGAGGTTTAGCACAATGTTCTCTCAGAAATGCTAAAGCAAATAATAAATATTTGTCTAATTACAATAAATACGAGCCCAATTCTTATCTAATGTACCTCGATTGTGTAAATCTTTATGGATATACGATGATGAAATGTCTTCCTACCAATAATTTTTCCTTTCTAAATGAAGACGAAATTAAAACCCTTAACAACATTGAATCGATACCAGATAGTAACAATCGCGGATACATACTTGAAGTGGACCTTGAATATCCTCCACAAATACATGATCATCATTCTGATTTACCATTCGCGCCAGAAAAATGTATTCCGCCTAATGGAAAATCTCAAAAGCTAATAGCAAACCTACATAATAAATATAAATATGTCATACATTATACTCATTTAAAAGAATGTTTGAGAAACGGACTTGTACTATTAAAAATACACAGAGTATTGGCTTTCGATCAGAAACAATTTCTAAAACCTTACATTGAATTAAACACATTGTTGCGACAAAATGCAACTTCCGAATTTGAAAGGGATTTTTTTAAAAAACAGAATAACTCTATATTTGGTAAAACGATAGAAAACAAAAGAAATCAAGTTGATGTAAAACTAGTTAATGTATGGAAAGATTGTTCTAACAGAACTAATAAAATTTGCGGCGCTGAAAAATATATAAGTGCGCCAAATTTTATGAATCTCTCGATTTTTACAGAAAATTTGGTAGCTATTCAAATGCAGCCAACACAAATCAATCTAGACCGACCAATATATATTGGCTTTACTGTTCTAGAACTCGCGAAGAGACATTTATATAGATTCCATTACGCGATTATGAAAAAAATGTATGGAGAAAATATATGCCTTTGCTACACAGATACTGATAGTCTTTTATATTTGATAAGGACTGATGATTTCTACAAGGATATGAAACTTAACCTACAATACTTTGACACTAGTAATTTTAAAGAAGATAATGTATATGGTATACCTCATGTTAATATTAAACAACCTGGATATTTTAAAGATGAAATGGCTGGTGAGTTAATTACAGAATTCACAGGACTTCGCGCAAAACTTTATTGCATAAATACTGAAACATCTTCACTTAAGAAAGCCAAAGGCACCTAAAAATGTGTAACGAGGAAACTTGACATGGCAAAATATAAACGATGTTTGTTTAGGAATATTGATTTTAGAGATAGTATGTACATTATTAAATCAATTAATCATAAAATATTTACTCAGAGGTTGAATAAATTGATTTTAAATAAATCAGATGATAAGAGACAGATCACGAAAGATATAGTAAAAACTGTACCTTGGGGACATTACAGCAATATATTATAATAATATTGTATTATATTAGAAATATATCATAATAATAAAAGTGACATTTAAAAGCAACATTGAACTGTAAATAATGACAAAATTATATATCTTGTCAACTGAAAACCGTTTTATTTTGGTAAATGTTTACTATAATTCCTAACATAATAACTATATATATATTTATAAGTAATACATTTGTAAAGTTATATAGTCTGTAAGTCTTGATTTACTGGTAAAAGTTATAATTTGCTATATATAATATATGTGAAATATATATGAAATAAATTGAAATCGCATAAAATATCATTCCTTGCATTTTTCTTAACCTATCCTAATTCCTGTCTGATTTTATAAGATTATTGTTAGTGTTCGACCGAATCCAGATTTACATCGGTCACCGAAATAATGTGTAGGTAAACCCTGCGTAAGCAAGATAAATAAAACAAGTACGTGACTCGTAACTATGTTTATTAGGTTATATATTCAATAATATTACAATAAAATAAAATATCAATAAATACAATTAGATAGATTTATAAAGGTTCTGGGACACATAACTTTTTTGTCATCTTACTTATTAAATCTTGCGTTGCGTCTAAAATGTTATCATATTTATCCTCAACTACATACTGCACACTTACACAACAATCATCACTTGCTAGGGTGTTAATTTCACTGATTTCAATTTTTATTAAGTGATGTCCTTTTCCTGGTATTTTTCTGACAACGAATGATGAATCTGGTGATATTTTTTTCTTAAAACTTAACTTTCCTTTCTTATGAATTGTTTTGAATGATTTATTTTTTGTATTGGTTTCTTTATTTTCTCGAACAATATCTCTATCGTGTTCATGACTGTTCCAGATTAAATTCATGTCTTGAGCCTCTTGTAGATAGAAAGGATCAGCGTCAGCAAAAACTATGCTTGTCATTGTTTCTGTAACAAAATAAAATAATACTTATTAAATTAACCTTCATATGAACTACCAATTAGTTTTAACTGATATTATTAGTAAAAAGTTAAAATAAACACTTACCAAAATCAGGATATATGTAAACCAACAGTGCAATGCAAATTTGTCTGCTATACAGTGGAGCTGGTGCAACAATGAATTAATAAGTATTACAAAAATAATAACTAAAATATAACTAGGTACTTACCTTTTTTGGTAATAGATCACGTGGACAAAGGTTGTTTTTAAAAGCTAAATTTCTTGGAAAGCAAACATTAGAACCGCTAACATTCGATCAATAGAAATGGACATTGTAATGATTTATCTATTTAATATAAATACCCTATACAGTATTGTCAGATATCATTATGAGGTTGATAAAGCAACCCACAACTTTAGAAATTAACAACATAGAAGTAAAATCACATTCCGGAATTAACAGACATAGCGTATTACTTCCCAATACGATTCGCTGTCTAATTTGCGGTCCATCTAATTGTGGAAAGACCAATGTAATGATAGGCTTATTATTACATAAAAACGGCTTAAAATTTAAGAATGTTTATCTGTATTCAAAAACCACATTTCAACCAAAATACTGCTTTTTAAATGAAATCTTGAATCAAATTCCAGATATAAAATTTAACATATTTAATGATAACAAAGACGTTATTGACCCGGATATTGCTTTACCAAATTCTGTTTTTATTTTTGACGATGTGGCATGCGAGAATCAGACAAATATACGTAACTATTTTTCAATGGGACGGCATAAAAATATAGATTGCTTTTACTTGTCCCAAACTTATTCGAAAATACCAAAACAATTAATACGAGATAATGCAAACTTTTTAATAATTTTTAAACAGGATGATATAAATTTAAAACATATTTATAATGAACATGTTAATTCAGACATTGATTGGTCCAAATTTAAAAACATATGTTTAAAAACATGGACTTATCCGCACTCATTCTTAATTATAGATAAATATAGTGAATTAAATAATGGTAGATACAGAAGTGGATTTGATACATTTATTAAGTTCGATTGATTTCATTTAAATACAAGTCATAACTACTAAAGTCATCATTTCTTATAATTTAATGGATGTGGTAACATCGTTATAAAACATGGAAAAAAAATGGAAACACCAAATACTCGCCTCAGTTAAAACAATTAAAAACAAAATAAAACAAATAAAGGATGAAGAAGACAACACAAACTTAAATTTAAATAAAATATTTAAACCTCTCACTGATCCTCTTAATAAAATGGCTGAATCTAATTCATATAAAAGTGATATTAAATGCACTTTTGATACAAATGATTCATCACTGTGTAATTATTCCAACGGTTCACCCGACGACAAATTTCAAAGCTATAACTCTGCTAAAAGTGAAAATACATTAACCGATAGTGAATCAGAAAAACAAATACATTCAACGCCATTTAAAAATGAAAAAAAAGTAACCAATTTAGACACTCCCCTTCTATCAATATTAGAAAAACAAAATTTGCTTGATGAAAATAATACATTAAATGTACCATTTGGAGTACGGGATGAAAACAAGCAATTATTCATGGGAAACATACCAATCTCTTTTAAGGTTTTTGGTAAAACTTCTAGCGACAATGAAATTTCTTTAATGACCCTTGGAAATATAAACTACGAAATGACACCTGGTATTAAGGAACTTTTATTTAAAAAAAAGCCGGATTTAAATTTGGTAACAGAGAGAGATAAAATAGTTTATAAAGATATGTTACACAATACTAATGCTCACAAAAGAGATTTTAATCGTTTAGGCCAAATAAGAGGAGACAAAAGCATGAAGTACTGCCAAATTATAAAACCCTTATTTTTTGATCGAGATGAAGTGGAAAACAAAGCTATCAAGCGTGGAACTGGAGTTAAATCCCCAAGTTTTAAAAAAACCTATAAATCAAATACAGATTTTATTTATTGGGACGATCCTAATGAATTAATTGAAAGACTTATGCTTTTGGTGGCATCTAGAGATGCTGGTAACAGTAATCATGACAATGAAATTATTTCAATCATAGAAGAGTTAAAAGAAGCTGGTATAATTAAAGAATAAAATGACTAAGCGTTGCGAATATTTGTTTAGTCTTTAAGAATCATTCAAACATGAATGTCAACAAATTCGGCCATCACCTATATAAAAAACAGAAAAAAGATTATATAATCCAAAGCGAATGTTCTATAAAACAATCTAGTGATGGAAATTTAAACGCCCAAAATAAGATCCTTAAAAATTTGGAACATCCAATTGATCTGAATGACAGCGCAACCAAAGAATATGTTGATAAATCTCTCATTAATATTTTGAATAAAATTTCATCTAACACAAACTTGCTTATTGAATTAAATAATCGAGTTAATAAATTAGAAGTAATATTTAAACATTATAATAAACATGAGCAAAAAAAGGGTGGTAAATGAGATTCATAAATATGCAAGGGTAAATTTTCCTCGAAGACATGTTGTGATGAAAGATATTGATGACCTTTGGCAAGCTGATTTAATAGATATGCAAGCTGTTTCTAAATTTAACGGTGGTCATAATTTTATTTTAGCCGTTATCGATACTTTTTCAAAGTACGCATGGGCATATCCACTGAAAAGTAAAAAAAAAGAAGTTGTCACTCGAGCTTTTCAATCTTTATTACATAAAGGACGAGTGCCTAAACACCTACAAACGGACAGAGGCAATGAGTTCTATAATGACAAATTCAAAAAAATTGTGGATAGTTATAAAATAAATCACTACTCCACTTACTCTACTAAAAAAGCATCTATTGTAGAAAGATTAATCCGAACATTGAAAAATAAGCTCTACAAAGAATTCAGTTTCAGAGGAAACTATATATGGTATGACGAAGTTCTTAATAAAGTGATTGACATATACAACAATACCATTCATAGAACAATTGGTATGTCTCCAGCACAAGTAAAACAAAAAAATAAAGATATATTACTGGAGAGGTTCAAAAAGAATCTTACCTCTATCCCTAAAGAAAAATATAGAAAGAAATTGAATGCCAATGATTATGTGCGCATAAGTAAATATAAAGGCACATTTGAAAAAGGGTATACGCCGAATTGGTCAACAGAAATTTTCAAAATCATCAAAGTGCAAAACACTGACCCAATAACTTATTTATTAGCGGACATGAGGCATCGTCCAATACTAGGTGCATTTTATATACAAGAACTACAAAAAACTCAGCACCCTGATGTTTATCTTGTCGAAAAAGTTTTGAAAAAAAAAGCTAAAAGGTGTTACGTTAAATGGCTCGGGTTCCCTTCCAGTGAAAACAGTTGGATTAACAAAACGAATGTTTTATAAAGATTGATTATACATAATTGTAATTCAGTCTCCATCTGGTTATGACGGAAGATAGTCTTCTGAATAGATTAATCAACAAATTGCCATTTGAACTTCATCTACCAGGATATAATTTCTGTGGACCAGGAACTCGCTTAAAAGAAAGACTGGCTCGTGGGGATAAAGGCATCAATCAGCTGGACGAATATTGCAAACAACACGATATAGCCTACAATAATTCATCTAATTTACATAAACGGCGTAAGGCAGATATAATTTTACTAAAAATGGCGAAGACACGGACTACTTCTGCTAATGCTAGTCCCGGAGAAAAAATAGCAGCTTCATTGGTTAATAAAGCAATGTTGGCCAAAGTTGCTTCTGGTTCTGGAATGAAAAAGAATTTTAAAAGCATTGTATCTCACACTAAAAAGCAGATTCGTAAAATGAAACCAAAATGTAAAAAAATGGCAATAGAACTGGCATTTGCTGCAGCAAAAGATTTAACGAAAGATTTACCTATTAAACTACCACGAATTATTCCTTTACCAAAATCAGGAGGTGTTCTTCCTTTAATACCTATTTTTGCGGGATTATCAGCTGCTGGAAGTCTGGCTGGTGGAGTATCCGGAATCCTTAAAACGTACAACGAATACAAAGCTGCAAAAAAACGTCTTTCGGAGTTAAAGAGACATCATGATAAATTGGAAGGTTTAACTATAGGCAAAGGGCTATGCATTAAACCATATAAAAAAGGTTTTGGATTATACTTATCTAAAAAAAAAAAAAACTAAATCAACGGTTGCCTAGTCGGGCTCTTACAAATATAGATTTATTGAAATATTGTAATAATATTCCTTACTTTAGAGGTGTTTTTATGAGAGATAATTTACCTAAAAGACCATATCCTATTGAGTGTGGTGTCGTCAATTTAGATAGCTCAATAAATCCTGGAACTCATTGGGTAGCCTATGTGAAAATTGACGATTACATTGAATATTTTGATAGCTATGGGAACTTGAGGCCGCCTAAGGAATTTATAAAATATATGATGAAGGGAAACATTCTATATAACTATAATAATCATCAAAAAAATAATACGTATAACTGCGGTCATTTATGCCTTAAATTTTTAGAACAGTTTTGGTGTAATACAAACAAATAAATAGTGGATGTGTTTTATGTTTTCTCCAGTTTAGTATAAATTGTAGAACAGTCTACGACTATGTCTATCTCATTAAGTTTTTCTGGAAAGAAATCTATATTAGAAACCACTTTTCATCCACCTCTATCTTTAAATCATAGCTATGAGTGCGGATTATTATATTTCTCTGTTTTCAATGTTATACCAAATATATCAGATGTTAACAATATATTTAGTTACGGTGAAAAAAATAAAAGATTAAAAATTCCAAATGGAAATTATGATTTACAAGACATTGCCGACTATTTAAATAGCAAATTGGATGACTGTGAACTCAATATTGAATCCAATTCAAATACTGCAAAATGTTCTCTTTTTTGCACAAAACCTGTTAATTTCCAAGTAATAAATAGTATGGGAAACATGTTAGGTTTTCGAAAAGAAATACTAGAAGCTAATAAATGGCATGTATCAGAGAATCCAGTGAACATTCTTCCAACAACAGTCATAAGGATCGAATGTGATTTAATACACGGCTCGTACATTAATGGTTTATCTTCCCACATTATTTATGAATTTGTACCAAACGTTCCTCCAAGCTTTCGGTTTATTGAAAAACCTAAAAATATTATATATTTTCCCGTAAAAGACAACAACATATCATCAATTACAGTAAAAGTTGTTGATCAAGAAGGCAATCTCATTGATTTCGGTGCAGAAGAAATTCAGATGAGCCTTCATCTACGCAAGCAGAAATGATTGTATTTGGTCAAAACACAAAAAAATATAATATTATATCACCAAAACCAAAATTAAAAAACGGTATTATCAGCTATGCTTTCAAAAGGCATAGACGTATCAGAAATCCCAAAGTAAAAAAAATAACAAAAAAGAATAAAGATTTTTTACGAGCTCTGGGTTTCAAAATATGAATATTCTCGATATTGATAATTCACCACATTTCGACAACTCTATTGAGAGTTACGAAATACATACATATAATCCATACAATAACAGTTTTAAAGCCAATGATGAAATACGCATATCTATCCAACAACAAGACATATATGTACTACCATCTGCCAGCTCTATTTACATCGAAGGACGTGCTACGGTAACTGGAAAAGATGCTGCAGGCCATCCTACTAAAAAACCTGTCAATTTTACTAATAATCCAATATCATATCTGTTTCAAGACATTCGATATGAAATAAATGGCGTAGAAATAGATCGTATCAGGAACTCTGGAATTTCTTCTACTATAAAATCATATATTTCTATGAATTACGGTGAGAGCAAAGTTGCTGCTGTATGGGGTTGGAATATAAATGGTCAAAATTCCAAAGATGATTTCTTTAGTGTTGTTATACCACTTAATAAAATGTTAGGGTTTGCTGAAGATTATAATAGAATAATTTTAAACTGCAAACATGAACTGGTACTTAATAGAAGCAGCACTAACTATAACAGTGTTATTATTGATAAAGATGACAGTATTGAAATAGATATACTGAGAGTTCAATGGCGCGTACCACATGTGAAAGTTTCTGACCGAGAAAGGCTTTCATTACTTAAATTTCTAGAAAAAGATAAACCTATACAAATGGCTTTTAGAAATTGGGACTTATATGAATATCCTTTGTTGCCAAGAACCACAAAGCATTCATGGTCTGTAAAAACGGCTTCTCAATTAGAAAAGCCTCGATATGTTATATTTGGTTTACAAACTAATAGAAAAAATAACAAAACTAAAGATAGTTCTACATTTGATCACTGTAATTTGACTAACGTTACATTATTTTTAAATTCCCAATATTATCCTTATGATTCACTAAACATAAAGTTCGATGAAAATAAGTATAATATATTATACGAATTATATGCCAAATTCCGTCAGTCTTATTACAACCTCCCAGCTGATCCGTTGTTAAACATTAACGAATTTAAAGAGAAAGCTCCTTTGTTTATAATAGACTGTTCACGACAAAATGAAAATTTAAAATCAGGACCAGTGGATGTACGTTTAGAAATTGAAAGTGCCCAAGAAATTCCAAATAATACAGCAGCCTATTGCCTTATTGTGAACGACCGGCTTGTTGAATACAAACCACTAAGTAATATTGTACGTAAACTAACATGAATGCAATTGTAGACGTACAAGGTTTCAAAACTGATTCTAATGAATTCATTGTAAAAGAAATAGCACTACAATTTGATAAACAAATAATAAATCTTGTATTTAAGCCACCCTTCCCGTTTTATGACTTAACAAAAACAGAAAAAAGACAAGTATGCTGGATTGAAAGAAATAGACACATTTATTGGAAAGAAGGACTTATACCGTATAATTATCATAAGATTTATATTGCAGAAATTTTAAGGAACTGTAAAATATATGTCAAAGGTTCAGAAAAAGTTAGATGGCTAAGGAAAATATTAGAACAAGATAATATAATGTATGACGGAATTAGTAAGTGTATTTTCGATCTAGAGGATTATGGTTGCCCTAGTTTACTAAGTTTGTATAGAAAGTATATTTCATGTTCCGATGTTTATTGTTGTGTATATCATACTTCATACTGTGCTCTAAGAAATGTAATTTGTCTTCAGAAATGGAATGTAGAAAATAAATGTTTTTAAAATTACCTATCTTTTTAATAAAATCCTATCCTATTTAATTTTAAAAAATAACCGTTCGGATTAAAAATAACTAGGGGTGCCTAATGCATAAGCACTCTTAGAATCCTTAAATCTTGTAAAGTTACAATAAGGATGGACGATTGTGCAAACAGCTCGATCCGAACTTAGCCCATTGATATCAAGAAGAATGCCAGTTGTGATCTATATAACGGAGAGAATTGGGGGTCATGCATCGCGAGCTCGAGCGAAGCGAGAGCGATGCAGATGCAGAACCCCCAATTCTCCCCTACTGATATATTTAGTTCGGAAAGCAAATAAAATTGAATGAAAAATGTTTATTTGAAATCACGATAATTACTCCATAAATGCGTATTTGGATTCCTTTCTACCATTGTGCGTAGATATTGCTGACTACATAATTTTAAATGTGGAATCTACGACTATCTAAAGTGCCCGGTAGACGTTCAAACATGTTTGGCAAACACGTTTGTCAATCTTCACATTTCCATCCAACAAGAGCGTAAACGTATAAACAAGACATGAAACATGTTTTTCAAATATGCTTGTAGTTTTGATTATATACTAATCATGATGGACGTGACGTGTAGTTATTAACCGAGCTAGACATTACAATGAGTAATAATACAAAATTTTGGTGTTGACGTTAGCACTGTGTATTAAAAAAAAGACGATGGAGTAGAGAATGGTTAAAATTAGGAGAAAAATATACTCACGAAAATGTATCACCTTAATTAAGGTAATGAATAGATTCGGGCGTTACTTGGCGGGAATCCGTATTTACCGAGCGCACGATTGAGACATGTCTCGATCGTGCCCTCGGTGAGTCAAGACCTCCTGAAGATGCTTCGTTTAAAAGCGAAACTAGTCGAATATTCTTCCTGTTAGGCTGCTTGGAGTTTGTCACGTCATGTAGGTTTAACAGGAAAATTAGGCAGAATTGTCACTAGATATATATTTTTATACTTTTATTTAAATGTTTTATTAAAATATTATTTAAAGTTTTCTTAAGATAATTTTAAAAATATTTGTTATTATTACCTTAGGTTTAGGTTTAAAGAAGGTCTCAAATAAGACATAAAGTCACTAACACGAGAACACGGTGAGACTTATAATATTCAATAGATATTCGTTCGTGATCACAACAGTATCGACTATAACATAATGAAATAGCTACATAAAAATTAATACAAATCAATTTAGTCGTCCATAAATTATTTTACGCATTTGTATCCGTGTTCCTCGTCAAAAAGGTGCTAGTCGCCTATTGAATATTTTACATGAGTTTACATGATTTATATATGAGGGTATCTTGTAATATCGCCTTAAAATATGTATACCTATCGTTTTTTAAATATATTATATATATTTTAATTTGTAGATTTGTATATTTACTATACTGAGTCAGTAAAATCAAAGATGCCGCCACTTAGTGCTACTCAGTGCATTACGCTCCATAATATTGGCCTTGGGGCTACGGACGACTGAAGACCTTATTTCACAAACACCGCCGCAAACCTTCAAACATGTTCGACAAACGAGTTCCATCAAACAGTATCAATCGCATCAAACACGTATATCATTTGATAAAAATGCCAAACAAGGCCGGCAGACGTTCTAAAAAATTGACGAACACGTAACGATCCAACTTTTTTTAAAATATGTTTTATTGTTTACGGAGTTCTTAACACAAGGCATAGTCTGTATCGTGAGGACCTATATACCCAAGCAGGATATACAAATTACATGTATCTTTATAATCAAATTATGTGTGATTATCTCGTTCTTTTGTCATGGCTTTTAAGCGAATGTTACAAACATAAACACTAGATTAAAAATGAGCATAATTGAACAAAACTAAATAGGAATTATATTATAGACGTGTGGATATACAAATATACGTAAATCAAATCAAAATCAAAATCTATTTATTTGCCAGAATATTGTCTTATAGTAGATGTCAAGTTATTAAGAGTTTCAAATATTCTACCTTTATCAGGTGTACAAATGTTAAGTTCGTCTGAAATTATCAAAATTATTAAAATACATATTAAATTTATAATATATCAAGTGATCATTAATTAATTATTGAATTATACACTAAATAAATATTCGTAGTCATTATTATAAAGTACAAAATTGTCATTATTGGATACATATATGAGTCAGTTTATCTTTTAAGAATTCGTCTACATTATAATAACACTTGTCAATTAAAAATTTAAACAGTTTACACTTTAATCTATTGTAATTTAATTCTTTGAAACAATTTGGTAATTTATTATAAACAGTGATAGCCATACAGTATACATTATTACTATATACACAAACTTTTTTACTCGGAACAAGCAAATCATGTTTACGACGTTTAGATCTGTCTCTTCCAGCTTGACTACTATTTAGTAGGAATTGAGATTGGTGTTGTCGAACAAATAGACACATTTCTAATATATAAAGGGAAGGTAATGGCAAAATGTTATATTTTCTAAATAGGGGTCTACATGGCGCTAGAAAAGGTGCACCACACATTACTCTGATGCACTTTTTCTGCACCCTAAAGGCTCTCTCCCATTCTACAGAGTTACCCCAGATAATTAAACCATATCGTAACAGAGACGACACATAGCCATGGTAAGCACTAAGTGCAGCTTGTGTTGTGGCTATACGGCGCATTCGGCCTAACACATATACATAGCTGTTTAGTTTAGAGCATAGTATCTGAATATGTTCTTTCCAGTTACAGTTTTTGTCAATAGTAAGACCTAAAAATTTTATTGATTTTACCTGTTCCAAAGCATTACCATTATAATTAATATTTAGTTGTAGAGGGATACTATTATATGTCTGGAAATTAACTAGCTTAGTTTTATCAAGATTTATACTCAGGTCATTATGTTCGAGCCATGTTATAATACTATTTATAGCGTCATGTATGTCATATTTTAATTGTAATTGATTTATGTCATTTTTATTTCCTTCTATTAGTAGTGTTGTGTCGTCTGCATATAGAATACTTTTATGTTTTGTCACGTCCGGAAGGTCATTAATATAACATATGAAACACAGGGGTCCTAAAATACTTCCCTGCGGAACTCCTCGATTGTTTGGTTCATATGAGGATTTAAACATCACTTTATCCCTCCTTAAGACAGTTGGTATTTCAACGCATTGTGTTCGTTGGCTTAGGTAACTTTCTATCCAGTCCAATGCTTTCCCTCTGATGCCATATTTTTCTAGCTTATAAAGTAGCAGACTATGTCTCACGCAGTCAAACGCTTTTGACATATCTAGAAAGATGGAGACAATCGGGATTTTTTTATCCAAGCATTCAGTTATTGTTTTTATTAAAGTGAAACATGCTAATGTTGTAGACTATTTTTTTCTGAATCCAAACTGTTCTGCTTTAAGAATGTGGTTGTTTAATAGAAAATTAGATATTTTGTTGTACATCACCTTCTCAAATATTTTAGATATAATAGGTATGAGCGTTATAGGTCGGTAATTATTCATATTATCTCTGGCATCTTTTTTATGGACGGGTTTAACAATCGATAACTTTAAGCGATCTGGAAATATGCCTTGTGTAAGGGACAAGTTAATAATGTGGCTCAGTGGACAAGCTAGAATTTTCGAACAAGTTTTTATAATTTTTGTGGTTATCTCGTCATATCCAGTCGCTTTTGTATTATTTAGGGACATTATTATCTTATTGATGTCAAATTCATCCACGGAAGCAAGAAAATATGTCTTCGAGTTTGTAGGAATGTTATACGGGTAATCATTATTATGAGCGTTTAAGTTGTTATTATTATTTGTCAAATTGATGAAAAAGTCATTAAATAATTGAGCTATTGTCTCCGGTTTATTATAGGTTGTTTTGTTTACTTGTATGGATTCTATATTTGTATAATGATCATTTTTATTCATACTGCCTTTAATTATCTTCCAGGCTGCTTTACAACTATTTTTAGCGTTGATAATAAATTTTGTGTTATTTTTTTTTGAGCATAAGATATACATTTTTTATAAATATTACTATAGCGATGGTACACTTTTTTATTTTGCCTTTTATTGGAACCTGAAAGATGATATTGTAAATAAAGTCGTCGCTTGTTGATAGAAGATCTTTTGAGACCTTTGGTAATCCATTTGTTTTTAATTGGTTTATTAGTCACTTTGACTCTGACAACAGGAAAACATAGATTATAAAATAGGATCAAAATGTCATGGAATTTATTATACGCTTCGTTCAATTCGTCCGCTTCATATATGTCAAAAAAGGTTAAAGATGATAGACTGGATATAAATTTATTTATATTGTCTTTGCTATAATCTCTCCTTCTTTCAAACCAAAAGCGGCGCTGTATTTGTGACGATTTGGATTGATCATATTCAAGGTCGAATGTTAGGGTTTGACAAGTTTCATGATCTGATAAACCTAGAATGAGTATGTTGGCCTCTACATTGTCCAAATTACTCGCTATTAAATCAAGACAAGAGTACTTTCGGGTTGGTTTAGTTATATGATTTGTCAGGTTATAGTTGCTCAGTATGGCGAGCAGAGTCTTAGTAGCATTGGATTCGGTAAGTATATTAATATTCCAATCGCCACATAATATCACTTTTTTGTTGCTGTTCCTCAGTAGTTTGTCAAGTAGCAGTGCTAAATTATCTAAAAAAATATTAACGTTTTTTGTTTTAGGAATCCTATAAAAACATATTATATATAGTCTTAACATAGGTATTTCAGTTGCGCAGTATTCAAAGTTATACAAAATTGGGTCAATAATATGTATATCATTACATTGAAACTTATTTTTTACTAAAATACAAGTTCCTCCTCGTTTTTCTTTTGGCCTGGAAAATGATGCTGCAAGTTTATAACTTTTCAAATGAATATTTGCTTCAGTGCCTTTTTTTATATTTGTTTCAGAAAAGCATAAAAAATCTACAGTTATGTTTTTGGATGCTAGTTCTTCAAGTGCAATTTCTATTATATCTTGCTTGTTTATTAAGCCAGCAATATTTTGGTTTAATAATGTAAAATACTGTTTAGGGACGAAAAAACTTTAATTAGAACACTTGGCAAAACAACCGCGACATTTTTCAGTTGATACAAAATATTACATAGATTCGTATAAATTTCAAACGGATTTTTATCATTAGCACCTAAACTCAAGACGACCACATCATCTTTGTCTAGAGACTTAGATATACCTTCTACACTATTTAAGATGATATGCGTCGTTGCATTAGGTTTTGTTATAGCTGTCACGTCGTAAATGTCATTCCATTTATTGCTTCTTCTCTGAGCTATCATCTTCTCGGCATAACCAGTTACTTGTTGGTCACCTAAAATTATGATTCGGGGGTTCTTTTTAAGACAGTTTTGTTTAACAGTAACATCATCGTTCATAAAATATGGTTTTTCGGTTTCTTGCAGGAGTTCTTCTTTGCTATCAAGATTTCGGGACGTTTTGATTTGAGGGGTATTTTGTATATTTTTTTTTATTCAGGTCCTATTTTTTTTCGAACTGTAGCGTGAGAGTGTAATGGTGACATTCTTGGTGTTTTCATATGAATTTTGATGATCCGCTTTGCTATAGGAGTTGAAAGAGTGTGTTTTCTCGAAGGCGTGCTAGATGTACTCTTTTCTGAAGTAAATTTTCTTAAAATGTATAAATTTTGATCTTTCTCTGTTATAATTTTTTTGAGAGTACAAATTTCGGTGTTTAGGTTCGCGATTTCTTCATGTGCTGTACATAAATTAACTGACTGCGTTTCAATTTTTTGTTTAAGAGTTAAGACCAACGAGTTATCAAGGACGTTACAAGTTGGTTCGCTTTGTGCTGTAATATCCAGTAAAGTTGAGTGTACAAGCGATCTAGATGTCTCTGATCGAGTTAAGTCTAAGTTCATTATACCATTTTCGTACCAAGCTCTTTGGCGTTTTCTTAAGGTTACGTACTCCATTTTTGTAATTGAACTGCTTAAATCCTATTCTAGTAACTTGTAAATATTTGTGGCAGAAAATATAGTCGTAAGGTCCGCTCTCTACCAGGTTAGCACGTATTATGGTTACTCAAGATTAATAATCAAACTTTGCCATATTTTAAAATTTAGACATCATCTGCAAATATATTTTTGTATATGCAAAATTAAAAGTACACGGTGAGTTTCGAACTCGGTGTCGACTTTATGGCTTGAGTCGGTGTTCAGTACCGTTCGGCCACAAATTCATTGACTCTCTTTGCGAAATTAACGTACGTATGCGTGCTTTACTATTTCCAGTACATTCATCGGTTCTTGATGTCGGGTAGTTATGACTTATGAGTCAACACTTCACTTTGAACAAAACAAGTAAAATGATACGGCAAAAATTGATTAAATGTTTTCGTAAATATCAGACCCAGTAGTGGGTCCTTCTTCGCTATATTTCACAGATAGCACTCACTAGTAAAGAGACACACGTTAATATGATTGTATGTATAAAAATGTTTTCATTTAAGTCCATTATTTTTGTTAAGATTTTTATGTCTAAGTCAGATTGTTTTTGTAGTTAATAACACATACATTTACAAAGTTTGTTCACTTTACACACACTTTGGCTGTTTTCGAACTGTTTGACACACAAATATAATTTTAATTATTTTTTTAATACAGAGGCGATGTTGCTTCTGGCAGCGTCCTCTCGCACTCTTTATTAACATTTAACATTTAATAAATATACATACAATATATTTTTATATTCAAACATATATAAATAATAATAGAGATTAAAATATACCATAATAGGCACATAAAACATGTTAAGCAAATTATAGAATATGTTACAATTTCTAAATATTACATTAAGAGCGAAGATAGTAAGCTAAGATTTCAATCTACGAGCACGTTTTATTAGGTAGCAGATTTTAAGCGTCGCAGACACATTAATTATTGAATGTCTTTGTGTAATTCGTCTTTGATCTTGAGTTTTCGTTTTAGGTATACAGACATTAAAAGTTTCAATGTTTAGTCAGGAGACAAAATAATCAATTTTCTATTGCTCTCAGCATTTTTGTGTTACCAGCTGTAGGTTAGGGTTATTGGAAAAATGCTAACAACTTCTTAGAGTTGACTTTTGTTAGTTATAAAACAATATATTGTTATAAAAAAAAATTATTCATTTAATATAAAATGAAAATATTGTTTTTTTAAATACCAAAACATGTATTTACAGTCTGTTTCTTATTTGGTAAGTAACAAAATCTTCAGTGATGATGAATGACTGACTTGCTTCTTGCTTGACTTCACTTGTTTTAAAATAAATGGGGGGAGCCGTACGGAGACGTGTGCTGCTCGTGTGCAAGCTTCGCATTTTTGGTTATGTTACGGGAAATGCTGCGTTTTATTTCAAATTATCCAAAATTGAGAATTTAAAATTGATATAATATATTTTTTTGGATTTTTTTAGTTTGTTGATTTCTCGACACTTCTCGTTCTCGTCTCGACCAGTGACGATTTCCCGGGATTTCCCGCTTCGGGAAATCTCGACCAGAAACCCAAGTAATAAGTTTAATCTGTGCATTGTTCCACCAACGCTTTTTATATTTAGGTAATACTATACTTATATAGGTAGGTATTTAGAGTTAGGTATATACTTTCTTCGTAATAACGTAAGCTGTGATAATTAAGAGGTGGTATGTTGAGTTATTGTTTGAATAGCATGTACCTTTAGGTTTTAAGTTGTTGAAGAGATTTATATATATATATATATATATATTTATTTATATAAAAACCTTTTTATTCAAATCTATTTCTCTTTTTATATAAATCTTTTCATTATTTAGATATTTTTATTTTGCTATATATATATATATGTATTATTTGGTAGCCACCTGCAAAGGTGTATCTGAAAACCAGCGCCGGATTTCTCAGACGTTCGGCATTTTGCTGAGATATTACCTATTTGGCAGCACTTGAACTGTTTATATACCTATTTGGTTTTAAATATTTAATATGTATGAGTCGAAGTTTTTGTGTGCCAAATAAATGTATTTTCTTTCTTTTCTTTTTTCTTTCTAGTAATCGACAGTACTGGATAAATCTTGTACTATCTTATGTACAGGTGGGGTCCTCCGCCCTGCACGCGGCGTGCGCTGCCGACGCGACTGACATCGTGGAGCTGCTCCTCGCGCACGGGGCAGACCCCGCGCTCACTGATCAGGTAACTAAACATATAACGACTCAGTTATTGACGAGTCTACACTAGAAATCTTCACTTATCTGCAATAAACTAAAATAGATAACAATTTGGTAGCAGTGATGGTCTGGGCCATCATGATGCCTGTCTTATGCCGCGGAGGATTCAGGACGTCTACTCCCAAAAACGAAGTTCGAAGCTTCGTTTCGGAACGAAGTAACGACGAACATTGAACTTATACCCTACTACCAAATAACTTCGGATGCGACTTGTACGGACGGTCTTCGTTTCGGATTCATAGACAAATATTGTAGTGAAGTGATATTGAAATCTGTGTGTAGGTTCTATATGATAGACATGTAAAAACCGGTAAATAAATCAAAAACTAATAACCAAAAAGGATTTGTGAAGAAGAATGTTTCGATAATTAATAAACTATTTATTCATGTATATTTAAAATTAAGGGCCCGTTTCAGAATGTCCTAATAAAGTTTCAGGTTGCTATGTAACACATAAAATAACTGAATGATAAAAATGACAGTAAACATGCAGCGCGTTTCAAGTTTTAACCGATGGATAGGCTAAATCGATGACTGTGAAATGCAAAGATAGTGTTTTGTTTAATAAATATGTTCTGGATAGTAAAACCGGAACTTACTCGAACATTCTGAAACAGGCCCTAAATGTTTTAAATTAATTCTACAATTTGTTTCTTTGTAAACAAATGTTTTTCAGAGTGATGGTTGTGTCGTCGACAAACAAAGAAACTAATTGAATGATGCCTGACACTATAAACTCTTATTCTTTACTCACCTTATATCGTATATATGTTATACTAGGTATGTCTAAGTACGTTGTACAAGGTATGTAGGTATGAAGCAGTGATGGCTCAGTGGCATTGGCTATGGACTGCTGCGCAGCAGATCCATGGTTCGAATCCCGACACGGCGCGGGCTTGAGCTTCACCGCATGGTGGAAGGGCATTATGCGAATGCCCGCCTGGCTAGTGACCACCTTCAAGTAGAAAATCTGTTGCCAAGCACCTAACGGTGTGTTCCATATCTCAAGATGACGGGCGCATTGCAATTCGTGACTTGTGAGGAAATACATCTGTTATAGGCGAGATTAGTCCGCTTAACATCAGGCGGGCCTCGAGCTTGTTCCGTCACAATAACATGAAAAAAACCGTTTATCATAATTACATAATTTTTTATTATTTACATAATTTCGTATTGATAAACGAGGATTCATTGATTTTCATTCTCATAAATTAATTTAAATTGTTTTTTTATGCATGATACGTTAGTCTTTGACCACTATCTCACCTGATGGTAGGTAAGTGCTGATGTGGTCGAAGATGTTGTTCAGGCTAACCTAGAATTACTGACTCTCAAGGACAGCTGCCGGACACACACCGTTAGGTGCTTGGCGACAGATTTTCTATTTGAGGGTGGTTGGCATTCGCAAAATGCCCTACCACCATGCATTGAAATTGTAGAACGGATGGTTTTGGAAAAATATTTTTATATACGTCTTAAAATCTGGCAATGGTAATTTTGTTAGTGTTTGTTGTAGGTAGTTTATCATGCATTTTTATTTAATTGTGGGGGCCTTGCTTTCAAACTTTAACAAGCTTTACTCTTGGTTCGTGCAGTTTCTCCTTATTTCTGGGTTCTCCTATATATAGAATGGATGGGATCCATTCCATATATCGAATCCCACAGTGAGCTGAATATAGTGCTGGGATAACTAGTCACGCAAGTATCAGCATAAGCTTTCGCCATGCAGTGAAACTAGGAAGTTTTAGTGAAAAAGGTGCAAATCATGGCCCATAAATCGTGAAATCCCATAGGTACCATCAGATTGAAGCAGCCGAGCGGTAATAGCTATTGACTGCCGAGTCATAGGCCCATGGTACGGTTCTCACCGCCGCCGCCGGCTTTAGTTTCACCGCATCGTTTTATTGTATGTTCTATGGCATCGTGAAAGAGCATTTTGCGCATGCTCACCTGGCTAGCTATATCTACCACCCTCTCAAGTGATAATCTGTCGCTAATCTAGCATTTGTGTTCCGGCAGCTGTCTTTGAAAGCCAGTAAAATTATGTATGAGGCACATGAGACTTAACAACTGTGTGTGTCAAGGTGCAGTTGCAGTGCAATTCGTCGCTTGTGATGAAACGTATTTTTTTGTGTTTTATTTTAATGTTAATTTAATATTTTCTTAATATATTTTTGAAATATTTTTTATTATTAAATATGGATTTCTGCAAAGCAACGCCTGAATCTATATTCATAAATACAGTCAAGTTAAGAACCTCCTCCATTTTTGAAGTCAGCTATAAATAAATTCTCCGTTACAATGATGTTGAGGAACCACTACATTCATGCATGCAATATAAGCAACTGCACTTGGAAACGTAAGTTTTCTAAAGATTTTCATATAAATATGTTGAACAAATAAGAAATAGCTAAACTAGTCTGTTTAGCTATTTCTTATTTGTTGACTAGCGACATATACCTAACTAAAAAACTATATTTTTTTTTTATTGCTGATAATTAAGCTTTTGTACCACAAGCTCACCTGATGGTAAGTGATGATGTGGTCGAAGGTGTTAACAGGCTTAACCTAGAATTACTGGCTCTCAAGGACTGCTGCCGGAACACACCGTTAGGTGCTTGGCGACAGATTTTCTACTTGAGGGTGGTCGCTAGCCAGGCGGGCATTCGCAAAAATGCCCTTCCACCATGCGGTGAAGCTCAAGCCCGCGGAGGGATTCGAACCTGCTACGCGGCAGTCCATAGCCAAAGCCACTGAGCTATCACTGCTTCGAAATCCATATTGTGTATGTAGTAAATATTATTAAATAAAAAGAATATAATATATTTTCATCTCAACATTTGTCTAAGAGACCATTATAATTAAGGGTGAACTGGCCGGTCACTTCTCCATACAAACGTGGAAGGGTGACCACTACCGTATCTAGGGACTCTGGGGTCTTAACTCTAGAATAAAGAATGACATCGATTTATCTCGTCATTATATAAGCAGTTATGAGCTTCGAAAAGTATTCATAAACATTTTTTGAGGCTCATAACTTTCAGATTAATTATCCTTTTTAAAAATTTGTATTGAAACAAGGCTAGATAATGACGAGATAAATCGATATCATATGCTTAGTTCTACAGAGACCTCAGATAAGGGAGTGAACACCCTTCCACGTTTGTATAGAGAAATGACTGGCCAGTTCAATCTTAATTTCAATAACCAGTCACGAACCTGATATAATACATCCTTAGTAATTAAACAACTTTAAACTGCTAAGTGTTTGAAACGTCGGGACAAAATAATGACAAATATACGCGATTTAAACCGTTTAAAGTTGTTTAATTACTTAGTGTAACAATCGCGAAAACCTAAGACAACATTATGATATATCCTTACTTATTTCAACATTGTTGTTATATAGAAAAAATACACAATTAAAGCTGCCCAAGAGAAAGGATTCATCGCTGGTTATGTTTAATTTTTATTAAAAATCTAGTCTAATGAAAAGTGCACCCTCACTTTTTTACATGATTTATCTCGTATGTAGGTATAGTTTGAAATTTCAAGTTATAAACAAAGCGTGTCTCCATACTATGTAACTAAGGTAATGCTGTGCTGTGATATTATTTTTCTTCTGTCAGGAGATGTCACAAAATTTATACAATCATATGCTTAAGATTGCAATTTTATGAGAACTCCTTGCAGAAATATATCACACTAATAAGATCAGTTACGATATACATGATAGTACACACACTTAAGCTTAATAAAGTTTGAGGTATTTTAATGTTTTAAACCTAAAAACGTGTAAATGAAAGTAGGTTAATTAAAAAAACATTTTATACCTTCATTATGAACAAAATGGGAGGAAATTGGGTCGGTTTATCGACAAAGTAGAACCGAGTAAAACTGAAGTTTCAAACGTTTCAACACGGCGAAGGTTGGCCGTTTCTAATGCGTGTATATTTAACATATATACATTACTGAATATATGTACTTACTCTAAGTTTCATAAATAAATATAAAACAATGTTTAATAATAAGTAATAACAAATACTTTTTAAAACTTGACTCACCGAGCGCACGATCGAGACATCTCGATCGTGCGCTCGGTGAGTCAAGACCTCCTGAAGATGCTTCGTTTAGAAACGAAACTAGTCGGATATTCTTCCGGTTAGGCTGCGTGATGTTTGTGACGTCACGTAGATGACAGGAAAATTAGGCGGAATTGTCACTAGATATATAATTATATGCTTTTTTAAGTGTTTTATTTAGATATTATTTAATTTTTTGTAAGACACTTTTATAAAGTATTTGTTATTATTAAACATGGATTTCCGCAAAGTAACGCCTGAATCTATTCATAAAACAATGTCTGTATATGTGTCACAAAGGCACGTTTCCTCTTAAATAATACTAGCGGTCCGCCCCGGCTTCGCACGGGTATTTAACAAAAATTTCAAAAATTATAAATAACGCATAAAAAGTAGCTATAGTGACATAGCTGTAATAGTAGGATGTAATGGTATTGCAAACTATTCTGTAGAAATTGATGTGCTCTATAAAATTGTAGTTAGTTATTATAGTATATATATAATAACTAACTATATATATTATATTATTATAGTTATTACATCACTTAGCTCTATTTGCAATAATTTCCGCAGCGTACGCGATATTACGATTTTATTGGTATTTTTTCGCACTTTGGGTTACATTATCGAAGATTTCATACGGATTCCTAACTTTTTGAAAATCTTCTATAGCCTATGTTCATCAGGGATAATGTAGGATTCTAATAGTGAAAGAATTTTTCAAATCGGTCTAGTACTTTCAGAGCCTATTCAATTCCAACAAACAAACAAACAGACAATCAAATCGTTCCTCTTTATTATATTAGTTTAGATTTAGATGTTGCCCACTAAATATTTAAAAGTACACACTGAAAAGTATGAAATCACCTGTTGAAGTCGGTACCATGCTGATTCAAAACACTGCCCTCACATTATCATGGTCAGACTTCCATAGGTACGTTTCCGTGTTAGAAGTCGGTCCATTTTATTTTACTATCATTAATGATTCATACTTCTTACAAGATCATACACTCGCCCTAAAATACTGATCATCGACAAGAGTTACAAGTATCATAAAATCCAGGTATCATTTTACACATTTTCAGTTGAATGACTATAACTTAAAAACTACTGAATCGATTTTGATGAAATTTAAATGGTACTATCTTGGAAATATATTCTATCCAATAAGAAACAATCATCAAAGTCAGTTCATAATTGGCGGAGTAATCGCGTAACAAATATACGAAATAAATATATTTGTTTGATAATTATCCTCCGATATAAAATAAGGTTTACCAGTTCAAAGTACACAAGAATAGATTATATAAAGCCTACTGCAGTACTATTTGTTATTCTGTGCCTACGGAATCTATGGTTAGAATTGAACTTAAAATTAAAGTAATAAATAGTAACTTGTATATTTATGCCTGCTATCGTTCTTGGTTTAATATCTTCGACCACATCAAGACATATCAACATGTAACATTACCAACATAAAATGCTGAATTGTCAGTAAGAATACCTAGAAATTCCTTTTCCTTTAAGTAGTACAAAGCAAAAAATATTGTTTCAAAAAACAAACTACCTGTCAAAAAATAAATGCAAAAAAGTAATATCTTCAATTAGAAAAAAGAAAGAAGTCAGGGGACACCCGGGTTTGAACCGGGGACCTCTCGATCTGCAGTCGAATGCTCTACCACTGAGCTATATCCCCATGAAGTTCCGTGGCGAAATACTCAGCCGGTATAACCACTCATAATAAACAACAGACATGACGTCATCTTATTCAGCAGTACGTACATACCCACTGCCTGATATCTTTAGTCATATACTGATATGCCAGGCTGTGTTCAAAGCGAATAGATAAAATATATTAGTCATTTAGTTACGATTGCGAAATATGATGTTGTCTGTCATCATTTAACTAGGTATTATATAGGTACTAAGCCATGTCTTAGAACAAGCAAGCGTCAGAATAAGCAATAAGCAAAATTCTTCTGAGTTTCATCATTGTAAGCTTTAAGTCGGATAATATCGCTTTGATAATTCTATTAGTAGATATTGGGCGTTTTTAACCGACTTAAAAAAAGGAGGAGGTTCTCAATTCGTCTGTATTTTTGCAATATTATACATCACTTTGAACCTCAAGACGCCTGCCAAGCGTGGACATTAAATGATTAAGTGAGGACAGAAAAGTCATTGACCGCCATCCTACACGTCATATCTACGCAGTATTTCAATGTGTCGTAAATGCTTCTGTATTGGGTGTTATTAATTTAATACATCACTTTGCTCCTGAAGACGCCTGCCAAACGTTATTCAACGGGAATATGGCGGAAAGGCTGAGTGAAAAAAAAACTTATTCAAAAATTTAATGGGACACAATTTTCTCCTCGGATCCTAATCGAATTCATGGCTCCAGGGGTGATGCGGAGAAATTACAACAATTATGTGTCGTGGTGACGAAGAGTTCTGAAAAGTAGGTCAAACAGTTTCGCAACCATCTAACTACCCGTATCCATACTTACAATTCTAGACCAACTCCCCTCGCGGTATATGTATATTATTTAGTATTTACACAATTACATACAGTGAATCGATATTTAAGGAAAAGATTTTTTAAGCCGCAATGAACGGTGGTTGGTTAACTGCTTGTCTGCATAAAAAGAACTCGCCAGTGAAACTTTAAAAATATGATATCAAATATTATTGCGGGGTGAGTGGCTGATCCGCCGCCGTGAGCGTAGTTTCGTACCGCAATAAACGCTAATCGTAAGCGTTACTTGATTTTATGGACCTAGAGAAGGCCTACCTCTTCACAAAGTGATAAGACGCCCAAATCACCCGTCTGGGGTAATCGTCATGCGTGTCCATTACACGTAGTAACTGTTAACTAAACTGTGTCACCGTACTCTTTCTACTGACGCTGCATTGCGCTAGTAACTCCGAGAAACTTAAGTCTCGTTCAAGGAATTTCAGTGCTACAGTGCCCTTATTTTTTTTATGTTATTGTGACGGTACTAACTTGAGGTCACCTGATGTTAAGCGGTCTAACCTTTGACTATATCAGATGCATTTCGTCGTAAGTCTCGAATTGCACTGCGCCCGTCACCTTTGATACATAGTTGTTAAGTCTCATGTGCCTGTAATTTAGGTAATTAAGAAGGTAGGAAGATGAAGTGTGGGCAGAAAAGTCATTGACCGCCCTCCTACACGTTATACCTACGCAGTATAATGTCGCTTATCCACAATCACATTCATTTATAGATATACATATGTTTTGTGTTGATAACAATAATCATTGGTTACTAATTTCTTTGAAATTTAATTTTGTTTGTTATGATAACATTCTATGTCATCCATACTAACATTATAAATGCGAAAATAACTGTCTGTCTGTCACGCTTTCACGCCAAAACTACTGGATCATTTGTGTGAAATTTGGTATTGAAATAGTTTGAGATGCGGGGAAGGACATGATAGTTTTTATCCAACTGCGTAAAAAGAGGTTTCGATTACCGACATAGGCGCGGGCGGAGTCGCGGCCTAAAAGCCGAGAAGGTTGTAAATATTACTCTTTTGGGCTCCGCGATCCAAGAGTCCGTAAACAAAAGCATGTTTGTTTTTTGCTCATAGCTTCCGAACTACATTATTAATCGGCGTTATCAGTATATGGAGAATCTTGTACATAATGTACAGATAAATTTGAGATGACATACTAGTTTTTTACATGAGATCTGAAGCAATGATGGACAGGCGGTAATAGCTATGGAGTGCCATGCCACAGCCTGGCTAGCTACCACCCTCAAGATTGAAGCGTTCTTAGCGAAGTTTGCTTAGCCGTCCTGAACCGATCAGTAAAGTTAAGCAACGTCCGCCTCAGTCATGACTTGGATGGGTGACCGCTGGTGACATTACTACTGAGCGCTTCCGTGCTTCGGAGGGCACGTTAAGCCATCGGTCCCGGTTGTTGTCTTACGATGGCAGTCGTTATAGCATGGTGGTAGCGTATTTTGCGAATGCCCGCCTGGTTAGCTACCACCCTCAAGTAGAAAATCTGTCGCCAAGCACCTAACGGTGTGTTCCGGCAGCTCTCCTTGAGAGCCATTAGAGCCAGTAAAATTACGGGCACATTGTCTCAGTGGGACGGGCGCAGTATAATTCGTAACTTGTGGCGAAACGCATCTGTTATAGGCAGAAGTTAGTCCACTTCACATCAGGTGGGCCTCGCGCTTGTCCCGTCACAATCACATAAAAAAATGAGAAAGACCCCGTAACGAAAATGATCTAAAATTTACAAATTACGATTGTAGCTGTTACGATCATCCCATGGAGGATGCACCAGTCTAAGTCTTAAGCCGGGAGCTGTACTGGAGCTTTAGATTTTGGGTACGGAACCCTAAAAGGTAATATGTCTAAACGCGAGCTGTCAAAAATTTTGCAAAACATGCAGCTTTAATAACAGAACAAATTAAAATTGTGCTGATTCTGCTGACGACGCGGACGTTGTTATAGGCGCTCGCAAATACAAAACAAACAAATTGTTAATTATGTTTTGATTATAAGCATTAAAATTTCACAATTTGGCAGGTCATCTGACGCCTGCGGTTTTGCTTTTAATTATACTATTTTATTGAAACACAGACGCAGATAAACAGGTTTTATTATTTTTTCTTATATGGGTATACTGTGAGTGTACTGCTAGGCTAGCTTTTGGTTGCAGTATTCCTGGATATGGAAAAAGCTTTTGACCGAGTGTGGCACGATGGACTGCTGTTTAAAATGGCCAACCACCAAATACCAAAGAGAGCTATGCAAATAATTAAATCCTTTCTGGAGAACCGAACCTTCCAAGTTAAAGTGGAGGGCTCATTATCCGAGATACACCCCATACGAGCCGGCGTTCCCCAGGGCAGCTGCCTGTCACCAAGCTGCTATACGGTGTACACGGACGATATCCCATCCGAAGGGGCATTTCTGGCACTATACGCAGATGACGCGGCACTGCTTACGTCCTCTTTCAAAACCCACCATGCTGCCATCAAGATGCAAAGGATCTTGGATGAGATACCATCGTGGCTGACCAAATGGAAAATGAGAGTGAATGTCAAGAAGACACAATCCATGCTGGTCACCACCAAGAGAACCCTTCCAAACCCGGTATCGCTCCTAGGTACTCCACTTCCATGGCAACGCACAGCCAAGTACCTAGGAGTGACCATCGACAGAAGACTCACCATGGCAACGCACGTCAACAACGTAATCCAGAAAACCAAGGTGGCACGCTACATCCTGCGTCCCATCCTCACAGCAGAGCTCCCATTGCGGATCAAGTTGGCGGTGTACAAAACGTACATCCGTCCTATTCTCACGTACGCCACCCCAGCATGGTTCGCACTAATCGCTGAAACCCACAAGAAGCGCATGAGAACCCAACAAAATAAGACCCTACGACAAATCACGAACGCCCCTTGGTGCATCCGAAACTCAACCCTTCACCAGGATACAAGAATGGAAACTCTGGACGCGTTCGTCACTAAGCTGGCCAAAAACACTTTCGCAAAAACTGACAGATCAGACTATGAACACCTGCGTCAAATCGCGCCATAATATGATCGCCACCATGGTGCAAAAAGACAACCCCGTGACCTCTTGGGACCCACAGAAATATCCCAAGAACAAACTCAAGAACAAGACCATGACGACGAAATAGACCCCAAGGAACCCTCTGACCCAGCCTCAGCGCAGGGAAAGCCCCCATTAGGGGCCTTAACCCCAGCCCAGAGGACTCTCGGAGGCTCCTGAAATCCAAAGAAGGCATCTTCAACCCCATGACCGGCTTGCACATAGCAAGCTGCGTAGGAACCCTGCGGACAGGGGCCACCCGTGCCCGATACCGCTTCCGTGCGACATAAGATTGCGCGAAGAAGAATATGCTAGCTTTTTAATGGGTTCCGTTGCCAACTAAATTTAATGCGGGATTCTCGTCGGATTTTTATTTTTGTTTAATTGATCCGTTTTTTGAAACGCTTTTTCTGTTTTTTGGAAAAGCTGATCAAATATGTATATCTATGCATAGCCCAAACGTTATACAGGGTTATTGGTATATATGCTAACAACCTCTTAGGGTTGACTTCTGCTAGACCTAACAAAGATACCAATTAAAATATTTTCTTTTATGTTCTATAAAAAAAAAAATATTTTTTTGTGTTTCCAAGAGCGTCCACCGCGGAAACACTGGATCGCACCGTGCTGCCTTTAAATAGAGTTTTGAATATTTACGTCGAGCAAAGTTATAAAAAATATGAAATAATACATTACAGGCACAAGAGACTTTTAACATCAGGTGGGCCTCGTACTTATTCCATCTAAAAAAATATTTGAAGAAATTTTTTTTTAAACGAAAAATTGGCCATGTGCGTGGCGGACTAGCGCACAAAGGGTTCCGTGCCATTAGCTATACCACATTAGACTTCATATTTTAACCTATTTTTGTTTTAACGTGCGCGAGTCCGACTCGCACTTGGCCAACTTTTAGTATTTGTTGTTATAGCGGCAACAGAAATACATCATCTGTGAAAATTTCAACTGTCTAGCTATCACTGTTCTTGAGTTGAGATACGGCCTGATGGTGACAGACGGACGGATGGACGGACGGACAGCGAAGACTCAGTAATCGGGTCCCGTTTTTACCCTTTGGGTACGGAACCCTAAAACCATCATCTTAAAATGTTTTTTAGGACTAGCAGAAGTCAAGGTTGTTAGCATTTTACCAAATGTCAGAGCTATTAGTTGTTACTAAGTGAACAGATTTTTTAAATATTTTTTTTTACTTGAAAGCTGATGCTTTTCCTGTGGTCCCATTTAAATTTTATCAGCATCGGTCAAGCCGTTTTTGAGTAACACTGCAATACCTGCAAAATATTTTCCGACCTTGATGATATAGTCGTTGACAGTGAATGACAATCGATCACGTAAGTAGCAAGGGACCAAGGACTTCACCAAGTTATTTCAGACTTGGGTGTTGAAGTCGGTAGGAAAAAAAAAAAAAAAGGAACTACTGAAAAGTCAAACCCGCTATCCATCCGTCCGACCGTGAGTTACGCGAAACTTTTATAGTTTGTGTAGTTTGATAACTCAAAGATGAATATGCAACTAAACGAAATATATTAACTTCCGCAACTACAATACAAGTAAACGATGTTATAATGTTGTGTGTAGAGGATTGAAAATTGATAACGTAGAAGAATATAGGTTTCTTGGATTATGGTAGACCAGCATTGTAACTGGAAGTCATATTAAACTCAATAGATTTGTATTTGCCTTGAAGCGATTGCGACGAGTTTCTAATGAAAAGACTGCTCTCACTGCTTATCACGGGTCCGTAGCGTCAGTTCTGAGATATGGACTTTTATTATGGGGAAATTCGACTGATGGAAATAATGCTTTTATTGCACAAAAAAGTGTATAAGGGCAATCGAAGGCGTCGAACCCTTAGCTTCTTGTAGACCTTTATTCAGAAAACTTAATCTTCTAACCCTTACAGGCCTCTACGTAATGCAGGCTGGCTTATTTGTAAAAGAACATGCTCATTTATACACAAAGTTATGCGTCAATAATTACTTTAAAGGTTCAGGTAGAGACCCAACTCTACTTACCATAACAAAATGCCGTACGGCACTTCGTCGCAAAAATTGTGAGGTAATGATAATGAAAGTTTTTAATAAAATACCAAAAAGAATACGCCAGCTTCCATTGAATTACTTTAAAATAAAATTACACCAGTTCCTAACGAAGCACTGTTTTTATAATTTAAAATAATTATTTTGACTGTAAAAATATTTCATAGTAATGACATATTAATAATTATTTTAATAATGATAAATATTTAATTTTAATTTATTGTGATTTTATAATGATAATGACTTATTTTCAGTTGATTTGTATTTTAATATTGCATGTAGATATTGTGATTTATAATTATACAAATAATGTTCAATTCTTATTTGACATTAATTTAATATTGTATGTATGTTTTACATAATATTTGCATGTCCTATTGTGACGAAGCACGCTGAGCTGCTCAATAGAACCTAAATAATTTTCTCGCCTCATACGACATCCACGGGTAGAGATGGGGGGTGACATTCTAGCCCGGCACCCCACGGGCAACATCAACGTTGTCAAATTTAGAAATTTTTTTACGGTGTCTGTGAAAAATGATAGTCATTACATTACAAGTCTAAAGTTTCGGTACATTATTTACCATATCCTTTATTTAATTAACAAATACTGAATCCCTACAGCCATTTTTAATGGTGTTTTAAAACTGAGATCAAATATTTAAAAAAAACGATGAGCAGTTTCAATGCAGAACCCTAAAAGAGTGAGGTACGACTCGCACTTGGCCAACTTTTATTGAGTATGTATAATTTTTTTTTTTTCTATTTTCAAAGTACCGACGCCAATATTTCTTAGAGAAAAATAGCGTTATATTTCGAAATAAATATAAGCTGTCTGCCTACTCAAGCAATAATTTGTTGAATCAGTGTTATTTTCGAGTAACGGCGCTCATGGGATAAATAATAAGGGATGCCAGTCAGTGGACTTCAACAGTAATTAAGATTTCAGGCTTTATATATATTTTAAATTTTTTATGCGATTGTGACGAAGCGGCCATGCCGCTCACCTGATGTTAGGCGGTAACCTCTGTCTATAACAGTTGCAATTCATCACAAGTGGTTAACTTCACTGCGCCCATCACTATACATTTGTTAAGTCTCATGTGCCTGTGATGTTAATGTTAGGTGCATGGCGACCGATTTTCTACTTGAGAGTGGAAGCTGGCCAGGCAAGCATTCGTAAAACCCTTCCACGTGTTATAATCGTGATTCTCACTATTTGATTTAAATTAACTCATTTTTTTTTTAAGAACATATCTAATAATTTCCAATATATACAGACATTTTGGTCAAAGACTACCAGCAAACATAATAAGAAAAAGCGCCCGTCACCCGAGACATACATTTGTTAAGTCTAATGTGCCTGTAATATTAATGTTAGGTGCTTGGCGACCGATTTTCCAGTTGACAGTGGAAGCTAGCCAGGCGAGCATTTGTAAAATACCCTTCCACGTGTTATAATCGTGATTCTCACTGTTTGATTTAAATTAATTATTTTTTTTACGAACATATCTATGTAATAATTTCATATATATACAGACATTTTGGTGAAAGACTACCAACAATCATAATAAGAAAAAAAACATTAAAAGCCAACATCCCACTGGCCACCTCGTTACCTCTCTCTGTCATTAAACTATGTTCATACAAGTGGTACTTGATTCAATTTTCCATCGGTACATTTTAGTAATAAATTTCATCTCCGAGAAGCCCCTTCTTCTAATTCCATTTAGAATATCAAATTATTGATGAAAGCTGAAGACATTGGAAAGGTAATTTCCAAGAAACCAGAATACCCTCAGGTTAATTTAATCGAAACCCATTACATTTTCAGCTTCTCACACAAGGAGAGTAAATTTTTAAGTGCTGACGTGTTGAATTGAAGTATTTGTATCTCGCTCTTGATAATGGCGAATGAAAGAGAGAAGTGATTATAATCAACAGACAAGGTTATAAAGGTTGGGCTACACTCCATTCGTATAGTTTCATAGAAGAGAAAACTAAAATTTCGCGTGTGGTAACAGGTCGATTGCGATGTGCCGTTAATTTAAAACAAGCAAAGCCGACAATCTTTTCTGTGTTCTCTTTTTGTGTAAATCATAGTATCTCTATCATATAATGAAAAATGTTTTACTACTATTCGTAAGAAAGTAAGATATTAACAGATGCAGGCGTTACCTGGCAGAAATCCATAATTTATAATAACATATATTAAAGTATATTTTACGAAAACTAAGTCATATTTCAGAAAGCGATTGAATATTAAATAGGTGTGTTGGTCCCGTGGAATTTGTTATGAAATCGTGTGCACATGTTTTTTTTTGAATTGTGACAAAACTATCATGAGGCCCACCTGATGCCAAGTGGACTAGCCTCTGCCTATAACAGATGCATTCCTGTAGGCTCTAGGCCCCTCACCCTGAGACACAAAAGCTGTTAAGTCTGGCTCTCAAGGACAAGATGTCCTTGAGAGCCATCATGTCAGATGTTTAGAGTGGGAGCTAGCCAGGCGAGCATTTCTAAAATATTCTTCGACTATGCAAAATTGACCCCTGTCTTGAAACACCGCTTTAGCATTTCATTGGACCATTACCTAAGTGATTGGTGACACCAAGTTTCTGATACCAAACACCTTATACTGTGTGCTTCAGCAGCTGTCCTTGAGCGCAATTCTAGGCTACAAGTATGCCTGTATACTATCTCAGGTAAGATTATGAAAAAAGCCTAGCATATCGGCAATAAAGAATCAACTTCAACCAATCTTGGATGGTAACAAAAGTGCAGCCTGTAACGGAGAATGATTACTGCCCATTTATCGACCTTACCAGTTACAGACCTGATGCGTTCAGTATATACAATTTGTAAGATAGGAGTTGTCCTTGAGTGTTGTTGTGGTACTCAATGCCAATAAGTTAGGACGCAGTTCTCTCTGCTACTCTCTTCTTGATATGTTATGTTAATGATCTGCTCGGGCCCCGTATATCTAACCTCAAGCTGCTAGGAATAACCGTTTAAAATGTTATCTTAAGAGTAATTTCATTGCAATCTCGCTACATGCTACTTAAATACTCAACTACTCGATTTTAATAGCTTTTTGTATTAAAACTTCGTAATTATTTCATTTTTTTTACCTGTATACCTACATAAGTAATTGCCCTTAACATTTCTGAACGAAACATTTGTATAATCTGTGGCGTGGGCAAAAAATCCCGCCATCCGCTAAAAAAATCACGTATTTCGTATTAATGGTTGTGCTGACTTGTGTAATTCATAATTATTTACTTGAAAATGTGATGAAAATCATTGTATGTACGGGAATTACGAACTTCAACTCAGAAAGCCCTCAGTTCGACTTCGGGCTTCTACTAGAGTCTCGATCGTAATGTCTTACTTACCGCCCTTTACCACTACTACAAACAAAGCTGATTCATCCATGTATATGTAATAGGCACCAGCGACTGTGACAATGATGCGCCTCATTGACCTGCCCGAAACGATACACCCTACATGTGTTCCCGGGTTTTATTACAAAATCGAGGTGCCGAGGCTCACTCTCTCTGAATTATTGAAACGGCACGACCTCCGCGCGAATTCTGCTCTCCTGGTAAATGTTTTATAAAACAAATAGTGAACCCGTTTGTTTGTGAGCTGTGTAAATTTTATCACAGAGCTTGTGTGATTTATGAAACTCTAGAACAGCACCTACCTAGTTTTAAGTGATCATATACATCATGGTTTGCGTTTTACTTCATAGATATTCAAATTTTATTTTTATTATACCTATAGGTACTCTAAAAGGCGTTATGTTACCTGAATTAAAAGAAATACAACAGAATTAATTGTATACATTGAAGTTTTTTTTTATAACCTTTTTTTTACCGGCGTTATGCCTTTATTAAACAAAATACTATGAACTATATACAACACTACAGCTACTACAATAAAAGCATTTAGACAACCAAAGACTATAAGTCATAGCAGAATAAGAATAACCATTGCAATTCAACGGGGCAATGCTGCCAGCATGCTGGGCACGCTGCCAACTGGGAGTGGGCTGGAGCATTTGGACTGCCTATGAGTCTGCATTGAAGTTTATATGAGTAAGTATTTTAATTACATCAATGTGCACAAGAATTCATTGGAATTATTAAATTTTCCGAAGTTAAAGTAGCTAACTTGTCAATCTTGAGTATGTTCTATCTTAATACGAAATTTCAATAAATCAACAATCTTCCCTACATAAAGGTTCCCTACATACATTTACTCCTATAACTTTCAGATTCATAACAGAGAGTTACTGTTCAAAATTACATACAATGCTCTGAACTTTTTTACCCCTTTTAGAATTCTGAACTTATTTACAACAACATTTCCTATGTTTGCTGATATTCTTTATAGCAGAAGAAACGAATCACCTGAATAGTTATAATACCTTTGACATTTTATTTTGGCTTTGTGTTTGTTACTAACGACAAACCGAAATTTAACCAAAAATAGCGAAATTTAAAAGTATATAGGTACGAATATCATGCCAATTTTATTTTTTATTCACTGGACGTTTTTAAGTTACTATTTGAACCCCACTTCACCACGTTTGAGCTTAAATATGGAAAATAATCTTATAATTGGGCGTAGTTTTCATAAAGTTTCATGTGCCTGTAATTTTACCGGTCTCCCTTCAAGTCGGAACACAGTAATATGAACATTACTGCTAGGCGGTAGGTTTTTTTATGTAATTGTGACGGTACAAGCTCCAGGCACACCTGATGTTAAGCGGACTACCCTCTGTCTGTAACCACGGTAATATTCTGAAGAACAGAACTGAAGAAGTCACGAATTGCACTGCACCCGTCACCTTGAAAAATAGTAAAGTCTCATATGCCCGTAATTTATAAATAGCTATGATAGCAGTACTTTTCGAAGGAAATCGCACAAAGAGTTCTTCCAACTCTGAATAAGAAAGTTCATACAAAACGTTTCACAGGATACAGGTATATCAGATTAAATTAAAAAAATATACGCCGAATAAAAACCTCCTCCTTTTTTAGTAGTTAATTAAAATTCGTGTTGAAATTACACTGTCGGGTCTATTCGCGCACAAATAAATTAAGGTCAAAATTATCATAACCAAGAATTTGTACTCGAGCCCTTCATATAATTAGAATTCATATAATTATCATAATAACCAGTAGACAAACTTAAACTAATTATAGTCCTGTGTGATTTTTTTAAATGACTGCCCAAAAAAAGGAGTGTTATGTATTTAAGTTAGTATATGTTATGGAGCATAACTTCTTAATGACTTAATCGATGTTAATGTTAATGCATGGTGGAAGGGCTTTTTGCGAATGCCCGCCTGGCTAGCGACCACCCTCAAGTTGAAAATCTGTCGCCAAGCACCTAACGGTGTGTTCCGGCAGCAGTCCTTGAGAGCCAGTGAAATTACAGGCACATGAGACTCGTCAACTATGTCTCAAGGTGACGGGCGCAGTGCAATTCGTCACTTGTGACGAAATGCATCTGTTATAGGCAGAGGTAGCCGCTTAACATCAGGTGGGTCTCGAGCTTGTACCGTCACAATAACATAAAAAAAAAAATAATGTATTAGGTATCATTAAATACGTGTTTATACAAGAGACATTAGGAACATAAGAAAATTAAAACAAACTCGCGGATTTTAGACGCCATGTTGTGAGGAAATTAATTAAAAAAGTAAAAAACCCGACTGTAAATTACATATATTTGTAAAGCGATTTAATCGTTCCATTTAAATTAAAACTGCAAGGTATATATTTATGGAATCGTTTTTACAGCTCTTCACTTTGATACCCCACTCGATGGGTTCAGAAGAAAAATATTTATTTTTACCTCACAATATGGGGTCTAAAGTCCGCCAGTTTTTTTTCTATTTATTTTTATGTACCTAGTATCAGTTGGGTTGTCAAGACAAATTTAACGATATCTCTTATATAGAAGTTATTGTGGATAAAGAAACTCACAAACAAGCATACATACATGAACCCTGATGAAAGTTAAAAAACGACTCTATAAATATATATAGCGTGCATTTAATTTGAATTGGAGCATTTGGACTGCCTATGACTCTGCTATGACTATAATATATAGGTTGTCTAAATGCTTTTATTGTAGTAGCTGTAGTGTTGTATATAGTTCGTAGTATTTTGCTTAATAAAGGTAAAAAAAAAAATTGAATGGAACGATAAAACGTTTAACGAAAATAAATAATCTGCAGTCGGGTTTTTACATTTTTAATTAATATATAGTTCGTGGTATTTTGTATAAAGGCATAACGCCCGATGTAAAAAAAGTTATACTTGTTTTTTAATTTTATGGGCATTTTCTCTTCCTGAATAGGTACTTTCCTGTTTCCCGTTTAATTTACTGTAAACTATATGTAAGGCTTCTAAATAGGATGACAAGCAAAGTCGCGTGGTGAGTAAAATTTACATTTACCAATTATTGACTTGTTATCATATTTAGAAATATAGAAGGGTAGCGTCATCATTGCGAGAGAAAACTATATAGGTATGTCTAACTTATATTGTTATGTCACAATAACTAAGTACTTTTTGATGTTTGTTTCAATATTTTTTACGCATGCTCTGCGGATTACATTACAAAATTACTAATTTACGAGAGGAAAAATTTAAGTAATTTGCGGGATTCGAACCCGCGTCCATCCACCCCTTTAGCCGAGGTACGCTCTAAACTCGGCTAAAGGGGTGGATGGACGCGGGTTCGAATCCCGCACATGACAAATCTTTCCTTTCTAAAATTTGCAATTTTGTAATACTTTCTGATATGTTTAATTTTGAAGCGCTCGTAGCCAAGTTCGCTAAGCCATTCTGAATCAATCAGCAAAGTTAAGCAACGTCCGCCGCGGTCATGACTTGGATGGGTGACCGCTGGTGACATTACTACTGAGCGCTTCCGTGCTTCGGAGGGCACGTTAAGCCGTCGCACCCGGTTGTTGTCTTAGGATAGCAGTCGTTACAGCATGGTGGTAGGGCACTATGCAAATGCCCGCCTGGCTAGCTACCACCCTCAAGTTGAAAATCTGTCGCCAAGCACCTAACGGTGTGTTCCGGCAGCTGTCCTTGAGAGCCAGTAACTCTAGGTTAGTCTGAACAACATCCTCGACCACATCATCACTTACCATCAGGTGAGATAGTGGTCAAAGGCTAACCTATCATAAAAAAAAAAAAAAATTAAGTTCACGTGCGAACCAGGGCGGGCCGCTAGTTAAATACTTATAAAAGTATTCCAAGTATTTATTATTTTACTAGCTGCACCTCGCGGTTTCACACGCAAGTTTGCAAGCAGTTTGAAGAAACGGATGGTTCATACTAAGAGCAAAGTTATCTATACCGGAGTTTGAACTCATGTGGTGTTAGTTATGCGTAGTTTTGAGGGATGAGAGCTCTGGCAACTTCTCATTAGGAAAAGAGGAAACAACTCTAAACCTAGATCAAATTTTAGTACATGCAAGTAAAAATTATATTATATAGTATATAAATTATATTCTAGGCTAGCCTGAACCACATCTTTGACCACATCATCACTTACCATCAGGTAAGTTAGTGGTAAAAGGTAAGCCTATCAGCAATAAAAAAAACAAAATGGCCAAATCTCAACCACACATAAAAACATCTGTTCTAGTTTCGATGAATAAAAGATTCTATAAATGCTCACTGCGCTGTAAATAGAATAAACAAAACCGTTGACTGGGTAGGTAGATATTTATAGCAAATAAGTTCCAGTTATTGCTTCAAATCAAAGTAAACAGTACGATAACAAAAGTATTTTCGTTTATTAAGTCGTAGTTATGAAATTATATTCATATACCTACACGAAATTTAAATATATAGGTGTGGAAGTTGGACCACGAAAATGTGAGCTCAGAATTTCAAAGAAGCTCAGAAGTTTTGAATCAATACGGTACCGACTTTCACAAGTTACGTTCATTGACCTCAATATGGTTATTATCTACTTACCTTATTCAATTGTTTTTTTATTACTTTTTAGGGTTCCGTACCCAAAGGGTAAAAACGGGACACTATTACTGAGACTTCGCTGTCGCTTCGTGCGAGTCCGACTCGCACTAGGCCGATTTTTTTTAATACCTTTTTTCAGGTACCAACTTATTTAACTGACTCCGGACTACTAGCTGTAGAGACCTGTCATATACGGAAAGAACACACAGAGAAAATATATATCCTCCATTTAGCCCACAAAAATACAAAGGTAATTAGTAATTACACAATTAAGTGGAAGTATTTTAATTTTGTTTTACAGCCGCGGCTCAGTAAGCTATGTTGCCTCCCTCGTATTCTTGTAAGTATTAAAACAAGACCAAGTTTTGCAGGTTCGAGCTTACAGGCAGGTTTAAATCGAGCCAGTAGCTATGTCTCAACTGGACTGCCAACATGAAACAATAGCCTTCAGTTTTATCGCAGATTTAATATCCAGAATGTTCGAGTAAGTTCCGGTGTTACTACCCAGAACATATTTAATAAATAAAACACTATCTTTGCGTTTCACAGTCATCGATTTAGCCTATCCATCGGTTAAAGCTTGAAAAGCGCTGCATGTTAACTGTCATTTTTAACATTCAGTTATTTTATGTGTCGCATAGCAACCCGAAACTTTATTAGGACATTCTGAAACGGGCGCTAAATCTAATTGATTGCGGTCAATTAGCTAGTAAGCTTATTTACCGACTTCAAAAAAATGAGGAGGTACTAAATTCGATAGTATTTTTTTATATGTTTGTTTAACTCTTGACTAGGTGAACCCATTTTGAATATTCATTTTTGTTTGAAAGGTGATGTTTGTCGTATGGTGCCGTACGGCTAAACCGATTTTGAGTTACACTCCAATAACTGAAAAGTGTTTTTCTCATAAAGACAGCGATTTGTTTTTGAAAATTCATATAAAAATAATTATATAAACGGAAAATATCTTTCAGGTAGGTACTTTATTACATATGGTTAATACACGATAATAAGAAATTAAATTTGATTTTATACGACTTACTATACATATGGACACTAAACTTGATTAGGTAAAAGTTTAGAGTCGTTTTCATTATTATTTTCTATCGAGATATATAGAATCGTGTTTACGGATAGAGAAAAGTTATTGTCACATCTTCTACAATATTATATATTTTATTGATATCTGCAAGGCGTCCACTCTTTCTAGAAACATGTTCATAACTTGCTTTCTGACTACTCGCTTCGCCTCAATACATCAGTGACATTACCTATATTCTGTTGTTGAGTATTAGCGCTTGATCCAGCAGCTGGACCGTTCTTAGTTCTTCAAAGCACCCCAGAGATTAAATAATCATACATAAGACAAGGCCTGCTAAAGTTAAGCCCGCATCGTCAGAACAGTTTTTTTTTTTATTTATTTAGTTGTCTGTTAATTTTATTTGTTACTAGCTGCGCCCGCGGTTTCACTTGGACTCACTCGCAAAGACATTCACAAGAAGTAGTGATGGCTCAGTGACATTGGCTATGGACTGCCGCGCAGCAGGTCCATGATTCGAATCCCGTCGCGGGCTTGAACTTCACCGCATGGTGGAAGGGCATTTTGCAACCATCCTCATGTAGAAAATCTGGTACCAAGCACTTAACGGTGTGTTCCGGCTGCATTCCTTGAGAGCCAGTGAAATTACAGGCACATGAGACAATGTCTCAAGGTGACGGCGCAGTGCAATTCGTGACTTGCGACGAATTGCACCTGTTTTAGGCAGAGGTTATCCGCTTAACATCAGCTAGACCTGTCACAATAACATAAAAAAAACGCGGACCATGCGTCATTGCTAAAATAATTATTAAGAAAGATTTGCAACCTTTTCATTTTCTCCTAAATTTCTCCTTACCAAACTTTTCGTACCTCTGAGGTGATGTCGGTGCCATATGTCTGGCATTTATTTACTCATAAGTTAATATTTTATTTTATTAGTCATTACATTAAGACTATTAAGTAAACTACAATATGAACACTTAATTACAGACTAAGCAAAGCAACATGCAATAATTCCTGAAAAGAAACTCCGGCAGTACTTAAAAACTATTCCTAAGGCAGATAGCGGCAGTAAGAAAAATATGTAAGAATTTGACGTCATAGCATCATCTCAACCAAAATATCTAAATCCCTCATCTCACGAGATAGGTATTGCCAATATCTGTACAATAAAGCCAGCGAAATCAAAATATTGACGGCTTTTGTTTCCATCTTACTAAGTCAAAGCAAACGGCTCGGAACTCTCAGGGGGTGTTGACTTAGGACCACATTACTGATGCATATGTACAGGGATGTAACAAGGAGTAACTTTTAAGGTGGAAGTTTTTTTTAATTGTGACGGAAGCGTAACTGCTGCCGAAACACACTGTTAGGTGCTTGGCAACAGATTGTCTACTTGAAGGCGGTAGATAGCCAGGCGAGCCTTCCCAAAAAGCCCTTCAACCATGCTCAAGGCGGCGGCGCGGCGGTGGGAATCGAACCATGGACCTGCGGTACGGCAGCTATTACCGCTCGGCCATAATTGCTTCGAAAATGGAAGTAATACCTTTGTTTATTAACAGTAATGCGAAACGAGCAAGTGACAGGCCCATTTCGTACTACGAAGTAGTAAGGACCATTCAAAACAAAATTTTTGTAATCGCCCCTATGCACTATTTTGTATACATTGGAGCGATTAAACAGAAGTAATATCCATGAAATAAGTTTATTGCTACTAAAAATGATTACTTGTTGTATGAGTGAAACACTACTGACTATTAAAATTATAGACAAGGCGTTGAAGCCTTCAACACTCTTTTTATTTCTTCACGAGAAATTCTAGCCAGTCCGACGCGACGGTCTGATAGTACTTATGTCGAAGCCACAAGATTTGAAAAAGTACAAAAAAGTAACCTACTGATTAATGTCTTACGCTGTTTTTATTGTTCACCCTGTCTTGTAACTGCCTAGTACCTAACACTGTATTATTATACACCCTGTATTTCTGTCATGAAACTTCTAAAGCAAGCTTTTCTGTATATTATATTCTGTATTGTATCAATAATTCCAAACCATTGTAGATATAATACTTCCAAATTACTTCATTCCAAACTTGTACAATTTCAAGCTAGTACTTTTCGCCTCGAAGTCTCTTGCCAGAATGAACATTCGACGGACTGACTGGTTTCTTCCTCCTGTATTTTCTTCCTTCTGCGATAGTGGTAAATCTTTTCTGATTGGTCGATCGAGCCCAACAGAGATTGACACACACACGATCTCGTGGTCGATTTTGATCGACCACGAGATCGTGTGTGTGTTGCCACTATTTAAAATACCGAAATATTGAATAAAATATTGGCTCAGATAAAATAATCTATAAATCCACATTCGGCCATCCGTATCAGTGCAACCTCCTGGTGTCTACCTCAGTCAGTCGAATTCATTGGCAAAATAAGCAAAACTTATATTATGATAAATTATAAGGTATGTCATGTCAAAACACTGATAAATTATAATAACAAGATATACACTTAAGTATGTAATATCAATTGGCAAAAATAAGGAAAACTTTTCTTAGATAAGGTATACACATCAAAACACAAATTTAAAATTGTCGTAAGATATAAACGTAGGTGTTATATATAAACACTAGAAGATATATGACACAAGTTATCAGTTCAACACCCCGGTGTATTAAAATACGTCTCCGACAGTTGAAATAATTGGTAGGAATCACAAATAAGTTAAAATTACCGTACGGTCCTAATATATTTAAAATAATTTACATAAACACCTCTCTATAATCATTGTTCCTATGTTTTTATGTTTATCATGACAATTGTATATTCCGGAATTATATATAGTGCCGTTGATCAGCTTTAAAACCACTTGTTCTCTCCAAAACTGCTTTCAAAGTGCTGCTATTCAGCTACTGTGTACCTTTGTAAGCTTAAGGCTGACTACTATGCTCCTTGCCTTAGTAACAAGCTGTGCCAATTATACGTCCCTGACAAATTATTGTCGCGCTAGAACACAAGACCGTGTTGTACGTCGACATATAAATGTCGACGTACAACACGGTCGCTCATGCCTAATCTCCCATTCCGCGAACACTTGCTGCGCTCAATGCCCTCCTTCACGCCAGACCTGAATTGGATGTGTTTGCTGATGAATGGAAGATGATACTGTCGGAATGCCTGCAGTTCTGCGAGACGAACGCATGATAATGAATTGGACTTAATTAATTATTATTATTGATATTATAATTTATTAATATTATTTTATTATTATTTCATTGTGACATATAAATTTAATTGACCTTATGATTATTGTATTATGTATGTATATTAATTTGACATACATATGTAAACGCTCAATTATTGACACATAACTATCGCTCAATTATTATACATAATTATTGACATCTAACTTTTGTTTAAAAGTTCTTTGTGGAATCTTATGTCTTGTTTTTTTTTTCCTTTATATTGACTATACTTATTTAAAATTCTACTGTTCTTATTTTGTCTACTGATTAATATGTATTTGTTCTTTTAGCGTTTAATATGTATATGATGTAATTTATGTTTCCAATTTATTGTAAATAATTTTATCAATTCCTGCATTACTTATTGTTATTACTTTTTGTGTCATTAATGTAAATGGTTAATCCGTATTAATTAAAAGAAATAATACTATCTAACACTGTTTCATTGTGCATCCTGTCTTTTAACAGACTACTTCTTAACAAGGATTTATTGTGTACCCTGTTTTCCTACTAGTTAGTAGGAAATACTACCTACAATTTTTGTATTGGACGCTTCTCATTCTACTTACTAGGTATTACCTTATTATTTTATTGTGCTTCCTGTCTTCCTATTGAATACTTCATAGAATTCTCTTATTGGGCAACCTGCCTTCCTACAAACTTTAACCAAACATTATTTTAATGGGCACCCTGCCTTACTGCCAACTCTAGCATAACATAATTTTATTGGGGCCCTGTCTTCCTATACCGTATTATCTATTATTGAGCACCCCGTCTTTTACTTTTTACTCCACATCACAACGCCTACATAGATAGCCCCAAAGGTAAATCCTTATTACGTACACAGCGCATCCTACGGGACCATTCTAAAGTACAAACAGCTTTGATGTAAGCGTTCTCTGTGTTGAATAATTACTAAGTACGTAGTGCTAGTTGTAAATTCTACAGGCATAGTTATTTGAGAACTACGAAGGCGTAGTACTAAATATTAATGTGATGACTGATTTATGTGTAAGATCTTCGTGTCAGATATATCAACCAGTATTAACCATTTACCAAACCATTTATGTGAAATAAATAGGTTTGGCACGAATAGTAAGGTACTAGGTGTAGGTTTAAACAAGCTAGGCCAACCAACGCAGTCAACTGGATCCGCGGTGGCGATCTTTTTAGAAATATTTATCAGTGTTTTTGAAGATCCCTTATTGTTTTTGCGTATCATACGCACCAACAAAATGTAATGAAATATTTAAATATATATATCAAAAAATTTGAATCGACATCAGCGTGATGGCTTGGCCATCAAGAAGTCCTGATTTCAACCCGATTGATCACGCCTGGGATGGGCTCGGGAGGCTAGTCAGAAGCTGCTGACCATCACCTACCACCCTCAAAGAATGGGAGAATATTCCCCAACATCGGCTCCGAAACCTGGTGTTCAGTATGCCAAATTGACTCGAAGCTGTAAGCAGGGCCTGAGGAGGCAATACCAGTTATTAAAAAGTGTAAAACATACTTGTAAATGTTAATTGAGTTTTATGGCACTAATTGCAATTTTTTATCGTTTTATCTTTTTTTAGACTTAAAAATGTTAGGGATGAATAATTTACTATACGAGTAGTTTCAAAGAAAGCTGATAAAAATTGCTATAAAACGTTTTTTATTTGAATCTCTAAATTCTATTATATTCTATATAGTTTAGAAAAACATAAATTTAAAAAGTGTAGTAGTACTAATTTTGAAATTTAAAATGTGTGTAGTACATACATATTTTTCAGGCCAGTGTATAATGATTATCATTGTACGAATATATAACTTAATTTAAATTGAAGTATGTAACGGTTTTTCTAAATTAGTAATAGACTATTTTTAAAATCATGCCGTGTACACATAGTTTAGGGACATTATCCTGTACAAAACTACTATTTTAAATGTATATGTACATTAATAAAATTTAATTAATTTACAAACATTTATTAACATGATTTGTGTGCCCAACAAATAAATACCTACTTGCCCAGTAAAAATCTTGTGCGATGCTGGAATCTTTCTGAAAATCTCACTATTTGGACATGAACCAACTAGACAGTAATTTGATTAATCTTTTTTCCCTTCTAGTGGTCTCAGTCTCCCATGAGCGTGGCTGGAGGGGCCGCCGCGGTCGAGTCACCACCTGAGGGGTTCAGGCGTGCTGCCAGGGGTTCCTTTTCTGCTATACTGGACCTGCTCACTGCTACTACTAACTTGGATCCACGACAAGTAAGAAACGCTCTGTCTTTCTACTGACTACTACCTAACCCTGTTTTATTGTCAGGGGATGGGAGTTCTATAATCATTTACAAAAATACCTATTCTCCAATTAACAATCCCACATGCAGCTATGTCGAACAAAGTTATAAAGCACAACCTGAACAAAATTAACAAACCATTAGTTCCTAGCACCGAAATAACAACATTTTAGCCGCTAATTGGATTTCCGGACAAATTGCCGGCCGCTCTGGTCGATTGGAGATAAGGAGTAGTTCACGTTGCACCGGACGGCACTCGAGCATAGAACATATAATAATACTACGTATAGAATGGATACTCCTGTCCCCCCACTAATCGAGCCTTCCTCACCCCGCCACCGATTCTGATCTGCCTTGGAGCTGACTTGAGATCAGACGCGCGACACGATTTTTTTCAAACGGCTATTTATAAATGATTATTTTAGAAGATTTTCGTATGCAAAAATTTTTGCAACTGTTTCATTCGCACACTTATCTCTGGATATCGAACTTCGTTCGCAACGAAACAAGTGTCTTTGTAACAAAGAATCGCATAAAGTAATTTTCAATGGATCTACGACTAGGTCTGCGTAACCAAATAAATTCGGATAAGTGTAGTATTTGTAGCTGTAAATTGACGATACAATGTAATTACGTCCACCAATCAGTTTTCCTAGATTTACAGTAAATGATTGATTTGTAATTAGTAAAAAACGCAATAATAATTCAGTTTCGCGTGCTTTTCTAGATTTTTTCCCTTAAAACTCGTCATTGCAAATTTATGTTCACACACTTCTGCAAACTTAAGCACTAACTATGCAAATGGCATATTTGCACAGTTAGTGCTGTAGTTTGCAGAAGTGAAACATATGTAAAATGCTAAATGCACTTATTATAACGTTGTTTATTTTTTATCTTATGTTGTTTGTTAATTTTCTGTAAATAAATTGATGTAAATATATTCTGTCTTAATGAATATCACGTCGCATACCAAGCATTGCTCGAACGCTAATAGAATTGCATCCGATTATACTAATTTTGTACTTATTCAATTTTATTTTAAAAAAATCAAATTTATATTGTAGTTACCAGCTTCACTCTGCGGATACAGTAACACATACATGAACGTAATCAATGTATTAAATCTAGTCCCTGCCACTTCGTCACATGTTTCTTTCTTCGAAAGCGGCTCATACAAAGTCATGCCGTTTGTTGGTGGATACCTGGGTTTGTGGTCAGAAGTGGATACATACCTACCATGCAGCATTGCATGCATTCCACGTAATTCCGCGTATTTCAAGTAATACCACCTTCGCCACGGTTGACACGCGGCACACTTCGTGATTGTTTATTAAACAAGAAGAGCATAAATTATTATTGTGATTGTAATTATTATAATCACTTGTATAAAATGTAAACTTGGAATGATACGTTTTATAAAGTATAGTGTAGTATCTATTATTGTATAAGTAATGGAGTTGAATGTGAAGTAATGTTACCTACTCGTTTGAGAGTTGGATTTTCCTGCATCCTACGTGGAGTTCGATAGTTGTGCTTGTAAATATTTCTGCAGGTAGGTACGCATAATTTACGAAATCTTATACGACTAATATTATTAAGTAGGTCTCAAAATATTATTAGTTAGGTAAGTAGGTACAATAATAATTATTCATACGGTGACAGCCTTAGACTTCACGCACACAATTACGCGTGTATAAAAACAACGTTTGTATAGTGTCTGTGTAATAGGTAGTTGTAACGCGGCTTTTGTATAGAGAATGAGTCGAGTGTCCGGGGTGTGACACTTGCGAAAACCTCTCAAACATTTTCCGTCTTATATAATTATATTAATGGTGATAGTGCATTTTGCGAATGCACGCCTGGCCAGCTGCCATCCTCAAGTAGAAGATCTAGCGCCAAGCACGTAACGGTGTGTTCCGGCAGCTGTCCTTGAGAGCCAGTAATTCTAGGTTAGCCTGAACTCTTCGACCACATCATCACTTACCTTCCGGTGAGATAGTGGTCAAACGCTAGCCTATCAGCTATAAAAAAGGATATAGGAAAATCTATATATAAATATACTAAGCTCACATACACATCGAGATACATCTGTTCCTTTTTTTATATTTTGCTTGAATTAAGTCTACAGTACGAGTACATATAGTCTAGTGTACCGATTAATTTAAAAGTATGTTGAATTCTTTGCATGTATTTTTAAAACATGACATACATTTAGCCACCGCCAGTGAATCAGTGATACTGGAGTGGTAATAACTATGGACGGGCGCCGTCGTCGGCTTAAGCTTCGCCGCATGGTGCAAGGGCGTTTTCGACATAGACACTTTATTTGTGGCAAAAAAATAACAGTACACAAACATAAACTAAATGTACGTACAAACCTACTTAATCATGGTTTTTGCAAATGCTCGTCCGAATAGCTACCAAACTGAAATAGAAAATCTGTCGCCAAGCATCTAACATTGTATTCCGACAGCAGTCCTTGAAAGTCAGCAAGTAACTATAAAATATTAGGCACATGACAATTAAAAAGTGTAAGCCTCATGATGAAATGTATCTGTCTCAGAGGTTGCCGCTTAACACTATATACGTATATCAGCTCTGTAAAGAAAACACTGTATTTAGAGTGGTGTAGGTGTATCCAAGTGCCGGCTGGACAGGGATTGGCGATTTGTAGTTATCGTCATCAACGCACATGATGTCCATCGCTGAACAAAGGCTCTTTTGATCCCAGGATTTGCCATAATTCCCACGATTGGCAGGCGTCTTAGGGATCGCAGTGTAAGATGGCAGTTCTTCTCTTGAAGGCGCGCTACTAAAAATACCAGCGAGTGAGCCTCTGATATTTTTCCTTTCCCCGCCTCTTACGACTCCCACAAGATCTGATGTAATTGTAACTTGACACCCCGCGGGGTTCTAATTATATTTTATATATTCTGTAGTGTAGGTTGCCTGCTTATGTAATTATGTGCCCTTCGCGTACCAATGCTCACGTACAATTAGATTGAAATCTACGAAACGAAGCTACGCTATTACGAGTATACCGTGCGCTAACCCGCCGCCTGTGTCGTTGTGAAGTGAATAATCTTTAAAGCCTTTGTGCTGTTACCCGGAATACACAGTGGCGTTGTGGGTAGTTTAAAAGTTTTACGAAGTTCGTTGCTGCAATTCGTTTAAAAGCTTCCAAAATTCTGTTCTAAATTTAGTGAATTGTACATTATATACTGTTAAAGCTAGTCTAAAGTTTACTCCCTGATAATTTCGTGTAATGGAAGGCGTGGGCACGTAAGTAAACGAAAAATTTCAAAAAATTTAAATAACGCACGGTTGTTATGTTTTTAGCCATCCCAAATGGAGTTTTTAAGTTGGTCTTTGAAGCAGTGATAGCTCAGTGGCTTTGGCTATGGACTGCCGCGCAGCAGGTCCATGGTTCGAATCCCGCCGCTGGCTTGAGCTTCACCGCATGGTGGAAGGGCATTTTTGCGGATGCCCGCCTGGCTAGCGACCACCCTCAAGTGGAAAATCTGTCGCCAAGCACCTAGCGGTGTGTTCCGGCAGCTGTCCTTGAGAGCCAGTAATTCTAGGTTGTCTGTTAACACCTTCGACCACATCATCACTTACCATCAGGTGAGATTGTGGTCAAAGGCTTACCTATCAGCAATAAAAAAAAAAAAAAAAAAAAAAAAAAAGGTCTAGTCGATCAGATAGTTTCGCCAGTTGTATAACAAAACTTTAGTATATGTTATAAGTAAAATGCTAACAACCTCTTAGGGTTGACTTCTGCGAGTCCTAACAAACACTTTGAGGTGAAATTGTTTTGTTTTTAATTTTTTTTTAATTAATTTTGATTTTTTTTAATGAATTTATGAAGACTTCACGGGAACCCACCTGATGTTAAAAATCTCTTGTGCCTCTAATTTATTATATTATATTTTTTATTAAGTACTTTGCTCGATTTAAATATTCAAAACTCTATTCAAAGGGAACGCGGCGCGGTCCAGTGTTGCCGCGGCGGGCGCTCTTGGCTCGGAGTAGACAATGCGTTTTACTTTAAAAGTTTCAGACAGTACCAGAAAAACTTATTGTTATAAAACCTGAAAAACTGAAAACCGGAAAACCTAAAAACTTGAACCCCGAAAACCTGAAAATAAAAACGCAGTCATGACTTGGATGGGTGGATGCTGCGTGACATTACAACTGAGCGCTTCCGTGCTTCGGAGGGCACGTTTAGCCGTTGTGGTCGTAGGATGGCAGTCATTACAGCATGGTGGTAGGGCGTTTCGCAAATGCCCGCCTGGCTAGCTACCAATATCAAGTAGTAAATTTGTCGCCAAGCACCTATCGGAGTGTTCCGGTAGCTGTCAGAGCCAGTAATTCTAAGTTAGCCTGAACAACTTCCTCGATCATCACTTACCATCAGGTGAGATAGTGGTCAAAGACTAGCCTATCAGAAGACTAATACTTGATTCGACCAGGTGATTTGCTCGAGGTGAACTAAGTCGCGCCCCCAGTACTTACATTATACTAGAACATAGCAGGAATATTGTTATTACATATTTAAATAACTAAACACGAAACTCGTGGAAAAACAACAATTGCTTTATTTCGCCGATTCATTTTGTTTGAAATAACAGATCTCCCTGCTACGTGTAGAATCGAACAAAGGTTCAGCTTTTGTTTTTCAAATGGTTCAGCGAGAGCACGGTATATTGAACATTTTACCGTAACCTCTGGAGTTCTGGCCGCTTGGATGTATTTTTCTAACGTACCCGTGTTTTGTTTGTTCATATAATAATAAATGTAGGTAGGTTTGTGGACCGGAGCGCTTGGTTGGTGCGTGTTAGCTATGTCACGGTAATGTTATCTATACAGTATTTCAACTTCATAGAAACGGACGAAACGAAACGCGAGTTATACCTACGCGTCTCGATCTCAGCCCGCGCTCGGCCCGCAGACAGTCTCGAGTGTCGCGACTACGCCGCAGTGACAAGAGAATGGTTTGTTGTTTTTTAACAATAACCGCGCGATTTTTTCACCAAAAATAAGTTCAAGTACATATTGAATATGACGAGTAAGATTTATTGTGCTGTTTTTAGTTACATTAATTTGTCAAAAACGCATCCAGAGATAATTTTTTTAGATTACCTTCAAACTGAAAGGTATAAAATAATTTTACTTAATACTATAAAACAATTTTACTTACTAGTAAGTAAATTTTTTTAAAGTCTACATATAGTTGGCGGTACATAATGTGTGTCTTTTTAATGGACAAGTATTTCCTTTTATCCCGCGAAAAAAAAAGTGAATAGAGTGAAGGAAAGTGATTGACACGAGTGAAATAGTAGTTATAAGCAAGTTATAATAATATTACAGGTAGTTATTAGAATGTGGATTTTTAATACTTTAAAATATAATAATAAAGTATTTCGTACGTCCCACAAATATTTTTCGGTCGCCAATTTTTAAGAACGATTTTTTATTCAAACATAAACAAGGTTTTTTGTTTAAATCTACCTACTGGTCAAGAAAACAACACGCATTTTAGTGAACAACAAAGTAGGCAAATGTAATTAAAATGCTGGAGGCGGGCAGCCCTATCGCATGTTTACGTACAGCGCGGCTGTAGGTACTTATTTCGAAGACAGACCCGAGTTACAGTACTGTATAGATAACATTACCGTGGCTATGTCCTTTTTATTCTGTGGCTATACTACGTATGCACGTTATGTTGGGTGATTCTGTGCATACTTGAGTCTGTGCTTGAGTTGAGTACACTCAGGGCCAATTTCACCAAATTAGGATATAGGATACGATACGATATTTCTTATGGCATACCAATAAAATTACAGATAAATGCACAAAAGTGTACTTAACTTAAAAATAATAATAGATGTCCTCGTACAATGGCAACACAATCGGCGGTCTTATCTCTAGTGCAATCTCTTACTGACAACCTTTGGATGGACGTGTAAACGGTGGTTCGAATATTCATTTTTAGATTTAGGGTTTTGGTCACGTATCTATATGTTGCGAAATTCGAACGAAGCGTTCACATCTGTCAAGCCAGCAGACCGACAAAGTGCGGAAATTCAATCAGCCGAGGTCGCCGGAAACGGGAAATTGATATAACGCGGGAAATTGGTTTAGGCGCGGCGACGGGCCGGGAGCCTGCACCGGGGATGTGCTGAAAGCTGAACAAAGTGACGGGAAATACCTATACCTATAAATCCACACCTTCCGGGAGGAAAAAGGTCATGTGCGATACATATAATCATGAAACTATTTAGGTGTAAGTATACACTGTGCCTGGGGGTCAAATCCCATCTCTTAATTTTTGTTTTAACATTAGATTTAAAATTTTAATTCGCACTAACACATATCACTATAGTAAACCTACATTTGAACTTCAATGTGAGAGAGAGCGGGCAGCACATATTGAATCAATTCCTTTGTGCGATAGAGATAGCGCTATATGAACATTATTGTTTCGTGTCGTGACGGCTACAGTACGAATCTTAATATCAATATTTTAAACCTGAAATAATGATGTTAGTGTTTGTTAAGAAACTTGGGCCCCTGCTATGTTGGTTACGTCTTGTATTTAAGTTATGGTCTCTACGAATAAATAATGTATGTATTACTAGATTTCCGGGCGTGGCTCCGCCCGTGCGTATGTCGGTTATCGCGCAAAAACATTAACCTCTTTTTACGCAGTTGGATAAAAACTATCCTATGTTTTTTCCCGGGTCTCAAACTATTTCTATACCAAATTTCATTCAAATCGGTCCAGTAGTATTGGCGTGAAAGCGTAACAGACAGACAGAGTTACTTTCAAATTTATAGTATTAGTACCTACTTACTGATGGTCTAATGCTGTGGGGAAACTCAGTTGATATGGACAGAGTTTACAAAATGTAAAATCGCTGTGTTCGTCTGGTGTGTGGAGCCTGGTCCTTATAATATGTATAGGTATATTATATTTGTATAACAAGCTTCCAAGAGATATTTTATTATAAGGACATGCGAGAAAATTTAAGAAATGTATATAAGTGATTGGTTCTTGCATCATTGTTTTTATGATACCTTTTAAGGAATTTGTAAATTAATGTGACAAACTTGTATAAATATCTGAACGTCTTCATGCAGGCTGATTATGATGTACGGTATAACTATTAATATTTGTACCAATGACATCTATATATATTTTTTCTTATTCTAAGGGCCTGTTTCAGAATGTTCGAGTAAGTTCCGGTTTTACTACCCAGAACATATTTAATTAATCAAACACTATCGTTGCGTTTCACAGTCATCGATTTAGCCTATACATCGGTTAAAGCTTCAAACACGCTGCATGTTAACTCCCATTTTTATCATTCAGCTATTTTATGTTGCATAGGAACCCGAAACTTTATTAGGACATTCTGAAACGGGCCCTAATTCTAAAATATCACTTTGGATGACCAGGGTTGTGACATGCGACATTAGCGTTTTATACATAAATGTAAATAACTAAATACCATGAATAATGGTTTTTTGTGGTAAATGTTCACACCATTGTAGGTACGTATAGGATCACCAACCGAGCCTAGCAACCGTGTGAATTCCAGTACCTACTCAACTACTTATTTCGCTCAGTAGATTTCTTGTAAGGGTTTCGAAGCGCTCGTAGCGTAGCGTGTTTCGTCGTTCATAACCACTCGTTCACTGCATGGTTGAAGAGCATATTGCGAATGCTCGCCTGGATAGCTACCACGCACAAGTAGAAAATGGCACCGAAACTGACAGATGATTAGGCTGACGCCAAGCACGGTTCCGGCAGCAATCCTTGAGAGCCAGTAAAAACACAGTACATGAGATTTAACAACCCCAAGTAACTTATTGATGGTAATTTGTTCGTGTCCCTCATCTTGTACACTGTGTAAATGCTAATGAATGGCACATGTAGTAAAACAATAAGACGATCGCTTGGGAAGGCATAAGCAGTTTTTTTATGGGATTGTGACGGATCAATCATTTTGCCCACCTGAAAAGCGGTAACTAACCTCAGCCTAATATTTTATAATATATGTATTTCGTCACAAGTGAGTGCACTACGCCTGTCACCCTGAGACATACCTACAGTTGTTAAGTCTCATATAGGTTAAGATTTTTTTACCTGTAGATGAGTTGTATGCCCTCCATATTTACTAGACGAATTCAGGGTAATTACCAGAGTCACTACCAGTCTTGCACTTCCGAGCGTCCGGTGAATACATCGCCGCTAATCGTGATTTTTAGGAATAATCTGTGGACAATATGCCTTCGTTGTGTCTTTAGACTCTGCACCAATTATACAAGCACTGTGAGAGATAAGAAAACTGTTTCATTTCACGCGTAATTATTGTTTTTATTGATGAAATAGAAAATATCGACATTTTGTTTTATCTTAGGAACTAATCTCAATGAAATGGATGAGCGAGATATGTGTATCGTTTGGTGTGAGAGAGTGAAAGAGATCGCAGTGTAATGGTGATCGGAACGTCTCGTGGCGGTTCGGTGGTTACACGAATTGCTTATTTATCTCTTTCTTACAACAGACATGATGCATAATATTTGAACTTTCTTTCCTTGTCATTACAAACTGCATATACATGTGCGTAGGTATGTAGATAGGTATAGTAAGCTTTTAGAGCATTGATGTTCGGATTTAACAACTCTAATATTTCAACTCTCTGCATATAGGTAACATAATATGTTCTATAATTTTACTCGCTCGTATTTTTTTTATTGTGTACTTGGTAGTGGTATGACTTGCTGAAAAACAACCAACATTGTATATTATATAGAAACATGCTTACTCTACAAAATATATCAAATAACAGAAATAAATACATCTCATTAGCCAATCCCTTAGAGGTCGGACATGGCCCAATTAGGCCGAACATGATACGCATCGCAATGATCAGATTTCTGTCCAATAAATTTGTAGTCAGCTTAGTTACCATAATAGTTAGGTGGGGAGGGGAGGTGCTCCTACCTAAGTTATAATATCAAGCCGCGGGCAGGCAGCCACGGCATTATGTAAGTTTGTTAGTAAGTAGGTAGGTAGGTACTTTACGAAAAAAGCAATTTACGTTAGTTGGTTTGTGCGGGATTGTTACAATTTTATCTTTTTTAATTGGTATATATTACAGGGTTATTGGTAAAATGCTAACAACCTCTTAGGGTTGACTAGTCTTAACAAAAATGTTTAGTTCTTTTTTTGATTTTTTTTGTTTGTTATAAGCACGAGGACCACCTGATTTTAATAGTCAATTGGGCTTGTGATTACTTAGTTTTTATTACTTTACTCGACGTAAAATAAGTATTCAAAACTTTTTCAAAGCGAACGCGGCGCGGTCCAGCGGTTCTCTTGGGTCGGAGTAGGCATTGTCTTCTACTACGAGGTCTACGAGAAACAAAACTTATAAGTTTCAAACCACAGAAAAGAGAAAGCAATTTTATATCTCTATGTTTCAGACAGTAGGTAGGTACTAGAAAAACTTGTTGTTTTACTAGCGCCCGCCCCGGTTTCGCGCGGGTATTTAAGAAAAAATTCAAAACAAAAAACATTTTGTGATAATATTCTATAGCCTATATGTTCATCGGGAATAATGAAGGATTCTAATGGTGGAAGAACTTTCTTTCCATGGTTCGAATACCGCGAGCTTGAGCTTCTTCACCGCATGGTGGAAGGGCATTTTGCGAATGCCCGCCTGGCTAGGGACCACCCTCTAATAAATAAAACCCAATAAGTAAATAAAAAATACCGGTGCCATGTTTTAGATTTAGATATTGCGGTTTTATAATAAAGTTCCCAAACATATTACAATGCTCACAGAAGAAAAATTCAGGTTGCACGTGAAAAACATTTTGATTAAAAATACTACTACACAGTTTGTGATTTCTTAAACGACAAAAATGCTTGGGCCTTGGACAATTCCGCGTCTGCCAAGCTATTGCCTGTCACCTACGTAATTTAAACAAATATTGTGATAATTTTATTATATCTTATGTAACGCATTGTTAAAAGAAGTTTAAAAGAATGGCCCCGAGTTTCTTGCCCGTTCTTCTTGCAGTAGCTCTATACATTTTTTTTGCTTAACGTGACAGTAAAATGTTGAATATTTCAATATTAAAATTTGTAATTGACCTTTATAAGAGCGTCGTGGATGGCAAAATTGAATAAATGATTTTGAATTGAATTGAATTCTATTGACGAGCAGTAAGTAAAACTACTGGGCGCTGCAATTTCGATGTATTGAGCCTTACACTACCCCGCCCCACCCCACCGGAGTCATAGTTTGATGTGGTAGTTTTTAAATTATTCCCTACCAATATTTACTAGTACTATGGATGGCATACAATATTACTGACCACTCGAGCGAAAAAATAAATTCCGTGCCTAGTAGATTGCCAGCGAGCGAGTGGAATTATTCAATTTGCGACTTGCGAGCGCACGTCCCTGAGTCCCTGAGGCCCCGGCCCCGTAGATAGTTTCCGGTCAATTGAGAGCTTGTATGTAAATGCGAAAAAATTGCGAAAAAAACGTTACTTTAAAAATAATTAGGTATGTGGTTCAAAAATGAATATGGAGGTAGGTACCCCAGTTTAATAAACAGAAATACAGTTTATGGTTTATAAGTGAGATGTCATGAATGAGTTGCAACTCATCCCATGTTCGATTCATGTCTATGTTATACCTCCCTAATCTGGGCTTAGGCAAACACTTATTTGCTCAAAACAATTGGGGAACAAGATATTGGTATTTTCTATTGTTTAAACAATTGAAAATAGTATATAAAGTTATAAAAGTATATAAAAGTTCCCCAATTGTTTTCAGCAAATATGAATTCATTTGAATTTCCCGTCACAAAAAATAGGTTTTAAATAAATTTCATGGTTTTTTCTTCCTCGTTCAACACTCGAACTCGTAATTTCACTCGAACTAGCGTCTCGGAGTAACGAACACAACGCAGAGTGATGTAAGCATCACGCCTATCTATGGTAAGCCATCAGGCGAGTTGAGTGACTAGACCGAAAGATCACTTCTCTTTCTTATACACTCGAGAGCAATGAATCCGGGTCACTTAAAGAATCCTAAAAATCTCGGAAACTAAAAATACTAGGTTAATGCAATAAATTGTATTTAATAGACAATGTAATACTCCTTAAATGAAGGTATTAAAACTTCTTAGTTATTGTAAAGTTATATCATAAAAAAATCAAATTTGAAAAAGGGCCACTTTCGAAGATGGAACTACGAAATTACATCATTTGGTTTTGCTTTTGTTTGTAATCTGTCATTTATGTGGGTACATAAACCATGTTGATAGTGCTCTATATTCATTATTCAAGCTGAAATTATGTCGCTTACGCCTGAAGAATGCACCAGAATACTTACAATGCTGGAAACCGGCCGGAGTCAGCGCGATACAGCCAGGACTGTCGGTGTGTCGCTGTCAACAGTACAAAGAGTTCTCCGACGTTACGAAGAAACTGGTTCTAACCTACGCAGACCAGGAACGGGCAGAACCAGGTGTACCACAGCACGAGAAGACCGATACTTGGTGAACACCATGCTTCGAAATCGCTTTCTCACAGGAACTGAACTCACCAATCAGTTTCGACGCCTCGGAGGAAGTAACCCAAGTGCATGGACAGTAAGACGTCGGCTTGCTGAATCTAACTTAAAACCCCTTAGACCTGCAAACGGCCCTAAACTGGAGCGTGGGCATCGTATTTCGAGACTAAGATATGCCCAGAGCCACGTAAATTGGAGTAGGTATTGAAGATTGGTCAAAAGTTATGTTCTCCGACGAATCAAAATTTATGCTCTACAAGCACGATGGAAGACACAGAGTGTATCGAAGACCAGGGGAAAGATTCAAGCAAGCATGCATCGAAGAAAAAGTAGCCTACGGTGGTGGGTCTGTACTTGTGTGGGCCGGAATTTCTTCTGAAAGTCGCACAGAGCTGGTGATCATAGAAAACGGCTCTTTAACTAGCGTAAGATATGTGGAAGAAATCCTCAATGATCACGTTGGTCCATTTATGGTCAATTTAGGTGAGGATGCTATATTTATGCATGACAATGCCCGACCTCATACAGGTAGGATTGTGAATGACTACCTTCAAGAGATGAACATTACTCGTATGGAGTGGCCAGCGCGCAGCCCGGATATCAACCCGATCGAGCATGCTTGGGACGAGCTAGGCAGATGCGTAAAACAACGAAACCCTCCCCCAATCACGCTTCGTGAGCTCAAAATTGCTCTCACAGAGGAATGGGAGAATATTCCCCAAAATCGTATAAGGAACTTGGTGTACAGCATGCCAAACCGCGTAAACGCAGTAATGGAAGCACGAGGAGGCAATACGAAGTATTAAAATTCAAGAAAATCGTAATAAAGTTCAAAAATTTCATGTTTCCTATTTTTGTTTTAAGGAGAGATCAGCAGTTTTTTTCTTTATGTAATTTTGTGTTAATAAAATGTATGGTGACTCATATTTTTTTTACTTTCATTTAAGGAGTATTACATTGTCTATTAAATACAATTTATTGCATTAACCTATCATTTTTAGTTTCCGAGATTTTTAACATTCTTTAAGTGACCCGGATTCATTGCTCTCGAGTGTATTTAAAAAATATATTATACTTCTGCTTGTCTTTGAAGCAAGGTCTATTCTCAGCCTAATTTATGCGATCAAGTTATTAAGTTTTGTAGTGCTTGTAGCGTAGTTTGCTTAGCCGTTCTAAGTTAAACAACGTCCGCTGCGGTCATGGGTGACCGCTAGTTGTATTACTACTGAGCACTACCGTGCTTCACATTTTGCCAACATTGCTAGCTACCACCTTCGAATAGAAAATCTGTCGCCAAGCACAAATAATGGTGTGTTCCGGCAGCTATCCTTAAGATGCAATAATCTAGCAGCCTATCTATGAAAAAAAATTATAACCTTCGACCGCATCGATTGTCACTTATCACCAGCGGTCAAAAGCAAGTCCAATAAGCGTAAAAGTCTCACAGAACACGAATCGTTTCAAGAGTTACCCCAATTATCAACACACCGAACGAAGCGTCAATAACGAAGCAAAATTAATTAAATTTCAGGAGCATTCGGACGGGTCGACCACTCCACGCGCCGATGACAAATCTGGAGGCCGCTCGCCTGCTCGTAGCGAAGGTAATATTTCTATATAATAATATACGAGTACTAGTATATTTCTCATTAGCCGCCTACTTATGCCCTTACTTGTGGGTACACATCTATTGTCAAAGAATAAAATCTACTTAATGACAAGAACTAAGGAGTACTTTAGTAACTAGTGCAAAAGGGAAAACAGTTCTTAGTCCTTTTAAATTTGACAGCTGTCACTGTCCCCTAAAATGAAGATCTTCGTGATTTTCATGAAATAGGTACTTTTTGCCCGTGGGGTTCCGGGCTAGAATCCCAAGTAGCACAGAAGCGCTGAATAGGAGCTGAATCACTGTTCACAATGGAATCTTCTGCTGAAAAAACCTGCTGAATAAGAGCGTTAGAGGCGCCTAGATCTAATATAACTCTGATTTGGGCACAAATTAATCAGCTGTTAGTTGAATAATGTGGCTGGTTGCACTATATAAGCGTTATATGAGCATTATTAACAGTCGCCGTAAGAGCTGAATAATGACTGATTATCAGGGTACCTATGTCTTACCTTTTATACACCACAAGGGCTGAATAATAGAGTACTTGTTACCTATTTTTCAGCACAAAGTACACTCCAGGATATTAGTAACTCTTTTATGGAGCTGACAATTCACAAGTGGCAAAATTGTGTATAATTTTCAACCTACTAACTAAGTACTTTATTATTATTTTGATATGTTTTGTGTGAACCATTTTGTAAAGTGTTTGTGGGAAATAGGCAAATTGTTATCGCCAAGTAAAACTTTATTGATTTTCCTCCATGTGTATGAAATTCGAATGGGAAAGAGAGTTTATGATCAAATACTATATAATTATAGACAAAAATTTTCACGCGCTCTCAAAATATCACTAACTACTTGAAAATTATAGTATAAAATAGGTTGATGATATTATTATAAAAAAAATGTCTTTTTATTTTTCCTTTATAATTTGACAATAGGCTGTTTATGTGTAAAATCATTACATTTTCTATTCAAATTCTGTTGTTATTTCCGTTGGCTAAACAAAAACAAATTTTTATTATATTGTATACACGGTTATGATCTAAAAAATGGCAGACAAGGAGTGTGTACTATATTAACCACAATCAAACAGTATGAGCTGTTTAAGTGTCCACTCGTGGTACATGAATCAGTAACAAGCTGTTACGATTGGTTCTTGTGTTAAACAAGTCAACTACAGATTCATGTAAAGCTTGATATTGGGCAACATGTACGCAAATAGCTGTACTAGGTAATCATCAGTGAACCGATAAACTCTGCAGGAATTTTAGCCCTTTTTATATATTTCCACATATCACAATATCTTAAACGACGCGATTAGCTATACTTACTTACGAAGCGCTGAATAAAAAAGTCTTCAGTCTTATTTAACGGCACTAGTAGACTAATTGTCAACGCTAGTATAAGTACCACAGAAGAGAGAAAGCAATAGAAAGGTGAAGGGGGCGTGGCCCGCGAGCCTACCATACTCCTAAACAGGAGTATTTACGTCAACGGACTATAATGCTACTGACAGTCGACCTGCGGTTAACGCGCCTGCGGTTAGCCTGGATGAAGCAGAGAAGATCACATGGTTCTCTTACTCTCTCCCCAAGGAAAGATGCCTGAAAATTGCCATAAGAGGACTCCCCGCCGACACCAGATCGGAAGAAATAAAGGAAGAGCTGATATCGCTCGGGTTCGAACCCGAGCATGTCAAGAAGATAGCTGCGAGACAAGGCAGACCCGGCTGCATCTACTTCGCGCAGCTCAAGAGAACACCGAACCTCACCCCCGGCATCTACGAAGTTGAAGAACTCCTGTGCATGCCGGGAGTCAAGCTGGAGCACTGGCGTGGGAGGAGGGGCCCGGCACAGTGCCACAGATGCCAGGCATTCCGGCACTCTTCCCACAACTGTTTTCGCCGGCAGGCGTGCGTGCGGTGTGGGGGCGAACACTACGCGCGCGACTGCCCGCGCCCCATTGAAGACCCACCGACGTGCGCAAATTGTGGCGGTGCGCACACCGCAAATAACCCCCGCTGCGCTGTGTTCCGCGAGGAGGCGCGGAACAAGCGCGCGGGGACCACAGCACTAACCACACGCAAACCCCAAGGACAGACATCCCAGCGCAATGGTGCGCAACAGCAGCCGACCGTCGCCCACTTCGAATCGACGTCCACAACCACCCTCATGGCCGCCGCCAACAACCCGCCACCACGCGGCGACGGCCACGAGGGCAAGAAGAAAAAGAAGAAGAAGAAGAAGGGCAAGCGGCAGGGCGCCGCCCAGCCGCCCGCCCAACCTGCAACCGCCCAACCTAAGCGTGCGGAGGGCGCACCACGTGCTCCCGCCGCGCGACCAAGACAACCAGTTACCCCTGTCTCGCTCCCACGCGAGAGCGAGACAGAACATAAGAAGACCAGGACCGCGGCGGAGCTCGAGCTAATCGAGACCGCCCTGTGCATCCTGCAGGACGTGCTCCTGGCGATCAGAGAGGGGGCCGACCCGACCCCGCTAGTACTAGCGGGGGTGGGCAGGCTCCTCTCATGTCGCTAGGCAGCGCGACCCGGCCCCTACCGTGCTGCCGCGCGCCCAGGCCCTAAGGGCCGGCCTGGACGCGCCCCTACCTCGTCTCCCGAGCGCCTCGCCCGCCAACCCTGGTGGGCTGAGAGCGAGTAGGGAGACCGAAGAGAACCGGATCCGACGATCACCCCTGACCATGACGAAGGTGCCACCAGTGCACATACCCCACGAGACAGCTGCGAGACGCAGCTGGCCAAGGACTGCCGCGCAAAGGGGCCATAACGCCCGAAGGCGCGTCCGCGCAGAACGCATTTCCGCGCGACGAAGAAGCGACATTGGTTAACGCGCCGCATGCATCTCCGTAAATGTATATGAAAATGCCGCGTTGTGCTGTTATAAATTGCAGATTCAATAGCGATGTCACAAACGTAAAGAAAGTAGGAATATCCTATCACCGAAAAACATAATAAATTGTCCCTAAATGTTTTATATTTCGCTGATGAACAAAGTCGGTGCAATCTGACATATAGTGATTGATGATTTTTTTTATCGACAAAATGTTGTCGATAAATTGTTAGTCACTAAATATCACCTCATTCCAATATTTAATTTGGAGCTTTCTAGTTAGACCTACAAAAGCAATAACCATCTGTTCCTCTACTTTTTGTGCATGTATAACTTTTATCAGGACGTAAAAATACACGTGTAGATCAGAAGGTTAACATTAATTAAATTAACAAATTATTCAAATATTTTCAAGAACAGGCAATTTTTCAATGTTAGGATTTCAACTTAAACTCTTGTTTTATGGCTCCTTTGGGCACCACCACAATTTCGCCAATGTCACGTAGTTAGATAGACCATCAAACAAAGGAGATTGTTTAGTTTTAATGAGTTATGTCCGGTGAGAACTGGCCAAGGCAAAATTGGTGCTGAAACATAAGATGTTAGTTCATCTGTCTACTGGACGAACACAAATATACACACACACAAATTTATTATATATAAGGGAAATATAGAACACCTGGGAACAAGTTTTGGATAAGTCATATAATATGTAGAGAGAAGAGTTTATTTTGGGACAACAGAAGAATATGTGATTCACATTTCCTTCGTCCAAACCACATTCACAGAGGGAGTTATCCCTATTTAGTTATCAAGTTTGGCCAGGAAGACTGGGTTATAGGAATGGTTTAGACGCAGACGGCATATTGTAGAGGTTGTCACTTTAGCAGCGATTTGGAATTTTGAGAACCAGAGTTTATTGGGAATCTCAGGTTGAATGTTACCATAGAATTTACTTTTTAATATTCTATAAATTTGGCATTTCTGGTTCCAAGGTTTTTTAAAGATGGTTTTAAAGACGAACAGATATCTAGCGAGAAAAGTTGGCAAAATGTCCTTGAGAGTCTGTATGAATGGCATTTGTAGCACAGGAGTCAGCTGATTTGTGGCCCACTATACCGGCGTGACCAGAAATCCAGGCTAGGATAACATTTATGGCGTGAGAGCTACATTCGAAAAGGGCATTTTATATTATTTTTTAAATTGGGAACCTAGATTTGGACCGAAATGGGTTTACAAGAATACATTGGAGGCAGCTTTTGGAGTCTGAAAATATGATGGTTTTGTTCAGATTGTGTGATATATAGATCATCTTAAGTAAATAAGTTACGACAAAAACTATCTATTCGTTATGTAATCCTAGAATATCCTAAAACTTGTTAATATTTAACATTTTTAATAACCGCCACACTAAAATCATGTTTTATCTGTGTTCATTCTGGACTAGCCAATGACGAACCATCCTGTCCAAGTTCGGATTGGCTGATACGTTGTGGCAGCAACTCCTGATTGGTTGTGGTAAATATGGCGGGAAGTTTTATGAAGAGGCGACAGACATTTGGCGCCAGTCATTGCTATAAAACCAATGTCTCACCTTACTGAGCCTCTCCCTGTCTTGATTCTTCACAAGTGACTTCCGCATCGAGACCTATTGCTGATTAAGTTAAGTGTTCTAGTATTGATTTATTTAGTGTAACATAACTACTGTTCACGTGTTGTGTATGGGTTTAAGTTTGTTGGCTTTGTTCTTTCTAAATAGTTTCCTCATTTGATTGTATCGTTGCGAATGGTAACTATAAACTTATACAGAATTAATCCATGTGAACCTAATGTATTGTGTTTATTAAAGTGATCAATGTGTTCCAATAAATTTTGTATCTTTTGAGTTAACCTTATGATTCCCTTTTCGTCGAAAATCTAGTAAGATAGGTAGTTAATTACTAACTCAACTAATAGTACCTTATTACATGGAATCGCATCCTGCCAAACATCTGATAAGTTATTGAGCCATATATATTTTTGCATAAAATCTTGGCAAATCTCACAAACTCATCTGGATTTTACCTCTTGTTATATATACTCTTGTTAGTACATTTCGACCTTGACCTCGCCTTTTATTTTATGAACACCTATCTGTGCCTATCTTACCACCCTTTACGCGAATGTCATATGTTTGTAATAATTTTACTACAAATAAGCAAGCCTGTAACATATTATATTGAAATTAAGCTGTACTTCGCAGTAATAGCTTTATTTTATTTTAATCGTCTTCTTCTTATTCAGCATCTTCACTGCTGAAAGTCGTGTCTAGGTCTGAAGTAGTGTTAATCGCTCGATGTACTATGCTCTTCCACATGCTTCTGTTTTCAGCGGTATTTTAAGCTTTTGGTATAGATATACTGGTGAGCTATATGGTTCAGTCAAGACGCTTACTTGCCTGTCATTACTACATATTCAAATGATTATATAAAACCGCATAAAAACTTATTATAGCACAAACGCACAGTTTCGTTTTAGGTCGAAGGAAAAGTTTATCGATAAAATGTACTACATCACTGGCTAGGATACCACTTTTTGTACCGAAAAAATAAATGAAATAAGATGAAATTTTACTAGCTATCCCAATAATTATTTTCTCGTAACCTTATTTTGTGCAGTTGTTTGTGAACTATTTTTCAATTGTTTTTTCTCAGATTTTACCAAGGAACGATTTTAAAATTGAAATTATAATTGACTGGGCTGAGACTGCACAATTACTGTACATATATTGTTAACTGGCAACTTTCATTACCATATATCTGTCTCTCTCACTGAAAGGGATAGCTTGACAAAGTTCACAAGAAATTCAAACTTACCACTCTTTAGATAAGGTATATTTTCAACTGTTATAAATTGGCTTATGAAACGTTTCAATTGGGTAAAAATGGGACAAATCAGGGAATCGGATTGTTTGTAGTGAACAATAAAGATGTAATGTCACGTATCATTTACATGTGTTGAACTGGCTACGCTCGTTTTCTAAGGAAACTGACATGGCTGCCACTCTAAATAGTATTTTATATCTCTATGATAAGTACCTATTCAGCTCTCACTGAGATTATGGGTAACATGTGAGCTAATATAGAGCAGTTTTCTTTAACTTAGCATCATATATGTTCACCCATAGTGATCATGTGGGCTTAATAAGAGCTATTATACGATTGCGTGTAACACAAGCTGATTAACATTACACTAGTTCCACTGTGTGCAGCAAAAAGCATTATATCTTTGTTATTTGAAGCCACAGAATAACTGATTACATTATAGTAGCTCACGTGTTCTTTCTTAAAATGCATGTGGTCTACGGGTACACTTGTGGTCTTCAATTCAGAATATAGCCTAGTTAAAGTCCACGAAAATCCTTTAAATTGGTTAAAGCTGTATAATACTGAACTTGTTACCTATATTAACACTGCGAATGTTACAGTGTGGTCTCCGTGACACATAATAACGTTCTTATTCAAGTGAAAGCTCACTTTACACCTATTGCAGGTCGAGTGTACTGTAATAACTCTTCATAAGTGCTAAAGTTACCGATGTTACCTCTTGTGACATCTTATAATGCAGTTTTGTGCTACTTGGGAATGTCACCCTCCATTGATACCTATGGGTGACGTATATAAGAGGCGACTAAAGGTAATAGGTATACCGGAAGGTGGGCTGCAGCGCCTTCAGGAACTGATATCCTAAACAGAGAACCCCAAAACGCCTGCCAAGAGTGGAGATTATGGCAAATCCCTCCTTGATGGGGGAGGCTGTGTTCAGCAGTGGACAATCCGGCTGCTACAGCACAGTATGTACTTTAACCAGATCTGTAAAAATCCAGGAATAATACTTTGCGAGATAGACCTTTTAAAATTTTAAGAATTTCATAAGTTTCATAAGGGAATGTGCAAATGGCTATAATGCTATACAGAGCCATACCACAGATTACCTAGGCGTACCATCCAGTCAACATGTACATAGGTATGTAAGGGGTAGCTACCCCTTCCTACATTCGGGGCAGCTACGCTTTATTTAGAGGGTATTATGTTAATATAATGTTATATTCAATTGCATTCAATTCATTGATATTTAATTTTCTGTTTGCAACTGTAATAAGTACATATTTCTATTGTTATAATATTTTTTTGTATGCTGAACCTATGTGACTAATTGTGTAACAACTTTATTGTACCATGTTTCGTGCAAATAAACAAATTTGTTTTTATTTCAGCCTCCCTCAAGAAGGGAGGTTTGCCAAATGTTTTCTTGGCAGGCGTCTTGCGGGGATCGTAGACAGCTAAGATTCCCTATTTAAGTCCCCCAGGGGACAGTACAGCAGTCACTTTTCCACTACAGTACCCTATTAGGGGGACTCAACTAGTACTAACAAATGCAATTCCATTTCTATTCCCCATACTCAGGACTCAACTAGTACCAGAAAACGGAATTCCTTTACAGTAAAATGGTGAGCCTAATCTCACTCAGAAATATCTCCTAAATAGGTCTTATTTCTGATATCTGTCAATGAGATGACTATGAGATAGATCTCACTGATGATATAGATTATATCTGTGCAGAAACTAGTTTAGTCAAGGGTCAATAGATTCCGAGATAAATCCTATTTTAATTTGACATCTGTCATCTGAAATGAAGATCTATAAGAGATCTATCATATCTGTAGAGAAACTAGAGCAGTTCCTCAAAAGGCACTGCTACTTACCTTTCGGTATTTTGCCTTCCTAACTCTGCGACATCCACGAGCAGAAATGTTGACAGCAAATAAGGTAGGTCCATATACAGTGTTGCACGATCCCACACGTCTGGGGGATGGCCCCAATGAGCCGGGTCATCCCTCCATTGGCCAGGGCCCGTCACCGGTAGCGTTAGCAGTCACCAGCCGCTGGGGCGAGATGGTGACTGCTAACGCTACCCCATTTCGCCCCGACTAGGCGGCGGACTGCTCATCCCGGGTTTTTAGTGGGTAACCTCACTTACTACCCCTCCGAGGGGGTAGTAAGGCCCTTCAAGCGAGGACTCCCACGTAACCACTCTGCACCCCCCGGGGCCGGGTGGTATCCATTGATTCAAAAAAAAAAAGTTCCATATACAGTGTAGGCAATCTGCTACGCAGTCCTGCCTGTTACGTATTCAAGCGAATATTTCCATGTTTCAGTGGTAGACCCCGACAACGAGAGGTGATGGTCGGCCTCCACATTACTGGACCGGCTAGCACAGCGTGGTTTCGCAGCAGATACGCGTCTCGCACTGCCTCCCACGGGTAAACTACTCACTTGTTATAAGTGGGTTTGGTAGCATTTTGATGTTTTTCTCTGTGTAATTGCAACGTTTATAACTTTCGTTTTAGTTACATTGTTTTTTAAGGATAACAAGAAAATAAAACGGTAAAATAACACTAAATATGGCAATGTAGGTAATCTGTATGTTGGATAATTCAAAGATGGAGACTTCTAGTGAGCCGTTATATACCGCAAGGTCTTAAATTTAGGTAATCAACCCAGTGCCTTACCTAATTTACTAGTAAAAATGTTACAAATAAGAAAAGGAAGGTTTTCAGGAAAGTAAAAGATCCGTTCAGTATTTTTTCTCAATTCGAACTAACATAAAGTCCGATTACATAATATTGCGTCAGAAAATATTATATTTGTATATTTTACTCCATTTAAAAGCAACGACAATATGAGCACTAACTGAGGAACGCATTCTCTGGAGGTCCGGACTTAAATCCTAGAAAGTTGCAAGTTTGTCATAAGATATATCCTCTTTGATAAACTTGGAGATTGCTACACTGGACCTTATTTTTAAACAGCACAAAGAAAGACTAGCCCTTCCAAATTCAAACTTAAAAATGTGCACTTCAGGCACCCATATCATGACTATAAAAATATACGTAGAAAGATTATAGTAATAGAATCGGCGTAATGAATTGTACTAATTATTAGAGAAGGATGCACATACCATAACTGCAATAATAATGAGCGAGACAGATATAAATATTTTTTATCCTTTTCGCGTATACCCTTTTATCTGTTGGGAGCCAGTTACCACTGGCTCCCAACAGATAAAAGGGTATATATGCAAGATGACTAGGGTAGAATACTCAGTTTACGGCCATTTAATGGCACATTCAACTTAAAGACGCTAGAAAAAAATCTACAATTGATTGAGCCCTGCGTTGTTTATTGATATATGTACCCTATATAATGTAGTTTACGTATGTAATATTTAATGGAACGTCAAGTGCTTCCTTCTTTATAGAAAAATATATAAATCCAAATATAGCGAAATCGCCGGATTTCGGCCATTTTTTTTAGTTTTCGGTCAGCAGTACCCAGTTTTCGGTCGGAACATTTAAAATTGATTTAAAATTAATGTATCCATACAATTAATTTAAAAAAAACATTTTTATGTGTAATATGTATGTATGTATATATTTAAAATATCCTACTAGCCCAACACGCATTTATTCCAACATCCTCATAGTTTTGGCAGTACATACTTAAACTATACTTTGATGTTTGATTTAATTTGTTACACTTTAATAGTAATACTAGTAATTCTAGGGTGGCCTGAACAACATCTTCGCCCACATCATAATTTACTATCAGGTGATATGGTGGTCAAAGCCTATCAGCTATAATTCACTATAAAAAATCGTTATTTAAAATCAAATACTATTAAAATAATTATGAAAGAATGACTATAGCTGCTCTCTTCAGCTATAAAACTATTAACAATCAACATTTACTTAGTATAACAGTAAAAAACTTACGGTTGAACGAGAGGCGAGTCACTTTTTTTTTGTATTTGCGTGCGTAACTCTTTCTCATCTGCCAACGTGAAATTAAACAATTCTTTAAAAATCGTTTGTTATAGTAACCCAACCGAATAATGCTTTAGGGTATCAGGCGATTCAATCAAAGAGTATTTACAAGACTTTCGTTCCTATATTGCAATAGTAAGTAGCTAATATCTAAATAACACTGCAAGAGGATCAGGAATGGTCGATGGATAGGTGCCGGCCGGTGGACCGGTTCCCCTACCCTACTTAATCTATGCAAAATCTATGTATATAACCGACTAGAGAAGATAGTCTTGGCTTACACGTGACCCCAATATTTTCATGCATCTTCATTAATTATTAGGGTTTCCATTGAGTTTGGGATACTATTACCCAGAAAGTAGTTTTCCCATAAAAAGACAATTTTTTTTTATTTATCTCACGAAAACTACAGCCCATAATATATTCGACAAGTTTATACTTAGCTTACCTTACGGAAAATAACGGATTTAAATTCATTTTTATTGTCAGTCCAAGTTTATTGTGGCATTAAAAATACATATAAACCGTTGTTTACTTTACTAACAATGGTTTACATTTTTAATGTTTTGACTCCATACATTTTGTCTATTTAGAACAAGTATGAAAAGTGTTGAAGTATATTATTCACTATAGTAAATTAATTCATGACTGTGCTGAAACAGTCAAAATCTGTGACAGTCAGGTCAAAATCATCATCATTACTAGAAGCTTAGGCAACAAGGTAAGTAAAGATTAACTGCATTTCTCACTCGCATGTTGTCTAGAAATTTATTCGAGAATACGCAAATTTTAGTAATAATACAATGGTGCACCATAAAAATTTCCGTCAAAACTTTCGTACTTACCTTAATATATTATGTAGGTACATAAGATTTATGTTATTTCTATGTTGCCAGTAAAAAAAAAATTAATACCAGATAATTATATGGATTTTGTTTACCGGAGGCAAAAAAAAAACAAAAACGTAAAAAACGTAAACATAACGTACAAAGTACGGAATGCTCGAATATGCTCCGAACATTTTGAATCTCATTGCTTTCGCAAGACAACATATAATGTAACTTATTTTAGAACGGACTCAATTCCAACACTATTTATTCCTATAAGTTCTATACTTCCAGTTTACTGGGTGTTGTTTAGATGACGTGATTGTAAAAATTCCTATATTTAGACTATAATAGGAAAGCCAAAAGGAAAACATATCTTCGGGTGTAAAATCATTTTTACAACTTTAGTTTAAATTCTATAAACAATCATAAAAATCCAAAACCAATACCTTAGGTTTTATAATGAGATTGGCAACAACTTGAGTATGTGATGATAGGTATTCATGTTTATCATAATATAATTAAATTAAATCTGGTGCTGCTTTTTACCCCATCAATATGGTTAAATCTTTCACCTGGCATTTCCATAAAGAACGTCATAAACTATTGCTATCCCTTAGATATACGCTCATAGCGCTTCTATTACTATAATCTTTCTACGAAAATATATAATCATATCCCGAAACATCTAATAGATAATTAGAAACCACGTTCTCACATACCAGGAGAACATAAGAGCATACAGCCCTATAGGTAACAGTAGATAATTGTTATGTTATCAGGATGCGCACGTTACCGCGAGCTGTGCTACCGCGCTGCGCACGCGCACCTCCCCGACGAGCCCGCGCCCCTCGCGCCGCGCGCCTGCCTCTGCGCCAACTGCGCGCGCCGACGTCGCTCCGCTGAACCTTGACTACCGCACCATACTTACGATACTAACTTCCTTTACAGCTATCATCGAAGAAATCATCTTCCTCCTTTCCACTTACGAAGGCACGCCGCTCCATGTCTTTTCAGTGTAGTTGTAACTACTACTGCCTACACAAGCGATCATATTTTACATTTAATGTTTTACTGTCTGTAATATACCATTAGCTATACACATTATGCATCTCAATGTTTAAATCGATCTTAAAATGCAGTTTTAACGGTTATTGTATGGAACATCTGTAAAAAACACTACTTTACTGTGAGGGGCGGCTTTATGATTCAACAGGTCTGTTGTTGTACCAGTCTCTATTGTAGGTACAGCTTTTTCTTTGTCGTCACTACACTCTTCGAACAACACTAAAGACAAGACCATGTTAAAATGTCAACAATTTTGGCTACTTTATTGCCTGCTATTGCTATTTTTATGCGAAATGGAAAAGCGTTTGGACACGATCTCAACTAAGGGAATGGACGATGTGGTAGAAGATTGAGCATGCTTGTCTAGGCCTAGGCTTAAGTCCCGTGTACTTTTAGCAGCCGTCAATGCCCTAAAGGGAATTCCGGTGCCAAAATTCCCGAGATTTGGAAAACCATGTCGTGACCTTTAAGAAGATTTTCGTTGTTAATAAATACATAAATTTATATATGCTAATCTCAGACCGAATAAAAAGTCAAGACATAATGTTGTGTAAAGAGCAGTGAGGCCGGTAAAACTACACCTCGTCGTGTACAAACACGATTACACACACATATGTACAACGAAACTACGCCTTGACTCGTCAGTCGAACTATTGCGGCGTGGTGGCATTGGTGTTGCCGTTATTAAGCCTTTAAGGTTTACCCTATTATTGGGTGATAAATACACAACATATTGCTATTCGTTTTTTTTAAATAGTTGATCAATGTGTTTTAACCGACTTAAAAATGAGAAGGTTCTCAATTGGACTGTATTTTTTTTAAATACAGATATTGCGTCGTAGATGCCTCTACGTATGTCATTATCAAAATCGGTTCAGTGTTTAATTGAAAATTTAAAAGATGGATTTCATTCATTGAGTCCATTTTCAACCGACTTCAAAAAGGACCAGGTTTTCAATTCAGTTGTATTTTTTTTAATTTAATTTATTTGATTAAATCTTTGTTACTTCATAACTCCATCATTTTATTTTTTGTTGGAAAGCTGATTACCTTTAATTATAATTGCTGATACCTCATATTCATTTCATTGGTATTCGATTTTCGGTTTCGAAGATATTGAAGTAGATGATGTTTTAAAATTCTTTCGAGATGATGTTCTAAGATTCGTTATAAAAAAACGTATTTCCATTGTTCTTTTTTGTTTTTAACGTTGTTGTGTATAGAGTTGTATTATAACCATATTATTATTGATATTACAAAGGCAAATTTAAGTTCCCACTTAACTGCTCACGCTTTACTGGTCACTTACCAGTGTTACTGTTTAATTATTTTTTCATTATCCGAATTGAGTCCAAAAACTAAACAAAATTGGATTGAAATCATTCGGAAAAGTAAGAAGGAACTATCATGGAAATGTTTTAAAATCGGCGACTTATATTTATTTATACCTATTTCTACCGCCAAGCAGTAATGTTCACATTCCTATGTTCCGGTAAAATTACAGGCACATGAGACTTAACATCTTTATGTCTCAAGGTGATGGGCGCAGTGCAGTTTGCCACTTGTGACGAACTGTACGGTGAGCTTTGTGCTTTTTCCCCGATTGCATAAAAAACCCGTCACTAATTAGTTACAAGAAATAAATGCAAGTAAATTAAATACCCAGTAATGTTATTTCTGAAACACTTTTTCCATTCCCTTCCCCTTCTTAACGACACTACTTTTGCCAATACGTTACATCGGAACCCTATTGTTGTATTAATACTAATTACGTTATTAAATTGGTAACGTTATTTTCATAAGGTAATTTGATTATCATGGCAACAACGACACACGCACACATGTTTGGAAAACCGGCCTCACTTCTCTGTTCACAACATTCTGTCTGGACTTTTTATTTGGTCTGAGATGCTAATATATAAAATCAAATTAAGTTTGAAAGGAAACTCCCAACTATATTAGGAAGGCGAAAATAAATCTGGATTTTTATTAGACAGCTGTCAAACAGAAGAGTTCCACATTTACAAATTTTGATTGAACAAAATTTCTCACATCGAGTGAGGTCGGACAAAAATGTTACCCTTAAAATTTGGAAATGGGACTATTGGGAACGCGATAGTGTTTTTAATCATTTAGAAATATTTAAGTTTTATTTCGGAAACTATTGACCCTATACCTCAAGTTTATTTATAAATTTAGGACGAAAGGACAGCGTAGGCTACCTATAAGGGTTGTATTGTTTGTACGAACCCTAAAAACCTCTTCCGAGTGAAAACTTTGGGGGTCTTCAAAACGAGAGTGAATAGGTATCTTCTGGGAAAGCACGCTCCATCATCACTTAACATCAGGTGAGATAGTGGTCAAGTGCTACCGCGTTCAGTATAAAAAAATAAAAAAACTAGTCAAAGCACTAGATAGTTTGTACAATTTTTTATGGATTCAGGCGTTACTTTGCTGAAATCCATATTTAATAATAAGATTTAACATAGTATATTCTAAGAAATCATTAACTTCACAACATTTTAAAATATATCTGTTAACAATTCCGCCGAATTTTCCTGCTAAGCACGTGACGTCATAACCACCACATAGCTCAGAACGGAAGTTTTCGATGCATGAAGCTTCATCAGGACGTCGCCACTGTTCGAGCGCACAATATAGTTTTTTTTCTATATATTTTTTTTCATTACTAATTTTTATCATATATAATATTTTTGCTAAATATATCACAAATGGAAGAGGTTCAGTAGTCTTTATCAGTGGGCCTGTGCGAGCGTTTCTCACGAAACGCGGCGTTCGCCTAGACTCAGATTTATATGGCAAACCGCAAAACCCCCTGTCGGTGCGTTAGAGAATCACCTATTTTGCTATACAAAATCGCATTTACGCACTCGCGTTGTACCTACCACGAGAACTCACAGTCCCACAGAGCCACATAAGATGGTAGACGTCACCTTAAGCTTTTCCTTATCATATTATCCCTAGATTTTTAACAACGGAGGTCAATTCTACCAGTCCAGTCTTTTTGACATATTTGTATGTTTTTTATTGCTTGTCCTAGTGCCTTACCTCGTCTGCTTGTAATCTTACGAAACAAAAATACAATTAACTTAATGTTATTAAAGCTAAGCTTATTGATGTATTTGCATTTAAAAAGTGGCAGAGGTAACCGCTTTCAATTATTTACTATTTGTCGTTATTCAAGTTAGAATTTATATTCAGTGTACATAATAATAAAAAATTAAATTGGCACATCCAAATCGCTTTTATAATTAAGGAAAATCTTACAAATTTTGTGCATAGATTAAGAAATCATAGCAAAGTAATAAAATTGTGAAATTATCTATTTATTCCTGACATAGTTGTGTATTCTACTTATTTTAAGTTTTATAATATAAAAGAAAAGTGAAACTTACTTTCACACATTTTATTTTGACGTATTGCTACATAGGAATTTTTCGTAAATCTTATTTTAAGAAAAAATATAATTAAATGCTATTTATTGAATAAAGCCAAACTAGGTAGGTACTTAAATAACGTGTAGTAGCAGACTAATTATTTCTATGGACCAGAGAAATGAAAAGTTAAACTAAAGCATTTAAATTAATGCGTGCTAAAATATTTACGTCTTAATTTTAGAGTCTAGAATTAAGTAGGTACATCTAAGTTAATTTCCATACGACCTAAAAACCTGTCCATCTGCACAATGAACTTTTGTCGATTTTCTATATTATAATGTACATTTAAATTCTATTTTATATTACATCTTTTAATGTATAAACATTTTTTTTATTACATACATAATTCTGATCTATTTTCGATTGTACTTACCCGATGTCGTTTTTAAGCGTAATTATTTAAACATATTTTAAACAAGGCCTATCTACTCTCATTATAAAATGTATTTTAAAATTATTCAAAAATAAAATTTATAAAAAAACCATACCGACTATTTATTACTAGCAATACCATACTGCGAGAGCGATAAGTTGGAATAATTAGTTTTACGTAGGTGGTCTAGCAACCTGTCCGTGAAATGACTTGAAATATGCATGAACCAAGTTTTGTAATGACAAAATTAGCAAAGCAATAAGCAAACAATAGCAAATTATTTCCACGGAGAGGTTGCCGACCACAAAAGGATACCTAGCCAGTCTCGTAAGAGAAATTTTAAAATAAAACTTAATATTAGAAGTAATTTTATTTAAAGATAGTACAAAACATCAAATAAGAATGTTAAGAGATTTGTTCAGGATATGAGCATACATAACCACGCATTCAATTCTAACAAACGGATATTGACCAAGTAAATGCACGAGTCTCCTAAACACGATTATACTTTATGAAGTTTTGACTCCTTACATAACTATTTTATCGACAGGTACAGAATGTGTCCGAAAATATCTGAATATATCCACAGATACTAGATAATTTTTCGACCTATTTCATTATTTAACTTATGTATACAAAATAAATGTAAGTATTAAAAATAACTGCCAAAAGCTTGACATTTGAAAATTAATATGAACGGAATCCATATTCTACGTCCTTACAGTAATGTATAAGGTAAAATCTACCTTCTATCAAAATATTATCAAATACCATTATGAATGTTATTACAACTGGGAATTTTAGTCACTAAACCTCATGGTAAGTGTGGAAAAGGCAACTACACAAAATGTCCAAAAGAAAAACTAATCTACTAACTTAAAAAAATACTTTCGGGAATGAGTCTATGAGAACTATACTTCTAATAAATTATGCGTCAATATGTAGCCTTATGTAATTAGTTGAGTAATTTTAGAATTTGGTAGATTCTAAAATCTTATGTATACCGAGCTTTAATCAAGACTACCACCCTTGTCCATCCTCTACCTAAATCAACATACGATATAGCATATCTTATGACTATGTCAAGTTTTGTACAGATCAGTAAAATCAGGCTTCTCATCGACTCGTCTCCGATAGAAAATAATATTATACAAACTCGAATGATTGCGTTTGTAGAGAAGGATAACTATTTTACATAAATACGAGAAAATTCCTTGAGAATCGCTAGTTCAGGGGGCTGATTAAATCTACACTTATATTAAGGAGGTTAATTTTGCAATATGTATGTATCATCGGCAATCGCCGAAACTACTGGTGTTTTTTAATTAATAGTAAATCTAAATTCTCCCTTATAATTGTTGCAAGCTGCAGTCAATTTTAATTAACACTAAACTTATTGCTATCATGTAATCTAAACTTCTTTAAAACCGTAATTCGTAATCTACATATCTGAACCTAAACCTTAATTATTGCGATTTCAGAATGAAATCTGAGAGAACACTTTTGATGATCCTTAACAAGACCGTTCCCCAATGAACTAGCAAGAGTCAAAGCGTAATGTTAACCTCTTTACAGAGTGTGTACTATAAATTAACGCCTGTAAGGATGGTAGGAAGGCGCCGATGCAGATCCGCTGGACGAGCCGTGATGGCTGCGCTTCGAAGACCGCTGGTACCCATCGCCTGATCCGCCGGTATACTCGTAATCATCACCTACACATAAAAATAAACGCTATCACACCTGCAAACGAGCTCCAAATTAAACAGCAACATTTTCGAAAGCATTGTAAACATACGTGATTACTACACAAATTCTGTGATCACATAGTATCTGAAGTATGAATTAGAAATAGTATAAGAACTATATAGTAATGAAAACACTTACCGCACCACGCTTAACCTTCACTCACCGAGTTGCTAGTCTAGGGTCTTAGGTTTTAAGGGTCTTACTAGGTCTAACTATATATCTACCCCTATCTAATGGTGGCATTGCTAGCTATCTACTGTCTCCCATAAACGCGTTACGGTCCTATTTAACTCGGATGAAACTAATTATTAACAAGAAACGCATCGTAAATCTAGTCATGAGCACTTAACTAATAAGGTAACTGAAGTGGATTTATAATAAATTTAAAAATAACCTGATACGGAGTCGGAGACGTTACAAAACGACGCCTGTGGGGACACCATGCCGCCACAATACATCATTTGGACCTGCCGAAATTAAACTTACAGATCTGTCCATCTTTTAAAATTACTAATGTTTATGATTTCTGCACTACCTAAAGACAGCTTATTTATGAAATGATTTTGTTACGATCTTTAACAATAGTTTTAAAGAATGAGTCCGAATGTTTATGATTAGAAAAACCATAAAAAGTATAAGACTCAAGATAACGACAAGTATCTGAAGCAAAGACGCAGCTGAAAGAATTTCGTTCATTGACCCCAATAGCTCATCTGTCATTTCCCTACAAACCTATTGTTCTTGCACCAGAGTCTTGGGCCTTAAGTTTGCGAAGTAGGAAGATTAGTCATCAAGGTCAATGACCGAAATTCTTCTTGGCCGACCAACTTCTGTGTGAGCTAATCGTTCACAAGTGAATCATGTGTATCTACGTATTATTTCAAGAATGTGGACCTGTGGCGGAGTTTCCATAGCTTCGTTCATTTGTGGAATCACGTACTTGGCACTTTCCGCGTTACTCGCCACACCATCTCCTTCTGTATCACAGACGGTACTTTTGCTTTACTAGATACTTAAGCCTTCCGGCGGAAACTAGGCTACTGAATCCTAAGCTACAATAATTTACTTTGGTGTTGCCTTCTGAACATAGATGAATTGAACAACTGCTTGAAAGTTTTCTACAAGATAATACTTGAGAACGCCAAACAACATGGACTCGTGTTGTCATACTAAATAGAAACTTACTGAACTGAGGCGGGTTTAAGATATTACTATTCTACGAATATTTAATATTAGTGTGTACTCTAATTTAATTAGTTTTAATAACAGGCAGCAACTAGATGATTGTATTTCGATATTTTGAGGACAAGGACTTTCTAAGCGACTTTGTTTTATTTTTTAAATAAGGGTTATACTTAATTTTGAATACGTCAAACTAGAGGGCATATATTATTCACTACATACACACAGAGATGATAAGGAATTAAGTGTTTTCCAGGTGAAATTTATGTCACAAAAATTGGAATGTAAAATATGTATGTAAATTTATTAGATAAATTTAAATTATTATTATGAAATATTACAGTATTTGATTAAATTTTATTTTAATTTATTTATTGCGATAAACCTTACTTCAATATCATCTTCGGGGATATATAAGATATTAATACATAAAGTAAAATAAAAGTAGTGCAAAATATACATTTTTGAATGGTGTGTTATAGTGTGTGCAAGGAAGAATCTTCAGAACATATTTACATTTTGGAAACGAATGTCAAACGGATTTTGGATATAGATGTAGGTATATTTTTAAATAGGTAGTATTTAGTTAGCGCATGTAAGACTATTGGGAGATTATTTACTTTATGCCACCACATAAAAATTTAAATTATGATATTATAAATTATTGTCCTATAATAGGAATAATCTAAAGGATCTGGGGTAATTATTATACATTAAAAATGCCAGTTTTATTTTGAAATTTTTGATTTCTTTTAATTATCTACGTTTTATAATGTCCTTAAAAGTAGATATAATATTTCATCATAAGATATTATTTTTAATATTTGCAGTGGTAATATTATTAATTTTAATTAATCAACCAGTAGTAATTACTTAATCCATTAAGATAGAAGAAGCTTAATAATAGAAAACTACGACAAAACTGTTTTTTTTTTTCAAATACATTACAATCTACATACTTATGTTACCAGTTAAATCTAACACTAAATACATACCCAAAATACCTATAAAGAATATGTAATGCATAATTTCTACTAAGAAAGTCCTGTGTGTTATTTTCTGTGATAGCACATTTTAATTACATCAATAAACTTCTCGCGTACAAGCTTCTCGTCTTAATTTAGTGCTTCGATTAATATTATTAATAATTAGAACCGTAATTAACTAATTATCATTAGGTATTTGTCGTTATAAAGAAACAACAAGGACACTCGTGTACGTCTATCATAATTTTCATTTTTATACAACGAACATAAAGTAAACTTATTTGAGCCGCGCGAGATGCAAGATGCGCTTGCGCACGGCGGCCATCTTGAAACGCGCGCGGCCTCTAGGCTTCACCGATTTGCACTCGTAGGGGCTAAGTATAGATTAAATATTATAACAAATCTAGATAATAGTCTTACAATCGTAACATACTTAATTTGTGGCTAGGTCGCGGTCGCCGCTTCCAATTAATTAGATTTTAGAAAAATTAATACAAATATTTTAATGTTTACGAAACGCCGGCGCCGTATCGACGCGGCGTAATAGTAAGTATAACTTATACACTGCCGTAAGTAACCGTTACTTTATATATTGTACATCAGTCGATAACTCTAATAATTTTGTAATCTAATCGATCGAGAATTATGTACTTTACTTCACTAAGAAAATATAGTTAAATAAAAATAAACAACATCAAAATTTTAATTAAACAGAAAAATAAATAACAACTTGCCCTAGTTTTATATTAATTAATATGTTATAATTAACTGTTAAGCCCGTGCAATATATTTTACGATTAAAATTGGGATGAATAATTACATTTAAGTATATTAAATACTAGTATACATATGAGGTTTTTTATAGTTAGTAATACCTGCATCAGTTTTAAAAAAACTTTCCAAAAAGGCTACAGTATAGATAGGCTGTCAGCCGGCCGATATTAAATGCATAATTATTTATTTTTACGTGTCGAGTAAAAAGTGAACTTAAAAACAAGGAATAGTCAAACGGCTAATCTAACTTTAACACTAGGGTTCTTGTATTGTATAATTAGTCAATTACGATCGTAAATATATTAATTATTTTAATTAATTGTATTATAGAAGCGGCGCTTGCTGACGGCCGCGTTTGCGCGCCGCCGCTTCACCGCAAGTGCTGCTACGTTTAAACTATACCAAAATACACTTAAACATGTTTCCTTTATATACTACCGAATAAACATACACATATAAAAACCGCATACACTATAATATTATAAAGTAATACAAACAAGAGTCGAAAGGTTAACTACACAACAGTTCTACAGTTAAGCCATGATTATAATAATATTCCATAAACATTAATATATTTAAAGATACAGTAATATATCTTATGTCGATATTACTCAGTGTAATATTAAAATGCAAATGATGATTACACTCACGGTTTGTACATAGGTGAACAGATCGTGGAGTGATGTCAGTAACGGTGGTTACGTAGTAGTGAGCGCGTTACGTAACGATACGTAACGTTACGTACGCACCAACGGACCGAGACCGTGAGTGCGAGAGGGACATGAGATGACGCCGCGGGACGGCCCGCCCCGAGTGGCCTCCACGTTTGACAGACGAGCCTCTAACGAGTCTTACCGTATTTGTATTTCGCTAACTATTTTTAATTAATAAATTCATCCAATATTTTAATGTTTCTCCTATAATAATAATTAAAAACTCATATAAATAGTCTCAATTGATTTTTTTTCATTCACAATAATTTGCACTAAGTTTAATGTTGAGTAAATCTAAAATTTCTAATACATATTATATTTTTATTTTAAATAAATTATACTCTTTATAATAAGAAGATTGCCACGTTTGGTTCATTATAAACTAAGTTCTTAATTGTTCCAAGATTTGTGAGTGCTTTGGGCTCGAGCCCGTGTCTAACACACCTTAGTGCTAACCTTTATAATTGAACATAACATAATCTACACGCATCACTAAGCATTTTAAAGGCGTTATTTTCTAACATTAAAACAGGTGTGAACCATACCGTTCGTATTATCGGTGGATATATGTTATTTATAATATCTATATAGTTAAAATATATCGAAATGATGGAACTGATAATGCAAACTGAACAAAAGTGACGAGGGAACGCGGATGCGTTACGTACTTACGTAACGTTATGGGAGCGGGAGCGGGACGCAGGGAGGTTAGAACGAGAAGGCGACAGTTACGAGTGGCAAGAGAGTACGACCGAAACGAACGACTACCTAAGTTGAAATAAACATTTACCGAGGAATGAATCGAGACAAATTAACCTAACTAACATAGGAACAAAAAGTACAGGAAGCGATAATGAAGCGGCACACCTATACGTAACCTAACTGGCAGTAGGGACCGACGCGGCCGCGGCAGTCGCGTCGCGTCGTCGACTGGTGATCACTTTACATACAAACCAAGGTAACGTGTTCCCTTGACGAATCCTAATTATTGAACTTGTTCACTCGAACTCGTAATTATATTAAGGCTACATGAAATGTTACCAATGTGTTATCTATGAGAATCATAACAAGGCTTTAGTTAAAATTTCTTTACTATTTTAAGTTAATTTGGGACACAGCACCCCTCGCCCCGGACCGCGACTCTTAAAATTTGCTTATAACACCTCACATTATTCCTCAATAGATAAATTATACTTATGGAGCGATCTTAAATAACCCTATTCTAAACGATCAAATTATGCAATGTCAACAATTTGTCTATTTAAAACATTTATAACAAATCTTACTTCACGCGGGAGGCGCTGTTGCCTCGCCACGGGTTCTATTAATTTATTAAAATTAAAGGAACAGCGTCCCGACGCGACGGGAGCGGGCAGTCTATCCGTATAGGTCCGTAAACTCTAAGATAATTACAACGAATAATGTCCGGGCCTGCCCAACGCCGCTCCGAGCCAAGCTCCTCGCGTGCTGCGCGATTCATTACTTAGCTTATCACTAAAATTTTAATCAGTCGATCGGTCAAACGATTGAGCGATATAGTACAGTAAAAGACTAACATTAAATTTAATCTAATAAATGTTATTTAAAATTATAACTCACTTTGCTTTAGCGCAGCGAGGAGCGAGACGGGCGGCGGCGTCGAGCCGGTCCGCGTTACGTTACGTTACGATACGACTAATGAGCCGGCCCGGGTTTGGGCCCGGCCGCACAACACCACTATACAGTTTTAACTTTTAAACATATTTGGCAATCACATAAATTAAAACTTTAAAACTATGTGACGAGAGAATCGATTATAATTATGCTTTACACACAAGTAGTTAGTTAGTTTATATAAATATGTACAGTAAAGGGTTTGGCGCGAGGGGTGCCTCACGGAGACGGAGGCTGGGTGCCGACTCGAACGTGTACAATATCCTAAGTGCTTGAGCGTTAGCCTTTACTTACCATATACGACATCGTTTGCTCGTCAATAATTTGGCAGGTAAATTTATATCATTAAAATATAATAAAAACCGTATTATTATCATTATTCATTATCAACTTAATAATTGCGATATAAACTAAAATGCATAGAAAACAAATTAATTAAAATTACGAATATTTATAAAGAATCGTTCCCGTTTTTTTAAAAACGGGAATCATTAAAAATAAATAATCACGTTCAGTCATACTATGTTTCGTTATTAACACATAATTATTTCATTACATCTCTACCGTTTTCCTAAGTCTAGTGGGTGGTAAATAACCAAAATACTAATATTAAATATACATACCGATATATATATCAGATATTTATACAAGTTTAGCTTAAGTTAAGTTTTAAAGGTCATTTTCCCTAAATTGGCCTTGTTTTACATGTCTGTCAAACGTACGTCACTCGGCCAACGTCACGTCGGCGTCGGCCGTCCCGCGAGCTACGAACTACACTACAGCTACTTACTGGACCTGCGAGGTCCAAGACACGAATATACCAATGACATTATTAAAAGAAATCATTTTAAAGAGGAAAAAAATATTAAAAGTTCGAAATATGTTCAAAGTTAAGGTAAAAAAAAAAGTTAAGCCCACATCCAAATAGAATATTAAAAGCAATATGCGTACGAGCAGAAAAGTACGCGCGAATACAGCGTCGTTAGGCTGCGCGAAGAGGGGGTCGCGAAATATTCCGGACGAGTAATATCAAAGAGCTAGTACGGACCGTCCGCGATATCGAACTAGATCAGCGTTCAGAGACTCCACGGTCACTCAACGAGACGAAAACACGATAGGGTATATCTTATCAAAAAAAAGGAAAAGCTCCAAAACTCGTATAAATCTACGTTACTCGATTAAACTATGTAACTAATTTATCAAAAAACTAACGCTTACTTAACGCGTGTGGGTTTGTGTCAATGCAGTCATATCGACCGTACAAAAACATAAAAACATCGCCTAAAAAGGCTTTCAATTTATAACATTACGTTTCGTTACACTAACAGTCGATAACTTAAGTCCGATTCAACGTTTTATATGTATCATCTTGCATTGTTATAACTAACTAGGGTTAAAGGTGCCTCGTCGTTTTGACGCTACAGTAAAAAAGAAAGTAGTCGCTTATGTATGTTTAGGTGTTAGTGTTAGGCAAGGGGGTGGGTATCGCGCGCGCGGGTGTTGGTTGTATATGGCCTACGCAGCTGGCCACTCCTTGTTAAACTCGTTGGCGTTGAAGTGTTTGGGCGCGTGGTGCGGATGCGCGTGCACACCTGGCGGCTGAGCTGCGGCTGTCGACCCGTGGTACTCTCCGCCGGCGTACGCGCGCCCAGCGCCACCGTACGAAGACCCCTACCACACCACACCCACGTTAGCGAGCTCGGCCCGGCGCGGCTGGTCGACCGACCCGGACCGAACCCTCGTCTTACATTCGTCATGAGAGGATCGAAATGAGGCCACCTCACTACACACACAGTGTTTATTACACAACAATTACAATAACGGGGCCGCACACTTACGATGCCCCCATGACGTCTACAGTGACGTCATGATACGAATTTACTCTATGATTTTGATTAAACATTGATCTGTATGCGCGCGATGCGACGGACTGTTGTTCGTCTCTGAACACTTAAAGTACAGCTCTTAATATTATTTTTGTTAACGTTAAAGTTATGCATTAATGAACCTGTAACAATATGAAAAAATCCAAATTTTACTAATTTGTACTTTAAATGCCAATTTACAAGTGTTGAGATGATACGCGGCAGACGGATCATCTCGCACGACTAACATAATGCGGTATGAATATAAAGTACTAAGGTAAGCTTATAATCTAGTGCGGTGCGATGCCTTTTTGATGAGCGCACTATCGTCGCAACGACCGAACCGTCCATAGTGAGAAATCCCCAGCGTTTCGCGACATTCCCTCATCGTTTACCCGCCCTTATCTCTAATTGTCTTTCTGGAGGAGCCACTCTTGGCCCTGATCGACCAACTGGAAAAGAAGAACAAGACATTGAGTCCCACTCGCCACAAGGTTTAGCAGGTTTATGTAAGTAGCGCAGCGCGTGAAGATGGACCGGGCGAAAGCGTGTGACTGACCCGAGGGCGAAATGATCTCCAGCGGAGAGCGGGATGTGGGGGACCAGGGGGGCCAGGGGGCGGGGTGGGGGGTGTGGGACTTTGGAAATGGGATGGAGACACCAGCACGACGGTGGTGAGAGACCTTCAGCGAAACTCGATAACTTCACTAATCTTGCCGATTTTCACTATGGATAGCGGTGCGAACGCCAACTATTGCTAGAGCGCGGCCCGTTTGTGCCGCCTCATACATCATTCTCGCGTTATCGACCGCGGCATAGCTCTCCAAAAATCAAAAAGACATCGCACATTTTGATCTCTCCACTGAAAACATGCAGACAGTGGTCACGGCGGTGGACGCGTATTTATGGCCTTTGTCGTGATTATAAACAAGCATTTGGTACACAGCACACGGATGCAGGGGTGGCAAACTAATGGCTCTATAACATATCAATCATGCTGTATTTTTGCCACGACTCACTGGCGTGGTTGAGGCTACTATTTCGCTGAATATCACTCTTTCACCAGTGCTTTTTTTCTATAGGTCACTATCAACATTCATACAGGTATCGCAAACAACCACTAGGCAAGTACAACCAAATTGAGCTATGCGGAAAATAAAAAAATGAATAAACCTTTCATTTCTGTCGTGCTGATCAGGCATTCATTCAACTTTCCTTAGAGAGCCGTGGTCGCAAACATGATCACCATTCATTCGGTCAAACACACTGGGTCTACGCGCTATAGTACATATAGGAAAACGGATGCGGGATAAAATAAAAGTAAAGCGCAGGAGTAAAACATAGGGTATGGGTGGGATGGATGCAAGCCCCGACAATATGAGCAAATGATACAAACACAGGCCTGTGACGACATTATGATCAACTTGGCTGTACTTTTGTGACATGAGAAGCCCGACGTCAACTATTGGATGACTTTCATTACAACTCTGGCTAGGATTATGATTTTAATAATCTCCCAACAAATGAAATTTGATATAATGTCAAAAATTATTTTACAAATAATACATTTAAGTTTTTATCTATTTTAAATAAAGTCATAGTACCCAAATCAAGGATTTAATTTGATGTGACAAAAATATGTTGATTATTTGCGAGTGATTAGAATGGAAAAGTGTAAATTTTAGACAAACATGATGGAAATGATTGTAAGCCTCCCCGTTCAAGATAAAAACCACACATTACAGACAAATGCTAAAGCCAAACATTCAGCAATTTACACTAAAGCTTTAGAATTGTTTGTCAAGTAAAAAAAATCTAGTTCAAACTAGACTTCAATGAGGTCAACCTTTCACTGGCGTTTTGCTGTGAAAGGCTTTAGCACAGTCTGTTATTTAGCTATCTTAAATATTGTTAGCAGATTATCTGCTTCACACCGCGACCCACTGACATGAATAGTGTTCTAACAATAGTCAATTGTCATTATCTTTCTCATCATTATAAATGAAGTATATCGTCTGCAAAACTGTTTATGCTGTGTTGACATATGTGATTAGTTTTTTTTGCGTATTGTCTAAATAGGCTACTAGAGCCAACCCGCAATGTATAACCTCATCTTTTCATAAAATATTAATTTTAATGATCTTTTTGGTGAGTGAATATAATTGAGGCAACCGTAAGCAGTACATTTCAAATTTTTAAACCTTAATTTTATGTTTTAATTACTTGAAACTTTGTTAGAACACAATTCAGTGCGAGATGATAACGCATATTTTTTTATAATAAAAAGCGTAGTCAATATTTTTTACAGTTCAATATATATTTATTTATCACTATAATATTATTGTCCACAAAATATTTTCATCAAAAATGTAATATGAAATTTTATTCCTGACTAGTTGACACAAGTTGATAATAGAAATTACCTATTTATTTATTCAATGACATTATTAACTGTAAAAAATATTCACCAAAATGCACACTCCTGCCTGCGTTGTATATATATATATAAATATGTATAAGCCCTAGCAAAACCCATACCAACACCAGGGCAATGTTTATTCAAAATAAAGTTTAAATCGGATATCCCAATGGTCCATGCTAGGCATAAAGCTGAAACACATTGGACATTGTTTATAAGGATGACATGTATTTTATATTCCATCATAGTGTCAATCATCTTCTTTAGCTTCTTTATTACATGGTGTATGTGTGAATGAAATACTCAAAACATTTTGAACACTAATGTAAGTCATTCTTATAAGCATATCCGTCGTAAAATATTTTATTATTCAGCTACCAAAATTGTTATGATGACATTGGAAAGATAATCATTACATTTTATCAGACGTAATCCAATACAGATAATTCAATTCATTGCACCAAGAGATTATTTGAAGTGCAAAATAGTAATTAGTAGTTTCAAAGTATATATTGTTATAGCTATCAAGGTTTTATAAGCTATAATTATTAATTATTTGGAACTACTAAGACTGTGTATACCTTGGTTACACCATACAAATGATGTGGTACTTTAGTACAAAAATTGTGTATACATTTTTGATGAAATTTACAAATAAAATCAAAATCTTATTGTAATATAGTACCATGCCACTTTGTAAAGTGAGAAATTAACCAATGCTCAATAAGTAAGCGATCAAACAAAACTTTAAAATATTCATAACACACATTTGAGCTTATCTTGTGTTACCATTTGCAGATGATTTACAAAACTGAACACCAATTATAGCAAATGTTAGGGATGGGCCACAATTCAGGATCTAATATCAATATTTGCATCCAACAACTCTTTGATAAGATTAGGATAGTCCATACAATTTTGACATAACCTTCATTTTGTTTGAGAAAACAATTTTAAGGTATAAGTGCATAGTTATTAGTCATTATACAATCTGCAAAACTTTAAATAAATAAAAAAGAGGTGTTTCAAAAAAATTTAGGTTGTCTTTATCAATCAGACAATCCTTCAGGTTCCTAAAATTGAATTTGCATGTATAATTTATGGAATGTTCGATTTGCAAAATGTTGAATTTCCTTAGTGGTTTTCAATCGTTAGTAGCTTTGTAACAACCGAATCTAAGTTTGAATTCACTCCTACAGCGATATAACTACATTAGAAACAATTCTTTAAAAATGATTGTTCACAATGAACATTTCCATATTTAATTGCAAACCTAGGTGAAAGGGAAACGTTTGATCGCTTACCAAGTGTAAGACAAGTGGGTAGGGGTGGGGGGGACTAGTGTTGTCGAGTTGTTACCTGATCCTGCTGGTATGTCGGCGGGTACTGCTGGTAGGAGGAGTAGTCGGCCGAGGAGGACTTGGAGAGCGCGGCGGAGGAGAGCGCGCCGGTGAGCGCGGGCGCGCCGCCGCCGCCCCCCGCGCCGCCGCCGCGGCCGTACATCTCGCCGCCCTCCGACAGCGGCACGTACGAACCTGCTGTGGGGAACCAGACAACTCACTACACCACCCAATACATACCATACACTCTCTTACCTCTATACATTACGACCACATTGGGAATACATACTATAACTCCCTGCGTATACACCAGAGATGTGTGAGGAAGTTAAGCGATGTCCGAGAATAAAAACAATTGTATCGCTTCATTTTCAGTAAAGTTGCCGCGAATACTCGCTATTATTCGGTATTCGGCATTACTCGACATTTTTTTTGATATTCGTCGAATACCGAATAGTATAGCTATTATTCGGCATTCGGCGAATAGTCGTCTAAAATAAACTTTTATCGAACAAAAAACTAAGGAGTTAAAAATAATATTTTTTTATTATTTTCCTTAATAAAACAATACACAGTATTAATTATTATCTGTAATATGTGCCTGTGCCTATCATATTCATGAAATTAAATTAGTTAATAATAATTACTTAAATAAAAAAATTAATTACTACGTTACATATAATGTACCTATACATATATATGATGTATGACATGAAACAAATTTCCTTAACCTTATTGTTTTCTTTTCTCACAACCTTAGAAGAAGTTAGAAATATTTTTAATGTGCCTTATTCATGTCGAATAGTAATGTAGAGTTAGTTATTCGACTATTCGCCAAAGTGAATGGCGATTAATCGGTATTCGACTATTCGCTATAACAACTATTCGCGGCAACTTTAATTTTCAGTTATTTTGGTGGACTTTTCAGTTTCATTTTCAGTTATTTTGGTTGACTAAGTACATTGCTCATCTTCCTAACTCTGGTAGATACGCAGTCTTAGACTCAACTGCGAATTTTCAACTGTGTCATACAGTGATCTTTTTTATTAACTTTTAAAATTACAATCAACAGCGCGCTCAAACAGTTACTAATTAGTAAGGAGTTTATTAAGCTACCACCCGCTATAAAGACACCTTAGGCGACGTGAAATAGTTGTTCAACAACTATTATTCGCGTAGTTGTTCTTTTACTCGCACAAGTAATCCAGAGAGATAAAGATATTTTCTATTGAAAAACGTAGTAAAGGAATATGCTTACTTGTAAAAAGCATATTCACCAGAAACTTTTTTGTATTGTCCACCCGTTTGCGTTTAGTGAACTGAGGATAACATTAATAAATTATAGATTAAGGACAGATTCGCGAAAAAGGACTGTTCACAAATCAATTGTCTTGCCGTCATAGGTTACAATTTCAAAACCGTATTTTCAACGCTTAAGTAGAGTATAAAGAGCGAATATAACGTACTAACATAGGGGCCTTAAGACATTACGGTGTAAGAAACGCAGCACAATCAATACTATGTCGTAAGTTATACCTCTACTTTTTAGCAGATTAACTAAAAAACCTCAACATGCCAATTTATTACAGATAATTCCTTATATCTACTTCATTATTTTAGTATTTCAGCTCTAATCTACCTCCGGTGAGTATAATATGATATTCTACATTGGACTATGCATTTAAACATCTATTACTAGTTCAACTATAGTTAATTGCCCAAGCAGGCCTACCGCAAAACTTGTATAAGTCAAGTTTATATCAAAAAGCGAGTATTGTTATAAGTCTCGCCAGGATTGGTAGGTGTTATATGTGTTCTGTGTACGTTTATTGCGACTCACCGGAGCCAGTAGAGTTGGAATTCTGCGGCATGTTCCAGTTCGTCCAGCTACCGCCAGCCGATGCGCCCGCCGGCGCCGAGCTGTAGTTAGCTGTACACCAAATTGGCTACTTTAGCTTTTTTAACTCAAAATGCAGCCAACTACTATTTGTATTGAACAATGCAGCTCAACTATTGGTTTAGAGTGAAATATTGCTGCTCTGATAATTTAATTTTTTTATATACCGTTCGAGATATGAAATTGCGTTGTAATGGCAGACTATAGTTTGTTATCATCGAATAAGAAATTTGTTATCATTCACGTCCTAATAAAGTCCCAATGTAATAGTTTATGCATTGCGAGTTGCTCTAAATTATGCAATTGGTACTGTTGCGAAAAGGAACATTACACATAAGACTATTCCTAGATTTTAAGTTACAATCCGTTGTAGTAATTTACTACTTCACATTACCACACAAGTCTATTTAAGCCGACGTAAGATGTGAGAATAAATTACGCATAAAATATAAAAGTATATAGAAGTATAAAAATATTAATAAAAAAAATATTTTGATATGTTCCTCCATAATAGCGGATATGGATAGCTTAAGCTTAAGATAACCAGTATTCCAATCAGTCACAGATTCATTAGGAACTATGAACTGAATTTGAAAGCTAATCTTAACACAAGCATTGTTTTATTCTATGGATTTATATCCATAATGTTTTATCAACTTTCGCAGACTTAGCTTACAATCTAATACTTATCTAAACCTAAGGATGACCTTCGAAAAGGCCTACATGCTAGCTCGTACACTTGTTTCTTATGAGGGCGAAAACGAGACGCCAGGACGAATACTCTTTTTATTGACGAAGACTCCATTTATTTTTGGGATTGTAGCCCAAATGGATGCATAAAATTTTGCAGATCTACCTTAAGGTTTCCTCAGCGCCTGCAAGTCTTATCCTGGGGGTGAAGGAAATCTTTTGTAGTCACTACATGGAGAAAAAACACTACGGAAATATGAACCTCTCCTAGGACAAACGACGAGTGCGCCGCTTTGCGTCGCGCAGCTTCTCGTTCACATGTATATAATCCATTCCTGTTTTGTATGCTTATGTCTGGATACTCTTTATTAAACAAGAAGATTGCTGCTAGAGACTATTACTTCCCATTTAGCTTTGTAGTGTGAACATGTGGTGAAGAATAAATGCGTAGAAGAGTTGCAGAGTGTGTCCCTATCAAGGGTTTAGCTTCGATCTTCAGGCAAGACAATAAATATATTGGGATTTTTTTGAAAAAGAAATGTTAGTCCAATATATGAAACTGCACTAAGGAAATGGCAATAGGCTCACGTCTTATTATCTCTATTCTAAAATTTCGATGAATTTTGGGTGTTCAAATACCTATGGATATACCCTATACAGTTGTGTTGTTACACAAAGTTATAGTCTTGTATAAGTGCACTAGTAGGTAGGTTGTCTAGGTGTGGTGTAGGAGTCTAGTTGTGCCTAGGTGGGTTGTACTTGTGTCTGGGTGTGGTGTGGGTGAAGTCTAGCTATGGGTGTAGGTTTCGTTTAGGAACGAAGATTTTGTAACACCAATGTTTGTAAGATACAGAAATACTGTAGATAGGGTATGTAGGCAGTATACTAGTAACTGACCGTAGCTGGTGTAGCCCTGCGCGGGCGGCTGCGTGTGCTGCGTGTAGTTGTTGGTGGCGGGCCAGGCGGGCGCGTGCGGCGGCGCCTGCGGCCCGGGCGGCGCGCCCCAGCCCTGGTAGTTGCCGGGCCCGGCGCCCGCGCCGCCCGCGCCGTAGCCCGCGTACGACGTCTGTCCCGGAGACGTGCCCCATCCCTGGTAACCCTGCAATGCAACACAACACATTTATACCCTTACCAGTACACTTTACACACCACGGTCCAATATATTATTATCTGTCTAAAAAATACTTCTAAAACATTAAGTCCAAATGTAACGAGGATGCTATAGTCCACACCTGGCTGGAGTTATCACGAGTACACAGGATTACCTGTGTGATTATTTATAACTGTCATTGAAAAAACAGAGCACTAAGCAAAAAAAAATTGCACCAATGAAGATGACGTTAAGGAAGCAATTTCCTTGTATTGTACATTAATGAGAAAAAATTTACAAGCCAAACGGAAGATTCAACAAATGTTTTCCTCTAGTATGAGAATAGGTTATATTAAGATTGATAAAAGTAATTTTGAGTTTTTATTTTTACTCCATGGGGAACAAAGTTATTTGAACTTTTAAATTGCATCCTATTATAGGAGTGTCCTTACAGCATATGTCTAATTTTTATCGACCATATTAAATAAATGTTAATGTGATCTGTTTTATAACTCAATAGATGCGATTTTATAAGTTAGATGACCAAATTTTGCCTTTTTTTATTTTCAATTATTATTCTCAGCATTATCCATTCACACTTTAAGTATAAACATAATATCTTTAAAATGTGCACATAATATTATGTTCAATGTAATAAAAAGTTTCAACTCCACTAGCCGATAACTGTGACATAAGAGTCATAAGACACAGTGTACAGATGTGCACATCTGATGTTATGTAATTTAATATTTAAAAAAAACACCTCTAAACCTGTACCATGTACTGGATGATCACATTGTTGTTAGATGTATAAAACAGAAATCAGTTTTGCTGACTGCCATGCTAAGGCCACTCTGCCTTATCCAATATGATATTTCATGAAGCAACTAACACCACATATATAAACACCGTAGTTCAGGGTGATCTATGTGCCAAGTTTTCCTTACAGTATGCATAAAATTAATTTCGCTTTTAAGAAAATTTTACTCTTGTTAACCAGCTTTGATAATAATGCAATAACGTATTGTTATATACATATATGCGTATATATCATAAATATTGTAGAATATTCATAACACATAATTATTTTATAAATTTTCTGTCAACATTCAAGTTTTCAGAGTAGTGTAGTTATATTATAAGAAAATATTATAGAAAGAATAAATAGAAACATTAAAAATTAATATTTTTATGTGGCGAATTACTAAGCACTCCTTGGAATTACCGTGCCAGGTCCATAGCATTGTAGAGAGAGAGGCAATGGCTCTTGGGACTTGCAACCCAGGGAGGAGGTTTGAGGGGCTCTTTTACGATGTCAACAATGCTCCCCTCCATCGCTCCTACCCTGCCTATCAAAATTTTGTATGATCCTACTAATGCCACATTGCATACACATTCTAGAACAGAAGATACTGTTATTCTTAACAGGCCATAGCAAAAGGAATACACTCAGTTTAGTTATGGCCACACCTGTTAAGTTGCAACCATGTTGCCGCCAAAAGTTTACACACGGTTACAAATACTTGACTTATCACTTCAACACATCTGTCGATCTGCATGACCTTTAGTGTAGCTAATATGGAATGTACCAAAATATGCTTCAATACATAAACAATGCATAAAATGCGACGTTTTGGTACCGTTGAAGAGAAATCTTTTATATTTATGCCCTCTGTCAATGTCTCTGCTGTACATTTTTAACTGCCTGGCACATAGTCACCCTGAACGACGCTACTTTAATAAATTAATAATGATGCACTAAACCTGACAAATATGCACAAGAAAATGGAATTGTATGTAGCAAACCTTTATAGCTAATGTCCAATGGAACATAGCTTAGTAAATTTGCACTGTCATATCCCACAAACATCTGAACGTACCATATGCAAAATTGCTGATGACACTGCCTGGATGTGGATGTTCGCAATAGAATAGAGATGGGTTGAGAACAGTTGAAGTTGAAGAGAGAATGAGAGTGGCATCATTTACTGCACAAGTGCAGTTTCAGAAATTATTATTAAATGAGAAAAAAAGAATTCGTATTTGCAGTCATGTAATCTGTAAACAGTCCTGTAGAGAAACTTTACAATTCACAATATTTTTTAAGTATTCTAAATGCTTAAGTTTTAACTAATGAATTATGGAGCGACTAAAATTGCTAAACTTATATATAAGTTGTATGGTTCCAACTATTGTTTGAAGCACATCCTAGGGCACACAACACGCTACATATGTGTTTTAAGATATTTATTTCTCATAAGAATAAATTCACTTACATGAGAAACATAAAAGTATGTATTAACATATTTGTTATGCTTAGGGCCTGTTTCAGAATGTTCGAGTAAGTTCCGGTTTTACTACCCAAAACATATTTAATACATAAAACACTATCTTTGCCTTTCACAGTCATCGATTTAGCCTATCTATCCGTTAAAGCTTGAAACGCGCTGCATGTCAACTGTCATTTTTATCATTCAGTTATTTTATGTGTTGCATAGCAACCTGAAACTTCATTAGGACCTTCTGAAACGGGCCCATAGTTGAGGTACTTATTAACTAAATTTAATACATATTTGAAATTAATTACATTATTGTAGTATGTGGGTAGTTTATAACAACTTGCAAATCACAATCAAAGGTATGTTGCAATAAATAATTGAGTATTGAGTAGTCATGCCTCATCTTAGAAGTTTCTTTTATATCTTATGTATTAATAACAAATTATTAATAAATCTCTTTGGGAAAACATTGAATGATAATGTGGAAGTTCATTGAGAGTGAGATCAGATTGTGCGCTCTCAGACAAGACTTCCTGAAGAAGCTTTGTGAACAGTCAAAATGTGTCAAAAGTTCTAGCTAGACTACACAATGTTTTGGATGCCACATCCACTTAACAGGAAAATTAGATCGTTCGTTTTTTAAATATATTCAAATGCTTAAAATGTTTCTTGATTACTTATTTGTTATTATGTATTTAATTGAGAGTACCGCAAAGTCACGAAATCATAATAATATAACTTAACTAGTGTCTTATTAAAAGTAAATAGCGCACATACCTGCATGATGTTAGGTCCGGGCATGGGCATGTTGATGGGCGGGCCGCCCATCTGTCCGTTATGTCCCTGGATCATGTTGATGGGCGCGGTGGCGGGCGGGCCCCACTGGCCGGCTTGCGGGGCCTCACCGGGCGCGGACATGCCGCCGCCGCCCATGCCGCCGCCGCCAGACCCCAGCTTGCCGGACCCGTCGCGGGGCTCGGCGCGCTTTATCTCCACCTACATTACAAATTATTGTCAGTGGATTGGTGTTCTTAGTAAATAAACAATTTAAACGGAATAACTCGCGTACATTTCACATTATTCTTATTCGAACGATTAAATCAAGAGAACACTGCCATTACAAGTTTTTAATACCATTTCTAAACAGTCTATTATTTTTACAATTGACTGTGGATATGTGAAAAACTACAAAGCTATTGCAAACAATAAATAAATAATCAAATGTAAGTCTTTTAACTGCTATGGTATTACTCTTTTGATGTTTATTTCTTAGAAAAAGTCTACACAACCATCCTTTTGAAAACAAACGAAACTTATTGAAGACATAAAAATAGTAGTCATTATAATAATGTTTAGAGAACAATAAAGGCGAAATGTTAAATAGTAAACTCTCAAACATTGTTCAGTATGAAATGAAATAATTCCATCACAGTGATTGTGTAGTGTCTTACTTACTGATACTCTTTTAAATAAGAATTAAAAAACAACTTGCAGTAAGTATCTTGGTTGTTAACCTCGTAGGCTAAATGTTCACAAGAACATTGGTTGATATAATTGCATTCAACTGTATGTCGCAAATCTTTACAGCCAATGTCCAATGGAACATAGCTTAGTGTTAATTTGCATTGTGATATCCCACAAACATCTGAACGTACCATATGCAAAGTTGCTGATGGCACTGCCTGGATGTGGAAAACTGAACAGTTAAGAAATGACCAGTGCTACTTTCTTAAACTATATGTATACAATGACATGTTTACTAAGGTCTCACCTGTTTGCCGTTGAGGTTGATGAAGTGCTCCTGCGTAACACGCTCAACTGACATCTCATCTTCGAATGACAGGAATCCGAAGCCTGCAAGAGACAACAGACATTGACATAAGTATACTCTGCAAACATGTCCAGCAGTCAAAGTCACTTCAGCCTAACATCTATCTATCTACCTCGGTGTGAAGGTCGTCTCATTGTCTCATCACTCTTCACGTCGAGGCCATCCGAATCCATGTATTCTGAAATTCCAATATTCTAGCAACATTGATTCTGTATCAAAACTTTAAAACTAATTTCTTACAACAAACATTTAAAGATTTTGGACCAAGTTGGTATATTTTACATCTACGTTTTTGTAGTTTTCGCTCAAATATTGGAAGTTTGAATAACATGTTTTCCTAAAAATCATCACTTTAAGCAATGACTCTATAGTAGTGAGAGTTGAATGTTGATGAGGCATCATAGGTTCGAATCCCACTGCTGGCTTTGAGCTTTACTCCATGATGGAATTGATAGGGCATGCTGAGGAACAAACTGGGCTGGATTGCTCAAATTGATAAATGGGGTTTATTTGTATAATATTGTTGCAAATTTTGTAGACTCAAATGTTCACAAGAACATAAAGTATATGCTGATTTGCTTTTATATCCCACAAACTTAAGAACGTACCAACAGCAACATGTCGAAGGTAATGCCTGAATGTGGGTAACTTATTTCTGTTTTATTTGCAGTATGAAGCTGCAAAACAATTTCGATATAATATTCAATGTAACGATTTTGGGAGTTTCAACTTATCTAGACCAACACAACCCAGTTCCACATCTGTTCCCAGCAGAGATTGTTTCAATTATTTTAAGCTAAAATATGAATCAAGTTTTCTGTTTATAATTCACCATTACCTTGCTACCCTTCATAACACTCATGTGGGATGGGGTCATGTTTATGCTAACAACATACACAACAACACAAAATTATAATTATTGTAAAATATTTTGCCTTCTATTTTATGAGAAACTGCTTCCTGTCACAACCCATCCTAGATTTTTTTTTTGTTTTTTTTTTATGCCTGATAGGCTAGCCTTTGACCACTATCTTAACTGATGGTAAGTGATGATGTGGTCGAGGATGTTGTTCAGACTAACCTAGAGTTACTGGCTCTCAAGGACAGCTGCCGGAACACACCGTTAAGTGCTTGGCGACAGATTTTCAACTTGAGGGTGGTAGCTAGCCAGGCGGGCATTTGCAAAGTGCCCTACCACCATGCTGTAACGACTGCTATCCTAAGACAACAACCGGGACCGACGGCTTAACGTGCCCTCCGAAGCACGGAAGCGCTCAGTAGTAATGTCACCAGCGGTCACCCATCCAACTCATGACCGCGGCGGACGTTGCTTAACTTTGCTGATCGATTCAGAATAGCTAAGCAAACTTGGCTACGAGCGCTTCAAAACTTGAATACTCTTGTCGGTAAGTATACCTGATACATAATGGGTAATCAGGGTAGGTAGGATGGTAAGGGAATGTGTTATGAGTATGCCATGAGCTGAAGTAAACAAGGTATAATTTATTGATCTGTTTGTTGTGCTATAAATAACACAACAGATAATATAAAATGACGATGATATGTGGCTGTTTATACACATCAAACTTTTGGAACATATCAGGCGAGGCTTTTCAAGTAATGAGTAATTAAAATTCTTATATTTAAGAACACTAAAAAGCTTATGTAAAGCCGCCATGTTGTTGACATTCAAGGATTAAACAATGTACACAAATAGTAGGTGCTTTAGACTTGATAAGTTTAATTGGCAATGACCTAAAACACTTGTCTTATAGCATTCGTTTTTGAGGTTTTAACAAGAAGCTTATCACACTAATAATCACTAATAAGAAAGTTCGGTAGTGCAAGTATCTTCACATAAAACGGCTGAACTGACTTGGATGACACTTTGAATATATACAGTTAAGGTGCTGGATTAACACAGATTACTTTAGTCATCATCACTTCATCATTGTCTAGATACTAAAATATAACTAAAACATTAATATCTTATCAGGTTTTTGTTTAAAATCTCAAATACAAATGATTTTTGACATATTTTATTCTTATATATGAGGAACAATTTATTCCGGATTTCCTCTTAAGTGAGCACTTTCAGAAACAAACTAGGAACTTCTTACTACTATTTAGTCACGTCTATACTGACTCATAGCGCTGGTTACACTTATTTCCCTATAATGATCTGGCTAAGAATAATTTAATTTATACCATCTCTACCGTGGGGCTGAGTAGAATTTAATTTTATACATATTGCTATTAGTAAATTTACTTTTACCCTTGTGGGTAAAAATAAATCCCTTGTGGGACTGAGGGTTGTAACAATACAAGAAGATATAACTCTAAACATTCACGGAGGCGTGTCCCTCTATATTTTTTTAAGTGTAGTTGGAACTATAATCGCCTACACAAGCGAGCATATTTTATTGTTTTACCATATGTACTATTAGCATTAACACCCACACTAAGACGTCGCGTCGTCATATAAAAACGAAACCTACAAATACAAATGCACAACATTAATTTCCTGTGACGCGCCTTCGTTAATGAAAAGGAATAGAATAGAATATATTTATTGGCCTTATAACATTGATTATTACAAGAAAAAGGTCTGTACTACAAAACCAAGGCAAAGCATTTTAGACATCCTGTTGTTTGCTGATTGCCTAGTATGTATAACATTTGAAAGCAAATAGTTCTGGCGTTGGTAGTAATGATAATATACTAACGCATCACATCACTGACCGCCAAGTTACTCCAATACAAAAGAACCTCTCGAAATGCATATAGAAAGAAAAACGGGCGATGTGTACTTGTTATTATCGAGTATGGGGATGAATGGGGATTTTAGGACAAAGTCTAGAAACTCTAAGAGGTTATAAAAAGTTAACTGGTAAGGATATGTATAAAGTACAATTCATCTTAGGCTTACCGGTAGGGATTATGTATTAAAAAAATCATACCACTAATAGGTATAGTCTATTTTTTTAACAAACCAGTACTTAAAATTTTACTGCGTTGCTATTGGCCCACGTAAACAACATAAAGTCTGTTCCACGTGAACTCCATATTTCTTGTAACAAATCAATACTAAAGTTGCAACTTTTGAATTAGGGTAAGCAAAACAAACATCGTTTGAAAAAAAATGTAGTAGCGAAGTCAACAAATCGTCTCGTCATAAGTTTGCCGAAGTATCACTGTGAGCTCAACCCAATTGAACTTGTTTGGTCTCAAGTTAAGGGCTATGACAGAAAATAACAAAAGTTATAAAATGTATGAAGTCTGAACTCTTTTGTTATGTAGGAGTAGCTAAGGTGGATAGACAAAAATAATGGTCATGTCTCAATCATGTGATAACCAAGATAGAAACAGAAATGTACGGAGTCGACAATCATGTACAAAATAATATATTATGTTAGAGCATTTTATTATTGCCGTAGATATATGTTCTAGTGCATAATATACATAACTCTTACAATATTGTTTTATATCATAAACGCGAACAGAAAATTTTGTTACGAATATACTAAGTATGCAAATTTAAATCGTAATATAGTAACTAACGTATGTTTTTCTACAGTAAATTTCAAAGTATTCAATATGAACGGGCCTTAACAGTTTCAAAACAAGAACTAGGCATTGACCAATGACGGCATGGACCCATCTCACTCTGCCAATATCGGAAATGTGCGAGAGACAAACTCAGTACTCGTTTGTTAAAAAAAAAAACAGACTATAGTAGAGTTACTCGTAATAGTAACTGGCCGTCAAAATAATAAGTTGCCGATGTTTAACGGCCTTGTCAACACTCTTCTGTGATGTTGTGTACGGTAACTTTAAAAAAAAAATGCCTTGAAGTCATCACAACGAGGCCATACAAGTCCATGTATTCTGAAATTCCAATATTCTAGCAATATTGATTCTAAGATAATGAATAGATACAGGTGTTACTTTGCGAAAATCCATATTTAATAATAACAAATATTTAACGAAGATAATAACGAAGACAATAAATTAATATTTTAGTGAAATACTTAAAAAATATTAAAATATATCTAGTGACAATTTTGCTTAATTTACTATATTAAAACTAGATAGTTTTAATATAGCAGCGCACGCTCGAAGACTCAAGAAAGACCTCGTGAAGATGCTTCGTGTAGATGCGAAACGCATTGAAAATTCTTCCAGTTTGGCTGCGTAGCGTTTGTGACGTCACGTCGGCTTAACAGGATTAATTAGGCGGAATCGTCACTAGATTTAATATGTGTTTTACTAAAATATAAAGTTATGTTATCTTAATATATTTTAAAAATATTTATTATTATTAAATATTGATGCTGTATATTTCAAGACCATATTTTTTTATGCGTGATATACCTTGAAGTATACCGTTATGAGATGAAACATTTGTATTAAATATGATATTTCTCACCTCGCGACTTCTTCTTCTCCTGGTCGTACATGATGACGACTTCCATGACCTTGCCGTAGCGTCCAAAGAAGACCCTCAGATCAGTCTCGGTGATGTTGGAGGGCAGACCACCCAGGAAAACCTTGGGGTAGCCACCGCCGCGCTTTGGCTTCTGCAGCGTGCGAGGGTTGCACGGCTTTGGGTCGATAGTTCTACGACAACAGTTTTAAATTAATACATATCGAAAAGTTCATGTTTAAGAGGACCATAAAACTAAGGCATAACTAACTATACAAGAATAAATTTAATCTTAAAAAAAAATATGACCATAAACGACCAATGTATTATGACTTTATAGTAAATATGTTCACACAGAAGTTAAATCAGTTTCGACGTTGTTTATTAAGTCTTTAAAGAGAGTAAAAATTAAATAGGTAAAAGGACGTGCAAACACACAATGTCCCAAAAAATATTTTTATTAAATTCGAAATAATTAACGGAAGTGCGCCGGCGGTTTTCATATTGTTTTTAGATATTGGATGGACTATACTATACCACGTTAAAACATTTCCTTTATTGGGACCTTATTTATTTTTTACTTTTTGTTATTATTACTATTTATTAGGCAATCCGTGATACTAACACCAATTCTGTAAAATTTTGAAATGGCTACCTCTTACATTTCGAAAGATACAGCTCTTCAAAGGGTGTACAGACGGACAGACGAACTGCCGAGGCTTGAAATGGTACCCTTAGTCACCTTTATAACAGTTTTCATAGTTACACGTTTTCCCCATTCATTATTTAGCAACGCCCCTAGCGAAAACATGAGCGAACTAAACATAGGTACGTATGTTAGAAAAAGTACGCTTTTTTTTAGTTTAGTTAAGTACTCATACTTAACTACACGTACTACTTAGTTACTCATACTACGAGTAGTTTACAGTACGGAACCCTAAAATAGGTATTCACAAAGCTAGATTCTATTTATGGCGAAAAGAAAAAGCCTATTCACAAGTACTTGATACAATCTGTTGTGAAATGGTTTTGGGGAAGTAAAACCACACTTCATATATTTCCTTTATTATTTATTTACCAAAGTAAAAACTTCAGCGGTTTAGGTGAAAGATGTTAATATATATGCAAATTCAAATCCTCAATCTGGGAAACGCAAAAGAGGGTTTAGAAGTAAAGTAGGTAATCATCTCTGTACCAGAGATAAGCAAATTGTTTGCACTGAATGACGGTACCTACAAAGAGAGATCTGGAATAAAGTGTTGCGGTACATTTCAGAAAACTTTGCAAAGGTAATGATTAAAACAATTACTACACTACTGTGGATTGAATGTTCTCTTTTTTTTTTTTATTTGGTTTTGTTCATTTTCCACAGACTCCGGGGTCCGTGCCATTTTTTAAGTTAACCGAGAAATTTGTTAAGTAATTACATTACTATGGGGAGCATTCTTACAAACTAAATGGGGGAACACAGTTTAAAGGAATATACAACTACTAAATAGTAGCAAACAGATTTGCACAGGCATTCCGAGCGGACCAGTGTCCTCAAGCAGCACTCGTTCACGAGTTGACTCGCGTGCCAGCCATCGTCCTCCTCAACCATTTTTGAGGGAAGAGGGCGACCCGACACACGATGCCATCGCTTGCCAACACATTTTCGTGAGCATGACTGTTCCGAATGCCCGCACAAATCCGCTTGCTAATGGGGGAGAAAACTATGTTCTCGTTTAATACACTTGTTTTCATTGAGGTTTTGATTAATTAAACGGATTATCAACAAATTGGACTGTATGTGACTAAATATTTTTTGTTTTTGCAATGTCATAATCTCCCTAAGAGAGACCATACGTAGTGAGCGATCGGGACAATTTTTTAAAATCTTTATTATCACAAATAAGTTATGGAGGGTTTGTTGAATAAATCATTTTTCTCCTGTTCAAAGTATCATTTACATTTTGATTTGTCTGATGACAAGTCAAAATGACTAATATTGTTAGAGTGTCTGTATAAGCTGTTTCTGTTTTATTTTTATATTGTTAAGCTAACACAACTCTTTTTTTTTGTTAAGACCTATACTTATATATCGGCAAACATCTGCCCGAGTAAGGTTATGCTGAAAAACAGAGCACCTTTTTTTTTTCTTGTAAAAAGGGACTAAAGCTGCACAAGCTCAGCATAATCCTGTTGCCCTTAAAATTAAACATGATAGTTCTTTTTTAAGTATTATTCCTTGTAAACTTTTTGAAGGCAATAAATAGATTTTTTATTTATTTAAAAAGTAAACCCGTTATTGGTTATAAGTTTGTATTATAATTTACTATGTTTCGAGTAAAAGAGCTGTGGATTTTGTTACAATAAAAAAAAACATTTATTTCGTTGTTTTACTCCGTTAAAATGCAACAACGATAATACGAACACGAAATGTCCTCTCACAGCGGCCAAACTTAGTACATCATCACTGTAACATCAATTTTGTTTTATTTTTCTAAAAACCACAAAGAACTGTCCTAAACTAAAAATAAAAATACGCATAAAGTCGAATAAATAAGCATAAAGTCGAACTGAGAACCTACTTCTTTTGAGAAAGTCGGTTAAAAAAGGTAAATAAAGTAAGCTAAAACTATGTATATGCGTACGGTGGCGTCGAACGACTCAACTGTGTAATCAAAGCGCCACGGTTAGCGCCTACTCAGACTTCACTACTAGTCGGCCTGTCGATTAGTAGTCGAAATTCATAGTCTGCCATCACTATAGAAACCTACTCAGAACAGTACAGAATCTTAATAACCCTTGAAATTGTACTTGTTATAAAGGCCATCGTGTAAGGTACTGTTAGTATCTAATCCTGGGTACTGTAAGTAGCTAATCCTAGGTACTGTATAAGCAGCTAATCCTAGGTACTGTACGTAGCTAATCCTAGGTACTGAAAAAATATATTTGAAATTTGTAATAGAGGTATCTATGGTTGAGAATATGCTGAGATATTTTATCCCGATTTTATAAATAGTTCGCTGTATAACCAAATCCCTTATGAGCGAAATCGTGAGAAGTATAGAGGTGCCTCTCCAAATATCAAGAAGTTCATTATCACACGGTTAATATTTAGAAACAGGTATTTAGATAACGTTTCATGGATATATTATATCTAAGATAGCTTTAAACTGGGTCAGAAATGTGTGATAATATCTTTTTATGTAAAATACGATAAATATAAAGTTTTTATGAAATTCACTGCCATGTTTTTTTGTTTATTCAGGTGCAATTTTCATTTAGCGACCAGTTCAACTCAGACAAAATAAATATTGGAACAATTAAACTTTAAACTGACCTCTTAAAATTTTAGTTTCAATTAATGTAGCTATAATAATATAATATTAAGTTAATATTTTCGTAAAGGGTTTTTCAACAAGAACTTTGTTTTCTACACAATATAAAACAAAGAATTTAGAAGAGGTAAAAAACCGTATTAAAAAAAAGTCATCTAGGGGTGTTTCAATGAGAGAGGAAGTGAATCTCGCTTTTTACTTGTCGCAAACAATGCACTCAAACGTTCACAGGAACAGTTAGTACTAATGCTTATTTGCTTTCATGTCCCACAAACATCTGAACGTACCAACAGCAAAATTACTGAGGGCACTGCCTGGATGTGGATTGTCATCGAAACCGCCTGCAGCTGGGTCAAAATTAGCATGTAAGTACAATGTGAGATTACGTCAGATAGTAAGAATAGATTGAAGTTTGCCTCAGGAACTAAATCATAGGTAACACAAGACAAGGAAAAGGAATTCTTTTTCTTTTAATGTGGACGGCTTGCCCTTACCACCTGAACATAATGAGGCAAAAGATGTTGTTCAGGCTTACCTAGAATAACTGGCTCTCAATTATTGCTGCCGGAACACATCCTTAGGTGTGAAATCGGAGGACATCGGTTTGATTTCCGCTCGGGACCAAAATTTTGTTCTCGAATAATTTGTAAATGATATTTCCACTTAGCACGCGATAGTACTTGTAATCATGTTTAGAAAGACCGTTAGGTGCTTGGCGGGAGATTTTCTACATTCTCAAAATGCCTCACCGCTATTCGAATACCTCTGCCCTGTACTGTGACAGTATTAAGAGAGCGGTAAGTACGGCTGATAGTCGTTCTTATCAAAGTGATCTTGATGAAGTCTTTCTGCCAGATATATTTGCAATGAAATACAAAGAAAAATACTGAGTACAAGTCAATGAAGATCAAGTGGGGCGCGTGGTGCGGCGCGGCTGTAACCTACGCGTCTAATCGTGGTCACCCTGTGATATCTGTTTAATTTGTTGTCACGTAAGCTGTGTCGGAGTAGAATACTACTGTTTGTCAAGTAAAAGTTTGGTAAAATAAGTATAGTAGAATAGATTACTACTTCTTCCGTCCAGTAGAGTCGGAGAAATAAGGTTGTGAAGTTCTGTGTCGGGAGTTACTTAAAATTTCCAAAATAATGGGGCCTCCCCCCATGTTCAGATAGGAATACCGGACATAATAAAAAAAAATGTTAGGTCATTCTGCCTTGGTACGAAACCCTCAGCTTTGAAGCAGTAATAGCTCAGTGGCTTTGGCTATGAACTGCTGCGCAGCAGGTCCATGGTTCGAATCCCGCCGCGGGCTTGAGCTTCACCGCATGGTGGAAGGGCATTTTTGCGAATGCCCGCCTGGCTAGCGACCACCCTCAAGTTGAAAATCTGTCGCCAAACACCTAACGGTATGTTCCGGCAAGTCCGGCAACTGTCCTTGAGAGCCAGTCATTCTAGGTTAAGCCTGTTAACACTTTCGACCACATCATCACTTACCATCACGTGAGATTGTGGTCAAAGGCTTAATTAACAAAAATAAAATAAAAAAATTTAAAAAATGTGCGAATTTAACTCGCTCTTGGCCGGTTTTAGTACGTGGAACGATGCACGAGACTAAAATCAGTTTTAATTTAACTTCCGTTAGATTTCTGTGATCATCATTAATTTGTCACATCCATAATAAAATATTACGAATTAAAGACAAGGTAGCAAGGTCAGTTATTTTGGTTCGGGATTTGTCTCACACTATAACACTGAGTTTCGCGTTATGGTTTCTTTCATCGGCGTCATTAATTATAACTAAAAACTTGTAAAAATATCATTATATTGTGCAGGTAAGTTTAATAACCTGTATAGATAAAGATATTTATAATATAATTTATAACTTACCGAGAGTCTATTGCTTAACAATAAAATTTATCGTCTCTTAGGTTTTCCTAAGGTCACTGAAGAATTTAAAAAGTATCTTATCTCGTTTCAGTGCAATCAGCACAATGTCTTACATATATACTAGACACACATTTTTGCGTGCGTGGAGATACTTTTTCTACTTGAGGGTGGTACTAGCTAGCCAGGTGAATCGCAGAATGTCCTAGCACGATGTGGGTGTAGCGCAAGTGGTATATTCCAATAATGGAGCCGCCATGCCGCCGGCGCCGCCGCCGGAGCTGGGCCATCGATACTTCAAAACATGGAACGGCAGTCAGTACCATACAAACGGAATAACCTTGGTGTCAACAAACGTGGTATTGTATTTAGTAACAATGACAAAACCATTATTCCGGTCAGCCGAAAGTAAAACACCGTCAATCGAAGTACCGTTAGCTGGTCAAAAAACGATGCTAGATTTGAATGCTACTTGACTACTATTTTGGCGTATTGAAGCTAAAACGAAACCAAGAAACAAAAACTTATTAAAGCCAAGGTTACATTTTACAGACTTAATTTTGTAGAATGTACGATTTACACAACCTTATATGTTTTGGGTATATTGACGGTACACGCTGTACCTTCCAAAAAAAAGTTGCATTTTGTCACAAGTGACGTACTGCACCACGAGACGATACAGTTGTTAAGCGTGTCTGTAATTTGATACTGGCTCTAAAGAGCTGTTGCCGGAAAACACTGTTAGGTGCTCGGCGATAGATTTTCTACTTGAGCCAGGCGAGCATTCGGAAAATGCCCTTCCACCGGCGGTAGAAATCGAACCATGGATCTGCGGCACGGCAGTCCATAGCCATTAGCGCTTGGCTGACATTGCTTCAAATCCCCTTTCTTTCATAAGACACTATGGTTGAATTTCACCAGTCTCAGTATAACCAACGGGTACAACGGGTGTAACTTAAAACCCTGTATCCAACAAAATATAATAGACCTTCATCACTAGATATGCCTTATGATGTTTGCAGTATTTAAAAAAAATATATCAAATCTTACACCAGTCAGATAGCTGTAGCAAAGAATAAATAAATTTAAAATGAAAAACTATACCATCGTATTGGACAGCATAGCTCCATAATCTAACAAACATGGCCACTTTGCTACAGCTGTACTTTTTTAACCCTATGTTTATGTCTACAGTGGCTGTCACATGTCATAAAATTCAAACTAAGTAGTTTCTATACGTATTTCCAAGATAAAATTTTAAAACTGCCCTTAGGTTTGTCCTTGTATGATATTAAAAGTATTTTAATCATCTATGTTATAAATTAATCCGCATAATATAGTAATGACCCTATATTTGTGAAATTGGCCCTAAGACGCACAGGGATGAAGTATCTATTCGGAATCGGTATTCATATATATCACATGGCCATGTGCGAGTTGCACTCACAAACAGAGGGTTCCGTACCAACACAGAATGTACCATAAATAATGTGTAGTATGCGGAAACATAAGTAGTACTTAAGACATTTCCTTTTAATTCATTTAGTAATTATATCACTGTGTGTATTCCAAAGAAATTAAAACCATTGTTATCAAGCACCGGCCCTTGGTTGATTTTAATTATATGCCGTTAGACATGAGTTTTACACTTGTATGCAACTACCTATAACAGTACCCCAAGATACGAGCATTCGCCTGTCAATGGTAGAATTGATGGATGTAATAGGGTTCCATTTTCCAGTATGAATTTCTATAAATATGCAAAAAACATTTTTACCGCACCACAATTTACCTCTATTTAACAAATTTTTCAACTGACAACATTTACATAATGTATCCTATCAATTATTCCACTTAATTCAACAACATTCTTATCTGGACAGGTTCAGACACATTAACAGTGTAAGCAGATGAGTATCTATGTAATGTCTGAAGTTAATAAACAAGTTATTTTACCTTGTTAAAACCTAACATAACGTCTATATAACAAACCTCATTGAAACGCATTACTTAGTAAAATGAATAATTTATAATTCAATTCAGCTTCACTATACACAAGATTGCATTGTATAAAAAATGAAATATATTTTTTACAAATCTTATTTTGGTTTTGGCATTGTAATTCAAAAAGAATAAGCCGTAGAATAAAAGAAAGTAAGTATTAAAACGCTTTTTAAAAATGCTTAATATGTCACATTATTAAGGAATTAATATTATTACCAAAAACCCAACAAATATTAATTGCCATATTCGGAGTATACTGATAACTACCTACATACAATCTGGGTATACATGAGGCAGTGAAGCAACCTGCAGCATGTAGCATGTACTATCACCAACCTCATTGCCACTTAACATCAGGAGAGAACAGTATCATTAATTTAGAATCTTTGTATTGGATATAATTTGTACAATAAAGCACAAAAGAAAGGAGTTGGTTATAAACCACACATTCTAATGATATATCTAATGGGTATGGTACTGAGCAATTTGTATGTTGACCTTTAAAAAATGTACAATACCAACTATTCTCATTTTTTAGTAATACATATTTTTATCACCAAAATCAAGCTCAATTCCTAATAAATTATTTAACTTTTATCAACCTACATTTCTTTATATCTTACCTGCCATCAAGCTGATGAGGCCCATTCTGCAGCACCACATTCACCAGCGAGGGCTCAGCAAAGGTGACGAAGCCAAAGCCCCTGGACCTCCCTGACTCGCTGTTCTTCATCACAACGCAGTCGATCACATCCCCATAGCGAGAGAAGTACCGCTGCAGATTCTCCTGGGATGTCTCCCATGACAGACCGCCAACGAACAGTTTTCTGGGCCCATAAAATAAAAATTTTATTAGGTGTTCAAGATATCCTAGGACTTAGGCGGATGCAGACTTGGATTATGTTAACTTTTTATTTTAAGAGTTTGTTTTTTGACTTTAATTGAAGATTCAGCTATATTACCAAAATAATTTCCTTTGAATTAGTACTAGCTCATGACCATTTTTACCGCACATTACAGCATCTCCCTTTTAAAACTGAAAAATGTAGTTGGGAAGCATCTAATAACTTCATGAGCATAAAATTTGTATAAGCAATTTTTCCCCATGCAAAACTATGGATTAATGATATGATATGTTTGGATTGGATAAAACTAACAAGCGCACTGTGCATTTTGGGACACTTCAGTCTTGAAGAACAACAGGAATATTGGACACCAAAGTGAAAACAGCTAAGGAACTAGCAGTATGCCACAATGAAGAGCGAGAAAGAGCAATAGTGGCCTCATGATTGAACTGATGTGCAAAAATGAGCATCAGTACTAATATTATAAATGCGAGAGTAACTCTGTCTGTCTGTCTGTTACGCTTTCACGCCAAAACTACTGGACCAATTTGAATTAAATTTGGTATGGAAATAGTTTGAGACCTGGGAAAAAACATAGGATAGTTTTATCCAACTGCGCAAAAAGAGGTTAATGTTTTTGCGCGATAACCGACATACGCGCGGGCGGAGCCGCGCCCGGAAATCTAGTGTAAATATATATATTATTTGATAATTAGGTATTATATTTACTTATCAAACCTTTATTACTGAATAGAGGGGTTTTAGACACTATTTACACTTGTGATAAAATAAACTATTACTGCAAGCAAAAACACGAATGACTAAAAACCAGTACAAATATTGGACCAATGACCTACATAACTTACTTTCTCAGCACAAGAATTGCCTAATTTTTGTAGTTTTGTTCATCACATCATTAATGGTTACACTCCAAAGATGAACATGAAATCTTTCATAATTTAGTATAAATAATTTTATACCTTTAGCCTGTTAAAAATTTTTGAGATATTATTAATGTTTTAGGTTAAGTTTGTCAAACACAGCTGTGTTGTATGGAAACTTGTTGAATCCAAGGCTGGACTGAATGTTGAAGACTTTAAACAAACTAGTTTTAGTATGGTAGCCGTATTTAATATCTACAATAAATGGCAGAGTAAATTATCAACCCTAACAACAATATTCATTGATACTGTGAACAAACACCCTGTTTGCATGTATAATTTATTACAATGCTAAGAGTCATCAACTACTGCAACTCCTATAAATTAGTATGCAATACAACTAATTTAGGATTTTACATCATAAACATAATTGAACTACCTACTAGTACTGTTTAATTAAAATAGACATTTTTATGCCTTACTGTGCCTCGTACCTATAAATATATTCCTAATTCCTAATTGAGATGTATGATATACCTTTCAGACATTATGGATACAGAACTAGCTATGGTTTGCGGCACACTGACAACATGTGACTGTGTGCTACATATAAGAATTTCACACAATACATGAATTGAAATTGCTTTCTTGGGTAATTTAAAATGTGAAATAGTTATTCTTGTTAAAAGATATACTTTTTTTTTATGTAAACTTTTAGAATTTACTTACAATGAGCGTGGAATTTATGTGCTTACAGTACAAGTATCTACTCAACAAAAATCCTCAAATACCATACAAACAATTACTCAAAAAAATTAAGAACTCAACTTAGACAAACAAGAAATAGTAAAACATTTTTATGTATATACTGGAAAAGTGATGTTATTTATTGGAGATATCAGACTATACTCAGAGCAACATACAGAATAAAACATTTAACACCCGTTGATTCTAAAAGTAGTTATAAAATTTATTTTCTCAATAAATAAGTCTTCTAATTAATGACATCACATATGTATGTCAAATTTTCCCACAAAGTTTAAAATACAGGTTGTAACAGATAACGCTATATTTTTTTAAAGCTAACCTATAATAAAATTTGTTTTTAAAAATTCCTAATAAGCAATATTCCTAATGAGAAAATAATACAACTTATTTAATACAAAGAAAATGTCTTGATAATAAATTACTCCTTACTCCATAATTGTCAATCTTTCACACCTGCTAAGGTAATAGAAGTTATTTATTGAAAATAATTATTTTCTTCAGCACATTAGATAGGTAGTTTTAGAAAATCTTCAGTCTTCTTAAAACACAATAATAAGGTAGTTGAGTATATATTTTAAATTATTTATCTTAAAATATGCAAACATGCACATCTACAATGTTGTACACTTGGTATTTTTATTTATATTTTCATATCCTATAAATACAACAATAATCAATGCTTTTTAAAAGTTACTCTGCTGGCTAAATTTAATGCAATTTGTCAGACAGTGTCAAAAATCATATAGAAGTGATCTATAGAATAATATAATTTAATACTTGTCTATTTAGATTTATTAAACACTGAATAGACTATACACTACCATAATATCATTAGAGTATTTATTTGGTTCAATCAATTTCAGATCTATAAAGTTATTCCCATTATGATGTTACTGTAAAATACCATGCCTTTGCTTCAATATTCATATCTTTCATAATTATCTGTTCTTTCATAATTATATTTATCTGTTCATAAAATATACTTCTTATTAAAAGTTGATGTTACTCATGTGGTTATCTTATCAAGTTTTTTACCCATTTTAGTCAACAAGTATTCTTTTGTACATGCTTTACTATGAAGCCTCTCACATGCCAAATTGTGAATGCAATACCTTGTGCTAAGTAGGTATGCATGGTAACTGAGAAGTGAAAGTAACATTCACTTTTTCTACTAGACTCCCATGTAGTTTATTTCTTGATTTTCTTGATGGACTATATAAAACTGGCAACAAATTAATATTGATAAGATAAATTGTCATTGCTTAAATGATGATAAAAGAGCATCTTAGGGCAGTGAAATAGGTTTTTTCCATTCAATATTGATTGGTTTTATTTATTTCAGGTCTGAGAGCAATAGATTTTGAGCAGACTTAAATTAGACAAATATATCAAACCAGAAGGGAGGGTAGTACCTACCAACAGGTGAGAAAGGTACAAATTGCATCTGTCAGACTTCTGTAAAAGTATATTCAGCAACACACAGTATAATCTCAATTATAGTATTATTGACTTCACATAAGTTTTGTAGGATGTGAAACGCGCGCGAACGCTAAAATTTATTAACACATTTCTACATATTTATGTAGAAATGTGTTTATAAATTTAACCGACGACGACGTAGGTAACCATATGCAAATGAATCAGCACGTTTCGTCTTAGAGGTAAATCAGATCGAGCTACGCGGCAATCCGAGCATTGATCCAATAACCTCATTAACAAAACGACCTCTCCAAATCATAATGCTCAACTCGATAAACGACGCCAACGTAGTTCTATGGCAAAATCACCGATAAGAGAAAGCAACGATTAGTCACAGAAAGGTTAATTTTACAATATTGCGACGCATCCACATCACGAATTTTGCTAACGAAACAGTTACATAAACTGATTTCGAGGATATTTTAGCATAGACATGAATAGGATCAAGGGATTATTTCATGGGAAAGTAATAGCTGCCATGATCGAACCACGCAAGTCGCGCGGCGAGGCTTGGGGTCGGTGCCCGCTAGCCGGTATCAAGTAAAAGGGTAATTGAGAATTCGCAGCCCGTAGTCAGGTTACGGGTGACGCACGTCATCAAACACCAGGGATCTCGTTTAATCCAAGAGTTCTGGAGAAGCCGTAATATAGAACAAAACGAATGTTCAAAGGGCCCGCTAACTCATCGTGAGATGCGACACACCATCACACGCAGCGAACATGCCAGTTAGGTTGACCTATTATAGGCAGCACTCGGCCACATTGGGGACTTACTATTGACGATAGTAATATAAATTAGAATACACTCACCCCTTCTCATCATCGTCCATGTCTGAATTCATACGCATAACTTATTACTAATTAAAAATAATGATTGGCACCGGCAAAGACACCCAAACCACACAAGCACAGACCCACACGAATGGTTATGGCGGACCAACCATTTCCGCTTACTCAAAAAAGTCATGGACGAAGGAAAGAGTCAAAAAGCAATTATTAACTTGTTTATTTTTAAAAATCCATTGACAGTGATATAATTTTAATGCAATGCAATTTATTTAATAAAATAATATTATTTTAATAAATTATTGCTAAATTTTAAAGAAATGTCCTATAAAATAATTTAAAAGTTCTAAAAAGGTAATAATATAAATTCCAGTGTTTAGCAACTCGACGCTAGGTGACGCTTTTAAGCATTGCCATTACCACAAATAAATATCTTACCATATATTTATTTTTCTAACAGAACAATGAGTATGCATAATAATATAGTTATTACTACATTTTTTATAGATGTAAGAAAAACGATCTTTGCTTTATATCTTTTATTTTTTATTTCAATGGGTAAACAATTTATATCCGATGAGACTACGATGATAATGTTCCTTGATTAATTTTAAACTAGCATGGCGTATTTTGTAACGAGTTATCTTTTCGGGTGGAATGCACGTTGTACATTACAATTTCCCTAGTAATATTATTATTATTATTTCTTTGTTAATGGCTTCTGCGGTTTAAACCCTAGTAATATTATCACGTCAATACATATTTGACGTCTGACAACTTGCATCTTAGGCACACGCTAGACGCTCAATAAAGTTCTCCTCACTTATGTTGATTTTTGAACTTATTATCAAATTCTGTTATACATATAATTTTGTAGCGAAGTTTGCTGGGCTGTTCTTAATCGATCAGCAAATTTAAGCAACGTCTGCCGCAGTCATAAGTTGGACTAGTGACATTACTACTGAGCGCTTCCGTGCTTCGGGGGTCACGTTAAGCCGTCGGTCCTGGTTGTTTTCTTAGGATGGCATGCGTTATAGCATGGTGACCCTATATTACGAATGCCCGCCTGGCTACCTACCACCCTCAAGTAGAAAAGCTGTTGCCAAGCACCTAACGGTGTGTTCCGGCAGCTGTCCTAGAGAGCCAGTAATGCTAGGTTAGCCTTAACAATATCTTCGACCACATCATTACTTACCATCAGGTGAGATAGTTGTCAAAGTCTAACCTTTCAGGAATAAATAAATTACAAGAATTTTTTTTTTTTTAAATCTTATAATATAACGCTCTAAATAGAAGAAAATAATTTTTTCCTTAAAAATTTTAACTATCAACTTATAACCTCATTATATACAATTTATATGATCGAAAAAAGCTTGTCGCGCGATTGGTAAATAAATATGGGTACTAATTTAATAATTGATCTGCTAAGTTTATAATATTTTCAATTTCAATTTAATTATACACTGATAGGTACAAGTAATTACACCTCGCGACAAGTTTTTTTTATATAAATTGTATATAATGGCAGCAATTCTGTTGTACACTCACTAACTATACTAACTAATTAAAAATATCTAATTTTAGTTTTAGGAATCCTTAAAGTTATTCTGCTGTGACATCGAACTAAATTTAAAATAGCGGTAAAATGAATTCAATAGTTAATTTTTAGTTCAGTGATTGCGTGATTTAAACCGTAGTGATATCCTAAATTGAATTCATTTTGCCGCTACTTAACGCTAGATAGCGCACTATTCAAGTTGTTATAAAGACATTTTTGTCTGTGGTACGTGTTTTTTATCTATAGGGCTTTGTTTGCATCACAGATTTACTACAGTCAGACAGCCTGATTATATTCCTTACACTTTGAATGGCATTACTATCGATAGTTACTATATCTGCTATTTAATTAATAAGGTTAGGTTAGATATACGCTTAAGTAATAAAAAATAGGTCCTAGGTAAAATAAACCCACATCCGGGGTCAAGGCATACTGAAATCTGGCACTGTGCCTAATAGATGACAATAAGCTCATCCCCTATTTAAAAACACCTGCCACCCTTAGAGAATAATCTCGAAAATGAGTTGTTGTGAGAAGCAACCACAAAGCCGCATACTTCATACAACTGAGAAAACCGTAATTAAGATAACACAGCCAAAATACAAATTGCAGAACATTACAGCTTTAGTCAACACCTATTTCGATGGTGATTAGTTTTAGGTTGAATGGTCTATGGTTCCACCTAATCTGACTAAATTATGGTACAACAGAATAGCATAACTGCACATTTTACTAAGTTTAGTAACTAATAATTTTAGAGCTAACTAACTATACTATGGCGCCAACAGAATAAGTAATGTTCATTTGACATTTCTAAATCTAATTTTACTAAATTTTAGTTAGTTTGGTGTCAAGAGAATTGCGACCTATGAGGTTATAAGTTGATAGTTAAAATTTTAAAGAGAATAAATATTTTCTTCTTCTTGGAGCGTTATAATATAAGTTTTTTTTTAAAGTTTTTTTCTTGTAATTTGTTTTTTATTGTTTTAGTTATTAGCTGGCTTGGTTTCTCAGTCTGTTCATCTCATTCAACGCATCATTGTTATAAGGTCCTCTGCTCTAATTTGAGAGCTATGCATTCTTAAATCGTAAGCAAGCTTTTCCTGCCGTTTTAATTTCTTCTTTTTCGGTCTTCTCTTCCTTTGTGTTGATGTTTCCGTTTTTCCCATTTTGTTCCCAAGAGTACCGAAGAAATATTCATCGACCCTCCCAGAGCTCTGTTTAGAAGCGTAAGAGCTAATATACAACAGGGTTTGCCCAGGTGCCCTGAGGTGGTACGTTCACGACATCATATTACACCCCGATGCAACTCATTATTCAGCACGGCCTCTCCTTGACTTGGGTGTTTGGGAGAACGCGCCAGTTATTTCAGCTTGAAGCTTACTTGTGCCTGACGAAATACAGTTCCGAGTTATATTTTGGAGTTGTCCGACTCCTAGACAGGTTGCAGACCAATGCTGATGACGCCCATCTCGCCAAATTACAAAGGTCCAACTTATTTTGGCTTAGAGCTCACTCTTCAATTTACTTTCAATGAGCCCTTTCTTTTGATACCCATATTGCAGAGTGTATTAAAAATAGCTATTCCTCTATCTTGGACGATCCGCCATATTGGATTTAGAATGACGTCACATTATTTTTTGAGTTACTCTCAACCATACCTTTCATTTGATACCCATATTGTAGAAGTGCATTAAAAATAACTACTCCACCATCTTGGATCGTCCGCCATATTGGATTTAGAATGACGCCAAATATTTTTTCGTGTTACCTCCCCACAAGCCCTTTCATTTGATATCCATATTGTAGAAATGCGTTAAAAATAACTATTTCGCCATCTTGGATGGTCCACGATATTGAATTTAGCATGATGTCACACACCATATCGTTCATTGTCATCCAAACTAAACGTGTATACAAAATTTCAGCTCAATCGGTTGAAGATATCTACGTCAAAATTGATTTCAAAGATTCCACCCGAACAAACATACTTACATACATACATTGAAATTAAATAAAAGCTTTTAAAAAAAACTTCTACATTTAATTTTTATCGTAGAGTTTTGTTATGCAATAAAACTATGAATTATTCTAGGTAACTATAGTTTTCCGATTAGGCAAGCCCTCCATACTTGTTGAATTAAAAGCAATAATGTATTTTAACCTTCTTTAATATACCATAGATAACAGTAACTGTTATCTATGGTATATTAAACAACACATGAGTTTGTTAACGCATTATAGCCTATATTTAACGTCAAACCCAAGAGATTTTTATTTTATCCTACATAAACCTTAAGGTGACGGTACTGCCGGACTCTCCCCTATACCAGATAGTTTCTTATCTATAGGTGTCTAAAATCTTTATTTTGGTAAAATATGTTTGTAGCTAAAACAACAGTTGTTTTAGCTACAAACATATTTTGATATAACCAAGCAATCATCACAAATATATTAGTTAGGCAGCTCTGATATGTTTGCACAAGCCTCATGGACCCAAGTCTTGCAGTATCCACATTAAATCCAATCCTCTTCATGAGATTCAAGACGCAAATGACAAATTGTCTAATCCTTTTTTTTTACAGCATCTTTTTGTATGCAGAACTGAGTAGATTTCACTTTTGTATTATTTTTTATTTGTCAATTTTATGATTTCACAGTTTTACGAAGTCGTCGTATTTCAGTATTTCGTCAGTATTTCATCTTTTCTATGCATCAGAAACCGGTTGTAATTATTCTGCGCAACTGTGGCTTTAAAGTTGTCAACTGATTTGTCGATTTTATTGGTAGTTTGAGGCGCGGATTGTTGGCGAGCTGTTCAGCAACTTTTACACGGGCTTATGCATATTAGCGAGATCCCAAGCGCCCTTCTTTTTCTTCATCTCGCCATCATTTTCATTGCCTGGCATCTTTGAGTACCTAAAAGAAGATAAAATTACTCAAAAATAAACTTTAACAGTGGCCGGTACTGCAGGACATTTTTATGGCCGGTACTGTAGGGAACGAAAAAAATATAAGGTTTGATGCTACAAAATAATTAACGCATAAATGTTAAATTAAAACATATTTTATAATAGTTAATTAAATGAACAATACATACCAGGTTTAACTTCTATCGAACTCTTTCTATGAACTTCTGAAATCACCCACAGAACTTTACTGGTGTACCTTGCGTTCACCACGCGCAATACAAATTTGCACACTGAAAGTAACCGTGTCGCGACAGGTTGCTGCCGCGCGGGGCTTATACTCGTATGAACGTATTACTTTAATGGCAATAACTATATCGTATCCATCTGTTATATATTTTTGGAAACTGCATCTGGCCGGTACTGGATGCCGGCCGGTACTGTAGGACTTTCCCCTTCTTATATCTATCCGTTATACTTATAAGTATAAGGTCTTTGAAGGATTGAGATACTTATAAATATAAGGTCTTTGCAGTCCCTCTTGCAGGGTTAACGTTTATGGCTTATTTCATGTTTTTTTGTCAAGAAAGTTTGTTCTCTATTTATCCACTTACTGCAAAGTATCAATTCACTAAGTGATTTATAAGAATATTTTTGGAAAAGCGAAAGTGGCTAGACTACCCTATACTACAACAAGTCTATTGCTCTAGGAAAATCTAGTTTAAAATGTTTTTGTTTAGATTTCCGATGAAATATTTTTGTACTTTATCCTAGTCTATTGCAGATATACAAATTATTTCTATCTGTTCATATTTCGAAATACAAATTTCTTTAGTAATACTCATAAAATATTCAATTTGGGGACAGTTTGCACCAATAGGTAATATAGTATATCCACAGTATGAGCTTGCACAGGCGAGGGTCTTTTGCCGGAAACTTTTTTTTTATTCTTCTAGTTTGCTTACAACTGCATCTAATAACACACACGAGGGACTAAATTGCCGCGTATTATAAAAGTAAATCTTCGGGATTTTTTACACGACTGCCCAAAAAAAGGAGAGTTATGTTTTCAGGGTTCATGTATGTATGTTTGTGAGTTTCTTTATTCCACCATAACTTCGTAACGGCCTAACTGATTTTGATGTATGTAATGAACGTTTTGAAAAACTTAAAGTGGTATGGTTCATGAAATAAACGGGAAAAAAATTCGTGAAAATTTTACAACGTATACTAACACCGTCTAGAACTTACTTCGTACATAACAAAAATATATAACAGTAGCATTTAATATGCATTCGTTCACTAATAACAAAAGAAATAAATATTGTCTTATCCGTTTCTACGCTTGCTTCTTGTAGACAAATAAGTAATACAAATAAATACAACACCGTTAATGGCAGGATAGAGACCATGCGTCTCTTGACCGGAGAACTTCTTCAGAGAGAAAGGCAAAAGTGGAGTAGTATAAAATGTCTTATTATTGATGAGATTTCTATAGTGCCATACATAACTTTGAGAAACATTCACCTCCAGCTACAACAAATGAAAGTAGTCGATGCTTATTTTGGCAGTGTCAACATTTTGCTGTTATGATGCAGTTTCCACCAGTAGCTAAATCTGCCGGTGGGGCATACTGCTTTAAACAACCGCCACATTTAAGCGCTGAAGTGGATTTATGGGCGTTATTTAGCTCCTGCGAACTGCCACAGAATATGAGGCATGCAGACGTCACCACATTTGTGGATATTTTGAATAGTCTACAGGATGGTCAACTCACCATACAGCATCTTGAAATCCTGGAACGTCGTAGAGTACCACTTACTGGACCATTCTCAGATGGCGAGTGTGTGCGAATACTTCCCATAATAGGACAGCTGGATGACTACAATCAATGTATAACGAGGTAGCGTTAGATACATCCGTAGAAGCCTAAACCTACGGACAGCGGCCAAAACTCGAATTTATACCTTCTGACCCTAATAAAACAGGAGGTATTGTTCCATTCTTAAAAGTTAAAGTTGGTTTTTGTTTTAAAGTAATGTTGCGGAAAATCATTAACTTTGGACACGGCTTGGTAAATGGTGCTATGGGGTCATCTGAAAATTTGTACGGCCAGCGCTACGTCGTGACCAACTTGAACCAAGAGAGTTACCGCAAACTGTCTTCGTTGAGTTCGATGACAAAACAATACGTGTCAAGACAGTCGGTTTGGGTGTAAAAATTAGGCCTAGCACTGTCAAATTTGAGGCGTTACGGGGTCAAGATAAAGTCGAGCGGCACATGCTAGTACTGCTGTGTGACAGTGCACAAACTGCACGGGACGATACTGGACAGAGCCACGGTAATATTTATCTATAAATATTACCGTGACAGAGCCGGGCTAAGCTTATGTCGCTCTTAGTAGAATCAGACAGCTAGAAGAATTGGCAATTGGAGTTTTAAATCCATGAAAGCTTATCAATGAGCCGCATGACAAAAAGTATCTGCAAGAACTGAAACACCTTAGAGATCGTATTAATGAATAATTAATAAAAAAAAAACTTCGCGTTATTTTTTACGCGATGTTGTTTCCAAAAAATTAAAATTATCTTTAAAAAAATATTGTTTTATCACTAAAACGCATAAAATAAAAACAAAAAATTAAAAAACACGCCTGCCGTACCAAAAGGTGAACTAAGAAATTACAAACAAGTTACAAGATTTTAATGTTGAATGGCCACAAGGTAGGTTTGCCCAAAAATGGAAAACTCATAACCAATCTTTTTATAGCAGTCGGGAGGTGGTTCCCTGGAATAGTTCTTTATGGACGACTGCTATAAAAAGATTGGTTATGAGTTTTCCATTTTTGGGCAAACCTACCTTGTGGCCATTCAACATTAAAATCTTGTAACTTGTTTGTAATTTCTTAGTTCACCTTTTGGTACGGCAGGCGTTTTTTAATTTTTTGAATTATTGTCTTCCACTGACAATACTCTGTGCAGGAATTAAGTTGTTGACACATCTTGTCTCTATCAACTATTTTTAGTATATTTACTGTAATATAATTGGTACTTATATTTTTTTAATTAGGGTGCGCGAAGCGAGCCTTTGGGTGTAAGAGGCGACTAATGGTAAAATACTGAAAAGTGGGCAGCAGTTCCTTCTGAGGAACCGATATCTTAAACTGTCATCCCCAGACGCCTGTCAAGCGTGGGCATTATGTTGCCATAATGCCCCTTGATGGGGGAGGCTGTGTTCAGTAGAAGACAATTCGGCAGATACAATGCAGTACGGAATGTAAAAATAAGGAAAATAATAATCTGGCTAAAATATCACATACTGACAATTATGAAATTGTCACCTAATAAATGTCACCTAATACAAAATTGTATTAATTAATTGCGAATAAGGATACTACTGTAGGATTACATATTGTTACAAAATAATACAAAATTTGGTTTCGTATTGTAAAAATAATATCCTAGCACAATAGGGCATGTCAATCCTATATAGGCCAAAACCTTTTTTTTGAAGTCTGTGATTTTTATTGGACACTGCCCATTAGGGAGTCGTGGTATGGCATGCATGTTATGCAACTCTTTATAGAAAGAAAGAAAGAAAAGAAGTTTATTTAATACGACAAAAAACTTAATCCTATCAAGTTTTAATAAACTGTTTTCTTAATAATTATTACGGTTGTGAGATGCCCAGTAGTATTGAATGAGCCTTGTCTCAGCATAATGCTTATTGTCTAAGACAAAAAGCGCTGATTTTCAGCCAAGACTAATGCATAAAATGGCACATATAGCCAACAACTCCTTAAGACTATCTTCTAGTTTATCTTACTCTTGTAAATAGAATAGAATAAACATGTAAGAGTAGTGAAAATTAATTCACCAGTGGTATAAAAGTAGTAATTTATTTTTGATCACCGCTACCATACACGGACCATGCCATAATTTGAACGTCTACATCGTAAGTTTCTTAGTTTTGATATGGATAGTGCATATTATTTCAAAAAACATTACCTTTCCCTATATTATGATAAAGAAGATCACTTTTCCTTAGATTTATTAGACAACTCAATCTAGATCATTTATTGTGCATCCCAAGGCAAAGCCTATAAAAGGTGTAATCGTGAAAAAGTAAAATATTTTTATTATTTAATCAGGAATGCTTTATTAAAAATTGTGATGAATAACAGGCACGGAAGCTACAGTTACTGGTATATCCTCGCAATGATTAAAATGAAAAGGAAAACAAACCTCCACCTGAAAATAAATATTAACACATCAATTAAACAATTTTATATCTTATCATACACTCTTACAGAATCATTTCTTATAGAATTGTATCCCACCTGATATTAAGGGATAACCTCTATCTATAACAGATGCAGTTCATCACAAGTGGCCAACTGCACTGTGCCCATCACTCTGAGACATTAAGTTGTTAAGTCTCATGTGCCCGTAATTTCACTGACGACCATACCCTTCGAATTGAAACAGTAATGTGACCATTATTGCTTGGCGGCAGAAATAGGTATGGTGGCAGAACTTCCCAGGATGACTAGTCAACAAAGAGTTTTACTGCTACTATGGTAGGACGTTGCTGTACATAAGGAGCAAAATAGGACTATCTCAACGTCCTTATTAACCGAAAGGCAGTGATATTACCTACAAGCGTATTCTTACGCAGAATTAGGGTTAGGCGGGCGGTGTCCATCCAAATAATCGAACCCAAATATCTGCGATAAGATTATGAGTCGTGCTTGTTGTTGGAGAAAAAAACTTTTTATTACCATACTATGTAAGTAAATATTACAAAAACTGTGTACCAATTCAAGTGGTGCTGATATATTCCTAAACTTACTCTAAAAATGTAAGATATATCAATCATTGGTTCTGTCAAGTGTATACTTGATGGTGTTACTTGCGGCATTTCCATAGCAAAAGTGCAAATTTCTGATATCGATGTTCCCACATCTTTGCTTTTCACCTTGCATATCTTTTTTTCTTCTGCAGCCCATCCAGAATACACAGTATAATGCAATTTCTGAACTAAGTAAGGTAATAATACAAAAAATTATGCATTATTCGACAATAACGACAACAATAGCAATTTATCTCCTACTTCATAAAAATATATTATTCATTAGTAAACAAATATTGCCAGTAGGTTGCCGGACCAGATTATCACCCCCTTATCTTTTCCTCTGAATGCCGTAAGAGGCAAGTAATTGTGGGTAAAAAATCGGAAGGTGGGCAGCGCGCCTTCCTGTGAAATTTATGATTTTACACTGCGATCTCCAAGACGCCTGCCAAGCATGGGGATTATCATATCATTATCTTTTTATTATAGGAAAGTAGGCCAATAAACTGTGAGTAAAGTTTAACACAAAATTATAAGTTGACATAATCGTAATATCAAAAACAAAACTAATCACATGTCTACTGATTACTGTGGTTCCGGTTACCAATATTGGTTGCTTATTGGGACACAGGCTGAGCCACTGATTTGTAAGCTGTAATATGGTGCATGAAAAAAACCCCCACTGTAGTCTCAAGAGACGACAGACAGCATGCTATTGTTTGTCTATTGTTGCTATTGTGTGTATCCCTAGGCAAGTCTAGAATAGAAAAACTGATAGCCGAGTACAATTTGGCTCAAACAGTACAGTATATAATATACAGAAATATTAATGTTAAATAATATTAAACTTACTTGTACTAAAGTAACATTCAGTTCTGAAATCCTTATCCTTTTCTCATTATTAAGAATAATTTCAAAGGGGATAGTTTGCCTTGATGCTATACCTTTGTATGTTCTGATATATATTGACAATTTTTTTTCTGGATTTTTAAACGTTTTACTGAATTCATAAATCCAAGGCAACTGAAACAAAAAATAATAATCCTAGTAACAGAGAATAATAACATCAAATATTTTAAAAATATTATGAGACAATATTATATTAATACGTTAGAAAAACAATTAAAAATATATGGATATACCCAGTGACAATCCGCCTTATTTTGCTCCTCAGCTGACGTGACGTAATAAACCCCACGTAGTGCAAACGGTTTTTTTTGACCCGTTTCATTTATTAGTTTACCTAATGTATTCTCAAAATATTTAAATATTTGGTATTATTACCTTTGGATTTCTGCAAAGTAATACCTGACTCATGTAATTAAGACAGATTTAACACAGATTGTAATATTTTTAAAATAAATTTAAATATAAAGGTATATAATATATATAAATTTGAAATAAAGTTGTACCTATATAATATTATGCCAATTTTTTTAGATTTTAACAAATAATCTGCCTTAATATATACCTCATATTTAATAATTAACATTAATACCATAAATCTGGAGTTTACTACTTATTTGTAAAACTTTAACTTAAATGTTTATGAATTTGTGAATGGTGAATATGAAAGCTATTTCTTCGCAGGAATCTCGTTTTCTGCAAATTTTCAACGTATGCAAAATGGAAACGAATATTTGGAGAATAACTTATTATGTTTTCACCAACTTGTCACTGAGATTAGTAAAAGTTTAGTTTATTTTATCAATATTCGCAACCAAGAACTCTGAACATACAAAAGTAAGTAGTACGGGAGGTTAGTTACGCGTAACGCGCGAGAGTTTATTTAAATAAAGTTATAAGGGGATTTTGTAAATTCATGTTTGATTTGTTTTTATCGACAAATAGCATCACCATATTTTTATTTAATTTTTTCTCCCCTGTGTCACGCTTTATGCAAGCATATAGGTCTATTAATTTTAACGTCAAAATAATGGTGTCCAATCATTACAAATTTTCTCAAGTATCTAGTATCTTTAACATTACTATGTATATAATCAGTTCATAATTAACATAATCAGTGCATCAAATCCAAATCCGTCTATGACTGGCGAGTGGAATTATGGTAGCCCTTATTATATTCAAACTAAAGCTGCAATTCATATAACTTGCGAATTCCTATGCTTGCGGATTACAGTCCTCAAAGTAGATTTTTGTATTCAATTGTAGGTATGTTTTAGTCGTTATGGCCATTTTATGTGTTATACGGATATTAATTTTTGTATGAACATAAAAGAAAAGTTCAGAATTTCAGATAATTTCAAATCTAGAGAGTATGTGTAGAATCAATACTACTACATCATTATAAGAGAAATATGTTATAATAACATTAAAAAGAAACTTCTTACCAGCATTTCATCCATATGGTTTATATTAACATTGGCCACAACATTTAATGGGTGAACCTTTCGTATCTTGTATTTTGGTTTACTTTTGATCTTGATAGCGTAATAAACTTTGGCAAGTGAGCTTTTAAACGATGATGGTAACTCTTGTGGCAATGCAAAATGAAAAGGATAACAATACACCCCTGCTGGTATCACATTACCTAAAACATTTTTATGAAACTTTTGTTAATTCTATAATTGTGTAATTTAACATTATGACTATTAAATAAAATGACAAGCGCCTGATTTGTAAATAAATATATTTGTCAATATCCCTTGTTATTCATTTATATGATTTAATATCTATTTAATATTTAATTTAGATGAATCTACCTATAATTTTTGACTCTGTGCGAATAAGTAAAACTACTTTTATCGATGGGAAAAAATGCTGACAAAATATCACTAACTTTTTTCCAAATAACTATTAAGTGCTCTTGCATATTAAACTGACTTTTATTTGAATTTTTAGGTAATTTATCGTCCTTTATCATATTGTATGTTAATATTTTATATCTAGCGCGCTTTGCATCAATCTCTCTTCATCTACACTAGATATAAGATAAACGTGTATGTATAGATGGTTATTGTAATAACCCGGATTATTAAAGAAACAAATTGAAGATGGCTCTGCAAATTATTCGATCTCTCATGCACTCTATGTAATACTCGTGTGTAGTGTATTGTGTGCAAGTGAGATGCATACCTATATTATGTATTTGCAGCAACATCTCCGATTTGTTTCTTTGTTAAATTGGGATAAACATGTATCCGTGTCTATATCACGGGTTAAGGACACACAGTCATATGCATAGTTTAACTAATTAGCAAATTAGTAGTGTTGAAATAAATAATTAGAAATGAAATATCTTTGAATAATGTTGATTGCGTTTTCAATAAATTAAAAATTATACCCCGCTTGAAATTTCCAAAAATATTTTCATTTTTTATATACAATATTTTTTTCTTCTCTGAATAATTTTTAATATAGGGAACGGTAGGCATACTTCTTGTCCATTGCGCCTTACTTACGCCTGAGACTTCTAAATCTATACCTGAAATAGAAAAATAAACGAAATATTTTAATATCCTAAGAATATAACTCCTACATTTTCCACTTAAAAGTATTACCGTCTCGTTAGAGAATATTTCTTGTAGAATGAAACTATGATGCGTGATATGTTAATACTGATGATGGATTTACTTATATACAAGAAATTCTTAATGACAACCTTACAAACTATCTTATTATACTTAACTATATATAAACAACAAGCCCTTCACACACAATCGTTTTAATGTACACACATGTACGTTAAAGCACCATACAGCTGTATACATCTTGCAATATGCCCATACACGGCAGCTACAGTGTATGTAATCTTTTACAAAATTATATTATTTACATAAAGCAAGAGTTTCACACCGGGCAAATGAAGGAGAGAAATAGGTACATACATAACGTTATCTGCTCGTTTACCTATAATTATCTTTACTTCGCTTTCAGATAAATGAGACAAATATACTTCATTCATCTCGCTACGTAAAGTACCTTAAGATAAAAAATATAGGTATAATGACTTCCTTTTGTGGTGGGCTTTAGCTAGTTCCTGCAAAGGTGCAGCGACATGAATGCACGCAGTGTGACTAGACTATTCCTGCAATATTCTTTCAAGAAGCTCATGTCAGAGCAATGGACTATTATTTGATGTATAACTGATAAAATATGGAACTTATTCATTCGATAACAATAAAAATATACTTACTATCTATTTTTTGATCCTTGTCTAAATCGAGATTCACAGTTCCAGTAACTATATCGCCGGTATAAAAACATCCCGTTGAATCACTATTCAAACTCAATACAAGACTCTTGTCCCAAGGCATTGTGTTTACATAAATATACTTATTTTAGTATAAAAAACAGAATTGTTTTAGTTCGACATATTATAAGCAAGTAGGTGAAGTATAAAAATGCATCAATGGACTCAATAATTTATCTACATTCAACATGAATGTGATAAGCCAATGATTTGATATCGCTTACTAGGCCATGATAATGATAATCAAGCCATTACCAACTAATCTTTTTAAACATAAGTAAAAGTAAGTATGGGTGCATCGTCATCGTTATGACCATAATCAGCTGGCAGACGTTCACTGTTGAACAAATGGCTTCCCCATAGAACAGCTCAATAAAATGTATCCATTGGTTCCCCGTGTCTCTTACGATGTCATCAGTCCACCCAGTGAGGGGCCTACCAACTCTACGTCCAGTGTTATGTAGTAACCAATCAGGAACCTTTATTCCCCAACGGTTATCAGTTCGTGGATTAATGTTGGACTGCCCGTTGCCACTTTAATTGTCCGACACAGTTTTGAAAGCTGTGTCGGATCAAGCTCGAGGTCCACCTGATGTTAAGCGGACTAACCTTTGTCTATAACACATGCATTTCGTCACAAACCACTAATTGTATTGCGCCCGTCACCCTGAGACATAGTTGTTAAGACTCATGTGCCTGTAATTTCTTCGGTTAATTCCTCGTTCCGAATATTAACGCGCAAAGAAAATCCGATTATAGCTCTCCGACGACTGAGTGTTAAGATGCCATTAAAAATATTATATATATTATATTATCCAAGTCAGAGCCATAGTAGATATGAGCGCCGCACTGACAAAGCCCGCCGCTGCGCCTCAACTTTCCCCGCAACACCGATCCGTGAGAAAGCTACAATGGCTCCCCAACTGGCGCTATGAGAGAAGAGACACATCTCCTCTCTCTCAAAAATCAGCTTTTTTTTGTAGTAGGACACTTTAAGTTTTGCTCAACCCAATAAGTCTACATCGCACGTCGTCGTCATCAGAATCTAAATAAAATGTTTTTTTATACTTGTTATGTTAGTCTTTAACTGCTATCTCACCTGATGGTAAGTGATGATGTGGTCAGGCTAACCTAGGATTACTGGCTCTCAAGGACAACTGCCAGCTAGCTACCAAGCTAGTCAGGCGGGCATTCGCAAAATGCCCTACCACTATGCTATATTGATTGCCATCAACAACTGGCACCGACGGCTTCACGTGCCCTCCAAAGCACGGAAGCGCTCAGTAGTAAGCGGTCACCCATCCAAATTATGACTACGGCGAACATTTCTTAGCTTAGGTGATCGGTTGAGAATGGCTAAGCAAACTTCGCTACGAGCACTTCAAAAATTTGGCCTTTTGTAAAATGAAAGATGACTAATGGACTTCCTCGCTCAAGGTTAAATATGAGCACATGAAGCAGCAGCTATAACAAAACATCGTGATTTGCTTTTGACGGTAGGTAAAATTGGAGAATAGTTTGAACTCAGACGAAACAATTCTTTCCAGTATTAGTAGGCATACCTTCTGGAGATACTGACATGATTTCCGTATTGCCAACCATAAAATAGAGCAAACCAACTAGATGGCATAGTATCCTAATGTTGCAGTCTAAATTGTAGAGCCCAAAATGGAAGGCCTATTCTTTGTTATACTAAGAGACAAATCACAATTAGTTACCATCTCAAAGACCACAAGCTCATTGGCGAATGTAAACTAATGTTAGAAAAGATCAAGCAAACGGTAGAAATTTATGATATGGAACCTAACCTATCATACATTTATTTAGATGTTGAATCAGAGCTCAGACATGAAGAATGTGACGAAAACGGAGCCCATAAACTTTTAACAAGACTAAAGATGAGAATGCATTTCAAGTTAGAGTACCACTCCCCATCGAACGACACAGTTGTTGCAGTATCGTTCTTAGACTGCCATTTTCATAAATGAGAAAGCTTTTTATGTATTTACCATACTAAGGTCCTGTTTCAGAATGTTCGAGTAAGTTCCGGTTATACTACCCAGATCATATTTATTAAACAAAACACTATCTTTGCGTTTCACAGTCATCAATTTAGCCTATCAATCGGTTAAAGCTTGAAACGCGTTGCATGTCAAATGTCATTTTTACATTCAGTTATTTTATGCGTTGGTTAGCAACTCGAAACTTTATTAGGACATTCTGAAACGGGCCCTAAAGTTACTGTACATTACCAAATATACTACATTATTCTGTATTTTCGCATACAAATATGTAAGTTGTGCATGGTGGCAGTGAAAAATGTACCTCTAAAATGTATATATTATGTCACTAGAAATTTCATAAAATATTTTCATTGAAGTCCCCAATACATAAGAAATAAAATACTTCCTCTACCTTGCATGTACACTAAAGGAATTTGTATATATGCCAAACAACACCCGTGTTTTTTGTAAAACGGTTCCAAGTATAAAATATACTCCCCAACAAAGGTCCAAGTTCAGTAACTGACTGGATTCTTAGCAATTGTGTTTATATTGTAGGTAAAGGAATTTTTTGTATTTTACGGTATAAAATAATTAATATAAACTAATTAATTAAAAACATTTGCACGTCTGCAGACTGAATCCATTGTATCTACATGACTTAGGTAATATTCTTTTGACATGTGTTCAAGCAAATAAATAAATGATTTGATTTAAAAAACATGTCCGTTGCAAGTTTAAGGGCCCGTTTCAGAATGTCCTAATAAAGTTTTTGGTTGCTATGCAACACATAAAATAACTGTATGATAAAAATGACAGTTGATATGCAGCGCGTTTCAAGCTTTAACCGATGGATACGCTAAATCGATGACTGTGAAACGCAATGATAGTGTTTTATTTATTAAATATTTTATTGTTTGTTTTAATTATCTATTCAATTTTGTTTCTGTTTTATCAATTTATGTATATTTGTTATTGAATTCTACCTAACTACTCCCTTGACATTCATATGAAGCTAAACAAAGTAACTAAGCTGCTAAGTAGGTTCTCTTTTGGTTCTTTGACCTTTAGATAGTTAGAAAGTTAATTATCAAAATTTTCATCATACAGATTTTATACAGATTTCATTATAAAAAGGCAAACAGATTTTATACAGATTTCATTATAAAAAGGCAAACAGATTTAATACACATATTAGTAGTTTTCACTACAGATAAACGATTCAGTGCATCTGGCAACACTGGTCGAGGGTGAAGCCGATTCTGCGTTGATTAGTGTTTTACACTTCTTCTGTATGGAGTTTCAAACAACGAATACTGAATGGAATTCTTTGTACAATCGACCTGTAAGGAATTTGGTTGTTGTAATAATTAATGGTGCACCATTAAAACAAGTTACCAACATAATTTTTTTAGGATTTCAAATCTATCGTGGTATGATAATATGGGCTTCCCATATGGACAAAATATGTGTAAAACTGGGCAGTGTATGTTATGCTCTACAGAAACTTTCGCGTAAGGTATCCGCAGAAGTTGTTCGTACGTGCTACTTTGCGATTATTCACGCACTTCAATATGGCACCGAACTATGGTTGAGGGCAGCTGATAGGTTGAGAGCTTTCCGGATGCAAAAACGGGCTGTAAGAATAATCGCACAGGTGTCGCGGTTCACATCGGCAAAGCCATTCTTTCAGTCCTTAGCAATAGCCCTCGAATGTCCTTTTGCAGGTCGCAATATACACGCTGCAAAATTTAAATTTGTTCGTACTGAATAGATTCAGGCGTTACTTTGCGGAAATCCATATTTAATAATAACAAATATAGTCTATACCTCCTGGAGATGCTTCGTTTAGAAGCGATACTATTCGAATATTCTTCCGGTTAGGCTGCATGCAGTTTGTGACGTCACGTAGGCATAACAGGAAAATTAGGCGGAATTGTCACTAAATATATATTTTTTAAGTGTTTCATTAAAATGTTATTTAATGTTTTCGATACTTTTAAAAATATATCTGTTATTATTAAATTTGTCCCCTAGGTACAAATTCACATTATGATACTCGTTGTGCAAATAAACTCGCCTCTGTATCACGAAGACTCGTACGGTCTGGTTGGTTGATGCATGTTATGGGGCCCGGTAGCGGTATACAACAGCTTGCCGGAACATATAATAATATATATAATCTAATATTATAATAGTTATTATAATATAATATCTAATATTTATAATCCATTGCCCAAACATTATTTTTCTTATTTGTATTGACATAATTGCAACAATGATGTACTAATATTTATTATTAATAATGAGTAATTTTGACATTTATTTACAGATTAATCTGTTGATTATTTTGTCATTTCGTGAAATCATGACATGATGAGGGTGAAAACTAGTTCACTGTATAATTACTTTAAAAATATATGTTTATATAATTTTATTAGGTACCTTATTTTGATCTGATATAATACATAATGAGGTAATAATTGATTGCATAATTAGGTTTGTTTAATAACTAATGTAATTGGTGATATTACCGTATTAGTTTAAATAAAATAATATGTAATAAACATAAATATAATATTACATCGGCAATCAATGATCATTGTACCTGACGGTATTATCAATTATTATTCTAATTAACTGTAATGTAGGAAGATTTTTGTGTAATAATTTATACAAATCATTATATGTTTTTTTCAATTATTTATTTGTCTGATTTACTTAAATACTAAGCTACTTTATTAATAATGTAAAAAATATTAATAATGTGTTTATCAGTTTGTCAATGGTTTGAGTTAAAGTGTTGTCGTTATATTACGTAAACGGGTATATAATGGGGTGTGCTGCCAACCCTTAATAATAAGCCTTATTTTCTGATTTTTTAAATAATATTTTATACTTTGTTATATAATATTTTATGTTAAATAATGTCCCTCATTTCCGAGTGCCTTTCGGCAAAGGCCTCCTTTAGCTCTCTCCAATGGATTCTGTCCATAGCTGCTCTCTTCCAGTATGGACCAGCTGTTATCCTGATTTCATTCTCCCACCTTTTGTCCTGCCTTCCCTTGCTTCTTTTCTACTAATTATATCGTCTAAGCAAACGATCCAAACACGCAGCGCCACAACGCTTGTAGGTATGTTTCGAAGAAAAAAGTTCGCTTACAGCGCTTAAGCTAAATGCATCATCTAACCAAACTATTCAAACATGCAGCGCTAGACTACTTCTGAGGTATTGTTTCTCAATATCAAAGACTATCAGCACACTGAACGGAGATGGTTTTTGTACCTACGAAACTTTGTGAAGTTTATATTAGTTAAAAAATAGTAAAGAAAGTATAAGTAACTGAGGGTCACTAACTGCGCTATTCAGTTTTTGAAAGGAAAGGTACAATTGGCTTTTTACTAGAAACAAAGTGTTACCAACTATTTTATATTATCATATTATAAAATCTAGATTTAAAAAAAGAAAATCGTATTTTTCATACACATTTAAGTACATATATTTTTTTTAAAATATATTTTATTCAATCCGAATTTGACGTATTTATTTAGTTACCTAAATTAAAAGAATACTTACAAGTAATTGACATATGTGATATATTTATGAGGGGAATAATAAAGCACTTGATCAAGTCGCTTTTCAAATATTTAATCCAAATTTTTCCAAGTAATTGGGAGTTATGATGATAAACAGACACATCAAACTTTTATTCGTCGTGAGTAAAAACTAGGTAATTGACTCAATGTTGCTAGTTGTCATATCTGTCCACTTAATCTATGAATTTCACTCCGAGAACATGGCGGCCTATGCGTGAGTGAAGCATTGTCTTTCGCAATAACAAAACGACAATAATAATAATGTAGGTATTCTAGGTTAAGCCTGTTAACACCTTCGACCACATCATCACTTACCATCACGTGAGATTGTGGTCAAAGGCTTACCTATCAGCAATAAAAAAAAAGGTATTCGGGCGTGTTTAATACCAAAATCTGAACTTATTTGTGAAAAGTGATTCCAACGCTTTTATTTGTTTTTCCCGACTGGTTTTTGCAGTATCTAAGGATGCAGGATGGCATTTTGCATACACAATTTTCGTCGAAAAGTGCGTGTGATCTCTATGAGTGCCCAGCTGCATGTGGGTGGAGGATATGCCGGCTGGCAAATCTTACCTATTCGACTTTGTTCGTTTGAGATGTCGCGTCCAATATATAAAGGTCAATGTTTTTTTATTAGTTTTGTTTTCGTTTCGTTCATTTTGAGTCCAATCTTCGCGCTTTCTGTTTGCTAAATCTTTTATCATTACTTCGAGTTTTTTTGGGATCTTCCTCGAAAAGGCCTTTAATATTGAGACCTAAGCCATCCCATTCTAATTTTCGAAATACACTTTCTAATACAGCTGAGAATAGTTTTGGGGAGAGTGGATCACCTTGTTTTACTCCTTTTCTAATAGGGCACTCGTCTCATATAGTCTCTAGTCTTATTTTTGCCTTGCTATTTGCATTAATTCATCTGATACTCTCAATATATACTGGGTTTATTCCTTGTTCTTCTAAGCTTTTCCAGAAGTATTCATGGTTCAAGCTGTAAAATGCTTTCGTGTCATCGATAAATGCCAAATATATTGGTTTACCAAATTAATTATACTTTTCAAGTACTTGCTTACTTCTTTCCGAAAACCCGCTTGTTCCACCTGCCGGTTTTCGTCTAAAGCCTTTGTTATTCTGTTTAAAAGTATTTTAGTGTATACTTTGTAGAAGTTGGATATCAAGCTAATAGGTCTATAGTTCTCTATGTCACCTTTATCACCTTTTTTATGGATGAGTATTATGTGCGACTCTTGCCATTGATTTCGAATGATGCCTGTTTTTAGTATTCTATTGAATTATTTGGTTAGTATAGGGCATATTTCTTCCATAGCTCCTTATTTGTAATATCTCATTTTTAATTTTGTCCGGACCAGGTGCTTTACCTATTTCCTGTGTAAGTAGTGCCCTTTTTACTTCGTCATTAATTGTCATGGGTTCTTCTACCAGTTTTGTTGTTGGCTCGTATGCCTCTACATTTCTATCGAAGAAATGAAGAGGCCAACCCATAACGGATACCTATCTATTTAGATAAGTATCTGTTTAAATACACGTGCCCAAACATTTGTTCGGGAACGTGCACGGATGTTGGTTGGCAACAACAACCAAAATTTTTACTTTTCAGGTTCTCCCCAATCCCGACGAATGGATTATATACCTTGTGGTAACATTTATTACGAAAACATTAACGCAGTTCTTAAGCAATAGAAATGTGCCCACTCTTGACGCATTCTATACATCTAATTATTTTGACTGCGATCCAATGGATCGATCCATTACATTTCATAAATTTGTATAATAGCCTATGAATGGAATGCGATGCAGATCATATATTTATTCGGTATTCCATGAAGTTACCTAGACGCACATATTCTGCATCCATTATCCAAGGTTAGGAAATATAGATTTGTTTGTATATTTCAGTTTTGTTTTTATATATATACGATAAACCGTAGAAATTTATTGTAATGAACAGATGAATGTAAAACACCTTCACTTCCCTAGAAGGTTGCCTGGAAGAGATCGCTGTTAGTGATAAGGCCGCCCATTGTAACACTTGATTGTAAGCCTTCATATTTTAATACTTTGTAATTTAATGGTGTGTACAATGAAGAATTATCTATCTATCTATCTATCTACTTCAATACATATTATGATTCGTATCGTGATATTTATTGAAAGTGTAGCAATCACCTCAAGTGATACGGGCTACAAAAAGTCATATAGGTACATTTTGTTAAATTTGACTTCTTTTGACATTACAATATGTTGACAATGACATAATGGAAAATCGAATTTCGCTGTGCTATTGCTCCTGCTTCCAGTATTCGGTATTTTGGAATGATTCGTGATATAAGTTCATAAACAGCTAAAATTTCTTGCAATTACTTTATAATCAATGTCTATACATCCAAATAATTAGAAATCATTTTGGTTTGTGTATCTTTTAAGCGCCTATGCTCTAAGTGGAGGTTATGTTTTGCCCTTTGGATAATCAGGGGTGAAAAGTAAGTTTGCTATGTTGTTTTGTTAAATTTTTCTGCTACTACGTAACTGCGGTGGTCATTACTTTCGATAATAACTTATGAAACAATACATTCCCAACATACGCACCATTCATACTTGAGTTTGTCCTAAGTGATCGGTGAATGGCTTGTAGAATAATACTAAAATGTTCAGTTTCGCAGTAGTATTAATAAATAAACCACTGTCTGTTTAGCTTTATTTAATTTTAGATTCATTGCATATATTCTTTCTAGATATTAATGACTTGGAGTTGGTAGAAGGATTGTGTTATTTGCAATAAATGCCTGATCTTCCTCTGACTGGTGTCTGTAGAAAATATCAATTGCTTAAATATCCGACAGATTGGTGAATATTGAAGCTAGTGAAACAGCAGCTTCTAGCATATTAAATTTTCATCCGTAAATCCTGCTCACCTCCAAATTTTAGAAAAAAAAAACAAATATTTAAAAAATATTATGTATTCATTTCCTTAAAGTAACACCTGAATGTGTTCATTATCCAATTTGGAATAATCCACTACTCCTTTTATCCATTAAACAAGCATAAGGTTGTTTATACTTGTTCCATAAATTGACAGTGGTCCTTTTGTGTGGTACAGTTGTAGAGCTCCAAGGATCTTGGTCACTGGTATAAAGTCTTCTTTGGACAAATAAAGGCTAATCATAGCTTAATAAATTGATAAATTTTATTAGAAATAAAAAATGAAATAATTATAAAAATACATTCAATATTGGATAGATAGATAATTCTTTAATTTTACATCAAACCAATGTAATGGTAAAAAAAAACATAGATAAAGCGTCACAACAAGCCACATAGATACCTCTTCTAGTCCACCTTTGGATGGAGAGGAAATACAGGAACTATGATGACGGTGTATATAATACATTCATAAGAGATAGACAATCATTAAATTACAGAAAATTAGACTAAGTTATAATCTTATCACTTATTATTATAATAATATAGTCTAAAATATATACTATTATTATATAGCATCTAATATACATAAGCTAGACATGGACCTACTATATCTTTCGCCACCTATCGGGTTACAAATAAGTTTTTTTACAGCTGAGTATGTCTACCTAAAATCATAGTATATTGAAACATGTGTCTACATACTTTGCAATTTTGCACCTGTTGCTTACAGGGGTTGGCATGAATTACAGTTAATTACTTGTGGTCACTAGATAGTACATGATGAAAGTATTATAGTATACATAAAGATTTATTTAATTTTAATTGCCTTATTTTACATTCAGAAATATGAATAAAGTAGAGCTGAGAGTCAGCCTTTTTACTGGATATTCGCTAACTAGTTGCAGACCACAAATATGGCTGCATTGATGGTTTTCTTGGCTAGTTAGCTTGGCACATTTTACATATACTTACCGAATATTTGAAATAAATTTTGTTGTTCCTTTGTAATATTAAAGGATTTGCTAATTTTCATCACATAAACTTTAATAAAGCTGTAAGTGATAAGTGGTGTAAATAAATTCTATTCACATGTCCCATGTAGGAATAAAACCCATGTTTGATCCAGTTTTAAGAACCCAGTGTAAAAACAGGGGGACATGTGTGCGATTCCTATTCAAGATGAGAAATTTTGTACCTTAAAGATTTTTAAATGTTATCTTAATTATGTTAATGTCAACAATTCACTCAGTGCTTACAGTAATTATATATAGGCGAAAATACGTTTAGTTAAATTATTTTGGCACATGAAAATCACATGTGCCCATTTCTAATGAAACAAAACCTTCATGCCTTCATGTCATAAAGTTTTACAAGAAGGTGACACTGCCGCATCAGGAAGTTCAGTTATAATGTAAACAACCCTTACTATTTTTTAAAGTAAAAGTAGTTATGAGCTTAAGGTTGAGCTCACTAGTTACTACTCTATACAAACGTTGCAGAGTGGTCATTCCCGTATTTCAGAACTTAGGTTTTTTATGGGATTGTGACTGAATAAACATGTGGCCTACCTGCAGTGCAAGTACCATACTATGGGTCGTTAAATTATCGAATCGCTATGATCGATCAATTAAACGAATCGTATTGCCTATCGCAAGTATGGTACTGTCGTCGATTACTCTTATCGACGGCTTACGATCGTTAAATTGTGTACAGTATGTTGATTATTACGAAATGGTAACTTCGAAATTAGACTGTTTTTGCACAGATTATTAAAACTGTTCATTCACTAGGGCAATGAGTTTTTCTGAAAATAATTACAATTAAAGCATTTTTTTAGATGAAACAGATAAATACAGTATGTTTTTATAAACATACTGTATTTATCTCATTTATCTGACACAAACTGAATACCTACCTACTTAGGTATTTAGTTTGTGTTATGTGCACGGGTAAGACCGTGAGATCGAATGAAGAGCAAGTACAATTTCTATCAATATTCGAAATAGATTCCTGAAGCACTCTTGCGAAAGGTAGGGTTGTTATCATATGTCAACCTCTTTCCTGCAGCATTTGCACAGCATCGCTCTTTTTTTCAATAATAAAAGGAGCCCAATAGCTCATTTTAAAATTTGTCTCTTGTGTCAAGCTTCTTTTTAAACCTGACAAAATATTCGTTAAAACCTACAAAATAGACGATCTCAGGCGTCATTTTAAAGTTCCATGCTAGGGTTATCCTCAAATTCGTTAAATTTAAATGATGTTTGCCAAATTTAATTACCGATTGTTTAAGTAGGTTTCGTACTTGCAAACATCAAAATAACCCGATTTATCGAATTAAGACGATTTGAAATGTCAATTTTAGCGATCGTTAACTTCGGTACTTGCGCTGCTGGTCTTAAGTTGTAACCTCCACCTACAATAGGTGCATTTTGTAAAAAGTGACAAACCACACTGCGCCCTTCACACTTAGACATGAAGTTGATTAAAATCAAATCATTTGATTGTAGAGTACAGGTAATACAAATGTGGTCATAGTAATATTATTGTACGCCATACTCAACCCTGGCAGGGTATGCAAATTAAAAATACATAAATTTATCCATCAAATAATTACATGTCAATATTTGTTTATACAATCACAATTAATAAAAAATATATATTATATTGCAAAAAATGACATTTAATCCACACTTCATACAAGGAACGAAAATATTATAAATACATTTATGACATGTCCCATTATAAAAAAAATCATGTCATATTATTCAAATTTTATTAATTTACATTTATTCACATGAGACTGCTTTGTCATTCATATATTCCTGAATAGTGTAGTATGAATACTCTATCAAAAATCTCTTCAACTTACATTTGAATATAAAAATTGAGCTTGATTCTTTAATCATTTGTGGTAATTTGTTATAAATTTGAACTCCCATTCCAAAAATGCTGTTTTTACAGAATGTGGACCTGGATTTTTCTGTACAAAGTTAGTCTTATATCTAAAGCTCCTAAATGTCTTATTATTATTATTTACGTCAGTCCGAACCAAGAGTTATAATGAAGAGTGGAAAATAAATGATTACATGTACATAAGACTTAAGAACTTTAACCATACCATTAACCATTCCATATTGGCTATGCAGATACGCACACCTGTTTTTCACACATGCATCTAATACCGCATCTACCTCACAAGCTAAGTGTTTAGAGCTTAACATTCAAAATGGTATGGTGGTAGTAATTCTCTGGACTAAGTCATTCACAAAGAGTTCAGTTGTTACTAAAGGTGTAAAAATACTGACTTTGCTGGCTTATAAGATATGCTCGAAATATTTTGGTAATAGTTTTTTTGTAAATGGTAACTTTAAAAAATCATCTCATAGTTACTTACACATTTCTCATTCTGAACTTATTATTAACTGTAAATTATTATTCCATTAATAATTGTATAATAATTTGTTATTTAGCTAACAAGCGTCATGGACCCCAACATCTATGCGCTGGTGTTGGACACCCTGAACCGAGCCACCAGTCAGGACACTGAGGTACTTAAGCCAGCGGAAAAACAACTCCAAGAATGGGAGAAGGAACCTGGCTTCTATTCTGTTCTCCTGGTGAGTACTATGGTGTATAAGAAACTAAAAAGCATGTCTTGTTTTGAAATAATACTGTTTAGCTAGACCATTTGATAATAAAAAGGTGTTACATAGAAAAAATGTAAGCACTATAAGGGATAGCTGAAAAGTGCCCAGCTTAAGGTAAATACCTAATATTTAATATTAAAAGGTGAGATAAATGTTTAAATTAGTTACATTTATTGTTAACCTACTCCAATATAGGAAGACATTCTCAGTTTGATTGTATATGTAAAAAAAACATCAAAACCAGTTCCTACTGAATATAAAGATTATTTTTTTATTGGGTAGTTTATACCTCCGAGGTGGTTCCATTAAAATTTCATCAACATTAGTTAAGTTTTTTTTAAAGTTACAGTCAAATAACTGAAAAAGTATTTAACAATTTAATATCACTAAAAGGGGTGATTTTTAGATAAATAAAAAAAGGACTGACTGTTAGCTCTTAAAAGTATGAAATAACTTGTCAGTCACAAGTCTACATGACGTCTGGTCATTGAAGCCAGTTTCTCGCCATGCTCACCCTAATTGAACTGGCGGATTGTCTTTAAAAAAAAGATTTCTTTACACCCTCCTTTTTCTAAATGGATATGTAAGATGGCAGTCGACGGGAGAAATATCAGTTGGGCAACCACCTGACATTTTTCCCTCTGTCATGAGGAAGGAAAATATCATCATTATCACCCAGATAAATCATCCCCCTTAGAAACCCACAATTAACGGCTATAAGCCACTTGTACCATCTTACCATGTTGTCAGTTGATTATAATTGTAATTATAACTAATAGATCTTCTTCTTCTTCTTCCTTCGGCGCTACAACCCTTTGTGGGTCTTGGCCTCCTCTACCAGCTTCCACCACTTTGCTCTGTCTTTGGCTGTCCTCCGCCATGCTGTGAGTTTGTCCATTCTATTCAGGTCTTCTTCCACACAGTTAATCCAGCTCTTTCTTGGTCTGCCCTGTGGTCGTGACTGTTGTGGAGTCCAATTTGAGAGAATTTTTATAGCTCTGCTGTCTTCCATTCTCACCAAATGTCCTGCCCATCTCAATCTTTGTGCTTTAATCCACCGAACTATAGTTTCGCTCTTGATTAGCTGATCCAGCTCATGGTTCATTCTCATGCGATAGTCGCCATCTTCATCCCTCAGTGGCCCAAAGATTTTCCGTAGAACTTTTCTTTCAAACACGCTCAGTTTCTGCTCATCCTTTTGGGTTAGTGTCCAGGTTTCACACGCGTAAGTTACCACTGGGCGTATTATTGTTCTGTAGATGGTCATTTTTGACTTGGAAGTGAGAAGCTTGCTACTCAACATTTGTTTGCACGCATAGTAGCACTTGTTGCCGGAGGTGATTCTGGCTTTAATTTCCTCTTCCACAGAATTCTGTGCATTGAGTTCTGAGCCCAAGTATCTGAAACGGTTGACCCCAGTGATAGAGCTGTTCTGCACAGTCACATCCTCTACCTGTGTAGGCTGTCGGCTAGTGACAAGATAATGCGTCTTAGCTGCATTGATCTGCAGGCCAAATTTGGTTGCTTCCTTCTCAAGGTTAGCACTGTGCTTGATCATGCTGTTTTGAGTTCGACTTGTAATTACTATGTCATCGGCATACGCTGCTATCTGTAAGGTGTTGTAGTCGATAAGGCCCTTTAAGTTCAGGCCACGAGTGATAGCTTCCAGAATCAGGTTGAAAATGATGGTTGATAGCACATCACCTTGTTTAACTCCTGTATGGATCGCAAACGGTTCAGATAGGTCATTTTGGATTGCCACCATGCTTTTGGAGCCCCTCAGAGTGGCCTCAGTGAGTCTATGAACATGTGGTGTAGATTGATGTCATATTCATATGTTTTCCTTGGCCTCATCCCCTGCATCCTCTGTTGGGGCATGAACGCATATAAGAGTGGTGTTATAAAGTTTGCCTTTGAGTCTTAGTTTACATATTCGCTCATTGATATCTTCGAACCCCAAGATGCTGCGTCTTAGCTTGTTGCATATGTTAAAATCTGTACCGTAGTATCCCTGCTTTTCAGCGCCACTGTAGTATATGCAGTATTCTTTTTCATTTACACAGCCTGAGCCCCCCCCCATCTCATTTCTTGAAGTGCTATAAGATCTAATCTGTATTTACTTAGTGTTTTCGCAATTTCCACTGTTTTTCCTGGCTGTAGCATTGTCTGGACATTCCAAGTCCGCATAAATAAAATATGCGCATAAAATGTCTGTTTGGCTGTGAGCTGAGCAATCTGGTTTGCATTGTGGTAGTTGAATTCTTTACCGGATTTTTACCAAGACGGGTGGTAAGTCCATCGCTGAACCCTCCTCTTTTATCCGGGCTGGGGACCGGCAGCATAGTGAGAACTGACGCTGGCTGGGTTGTTGGGTTGTGTTGTGTAGTATATTTTTGTAGGTTATGTTGTTGTATGATTCTAGTAGAATTTTTTAATTTTTGAGGTAGGTGTTTTTGTCCGAGAGTGAATAAGCTCTAGCCCGTATGACCTGAAAGGCATCAGTGCGCTGGATTTTAGGCTCTGCTCCTTGGGTGCCTTTTGAGGTCCCTGGGCTGGGTGTTTCTTGTCTCTTCCTTTTTGTCTGTTTGTTCATTATCTGTTTTTGCAAGGCTTCCAGTGTAAGGTCGTGTGTTATGTATGTTGTGGGCTTCATTTTTCTCTTGTTCTCCAGTATTTTAATTTTTGTTTGCAATGTCGTGGTTGCGACTAGTATAGGTCGGATCTTGCCTTTCCCTTCGCCCTTTTTTCCCAGTCTCTATGTACGGTTGATATCATGGGTATCAAGTGTGACGTTTATTTCAGCCATTGTGCTCTTTACGAGTGCAAGCAAGTCCTCACGGTTCTCTTCAATCGGCTCTGGGATGCCGTGTATGATTATGTTGTTTCGCCTATCGCACGACTCGAAATGTTCGATCTTTTTACTCAGCTTCGAGACTTCTTTTTTCAAGTGTTCGTTTTCTAGGATTAGTGGTTTAATCTTCTCATCCACTTTTTGCAACACCGCTGCAGTAATATTTTCTGTACTTTTTTAACTAATAGATCACTATTAGTGATAAGGCCGCCCATTTTGACACTTTAGCCAAAGTTCTTGTAACAATCATATATGTATTTTAGTGGTGTATGTGTAACAATAAAGAATTATCTATCTATAATATTTATTTAACATACAAAAATGCAATGATACCCAAATTATAGTACTGAGCTGCTGAGACCCATTCTCACAAAATTGTTAAATTGTTAATAATTATTTTGTACTACTTCAAATTCTCATGTTAACCCTTAACTTGGCAGAGTATCTAGAAATGCACACGTCTTTAAGAAAAAAAATGTGGCAAAGTAAAGATAGATTACACGTTAGTTATGGTAATTTTGAATTAGTAGTATAATGTATTTAATACCGAAAAATCACGAATGAGCTCTGGGTATACTGGGAATCTGTGTATCGCAAGATGTCGGAACGTGCACAAGTTTCCACGATGCCGAAGTTATGAATTCAGTTTTATCTTAAAAAAATGTATCAATTTCTACAAAAAGAAACTGTATTTTTGTAGCTAAATATACAGTTTTCCAAATGTGCATGTAAGTGATTTGTAACAAAAAATCTTAGGCCTTTCATAATGTATCTAATAATGCACATTGCCAGGTGATCTACATTATACAATTTCTGGATGGTGTGCACTGAAGAATTTTATGAGTATTTTTTTATTTCATGCTCTCACGTGAGCACAACGAAAATTATCATTTGTGTCGAAAACTAGAACTTGTTCTGAAAATGACAACAGCGCTTCTTCAGAAGTTGAACTAAATTGCTACCATTACCAAGATGATTATAATTCAGACGACAACAATTCCAGCAACCCTGCCACCAGCATTAGAAGATGTAAAATTCATCAGATGATGAAAATGAATTCGAAGAAACTGAGTACCGCACTCTCACAACTAAACATCACAAGTACTTTTCAGTCACTACGGTCAATGAGTCCTTCTGTCTTAGATGCCTCTGATTCTCCCTCTTTGCTGCAGGGAACAAACTTTTCTTACAGAATAGTTCTGACACCTTCTTCAATCTCACACAATTTGGACACCTCTTCCTTTCAATTGTAGCTATATATTGTCCTTTATCCTCGCTCCCTTCTGTATCATCACCTTTTACTGCTACCAGATCAAAAAGAGGACCATAAACAGTAATAATAATTATCTTACTTTTATTTTTTAATTCATTTTGTCTATTAGTAAATGAAAAAAAATTGGAAGTAAACCTTTTGAAGGCAAAGCCATTCAAGGCAAACAATTTGACAAGTCATCAGACATGCGGTAATTTACAGATGATTTGTTTGTCTTGATAGTTCACGAATCTAATTTATACCACATGCAAATAAAAGGGATAAAAGGTGAATACCATTAACATTAAACCTTACGATCGACGATATAAAACATTTTATAGCAATTAATATCTTGATGGAAGTAGCGTCAATGTCGGCTTATACCGATAATTGGTCGAAATTATTGAGATACGATAAAGTTGAGAATATTTGAACATTGAAGTAGTGTCAAAAAATCTGAATGTTTACCTATTTCTCTGATTATCTGCAAATTAAAAGAGTTCAGATGTGCCATATGTCGAAGCCTAGTAACCAAACAAAAAATGTGGACAGATAATGCCTCTAGACCGCCAAAGTTTTCTACGCATACAAATCAGTGTGATAGCCGTTATGACCAAGTGGGCCATCTTACACGACTAAAGGTCATTGTAAAAATTGCATCAAGGGCCAAACAAAGTACTTGTGCGACATTTGCACGCTTTTGTTTGATAGCAGAACGCATTTATTTTTATTATTATCACGCACATTTATAAAAATCATTACTCTTGTTTTATTCACTAACGGAGAAATTTGATCACAATGAATATAGGTTTTAAAATAATAAAACGTTACTTTAAATTTATTATTTTCTCGTCGATCTCATTGTTATATTTTAAAATAAAATTGTATTTCTAGTAATTATGTACTATATTTGAAAGTCTCCTTAGTTGGCAATGTATCTTTCCAGATACATGTTTTTTCACAGGAAATTATTAGCGTTCTTGGCAATGTGCATTTTAAGATACATGCTTTAAATCCAAAAAAAAGGAATATTTTTTTTATAATATTTTTTGTAGGGTCCATAACTATTATATAACTAATTAGAATGAAGAAAGTAAGGAAAATTAGAATCGCAAATTCCTGCCAAGTATATGGAGGTGAAAACTTGTAATTGGCCTATTTTTTAACTCCTAGGATTAATTTTAATTTGCTTGTAATAATTAGGCGTAAGTATTCCAAAGAAAATAAAATAAAATAAAATGTGTTCAAAACACGCAAATGGAGAATGGTGTTCGCTAGAAGGCTAATTATTATTATTATTTTGGCAATTCATACTTTCTCTGTGTAACAATATACACAAATATTTTAGGTATACCGGTACTCTATGACTAGTCATGTCTGTAAAATTACATTAAAGAAATTGCTACTTACTCTTGATTATGTTGCAGTTCAGCGATATTCATTGCTATCACATACCGGTGATGCTTGCTATTTTGACCTTGCTAATATTAATCGGGAAAACGCCGGCGAGAGTCGGCAAAAACATGTGTCTGAAGTCGAGACCTTGTTGTCCAATGTCACGCAAGTCCTGTTTAACACAAAAAAATGCAAGTTTGTGTAACCGCTAAACTATCTCCCTTTGTGGCATTTATGAGAACACTTCATGCCAGCCTCAACCAAAATCGAAATACTGGGCGTTGACATATCGAGCGACGTTAGGTTTCGCTGTCGGAAGGGAAGGCTGTGTTCGGAAAAGTGCATCAGACGGTGCTTCACGTTGGCCCATCGCATCCAACTTTATTAGGCTCAGATTCGGCCTCACATGGGGTACTGCTATCACCTCTGGGCGGAGGCTCCACAGTAACAGCTACTTCTTTCTCTTTGGCTTGAATCGTCGACGTTCGAGCTCTCACCGATCGGTTCGACACTTTGACACTGCGATGAGATATTGGACTACTCAGCATTTATACCACACCTTTCACGGGGATTGTTGTTGAGTTGTTTAGTTTAATACCTGCAGCTGAATTTCGCCATCGGAAATCACGACTGAGCATGACGTTTTACCAACTTCATGTCGACGTCTGGAAGGCCACGGCATTTTCTGCCTCGCACTGCTTCTATGTGGAACCAACTGTTATCTGAAATGTTTCCGAACCGATATGACTTAAAACCTTCCAGTAAATAGCATTTAAGTACCCACCTCATAGGCTGGCAACGCATCTTTGATACCTATAGCAGGCTACTATCAAAAATGACATATCTTAAAAGCCAAATATTTTTCTCTTGCCACAGAATGTCCTGTCAAACCATTCCATCGATAGCAATGTACGCTGGCTAGCAGTCATGTGTTTCAAGAACGGCGTTGACCGGTATTGGAGACGGAATGCCCCGAATGCCATCTCAGATGAAGAAAAGGACAAATTGAGACAGGGTCTTCTTAATCCAAGCGTTTTGAGTGAGCCTGTTGCGCAGATTGCAACCCAAGAAGCGGTGTTGATCTCGAAGATTGCGAGGTATGTGTATTTGTATTTCTATATATTATTTCATCTGGGCGACTTCTTTGAGTTTATTTGCTTTGGAGTGCAGCTTTGTATTTCATGTAACATACTTAAATCTCATATGTTAATTTGTATGTTACTGAAAGCTTTGTGGGTCATGTCATGAAGCCAGGTGTTTACTTGAGTAATTGAAAACTACTTTCCGCCCGCGTAATATTTGGGAATATCTAGCACTACTATAATAAAATCGAATGCAACAATGACTATTAATAGACAGCCATTATAATATGGAGGCGTCCTTGGTCGAATAGGTGGACATTTTGAATAGGTAAGTGGTATCAAGTAAAAATCTGTCACTGTTCTGGCAGCTGTTCTTGTGAGCCAAGTCTCAGCCTAATCTGAAAACAAAATCTTAAAACTGATTGATTTCACTGGCAGAAGCCAGTAATTTATAGAACTACTTACATGAGCAGTGCTTGATGATATTAGAGGAAGTTTTCTTTGTGAACCAGCCCCAGCACATGCGTGGCGGGAAAGGGTAGTGGATGACACCGATAATCTATAGCGTTCCAATTGTAACTCACTTGTGGAGAAAAAGTATCATATTACAAATTTAAGATATATTTTCTACGAATAAATATGTAAAGAAGTGTAACTATCATACAGTTGCTTTGATTTCGGACTCATCAAATTCTCTATTAACAAAAAACGCACAATCTTCCATCGGATTGGTTAATAGATTTGGTACTTAGTTAAGATTTGCGTTCTGCTGTTTTTGAGCTTGACTTACATTTATTTTCTTATTTATTCATAGTATATTTCATTAAAATCTGTACAGCCATTTCGAAGGTGTGTGGTACAAACAATTACACATACATAGCATGCAGCACACAGAAGCATTCATACATTTTGTAATTGTAATAGCTACAGGCCGTGCTTATCTGACATAGCTGTGTCTATATAGCTAGAATCGTTACCAATCTTTAATTCTTTTCTTCATAACTAGGTTCGACTGCCCAGGTAACTGGCCCACATTGGTTCCTGATTTAATGGGTGCGCTTAAAGCCCCGCAGCCGCTCGTCCAGCACAGGTCCTTGCTGATCTTCCATCACCTTGTCAAAGCTATGGCATCCAAGAGGCTCATTGGCGATCGGAAAACTTTTCAGGTCAGTATACAAGTCTTGGATCAGCTTCCGTTGACTGTATTACAGACACAAGTTTACGTAATGCTTGAGTAACTTCGAGAGTGCTATATACTGCAGAGAGTACTGTATCAGCCGGATTGTTTACTGCTGAACCCTTCCTCCTCCATCCCACTGAAGGACGTGTTAAGTTTAATTTAATTTAACCCTTATTACGTGAGTACTGCACCGCGTGTTAAGTCAAATCGATCCAACCTCAATACATGTGCACTGCAGATGTTAAGTTTGAACGGACCCTGCTTCAATACGCTAGTTTTTGAACCAGACTCATTAAGAGCGTTCTGCAGTATGTTGTTAACTTTCAATCGATTCAGCCCCAATGTGGGTATACTGTTAACTGTAGGATGTGTTAAGTTTCCTTTGATCCAAATTCAAATTCAATTAATTGTCCAACTTCAATGCGCACGTATTACAGACCATCTTAGTTAAAATATAATAATCTCTCTTTCTAGGCAGAAAGAGATTATATATTATATTTTACTAGGAAGTAACATATAATTTTTATTTTTATGTAATTGTGACGCAACGAACACGATGCCCACCTGATGTTAAGTGGTAACCTCTGCCTATAACAGATGGAATTTGTCAGTCGTGCCGAACTGGACTGGGCCCCTCATCTTGAGTCATACAGATGTAAAGTCTCATATGCCTGTGATTTTACTGGCTCTCAGGACTGCTGCCGAAACACACTGCTAGGTGCTTGGCAACAGATTTTCTACTTGAGGGTGGTAGCCAGCCAGGCGAGCATTCGCAAAATGCCCTTCCACCATGCAAAATATAATCATACGACCTTGCTACAACCTGGGTTGTAATCTGCTTAAGCAAGAAGATAATGAGTAAAAACAGGTGAGATTGGATCTCAACCTAAGCATTTTTACCCTGGGTTTAAATTTTTCATTTTGCTTAAGTGCTGAAGTTTCAAAAAGATATATAAAGTAACTAATATTTCTCCAGGAGTTAACGAACGCCGTGTACCCCTTCATCCTGAATCTTTGGCACGAGAACACAGACATATTCCTCCGACACATCCAAGAGGGCGCAGCCACAGAGCTCATCACGGAGCCCTTGGAGAAGGCGCTGCTGTGTCTCCGAGTCCTTAGAAAGCTGACGGTGTTTGGATTCAAGAAAGCACACGAGAGTCAAGACGCTAGTGCCTTCTTGAATGTGGTGTTTGATCGTGCCAAGACTAGTTTAGAGTGCAGTAAGTCTTATTATTTTTAACCGACTTTAAAAAAGGAGGAAGAGTAAAGAGAGAAGGAAGAGGAATTCTAAATTCGACTGTTTTTTTTGTGTGTCTTATCTTATACTTACCTTTTTACAAGGTGTACCGATCTAGATTATATTTTTAATATTCGAAAGATGGTGCTTTTGTCATGTGGTTCCATTAAAATTTCATGGATATCTGGTAGTTAGAGTGGTAATTAAGTTATCCTTATAATGCATATTTAATTGAATTCGATTACATTTATTGTATTCTCATTTTCACTTGTCGAGGTAAAAAAAAGTTTTTTTTTTAAGTGCATTGGACTTCAGTAAATTACAGCTTTAGTAAGTAAAAAAATAAGTATGTAATTGCTAAACTGGAGTTTTTTTAATGACTTCAAACAGATTTTGTTAGTAACATATTCTATAATTGGGCCACAGGTGAGATAGTGGTGAAAACATAGTAGTAAATAAACTCTTTGTGACTTTCTCATTTTAAACTCTTTTACAGTTGTACAATAAAATATATGAGCCTATTTAGTAAAAAAGTATATAAAGATTCTAACACATTATTTTTCAACATCATCAATTTTTCCAGGAAAGCTTCTCAAAGGCCGTGGCATCTACCCCCTGGAACTGTGTGAGAAATTTATCATCCACCTAACCAAGGTGGCCCTTGGTGTCCTCAGCCACCACCCGTTCTCCTATGTGCCTCTTATCAGACCTTCCTTAGAATTCGCACTCTATTACTGCTTTACAGGTAACAACCTTGCCATATTTATGAAATGCTCATAGCATAGTTTGCTTAGCCATTCTCAACCGATCAGCTAATTTAAGCAACGTCCGCTGCGGTCATGAGTTGAATGGGTGACCGGTAGTGGTATATTACTGAGCGTGTACATACTGCACGTTAAGCCATCAGTCCCGGTTTTTGTATAAGGGTGGCAGTCGTTATAGCATGGTGGTAGGGCATTTCGCGAATGCCCGCCTGGCTTTTTTTTTTTATTTTTTTTATGCCTGATAGGTTAGCCTTTGACCACAATCTCACCTGATGGTAAGTGATGATGTGGTCGAGGATGTTGTTCAGACTAACCTAGAGTTAGAGGCTAGCTACCACCCTGTAGTTAAAATCTGGCGCCAAGCACCTAATGGTGTGTTCCGGCAGCTGTCCTTGAAAGCCAGTAATTGTAGGTTAGCCTGAACAACATCTTCGACCACATCATCGCTTACAATGATGGTGAGATAGTTTTACAGTAATTTATGTCGGGTTCTTTCTCAAAACGAGCCTGTATTGCCCCTTGATATATTGTTTTATTGCATTTTTAGTCCATATTATATAATTTTATAATATATATATATATATATATTTCGTATTGTTCAAAATTCTTCACCAAGTATCCGCCCTTAAAGTAATATAAATTAAACAGTCATCTACAAACTTTCTAACACCAATAACTTGTGCGAATGCTTCTCTGGCTGATGTTTATGTTATTATATTACAAACATCACTGTTTAATATTTCAGAGCAAGGCATGGCGCTGATATACGAACGGTTTACAATACAGTGCCTGAACATAGTCAAATGTATACTGCAGTGCGTCGAATACAAACCGCCTAAAGGAGTCAAGTCTTCTAGTGAAAGTAAGTGGCTACAGTTTTAGGAATGGATTTTGTATTTTAACCCATATTCTGTGAAAATTTCAACGGGCTATCTATTACCGTATCAATGATACAGTCATTTAAAGGTTGGACGGACTAAACGGCAGTTGAGGCTTTGTAATGGGATCCCCTTTTCTATGGCTTCTCTTCCCGGCTACGGAGCCCTAAACATTAAACTAAATAATAATAATCTACTTGTTTTAAAAAAACTTTCATTTTATCTGATACTAGTTTTCCAGCCGCGGCTCCGCCCGCGCATATTTCAGCTATCGCGCAAAAACATTAATCTCTTTTTTCGCAGTTGGATAAAAACTAGCCTATGTCCTTTCCCGGGTCTCAAACTATTTCCATGCCAAATTTCATCCAAATCGGTTCAGTAGTTTTTAAGTTTATTTGTTGCAAACAAAAATACAAATCTTCTCTCTTTACATAATATTAGTATAGAGTAAAGACAACCAGTTTGTAAAATGAGATTAACGAAATATGTTCAATCTTCAACTGTACCTGTACCTTTTGATTTTGATACCCACCTTCTCATCATTAAAATCCATAGACAAGATAGATTACTAAATGTCAAAACACTGTCATAACTGTCAACAGATTTTGTGATCATTACGTTCATTGATTTATATTTCGGAAAACTATACATATTAATGATATTTGTATGCTATTCGAAGCGTGATGTTTCTTTTATTTGGTATAGTCAGTTGTGAATGGCCTTGTGATGGAAACTTGTGATTTTGTAAAAGAGCTATGTTTGTTTACATTTTAGGACAGGGAAGAATGAATAGACTCTACATACATGAACCCTGAAAACATAACACTCCTATTTCTGTGCAGTCGTATAAAAATAAAAGGGGCCTCCATATATATAATATTTTTTCTCTATCGTAAAAACGGTAATACATACAAGCTTTAAACTTGGTATGACCATATATAAACCCTGCCAAGTGTGCTTGGGGGTCTCATTATGGGCCTCGAACTTCTTAGTTGGGCACTCTTGGCAGAGTGGTCGTGGCTGTCGATGGGCAGGGTTGCATCTCGTCGACGCCGCTCGCTTCCAAGGCAGCCGCACGTCTAGCGATGTTCCTCCATTGAAGGCGGCTATTTGCGTTGCGAGCACATTGTACTGCGGTGCTTAGTACTACTGGTGATAAAGTCAATCCAACGTGTGAGGGATCGACCTCGTGGTCTATTGCCTTCCACCCGGCCTTGTATGACAAGTCTCTCCATGGAATCCTCCTTTCTTGAGATGTGCCCAAATAACTTCAGAATTCCTAGCTTAACAGTCGACGAAAGCCTATTTTGTATACGAAGTTCTTTGAGGATGGAAACATTAGTCCGAAACGCTGTCCAGGGGATTTTCAACAGTCGTCTCCAACACCACATATCCAAGGCATCGATTTTCCGGCGATCTTGTAATTTGACCGACCATGTTTCAGCCCCGTACAGAAAGATCTAACTATCATGATCTTCGTCTTCTCTCTGTTGAGAGTAAGACCAAAGTTGACACTGGTGGATTCAAGTCGAGAGCCTCGAACTGCGTATAAACAATTATGTACATTTTAACGTACATTATGTGTTGGTACGGAGCATCCGTGTGTGAACCCTACTTGCATTTTGCATTTTTCCGTAATAATTTTTTTTTTCTCACTTAATAGGTAATATACTTAATTTTTTTTCACTCAATAGATAAAGTTATTAGCGGAGTTTCTTACGTGCAGTGGATTTATTAAGATAGTTAGCCTCACTTTATTTTTTTATTTAGAACACTAAAGGAAAAACGTCGTTTGAAGAGACTAACATTTTTTAAGTTTATATGCTATAAATCGTACATATTTACGAATTGACACCTTTTTTTCATAGTTGACAGAACTGTCACTTAACATACGAGAACATTTTCTTCTTTTCAAGAACTCTAGAGATTGAATGTTCTTATAGATAAGAAGGTTGTAATTCTTGTATATAAACTTCTTCAACAAAAATAAGTATTTCTCACCTAATAGATATAACATTATTTTTCAATAAATAGGTAATATAAGTTATTTTGTTCTTTAGTGACGTTACAAGCCCACCAAGCCAAGATGGAGGTCCTGGACGGGAGCACAGTGTGCCACATGTGCCGCCACCTGGTGACGCACTACTTCGTGCTGAGCGCCGACGACCTCGCGCTGTGGGACGCGGAGCCCGAGACCTTCGCCACGGACGAGGCGGGGGAGTCCTGGAAGTACAGCCTTAGGGTATGTCCATTGTCCTTACCAGGAACACGTGCACCGTTTTTTTTATAGCTGATAGGTAAGCCTTTGACCACAATCTCACCTAATGGTAAGTGACGATGTGGTCGAAGATGTTAACAGGCTTAACCTAGTAGAATTATTTGCTCTCAAGGACAGCTGCCGGAACATACCGTTAGGTGCTTGGCGACAGTTTTTCCACTTGAGGGTGGTCGCTAGCCAGGCGGGCATTCGCAAAAATGCCCTTCCACCATGCGGTGAAGCTCAAGCCTGCGGCGGGATTCGAACCATGGACCTACTGCTCGGCAGTCCATAGCCAAAGCCACTGACTTATCACTGATGCAAAACCGTTCTAAATATAACTCCCTTTTTAACCTATTGGCTTCCCGCAACTCGAGTTACGTCGTTGGTCGGTTAGTTTATGTTAAATGCCTATACTAAAAGCAAAACATATCTCTTTAGTCCGACACTTTTTACACGACTGCCCAAAAAATAAGTGTTATGTATTCAGGATTCATGTATGTATGTTTGTGAGTTTCTTTATTCCAACGTAACTTCAAAACGACTTAATTTTTATGTATGAGATATCGTTAGATTCATCTTGATAGTGCACATCTTCCGTAATAAAAAATATTAACATAAAAATACTTTTTTATTGTTCTTTCTTCCGTTGAATTAAGCAAGGCCATAGGCATTTTTAGTCTAACAATTAAATGGTACTACGGTTAATAGAAATGAGCATTTTCGTGGTACCATTGAGTCAATGGCACTACGGCAAAATAAATTTCATCAAAGGAACTATCTAATGGTTCCACGCCAAATGAACGCAAGTGACACTAGATACATAAATAAAACAAAATGGCGGATTTGAGATATCATATTGTGGGATAGAATTTTTTGTTCTTCCCTACTCATCGTATAGTATCTCAAAATTAAGGGCTTTAAAAACAATTCCATAAAAATATAATGTACTATAGTCTATTTTTCTTAACAAACGAGTACTGAAAATTTTACTGCGTTGCTATTGGCCAACGAAATCAACATAAAGTCCGTTCCACACGAACTCTGTAGTTACATGTAGGTACATTCAGACGAGTCTTCGACTACCTGCGCGTCAAAAAATATTGCTTGCAACGAATCAATGCTAAAGTTAAAACTATTGAATTAGGGTAGAAATATTAGTAAAACAAAGATGGTTTTGAAAACAATGTTATAGCTAAGTTAACAAATCGTCTCGTCATACGTTTGCCGACGGATCACTGTGAGATCAATCCAATTGAACTCGTTTGATTTCAAGTGAAGGGATATGGCAGGAAATAACAAAATTTATAAAATTTAAGAAGTCTGAACTCTTTTGTTAAAAGGAGTTAGTAGCTAAAAAAGGATAGATAAAAATGGTCATGTCTCATTCATATTACAACCAAGATAGAAACAAAAATGTACGGAGTCGACAATCATGTACAAAATACGTTAGAGCAATTTATTATCGACGTACCTGCAGAGATCATCATAAAGATGACAATATTTTTTAAGATTACAATAATCATAGTAGAATTATTTGATTTATATGTTCTAGTGCATAATATAATTATAAAAGATTACAATATTGTTTTATATCATAAACGAGAAAAGAAAATTTTGTTAAGAATATGCTATGTATGCAAGTTTAAAACATAAAATAATAACATATTTTTTTCTACAGTAAATTTTACAAGTATGCAATATGAACGGGCCTTAACAGTTTCAAAACAAGAACAAGGCATTGACCAATGACGGCATGGACCCATCTCACTCTGCCAATATCGGAAATGTGCTAGAGACATACTCAGTACTCGTTTGTTAAAAAAAAAATAGACTATAGTTAGTACTACTAATGTACTGCCCCGGCTTCGAACGGGTATTTATTATAAAAGCTAAACACATAAAAAAGTAGTTATAACTGTAATAGTTAGATTTATATAAGTATTATAGTACATATGGTATTGCAAACTTTTTTGTAGAAATTAATGTCCTCTCTAAAATTGTAGTGCATCACTTTGCTCTATTATCAGTCAGTATTGAAGTTTTCATATCCCTAACTTTATGAAAATATTCTATAGTCTATGTGTGTGTTCTATACCAGGGATAATGTAGAATTCTAATGTTGAAATATTTTTTTATATCGGTCCAGTAGTTTCAAGTTTATATAAATAATTTAATTTATATAAACCGTTAATCTTTATTCACTGAAAATTACAGATCATAATCTGTAATTTTGCCTGCCCAGCATGTCAAACAATTGTAGTACTTATATTTAACTTTTCTTAGCTTATGTTTTCTTTTCCAGCCATGTACTGAAGCCTTATTCATGGAGCTGTTCCCGTTCCGCGACGTGGTGGGTCCGGAGCTGGTCCGTTTGTTGTCTTCAGTGCAGCAACAGCACTTGTCTCCTGACGACTTGCCCGCCATACTAAACAAGGACGCCATATACAATGCCGTGGGATTGGCCGCTTTCGATCTCTATGACGATGTTAGTATATTGCTTTTAGTATTTAACGGGACTTAATCGCGATAATATTATTAAACTACCTCGATATTTCGACCAAGTTACATTGGTCGTGGTCACGAGCGGACAGAAGATGCGGGTGTGAACGCCGTAAAAGGCGGGAATTTTCTCCAACTACCTGCATTTCTTCTAGATGTTTTGCCAGAAGGGGCCTCTGCAGGCAGGCAGAGGAAGGGATATGTAAGTTTTAGAGGGTTCCATTTGCTATATATCCCCTAATGAGAAGTGATAGTGTTTAGAAGTGATATCTGATGCAGCCACTTCGAAGGGCGCGACGAATCGAAACAGTTGCTTTACTGAAAATATAAAATTTTGCACGGTGGTAGGGCATTTTGCTTGCCTGGCTAGCTACCACCCTCAAGTAGAAAATCTGCCGCCAAGCACTCAGGTGCTTGGCAATGTGTTCCGGCTGCTGTGCTTTAGATCCAGTAGTTCAAAGTTAGCCTGAACAACAACTTCGACCACATCATCACTTAACATCTGGTGAGATAGTGGTCAAAGGCTAACCTATCAGGCATAAAAAATTACATCATTGTCATGTTAGCTCAGTTGGTCAGAACATACCCCGGCTATAGCTGGATGAGGCGGGTTCAAATCCCGCACATGACTATAATTTTTTCTCGCGTAAATGTGTAATTTTGTAATGTAATCCGCAGAGCAGGCGTTATTACAAAAATAAAAATATCAGAAAAACAGAGATTAAATTTTGTTTTTAACATTATCGTTCGTATCCTGATGGCTAGTTGAATGACGTCGTAAAACAAGAAAAATATATCACTGAGGATGCACGTTTTCTCTCTCGAATTGCACGTGTGTAGTTTTACTACATACTTTTTGGTGTTGCTAATAAATGATGTTTCTTTTCCATCAGGTGGATTTCGACGAATGGTTCACGAATGTTTTGAGTCAAGAGTTGAAAATCAAAGACAACAACTATAGGATAATTAGAAGACGAGTGTGTCAACTTATTGGTATGTAAAAGTATAATTTGATTATATCTTAACTACACCTGATGTTAAGCGGACTAACCTCTGCATATAACAGATGCATTTCGTCACAAGTCACGAATTGCACTGCGCCCGTCACCTTGAGACATAGTTGTTAAGTCTCATGTCATGAGACGTAGTTGTAAAGTCTCATGTCATGAGACGTAGTTGTAAAGTCTTATGAGACATGGTTCTCAAGTCTCATGAGACATAGTTGTTAAGTCTCATGAGACATAGTTGTCAAGTCTCATGAGACATAGTTATCAAGTCTCATGAGACATAGCTTTAAGTCTCATGAGACATCGTTGTTAAGTCTCATGAGACATATTTGTTAAGTCTCATGAGACATAGTTGTTAAGTCTCATGATACATAGTTGTCAAGTCTCATGAGACATAGTTGTTAAGTCTCATGAGACATAGTTTTAAGTCTCATGAGACGTAGTTTTGAGTCTCATGAGGCATAGTTGTTAAGTCTCATGAGACATAGTTGTTAAGTCTCATGGGACATAGTCGTGAAGTCTCATTAACATGAGCCTCATATGCCTATGTTACATGCTAGTCATTCGCAAATTGATCTAAGTATATCGACTCCAAGAAATCTCCATTCTTATTCTATTTGGGGGTGATATTTCCTGCACTGACGTCCAGCTTGGGGTGTTTTGTGCATTCCCCCCGCCAGCTTCTACCCAAGCCATCCCAACTCCTTAATGTAGCAGAGAAGGACTCTGGGTCGCTGGCATAGCTGCTCCAGTGGCGTATGTGGTGGTGGTAAGGATTTCATGGGTGAGAATGGCTCACATAGTCCCGGTTCAACTTTTATTTGTTCTGTGGCTTTACAGTGCAATAGGTAGTACGTGCTTCATGGTCTCTTATTCACGCATATAGCCTGGGACTTTCTGTTGCTCCAGTTTTGTGCAGATAGTAATCCAGGTTATAGTGACCCGTCAGGAGGTCTACAATAAGTCGCAATTCATCCTGCTGTAGCTTTGTCAAGGAAATCTCCATATTTCTATATATTGTCCTACCTCCATATACCGCTACGAATAAATATGTAAAGACTCATAGTTGCCGCTTTGAATTTGACCCATCAACTTTGAATTCTGGCAAACCAGAAGCATAGATATTAGGCTTAAGAATATGCATGCAAAATTTCATTGTCATTGAACTCTTGCTATATAAAATTTGTCGAAACTAAGTCTGTATGGAGTGCGCTACGTGAATGCCAACTTGAGCTTTGATTTTGAAGCTTACAGCCTGCATATATTTTTATACGTGATAGTTTACCCTTTAACCACTATCTTCCCTGATGGTAAGTTATGATGTGGTCAAGATGTTGTTCAGGCTAACCTAGTGAATTACTGGCTTTCAAGGACAGCTGCCGGAACACACCGTTAGGTGCTTGGCGACAGATTTTGTACTTGAGTGTTCTTCAGGCTAACCTAGTGAATTACTGGGTCTCAAAGACAGCTGCCGGAACACACAGTTAGGTGCTTGGCGACAGATTTTCTACTTGAGGGTGGTGGCTAGCTAGGTGAGCATTCGCAAAATGCCCTACCACCATGCATTTTAAATGATTCCAATGTAATAGTTAGTAAACTGTTCAGTAACTATTTGGTCTATGTTTTTTATGTGTGTAAATACTATTTTTCATCACACTTTCACATAAACAATATTTAATTATACAGGTTAACTTGGCCGTAATGACTCATATAAAACCCTCGAGCTTTCTTTTTGTCCTGAAACCCAAGGTCGGCAAGTTTTATTTTTTTAATTTATACAAACAGCACACAGGTCATGTAAGTTCAACCAAGGAGCTTTCACGCAATTGAAAAATTGTCTTAAAATGTTATCTAAACAGGAATTTCATTGTAATCTCGCTACATGTTTCTTAAATACTCAGCTAATGTTCTTAATAACCGATTTTATTAGTTTTTTTACACCGTCATGGCAGTATACCTACGTAAGTAAGCTCTTAACGTTTCTGAACGAAACATTTGTGGAGTGGCCAAAAAGCCCGCCATCCGCTTAAAAAAGTTCACGTATTTCATAATAATAGTTGTGCTGACATGTGTATTAAAGCTATAATTCATAATTATTTACTCGCAAATGTGATGTAAAACATTATATGCTTCAGGTACGGGAAATACGAACCTCGACTCAGAAAGCCCTCAGTCTTCGACTTCGGGGGCTTCTATTAGAGCCTCGATCGTAATTCCTTACTTATCGCCCTTAATACACAATGTCTATTATAGGTCAATGGTGCGGCGTTCGGGCATCGCAGTCTCTCCGGCCAGCGATATATGCAGCGTTGCTTGAACCTCTATCGAGCGCAGACGAAGACGCTGCAGTTAAACTGGCAGCCGCTGAAGCGCTGAGAAGCACTATCGACGATTTTAACTTCGATGTAGAACAGTTCACGCCGTTCGCTCCACATGCGATTGCAGCGCTTTATGAGTTGCTGGTAAGTTGAATTGATATTTATGACGCTTTTATTTCATTCATCTATCATCACTTTGCAAAAGTAAATTGATATATAATTGAAGAGTAAACAAAAATGGTACTAGAATAAATAACTAATCATAATACCATTAATTGCTTACAAATTAGAAATGGTTTTTAAAAATGTTGAGTGTTAGAATTAGATTAATCCACAGACCTATTTATAGTATAGATGGCGCGAGTGTATGTACTTCGCGTGCCAAATAACGTGCAAAATCGGAGAACAATGCTCTTCTTTTATTTAGTCGCGCATCATCATTTTCGATGCGGACTTCAATCAGTTTTTTTTAAACATGCCTGTACTGTACTGTAACAACCGGATCGTCTACTGCTGAACACAGCCTCCCCTATTAAGGGGGTATTTGCCATAATCCCCACGCTTGGCAGGCGTATTGGGGATCGCAGTGTAAGTTGCAGTTCTTTAGAAGGCGCTACTGCCCACCTTCCAGTATGTTTCCCTTAGTCGCCTCTTACGACACCCACGGGATGTTATGGGGAGGTGCAATTCTAACCCGACACCCCACGGGGTTATAAAAACATACCTAATTCGGCCGTATCGAGCTGTACGCTCAATTTATATCTAATATATGACAAACACGGGTGTTGGAGCGTGAACTTACTAGGAGTCGATATCGCTATCGACAATTTATCATTCAGTGTGAAGCGTGACGCGACCGCGGCGGACGTACCACACTCAAAATCCTGAGGAAGGCTTCCGGTAGAAGCCGAAACATTGTCGATAGCGATATCGACTCATGTAAGTTTACGCTCAAACAACCGTGTTCTTCATATATTAGTGACAATATAATGCATGAAGTTTCATTGAGTAACAGTGTGACTCGATGGCAAAAAAATCCAACGAGTCACCTGTGATCGGCTTAGGTGTGTCTGGTTGGGAATCCACTAATTAGCGTCTCAAGGTACAATATTAAAATGAGTTTTTTCCTTAAGTGTTTGCTTATTGTTGAACTTAGTCGGCTCCTTGAATAGCAGTGCTTAGTGGTGGTTATACCTCAGGCTCTGTTAATGCACCGTGACTTAAAGACTCGTAACTATGTAAAGTCCTACTAAGATTACCAGAAATGACTCAGGCGTCGCTTCAGGAGTATTGAAACACCTCTATGGCAGACATTTTTTTTAAAGAGATGTCAATCCTCTGATTTCTTGATTCCAAAACATTATTTTTTCGAACACCTGCTATTTATTTCTACCATTTTTGAGATACCCATTCCAAAACACTTATTTATGAAATAGGAGGACAGCACCAGTTAAGTGACCACCTTTGCCCACGGACTCCCGCAGTACCAGAGGTGTCGAGGCTGTGTTGCCGGTTGAACCAGTGATGCACCGCTGTAATCGTTTCCCAGGTGGAGTCGGAGGAGTGCGACACAAAGATGCACGTGCTGCACGTAGTTTCGTTCGTGATGGAGCGCATGGGCACGTCGGTGGCGCGCGGCGGCGGCACTGCGGCGCTCTTCGCGTATCTGCCGCAGCTGTGGCACCACGCCGCGCATCATAACATGCTGCGGGCGGCCGCCTTGTCGGCCGTTGTGCATTTGTTGAAGGTCAGTGGAAATCCGGCTCGAAGGACTAGAAATGTGTTGTCAAGACCTTATAATTTTTCATCTGACATTTGCTACCTTTTTTGCTATCTTGAAAAGCGGATGATGGCAGTTGTGTGGAGTATTCGTGAATGTATCAGTTTTATTCTCCTGTAATTTCGAAAAACGTAATAAATGGAAATAATGAGTTCTATAAACAGGGTTTCACCATTTCTGTCGATTGTGTAGGGTATTAAAATTCCGTTAAATGGAAAAATAATTGTTTAATAGAGAGATTCGTATCAGCGACTACAGGTCTACGGCTCCAACACTTTACCCTACTATAATATCTGTGTACTATAAAAATGCTGTAATATATCATATATCACGCTCCGGTAACCTCATATTATTGATTGTCCATCTACATCTCTATTGATGATGTTGGCGCCATTTACATATGGCGTGTATATTTTTCCATTTAACAGAATTTTATTTTTAACATGGGTTAGAGACTTAAGTGATTTTTATACGGTGCTACTGCACATCGGGCGCACATGGCTCCTTACCAGTTTATTGCCCTGAACACCCGATAGGTACTGGGTATAATACTGCCACGCCAGAAGCATTCCTAAATGTGGTTAGAGTCAGGAAGTCTATTCTGTCGTTGTCCTTTATTCCTATTTATTTTACTCCTGTCTGTTGTTAGTTAACATATTTGTATTATGATTTTCCTTTTGATGTTAGAGAATACACATTTTATTTGAAGTGATGAATTTGAAGCGCCCCACAAATGAATTTGAAGCGCTCGTAGCGAAGTTTGCTTAGCCATTCTGAATTGATCAGCAAAGTTAAGCAACGTCCGCCGCGGTCAGGAGTTGGATGGGTGACCGCTGGTGACATTACTACTGAGCGCTTCCGTGCTTCGGAGGGCACGTTAAGCTGTCGGTCCCGGTTGTTGTCTTAGGATGGCAGTCGTTATAGCATGGTGGTAGGGCACTTTGCGAATGCCCGCAGCAATGTAGCGACCACCCTCAAGTAGAAAATCTGTCGCCAAGCACCTAACGGTGTGTTCCGGCAGCTGTCCTTGAGAGCCAGTAATTCTAGGTGAGCCTGTACAACATCTTCGACCACATCATCACTTACCATCAGGTGAGATAGTGGTCAAAGGCTATCCTATCAGGCATAAAAAAAAAATGGAATAAGGATAATTAAATACTACGAACTATATACAACACTACAGTTACTACAAGCATTTAGACGACCTTCAAGTCATTGCAAACTCACAGGCAGTCTAAATACTCCAGCCCACTACCGGTTGGCAACGTGCCCAGCATGCAAGCAGAAGAAATCTATCGCCTAGCACACCTAACGGTGTGTTCCGGCAGCAGTCCTTAAGCCAGAGAAATTACAGGCCCATGAGACTTAACAACTATGTCTCAAGGTGACGGGCGCAGTGCAATTTGTGACTTGTGACATCTGTTATAGGCAGAGGTTAGTCCGTTTTACATCGGGTGGGCCTTGAGCTTCCGTCACAATAACATAAAAAAGATGTTGATAGATATAAGTAAACATGTGTATGTATATTTTATAAATTATTGGTGTTCAAAATGTTTTGCACCGGGCGGGAATTGAACCCACGGCCCCTTTGACGGTCAAAGAAATACAATTGGAGCACGCGGCAGAAATAGCCGACCCCCTGTGGCCGAGCGGTTTAGGCGTCCGGCGTGAAATCGGAGGACGCGGGTTCAATTCCCGACCGGGGCAAAACTTTTTGTACTCCAATAATTTGTAAAATATGATTTTAGCTTAGCACGCGATAGTGCTAGTAATCATAAGTAATAAGTATGTGTGTTTGTGTGTGTGTCAGGCAGTAGGCGAGTGTTCCCCGTCGATCCGTCCGTGGGTGGTGTCGGTAGTGAACGAGTCGACACTGCTGTCGGAGCCGGCGCACGTGTACCTGCTGGAGGACGCACTGGAGCTGTGGCTCGCAGTGCTGGAGACCTCGCACGCGGCCGACCCCGCCACTGCGCACCTCGCACACAACCTGTGCCCGCTACTAGGTAACTTACTAACTATTATATAAACTCACTCTTTGGTGAAGTGGAAATATTACGCATCAAAATACTCGCGCCAAATCTTCAAGTATTGACAGATTAATTGATAAAAATGTGGATTCTAGCGTCATTGGTAAAAATACTTTTAAGACAGGTTTGCAAACGTGACTCTTGAAATTTTTAAACAACTTGCCTTAATAAGGCAAGTTGTTGACAGTTAAGCTTTTATTTCATAATATGCCATACACTTATACAGAATACCATTTTGATTCTCATTCCTCATTCAGATTCCTCGTCTTTAACAAACGCGTTATAGTTTACTGCATGATACAATAATATACTACGCCACACTCCGAGACCGGATGTCGCGTAACCGGGACACAAACATACTGTCATCATTTCTATCTACGGCTCTCAAACTTTATACCTAATTTGAGGAAATTCAGGAGCAGTAAAATAACGGTTAATAGATTTCACCTCTTTTTACACGACTGCCCAAAAAAAGGAGAGTTATGTTTTTAGGGTACATGTATGTATGTATGTTTGTGAGTTTCTTTATTCCACCATAACTTTGTAACGGCTTAACCGATTTTGATGTTTGTGATATCATTAGAAGCGTTGAATTATCCCGGGTAACATAGGCTAGTGAAAATGGTTATCTGTTTTCCATTTTTGGGTTCAATGGTGTTTAAATTGCACAGTAAATATAATCTATTTAGTACCTACATTGTGGCCATTCAACATTAAAATTATGTAACTTGTTTGTAATTTTTTAGTTCACTTTTTGGTACGGCAGGCGTGTTTTTTAATTTTTACATTATTTCTTTTTATTTAATAAAGAAAATGACGTGAAATTTAGATTACACAGATGAATGATTCTTGAATGCATTATGGTTATCAAGTTCGTACAGAGTGTTTGACACCGAATAGATTTCTTATACTGGGTACCGTCGATGCTACTATTATAGGCCTAAATTTTTCATAGATTGAAAACAAGTAATGGTTTTCTATCTGGAAAAAAAGGCAGTTATCTGTATTTTGGTGTAGGTATAGCTTAGTTTCAAAGAAAGCTCAAAAATACAATATCGGAAGTAAAAACCAATTAGGTAGGTTCGTTATATAGCCAAACAAATTTTACATTACATACCATATTTAGTTGTTGTTTGAGGTCCACAATACCGAAGCCATTCTTCGGCTTCAGACTATTTTGCAGAAAATGAAAAAAACTTCAAATCACTGCTTTTTCTACTCTTAGTCTGTTCACTCACAGTTCCTAATAGAAAAAAAATTATATGTATTTTATTATACTCGTAGCTTACAGAAATGAGCACTACATGACCCGACCACAAAGTTTGCGAATCACTGCGCATATGTGCATGAGCGAGAGCGAAATAGATGCAAATCATATACGTGCGACAGATATGGCGATAATTGTCAAAATGGTGGAACCATAGGAAGACAACTTTTTTCATACCATTTTCTTCGACGAACATTGATTAATGTGTGACTTTCAATTAGGCGTTTGTAATAACTTATTGATATTTTACAACAAAACATTCACAAGAAAAAGAACAATAATGTTGTATTTTGCAATAATCGTGTTATAATAAAGAGCTTATTCGATTGTGACGTAGCCCGTGTTTCTTTCGGAGTAGAAGACCTTGTTTTCTTGGATCATGGTTTACTGCACGTTATGACGCCACGCGTCATTTACTAGGAATCTCTTGTGTCATACGTAATAAAATTACAAGTGTTTTGGTTTGGAGGTTTAGAAGTAACAAACAGCAGGATATAAGTTTGTTAATAATATAATTTGGGAGGAAGAGCCAATTATAACGAACATATTTTAAACATGCAAGCGAGCGTAGCACTCGGTGCTGGTTTTAGTACCACTGTTAACTTACCTCCTTTGTGTATATTATCCGAGATTAACTTCTTATTTCCTTATCCAAGAAATTATGATTAACCATTTTTACCATATGCGTCCTATGATGTCGCAGTATTTCAAATTTGTCATCATATTATCTAGCTGTAGCAAAGGGAAAATCTTACTCAATAATTAAAAAAATATTATATTAACGTTTTAATTTGGCGGTATAGCTTCATAAACTAAAAACAAATTTGGCTACATTATTCCAGCTGATAACAAATAACTATTTCTATGTCCACGCTTGTGTGTGTCGAAGAAGCACAAACTGAGGATTTCCTTTTTTCCACGACAGGAATCTAAGAAATTTCAAATCTGTTTCTAGGTTTTACGTTATATGGATAACCAAGCCAAGCCAAATTTAATTATTTATAGTATAAGGCTATCCTCGTATTCATTTGACAGTTCATTGATGAAATTGGGCCTAACTGTGTTTTTTTTTTAATTGCTGATAGGTAAGCCTTTGACCACAATTTCACCCGATGGTAAGTGATGTTTGGTCGAAGGTGTTAACAGGCTTAACCTTGAATTACAGACTCTCAAGGAAAGCTGCCGGTACACACCGTTAGGTGCTTGGCGTCAAATTTTATACTTGAGGGTGGTCGCTAGCCAGGCGGGCATTCGAAAAATGCCCTTCCACCATACGGTAAAGCTCAAAAGCTCATGGCCGCGGCGGGATTCGAACCATGATTCTGCTGCGCGCCAGTCCATAGCCAATGCCATTCAAATATTTATTTATAGCGCCGGGTAGCTTTTGCATAAAATCTTGTATTTGTTATATTTAAGGATCTTTAATATTGAAAAAATAATAGTGAATAAACAGTATTAATGCTTTATTGGCACACTGTATTTAAATTTCTGTACAATTTATGTTTTCTTCAACTGTTGCAAATATTATATTTAGTTTTGAATAGTATGGCAGCGGAATAGGTACAAAAAAAAACAATAAAAGTTTGTTAAATAGAAAACATATGATCATGTTGTTACTTTCAGAAACATCGACGGAACACCTACGCATAGTAGTGTACATAATGCAAGCTTACACCCTCCTCTGTCCCGAGGAGTTCCTCTCCGGAGCGGGAGGGAAGTGCATGGCCTTGCTGGAGGACATGCTCGGAGACATGAGGACTGAGGGAGTTATCACTGTCCTCAAGATGGCCGAAATATGCGTCAGTGTCACATTCCCAGAAAGGAACGCCTTCTTAGGCGTTAAAGTTATATGGCCCATACTTCTTAGGACTATACAGTGAGTATTCTTTATTCTTCATAGGGAGGGCAGTTCTTACAGGACGTGCTTGGACACAGGAGAACTGAGGGAGTGATCAGTCTTGAAGATGGTCGACATATGAGTTCTTAGGACTATATTATAGTGAGTAGTCTATATTTTTCATAGCTGAGGAAATCCCTAATGGATGATGTCATAATCTCTGAGATATCGAGGCCGAGCAAGTAATCACAGTCTTAATGCTGGCCCGATGTTTTCGTTGTCACGTACCCCAACGCCAAACAACGCTTTCCATCACTTCCTCAGCTCTCAATTCTACTAATAAGTCCTTCAGTAAAGACTATCCCAAGGAGAAATAGCTCTTGCCGGAGGACAGTTAGTAAGTATTATTTATCAGGTGTCCTTACTTAAGAATGTGCTCAGAGAGTGATGGACGAGGGAGTCTAATAGAGTCCTGAAGATAACGTAGGTATGTGACAAATTTTCCTGAAGGGAAGTGTATGATTATATGGGCGATATAACTTGGACTATACAGTTAAGGGGAAACTCCTGTGCTAGGCTAGAACTGTACTCCCCCATCTTGCTGTGAAGTCGTTGGAGGTGCCGAAAGGAAACATACCAGATGGTAGGTAGCAGTAAACTGCCATCTTACACCTGCAATCCTGTAATACGCCTGCCAAGCGTAGGGATCATGGCAAAACCCCCAAATAGGGTAGACATTTGTACAACCTTGGACTTGATGGCTGTTGATGCCGATGATACAGTGAGTAGTTTTGTCATACACTAATTCTTGCCTACAGCTTCACCCGAGTCGTTATTTGGTTTTTGGTTAACAAGCTCCCCCTGTACTTAGTAGTGCATGTAGTAAATCAGGATAGTTAGTATACCATATTTAATTACGAGACCCCAACATTAATTCTTGACAAAAAAAATTATTAAAAGACAAACTTTTGGAGTCAAACCACAATCGCTGGGGTATCAAGTTAGATTTTAGTCTGAATGACCTATATGTGTTCTAATGAGAGTCTCAAGGTCCTATATTTTTATTTCAGAGTATTGCTAGAAAACGATGACCTGCCGATGGTGTTATCTGTACAACTATGTTTGGTGTCTCGAGTAATCCTTCTATCCACGGATCTCTTCTACAAAGCGGTACAAGAGGCTTCCACCGGCCTTGAAGAATATGACTCTGACCCTGTGAAAGTGCTCAACAGGTAATATTTACATTTGTTTTTGTTTCAATGGTTATTCTAGATCTTATTATACATTTTAATTGTTGATAATTATTACTATATAATATTTATATACATTCTATCCAATATATAAAATGCTTGTGTCACAGTGTTTGTAACAAAACTACTGCGAAACGGCTTGACCGATTCCTATGAAATTTTTTGTGTATATTCAGTATGCCTGAGAATAGGATGTTAACTATTTTTCAAATAGGTATATTAATTTTTTTTTCATTTTTATTTGGCTATATGGCAAAACAACGTTTGTTGGGTCAGCTAGTATATAATTTTCTCTTGGAGATTTGTCATTATTGGCAAAATACTACAAACTGTAACACAACAGGTAGTACAACGAAAGTATTTAGGCCACCTAAAGGCCATTGTAGGATCACAGGTCAGACAGTGTACACGCTCTAGACTACCAGTTGGCAGTATGCCCAGCAAGTACACGATATTGCCCCATTGCAATGCTTATTGAATCATATATTCTACTATCTGATATTATACAAAGAAGTATTGTAATATTAAAAGTACTCACAGATAATTTTGACAATAATTTACTCTCAATACTGCACTCTCGGCACACAGAAAAAACATTTGTTTTTTCGAAATATGCTTCTTCTTATGGATGTAGAAAATATGGGCAATATTTTTGCCATGTAAAATATTTGTGTGCGGATTGTCTTTAATAATAATAATAATAATAATAATAATGTTCCTCTCTCTGCAGCCCTAACCGCTGGTAGCTTGGGCACTACCCCGCTGCCGGCGGCATCCTAGTTTTAAGTTTTTTATAATATTTATTTTTTTTGTATATGAATGTTGTAAAAAATTTAAAATTATGTTGTAAAATAAATTACGTGAATAATAATAATAATAATTATCATTTATTCATGTTCAATACAAAGTTGGTTACACTTATGTGGCTAAAAAGTAATACAAAAAATATATTGTGCATCTGTTGCCGAACTAGGTTCAACACCTGTGTTTCAGCGTACAGCGCTCTCCCCATGGTTGCCATTATTTAAATAGCCTCATGCTTGTTTATACGAGTACAATTTTATATTTTTACTTTAATTATAAATAACCTATGTTTTAGTTGACTTAAAAAGTAAATAAATTATTGACCTGACTTAGAAATAAACAAATTATATCTATAGCGGAAACTGATATTGTTCGTGTTGATGTATGGTGATCCTCTCTGTGTGTATTGTGTTAGTGTGTGTGTGAATGTGAGAGGGTGTAAGTTGTGAAGGTTAATTGAATAATATAAGTATAATAAACATAAATAAGAAATCAGCTAACTCCTATCAGCTTGTAAAGATAGATGGTACGAATCATTTATATTTTTTACATAAAAAAAACAATAAATATAAGGGTTTATTAATACGGAAGTGACTGCTTTAGTTGTAGTTAAAATAAATAAGAAAGTTAAGCTATTTTATGACGGTCAAAAGATCTTCAGTTTGTTCATAAGATAGTGACTTTAACCATGATGTGACTTTTAATTTAACTTCATGTTTTGACAATATATAAATATTTAATGTTCTGTTTACTTTATTGTAGAGAAAAGGGCCGAGAAACTGTGTAAATCGTTTTATGAACACTGTTCGAAATCGTTTTGTTTGGATACAAACATCGTATTTTCTTCGCTTTGTTTGTACCTGTGAATCATACTTTAAAATGTTATGTTGCCTAAGTATAAGGCTTAGGATAAACAGTTGTCGAACGGTGAGAACGTCACAATCTCTATACAAAAGGGAAGTGGGGAATAAAAATGATCGACCAGTGCTAACTTTGAGGACGGCCCGCTGAGAAATCTCCAAAGGAAGCATGTTAGTTTTAGGTGCACCGCCCCATGATGAAATGCAGTAATTTATTAGAGATTGGCAAAGTGCTAAATATATTTGTCTAATAAGATTTGAATCTGCAATAGGCTTAAGTTTTTTTAAAAATATATAATGTTTTCCGAATTCTTCCACTGAGGTTTATAAAATGTTCGTTAAAGTCTAAATTGTTATCTATATTGATTCCTAAGTATTTAATATAGTTATTATTATCTATTGTTGGACAAACGCAAGTTTTTAAATTCACAGACGGACAAGAATATCGATGAGAATATATTTTTAAATTTTTTGGTACAGGATATCCTCGCATCGAAAATGCCATAAATTTTGTTTTATCATTATTCATAGAGAGAGAATTTTCAAATAACCATTTTGTAACTGTGTTAAAGCCATTTTGAGCATCATAAAAGGCTGCATTCCAAGATTCTGCGGCAAATGTTATAACTGTATCATCTGCATATGACAAAATTTTACCATTCTGGGGAGTCAACAAGCAGAGATCATTTATATATATTAAAAATAATGTTGGTCCTAATATGCTTCCCTGTGGCACACCATGAGTTACAGGCAGCTCAGCACTAATGTGATCTCCAATTTTTACACATTGAAACCGTCCCGTCAAATAGCTATTCAATAAACTTAGTTGTTTGCCCCTTAATCCAATTGCCTCAAGTTTAGAACAAAGAGTAGGAACAGAGACCGTATCAAATGCTTTGGCCAAATCCAGAAAAATTGAAAGACATTTTTTGCCAATATCAAGGTTTTGAGTAATAAAACGAATGAGCTCATGTACAGCATCATCTGTAGATTTACCACGACGAAAACCAAATTGTTGATCTGATAAAATATGTTTGTGTTCTAAATATTGTGTAAGTCTGTTATTTATAATTCGCTCTAGTAATTTGGAGATTGAAGGAAGAATAGAAATAGGTCTGTAGTTATTGATACGATCTCTGTCACCGTTTTTATATATTGGAAGAATGATAGATTTTTTTAAGTCTGAAGGGAAAACACCGGTTTCAAGGCACATGTTAAATATATGTGTGAGAGAAGGCACGAGATATTCTTTATATTCTTTGATAAATTTATTCGAAATTCCATCCCATCCAATAGAACAGTCACTCTTTAATCCTATTATTAATCTCTCAACCTCGTCTTCGTCGGTTTTCAGGAGAACAAATGAATCTAATTTTGATTTAGGGGCAAAATATTGTTGACTTTTAGAAGTAGAGATAAATTTTTTAGCAATGTTTTTACCTACGTTTACAAAGAACTCATTAATTTTGTCAACGGATGAGGAGCGAGTGTTCGATAGAGATAGCAACTCAATGGGTTTCTCATGATGTACCTTCGTGCCGGAGATCTCCTTAACGGCCGTCCACATTTTTTTACTATTGTTTTTGGCCCTGTCTATTTTATCTTTTTCATAAGCTCTTCTTAATTTCTTTATGAGTGAATTACAGAAATTTCGATAGCGGGTATACGTCAGTTTTAAAATGTCATTGTTAGGGGAACCCTTACATTTTTTATGTAGTTTATCTCTATTACGGATGCATCTTAGTAATCCTGTTGTCATCCAAGGCTTTATTATTTTATTTTGCCTGGAAAGAACATGTACTGTGGTATTTTGTTAATAGCTAGCTTTATTTGTTTAATTAGATAAGACATTGCAAAATCTGGATTTTTCGAATTATATATCGGACTTAGATCAATCTTTATTAAATCTTTAGTTAAATTCTCCTTATTCGTTTTTGTATATGTACTTTTAGCATAATTACGCACCACTTTATCTTCCAAACATAACAAAGTAGGTCTATGATCGGTTATCTTTGTGAGAGGTACGATTGTAAGTGCAGCTAGTTTGGTTCTTATTATGACGTGATCTATACAAGTACCACTTTCTTCTCGTGTAATTAAAGAGTGTGCAGGTATGAGTCCGTAAAATGCGAGGAAGTTTAGATATTCATGGGAATTGTCATTGAACTTGTCATTATTTATAGGAATATTTATGTCACCAATTATAATGAGGTTTTTAATAGTTGATAAGCCTTTTAGTACACATTCAAGTGATTTAATAAACGGATCAATTTTTTTGAAAGAAGGAGAGCGATATATTGCAATAACAGCCAAATCTGGACTAAATTTAACTACTAGGCAGTTTCCTTCTTCAAACTTGGGTTCTTCATATTTGTATCCAAGTTGATCGTTAATGTAAACAACCACGCCGTCGTTTTGATTTTTATTTTTTGATGAGAAAATATAATTATATCCTTCAATTGCAGGTATTATTGGCACATGCTTGAGCCAACATTCAGACAAAACCATTACATCGCATTTAAAATTAAGTCTCATCAATAAAACCTCAAATTTGTCTATGTTACATCCTATACTGCGTATATTTTGAGCTATAACGGTTAATCTTTTGTGGTTAGGAGAGAAAAATCTTATACAGTCTTCTAAATCACATTCGAGCGCTCGGGACACGGTGAAGTTGTCTATATCTTGAATCAGTTTGTCGACATTACCCATAATTAGAGCAGGTGTAGGTTGATCGTATATATTGCACAGTGTAGGCCAGTAATATTATTGAAAATGTATCTTCCTCATTTACGGGCTTTGTTATATATATAGTGATAGGTAAATTAGCATAAAGAGTGAAGTTCATTAGTACGATTTGGAGCAGGTGTATCATGTGTAAGTGAATTGTTAGAGTGTGTGTTTTAACAGGAAAAATATTTGTTAGGTAGTAATGTATCATATTTTGACAATACTTCAAATTAAGACAAAAAAAGACTTCAACATTACCATAAGTCTGTAATGTTCTATATGTAGAAACTCTATCTGGGTACCGACCAGAAACTAGTCATTGACTTTTGCGTAGATTTTCAACATCTGCCTCACATTCAATTTTTACATGAGGCAAGCTGTCCGCCTTCCGTAAATATACAATGCCACGTGAGGTCCAGCAGTACTTATACCCTGCAGTTTTCTGGAAATTGCGGGCCAGGAAAAACAGCCTCTGCGTTTTGAGAGTCAATGTCTCAGATATAAAAATTGGCTTTATTGGTTGCCTGTTGAATTGGAGGTGTGAGGTATTGAGTTTCATCTGTTTTGATTTGTTCTTATTAAAATGTTTGACAGCTGTCATCAAGTTTTCTTTCATTATAGTGGAGGTGAATTCCGCGATTAATGGTCTTTGGGGTGATTCCAATGAGTGTGTTCTATACACGTCTTTAATATCAGCGTTTTGAATCTCCAGGTTAAGAGTTTTTCCAAGGGTTTTTACTATATCACAGAGATCGCTTTTGGACTCTTACTTATGATCAGTCTTAGGGATATTTCGTATTTCAATACCCGACGATCTCGACCACCGTTCAGTTTTTTCTAGTCGGTCTTCTAACTGATAAATATATTTTTTATCTTCTTTTATCTCCTTTTCCAACTCTTGAATTCGCTTTATGAAATCATCGTTATTTTGTGATAGCATATTCACAGTCCTTGTCAATTCGTCGTTTTGTTCTTTTACTGAACAAATGATATTTTTTAATTCATCAAATCGCTCATCTTGCTTTTTTGACAAGGTATCTAATGTTTCTTTAATTGTAGCATTGACTCCGGTGTGATTTCCATCATGCTTCCGTTTTTTTGAGTGTGCTAAGCGCAAGTCAGGTTCAGAATCATAATGCGCACTATCACTCAGAGTTGAGCGTGTAATGGAACGTACGTTCGTATCAGTACGCCCTGAAGTTGTTTCATTAGGTTGAGCTGACGTCATTTCTGGGGTTGTTGGTGGGGTACGCTTTAATGGCATATTTCTTAAGTCTTTTAACTAGGCGAACAGAAGAGAAAGTCTACTGTTGTAATAACCACCACCAAAAATATGTATGGCTGCTTCAAAACAGCTATGGATACTTCATAAACAAATATGACTGGTAAAAATTCCTTAATTTGCGCCAGAAAATAACCAAAACTGCAGTTGTTTTGTTGACTGTAGTACCAGGCTCTCAGAACAAAGAGATGGTATTTGAACTTCAACTTAATATAAGTCCCTCCTATGTGGGCGGAGCTTTCTTCCGATTGGCTGTCGTAATTAATAATGGCGGCGTAGACGCAGGCTATTAGGGTGTGGCTTGAAGTTGATGTACTTGTAGTTAAGAATGTCACTCACGGTTTGTAACTCCCCGATGCTTATGCGATCCTATTTTTCTCTCTTGATTTTATTTTGTTGAATTTGAATTTATTGCGGCAAATGAACTAAATTAATAATTTCCACGTTTATTTTGAGCACGTCTACTCGCCAACAGGGTCCAGGGGAGAGAGGAGCTTATAGTTTTGAATCAGACGATCAATTAATGAGTGTTATATATTTTTAGGTTGCTGCATGTATGGACCGAAAGAATGAACCTCGTGACGCAAGTCGAAAGGTGGAAAGTTGTGGGTAAGTTTAAATTAAAAATGTTACACTATGTGTTGTGCCACAGAATATCTTAAGTCTCGTCCTGTATTCTATGTGCTTTCCATACAAACATATGTTAAGTAATTGGTTGTCAAACAAGCAGACCGACAATCTGATGGTAAGCGGTTACCGTCGCCTATGGACATTTGCAACACCAGGGGCGTTACCAATGCGTTGCCGACCCTGTAAGACTCTTTTAACACCCATTTGAAAGAATCCATACTGTAACTCTGCGGAAAAACGCTATGTGGTAGATCATTCCGCATTTTGCAAGAATGCGAAAAGAAGGAACGCATGAATCGGTCTGTGTGAGACTTCCAGGACTCTATTATGTCTGGATGAGCTTTTGACCGGTGACGCGAGGTACGGTGAAAGAATCGCCACCTTTTGCATACCAAGAGTTCAAACTGGGTGAAATTTTGAATGCATGTCCTTGAACGTAAAGTCTTTGATTATGGTTTGCCTTTAAATAATAAAACATATCCAGGATCCACCGTGAGGATGCATGCATCCACTTGAGATAATAGTTAAGTAGAAAGTACTCTATTTACTTTGGTATTGTAGAGTTTCTGGGAAACTCTACAATACCAAAATATAATTATGTTTTATGTTTTATGCTTGATAGGTTAGCCTTTGACCACTATCTCACCTGATGGTAAGTGATGATGTGGTCGAAGATGTTGTTCAGGCTAACCTGGAATTACTGGCTCTCAAGGACAGCTGCCGGATCACACTGTTAGGTGCTTGGCGACAGATTTTCAACTTGAGGGTGGTAGCTAGCCAGGCGGGCATTCGCAAAATGCCCTACCACCATTCTATAACGACTGCCATCCTAAGACAACAACCGGGACCGACGGTTTAACGTGCCCTCCGAAGCACGGAAGCGCTCAGTAGTAATGTCACCAGCGGTCACCCATCCAAGTCATGACCGCGGCGGACGTTGCTTAACTTTGCTGATCGGTTCAGAATGGCTAAGCAAACTTCGCTACGAGCGCTTCAAAAGATAAGTTATGATAAGTCTTTCTATCGCGCGTTAAGAAATTTGCATTTATATTTTAAAACTGTTTCAGGTTTGGGTCTAGCAGCGTTACTGACGACGCAGAACGCGACCGTGCTGCAGAGGTTCCCCGCCATCCTCCTCAACCTGACCGAGGTGCTCAATGACGTCATGAAGCAGGAGGACAACGGCGCTTATGTCGAGTGAGTTACGTCTTGCAATGGTTTCAGAACCGTCGGTTATTACGTATGGAATCTGGGCACAAATTCTTAATTACTAGTACTTTTAAAGGTATTCTCAAACGGATAATCGAAAGCGTGTCGTGCTAACTTTAGAAATGTGACTAGCTAGAGTCTGTTCATAAAGAGATTACAATTTCTAATTTAAAATCGTTCTCATAAGACATATGACATAAGTTATCTAACGTTGAAACGGTTTAAAATACGTAATATCATTTATATGAATATAAATTAACACAAATCAGTACTAATATTATAAATGCGAAAGTAACTCTGTCTGTCTGTCTGTTACGCTTTCACGCCAAAACTACTGGACCGATTTGAATGAAATTTGGTATGGAAATAGTTTGAGACCCGGGAAAAAACATAGGATAATTTTTATCCAACTGCGCAAAAAGAGGTTAATGTTTTTGCGCGATAACCGACATACGCGCGGGCGGAGCCGCGCCCGGAAAGCTAGTGTATAATAATTAAGCTGTTTTTCTAACATCCAATATTTGCTGGCTGCGGTTGCGAAGTGAAAAATGGGTTGCGCTCGGATGCAAAGTAATTTTGCGTCTCGTATCTTTGAAATCTTCGTTATACTCAGGAGAGGCCATTTGAAGCATTAGTTTCGCTAATGGTTATATCCTAGAATCCTTCAATACGAATATTTGCGTCAAATAACATTTGCAGTCTTGAATAACAAATAACTGTTATTAACACGTATATGACTCGGACGTGTAGCGCGTGGAGTCACATATTCGACCTCGAAATTTACGAAATAGCACTATTTTCGACCAAAACTGCTCCTCCATGAAGGTTGAAAGTTTAGATGAAGAAACTCTGATCACAAAAGAATTGAAATTCAAATTATGATGCAGCCTCTTCAACCCTCAGGCTGAGTTTGAGTGATGTTTTCATCGTTATCTACTACGCCAGCTCTTTAGCCTTATGGTAAAATTTAGGCTGAAGACAATAGCACGAAATGTTACTTGTTTTTTTTAACACCAAATCCGCCCTTTTCTTTATGGGGAAGTGAAAATAAAGTATAGTATGTATGTTATCTGTTATAGCGGGCTGGTGGCACCGCCCGGGTCTCGGCCTGCGTCCCCGCTGGAGGGTCGCGGCGGAGCGGCGCGGTGGGGTGGGGGCGGCGGCGGAGGGGGAGCGACGCCGGACACCCCGCACGAGGCGCGGCGCCGGGGGCTCGCGGCGACGCACCCCGCGCACTGCATCGACCTGCGCGCTGTCACACATCATCAGGTCAGTACATTAGTCATGTTCTCGGACTAAAGTTACTGAATAGATTCAGGCGTTACTTTGCGAAAATCCATATTTAATAATAACAAATATATTTTTAAAAATATCTTAAGAAAACATTAAATAATATTTCAATGAAACACTTAAAAAAATATAAAAAATATATATCTAGTGACAATTCCGACTAATTTCCATGCTATGCCCACGTGATGTCACAAAGGCCACGCAGCCTAACCGGAGGAATATGCGACTAGTTTCGCTTCTAAACGAAGCATGTTCAGGAGGTCTTGACTCACCGAGCACACGATCGAGACAACTCGGACTAACTACGAATAGAGTGGCCTAGTGCAGTTATTTTTTATATAAACTACTTCATAATTTCGAGGACACTTTAATTGGCGTAATGGTACTTACTTTAAGATACTATACTTGAAAACTTGTTCCTATTCATTCAAAGATAGTCTGGAAGAGATAACTTTGAGCGATTAAGCCCTCTTTTGTTCACTATATTAAGTTAGATATTTTTTATTTTAGTTTAAGAAGTTCAATAAATAGCAGGTCTTCCTAATAAATTAACATTCGGGGTTGATATTTAATTTAAAAGCACAAAAGACGTACAAAAGCATTCTCCAAACACAATAGCATATTTTTTGAAGACTGGCAAGATAGTATAAGTATAGAACCTAGAAGAATTTGAACACTAAACATATTCTTCAATTTCAGCTGGAAATGAAAAAAGGGGTTGATTTACTTTAAAACCACGAGAGATATACAAAAACATTCTAGAAACACAATAGCATATTTTCAAGACTGGCAAGATATTAATTTAGTTTCGCAGCTCATAAGCATAGATACCTATTTGAATGTGAACACTAAACATATTCTTTGATTTCAGCTGGAAACGCTAAAGCACCAAGTGGGACCGGAAACCTTCGAACGGCTCGTTCAGTCTACAGATGCAGAGACACTGCAACAAATAAGAGAATACATACCTATATAAACTCTATAAATAAGATAATACATTACTATATCTTAATGAAATGCACTCGCCATGTAATGTGCATGTTTGCTTTGTACGCCGTGGTATGAACTTGGTCATGAATTAGTCATTTTGTTATCTATTGCTGAGTTACAAAAACAATCTTAAAAGGGTGATTGACTCTTATCAAAAATATGGTCGGAAATATGAAAACCACGCTCTGCTTCCAGATACAGTGCACATATCAAACCAATCTAAGAAACGACGATGAGCATTGGAAGACTTATCGTCCTGACTGAGTTGTCTCTCAATAAACAAATAAAAACACTTTGTACCGCCTTTAACGACAAAGTAAATATTACTTAAATAGTATCACAACCGGTGCGTGCATTTTTAGACTCTACCGGAAGGATACAAGTTACACTATTGCAAAATACCTATAGCGATAAATGTTTTAGTTAATAATTCAAGATAACTATCGTGAAAGTATAGAGTTATCCCGTATCATTTAAAAAAATGAATAAAAATCTTTGTGTTTATCATAAAAATATTACATATTTTTGTTATTCACAAATAACCGTTTGCTACAAAGATAAATAATAAAGCTCATAACGACAAATACATATATGTTCCGTTCTTAAAAGGCATTTTTACAAATAATATTATTTTATGTGAAGTTACTATGAAGATGAAAATATAAAATTGCTCTATTAGAACATTATCGTCAATATGAGTCAGTTTCTCAAACATTCGATATACCCTATTCGGACTTGTGAAAGTTCTCGCTCCGGGTTACATTAAACGTAAAAAATTAACTTGTGAAGTATGTCTTAAACTACATTCGTGATGTGTTTTTATCAGAACTGTTCATTACCAAGGTCATACCTTGAAAGGCCTGCGCAGACGACGGTTTTTCGGCGCAATTTGAAATAAGAGTAAGCAACAGTTATCTCGCACGTGTATAGAAGACTAATTTCTACGAGGGAGAAGTCCGCCGTCTGCGCAGCCTATAATTAATACACATATGTCTTATCAAGAGCAATGAGTTTATATGAATATCCTGTACATTTTGTATGACTTATATTAAAATGCATTGTATTTATTAATGGTTAGTTTTTATATAATATTTTTTTCATTTATTTCCTTTGCCAAATTTTACATGTACGTATATCATAAAATATATATAATTGAATCTAGGCATTATTATTATACATGTGACTGCTGTGAATGAATATCACATTGAAATATCTGATAAAAAGTGCCAGTGTTTTAACAATGTTATGAGTTTCTTTCGCAACAATAAAAAAGATAATTAAATTTCACTAGAATTTACAAAAAAGTGATAATAATGTTCACTTATTCAAATTGAGCAACGAAATTCCTATATCATGCAATTAGCACCGTTTTGCCTCAGCTTTAAGAAGGCGTAAACATTAGTTGGCTCCAGATTAGTAAAAAAAATACGCGCTTGAAACCTGTACCTAATCGAGCAAAAAGCCTCCGCGAACAAAACCAGCCCGGCGTCAGCACCGTTGAATGGCTCTACAAAATTAAGCACCAACCGATGCTGGTTGTGGCCTAATTTTGCTGTAACTTAACCTCAATCTCCTAAACTTGCCGGCCGGTGGCACACAGCCTATCACTTCTGCTCCAGTGCCTATGTTGTAGAACTAACCAGTTTACTCTGAGATTGTCCGATTTAACGGTACTAATGCCCTTCCATGCGAGGTGAACTGAGGTACATAGCTGCAGCACGTAAAGAATTTCGGTCATTGACCTCAATTGTTCGTCCTTATCTAAGCCAACAAATGTATTCCTCTAGCACACACTCATGCAGCTATGTAAATGCAAGAACAGTTATATGTTTGTACGAACAAAATGCGGTCAATGGAATGAATTTCATTCATATGGGATCATTATAGATGTTTGACTTAAACAATAACCTTGTTATTTTTACCACTATTAGGTGAATTATGATCGAAATAAAAATAGCTTTTGTAAAAAAAATACCTGTCAGATATCGTTACTTATTCAAGCATTGTGAAACATACCTTTCGTATTATTACCTAATAATGGTTTAGTGTGTAACTTATATAAACATATAGAATGGTTTCGTATATGTCTTTTATCGTTGCCAAATTGTTTTATTAGTAATGTTACAGGCCCACCTTTTTACGGAGTCAAGTTCTAAGGTAAGTGCTTGGTGTACACGAGGTATTCTTTATTTATTCTTGCCTATCAAATCCATAACGGAATCTCGAAAAAAAGTGGAATCTAATTGAGGCCATGGCTCACATAAATATTTTCTCGGAATACACTAATGTGAACCGATGGAGGCAATACGAACAATGCGAAATGGAAAAGAAAAGCCATCGCCAAATTGAAAGCAATGCAAAAGGCTGCCATAATAATGTGAGCTTTTAAAAGCGGTATTTCTGCCCCGAATTTCATCGCGCTACAGTAGGAACCGACTACATAGATTAAGCCTTTACTTTTACTAAACTTATAAATGCCCTTATTTCTATTTCTTATGTTTTTTTCACGTTTTTTTTACCAATGAACTGAGAGTGACTATACCGCAGCCTTATTCATAAACAGATAAATATAAAAATTGTATGTATATGTGATACGACTTCCTATAATAATTATACGTAGTTATAAGTATACGATATTATGGTAATCTGTTTGGAATTTCTAGATTAAAATATACCTGTAAAATATTCTGACCTGAGTCTAAAATAGGCCTGTGTGCTTCAAATCTTCTCCATCACTGCCATATAAGAAAACTACAGGATTTTTGTAATTTTTCGTATTGACTTATTAAAATAATATATCGCCAACAGTATAAACACTTCATATCGAACTTGCATTATACTTACATGATGCAGGGAAATTATGATAATGGGGATTTTTATCACGTATCGTGTCGTGCTATTTTTAAAATAACTCTATTTAATGAGTTTTGTCTTATGTATCTATATTAATAAGGTTTTGTTGAGGAGAAATTATTTTTTTTGTTTTTCTTGATAAACATGGTTTAATAATTATCATTTTTCTTCGTTAGGCATGATGTATTTTCCGATAATTGGACTTTCACTATAATTTGTCTTTTGAACTCTGTATGAAAGTCTCTTGGAAATCATTCATAATTAAATAAATAAAGTTTTTCAAAGATAAGTGACTCATGATAATGTGAGACGCAGCTCAAGGGTTGATCGTTTAATCGTTAATGAACGCCCCATCGATGTGATTACGCTCACACATACACACACTTGTAAAGGTGCACGTTCAAATACATGTCGTCGTCATTGGTCGTTCAGTCACAGACTTCACACGAAACGAACCCGAATCCTAGAGCCCCGAGCTGATTCGCGTTCGGAAATCACTGAGTGAATTCAAAAGATACCCGAAGGTAGCTTGAGAATCCTCCATGCATTTTATATTCCCTCTGAGCTACTCGAAAAACAAGTAAAAGTTCAGTTGACAGTTCAATTTGTTACCTTCTGCAAAATAAGGTGAGGATCTCCGCCATACAATGTCTGTAACTCCTGTAAGATTACTGATTAGATAACTTTTAGGTCACAGAAAAATCGCGACACGTTCTCTCTCACACGTTGAATTCATCGCGGGTGAACTGGCTGGTCACTTCTCCATACAAACATCGATGGATGATCACTCCATTATTTGAGGTTTTAGGTTTGGACTATGCACGATATCGATTGTCTAGGCTTGTAACAAACTTTTAAAAAGATTATTAACTTGAAAGCTGTGAACCTCAAAACATTTTCATGGTACATTTTTGAAAGAGGCGTTCTATTTTACATTAGTTCATCTCCACCACACTGCTGCTACCTACTCTTTGTGCGAGTTCGTCCGGGGAAGTACTGCTACTATCCTTATTTCGACCGCCAAGCACATTACATGTCAGGTTCACATTACTGTTACGGACTATATTAAAGTAATGTGGTTCGGTTTGAAGGGGTGCAGTTAAATTACAGGCACATGAGACTTAACAACTTTATGTCTCAGGGTGATGGGCGCAGTGCAGTTCGTCACTTGTGTCGTAATGCATGTGTTGTAGGCAGTGGTTACCGCTTTACATCAGGTGGGCCGCGTGCTTATTCCATCAAAACAACCTAAAAAACAGAGATGAGGGACAGTTGTAAAATAGATCCTTTGTATTGTTATCTGCGTTGAAATGATTTTCCGTTATATAAAGTATATAAAAATATTATTACAAAATTTATTTTTTTATTTTCTAAGCTTGAATGGTGAATTTTTGTATGAAATTGGAACTAATTCGTATTAAGAAACACTAGTATGCCATGCCAAGCCAAGTTTATTGCCCACATTTTGTATTCCAAAAATTATGAATAACTTGTTTTTTTTCTGGGAGTACATAAATTATTGTATTATATCTATTTAATATTTAGCAGTTTCGAATAAGTTACGTTTAGGTAAGTATGTATAGAAAAGCAATATGTATTGATATGTCTGAATTCCACACTAATATGGCTGAAATGTATTTGTTGAACTAAGACTTTTCTCTTGTGTTCATAGCTTAGAAGAGTTCACAACGTTGCGACTGAGGTAATGTTTGTCGAAGAGTATGCTTTACATGCAGACGTGTCAGTGTAAGCTGGTAATTTGTAAAAAATCGGGCACCGACCGATACTTGACTCAGGTGTCGATTCTACATAAATTTCTAAATATGATTACAAGCACTATCGTGTGCTGAGCGAAATTCACATTTACAAATTATCGGAGCACAAAATGTTATATTTAGGTTAAAGTAATACAATTCGAGCACAAAGATAAGACGGCTTGAGAGTATGGTTCCGGTGGCCGAGAGGCTGACATCCGGCGCGAAATTGGAGGATGGTTCGATTCAACGATCAAAAGCAACTTGTGCTTCAATAATTTGTAAACGAAATTCTCTAAACTTAAAATCTGCAAACTTCACCCAAAACTCATTTTTTCTAAGAAAAATTAGTTGTTTCCAACAGGCAGCCACTTGTTTATTATTTCAAAGGCCTAAAGCAATTTACGAAAATATGCAATTGGCCGATATCCTAATTAACATAGAAGTCGATACGCTTGTAGGAACTTTTGACGAAAAAAATATCATCGTTCAAAAAAAGTTAAAAGGCGAGCAAGGTGAGCACACCTTACCACCATGGATGCAGCTTGAACGCGATTTTTTGATGTACCTACCTTAAACCTTAAGACGTCCTTCGAGAAGATATTGCGTAGATGATTGGGAAACATTCACCCGGACGCCTTTCACGTTGAGTGTGTATTATCTAAACATCTCTTTGAAGCAATAATAGCGGCAATACGAGGCCGTGTAGGAACTGCATGATCAGAGGTTACCGCGTTACATCAATTGGGCCTCGTAAGAGTTCTGTCACAAACCCATAAAATAAAACCTCTGGTTTGTGTGGTGTCTATATGGATAGAACCTATCAGTTAAAACTGAGCCGTCCGCAAGCACCTCCCGCTCAAATGTCTCCTGAAACGCACAACTGCCCCGTTATTATTATCATAATACATACTTATTACGAGAGATTGAGTGTGCAATCATACTCAGTAAATTTTATTATAAAAACTAACGTGGTTTTCACTCATTTTAGTAAATAATACGGGATAACTCACGTGAATCAGTCAGATAGCTCCGACCATAGTTTCAACCACACTCGGTGGTCTTTTTCAAGGAGAGCTCGGGACGCACGCGTTGACTTCTGGCTTAGCAGTGTTAAGCGAGACGTCAACGCGGGCGTCCCGAGCTTTCCTTGAAAAAGACTACCGAATGTGGTTGAAACTATAGTCGGAGCTATCTGACTGATTCACGAGAGTTATCCCGTATAATACATTCAGTAAAGTTTGAGTTTAGGTTAGACATAGGTAAGTCTTGAGTTCAATTTATATATTTCGGCCAGAGTGTTTGTAATAAAATTAAAACATTACGGAAATGTAAAATCGCATATTTTTTTAACGCTCGTATGTAATCTAAGCTTCGTATGTATTAGTGTACAGGTTTATTTAGTAGTCAGGGTAGATTGGACCTCACTTTTCTGATTGTTTCGACCTAACTGTATGAAATTACGAATAGTTTACTTTTTGACTGAGGTTCAATTTATACTGGCAATTTCTTTTATTCTGTATATTGCACGAGATATATAAAGTCTATTATTGTCAAAGGATAAATAAATAAATAAAACTAGACATGTGTATTTTTTGATTTTTAACTTTATTGAAATTCAAATTCAAAATTCAAATTCAAAATCATTTATTCAATTTAGGCGTCTACGACGCTCTTATGAAGGTCAATTACAAATTTTAATATTGAAATATTCTACATTGTACTGCCACGTTCAGCAAAAAAAAGGTTTATAGAGCCACTGCGAGAAGAACGGGCAAGAAACTCGGGGCCATTCTTTTAAACGTCTTTTTACAATGTGTTATAAACAATATAATACAATTATTACAATATTTGTTTAAATTACGTAGGAGACATGTGATGGCTTGGCAGAGGTGGAATTTTCCAAGCATTTTTGTCGTTTAAGTAATCACAAACTGTGTAGTAGGATTTCCTCATCAAAATATTTTTCACGTGCAATTTGAATTTTCCTTCTGTGAGCATTGTAATATGTTCGGGAATTTTATTATAAAACCGCACACAATTACCTAAAAAGGACCTTTTATTTGTCTTTGCTAATCTAAAACATGGTACCGTTAATTTATATTTGTTCCTAGTGTTGTAATGATGGTTGTCACTGTTTAATTTAAATTTACTCAAATTTTTCCGAACATACATAATATTTTCAAATATATACAGACTCGGTAAAGTTAATATATCAAGTTCTTTAAAAAGATCCCTTAGAGATTCCCTAGGATCCATTTCATATATGGCTCGAATTGCACGCTTTTGTAAGATAAAGATTGTCTCTATCTCAGCAGCAGCTCCCCACAGCAATACACCATACGACATAATACTGTGGAAGTATGCGAAATAAACCAGCCGTGCAGTAGCTACATCTGTTAACTGTCTTATCTTACAAACTGCATATGCAGCAGAACTAAGTCAATAATGAAAGAAAATCGTAATCGTAAACTCGATAAAAATTGTAGGTAAATGCGCAGATTTGTGTGTTTGTAGCACCTCACTTCCGAAACGGCTCACTGGATTTAAAAAAATACGTAGTAGGTATGCAGGTAATACAAAAAACTTGATAGCTTAGCTCTAACCATACCAAGGGCATCGGTTTGGCAAGTGAACGATGATTTGTGGTCAGATTGAAATATTTACCAGGTAGCAAATTTTATTACTAAATTACAAATTTACGAGAGGAAAATTTAAGTGTTGCTTCTGCTGCTTCCAAATGGTGGTTTGAGTTTAAACATTCACAAGTCGTAGATGCATTGAACAGATTCAAAGTACGAGTTCGTCATCGATGCTTTATTCATAAGACCTTGTACAAAAGACTGTAAACGTCATGAAGAAAATGGAACGCCTCCATATGCTTCGTCACGTGCGCTACGTGTGTACTCTCGCTACGGCGCGGCGGGGAGAGCGCTACTAGACTCTCACCAAGTATGCTACGCGGGGGTTCTGTAAGTGCGCTAATTGTGGACTCGTGCTAAGCGTGCTACGCGGTCACTGTATGGGCGCTACGTGTAAGCAACGTCCGCCGCGGTCATGACTTGGATGGGTGACCGCTGGTGACATTACTACTGAGCGTTTCCGTGCTTCGGAGGGCACGTTAAGCCGTTGGTCCCGGTTGTTGTCTTAGGATAGCAGTCATTACAGTATGGTGGTAGGGCACTTTGCGAATGTCCGCCTGGCTAGCTACCACCCTCAAGTTGAAAATCTGTCGCCAAGCACCTAACGGTGTGTTCCGGCAGCTGTCCTTGAGAGCCAGTAACTTTAGATTAGCCTGAACAACATCTTCGACCACATCATCACTGACTGTATGGGCGCTACGTGTGGACTCGTGCTAAGCGTGCTACGCGGTGACTGTATGGGCGCTACGTGTGGACTCGTGCTAAGCGTGCTACGCGGTGACTGAATGGGCGCTACGTGTGGACTCGTGCTAAGTGTGCTATGCGGTGACTGTATGGGCGCTACGTGTGGACTCGTGCTAAGTGTGCTACGCGGGAACTGTAAGGGTGCTACGTGTGGACTCGGGCTGAGTGTGCTACGCGTGGACGCTCGATGTACTCTTAATAAAGGTCCACTCACAGTATAGTTGTCCTTCCAATCTCTTGACCCACTGCTCGTACCTAACACTGCTCATTGGACGGCTTTTATTGGTATAGCTGGTAGTCTAGCCTTACCAACCAACCGACATACCTACATGTGAGATAGGGACAAAATGGTGAGTATGTTGGTCGCACCTGTTGGTTAGTGATGATGTGATCGAGGATAGTAAACGAACTAGGCCTAGAATTACTGGCTCTCAAGGACAGCTGCCGGAACACATTGTAAGGTGCTTGGCGAGAGATTTTCAACTGTAGTAGCTAGCCAGGCGAGCATTCACAAAAAAAGCCTAAAAATGTGGCAATGTCCAAGTTTTTAGACTAGGTACAATAATTACTCGGAAGTACTCCAAAGTTCTACAAGGCACTAAATTACCATTAAAAATAAATGCAAAATTGTAATCCATTCCAAATCAAGTAGTAATAAGTAGATAGGTACACACGTAACCTTTTACTCTAGAATTACCAACATGCAAGCATCAATTCAATTTTTGTTAGCCGCCGCGATTGCTTCCTAGAGCGATCACTTGGCAGACTGCCAAGACGCTGGGCGCGGACTCCTCTACCGAATGCAGTCCCATTAGAGTCGAGACGTGCCCTCAAGGACTTTGGATCACGCGAACCGTATAAACTAAGCCAGTTTGCTCGGTAAGAATTTTTCGCGACGAATTTTCGAGTTCCTGTGGTTGAGTGTTTGTTGAGTCAAATTTTTGGTTTGGATATTATCGAAAGACCTAGAGCCGAACTGATTTTGAAAAATTACCGTCTTTGCCAATAGACTTGACTAGACTAGACTAGAAAATTATGTTATGACGGACCACCTATCTAAGAAGATAGGAACAAACCTTTTAAAATTTTTCGTCAAACAAAGTAAAGATTCCCTACGTATGCCTTTAATAATCATGCTTTTCTTAGAGACTTAAATCCAAAAATAAACTAGATACGTAGAATACTTACTTACTACTTTAGAATAGATACTTACTTACCTATGTAAGCAATAGATTCAAAAGCACCTAGGTAACTTTATTTTCTCGATGCGTAAAGTGAGCACGGTTAGACTAGGATTCTTTTGTAGTATTTAATATAAGTAATTTATTACATAAAAAACTTTGTTTCACGATAACTTACTAGTTCAGATTAGTTATTGACTAAAGCTGTTATTTATTGAAGTCCATCAGCCGAAAATAAGACGAGGTGTTCTTTGAAAAATACCAGACTTTTTGTTTCGCATGAGAATGAGCAAAACAGAACTAAGTAATGTGAGCGAATTTCAAAAATAAATTCTTACAAAAGTGGACCTTTTAGGAACGGGAAAAATATTCTAGTAGGTACTTGTACACATCGTTGTTAAGTAATAATTTGAAAATAAAATTTGTATTGATACGCTTTACTATAAAGACACAAAACTTGGTTAAGCGAAATTTAAGAGCTGTATTCGTGTTTTTTTTCTATAGAGAGATATATATGGCACCGTGTTTTCGGATCAGGTATAGTATTTGTCATATCCCTACAATATTTTATATTTTATTCATACCGGTAAGGCCTATATACTCTTTCTAAAAAACATGTTAATAATTTGCCTTTTTGAGACTTAATACATCTTAATAACAATGGTGAATACGTTACCGCGAAACTGATATATTTCCATGACATCAATCATATTATCCTTGTTTGTAGCGATCGTTTCTTTCAACCTCATACATGTACCAGGTGTGCAGGGGTAAGCATGGTTCGAATCCTGCTTGCGAAGGCCGCAGCTTTATCTCATGATGGTTTATAGGGCATTTTGCGATTGCTCGCCTAACCTATAGTAACACCGTCGCCAAGCATCTTATGGCGTATTCTAGCAGCTTTCCTTGACAGTAAGTAAACCGGCAACACGAATGTGTTATTATAATATAATCATTCACCATGAAATGTATACGTGGTTTGTGATTACGAGTGATACAGATATGTATATATTTACTTCACTAACAATCCTCTCATCTGTAAAGCAATCAAAAACTCGTTTACCATATCACGCAGTTTACTTTACTCTAACTTTGCGGAGGCAACCCTTATCACGGCTGGGTGTAAGCCAAGTTGCCTGTCGTGTGAAAACGTAAGCCAACTTGGTTAACTTAGATCGGTAGGTGTGACGTTTTTTGTTACCTACCCACATTAAGCTTAGATATATACTTAGCAAAACCACAGAAGTTACAAAAACAGTCCACTAGAGTTGATTACGTTGTATCAATTTATAGGTGGGTAGGTACTGCTCTTTTGTGAACCATAGGGAACTAGAACATAGATTCTTACTTTACTTATTTACAAAAACAATAGATGATTGTCTTCAGCTACAGCAAGATATAATTGCCATTCATCGGTGGAGTGAAACGAATAAAATGGAATTTAACACTTCAAAATGCTATGTTCTGACTTTCTGTCGAATGGGACAGCCAATCGAGTAAAAGTCGACCGTAAAAGAATTGGGTGTCACATTCCACCGAAAAGACACCTTAAACGATCACATCGCATTAGTTGCCAAGGAGAGTTATCAGCGGCTGGGATTTGTTCTGATGAATTCTCGAGAGTATCAGAATTTTGATGTAATCAAATTTCTCTACGGCGCTCTTGTACGAAGTAAGCTGGAAGCCGTTGCCTGTGTGAGGATAATTATACCCTTTTATTAGAGAAATTTCAGAAAACCTTCTTCAGGTATATTTAGAAGCGTAAGTATGGGTTCTACCCGTACATGTATCCTGGCCTCCATTCTCTAATATGTATAGATTGTTTGTACTAGATCACTTTCTTAGGGGTAGGGATCACTAATTGCTGGTCACCCCGAGGTATAAGAGAGTTTCTCACGCCATCTCCCTGATACCGCGGCCCCTGCAGCCCTCCCTAAATATTGTGACATATTTGCTGACGACTGGAGAGAGATTTTATCTGAATGCTTGAAGTTAAGTTTACTAAGAGACCCACTAATAGCTCTCATACCTAACTTAGATACCTATCAAACCTATACCTACTGCTCTATACCATGGATTTAAATAATCGGCCAAGTGCGAGTCGGACTCGCGCAGGAAGGGTTCCGTACCAATAGCTATATATAACATTACACTTCACATTTTAACCTTTTTTTGTTTAAACGTGCGCGAGTCCAACTCGCACTTGGCCAACTTTTTGTATTTGTTCTTATAGCGCCAACAGAAATACATCATCTATGAAAATTTCAACTGTATAGCTATCACCGTTCTTGAGATACAGTCTGGTGACTGACGGACGGACGGACGGACAGCGAAGTCTCAGTAATAGGGTCCCATTTTTACCCTTTGGGTATGGAACCCTAAAAAAGGGAAATAGGATGCACTCGTATACCACGACAATATACCTAATATGGAGAAAATTTAAAACAAGCATATAATGCACAAAGCTACACTTCCATTGACCAAAAGGATCACGTCGCTTAGCCAGTGAATAAGCGATTCTAGCTACAACGCAGTGATAAACTCGGGGCCATTCTTTTTTAACGTTTTTTTAACAATTAGTTAAATAAAAGTATACTATGGCTAATATACCATAACTTCGTAGTACCTACAGATTTATAGTATCTACCTTATTTAAAAACATTAAACATTTAACTTAAACAGTGTTTCACTTATCACTTTCTACTTATTCACTACCTACGTCACAATTTGTCGTCCGTTCGACTCACGAGGACTGTGGCGCTACCACAAGACCTCCCCCTACCCGGTTTGTGGTATCCGGCATGTCAAAACATTCTTAAAATATTTATATTTAGAATTATAGATTTCCTATGACATTTGTTTTAAGAACCCTCTCTCAAAACGTGTTTGATGTACTTTCATTTTTCCCAGACTCAGCGAAACACTCCCTATACCTAATAGCTACCATTTTAATATCTACTACACTCATAATGTACCTGCGGTATGTGCAAATCCTGGCCTAATTAATGTATGTTTACCAACTCAGCTCCAGGGGAGTTGAAGTGACCTATGCTGCTTAAAAATTGATAGTAAGAACATGCCTTTTCAAATACGGAATTATCTCTCCTCAGAGCCATGGGCAAACTTTTGCAGAAAGCTATCTTCACTAATTACGCTTCGTCTCCACAATTTCTGTACAATTTTACGCGGGGGTGACTTAAAAAACAAAGTGCTCCCAAGGCGGCAGTCTCAGGTCTGTTTAGTTATCAGTAAAATTGCCTTGTCTACTGAAATAATAAGCGCTTTAAGAGTAAACAGCTTTGTGCCCAAGTTGCGAGCGTCATCAATGAACTTTTGTTGGGTGTTTGAGGCCGTTTATTTTGGGTTGTCTTGAAGTACCGATTAGCGTTGTTTGGTATACATATTTTAATATTGTATTATATCTGAGAACAGAATTCAGAGCCGTCTAAAGATTGTACCCTGGGCAACGATCTGGAAACCTGGCCTACTTAGAATGTATAACTATTTACATAATTGAGGTTACATAAGCTTAGAAGATATAGCTATTAATAATAAAACTGACCACTGACACTTATGGTTCCATATGTATGATTGAAATTCATAAGTATTTACGCGTTACAACTTAAAAAGGTACTGTAGGTTATAATCACGATCGAAAATTGTTTCGGCTCAAGAAGTCATCCATCAAGGTTCAACTACCTTCTCATGATTCTGTCTTAATTTTACCTTACTATTTTATAACTTTATTTCGCAGTAAAATTACATTAAAACTTGAGGAGGAATTGCACTGGAGTGATCCGCCGAATTGTAACAATCCAAATTAATTGTGCGATAGACGTAGAACATTATTGAACAACAATAGTTCAATAATGTTCCATATGAGCATTATTGTTTCGTGATTATCATGATATCAATCTCAGTATTCATATTTTAAGCTTGATTTAATTACTTTTATTATTTATGATAGTCTTTGCGTGGTAGAGTATATGACTTCTGCACCCGTTTTGACAATCTTTAATCCCAGTAAGGAAATTGAATCCCACACGTAGATTTACGCAACTTATTGGAACCCAATTAGTAACAAACGAGCGAATAATGAATAGATAAGGCTGAACAGAGATTGGACTCTGATATTAAGATATTGATACCATAAAAAACGACACAATTAAAAATGTTTATATCCTACTAATATAATAAACGCGAAAGTTTGTGAGTGTGTTTATGTTTATAACTTCTTCACGCTCAAACGGTTGAATAAATTTTGATGAAATTTGGTATGAAAGTATTTCAACACCCTGGAATAACACATGGGCTACTATTTGTTCCGAAAAAGCTTAGTGTTCCTGTGTGATGAGCAAGGAATTGAAAAATATTTGATTGCTGACTAACCAACGCAAGGCTTAACCAATTGTAATGAAATTTGGTACGGAGGTAGCTTGGAATCTGGATTAACGCTCAGGTTACTTTTTTTTAGCGTAAAATGTGATATTTCTGTGGGTTAAGCGTAGAACCCTACTAATCCTACTATCCTATCCCTGTACCCATCAGCAATAAAATAAAGATAACACCCTGAAATACCACACAGGCCATTTTTCCGAACAAGTACAATGTTACCCGGGGATGAACAAGGAATTGTAATATATTTGTCTAATAGCTAGCCAATGCAAGGCCAAACTAATTATAGTGAATTTGTTTCAAAAGTGTCACACTCTGGATTGGATTATACTTAAACTTCTGGACTAAACTTAGGTTACTTATTTTGGTGAAAAAATATGGTGTTTCTGTGGGATAAGCACATAATTATGTTTTATTCCAGTCGACTTTGATATAATTTATGTTAAACAGCGGGTAACACCGCGGGGCGCAGCTAGTTGTTGAATATTTTCACGCCTGCATCCGGCCTGAATGGCTGACTTATACACAGAATCTTGATAATTATTTGACATTGTGCTGTATTATTGAAAATAAACTATTGATTGTATAGGGATACAGATATATATATATATATATATATATATATATATATATATATATATATTTATTAGTATTAATAACATGAAGGTACCTAATACAGAATCATTCTTACCTTACAAATATAAAAACCTACGTTTTTTTTATGCCTGATAGGTTAGCCCTTGAGTACTATCTCAACAGATGATGAGTGATGGATGATGTGGTCGAAGATGTTTATCAGGCTAAGGCCTAGAATTACTGGCTCTCAAGGATAGCTGCCGGAACACACCGTTAGGTGCTTGGCGACAGATTTTTTGCTTGAGGGTGGTAGCTAGCCAGGCGGGCATTCGTAAAATGCCCTACCACCATGCTATAACGACTGCTATCCTAAGACAACAACCGGGACCGACGGCTTAACGTGCCCTCCGAAGCACGGAAACGCTCAGTAGTAATGTCACCAGCGGTCACCCATTCAACTCATGACCGCGGCGGACGTTGCTTAGCTTTGTTGATCGGTTCAGAATGGCTAAGCAAACTTCGCTAAGAGCGCTTCAGTTGCATGTGACATATAGTAGACATACGTTTAGAGTCGCACCAGTTCATTCTCTTTACATAACTAGAACAATAACTTAGCTGGCGGTTGTATGCAGTGTATTATACTTTTTTAAGGGTGATCTGCCAACAAAGAATGCAGTAATTACACTTTTTCAGTAATCTACGAGTACCAACGGCAACGGCGAGTTATCTCAGCTTTCTGCCGCGAGTGCGCGCTAATCTGATTCCTTGTTTGCAGTTTCTTAATTAGCCTCTGTTTGTTTTGTTAACATGAGATTTAATTGCCCATTTATTTTAGGAGATATTATCAAAAAAGAGTAGTGTTATTACACTACTCTTTTTTGATAATATCTCCTACATAAGTATTAAAGAGCTCTTAGGCGATACGACGCGTGGTCAAAATGCTGGCACCTATATGGCTCATCGAATAAGCATTGCGTTTCAACGGAACAATGCTGCCTGCATGCTGGGTAGGTACGCTGCCAACTGGTAGTGGGTTTGGACTGCCTGTGAGTCTGTAATGACTTGTAACTAGTCCGGCCATAAATTCTGTTAAAATAAAAATGCATTTTTTATAAAATTACTAAAACTTATAGGAATGAACATATTTATTAAAGTCTTAGCAAAAAATAAAAAATAATATTCTATTCGAATGGCCACCTCTGGCTTTTATAGAGTATTGATCTCTCTAGCCACGTTAGACTTCATCTTCATCCTAGGTTAGCCTGAACGACATCTTCGTGGTCAAAGGCTAACCTATCAGGCATAAAAAAATAATCTACGGATATACGCACTGTTTCCATGGGTAATTGCGTCACTGCTTGCTCCAGAGGTTTTCTTTTGAAGTGTCTAGAATATGACTGACGGCTTCCGGCAGACCTTTTTTCTTTAACACCCTATTCCATATTGTAATTTGATAATGAACTCGAAAAAATATATGAAATGGCGCGAAAACGAAAGAATAACATAACGCGTTCCAATTCAAAATAAAAAGTTGAAAAAAAGAAATTTTTTATGTAACAGTATTTATGGCCAGAGTAGTTAGGTTGTCAAATGCGTTCAGTGTAATAGCAGTAGTGTTGTGTGTAGTTCGTTGTATTTTAGTGCTATATTAAATTAAACCATTTATCTAAAGTGTCAAATATGTAGGTACCTAATATTATTAAGTAACAAACGCATTCAATCGTAAAATTACTGCATAAAGCTACGCTTATCGCCATTCCTATGATGACCAGATATAAGCTTTTTCACGCCCCGCTTGATAGACCCAGGCGTCATATCGTAATAAAAACATACACCGACAGACCGTTCCACAACCCTAAAGTACAGCCGTAGACATCGCCATACTTTTTGGTTCGTGGTAAGAGACTCTGAACAGTAAATGATATGCTGGAACGAGTTCTTTGGGATGAGAATGGTGGGGAAGGAATAAGATTAAAGAGCTCTTCAGAAAATTTACCATGGGACAACATTTACAAGCTATAGCTCTACGCATTTGCAAGAGCTTCGAGGTGTTGAGTGTTTTCCATGTCTCGAATAATACGAACAGTCCGATGTTGCAGCCTGTCGAGAGCATCCATAAGATACTTGATAGATTCATCTCAGAGGTGGCAACAATATTCAGCTCCTGAGTTTTATAAAGGAGGAGGTAGCGTTGATCGGGTATCAAGATATGCCTCGCTTTGTACAGGATTCCGAGTTTGCGGGAAGCGAATTTAATAACAGGTTCTCTCAATATAGACGCAATAGATTACCATACAAAGGATGTTTCGGGTTTTTTTTTGTAATGGTAAGGTCATATTGTGAAGGGAAAGGAAGGAAAGGGTATGTAAACGTCGAGAGATCAAGTACACTTCTATCTTCCAGCATCCGCATATTTGAACTGCGGGAACTAGTAGCTTAATTCTAAAAGAAAGTCTTTGCATTCAAACAATTTTAATATTTTACAAATATCGAACGATGGTGAGCCATCGTTCAGTGTAAAAAAAAAACAGTTTTAAACCGACAAAATGAAAAGTATAATGGATACAGTTTTATACTGACTAAAGATAATATGGAAGAATTCTACAGAATCTGTGATTTTGCATGTGTTTGCATGCGTTAAGTAATTCAAAATAATATTTTATACTATACACATTATATATTCAACATAAAAACATGTTATAACACATAAAAATGGTGTAAAATTGTCTAACTATTACATAACAATCATGTGAGATAAAGTACTGGAAAGATTTTTTCCGGATTTAAAAATCTCAGTTGTATATTTTTTTTAAAGTTCTGTTTCGCTCTCTCTTCTACGAAACGAGACTCTCTCTATCCTAAGCCCTGAGTCTGATATTTTTAGAAGATCACTTCATCTTAAGTCTCAAGTGCCTATCATTTCATGAGTTACTTACTGCTTCTCAAAGATTGCTGCCGGCACACAGCTAAGTGCTTGGCAACAGATTTTCTCGTTGGTGGGAGATATATCCGTCGAGTTTAGGAGCCCTGTTGTGCTCAAAATATGCAGCAACACCCCCCTCATATCTCTAGTAGCATGCAGCTTATCCACTGCATTTTTCCCTTAGTCACCTCTTAGCCTGTTACGAACGCTACCGGAAGTGAATAAGCCGAATTAAAAAAGTAAATGTTAGTTTTTAAAATAAAATGGCAAAAGGCACCTTCATCTAGTTAATCTTTGATAGCACAGCTTGATATTTCCTAGTTAGTGCGGGCGTTATATCCTCTAGTTCATTAACTAATTTATTCTTGAGAAAGTCCGCGCTATCCTGGGCAAGAAGGAAACTAATGGCGTCGGCAACACGAGAACCGACTTCTCGGAGGTTGAACAAGAAGTGAGAGGGAGCGGGGATCATGTCGGTGAAGATCAATAAAACTTAACGTCATCCATCTTAAATTCCCCGAAGAGTTAAGAAGAGGTTAGAGGTTTTTGAAGTAATGATGGCCGAGCGCTTATAGCTATGGACTGCCGTTCCACAGGTCCCTGGTTCGACCCCCATGCCGGCTTTAGCTTCACCGCATGGTGGAAGGGCATTTTGCGAATGCCCGCCTGGCTAGCTACCACCCTCAAATAGAAAATCTGTCGCCAAGCACTTAACAGTGTGTTCCGGCAGCAGTCCTTGAGAGCCAGAAAAATTGCACGCACATTTTTTACAACTTTTTTTATGCTTTCGATTTTAGCAATTGACCACTATCTCACCTGATGGTAAGTGATGATGTGGTCGAAGATGTTGTTCAGGCTAACCTAGAATTACTGGCTCTCAAGGACAGCTGCCGGAACACACCGTTCGGTGCTTGGCGACAGATTTTCAACTTGAGGGTGGTAGCTAGCCAGTCGGACATTCGCAAAATGCCCTACCACCATGCTGTAACGCCTGCCATCCTAAGACAACAACCGGGACCGACGGCTTAACGTGCCCTCCGAAGCACGGAAGCATGAGACTTTACAACTTTTTCTCTTAATGTGTCTCAACGCAGTGCAATTCGTCACATGACAAAATATACCTGTTATAGGTAGAGGTTAATCCGCATAACATCAGGTGGGCATCGTGCTTGTTCCGTCACAATATTATAAAAACAAAAACATTGTGTCATTGCTTAAGGCTCTAAACTTTAACTCCACTTAGCTTTGATTATCAGTCCAGGGCTTTGAGCTGGTTCACTGACCCCATTCACTGACATGTCTCCAAACACCCACTGACTAAAGGGTCCATGTGACTTATCAGATTAGAAAAAAAACATGAGCGTGTTGAGTCATGTGTTTAGTGATCTGTTTTTGCAGCTAACAACTCCCAGGTTTTACTTTGTCTGGTTTGCTGGCTGCTTTATGAAGGAATGGTTTTGGATGCTCAATGATTTTTGGATTCTTTTTTCAACGAAACGCCTCTTAGTGAAATTGTTTTCTTAATTACGCTAGAAATAAATATTTTTTTTCAAACATCAGTACGAGTTTTGATTATTAAAATATGTACTATGCGTACTTATAAAAATATGCAGCATTTCAAATCTAACCGTGACATACAGGGAACCAGACAAGACACTATAAGCTACTTTTCAATCACCCTATGTTTGCATTTCATAGTGAGATCTTATTAGCAGCATTCTGAAGCTAAGGACCGCTTTTATCTCCAGTCTTGTCCAGCATAATAATTTATGAACAGAAACCGGCTCGGGGACGCGGCAATTAGCTGAAGCATAACGAACGCTCCGAATAAATATCATTTCATGATTAATGTAGCCTTCATAAATATGTTGTTCATCGGACACTGACGATCTCGGCCGTCTGATATGAAGGGTCCATTTGTTAAATTACACAAATGCGCTGGAAAATCGTGCGATTTATGTCTCCTGTGATTTTTAACCACGACTTGTGACATTTGAGCTGCGTTCTCACGGTACGTTATTACGCGGACTGTCATATATTTCTAGCAGAGATCGTTTTTTTATTTGATTGACCAATATCTTATCTGATGGTTAGTGATAATGTGGTCGAAGATGTTGTTCAGGCTAACCTAGAATTACTTGCTCTCAAGGACAACTGCCGAAACACACAGTAAGGTACTTGGTGACAGATTTTCTACTTGAGGGTGGTAGCTAACGGGCGTCACCATTAAAAAGTATTCGGTGTTTTTTGTTGTTTCTTTCACGTAGAGCCGATGGCTGGAAAAGGCCAGTCGTTCATTGTGGAGTTCAAAGGGGAGATATACTATAGTGGACTTCTATAGTTTAGTCAACTATTCTACAGTTCCTACTTTAAAATAATTAGGTTCACTGATAGTAATACTTCAACCAGAACTTGCAGCCCTACGTCGAAGTATAAATAGATTTTTACAGTTCCTTGTTGTACTGTTGCATATTCCTTTATTCACCGTTGGACTTGATTTGTTTTGCACAATGCTTTTAAAGGTACCTCGCTTGCAAACCTTTTGGTTCTCCTACTAAAATATCGTCCCTTTCTTCATTATACTTCTTACTCTTAAAACAATTAAAATATAGCATTACGCCAGGGTAATTTTTGCATTTGCATTGCAACGCCTGTTAAGTGAGATTAATACGTAAACTGATAATATATTCCCTTAAGTTGATGAAATTGTAACAATGTCCCATAAGTACGATATGGTAGAATGATGATGATGATAATATTATCACTGGAGTTGGGTTTACTTGACGACAAAGAGGTTTTCCAATGTACTTAATACCCAAATATCGACGTATACCAAAATAGTGCAACTTCTTCGCACCATTATTTCGAGAAACGACAGATTGAGATTAATTACATGACTGCCCAAAAGTTCCACCAAAAGTTTTGAATGCTTGATTTGGATGTACGAGGTATCGTTCAGATCCTTATTACATTATACCGTGTAACACTGGCTATAGTTACATTTTTGGCATGGCAATCGTGTTTTCTTATTTTTTAATAAACAAAGAGGTATAGACTTTTTAAGTTATAAATTCTCGTCGCTTATACTCGATGTATATATACTCGTAAATTAGTATTTTTGTAAATTCATAATAGGTGATCAGTTGAACGTGAAAAGAATTATGTATATAACGTCAGGTAGATTAGGGCTACCTTTATTTTGTATATCATTCCTATTTACGAAACTCAAAGAAATTGCTTCTCACGAGTAATGGTAGGTATTTACAAAAAGGCATGAGAATGTCATGTATTCAATTTGAAAAATGGTGTCTTACAAAAATCTGTAGATTTTATTAAACATTTCTTTTGCGCTTTCGGTCCCGAAAATCCGAATAATTTCCCCAAAAAAATTACTTACGAAATAATGAAAGATTATTGTGACATTATGCAATATAATTAAGATGTTAGTTCGGCCACAAATGATATAATCTCTCTACTGTAGCTGTTAAAAGTTTTTTCCCATACTAATTCAACAAGCACTTTCTAACATAAAGATCCAAGAACTTCGTATTAGAAATATGTTGAAGAACATTATTCTCTTATTTTAGAGTTTAGACAAAATAAGTACTACCTTGCTTTTAATTGACCTTATATTTTCGACTATAGTTTCAACCACATCTGGTGGTCTTTTTAATTCTCCTTGAAAAATACCACCGGATTTGGTTGAAAATGTAGTCGGAGCTATCTGATTGATTCACGTGAGTTATCCCGCATTATTTACTAAAATCACCGAAAACCACGTTAGTTTTTATAATAAGATTTTATATTTTTATTATAACTGAAGAAGTGTAGTGATTTCAGAACGTATGAGACGTTACAACGTAATTAATATACGAGTATCATCAGTAAAATAATCCGATGTTCACACGAGCCACGTGAACACCGAAGTTAAGCTTACAAGTCCCGAACAAGTTTGTAAATGCACGGTTTACACGGATCTTAGTAGCAAGTATTAGTTACACGAAATTAACTATTGACGACACAGTTACGGCTGGAGTAGTTCAACGTTTGGTTGTAAAAACTTTGTGTTAGATGTCTTTAGGTGAAAAGTACATACTATTAAGGTTAATAACCTAATATATTTAGGTTATCAGTACGACTTCAGTACTAGGTAATACTATAAATGCGAAAGTAACTCTGTCTGTCTATCTGTTACGCTTTCACGCCAAAACTACTGGACCGATTTGAATGAAATTTGGTATGGAAATAGTTTGAGACCCGGGAAAAAACATAGCATAGTTTTTATCCAACTGCGCAAAAAGAGGTTAATGGTTTTACGCGATAACCGACATACGCGCGGGCGGAGCCGAGCCCGGAAAGCTAGTTTTTTTATAAAAGTTAAAACTGCTTAATTTTTGAGTTCCCTCAAAATGTGATGGTTATCAATGATGTGATTTGGCTAGTCTTAAGCACAGTGAGCATATATCAGCGTCATAAACTGGTACAGTTCCCGGATAAGAATCTATAAGGAATATTCCGTACCCTAATGTTGGAAGTCGTAAAATATGGCTAGGAGAATATGCACCTTGTCAGCAGTAAGCGTTCTTTCACCGGCAATCACATCACGTCGATGTAAAAAAAAACAAAGTTCAATAGCAATGTGGGCTGCGGTACTTGCGGCTCCAGCACCGCAGCTTTCACCTCATACCACGAAACCGAAGTTAGTTCCCTTTGCGTTGTTCGCGATTTTTTAAAATTCTTTTGCCGTCCTTTGTTGAGAAAAAATATGTAACCGATCCCACATGAGTAGGCTATTTGCAGGAAGATGATGATTATACTAGTAATAACAAGCGCAAACGTCAGCATTTATTTTAAACACCAAATTTTCGGTTATTTATTATTCTCGAAGTCTTTTCATGGTCGTAGTTTGCGTGCCTCTGTAAAAAGTAAAACTCTCTGTAAAACTGTTCAATTTGAAAGCTTTCAATCTTTGCCAATTGGCTCTTGTATTAAGAGCAATCGATGCCTCGTTCTCGTCCATGAAAAATCCCAATTTACTTCACAAACTACCCACCTCTTCACTTTGTTACTATTTTGTTTATTTGAAGGTAATGGGCTATTGCATTACTATATAGGCTACCGCGAAGGGGTCTAGGGTTAAAATTTTGCCGACTGCTTTACTTTCACCGCATGTTAGTAGGAAATTTTGAGACTACCTGCAAAAACTCTGTAACAAAATATGTCACCATGCACTTAAAAATGTGTTCCAGCTGCTATCCTTGAGCTATTCCTGTGGCCTACTCCCACATAATAACGTGCCGTTATTTAATACAAACTTATTAAATATATATAACTTCACACTCACATTCACAACATTCAATAATAAACATCACTATCTATATTATATTATTTATATTGTATACACAGTTCCTAATATTTATATATGTATAAGTAATATTTATAATTAATTCAATTAATATTCTACACTTAATTATTATACATTCATTACAATAACACAAACATAATACTGACGAATAAATGCCGTGCCAACAGCGGACGGTACATTGGAGCCGCGCGCCGCTCGATGATAACGGGATCTCATACTCGTATAGATATAAGTACATCGGCGCGCGAGCAGCTCAACGCCGCCGCCCGGCCGCCGGCCGATCTAACGTCAGTCCGTAACAAACGCTTACGCGACGCGGAGCCCACGACGCTCTATGCAATTTCAACCTCATGCGCTTTGTTTACTTTTTACGTCTTCATTTTATAACTGTCATTCTTATTTCATTTCTTTGCTTAATCACTGCTTACATCGCCTTCTTATATAAAATAAATGTGGACTGTGTATTGGTGTCAATAAACATTAGTTGTGAAGTGTACGGATTTATTTCTTTGGACTATCACCACCACCTCAACTGGTAACTACTACACCCCATCTTCCACAACTGGTGACCCCGACTGAAACGCCGTAAGAATACCTAAGCCGTATATATTTTATGAAAATGAGTGACAGTTCAGACGACACAGTAAACTCGCAAAATGGCGCTGCAGCCGCACCTCGCCGCTGTCGTCGATCGGCTGAGCGCGTTTCCACTGCACCATCCGAGATTTGTAGGGTCGGTGTACGAGTACCACCTTTTTGGCCTGAAGAGCCAGAAATATGGTTTGCACAGATAGAGGGTCAATTTGCGATCACAGGGATTACATCTGACGCGACAAAATTTAATTACGTCATTGGACACCTGGACCCGCAGTACAGCAAGGAAGTTAAAGACATAATAATTTCTCCGCCAGAGAATAACAGGTACGATAAGTTAAAGTCAGAGCTTATTAAACGACTTTCTGCCTCAAAGGAGAAGAAGGTTCACCAGCTCCTTATGCACGAAGATCTTGGGGACAGGAAACCTTCACAATTTCTGAGGCACCTTCAAAGCCTGGCCGGTTCTAACGTACCTGAAGATTTCTTGAGGACTATATGGAGCAGCCGTCTACCTAGCAACATCCAAACCCTGTTAGCCTCTCAACCCCAAAGCAGTCTTGAAACTTTGGCTGATCTGGCAGACCGTGTTCAGGACATCGTGATGCCCGCACGACAAGTTGCATCTACTTCATCATCAGCACCAGGTTCCGTCATCGACTCCATGGCTAGCGAGATTGCAGAACTGAAACGAGCCGTGAAGACCCTGACACTGCAGCTAGGAAGACAGCCCCGTGCTCAGAACCGCTCCAAGCATAACACCAGCACTGGACGCAGTCGTTCTACATCCCGCTCAAACTCAGCGTACCGCAAGTATCCACTCTGCTGGTACCATTCTAAGTATGGTGCTAAGGCCGCTAAATGTCAAAAGCCTTGCGATTTTGGCATGGCGGGAAACGCACAGGGCGGTCGACAATGGCGACGTCTGATTGCCCTCTCTCCACTGGTCGCCTTTTCGTCACCGACCGCAGCTCGAAGGTACCATTCCTTGTGGACACCGGAAGCGATCTCTGCGTTTTCCCTCGAACTGCGCTTCGTGAACGACGAGAAAAGACAACCTACCAGCTGTCAGCCGCCAACGGAAGCGCCATTAATACCTTTGGTTACATTCAGCTTAATCTGAATATTGGCCTCAGGCGTAATTTCCCTTGGAATTTTGTAGTTGCAGATGTAACCAAAGCTATTATTGGCGTCGACTTTCTAAATTTCTATAATTTAACCGTCGATATTCGTAACCGCCGCTTAATAGATAATACCACATCATTGTCAGCTACAGCTCTTATTGATAACAATGTAGACACTGTTTTGTCTGTTAAGGTTTTGACTGGAGATACGCAATATCACGCGATTTTGAATGAGTTCCCCGAAATCTTGCGACCCGCTGGCACACCGCGCGTTATCAAACATAACACTAAACATCATATTCGTACCACACCTGGCCCGCCAGTTTCTTCTGCCCCTCGTAGGTTAGCTCCTGATAAGCTGAAAATCGCACGAGATGAGTTCCAGCTCATGTTGGATAATGGTACTGCACGTCCATCGGATAGTCCCTGGTCTTCGCCTCTTCATTTAGCGCCGAAGAAGGACAACGGCTGGCGCCCTTGCGGAGACTACCGTCAGCTCAACGCTCGAACCATTCCGGACCGCTATCCGATTCGTCATATCCACGACTTCACGCAGAACATTTCTGGTTGCAAGGTCTTCAGTACCATCGACCTGGTGAAGGCTTTTAACCAGATTCCAGTCTGCGAGGAGGATATCCCCAAAACCTCGATCACCACACCGTTTGGAATGTTTGATTTTCCATTTATGACATTTGGATTAAGAAATGCAGCTCAAACGTTCCAACGGTTTGTGGATGAGATGATGCGCGGCCTGGACTTCACCTATTGCTATTTGGATGACTTCCTGGTCTTCAGCAGGGATGAACAGGAACACAAAAACCATCTACGGCAAGTTTTTGAAAGACTGCGTACCTATGGCATGGTTATCAATGTCTCCAAATGTGTTTTCGGTGCTCCAGAAATAACCTTTCTTGGTTATTCTATATCTGAGAGCGGAACCAAACCTTTGGACGATAAGGTACAAGCCATACGTGATTTTCCCCCACCTAAGGATGTAAGGACCCTCAGGCGATTTTTGGGCATGGCCAATTTTTATAGGCGATTTTTGCCGTATGCCGCTCAAATACAAGCGCCTCTCAATGCCTTACTTGTGGGGGGTGTCAAAGGCTCCACACCAATCCATCTCACCGAAAATGCTCTGAAGGCTTTCCATGAGACCAAGGAAAGCCTCTCCAATGCAGCTCTTCTGGCACATCCAGATTGCCATTCCAAGCTTGCATTGGTTACAGACGCATCGGACGTGGCCATTGGTGCTGTTTTACAACAGCTCCAAAACAATGTGTGGCAGCCACTAGCTTTCTTTTCGCGAAAACTTAGCCCGAGCCAACAAAAATACTCACCGTATGACCGCGAACTTTTGGCGATCTACGAAAGTATCAAGTACTTCAGGCACATGGTGGAAGCGAGGCACTTTACTGTCTATGCCGACCACAAACCTCTATGCTATGCATTCCACGAGAGGAAGCATACCTGTTCGCCTAGACAGTTCAGGCACTTGGACTTTATAGCCCAGTTCACGACCGACTTGAAGCACATTACCGGCAAAGACAATGTCGTAGCCGACACTTTAAGTCGCATCGATGAACTGGAAGCTTCAATATGCCTAGCCAAGCTTGCCAATAGCCAGGAAAGTGACGCAGAACTTGCTCAATATTTGTCAGACGGATCCTCTCTTCGTCTCAAAAAGATGAAATATCCTGGATGTCGTACACCTTTGTTCTGTGACATCAGCACACCGACACCCAGGCCTTTCGTCACAAGAGAGTTCCGAAAGCAAGTATTTAAAAGCATGCACTCACTTAGTCATCCCGGTGCTACCGCGTCAGCCAAATTGGTTGCCGCGAGATTTGTATGGCCCGGAATTAGAAAAGACTGCCGTGAGTGGGCACGTACTTGCCTGGCATGCCAACGCGCAAAAGTAAGTCGTCATGTGTCTGCCCCTTTAGGCACTTTCGAATTACCACGTGAACGTTTTAAAAAAGTCCACATAGACCTGATTGGCCCTCTTCCCATTTCGCAGGGATACAGGTACTGCCTGACGGCTATAGACCGATTTACTCGGTGGCCGGAAGCCATACCCATTCCCGACATCACTGCGGAAACGGTGGCGAAAGCCTTAATTTCTGGCTGGATTTCCAGATATGGTTGCCCTACAGATATTGTGACAGACCGCGGTCGTCAATTTGAGTCCGCACTGTTCCAATATCTGGCAAAAACTATCGGGTTCCAGCACAGAAGAACCACCGCTTATCATCCGGCATGTAATGGCTTGGTGGAAAGATTTCACCGCCAACTCAAATGCTCTATTACATGCCACGCCGATCAGAACTGGACTGAGGTATTGCCTCTAGTGTTACTAGGCATTCGTAGTGCCTATAAAGAAGACCTACAAAGTTCTTCGGCGGAGCTGCTGTATGGCGAGCCTCTGAGACTTCCTGGAGAGTTTTTCGATCCAAGCGTGCCATGTACATCTGACATTTCAGATTTTACTGCACGTCTACGCTCATTTTCCGAAAAACTCAAACCAATCCCAGCGTCTCGCCATAGCAACCAAAAAGTATTTGTGTTCAAGGAGCTCTCTACTGCCGAACACGTCTTCCTTCGTGAAGATGCTTCGCGTGCCACATTTCAACCCGCCTACACAGGTCCATATAAAGTCCTTGAGAGACGAGATAAATTTTTCAAGCTCCTAATCAAAGGAAAGCCTGTAAATGTCTCTCTGGACCGATTAAAACCTGCGTACATATTATCCGACGCCAGGGAATTGTCCGGCGAAACATTTCAGTATCCGCCGATCGAACACTGTACAAATAATACACCAGACCTAAACCCTGACGATGTTACTACACAGGCACCTAAAACCACACGTTCTGGACGAATAGTCCGCTTACCAGATTTTTATCGCCCCTAACCAGGTCTCTGGGGGGGAGTGATGTGGCCTACTCCCACATAATAACGTGCCGTTATTTAATACAAACTTATTAAATATATATAACTTCACACTCACATTCACAACATTCAATAATAAACATCACTATCTATATTATATTATTTATATTGTATACACAGTTCCTAATATTTATATATGTATAAGTAATATTTATAATTAATTCAATTAATATTCTACACTTAATTATTATACATTCATTACAATAACACAAACATAATACTGACGAATAAATGCCGTGCCAACAGCGGACGGTACATTGGAGCCGCGCGCCGCTCGATGATAACGGGATCTCATACTCGTATAGATATAAGTACATCGGCGCGCGAGCAGCTCAACGCCGCCGCCCGGCCGCCGGCCGATCTAACGTCAGTCCGTAACAAACGCTTACGCGACGCGGAGCCCACGACGCTCTATGCAATTTCAACCTCATGCGCTTTGTTTACTTTTTACGTCTTCATTTTATAACTGTCATTCTTATTTCATTTCTTTGCTTAATCACTGCTTACATCGCCTTCTTATATAAAATAAATGTGGACTGTGTATTGGTGTCAATAAACATTAGTTGTGAAGTGTACGGATTTATTTCTTTGGACTATCACCACCACCTCAACTGGTAACTACTACACCCCATCTTCCACATTCCTGTTCAAGGCATATGCTGAACCTCATAATCGAGCACCGATGGGTGAAAAGCCAAATACCAATATTTCAATAATTTAAATAAAACAAATGCATTTTTTTATTTGCCGGCCTTAGGTACCTTAAACGCGGCAATATCAAATAACAGTAGGTAATCGAATGCATTATTTGCCATAAAGGCTCACTTCGATAAATCCCATGTATTTGTGAGAGAAAGTAAAAAGAAGTACCTACGCACATATAGAGAGTTCATAGCATTAATAAACCGACACCTAAGACTGAAAAATATGAAATAACTTGTTGAATATTAGTATAAGTTTTTAAAAGTTACATACATACACCGCTGTGTATGGGGTGGCAGGCTACATTTGTACCCCTTCCCTAAACTCTTTTTCTAGAAGACGAATGGAAACACACCAGAAGCAACGCCTTCTGAAGAATTGACCAATGAAAATGATTGGACTCTCGTCTTGGTCGTAACTACATGGCGGAAACCCTCTACCACCTTTCGGTATTGAAGGGGAACTTATATCAAATGGATGGATTTACTCGGCTCCTGGTATTGCAAGGGATCCCTTAGTGATGTCATCAGGACCAGGTTTCCAGTGAGGTAAACCAGTCCCAAGGGTGCTCCCCCAGCTGAATGTTCACAACAAACAAACAAGAGATGTCAGGGAATCAACAATCCATTATAGTTATTATTTAAGACTCAATACAATATTCATACAATTTTCAGCAAAATTGTATCGACGGACCAAAATCACAGCTGTCAATTGACCATAGTAAACGAACTATAGTGGTTTCGTTCGAAACCGAACAAATTCTCATCTGATGGTAAGCGTAAGATTAGTGATAAGATTGTAAGCAGGCTTAAGGTAGCACACTTACGTCTGTAGCGAAAAAATCAAAATTTAACAGTTTTTTAATGTTTGTAGCTAAGTTTTGTAAAGATCATGGTATTCACGATTTTAATAGTTATTTGTTATACATAACTGCAAAGTAGTTATTTCGCGCGAGTACCTACTAAAACCTGAGGAAGCGAAAGCTTCTCGTATTGAATCATAATCGAAGCGTATATGATTCAAATAAAGAAAATATTTAAAATATTTCAAATATAGAATCCTGAGCGTAGCGAAAGTTTTAAAACTATGCGACGCAAAACAACTTTGCTGTTGAGCGAAACATAGAATTGTTCACCTCATTTCTGTGAGGAAAATGCTATTGGTGTACATAATAGTGTTAATTTATATTAAACATTGAAAGCAAAATTACTTAATTAAGCGTTAATTTATTTCTTTGGAACTTATATAAGGGTTCGAATTTTAAAAAGCTTTTCGCATATTTCGAGCTTGTGAGGTAAAAAATAATATTGTTCATATTATCTTGAACAGTTATTGGACACCAATGGACATGGTTCCATATATTACCAATAATAACCGTTAAGAATATTAAAAAATACGTTTATCAATGTATTAATTTCAATAAGTTATTAAAAGATGTATTAGATGTTATTACAAAATCTATTAGTTTTTTTTAAATGTTAAGAATATTTTTTAACTTTATAAAAGGTTCATTTTATGTGTATAAAAACAACTCACGTTATAAAATAAAAAATATACACAAAGCTGTAAACTCGCAATATTTAGTTTACCGATTTATATATATTATATAGTTCTATTTCGCTCATTCGCATGCGAAACGATGTCTCTCCGTCCCACACCAAGTCTGACATTTTTCAAAGACGACTTCACCTTAACCCTGAAACGGGAACTGGCACTCAATGACACAGCTACCACATCTACATACTTGATGTCGGATTTTCTACTTGAGGGCAATAATGTCAGTCGATTACAGCCAGGTTCACAAACTTAAATCTATTTGCTTTAACACCGCTGCTCGCTCCACGAGCTCTCCCTTAAGTTTTAATTGCCGCAGCGTGGCACGATATTGGAAAATACCTTTGAGTCGAGCACTTTCGCTTTTTGTCAGACTTACTTAATGAATTTGAAAGTGCTCGATCAACCTTGAACTTGGGGGATTCTATTAACCATTTTGACCTCGACAGTATATTAAAGCGGTATAAGTATGAAGTAATTAATGTGTATATTTTAATGTGATTAGGTTACGGAACAAGCACGAGGACCACCTGTTATTAAGCGGTAACTTCTGCTTTCAACAGATACACCAGCAGACGTACTACACTTCTGCTGGTGTTCCTCAGGGCGTCGTTTTACTTTTTCAATTTTCAATAATACAATTTCACCTTCTGCAATTATCTTCTTCCTAAAAATATACACTCCGGTTCCTTGTGACCAGATGCACTCTGCTATTGATTGGATTAATGCAGACTAAAACCAAATTCTGATTAATCGTTCGGCCTAAACGTGACCTTTGAAAATCCAAATTATTATAATCAGAAGTTCAAGAATGATATGCAAAATGGACTGGTTCTGTCTTCTTCAAGTTATTTTCGGTAGCACACATATTCCTTTCAAATAGTAAAAAATTAGGCGTTATCTTTGAATAGCAATTATAATGTATAAAGAGAACGGAAAAGTAGCACAGTGCTGTGAAATAGCAGAGATTACAGGTGTTAGTTTTTTTTGGTTCTCTAATTATCTTCTTTGTTTCTCAAAATAAAATCTAAAATAAAGAATTGGAGATTTTAAGTTAAATAATAATTTTCAAATAGAGCCACTGTCGACCATACTGGTTATTATCAAAGACTTGCACCGGTCGACTATCCTCGTTTGAGATGTCGTGTCTGGTATATATAGGTCAATGTATTTTACACCAGGACAGCTTCTTAACCTGTACCAAGCACAAGTCCGGTCATGTATGGAATACTGAGGCCAGGGGGACAGGCTTCTGGGACGGCTCAGCAAATTACCAGCTCGAAGCCTTGGACTCCATTGAAAGACGTGCAAAAAAATTCATCGGCTGCGATGCTTTGGTGAAGACCAGTCTTTCTGTGTTCTACAGGATGCATTTTGGAAAGTGTGCGATGGAGTTGCATAACTTAATTCCTGCATCTCCTTTCCACTATCGGACTACAAGACGTACGGAAACACGGCATCCGTATATGGTTGACATTCCTCCTGTCCGCACAAAGCGATTTGCGTCCACGTTCATAATGCGGACAGCGAAGGAATCGAACACACTCCAAGCGTCTTTGTTCCCCGAGAATTACAATCTGGAAGTCTTTAAGTCCAGAGTAAATAAGTATCTTCTAGGTAAGCATGCTCCACCGTCGGCCGCGTCGTCACTTACCATAAGGTGAGACAGCGGTCAAATGCTTGTCTATTAACATTAAAAAAAATGTGTTTGTTTGGTAGCAGTGGGTGGAAGACTCCATTGAAGGTGAACCTCTAAGGGTGGGAATGTGTTGGAGATTGTTTTGTAATCAGCTATACACTGGCACAAAATAATTATGGTACTTGTAACCATCGTAACCATTTTAGTAAACAAATAAGAAGTCTAAGTTTCTTTCGTTGTAACATTTTTATAATTCTGTAATAAACATAATAGGGGTTAAAGTATGAAATTGCTGTTTTATTGTAATAGGTACTTCGAATCGACATAGAACCTTCATGGTTTGAGATTTTTGATTGAAACTTTCATATGGCAATTATGCTGTTTTTCTTTAAAAAAAATTTGCAACATTCGATTATCGAGTTTCAGTTGTTTTTTTTATTCATCTTAGACAAGAAGATTTGAACAACGGACCGCGAAGAAGCCCGCCCACACAGCTGAATAACAATGAATTGAAGCCGATACGAGCCAAACTACCCAGGAATTAGCGCTATGGCTTAATAAGGTTACCTTAACAACAATATTGACTCATTTGCGTCAAATTAATAAAATATGAATAATGTGTGCCTCATGATTTGACTGATCTGCAGAAAGAAACGCGTGTTTGAAACGTGCCTTGTAGAATCGATACAGAAATGAAGGAATATTGGATTGAATTGTGAAATGTGATGAAAAATGGATACCTTACGATAACTGTAAGCGAAAATTGCAATGGGTGACCCAATACCAATAAAAAAGTTAACTGTTGGTGGTGAATCAGCCCCGACACATGAATCGATCTTCACCATTATTGCTCCAAGACAACGCGAGACCTCATACATCGCGAGAAACCGTTTTACCTCTACAGGAATTGCAATTAGAAACTATTTGTCACCCCCGCGTATTCGCCAGATCTTGCTCCAACGGACTACCATTTTTTAGTGAAATGGACAATTTTCTACGTGATTAAAAGTTTTCTTCCCAGGAGGCAGTACAAAATGCAGATGAAAACATAGTTTGTCGAATCTATCTATCGACCTACCCTTTAGATGGCAGCAATGTATAGGTAATAACGGTAATTATTTAGATTAAATATATATGTTAAATTACAAAAAAAAACAGTACCAATTGGCAATTTCATACATTAACCCCTAATATGGTTTTGCGATTACTATATTTATAATAACTACTAATATGAATTTATTATTTTTTATTATAACAACTATTAATATTATATTAACTAATAATATAATGACTACTTATATTATAATATAATTTGTGTTTATGTACACTTTTCCTTATCTGGTTAGATAAACACGGATTCTATTTATGTGTTATATATAAATACCTATCCTGTTTTATATCTTGTTTTTTATCTGTTTGAACTAATCCATCCTAAAAGCAAACTTACTTAAATAAACCTTCGAAGGCCATATTTATTTATCCCATACACAATACACCTCACGCGCTTTAAGGGCCAGTTTCTACCCCAAACTTTTATCCTGTAAATGGTTACACAAGGGATTGTGTCGTATATCTCAGGAGATCTTGAAGCCTAGCCTAATGGCAACAGATTGCTGCGCAGCGAGTCCTTCCTCCTACTCTCGCTCTGGCTTGAGCTTCACCGCATGACGGCACGGCGTTTTGCGAATGCTTCATTATGATTATTATACCAAAATTTTCTTTAAACTTCTTAATTGGTGTCGTTAATTATGTAGTATATGGCTATACAAGGGTAGATATTAATCAAAACCCATTAAATCTATAAAACTAATTCCCAAAAAAAAGAAAAATAAGGTGTGTAGACGCCTGAGTGCAACAATGGTGTCTAAACACTCTACTTTTCATTTCGACTGTAACGAAAGTTAAAAATGGTAGTTTTTCTACTTTTAGTATATTTAGTTAGTATCCCGCCACGTTATATAGTCTTTTTTAAATCAATCACGCCGCTAAACGAAACGAACAAACCGCGTCACCGCGGTTTGTTCGTCGAGCTATCATGATTAATATGTATTTTTTTACCCAATTCCCAAAAAAGAGGAGGTTTTAAATTTGGACCTTACTTATATTTTATGTTTGTTACGCGACCACTCCGCCAATTATGAATTGATTCTGCTTATGAGCATTTTTTTGGGTTGATTATATCTTCAAATTGGTTACATTCACATATTATCTGTTATGTATGTATATCCAATGTGCTTTGCGCGCGTGGGTTCGTATCCTATCCTCGTCGCCTGAGGATTTGTTATGTATGTATATTTAAGTATATAGCTAGGAGCTAGCAACTTCCGTGGCTGCACCCACGCCATGTTTTTGTATTAAAACGAATGCGGAAAAATAATCAGTAATAGGTATTTTTTCTCCTGTATAGCTATTAAACCTTTTGGTAGGACGAGATAATGGCAAGGGACCGAAAAATGTCTCGTATGTTTCGTGAGATATAGCATTGATTGGGGAACCACTATCTATTTCAAACTCGGTAATTACTCCTGCTAAGTCAACAAATTCAGTCATAGGCTTGTCTCGACAACATCTTATATTACAAAAAGACTCAACGTCATCGCCTTCATCCACAATACATTCTTTCTCCAGTCAACCAATCAGTTTTATCTGATTAGATGAACACATTTTACGGAGATGACCTTTTTGACCGAATTTTTTACACTTGTAGTTTTTGAATCTACACTGCATACTTTTATGGTTTGAGTTAACACACACTACACTTACCCCCGGTTTTTCCCGAGATATTGAACACGACGACGTCTCGCGCTGACGTCGCGCTCGGTGCGGCGCCTCCAGGTGCTGCTCCTGCAGCCTCACGTGCGCATCGCACGCTTTCATCCAGCTTCACCGCTCTGCTGAGAGTAAGCTCCCCCAGCTCTTGCGAAAACAGCTTGTCGCGTTCGTGTCCCGCTACCATACCTATGACAAAACGGTCTAGTAAGGTCATCGAGACCTTACTGGAGCGATGGCGCTGTCTGCCCCGGCTCAGATGCATTTGTCAAGTCGCCGTCAGATCTGTCACTAGTCTCACTGTCATTGTCACTGTTATTGATATGAGACAAGTGACAGTTCTGACGGCGATTTGACAAATGCAGCTGAGCCAGGGCAGACAGCGCCATCGCAACGTCAGTTACACGCTGAGGCCCGTGCTCGTCGCTTCGCGCAATCGTAACTCCTAGACGAAGGACTTCAAAACAGTCCGAAACTGGTCGGAATCTTTCCGGTAAATATATCGCGGGTCCTAGCCGTTTCATAATAAGTTAAAATGAATAAAACTCGCGATAAATTTCAAAGTGAAATGCTTATCGAAGTTATTAATAATCGTCTCGTAATTTAGTTGTGCAACTTCCTGCGGTTGTGCTAGATCGCTGGCTAATTTGTAAGACGACTCGCTGAGTGCGCTCAGCAAGATGTCCTTCCGATTTACGCCTGCTTTGTCCGTGCCGTCGTATCAACGATATCAATCCTTGGCGATGAAAAACTGCAAGGTCCTGTTCTTATTGTGTTCCAACCTTGTGACAAATGGTTAAATCTGGACAGAACACCAAAAGAAGTCGACGCCATGATATCGATGCGGGTTCAATCGTCGCCAGTGTTACGTATTTGCACTTGCGGGAACAGACGCGGGGACAATCAAACCACAGGCTAGGCGCACTCGTTTAAATACAATAACATGGCGCGGGCGCAGCCGCGGAACTTGCTATAATATTAGATCCTAGCTATATACCTAAATATAAATACAAAACATTATCAAAATCGATTAAGTGGTTCTTATGCTAAAGACAATGAACTGAAAATGTATATGCCATGTATTGTCAATAATTGGCAGGACATGTCCCGGTTATAAAGACGACTGACGCGAGTTCGAATTCTTCGTTTAGATAAAAAAATCCATTAGTTGTAATTTTGCATATTTGTTTAGGACTCGTTAATGCAATAATGACAATGTCATAACACTGATTGTGTTACCTAACAAGGTAAAGTACCTACCTAGGTACTTTAGTTTTATTTATTGATTTTATGTTTTCAATACATTATTCGAATATCTTTCGACTTATCCCAACCCCACAACTACGTGTGCACCACCCCTTTTAGTTATTCCTGTCACGGCCGTCGATTTATCCCCGCGTATATCGATGTATCGATGTGTGACGAGAATATCGGCTAGCCATTTCGATTGTGGCCATCGAAATGAACGGCCCGAGTTATTTGCCCTCGTTTGGAACGATTGTTATGGGGGCATGGGGAAAAGTTTGGATGTTGTTACACGCACATTTGTATTTGCACTTTTTGAAATCATTTTGTCATCGGGAACAAGGGCTCTTGATTGTGCATAGCGCGGTACACAATAGTGTGGAAACGTTTATCCTACCCTCGATCATATCGAGTTAGTACACTCAGCAATGTACTGGTCTATATTTTTTTGTTAGGCGTTGGTAATTGATGAATAGAATTATTTACACAGTTACCTGAGCTTCACGTCCCCATGTAATATTTGCCAGGTTTTCACAGTTAATTATAGATATATTTTATGGCTACACTTTCTAAAAGGCTTAAGCAAATGCAATTCGTCACAAGTAACCAACTGCTGTGGCCCCTCACTCTGAGACATACAGTTGTTGAGTCTCATATGCCTGTAATTGTACAGGCTCTCAAGGATTGCTGCCATTGAAAGCATCCTGCGCTCGCCCATAAAGTAGTGCCTAAAGGATGTTGGCGTGTTCCTTAAGGTATAAACCTCAGACCAGCTATATTTCTTAGTCCGTTTGAGTTTTAAACATCCGGTAAAGTATGGGTAAGGATTTTCTCCCACTAAAAAAGGCCAAAAGGCTATATTAAGAAAAAAGGCTTGCCTACCCGTTTAATAATATGTATATATATTAAATATGAGTATTAAACCACCCTTTGTGGACCCACCTCGTTGGTTTGACGTCAAAAAGTTTACAACCCGAAGAGTTCTTAGCGTAAATTTGGCATTTTTATAGAAAATATTTCCATTTTTGTTACCAATAAATCCATTTCTAAATTATTTGGGTATTTTCTCGTTTCAATACACGCGGCGTCCACGATCTTTTCCGTTTGTTAGAGTGCGAACGGCGCTTTTGAAATATTAGTAAAATACTGGATTTTTTATTTATATTAATTTCACCTATTATTAGGTATACCACGCCAAATACATACGGAAATTAACAAGCCACATTGTACAATACCGTGTAATATACCAATAGTTGCGTCTCTGGCTACGCACTGCTAATCTGTAACAAAAATGCATGTGGTTTATACTAAAAGTATACAACGACACGGCAAATAAATAAGACAGAACATTGAGGTATCTGATTTTTTTCTTTATTTAAAGCTTTTTATTTATAGCCGGCTAGCCTTTGACCACTATCTCACCTGATGGTAAGTTATAATGGGGTCGAACATGCTGTTAAGACTAACCTAGAATTACTGAGCCGGAACACACCGTTACGTGCTTGGCGCCAGTTCTTCTACTTGCGGGTGGTAGCTAGCCAGACGGGCATTCACAAAATGCCATATCACCATGGAAATCTAGACAGTGGCTACATCTTTGATCCCTTTGTAGTCCAAAATTGGTCCTTAGGGACAGGGTATTCATGGTCGTAAAGACATATCAAAAATGTTGATCAAGACAACCCGTGACCCGACTGCTGGCATATTATTATTTGCACTGCCATTGTCATTCAACGCGGTAATGCGGCCAGCATTTTGGGAACATCAACTGGAAACTGTTGTAATTTCATTAATATGTCTATAATATAACTATTTAGTTCCTATACATTATTTATCTGAAATAAGGTACAAATCCAGTTTTTTAAATAACATATTGATTTTTAATTCAATTTAGTATTAAAAATTATATGATAAAGTTACTGAATTTATAATTAATTACAAAGTAGACTTTCAATTACTGAAAAATCAGAAGACTAGTTTAAAAAAAAACAAGATAAATGTCACAGGCTCGGTGAAAAAGTTGAAAGCATTGAACCACTGATTTCATATGCATCAGTAGGCATTTGTATTTTTTTCCAATAAGCGAGCTAAACGATTCTCCATAACAGGCATAGGTATAGATTTTGATGAAATTGTGTATTTATATACTTGGCTTATACCCTTTAGCAGCACATATGGTAATTTTGATCTTGTTAAAGACTGAGGTTAAAGAAAGCAGTTTCCGAACGAGAGCGTTTTCACCCAATTCTACGACTGTAAAGCCGTAAAAACCATTCATCATAACGGGCATAGGTATAGATTTTGATGCCATTTGGTATTTGGCTACTTGGCTTCTACCCTTTTTACGCTTGTGATACTTTTTATCTTGTTAAAGAAAGCAATTTCCAAACGAGAGCGTTTTCACCCAATGCTACGACTATAGTGTAAAGCTGTAAAAACGATTCGCCGTAACGGGCATAGGCATAGATTTTGATCACTTTTAGTATTTGGATACTTGGCTTATACCCTTTATGACACAATATCTGAAACTATATATCCAGTTAAAGAAAGCATGTTCCGAACGAACGCGTTTTTACCCAATTATATGACTATAAAAAGTATAGTTCAATTAAAATACTATAGTTACTATATATTAATGCAAGAAAATTCGCTATTAAATTCCAGGAAATGGCGCGAGGGTGGCGGATGTAGTAATTACATTTGACACAAAAGTTTAGTTGCAATTAGCAAAGGACTGCGGATGCAGTGTCGTTTGCCACTGGCCACTGCTAATGCCTTCTGACAGGAAGTTCCTGTCGAGAAATAGTTTGTTACTCATAGAGTAAAAATACTTTCTTATATTCTTGGGAAATAACTTTGCTATGTTTTAGTATCAACATTTTTACATTCATCACATGGGGTAAGTAATGTAATTAGTCCTTACAATTCACATTTTTGAGACCACAAATATAAATGTTCTACCTTGCACAGCCGACTCTTGGAGGACTAATAAGCTTGAATTAAAAAAAAGAAATTAACGCATAGCCCGTTCATCCCGTGAATACTAACATAATTGTGATCGAACAAAATCTTTCGCTACTTCAAGATAAGAGAAGACGTAAATAATAATAGTATATTATTCTCGTAAATCTATCTTTTCACGTTTTTCTTTTCACTGGCAGGCTAAAGCGCACTGAAATAATAGCGGTAAACGGTAACGCGGTTTCTAACCGTCATCTACACGGCTCAGACCAAATAAAAAGTCAAGACAGAATGTTGTGAACAGAGGAGTGAGGCCGGTTTTCCAAACATGTGTGCGTGTGTCGGTGTTGCCATGATAATCAAACTACCTTATGAAAATAACGTTACCAATTTAATAACGTAATTAGTATATTAATACAAAAATAGGGTTCCGATGTAACGTGTCGGCAAAAGTAGTGTCGTTAAGTAGGGGAAGGGAATGGAAAAAGTGTTTCAGAAATAACATTACTGGGCATTTAATTTACATGCATTTATTTCTTGTAACTAATTAGTGACGGATTTTTTATGCAATCGGGGAAAGGAGCACAAAGCCCATCTGGTGTTAACCTGTAACCTCTGCCGATACAGTTCGTCAAAAGTGGCAAACTGCACTGCGCCCATCACCTTGAGACATAAAGATGTTAAGTCTCATGTGCCTGTAATTTTACCGGAACATAGAAATGTGAAGATTACTGCTTGGCGGTAGAAATAGGTATAAATAAATATAAGTCGCCGATTTTAAAATATTCCCATGATAGTTCCTTCTTACTTTTCCGAATGATTTCGATCCAATTTTGTTTAATTTTTGGACTCAATTAGGAAAATGAAAAAATAATTAAACAGTAACACTGGTAAGTGACCAGTAAAGCGTGAACAGTTAAGAACTTATATTTGCCTTTGTAATATCAATAATAATATGGTTATGATTCAACTCTAAACACAACAACGTTAAAAACAAAAAACAAAAACAATGGAAATAAGTTTTTTTTATAACGAAAAACAACATCATCTACTTCAATATCTTCGAAACCGAAAATCCAATACCAATGAAATGAATATGAGGTATCAGCAATTATAATTAAAGGTATCAGCTTTCCAACAAAAAATAAAATGACGGAGTTATGAAGTAACAAAGATTTAATCAAATAAATTAAATTAAAAAAAATACAACCGAATTGAAAACCTGGTCCTTTTTGAAGTCGGTTGAAAATGGACTGAATGAATTAAATCCATCGTTTAAATTTGCAATTAAACCACTGAACTGATTTTGATAATGATATTGCGTCGTAGGCATCTACGACGCAATATCTGTATTTAAAAAAAATACAGTCCAATTGAGAACCTTCTCTTTTTTTAAGCCGGTTAAAACACATTGATCAACTATTAAAAAAAACTAATAGCAATACGTTGTGTATTATCACCTAATAATCGGGTAAACCTTATAGGCTTAATAACGGCAACACCAATGCCACTACGCCGCAATAGTTCCGACTGACGAGTCAAGGCGTAGTTTCGTTGTACATATGTGTACTGTAATTGTGTTTGTACACGGCGAGGCGTAGTTTTACCGGCCTCACTGCTCTTTACACAACATTCTGTCTTGACTTTTTATTCGGTCTGAGCTACACGGTTGGTAACCAATCAAACGACCTTGGCGTTGATCCCGGTACAAAGATTTAATGTTAAATTTGGTTAGTGCAATTATATATTGAATACAGGTTATGAAACGTCACATCAGGCATGATCTGGTTACCAACTGTCAAATAATTACCCTATTTAAAAAATGCTCTTTTAACTACTTTAACACATACATACATGACGTACCCTTTGAACAAAGGCCTTCATCGTCCTTTGGGGGGTCGTAGTGTGTGATTGCAGTTCTTCAGAGTCTTCTGAATTCTGTTATATGCGAGTAAACAGAGCATTTTCAATTTAACCGGGTAATACACATTTGTAACAACAAATAGGTTTAAGGCTAAGTATATGTAATCAATGATCATACATAAGCCGTGCGCAAAAAAAAAAAACACTTGCACGCTGTTTTCCATTATTTTCTTATGTTGTTTGTATCGCATTTGTGCAATATTTTTTTTTCCTCGCAAGGGTGTTGAGTAAGTGCGTATGAAGCTCGTGAGCAACTAGCTCAATTGTATCATAATATACTATTACTTTATAAATGTCGTGCACAGCCCACACTAAGAATAAATCTTGTATCGTGTGCGTCTGCTCCTTTTGAGGACACCGTTATTAATTTACAACGAAGACATAAAGTTAAATTCAAAATATATTTTTAATATTGGTAATAATTTTATCTGTAGAGTAGACTTTCTGTACTTCTTATTATCTATTTCTTGTATATTGTGAAACTTGCCCCGAAAATGTCTGATATTTTCTACGAAGCCGTGGCTCGTGTTCATTCTTGGTAAATATTTACATTCCGAGGTATAGTATGTATAATATGAGAACGAGTATTTCAACTTGTTGCGTAATATATTTTCAATATTGGATCCTCTGAAAGGCGTATACATACTGAACTTGTAATAAAATTAAAGCATTTCTTAAAATGATTGAACGTCTTTGTTTACGTTTGTATTATTAAATTGTGTATACTCGAATATGTTTATGTATTGTGCGGAAATTTTATGTATGTTTTCCGAGGATCTTGGGTCCTCAATCTAAGGAGATAGTGCTCGTATTTAAATGGGAAAACAGTCCGCTATTTTCTTATATTGGAGAATTGTTTTCTTCTCGCAGTGGCTCTATAAAATTTGTTTGCTGAACGTGGCAGTACAATGTAGTATATTTCAATATTAAAATTTGTAATTGACCTTCATAAGAGCGTCGTAGACGCCTAAATTGAATAAATGATTTTGACTTTGACTTTGAGATGCTAATGGTGAGTTTTCTTACTATAAATATTTTTCCTCAAATTAAAAGTGATGGCTCATTGGTATTGGCTATAGACTGCCGCGCAACAGGTCCATGGTTCGAATCCCGCCGCGGGCTTGAGTTTAACCGCATGGTGGTAAGGCATTTTGCGAATGCCCGTCTGGCTATCCACCACCCGCAAGAAGAAAATCTGTCATCAAGCACCTAACGGTCTATTCCGGCAGCTGTCCTTGAGAGCCATTATTTGTAAATTAATTGTGATAACATCTTCGACCACATCATCACTTACTATCAGGTGAGATTGTATTCAAAGGCTTACATATCAGCAATAAAAAAAAGAATCATACGGTATCCATAGATAGAGGCTGGTTCAAATCATCATCGGGTGGCAGACGTTTACTTATAAACAAAGGTCTTCCATGGGGGAGTCATTCATTGTGTCTTCTATGGAGAAGCCACATGAATGACTATTAGCCTTATATCCATCGGTTCCCCGTGACTGATGATGTCGGCAGTCCTCCTAATGGTAAGCCTACCAACTCTCTTTCTATCCAATATCAATAACATTTATTTTGAATTCACTTAGATCCTTACAAACGAAAGCTTTAAAATTAAATTCCATTCGGCGCACGGGATCTGGTTATATGGTTAGATTTCGATGCAAGACAGTATGGCGTTGGAGCAGATCTACCAGAAAACGACAGAACACAAGCTTTCACTTAGTAAAAGGGGTTCTTTTAGAAACAGTTCTAAAAAAACAATAATGTGTTTTGCATAAGGTTATATACTCCGAATTCGGGGAGGAATTCGGGGAGGGATGAGGGACCAAAATGCTGGCACTTGTTGGTATAACAAGGTAGCGTCTACCAATCAGGGGATTATGTCAAACCCCCCCTTAATGGGGGAAGCTATGCTCAGCAGTGGACAATGCGGCTGATACGGTACAGTACACTACTGTTTTAGTAAATATTTGTTGAGGCCCATCTGGTACTAAGCTCTGCTCTTCTCTATAACAATGCATTTCATCTCAAGTGGCGAACTGCACTGCGCCCATAGCCCTGAGACATTAAGTACCTGTAATTTCACCGGCACCCGTATATACACGGGAATACAGTAATGTAAACATTAAAGTTGGCAAAAGAAATAGGTATGAGGGCAGTACTTCCCCGGAAGATCCCCAATCATTCTTTGATTTTTGTAAGTAGGGATCGACTCATGCATCTCTGCTGATTAGGGAATTCATTCTTTTATAATCATTACGTATAGGAACTTACATCAGCATTGTAGATTGAAAGGTACCTACCTAGTTATTATACAAAGTTGATTAAAATGGTGGGGTTCGCCATTCACGTTGCTTTGTATTTGGATAGGTGTCTCCAGTATAAATGACTATTTGGTTGATCTTGAGTACTGATAACATTATGCTGTATATTCCGTGTAAATCTTGGGAGCGCGTGGGAATGTCGGCTGCTTGTGCCGCCATGACAGTTTCGCAATTAGGCACCACAAAATGGCGGCGATTTAGAATTTCCGCGCGTTGTAATGCTGTGCGGCATTCACACCATGCTGTACTGGTGCATTAGCTATGCTACCTTGGCTTCCTATGTGGTGATGCCAGGTACATAGGCATTGCTTTTATTTAAATTGTACATGGTATTTTTGGAATGAATTGAATGAATGAAAAATTTTACATGGTATCCTATAAGAACATAATAAGCAAAATAAATGTTTATGCTTAGTTTATTGAAACGTAGCGCGTAGGTACGAATATAAGTAGGCATCTTGCCACTATTAACTGTTTATTATTATCTTAGATATCCATAGCTACCATTAGAACTAATATTATCGTTTGATCGTATCCAACGCTGTGATGTCCTTTAATTATGTAGGTGATCACCACAGTTCATATGTTGCTTTTATGCTGTTCTTACGTTGATGTGTTGTCACTAAGTACTCAATTTAATTATTTTGTTGCTACCTAAATTGAAAATCTAGCCCTATATTTATAAGGGCGTTAATAAACGCTGCTGCGTTAACTAACTTTCATCTTTCGGATAACATCACATATATAATAATAACACAAATACAAACTTTTTTGGTTGAAAATAGATAACTTCCAACGAGAATTGCCGGCAACCAGCAAACCCAGAATTACAACCTGGTGCATTTCCAATTATTTAGAAGCGGATGCTGGACAGTCGTATTTGTCATTTGTTTTGAATGCATGTCTTTTCGACGATGGTGACATCTGTTCAACACCCGCTTCCATAGCATAACAGTAAGTGCACCAGGACTTTATTCTGTTATTGTGGATTCAAGTCCCGCTGGAAGTTGTCTTTTTCATCTGAAAATTTTCAGTGTTTTCCCTTGGCATGCGTCAATGGTACCTATGTAAATAACACTAATTCAATGACAACAAAGCTATTCGTTGGTCAAAAATCTAATTGCTTAAGGCTACAGTGTACGTAGCGCTGACTACACAAACGTAGTTTCGTCATTTTTTATAAACAAAGTGTTCAAACCCTGTCAAATTTTGCATCCATATTTCTGAACTTAACTTTTATGCGTCTAGTTTACCAGCTCTTCGATTTATCATATATTTTATCTCCAAAGGTGAAAATAAGTTTCCATACAAAACGATTTTTGCGATTATGTTAGAAAATACATAATTATACGGAAATCTGGCATTGCAGAAGCATATTTATTAGTCTCAAGGAAGTGCAAACAAATTTTCACCGCCGAGTTTGGACATTTTGGTATTTAAAATATGTCAAATATGCGCTTATATGAAAAGCGTTACGTACGCTGTTTCCCTCAAATGTCAGGAATTTCTAGTTGTAACTATAACGTCTTCATTCGCTCAAAAATGTAGTAAGTAGATTCAGCATATTTATTCCAATGACAGTCCTTAAACCATCCACAAACTTCATTTAATAAACGCCAGGAACTTCCTTGAAAGAATACAAAACTTCCTGAGCTTAATAAAACGTGAACACGGCTTTACGTGACTTGCTCCTAACTTCCGTAGAGTCGGGTGATTAAGTGACTTGCAGCCGCGACTCGAGGTACTGATTTTGTCAAAGCTACTCTCGTGTCAAATTGTTTGAGATCGGGCGCGTTGTATTTCGCGTGTCACCCGCACTGAATAATTTTCAATTGTTTTGAATGGAACTTGAGGTGATGTAAGTCGCTGGAAGATTTAGTAAGTAGGTAAGAATCTTACTGTATTCGGGTCCAGAATTTCAAGTATTATAATAACCCAAATATTACATCCGTATCAACCTACGTGACTCTCATGTTTTTTTTTCTAGACATTAGAGAGAATTACAATGAAAAACTAATCCAACGTGACATAAGAAGTAACGCGCTTGGATCGACGAGCTTTTATGTGGACCTTTTCAGTTATCTTAAAAAATAACAACTTAAGGATACAACACACACATTTATTTGATAATCCACTCAATGGGTTTGTAAGAAATGATTTTATTTTATATTTATTTATTAATTTATTTTATTTTATTAATCCACAGCTCTTGGAATTATGTATACATTACAAAAATACTTAAGGTCCGTTTCAGAATGTCCTAATAAAGTTTCGGGTTGCTACAACACATTAAATAACTGATTGATAAAAATGACAGTTAACATGCAGCACGTTTCAAGCTTTAACCGATGGATAGGCTAAATCGATGACTGTGAAACGCAAAGATAGTGTTTTATATATATATATTATCGTTTAATTATGTTCTGGGTAGTAAAACCGGAACTTACTCGAACATTCTGAAACAGGCCCTAAGGCCTAGTTTCACCATACTCTGTTATTTATTTGACGCCTTGTTAATCCTTTTAACGGACTGTTAACTGAACCGAGTGTCCCACCAACTGTTAATGGATGATTAATTCAGTTAACTTCATAGAACGTAGACTGATTTAACAGCTCTGTTATTTTTAAAGACCCATTAGCTAATGCCTGATTTAGCGTAAACAAACATGGTATGGTGAAATTAGGCCTTAAACTTACATCCAAAAGCGGACTAAAATTTTATAAATATAAGAAATTACACGTATTAAAATATCAGTTAAATAAACAATATAAATACAAAATATTTTATTGCTTATATGTAAATAAGATACAAAATAATAAGTTGAAACCCTGCCTTTAGTGTTACACAGCAAGCAGTGTCCGCCCTTAAATTTAGCACAATTTAAATAAAATATTGAAAAATATAATATAAGTGAACTTAAGCTATTTAAATAATATATAGTAATATTGTAGGTGCTTGTTGTGGTGTATGGTAATGTTTTTGTTAATAGTAATGATAAGTATATAATATGTATTTGTAATATATAAAAGTATTAAATGCTAGTTTTTTTTTTCTCCAAAAGTGCTTCTGTGTCATTATAGTTTTTGCCCTGTAACCATTCAATTATTATAGGTATAAGTTTGTGGAAGGTAAGTTTTTTATCTCTGTCTTAATATTCAGCAAGTTGTAGAACTTAGGTGACATAATGTTCATAATGTCGCCACGCAACCATGCTGTGATATCTAGGTACCGGACAGTTATCAGGTCTCTTATTAGTGACAGGTAATAATGTAACTGTTTCTGCATGATATCTTTTTATGCATTGATAAACAAACATTTTTCTTACTGATAAAACTTTGCATTTATTATACAGTTCTTCTGTAGGATGTCTGAATGGTAGGGCGAGCATCACCTTCAGCAGAGCACGCTGGGCGCGCTCTGCTTCAATTATGTGAGTCTTTGCTGCTCCACCCCAGGAGCTGATGCAATACCCTATAACAGATTCTCCAAGAGCTTTGTAAGTTCGCAATAGAAGCTTTTCATCTGCAACTTCACGAAGCATCTTAAAAACGTGAATTAACCTTCGTATACGTTTAGACAATTTCAATGTGAATACAATACTTAAAATGAAGTATATTTCAGACGACACTAAATAGGATATTTTATAAGCACATTTGTATGATGGTGTGTATGTGATTGTGTGAGTGTAAAAGCATAGTAAAACCAGAAAAGTTAGCTTGGAGGCTCGTAGGAGATTTAAATGCCTACTCTACATGACATGATACATGAACCCTGAGGACACTACACTCCTTTTTTGGGAAATCGTGTAAAAAATATGACCAAACTACGATTGTATGTCAGGACTATGATTACACAAGCCTTAAATATGCCTTCTTTATGATGATTCACCTTCATCACTCGAGGCTCCTACCTGCTTCGTCAAATTTGATAAGATGAAATTAATTAATAAAGACCCTCTTAATGCCGCTTTGGATTACACGCTCCAAGATGGAGGTTATGTTTGTTCTTAACATGCTAAAACCTTTTAGGAGATAAGGTATAGACCGCACATCTATTTAATATATATTATTTAAAAAAAAATTAAGCATCGCATTCCAAATCTACAGATTGCGGTGCCGCAGGTCCAGGGTTCGAATCCCACCGCCGGCTTGAGCTTCACCCCAAGTTGGGAGGGTATTTTACGAATGCTCACTTGGCTACCAACTTCAAGTAGAAAATCTGTCACCAAGCACCCAACAGTGTGTTCGGGCAGTACTCCTTGAGAGCTAGTAAAATTACAAGCATGAGACTCAACAACTATATGTCTCAGGGTAACAAGCGCAGTGCAGTTTTTCACTTGTGACGAAATGCATCTGTTATACGCTGAGGTTTTGAAGCGCTCGTGGCATAGTTTGCTTAGCCATTCTTAACCGATTAGCAAAGCCTGCCACGGTCATGAAATGGATGGGTGACCGCTAGGGACATTTCCATTGAGTGCTTCGGCGCTTCAGAAGGCACGTTGAGCCGATGATCCCGGTTGTTGTCTTAGGATGGCAGTCGTTATAGCATGGTGGTAGGGCATTTTGCGAATGCTCGCCTGGCTAGCTAACACCCTAAAGTAGAAAATCTATTGCCAAGCTCCTAATAGTGTGTTCCGACAGCTGTCTTTGAGAGCCAGTAATTCTAGGTTAGCCTAAACATGTTCGACTTCATCATCACTTACCATCAGGTGAGATAGTGGTCAAAGGTAAGCTTACTAGCTATATAAAGCTTACCGCTTAACATCAGGTGGTCCTTGGGCTTGATACGTCACAATAACATAGGAATAGTCTATAAGGTACCTGACCAGGTACATAATCAAATAAATATGATCAGAAAGAGTTTTCAATAGCATCTCCGAAACTTAAAATTTTCTTTCCAGGTAGGTACTTATTTAGTTTCGTTCTTTCATGATTTCTCTCACTTATTCTTGAATTCGCAACCAGTTAAACATTTCCACATGGTGGAATCGTGCGCAATACGCGTAAATCGCACATCCTCGTCTACCCCCGTCCGCTCCCGCCCTTACCGCCCTAATGGCCTCGAAGTGTACCCAAATACACGGTAAATATAGGGAGAGAGTTATACAATTCAAACAGTAAGGATACGTCATGAAAATAGGTTGTTTTCATACTTTACAATAAAAAACACCTATTTTACTGCAATGATGCCTGCTCCACGGATTACAAAATTACAACTAGGAGAAAAATTGTAGTCATGTACGGTATTCAAACCCGCGCCATCCACTCCTATAGCCAGGATACTTATTGCTAGTATTTATTTCCATTTAATATGTATTATTTAATTTTAAACCGTTGCCATTCCTACATAAATCTATGAATTGACAATTCAATCGAAAGATCATCAAACGCGACCATTGAAAATCAAGTTTTATAATGAAAGCACGAATAGAGCCCATTAATGAAAGTATTTTTCAAAGTTTTGTGAAAATCACTAAGAGCAACCAACATCGATGTAACCCAAATTTATATACATTATTACAGATATACATTCTTTTTAATTCTGAACCCTAGCGCTTGCAGTACAGCTTGCTTAGTCGTTCTTAAACGATCAACTACATAAGTTAATCAACGTCAACAGCCTGAACAACATCTTGGACCACTTGTTGAAAGGATAGCCCATATATTATATATAAAGTTAGCTATAAAAATGGTTGATATCAAATTATTATTTTCATGAGCCAGAGACTCATAAACAGAACAGAGTTATAAAGATTTAATTTACATACGCCTGTTAAAGTAGACTGAAATAATCAGAAAACATGAGCCAGAGAAATAAAAAAGCCCTAATATAAATGTACCAATCTATTGAACTAAAACCGTCAAACCGGTCACCGCTTTGACGCGTTTGAGCACCGCTGTACTAGCCTCAGCCTGTCTCATCCGCCGCTGAGCATATAGTCGCACTACATTACGGTGATATAAAGTCAAAAGTTGTGAAAAGACAAAATTTGAACACGTTTTTAGAAAGAGTGTACTCCTTACAGATGAATAAAATTTATAATATTTAGACAATTACTATACCTGATCCGAAAACACGTTTCCATATATTTCTCTCTATATCATGAATACGCTCAATTAAGTTTTGTGTCTATATAGAAAATCATATTAAATCAAATCTAATTTCTAAATATTTTGAAGCAGCATTAGTCTTTCTTAGTTCTCGCGTGCGCAATGAGGTCTCTCCGTCCTACGCCCTCGGTTCGACCGTTTTCAAAAACGTGATTTGATTGTGAATATTGAAATGTTTTGTGTTTGAGTCTAGACTCATATTTTGAAATTTTGGCTTGAGTCTACACTCGAAATGGTCTCTAAATTTTAGACTAAGGCTTGATTTCCTCTGATACTGACATTGATCGCGGACGTCGTAGGTCGAGCGTATATGAATAAACACTATGTTATATAAGAAATAGCATTGTGACCCTGATATCAGTAGGATTATTCTGTGTTGAGTATTTGCGATCGTTGCAATTTATTACCTTCGCGCGACGCGTTATTTCGCTCAACGTGACGTAGGAAGAAAGCAAACTTCCGTCCTACGCTGACGCTAGTCATAGTGCGGTTCCTCATAGGACATGTTATTTATTCGTTAATACGACTGACGTCATTGTACAAAGAAGCCAAGCCTAAATACTACTAGGTAAAAAGCACTCATTTGTATAAACTGCAACAAAAATCTTACAGTATAAAAACATAGTGCAAGATGTCTTACTGCCAGTATCCCAGTATGGTATTTTCGAGCTTTTAACGTATTTGAATAAGTCCTCTTCTGTACTCTATGGTGAAACGATATCGAAATAGTTTCTTTGAGTATCGCTTATCGGGATTTACAAGGATTCGATTGAATTTTAATAGAAGTGAGTATGTATTGTTTACATTTCCGGTATTTTTTTGAGGATCGTACTGTTCCTGTGTTTTTATTTGGCTTCGGATTTTCGAATTGTGTATTCGTGAGTCCTTTTTTTAATCTGAAAGGCTAACTCTAAACTTGTATTTTTTCGCATTAACGCTTGCTATTTAGAGCTATCGGGTTGCATCATCGTAAACGAATTTAAAGCTAATTGAAAATTTAATCTTGTTTGTAGCTTAATTCAGGCTGCTCGAAGGTTTAACAATAGGAACGAACAGGTAAATTTAATTACAAAATTACAAATTTAGGAGAGGAAAAATTATAGTAATGTGCCGGATTCGAACCCGCATCATCCTCCCCCATAGCCGGGGTATGCTCTGACCGATTGAGCTAACATGACTCATAACTCTAATTTATGCTCTTGTTCTTTAACAATCGTATGGGGATGGATGGGAAGTTGATTTATCCATATACCATCCCCATAACTAAGGTTACAGAACGAGAGGAAAAATTAGAAATGAGTCATTGTCATGTTAGATCAACTGATCAGATCATACCCCGGCTATAGGACTGGATGACGCGAATCTCACATATGACTAAATTTTTTCCTTTCGTAAATTTGTAATGTAATCCGCAGGGCATGCGTTATTGTAAAAGTAAACATTTTACTCACTCCGATAGTTTAATTGGCGGAGCATATCAGGGACAGATGGTCGACAGTTAGAATGCCGATCGTATTTGAGAAAGAAAAAAATTTTGCAATAAAAATGGAACCGAATTCAACTCTCAAAAGTGTGATATAACTTGTTGAAGTCGGTAACATAATAGTTCCATTTTATTGCTAAAAATTGTTTCCCATTTTAGTGTCCCTTGCTACTTACGGGATCGATTGGCATTCACTGGCAAAGACTATATCATCAAGATAGGAAAAAACTTTTCAGTTATTGGAGTGTAACTCAAAAACGGCATGATCAATTATGATGAAATTCAAAGCGGACCACACGGCAAGCATCACCTTTCAAATAATAAAGAAACATCTAAATCGGTTCTCCCAGTAAAAAGTTCTGAGGTAACAAACACGGCAAGCATCACCTTTCAAATAATAAAGAAACATCTAAATCGGTTCTCCCAGTAAAAAGTTCTGAGGTAACAAACATAAAAAATAAAAATAAATTCAGACGAAATGAGAACCTCCTCCTTTTTTGATGTTGGTTAAAGAGGTCCCTTCTTTGTAATTTTGTAAGCTCATAGGTTAGCCTTTGGCCACTATTTCATCTGGTGATAACTGATGATGCGGTCGAAGTTGTTCCTCAGGCTAACTTCTGAATGAATATGAGTGTTTATAAAGGTGTGTCTTACCATTCGTTTGGATCATGAGCCTACGTTTGGGTCTGCGGTTTTGAAATAATCCCTACCGCACCAATATACCATACTTATCCCTGTAACTTTGGAAGTTACATTACAAGAAAACTCATTTTGCATGCATTGCTTTAATTGTTTTGAATCTCTTAAAGGTAACAGGGAATGTGCGTAGTATAGTCTAAAAGTTTGGAGGATTCCGGACATTCTGCTACAAACGATTTCAATGCAAATGGTCTTTGTAGTGACCATACTTTATTGGATTTTAGAATTCATTTAATTTTTTATAGCTGATAGGCTAAGCCTACCCTTTGTCCACTATCTCACCCGATGGTAAGTGATGATGTGGTCAAAGATGTTTTCCAGGCTAACCTAGAATTACTGGCTCTCAAGGACAGCTGCCGGAACACACCATTAGATGCCTAGTGACAGATTTTCTACTTGAAGGTGGTAGCTAGCCAGGCGGGCATTCGCAAAATGCCCTACCAAAATGCTATAACGACTGCCATCCTAAAATAGAACCCGGGACCGAAGGCTTAACGTGCTCCCCGAAGCACGGAAGCGTTCAGTAGTAATGTCACCAGCGGTCACCCATCCAAGTCATGACAGCGGCGGACGTTGCTTAACTTTGCTGATCGGTTCAGAATTCAGATATGCTAAGCAAACTTCGCTGCGAGCGCTTCAGTAACGCCTGAATCTATCAATTACCAATACGTCATTATTAAATTATGTCTTTTATTTATATGTACCTGTGTATGTTATATATACTGGCACATAATATGTATATATGTATTTTTATATATACTTCATGTTATTATTTTATCCGATCGCTCTGTCTTATCTTCGTAATGGGCAACCTACAAAGCTAGATTTGTTGCATTCAGAACGTTTCCACCGGTGGTGTTTTACTGTGGGTATTTGCAGTTTAAGCCAAACTTGAAGTCGTAAACCGGGTACAGCGTAAGCGACAAGTTACCAGCGTTTACCTAATACTTTTTGTACTTGTATTATGGACACAAAGTATTAGCCAAACTACCTATGTGTATCTCAATTGTTTCCAAGAATTAAAAAACTGGTAAGGGTGCAGCTTCGTAATAGCCTGTACATAAAAAGACATTGTTGGCATTGATCACATATTTAAAACATATTAATTGGCGTTTTCAGTATTTGTTGCTTAAAGATATGGTACGTAATAACTCGAAATTTCGGATTCCTAACTAGTTTAATTTCTGAGATAGATATTGTGTTAACAATGGTTTAAAATGTACAACTTTGATAACCTCCATTTATTTATTTTTATTAATAGGAAGTAATTATTTAAAATATTTTTTCTCAAACATGCATATTGTAATTAATTTCGAAATAAGAACACACACTTCGAATTTAAGACAAATAAAATCAAATACATTGCAGGAGCGTTTTTTGAATTTGGAACATTACAGCTCTCCAGGAATGTTGTATAAAACGGCGTGCTGGGGTTAATACTGTTTGATTAGATCTCTTTTTCATTCTTCGCATACCAAAGTAAGTCTCTTTGCTTAGTTTAAATGGTGTTCACGAGGTTGTATAGACATAAATGCTTTTGCCGGCACAGATGATAAATAGAAAATTGGTGGCAAAGCTGAAAATTCGTCTTGATTAGTTGTTTACATAATACATAACATAAATATATACAATTAAAATGAGTTCCAACGGTTCAGAAAGTGAAATGGAGATTGATTGTATTCCACCAGATTTAAGATCAAAAGGCAAATTGGCGATGGAAAACCTACTTCAAGCGAAGTAAAAAAACCCTGCATTCTATAATTCTAATAAAAAATATTTTTGTATTCTACTCAATGAGTTCTAGGCAGTGAATACCTCACATGCTAGTAAGCAATTTTTTATGGATCTTTTTATTATTAATTTTAAATAAATATTAAAATTTCAGGTTAGTTCCTCATTCTCTTTACGAGTAACAGTAAGAGTAGAGACCGATAACATACGGTTACACGCGACAGGCAGTCAGAAATACACATAGACAGTCAGTGACGTCTCGTTAAAAGCGTTCTGAAGAAGGGAAGTATACCAGAAGATGGGCAGCAGCGCATTCTGAAGAACTGCTAATCGTGGGAATTATACCCACACCCTAAAGGGAGAGGTTTAACGGTGCACGTAATGGCGGTTGATGTTAATATCATATATATTTTTTTCTTTTTTAAGTCATACTTTGACCCAAGGAACGAAGAAATAGGAGATTACAATTTTGCTTGGTACAGGCATAAGAAAAACCTGCAGGCTCTTTGTTTTTGTGGTAAATGTGGTAGAGATAAAGATTTGTTTATTTGTAAAACATGTGTAGAACCATACAAACATGCATGTAGGTCTTAAATATAGAGCGGTTTCAACACGTGTTGCCTGCGTAGGCTTAAAATTGATGTTGTGAGATGGAAGACACTTTCATGCACATTGACGAAAAAATACATGTCAATATATAACATACGTGTAAATTATATGTTATATTATGACAAAATTAACACTGGATGTAAAAGGAGGAAAATTGGATTCTACCTCAGGAATCCGTTATCAGTTCTTGCCTTGGTCCAACAGCCACATTTGTCACCTGCACTGCAAGAATGTTTGTTCCTCGCCACAAAATTAGGTTTGCACTACTGTCTTTCTGTGTACTATTTCAAATGTTAATTTAATATTACTTATATTTATAAAACTTTTAAGGAACATATTACCATCCGACTACTGTTGAGGGAAGGTAAAGTTGACATATAATGGAGCTTGAAGCGCTCGTAGTGTAGCTTGTTTAGTAATTCTTAACCTATCAACTTAAGCAACACCCGCTGCGGTCGTGGCTTGGATGTGTGACCGCTATTGACGTTACTAATGAGTTCTGTGCTTCGCAGGGCACGTTAAGCTGTCGGTCCCGGTTCTTGTCTTGATGGCAGTTGTCGTGACATGGTAGTACAACGCGAATGCTCAACTGGCTGCTACCATCCTCAAGTGAAAAACTGTCACCAAGCACCTAACAGTGAACAACATTGCACTGAACAACATCTTCGACCACATCATCGATTACTATGAGGTGAGATAGTGGTCAAAGGCTAGCCTATAAGCTATAAAATAAATAAATTCGAACTAAATATTTCCAAATGTAAACTTTTTATGTGTTGTTTGTCCGGATAAGGTTTCAATTCTTGAAAAATTCAATTCCCTTGCATTATAATGTAAAATTGGTACAAAAATGTTATCTTTGATTTTTGGGTTCAACGATTTTTACGAATCTTTGTCACCATTGGTCAAAGAAACTTGTTCTTCGGCCAATGGTGACAAAGATTCGGTCAAATGTTCAGATTTTCATCTAGCAGACTATTTGAAATGAATGCCCATATGGTTACTAAGTATTATTAGATTTTGCCTTTTTGTTCCTAAATTTACAAATAACATGACATGTTGTCAGCTGCGGAGGCACAGCGAGCTTCTTCTAAGCTTAGACAACTTAATAAAAGATACGTTGGTGTCGGTCTTGAATGTTGAGATTAATGATAGGGCTTGGTTGTAAGCCTGAGGTTGGGAGGTATAAAGATACGTAAAATTTCTAGTATGCCACTTTTGTATTTCGTACACAATACATACAAATTAGTTGAAAAAAATATATAAACATAAAAACTCATATTTTCATTCCATTCTAACGTATTCAGACTTGTACGACTCGCCCTTGACCACTTTTTTATTATTGCCTATTATATACGTTCAGTCCAAAAAGTCTCGGGAAATTATTTGTTTAAGGTTCAAAATTCAAATTTTTGTTTATTTTTTTGTTGTTGTTACATTGGCACAATTGTTTTTCATTTTGGCGCGAAGTTTGAGTTCCATCCGCTATTTAAATTAAATTCAGTGATGTTTTTAGTTATAGCGCATCTAGTGTGTATTGCGAATGTCAAGATGGAAGAAAACATCGAACAATGAGTCTGAAACTTTGCATTTCCAATAGAATTTCCTGTTCGGAGTTACTGCAAATAAAAAAAAGGCTTACGGTGAATCGACTTTATCAAAAACACGGGCTTGTGAGTGGTTCAAAGCGTTGAAAAGTGGGCGAGATGTGATGGGAGATTTGCCTTGCTCTTGTAGACCATCAATATTTGCAAGTGAAGTTAACATCGCAAAAGTGAAGGAAATAGCGACTCAAAATTCTCATTCAAGTTTAAGTGAGATAGTCGCTAAACTTTGTGTTTCACGAGTAGATCCGAATTATTTCAAATAATCACTTGGGTATGAAACATGTTGTCACTCGGCTAGTCCCAAAAGACCTGAATTTCCTTCAAAAACTCAATCGCATAAGAGTCGCTGAGGCTAAGCTAGACCGAGTCAATTGCGACCATTCATGTAATGCATTATTACTAAGGACAAAATGTGGGTATATGAGTTTGACATGCAAACTATTCAACAAACTTAAAGTGGCGCCTTCCAACTGAACCGAAACCGAAAAAACTACGCCAAATTCGATAAAAGTAAAAGTCATTTTGACTGTTTCGCTTTGACTATAGCGGTGTTGTGCGCTCGGAATTCTTTGGCGAAAGGTCAAACGGTAAATAAAAAAAATATTTGAGCGTTATGCTGTTTTTAAGAGAGCAAATTCCACAAAGAAAGCCTAATTTGTGGAAAGAAAATTCTAGGATTTTGCACCATGATAATGCGCCTTCGCACATGACCATGATTGTGAACTAATTTTTGACCAAAAACTTAACAAATACCAAGGAGCAACTACTTTTTCATCAGATATAGATCCTGCCGACTTCTTTTTTTTTAAACTCAAATTAACACTTCGTGGCACCCGTTTTATTATTATTTATTATTTATTTATTATGGTAATCCAACAGCGTTTACAGAAAATATAAATATACAAAATAAAAACTTAACATTATATGGCCAAAACAGGATTACACAAATTACTTAAAGTAGGTATACTAACAGAAAGACAAAATAGGTAGGCATTTATGAATGCACCATAAAGTCAAAGTAGGTATAGACATTTGTAATAATAGTGCTAGAAGATAGTGTATGTAAAAACTTGTGTGTGTGTTTGTGTGTGAGAATGTGTTTGTGGGTGAGGGGAAGGAGGGGTGGGGAGGAGGTGGTGGTTGATATGTATGCTTAAAATGTATCGAAACCATGGTAATATTTGGTGTGATGTATTTTTTTTATTTGTTTTTTAACACGGCTTGAGGGTAATAAAATAAGTCCAGGTTAGAATAATATACTTATTATAAGTTCGGGCTGCGCGACATAACACTGAATTTTGAGCATAGTTAGTGCTGACAAGCGGGACGTCAAGTAACTGTGTATGGCGAGTACGGCGGGGAGGTACTTGGAAAGCTAGACAGGATAAGAGTTCAGAGCAATCCATTTTACCGCTTAATATATCGTGCAACAGTATGGTATCATACTGCTTACGTCTTTGCTCTAAGGTCTCCATTCCAAAATACTTACAAGCCTCCAAATAGGTCTCAAAAGTTCTATTGTCTTTAAAACTTATGAAATCTACAAATTTCTTTTGTATTAATTCAATTTTTTGATTATGTACAATATAACAAGGTGACCAGATGCTACAAGCATGCTCTAAAACGCTTCGGACATAAGTGTAGTACAATACTTTGATACAGCTTATGTTGTTAAAAGTATTGCATACTCGCTTTATGAATCCAAGCTGCTTGTACACTTTGGTGATTGTAGTATCTATATGTTCTACCAGAGACAGTTTTGAATCTAATACAACACCCAAATCTCTTACAGAGCTAACTTTACTTATAGTAGTATTATTAATTTGATATGTGAAATTGATTGGTTTTTGTTTTCGCGTAAAAGATATTTGTAGGCATTTAGCAGTGTTTACAGTAATTCTATTCGTAGTATAATAATTATGTAGGTAGTTAAGGTCCTCTTGAATCTTATGACAGTCTTCGATTGCTTTTATTTTAAAAAATACTTTTTTTAAGTCTGCGAACATAATATGCCTACAATTTTGGATACATCTACCTATATCAAAAGTATAAGCATTATATAACAGGGGACCCATGGTAGAGCCTTGTGGAACTCCAGAACTAATGGTAACATAATCACTGCAAGCACTCCCGATGACAACAGCTTGACGTCTCTTTGAGATGTACGAGCTGATCCATCTGTGAAGGTCACCGCGTATTCCCAGGGCATATAACTTATGGAGTAGTATGATGTGATCAACTTTATCGAACGCCTTCTCAAAATCAGTATAAATAACATCTACCTTATTATAAATAGCATCCCTTTATCCATGCTCTGGAGCACGTAGTTGTCATTCGGTAGAAGACATAAAGGAGAATTTGCGGCTAGAACTGCACTCAATTCCGTAAAAAGTCTTTAAAAATTGTTTTGATGATTGGATTATTCGTTGGCGTAAGTATTTCGATTAAAGATAAAGATAAAAATACGTTTATTTGCTAAAACATGTGTGTAAAAGTGTAGATCTTAAAACATTTTTTCGTATCAACATGTTTTGACCACAATGGGTGTACAAATTAGAGAGGCGATTTGATTGCTCCATTACATTGGCTTATTATATATGGGCATACTGTTAATTTACAAAATTGAAGTAGGTATATAGACCTATATTGCTACATAATAACAATAAAGTTTATAATTGCAAATTATGTACATGTCAGAATATTACAAAGTTGACAGAAAATCATAAAATATAAATATTAGGCAAGTATGTCAAAATTTATCCTCTAGGAAGTCATCTATTCCACTATGTAAGGTGCTACTATAGTAGCCACCTTAGATCTTATAAATTAGAATTAGATTCCGAAGGAATAATACTTTAAAGGTGATAAAATAAATTTGGATGAATAATTAACATTTTATGTATTATTGGTCTTATTTGGTATTATCTTTTCCGGTACTGTCTTGACAGAGTAGTAATGCATTCGCTCAAAATTTTACGTTTCTTTGTATTATTGTTTTTTTTTATAAAAGTCAAAACTATATAATTATTTTGATTAGTATTATTTCATAAGAGCATGCTAAGTGAAAACATATAAATTATTTGGGTTTAAAAAAGATAACTTCCAGTGGGACTTGAACCACCAGAATACCGTCCTGGTACATTAACAATTATGCTATGAAAGCGGGTGCTGAATAGTCGAAATTTCTCCATCCGTTTGAATTCACATCTTTTGGGGGTTGCGGCTTCAAGTCCCGCTGGAAGTTATCTTTTTCCATCCGAAATAATTTCAATACAATGATTTGTTTTGTTTTTATTTGGAAGTAATAACAACCAGCTAAATAAAACGGAAATAATGGTACAACCCTCAACAAAGGACGGATGGACAGATGCGGACATACAGAGGAAGCTTAGTACTATTCCTTACATTTAGAGTTCCCTATGGTTCCGTTTTCTACTACGGCACCCTAAACAACACGCTGAAACAAAATTTAAAAACTAGCCATAACCTAGAAATTATTGTGACCCCAAAAACGGTTACCCCGTAAAGTACCGCTCTGCGCCAAAATGCGTTTATAGTTTATACTCGTAGTTTACAAGATGAACTATAAACTATACATACAGAATACGTATATTGTTTATAAGATACGTCTGACATCAAATTAAAAAAAACTTTTTTTTAAATTTAATGTCTTTAGCATATTAAAATTATTGTAACATTCATAATTTGTACGATCTTTTATCACAATAAACAAATTGAATGAATATAACGGTAACATGAAATTTAAGGACTATTTTGATAGTTCATAACGAAATACAAAAACAGTGAAGAAATTAATGAAGCAATACAAAAACCAGATCTGGGTCGGAAGTTAGTTGCAACGGGTGAGTTCCGCAACGATCGCGATAAGTTTCTTCTAATTAGAATCCGATGAATTGGCCCTTTCCAGTGTCCGCCACTGGGGACTCTATTTCAGTACTAAATAGTCTATTCAGTATTTAAACTTTTATGAATTCATATATTTAACAATTAAGAATGATACAAAACCATAACATTAATTTCAGGTTGGTATTTCTTTGATTGTGACGGAACAAGCACGACGTTAAGTAAACTCTGCCTATAAAGAAGAATTTCACTGCGTTCGTCACCCTTAGACATACAGTTGTTAAATCAATACGGCAGGCCAATAGCCATTACTTCTCGACTATCATTACTATTAGAACTTATTCATTATCATTACTCTTAGTACGAAACTTTTTAGAACGTAATAAAAAAAAAAACTTTTTGATTGGAATGGCTTTGCATTTTCCATAGTAGAAAATGGAACCCTAGTGTGACCTTTAAAGGGCTATATCTTTGGAACCGTTAGAAGTAGCCCATTGAAGGTTTCCCATAAAATGTGTTTGTATTGCGGATTGTCTACAATATAATAATAATGTTAATAGTAAAAAAGTGCTCCCCATACATGCAACGTATTTTTTTTGTTTTTGCTCCTTTGTAAAGTAGTTTTTTATTACATTAGCAAGCATATTTAGTTTACCCTGAACAACATCTTCGACTACATCATCACTTACCATCAGGCGAGACAGAGATTAGACAGAATTAAAAAAAAAAACCTGATATACTCAAATTTCAAAAATTAAGGTTATCAGGTGCGGTCAGAGTAATTTTTTGACATTAGTTAAATTGGTTGTTATATATAAGAATACAAAACATGCTAAAGTTTGGTTACTGTTTTCCACTGTGCTAAAAGCCAGTGCCAAAGTAATTAGCGACTGCGTTTTAAATGAAATTTTAATCGAGCCATCGACTTTTTATTGAACCAAACAGATCGGCTACGATCGAACTTTGTTGAGTGGAAACACCATTTATATTAACGATTCTATATTATATTAACATTGTAACATTGCACCAACGTCAGAAGTTTTTTTATTTTTTGTGATGAAACAAGCTTGAGGCCCACCTGATTTTAAGCGGACTAACCTCTGCCTATAAAAGATGCATTCGTCACAAGTCACGAATTTCACCGCACCCATCACCTTGAGACATAGTTGTTAAGTGTCATGTGCCTGTAATTTCACTGGCTCTCAAGGACAGCTGCCGGAACATACCGTTAGATGCTCGGCGACAGATTTTCCGCTTGAGGGTGGTCACTAACCAGGCGGGCATTCGCAAAATGCCCTACCACTATGCGGCGAAGCTCAAGCCCGCGGCGGGATTCTAAGCATGGACCTGCTGCACGGCAGTCCATGGCCGAAATCTCTGAGCCATCACTGCTTCGAACGAGATATGACGAGTGCCACACCTCAGTTATTAAACTCCTTTAAGACGTTTAGGTTAGAGAGCGTGCCAAAGAAAGATACATACCAGCATGTACACACGCTCGAAAACATTATACTCCTCATAGGGCCAAAACACACAGTTTTATTAATATGTATTGTATTAATCTTCCCGACTACAACAACGCGTATGAGAACACTTACCCAAGTCTTGCGCTGAAGTATCAGCAGTTGTCAATAATATGATAGCTCCATAGATTATTAAATATTATTCAATAATCTAATTTTATCTCTCTTCATATGAGTGAAAATTCCGGACACATTCCGCCGCATTCCGGACAAGTACCTACGTTTTCAGAATATCCGGAAAATTCCGGATGAATGGCAAACCAGTCTTCAACGTTATTTTTTGCTGTTCGTTTTTGCTCTAATGTGAAAACAGTAATACCTACTTACATACAAGCGTCAAACATGGGTGTGTTTTATAGTACAAACCAAATCCGTGGTACAAACTCCATCAATATTATTATAATATAAAAAAAATATATTTGTAAAAATTTACAATTAGGTATAATATCCTAACACCCTAGATGCGCGAGATCGATTTCTTACGCCTTCCACGCCCAACTCGTCAGTGCATATAAGCATCATCGTCAGTGAAGTAGGCACTTCGTCCTCTAGCAGGGCTATGGAGGCTTCCTTTGCCCAAATTCCGGTGAAGTTGTATTGTCGTAATAGGAAATAAGACCCTTATTCACCCTAAATAAATGGACCCGCACTTTAGGCTAAGTTTGGTTTAATCTGTGGTAAACACGAGTATATAGATATCATACCAAATCAACCAAAACCACTATCACATCGTAATCCCAATGGAATCATAATGAAGTCATTAACATAACTTATGTCGCAAATAAACTGAATTTTGGTTTTAAAATATGGTGCGTAACGTCCGTTATGTACAATTTGTTTGCAGTGTTATTCGTAATTGAGGGTAGTTACAAATTTGTCCAAATAATCACTGTATTGAGTGGGGAAATATTGTTTGGCTGCAGGACAACTTAATGAATTAATTTGATATAATCATGTTTCGTTTTTGTGGATAGATTACTTATGATGTAGGTACTGTAGGTACCTATATGTTTTGTGCCTCTTTCAAATTAACTTTACTCGGATGCTAAATTGACCTACATGTTGAGTCGTAAAAGGCCTGCCACCAATCACTCTCTGTTTCGTTTGTTTTTTTTCTCTAGCCACGCGACATTGGTGAAGTTGTGTCAAGCCACATAAAGATGAAGTTGAATTTCATTATATATTTAATCAAATGATATTTTACAATTTTATTGATTTTATATGTGCTGCGATGCCATACGATTTTTAAAATTTTTATATTATTTCGTAAGTTGCACTGTAGGTGTCGCTCCTACCCCATACGAAGACGAAAAATGAGAGTATTGTAATGTTAGCTCAGTCGGTCAGAGCATACCCCGGCTAAAGGGGTGGATGACTCGGGTCCAAATCCCACACATGACTATAGTTTTTCCTCTCGTAAATTTGTAATTTTGTAGAGTAAAAAATATATATATGATGATGATAATAAAGAAGTTGGCATAGTATATTAATGTATGCTATACAATAAAAAATAATTTTAGCTTGTATGTTTAAAAAGATAACAAATACAGTCGACTCTCGTTAATTTAAACCTGCGATAATTCGAACCTCTCTATAATTCAAACTTATCACGAGTTCCCTAGAAAATCTCTTTATATTTCGAACTAAATTAATACATTTTTATGCACTTGGTAATTCCAACGAAAAAATCAACGCTACGAAACAAAATGACGTGTTAATTCGAACTTAACGGCGTCAAACACTGTTGAGTGTTTCGTTCGTCGAATTCGTAAAGAATATGTCACTTGAACCCGGATTACTCGGACTTATAAACAAGTCCGAGTAATCCATCCGGCCGCGGAAACATATTAGTACATTGCAGAACAAGTTCAAGTTTGTATCATCGTACACGAGCCTTTGTTTTGGTAATGATTAGTTTGACATAGTACACTTCCGCGCGAATTGGTTTGTTTAGTTAAGTTTCAGTTACTGTTGCTAATTTTTTCGTTGTATTCAGATAAAATAAAAGTTTGTGTTAGTTATTAGTCCTTAAAGTTCGTTCATTTGATATTTCAAACACTCAATAATTCGTAACATTTTAAGAGTCTCTCGAGTTTCGAATTAACGAGAGTCTACTGTAATGAAGATGCCAGATTCTCAAGAAATTATCTGTTATCCTTTACAATAAATATGAAATCCTTTAGCAAGACAGTAATCTTTAGAATTTCTTCATGTTTTATCCTTCTACAATCTTAAATTTGAGCAAATATAAAAGAGTAGTGTATCTGAATACACAATGAGCAGGCCGGGGTTATAAAACAGGTCGTTAAGTTTGTTACACATGCAATAGACTAAACATGCGAGCCGGGTATGCGTGAGAGATCCACTATGCGCGTCCTCTTGTTTACAAAGATCTACGAAAGTGAACGATATGGCAAAGAGGTTGAGAGGAAGAGAAAACAATCTTAATAATAAATATTTTAAAATATTTTAAGACAACAGTAAATAAATATTTTATTAAAACACCTAAAAAAAAATATATATATTTAGGGACAATTCCGCCTAGTTACAAAAACAATCTTATTTTTTTCACCGGTGATGTTCTTATTTATCATTATCTAAAGCTGGGTCTCCAACTGACAGTTGGCAATTTTTGTAGTGCCAAAATGTGTTGGTGACAATATTTTTTGGAAAGCTGCCTCTGGACCAAAAATAAATTGGCAATTACAAATAACAACGAGCGGAAAAAATATAGTCATATGTGCGATTCGAACCCGCACCATTCACGCCTACAACCGGGGTATGCTGTAACCGCTAAGCCAACATGACCAATAGCTAATTTGTCATTTCCTTCTTAACCATCGTATGGCCATGGAGCGACATTTATTGTTCAACTTACATTGTACTAAAGGATGTTTCAGTAAGAGTGCACTTTTTCATTTTAAAATGAAAACACATGTTTTTTTGTGATTTTCTTATTGGATTGTAAAGAAGACATGTTCCGATTACGTACGGAATAAAATATCCTTCAAATGGCTCCCATGGCTCTGATGACAGCTCATTACTCTTTTCATGAAATTTTCCATTAACTTTTTCACATAGATGTAGCTGTATCTCACCAATGATGCATTGCATCTTGGATTTGAACTCAGGAATAGTTTCTGGTTTATTTGCATAAACCTGATATTTCATAAAACCCCAAAGAAAAATAATCATACGGCGTCAAGTAGCATGATCTTGGGTGGCCAGTTAAAATTTGATTTTATTGAGATAATTTGTTCTGGGAATCGTTGCAATAAATCGATTGTTGCGCGGTGTGGCAGTTGACGCCGTCTTGCTGAAACCACATGTCGACCAGATCCATGCCGTCCAGTTGAGGCCACAAGAACTCCGTAATCATGCTCCTGTAACGAATGCCGTTCACAGTAACTGCAATTTCGGTCTCATCTTCAAAAAAAGTGAGGCCCAATCACGCCGCCTGACCAAAATCCGCACCAGAAAGTTATTTTTTGTTTCTCATGATTTGCAAGAGAATTTTCTGAAACCCAAATTGAAATGCGCTTCATCGCAGAAGATTATTTTTTTCCAAAATCTTCGCATCGACTACACTTTGCTCCAATACCCATTTAATGAATTGCCGGCGCATGCCATGATTTCGGAAATAGCATATGTGACAGCTGCCAAATTTCAGAGTTGCCATTTGCACAGCAAAATTACACTAAATTTTAAAAGTGAACTTTTACCAAGACACCCTTTACCAACAATTTGGCTAATTTTTGCAATTAGCTAAAACTTGTTAACAATGACGCATAAGGTTGCGTTTTTTTGCTATTTAAATATTATTATTTTTGCTATGTAATGCGTTATTACAAAAATAAAAATATTTAAATAAATTGGCAAATCTTGTGTTTCCAACACGTGTTTGATGACAAAATGTTGCCAAGTTGTGGTGCTACGCAATATACCATTTGATGAGAAAATTATATTAAATAGTAATACATTTAGCTTAAAAAAAATATGATCCCCCCCCTATAGCTAACGGCCCTCTCAGATCTGTAGCCCTTCGGCGGGGGCCCGTAGCATTGTGCCGTTCCTTTCACTCAATTGTTACGCACTGCAACCAAACTGATCTTCATATATTTTTCGTAGTGGAATAAGCACGAGACCCTCCTGGTGTAAAGCGAAAACCCTTGCCTATGATGCATTTCGTCACAAGTGACTTACTGCACCGAGAAATAAAGTTGTTAAGTCTCATGTGCCTGTAATATGTTCACCCATATCTTTACCAAACAGTAATGCGTATATTACTGCATGGCGGTAGAAAAATGTATGGTTGCAGTATTTCCTCGGACCAACAAATACCTGTTAGGAATTGTAACTATTATTTTCTTACTTTTCTTTAAACTTTCGTGAACTAAACTCATATTTCTTAATCGTTACCGGGTCTATTCTACTAACCTCGACGTTTCGACCAAGTTACATTGACCGTGGTTAGTCAAAATATTTTTATTTTGATATTATTTTCTTTCCTCCACGTGGAAAATCAACTCAATACCACGAAACCTCCAAAATAATATACGTTACATAGTTACATATTTTCAACAAGTAGGTATTATAATTTCCAAGCACCATCGCGTGGTTTCCAAATAACACACTCATAAATTTATAGAGCGCCGAATTGTCGCTTCGTGCGTGGTTTGAACTATTTTTTTTTTTTTTTTTTTTTATGCCTGATAGGTTAGCCTTTGACCACTATCTCACCTGATGGTAAGTGATGATGTGGTCGAGGATGTTGTTCAGACTTACCTAGAGTTACTGGCTCTCAAGGACAGCTGCCGGAACACACCGTTAGGTGCTTGGCGACAGATTTTCAACTTGAGGGTGGTAGCTAGCCAGGCGGGCATTTGCAAAGTGCCCTACCACCATGCTGTAACGACTGCTATCCTAAGACAACAACCGGGACCGACGGCTTAACGTGCCCTCCGAAGCACGGAAGCGCTCAGTAGTAATGTCACCAACGGTCACCCATCCAAGTCATGACCGCGGCGGACGTTGTTTAACTTTGCTGATCGATTCAGAATGGCTAAGCAAACTTGGCTACGAGCGCTTCAAAACTCGCATCTATTTGTGCCGAAAAATGGGAAAAGACCTTTCCATTTTTCGTGCAATGAAGTCTAGTAGCTTAGTTGGGGGCTTCTATGTCCCCACTACAGTTTAAAAATCGACTAGTCCACAAAAAAAATATGTTGAAATTCGATGTCTTAATTCGACCATCGCTTTTCCCAACCTATAAAGATTAAAATACATATCATAAACCAAAAGCTATCTTTGTTCCCCCAAATCCTTCGAAGCTCCGAGCCATGGTCCCGGCACGTACAAACCGTTTGTTTTCATGCACAGCAGCCGCCCGCCCTTGCCGGTCGACTTCGGCCATAACCGACGAATGAAGCTTTGATGCGTGCTATATTTTTAACTAAAGAAAAATTGGGGTAAACTGCCTGTAAGCCGCATGTTTAGGGTGCAGTACGTAAGGTTGTGAAAAATAGTAGGTAAATTAACGAATATTAAGTAAGTATTAATATATGCACTAACGAAAGGACAAATTAGAGTCATGAGTACGTGATGTTGGCTTAGCGGTCAGAGCATACACCAACTATTATAGTTGTGTCAAAGTTGAGATAGGTCTTGAGTCGTTCACAAACGTTTCCGTTGCCCTGGCATTAAGGAGTCCTGCAGGAACATCCTGTGGCTTTTAGTCGGTACACTTGCTGCTGTGGGAGTAGTTGGTGTTGAGCCCGACATATCCCGGCCACCTCCCCCTGGGTGGACGGGAATGCGTAAATGCATTTTACACACGTACAAAAAAAAAGTTCTTGAGACATTGTTTTTGACAGATGTTCCACACATTAAACGACAAAACTGTATTTATATAAGATCGACATTAACTTTGAGATTCATTTATTAATACGAGCCTTTTAGGTTTTGACAATCATTACATCACATCCAACGGCAGTTGATTGGTTTCGCAGTTATCTGTACGGGCGCAGGCAGCGTGTTCGCCTTGAAGATGAATACTCTTCCTGGTGTAGCACGACCGTAGGCGTCCCGCAAGGTGGCGTCTTATCTCCTTTATTGTTTGCTTTATTTATTAATTCGATTTCTCACAACCTCACTTCTTCCTACCACCTATATGTAGACGATCTACAGATTTATTCTAAGGCTCCAGTGAATAAACTACCTGAAGCCATTCAGATTGTTAATGCTGATCTTGATCGCATAGCTAAATGGAGCAATTATTTTGGGTTACAAGTAAATCCCATTAAGACACAAACAATAGTTATTGGTAGCTCAAGATTAATGTCAACAATAGACTGGGTATTACTTCCTCAAGTTTTCTTTGGTGGTATTGCTATTCCCTTTAGTAGCTCTATAAAGAAATTTGGAATAACAATGGATCGCTATATGAGGTGGGATCAACAGTTACAAATTACCAGTCGCAAGCTATTTGCCGCAGCAGGATCCTTAAAAAGGCTGCGCAACTTTCTTCCAACAGCCACTAAAATTGCATTAGCTCAATCTCTATTACTTCCAATTCTTGACTACGCTGATGCCTGCTATCTCGATCTCACGGAGGAACAGCTAGATAAACTTGAGCGTCTTCAAAATTTTTGTATTAGATTCATATTTGGTTAACGCAAATATGATCACGTCTCTCAGTTTCGTTCTAAGCTCAATTGGCGGACAATACGTTTTCGCCGGAATGCTCATATTCTTAGTCTCCTTTACAATATATTGTTTAATCCTACATCCCCGCGCTATCTCAAGGAACGTTTTGATTTCCTTCACTGTTCTTCATACACTTTAAGGTCATCAGAAAATCTTACACTTGAAATCCATCCTCATACTAGTTCATTCTATAGCAAATCTTTCACCATTCAGGCTGCTCGCTTGTGGAATTCTCTTCCTGTATCTATCAGACAAGCACCGACTCTCAGAATGTTCAAGTTAAGTTAAAAAGTTTTATTTGTCCAATTAATTTTGTACTACATTTTTGTCAATGTCTAGGCTTTGTATGGGATAATATTATGATATGTATGTATCTTTATATAATTTATTTATTTATATATATATACGTATATATGTATATATATATATATATATATCATTATCTATTTATGTATGTTGATATGTGTATATATTTATGTATATATTTATTTATGCGTATATATATTATGTATTTATTTATTTTAAAAACTTACATCCTATTTTTATACATTTGTTTAGAAACTATAGTAAAATTAATTTTAAAAATATTTTTATGAATTTGTACTTTTTTCATTGTTAATTGTTAGACTACACCCGCCCCAACTGTTTTGTTTATTCAACTCCATCCTTAGGTTGCCTGGTAGAGATCACTTTTAGTGATAAGGCCGCCCATTGTAACACTATGTTATTATTATTTAATTAAATGTTATGATGTAAACTTTAATATTTTATATGTGGTGTAACAATAAAGAGTTTTCTATCTATCTATCTACATTGCCGTACAGCTGCTGACAAAACGGTAAGAGATAGGAAGGGGGCGTTTGAACAAATGTCTTAGGTAATCAAGAGAGTTGTCAAAACATATAAGAAAATATCCAAAATGGCAGATTCTAGCGCCATCTTGAATCTGACGTTTGATTTCGTGGGTCAGAGTGCTTTGTATGATAATGCCGCCATACAAAGCATTCCGACCCAACTGAAGCTCGGCCTGATACCTATATATGGACTGTTTCATTTCCTCCTATGGATGTCGCAAAAGGTGATTAAGAGAAATACATGAGAATGAGTAGTATGCCGTCACTCACGTCGTGAGTGGGGTGTTGTGATGCACATGGGGCGCTTAACATAGTTCTTTCTTAAATCGTGGCGTACAGTATCAACAAGAGCATTCACAATAAGAGTTGCCGTCGTGCAGGTAAGCCATAAAACACAAGTATATGGTTTTTTGTACCTCAGCTATCAGAATAAAGAATCTTTGTATTCTTATTGTATTTTATAAAGTACTAACCCCACATGAGTGGGAACAGAGTAGAACAATGATGCAAACCAATGGTCAATGCTGCCAGCATGCTGGGCACGACGCCAAATGGTAGTGGGCTTAGAACTGCCTATGAGCCTGCAATGGCACTTAGATTGCTTACCTAAATGTTATCATTGTGATAGCTGTAATGTTGTATATAGGTGTAGAGGTGGAAGTCAGGCTATGAAAATGTAAGCCTAGAATGAGAGTTTTATATCAGTGGTGTGGAGTTCTAGAAGTTAATTCATAATTTTTAGGAATGAAAGTCGGTTACGTGTTTAATAAAATAAATAAAGCTTAGTCACTGCCACGCACTAGTACTAATCTGGCAATTTTTCGCAAAATATTCAAAGGATTTTCTGGCTTTAAACCACGACTAGAGATAAACGAGGCCATGTTGTGTGTTGAATTCTGACAGATCGTTTCGGGAGCTGCAGTTTGTCATGTGAGCTAATGGTACAAGATACATTTGGGAATAGCCTTGCTCTATCATTGTTGAAAATGTACACGGAGATACCAAGAATAATTGTTTGTTAATCGTGATATCAATATTAATGAATATAAAACGATATATTTTATTGTTTTATTTCATGGTCTTCGTTAAGTCGTCTTCGTTCAATGTAGAATAGCAATGAAAAATAAAAGGTTCTACTTAGGGAATTATGGCGGGTTTAATGATAAAGTTCCCACAGATATTACTATGCTCACAGAAGGAAAATTTTATTACATGTGAAAGACCACAGAAAAGAAAAAATAGTATTATATTTCACTATGTGAAAAACATTTTGATTAAGAAATCCTACTACACAGTTTGTGATTGCTAAAACGACGAAAAAACTTAGAATTCCGCCTCTGGCAAGCTAGCGCCTGTTACCTGCGTAATTTAAATATATTAGCGCAAGTTATTAATAATTTAGTTATTTTATTATAAAGTTAGAAACACATTTAAATATAATGGCTCTGAGTTTCTTGCCTGTTTTTCTCGCATTGGTTATAAACATTTATATTTCGCTGAACGTGGCAGTACAATGTTGCATATTTCTTTATTAAAATTTGTTGATTGTTATACGCTTAAATTGAATAAATGAGTTTGACTTTGTCTATACAACAAAGCATTTTTTAACTGATAAACGACTCAACTCACTAAAAAACACAATGAAATAACTTGATGAAATTGGTAGGTATCATGCTGATTTAAAACACTGAGCTCACATTTACATGTTCCTACTTCGACAAATTGATTCATATGTTTCAGAGTGAGAAGTAGGTTTATTAAAAATATGTGTCTGTTCAGTGATGCATTCTCCTTACAAGATCGAGAAAATGAAACCAGACAACAGCAAGTTGGGTCATTATCTGTACTTTCCTCACCGCAACGAAACGTAAAATAACAAATAAAATGTTTGTATTAGACGAATCGGGACCTTTTCGGTATTTATTGTTTAAATAGAGTTTTCGGTATTGCACAGAAGTTTTATATTCATTTTTCAGCAAGTAACTGATGACAAATTTGAAGCACTCCGCCTTTGTTTGTTTTTATAGATTTCAATATATTTTTTTATTTGGCATCAGTATAATGCTCAATAATGTAACAAATATCCTAGCAGCCTAAATACTAACTACCTAATGCTCTTATGGAGGTCAATTTGAATTTTGAAGCGCTCGTAGCAAAGCTTGGCCTTAACCGATCAGCTAAGCAACGGCCAGTCATGACTTGGATGGGTGACCGCTAGTGGTATTGCTACTGAGCGTGTTAGTTTAATAAAGTAAAAGGTCAAAGTCAAAACTTTTTATTCAATTTAGGCGTCTGCGACGCTCTAATGCAATTTTAATATTGAAATATTGTAATTTTACTGCCACGTTCAGTAAACAAAATTGTATAGAGCCACTGCGAGAAGAACGGGCAAGAAACTCGGGGCCATTCTTTTAAAAATCTTTTAACAATGTGATACTTACTTTTTAAATACATGTTATGTACACTTTTACTGGTTCATCAACTATTAATTAACATTATTATAATTATAATTCAATATAATTTATAACAACTGTCAAAACCTTTTTAACAAACCATTTTAATAACCATTACATATAAACAAGGTTAGTTCAGTTATATCATAAAAGAGAATAATAAATCACTTAACTTTCACACAATCTTGATCGGGCAGCACTTCGTCGTTAACTACTTTGAAAACTACGACTGACTTGCTGGGCAGAGCATATAATTACAATTTTGGTTTACTATTAAATTATTTGATTAGAATGTGCTTATAAATAACTATTTTAATCATAGGTATTAATATATTAATGTTATTATTGATTTTATACAATTATATGTATTGAACAAATATAATATATTTAATATGACTAACGTCAAATCAAGTACTCTTATTTTAAACCTTAAATAAATGTACAATGGTTCAACATGATACAAATACTTATAAATAGTTCCTTGCAAGTCCTATTTTATTCAACATCTTAAAATTAAAACAAAGGACATTACCTAAAACGTAAATCTAACGACACAATATTTACATATGCTATCACGGCCATACTGACAAGTACTTCGCTCTCGAAGTACCACAACTTCATATTCAAAAGTGATTGATATCAAGTTCAAAAAAATTTTTTTTTTGTTGTTGTTTGAAAGTGTTTTATTTTATTAGGTTATATATTTTATACTTTTATCAATTGCCTAGACTTACTTGACTCCATCCACCCGCTGCTAGTGGGAAAAGCCAGTACCAAGCAATTAATCGAGCAGCGGAAAGTATTTTATTTCATTTTATACTTTTATCAATTGCCTAGACATACTTGACTCCATCCACCCGCTGCTAGTGGGAAAAGCCAGTACCAAGCAATTAATCGACCAGCGGAAAGTATTTTATTTTTATTAAGTAATACATTTTATTTTATCAATCACTTTTAAACAAAAAGCTTCTTCAAATCATAAATATCAAATAATACAACAAATATAACATATAATACATAAAAATAACTAAAATCTTAAGGCATAAGGACATTTCCAGCAACCACATTTTCTGCGATTAATTCACCTAGCCAATATCTTAACTTCTGTTTGGCAATAGTTATTTTATGTTCCGTAGATTATCCGTACCTCTCAAAGCAAAGTCCATCGTTTGTCAGAATAGATAAAATTTCATAAGGTATTAATCATTTGTTGGACTTTCTACTATTCGCTCGGCCAGCCTGACGACAGTCATGTGATTATGCTTAAAACAATATTGTGTTTCGCACTTCAAATACCGTGTAGAATACTATATGGAGTACTTATAAGTTAAATGGTGATGAACTTGCAACTGTCTAAAAAGAGACTGAATTTGGTTAGAGCTAAAATTTGCACCTCGGTCGGTAATTACTAGCGAAGGTTTCTCGGAGTTGTACGTGCTTTATAAAAGCACACTAAGTCAGTGCGGCCACCGTTTTTACAGAATCCGCAAAACACTGATACTGAAGTTTTAGTTCTTAAAACCAGTTTGCTGAACTACATTTTGAAACATTATGATGCAATATAACCTAACTTTCCACACGTAAAAAAAAATTTCTCAATATAATATATCTACTTTGAGATGCCCTTGTATTTGAGAGGATCGGTGATATCTTTGGAAACGCTAATCTCACTAGGACGCTTTTATTTTATTTTTTGCTTATATTCACTTTCCTGTTGAATGATGCCATTACGCTTACATCAGTAATACTACTACTACAGACTAGTACCATCAATTGGTTTTCAGATAATACTCGAAAAAAAAATTTGTTAAATCGTTTCGAAATTGTTTCCCAAGAACGTTAATAAAGCAGCCCTTTATAGGGCCTTACCAGTTTTAATAACAGTTTCAACGCTGCTCCATCCAAATTCCTCAGAGAGCACCACAGTGTTGTTGCACCAACTTTCTGCACCATTGTCGCTTGTTGCCGATGCCACGTCGTCGGTTAAGACAGCATCGCGGATTGCCTTAAGAAGGCCCTCTAGGATGGCAGGATCCATTCTGAAACTGACAAGAATTGTATTAGGAAAAATGCTAAAAGGCCAATCCCACTTCTGATGTTAGTTTAATAAAATAAAAGGTCAAAGTCAAAACTATTTATTCAATTTAGGCGTCTGCGACGCTCTAATGCAATTTTAATATTGAAATATTGTAATTTTACTGCCACGTTCAGTAAACAAAATTGTATAGAGCCACTGCGAGAAGAACGGGCAAGAAACTCGGGGCCATTCTTTTAAAAATCTTTTAACAATGTGATACTTACTTTCTAAATACATGTTATGTACACTTTTACTGGTTCATCAACTATTAATTAACATTATTATAATTATAATTCAATACAATTTATAACAACTGTCAAAACCTTTTTAACAAACCATTTTAATAACCATTACATATAAACAAGGTTAGTTCAGTTATATCATAAAAGAGAATAATAAATCACTTAACTTTCACACAATCTTGATCGGGCAGCACTTCGTCGTTAACTACTTGCTTAAAGACGACTGACTTGCTGGGCAGAGCCCCTTTCAAATAACAACTTCGACAGTCAATATCAATACTTTTAAATAATTACAATTTTGGTTTACTATTAAATTATTTGATTAGAATGTGCTTATAAATAACTATTTTAATCATAGGTATTAATATATTAATGTTATTATTGATTTTATACAATTATATGTATTGAACAAATATAATATATTTAATATGACTAACGTCAAATCAAGTACTCTTATTTTAAACCTTAAATAAATGAACAATGGTTCAACATGATACAAATACTTATAAATAGTTCCTTGCAAGTCCTATTTTATTCAACATCTTAAAATTAAAACAAAGGACATTACCTAAAACGTAAATCTAACGACACAATATTTACATATGCTATCAAGCGCTTCCGTGCTTTCAAAGAAACGTTAAGCCGTCGGTCCCAGTTGTTGTTTTACGATAAACATTGTGGTAGGGCATTTTGCGAATATTCGCCTGGTTAGTTACAGCCCAAGTAAGTCGTCAAGTAAAATATCCGTCACCAAGCACCTTACAGTGTATTCCAGCAGCAGCTTCTTGAGATGAGAGTTAGTAATGAACAGGCCTGTTATTTTATTTTACATACAGTTGTATGTCTCAAGGTGACGGGCGCAGGGCAGTTCGATGAAATGCATCTGTTATAAGCAGAGGCTATTGCTTAACATCAGGTGGGCCTTGTGCATGTTCGGTCAGAATCACATATTAATTATACGTTCATCATACGTACAGTCGCCTGCAATAAGAAGTATACACATTGTAATTTTCAAAATTGTGGCAAAGTTTATCTCACAACGTTCATAAAACAAAAATCTTTGTTTAAGCGTGGGATATACGTAGAAATACATCATACATACAAAACCGTAGACCGACAGACAGATAAAAGTGGCGGTGATATTGCTTCGTTTTTCCTCAATAAATGTTAAATTTAATAGTAGGTTTACATTTATAGATGTACACAGTAACTTGGGGCTGTAGATTTCCTTTGAAGACAAGCAAATGATAAATCACCCTGTGCTATCTGTGGGGACGGTAATTAACTAAATATAACGACAATTTAATTAATTGGGCCGCTATCGTGACTGTGGCATGTTATCATAATACGATAGACTTATCTTTTATTCGTGTATTCGTCACTTAAATTCTTATTCTAAATAGATTCTTATTTTTTTCGTGTATTCGTCACTTAAATTACCATAAACAAATATATTAGGTACTTCCTTTCAGAAGACGTATTTTAAACTAGATTATGATGTTTTTGGAACCAGAAGTGGGTTGAGTAAAAAGTAATACAAAGAGAACACCATTTTGATAGTACCTAATGACTAATAATTAACATGATAGGTACGTACCTATCATGTTAATTATTAGTTATAGATAGGAATAATTAATAAATTACCTTATTTTTAAATAAATTTTTAATAACCGAGAGATTAATTCATATACGAGTACGTCAGTCGTCTCCAACAGTCGATGATAAAATGACGCTCACCCCTTTCTCCCCTTTAACAAGCTCTTTTACCTAGAGGATATAAGGTAATATTGAGTAGAAGCCCAACTCCCTCCTCTTAAAACTATTATGGAACACCAACGTCATTATTTCAAGTTTAAAATATTGATACTTGGATTCGTACCACAAAACAATAGTGTTCATATAGCGCTGTCTCTATCCCACAAATGACTAGATTCAATGCATGCAGCCTGCTCTCACGTTGAAGTTCTAATATAAGTTTACTATAGTGATATGTGGTAGTGCGAATTAAAATTTAAGGTTTCTATAAGACAGAATTAAGACTGAATTAAGTTGGTGTTGTCTATCTTCCGAAAGCACATTAAAATAAAAGATTATAGGCCTTAAGACATTTATGTACTGGGAGAGTCTAGATTACAATTTAGCATCATAACGTTACGTTTCGAAATGAAAACATATAAATAAGTACGTAGAAAAATAAGCTATCATAACATATCCCTGAAATAATTTATAGAAAATATACGAAAAATTTTAAATAATTGGTGCTAGAAATGTCAGGTATTACACAAATATTGTTAATATGTGAAGAGGTAACTTAATTATTGAAAAATAGATTTATCAATCTCTTGGCATATAAGTACGGCATATATCGCATAGGATAGAAAAGTAACCATATCATATCATAAAATGGAATTGTTTGGAAAGTTCAGTGTACTGAGTAATATATTTTTAACCGACATCCAAAAAAGGAAGAGGTTCTCAATTCGTCTGTATTTTTTTTAATTAAAAATGCGTCGTTTATTGTCTTGCTTGAAATTAAAAAGTAATATAATTAATATGAATTTGATGACGCTCAAATTAAGTACCATTTTTTACTACAGCTACTACAATAAAAGCATTTAGTCAACCTATAAGTTATTGCAGACTCACAGGCAGTCCAAATGCTCGAATCCTCTACCAGTTGGCAGCGTGCCCAGCATGCTGGCACCATTGCCCCAATGCTTATTCGTTGAGCAAATAATTGCTAGTATTTTGATCACAAGTCGCATCGACCAAGCGCTCTGATAAGTTCTGAATTTGATTGATATTGTGAATTATGGATTACGTCATCTGATTTTTTTTTCAATAATTATTTTACCATCTAGGTACTGAATTTGACTGTTACAAGATTAAAGCCAATAGACCTTTAGGGAATAGGTTTATTTCCAAAAAAGGAGGAGGTTCTCAAATCGTCAGTATTTTTTTTTTATGTTTGTTACCTCAGAACTCTGGACTAGGTGAACCGATTTTGAAAATTATTTTTTTGTTTGAAAGGTGATGCTTGTCGTTTGGTCCCATTTTAAATTTCATCAAAATCGGTCAAGCCGTTTTTGGCACTAAAATAACTAAAAAATATTTACCTATCTTGATGATATAGTCGTTAACAATGAATCATAATCGATCCCGTAAGTAGCAAAAAGTCCCGTAAGGTCAGTATGTATCCCGGTCACTAAAAAGTGTGATGTTTTTTTGCAAAAAATGGAACCGACTCAACACCCAAAAGTGTGAAATAACTTGTCGAAGTCGGAACCATGCGCACAGTATTGTGATAATAGGTACTTTTGAACTATCATATATACTTAAACTCTGCCTATAACAGATGCATTTCGTCACAAGTCATGAATTGCACTGCGCCCGTCACCATGAGACATAGTTATTAAGTCTCATTTGCCTGTAATTTCTCTGGCTTTCCAGGACAGCTGCCGGAACACACCGTTAGCTGCTTGGCGACAGATTTTCTACGTGATGGTGGTAGCTAGCCAGGCGTACTTTCACAAATTGCCCTTCCACCATGCTTTAACGACTACCATCCTACGACGAAAATCGAGACCGACGGCCTACGAAGCACGGAAGCGCTCAGTAGTAATGTCGCCAGCTGCAGCGGTCACCCATTAAACTCATGACCGCGGTGGAAGTTGCTTAACTTTGATCGTTAATAACTGTTAAGCAAACTTCGCAACGAGCGCTTCAAAAATAATAGATATCATCACTTTCACTACCTTGTCATCCAGAATAAAGCAATCCAGAAGTACCTGCTTGATACTGAGTTAAACATGCACCCCCTTAGAAATTCATGCGCAAAGATCGGGTCGAGCAGATTAACAAGTCAGCGGCAAGTTTTGTTGTACAAAAGCCAAGTCTTGGCACCAGCCACGCTGCTATGGGAAACTTTTGTTTAATACTAAAATGCTGAAAATGTACCTACAATAAATATTGTGATAAAGTTCTGCTGAATACTAAGTGACTGAATATGCTTGTTGAAATGAGTTGGTTGGAAATTATGAAATAAACTTTTCTGCTCTTGTCATGTCTCAAATGTATGACATGCATCAAATGCATCTCATGTGTCAATAGCAGCGTGGCTGGTGCCAAGACTTGGCACCAGCCACGCTGTTATTCGATATTAGATACCTTCTAGGTTACAGAATAGCAGTATTAGCCCTATCAATTGTCCTTTTATGACCCTGGCATTTGGAGAACATCTTATTAGTTTATGTTTGCCTGGTACTATTGAATAGAAAAAATTATACTTTGCTGAGGTGATTACGGCGTTCGCGTTGTGGTTATTAAGTGGTACCCATTGAATTTAAAAAAACCGGAGAAACGGCAGCCGTACTCGAATTGGCCAATGTCAAATCAGGCGACGTCTACTGATTGATTTTCAGTAGTGTGCGTCTACTGCAACCTTGCTTTCGTCATACATTTAAACGTATCATATACAACGAAAGCGTAGCTGTGCATTATGTGCTTGTGTTAATTTTCTCCTCGTTAATATTATAGAGTATATCCTATCGTCCATTTTTTATTTAAGTCATTGCTTTTATAAGAGATATACCCAACACCACCGTTCTGAAGACGTATTCCTTTTTGCGCTACTTTGCGCGTTTGTACGTAAGAATGTACCTGTTCCTATATGAAAAATGCTTATGCAAGTCGGAACATTTATGAAATGAAAATGCGCGAGAACGAAATATCAATCTATCGTTTTTAATAAATACTTAAGTTTATTCCATCAATAATACTAAAAGGTTCGAAAGCCTTACATACTATAATCTTTATAGAATAGTATACTAACTTTTGAGTACAAACATACTTTAGTCATTATAATGACGTGGGCTGATGACGTCATCAAGAATGTTTTTTTGAAATTGTTTTTTATGGTTTATAGGTTAGCCTTTGACCACTATCTCACCTGGAATTACTGGCCCTCAAGGACAGCTGCCGGAACACACCGTTAGGTGCTTGGCGACAGATTTTGAATGATATTATTAATGATTAATTTTAATTGATGTTATATATTGTATATTTTGTGTAGCTTGTCAGTGCATCTTGGTATGATTTTACGATGTATAAAGTGCATAATGCAAAACGAAACATTCCCTTAGAAGTAGTAGGTATGATAATTTTGGTGCATCAATCTCATCAGTCTTTGGCTCCTTAGGAGAGGTGTGAACAATGCTGATGCCTGGTTTAGTAGCCCCTATTTTTCCGGCCGGCCGGATTTGTGTGCATCTGTACAAACCGGCTAGCCGGTCGGCGGTCAATAGTCGTGTTTACAAATTTACCATAAAATCTGCGTAAGTCCGATTTTCATAATGCAAACGGTTTTCGTAAGAATGGGTCCTTTTGGCTGTACGAGAAAAACCCATATTTTATTGAGATAACAGAAAGCATTTTTAATATTTTTATGAAATCTGAAACCACCTCAAATTACATTTGGCGCCAAAATACTACGTCATTTAATAATAATCTCGTAACTACTTCTACAGAAATGATTCTAGAAAGCTGTAATTTTGCTTATGTATGGGGAACAAGTTAATAACAATGGTAAAAGAAATTAAAAGGATAAGAATTGAAAAGTTTTTTTATACTTATTTATTTTTTATTTGACCCCCCTGTGTGTCCCGACTAGGATTCCGGTCGTCTAAAAAAAAGGTTTAGTGTAAAGCTAGTTATCCGATCGTTATAATTTAAACGTTGTAAGTAAGCTAGTATCATTGTCATACAACACAAAAAACCGCATCACGCTACGGTAACGAGAAGTTATTCAAATCGTGAAATGAAAATAAAAAACTTTCACTCGATGCATTTTGCATCGCATACACTCACCGATGGAAACTTACGTAATAAATAATCTCGTAACTACTTCTAAACTACTAAACTTAAACATCTGAAATAATTCAGGTGAATAGATTACATGTCAATAATCATATCAAAAGAAGAACCAAAGTCTTCACTTAGAAAACTATCGCGAGTTTTGTCCATTATGACTAAATAGGCACCCGGCTGGGACTCGCGTTATATTTACCGGATAGATTCCGACCAGTTTCGGGCTATATTGTAGCCCTTCGTCTGGGAGTCACGGTTGCGCGAGGCGGCGAGCGCGGGCCTCAGCACGTAACTGACGTAACGATGGCGCTGTCTTTCCCGGCTCAGCTGCACTTGTCAAATTGTCCGATATGTCATTAGCTTCGTTGTCACTGTCACTGTTATGTGCCGTGTAGGGCTGTAGACACACCACACTAATCGTGTCAATTTCCTTGTCCACACGTACCGTATCCGCGCTATTGGTGTCACCTATCTTTAATATATCTTTAATATCTTTAATATATCTATCCCAGACGAAGGGCTACAATATAGCCCGAAACTGGTCGGAATCTATCCGGTAAATATAACGCGAGTCCCAGCCGGGTGCCTATTTAGTCAGAACCAAAGTCGTTTGTGGTTTAGTTTTTGAAAAAAAAAATATTGCTCTTCCATAGAGTTTTTCCGCCAAAATTCTTTAAATAAAATCGCGTTGTTTTAATCTTGTTACTACTTTTAAAATATTTATCCTAACAATCTGTAATAATTCATGGGTAAAGAACCAAAGTAAAAACACATATAAAAAAATTAAGTTGTAGGTATAGGAATAGTTTCAGAAAAAAAAGTTAGAAAAATGCTGTGTCCCGCCATTTTCGTCGTCTGTTCAAAGCCCATCAGTACTAATATTATAAATGCGAAAGTAACTCTGTCTGTCTGTCTGTCTGTTACGCTTTCACGCCAAAACTGCTGGACCGATTTGAATGAAATTTGGTATGGAGATAGTTTGAGACCCGGGAAATAAAATAGGATAGTTTTTATCTGCTTGCGCAAAAAGAGGTTAATGTTTTCGCGCGATAACCGACATACGCGCGGGCGGAGCCGCGCCCGGAAAGCTAGTTTCCTATATTTTTTTTTCCATAAAAAGGTCTATTTTCATTTCTTTTCCCGTAAAGCGAATATGATGATGATTGCATTGGTACCAAGAAAACTATATGTTGATTAGAGATTGCATCAAATAAACTCGATTTAAAAAGAAAAAAACCTCAAAATCTGTAAAAATATATTTACATTTCGCTGTTTGATCCACTGAAAATTATTGGATGAAAATGTTATTTTTGTGTCGTAGAGGTGATATATATGGGGATATTAGGGTGATATGATTAGGTAATGGAAAACAACTTAGTACTAAAAAAACGTTACGGGGCGTCGAGGGAAAGAAAACGTGTACATTTCATCAACGATGCGCCGTACCCGTTGCTGCCGCAACGGATAAAAAATAATCTTTAAATCCAGAGGATAGCTGCCAACATACGGTTATTTACTTGGCGACAGATTTTCTACTCTTTGGTAAGAGCACTACATCATTATAATAAATGAGTGACTTTAGCTACGTAGCAATAAAGTGCGTTTCAGCTCGCAGAGCACAGAATACCTAATTCACCTACAACAGTCTCTCTTTCTCGCATAGCCACGAATAGCTCTGATCTCTTCTGACGCGGCACTCACCAAAAATAATTCCGTCTTGACAGAACGAGCCGACGTACCTGTAACTTTGTACCTAAAGTGCGTAGTGAGCCAGGCTTGGTAAGAGCTAGCCAAGCCGACACTAAAAATTTCGTGATTCGAACCACTTATCTTCTGCAGTCCATAGAAATGACCACTGTGCCTTCAAAATTAACAGTGTGTAATCTAAATCGGTATTCGTAAATATGATCCTCATTACTACCAACAGCAAACATCGCAGCTAACCAACTATCTCGGTAACTTCTACAAAGACGTCAAGTTTCGACTTGGATCTAAAGTTGTGGATGTTGACGTCGGTTGCAGTCGGAAATACTAGTTTTGCGGAGATTTAAAGTCTCCGTAGGTAGGCGGGAGCCCAGTCCTTGTTTACGAGTAACTCTACAGGAATAAACAGCAATTGATGTGTCTTAATTATTTCGTCTGTCTTCCTTCCGCAATTCATAGGCATTGAAATCGTCACTAATACATACGTACCGCCTTCACACATAGATCGTTACTTTATTTTTCTTTCTCCTGTGCTTACCAAACTATTATGGGTATACTTTAGAGTCTGCCACTGGAACAACTATAAGGACGGACTTTGTCTTATAAAATTTGAGCTCCCTTAAATAGTTATGGAAACTTTCCCAAAACTATATAGTAGAAATGAAGTAATGAGCTTAGGCTTAGTATTATTTCTTCCTCGGTTTTTATGATGGTGGATTATCTTGTCTCTAAAATCCAAAATAACAAATCCCACTACTGTAACTCTGAGATAGATGATGCTGGTGGAATCGACTTTGGGCTAGTTTTATTAGATCTGATGAAATCGTTCTGCTAAAATCTAGACAGACTGCTAGACAGAAAACCCGGACGGCTTTAAAAATTTACAATAATTCTGATTTTGTAGTTAACTTGGGAAAATGTTCGTACATACTCATATGATACGCGAGATTCGTACAATATTCTAATTAAAATAGGGTTTTGGTAGTGATTTATATAATCGTGCTTATTACCTAGTGTTATAATGTTTTTGATATATTGTGAACCAATATCTTGTAATGTCGTTAATTCTGCGATCTTTTCAGAGTATTATAATAAGGACTTGTAGGTACTATCATTACTAAACCTAGCTAAAGAGCGAAAAATTATTTAGAATTTTGTCACAGAGTACCTTTAAGTGATATCCAAAAAGGTCCTCAAATCGATTAAGTTTTGTTTTTTTTACACGATTGTTTCGCCAATTAAGAACTGATTTAGAAGATTCTTTTTTGTTGGCTAGAATATATCTCCAATTGAGCCATCCATTTTAATTTTTATGACAATTGGTTGAGTAGTTACTAACTTATAGTCAATTAACTAAAAAAAATATTTGCATACCTGGATGATTTAACGGTAGTTGCAACTCTTGTTGGTGAACAGTATTTGAGGCGAGTGAAAGATGCATCTTAAAAAAATCGATTGGTTTTTCAGACATTTAATTTAATATCCTTTTTTTCTCCGTGCGGCCTAACGGATCATTTATCTCACCTTAAACCCAGTTATCTCAAATTTCTCAATCGTGTTCTCTGAAACCTATTCAGAAATCCGCCTACTAGCATAAAAGCTTGTATTAAAGTTAGATTAGACCAAATCAGAGCAAGGCTCTCCACTGAATGGGTCCTAAGTGCTAGCCCTACTTCAAACTTTGAGGGAATAATGGCGACGAATAATTGAATTTTAACCAATTCCCGCGCAGAACTGTATATTACCATCCATCCATTTTAAAATGGCCCTTAATACCTTCAAGGAGTTGAAAAAAGACAGGCAGTTTCGCTCAGACTCGGGTCTTGATTGCTGGTCGAGACGCAAGTCCTGACTCAACAGGGTCTATTGGTATAAAATGCACTTAAGGTGTAAACTGTTTTGTTTGGACGACCTTCGTATTATGAAAAGGCCAGTTCTGCCTTTGTGGTACATACTGGATATGGATTGAATCCAGCATCGGACAAGTTATTGGCTCGTTTGCCTGGTCGATTTTAACCGATATCCGTTGGGTAATTACTTGGATGGGTGACCGCTTTTACTACTGAGCGCGCCACGTGCTTCGGAAGGCACGTTGCTGTCGTCGGTTCCGGCTGATGTTATAACATGGTGGAGGGCATTTTGCGAATGCCTTGCTAGTTACTACACTTAAGAAGAAAATCTGTCACCAAGCACCTAACGGTTTGTTCCGGCAGTTATCGTTGAGAGCCAGTAATTTTAAGTTTTATCACTTATTATCAGTGAATAGTAGTTAATGGCTAGCCTATCAGCAATATAAAAAAAAAAGTAAGCAATAGTCGAGTCTTCCGTGATGTGTCCGGACATAATTGTAAACTACCACAACTTCTTATATGTATATGTGCAGTATGTAGTAAAAAATGTTTGTGAGTTTTTTATTCCATAACTTCTAAACGGCCCATCCGAATTTAATGTATGAGATATCGTTATATTTAATTTAATAGCGCAAGTGCCACGAGGTACATGAGATTAAAAATAAACAAACTGGCGGATTTTAGACACCATATCATTATTAGAAATAAAATGCAGTCGATTTTTAACTTTATTTATTATTTTATTTTATTCAAGTTAGTGTAGGTGACATGAACATTTTAATCACTAATTCTGTTAACAAGCTAGAAAGTCAGTTAAATTCTTAAAAAATACTTATTAAACGGAATGGTTAGCGGCGGGGATGCAGTGTGATTATAATTTAAAAGGATTATAATTAATATACTTCTTAGAACATACAGAGTGAGGTGAAAAATTGTGTGTTGCGCTGAGCAACAAAGCTATTTTAGTGTCCCCCGCTTTTATTGAGTCGGAATGGGTTTAAATTGGTCAGAAAAAGCTTTATGTCTATGACCTATAAGCGTGTCATTGATTTCGTTCTCATGAGCTTAACTCAGACCGGTATTATAGCTGTAGTTCTTTGATAATTAACTTGACAAGTTAATAATCCCTGTTTAGTCAAAGTTTACTTTGTAAGTAATAATGGGTACCAATTAGTACATGTATTATAACTTAATATCATGTACGCTCTGTTAAGATTTGTCAACGTGGTTTACAAGATAGTGTTCGAAAATCATAATATATTTTTATTTGCTCGTAAGAGATCATTACGCTAGTTGTATGTACACAGACAGTTCAATACATATGTAAAGATGTAAAGAAATGTAATTCAAGCTCAAAACAGCAGAACACAAACTGTACCACGGCGGGAAGTGCTGCGCAACAATATTATCTTGACGTGACTAATCGGTTGCGATCATTTCTATGCCAAGTCAATTAACCAATCCTATTGAATTTGAAAGATTTTCCTGTTTTGTTGATTGTGAACTTGATGAGTTCGAAATCAAAGCGGTAACTATGTGAGAGTTACACTTCTATAGATATGTATTCGTAGCTATTATATATACCTACTACTATACTTCTTTTAGTATAGTTACGTGTTTGTTACTTTCCAGTATAGTTTAAATAAGTTGCCAGCAGATTGGCACCAAAGAGTTTGTTATGTTTTATTCATTATGGCTTGACTTTTTCTTCGAAAATATACCAAAGAGGTTGTTGTATTAAAGTTAAACATACGCACCTTTTTTTACATACACGTGCACTGAAACTATTAGTATAACACTTGTGCTAAGGAAATTATTCCAATCTAGGCTTGATAAATTAAAGCCTTCGCCTGCGCCCCGGGTATAGTAAATTTAATAATTAGTATAATTATTTATCAAAGCCTTGATTGGAACACCTAAAAACATTTCCAGTAGCGCGAAGCGTCTTCGTTTCTGTTCTTTTGCGCAAAAATACTATGGTATTTCTGTCCAGTGTATGGCCGGTTGTTTTCCTCAAGGTCATTTCTCAACCGATTCATGTGAAAATTTTGTGTTAGGTCCGATAATTATCACATATATATAGTGTTTGTCAACTTAAAAAAAAACATATTTCAGTCGCAAAGTTTTCAGCCCACAGAGCCACTAGATTCAGAATTGTAGCTCAACATTATTTTAAACTTTTTGTTTGCAGAAATACTTCTTTCATTTAGAGGAAGTCTTATAGTTTCAAAAATAAGCGAATCGTTCCGTGTAACGGCAAAAATATTTTCCCACATCTGCTATTAGTCTCAGTTACAGAATAAAAAGGATCAGAAGGATCCGCAAAGCCATTACAATAAATAAGCGACCCTAGCTACGAAGCAATAAAGTGCACTTCAGCTCGCAAAGCACGGAGTACCTAATATTTATATTTACCTACAAGGCGTCTCTCTTTCTATCGCATAGCCACGCATAGCTCTGATCTCTTCTGACGTGGCACGCACCGTTTCTTAATCCCGTCTGGACGACTACGCCGACGTACCTTACTGTACCTTTGTAGGTACATACCTAAAGCGCGGTGTGAGCCAGACCTCTCTCAGTAGTGAAAGTAGAAACGTTTGACGCATGTAACCAGATATCACACGAAGTAATGATGGCTCAGTGGCATTGGCTATGGCCTGTCGGGTAGCAGCAGGTAGGTCCATGGTTCGAATCCCGCCACAGGCTTAAAATTCACTGCATGGTGGAAGGACATTTTGCGAATGCCCGTCTGGCTAGCGACCTCCCTCAAGAAGAAAATCTGTCGCCAAGCACCTAACGGTGTGTTCCGGCAGCAGTCCTTCAAAGCCAGTCAAATTAGCCAGGTACACTACGTATAAATATGTAAAGAAGTGTAACTCTCACATAGAGACCGCTTTCATTTCGGACTCTTCGACTACACAAGTAACAAAACACGCACAAGTTTCTAAATTGACTGGGATTGGTTAATTGATTTGGCGCTTAGAAATGATCGCTTCTGATTGGTCGCGTCAAGGTCATGTTGTCACCGCCGTCATTCCTAAAGGCCAAAGCCAAACCGCACTTATAAAACTACCCAGGGTAGTCAAGTATTGGTATCCAAAATATTGTTATTTACTCGTTTATGAATAAAAACTATTCCCGAAATTTTCATATCCGTATGGCTTCTCCAGAATTTTACAATACACTATAATATTTTTGCAGAATTGAACAACCCAGAAGAACATTGATAAATTCAGTTGAAAATTCCCGCGGTACCACCGCATTACTCGAGCCCACGCGGCGAACTGAGAGAGCGCTGCACGGTACACTTTTTAAACCACGCCCGCCGTTGTACAGTTTCCGTTCTGTTGTTTTTGAGCTTGAATTACATTTCTTTTCATTATTTATTCGTAGCAGGCACATGAGACTTAACAACAATGTAGCAAGGTGACGGGCGCGGTGCAATCCGTGACTAGGGACGAAATGCGTCTGTTAAAGGCAGAGGTTAGTCAGTTCATAGAAAAAAAGTACCTATCCGTGTCGTAATATGATGCTAACATATTGCACACAAAATTTTTATGTCTCCCATAATCTCTTTCAATCATTCAAATAAATTAATTTCTCCAAAAAGTCGAACATGACACTTCAAAATTAACGATTTCTTGCAGACTTTTGACATCACCTGTCACCCTTATCCAATCAGACGCCAGGAAAAAATGGAGTTCGTCAAAATACCGTAAACTTACCTTTAGGTGTGATAAACGATGACAGCATCAAAGACGAATTATAAAAGAATATTAAAATAACGCGGCAAAAATATTCAAGATAGAACGGCTATGGAATATTAATTTATGTCGTGTCAAAAAGTCGATGACAGATCCTTTTCAATTTGTGCCAGTGTGCGAATAACAAGAAGGTTCGATGCTCATTTATTTCAAGAGGAAGAAAGTTTTTTAAATGAAAATAAAGTTAGCTCTCGCTTTATTAGGGTTCTGCGTCGCAACAAAAGAAAAAACGATCGTTTGATTTTATCACAGCTGTCAACTGCAGTGCGAGTCGGAATATGCTATATTTGTCGATTTAAAGAGTTAAATATGTAACGAAATATAAAGAAATTTTAAGCAAATAATTACAAGACGCGGGTTGACATTGGCATGACTTTCCCCGCATATGACTTTAAGTTTTCCTCTCGTAAATTACTCATTTTGTAATTAATTACACAGTTTACTTTTTGAGATGGATCTCGCAATTTTTTTCTAAAATTAACAACTTTGATGGTATCCTTTTTATAGATACTGGAGACCCTATGAAAAGAAATTGCTGTAGCTGACGACTCTGACGACTTTTCAACGAATAATTCTAAATTAAATAATGCATAAAATATATTTGAATTCTATTCAACGTAATTTAGACAATGAAAAATAATATGCTTGGGTGAAAATAAGGTTTTATCCTATATTTCTATGAACGGCGAAAATTTTAAAATGACGCCTCTACCAAGCTATGTCCGTTCATCAATCTAATTCAAAGCTGATGCCTGAACAATTACATATATTGTTTTAATTATAGTTTATTTTTTAAACACATTGTCAAAATACGTTTGAAAAGAATGGCCACGTGTTTCTTGCCCTTTGTTTTAACAACGGCTCGATAACACTTTTTGCTGAACGTGGCAGTATAATTTGTTTCAATGTTATATTATGTAAATAATTGACCTTCGAGAAATACGTTATTCCTTTTGTCCCTTTACTCTTGACCCCGATGGGGGTCAACACTTATTGAGTTCCTCTGGTCCACTAATCATAGACGTTTAAATTGAATAAACTGCATAATGTGATGTTAGGTCAACATTTTTTTTTCAACTGTTTATGTGTGTATGTATATTTATTTACATTATTAATTACTCTTGACTTGTTAGTACGGATAGACAAATGACTAACAGATAATCGACAGAGTCGGAACTCTTGAAATAATTCGAATAGGCCGAGTCACCCCCGTCCGTGAGATGATTCCGAAAAGTATGAACTTCTACTATTTAGGCTTTAACCTTCGATTGCTATATCTCTATATATATATCTATATATATATCCCTGGGCAATCGTGATACATAGATTACCTGACAGATGGACTAGTCCTATCTTTTCTCTAGTTAGGTATTTCATTCAGGGTTACCATTATGTTAGGGTCCTAGCTAGGCACGTTATTAAAAGGGTGGACTGTATGATGGTGAGATATCATTTTGGAATAAACAAATTATCGGTTGCCAAAACAAACCGTCAATATTAATTGAGCGCGGCGTTCTTGCTCCGCGGGCGAGTGAGAAGTGTAGTCGGTGGCGCACCCCGCGTTCCTACCTTCGCCACATACTAGTTCAGGCTGATGCCTGAACAATTACATTCAATACAAGCCAACCACCTACCTTGAAACTATTGAGCAGACTTGCAGGGTTTCGTCCATGTACGGTATCGGTAATTTCACAATCCTAAACACCCGGGTGAAGACTCAATCGCCCCCAAAATCACTGTTCCAAGCAAACTTAACCTCAACAAGCAATTTTGTAAACATGGTGGGTAAAAATAAAGGACTATAAGTGTGCAATACTTAAATAGAATATTTAAGACAATATTGATAACATATATTTTAAGAAAATATTAAATTTATATTTGAGAAATATATATCTAGTGACAATTCCGCCTAATTTTCCTGTTATGCCGAGGTAGCTTTTATGACGTCACGTGGCCAGGCCAGACATAAGAGTGATTAGCTAGGCAGGTGGGCATTCGTAAAATGCGTTTCCACCATCCGATTATCAGCTACTCAATACTGACAAGTCTTTTTTTTTAATATTTGAAGAAAACAATCACAAACAACGCGCTTCTTCAAGACGATCTTACGAAGAGCAAAGATCTCCTGAGGATGCTTCGTGTAGAATCAAAACGTGTCGAAAATTCTTTCAGATTGACTACATGGCTCAGGCGGAATTGTCAATGGGTACATTTTTATATTTCGTCCCGTGGGGTACCTTATGGGTGGGCTTAGAATTGCACCTCCCCGTATCATCCCATGGATGTCGTAAGAGGCGACTAAGGGAAATATACTGGATGGTGGGCAGCAGCGCCTTCTGAAGAACTGCCAACTTACACTGCGATCCCCAAGCCGCCTGCCAAGCGTGGGGATTATGGCAAATACCCCCTTAATAGGGGAGGCTGTGTTCAGCAGTGGACGATCCGGCTGATACAGCACAGTACAGTACATTTTATATTTTTAAAGTGATTTTTTTATAGGTAGGTATATAAATATATTTTTTTCTTCAAATATGTTAATAATATTTGTTATTATTTAATCTGGATTTCCGCAAAGTAAGACATAAATCTGTTCATCTGTTTATTTTAAGACAATGGTCGCAATTCTCTTGACACCAAACGAACTAAAATTTAGTAAAATTAGATTAAGAAATGTCAAATGAACATCCCTTATTCTGTTGGCGCTATAGTATAGTTAATTAGCTCTAAAATTATTAAAGTTACTTAACTTAGTAAAATGTGCAGTTTTGCTATTCTGTTGTACCATAATTTAGTCAGATTATGTGGAACCATAGACCATTTAAACTAAAACAAATCACCATCGAAATTGGTGTTGACTAAAGCTGTAATGTTCTGCAATTATTTTATTTTGGCTGTTTTATCTTATTAACGGCTTTCTCAGTTGGTTGTATGAAGTATGCGGCTATGTGGTTGCTTCTCTCAAAAACTCTATCTTCGAGATTATTGTTCTATTTGAGCATAACATAAGATAAAGCTTTGGGGGCAGGTAACAACAAACTTGGATTTACAAAATAATGTTATGCCTTTAATACTTGGAGGGATGGCAGGTGTGTTTAAATAAGGGATGAGCTTATTGTCTTCTATCAGCCAGACTTCAGTATGCCTTGACCCTGGATGTAGGTTTATTCTATATCTAGGACCTATTTTTTTTACTTAAGTATCTATCTCACCGAACTTAATTAGCAGATAGATTAACTATCGATAGTAATGCCATTCAAAGTATAAGAAAGACAGGCTGTAGAATGCCGTGATGTAAACAAAGCCCTATAGATAAGAGACTCGTACCACAGACAAAAAAGTATTGTAAAACAACTTGAATTGTGCGCCATCTAGCGTTAAGTAGCGGCAAAATGAATTCAATTCAGGATAGATATTTCGCTATTTTAAATTTAGTTCGATGTCACAGCAGAATAACTTTTAGGATTCCTAAAACTAAAATTAGATATTTTTAATAAGTATAGTAAGTGAGTGTACAACAAAATTGCTGCCAATAATTAATTTTATTCTTCTCTGCTCTGAGTACCTTAGATAATAATCGATTTTTATATCTTAGTGTCAATTGTATAATGTAGGTTATCCTAAATATTTCATCTTACCCATAAAAAGTTTCAAATTTTCCTTGACGATGAGGAAAAGATGTTATATTTTTATATTATTGATTGATAAGTCATAACAGGTTTTATACTTACATAAAATGAATTAATTTACCACACCAACATATAAGCGTAGCAGATTCTAAGACTAAACAAAATAAATATTCTTATTATGTTACTTTCCTTACATTTTACATCGTAAAATTAGGCTTTCCGTCTCGCTCTGCCTTTCCCTATATAGGAAAGCCTTATGCTTGCAACGACTGTAAGTTTTTGATGTTATGGTAAATAAATAAATAAATAAAATAAATAAATAGACTTATGCTTTCTAACTATCATACTACAACATTTTATGCAGACGAAATCGCAAGAAAAAGCTAGTCAAAATAAAAATATGAAAAGTCAGCGCGTTATTCACGCAAGTCACCAAAAGTAACTCAAGCGTGACGTCAATGTTTCCTAAACTGTTGTATAGTATTATGGCTTAGTTATTTAGTGTTGCCAGATACTTTGCATTCACCAGAATTCCACCGATATTTCATATGACGTTTAGATTTTTTTTATTTTTTTTTTATGCCTGATAGGTTAGCCTTTGACCACTATCTCACCTGATGGTAAGTGATGATGTGGTCGAGGATGTTGTTCAGGCTAACCTAGAGTTACTGGCTCTCAAGGACAGCTGCCGGAACACACCGTTAGGTGCTTGGCGACAGAGAAGATTTCCGAACAATATAAATAATACCCAATAGCTTGTCAGTTGCACAAACTAGCTTCTGCTAGCAGATTCACCCGAATATATTGCAATTATTCCGTAACTGCATTTTCAAAAATTAGTGTCAAATCATATCTCAGTTATATATTTTTTATTACAGTATAACTTTCGCTTCTAGTCGCGCACGAGCTGACCACGATCGATGCAACTTCATCGAAACGACAAGGTTATCCAGTACAAAGTTTAAGAATAGGTAAGTAGAAGTAAATATTTGGCGCGAATAAACCCAAACGTGTATTTAAACATGAATTTAGTTCGCGAATGCATAAGAGTTTTACTTTTGAGCACAAAATAAATTCTCGATCTGCATTCGAACCTTCTTTACGCATCGGGTGCTTGAACCACTCGAGCTTCGAGATTGTCTGGACCAACGCAAATATTCTGCTCTAATGTTATCATTCATATCCATCCATCATGGCGGACTGTGGCGGTATATAGAAATAAATAATGATTTCTGTTAAAATAATTATGTACGTAAAGTAACATCCATATTCGTTCAGCCATTTAAATTTTTTCAATATTTTCACGATTAAAGGTGTCAAAGAATAATTTTGCAGAGGGTTTTAATATCGTCTTCAGAAGCCAGAAAAAATAAGTGATTATATTTATTGAATAATACTTTAGTTGTCTTAGTTTTTTATTTGAAGCTTATTTTGATTACCTACCTTAGGCTGGGAACTAATTTTAATACAACCAAATAGAAATCGGTTTATTAATAATTTTGTGATTTTTAAAATATTTACATTTTATTATGTACATAGCGGACGTTTTAATTTGTTAGGCGTGAACATAGGACACCAACCTTACAGAAACAAATAATGAAAAAAAAGTTTACTTCAAAACATATTACAATCGTTAGGATAAAACAATATCACATATTATTTTAATACAAAAATATTTAGTATGAGTGGATGAATGATTCCGAATAGGTACTCAGCGTACCCAACCCAGATATGATAAGGAAATTAGTACTGCCATTTGATTTAGGCCGGCCAAGATAAAAACATCCTTACAGTGTGCATAAAATGAATTTTCTCGTTTTAATATGGCAACATGCACGTTTCACTTACATGCCGCTAGAGGCGCTGTACATCTCGTGACAAAGTAGCGTTTAAGCGCTTGCGGCAAATTGAGAAAAAAATAATTAGGAGCCTACTGTATATTTCAGTTTACCGATCTGGCAAGTGGCAACTCTGTCGTTACTCCTTGCAGAGGATCAAATGGCCTCATTTTGAGCCGGAGAGAATTAACGAGCCCGTTGTCGAGAAAAAAATGAATTATTACGTCACTCGACGCCTGGCGATAATCATCCCTCTGTACTTTATCGCCGCTTCGAAGAATAAGTCGGGGATTGTTTTTGTTATTAGATATTTTTTCGTATGAGACACTGCGCTTCTTTTGTTGAGCGTTAGAAACTTCATTAGGGAAATGATGGTATAATGTAAAATATTCGCACATTTGGTTTACTTTTCCTTGGAAGTCATTCATATTATAGCTGCTCAAACAATCATCATAAAAATCAACAATATAAGTTCATAATTTTGGCTTCGGTTCTATGGTCAGCTAACCAGCCTTTAGGTTGGCGGGTTAGACCAGCAAAGTCATTGAAACATAGATCACCACATGGTGGAAGGGCTTTTTGCGCTTGGCTAGTTACCTTTAAGTAAAAAATCTGTCGCCAAACAAAAAAACAGCAGTATTTGAGAGTCAGTGAGCAATAATGATACAAAATGCACATGATTTGACTTAACAACTGCATGTTTAATGGTGATGGGCGCAGTGCTGTTTGTTACTTGTGAGTAAATGCATCTGTTATCGGCAGAGGTTACAGAATAAACATTGGGTGGGCTTCTTGCGTGTTCCGTCTCCGTCCCATAAAAAAATCATAATAGAGCATTAGCTGTCGATTATAAACCTGCCTGTCGTCAAATGTAGGTAAAAGGATTCTCGGGGAAAAACTAAAATTGATAAAAAAAAAACTGGTGATCTTAGTGACCCTCACGTGTCTAGAGGATTGTATAGAGTTTGGTAACCCAAATGTAGAAATGCACAAATTCTGACTTTGAAATAAATTCAGAGCGCAAATCCGAAAATTTAAAAATAAATATATTTGTCAACAAATGTGGCAAATCAAACTTTTTCAAGAGGTTCTAAGTGTGTTTTATATACCAAAGGTCCGTTTCAGAATGTCCTAATAATGTTTCGGGTTGCTAACCAACACATAAAATAACTAAATGATAAAAATTACAGTTAACATGCAGCGCGTTTCGAGCTTTAACCGATGGATAGGCTGAATTGATGACTGTGAACCGCAAAGATAGTGTTTGTTAATAAATATCTTCTGGGTAGTATAACCGGCACTTACTCGAACATTCTGAAACAGGCTCTTAGAATAACCGTTCACTGCCTTCTCTCTAAAAAATCACGATTTCAAATACCTATAAAGAAAATAATTCAAGTAATTTCTAATTCTTTGCCTTTAGTATTAGAATAAATTTTATTAAAACAAGGAACATAGGTCATGCAATATTTGCAGAACTGTATCTACCTTACGCGAATCATTTTGAAGCGCTCGTAGCAAAGTTTGCTTAGCCATTCTGAAACAATCAGCAAAGTTAAGCAACGTCCGCCTCGGTCAGGAGTTGGATGGGTGACCGCTGGTTACATTACTACTGAGCGCTTCCGTGCTTCGAAGGGCACGTTAAGTCGTCGGTCCCGGTTGTTGTCTTAGGATAGCAGTCTTTATAGCATGGTGGTAGGGCATTTTGCGAGTTCGCACCTGGATAGCTACCACCCTCAAGTAGAAAATCTGTCGCCAAGCACCTAACGGTGTGTTCCGGCAGTTGTCCTTGAGAGCCAGTAATTCTAGGTTAGCCTGAACAACATCTTCGACCATATCATCACTTACCATCACGTGAGATAGTGGTCAAATGCTAACCTATCAGGCATAAAAAAAATTCACTGCATCTTAATTTCGAGGTGACTACGAGTGACTTCGATCTTGACGTCAAAACACCCAGGTTGATGACGACTAATAGCTATCAATATCAAAATATATTCCACTTTTAATAAAAAAAAAACCGGCCACGTGCGATTTGGACTCGCGCACGCAGGGTACCATTACAAATAAACGGCGGAAACCTCTGTTATTGTATGGGAGCCCCCTTAATTATTTATTATATTTTATTTTAATTAATTATATTTAAAGAGACCATACAGCTTAATATTTTGTGAATAGTCAAAGCGTCTACCTGTCACCGTTATTGATATCGAGCAACCAACTTTATTTTCCAACTTTATTTTTTTACCGTTTCAATCAAGTTGGAAGCCCCCCTTAAATATTTATTTTATTTTATTTTTAGTATTTGTTATAACGGCAATTGAAATATATCATCTGTGAAAATTTCAACTGTCTAGCTATCACCGTTCTTGAGAAACAGCCTGGTGACAGACAGACGGACGGACAGCTAAGTCTCAGTAATAGGGTCCCGTTTTTACCCTTTGGGTACGGAACCCTAAATGAGGTTTTCACAGTTTATTTGTAATGGTACATAACCCTTCGTGCGCGAGTCCCACTCGCACTTGGCCGTTTTTTTACATATTATACTCTTATTATTTTTATAAGGACATAATATGGTCGCCCTGTCTCCAAGACGTCAAACCAAACATGATGCACTTTTTTTAGTGTATCATCCAATCGCGTATTTTTTTTTAATTAAAAATAATACTGCGTTTTTTTTTGATTTTTTTATTTATGTTATTGTGACGGAACAAGTTCGAGGCCCACCTGATGTTAAGCGGATGCATCTGTTTAGCCTCTGCCTATAACAGATGCATTACGTCACCATCAAGTTACGAATTGCACAGCGCCCGACACCTTGAGACATAGTTGTTAAGTCTCATGTGCCTGTAATTTCACTGGTTCTCAAGGACAGCTGCCGGAACACACCGTTAGGTGCTTGGCGACAGATTTTCTACTTGAGGGTCGCTAGCCAGGCGTGCATTCGCAAAATGCTCTTCCACCATGCGGTGAAGCTCAAGCTCAAGGCGGGAATCGAACCATGGACCTGCTGCGCGGAAGTCCATAGCCAATGCCACTGCGCCATCACTGCTTCAAAATCTACTAGAGATCCTGCTTCTTGTTATTAGGTTAAAAACATACGAAGAAAATATTGTTGAATATGCATGTGATAGACTTTGTGAAGAAGAATATGTGTGCCAAAGGTGTTCGAGTTACTACTCACCTCTGCCTCTCATTAGGAGAGGGGCATCACAACACAACACAGTTACTGAAATGTACATGTTGTGCTGACCCCGTTTAGCGTGGTATAAAAGCAAGAAAAGATCATTTATAAACGACGGTGTGGGCTACTGAACTACCGGTTATTAAGAAGGGGCTTCGTCCGACCGTAAAATGATAATATCAATATTCCTGGATAGATCATTTTACGCAGATAATATACGAATATATTTCAGTCCAATGATCAAGAGGACTCGTATTTTTCAAAACCTACCAAAGTTTGCCGTTAGGTTCTTAATTGTCATTCAAAAGTTTTCGGCGTGTAAAGTTCAGCGATAATTTTTAAAAGTTTCTCATAGGATTTGGTGCCATATAAATTGCGGCGTAGTTTTGGTTTATACCTTTTTCGTTATATTAAAATATAACGAAAAAGGTATAAACCAAAACTACGCCGCAATTTATATGGCTGAAATAATCGAGCTGTAAAGAGGGACATAGTGCCGATTTCACCGTTACTCTAATCGTGGTTTGGTTAAACGCGTTTAACGAAACAACGCCTCCCTAAAACATATGTAATTCGTCACAATTGGCGAACTGCTCTGCGTCCGTCACCCTGAGACATACATTTGTTAAGACTCATGTCCATGTAATTTCACTCTTCAAATCGGATTACAGTAATGTAAACATTACTGCTGTAGGAAGAGTTAAAAGAGGCGGAATAATTTTGAAACTTTTACGTACTTATTCTATTAGGTACCGTTTTTACAATAGGGGAAAAAAACGTTATACCTACACATTGCTTTGTATGGCGTCCTATTATTTTAAACTTTTTGCTATCCCTATTAATTGTAAGGTATCCGCCTTACCAACAGCTTCCTATGACTGTTCTAAACACACAATTACAGCCTTTCCAAACTCGGAACGACGCACGGGCAGACGGACAGCCGAGACTAGTTAGCCTTACAGTCCCGTTTTTTAGTACTAAGTTCTAAAAATCTACCACCTCAGACGTACATAAGTAAGTTCGTACTCAGATAGTGCGACGGCCACATTACACCTTCCAAACCAGAAGCACAATAGACCCTTCTATTGTGTCAATAGTGTAAGGAAGGTTTTACGAAAAAAACGTTGATCATGTAACCGTTTCTCTGGCAAAGTGAACGAGCTCACAGGCTTTCCTGTCTCTTTGGTTCATACGTATTATTATGTGTTCTATGGTTCATATACAAGCTGAAGGTAGGCTAGCGTGGAAGCCATAATGAAATATTCTACATTCTACTGCCGCATGCGGCAAAAAAGTGTAAGAAAGCTACTGTGAGAACAACGGGCAAGAAACTCTGGGCCATTTTATTTAAACGTCTTTAAAGTTTAAACAATGTATTACAAAATGTTTTAAAAAAGCTTGGGAGAGGCGGAATCGTCCAGGTGTTATCGTCGTTAATATAATCAGAAACTGCATAGGCTTTGATGTAACACGTTATTTATTTTAATAAGTAACGTTATCTTTTCTATAACCATATTATACCTTAAATCAGAGAGATATCATGTGGAAGAAACAACAATATCGCAGAGATCTTTGACCATGTAAGGTATTATATATAATTATATTACATATCATTAATATACACTAGAAACAGAAAAGGTCCGTATATGTATGCTTGTGGAACTCTTGTTTTTTTCCAAAAATCCGAAAGATCTATTGTTATATTATATCATTTTGTAAAACCATCTGTGGTCTGTCTACGAGATATGACTCTATAAGTATCATAGATTGGAGTGAGACTATTTCAATATCAGAGTTGGTTCTTTTTTCATTGGTAACTATTTGTATGTCAAAGCATGCATAGTTTTTTCATACTACCCGCAACGAGCCGCGAATGATGCTTCGCTTCGCCGCGGCGGACTTACCGAGAGTCGTCGCTGGACCGCGCCCCGCGCCATACACCACGACGGTGTCGCATTCTTAATTTAAAATAAGTGTGAATATTGCCGCATCACCGCGCCGTGTTATTTTTATTTAACTATTAGAACTGTTTTACTGTTACTACGTGATATTTTGTGACGTGCGTGGAAAGTACCCCCACCGCGGGCTCTGCAAGGGAGACTCCGACTACGGGAGATGGTGGAGAAAGCTATGGAATGTACATACATTTTAGTAGCCTCAATCAAGAACCTCCTTTGCGTTTGGAAAACTATTTTGTTTAGGACCCCCTGCTCAAGGCTTCAATTAACCTACTAACTAAACAACTATCGAACCAGCCCCTACCCTGCGTGGTGGGAGTCCCTTATTTTATATACATACAATTCTTTTAACTAAAAAAACCCACCAAGAGTACTTACTTAGTTATCATTTAATTAATATTACCACGCGTAGTTAAATATTTCATTATTGCTTTATCGTTTTACACTACTTAATCCTTTTGCGAAATATTTTGCTTAGAATTTTTGATTTATGTTTCTAAAGATTTTCATAAAAATCTGGAAAGTACAGGGTTGAAATTGGAGAAAAGGTTGGCTGAATTTAAGAGGAAATAAAGTTCAGAAAAATCCGTGGATAAAAATAACTTAAGGGCAGCCTTCTCTGAATTTTTATTCGTTCATCTTTTTCTACTTACGGAATGATTATATATAGACAAAAAATATTGTTGCTTCTATATTGATCTTATGAAGCTTAACATTTTAAAACTATAGCCTTGCGCGGCAGTACATTACTTATGAAGTACCTATTCAAAATTCAGTCGCTCTGACTGAATGGCTATTAGACACCTACTTAGCAGTAATCCAAAGCAAATTACTCATGAATCCTCATAAAACTGGAGTACAAACAATAAAACTAGACCGAGTCTTCGCAAAGATATTTGAGGACTCGGGCTTTAGCTGGCTGCGTATTACACCGTTGTGTACCGGACAAGATGCGATTGCTTAAGACGTCGTCGTGGGTGGAGGCCGTAAGTGATATGGCGACTGCTGTTTACAGGCTCTATCAGGCTTAACTATTTAAATCCACACTAATTTAAAATTTACCAAACTAATACAGGTTTCCAACCGCTGTCTCGTCGAGCTAGCTTCCTTGTACTTCCAAAGGTAAGAACAAATTACGGCAAAACGATGCTTACTTTTTCGGGAGAACAACTTTATAATAAACTACCCACAGATATAAAACATGTAAATTCGTTTAACAAAGTTAAAAAAGAATCAGTTTAAAAAAAAATATTACATGAGTTTCACATATTGTAGTGTTTAGAATCTTATTCTGGTTACTTTAACTATTATTATAAACTACTTTAAATACAATAAATGGCAATAAAAATAAAAAGTGTAAAATCGAGTTAGTGTTGCATTATCAACTGCAAATCCCCCTCAAATTCAATTAACAAGTATAGTTCCTAAATATGGAATTGCTGATAATAAGTTTGTAAATACTGTTGCCAAAATATTTTTAATAATTATTTAGAAATGAAATGTTATTCGTTTTTAAAGATATCTAGTCTTTTTAGAAATGTAATAATTAAATTGTTTTTTTTTTCATTACTTGTATGTAAAATGTTATCTATTTTATTATTTAATTTAATACTTATCTTGTTGTGACGACGAACGTGCTTATATTTTTTTAAGGTAAACTGTGTTCTCATGTAAGTGACAACCTATTGTCTTAATTGAGAATAAAATTTCTTTAAACCTAAACCTAACTTCCTTATAGAGCCGGTATAAGTATACTGATAAATTCAGTAATACCATAACTGCATTACTGTTGCTACATACCCGTATCCTTGTTTTTACTATAATGATTTTTTTATTATAGACAGCTTGCTTCTTACTAGAGTTAGAAAGTTTTTTAATATTGCCAGTGTTTAGAGCCTCGATTCGGCAAATTTGAAAAACGTTCAGGCTTAGGCTAGCCTAGGCTTTTCTAAATTGAAGGATTGGGTGTGGAGTAAAGATTTTTTATTATTAGATTACTAAGTACTGTACTGCATCGGCCCGATTGTCTACAGCTGAACACAGCCTCCTCCTTACGAGTAATGATCATTCAAATTTTAAATTGTCTCCTCTGGTTGAAATTCTCAATGGCCTTAACTGAAAGTATGTAAAATCAAAATGATTTTGATTGAATTATTATTACCATGAGATTACTTCTCCAGCTCAATCCACATGTACTAAATGTTGTATCATGTTACACATCGGTGTAGACTAACAAAGGATTTGCAGTAATCCTCCATTTGAGTGGGCGATTTGTCTACGAGACAGATAGCTGGTGCGCTCTGAGCTGATCCTGGCCCATTTGGAACTAACCCTTATTGCATTGTGTACTCTGCCTACAATCTGACATACTCAAGAGCGTGAAACGTGACCAGGTTTGACTAGCGGGCTTTCTTTAAAGATGTATAATATAAGATTGTTGCTTATTTTTGAAATAAATTGGGCTTTAGCTGCATGTACCTTAAAATAATTAATTTTGTTTACTTAACATAGAAAATTAAATACACCACTATAAATAATTTTATTAGAATATAATAAATATGAAATAACTTATGTATTTAATCATTATTTTATATAAAAGAGATAATAGTGTCATATCTAAGAAAGGGATAAATTATATTTAATGAAAATAATGGATAAGGTATATAAAAATAGAGATTCACACTTTTTTACTGTTTTGTGAGAGAAACAAATCTATAAATTTATTTTTTATTATTTCTCGATATGGGATGAATTGCATCGAAAACCTTGTTTTACACACAATTAGTGTGTTTTATTGTGACGGAACAAGCTCGAGGTCCACCTGATGTTAAGCGGTTACCTCTGCCTATAACAGATGCAGTTCATCGTTCAAGTGACGAATAGCACTGCGCCCGTCACCTTGAGAAATAGTTGTTAAGTCTCATGTGCCTGTAATTTCACTGGCTCTCAAGGACTGCTGCCGGAACACACCGTTAGGTGCTTGGCGACAGATTTTCCACTTGAGGGTGGTCGCTAGCCAGGCGGGCATTCGCAAAAAGCCCTTCCACCATGCGGTGAAGCTCAAGCCCGCGGCGGGATTCGAACCATGGACCTGCTGTGCGGCAGTCCATAGCCAATGCCACTGAGCCATCACTGCTTCAAAAAATACAAGTTAGATACGTTCGGATAGAATTTTTTTCTACATAATTTTCGATCCATAATATTCGATTTTTGTTTTAGATACACTACAAACTTTGAAATTAGTACCACTAACAAAACTTTCAATATAAAGAGTACCGAAAACTTAGGTATGTCAGTAAAAGTAGCGAAGTTTACTATCTAATCTTTGTGCCGATAAAAGAAACTTTTCAGATCCAATAAAAATATTTAATTTACCCCAATCTTCAAGTCTGGGGCTGATCTGACACTTTCAATTATAAAACAGTGTCCATCTTCCAAAAAACTTAAAAAAAAATTGCATTACCAACTTTTGTTACTCTGCATGTATTGCTGGAGTGTGTGCAGAATGGAAACTATAGGAGAACTTGCTTTAATAGAAAAATAATTATAGAGTGTTGGATATTGTAATTGTGTACTATAGCGAGTCCTATGTCAGACCAGGCAATTCAAATGTATAGATTAGCAGAGTTAGCCTTATAATATATATTTTATTAGTTGGTAAGTGCGTTAGCCTTATAATATATATTTTATTAGTTGGTAAGTGCGTATTTTAAGATTTAGAAAAGTTAATTTAGTTAAGCATAGTTTTATACATTACTCTTAAGTGCACCAAGCCGTCATAATAATTTATTTACTGCTCCTTCCCAGACTTGGTTGCCTGGAAGAGATCGCTATAAGCGATAAGGCCGCCAATTGTAACATTAATGTAATTTATTTTTTGTATATTCATCATATATCTATACTGTGGTGTTAAATTTCAATAAAGAGTTATATTTATCTATTTTGGCATCACAAGGCGATGTGGTCATTAAAAATATGGAATGGTGTAAAATTCTAAAAATAAATAATACCGTAATTGAAAATTATAATAACTTTAATACAGTCATGATGGAAAAATTAAACCACTGCATTCCAAAAAAAATTATAAAAATCAGGGCAAACAAAAAATGCCCTTGGCTAACGCGAGGAATAAAAACTTCTTGTAAAAATAAAAGATTACTTAGACCAATCGTGACATATTTTTATCATCCGACATTAACTAAATTTTATAAATCATATGTAAAAATGCTTAAAAAGACCATCAATAAATCAAAAAGAAACCAACATATACGTGAAATGAAAAATTCAGATAATAAAACCAAATGTATGTGGAAAATAATAAAAGACCGCACAAATAAAACTACAAAGAAACCTAAAACAAACATAAAACTAAAAATCCAAAATAAATTGATTTCTGAACCCACGCAAATAGCTGCTGCTTTTAACGAGTACTTCGCGTCAGTGGGCGCCGGCGGCAGGGGGGCGCGCGGCCGGCCTGCACTCACGCGCACTGATAACACGATGTTTCTTAGCCCAGCCGAACCGCGCGAAATATACAATGTGATAAAAAATTTAAAATGCAAATATAGCTCTGGTATAGATGAAATACCCCCAGTCTTAATCAAACATTGCGCAGCGGAATTGACATTGCCTTATTATATATTAATCAATCAATCGTTTAATGAAGGCGTCTTTCCAGACTTATTAAAAATAGCTCTTATAAAACCCATGCATAAAAAAATGTCTAAATAAGACCTAAATAACTATAGGCCAATAGCACTCCTACCTACGTCATCAAAAATATTTGAGAAAGTGATGCAAAAGCGCGTAAATTCCTATTGCGAAAAATAAAAGATATTTGACGAGTCCCAAAACGGCTTTCGGAAAAATCGCTCCACTGTCTTAGCGGTATTTAAGTATGTCCAAACTATACTCAATATAATGGATGAAAAAAAATACGCCATTGGGGTCCTGCTCGACATGACCAAGGCGTATGACAAAGTGCAATATCACATACTTCTGGAAAAACTATATAACATAGGAATACGCGGGATAACACACAATTGGTTTAAGTCATATTTAGAAAACCGTATACAATGTGTAGAAATTGAACATTTCGATAGCGACACGGGAACTGTTAATAAAATAAGATCTACCCCCATAAAAATAAACAACTCTATACCCCCAGGATCGGTCTTGGGATGTATCCTGTTTTTAATTTATATTAATGACTTACCTAAAACCATTAACGAGTCTTGTGTACTTTTTGCGGATGACATATATCTTTTGACATCTTGCAAAAATAATGATAACCTGACTAATAATCTCACTGACATGTTTAATAATATAATCAATTGGATGACTGACCACAATCTTGACTTAAATTTCGAAAAAACAAAACTCATACAATTTAGACCCCACCAAAAATGCCCTCTTGACATAAATTTTTCCTTTAATTATAATAAATTACAATGTATTGACGCGGCAACATTATTAGGCCTAGAACTAGACCCTCAATTAAATTGGAAAAATCATATTCAAAAAATACAATCCAAATTATCAAGTTTCTCTTACGCGCTTAGGGAAGTACGACGGGCCACTGACCTCAATACAGCTATATCAGCGTACTATGCTTACGCATACTCATGGCTCCGTTACGGTATCACACTTTGGGGTAATAGTGTAAATGTAGGTGAACTCTTTGTCGCACAGAAAAAAATAATCCGCATTCTCGCAAATATCAAAGCTCCAGACATCACAAAAATAGAATTTCATAAACCATACTTCATAAAATATAAAATCCTAACTGTCGCATCCATCTATATCTTAGAAACTTGTATTTTCGTTAAAAAATACCCAGAATATTTCAAAAAACTTTCAGACCAACCACGAAATTACCCGCTCAGATTTAAACATAAACTGGAAATACCTAAGTGCAGATTATTAATGCAAAGTAGTGGTCCCCATGCTATGGCCATAAAAATATTTAATAAATTACCGGACGAATTAAAGACTGACGAAAATGAACAAGACCTTACTAAAAAACTAAAAAACTTATTGATAGAAAAATGTTATTATACGATAGAACAATACTTATGTGACAAATATTTATAAAAAATAAGTCGGGCCGCTCCACATTAAGTTGCCATACCTAAACTTGGGTGATTATGTAGTGTTATGTAAATAGTTATTAAGATACCTACATAATATGCAATAAATGATTTGATTTGATTTGATTTGATTTGATTTGGTCGCACAGCGACAAAGCCCATAAAAAAAAAAACTTTTGTTATACTTTAAAACGTTGCCAGCGCTGAAATACCTACAAAAAGCCTCCAAAATGAGTAGATCGATGATCTTATGAACTTGTGTTGTGATCATAACTCTCTGAGGCCATCAATGGGCCGTATAGTCGGGGGTTATCGCATGGAAAGGGCTTAAATTTGTTTGTTAGGCCTTTTATAGCCATTTTATGAACAAGACTTGTAGTTAAATGGGATGAAAATATAGTGAGATATTATCGACTACAAATAAATATACGAGAAAAATAGAATAGGTATAAGTACGTGTAAATCACAAAAAGGGCAAAGAAAGCAGTTCGATGCTTTTGAAAAGTCTCATTACAATGGCTACGTAAAGGCTTATAAAAATATATACCTTTTATATTTTAATTGGTTAAAACCTTTTAATATTTTTATGTTTTTTTTTTTTATTATTACGCATTCTCTCCGGATTACATTACAAAATTACCTTTGCTCCATACGATGGTTGAATAACGATAGGAAAAAAATTAGTTATGACTCATGGGCCATGTTAGCTCAATTGGTTAACATATACCCCGGCTAAAGGGGTGGATGGACACGAGTTCGAATCCCGCACATGACTTAAATTTTTCCTCGTAATTTTGTAATGGTTATAACCGCTGGTGGTGTTGTTTGGATGGGTGACCGCTAGTGGCATTACTACTGCACGCTTCCTTGCTTTGAAGGTGCGGTCCCGGTCGTTTTCTTTGGATGGCAGTCGTTATAGCGTGGTGGAAGGGCATTAAAATTTTGTGAAGAGGGCCTTGATAGAAAATCCGTCGCCAAACATTTAATGGTGTGACGTAGTAATTAAACAACTTTAAACGGTTTAAATCGCGTATATAATGACGTTTATATAATGACATGATATTAATCACTTTTTATCTGCTGACGCAATGCGCGAGGCGTCAGGTATCCGACCGATGAAACGCCGGAACTTGACACCCTTCGGCCAAAATTCAGCTTCCATGAATATTGGAAGTTCGCGAGTCGGCACTCTCACCACAAATGATTTGAAGGTCACGTCGTGACGAGACTCCAATCGCTAAGCCCTCAGATTCATGTTAGTCTTGAGCGCGAAGTACTCCACCAGATCTTCAACTTGCGCAACTATGTGTAACGATCGCGAAAACCTAAGACAAAATTATTCAATGGCGTGTTTCGACAGCAGTCCTTGAGAGTCAATAATTTTAGTTATCCTAAACAACATTTTGGAGCGCATCATCACTTATCATCAAGTGAATCAGTGGTCCAAGCTACCTTGACTTTATTTACTAACATCAATAAAAAAAATCCTTCAATATCTTTGAAAATTGGAAGAGACGCTGGCAGAAATATAAATATATCAATAAAATATAAATATATCCGGCAATGGCGGATACGTTATAATATATATTTTTTAATTAAACACAATTTCTGTGTATATTTTGATTAGCTTTTATTCAAACATGATAATATATATCTGCGTATCAAGGACTCTCTTAATATATTACGGAAAAGTGCTTTAAATATTATTTCATAATCATACAGACAAACTCATTTATATCTTAACAAAACACGCTAGGATAACATAAACCACACATTACATGGCTGCCTAAATTAAACCACTTATACGAAATAAAATAAAGTTTCCAAAAAAATGTAATATGCAAACAACACGTGTAAGAAAACATGCAAATCACTGGACACCCGGAGCCAAGTACTCCCTTTTATGGTTTCCATAAATTATGGACTTTGGCCCAAACAGAGAAATTTAAACAGGGGTTAAAAAGTTTTAAGGATAATTGGATACAAGTCCTTTGTGTAAATTTAAAAACATTTACTACAAAAATTATATCAGCAATAAGTCCCACCTAGTTCTGAGGTATTGCGATATTATTATGTAAGGTAGGGATGGCCAGGAGGTATCTTAATGAGCAGTGGGTCAAGGTGGCCAATCGGCACATCTGGAAAAAGAAGTACTGGTAGGTACCTGTGCTAATGAGAGAAAGAGATGTATGGAAAAAGGTAAACATTACGTCATTTACGATAGCCGTTCGACGTTGGTGGCAGAAAAAGAGGTATGGAGGAAGGAATACCCTACGTTTTATAAGCTAGCCGTGTAACGCTTGCTCTCAACTACCCTGTCACAGAGGGACCTTGCGCGTTAGACAAGGGGTCGCGCCCAATTGTGGACTTGGTACCCGAGTGGAATCATAGTCCGTAAGGGGGCCTTTCTGCTGTGGGTGCTGTATCGAATATATCTCGGCAAACTTCCCGATGAACAGGTACTTATGCATAACTGAATTTAATGTACGCTAAAAATAAATTAGCAATCCTGATCTTTGACTTTTTTTTTGTTCAAAGCGTTGATTCTTTGAGCAATATGTGTAACAGGAATTTAATCACGAGACGATTCCTCAAGCAAATATCCTATCGACCAAAATTGTTAAAACTTTTGTACAAACTGTTAAGATATTACAAGGAAATAGCTTCAAAGCTAAACATGCTCCTACCACAGATTAAAAAGGACCAGAAGGATCACTCTGCAAAGCCAATCCAATAAAAAGCAGTTCTCGCAATTCACGGAGCACCTTATATGTATATTCACCTGCAAAGCTTGTCTCTTTCTATCGCATAGCCATGCAAAGCTCTGATCTCTTCTGACGCGGCACGCACTACAATAATCCCATCCGGACGAATATGCCGATGTACCCGTAGCTTTGCACCTAAAGTGAGCCAGGCCTCCCGCGAATCATCGTCTCTCAACTCTCACAGTACAAAAGTATTTCTAGAACATATTTAATAAAACCATCCAAGTACGAGTAGGGCTCACGCACCGAGGGTTCCGTACCAACACAGAATGTACCATACAATCGTTATATTTTATATACAAAGATCATATCAATGATTAATAAGATGTTGAACTATAAACAAACCACGTTTGACGCTTGTGTGTATTACAGTTTTTACACCACTGCCCTAAAAAAGAAGTGTTATGTTTTCATTATCACGTATGTGGGTTTCATTATTCTATGATTCAAATTCAAAATCATTTATTCAATTTAGGCGTCTACGACGCTCTTATGAAGGTCAATAACAAATTTTAATATTGAAATATTCTACATTGTACTGCCACGTTCAGCAAAAAAATTTATAGAGCCCCTGCGAGAAGAACGGGCAAGAAACTCGGGGCCATTCTTTTAAACGTCTTTTTACAATGTGTTACAATTATTACAATATTTGTTTATATTACGTACGAGACATGTGAGGCGGAATATTACAAGCATTTTAGTCGTTTAAGTAATCACAAACTGTGTAGTAGGATTTCTTAATCAAAATGTTTTCACGTGCAATTTGAATTTTCCTTCTGTGGGCATTGTAATATGTTTGGGAATTTTATTATAAAACCGCACACAATTACCTAAAAAGGACTTTTTATTTGTCTTTGCTAGTCTAAAACCTGGTACCGTTATTTTATATTTGTTCCTAGTGTCGTAATCGTGGTTGTCACAGTTTAATTTAAATTTACTAAAATTTTTCCGAACATACATAATATATTCAAATATAAACAGACTCGGTAAAGTTTATATATCACTTTCTTTAAAAAGATCCCTTACAGATTCCCTAGGATCCATTTTATATATGGCTCGAATTGCACGCTTTTGTAAGATAAAGATTGTCTCTATCTCAGCAGCAGCTCTCCATAGCTATTGCTGTGGGGTATGGTGTATTCACCATACGACATAATACTGTGGAAGTATGCGAAATAAACTAGCCGTGCAGTAGCTACACCTGTTAACTGTCTTATCTTACAAACTGCATATGCGGCAGAACTAAGTCTTCCGGCTAGATCATGTATATGTGGATCCCACTGTAAAGTTGAATCCATTTTGATTCTCAGGAAGACTGTCGCATTGTCAAAAGAGAGTTTATCTGGGCCAAGCTTAATGTTTCGTACAACATTAGGAACATTTGGTAACGAAAACTTTAAACAATTTGTCTATTTTAAATTTAAGAGAAGAAACCATTACTTCTTAACGGCTTAACTGATTTTAATGTATGAGATATCTTTAGATTCGTCTTGATAACACAAGTGAACAAAAGAAAACAGGTGGATTTTACACGCCATTTTGTAAGAAAAAAAGAAACTAAATGAAGGGCTTCAAAAAATTCCATAAATATAAACTTACAGTTTTCATAAAAATGGAACGATAAAAAGTTTAACAAGAATAAGAGTAATAACATATATTACTTATTAAATATTAGTTAAAACTAGCGAATACCATGATCTTGTAAAATGGTTACGAAACCTAGATACAGGTGTGAAATTTAATTTCTCGCCGCTGACGTGGGTTTCAACCTTAAGGAGCAAGCACTAGGTTTTGTATTAGAGTTAAAACTTACATCATCACTTCCTAATGAGTTCAGTGGGTGTAGAATTCCAGCAGGGAAACAAATCATCTATACATGTTAACAAAAATTTAAATCAAACATCAACCGAACTGATCGTCGTTCAAAAACGTAAGGTTGAGTTATAATTGCTATTAAGGCCCCATCGCGTCCTCGTCATCGCTACGTCAAGCCTTGAAGCCTGCCCACCCTTAATAAGTTAAAGGAACTTAATCTAAGTTGGGAACTTTGATTAATTTCTCCTATGAACGAAGATGTAATGAGAAAAAATGTGTATTTGACAGATTGTGTTGGATCAAGTACAGTTTTACATTTATCTTGGTCTTCTTAGATTTATGGATAAAATATTGTTATAATTAAGTAGAGTTTGTGTAATATCAGACCATTTTTCATAATATTGCGAGAACTCTCGCTCATTTTAAAATTATCCTTGTAAAAGGGGTTGTTTACGGGTTAATTGCTGTTTCTTGGCACAGTAAAAACTGGAAGAGGAATTTCTTTTCATTTTTTTGAAAGGACACAAATTGTCTGTGTCTCTGTGGCAACATGACTCCCTCTATAACCCTGGAATCTCTCGAGACGGGCGCAGAAAGCGTGAAGCGCCCTTTACCTACGCCTACAGCGAGCACCGAAAACACCGCTACAAAAATAGGAGTTGACAACGGGCTTAAGAGCACCACTGTGATACGGACCTCAGCTTGCCGAGAGATGTTGGGGGATTAAAACTAATGGACCCGCAACAACATGTAGTGTATGGTTGAGAGTAGGCCCTAAGGATATTAAGTATGTGACTATTTGGATTTTGCCGTAGAACCAAATTCACCGACATAGATTTCTTCAAACTGAAATCTATGTCGGTGAATTTGGTGAATGGGCAGGCCACAATACTCGATGAAAAAAAAGGCATGAAGCGAAATTAGTGCAATGACTACTGTGTTTAGGCAAACACAGTAGTCTTTGCACACTACTGTTTAGAGGCAGAATATACGTATGACACTGCAGTGGTACCCACAGAAACGCAATTTTGCTGAAGCGACCCCAAAACACTTCCTAATTGAACGTTGTAAATATTCACCTACTATTATATTGATATATGCATTTATTATAAAGCCTTATAGTTATCAGTTTACTGATAACTATAAAGCTGACTGACTGCTCCATTTTGACTCATAGAATAATTATAGTAATTAAACAACTTTAAACGGTTTAAATCGCGTATATTCGTCATTATTTTTGTCCCGAAGTTTGAAACACTTTGCAGTGATCGTGGTCACGGGGTGACTAATTGGTTTTATTTGTCACATGAGTTATTAAGAAATTATTTAGTCTACCGTCAGAAATTTATATTAATCATAGCGTTCCCTGTTCACGATCACTGCAAAGTGTTTGAAACGTCGGGACAAAAATAATGACAAATATACGCGATTTAAACCGTTTAAAGTTGTTTAATTACTATGTGTATCTATCGCGAAAACCTAAGACAACATCATAGAATAATTGTTAAAGCTAAAGGGAAAAAATATGCACCGAATGAGCACCATATGATAACTTCCATCGACATGAGTAGCGTGTTGTTGCAAGCAAGTTCTCTTCACCACGTTAACGTTTGTAGTGGTCGAAAAGTGGCGGATATTACTATACTAACGATAGCATTCCTAGGAAAAGTTTGCATCAGGAAGGTAGCTCGCCATAAATCCAAATCAGAAACTTTCAGAATAGGTGCGGTTTGGTCCAGACTACGTTTAAATAAAATATTTGAATATTATACTTATCCTCAAATTAAATTCAATGAGTTCTACACAATGACTCCATAAGCTAAGTGCAACAAAAATTTTGTTTTTGTCTATCTTTTCATATATTAAATTCCACCGGGAAAATGATTTAATATAAACAATTTCTATTCATAAAAATATATAAAAATTCAGATTTGTATGTTAGCCCGATTACAAGCTGGAGATTTGTGAGATACCAACGGGTACAAGCAGTGATGGATCAGTGGCATTGGCTATGGACTGCAGCGCAGCGAGTCCATGGTTCGAAACCCGCCGCGGGCTTGAGCTATAACTGGTTATCAAACAAGAAAAAAAAATCCATGTTCGTATCTGGTTATTAAGAATCAGTTACGAACGTGGACTAAAGGGCTTCACCGCATGGTGGAAGGGCATTTTGCGAATGCCCGCCTGGCTAGCGACCACCCTCAAGTAGAAAATTTGTCGCCAAGCACCTAACGGTGTGTTCCCGCAGCTGTTCTTGAGAGCCAAAATAAATGAAATTACAGGCACATGAGACTTAACAACTATGTCTCAAGGTGACGGGTGCAGTGCAATTCGTGACTTCTGACGAAATGCATCTGCTATAGGCAGGGGTTAGTCCGCTTTACATCAGGTGGGCGTCGAGCTTGTTTCGTCACAATAACATAAAAAAAAGACAGCAGAGTCTCATTAATAGGGCTCCGCTTTGCTTTTTCGGTACGGAACCCTAAAAAACTTTAAAAACCCTAACTAAATCTTATCACAGTTTATATAATTACAGTTACGACGTCCAACGCTTCCGTTCAACTGCAGAATCAAGGTGCTAACTTAAGACGAGGCTGCGGAAAAAATACTCTCATTCGACTAGTTTTTTTAAGCAACTGAAATATGCAATCAACACGAAAACTAAAATATTTGATATTTCAAACCTTTTTCTATCAGTTGTACAGTCAGAAACACATTTGAAAGCAATTTACTCGATAGTTTTAATTTTTCAAAATGAAGCCTTTTCTTTAAATTATTGGAGTTTTCTTGGAAACTACATCAGTTATATATTAATAATAAACACACATAGAAAGGAAATGTAGTTTATTATCCGCTGTATAAGTAAAATTTACCTAGAGTAATTAGTATTGTCATAATAAATTAAATAGTGTTTTAGACTTACGACCTTTAGTTCTGTGCAGGATTACGGTCAATCGGAAGATTCGATATTCAACCTTATTAGCTTAGGATTACGAAATAAAATCAATGCGTAAGAGCTGTCCTTCAGTGCCGCGCTGTGCGCCGTTGGACGTGGACCTATCGCTCGCGCGCTATCACCTGTGCTGTGCAGTATAAATACGTATCTTGGTAGGTATATCAATCAATATGGGAAATAAAGATAACTAAAAAATAAAAAACGAGGCAGAATAGTCGATACAAAGACTTTGCAAGAATTATGAGAGAGCGTATAATATTTCAGTTTATTTTTACCTATGCAAATTTAATATTCGTTTGTGTTTCGGTGTTTATTCTATTCATGAAACATATTATCTCTATCGAACTAAGAGATTCTATACCTACTAGGTTCCTATAGTACTGTAATGGAGCTATAAAATAACTAAATGTCGTACTAATCTAAGTACGATTAGTTGGATACTATAATAATATCTGGTAATGTATAGTTATGGTCTCACCTGATGGTAAGTGATGTGGTAGAAGGTACCAAACAGGTGATAACTAAAATTATCTGGCTCTAAAGTACAGCTGCCGTTCAACCGTAAATGGAGTTGAGTGTTGCTAAATAATAATAACACAAGCGTAGCAAATCAAAGCATATGGTTTGGTGGGTATATCGCAATAAAACATCGAACATTGTTCATGTCCCTCAAGACTAAATGTAGATTTATATCAATGAAAGAATATTCAGAATCAGGCAAGTAGGTATATATTCAAGAGATTATCTACAAAGTCACCTGCATAGGTACTTTTAAATATACATTTTATCACTTAGACATGTACATATAAGTAACGATTTATACAAATATAATAGAGTGGAATAAATAGATTCTGTACATATATATAATAAAATAGACTGTGCTCATAAAATGCACCTTCTTTCTCAGGAAAAAAAATAATAAATCAGTCAAAGTCCGAGATCACTCGGAACAGGGAGAACTGTCGGAGTCGCCATCTCATATAATAAATTTAGACTGTGTTCTTCCACTATATGAAAATAAGTGAGTAATCTTTGAATAAAGTATTACTAAATTTGCACATTTTATTCACAGGAAATTTCGTAACCGAAAAGATATTATTTCGTAAACGAAATAATATTTAATATATTATTTAAATATTATAATACCTTTATTAGGCAAAAAAATATTTTGACCTATCCATAGCAGAGCAGCAGGTAAACTTAAATAACAAAAACGTATAAATGTATATATACATTTTTTTTTTATTGCTGATAGGTAAGCCTTTAACCACAATCTCACCTGATGGTAAGTGATGATGTGGTCGAAGGTGTTAACAGGCTTAACCTAGAATTACTGGCTCTCAAGGACAGCTGCCGGAACACACCGTTAGGTGCTTGGCGACAGATTTTCCACTTGAGGGTGGTCGCTAGCCAGGCGGGCATTCGCTAAAATGCCCTTCCACCATGCGGTGAAGCTCAAGCCAGCGGCGGGATTCGAACCATGGACCTGCTGCGCGGCAGTCCATAGCCAAAGCCACCGAGCTATCATGCTTTTTACACTGAAAAAATAAACTTTACATTATTTCGCCCTGCACTTGTCACACCTCTGTAGGGTCGGTATAAACAATATATTTTTTCTGAGTACCTTCACAAAAGACAACGCATTGACATAATTGTGCGGAGTAAGACTTAAATTTTATGGCCGGCCTCCTATCTGAAGCAATATGCCTTTGCGTATGCCATCGTTGATATGTATTATACTCGCCTTTGCCCCCTTTTCGGTTATTAGTTAGGGTATTAGATAGATGGTAAAGAGCGATGTTTTACTCTTGACGTGCAAAAAATCTGACGTGAAAATTATCTGAATTTATGTATTTAAATTCATTTATTCATATTCACTACACCCCCTTTCTGAAGGCCGAGCTTCAGCAGGGGCGGAGCAGTTTGTATGGTGGCCGTCTTGAAATCGCCATTTTGGATTTTTGACAGGTGTCATTCGACTGCTCTCCCGACATTTATCCTTACTTCTACCTTTTAACAAATTCTATCTACACATTCTAACAAATTGTGCGAAATTGATTGTCGGAGAAACAGAAATGTACAGTTGCTTTTCTGAAGGCTTCAGGTAACGGATTGACTGTAAAATGTATTTTGCAGGTATATATATCAATCAAAAATTTGATTGATATTATCAAACTGAAGGCTAAATGCACATTTGTAATATAACTAAATGCTTAGGCCTTGTACGTGGCGATGGTAAAAGGCCGGACGGCATGACTTTGGTTCCGTGGAGGATGGGAAGGCCTCTGGTATGGGACGCTACCTGCGACGATACCTTAGCACCTTCTCATATTCCTGCTACCCAAAAAGTGGCCGGTGCGGCGGCTAAACTAGCAGAAGGCCTCAAAAGGCGCAAATATAGTAATCTCAGTAGTTGTTACATGTTTGTGCCTTTTGGGGTCGAAACGCTGGGACCGTGGGGACCGAGCGCCAAACTATTATTCAAAGACGTCTCAAAACGTCTGGTCGACGCTACTTGTGACCAAAATGCTGGCATATACTTTGGACAAAGGATAAGCATTGCCATACAACGTGGCAATGCGGCCAGCATTTTGGGAACACTGCCTAATGGTAGCGGAATATTGGATTAGTTTGTAGTAATTTTTTTTTTTTTTATTTAAATATGTTAATTTTAGTCATAAATATCTGTTACCACATATTATAAATAAAATCGAGCAAAACTAAATACTTATTTGCCGTGTAGTATGGAGACAAAAAATTAAAAATAGAAATTCTACAAAAAGATGAAGAATTTTGGAGGGAAAAAAATGGAGACAAAACTAGTCACATTCTATATGGACTGCCTTCTTCCTGAGCTGGTCGATCCCCGCCACCCAAAGAAAAGAATGATCGGGATCAAGAATTTGCGGATACTTCTAGAAAAAAAAATCAAGAGGAGGCTGTCGAGGGTGACTTGCAACATCAAAGTGCAAATCCTTCAGTACTTCCTCCCGCCATAAAAAGAAGACTTAAGAGCCTTTACGCTTTGCGCGATCGGTCAAGTTTAGGCATTTATTGAAGCACGGCGCAAACGGGCACACCGTTAGCAAGGATCGAGCGGTCAACGACGATGTCGCATGGAATAAAACATTTTGATCCTTTTTGCAGTGTTATTTATTTTTGATAAATAATGTGGAATGTTATGTAACTTTGTAAATTCATTTCTCATCTTTACTGTTTACAAACAAAGTAGACTTAAATGAACCTAATAATAAACCTTGAGGTATCTACTCATTGACTAACTATAACTATAGTCCATTAAAAAGTTACATGAGCTTTGCATTTTTAGAGCACGCAATTTATTTTTGGGACATCTTTTTATATGTGGGGGTCTGAAAAGCTTAACCTCAAGTTTGTGGGGTCGCCACCCTTGTCCCCCGGCCGCCATCTTGGAAAAAGGGGTGAAAACACGTATTTTGCAATATCTCAGAAACTATGCGTTTTATAAAAAAATTGTAAGAACATAATTTGTAGCAAATTGTGTTGCCCACAAACATATTTATATAACTTTTTGCCCTAAATTAAATATTAAAGAAGTTATAAGCAATAATAATATTTTTTGCTCTATAACTTTTTTATACATTTTACAGAAAAAATACCCTAGAACAATCTCGTAGATGATCTGCTCAGGATTTTTTTACGAAACTCGCAGGTTAATTGATAAAACTGAAAATAATATCCACAATTTTCAATACGTTTACACGTTGCAAAAAATGTAGCACAACTAAGAGAATAAAATGAGATAGGAGAAACAGCTAAGCCTACGTATAATAATAATAGTCGTAGCAGGCAGATGTTCCTTTGAACCCAAACGGTTACTCAGACCTTTTCTACCTGCTTATCCTTCCGTAAGTTAAATTTAGTAAGTTCTATGGTAAGGAAAACAGGAATGAAGAAGTAAAGTTGTACGAATTCAAAAATTTTTTTTTAAGAATATATTTACAATAAAAAATATAATAAGTTAAACATTTCTTTTTGACCGGATTCTCATGAGCATTGACGAACCTGGTCAACTTTGGAGCGCTGTAACAGTGTGTTAAATGAATTAAAATAAAATAAAAAAATCCTCAAAAGATAATCAAAAATGTTGGTCTGAGGTATTATTTTGTAAAATAAGAAAAAAAGTTATAGAGCAGGAAAAAAATATGAAAATTTTCTCACTTTTTTGTTTATAACTTCTTAAATTTTTAATTTAGGGCAAAAAGTTGTAATAACATATTTGTAGGAAAAATAATTTGCTACAAATTATGTGCAGTGGAATTTTTTGTAGGACACATCGTTTCCGAGATATCGCGAAATAAGTGTTTTCACCCCTTTTATCAAGATGGTGGCCGGGACACAAGGGTGGCGACCCCACAAACTTAGATTTGTCTCAAAAGTAAAATTGCGCCCTCTAGGAATTGCAATATTCGGTCCTTAAATTGTAACATTTAAATGGACTACTATGTAGGTATCTATATTTGATTATGTCCTTCTAACCATAATTGTATACATATAGGCAAATAACTTAGTTTTGTAGTTTGTATACCTGCTTTGTACATGCATACCTTGGTTCATTGTATTTGTATAACTGCCCTATTGGCGGAACGACTTTAGATAGATAGATACATATCAAACAAATTATTGGAGTGCAAAATTTTATGCCCAAGGCGGGAATCGAACCCGCGTCCTCCGATATCGCGTCGGATGCTTAACACCATCTCAGCCACCTGGACATTGGCATTTCTGCCGAAACTTTGTGCTCCAATTGTATTACTTTAACCATCATAGGGGACGGTGCGCGGCCATCAACCAGACTACAAGACTTCATCTGATCGAAAGAAGTGTTTTTTCAAACACTTAACTCTCGGTATGATGTCGCTACCCTTCTATATCTCTAAATATGATTACAAGCACTATCGCGTGCTAAGCGAAATCATATCAAACAAATTATTGGAGTACAAAATTTTATGTCCAAGGCGGGAATCGAACGCGATATCGGAGGACGCGGGTTCAATTCCCGCCTTGGGCATAAAATGTTGTACTCCAATAATGGCTAATGCACTCAATTACAAAAACAATAAACTTTCTTCCTGCATCATTTAAAAAACAAAAACTTTTATACTTTAGCCACACCAGCCTTGAGAAAAGGGCTGTAAAATGGCTTTGCTGGAATAAGGGCTTTTAACTTAATGTTGTCTTAGGTTTTCGCGATTGTTACACATAGTAATTAAACAACATTAAACGGTTTAAATCTCGTATATCTATCATTATTTTTATCCTGACGTTTCAAACACTTTGCAGTGATCGTGGTCACGGGGACTGCAAACTTGAAAAAAAACTTGACTTTCCGTTTCCGATACTCGTTATTTCTCACGCACACTTTTGCATATCATTAAAACTGTATAAATTGAAAACAATATATTTTTTATTTTATAAATGATTTTTTGTTAATTTATATACATCTTAACTTAATTTGTCGATAACCTCTGTAGACTATACCACTTACTAACAATCTAAGAATCCACTATTTTTATTTTAAAGTCTAATTTAGTCACCTGTTCCAGTACCTCTCACTTGTCTGCCATGTTTCATTAAAAAAGCCTGTATAACATGTTCCCTACAATGTTTCTGCAGCTGTGTGTTTTTTCATAAAATATCCCAAAGTTTAAGGCCCTTACAATTGCGTATGTAGACTCTTCTGCAAGTTTGGTAAAAAAAATCTTATCCTGCTGTTTAGAAGTGGCTAGATATATATCTGGTTGGTCTAATTTTTACCATAGTTGGTATATGAAAGCAGAGTGGTAGTAAAATAACACCTTTCTGTTAACCACTGTAACTGAAAAATTAAACGAAATAGGATGTATACGAATTACGAACATATTTTCAACATAAGTAATTAATAGTCAAAAATTATATGATAGCAATAAAAAAAACAACCTGCATTATATTATTATGGGAACGTGTACAGTAGCAGTTATGAAAAACTATAATTCATATTTGTATGACGAGTCGTGGTAAAATATATTGCCCACAACTAACATTTAATGAAATCAAATCAAATCCATTTATTTCAGGTCAATTGTACCCATATTCACCGAATATAATATAATATTTTGCTCATTCAATTTGATGGTATTTTACTTTATTCTAATGATGTGTAACATGTAATCTGATTAATCACATTCCAAGATACTGAGAACAATGTTGATTCATTCATAAATTATCGTCCACGCGGATGCCAAGTAACATTACTTTCGTTACTACGGAGAATTTAAAAACACCCCATTTATCAATATATATCGTGCCGTTTGGGCTGTTATGTACCACCATCATATTCCGACCCTTGTCTCACTTATGTTGGTTTGGTGCAGTATGTTTTTTTCTATAAACACGGAGACTGCGACGCAACAACATAGCAAAGAAACTTAAAAAAAAAAGACTTGAAAACAATTTTTTAAATTAAACAGTCTGAAATAACTGGTTGATATCGGTTCAATATGATCTCAAATTTGTGTTTTTATCACTATTGAACAATAACTTTCATCTATATTCATAGTTGCCACTTACATTAGTTGCTAGAAGCACTGCGATCGTCAAGGCATTTTGGCAAATTACTTTTTAGTAAGTTGACTGTAACTGGCAAACCGTTCGCCGGTGTTGATGAAATTAAAATGAAACCAATAAAGAGTTAAACTATACTAGCAAAAAAATAATCTTCTATATTGTAAGGTTCAGTAAAAAAGTTATGTGTGGTCAAACATAAAATAAATAATAGACAAGTCAATTTAAGAACCCTCTTTCTATTGGGAAGTCAGTTAAATATGTATAATATGATATACCAATAATATATACCAATAAAGTCGAGCAGACATGAACATATGGTAATAAGTAATAAGTCTGTCGACCGTAAGAATAATTTTGAAAAGTAAATCAAATAATCAATTTCTTACTAAGAAATATTAGTAATGTTGATAAAAATAAAAACGTGACATCAATTGCAGTATATACAAAGTCACTTTATATATCGAAATTCGTCACGTGAATAAGATTATAAAAAAAGTTGAAATCGTCTCAATGGTATCTGTGTTCGCGAATCTAATATCAAGTATACAAATGTTTATAAGCGAGACGCGTGCGCCGCTGCTGCACATCGTGTCGGTCGGTGCAGCGGGGATCGTTGCGCCGCATGGGCGGAGCTAGCGTGGGAATTATTTTTGACTGCCTGGACTTAATACAGAATTCACTCATTAAAACACTTTTCAATCTACGTTACTCGATTTTAAGTCCTATCTTGAAGCAAATAGACTCAAAGTTCTTTGCGAGCTGTGTTTTATGTCCCACCTTGAGCAATAAAGAGCTTGTAACGAGGTCCTTAAAAGAGTACTTCGATTAGTGTAAGTTATAAATGAACAACGTAACTTCCGATTTGGTACATTTTAAATGACTTTCCACTGAGTTTCCGATGAAAAATCTTCCGGATCGTTTGTTCTTGTTAAGCTGACCTATTTATGTCTTCAGAAATAAATGAAATTATGATCGTTGATGAAATTAGAAAAAACGATGGAAGTGGTAACGGTGATATTTCAAAATATTAGGGTCGTGAGTATTTGTAGAAGAATGGAGAAAATATTACTTAATTTTTTTTCACGAGTAGAGTTTGTTCATAAGGAAGGTGAACTTGAGCTTTGACTTTGAAGTTATATTGATAATAATGATAAATATATACAAGTATTATCGCGTTGTAAGCGAAAATGACAATTACAAATTAGTAGAGCACAAAAATTTTATCTCTGTATAAGTCTCCTAGCCTGGTTTGTGACCGCGCACCGTCCGGCGTCCTCACCTTATTATTGATGAACAAAGTTTCAGTTCCAACGAGTATGTTCCCGTGGCCTAGTGGTTTAGGTATCCGGCGTGAAATTGGAGGTCGCGGGTTCGATTCCCGTCCGGGACAAAAAAATATATATAAGTATGTGCGTTGTTGAATTATATACCGATTCATATAAATTTATAAATATATGACAACGAAAAATGTTATTAGCTATAATTATAACTTACTAGCTGCGCCCCGCGGTTTCGACCACGTGATGATGGATGATGATAAAAAGCATCCTATGTGTTAATCTAATGCCTTATCTAACCCTATACCAAATGTTATCAAAAAGCTCTTGGTCCAGCTGTTTGAGCGATAACAACTTCACATTCTTTCGCCTTCATAGTATTCGTGTGATTCAATTTTTATCAGATATCTCATCAACTCCATTCTCTTTCTGAAGATGCACTAGACCTGACCTAAGATGAATTATATGTTACTCGTAAGCTAAATATTAGAATTATATTTTTTGGACTGATGAGTTTTAATTTGTCTTATAAGTCTTCGCAGAAATATACAATAGCGAAGTTTGATCTTTTGAAGTCATATATTAAAACAACGATCGTAACTTTAAACTCAGAAAAATTAATAAGTTACGAAAACGTTCCCATGCTGTTTCAAACACTCTGAACTCTTATTTTCAAGGTCCGATTTCCAGATTTTTCGTATCATTCAATCTTAGAAGTCACTTCCGGTTTTTTTTTAACTTCACTATTTTCGTACTTGCGTACTTACTACTTGCCCCGTGGGGTAGAATTGCACCTCCCCATATCATCCCGTGGGTGTCGTAAGAGGCGACTAAGGGAAAAATACTGAAAGGTGGGCAGCAGCGCCTTCTAAAGAACTGCAAACTTACACTGCGATCCCCAAGACGCCTGCCAAGCGTGGGATTATGGCAAATACCCCCTTAATAGGGAAGGCTGTGTTCAGCAGTGGACGATCCAGCTGTTACAGTACAGTACAGTACCTATACCTACTACTTACAGGGTCAACCACCATTTCGATATGGTCAAAATCGGTAATAGTTGCAATGCAAATATTAATCATCTAGATACAGACACATCGCCAAGTGTTTTTCATATTTTTAGGGTTACGTACCTCAAGCGGAAATACGGAACCCTTATATATATATACGGACACTCACTTTGTTGTCCGTCACGTGGAGGTGTCAAGCTGAATTCATATCAAATACTCAGGTCTACTGTCCCTTGGAGATGTGAAAAATCTAACTTTCAAGCCAACGCAATCAAAAGATTCAGCCGTTTATGCCGCATATTTTCAACTCTCGCAAATGAATCAAAACCAACAGGGTACTTCCCGGTAACTCAGCATCTTGAAATTTTGTACGAAGCAACTTCTTATAACACAGATAAAAGAAAAATTGCGATGAGCATACATTTTTAGTAATATCATATAAAAAAATATTTTTAATAATTTGAGATGTTACGGATTCCATATAGCAATACCAATACCCTAACTTTTACTTGTATAATATATAACTATACAGGATTGTACTGAACCCTCCCATCGGTGCACCAGTCCGACTCTTACTGGCCTAATAATTTTTTAATGATTGTGTGTAATTGCAAAAATTGTTGACCAATGTTGTTAAACTTTTAAATGTGACCAGTTTATAGGTAAACTTTTTTACTTAAAAGTAGAATCTTTGGACGAATGATCCAGTCAAAAGTTAGACGTGTTAAAATTTAACCTTTATTATTTAAGTAAATAAATTTTGACCACTCCACAAAATAATGTCGTTTCGTGTTTTACAGACCTAAAACAAATGTCATAACGTATACAGGCGTGATAAAACCTTAAAAAAGTGGGCAGAACCGACCTGTTTCTGAAACCAATTAACCATTTAAAGCACGGAAACCCCAACAAACCAAAAACAGTAACAACATTTATAACGAAAGCGATATTTTACAGCCAGCCATTGATTGACTGTCAGACTTCAAACTTTGCCACTAACATACTCTGTATATTGGAGCCAATAACAGCAAAGTTCTTTATTGTGGCGGAAGCCAGACCCGAAAAGACGTGTCGTTTGAGATGTGGTACAAGGGACAAGCTATAACGTATCTATAATACGAAAATCTACGAGGTTAAAATTTAGCGCATTTATTTATTTTAATCGAACCCGCGTCTCCCAATTGCGCTTGGCGTATAAAATATTGGCCACAGGAACATGCTCATTTTGAGGCAAAATGTTTTGCTCTAATTTAATAATTTTAAACGCCATTGCGTTCCCTAACCTTCGGTGCGCGGTCAAATACTTCTCTCTCGCAATGATGTCGCTATCCTTCTATATACTATTTCAAGGTTAGCCTGAACAACATCTTCGACTACATCATCACTTACCATCAAGTGAGATAGTGGTCAAAGGCTAACTGCATCATATCATATCATGCAAAAAAAATACTATGATTGCAAGCACTTTCACGTGAATTATGGTGTTGGCCAATATTTTATTTACCTACATTATTTTTTAACTGTTAGTTGATTTTTATTTATTTATAATATAATATACATAGGACTAGATATAATAACTATCTCTTTAAAAATACAAAATATGAATCTGAAATACTATTACAAACGAAACATCAGTATTTCTCCCCACTGCTTTTTGTCTTACATAACTATTGTTGATATTGTTGTCGACAAAGATATTATAGGCATCAAGGGTTTCTCGAGCTAGGAATTCGCCGTAGGGTGCCGGGCTAGTATGTTGGATTATGGCAAGCACTCCTTAACGGGGTAGGCTGTGTTCAGCAGTGGACAATACTGCTTATACAGTACAGTACAGTAAGCTAAAATCAAATTTCACAAATTATTAGAGCAAAAAATTTAAAAAAAAAAGATTTTTTTGATCACATTTAAAAAAATGTATTCGTAAAATTAAATGTGATTTTCGTTTAGCACGCAATAGTGTTTGTAATCATATTGTCTAGGAATACATCTACATTATTTTGTACGTTCTCCAGAGGGCAATTTGAATTTTGTCATAATAACAAATACTTATAAAAGTATCTTAAAAAAAACATTAAATAATATTAAGTGTTTTATTTAAATATTATATAATGTTTTTTAAGATACATTTAAAAGTATTTGTTATTATTAAATATGGATTTCCGCAAAGTAACGCCTGAATCTATTCATTTGTCATTTGTAGGAAGCTCCTTTGAGTCAGTAATTATGCTTTTGAATTAATTGAGTGTTATACATACATAGTTTCATCAGCAAGATAAGTTTTGATGGATATTTTATTTTTGTTTCGATGAGTGTGGAACCTTTTCAATCGACAAAATTCGTGACAAGTCTAGAAGTTGTACTTGGAGTTTATATTTGATATATAATAAAAATAATTCTTCAAACAAAATAGTCGCCTTACAACCTAACTTGTCGACATAGCTATCATTAAGTGGTAATAGGCAAGCCTGATATTTTTCTGACTTCCATAGGTACGAGACACTAGAATGTCCTTACTTACTGATATAAATGGGTAACTACGACTATTCTTATCTAGGATATGGTCTCATATATTAGAGAAACCATTATTAACGTATCAGCTCTTAAATTAGACCAACAACGCTTTGCTTGTTCACTGCCGTATAAATTAATATTTTGTTGTTCTACAATGGAATTTTACCAAATATAAACGTTGCAGCTGCACTGCAGAAATGTTTCAGTTTCAATAACGTATTAACCGATATTTTTTTCGTACTAAGTACTTACTAAGCTTTTCATCACAATCTAAGCTGATGGTAAGTGAGGATGTGATCAAAGGTGCTAAACAAGCATAGTCAACTTAGAATCGCTTTCAAGACAGCTGCCCGAATACACCGTTAGGTGCTTGGTGACTGATTTTCTACTCGAGGGTGGTTGCTAGACGGGTGGGCACTAAGGTACTTCCTATCCATCAATTTTTTTTATTCCTTATAGGTTAGCCTTTGACCACTATCTCACCTTATGGTAAGTGATGAAGTGGTCGAACATGTTGTTCAGGCTAACCTAGAATTACTGGCTCTCAAGGACAGCTGCCGGAACACACCGTTAGGTTTTTGGCGACAGGACAGGACATTTTCTACTTGACGGTGGTAGCTAGCCAGGCGGGCATTCGCAAAATGCCATACCACTATGCTATAACGACTGCTATTCTAAGACAACAACCGCGATCGACGGCTTAACGTGCCCTCCGAAGCACGGAAGCGCTCAGTAGTATGTCACCAGCGGTCACCCATCCAAGTCATGACCGAGGCGGACGTTGCTTAACTTCGCTGATCGGTTCAGAACGGATAAGCAAACTTCGCTACGAACGCTTCAAAACCCTAAAATCTAGCAACCACCGCTCGCTTCTGCTCTTCAAAGCGCGTAAGCGCTGAAAAGTAAATTCCACTAGCGGTCATCCATCTACACAAAGAGTGCAGCGAACATGGCTTAACATAGTGGATTGGTTCAGAACGACTACTCAAGAGCTCTTCAGAAATTCTACCGGAAAAGCCGTTTTGACGAAAGATAGGCAGGCACAATAGAGTCAAACCTTTGCAAAGTCAAAGTGAAGTGCTAGAATTGTTGAGTAAAAATGTTGAGGACATTTCTTTTACACAAATAGATTTATTGAACATTTCACTATTATTATCATCTGATGTTAGGTAACAGTCAACATTGGTAGACGCTCGCTTATACGATGCCCACTCCTGCTGCAAAGACACCCAGATTGTATCTTTAGCAGTGAATTTCATTCGTTTGCTTATATTTCTGAAAGAAGAAGTGTTTGTTCTTTTTTAAAAATCCTACAAACTCGTCGTTTTAGTTTATCTTCTAAGCAAAGGTGTTGTATTGATTTCTGTATTGCTGTCCAAAACCGTATTAAAATTGAAATAATAATTGCTGCAGTTAACATCAACTGGAACGCCTCTCCTTTTTTGTAGCACCTAATATCCATTTGGATCTTTCTCACTATATTATTGAACAGCCACTGGCCTTTCTGCTTTTGTTGTTCATATAAATGAGGCGTTTTTTGTTGAAGTCCATAAATTGATATCTTTTTATACCTTATCGTCTGGGCGTGCAAATATCAGCGTGAACATTAAAAGCTTGCATGGTTTTCAAAGATTACAGTTCGATTATTCTGAGTATAAGGTCTGGGCAGCGTATGTCTTGAAATATTATTCATCCCAAGACTTGGGAACGAGAAACCTAACTCTGGGATTTTTGATGGAAGAACTAGTTTTGGTAAGTTTGAACAAGTTTCTAGATTCAAAGAAAATACCCTGTGTCCTGTGCTAAGTTGTCTATTCTTCAGAATTTCAATGTGATTCTCATGTCATGTTCCAATCGTAACTTTGTCGTCTGTTTTTCCAGCAGCAGACCAGAGACACGTTCTTGGACTTCCCTAAACGAGCGCACATCGTAAGTTAGAATAGAGGTCGTTCTTATAGTAGGTAAAAACCAGACATCTGTTGGAAATTCTTAGCAACTCTTGTCGTTACCTTCTCGCCCGATCTGCTAGAGACTTGAGATCTTATGCCCCTGCTTGCTAAACGTCTTTGGGGTCACATTTGAAAAGATATTACACTGGAACTGAAACTCAAGGAGCAATTGATTTTTAGACTTTAACGTTGGCATTCTGACAAATGCTTACAGCTATTAAGAATAGCTATATATTATATGTTCTTTTTTATCTAAAATGAACAAAGTGAGCTGAATAAACTACGAAAGAACATTATTCATGCTGTTAAATCATTTGACCACAATTTCACTTAAAGATATAAAGATATAAAAGTCCTTTTGTAATTTTTTTACAGGCAAGTCTAAGGTACATTTAAACATATTTAAACTACCTAAATATATTAAATTAAATTCTAATTACTTCTATGTAATTAATTGATTAAAATTTAAAAATTATAATATTTTACACTTAATACAGTTAAATACAATTCGCAGTTATCACGTTTGCACTTGTTGCATTGATTCTTTTAAAGTGTAGAAGGGATTGTTTTATAAAAAGTGTTTAGGTTTTAGTTTGAACAAACTGTATTTTAAGGTGGTCAAGTTTTTTGGTAATTTATTATACATAAGTATTTTAGAATATTGACCTTGTTTCTGGACTTTAGCTAATCTGATTTTTGGTACAACCCGAATTTCATTATTTTTTATCATTCGATTTTCATTATTACGCAGATGTAAGGTAGAACTTTTTCCTGCTTTTCTCGAATATTCCTATCTTCATGAATTTCTAATAAACAATTATAGATGTAAAGAGAAACAACTGTCATAATTTCGTCTTTCTTAAAGTGCTCCCTTGCGGGGCTACGCTTTTTGAGCCCATTAATTGTTCTTATTGAACGTTTTTGACATTTGAGAACTCTTGTTACCTCTGTAGCATTACCCCAAACAGTAATGGAATATCTTATTATTGAATGTATATATGCATAGTACACGGATATTAGCGATTTTTTTATCGAATAAGGTTTACAGAGAGCGTAATTACCGCTCGCCATTTTCTTGCAAATTTTATCAATATGTGCTTTGTGATTAATTTTGCTGTTTATTGTGTATCCTAAAAATATATTTTCTTCAGAATTCTCATTACCATTAATGCCTAGCCGCGATTGATAATGGTTTCAGTTCATTTCCAGGGACTTTGTCGAAGATAGTTCAGCAGTATAAGTATATTAGATTGGTGATGATTAGGTCTCATATTAAAATTGTGGAAGATTTCTGACATGGTTGATATATGTGTTTTGACAAAGTCCACTGTCTTTCAAATAGAAACATTGTCCAAAACTCTACAGATGACACTTTATAAACTACATTCTCAAGTTACAGTTCTTCGTTACATTGTAAAGAAATTGGGGCGTCGCGGTTGTAAATTTAAACTTTATCAAATCATGGCAGATAAAACTTTACACTGATTTTACTACGTTATCCGAGAACGATTTTTAACCTCAGCATGGACCTAAACCATCAGAGGTTGAACATATCTATAGTTACTCTATTGGGCCAAGAGTTAAATAATTTTCTGAAAAGGAGCATGTCTGAAGAGGTTGGTACCTTCAGACATGCTCTTACAAAAGATTTCGCCGCCAAGCGCCAGGCCATGATAGCACTAGTTTGACATTAGCAAATTAGGTAATCACATTTAAAAATAACAATTACAGGAGTACAAAATTTTGAACAACGAAATTAAATTAAATTTTATTTAGTTTTTTTAGCTTGAAACAATAAAACGCTTAACGAAAATAAATAATTTGCAGTGGGGGTTTTTTTTTTTTTTTTTTATAAATTTATACATGTTGTTCATTAATTTTACATATTATTATCCAAACCACCTTTCACCACCAAAAACACTAAATCCCCGTTCTCTTTTCATTGCTCTCTTTCTTTCAGTATTTTTATTTGTAACACAATCAAAAAAACGTTCAAGCTTAATTCCTACTGTTTAGGTATTCTATTCCAGAATTAAACCCTTTTTACAAAATTCAAGTAACCATTTCATCCCACTATTTCTAAATTTTACAGACACTTAAAGTTTCAGCCAACATTTTCTTATAAAAACAGCTATTGTCAACACTGCTCGCATCCCAAGTTGTCAAGCGAGTCATCAAGTATTTAACGAGTCGCCGCGAAAGAATGGGCCACAAGGCAACAGGTACCCAGGGAGGCGAGAACTATGTACAAAATATTAAAGACAGGTAACTTCCACCGCTTCAGGTTTATGCGACCCTGGTAGCCTATATCAGTGGGATTATAAATTCATGGTTTGGCAGACATTTTAATATTATTTTATTTTAAAATATTTGCTCGTAAAAGTTCTTTTTCGAGCAAAATGTTTAAATCCTTATCAATAATTATAAACTCAAATGATTCTAGTGGGTCGAGAATCATTTGAGTTTATAATTATCGACATATATCAGTGGGATTATAAATTCATGGTTTGGCAGACATTTTATTATTATTTTATTTTAAAATATTTGCTCGTAAAAGTTCTTTTTCGAGCAAAATGTTTAAATCCTTATCGATAATTATAAACTCAAATGATTCTAGTGGGTCGAGAATCATTTGAGTTTATAATTATCGAAAAGGTAATGAATTTGTAGTCCTACCAATTTAAGATTGGATTAGTTCTGCATACAAATGTCGAAGGGTCCATGCACTGCCTTATTTGAGGTTTTAGTTCCAGAACTAAGCATGATATTGATTTATCTCTTCATTTCATAGAAACATCCTCGAAATAAGATTCTCGAGCCTCGAAAAATTTATGTGAAAATGTTTCGAGGCTCATAACTACTAAGATCTTTTTAAAAATATGTTACGATACACGCCTAGATGATGAAGATAAACCTACATCCGTATCATGCTTAGTTCTGGATCTAACATCTAAAATAAGACAGTGATCATGATCCAGAACCTTCAACCGTGAACCCTCCGACATTTGCATAAAGAAGTGACTGGCCAGTCTCACCCTTAAATTACTTTATACTTTATACTCCACACGTTCTCTGTTATATTTAACAGAGAACGTGTGGATTTGTTATTATTGTATGTGATCGACTGATCGTGATGTATCGTTTTGTTTACAGTTTCAAAAATCTGTTATAGTAATAAAGCAACGTCAGGACGAGATACCACAGGTTAAATAATAGACTGAAGACTGACAGTCGCGAGTAGACTGTCAGTCTTCAGTCTATTCGAGACCACGGTCAATGAAACTGGGTTGAAACGTCGAGGTTAGATCATTTTTTTAGATTTGATGTTGATTCGGGTGTGAATAGACCCGTTAATGATTTAGAAACATGAATTTTTGATGATTAAAGAGAAGTACGTAATAAATACCTTTTCCAGCATAATAACCCTTTGATACTAAGTTTTATGCAGCTTATATAAAGTTTGACTACGTTTATCTCAACAAAAACAAGAACAAAGTAAAGGTCCGCGAAGTAAGATACATTTATTTTGTTAAAAATAAAGCCGGCAATAAAGTAGGCGACACGTAGGAGGACCACGCTCTTCCATCCCGCCGGCAAATTGCGGAGTACGTGACCACCCAAGACGCGTGATCGCGCTCGTTGCGCCGTGAATGGCTAGCTTTAGCTACGTATCTGTTAACAGTTTTTTCTACTTGTGCGTGCCGTTGAAGTGGTATTTCTTGTAGTCTACAATCCTGTAGGTATACTATAGGGCACTGCCTCTATGTTCCTGTGAGATTTTATTCTTGTCCTGGTCCCAGTTAATTTGGGGTCAGCGTACTTGCTTTTATTTCCATGAGATAATAATTCATTTATTAATAGGTAGGTTTCACATGAATACAAAATAACGTTTTTTTGGGACGAAATGTCGCGGCTATATTAGTGTACCATATAGTATAGATATATAGAAGGTTAGCTACATGATACCGAGAGTTAAGTGTTTGAAAGCACTTCTTTCGATCAGATGAAGTTTAGTAGTCTAGTTGACGAAGTTTCAGCTAAAAAGGATTGGGAAAGCTGGGGATTATGGCAAATACCCCCTTAATAGGGGAGACTGTGTTCAGCAGTGGATGATCCGGCAGTTACAGTAATAAAAGTCTAATTCAAGTAGAGGCTCTGTTATGTGGTGAGTACACAAAACGCCGTGAGCCACCTTCTTAACTTTTACACTACAACAAATGAATTATTCGTGTTATATGCACTGCAAGTCTACGGGACGAGTCTAGATAGTCCCAATGAACCTTGTAGTGTGGGCTGCTTTCCGGTTTATCCGGTTCTCAATTCTCTAGTTTGTTATTTTTGTTTGAGAACTCGATTAGTATTTATTCAAGAAGAATTGAGAACAAGACCAACTACTACAAATATTTTTAGTTTATTCTATTCTCAATTAGTTTACCAGACTATTGTTACATAATATACCTAAGTTATACGCTATCACAGAGGTTTGTCTTTGTTCAGTTAGACAAACTGCTAACTTTGACTTTTCATTTGGCCTGACAAACAAGATAATACGCCAGACGAATTAATAAAACAATATATTCGATTCACACGACATCACTTAATTTTTTTCTTTTGAAATCTGAAGTTATGTCTATAGGAGTCCCACAAGATAGTATTAGATAGATAGATAGTACTTTATTGTTACACCACATAATACATGAAACAGAGAAGATTTACAATAATAGTGTTACAATGGGCGGCCTTATCACTAAAAGCAATCTCTTCCAGGCAACCTTTGGATGGAGAGGATCTATAACACCGATTATAAAGGGGGTGTAGCATTACTAGTATATAACTAATAAATAAAATGAAAACAAGCAACTAATTCTTGAATTTAAATATAACACATGTGAAACTAAATATATACAAATAATATACGAATATACCTACATACAAAACAATAAACATATAAGCAATAAATAATAGTATTCTGGTCTCCATTACTATTCCTTATATATATAAACGAGCTACCTCAAATAAGTGACCATTTATGTATAATGTTTGCCGATGATGCCACTTTATATATCCCAAAAAATAATAAAAATAGACATGAATTCGAGATGGAAATTAATACAGGTAATTGGTATAAATCTTATATTAAACGTAGATAAAACTAAAGTTATTCAATTTAGAAATTATAAACAACACCCATTACAACTAGACATATTCTAACATAGTAGAAGAATCTAACTTTCTGGGTGTTAGTATATATACGTACTCATTTAAACTGGAAATCACACATAAAGAAAGTAAATAAACTATCACAGTACTGTTTCGTGTTATCGATACTTAGCAACATTTCATCTAAAAAAATAGCAATGAACGCTTATTACGGTTATGTTTATCCTCAATTAAGTTATGGAGTGATATTCTGGGGAAATTCAGTCGAAATTCAATAATTATTTATTTTACAAAAGAAATGTTTAAGAATTATTTTTAGACTAGAAAATACAGACAGTTTACGTGAGGTTTTTAAAAATAATTATATTCTCACTATCACCTGTATTTATATATATGAAATCTGTATGTTTGTTAAGCGTAATGAAAATATTTTCTATGAGATTAAGTCAAGCCGCTCCGATTTATTAAGATCCAAGCAGAAACATAATATATGTATGCCACAAATGTTTCGCAATAGCCCATATGTAATGGCTCTATATGTGTACAATAGACTACCTAATAAAATAAAAATATTAAAAAACAACACATTTAAATACAAATTAAAAGCATGGCTTACATCAAAAGTGTATTGATATGAAAGAGTATTTCAACGATTTCTCCCGGTGCAACTGTAAATCGTGTAATTCTAGTTAATTAATTAAGGTACATATTATTTTATTTTATACTATTGTACCTTCCCTAGATTATTATTTCCTAGTTAAGTTTAACTAAATGTAGTAGTTGATACCTACTATAAATTATTGAATGCTTGCAATGGGCAGATTGTTGAAACTACATTGTTATGTTACTATCCTTATGTACACAGGTATTCAATAAAAAAATCTGATTTCTAATTTCTTAGTAAGCTAAATTCTCAGCAACACAACGAGGAATCATTAATATAACTAGATGAACTGAGCAGGTGGACTACGACTGAATCCTGACTATACGTCAGTGGTGGAGTGCAGCAATTTGGCATATTATTTTCCCTCAGTCAGCTCTGAATAAAATCCAAACGGTACAATATGACAGCTTTCTAAGGAACAGTAAAAATTAAAAATTCTGGTATGACCCTATAGTAAGGTAAATCCGCTCCAAGCGGTCATAACTCACTTTTGAAACTAAATAAATGGCTCAAAGAAAATTTTGCTACAGTCGTTTAAAGCTGTTATCTCCCCGTAACTGCGTAAAAGCACAGATTATGTCATAGTTAGTACGTAGTAAAAGGCACGATTGTTTAATCTATTGTAATTTGGCGGTTTATGTAGCCGCCATATCGCTCTTTTAGAGAGTTTTCTAGATAGTGTAATGGTCTGTTAGGGAATAAGGGGAACCGTTGATGGAGTTAGTCGCACCTAACTACTGAGCCTAAATACGATGTGAAACAGTTGTTTTGGGCGAGTAAGGTCTTTATGACATATTGGGAACCTGACCTCTTTTATGTCTAAATGCTTGTACATAAAAGCAATATTAATATAAGATAAGAATACAAATAATAAATTATCTGTATTTTTTTTTTATTTTAGCTGATAGGCTACCCTTGAACACTATCTCACCTGCGATGCTAAGAGTGATGACATTGTTGTTCAGACTTACCTAGAATTACTATCTCTCAAGGACAGCTGCCGGAATACACCGTTAGGTGCTTGGTGACAGATTTTCTACCTGAGGGTGGTAGCTAGCCTAGCGGGTATTATCAAAATGCCCTACCACCGTGAATACAGTCATGTCTGTTAGGAGATGACCGCGATGATGGCAGTTGGTCACATGTGGGTTTCGTGCTTGTTCTATAACAATAGCATAAAAAACACCAGATAATCATAAAATTAAGTTAGTGTAGTTATTTAATCATTCCTAATGTTTGAGCTCTTTTAATACAGGAAAAGTATTCTGTAAAAACGTGAAACGGGTACGTAACATAGGTACTATTAATGACAGCATTTTCAAGGTCGGTCAAATCGACGGAGGACTGGTGATCAAGTACTAATCTCCATTTTCGCCAGTGCATGATCTGAGGAGACTCCAGCAAACCGACTACAATTTCATTTGTTATCCATGAGGATCAAATATCTAATGCGAGACGACAGTAAAAGACCTGACGGAATGACCTCGGTTCCAAGGAAGTTAGGGCGGCCTTTAGGCGCTATGCCTACCCAAGCAACATGACAGAAACGTGATTTTTCACCGGCAATTAGCATGACTCGGGCATGACATAAGTGTAATACAACATAAGTGTAATCAGTACTTACTAATATTATAAATGCGAAAGTAACTCTGTCTGTCTGTCTGTCTGTCTGTCTGTTACGCTTTCACGCCAAAACTACTGGACCGATTTGAATGAAATTTGGTATGGAAATAGTTTGAGACCCGGGAAAAAACATAGGATAGTTTTTATCCAACTGCGCAAAAAGAGGTGAATGTTTTTGCGCGATAACCGACATACGCGCGGGCGGAGCCGCGCCCGGAAAGCTAGTACAACATAAGTGTAATACAACATAAGGGTGATAAAAGTAACAGAGCCATGTCAGTATAATGATAATACAAAAGCAGATGAAGATCAACATGCTCTTGCATGCTACATATTTTAAATATTCAAATCGGACAAAGACACTTCGGGGTGCATCCCTTGTGCAGAAATAAGTTAATAACGTGGTTATGAATGAAATAAATACCCTGATAGATTTAGGACATTTTATAGAATGTAGCAAGAAACTTATTTTATTATACTTCAATATATCCGCATCCATAGGTGATGAAAACAGTAGAATTTCATTCAAAAAACGGACGATATCGTCCACGCGGATGCCAAGATGCGAATTTGAGACCTCATTTACTTAAACAGCGGACTTACTGCGGCTTACTGGTTCCCTTAATCTATTTAGAGAACCAGTAAGCCTAGAAGAAGTCGCTACATGTTTGGTATGGTAGCGCCGTAACATCTTTCTACAACAAACATGAAGGCTGGCGCCGTAGCTACTTCGGCGGAGCGACTCAAGTGGCGCAAATATGCTCATCTCGGTAGTGGTTACAAATTTGAGCCATTTATTTCAGAGATATTGTGTCCGTGGATTGGATCTTATTTTCAAAAACTTATCAGCGCGTTGGGCCAATGCAACGCGTGATTAAAATATTGGCATTTATATGGCTCAAGGAATAAGCATTGCAATCGAAAATGAGAAACGGAGCAATACTGCCAGCATGTTGGGCACGGTTCCAACTGGTAATGGGATAGCATTTGAACTGTCTATAGGCCTGTAGCTTTCTTAAATGGCTATTATTACCTAGCTGTAGTGTTGTATTTAGTAGGTATGTTGTTGTTTATATAAAGATACCTTTAAGCCAATGAGATTCACATTATTCATCATTAGTGAGTAAGACTATAAAAATATGTATATTCCAATATACCGGTACTTGCCCGTGGAAAAATTACATAAAGACGAAAATTCCGTATTCAAATATGACATACCTACATACTTGTTTCTCACAAGTCGTATATATAAGTAGGGAACTTTAATGAGTTTCAGTTGGAACACATTAAAAACTACAAAGCCAGTAACGCGAGCTGACTGCGGTGTGGCTCACTTGGATGCGCAGAGGTGCGCCTTTTAGGAGATGCACGGCAAAGTGTGAAGGAATACTTTAAGCTGACACACAGTCAGTTATGGTACGGTTTTAAATTAACATAATATATTAAATTAATATTTTATTCAAACACATAATTATAATAATGTTGTTTTAGGTTTTCACGATTGTTACACATAGTAATTAAACAACTTTAAACCAGTGATTTGAAATATATAGATTAGTTATATCCGAACACCACTGCTCTAAGAGCTTACTAGAATTTACCTATACGCACATGTATATGCAGTTTGTAATGACAAGGAAAGAACGTTCAAATATTATGCGTCATATCTGTTGTTAGAAAGAGATAAATAAGCAATTCATGTTACCACCGAACCGCCACGAGACGTTCCGATCACCATTATGCTGCGATCTCTTTCACTCTCTCACACCAAACGATACACATATCTCGCTCATCCATTTCATTGAGATTAGTTCCTAAGATAAAACAATATGACGATATTTTCTATTTCATCAATAAAAGCAATAATTACGCGTGAAATGAAACAGTTTTCTTATCTCTCACAGTGCCTGTATAATTGGTGCAGAGCCTAAGACACAAGAAAGGCATATTGTAGACATATAGACATAGACATAGCTTTATTTTTTATTGTCCACAGATTATTCCTCAAAAACACGATTAGCGGCGATGTATTCACCGGACGCTTGGAAGTGCAAGACTGGTAGTGACTCAGGTGATTACCCTGATTTCGTCTAGTAAATATGGAGGCCATACATAACATCTACAGGTAAAAAAATCTTAGCTTTAAACGGTTTAAATCGCGTATATTTGTCATTATTTTTTATCCCGACGTTTCAAACACTTTGCAGTGATCGTGGTCACCTCGTGACCTAGATCACTGGTTAGCCTGAACAACATCTACGACCACATCATCAGTTACCATTAAGTGAGATAGTAGTTAAAGGCTAGTTTACCAGCTATATATAAAAAATGGCTGAAACAAACTGGCATTACGGCAAAAATCCATAGTTACAAAAATGTCCAGTTATATCCATAAAAAAGCTTGATCAACGAAATCTTTAATTATTTATAACAAAACTATCAACTTCCCACTCCTACAAATATTTTAATACTAAAAATTACGAATAAAACAAGTATCTTTTTTACCTGGGGAATCCCTGAGGGATCTTTTTCAAGAAATTGAAATTTTAACTTTACTGAGTCTGTGTATATTTGAAAAGATTATGTAGGTTGGTAAAAAATTAAATAGTGAGAATCACGATTACAAATAGCGGTACCAGGTTTTAGATTAGCAAAGACAAATAAAAGGTCCTAGATGTGCGGTTTTATGATAAAGTTCATAAAGATAATAGGAACGCTCACAGAAGGAAAATTCTAGTTGCACGTGAAAAACATTCTGATTAAGAAATCCTACTACACAGTTTATGATTGCTTAATCGTCAAATACGCTTGGTCGATTCCGTCTCTGCCAAGCTATCGCCTGTCACCTGCACAATTTAAACAAATATTGTAATAATTTTAAAACATAGTTTGTAACACGTTGTTATAAGACGTTTTAAAAGAATGGCCCCGAGTTTCTTGCCCGTTCTTCTCGCAGTCTCGCATCTATATTGTACTGCAACGTTCAGAAAATAGAGTATTTTCTGAACGTTGCAGTACAATATAGAGTATTTCAATAATAAAATTTGTAATCGACCTTCATAAGACCGTTCTAGACTCCTAGTAATTTAAAAGCATAAAATCGATTAAAAAAAAAATATGATTATGACATAATATGTAATTTGGAACATAAATAAAGTTAATATATTGTGGAAGTCGGTAACATGCTGATTCAAAACATTCTTTGCTTACATTTTCTTAAACCGGCTTCCATACGTTATTTTGGGTAATTCATGGTGGAATTTTTTTGTTGCTTATTATCCATTAGCAAATAATACCACAGAAAATCTACTGTTATCATAAATTATCTTAGAGAAATAATTTCGTCCGTATGTGTCACGTTTCCGCACTAAAGCAATGTGTCTTCATAAGTACAGAGAGCAAAGTTTAGGTCGCGATGCACATCTTTTACGAGTTTTGTCATACTTGCATTATGCGACCCTGGTACCTAGTGATCTTGTTTACGAATGGCTGAATATAAGATTGATAAAAGTACCAAATAGTTCAATTTGAACCGACTTTAAAAAAGGGAGGAGGTTCTCAATTCGACTCTTTTTTATATTTGTTACCTCTGAACTTTTGACTGTGTAAATCAAGCCGTTTTTGAGTAACACGCCAATAATATTTTCGTATCACCTGTTCCTATTTGTCATACCACCATTGGCTTATGTAACCCTAGTACTTACTCCTGTTTACGAACGTATACTCGTATATTATATTGTATCATATATGAGAAAATACGAAATGGTAAATTTTTATAACCTTCTTAGCCCTCAATACGTCATTAAGCTCCTAGTAAGAAAAAATTTAGCCACCAAACAGTAGACCAATCACACCAATGTTAACAAATATTGGTGTAGTCTGATGGAAGAATAATATTGCTACTTAATTTGTCTAAGTAAGAAAGCCTTTCTATGTAAGGAAGCAGGCCAACATAGTTTTTATAATGCAAATCCTGGCGAATCAAATTATTAGTCCCGGGTATAACCTGTTTATGTTACCCAGCTTTACACATGCTATTTATTACTCTACAAGTTTCAATTTGAATATTCCAACGACAAGAGCATTCTCCTAAATACCATTCTGTAACTATTCTGCGCTAATGAGTAAACCAATCGATTCTTTACAGTTTCTTTCATAGCCTTTTGATGAAGAACAGTTAATAAAAAACAAGAATCTTCTTTGAGGGAAAAATGTAGGAAATCATTAAAATTTGTTTCCTTTCAAAATGAACTTCCATTTAAAATCTTTATGAAAGGTCTGAAATAAAGCCCGATATTCAATAATGAGGTAAATATTGAAATATTTTTAAATTACTGTTGTATTTGTATTTGAACTACTATATCTCATCATTTTCCTACCATTTTCTTAATTATGTACGGGGTCTGTAGATAAAGTAGTCACTGAGAAGCCAAATACTACATAATACGAGCAGGCGAGCAGCACATAATACAGCTATTCAGATTACTTCTCTGCTACATAAAGGATTTGGGATGGCTTGGATGCTGGCGGAGGAAATGCACAAAACTTCCCAAGCGGGATGTCAAAGCTGTACATATCGCCGCCAATTAAAATAAGAGAAGAAGAATAACGAGACTCGATCGCATTAAATAGAGCTTGATTGTCAACGATTTAAGCCGCTCTGTGTTGAATGTGGTCATATGAAAAGAGCTGCTTGTGAAGAAAAGAGAGATATAGAGATAAGGCCCAATGTGAGTATATGAAGCAGTCTTCGATATTAATACGATCGAACACACATAAAGTTTATCTAAAAAGTTGCTTCTTTTACAAAACAGGCTCACCTGGTCCACTCTGCCCTGCCTCTGGAGTGATTTTTGCAAAGCAGAGGCAGAGTACAAGTGGCGCTAGTTAAATTGTAGTAATTGTAAAAAGAGTTTGTATTGTAGTCTGCAGTAAAAAGTACCTACTTATTTTTGCAGCCAAACGTTTGATTTTGTTATTTTCAAGAGTTATGGCTTGTTCGAAAATGTATAAGATAGATAAGAAGTGAGAGAGAAAGTTTCCCTTGTTTTCGATTATTCGGAGTCAACACAACTGACAAGACGGCATTGTTTGGTGAGCATTTGCTGTGCAAACGGCGAGGATGAGGACAAACACGTAGATTATCGTTTGTTTATGCATATGTATTGACAGGACTCGACCTATACAACATATTCATACTATAGGAACAATCTTAATGAACCGTACCTAAGCAATCGGTAATCGAATCGTCCTTAGGCAATGAATATTTGATCATAATATATATACCTATCATAGAAGTAGGATGTCTCTCGATCAGCCACCACTGCTTGTAACAGTTAAAACTGTAGGAATCTGAGTTTGTTATTTACCTTAGTCATTATTTTAGTTGTCATTGTTTCGAATAATCTAAGGTCTTTAATAATAGCCCTAATCTATGGGTATTATTAAAGACCCAGGGAAACTTTTTTCACTAATATTAAACTTGTACCTCTTTGGACAATTTTCATTAAAATAATATTTTTCTATGCCTTTGTGTTACAGCTGACTTTTATGCACTATAGCTTAAAAAGTTGTTTTAATCCACTTACGCCGGGAATAAACAAGAACTTTACGACCATAGAAGTGGAAAAATACTACAGAATAATGTTTTTTTCTTATAGTTAATAGGCTAGCCTTTGACTACTATCTCACCTGATGGTAAGTGATGATGTGGTCGAGATGTTGCTCAGGCTAACCTAGAATTACTGGCTCTCAAGGACAGCTGCCGGAACACACCGTTAGGTGCTGGGCGACAGATTTTCTACTTGAGGGTGGTAGCTAGCCAGGCGAGCAATCGCAAAATGCCCTACCACCATACTGTAACGACCGCCATCGTAAGACAACAACCGGCACCGACCGTGCCCTCCGAAGCACGGAAGCGCTCAGTAGTTATGTCACTAGCGGTCACCTATCCAAGTCATGACCGAGGCGGAGGTTTGCTTAACTTTGCTGATCGGTTCAGAACGGCTAAGCAAACTTCGCTACGAGCACTCCAAAGAAGTATGCTAAGTTGTACCTGGATGATATCTAATGTTGTGTTTGGGAAGTTATATGTTAAGTTAATTATTTCTACCGCTGATAAAGCTGTTTTTACAATATAAAACATCTTTAATATGGTTATTGTGGTACCTAAAAGTACATAGTCAACTAAATCGTTCTGGATCTTATGTGCATCAGTTTCACAGTCTCCATTTAAACTTTTGGCAATAGTGGCAAGTATTGTAGGCATGTGGAAATTGAAAGCAGTAGTCATTATCACGGAATGGAAGGAAATAAAATTAACAGAGTTCACACCCTGAAATCAATGAAATACTTTGTGTAGCAGTAATGAGATACAGAAACTGTAAGATTTTCCCCTTTTTAACCGACTTCCAAAAAAGGAGGCTCAGTTCATATGTATTTTTTTTATGTTTTTTTACCTCAGAACTCTTGACTGGGTGAACCGATGATAAAAATTCTTTATTGTTTGAAAGCTGATCCTTGTGGTTTGGTCCATTTAAATTTCATCAAAACTGAAAACTATTTACCTATCTTGACGATATAGAAGTTGACAATGAATGATAATCGATCCCGCAAGGTTACTAAAAACAATGAAAAAAAACTTTTACCAAAAAATGGAACCGACTTCAACACCCAAAAGTGTGAAATAACTTGTCGAAGTCGGTACCACGCGCACAATATTGTGATAATAGGTACCTTGGATCTATCATGGTACCGACTTTAACAAGTTATTTCACACTTTTGGGTGTTGAAGTCGGTTCCATTTTTACGCCATTGAATATTGCGTTGTTATGTTTCGCTCACAAGCGTGTAAAACGAGGTCTCTCCGTCCTATGCCCTCAGCCTGTAATTTTTTTAAACCCACCCCCCCTTTAATGCTAAAATCAAACCCGATTTGAATAAAATTTGGAATACAGACAGCTTAGGTCCTGGATTAACACATAGATAGGATACTATTTTCGCCATCATCACTTCTCTTCCTTGTCTTCGCGGGTGAAGCTGCGGAACTCGCAGATAGCATTAAAATATATTGCGCCAATTCCATACATTCCTGGGCTGCCTTTATTTTATAATAACAGCCGACTGACGATAAGTTGTATAAAGTGCCCAGTAGATGGCATAAAACTAAGGCCTAATTTCACCATACCATGTTTGTTTACGCTAAACCAGGCATTAGCTAATGGGTCTTTAAAAATAACAGAGCTGTTAAATCAGTCTACGTTCTATGAAGTCAACTGAATTAATCATCCATTAACAGTTGGTGGGACACTCGGTTCATTTAACAGTCCGTTAAAAGGATTAACAAGGCGTCAAATAAATAACAGAGTATGGTGAAACTAGGCCTTAACATGACAAAGTAGACTTATAACTGGTTAATTATCTGTTCAGAGGCCTGTATTATCCGTTTCTTGGGCTGTGTTTTAAGGTTAGATAGCTTTATCAATTCATCCACAGTTGGTTTAATACAAACTGTATATTAAGTTAAGTATTAATCTGGGTGTATCTCACGGCATATGTCTCTAGAAAGCAATCTAGAATCCGTCAGAAACTTTAATCTTTCATTCCGCGCCATTAGGAACTAATCGAGAAAACTGTGGCTGAACAGCCAACTTACGCAGACCCCTTTCATTAGCACTATTTCCCCGCAGACTTCTGATTTATGTGAACGAAGATTTGGGCGGTATGTCTTCTGTTATTGGACGTGATGTAGGCTCTTCTAAGATATAAGTTAGCGATCATAGTCATTATCCTATGATTCATGTCATGAATGAATCGTAGGGAAATAAATCCTTACGTTTGCTGATGTTGCTACGAAAAGAATAGGTGCTATATAAAAATAATAATACATGATTTGTATAATGTTTTTGTTTAAAAATCTTATAAAAATGGGTTAGTGCGTGTCAGACTTTCACACTAAGCTCTGTGCCACAACATAATTTAGTTTTATGGTTTGCTTCTAAGATTTTTTTACCTGTAGATGAGTTGTATGCCCTCCATATTTACTAGACGAATTCAGGGTGACCTGAGTCACTACCAGTCTTGCACTTCCGAGCGTCCGGTGAATACATCGCCGCTAATCGCGTTTTTAGGAATAATCTGTCGACAATATTAGGGCGTTCGGATAGCCTATCAGTTCCAAAAATAACACTCACAAACGCTAAAAATGATCACACAGGGCGTTCGGATAGGGACTTCGTGAGCATATATATCGTTTTCGCTCACCGTTCGGATAGCTTTGAAAACGCTACAAATGACAGAGAAAAGTGCTATTTTAGACCCACGTCTTACCGTGGGATCGTTGTGATCGTTTTTTGACCACTTGGACATTCATATCTATCTTAACATTTTATGAGAAATATTGTGGTTCCTATCATAAAAAATAGAACTGGCGATGCCTCCGACAGATTCAATTACAGACCTATATCTTTGGCTTCAGTTGTTGCATCTATATCTTTAGCTGCCGTTCCAGAAAACGTTATTTTGGTTTTCAGCGGTTGTCAAAATAAGTATAAGACGTTCGGATAGCATACAGTCATTGGTGGTCAAAAATAGCAGAAGCTTCTTTCCGAACGCTAAGATACAAATGCCACTTTTGAAACTGCTACAAACGCAACCGAGCCAAAACGAACGCACCATATGCCTTCCTTGTGTCTTTAGACTCTGCACCAATTATACAGGCACTGTGAGAGATAAGAAAACTGTTTCATTTCACGCGTAATTATTGCTTTTATTGTTGAAATAGAAAATATCGTCATTTTGTTTTATCTTAGGAACTAATCTCAATGAAATGGATCAGCGAGATATGTAAATCGTTTGGTGTGAGAGAGTGAAAGAGATCGCAGCATAATGGTGATCGGAACGTCTCGTGGCGGTTCGGTGGTAACACGAATTGCTTATTTATCTCTTTCTAACAACAGATATGACGCATAATATTTAAACGTTCTTTCCTTGTCATTACAAACTGCATATAAATGTGCATAGGTATGTATATAGGTAAATTCTAGTAAGCTTTTAGAGCAGTGGTGTTCGGATATAACTACTCTATGTATTTCAACTCTCTGGTTTGCTTATGGTATTTATTACAAAAAATAAACTTTAGTTGGGATCTAAAGTCCGGCTCATATACTTCATGATAACATCAACCGGAACGTCTACTATTGAATAAGGTTTTCACCATTGGGAGAAATTTGCCATAATCCCCATTGTTGGCAAGTGCCTTGGGGATAGCAGTAAAAGTGGTCAGTGCTTCAGAAGGCGTTGCTTCCCACCTTTTGGTATTTTTCCTTCTACGACATCCACGGGTAAGAAATGAGGGGGGAGGGGTGAAATTCTAACCCGGCAACCAAAGGGGGGCTTTTATATACTTGGCCCGTGTAAATCATTTATTTGAATACAGAAATTAATATACAGAATTTCCATGGCCATATTTTTTTTTTTTTTTTTATTGCTGATAGGTAAGCCTTTGACCACAATCTCACGTGATGGTAAGTGATGATGTGGTCGAAGGTGTTAACAGGCTTAACCTAGAATGACTGGCTCTCAAGGACAGCTGCCAGAACACACCGTTAGGTGCTTGGCGACAGATTTTCAACTTGAGGGTGGTCGCTAGCCAGGCGGGCATTCGCAAAAATGCCCTTCCACCATGTGGTGAAGCTCAAGCCCGCGGCGGGATTCGAACCATGGACCTGCTGCGCGGCAGTCCATAGCCAAAGCCACTGAGCTATCACTGCTTCAAAACATTTATTTTGAAGCGCTCGTAGCCAGGTTTGCTTAGCCATTCTGATTCGATCAGCAAAGTTAAGTAACGTCCGCCGCAGTCATGACTTGGATGGGTGACCGCTGGTGACATTACTACTGAGCGCTTCCGTGCTTCGGAGGGCACGTTAAGCCGTCGGTCCCGGTTGTTGTCTTAGGATAGCAGTCGTTATAGCATGGTGGTAGGGCACTTTGCAAATGCCCGCCTGGCTAGCTACCACCCTCAAGTTGAAAATCTGTCGCCAAGCACCTAACGGTGTGTTCCGGCAGCTGTCCTTGAGAGCCAGTAACTCTAGGTTAGTCTGAACAACATCCTCGACCACATCATCACTAACCATCAGGTGAGATAGTGGTCAAAGGCTAACCTATCAAGGAAAAAAAAAATTTTTTTTTGAGAAAACCTTATAATATGAATGATATTAGCATGTCATTTTTGATGTCATTTATTTTTAACCTTAAATATTTACAATATATTGTTCTCGATTTCAAGACAGCCCCATGCTTAGCTTCGGAAAACATTTATTTTCCACGCTACCCTTTCATAAATGAAAAAGTTAATTACTAATGACATATTTTAAAGCGTTTTAAATCCAGTTTTATAATGCGTACGGCCAAAGTATGGTGTAGTGCTTGTAGGGTGTTCCCTACAAGCGACTTTATTTCCGGAAATATATAATCTGGAAGTCTTCAAGTACAGAGTAAATAGGTATCTGCTGGGCAAGCATGTTACACCGTCGACCGCGTCGTCACTTTCCATCAGATGAGACAGCGGTCAAATGCTTGCTTATCTAATTTAAAATAAATGCTTTTGGGACAACATTCTGCACAAAATATCATAACGTTAAGTATTTTAAGTAAATGATTTCGCTAGCTCGTTAACGAGCTTAGATACTCTTGACATTTGGATGGGCAGAGTGACATATTATAGGCTTTCAATTGCCCTATAACTACGGAAAATATATTCACACTTTGCTGAACATTTAAAGCGCTAGTAGGTCGTCCCTTAATTGTTCTTAACCAATCAACTAAGCTACTCAGTGCCCGCAGCGGTAATTCTAGGTTAGCCTGAATAACATCTCCGACCACATCATCACTTACCATCAGGTGAGATAGTGGTGAAAGGCTAACCTATCAAGCATAAAAAAAAAGTGGATGGGTGACCGCTAGTGGCATTACTACTGAGAGATTCCATGCTGGGGAGGGCACCTTAAGCCGTCGATCGTGGATCGTCGAACGGCAATCGTTACAGCATATTGTGTTATATAACAATATAATATTAATAATAATAATAGAGGATATTGTGCCAATGCCCCGTCTGGCTAGTTACGAATTCAAGTAGAAAATCTGTCACCAGGCACTTAACGGCGTAGTTGTCAACTGTTCTTTAGGGCTAGTAATTCTAGGTTAGCCTAAACAACATTTTCGACCACATCATGAACTTACTAGGTGTAATAGTGGTAAGGCTAACCTAACAGCAATAAAAAAACGTATAGATAAAATATGTACCCGTGTCTACAAATATAAAATAAGATGTGACGAATGCCGCTGTATTTGGCGTCTAGTGATCTTCGTAAGGAAAAAGACATGTTTCATCTTTCGAAATTAACACTTTGAGCTTCGATTAAATTAGTTTATGATAAATATCTTTTGAAAGAAAGAAAAGAAGTTTATTCAATATTAGAGGTCCGCCCCGGCTTCGCACGGGTACTTGACAAAAATTTCAAATATAAAATTTAACACATAAAATATTTGTTATTGTGACACAATTGTAATAGTTAAACTAATAGTATTTCGGACTTTGTTGATGATGTATGATGTTTTCTATAATATTGTAGTATAACACTTTACTCTATTTTCAATAATTTCCGTAGCGTACGCAGTATAAAGATTTTTTTTGGTATTTTTTCGTACTTTGGGTTACATTAACGAAGTTTTCATACGGATCCCTAACTATTTAGAAAACCTTCAATAGCCTATGTACATCAGGGATAATGTTGAATTCTCACGGTGAACCAATTTTCAGAGTCCGATAGTTTCAAAGCCTATTCAATGCAAACAAACAAACAATCAAATCTCCCCTCTTTATTATAACTATATTGTGTATAGTTTAGACTACAACTTTATAAAGTGTGAAAAACTTAATCCTATAAAGTTTTAATAAATATTTTTTTAATAACTATTCCGGTACTCTTTACTTTTTGGTACGTTAATTGACTTTTGACATGATGTTGGCAAAAATGGTCTAAACAATTGCCATATAACAAGAAAAAAAAACTATTTGAGATTGTAGCGACAGCGTAATGAGCTTAATGAGGAAATAAGGGATACACCTGTCACAGCTAAGCTAGCTGCTATATATCCTTCATTCCTTCATGTAGAACATTCATCAAGAACGCAATAACACTCGAACACGGCGCGGGCGTCAGATAAGCGTCGGTTCATCCCGCGGTGAAATTAACAGCGGGTCGGACGCCACTGTCTACCCTTGTCACCGTCCACGCAATCCAGGGCATATTGCTGGGTTATTCATGTGTACTAGCTGTACTGAAAGCCTCGCCGAAGTCATGTGTGATAAGGTTAAAATTTTTATGACACTCCAATCTCAAAGTAAGATTACCAAGTAAGAATACTTGTGTCGATATTACCATGCATTGTCATTATATACCAAATCGTACAATTGATATACCTACCCAAATTTAGGCCTTCTCACTTCTACAATGAAGTTTAAATCACAGATGTTTATTCACAAAGCAAGCATTCTTACAATTTTGATACGTTAATTTTAACGTGATTTATTACTACTTTTCCAGCAAGGTTTATTATTGAACAGAGTTTTATGACAGGCTTCGAAGTACACAGTAGTTAACTTTAAAAGAAGATGAGTAACTGAATTTAGTAATATTAATGTTCACTAGCTGTGCTGAAAGCCTCACCGAAGTCATGTGAGTATAATGTAGGTAACTATTTTTATGACAATCCAATCTCATTTTTTTTGCCGATAGGTAAGTCTTTGACGACGATCTCACCTGGTAAAATAGAATTAGGTGCTGGCTCTCAAGGACATCTGTTAGAACACACCATTAGGTGGTACATAGCCAGGCGGGCATTCGCAAAATACTCTTCCACCAAGCGGTGAAGCTCAAGCCCACGGCAGGATTCGAACCATGGCCCTGCTGCGCGGCAGTTCATAGCCAATGCCACTGAGCCATCACTGCTTCTCAAAGTAATGTTACTCGTATTGGTGTTATTCTGCATTGTCTTAATTTAAAATTCTTTGTATTAAGTAGATGTGTTGATAAAATTTTGGTATTTTAATGCAGTGCTTAAGAATTTTAAAATTTGTTATATTAGTTTTTCATGTATCTTAAACAACAATCCAGTCAAATATTTGTGGAGCTGGCATCTATTTTGTTGATCGCCGCTCTGGACAACAAAATGAGTATTGGGAGTCGAACGATGAAACGGGATGGGTAACGCATTCCAGCGAGGTGCACAGATATTTTGACCGGGTTGTACAAACTATTAGACGGTACTTCACATAGGGACAGCTTCTAGAGACCTATATTTATTTTTCCTTTTTTTGTCAAGAAGTGGCGTAGTCGCCTACTTGATGGTAATCGTCAGGTCTGTCCGTTACAGTTGAGCTCGCAACTCCGAGACGTTTTAATGTCTCATTTGCCTAGTAATTTTACTGGCTACATTAATCTTCACACCCAGACACAAATCAAATCAAAATTAGTTTCGTTTTATTCACAGTAGTGATTGCACACACACACCTGCTTTGAAGCAGAATATCTGACGCTGCGGCGGTATTCACTAAAACAGACTCCCTACCGTATGAAGCGACCTCATATACAGGGTTATTGGTAGATGGCTTTTAGGGTTGACTTCTGCTAGTCCTAACAAACATAATGAGATGATTTTTTGTTATTGAAAAAAAAATTGTATGTAATGCCTAATACTCCGATCCAAGAGCGCCCGCCGCCGCGGCAAACAGACCGTGACACGCTTCCTTAGAATAGAGTTTTGAATGTTTGTATCAAGTAAGTAAAAAAAAAAGAAATAATATATTACAGTTACAATAGACTTTTGACATCAGGTGGTCCTCGTAATTATTCCGCCAAAAACTCATAAAAAACTATTTAAAAAAAAAAAAAAAAAAATCATCTCAAAATATTTGTTAGGACTTGCAGAAGTCAAACCTATGAGGTTGTTAGCCATTTACCAATAACGCTGTATATGTCATGTGCAATCTTGTATAGAATATAACTCTATCTCTGGAAGGATTCGGTTAAATACCAGCTCAAAGCCTTGGACTGTTATCAAAGCTAAGTGGGGGTAAAGTTTAGAGCATCAAGCAATGACACAAAGTTTTTTTTATATATATTATTATGACGGAACAGAGACGAGGCCCACCTGATGTTAAGCGGATTAACCACTTCCTATAACAGATGCATTTCGTCATGTGACGAATTGCACTGCACCCTTCACATTGAGACAAACAGTTGTGAAGTCACTTGTGCCTTTCACTGGCTCTCAAGGACTGCTGCCGGAACACACACGGAAAAAAAAGAGTAAGGAGAATTTCTTCGGTTAAGACATTTTGTTGTCTTAAACATATTTTTTTGAGATGAAATAGTTTAGTTTCCGATACAATGATAGCATATTAAACTAAATTATACATTTTCTGAATATAAATTAATAATTTAGTGAAGCTTGAAGAAAATTTCGTTGCTTCAAAACAAAATATTTGCTTACAAGAAAGAAAACTTAGTATTTGTTTCAATCGTTGCATGTCTTTGCGTGAAGCGAATATGTCTTCTAATTAAATATCTGACAATCTTATATGAAACTAAGCACGAATGTTAAAAGAAAATTGCAAAATATATATTGAAATATTGTTTGTTTTATATTAAGATATTCTCTGTCTTAATTCAAACGTACGGTGTCATCATCATAAAACGCGATTTATTTTAACTATAGAGTGATTTTGCTTCAAACCAATGAATGTAGTTCATTCCAAAATATTATGATTAATTTGTTCCAATACACTACTTTCATTGTTAAAACTAAATTATGACTTCTGACCAAATTTGTTTTTAATGTACAGTCAAAGTCCCTACTTCAATTAGATTAAGGAAATTAAATGTTATTTTCATACAATACTTTCTTAGATTGACACAACTTTGTTCTTGTTCTAATACACGACGATCATTGAGCTGAGTTTCTCTCTATTTTCGTTTAGAAGTTTATATTATTCAAGCGAAGTAATATATTTTCAGATAATACTATTTCATATACTAATATGAACTTAAGTAATTTTATTATTTTATCTTTATATTATATAAATTTTAATTATTAATAAAAATAAATTACATACATAAGTAGGTAATTTATTTAACAGACGTTTTATAAGTTAGTTGTTTCAATAAATTAATATTAGTTTAAAAGGGTATCAGATCAAATGATTCAATTATAATTGTTTCGAAATAAATTAATTTATACCTAGTTTAACATAATATATTTTGTTCTTCCAAGAAAATCGTTGTCTTGGCTTGAAAACACCCTAGTCTTCTTTCTGTTTGTAGTTACTTAAAGTGTTGCCAGAATAGCTTTTCCGGTTTGAACTTGGCTAAATGTTGGATGTTTCTATATTATGTTGATTATTTTTCTATTTATCGTTGGTTCTTCACATATCACTGTTCGTTAGAAAACGGAATGAGTATGTGAGAATGAAATTACGAGGCACACTTTCAAAAACTTATCCACTAACATAAACCAAATACTACATTAAAATAGAATAAGTAATAACCTACATAATTCCAATAAAAATATTTCCATAATCTTATACTCTAAAATGAGCAATTCTCGTGTATATAGTATGCATGTATGTGCGGATATATATATATTGTATATTTTTCCTACCGAATTACATGAGGATCGGTTTAGGCACCTATAATACACTAAAACCTACATAATGAATAGGAGTACGTGCTGAGTTGCTATTAGATTTTTAGTTCGTAGTATCTAACCAAGTTTGCTAACGCTACTTTATGTTACCATCAATATTTACGTGGCAAATTCACACATTATTGTTACATATTATTTTCACTGTTAATATATGAAAAATACAGTATATTATGTGACGAAGCGAATTTACAACATTCTCTGGAAATAGTCCGGGGCGACGGTAAAACTCACGTGACTGTCATTTTTTTACAAAGTAATTTACAAAAAAATTGTTGTGTTAATTTAATTTACAAAAAACCCTTATTAATTTCAAATTTATGATCGACGTGAAGTACATTTGGTACGACCGTTGGTATTCGTAAGCAGCGTCATTGAACTTCTATTGAGCTATTTGGAAGCATTTGTACTTGTACTTGAGTCGTCAGAAAGTTTCCGATTCATGTTCACATTAATAAACCATTTGTGGTTATTAAAAACGTTTAATGCATGAGTTCAACTCGAATAGCTTATATTTTACAATTAATGATAAAACGGCTATAAGTGCCAAAAATACATCACTCAAAAAAGTATGGTATTGGCGTTTTTGGATTTATGTAATGACCACACTGACTGGTTGTTTGCTCCGCGTCCGACTGAAGTGAACGTGAAGTACTCTTCTTATAGTAAATTTGTTTATTGAATTGACTCTTTTCACTTTTGTGTAAGTAAGGACTTCAAATTTGGTGGTCTATCAAGTTCCCACTCCTCCGCACAAGGCGAAAAAATATGTACATGAGTTGAAGTTGATTATTGTCTTGGTCGCAAAATTAATAGTGTAATACATATACCATGGATGCTGCTGATCCGGATGATTTAAGGAGTCTTGATATCTTTGCAGATGCCTCAAGAAATCATTCAAGCATTTTGCAGTAAGTACTTAGTAGGTCCTTTCTTAACAGTAGGTTTCATATCGCTACTATTTTTGAAGCGCTCGTAGCGAAGTTTATAAACCGATCAGCAAAGTTAAGCAATTTCCGCCGCGGTCATTACTTGGATGGGTGACCGCTAGTGACATTACTACTGAGCGCTTCCGTGATTCAGAGGGCACGTTAAGCCGTCGGTCTCGGTTGTTGTCTTAGGATTGCAGTCGTTATAGCATGGTGGTAGGGCATTTTGTGAATGTCCGCTTGGCTAGCTACCAAACTCAAGTAGAAAATCTGTTACCAAGCACCTAACGGTGTGTTCTGGCAGCTGTCCTTGAGAGCCAGTAATTCTAGCTTAGCCTGAACAACACCTTCGACCACATCATCACTTACAATCAGGTGAGATAGAGGTCAAAGTCTAACATATCAGGCATAAAAAAATTATGTACATACTTATGTATATAGAACACCCGGCGCAGACGACTTGCACCGTCAAATCTAACGAAGGTCGTTGTATGTAGGCATATTTAGCATATTTCACCTGAGCTAAGATAGCCAGTTTTTCAATAGGTAGGTACATAATTATGTGGGGCACTAGAGTTTCGCGTGATTGTTAAACATGGTGACATAGCGTCGGTACCTAAGTCATGTGTAACAATCAAATTGAAGACTCATTGAAGACAATTAAGGTACAACACTTGCTCGGAAAGAACCTCTTATCTTTTTTGACAGCGAGTGAAAAGTATCTACGTACCTAAAGTCAGTTATTACAATGCTAAAGTGTGCTTAAAAATGCACAGTGCTTTATGTGTGCGTTTATTATTACTTATAAGTATGCACATTATTTTCAGGTAAAGGCCTTACAAAAGATCTTTCAGAACATCTTACTCCAGATCATAAAGAAATATGTCCAAATACGACAAGGAAATAAGTTAAGAAAAAATAATTAAACAATTTTTGGATTCAACCAGAAGATGATTAATTGAAAATGCGTGGGATTTAAGGTATTAAGATAATTATAGTAACAAAGGATAACGTTGTTGCTTTGAGTACTTACTTATAATGCTCTGTTGTCTCTATTTATTTTTGTATAAGAATTACAAGATAATTAATTGAAAATGCGTGTGATTTAAGGTAAACAATATATTCATAAAGTACTATAATAATTGATTCATGGCTTTCTTTTTCCACTCCTCTATTTTACCACAAATCAATATTATGTAAGTACACTGATTATTATTATCTAACCTATTTATTACAAAGCAATATCTAGTTTTTAAAAGAGTTCAACCTTTCAGCCAAATATATAGAGATATCGGGTTAAAACGTAGGTATTTAGTTTAATATTGTGCTTTAGTTGCCTCAAATAATTTATTTCGAAGATATATTTAATAATAAGATTTGCAAGGAAACTGACATAAGCTTCACTGAAGTAGCGAATTTATCAGGGCAAAACACCAGGAAGCCCGGGGGGTTACCATAACCTTTTAAGGTTGCGCATTGAGCGCACTTCTCTCTCGCTCACGCGATTTCGCGTTCTTTTTAATATGAAATGCGTGAGCAAGAGAGAAGTGCCCCCAATGCGCAACCTTAACAGGTTGTGGTAACCCCCCGGGCTTCCTGGTGTTTTGCCCTGATAAATTCGCTACTTCAGTGAAGCTTATGTCAGTTTCCTTTCAAATCTTATTATTATTGAGCTAATTAAATACATCTTCAAAATACATGAATATTAAATTGAAGCAATTTAAAGGCAATATTAAACTAAATACCTACATTTCAACCCGATATCTCTATTATATTTGTCTGAAAGGTTGAACTCTTTTAATAACTAGTTATTGCTTTGTATTAATACGTTAGATTATAATAATACTTTAGGTTAACATTCATGTACATTGTGACGATAACATTTTTTATTCTATCAATATTATGATTTCTTTGTTTTAAAAACGTTAAATCTCATATGAATACCATTATTGCTTTCTGCATAATTATTTAAGTTATTAAAGGAATCATATCAAAGGTCACGGCAATAAATATTTATTTTGCTAGAGTAAAATATTATATTCAGTTAAAATAACAATTTCTTTCTAGAAAGAAAAAATATCTTAATTTAATCACCTGCTACTTGGCACAAGATATCAGTAATCTTGATAGTAAGAAGCGATTGCTTAAAAACAGTAACTGTGATAATGTATTCTTTTGACCCAAAACGGTAACCTCTCAAGACAAAATTTTTAACAGCATTAATTCAGATCTAAAATATTTTGTTCTTTAGTTTAAATACGCGACAACTTAGAACAAGGTATTTCATACGTTGATTGTAAGAAATGGTTGTCTTAAGCCGTAATTTTCTTAAATCATTCATTTTAACCAATACATTAATTTTCTTAATTGAAGATTTTGATATATTCAATCAATGGCGAGTGTTATTTTGAATGAATGCAGATTATATTGTTGTATATTAATATTTATTTGAAATTCAACTAAATATATATTCTTAACTTAAGACAATTTACTGCATAGTGCATATATAAATGCATATTATCTTGAATCAAGGAATCCTTTTTTACCGTGCACTGTTAAATGCTTGGTGGTAGATTTTCTACTTTAGGGTGGTAGCTAGCCACACTGAGAAAAAAGACCTTCCGAAATACGGAAGGTGTTACCGTCCCTTTTGACTCAGCAGGAAATTTGCCTTTCTACTTGGACGGACTAAATTGAACATTTATACCGTCAAAAAATTTCCTTCCAAATAATGTCCTTCCAAGTCTGCCTTCTGTTTTGGTGGGTTATACGAATCACAATTTACCTTCTAAATTTTGGTTGTAAATACCTGCTGAGTCAAAATAGAAGGTTGGTTTTGGTAGGTAAACAAAGGATGGTAAACTTTGGGAGGAAATTCCTGCTGAGTCAAAAGAGAAGGTAAGCAAAGGTCGGAAAATATTAGGTGGTAAGAGAGCCTTGTTTCCTTCTACTATGTTAACCTTCCATATTTTTCCTGCTTAGTTAAGGCAGAAGGTAATAATCCTTCCAATCTAAAAGTTAAAACAGAAGAAAACTGGATGTAAGAGGAAGGTAATTCCAGTATTTTCCTTCTAACTTATAGACTACCAACCTTCGATGGAGGAAAAAACAGTGGGTATATCAGCATTATCCTTCCATTTTAAGAGTGTTTACCTTCTGCTAATCTGGAATCCTTCCAATCTAAAAGGTTCATCCAGAAGGAAATCAGATGTAATGGGAAGGTAGCTCAAGTATATTCCTTCTAACTTATGGACTACCTACCAACGATGGAGGAAAAAACAGTGGGTATATCAGCATTATCCTTCCATTTTAAGAGTGTTTACCTTCTGCTAATCTGGAATCCTTCCAATCTAAAAGGTTCATCCAGAAGGAAATCAGATGTAATGGGAAGGTAGCTCAAGTATATTCCTTCTAACTTATGGACTACCTACCAACGATGGAGGAAAAAACAGTGGGTATATCAGCATTATCCTTCCGATTTAGAAATATTTACCTTCTGCAAATTGGATATCCCCTCCAATCAAAAGGTAAATTCAGAAGGTAATCGGATGTAAAAGGAAGGTAAATCCAGTATTTTCTTTCTTAATTATGAACTACCTACCTACAGGGAAGGAAAATGCGGTAGGTATATGAGCATTATCCTTCCAATTTAGTAGTGTTTACCTTCTGCGAATCGGAAATCCCCCAATCTTAAAGGTAAATACAGGAGGAAATCGGATGTATTAGGAAGGTAATTCCAGTATTTTCCTTCTAACTTATGGACTACCTACCTACAATGGAGGAAAAAGTAGTGGGTATATCAGCATTATCCTTCCAATTTAGTAGTGTTTGCTGGGCACAGAAGTACTTACCTACACGTTCTAGCGCAAACAACTATATCTCTTATTAAGTTATAAAAAACAAGCATGTAGCGTAGGATTTGCACATAAGGGTTCCGAATCAACACAGATTGCACCAATTATTGCTAATAAACCGACTTCAAAAAAGGAGGAGTTTCTCACTTCTCACTTTGTCTGTTTTTTATGTTTGTTATACCTCAGAGCTTTTACTGGGTGAATCGATTTCGATGTTTCTTTTTTATTTGAAAGCTTGCCGTGTGGTCTTTCAATTTCATCAAAATCGGTCAAGACGTTTTTGAGTAACACTGGAATAATTGGAAAGTATTTTCCTATTTAGATGATATAGTCATTGTCAGTAAATACGACCCTGATAGTTGCAAGGGAAACTAAAACAGGCGTAAAAAAATTATTATCAAAAAAAAATGTTTTTCCTATTTTATAACTTAATGGTAAGACAGTGAGCCTGATTTTATTATTAACTTTTTATAAGTAAGATTTTGTTTAAAGATGGCGCGTGTATGTAATACCGTATCTACTATAGAATAAAACTAAAAAAAAAAAAGTTGAGGACATACACGTTTCTTTATATTTTGTTTTTTACAATGACGCATGCTCATTACATTACAAAATAATGACTGGAAAATCCCCTTATGATGGTCAACGAAAAGTTAAATTAGAGTCATGCGTAATATGTCATGTTAACTTAGCGGTTAGCGCGTACCCTGGCTATATAAGTATCAATGATGGCCGAGCGGTTATAGCTATGGACTGCCGTGCAGCAGGTCCCTGGTTCGATCCCCACCCACCACCAGCTTGAGCTTCACCGTGTGGTGGAAGAGCATTTTGAGATTGCTCATCGAGGTAGCTACCACCCTCAATTAGAAAATACCTGTCGCAAAGCACCTAACTGTGTGTCACTAAAGAGCAAAGGTTACCGCTTAACATCAGATGAGCTTCATGCTAAATCCACCACAATAACATAAAAAAATTATATAGATTGAAGAAAGTAGTCTTTTCATCTTAAAAAATATTTTTAACACGCAACACAAGAACATAAGAACATCCGCACATTCCATTTTCAAACCCCAAACTCCCAAATGGCTAAAAGCCATCGGCACAAAAACCGCCAAAAGCCAAAACCAGCTTAAACCAGATAAAGTAATTACCCGGTACCCAGTCACGCGCGACATATTAAAGCGGCCGTCTCTCTATTATGGACTTATCAATATCCATTACGGCGGCAAGTTTTTCTCTTTATTGCTTGCCTTGAGTTATGAAACAGGTGTGCTGATGTAGCTCGCTCTGTTGGGATACGTGAAGGTGGTGATAACTTATTTAACGCCATTTGTGAGCTTCTTCTTCAATCTATTCTAATAGAATAGCTCTACGCAAGATAAACCAAAAGTGATTGTTTGCAACATTCAAATGTATTTTACATTCTGATTTATTATCACTTTAGTAGCTTAAGCAGCATGCTTTTGTAGTAATCAGAGGTTCTAGCTTGCCTAGAAGTTATTATTAAGTAACGTTCCCTGCAGCCATTACATGGCCCTTAAGGTAAAGGGTAATGGCAAAAACAAAAGCGAGGTGTTTTAAGGCACGTTTCCTGGCGAAACAACGCTATTGTTAAGCTTAGAAATAAATATACCCTTTAACGCGTATCTTGAAGTTTGCTATCCAGTTTAAAAATAATTTTTTGGATGGAAAATAGTAAGATAAAATTAGCACCCGAGCTTTTTTAAAATTATTACAGATATTTCAGACATTTTTATAGAGGTGTATCAAATTCGTTTGTTGCCGAACTTGAGTCAGTTTTTCTTAAATTTCGTTTTCGTTTAATCGTGAAAACCCAAGACAGTTCCAAAAAACCGCTTCATTGCTTTTTTAAAGTCAAAATTAAACTATACATATTAAATTTTGATCTTGACAAAGATACCTCATTGTACTTAGAATTTTTTTTGCATATTTCTTATTTTCCGACCATAAATAAAAAGCTACTTGTACCTAAAATTAGACTGACAAACAGTCTAATTTTAGGTACAAGTAGCTTCTTTATTTCACAAGTTATAGTTATGAACATCATTGTTTGTTAATATTGTTTCCTTGTCTTCGTGTATTTTCATTAAACGATTAAACATATATAGGGATATCACCGTAATTTTTTTTTTTTTTATTGCTGATAGTAAGCCTTTGACCAAAATCTCACGTGATGGTAAGTGATGATGTGGTCGAAGGTGTTAACAGGCTTTACCTAGAATGACTGGCTCTCAAGGACAGCTGCCGGAACACACCGTTAGGTGCTTGGCAACAGATTTTCTACTTGAGGGTGGTCGCTAGCCAGGCGGGCATTCGCAAAAATGCCCTTCCACCATGCGGTGAAGCTCAAGCCCGCGGCGGGATTCGAACCATGGACCTGCTGCGCGGCAGTCCATACCCAAAGCCACTGAGCTATCACTGCTTCAAAAAAATTTTATTCTTCATAAAATATTTTCTCACTAACATGCATTTACGCAGTCCAAGAATGATCCTAATGGCCCTTTTGGGACTTAAGAACCTTATTGATGCTGGTGCTATTCCCCCAAATAGTGAATGCAAATCTAGTGAGTGATTGAACGTAAGTACCTACCTATATGAAAACATCCTTTTTATCAAGAAAAGCTTTTAGTTTAAGCCGCACGTAATTAGCACTTGCTATTTTTTGCATATATTTTCAATATGGACTGAATGTGTTATGGTATAGTCATACAAGAACAATATAATATTAACTGTTTCTTCCGTACCTGGGACATAACTTACAGACAGAACTACTATCACACATTTTTTGTGAGTTGATTTTAATAAAACTGCAACAATATAATATATTCAAGTAAGTTATCCAGTTTGTGAACTTCTTTTTAAAACTACTTAAGTTATCAACTTCAATAGAATTTCATATTTTTATGCACATTAATGTGTTGTAATGTGATTCATCGCCAAACATTATCTTCTATCCAGTCAATAAAAGAAGACACTCTTGTGTAGATTCCGGGCAAGTTTGGCAAAGCGCATCCAATGCCAAATGAAGTAACACCAATGATGTAGTGCATGGAACCCTGAGACGAGGGAGGAAGAGGAATCTTCATTTGCAAGGGACCTCCTGAGTCACCCTGAAAATATTTAAATGCAAAGTGAGGCGGACTATGATTGTCTATGACACTGTAGGATTGTCTATGATACTGTAACATTTTCCGCATTAGCACCAGCTTGAAATTTGGTTATATCATTCTTCCTCGGGAAATACTTTGAAAATCGGCATATTTTTTGTAAAAAATATAAAAACATTTATAAATAATTATGTAAATTTAGAATATAAAGTTTTATTTATGTATTGCATGAATATAATCAATTTTTTTTTAGATTGGAGTGCAGAAGTCAGTATTAATTGCTCTTGCAGTCAAGGTATACTAGTGTCAGCATGAAAGCCCCATTAGCCTGTCGTAAGATTGCTGGCTTAACACTATTATTGCTGCTTAGATATAAGATTTACGTTTTTATATCGACTAAGAATAAAGATTTATATCAAATTTCCAATAAAACCTGACAAGAATTGACCTCTCCTGCTAGATTTTAATGACTAGGTAACTTTTGCAGGCCTAAATATAGTGGTGTTGGCTCGAGGGTCTTTGCAGCCAGTCACATTATTGCTAATCTATCACGTCTACCGTTGCTGCTTGAAGGTTTAAGAACCTTTTCATACCTCTTAATAAAAACGAATTATGTAATACCTGACAGGCATCGACTCCTCCCGCGAGTTTTCCAGCACAGATTTGGTGCTCTTGCACTCCACACCAGTGCCGGTTGCACGAGGGTCTCAGCAGCTGGTCACATTGTTGCAGGTCTATCAAGTCTACTACAGCTGCTTGAAGCTCAGGTGACGTTTCCAAACCACCTAAGAAGACATTATGAACTTTAGTAAGGTTTGAATTTTAGTTTTCGTGTTTGAAACACAAAAGTTGCCTTCGGCTTTATAAATTATGATCTGTGGCAACTTTAAATCACGCCAGATTATAATAATAATGTGTTGTTTCGTTAGTATTTTTACTATAATATAAAAGTATAATTTTAAAAAGCATTGACGCATGCTAAGCAAAAACATAGAAATTGTTTCGGATGGAAAAAGACAACCAGAGACTTGAACCAGCATCTCCTGAATACCGCCCTGGCCCATTTCCAATCATGCTATAGAAATGCGCGTATTTTTGATTTTAGCGACATCTACCTTAATCGCAGAAGACTATTTGCCTAAGATGGTAGGTTGATGTACGATCAAAACTTAACACCAAATCGATGAAGCATTTTCTTTTTTATTTGACTATTATTATTTTATATAACACTAGCAGCCCGCCCCGGCTTTGCACGGGTACTTGCGACTATAAATTGAGATGTAAGCTATCCTATCTTACAATTGATTCAATTGATTGGATCAAACTGCACACGGTGTGCAAATCAAATTTAAAATTGGTTCAGCAGTTTAGGAGTCCATTGCTTGCGGGCAAACAACGTGACACCTAATTTTTATGTATATACGGATTGACGTATGCTAAACGAAATCCACCAGGATAACGTCCATAGAAATGAAGAAAGAAAAGAAGAAAACAGCGTTTTTTGATCTTAAATTAACTGCCCTAATGATTTAGGTAAATAATATCATTTTAAATTTGTATGCCTGATAGGAAAACATTTGTCTTGACCAATTGTTTGTTGTAAGAACTTCCATACCTGCTTAGCTAGTAGGTATGTATAATCATAATCATATATATCATAATTAGATAGCAATTATTTTTAAGATCAGTAAGTTTTTAACAGTTAGAACGAAATGGATAAAACATATATTGATTCACTTCAAATGACATAAGACACTGTTTCTAGGTGGCAAGAGTAACCTTAATCTGATTTAAAAAAATACATAAAGCATAGAATAATAGATTTGACCAATTAAGAAAAAATCATAAAGAAACAGCAGATCTGAAAGAACCGATTTTAACGAAACGAAAGTAAAATGACGACGTCTAAAACGTCAAGTTTAATCGTAAGATCTGTTATAGATAAAGGCACCGAATCTTCCCATCCTGTTTGCATCCATTCGTGGCATACCTGTTTCCACTACGCCCCAACCAGTAAGGGTAGCCTTGGACCCCAGTTTTCTTGTGTTGAACTGACTCCATAGACAAGCAGGCTGGATGTATTTGGTGAACTCAACGTCCTCCTCGAGTTCCATTAGCGCTATGTCGAAGTACTTCTTAGGAGATGAGTACATTGGGTGCACGATGACACGGATAATTTTCTCGTCATGTGGATTAACGCCCTTTGAGAACTGAAAGGTTATAAAGCGGAAAGTGAATTTAATGAAAAATAATTACTAAACATATTTTATGTCTATACATAATTATGAACTTTTACAAATGTGTAACTTTTTTTGTCACAGATTCAAAGCTTTGGTACAAATTCTATAATGTATACGAATGAGGGTGCGGTGCTAAACAACCAAAAATAAAATGGACGTAGACTGGCAAAGATTAAATCCTTGCGTACTGTGGACTGTAATACTAACTAGGAAAGAACTCACTTTTATACTTAGCACAGTATCATACACTTAGTACATACACTTGCTATATACTTGTGACTTATTCTCTTGATGTTGCTTCGATGAGAGCTAAGAATATACTGAACCACTACTAAGAACTCAATTGCCTTTGAACGATCACAAAATATGCCGATAGCGTTTTCAGAATGTTAAGATGTTACTTACATATTTTTCGTGATATAGGTAAAAAAAATAACGTCTCTAAATGTAGATAAATAGATTTGGATAAAATTTAATAGATATATGTCAAAAGTGGAACCAGTAAAAAACTAGGTATACCATCTATATATATCGAATAGTTAACGAAATTAACTAATCAAGCTCAGAGTCGCTCAACGAGCCATGGAGAGAGCTATGCTCGGAGTTTCTTTGCGCGATAAAATCCGGAATGTGGATATTCGCCAAAGAACCAACGTCACCGACATAGCTCTCAGAATTTGCAAGTTGAAGTGGCAATGGGCGGGCCACATTGCTCGACGAACCGATAACCGTTGGGGAAGAAAGGTTCTCGAGTGGTTACCACACTACACCGGAAGACGTAGAGTTGGTAGGCGCCCCAGTAGGTGGACTGACGACATCGTGAAAGCCGCTGGTAGCCAATGGTTACAAGCGGCTAATAGCCGTTCTTTGTGGCGCTCTATGGGGGAGGCAACGAAATTGTACATAAAAGGTCATCATTGGTACTTACTGTGTCAATAATATTTTTATCACCAAGCCTCACAATCTTGGGTGTGGGATCTGCAATGGTGGTGTCCCTCGAAGATGCTCTGGAGCAGTGTGCTGCAGTCAGGATGAACTTTGAGCTGATCAAGGAGCTCCCGCATTTGAATACCCATGTGCCGACAGAAGCCTTCCAGCCTATGGCTCCCTGGTAAGAAATGTAGGAATTATTGATGTATGGTTGAATAGTCCAGGACTGTCCATACCCTCTTTCGGACCATATAATATCCTACAAATACATATGTATTTGTAGTATGTATATTATAGATAGCTTGTAGTATAAGTTACGTGTACAAACTTTTAAACTTTTTTTTTTGCCGATCGGCTAGCTTTTGGCCACGATCTCATGAGATTACTTACATTTCCTAGAGTTGAAACTAGCCGCTGGAACACACTGTTAGGAGCTTGGCGGCAATTTCTCTGCTTAGTTATCTACTACTTACTCGTGCCATATAATTCCAGAATATACAGAAAAAAAACATATACCTAATATTGATATTATTAAGAGGAAATATTTGAATTTTTGCGTGTTACAAATAAACTTAAAACTATTGGACCAATTTAAAAAATTCTTTCCTCATTCGAATTCTACATTATCCCTGATGAACATAGGTTATAGAATATTTTCTGAAAAGAAGATATATTTTTTAAATTTTTGTTAAATACCCTGATAGTGACTCATATTATGTATAAGTAGTTACGACCAGTGTCCGAAATGAGGAAAAGTTACACCAATAAGTGTCCGTGCGATAGCCATGGTAAGTAAAAAATAGCGGACAAGGATACTTTTGCTCGTATATAGCGAAGTTTGCTTAGCCGTTCTGAACCGATCAGCAAAGTTAAGCAACGTCCGCCTCGGTCAGGAGTTGGATGGGTAACCGCTGGTGACATTACTACTGAGCGCTTCCGTGCTTCGGAGGGCACGTTAAGCCGTCGGTCCCGGTTGTTGTTTTAGGATGGCAGTACTTATAGCATGGTGGTAGGGCATTTTGCGAATGCCCTCCTGGCTAGCTACCACCCTCAAGTAGAAGATCTGCTGCCAAGCACCTAACGGTATGTTCCAGCAGCTGTCCTTAAGAGCCAGTAATTCTAGGTTAGCCTGAATCATCATATTTGCCCTCATCATCACTTACCATCAGGTGAGATAGTGGTCAAAGGCTAATCTATCAAACAGAAAAAAATAGATAGAAGTTTGAAAAAGTTATTACGGTGCAATAGTATCAATAATAGACCTTGCTTCTTGTACTGACATATCCCACAAGACTTCTGTGCTCCTTATGATTTTTTTTGCTGATAGATAGGCTTTTGACCACAATCTCACCTGATGGTAAAAGATGATGTGGTTGACGGTGTGAACAGGCTTAACTTGTTTTAATTTGATGTTTTGAAAGTTTGTAATTGTATTTAAAATAAAAAATCCTCCATACTGAGGGCACATTATTTTTTATTAGAGCTTCTGCTACATTGTGGCATCTTCGATAACTTGCTATCTCACGATAGCATTGAAAGTCTAGCCTATCAGCAATAAGAAAAAAAAAGTAGTGGCATTGGCTCTAATCTCTTCACTTGGCAGGTGTCTACACAAGCTGTACTGTATCAGCTGGATTGTCCACTGCTTAACATAGCCTGTCCCCATTAAGGGAGGATTTACTATAATCCCTTCGCTTGATTAACGTCTTGGGCATCGCAGTTTAAGATAACAGTTTTCCAGAAGGTGCTGCTGTTCATCTTCCAGTATTTTACCTTTAGTCGCCTCCTAAGACACCTACAGGTGGTAAAACACCCATAGGGGGAGCATTCTAGCCCGGCACCCAACGGGGCAGGTAGGTGTACTTTTAGTTAGCTTACCATGTGTGGGAACTCCCCGGGAGTCGTGTCCCGACCTCCTATCGCGAAGTGCGGATCATTGGGGCCTCTGTGCGTCATCCTGTATGCAGTGCCTGTAACACGTTATAATTACAATTGCATTAAGCTGCATAATCGACCAGATATGTTGAGTGGTTATAGCTACGGACTGCCATGCCGCAGGTCCCTGGTTCGACCCCACCACTGGCTTGAGCTTCACCGCATGTTGAAGGAGGTAGCGGCAGTGTTCCAGCAACAGTCAGATTTTGATAATCCTTTTTTATTGAAAGCTGATGCTTGTCCTTTGGTCCCATTTGAATTTCATCAAAATCGGTTAACCCGTTTTTGAGTAAAACTCTGAACTGATATATATTTTCCTATCTTGATGATATAGTCGTGGGCAGTGAATGACAATCCATGCCGTAAGTAGCAAGGGTCACTAAAAAGAGTGAAAAAAATGTTTGAACAAAAAATGGAACCGACTTCAACATCCGAAAGTGTGAAATAAATTGTCGAAGTCGGTACCATGCGCACAATATTGTGATAATAGGTACTTTTGAACTATTATAGTACCAACTTCAATAAGTTATTTCACACTTGTGGATGTTGAAGTTGGTTCCATTTTCTGGTTAAAATTTTATCAATTATATTGCGATTTCGATTTCCTAGAGAGATGAGAATATTGTGTTCTAAAAATTTGGTAATGTGATATTCGCATTCGATAGTGCTTGAAATCATATTCAGAATGGTGTAAAGTTTCGAAGAATTTGGATTTTCTAGCAAACTCTTAAATGTTTTAGAACAATGCTATAGATATTAGTATAACATAGATGTGCGAGGGAGTTGATGGGTGTGCGAGCAAAAATTCTACTAATAAGATTCTTGTAAGAATTCTTAGTTAGGCTTCCTTTTCATAGCCTCACTGAGCGCAGCGCTGCAATTGGTTTATTTCTTCTTTGCACACCGCAAATCTTTCGCGAACATCACTGTTGTAAAGAAGAACAAGACTGTAAATACAACAGCAAACACCTACCCTCATCCATCTCTTAGTCAGCATCTTCAATGCTGCTATGAGCCACTGCTTATTCCCAGACACCTGGAAATGTGCAAATGTCATTGGCATTCACAAACCAGGCAAAAGCTCATCTGACCCCACCAGTTACCGCCCCATCAGCCTCCTCAGTGCCTTAGGCAAACTTTACGAGCGGTTACTTGCAAACCGTCTCCAGTCCCATGCTAAGGAACACCACCTTATCCCAGATGAGCAGTTTGGCTTCAGACCCGGACACTCATGCGTCCAACAGGTGCACCGCCTCACGGAGCACATCATTGAGGGCTTCAATAAGTACCCCAAACCCCAGACTACGCTAGCAGTCTTCCTCGACGTAGCGAAAGCTTTTGACAAACCCGTGGTATATCCGGAACACCGAGTTGCATTGCGACTTAAACCTTCCCTCTCTAGCGCAGTTCAATAAGGACTGCGCCCGCCGATACTTTGATCGAGCGCCCCACCACCCGAACCCATTGGTTGTCCAGGCATCGAACTACTCGACTGCCTCTTCTATCCCATTTTTCAAACCCCCCCGTCGCCGACCACGGCAGGTATTAGACGACCCGGATGACCCCATCGCAGCCATTACATTGGCAGCTTTAGCGTTATCCGCAAGTCGTCGAGGTAAAATCCCCAGGTGTGAGGTAATTAGAGGTCACACAATCAAACACCGAGCCCGCCGGCGAGCTCGAGGCAAAAACAAGGTCACGATAAATTGCTCTCCAAATAGTCAAAGAGTATTATTCAGTAGGGCCCAATTGTGCAACACTGCAGTTGCACAGAGGCATTTTGCTCCGATCCCCCCCATGTCTCTCGACAGCGAGACAAGCCGAGGTCCGAACCACAGTGGTGCCCTTGAGCTCGCTGTCAACCCCTCCTATAGTAGCGGCACGTTTTCGGCGTCCGCAGGAGACGGAGGTAGAAAGCGCTTTTCGCCTTCTACGCCCGTCTCGGGAGAAGTGCCTTCGGCACTTCTCCCTCCCGGGCTATTGTAGGGCCAGGCCCTCGCCCAAAACCCGGTGGAGCTGGACGACCGCACAGGCGGTAGCCAGCATCTATGTCCTCCTTAAACAAGCAAACACCTAAATTAGTTGTTACTGATTGTTCTTTGCTTTCATGAACAACTTTAACCCCCATATGAACCCCCTAACAGTGAAAATAAAAATCGTAAGAGACGAAAAATTTATAAATATAATCTTACACTGCGATCCCCAAGACGCCTGTCAAGCGCAGGGATTAAGTCAAACCAAGGGAATCATTTATGCATCAGTTGACGTTCTGGCTGTTGATGTATAATGTTTAAGTCAATAATTTATTGTTATAATATATACATTTTGACAACTTTTATGCATATTTCAATGTTATTTAGCCTAACATATAGTTATTATATGTTTGACTTTCGAATTTCATTTTTTCCACTTAAGGGGTTGAAACCAGATAAAAAACAATCAATTGTTTTTAGTACTATTTTTCATAGCCTTTTCTGGCTGAAGATCTACTTACATGCAGCCGATCTTTTTTCCATTTCGTCTCTATGTTTTACTTCCCAGATGTACTCGTAGCATTCTGAAATGTGTTACAAATATTAAAAATTATATTATAACGAGAATATTTTTTTCTTCTTTTATATACCTGATAAGCTAGCTTTTGACACTATTTCACATGTTTGTTGCGAGCCAGTAATTCAAGTTTTTTTAAATATTATAAAGTGATAATGTGGACAAGTCGCCCGCCTGATGTTAAACGGTCACATGCACCTGCCTATTACAGATGCAGTGTCCATACACGTTCTGCTTGACACTGCACTAAGCTCATCACTCCGAGACTTTAGTTCTTATGTCTCGGTTGCCGCGTACTCTCACGTGCTACAGTTCACGCCATACCATAATACAGTAGTGAATGCACACTATTCCTTTGAGACAAAATATCTGACACTGCGACGGTACCCGTCAAGACAGTCTGGCTAGCTAATCCTCAAAAAACCGATCTATCCCAGGTATGTAGGGTCAATACGATCTTTTCTCCAGTAAAACAGATCTAAAAACATGGCTTTGGTTTTACAACTGGTCACTTTCCCAAAAATCTGTATGCTTTGTAAAGAAAAAAAATATGGATAAAGGTCTGGCTCACTTGTTATGCTTATTCTCTTCCGGTGTGCGCTGAAGTCAGGTTTACGTGGGTATATTTTGTTCAAACATGGGTTCTCGTTGTCTAAAGCCCTTGTCTCAGGAGTCTCCGTCGTGGAGGTTGACGCTGGCATCACTACGTATCCCCAATCCCATCGGTCTTGCTGAAAGTGCAACATATTGTACTACAAACTGAAACAAGTACTTTGATCAATTGAGTAGACAATTGTAATCTTTTAGCTTTATTGTCTAACTTAAGGTTTAACTGGCCGGTCACTTCTCCATACAATCGTCGCAGGTGAATTTTTATTTCAGATTTTAGTTCCAGAATTAAGCATAATACCGATTGATCTCTTCATTATGTAGGCTTATATGATGCCGAAATTTTAAAAAGATAATTAAGTTGAAAGTTATGAGCCTCGAAAATTTTATATGAAAATGTTTCGGGGCTCATAACTCTCAAGTTAATTATCTTATTAGAAAAACGTTAAGATACAAGCCTAGATAATAAAGAAATCAATCGATATCATTCTTTGTTATGGACCTAAATCCTCAAATATCTGGGTCAATATCAAAATTTTTGTACCATAACAAAATGGAATCAAAATGGAATAATATTTGTTGTAACAAAATACATAACAAAATAGAACTGAAAAGTTGGGGGCACACCAAGACAAAAATAAAAGAAAATTTTGATATGTTTTTTTTTTAATTATATATAAATATACTTACTTTTAATGAAAAATGGTAAGAACTTATAAATTGAATATCTGCTATTCATATTTATTCTAAATGATTATATGTTCAATATTTATTCTTAGTAACACAACACATAACAAATGACTTATTACAACTTATTTAATCTCAATGACAATTATTCTTTTCATCATCATTATCAGCCGGAAGACGCCATTGCTGAACAAATGCCTCCCCTATAGAACGCCACAAAGAACGGCTATTAGCTGCTTGCAACCATTGGCTGCCCGCATATTTCACGATGTCCTCAGTCCACCAGCAGTGGAGGGCCTACCAACTCTTCGTCTTTCGGTGTAACGTGGTAACCACTCGACCACCTTTCTTCCCCATCGGTTATCAGTTCGCCACTTCAAATTGCAAATTCAGAAAGCTATGTCGGTGACCTTGGTTCTTTGGCGAATATCCACGTTCCGGATTTTATCACGCAATGAAACTCCGAGCATAGCAGCTCTCTCCATAGCTCGTTAAGCAACTCTGAGCTTATCCATAATGGCCACAGTTAAGGACCACGTTACAGTGCCATATGTCATCACTGGCAACACACACTGGTTGAAGACTTTGGTCTTCAGGCCTTGCGGGATGTTCGACAAGAAGATGTCGCGTAACTTCCCGAACGCTGCCCATCCGAGTTGGATTCTTCGGGCGACCTCTTTGTCGAAGTTGGCCAGTCTGTCCAGGTAAATGTACTTATCTAATGGTCAACAACTTCAAGCGAATCAATATTTAATAATATATATTTATTGTTGATAAATTATGCCCTTAACATAAAAAAAAACTGAAAATTAAGATATTGTTTTCTCTTAGTATGTCTCATGCTTAGTCGTTCAATTTTGTTACGTAACAAAAAAAAACGTCACAAAATATAATAAAATTGAACAAAACACATGTGTCTATTATAACCAATAATTCATAATTACGCAACACGACTAACTGTTTATATCACGTAACACACAATGTATTTTACAGTACGATGACTCCAATTATATAAATAAAATCATTTAAAAAAACTTATGTATCACAATCTACAGAGGTAGGTACAATGTGCACTAGACATTTTGTCCAAACCTGAACCAGCGACGCTCACTGTGTTCAGAGACAAAATAGCAGCGTAAACGCAGTAGTGCCATCTGTTAGGGAGTTTGACATTACTCTAATGCTGCCAGTATTAAAATTAAAATACTACTAAAATTATATGGAAAATCAGATCACAAAATTGAATAACAAAATGGAGAAAAATATGAGACATTACTTTATATTTTTTTTAAATATCAAAATATATTAAGAAATATTTTCTAAACTAGTTTAAAATATAATCAGTATTGTTCGGTAGCTTCTCAAGATGGGACACAGTTTATTTTGTATGAGACCTCGTCGCACCACGGCGAAATACTTGATATAAATAGAAATAACTTATATATTTATGATTTTTTTTTGGTGCCACATATATGATAGTTATTTTCACATCCAAAATTCAAATAATCAGTATATATTTTATGGTAACCGAGAAGGACAAAAAAGAGCTTAAAAGGTACGTTTCTTTTGAAATTGACCCATCTACGACGATTGTATGGAGAACTGACCCGCCAGTTCACCCAGTGACAAACAGAGTTGAAATTGAAATACATAGAGTAGTTATATCCGAACACCACTGCTCTAAAAGCGTACTAGAATTAACCTATCTACATACCTACGCACATGTATATGCAGTTTGTAATGACAAAACGTTCAAATATTATGCGTCATATCTGTTGTTAGAAAGAGATAAATAAGCAATTTGTATTACCACCGAACCGCCACGAGGCGTTCCAATCACCATTACGCTGCGATCTCTTTCACTCTCTCACACCAAACGATCCGCATATCTCGCTCATCCATTTCATCGTGATTAGTTCTTATGATAAAACAAAATGACGATATTTTCTATTTCAACAATAAAAGCAATAATTACGCGTGAAATGTAACACTTTTCTTATTTCTCACAGTGCCTGTATAATTGGGGCAGAGTCTAAAGACACAGGAGAGCATATTGTCCACAGATGATTCCTAAAAAACACGATTAGCGGCGATGTATTCACCACAGACGCCAACACTGAATTTGATGTTTATTTTGATAAGTGGTCTATATAGTAATCGCACCTGCAGTATTGACTTGTGAGATGATGAGAGACCAATGGTGCAATACAGGTAGCCCTGATAATAGTTATAGTGAATGACTATTTCTCTTCTGGCGTATATCAAATTTACCTCACTTATATTATTTTACTATTAAATTATAATATATCGTCGTTATTATAATTTGAAACTGCATACTCATTATTAAATATGATTACAAGCACTACCATGTCCTAAGTGAAAACCATATTTACCTATATTATATTCCCGCCCGGGTATGAAATTTTGTGCTCCAATAATTTGCAATATATAATTGCATACTTATCCTGATTTAATTTAAATGATATCTTTATAACTATGGTATGTAAAACTGTATGATAATTGTAATAAATTTTAATTTGTTTTTGTCACTATGAACAAAATCAATTTAAGTATCGAACCTTCGTTCAAACTGAAACTGCGTTCGTGAAGTGTAGCGCGTCGCTTGGTTGTCTTCGGGAAAATTCGTGTCTCGCCGCCATCGTCAGCTGTCAGATCGCCGACCGGTCCGACGTGATTGTGTTGTGAGTATTATTATTTATTGTGCATAGTGATTAGGTAAGCGTTTATTTTTGTGTTTATTTAAGCAAATCTAAAGTAATTAACGTTACCTCTATTGCATTGAAAAATTCTACGTTAAATTGAAGTTTATCTCTATATTTAACGTCCATGATTACTATTAATTACTATTATATAATAGAAAAAACACTCCAAGCTCTCTGGAGAATTATCATTTTGCCTTCTTATTTTAATTAGGTTATTAAAGAAGAAATGATGGTGTAATAAGTATGGGCTTCTTATGAAGTCTCCATAAAATTATTTTGCTAAAAATTTCTACACAGACTTCCTATATACTCAAAAGCATTAAATAATCATTCCTTGAGTTCGGTGCCAAACTTATTCCAACACTAAGAGCTCCATTACTCGATAAAATACCGCAACCGTTACACACCGACGCATTAAAACACACACATACTTACCTATGCATGTATCGACTTCACTTTGCGTAGGTAAGAGACGGAAAGGAAAAGGAGACTGGACTGGTTAACGACTATCACACCTGTTAATGATGTGGCCAGTCAAAAAAAGATTGATAAGATCATATTTTAAAAAGTTTTGCCTTCCAATTTTCCTGCTTCATAGACAAATGAATACTGATGACGTATTCTATATATATAAAAATCATGGAAGTAATATGTAAGTACTAGTTGTACGTAATACCTACTTATTCCTTCCATGATAAAAATCAATTGCGGTTGTTTGTCTCGCTAAAACCCGAGAACGGCTGAGCCGATTTAGCTGATTTTAGTTTTGAAATGTTTATCGTAGTCCAGGGAAGGTTTAAAAGATAAGAATATATGGAAAAATGGCGAGGAAGATGGTAAAAATAACTATTTCATTTTCCCATATAAACTGTTCTACCTATACTTTCCTGTCAAACATTTGACGTTCGTCCATTAGGATAGGTGATACGAAGTACGCCGGGTCATCTAGTGCATTATAAATATGTTAAATAGTTTACCTAGAACAATGAGTTTGTAGTAATTAGACAGTAGAATACTAATACTCAACACTGAGTAGTGGTGACCTTCTCAGAAAATTTTGTCATTATTTTATCGGTTATACGTAGATTTATAGCTAATTAGTGATTAATGCATTGTTTGGACCAGTTTTCCCTCAAAATGGCGAAGGAGAAATAAGGTTGTATATTTAATATTAACATTGTTAAGAAACCCTTTTTGGAAACTGTAGATTAATATTTAAGTTCAACACATAAAAATATATATAAAAAATTACACAGTTTTGTTTAAGTTTCTTTTAATCAAATTAAACCAAATTAAGTAATACTGGAATAATAAAATTCGATATAAGGTCTATAAATCTATCTGTCTATGGCAAGTTGGCTGATAAAGTAGATTAATAAACTGAGTTCTTATTTGCCTTGCATAAAGAAAGTAATACTTTTTCAGTGTTTTTTTGCATATATGTACCTATATAAACTCTTTTGCAAAAAAAACGGGCACTTTAGATTTTTTTCTGTACTTCAATGAAGAAGAACAAGAAATAGGTTTTGTTAATTTGACGATGTATTGGCATGTTTTTTGAAGCATCCTGGCATGATTCTTTACGTTCCAAATTTAAAATTAGAAATTATTAAAATAATTATTATTGTGGATTATTCTAAAATTCCTTTACTAATGGCGCGAATTGCTGAAACAATTTTTAACTGATTACGATATTTTAAAACTTTTTGGATATTTTCTGCAAATTAAACAATTTATTCTTTCTTTTTACATTAAATACCACTTTTTGATATGAGTGATAAAGCGATAAGGGCCGGTAAAATTATAGCCCTACTTGAAGAAGGTTGTTCGCAAACTTACGTGTCTCAGCGGCTAAATGTGAGTCGTTCAACTGTCCAGAGGACTTGGCAACGGTATCAAGAAACTGGTTCGGGCAAAAGAAGACCCGGTTCGGGAAGAAAACGATGCACAGAACCAAGAGATGACCGCTTTTTGGTGAGTCAGGCGTTGCGTAATCGTAAGGCGTCAAGTGTGGACCTGAAGAAGAGCCTTGAAGAAGTAAGAGGAGTAGAAATTAGCTTGTGGGCGGTCAGGAGGAGGCTTTTGGCTGCCAATATCAAGAGTCACCGCCCAGCTCGGGGCCCTAAATTACTCCGTGAGCACCGTGTTCTACGACTTCAGTTTGCTCGGAACTGTGCTTCATGGACTCTGGAGGACTGGAATAAAGTATTGTTTTCTGATGAAGCTAGAATCTCTTTGTGTGGAGAGGACCGACGCTGGCGAGTGCTGCGAAGACCACGGGAACGCTATGCGGAAGTGTGTTTCGAAGAAATCACTCCTTATGGCGGAGGCTCCGTTATGTTTTGGGCAGCAATTAATTCGACGGAGCTTACGGAGTTAGTTTTCATAGAAAATGGAAGATTAAATGCACACCGGTACATAATAGAAGTCCTAATTCCATATGCACAACTCACATTGACTGCACTTGGGGAAGATTCCATTTTTATGGACTATAATGCTCGCTCGCACCGTTCTGGCGACGTGGAAGTGTACATGCAAGAAGTTGGGATCCGTCGTTTAGATTGGCCAGCTCGAAGTCCTGACCTCAATCCAATTGAGCATGTGTGGGATGTTCTAAAGAGACGGGTAAGATCAGTGCAACCTGCGCCACAAAACATCAGGGAGCTAAAAAGAGTCATTGCAGAAGAGTGGGAACGTATTCCTCAAAACGTTATTAAAAACATCCTGGAAAGCATGCCCAGAAGGATTCAAGCTGTGATTTTGGCAAGAGGAGGTCACACTCGTTATTAGGTTTTTACATTTGTAACTTTATTTAATTAAAAAAAGTAAAAAAAAAACTTGTCTTTATCGCCGACCACTTCTTATTGTTTGGGCGTGTAATCCATCGTTTTTTTTTCTTTTAATTGCTCGAATTCACTTCACGCGCATTAATTTACACGATTATAAGTACACAGACTACGTCAAAGAAATAAATTTCATTTAATTAACTAAAATCGACCTTAGAACGTAAATTTCCTTAGGTGCCCGGTTTTTTGCAAAAGAGTTTATTTAATGTTTCCTTAAAAAAAATTTTATAATAATATATGGATTTTCGCAAAGTAACGCCTGAATTTATTAATCATCTTAATTACGTTTTCATATCCTTTTCCTGCTTCGGCCTATATACCTATAAATAGTGTTGAGTATAGTTCGCGACAGTGTCAACTTCCTTTTAGGGTGCCGTATCCAAAGAGAAAAATGGAGCTCTATTAAATGAAACACCAATCTACAGAGAGTTGAAATATAAATCTTAGCCTATCTATCTATCTATCGGTCGTCAGTCCGTCTACATAGCACGGGTTTTTAGTTACACGGAAAAAGTAACAAACCCTGAAGCGCTCGTAGCGAAGCTCTGCCGCGTGCATGACTTGGATAGGTGACCGCTAGTGACATTACTACTGAGCGTGCACGTGCATCGAAGGGCCCGTTAAGCCTTCGGTCCCGGTTGTTGCTTTAGAATGGCAGTCGTTATAGCATGGTGGGAGGGCATTTTGGGAGTGCTAGCTAGAAAATATGTCGCCAAGCTTCTAACGGTGTATTCTGGCAGTTGTCCTTGAGAGCCAGTAATTCTAGGTTAGCCCGAACAACATCTTCGAACACATCATCTTTCCAAGTTTTAAGAACCAGTAAATTACAGGCGCGTGAAACTTCATTAGTAATAGGTGCTGTGTAGTTCGTGACTTATTTGAAAAAATGCATCTGTTACAGGCAGATATTACCGCTTGACATCATGTGGGCTTAAAGAGAGCACCATCACAATCCCATAAAAAAACTGGTAGAAATGTAACATAATTTATTTCAAGACTTTTAAACTTTAATTTTTTTGCTGGCAGAGATGACGTCAACCCCTTTTTGACATGCTGTTGTTGGTATTAAAGCTGGTATTTTTCCGGTAATTCCCGATTCATTTACATAATGATGCTGGTGTAATGCTAATTTGCTGCAACATCGCTGAGAAGAGTTAAAAAACTTCACTTGAACAGGTTTTTAGCAATATGTTTGTAGGAATATGAAAATAATTATATTAATTTTAATATATCTAAGGCCAATTGGCCATTTGATTCTAAAACTCGTTTTCGTTTTAAATTTTTTTGATACGATGAAATTGAAAAGTTTACTCTTGTAAAGAAAATCATAGCTTCATTATTTATTTGTACATGGTCATACAATTTTTAAAGTAAAATCGCAAAACATTATCTTCAGGTTTTTTTTTTATAAAAACTGATAGCGATTTCATCATCGCTATCTTTTTTCACTCCTATTTAGTCCGATATCCGTCACCTCATATCGACGTGAGTAGCGTCATAATGCGCATTTGGGTCATTTTAATCCGATCGAATCTGACATAAATATAATATGAAACAGTCATTAAATTCGAGTACTGGAACCGATGTCAAACTACCTATATAAAAATTACGTGTCACGTTGTTTGTCCGCGATGGCCTCCTAAACTACTGAACCGATTTAAAATTTGATTTGCACACCGTGTGAAATTTGATCCAAATTGAAAGATAGGATAGCTTAAATCTCAATTTATAGTCGTATTTACCCGTGCGAAGCCGGGGCGGGCCGCTAGTAAAATATATAAAGGAAGACTTACCCGTTTATGTCTCACTGAACTGGGATAACTGTAATTTCTCACTTCTTCTCTCAAGTTAATTTGTATTGAAGAACCTAGAATAAAATCACAAAATAAATATCCAGCATTTTCCATCCAAACAATAAACCTAATTAATTTATAAAAAACATGTTACCCGTGCAAAAATAGACCAAAATCAACAGATAACACTTCATATTAACGATGTCACTGCACTTTATGCACTTGACTGACTTTTTGTATCACACACGACCTTCAACATATACAAACAAAAATCACTAACTGGTTCCTTTGAAAGACCAATCTTTCCAAACAAGTTTCGTTAATCACGTCACCATTAAAATTTAATTAAATTTTCAAAATTGAACACGTCTAACACATGCACTGGTTTCGACAATAATGTTGGAAAGAAACCTATTTATAATCTTGTTGACATAACGGCATTTGTTGAGGGAAGTCCCAGGACCACATAAAGTACTGGCCAGCAACCATTTAGGAAAGTGAAGGTAAAGTACAGTGACCGGCGAGCTACGACTGGTCAGTGTATATACACTGTTATTATTTGTTTATGCTGTATATAATATATCTTAATATTTTAGTAATTTGTTATATATGTCTATAGGTAGGTATTTCATATATGTATAACGTTAGTATGTCTTATATATACGTTTGTCTCATTATTTATTAAATATTAGATGCATGTATCTGAATCTAATTATGTAACCTTATTTTTTTACAAAAGTAAAATTCAAATTGCCGATTCCAAAACGCCGGAATCTATGGCCGGCCCCTCAACGACAAACTGAATAACGTAACAACATAACAAATATATATATATATATATATAAGTATACTTTAGCTTCAAGATATATTTTTTTAACTAACATTAGGCTAACTTTCCTTCAGGAGGAATATTGATAAGATGAAGAATGATGTTAAATTAAAAAATGTATTAATAAAAAAAAACTACATATTATATATCTACATAATATATCTGCATTAAATCTATATCTATAGATATAATGCATATACTAGCGACTTCGCTCGGGTAATTACGACTATAAATTGAGATGTAAGAGAGATCAAATTGCACACGGTGTGTAAACCAAATTTAAAATTGGTTTAGTAGTTTAGGAGTCCATCGCGGACAAACAACGTGACACGTAATTTTTATATATAAAGATTATATAGAGGAAATATTTGTATTGTTGTATTCAACGAATAACCTTAAAAACTACTGGACCGATTTGAATGAAATTTGGTACGGAAATTGTTTGAAATCCGGGAAAGGACAAAGGATAGTTTTTAACCAACTGCGCAAAAAGTAGTTAATGGAGAGCAAGATAACTGACAAATGTGCGGGCGGGGCTGCAGCCGGAGATATAGTCTAAAATAAAGTATTAATTATTTTGGAATTGTTTATTTGTCAGTAAAAATAATACATATATTTATTATTATATTAATTTATCACCGTGCTCCTAATTTTCACGGTTACTGGTTTATCTTATTCCTGCATTATCCTAAATGATTACTATTTGAAGAACCATGAGAAAAAAAATCCCGGAACCCAGCAAAAATAAATTCATTCAAAACCATCTTGAATGCATGCACATTTTTCAATTCCAAATACAGATTTAACCCAGCTCCCAGATACAAGGAGAATCAATCAGCTAAACAAAAGACAGGGTGCTCCAGTATTCCATTTGGAGCGATTTCGGAATCTCTCGGATTTGTCCTAATCTACCTCTAGATAGGACGATTCGTCTGAATTTACATCATTTAGCATACACTCATAGTGGAACCGGTTTCAACAATACCTTCTTAGTTTACTCTTGAGTGAGGAATGTATTCATGTAATAGCTTTAAATTGGATTGCTTTGTTCTTGAGCTATTTATTATTTTATCGTATAAATCATCAGATATCCTAATATTTAAAAAAAAATGGTTTTCAGACAAAACATGTGTTTATTTTATGCTCCTTACAATATATTATGCATTGCATAACATCAACATGTCATATAAAATGGAAATCATTTTATAAGTCATTTGTAATTGTTTAAAATTATATGTAGGTAATTCTCGTGAGTTTCCACCTTAACCCTTCCTTATTATTATTATATAACTTTATATATATTTTTTTTTATGTTATTGTGACGGTACAAGCTCGAGGCCTACCGGACTAACTAGCGGACTCACCTCTGCCTATAACAGATGCATTTTGTCACAAGTCACGAATTACACTGCGCCCGTCACCTTGAGACATAGTTGTTAAGTCTCATTTGCCTGTAATTTCACTGGCTCTCAAGGATTGCTGCCGGAACACACTGTTAGGTGCTTGGCGACAGATTTTCTACTTGAGAGTATTCGAATTCCCTAAACAGGATTCGAACCATGGACCTGCTGCGCGGCAGTCCATAGCCAACGCCACTGAGCCATCACTGCTCCAAGTAATACTAACATAATTACCCTTTGCTGACATTTAATATCATACTGCTGAGAAATATGTTAATATATTTTTAACAATCAAAAAAAGTTTAACAATATTTTTTTTATGTAAAAGTAGTTTTATTTATATTAATGATGTGATACCAACATACGTCAACCACAAATTAAATAAATATTTGTTGTGAGTAAGACATAAAATACGAGAGTTTGATACCAGTTTTTTTACTCGTATTTAACCATTTAAATAGTTGATATATATACTCGTATATATATGAAACAACTATATAAAGTACTAGCTTTCCGGGCGCGGCTCCTCCCGCGCGTAATTCGGTTATCGTGCAAAAACATTAACATCTTTTTGCGCAGTTGGATAAAAACTATCCTATGTTTTTTCCCGGGTCTCAAACTATTTCCATATCAAATTTCATTCAAATCGGTCCAGTAGTTTTGGCGTGAAAGCGTAACAGACAGGCAGTCAGGCAGAGTTACTTTCGCATTTATAATATTAGTACTGAAGTACTGATACATGCAAGTGAACTTATAGAAGGGGTATCATACTATATATAGGTCAGCAGTAATACATATTATATGGCTTTAGTCTTAGTATTTACATAAGCAGGGTAGGGTTGAGTTAATTTACAAGGCACAATAAGGGAGGATCATCACGAGTAATCATTGATGCTACCTTCGAGCAGATCCAACAAAGACCTCCTAAAGCAACTCACCCGCTCGTGAAATATGTCTATACAATTTTTTAGACACATTCTCATTAGTTACAAGCTGTGATGACCCAGTAGCAATGACTGTGGACTCGCGTGGAGAAAGGCCATGGTTTGAATTACGCCACAGCCTTGAACTTCACAAGGTCTATCATTATGCAGAAAAAATATGGAATAATCTTTACCTATACCTATAAATTTTTTTTTAATGCGTGATAGGTTAGCCTTTGACCGCTATCTCACCTGATGGTAAGTGATGATGTGGTCGAAGATGTTGTTCAGGCTAACATAGAATTACTGGCTCTCAAGAACAGCTGCCGGAACACACCTTTAGGTGCTTGGCGACAGATTTTCAACTTGAGGGTGGTAGCTAGCCAGGCGGGCATTCGCAAAATGCCCTACCACCATGCTGTAACGACTGCCATCCTAAGACATCAACTGGGACCGACGGCTTAACGTGCCCTCCGAAGCACGGAAGCGCGCAGTAGTAATGTCACCAGCGGTCACCCATCCAACTCATGACCGAGGCGGACGTTGCTTAACTTTGCTGATCGATTCAGAATGGCTAAGCAAACTTCGCTACGAGCGCTTCAAAACTTATCACAGGAACTAACAAAACCAAAACATTTAAATAAAGCATACAAATAAATTCACCTGTCATAGTATTCCCTTTTCATTAATTTTTATCAACCAAATTGTTTGTTAATAGTAACAATATTCACTAATGCATTATCTGAGACTTTGTCAGGTGACTGAAACGAAGAAAACGATTCTAAAAATAATGTCTTCAGCGGTCTTCAATATAAAACAATGCTGTAGGTAACTTTTCCTGGCACAACCAGTGAGCATTGTTCGGAGCTATTATATCATAAAAATGACGATTTTTTCGCCGATATAACACTTCAGTGGGCTATTGTTTACCCCTCAAATAGGCTCTCAATGTTTTTATATGAAAATCAAAGTAATGTTTTCGTAAGCAGCGTGTTTTGTTATTATTCTCTTATATTTAAGAAATGTCTTTAAAATCATTATAAAACCTATTTTACCTAGAACTCAGATTGTTAGGTAAAAAAAGAGATTGGTAAAAGTACAAGTTACCGAGACCGGATTGATGCGTTCGAAATGTGGTGTTGGAGGAGAATGCTCCGGATACCTTGGACAGCCTTCCGCACAAATGAATCCATCCTGCGTGAATTAAAGATCAAGATGAGGCTGTCCAACGTCTGCTTGCAAAGAGTCCTGAAGTATTTTGCACAGAAAAAAAGACTTTTTTGAGCCAAGAATCAAATATGTTTCAACTGATATTTCTTAATCACAGATGTATATATATTGGTGTAAGATAATCTCAATAACGTTTCAAATATTAAACATTCTACAATTTCAAGATTTTATGTCTTGACATAAGAATTTTATTACTTATTTCAAAATGTATATCTTGAATAAAAACATACTGGTTTCTTATATTAAAAACGACACTTTCTTAGCTTCGAAGTTTTGACTTGAGAATTAACTCTTGTGTCGAAAAAGATACATATTTGGCTAGATACTTAGTTTTTATTTCCAATGAAGAATTAATAAATATTGTAGCAAAAGACATGCCACTTGATATAAAACATAAATATTTTGGCACAAGATTCTGTGAATCATACACTAAAGGCCTAGGACAATTTTATGGCAAAATACACGTTACTTGGTATAAAATAGCCATTGTTTCGACCAAGAATCAGTTAAACGTTTAGTGAAGAATTAAGATTTTATTGCGGCAAGAAATATGTTACTTGATACTAAATACTAAAATAGTTCGTTCAAAACTCAATTATACGTGCAGTAAATATAATTAAATAATTAATAATTTATTAATGCAAAACATATGTTACTTGTCATAAAATAATTATTACTTCGGAAAAGAATCAGACTCCAGTGAGGTATGAGGACTTCTTACGGCAAAATCTAAGTAATTGGTATAAAGTGGTATTTATTTCGACCAAGAATCAGATAAACATGCAGTAAAGAATAAAGTTTATTATGGCTAAACTTTTATTCCTTGGTATTAATTCGTATATTTTTCGATCAACAGTCAGTGAAATATAGTGTGAAGAATTAAGGATTTATTAAAGCATAACATTTATTACTTGATACAAAATGCTGATTGTTTCGACCAAGAATCAGAACTATAGTGAACTACAGTCATGGCAGTTTGTTTGTTTGTTTTAAAAGATCTTTATTAACCATAAATAATAATAAACATTGTACATTTCTAGTGTAAATTTAAAATCCTAGAAGTCATGGCAGTGGCCCAGATTGGAATCCATCATTCCATTCTCGGTCGTTCCAGTCAATTCTTTAATATCAGAGTGAATAGCTAGGTAGTTTCCGACTGGCACAATATTACAACGTAAGTATCTACGCGACTCCGTCGCGTTTCACCTGGCGGCAGCGGCGGCAAGCAGGCGAGAAAAGTCATAGACTAAAGTTGTTTGCTATGATGCTTGGCGTCTGTAGAACAAAAGTTTTTTTTCCTTTAAGAGGTTGTCAGCGTTTTTCCAATATTCTTAGAATAATGTCTAAGAATATTGATGCATGAGGCATGTTAAAATTTGTATTTTTATAAAAAAAAGAAACTCTGCTAAAAAGTTACAAATAATAAATGGGCGCAATGTAACAAAATAGCACCTACAGGCAGGATCAGACCAAGACTGATAAACATAAAAAAAATGATTTGGTATGGTATGGCTTAGGTACTTATGGGAAAAGAATTTTGAAATAATATAGAAACTCTTAGGTACTTGCAGTTGTACCCTGCTGAAAAGTTGTAAATACTGCAATTGCAATAAAAAATACCCTCCCAAAATAAAAATGAATAGTACAGATAAAACCGGACCAAGTCACTTTGGTAAAAAGAACCAAACTGCATTAATTTGGGTAAAGCAGGCCGTTACCTGGGGCTATATAATCTGTAACATCTTCGAAAATATTCATTTAAATAACATGCAGTATATGGCCATATTGATCTTAGTATATTAAATTCACTTTAATGTAATTAAGGTATTAATTGGATAAGGATAAATATGCTGTATTGCTTAAAATCGCTTCGAAATTAGCCATTATTTATTTTAAAAAGTAAAGGATAAAAAAATGGTAATTGTGGGTTATTCTTAAGAGATAGACATATGCCATTGCGAACTCTTTTGTAGCCCTTTTTAAGGTGTTACTGTAGTACATTATTTTGATCTATCTCGTAGGGTTCAGCCAGCGTTTGCAATATAAGCGCAAAAAATGTGTTTATTTACGTCATCACAATTAAAAATATCTAAAATTTCAGTGTTTATTATAATATGAATGTATACATCTAAAACTCCCTGTTTGTAAAATTACCGCATCATAATCCCTTGCGTAGTTTTAAAGAAGCATACATAGGGACAGAAAGACAGCGGGAAGTGACTTTGTTTTATACTATGTAAGTAGTGATTTATCTGTTTGTTACAGCCTCAAAGTTTGACAATATCAAGTTAGTCTATATATGTCAAACTTTCAGGCTGTAACAAACCGATAAATCACTACTAAAACTACTTTACTGTATTTATTTTTAATTTTTATGTATGTTCGGGCATAACTCCGTCATTTATAAAATCCATTTGTAAAGGATTTGCAAAATTCTTTTTTGTTTAATAGGGTATACTTTCGAAGAGGTGCCATTAAAATTTTATCAAAATTGGTTTAGTAGTTTTTAAGTTACACTCAAATAACTGAAAAATGTTTGAATTAAATCAGTTCCGTTTTATTTTGAGAAATCTTCAAGTGTCGTTGGGGAGCATATCTGAAAATAGTACGTATCTTAATAAATCACAGTATACATAATAGTACCACCTTAAGTACAATATAGATACGTTGGATTAAAATCCATAAAAAGTAGTAACTGTATAAAAATATTAGATATTTAAGTACTTACTTAGGTACTATTAATAGATAAGTATACATACATTACAATACCTACACATAATACATATATAATTGCTAAATATAAAATGTTAACAATATCAGTCCTAGACAGTATTTATTTTGTCTTTTTTTATATTATTTTGTACTAGTTGCGCCCCACGGTTTTATCCGCGTGGTGATAAAAACTATGAAAATGGTGATAGTAAAGAAGTAGCCTATGCTTTAATCCATGGTATAAGCTATCTTCCAACCAAAATTCATCCAAATCCATTCAGCCGTTTAGGCATGAAAAAGTAACAAACATCCATGCATACAAACTTTTGCGTTTATAATATTACTAGGATTCTGTACTAACCTAGAAATGTGTACCTACTGCTACTACTAAGCATAAATATATTTGCTCTTATTTACTTATTTGAACTATTAATTATCTAATTTGCTATCTAGGTTTTTAGGCGATGATTTTAGAAGTAGGTAGGTACCGGTCACGAGCCAGCTAGAAAGTTGTTTCATTCAAGAATCAGATTTATCGAATTTTTCAAGTCAATATTTTTGATTCTTGATGGAAGAAACATTAAGAAGTAGGTAAATACCGGTCAAAAGTCGATAAGAAAGTTATTTAATTCAAGAATCAGATTTATCGAATTAATCAAATTAAGATTTTTGATTCTTGATGGAAGAAACATGAATCTTGCCTAATGAGAACAGTGATGATTGGTTGGCTCGATAATTCCAGTAGTGGTCAGTGTTGCTATAAAATTTGAGATTCCGCGAGATTCGTGGGAAAAATTACAAGTGCATTGCGGTTAACTTATTTTAATTTTCAATAGAAAGTAAGATTCTGTGAAAATATTTAGGAAGGATGTATTTATTCCTTTTGTAACTTTTGACATTTTTAATATGCTGTGGTACATAAAGGTTGTACATTATAGCCCTGTGCAAATGTTTTCTAATTCATACATCAAAGCCGAAAACGCACGAACAGGACATAAATTAATATAGTACCTATACTATGAATTGGATTCGTTTTATTCACTGCGTATTATTAACCCGTATAATACCTATCAGCTCGTGTTGATATTTCACAACCAAATAATGTTGTTATATACATACATAGGCATACATATAATCACGCCTCTTTCCCAAAGGGGTAGGCAATGACTATAGATTTTCACTTTCTGCGATCCAGACACCCCTCTTTCACTCCATTCACAATCCAATCCTTTCATAGATGCGCTTCAGTTTTGGGTACTCTTGATCTGACCCTTTTCCAGAACGTCCAAAATTTGATTGCGGAACGTTAGCACAGAATAATTGATAGCAGGTACTAACGTGACGTTAGCTAGGGAAATGGGTATTTACGCGAACAGGTTTAAAAGCTGGTTTTTTCTTGCATGTACGCCAATCAGGTGCCGACCCCAAATACTTGCAAGTCTTTAAAAGTATATTAACGACAGCTTGATTCGAGAGATCGGTGCCCACGCCCTTCCTGTACGTATACGCTACGATACAACGCCATAGAAAATACTCATGGTGACTACCAACTTGCAAGTATTGTGGGGGTCTTACCGGCTCAATTGAACTCCACAGGAAATCAAACTATTCCCATAACAATAAGAAACACTCACAATATTCAATTACACTACTTACAAGGCAAAAGCCTTTTAAGTATTATATTTTCATACGCAATAATGCTCCTTATTAAGAAAGGTTTAATTTCCTACGCTAGAAATTTTAGTTCAGTAATTTCATGCATACGTAATATTGCACTTCTTGTGGTGTAACTTTCGATAAAATATACTATATTTTTCGAAGGGTGTAACAATAAAGTTATGTATACATTGTACAGCCAAATAACCCTAAGCCAAAACTCGTAGATATTGGCTTTGAATTACTTGAACACGGACTCGTATATTATAGCTTCAATATTTGGCAACTAGATCTGGAGTTCATATGGCAACACTGTATATAATCGAGTCCAGTGGCGGCGGCGCGCAGCGTGGCGGTTATACTGAAATAAGTTAATTTACAACAACTTAGTATTGTGAGAGATTTGACTTGTGTAAAGAAAAGCAGTGCCCACCGAAGTGTTTGGATTAAGTTTCTTGCAGTGGTTTATAAATACACAAAGGTTTCTACTGAAAATTGTCATCCCGTTGCGTTGCGATGGAAGAAAATATACGTCGTTTGTTATCAGTCTGGAATGTATCGCCAGACGTTCTGGAGAACTTCGGAAGTAAATAACAGAAGAATATAATTTAACATTGACAGTTAATTGAATACATATACTTAACAATATTTGCCCATGTCGTGCGTGTGAACCTACTCCCTACTCAGCGGGTGCAGCACTTAGTATTAAGTTTTTATAAAGAAGTGGTTTATTTTTATGTTTTTTAAAAAAGTGGTTCAATTAAATAAATTATATGAATCTTAATTTAGTTTCTATTGCTAGCCTATGCTTTGTTCCCTATCAAATAGGTTTGGTAAATTTGTATTTGATATTTATGTTATATTATTATCAAGATATTTTTATCTTCTACCCATGTTTTAATTCAACTGTTGGAATGGTTTAACTAGACATAAGTTACTGATATCAAAACTTGTCACTTCTTTAATTCAATTAGTTGTAATCCAGTGACCTATGTGTATATCGAAGGTAATAATAAGTCTTATATCTGTATTCCGTGTAGTGTGTAACATTACGGTAGATAAAATTTAGAATAGTTATACCGATATTAATGTTACTTGTATCAAAATATTTACTTATTTGATAGAATTAGTTTACCTGTGTGTATATCGAAAGTAAGTACATAGAATTTTAAATTGTTAACATAGAATAATTTGTAAAAAACTATTATCATTTGTATACAGTTCTTATTATTTTTTCGGTCATGACTACATGATGGGCTTGTAATTACTCCTTCGTTGTGTATTTGTGTGTTCTTTTACCAAAAAATGTAACACTATTCAACACTGATAAGTGTAAAATAACTTGTTGAATTCGGAACATTATGCTTGTTCAAAAATACCTATTATTACTATATTGTGCGCATGGTAACCGACATCGACAAGTTATTTTACACTTTTCAGTGTAGAACTCAGTTCTAATTTTTGGAAAAAAATACCTACGAATATACAACGAAAGAGAAATCACTGTCCATCATGGCCGAATAATAAATTATAGTTGTATACAAATGAGAATAATTTTTGACAAATTAATCTATGTTAACTATTTAAAATTCTATGTACTTACTTTCGATATATATATATAGGGAAACTAAATCTATAAAATAAGTAAATATTTTGATACAAGTAACATCAATATCTAATCAATACATTCCAATTGTTGAATTGAAACATTAAGTTTCGGTTTAGAGATATAACTATCTCGATAAAAGTAACATAAATCTCAAGTCAAATCATTCCATGGCTAAGTACAAAGAATTTGGATTCTTAAGGTAAAAATTAAAGTTACATAGAAGATTTTCTAACTTCTTATTTTAAAAATTAATACATTTTGTCAAAATATATAATATCCTTCCTTCAAAACTGATCAATTTTACATCAAGAATTCTGATACTTTCATTAAAATACTTGAGTTCTTAGGTTAATAACTTTCCACTTTTACATGATGAAATAAAATATTTCAGTAGAAATATACTCGATCTTGGTTTAACACATTTAGCTTTTAAGATAAGAACTTTTCTGTTTTGAAGGATGAAATAAAACATTTCAAGTAAGACAAATTTGCTCTTAGGTCAATACATATAGTTTTGAAAAAAAAGAGCTTTTCAGTTTTGAGAGATATAATAGATTATTTCAAGTAAGACATACTCGCTCTTGGGTCAAAACATAAAGCTTTTCAAAAAATAGTTATTCGGTTTTGAGACAAGAAATAAAAATTTAAAATAAAATAGGTTGGCTCTTGGGTTCAACTTTTTACCCTTTAAAAAAAGAGCTCTTCCATATTGTAATGTAAAAATGTTTCTTGTTTTGAAATGGTTTCCGTCTTGAAGTGATATATTTAAAAAATTAAAAAAAGAAACTTTTCAATATTGGTATAAGAATATATTTGTTGGCCCAAGAACTATAATACAAAACATTTTATTTCTTAGGTGAAGACATTTTCGACTTTCCTTATATCGAAAACCTAAAAGATCTTGAACCAAATAAACTCTCTTGGCCTAAGACATAATTTTTTTCTGTGTGGCCACATTGCTAGAAAGAGTAGCGACAACCTGGAGAAACTCATTGTCACTGGGAAGATTGAAGGGAAACGCCCAAGAGGTTGCAGTCCCATGCGATGGTCAGACCAAATCCGCACTACCCTAGACAACAGTGTTCATGACGCCATTCACATCGCCAAAGATAGGAACAAGTGGCGACAAATTGTTTAAAGTAGGTTATTTCCACGGGGTATCACGACCCTCAGCTTTGAGGATAACGACGCAAGGAGGAAAAGTACAGTTTTGGATTCGTAAGGTACTAATACACACCAACCATCACACAGAGTCTGAAACTGCTGCGATAAAGGGTCCTGCAGGGCATACGCATATCTCTTAGTGGATCTTGCCTAGTTCCTAATTGATCAACTAGGTTTGCTGACAACTGCTACGCTCACCGCTAGTGTTATTTAGTACTAAGCGCTTCCTTGCTTCGGACGACACGTTAAAAAGTTAGTCGTTTTCTAAGAATGGCAGTCGTTATAGCATGATGGCAATTTTTGAATAGCCGCGTGGCTAACTGCCACGCTCTAGCAGAAAATCTGTCACCAAACACCTAACGATGTGTTCCGGCGGCTGTCCTTGAGAGCCAGTAATTTTAGAATTAGCCTCGACATTTATCATCAAATAAGATTGAAGACAAAGGCTAACCTATTAATAATAAAATAAAACATTCTACGGCTATTTATTTATATATTTTGTTGGTACAGTCGTAGCAAGCAAAAGTACCTATTATGTATGAAACAGTGATCTTCCGGATACGATGCCGGGTTCTTTTTTTTTTTTATGCCTGATAGGTTAGCCTTTGACCACTATCTCACCTGATGGTAAGTGATGATGTGGTCGAGGATGTTGTTCAGACTAATCTAGAGTTACTGGCTCTCAAGGACAGCTGCCGGAACACACCGTTAGGTGCTTGGCGACAGATTTTCAACTTGAGGGTGGTAGCTAGCCAGGCGGGCATTTGCAAAGTGCCCTACCACCATGCTGTAACGACTGCTATCCTAAGACAACAACCGGGACCGACGGCTTAACGTGCCCTCCGAAGCACGGAAGCGCTCAGTAGTAATGTCACCAGCGGTCACCCATCCAAGTCATGACTGCGGCGGACGTTGCTTAACTTTGCTGATCGATTGAGAATGGCTAAGCAAACTTGGCAACGAGCGCTTCAAATTCTGCTGAGAGTTATTATTTTTTCCTGTAAGGGAGACTCAGCAACAGGTCGGTGTCTCATACTGTGTCCGGTAATTTGGTATAGATTGGCTTTCTATTACAAGGTTTTTATGGAGGCGTTTCTCCGATTTAAGTTACTTTGCAAACCTGAAGTGCTGCTGATTTATATATTACTTTTGGAACTCTACTTTAACGATAACGAATTTAAATATCTCACATTCGATCAAATTTGACAGATTAAGACATTTCTAACAAATCTGTGTTCGGAGATTATGTCTTACAAAATTTATATAACAAGTGTGTCAATGAATACAATAATATAATGAAATTTATATGTCAATCTTTCATTTTTGCGAACGTATCCGCCACGTGCAGCAGGCATTGAGATTGAACTTTATTTTCTGCTGCAAATATGCCCTAAATTATTCTGGGTCGCCTCCTTAAATACATAGGAATTACCCAGGGGTCCCAATTTCCCCTAATGTTTGCCGTGCAATGTCTGAAAAATTTCAACTGATTCTTTGCCTAGGCGCTTCACAGCTGGGTTTAGGTGAGATTCTCGTATACGTTATGTATATACGAACTTTTTGCAAAGTATACAAGCCATACCAAATTAATTAAGAAGTTAATCATTTCTACTCTTCACCTTGAGCTTCACCGCATGGTGGAAGGGCATTTTGCGAATGCCCGCCTGGCTAGCGACCACCCTCAAGTAGACAATCTGTCGCCAAGCACCTAACGGTGTGTTCCGGCAGCAGTCCTAGAGCCAGTGAAATTACAGACACATGAGACTAAATAACTATGTCTCAAGGTTACGGGCGCAGTGCGATTCGTGAATTGTGACGAAATGCACATGTTATAGGCAGAGGTTAGTCCGCTTAACATCAGGTGGGCCTCGAGCTTGTTCCGTCACGATAACATAAAAAAAACTGTTACAGAATTCAAATATATTTTTTTTATTAAATAGTTCTGCAGTCTTTCCGAGTGGAATTTAGTTAAACGTGAAATATATTATATTAACTGATCAACCATGTTTAAGCAACGCGAAGGCATGTTGTGGTCATGATTTGGATGGGTGACCACTAGCGGCATTACTACTGAGCACTTCCATGCTTCAGTGGCCGATCGCGTCGGTCTAAACTATTTTCTTAGGATGGTAGTACCTACCAACATAATCAAATAGTTAATCTCATTATTATTTCACCGTATAACCTAAATAATTATTTTGATTTGGAATAAGGCATAAGTAAAACATACATTCAGAGAGTTGAAATACAAAATCTTAGCATACATTACATAAATTATTTTCGAACAGAATTTATTTGTAAAATGGTAACATACATTGAAAGTGAGTTTATCCTACATATAATAATATGCACATTAATAATATATACATTTCACTATAAAAATATACCAAGCTGTCAATAATTAAAAAAATGCTTAATGCAAAATATTCTGATAAGTTACTTAGTCACGTCCGAATATTACTACTAACTACTGCTATAACTACACTAATAAATTGTTATACTTATATACACTTAAGTAGTATTTATTATATTCTCAAGAATTCTACACAATAGTCAATATTTTTAATGGTAAGTTTATAGCTCACAAACGTGGACCAACGACGACGTGAGAATATGTACACATCATAATAAAGATGTAAAGCAATTTTTTTTTACTAAATACAGCACTTTTACTTTTTATTATTATTTAGTAACCGGCTAGGACTCGCGTAATATTTACCGGATATTGCTCCGACCAGTTTCGAACTTATTTGAAGTTCTTCGTCTGGGAGTCACGATTGTGCACAGCGTCGAGCGCGGGCCTCAGCACGTAACTGGCGTTGAGACGGTTGCGCCGCAGCTGTCAAAGTCAGGATTCCTCCGTCCGAACTGTCACTTCTGTCACTATCACTGTGATTGTCACTGTCGTTTTGGTAGGTAAGGGAATGTTGACACACTACACTTGTACTATCCTCTTCGCGGTTCCACCCCGATGCCGTATCACAAATGTTATGGACTGGTATCCAGGCCGGCGGAATGTTCCATCCACGATCCCGATTAAAATTAGGGTGGCGTCTAATTTCGATGGCCTCTCGTACTTTACGCGGAACGAAGAACTTCTCTAGCGCTTTACTTTTTGTCTTGCAGAACCATATGAATAAAGAAAGGAACAGAATGAATGCTAAGAAAAAAATCTGGTACCTATATTATTTTTTTCATACCGGCGGTATGCCTTAATTAATAAAATACTACGAACTATATAAAACACTACAGCTACTACAACAAAAGCATTTAGACAACCTACAAGTCATAGCAGACGCACAGGCAGTCCAAATGCTCCAGCCCACTACCAGTTGTCAGCGTGCCCAGCATGCTGGCAGCATTGCCCCGTTGAATCGCAATGTTTATTTGTACATTAATTCATTTTATATATTTGAATTCTACGTAAAAGGCTTTTGTGAAACAAATGTCAAAATGTGTATGATGTCTCACTGCAATGGGCCAAAATTTATTCAAATCGGGACATGCGTTTTAAAAGGCTATTGTTACCCCCTCTCTTAGATTTCTATACTTACTGTTGTATAAATGTCATATACAAATTTAAAAAAAAAAAATTCTATGTTGGACGTTATCTATAAAATGCGTGCTGCAGCAGCAGCCGGCCATGCGCCGTTATGATAACGGTTAGGTTTAGTCCAATGCAACCTGCAGTGCTTAGGTATATAAAATATTTATTTAATAACAATAAAAAAATAATGATTTTTTTTATATATTCCTAACCTTTTCATTTACAACTTCTGTACAGTTTTACCAATTAAACTATTAGTTGTACAACTGATACTTTTTATGTTAAAGGCTACACATACCTACGTTTAGCCGCCTAAAAGTAAGTTTACTTCCAAACTCTTTAGCCGCAAGAAATATATTTTATATCAAGCGCGGCACAATTGGCTAAATAAAACTTATGGCAAAACCCCAAACGTTCTCTCAACATTATTTAAATTCTGCAGTCTGCACTTACTTTGTGTCGGATAAAATTTGTCATAGCTTCAACATAGTCCCAAGCCCAGTGATCCCCATAATTCTGAAATACATGATAATTATATGTGAAGTAATGAAAGTACAAGAAACACTTAAAAATGTGGGGAATCAAATATGAAAAATAGAATACCTATAGATTTTCTTAATAGATTTTTTTCAAAATATGAAATAGTCATCAGACGGTATACAGTTTTCACATACAAGGTTTAAATTAATTGTAAATTAGCGTGTACTAGTCTCCACTTAGGTACTTGGATTCGGTTATTATTATTCAGATATGAATAATATACATCAGTTAAGCTCCAAGGCCAACGGTCCTCATAATAGTTCTGAAATCACCTTAATTAATGATGATATGTGAAGTAAATAATGGATATACCTACATATTAAAAATCGTTCCATGAATTTGACTTTTATTTTACTAGTATAATGTTCTATTTATGTGTATTTCTCAGGGGTAAATCACTTGAAACACAGGTTCTCATGCAACGAAATGGGTATAATACGAGTAGTAAAAGTTCTGACACAAATTTGGTACACAATACAGTAAAAACTAAATAAACAATAACAATCACGGGAACGAGTCTGACGCATCGCGGGATTCGCGGGTCAGTTGTTATTCCCCTCTCTTTCTCTCTATATTCGCGCGCCGGCGGAGGTGTGCGAAGACAACCGATCGTCCTCGTATTTAGGCGCGTTCAAAAACAACGCGTTCCACTAGGTATTAAATTCATAGTATTGGCACAGAATTACTGGTATTGCGAAGAAAACAACTTATGGGCTCGAGGAAATTGCAATGTTTTTTTGTTTATACAATAGGTGTCAAACAAGCACACGATCCACCTGATTGTAAGTGTTCACCGCCGCCTATGAACACCCGTAACATTCGCAGCAGTACTGGTGCGTTTCCTACCACCCCTCGTGCGTCCACGCATCTGTACAGGGTACGCAGTAGCCGTCCGCGCATCTGCTCAAGCTTTTCAAAGCTTTTCATCCCTCGACGCCCCGTGACGTTTTTCTTAAGCACTAAGACGTTTTCCAATACCTAAACTTAAAACCCTTATATCCCCATACCCCAATATATCACTTGCACCATACAAAAATTACATTTTCATCCATTTAGTTTGAGTAGACCAAATAGCGAAATATTTTTTTTTTTTACAGATTTTGAGGTTTTATGATTTTAAATCGGGTTTATTTGATGCAATTTATAACATAGGTAATAACTTCTTGGTACCAATGCAATCCTCATCATGTAGGCTTTACGGGAAAAGAAATGAAAATAAACCTTTTCATGGAAAATTTCACAGAAAAAGAGGTTTGAAAACACGACGAAAATGGCGCAAAACAGCATTTTTTTTTATTTTTTTAATAATATTTTTTTCACAAACTATTCCACCTATAACTTTGTTTTTTCTTTTAATATGAGTATTTACTATGGTTCTCTACCCATGAATTATTACAGATTGTTAGGACAAATATTTTAAAAGAAGTAACGAGATTAAAACGAAGCGATTTTTTTTTAAGAATTTTGGCGGGAAAACTCTTTGGAAGCGTAATTTTTTTTTTTTTCAAAAACTATACCACCTACGACTTTGGTTCTTCTTTTGATATGATTATTTACATGTAATCTATACACCTGAATTATTTCAGATGTATAGGTTAAGTAGTTACAAAGAAGTTACGAGATTATTTATTACGTAAGTTTCCATCGGTGAGTGTTTGCGCGGCAAAATGTATCGAGTGAAAGTTTTTTATTTTAATTTCACGATTTGAATAACTTCCCGTTACCGTAGAGTGATGCGGTTTCTTGTGTTGTATAGCCAAGGATACTAGCTTACTAACAACGTTTGAATAATAACGATTGGATATATACAAGCTTCACACTAAACCTTTTTTTCAGACTACCGAAATCTCGGACGGGACACACAGGGGGGTAAAACAAAAAAAAATAAAAAAAAAATACTTTTCAATTCTTAACCTTTTTATTTCTTTTAACATCGTAATTGACTTGTACTCTATACATATGCAAAATTACAGCTTTCTAGGTTCATAACTGTAGAAGTTGTTACGAGATTATTATTAAATGACGAAATATTTTGGCGCCAAAATGTAATTTGAGCTGGTTTCAGATTTCATAATAATATTAAACAAATATTTTTTTTTATCTCAGAAAAATATGTATTTTTTGTCGTATAGCCATGGATGAATCCTTTCGAAAACCGTTTGAATTCCGAAAATCGGACTTACGCAGATTTTAGGACGATTTTGTAAAAGAAGTAGCTACTCGCCAACCGGTTACCCGGACGGACAGATACTTACAAAGCCACGAGCCCGGCTTCGACGCACGAGGAGGAGAAAGGACTCTATTCACGCCTCTTTTGAAGCGGTTTAGATTGTAGGAAGGAAAACCTCAGGTGGAAGAGCATTCCACAACTTACAGGTACGTGGCAGAAACAGACGATTAAATCGAGTAGTACGAGACTTCCACGTATTAATAATGTGCTATTGTGCAACCTTGTAACGGAGTGAGTATCAAGGTCTACCGGCCGGCTCAGGGGAACTGCTCGTTGTCACAGATAGTTCGGGTGGTATTGAATGATGCAGGATTGGTACAAATCAGGAATAAGGTAAACCAGGTAGAGAAGTTTTTAAGTTACACTCAATTAACTGAGAAAAGTCAAGTTTATGTATATGCCAACTAGCATTCCGGGCGCGGCTCCGCCCGCGCGTATGTCGGTTATCGCGCAAAAAAATTTACCTCTTTTTGCGCAGTTGGATAAAAACTATCCTATGTTTTTTCCCGGGTCTCAAACTATTTCCATACCAAATTTCATTCAAATCGGTCCAGTAGTGTGGCGTGAAAGCTTAACAGACAGACAGAGTTACTTTCGCGTTTTATAATATTAGTACTGATATGCATACTGGAATCTGATACAATTGAACTTGTAAGTAGAATGAACTACAAGGAAACTTGTAAGGCAATGAATTATAAGTGAAAATAAAATCACCTAAATTAAAATATACCAAATAATTTGTTGAATTTGTTCCATGAATAAATGATTTCAACTCAATGTATTGATCTATTTATGTTAGGTTACTACTGGGTTTCATTACTTATCAAGAAGTCAGTTTTTTATTATATATACTGTAAAAAAAGGTTAAAATATGAAGTCTAATGTTGTATAGCTAATGGTACGGAACCCTTCGTGCGCGAGTCCAACTCGCACTTGGCCGATTTTTTTAAATAATAATTTTATGTTGTAATATATTTCTTTCGTTTTGAATAAGTTACATATTATGTTTGCTCACTGTAATCAGCCGGATTGTTACTGTTGTACACAGCTGTCTGCCTTTCTCATTATGGGGGGAATTGCCATAATTCCTACACTTGGCAGGCGTCTAGAGCACGCACTGTGAGATATCAGTTCCTTAGAAAGTGCTATTGCCCACATTCCGGTGTGTTACTCTTAGTCGCGTCTTACGACACCCACGTGTACAGATGGATAGGGGAGGGCGACATTCAAGCCCGTCACCCCACGGTCGTATATTAGCTTAGCGACGTTAATTCCAATATCATAAAAGTATTATAATTCACTTACATATCTTTTCCATAACATCGGTCCATACAGTTGTGCTGATGATACTGAAATATGTAAATTGTTAAGTAAAAAGAACACTTTGGTGTGTGTGTAAAAAGGAATGCTTTGTAATCTCAACACCCTGGGTTTAATTTCCAGGTTAGACAAGTGTCTTAATTACAAACAAAGAAAAATACAAATTTCAAGAAAATAATAAATTTAGATTATAATAATTACTCATTATTGAATGTATATTATGTCAAGCAAAAATATTCATAATTAATTAGAAATATTTTTAGTCATTATAAAATAAAAGATCATCATTTAAAATTTGTCATTTAAAAATCCCGTATATCATAATAACATTTTTGGGTTAATAGTATTTTGAGACTGGATTATTATTGGATTCTGGAAAAATTAGGGGCGCAATGTTAAACGCTTTTGCGCATTAGCGCTGTATTCCAAGAGCGTGATCATACAAGTAAGCAGATACACGTTTGTATTATTTGTACTACCAGTTAAACTATTAGTTGTACAACCTATCCGGAGCGTAAATTGGCATGTTTCATTTATGTGCCATTAGTTTGAAGCAATGAAGGCCGCGCGGTTATAGTCAATGGACTGCAGTGCCGCAGGTCCCTGGTTCGATCCCCACCACCGGCTTGAGCTACACTGCATGGTGCGAGGGCATGCCCGTCTGGCTAGCTACCACCCTCAAGTCGGAAATCTGTCGCCAAGCAACTAAAAGTGTGTTCCGGCAGCAGTCCTTGAGAGCCAGAAAAATTATATGCACATGAGACTTAACAAAACTGTATGTCTCAGTGTGATGGGCGCAGTACAATTCGTCACATGTCGAAATGCATCTGTTATAGGCTGAGGTTAATCCGCTCAACACCAGGCCTCATCCTAGTTCCTTCACGAAAACATAAAATAAATACAAGAAAATAGCTGTATTTATACATAATAAATAAAGCTGTATTTATATATAATAATAATATTTATACATACTTTGAAAAAGAGCCCATGTAATTGTACAACATAATGTAATCATCGCACAGTACTTCATAGTAACATTCATAATGTCACGACACGAAATTAGTACTAAGTTTTTAATATAAACAAAAACGCTTTATACACTGTTCTCTATGTAAAGCTAGGTAGACACGACCGTATAGCAGAATGATTGCCGTGTTTTATACTAAGTCTGGATACTAACTAATAAATATATACTAACTGTTAGTTACATAGTAAACCTATTTGCATGGAATCTAAATAACAATCAATATTTTTAATAGTTATTGGCATCACACAAAGTCCTTAAAGGCCAGTCAATAGTCGTATTTCTGGTGTAAGGGTTAGTAAGCTAGTTGTATCATAGATTAGTACTTTGCCCCTCGTGATATGCAAATTTGAAAACACTACATAAAGATGTCCGCATGGATTGAAGAGCCATTCCAGATTTTAAAAGGAAACTCACACTCAATATTCAGCAGCATGGCTGAACATTTTCATTGGCTGATTGTAAAATTCGTAGTATAATACATTAAGGGCCTGTTTCAGAATGTTCAAGTAAATTCCGGTTATACTACCCAGAACATTATTAAACAAAAATTAATCTTTGCGTTTCACAGTCATCGATTTAGCCTATACATCGGTTAAAGCTTGAAACGCGGTGCATGTCAACTGTCATTTGTATCATTCAGTTAGTTTATGTGTTGGACAGCAACCCGAAACTTTATTAGGACATTTTTGAAACGGACCCTAATAGTTATATCATATTTTATAAATTATTGGAGCACAAAATTTATCCCGGGTGGGAATCGAACCCATTTATAAAATATGATTTTCGCTTAGCACGCGATAGTGCTTGAAATCATATTAAGAAATAGAGAATATTATATGAATAGTATGAATCATATATAGAAGGGTAGCGACATCGTACCGAGGGTTAAGTGTTTGAAAGAGCACTTTTTCGAATCAGATGAAGTTAGGTAGTCTGGTTGATAACGTACCGACCCTATGACGGTCAAAGTAATACAATTGGAGTTCAAGATTTCGGCTCAAAAGAGCGTATCCAAGTGGCCGAGCGGATAAGGCATCCAGCGCGAAATCGGAGGACGCGGGTTCAATTCCCACCCGGGTATTTTGTGCTCCGATAATTTATAAAATAATTTGTAATAATATTTGGAAAAAAAATTATATCAATTTAAAAGTGGCTTATCTATAGCTACGAACTATAGGTGTCGCTCCATCCCCATACGATGGTTATAAAGAACGAGATATATTAGAGCTACTGAACCATTGTCATGTTAGCTCATTCGGTTCGAGCATAACCCGGCTAAAGGGGTAATAGAAGCATTCCGCACATGGCTATACATTTTTCTCTTGTAATTCGCGCGTTATTGGAAAAATATAAATATTTAAAAAAAATACGTAGTAGAGTGATTCCTAATTCTGTGTAGTATAAGATCACGATTTTCCTAATTTCTAGATTTCTAGAACCAGAGAGTAATATTATATACATACTCATTATATGAATACACTCAGACTGTAATGCATTAGTGATGTATTGCTTTCATGTAATTTTTCAGTAATGAGCTTTAACGACATTTTTATTTGCAGACAATTTTCTCCTTGTTTTTTATTTATGTGGCTATTTTAGTTTTACGGACCTTGTAGTTAGGGGACTAAATGCCTATAAGAACATTTTGGTCTGATAACCACATCCTTAAAATTGCATTACTGTTAATATTGTGGTTATCACAGTTAGCGAATTTTGAGGTCTGTTCGAGAGAATTAAAATTACGAGACAGATAAGTTTTAAAAACTTTATTTCTTTAATTACAAAATTACAAATTTATGAGAGAAAAAATTATAGTCATGTGCGGGATTCGAACCCGCGTCCATCCACCCCCTTAGCAGGCGTTATTGCAAACTTAACAATATTAAAATTTATTTCTTTAACCCTAAAATACTCAGGGACCTTACAAGTTTGGCCAAACATATCCTTCAATCCAGTCGATAAAACTAGATACTCTGGTATAAATTCCAGGATGGTTGGGAAGAGCACAGCCGATGCCGAATGACGTCACACCGATGACGTGATACACGTCCTCATTGATGCTGCCTGGGATGTGTTGCTTCACTTGGAGTGGGCCGCCGGAATCACCCTAAAGGGATAAAGAGGAACATTAGATGTAGAAGCCATTGTTTGTTCACAATAACAAATTTTTGTATAGTTAGTTTTTTGATTTGCACGGCTAACGTCAAAATAGAATAATGTCCATAGCCAATGATCAGAAATAGAAGTGTCCATGAATAAAACTGACCAATAATAAAATGTCCAAAAGTATATCCCTCAATTTGGTTGAAAAAGTTTAAACTGACAATTCTAAAGGAAATGTCTTCATATTGCGCTTTCCATACAAATGTAGTTTCGACATGTTTTATTATATAAATGTTCGGTGAAACCAACCCTACGGTTTAAGTCACGCAAATATGCACTATTTGCACTGATGCACGCAAACGGTCAGTTCATAACTTGCTAAACAGACACCACGACAGCATAATGACGTCATCTTTGACGTCACCTTCGGCCGCAAACAATGCTCACAGAAAAGTGGTAGTGCAATGTGTGCACAAACGTCAAACTCAAATCTTGGTAGATAGATGAGGAGATTTTTATTGTTGTGGTTAGAATGTTGAACGTACAAACATCTGTTCACAAAAGAATGCCTTGAAATGCAATACATCTATTTTATCAATAATTGACGTGGAGGTTATTTTGGGTCAATTGCGAAAAAGTAAATTGACAGCAGATTTTATAAGCGCGGCTACATATCGGTTCACATCGTTTGCGCGCAAAGAGTGCATATTCTCGTATTTCAGTTATGATCCAAGCTTTTGTAATGTATGCAGTGGCAGCAGTGTTTGCGTGATTTAAACCGTAGTGCAAGTGTTCAAACCCTGTGAAACTTTGAATGCACGTCCTTGAGTCTAAATCCTATGCTTCTGGTTTGTCAGTCTTCAGTTTTTTTTAATATTTGGATTATCATTTTGTTTGGTAATTCATTAATTACATTTATTGATGAAATCTAAACTAATATACTAAAGAGGAAAGATTTGACTGTTTGTTTTTTGTTTGCATTGAATAGGCTCTGAAACATCTGGACCGATTTGAAAACTTCTTGCACGATTAGAATTCTACATTATACCTGATGAAAAAGAAAAAGCTAAAGAAGATTTTTAAAATTTAAGTATCCTTATGGAAACTTCGATAATGTAACCCAAAGTGCGAATAAATACCAAAAAAAATATTGCATACGCTGCGGAATTTGTTGATAATAGAGCAAAATTATGTCTAACAATTTTATAGAAGACATCAGTATGTGCAAAAAAGTCCGCAATATAATATGTCTAACTCTGCAAGAAATATGTCTAACTATTACAGTTACTTATGTCTCAATAACTTTTTTTTTCATGTTTAAATTAATAATTTTTGAAATTTTTGTTAAATACCCGTCAAAGTTGGGGCTAGTACGTAATAAAACAAAAAACTAAGAAACCAGAAGCATAGATTGATAAAAAAAATGTATATATAAATATATATATATATTTTAAATTGTGTGTGGTACAAGTATATATATATATACTTGTACCACACACAATTTAAAATGAACGAATTGATGATTGTTTAAAATAAAAGTTCAAATGTCTTAAATTCGGTTGGTTTACATTTATTCTTCAGTCATTAGTAATTAGTTTATTAATCAGTCTGATATTATTTAAGTGTTTTCTGTTTAAAATACAATCCATAAGAGAACTATTCAAGAAGGAACGCGAATGGACGGAAATATCTTCTCCTAAACATCTTATAAATCCCCAAAATGAAGGAACCTTAGGTTATTTTCTAGAACCATAATCGGTATTGTGATTCTAGACTAGAACTATTCAAGTTCTCATGCCCTCCGCGGGAAACCGAAGGGTAACATTGCGCTGAAACAAAATAATTAAAAAGTATAAATACCTGACAAGCATCCACACCTCCGGCCAGTTTCCCAGCACAGAGCTGGTGTTCTTCCAGCCCCCACCAGTTCCTGTTCCGCGAAGAGTACAACAGTTCGTCACAGAATGTGGTGTTGATGACGTTCAGCTCCGCAGCTTGGAGTTCAGGAGATATATCGTAACTTCCTGAAGATAAACACTTTGTTTTATCATCTTCCTCCCTATAATTAAGTAGAGTCAGTAAAATATGGAGGAAAGGAGCAGTCCTAATATTCTAAAGCCGGGCAGCGTTACGGTGATGTTTACTTAAACTCCGGCCGCCGAGAGAATGCGTTTGACAGTACGTGTTTTTAGTGGCGTAGTGGAGTAAAATAAAATATTTACCCTATTTTTGTATACTTCGGTGCCTGACTAATACAATATTATGCAGTCAAACTGTCTATGTTACTTTGAACTGGGGAAAAAATATTTACAAAACGAACTGTCAAACGCATTCTCTCGGCGGCCGGAGTTTAGTTAGCCAAATTTACATTCAAAAATATAATTTCAAGTAGTAACGCATCCCCTCTCGTGGAAAGGCCTAGAAGCATCCCGCCCGCTCAATTTTTTTTTTTTTTTTATAGCTGATAGGTAAGCATTTGACTACAATCTCACGTGATGGTAAGTGATGATGTGGTCGAAGGTGTTAACAGGCTTAATAGGTGTTAACCTAGAATTACTCTGGCTCTCAAGAAAGTAAGCTCTCAATCTTCTTATGGGAGTCGTAAGAGAAAAACATTCCCAGAAAGTGGGCAACAGCACTTTATGAATAACTGCCATCTTCACTCGATCCCCAAGTCGCCTGCCCAGCGTGGAGATTATGGTAATCTCCTCCCTACTTAAAAAAAAATACAGATAATTAAGATGCACTAGTGAAGTTTCTCAAATACATAAATTAACTACATACATTTTGGGTGCACTAAGTATGGTATAGTTCCAAAATAATCAGAGCGCTGCGTCCCCTGAGACGGTTATTATAATAAAATAATGGAGAAGAGAAGAGCACAATAATGTGTGAAACGAGAATTTTCTGGTATCCAAGTAATTTTGGCACCCAGCGTGAAAGCAGCGGGAGCGAGTGCGATTCCCGCTCGGTACAAAAAATGTGCGCTCTAATATTAGTAAATGCGAGTATGTTAGGGTGTTTTTTTCATAACTGTATCAGCCGTATTGTCCACTGTTGAATACCTTACGGCATATAGCCTTCCCCATTAAGGAGAGGCCAGCCAGGAGGCAAGCGTGGGGATTTTGGAACCCCAAGACTCCTGTCTTGGGGATCGCAGTTTAAGATATCAGTTCTTAAGAAGAGTTTGCTGCCCACCTTCCGGTACTTTTACATTGACTCACCTCTTACGACCTCCACAGGTAGCAATGGGAAGATGACATTCTAGCCCGGCACGTGGATACCACGGGGTCTTTTCATTACCTGCATGTAAAACCCCCCATCCAGTCAAAGTGGCATCGCCTCCCAGCTCAGTCACATCGGCTTTGGTCCAAAGGCACGCTGGCCGCATCCGCCAAGTGAACGTGACTTCTTGCTTCAGCTCCATCAGCGCAATGTCGGAATACTTCTTAGGAGGCTTGAACTCAGGATGGACGATGATTCTTGAGATGGCGTAGTCTTCAGTGACTAAATAGCCTTTGTCGTCCTAAAAAGGCATAACAGAGGTTTTAACCGACTTCAAAAAAGGAAGTGGTTTTCAATTCATCCGTATTTTTATTTTTTTTTATGTTTGTTACCTCAGAACTTTTGCCTGGGTGAACCGATTTTGTTAATTCTTTTTTTATTTGAAAGCTGATGCTTGTTTGGTCCCATTTAAATTTCGTAAAATCGGTTGAGCCGTTTTTGAGTCAAATAGTTAAACTCTTTTAGTACCCTCAAGACGCCTGCCAAGCGTGGGGACTATGGCAAATCCTCCCTTAATGGGGGAGGCTATGTTCTGCAGTGAACAATCCGGCTGATACAGTACAATGTTTTGTTATTCCTAATAATGCGTATTATGTTGGCTTCGATTACATTGATGATGTTCTCATTGTAACTTGTCGATATAATATGAACAAATATACCAGTATACGATGGTTTGGTTTACTTTTTACTTCAATTTTTATTTTATATTTTCTATTTGAAGTTGGTTTATTTCCTAGATTTTTTTGTCTTTTTATTTTTTTAGTTAAACCATCAGACTAACGCATTTTCTATAACATTTCATGTACTCATAACAACTCCTTATAACGATTCCAAACACCCGATGCTAAGTAATAGGATCGGGATGTGGAACCAAAACCTACCTTTTGAAAGATATTCTTATCATTAAGCCTGACGACCTTAGGCGTAACGTCTGTTAGGGTAGTGTCCAGTGAGGATGCGCTGGAGCAGTGTGCTGCGGTGAGGACGAATTTTGAACTAATGAGGGTGCTGCCACATTTGAAAATGTATCCACCTACTGCCGCCTCCCAGCCTATGGCACCCTGGTAAAAAATATTTAAAAGCGAATTAAACTCCTACATTTGAAAATGTATACACCTAGTACCGCCTGAAGCCTTTGGCACCCTTGAACAAAATATTAAAAAATAAATTGATCAAGAATCTTAAAAAAAATGTTTTTGAATGTCGCGGAACCTGATGTTAAGCGGATTAACCTCTGCCTATAATAGATGCATTTCGTCTATTGCACTGCGCCCGTCACATTGAGACATATAAACAGTTGTTACGTCTCATGATGCCTGTAATTTTTCTGGCTCTCGAGGACTATGCTGACGGAACACACTGTTAAGTGTTTGGAGACAGATTTTTTAATTGAGGGTGGCAGCTAGCCTGTCGGGCATTTGTAAAATGCCCTTCCACCATGCGGTGAAGCTCAAGCCGCCGCGGTGAGGATTGAACCAGAAACCTGAGGCACGGCAGCCCTCGCATCGTACCCGTAGCATTTTCTCCACTGGATTGAGTTGCAAATTGGGTGTTGCGCTCAGCAACAAAGCTATTTTGCGTTGAAACCTTCACACTCAGGATTCTATATTTTGAACCAATCGCTTCTTTAATGGGTCTTCCTTCGCTTTCTCAGTTTTTAATAACAAAACTCGCGCCAAACAAAATTACATAACAAATATCTATTTCCACATTAGTTTAAATTTAACAGTAGGTACCAAGTATTTAATAAATGAAAAATCGGGCCTTATAGATGGCCTAGCCTATTATTGATGTAATTTTACCAAAACGCCTGCTAAGCGTAGCTATAAGCTTACAAAATTACAACGAAAGGAATCCTTTGGTGTGATTCGAACCCGAGACCACCCATTTAACGAGTAGCACGCTATTACTCACGTCGACGTGGTTATGTTGTTACTTAAAAAGAATAAGAATTTATACCCAAAAGAATAAAGATATTCAAGATCTTCGTGCTGCTAGACTATCATATAACAACAAGCCAGTATCAGATTTTCTAAGTAAGTGCTATGTTACTCGACGTGTCTGTGACATTGATTAGGCACACATTGGTTTATTTATTTTTGTACTTTTATATCTAAGACGTCACGGTAATAGCTTAAGCTTGGATTGATGTACATATCGAAAACGAACTAATTGTATACTTAATTCCATGTACATTTGTTCGCGGTACATATCCATACATACCATATGAGGAAACTCTCCTAAACGCGTGGGTCGTCCCCCAACCGCTGCAGGTGGTTTTGGCTTACCCTTATTCTGTTCGGCCACACCTGAAATAACCAGTTTTTTTAATATGTTTACACATAATATTAATTTGAATCTGATTGATATTTGTATTATCTTACTAGACTTAATCATAATTCCTCATTTGTCTGGTCAGGCGTCGTATCTTATGATAGTCAAACCGTCTCTAAGTTAGAAGAAGACAGTGTAAACTCTAGTATGTATATAAATTATAAACAGCCGTTTATTTTTATTGTATAGAATATAAAGCTACCAAGATGGGACTGGCATTTGTTTATTTTATATATGATAAGCTAGCCTTGCACACCTGATGTTATATAATCTCAAGGGCAGCTGCCGGAACACACCGTTAAGATGCAGGAGGGGGTAGCTTGATCCAGACAACCCACAAGAAAAGTTTCCTAGAGACAGGGCGATATATAAAATAACAATATTTAATGCTTATCGTAATAAGGGGCGAGCGAAGCAAGCCCTATCAACATTTTGTGACCCCATTTACTGAAAAACTATCTATGCCTACAGATTTGTTCTTTAATATAGCAATTTAACTTCATATCTAGATGTGTTATCTGTAAAAAAAATATAACCATAAATAAATAAACATTAATAATTTTGTATTCATTGCATAAAATGTAATGTACTACTAACACCATCTGTTATAAACTAAAGAGATATAATCGCTGCAACAGAACTAAACTCAATACTCAAATACATCGTAGTTAATCTAATTAATACTAGACGACATCACTAGAACCAGGTTGTAAAATAAACGCGAACCCTCACAAAGCTTAGCTTTTTTCTAGTTAAGTAGGTACTTACATTCGGATAGCTTCTTCAGGGCCTCTTCTGTCACCATTCTATTCCACTTATATTCCTCACACTCTGAAAATTAAACGAATTAAAATTAATAGATACGACAGTATGAAAGATCCTTCTGCGTTAGAATATATTTAATTCTGGATTGGTTATATCTGATTTCAAGCAAACAAACTTTATTATGAGATTTGCACATTAAAAAAATTAAAAAAAAACAACCAACTTCAAACAAAACACGCATTATTAGGAATAACTTAAATACTACATCAGATATCACTCAAATTTCAATGTGAACACATGACAAAAACTAGGTTCCGAACATAAAAAATAAATCTAAAAAATGGGTACACTCTGTAAAGAGCAATGAGTTAACACACACAAAAAAAATACAGTCGAAATGAGAACCTCCACCTTTATTTAAAATCTGCTAAAAGTACGACCTTGAAACTCACATAATTTACTTTGCCTAAAATTACCTTTGAATCTCAATCTCTCCCTTCTCATTTGTTCGTAGTATAATATATCCCGACCAGAATAATATAATTTGTTTTCCATTGATTGTCTAATTATTGACTACAATGGTTATTGATAATGCGGTGGAAGGTCTTGAAGCGCTCGTAGCGAAGTTTGCTTAGCTATTCTTAACCGATCAGCAAAGTTAAGCAACGTCCGCCTCGGTCATGAGTTGGATGGGGAACCGCTGGGCACGTTATGCCGTCGGTCCTGGTTGTTGTCTTACGATGGCAGTCGTTATAGCATGGTGGTAGGGCATTTTGCGAATGCCCGCCTGGCTAGCTACCACCCTCAACTTGAAAATCTGTCGCCAAGCAACGGTGTGTTCCGGCAGCTGTCCTTGAGTGAGAGCCAGTAATTCTAGGTTAGCCTGATGAGATTCTAAGCAGGCATAACATAAAATGGCAACTGGCTCTTATACATGCTGGCTTTCGCAAAATGCCCTACCGTAAAGCAATATCACAATAATAACTTACTTTCATCACTAATCTTTCGACCGGGTGCACTGAAATTAGGTTTCGGTGGACTGTAGTACGGACACGGGTCGTCAGGCTTTGTAGTTGTACTGCTGTTAACTTGTTCTTGGCTTCTGTCATCAGTCTGTAAAGAAATCAGTGTAATAAAATAGTCAATTTCCTTTAAAAAATATCAACATAACTGCTGCGAGACCTATATGAAAGTTATGAAAAAAGACGGTGGGTTTTTGTTGAGGAAGAGATGTTGATATATTTCTTGCAAGGCATCGTTTAAGATTTGTGCGCTTCCGTGCTTCAGAGGCCACGTCAAAGTTGATGGTACGTTCTGACGTGCGAATTCAATAATTTGTCTTAACTTTGCATTCTACGGACACGGACACGTAGACAAGCGTATGAACAGGCTTGCTTGGCCTGCCGAGCTTTTTGACGGGCAAACTAACGCAGCGTTGACCGATTGTCGTGCCGCGGTTCGTTACAATAGATTATTAGCGTGCCGAGCAACTTGCCGGGCTGCATACTGGGCTGCAGCCCAGTATGTAAACGTGCACGTTTAGCGTGTGAACGCATTGAATAGCGCGCTTGACCCTCAGAGGCGCGCCAGGCTATTTCCCGCCAAGGGGCTCCCCGGGCTGCTTACCAGGCTGTGTGGCGTGCGTCTGAAGGGAACATGAAAGCACACGAAAAACGCACCGAAGGAGCTGAAAGCATCACTGTAATTGTGTAGGTAGTTTCAAATGTTCACTATTGGAATCCGTACATCTACAGGATTTAACTGAATTGCAGTTCGTCGGCGCAGATAGGAGGCATCGTTCATATTTCATTAAAAAAATCCTGCGATTCAATGACGGCGCGTGCGGCAACGACAATACATATATCAATAAGTAACTTATTGATACCTACATTGTGTACTTACTTTGTTATTGTCTTTTTTATCTTCAACGATGCCCCACGACCAACGATCATCCTCATTGATCTAAAAAACATGTTTTAATTTATTAATAAATGTTTTATGAGCACCTCAGTAGCAGACCAGATTATAGATGGCAACTGCCGCTTAAACTTTGGCATTGAAGTATTTTAGTTGGTAATAAGCTAGCCTTTGACCACTATCTCATCTGTCTGATGATAAGTGATGATGTTGTCGAAAATGTTGTTCAGGCTAGCCTAGAATTACTGGCTCTCAAGGACAACTGCCGGATCACACCGTTAGGTGCTTGGCAACAGATTGTCTACTTGAGGGTGGTAGCTAGTCAGGCGGACATTCGCAAAATGCCCTACCACCATGCGACTTTTAAAATTTCACAGCATGCTTTACATAGTCATCATTCAAAAAAGTAATAGGCAATTTGGGTTTTGTAACGGATTAGGCAATCTAGAAGAACTATGTATATATAACGTGTATATTAATTCATCAACAATACTGCGGGGGATGGTGTAGAATCGATAACTGAATGTGATCCACTCATAATTAATTTTCACATAAACAAAATTAATACTAACTATTGCCTAAGCTGTGGCGCGTTGACTTTGAGAATGATAGCGACGATAACACTCGCGGCCGCCGTGGACAAGACTCACACATACACACGCGTTCTAGGTATTCTAACGCATTGCCCTCGCAATGCGTTAGAATACCTACCGAGTTCATTGCCCTCGCAATGCGCAGGTATACCTACCGAGTTCATTGCCCTCGCAATGCGTTAGAATACCTAGAACGTGTGTGTATGTGTGAGTCTTGTCCACGGCGGCCGCGAGTGTTGTCGTCGCTATCATTCTCAAAGTCAACGCGCCATAGCTTAGGCAATAGTTAGTATTAATTTTGTTTATGTGAAAATTAATTATGAGTGGATCACATTCAGTTATCGATTCTACACCATCCCCCGCAGTATTGTTGATGAATTAATATACACGTTATATATGAAATTTCTAAGAAGTACAATATGAAAATTGTGCATTTAACAATTATTTTATCAATAGATAATTAATCATCAGGGTCATAAGTAACTGCAAATGTTTAGATTGTACATGTATGTGTAAGCAACATCTGAGGTTATCAATTCAATATGTACCAAAGCGTAAACAAATAATCATTGCAGTAATTACAAGTTAATTGTGAGAGACCTTTGGAAAAGTCCTTCATTTTCAACGGATCGTTGATAACAAATAGATATGAACACCAGCTTCAATTAATCACTTGTTAGTGTACTTTTCGTAACCAAACAAGATTTAAAACAAAAATGGAACCGACTTCAACACCCAGGTGTGAAATAACTTGTTAAAGTCGGTACCATGACAGTTCAAAAGTACCTATTATCACATCATTGTGCTCATGGTACCACCGACTTCGACAAGTTATTTCACACTTTTGTTGGGTGTTGAAGTCGGTTCCATTTTCTGTTAAAAATGTTTTTTTATTTTTTTTAGTGACCCTTGCTACTTACGGGATCTATTGTCATTCATTGTCAACGATATATCATCAGTATAGAAAAATATTTTTCATTTATTAGAGTATAACTCAAAAACGGCTTATTTTGATAAAATTTAAATGAGAATAAACGACAAGCATCAGCTATCGTATAACGACAAGAATTTTCAAAATCGGTTCACCCAGTCAAGTTCTGAGGTAACAAACATAAAAAAATACAAAAGAATTGAGAACCTCCTCCTTTTTTGGAAGTCGGTTTAAAAGAGGGTATGAGATATATATTTATAAACTTCTCTAGGTATGTGAGTGTCATCTAAACACCACTGCATTATTTTTAAATCTGACACAACAATAATTAAGATCGACATAATAGACGATCTCGGACGTCAATTTATTCAAACAAAAGGTCTTACATACTAACACTGTCAAGATTCGTTTAAACTTCATGAATGTGTATTTTTTATGTTATTGTGACTGAACAAGCTCGAGGCCCACCTGATGACATGTGCCTGTAATTTCATTGGCTCTCAAGGACTGCTGCCGGTACACACCGTTAGGTGCTTGGCGACAGATTTTCTACTTGAGGGTGGTTGCTAGCCATTCGCAAAATGCCCTTCCACTATGCGGTGAAGCTCAAGCCCGCCACGGCGGGATTCAAACCATGGACCTGCTACACGGCAATCCATAGCTAATGCCACTGAGCCATCATTGCTTCAACATAGCACACGACGTATCGAATTTATCTACAGATCATTTAATTAGGTCTCGTACTTTTGAAGTGCTCGTAGCGTAGTTTGCTTAGACGCTCTTAACGGAACAGCTAAGTTAAACAATGTCCGATGCGGTCATGACTTGGATGGGTGATCGCTAGTGGCATAATTACTGAGCGTGCACGTGCTTCGGAGGGCACGTTAAGCCGTCGGTATCGGTTGTTGTCTTAGATTGGCAGTCGTTATAGCATGGTTGACCCTCAAGTAGAAAATCTGTCGCCAAACAACTCTTATTCCTCGACGCGTCACCTGCTTGTAAATAATCGTAAATGCAAACCGTTAATAATAAATTAATCATAAAATTATGTTTTGCGATCATAAATTTATATTTACAGTTACTTATATAGTTATTTTCTGGCACTTATTTGGTCCACGAATGAACATTGTAATCCAACGGGGCAATGCTACCACCATGCTCTGTACACTGCAGTAGCGGGCTGCATTGGATTTTCAATGGTCTTAAGGTTGCCTGAATGCTTTCGTTATAATAGTTGTAAAGTTGTTTAGATCTTTTCTCTAATTTATATTGTTGAAAATAATCTATACTTATAATGAAACTGGTCCAATTATGTAGGACATTGTAGATATTTTGAAAATATTTTTTGAGAGCACTCTGTAGCTGATACTGATGTCAAAACTGTTTTTTTTTATCTGTATGTCTGTCTGTTTACTAATAAACGTGTACGTATTGGCAATTGGGCGAGAGAATTACTTGCGCTTGGCACTTTTATTTTATATTCAATTCACTTACCGATTTATTGTCGGTAACATTAACAGGAACTTGTGCTAATGCCACTGAAATTGAAATTTAACCATTGAACACTCACGAAAACAAAACAAAATAACAATATATTGTAAATCGCCTTAATAATGATGAATTCTAAACGCATAAACATTTGTAAACACCTGCTGAGAACAATGTCAGAATCACTAGACAACACATTATACGAATGAATTTCAATGACAATTATATGTCACTGGAATCAAAACTAATTTGGACGAATTTACTCTACGCAACAAATGTTATATAAGATGTTTTACTCATTAATAGTTACATATAATATGTTAAATATAACATATGTTACGTGAGTAATGAATACGTTATTTAACGTCAAAGATTTAAGTGTTAGAAATGCAAAATTAAAAACACGACTGTGAGATATTGCGGTAATCTCAAAACTGGTTTTATATGAACACAAGCATGGTCAAGATCAAGATAATAAAAGTCATCTTCAAGTTTTATCCAAATTGTTTTCGCTCACGTCTTTGCTGTGGCTCTACAATGCCCATATTTGTTATTTTTAGGGTACCGTACACAAAGGGCAAAAGGAGCCCTTGTTTTTTTTTTATACCGAACTGGGTAGCACTTGACCACTATCTCAGCTGATGTTAAGTGATGATGCGGTCGATGATGGAGCGCGCTTACGCAGAAGATACCCATATTTTTATGCCTGATAGGTTAGCCTTTGTACAATATCTCACCTGATGGTAAGTGATGATGTGGTTGAAGATGTTTCGAAGACTAACCTAGAATGACTTGCTCTCAAGGACTGTTGCCGGATCACACCGTTAGGTGCTTGGCGACAGATTTTCTACTTGAGGGTGGTAGACAGATATTCGGGTCATGCTTTAATGACTGCCATCCTAAGACAACAACTGGAACCGACGGCTCGAGATTAGATTTAGCTAGTAGGTCCTTACGGGAATTGGTGAGAAAGGGACTGCAGAAATGAGGACGGGTGAATATCACGAGTAACGGGCACATTGTCACTCGCGATTTTTGTTATGAGTACCGGCCGGCCGGATTGATTCGACATAGCATAGTGGACCCTTGTATATTTGCGTACGCGCTTCTCGGACAGAATACCAAGGACGAATGTCGGTGTCGGTAAGACTCGGATCGGCGGAATTAGCGTGTTGCCGTGTGTGCGGGGATGCCTCCCCGCTTCGTCCCTCAGGCGTCCCGCGCCCTTGCGCCTATGCATCGCGTTTAGCGCATACAAGTAGGTACAATTTATCAAGCACTATAAATGTTACACCATGCTATAATAGTTTTACAATTTCTTTGCTTTTAATTAAGAGTTTAATGCTGATTACAATCAAGAAATCTTGACGAGAATGTAACTTAAAATGCAAAAGACATTTGAGAAAAGCTTAAAAAAACAGACCAAAATTACCAATTACCTACTTACTTATTGTATTCTATGAACTGCTGTGGATACTGCTTTTATTTTTGTTTTTTTTTATTAAGTAATAATTCTAAACATACATATGACTATCAATGAGTACTTGTGTACCTATATTGCTTATAACAACTATCGTATAATACGTCCTTAGTTATATGGTCCCCTCAAAGTCGTTACATCCGGTTTTGACTTTAATTCTTAAGTATTCAATACAATATTATTAATTAAAGCCAAACACTTTGCAGTGATCGTGGTCACGGGGTGACTGACCACGATCACTGCAAAGTGTTTGAAACGTCGTGACAAAAATAATGACAAATATACGCGATTTAAACCGTTTAAAGTTGTTTAATTAGGTACTATGTGTAACAATTGCAAAAACCTAAGACAATACTTACAGAATTTATTATTGATATTGATTTCTTCTATAAAATTGTAGTAGGTAGGTACATCATTTTGCTCTATTTTCAATAATTTCCGCAGCGTACGCGATAGAACGATTCGTTTTGGAATTTTTTTCGCACTTTGGTTTACATTATTGAAGTTTTCATACGGATTTCATCAAATCGGTCTAGTAGTTTCAGAGTCTATTCAATGAAAACAAAGAAACAAACAATCAAATCTTTCCTCCTTATTATATAAGTTTAGAATATTATATTACTATCTATGTAGGTATAATTACTGGTACCACTTCGTGTACTCTAAAGGCACGGTAATGTTACCGTGCTAACGGCATTGAATTTTTAGATTAAAATAGGCATCTGAACGGCTTTGTCGAGCAGCTTGACAAAACGGTATGATCATATATTTTTCTTTTACCGCTGTCTTCCGGCAGCTATTTTTGAGAGCCAGCAATTCTAGGTTATCCTGAACAACATCTCCGAACACATCATCACTTACCATCAGGTGAGATAGTGGTCAAAGGCTAGCCTATCAGGCATATAAAAAAATATAAATAAAAACTTGAAACGGAACAAGTCCTACCAGTATTGGTTTTACTCTTAACTATAAGCCTAATTACAGAGATGATGTCATTTGTTGTTTCACATTCATTGAAAGGAATTACTTAATGTACAATTGTGAATGGAATCGTGTATTATTTTAATAGGGTACATTGTTAAAGCAAGACATGATTCTATACTACCTTACACCTGTGGTTTCGCTCGTATATATGTTTATATACCCATATACGAGATATTTAAAAAAAAAAAACAAAAAAATAATATAATTTAATTGTATTTTTTTTTATTTACCTAGTTAAGTTAGGTTAAGACTGTTGACACCTTCGACCACATCATCACTTAACATCAGGTGAGATTGTGGTCAAAGGCTTACTTATCAGCAACAAAAAAATAAAAACTTCACACAAGCCCTACTAAAGAAGTTGTTGTTTTAAGGTGTTTTTTTGACAGTCCAAAACTCGCAGATATCTTGCTCGTAACGTGTCTTGTTGTAAGTTTGAAGGTGACATGCAGAAAAGCATAATTACGATCGTTTTAACGACTTCGAAAAAAGGAGGTTCTCAATTCGTTTGTACAATTATTTTAAATGTTTGTTACCTTAAAGTTTTTTACCGGGTGAAACTATTTTAATGTTTCTTTTTTATTTAGAAGCTAATGCTTGTCGTGTGCTTTTATTTAAATTTCATCAAAATTGGTCTAGCCATTTTTGAATTACACTCTGATAACTGTTTTTTTCCTGTCTTGTTGATATGGTCATTGCCAGTGCATGACAATCATTCCCGTTAGTAGCAAGGGACACTAAAATGGGTGAAATATTATTTTTTACCTAAACATGAAACCAACTTCAACACTCAAAAGTGTGAAATAACTTGTTGAAGTCGGAGCATGTCGATGCACACAATATTGTCATAATAGGTCCTTTTGAACTATCTTAGTATCAATTTCAAGTTATTTCACAATTTTGAGTGTTGAAGTCGGTTCCAATAGGCATTTAGTAGTCCCAACGCCATGCCGGTTAGGAAATGTTAGTTTTTCTATTATGTAATTTGATTTTTCCTGATTAATATCTCTGTTGACATATAATAATTAAAATAACTAGTAATCACTTTAATTAACTCTTATTAATTAATATTGTCGCTTATTTTATACATCATGACATATTTGAATTCATTGTAGTTTTATAATTATTATTCACGTAATTTATTTGATAATATAATTTTATTTTTTTTACTATTTTCATATAGAAAAACAAATATTATAGAAAACTTAAAACTATGATGCAGCTGGCAGTGGGGCAGGGCCAGAGGAACCTTCGGACAATGCGTGTCTTGTCGAGTATAACTGCCTTCTGCATCTGACCCTTGATCCGACCTTATTATTATTATTGTTATTATAAGTCGAAATTTTCTATTGTCTTATCATGAATAATTTAAGCATGCCATTTCTTTTTTTTTTAATATGTTTTGGTGATGAGCCCTGGTTGCTCGAAATAAATGATTTTGAATTGAACTTTAAGGTAAAAAAAATATAGGATATTGAGTAGTGCGCTATATTTTTAAAATACTAAACATATAAATATAATGAATAGATTCAGGCGTTACTTTGCGGAAATCCATATTTAATGACAAATATTTTTAAAATATTTAAAGGAAACATCAAATTAATATTATAATAAAACACTTAAAAAATACGAAAATATATCTAGTGACAATTCCGCCTAATTTTCCTGCTAAGCCGACGTGACGTCACAAACGCCACGCAGCCAAACCGGACTTTTTCAACGTGTTTCGCTTCTACACGAAGCATCCTCGGGAGGTCTTGACTCTACGAGCGCACGACCGAGAAGAATGTTAATATAATGTTTCTCCTCGAGAAGTTTGATGCTACTCATTCGTATTGTGGTTAGATAGGTTTGAGGGTCCAATTCTAATTTAGTTCAACATGCTTTTACCTCCCCAACCTTTCTTATTCAAATTATGAATAAAACATCTTGGGTTCAAGCAGTAGCAAGGTTTGAGTGTGCTTAAGTTTGAAGGACATTTTAAGAAGTGAAATTACTTTCGTCAGAGAAGGGATTAGTTGCGTTCGAAGAGAATTTTTACAACTTCTTACTGTTAAAAGGGTCTAATTTATTTACAATGAACTCAGTATGATGCAAGATGCGCATGTATGTTTATTTAGGGTCCATTTCAGAATGTCTTAATAAAGTGTCGGGTTACTAACCAACACATAAAATAACTGAATGATAAAAATTACAGTTAACATGCAGCGCGTTTCAAACTTTAACCGATGGATAGGCAAAATCGATGACGATGATGATAAATATGTTCTGGATAGTATAACCGAAACTTACTCGAAAATTCTGAAAAAGGCCCTAAATGTATTAAGGTGATAAATATTATAACTTTTCACTAATAATTGCAGTCAATACAACGCTGTTATGGCCGTGGATGCCGGGAACTCCGTGGGTTGCTTTATGGCCGAGCGGTAATAGCTATATGGACTGCCGTGCCACAGGTCTATGGTTCGATACCCACCGCCAGCTTAAGCTTCACCGCATGGTGGAAGGGCATTTTGCAAATGCTCGCTAAGCTAGCTACCACCCTTTAGTAAAAAATCTGTCGCCAAGCACCTAACAGTGTGTTCCGGTAGCAGTAATTGAAAGCTTTATAATATTAGTATGGATTGTATCTAAAAAAAATATGCTACAATCTGAAGCACCAACAAAAACAATGTGTTCATTTAGTTATCATACAGCCATACAAATTAAACATTCAGAACTCGCCCGAAAATATGATTTACTACTTATCACGGAAGTGTTTAAATTAAGTTAAATGAACTGAAACGAACATTTCGAAATATCGGAATTGTTATTACAGGGTTAAAATTCATAATGAATTAACAGTTAAGTTCATTGGAACATTCAAATATGGGTAACAGTGTGATATTTTTATTAATTAATAATTAAAATTAATTAAAAATAACATATTAATGTCTTGCCAACATTCAGATGTTTTGTTCCACGCCATAAATACCGAATAAGTTTTGTTCTGTAACTTTGAACTTATACTCAATCAGCGAAAGTACATTTTATTAAATAATGGAACCTACTACTAACACTGAAACATACAAACAACTTGTTGAAGTCGGTAGCATGCTGATTGCTGAGTCAAGCACTCTGAACTCCTAATTTCATGGTCCGCGTGTCACAAATGAAATCATACTTTCGGTGGAAGATATCGGTTCCCACTTGTTTTGTCTTACTAGCCCAATATTATCACAAAACATTCTTTATACTTTTCAGCTTACTCAGCCTTCCACTACTATCTCATCTGATGGGAAGCGATAATGTGGTCGAAGACGTTGTTCATGCTAGCATTATCAAGTTTAACTGCCGGAATACACCAATAGGTGCTTGTCAACAAATGTTCTACTTGAAGGTGGTAGCTAGACACGCGAGCGCTCGCAAAATTCTTTGCCACCATGCTAAAGTGATTGCCATAACCGGTAAAGCCACTATCATGCCATCAGAAGCACTGTAGTACTCAGTACTAATGCCACTAACAGTCACTCATCCATGTCGTGATCGTAGAAGATGTGGCTCGACTTAGTTTATAGGCTAATAACGACTAAGCAAGTATGAGCGCTCAAAAACTACGTTACGAGCTGAAGGAGCGGAGTGTGCACAGAATAACCTATACTCCAGGAGTAGAAAGAAAACCTTGTAATCAAGGAAGAGCTCCCATTCCCAAGGCACTAACATGGGAATTTTTGTACTAACTGATGTTAAGCGAAATAACTTACTAAATTATAATGAACTTTGAAGCACAAGCAGGGTTTCGAATCCTCGAATTCATCAGATGACGTCATCGTATACGAGTTTAGAGCTAATAGTAAGATAGTTTTGTTTGTAACTACAAACTACATTTCAGTTCGACTGCAGATGTCACTCCATCCCCTTTAGACGGTTAAACAATAGGAACTAAAGGATAATTTTTGACGATGACTCACTAACCACGATAGCTCAATTGGCAGAGCGTGTCCTGGCCTGAAAAAACGGATAGTCACGGATTTTTTTTTTCTTTCATTGTAATTTTATATCTATTATAATATCTATTTTAATATTTTTATGTTTGCAATAACGCATGCTCTGCGGATTACATTAGAAAATTACAAATTTACGAGAGGAAAAATCATGTACGGGATTCGAATCCGCGTCCATCCACCAGTATTGGGATGGAACGACATCTACAGTTCAACCCATAGCCAATACGATGGCTAAAAAGAACGATAGGAAAAAATTGAGTTATGGACTCATTGGCATGTTAGATCAATTGGATTAGAGCATACCCCAGCTAAAGGGGTGGATGGACGTGGGTTCTAATCCCGAACATGACTTAAATTTTTCCTCTCGTAAATTTGTTATTTTGTAATACAACATCGATTTCAATACCTAATAATGTATGACAGCAGAAACGGATTAAGATTTCAAAGCATATTGAATTTGCCTGGTAAACATATAATTCTATGTATTTTGCATTATAAAGTTGTACAGAAGCTGGTGCCAGAGTGTACCACGAGATTGCTTAGGAACAATAGCACAAGTATCACCGTCTTGTTGGCACCTTGAACCATTATCTTTGGATGTGGCAAATTTCCAAATTGTATGTGAGAAAATTTGCACTGACTACAGAAAATTTATCCACTGACGACTAATTATCTAATATTAAATATCTGAACTATTATATAAATTAAAACGCGTTATTATATATCTTAATGTAATGAATAGATTCAGGCGTTACTTTGCGGAAATCCATATTTAATAATAACAAATACTTTTAAAAGTATCCTAAAAAACATTAAATAATATTTAAATAAAACACTTAAAAAAGCATAAAATTATATATCTAGTGACAATTCCGCCTAATTTTCCTGTTATCTACGTGACGTCATAAACATCACGCAGCCTAACCGGAAGAATACCCGACTAGTTTCGCTTCTAAACGAAGCATCTTCAGGAGGTCTTGACTTACCGAGCGCACGATCGAGACTGAGCGAAACTAGTCGGGTATTCTTCCGGTTAGGCTGCGTGATGTTTATGACGTCACGTAGATAACAGGAAAATTAGGCGGAATTGTCACTAGATATATAATTTTATGCTTTTTTAAGTGTTTTATTTAAATATTATTTAATGTTTTTTAGGATACTTTTAAAAGTATTTGTTATTAGTATATATCTTAATATTTTGTCATGATAAATAAGTACACTACAGAATATTTATACAGGGTTATTGGTAAAATGCTAACAACCTCTTAGGGTTGAGTTCTGCTAGTCCTAACAAACATATTGAGATTCTTTTTTTTAGTTCCGAAAAAAAGTTTTTTGGTGGAATAAGTACGAGGACCACTTGATGTTAAAAGTCTCTTGTGCCTGTAATGTATTATTTTCATATTTTTGATTAATTTGCTAATGTAAATATTCAAAAGGAGCATGGCGAGGTCCAGTGTTGCCGCGGCGGGCGCTCTTGACTCGGAGTAGGGATTAAAACACAAAAAAACATATAAATAAAATAATTTTATTTTTTCAAGACAAAAAAATATTTTATCTAAATATATTTTTTAGGACTAGCTGAAGTCAACCCTAAGAGATTGTTAGCATATTACCAATAACCCTACTAAAGACTAGACTCACACTTATACACACGTTCTAAGTATTCTAACTCATTGCGAGGGCAATGCGTTAGAATACCTAGAACGCGTGTGTATGTGTGAGTCTTGTCCACGGCGGCCGCGAGTGTTATCGTCGCTATCATTCTCAAAGTCAACGCGCCACAGATTAGGCAATAGTTAGTATTAATTTTGTTTATGTGAAAATTTATTATGAGTGGATCACATTCAGTTATCGATTCTACACCATCCCCCGCAGTATTGTTGATGAATTAATAGTCACCTTATATACCTTACAAGGACTTTCATCAACGTTTTCAGAGCAAAACCGTGTTTCAGAGTGACTCTGTTCACATTTCTCTATAGTTGCCTAGCTACGACCCTTGTTTTTTCCCGGGTATATAGTGATGCTAGTGAAGAAGGAATGAAGTGGAAATACTGACTAAATGTATCCTATGTATTAATTCTGGACCTAAGGTACCTTTATAACAAGTTTCATCCAAATTCGATTCAGCGGTTTCAGTCTGATGGATTAAAATAAAATAAAATCAACCAATTGCAAGTCGGACTCACGCACGAAGGGTTCCGTACCATTAGCTATACAGCATTAGACTTCATTAACGTGCGCGAGTGCGACTCGCACTTGGCCATCTTTTTGTATTTGTTATTATTTTATTAGATTTGTTATTAGTTTAATTATGAATACAAATTTTATTTCTAATAATATAATGAAGCAATAACATCATTGCTTCATTATAATAATTAGAAATAAAATTTGTATTAATAATTACAATATATGTAGACACAAATCTAAATTAAGCGAAATTTTAGAGCAGTATTCATGATTTTTTTATATGGTGATAAACACAGAAATCTAAATAAATAAGTACATTTATTAAGATTTCTGTGGTAATAAATATATGGAATCGTAGTTTTGGACCAGGCATACTATTTGTCATATCCTCTGAAATATTATATATTTTATTCATGTTCGTATACACTCGTTTTAAAACACATGCACAAAATCACCTTTTCAACAATATCTTATGAAGCAGTGATGGCTCAGTGGCATTGGCTATGTACTGCCGCACAGCAGGTCCAGGGTTCGAATCCCACCGCGGGCTTGGGCTTCACCGCAAATTTCACGAATGCCCGCCTCACTAGCGACCACCCTCAATAATACAAAATCTGTCGCCAAGCACCTGACGGTATGCTCCTACAGCTGTCCTTGAGAGCCAGTAATTCTAGATTAAGCCCGTTAACACCTTCGACCACATCACTAACCATCAGGTGAGATTGTGGTCAAAGGCTTACCCAGCTTACCCATCAACTATAAAAAAGAAATAACAAATACACTCACTTTACCTTATAAGTAAGACTTGCCATATCCATCGGTATTCATAGTTCCAGAGCGTCGCTCGTTAAGTTTGGGTATTATAACTAAATTCGAGCGGGCCGATTAAGAAGTTTGACATCAACTATGAGGCATCTAACAATTCATAAACACTATAAATAACCTCTCGTGAACGTGATCTTCTGGTTCCATCAAATTTATTGACTAAGGAATATGAATCTATTTTGATAAAAGTATGAGGTTCTCTATACAGTGTACTGATTTTGATGTTTTTTTTGTTATATTCGAAAGCTCGTACTTGTCATGTGCTGTCATTTAAACTTGAATGAGATCTGACGAGTAGTACCTATTTGAGATATCCTAATAATATTCCCAATTATATATATAAGCGGCCCGCCCAGGCTTCGTACGGGAAATTACGACTATAATTTGAGATATAAGCTATCCTATCTTTCAAATTGAATCGAATTGCAAACGGTGTGCAAATCAAATTTAAAATTGGTTAAGTAGTTTAGGCGTCTATCGCGGACAAACAACGTGACACGTTATTTTTATATATAGAGATAATATATATAGAGATATACATATATATAGGGACACCAATTCTATATATATATATAGAATTGGTGTCGATTTTCAATTGTCGATGTAAACTGAACAAAAAAAACTTTAAAAAAAAACTATTTCATTTTTAGTATATTTTTTTGTTTCAGAATATTTTCTGATTCAAGTCGGTCTTTTTTGTTAACATTTTTTATCTTAGGCTCGTTATAGTGCTTACCATATAAGATCAAAAAAAGGCTGTGTGAAGTAACCACGCCCTAAAAATATTAAAGTAGCTTTTTGTTAACTAGATATAAAAGTAAGAATTTTAGGGTTCTGTCTTAAAACAGGTAACCCAATAACGTTGTTAGGTGACCTCAACCTTAGCATGAGGTAAGTGATGATTTGTAATAATAAACTGGCTTAACTCAGAATGGACACTGGCTCTAAAAGCAAGCTTCTGGAACCCTAACGGTAAGTTCTAGAAGGTTTTTGACAATTTTCTGCTCGATTGGCGGCAAATATGGATAGCTGCTAGGTGCCGTGCTTTCGTAATAATGCTCGGACAGCCCATAAAAGCAACATTTTGCATGGTGGTAACTGAATAAACGCAAAATGTAGATTTTTAGGCTGCCCGAACGACTGACCTTAACGACTGTAATCCTATACAATAACAGCCGGGACCAATAATGTTGATCGTTCAAAGAACGGATAAGTATCATGCATACTTCGAATTCTTCTACTTACTTTTTTTTTGTTGCTGATGGATTTGAAGGCTATCTCACCTAATGGTAATTATTGATGCGGTCGAAGATATTGTTCAGGCTCACCTAGAATTACGGCTTTCAAGTATAGCTGTCGGAACATAAAATCAGGTGCTTGGTGACCGATTTTCTTTTTAAGAGTAGTAGCTAGCCGGATGGGCATTTGCAGAAACCCTTCCGTTACGAATGACATTCTAAGACAATAACCGGAACCAATGGCTTAACGTGCCCTTTGAAGCACCGGAATCATTGAGTAGTCATACCACTAGAGGTCACCCATTCCAGTCCATATCACTCATCAATGACCACAACGGACGTTGCGTAACTTAGATGGTCGGTTAATAATGACTAGGCAAACTTTTTGAGAGCCAATCATTCTAGGTTTAGCCTGTTAACACCTTCGACCACATCATCACTTACCATCACGTGAGATTGTGGTCAAAGGCTTACCAATCAGCAATAAAAAAGAAAAAAAAACTCTTTATCAACGCGTTTTAAGACACAGAACATTTTAAATTGTGGGTAGTTATATTTTGGACAGACCAATTAAATTTTATTTAATAATACACATATACATATTAAATTTTATTTCATGATTTTAATGCTACACCCGCTGCTAATCCATTGATACCGTTACGCTTACCTACAAATAATTAATTAAAGGGAGCTAACTCATCACGCAACGCGTGATCAAAATGCTGGCACATATTTGGCTCAACGAATAAGCATTGTAATTCAACGAGGCAATGCTGCCAGCATGCTGGGCAGGCTGCCAACTGGTAGTGGGCTAGAGCATTCGGTGTATGTGAGTCTGCAATGACATATAAGAGCTTTTATTTTAGTAGCTGTAGTGTTGTATATAAGATAAATTTCCGGATTTATACTTTCTTGGGCACTACTTGAAAATGGTCAAATTTAACTTACTAGAGAAACATATTATCTTCCGTAGGATGTTAACAGAGTGGTCCCCTGAGTCCGGCTATCTTTAGTCTTGCCGTCCACTAAATAATTTAACTTCTTCAAACAATACTTGTCGTTAGGTATTCAAATTCTTACATAACGATTTCGTGTTTGGGAGGGCGCGTTGGGCCGGCGCAATGGCTGCTATCCTACGACTATAACTAGGACCCAGTCTGTATAATACCGATAGAAGAGCATTTTGCGATTGCCCGCCTGACAAGCTATCGCTCTCAAGTTGAATATTTGCTGCCAACCTGTAGTGGGATAGAGTATGTAGACCACCAGTGGGCCTGCAATTACCTTTAGGTTACCTAAATGCTTTCTATTAGAATAAAGACATACCAACGCAAAAGTAATTGTATGCAATTGTTTATTTTAGAAAGGGTGTCCCGGAATTTAAAATATAAAAATAATATACATTAATTTCATTTATACAATACTAAGTCCTTGATGAGATTCCTGTGAAAGAAAAATTCAAATGGACATAGCAACACCATGTATTCCAATCCAACGTTGTGCCGAGTCACAGGCTTACATGACCGATTAAACACTACGTAACTTCTTGAGGTTCCTTAGCCCGTAATTTTAGTCAAATAGTGGTTGCTCACCACGGTTGACAACGCATGCCAAGGGCGTTGGAAGGTCAATTTTTTTTTGGCAAATCTTCATCTACTAAGTTGTAAACCATGGTTGGCGACCATGGTGGGAGGCTCGTTTCCGACTGTGTAGCACAGCTTTTAACCTCTTCCAAATTAATGAGATTAAAATTTAAAGCTAAATTAATTTTAAAGCTAATTGCAAAATTAATCTTGTTGGTAGTACAACGTAAGTTGAACTATAGGTGTCGCTCCATCCCAATACGATGGTTAAAGAGCGATAGGAATAAAATGAGTTATGATTCGTTGTCATGTTAGCTCAATTGGTCAGAGCATACCCCGGCTAAAGGGGTGGATGGATGCGGGTTCGAATCCCGCACATGACTTATTTTTCCTCTCGAAAATTTTTAATTTTGTACTATAGACTTAAGTTATCTCTATGAAAAAAGTCTACTGACATCGAGTTTTACTCGGAATGAACAAGGTATGGTAAAAGCACAGATAAAAACCCCTTTAAACAAAACTTCAACCTTAACATCTCTGCTAATTACACTCTTATCATTATTCCTTTCATTTGTTGAAACAAGACACGCCTGCAGAAAGCACCTGACGGCATCTTAAATCTAAAAAAACAATTATGAAAGTGATGTCACAAAAAGGTATTCAAGAGCTCAGTTAAAAGCGAAGAAAACGAATTTACAACAACAAAAGGCGAAGATAAGCCGCAGGAGAAAACAAAATTGTAGATGCGAGGGAGATAGAGACGGTTTTTGTCGAGATTGCTCCGGAGTGGTCCAGTATAATCGCCGGGGATTGTGACGGGACGGGTGCCAGCCGCGTTAAATGCAACTCTGCTTTTAATGGTATAAAATGTAAGCAGTAACTGTTCACACGAAAAAGTGTATGAGAGTCCTAAAATTTAGAGTAGGTTTTGTTGAAATCTTCCGGTTTTATCTGGAGTCTCTTACTATATATATCACGTGTTATCGATAATATGTGAAAAAAGGTCTGTAAAAGTTATGTCTATTTTCATAACGTTAAAAATAGCCCATATGTCTGCAGCTATCACAACGAAAAATTTACTATGAAACTAAATTTGACTTATCTGAAATAAGAGTAACGGTTTTAGTCTTAATTTTTAAGATCTACGTTTGTGTTTTGCTGTATATAAATTTGATTTTGATCTAGTTTAATATTTTTTTTTATAAAGCTAATAGGCTAGCCTTTGACCACTAGCTCACCTTATGGTAAGTGATGATGTGGTCGAAGATGTTGTTCAGGCTACCCTAGAAATACTGGCTCTCAAGGACAGCTGCCGGAACACACCGTTAGGTGCTTGGTGACAGATTTTCTACTTGAGGGTGGTAACTAGCCAGGCGAGCATTCACGAAATGCCGTACAACCATGCTGTTACGACTGCCATCGTAAACAACAACCGGCCCTTCGAAGCACGGAAGCGCTCAGTAGTAATGTCACTAGCGGTCACCCATCCAACTCCTGACCGCGGCGGACGAGCGCATCAAAAAAGTAACAAAGAAAATAATATATTATTATTATGAAGCGACGGTTTTGTGCATCCAAAATATGTCACAAATAAAAGGTTTTATTCTAAATTTAATGATATTTCTCGGGTTGTTGTCAAGCTCCTCACATATTTTCTCGGTGTGTTCCTTATTTTCATAGTAACCTGAACAGCTGTACAAGGGGTGTCAGTCAGTTAAATGTAACTCTGGTTTTGACAATTTTTATACTAAGTAATAAATCAGGGACCATCCATGTTCTACCTGAATGGAAAATTCAACATATTTTTAGACAGAAACTTTCTCAACAGACTTGCCCCTTATTACGATATAAAGACATCTGGCGAAGTATGCGTATTCATGAATCTCTGCCTACTCCTTTGGGGGTAAAAAGCGTAAATGTCAAGGTATATAAATATGTCACAATACAAAAATTGAACTACTGCTTTTCATTTTAATGTCTAAAGTCTGGGATTACTGTGGTTTGAAAAACAGTTTTGAAAATACTCACGTTAAGATTACAGACTTTCAAGTTTCTAACAAGAAGCTATCCAAAGTAAGCTTACTACACCGGTCAATTAAACAAGTTTACAAGTTATTAAGAAACTTAAGAATTTTACCCACTTTATAGGGATCCATACGAAAGATTTCTATAACTGACCTCAGGTACGTCCATCCGTCCTTCTGACCTTTAAAAGGCTGTATCTTTAGAACAGTATAATGTAGCTCCTTGAAATTCACCGAATATATGATGTTACTGGAGATTCGTGTTCGTTTCGTGCGCCATCGTGGGAATAGGAAATACATGTATGTGCAATATTTTTTCCGGCGGTATGCCTTATTGCTACTACAATAAAAGCATTTGTGAAAAATTAAACAATTCGCATATGCATTAAATATGCCACGTAAATCGCCTAGTAAAAATGCTCTTTTATGCACATATCACACTAGACACTCCACTATGAAAAAAGTCGGCTCCACTATGAAATTCTTATATGGGGAAATTCTACAGAAAAAACCGTTTTTAAAGCTCACACTTCACTTGCAAACAGCAAAGTTAAGTAACGTCCACCGCGGTCAGTAGTTGGATGGGTGACCGCTGGTGACATTACTATAGCGCTTCCGTGCTTCGGAGGGCATGTTAAGCCATCGGTCCCGGCTGTTGTCTTACGATGGCAGTCGTTACAGCATGGTGGTAGGGCATTTGCCCGCCTGGCTAGCTACCACCCTCAATAGAAAATCTGTCGCCAAGCACCTAACGGTGTGTTCTGGCAGCTGTCCTTGAGAGCCAGTAATTCTAGGGTAGCCTGAACATCTTCGACCACATAATCACTTACCATCAGGTGAGATAGTGGTGAAAGGCTAGCCTACCAGTTATACAAAAAAAAATTACATATAATGCTACTAAAGCGTACACATATTTATAAAAGTAAGCACCGCTACTTGCGTAGGAATACCAGGCTATCATGATGGAAAGAAGATCCAGTTAAAAGTCCTCCTTGCAACCTTTAACAAGAAAACTTTTGCTAGCTCTATAGAGATAAGTATAGTAAGTTGCGTATTTTGTTCATGAATATTTTTAAACGCTTGGGACTAGGGATAGTTTTACCACAAAATAAAAGTTTTAAACTATTTTTATTTTAGAAGTTGGAAAAATTAGAATGAAGTTTTATAATGTACGTACCAGCAACTGCACGCGTCTTCGTTTGTATAATTAACTCTCAAATCCAGAATAATTTATTCAATTTAGGCGTCTACGACGCTCTTATGAAGGTCAATTATAAATTTTAATATAGAAATATCCTACATTGTACTGCCACGTTCAGCAAAAAAAATTTATAGAGCCACTGCGAGAAGAACGGGCAAGAAATTCGGGGCCTCTGCATGGTTAATGAAAATTAGTGGAACTGTCTTGTATTTAATTAATTATAACAAATATTTTATTACATCTGGTAATACTTTTAGCTCACTAGGAATATGTCAGGCAGATGAACATGTTAATTTTTTATCGAATTATTGAAGTATATTAGATAAATAAGTTTTTTTGTAGAATTCTAGCGTTTTAATAGTTATAAATAGAAATATTACAGTTTTATGAAACGAACACGATCGTTGGCTTTTGTGAAGAGGGTTGAAAAGGCCTACCCTTTTTTTTTATAAAATGATCAAATTGTCACATGACACGTAACGACATTTCAGATTGCAATACGTAAAATAGTAGGCGCTTCAACTAAGCGGTGTAAGTGAAAGAGTCCATCATCCAAGAAGAAAATCTCTGGTAAATACGCAGCCATAGATACCACTGCCTACCCCTTCAAGAATTTAAAGAACGTGATGATAATATATGTAAATATATTATATTAAACACACATATAAATATGTGTCTCCTTAACTCACGAGTTAACAGGCCTATTAAACGAGCATGTAGCATTATAGAACCCATCAAAATCATGGATAGGAAATAATAATATGTTCCCTTAGAAAACTATCGCGTACAATATAGCCCGAAACTGGTCGGAATCTATCCGGTAAATATAACATGAGTCCCAGCCGGGTGCTTATTTAGTAATAATAATATGTATTATGAAAATGCTTTAATTTAAAGAAAAACAAGAATATATAGTGTTAATGACAATTTTGACTATATTACTCGTTTCAAAAAGTAGATAAACATGGAGACTAAAGTACTAGTTTCTAAGAGTTTGAATCGCTCGTAGCGAAGTGTGTTTAGCCGTTCATCGATCGCCGATCATGTTAAGCCGTCAATCCCAGTTGTTGTCTAAGGATGGCAGTCGTTACAGCATGGTGGTAGAGCATTTTGCGAATGCCCGCCTTGCCACCTACCACTCTCAAGTAGAAAATCTGTCGCCAAGCGCCTAACAGTTTGTTCCGGCAGCTGTCCTTGAGAGCCAGTAATTAAAGGTTAGCCTGAACAACATCTTTGACCACATCATCACTTACCATCAAGTGAGATAGTGGTCAAAGACTAGCCTATCACCGACCATTCGAGCGCACAATCGAGAATTAAATTTAGTTGTAAATAATTATTGGCTTGCGAGTCAATTATTCTAGGTCAGCCCAAAGAACATCTTGGACAAAAAAAAACTGTCTTTGAGATTACATATCAAAACATATCCCACGCATTTTTTTTATGCGTGATAGGTTAGCCTTCGACCACTGTCTCACCTGATGGTAAGTGATGATGTGGTCGAAGATGTTGTTCAGGCTAACCTAGAATTACTGGCTCTCTAGAACAGCTGCCGGAACACACCGTAAGGTGCTTGGCGACAGATTTTCTACTTGAGGGTGGTAGCTAGCCAGGCGGGCATTCTCAAAATGCCCTACCACCATGCATATAAATCCAATTCCGCCAGCTGAGAGTGTTCTGTATATGCCTTTCTCAAATAAATAAGCCAAACTGACCAACTAGCCTCACATTCAACCCGCGTCATTAGAGTTCGGAACAGAAATCACTTGAGTCATTAGGAGTTGCGAATCACTTGAAGCAGTGCGCTAATTGATGGTACTTTAAGTACTAACTATTGTTTAAACTGTAACATTTTACTCGTAGTTGGCTATTGTGTTGTGGTTGCTCGGAAATTAGGCTGAGTTATGTATTAAAGTACAAGCTACGCCTGCGGCTTCTCCCCCGTCTAATATGGATATATCTTTGAAACAGTGATGGTGGTTCGAATCCCGCCGCGGAATTGAGCTTCACCGCTTGGTGGAAGGGCATTTTGCGAAGGCCCGCCTGGCTAGCGACCACTCTCAAGTAGAAAATCTATTGCCAAGCACCTAACGGTGTGTTCCGGCAGCAGTCTTTGAGAGCCAGTGAAATTTCAGGCACGTGAGACTTATCAACTATGTCTCAATGTGACGGGCGGAGTGAAATTCGTGACTTGTGACAAAATGCATCTGTAATAGGCAGAGGTTAGTCTGCTTAACATCAGGTGGGCCTCGAGCTAGTGCCGTCACACTAACATAAAAAAACGTTTTTTTTATAGATACGGGCCGTAAGCTTGTTTGCCACCTTAGTGGTAAAAAAATACTACTCTAAGTTATGACAAAAAATCTACTGAGCAGCAACCATGTTGGTAGCATAATTAGAAATTTCTGTAGTTGTGGGTGCGAGACCCGCTGTAAGTTTTCTTACTCATTTCGAAATAATCTATATGTTTTCACTTAGCATACCTAAATGCTTATTTAATAGTACTTATTCTATTGTTCCTTTCGTAATGTCTGATGTTTAATACAATTTGGAGAGCTCAGCTTAGTGCTGCTGGAGATTATTTTGTATGACGACTTTTTGTTACAGCAATCTTCAAAGCTTTTTTGTTGAATTTATATATGGATGGTTCGTTCTGATCAAAATTCAATTAAATACCAATTTAGTCATCGAGCACTAGAAATGGGAGATATTTATATTCAACACTCAATGATGAAACTGGTATTGGCTTCTTATTTTTTATAGGAGTTTAAATTTTAAAGGCTATCGATTTTTTGAAATAATAAATTTCATAGTAAAGAGTCCTTACCTACGTACGTACAGTATCACCCTATTTGAGTTATTGCGAGTAGTTTGCTGCTCATTTAGCGCATTATTTTTTCACATTGAGTATTTAGTATTATTTCTCTTTGTCAGGAAATGTATGGCATTTTTAAGTGAATTTACGATCAACAATTTTACAATTATGATTGTTGCACTGTGTGACCCAACGCTTTTCTGTGACTATAGACTCTAGCCTATTATTCTACGGCGTTAATCTTTCTTATATCTTTCTTAAATCTAATAGGCATAGTCTCGTAAATTTCTGGCATCTATGCAATGATGGACTACCTTGGTCAAACGGTGGGCATGATGGCAAGTTTATGTCACACGAGTTACAAAATAGTTATAGTGAATAGTGAAACTAGTGACTTAATATGATCTATTAATGCGTGACGTTAAGCATCCTTGCTACGCTTGGGCGCTTACTTCACGACCTGGAATAATGTATTATTTAAGTGACTCGTACAGTAATGTCCAGTAGCTTAGAATAACAATTAAACACTTCGTAATTTTCATAAAAATGTGATGTCACTGAATAATCGATGTAAAATATTTAAGCATGAGTAATAATAAACAAATTATTCTTTGACTTTACGATATTTCTGTGCAGATTGAGAGAAACAGAAGTCTGCTACAAAATTGCTGGCGACTGTATTACTATATACTGAGTACTTTAAGCCACGTTTAGCACTTCTACAGTGAATTTGATGGGTAATCGTAAACAGTGTCAATACTAATTAAAGGCTGATTTAAGCCTTTATCAAAGTAACTTACTTTGTCAAATCTACTTTGACCATGTCATTGTGAAGCGGGCTTTATATGCGGTATTATAGACATCAGGTGTTGAGATAAAACCAATTCGGCGACTGACAAATTTCAATGATTATATTTGCTCAAGAATATCTCATATTTCTTTACGTATAATATATGATTTGGGTTCATTAGTCTTCTATCTTTCATAAGTCTATTATTCTCGTTACACTCGGGAGCAAATTTCTAGCAGCTAACCAATAATGGACTACCTAAGTCACACGATGGGCATGATGACAAGTTTATGTCACATGAATAATTACAAAATAGTGATAGTGAATAATGATATTTTTGACTTCGTACAAATTTGATATATTAATGCATGGCGTTAAGCATCCTTGCTGAGGATTATTTAAGTCATAAGATTATCTGTTTTGCAGATCTTTATCTGTTTTGCAGACGTTGTTTGGAATTGTTGTACTTCAGTATGCCTGTAACTACGAGGAAAACCTTGGCAAGAGAACTGGAAGAGAAACTTAGAGTTTCTCTGCAAGACCTTCAAAAGTACAAAGAACTCTCTGATCAGCTTCTACAAGAAAGAGAAGACAGTGAGGTTGAGGTGAACAAAATTGTGTCAAAAAACACTGAGCTCAAGAATGAACTTGCTGGTTTATACACTAATTACTCAGAAGCGCTCCATCAAAATGAACAGCTACAGAACATTGTATTGTCATGAATAGATTCAGGCGTTACTTTGCGGAAATCCATATTTAATAATAACAAATACTTTTAAAAGTATCCTAAAAAACATTAAATAATATTTAAATAAAACACTTAAAAAAGCATAAAATTATATATCTAGTGACAATTCCGCCTAATTTTCCTGTTATCTACGTGACGTCATAAACATCACGCAGCCTAACCGGAAGAATACCCGACTAGTTTCGCTTCTAAACGAAGCATCTTCAGGAGGTCTTGACTTACCGAGCGCACGATCGAGACTAGTCTCGATCGTGCGAATTTTATGCTTTTTTAAGTGTTTTATTTAAATATTATTTAATGTTTTTTAGGATACTTTTAAAAGTATTTGTTATTATTGTATTGTCATTTAAAGAATGTAGCGAGACACATGAACAGGCCTTGAGCCGTATATCAGAACTAGAGTTTGAATTAAGCAAGGCTCAAGATGAAATCTCATTGTTAAACTCAACAAAGTTCAGTGAACAGGCCGCTGACACCTTAAATTTATATAATGAGCTGGTCGGTAGTGGCATGGAATCAGCAAGCTCCCTGCCACCAATTGAAACTATTGACTTGACTGATGAGACCACTATATGTAGTCAAATTCCAGTCTTTCAGAGCCATAAAAAAATCAAAAAGTATTTTAAGCTTAAGAAACTGATGTTTAAGTGCAAAAAACAACTTAAAAACCTAAACTATTTCAAGAAAAATGTGAATTTGGTGAAAGATAAGCTACTATTACAGGAAAAACTTCAAAATTGTCTGGATGAAGTAGAAATCACAAAACAATTGTATGATGATGATACTCTGAGTCTTCGCTCTGAGCTGCTAGACAAAGAGAAATTATTGCAAAATATTTTCTCTAGCTACTTATCAGCTCAAAACCATCTTAGTGAGCACTACAATGAAGCTATAAGTATAATTGATCTCGTGACCACCAATATGGAGAGTGTGAGAACTATTGAGTGTGCATGCTCAAAGTCTCTTGGTCAGCCTCAACCAACCAGAGAGCCCCATGCAATACCAACAATTTGCCATACACCTCTGCCATTGAACAAAACATACACAGAAGCAGCGCAGAGGGAGAATCAGAGTATCACCACTAACCAGGATATGGTTACGAAGGTTTTGGTATTTTCAGATGCAATAGGCAAAAATTTTGGTTCATTACTGGGTAATTCACTTCACTGCCCTGTCGAAAATTGCTGCATGCCTGGTGCTTCTTATGCACAGATTGAGAAGAAAATTATGGCTTCTGAAATTGATAGGAATACCATAGTTATTGTGTACTTAGGCCAAAGTTTAGGTATTGACAGGAAACAGATAATAGCAAATGTTACCTCATTGATAAGCCTCAGTGCATTTAAAATTATGTTATGTGCTTTTCCCTATTCAGAGGCACTGTCAAAAAATCAGAATGAGCATATTCATTCATTAAATAGTATATTATATAATATAACATGTCGTCATAGTGACAAACTTTTATTTTTTGACTGTAATAAATTTATTACTAAATTTATGTTGACTCGGGAAAGGATGTACCTACCTAAAAAATATAAGAATCTGATTGCTACTTTGGTAGCTTATAATATTGAGTCGGTTATAGGAAATATAACCATGTCTTCTATTGACGATACAGATTTTAGTACATGTACTAATAAAATGTTGAGTCAAACTGTTTAAACTTTTAAGTCCGACAACAGGGAAGTGTTTTGACATAGCACTGTACTACCAAAATATAAATCGCTTCTCTGGCAAAATACTTGAAATTGAAATGCTCTTAGATAAATATCCTTTTGATATATTATGCTTTACTGAAACATGGCTAAGAGCTGATACAATGTTATTTAATGTTAAGAATTTTAGTGTAGGCAGTGCGTTTAACAAATCATCTGCAGAAGGAGGAGGGTGGATTATTCTTGTAAAAAATAACTTAAAATTTAAAGAACGCCATGACTTAGTCAGATGTTCTGTTGAACGTGTCTGTGAAGTTGCTTGTGTGGAGGTGGACAGGCATCTTGTGTTGTGTGTATATCGACCACCTACAGATCAAGGTCATGCTCAAAATTTTGCAGAATTTTTATCCACTATGGAAAGTATACTGCAGAAAATCTCTAAATGCAGAAAACCCATATTTGTATGTGGTGATTTTAATATAGATATTTTAATGAATTCTAAAAATAAGACTGATCTTATTTCATTATTTAAGTCATTTAATTTGAAATTTCTGTTCTGTGAGCCCACTAGGATAACAGACACTTCATCTACCTGTATAGAAAATATATACTCAAACTGTAAGATTAAAGAAAAGTTAATATTGAAAGGTGTTAGGTCTGATCATGAGGGCCTTGCGATAAAATTTGATGGAAATAGAGAAACAGAGAGGTATGAAGTTGAACATAGGCCGTTAACAACCAGTAGGCTAGAAACTCTTGGTACCAATATAGAAGCTAAGCTTGGCATAACAAGTTTTTCTCACTGTGACCCGAATGACATCTACAATAACTTATTTTCTTTAGTAAATATTGAGTTTCAAAAAGTTTGTCCAAAAATAAAAAAACAAATAAATGGAAAATTGAAGTTTGGTGATTGGGCAACTAGAGGTATTCGAAAAAGTAGAGATTATTTGTTTGATCTTTATCGCAGGAAAAATTTGACATCTTGCAAGCAGTTGCATGATTATGTTAGGAACTATTCAAAAACTTTTAAGTCTGTTTGCTTGTGTGCTAAATCTCTTTTTATTAGAGATAAAATTAGCAAGTCTAAAAATAAAATAAAAACCACTTGGAAGACTATAAATATTGAGACTGGTAAAAATAAACCTAGAGATTCAAGATATGTCTTAACTATTAATAAAAATCAAATCTCTGATCCAATACAAGTGGCGAATATATTTGAAATTTTTTTTTCTAACTTACCCCTAGAAGTCACTAAATCATTGGATTCTTGTCCCAATGTAGCAGAAGCCCTATTAAAACATAATTTTCCCTGCAAAACACCGGACTTTTCTTTTAGATACACGACAAATTTTGAAATTATAAAGACATTCAAAAGTTTAAACATAAAGAGTACTGAAGACTTGTGGGGTATGTCAGTTAAAGTGGCAGAGTCTATAATTTGCATTATCGCACCATACTTAGTAACAATATTCAATCTTTGTGTCGATAGAGGAAATTTCCCCGACTTAATGAAACTATGTAAAATCACTCCAATTTTGAAGTCGGGGGCTGCATCTGACCCTTGCAATTATAGACCTATTTCCATCTTACCTGTTCTGAGTAAAGTATTCGAAAAAATTATGCTCAAACAACTTTTATCTCATTTTAATGAGCATAATATATTGAATGAGAATCAGTTTGGTTTTACTAAGAGCAGATCCACTACAGATACAGGTGTTCAATTGATGTCACATATACTTGAAGCCTGGGAGAGTTCACATGATGCTATTGGCGTATTTTGTGATCTTTCCAAGGCATTCGACTGTGTAGAACACTGCACTCTGATTCGTAAGCTTTCACACTATGGTATTCGTGGAAAAGCTTTGAATCTAATAGAGTCTTATCTGTCAAACAGGCTACAGATGGTTGGGATAAATGGCAATACTTCTTCCGGGTCTTTGGTAAAAATAGGTGTACCGCAGGGATCAATTTTGGGACCTTTTCTGTTCCTAGCGTATATTAATGATCTGCCTTGCATGGTCAAAGATTTCTGCAATATTGTTTTATTCGCCGATGATACCTCTCTGATTTTTAAAGTAGATAGGAAAGATAGTGAACTCATTCATGTAAATAATGTGTTATCTATGATCTCTGAATGGTTCGCCGCTAATAATCTTCTCTTAAATTCAAAAAAGACCAAATGTTTAAAGTTTTCTTTACCAAATGTTCCTTATGTTGAACCAAACATTAAGCTTGGCTAAGATAAACTCTCTATTGACAAAGCGACAGTCTTTCTGGGAATCAAAGTGGACTCAACTTTACAGTGGGATCCACATATACATGATCTAGCCGTAAGACTTAGTTCTGCTGCATATGCAGTTTGTAAGATAAGACAGTTAACAGACGTAGCTACTGCACGGCTAGTTTATTTCGCGTACTTCCACAGTATTATGTCGTATGGTGTATTGCTGTGGGGAGCTGTTGCTGAGATGGAAACAATCTTTATCTTACAAAAGCGTGCAATTCGAGCCATATATGAAATGGATCCTATGGAATCTCTAAGGGATCTTTTTAAAGAAATTGATATATTAACTTTACCGAGTCTGTATATATTTGAAAATATTATGTATGTTCGGAAAAATTTGAGTAAATTTAAATTAAACAGTGACAACCACGATTTCAACACTAGGAACAAATATAAATTAACGGTACCGTGTTTTAGATTAGCAAAGACAAATAAAAGGTCCTTTTTAGGTAATTGTGTGCGGTTTTATAATAAAATTCCCGAACATATTACAATGCTCACAGAAGGAAAATTCAAATTACATGTGAAAAACATTTTGATTAAGAAATCCTACTACACAGTTTGTGATTACTTAAACGACAAAAATGCTTGGAAAATTCCACCTCTGCCAAGCCATCACCTGTCTCCTACGTAATTTAAACAAATATTGTAATAATTGTATTATATTGTTTATAACAAATTGTAAATAGACGTTTAAAAGAATGGCCCCGAGTTTCTTGCCCGTTCTTCTCGCAGTGGCTCTATAAATTTTTTTGCTGAACGTGGCAGTACAATGTAGAATATTTCAATATTAAAGTTTGTAATTGACCTTCATAAGAGCGTCGTAGACGCCTAAATTGAATAAATGATTTTGAATTTGAATTGAATTTGAATTAACGTACTACAAAATGCAGTACTTTTAGCCACGTTTAGCGTTCGGTCACTTCTACTAAGTGTATTTGAGTGTCAATACTAATTATGGGCTGCGTAGAACCTTTATCAAAGTAATTTACTTTGTCATATCTACTTTGACAATGTAAACGAGGCTTTAAATAAGATAAGATAATATAAGATTTATTTATTGCCTTATAACAACGTTTGTTACACAGGGCACGTTAATATTGTGAAATATTATAAATTCATTAAAATAGCTGTCGTTATTAATTTTATTACAATTCTAATTCACATAAAAGTATTTATAGGCGGTATTATCTACTTCAGGCAAACATAACCGATTTGGTGACTAACAAATTTCATTGATTGTATTTACTCAAAGAATATCCCACATTTCTTTAGGTATAATATATGATTGGGGTTCATTAGCAGCGATGACAAATTATCCACCTGCCTGACTTTCCCTCACGGTTCACCTAAATGCCCTGAGGGGCCAATTGCCTCATCTTTGTGATATGAAGAACCGTATTATACAACGTAGCATAGCAATATTATTGAATAATATATTTATGGAGTGAAATGAATCAATTTTATTCGTATTTTTATACAAGAGACAGGTATTTGTATAAAGAAATTTATGTATATTGAGATAAGTGGCATGTTTTGCTACGTCTGATGGTTTTATATTCGACCTTTTTCACCTGTTGGTAAGCGTTGAAGTACCTAGGATGGTAAACAGTTTTAAGGTTGAACTGGCAGTCACTTCTCCATATAAACGTCGTAGGATGATCTCTCCACTATTTGTGATTATAGGTCCAGAATGAAATATAATATCGATTGATCATATTTAATTAATTATTGGCTTGCGAGTCAATAATTCTAGGTGAGCCCAAAGAACATCTTGGACAAAAAAACATGTTTTTTCATATTACATATCAAAACATATTCAAATCAGTCAGTCACCCCGTGACCGCGATCAGTGCAAAGTGTTTGAAACGTCGGGATTAAATAATGAAAAATATACGCGATTTAAACCGTTTAAAGTTGTTTAATTACTATGTGCAACAATCGCGAAAAACTAAGACAACATTATATTCAAATCATTTTTTTTATGCATGATAGGTTAGCCTTTGACCACTATCTCACCTGATGGTAAGAGATGATGAAATCGAAGATGTTGTTCAAACTAACCTAGAATTACTGGCTCTCAAGAATTATATAGTAATATAATAATCACAACAAATTGACGGTTCGTAAAACAGCTAATTGACCGTTCGTACTGTTAAGCCAAGTGCTTGGCTTAAGATTTTGTACTTGAGAATGGTAGCAAGCCAGGCAAACATTCTCAAAATACCCTATCACCGTGTTATAACGACTGCCATCCTACGACAACTGGGATGCTTTCCGAAGCACAGAAGCACACAGTAGTAATGCCACTAGCGGTCACCATCTAAGTCATGACCTTGCGGATTTTGCTTAACTTAGCTAATTGGTTAAAAACGTCTAAGCAAACTACGCCACGAGCGCTTCAAAACAGTATGAGTGCTTTTCGATATAATAATATATATTTTACTAAAGTTGAGAGCATACCTCAGTCGTTGACAAATGTGGGTAGTTCGGTACAGATTAGTAAGTGTCGATAATTCGATGAATACTGCGCTGGCGCCTCGTGCAGTGTGTCTAGGAGAGCGTCGTCGAAGAGTTAGTTTATCAATGATGAGTTTTTACCTTAAAGAGATTGTTGGCTTTATAGCGTGGTACTTTTTTTATTGGATGGAGCGCAAACAAGCATGTGGCTGACCTGGTGGTAAGTGATTGCTGTTTCACATGATCATCTGCAACACCAGAGGTCTCGAGGATCCGTTGCCGGCCTTTGAGGAGGAAATCTGCTCCCTTTTTGAAGGCTCCTAAGTCGTATGTGTTTGGAAATACTTCACATGGTAGCTGGTTCTTCATTGTGGGTAATACTACCCAGCAGCAAATGCCGTGAGAATCGTTGATCAAGGTTGTGGACTTCCAGACATCAACATGAAAGTGATGAAACATTATGCTCAGAACATTCCCGTGCTTTTTTTGTACTCCAATTATTAGTTACTCGACACAAATAATATTGACAATCTATAATAGTTAGTAAATTAAAAAGTCATTTTATTCACTCATTTAAAGTAAGTTCCACGTTCCATCTCAAGCTTAGTCACAAGAACGTTCAGATAAATCTCAGTGCTGTGTTCGAAGTAAATATACAACCCAGTTTCAGCTGTACAGCTTCTAAATAGCTACTATATGAACATAAAGTCGTATTATATAGTTTATGGGCAGTTTATCGCAGATGGCGTATAACTCAGTGTTGCCAGTACAGCTCGCAGCAATTTAACTTGGGATTGAATTGCAGATGTGGGCGCCGTGTTTGCTATTTGCGTCTATAGAATTAATTTTAGCTTTTATTTTGTATAGTTCATAGTTCCTAGCTTAGGAATTGGGGTTGTGTCAAACATATATATATATGCCAAACCGTCAGAATGGGATATATATACATATGTATACAAACATTTATAGCTGATAAGCTAGCTTTTGACCACTATCTCGCCTGATGGTGTAAGTGATGATGATGTGGTCGAATCATCGAATCAAATTTCGAAGCGCTCGTAGCCAAGTTTGCTTAGCCATTCTGAATCGATCAGCAAAGTTAAGCAACGGTCCCGGTTGTTGTCTTAGGATAGCAGTCGTTACAGCATGGTGGTAGGGCACTTTGCAAATGCCCGCCTGGCTAGCTACCACCCTCAAGTTGAAAATCTGTCGCCAAGCACCTAACAGTGTGTTTCGGCAGCTGTCCTTGAGAGCCAGTAACTCTAGGTTAGTCTGAACAACATCGTCGACCACATCATCACTTACCATCAGGTGAGATAGTGGTCAAAGGCTAACCTAACAGGCATAAAAAAAAAAAAAAAAAAAAATATCGAATGCAAGGTCGGTTGCATCGGCTAAGCGGTTGTTGAGCAAAGAGTTCTTCGACTAACTGTTTGAATTTTTTTATTTAAGCATAATGTTTAGACTAAGTTGTATCCTAGTGTTCATTATTTGAATATAATTTATAAGATTCGTGAGGACCTATCATTGGTTATCTGTTGCTATTAGTTATATGTAAGATATTTGTTATACTGTTGGTCTTCCTAAGAAATAAATAAATAAGGTGTTGTTCAGGCTAGCCTAGAATTACTAGCCTAGAACCGTTAGGTGCTTGGCGACAGATTTTCTACTTGAGGGTGATAGCTACCCAGGCGGGAATTCGCAAAATGACCTACCACCATGCTGTAACAACTGCCATCATAAGACAACAACCGGGACCGACGGCTTAACGTGCCCGCGGAAGTACGGTAGCGCTTAATGGTAATGTCACTAGCGGTCGACCATCCAACTCCTGAGCGCGGCGGAAGTTGCTTAGTAGGATCTACACGGTTCGAGACCACGGGCTCCGCCCATTGGCCTTGGCCAGAAAATTGTTGCAAACCACCGTCGGAATTTGATACTATACAGTTCGGAACCACAGTGTGTTTCGAACTTCCGCGCCGATAACACGCATCCAACTAAGGCCAAACTACACACGATATCGCTTAATTTATACGTTTTAAAATTACAATCTATATATGAAATATTGAAGAAAAATATGTCATAAATAATGCATTATATTTGGTCGTGGCTTTTATACCTACGTTTCTCAAAGAGGGAAACGCGCTATGCGTGCGCTCTCGCCGGCGGCAGCGGCATACTGCCCTCGCATGGTTTGCGACCGGGCGGCGTCTACACAGTGGGAAATAGTGGTCCCGAACCACGGTCGACAACGCATGCTCGCAATCCAAGGGCGTTGGAAAGTCAGACGTAATTTGGTCGCAAACCATCATCTCCACGTTATGTTTGCAAGCCCGCGGCGGGATTCGAACCATGGACCTGCTGCGCGGCAGTCCATAGCCAAAGCCACTGAGCTATCACTGCTTCGTAAATTGAGCTAACATGACAATGAGTCATAACTCAATTTATTCCTATCGTTCTTTAACCATCGTATTGGAATGGAGTGACATCTATAGTTCAACTTACGTTGTACTACAAAAAAGACTAATTTTGCAATTAGCTTTAGGTAAACTTGTTAATGATGACGCAACCCTATAAGTAATTTTAATATTTTTATGTTTGCAATATCGCATGCTCTGAAGATTACATCCCAAAATTACAAATTTTCCCTCTCGTAATTTTTTAATTTTGTTATGTAATCCGCAGAGTATGCGATATTACAAACATAACAATATTAAAACTAAATATGAAGTGTTGAAACTCGCTGAAATTCTGCGTGCATCCTTAATCATTTATGTATTATCCGATCAGTATTTCGATTTATTATTTATTATATGTCTATATTTGCAAAAATAATTCTCATACAAAACGATTGTTCCGAATAATTTTGGATTTAACTACATATAATTTTAAAGAAAACTGGGACAGGTATCTGCCAGACAGGTAGTCTGAAGTTTACACGACCCATGGTTTCGCTATACAAGTCGGTTCCACGTAGAGGCGAGCTTATTGTCATCTACCGAGCACACCAGACTCTAGACTAATACTGGAATTTTATTATCAATTTTCTTACTAGGATTGAACTCCGGACCACGTGATTGCCAATCGGTGATTTTGAAGTTCCCTACAAAAAACTATACTCTCAATTCGACTGCATTATTGTCATCTACTGATCACAGCAGTCTCCGGTCTAATACTGAAATTTCATTATCAAAGAACCCAATAACTTACCTTACTAGGATTGAACTCCAAACCACGTGATTCCCAATCGGTAATTTTTAACTTCCCTAAAAAAAGTAGGCTCTCAATTTGACTGCATGTTTATTTTTGTTACGTAGTTTCTGTGCCAATTTATAATTATCTATTCATATTTTTTATTAGAGATTCTTTTTTTCACAAACATTTCAAAACCATGGAGTACGGTTTGACTTATAAAATATAAACGAATTGTATTATATTATACTAAAAACACAACAAATAAGTGCCCCTGCCACGCCATGCCACGACACAAAGGGAAATGCCATAAGCATTCCTTTTATACAATCCACAAAGGAAATCGGGTTATAATGAGCAAAACGCTGTACCTATCTACCTACTTACGTATCATTACACAGCCCTTGAGGGCCAGCCGTAAATAAATACGGTAACGAGAAAAAAACAATGATTTATTTTTATATATTTATTTTGGCAGAAAAAGCATGTAAGTAGAATAAATGCAGTGGAGATGAGAGCATTGAGAAGCATGTTTGGACTCAAACGGAGTGACAGGATAAGGAACAGTTTGATAAAGGAACGATGCGGTGTGAATGAGGATGTAGTGACAAAAATCGAGAAAGGTATGTTAAGATGGTTTGGACATGTGGAGAGAATGAATTAAATGAGAATAACTATAAACCGACGTTCATTTATGAAAGGATCGATAAGTATAGATGAAGCGAAGGATATATGTAAGGATCGTAGTAAGTGGTAATCTGTGGTCTCTGCCTACCTCAACGGGAAAGAGCCGTGATTTTGGCCTTGAGCCTTTGAATTTCCTCACCTGATAGAATATATTGTTCAAGCTGACCGGAATTATCTGACCTTTAAGGACAGCTTGAAGCGCTCGTAGTGAAGTTTGCTTAGCCGTTCTTAACCGATCAGCTAAGTTAAGCAGAGCGTCCGCCGTGGTCTTAACTTGGATGAGTGACCACTATGGGTATTAAAATATTTAAAAATACATCAGTCTGGCGCATTAACACATCAGTTGTCTGGCACATTAAATCGTAAATCTGGCGTCAATCTGTTATCAATCGTGGACTGAACTGATGCCAGACTTTACGTGTAACTTCCAACTTAAGGTTTTAGTGATCTACTGGAAAACGCGTTTTGGGCGAACCGTTGTATAGAGATATGCTAGATTGTAGAACGAGTGCTTAAAACTAGCCACTTTTACCGTATATCATCTTAGTATGATAATGAATTCGGGGCTTAAATGGGTTTCATTCACAGGTTATACACTCTGCTTTTTACATTATTATGAGGAAAATAACGATACATATTATAAGTCTGACACAAACATTTAAACAACAACCTTTTAATTTTAGTGTCAGAATGACATGAAAATTTAAAATAGATGATTTGTCATGGTTGTTTTATTTTGTGTTGGGGATGCCAGATTGTCTAGGCAGGGATGTTTAGCAGAGTCCTCCACTTAGACAATCTGTTTTGAATCTCCAACTGTCCGTGATAGACGGAGCTAATATTTACAAGTATCTACAGGTACTCAACTTACATCAAGGTGATCTTGCTGCTTCCGAGGACCCCCTGGAAATCGCACAAGGAATATGTATTGGCCAATCAATATGAATTGTGACTTACCACTCGCAGGGGTTACGTGATGTTACGACGCACAAACAAATTTCACAACTCACAAGTAACAATTCAAGCGCCAGGTGAACGCAAAATGAGGCGGCTTTCTCGTATATCAACACAACAAAATCCACAACAAAATTATTACGAGGTAATTCAAGAAGCGCTGACATTGAACTCAATTGTAATACGAACAAGACAAAGTGACAAATCAAATTTTTATAAGAGCTAATTTTACACAGTAGAACGCTGCAAGACACGAACGTCAAAGACAAAGTAGAAGTCCGCGGGCTGCATTCCGAACATTTTGCTTTACAAATTTACCGCCAAGTCAAGCGGTAAATCGCATTTTTTTAAAGATTTTACATCACAAAACTGAGAGGACATGAAGACAGTCTTGATTCTTTCAAGGCAAGGAATATAAAAAAATATATATTTAATTTTCAATATTGTCGCTTATTTCCATTAGGTACCCTAATTATGTAATGTTTGTTAAGTAATTAAACGGCGATTTGCCTAAAAAGCCCCCGTAAAAGACCATTTAAAAGTGAAGTACCCTATTATTGGACATAGGAAAACACAAAACCCTCCGTCAACGGGCAGACAATAAAATTATTTACAACACGTTAACTGTTGAAGGGGCGCATAATCACGGGTTGCCATCCTCACGGATGACGAGCTCTGAATACTGTTTACGCGGTGATTTAATTGGGTTTAAACACCGTATGTTATTTAGTCACATTGTGAACTCTATTACTATGTAATTACGGCATTAATAACATCCTCATTCTGAAGAAAGGTGGGTTTTGTGATAGAAATTCCCATGTTGAAAACATCTAAACAAACAAAGTAAGTTACGAAATACAGATACTTAAGTTTAGACCGTAAGCAGCGGGCTATGTTTTGTGGCCAGTGTTTAGAAAAGATAAGAAATCGTTCCCTGGCTAATCGGCCACTCAATTTGGCCAATTGGCCAATCAGCGACGTTAAATATGACGTGATATGGTAGCCATAGATGCGAGAGGCAGGGTGGGTTGGCAGTATACCCTTGCGGCACTAAGGTTCTTACCGATGGCCAGGAACGCGACATTTTGATTAGTGAACAGTAGGGAGCCTTCATTTTGAGAAATACTCAAGAAACAATACATTGTTAATGTTTTAAGATTATTAAGTTAGGTAATAGTAGATTTGGTTCTTATTTATCAATTATTCTTGAGATTGGGTGACAATCTTGTGGTCTTCCTAGTAGTCTTTGTGCGAGTTCGTCCGGGGAAGTACTTTATCCATACCTATTTCTACCGACAAAAAGTAATGTTCGCACTTTACTGTATTTTTAGCCTAGAGATTTTATCTTATCTCTGAGAACATATTTATCTTGGAATTGGAATATATACATTATCTACTATATATTGTTACTTATTAATTAATAATTGCACTTTAGTCATGAATGAGTAGTTAATATATTAACTCAACAAGAAACCTTTACATTCAAGCTACAACAATGCATTCATAAACAATAATACACGGGTTATTAATTAACTAACTATTCAAAGAGCTCTCTTCAAGCATATAGATGGCAACTCCAACAACACTCCTTCTTTCGCAAATTTAACTTAACGAACCCGATCCACGAACATTAATTTACACGAAGTCAAACATAATTTACTGAGAGTCAGTCGGTCATTTATCTTAAATTCTAATTAAAATGCAAATCGCCCACAAAAAGATTTTATCCCACTACAAATTAAAATATAGGGCGACCCTATTCAAGCTTATCGCGTCGCGCGCAAGACCGCATGATAGCGGCCTCTAAAGGAACTATTCCTACATAATTTGCTCTAAAATTCGGAGCACGCTGAAAATGCCTCGTGAATCTACATCAAAGAAAATAGTCGCAGGAACTTTGCCCGTTTGAAATATTGTTGCAAAGGACTACGCTTCAAGCCGAGGTTTGAGACGAAATTTCACGAATAAAGAGCTATTTTTCGTCAAATTCTTGACGGTTGTTCCCACGATTGCTTCCCCTTTTGTAGTTTCATCGACAATTGTTACCATAAAGGCAGTGATGTGCAACACAACACCTTGCACCCAAGCGTAAGCTAATAGCTAGACGAAAAGCGGATGGATCTATAAGGCTACCAGTTTTGTAAGAAGGAATGGCCTGTAACCAAAGACCGGATTCCCACACAGAAACAGCGAGAATACGAGCACGATCTGCGATGCTAGAACACGTATTTAAAAGATCTTTCCGTGTTAGCTCGCATAGGGGCCGATCCCACTGTTTCTGAGATGACAAAATTTTTGGGAATTCAGTATTTGGACAAGCCAGTCTCCAAGTGTTTTTGGCCTCAGCCAGATATGCTACATCGAAAGAGCCTAAAGATCGTGCAAGAATTTTTTCTACTAATTTGTGTGTACTGTGTACAGAAGACAAAAAAGCTGGTAATGCCACACTAGAAATTTTGCGTATCCCTATGCCCCCCAACCTCACAGGGAGGGAAGCTTGCACCCAAGTCCTATCATCCATCTCAACATTCAAAACCGACACTAACGTATCTTTTACTAAGTTGTCTAAGCTTAACAAAAGCTCACTGTGTTGCCACAGCTGACAACATCTTAAATAGTATGTAAATTTAGGAACGAAAAGGCAAAATCTTATAATTGTAAAAGCCATATGGGCGTTAATTTTGGATAATCTGCTAGAAGCATTTCTAAACTTTTGAATTTGTTCTTCGACAAATGGTGATAAAGATTCGTTAAGAATCGGTGAACCCAAAAGACGAAGCGAACTTTTTTCTACTAATTTTATATTAGGCGCAAGTAAGTTGAATTTTTCAATAATCGAAACTTTATCCGGACAAGTATCACAAACAAAAAGTTCACATTTAGAAAAATTTAGTTCAAGGCCAATAACACGAAAATCGTCTATAAGTACTCGCAAGTCATCCAAAACCGTGTTCGCATCGCCTCCTAAGGTTCCGTCATCCAAATACCAAACGTTAAGTTTTGATTGGAGACGTTGAATTATTGAGTGGATCGCAAGGCTAAAAATGGCTGGTCCCAGAGGATCACCCTGTTGACATCCTACGGAAGATAAAATAACGTTATTTTGGTATGTTAATTTTGACGGTTTGCCGTAGCATTGCCAAAGAAAAGGGTATAATTCCGGAATTTTATCTTTCACTTCAGTCAAAAGAGTGCCTCTATCTAAAGAGTTGAATGCATTTTTAACATCCACCTTCAAAAGCACATCTCCACAATTTTGATCAAGAAATGTGCGAAGTGAATGTACAGCAGCCTCACAGCCACCCTGTGAACCAAAACCAAGTTGCAGTGGTTGAAAAAGATTACTTAAAAAAGCAACCTTTTTCCTACAACCGCATTTGGCTGTGAGGCGACGATAAGTGGTGCCTACTGCTATAGGCCTAATACCACCATCTTTTTTATTTAGGGCACATAAATTCGCACCGTACAGAATTTCGGTAATTTCATTGTTGACCTGACCCGACAACATCAAATTAACCAAAGCCGTCACATCCCTCAAAAGTGTCTCGCCTACCTCACCAGAACTAAAAGATAAAATATCTTTTAAGTGCTGAGGCGTGAGGCCATCAAGGCCACCGGCTGAGCCACTTAAAAAAGATGCCACGGCTGCAGAAACATCCTGTGGGGTCACCTCAACAATGTCTTGTATAGGAGATTCGGGAAGGTGGAGACCTGCAGTTGCAGGCGGATGCTTTTCAATTAGGGAATTCAACGTATCAGATGTAAAAGGAGCGATTGTATCACTCGAAAACAAGATGCGTGCCGCGTTTTTAATATCACCATCAGTAATTTTGTTTTCTACTAATTTAATAGTAGCTGAATCGAAATTATTTGTTTTTGTATTCCGCCGCAGAGGTGGAATGATTATAGTTGTGCCAAAAGATTGCTCTTCCCGTGCCCTGTATTTCACGCAGTTTTCCTTTACTCTAGTAGTAAGTGATTTTTTGTTAGACGGATCAAAATTCACGTGAAATACGTGGTACGGGAATGCTAGAAGATGCTCCCAGGCTTGCGTAGTATTAGTAGCCAAGACGTTTTTAATGGAACAAGATAAAGATTGGGCAACAGAAATTCTTGCACCCCGAGGTATGCGTTTTAATAAAGGAATGTTATTTTTGTACGAGCTTAAAACCTCCCAAAACGGTTTGGAAGGCGTAGCAGGGCTCGCAACACTGCTACTACTTACGTTTTGATTATTAATTGGTGCCGAAAGGGGAATTTCTATTTGTTTATGACACCTTGTTTGGTGAATTTTGAGGCCTTTATGACCTTTGAAATAACGAGCCTGGGGGCACTGCGGACACAACATCTGGCTATCTTGCGATACAAAGATCCCCGTTACAGCATTCATAGTTGGGGCACAAAGCATTGTTTACAAAATAAGGCAAAGCTTATCTTAGAATCTCTAGTGTGACGTCTCAACCCGGATGAAGGCTCGCGTCAACACCGTCGTCGTAGTGCGCGCGCCGGTGTCGCAGGCAGCGTTGCCATGGAAACAAAAATAACTGATTAGAAATTAGCTCGACAAGAAATGTCAAAAAGCTATTGAATAAATAAGCTACTGAAACTAACTACAGAGGCCCAAACGAGCCCCACAAACAATACCTCGCAAAATTCCACTAGGAAGAATGCGGGTGATGGGCAGAAAATGCCTATCTACTATCTGAAAATAAAATTAATTATTTTTTGAAAATAAATCTGAAATTTACTGACCTGTCACGTTGATTGTCAAGTTGTTTTTTCAATTAAAGGGTGACTTAAAAAAGAATGATAAAAATAAAAGAGGGAAAGTATAGAATGATTATAATATCATTTAAAACATAAAAGGTTGGGCTCTCGTTATATCTCACTTAATTATAGGAATGTATAAAATTAGCCTACAAAGAAAGTTAAAAAAATAAATAGGAAATAAAAATAAAGAGAAAATCTAGCCGGCGGAATTTATGTGGAACCAGGGGCGCTTCGCCAGGAACGTAGAATAGATAGCAGCAGAGCAGAAGCGGGTGCGCCTCTTTGCAGGAGAATGGAGGCAGGCACACCTCACCAACACTTCGCCAGGAACGTGCGTAGAGAACAGCAGAGTAGACGCGGGTGCGCCTCTCTGCATGCAGGAGAGTGGAGGCAAGCAGAGGTAGGAGGGCCTCACCACAGGAAAGAGGAGGCAGGTACACCTCACCAGCACCTGGTCACCTTGATTTGCTGATCCGCGTATGTGCTTGTGGACTGACTCCGGTGAGCTGGTGGGAGAGAAAGGAATTAAGAACGGAGATAAGGGTGGCCGCGCTTGAGGGGCTTCGCCACGTAGCTCCCACCAACTTCAGGAGCACCGGATGTAGGGCCGCGTCGAGAGGGCTGCGCCAGTCTAGTCTTCCAGTGTTGGACCAGCAATCTTCTCAGGTGACTTCAGTTGTTCAGTGAGGGTTTCTTCCTGTACTGTATTTTAATTTTAGACTTTCTTGAAATCCAAGCAAAGAATCCTCGAAGAAGCCGAATGTTCCGTTTATATAGGGCCGCCTGGCTTTAAAATCGGAACCAAGAACATTAGGTTTTAATTCTTAGTTGCTAGCAATATTTGACATAAAATCACCAAATTTTGAATGCAACCTCATAAATTTTAGAAGAAATCGTCGTTTGACAACGCAATTTTGACTCAAGACAGTGTCATTTTTGACATGTTTACATTTGTGGAAAACCCAAAATATGAGGATAAATACTATGAATATAGTAAAAACAAACATACCAACGTATAGAGAAAAATGCGACTGATATAATATCAAAAATCACAAAAAATAAGTGATTTAGGCTATAAAACAGGTAACCGTTGTAATTACTATCATAAAAATACTGTTTCTAGATAGAACAATGCATTCCACACATCACCAGCTAAAAATTTCATAAAACCATTCATTTTTCCCACAGAAACATCAACTCGAAAATGTATGATGTTGAAACGAAAACTTATCTAGTTTTCTCGTTTTGGCTTGCAAAGCCCTAAGCAAACAAAGGAAAAGTTATCAGCATGTCTAGAACCAAAAATCAGCACAAATCTGCGTCATATTCTATTCATTTTGTAAATTTTCAGATAAAAGCTTCAGTGTCCAGGATAATAAGGACTTATTAAAGTCGCAAAGAGCATATAACGAGATGAAATAAACCTATATATATGAAAATCAAAAGTAAAAGAATAGTACCACTCAAGTAGCAAATATATATAAACACAAGAACTTATTTACGAGAAACAACTAAAATCTACGTGGAAAAACTACCATAAGAACCATCTAGAGCTCAATAAGAATCCCTATAACTATACGCACAACGAAACGTGCGCATAATATGAGTAATATGTACATATTTGAGTGAGGCAGTGCTGAGTATATAATGTACCAAGTTGCAGACATATACCTACGTTTAGAATGAAATCAAGTATAAAGCATCATCAGATAAATTATGGAAATGATTGTTAGTACAAACTATATTATTATTACACAAAAGAAATGCTTAGTGAAAAATTAAAACCCTACATATTCCCCAAAACCCCGGAAAAAAAAATTAAAATAACTAATATTTTAATTTTTTTTATAGAGAGTATCTACAATAAATGAAAATTACAAGTAAAGATTAATAACTGTACAAGAAAATATTACAAGAAAGATCTCATATTTGAGATTTAAGTTAAAATCTAGAGCTGTATGTTACAGTAGTTTAATACGAATAAGTAAGATAAGAATTACCTCACAAGAAATATAAGTGAAAATCAAGTGCTGTTTAAGATCAGCAGTCATAGAAATAATATAAGAAAAACCTCATATTACAACTGAAAACCAAGAGCTTGTTTTAAAAAAAAAAAACAGGCATAAAAAGTATAAGAATTATCTCATATTCGAGATAGAAGTCAAAATCTAGAGCTGTTCAAGAACAGTTATAGAATTAAAAGCAAGACAAGAATGAACTTATATTAGAAATATAAGTTAAAGTTTAGAGCTAAATAGAACAAGCATAAAGGATACAAGAATCGAATATTTGAAATATAATTGCAAGACCCTACAAGCAATAGAATTGGCAACGGACTTCGAAAATGACTAGTAAATGTTAAAGACATGAAACTCTTTCATACCAGACCTGTCATTCCAATATATATATATAAATAAGTTAGATATATAAATGCAAGTATGGCTTATTTTACGAGTCCTGCAACCGCTCGATATAGATAAATATAAATGCATGAAAGGCATATTTTACGAGTTCTGCGTCCGCTCGACATGGATGGCTTATTTAACGAGTTCTGTGTCCGCTCGATATAGATAAATATAAATGCATAGATGGCTTATTTAACGAGTTCTGCGTCCGCTCGGCATAGATGGCTTATTTAACGAGTTCTGCGTCCGCTCGATATAAATAAATATTAATAATAAGCTTTCACATGACCTCATTCCTCATCACACATACAATTGGGAACAGAGCTCACACTCAGTGGCTTCAAAAACCCTTCCATGTCAGAACCACACCGCAAATTACGAAACCGATAACCTATCAAAAAGCTTATGAGGGTGCATTCAATTACAATTTAAAATTATAAGAACTTAACAAAATATTATGTTATTTTACTGTACAACCTAAATAAAATATCAGAGATAATGTAAACAGAGCGGTTTGAACTTATTCAATTGTTGCCAGTAATCCTAAATTTTTAGTATATGTATATGTCTCAACAAAAAAAAATTGTGCCAAAGAAATATTGATTGAATTACTTTTTAGTCATGCTATACCTTCTGTATAAATAAGGAACTTACCACATGACTTGCACTTAACTGGCATTGTGATGTGGCAGCCAACCGCACAGAGACAACAAGACACGTTCAGCAAGCAGTACAGTAGCAACAAAACGGCAACAGCTCGAAAAAATTCAAACAGCAACTAAGGAGAAAAGCAATATAAAAAAAAGTTAAAACAAGGTATAAAGTATCATGTAAGAAATTATAAAATGTATGTAAAATAATGTACAAAATATATGATATATAACGAGAGACAAAAAAAAAAATAAAGTTAATGCCAAAGAGAGCCGAGAGAAATATGAAATACGAGCGTATTTATTTTAGAATTTAGAAGATATAGGAGGGGGGGTGGGTTATTTTAAAGTTGGGCGCCAAACTGTCACGTAATAGAATTGTAGTGTGACTTAAAGGGTGACTTAAAAAAGAATGATAAAAATAAAAGAGGGAAAGTATAGAATGATTATAATATCATTTAAAACATAAAAGGTTGGGCTCTCGTTATATCTCACTTAATTATAGGAATGTATAAAATTAGCCTACAAAGAAAGTTAAAAAAATAAATAGGAAATAAAAATAAAGAGAAAATCTAGCCGGCGGAATTTATGTGGAACCAGGGGCGCTTCGCCAGGAACGTAGAATAGATAGCAGCAGAGCAGAAGCGGGTGCGCCTCTTTGCAGGAGAATGGAGGCAGGCACACCTCACCAACACTTCGCCAGGAACGTGCGTAGAGAACAGCAGAGTAGACGCGGGTGCGCCTCTCTGCATGCAGGAGAGTGGAGGCAAGCAGAGGTAGGAGGGCCTCACCACAGGAAAGAGGAGGCAGGTACACCTCACCAGCACCTGGTCACCTTGATTTGCTGATCCGCGTATGTGCTTGTGGACTGACTCCGGTGAGCTGGTGGGAGAGAAAGGAATTAAGAACGGAGATAAGGGTGGCCGCGCTTGAGGGGCTTCGCCACGTAGCTCCCACCAACTTCAGGAGCACCGGATGTAGGGCCGCGTCGAGAGGGCTGCGCCAGTCTAGTCTTCCAGTGTTGGACCAGCAATCTTCTCAGGTGACTTCAGTTGTTCAGTGAGGGTTTCTTCCTGTACTGTATTTTAATTTTAGACTTTCTTGAAATCCAAGCAAAGAATCCTCGAAGAAGCCGAATGTTCCGTTTATATAGGGCCGCCTGGCTTTAAAATCGGAACCAAGAACATTAGGTTTTAATTCTTAGTTGCTAGCAATATTTGACATAAAATCACCAAATTTTGAATGCAACCTCATAAATTTTAGAAGAAATCGTCGTTTGACAACGCAATTTTGACTCAAGACAGTGTCATTTTTGACATGTTTACATTTGTGGAAAACCCAAAATATGAGGATAAATACTATGAATATAGTAAAAACAAACATACCAACGTATAGAGAAAAATGCGACTGATATAATATCAAAAATCACAAAAAATAAGTGATTTAGGCTATAAAACAGGTAACCGTTGTAATTACTATCATAAAAATACTGTTTCTAGATAGAACAATGCATTCCACACATCACCAGCTAAAAATTTCATAAAACCATTCATTTTTCCCACAGAAACATCAACTCGAAAATGTATGATGTTGAAACGAAAACTTATCTAGTTTTCTCGTTTTGGCTTGCAAAGCCCTAAGCAAACAAAGGAAAAGTTATCAGCATGTCTAGAACCAAAAATCAGCACAAATCTGCGTCATATTCTATTCATTTTGTAAATTTTCAGATAAAAGCTTCAGTGTCCAGGATAATAAGGACTTATTAAAGTCGCAAAGAGCATATAACGAGATGAAATAAACCTATATATATGAAAATCAAAAGTAAAAGAATAGTACCACTCAAGTAGCAAATATATATAAACACAAGAACTTATTTACGAGAAACAACTAAAATCTACGTGGAAAAACTACCATAAGAACCATCTAGAGCTCAATAAGAATCCCTATAACTATACGCACAACGAAACGTGCGCATAATATGAGTAATATGTACATATTTGAGTGAGGCAGTGCTGAGTATATAATGTACCAAGTTGCAGACATATACCTACGTTTAGAATGAAATCAAGTATAAAGCATCATCAGATAAATTATGGAAATGATTGTTAGTACAAACTATATTATTATTACACAAAAGAAATGCTTAGTGAAAAATTAAAACCCTACATATTCCCCAAAACCCCGGAAAAAAAAAAAAATAACTAATATTTTAATTTTTTTTTCTTGGGTGCAAGGTGTTGTGTTGCACATCACTGCCAGTGTGGTACTGCAGTTGATCAACTCGGTCACCATGGCCTCTCCTGCTCTCGAAGTGCTGGTCGAATTTCCCGCCACGCCAGCCTTAACGATATCATTCGCCGGGCTTTTACCAGCGCCAATGTTCCAGCTATTCTCGAACCGAATGGTCTGATGCGTGACGATGGTAAAAGACCTGACGGCATGACTCTGGTTCCGTGGAAGTTAGGACGGCCCTTAGTGTGGGACGCTACGTGCGTGGACACTTTAGCGCCGTCACATCTTTCTGAAACCAACGTGAGGGCTGGCGCTGCGGCTACTTCGGCGGAGCAACTCAAGCGGCGCAAATATGCTAACCTCGGTATGGGTTACATATTTGAGCCGTTTGGTGTGGAGACGTTGGGTCCGTGGGGACCGGGAGCTCATCGTATTTTCCAAAACCTATCTGAGCGCTTGGTCGATGCGACGCGTGATCAAAATGCTGGCACATATTTGGCTCAACGAATAAGCATTGCAATTCAACGGGGCAATGCTGCCAGCATGCTGGGCACGCTGCCAACTGGGAGTGGGCTGGAGCATTTGGACTGCCTATGAGTCTGCTATGACTTATGGGTGTCTAAATGCTTTTATTGTAGTAGCTGTAGTGTTGTATATAGTTCATAGTATTTTGTTTAATAAAGGCATACCGCCGGTAAAAAAAAAAAAATGTCAAACGTCATCTGACACCATAAAGGCCATTGAAGTATAACAGATTTATTTGACGGAACTGTTGTCCAATCTATTAATATTGGATTAACAGCGTTAATTGAAATTCAATTAGGAGTGCTAACAGTAAATTAACAAACGCCGAAATCTGTTGAAACTTTGAAATACAAGGACATCAGTACAAGAGAGAAAGTAGAAACTATTGTCCATCCAACTCCGTTTGCACAGGTCTGTTCATTGTCTCATTCTATTGAAAATCAAATTCACCGTCCTTCGCCCGAACAAAATTAACGGGAAAACGCATAAATTAAGGCGAGTTAAGACAAACTTCCTCTAGAAAGTTTCATTCAAAGAGGTGAGCTCTTTTGAGGGATTGTTCTATTGAACTACGGGTGAAGTTGGTATTGTCTGCGGTTGAATTTTAAACTCGCTATTTCTTGTAGAATAAAGGACGGATTGGAATATTGTCGGGTTCGAGGGTGGCAAATCAAAGTTGGTACCGGTTGTATGCTAATGTAGGGCTCCCATCGGAAAGATTCTGGTATTCCGCCGGATTGGATGGAGAATCATCGGAATATTTATTAGTCATGGGAGTTGATCCCGACTCGGTTTGTTATTGTGGTATCAGGAACTCTCGTAAACATGACCTCTAATCAAAGTTGTCAGTTTTGGGTTAAGTTAATTTGGAATCGTTAAATTATTGTATGAAGTTGTGTTGTGTTTAACTTTAGTATAAACCACAATGTTTTGATGATGTTGAGATGAAAACGTTTATGGTTTACTTTTGACTTCAGATCTTTCTAATTGCTTTTTTGGTTGTTCTTTATATTAAAAAATAACCAAAAAAGCAAACTAGAAACAAAAGAAACAATTTTTGTTCTATTTTTTTATGGCTGATATATCACTATCTCTCCTAATAGGAAGTGATCAGTGGTCAAAAGTGTTGTTCAGACTAACCAAGAATCACTGGCTCTCACGTACAGCTGTCGAAGCACAGCTGCTTGGTAACAGATTTTCTAATTGAAGGTGGTAGCTAGCCAGGCCGGCATTCGCTAATTTCCCTACCACCATTCTGTAATGATTGGCATCCTAATATAACAAACGGGACCGACGGCTTTACGTGCCCTCCTTAGCACGGAAGCGCTCATTAGTAATGTCACTACCCATCCCAGTCATGACCGCGGCGGACGTTGATTACAATAGCCGATTGCTGAGCAAATTTCGCTGCGAGCGCTTCAAAATCGCTGGTCTATTTTTCGCCACGTATTTTATTGTTACTGTATTAGCTGGATAGTGGACATAGCCTCCACCATTAAAGGGGGGTTTGCCGTAATCAAAATGCTTGGCAGGCGTCTCCAAGGTCGCAGTTTAAGATTCAGTCCGGCAGTAGGCGCCGCTGCCCATCTGCCGTTATGTTATCCTTAGTCTCTTACGACCCTCATAGTTAGCAATGGTTGCGGGCGGGGGTATAATATTCTAGTCCGGCAACCCACGGCTATATATACTAATATTAACAAATACTAGTATTCATATATAAGTTATGGAGCACAAAGTTACAAAAAATGTGCTCCAGTAATTTGTAATATATTATTTTCGCTTAGCACACGATAGTGATTGTAATCAAATTTAGATATATATTTAATACTATTTTATGGTTTAACGAGCAAAATTGTATTGTATCCATTTTTGGTAGTATAAAATTGATCATGAAGTTTGAAATTTTTATCTTCCCCATGATCATCATAATGTACGATATTTAATAACTTTCTGAAAAAATAATGAATTCGCCTTATCAGTTGTAAATTTATGTCGTTTTTAGGGTTCCGTACCCAAAGGGTAAAAGCGGGACCCTATTACTGAGACTTCGCTGTCTTTCCGTCCGTCCGTCCGTCTGTCACCAGGCTGTATCTCAAGAACGGTGATAGCTAAACAGTTGAAATTTTCACAGATGATGTATTTCTGTTGCCGCTATAACAAAAAATACAAAAAAATTGCCCACGTGCGAGTCAGACTTGCGCACGTTAAAACAAAAAAGGTATGAAAAAAAATATAAAAATAATATAAAACATATATGAAGTTAAATGTTGTATAGCTAATGGTACGGAAACCTTCGTGTGCGAGTCCGACTCGCACTTGGCCGATTTTTTCTATTGTGTTTTTAAGAGATTGAAGCCACTTTGAAGATTTTGAAATGTTAAATTTTTATTTTTCCTTTCTGATATTTTCTAAGAAAAAATTAATTTCGATTGGTCCAACTTTTTAGCCTTCCATACCTAAAGAGCTAAACAGATCACTATAATTGAGACACCACTATTTGTCTGTCTGTCTATTAAAGTGACTATTTACCCACCTTAAATTTAGATATTGGATTTAGATTTTAATAAAAAAAAAATACTATGAACTGTATACAACACTACAGCTACTACAATAAAAGCATTTAGACAAACTATAAGTCATAGCAGACTCATAGGCAGTCCAAATGCTCCAGCCCACTCCCAGTTGGCAGCGTGCCCAGCATGCTGGTAGCATTGCCCCGTTGAATTGCAATGCTTATTCGTTGAGCCAAATATGTGCCAGCATTTTGATCACGCGTCGCATCGACCAAGCGCTCAGATAAGTTTTGGAAAATACGATGAGCTCCCGTTCCCCTCGGACCCAACGTCTCTAAACCAAACGGCTCAAATAAACTGCTGTAACCCATACCGAGGTTAGCGTATTTGCGCCGCTTGAGTTGCTCCGCCGAAGTAGCCGCAGCGCCAGCCCTCACGTTGGTTTCATAAAGATGTGACGGCGCTAAAGTGTCTACGCAAGTAGCGTCCCCCACTAAGGGCCGTCCTAACTTCCACGGAACCAGAGTCATGCCGTCAGGTCTTTTACCATCTTTTATCATCGCTTTTAATTAGCTGGAATAAAAATTCGTTTCAGTAACTTTTTAAGAGGGACTATAATACAACACAAGGCGAAAGAAAACTTTTACGCAGCATGTCTTCATCTAGAGCCCAATGACTAGAATATAATATATTTTTGTTATTTTATCTACATAAATAAATGGAGGAGCGTTTATGATAACTAATATTTATAATCAATTAAGATTTTTTCAAAGTAAAAACAAACCATCATGAGTTTTGTCCATAATTATTATTTAGCAACTGGTTGGCATTCACGTAATATTTACTGGTTCTTTTCTGCACTTATTGCGAATTATAATAGTTCAGAAAGTTTCCTTTACGTTACAAACCTGACATTTTTGACGACTGTTTTACTAAAAATGTAAATAAACTATTTTTATAAAGGATTCATTCATACAAATGGTTACAAGCGGCAAAAAATCGTTCGTTGTGGCGTTCTATGGGGGAGGTTTTGTTCAACAGTGAACATCTTCCAGCTGATGATGATGAGGAAAAAATGGGGGTCTTCAAAGTGGTTAGGCTTTAGACAATTTGTAACAAGGGTCTATCTGTACTGTAACAGCCGGATCGTCCACTGCTGAACACAGCCTCCCCAATTAAGGGCGTAATTGCCATAATCCCCATGCTTGGCAGGCGTCTTGGGGATCGCAGTGTAAGTTGGCAGTTCATTAGAAGGCGCTGCCGCCCACCTTCCAGTATTTAACTTTAGTCGCCTCTTACGATACACTTGGGTTGATATAGGGAGATGCAATTCTGACCCGGCACCCCACGGGGCAACAAGGGTCTATCGCAAAACCTAAAATAGTTTGGAATCTGAAATTTTTACATTATTATGAACCATATTCTTTATTTCACCAACAAAAACTGAAAACGTGGATACATAGCCCACGAAAATCCGATCCATTGTGCCGATATAATGAAATTGCAATATTATGTGATTATAATTGCATTGAGTAGGTACGAAAATAAATCAATGGTATGTGTGTGTTATATACTGTTATTTTATTTTATTACTTTATTTTATAAATTTAATAATGGAGATTTTAATGGATGGGTAGGACAAAGCGAGATGGATATGAAAGGGTTCTTGGTGCTTTTAGGGATGAACGAGTGATTGAGAATGGTCTAAGTTTGCTTGATTTGTTTCTTGAATGGAGTATCTGCGTGGCAAACACAATGTTTGATCACAAGTAGATCCATTTGTTTACAAGGGAAGAAATGAACGGAAGTATTGGAAGGAGAACTCCTAGACGAACGTTTCGAAATCAAATTGAGGACTTTATGAAAAAAGGACAGGTCAGGAGTACCCTAAACCGACGCTCATGTATGAAGGGATTGATGAATGTAGATGAAGCGAAAGAGATATTCAAGGATCCTAGCAAGTGGAAATCTGTGGTGTCTGCCAGATTTCTTGGGATTGTCATTATGTTAATACTACTACTGGGCAACATGCCAATTATTTATAATTATGCGTTTTATTTTCTCACCTCTTTTTCGTCGGGGTAACTGAAGGTTTGTTGTTAGGAATGTTGTTATGAAGATAGGAAAATGGTGCCTTATGTTTATTTTATGCCACAAAGCATAAGTACCAATTTCTATAGTTGAGTTCCTCCAAAATTATACATTTAAAACTAGCTATCTACGTGCAATTGCATTCTCCACCAGTAAGAAGTGATTTATAAATCAACCGCTAAAAGAGCTTCTAAAACACGACATCGCCGTAGCAGCTAATACAGCACGAGAGCACGAGAGCACGCAGGGTATATTTTAGACGAACGCCACCATACAAAACTCAGCTCCAATCTGATTTTAATAATAGCGAATAAAACTCAATGATTTTTTACCTACGTAATCACTACCCTAATATCAAGGTTTGTGGTGCATCAGATTTTCATTAAATTATACAGTTTTGAAATTACACTAGCTCAAAAACTCGTAATTTTAGATAAAAGAATGACCCATTTTTAAGCATCTCTTTCAAGAAAAATAAGCACGTTTTTAATATTTCTAATGCACCACAAACATGGGGAATATAATGAACTTTCTATAATGGGAAATTATTTATACATGTGTACTATACTTTTTAAATAAATCTGGAGCTATGAACAACTGGCTCAAACTCCTAAAAACGAGTGCTATATAATAAAAGAAATAATTATTAGTCCAAAAGAAAAAAGATTTAAACCAGAAACGATAGGTCTAATAATACACTATATTTACATGCGAGTTTTTTTAATAACAAGTTGAGTTTATATAAAAGTTCATGCTTTGGACGGCGGGTATATGTCCCTACCAAATCGGTTGACCAGATTCTTCTACAAACTTGTAAACAAAGTACTCGTACTACATATTTCCACAACATCAACGATCGAATTAACTTCACTTCATTGATGTTTTTCGGGCACGTCGGGAGTGACATGTTCGTATGATCCTAGTTAATTATCAATACTAAGATATAAGTGATGTGAGTGGGCATGTATATACGTGTACCGAAGTGGGGGAATTGGTGCTGATTGTTGCTAGCCATGTGGCCAATTATGAATTATTCTCCGGCCGCACGTTTGTTAGTTATCGCACAAAAACATTAATTTATTTTTGTGCAGTAGGATAAAACTATCTTATGTCCTTTAGTTCTTCCCCGCGTCTCAAACTATTTCCATACCAAATTTCATCCAAATCGGTACAGTAGTTTTGGCGTGAAAGTGACACAGACAGATTGATAGACAGAGATACTTTCGTATTCATAATATTAGAATGCATTAACAAAGAAAATAAAATAATGTCTATTCGTATAGTTTGTAGCATGTCGGTTAGCTTGTTTGCTTGCTCGTGCACGCGTGCCCACATAAGTATAATTATCTATATAAAGTTGCAGTTTTAAAGATTACCTATTTGTAAATTCATGATAACTCTTTATTTTATTGGAGTACAAAGGTGTCCGTTCGATACATTTTGTTTTTGCAGAATGTACATCTATTTAAATCAAAATCCAGTTCAAAACTACAGTACATTGAGTAGTAAGTAAGGAATTACGATTGAGACTCTAGTAGAAACCCGGAGTTAAAGACTGAGGGCTCTCTGAGTCGTGGTTCGTAATACCCGTACCGCCACATCACATTTGCGAGTAAATAATTATGAATTATAGCTCTAATACACAAGTTAGCACAACTATTATTACGAAATACCTACTTGAACTTTTTTTTAAGCGGATGGCAGGCTTTACCTACACCACAGATTAAGTTTAATTTTTAATTATTATTTATTACAAATGTTTCGTTCAGAAACGTTAAGGGCAAATAATTACGTAGAGAGTAAAAAAAAAATCGATGTTTTGATCCAAAAAAATATTAATACGATTATTTAGGATATTAGTTGAATATTTTAGTAATATGTAGCAAGATTGCAATGAAATTTCTGTTTAGATAACGTTTTAAGACAATTTTTCAATTGCGTGTAAACTCCTAGCTTGAACTTGCATGACATGTGTGCTGTGCTATAAATTAAAGAAAAAAATACTTACCGACCTTGGGTTTATTCATTAAGAAGAAAGCTCGAGGGTTTTATATGGGGCATTACGGCCAAGTTAACCTGTATGTTTAGATACTGTGCAAGTGTGATGAAAATCATATTTTTGTTATATACATACCTATTGTACACTTAGTTGATATAATGCTTGTATAGTAGTTTATGCAACTGTCATATAACAGAGGATATTAAAACATGAGTGTAGGTTTTTGAAACGAGCCGCTGGCGAGTTTCGAAATAAGATTACACGAGTGTTTTAATACCTAATTATATGCAGTTGCATACACTACTTTATTTAATCTCATGGCTATATTAATTTTTTTTTTACCTGTATTTCAACTCTCTGTGGCTATACGCTTTTCTTGATTTTTCTGGCAAAAGACTATTCGTCAGTTTCGTAGCTGTTTCTAGAATGTCAGGTGGAGTTAAATCATCAGTATCGTGGGTGTTGCTTGACATTTTTGCTACTAAAGTTTTATCCAACAAAATATTACTCAAATTCGTATGTACGAAATAGTGCCAAAATGGAAAAAGTCTGTTATTGGTCTATTGGCTCGGAACCAGCGCAGCGCGTTGCGCGCGCATCTCGCTCACCATAGATAATGTGTACTTAAATTGAATTGAAACCTCCTTGGTCGGGACACACTGTACTTTAATAATTAAAAAATTTAAATATTATAAATAAAACCGGCAAAAACACTCACAATAAAACCGGCAAAAACACTCACAATATGTGTGAAACTCACGAGAATTTCATTTCAAAAATTAAAAAATTGTTTTAAAGCATTGTTTTGTTAGGAGAACAATGCTTTAATTTAACTTTTTAATTTTCTTAAAGAAGTATGTACATAAAATATGCCAATAAAAGTCTGTATTTCATTTCATAATTAGAATATTACCGAATGAGATTATATAAGTGTGTTTTATGCAACTAAAATAAAAAAAATAGGATACTATAAAGCCATCTTATCTTCTGTTCCCTATACACTAAACCACACTAAACACTTGCATTTCCTCAGTTTTGTTTGAAACAATTCACCCGTGGTGTCGCAGTAGACTCGGCGATAAACGGAAACTCAAGCAAACTTGTGACAGCGCACTCTAATCTTCCTCGACTTCGAGGACTTTAAACAGATTGTCACGAACAGCTGTATTTACACTTGACATTAAAAGGTTCGAGCCAGGAGTGGTCACGTGAGTATGTCATAGATTGTAGATTACAAAAATATATTGGGATATTTTTTAATTGGGTTTTGGTGGTAACCGTTCTACTCAAGAAGGCACGTCCATATTTTATTGGGTGTAGTTGCCACTACTACCTACCCAAGTCATCTTTTAATATGTTATTGTTTTAATGCTTGTACTATTAGTTTTTACTCCCACGCTAAGACTTCGTGCACAAACGAGGCCTGCCTACTGGCAGGCTTTTGAGATTTGCCATAATGCCCATGCTTGGCAGGCGTCTCGTCGATCACAATAGAATTTGCCAGTTCTTCAGAAGGCGCTGCTTCTCGCAAGCAAGCTACGCTACGGAAGCTATACTACTATAGAAAACTACTATCAAAATTACTGCTACTATCCATAATCAAATAGGCCTAGAGGTAAACCAAGACGAAGATGGCAAGATGATGGCGTAGAAACAGCAAGGGAGACGCGGATGAGATTCGCGCAAGAAAGATTTAAGTGGCAATAATGAAGGCAAAATATATTCATATATATATAATTACTAAAACATTTATATTTATAATTATTTTAGTACATTAAGGGCGTGTTTCAGAATGTTCGAGTAAGTTCCGGTTTTACTACCCCCAACATATTTATTAAATAAAACACTATCTGTGCGTTTCACAGTCATCGATTTAGCCTATCCATCGGTTAAAACATGAAAGGCGCTGCATGTTAACTGTCATTTTTATCATTCAGCTATTTTATGTGTTGCATAGCAACCCGAAACTTTATGAGGACATTCTGAAACGGGCCCTTAATATTTTTATTTTTCTAATTACGCATACTTTGCTCATTACATTGCAAAGTTACAAATTTACGAGAGCAAAAATTTTAGTCATGTGCGGGATTCAACCCGCGTCATCCATCCCTATAGCCGGGGTAAGCTAACACACTGTTACAACGTAAGTTGAGCTATAGGTGTCGCTCCATCCCGATACGATGGTTAAGGAGCGAGAGGAAAATATTGAGTTATGAACCATTGTCATGTTAGCTCAGTCGGTCAGAGCATACCCTGACTAAAAGAGTGGGTGACGTGGGTTTGAATCCCTCGCATGTCTATATTTTACCCTCTCGTAAATTTGTAATTTTGCAATGTAGTCAGCAAAGTATTCGCAATAAAATATACATAAAATACAAATAAAATTTAATGTGAAGGATACATATACATACGAGTACATACAACTAGAAAATGAAATAAATCCCAAGATTTAAGTAGAACAAGTACCTAAATACAAATCCGTCTTCGATATTTTAGGATTACTCTTAGGTCCGTGTCACAGGGAGTCAAACTTCTTGCGACGGAGATAAAAGTTTCAAGATGATCACGACTATACGACTAGTGGAAATATTGTCACCAGAACATCTAGAGCTTCAACATAGTCCTGTTAGCGGTTCAAATATATGGCGAGAAGAATTAGTAGTTTGAATTACGGGTCTCACGAGACTGGTCTTCGCGAGTTGTTTATTAACGTCAACCCGCTTGGAAGCTAATTCGCGCAAGGACTGACAAATTTAATAACAAATAATGAAGTATATGAAGCTTTGCAAGCGCCTGCTGTCTTTAGATATTATTTATAACAGGCCTAATATTTCGCAGACAAAATAATGGTAATTAGGTGTTTGTGGCCTAGTATTAAAATGGTCTGGTAATTGTCTAAATAAATGGAATTACAGCAATTAAAGCATTGTATATTTAAAGGCATTATATAAATCGAAATAAATAAAAATTGGTATGATGATATATACTCATTTTCAAGCATATCTTTTTTTTAATAGGATTGTGACGGAACGAGCACGGGGCCTACCTGATGTTAAGCGGTAACCTCTGCCTATAACAAATGTATGCACCCGTCTTCCTGAGACATGCAGTTGTTAAATTTAAAAAATCGTATTGTGCTTTAATGCTTTGCTGACACACATACATACAAATTAAAAATTGCATACAAAAAAGAAAAACTTAGTAAAATGTCTATGCAACATAATACTATTTTAAAAAAACAGTATTTATCTACGCATCCGTCCCATGCGTGGACTCGGAATCGGAGCAAAATTCACGAAATTGATGTCCCCTCGAAATCATCAAATTCCAACTCCGAATATTTTGCATCAAATGAAGATCAGCTATTAACACGCCTGTGCCATTATATTTCTATCAGCAACTAAATTTTACCCTAGAAAATGTTAACCTGAAAATCACAAAAATGATTCAGAAATATTATGAATATAATAAAATGTTAAGAGCCTAGATATACTGTTTCTCAAAATTTATTAGTTTAAAATGAGAAAACAGGGGTAAAAGAAACGACAATGAATGACTTATTTTCCTTTTCTCACACACTACCTTTTCTCTTAATACATACAGTAATAAGTATGTACTTCTTATTAACAGTGAATAGTGCATAAAAAAAATCATTTTAGCCGAGACGTTAAACGGCCTGAGCCAAAAGCGATGGTTGATATTTAAGTCGAGGCTAAAATGGATTAAATTCATGAGTTATACATTAACTCAGTTTCGCAATTTATAATATTACGAGTAAATATATCCAAAATATTGTAAGTAATGTCACTTTAATGAAATAAATCAGAAATGTAAAATAGAACCTATGCAGGCAAATTTTATACATTAAATATATTTATCTATATAGCTTTGTTACAAAACTGAACCTCTTTGAATAATTATATAAAATTTTAATTTACATGCAATTGTGCTTAAAAGCAGGCTTTTATGCACTAGAAAATAAAACGCCGATATAGACTGCTTACACCGGGAATAAACAAGAACTTTACAAGCATGGTTTTTACTAAATGTCATATTCTCGTAAGTTAATATATCATTTATCACCTTACCATTTAATAATTTTTATCTTTATTTCGATTCGCTTGTTTTGCGTGCAACTTCACGTATTACCATCCTAACTTCGAGTAAAGACGCACAAAACTATGGTATTTCAGTCAAATTCATATAATATTTCGAGCTCCTTATGAAAGGCATAATATTGTAAGCCATAATATATATATTCAACAAATTATATACAGGGTTATTGGTAAAATGCTAAAAACCTCTTAGGGTTGACTTCGGCTAGTCCTAACAAACATTTTGAGACGTTTTATTTTAGTTTTGAAAAAAAATAAAGTTTTTTTATGAAATAAGTACGAAGCCCACCTGATGTTAAAATTCTCTTGTGCCTATAATGTATTATTTCATATTTTTGATCGATGTAAATATTCAAAACTCTATTAAAATGGAGCACGGCGCGGTACAGTGTTGCCGCGGTGGACGCTCATGGTTCGTAGTAGGCATTAAAACAATAAAAATAATAAAATAATATACGTCTTCATAGCGTAAGTGACGTAGGTAGATAAAAAAATACAAAATTAACTGGCTGGTTTAGACGGCATATAGTGAGATAACAAATTAGTTTTTCTTCTAATCCCATCGAGTAGGGTATCAAGGCTTTAAAAAACGATTCTATAAATATATTCTATAACTTGCAGTTAGAATTTCAATGGAACGTTAAAACATTGAATGAAAATAAATAATTTGCAGTATAGTTGTAGGTGCAATGAAAACAACCTACTCGCTGTAATAATTTATTGAACGACCTAACACGTTAAAATATATAATAAAGGGGCAACAGCTAGGTAGAAAGTAGTGCCGCGACAGCGTCGATGCGCGAGCGATGACGCGTTCTCCGAAAATCGCCTTCAAGACGCTGGTAGCATTAAGGGTATATTTTAGACGAACGCCCCCATACAAAACTCAGCTCCAATCTCATTTTAATAATAGCGAATAAAACTCAATGATTTTTTACCTACGTAATCACTACCCTCATATCTAGGTTTGTGGTGCATCAGATTTTCATTCAATTAAACAGTTTTGAAATTACAATAGCTCAAAAACTCGTAATTTTAGACAAAAGAAAGACCCAACTTTAAGCGTCTCTTTCAAGAAAAATAAGTATGTTTTAAATATTTCTATTGCACTACAAACATGGGGAATATAATGAACTTTCTATAATGGGAAGTTATTTATACATGTGTACTATACTTTTTAAATAAATCTGGAGCTACGAATAACTGGCTCAAACTCCTAAAAACGAGTGCTATATACTAAACGCTATATAATAAAATAAATATTATTAGTCCAAAAGAAAAAGGATTTAAGCCAGAAACGATAGGTCTAATAATACACTATATTTACATGCAAGTTTTTTTTTTAATAACAAGTTGTGTTTATGTAAAAGTTCAGGTTTTGGCTGGCGGGTATATGTCCTTAATGGGGCTTGCTATAGCAGTTGGGGTTTTTACTTTATACTACACCTGCTCGGAAAGTACCTTGATACTTTATCAAATTTACGGTAGAAAGTACGTCATTGCATATCGAACAAATATGCGGCGAGAAAACGCATCTGAGCGGGACAGAAAAGTGTATGAAAATCCATTTCTTACGTGGTTTTTCTTTTTTAATTATGGGTAAGACTATGCGCTGGTAACCTATATATCAAAAGCCAAAAAGTTTTTACAGTGAGTTTTTATCTCCAAGTTCGCAAAATAACACTGACCACTAGCTGTGTGTTGGATGGTGTCAAACAATTTGAAAAAAGAACATGTGAAAATTGCAGACGCCATTGGCGCCATTTTCAATTTGTGTGTTGTTTGAGGATTCATTTTTCGTAGAAAAATAAAATAAAAGGTAGGTGTAGTATAAAGCACTATGTATCACTCAAGAGAAAGTGCGATTCCCGATCTCGGGTGTTTTAAAGCCCAAACGACACCCTCGACGGTAATCGGTCACTTTCTCCTCTCGGTGAACAATGTACTATTTTTAATTAATTTAGACAGATAGAAAACTCTTCATTGTTACACCACTTTTAATATATTTAACTGTACATAAGAAATAATAGTAACTTAGTGTCACAATGGGTGGTCTTATCACTAAAACTGATCTCTACCAGGCAGGTTTAGGATGGAGTTGATCAAATAAAACAATTGGGGCGGGTGTAGTCACAATCAGAAATAAAAAAATATAAGCGCAAATATCATAAAATACTTAAAGGAATTTCTAAACAAATGTATAAATATAACATATAGGTTTTATACTATAATAAAATAAATACAAATGAATATATATAAATATCAATGTTCATAAATAGATAACGATAAATACATATTGACAGTGCAAAATTAATTGGACAAATAATACCTTTTAACTTGATCCTTCAACATTTTGAGAGTCGTTGCTTATCTGATTGATACAGGAAAAGAATTCCACAAGCGTGAAGCCTCAATAGTGAAAGATTTGCTACAAAATGAACTCGTATGAGGATGGATTTCAAGTGTGAGATTTTCTGAGGACCTTAAAGTATAAGAAGAACAGTGAAGGAAATCAAAGCGTCCCCTGAGATAGCGTGAAGATGTATATAGGATTGCACAATATATTGTAAAGGAAACTGAGCATATGAGCATTCCGGTGAAAGTAATTTATACATAATGTTGTCTAAGGTTTTCGCGATTGTTACACATAGTAATTCAGTTTAGTCACCCCGTGACCACGATCACTGCAAAGTGTTTGAAACGTCGGGATAAAAATAATGACAAATTTACGTGATTTAAACCGTTTAAAGCTATTTAATTACTAATTTATACATGTTAGTATCAATATTTTGCCAAAATGTACGTCAGCCACTTTAATGATACCCTTAAACTATGGGTATTATGAAAGAAACAGGTAAATTTCCTACATGAAAGATACAAAAAATCTGAACCGCTTTGAAAATTTTGCTTGTGCATAAAAACCTGAGCTAAGCATAAACAAAAACATTCAGAGCGTCAGAAATTAGCGTCAGTATTGTTTTTTTTTCTTTTTTCAATGGAGTCAATATGACCTAAATATAAATTTTACTGTAACTACTCGAGACTCACCTGATGTTAAGTGGATTAATCTCTGCCTATAACAGACGCACTTCGTCACAAGTGACGAATGCACTGCGCCCGTCACCGTCAGACATGCAATTGTTAAGTCTCATGTGCTGGTAATTTTACTGACTCTCAAGGACCGCTGCCGAAACACATTGTTAGGTGCTTGGCGACAGATTTTCTACTCGAGATTGGTAGCTAGACAGGTTAACATTCACATAATACCCGCCCAGCAAACAGTGAAGCTCAAATCGGCGGTGGGGATCGAGGATAGGGATCCAGTAGCACGGCATTCCACAAAAGAGGTAAACATTTATGTTATTTCTGACACTCGTAATGTTTTGTTTACGCTCAGTGCAGCTAAGCCGATCTAATCGGATTTTAATGCTCTAGTGCATGAAAGCCTGCTTTTTAAGCACAAGTGCATAAAAATATTATTTTACCTTAGAAGTTTCAAAGCGATTCAGTTTGTAATCCATACTTAATATTATAAATGCGAAAGTACCTCTGTCTGTCTGTCTGTCTGTTACGCTTTCACGCCAAAACTACTGGACCGATTTGAATAAAATTTGGTATGGAAATAGTTTGAGACCCGGGAAAAACATAGGATAGTTTTTATCCAACTGAGCAAAAAGAGGTTAATTTTTTTGCGCGATAACTGACATACGCGCGGGCGTAGCCGCGCCCGCATAGCTAGTATCTTATAAGCTATTACCGCCCAGCCAGCATTGCTTCTAGCTCCTACTTTTGCCAATATGAAAATTTGTTATATAAATTTGTATAAAAGTTTGCCTTAACACCATGAAAATGACTTCTAAACCTTTACCCGCATCATAGTAAATTATTCTTCGTTCAGTGACGTCACTAGCAGGGCGATTAAAGTCCGGGCCTCGAACGTACACGCAACTGGCTGGATTCCAACTCGTTGGGGGCAACTGTTAGCCGTTTTTGTCAATTGAGCTTGATTTGAGAGGAAAAATGCTTTTGGTACATGAACTCGTAACTGGTTTTGGGGATTGATGTTTGTTGGATTTCATCGGAAAACCTGCAGTTTTTAGCCAATCTACTTGGGTTTAAACTGAATGCCTAGTTTCAGTTTTATCGCGTTATGTAGATTGCGGCAAAACCACCTACATATGCATGGCGGCGAGTTTTGGAATGCATTTTACTGGAGAATCTTGCACTTACTGTATCAGCCGGATTGTCCACTGATGAACACAGACTCTCCTATCAAGGAGGATTAACCATAATCCCCACGCTTGGCAGGTGTCTTAGAGATCGCAGTTTAAAAGATATCAGATCCTTAGAAGGCGCTGCTGCCCACCTTCCGGTATTTTACTTTTGGTTGCCTCTTACGACAACCCATAGGTAGCAATGGGGGGGGTGACAATCTAACCCGGCACCCCACCGGGCAGACCAAACTTGCACTTACTACTCGAAATCATTATTTCTTTACTTATTCCAATCATGTAGGTTGGTAAAATATCTCTTCTCTAACAACACATGAAAATATAAAATTTTTCACTGAAATGAACTCTGAACTACACACAATGATTTGAAGCAGAGCGGTAATAGCTAATAGCTACAGACTGCCGTGCCGCTGGACTATGATTCGATTTCCGCCGCCGGCTTAAGCTTCACCGCATGGTGGAAGGACATTTTGCGTATGCTCGCCTGGCTAGCTACCACCGTCAAGTAGAAAATTTGTCGCCAAACACCTAGCACCTAATTCCAGCAGCAGTCCTAGAGAGTAACTGCTCTTCATGCAGATAATTTACTTTATAGGATTAGCAAAATCTCCTCTCTACGCAGCCACTTGTGTTTTTAGCTAAGTAATTTGCAAAACCAATCGATTCTACTTTCCGCATTTTGAAATAAAGCCCTCATTCCAATTTCCTCGATCTTCCTCAAACCCATAACTCAGATCCGCTCCGAAAACTCACATTTCCCTTCCGATCGAACTAAAATGCTAATTTTGTTTGAGATAAACGCAACAAACTCTCGGGAACTCTATAGCTGGTTTTAGGGCCCTTTTTAAACTGAAAGCTAATTGAATTGCTAAATTATTAGAAAGGAGATGATGCTTGGTTTTGTTACTTTAACTTTTTAGTTTTTTTTTTAATATCTGATAGCCTCCACTTTGGTATCATCTTGTCGGTAAACAGGCCTGGAACCAGGAAGGTTTTGGTCTCAAGATGTTGTTACTAAAAAAATACACAATTGGTCTGCTGATGGTATATAATACACGCGAGAACTGAATTATCAAATATTTATTCTGCATGTGTAAAATTAATATAATAACAAAAGTTTTTGGATATTTTTCAATAAATGAGCAGGGTTTTGGAATGAAAATATATCTAACTAGCATCTAGCCCAAGCTTTGCATGGGTATTAAACAATAATTTTTTGGAATAAATGTAGTTCAGAGTTCATTTCAGTGAAAAATTTTATATTTTCATGTGTTGTTAGAGAAGAGATATTTTACCAACCTACATGATTGGAATAAGTAAAGAAATAATGATTTCGAGTAGTAAGTGCAAGTTTGGTCTGCCCGGTGGGGTGCCGGGTTAGATTGTCACCCCCCCCATTGCTACCTATGGGTTGTCGTAAGAGGCAACCAAAAGTAAAATACCGGAAGGTGGGCAGCAGCGCCTTCTAAGGATCTGATATCTTTTAAACTGCGATCTCTAAGACACCTGCCAAGCGTGGGGATTATGGTTAATCCTCCTTGATAGGAGAGTCTGTGTTCATCAGTGGACAATCCGGCTGATACAGTAAGTGCAAGATTCTCCAGTAAAATGCATTCCAAAACTCGCCGCCATGCATATGTAGGTGGTTTTGCCGCAATCTACATAACGCGATAAAACTGAAACTAGGCATTCAGTTTAAACCCAAGTAGATTGGCTAAAATTATCGTAAGTGCAAACCGTATATAATAAATAAGTCTTAAATTATAGTAGGTATTATTCAAAGCTGGTAACTGATATGACACTCTAGATTGGATATTATATAGTATAATAATTAAAGAAGTACTATACGAGCAATTGCTGTAATTATATTTTTTCAGAAAACTATTAATCTATATTTAATATTAACATCTACACTATATATAAATATATATAATCATATTAAGAGGAAAGATTTAAATGTTTTGTATGTAACAAATAAACTTAAAAACAACTGGACCGATTTGAATAATGCTATCGCCATTAGGAACATAGAAAATCTGTTATAAAAACTTACGCTCATATTTATATCTTTTATATGAAGAACACGGGTGTTTGAGCGTGAATTTACTATGAGTCGATATCGCTATCGACAATGTTTCGGCTTCTACCGGAAGCCTTCCTCAGGATTTTGAGCGTGGTACGTCCGCCGCGGTCGCGTCACGCTTCACACTGCGGGCGGCACTCGGCGGCAGCTCGCTGTGCTCGAGCCGACGGCGCTGGCGGCGGGGGTCGTTGCGGGAGTGTTGTGGCGAACGCTGCGTTTTCGGTAAAGGATGCGATGCACCATCTTCATCGCTACTGCTTTCTTCTGATGACACTATCGCAGTTTGACAAGCAAAACTAACTGTGTCCACCATCTCCTGCTTCACACTCTTCAAACCTCCATGAAGACAAGTTCTCCAGCTTTGTGACAGAGCCCACCCTCTATCTCTGTTAAAATTTGGACGACGACTAATTTCTATGGCCTCGCAGATTTTGCGCGGTACGTAAAACTTCTCCTTAGCTAAAACCCGGGCTTTGTCGAAACGGATGTAGTGCGTCGTCCCAGATATCAGGGCGTGTTCTGCCACAGCAGACTGATGGCTGTCCGCATTTTTCATGGAGCGAATGTGTTTTCCAAGCCTTGTGGACACGTTCCTTTTTGTTTCACCTATATAGCATTCACCACAATCGCATGGAATCATGTAGACTGCCGGGGTTCCTAGTGAGTCCTTATCTTTCGGAGATCGCAGTAATTGCCTAATTTGTGAGGGGGGGCGGAATATCGTCTTGATAGAAAATTTGCAACGAACCCCGCCGCCAGCGCCGTCGGCTCGAGCACAGCGAGCTGCCGCCCGCAGTGTGAAGCGTGACGCGACCGCGGCGGACGTACCACGCTCAAAATCCTGAGGAAGGCTTCCGGTAGAAGCCGAAACATTATCGATAGCGATATCGACTCATAGTAAGTTCACGCTCAAACACCCGTGTTCTTCATATAAAAGATATAAATATGAGCGTAAGTTTTTATAACAGATTTTCTATGTTCCTAATGGCGATAGCATTATTCAAATCGGTCCAGTTGTTTTTAAGTTTATTTGTTACAAACAAAACATTTAAATCTTTCCTCTTAATATGATTATATATATTTATATATAGTGTAGATGTTAATATTAAATATAGATTAATAGTTTTCTGAAAAAATATAATTACAGCAATTGCTCGTATAGTACTTCTTTAATTATTATACTATATAATATCCAATCTAGAGTGTCATATCAGTTACCAGCTTTGAATAATACCTACTATAATTTAAGACTTATTTATTATATACGGTTTGCACTTACGATAATTATTATAGTCGAGAACGCGACGCCCGACTAGTTTCGTGAGATTCGGACCCACTTCAACAAGGAGCGACACGGGCAGGTTCAACAACGTCCGCTCGAGCACTGCTGACGGCGGCGGGCGGCCGCGGCATTGGCGCGCCTGCTCTCTCACAGTGCTTGTATAATTGGTGCAGAGGCAAAAGACACAAGAAAGGCTTATCTTCCATAGATTATTCCTAAAAAACACGATTAGCGGCAATGTATTCACCGGACGCTCGGAAGTGCAAGACTAGTAGTGACTTTGGTAATTACCCAGAATTCGTCTAGTTAATATGGAGAGCATACAACGCATCTACAGGTAAAAAAATCTTAGGTTGCACCTCGCTGCTATGGTCACTATTGTTATCATCGTTATCACTCATGTCTGTACTATTATAAAGTCCCTATAGTATTATTAAATAACCTTTGTTCACCAGATAGTAAGCGCGTTATTTATGCACAAGTTCTATTGAAGTTTTAGTACCTACCCGTAACATTTTTCAAGATGAATGTTGATAATTTGTTTATGCCTACTTATTAAAATGCCTAAATCAGGCGAAATATGGAATTAGTTATTTTACTGTCGTACTGTATATTGTATACTGTATATTTGTATGCTGTTGCATTATTGTTTTGGCTTGTTATCTATGAAAGAACCAACATTTGATTCAGACAGTCCTAAGCCTGTAAATGTACGAAGGAAAGTTCTGATTCTTCTAAACAAATTTACCAATAGTTTATGTGGGTTACATAAAGGTAAAGATGTAAATATAAAACGCGGAAAGAACTGCTGTCAAGGGGGGCAAGTTGATTAAAAATATAACTTTACTCGTCCTACAATCCAACATAACTGAACGATTGAAATGAATATATATCTTATATGTCTATAACTGCTAAACAACAAGATTTTACAATAAAAATATTGCGTTTTGTATTACACAATATTTTTCCAATTATACCTATCGATATAACCTGTTGGAAAAATATAACCTATTTGAACACCTTTACTCAGCGTACGTATAAATGAAACAAAGTTATATTTGAGATGAGCTTGAATTCTATCATTCTTGAATTCGTCTTTACTTTACGCTCAGAATTTAATGTCAATCGTGACATGCAACACTAGAAGGACCGCAATGTAGCACACTAGAAAGACCGTGAAGTTACTTAAGGCGAGGCTTTCCACGGACTTTAGGTATTTTATGCGAGCGCGACGTATTCATTTACGCGACACAGAGTTGTGTGCGATGCGCCGCGTGCACGCTTTTAGCTCTCCAGGTAAGGTACAGTACAGTCCTACCTACGTAGCGGAGATCACGTCAGTATGACATTTTAGAATGGAATTAACATTTGTCGTGTATTGGTACATACGCCGGAAAAATAATCGGGTCTTGTAGGGGTTCGATCAGTACAGTAGTGTTTATATATCTATACAGTTTATTGTGTACCTACGGTTATTTTAGATGGGTAAATTATCATTCTTAAGAAAAACATTTTTATTTGTGAGAACTACATTAAATTAATATATTAAGGTTCTATTATATTTTTACTAGCTTTCCAGGCGCGGCTCCGCCCGCGCGTTTGTCGGTTATCGCGCAAAAACATTAACCTCTTTTTGCGCAGTTGGATACAAACTATCCCATGTTTTTCCCGGGTCTCAAACTATTTCCATACCAAATTTCATTCAAATCAGTCCAGTAGTTTTGGCGTGAAAGCCTAACAGACAGACAGAGTTACTTTCGCATTTATAGTACATTCGCATAATATTAGTACTGATTATAGAGAAAGCCGTTTCATGCACCATTCATAAATGGTAATTTGGTAATATTATTATATTTTAAATAAATATATATATACATAAACTTCATTAAAAGAACACATTAAATGTCACAACCATGTCATGTGAGAGTCCCAGAATTCAGTAACAAGTCTGTCTGTCACAGTTGTCCTATTAATTAATGGCGTCGAGTGATATAGCTGCGTAAAAATAAGTTTGATATTAGTTATTTTGTAAAACGAGTACCCTTATGCTGTCAAGACCGTGGCTCTTAAAATATGTATTTATGAATATGTCTTCGCAGATTTTTATTAATTTGGTGTGTTTAATAACAATTAATCTAGTGATTGTTTTAAGATGGCTACTTTTGTTTAATCTTTGTAGTCATAGCACGGTGCGAACATTTCACATCCATGGACGTCACAACCGTGGTTTTCATAGAACCACGGTTGTGGCGAGTGGCCCATGGTCGAGACAGAATCGTTTAGTTTTAGTTAAGTTTTTTTAAATTATTATTTTCAGACCATGTATTCAACATAATAACAAATCTCAAAGAATAATATCTCGCGTTTAAAATAAAACCAAATTTCACAATATTTTTGATATAATTTAAGCTCATTCCAATGAACTGTTTTGCAAGTTTAATAAAAAAGATATTATCCAAAACGATACTTGTTAAGTTGAGCGCTTATAGAGAGCATTTTTGAAACTAAAAATATGTATCAATTGTCTTGGTTGTGACAGGAGCCCCATTGTAATAAATTTCATAAAGCTGTCCTGTACAGAGTGCTCAATTCAAAGTCAATGAGTACAAATCTTACTTCATAATCATCGCTCATTAAGGCAACCATCTTCAGGCAGATATTTGCCTTCTAGCAAAATTGGCCAGAAATAAAAATAAAATTTGCCAGATAGTGTCCATTATTGAAGATACAGTAGAACCATATCCCGTAAAACTAAAAAAAATTAAGTCATAAAACAGGGCAACAGATACTACATTTAGATATAATGTGTCTATACGCGCACTGTTATAAATCAAAATGTTATTTGGAATTAAAAATTAATAAATGAATTTTAAGTTACTATATAAAAGTAGTTTATGAAAATTGTAAGATAAGGTTTTTAACATATTTCTAATAAACTCAGTTAGTTAGTATGTGTGTTAGCTTCTGAACCGACTTCAAAAAGTAGGAGGTTCGCAATTAGTCTATATTTTTTATTATGTGTGTTACCTCAGAACTTTTGACTGGGTGAACCGATTTTGATAATTCTTTTTTTATTAAAGCTGATACTTGTCGTTTGATTTTTAAATGAAATTGAACGACAAGTATCATGAATGACACTCCAATAACTGAAAAATATTTTCCTATCTTGATGATATTATAGTCTTTGACAGTGAATGACAATCGATCCAGTAAGTAGCAAGAATCACTAAAAAGAGTTTAATTTTTTTTTTAACAAAAAATGGAACCAACTTCAACACTCAAGTGTGAAATAACTTGTCAAAGTCGGTTTCATGCGCAAAATATTGTTATACTAGGTACTTTTGAACTATTATGGCACCGACTTCAACAAGTTATTTCACACTTTGGAGTGTTGATGTCGGTTTCATTTTTCGGTAAACATTTTTTTATATTGAGAAATTGCATTAGTATTGGATTTGTTAGTAAATTTAAGTAGTATTTTTTTATTACTATAGAAGTAATATGTAACCTTAAGTGATTTTTAATACTAGATGGATATAAATTGAATTATAAGTAAAAACGTAAATCTGGCTGTATGGAAACTCATGTTACGTCACAACTATGGTACTCAATGTCACACCCGAGACTTTGAACTAGTATTTTAATATTTTTCTAGGTTCAATGAGCTTGCGAAAATGTAAAGAGTTTTTATGTGTGATATACATAAAAGAAATCTAAATATATATTTTATTACAGTTGAGTTGAGGATTCCCCAGATAACAAGTATAAAGAGATACAACAGAATAAATTGAACTCATATTTTTTGGCATTGGACCTAACAATAGTGATAACAATTTACTAACCTTAATTTAACCATTGTGTACATATTAATAGTATATGGTTCGCAAATTGCGTTAAAAACTACACGAGTTAGATATAGTTTCAAACAATCAATTACAACATATCTAGATTCCATTCATCAAAATTGGTTTTCCTGATCCTTCAGGAACCGTTCGGAAAATCGAGATAAAAATTAGAATACGTTTTATGATATATCATCTAAATCCATTCAGCGGTGTAAAGCAAATTTTTGGCGAAAAATGGGCTTGAATTCAGCACTCAAAGGTGCAAAATAACTTGTTGAAGTCGGTACCATGATAGGTCAAAAGTACATATTATTACAATATTGTGCGCATGGTCCCGACTTCAACAAGTTATTTCACACCCTTGAGTGTTAAAGTCGGTTCAATTTTTGGGGTAAAAAAAATTCCCCCATTTTAGTGTCCTTTGCTACTTGCGGATTCGATTGTCATTAATTACCAATAACTATATCATCAAGATAGGAAAAAACTTTTCAGTTATTGGAGTGTAACTAAAAAACAGATAAGAGTACAACTACACCGCGGTTTCCACAGACGAGTGAAACTAATTCTACACGGTCGTGAATTACAAATATTTGTTAAAGAAGTTGGAGTTGGTTACCCCTCACTATGCTTAAGTTGGTGGGGTGGGCACCTAAAACGTGTTCGCTAAAATAGAGCAAAATTTTTGAGTTCGTCCGATATGTACCTTACTAATAGGCGTGCGCCTAGAGCGCTTGTTATGACTAGTAGTATCCTAATAGATGCAGTGTTCATTATGGCAGACTAAGGGCATCTCGTTTGTGACTGAGGTTAATTAATTATCAGTAATACATAATTAATGATCGATTAAGTGGCTACTGCGGGCTTGCCACAAAGGTGCTAAAATGAATGTTGATGATTTCATTTAATCATAGTCACTGACAACTTTGTGTATCATTCTACTACGAGTATTAATAAATGCATGTTTTTTTTATAATTATTGATAGGCTAGCCTTGGACTACTATCTCACTTGATGGTTATTAAAGATGTGGTCTAGGATGTTGTTCAGGTTACCCTAGAATTACTCCTAGAACACTCAAGGACAGCTGCCGGAACACACCGTTAGGTGCTTGGCGACAGATTTTCTTCTTAAGGGTGGTAGCTAGCCAGGCGGGCATTCAAAATGCAAAACGCCCTACTACCATGCTGATACTACTGCCATCGTGAGACAACAACCGGGGCCGACGGCTTAAAAAACGGCTTGACCAATTTTGATGAAATTTAAATAGGACCATACGACAAACATTCAAATATAAAAAGAATCATATAAATCGGTTTATCAGTAAAAAGTTCTGAGGTAACAAACATTTAAAATAAATATACGAATTGAAAACCTCCTCCTTTTTTGAAGTCGGTTAAGAAGCTAAAACACATACTAACTTTTGAATTTATAATATATATATATTATTATTATCATGTAATAATTAAAAAAGGGTGGAGTAAATCTATACTAAAAATTATAAAGTACAGATTTGATTATATATGGTAATGAAGTTAATACTCAAAGTCCAGTGTATACCCATACACTGGGCTTTGATTACTAACTTCACGATACTAACTTTCACTACTTACGAAATCAATTGTCATTCACCGTCAATCAGGAAGTCATCAAGATAAGCGTAACGAGTCGAAAGTTAGCCCAGAGCATGTTTTATTTTGTTGTTTGATATTCATTTTGATCCTGTTCTGTGTGGCGCTGCGTAGATCGAAAAAATTGACACAGGTCCTACGTCGACGAGCTCTGCGAGCGCACTGGCGGTCAAGTGAGCGAGCTCTGATGCCATGAATTCATGTTAAAAAATCATATAAAATTAACATGATAACTTTTTTACATTTTTATTTATGATTTAATTACTTTTATTGATAAGTAATGTATAAAAAAATAATTTAAAATTAAAGATTGGTAAAAAGGGAGTCAAAAATCGTTTTTAAATTCGAAATAGAGGTAACTTTAGGATTTTTTTCTATCGAGTGAAGTTATTTATTATGTGGATAAGATTTATGAATTAACTCAAGAATATGCTTAAAAATAACATATATTTTTTTCAGTTTAATAACCGAGTTTTTTCTTTGAGAAAAGTTAATTCTTGTATGGCGTTTTTTGGCCAGGATCGCCTTAGGACACAACAACAACAGTGACTTAAAAAACTAGAAAGACCGTTACTTAAGACAATATTTCTAAATTTGGGATAACGTAAAAGGTATGTAACACGCTTCGTGAACGTATCTTGATTTTGCTGATTCACGTATCAGTACTAATCAGTACTATCAGTACTAATATTATAAATGCGAAAGTATACTAATATGCACTAATAAAATAAATACTACTAATATTATATATACGTGTCTGTCTGTTACGCTTTCACGCCAAAACTACTGGACCGATTTGAATGAAATTAGTTTGAGACCCGGGAAAAAACATAGGATAGTTTTTATCCAACTGCGCAAAAAGGGGTTAATGTTTTTGCGCGACAACCGACATACGCACGGGCGGAGCCGCGCCCGGAAAGCTAGTAATATTATAAATGCGAAAGTAACTCTGTCTGTCTGTTACGTTTTCACGCCAAAACTACTAGACCGATTTGAATTTGAATGAAATTTGGTATGGAAATAGTTTGAGAGCTGGGAAAAAACATAGAAATCCAGTATATTAAATACTAGATTTCCGGGCGAGCAGTGCGAATCTCACAATATGGTATTGAACGACGGATAAAAACGCTTTCGTGCGCTAATTTTTCTATTGGCGCCATCTATCCATGGGTTGAATTAAACGTACCATAGAGTAAGGTAACTATCTGTTTTGACCACAGATTAGGGGGTAATCTGTGGTTTTGACCATGGTACAATAAGCCGCCAGGTATTACACTCCGAGACCGGATGTCAAGTACCGGGACACAAGCTTGTCAAGCATACCGTCATCAACGGCTCTCAAACTTTATACCTAATTTGAGGAAATTGGGGGGCAGTAAAATAACAGTTAAAAGATTTCACCTTTTTTTATAAAGAAATTCACGTCAAATTGATTTAAGTTACATAGATTAATGATTCTTGAATAAATTTTGGTTATCAAGTTCGTACAGTGTTTGTTCGTAGTTTTCTTATAATGGGTACCGTCGATGCTAATAGGCCTAAATTTTTCATAGATTGAAATCAAGTAATTATTTTCTATGCCGAAGAAAAAGCCAGTTATCTGTATTTTGGTGTACAATTTAGTTTCAAAGAAAGCTCAAATATATCGGAAGTAAAAACCAATTAGGTAGATACGTTATATAACCAAAGAAATTTTACATTACATACCATATCTAGTAGTCGCAGTAAGAATGAAACAATTTTGCAGGAAATGAAAAAACTTCAAATCACTGCTTATTTTAGTTTTACTCCTACAGTCACTTTTTGCATTGTGGAAGGGCATTTTGCGAATGCCCGCCTGGCTAGCGACCCCTTCAAGTAGAAAATCTGTCGCCAAGCACCTAACGGTGTGTTCCGGCAGCAGTCCTTGAGAGCCAGTGAAATTACAGGTACAGAGACTTAACTTCTATGTCTCCTGGGGACAGGCGCAGTGTAATTTGTGACTTGTGACGAAATGCATCTGTTATAGGCAGAGGTTAGTCTGCTTAACATCAGGTGGGCCTAGAGCTTGTTAGCTTGTTCCGTCACAATAGAAAAAATTACATGTTTTTTTATTATACTCGTAGCTTCCAGAAATGGGCCGACCACAAAGTTTGCGAATCACTGCGCATATGTGCATGAGCGAGAGCGAAACAGATGCAAATCATATACGTGAGACAGAGACGGCGATAGTTGTCAAAATGGTGGAACCATAGGGCTAGGGCATAGCTTAGGGGACAACTTTTTTCATACCATTTACTGAGATGAACATTGATTCATGTGTGACTTTCATGGATGTATGAAACCTATGGATAGGAACTATTGTTCTATACATACAATAGGTTATACACATATATATAATATCGACGTCACAATATGAAATAACACTTTATCTCTTTTTAACTCATTAGTCATGTCTTAAGTAGAAAGAGATGGGGAAACGTTTGTCACTACATAATTCGGAAACATTTTGTAATGACGACACAATCTTGACAGCACATGCCACATTTCGCCATTTTATTTGCCCGGTTTCGTGTATTAGGGATAAGTATGGATTTGAAAAAATATATCGATGATTTTTATCGATATTGTATTAAGCTATACATCGTAATGTTTTCAACTTATTTTTATTTAAATATGGGCGTTTTCTATACATTGAACACTTTTAAAGCCCGGAATTCCTACTCCTACAGCCAACGTGATGATGGCTATTCTTCATCAAGGCTATGTTTTTAAAAATAACAAAGTTTTGAGTTGGCTAGCTACTAACCCTCAAGTAGTATATGAGTTCCAGTTCCCCCTCTAAACTCAGCATGAAAATCATCATTATAACCCACGTCTCTTATGATATTCCAAGAGATGAGATTGGGGCCCAATGCTAGCCAATCTGTAATTGAAAAGTATTCAAAGTAAATTGTATTAAAAAAGGTTACTATTTGTATCAACATTTTAGTGAGAGTTTATTTATTTATTTTGTCAGTGAAATATAAGAAACCTCCGGTCCGATCAAAACACTTCTTCTAGTAGGTATTTCAAAAGTTTGTTATCATTCCCTCCGAAATATTAAAATGCTAGTACCTATTCTTACATGAGTTTACTTTATTGAAATATATAAACTACGTTTTATTTCTCGGTTGGGTTGTGGCATAATTTCACCACGCAAATCATCATATTCATCTTTTTACAATCATTACACTAATACTCGGCAAGTTTTTTACACGTTCATTAATTTTCTGAAGTTAGATATTCTATGGCATCAGAATAAATTCTATTGTAAGAAATATTACATACATATTGAATTTTTTTTTAACGCCGGTATGCCTTTATTAAATAAAATACTATGAACTATATACAACACTACATCTACTACAATAAAAGCATTTAGACATACATATTTATATATATAGATTAGTAATATTAGTTGGCCTGGGATGCCCTGTTCTATATGCTACGAATAAATATGTAAAAAATAATGTATATAGCTCAAAATAAGCAGAACATTTTCACGGCGGGCGTGTTTAAAAAATAAAAGCTTGTAAAAGGGATCATACGGCGCAACAACATTACCTTGATGAGACCAATCGGATGCGATCATTTCTAAGCGCCAAATCAATTAACCAATCCAATTGAATTTGGAAGATTGTGTATGTTATAGTTATATAGATGTATAGTTATATTGGTAACTGTATGATCATCGATATCGATTAACAAGTTATAATTGGAAGAAATCAACTCTTAAGATCGCAGCCATTTAATTTGCCCTTTCATGATGTAGGTATACACGTTTATTTTATAGGTATTTCCGGTCCATAGATATATGTCCATGGTGACTTTCTATTAGACGTTTGAAGTATTGTATTGACATTTTATAACAAAACATTCACATGAAAAAGAACCATGAACTCGTATGCTGCTGCAATCATGTTATAATATAGAGCCAATTTGGTAGTGACGCAAGCCTGTGATTCTTCGGGAGTAAAAGACCTTGTTTTCTTAGACCATGGTTTTGACTAACGATATGATTCTGCGCTCGAACACAAAACAAAGTCCGTGACGTAAGACCTTTGCATAGCTCTCTTAAAATTACCTCAGGTAAGATTTCTAATAGAAGCTCCTGAACTACTTATTGGAAAGTCAGTACTGATCGGTCAGCTGGCTCATGAATTATTTAAGGGTGGTAAACGACCAAGTCTTCGACGGTACTGACGAAGCGGTAAAAGCTCGTAAATATTTTCAGGTGATGCTTAGAGATTTTTATCGCTGAGAGGACTATCATTACTCTAGTGGTTATAGCATCGTGGTAGTGAGGATTAGTCGGCATGGGTCAAGACTACTATTTACATGTACCTACAGATCAGTATACATTCAGGGTAAGTAGATGACGCTTAAAGTTGGAAGTTGTTTTATGTTATTGTGATGGATCAAGCACGAGTCCCACCTGTTGTTAAGCAGACTAACCTCTTCCTATAACAGACGCATTTCGTCACAAGTCACAAATTGCACTGTGTCCGTCTCCCTGAAACATAATTGTTAAGTATCAAGTGCTTGTAATTTTACTGGCTGCCAAAAACTGCAGCTGGAACATATACCTTCAGGTGCTTTGCGACAGATTTTCTACGTGAGGGTGGGTGAGCTAGCCAGGCGAGTAATTGCAAAATGCTCTTCCACCATGCGGTGAAACTCAAGCAGGCGGTGGGGATGGAACCTTGGACTCGCGGCACGGCAGTTCTATACCACTCACCCATCATTACTTAAGTCTGCTAAGTCCATAATTATATATCAATAAAATCAATCTGTTTTGATTTGTTAGAAGAAGTAGCAATTGAAACAACTTCAACTATGAAACAAAAAGGTAGAAAGCGTCAGAAAATCTTTATTTAAAGACATCTATCATAATAATTCATACTGTAAATATCCCATACCTTTAATTGAATAACAACGTTGACACGAACATGGTTAGGGTGTGTATAAAAATCTATATCAAATACATTGTTACTAAAGATTTTTTATTTGATATGTTTATACAAAATTACAACGAAAGGAAAAGTCTTGAAACACAACACAAAGGAGCAGGAATTGAACCTGCGACCATCCGCACCCTGGGATGGGACATACTGATTTAAATTGAAATTATATGTAGTGATAGACATAAAAAATATTTCGACAGAGGAGTCTGAGTCTATAATTTTATTTTTTAATTTCTATGTCTATATTTTTTGCCGATCATTAAAAATAGATTAAAAACAATGTGCTAATGATGATAAAAAGATTATATACTATTATTTAAAAAAGCAAATTTATTTGTTTACTTGTAAGGTACTAATTGTTAAGTACACCGCTTACACAGTGAAACGAAAAATGTATTTCCAGATAATGAATAATTGTACACACCCCGTTTCCACTTGTCAGGTGCTGTTGTGGTAAAACATTCTTATGGTTCACATTTACCACACACAGTTTTTTTGTAGTGTTAAAAAATGACTTGTCTTTGATGCTTTATGAAACTTGTGCCAGTAGATCGTTTATTGTTATTTCTTCAAATTGCATGTAAACATTATCTAAACATAGATAGATAATACTTTATTGTTACACCACATAATACATGAAACAGAGAAGATTTACAATTTACAATAATAGTGTTACAATGGGCGGCCTTATTACTAAAAACAATCTCTTCCAGGCAACCTTTGGATGGAGAGGAACATACAGGTTAACTTGGCCGTAATGTCCCATATAAAACCCTGGAGCTTTCTTCTTGTCATGAAACCCAAGGTCGGTACGTAATTTTTAATTTATAGCACAACACACAGGGCATACAAGTTCAAGCACGGAAATTACACGCAATTGAAAAATTTTTATCTAAGCAGTAATTTCAAAGCAATCTCGCTACATGCTACTTAAATAATCAACTAATGTACTTATTAATCAAATTTAATATTTTTATTGTATCAAAACATCGTTTTTTTTCTACACTCACTGTCTATATACCTACGCAAGTATTTGCCCTTAACGTTTCTAAACGAAACATTTGTTTAATCTGTGGCGAGGGCAAAAAGCTCGCCATTCGCTTAAAAAAAGTTCACATATTTCGTAATAGTAGTAGTGCTGACTTAAAGCTATAATTCATAATTTGCAAAAATGCCAATGATGAGTGTAAAAAAGCTAATAATTATTTAATGAAGAAAGCCATTCTAGATTGGCTATCTAATTTTGATTATCGTGAAACTGAGCAATTGCTCATTCCTGTTGTATAGTTACAATTACCACCTATTACAATTAAGTATCATAGTTGAATATTAATTTAATTAATAATAACATACCTTTTAAGCTTGTAATAACATACACACAAACATTCCTTTTCGCATACACCTAGCACATTCCTCCTACGCATACACACACACACAAACACACCCTCACACGCACCTTCATCCCATACTTTCGCTAAAATCAAATTACCAAAGAGCCAAATAAGTTTATAGCCTTGCCTATCACAATAGAAATAAATATATAGATATATAAAATATGTATTTAAATAATGTTTTTATTTGTTTACAAGTACAGTTAACTTAATCTATATGACAACATTGTGGAAAGGTATTGTCTCTCATTATACAGGTTTAACACCTAGTGTGAGAGACAGTGCTACATTGAGTTTTGTAACATGTTTTATTTGGATCAATAAAAATTATTATTATTATTATTATAATTATTTACTCGCAAATGTGATGAAAAACATTGTATGTTTCACGGGTGGTACGGGAATTACGAACTGCAACTCAAAAAGTTCTAAAGTCTTCGACTTCTGGTTTCTACTAGAGGCTTGATCGTAATTCCTTATCTTACTTACCGCCCTTAATACACAATGTACTTATAACTATTATGGACGTTGCAAAATAATTACACATTTTTGTGTTCAGTGATGAAGGTTAAAGTGATAGACTATCGTATCGTAAGTCGTTGTCGTAAGTTCGATCGCCACGCCGGCTCGGGCTTCACTGCATGGTGGAAATCCAGTCGAGTATTCACCACTTCATGTACAAAATGAATCGCCAAGCCATTAACACTGTGTTCCGCCAGCAGTCCATGAGTATTGTATCAACCGGATTATCTACTGCAGAACATAGCCTCGCCCATCAAGGTGGGGTTTGCCATAATCCCCAGGCTTAGCAGGCGTCTTGGAGATCGCAGTCTAAGATAACAGTTCCACAGAAGGCACTGTGTTGCAATAATAATTTTTTTTTTTTTTTTTTTTTTTTTTTTTTTTAATATTATTGTGACGGAACAAGCTCGAGGCCCACCTGATGTTAAGCGGTTACCTCTGCCTATAACAGATGCATTTCGTCACAAGTGATGAATTGCACTGCGCCCGTCACCTTGAGACATAGTTGTTAAGTCTCATGTGCCTGTAATTTCACTGGCTCTCAAGGACTGCTGCCGGAACAGACCGTTAGGTGCTTGGCGACAGATTTTCAACTTGAGGGTAGTCGCTAGCCAGGCGGGCATTCGCAAAAAGCCCTTCCACCATGCGGTGAAGCTCAAGCCCGCGGTGGGATTCGAACCATGGACCTGCTGCGTGGCAGTCCATAGTCAATGCCACTGAGCCATCACTGCTTCAAAAAAGTTTACATTTAACTACTACATTAATACATTTATTTTCAAGAATATATTTATACAATTGAATGTAAAATATAGGAACCATACAAGATAATTGATAATGAAGCATTGATAGCCGAGTGGTTATCGTTATGGACTGCGCTGCTGCAGGTCCACGGTTCGAACCCCACCGCCGGATAGAGCTTCAATGCATGGTGGAATGGTATTGTGCGAATGCCAGCCTGGTTAGCTACCACCCTCAAGTCAAAAATCTGTCGCCAAGCACCTAACACTGTATTCCGGCAGCAATCCTTGAGAGCGAGTAAAATTACAGGCACACGGTGAGACTTAACAACTGTATGTCTCACGGTGACGGGCGCAGTTTAGTTCGTGACTTGTGACGAAATGCATCTGTTATAGGCAGAGGATACCGCTTAAAATCAGATGGGCCTTGTGCTTGTTCCATTACATCATCATCATCATCGTCAGCCGGATGACGTCAAGACGTCCACTGTTGAACAAATTCCTCCCCTATAGAACGCCACAAAGAACGGCTATTAGCCGCTTGTAACTTACCTTATTGGCTACCCGCGACTTTTATGATGTCGTCAGTCCATCTAGTGTTCGATTACAATAATAAAAAAAAAAACTTAAAGTGAGGAATGGGCCAGGCCTGGCCATACATTGGTCGTATTGTGACTTGATGCTGTACAGCTAATATGAATAAAGGAATACGTGTTTTAATTTTGTAGCGTTGACAGTTAATATTAAGGGTGACTGGCTGGTCAGATTATTATAAAGCCCTTATTTGAGGATTTAGTTCCAAAACAAAGCATGATATCGATTGATTTCTTTATTATATAGGCTTGTGTCGTAACGTTTTATTAATAAGATAATTAACTTGAGAGTTATGAGCTACGAAACATTTTCATATAAAGTGTTCGAGTCTTATAACTTTCAACTTAATTTTCTTTTTAAAATGTCGGCATCAAACAAGCCTAGATAATGATGAGATCAATCGGTATTATGCTTACTTCTGGCACTTTTATTTCAGGGAGTGATGTTTGTATGGAGAAGTGACCGGCCTTAATAATAAAAAGCTCCTTAAAATTTCAGACAAATGACAGTTTTGGGTAATAACTTAAGCTATCGTGTCTTTTCTTATAGAAATTCACTATAGCCGCACTTATTCTTATGATAATTTCAACCAGCCATTCGTTTCGGTTAAAGATATCAGTACTAATATTATAAATGCGAAAGTAACTCTGTCTGTCTGTCTGTTATGCTTCCACGCCAAAACTACTGGACCGATTTGAATGAAATTTGGTATGGAAATAGTTTGAGACCCGGGAAAAAAACATAGGGTAGTTTTTATCCAACTGCGCAAAAAGAGGTTAACGGATAAGAGGATAACCGACATACGAGCGGGCGGAGCCGCGCCCGGAAAGCTAGTAGATGTACATCTTTACAACTGACTTAATCATGGACGGACGGACAGGCAGAGGAGACTATGGAGTAAATAATTTAAGAGGGTCTCATTTTCTAGCTCGGAATCGTTACAACTAGTAAGGGGAAACCTATTTTTTATTGAATGTCCCTAACAATAAAATTTGCTATGTTCTGTCACAAAAAATGTAAATTAAAATAGTGCAATTTTTATGTGATAGTGGCGGAACAACCACCTGATGTTAAACAGCAACCCCTGCCTGTAACAGATGTGTATCAGGGTGAACGGTGCAGTGCAATTTGTCACTTGTGACATACAGTTGTTGAGTCTCATATATGCCTATACTTTTTCTGGATCTTAAGCACTGCTACCGGAACACACTGTTAGGTGCTTGACGACAGATTTTCTACTTGACGTTGGTAGCTAGCCAGGCGAATATTCACAAAATGTTCTTCCACCGTGCGGAGAAGCTAGCCAGTGGTGGGAATCGAACCATGGTACTGCGGTACTGCAGTCCATAGCTGTTACCGCTCGTCCATCATTGCTTTAAAATCAGTACTTTTATATGTTATGTGTGATTGTTTAATTATTTCATACGAATATTATTAAAGTGAAAGTTTTTATTTATTACTTTTTCAAACTCAAACAGCTTGACCAAATTTGATGAAATTTGGTATTGAGGTAGATCAGGCTCTGTATTAAAACTTGGGATAATTTACATCATCGTCATCATTTATGAACCATGCGGGTAAAAATTCGGGGCGTAACTATTAATAAATAAATACATATAGTTCAATGAGAAATGTTTATTTGAAAAACACTAATTGAATTACACATAAAGATCGATAAAATAAAAACCACAATAATACTAAACAATGCAATAGTAAAAAATTGCTCTTTCAAATTAATTTTGTTGATACCCTCTACAGAGGTAATTATTTGGCACAGTTAAAAATAAAGAATAAATTTATATATATAACGTATATAATAAACAACTTGGTAGTTCCCCTTACTGTTACTACAAATATATAAGTATAATAAACTTTTAAACATATACCATTAAGTAAATTACATTATGCAATACTCATTATTACTAAGGATTGTACATATTTCCGAAGCGGTGGGTAAATTTATTTGGCTCGCCAAAATTGTACATTTTCATTATGCAAGTATTAACAATATACATACGATCAACCCAATTGGTAGTATAACAGTAATAGGTATTTAATTAGAATTTAACAAATGTTTAGAATTTATGCAATACATCAATCTCAAGAAAAGTACTACTATTTGCATTTTCTTTTAACATTAACATAAACATATTATACAGCGTCACTTTGTTCATTATTTTTAATACATTACTTGCTATTCCATGCTTAATTCGATTAAAGTAGTGGCCCTCCGAGCTGTAAACCTCCCGAATCTGCCCTTGCAAAGCTTACAACTGAATAAAGGTTCACTGCGCATGCTAATGGGTGAATGGGTCAAGAAATACAAAAATCTAGATATGTGAATAATAAATGAGTTTCTTGGACTTGTCGGTCAAGTAGAATCAATGACACGCGGGCCCCAGCGGAGGCTAGTTGTATCAGAAAAAGGTAGGTAAGTAGTAAATATACAATAATTTTACATACTTGGTATCTCGAATTAATATACTGGCTACAAAAACATGGAAAATAAATAATTGATTTTACGAGAGAGAGAGTCAATCACTTCTAGGCAACTGATCAGAACAGGATTTCCTTTAAATTATGCGCAGGCGTCCATATTTCCAACACATTATATCTCTATATTATATTATATATCTCTGTCATTTTGAAAAAATCCAAAAACTGAATCTACAAAAAAATTATGGACAATCTGCTCACAAAATTTCGTGAGGATCGTTTGAGAAATGCGACCTGTATAAGAGAACTACCAGACATACGAAAGCATTTTTGTCTAAGTGGAAGCAGAGACGCTTCGCTCGAATTAAGTTCTCCCTCGGTCAAATATGTATTAAAAATCCCAGTCCAAGTAAAATTTTTTTCTTTTTTAATGCAAACATGTGATATAGAAACAGTAAAAAATATGGCTTAATTAGCTAATTTAGACATCGTTTTTGACATCGTTGACTATGTACAGCTTGCAGCCCTAGACATCCTTGTTCTTGCAAAGATCGTCGACTACATGGCTCTAATAATGTTTTTCCCCTTTAGATAATGTCGACCGTACCCGTAAAAATATCCCCGACCTGCTTCTCTAGACATTCTATAATTATATCTATGTTATATAACAAACAAACTATCATGTTTGCTTATCACAAAACAATCTGAACTATTTTGTTAATCTGATATCGAAAACTGGTAGAATAAAGTATGTGAATAGTTTAAACTCCAAACAAGTTAAAGGCTTTCAAAGCTAGCCATAACTTCTAAAAACTGCGCCAACATCAAGATAACATTTTAATTTGATGTACTGTTAAAATATTACGACAATTACTTGAATAAAACTAAAACAAATGTTTTAACTTTAGTCTAGCAATATCTAAAACTACAAAACTTTAATATTATAAAACTCCTATCGATAACGATAAACAACGCCGATACACTAACACAGCCATATTTTGTGAAATACATGTATCAACTACAATTACATTAAATTTCATTAATATATTAGTAAACACGTCTTGAATATATTTCTATCTATGAAATTTAAACTTTAAGCAATACGTTTAGGGTAATCTAACACATGTGATGGTTACAACAACAAATATTTATGGCAGGCTTCTAATAAATGATCACGGTATCGTTAAATCAAGATGGTTGCTCCAAGATATCCCTCATACAAACTTCTTTGACTTCATGGAAGTGAGGTTTTACTTTTGTTTGTTTTACTTTTAGGACCATTTTGTTTCATATACCATTTGCTGCCGACGTGAAAGAGTTTTAAAATCTTTTGTCTGAACCTTTCCTCATCCCTCAATGAGTAACTATTACTGGAAAACATTTTTTGTTTGATACAATGGATAGTGTAGTAGATGATAGTTTTCATCCTATTAGATTCCCTGTTAGGGCAAATATTTATTTTCGCTCACCACACATATATTCTCTTCGGCAAGAACTGGAATCGGGGACCCCAAGATTAAGAACTCAGGTTCCACTACCAACTTAACCACGGGGTCACAAATAAAACCAAAATGCAGATATTGTAGATGCAATTTGCCAATCGTCAAAATGATTTGAGTCAAAGTATTATCCAAACACACACATTACTAATTTACCTTACATACATAATTATATCTATTCTATTCATTTTAAATTGTAGTCACAGCCCTTAATTTGGCTATTATACACTTTTATTTTAGATCTCTCAATTATAACGTTCGATTTTTAAATGTAAATTAAACAAGTCTAATTGAAAATTAACTTATTTTATGTATGGAATATGAAGGGCTTTGTATAGTTACTCGAATTCCCACCGCGGCTTGCTCCGAGGCACCTATTCGCGAGCTCAAATTTTCGATGAGTTTCGTAGAGTTGACGATGGCGTTCGTTAAGCTGACTTTGAAAGCACCAGTACAATTAATATTGCCATGACACATGCGTATTTTAAATATATATAAATTAGACCGAATAATGTTTCAGCCTCATAAGGAATCCATCGCCGGGATCTGGAGTGCGGTTCGAGCGCTGTCGTTTCAAACTGCGGGGCCATGGCAGCCCATTGTGCTTGGGATGGCAGTGGTGTTTGTGGTGTGGTAAGCTGTGGTACTTCATTGCTGGTGCTGCTTTCCTCCGATGAAACTTCGTTATGCTTCCTTATGAAGCCGGAGTTTGCATCGGCATCACGTATGTTAGTAATAAGACATATTAATTCGTAATCAGAGTATAATTTTTTTGCAGTTTAATTACCTGCAATTTACGATAGTTCCATAGAGAGATATCTAAAGGCATTTAATCGTATGATTTTGAAGGCCAGTTAACGTCACCGCCGCGTGAGATTACCATGCCCCAAATTACTTATATGAAATGGCGATCGTAAGATGCGCTCTAAATCACGTAGCTCCGTTCTGTTGGAATCACATGCCATATTTGACAAATGTCATTATATTGTCAAAGTGACTGCCAAAACCATACCAATTTCAAGCGTCCCTATTGAAAGATCTGTGTTAATCTACAAATTTTAATGAGATACATTTGAACAGTAAAGTATATTGAAATTTTGTAATACAATACGTAGGTACTAAATAGGTGCTGTGTTATCACAAAAGTATATGTTCTTTGACTACATCATGCTATACTTTGAATTTGCTGTTTTGTGTATGTCATTGAACAATGTCGAACTATAAGAATAAAACAAAAGTATCCATGTTATTATTTTACAATTACTGCGAATTCAACCGGATGACGTCATCATACCTGTGATACACGTTGCAAATACTCCTGCGTCAGTGCCCGAATGCTATAATTTTGACGGCATTGTATCACCGCTGGCCATTAGCCAGATTGGTGGGATTTTTGTCATTTTAACGAAATTTACAGCTATAAAAATTAGGGGTTCAGCAAAATGCAACCTCCATTAAAGCGTTAAATTTGACGTTAAGACTTTGTATCCGACGTTAAGTGAACTCACTTCAGGAATATCTTTAAATTTGTAGTAATAGCTGTTGATTTTTTGGGCTAACGCTAAAGCACAAATAGTGCAACTTTAGGGATATTGACCTTCAAGATTTAGTTTATCATATATGAGCTACAGGATTTAATCTCAAAAAACTTTAGGGCTACGTGTTCACATCCGTAACAAGATTTATGGATCCTGCTACGGAATAAATAGACCAGAAGCTGGAGCTCATGGTTTGCATAATACTAGTGGTGAGGATATTATGAAAGTTCACAGTCAATTAAGAATCTCCACTGTCAACTGGCAAGAACTGCTGCTGAGCTACTGAAGACAGCATCATGTCGATGGGTTTGGTGTCATCGTAAAGAGATGGAGCTTCGCAGAGGATAGCAAATGTTCCGACAATCGACGCAATTGTGAAAATCCACAGGAAAAGCCGGTCCAGCACCATGGCCACGAATCCCCAATCCTGGTCCTCCTGTTAGGCAGAAAACTCTAAGATGAGAATGTGTCGCAGATTTTTGACAATTGTTATTTAGCATTAAGCCAGTGTATCACTTGGTACATTGATGACATTTAAATAATTGAAACAGACCATTTAATTTTTGGTTTGTACTTCCTATAAATTATTTATTACCATTAAAAAGTTTTTTGATGAGGTAAAGTATTAATTTAGGGTTATGCCTTTAGGCTAACATTTGACCACAATCTCACGTGATAGAAAATAATGATGTAGTCAAAGATGATATACAAATTTGCACTCGCATTGAAACTTGTTCTCAAGGACAGCCAGACTACAAAAGAGTTTTTCACAAAATGACCTACTACTATGCAATATATAAATAACTAGATGACCCGATGTACTTCGTATCATCTATCCTAACGGTCGAACGTCAAACGATTGACAGGAGTGTATAGGTAGAACCACAGAAAAGAGAAAGTATTTTATATCTCTATGGGTAGAACAGTTTGTATGGGAAAATAAAAATGTTGTTTTTACTATCTTCTTCCCAATCTTCCATATTTTCTCATCGTTTATCACACAAGGTACATAAATATGTCAAGATATACAATAATTAAACTAGTTGAATCAGAAGCGAACAAAAATAAATTCTAATGAATAAAATTATGAATTAACCCAAGTTTATCTTATTATGTGTACCAACAGTGGTTTATAAGCAAAAAAATTTTTCCATCATAACAAGGACTATTCGTCATTCTTGCTTTCATTATTTATTAATGGCAAATTGTAAGATCGTATAACTTCAGTAACTTACCGCATTGAATTCATCCTGCCTTTCCATATGATGCTGAATAAACATAACGTTGTGGATCGCCTTCTCCAGTTCAAAAGGGTAATTGGGCCTGGTCTTCTTAACCACATCGCTGAGGGAATCATCAAGACCTGACATTACAGATGGAAGACCATTGTAGCCAGCGCTGAAACTGCCTAATGCTCCAACTAGACCGCTGAACCTATGTGAAAGAAAGGAAGGCATTTTATTTTACTTCTTATTATGAATGTAGATCAAGTTACCCAATCTTAATTATCATCAACAGTAAATATGAGTTATTTCACACCAATCAAAATCTTGAGTCTGAATTCAGAACTGAAGAGACCAACTACATTTCTTCGTTCTAATACTTTACCATGATATCAAGACGGAAGGTCGTGATGGAGTTAAACCTTACTTTAAGTTCACCTTAATAACCTGGTGACGATTGATCATGAACAAATTAATTCAATAAAAGAATTCACGTCAATTATAAGCGGAGAATTAGCGCTGGTTGTTTACAACCAGGACTATGTTGCGTTGGTGCAGATATGTGGCAAAGAGCTGTTATTTTCTTATTGATATTTTTTTCCCTCATTGATCTCATATGCGTGATGTACGTTTTTTTTACCAGGAATAAACACTATTCCATATCTACCTGTTTGTAGCCGTAGTAGAGTGGAGACCATTACACCCGCCAGGTAGATGATGACGTAAGGAATCAGGGCTTGATGCATTGGAATTCGTCTGTTCCACTGCCTGCAAAGCATCCTTGAACTTATTTTTCTTCTTCATGCTTCTGCCAGCAATCTTCTGCGCTGCCAGATCCCTCAACAAATCATTTGGTACCCTCATTAGAAGGAGCTTCGGGAGTTTAGTGATGAAAAAATTCCGAACCCATGGAGCCATCTTATGAGTACTTGGCTTTCGATAGTGAACGTTCAGTATTATGATGGTTATAACTACTGATAGCCCAACCAGAAGCATAGTAAATAACAAGTACTTCCCCAATAAGGGCAAAGCTAAAGAAGTCGATGGTATGATTTCAGAAATCAGTAAGAAGAACATGGTTTGGGACAGTAGAATTGAAATACTCAATGCAATTTTTTCGCCTGAATCAGCCGGTAAGTAAAAAACTAAGACAGATAAGTATGAGATTCCTACACAAGGAACAATCAGGTTGACTGTGTAGAAAAGTGTTTTTCGTCTTAGCGTTATGTTGAAGAAGATATCTGTAACAAAAGAAGAACAAATAAATATAACGCGCTTAGATTAAAAATGATGATGAGAAAGTTTTATAATAAAAATGTAACAAGGTTAAGGAAGGATTTAAAGGGCTGTAAACGTGGAAAAAGTATAGACAAAGTTTTATGAGATTAATTGAGTGGAAATGTTGCCCATTAATCATTTTATTTTGTACAACACTTTGAACAAAACTTTGTTTACACAGGTTTATAGTACTAAAAGTAACATTGTAACCTGTTAAATATTTTGTTTTAGGTTAGATAAGTAGAAACATTTTGTTCTCAAAATTAATATTTGGTGGTGAACTTTGGGAATTATGGGAATCCCAGGCAAGAAGCATAGTGTGAGCAAAAATAATATCTGATTATTAAAAAAATCTATAATGTATAGTGTTATATTTTTTTTTCATGTCATAACATGTGCGACCGTTGACGCCACTATAATTTTTACACAACAAGACTCGAGTCGAGAGTTTTGGAGATTACCAATCAGTTATCTATGAATATTCTGTTACACATGCTATATTTGTGTGTGATTGATCAAGTATAATATGTCATTGTCACTATTTAAATACCTTTTATAAAAAGCTTCTTTCGTAAAAATTGTGTATTTGGCATAACGGACATGAGTTAAATTGATAGATAGGATAAATAGATAGATCAATGATGCCCGTTTCACTTACCTAAGTACCAATTAAACAAATATCTTATTTTAAATAGTTTTTAGCAAGTCAAATTTGTTGATCATAAATATATGCTTATTTCGACGTACATGTGTAATAGTATGTACCTACTGTTGATGGTGGTCTTAAACAAATTATTTAAATGTACTGTATTTTATTATTTGCTAGTAATTTAAAAATTGCATCATGCTGGGCACGCTGCCTACTGGAAGTGGGCTAGATGTGGCCTGACTGTGAGTCTGAAAAGACTTGTACGTTGTCTAAATGCTCTCATTATAGCAACTGTAGTGTTGTAATAGTTCGTAGTTTTTTGTTAATAAATATCACCGGATTTAAGTAAAATCAAAATGTGAATACTAAGCATTTTTAAACAAATATTGGATATATAATTATATAATATATAATTTTGTGACGGATGCAAATATTGACCCATATTAACCGATATTTGCCCTTTGGGGAGCATCGGTTTTGCCCGTCCAAAATTGGTTTAATGAGTGATATACTGAATTTTACTTTATAGGGTTCTGTATAGAAAGCGGAATACTATTACTAAGCCACACACAGCCAACAGTATTTCACAGCAATATATCGTAGTTCGAATACAATAAGATATATGCTTGTTTTTCCAACATAGATGGTATAAAACTGTCACTTAATTCTTTGGATAAATTGATGATTCATAAAATAGCTATTCACTTACAAAAGAGGATATAAAAATGGAAGTTCTGTTATCCTTAAATTCTTAATCTGATTGTGTTTCAGCCAAGTACGGGACCGCCAAGCGGGAAATTGGTCGGCAACAGAATAAAAACGGCTCCTAAACCATAGTTCAAAGGGAATATTTGGCGGTGTAATAAGAAAATATATTCCTTTGCGTTAGAGGCGAAAATAAGAAAATACACAATCTCTCTCGTTTTATTCTTTGTCGGGATTCCTTGAGTATTGTTTTGGTCGCAAACGTTTTTCGGTCGGTTGTTTTGAATAAAGAAAATTAATTTACGCAAAGGCGATGTTGCAGAAGTTAATGTCGGAATTGGACAACTTTGGAGGACTTTATGAATTGTTAAGTTAAAAGGCGAGTATTGCTAATCAATTGTTTTGTTCAGTCTGTTTGAAAATCAAAATATGAATATCAAAACAACAATATTAACCTTGTATGTATTATCAATGATGCCAACTGACTAACTTGCTGGTTTAATTAAATGCCTAGTTAGGACAAACATTAAAATGTTATTATTTAATTTTGACGCTTTCACTCGTACACGAAGGAACATCAAGAAATATTGATAATTACTTCTACCTGATTAAAAAAGGTTAATATTTTAGTAATAACAACATTAACAAAAACAACAAGTGAACAACAACATCTGCGAGTGACATTCTTTAACCCTAAAACCTCGTCAAGATCCTTAAGTAGCCAGAAATGGCATTAATCTTGATTAAACAGGTGCTTAGAGTCCTCCTCGGTGGCGTTTATACGAGATTACGCAAGAATGTATCCGGGCAACATGTACTTAGGATTCTAATCACATAAACAAATTGCTATCCTGGACTTGCATCTAGAGATAAAATAGATAATGTACCGAAACTCGGGGATCATTAAGAGGTTTTCAAGGGATAAATTCCGTAACAAATATGGTCTTAAATTACCAAATTTGGCGCAAAATAATTTTAATATATTTATAGAAAAAATGATATTCTACTGAATGAGTCGAAGCAAAATTTTAGACATGAAACCTAAATTTTAGACATGAAACCTACCGAATGAGTCGAAGCAAAATTTTAGACATTTCTTTGCATTGCATGTTGTTATATTAGTTGTATGAATTTAACGACTAATATTTCAATCTTATGATTCTTTCGTAAATTCATAAAACAAAAAATTGTTCATTAGTTTGGGAATTTTTAGCGCGAGTCCGACTCACATTTGGCTGAATTTTATTGTCGTTATACTCTGAACTCTTTACTATAATCATACCAAAATTGACTTGGTGTTACATAAAATACTACTTTCAAACTGCAGTTAGCTTATATAGCATTCTGACAGCACATGAATGAATACAGAACCGTACAGAATGAAAGCTGCACTACTACATGCACAGCTATGTGAACTAGACTTCAACAAGACGGGTAGGGGTTGCAGTGGCCACAGCGGCGTCCGCTCGGTTGCAGAATCACCAGATTAGTGACGAAATTGTCGTAGCTTTTATTCTGTTTCTTCCTTTATTCCTGTGTTGAAATCGGAATAACAAGCATTACTTAAATGTCTAAATAGAGGACCTAGATAATTATAATATATTTGTCAAGTTACGGTCATTTTGCATGTTGGTGGCAACAAAGACGTAGACACGTTACTTTCAGGTTTATATGTCTATATGTAATCAAAATCTGGATAATTTTGATTTGGTAAGAAAGCGATCTGCTTTTTTTCACGAACTAGGGGAGGCCCGGGCATAACGCATATGTTAAGGAAAGGTGATAAAATAAAATAGACGTATGTAATCAACATAACTCTGTTTACTTTTAATTTGTACTTTGTTTCATAAACTTTGGAAACAGCTATAAAAAAAATAAAAACTTAAACAATTTCTTCTATTAAAACCATAAAAATAAAAAAGTACCTATTATCCTTTTTGCCCGCAGGGGTCGGGCAAGACGGATATGCTGCTAGGGCAAAAAGGATAACTTAAAAATAACATACTCAGTCTTGGCATTCGTCACAAAAGTAGCTACCTACACCTGAATATGATGAACAATTTTCATGCGCCCAATTTTGGCATTGGCTACACTGAATCCAATCTTCATTCGGCGGTTCAGTGTATTTCTCAGTACACACCAAACAATAGAAATCAGGTTTAGGATATTTGTTTTTAGTTTTGGTAGATGTCTTTCTCCTCTTACATTTGCTTGAACCTGCTACATCTGAAGTGTGTTTCTTCTTCATTTTAGTTTTGCTGGAACTAGCTAATTCAGATATTTTAGTCTTTTTGTTGATTGATTTTTCATATTTAGCAGCTTGATCCATTTTAACAGGAGTGGATGTCAATATCTCTGATTTTTGCCTCTTATGTTTTCGATTAGTTTTGGGAGCAGCCATTGTTGGTATGGGTCTTATTTGCATTGGCGTAAGGTTTCCTGTAGACACTTGTGATGGTCCTGGCTCTAGAGTAGAATCAGGTAAAGGTGTTGTGGGTGGTTCTATCTCCGGAGCAGGGTCAGGTAAAGGTGTCGTAGGTGGTCGTTGCTCCGGGGTAGAATCAGTCATTAAGGGCGGTGAATTCTCATTCTCAGCTCGTGTCGGCAAAAAATCTGTAGCACTGGGGATTACAGCAGACGATACAGAGTTGCGTGGACTTTCAGTCATCGTATTTGGAGCATCATTCAAAGAACTTTGAGCTTCATTGAGAGGACGATCAGTCATCATTAAAGGAGCATCATTCAAAGAACTTTGAGCTTCATTTAAAGGACGATCTGTCATTGTTGAAGGAGCATAATCCTCTTCTCCAAATACGTTTGGATCGTACGGCCATATTCCTGGTTTCTTAAACCCATTTACTGCATTCAGGACTGAAGCAGCTTTAACGTATGCCCCTCCGAACAGTTTAGCCATGTCATATTGGTTTACGATTCGACCTGGGTGCGATTTTTGGAATGTATTTAACTCTTGCTCAAAATATTTTTTAAGCGGTCCATACACAGCCACATCCAGTGGTTGCATTCGGTCCGTTGTGTGCGGTGCAAAGGACAAAAATGCAATATTATTTTTCGATGCGAATTCCAAAGCCGGATAATATTTATGGGATTCGTGATTGTCAAGCAATAGTAAAATCTTTCTGTTTTCATTTGGTCGGACTGTATCAGCAAAGAATTGGAGCCAGTTTAAAAAAGCTTCGCCGTTTACCCAACCGTTGTCACTCACAGTAGCATGCGAACCCGGAGGAGCGCCGTCTAAGAGTCTCTCTTGCATTCTCTTCCTGGCAAATATGAAAAAGGGTGGAACATACGTGCCAGCTGCATTGCAGCAGCAAATAACAGTGGTTAATTGACCTCTTTCTGCACTGCTCACTACTCCGACCTGCCTTTTACCCTTTATGGACAAAACCTTAGGCGGTTTATTAGTGCTACTCTTTACACCTGTTTCATCCATGTTATAAATTGTAGTCGCATCAAATTTATGTTTCTCTACTAATTGCCAAAAATTTCTATAAAATAACTCCACCTGGGGCCTGTTAAAACCTCTCGTTCTTGCCAATGATGTCGGTTCGGGCGCCCTTAACACAATTTCTGGGTGTCGTTGCTTAAAACCCGCAAACCAGTCATCTCCAGCTTTGGCATTTTTAAATGGATGAGCAATATTATTCTTTGTTGCATACTCAAATACTAATCCCAAAAATTCTGAACGAGTCAGGCCGAAAAATAGACTGTCCATCTTTTTCAGATAAGCACACAAGTCTTCTTCTTGCTCTGATGTGAAAATAGGAACATACCTGCCCAATTTTTTTGAAACGCTTCCTGATTTTAATTGTCGATGCAAGGTAGTAAATGGAATACCGAATGTTTTTGCGGCAGAATTTATAGATTTTCCTTCTTCTTTTACAGATTTTACCGCTTGCTCCAACGATTTTTCTGACCACGATGCCCTCTCACTCTTTCTTTTGTATTTAAAAACCATCTGAAAAAGACATTTATATTACAAAAGTGAAAACTAAATTACCGGATAAAACGGATAATTATCCGTCTTGCCCATATGCGTTTTGCCCACAACAGCAATATTAGATCGAAGAACCAAATTTAAATGTTATTATGTAGGTTACGAAAGAATTTAATATCACAAATTATGCTTAAATAATGTGTCATTTGACAAATAAAACATAAAATTATACACTACATACATATTGAAATAAATAATGAACAAACCTTTCCGAAAATCGTAAGAAAATAGCACAAATTCTTTTTTTTCCACTTCACGACAAACGAGCGCCTGCGTTGTTTTGATCAAACTGTCATGGCGTCGCCGGCCGCATGCCGAATCGTAGTGACAAGTTTCGACGCGCCATCTATTGCCGATATTTAGAAAAATCGATTATTCCTCTTACCCGCATTATGCGTATTGCCCGGGCCTCCCCTATAGGTATTTTATCGCAAAATTCGGTAACAAATGTTTCAAACAAATCCATTGTCTTTAGTCCCCAAAGTTTTCAGCCTATAAACAGCCCAACCGACCAACCTAAACAAACACCGCCAAAATTCCTGTCGAATCTCAAACGTTTGAACGCTTCGCTGAAGAGTCAAAAAGGGAATTCTAATTTAGTACCAGCAAAGCCCTTACTGAGGGATCTTCATAGTAATTAGAAGAGGTCCTCAAGACTCTCCGAGCAAATTGCTTAGATTTCCACGATTACGGAAGATGACACAATTATGAAATTAATTGACGCGTAATAAGACTCGAGTGACAATTTTCATCTTTATTGCCATTGGTTTAGCTTGAATTTTGTTTTATGAAGTCAGTCGGGTGATGAGTAATTGTGATGATAAGGGTGTTGTATGACTGATTACCTTATCAAAATTTGGAATTGGTGAAAGTCATTGTTTGACTACTGAAAGAAGATGAAAGGTTGAAAAAATACAAACGTTGTTTAAAATATAACTATACTGTTTTTGAAATGAAATTCTCGTGAGTTTCACACATATTTAAATATTATAAATAAAACCGGCAAAAACACTCACGTTGGGGATCGAATACGTCGACCCGGGTTTCGAGTATATCAGATACTCATCATCAGGGCGAGTGCACAGCTGCGTCTGCGAGCTCCCGACGGGCACTGCGGCGCGCGGCCCGCGCGGCTCGGCGCGATATCGGCGCCGGCGGCAGCGGGGAGCTGGGTGGGGGCGGAGCGAGCCCAGCGCTGCTGGTGCTAGGTGACGAGCTCCTAGCGTGCCCGGCGGAAGACGGTGGGCCTATTTCGTCGTCTGTGATCGCATCATCATCATCCGCACACGTACCGTGACAAACAGTACTGACCGTGTCGCATTCTAGACTGCCTAACATCTTCTGCGTTGAGGTGACATTAAGGGTAGGAATCCAGGCTGGTGGTAGCGTCCAACCCCCATCTCTGTTGAAATTAGGATGTCTGTTGATTTCTATAGCCTCACGTATTTTACGAGGTACATAAAACTTTTCTCTGGCTAATACGGAGGCTTTATCAAAACGAATATAATGATTGGAGTCCAAGAGATGAGCGTGTTCTGCGAGTGCTGATTTAGTAATGTCCATATTCTTAATGCTCCTAATATGCTCGGTCAGTCTAGTAGCGATGTTGCGTCGAGTCTCTCCTACATAACTCTTGCCACAGTCACATGGTACTTTATATACGCCCGGTACGTTAAGGCGGTCTTTGTCCTTCGGTGAACGCAGCATCTGTCTTATTTGACCGGGTGGACGGAAGAACGTTCTGATATCATATTTCCGTCGCAAGAGATATCCGATTTTGTCCGTTATTCCTCTTACAAAAGGAAGATAAGCAGGAGAACGTTCCACTCTAGTTGGTCGCTTACGTTCACTTCTCTTTGCCCAGCGACAACATTGTCGCCAACTGTATCCATTGTCCTCCAGTACTCCTCTCACGTGCTGGAGCTCTTTTTCTATAAATGGAGGGTCACATAGCCTAAGAGCTCGGTCCATCAATGCTCTTGGTACGGAGGACAAATGTGCAGGATGATGATGTGAGCTAGCATGAAGATATCGATCCGTGTGTGTCGGTTTTCGATGAATCGTGTGCGTCAGACTGTTGTCTGGCATCCGGATAACACGCACATCTAAGAACGGCAATACCCCTTCCTTTTCTTCTTCCACGGTGATGCTGATCTTATGATGTAAATTATTGAGGTGATCCGTAAAACCAGATAATCCATCTTTGTCTATAATTGCGAAGATGTCATCTACATACCTCCACCAATAGCGCGGTTTTACGAGTGCGGTGCTTAGGGCCAGGGATTCGTACCATTCCATAAAAATGTTAGCTACCACTGGAGCTATAGGTGAGCCCATCGCTACTCCATCCACCTGTAGGTAGAATTCTCCTCTCCACACGAAGTATCCGCTCTTCAAACATAACGTTATCCACTCAATGTACTCAGTAGGTAAGGGTGAGTTCTGTGAGTGTTTTTGCCGGTTTTATTTATAATATTTAAATAACTATACTGATACACAGAATATTTTTTCCGATAAATTTTAAAATACTCAATTAAAATGTAGATATTAGGTTCAAGGATGTGCATGCAATATTGTAGTGAGTTTGAACACTTGGTATTTAAAACATGACCAAACTACATAGGTATATATGGGAAACGATATGGATAGACTTCCCATAAGCCTAGCTAGTTTTGGTTATTCATCTCGTCTATTAGTCCAGTCATGATGTTCACTTCAGAAAATCTAAATATCCAGTTTATTACCACGTAAAAACTTGTTTTAATTTTTTGCAAATATCTCTTTTTCTATGGATTTTACGCTAGTTGTATATATTATCAAAATTGTAGAAAATAAAATTTTCTACAACTATTTTTTAGAAAAAAATATTTTCTACAACTTTTGTATTAAATTTTTTTTCATACCTTAAACTGTTTTCTAGATAGAGGGCGGAGACCGCGGGGTCAGAGAATCATGTGAGCTCAATTGGTAGTCCCGACCAAAAACTCGCCTAATATTAAGGTTATAAGTTATTGCTAAATATATGATTATCGAGTAGTTATTATATATAGTATATATTGTAACTTCAATAAAATATTTACTATATTTATTACAATTTTTACTGGGTACATCATATCGTGCTCTTGGTAAAATCTATTTTGTATTCTTCGATCGTATATTAATGCTATACTTACGCCCGTGTCAAGTTCACAATATATTTATAGGTCTAGGTCTATTAAATAAACGTACCAAATTTCAGTTGTTATCTGTACATGAAAATAGATAAAAAAGAATGTGACAGCCAGACTGAAGAAATACACAACAATAGCTATACTACATTAGACTTCATATTTTAACCTTTTTTTGTTTTAACGTGCGCGAGTTCGACTCGCACTTGGCCAAATTTTTTGTATTTATTGTTATAGCGGCAACAGAAATACATCATCTGTGAAAATTTTAACTGTCTATCACCGTTCTTGAGATACAGCCTGGTGACAGACAGACGGACGGATGGACAGACGGACGGACGGATGTACGGACAGCGAAGTCTCAGAATTAGGGTCCCATTTTTACCGTTTGGGTGCGGAACCCTTAAAAGGTCTACCTATAATATGTCTTATAACGATTTCAATTCCTATAGGATGTGCTACATTCCATATCTTAGATATACTATCATCGTTACGATAACAAGCTGTATTTACAGTATCATAAGGAATATTGTGAAGTGCGCATACAAAAGAGTATCGAGATATTACACAAACATGTATAAATTAATTAAGAATATAAAAAACCTGACTGCAAATAACTTATTTTCGTTAAGCATTTAATCATTCCATTTGAATTAAAACTGCAAGTTGTATTCATTTATGACATCTTTTTTTAAGGTCTTCATTTTGATACCCCACTTGATGTGTTTGGGAGAAAAAAAATGTTTTTTCTCACAATATACAAATACAAATAGTTTTTATTGACTTAAGTTAAATGGGTACAGAGTAAATTTGAATCCATAGGTTCCCCGAACTAGCGTCAGCTGTGTTTCAGGAAACATAGGCTTCTTCCATAATATGGACTTAGAGACGAATCTAACGATATATAATACAATAAAAATCGGTTTAGCCGCTAAGAAGTTATAGTGAAATAAAGAAACTCCCAAACATACATACCTACATGATGAAAACATGACACTCTTTTTTTTGGCAATCGTGTAAAAATGAGCACTTAAAACGCAAAATAATTATTCTTATCGCATCCAGTTACTAATATAAATGACAGTGGCATAATTACAAACTGAAAATGTGTTTATCTAAATATGAAATATACGCCCCACGTATCTTCCGTGCGGCAAAATTACGTATGCGGTGTGTGAGCACGCAAAAAACAGTATGTGTGGACAAAGGTGATATGGTAGAAGGGCAATACGAAGATCTAGTTAATCACGTCAGAGGGTCCATTCTTTCACACGTGCCAGCTTGACGTACTATATTTTCAGTAGGAAATGTTTGTTTATTAGGACAGTGTTTTTAGCGCGATTTTTAGACGTATTGTTTTATTATTTTTAACCGACTTCTGAAAAGGAGGAGTTTCTCAGTTCTATATTTTTTTCTGTATTTTTTTTATGTTTTTTACCTCAGAGCATTCATGGCTGGGTAAACCGATTTTTTTTTTTTGTTTGGAAGCTGAAGTTTGTCGTTTGGTCCCATTTAAATTTCATCAAAATCGGTCAAGCCGTTTTTGAGTTACACTCCAATAACTGTAAAAAAGTTATTTCACACTTTTGGGTGTTGAAGTCGATTCCATTTTTCAGTTAACATTTTTTTTAGTGAATAGATTAAGGTATTATGACAATACATAGGGAACTAGTTCTCAATCTCAAGGATAGAGCTGCTGCATGAATACACCATTAGTTGCTTAGTGATTTTATACTTGAAGGCGGTTGCCAACCGTGTGAGCATTCGCAAAATGCCCTACCATAATGCGTAGTCTTGCGGCAAGATTCTAACCAAGATTTCATAAAAAAATTACGTATCTAGGAATACTATACATTTAAAAACATTTAAAAAATGAAAATATATTAGATGTAAATTAAAGTTTGTATTTATTAATTGGTTATTTTATAGATACAGGCGTTATTTTGCGGAATTACATTTTACTAATAGCGATACATTTTAAACAGAAAAATAGTTTAGAAACAAATTTAATATTTTAAAACGCTAAGAATTCCTCCTAAATTTCCTGCTAAGCGGTCGTGATATCATAAACGCAACTTAGCCAAAGTGGAAACTAAATTCGGCGCGTTTCGATTCTACACGAAGCATTATCAGAAGTGCTTGGCTGTTCAAGCGCACTATCGAGAATATTGTCAATCTGTTCGGCTTCGTGGCGTTTTGTTACTTACCCTTAGCAAAAAACTTGGCGGAATTGTCACAATACATATTTTATATTTTTTAAGTATTTTTCTAAAATATTTATTTAATTTTTCTTACAATATTTGATCCTATAAGTAGATAAGATCAAGCAATGATGGCCTAGCGGTAATAGCTATAGACAATCGTGCAGCAGGTCCAAGGTTCCTCACCGCCCTAGCTTGAACTCACAGCATGCTGGAAGGGCATTATGCGAATGCTTACCTGCCTAGACCCCTCAAGAAGAAAAATCTCGAAAAACAACTTATCAGTGCCATCTGCATTTGCAAAACTTTTCTCAGTATAGAGCATTCGTAATGCTTTTGATACTGTACAAGATAATTTTCGATCAATGAGATCGAAATTGAAATTTCGAACAGCAAATGCGCTCTTAGCCCTACCTTGCTTAGTAGTTCATATCCGATCAAGTAAGTTAAGCAGCGTCCGCTACGGTCATGGCATGGATGGATAACCGCTAGTTGCATTAGGTACTACTGAGCACTGCGCGCTTTGGAAGGCACACTAAGCCGTCGTCTTGGTTGTTATCTTAGGTTAGTAATCGTTGAAACATGGTGATAGGGCATTTTGCGTATGTCCACCTGGCTAGCTGCCACCCTTAAATAGAAAATCTATCATGCACCTGAACATTGCGAGCCATTAATTTTGCCTGACTTTGAGCTATTAATTTAGCCTGACACACATCTGGAATTTCAGACACATGAAACTATACAACTTTATATATCGGGGTAATGGGCGCAGTGCGCAGTGCCACTTATGACGAACTGTATCTGTTATAGGCAGATACTACCACTTAACACTAGGTGCGCCTCAAGTTCGTTCCATCTTAAAAAAAACTTCTAAAAAATTATCACTTACCATCAGATGAGAATGATCAAAGGGTCAGCCTTTGATCTATCAGCTATACATAAAAATTAAATTAAGGAAAAAGTATAAACGGTAAATAATGAATAAAAAAAGGTTTATTAACAAATCCTTTCCAATTTGTTTGCTTATAACAACGTAACAAGAAATTGCAAGAGGAAGGTAACTTGAGGCACTCTTATATCCATCTAAAGTATATAAATCTAATCAAAGTTATTAAACAACTAAACAAATTACTTGTTCTCAACTTGGATTGGATAATATGTTTATAGAACTTTTTAAAGTAGGCTAATAACTTGGAAACTCAACTTTTATTGACGTTTAATATTCCAACAACGAATGTTGCTACAATTTATTTGTTATTAACGCTTATATAAGTATAAAAGCTAATATTAATATGATCAAGCATTTCTGTTCTCGTGAGGTAAAAGTATCAAATACCCACATTTTGGAAGATAAGTTTGGTCCCATATATACCTACTATAACCGTGGGGTTTCAACTAGAATGTCACCCCGCCCCATATCTTTTTCACACTCTTTCTCTCTCACCCCTGTCAGTGTCGTAATAGGCAACTAAGGGTAGAATACCAGAAGATGAGCAGCAGCGCCTTCTGAGGAACTGCTCTTACGATGGCCAAACCGGCAACGCGTCGGCAATCCAGCTGATTAGTACAGTACAGTATACTATATACCAGACGATAGGTCTCTTTAAAAAGAGCCTGTCTTGGCTGGTAATTACTGCAGTGTCAGATAGTCCTCCTCGAAGCAGTAGTGTGCAAATGACTGTGTTTTGTGAAAAGCACTGTAGCAAGTGAAAATACCAGGCAAATGAGACCTCAGAACCATAGATAAATGAACTACCATCAAACTAAAGTTACAGGGTCCGTAATGCTATTATAGGAATATCTATAGGAGAAACTCAATAAGTGTTCGACCCGGGTAATATAAAATATAAAATATATGAACATAATTTATATCAATGTAACTCACGCCTGTTAAAGTCAATATTAAAATAATATTTTGGCGAAGTTTGTTACTTCATCAGTCTGAAAGTTAAAATCCGGAACGTGGATAGTAGCTGAAAAACCAAAGTCACCGACATAGGTTTTAGGATTTGAAATTGGAACCAATAACCGAAAACCGATGGAAAAGAAACTTTCTCGAGTAGGTACACATCACAAGGTGTATTATGTATTGTCGCGGGTAGAGGTTACAAGTAGTTATCGGCCGTTCATTTAGGAGACATTAAGGGGAGATATTTGTTCAACAGTGGACATCTTCCAGCTATATATATAACAGGAGGCGATCTTTATTAGGACACAGTTTAAGAAAATTGAGAGTATATTTCAGACACACTTAAAAACAGTTCGAATCAAGACGAGATTTTAATGCAACGCAAAGCCATGTCGCCATCAACGCAGTCGAAAATCCATAAATCTAATTACTTACTTGTTAAAAAAAATAACTTGTAAAACTTAACAAAACGCGTTTTCGAAACAAACCTATCGCACCCACACTCGAGCTAATCTCAATGTCGGCTGTAAATTACGAGCGACGAAGACGCTTATCTATGTTAAATTACTGCTCTTTACCGCGTTTTACCGCACTTTACAACGTTTTGTCGCTTTTATTGTAGCCTCGGTACAGGTTAAACGCTTGTTTGGCTTAAGAGCCGACGCCAAGCGAATGCTGAATGTTGTAACATTTGTCATTTGGTAGTACGAAATGTTCAGTCTTACAACTTTACTTATTGTTAGCTAAAGGCCTGTTTGCACATTGCTTAGTGTTTAGGAGCTGTTTAGTGTGTCTATATTTCTTACATAATCGCGATTTGCAATTTTGTAACATATATAATGCCCGCCTGGCTATAATGCCCGCCTGGCTAGCTACCACCCTCAAGTTGAAAATCTGTCGCCAAGCACCTAACGGTGTGTTCCGGCAGCTGTCCTTGAGAGCCAGTAACTCTAGTTTAGTCTGAACAACATCCTCGACCACATCATCACTTACCATCAGGTGAGATAGTAGTCAAAGGCTAACCTATCAGGCATAAAAAAAAATATATAAAATGCATTGGTGGTATCAACAATAAGAGAATAAAGTTACAAGTTATTGGAGCACAAAATTTATTATTCAGACGGGAATCGAACCTTCGATTTTGCGACGGATGCCTATGCCGCTCGACCACCGGGGCCTTATTCGATAATTTGTAAATGTGATTTTAAATCAGCACGCGATAGTGCTTGTAATCTATCGCGTATAATAATATTTAGAAATATTGCGACATCATTGTGTTTGAAATAGCATTTCTTTCGATCAGATGAAGTCTAGTAGTCTGGTTGATGGCCGCGCACCGTCCGCTGTTATACAATTGTAGCACAAAGTTTCGGCTCGAAAGAGTTAGGTTCCGGTGGAGGAGAGGAAAAGGCAATCGGAAGAAGGGGATTCGATTCCCGTCCGGAACAAAAAAAAAATCAAATTATGTTTTCGTTGTATCTATTAGAATACTGTATTAGCCGGATTGTCCACCGCTTAACATAACCTCCCCAATTAGGCAGCGTTTGCCATAATCCCCACCCTTGGCAGACGTCTTGGGGATCGCAGTTTAAGATATTCGTTTCTCAGAAGGCGCTGCTACCGGAAGGCGGGCGCCTTTCGGTATTTAACCTTTAATCGCCTCTTACGACACCCACAGGTAGCAATGGAGGGGGTGACATTATAGTTCGGCACCCCACGGCACTCTATTAGTATGATTTTTATAAACTCGGGTATATTTCACTAGTTATATTTTTTAAAGGTACCAAACCAAGATTTCAAAATTGTTGACTATTTAAAAATTTGTCGCAGTTTATCTCTTGACTTGACGCTTATAAAATGTTACAACTGGCTACATACAGACATACAACTATACCAAAACGAAAAATGTAATGCAAGTAAGTATATGAAATAATTCAATCCATTACATAAGGCTAGGTTCTACGAAGCTCTTTCCATACAATCGTGGTTTCGTAATTTTTTTAAATACCAAATGTACGAATTTGTTAAATTTTGCGTGCATGTCTTTAAGCCTAAATTCTATGCATCTGGTGTGCACCCTTTTTTTTTTTTTTTAAATAAATATTCCCATACAAAACGAATTTTCCAAATAATTTTGAAAATTCACATTTTAACTGAAAAATACATTTAAAACATAAATTTTATTTTGAAACATAAATTTTAGACCCCAGGACATGTTTTCAAAATTTCAATGAGTGTGAACACTTGGTTATTAAAATACGACGAATTTACGTTTGTATGGACAGCGCTGCGTGAACTACCAAAACGTAATATACGCGTAGTACTTAAAAAAATATCTAGTAAACAACCATAGCACGTCAAAAATCCAAAACAAGGAGGCTTAAGAAATAATGTACACTTAGAGAAAATCGTCTTTAATATTCCAAAAGATAGGAAAAGCCAACATCGCACTTTCATTACGGCTCCCAAGACAACTCTTAGGGTAAACCGCATGATAAACGACCTGAGCAATTACGCAGTGCCATCAGTATTCGAGGTGCGTCGCAATGCGTGTAGATGGAACAACCAGTTTACCTGAAGGGTATTTGTTAACGTCGTGGACAAGAAGAATAAAATAATACTTTTTGTAGTAAAAAAAAGAATAGAAGATGCTAGACAATAAGATATCACAATAAATAAAGTAAAAAACTTTTAAGATAAGCAGCTTTTACTGTCCGAAACAAATAATTTCAAATGTTAAAGCATTTGAAGAGGCAATTATGAACTTCTTGAATGAAATGTAGTAATCTTTAACGTAAGGACCAGATTTTTTTTATTTTTTTTTATTGCTGATAGGTAAGCCTTTGACCACAATCTCAAATGATGGTAAGTGATGATGTGGTCAAAGGTGTTAACAGGCTTAACCTAGAATTACTCTGGCTCTCAAGGACAGCTGCCGGAACACACCATTAGGTGCTTGGCGACAGATTTTCTACTTGAGGGTGGTCGCTAGCCAGGCGGGCATTCACAAAATGCCCTTCCACCATGCGGTGAAGCTCAAGCCAGCGGCGGGATTCGAACCATGGACCTGCTGCGCGGCAGTCCAAAGCCACTGAGCTATCACTGCTTCAAAAAAAAATCTTAGAAATAAGTCACTGTGCATATTAGAAACAAGTTAAAGTCTACGATAATTATTTCAAACGTGACGTGCTAGAACATTTGCATTACCATTCTTTCTAAAAGGCTTAAAATAAACATGAATAAAGCAAATTTTGTTAAAAAAAATTTAGTTATTATGTTCCTGCTCTCGCCATATGGCATATACTATCAACATATGAATAAAGAACCGTATTTATTCATGTGCTATCAGTGCATCTAGCGCGTGATCAAGCCTTTAATTATTCCCATTTTTTAACAATAAGATCATAGAAGATGGTTTGAAGAACTCTAAACGAAATGATAATATTATTGTAACATAGATTCCATATACATGTCTAGCTATATTTATATTTTATTCGCACTCAGTTGATGTCACCTACCTACATTAAATATTGATTAATACAATATAATCTCCATTTTAACGGAATAGGGGCTTATTAAATACACAATAATTCTAGTTGTTAACTAAAGTTAATTACTATTACGTAATGAAGATTAACTTCATTTTGACATAACTTTTAAATTTTCCTTTGAAAACGATGCCCATTATGAAGTTCGAATTTCAAAATGAAGACAATTTTCATTATCGTGCGAATTAGACAAATATACTTTCTTGTATAAATGCAAGCAGTTCTTATATTTGATACTAGCTGCGCCCCGCGATTACACCCGCGGGTTGATAAAATGTATAATTTGTGTTAATCCAGCGCCTTATCTACCTCAATACCATTAATGTTTGTAGGTATAAGATTAATATATGGCTTACGAAAATATGATCATGTCTCCGATTTTCGTAATAAGCTCAAGTGGCTCCCTATTCGTCGTCGCCGGAATGCTCATATATTATACGTTCGCCTTTATAATATTAGTTTGAAAAGGATCAATTTGTTACTACTATGCATTAAAAGTAAATTATATTTTTTTATGGGATATATGGTTCACTATTTTGGGCGGTAATGGCTTACACATAAAATATAGATATATGCTGTCGCGGGCTTTTTTGTAGGAAAATTTAAGATAAAGATTTCCGTTACACATTATGTACGTGTGAAACTCAAGTTTTTTGCAGCGCACGCCAGAATGTCTCGCATATGGCTGATTTTTTACTTACCTACTTGACACTTATCGTTATATTTTCGACAATTCATACAATATCTTTACAAATTATAGCCTATGCGTTATTCTGATGTCTAAGATATGTTACTGTAAAGTTTCATTAAAATCCATTCCGTAGTTTTTGCGTGAAAGAGTAACAAACATCCATACATCCATACACACTCACAAACTCGCATTTATAATATTAGTAGGATCTAATAACATGAGTAGAATTCATGTATAGTTAAGTGTCTAGATGATGTATTGGTAGGTTTGTTCGTAGTGTCTATTAACATCATGTTCATAACGCAAGTAAAAAGTTCCTTAGTAGTTTAGTGTATTTAGTATGAACAGCAAGTCCTTGTTTAGGGTTCCGTACCCAAAGGGTCAAAACAGGACCATATTACTGAGACTTCGCTGTCCGTCCGTCCGTCCGCCCGTCTGTATCTCAAGAACGGTGATAGCTAGACAGTTGAAATTTTCACAGACGATGTATTTCTGTTGCCGCTATAACAACAAATACAAAAAGTTGGCCAAGTGCGAGTCGGACTCGCGCACGTTAAAACAAAAAAAAAGTTAAATATGAAATCTAATGTTGTATAGCTAATGGTACGAAACCCTTCGTGCGCGAGTCCGACTCGCACTTGGCCGATTTTTTTTATATATACTTATAACAAACAGCTTTACCTGGATATGGTTCCTGACAGCAAGGGTAGTATCTCTCATGCCTTTCTGCTGGTACTCCAAGTATGTCCCATTCTACAGAAGGATAGTATTCGCGAAGGTCTATCCCAACATCCACCATGTCGCCCTTCTTCTGATTGATGTGTTTCAAGTCAATCTAGGAAGGATAATGGAATTGAATGTAGAAAAGTCAATTTGCGTTGTAAAGGAGCTTTTATATCATATATTTTATATTATATATTTTATATCATTCGATTCTATATACGATTCTAAATTGTGCTGAATTTCTAAGAATTGTACTTAGTTATATAAATAAGCAACCCAGAAATTATAGCCTTCGTACACCTAAAAAGGTTTACTAAAAATATTTTCAACACCCTTGCTCGTAAAGTGAGCTTTATAATATCGTTCTTAAGGCAGAATTATCTCTACAAAGTTAAGTTAGTACCTAACTGCAAATTATATGCGAGTAAACAAAGCATTTTCAATTTAACCGGGTAATACAGATTTGTAACAACAAAGAGACAGACTTGTAAAAGCTAAGTATATGTAATCAACATTTGCCGCGCCTAAAAAAAAATACTTGCGCGCTATTTTCCACAATTTTCGTATGTTGTTTGTATTATATTTGTGCAATATATTTTTTTCCTCGCAAGGGTGTTGAAAAAGAGCGTATGAAACTTGTGAGCATCTCGCTCATTATACACTGTGCTGATTTACGGCCTCGCCTACGGCTCGGGCTGCAACCCACAGCCTCGTGTATAATGAGCAATTTAGCTCATTTGTATCATAATATACTATTACTACTGATCAAAATATAGGTAGGTACATTATGTAACTCTAGGTTAGTCTGAACAACATCCTCGACCACATCATCACTTACTATCAGGTGAGATAGTGGTCAAAGGCTAACCATTATAGCAGAGCGTTAATAGGTAGGGACTGCAGTGCCGCAGATCCCTGGTTCGATCTCCACACGTGGCTGGAGCTACACCGCATGGTGGAAGACCATTTTGTGAATTTTCTCCTAGCTAGTTTCCTACCACCGTCGAATAGAAAATCTGCCACTAAATACCTAAGAGTGTGTTCCGGCCGTGTTGCTCCAAAACCAGTAAAATAACCGTCGCATGAGACTTAATAACTATAATTAATAACTATGTCTCAAGGTGACGGGTGCAGTGCAGTTCCATCTTAGACTGGGGTACCCAAAACAGTTTTTTACGTTATTGTGATGGAACTTCCATCACAATAATGTAAAAAAAGTTAAAATATATTATTACAATGGTTTATTTTATACAGTTTGGATTAGACTTGAACGCTCAATTTCTCAGCATATGACTGAAGTGTGTTCATAATATGAAGAATTTAACATCTCCACATTAGTATAGGTATCTGCACCGTAAGAAAACTTAATAAAAACCTATGGCACCTCTTCAAAAGCACCTAAGAATAGTGTCTCTCATAGTTTACTTCATTGTGGCCTTTCCAAAGATAAATGGAAAAATCATATCAATATACCTGATCTCCATCGTAGCTCCAAGACCCAAACTTCAAGAAGCAAGTCTGCTGATCAAACGGGAAGTACCGCACGTCAATCTCACACGAAGACTTGAAGATGGCCGGAGGAGTCCATAGCACTTTACCAGTGTGGTGAAGAACTGCTTTCGTCATCGTCGTTACCACGTACTCGCCGTCGGCACTAAACAAATGAAAAGTAATTATAAGCACCTTTTTATTTTAAATTGAAATACTGAAGAAACGTTGATTATATTAGCTATTAACGGCCATCAGTCGATCATTTTACGAATATTCGCCTGGCTAGCGGAAGCTTTTGAAGCGCCGTAGGTTGTTTCTTCGTTCTTATTCGATCAATTAAGTTGAGCAACGTCCGCTGCGGTGATGGAAGATGGGCAGAAGAAAATTCAAGTTGCACGTTAAAAAGTGTTTATTAAGAAATCCTACGACACAGTTTATGATTACTTAAAGGACTAAAACACTTGGACAATTTCGCCTCTGTCAAGCTATCACTTGTCCCCTAGGTAATTTAAAAAAATATTATTTTAAAAAACAAAAAATTCATTAAATATATATATTTAATGAAATTTTTGTTAAATATATATATTTAATGAAATTTTGACATAGACAACGCCCGTCATAAAGCATCCAAACACAACCGTAAGCCTCAAAACTTGATTGTTACTTCGTCTTTATTCAGATAAGCCTAATAAAATTAAACAACCATGTAACGGCTTCCTCATTTACCAACAACATTGGCTTCATTAAAAACTCTTTCACCCCCATCGTACCGTGAACCCTCCGATTATCTTAATCGCTCCATAAATTAGACAACCCTCACGTTTGAGATAAGTAGGTATTATATCGTAGGAAGACTTTAATCGGCTTCTTACCCGTATCACACACATTTGGGGTTGGTACTATAATGTTTTGCTTTAGCTACTTCAAGGATCACACAATATCAGATTAAAAATTAATTTTGAAGCGTTCGTAGTGAGGTTTGCTTAGCCGTTCTTAATCGATAACAGCTAAGTTAAGCAGCGTCCACCGCGGTCAGGAGTTGGATGGGTGACCGCTAGTGACATTACTACTGAGCGCATCCGTGCTTCGGAGGGCACGTTAAGCCGTCGGTTCCGGTTATTGTCTCACAATGGCAGTCGTCACAGCATGGTGGTAAGGCATTCAAGTAGAAAAACTATCGCCAAGCTCTCAAAGGTGTGATCCGGCAGCTATCCTTGAGAGCCAGTAATTCTAGGCTAGCCTGAACAACATCTTCGATCACATCATCACTTACCATCAGGTGTTGTGTTCCTGTTCTATTGTGCTTCTTATGTGGTGCAGCAACACCCAACTAAAATTGACATGAAATGGCGTATGCCGCTTATACGGCGCATTTTTCCCTTCGTCGACTCTAAGGCCTACCACGGGGGAAGCAGTTAATAATAATATCATAGCCTCTAAAAAGGTAGGAAAGAGACTGCATATGAAGACACAGGACTCTACGAATAAATATGTAAATAAGTGTAACTCTCATACAGTTACCGCTTTGATTTCGAAAACATCTAGTTCATAACAAGCACAATCTTCCCAATTCAATTGGATTGTTGAATTGAGTTGGAGCTTAGAAATTATCGCATCCGATTATTTCTAAGCTTCAATAGGTAACAAGCGCTACAAGCACTTCTCAGGCATTAGCGGTCGCATCAATGCGACGATGCGGCCAGAATATTAGGCGCGTTGCCACTGTTAATGGCCAATTTATACTATTTTCATTATTGTAGTCGTAACTTACATCTATTCAGTTCAATGGTGCAAGAAGGTGCACGGTAACAACGACGTCTCAATGGCTCTCAATCATATGATGACTTATAACATTATCCATATCATGCTATGAACTGGCGTTCAGGATCGTATATTACCAAATTAGGGGCATACTGTATATCAATCTTGTAGTCAAGTAGGTACATGCTATAACATACTTGTAATTAGTTCGTAATATTTACAAAATTACAAATTTACGAGAGCGGAAATCATAGTCATGTGCGGGATTCGAACCCGCGTCACCCCTATGGCCGGGGTATGCTCTGACAGACTGAACTACCATGACAATGACTCCTAATTCAAATTTTTCTCTGGTTTTTTAACCATCGTATGAGGCGAACATTTGGGTTCGTGGCTTAGGCCGCCGCGGCCGTAGTGGTCGCCGCACTTGTGGTCGAAGCCCCCGGTCAATGTAATTTAAATTAAAGCAACTTTTAATCAAATGTACTTGCAGGCATAAAAATGTTATACAAAACTAATAACTATACTAACTATATATAACAGTAACTATCTAGAGTAGATTTATGCAATATTATATGTCATAATGATACTTATAAAGTAGATATGCTTTAATTTGAAAGTATATTTAAAAATATAAAAGTCTTAGTTATTTCTAATCATTTATTTATTTCAAATACAAATTTGTAAAAAAATAGTATTACAATTACAGTTTTGAGAACCTTTATTGTTCTATATCAATTGGAGAATTATTTTACCTAAATAATACTAACTACTAAAATAATTTACCTAAATAGTAATTTGACTAAGAAAGACTTTTGTCGTTTACTGTACTTAGTTAAAAAAAACACAAAAATAAATATAATAAATTTATTAGAATCGGGGGCGTCAGCCACAGGTGCCTCGACCACTGGAGACCTAAGCCAAGAACCCGAACCTTTAGTTCAACTTACGTTGTACTACAAACGAGTCTAATTTTGCAATTAGCTTTAAACTTGAATCCCGCACATGACCATAATATTTCCTGTCGTAAGTTTGTAATTTTGTAATGTAATCCGCAGAGCATGGGTTATTGAAATAATAAAAATATTAAAATTATAGAGTTGCATCATCTGTCATTACTGACCGAATTATATTTCAGTCAAAGACTATGTAAATCGCAACATCGTCCACTCCACGAGTCTACCAGGAAAGCAGCGGCGCGAGAGGACTTGTGACGGATTGTGAGGCGTATCAACACTCCTTATGTGACGACCACGATCACTCTGTCAAGAGTGTAGCTGATAAGAAGCTGAACTATATAGCAACATAGCTCTGGGGGCGATTCAGATCAAGTAGGATCTTGTTATGGAAAATAAAACAAAACATTAATTAAATAGACTTCAATTCCACTTCTAAAGGTATTTTGCGAATACTTGCCTGGCTAGTTACCACCCTCAACTAGAAAATCTGTCGCCAACAGCTATTACTGTATTCCTACTGCAGTCCTTAGAAGAGCCAGAAATAAATTATGAAATTAAAGGCACATGAGACTTAACAAATGTTAGTCTCAAGATGATGGCTGCAATGCAGTTTGTCACTTGTGACAATATTCGGTGTATTTCGGCCTAAGTTTTTTTTACCTGTAGATGAGTTGTATGCCCTCCATATTTACTAGACGAATTCAGGGTAATTACCTGAGTCACTATCAGTCTAGCACTTCCAAGCGCCCGGTGAATACATCGCCGCTAATCGTGTTATTTAGGAATGATCTGTGGACAATATGCCTTCCTTGTGTCTTTAGACTCTGCGCCAATTAAACAGGCACTGTGCGAGATAAGAAAACTGTTTCATTTCACGCGTTATTATTGCTTTTATTGTTGAAATAGAAAATATCGTCATTTTGTTTTATCTTAGGAATTAATCTCAATGAAATGGATGAGCGAGATATGTGTATTGTCTGGTGTGAGAGAGTGAAAGTGATCGCAGTATAATGGTGATCGGAACGTCTCGTGGCGATTCGGTGGTAACACGAATTACTTATTTATCTCTTTCTAACAACAGATATGACGCATAATATTTGAACGTTCTTTCCTTGTTTCCAACAAACTGCGTATACATGTGCGTAGGTATGTACATAGCTAAATTCTAGTAAGCTTTAAGAGCAGTGGTGTTCGGATATAACTACTCTAAGTATTTCAACTCTCTGATTTCGGCAGCTTTCCTTGATTGTGTTCAAATGCTTACCTATCAAGAATACAAAAATAACTTATCAGAAGAACACGCTCACTATTGAACTGTGTCTTAAAGAGCCTACCACTTAATAAATAAAACAACTTTAATATCATAATTCCTTACAACGACGGGGTAGTAAAGCAACATATTACCGTAGTTGAGTTTACAGCAGCGGTGAAACGTCGCCAGTTTATGACAAGCCTATAAACCTATCAGGAGTCAACTGATACGTGAAGCGGAGGGCTATGGTTCGAAGATTATGTGGATTGAGTGTGCTCCGAGAACGGTTCTATGTATTGAACTTATAGCCTTATTGATTGTAACCAAGCCTTACTATTCTTCCTCAAAATAAATACATTAGCCATGTATTTTGTTGGGAGATCTCATCCAATTTGTTTATTCTTACATTGGGATAAGGCATTTGGCGATTGCCCGTCTGGATAGCTACAGCCGCATACTTAACGGCAAGTTCCCATTCCAGGATAAGCCTATTACCATTTTCGTATTTTTTTTTATGTCTGATAGGTTAGCCTTTGACCACTATCTCACCTGGTGGTAAATGATGATGTGATCGAAGGTGTTGTTTACAGCTGCCGGAACATACCGTTAAGTGCTTGGCGACATATTTTCTATTTGAGGCCGCCCTCAAATAGCGGCTAGCTAGCCAGGCGGGCATTTGCAAAATGTCCTACCACCATGCTATAACGACTGCCGTCCTAAGACAACAACCGGGACCGATGGCTTAACGTGCCCTCCTAAGCACGGAAGCGCTCAGTAGTAATGTCACTAGCGGTTACCTATCCCACTCATGACCGCGGCGGACGTTACTTATCTTTGCTGATCAGTTAAGAACAGCTAATAAGCAAACTTCGCTATGAGCGCTCGAATTTTTTTCTGTTTGCGCAAATGCAGCAACGATAGCCGAGCGGTAATACCAATCGACTGCCGTGCTGTAGGGCCATGGTTTGATTCCCACCTCCGGCTTGAGCTTCTCCACACGGATAAAGGGCATTTTGCGAATGCTCGCCTGAATATTCAGAGAACTTGTTTCTCTCGTAGTAAAGTCATAGCTCAAATGTATCCTTTCACTTCTATCGTTTAACATAGCCATTGGGAGTCAAAAAAATAGAGAGTGAGATGATGGAGCGACATTGGCAGGCAAACTGAACTGACGTATAAACTAGACAAATTTTTCAATTATCTTTAAACTTTTTCACGATGACGCTTACCGATAATTCCAACATTGTACATTTTGCTAATCGAATATGCTTACAAAATGAAGCTGTAGTATTGTAGTTCAATTCAGTTGGGCATCAGAAGTCGCTCGGTCCCATTAATACGGTTAAACGATAGAAGCAAAGAGATAAAGTTGATCTATGGCTGGGATATGCTCTACCAACTGATCTATCGTAATGCACTCTTTACGATAGATCAGTTGGTTAGCATATCAGTTAGTTGACCATATCCCAGCTACTAGCTGTCACCTGATGGTAAGTGATGATGTGGTCGAAGATGATGTTCTGGATAACATAGAATTACTGGCTCTCAAGAACTTAGGGGTGTCAGCTAGTCAGTTGAGCATTCGCAAAATTACTTTCCGACCCAACAAAATGTTGTTTCATCGCCTCGGTATTGGTATAAAATCACAAGAAACACAGATAAGTGCTGCTATCAAATATAAGGACAGTAAAATGTCAACCATATACTGCTTCACATGTTGTCATAAACAATGTGGCAATAATATGTCGGTGTATATTTCTATTTGTAATGATAAAAATATTAACTTGTATCCTAACTTCATATACCAATCAATTTGTCCAGAATTTCCCACCAGAAACTATCCAATACATCTATGTAAGAAGCTAACAGATTCTGCGTAGCTAATTGATTGCAGTATATATTGACAAGAAAACGTTCGAGAATGATACATCATGTCGCGTCAGAACAGGCTGCCAGCAGATTAATCATGGCTGGGTGATGCCACAGAACGTTGATGTGATTAGAAAGGATAAGGAGACTGTCTCTGTACCAATGCTCATACTTTACTTCTCAGAAGCTAGTTAGTTGACATTAGTAACCATATCACAGCTAAATGATCTCAGTACAGAAAACAGCCAAGACAGTAAAGAAGAACGTCGTAACAACCAGTGGACCTACATACCTACTATCTACCTACTTCACCTTTAATGTGAGTTTTACTCATGATACGCCTCGAGTGAGGAAGCACGATTTTGTGTGACAATATTCTTGATTCATTAACGCGCCGCAAGGGGCGCTGTGGTTTTGTCGTACAAAATTGCGTTTATTTGCTCGTGGGCTATATTTGCTAGACCCACAGAAAGCCAATGAAGACTTGTGTTACTAATATTGTACTGATACTGAAGCTGCGTAGTTACTTGATATCGTTAATCATATCATCATATAACAAAAAATGTGCATATAGCAAAAAAGTGAGTTACAAAAAGAGGCTAGCATAAATCGTATCACGAGACAGATATTGGGTAGTACACTCATACTGCAGCCGAGTGCCGACCATTCTTCGTTGTCTTAATCTTCTGCTGACAGTTTCACAATTCATGCAGCTAATGCTTTTCAAAATTTAACTAATTCTCTTAACAAACAAAGAAAAGTTAAGCTTTATTTGAAATTATTGCTTTCTGTGTCGATTTTTATACATTTGACTATTCATGTCTCTTTTTACATTCTGTGGCTGAGACGCACATGTTGGTTGTGACACGGATTTTGGATTAGACAAAAATGATAGGTATAAGCGTTTGTAAGTAAAATATGTCCCATATTACACTTCATAACTCAATAAATCTTATACTTATCTTATTTAAAAACAAACGATGTACGGTATGCTAAAAGAACATACGAAAAGTTTTAAAAAATCCTATGTGGGAAACTATGTTTAAGATTTTGCAATGTAAATTTTTCAAATTTTCAAATTACTGAGATGTTGATAAAAACATCACAATCCTCAGGGATTTCAATCGCAGCCAAGCGGTAATAGTTATGGACTGCAGTGCCCCAGGTTCATGGTCCGATCCGCCGGTTTGGCTTCACCGCACGGTCGAAGGGCATTTGCGAATACTCACCTGGCCAACATCTTCAAGTAGAAAATCTATCACGAAGCACTTAACCGTATTTTTATTTTTAATATTGTTAAGTTTGCAATAACGCCTGCTAAGCGAATTACATTACAATATTACAAATTTAAAAGAAAAAAAAAATGAATTCGCTTAGCAGGCGTTATTGCAAACTTAACAATATTAAAATTATAAGGTTGCGTCATCGTTTACAAGTTTAAAACCAATTGCAAAATTGGTTTTGTTTGTAGTACAACGCAAGTTGAACTATAGGTGTCGCTCCATCCCGATACGATGGTTGAAGAACGAGAGAAAGAATTACAGTTATGAGTCATTGTGTCATGTTAGCTTAATTGGTTAGAGCATACCCCGACTTAACCGTATGTTCCGGCAGCAGTTCTTGAGAGCCAGTATGACATTACAATTATAGTCGAACCAAGTAGATTTGTACGCACAGTTCAAACTCAAAACAACCGGTGCTGGTGTACGCGTACCGCAAAAAATGGCGGTAGTTTATATTGAATTTTAACATCTCATAAATAAAATGTCAGATAAATTTCAATCTACCATAAAATTTTGGCAATGCACTACAACCAGAATTTGGCACTAACAAAACGCAGCCGCGAAATAAATGAGACCAAAGCATGGACCATTTTACTCTTTGTATGTAAGTAGGACGAGGGCGTATCTAGGACTTAGTTTTAGGGGGGTGGGTAAGCGTCCTTGGGCTTGTAATAGATAAAGTTTATAGCTTGTTTATTTTTCCATGTCTTGTAAGTGCCAAATAATATAACAGAGGGGCAAGAAGTGAAATCAAGTTTTGCTTTTATACCTGTATTGGGTGAGAGGTATTAATATTAGATAAGTTGCTTCATCGCATGGTGGAAGGGCATATTGCGAATGCTCGTCTGGCTAGCTTCTACCTTCAAGTAGAAAATCTGTCGCCAAGCACCTAACAGTGTGTTCCAGCAGCAGTCTTTGAGAGCCAGAAAAGTTACAGGCACATGCGTCTTAACAACTGTATGTCTTAGTGTGACGAAATTCGTTTGGACGAAATGAATCTATTATACGCAGAGGTTAGTCCAGTTTATATCAATCAGATGGACCTAGTGCTACCATCACAATCCTATAAAAAAATAATAAGTTGCAATGTCACTCATGTAATTTTTATAAATTTGCAAAACCTGTTAGTTGACTGACCAAAACTTTACGTAAGTACAGTCTATATAATATTTTTAATCGTGTCACACGGTATAAACATGTAAAATTTGTTAAAATTAATACAGTCACATTACCAATAATAAAAATATATTTTAATTGAAACATTTTAAAATTATGTATACACGGTCATACAAGCATTATTGTTGAATACGGAATAACTTGCACTGTGTTTCTGAATATAATTTAAATCAGGGTCAGATACGAGTAATATTATCATAAAATATTATCCGACATAATCATATATTTTATGTCTAAAATGCCTTTAACTGAAGATAGAGAGACCTTTTGAAATTACTATAAGTATATCTTCTGTAGGATGTCTCAACAGGGTGATCATCTTGTCGCAGCTAACTTTAGCCTTACCATTCACTCAATAATTCAACGTCTCCAATCAAAACTTAACGTTCGGTATTTGGATGACAGAACCTTAGGAGGTGATGCAAACACTGTATTGGATGACTTACGTGTAATTAGTAATTACAGACGATTTTCGTTGGCCTTGAACAAAATTTTTCCAAATGTAAACTTTTTGTTTGTGATACTTGTCCGGATTAAGATTCGATTATTGAAAAATTCAACATACCATAAATTTGCACTTAATATAAAATTGTTGGCCTTGAAAGAAGATTTTACAAATTGCGATTTTTTTGTTTGCAATACTGGACCGCATAAAGTTTTGATTATTAAGAAATTCATATTCTTGACCTTAATATAAATATAGTTGAAACCAGTTCTTTCGCTAAAAAAAAAGGGTTCACTGATTCTTCACGATTTTTTATATATATTTGTCAAAGTACAAATTCAAAAGTCTAGAAAGAGCTCAAGTAGATTAAATAAAATAAAGCTTTTACAATTATTCCACTTTGCCTTTTTGTTCCCTTATATAAATGCATTTATATAAGGGAACAAAAAAAACTTCTTTTTGACTTAGACAACTTAATAAAATATACATTAGGGTCGATTTTGAATATTGAGAATGATAATAGGGCCAGGTTGGAAAGCATAGGGATACGTAAGTTTCTAGTGAGGCATTACCAGATTTTTTAATTTCCTTACACACGGAAATAATTCTCGCACCATCTTTTAACGGAGATTGGCTTGTTCAAATGGTGAATTTTCTGAGATTTTGTCCTCTCAAAGACAGTGTAATCGGCCCCTCTGCGAACTAGCATGGAGAGATCTTTTTGCGGGGTATCTGGTCACTGTTTACCGGCCGTCCCATCTTTCAATACGTTTCGTTCCTTTATTCAAGTATGCTAACCTCGATAGTGGTTACATTATATGGACCGTTTGGTGTAGAGACTTTAGATCTTTGGATCTTTCTTTTAGGGGCTGGGAGCTCTACTTATTTTCCAAAATTTTATAAGAGCGCTTGGTCGATGCGACGCGTGATTATTAACATGTTGGCACTCATTTGGCTCAACAAGTAAACGTTGCAATACAACGGGCAATGCTGTCAGCATGCTGGGCACGCTGCCGACTGGAACTGTACTCATATGGCTTTTAAGTTGTCTAAATGCTATATTTAACTATAGTTACTAAACTTTAGTGTTCTATATACTTTGTAATGTTTAGTTAATAATAGTTAAGCTAGTTTAAAATAAAAATAATAAAAACACTGTCGCATGTTTAATATCAACACATCAACAACTCACATTTGTACATTTTTAAAGCACATATTTTTTTTTATTTTGAGTGAAAATTGAACCTTAGTCCTCGGGTTATTGATGCCTCATCCACTTGGCTATGGAGACTACTGGATAAAACCTGAATATCGTGCTCATCGAAAGAAGAGCAGAAAATTCGCATCTCATTCAACAGTTTCAATGGTCCAGTGGTAAAGATTTCGCTTGAGAAGAATTAATATTAAATTACATGATATTAAAACATGTCTCGTAAAACGTGGATATTTGGTCACCTCTGCCTACCTTTTTATGGATGAAAAAGGCATGTAGATATGCTCGTGTAGATTTATTAGATACCAAGGAGTTTAACCCCTAGATACTTGCATTATGATTAATGTACACCAGCTAGTGACAAAACGCCATGTATCATGGTGTCATCATTTGTAACTGTCCCCGTCTTACGTGTTTACGTTTGATTGGAGATATCTGCTGAATTTCCACTACCAACCACATATGGCATGTCGGGCTCCGTTTATATATAGTGAGAAAATTGGTTAATAATGGTGTTATATATAAATGTATGAGTGTTACGTCTAGAATTGAAAAAGTTATGTGTCATTGTGAGGTAATTTATAATATTCTACGCTATATTTCACTGTGCTGATAGTTACTGCAGATCTAAGGTAATGGCGGTTTATGGTTTTGGTTTATATTAAGTGTATGTCACAGCAAGCAAAGTTTTATTCTACTACCCGCAAAGCACTGCAATGCTTTGCGGGTAGTAGAATATAAATAGTTCGCTTCGCCACGGGAAAGCAGTCTTTGATAGTCGACGTTGGACCGCGCCCCGCGCATACAAGACCTCTAAGAAGCGTATAAGAAAGGTAAGAAGATTAGGTAGGTGACGTAACCCTTCTTCGAGCTAAGACCTAACGTTACCTTACCTAAGCCTCTAAGGAGAAATCTGGAGAGTGATCACAAGATATTCAAATGTATCAACTATACTATAATTATTCCTATGTATCAACTGAAAACAACAAAACCAAGATGTAATCAAGCCGAAGTTAATTAAAGCAATATTAGCGGTACTCATCAACTTCATACACGCTACATACTCGTAATTGACAAATCGTATTTGATAGCTCTCTTCTAATACATCAAACATAGGTATCGAATTTAAATTTAATCCATCATACGAACGGGACCAATTATTGAAAATCCAATTAATGTATCGCAAACGCTTTAAGCTCAGCTACATTATAAGTTGTTCGTTGTCACAATATAGGCGTATATATTGTTTTGTATACTATATTGAGCTTGGCGGTTTCATCACAAAAAGTCAACCAAGAAATGGAGTATATCGCTTTAATTACATCTAAGCTTTTACCTACGACTTTGCAAGTGTTTAATTTGGTTATTTATGATTCCCCTTAGATCTTCCATTCTCCTTAGGTCATTATTGAGTCTATCTTATCTTAGTTTCAGACTTACCTGATCACGTAACCTGTAACATTGTCGGTGAGATTATGGTTATAAATTTCGATCAATAATATAAATTTGTGTCTTTAAATAAATGTTTAAAAATACAAGTTTTTTTCATAGGTTGTTACAACATCAGCTCTTGTTGAGATTATGGTTACAGATTTCGTATGATCAATAATAATAATATATAATCAATATCAATATATCTCACATAACTCACTAACAATATTACAGATTACGTGATCAGTGAAGGTAGAAAGTCTGAAACTAAAATAGGAATTAATTTCGATGATAAAATTCAACTTGTGGATGGTAAGCAGCCGGTGGAACATTCGCAAAATACCCTACCGTCGTCGTGTCATGGAGCGGATGGAGTGCTTTAATTATATAAAGTGAATATTTTTTATTATTTATCGCCATTAAAATATTCTATACTTAATATGAAGATGCCAGATCCATGATAAAAATTATCCAAATATTATATGAATTGAGATAAAAATGTTTAATATACTATGAATTCGCTGGATCAGTTTCATCGGATGTTACTTTTTGAGCAGTCATAGTAACAAATATATTACATTAAATTCTTTTAGTACATTAATTTAAACCTAAATGTTATAATGTATCGTCTTGAATATGTAGTTTTTTGATAAAGAAAACTTTTGGACGAATATTATCGACATTTTTATGATTTGTAAGCCGCAACTTTTTTACTCTTGGGTAATCCATTTGTTTGATGGTAGGTAATGTATATTTAATATGAAATCTATAAATTAATTTCATTGTGTCATCAATGTTTTATTTGTTATTTCACGTTGCATAGGTTGCACTTATCAAAAGTATAGCCAAAATATTCAACCTAAGTTTTTCGCTCAATCATGGCACTCACATAATTGCGATGGCATTTTACTAATTTGTATTAGGAAGATTTGTTATCCTTCTAACAAAAAATCACTTACTACTAGAGTAAAATACAGGGCACGGGAAGAGCAATCTTTTGGGTTAACTTTAATCTTTCCGCCACTGCGGCGGAATACAAAAACAAATATTTCGATTCAGCTACTATTAAAATAGTAGAAAACAAAAATAATGATGGTTACATTAAAAACGCGGCCCGCGTCTTGTTTTCGATGATACAATCGCCTCTTTTACATCTGATACGTTAAATTCCCTAATAGAAGGTCTCCACCTTCCTGAATCTCCTATACAAAATAATGAAATTGTTGAGGTGAGCGCACAGGATGTTTCTGCAGCCGATGCATCTTTTCTCTCTCAGCATCTTTTCTTTCTCGGCTCAGCCGGTGGCCTAGATTACCTCACGCCTTAGCACTTAAAAGATATTTTAGCTTTTGGTTCTGGTGAGGTAGGCGAGACACTTCTTAGGGATGACGGCTTTGGTTAATTTGATGTTGTCGGGTCAAGTCAACAATAAAATTACCGAAATTCTGTACGGTGCGAATTTATGTGCCCTAAATAAAAAAGATGGTGGTATTAGGCCTATTGCAGTAGGCACCACTTATCCTCGCCTCACAGCCAAATGCGGTTGTAGGAAAAAATAATATTTTTTAGTAATGTTTTTCAACCACTGCAACTCGGTTTTGGTTCACATGGTGGCTGTGAGACTGCTGTATTCACTTCACAAAAAAGCGTTCAACTCTTGAGATAGATACACTCTTTTGACTGAAGTGAAATATAAAATTCCGGATTTATACCCTTTTCTTTGGCAATGCTAGGACAAACCGTCAAAATTAACATACCAAAATAACGTTATTTATCTTCCGTAGGATGTCAACAGGGTGATCCTCTGGGACCAGCCATCTTTAGCCTTGCCATCCATTCAATAAGGCAACGTCTCCAATCAAAACTTAACGTTTGGTATTTGGATGACGGAACCTTAGGAGGCGATCTGAACACGGTTTTGAACGACTTGCGAGTACTAATAGACGATTTTCGTGTTATTGGCCTTGAACTAAATTTTTTCAAATGTAAACTTTTTGTTTGTGATACTTATCCAAGTAAAGATTCAATTATTGAAAATCGAACTATTCGAAATTAACGCCCATATGGCTTATACAATTATAAGATTTTGCCTTTTTGTTCCTAAATTTACGTACTATTTAAGATGTTGTCAGCTGTGGAAACACAGTGAGCTTTTGTTGAGCTTAGACAACTTAGTAAAATATACGTTAGTGTCGGTTTTGAATGTTGAGATGGGTGATAGGGCTTGGGTGCAAGCTTACCTCCCTGTGAGGTTCGGGGCATAAGGATACGTAACATTTCTAGTGTGGCATTACCAGATTTTTTGCCTTTTTTTTTTTCTACTAATTTGTGTGTACTGTGTATAGACACAGTACACACAAATTAGTAGAAAAAAATCTTGCACGATCTTTAGACTCTTTTGATGTAGCATATCTGGCTGAGGCCAAAAACACATGAAGACTGGCTTGTCCAAATACTGAATACCCAAAAATGTTGTCATCTCAGAAACAGTGGGATCGGCTCCTATGCGAGCTAACACGGAAAGATCTTTTAAATACGTGTTCTAGCATCGCCGATTGTGCTCGTATTCTCGCTGTTTCTGTGTGGGAATCTGTTCTTTGGTTACGAAGCGTGATCAAAATCCTGGCACATATTTGGCTCAACGAATAAGCGTTGCAATTCAACGGGGCAATGCTGCCAGTATGCTGGGCACGCCAACTGGAGCATTTGGACTGCCTATGAGTCTGCTATGACTTATAGGTTGTCTTAATGCTTTTTTTGTAGTAGCTGTCGTGTTGTCCATAGTTCTTAGTATTTTGATTAATAAAAGCATACCGCCGGTAAAAAAAATAATTATGAAATAATATTTTAATTAGGTTCTATTCAGTCAAACTGATATTATTTCATCCAAATACGTGCATGCATATTTCAGCTCACTCCAACAACAAGTTATAACGTAGTGGTAGGAGAGCTATTGGTCAATAATGATAAGGTGTTTTTGTTTCTATCTTAGAAGGGCCATTATAAGTATTAGCAAGGAGCTCTATAAGTATAAAAATGTATTTGATCACCTAACATTTATATACACGCACATCACGTGTGTTTTTTTTAACTTAACTATTACCTGTTTTTTAATCTGGAGCTGGATAAATACTTAAATAAATGACTGATAGCTAAAATAAAATAATCAAGAAAGCACAATATAACCGAATCCCGTGCGAGCTAAGCTTTGGGTTTAAGTAGTATGCATAACAAAGAAAGTAATATGTCCATTACAGTTAAGTTTAAATGTATCCTAACTGTTTACTATTAAGTCAAAGTATGGTTCCATGACAGCTAAAACAGCGAAACTGCTCAAAACCCAATTACCTAGACGCAAATACTTCAACCACGATCATGCATATTCAAGTGGTCGTCTGCTAACAAGTTGGATGTTATGACTACATTATTTAGGAGTATTAAGAGCTAGTACTCGATTTGAATACATATTATTAAGCATTTTTAAATGCTATCCTAGATATGCTATAAAGTTAATGTTGAAAAATTACGTTATGAAGGTATAGTATGTATATATACTCATTCCTTCATTGAAGCTTAATTTTACTCTCATTACAAATTTTAATTTCTCAGACACTGTTAATAGTCTCTGAGAAATTGTACGCTCCCGGGTTCAATTATATAAGTAATAAATGAAATACAAAGATTGTGTGGTCCTGTATTATACTTGACACCTAATACTACCTGTAATACACATTTATTTTCATTATGTTTTATCAATTTAACTCGGTACCGTGAGATGACGGGCCAGAGTTTATACTTCATTTTTATTCCCGTGGAAGTAGAAGGCGACGAAGTGAAAAAATACGCTGTATGAACAGTCCTACACCTCGATGGGAATAAGGTGTACTTGCTAATTAAGCCCACAGCAGATGTTTTTATCATCTTAAGCCCTTATGAGCTGAATTGTAGCGGATACTACCAACGAGAGCGTTCTTAATGAGGCTTGGCACAGTCCAGTTGACACAGGCACTTCATTAAGCAATTGTGTCCGGTGTTGTAAATATATTTTTTTTAATATACTCTTGCGTTGTTCTTCGTACTGTTAAAGAAGACATATTATACCAACCTCACACAAATGATATAATAATGTAGGAAGAGGATGATATTGGCCTTACTGCAATGCTTAACTTCCCATACTAACAATAGGTGACATAGTGGTGAAAGTTTCGGAAATCATTATGTAAAAAAATGCACCTTATTCAATTGATCCATATGCTTCCCACACCAAAAAGTTCCTTGTTCCAACAATGCAATTTGGTGCAAGCTAATGTCCAAATGTTCACCGACCAAGTCCGCACTGTACTGAAATTAATTTGGCCATTACACACATAACTTTGGATCGGATGTTGGTTGTTGAAGCGTAATTTGTTGTCGTAATTGTTACGCGTTCGGATTTAATCGTGCTATCATATAATCTGAGGCCTAACAGATATGAGTGTTGAAATCGTTATTTAATATTCAATCTGTTTTATTCCTGCTATTTGTTGTATTCATTGATTTATATGTACTACTACTTCTATACCCATAACATACACCGTTGAACAAAGGCCTCTCCTATTAGGGGCAGCTTTTGCCATAATCCCCAAGCAAGGCAGGTGTCACATTCTGGTAATCCTTTCGTCACTTCCTATGAATCTCAAATAAGATATTTCTATTCTATTTCGGTACCCCACAAGTATATGTAAGACGTAAGTACTAGAAATCGCGATCCACAGCTCACTTTGTCCGTTTGAGCTGTACTGATATCCAGTCACATAACTTTAGTGTGGTTTTCACATTTATGTAGTGTAGACGTATACGGAGCAGATCTAATAATATGAAAAATATAATCAAAGTGTAAACCTGGCCGTAAGTAAGTAACAATTCAGTTATCTAGTATGTGAAATGTTTTATTTAAGTGAAGGTAAGAATATCGTATATATCGTAATACAACAACAGAAAAGGTTTTTCTTTCATTCAAATGCCACGCCCACTGCAATCATAGACTGAAAAGCGATCTAGCGTTGCTTGTTTTACATAGTTTAGTTAGACGATTGCAGCAAAATTTGTGACTAATATTTTCATATCAAATCATTTAAGTTTTATGTAGAATAAACGTTATAAAATTCCTTCCTTTAAAGGATCGTCGGAAGAATATTTATTGGTCAAAGGTCCAAAGACTTGATCACTTTTTTAAATGATTTCAATATGATATATACTCACTTGTTGTAAAGCACGATATCAGGTAACCAGATGTGCTCGGATGGTACGTAGAGCTCTTTCACACCCCCATACTCCAGTGGATCCCATTTGAACTTGTGGTCCTCCCATTCCTTGTAAAAAAAACAAACAAGATATTATTACCCTATCGTATCGCAAATTTTACTTGATTTGGATATAAAAGATCACGCTTTACAAAAAAAAATGATTTGATATTATCTTAGTAAATATGCTTCTTTTTATCCTTAACTTATCTGTAATATAAATTCAGAAACTTTTTTATTTACCTAAATTAACTTTTTTCTCTATGGTTACTTATGAATTACGGCTCGAGGCATTTACTGTACTATAATGCGCGCAGAATTAGTTGGCCGCGCCTTAGGTATGTGAGAGGCGGGGGCGCTTGCTGACTCAGAGATCTCATGTGCGTTGCGAGCAGTAGGTAACCCGCCCTCTCTCGCCCCTGTCGCCACTAAGGCGCGGCCAACTAGTTCCGCGCGCACTATAAGCATTACCTTGAATTTGAGGGAACGTTAATCTGCATCAAGGTGGCTTAGTAGCAGTAGAATACTGTGTTCGAATTTGTCCGGGGAAGTACTGTCATTATTCCTATTGATTGTAGTTTGTTGCGACCCATTTTTTGCAGTTTGAAGAATATACAAGTGAAATTACGGGCTCATAAGACTTAAGAAGTTTATGTCTCAGAGTGATGAGCGAATGAAATGCACTGCGCATAGTGGTGAGTTAGTAATTGTACTTCAGCCCATAGACGCTACATCCTAAGCTTATGGTTTAGCCTGAACAAAATGTTTCACTACATCATCACTTACAATTAGGTGGAATGGTAGTCGAAAGTTAACCTATCAGCTATAAAGGAGGTGTTCTTTGTTGCTGTCCTCGAAAACCAGTTGCCTTTTTAAGTGAAACCTTTTAACAAATTTTTTATAACATCGGATGAGATTTTGACCAAAGGGTAGGCTAACGGCAATTAAGAAAAATTATGGATCAATCATCATCTCTCTACCCTCAAAGTAGAGTCCTTAAAGTTTTAGGCTTAGCCCCACTATATACAGCCAACCATATCAACCACCAATGTAATAATTGACTTGATGAACGATTTGACATTAAATATTATTTAAAGAGCATTAAATAATTCTACGCGAAAACAGATATATTATTTCCAGCGGATATATGTAACTACCAGCAAGCCTTGAACCCGTAAGTCCCGTAACCCCAGAATACTGTTCTTGTACAGTTCCAATCACGTTGGAAGGTATCATTTTCTATTGGGAATAATTTCTGTCTTCCCTGAGCATACACCAATGCTTCAAATAATACTTAATCAATTAAGAAAACGGCCTCATCGAATTAGTGACGTTGTGAGATGTTAAGTTTCGTGCTATTTAGATATATGTCGCCAACATCAAAAGTACAATCAAACGGTAATAAAAATTTGACCGTCCAGCACCAACAGGTCTATAGCATAATTGTAATTTTACCAGGACGGCTTCTGGTGTAGCTTTTACTGGATCAACAAACTATCCACTGATTAATACAGCCTCCTCCTTTCCTAAATGGAGAAGGCTGTATTTAGACATGACACACATTTTTTCACATGGTTCTGTTGTGCGACTTTGAATTTAGCAGCACAGATTTGTTTAAGACATTATGTAATGTGAAGAGTATTGGACTTTTTGAACACAAATGGTTCTAGGCACCTCGCACAACGGGTAACGAGATACTAATTGAATTGCATTGCCCCTTAAGCTATTGAATTAATTTATATGAAATCATGACGGAATAAAAACATATAGACTTACGTGTTCAAGCCACACGTTAGTTGTCAGGATTTGATCCTTGAGATTCTGAAACAAAGAGAAAATTAATTCATTCAATAACTTCCCGTATAATTTTAATTGACAGCTATAAAATACATTTACAAATTATTCGCGCACTAAAAATTTGTCCCAAGCAGGAGTTGAAGCTGCGTCTTTTGAATTCCCGAGTTTCCCAACAAACTTGAAAGCAGAGTGCTTAGCGTTCCAATGGTGCATTCAGATTGGCCCGTAGACAAGATTCCTAGGATCAAGTTGAGTACGTATCAACACATTTCAGAATATTCAACGGCCAATTTGAATCTGTAAGCTGTAAATTGAAATTCTGATAGACTTAAACTGTTTCTAAAGGCACCAACAATTATTGTCGATTCCAAAAAAGAATAGCGTTTAATAAATAAATGAATAGAGTGGGATTGTGTAAAGAATGTTTTGAAGGTGAGGATTGGAATGGTTAATACGGAGAGAGAATTAGGGGTAACTCCCCCAAAAACTATGAAAAGTGAGAAATTATTTATTGGGCAGAATAATAATAATACATTACATAAAACTTCTACAAATATATCCACCTTAGGTGCTTGGCAAAAGATTTTCTTAGAGTGGTAGCTAGCCAGGCGGATATTCACAAAATACCCTACCACTATAACGTACCACGTAACGTAAAATACTATAACGACTGTCGTCCTAAGACAACAACTGAGACCAACAGCTGCAATGAAAAATTGTTTTTCATAAAATACGAATGGAACGAGAAAACTATATCGGCCAAGTGCGAGTCAGACTCGCGCACGAAGGGTTCCGTACCATTAGTTATACAACATTAGACTTCATATTTTGACCTTTTTTGTTTTAACGTGCGTGAGTCCGACTCGCACTTGGCCAAAGTTTTGTATTTGTTGTTATAGCCGGCAACAGGAATACATCATCTGTGAAAATTTCAACTGTCTAGCTATCACCGTTCTTGAGAGACAGCCTGGTGACAGACTGACGGACGGACAGCGATGTCTCAGTAATATGGTCCCGTTTTTACCCTTTGGGTACGGAGAGATAATAATATTGCCTGTAGTATTTTGAAGCAGTGATGGCTCAGTGGCTTTGGCTATGGACTGGCGCGCAGTAGGTCCATGCATGCTTCCAATCCCGCCGCTGGCTTGAGCTTCACCGCATGGTGGTAGGGCAAATGCCCGCCTGGCTAGCGACCACCCTCAAGTTGAAAATCTATCGCCAAGCACCTAACGGTGTGTTCCGGCAGCTGTCCTTGAGAGCCAATGAAATTACAGGTATATGAGACTTAACAACTATGTCTCAAGGTGACGGGCGCAGTGCAATTCCTAACTTGTGACGAAATGCATCTGTTATAGGCAGAGGTTAGTCCACTTAACATCAGGTGGGCCTCAAGCTTGTTTTGTCACAATAACATAAAAAAAAACTTCTTTTTTTTTACACTAATTTAACATTCACTAATCGTATCCTGTATTCCAAAACCCATTTGTGTAGCAAAAATAGGATGTAGGAACAAAATAAACTTAACTACTTCCCGAAGAATATCTTCTAGATTTGGAAATGTTCCGCATTATGCCTTTTATAGGTGCGGAAAACGGCCTTCTCTAAGTTGATTCCCGGGTTTCAGTAAACATGAATCTCCGACAAGGCCAAAAGGTTTTTAGGGTAAGGCTAAACGATATCCTTAAATCTTTATACCTACTTCTCGAAAACGTTTGTGATTTTTGGTGATAGTAACATAGAATGTGTTAGGTTTAATAAGTAAAATTAAGTGCAGAGCTTAAAGTTAGGTATGTAAAGGAGATTTTGTTATATTTAAAAAGGGAAGCTCCGATCGCGCTCAATCCAACGGGAAACGATCGGGGATCGCGGCCCGCGTGTTTTGATGCGTGGAGCTATTTATAAAGGTTGAAACTGAATTTTTAATTTAAAAAATACACGAAATTTTGAAAAATATGACTATAAAAATGATAACTTTTTGACTATTGACACTAAAGACCTAAAAACAACGCTGGACGGTCCGCTACCAGCGACCGCAAATTGCCAAATACAAAAACTACACACAATTAAGAAACAGACAAAGACAACACGAAAATATGAAATTTCTTACAAAAATATTTGCAGAAACAGGTGTCTGCTGTCTGGTGTAAGATTTTACTATGGGACGATGTTACTATTATATTTTTTAGGTTGTGTCAGAAATGTAAGAGGAGTATAATAGGCAGGTTATGAAGCAGTAATAGCCGAGTGGTAACTATGGAATGCCGTGCTGCAGGTCTTAGGTTCGATTCCCACCGCCGGCTTGAGTTTCACCACATGGTGGACGGACATGCTGTGGACACACGCCTTGCCAGCTACCGCCTGCAAAAATTTGACGCCATGCACTTAACAGTCTCTTCTGGCAGTAATCCTTGAGAACCAGTCAATTTATGAAATTACGTCATATGATGCTTAACTACTGTAAGTCTCAGGGTGATGGGCGCATTGCAGTTCGTAATTTGTTGACGAAATGCTTCTGTTATGGCAGAGGTGACTGTTGAACATCAGTTGGGCCTCATTAGCGTTCCGTTAATACCATAATAAACACCTCAAATAAATGAAGCAGTTCATTTGGAGCACGGCGTACGAAACAAGTGAAGTCAAAATGAAACATGGTCCCATCATGCTATCCCTTTCACGTTCCACGGATTCACCGTAATGTTGAAAGGGACAGCATGATAGAAGCATGGGTTTTTGGCTTCATCTGTAATGCGAGTCATTTGATGTTATGTAAATATTATCTGATGAAAACATTCAAAAAATCTATACAATTGTAGGTTGGGCTCCGTACCAATAATTTTTTTTGTGTACCATTTTACGTATTATTAGCAGAAAGCTGAGCTTTGTGAGGGCTCGGGTTTATTTCACAACCTGATTCTAGTGGTGTCATCTGTTATTAATAAATTTAACAACGATTGTTTTTGTGTTTAGCTCTGTTTAGCGATTTTAATTCTTTGGTGTTCTAACAGATGGCGTTATTATTACAATAACATTATATCCCATGAATACAAAATTGTTAAAGTTCATTTTTTTAATGCTTATAAAGTTATAATTTTTGACGTACAACATATCTAGATAAATAGATAAAATACTATGTTAAAGCCCAAATCTATAAGCGTGACAGATTTTCAGTGAAAGGGGCCACAAAATGTTCATGTTGTGAGATAGTAATAGGGTAATAAACAATGCAACAATGTAATAAATTGTTCACACAAAGTGTTTGTATGAACAATCTACACAACATATTTGAATTTCTGATTTGTAAGGATAAAGTCAAGTATTATGATATTGACTGCGTAAAAGCGACAAAAGATATTGGCAATTTGACATGAATGCCTAAAAAATTTAGTAACAGTGAGCTTATTGGTGTTCATTTTAGGACAATTCTCTATAAATTTTAAAATCTCTTTTTTTTATTGCTGATAGGCAAGCCATTGACCACAATCCCCCGTGATGGTAAGTGATGATGTGGTCGAAGGTGTTTAACAGGCTTAACCTAAAATTACTGGCTCTCAAGGACAGCTGCCGGAACACACTTGGGTGGTCACGGCCACGGAGGGTGGTCGCTAGCCAGGCGGCATTCGCAAAAATGCCACCATGCGGTGAAGCTCAAGCTCGCGGCGGGATTCGAGCCATGGACCTGTTGCGCGGCAGTCCATAGCCAAAGCCACTGAGCCATCACTCTGAAACTGTGGTAGGTAGTTTTTATTCTGTTCAACACAAAAATCCACTACATATATTATTTTTTATACGTATAATAATTCTTAAAACATGTTTATTGATGTATGCATCAAGTTACATTAAAACTAAATCTGCGTAAAATATGCCTGAAATGAACAGAAAAGTCAAATTTAAGAACTGTTGTTTGCAAGCATCATGCGAATATGGATTAAGTACGAACTCAATAAAATTCTACCACAATTAAGAGTAAAGCGTCAAAGTTTGGTTTTAAATCTAAATAAAATAATTTATAGAAAAGCGTTATATTAACGTGAGGAGAATAAAAACTACGATAGTTTTGAAAATTTTAAATTAAGGACAATTTTATAGAATAAACATGGCATTTGATTATCAACGTTATTCGACCGTGATTACCTTCTTCCTATAGATACGGTTATGGTAAACGATTTTGGCAACAGGCCAGTGCCCATCGATTGCCTTGTCCAGGCTTGTAGGAGATTATAATGTGCTATGATCTTTATGATAGTAATTAGGAACGTAAGGATGTCGACAGTTGTGGCTAATAGTTCGTGATTCCGGTATTAAAGCTCTCGTATAAGGAATGATAGTACACGGCCAGTTATACCTTTGTTTCTAAAAGCCACTCTTACATGATTAAATTTTTGGTCAAACGAAAGGTTGCCTTGGGTATGGTATCAAAATGCGTGTTTAGATTCTATATTTGCCTAGCCAGGCAAGATAAATAGCGGCTCGTCTTTAGAATCGGTATACACCACAATCAAATGTACCTTCATTCTTTTTTTACAGATAGATATAGTAATTTTAAATAATCACACGAAATTTTACCTCCCGGAAATCAATAGTTTTTGAGAAATAAATTATTGAAGTTTTTAGCCCTAGAGTGTTTTTTATAAGTCGGAGGCGTGGAGGGGGAGCGGCGCTAGTGTACTCGCGGCGAGGAACAGCGGACGAAGCGAAGCCGGAGCGGCGAGGCTGGACGCCGAAGGCGTCCCGAAGCTGCGAAGGCTTAGCGAGTACGCTGTGACGAGGTAGCGAGAAGACTAAAGGTCGATTCACACATATCAGTGAACCCACAGTTCCGGCACAGTACCGTTACAGTTCCGTATCCGTGCTACAGTGGTGCGTCAGTGCTTCAATTCACACATATCAGGCACAGTACAGTTTTCTGCGGGTCTTCATATACGACGTTCCCTTCAGACTGGCGTTGACGACGACGTCTTACCGTCTACATTCATTTGTGTTCCTATTTTGTTCCACAAATTGTTTTTGTATTTTGTATTCATATACTTTGCATGAGATAAATCATACAAAACAGTATTCTCACGAACTTGTTTTCGATGCAACGGCGTCAGTGATCCGTGATAAAATATCGTCGTCGCCGATCACGTCCGTGATGGCCGGTGCCGGCACTGACACTGACGGTACTGAGACGACACTAACACTGACAAGTGTGAATACATCCATAGAGAATGTTTGAAAGAATAATTATCACTGATGCGGTACTGTGCCGGGACTGTGGGCTCACTGATATGTGTGAATCGACCTTAAAGCGCTGCGTACCCACAGCGCCGAAGCTGTCATAGAATTACCTCACTTTTAATAAGATTTGTGTCTTATGCCTAACCTTTTTTTGTTGACGTTTTCGTGCTTGTGATTTGTGACTAATTATTTTCATGAAGAAGAAGAAGATAATTTTGAGAAAATTCATTAGTGTTAAATATCTTGGTTTCTGAAATCCCCCTCCCTTCAGTAGGGAATATTCCGCCCTCCCTCCCCCTAACCACAATACGTAATATGTTCTAACATATACCATATCTAACTAAAGTCCTTTTAGTGTATGTAGGTATAAACTTTTTTTAATTATTATTACTTATTTTAAAAAAAATATTTCCGGTACCCCCCACCCCTCCGGGGGGATGCTACAACCTCCCTCTCCCTCCTCCACCCCTTCCTATTGTAGATATGTATGTATACTCCTTCCAAGAGATTACATGTAACTTACATAAAATTATTTGTCCTTTCAACATTTGCACCCTTACGCTGACTAACTAACACTAAACTTGCCAGATAGCATTAATTTAAGTACTCATGTGCTGGGGTGATGAGTTAAATTTTCCTCCTTCAAAGGTTCATCATGGGTCACTGTACACGACACTGATTTTAATCACTGACTAATTCTTCAAATTATCAAGTAATTATTATAATATTCAAATTAGTAAGTTTTAACAATCAAAAGGCAATTAGCCATTTTTCAAAATCAAACGGTTATGCGGAGCTAATCAAACACGAGATATTCGAACACCAACTTCAACTAATAGACATCTTCCAAAAATCAAAGTGGAAAGATAATTCTTCAAAAAGGCTATTTCCACAAAAGTATTACCACAGAAAAAAAAAGTTTCGCTCCAATTCGAGTTGAGCGTCATATGTCACCCACAGACCATAAACAAGTAGATGGCGCCACCGCAAGTTGTGGTTCGAAACTGAAGTAAACGACAAAATGGTTGGTTCAAGACTGCTTTATTTCATTCTCTAGCCTACCTCCAGATATGAATAATTATAATACCAGTACATCTTTCCCTTAACATAATAAATAAATTGAATAAACATTTACCTATCAATTGGTTCGTGTACAATGAGTGTTGAATTATTTTATTACGAGTTAAGTTAGCATAGTACTCGTTCTTACTTTCTTTAACATGCAATTGTTGTACTGACATAGTATTATTGTTTACAAATACATCTAAATATTTAATTACCTTATTTATTTTTAGAATGTAGGTACATACACCTTCTTATTTATCTTCCAAAACATGCATTGACAAAAATGTTGGTAAGGTGTTAAATTTTATTTTTAATAATACTATAGAGCAATTGATTCTTAACATGCTATAAGACTAACATCTACAACTAATAATAGGTACTATTTATATAACGTATAGTTTAACATGACTATCTCGCAAGGTATAGTTATGAAAACTGGTTTAATATATTACACTAAATTTTATTTTACTTTATTATTTTATATTTAATTTTATATTTAATTTTATATTTAATTTTATATTATATTAATTATTTAAATATCATTTTACTTTATTACACTTACAGGAACAAATGTGTATCACATTAACCTACTGTTATAAAAACAGAAATATTATGGCATAGGTAAGTTATTACTAAACTGTTTTCTTAAACCGTTCTTTAGCCTGCCTTGCAGCAGCCCTTTCAGGACGATGTTGATATGGGTGATTCGGAGATACATCTGGTGAACAGTCATACACTGTGTCATCGTCAGAGTCTTCACAAGAATTAAAAGTTTCCGACTCTTCTTCGGAAAGATTTACGGCACTCGCATCTTCCTCACACATCGTCTCGTGTAACGATGTCGTGGGAGACGGACCTTCGGGTAGTTTTATTAAGTGCCTTCTATTTCTGCGAAGAACTCTTCCTGAACTATCCGTGATAAAGTAGGAACGTGGCTCCGGAGCACGAGAGGAGACAGTTGCGCGGCGCCTTGTCGTGCCATCCACTGCCACGACTTCGTCACCGGGTCGCAGTTTTGGGAGCGGTCGCGCGCAGCTGTCGTATTGTCGACGACTTTGCTCCTGGTTACGTACGATATTTTCACGGTCATGGTAATTGTTTCTCTCGGGCAGTAGTTTATCCGGATGCGAGGGTAAACGTGTATTGAGCCTACGACCCATTAAGAGTTGAGCTGGACTAGCTATGCCATCTCTCGATGTCGACCTGTAATTAAGCAAGGCCAAGTAGAAATCGTCATCAGAGTCTACGCATTTTTTCAATAATTCTTTGATCGTGCGTACCGCGCGTTCACTTCGTCCATTTGATTGTGGATAATTAGGGGACGACGTTGTGTGCTTAAACCCCCAAAACTTCGCGAAGCTCCGAAACTCTTTGGATGCATATCCAGGCCCATTATCAGAGATAAGCTCTTCGGGAATTCCATGTCTGGCGAACTGGTCTTTCATTGCTAAAATCACCTGTTTGGACGTAGTATTTTTGAGCGGACACACTTCCACGTAGTTTGTAAGATAATCAACAATAATTAAATAAAACTTTTTGGAGTATTCAAATATATCAGAACCTAGCTTTGTCCAGGGTAAATGCGGAATAATGTGTGGCTCCATGGGCTCGCGCATCGGTCGCGCGGAGTGGTGTGCGCACACGCGACACCGGCGCACCGTCAGCTCCACGTCACGTGCCATGCCCGCCCAGTACATGACGTCACGCGCCCTACGCTTACACCGGTCGATACCGAGATGTCCCTCATGCACGCGCGACAGCATTTCTCTTCGCAATTCACGCGGAACAAAAACTAAATTATTGTAGAAAATAACACCATCCGCGTATTCAAAAAATTCTCTTTGGCTCCAGTACTGCCTCATGCATTCATGCGCTTGGTACTTGTCGGTTGGCCAACCGTGTAAAATGTAATCCTTTAAGATTTTACACTCTTCATCAGTAGCCGTGCATTGCCTTATAGCTTTTAATCGCTCCTTACTTACCCTGACATTCTGCAACAGAAAGCAAGTTTGCTCCTCTATCTCCTCGGACACCTTCGATTGTAGGCGGTCCGGTAGGGGCGCTCGCGACAACGTGTCTACGACGTACATGTATTTACCTGGCTTGTAGATTACATTAAAATCATACCGTTGTACGCGAAGCATCATGCGCTGCAATCTAGCCGGTACGGCATCTAGTGACTTTTTGAAAAGTGCCTCGAGCGGTTTGTGGTCTGTTTCTACGGTAACGTCGCTCTTACCAAATATGTATTGGTGGAATCTTTCTAACGCAAATACGATTGCCAGCATTTCTTTTTCAATCTGTGCGTAACGCTGTTGTGTGTCAGTAAGTGTTAGCGAAGCAAACTCAACCGGACGGCCGCCCTGCAGCAGCACTGCTCCCAACGCCTGCGAGCTCGCGTCCACTGACAGCAACGCCGGCTCATCGCCCTTCGTAGACGCCCAAATGATCACGTCATCGACAAATGAGTCAGTGCCATCTAGGTCCTCTAGCAGTTGTCGAATTTTAGCGTGAAAAATTTCTGAAGCGGAATTAACACCGTATGGGAGACGTAAAAATTGATATCTGCCGAAAGGTGTTCCGAAAGTGCATAAGTCTGCGCTCTCGTCATCCAGCTGAACCATCCAGAAGCCAGATTTGGCATCTAATTTACTAAAATATCGCGCACCCTTTAATTTGGTGGCTATTTCAGTAAGTGTTGGCAGAGGGTAATGCTGTCGCCTAATTACCTTGTTAAGTGGTCGCGGATCAAGGCATACCCTAAAGCTGGTATCCTTCTTTGCTACAATAACGATACCGTTGACCCAAGAGGTTGGATGTGTCACTTTTCTTATTACTCCTAATTCCTCCATCCGGATCAATTCTTTTTGCAATTGGTCTCTCACCCCAATAGGTATTTTTCTGACGGGGCATATTCAAGGGCTAGCATCTTTCTCTAACGGTATTTTATAATTTCCCGGCAACTTACCTAAGCCTTTAAACAAATCATCATATTTATTTAAGCTAATTGTGTAAACTCTTTGTATTAACCCTAAATTCTCCATCGCATGGTTACCCAAAATACTTTGACAGTTCTCGCTACATATAACAAATTTCAATAGATATGCCTTTTGTTTATATTCGAGCTTAATAATAGTCGAGCCTATAATTGACAAGTAATTACCACAAAATGATTTTGCCCGCACGTTATCATTACTGAGCTGAGACAAAGAAAACCCGAGCTTGACAAAGTCATGTTGTGATAAGACATTCAAATCGGAACCTGTGTCTAGTTTAAATCGATGTTGAGACCTACACTCCGGTAAATAGAATGTTTCATGCCATTTATCGTCTTTTGCCTTTGAAATAGAATCGACACACTCGATAGTAGATATGTAGTATAACTCACCGACGTCGTCGCTGTCTTCGTTTAACTCATACACTTTATTATATTTCCTTGCGGGGCACATCGCTTTAAAATGACCTTTATTACCACACAGAAAGCACTTCACTCTTTTAGCCATACATCTATCACTTCCGTCACAGCGAGAACTTGCGCAGCTTCTACACGCCGTGTGGCGCTCCGCCTGTCCGCTGAGGCCGCCGCGACCGGCGCCGCCGCCGGCGGTGGCTCCGCCACGGCCGCGCCCGCGACCGCGCCCAGCCCCGCTCACCCAGCTCGCGCTCCGCTCGCTGCTGTACTCGCCGCGTGACCGACTCGGCCCGCTTGAGGAGCCTCCCCAAATGCCGCTTCTGAATACTTTATCTTCTTGTGGGAATGTTCCGTACTTTCTTAGCATATCAACACATGCATTTTTTGTTTCTATTTTAGCACCTTCTATTTGGCAGCTCTCATGAACAGAAATTTCGTTTGCTTGGCAGATTTTTACCGCTTTCTCAAGAGTCAGGTCATCTGCTCTTAAAAGCCGGTCCCGTACGCTACTGTCGGACACCCCACATACAATTCTGTCTCGAACCAAACTATCTTCCAATTGTTCAAAATCGCACTGTTGACTCAGAAGTTTTAATGATGTGACATACTCATCTATGCTCTCGCCGATTTCTTGGTTCCGAGTGAAGAATTTAAATCGAACCATAATTAAATTCGGTTTTGTGCCAAAATATGCATCGAAGGCTTCGATTAGTTTATGCACATTGTCTCGGTCAGCATCATTCTTGAATTTTAGAGTTGAATATATGTCATATCCCTCGGGGCCGATCAGATTTATTAAAAGACTGGCTTGTACGTCACTATTTTCCTTATACACTCCTCATGCTTTAACAAATACCTGGAATTGTCGTAACCATTTTCGCCACGCGGCGGCGCGACATGCGGGCCCGCCTTCCAAAGATAACTGTGCAGGAGGCCTAGCATGTTCCATTATTCTTCAGCACTTGTCTATTGTAATAAACACACCGTAAAACGTTTTTCAAGCAAATTTACTACACAAAACTAGTAATTTCGTAAACACCGCTGCCACCATGAAGTAAACGACAAGATGGTTGGTTCAAGACTGCTTTATTTCATTCTCTAGCCTACCTCCAGATATGAATAATTATAATACCAGTACAGAAACAATGCGTATAAATTATTGTTACCTACTGTACTTTATCTAGGAAAGCCCAATTGCCCCACTTTTTAAAACCAATTTTCTTCCATCGATGATACAACGCCCCTACTCTAATTCGTTGATGTTTCGAACATCCTGCCTGAAAGATAGATATCGGCAAAACACGTTTTGACACACTTTTGTTTAACTTTATTCGTAGCATAGACTAGCAAGCATTTGCCTGTATAGATTCTGAATATTATTTTTTATCGGATTCGTATGGTTTGTACATTTCCCAAATATTCGTTTGCTTAGTCAAAGACTAGTTCTAATTAGGCAGAAATAAAATAAATGAGTCATAGTCATTTTAAAGTCATTTCTTAGTGTTATGTTGGCTGAGGTGTGATATAGGGATACATTACTAAATCTTGATAGGGAGTTTAGGCGAGAACACGAAAAGCATGGTACAAATATGGTTTCTTGGATGAAGGTGAAAAGTACTTAAGGGATGAACAATACATTAATTGCCCAAAGACTACACTGCGTACGGATTAATATATAGAAAAAAAATACAATCTATACCTACTACGTTGTTATATAGTCACACTCTTTGTGACTAATGAACAATGCGGTTTGACATAGACTATATATATGTTGAAATTCTTTATTTGATATATCAAAGAACGAATTTCGTACGGTAAATTAAGTTTTTGTTGTTTATAGTAGTGTATTTGAACAGCAGATTGCAAATTTTTATTTCAGTCCTAAGCTATTATATATTTTTTATGGGATTGGAGAGCAAACGAACTGGCGTCTCACCTGATGGTAAGTAATCACCGCCGCCCACAAATCCAAATAATTTATGTAAATATATGAAACCCATGTGAAACATCAAGTCTCCTAGCGCTATGTATAAGATCATCGATATCAACTATACCAAAGTTTGGTCACAGATTCAATGGTCCTTAATATAACAAGTTATATCTTTCATTGAATATTTGGTACTTTGTGATATACAGGCCAAAGATTGCAACTAAGTCTAAGATACCTATTTAATACGAGTACTAGCTTGTATACATCGTCAACTTAATAGCTTACCTACAGGTAGGCCAGTCTATACAATTAAATAAAATACGAGCAATACGATTTTGATTATGAAGATACTACATTTATTTACCCAACTTATAAATAAAGTCTTAAAACCTCTGATATAAATTCTTAATCATGTCACACCATATGACAAAAACATACACTTTCGTTATATATGATACGTTTTTATGAATGATTAAGACAGGAAGACAAGCAAGCATATAGTAAAAGCATACGCACACAACTGAAACTCAATCAGGAGACGTCGCCTGATTGAGTTTCAGTTGTACCTACATTGCAATATTCGGGTGCCATTTCCGCTTTTATAAGTTCAATGGAATACAAACTTTTTTATAATTCCAAGACTGAATTTATAGTATAGAATGTGAAGGCAAAGTTTCAATGACAGGACAGAAAATTGCATATGCAAATATTGGTAGCTTTCTCCGACTAAATTGGCTGCTGAATATTCGGACAGTCCCGACATCAGTTCGGGAATCATGCATGAAGCGGAATCGACAAGACAGCATCGAACTAACGGTCAGTCTGCACGTTGAGTATTTACTCGAATAGTTCGGAGACATTTGATTGGGGCTCTCGGGGATTGAATTGAAATGTGGAAACAACATACCACTAATATATATAGAATATAGATAGGGACATATACATCTATGAGTCTTGCGTACAACGTCACGGTAGTCTATACATAAAGAACAATTATAATACAACATCAGAAATAGAACAATCATATGACACGTATGTCAGGTGTGAGAATTTTCGAGGTTCACCGGATGAAGGATTACGCCGAATACTGGTTTTTCGTTGACGAGATTTTTATTATATATACACTATGAAACAGGGATACCTATACACTGTTGTGCTGCAGGTATATATTTCGATACCCACCGCTGGCTTGTGCTTCACCGCATGGAAGGGTATTTTGCAAATGCTCGCCTGGCTAGCTAACACCCTCAAGTAGACAATCTATTGCCAAGCACCTACCAGAATATTCCGGCACCAATCCTTGAGAGTCAGTAAATTGCAGACATAGCAACTTTATGTATCAGGGTGACGGGTTCAGTGTATTTCGTCACTTGTGACGAACTGTATCTGTTAATGGCAAAGGTTACCGCTTAACATAAGGTAAGCCTTCCAACAAAATCACATAAAAAAATACAAATGCTGCTGTTATGAGATTATACGATATAAAATATAGTATAAGTCTCTGCTCAGCATTACTTTAAGTAAGGTAATTCATACAATGATTTTAAAAGAGATAGCGCCTTATATCCACAAAAAGCAAAATATAAACTACGAATTTCAGTTTTGATTGTATGCACGGGTTGCTCTAACCTACGAAGCCGTGGCATAGAGAGAGCTGCACCTACTACACCGATGACAGCTCAGACGCCATCGGTGGTTATGTGCGGCGGGCGGTAAAAGCGACGGAGGAAGAAATAACAGAAAACAACCTAAAAATGGCACTAAAAGATCGTAATAAAGAGGTCTTGGAGGAAATGTTTAAAAAATCGGAAGGTCGCGGGTTCAATTCCCGCCCGGGGTGAAACATTTTGTACTCCAATAATTTGTAAATTTATGATTTTCGCTTAGTACGCGGTAGTGCTTGTAATCATACCTAATATTTAGACAAAAAAAATTTATTTAGTTTTATAAATTAAATGTAAAAACTGCGTGTGTAATACAATTAAAATAAATAATATATAAAAGTAAATCATATAATTAAATTATATTCACTAAGAAACTTGTAAAATTGTATAAAACTTGATCGAAAAAGAGTACGGGCCCAGAGACTGTAGTGCGTAGTTTAATTAAAAAAAATAACCTACGAAGCCACCAAAATCTACAGAGGAAATAAGTACGTTTAATTACACAAAGATTTATTCTACAGCATTCATAAACTTGTCTATTCTCAGACAGAATTAATCAAAACAACCAACAATACCTCCAGCTAGCGAAGTTCCTCAGAAGCACGTACCATTCGTCTTGGAACTAGCTTTACGACGACATCGTCTATGACAGCTACAGTTTACAGTCGTTCATGAGCAACGTGTAGTTACTATTGTACGTCGGCGACGTGGCTTGTTTACTTAATGTGGACTTCAGACGAAGAACAACGGAGTATTGAAGAAGAAAGGGGTAATGTATATGCTAGTGTTGGGTTGAGTATGTGTAGATGTATGTATGACAGTTTTACCTATACCTGAATATGTCTATTTTTTATGCATTATAGTTAGCCTTTGACCACTATCTCACCTGATGGTAAGTGATGATGTGGTCGAAGATGTTGTTCAGGCTAACCTTGAATTACTGGCTCTCAAGAACAGCTGTCGGAACACACTGTTAGGTGCTTGGCGACAGATTTTTTACTTGAGGGTGGTAGCTAGCCAGGTGGGCATTCGCAAAATGCCCTACCACCATGCTATAACGACTGCCATCTTAAGACAACACCTACGGCATGTCACCAGCGGTCACCCATCCAAGTCATGACCGAGGCGGAAGTTGTTAACTTTGCTCATTGGTTCAGAATGAAAGAACCGATTTCCAACGCTGAAAAGTATTAAATATGTTGTTGAAGTTGGTACTATACTGATTCAAAACAATGACCTCACACATGGCCCTACTTCTACAAGTTATTTCGTACTTCCAAATTTACAAGAGGAAAAATTTAAGTCATGTGCAGGGTTCGATCCCGCGTCCATCCACCCCTTTGGCTAGGGTATACTTTGACTGACTGAGCTAACATGACAATGAGTCATAGCTTGTAGTGTTATTTATTAAAATCACACTACTATTGCTAAATATCCTCACCTTACAAAACTCAGATAGCAATGTAAAAAACGTTTGCTATTATAATATGCGCAGGAGTCGCGCGCATCTAAGATGGATAAGTATTTTCGTTAATTTAACCATTTTATACCGCATCGCAACTCTTAAATAATAATAACTTCTCTCAAATAATAATAAACTACACTTTATAACGTTTCCCAGCACGTATCGATTCGTGTTGAAGTCGGTACATTTCTGGACGAAGTACGAAACGAACAACACAACACAAGTATATTATGTCAACAATGTAAATAACCTGCATTCGTAATGGCGTTATTTTTATTACACCATGTCAGGTTTTTGCTTGAACAGATTCGCCTACACATAAACTGCCCATATTATCCGAGTGTTTGATTGAAAAACCCGTAAGTAACTAACTTAATTATAGGGTTTTCTCAAAAAAAAATATAGCCCGACCTCGTATGTAACCTTATTATATATGGAAGCAACAAGCTCCCATATGAAATATTTTTATTGTATTCCTAATTAGTCTTATAGCATCGATGTTTGTAAGCTATTAATTAAATTAAGATAGTATTTTTATATAACATTTAAAAAAAAACAAAGGAAGCTATCTTCGTTTTATATTAAGTTTTTGTCTCAAGTCATAGACGTAGTTTTCGCATAGGTTAGAAAGAGATGGTCGGGTACTCACCGCGGGTACTAGACATAATTCTTTCTTGGTACTCACGACGCGATGTATGTCCGCAGGGTGAGGTTTGCCGAGGATGGAATACAGGCGAGCGTCACTGGCCCGGCACGACTTTGAGAAGCGAGCAGCTCAGTCGTTTACAATTAATTGACTTTTTTAATTTCAAACCAAAAATGAAGTCTTGAAGCTATAAAAAATGGGGCAGAAGAGACCCTAAAGTTCCAGTGGTTATGGGCGGCACTCGGGCCTCCGTTTTTACGAATTTATTTCCAACTTCTTCAAGCGGCCCCGTTGAAAAGCCGCGGGCGGTTCCGCCATTTTGCCAATGGGCATTGTTCACATCTGCCACCGGTATCTGAACCCGTACTTGGAAAACCAAATGACGTAACAGATATACCATCACCCAGCCCCCCCCCCCTCCCCCCGTAAGTGCAGTTTAAACAATTCTGAGAACAGTGACTTTTTTGAACTTTTACAACCGTACAGTCCCATCTCTAGGTATGATAGAATGTCACGGTGTTATATCTTTCGTATAGTGAAAACCATTAATGTAGTCTGATAATAAGTCGTTCTGTGTATCGCATAAGCAACCCAAACCTATCGTGCCCTTCAGGCTATAACTTTTGCACCATACTATTTCCTTTTTAACTTGATTTGTGGGTCCATATTAAATATTACCAACCAATTCTAGCACACCATTTTTATTATCTAAAACGCCCTGCCTTGACTTCCTGAAATGTCTGATTGAAGTAGGTAGGCTTTAGATTTAGTATAAGAGGTCCTTGTACACATAAGTCTGATGTCCTGCCACTGATGTGACTCCGTTTTTTTACGACGTAAGTACCATTATTTTTCGTTTGTCATATTTTATTTTATATGACAAACTCAATTTTTTGCTATCGTTCTTTAAACACTGTATTACGATGGAGCGACATCTAAAAAAAATCCTCAGAAATAAAAATATTAAAATTATAGGCCTGCATCATCATTAACAAGTTTAAAGCTAATTGCAAAATTAGTCTTGTTTTAAGTACAACGCAAGTTGAACTATAGGTGTCGCTCAATCCCGATACGATTGTTAAAGAACGATAGGAAAAATCTTTTTTAGTGTTGGACGTCGGTTCCGTTTGAATGAGAAATATATTTTATATTTACTTTTTTAATTATGCATACTGCTTACAATATCATTAACTCGCCTAAAACACTGTTCATCATCGTCATCGGCAAATACCATTACATCAACTAGGTATGGGGAAAATTACCTAACCAATTTTGATGAAATGAAATCGGGCCACCATGGAGGTATCTACCGTACATATAAACAATCAACAAAACCAGTTCATAATTGGCAGAGGAATTGATTAAAAACATCAGCCGATATAACTAAACGCATTATCAAAGAACTAGTGTGGGTTGGTCAATGTTTTTTATATTAGCCTAGAATTACTGGCTATCAACGACAGCTGCCGGAACACACCGTTAGGTGTTTGGCGACAGATTGTCTACTTTAGGGTGGTAGCTAGCCAGGCGAGCATTCGCAAAATGCCCTACCACCACACTGTAACGACTGCTATCATAAGACAACAACCGGGACCGACAGCTTACCGTGCCCTCCAAAGCACGGAATCGCTCAGTAGTAATGTCACTAGCGGTCACCCATCCAACTCCTGACCGCGGCGGACGTTATCGATTAAGAACGGCTAAGCAAACTTCACTACGAGTGCTTCGGTAAAAGTTGGAGTTACAGTGTATTTGAATGGAGATTGCTACTCGGCAAACATAGTCATGCAATAATAACAAATATAAAAAAAAATAGATAACATTCAATTAATATTTCAGAAAAAAATCTTAAAAATTTAATATATATCCCAAATGATAATACCGCCTAATTTTCCTGTTAAACCAGAAGAATTTTCGACGCGTTTCGCTTCTACACAAAGCGTCCTGAGGTGGTCATGACTCTTCGTTTTTAGATTTCCGCAAAGTAACTCCTGAATCTATTTATAATCTTAGTCATACGATCTTCGCTCCCGCTACTTCCATGGGAAGCAGGTGATGTATCCCTATAGAAGTAGGTGAGCAACGTAGGGGACAGAAGCCAGAAAAGAAAAGCTGAAGTTTTCTCAATTCTCTCAGCGGCCTAAGAATTAATATTGGAATTACATATGCAACAGTATATGCCTAGCAGACCACTATAGTCTGAAAACAATTATGCTTACAGTCAATTATACTTCTAATTTCATAAAAACAAATAAATTGTAAGGTGCTACGAGCGCACGATCGAGAAAAATCTCGACCTGAGGATCTCCTGAGGATGCTTCGAGGAGAAGCTAAACGCGTCGAAAATTCTTCCGGCTCGGCTGCGTGGCGTTTGTGACGTCACGTCGACATAATAGGAAAATTAGGCGGAATTGTCACTAGATATATTATTACAATAATAATTTTATGTTTTTGTAAAATAATTTGTTATTATTAAATATGGATTTCCGCAAAGCAACGCCTGAATCTATTCATTAACAAAAAAATACTAAGAAAGTAAGTATAATACTAAGTCCAGACTGGTATAAGTACTATGTTTAAAGCAATACGCTAACATAGTTTTATTCTCTCTCACACCAGCCCCAAGCGCTTGCAAAAGGTTCTTAATTGAGATGGAATTGACATTTACAACCAGCCAAGGGACTCTAATTACTGTGCAGCTCGCTGCGGAAGCGGTTCCAGAGAATTCTGAAACATTCCGCCGGCAATTCTGGAACATTCTATACAGCTTCGTTCGTAACACAAAAGTTTACGGCGTTTTTATGACTTTGCGTTTGCTTGCTCTTGGTTTGAATAGTGCAAGTTTAGTAGAACTTGGTCATTTGGTAAAAGAAACTTAACAATATAAGTTTAAGAAGAAAATTAAAAAAAAAATGCTAGTTAAACTTTTGATGGAATGATATAGGAAGCCATAAGAATAATATTACGAGTATATTATGAATAAATCATGAGACTAAGAAGTTTTCTTTGTGATATTGTGATGGGTAGAGAACCAGACCCACTAAGACGCTGACAAATGCTAAAAATCTGTTCAAGTAAAACTATTACTTGAACAGATTTTTAGCAAAATGTACTCATTTTGTAGCAGTACAATAGTACATTGTTCACCGAGAGGAGAAAGTGACCGATTACCGTCGAGGGTGTCGTTTGAAGCCCGAGCCGCAGGCGAGGGCTTTAAAACACCCGAGATCGGGAATCGCACTTTCTCTCGAGTGATACATAGTGCTTTATACTACACCTACCTTTTATTTTACTTTTCTACGAAAACTGAATCCTCATACAACACACAAATTGAAAATGGCGCCAATGGTGTCTGCAATTTTCACATGTTCTTTTTTCAAATTGTTTGACACCATCCTACACACAGCTAGTGGCCAGTGTCATTTTGCGAACTTGGAGATAAAAGGCCAGTGTCATTTTGCGAACTTGGAGATAAAAACTCACTGTAAAAACTTTTTGGCTTTTGATATTTAGGTTACCAGCGCATAGTCTTACCCAAAATTAAAAAAGAAAAACCACGTAAGAAATGGATTTTCATACACTTTTCTCTCCCGCTCAGATGCGTTTTCTCCCCGCATATTTGTTCGATATGCAATGACGTACTTTCTACCGTAAATTTGATAAAGTATCAAGGTACTTTCCGAGCAGGTGTAGTATAAAAATTATATGTTAATCTTGTTCATATTATCTAAGGCCAAAGAAAGTCCGAAACACATTTCCTAACACTAGAAATAAATATAAAATAGCGGTGCCAGATTTTAGATTGGCAAAGACAAATAAAAGGTCCCTTTAAGGTAATTGTGTGCGGTTTCAAAATAAAGTTCCCAAATATTGTCCAATGCTCACAGAAGGAAAATTCAAGTTGCACGTGAAAAACATTTTGATTAAGATATCCTACTATGCAGTTTGTGATTACTTAAACATCAAAAATGCTTGGATAATTTCGTCTCTGCCAAGCTAGCGCCTGTCACCTGCGTAATTTAAACAAATATTGTAATAATTGTATTACATTGTATGTAACACATTGTTAGAAGAAGTTTAAAAAAATAGCCCCGAGTCTCGTGTCCGTTCTTGTCGCAGTGCCTCTAATTTTTTTGCTGAACGTGGCAGTACAATGTATAATATTTCAATATTAAAATTTGTTATTGACCTTTATAAGAGCGTCGTAGACGCCTAAATTTAATAAAAGATTTTGCATTTGAGATTGAATTTGATCGATAGCAGAAGAGTAAATATTGCACTCATATTAATTACAAACATCATAAAACATCTACAATGCACGTCAACTGCTTCATCGCAGCCATTCTTCAAACCATTAGACTTCTGAACGTAAGAAGTATAATTGGAAATACTCAATCTTCAAGAACAAGCGTCAATTTCAACCTTTGTCTGCAATATAAAAAAATCTCGAGTTAAGCATTTGGTTACTAAAACAATTTCTGTTTAATAATATAAAACAACGCATTTTCTTCTAAAGTAAACTCTCAACCCTCTATTGGACCCTGTCATTTTAAAGATTTATAAACCAATTTCAATTCATTTATATTAAATTCTTCTCAGTCGTTACGCTCTTGACAGAGCGGTCGTGGTCGTCATGTAGTTGTAGTGGGGGCAGATGTAATGCGCCTCACAATGTCACGCCATCGCCCTCTATTTATGGTCATCCTGGTACACTCATGCAAGGGACCGCCCACCGCAGATTTAATTTGGTTAGTCTATCGCATGGGTGACCTCCCACGCGGTCTCGTGCCCTCTACTTTGCCCTGAACGACAAGACGCTCAATGGACTGGCTACCTCGCCTCAAAACATGTCCGAAGAATGCGTGGATCCGGGATTGCACTATAGCTGAAAGACGCTGCTTAATGCAGTATATATTACACCAATTATATTAAATAATTAATTGTAATTTTGTAAGTTTATTCGCTGAGCAGCTTATCCCACGTAAGTTGGGCTAATCCAGTATGTTTTCTTAAAAAATACAATAAACGATACAAAAGCATATTAATAGTAGAATACTTTATTATCAGTTCAATATTTTATTATTTTCGGGCCTTTGGTACAATTTCCTTTTAGAACAATAGATAAGATTCATGATTTGTGCAACTTTATCATCTACTTTCTGATACCAGCCATCTTTCCACATGCAACCTTTTGGCGGTAGTGTGTCCACTTCATTTCAGTCCATGAGAACGTTAATAACATTCTACTCACTTCGACGTGAGTAGTGGCATGCTGTTCATACGGTGAATTTTAATATCCAACTCCAAGAAATTCATAACGACGTAAAAAAGTTGTGTTTCAACATAAAACTTTTTGTTAGTTTTTTCTAACACGTCTGACCACGAAATACTAACTGGCTAAGTAATTGTGGCTACGAAATTGTAATTAGAACAAATTCGAGGATGAGTCTATCTACAATTTTTAATTGCATCATCACCCTAACCCAAGTTAACCCCCAATATTCCCCGCACCCCCAACCTTTACCCACACCCTCGACGTATCTAGTATTCCGCTCGGGCCGCGTCGCTAATTTAACTTGCCTTATTTGTGTTTGACCTGCTAACGAACTGACACTTTAGTCGAGTAGTCAGGGAGTATACAGGGTGCTACGTCGTTACATATTACAAAGTACGCTATGAAGCAATCATAGCGTACTTTGATTAGCCACTCTGAAACGATCAGTAATGTTAAGCAACGTCCGCCTCGGTCAGGAGTTGGATGGGTGACCGCTGGTGACATTACTACTGAGCGCTTCCGTGTTTCGGAGGGCACGTTAAGGCGTCGGTCCCAGTGTTGTCTTAGGAAGGCAGTCGTTATAGCATGGTGGTAGGGCATTTTGCGAATGCCCGCCTGGCTAGCTACCACCCTTAAGTAGAAAATCTGTCACCAAGCACCCAACAGTGTGTTCCGACAGGCGTCCTTGAGAGCCAGTAATTCTAGATTAACCTGAACAACATCTTCGACCACATGATCACTACCGACATAGTGGTCAAAGGCTAACCTATCGGGCATAAAGAAAAGTACTTCAACATACAATACTTATTTTAACGCTTAAACTATCATGCGAATTCATTGCCTGAGCATACAACATTTAGTGATTGATGCCTGTTATTTAGTACCAGGCTAGACTGTCACCCGCCATCTTTTCCTGTAGCGTGAGAGGTGACTAAGTGTTAAATACCTGAAGGTGCAGCAGTGTCTTCTGAGGAATCACTATCATAACTGTAATCCTCAAGACGGGCAGCTGCTGGACCTTCTAAAGAATCGCTAAGTTATATTGCTATCTCTAAGACGCCGCCAAACGTGGGGATTATGGCAAAAACTCTCCTTGGTGGGGGAAGCTGTGTTCAGTAGAGAATCCAGCTGAAAAAGTTACTTATTAAATCGTGTTAATTTTATACTGCTTTATTTTAGACGTTTGATTGCCATTACAGTGTACGTGGTCCCAGGTAGACTAAGATAACAGTTGTTTGAGAAAATTGTTATTACATACTGAATAGTTATTTGAAGAACAGTTTTTACTATGTCTTATATATACATAAACGTTTATTGAATTTGTTACATTTGTTGCGGATAACGTTAAACAGTTATAAATGTTTTTGACAGTCTAACTGTTAATTCATGAGGCCAATGGTGTCAAATAACTGTTCTAGATAATACGAACATATTTTTTTATACTTGCGGATATCATGATCTTTAAGAAGGTGGTAACAAAACCTTAAGCGTGAAAAATCTATTTAAATTTTAAATATAGACGTGACTTTCCGCCTTTAGCAAGTGGTTCTCCCTAACCATCACCTCAAATAAAGTATTGGCACTCTTATATTTCCATAGCCACAACTGAAACGAATCTTTCTGGTGAAAATTTGAGTGTTGGGTTTTGTTCAGAGCCTATGGCAGATTTAGTTAAGCTTTAATTTATCATGATTGTGTCTAAAATTCGGCACTTACAGAAACTAAACTGAGTTATACTTAAACAAACCCAAGTAAACTCCGTCAGATTATAACGCGCACTTTGACAGTCCCTCCGCAGATTGTACTCGTAGTTGAAGCAAGTCGGTCGATCCCTTTGTGTTTCATAGTTAGCATTCTCACTGCTTGAGGGCATGTTGGAATGTATTTGATTGTAGATAAATTAATATTAAACTACTATACAATGACAGCATGCTTAACAGAAACGAAAGCGCTGTGACAAACTTGATACAGACAAAATTGGACTGCTTACGACTGCCAAATCACAACCAAAAAAAATAGAAAATAAATTATTTCCTGGAAAAGCAAATGCTTGAATTGGGAATAAGAGACAATAAGTTAGAAAGAGTAAATAATAATAATAATACATCTTTATTTCGGATAAAATCCATAGTTTTGTTAATTACAATTGCCTTAAACCTATGTTAGTAATATTTGAGTTATTACAATTTATTGAGTCCTACCTGTGACAACACCTATCCAGTACTTCTGGATAGGACAGTCAAAGCGAGATGCGCTTACCTTCAGTACACTGTTGGAGCTACCTCTTAGGCGGTGGAACATTGATGCTACCTTTTTTCGCATAATAGCGTGGAAGCCATCAACTCGCGCTTCCGTGAACATTGACGAAGCGCTGGACCGCCATGGTAGTCAGTCCTAAAGCAAGAAGATATTCGAAGCCCATATATATTAAGAAAGTTCCAGTGGACCATTTTGGTGTGAAAACACGTTTACTTGTGTGTTGTTATTAATGAAACTGTTAGTCTTTCAGTAAAAGTAATTACATTAATAGCAACAGATGGCGTAGATATAAGAATTGAAGTCAAAAATGCTTCGATTCCCCTGAAACGAGGGAATAGCCGATGACGAAGGAATTATAAAGAATTATTAATTGTTTTTTTTTACATACAGATGTGATTTAATTATTGCAGATGGGCTATCCTTTGACCACTATCTTGCCTGTACTATCTTACAGTAAGGACCTTTTCAATCATGAAGGCGAGTTTCTTCATATATATAGAGAGTATTTGCCACTTCTACTGCCTACCTAAGCTATCATAAATTACATTTTGATGTTTTACTGTATATACCATTTGCATTTAGGTACACCCACACTAAGACCTCGTGTAAAAACAAGGCCCACTAATACAAATGCGCATCAATAAGGGGCGCGGCTTTGTCAGTGAACAGGTCCATAACAATAAGATAGAACTCTGTTCCTTCTTCCCCATTTCTAAAAACCTTTTTTCAAAGTCATTACAATAGATCCCAGGGCGTAATCCTCAACGATTATAGCTGATAGTCCTTTGCAAACATTTCCATCAAATACTTGTTCACTCGAATCCTTTCTCAAACGTTTGAGACCCCTTAAGTACTTCGCCTAAGGGCGTCACGCTTCTTTAAGGACGAGAACTGTTCAGCAATTTATACGAGTGTATAGTATTTATTTAAGTCAGCAAAAGGTGAATCATCATTTTTCTTCCTCACGTAGTTGGGGTTGATCCAATACGTATTAGGTAGAACGTCTTGGTGGGAACCACCCACAGTTTAAAATTATTGTAATACTGGGGTATTATCGCAGTGTCAGATATTCTGCCCCGAAGCAGTAGTATGCAATTCCCGAGTTCAGGCGTGGAAGGCACATTAGCAAGTGAAATAACTGGATGAACGTAGCATAAAAACTAACGTTTTTTTATGTGGTTGTTACGGAACAAGCACGAGGCCCACCTGATGTTAAGCGGATTAAACTTCTGCCTATAACATATGCATTTCGTCATGCTACGAATTGGACTGCGCCCGTCAAACTGAGGCTTACAGTTGTTATGTGCCTGTAATTTTTCTGGCTCTCAAGGACTGCTGCCAGAAAATACTGTTAAGTGCTCGGTGGAAGGATTTCTACTTGAGGGTGGTAGCTAACCAAGCGGGCATTCGCATTGGCTTCATTATGTTTTAAAGTGACGAACTCAGTGCAGTGTCATGCAGAACAGTGCAGAATGAGAATGGTGACGCTGTAACAGAAGAACAAGACATTAACTATCCAGCGTACGACTGGTTCTTCTCCTCACTTCATGTCATAAAATATATCTTCTCTAGCAACTAAGCCAGCGGTTACTCGTAAAGTTTTACAGCGTTTTTAGAAATATTGGTCAAATAGAGAAGATATACTTAGAGAAAGAACTGAAATAAAGAGTACGAAATAAAATAAAAATAATCAAATAGAAAAAAATATACATGATGTGCCTTGCTCAATTACAACAATGTTTACGCTTTGGCCCAGGATATGAGATGGAGGTCGGTCAATGGAAGAAAAGTAGACGTAGACATCCCTTGTGTAGTAGTAATGTCAAGGGTAACATCAATCTCATCTGGCCAGCCAATCTTTGTTTAAAGTTAAAGACGTTGGTACAAGACCTGAAGATGTATGAATCTGGTTCCATGATGTTAGGGAGGCCCTTAGTGTGGAACGTTTTTGTGTGGACAGTTTAGTGCCGTCACATCATTCTGAAACAACCGTGGGTGCTGGCACCACGGCTACTTCCGCCGAGCAAATCACGCAACCCAAGTATGCTAATCTCGGAATTGGTTACATATTTGGGCCATTTGGTGTAGAGACTTTGAGTCCGTAGGGGGCGGGAGGTCATTGTATTTTCCATAACATTTCAGAGGGTTTGGTCGATGGGACACGTGATCAATAGGTTGGCACCTATTCGGTGTAACCCATAAGCATTTCAATCCAAATAATATGCTGCCAGCATACTGGGCACGCTGCTAACTGATGTGGTGAGCTGGCACTTTTGGGCGGCATGTGAGCTCGCAACGGGTTGTTGGTTGTAATAATATTTTCGTTATAGTAGCTGTAGTGTTATATAAAAACAGATAGTTCGCAGCTAATTATTTGCGGAACTTGTCCTGACCGTGAAAGACAGACTAGACCAGGATTAATATCTAAGAATTTTTGACCAATTTTATTTGACAGGCACCAAAAATGAAGAACCATTAAGAAGTCAATTGACTTCTTCAGTAGTGCCAGGTACAAGTATAGTCCATAATATATTGTAGTATATTATGTATATCTACGTCGAGGACCAGAGGCTTTAAAATTACCATTGTGCACTTTATATTATATATCTATAAATGTTTTTTTGTTTTAATATGTTTAATATTATAAATAAAAGAAAAAAAAAATTGTGCTTGATAGGTAGGTAGTTTAGTTTTTTTTTTTTTTTTTTACTCTGGGTAAGTGACGATGTGGTCGATGTTGTTCAAGCTAACCTAGAATTACTGGCTCTCAAGGACAGCTGCCGGAACACACCGTTAGGTGCTTGGCAACAGATTTTCTACTTGACGGTGGTAGCTAGCCAGGCGGGCATTCGCAAAATGTCCTACCACCATGCTATAACGATTGCAATCATAACTAAATTGTAGGTTTCATTAATAGCAGTAGCTTTATAAAAATATAATATCAATTCATTGGTAACTGTGGGTTAGGTACTATTGATTTTATATTCGTTAGGTATTATTGACTTTATAGGCGTTAGGTACTATTGATTTTATATTCGTTAGGTACTATTGATTTTATATTCCTCCACAGAATAAAAATAACCAGAAGGATCACTCCGCAAAGCCATTTAAATAAATAAGCGATACTAGCTATGAAACAATAAATTGCACTTCAGTTCGCAAAGCACCTAATAATTATATTCACCTACAAGGCTCTCTTTCTATAGGATAACCACGCATAGTTCTGATCTCTGGTGTCATGGCGACCACCCATTAGAATAATCCTGTCCAGAGAGATATGCCGATGTACTTATAACTTTGTACCTAAAGTGCGGAGCGAGCCAAGCCTGCTTCTTCTTTGTCACCACTGCCATGTTCCGTCATCTTGCGATCAGGTGAATCTTCTATATAGTTATTTTTTTGTAGAAAATATTTTATATTCAAACTTCAGCAATCATTTTGCTTCCACCGAATTAGCCGCCGACGGATTTTTTCAACTAAAAGTGTGTACTTTTAAATACGGTGAAAAGCATCTTGGTTATCACTGTACTCGTAAAAAAAAAGTTGAAGTAAACACAGTATATCTATTTATCGAGTTCGAAAATCGTTTCAGAGTAAATAACATATTTTTTGGGGTTTTCTACACGTAAGGGGAATTCTATAAGCGAGACTCCGCAGATCGTCTGTCTGATGGAGACTACCACCTGCCAATATCTCTCTCCGCTGAGCATGGGGTTAATTACGCTCGGCAGAGAGAGATCCCCTTCTTTGAGAGCTGAAAGAGTGTGCCACTGCATGGACCATGCGGCACAAACCTTCAATGTATGGAGCGCCGTATCCTCCAGCGCCCCACATTCGTGGTAAGCTGGGGTCGCCTCTCGACTTGCGATCTGTTGCAGGTAGATCCAAGTCCAATCCTAAGATAACGAGGCCTAACTCACATAATGGCTATTCAATATTTATCTTAAGTAAGTACAGCGTGAGACATTTACGTTGAACTATTGATAATAACTGAAGAAATAGAAATGCCGACATTCCCATATTGTATTAATGTATGGTATTTTAGAATAGATATCAAACTGACTATGGTCTAAAGTGCTCACAGCGAAGTTTGTTTAGCCGTTCTTAATCGATATCGAGATGGGTGACCGCTAGTAACATTACTACTGAGCGTGCATGTGCTTCGCAGGACACGTTAAGCGATCGGTTCCTGTTGATGTCTTAGGATGGCAGTCGTTGTAGCACGGTGGTAAGGCATTACCGTTAGCTAGCTACCACCTGAAGTAGAAAATCTGTCGCCAAGGACCCAACAGTGTGTTCCTACAGCTGTCGTTGAGAGGCAATAGTTCTAAGTTAGCTTGAACAATATCTTCAACCACATCATCACCTACCATCAAATGAGATAGTAGTCAAAATTAGGCAATCAGCTGTAAAATAATGCCTTATGCCCCACGTTCACATGGCCAGTTTTATTATCTGCCCTTCAATTCAAATAATTAAAATAAAGTTTTTTGGGTTTTCCTTTTACAGAAATCCTTATTTTTGGGCGTATTTAACCGTGATTTCAATGGGTCTATTTTCATTATGAACGCTTTATCAGCTACAGGCTCAAAAATGACACTAAACTCAAATTAAACGTGAGCGTTTTTTGTATTAATACGATACACATGGTCAAGTCCTTTAATTAATTTGGTAACAAATGTATATTTTACTAATACATTTTATGTGATATAAAAACACGTTGTTTTGCTCTGATGATAGGCCTGATATATCTTAAAAAGGTAACAAATTATACTTTAAAACTCTTTAAACCTCTAAAAAACTATTTATGATTTTTCAGTGTCTTAATTAAATCAACAATAAAGCATTTATCTCCACTTACCAAATCAATTAGTTGAGACAAGCGCAAGCCAAGCTTCACCAACACAGTATTGTTGTTTTTATCAACAGGTCGAATCAGTCTATTATAGTTGCTCAGCAAATCGTCGTATAGTCTCTTAGCATCAGGATTGCCGAAACACACGCCGAAAATAAACAAAAACACGGCAAAAACCGTCCTGAGCGTCATTACAGCCCGAAATAATCGATACACTCCACTGCTCTCGAAACGAATGAGGTTAGAATCGCATAAACAGAAGAAAAATACGCGTTTTTTGCTTGCAATTATCTATCAGATTTGTAGTTGCTTGAATTGATTTGTTTACAAAGACATTGTTTAGAAATGTAGGCTTTTTTCGTAAATTATATGTTGACAGATACGACCGAGAGGCTGCAGCGATTGTGGCGCCACGACTGACGGGAAAACTGCGAAACAACACGACCATTGCGCCGACTCCGAATAAAATTTTATTGCCAGAATGAAATGTTCTTTACTGCCCATCGAACTAATGAGTTCGTATTGATAATTTATTTTTATGTCTACTAGTTTTAATATCGCTTTTCAATCGCCATTATTCTTGGTGAAATATTCGTGATCGTTTCAGGACAATCTATTGCTATAGACGTTCAACTCCGCTCAGAATCTTTCATAATAATTTGAATTTAGAAACCAATGACGTCAGTGTTGAAAAATATTTGCACGCGCGAAATTTTGTGTCAAATACATTATTTACGTGGGGTTTCAGTGGATCGATTTGTAGTACGCAAGCGCGTTAGTCCATTCATGTTTTGTCGATGTGAGAGGATTGAATGTAGATGGCGTAAGTAAGAGGCAATCAAACGTAGCTTGGTTCGTGGAGGGTTGGTAAGCAAGGTCGAATTGAAATCTCCATTAAATTTTGATTTCATAACAGTTGTTCGAGCTAAGGGTTAATGCGCCCTTGGAAACGATATTCAGAAAGTGAGGGTTTGTTGTTGTTAGAGAGGTGGGAGTTAAAGATCAATAAAAGTTTGAAAAATGTTGTTAAAGACTTTAAGCAATGATGGCCTAGTGGTAAAAGCTATGAGTTGCGCGTTTAAGGATCATTCCTCACTGCCGGTTGAAGCTTCACCGCATGGTGGAAGGGCATTTTGTGTATACTCGCCTAGGTACTCTGAATAGAAAATTTTTCGCCAAATATAACATTTAATAATTTATATAATCAATTACAACATCATTACAGCATAAATCAATACGACGCTCTGTAAGAACAATATAGAACTTATTAATTAGAAATATTTACCTACATAATAAAATGTAAGCAATCACAAATTTATTACCAAATATTATTCTCGAATAGCTTGCACGTGACTTCTGTGAAAACCATAATTCGTAGGTTGCTGCTATGTAACTGACATTTGTTATTTAAAAAAAAAATTTTAACAAAAAATGGAACCGACTTCAACACCCAAAAGTGTGAAATAACTTGTTGAAGTCGGTACCATGATGGTTCAAAAGTACCTATTATCACAATATTGTGAGCATGGTACCGACTTCGACAAGTTATTTCACACTTTTGGGTGTTGAAGTCGGTTCCATTTTTTGTTAAAAATTTTTTTTTCAATCTTTTTAGTGTAACTCAAAAACGGCTAGACCGATTTTGATGAAATTTTAAATCGGACCAAACGACAAGCAGCAGCTTTCAAACAAAAAAAGAATTTTCAAAATCAGTTCACCCAGTCAAGAGATCTGAGGTAAAAAACATTAAAAAAAAAAAATAAAAAAAAAATACAGACGAATTGAGAACCTCCTCCTTTTTTGGAAGTCGGTTAAAAAAAACAGTACTTAATACCATTATACATAGTATTATTATTATAAAAGCACCTAACAGTGTGTTCCGGCCGCAGTTCTTGAGAGTCAAGTAATTTAAAATTACAGGCACATGAGACTTAACAACTGTGTCTCAAGGTAATGGGCGCAGTGCAGTTCGGCACTTGTGACGAAATGCCTCTGTTATACGCAGAGGTTACCGCTCATCACCAGGTGGGTCTCTTGGGTGTTCCGTTACAAATCATAAAAAAAAACTCTCGTTGAAAATGTCTCTATATCTATGAATTTTATTTTTGTTTCTTTATAAATTTTAGGTTAAAACATGAGTTTTTTTTTATATAGCTGATAGCTAGCCTATGAATAGTTTTATTATATCGTATATATATTATATTATATAGTATTATTATTATTATATCGCTCCTGATAGTAAGTGATGATGTGGTCGAAAATGGTGTTCAGGCTAACCTAGACTTACTGGCTCTCAAGGACACCTGTGGAACACACCTTTAGGTGGATCTGTGGTCAAAATATTACCTGTAAACCAAAAAAAAAATTAAAGACTCCACCCTTGTGATGTGAGAAGGTTAAGAAAATGATAAGTGTATTTAAGTATAGCGTAATAATGCTATAATCATAGTCTGATTTACATTGTTGGTTAAATAAAAGAATAAATACCAAGTTTAAGTTCCCAGGACAGGAGCAAAGCAATAAACGCCACTAAACAACGGCTCATTTCTCTATATTTACACACTTAACTTTTGCCTCTGATGCTATTGTAATGCATCTGTAGTCAAGGAGGCGGATGAACATTATTGTAACTTAAGCTGTATGAACCTTAGCTGTTTCTGTGCGTGTAAAATTATAGACCCTAGGCAATTTTATTAGTATAATTATATCAAAAAAATAATTACTTATATTCACAATGTATAGTTAAATCTATTCAGTCTACGAAGTATGTTTGTATAAAGTAGGTACCTATGTCTGGTTTGACGTTTAAGACGTTTTATAATTAAAAGGGCGCAAAAAATGTTAAATTAAATATATAGAACCAAAATTGTTGAAACTATTTAAATTATGAAGTAAAGAAAATATGCGTAAGTAATCATAGGCACAAAAAGTAGTATAATACATATCAAATATAAAACGTTATTAAAATTAAACAAATTTCTCTCTTGTTACTGGAAGAGATAGAGATTGTCATGATCTCCACTTTGGCAGGCGTCATGAGGGTCACAGTAAAATATGGCAGTTGCTGAGAAGGCGCTGCTGCTCACATTCTAAAATAGTTTCCCTTCGTGGCCTCTTATTAATCCCACAAAGATGTGCAGGCATGCCATTCTAGCAGCCTAGCAACCCGAGGGGCACAACTTAATTTATAATATTATTGTATTTTTAAAGAAGTATTTTGTATTATTGTTGTAATAAAAATACATTTGCAGAGATAAAATATATCAAAACGTATAAGTATTTAAATACTCTGACTTTTCTTTAGGTTTCTTGTGTTTCCTAGTAGAAGTAAATCACCGGTGATAATTTATTTTTATTACTTTGGAAGTCACATAAGACATATGATTAAAGAAATGCTGTATATCGTTCATGTGCTCATGTCTACTGCTTAATGTCATTAGATAGATAGATAACACTTTATAGCTCTTTAAATGTTTGATACTAGTACTAATAAAATAAAATACCTCAGAAATAGCACAATCAGTGCAATACAGTGGAACGTATATAATAGAACAATATATTTATTCCAGGCAACCCTAGGCCGAAATGCAAGGTGTGCCATTTTGTTTTTTTGACAACTGTTATTCGACTGCTCTCCCGATTATATATGACATGTGTTCAAACACTCCGTAGCTATATCTTACCGTTTTTTTTTTTTTTTTTTTTTTTTATTTGGTTTTGTTCATTTTCCACAGACTCCGGGGTCCGTGCCATTTTTGAAGTTAACAGAGAATTTATTTAGTAATTACATTAATAGGGGGAGCATTCTTACATACTAGGGGAACACAATTTCAAGGAATTCACTATCACTAAACAGTTGCAAACAGATTTGCACTGGCATTCCGAACGGACCAGTGTCCTCAAGCAGCACTCGTTCACGAGTTGACTCGCGTGCCAGCCATCGTCCTCCTCAACCATTTTTGAGGGAAGAGGGCGACCCGACACACGATGCCACTGCTTGCCAACACATTTTCGTGAGCATGACTGTTCCGAATGCCCGCACGAATCCGCTTGCTAAAGGGGGAGAAAACTATAACTAAGTACTAAATTTAACACTACAATAAAAAGTGGACTTTGAAATTTTTTTAGTCTGCGTCTCCGACGTCCATTTCCACCAGGGCCTCTATCACCACACTGTTGCGATCTCTGATTGCCATCTTCAGGTTGTAATCGCGGATATCTTTGCGTCTTGCAGCCACCGCTCTCCGAACGAACCGTCCAATAGCATCATTTGCGTCGTCAGCGTAGTACGTGAAAGTCCCGGTGTGCCTTGAGACTGCGACGACTGCTTATATCTTACCGTTATTGAGATACGTCATCTTTCTTTACTCGGCATAAAAGTCGATTGACAAGGATGTAAAGAAAGGGCAAAGTACATTATGCATACTTGATGCTATTTATAATGAAAACATATTCTATGCATAATATTAATGAAATCAATAATCACGACTGAAAATACGTTCAAAATCGTTATATCAATGATCATTAACTCAATACAATGAATGTTAGATTGAATTTGAATATTAAGTTTAATTTTGCAATTTGCACCCTAGAAACAAAAGGATCTACCTCCCGAACATTCCCAGGACATTCTTGCAAGCTATACATAATTCAAACTGTACGGCCCGCAATGCAGTTTTGGCGTCCGTTAAACTTTAGTCCTCCTTTGGCCCGCGTTGCTTATTCGGCCCAATTCGGACCACTCCGGTCCAATGTCTGGGGCCGCATTAATTGCCACGGAAGCAATCAAATTGAGATAAATCGCTCCCTAGTCATTGTGGACTCTGCTATGTACGGTCGAAGGAATTCTAAGACTAAGTTAAACTGCATTAGAGTTTTTGACAATTTTCATGTGTTAAAGTTTTTTTTATTCATATTAGAAGATAAATTAAATATCGCATTAAATTTAATTTAAAATATATCTATGTTATTTGTACATATCTTTGCAAAAATCAAGAGCAAGTAATTTTGCGTTTATACTTATTGTTATGAATGGGGATGAATATGATTTTTGCGTAACACACGCGTAAATCAACAAGGTACAAAATATTTTGACCAAGCTAATCTATAGTGCATCTCATCATCATCGAACCCTTATTCCAATTAAGGGTAGTTGGTGTTATATAACTATATGTCTTCTATAATATTATCAAAGGCTGCACAAACCCACACACATTGCATATCATGTCCATATGGGTATATCTAAAGGAGAAGCAGAGGTATTAAAAGTCCACGTTTTGCTGTTATCAAGTGCTTGGTCAAGTGTCAGTTCATGTGAGTCAGTGGTTTTAAAAACGTTATCTCGTCTCGGGTCGCAGAGGCAAGCTCTCAAGAATCTCACAGTCACTGGCCGGTGTTGTATTTATCAGGTTGGTAAGTATGTACATGGATTAAAGACCATACTACAATTACATTGAGTAGTCAATCAATTTGCTTATTGTTAACCTATTTGTCACTTCAGCCAATGAGGTCTTTGAGATACAAATGGGTGTATCTATTGTTCATTGTTATGCATGTAGATGGAATACTCTAGCTTGACGAAAAATATATATTAATGCTTTTAATACGAAAATCAACCCATCAACTATCATTATTTTTAAGGACCCAAATGCAAGTCACGCTTTGTATCTTTAGCTTCAGCATTACACCAGCCCGTAAAAATATATGCTCTCTGGGGCTTATCTTCCAACCAAACCAAATTCCGGATAAAGAATGATAGATTAATAGAAAACAGTAACAAACGACTGCGCCTAGGAATTCCCCGGTCATAGGCGGACCTAAGGCGAAAACAACATCATGTAATTCCAGAAAATTAGGGGATTTCCTATCGAAATCTGTTGCCAGATTCCGTATTGAGAAACCGCCAAAAACCACTAAAAATATTAAAAACGCTATATTATGTAAACCCCGCGCTGCTGGAGCGTACTTCATCGTCGGTGATCGCATCATCATCACACGTACCGTGACATATAATGCTAACCGTGTCGCATTCTAGACTGCCCGACATCTTCTGCGTCGAGGTAGCACTAAGGATAGGAATCCAGGCTGGTGGTAGCGTCCAACCCCCATCTCTGGGTCTTGGCTCCGTTGTAAAAATGGCCAAAAATGTTTCACTTTGGTTAACCCCCACCGCCCTTTGTTGAACTTATATATATGTATAAATGCTAATTTAAATACTTATTTTGGTTGCTAACAAGTTTACTTAAATTTGTATTCTACTCGATCAAATAGAGCTAAAATATCTTCTTCTGCTGCGATCTATTTTGTATTTAAGTGCCGATGAAAAATCATTAATTGAATTTCAAATCCAAACCGTCAGTCAACGTTGTATGTGACTCATCCTATTTATCAGCAAGAAGCCCGTGACATACATCGGAGGTGCAAACATCCTGACAGACAGATAGTAGAGTCTCATTAATGGAGCTTTGTTTATTCTTTAGGAACTAAACTCAAAAAATAATAATGACCTAAATAAAAAAGACTGAGATCAAATATCTTCTCTCCAATACAACATTTACTTAATGATATCATAATGATACATTTGTTGCCGTATCGTATATCGAGCTCAGGGACGGTGAGGTCAAAGCTTTTCGTCGAGTTGATACCCGCAGTGGGACCTGGGTATATTATGTCTTTGGAGATCGACATAAAGTACTTAATGGTCCATTGTTATAGAAAATCTTTCAAGAAATAAATTTAAAAAAAGCACTGTTACTCCTCTTTGTTTTGTAAAGGGCAATTGTGTATGTAGATTGTAGATGAACCAGAGCAGTAAACCAGAGTATCAAGAGGTCCTTCCTTCGGAATTGTGTGCTGTTTTATAATAATGTTCCCAAATACTTTGCTCATGGAAAGAAGATTCAAGTTGACATCGGACAAATGATTGATTTAGAAATCGCACTATACAGTGATTATGGAAACGAAAAAATTGCTTGAACAATTCCGCCTCTGCCAAGCTATCACCTGTCACCTACGTAATAAAAACAAATATTGTAATAATTTAATCAATGATGTTCAAATAAATGGCCTTCTCTGATTGGTACAATAGGTATATATTTTTTCGCTGAACAATTTACTGCTAAGTATTTTTAAAATATTTCTATATTAAAATTTGTAATTGACATAGGGTATTTTGTGAATACCTACCACTCTCAAGAATGCTAGAAAATTCAATCTCAGCGCCTAACGGTGTGTTCCAGAAGATGTCCTATGAGTAATCATCTCTAGGTTAAGTCTGTAAACATCTACAACCACATCATCACTTAACTTAAAAGCTTACCAATCAACAACATTTATGAATAATTAAATAAGTCGAAAACCCGACTGCATTTTATTTATTTTAGTGAAATGTTTTATCGTTCCATTGACATTAGAAATTGAAGGTGTGTAGCACGAGCTTAATTTTTGGGTTATTTTTGAACGCGCCTAAATACGAGGACGATCGGTTTTCTTCGCACATCTCCGCCGGCGCGCGAGTATAGAGAGAAAGAGAGGGGAAAAGCGACGACCCGCGACACATGAGATACTCGATCCCGTGATTAAAATTGTTTACTAGCTTTCGGGCGCGGCTCCGCCCGCGCGTATGTCGGTTATCGCGCAAAAACATTAACCTCTTTTTGCGCAGTTGGATAAAAACTATCCTCTGTTTTTTTCCGGGTCTCAAACTATTTCCGTACCAAATTTCATTCAAATCGGTCCAGTAGTTTTGGCGTGAAAGCGTAACAGACCGACAGACAGAGTTACTTGTGCATTTATAATATTAGTACTGATAGTACTGATTTAATTTTTACTGTATTGTGTACCAAATTTGTGTCAGAGCTTTTACTATTATACCCTTTTCGTTGCGTGAGAACCTGTGTTTCAAGTTATTACCCGAAACCCTGAGGAATATACACAAATTTAACATTATAAAGGTATATATATATATTTGGTGTGTATATGGAATTGTTATTAAAAACCCTTCATTTTAATACCCCGTTCGATGGTTTTCCACCTCTATGCCCGTCACCCTGAGACAAAAAGTTGTTAAACCTCATGAGCCAGGCAAGCATTTGCAAAATGCCCTCACACCTTGAGGGGAAGCTCAAGCCGGTGGTGGGGATCGAACCAAGGACCTGCAGCACGGCAGTCCATAGCTACAACTGCTCGGCCATCCTTGATTTAACATACGTTTGACAGTTAAACGGCCAGCCGTTGCTACTCCGCTTCGTTTATCAACTGACACTTACGGTATCGCAATGCAAGAAAATTTGAGAAAATAATACTTACTCGTATCACATATTTCTTATTCAATGTAGCAGCCAACTGAACGTTTTCGCTGATAACATATATATACCCATTGACCAATATTTAAATTGGAATTTAATATAATGAAATAAATGGGAATAGACTGGCTTAACTAAAATTGGACTGAACCTAAAATGGACTGGCTCTCATTGACAGTTGCTGGATATAGCGTGTGCTTGATGACAGATTTTCTACTTTAACGGTCATTGAAAAACGCCCTATCATCATGCAAAAATATGTGATTATTTCTAAACCTTGCTTAAAATTACAACGTCAGCCCCAGAAAGATTAAAACACTTGTACACTTAACCCATTTTCCATGTAAGCTTTAGCTTTATTTTCGCAGCCCCACGTCTCCCTGACAAGGGTGGCCTATTTATCATAATATCACGTATGTTGTCAAGGTGCCTTACTCTTATTAGTTTCTAGCGCTCGTACTGGAGGTCAATTCTGGTATTAAGTATGCTGCACGGACTCATTGCGAAACATATCTTTGAATTGATGACAATGGTATTGACTAAGTAGGTACTTATGTGGTGACAGTATCATATCTAAATATAAGGTTTCTTCGAGATATTTTATTTCTAAACAAACAAATGTCAGACTGGATAGAAAACATTTTTCAAATTGAGCCCCTAAAAGAGTCTTAGTCAAGTCTCCATCTATACTTGAAAAATTTACCAATCGAATACAAAAAACAAATCACGATCGTATTTTTGACGAGAAATATCTATGTACTGCACTTCTTAAACGCGCCCAGTTATTGGTATACCGTGATCTGAAGAAATGAGTTAGTTCTTTCAAAAGTCCCGGAATTATAAGAAAAATCCAAATCTTTATTGTGAGCAAATCAAATACTCACAATAAGGAATTGGATTTTTCTTATAATATTTTTGAGCTTGAAATAAATTAATGGTGATTTAATGTTTAGCAACTGCAATTGTTTTGGGTGCCATGCAAGAAAATGGGGCCTATAACAATTTTATCAAAATGTCAACAAGTTGGGGTCGGTATATTATTGTGTCTTGCTTAGGGTAAAACTTTTCAAATTAACTGCTAATCGACGTCACCTCTATCAAGAATTCTTGTTGGCAGTAGGTACACTTGCTATCAGACAGCTAAGAGAGATGAGCACTTATCTGTGCCAAATATCCAGCAACTCAGTGGTCGCGTTATTTCTTTTGCGTATATCCTAATTGCAGGATATTTAAAAGTGCAGATTTTCAAACCAGAAAATATTACCAAAGAAATCTCATTGCAACGCTATTGGAAAGTCATTATGGTCTTCAACAAAATCGAGAGACTGGGCCCATAGTCCGTTTTGACCCCCTGTTTTATGCATGAACGAATGGTGTAATAAACTAGTATCGTATCGATATTTTGGATATTACGCGAGCACAGAACGTGTATAATGTTTTTGGGATGGAATTTGAAATTAGATTTATCGAGTTGAGAAAATTGCTTAGGAAATCGCGGTAAGTAGTAGTTCTATGGGAACTAACTTTGTCTATATAAACTTCCTTGCCAAAAAAGGTGGATTTGACTTTTTTACATTGTTGGAAATAATTTAGTTCTAAAGAGATTTAATTAGCCAAATTATATTACTGGCACTTTATAAAGAGTTTGGGTATAAAAAAGAGTCAATTAACTTATGTTTAACGCATAACCCTACCTAACTATAACCTAAAACAGATTTTAGGTTTATTTTTTTATCTATTAAAATGGCATATAATGGCCAGAAATTGTATTGAACTGCTCGAAGAGGGATGCATTGAATAAATGATTTTGAATTTGAATTTGAGCCAATTTAAATTCAGTCATTGTAACGTCTCACAGCGATTTTTTTATGTGATTGTGACGGAACAAGCACGAGGCCCACCTGATGTTAAGCGAACTAACCTCTGCCTATAATAGATGCATTTCGGCCGAATGACTTGCACTGCACCCGTCACACTGTTAGGTGCTTGGAGACAGATTTTCTACTTAAGGGTGGTAGTATTCGCGAAATGCCTTCCACCATGCGGTGAAAGTCACGCTGGCGATGGAGCTCGAACCATGGACCTGCGGCACGACAGTCCACAGCTATTACCTCTCGGGCATTAATCGGTTAAACAGGAGTCGATCAACCGTCCAAAGAACCTTGACTTGATACCAAAAGACAGGTTCCGTTCCGAGAAGGAAAAGTTTTGGGTGAATACGTTGTACACATCCGCGAGAAACCGCGTTTTAGTGACTTAGGAGCAGAAGAACCGCAAATACAGTTACATAGACCTCAAAATAAATCTTGAAGAGGCACGACGTGCATAAGTTAGCCTATGTACTATGAAAAGGGGCTTTTTGCGATACCGAGGCGTTTTCGAATCTACTTATGTGTTCTATTTTTTCGAAAACGCCTCGGTATCGTATAGTGATGTTTAATAAATATTTAGCTATATTTTATTCTACAATCATTATCTCTGTTTTATATACATCCTCTGGCATGGAATTTTGGATTTGTTTAGTCGACACTTCTTGATAAGACTATTTTACTATATTTTATCATACACAACACTTTGTCCTGAAGTGACAATTAAAAGACCTAAGAAGAACAATGCTGCAAGTATGGAACCTGATGCTAAATCAACATACAGTCCAAGTCCGATCATCGGACCAAGAAGACCACTGAGCTATCCCACACAGTTCATTTTTGATAATAAAGGATTCTTAGTTTGGCATTTTGAGGAAGGTAATGGGGTTTTATAAGATTAGGGGCTTTTTAGTAACATTTCAGTTTTTTAGGTCGTCGTTAGGACAATATAGTGTAGTTACCACCCATGGCACCTGTGGTTATCGATTATATCACGAGGGAACTTGTGTTACTTAATGTAACCAAGTGATTAGAGGATTTGCTTGACACTGAACTGCACTCGTTCGTTCCAATGTTGCCTCATTCATACAGTAATTTGACTTGCTACATAACTCTTCAGGCCTAAACACAGTAGTGTTGGCCCATTACGCTTTGAGCCGGAATATCTGACACTGCGGTGGAACCGAGACGGAAAGAGACCTTCACCTAACTTACACCACACCAACACCTGAATTGGAACAAAATTATTCCAATCCTTATCCATTTTTTATTTTATTTATATAGCTGATAGGCTAGCCTTTGACCACTATCTAACCTGATGGTAAGCGATGATGTGGTGGAAGATGTTGTTCAGGCTAACCTAGAATACTAGCTTTCAAAGACAGCTGCCGTTATACACCGTTAGGTGCTTGGCGTCAGATTTTCTACTCGAGAGTGGTAGCTAGCCTGGCAGGCATACGCAAAATGCCCTAACACCATGCACTAGCTATGTTAAAGTTATAATTACTAAGTACTACACAGTTTCGTATGGTAAATAATAGCCAATTGCGAGTCAGGCTCCCGCATATTGAACCCGAGCTATATAGCCCGATTTGTTAAAGAAATTAATCGAAAATGGCGCTGCAAATCATTTCATTTCACCTATAAGTCATAGACAGTTTATAGTGTGCAAGTGAGATGCCAAGACTTCCAGCGTCTTTAGTTAATTTCTTTATTAAACAGGATTATAAGAAAAAATGTACGACCTTTGGTTTAATTTGTAATTTTTATTCTTAACCATTACTGCCCCGTGGGATGCCGGGTTGCACCTCCCCTTATCACCCGTGGGTGTCGTAAGAGGCGACTTAGGGGAAATACTGGAAGGTGGGCAGCAGCACCTTATAAAGAACTGCCATCTTACACTGCGATCCCCAAAACTCCTGCCAAGAGTGGGGTTTAAGGCAAATACCCCCTTAATAGGGGAGGCTGTTACAGTAACCATTACTAAATACTTAATTTGTTGTGACGTCATACCGTCAAGCACAAAGCCTTTGATGAATTAATAGCACAAATTAAAAACATGCACATACGTACATATTGTATCTACAGAGCGAGGTAAAGTAATCCTGCTTTAAGCCTCCTACGGTGATCAAATCTACGTTTCAACATAATATAAATTCTGATCAGAATCTCTACAGCTTATTGAGGGATTAATACTCTCGCATAGTTATAGGATTGTTAAGGAAATGTATATATAATCTATCTATTGATTTCCTCGACCTACAAAAGAGACTAAGTAATGACAGAAACACAATAGTATTATCAAACATATTTCAATATATCGACTGTTGTTTTAACACAACACAAGGACATACATACATGGGACAATTTTGTTAACTGATTTAAAAAATGAGCAGGTTTTCAATTCAACTGTTAATTATTATTTTGTATCATTTGTATTTTTTTGTATACCCTCGTAGCTATTTGCAGGCTGTACTGATTTTGATGTGTTTTATTTATATTCGAAAGCTGTTGCTTGTATTGTTGTCCCATTTATATTTGATTGAGATATGTCTAGTTGTATAGAGTTATTCTTATAATATGTACCTATTTAATGTTAGAAAACGATTGATTTTTGTTAAAAATAATCTAATACACTTTCAAGAAGAACAATTCCCTGACTAAGCATATTTCCATATCCTTCTGATTGATGTAGTAAAAGGCGATTACTCACGTCGATTCGAGTGGAGTGTTGCTGCACATAGGGCGCACAACCCGGATCATCTCGAATCTCTGATTCCTCGAAAGGTAGCGGGTAATCGTAGAAAACATTCCCGAAGAGTCAGTATATTAAAATAAAATTCTTTACCAACAAATAGAACCGTATATTGTATAATATGTTTTAAACCATAAAATTGAAACCATAACTTTTTACAGTTATCTCTTTGGTTGGCTTATTTGTTGTTAAAGGAAATTTATTTATACTTATAATTTCGTACCTTTTTTTGTGTTTTAAAAAAATATATATACTTATAATATGTCTTCTCGTACAACGACCCCCCTTAATTCTTATAATTTTGGTTTATTAGTAATTATATGGTTTTCAATTTAATACCAGGATCTATAAATTCTATAAACCAAAGTGGTCTTTGCTGAACTTCAGAAACGGCTTAACTATTTTATAGATTAATACTCATACAGATTTTAGAAACAAGAGAATTTACACATAAAAAAAAAATTACAAAAAATGGAACCGACTTCAACACTCAAAAGTGTGAAATAACTTGTTGAAGTCGGTACCATGATAGTTCAAAAGTACCTACTATCACAATATTGTGCGCATGGTACCGACTTCGACAAGTAATTTCACACTTTAGGGTGTTGAAGTCGGTTCCATATTTATGTAATTTTTTTTAACTCCTTTTAGTAACCCTTGCTACTAACGGGATCAATTGTCATTCATTGTCAACGACTATATTTTAGTTATTATAGTGTAACTCAAAAACGGCTCGACCAATTTTATGAAATTTAAAATGGGACCAACCGACAAGCATCAGATTTCAAACAAAAAAAATATTTTTTTAAATCGGTTCACCCAGTCAAGAGTTCTGAGGTAACAAACATAAAAAAAAACAGACGAATTGAGAACCTCCTCCTTTTTTGGAAGAAAAACACAATACACGGTATTTTACTCTTAAAACAATCTCAGTTTCCGCCCATGGCTTAGCTGATGACCGAGGGGTAATAGCTATGGAATGCCGTGCACAGGTCCAGTGTTCGATCCCCACCTCCGGCTTGAACTTCACCGCATGGTGGTAGTCCATTTTGCAAATGCTTGACTGGCTAGCTGTAGCTACGACCCACAAGCAAGTAGAAAATCTGTCGCGAAGCACCTTATAGTGTGTTCTAGCAGCGGTACTTAAGAATCAGTAAAATTACGGGCACATGAGACTTATATGTTTCAGAATGACGGACGGAAATGCATCTCTTATAGGCAGAGGGTAGCGCTTAACATCAGGTGGGTCTCGTGCTTGTTCCGTCACAATTACATAAAAAAATCATTAAAATGCACTCCCTTAAAACTACTATTAACTCTGACAAAAGTAACTTGCAAACCCAAACTATTCCTTCCTTCGTCACTTAAAAATTTTCTAATATAAAATTTTTCAACCTAGGTAAGGTTGAAAAATTTTTCAGAATACAAATGTTCCTTTATTTCACATACAAAACAAATTACATATTATTGACTTATTCGGTTGTTCATTATACTTGTACTCAGAATTATAGCCACTTTATTTCTGAGTACAAGATAAATAAAAGCATTTAATTATTTGGTATGGCTATATTTAGTCTACTTAATGAAACTGTCTGTTAACTCAATTCGTTCATATATATTTAATATTTATGTTAAATTTTTTGTATTGGTTTTGTTTATATCTATCAGCTCCCATGTATTATATAAACTATTCCTCGCCATTCAAATACCATTTCATTTGGTTTCGTGGAAGAGGTCACTTCTAGAATAGTCTTAAGGCCAACCATAGTGGTATTTGTATCGTTGACATTCTGTGAAGTAGATATGTACAAAAATAAAGTAAATTAAAAAAATATATATATGCATTTCCCATCGACAACTTTACAGATGTCTTTTTTACCGACACCCGCTGCTCCAACCTTCAGATTTTTGAGTTTGAGGACTATTAATAAGCCATTATTTTTTAATAATATTTTATAAACAGATAATCTTTGAAAAAGCCGTATACTAATACTAAAATTCCGCCCCGGCTTCGCACGGGTATTTAACATATTTATTTAAACACATACAAAAGTAGTTATCGTGACATAACTGTAATAGTTAGACTTCTAGTATTGACGATTATTCTGTAGATAATGATGTCTTCTATAAAATTGTGATACACCACTTTGCTCTATCTTCATTCATTTCCGAGCGTGCGCGATATAACCACTTTTTTAATTTTGGAATCCGTATAAAAACTACGTTACATTGTTGAAGTTTTTATACGATTCCTAACTTTTTTGAAAATTTTCAATAGCTTATGTTCATCAAGGATAATTTTGAATTCTCATGGTGAAAAAATTTTTAAATCTGCCCAGTATTTCCAGAGCCTTAATGCAAACAAACAAACAAAAAATCTAATCTTTTCTCTTTATTATAATTATAGTTTAGATAATAACACGAAAATATTTCTTTAGGAAAATAAATATGTGCATTGCTTTTAACAATGCAATGCATATATTTTTGTAGTAGCATACGGATAACTTATTGTATAGGAGGACATACCTTGATAATAAATGTGAAATCGTCTTACAGGTATCAGAAGGTCACGTTACGGAGGGTGAGCGCACTAATGTTTTCCATTGACACACATTTATCACAGGATATTTTTGCTTTAACCAAACGCATCTAAAGTCATTCTACATAAAGTTTTTATCATTATTCTCGCCAATATTCCATCAATCTCTCTATTTGTTGTTTTCAGGTTGATCATATCAGTACTAATATTATAAATGCAAAAGTAACTCTGTCTGTCTGTTTGTTACGCTTTCCCGCCAAAACTACTAGACCGATTTGAATGAAATTTGGTATGGAAATAGTTGGAGATACGGGAAAAACATAGGATAGTTTTTATCCAACTGCGCAAAAAGATGTTAATGTTTTTGCGCGATAACCGACATAACCGCGGGCGGAGCCACGTCCGGAAAGCTAGTAACAACTAAATTAGCTCAATTTCTGAGCTTGCTTCGTAATATGGTTAGATGCATTCCACGTTAATTAAAATTGACAATTTATGACGCAGTAGTGAAACCGCACTTAGTGTACTTTATACAGAAATGGGGCTGTGCCGTCAATACAAAATATTATATATATATATAGCTGAACTACAAATATTACACAATAAAATTATTAAAATAATTTATTATTATCCATATAATCCATAACTTAACAAACGTAACGACAAAAAAAAAGACAAAAAGTAATGAACACAAAAAACACTATATCATTTTAACATTTGTGTACTAATTCGAAAAAGTCTTAATAGGAACATCCATACAAGTTTAACGTTTACCAAACAAAAAAGTTTCAAAACCGCTGCACTGGCTGGGCTATCTTGTACTTCCGAAGACTCGGACAAATTATGTCAAAACAATGCTTACTTTTGTAGGAGTGCAACTTTATTATAATATACCCTCAAATATAAAAAATGTAAACTCATTGTGGAGCAATAAGGATACGGATACGTTAAATAAGTGATGGATGACTAAAGTGATTTGTGTTTATTTTGTGTAACTATTTCATTTTATTGTTTTATTAGATACTGTTAATTGTGACGACAAATGTCGACTGATTATTTTGAGTCTAACCATGTACTCGTGTAAGTGACTTTTTCTTATTTGAGAATAAACTTCTTTAAACCTAAACCTATGTATTATTAGATATAAGTGAGAAAATCTGCGTCAGCTACAACGGCATTATCCATTGCATTGTGGAGTTTGGTATAGTTTTTGATAAATAAAGTCCATGTTTCGGCAAAATCCAATAGCGTGAAAATGAGAGCCAGTCTTTCCCCGTTAAGATCACTGATCGTATTAGAAGTATTGTTTATTTTGGCATCACGCAACTATGTAAAGCCACAACATTTTTTCTCTAATCCAAACGCAGAAGTTATTAATGGGACATTGGATCTTATGATGACTCTTGAGCAGCAGTTAATGCACAAGCTGACACATGGAATTTAATATTTTTATGTTCAAAATAACGCATGCTCTGCTGATCACATTACGAAATTACTATTTGTCATTATGTTGCGGGATCCCGCACATGGCTTTAATTTTTGCTGTCGTAAATTTGTAATTTTGTGACATTTGAATATGCTGACCATAGAGATATAAAATTGCTTTCTCTTTTCTGTGATGCTAACCATATTATTTTTTAAACATATGCACCAAAATTAACATAGTTATTTTCTAAAACTTGTAAAACCTCAACCATGTTCAAGCTATTTTTTTAGTATAGGTATCCAACATCACCACAGTTGATCGAACCTGAAGAGGAAAAAAAAATCAGGAAAAATGCACTTATATACTTATAGTGTTACGTTATCAACTGAGTTTGTCGAGCCATAAATCATTGTTATCAGTCTATCTTGCTCGGACTCACTGGACTTATGGCAAGGAGCGTTATAATGAGGAAGGTACCAGCAGGTCTTAAATAAGTCGATATGGATAAAATTTCAAAAATATTAAAAAGCTATTTTTGAAGAAGTGTTTGACATCATAAAACTATAACGAAAATAAATAAAATATAATGAACATTTATAAATATTTTATTATATTACCAATTATTTTCTCCCTATCAGTCATCTGTGTCATCATCGTCCTTCTGTTAATTTATTTATACACAAAAGATCAACTTGATCTTTAAAAAAGCTTTTTTCAAATCCATTACTCGCAGGTCTTAAATTAAGAAGACTTTCAGGAAATGGATTCATATTTATATTTAAATCAGTTTTCCCTGATAACGTTCTCTATTGCTTTATCCAGACGAACTTCAACATTGGCTATTTCAGTTTTACGTTGCAATTTCTTCTTTTACCTTAACCCATATTAGCTCAATAGGATTATGACCATGATATGTTGGCCGTCGTATCACTTCATGACCTTGTTCATTTGCCAGCTGATGTGTTATTTTTATGGAAAGCTGGAGGAAACATTGAACTCAATACCTAGTCGGGAAATCAAAATTATTCTTGGTGATTGGAATGCCAAAGTTGGTAGTACACTGGCTGATGATCATATCAGAAGCGCAGTTGGAAAATTTGGACTTGGTTCTAGGAATGAACGGGGTGAAAAACTGATCGAGTTCTGCATAGATAGAAATCTCAGTATTATGAACACGTACTTCCAACATCATCCAAGACGTTTGTATACATGGAGATCTCCAGGTGATAGGTACAGAAACCAAATCGACTACATCATTCTAGACACCCGCTGGAGATCCTCAGTTTCTAACGTGAAGACTTTTCCCGGCGCAGAGTGCGGCTCTGACCATAACCTGCTCGTGGCTAACTTCTCGCTTCGTTTAAAAGCGCCTAGACGTCAAACATCAAAACCCAGAAGGTTGGATCCTTCCGAGCAACCAATCTTCCGAGAGGCATTAGAAGCAGTTTTGAAGGATTCTCCAACGCAGTTTCACGCTGACGCTGATACTCAATGGAAACACTTGAAGGGGCATATCAACGTTGCACTGGACCAGATCGCCAGGAACAAAAAGCCAGAACAGAAGAAAAAATGCTGGATCTCTGATTACTCATGGGAACTCATTCAACGTAGAAAAGACTTAAAAACTGGGGGTTTGCAAGATGGTACAATGGTTGAATACTCCAAACTTAGCAGAGCTATAAAGGTTAGTTGTCGCCACGACAGGAACAACTTTATTGAGGGCATCTGCAGTGACATTGAGAGCCATTCGAACAAGTTGCAAACTGCAGACCTCTTCAAGAAAGTTAGAGTCCTCTCCAAGCAGTTCAAGGCCAAATCGTGGGTCATAGAGGATGCCGACGGAACTGTACTACACGAGCTCGACCGCATTGCCGAGAGATGGCGTGCCTACTGTGAGCAATTGTATACAGGTTCCCACTCCACACCCGGAATCAACCCAGACTGGAAAGATCTAGAACTGGAACCCATGATTTTACCTTCCGAAATCTTCAATGCACTAAAATCCCTCAAAGTGAAGAAGGCTCCTGGAAGCGACCAAATTACAGCAGAGGTGCTTAATGCCATGGGTGACTTAGGTGTTATGACACTTTATAAGATCTGCTCACACATCTGGCAACACGGTGATTGGCCGCAAGATTGGTCGGAATCCGTCATTCTTCCGCTGCACAAGAAAGGGTCAACCAAGAAGTGTGGCAATTATCGAACCCTGTCCCTTATCTCACATGCCAGCAAAGTCTTGCTCCACGTCCTTAATAATCGCATCCGCTACTACCTAGATTGGCAAATTCCGCAGGAGCAAGCGGGTTTCGTGAAAGGCAAGGGCACTCGAGACCAGATACTAAATGTCAGGCAGATTGTGGAGAAAGCATACGAATTCAATACGCCAGTGATAATGTGTTTCGTCGACTATAACAAAGCATTCGACTGTGTCAGCTGGAGTTGTTTGTGGGATGTTCTGCAAGAACTCGGGGTGCCAAATCATCTCATCGCCTTACTTCGCACACTGTATTGCTCAAGCCAGGGAGTTGTAAGAGTCGATGAAACCACCATTAAACCTATTAAGTTTCTCCAAGGAGTACGCCAGGGCTGTATTTTGTCGCCCATTCTATTCAACGCTTATGGAGAGCACATAATGAGACGTACCTGCGAGAATTGGGAGGGAGGCATAACAGTAGGTGGCGTGAAAATCACCAATCTGCGGTACGCCGATGACACCACTCTTCTTGCAGCAAATGAGTCGGAAATGGTTGCGCTTCTGGAGCGAATGGAGAGAATGAGCGAGGAGGTGGGGCTTTCCATAAACAGGTCCAAAACCAAAGTCATGGTGGTGGATAGATCTGGAGTGCTGGAATTTACTGGTGCATTGAAGCTAGAAACAGTGGAAAACTTTATCTACCTGGGTTCCAACATCAGTAACAATGGTTCGTGCGAGAAGGAAGTGCGCAGGAGAATTGGCATGGCCAAGAGCGCCATGACTCAGCTTGGAAAAATCTGGAGAGATCGCAACATTTCCGTAAAAACAAAGACCAAACTGGTACGGACACTAGTCTTCTCGATTTTTTCGTATGGCGCTGAGACTTGGTCTTTGAAAGCTGCAGACCGTAAACGCATTGACGCCTTTGAGATGTGGTGCTGGAGAAAGATGCTACGTATTCCGTGGACAGCATTCCGGACTAACATCTCAATATTACGGGAGCTCAAAATCTCCTTGCGGCTGTCGTCTGAGTGTTTACGCAGAGTCCTTGAATACTTCGGTCACATTGCAAGGAAAGATGGAAACAACCTGGAGAGGCTTATCGTGACCGGTAAAGTGGATGGGAAAAGACCGCGTGGACGCAGCCCATTGCGCTGGTCCGACCAGATCCGCACCGCTCTTGATTCCTCAGTCCACAACGCCCTTCACACCGCCAGAGACAGAAACAGATGGAGAAAGATCGTGCGAGAGAAAGTGATACAGAAGGGTGGTCACGACCCTCAGCATTGAGGTATACGACGCAAGGAGGAGGTGTTATTTTTAGACCTATTTTCTCTAACTTGTCATGACAGGCCATTTTTTATTTCAATATCTATAAATGCAATGTTGTTTTCGTTAACCACTCCTGAATGTCTTTGTTTTTTAGCTGACATTGGTGTTCATTCCAAATGCTCAAATTTTCCTCTTTCTTTCTGTTCTTCAAACAAAAAATCTAGCCCAAATAATACCACTTCATTTAAATTAAATATTTAATTTGCATTTTTCTTATATTATTACTATCCAAAATATTTGTTTAATAATTTTGGGAAATATCAATACTCACTGTCTTGAGTAGCTTAAGTAACTAAGCAGCTGAAGTATGCAACTATATCCCTAGATATTATTTTACCGAGTTTATAGGTATCTTCTATGTTAGGTCTATCTATCATTGCGAGCATGTTCCACCGTTCACCGTTTTGATACTCTCCATCAGGTGAGACTGCAATTAAATGCTTGCTTATTAAATTTAAAAGAAACATAAATAAATTTGGTTATATACTTATAATTACTAATCACCAGTTTGGTGATTAGTAATTATTTATTATTCGCTTAACTAGTCTTCGAATAATTTGCTGTTCACCTAAATAATTCTTGAAAGTCTAAATTTAAGTTATTTGATCACTCAGTTTTTTTAGTCTAGAAATTGTCATTTGCACTTGCTAATGAAAATTTCTAGACAAACATACAAATAGTGTATTAATAAAAAACGTTACCAAAATGTTCTTTTGCTAATTTTGTCCATTTAATGATGAGGTTTTTGTAGACCTTGCAAGGCAATTAATGAAAAAAAAGAAAATAGAGTAATATTTTCTTTTTTTTTACTTATCTCTTTCTGGTGAAACTAAAAAGTTTGTGGTAACATCGAATTATTATGGACATGTAAAACTTAACTCAATATATTAAGATTACTTCGACTAGAAATACAGCTTCAAAATAAAATGAAAGAGCTGAGAGCTGCAGAGTGTTTTCTGACAGAGACCCATAGGAAAAAGATTTGGCAAGCGCACAAGGCGAAGTGTGTTTGGTAAAACATAAATTTTATGTTGTTTCTATATGTTTATGGTATTGTATACTGTTGTTAGTCAAATATTAGATTTATATACAAAAAATATTTCACCATATTAAAACATTATAAAATAAACTGTCCTTGTTTTGTTCACAAAACGATTGGTTATAATAATAAAAATTATTAACTTCTGATAACAAGTTTATGTTATAAAAATACGTCTTAAAGTTGAATGCATCATGAAACTAGGTCTAACTCTATTTAATCGTAGAATTGAGAAGAACATCAAATATAAAATATTCTTTATTTACAAAAGATACGGCTCATGTTTCATCAAAAACTATCTGTTGAGTGTCGAAGAACAATGCTTTTCTAAAGCGTGAAAATCATAGAACAACGCATTTCTAAAGCCTTAAAGCTTTTCTAAAGCGTTGTTCTGGAGGTTTGAATTTAAGTCCTGGGTACGACAATAATTTGTTATCTCTATAACAATATTTCAAGATAACCAAGCCACACCAGATACCAATCCGCAACAGATATCATTAGGGTCACTTTCTATGTTACATAAAAAAACAACGGTGAAACAAAAAGGTAACTAAAATATTATATATTACTTCAAATAATAATGCCTTTTCTTATGGATAAGAAATGTAAATTATTGAACCTAAACTTCATATATCGTAATTATTATTATTAGTCAAACATGACGAGATTTGACCAAAATGTACCTCTAGTCCGGTCAATCTAGACATTCGAAGGTGCATTAAATCACAACAATCTGAAATTCAGTAAAATAGTTCGAGACATAATTATTTATTAAAAATTAAGTTCTCCATCATTCCCGTGTATGAAAAAATTTTCATCGAGGTGAAAGGCCAAAAAAATGTGTTTTTCGCGATTTTCAGCAAAACGGTAAGCTTTACATATCATACAAGTACTCCAAACAAAAATTGTAGACCATAAAATTATCTTCAAAAAATGTATGAATATCTTTTACCTAAGAGTCACAATTTTCGAGATATAATAAGCGATTCAAAAAGTTGTATTCGTCATACACACGTTTCCACGCTACCTATGAGGTAGTGTATTTACTTAGCAAGCAAATTTTTTTAACGTGGTTTCCCCTTCTACTTCTTCTTCATCTTCATTCTGGGTGTAAGTTAATTACGTCAATAGCGATGTATCCCATGATACTTCGTTGGAATCAAAGGAATCCTTCACTGTTGATGATTACACATAAGAGCATGATCGTCTTTGACAATTTGTACACGCTAGAGAACAAAACAGTCTGACTTTTTTGTAACCACATTTAGTACTGCACACCTTTTTGCAGCTGTAAAAAATTGTATTCAGCAGTTTTTTCGGCGCAGATGGGAGTAAAGTTTGAACTGGCTCTAATGTATTGTTGACCAACTTTCAACCAGTCAGTAGAGTCTAGTTGATAACCAAACCATACTTCAACTTGGTAATATACCTCAAAAAGATGTTGATGTGCAGCAACTGAGGTTGGAGGAAGACAAGCTAATTTTTAGTATTTTAACGAGCATGTATGTACCTATATAGATGCTTATCTAAAGAGGTTAAAGAGGTAGTTTTTTTTAGGAAATCTGTACATAGAAAAAATAAAGCGGATGCCGTTGGTGATAACATCTTGTTGAGTTTAATTATTCTTTCTAAAATCTTCAGCACATTGAACTAAATCTTGTTTTTAAACATTTCGAAATCTGCTGTTTTACTGGTCCTGTACAATGCAGATGTCATATCTCAGCTATTATATTAGCTAGCTTTTATATATAGTTATTGCGTGTAAACATAGGACATGATTTTGACACTTTACAAAAGTAGATAAACTTTTTGTTGAGGTTTTCCTGGTTTTAAGAAGAAAATAGTTTTTTCAGATGGCGTTCGAGCAGTGAGTAATACGAATAATTCTATCATCATCATAATCAACAACAATAGTTGTATTTGTAAAATTGAATTTCTCTACTGCTGTTTCAACTATAACATATGTATATTTAAGGTATAAGTTACAATGAGCGACAGTAAAAAAAACATATATAACATATAACAACTCTAGAGATATACATACGTGGCGTACTCGTGCATTTTATGATCTAAAATTTTTTACCGCGGTATTTTTATGATAGAACTTACCGTTTTGCTGAAAATTGCGAAATGCTCATTATTTTGACTTTTGACTTCGAGTATTTTTTTTTCCATGCACGGGAATGATGGGAAACTTAAAAAGAATATAATTATGCTTTGAACAATTGTACTGATTTTTAGCTTGTTGTGATTGTATACACTCCTGTCCCAGTGTATTTGTGTGAGATTTTGTATAACTCAGATTGCTACTGAAAATGTATTTAAACAAAAATCCAATAATTGACTCCGCTGGATTCTTGGCCCTCTACTCCTTCTTAATTCATTTCTGTTTTAACCTTACATTTACAATTTTATTTCGCACTTCAAAATATAATTAAAGTAAGCATACATTATAACTTCAATATAAAAGCGGGCTGCTCGCATCGAATCAAATAATTTGTGCGACAGGAATAGCGATGTACGAACATTACTGTTTCGTGACGGCTCTGTTACGAATCTCAGTATTAATAGTTTTAGCTTGAAATAATGACGCTGGTATGCCATGATAGTTTTTAAAAGGTGGGAGTTGCGACCGAGGATCTCTAAACACACCAAGCAAAATACGAGATATAGGTGATCATATTTGTATCAAGCAAGTATTGATGGCTGTTGCTTTAACCCTTTAACATCAAATTAGACCCCGGGGTCTAAAAATTTTCCGTGCGTTAGAGTCAAATTAGACACCGGTGTCTAGTAGAACCGTTCGCAACGTTCAGCCTTATATCTCGAAAACTAAGCCGTATTTTTGAACGAAACTTTCTATGGAATGAAGATAATAAAACAAAGAATGCATTGGGGTGCTTAATCAGATCTGTGCCGGAACAAAATGTGTAGTGTTCACAGTGGGAATGTTTACTACGAAATTGTCAGTGCCGAGAAATCGCTGTCAAAGTTTGATAGAGATAAAAAGTAGTGAAATATTGTTAAATTGGTAAGTTGTTATGTAATTCTTATTATTGAGTGTTTATATCATCGATATACATAACAGGAATTATGTATTTATTGTGTTTTGTGCTCATAATCGTAAATTTATTTTGGAGCGGTCCTGTCACCGGCAGCCTATTTTACAAACGAATTTTTTTTCAAACGCCCGTAGAATATGAAACAAACATAAGAAAACATGTTATTTATAGATATTACAATAGCCTAGTTCATTGGCTTTCTAAAAATGTGACTTTCACTGATAAGGGTCCAGGGACGCGTCAAATATTACAACATTTGTGGAACAACTCCCCGCTCACGTTTTCGTCGCCACAGTCGCTTGGGCCATAATAGTCCGTATAGGCTTATAGGCTCGCGGGAACTATGATCGCAAAGGGTAAGCTTATGTGTGGTAATCATACTAACCGTGTGTCCCGCACATTAATGATAATGAACCGTCACTAAGCGCACTTCACACTGGCGCTTGGTGTCACCTGGCTCGCTAGCCAAACTTTACGCTGCTGTGCAACATTAGTTGCATTCTCTTGATGATAAAATATAGCGTACTGACACGCTGTGTGCAATTAAAGCCCCGCAAAGCCGCATTGCGGGCCGTAGCAGTACTCAAAACTCAGGAGATTCTGCTGATTTATGAGCAAAAGTACCAAAACACAGCGTTTTGATAGCATTATTCCGCTTTAGGTGTAATGTTTGGGTTACGTAATTCTCCCAGTTTTATTTACATGTGGAAATTCATTTCGTTCTTTGTAGGTATTCTGAATTCAAATTTTCCGCGGTGAAATTTGACTGCGAGAAGGATTTTGCTTCCGACTTTGAAATATTTCTGAACATTATGCTTATGATAATTTCGATTTGTGTTGTATTTTGTATTTTTATTTTCTAAAAGTATCAGCTTAGTATCTTTAGCGTTTAAATTTGACTTACAATTTTATGTTTGAGTAGAACAGGTTATTTCAAATGACAGTAATTGCCGTGATAAATGACAACCTGTGAACAAGATTTTATAAAATATGTCGTATCAATTTGCAAACAGCACCTGATGGCATGCGAAATCAAAACTGTATGTTACAAATTCCAAAGTATTATGATGGTCCTTATTACCAACTTCATCTCAATTCACTAAGTCCGTATAAATAATCCCGTGTGGTGCCGGGTTAGAATTGCACCTCCCCATAATATCATCCTGTGGGTGTCGTAAGAGGCGACTAAGGGAAAAATACTAGAAGGTGGGCAGCAGCACCTTCTAAAAAACTGCCAACTTACACTGCGGTCCCCAAGATGCCTGCCATGCGTTGGGATTATGGCAAATACCCTCTTAATAGGGGAGGCTGTGTTCAGCAGTGGACGATCCAGCTGTACTGTACTGAATTATTGAGATATTGGGACAAGTTAAGTTACATTTTCGATTTAAGTTACTGGTTTTGTATATATGGTATAAGTTTTAAAGAGTTTTGGGGTAAGACATGCAAACTGCATCTTAAGATCTATATCAACTTTGAGATGTATGTATTAATACGAGTTTTCGATCTTCCTAACTCTCCGGGGTAAATAAACGTGACAATAGTAGTTGGCGTGTGTATCGTATAAGGTATGTTAGGTATGAATACTTTAGAGCTCAGACGTAAGTGTGCTTTTTTAGTACACTACTATATGCTGCTCAACAACCGGGTGCATAATCCTGACACTCTATCTCGATGCTTCTTATTTGTACCAGACCGGCCGCCGGCCGCGACGTGAACTGGGTGTGCCTCGCTCTCTGTTCACGTTGTCGACAGTAACGCGCACCCAAAATTTCATTTCGCTCCTACAGCTCAATCTCTCCATCTGCTCAACGCTCTGATTGTATGGTATCCTGATAAAGATATTTTTTTTATAAATTTTCACGTATTTGTAAAATAATGCCTTATATAATTATTTAAGTCTAATTAATTGGCTTACTGTGCGCGTTAGCTAGCTATCACATTAAGCATCTGATATATATATAAATAAATAAATCTATGCTTCTGTATTTTTAAATATGATTACAAGCATAATAGCTAAGCGAAAATCATATTTTACAAGTTATTGGAGCACAACATTTTATGCTCCTGGCGGGAACTGAATCCGCGTCCTCCTATTTTGCATTAGGCATACAGCACGAAATCGGAGGACGCGGATTCAATTCCCGCCTGGAGCATAACATTTTGTTTATCTATGCTTCTGGTTTGCTAGTTTTTAGGGTTCCGTACCCAAAGGGAAAAAACGGGAACCTTTTACTGAAACTTCGCTGTCCGTCCGTCTGTCACCAGGCTGTATCTCAAGAACGGTGATAGCTAGGCAGTTGAAATTTTCACAAATGATGTATTTCTGTTGCCGATATAAAAAAAATACAAAAAATGGCCAAGTCAGAGTCGGACTCGCGCACGTTTAAATAAAAAAGGTTAAAATATTATGTAGTCTAATGTTGTACAGCTAATGGTCGGAACCATTCGTGCGCGAGTCCGACTCGCACTTGGCTGATTTTTTTTATTTATTTGTAATTTTATCCCTGAATATGAAAATAAGAATTCCCATACAAAACGATTATTTCGAATATTTTATAAAATACTTAATTTTAGAGAAAGCTGACCATCCAGAAGTACGTAAGTATATATATATTGTGCTTAAGGATATGCATGCTAATTTACACCGAGTTTGAACATTTCATAGTTAAAATTGAAGCGCTCGTAGCCAAGTTTGCTTAGCCATTCTGAATCGATCAGTAACGTCCGCCGCGGTCGTGACTTGGATGATGTGGCGGGATGGGTGACCGCTGGTGACATTACTACTGAGCGCTTCCGTGCTTCGGAGGGCACGTTAAGCCGTCGGTCCCGGTTGTTGTCTTAGGATAGCAGTCGTAACAGCATGGTGGTAGGGCACTTTGCAATTGCCCGCCTGGCTAAGCACCTAACGGTGTGTTCCGGCAGCTGTCCTTGAGAGCCAGTAACTCTAATTTAGTCTGAACAACATCTTCGACCACATCATCACTTACCATCAGGTGAGACAGTGGTCAACAGCTAACCTATCGGGCATAAAAAAAAATACGAAATGAGGTTTGTATTGAAAGTTCTACGAGCATTCTAGCTTTAAAATTTGAATTATATGTGGTTTCCATGGTAACCAAGTTACTACATCTCACTAATAATATCAGTAGGATTAATTCTATTTCAAATCGAGTAAGCACGTAGACGAATCATTATCGGTACCGGCATCAAATACAAATTAATCGTTTGTGTAATTTGAACATCTCAGTTGATTGGATTAACGACAAGAGATATTTGTTAATTGTCTTAATATGTATACTAATAGAACAGGTTGTAACGAGTTATTACTGTTTATATTACTAAATGACTGACAGATATATATTAGTTCTGTAATTACACATGCTGGAGCATTCGGATTGCCTGTGGGCCTGTAATGACTAGTAGGTAGTATAAATGCATTTATTGTAGTAGCTGTAGTATTTTCCAAAACCCCCTTTTTTCGTCTTCATTGGTATAAACCAATAAATACTTTTGCTATTGCCAATAGGCTAGCTTATGACCAAAAAATTAGTCAGTAATGATGCTGTCTAAGCCAAAAATAGGGACAGGACCTCCAAAAACATTTGGCGCAACACTTTAAAGTGATTGGCGACAGAATTTTACTTGAATAGGTAGGCAACCGAGTATTTGCAAAATACCTTTGCACAATACTGCCATCGTAAGACAACAACCAGAACCGACAGCTTTACTTGCCCTCCAAAGCCAGAAAGTGTCAGTAAAACATACCACTAGCGGTCACCCATCCAAGTAATGACCACAGTAAACATTTCATAACGTAGTTGATCGACTAGGCAAGCTCCACTGCGAGTTCATTAAAATTAATTTTGTATAACTTTGTGCAAAAATTATGTCTAATTATTTATCCATACATTAGTTTTGTCCTTATTATTTATTTATAATTACAATAATAATTATCGTAAATCCGGTGGCATGCTTTTATCTACAAAATAAACAGCTAATACAGAACTATAAACAGCACTACCAGCTACTACAATGAAATTATTTACATAGCCAAAAAGACCTTGTAGGTTAGTAATAATAATAGTAAGAATATTACACATTTCTTTTTAACTGGCGGTATGCCTTTATTAAACAAAATACTACGGACTATACAACACTACAGCTACAACAATAAAAGCCTTTAGACAACCTAAAAGTCATAGCAGACTCATAGGCAGTCCAAATGCTCCAGCCCACTCCCAGTTGGCGTGCCCAGCATACTGGCAGCATTGCCCCGTTGAATTGCAACGCTTATTCGTTGAGCCAAATATGTGCCAGGATTTTGATCACGCTTCGTAACCAAAGAACAGATTCCCACACAGAAACAGCGAGAATACGAGCACAATCGGCGATGCTAGAACACGTATTTAAAAGATCTTTCCGTGTTAGCTCGCATAGGAGCCGATCCCACTGTTTCTGAGATGACAACATTTTTGGGTATTCAGTATTCAGTGCTGGCAGCAATGCCCCGTTGAATTGCAATGCTTATTCGTTGAGCCAAATATTTTTACACATTCTATCTATAGCCTTTATTGTTGAATCAATATTGCCCCACTGGCCTAGACCTCCAGTTATTTTAATATAAATAACTGAAACACACCGTTAGATGTTTGGCGACAGATTTTTACATGAAGGCGGTAACTAACCAGGTAATCTACCAAAGCTCATGATAGTCAAGTTGAAGTGCTCGTAGCGAAGTTTGCTTAGCCATTCTGAACCGATCAGCAAAGTTAAGCAACGTCCGCCGCGGTCATGAGATGGATAGGTGACCGCTGGTGACATTGCTACTGAGCGCTTCCATGCTTCGGAGTGCACGTTAAGCCGTCGGTCCCGATTGTTGTCTTAGGATGGCAGTCGTTATAGCATGGTGGTAGGGCATTTCGCGAATGACCACCTGGCTAGCTACAACCCTCAAGTAGAAAATCTGTCACCAAGCACCTAACGGTGTGTTCCGGCAGCTGTCGTTGAGAGCCAGTAATTCTAGGATACCCTGAACTACATCTTCGACCACATCATCACTTACCATCACGTGAGATAGTGGTCAAAGGCATAAAATATCAGGCATAAAAAAAAGTATTTTATAAAAACTAATGTAGATTTACGAATGTTATTCGTAAATATCTACATTAGTTTTTATAAAATTTTATAAATGCGTGATTATAGAAAAGTAAACAAAATTATTGTAAATAAAAAATCAAGACGCGACTGCCAACAATTATAGCCATTATGATATCGATGATGTGGTCGAAGATGTTGTTCAGGCTAACCTAGAATTACTGGCTCTCAAGGATGGCTGCCGGAACACACCGTTAGGTGCTTGGCGACAGATTTTCAACTTGAGGGTGGTAGCTAGCCAGGCGGGCATTCGCAAAGTGGCCTACCACCATGCTATAACGACTGCCATCCTAAGACAACAACCGGGACCGACGGCTTAACGTGCCCTCCGAAGCACGGAAGCGCTCAGTAGTAATGTCACCAGCGGTCACCCATCCAACTCCTGACCGCGGCGGACGTTGCTTAACTTTGCTGATCGATTCAGAATGGCTAAGCAAACTTCGCTACGAGCGCTTCAAATATTAATTATAATAGTATAATTATGTAGTATAGGTGTAGATGTTGATAATTGATAGCCGATGTCACTCGGGTTCATGTAAGGAATCTAACAATACCCCATACATTTAAATATGTTAAGGAATTTAAATTTTATGGTAATACTAGCTATCCGGGCGCGGCACCGCCCACGCGTATGTCGATTATCGCGGAAAAGCATTAACCTCTTTTTGCGCAATTGGATAAAAACTATCCTATGTTTTTCCCCGGGTCTCAAACTATTTCCATACCATATTTCATTGAAATCGGTCCAGTAGTTTTGGCGTGAAAGCGTAACAGACAGACAGACAGAGTCACTTTCGCATTTATAATATTAGTACTGATAAAGAAACTCATATATATAAGCCCAGAGAAAATACACTTCTTTTGGGCAGTCGTGTAATAACATATAAGCGTCGACTCAAAAACCTAAAAAGTTGGTGAAGAAGTCGCATAAACATAATATGAAGTACCTACTGAAGTACCTACCTTTAAGCACCTACTGAAATACCTAAACTAACAGTTTCCTGAGTTTCATAAGTACAAGATTTCACAGCTGCACTTTCAGAGAACATGGCACAAGCGACGCGGATCCAGACAGCTGCTGCTGATTTATACTGAGATACTTACATAGATATACCTTTATTTCCATTATTATTTAGGAACTTGCAAAGACTTATTTTTTGAGTTGTGAGAGAACAATTACTGTAATGACCCCATATGATTGTGAAAAATCGGCCAAGTGCAAGTCGGACTCACGCATGAAGGGTTCCTTACCTTAAGCTATACAGCATTATACTTCATATTTTAACCTTTTTTTGTTTAAATGTGCGCGAGTCCGACTCGCACGTAGCCAACTTTTTGTAGTTGTCGTTATAGCGGCAACAGAAATACATCATCTGTGAAAATTTCAACTGTCTCGCTATCACCGTTCTTGAGATACAGCCTGGTGACAGACGGACGGACGAACGGACAGCGAAGTCTCAGTAATAGGGTCCCGTTTTAATCCTTTGGGTACGGAACCGTAAAAAGTGGTATGATGAATGAAGTGGTAAATTTTTTAAACGTCTTCCATAATAATTGAGAAAGAGGAAAGGGTTCACAGTCCAAGCTTTTAGTTTTGTGATTGTGACGGGACAAACACGAGGCCCACCTGATAAAAGCCTCTGCCTATAACAGATGCATTTCGTCATAATTGACGAACTTCACTGCGCCCGGTACCCTGAGACATACGGCTATTAAGTACCACGTGCCTGTAATGTTACTGCCTCTCAGGGACTGCTGTTGGATCACACTGTTAGGGGCTTAGCGACAGATTTTCTACATGAGGTAGCGGTGAAGCTCAAGCTGGCGGAGGGGATCGAACCATGGACATGTGGCCGGCAATCCATAGATATTACCGCTCGTCCATTATTGCTATTCCTTTGTGTATTGCTACGCCTACCTCTTAACCAGGTCATTTGATCCTGATGATCCTCTTTTTTTGGGTAAAATATATTGCCATGATTATGCAAGTAACGTTTTCTCAATATCAATATACCGTTTTTAAATTATAATCGATGAACTGAAAAAAATATGTTCCAATATTATAGCAGGATGATTTAATATTTACTGCAACTCTTCTCGCAGGTGACCAGTATTGGGGGTGAATGGCAATCAATGTGATATGAAAGATACGAAAAAAAGGAATCCTCCACACGCTCATGAAAATGTGAGCTAAGTTAACAAATGTATTCCCATTACCAGGGGTTTGCCATAATCCCCACGCTTGGCAGGTGTCTTGGGGATCGCAGTGCGAATAAATTACATCTTGTGCAATGGTTACCACCGCTGCATGCATTGTTCTCAATCTGACTAAGTAGTTTTGTGAAACTTGTGTAAGATATCAAAAGGCATTGAAGGAAGATTGCGAAACAGCAATTAAATTTGAGATAACAAATCCAGACATCCTTTTTACAAGGAAAACCAATACTTATTGGTATACGGCAGATATATACGGTCCATACGTACTACAAAAATTAATACCTACATCGGAAATAACAGGCAACACCCTTCAAGTGCGTTCCGATTCCTCATACATAATACATGTAGGGCTCCCAACCCCAATAATATTGTGTATTGTCTGACAGGAACACAGTTACCGACCAAATTATGATAATGGGGTCCTGGAAGGATTTCCAATTTAAGGATGCTTGGTGCGCAACGAGAGCTGGAAGCCTTTGGAATTTTGTGATAGAAAATAAACAGTCGTATATATTTTAAGAGCGAAATCACATATTGGGTTCTAGCCTTACTTTTAAAACTTATCAGGCGTTACTCACGTTTAACTTTCTTTGGTTTATTCCTACCATTTTGCTACAGATTATCAGGGGGTATTTTCGTTAAGTGTTTTGGGAACGTTGACTTCACACTGCGAGTCAAAGATCCTAGCGAACCCAGCTATATAAGTTAATGCCCCCACCTACAAAGGGGAATGTTAGACGTTACTTGTCACAGCTTATCCACGATTTAGTCTTTATCGGTCACTAATACGTGGTTCTTTATATAGACTAGATATCCAGGTAGCTGGTAAGAACCATCTTCAGTCTCTGTTGGGCTGCTTCTCAATAATTTCACCGATATATTATTTACGTTACTAATTTAGTACTTACTAGTTATAAATAGACCGTTCGGGCCTGGTCAGGATCTCGCACCACGATAGCACGGTGTTCCTTGGTTGAAAAAAATCTCCCGTGGAGCACCTACGGTTTCCGGATATTCTACGGGCCACAGTTCAGATTTTTTAATTTTTTGGGTGGTGGAACACCCTACTCGATCGTCTTGGTGCTCTACAGGCAAACAAACATTAAATTACAGAACACCTGCGACACAGATTAGATGATAGTTAGTATATTGGATACGGATAGGCAAGTTTTTAAATATATACCTTCCGTAACTTACCTAATGTATTATAGGTATGCTGCTACTATATCTACTGATGCAAACTGTGACTACCGATACAATACTGTGCGTATATATCAATTTATTTCATTATATACTACTAACTGAGTCAGATACTAAATAATCGTGTTTATATTAGGTGCGTTAATGTGGTAGCATCCAATAGACCGATTGTTTCAGTTGGGGTTAATTACATCGCAATGCGATATCAATCGTGCTAACTGTTGCGGACTGTAATCGATATGCACGCATTAGCATAGCAAAATCAGAAAGTAGTCCGACCGGAGGCCCAAAGGAGATTTAAATGCCTTCCCCAATCTGGATACGCAGGGTTAACTATGTGTAAATTTTATTGGTACGAGTATCTATATGATATGTATGGGTATACTGTAGCAAATCAATACGTAGCTATCTATATATATGATTTTTATGATTGAACTATATTTTAAAAAATCATTTCATTCATATATTAGAAAAAAAAACACTTAAAAAAGTATGTAAATATATCTAGTGAATATTCCGCCTAATTTTCCTACTAAGCCGACCCAAAAACGCCACGTAGCCAAACCGGAAGAACTTTCAACGCATTTCTATTCTACACAAAGCATCCTCAGGTGGTCTTAACTCTTTGAGCGTACGATCGAGAAACAAACAAACAAAGGGATGGGAGGACGCGGGTTCGAATCCCGCATTGACTATATTTTTTTTCTCTCGTAAATTTGTAATTTTATTTTATTATTAGCGATATTGATTAAGTGTTTTTTCTCATATATTTATTAAATGTCATATGAGATATATATATATATATATTCTTAAAATATTTGTCATTATACAATATGGATTTCCGCAAAGTGACGCCTAAATCTATTTATTATTTTTATGTTTGTAATAATTAAATTCTCTTTGAATAAATCTACCACTCTGATCACGACCGATTTGTGCCATAGTGTGTATGCCGTGAGACGTGCGAACGGGCTCGCACACATACAAGTCACATTTGATAGCGAATGCCTCTATGAAGTCAAACTACTTGTTTAGTTTTTCTATGGCATTAGGCACTGTTATAATACTATATTGTTATTATAAGTGGGAGATAAAACGTCAACTCATGTTATTTCAAACATGATTATTATCTGTGTTTGTATTTTATGTTAAGTACTCTGTGGTGAGTTTATTCTCTTTGACTAAGGTCTGTGTTAAAAGAAGTGCAACTGACTATTTTTGGTATTCCCTCTGTTAATCTGCCTCAGAAGTTGTCCAGCTACGGGCACGGCACTATCAAGTGCTCTGAACTGTCTCTCCAAGCGTCGGGTATGATAAGTTTGATTAATTATTCTTATATTAAGGATTATTGTAGCTAATCATTTATTGACTTGTTTAGATCTAAGTGTATAAGATGTAAATAGTATATTATGGATTTTTAAATATTATAATAAAATTGTTTATTGATAAACCATAATGAATTACAATTATTGATGCACTCCTCGAATATTTTAACATTGGTGCCTACATATATATAGATTTCTAAGCTAATGATGTAGTGGATTTGCCTTTATTTAAATACTAGCGGTCCGCCCCGGCTTCGCATTTAACAAAAATACAGGGTATTTAACAAAATATTGAAACTCATAAAAAAGTAGTTATTGTGACATAACTTTAATAGTTAGACTAATTCTCTAGGTTAACCTGAACAACACCTTCGACCACATCATCACTTACCATCAGGTGAGATAGTGGTCAAAGGATAACCTATCATGCATAAAAAAATTGACTTTTTATAGTTATTGATGTCTTCTATAAAATTCTAGTACATCACTTTGCTCTATTTTCAATTGTTTCCGGAGCGTTCGCGATGTAACGATTTTTTTCGTATTTATTTCGCTCTTTTGGTTACATTATCGAAGTTTTAATAAGGGATAACGTTGGATTCTCATGGTGAAAGAATTTTTCAAATCGGTTCAGTAGTTTCAGAGCCTATTCAATGCAAGCAAACAAATAAACAATCAAATCTTTCCTGTTTATTATATTATCATTAATTATTTAAGAAACAGTAAAGATTTGATTAAATTAAAAAAAAGAGTAGGTTCACAATTAGACTGTATTATTATGTGTAATGCCTCGTAATTGTTTACAGGGTGTACCGATTTTGATGATGATTTTTATATTGAAATCTGGCGCTTACCATTAGGTCCTATTTAAATTTGAGTCATATGTGACAAGTAATCTATACTTATAATAAAACTGTAACAGGACCAATTCTGTACATGGCAGATTTTTTGAAAAAAAAATATTTACAGTACTCTGTAGCTGATACTGATGCCGAAACTGTATTTTTTTATTTTTGTCTGTCTGTCTGTCTGTCTGTCTGTCTGTCTGTCTGTCTGTCTGTCTGTCTGTATCCCGGCCGCGCATCACTCCAAAACTACTGGATGGATTTCAATGAAACTTAGCATGGTTTGAGTTCATACTACAAGGTAGGATAATTTAGCTTTTTATCCCGAAATTCAGTACGGTTCCCTTGGGAGAGGGGATGAAAGTCAAAATATACACTTAGTTGTAATTTATTAACGCGTAGACCGATTTCTTACGTTATTTTTAGGGTTCCGTACCCAAAGGGTAAAAACGGTCTGTCCGGCTGTCCGTCCGTCTGTCCGTCCATCCGTCCGTCCGTCCATCTGTCACCAGGCTGTATCTCAAGAAAGGTGATAGCTAGACAGTTGAAATTTTCACAGATGATGTATTTCTGTTGCCGCCATAACAACAAATACAAAAAATTGGCCAAGTGCTAGTCGGACTCGCGCACGTTAATACAAAAAAGGTTAAAATACGAAGTCTAATGTTGTATAGCTAATGGTACGGAACCCTTCGTACGCAAGTCCGACTCGCACTTGGCCGATTTTTTTATTAGAATAGTGGTACTTTAAAATTTATCCCGTAAATATTTCAAAGTCATCGGGTTTGAAGTTCAGAAATAACAAACATCACAACCTAAATATTACGCTCCAAATAACTTGACATCCAGAATGTACAGGAACCTTTGAACGTACGGCTCATCTTAAACTGGCGTTTGCACTTTATCGTATAGGTATAATAGATAGGTCTGTAGTCGGACCACTCCAAAAGATTCTGATATTTCAAACAATAAAACACAGTTTTTTTTATTACGATAAGCACAATTTCCCTATGTATATTTTTCATAACATGCAATGCTCTAATCAGTCTAATCTATATCTATAACAAGTTGGAGAAGGCAGGTAGGGAAGCGCGAGGGGTAAGATGCTTACATTTATCTATTTATACTCATAATAAAACTGTAACAGGTTCAATTCTGTACATTTCAGATATTTTGAAAATATTTTTTCAGAGCAATCTGTAGCTGATACTGATGCAAAAACTTTTTTTTTTCTGTCTGTCTGTCTGTCTGTATCCCGGCCGCGCATCACTCCAAAACTACTGAATGGATTTAAATGAAACTTAGCACGATTTGTATTCATACTACGAAAAAGGATATGGAATACTTTTTATTCCGAAATTCAGTACGGTTCCCTTAGGAAAGGGAATGAAAGTCAAAATGTAAAGTGATTTGTAATTTATTAACGCGTAGTCCGATTTCAATCATTATTTTTTTGTTACAATAGTGGTAATTTAATTATTTTCCCGAAAATATTTCAAAGTCTTCAGTTTTGTAGTTCAGAAATTACAGATATCACAAACTAAATATTTCGTTCTAAATAACTTGAATCGCGGAATGTTGAGAAACCCTTAAACGTACGGCTCATCTTAAGCTAGCATTCGCACTTTATCATAAAGGCTTAATAGATATATTATATCAGCCGCATTGTCTACTGCTGAACACAGCCTCCACCACTATGGGAGGGTTTGCCATAATCCGCACGCTTGGCAGGCATCTTGGGGATCACGGTGTGAGATATCAGTTCCTCAGAAAGCGCTGCTGCCCACCCTCTGTAGTGTTACTCTTTATCGCCTCTTACGACACCTACTACGGGTAAAGATGGGGGGGTGACATTATAGCCCGGCACCCCAAGGACAGCCCGACAACCCACAGGCAGCCCAGAACTCCACGGGCAGCACGGCACCCTTATTTAGTTTTGCAAGCTTGCTACGATAAAACTCCAAAATCTGGTACATTCACTACAATTAGTTTTTATATCTTTCTTTTGCCGGATACATTTCGGAGACTGCGCAATGGAGTGCACAATGTTGTCTTAGGTTTTCGCGATTGTAACACTTTGTAATTAAACAACTTTAAACGGTTTAAATCGCGTATATTTATCATTATTTTTGTCCCGACGTTTCAAACACTTTGTAGTGATCGTGATTCGGGACAAAAATAATCTATACTTATAATAAAACTGTAACAGGTCCGATTCTGTACATGGCAGATATTTTGAAAAAAAAATTACAGTACTCTGTAGCTGATACTAATGCCGAAATTGTATTTATTATTTATTTTTGTCTGTCTGTCTGTATCCCGGCCGCGCATCAGTCCAAAACTACTGAATGGATTTCAATGAAACTTAGCATGATTTGAGTTCATACTACGAGGTAGGATAATTTATGCTTTTTATCTCGAAATTCAGTATGGTTCCCTTGGGAGAGAGGATGAAAGTCAAAATATACACTTAGTTGTAATTTATTAACGCGTGGTCTGATTTCATACGTTCGTTTTAGGGTTCCGTACCCAAAGGGTAAAAACGGGACCCTATTACTGAGATTTCACTCTCCGTCTGTCCATCCGTCCGTCCGTCTGTCACCAGTCTCGAGAACGATGATAGCTATACATTTGAAATTTTCACAGATGATGTATTTATGTTGCCGCTATAACAACAAATACAAAAATTTTACCACGTGCGAATCGGACTCGCGCACGTTAAAACAAAAAAACCGGCCAAATGCGAATGGGACTCGCGCACGAAGGGTCCATTATCTGAAATTTTATTGTATGGGTGCCCCCTTAATTATTTATTCTAATTTAATTCATTATATTTAAATAAAACATAAAACTAAATATTCTGTGAATAGTTAAAGCGTCTACCAGTCACCGTCATTAGTATCGAGCAAGAAACGGTAAAAAAATCAATTGTTGTATGCGGGGCCCCTTAAATATTTATTTTATTTTCAGTATTTATTATTATAGCGGCTATAGAAATACATCATCTGTGAAAATTTCAACTGTCTAGCTATCACCGTTCTTGAGATACAGCATGGTGACAGGCGGATGGACGGACGGACAGACGGACAGCGAAGTCTTAGTAATAGGGTCCCGTTATTACCCCTTGGGTACGGAACCCTAAAAGGTTAAAATATGAAGTCTAATGTTGTATAGCTAATGGTACGGAACCCTTCGTGCGCGAGTCTGACTCGCACTTGGCCGATTTTTTTAATTAGAATAGTGGTGCTTTAAAAAATATCACGTAAATATTTCAAAGTCATCGGGTTTGTAGTTCAGAAATTCCAGACATCACAACCTAAATATTACGTTCCAAATAACTTAACACCCAAAATGTACAGAAATCTTTGAACGTACGGCTCATCTTAAGCTGGCGGTTGCACTTTATCGTATAGGTATGACTTTGACTTTGACTTTTCTGATACTGATGCAAAAACTGTTTCTTTTTTCTGGCTGTCTGTCTGTATCCCGGCCGCGCAACTACTAAATGAATTTGAATGAAACTTAGCACGAATCGAGTTCATACTACGAAGAAGGACATAGGATACTTTTATCCCGAAATTCAGTACGGTTCCCTTGGGAAAAGGGATGAAAGTTGAAATGTACACTTAGTTGTAATTTATTAACGCGTAGTCCGATTTCAATCATTCTTTTTTTTGTTACAATAGTGGTAATTTATTATTTTCCCGTAAATATTTCGAAGCGATCGTAGCCAAGATTGCTTAGCCATTTTGAATCGATCAGCAAAGTTAAGCAACGTCCGCCGCGGTCATGACTTGGATGGGTGACCGCTGGTGACATTACTACTGAGCGCTTCCGTGCTTCGGAGGGCACGTTAAGCCGTCGGTCCCGGTTGTTGTCTTAGGATAGCAGTCGTTACAGCATGGTGGTAGGGCACTTTGCGAATGCCCGCCTGGCTAGCTACCACCCTCAAGTTGAAAATCTGTCGCCAAGCACCTAACGGTGTGTTCCGGCAGCTGTCCTTGAGAGCCAGTAACTCTAGGTTAGCCTGAATAACATCCTCGACCACATCATCACTTACCATCAGGTGAGATAGTGGTCAAAGGCTAACCTATCAGGCATAAAAAAAAAAAAAAAAAAAAAAAAAAAAAAAATTTAAAGTCCTCAGTTTTGCAGTTAAGAAATTACAGATATCACAAACTAAATATTTCATTTTAAATAACTTGAACCGCGGAATGTTGAGAAACCCTTGAACGTACGGCTCATCATAAGCCCATAGGAAGCCCGGAACCCTACGGGAAGCAGCCCGACACCCCACGGACAGACCGGCATCACACACAATTATTTATTTTTGCAAGCTTGCTACGATAAAACTCTAAAATGTGGTACATTCACCACAATCAGTTTTTATAACTACATATCTTTCTTTTGCCGGATACATTTCGGAGACTGCGCAATGGAGTGCACAATGTTGTCTTAGGTTTTCGCGATTGTAACACTTTGTAATTAAACAACTTTAAACGGTTTAAATCGCGTATATTTATCATTATTTTTGTCCCGACGTTTCAAACACTTTGTAGTGATCGTGATTCGGGACAAAAATAATCTATACTTATAATAAAACTGTAACAGGTCCGATTCTGTACATGGCAGATATTTTGAAAAAAAAATTACAGTACTCTGTAGCTGATACTAATGCCGAAATTGTATTTATTATTTATTTTTGTCTGTCTGTCTGTATCCCGGCCGCGCATCAGTCCAAAACTACTGAATGGATTTCAATGAAACTTAGCATGATTTGAGTTCATACTACGAGGTAGGATAATTTATGCTTTTTATCTCGAAATTCAGTATGGTTCCCTTGGGAGAGAGGATGAAAGTCAAAATATACACTTAGTTGTAATTTATTAACGCGTGGTCTGATTTCATACGTTCGTTTTAGGGTTCCGTACCCAAAGGGTAAAAACGGGACCCTATTACTGAGATTTCACTCTCCGTCTGTCCATCCGTCCGTCCGTCTGTCACCAGTCTCGAGAACGATGATAGCTATACATTTGAAATTTTCACAGATGATGTATTTATGTTGCCGCTATAACAACAAATACAAAAATTTTACCACGTGCGAATCGGACTCGCGCACGTTAAAACAAAAAAACCGGCCAAATGCGAATGGGACTCGCGCACGAAGGGTCCATTATCTGAAATTTTATTGTATGGGTGCCCCCTTAATTATTTATTCTAATTTAATTCATTATATTTAAATAAAACATAAAACTAAATATTCTGTGAATAGTTAAAGCGTCTACCAGTCACCGTCATTAGTATCGAGCAAGAAACGGTAAAAAAATCAATTGTTGTATGCGGGGCCCCTTAAATATTTATTTTATTTTCAGTATTTATTATTATAGCGGCTATAGAAATACATCATCTGTGAAAATTTCAACTGTCTAGCTATCACCGTTCTTGAGATACAGCATGGTGACAGGCGGATGGACGGACGGACAGACGGACAGCGAAGTCTTAGTAATAGGGTCCCGTTATTACCCCTTGGGTACGGAACCCTAAAAGGTTAAAATATGAAGTCTAATGTTGTATAGCTAATGGTACGGAACCCTTCGTGCGCGAGTCTGACTCGCACTTGGCCGATTTTTTTAATTAGAATAGTGGTGCTTTAAAAAATATCACGTAAATATTTCAAAGTCATCGGGTTTGTAGTTCAGAAATTCCAGACATCACAACCTAAATATTACGTTCCAAATAACTTAACACCCAAAATGTACAGAAATCTTTGAACGTACGGCTCATCTTAAGCTGGCGGTTGCACTTTATCGTATAGGTATGACTTTGACTTTGACTTTTCTGATACTGATGCAAAAACTGTTTCTTTTTTCTGGCTGTCTGTCTGTATCCCGGCCGCGCAACTACTAAATGAATTTGAATGAAACTTAGCACGAATCGAGTTCATACTACGAAGAAGGACATAGGATACTTTTATCCCGAAATTCAGTACGGTTCCCTTGGGAAAAGGGATGAAAGTTGAAATGTACACTTAGTTGTAATTTATTAACGCGTAGTCCGATTTCAATCATTCTTTTTTTTGTTACAATAGTGGTAATTTATTATTTTCCCGTAAATATTTCGAAGCGATCGTAGCCAAGATTGCTTAGCCATTTTGAATCGATCAGCAAAGTTAAGCAACGTCCGCCGCGGTCATGACTTGGATGGGTGACCGCTGGTGACATTACTACTGAGCGCTTCCGTGCTTCGGAGGGCACGTTAAGCCGTCGGTCCCGGTTGTTGTCTTAGGATAGCAGTCGTTACAGCATGGTGGTAGGGCACTTTGCGAATGCCCGCCTGGCTAGCTACCACCCTCAAGTTGAAAATCTGTCGCCAAGCACCTAACGGTGTGTTCCGGCAGCTGTCCTTGAGAGCCAGTAACTCTAGGTTAGCCTGAATAACATCCTCGACCACATCATCACTTACCATCAGGTGAGATAGTGGTCAAAGGCTAACCTATCAGGCATAAAAAAAAAAAAAAAAAAAAAAAAAAAAAAAATTAAAGTCCTCAGTTTTGCAGTTAAGAAATTACAGATATCACAAACTAAATATTTCATTTTAAATAACTTGAACCGCGGAATGTTGAGAAACCCTTGAACGTACGGCTCATCATAAGCCCATAGGAAGCCCGGAACCCTACGGGAAGCAGCCCGACACCCCACGGACAGACCGGCATCACACACAATTATTTATTTTTGCAAGCTTGCTACGATAAAACTCTAAAATGTGGTACATTCACCACAATCAGTTTTTATAACTACATATCTTTCTTTTGCCGGATACATTTCGGAGACTGCGCAATGGAGTGCACAATGTTGTCTTAGATTTTCGCGATTGTTACACTGTAACTAAACAACTTTAAATGGTTTAAATCGCGTATATTTATCATTATTTTTGTCCCGACGTTTCAAACACTTTGTAGTGATCTTGGTCACGGGGTGACTGTCGGGACAAAAATAACGATAAATATACGTGATTTAATCCGTTTAAAGTTGGAAGTGAACAAGTTTTGTGGATTGTAATACAATGGTCGAAAGGAATTGATAACTTTCACCCGCGTTCAGCTCTACTTTTCATTTCGAATTTAAAAATAGTAGCTTTTCTAAAAATTATTCATTGAAAAAATTACTTACTTACTAAAAAAATATTGAGAGGATAGAACTATTTGTGAAATTTTACGTAAAATTTTGTTTGGAATATTTACGGGCGGCTATTGCCCGAAGAGGAATCTCTCTGCTTTTCACTACTAATATAAGGAATAACGATATAAAAATAGTATGTTTTTTATATTATTTATTTTGATTTTAATAACATGAGCAGAACCTATTTAAAATCAATGGCGCTATGGTCCAAGTAGGAATCGATGACTTACATACGTGTTAAGCACTCTACTTTTCATTTAAAATATGAGGACGGTAAAAAAAATAGTTTTTCTAAATATTTACTAAAAATAATAAACACGAGTAGAAGATACAAAGATACACTAGGAGTTAGAACAATGAAATTTAGGGAAATTTTTAGTTAGTTTTTTTTAACCTACACGGAAAAAAATGGGTCCTGACAAAGTGTCAATCCAAGAATAATATTATTCTCGGGAGTATTGTTTAATCTCAAGTAAATATTTACTTAAAACAAAAATAATATCTTGAGTGAAGTTACGTCGTTTTCTCCAAGATAAATAATATTATTCTCACTTTATATTTTTATATCAAGATTATAACTATTCGTCAGAGATGTTTTTGCTCTTGACTATAGAAAATATTATATTTCGAATGAAATATTTTATGAATTCTCATTCTGAATATGTACGGAGTTAGCATAAGAATTCTGAAATTTTATCCAAGAATAATAAAAGTTTTATTGGATTAAGAAAATATTTCCATTCCTTCAACAACGATGCTCTTAATACAAGAAATTTCTTTTATTCATTTAAAATAATTATGAGAAGTAAGTAACAAGGATAAACATATTTCCGAGCAAGAAAATAATTATCCTCTTAAAAATCTTTGTTTTCTATATCTGAGCCATATATTCTTTATTGAACTGTGAATTGGTATTGTCATGCTGAGATACATTGAATTTACAACAAAACAATATACTTGGTATAACCAAGACAAATATCTCAACTGCAGAAGTGACCTATATTAGATAGAGAATGTTAAAGTAGTCAAAGCAAAAGTAATTGATTGTTAATTGTGGAATGTGTTTATCTTAAGTGAAGAAATCAAATTCTTGATCTTTGTTTCATTATTCTTGATACTTATTTGATATTGTATTCTTCGGTTAAGAATCTTAGATTAACATGAAAACAATATCATTTATTGAACCAAGAAAACACAATATGTCCATTATAGACATAAACTTATTTAATCTGAAGAATTTTAAAGTTTTCAAGCCAATAGTGATAGATTGTTGATTATTATAGTAATTCATCTTCAGTAAAGAAAAACAAATCTTGATCTTAAATTTGAATTCTTGATTGATATTTGATACGGTATTATTAGGTAAAGAGACATTATTTTTCAAACAAAACAATCTTATTTTATCACTAAAAAACTAAATTTTGATTGCAGATGGTGGCTTCTATTAAATGAAGAATTTTTAAGTTTTCGAGGCAATAATGATATATTGTTAATTGTTGAAGTTATTCATCTTCACTTCAGAAAAGGAATACTTAACTTAAATGTAGCTATGTTCTTGATTGATTTTTGATACGATATTATTACGTTAAGAGATATTGGATTAACAGCCAAACTATATACCACTTTGAACCGATAAAGTACATCTCTACTGCAGAGAGTGACTTATCTTATGTGAAGAATATTAAAGTTTTCAAAGCAAAGTGTTAGATTGTAAAATTAGTTATAACGTATCTTTAATAAAGAAAACCAATCTTGGCCGAAATTTTTTGTTTTTGATCTAAGAATATTTACTTGATGCAATATTCTTTGGTTAAGAAACAGTAAATCTGCTGCAGTCCTTGAAGACAACCAGCTGAGCCCGACACTTTAACCTGGGTAGTTTACAAGTCACTAGCTAATATACATAGATCCAACTAGCGGGCAGCAGCTTTCTGAAGAATTGCCATCGTACACAGCGGTCTCCAAGAGGTCTGTCAAGCATGTGTTACAGCTCTTATAAGGGGAGGCATTCCTTTAACATTCCAAGCATTCCTTTTTTGGAAAGAGTTCAGCGTAAGTTTGCCAGGTCCCTCTATATGAAGATATACGGTTACTACCCCTTCCTTTTCCCATCCTTGTTTGTATCTGGTATGGTAGGGCTTGTTACTCTAGAGCGCAGGCGCAAGCTTCTACTGATTATGCATTACTGTATGCTGTTGCGCAATTTAGTAGATAATCCCTCAGCACTATCTCGAGTAAGCTATTATGTTCCACAAAACTACACTAGCGTAGGTGAGCGTCGTCGGCACCGTCTGTTGGCATTTTCTAGCAAGTTACGCACCCGATATGCCAATAATGCACCCACGGCAAGGGCAGTAAATCTTATAAACTGTTTCCTCCTAACTGTCCAAAATGTCGACATCCATGTGGATCCCTTTAGAACTATTTATAAGAATATTATGTTTTGTCTAAAATTGTAAACGGTTTGGCTCCTTAGCTGTAAGTTTACTTTTTGTAATATATAAATAAATAAATAACGAGTGGATGTTATGGCTGTTGATGATAATGATGACTTCTATAAAGTAGTTAGATTTTTTTAATTTATTCATCCTTTCTGCTACCAATTGTATTGTAAAGTCCACATTCCATTTTGATACGATGAACCTATATATATACTGTGAACTCAGTGAGGAATTGACAAAAACTGAACTTGACATTTAATATTGAAAAATATGAAATACCCAACTCGTTAAAGTCAGGAACGTGCTAATTGAAACACTCTGACGCTCACACTTTAATTGACTTCCACAAGTAGATATAGGGTACGTATTTAATATTTTTCAGTCTTAGAAGTCACACAAATATATTATATCTACAAACTTGTAGATGATATCCATCATGTTGTATCAGCCGAATTGTGCACTGCTGAAGAGTCATTAAAGGGATGTTTGCAATAATCGCCACGCTTGGCAGGCGGCTTGGGGATCGAAATCATACCTACGTTAGATACGTATGTACATATTTAAACATAATTATGGTTATAACAAGAAAATCGAATTCTAGGTTAGCCTGAACATTAGCTTCGATTACATCATCACTCGCCATCAGGTGATATATAGTTCATAGTAGTCAAAGCTAGCCTATCAGGCATAAAAAAAATAAAGTTTTCATCACTAGCTTTTGAAAAGACAAATTTCCAGTCAAGAATAACGGTTTCTTCATTCAAAATGTGTGTTTTCAGATCAAGTAGTCAGTTTTTAGTTTGAGAAGGGGTTTCTCTATTTCCGATTTTATTCAGTGTTGCAATTTTTTAGTTTTGTCTAGTTCTCCCTTGTTGTGGGTAAACTACGGAACGTAAAAATACTATTAATTATAATCAATTATGCATGTCGAATAAACATCATGAAATTCATATTATGAATAGGATATTTAAATTATCATTTCAAAAGTATAAGCTTACTCGGCTAATTCGGACTGGTAGACTAATATACTCGTAGTATAACGGCAAAATGGTAGGGTTTGAACCCCGCTAGTGCCCAAATATATTGGTGCTAGTGTTTTAAAACTGTCCGATTATCACCTATAAGCACATGAATACGGTTATTTATTCATGTGCTTTTAGGTGCTCGGCTTCACATTTCCTAATTCAAAGTGGTTGAAAGCTAGCTAGGTGAGCATTAGTAAAGTACCCTATCACCATGTACTGAATCTCAAACCCGCTGTAGGAACCCATAGATTTCGTTAGTTATGACATTAAATCAAAGTCTAGTCAAAGTCAAAATCATTCATTCAATTTAGACATCTACGACGCTCTTGTGAAAGTCAATAAGAAATTTTAATATTGAAATATTGTACTCTGTACTGCCACGTTCAGCAAACAAATATACAGAGCCACTGCGAGAAGAATGGACAAGAAACTCGGGACCATTGATTTAAATATCTTTTTACGTAGGTACCTACTATATAATAAAATTATTATAATATTTCTTTAAAATACGTAGGTGACAAAATTGTCCAAGTATTTTGGTTGTTTAAGTAATCATAAACTGTATAGTAGGATTTCTTAATCAAAATGTTGTTTCACGTGCAACTTGAATGTTCCTTCTGTCAGCGTTGTAATATGTTCGGAAATTTTATTATTAAACTGCACACAATTACCTAAGAATGACCTTTTTTTGTCTTTGCTAATCTAAAACCTGGCACCGCAATTTATCTTTATTCCTAGCGTGTTAATCGTGATTGATATTGTTTAATTTAAGTTTTCTCAATTTTTTACAATTTACACAATATTTTCAAATATATACAGACTCGGTAATAATACAACAATAGGTAATCATCTATACTGGCAGTATTTAACACTGATCGTCAACCTACATGAAAAGTTATTCGAATGTAAAATAATATTTATATGTACTTATGTTAAATAATAATGATAATATGATTAAGTTTCGGGACTTTATATGGATGATGTTGGCTACACACAACACACTGCGCTGCGAGCGAAAGGCGCACGCGTCGTTTAATAGCATTTTCGTAAATTTTGTTTAATATAGTGTTATAAAGTGAATATTTTTAAGTTATGCTTGAGATAGCAACCTAATTTGTGCTCAGTAATGTAAGTTTGTTCCTTACTTTATAAATAACTGTAGATAGAAAAAAAATATCCATCATAGGGGCTGCTAGATTTTCTTTGCCTGGAACGTGCTGTTTGGATACATTAAGTACAGCCAAGTTAACGGACGGTAAGCAGGTAATACATAATTGTATTACATACCTACTGATATAATGACATCAGTAACAGACAACTCTTTATGATAAAGTTCAACATCAGCCTTGTTGGTAAATAATCCTTAATTTGTATGTGTGTCTATTCCTCGTTAATTATTCAGAATGGATTTCGATGTATATATATCTACCTATTCTCTCTATAATGTTTTACATAGGTATACATAGATTTTCTTGTTAGATAAACCGGCATTCAAGAATATACAATGTGTTTTTTTACATTTCAGATCAAAAATTTACCAATGAAACATAAGTGTTATGCTGCTCAACTCAATACCCCCAAGAGGAAGGCTACCACGTTTTGGAGCAAATTCAGAACTTTGTTATTGATTTTCAGGTAATTAAATCAATTGTAATTATGTAATTTAATTGTGTATGAAAACACATATCTATTACACATATAATATATTTTTATTATAATGTTAGGAAGTCTCAATCAAATATTCATTCTATTCCATACTAAAATATAATATATATGTCAGTATTTTCTACACAAAACTTTTAAAAGTGTGTCGAATCATATTTCATGATTATGTACAGTATATAATAAAATGCACTGTCTGATTAACCGCTAACTTGCAGTTTAGATGATATAAGTGATAATAATCTAACGGGACGGGGTCTTCTGGAAGCTGATTTTGAAGACAGTTCTAATTTTAGGTTTAACCTGTTTGCCATCTTTGACCACTCAACATTATGTGAGATTATGGTCAAAAGATACCTATCGTCTATAAAAGCTTTATGTATTTTGCAATATTTTCATTTATTCTCTTTTTTTTAGAATCCTGGAGATGTCCAAAATAAAAGGGAGGAGGTGAAGAAAAATGCTCGACTCAACAAGCAGTGTTCAATCATACCTCATAACATATAATGTGGTGCTGATAATAATGAGAAAAAATATTATCTGGTGGTAGATTAGGTCAGATTGAATTTTAAGTCACCTACATTTCACGCATTTCTACCAGAGTACCAGTGTGGTTTAATTCTCAACTACATAATAGGCATTTTGTATCATTTGTATTAAAGGTTTTCAATGTAATGAGGATGCTGGTGAGTGAATTCCGAAATTATATCTATATATAATCTGTTACATTTATGACATGTGGATTATGGTAAATGGTTCTGTGATGTAAGATATTCTTGAAATCTAGCTTAGAGTTTATAATTAGTTTCATTGATTTTATGTTTGAGTGTTTATCTGTAAGTGTAATTCCTAAAAAAACGAATAACGCCAAACCATGTAGTTAAAATAATGTAAGCAATTACAAAGTGTGAATAATTTTGAAGTATAATTTTTTAGTACATATCTTGAAATTATTAATAACCACTCCGAGTCGTTAAAATACTTATATATTAAATAAAATTATGTATAGTCATTATGATAATTATTATATAATACAATTGTATGCTTCTTAATTTATTTTATAAATAAATAATTATCAACAGAAAATATTTATTGTATTTTATTTATTTTTACGATAATAGATGTTTTTAGTCTATCACTTTTAGAACTACTTTTAACTATTATCCTACTTTACTTGCAGATTTGAAAGGCGGAGATCAGATTGGTAGATCTGTACAGTGTACCAGGCTCTGTATTCTGTAAGTGAGTTTTTGTTCTTGTTTACTAACTGGACGTTTTATATGAATATCTTATTGTATTAATGGAAAATATCAATTATCAAAATATCATTATATTATGTTAAACCAAGAACTGAAACTTCTTATAGTAAAATGCATGGTGCTTTTTTACTATAGGAAGTCTTAGTTCTTTGATTTCGAACCAAGATAATTGATATTTTTAACAAAATACTATCTGATCTTCATATGAAACACTTTTATGAGTTGAACCAAGAACTAAGACTCCTTCCAGTAAAACGCACTATTATTGAACCAAGACAATAGATATTTTTCCTAATATATTATCTGATCTCCGTATGAAACATTTAGACATTTGAACCAAGAACTAAGACTCCTTCTACAAAAATAACCTATTATTGAACCAAGATAATAGATATTCTTTACAACATATTATGTGATTTCCGTGTGAAACATGGAATGACTTGAACCAAGTAATTAAACTTCTTACAATAAAACGCGCCATTATTTTACTAAGATAATTAAGATCTCAATGTAAAATATGTAATTATTTTGAACAAAAACTGAGGTTTCTTACAGTGAAATTCCATTGTCGAGTCAAGAAATCTGATATTCTATCCTGTAGAAAATTCTGTCTTCGTGCAACATACATATTTTTTTGAACGAATCAATACAACTTCTTCGGGTAAAACATCCATTAGAATACTAAGATCTAAAATTACTTACATTAAATATACTTAATATTGAAATGAGAACTGAAAATTGTTCATTGAACTTTGGTTTCTTAACATAAATAAGTCACAGTATTCATATAAGAAGATTTTTAGTTCGACCTAAAATAAATTTTCTTGTACTTAGAAAACTCTGTTCTTGGTCTAATAATAATATTTATTCAGAAGTATATATTTTACTTGAAGTAAGAATAATATCTTAACTGAACTATTTATGTACTTGACAGTAGAATATTTTTTTTTCTTATTAGAATCTAATGAATGAGTGAAGGAATGAGTTCATTTATTCAAGTAAGGATTGTTTTAAATTTGAGAATTTCTGATTCTCTAAATTAGAACAATGATGTACTTAGAGAGAGACATGGCTACTTTCTCTTAATAAGAACATAATAATCTTAGTAAGAGTAAATAAATACTTACATGAAAAATGATTATCAAGACAAATATTTACTAATCTCAAGAATATATTGTTTTCCCCATATATGAAACACGGAATGTCTTGACCAATAGATATATTCTTGATTTGAAACAATTTTTTTTTTCCGTGTACACTTTTTACCTTATATTTAGTTACTACCCAGCCAAACATAGTTGTTATTAATTTTTTTATAACAACAGAGTATTTTACAACGAAAAATCTTAGACATATAACTTTGTTTACACCAATGGTTACAATTGTTACAAGTCATTCCGGCCCAAGAGAAGGAAGCATTTACAATGAGTTTTTCCCGGCCTTAGGTGGGAAGGAGCCTCTCCTACCCGCTACTCAGATCAAACAAACACTTCTTTCCGAGAATGAGAAATAAAAAAAATATGTTTGATCTACCGTCAAACAAACCGCCGCTTTAAAATCGAAATTCTAAAGAAACGCACAATGTACTTTGCTTCAACATTTATTGTGCGAACCGGGAAAGAACTCTCTGAGTTACTTAACTACTGTCTTCTGTAAAATACAACCCGGGAGTTTTGAAATCCAAAGTAAAAAGCTCCATTCTGAGCTATGGTTTACTATAAGAGTACTTCACCGCAGACCACAGTGTTGCTTAATATGGGATAAACAGTGCACAAATGTGAATAATTAGTCTGCAGGTACGGCAATCGCGAACGAAGTCGCGGGTACAGCTAGTACCCTATATAAGGTATGCTTAATAATGCGTATTTTATGTTTGAAGTGGACTTTTTTGTATTTTTTTTTATGATACTGTTCGAGATCTTTTCGGAGAGTTGGACCCGCTCTTGACCGTTTTTTAATGTGTTTGGTGTACGTTAGTTTTTAAATTAAAGTTATACCAAGTTTGATGGTTTTACGTATTACTGTTTATACGACTGATTTAAAACAATGAAAGTCAAAAAACACACCTCTTATATGGGCACCACCTTTTGTTTTCAATGTTTTAGTATATTATGATACAAGTAAGCTAAGTTGCTAATTATACACGAGGCTGTATGTTGCAGCCTGAGCCGTAGGCGAGGGCGTAAATAAGCCGAGTGTATAATGAGCAAGTTGATCACGAGTTTTACCTTGCGAGGAAAAAAAATATATTGAACAAATGCGATACAAACAAAATACGAAAATATGGAAAATAGCGCGCAAGTTTTTTTTTTTGCGCGCGGCAAATGTATTGTGGTTTATCACATATAAACCTCTTTGTTGTTACAAATCTGTATTACCCGGTTAAATTGAAAATGATCTGTTTACTCGCATATACTCGTAGTTTGCAGTTAGGTAGTAACTTAACTGAATTCTATTACGCACTAGTGTGTAATATTATTATGCACGAGGGTGTTATAGTTCGGTTTATGGCCTTAAGAACGATATGATAAAGATTACTTTACGAGCAAGGGTGTTGAAAAAATTATTATTTACTAGGCAATGCGCTATACTAACACATATTCAGTAAACATTTTAACTGACTAATTATTTCGGTCCAAAAGACCCTAAAAGCTGAAAGACAGATGGACAGACTAACTTAGGCGTGGCTTAATATCGTAGTATTTTTTTTTATATTGTTATGTTTGCAATAACGCCTGCTCTGCGATTATAATATTATTATTCAATAGGGGTGGATGGACGCGGGTTCGAACCCGCAAATAACTATATTTTTCCTCTTGTTAATTTGTAATTTTGTAATGTAGTCCGCAGAGCAGGCGTTGCCATGACGCCTGCAACATAACAATATAAATATTATAAGTTTGCGTCATCCTTTACAAGTTTAAAACCAATAACGATATTGGTCTTGTTTGTAGTACAACGTAAGTTGAACTATAGTTGTCGCTCCATCCCCATACGATGGTCGAGCAAAAATTTGAGTTATGAGTCATAATGTAATGTTAGCTCAGTCGGTGAGAGCACATCCAGGCTGTAGGGACGGATGGACGCGGGTTCGATTTACGCACATGACTATATTTTTTTCGCTCGTAATTTTGTAATTTTGTGGTATAGTATTTTGCTTATACGAGTACTAAGGTAATAAGGTTCTTTTTACTAGAAAGAAAATAATAAAAAAGAACAATTGTGAGCTGGGCACACATAGGGTTTTATACAAGTTAATTATGTTGTATATAATCAGTACAAAAAAGAGTTGTTTTTTTCATTCACATCGGAGAATTTGTTCATTCCTTAGACCATTATCATCACTTAGTAACAATAGTTAAGATTTTGAGCAAACGCAAACATGATAGTTGAAAAAGAGCCAATTAAAGAAATTAACAGGTTTATATGAGCTTCTTATACTCTTAAACTGGGAATTGTAAGTATTCAACGTCCTAGTTGATTCGTGTTTAATCATGGCAAAAGTTAAGTTAAAAGGTATTTTAAATATTTTTATTTTGGTAATCAAAATATTAAAATAATAACGCATGCTCCAGGGGTTGCATTACAAATCAAAACAAGAGGAAAAAATACAGTCAACCTACTCTTTCTTTTTCCTACAAAATGTGAGACGTAGGCAGCTTCGTACAAAATATTAAAAAAACTTTAGTCCATCCCGTATTAATCTAAAAGCAAATCAGATTCATGCCGCGGGGCTGAGGCTGGGCCGCATCTGGCCAGTTAAAAGTTGTCAGTGAACTGGCATGAATACACCGCGTAACTTTGTTAAGACGATGGTTTAAGTCAGAAGAGAACTATACAAGTTTATCTGTATTCATAACATAAGACTATGATGTTAATGTTGAACTAAGTATCAATTCTGGAGCGCTTTCTCTAAATGTAAAATTTGGTGCATTTTAATGGACCCCTTGAAGCAGTAATAGTTCAGTGGCATTGGACTGCCGCGTAGCAGGACCATGGTTTAAATTCTGCCGCTGGCTTGTGATTCACCGCAATGTGATAGGCCATTTTGCAAATGCCCGCCTGCCCACCGACCACACTCAAGAAGAAAATCTGTCGCTGAGCATCTTACGGTGTGTTCCGGCAGCTGTCCTTGAGAGCCAGTAATTCTATATAGGTTAAGCCTGTTAACATCTTAGACCACATCATCACTTACCATCTGTGGTGAGATTGTGGTAAAAAAGCTTATTAATAAAAAATAAGTCATGTATTATACAAAAAATAAATTAACATTAAAAATATATATATATCAAGCACAGATTGGTATCATACAGATTTAAATGCAGCGTGCTGTACCGTGTGCTGTTAACAATGATAATGTGTCTTGTGAAAAGTTCGAGCTGTTGATCTCGGTAAAACCGAAATCAACACCAGTACAACTATTGTAATGTCTTCCGCACTACGAGGTTCAGGTTTCAGTAGCTCAAATGAAGTTGTTCCTGACACCAGATTTTTGTTACATACCACTTGTTCTGAAATAATGGAAAGGAAGCAATATAGTCACAAAGACCAAGTGTTTATGTAATAATTGATATATAAGTATCTAACTTTTGAATTTTATATGCATCTGTCCATTTTTTAATACTTATATATATGCCTGTTAACGCTAAGTCAATAAACATTTATTATATTTATATAGGTACTCCTACAAACAAAAAAATACTTTTAAGAAGTGTACAAGCTTAAGTCACGTTTACGCCGTACACCTTTAAGTTAACACCATTCTACGCTCAACATCCAGACTTCAAGTTAACTCCAGAATCCTTCAATAAGCTCGGGATTCAAAACAGTCGCTCGTGAAATTGTTTTAGACCCTTAGTACATAATCTACTACTCAAATATCCACTACCCTCTATAACCTCTCATCAGGTGATTTCAAGCGTTCTATAATTTTGTTGAAGCTCATTTAAAACAAATATTCTATTTATATAAAAATCGCTGAAAGTACAAGGGTTGCACCGATCCCTAAACGTATCCAAGTCCAAGACTCGGTACTTTGTACCCGTGGCATCATTTCGTGTTGTTAGTGCTCTAGAAAATATGAAAATATCGTTTTATTACAACCTCACTTCCGTTATTTTAGTAAGAGACGTAGTTATCGTGGGTATCCAATTTTGGATGGGTTTTACTTTGTATGCATAAGGCGACATTATATGAGTTTATAAAATTTTAGAGCATAACGTTTTCGTTTCAGACAGGAATCGATTTGGTCAATTACATGTAGGGCAGTGAGGTTTTATGTACCGGTGGTGTGTCAAAAGAGAGCCATGGGATCGATTTCCAACGTTAAATTAAAAAAATTGAAGGACACACCGTTATATTAGTTTTGATCTGCCGCAGTTGGTAGTTCTTAAGAAGGCGCTGCGGCCCACTGCTAGGCTCGTTTATTTCGCGTACTTCCACAGTATTATGTCTTATGGTATATTGCTGTGGGGAGCTGCTGCTGAGATAGAGACAATCTTTATCTTACAAAAGCGTGCAATTCGAGCCATATATGAAATGGATCCTAGGGAATCCCTGAGAGATATTTTTAAAGAAATTGATATTTTAACTTTACCAAGTCTGTATATATTTGAAAATATTATGTATGTTCGTAAAAATTTGAGCAAATTTAAATCAAACAGTGACACTCACGATTATAACACTAGGAATAAAGATAAAATAGCGGTGCCAGGTTTTAGATTAGCAAAGACAAATAAAAGGTCCTTCTTAGGAAATTGTGTGCGGTTTTATAATAAATTGCCCAAACATATTACAACGCTCACAGAAAGAAAATTCAAGTTGCATGTGAAGAATATTTTGATAAAGAAATCTTACTACACAGTTTGTGATTACTTAAACGACAAAAATGCTTGGACTGGTTCGCCTCTGCCAAGCTAGCGCCTAACACCTACGTAATGTAAATTAAGTATTGTAATAATTTTATTATATAGTATGTACTTAACACATTTTTAAAAAAAACCTTTAAAAGAATGGCCCCGAGTTTCTTGCCCGTTCTTCTCGCAGTGGCTCTATAACTTTTGTTTGCTGAACGTGGCAGTACAATGTAGTATATTTCAATATTAAAATTTGTAATTGACCTTCATAAGAGCGTCGTAGACGCCTAAATTGAATAAATGATTTTGACTTTGACTTTGACTTTGACTGATTTATCTATGCCCATTATATTTATCTTCTTACAAGCCCACAAATTGCAGTGGCCAGTGGCTTGTGCAATTTTCGATCTGTTTACGGATCAGTTAGGATTTACAGTTATCTGTAATAGGTAAGACACATATGTGTGAAATAGGCTAAATATGTAACTTAATGGTTTCCTGTCCAAGACAAAACAAAAGAAAAAAGGGACTCTGAGCCTTCGATGGTAGGATGGTATTCGGAAAGATTGCCTATAAACGGAAAGTGTAAAACATTAATAATAATCAGCTCAGTCGACCAATGTCTAATTGTCCTAGACGTCAGAACACTCGGGCGAATCTGGGGAAAGCGGGTTCGATTCCCGCTCGGTACAAAAATTTTGTTCTATAATTATTTGTATACAACTACCTATATGATTTTCGCTAAGCACGCAATAATGTATGTAATTATATTTTAGAAATATACGAGAGTATCTCGGTGAGATTTTTGACCGCCAAGCGAGCTAAGCGATTTTATCCCTGTTGTCATTATGATTCTGATATAATATTCAGACATTGTTGCTGCGATAAACTGGTTGAGAGAGATTTCGCGTTGTCGGTGTGAATATTCAAGGATGAACTATTTAAATGTGTGTCTCTTTTATGGGACCCTTATTTACTGTCTTTCTTAAGCCAGAAAATGGTTGCGGTGAGTCGCTTCCTCATCGGCAGGAGGACACAAGCGCCTTCACCCTTGAAAACAGTAAAAAATATATATGAGTTCGTAACAAACTAAATTAAAACTCTTTGCAGTATTTAAACCATTTATCCTATTCGTGGGTAAGTATACATCCACCCGCATTACGTCGGAGCTTGCCAAAGAAGCTCTGAACTTTGGCTGATTTCCAATAGTGCAATCCACGAACTCATAGTAGGTACCTTTAACTTTATTCGTACCTAATTTTATATGTGCTGCTTTTGACTGCATCTTTGAATATATATACATCATATAGCTATTACTTGGCTTTTCTACTAGTTGAAGCAGAAGGACTAATATGGTTTATGCTCCTATTGGAACATCATTAACAATAAACAATAAGTACACTTGAGTTAAAAATATTGTCCAAATGCGAGTCGGCCTCACCTACCTCTTTTTTAGTTCCACCTTCCCGGATTTTTTTACCCATAAAATATGTTTTGTTAATAGTTAAATCCACATTTAACATCAGCATTTTCAGGAGGATATTAAACATGATAACCGTCATATCAGTACATGATATTACAATCTTAACTAAACCGACAACTCACGGGGCCCTATTTACTAACTTTTAGATAAAAGGCCATTAAATATATCTTGGTAGCCAAGAGTTGCTGTGCACGCACCGGGACCCAATGGATGTCGCGTACGCGCTGAGGGAAATATACTCAGGTATATATTCCTCGGCTCCCCGTATCCAGTCCCTAGAGCAGAAAGGATATACGGATGCGAAAATCCCCAAAACCATCCCAAACACCCTGTTCCTGGTTCACACACAGGAAGAAAAAGAGACCCTGACCAACGAGGGTTACGGAGCAGGCATGGGATCTCGTATCCTCACAATCCACGAAGCACAGGGACTGACATACGAGTCAGTTATCGCAATAAAGACCAAGGATAGAATGAAGCTGCACGAGAGCGTCCCACACGCAGTCGTCGCAGTCTCAAGGCACACCGGGACTTTCACGTACTACGCTGACGACGCAAATGATGCTATTGGACGGTTCGTTCGGAGAGCGGTGGCTGCAAGACGCAAAGATATCCGCGATTACAACCTGAAGATGGCAATCAGAGATCGCAACAGTGTGGTGATAGAGGCTCTGGTGGGAATGGACGTCGGAGAGGCAGAGTAAGAAAATTTCAAAGTCCACTTTTTATTGTTATGTGTTAAATTTAATACTTAGTTATAGTTTTCTCCCCCTTTAGCAAGCGGATTCGTGCAGGCATTCCGAACAGTCATGCTCACGAAAATGTGTTGGCAGCCCCCCTATAAATAGTTTAAATAAATTTAAAAGTAATGTTCTTTCTTTGGGTTATCATTAGGTCTAGTAATTAATTACTGGTTATATCAAAAGTTCAGGTATCTAACTCATTTTGTTCACATAAATATCCTTATGTCACTTCGTCATCGTGATTTAGATGTTTCTGTATATTAGAAGCATTTCTTTTTGACCAAGCTAACACTTTCATTGTCTAAATAGTAGGTATACTTCGGACATATAATCATAGGCAGTTTCAGAGAAGATTAGCATCAAAGAGGCCGGCAACTAAACTCAAAAACATATATCTTTTGTCGGTATTTCTGTGATTTAGGAAAATAACTGTATCGTCCCCACATTAGGTGGGATATTTTCAGACAGATAACGCCACCGGACTATCACGGAATTATGGTCTCATTTTTTATTTTCCCATCATTAATTTCATTCCATTTAAATTTTAAAACGAAGTCCCAATCTTTTACATTTTTTCTATTTCTTACTTGTCTTAGTGTATATAGTTATAAAAAAGCTTTTCTTGTGTTGAATGTTGACTACTAATTCTTGGATATATCAAAAATAAAACTGATATTTAAAAAGAAGCCGTAGACGCACTGGTAATATATTTTGGAAGTCTGGGATCTAAACTTGATTACATTATTTATTAGGTGTCAATCAACTCCGCTAAAATTAATCAAAAACTTCGTCGTGTACATGCCGTTCAAGAAAAATCTTGATATTAATCTAAATTTGTAATAGCACGTTTTCTTTGATATATCTAATTCAAATTTATCTTAGGACAAAACATAATCCTGATTCCAGAAACTCTTGTTTATTATAGTAGGAAGGAATATATTATGCTTCAAGAAACAACATCGCAATAGAAAACACAGTACATATTTAATCAGTATGGGATTTATGGGCTGGGATGAAAATATTGACATCAGAACTGTCGTTACATTTTTATTAAATCAAATGCAAAAATATGTTCATAGTTCGCATGGTGTTAAGGTAGTTTTATCGCAATTATCATCATCACATCCGGAAGACGGCCACTGTTGAACAAATGCCTCCCCCATATAGCGCCACAAAGAACGGCTATTAGCCACTTGTAACCATTGGCTACCAGCGACTTTCACGATGTCGTCAGTCCACTTAGTGGAGGGCCTACCATCTCTACATCTTCCGGTGTAGTGTGGTAACTACTGGAGAACCTTTCTTCCCCAACGGTTATCAGTTAGCAATGTGGCCCGCCCAATGCCACTTCAACTTGCAAATTCTGAGAGCTATGTCGGTGACTTTGGTTCTTTGGCGAATATCTGCGTTCCGGATTTTATCGCAATTATTACTAGGTTTATTTGTACAATACAATTCACAAATTTAAAATAATATTGCTTGTATTTTTTTCTAATATTTGAAGATATCTTCAAATACTATAGAACACCAATGCACGTAATTTTATAAAATAGACGAAACTATTTACTTTTGTATGGAAAGTGCTTCGGGCAATCTAGCCCTAAAATGTAATTATTTTCAAATGTTCAACAATTGTTCTTTACGTACATCTCAATGTTAAAAGTTAACAGCTCGTAAAACATATTGTATATATACGAGTAAAATATAGGTTAATTCAGATTCTTCAATTTCATAAAATCCTATGGGACTATATAAGCCTTATACTTACAGTGATATAACAACTTTTACGTTACGTTAAAATGTTATATAGTTACTAATTTTAATGTCAATACGTCAACCAATTACTTTTATCACGTCTGACAGTAAATTATGATGCAGTCAAAGATTAAATCTAGAATTATTAGGTTAAAAGAAAAACTATTGTTGCATAATGTTAGATGTTTGATGACATTATATTTTACTTCGGTGGTAGGTAGAGAAGCAGACATTCGTAAAATGATTTATCACCATGTTAAAGGATGTACATGGTGATGCAACCATTTTTTTTAATGTATGCTTGATGCGTTGACAAAAAGCTGGTAGCAGCGTTATAAAAACCTGTTCTTTTTAATTATGTAGCAAGATAAGCACTCACAACCAAACTCCTCACAACACGTAACGAACAATCAGCTATGTATTCTTTAATCGTTTCAACAGTGATATTATTTCATTGAAAATGCAGAAATCTAAGCCCTTACTGTTATCTATATGTACTGTAGCAATAGGGCTGATCCGACTTATATTTTAACTTTCCCGATATACGAACAGTTTGTACATAATGTATGAAGGCGGATCCACCGACGGCCATTACTGAAATTCGGTACATCATTAAAATTGTAAAGCAGATAGATTGGGGTATGAGCAGATTATTTATTGCGATGTTAATTTATTGAGTAGGTGGACTTGTAAGGTTTGTGTAGTTTTGGTAAGCTAGTTTTATTTCTAAGTTAGAAAGGTTTCAGAGTCAACTTTAGTGAGCGCTTGAAATTTTCGCATTGAAATCTGAAGACGAGAGAGGACCCAAATTCACAAACATAGCTCTCAGAAAACCAAATAGAACTGACAATAGGGCGGACCACTCTATGACCCGATAACAGGCGATGAGAAAAGTTTGTCCAGATAACAGCGACCACCCTCAAGTAGAAAATCTGTCGCCAAGCATCTAACGGTGTGTTCCGGCAGCTGTCCATAAGAGCCAGTCATTCTAGGTTAAGCCTGTTAACACCTTCTACCACATCATCACTTACCATCAGGTGAGATTGTGGTCAAAGGCTTACCTATCTTCAATAAAAAAAAGAAAAAAACTATGTTGGCCAATATGATATTGGTTGATAGGCAGAACAATGACACTGTGAGAATCAGAAAAGGATGCAAATATTTTCTGGCCATGAGTTTTGCCATTCGATGGAGGGGGCATATTATGTTCATCAATAGACGTGTTTCAGCTGATGTTTTCTAGGCTAAGAGGCGTAGATAAAGATTTTTTAAGAAGGTGATGAAAACTAAGCAAGATCAACAAAAATACTCGTAATACATTAATATCTATATTCTCATGGAACTATCTTTTCATAGAACAATGATGTTAAACGGTATCCTCTACATAAATAACATATGTATTTCGTCACACGTGACGTACAGTAACCACAGACATAAAGTTGTTGAGTCTCATGTGCCTATCATTTCACTGACACACATACCTTTTAAATTGGAACACGGTATGTGTACTGTTTGGCGGTAGGAATAGGTAGCATGGTAGAACTGCTACTAGTCTAGCCCGGTACCATCTTCGACAACATCGCCTTTTACAAACATGTTATAATTATGTAAAGCTAGGCTATCAGCGGCAAAATCCCGACTCATTCATCACTTATCCGTCTTATACGGTCTCCACTCATCTTGGTGCGATAGTACGGGCAAGCCATACATACGGTAAAATTATATGTTTGGCAATAGATACATTTAGATGACCTAAACAAGGCGCCGACTGAGCGGTAGCGATTGTCACACTAACCTAGTTTGTAATTTTCTTTATTAATTATAAATATTACAAATATTATTAATTATCAGTGCATTAGAAGTATTCAAACTAACCACATCTTTTTCCTCACAAATATATATCTTTTTAATTTATTTAAGGATCAACAAACAGTTTCACAATATCTCTGAATATAAAGGTAATCTTATTTAATATATGAAAAACACAGGTGTTTGAGCGTGAACTTACTATGAGTCGATAACGCTATCGACAATGTTTCGGCTTCTACCGGAAGCCTTCTTCGGGATTTTGAGTGTGGTTCGTCCGCCGCGGTCGCGTCACGCTTCACACTAATGTGAAGCGTCGAAACATTGTCGATAGCGATATCGACTCATAGTAAGTTCACGCTCAAACACCCGTGTTTTTCATACATTAGATATAAATATAAGCGTAAGTTTTTATAATGTAATCTAATTTATTATAATAATTGTGAGACCAACATCGTTAACCACAAATTATGTAAACATTTGTAGTAAGTTAGACTACATTCTCTATATCTCATCATTTCTGCTTTTTGTTTTCACACATCATCCTCCTATTCCACTCACGTTAGTTCTGTACACTATGTTTCTCTAACAAAACAACACAATATACTAAATTATGTTTTACTAATCTAGTAATTATTAGTATATAATAAATTGATTGATCTGTGGTACTCTTAAACTAAATTTGCACCGAATCATATGTGTGATTCATTATTATAAATACAAAATAACCGGAATAGAAGAAAGTATGTAATACTGACTCCATTTAATTTAGTTTATGCGCAAAAGTTAGGAAGATGTAAGTAGTATGTACATACCAGCATGGTAGTAGACCACGATAATGTATGGTCAGTGCTTTGAATCAGCATGTTAGGTACAGACTTCAACAAGTTATATCATAATGTTGTCTTAGGTTTTCGCGATTATTACACATAGTAAAACAACTTATACGGTTTAAATCGCGTATAATTATCATTATGTTTGTCCCGACGTTCCCCCCAAGTCACCCCGTGACCACGATCACTGCAATGTGTGTTGAAGTGACTGCAGTGTTTGAAACGTTGAGACAAAAATTATACGCGAGTTAAACCGTTTAAACATGTTTTATTACTAAGTTATATAATATTTAAGCATCAGTATTTAAAAATCTTGATCCAGCAGATCTGGTGTCTTTGAGTATAAATTCAAATTCAAATTCAAAATCATTTTCAAAATCATTTATTCAATTTAGGCGTCTACGACGCTCTTATGAAGGTCAATTACAAATTTTAATATTGAAATATTCTACATTGTACTGCCACGTTCAGCAAAAAAAGTTTATAGAGCCACTGCGAGAAGAACGGGCAAGAAACTCGGGGCCATTCTTTTAAACGTCTTTTTACAATGTGTTTTTACAAAATAACTTAAAATTGTCTTTTTACAATATAATACAATTATTACAATATTTGTTTAAATTACGTAGGAGACATGTGATGGCTTGGCAGAGGTGGAATTTTCCAAGCATTTTTGTCGTTTAAGTAATTCAAAGACACCAGATCTGTTGGATCAAGATTTTCTTATATCATTCCTGTCCTGCTAACATTTTCTACTTTAATAGACTTCAGTTACCAACTAGTAAGATCTCTTTCAATGGGTTAACAGAACTATAGAACTGTATCAAAAATAAAACAACGTAATGATGACTGAGGCCCGTGGGGTGCCGGGTTAGAATTGCACCTCCCTATATCATCCCGTGGGTGTCGTTAGAGGCGACTAAGGGAAAAATACTGGAAGGTGGGAAGCAGCGCCTTCTGAGGAACTGCCGACTTACACTGCAATCCCCAAGACGCATGCCAAGCGTAGGGATTATGGAAGGTGCCCCCTTAATAAGGGAGGCTGTGTTCAGCAGTGGACGATTCGGCTGATACCGTAGTACAGTACATTAATTATGGCTAAAATCGATGGATGTATTATCTCATATTATTGGTCGCATTGATCCAAGAATAAGTTTACTGAAATATGAAACCGTCATCCCTGAAGGAAACCTAAACTTAACGATCAATACTATTTCAGAACTAATTCGGGACACATACTTCCAAGTTTCTTGTAGCATGCTTTCTGCAAAGTTTTCTCTAACATATTAAAGGACAAGGTACAGTATAGATGTGCAGCAGTACCTTGGCAAGAACGTTTTAAATGATATTATTATCTTTCAATTCATGTGCGTTTGGTAGGTACTTACATTACAAATAAAACGAGCTCTGACACAAACGACATGACAATAACAATATCATATATTTTCATCAATTTCATGTTGTCGTCTGAAGGACAATCATGACATTCCTATGGAATTTCCTGCCCGCATCAGTAGGACCAGCTGTTACTTGAAATATTTCCAAACTGATACAGCACTATATTAATGCTGAGTTGCTTAGATTTATGACTTGTAGCAATATAATTCTATCCAATATTGAAATTTTATATTAAATTATTATTTCACTTGTTGTTATATGATGCCGTAGTAAATAAATGGTTTTTCACTTATGAAACTTTAAGAAAAGAGCATATCCAGCGTCAAATGCCAGTAACGTATTCTTGAGACTCTGGTGTTGCGGATGTCCTTGGACGACGGGAACCATTCACCATCAGGTGAGAAGCCAGCTCATTTGCTATCCTATCCCATTAAGAACACAAGAATATTGGTTAAATATAAGGTTTTAGTAACAAAACCGACAGCGACACATGGATATACATTTAAATCTAGCTATGTGCGAGTTGGGTCTCCATGTTATAGGGCAATTCTATGTGCGAGTTGGGTCTCCATGTTATAGGGCTCTTAATTGCGGGCGGGTCTGGGTTTATTCATTAATAGTTGCTTTGCCTAGCTTGCATGCCTTGCGCTGCTTGTTTTGGATATACTCAGGCCTTCCTTACTCGTCCCGTGATGGGTAAGGAGGCAAGGGTCTTGGGGGAGAGCGCAGGTCGTGATGATCCCCAAGGCAAGTCTGGCGGGTACCTTCTCGTGGTGCTGCCTGTTATTGGTTTATTTCCTTCCGAAATAAACGCAACAGAACACCGTCAGGCGCCGCGTGTATTGTTATCTATATGTGTATGTATATGTATATATTGTCTCTGTATATATTTGTATTATATGTGTATATTATGTAGTTCACAGGGCTATTTAACCCCTTATTAGTAACCAAATTGAAAATGCTCGGTACAGACCGGGGCCGTAGTTAACTGTCTGTCATCTGTATTATACGTGCTAAGGTGCTTAGCACCTCTTTAAGACAGATGACAGAATAGACTTACGGTGTATAAATTGTAGTTTTAAGGCAAGGCTACAGATAATTTGTCATGTTTATGAGTAGATGAAAAACAGTTTGGCGGTGTGTGTGTTAAAATAGGGACCCCTCTAACTGGCAAACACCAGCGCCTACTACTGTCAAACGTATTGTTACATAATCGAAAATAACCGCTGTCTTTTATTTGGTAGTGACCCCTGTTCCGATAACTCACGTTATTGGAGGCGGGGACAAACTGGCTGGACTAGTTCCAAAACCCCGATGATAAGTGTATCCTTAGACTTCGGGAAAATACCTCCAAGGTATTGTCAGTCTTCTGAACTCTAAACTTCCGGAGGCTTGAGTAGAAAGATTGAAGCCTGTCCATTTTCCCAAAATATTGCTTATGGTCACAATTATAATTATTTACTACTATTATTATTTGTGTTACAATGTCGAAAGTCAATAGAGACGCGAAGGGAAAATTTACAAAAGGTCCTTCTCAGGGCCAACTCAACATTTCGACTGAAGACCGCTTGAGCGGCACTAAAGAAAGCCGAAAAAACCCCCCACGGGGATCTTCTCGAGATCCGTCGGAGGTCTCCATGGGGGACGAAGTGAGGTCGGACGTAGAGTCCTTGTTTGAAGCCTCTGGTGACGAGGGTGACAGCCGGAGGAAGCGGCCTTACTCCTCGTTTTACGTGCCCGGCTACCTAGAGTCGGACACTGAGACCGAGGAGACGTCAGCCGCCAAAATCAATACGGCGCGCAGGGGAAGGGCGAAGGGCACCAATACAGGCCCCACACGAGACGAGTTTTTGAAGCCCAAGCCATTAGTGGAGGAGCTGGCGGAGGTCCTGCAGAGCAGGAAATTCAAAAAGGGGCGGCCGCTGTGGCCGCCGGAAGCCTTCTCGACATCGGAAGCGATTCCGATGTCCTTGCCGGGGTCGGTGACCTTAGCGGGCTCAACGCCCAGGAGCTGAGGGCTCAAGCAGGAGGGATGCTCGCCTGCATCTTAGAGGTTGCCAAAAAATCTGGCAACCTAAAAGGCGAGTTTGTTGGTCGCCTGAAAAGGTCTGCGTTGACCTTGAGGGAGGTTGTCGACGCACTGGCCAGCAGGAGTGAGGCGGAGGAGACGCGGCGGCTGAGAGCGGAGAACAGTCGCCTGCGCCTCGAGATGGAGGCCTGCAAGGCAGAGGTGAAGGCGCTGCGCCGCGGCTTCACCGAAGCCAAGACCCAGGCGGCTGCCGCCACGTCTGCTGCTTCAGTAGCAGCAGCAACCGCTGCCGCCGAGACGCCGGCCCCCCCTGCTGTTGTACTGGGGGCGGAGCTAGTGGAGGAGATGACGCGCTCCTTGACTTCCACGTTCGGGCAAATGCTCAATGCCCGACTCGCTGGTATCGAGGATCGCCTCCTGCCAGCGCCGGTTCTTCGCCCGCCTCTCAGAGCGGACGTGAAGAAGGCTGCAGCAACGGTTGCACCACCACCCCCGAAACCAACCCCTCGTAAGCGGGTTGGCCAGGCCTCGCAGGCTGCTGCCACGCCCACGCCCTCGACTGCGGCTCCCATTGCCCCAAAAACTACTGTGCCAACTGCTGTGGCCCAGGCGGACACCTGGGTCGCGGTAGTAAAAAAGGGGAAAGGCAAAGGGAAGGGCAAGTCGTCCTCCTCAGCCACGCCCGCTCCCGCTCCTGTCCCAGCAGCTCGTGCCCCCCCCTCCGCCGAGAAGCCTAAAACGAAAAAGGCTTCCGCTGCCGCCGGGTCCAAGAAGAAGAAGACGATGAAAGCCCCCAAATCCGCGGCTGTTGTGCTGACGCTGCAGCCCGAAGCCGCAGAAAAGGGGGTTACTTACAAAGCCATCGTCGAGGCGGCGCAGGAGAAGGTCGATCTCCAAGGATTGGGTATCGACCGGATACACTTCCGCCAGACGGCCACGGGAGCCAGGATGCTCGAAATTCCTGGCTCCGAAAGCAGCGACAAAGCGGACAGGCTCGCGGAGAAGCTCCGTGGTGTCTTGTCCGAGATGGCCAACATCTCCAGGCCCGTAAAGTCCGTGCAATTGCACGTGACAGGCCTGGACGACGCCGCCACAAAGGAGAAAGTGGCGGCGGCGGTCGCCAAGGTAGGCCGCTGTGACGTACTGCACGTCAAAGCTGGAGAGATTCAAAGCTACGGCGGGACCGGCTCCTCCCTTGTTTCCTGCCCGATTGCAGCAGCCAAAGTGTTGCTGGCACAGGGCAGGCTTCTGGTGGGGTGGAGCTCGGTGCGAGTGGTGGCACTGGCGGCGCGTCCCATGCGCTGCTTCAAGTGCATGGGACTCGGCCATACGCGCCCTCAGTGTCCCTCGTCGGCAGACAGGGGGGACCTGTGCTTCCGCTGTGGAGGCGCAGGCCACAGGGCGGCGAGCTGCCAGAGGAGGGCCCCACACTGCGCGATATGCGCAGAGTCGGGGCGACCAGCCGAGCACAGAATGGGGGGACAAAACTGTGTCCCTCCAAAGACGAAGGGACAGGCCGCCAGGACCCTGGCCATCCCCCGACCGGCATCCAGAGCCGCACCTGAGGCTGCCCGCCGCGCGGCGAGCATGGAGGTTGTCACGTCCGATTGATGGATCAAGTCGGACAGCACAACCTCCTACAGACGAATTTGAACCACTGCGTCAGGGCTCAGGATTTGCTAATGCAGTCCCTGGCACAGTGGCGGATTGATTTGGCGGTCGCCGCGGAGCCGTACTACATTCCCCAGTCCCATCCCTACTGGGCTGGGGATCCGGACGGCGCCGTAGCCATAATTGGTCGTGCCGTTGGCGGCTCCCCCCTCTCAGTGTTAGAGAGGGGTTCGGGGTACGTGGTGGCCAAGTGGGAGAGGTATGCAGTAGTAGGCACATACTTCTCCCCCAATAGGACCGTCGCGGAGCTGGAGGTCTATCTAGACCTCCTGGCCGCGGCGGTGAGAAGGCAGGCACCACGTGAGGTCCTCCTCATGGGGGACCTGAACGCCAAGGCCCAGGCCTGGGGCAACCCCTCCACTGACACTCGCGGGGAGATTGTCGTGGAGTGGGCGGTTGCCGCAGGGCTGACCCTCCTCAACAGGGGGTCGGTCCACACGTGCGTGCGACACAACGGGGGGTCCGTGGTGGACCTTTCGTTCGCCACCCCGGTTGTCGCAGCACGTGTACAGGCCTGGAGAGTGGAGGCGGAGGTGGCGACTCTCTCGGACCACAACTACATCAGGTTCGAGATCGCCACCTCCCACCAAGGAGGGACACGGCGCGTAGAGAGGGAGTATTTCGCGCGCTGGGCGATTGGTCGCCTTGATGCCGAGTTGGCAGAAGAGGCGGCTATCGTCCAGTCGTGGCTGGCCACCCCGGCGCACCCGGAAGTGGACATCGCGGCGGGCCACTTCCGGGAGTCGGTGACGGCCGTCTGCGACGCCGCCATGCCGAGGTCCCGACGCCGCCCCGAGCGCCGCCAGGTTTATTGGTGGTGCTCGGAGATAGAGGATCTCCGAGCGCGATGCTCGGAGACGCGCCGCCTCTACTACCACTGCAGGAGGCGGCGTCACGGCCGGACGGACGACCAGCTGCCGGCGGAGCAGCTGGCGGCCGAGCGGCTCCTGCATGGCGATGTGAAGATAGCCAAGCAGGAGCTGAAGCTGGTCATCGGCCGGGCTAAGGCCCTCGGCTGGCATGAGGAGTTGGAGGGCCTCGACAGGGACCCATGGGGGCGCCCGTATAAGTCTGCCCGGAATAAGTTCCGGGGCAGAGCGCCCCCTATCGCGGAGACCCTGGAGCCAGAGCTCCTGGAGAGGGTGCTGGGGGGGCTATTCCCCGACAGCGATCCCCACTACACCTCTCCACCGATGGCCACGCCGTCCTTCCAGGAGGAGGAGGACCCGGCCTCCATTCCGCCTATCTCAGAGGTAGAGATGGAGGTAGCAGTCTCTCGCCTGAGTGGCAAGAAGACTGCCCCGGGACCAGACGGGATTCCCGGGCGGGTCCTCAGGATCGCCCTTAGGGAGATGGGCGGTCAGCTTCGGGAACTGTTCGACGCGTGCCTCACGTCGGGTCAGTTCCCGAAGCTCTGGAAGGACGGGCGATTGTGCCTGTTGCGGAAGGAAGGGCGAGACGCCGACTCGCCCGCCGCATACAGGCCAATCGTGCTGCTGGATGACACGGCGAAGCTGCTGGAGAGAATCGTAGCTGCCCGTGTCATCCGGCATCTGGGGGGAACTGGGCCTGAGCTTTCAGAGGCCCAGTTTGGATTCAGAGCAGGGCGGTCGACGATAGACGCCCTGCTCTGGATCAAGGGGTGGACGCAGGACGCGGTCAGCGGGGGGGAAAAGGCGTTGGCTGTCTCGCTGGACATTGCCAACGCCTTCAACAGCCTACCGCACGGAGCAATACGGGAGGCGCTCCGCTATCACGGAGTGCCCCTGTATCTGCGTAGGCTGTTGGCTGACTACCTCCAGGACCGCGAGGTCCTGGTGGAGGGACGCGACGGTCTGAGGCGACGTCGCGTGTCCTGCGGGGTTCCGCAGGGGTCGGTGTTGGGACCGCTCCTGTGGAACATTGGCTACGACTGGGTGCTCCGCGGCACGTTTCCCGCAAGTATGCGGGTTGCGTGCTACGCGGATGACACCCTAGTCGTGGTCAAGGGGAGGGACCTCGGGGAGACGGTGCGGCGGGCCACGGTGGCCACGACACTCGTGGTCGGCCGCATACGTGCCCTGGGGCTGGAGGTCGCCCTCTCCAAGACCGAGGCCCTAATGTTCCATGGGCCTCGGGGGGGACCCCCTCCAGGAACGAGGATAGACCTGGACGGGATCCTGGTCCGGGTTGGGACCCAGATGAGGTACCTGGGTCTCATCCTGGACGGGCGGTGGACTTTTGGGGCCCACTTCACACAACTGGCCCCAAAAGTCATAGGCGCCGCAGCCGCCCTTGGGAGGCTGCTGCCCAACGTGGGCGGCCCGAACGCCACATGTCGTCGCCTGTACTCCGGAGTGATCCGGAGTATGGCCTTGTACGGGGCACCTGTCTGGGTGGACGCCCTCGGTCGCGCCAATAAGGCCCTGCTGCGACGTCCGCAGCGGGTCATCGCGACGAGGGCGATACGCGGGTACCGGACGGTGTCCTGGACGGCGGGATGCGTGTTGGCCGGTGATCCCCCCTGGGAGCTCCAAGCGGAGATCCTCGCCGAAGTTTACCACTTCGTGGCGGCGAGGAGATCCCGCGGGGAGCCTCCAGCGTGGGAGGAGGTCACGCGCATGCGACGGCGGGCTCGGGCCGCCCTGTTGAGGCGGTGGACGGAGGACCTGGCTCCACCGGTCCATGGACAGAGGACGGTGGATGCCATTCGCCCGGTCCTCCGGAGGTGGGTAGGGCGGCGATTCGGGTCGCTGACCTTCCGATTGGTGCAGGTGCTTTCCGGACACGGATGTTTCGGAAAGTACCTGCATCACATCGCGAGACGGGAGGCGACCCCCGCCTGTCACGAGTGTGGAGCGCCAGAAGACACGGCGCTCCACACGCTGGAGGAGTGCGCCGCGTGGAGTCCCATGCGGCACACCCTCACAGCGGTCATTGGCGCAGATCTGTCGCTGCCGAGCGTGGTTAACGCTATGCTCGGCAGCGACGGATCGTGGCAGGCGGTGGTCTCTTTCTGCGAAGCGGTGATGGCGCAGAAAGAGGCCGCGGAGCGGGCGAGGGAGGACGACGTCCTCGCGGACCCGCTCCGGCGTAGACGAACTGGGGGGAGGAGAAGGCGATTCGGGCGCCTTCTCGCTCTTTCCTAGTGCTGTGCGGATCATCGGTGGAGAGTCGGGGGATTCTCCACTGGCTTGCACGATCCCACACGTCTGGGGGATGGCCTCAATGAGCCGGGTCATCCCTCCATTGGCCGGGGCCCGTCATCGGTGACGGGCCGGCCGCCGGGGCGAGATGGTGACTGCTAACGCTACCCCATTTCGCCCTACTAGGCGGCAGACTGCTCATCCCGGGTTTTTAGTGGGTAACCTCACTTACTACCCCCCCGTGGGGGTAGTAAGGCCCTTCAGGCGAGGACTCCCACATAACTACTCCGCTCCCCCCGGGGCGGGTGGTATCCATAAAGGATTTTCCCGGGTGAAAAAAAAAAAAAAAAAAAAAGGGCTCTTCATTGCAACAACCCGTAATATATTAATATAGGTATTTATTATTTCTGATCTCATCTTCAAAATAACATTATAATAATAATAAATTTTGCATGGTGGTAGGGCATTTTGTGAATGCCCGCGTGGCTGGCTACCACCCTCAAGTAGAAAATCTGTCGCCAAATACCTAACAGTGTATTCAGGTAGCTATCTTTAAGAGCCAGTAATTCTAGGTTACTACTAAACAACATCTTCGAGCGCATCATCACTTACTACCAGGTGAGATAGTTATCAAAGGCTAGCCTGTCAGCAACAATAAAAATGCTATCAAGGACAGTTGCCAAACAACGTTTGATGCTTGCATCACTGCTTAACAACAGGAAAGATAGTGGTCTACGATAATAATCAACAAAATAGCTGTTTAAATCTTCATCTAAATTCTCGCAACAGAGCTGTACCCTGAAGACAATACACTGAATTACTTTGCTGTTTGGTGACATAGCAGAAACGTTCAAGCAAATTGTATTAGTCGCCGTCTTCGGGCAACGGGTTGTAAACATCAGGAATTTTGATAGGCAGCTCAGCGACGGGGTAGTTGGAGCTACGAAGACGAAAACGTGGAAACGGATACGGATACAACGTTATTAGAGACGTGTAGAGTATGCTACACTAATATTTTTTTACCTGTAGATGAGTTGTATGCCCTCCATATTTACTAGACGAATTCAGGGTAATTACCAGAGTCACTACCAGTCTTGCACTTCCGAGCGTCCGGTCAATACATCGCCGCTAATCGTGTTTTTCAGGAATAATCTGTGGACAATATGCCTTCCTTGTGTCTTTAGACTCTGCACCAATTATACAAGCACTATGAGAGATAAGAAAACTGTTTGATTTCACGCGTAATTTTTGCTTTTATTGATGAAATAGAAAATATCGACATTTTGTTTTAGCTTAGGAACTAATCACAATGAAATGGATGAGCGAGATATGTGTATCGTTTGGTGTGAGAGAGTGAAAGAGATCGCAGCGTAATGGTGATCGGAACGTCTCGTGGCGGTTCGGTGGTTACACGAATTGCTAATTATCTTTTTCTTACAACAGATATGACGCATAATATTTGAACGTTCTTTCCTTGTCATTACAAACTGCATATACATGTGCGTAGGTATGTAGATAGGTAAATTCTAGTATGTTTTTAGAGCAGTGGTGTTCGTATATAACTACTCTAATATTTCAACTCTCTGATGCTACATGCAAAATTATGTGTATAACATATGAGTTGCTCAAATTTGTTAGTTTACATGTGAAGTGCTCGTAGAGTAGTTTGATGAGCCGTTCTTAACCGATCAACTAAGTTAAACAACGTTGAGAGCGCTGATGGTTGACCGCTAGTGGCATTACTACTGAGCGCTTCCGAGCTTCGAAGGGCGCATTATGCCGCTGGTCTTAGGATGGCAGTCGTTATAGCATGTGCACATTTTGCGAATGCCCTGCTAGCTACCATCCTCATGTAGAAAATGTATCGTCAAGCACCTAACGGCGTGTTCCGACAGATGTCCTTGAAAGCCAATAATTATAGGTTAGTCTGAACATTTTCTACCATATCATCCTTAACCCTCAAGTGAAATAGTGGTGAAAGCCTAGCTTATCAGCAATAAATAAATGACAATAAAGCTTAACATTCGAATACGAGTAGAATACGCTTGGAGAAAATTAATATAGAATGACACAATCAGCTACAGCACACTTCAATTACATAATCAGTTTAAATACTATTTATTAATACACGATAATAAAACAAATTAATGTGTAGTGCACAGAAAAGAGAAAGCAATATATATCTCTATGGCGTTGTGACACATTAGTCACTAATATTAGGATGCAATAATTTGACATACAGGTAGAATACGCTGCAAGCAAACTAATGTGTAGTGACACATAGCCATAGTGCGCATTAGAGTGGATACAATCATTTAATATACAAGTAGATTAGTAAAATACGTTCATGCAGTCCAATACATAGTAACACATTAGACCTGAACACATTGAAATATGTATAAGTTCTATTTGCGTATATTCCTTTCGGGTTCGGGTAATTACTTGAGAAACAGATTCTCACGAAACGCAAAAAGTATAATAATAAAAGTTTTGACACAAATTTGGTACACAGTATAGTAATTAAATAAACAATAACTATAACGGGAGCGAGTTTCCCACGCGTGGCGGGCCAGTTGCCAGTATCCTCATTTCTTTCTATTTCCGCGCACTGGCGGAGGTGTGCAAAGAAAAGCGATCTTCCTCCTATTTAGGCGCGTTCACAGAAAAGAGAAAGCAATATTTTATTCTCTTTGTTTAAGAATAACCCAAAAATTAAGTACGCTAATTACGTAAATTATAAACTAATGATAACCGGGAGTGGTAATAGCTATAATTACGACGCTCTCATTCCAACCTGTGCCGCCACGCCGTGCACACCTGTCTACAGCTCCGCCAGTATCTCCCAGTGAGACCGCAATAGTCCCCGCACTATTGCCGTCTCACTCGGGTCATCGTTCCGACGCTAGTTGCAGACCAGTGCCTTGGAATACGCAGTTCTGACGAAGTTTTGTTTTGTGTGCAGAAGCTGAGCAGCCGCCGAACGCCGTGCAACGTGAGCTACGAGCTCGCCGTGCCGGCGCGCAGAGGCGCTCTAAGACGTCAGGCATTACCACCTACCCAAGTCCCTTGTTTCGTTACAACATCATACCGGGCTGGTGGTCTTGTTTTGACCGCACTTTTCGGTGCGCACTTCACAACTTTACTACTCGACACAACATTGTAACAGTGCGCGTAACAACACACTTTGTGCTGTTAAGCGACGTCGTTCAGGCGTGGGGTAGCGTCAGCCAAACCCGTCTGAACGATCAAATCCGCCATTTGCTGCGGTCGCAGTGTGACACCCTACGGTGACAACGGCCACTGTTGAGTTTTTGGTTTAACCTTGCACCGTGGCCTTTCCCGCTTCACGGGTCAGCCGAAGCAAGCTGGGCTCCGGGATAACTGGCCTTGGGGTCGCCCCTAGTCAACCCCGGAGTAGCGCTTAGAAGCACCCCTCTCCGCCGAGAAAAAAGCTCGGAGAGGGTACACAACTAGGGCACACCCTAGGTACACACTCCCTCTCACACAGTGAGCTCACAAGGTGTGTGAGGGAATTCAAACCCTTGATAGGGCGTCCTGAGTATTCCCCTCAGGATGCAGTCCCGTCCCTCTAATAGTGAGGTGCAGGTCCTTCAGACCTTCGCCCTCCGCCACCCCGATCTGTATGTTGCACATATGCAACTCCTCGAAGAGGAAGCGAGTGCCCGCCTCACGGACACTCTTATTGCTCCCTCCGGGACTTCAATCTCGGAGGCCAACGTCCCTCCTCTGACCCGGTCCTTCTCAGAGGACAGTCCGCTTTCGCCCGCTCCGGGCCCAGACAATAGACGCACGGTGGCAGCCCCTCCCCGTGAGAGGTCTCGCTCGCGCTCACCGATCGGGAGGCCAGCGAGCACCCGTCCCTCCATCGCCGTTGTCGAGCCCACTTCGGACTCCGAAACGGAGATGGAAATAGATCCGAGTCGCGCCTTACGCACTGACTCGGACTCAGACAACGACGGCTATACCGTCGTAGATAGAAAACGCAAGCGTGCTCCTAAAGCCGCTAGTTGCGCAACTTCCGCCCCACCCGCCAAGGCACCCGCTAAGGGCCCCGCCTCCGGCAAGAAGCCGACCCCCGCCCCGCGCCCCGCGTCTCCTCCCTCCGCTCCGGCCACTACTGCCGCGTCCCCTCAGGACGCGAGCGCGCGCTGCGAAAAACCGCCTCCGCCCCTGTTCATTCAGGACAAAACCAAATGGGACATGCTGTCCCGTTTAGTTTCGGATCGTGGGATCCACTACACTAATGCCCGCTCCACGCAGCAGGGCATTAAAGTCCAAGTGTCCACCATCAGCGACCACAGAGCGCTAACAAAACTCCTCCGCAATGAGAGCATAAGCTTCCACACTTATGCGCTCGAAGAGGAGAAAGTCCTCCGAGTGGTCATCCGCGGTGTGCCCAAGGAGGTACATACCGATTCGGTATGTGCCGACCTGAAGGCACAAGACTTCCCCGTACATGCAGTTCACCGCATGTACAGCGGGAAGGACCGCAGTCCCTACGATCTAGTACTCGTAGTACTAGATCGTACACCTGAAGGCAAGGCCATTTTTAATTTAAAAAAGGTCTGTGGCCTCTCAGGACTCGATGTCCAAGCCCCATACAAAAATGGGAGTCCCTCGCAGTGCCATAACTGCCAACTATACGGGCACGCCTCCCGTTTCTGCTTCGCTCGCGCTAGGTGCGTTAAGTGCCTAGGCGATCACGCGACAGCAGCGTGCACTCGCACCCGGGATTCGCCGGACCCACCCAGTTGTGTTCTATGCGGTGCTCAAGGGCATACCGCGAATTACCGTGGTTGCCCTAAAGCACCACGAGTGAACCACAGGGTGGCAAGGCATAGGCCGACCCGCCCCTCTTATGACCGTTACCAACGGGTAAGTCCTAAACTAACGGTAGTACCTGCCTCACAGGTAATACCCGCGCCGCTCCCAGCCCGTAACGCATGGTCTAAACCACCCAGTATGGTTAAGACCGTCGCTACCGCCCGCGCCCCGGCCCGCGCGCCCGCGCCCGCTCCCGCACCCGCCCGCGCCGCGGCCCCTGCCCGCGCACCAGCCCCGGCTCGCCCCGCGCTCCCGGCACCCGCTGCCAACACCGTTCGCGCCCCTCCCCGCGCCGCTTCCCGGCCACAAGCTCCCCCTATGCCATTGATGGCTGCCCCTCTTCAAGAGGCAATCAACCTAGTCAGCGATCTGGCTATGTCGGTTGACATCAATGAGGTACAAGAGCTATTCCACAAGATGCAATACGCTCAATCCCCAGCGGACGTGATCCAATACACATTGGAACACGCAAACTTACTAAGCGCCCTTAAGCGCTTCGTCCCCCAGGCCCCTCCCCAGTACAACCACTATGGGTAGTACAACCGAACGCACGAAACCGCACTCAGTTTCGTTAGCGTCATTTAACGCTAACGGCCTCTTCAGACAACGTGACCTCGTCCACGACTTTTGTTGTACCCACCTAATCGATATCATATGCGTGCAGGAAACCCTTCTAAAACCGGGGAAGGCGAACCCTAGGTTTGCCAATTACAGAACGGTACGTGATGATAGAGTGAACTCCCGTGGGGGAGGCACTCTTATCTATTACAAAAGGTCCCTGCACTGCATTCCCCTACCTACCCCGACTCTTGTTAATATGGAAGCATCTTGTTGCCTCCTAGCTATGACTGGTCATCAACCTATAGTCATAGCGTCCTGTTACCAAGCTTGCTCCAAGCCGATCGTCCGAGCTGACTTAGAAGCATTGTTCTCTTTAGGAAGCGCCGTCCTTCTGATTGGCGACTTCAATAGTAAGCACATCCTATGGAATTGTAACATCAACAATCCCAGAGGTATTGCACTTGAAAAACTAGTAGCAGAACTCAATTTTGACATAATTGCGCCCACTGAGCCCACTCACTACCCTCAAATGGAAGACTTTCGACCTGACTTGCTTGACATGGCACTGCTCAGAGGCGTAACACTTCAGTTACGCTCCATAGAAGTGGTTCACGAGCTTCACTCTGACCACCGACCCATTATACTGCGACTAGGTCCCGACCCAACGACAGACCTCCCCCGCCCCACTAAGACAATAGTGAACTGGAAGCAAGTAGGCGATGCCCTAAAGGCTATCAGTTCACCGGACCTTGACAAGATCCCTGACGACATCCTGACTAAAGATGACGTAACCCTTGCGATCGATTCGTTCACTAATCACCTCTCCACCGTAGTAGGTGCATCCGCAAAGGAGGTCATGGTGCCGGACGACCGGCGCCTTGTCATTCCAGCGGATGTGAGACGATTAGTGACGGAAAGTAAAGCAGTGACCCGACATTACGACTCTTACCCCAGTAAAGAGAACAAAACAAAGAAACGCCACTTTGAACGCATGGTTCAAAGTCGCATGTCTGAGTTGCGTGATCAACAATGGGGTGACAAACTTTCAAACCTCGTGCCAAGTCACCATGCTTATTGGGACTTGGCGCGACGTATGAAAGGTAGTAACCATAACGACATGCCTCCCTTATACAGACCAGTCCCTCTAGTCCCAGCGTTCTTTGACGAAGACAAAGCTGAGTGCCTAGCTGATAGCCTAGAGGCTCAGTGTTCCCCTAACGTAGATCACGTTGACCAAGCTCACCTCGATTCGGTGGATGCTGAAGTCGAACGTAAAAGCTCTGTGGTCACCTCTGAACTCCCACCAATCACCTTAGCGACTTACGCTGAGGTGGCGAGACTGATCAAGGCCCTCCGACCGCGCAAATCCCCTGGTGCCGATGGCATCTCCAACAGGGTTCTTAAAACCCTCTCTCCTCCTCTCATCCATCTCCTAGTCAGCATCTTCAATGCTGCTATGAGCCACTGCTTATTCCCAGACACCTGGAAATGTGCAAATGTCATTGGCATTCACAAACCAGGCAAAAGCTCATCTGACCCCACCAGCTACCGCCCCATCAGCCTCCTCAGTGCCTTAGGCAAACTTTACGAGCGGTTACTTGCAAACCGTCTCCAGTCCCATGCTAAGGAACACCACCTTATCCCAGATGAGCAGTTTGGCTTCAGACCCGGACACTCATGCGTCCAACAAGTGCACCGCCTCACGGAGCACATCATTGAGGGCTTTAACAAGTACCCCAAACCCCAGACAACGCTAGCAGTCTTCCTCGACGTAGCGAAAGCTTTTGACAAAGTCTGGCACAATGGCTTGATTTACAAGCTATACCAACTTGGCGTGCCAGAACGTCTTGTGCTCATCCTACAAGACTTCCTTAAAGCCAGAAGCTTTCGCTATCGCGTGGAAGGCACCCTCTCCTCCCCCCACCCAGTCAGAGCCGGAGTCCCTCAGGGCTCCGTGCTATCACCCATTCTTTTCGCGCTGTATACCAGCGACATCCCACGCTCTCAGCCAGACGTCCTATTAGCCCAATACGCGGATGATACCGCTATTTATACCACTGGGTGGCGTATCAGCAGAAAGTCCATTTTCGCCCTTCAACGGGCCATCACCGAGATCGGTGACTGGTTCCGTAAATGGCGCATCGCGGTCAACCCAGTTAAAAGTGCAGCTATGTACTTTACTGAGAAGACTCGCCCCCGTTACCCGCAACCTTTAACTTTGTTCGACCAACCCATCCCCTGGGTTAGTAAAACAAAATATCTCGGAGTCACCCTTGATCGGAATCTCACCTTTAACGATCATATAACAACCGTCCGTAACAGAGCGGCCTTTGTAATGGGTCGCCTTGGTCCCCTGATTCGCAAAGAGAGTAAAATGTCTCTTAGTAATAAGAAGACACTTTACACTGCCTGCATCCGCCCCATCATGACTTACGCATCAGTAGTGTTTAGTCATGCTAGTGAGGCCCATCTTCATAAGCTTCAAGTCATTCAAAACCGTTTTCTTCGTAGTGCAACCGGCGCTCCGTGGTATATCCGGAACACCGAGTTGCATTGCGACCTAAACCTTCCCTCTTTAGCGCAGTTCAATAAGGACTGCGCCCGCCGATACTTTGATCGAGCGCCCCACCACCCGAACCCATTGGTTGTCCAGGCATCGAACTACTCGACTGCCTCTTCTATTCCATTTTTCAAACCCCCCCGTCGCCGACCACGGCAGGTATTAGACGACCCGGATGACCCCATCGCAGCCATTACATTGGCAGCTTTAGCGTTATCCGCAAGTCGTCGAGGTAAAATCCCCAGGTGTGAGGTAATTAGAGGTCACACAATCAAACACCGAGCTCGCCGGCGAGCTCGAGGCAAAAACAAGGTCACGATAAATTGCTCTCCAAATAGTCAAAGAGTATTATTCAGTAGGGCCCAAATGTGCAACACTGCAGTTGCACAGAGGCATTTTGCTCCGATCCCCCCCATGTCTCTCGACAGCGAGACAAGCCGAGGTCCGAACCACAGTGGTGCCCTTGAGCTCGCTGTCAACCCCTCCTATAATAGCGGTACGTTTTCGGCGTCCGCAGGAGACGGAGGTAGAAAGCGCTTTTCGCCTTCTACGCCCGTCTCGGGAGTATTATATACTCCCGGGCTATTGTAGGGCCAGGCCCTCGCCCAAAACCCGGTGGAGCTGGACGACCGCACAGGCGGTAGCCAGCATCTATGTCCTCCCTAAAAAAAAAAAAAAAAAAAAAGCTATAATTAGTGGACTGTCGTGATCTAGCATTTGGTCCCCTTCTCCAGCTTGAGGTTCAGTCCATGGCATGGTGGAAAGGTTTGTGAATGCTCGCTTGACAAGCTACCACTCTCAAGTAGAAAATCTATAGTCAATCACCTAAATATGCGTATTGACAGCTGTTCTTGAGAGCCAGTAATTAATTGTGAAATTAAAGGCACAGGCGTTCCGACTGTAAATCTGAGTATGTTGGCGCAGTGCAGTTCGCCACTTGTTCTGAAATGCATCTGTTATAGGTAAAAGATATCGTTAAACCAAGTAGGGTCTCGTGGGTGATACGTTTCAATCCAAAAAATATAATTTATGTGCAATTTTTTATATAAGGAAATAATACGCTGTGTGCAAACTAATGTATTCTACTATTGTGTTCTAACTTTCAAGAGAACATAGGGTTTATTCATAGACGCAAAGAAAAAATAAAAGTAAAGGTATTATGAAGATTTTATTTTAAATCGCAGTTATTAAATTTAAAAACTGTGAGGGTCAAGTAAGTGTTGATATTTTTAGAATTGTTATTTTAGTTTGTGCACAGTGCAAAACTAACCTTACTAATAAGTCTCAGTATCTAGTACGGAAAAGCGTCCAGTTCACATAGCTGGAAGAAACAGATTCATTCCTTACTCAAACAAAAAAAATATATATATATTGCATTTAAATAAAAATATATTATTCAAAAAAGGAAAAATTAAACTATAAATTATCTGCAGCATAACATGTCCAATTTTAATTCATTTTCGTACTCCACGACATACAATTTCACGCCAAAAAGCCTTGAGTGTATCGACAAAATGTTGCATATTTAAAATGCATTTAAGCACTTTGATGCTGTTGACTTCAAAGCCTTGTTTTCTGATCAGCCTTTGACCATAGAATACTAACTAGTTACTCTGGCTTCGTAGTGTTTAATGTGAAGTATCTCCAAATGTCACAGAATATGATCTAGCTAGTTAGTAGCTCTGTGAATAGCCAGAGAAAGGCGAATGGGATAAAAACTTAATTTGACAGCAAAATGGTGCACTCACTTTGGCTTTTAGTGTCAAGTGTTCGTGGTTAGTTTTTCTTAGTAAAAAAAGATAAAGACAAATGTCTAAAATGCCGAGTTCTCGGGTGGAAAAGAAAATGTAAACCTTTTTTAGTTGGACTTTGTTGTGTTAAGGCCAGCAATATACAAATACGAGAAAATTGAGGTGAAGCAATGATGGCTCAGTGTCAGTGGCTATGGACTGCCGCGCAGCAGGTCCATGGTCCGAATCCCGCCACGGGCTTGAGCTTCACCGCATGGTGGAAGGGCATTTTGCGAGCCTGGCTAGCGACCACCCTCAAGTAGAAAATCTGTCGCCAAGCACCTAACGGTGTGCCCTTGACAGCCAGTAATTCAAGGATACGCCTATTAACACCTTCGATCATATAATCACCCACCATCAAGTGATGGTAAGTGATCAGGGGTCAAAGGCTTACATATCAGCAATAAAAAACATACTTTGGTGAAGATATTTTAAGTTTTGGTTATCCGGTTAGGTCTAGAATAATAGCTGGCCTGTGTTAAGAACTAGCCATATATAGTTAGGTGTTTGGTGACTGATTGTCTCTTTATTCCTTTATAAAGACATGGCCACATATACAAATGCTTTATAAATATGTTCAATAAGGTACTCTTATTGTGTTTAAGGCAACAACTAAATTGATGGGGACCAAAAGATCCCATATGATAAACAAGGACGAAAACTCTAAGCAGATCCACAATACTCTTGTTTAGCTGTGTTTAGCTTCAAATAAATAAAATACCTCCAGGTCCTACTCATACAATATTAAAGTAGGTATGTCAGCCCTGTCGCGTTCTTGTTGACAAAATACGACTCCCAGCCTCATGTGCAATATTACAAAAACCAGACCCATTACCCTTATTCAAAGAATGTTAGGGTTAAATGTTGTCTGAGCAACGCGTAAACGTAAATTTGTCAAGGCTTATTCGAATTACAACGCCCATGGCTCAAGAGATCAATAAAACATTCAAAAAGTTGATTTGATTCACAAGAGTTTGTATCGTGTCAAATTACAGAGAGACGAATAGGTGGTATCGATAGAAGAGCCAATAATATGTTTTATTTATTATGAAGGTTTGTTTGGTATGTAATGATTTTTCCTTATAAAACTAGTACCTACCTCAAGAAAGTTATGACATATTTACAAAGAATCTACTTTTTATATGTATAAAATGTGACCATGGTTAATGAATCGATCCATTAGCCGCAGTCTACCTGTTAACTTTATTTTTGTGGACTATTAGTACATAGTCTGTGGTCCTGCAGGATGCACTGTAGAAAAAACCCAAATCTAAAATCAGAACTAAAAATACGACACCAACTGTCACTTTGTCACATGTCACGTCTAAAATCTATTTCATGGTTACTTTTAAGAAGCCTGTCAACTGGCACGTATTACGTCGTGATTAGCTAGGAAATGGTACTTAGATGTAAAATTATATAACCTAACCTTTACACTAGGGGGCAGCGTTGCCAGTTTTTTTTTTTTGTCAAGTCGGGAATTTTGAACTTTTTGAGTGAAAATAGCGGGATTCTTTCGTCGAAAGCGGGACATAGTAAACAAACGTATATAATCAGAAGTTTTGATATATATGCAATTTTATTTGAATTAAAATTACGTTTACGCGACAATATATAGCAAAAATACCCACAGAAAATGTATTTAAATAAAATATAATCTTTAAAATAAGTTTACCCTATCGTTAAAAAGTTGAGTCTTATTAGTCTTCAGAATAAAAAGAATAGTAATAAAAATAAAAAAAAAATCCTTCATTAGAAAAATATGGTTCTAAACAATAAATTGCCTGTGGAGTGAGTGTTACAAATTGCAACTTAAATTACAATAAGATAATAATTATTTATAAGAATTACTTATACATGATAGCTGTAGATTGAGCTGGATGAGTAATTCTGCTTTGATTAAATTAACGGAGCATTTATTTCTGGCATCTGACAATTTTAGATTCATGTTAGAAAAAACACGTTCAGGAAAGCATTTTGATGTTGGGATTACTTATGAACGACACTAGTTTAAACATATTATTCCTGGTATCTTTTTTGGAAACTGTTGAAAGAGCTGGTGCCATTTCTGTGCGGTGGTGGCAGTGGTGTCTTTGCAATTTTGGTGGCAGGTGGCCAGTACACACTGGTCTGTGCCACCCACCCACGCTTCATCAGCACACTGCGTGCATGGTCGAGTAATCTCCGAAAAGCAGGACGCCTGTCCCGCGCGGGACCTTTAATTTTGATGTAAAAATCGGGACGTCTGGTCACGCTGCTAGGGCATTCTAGCCCAGGGCATTGGAACATACAGTAAAACAATAAAATGTAAAACATGATCGCTTAGGTATACAGTAGTAGGTAAAAGAATTACCACAAGTTTTGAACCGTTGAATCTTAAAACTGTATTAAGAATTTATACTAGCCGCAAAATTTATACCTAATATTCCGAAGCTCTATTTTAAACTCAATTCCATGATACATTTTCTGAATGAGTATTCAAAACTGAATTACTCTTGAAAGAAAGGTAGATACTTATATACAATAATTTTGTATTCATGAATCTTGTCGGCAAACGTGACATGTTTGTAAAAACAATATGAAGTATAGACAAGACAATCTAGTCTAGAGATGGCATTATTATTTCTTCTCACTAGCTCGAAGTAGTATTGTTTATCATTCGAAAGCTACGTGCAAAAGTGATTTTTAACCGCTACCGTGGAAACCGTATTTAAATTGAGACCTTAATAATAAATAAAATACATATTCTTTTTTAATACCCATTGTAAGTTTCAGTTTAAATCATTATGTAAATAAACACGAATTTATTATATTATTGAAGCTGTTTTATTGCACCTAGTATTTTCGTCGCTGTAGTGAAGTGAAAAATGTTGTTTCGCTCGGTAGCAATTTATTCTGCGTGTCGTATATATGAAACATTCGCTAAGCCCAGGATTCTATAATTAAACAGCTCGCTTCACTCATGGATATAAGAGATGTATCAAAATCGTTTGGTACCAAACTTGGGTTAGGCATTCATTAAGTTTGTACGATCAATGTTTTCATGGTCCATTACTTTGAACAGTTATTAAAAATAAGCATTCTAAGAGTAAAATCTGCTTGCGTTTAAACATAACTACTAGTTAAGTCATAAACCAATTTCGTTTGCTCGCAAATATGATCAGGCAATAATAGTAAGGCAATAGTAATAATAGCAATAAAATTCGTTCACTTCTTGCTAAATAGATGACGCGCGAGCGACCACTAATTGCACAAAATCAACCGGCCTTACTTTTCGTATTCAGAGATGTAACCAGTTGGTCTTAGCTAAGATCGCACTCAATTTATGGCAGAGTTTTTTAATAGTGAAACATTTACCAGTTTTGTTCATTTCTGCAGCATGACATACAAAAGAAACGACAAGAACAGCAATACTTAAAATGTCATTGGAGTGAGTCATACAAAATATTTGATACGTATACCTATTATCATGTAGCAACATCGTGATTGTAGGTATAACATGAAATTTCTTCATCGCTCATTATAGCAGTATTTTTGATCGTAATCTTAAATTTCGTAAAATGCAATAGCTGTTTGAAACGTCGGGATAAAATAATGAAAAATATACGCGATTTAAACCGTTTAAAGTTGTTTAATTACTAGCTGTATAAATTTTCTTTAGATGATGTTCTTAGATTTAAGATACTTTGAAAAACTAATCTAAAGGTTAACATTCAATCTATAAGCTACGCTTGGTGACTCGTCTCTTGCTAAATAAGACAGGCCAAAGAAGTCGATTTCCACGACTTGGCTTAGCATAGCAGCTTAAGTGTATATTTTAGACGAACGCCCCCATACAAAACGCAGCTCCAATCTCATTTTAATAATAGCGAATAAAACTCAATGATTTTTTACCTACGTAATCACTACCACAATATCTAGGTTTGTGATGCATCAGATTTTCATTAAATTATACAGTTTTGAAATTACACTAGCTCAAAACCTCGTCATTTTAGATATAGAGAGACCCAACTTCAAGCATCTCTTTCAAGAAAAATAAGCATGTTTTTAATATTTCTATTGCACCACAAACATGGGGAATATAATGAACTTTCTAAAATGGGAAGTTATTTATACCTGTGTACTTTACTTTTTAAATAAATCTGGAGTTACGAATAACTGGCTCAAACTCCTAAAAACGAGTGCTATATACTAAACGCTATAAAAAATAAAATTGTCCAAAAGAAAAAGAATTTAAGCCAGAAACGATAGGTCTAATAATACACTATATTTACATGCGAGTTTATTTTTATAACAAATTGAGTTTATATAAAAGTTCACGCTTTGGCTGGCGGGTATATGTCCTTAAGCGCTCCAAATATGTCTGAATACAAATATGAGGCTTCGCACTATATATTTTGACAAGTGAAAGCATTAGTTCACCCTTAGACTTGTCTCTGAATCTCAGCCATATAGTTGTCTATCCCAAATCGTTATCCAGGTTCATTCTTATAAAAAGAAAACTTATATACTGACTGGCTAAAAGCACAAATTAAGCATTTTTATCAAATTTATGTATACCCTGTAATAATATAAAAGTGGATTGTACAGACCTCACCATGCCCAGCTCAATGAGAAGAGGTGAAACACCTCAAAACAGTTATATTCTCTCCTTACACTTATTAATGCAGTTGTTTTATTAATATATCACGCGTGTCTGCTTCAATTTTCGTAGCTAAGTACATTAGTTGGATATTTTCTTTAATTTTATTTGTACGATACGAGTTATATTTGTACCTATCAAAATTTTATATTTATATAGTTTTATATGTGTCATATTGTATTTGTCACATGATTTGAAATGCATTTAACACCAGTAAACATAACAGGGTAATGTTATCTATACAGTATTTCAACTTCATAAAAATGGACGAAACGCGAGTTATACCTACGCGCCTCGATCTCGGCCTGCTCTCAGTACGCAAACAGTCGCGTCTGCGTCACAGTGACGAATGGACGGTGTGTTATATTTTTAACAATAACCGCGTGATATTTTCACTAAAAATAAGTTCATGTACATATTTAATATGACGAATAGGATATTATATTGTGCTGTTTTTGGTTGCATGGATTCGTCAATAACGCATCCAGAGATAACTTTTTTTAGATTACCTGGAAACTCTGAAAGGTAAGACCATAACATAATTTTACTAACTAAATAAAATATAATAATACCTTTTATTAGTATGTAGGTACATAATGTGTGTCTGTTTAATGGATAAGTATTTCCTTTTATCTTCCGAAATAAAAGATATCTGGATTAATAAAATAAGTAAATGGAGTACCTAAAGGAAAGTAATTGACACGAGTGAAATAGGTAATTATAGGCGGTTTATGAATCATGATATGGTAGGTACGCTTGTGTTAAAATCTTGGGTCATGTCATGTGTGATTTGTTGTTAGTTTGTATACTACAAAGTAATGACGTGGTATTTTATTATTAATAATACCTAGTTGTTAATTGTACTGTATGTATAAATAATACTATAAAAATAAATTTGACCGTCTGTCAGTGACAGACAGAGAGAAAAATAAATTTGACCGTCTGTCAGTGACAGACAGACGGTCAAACTCATATTTTTCTAGTATCATTTACTATATTTAGTAGATAGTTGAAATTTTCTCAGATTAAGTATTTCTGCTGCTGCTATAACAACATATAACTAATAAAGCAAATTTATAAGGCCGATTTGTTATTCAAACATAAACATGTTTTTTTTACTTAAATCTACCAATAAAAAAATAAGCATTTTTATTGAACACTTCCTATTCAATTCACAAAGTATTTTATGTGTTTATATAAAAAAAGTTTATTTACAATCACAAAACTAAATGGAAACACTAAGCAAATGTAATTAAAATGCTGGAGGCGGGCAGCCCTATCGCATGTTTACGTACCGCGCGGCTGCAGGTAATTATTTCGAGGACAGGGCTGAGTTAAGATACTATATAGATAATATTACCGTGACATAAGCCTGTTCTTAGTGTTCTTAGGGTTCCGTAAAAGGAACGGAATCTTATTACTGAGCCTCGACTGTTTGTCTAAATAGATGACGCGCGAAGGGCTATTCTTCGAATTTGGGCTTTGGGGGGCTATATTCAATTTCTTTGAAGGGCTATTTTTGGAATCTTAATATGTCACTGGTATTAAATTTTTGCATTGGAAATTATCTAACAAATAACAATAATAACGACTATAATGAAAGATGGTCCCGATACAAGAAACGTGTTATATAACGATTTTTGTGTTGGCTCTAGCGTAAAAACAAATATGTTCGTCAAACTAAATATGATTTAAATCCAATTTCTAGTTAATATTATAAAATTAAAATTATTAATGATGACGCAACCTTATAATTTTATTATTGGTAGCTTTGAAATAACGCCTGCTCTGCTGATTACATTACAAAATTACAAATTTACGAGAGAAAAATATATGTGCGGGATTCGAACCCGCGTCTGATATTATAATTATAAAGTTGCGTCATCATTTACGAGTTTAAAGCCAAATACAAAATTGGTCCTGTTTGTAGTACAACGTAAGTTGAACTATAGGTGTCGTTCCATCCCCATACGATGGTTGAAGAACGAGAGCAAAAATTAGAGTTATGAGTCACAATGTCATGTTAGCTCAGTCGTTTAGAGCATACCCCGGCTTTAGGGGTGGATGAACGCGGGTACGGATTCCGCACATGACTATAATTTTTCTCTCGTATTTTTTTTTAAATTTTGTAATATAATCCGCAAAGCAGGCGTTATTGCAAACATAACAGTATTTAAATCTATTTAATTAGTGTCTCGTACGTAGAATCTCAAACTGTAATTAAAAACTGACAATTTCGTGATACAATCTGGTTTGGTATAGAATCTTTCCCTATAGATTCCACATAAGTATTACCCCTACCCAATACAGTTGCACTGTCACCTTTCCTCCGAAGCATTTGTTCTTGTGTTTGTTTCACCCAAGTATCTTGATTTGTATTCAATACTATGTGTGCAATAACGCATACTCTGCGGATTAAATTACAAATTTATGAGAGGATAAATGTAAGTCATGTGCGGGATTCGAACCCGCGTTTGTATAACGTAAGTTGAACTATAAATGTCACTCCACCCCAATACGATGGTTAAAGAACGATAGGAAAAAATTTAGTTATGACTCATTTTCATGTCAGCTCAATTGGATAGAGCATACCCCGGCTAAAGGGGTGGATGGACGCGGGTTCGAATCCCGCACATGACTTAAAATTTTTCCTCTCGTAAATTTGTAATTTAATAATCTTCATTTGTTACACAACCTGCTACAAGCCTAAAGATTTTGATTTATTACTAGTGTTCCCCTTATTTGCACAATACTGCTAGAAGGCGGAATAATCTGACCCTAAATTGGTACCCGCTAGTATGGAATCATGATGAAGACAGAGTAGTTAAATAGTGGTAAATGTTTGGAAAACTTAGACTTTAAGTAGTTTAATAGACGATGCTTTATCAAACGACTTGTTGGTCTTTATATATTTGTGGTTAATCTTGATACATTTAAAATCCGTGTTCAAATAATATATATTTATAAAGGAATTTAAAAACGCTTTAAATTATTTTCTACATAAAACTGTGATTTATATTATGTGCCACCGGTTGGTACATATAATAAAAAACATACCGATTTACAGTTTACTAAAATACCGTTCATGCAGGTTGGCCTTAACTGTTACAAATACAGCAATTTCGCAGAACCATTGTGATCGGATGACGCATTAAATCTATAGACCATTGAAATTCATGAATGGGTTTCAGATTATTTATTTGTCACAAGTTATTGAATATTGGTATAACAAGAGTTTGTAATAGTTTGATAAAATAACACACATAATAAAATAAACGTTACTTAATTAAGGATTGGATTAGCAGCCGCATGCATTGCTTATGTTTTCAAATCCTCAATCAATCATATTATAGAATATAGAACTGACCATATTTTCTCCAATATGCAACAGATACATTTCCTATTAGTACTGATTTGATAGTCCACACCTAAATAAATTGAACTCTTTAAACCTAAACGTCGAATATACTTGTGCTCCTGCTCGAGGCTAGAAACGGAGTGATATCCACGCTCACGACAAGAGAGTTTTTACGAGGAACAGATAATATTCAAAATACTTTGTTTTGACTAATCAAAACAAAAAAATCAAGTTATTTATATCGAATCCAGACTAGACAGTAAGCGTGGGGAGATCAATTTAACAAAGCAGTCCGTCCACGGATTTTGAAAGGTCCTAAGTCGCTCATAAATTCAACAAACTCAACATAACAATTACAATTTTCACTGGGCAGTAAGTATAAACAAAACTTAAGTATTGTGACAAATCACTGGTCAAATAAACTCGAAAAATATATAAATACTATAACCGTAGAATCACACGGACGTAATAATACAATCTAACTAACTTTGCTGCTTGCGTACCTAACAATAAGGCTGGCTGCACACTCCTCGTTAACGAGTGACGGTTCAGTAGATATTGCATACTGTTAAGCGGAAGATGGATTGGTTTACACTTCCGAGCGAGTCGGGCAATCCATTTTAAAGCGGTTTAGATACATAGGGGAGATAAGGGCAGGATAACTGGGAAGATAAAAATTTACGGCACATCTAGGAAGCGGAAGCCAATGTTTTATTTTTGTATTGGTTCAAGGAATTTTGAGGGTAATGAGTTTGAATATTTTAACATTGATTTGTTTTTCTCAAAGCAAATTGTAGACTCTCTTTTGCGATTAAACCTGTTATAAATTGTATAGATTTCGAGGTAATAAAAATACATTATGTTGCCTATGATGTTACTCCAGAACATAAGTAATCATTACTCTAAGTTTCATCAAGACTGATCAAGAGATGGGGATTATGCTTCACCGCAGAGTGGAAGGACGGGCTAGTTTTATCCATCAAGTAAAAAATCTGTCGCTAAGCTCCCAACAGTGTGTTCTGGCAGCAGACCTTGAGCGCCAGTAAATTACAGGTACTTACATGAGTTAGTTAGGTAATTACAGTACTACAACAGACTGGCCAAACTATTACCAAACCAAAATTAGTCCTCCTACACATTTTTTAAGCTTTCCTTTATCATCATTATCCTACCTTTATCCTACATTTGGGGTCATTCAAATATGTTTTATATGTTACCTCTAACAGGCTGGCTATCTTGATCTAACTAAAATATAATTGTTGGTAGTAATAGCTTTTGGTTAAAACGGTTGTTATGATAGCTCCAATAAAAGAGCCTTGTGCTCCAATAAAGGTGCCGTGCTAGAATGTAGTCAACAACGATGCTGGTTCCCATTTTTAACCCCGTATATGAATTTTACGATTATAAAATGGAGATACGAAAACTTTATAGATTATCAACCGGGAACCGTATGTATAAAAAATACTTTGAGCAAATTTAATGAATACTACTACGAGTATAAATGCTCGGGACGTATTTGAATTTTACGATCATTTAATGGGGATGTGAATACCTCTATAGATTATCGAACCGTATATGTTAAACAAATCTTTGAGAAAAATAATGGATTTATAGTTTATACTAGAGCACAGAAATATTTGTATATTAAGACCAGAGAACGGGGATTTGAAAATCTATATATTATAGATTCTCATGCGGGAACCGTATAAAAACTTGGAGAAAAATAATGGATTCAAACTTTATACTAGTGCAAAGTGTTTAAATTTTACAATCATAGAATGGCGATATGAAAACCTCTATAGATTCCCATCCGGGAACTATGTTATAAAAATACTTTGAAAAAAATAATGGATTGGTAGTTTATACTAGTGTACAGACGAGCCCAAAAGCACTTAGTCTATATTGAAGCTGCCAAATTTGAAAACCAAGTCAAAGAAGAGCTCCAATATTTCAAAACGTTTTCATTGGAATCGGACTGTCACAGAATGAAGGCTAAAAAAACGTCGGTATTTCAAACATGGCGGAACTCGATCGCGAAACAATCAACAGATTTGCTGCCGAACCGGGTCCAGATGGTTTTTTGATTCACTCACTGCTTCCGATTTGATGAACATACATCTACGAGTACATGTTATTTTCATCGAATTGGTTGGATTATAATTTGCTATAGATTATGTTGAGTTAAGTCTTGTAAGATTTTGAATTCAAAGATATTAAATGATATTAAAGATTGATGAGGTGTGATGTAGGCATAATCATTAATACCATATTTATTCAATAAGTTTAAAAATCATCATCATTACTGCAAGATTTTAATTTCTTGGACGCTGACAATATAATATTTTATTTACTTGAAAATAAATCATTACATTTCGGTGGGCGTACCAGATTGCCATTCTTAGGGTCGTAATTGATTGAATAAAAAACACTACTTAGCTTAACTTTTATTTTATGCCAGACTTAGCTTAGCCTGAGTTTAACCTTTGACCACTACCTCACCTGATGGTATGTGATGATGTGGTCGAAGATGTTGTTCAGGCTTACCCTGAATTGGCTCTCAAGGACAGCCGGAACACACCGCTAGGTGCTTGGCGACAGATTTTCAAAACCTAGGAAAAGAAATTTGTTAAAATTAGCGATAGTGCGCATGACCCACAGCACGGTTCACTCTTTACCACTAGACGCAGTGGCAGCACTGCTGCGGGTGGGCAGATGTTGCATTGGCTTGAACTATGCGTGGCAGGAGTATTTGAATATATTCTGGCCTGTCTGTTTTATCCTAAAATCTACAGAAGAATTGAAGCATAAATCGTTTTTTGCTTTCGGGTGTAAAACATATGTATAGGACGAGTTTATTTTTAGAGATCAGTCGTGCTGCGCTGCCGCTTTTTGAAGCTGTGATGGCTCAGTGACATTGGCTGTGGACTGCCGCGCAGCAGGTCCATGGTTTGAATCCCGCCGCGGGCTTGAGCTGCGCCGCAGTGTGGAATGGCTTTTTGCGAATGCCCGCCTGGCTAGCGACCACCCTCAAGTTGAAAATCTGTAGCCAAGCACCTAACGGTGTGTTCCGGCAGCAGTTCTTGAGAGCCAGTGAAATAACATGCACATGAGACTTAACAACTATGTCTCAAGGTGACGGGCGCAGTGCAATTCGTCACTTGTGATGAAAAGCATCTGTTATAGGCAGAGGTAAGCGATGTTAAATCAGGTGGGCCTCGCCCTTCTTCCGTCACAATAACATAAAAAAAACTGGAAATGAAAATTTTAATGTAGAATACTCTATGGTACGCAGTAGATTTGACTTTGCTATTCTCGCAATGTAGGTGGGCTATGGTACACCTAAGATGAAGTTTTGAGTATGAAAATTCAAATATTTAACTTATATTTTTAAAACTATTGATCCGATCGTGCTCAAACAAACGGAAAACGATCGAGAATCGCGGCCCGCGTGTATTGATGGGAGGAAAAACTAAATTTTTAACATCTACTATTGAATTAACAAACAAATGTTAATATCTTTTTGACTATTGATCCTATTAACTAGAAACAAGCGTGGAACGGTCCCCTATTGTTGTCCGTAACTATTAAAATAAACAAGACGCATACATATTTAATAATAATACATAGGATTTTATCATACACAATGAAAAATATGAAAAATAAATTACCCAACAATAATACTTGCACATAGTTATTCTATTGCCATCTGATTCTATGAAACTCTTATAATGGAAACATATTTACCAAGCTCTGAAGTATTTGATCAACAATATCATTAATATTTCATAGAAATTATTTGAAGGTATAGTAATTACCTGCCTAAATGCTATAATAATGGACGCTTGCGCACTAGCATATATTCTCAAAATATCCACACTGTGCATTACGTATTTCTAAGTACCATATAATAGGGGGAAAGGCAATTATCACCTGCTGGACACATGACAAAAACATTTGTATTGCTCCTCAATGTTTTTGTTCGAAAATTCTAAATCATCTCAAAATTAACATACTGCAGTTTCTTATTGTTAAAATCTATATTTGCGACCCCGATTGTGTAGGGGATCACACTTTCCTACAGGTAAAACGCGTTGAAAATTACTATTGAATGTGAAACGTGGCTTTTTTGAAGTAATTGGACCTACCTACCTTTTACAGATCAATAAAATATGATTTTTCTTTCAAATATTTATTTTTGAATTACATACATTTACCAAATCACCAAAATCGTATCGCATTCTGTAAGTAAAGCTGTATGCCGCCGTCTGGAGCGATTTTTGAATGCTGCATCGGACCTGCACCAATTACTGAGAGGCCGCCGCGACATTCCCTCCGCTCCAGCTTTTAGATTGAATTTCTAGAATTACGATGACAATTTTCGGACTATAAGGAATGTACGGGAAAGGAATGCAACGGAACAGCTTGGGTTAGACCTATTAAGAGATATATTTCTAGTGGATGTAGCTAGGTTTTAGATAGACTGTATTGTATCAGCTGGATTGTCCATAACTAAACACAGTCTCCCATTTAAAGGAGGATTTATAGCAATCCAAGCTTGGCAGCCGTTTTAGGGATCGCAGTGCAAGAAGCAGTATTTCAGAAAGTGCTACTGCCCACAGAATATATGTAGTTACATATTTACCCTTAGTCTCCTATTACGACAACCATGGGGGATATCATTCCATCCCAGCACCCGACGGGCGAATAAAGGTTTTTAATTTTGAAAAGCGCTCGTAGCCAAGTTTGCTTAGCCATTCTGAATTGATCAGCAAAGTTAAGCAACGTCCGCCGCGGTCATGAGTTGGATGGGTGACCGCTGGTTGGGCATTACTACTGAGCGCTTCCGTGCTTCGGAGGGCACGTTAAGCCGTCGGTCCCGGTTGTTGTCTTAGGATAGCAGTCGTTACAGCATGGTGGTAGGGCACTTTGCAAATGCCCGCCTGGCCAGCTACCACCCTCAAGTTGAAAAATCTGTCGCCAAGCACCTAACGGTGTGTTCCGGCAGCTGTCCTTGAGAGCCAGTAACTCTAGGTTAGTCTGAACAACATCCTCGACCACATCATCACTTACCATCAGGTGAGATAGTGGTCAAAGGCTAACCTATCAGGCATAAAAAAAAAAAAAAAAAACACTCAATAATATTGTAACATAACCGACGTGTATATCCGCAAGATATTTAACTTAAAATCACAACCTTTTATGCAGGCCAATTACGACGAATCGTTCAACTCTAACTTTCTAGTTTTTGGTAAGGCAGTAAAACCTTTTGAAACATCGGTATGTAAGCAATATTGATCGCTTCACTTAACCTCTTCAGTATGTAATGCCGTTCTGTCGCGAGTGCTTGTGTTAAAACAGTTCTCGTATAGTTTAAAAACTTCACTGACACATACATTTTCTAAGGAATCAACACTCGGATGGAGTGGATAGCCACACTAGGATACCCTTTGATGTGGGTGCACTAATTTATCCCAAAGTATATTTATTCAGACTTCATTACAATTATTTAGGGTAATAATTAGAAATTATTACGATAGAAACCTGTTTGGAATGTCAAATAAACATTGTAACGAAGCCTAACAAGGACCTATGAATAATAACCTGAAAATGAATGATAAGGATTGAACAAATAATATACATATGAAAAAATATAAGCTTACTTGAATTGTAAAAGAAAGTGTGGAACAAACACTTTGAAATGTACATGCACTTGTATCACAAATATGTACAGTTAATGTATATTTTTAGCTCACAAAAACTTGTCAACATCCTTGCACGTAAGTTTACATAAAACATTACAAAATTATTTCTAAGTTAATGTTGTCTTAGGTTTTCGCGATTGTTACACATAGTAATTAAACAACTTTAAACGGTTTAAATCGCGTATATTTGTCATTATTTTTGTCCCGACGTTTCAAACACTTTGCAGTGATCGTGGTCACGGGGTGACTAATTGATTTTATTTGTCACATGAGTTATTAAGAAATTATTTGGTCTACCGTCAGAAATTTTTATATTAATCATAACGTTCCCTATTCACGCAGTATTCGCTCACGGTGTCCAGAGGTCTTGCAGATTTGTGTCGGCCATGAGATTTAATTAATTTAATAACAGGATCCCAAGCAGGTGGTACTTGCCAACCATCATCTCTATTGAAATTTGGGTACTTTTTGATTTCAATTGCCTCGCGTAACATTCTTGGCATAAACCGGGTCTCTCTGGCAAGGATTTGTGGGTTGTCGAACCGAATGTAGTGGTTGGGTTTGTCCTGGGCATGTTCACAAACCGCAGACTTGGTCGAGCGTCTGTTCTTCATGTCAGCAATGTGTTCTTTTACCCGGATACCAACGCTCCTCTTTGTTTGCCCAATGTATGACAGCCCACATTCACAATCAAGTTTGTAAACACCTGCATCTTGTAGGGGAATATTGCACTTAACAGGTCTTAAAAATTGGTTGATCTTCTTGTGCGGCTTGAAGTAAGTTTTTATTGAAGCTCGTCTTAAGATATTACCAATTTTGTCTGTGACACCCTTGATGTAAGGTAAGATGGCAGGTTGTCGCTCAACTGTGGCAGGCTTGGGCCGGCTTCTGTGACGCATACGTGGGAGCTTGTGATTATTGCTTCGCAGTACTTGTTTTACATACTGAAGCTCCTCCTTGAGATGGTCAGTGTCGCAGATGCCATGTGCTCTCTGTAACAAAGATTTGCCTACGGTAGCCAACTGACATGGATGGTGATGGGAGTTACCATTGAGATATTTATCTGTATGGGTGGGTTTCCTATACACTGTATGACTTAGGGAGTTGTCAGGATTCCTGATGACTAAAACATCAAGAAAAGCTAAGCATTTATTGACCTCAGGCTCCATTGTAAATTGAATTTTGTTATGTAAAGAGTTTAGATGGTTAAGAAATGCAGAAACTTTATTACTGGGGAGGATGGTAAAAGTATCATCTACGTACCGTTTATAGATCTTCGGCATAGCCACAGCTGTGGAAAGAGCTCTCTCCTCGAAGTCCTCCATGAAAATATCGGCAACAACGGGGGAGACTGGAGAGCCCATAGCTACACCATCAATCTGTATGTAGAACTTATTTTCCCAGAATAGATAGCCAGATGTTAGGCAATGTTCCAGTAATTCTGCATATTCCATGGGAAGGTCATTCTCACTAAGTCTTTTCTTGACAATTTCAATGCAATCATGTACAGGTAGGCTGGTGAATAACGACTGTACATCAAAGCTGACCATAACTTCATCATCAGTCAGTTGTAGATTTTTCATTTGACTGACAAAGTGGTAAGAATCCTTGACAAGCGCACTAGTTTGACCGCGAAGTGGAGACAGTATCTTAGCAAGGTGTTGAGCTAGTTTGTATGTTGGTGAGTCAATTTGGCTTACGATTGGGCGCAAAGGAACGTCTGTCTTGTGTATTTTTGGTAATCCATACAGTTTTGGTGGTTTCACACACGAAGGTACCAGTGCCGTGACGTCTAACCCAAGAGTATCGGAGTATTTACAAATTATTTCCTTAGTTTTTGTTACCATTTTAGCTGTTGGATCGCTTTTTACTGGTTTATATGTGCTTTCGTCCGACAAAAGTTCTTTTATTTTTAGGTTATAATCCGACGTATCCATGATTACAGTGGAATTACCTTTATCTGCTCGAATAATGGTTATGTCTTGGTTCTTGCGTAGGTTGGTAAGTTCAAGATATTGTTCACGAGGTAGATTCGGTGTGGGCGCTTTACTTCGACGCAAAACAGCAGAGATATCTTGGCGTAACGCTTCCAAATCTTCCTTTTTTATACTGTTTTTGGCAAGACAATGTTCCACAGAGCAGATTATCTCTTCAAAAGGCACTGATCTTGGGGAAACCGCGTAGTTCAATCCATTTTCGAGGGCCTGAAGGGCGACCGGATTTATAGTTTGTTGCGATAGATTTATGACACTATCAGCTGTTTTTGACGGTCGCGAGGTTACGCTTCGTTCCAAATTTGGCAATTGCTTTGTTGCAAGTTTTTCATATTTTATGATTTTACGCTTTTTGAACTCGTCATATTTAGCGGCAGCGCGATTATTAGTTGTTTGCATGCATTTTTGGAAATCCGATGCTGATAGTGCTTTTTCTAACTGAATGGATTGAATCTCAATGGTTTGGTTGATTTTGTAAATATCAAAACGATGTTGGCGTATGCTTCGACATAATAATTTCTTACTTGTTTGACGGAGTATGTCGGCGCTTCCAGTAATGTCCTTTTTTGGGGATATTCTCACGCACACTGGTATGATATTATTATCCCTACATCGCTTGAGGAAGTTAAGCGATGTTAGGAGTCTCACGCGCTTGATCTTGAAGTACTCCCACTGTCTTATTTCAGTTGCTGTTTTCGGCCCGTATACCGTAACATAATGTTGTCTTAGGTTTTCGCGATTGTTACACATAGTAATTAAACAACTTTAAACGGTTTAAATCGCGTATATTTGTCATTATTTTTGTCCCGACGTTTCAAACACTTTGCAGTGATCGTGGTCACGGGGTGACTAATTGATTTTATTTGTCACATGAGTTATTAAGAAATTATTTGGTCTACCGTCAGAAATTTTTATATTAATCATAACGTTCCCTATTCACGCAGTATTCGCTCACGGTGTCCAGAGGTCTTGCAGATTTGTGTCGGCCATGAGATTTAATTAATTTAATAACAGGATCCCAAGCAGGTGGTACTTGCCAACCATCATCTCTATTGAAATTTGGGTACTTTTTGATTTCAATTGCCTCGCGTAACATTCTTGGCATAAACCGGGTCTCTCTGGCAAGGATTTGTGGGTTGTCGAACCGAATGTAGTGGTTGGGTTTGTCCTGGGCATGTTCACAAAGATTAATATAAAAATTTCTGACGGTAGACCAAATAATTTCTTAATAACTCATGTGACAAATAAAATCAATTAGTCACCCCGTGACCACGATCACTGCAAAGTGTTTGAAACGTCGGGACAAAAATAATGACAAATATACGCGATTTAAACCGTTTAAAGTTGTTTAATTACTATGTGTAACAATCGCGAAAACCTAAGACAACATTATGTTACGGTATACGGGCCGAAAACAGCAACTGAAATAAGACAGTGGGAGTACTTCAAGATCAAGCGCGTGAGACTCCTAACATCGCTTAACTTCCTCAAGCGATGTAGGGATAATAATATCATACCAGTGTGCGTGAGAATATCCCCAAAAAAAGGACATTACTGGAAGCGCCGACATACTCCGTCAAACAAGTAAGAAATTATTATGTCGAAGCATACGCCAACATCGTTTTGATATTTACAAAATCAACCAAACCATTGAGATTCAATCCATTCAGTTAGAAAAAGCACTATCAGCATCGGATTTCCAAAAATGCATGCAAACAACTAATAATCGCGCTGCCGCTAAATATGACGAGTTCAAAAAGCGTAAAATCATAAAATATGAAAAACTTGCAACAAAGCAATTGCCAAATTTGGAACGAAGCGTAACCTCGCGACCGTCAAAAACAGCTGATAGTGTCATAAATCTATCGCAACAAACTATAAATCCGGTCGCCCTTCAGGCCCTCGAAAATGGATTGAACTACGCGGTTTCCCCAAGATCAGTGCCTTTTGAAGAGATAATCTGCTCTGTGGAACATTGTCTTGCCAAAAACAGTATAAAAAAGGAAGATTTGGAAGCGTTACGCCAAGATATCTCTGCTGTTTTGCGTCGAAGTAAAGCGCCCACACCGAATCTACCTCGTGAACAATATCTTGAACTTACCAACCTACGCAAGAACCAAGACATAACCATTATTCGAGCAGATAAAGGTAATTCCACTGTAATCATGGATACGTCGGATTATAACCTAAAAATAAAAGAACTTTTGTCGGACGAAAGCACATATAAACCAGTAAAAAGCGATCCAACAGCTAAAATGGTAACAAAAACTAAGGAAATAATTTGTAAATACTCCGATACTCTTGGGTTAGACGTCACGGCACTGGTACCTTCGTGTGTGAAACCACCAAAACTGTATGGATTACCAAAAATACACAAGACAGACGTTCCTTTGCGCCCAATCGTAAGCCAAATTGACTCACCAACATACAAACTAGCTCAACACCTTGCTAAGATACTGTCTCCACTTCGCGGTCAAACTAGTGCGCTTGTCAAGGATTCTTACCACTTTGTCAGTCAAATGAAAAATCTACAACTGACTGATGATGAAGTTATGGTCAGCTTTGATGTACAGTCGTTATTCACCAGCCTACCTGTACATGATTGCATTGAAATTGTCAAGAAAAGACTTAGTGAGAATGACCTTCCCATGGAATATGCAGAATTACTGGAACATTGCCTAACATCTGGCTATCTATTCTGGGAAAATAAGTTCTACATACAGATTGATGGTGTAGCTATGGGCTCTCCAGTCTCCCCCGTTGTTGCCGATATTTTCATGGAGGACTTCGAGGAGAGAGCTCTTTCCACAGCTGTGGCTATGCCGAAGATCTATAAACGGTACGTAGATGATACTTTTACCATCCTCCCCAGTAATAAAGTTTCTGCATTTCTTAACCATCTAAACTCTTTACATAACAAAATTCAATTTACAATGGAGCCTGAGGTCAATAAATGCTTAGCTTTTCTTGATGTTTTAGTCATCAGGAATCCTGACAACTCCCTAAGTCATACAGTGTATAGGAAACCCACCCATACAGATAAATATCTCAATGGTAACTCCCATCACCATCCATGTCAGTTGGCTACCGTAGGCAAATCTTTGTTACAGAGAGCACATGGCATCTGCGACACTGACCATCTCAAGGAGGAGCTTCAGTATGTAAAACAAGTACTGCGAAGCAATAATCACAAGCTCCCACGTATGCGTCACAGAAGCCGGCCCAAGCCTGCCACAGTTGAGCGACAACCTGCCATCTTACCTTACATCAAGGGTGTCACAGACAAAATTGGTAATATCTTAAGACGAGCTTCAATAAAAACTTACTTCAAGCCGCACAAGAAGATCAACCAATTTTTAAGACCTGTTAAGTGCAATATTCCCCTACAAGATGCAGGTGTTTACAAACTTGATTGTGAATGTGGGCTGTCATACATTGGGCAAACAAAGAGGAGCGTTGGTATCCGGGTAAAAGAACACATTGCTGACATGAAGAACAGACGCTCGACCAAGTCTGCGGTTTGTGAACATGCCCAGGACAAACCCAACCACTACATTCGGTTCGACAACCCACAAATCCTTGCCAGAGAGACCCGGTTTATGCCAAGAATGTTACGCGAGGCAATTGAAATCAAAAAGTACCCAAATTTCAATAGAGATGATGGTTGGCAAGTACCACCTGCTTGGGATCCTGTTATTAAATTAATTAAATCTCATGGCCGACACAAATCTGCAAGACCTCTGGACACTGTGAGCGAATACTGCGTGAATAGGGAACGTTATGATTAATATAAAAATTTCTGACGGTAGACCAAATAATTTCTTAATAACTCATGTGACAAATAAAATCAATTAGTCACCCCGTGACCACGATCACTGCAAAGTGTTTGAAACGTCGGGACAAAAATAATGACAAATATACGCGATTTAAACCGTTTAAAGTTGTTTAATTACTATTTCTAAGTTATTTTAAAATTTTTGAATAAAAAATACAGTATTACAAGTTCTTTATAAAATTACAATGATTAAAATAAAAATGTATCATGACGGTAGGTGAAATAAAATTTCTTATTTGTGTTGTGCAGTCAGAAACATGCATCCGCAGAGTTTTTGTTTAGTTTAATGATAATGGTGTGCGTGAGTTGTTAGTTAGTCTTTGATTAATATTTAGAAACCATGTGAGACGAATTACTTAGCATTTCATGGGTTCACATTGCGGGTGACGTTGTAGAAGAAGAGGCCCAAGTCACAGGCACCTGGGACTTGCAATCCAGGGAGTATGATACGGCCCCTTTGCGATGATATCAATACGTCCGCTCGAGCCTCCTCCCCAAACCAAATTTGGTAAGATCACATTACCTGAAAGTTTTTTCCGTAGTTAAAAAGCTAATTTTTAAATGAATCACTCAAGCTATTTAAATATCGTGGTCCTATTTGACTCACTCGCATGCGCTTGCATTCGATCAGACGAGGTGTATACGTCCTACACATCAGTGTAACAGTTTACAATATCTAAATATACAATGTATATTTTAAATCTTCACTAATTAATGAAATTGCTCTGTGAAACACACTACTAATAAATCTATCGTCATAAATCGTCCAAGTGCGAGTCGGACTCGCGCACGTAGGGTTCCGTACCATAAACTATACAACATTAGACTTCATATTTTAACCTTTTTTTTGAGTGTGAGTTTTAGTTTGTGAGTCCGTCTCGCACTTGGCCAACTTTTTGTATTTGTTGTTATAGCGGCAACAGAAATACATCATCTGTGAAAATTTTAAGTGTCTAGCTATCACCGTTCTTGAGATACAGCCTGGTAACAGACGGACGGACGAAGGGACAGCGAAGTCTTAGTAATAGGGTCCTGTTTTTACCCTTTGGGTACGGAACCCTCAAAAGTACCTTTCGTAAATACCTATGAGATAATCGTAATTGGATCTTAAGAACTATCTAATCAGTTCTGCATAGATTATAAAGGTTCGCATTCAGTGCCACAGTGGATGGGCTAGGGCGTATTATTATATGTTCTATGCTAGGGCTAGGGAATCACAATGTATGAACAAACTTGCTCCCGTATGTTTTTACCTTCAATTTAAAGAGTTCTGGGATTATCCCAGAGATTTTGATATTCGTTCGATGATTCTAAGGTACATAACGTCCACCTGAAACCGATTATATTTCGTGAAATGTTTTTTATAAAGCGGTTTACTATTTGGACTTACCCTATCGATATATTATATTCATATATATAATATATCGGTCAAGCCGTTTTTGAGTTACACTTAAATACCTGAAAAAAATTTATCTATCTTGATGATAATATAGTCGTTAACAATGAATCATAATAGATCCCGTAAGTAGCAAGGGTCACTAAAAAGTGTGAAGACTCTGTTGGTACATTGTAAGAATTTGAATGTCATTTCATTTATTTGCTGTAGCATAAATAACTATTCTATTATAAATGAGTTGATATATATATGAAAGAAAAATAAAAAGTATACACCGATATATGCAAGTATAAATAGGTTATAATACTATAGAACTAGTCTGGCCATAAATACTGTAACATAAAAACTTCTCAGCTTTAAAATTATTCAGAATTTGAAACGCGTTTATTACTTTAAAATTTTCTTTCGATTTCGCGATATTTCATATATTATTTTGTGTTCATTATCAAATAACAATATAAAATGTGTTAAAGAAAATAGGATAGTACCTAGTATTCGCCTTGTGTAAGGTAGGTATTGAGCCGTCGCGTCGGTAATATTCCAGACACTTCAGAAGCTTGGTATCAGCCGTAGGTATGTTCGTATATCGTAATATCAACAGATACAACAACACTTCCTCTGTCGAAGACCATAAAAGATCAGGGCAGTTCCGTGTCTTAGAACTACAAATTAATGCTGTTAAAGCCAGAATTGGTCGAAATCCCATTAGGAAGTCAAAATATTATGATAACTCAACAATTTTCTTATTCCGAGAAATGAAGATTCCCGCTAGGAAAATGTCGCGTATTATAAAACAAGACCTGTAAGCTCGGTGCTTATCGTCAATATACAGTACATACCGATGAAAAATTTACACTATTGATGAGCAATACAATCAGCAAATTGATGATGTATGAAATGAAGTGATCGATGACCTTGGTACGACAGGTACATACAGCAAACACTTCTAGTGTACGGCGAAGATGAGGTCCAAAAAGTTCTTTATACCTATATAAGTCGAATCTTTGTACTGCCATATCTATATCTATACTAATGGAAATAGTTTTAGGCCCGGGAAACTGGAAAGGACATAGGATACTTTTTGTCCAACTGCGCAAAAAGAAGTTAATAGTTTTGCGCGATAACCGCAATACGCGGGGGTGGAGCCGCGGCTGGAAAGCTAGTCTATTATATATGACATCATCATCATCACCAGCCGGAAGTCGTCCACTGCTGAACAAATGCCTCCTCCATAAATCGCCACAAAGAGCGGCTATAAGCCACTTATAGCCAATGGCTACCTGCGACTTTCACGATATCGACAGTTCACCTAGTGGTATGACATAGGGCATAGTTATAGTTTTAAGATTTTTTATTTTAGATTTAGTTTTCAATGCCAGTCTTTACCCCTTATAAACAACGAACTACTTCACCTTAGTCACTTAAAACGGTTTATTATATAGATTTTATATTTGGTACAAAATCATCCAACACCCAATATCAACGACTATTACTACTAAACTAATGAAGTTATGTCAACCGCTATACTTTTCCTTTAAAGTTCATAAAACGCACTATGAGCTTGAATTATTTCAGATTTTTCAAGCCCGTGGTTTAGCTTTTAGAGGGGGGAGGACGCCCTGCTGGAACAAAAATGGGCACTTTAAAGTTAAATATTACGTAAATGGAGCAATAAATCGAAAAACAGTATTAGCAACTCCTAAGTAATTTTAGAAGATCTATTTAACCATACCACACGATGAGATAGATGACGAAAAAAAATTTTGTCCCCACATCACATGTATGGAGGTACCCTAAAAAAAAATATTTTTCAAAATTTTATCTTACCACTGTGTCGGCGTAATTAATTTACATATCCGTATGAAATTACAGCTTCCTAGTACTAACGGTCTCTTAGCAAAACCTCGGACAGACGGACAGATAGACGGACATGACAAAACAATAAGAGTTCCTTGTCAGGACTACGGAACCCTAAAAAAAGGAAAGAAGAAGGTATCTACCCCAGCAGGTACAAATAAATGCTAAAACAATTCCAATTATTCAAATTATTTTTTATTCGTAATATTCATTATGGAGGGAATATATGCTCCCTAGTAACTAACACCTATGAAATTATTGATGGGCCGCCTTCTTTGACCTCGCAAGCGTGAAGTCCCTACTAGCATCCCGGCTGTTTTGGTCAGTTTTTGGTAGAAGCCGGCCCGGACCCATCGCCGGCGGCGTGTTAAGTTCTCAGCAAGCCGACTTGCGGTCGGCTTTTCCCAGTTCAACATGTTTTTACATTAGGATAATTAAGTTTACACTTGCTGGCACCGGAAATAGTGAGATTACTACTGAAAACACTTTGTTGACCTCTGTTTTTTTTTTTTATGCTTGATAGGTTAGCCTTTGACCACTATCTCACCTGATGGTAAGTGATGATGTGGTCGAAGATGTTGTTCAGGCTAACCTAGAATTACTGGCTCTCAAGGACAGCTGCCGGAACACACCGTTAGGTGCTTGGCGACAGATTTTCAACTTGAGGGTGGTAGCTAGCCAGGCGGGCATTCGCAAAGTGTCCTACCACTATGCTGTAACGACTGCCATCCTAAGACAACAACCGGGACCGACGGCTTAACGTGCCCTCCGAAGCACGGAAGCGCTCAGTAGTAATGTCACCAGCGGTCACCCATCCAACTCATGACTGAGGCGGACGATGCTTAACTTTGCTGATCGATTCAGAATGGTTAAGCAAACTTCGCTACGAGCGCTTCATATCACACTGCGATTTCTAAGGCGCCTGCCAAGCGTGGGGATTATGGAAAGCCCCCTATATTGAGGAAGGCAAGAATTAGTAGTTAATAATATTTGAAATTATAAAAAAATAGGCTTTTTACAATCTCTTCCGTAGTAACCATATTTAAGTAGTTGGTATACAAGCAATTAGGTCCCACTTCAACTTTATAGTTTAATTAAAAAATTAAAAAGTGATAAAATTTGATCTTTAAGTCTCAAGAAAATGTAAAGAAGTTTAAAGTAGCGAAGCTTTGTACTAAAATTATTTAATTCATCGGATTCCATAGTAGGTATAAAGTTACAAACACCCAGAGGCTATAAGCTTGTTTCTTGTGAACAGAATATTACGTTAAAATATTCTAAATATTTCGCGAAATAATGTTCAGCTTATTTGGGAGGGTATTCAATTTCGCTGAACTTATATAGGTCGACGGTTTTGTTTTAAATTAGGCATATTGACGAAACAGAAGAAAAAGATCTTATGATACACGATTTTTCTAGAAGACTTAAGCCTTTTTAACTGACTTAAAAAAAGAAAATTCTCAATTTGACTGTAATTTTTTTCTTTTATTTCTTTTGTTTTTTATATGCGAATGCTGATGTTTGTCATGTGGTCTCATTTAAATTTCAGTGAGATCTGACGAGTGATGTATTTGAGTTATTTAATTAGCTTCGACTACATTGATGATGTTCTCATTTACACTTGACTGTTTAAAATTAATATAAATCTGTATACAATGGTTTCCATTATTTTACTTTTTAGTGCACGATGCTTCGATAAAATATACCCTAGATTCTGCGCGAACGCTCCAAAGTTAACCAAACAAAACTGTGCTTATAATGATCTGAAGCACAGTTTTGCCGTCAGTGACGCGCTGATCGTCGAGTGAAACAATGCCTAAGTGCTCTGTGAATAGTTGCAAAAATAATACACTTACAAAGCGAAAAATACATGGGATTTCCTATTTTCGGTAAGTTTTATACATATTTATCGTATTTTAAGTGATAAACATTCATAATTATTTAATTATCACCTCCAAATTAATACATCAACAAATTAAATTCCGTTATTCCTGTCACGCAGTTGTCTCTTTCGCACGCATAATAACATCCCATGCAAGACAAGAACAAGTGAGCCCTTATTCAGAACAAGTCTATCGGAGTCGTCATAATAATCTTTTATTTTCTCAGACTGTACACAGGCATTTATTTTACATTTTCTAACTTCAAAAAAGGAGGTTATCAATTTGACATCTGTGTATGAAATATTATTAGAACTGCAATATATTCACTTATAATATGGATTAGTGCTTACAAACATATATACAATATTTTTATGTGTGTGTGCATATCTTTGTATGTTTTATGTACTAATACGTGTAACAGTGACTTGGCTTACTGATTGGAAAAACACCACAAAACCTTTTTCAAGTTCTAGTGTTCCTGTTTTTAATTGATGTTGTATGTTAATAATCTATCGGAGTCGTCATAATAATCTTTTATTTTCTCAGACTGTGCACAGGCATTTATTTTACATTTTCCAACTTCAAAAAAGGAGGTTATCAATTTGACATGTGTGTACGAAATATTATTAGAACTGCAATATATTCACTTATAATATGGATTAGTGCTTATAAACATATATACAATATTTTTATGTGTGTGTGTGTGCATATCTTTGTATGTTTTATGTACTAATACGTGTAACAGTGACTTGGCTTACTGATTGGAAAAACACCACAAAACCTTTTTCAAGTTCTAGTGTTCCTGTTTTTAATTGATGTTGTATGTTAATAATTTAATATCGAAATGTCCGAGCCACCTGCACAATCCTGTATGCACGAGGTTTAGCGTGCACTCTTATTATTACAGATGATTTTCAGAATGTATGATATGAACATAGTATGTAAAGGTAGTTTATAAATATTAAATATTGTATTACATATACAATGTATAACATTAACATTGTATTAACATTCATAATTACTCAAACACGTTTACTTTATACATTTTGCTGTAACACGCAGGTATCTGAACTGCAATTCAGGTCTGATACATTATATTGTTATATTATTTGTTTTTAATTGCTTTTTGTTCTGTGTGGAATAAATAAATAAATGTTAAGGAAAATTAAAGCCGAATAATTAATATTCTGATTTCATTATAACAGATCCCTTTTCTATCTCCCAACATCCGCATATAATCTACTACACACCTTTTCAACCCGGGCAAAACCAGGGTATATAAGCTAGTTGACTAATACGGATAGTTAAAATTCCAATTATAAATGTCACCAAAAAAACTAATTACTAAATAATATTTTTAGTACGAGATTAGGAGTAAGCGACTCCATTGTATTTTATGTTTTATCACAGCAAAGGGTAATAAAATTTTACGAGCTCTCTTCAATGGCGCAGAGTAAAAGTGCTATAAGTTTATTACGAAGTAATTGAAAATTAAACCTTATGCAACTGAAACAAGGTTGAATATTGTTAAATAACTTAAATAGATTTACTACGTTTTTGTGTAATTTTAAGGTTTTTATGTGTATCTCAATAGACAGAAAGGTATAGGATAACTTGAGCCGTTTATATGCGTTCTGTCAATACGAAAAGTTGCATCTAGGGTATATTTTATCGAAGGCACGATGCTTAAGAAAATTGTCTGATTGGAGTCAAATTTTTTGTGTAAATTTTAACTGTAGGGACACATGCAACGTGAGTTGACACGAACGAATTTGATGATAATGCAAAAGTAGCCACATGCGCTCAGTTGCCCCCTCACGTTAACGTACCGAGCGTCCGTACTTCAGCCCACCTTATTAGTATAACCTTTTGTAACTAAATTTGTGTCATTCTGACGGATAATAATTATTGGTGATCACCGAAATGTAGTACTTTTATTACCCATCCCAGTAGACAGACAAGAACACGAATATGGAAGAAATGAGGGCGCACATATACACCTTGATAGGTGACGTGCGCCAAGATTGCAGATAACCATTTCCTACCTTACATTAACACTCATTATTATAATATAACACATTAGTGAAATAGCAGTTCACTTCCTGGCGGCAGAATTCAAGGATTTCCATTTTTTCGTATTGAAAGTCATAAAAGGCAACTAATTAACAGAATTGTACCACTCACTCCAATGTGTTGAGGGTATTGCTGCACACTGGAAGCACAGCAGAGCTTCTTACCATCAGACATTGAAAATTTTATTCAAATCTTAGTGGGTATTCTACAAGCGCACATCAATAAAAAGAAGAAATTTCGAAGCGCTCGTAGCCAAGTTTGCTTAGCCATTCTGAATCGATCAGCAAAGTTAAGCAACGTCCGCCGCAGTCACGACTTGGATGGGTGACCGCTGGTTGGGCATTACTACTGAGCGCTTCCGTGCTTCGGAGGGCACGTTAAGCCGTCGGTCCCGGTTGTTGTCTTAGGATAGCAGTCGTTACAGCATGGTGGTAGGGCACTTTGCAAATGCCCGCCTGGCTAGCTACCACCCTCAAGTTGAAAATCTGTCGCCAAGCACCTAACGGTGTGTTCCGGCATGTCCTTGAGAGACAGTTACTCTAGGTTAGTCTGAATAACATCCCCGACCACATCACTTACGATCAGGTGAGATAGTGGGCAAAGGCTAACCTATCAGGCATAAAAAAAAAAAAAAAACTTAAAATAGGTCAGCATGAGGTAGGCGGGTGGATATAAAATTAAGACCAACATTATTTACAAGTATATATAATATTATTTAAGGCAACCTAAAGGCCTTTTCAGGCCCACAGTTGCAACAGTTGGCAGCGTGTCCAGTGTTGTCTTGTATATAAGCAAAACATATTTTTTTATTTATATGTGCTAGTGTTGTAATTTTTTCTGTTGGAGACGACTAGGAGCGACCCTATTTATAGGGATAAAGGCAGGAAAAATATGTCATCATAAGATAGTACTAACAAAAAGCGTAAGCTAATTGTACGATGTGATCTTAAAGACTAAGGTGTATTATAGATGTACCTCCTCAAAAGCCTTTATAATCTAATAACGAAATGGTCAACGTACTAGTTAAGTTTGTATTTTCATAAGGAATAGGTAAATTCATAGCAGCTAGGAGCTTGGTGTTAGGTTTTCTACTTAGTACTAGAGGTATAGCTACTTGCCAGCCGCGCGGGCATTTGCAGAATGCCCTACTGCTAAAATGAATGCTATTCCTTAGACAATAACCAAGACTCAAAGTCATAATCAAATCAAATCAAATCAAAAATATATTTATTTACTCCTCACAAAAGGTTGTTTACATAAAAAAAAAACACTCAGGCTTAAGTAGTAAGGTGGCTTTATTAGTGTTTCTCCATGCTAATGTATACCCTTACCTTATCTATGGATGCCAATGCCTCTGGAAGCAATGATTTTGTTTTTACAAAATCCAGTCCAGGTATAGACAAGCCCCTAGCATTTTTTTTTCAGCAATTAATTAATACCCAAGAAAATGTGATCTTCAAAAGCACTAAAAAATATAATTATTATTACCAACGGGATATTTACCGTGTTTTAGGTTAATTTTGAGCTCCCGATATTTCGGCACTGTTGCAAGCGAAATGAATGAAATGATCACGAGTAAACTGAAGTCTATGCGAGTGGATGGTAGGCACTAAGAGCAGACGAACCGGTCTACCCTCTTTCTAGTACGTTTCTTCGTGCAACAGTGCCGAAATATCGGGAGCTCAAAATTAACCAAAAACACGGTAAATATCCCGTTGGTAATAATAATTATAATTTTAATGACCGTGACAGTTTATAAAATCATAGCACTAAAAATGCCCCGTTCCACCACCTTTTACGAAGTGAAGTTTGCTAAACATACAATAGTGCTAGAAATCATAATTAGTAAATATCATAATCATCAATAGGCATGAAGTCCTCCGGTATTCAATAAGGCCTCCCCCATGGTGAGGGGTATCTATAATCTCCACGCTTGACAGTCATCTTGCTAGTTCTTCAGAAGGCGATTTTTTTCTTTTCACAGCCTCCTGTGACTCCTATATGAATAAATGAAGGGGTGTTAAGTTCTAGTACGGCACTTCATAAGGATACAATATAAATTCTAAATTAACCAGCGGTATGCCTTTATTAACAAAATATTACGAACTATATACAATACCACAGCTACTACAATAAAAGCATTTAGACAACCTAGTCATTGCAGATTCACAGGCAGCCCAAATGCTCCAGACCACTACCAGTCGGCAGCGTTCCCTGCAAGCTGGCAGCATTGCCCCGTTGAATTGCAATGCTTATTCGTTGAGCAAAATTAACCTTTGAAATAATTTATGTTTGGAATAAATAATTCCAAATTTACAATTCAGGTCAATCAGAAAGTCCCGCCCTGAAATTCTGAAGTCAAAACGTTCCATAGCATTATCGACACACGTAATAAGCCCTAACTTCTCATTCGTAACTCCGCATATATTTTCGTATAACCTTTGTCTGCGATCATTTCAATAATATTCCAAGTTTAATGGCAGCGTAACGCAAACGCTACGCGGGCTGGAGGCATTCGGTAATAAAATTTAACGTGTCGTTGCCGAGTTTTGTGACTTTACTTAAATTTATTGCTGGAAGTTTTTCTGGCGATCCATTTGTTAATCCCGTGCGTCGCGTGTTTCGCATTTTGAAAAATACGGCGATATATCTCTCTTTTAGTTACGACAGAGCGATGCCAGGACGTGTGCTTTTTTTGGCCGCGCTTGTACCAAATTTTTTTCTGGATAAATTTACTTTTGTATTTTTTTTTGCTGCTGTTATCATCTAAGAATCAAAGCGTTGAGCTTCAAATCAATTAAGATCAATTGAAATCATCTGTGCCAGCAGACTTCAAAAAAAAATTGTTATCAAATGACATACATTAACTGTATTATTTTCATAGATAAAGTAAACTCAATAAGTTTGCCTTACATTACCAGATTAATACATTCAATTTTTTCTTCTAAAATGGTAGCAATGAATCCTATTGTTAAGCTTAAGCCGCCTCTGAGAGAGTTTTTTTTAAATCTCTCCATGTTGTCACACTGCTAAAACCTTCGGAGCAAGTAATATAGCAAAATAAACTCTTCCTTGGGAAAAAAATTAGACAACGGGACTGTGTGGCTCTTCGGAAGTCACTTTCGACGATGTCAGGATATGAGGTGGCAAAACCCTAAACTAGAATAAGGTCAAATAGAGAGAAAAATTCAGAGCATTCTCAGGAGACAAGCAAAAGACGCATATTGAGCCCACATCTCATCAGATCCACTTAGGGTGTAATTTTATGGTAAACCCGGTATCATCACGATTCTAATGAGTTTTGCTGTAGGAAGGAGAGTGGCTGAAGCTGTTATGCTGGCGCTTCACTATGCGTACAGCAATACTCCACGTGGGCATGAACCTGTGCTTTGTAAGCCACAACGCGCTGAATTGAACAACCATTTATCGCTTGTTAGAATCATGGGATGAAATATTTAGGCTAGTATTCAATATTAACCTTTGAATGTTTTTGAAGCAGTTGAGCAAGTTTGAGGACCACTGCGGGCCGTTCACTGAATGATGGAGCATTTGTGAATGCTTGCTTGGTTAGCTAACTCAATCACTTCAGGGCTAAGTGTTAGAGCAGATAACAAATTAATTAATATAATATAAAATTAATATAAAGTAGAGAGCCATATTACAATCTTTAAATTTTTATCTTTTACCAGCACACATAACACAATTATTTTGGTAACAAATGGTCATTTATTCTGTTCGATATTATTTTGTTATTTTTAGATATTATTTTATCAATAACAGAAAACATGTTCCTTTAGTCATAATAAATTATATAAATTTGACTTAAAAGTAACAAAGTTATGTTATTAATACATTTGAATTTCATCGAAGCCATTGCCTTCGTAGATGCAAATTTTAGAATCTCTTAAACCCAACTTTCTTCCAAATGGTAAGCAGACGTGTGAAACTTAATATGTATATGTATTCATAACCAATCCCCCTATTCACCTGCTTAACATACAATTTGAATGTAAGCCGGAGAACTCATTGGTACGCTCAAGTACACAAGTATGTGACATTTTAGCACCATGTCACAATGAAAGATGCCACATTACTTGAAACGGCAAGACAGACCAACTCAAAGCTCATTGTGGTAAAGTTGCTGGATGTGTAGATAACTATGCAGTCGATTGTACTGACTTCGCTAACTGTGATAAGTTTTAAAGCTCATGAAGATTTCAACTTCACACGGCTTTGAAATAAAATGTAATGATTTGAATTATTCAAATGACCTAACATATCCCTTAATGACTGAAGTTTATACAATAATGATTGTGCAGTTACTCTTAAGAATCTATTATACCTATTCTTCAAAACTGGATTGTATTACCTACAAGAAAGCATTTATTTATATCTCTACGCATTTGACACGGTAATGTTTTTGACCACTACAATGACTATATTCGGGCGTTACTTTGCGGAAATCATTATTTAATAAAATCGAATTAATATTTTAGTAAAAACTTAAAAAATATAAATATATTATATCCAGTGTCAATTCCTTCTAATTTTCCTGTTAAGGCGATCACGTCGCCTGCGTGGCGTCACAAACGCCACGCAGGCAAACTGGAAGAATTTCCACGCATTTTTTTTTTTTTTTTTTATGCCTGACAGGTTAGCCTTTGACTACTATCTCCCTGATGGTAAGTGACGATGTGGTCGAAGATGTTGTTCAGGCTAACCTAGAATCTCAAGTCAACTGTGTCTCAAGGACAGCTGCCAGAACACACCGTTAGGTGGTTGGTGACAGATTTTCTACTTGAGGGTGGACCGCGAGGGGCAACTGCACCTGAGGAAGAGGAGGTTCCTCCAGCCACGCTGGCGGAATTTGAAGGGGAGGTTCTTCGCCTCCGTGCCAAGAAAACCGCCCCTGGGCCGGACGGCGTCAACGCACGGGTTGTGGCCATCGCCGCCTTTCAAATGAGGGAGAGGTTTCGGGACCTATTCAGCGCGTGTTTCACGTCTGGGAGGTTTCCGAAACCTTGGAAGGAGGGTCAGTTGTGCCTCCTCCGGAAGGAGGGACGCCCGGCGGACTCCCCCTCGGCATACCGGCCCATCGTTTTGCTCGATGAGGTCGGTAAAATGTTCGAGGGGATCGTAGCCAACCGGCTCAATGACCACATGCGGAGGGTCGGGCCGGACTTGTCAGACGCCCAATTCGGGTTTCGGAGGGGGCGTTCGACTGTGGACGCGTTGGCCCGACTCAAAGGCCAGGTGCGGGAGGCTGTGGAGGCAGGGGACGGGGTTCTGGCTGTGTCATTTGACATAGCCAATGCCTTCAACACGGTCCCCCACTCTACAATATTAGAGGCGCTTCGCTACCACGGAGTGCCGTGGTACCTGCGGAGTCTCCTGGCTGATTATCTGAGGGACCGAGCTGTCCTACTCATGGACCGCACGGCACGACTTCGCCGCTACGATGCGGGATCCGGTGTCCCACAGGGGTCAGTCTTAGGACCGCTCCTGTGGAACATCGGATTTGACTGGCTACTGCGAGGAACTCTCCTCTGTGGCACGAGTGTTATCTGTTATGCAGATGACACTCTTCTCACCGCCCGGGGGAGGGACCTTAGAGAGGCGGCGAGTCTAGCATCGGCTGACGGATCCCTGGTTGCGGGAAGGATCCGCCGATTAGGCTTGAAGGTGGCGCTGCACAAAACCGAGGCCGTATTCTTCCACGGGCCTCGGCAGCGCATTCCCCCTGACGCCCGCATTGTTGTGGACGGCGTCAGGATTGAGTTGAAGGCCCAGATGAAATATCTGGGCCTTGTCCTAGACAACAGGTGGCGCTTCGGCCCACATTTCAGCGGGCTGTTGACGCGCCTGCTGAAGGTCGCGGGCGCCCTCTCTTGGCGGCTCCCAAATATAGGGGGGCCCGGAGGACGATGCCGGCGCTTGTATGCCGGCATCTTAAAAAGTATGGCCCTTTACGGGGCCCCTATTTGGGCTGACTCCCTCCAAAGGAGGGAGAATGCCACTGCACTCCGAAGGCCTCAAAGGGCCATTGCTCTACGAGTGGCGAGGGGCTACCGCTCGGTGAGCTTCGCGGCAGCGTGTGCCCTGGCGGGCACCCCTCCTTGGGAGCTTGAGGCGGGGGTGCTCGCTAGAGTGTATGAATGGACGGCGGGGCGTAAGGCGCTCGGGGAGCGCCTCTCCCCGGAGGTGCGGATGGCGGTTAAGCGTGAGGCGAGGGATGCCGTCGTCCAGCATTGGACGGAGGACCTCGCCTCCGCCGCTTTTGGTCGCCGTACGTTGGACGCTCTCGGGCCAGTTCTACAAGACTGGCTCGGGCGATCCCACGGCTTCCTTTCGTTCAGTCTGGTGCAGGTATTATCCGGGCACGGATGCTTCGGATCGTACCTGCATCGTATTGGAAGGGAGGAAGCACCGACGTGCCACCATTGTCCTGCGGTAGAAGACACGGCGCAGCACACTCTCGAGGTGTGTCCGTCGTGGTCCGAGCTGCGCCGCAGCTTGGTCACTGTGGTAGGGCCAGACCTGTCGCTTCCCAGAGTGGTCAAAGTCATGTTGGAGGGCGAGGGGGCCTGGGCAGCGGTCGCCTCCTTTTGCGAAGAAGTGATTTCTCAAAAGGAGGCGGCAGAGCGCGCAAGGGAGGAAGACCCCCTGGCTGCGCCTCTGCGAAGACGTCAAAGGGGTGGGAGAAGGCGACTGAATAATCGCCCTCCCCCTCTCGGTGGTGAGTAGCGAGAGACAGATGCGGAGGCGTCTTCTCTCGCATTGCACGTACTCACCACCACCATCAGGCGGGAATGGCCGAGCATTCCTGGTCATTCCCGGGCCCCTCCTATCAGGAGGGGCATGCAGGCCCCGCTGTAAAGGTGGGCGGTCGTCGGCGAGGGACTGGACGTAAAGGCTCTGCCAGTCTCCCAGTCCTTCTCCAAACAGACGATGCTGGAATGCCGCTGGGTCGTTTAGTGGGTATACCGGTCTTCTACCGGGGAGTCCCACATACCCCCTCCATCCCCCGATGGGGGGGCATGCGTAATGCATTTTTCCCAGCGTCAAAAAAAAAAAAAAAAAAAAAATGGTAGCTAGCCAAAATGCCCGGGACCGACGGCTTAACGTACCCTCCGAACCACGGACGCGCTCAATAGTAATATCACCTACGGTTGGATGGGTATCCAACAGGCCGCTAGTCTGTCCCCCCCGACGGTTCCCGCCTTGTCGTGGCGGTGGGGCTTAGTAGCCGTGGCTTGGTCACCCACGGTGAAGCGAAGAGGAACCAGGGGCCGTGCCGACTTGGGACATCGGCCGGCCCCGGAGGGGCCGCTCCACTGGGCTTTGCCTCTAAGTCCAGTATGGAGCGGCAAGGGGTAGGTTGCGGTGCTGTATGGACAGCACCGCATCTGACGGTGAGGGGCCACGGCGGGAGAGGAGTGCCGGTATTACGGTGCCCCGCTCTCCCTACCTTCCGTGGCCACGGCGGGGCCGCCACCGTTCGATGGCGGACGCGGAGGGGCCGCAGGGGAAGAGGAGTGTCGGTATAGCGAGGCGCCACTCTCCCTATCCTCTGCGGCCGAAGTAGCAGGCGACGGGGCTACTTATCTGACCGGTCGTAGGGGGGCGTCAGGAGCGGGGGTTGTCTGACGCCCATTTGCGGGCTTGGTCCCCGGGTGGTAGCGACGTGCCATGTGTTCTGGTGCGTCGTGAGGGGTAGCACCCCAGGAGGGGTCCGGAAACGGACAACCGTGGCGGGTTCGTGGTCGAGAGCTAAAGCGTCCCTGCGGCCCGCCGAGAAGCGGTAGAGTTGGAACACCGTGTGTTATTTAGTCGGTAGGGGCACTTGCTGCTGTGGGAGTAGTTGGTGTCGAGCCCGACATATCCCGGCCACTTTCCCCGAGGTGGACGGGAATGCGTAAATGCATTTTGCACACGTAAATAAAAAATAGGCCGCTAGTCTGTCATATATACAAACTTGATGTCACTTTAGTTATATCCTTAGAGGCGATATAGGTACTACAAATAATGAAAAATTGCCCAAGTTCGAGTCCGTAGGACTAAATAAAAAATTATAATTAATTGGTAAACAAAAACTAATCGTATGTTGGTATGGTTGAGTGAAATATAAGGCATTGTGTTTGTCATAAATACTCTAGAATATTATATATTTTATTCAAATTTGTAAGGCGTACACTTTTCTAAAAATACATATTTAAAATTTGCCTTTTTGATGTCACAAAATGGCAAATTTTGGTTATGTTTTTCTCACTTTGCCTTAATGTTTAGGACGGTCAGTTACCGGGAACACAAAGCTTTAAGAAGTTTTTGCTTTAAAAATAAGCAACATACAATACATCCCCAATACCATCTGTAAGATAAAAGGAAACTGCCCCTAAAAGGGTCAAAGTGAAAACCATGATTTCTGTTTCGATAACAACTCACAGGTTTTTGTAAATGTAGTTTCGGGTATTGTGTCCCTACAGTCGAAGATCAGTGTGGACGATATTAAAATACACCTCGTTTGCCCGTTCAAAATGAAATTGTTATAATTAGGAGAATAATAATAAGAAAATATATTTATTAATAACGAATATTAAGAAAAATCTATTCATTATTTATGGATATCTTTACCGGACTACTATAATTTTTGTAGAATATTTAATATTTATTTTCAAAAGTATATCTTCATCTACACTAATATTACCCAACCAACCAACGAACCAACACGAGACGTTCCAATCACCATTACGCTGCGATCTCATCCATTTTATTGAGCTTAGTTCCTAAGATAAAACAAAATGACCTAAAAACACGATTAGCGGCGATGTATTCACCGGAAGTGCAAGACTATAGACCATATGTTACTAGACGAATACAGGGTAATTACCAGAGTCACTACCAGTCTTGCACTTCCGAGCGTCCGGTGAATATTTCGCCGCTAATCGTGTTTTTTAGGAATAATCTGTGGACAATATGCCTTCCTTGTGTCTTTAGACTCTGCACCAATTATGCAAGCACTGTGAGAAATAAGAAAACTATTACATTTCACGCGTAATTATTGCTTTTATTGATGAAATAGAAAATATCGTAATTTTGCTTAATCTTAGGAACTAATCTCAATGAAATGGATGAGCGAGATATGTGTATCGTTTGGTGTGAGAGAGTAAAATAGATCGCAGTGCAATGGTGATCGGAACGTCTCGTGGCGGTTCGGTGGTTACACGAATTGCTTATTTATCTCTTTCTTACAACAGATAACACGCATAATATTTGAACGTTCTTTCCTTGTCATTACAAACTGAATATACATGTGTGTAGGTATGTAGATAGGTAAATTCTAGTAAGCTTTTAGAGCAGTGGTGTTCGGATATAGCTACTCTAGTCTTCTAGTATTTCAACTCTGGTGGCAGCCGCCACGCGACGCCGCGCCGCCCGGTCTTTCTTTTGGTGAAATCACGGTACCTACCTTTATTCTCGTACCTACGCGACACTCGTCTCGTCTCGTCAGTCAGTTAGTAGCGAATTTCGCCGCGCGCGCGCCGGTTGTGAGTTGTAACGTATTACGCGATCGATACACAATGGCATATCGATATTCCTACCTACCAATATTGAATACACCGAATGGTGCGTGTTTATGCTAGGTGTGGAGACAACGTGTCTAAAGCTTGCCGTGAGTTTATGAGACTATTCCCAACCTACCAACGCCGAGCCACAACAACAACTCAGTGCAACTCAGTGCTTACGGGACTATGGTCAATTTTGACCAAGAAGAGAATCCAGTGGTCCGATGCCTCGACACAGTGTCGCTACTCACGTCACGACGCAATCCTAGATTTCTATTCGAGGCTTACCCGGCAGCGAGCACAAATTATGCAGCTCAACGCTTCAATGTGTTTCAATTGGTTCGCATGGACAGTGAAGTAAAATATCCGTTCCACCTTCATCGAGTCCAGGAACTGACTGAGAGCGACAAACCAGCCCGCGTCACATTCTGCAACTGGCTGCTCACCGAGAGGCCGACTGTCTTGTGGACCGATGATGCTACTTTTGGGAGAGTGGGACTGTTTAATAATAAGTACTAGAAACGAACATTTGTGGTGTCACGAAAACCCCCATGAACCCGTACTATCCCTGGTTCAAGAACAATTGTATTTCAGATGTGGACTGTGTGTGGGTTGTGCCGGCAATTATTTCGAACAATTTGCACGTGATAGACTTCTTCACCCCCGGGACTTGAGTTTGAGGGGTGATAATTTGTAAAATGGTATGTAAATATTTTGTAAATAGTTCAATGATTGTAAATAAGACTGATTCCACTTTTTAAATAAGCCTACATTAAAAAATAATCAGCAATTAATGTCTTCGAACTAAGGTTTAAGTTTGAAGCGTTCGTAGCGTAGGTAGGTACCTACTAACTTAGCCGTTCTTAACCGATCAACTATGTTAAGCAACGTCCGCTGCGGTCATGAGTTGGATGGGTGACTGCTAGTGGCATTTTTATTGATAAAAAAAAAACGTTGGAAGTTTTTGTGTACATAAAAGTAGGTACGCAATCGTGCCTGAATGCTACCTACGCGACAGGTAGACAATTAGACATGACATGTGCGAACGCGCGCCTCCTTTGATGCTATTTGTTGCTGGATTACTTGTACTAGATTGTTTGTATTTTTTAATATAGCCAGTCCTATACCTGGTCAAGGGATTGTGGACCCAGCGTACATGTAATAAGAAACATCCGGCGGATGGTATGTAAGTATGGTGTGGGTAGGTAGGCAGAAAGATATCCATACCATGGAGATGCCGCGTATACTGCGACTGTAACAGAATAACTAATAGTATCTGCGGCGTGTCTTGATTGACTACACGTTACGTGAGTGCGTGTAGCTACGTTCATAGCTCTCTGAGTAACGTAGCAACACGTACCTACTCGGTTGTAGCTTTATCATTTGCGACGAAACAGATTTAAAAATTATTAGAGAATACTGTTATTAGTATTAGTTTTCAGAAAAAAATGAGCAAAACTTGTTCCTTGTGATGTACTGATATTGCTCTTAAGAGGTTATGCGTAAGTTATCGGTAACCCTGATATTATTTGTACACATTTAGTTGCACTTGTTTTAAAATCACAGTCAATGAGTACCTACTTAAATGCTTGTTTTCATTTTTATTTATTAGTTATGTACTAGTAATATTAAAACCCTAATTAATCGGTTTCAAAGATCCTCTCCATCAAAAGTTCCCTGTAAGATATTGATTTTAGTAATATGGCCACTTTAACACTATTATTGTAAATTGTAAATTTTCTCTGTTTAATTTGTTATGTGGTATAGCAATAAAGTTTTATCTACTTAGGTATCTATTTGCAGCCTACTTCTATATCTACAAATATATAGCCATAGGCACGACAGTCCTCAGTATATTTTACGGAAATACCTACCGAACCATCTACCACTATCATCCCTAGAGACCTGCTCAGCGGTTTCCAAGCTTATTTGATTTGCGGAATCAATCCAAGCGCTCGCCACACCGGTAACTTAATATTGCCATTAGAGGCTGTCGTTTTTTTGCGGCGAGAAAAGAAATGAGTTTAGTTTTTTTTTTGTAGAAAAGCTACGGTGATATTATGATGGGAAATCTAGGAGCTATGAGAATGGCAGTGAGTTTGGACGTAGCTACAAATTGACGATCATTTTGCCTGGGATTGCACATTTTTATGGTTCGATAATCAAGAGGAAAATGCGGGGTCCTATTTAATTGGTGTCATCCCGCTTTTGTTCCTTAGTTATCTCTCCGTCCGTGTGTAAGGGATCACCAGGGCCGCTACTACAATTCAACGAAGTTTCGTTTTTCGTGTTACGGGTGACACTTTAGACAATGAAAATCGAATTTGTGGTACGAAGTTCGTTGTTTCATATAATCTATGGTCGGATCGTATCGTTTATCGCAAAACTACTCTGAGAAGGCTTTTATGCCTCAATCAATTTTAAGTCATAATTGCGGTAAATTAAAAAACATTTTCACAAGATAAGAGTGAGAGTCCTATGTAGTTATGGATCAGCGAGAGGTGTCGCTACTGTTCTAGAAGTTAGAAAGTTAGATACTCGTATTTAAAACTTACGTAAATTTCTTTGTTCTCAATAGGTATTTATATCCTCATTAGTATTTGTGTTATTTATGCATATTTAGAACTCGAAATTGACTATGAATATATTATAATTTCATATTTTGAAAATATACAAACCCTACGAATCCGATTAAAAAAATATCTTATTCAGAATCTACACAGGCAAATGCTTGCTAGTCTATGCTACGAACGAACTTAAACAAAAGTGAACCAATACGTGTTTTTGCGGATACCTTTCTTTCGGACCCGATGTTCGAAACTTCGACGAATTAGAGTAGGGGTCCAGCTAGTAAGTCACTCTTTTTGTCAACTAGAGTCCCATGGCACTAATTATTAAATGAATAATGTGTAATATGACCTCAAATCTACTAGGAATAAATCAAATTGATTTAATTTTACAAAGACGTGTCCGCGGGGTGCCGGGCATGAATTTACCCAGCCCATGGCTACCTGTGGTTTTAAAAGGCGACTTAAGGTAAAATACCGGAAGGTGAGCAGCAGTGCCTTCTTAGGAACGGGTATGTTAAACTGTGATCCCTTTTGACGACTGCCAAGTGTGGGGATTGTGAAAAACCCCCCGTGCTAAAGATACTCATTACTACTACGCACTTGGGATAGAAAAGGTGTCAAAACACCAACGTTTCAACAGAATTGTTTTGGTGGCACATATTAATAAGCGAGCCTATTGCCATCTGCCTAAATTGGAACTGCTACTGATAATTTCTTTGTCAGGAAAGTTCAATAACATATCCGACTTAAGGATCGAACTCAGGACCTCCAAATTCCACCACCAAACGCTACTATAAACAAAAAAACCCTCATTAAACATTCTCTAGCGTTTTATTTGACATATTTCAGTTTAACTCCTTGGCGTCGTAAATTGTCATGACACTTTGTTTCTTGGAGTCTTGACAGGGACGTTGACAGATAGGTATCCTCTAAGGGTCCAAAGGGATGGAGGGTAAGATTAAAAAGGACCTCGTGAATCTGACGGGTTATTTTGTTTCAATTTGGTATCTATTTTGGTTGGAGATTATTTTGGAGAAAGGATTATATAGGGTAATTTTTGTTTTGGGTGTCGAACAAGGAATTAAAATATTTATAGGACCGTTATGATAAAATACTTATTTAATTAGTACTTTAAGCTGAGTACAGTGAGTCCAGACTATAAATCTACTGAGGATAAGGATACGGGTTGAAGTTCGTTGTCTATCTTCCGATTGAAAAATCCGTTCAAATTATTGTAGTCTTTATAATCATTGAAACTAGAAACGACCTAAGTAATTTTGAATAAATATTGTATTCATTTTGTAATATATTTTAAACGTATTTTAACACTGTGTTATAAAAACACATTGTTAAAATATGTTTAAAATGATTGGGCCTTAAGTTTGCTGAGCGTGGCAGAATAATGGTATAATTTTCAATTAACTAATAATGTACGTCGTAGAAGCCAAACAGATTAATGGTTTGACTTTGATTTTGCACTGGACAAAAAATATAATTTCAAACCGGAAATTTTTAATAAATAAGATTTTGTGGTAAACTATACAATGGATACATAAAATATATCAAAAATAATGCATTTAAACAAAATTTTATAAGAAGTAAAAATCTAATTAATAATAGTTATTCGAAATGCTGAACCTGTTTAGATCTTGCAATTCAACGGGGCAGTGCTGCCAGCATGTTAGGCACGCTGCCAACTGGTAGTGGGCTGGAGCATTTGGACTGTGTATGTGTCTGCATTGACTTGTAGGTTGTCTAAATACTTTTATTGTCGAAGCTTGTATTGTAGGGTTGTTCAAATTAATATAAAATTTGTAAATCTATTTCAAAGGGTCATTTTATTATACTGAATCAATACATAATGTTGTCTTAGGTTTTCGCGATTGTTACACATAGTAATTAAACAACTTTAAACTGTTTAAATCGCGTATATTTGTAATTATTTTTGTCCTGACGTTTCAAACGCTTTGCAGTGATCGTGGTCACTGGATGACTAATTGGATTTATTTGTCACATGAGTTACTAAGAAATTATTTGATCTACCGTCAGAATTTTTTATATTAATCATAACGTTCCTTGCAGATTTGTGTCGGCCAGTGAGATTCAATTATTTTAATAACAGGATCCCAAGCAGGTGGTACTTGCCAACCATCATCTCTACATAAATTTGGATACTTTTTGATTTCAATAGCCCCGCGTAACATTCTTGGCATAAACCGGGTCTCACTGGCGAGGATTTGTGGATTGTCGAACCGAATGTAGTGGTTGTGTTTGTCCTGGGCATGTTCAGAAACCGCAGACTCGGTCGAGCGTCTGTTCTTCATGTCAGCAATGTGTTCATTTATCCCGATACCAACGCTCCTCTTTGTTTGCGCAATATATGACAGCCCACATTCACAATCAAGTTTGTAAACACCTGCATCTTGTAGGGGAATATTGCACTTAACGGATCTTAAAAATTGGTTGATCTTCTTGTGCGGCTTGAAGTAAGTTTTTATTGAAGCTCGTCCTAAGATATTACCAATTTTGTCCGTGACACCCTTGATGTAAGGTAAGATGGCAGGCTGTCGCTCATCTGTGGAAGGCTTGGGCCGGTTTCTGTGACGCATTCGTGGGAGCTTGTGATCCGCAGTACTTGTTTTACATACTGAAGCTTCTCCTGGAGATGGTCAGTGTCGCAGATCCCATGTGCTCTCTGTAACAAATGTGTCAAATAAAACCAGTTCATGTGACAAATAAAACCAATTAGTCACCCCGTGACCACGATCACTGCAAAGTGTTTGAAACGTCGGGACAAAAATAATGACAAATATTCGCGATTTAAACCATTTAAATTACTTTTTTTAATTACTATCAATACATAATTTCACACTATTTCGTAAGGTTTTTATATTTGTCATATTAAGTGTTTATCTTCTTTATAGACAAATACTAGGTGAAACATAAAATTGTCGGCTCTGGTCATCATCTATAAAAAGTGATGGTAATATTAGTTTCAACATTCGTCATGTGAACACATTATCATAGATACGAGCATAACGTAAAGTTATAAAATAAACACATTTTAAATTAATTTCAGTTGTAATTTAGACGTTACTTTGTGGAAGAATCTTTTATTATCATTTACAAATATGACAAAAATATATTTAAGGAAAACATTATAGAAAAACATATTAAAAAAATATCTCGACGTGACGTCAGTAACTCGCCGTTGTTTTTAATACCACTTAACCTGGCCGGACTAGTTTTCAATATAATTTTCCTCACACGACGCATCTTCAGGAAGTGTTGACTTTTCGAACTCATCATCAAAAATGATACTATGATCGAATGTCTATGTTATCTGTTAAAGTTCTTTATTTGTTAAAGTTTAATTTTCCTTACGAATCAGATATGCAATGCGATAACCAATTCTGTCCAATGTCATGTTTCCTACCAGCAGAGTTGTCGTAAAAACGGAAATGCTTCTAGTGTCAGTTGCCGCAGTAACATTTTCATTCCAAGATCCATTTTCGAGGCAGATTAGTATTCTCTCACCATCGTACCGGTGAGCATAACAGTTGCAGTAGTGAATGTTCATTGTTTAGAAATGAAATTACTTGGGCGATGGGTTTCCATCCGGATACATGTAATACGAGTTTTTCTAGAGAGGAAATCATGCTTTATAACTGAAAACTCGTGTACTGTATTTTTATTGAAATTGTTGCTGTTACGAGAAAATGGCATTGAAAAATTCTTGTTATTTCGTGATGCTGGCGTTGTAATTTGTGGTGTTTTTGCCTACAATTCAGCAACTGTTGTATAAAAATGCGACAACTATCAAGTAAAAAAAAATGCAAGGGCTATGTGGTAGTAAACACGGCTACGTAGAGTTTATGATGAGACTTCGGCTTTGCAGAAACGTTTGGATTAATCTTTGGTTATATTTTTTTATAAATAATAAATGTAACAAAATTTAAAATTTACGAGGGGAAAAATTATAGTCATGTGCGGGATTCGAACCCGCATCATTCGCTACGCGATTTGCTTAATTCGCAGGTCAATGCGAATATGGCACAAACCACAACGGCCTCCAAAGTCAACATAACCCATAATTCAAATTCACCCTGATTTATGCGTCAGAGGCATTGAAAATTGACGGATGCGTGCCACCTATAGAAGACATTTGAACGATGCACATAATGGAATCGGTAGAACGATAACAAATCTATGGAATCTATGATGTCTCACACAAACTTTGTTTTATTTATATTAAGATAGGAAGCGCTTAATAAAAGACCGTAGCCCTTAATAGAATATTCGATGACGTCCTGATATAACATCACGCAAAAGTTACCTTTTTTACATAACGTAAAAGGTACTTCTTGTATCATAACGAATAAGGCCCAAAATACAAACACAGCCTGAACCTTAATTATATGAACTTTCCATACTGCACAAACTTCTTGCACTTGCTGGAAAGCTTCAACCATTTTACGGCACCTCTGTATACATTACAATAAAAACCGAAATGCAACACTGACTGCATTTAAAAATAAAATGGCCGAGACAAAACTTTGGTCTTAAACAGGGACTGTTCGTTTGCCTCAAAAAGTTATTATGTTTCATAACTTTGTTTAAGAGCATGCCGGTGTTCCGACGCTGGCTTGGCTAGTGGTTTATACCATCTAAGTAATTTTGCTTACCTTGGGAATTCTAGACGCTGTTTACATGAGAAGACGTGATGTTGGAGTTTTTTAGGAAGTGGATATAATATTTTGATTTGGAGGAAAGCGAGCAGGCAGCCCAGTGCAATTTTGTTTAACTTTGAGTGATATAGTAGAACGCAAAGGCCGTTGCATGTCTTGAGAATTCTAAGTGTTTTGTAACCAAAGGGTAATACGGAGCCTTATTAATGAGACTCCACGGTCTGTCTAGCCGTCCGTCAGTGTGTATATCATGATAGACACCCATCGTAAACAAATTGAGCAGATTTTTTTTTGTATGGAACGTTGATCCAAAGATGAAAAATTGGACTAAACTTCAAGTACCTAAATGATTTTTCAGGGGGCTCCAACATTTGAGAAGGAAGTCGCCATATTTTTCTACCCTCACTTGTATGATGTCATTGTTAAGAACTCATTGAGTAAAATACAATATTATTATTTCTATATACTATTATGCATAAAAAATATTAAACAAGGTACCGTCAGTCTATAATTTTAGACCATTTTTGGTATTGGGTTCTATTCAAAATCTAATGTAGTTAGATCAGGAATTTCAGTGTATTATGTAGATACCATTGTATTCTGCTTTACCAACTAAGAATGCCGTAAATGTAAGTTTTTAAGTCGTGATCGAAAAAAAAAAAATATTTTACGTGATCTCGCAATGCGGAACTCTGAAAGAACAAGACCCGACTCTGTATTTGCCCAGTTTTTTATTTTATGAAACTAACTTAGCATTCTCATATATCAACTAATTGTCTTAGGTAGTGCATCCACTAAGTTTTAGGTAATCACAGAGTAGGTAGGAATCCTTTTGTCCACCTAAAGTGTAGCGAAGCCTTATCAACGTGGACGATGTTGATGGGGTGCTGCTCATACAATTTAGCATGGTGGTAGGGCATTTTGCGAATGCCCGCCTGGTTAGCTACCACCCTCAAGTAGAAAATCTGTCGCCAAGCATCTATCAGTGTGTTCCGGCAGCTGTCCTTGAGAGCCAGTAATTCTAGGTTAGCTTGAACAACATCATCGTTTACCACCAGGTGAGATAGTGGTCAAAGGCTAACCTATCAGCCATAAAAAAATCGTTTTAGCCTCCTTTTATGACAACCAACGGAAATTAATCATGACAAATTCAATAGAATCATATAGAAGTGATTATTTTAAAATAAAACGGAAAAGTCTTCCAATATACTGCACTTTATTTAATTGATATTTCAATAGAGCGACATTGAAGCTGGAGTTGAATAAATTATTAGACTCGAATATTAATTTTTGAGGCGGATATATTTCAAGTACAATTTAATTAGCCGTGAAATGCTGAAAGGCCGACCGTCATCATTGCTTGATAGGTTTCAACTATTTTTGTTCGATTAATAATCTAATGAAAACTCATACTATTGGGACAAACGAGAGTAATTGGAAATTGCCTTCATTGAAGGAAAAAGGTATAAGGTAATGTGAGGTCACAAGCTCCAGGCCAATCTTAGTTTAAGAGCTAACCTCTGCCTATTACAGATGCATTTCATCACAACTGACAAACAGCTGTTAAGTTTCATGTGCCTGTACTTTTACTGGCTCTCATGGACTTCTGCCAGGACACACTGTTAGGTGCTTGGCGACCTTCAAATAGAATATATTTGAGCTAGCATACGCCCTTCTACCATGCGGTGAAGCTCAAGCTGGCGGTAGGGTTCGAACCATAGACTTGCGGAACGGCAGTCTAAAGCTATTACCACTCGGGTATCATTTTGGCGTAGGTCACAGGGTAATGGGTGCAGTGCAGTGCGACAATTGTGGCGAAATGCATCTGTTATAACAGACAGTGGCAGTGGTTACTGCTTAACATCAGGTGGGCCTAGAGCGAATTGCATCACAATCTAATAAAAAAAACGCGCAATAATATAATAGACGCGCGACTTAATTTTGTACATTACACATTTATCTGATCCAGCGGCCCGCCCAGCTACGCACGGGTCACATATATATCATAAATTTAAATATATAAAAAAGTAGTTATTGTGGCATAACTGTAACATAGTATAACAATTTTTTTTGTAGACATTGATGTCCTCTATAAAATTTTACTTTGCTCTATTGACAATGATTTCCGTAGGATGCGCGATATAATGTTTCTTTTTGATATTATTTTCACGCGTTGGTTAACATTATCGCAGTTATTATACGGCTCTCTTAATATTTGAAAATATTCTATAGCTTTTGTTTTTTGTTACATACAAAAATAAACTTTAATATATATATAATATATATATATATATATATTATATATATATAAACTGTCGGCTATCATTGTTGAACATGCGATTGAGGTCAATTTTTTTGATATCAATGCAATTCTCACTGACGAGTAGTTTTTTGTTACACTTACACACATTTAACTAAACACATCACATACATTAAATAATCGACGGTACCTTTATTTAAAACAAACAATTTACCTCAACATTTTTGTACCAACGATTAAATAAGATCAACCTACAAGGATCATTCGTCACAACTCGTCGCTCACAAAATATATGTCCAATAAGAAATATCGTACAGAATAGAGCGGGCCGATTGCTTTTATCTCGTTGGGTATCCGAAGCTATTATATTTATTGGTTTTTAGAAAAGTGGCCTCAAGGCTTCGATATTGGGGAGCTAAATTAAGATATCTGCGTTATAGTTATATTGTGTAGGTTCTTTTTAATGGAAAACTTTGAGAAGAATGGGTATGGGAGATCTAAAGTTTACGATCAAAGTATTTTGTTTACTGGTTTCCATTGTATTCGTACTCTGACCTCGCCATGTGGTAAATTTATTTATTTATTTAATGTAAGGGTAAACCAATAGCTGAAGTAACCTATACAAAACTCATAGTAACTGAAAGCTAATTATAGGTTTTCACGTGGAAACTGGGTGTCACGTGGGAAATATCGCTTATAAAACACATGTATGAGAAAAAGTAAAATATCCTCAATACCTAGAACAAAAAAGATTATTAACTAAATATATTAATATTAACTTTTATTTTTTTTATCCGGCGGTATGCCTTTATTAAACCAAATACTACGAACTATATACAACACTACAGCTACTACAATAATAGCATTTAGATAACCTATTAGTTATAGCAGACTCATAGGCAGTCTAAATGCTCCAGCCCAGTACCAGTTGGCAGCGTGCCCAGCATGCAGGCAGCATTGCCCCGTTGAATTGCAATGCTTATACTTTTAATTAAGTTTAAATATCACCACTGAAGAAATTAGTACTCAACCGTTGTCTGGCTGAGTTTACGCTTGTACAAAATAGATCTAGATCATTATGCCTGCAGATTTTATTGAATTGGTTACTAGCTCGCCATAGAAATGAATTTTGTCTGTAGATTGTTTTCACAGTAGGAGTACAAATAGGAGGGTTACATTATACGTGATGTTTTTCTATAACAACAAAAAAACACGTCAGATGTACACATTTGTTCAAGTTTTTCTTCGTTATAATTCACCGTTCAGATTGCTTTCGCTAATCTTTTTAAAGAACTGTTGTATATAATAAACTTTGTTATATTTAGGTTCCATTTCAGAATGTCCTTATAAAGATTCTGGTTGCTATGCAACACATAAAAGAACTAAATGATAAAAATTACAGTTAACATGTAGCGCGTTTCAAGCTTTAACCGATGGATAGGCTAAATCGATGACTGTGAAAGGAAAAGATAGTGTTTTATTTAGTAAATATGTTCTGGGTAATAAAACCGGAACTTACTCGAACATTCTGAAATATTCCCTAAATAAACTATCCGCTAAATAAGTAAGGACCAAAAAATGTGAATGTGCCTTGTTGTGTAATTTGCAACAATATCCCATTTGTTAGTTTACTTCTTCTTCTTTTCCTTGACCTTATGTATACGTAGTGAAACTTCTTCAATTTATTTTAATCTAATGAAAAAAAAATTACATATTTATGTTCTGCACAACTACTTAGTTGGTGTGTTAAGATGGTCGATTTGGATGTCCCAAAATAAAAAAAACAACGAAAATTCTAATCTTTGAATTTTATTCGTGATTAATATTGTCGAACTGCGTCGTTTAGAAGAATAAAGGTAATATAATAATTAGTCTTATTCGTTCAATTCTGCTTCATTGCAGATGTCGGTCCATCCCCTAAAGACGGTTAAAAAATAGGAACGAAGAGATTAATTGCATCGGTCAGTCACCTCGAAGGCTCAATTGACAGAGCATGTCCAGGCTATAGAGGGGAATGGTCGCGGGTTCGAATACCACCTGTGGTAATTTTTTTTCTTCCGTTATAAATAAGTGAGCTTATTTGTTTACCAGGCGTGAATGCAAAAAATACAATATTAGAACAACTATCAGTAACGGCAATATTTTCACTAGGCCCACTATATTTTCTGATATATTATGTTAATAAGTAAAACAGGACTCGCTGGACCTTTAAAGTCTACGACACCTGTATCTTTTATGTTGACAAATCTATTTGCGATATTATATCTTAGACACAAAAAGATCTTGAAATACCACAGAAATGGATTAAATACAATTTATTAACGATCAATACGACTAAAACATCCTTTGCTGCCAAAAATGAACCTATCCCTAATTTTACCCCACTGAAAATTAATAACACATATTATATAATATATAATACAACTACCCCTTATCTTACTCCACTGAAAATTAATAACACAATACAGCGATCACAAAAAATTTCTCGGCTTATGGATAGACGACAAACTCAACTGGCAGATGGAGATACCTAATATGAGCTATTAGGCATCTCCGATTGAAGCTGATATCAGTCTTAGGAGCACTACGGAAAGTCGCTAATTGTATTCCATGCAAAATACGCACTACGATATACAACTCTTTAGTAAAACGACACCTGGAATATCTCGTCGAAATTTGGGGAACAGCTTCAAAAAATAATAAGGATCCCTTACAAAATAAAATCATTACAATTCTATTCCATTATCACTATCTAACACCATTATTATTATATGAAAATACTAAACTTTATAATATCAAACAAATACACACTTATGCATTCTCATGAAAATATCATATATAACTCAATCAATTCACTCAAACATTTAGTTCACGCAACACATAAATACCCACAATTTGAGAAATAAAATAAAATTACGACTACACCGCCTACTAACTATGGGAGAACAACGTTACTATTTCAAGGAGCAAAGCTATACAACCAGTTACCAAATGTAGTCAAAGATTGTGAGAGTATTATCGCATATCGAAGTAAACTTAAGCTCTATATTAATAGCTCGGTAAATAAGTAATGCCTACCAAGCCAGAGGAGTATAAATTATATTTAAGTGCATCTCATTGTAAGTAAACAATTTTACTATAGTTCTTATGCGAAATAAAGTTCATTAAACCTAATCCTAACAAAAACATACTAAACTTGTTTACATGTGTTAATAAGGCGTTACCCCAGCCATTTGTCAGATGTCTACTATTTGCAACAATGATCCCATTTTATATTGTGCTCTGGCGTCCTGGCCGTCCCTCGGGCATAAAAGCAATTTTAAAGAATAAAGAAATTAAAGTGCTAAAATTACTGTGTGAAACTTCTTAATGCACCAGCATAATTTCAACTGTTGTATACTTTATAGGAAAAGTGTCAGATCTTGTCGACTTACGACATATCGGTATAAAACTATTTGCAGTTATCAAGATATCGTGAATAATGCAATGAGGTCTCTCCTTTTCACTTCCATTCATTCATTGCAGCATACAAGCAGTAACCATTCTTGAAATAAAATTCTCGTGAGTTTCACACATAAAATATTATGCCGTATTTTATGTTTAAAATAGTTTTTTTTAGTTAAAGATAACTCTAATATTACTCGTAAAATTTCACTCAATTTAAACCCCACATAACAAGCACCAGATTGCAAATGTAAAAAATATCAAAATCGGTGCACCCTGTAAAGAGTTATGAAGAAAAAACACACAAAAAACAGTCGAATTGAGAAGTTTTAATTGAAAATAAAAAATAATAATTACCTGGTTGTAAAACTGTTTAGCAAGAGGCCGTCTTGCTTAGCCCACCAGTATCAGAAATGTGCGAACGAAACACTAGAACTAATATCTAGGAAACCATATTTTAGTATGTAATGAGTGAGTTTCCAATAAAAGAATTAGTCTGTCAACTACATCACAAATAAGAGGTCAACTGCTGGCCTGTTGCGGCCTGACAAAAAGACAATAATAGACTATCGAAAATAACCTTCTCAGGAGGCGACCACGAGCTGATGTCACAGCAATGTAAGACTCTCATATCATATGAGAATCTAAATCATTGGTCGTGCTATCGCAAAGACAACACTTTATATTTATATATCTATTCTTAGACCAATGCCTCACCTGATGATAAGAGATGAAGTGGTCGAAGGTGTTATTCAGGCTAACCTAGAATTACTGGCTCTAAACGAAACCGCCCTGAAAGTGTACCGAGAAGCGCTTTACAGTCACTGCATCTATCCCAAACCGACACGCACCAATCAAATAAGGAAACGCTCATTAAAATAGTGGCGCTTGGTGCTTTCGATACCGAGCGTGTCAGTCGATACCGCACATATCGAGAATACCAATCCCGTAAAGGTGGGGTCCCACGGCCCGTGTTATCACAGGCCAGACCGGATCGTACCACGCCTGTTGATTTGATACCCGTGCGGCTGATTGCGTCTCGCGCCGTGCCGTTCCCAAGGTGTCTGTCGGCCTGTACCGGCCTGTCGTTACTACCAGTCCAACATGTTAAGTGATACGGAGCGCATGGCTGCATGTGCAACTGCTGTAGTTTTATTCAGTGGTCAACATTTGATAAATTAAGCAAAAAAAAAAAAAGCAGACGAAACGACGCTGATGGGTGTCGTCGCTCAACAAGAGCCGATCAAGGTAATTTAAACTAACTAAACCCGATTATTTGTATTCTCCAGCAATAGAAACATGTTTCGTTATTGCTTACAGATATAATGCAACTGATATGCTGAGTGATTTTACACGGGAACCTAGTAGAACATTTGAAAATTTCTGCGCCGCGCCGCACCTTTGAAATTACCGACTCCCGACGGATCGGACGGGCGACAACAGGCTACAACAGGCTTCATCGTATGCGACCGTTCCCACGGTTCGTCGGTCCGGCGCGGCGCGGACTGGCCCGCTATACAACGCGCCGTGGGACCCGGGCTTAACGCTGCTGCCAAACCGACCAATGAGAAAAAGGCTTGAAACCAGTACTTCAGTCATCAGTTTGTTTTATTACTGATCGGTACTTTTTAGGGTTCCGTACCCAAAGGGTAAAAATGGGACCCTATTACTGAGACTTCGCTGTCCGTCCGTCCGTCTGTCACCAGGCTGTATCTCAAGAACGGTGATAGCGAGACAGTTGAAATTTTCACAGATGATGTATTTCTGTTGCCGCTATAAAAACAAATACAAAAAGTTGCCTAAGTGCGAGTCGGACACGTATACGTTAAAACAAAAAAGATTAACATATTCTAATGTTGTTAATGGTACGGAACCCTTCGTGCGCGAGTCCAACTCGCACTCAGCTATTTTTTTTTCTTTCACACTTATGAGACGAACAAGTCACTCACTTGATGTTAAGCGTCACGCCTGTCCATTACAGATGGAGTGTATCCTTTCTGCTTGACCGCTGCACTGCGCTCGTGCCTCCGGGTGCACGAGGGCTAGGTCGTTAGGTCCTATGTCTCGTTTGCCTAGCAATTTCACTAGCTACAGTGCCCTTCACGCATAAACACAGTAGTGTAATAACGAATAAAATCATAATTCAAGTCATAACTTATATTGTGGAAGATTACAATATATATTTTAGCAAACATAATTATACAACCAATTACACAACTTTGTATCTAATAATTAATTATGATTTTAGTGGAGACACCTCCATCACGCTAAAACAGCTGATGAGAGTTCTATGAAATTTTGAGAAAGATAGTTTAAGTTCTGAATTATGAAAGTAGCCTATACTTTTCATTATCATCTACGGGGAAATCCACAGGGTTCAGCTATTATATACAAATAAAAATACTTATATATTAGTTTTTTTTTTGATGACCGTGGCTGTAGTATCAACAATATAATATTATATTGATCCTCATAATAGCATCGTACATACCAAAATTGAATTCTTAAATGATTTTGACTTGACTTTAAATATTTAAATTAAATACCCATACTGCTAAATTGCGGACCCGTTGACCTGTCACGACACGTTCTGCAGTTTTGAAGCTTACAAGATGACAAAGTTGCTATATGGAAGAGCTCTGTCGATGACAGAATCCAATTTGGGGAGCTGCCTGTTAAGCAGTAGCGATGAAAGTGTATTTATGATGGGTAAACATGAAGTCGGATCTGTGAAAGGAACACGAAGGCGTGTGTAACGCTTCATCGGATATCAACTTAATAAAATAATATCCGGACTTCACATTGACGTTATAGAGAATCGTTCATATCGAAATTATTAATATTGAATGTTGCTTATGGGTTAAGAAAGATCTACGTAGAATTATCAGTGAAGATAAGAGCTAAGGAAGTACATATTTGTTTGTGACTTTAAATTACAGACTATATAGCAGTGTGATTGAAATGAAATGTGTACAAGAAGGATATTATGGTGGTGGAGGTTTAACCGTGCATTTTCTTTATTTAAAACACTCCAAATTTAAGTTAGATGTGTCCAATAAAACTAGACATTCTAAAGTGTAATTAATTGTTGAAATTGTTACCATCAAAACAGTCAGAGTATCCATTTCTTGGTACTACTTACGCAAGTTATTTTTTTAAGTTCAGTGTCTAGATGTCTATTATTTTTTTATTATTTTCACCGTTTCTGACCAACTTTAACAAAAAAAGTTTTTTTATGCTTGATAGGTTAGCGTTTGACCACTATCCCAGATGATGGTAAGTGATGATGTGATCGAAGATGTTGTTCAGGCGAACCTAGAATTACTGGCTCTCAAGGACAGCTGCCGGAACACACCGTTAGGTGCTTGGCGACAGATTTTCTACTTGAGGGTGGTAGTTAGCCAGGCGGGCAGCCAGGTGGGCCCTGCCACCATGCTATAACGACTGCCATCCTAAGACAACAGTAGCTGTAGTAATGTCACCAGCGGTCACCCATCTAAGGCATGACCGAGGCGGACGTTGCTTAACTTTGCTGATTGGTTCAGAATGGCTAAGCAAACTTCGCTACGAGCGCTTCGAAATTCAAAAAGATTCTCAATTCGACTCTATTTTTGTGTTCTAAAACATAACTTTTTACAGGTTGTACTGATTTTGATGTTTTTTTTTTGTTATATTCAAAGCTGATGCTTGTCATCTAGTCGCGTTTAAATTTCAGTGAGATCTGACGAGTAGAATGTGAGTTGTCCTTAATAATGCGTATTAAATTGGCTTAAACTACATTGATATTGTTCCTACTTTCTCCTGTCGATGTAAAATCAACAAAAAACTGTATAATATGGTGTGGTTTATTGACTGCTTAGTATATTTTTGTTTTAGAATATTTTCGGTATGAAGTCGGTTTTAATTACGTTAAATTTTTTCATTGTATGTTCGTTAACATTGCTTGCATTATGGATAATGCATACACACCCACAGTACTGGCATAGAACATAATAATAATACTGGGTACTGGTCACACTCGACAAGAGCACGTATCATTTAACCAGGTGTAGTATTAGGGCCTGTTTCAGAATGTTCGAGCATGTACCGGTTTTACTACCCAGAACATATTTATTAAACAAAACACCTTTCAACATCTTTGCGTTTCACAGTCATCGATTTAGCTTATCCATCGGTTAAAGCTTGAAACGCGCTGCATGTTAACTGTCATTTTTATCATTCGGTTATTTTATGTGTTGCATAGCAACCCGAAACTTAGAATACTTATTTCAGTTAGTTGACAGTTACTTATAACAAACCTGAAATGATAAAATATATATTGATTTAATGGGAAGTATACTGTACTCAACAATATAAGCATTATTGAGATTTATTGGAAAATATGAGAATACCCAATAATTATATTTCTAAATATAATTATAATCACTATCGCGTGCTAAGCGAAAATCATAACAAACAAATTATTGGAGTACAAAATTTTATGCCCAAGGCGGGAATCGAACTTGCGTCCTCCGATATTAGGAATCCGACGCGATATCGGAGGACGCGGGTTCGAAATTCCCGTTAGGCTGCGTGATGTTTGTCACGTCACGTAGATAACAGGAAAATTAGGCGGAATTGTCACTAGATATATAATTTTATGCTTTTTTAAGTGTTTTATTAAAATATTATTTAATATTTTTTAGGATACTTTTAAAAGTATTTGTTATTATATAATAAATACAAATAATAATATAATAAAAGTTCAAAATTTTAATAGAAGTATAATCCCGATAACTGTAATGAAACCGCCATATAAAATTCACCCTACCGCTACTAAAAGTGGTACAGGCAGAATCGTACCAAGTTTCTGAGCCACAATGGTTAAAGAACCCCACTCGTAGGTGCTTCGGTTATCGCAGCCATTCATCATGGAGACCAGTTGAAACTATGGAAAATACTCCCAAGTCAGACCGCCTTCGGCCTCGCAAGTCACTCACACGAATCGGACTGCAGCCTCGCCTTGCACTCGCCCTTTGAACTCACGCACTATCCGTGCTCTAAATGTAGTATGATGAATAAGAAGAGTTCATAGGGCAAATCCAGAATGTCGGAATTCAAGACAGCCCCCATACAAAGTACTCCGATCACACTGAAGCTCAGCTTTATTTCAGATTTCCCATTATTATCCTATCACGAAAAGCACTTTGTTATTTTCAGTTTAAAATACTTTCTATCCCCATGACTCCTTCCCATAGAACAATTTAAGTCAATGGTTTCAAGACATATATGTATGGCGGCCATCTTAAAAAATGATGTCATGGAAAAATAAATTCTAAATTCGGAATAACTACGCATAAAACCACCCAGATATTGATTTTCAGTCGGATCGGAGCAACTTTTTACCTGCCATCTTGAATATGTCATTTTGGTTTTTGTCAAGTCTCATTCGACTGCTGCCATTAAAAGTTGTACGAGAAGAATTGTACCGGGTCACTTTGCCTAAGGAACCCCACTTATTAAAATATATAAAATAAAATATAATAATAGTACACATTATCACTTATGCTATGAAAATGAAACTATCTACAGAAGTAACGGTTCAAACGTTACGGGTACATGCTTTTAGAGGTAGTACGAAAGAACAGCGGAGTCATACAGTTGTAACACACATTTCAATCCGTCTAACTACATACTAAGTATTTAACTGTTAAAGTCAAAGAGATAAAAGAGATATATAAGTTCCCTTTATTTGAATGATTGGATATATAAATACCTAGAAAGTAGTTGGTCGTCTCGGAAAGTGTGTTAAAGGCATTGGGAATAGGTTCTCATTTAATTGTACAGTAACCTAATAATAACAAAATGAAATATTTTACCAAGGGTTAAAAATCTAGATACCTACTTAAATAGGAATTAACAATGCCGTGTCTGAACTTTAATCAACTCGCTCAAAAAAGTTATTATAAAGATTTTATAAATCAATATAAACAAAAGTACTTCCCCAATAAATGTTTTACTTGCGTTTCAATAATTTATGAGTTCCAAATTAACGTATGGTAAAAAAATATTGTAATATTTCGTAAAATAAATGCACAAAAATGATGGCGTAACGAACGGCACAGATCCCACGTCCAAACGGCCCGAGCGCTGCGGGCAGACTGATTTTCGTTGCGCTTTCTTCTCGCGATCAAAGAATTTTGTGGCAAAAATTCATAAAAATGTTTTCAACACAAGTTAGTAAGTAGTTCATTAGAGTATGGTATTAGCTATTTTTTAAAAAAAGAATCATTGCATTTAATTCAACTATGTCTCTTAAATTAATAAAAAACAATCTAAAAAGGGTCGTCGATTACAATTTATTACAGAAGAACTAATTGGTTTCAATAAAAACTAATCAACTAATTCACTCAATAAAGAATTAAAGAATATGATATATTTTTTTCGCACATTTTTAACTCATAGTTTCAGTACAAGAAGATTCCAAAAGTGCGCATTTCACTACGGTGATCCCCTTAAGTTAGTACACGCGCATAGAATAGTACATTGTTCACCGAGAGGAGAAAGTGACCGATTACCGTCGAGGGTGTCGTTTGAAGCCCGAGCCGTAGGCGAGGGCTTTAAAACACCCGAGATCGGGAATCGCACTTTCTCTCGAGTGATACATAGTACTTTATACTACACCTACCTTTTATTTTACTTTTCTACGAAAACTGAATCCTCAAACAACACACAAATTGAAAATGGCGCCAATGGCGTCTGTAATTTTCACATGTTCTTTTTTCAAATTGTTTGACACCATCCAATACACAGCTAGTGGCCAGTGTCATTTTGCGAACTTGGAGATAAAAACTCACTGTAAAAACTTTTTGGCTTTTGATATTTAGGTTACCAGCGTATAGTCTTACCCAAAATTAAAAAAGAAAAACCACGTAAGAAATGGATTTTCATACACTTTTCTCTCCCGCTCAGATGCGTTTTCTCCCCGCATATTTAATACGTACTTTCTACCGTAAATTTAATAAAGTATCAAGGTACTTTCCGAGCAGGTGTAGTATAAAATATATATACATTTATAACATGTCCATTTATACTACTAATATGAGTAGATAATACAAAACATAACATCCCCTTATCAATAATAAACCTGAGTCGATTAAATCCTGCTAATACCAGTTACAATTACGTGTAACAAACATATTGTATGTTTATTACAATAAACGTTATCAATCTCAGCTTAGAACATTAGAAGCTTAGTATTTCCATAACAAAAGCAAGTATTGATACTGGCACAACCAATTGTAATAACACAATCGTATTACTATGTACTCGTGGTAGAGATTTGTACTGCATTCAATGGTATTATTTTGAATAGAAATTTCTTGTAAAATGCTTTATCAGATTCAATCTTCCCATAGAATACAATGGAGCTCAAGCCGCGGCGGGATTCAAGCCATACACCTTCTGTATGGCAGTCTATGGTCATTGCACTTGAAGCAGTAATGACCTAATGATCATTACTGGTTTTAATATAGTTACCTGATATTTTTTATTGAACAGCTGATATACTGATTACTTGCTTGTTCTGAGTAGTCATGGCTTCTTATAGGCAGCTTGTCATCAGGTTTAGCAGTTACACCAACATAAAAAAATATCGAACTTTCAAAATGAGAACAAAATTATTATCTTTCAAGCACAAACCGAATTTCTTATTTACTTGTATATTTGTAAACTATATGTATTGTTATAATGTTGTTAGTTCTTAGCAGGCGCTGATGCAAAAATGAGCATGGGTAACTGCCAGGTGATATGGAATATGTTTTTTTCTTTCCTTCAAATATAACACATATTCAAACATAATCTTGTTATCTACCTCATTCACCTTGTTCCTCACAATCCACAAAAAGTTAAATTATTTCTGTATAATGGTCGCCCACAAATCTGACATCTTGAGAATTCTCGTTGGTACTATTACTCGCTATTGGTCAGCCTTGTCAGACCATGATTGATAGATTTAGACGTTACTTTGCGGAAAGTTAAAAAAATATTTTATGAATATAGTAAACGAATATTGTATACTTTTTTTTTTTTTCATTCCGGCTTTTTTTTTTTTTTCTTTTTTTTTTTTTTTTTTTTTTTTTTTTTTTTTTTTTTTTTTTCATTCCGACCTGTGCCGCCACGCCGTGCACACCTGTCTACAGCTCCGCCAGTATCTCCCAGTGAGACCGCAATAGTCCCCGCACTATTGCCGTCTCACTCGGGTCATCGTTCCGACGCTAGTTGCAGACCAGTGCCTTGGAATACGCAGCCCTGACGAAGTTTTTGTTTTGTGTGCAGAAGCTGAGCAGCCGCCGAACGCCGAGCAACGCGAGCTACGAGCTCGCCGTGCCGTCGCGCAGAGGCGCTCTAAGACGTCTGGCATTACCACCTACCCAGTCCCTTGTTTCGGACGAACAACACCATATCGGGCTGGTGGTCTTGCTTCGACCGCACTTTTCGGTGCGCATTTCACCACTTTACTATCCGACACAACATAGTAACAGTCGCGTAACAACACACTTTGTGCTGTTAAGCGACGTCGTTCAGGCGTGGGGTAGCGTCAGCCAAACCCGTCTGAACGATCAAATCCGCCATTTGCTGCGGTCGCAGTGTGACACCCTACGGTGACAACGGCCACTGTTGTTGTTTTGGTTTAACCTTGCACCGTGGCCTTTCCCGCTTCACGGGTCAGCCGAAGCAAGCTGGGCTCCGGGATTCTGGCCTTGGGGTCACCCCTAGTCAAACCCGGAGTAGCGCTTAGGAGCACCCCTCTCCGCCGAGAAAAAAGCTCGGAGAGGGTACACAACTAGGGCACACCATAGGTACTCACTCCCTCTCACACAAGTGAGCTCACGAGTTGCGAGAGGGAGACAGAACCCGTTAGGCCATCCTGAGTATTCCCCTCAGGATGCAACGTCCCTCTAACGGTGAGGTGGAGGTCCTTCAGACCTTCGCCCTCCGCTACCCCGAACTCTACGCTGATCATCAGCAATCGCTTAACGATGCAGAGAGTGCCCGCCTCACGGACACTCTCATCGCTCCCTCCGGAATTCCAATTCCGGAGGCCATCGTCCCTCCTCTGACCCGGTCCTTCTCAGAGGACAGCCCGACTTCGCCCGCTCCGGGCCCTGACAACAGACGCACGGTGGCAGCCCCTCCCCGTGAGAGGTCTCGCTCGCGCTCACCGATCGGGAGGCCAGCGAGCACCCGTCCCTCCACCGACGTTGTCGAGCCCACTTCGGACTCCGAAGCGGAGATGGAGGTAGATCCGAGTCGCGCCTTACGCACTGACTCGGACTCAGATAACGACGGCTATACCGTCGTAGATAGAAAGCGCAAGCGTGCTCCTAAAGCCGCTAGTTGCGCAACTTCCGCCCCTCCCGCCAAGGCACCCGCTAAGGCCCCCGCCTCCGGCAAGAAGCCGACCCCCGCCCCGCGCCCCGCGTCTCCTCCCTCCGCTCCGGCCACCACTGCCGCGTCCCCTCAGGACGCGAGCGCGCGCCGCGAAAAACCGCCTCCGCCCCTGTTCATTCAGGACAAAACCAAATGGGACATGCTGTCCCGTTTAGTTTCGGATCGTGGGATCCACTATACTAATGCCCGCTCCACGCAGCAGGGCATTAAAGTCCAAGTTTCCACCATTAGCGACCACAGAGCGCTAACTAAACTCCTCCGCCACGAGAGCATAAGTTTTCACACTTATGCGCTCGAAGAGGAGAAAGTCCTCCGAGTGGTCATCCGCGGTGTGCCCAAGGAGGTACATACCGATTCGGTATGTGCCGACCTGAAGGCACAAGACTTCCCCGTACATGCAGTTCACCGCATGTACAGCGGGAAGGACCGCAGCCCCTACGATCTAGTACTCGTAGTACTAGATCGTACTCCTGAAGGCAAGGCCATTTTTAATTTAAAAAAGGTCTGTGGCCTCTCAGGACTCGATGTCCAAGCCCCATACAAGAATGGGAGTCCCTCGCAGTGCCATAACTGCCAACTATACGGGCACGCCTCCCGTTTCTGCTTCGCTCGCGCTAGGTGCGTTAAGTGCCTAGGCGATCACGCGACAGCAGCGTGCACTCGCACCCGTGATTCGCCGGACCCACCCAGCTGTGTTTTATGCGGTGCCCAAGGGCATACCGCGAATTACCGTGGCTGCCCTAAAGCACCACGAGTGAACCACAGGGTGGCAAGGCATAGGCCGACCCGTCCCTCTTACGACCGTTACCAACGGGTAAGCCCTAAATTAACGGTAGTACCTGCCTCACAGGTAATACCCGCGCCGCTCCCAGCCCGTAACGCATGGTCTAAACCACCCAGTATGGTTAAGACCGTCGCTACCGCCCGCGCCCCGGCCCGCGCGCCCGCACCCGCGCCCGCACCCGCACCCGCCCGCGCCGCGGCCCCTGCCCGCGCACCGGCCCCGGCTCGCCCCGCGCTCCCGGCACCCGTCGCCAACACCATTCGCGCGCCTCCCCGCGCCGCTTCCCGGCCACAAGCTCCACCTATGCCATTGATGGCTGCCCCTCTTCAAGAGGCAATCAACCTAGTCAGCGATCTGGCTATGTCGGTTGACATCAATGAGGTACAAGAGCTATTCCACAAGATGCAATACGCTCAATCCCCAGCGGACGTGATCCAATACACATTGGAACACGCGAATTTACTTAGCGCCCTTAAGCGCTTTGTTCCCCAGGCCCCTCCCCAGTACAACCACTATGGGTAGTACAACCGAACGCACGAAACCGTACTCAGTTTCGTTAGCGTCATTTAACGCTGACGGCCTCTTCAGACAACGTGACCTCGTCCACGACTTTTGTTGTACCCACCTTATCGATATCATATGCGTGCAGGAAACCTTTCTAAAACCGGGGAAGGCGAACCCTAGGTTTGCCAATTACAGAACGGTACGTGATGATAGAGTGAACTCCCGTGGGGGAGGCACTCTTATCTATTACAAAAGGTCCCTGCACTGCATTCCCCTACCTACCCCAACTCTTGTTAATATGGAAGCATCTTGTTGCCTCCTAGCTATGACTGGTCATCAACCTATAGTCATAGCATCCTGTTACCAAGCTTGCAAAAAGCCGATCGTCCGAGCTGACTTAGAAGCCCTATTCTCATTAGGAAGCGCCGTCATTCTGATTGGCGACTTCAACAGTAAGCACATCCTATGGAATTGTAACGTCAACAATCCCAGAGGTATTGCACTTGAAAACCTAATCGCAGAACTTAACTTTGACATAATTGCGCCCACTGAGCCCACTCACTACCCTTATATGGAAGACCACCGATCTGACTTGCTTGACATGGCACTATTCAGAGGCGTAACACTCCGGTTACGCTCCATAGAAGTGGTTCACGAGCTTCACTCTGACCACCGACCCATTATACTGCGACTAGGTCCCGACCCAACGACTGACCTCCCCCGCCCCACTAAGACGATAGTGAACTGGAAGCAAGTAGGCGATGCCCTAAAGGCTATCAGTTCACCGGACCTAGACAAGATCCCTGACGACATCCTGACAAAAGATGACGTAACCCTTGCGATCGATTCGTTCACCAATCACCTCTCCACCGTAGTAGGTGCATCCGCAAAGGAGGTCATAGTGCCGGACGACCGGCGCCTTGTCATTCCAGCGGATGTGAGACGATTGGTGACGGAGAGTAAAGCAGTGACCCGACATTACGACTCTTACCCCAGTAAAGAGAACAAAACTAAGAAACGCCACTTTGAACGCATGGTTCAAAGTCGCATGTCTGAGTTGCGTGATCAACAATGGGGCGATAAACTTTCAAACCTCGTGCCAAGCCACCATGCTTATTGGAACTTGGCGCGAAGTATGAAAGGTAGTAACCATAACGACATGCCTCCCTTATACAGACCAGTCCCACTAGTCCCAGCGTTCTTTGACGAAGACAAAGCTGAGTGCCTAGCTGATAGCCTAGAGGCTCAGTGTTCCCCTAACGTAGATCACGTTGACCAAGCTCACCTCGATTCGGTGGATGCTGAAGTCGAACGTAAAAGCTCTGTGGTCACCTCTGAACTCCCACCTGCCACCTTAGCGACTTACGCTGAGGTGGCGAGACTGATCAAGGCCCTCCGACCGCGCAAATCCCCCGGTGCCGATGGCATCTCCAACAGGGTTCTTAAAACCCTCTCTCCTCCTCTCATCCATCTCCTAGTCAGCATCTTCAATGCTGCTATGAGCCACTGCTTATTCCCAGACACCTGGAAATGTGCAACTGTCATTGGCATTCACAAACCAGGCAAAAGCTCATCTGACCCCACCAGTTACCGCCCAATCAGCCTCCTCAGTGCCTTAGGCAAACTTTACGAGCGGTTACTTGCAAACCGCCTCCAGTCCCATGCTAAGGAACACCACCTTATCCCAGATGAGCAGTTTGGCTTCAGACCCGGACACTCATGCGTCCAACAGGTGCACCGCCTCACGGAGCACATCATTGAGGGCTTCAACAAGTACCCCAAACCCCAGACCACGCTAGCAGTCTTCCTCGACGTGGCGAAAGCTTTTGACAAAGTCTGGCACAATGGCTTGATTTACAAGCTATACCAACTTGGCGTGCCAGAACGTCTTGTGCTCATCCTACAAGACTTCCTTAAAGCCAGAAGCTTTCGCTATCGCGTGGAAGGCACCCTCTCCTCCCCCCACCCAGTCAGAGCCGGAGTCCCTCAGGGCTCCGTGCTATCACCCATTCTCTTCGCGCTGTATACCAGCGACATCCCACGCTCTCAGCCAGACGTCCTATTGGCCCAATACGCGGATGATACCGCTATTTATACCACTGGGTGGCGTATCAGCAGAAAGTCCATTTTCGCCCTCCAACGGGCCATCACCGAGATCGGTGACTGGTTCCGTAAATGGCGCATCGCGGTCAACCCAGTTAAAAGTGCAGCTATGTACTTTACTGAGAAGACTCGCCCCCGTTACCCGCAACCTTTAACTTTGTTTGACCAACCCATCCCCTGGGTTAGTAAAACAAAATATCTCGGAGTCACCCTTGATCGGAATCTCACCTTTAGCGATCATATAACAACCGTCCGAAACAGAGCGGCCTTTGTAATGGGTCGCCTTGGTCCCCTGATTCGCAAAGAGAGTAAAATGTCTCTTAGTAATAAGAAGACACTTTACACTGCCTGCATCCGCCCCATCATGACTTACGCATCAGTAGTGTTTAGTCATGCTAGTGAGGCCCATCTCCATAAGCTTCAAGTCATTCAAAATCGTTTTCTTCGTAGTGCAACCGGCGCTCCGTGGTATGTCCGGAACACCGAGTTGCACTGCGACCTAAACCTTCCCTCTTTAGCGCAGTTCAATAAGGACTGCGCTCGCCGATACTTTGATCGAGCGCCCCACCACTCGAACCCATTGGTTGTCCAGGCATCGAACTACTCGACCGCCTCTTCTATCCCATTTTTCAAACCCCCCCGTCGCCGACCACGGCAGGTATTAGACGACCCGGATGACCCCATCGCAGTCATTACATTGGCAGCTTTAGCGTTATCCGCAAGTCGTCGAGGTAAAATCCCCAGGTGTGAGGTAATTAGAGGTCACACAATCAAACACCGAGCTCGCCGGCGAGCTCGAGGCAAAAACAAGGTCACGATAAATTGCTCTCCAAATAGTCAAAGAGTATTATTCAGTAGGCCCCAATTGTGCAACACTGCAGTTGCACAGAGGCATTTTGCTCCGATCCCCCCCATGTCTCTCGACAGCGAGACAAGCCGAGGTCCGAACCACAGTGGTGCCCTTGAGCTCGCTGTCAACCCCTCCTATAATAGCGGTACGTTTTCGGCGTCCGCAGGAGACGGAGGTAGAAAGCGCTTTTCGCCTTCTACGCCCGTCTCGGGAGAAGTGCCTTCGGCACTTCTCCCTCCCGGGCTATTGTAGGGCCAGGCCCTCGCCCAAAACCCGGTGGAGCTGGACGACCGCACAGGCGGTAGCCAGCATCTATGTCCTCCCTAAAAAAAAAAAAAAAAAAGAATATTGTACAAAAAGAACTTCTTTGATTTTTTGTATTTTTTATTTATTATTTAATCCCATCTGTGATGGAGCCCCATGGTTTGTCCCGGTTAGATGGTAAGCGCCCAGAAGGGCTCACACTGGCACCGTGTGAGACGGGTCGGTGTATTGTTTGGGATGCCACGTGTATGTGTACTTTCGCCGCTTGCCACCTCCGTGGATCCCAGCGGTGTGCCGGTTCTGGAGCAGAGGCTGCCGCAAAGGAGAAACGCTTAAAATGTGCTGATTTAGCCCTTGCATACGACTTTGTTCCCTTTGCTGTTGAAACAATGGGCGGTATGGTGTGCCAAGACCAAAAATGTATTGCAGACATTAGACAATGTATGAGGGAGAAAGGAAGGAACCCTCGCGTTGGGTTGTTTTCGACCCAGCAAATTTCTATTAGTATCCAGGGCGGTAACGCTGCCGCCATAATGGGCATGTTGGGCAGGTTGTGTGTCATCTTGTGGGGAAATTTTACACGATTTTTTTGTTTCATAATTTAATATAATAATATAAGTATATTTGACCATTGAAAGTGTATATTTAAAACCTCGTGTACTTAATTGACATATATATTTTTCTTTAACATCAATTTAATACACATTAGAGATTTCTGGTTTATTATTTGGATACTAGTCAACTAAAGCTCTGAACAAATCAGTTTGTTAATTTATTTGGAATTGGTGTTAAAATGTGTATGATAACGTAATAAAATACAACTTGGCTGGGCTACTTAATTAACATTATTTGCGATTCAGTAAAACTTGTTCAGGAAGGAAAATGGGATCACCTCTGTATTGTCTCGAACCCCTCTCGGATAAACTTGTTGATTAAGAAATCAAAAACAACTCGAGCAACGAGTTAGCGATGCTATGACGTAAAATATGACTTTATTTTCCCCTAATCCTGGTAAAATTAAATTTACACCATTTTCAGTGTAAACGTTTCCCGAGTTATACACACGAGCTTTTCTTATTACCCAGGCTAAGTTTTCATAGGATAAAATTTGTAATTTTGTAATTTCATAGGATGTTTCGGCATCAAGATTTATCATGCTACACGTATCTAAGTTAATGTATAGTTTTCAAATGTACTTTGAAATTAAACAACTCAAATACGATAAAAAAAAAAATACTTTCACACGAGTGTTTTTTTTGTAACCAGCGTTATTTTTGCAGCTTGTAATAATAGATCATAATATGACTCGTTCTCACGTGGGCTCTTTTTACGCTTGGAACTTTGTATCGGTTCAAGTGCTATTAAAAACTCTGAGAGCAAAGTACTAAACTAAAAGCGCTTGTAAGATGGGAGCCTTGGGGTGGCGAACGCATTGCTTTACTGAATAGATCTCACCATTTGATAAGTAATCGATGCTTAGCAGCCTTATATAGAAACTGGATCTTATGGACAGATTACACCTCTGCTTGCTAAGTGAAAGATTTTGTTACTTAAGATATGCGTAGCTAGTCAGGCATGCACGCATAATGCTATACCAAATTTCTTATCTAATATCCTTAAACGAGCAACTATTGTACAAATTATATATATTTCGTGTATCACGGTTATGTACTATAGATAAACTTAAAAAGTAAAACTTTGTCTAAACGACTCGTAATAAAATATAAAGGTAAACTATAACCGAGAGCCTAAGTAGAAAAGCGCTAATTATGTCTGTTTTTCTTGACATGTCTAAAGCTTTTGACTTTGTAAATCATAACATTTACTGAATAAAATTGAAAAATATGGTATCAGAGGAAATGCATGGAATTGGTTAAAAAGTTATAATTCAAACCGTATGCATGTTGAAATACGTACTTTCTCAGAACTTAATAAAAGTATGTGCAAGTCCTCGTGCCTAATGAATAAACGTGGAGTTCCACAGGGTAGTATATTAGGCCCCTTACTTTTTCTCTTATACATAAATGACCTGACTGACATTACTGCTCATAAATGTGTTCTTTATGCTGACGATATTACCCTCCTTATTGAAGGACTTGACATGAAGACATTTGAACTTGACATAAATAATTCATTAAAATGCATAATCACCTGGCTTAAACAGAATGACCTTCATGTTAACATAATCAAAACTAAATTTATTCAATTCCAAACATATAACAGCACCCGCTGCAACTTAAAGTACAATACAATATTTTATTTTTTTTATATTGTTGATAGGTAAGCCTTTGACCACAATCTCACGTGATGGTAAGTGACGAAGTGGTCGAAGATGTTGTCCAGGCTTACCTAGAATTACTTAATTAATTTATTTATTAATGTTTAATTATTTTTTTTTTTATTTATTAATTTATTACAAGAAGTCAACTCAACAACATTTTGGGAATGGTAATAGATAGGCATTGCAACTGGAAAGAGCATATGGAAAAAAACTGTACCAGGCTAGACCGATACGTGTATTCTCTTGGGCGAATTAGGCGTATAGCCACCGTTGAAGCTGCACTGAACGCTTATCACGGCTATGTCTCGTCAGTTTTGCGGTATGGTCTGGTCATTTGGCGCAACTCAGTTGATTTTATAAAAACATTTATAGCTCAAAAAAAATTTATGAGATCACTTTATTGTGTTGATTTTTTAGAAAGTTGTAAACCCCTATTTAAAGGCATAAAATATTACCCCTTCCTTGTCTCTATATATTCGAGGTTAGTATATTTGTCCATCGAAACCATGCCTTGTTTAAAAAACAAAATGACAATGTTAACAGAAATAGACGACGAAAACACGAATTAAATGTTCCTAAACAACGTATTGTAATGCACTCAAATAACTCCTATTGTATGAGTATTAGAATATACAATAAGTTACCAGAACACTTAAACATTTACAGTTTTAATAAGTACATTTAAACATCAATTATTTCAAATTTTGATCGACAAATGCTATTATTCAGTGAAAGAGTTCTTGGATGATAAATTGTAGTAATGTGCTAATTTAATGTTGATATTGTTTATTATTATTTCTCTATTTTGACATGCTAGTTTTGTCATTTGCAAATTTTATTATAATCTGTATCTACGACATTAAATTTCTTGTGCCTATTTTATTTGTATAATGGAAATCTGACTCAATTTTTTTTTCATAAATTTAACTTATTGTTCCAATATGTAATATGTAATTTTAAAAACTGAATATGTAATGTAAATAACAAAGATTTATACACCGGAAACGGTACAATATTTGACACTCATGGTTTTTTTTTCAAGATCTGTATTATGTACAATATTCTTATAAATAAATAAAAATTAAATTGAATTGATAGCTGATAAAATTCTAGCCGAAGGGTATCTAAAAATCCACTTTTGACCAAATATCTTTTGTCCCATGTGATAGGGGCGAGAATATGTTCATGTACCGGGAAAATAGACTGCTTCTGATAATTTCTTTATAAGAAACCCAATATCTGTCTGACCAATAACTAATCCAGAATAATCCAATAACTGTCTGACCCGGGTATTGAACCCAGAATAATTATAATCAGAAAAGAATATTATAAAAATATTACACGGCGATGCTTCTGCAATCACACCGTCGTGCCTTTTATAAATAGTAACATTATATATATTAGTTTGCAGTTTTACAGCAGTCCGTCTGCATAATTTTAATATTAATTCAGCAAAAGGGATCCTATTGTTCGATTATTCTAAATTTCAGCTTAATTGAGAATCAAATTCTCATCGAGAGAGACCACTTGAGATAAATCGTTATTCCTTAAGAGAAGTAAGTAAATTGGTTTCGCGTTCTTAGGGTTGTCATTAAGGTATTCTATCCAAGATTTTAGCTTATTTAACACTACCCGCGCCAATTACGAGAGTCTTTCGTGATCACAAATATTATGATCCCTTTTGTTGTGAACATGAACAGTATCCATTGTTTTTATTTTATAAAATCATGTGCCCTAACGTTTCTCTAGAAATATTGTGTAGGTGTGGGTATCATGTTAATCAAGGTATATACGCATATATGCACTGAGAATGTATATTAATTGTAAACTAATCAATGTACACAGATATCATAACCATTAATTGTTTTTATTTTATAGTTTCAAGTCTCCACACAGATTTTGCTTTGTTATGGAAATTCGTTTATATATCAAACATTTTAGTCTTCAAATGAAAACAAAATACACAGCGTTCACCTTAACGCCGCCGTCGTGCTTTAAGTTTATATTAAAAAAATAATCTCACTGAATATAAATAGGACTAACACATAAAACTAACCCACACCAATAACCCACTACCATCGTCGGTCCACTGACGACATCATAAAAGTCACGAGTAGCCGTTCTCTTCCAGATGATGATGACGATGAACACATAAAACACTAATAATAGTTTAGCACTTAAAGAAAACCACACGGTACCTACTTTACCCAAAAAAGTAACTGAGAAAAAAATAAAAAAACACCAGTTGATGTACGAGTACATTCCACGAAAATATATTGACGACCGATTTTCCTCTTAAGTGTGGTTGGTAGATAGCCAGGCAAACATTCGAAAAATTATATCCCCGGCTTTATAACGACTGCCATTCTAAGACAACAACGGGACCGACGTCGACTTGACGTACATACCAAGTCAGGGAAGTGCTCAGTAATGAATTCGATCACCCATCCAAGTAATGACTTCAGCAAACCTTGTCGATCACTTAAGAATGAATAGGCAAGTTCCACTACGAGCGTATCAAATATACAATGAAAAGAAAAGTTTAAATCACGCTTGTAGCGAAGTTTTCTTAGCCGTTCTTAACAGATTAGCTAAGTTAATCAACGTCTGCCGCGGTTATGACTTCGATGGAGGACCGATGATGACATTACTACTGAGCGTGCACGTGCTTCGGAGGACACGTTAAGCCATCGGTCCCGGTTATTGTCTTAGGAGCCATCTAAAGCCATCAGGTAAGTTAAAAGCCCTACCTACGTTTTGCGAATGCCCGCCCGGCTAGCTACCACCCTCAAGTAGAAAGTTTGTCGCCAAGCACCTAAAGGTGTGGTCCGGCAGCTGTCCGGCTTGAGAGCCAGTAACTTATGTTAGCCAAGCTCATCAGGCAAGATTGCGGTCAAAAGTTTGCCTATCAGGAATAGTAAAAAAAAAATTAGCCCTCTACGGATCAGTTCCGCAGGGCATACTCTACTTATTTAACTATAGTAGTAGTATGTCATAGTTAAAATACGACCGGACTACATCTATAGTAAATTTAATAGATGCACAAACATCAAAATTAATAATGAGTCTTGTTGTAAGGAAAAATTATATCGTCATAATCAACATTAAAACGAAGCCGACGCGCAACATTGAAAAGTTTGAAATAACTTGTTAAAGTCTGTACCATTTTTTTTTATTGTTCTCTCTGTTCAGTTATGCATACTACTCACAAGAGTTAAAAATTCAATTGTAACTCCCCCATATCTCGAAAAAAGTTTCAGTTACCATTTAGTCATCGTAGGCGTTTTGAAAAATAAGTTATCAGTTTATCTAGATTACTTAAATTAGTACGTTTACTGTTGAAGAAATCCCCATGGGGATTTAGCCGAACTCATCACGCTTGGCAGGCGTCTTGGGAATCGCAATTACAAAAAGAGCTCATCATTCCAAAACTCACTTCTATGATGAAAAGAATCTTTTTAAAATATTTCTCAAAAAATTATTCTACTATTCAATTAGGTGTACTTTGTTTACGGCAACCCTGCATTGAGAGCATTTATATAACTCCAGTTTCGAGTGGGTATCAAATTAATTTAGAGGATAAATATATCTATTATACTGAAAACAGCTGTGGATTTAACGTTGAATTTCGATTAGCTATTATTTTTTAAATATATAATATAAAAAATATCATTCACATGAGACTTAACAACTGTGTCTCAAGGTGATGAACGCAGTGCAGCTCGTGACTTGTGAGGAAATGCTGATGTTATGGGCAGAGGTTATTCCGCTTTACATCATCGGCCTCGAGCTTGTTTCGTCACAATAAAATAAAATAAAATATATTTACAAATTACAATAAAGATAAACCGAAGTACATAATAAAATTAGATTTAAATATATAATAGTTAATTAATACCGGCGGTATGCCTTTATTTTCAAAATACTACGAACTATATACAACACTACAGCTTATACAATGAAAGCATTTAACAACCTACATACTACAGTCTAGTCATCGCAGACTCACAGACAGTTCAAATGCTCCAGCCTGCTACCAGTCAACGGGGCAATGCTGCCATTGCCCCAAAATACTACCAGGAGAAAATCGTAGCGTTGCAATACAACTAGTGCAGATACTAAAGTATAATACCAATAGATAATAAGCGACCAAACAGTCAGAAGAAGACTACACGAAGACTACTTCTCGCTGCTATAGAGAAATATAATTGAAACAGATACAGCAAAAAAGTTTATGTTAAAAATACGTTTGAAGTATTCAAATCGTAAACGTTTGAATTATAACAATCGAACTTATAAAAGTGTTACAATTAACGTTTTTGTCAGCAACAGAGACGGCTCGCTTGATCGCGACACACTAGAGAAGATTTTCCCAAACTTATCAAAACGTTGAATACCCCTAATACCCATATTTCCACAATCATATTGATCAATAATATTATGTACAACAAACTTAAACATGATCCGTCTTACCACAAAAATATCATAAGACATGGTTTCAACGCCTGTTTAGGTAGACAGTGTCTAAAAGTTAAACAGCGCCTAAACGCGTTTTAATTTTTCTACCACAAAACCATGTTTAACACGTGTTTGCCTAAACACTGCCTAAGTCGGTGCGCCATGTCGCTTCTTCATCACGCAGAACGGCATGTTCCGCGCGGTCGCGGTATCGGGCACATTGGGCCCCTGCCCGCGGTGTTCAAACGCCGGTTGTGCTTCACAGCCGGGTCGTGGGGGTGTGCCTCTTTTCAGTGGCACCTTCGTCATAGTCGGGGTAGTAGGTAAGTCCAATGATCTTCTGCCTCCCTACTCGCGCTCAGCCCGTCGGAGGGACCAATGGGCGAGGCGCTCGGGAGGCGAGATGTTAGCGCGCTCAGGCCGGCCCTTGGGGCCCGGGCGTCGCGGCGTCGCTGGGGGTCCAGTCCGTGCTGCCTAGCGGCGGGCCAGGAGTTTTCCCACTCCCGCTAGTAGTAGCTGGGTGGGGTCTACTCCCTCCCGGATGGCCAGGAGCGCTTCGTGGAGAATGCTAAGGGCGGTTTCGAGCATTTCTAGCTCCGCCGCCGTCCTTGTCTTCGTCATGGCTGTCTCTTCCGCGCGTGGGGTTGAGACAGGTATATAGCTCCGTCCTTGTCTCGCGGCCTGGGCAGATGGCGCCTTGGCCGGCGAGAGATCTTTTGCTGGTGCGGTGGGTGGGGCGGCACCCTTCCGCGCGCTCTTCCTTTTCTTCTTCTTCTTCCTCTTCTTCTTCTGTTTCTTCTCCCCCTGGTCGGTGCCACGGGCTGCGGGGCCGTTGGCAGCGGCCATAAGGGTGGCACTAGGTTCGGGTATTGTAGCAGTCGGTGTGGGGCGCGCGATTGCGCTCTGGGCTCTGGCTGCGGTGGTGGTCGTTGCAGTTGTGCCCGCGCGCTTGTTCCGCGCCTCCTCGCGGAACACAGCGCAGCGGGGGTTGTTTGCGGTATGCGCACCGCCGCAGTTGGCGCATGTAGCGGGCTCATCCAGGGGACGTGGGCAGTCGCGCGCGAAGTGTTCGCCTCCGCACCTCACGCACGCCTGTTTCCGGTAGCAGTTGTGGGAGGAGTGTCTGAATGCCTGGCATCTATGGCATTGCGCTGGGCCACTCCTCCCTCTCCAGTGTTCTAGTCTTATTCCCGGCATGCACAGGAGTTCGTTGACTTCGTAAATGCCGGGGGTGAGGTTGTCGGTTTTCTTGAAGGAAGCAAAGAAGATGCATCCTGGTCTGCCTCTTCTTCCTTGAATCTTCTTGACTATTTCGGGCTCATACCCATGTGCGATGAGCTCGTTCTTGATTTCATCGGGGTCGGTATTATATGGCAGTCCTCTGATGGCCAGCTTCAAGTTCCTGTCCTTCGTCGGGGCGTATGAGAACCAGGTCACCTTGTCTGCCTCTCCCAGGTTTGAGAGGTAGGCTTGGATGACCCGGTATTCTTCGCCGTCAGTGGGTGTGAAGCGGACGCCTTGGTTGTAGGGGCGAACTGTGGGTGGTCTGCCGAGTCTTTCCTTCAAGGCACGGAGGTGGGTGGAGCAATTCGGAAAAGACTCGATGACTATGGGCGGATATCGGGGCTCCTTAGTCGGCTTGGGGGCCGGCTGTGCGTCTGGTGATGGCTTGGCAGGCATGGGCGTTGTGTCCGCTCGCGAAGTAGATGCTCCTTCCGATGAGCGGCACCGAACATGTCCCGTCCCTTTCCCTCCTCGGAGGGGTAGGGCGGGCGGTGGGCGGAATGTTTCTTCGTGTGCAGGTACGATTTTCATCGATGCCACCGTCTTGGCTGTGGTTATCTTGGCTGTTGGGGGCGGTGCGTGCCTAGTGCTGGCCGTGGTTACAGCGGCATAGGTTGCACGCGGTCCCGGCGTAGGGCCGGAAGTCGGAATCGGTTGGCGGTGAAGATCACGTGGATATGGCGTATCCGGCGCTGCGTTTGAGACGCGGGCGCAGGTGCGCTTGTTCTCTGCTGTGGCCTCCTCGTTGCGCTTGCGGCGCAAACCGGGGGCCGGGTCTTCTGATGTCGTGGGACATGGGGTTGGGGGTGGTGACGGGTCCGGCGAGATCAACGATACCAGGGGTGGTTCGTCGTCCAGCGGTTCGACTCGCCACTGTTGAATTTCTCGTCTGGCGGCCGCGGCAGTTTCCTGCACGGCGAGCATAAATTGGCTGGATCTTTCAGTTTCTTCCTCATCGGAGGAGGCGTCAGTGGGGATCCTCCGCGTGGACAGGGATCTGTCTCTGTCGGTGCGCGTTTCATCTGCCTGTTTTGTAACTTTAGGGAACGTTTTGTTACATGTAGAAATTATTTGAAATACCAGTATCCTTTTGCACCAAAATTATATATTTTAGTAATTATTTACATTCAATAAAGATGAATATTCAGTACATCAGAAGGCTTGAGTGTAGCTATTAGATTAAAAACACAAGCAAAGAGTACAAAAATAATGCTCTCCTATGAGTTATCAATCAATTCGAAGTTTCGGAAAAATAATAATATTTTAATTTGTAAAATAATATGTTAAGTTTATTGCGTCTATATAAAATCTCTAAAAAATTCATTATAATTTAAAGATAGATGTCAAGTAAAAGCTATGAATTAGGCTTCAAAAACTATAATTTTAAATAAATATTATATTATTAGATTTATAATTACATATACAACCATAACATTCCGTGCTTACCTAATGACGAGCCCAGCACCGTGAGGCGCACGCAACGTGTAATTGGGGACTTACGAGGATCCACCCCGAGGATCACATTGTAGGTGATCGTTTAATAGATCCCCAATTTTATTTTAAAAAAATCTGTTAGTCTTATCGTTTCCACTATAATACTCAAATGGGTTCACGCGTGCACGATGTATTATATCTATATAAGTTGTCCATATCCACTGCAATTATCAATATTAAAAATGATAGAACTGAGTTAAACACTTGTTAAACCAAGGCTTGCGGCTGTTTAAATATAAACACGTGACTAAGGGATGTTTAAGCCTAAACGCGTGTTAGGCGCCGTTTTGTGGTACAACATTTTTGAAACATCTGTTCAACACATGTCTAAGGCGTGCTTAAGTCTTTTGTGGTAAGACGGGATATATTTTTAGTAGGAAAGTTTTTTTTTTTTATGCCTGATAGGTTAGCCTTTGACCACTATCACACCTGATGGTAAGTGATGATGTGGTCGAAGATGTTGATTATACATGATGATAAATTATATTACCTTTGATCAGTTTTATCATAATTAAAACTATTCCTGTATGTTGTAATAATATTTGCGTTATCAAACTTATATTTTGAAACAAATAAATTATCATAGGTACAATAAATTGTGCTAAACAAAGTATTATCCAATTGTGCAAACGCTATTCAGAAATAATGCTTTTCAATTATCCCGCAGCAGTTACAATAGTAAGTTTGAAGTCTTTGTTCTTAAATAACGCAGTTAAACGGGATTGTATCGTTTACAAATGTTGTAGTAATTAGAGATCCAAATGACGCACTTTAATTTGAAGCGAGACGTGTGAGTAAGGTGTCGCTAATCCCAGTTTACTGCCAAAGTTTCACTCTCAAAGTGAGCCGTTACGTTCAGGGAGTAGTAAAATGATCACTTTAAATTCCATTAAAACTCTGCCTTTATATTCGCTATTAACGCATACGTGTAAATGTGAGGTGTTTATCAAAAATAAAATTATTATAAAGTATAAATTTTAACCCACAATTACCCGCCTAATTCAAACGGTGTACGTTTTACGCACGCTGCGTATTACTTTTACGTCAGAGTAATCCAAGCGTAGCTACGCGATCCGTAGCTAGAATGCGTGTGTTTAACTAAGCGCAAACTAAAATCCATACTAGAGAATTATAATTTTCGCTAATCAAGCGTGAAATCCACTCGTTAACGGTGCAGCGCGATATGCTTATTATACAAAATAGTCCAGTTATCCTTAATTAAATGTAATTATTATAGGTTAGTGTCTTTGTTCGCCGAGTGGAGACGGCCTTATCGACTGGGCGGCGCCATCGCTCTCTCTCGGCCGAGTCGCCATCTCACTCGGGCTCACTCGGCTGACTTCGGGACTCGTTCGCTACGTTCACTAGAAATTTAAGGGCAGCGTTACGGGTATACCGACAGGCGCGCTGCGTCTGCGGAGCGGGCCATGGCACCCGCTTGGCGTTACATAACGCGCCGACCCCGATACATGACTAAAAACAAATCAAAATAAATTCCAAAAAAATGCAGAGTTGAAATGCGTTCCTGTACGGACCGCTTTGGACAGGTTTAATAGAAAACGTCGCTTAAAGTACGGCCAATTGTCGTCACGACAAAAAGACGATAGTAGCAATTTCCCTTTGCCGACAACCCTTTGCGAGGCGAGAGGCCGAACGCGCGGCCGGGCACATGGCGGGCGGGCGGCGCGGCGGGGAGAGCGCCGGCGGGGCGGGCGGGCGCGCGGGGAGGCTCTCCCGGGCCGCCCCGCCTCAGTGGCGGCCTGCAGTGGCACCGACGCGCGTGTCGCTACAGACACTTCCGCCCCGCGCACCTAATCCGCTCATTTAGCAAGCAAACGCCGCATACGGTGTGGTGGCGGTGGCAGCCTTGCGGCGCCAGCCCCCGGGGCCGATGCTCTGAGCGGCCGGGCCCCTCCGCCCGACCTGCTTCGATCCGCGTCCCGCCGGCATGTGATATCGCGCCGCGCCACTCGACAAAATGATTGTGTGTTCGATTGTTTACGTTGACGATAGTTGATAACCGGGAAGCCGACGCTGGCATGCTAATGTGAGTACCACTCTACTCTCGTTCCGCGTCCGCCGAGCGCGCGAACCTACACGTAAACTTACAGTCCAAAAAGTAGGCTCACTCGCACTCGCATGTCTCGGTAGCAGAGCGATACATTACGTTCTCCTGCAATGCGACAGCGGGACGCGTTACGAGAAAGTTTATCATGAATTATAAAGGTGTCTCGTGAGTTTTTAAAATTAGAATTTGTATTGTTGACAGTCGGACTGTTCGGCGTGGCGTTTCGTGGACTGGTCGGTTTCGGTGCGCACGTGGAGTGGTGTGTGGCGGAGGCGCGAGGCGTCGCGCGGGCTGGGCGCGCGCGGCACGGGCATCGCGCGGCGCGGCCACGGCGCGATGCGGTAGCGCGGCGGCGCGGCCGAGCGGCGGGGACCACTCGTGCGCTCTCGGCTATGTGCCCCCCTTGCGCTACTACGTAAGTATTTTGTCACAATACATAAATATTTTGCCAACAAAAATCAAAAATATATATCTTTTTATGTATATTATTATATTTGTACCATTTCAAAAATATTATATTCTCATTTAAAAAAGCAAAATTTATTTATAGGACATCTAAAAAAAATATTTTTGTTATTTATTTCTATTTTCTTAAATTTTTTTCCTATAATATTATTTAAATATATTACGTGCACATTTATTTGCACCCATTTGTCATATTTTGCATATAAAACTTCAATATTACTTGGAAAATAATGCACCTTCCAGAGAAAGGAATCTGTAATAAACGTAACTATATTATTATTACATATTTATTTTTACCACAATGAGTTGACATCTATGTGTAAAAAACTTTGATACACTTTTCAGCTAAAATATGAACCGACTAAAAGTTATCTACGCTACCAAAAACCATAACATTTGATCATATTCACTACCCCTGACGTTGATGGATCACACGCGAGGCCGAAGGGTTGACATTACATCGCAAAACGTTTGGAAAGTAACACCCCATGTTCAAATAGGTCACCGAGGATAGATTTACATACATATAATATTGCATACATAATTTACAAACACTGAAGAATATTACAAAATCGCTTACGTATGAAATACTATTATATTCATCGCCTACAACTTATTTCTTAGATTAGACATTCTCGACCAATATGCATCCATTATTTTGATGAGATAATTGAATGTTACCCATATTTTTACTTAAAAAATAATACCAATGTATGAACTGACCGTTAAGTATTTAAACAACGTTTCCTTGTGATTTAATTTTGACGCTATTCAGATAGGGTTTACCTTACAAAATTTGCAGACGTAAATGCAAAAATTACGTACACTAAAGTGGAATCTACCAGAAATATTTAATTTTAATTTATAAAGATTATATTTTTATTAATTCACGGTAATTCGTTGAAATGTTTAAGATGAAAATCCATTGAATTGTAACGAGCAGTTATGATAAACACCACTTTAGGCTTATATTAGTTCTTGTTTAATATGAAGAAATAAGTTATCGACGTAGGTATGAAACACCTATTTCACTAAGGTGTTCTTGACACTTTTTGCCGTTTTTTTTCTTTACAATCGTGGTCAGGTCTACGTTTGCATAGCATAAACAAAATGCATTGAAAAAAAAAATCTTGTGTGTACTTTCTTACATTTTGTTTTTATTATTATGTGTTGGGCAACTCACCAAAATATCACATACTTTGTGAAAATTGTTCTGACTAAATATATACAGTTCAAGAGATAGAACAAAAACATACCTATGGTATTAGTTTTTTTAGCTTAAAAGCTTAACTAATACCTTAGGCTTTAAAGTTCGGAATATCGTTCGAACATCGTATACTTAGAAATAGGGTACTGTTGTTTTATATGGATCCCTAAAAATAACTAAAACCTTAAATCAATTGTATTAAAAACTGTCAAGGTGTGTTTTCATGTCTGAAAAATAGAGTCTGAACAAAAATTTTACGAACTTTACAAATATTTATCGTTATGCCTCAGTAAAAAAATCTTTGATAAGATTTGTTTTGACTAATAGCACAACATACATATAAAATAAAATTCCCTCATAAGCTAAGCGATAAAAGCAAAAAACAAACAAAAACAAATACGTACTTATATAAGATATATTTCTTGCTCAGAAATATTTATTATTTTAAAAAGGCTCCCTTCTACCTGGTTTCTAATACAACAATAAAACGAAACTAAATAAGCTTGATACCCGCCTCTAGTTCTAATAAAAACAGGCCAGGCGGGCAAAACTGCGGTCCTCAATGCCTTAGCACAAACAAGCACTCCAGCCTGGGATATTGAACACGAATCACGACTTGATTGGCTGAAATAAGTGCACTGATATTGGATTTTTAGTTCTCATGTTTTGACGGGATATTGCATATCTAGATAAAGGGAAGCTTTAGTATTGTACACAAATGCAATTTTATGCTTGGGATAAGAATATTTGATAGAGAACTTACTATCTGTTAAAGCCTTGTTACAAAACATGGAGGACAAACAAGAAGGCTATGATATGTGTGCTCCATGCACACGTATCATAGCGGCGGTATTTATATAATTGCCCTTTATAATTATCGCGAAAATATGTCAACGCAGTTTGCCATCCGAAGAAACGTCATGTAAAGATCATGCAATTAAAACTGTGCTATATTTTGTAATAATCTCTGATTATTGTTAGGTAAATGACAGTCATGAGGGAAACTTACCTTAAGATCACAAATGGTAACAATGGTGTCAATAAAGTTTTATCGTATCGTATCGTGTGTTATATATGTGTTTATAACACACGATTCATTACTTTATTTTCATAGAAAATAACTATATATATTCTACTCAGTATACTCTATTCCAGGAGACCATATCATATACTAGGGTGCATAATTGCTTTTTTTTAAGATTTTTTATGTGGTAAAGCCTCTCTGTTTTTTTTTTATTAAATTTCATATCAGGTATTCTTTTTTAAGTCAAAAATCTATACCAAATATCAAATATGTGGTTTGTAACTCATCCCGTTTATGAGCTAGAGACCCAAACAACAATTTAGACAAATCGTGTTAATTATTTATTTATTTTATTTTACATTCCATGGAAAACAAACAGCTTATTTAATACAAAATACTGAGAACAGTACTTTAGTACTCTAAGCTTAAGAAGTTTTCGCTTATAGTACACTCGTAGGTATGTTATATATATATTATAATTATACTTTTAAATCAACACATTTTAGCGCCAATTCAGTAGTAAGTCATATAAATATTGTATTATGAACTATTTTTCTAGTATTTAAGACTATATCCCAATTTTGTGGATTCAGTACAATTTTATCTAGCACTAAAATTCAAGCTGATATGATGGCAAATTTTTTTATTTTAATTAAGTTACTTTATAAGGCTATATTTTGGTAGAAAATACACTCAGCCCAAGTAAATTCATAGCATAGCATTCATATATTCTTTATCATATTTTAGAAGCGACGAAAATAACGCAGCTATTTAATTCATGAGAATATATGCCTTTCTGAATTGCAATTTATTAACATTTTTATTAAAATTAATAAAATCTTGCATCAATGCAGAGAAACGATTGCGACAAAGCGGATTATTAGTAGCAATAAGCTTTATGCATCCAAAGGAAAGCAAACAATAACAGTGATGCTGTGACAAAACCTTTGTCTTACCAGCTTACATATTGAATATTAAAATTTACCCTTTTAAGGAAAATATAAACTAAAATTGTCATCATATTTCTTGGTCAATTCACGTTATTGTTATTTGTTACCTAAATATTAATATTGTAGCTGTTAAATGTGTTGCTACATTGCTAATTGCATTTATATTGCAAAACTATCATTGCTATAATGGATGGTAACTATATGAATCTAATTTAAAGATAACTATGATCAAACTCTTCTTATTGCTTACCTGTGTCATAAATTTAAACTTTATATCTGATCGATAGAGAGTTATAACGATTATATAAATATCAAACAAATCGGTATGACTGGCGTTAAGCTTAATGCGTTTTATTATCACATAATAGGGAGCGTGTCTTTTGCCGTCTAACTGATACAGTTGAAGTATTCAAGTGGCTGCTGAATATGACTGTCAGAAAATCTTTATATCTCAACCTGGAGATTTAACCCAGTACGACGAAAATACGATGGGCCGCTTAAACCACAAAACCAAAGAGAGGGTCAACTATTTTGTATAATGCCTTTACGAGTATTTGTGAAGATATATAAACTACTTTAGATAGAAAGATTTAAAAGAAAATAAATCACATATAATTCATCAAAGACTACGAGTACATTAAGATTGTATATTATTTTATTAATGAATTATTAGGCAATGTTAACAAAATATGAGGGTAGATATGAGAAAATATGAGCGTAACTTATTTAGAAATAAAAAACAATTCTTAACAATAAAGATCCTCAACTGGTTAGTGCGTCATTTCATACTTCAGAGGGATCAAACATTAAATTAAATATTCCATCTACACCCAAGCGTATTAGATCAACTTGACACCATCATATCACAACTCTCCCTAAGGCTGGCCGCGCACTAATTTATTTATCATCATCGAACCACGTTCGATGCAGAGTTGTTGACCAAGTTTAGCATCTGAGCAAGTTTATAAGCTCATCAAACTGTCTTATACAAGCTGTTGTTGGAAGGGGAGCAGTTTTCGATAAATCTTTAGGTATAGGGATCGTGTTGGTCAAACAACGCGGTCAGTCAGGATACTTTTGAGTATCAGATAGGAGATTTTTTTCTCATAAGTACCATGTATTTTTATTTGTTCTTTAAGCAAGTTTAATCATTACTTTAAACAAACGTTATTAAAATAATAGAGAACGATTTCAAACTATTTCGACTACTAAAGAGTTGATGTGCTACGATGATGCTACGCAACAGCTACGGTTTCGTAGCACTTTCGTAGATATTTAAGTCGTTCGTAAAATGAAGTTAAATAGGTACTATAAATTGTGTTGGAAATGGTGCTGTACGTTTGTTACTAGTGAGAAGAACTGGTTTATAAACTGGTCAATTAAGAGTTTTTAGGTTCCAAGGTTATTTAAAAACTATTTACACTACAAGAGTTGATTGAAACTATGTTTCTTCCTACGCAAAAACTATGGTATTGCAAAACTTTTATAGTATTTTATGTTTGTAGAATGGGGTTGATTATTAAGAACTTTTTGGCAGAAGGTGCTGTTTGTTTGTGACTGAAGATAATTTTGATAACAAACTAGTTTTGATATTTATTTTAATAAAGTTATAAAGTTTGTAATCAAATATCGCTCATATCCAGGTTTTAAAAAAGAGTATTTAAGTTCTACATAGCTTTATATGAAGGAATTGGCTACCTTCAAGGAAAAATGAGTATTGAAAATTATACACTATTTTCATTATTATATCTTTGATAATTCAAATTCATAAAAAAGATTATGTACCCATTTTTATGATATCATTTTATTACGTTAAAGCACATATATTTAATTATACATATGTATCGATGATTCCTGTATTTGTAAATCATTATTTTAATTTTATAAGAAACCAAATCTAAACCATATTCCCAAATTTTCATTCCTTGAATCCTTTAATATATGCAAGTATTTATGTCAGTGTCAATTGAGAGCTACGTCACTCGTAGCAGTTTCGTAGATATTAATATTGCATTACAAACGATTGGCGTGAGACCTTCATGCCAATTAATTGACTTAATGCCATTAAAACTTAATGCGTAGAAGTGCAAAATATAAAAAAAACTAATGATATCAGTTAGAAGTATTGCAGTTAATTTTTACTTAGGCATTGGTATAAGGCGTATGCTATAATGGAGCTCAATTGTGGTGGTAGCAGCTCTGTTAGAGATTGGATCATGTGTTACAAACACATGATGAAATCACATTAAAATATTGTATTAACATAGGCGCCAATAAAAAATACTTGAAACACCATCCGTTCATTTCGCATTTAATTTTTGGTTAATGAGGTTATAAGGTTCTTATAAAAATATCAGCCCTGTTTCTATTCTGCAATTTTTATTTCATTTTGTCAATTTAACTAACTCTTTGAGATTTTCTATTGAGAATTTTGTGACCAGTAATTGTATTGTTTTTTCAAGTTGCTCCACCAAATTTCAATTACGAAAAAATATGGTGTGCCAAAGATTAGCTGTACATTTATCAATGTTGACATAACCCATTAAAATCAGATAATAATTGCATAACTCTAAAGTTGTGAAATTACTATGTTTAAGGATAGCGAAAATTATTAAGAAAATATTATTGAAATCATATAAGTAGGTATATTGTTTCATTATAGCTTAACTTTTTTCACCTGACACGTTCTCATAGAAAGTCACGTATAAAGTTTACATATTTGGCATCCCTCATTAAAATGCTAAATTAGAACAAAATATTATTAAAACAGGTAAGTAGCTAAAAGATCTATGACATAAAAATCTCCTTAACTTGGGGTGCTTGGTTAGAATTAACCCTCCCGTGGGTGTCGTATGAGGCGACTATGGGTAAACACTGTAAAGCGGGCAGCAGCGCCTGCTGAGGAACTACTAAGTTACATAGCGATGGCCAACATGCCTGCTAAGCGTCGGCATTATGGCAAATATTGTATAAGCATTGTTCGACAGTAAACAATTCGACTGATACAGTACATTAAAAATCTCTTTTCGCACAACTATACAGATACGTAAAAATTAAATAAGTATGTAACATTCCATAGGTAAAGGTTTGTGTCCACTGCAGTTTTATTATGATATTGATACCCAGTCAAAGGTTATCGAGATACCCGCAGCGAACCTTGTTGCGATTCATTTTCCGATATCCGGACGCAGGTAACGGCTTATCCGGATTCCATTTGAATCGATTTTAATTCGATTACTGTGAAGCGACGAAGCTGTCTGTCTGTCAAGCGTTGAAGCTTGATGGAACTACAGTAATATTTGTTGATAAACAGAATACACGTGTTTTAAATATTTTAAACGATAATAACTAAAATCGAAGCCTGCTTGTGTATGACTTAAAGGGCTTTTATTTATCGTCATTCTTTTGTGTGTCAGTCTTTTTGATTCAAGTCTATCGTTAATTGATCTGTACGTTAAATTTAAGTTTTTGGTTACACTGAAATGTTGAATCATGTTAAGTCTTAGCGACACTAAAATATGATGTTGACAGTTTGATGACCTTATTTGATGTTGCAGACAGAAAGAATTAGACTTCTTTAATGAATTATGTTAGGTTGTTAAAGTTTGGTCTCACTAACATTCTATGAAGACTAGTTGGGAATTTTCCGTGACAATTTATTGGGTTGAAAAAATTACAACTAGTAGAAAAAAAATTACCACGAGATTGATTTACACCCGCAACCATGGGGCTGGACATTCTTTACCAATTTGAGCTAACGTGATGAAGGTAAGTCATAAGTTGAACTTATACTTTCGTTTTTATATCGCATCTAAAAAGGCGTTAATACATATATTGAGGGCAACATTGAACTTGATCAAGTAAAATTTGCGAATTATAAAGCAACAGCTATATTGATTTTATTTATGAATTGTTGCAAATCTACAGTGGGGTCCTCATATAAAATATCTATCCGGTACACCTAGTTCTGCTGCATATGCCGTTCGTAAGATAGGACAGTTGACGGATGTAGCTACAGCTTGGCTGGTTTCTTTCGCATATTTGCACAGCATAATTAAGTAAAGTGTATTGTTGTGAGGAGCAGCATCTGATATAGAGCCCATCATCATCTTTATCTTGCAAAGAGGGCAACACGTACCATATATGGAATGGATTCTAGCAAATCACTGAAGGGTTTTTTTTGTAAAGAAATCAACATATTAACTTTCCCAAGTCATTATAAACATTCTTAAAAATATAATATAGTATACTCAAAAGAACTAAGATAAATTAAACGGCAATCACCTCAATTACAACACTGGAAAAAAAATGAACAAACGGTGCCCGGTTTAAGATTAGCAAATACAAAAAAAGTGTTTCTTATGTAATTGTGTGCGATTTTATAATAACATCCATAATAAGTAAAAATATTTTATTACAAAAGCATTTTATAAAGTGGTGATTCTTTGGAAAAAAAATGGTTGTTTGGCTACTTATGTAATTAATATTGTAATAACTTTAAAACACACTAAAAATGATAAGTGAGTAAACACATATAAAAATAATAGCCCTAAATTTCTTGCCCGTTCTTCTCGAAGTGGCTCTATTTTTGCTGAACGAGGCAGTAGAATATTTTTCATTTTTTTTGATTATATAAATTGCGTAGCATAATTTAACTTATCCTACTCAATAATCTAACCCAACTTAGACAAAGAGACAATGTAACATTTAGATATTACCAAACAACTCGATTCAGTATAAACGGATTTCAGATAAGTGAAACCGGATGTAGGGAAATGAGTCGGAATCACCAGGAAATCGGGAACCTTGCGCCGGAAGCTCCGTTCACTCGCAACCGTTGCCAATTAGCCGCTGTGTACGGATTGATTGCAATCAGCTGTTGCCAGATGAGCTCAGTTAGTGAAAGTGGTTACGTCATTGTACTTTTGAGTATTTACTCTCTGCCACAGATAGATCAAGTAGCGTAAACATATTGTAGATACTTCTATATATAAATGCTGAATTTCTAGAAAGTCAATAAGGTACTCGTATATTACGCAGGTATCTTCTTTCGCTCAAAATTTCCTTTCAATTAGCTCGATCGAATGCAATCAGGTGTTGCCAGGTGGTAAAAAACGTTTAGTTATATTCTTTACATTTGAGTTCTTACATTGTGCCACAGATGATTAGTCAAGTAGACTAATATATAGTATCAAATATCATATTTAGTAATAATATATAGTAATTTTCATAGGTTCTTTTACGAGTACGTTACTACATGTCAAGTTGATTTCCATAATGGTTGGGATTTTGAGATTTTTGCTGTATTTACCACTCCCATGTCAAGATCTGTCGCCAATAAAGCTAGTTTTACTATCGCCTGATATACAACCGCCGGCCACATCACCCTTACAAATAGGTAAGATGGTTGTCATATGCTAGCCGAACAACAAAAAAGTTTTGTTTCTTTCTCTTTCCTTCTATATGCAATCGCACAGGGCTATGCTGAGTACGCTGTCAACTGGTAGTGGGCTGGAGCATTTGGACTGCCTGTAAGTCAGCAATAGCTTGTAGGTTGTCTAAATGCTTTCATTATAGCAGTTGTAGTGTTGTATATTGTTCGTAGTAATTTGTAAATAAAGGTGTACTGTCAGTAAAAATATAAAAGTAACTATTAATACAGAAGTGGCTGTTCGCTACTCAACAAGCAAATAATTTAGTTTTATTCGTTTAACTGCACACAGTACGTTTGTATCTAGTCCAATCAAATTGCTTTCAGAGCTTGAGCTCATCTGGCAATAAGGAATTGTAATCAATTCAAACGCAGCGCTTAATTGATAAATTGAAAATATATCAAGGTCTATAATAAAATGCTAGAGGATAGGATGTTCAGGTAGACAATTAAAATGGGTTCCTAATAAGTTAATATGTATAACACTCGCCATAGTTTTCAAAATGGGTTCTACTTACAGTGAGATATTCATATACATGATCTGTCAACATGATTAGTTTAGTTAACTAAAGAAAGATTTAGTTCGGCTGCTACAAAATAATGCCATTTCTACGATAAAATAATAAATGAACAGATTTAGGTGTTACTTTGTGGTAATAATATATGTTTAATATATTTGTTATTATTATAGGATAACTAATTATATACGAATACATAGCTGCAGCTTGACTATTTTATATAGCGTATTTTCAAAGCATAATATCATTATTTAGGAAAGCTGCAGCTGACATAGAGACAATTTTTATAAAAATGCTGAAACTCATGTTCTAAAGTGAAAGATATTTTTTTGAAATATATATTATATAATGCAAAAAGCCAATGTTAAAATAAAATAAAAATCTGCCTCATTAAAAAAAATTTCTTTCTTCCAGTTTAATTCAGTTGGGCTGCAGATGTCGCCCCGTCTCCTTATGACCGTTAAACAATAGCAACGAAAGGATGAATTAGAGTTTTGACTTACTCACCACGATAGTTCGATTTTCAGAACATGTCCCGGTTCAAGGGTGGATGGTTGTGTGTTCGAATCCATACTTAAAATTTACCTTTTGTTGTAATTAAGTAAAAATATAATACATTATGTTACTTCTAGCTAATTATTCTAGTAATATGATAAGCGTAATGAAAATGGTATTGCAAATACCAACTGCGAAGATAACATTGAGTTTGACTTTACATCGTTACCATACCTTTTGTACCGTAGCTTCACAAAATAATTTCTGTGAAACAAAATTTTATACACGTATCTAATAACGAAATTCTAAGAATTTTTTCTTATATAAAAGAGGTTCGTCTCATTTCATGTTATTTCTTATTACGTGGTGTGCCAAAAAGCAAATTACAGGCGCATGTACAAAACGGCAAAGATTTCCGTGAATTTACATTTAATATGATGAATAATTTTTGTTGTTAATCCTTTTTTTCTTTGGAAACAGTCAAAATACCTTTAATATTCTGTAAATCTCTGAGGAGTTCGTTATCTTCCTTCCATCTGAAATAAAACACTTCCGCCTTGTTAATCAGTACTATAATAATATTATAAATGCGAAAGTAACTCTGTCTGTATGTCTGTTACGCTTTCACGCCAAATCTATACGACCGATTTGAATGAAATTTGGTATGGAAATAGTTTGAGACCCGGGGAAAAACATAGGATAGTTTTTATCCAATTGCGCAAAAAAGGTTAATGTTTTTGCGCGATAACCAACATACGCGTGGGCGGAGCCACGCCCGGAAAGCTAGTACATTTATATATATATTACTAGCTTTCCGGGCGCGGCTCCGCCCGTGCGTATGTCGGTTATCGCGCGAAAACATTAGCCTCTTTTTGCGCAGTCGGATAAAAACTATCCTATGTTTTTTCCCGGGTCTCAAACTATCTCCATACCAAATTTCATTCAAATCGGTCCAGTAGTTTTGGCGTGAAAGCGTAACAGACAGACAGACAGACAGACAGACAGACAGAGTTACTTTCGCATTTATAATATTAGTACTGAAGTACTGATAATGAAGATACCTATTTCTTGAAACCTATGTAATAATCTCGACTTCGCTACCCCACGTCTGAACAAGCAGTGCTGCTAGCTCGCCAATCTCCTCATCACACATTTTCCCCCCTTGAGCAGTTGACGGGAATACCGTAAGACAACGTGTTTCCGGTGGCCATTTTTATTTTAAAAGAGTAGGGCAATATAAGGACGTCAAAATGATTTCTTTCAAAACCTTGGCACAGACTAGAAAATATCGGAAATCATGATACATGTTAATTATCAAATCAGCTCATTGTCACTATAATATTGTACCTTATTTATTGAAACTTGACAAGCTTGATACATTTCATTCAGTTTCAAATAAGTAATATTAAACTTGTAAGACAAACGTATGAATCAAGTTTTTTTTATGCCTCATAGATTACCCTTTGACCACTATCTCACCTGACGGTAAGTGATGATGTGATCGAAAATGTTGTTCAGGCTAACCTAGAATTACTGACTCTCAAGAACAGCGGCCAGAACACATAGTTAAATTTTATTCTTGCGGGTGGTAGCTAGTCAGGCGGGCATTCGCAATATGCCCTAACACCATGCAAAAGTTACGCAAAAGCTATTAGTAAAATGGTTATATAAAAAAAACAACTGTGTCTGTATAGGCATATACGTTTTACCCTTGAATCCCTCATAGAGAAGGGCTAGAGTGGCATCTCTGTCATATTTGTTTTTTACTGTGTAGAATAAAAGAAGAATGTGAGCAACAGCGTTTTTTTTTTTTGCAGATTTGAAATGTCTGCCAAGAAGTGCTGGATAATAATGAATGAATGAATGAATATTTATTTGCTTAAGTCTTGGGTACATAATTGCAAAGTTAATATAGCATAAAAATACAGTTCCAACAAAACTCTGCCTAAATGGCGTGCAAATATTTTTAACATGCTTAATTTACAATTATACAATTTTACGATTATCAAATCATGTATAAAATAATTATTAAATAATACAAAATAAATGTCAATAATTATTAAAGTTCAATGTCATTACTAGATTTCAATTTATACATAACCATACATTAAATTATACTATAAGAAGATAATTTCATTTATGCAGTTAATTATTTTCATGTCAGTTAATCGTTCTAGCTCCATAATACATTATTATTTTAATTTTTTGTCGTTTATAAAGTCTTTTATAGAGTAATAACAATTTTCCAATAATAAATTGAACAATTTTTTAAAATAGATTTAAGCCATCTCCTTTAAATTTGTCAGGTAAAGTGTTATAGACTCGAATTGCCATGCAATTAGCATTTTGCGAGGTAAGCACTAGTCGTTGATGTGGTACATATAACCTATGTGGATATCTATTTGGACAAGATCTTTTTATAACATCACAATGTTTTTGGAATAGATAGGGATTTTTCTTTACAAATACACACATTTCGTAGATGTATAGTGAGGGCACAGGAAGGATCTTAAGTTGTTTAAAGAGTGGTACACAGCTGTCCATATATCGCGCCCCACATAGATACCGTACGCACTTTTTTTGTGTAATGAACACATAAGCTAATCTCAACAAATTAAAGCTAATTCGTAATAAGAAAAAACTGAATTCAAGTCAAAAGAAATGCCAATGGCTGGCCAATAGTAAAATTGGGATAGAAACCGTTGAAATACATAAAAATACGTGGAATATTATTAGCTTTCATGAACTTATTTCTCATTAGGAACATAGTTCACCTATAATGAGATCCTATAAATATACTTGTAACTAATTTATTTAATTAGAAAAGTATTCTTATGTTACGACGAATATAATTTTTAGGTTTCTTTTTATATTTAGGAATTCGACAGATCTTCAGATCCTTAGGTAGCTCGTTAAAAACTCGTGCATTCTCACATAACCTATTTCTTATGCCGTACTTTATAGTTCTCGGAAGTTTACATATTAGTTTATTTTGGTAATATTTGACTGTTATTTTCTTAATTTTATTTAAGTGCGTATTTTCTGTAATAGCAAATGCTATTACTCCAAATACATGTATCGTAATTGTTAAGTTGTTATATGTTATAATTTCTAGTGTCAAGGTGAATACAAGTTTGTGTGAAATATATTTGAGTGAACTAGACCTCAGTTTGATCAAATTATTATCAATCGGGATTTTTAAGTAACAAAAAGCTTAGAAAAAAATACGAGACGTGAAACCGTTACAAAGATGTTGTTGGTAGTAAGCTACGTGTAGCAACTACAAGGTAGAAATGAGATGGGTGCCGCAATCTATCGAAGTCACAAGTTAAATAAAAAAAGATAGTACTTGGTATCTACTGGCTTTTGTAGCAAAATCAACTCAGTTTACTGAAAAAACTACATGTTTCATCATTATTATAAAAATATTATTTATGACGAACTAGCTTTCCGGGCGCGGCTCCGCCCGCGCGTATGTCGATTATTGCGCAAAACATTAACCTCTTTTTGCGCAGTTGGATAAAAACTACCCTATGTTTTTTCCCGGGTCTCAAACTATTTCCATACCAAATTTCATTCAAATCGGTCCAGTAGTTTGGGCATGAAAGCGTAACAGACAGACAGACTGATATTAGTACTGATAATTCATCGTGATTATTTGGCTTTGTACTGAATTTAATTACATTTGCTACATTATGGTTTAAAAAAAAAAATTTTATTTTTATTAGTCTATATAGCCTTCAAAATCGTGGTAATAACAAATGTATAATCGATTCTTACACCAAAAGAATGAAATATTTAAATATGAAAACTTTCTTATTAACTTTTATTTAGCTTCTTTTATTAGTAATATTTAGAACGATTTTCGTGTATTTCGGACGAAAATATTGATATAATTGCCACGTCTTAGTGCGCACTGTAATGTTCCTTATTTCAACCATAATTGGTTTGATTATCGTACTCACTAAGAGCGAGCTGCTAATTTGGCAGCTGTAAAGCCCTTAAGATACAATATGTAAGATATAAAACATATAAATGATTTATGAACAAGATATAAGTTGACAGAGACATTAACATATATGTCATCGTTGTTGACTCCCGATAGCGCGCCCTTCCATACAATATAACATAATAAAAATTTAGTACATTCAGCAAATTAATAAAATGTTAAACATGATTGTTTGTGGAGGCAGTAGTATTTAAAACTACACCCACTCTCAAGTATAGACGCACCGGCGTTGGACGTAATTATAACACTTTTCAATAGTGACCAGTAATGTAGGTGAGTGAATATCGATATTGTATACAGTATGCAGTATGCCCGTGGAGTGCCGGGTTAGAATGTCACCTCTACCCGTGGGTGTCGTAAGAGGCGACTAAATGTAACACACCAGAAGGTGGGCAGCAGTGCAGGAACTGATATCTCACACTGCGATCCCCAAGACGCCAAGCGTTATTCATTTTATAGTTTTTACCCCATTATGGGGGGATTTGCCATAATCCCCCCATAATGGGGTAAAAACTTGCCATAATCCCCCCATAATAGGGATGGATATGTTCAGCAGTGGACAATCCGGCTGCTACAGTACAGTACATGTAGTATGCATCACTTAAAAGGGTCATAAGGAACCTACTATTTTATCTAAAATGTATGAAATTAATACTTGTGCAAGTTAAACCATGGGAAATAGGAGCTCAGAATATTTTGAATCAGCATTGTCCTGACTTCATAAAGTTATAGGTATCCTTTTACACAGCAGGTTACGTTTTTAAAATATAAGAAATACGTTCTATATTCATGAGAGTTTGTCATATCATGAAATTCACAATACCCACGTGGCGTATACCGTCAGATAAACCAATCAATCGGTAACCTGTGAACCAATTCATTATGAAGGGTATCAATTGACAGGCCAGACACGTGTTGGAACTAATACCATTAGTGGGTATTGCGCTGTTTTGATCGACACAGCGGCTAATCCTATTCTGATTTGTAGGCTGCAATCGCTGGGCCAGTCACGAGGGATAATTTAACTATTTATAAGGTAATAACAAACATTAAGAATAAAATATATGTCGATTTCATTAATTATGGATTTCCACAAAATACATAAAGATTTTCCCGTGAGCTGACGCGCTAAAACTGTACACCTTGTCTTCCCACATTTTCCTGCGGAAGTTTTAAAAGGCGAAGAAGTGGGCTACAGCGCCTTTGAAGTACTGGCCATCTAAAACTGCCATTCCCAAGACACTTGCCTGGCCAAATATAATGACAAACCTCCTAAGCAAGAGAGGCCTTTTTTCAACAGTTGAGTATATGTCTGATGTAACACTTGATGGTATTATTTGTAGGTTAGTATAAAATTAGACAGTAAAGAAACCTGAAATGATAAAAAGATATTTACACCCAATACTAAAGTACTATGTCACCTAGACATGAATATACTAGAACATCAGGCTAAATGTGTTCTCTTCTCACCTACTTTTAAATAATCATCTAAGTATAAGGATAAACCTTTCCTATTTCAAGCCAGTTCTAGCTTTGCAATTCTCTGCCAGTACAATCAATACTTGCTGCGGCTAAATATGCCGTAAAACAGGTTTTCACTGATGGGCTCGCTACTGATTACGGTAGGCATACGTAACATGCTTGAAACTTACTTTAAAAAACTGGTTAGTTTAAAATGATTTCTCAAATCCATTGATAAGAAAAAGGATCCAAGGATCAAGAAGAAGAAATTATAAATTAAAATCACTTAGTTTCACACAAGAGTTGCAAGGACTGCTTTTTAGGGTTCCGTACCCAAAGGGTAAAAACGGGACCCTATTACTGAGATTTCGCTGTCCGACCGTCTGTCACCAGGCTGTATCTCAAGAACGGTGATAGCTAGACAGTTGAAATTTTCACAGATGATGTATTTCTGTTGCCACTATAACAACAAGTACCAAAAGTTGGCCAAGCACGAGTCGGACTCGCTCACGTTTAAACAAAAAAAAGGTTAAAATATGAAGTCTACTGTTGTATAGCTAATGGTATGCAACCCTTCGTGTGCGAGTCCGACTCGCACTTGGCTGATTTTTAGGATTCAGGTTGCCAGCACTGCTTTAAAACTGAGCCAAATGAAAAGTTTGATTTAATGGGTAACGGCTAGACTAGTGACATTATTACTGAGCGCTTCCATGTTTCGGAAGGCACGTTAAGCCGTCGGTCACGGTTGTTGTCGTAGGATGGCAGTCATTATAGCTTGGTAGTGAGGCATTTTTGCGAAATCCCGCCTGGTTAGCTAGCATCCTCAAGTAGAAAATCCGTCGCCAAGCTTCTCATGGTGTGTCCCGGCAGCTGTCTTTGAGAACCAGTAATTCTAGGTTAGCCTGAACAAGTAGAAACAAGTAGAAAATCTGCCGCCAAGCACCTAATGGTGTGCTCCGGCAGCACTCCTTGAGAGCCAGTAAAATTACAGGCACATGAGACTTAACAACTACGTCTCAAGGTGATGGGCGCAGTGCAATTCGTGAATTGTGACAAAATGCATCTGTTATAAGCAGAGGTTGGTCCGTTTAACATCAGGTGGGCCTTGAGCTTGTCCAGTCTCAATAACATAAAAAAAGGCTAAACTATCGGCTATAAAAAAAGTGTGAGATTTAAAACTTAACACAATTTTGGTCAACAAAAATATTTGAACTGTTAAAAAAAGACACTGACTTAATTTAAATCTATAAGACTTACTGAACTCAATATACTAGTATGTTATATAATTTTATAAAATAAGGATATTGTTAAACCTAAACCTATCATATACCAATGCTATTTTTGGTTTGATATGACTTCTTATTCTGTAACGACAGTTTTTCTATCCGAGAGACAGAGCCTGTCGTAAAATCAAAGCCAAAGCTTTTTCAAAATTATATTCTTATTTTCTTCTTATTGTTGATAGACAGAATGAAATGTACCAATCAAATATATCGGTTGAATCAAGGTATTATGATCGTTTATTTATACCTATACACATAAAATACTTTAGGCATACGGTTTAAGCGATTTGTTCGAACAATTAGTTAAGTACGTTACAGACTGTGTCTTCTGGTATCCTTACTCTTAGAGCCTTGGTACTCTAGAAGAACGCTCACATTCACTTTACACTTCATACACACACTTAACTAACCTATAAGTCCATAATAACTCTTTAACATAATTATGTACACCTCCCTATCCTTGGTGCGTGTCAAATACTGATAATAGTAGATAGTATGTTTCTTTTAGTAGTTGATAATTTTAAGCGATATATATTATTATTATTTCGTATAAAAAGTAAGAACCTGTCATTGGCAGTAAGCATTTATATAATAATTATAATGTAATTGTTGGTTCTATGACAAAAAATAAAAAAAAAACACCCTAAGTTAACCACCCTAAGAATAACCTAAGTTTTACCAATAGATATAATAGTAGATATGTTCTATGGTTTTACATTAAATTATGATATGGCAATGTGCAGATTTATCACATCAGAGTTAATACAGTTTTCTAGTCTGGAGTTCACACGCTCGTTCTTTAAAACGTAGGGGACGTTTCGAGTTTAACGTTAATCAGTAAATATGATTTAAACGTGTTAATAGCGCATTCTTGTTAATAATAACTTAAACTTGATCACAGATTTAATTTTTAATATATTTTTTAAAAACATATTTTAAATAATTAACTTGTTCCTTGTTCCTACAAGAGGATGGTGTCCACCATCTTGAATACATCCCTTTTCCGCGCCATGTATTGCCTTTGCATACAACCCCAGAGGGCTTCAAAGATAGTAACCCTACTAGCCCCTAGTAGATATTTGCCATGAAGCCCTTCATTATAATTGCTAAATTATGCTACAACCAACTTGTAACTATATCAACGCCCGCCCACCCTCGCATTTATATATCTCATGTATTTTGCGAAACATAAAACTAGGAATAAGCATTCCGTTTGTATCAGACTCGCGATAAGCCAAATGAAACTCGGAGGGGTCTCGTTGTCACAGCACTAGGGGGGCATTCCGGGGTGATTTAATAAATATTCAAATAAAGGAAGAGGTCGCTCCTGACCGCGCTCTGCGGATTAAAACCCCCAAAACGGTTAGACGGAAATGAACCTAATCAAACCGTTATAAGAACGAATTTAGGGTAAAGGAAAAACTGGGATATTGACGTCAGGATTCTGTGGCGTGAGTTCTGCGTGCGGATGGATTGGCAGGCTGTATTTACAGGGTTTTTTTTCAGTTACAAAGAGAATATCGATTCTATAAGTTGTGCTCTATACGTATAAAATCATTATGTGATTTTGACGACCCTATAGTTTTTCATTTGTTTGCTTACTTAAACGGTAGGTGGGTATACTATTAAAAGCATGGTCGTGGTGAAGTAGGATTTAAAACCGACGCCAAAAGTCTTTATAATATGCCCAGTATGTTTTAAGCTAAAACATATTTACTTATCTCCTTCTGTTGTCCTTTGCATTGTTTAAGAAGATATATTATACCATGAATGCGATAATGGTAGCAAAATGACAAAAAGAGCTATATTTCGTAGTTATTTTTAAACAACAGGTGTAGACATCTGTTTTTTCAATCCACTTGTGGACATTGATGTTTGTCTATTAAGGCGAATATACACAACAATTTGGAAAAAGTTCATTTTTTTGAGCTAGAAACAAGAGATATTCGAAAACGTATGTGAATCAATAAATTGGTTTGACACAGTGAAGTGAACATAATTATGTTTGCTTACACTTAACAGATATTTTATTTATTATTCTCAACTTTGATAGCATCTGAAACCAATTATTAAGATACTGTTTATTTATACAATTTTATTCGCAGAAAATTTTCACGAAGTAAATTATTTGTGTTGACTAACTTTTAAAGGAAAATTTTCGGCAAGTATAAATATTTTCACAAATTAACTTAAAGGGAAACTTTTCAAATATATTTTATTAATTCACAAACTTTCAGCGTTCAAAATTGCTTTGAACATAGTTGACATAAAAATCACTACTTAACAAGTTTTGCATAACTTAGCTGCCTTTTAGACGGTCGCCTGAAGGGCACCTTAAGGTCCAGTTTACGCTCACAATAACCGTTGGGAACCGCTGACTAAACAATATAACGAAAGATAAGAACGCCCTCGGAAAAACCTCATATTTGATGCTGGCAACCCAAATTTTACGATGAACTTTGCGATGTGATGAAATATTGTGTATAATGAAAATATATTAGAAAACGCCGTGTTGAGGTTTCTGGATCATGTGCTTAAAACTCTTTACATTTAATAATAATATATAAGACAGATGTTTACAATAAAAAAGAAATTGTTTTACCTCCCAAGCACGGAATAGTGTTGTTTACCATTCAAATTCTGTTTGGAAAAGTGGTTTTTATCCGCTAGCATCAAAAATTTATGTAAAATTGAAGGCTTCATGTCAATTCCAGAAAATATTATATTTCTATGTTACCTACTGTAGTAATCATATTTTTTAATGTGAATAAACGCTGAGCTACTTTTGTTATTTACTAGGTACAGCTGTACCTAGCATTGTCTTTGATGGAGGTTGGAAAAAAACGTCTTTTGTTAAGCAAAGTTAATTTGCGTCTCGAACTTTTGAAACCTTCGCTGCCTCAGGTTTAAATAATAGTGCCACCAGATAAAAAAAATTCAGCCTTGCACATCAAATAACGAATGTAAATGTTTTTTGATAAACGTTAGGCATAGCTTTCATTATCACTACCATAATATTTCCCATATGCATACTCAATACAATATATCTCCTCTTAAAACAAAGGACTGAAGATTGTTTTAATGTTTTTAGCTTCACTTTTATTGTCTGCCAGTCTAACGACAACCCTCCTCAAGAATATTATTTTTGGATGTATATTGAATTATACAAATACAAATTGTTTATTTCCAGTAAAAACAAACAGGATAATAAACTTAAGTATTAAGGTCCTAAGGTAAAACACAATATATATAACTTCCATTAGCAGCCATACTAGGCGAACCTGTGTTACGTCTGCTAAGCAAATTCCCACAAAAATGAATACTTAATAAATACATTTGTTACATACTGCAATAGTTGTAAATTTAGAGACCCATAATTGACACTATTCATTTAGTTTTAAGAGCCAGTAATTATTGGTTAACCGTCCCCTAAACACCTCATATTTAGTAACAAGATTAAATAAGATCGAATGAATAAATTTGAACTATGACACGTTCACCACTATAGTTCAAATTGGTAGAGCATGCCAGCCTGAAGGACGAATTGTCCTGGATTCGAATCCCACTTGTGGCACACATTTTTCCTTTCATTGTAAGTTTGTAGTAAATTTATAGGTCATACCTGTTGCCACCTTCGACTAGGTATATAATATATAAGGTCATTTACCAACAGGTGCTTACTTAGTTTTCTTAAATATTATTTTTGTATTGCTAATCATATAAGTATGGTGCTTTAAGATAGTACTATGAACTGCAAAAAACTTATTGTATATATATTTATTGTTATATGCTTGAAGGGTACTGTAGCATGTGAAAATACCAAACAAAAGCTGTCATATTATGGTTTGGCTGAAATTTAGCCTTAGATATTTTTTTTGTGAAATACAGTTGAAAGAATCATGGCGGTCATAAACAAAATACGTATAGTTTCAACATTGTAATTTTTGCTTTATCGCCTGCTAAGGGGAATAAACAAACAAACTACTAAGCGAAAAAATATAAAACAATTAGTTACTTTTTAAAGTTTTATTTACTTAATAAAAAATTATGAGGTAATTTTATATTGGTAAGAAAAATTGATGCTATATATTTTGAAGTGCTCGTAGCGTAGTTTGCTTAACTATATTTTTATCTTAATCGATCAGCTAAGTAAAGCAACGTCAACTTAGATGGTGATATTGATTATTGATTAGTACTGAGCACTTCCATGCTCCGGAGGTCACGTTGAGCCGTCGATCCCGGTTGTTGTCTTACGAAGGCAGTCGATATAGCATCGTGGTAGGGCATGTAGGGCATATAGTGACCAAAAGCTATCCTATCAGCTTTAAATAATAAAAAAAAAACAAATGTTGCTCCTAAGTGATACACAGTATAAATCTTCCTCACCCTAAATTTATTCTGAGAGACTGTCCAGTCCCAACCCTTTGTTCAACTTAAGGGTATCTCGTTCCACCTTCACCTGTATCTCAAAAATACCTGGTTCAGATTACCGACGGAAGGAAATTATGCTTAACCCTCGTTGTCTAAGAATAAGTATCAATTTACCATTCGCAGTACCAGTATCGATTTACCAATTCAAACACAACTAAAATATAGTCCAAACGCTAAGCATTAGCTACTGAATCCAAAAATCTATAATTAAACGTGTTCCCAAAGTTAAGCATATTTTGTTTATATAATGAAGTAATGAGACTAATTACAAGTCTTCCACATGATGATAGCGTCATAACCGTTACAGTCGTAGTGTCATTGCTCTCCTTCTACATGATACTACACTGCGCTTGTCACTCCAAAACATTAGTTTTTAGGTAAAACAAAACTGCCTATAACTTGTTCAGACGATAATTTTGATTGATCTATTTGGTGATTGGAACTTTTACTAAAAATGTCCAAATTCTAAATTCCAATCACTTCTCGTCTCTCAGGGATTCAAAAGATATTTAAGTCTTTGTTTACAAGAGATAAACTAGCTCTTTTCTAATAGATGTGCTAAAAGGTTTTTTTTTGCCACGTTATATCTGATTCTGATCAGCCATTTCTAAGACATTCAGCTTATCTATCCATTGCATTGCACAACACAATTATCAGAGTTTTCGCAGAAGCTCTGCCACGACAGGGTGAGTTTCTTGGCGCTATTTTTTGTTCACGATAGTCAGATAATAATTGTTTCGATTTATCGGGTACACAATTTTATAAAAATAATCTCATCATATAGTTTGACAATTATCAGCAATAAATTAATAATTAGAAGCAGTGATAGCCGAGCGGTAATAGCTTTGGCATGGAAGTAATAAGTTGTACGTAGTACTTATTACTTCCATGAGCTATGGACTGCCATGCCGAAAGTCTAAGGTTCGATCCTACCCTGGCTTGAGCTTTACCGCATGTGGAAGGGCATTTTGCGAATGTTCGGCTAGCTAGCTACTACCCTGAAGTAGAAAATTAGTCACCTAGCTCTTTATAATATCGTCTGGCTGTGGTTTTAGAGAGCCAGTAATTAATGATGAAATTACAGGTACATGAGATTTAGCAACTGCACGTCTCAGAGTTATTGGAAATAACCAAAATCTACTAGTAGTGTTTCATATTTCACAGATATTTTCATAATGTTTTAGTTAGTAGCGTATTGGTGTATTTCCTTTTTATTTTTCTTTTTCTAAGTAATTTTTTGTAACTTTATTTTGTTGTTAATAAATGATTATTATTATTATTATTATTGGCACAGTGCACTTGTATGTTCTTGTTTATTTATTTTTTCTTGTATATTATATGCACTTGTATATTCAACTGTTAAGGCAGAGGTTACCGCTCCACATAAATAGAGCCTCTTGCAGGTTCTGTGACAATTCCACAAAGAAACAGCTTTGTTGTCATAAAAACTATCTTGAGTTGTCATGATTATTAACTTAATATATCGGCTAGCACTCACGGCGTTTAGTCGAAATCTCCGACCGGTGTTGGTTGAGTGAGTGTTGTATGCGCGTCTAGCAACCCTCGAAGCTGCTCGCATTCCTTGAAAAAGAGCATCTTTAATGCTCGAACACCGGTCGGAGCTTTTGTCTAAACACCTTGAGTGTTAGCCGGTACATTAAGTTAATAAACAGCTTTGTCATCTAATAATTTCATGTTATATGATTCACTAATACGCTAGCGGGAGGAATAGCTCACGCACCCATAGACCCTGAAACTTAAGAGAAAACTTAACAAACAAATGAAGCACAATTCATTTGTAAGAGACGAGAGTCCTCTCCATATGAGAAGGTTGTTGTAAAGAAAACCAAAACTAAGGTGTACCAGTAATTTTCCTTCATATAACCCGCTACAGTATACACAGGCTATAAACTAAATTCTCGTTTCACGGAATGCAGACCGACTCACGCAGTGGCACTCATGACTAACTGTGTCGGTAACGAGGGAACGTATATATACATACATATTATATAGCTGTATGTTTACTTGTATCTGGAACTTCAGTTCAGTTTTCCGCTTGTTAAGTCCGCTTGTAGGTTAAGTGTTGTTCTTTTGAGATATGAGATAAGATTGTAAGTAAACGTTTTTGCGCATGTTATGTTTTAATATAATTTAGATTTGTTTGTTTTGTTCCGTTCATGATATTTGTGTTTGTTGTTTGTGTCTCGTATTTGTTTTTAATATGCATATTATGACAAAACCTAATCAATGTAATTAAAAAACAAATAAAAGTAGTGCGTTTCTAAGAATACTAATACCTAAACCTAAAGTTACCTGTTCCTAAACCTAAAGTTTTTCTGTTGTTGATATTTGTCGCGAACACAAAAACAAGAAGCAATAATGGCCGAATAGTTATGGACTACGGCGACGTACCATTGTCTGGACCTATTCAGTTGTCTTAAAAAAAAACAACTTATGGACACATACACATTTATTTTATTTGAAAAATAAAATTATTAATTTACACTTGACTTAAAAGTTCCCGCAACTCACTTTTGCTACTAATTTGGGCAGAGGTTCAACCTGAAGGGTATACTGGTACTGTATACAGTCTGGTGACTCCTGGAGTTATCACAATAAATCTGAGCACTTAATTTTGGAAGCCACTGTTTATATAGAGAAAAATACTGCTGACAACGCTTAAACAGGTTTGTGAGGGATTCGGGCCTAGGTCAGCAATATATTAGGTGTTACAGTACGTCCATACTTCGCATAGTTCACCACCAGCTTAAACTTCACCACACTGTGGGAGGGCGATTTTAAGAATCCTCGGATGGCTAGCTACAACCCTCAAGTAAAAAATTTGTCGCCTACCACCTAAAAGTGTGTTCCGGCAGCAGTACTTTAAAGTCAATAAAATTACAGACTTATGACATTCAATAACTGTATGCCTTACAGTGCGATTCGTCACTTGTGACGAAATGCATCTGTTATCTGAAGAGGTTGCCGCTTAACATCAGTTTGGCCTCGTGCTTGCTCCGTCACAATAACATAAAAAAATCATTACTATACTGTATATATAACATTTAACTGTATTGCTAATGGATTGTCGGCAAGTAGATTTGGCATTTTATTTCACTAAGACGTTGTTCTACAATCGTAGTTTTAAATTTTTGAGTTCAAACCCAGTGACATTTTGTATGCATAAGTATCCTTGAATCTTAAAGTAATGTTTATGAATTACCTGTTGCCCGTTTTCATATTTCACCTCTAAATCAAAATAAAAACCACATTAAACATTTATCGCTCCGCATTTTTTGTTTTGAAAATAAATATTATTAAAGAAAACTGGCAAAACAGAAGCAAATACATTAAGCTCAAGTACAAACAAGCAAAATTTCAACGAGTTTAGTGTATAAAATAGGAATATAAAACACCGATATTTAATATATAAAAAAACTGCATTTTTATTGCTACGTGCACACCTTACCGCCATGTGTCAAGCAACTAGTCAAAAATGTTTATAATTTAACTTACAAAAGGAAACGTCCATATGCATTTTATAAATACATTGTTCCAGGGTAGCACGTAGTAATTACGTTTTATTATAACCGCAGCTACCAAAATTAAAATACAAGTTTTTCCGCCGCATTATTTAAATGTTCTGCTAATGTGTGTAAGGGAAACATGTTCTCTGCTAAGTGCTAGAAACCCCAAAAATTCTCGTTAAACAAAGAATCGTACGGAATAAAATGTTGAAAGCCGCAATTTTGGGTTTCTCTGGTTTGCGGGCAGAGTACTCTGCACCTCTTGTAAGCTTAAGTAATACGTGTGTTAGCGTAAACGTACGACATAGGTGCCGAGAAAAATAATTTAAATAAAACAAATAGACAACAATGCGATGGTGAATAAAACACATTATCACTAAAAATACATACCAAAAAAATTTTTTAACAAAAAATGGAACCGACTTCAACACCCAAAAGTGTGAAATAACTTGTTGAAGTCGGTACCATGATTGTTCAAAAGTACCTATTATCACAATATTGTGGGCATGGTACCGACTTCGACAAGTTATTTCACACTTTTGGGTGTGGAAGTCGGTTCCATTTAATGTTAAAATTTTTTTTTCAATCTTTTTAGTGTAACTCAAAAACGGCTTGACATATTTTGATGAAATTTAAAATGGGACCAAACGACAAGCATCAGCTTTCAAACAAAAAAAGAATTTTCAAAATCGGTTCACCCAGTCAAGAGATCTGAGGTAACAAACATAAAAAAAAAAAAATACAGACGAACTGAGAACCTCCTCCTTTTATGGAAGTCGGTTAAAAAATCATATAAATACATTCATCTCATTACCATTTTCATTAATAAATAATAAAACACTGTCAGGCAGACCACCAACCTGCTGCATCCAAAGGCTCGTTCATCATAATCAGCCGGAAGACGTCCACTGCTGAAAAAAAGCCTCCCTCATAGAACACCACAAAAAACGTCTGTTAGCCAATTGTAGCCATTGGCTACCCGCGACTTTCACGATGTTATCAGTTCATCTAGTGACGGACCTACCAGCTCTACGTCTTCCGATATAGTGTGGTAACAAATGGCTCGTTAACTGCTTATTTTTATATCGACAACTTTAATACTTTAATTGTAAGAATAGTTTAAACTTTATTATTTATTTATCTATACCTGATAGGTTGGCTTTTGACCATTATCTCACCTGATGAGTGATGATGTGATCGAAGATGTTGTTCAGGCTAACCTAGAATTACTGGCTCTCGTACAGCTGCCGGAATTCACTGTTAGGAGCTTGGCGACGAATTTTCTACTCGATATAACCCGGTAGGTAGCCAGGCGGACATTCACAGAATTCCCTACTACCATGCTCTAATTACTGTCATACTAAGACATTACAACCGGGAATAAGAAGAATAAGAATCGACTGTCAAAGACAGCTAATACATGGTCAGGTCCTTGGCAACAAATTTTCAGCTACCCAAGCAGATAAACGATCTTCATAAAACATTAAAGCATTTCAATAGTATATTATTCACCTGGTAATGATAACCCACGAGGCAAAGTAAAATGTATGTTCCCAAATCATCTATTTGTCAACTTACAACACTTTTCGGTACAATGGCCATTGAAACGGCCCGATTCACGTTGATATCAAACAGGTGGAGCTGACTGACCTCCGACTATGCCTCCAAGCTGTACAGAGTATTCATCTTTAGAAAGGAGAGGAAGTCAGTTTGGTGATGTTTTGTTGAACGACATTGTGTAGATTTGTATACTGTGATGTATTTACTAAACAGGAAATGCTTTGAAAAGGTCATATCGGGCAGTCAAGTTGTCCTTTATCTTCAAGTTGTATATACTTTATTGAAACTTTAGAATATAATACCTCTCAATTTAGATTTGGAATATATCTATTCTAGCTCAGTCTTAATTGAAAAAAATATAAACATTTAATTTGTAAAAGATAATAAAAAAATATGTGTACGGTAAAAATACTAATAATAGTTATTCAGTGTTCATTAATATCATCCGATTTGTAGCCGTTAATATAATAATCTAATACTTTTCAAGTTTATCACCATGTAAAATATAATAACCTACTTCAATATATAACAACTCATCTGATGAAGGGCATCAGATATGCCCGAAACGTAGGTCGACAATCTCAACTAATAAGCATGAGTACAGCCGGTTATTTAACACGTTAACTTCAACAAAAACATATTAGATATTTCATTGTGGAAGGTAGGTATGCGAATGCTCGTCTATAGTCTGTTTTTTTTAACAAACGAGTACTGAAAATTTTACTGCGTTGCTATTGGCCCACGTAATCAACATAAAGTCCGTTCCACACGAACTCTGTAGGTACATGTAGGAACATTCAGTTGAGTCTTAAAAAATATTGCTTGTAACGCATCAATACTTAAGTTACAATTTTTGAATTAGGATAAGCAAAACAAAGATCATTTTGAAAAAGAATGTGTATATAAGTGAACAAATCGTCTCGTCATACGTTTGCCGACGTATCACTGTGAGCTCAACCCAATTGAACTCGTTTGGTCATAATTATATTATCGGAAATGTGCGAGAGACATACTCAGTACTCGTTTGTTAAAAAAAATATACTATAGTAAGATACCTACTGCCTATTATATATCAAACTTTTTTATATTACTCTTTTTACCATTAGCATTCACACACCTACAGTATGACGTATTGTAAGGACGAGGCCTTTCCTAATGCAACAATATCATATAGACCTGTTCATATCTGTACAAGTGAGATTGTAGTTAAAGACAAAAAGAAAACTTTAAAAAATCAGCAAAGTGCGAGTCGGACTCGCGCACGTAGGGTTCCGTACCATTATCTATACAACGTTAAACTTCATATTTTAACCTTTTTTTTTGTTTTAACGTGCGCGAGTCCATCTCGCACTTGGCCAACTTTTTGTGTTTGTTGTTATAGCGGCAGTACAGAAATACATCATCTGTGAAAATTTCAACTGTCTAGCTATCACCTTTCTTGAGATACAGCCTAGTGACAGACAGACGGATGGACTGACGGACGGACGGACGGGCAGCGAAGTCTCAGTAGGTAATAGGGTCCCGTTTTACCCTTTGGGTACGGAACCTTAAAAACCACGAGTGTTTTATTGATAAATTAATACTCGTAAAAGGTTGCGCGAATAGACGGGTTGTGTAAGTCATTCATTCATCTCGTATCAATGGCAATAATAATATAAATAATAATAAATAAATGAACTTTAGATGATTATTTCCCAATGGGAGGCCACCTGCACGGCCCTGTGAGATGCATTCGTGAGGTCATCTTGTGTGCAGGTGGTCGGGCACTGGAGACAGAACAGAAAGTGTGCCATATTTTGTTCAGGGGCACTCACATTTCACATCTAACCTGACCCTTACTCCTCATTTGCCCGGTTAGTTGTGTAAGTAATACACAAATATTATTAGTCAAAGTTAAATAAAAATCGTTAAAAGGCTTTCGAGGGTATTTTTATGAAATTAAAAAAAAAATAGGAACCAGAAGTCCCGTCAATTTTATGAAATAACACCCGCGCTACGCGAATAATCAACCAACGAAATCAACCTGTGATTCTTTCTCAATTCCTCTGCCAATATCACAACAGACTTAAAAGCGAATGATAACGAAACATTGCCGTTAAGTGCACGAACTGGTAATCCCGAAATAAGCTTAAACATATCTGGCTGTATCGTAAAAACAAATGTGGCTTTGCCCTTGCGAAATACACCGTTTCTACCCTCAAAAATTAACATAAACAGAAAGGTGCTGAGTGAGTAAAATGAAATGGTGTTTATAAAGTGATCTGATGTTAAGGTGGCACTTTAGTTTTGAATGCAAACGATCATATTGGACTGTTTGTTTATTCAAAACGAAGGAATAAAGGGTTTAATTTTTTCTTAGCACAGAATATACAAAATTAACTCTACGTACGTGTTACATTGGTTTGAAAAGTAATTTGTGCCTTTTTACACGACTGCCTGAAAAAAGGAGAGTTATGTTGTGCCTTTTTATCTTAATGTTTTTTGAACCAATAGCACATGCTAAAGCATTCATTGAGTGGGATAATTATTGTGAGAGTCCTTACACATATGTATTTGGTTCCTTAAATACTACGCATAGGTACTTCTAACACACTTTCAAGGTTCATACTTCTACTACGATCTTGTATTGGTTTTGTACTGAGATTTTGCAGTGATACGAGTAGCTGTAAGCCCCCTGAAAACAATAAAATAAGATCTCCATACGATGGTTGAAGGACAATAGGAAAATTTTAGTTATGACTCATTGTCATGTTAGCTCAGTCGGTCAGAGCATACCCCGGCTAAGGTTGGTGATGACGCGGCTTCGAATCCCGCACATGTTTTTAATTTTTCCTCTCGTAAATTAATATTTTTTTTAATAAGACTCCTTGGCTACAATCGACGGCGATGTTAGATGAAGTATATGTGAAATAAATTGAAATTCTTGTAACTAGAAAAGTGGCATCTGTACTGCACCTTTTCCAAAAACCAAAGAGCGTTGTGCTCTTACACGAGAGGAGCTGCACTGCAAGTAAATAAATTAACTGTGACCCGTGAAATAAATTTTGAGATGATTTATTTAATTAATTATTTATTATTATTATTCCCTTAGATTATTTATCTTACCTTAAGCTTATAAACTCTAAGCATTTTCAATGTTACCTCAATGTTTGCCGTAGTTAGAGAGTGATAATCCTCAAGACAATATTACGGCGCACGTAAGGGTGTATCCCGAATTCCTTTGAAAGCTTCAAATTGATAGCTAATATATTTTTAGCATTTTGCGTAATTACTTATAGTGGTTTTGTCAACTTTATTTAATATTAATATTCCAATATTTATGAAAAAGATCAAAGTAACAATGAAAAGTCACAATCATTTTTTCATTCTTTAGTAAATTAAATGTAATTACTCCCTCAACCGTGACCAACCTTATTTTAGTTTATCTAATAACTCATATGGTCGTCGTTTTTATGTACTAACTTTAATAATTATTGACTGGAGAATATATTACAAACTCATCAAGTGAAATTTTTATTTATCATTCTTTGCTTAAGAAAATAATTTACCTCATGAACACATTCATTTTTAGATAAGACATTTTCCTACTATTCACTTTTATAGTTACAGTTTTAAACCTGAAATACATGTTCGTAACCATACTATACATAGATGCGTAGCTAGATGTAGGTATAGATAATTACGGCTAGCTATCGAGTAACTTGGAAGATTTATTTTATCCAGGGTTATCCTCAGTGGAACCCTCAGCGACGAACCAAACAGGAACCGCGAAACTCAGATAGTGTGGACCAAAATGTAAAAACAAGCGTTTATTTATATTTCCTTTGTGTAAGTTACTGTACCCGAAACTGTTCCATGTTTTACCCTTCGGATATTCGTAGAAACTGACCAAATCAATCAGTAATCATAATATATAACCTCTTTCTACAAAGGCTACCTCTTCACGAAAATTGTTTAAACAGTATACGAACTCAAAAGTAATAGCTAAATAATTACGTTTGTTATATGTTTTTTTTTATTTCATATAGTAATTACTAATTGATTTCAGTAACAGTTTTGTTTTTCACCCTAAGGGCCTGTTTCAGAATGTTCGAGTAAGTTCCGGTTTTACTACCCAGAACATATTTAATAAATAAAACACTATCTTTGCGTTTCACAGTCATCGATTTAGCCTATCCATCGGTTAAAGCTTGAAACGCGCTGCATGCTAATTGTCATTTTATCATTCGGTTATTTTATGTGTTGCATTGCAACCCGAAATTTTATTAGGACATTCTGAAACGGGCCCTTATTCTGTTTGTATTTTAAAGTGTTAGATAATATTTTGTATCTTTTGTTTTTATTAGAGCCGGGTAACCAACTGAAGTTAAATAATATGTCCAACCAGCAGCATGTTAGCACTACTAACTTATTAATATTATTACTAGATAATCATAGTAATATTTACTGTAGCGAACCCTAACTATAGCCCGAACTTTAATTACTTAGATTTATGAGCATATATTTTTAGGTCACTTGCAAAAAGTTTCTTACAAGTTATTTGTTACTATTATTGTAAATAAATAATAGCCTTAGCAATTGTTCTTTAAGAAATGTTCTAAACGCTATCGCCCGTGACTCAAATCCTAGCCCCTTTTTATCACGATAAAACTTATATATATTCTTTTCATCGGAATCCCTTGATCTGACCTCTCTCGTAATACTTTTTCGGCGATATTATTCTACTTATACATCCCTACCTATTGTCTAGGCATCAATACGAGTGATTTATAATATTTACGCCCCTTCACAGTCACTTTTGAAATGATGAAATATGGATTTAGCCCGATCACTTTTTTCACGCTTCGTAGGCGGTAACGACACATACTCGTATATATTTATGGAACGAATATAGATGGTAAAACATCGGATATGCGAACGTTCGATACACAATTTGAATAAACTCAATGGCAACGGACCGTACAAAAATTGCTCGTAAATATAAAGGCTTAAAGGATGGCTACAATAAAATATGTAATGGTCGATGTTTACAGTTCTAGTTGGTCAATAGACATTATGATGGTTATTACTTTGATGACGTAAGCGTTTTACCTAGAGTTATTGACTCTGTGCTTATCAATTATAAACCCTACTCGTATGAGTTTAGAGTAAATTTCATGAAAGGCTGATCTAGGTGATGCCACTGTAGCATGGTGAGTCGACTGCTGATTTTGACTCATACTTTTGAATCATACCGCGGGCTGGAGCTTCATTGTATTAAGAAAAGGATGGGCATTGCCTAGTTTGTTAGCACTCTCACGTGCACAAATCTGTCACCAAACTGATTGGTATTCTAGCAACTGTTCTTGATAGCAACCTCAATGCAGAATCTTCAATGCAGTTTCGTAATATAGTGATGTTGAATTATGTAATCTTTTTAGATTTCAGTGTTTTAAACGTGTAAGTGTAAGGGAGATACGGGGTTGTTAGTGTTGATTTTAATATAGGGGATTAAAAGTTGTATTTCGGACAAACGTAGTTGTGATGAGAACGTTGAGTGTAAGTGTTGAGTGGGGAACAGCGTGATAAAAAAGCATTGGGAGTGAATGATAATGTGTTAGTCGAGAAATGTTTGTTGAGATGGTTTGACCAAGTAAAAAGAATAGACAATAGGATTGATATAGGATGTATACAAGGCCTGTGTGAATGGAGGAGTTTTTAGGAGAATAGTTCGGCGAACTTTCTCTGACCAGATAGGAGATATTTTAGAAAAATTGCAGGTTACTCATGATCCTTAACAGGCTGGCGTGTATGAAGACTGTAAAAAGTGAAAGCAGCAAGGGTAATACGCCAAGATATTCACAAGTAGTCTCTGACACAAATAGGCATGACGTTATCTATGTACCTATGTTTTAACATATTTTATATGTTTTACTTCATGTAAACATGTATATCCAAAGAGTTTCAGGCTTCAAACACGTGAGAGAACCTTCCAGAGCGTAACGCGTGAAATTAGAACATCCAATTTGGAATAGGATCAAAGAAACATTCCCGACTAGTTCAAAGTTTAAGTGTTCCGCCCGAAGAGTAATAGAGCTAAGAAATCTGTAAGGGATGCCTTAATACGGGGTTGGTCGAGTGAAACAAGGACAGATATAGTGGTCCTGCTAATGGCCTAGGGCAGGCGAGCCAAAGGCGCTCTTGTAAATAAATGAGAGAGGGTGTTTTTTCTTTTTTGCTATTTTTCTTGGAGCTTGGAGGCTGGATAGAATTGTTTTACGACCAGTAATGGGAACTAGGTTAGGTTAGCTCTGTACTGACGAGTAAAAACTCGCTAAACTTTACTCTCGTGAAAAATATATTCTGCGTATAAAACAGATGTAATTTTTTTGAACCGATACCAACTGCATTGTTTGTATATTTTGATGTTATATATAATTTTATTTCAGAAACTGAGTGGTAAAATGTTGTCTTAAATATTTTTATAGCTTAGTTATGTGAATGATATTACAAATTCTAACTATGAGTCATTACTGCGGTAGCAAAGAATGTCAGAGGAATGCTCGGATGGTCGTTGTTTTAAATCCCACGAGAGTAATATTATGTTTCTTTGTAATTTTGTAACCTTATTTCATATATATAGAGTTTCTTATGAATACATAATCTTCTTCGATATATTTATATAACGACCCTATTGCAAGTAGGGTTTGTTAAGTACAATTGATATAAATGGTTTTTTCATATGTCATCACACAAAGTTTAACAAATAGTGATTTGTAATAATTTATCATTTTAGTTCAAATCTTGATCTTACAAATATAATCTGCTCATATGTAAAGCTAGATAAACTAGGTCAGATTATAGGACTTTGTTCAAACCACAACCAGATTTGTTGTTATATACTAAGTTGACACGGCACAAACTCACGCGAAATTTTGCAGAGTGTGGTAAATTCGTAATCTACAATTCATATCAACAGAATTTTTAATTTCTTCAACTATCTTGGTACCTCAAGGACTTATGATCGATCAGGACGTTGCTGGGTTTTGTTGGTTAAAAATGTGAGTATAAGTCCAAAGTATGAAACAATGCTCGGTAGATAGATCGAAAAAGAACCCCTTTCATTACAAAGGTTACTGAAAAACTTCACGCTGATATTGAGTGCAAGTCACTATATCCCAAGTCGAATTTATTGTACTGTTTTCTGGCACCCATTGTTGGGCGGGGGTAAGTTCGTGACTTTACTTCAATGGGGGTGGATTAAGACTGTCGCCAAAGTGGGGAAAATCTTGTAAATATATAATGGTACTAGCTCCTGCCCACGACAGACCCTACGTAACATTAGTATATATACCTATACTTGTTGCTATTCTTACTGATCGATAAACTTAGGGTCCGTTTCAGAATGTCCTAAAAAAGTTTCGGGTTGCTAACCAACACATTAAATAACTGAATGATAAAAATGACAGTTGACATGCAGCGCGTTTCAAGCTTTAACCGGTGGATAGGCTAAATCGATGACTGTGAAACGCAAAGCTAGTGATTTGTTTAGTAAATATGTTCTGGGTAGTATAACCGGAACTTACTCAAACATTCTGAAACAGGCCCTTAGTTGACTATATCGCAAGAATCGAGAGGAGCCGCAGGACTTTGTTCCACAGTGAGCGCCTTAAAATAAAAGCCTTTACATAAATTAATGCCTTCAAGGAGCTCAGACATGAGTGTTGGCTTACCGCTCCTTTGGCATATACTCTCTCTTAGCCGCATTTTAATAGTTTAAAATGTTTATATATATGTTCTTCGTTTGTGTATTAATATTGTACGCATACCAACTAACAAATTATAATTAATAATAAATAGTTGAGCTTCTCATACGACAGTTTATTATTGTGAACAAAATGAACTATTTGAACTACGACTCATTAACACGATAGCTCCATTGGTAGAGCTTTTTCTGACCCGACGGATGAACCAGTCGTAGAATTGAGGGTAGTAGATAGCCAGGCTTCGAAACCCTACCACTATTATATAACGCCTGTAATCCTTAGTCGATATGGAAGCGCTCATATGAATGCAATCTAGCAGTCACCAGTCCAAGTAACAACAGCAGCGTAGTTACTAAACCTATTTGATCGATTAAGGATGACTGGAAAATTTCTCTTCGAGCGCTTCAATTGCTTATTATATGAATAAAGTTATAATAATGTATTCTTTACCAGTTGGTAGGCTTCTTAAAACAAGCTTCTTTAAACAAGAGTACGGTAAATTGGGTATCACAGCCGTTTCAGATATTTGCCTCGATGCACTTTGAAGTGACGCGAATTTGACGTGGACAAAAAAGTTGTCGTGTGAGCTTGTCCGTCAATATTACATATTGTTGCCTTACTGGTAAAACCAATTAACTGCACACCCTTGAGGATATGAAGTCAATTTTATTGAGTTTTAACTTCAACGAGATATAACATAATAAGGTATTATTAAAGACCGATAAATATTGCATGATTTTGCATAAGTAATTTCCGAGTTCTTAAGTTTTAATAAAGTCAGATCTTAGCTTAAACTTTCTAACGCGATTTACTCGATACGACTTTAGATGCAGTTAATTGGTTTTCATAGTAAGCCGACGAATTATTTTCTTCTTCGCTCAGTGCCAGTTGTGCGGTCTTAAGTTTTCACACACAATAAAGTATTCATGCTGATGTCTTAAGAACTTGTATACCTACATTAGTACCCATTTCGTGTTTGCCAAGTAACGTCATAACAGCCATAAAGTCGTAATATGTTGCCACGTTGAGTAGGGACAGTCGTTTGACTACTTTTAGTGTTCTGGATATGAAGTTTAGCTGCGGTGTTCTTGAGCATAGCTTGTGATTTGCGTATATACTGTAGTAACTAGTCAGTGCTGGTATAACGTATGATCGCTCCTCTTTGTACCCGCAAGGATGGGCAGATGGCAGATCCAGCTCCACGTTTCGCTTATATTTTTTGGTTACAACGGACTTCGAGCTGACTTCGAGTTTATCACTCTAAATACAGCTTACTTAGTACCTAAACACCATATGATAATTTCTAAAAAAAAAGCCTATCAGCTCTAAAGATGGCTAAATAATCAGCCAAGTGCCAGTCCAGAATAGTTCTATTATGGTTATATATCGCAACAACCCATGGAAGAAAAAAATTAGTTTGTTTTGATTGTATAGTAAAAATAATATAAGTCGGCTTGTATTTATGTATCGCATTCTGTAATCAGTATATTTTGGCTTAAACAAAAGATTATTGTATGTGCCAAAATTCCAGATTCGTAACAAGTTTAGTCTTCGAGATAAGACCCCATTTGTTCATTTACATCGAGCTGTATACGCTATTATCTTTCATGCAAGGGTACAAACTAAATCTTTCCGATTTTTTTCCTAGCTTGAATACATATTATATTGAATTAAAGAATATTTCGTTAAACGTCTACATTACAAAAAAACGTATCTAAATTTCTGATTATATCTCATTTTGAGATATAATCAGAACAGACGTTAGAGAGAATAGAGCTCCGTGGTAGCCAGTGGTACTACGGACGATTACTACGTAGACCGAGTATTGTGCTACAGTTCAATATAATATGTGTCTACAGTGTTCTACGGAACCTTCTACGGCAACATAAGAATACGAAAAGATAAATTTCTAATAAACTGATACAGCCAACATTGGCAGGCACACAGCTACGAGTATTTCTGTACAGTAAAGTACCTTTTAACTTCTTTTGTTAAAGCCACAAAGGATTTAGAAGCTCCGACCAATATGACTTTGAAAGTCCTGCGTCTAACGCGATTGAATGGGAGCTACTTTGGGAGGGAATTAGTTTTCTATTTGTTCTAAATTTGTTTGTACTTAGAAGTTGGCAGACTATGTATTATGATAGATTAGTTAGTTAGAGCTCTGACGTCAGCAAAGTAAGTTTATATGAAAGTTATATATTTCTTTTAGTGTATCATTAATATTATTAAATATAATTTGAATTCAGTGAAGTACAAACAAATTAGGTGAATATGACTTGACGTAACCTACTTATCTTTTTTTTTTATCGTTGAGCAGCAATGTTATTGACACATATGACTCCAAAAAACACAAATCACTGTTAATAGGTAGACAGATAAACAATTTATTCATAATTACTACAATTACAGGTCAAATAATATTTTTGTTGATTTTTACATTCAAATTAAATTAAATAACATCAAATCAAAAATAAAAATAAATATACAAATTTAAGTTACCCACATATTTCGTAGCTAAATTATTTAAGGTCGGGTATTCCCGTTTTGGCCTAAAGTAGATGTTGTTTTTTATAAACATAGAAGAACATTTCAAATCTGAAATAAATATATGTTTTAGTTACATTCTTTCTCTTTCTTGTGTATTCGTTCAAATCACGATACGAGTAAATTTTCTCGATAGAAAAAAATAATGAACTAAGTTCGATTTGCGGTTTTTTTACCGGCCAAATTTCATTTTTAACAGGTACTAATACTCCACTTAATATATAACTTATACCATTTTGTAGGTAATTTAATTTGAAATACAACTAAACCGATCCTTTTTTCTCATTACATCTATTCTTTTTTAAATCGAATATTTAAGTGATAATATATCCAAATGTCGCTCGTCAGTGTCCCGCGGGACGTCACCAAGACAAGATCTGTGTCAAATTTTTGCGCGCGCACTTCTTGGTATCTGCGTAAACAAATATCATGAGGATACACAATAAATTGTAAATAATTATTATTTAGTGACTTATAGCATATAATTATGACACAGTGTTTATTCCTCATAGTGTAAATATCTCTATTAGAACATTAGAGGCATTAGATAGACTGTGTTTGTGTTTATCTCCCGTTGTGTAAATATTTTATGAAAACTTATGAGACAATATTTTTTTTTGGTTGTTTTCTGGAAATGGCAAATAAAGAAAATAAACCTCGCACTAAATCACGGTTGAAGGCAAAAGAAAATGGGAATTGAAATATGGTAAGTAATTTTTTGTTTGTTTATTTATTTCTATTGACCACAGTCTAAACATAACAGTAGGTTCTAAAAGAGGTAAAAAGTTACTATTTCTAGTAATCCTTCAAAACACTTAACATTATGACTAGGTATGCATGGTTCTCAGATATTGTAGATTCAGTCAACTTTTCAGTTTGAAAAAGTGGTGATTTTTTTTCAGACAACTAAGTTTTTTTATGTTATTGTGACGGAATAAGGTCAAGGCCCATCCACCTGATGTCAAGTGGACTAACCTCTGCCTATAACAGATGCATTTCGTCACAAGTCACGAATTGCACTGCGCCCGTCACTTTAAAACATAGTTGTTAAGTCTCATGTGCTTGTAATTTCAGTGGCTCTCAAGGACTGCGGACGGTTGAGAATTTTAAGAATGCCTGCTTGACTTGCTCCCATCCTTTCAAGTACAAAATCTGTCGCCTAGCACCTAACCATGTTTCTAGCAGCTGCCCTTAAGAGCCAGTAATTCTACGTTATGCCCGTTAAAACGAACGAGTACGATTATTGCCCTAAGTATATTAAATAATATAATATAATATAAGTGTAAATTTGGGCTTTTTACTTATTCCAAATTAGAATAAGGACTGAATTCTAAAACTGGAATTTAATAGGAATAATTTTCGTCATACTATCTTTATATTTTATTTTATGGTGTTACAGAGAAATTGATGGCAACGAGGACGCGTTTATTATTCAAATGGATAAATATAAGACTATTTTCAACCTATATCGGGACGGCGAATAATTGACATCTCCTACTTTTTAAAACAACTTCAAGAAAAAGAACACCTGCACAATATTTTGTTTGAATGTAAATCAAACAACTTCTTCTTGATAGGTGAGAGAAGACATTAACTTATATCAATATTCAAATTTGAGTGCAAAATGTGTAAAGAAGTTTGTTTGACTTCATCTGAAAACAAGAAAGATAACACGTTGATGCTGATATAGCTGTACCACGGGAGTTATAGCTTCTGGTATAGGATTTTCTCAGATCGAGGAGTTGTTTTCAGCAATAAACATTCCTATATTTTCTTCAAGATGTTTTATTCAACTGCAGAATAAAGTTTATGCGAAATGTTATTTAAAAATATATATATATAATAAACACATTAGATCTACTTCTGTAAATAAAAACTCTATTTGGTATTACCAGATTCAAGGTTACATTTTTTAAAACTAAGGTGAGAGCAAAATTAATAAAATTTTATATGAAATGCTTACCGCCCGAAATCATAGACAGCAGAAATGAGCGTGGTATGTCCATTAGAAACTTAAACATTCAAGATGACAACATAAACATTCACCCTGATTATGAAAACAATAACGACAATGTTCATCCTAATTATTCACTACTAGGAGAAAGCATACGTCAAATAAATTTAGAGGAGTTTTAGAAAATATTTTTTATAAACGTAACTACATAAATTTCATACGCGGAAAAGTATGAAATAACTTGTGGATGTCGATACCATGCAGATTCAAAACACTCTGAGCTCACAGTATCATTGTCCGACTTCCACAAGTTGCTTTCATCTTTTTTGGTGTTTTATTTTTTTTATGCCTGATAGGTTAGCCTTTTGACCTTTTGACCTGATGGTAAGTGATGTTGTCGAAGATGTTGTTCAGACTAACCTAGAATTACTGGCTCTCTAGTACAGCTGCCGGAACACACCTTTAGGTGCTTGGCGACAGATTTTCTACTTGAGAGTGGTAGCTAGCCAGACGGGCATTCGCAAAATGTCTCACCACCATGCTATAACGACTGCCATCCTTAGACAACAACCGGGACTGACGGCTTAACGTGCCGTCCGTAGCACGGCATCGCTCAGTAGTAATGTCACCAGTGGTCACCCATCCAATTCATGTCTGAGGCGGACGTTGCTTAGCTTTGCTGATCGGTTCAGAATAGCTAAGCACACTTCGCTACGAGCGCTTCAAAAAGGAGTCAGTGACGTTTGATTAATTTTATTTCAACATTTTTAGTATCTTAAATATACGTTTAAGACAAGTTGTCACCCACAATATTGGTTAATATCAGCAAGAGTAGTAATTATTGTTAGTTTTAGGCTTATTTAGCAAATAATTTTATTAAGTAAATTGAGAGTAATTTACGAACTACTAGAACACTCATTTGTAGGTATATGCTGCTCAACATAAAATAATCATAACGATACGTTTAAGCGTTACTTTTTACTGGATTTGCATGATCCAGTAACATAAAAAAATATACGTGACTATAACTTTCCTCCATATTTTTAAGTTGATTAAAAAATTTAAACAGCAACTTTATTATTTCATGATAATAATACTCAATAAGCAAATAAATAATACCGTGTGGTGTTTGAACTGTAAGATAATAAAATAAGTAACAACAAAAAATAGTTGAGATATAAAAAAATAGTTGTTATATAAATCAAAAACCAAAAAGAATTTCAGAAGAAGAATGTTTCGATAGTTAATAAACTATTGATTCATGTATGTGTTTGTAGAATTCAACGTATTCTACGATTTATTTTCTTAGTAAACAAATGTTTTTCACAGTGATGGTTGTGTGGTTGACGAACAAAGAACCTAATGGAATAATGCCTAACACTATAAACTCTTTAGTAAATTCTACTTCGAATATGAAAACGAGAATGCAACCATGAGCCTTACATTAGTAGATAAGCCCATGTGTTCAATACAACGTTTGTCAGAATGTTTTTATTTTTTGAAGAGGCAGACCCGTGATACACGTAACCCTTCTTTTTTGAAGTTCCTGTTTCTCGCGCTGCTTTCTACGAACAACCATGCAACGTGTACCTAAGTTAAGTAAACATATTCTTGAAAACACAACAATGATTCATGTTCAGACTCCATAACTTTATCTTCCACCACCAAGCGCATCACCATTATACGGGTATAAAATAAATTAATTTCATTTTTGTGATGTATGCTGCAAATGAGGGATAAAATTTACAATGTATAAACTATCCTATGAAATAGCATACCGGTGTAGGTGCTCATTTTATACTTGGTACATAGCTTCTTAGTTAAAAACGAAAATGTGTAAAAATGGAATGCAGCAAATTTTGTCGAAGCAAAGTATTTTCGCAGCAAACGATAACTCTACGACAGACAAAAAGGTAGGGTATCTATTACGAGATTATCATTAATCCATAATCAACTTAATTTCTAAATACGAAATTATAAATTCCAAATAACATTTGGGAGTAGTGTAAACTAATACGGGCAATATTATGTCAATTCACGAAGTACGAATTTATCGAAATTTGGATCCGAAAGGGTTTCGTGGTAAGAAAAAGTGCGATCCTTCAAACGAAACTTTGAACTTCGTTTTTGGCAGTAGACCTCCTGGAGTCAATCAACTGTTTTAGTTGCACTGTGTGTGACGTGACATTGAGCTATTCGACGCTCGGTGTACTGAGAGCGCGCTGTGCAACTAGAGCGCAGCGCCGCGTTGTGCGCATAGACAGCAACTCTCGCGTGCCGAATTTACGTACTCATGGAGTAATAGATAGCCTTAATTTCAAACATATTAAAATATTATGGTCAAATACGATATTATGAACACAAAGTATGACATTGCAAGAATACAATAGACTTATTAAATTAGATATACCTTGTTAATATATAGGTTTTATTTTGTTTCCGTGAGGAATTTGTCAACAGTATAAAACGTCTTTTCGACTAGCCAGTACTTAAGCTTTAAGTTAAATAAATTAAGACTAAGTGCGCTGGTAAAAGAGTCAGGCAGTAAGTTGTAAACTGAAGGCCCTATCACGTGCGACTATAATACACTGTTACCAATTGTCAACAACACTGTTAAATATCCTCCCACTTGAAATTAAGTAGATTAAATACAGGTACATCAAGACAGGTTTAATATTGAAGTTATATATACTGACTCAAAAAAAATATTTCTATAGATATGGATCCGACTTCCAACACTGAACAGTATGAAATAACTCGTGCAAGTCGAACCATGATAAGTAATGTGTGGTTGTTGGGATGTTTAAAATCACCATGGTACTGACTTCCACAAATTATTTCATACTCTTCAATGTTGGAATCCGGATCTATTTTTAGGGTTCCGTACCCAAAGGGTAAAAACGGGACTCTATTACTGAGACTTCGCTGTCCGTCCATCCGTCCGTCTGTCTTTTTTGTTTTTACGTGTGCGAGTCCAACTCGCACTTTGCCAACTTTTTGTTTTTGTTGTTATAGCGGTAACAGAAATAAATCATCTGTGAAAATTTAAACTGTCTATAGCTTAAATTTAGCTTCGTGGGCTAAATATAGCGTTATTGTGAGATGACCCTTGTATTTCAACCGTCAGATGAGAAGCGTGGGGATCGTGAATGGGCTAATTCAAACCGGTACGTTTTCATTTTTCAATTGTATATACGTTGTTTTGACCTAATGTTGTCCAACGTTCCTTTCGTTTTGATTGACTAATTTGACCTTTTTAGGGTTCCGCCTCAAAGGAATTATGAAGCTTTTTTGATGAGGCTCTTTAGTCTGTATGTCCGTCTGTATGTATGTCATGGGTATCTTGTTCATAAACCGGAATGTGGTACAAATCTGAAATGTATGTATTTACTTGCAAATTTGCAATTATTTTCAAAAAAATTTTGCAATTCAAAGCAAATTCAATAAAATTATTCCTCCAGGGAGGCTCCAACACCATAAAAATATCTCCATGACTAAACTAGTTAGGAATCTGAAATTATAGTAGAATATTTATTCACCATTATAACAATGTTTTATTTTATACATATCATTTTACATAGGTTAGCATTTGACCACTATCTCACCTGATGGTAAGTGATCACCGTCGCCCACAAACATCCGCAACACCAGAGGTCTCGAGACAGCTGCCGGAACACACCGTTAGGTGCTTGGCGACAGATTTTCTACTTGAGGGTGGTAGCTAGCCAGGCGGGCATTCGCAAAATGCAAAATATTATCATTATTATCCTTTCTGATAATGCCAATTTTTAACTAGCCTAGTTTTGCCTAGTTTTGGAGCTGTGGTTTATGACAGTATTTGATTTATCGGTGCATAGCATGCACGATAAGAGTCACGGTAAAAATGTCTATGGCGTATTTATTAACTAACTTAAAGAAGGAGGAGGTTCTCAATTTCACTGTATTTTTTTATGTGTGTTACCTCATAACTCTTACCGTCACGGTTTATCGAATTTGTTGTTTTTTTTAATATTCAAAAGCTGGAGGATGTCTTTTTTTTTCCGGCGGTATGCCTTTATTAAACAAAATACTAAGAACTACGAGTATATAAAACACTGCAGTTACTACAATAAAATGCATTTAGACAACCTATACATCATAGCAGACTCATAGGCAGTCCAAATGCTCCAGCCCACTCCCAGTTGGCAGCGTGCCCAGCATGCTGGCAGCATTGCCCCGTTGAATTTCAATGCTTATTCGTTGAGTCAAATATGTGCCAGCATTTTGATCACGCGTCGCATCGACCAAGCGCTCAGATAAGTTTTGGATGTCTTGTAATCCCATCTAAATTTGAGTGATATCTGTCCCGTATCATTTGAGTTATCCCAAATAATACGTATCATATGTTTAAAGCCGGTTTGTTTTTGTAAAAAAAATTGTTTATGTAAAACGTTTCAAGTCAATCGTATTAGCTCTGGATCGCTGAGACAAATTGTTGAACCAAGGTAGATCCAAGTGTCAACGTTGAGATAAACATGCAGATGCTCACATCATAGAGTTGAAGTTGTGTTGTTTATATTCAAGAATGTTAAACTAGACGTGGCGAACTACATCACAATTTGTTCACGATCGTACCAATTGCGAGAATTTATAGCGAGCTTAGATAAACTGCTATGTATTTCAATTCAATTGTTCCTTAAATAACTGTTGATAATGAGATCAAAATTATCGCTATGTGATAGTTGAAATATACTAATGAAATTTCAATAATATAATGAATAGATTCAGGCGTAATTTTTCAGAAATCCATATTGAATAATGACAAATATTTTAAAAATATTAAAAAAAAATATAATAGTAAAGCACTTAAAAATATAAAAAAAATATTTAGTGACAATTACGCCTTTTCCTGCTAAGCCGATGTGATGACACACGCAGCCAAACCGAAGAATTTTCGACGCGTTCTATTTAGATGCTGCGTGGCGTTTGTGACGTCACGTAGGCTTACCATGAAAACTAGGTGAAACTATCAGTAGATATTTTTTTTTATATTTTCAAGAGTTTTATTAAAATAATAATTTAATATTTTCTTGAAATATTTTTAAGTATGTGTTATTATTAGGTAAAACTGTTTAAAATTCAAATTTTGCACCACATACGTAATTCCTATGCGAGACTACGGTCAAATGCTTGGTTACCAAATTTGATAGTAATAAACATATTTAATACCAATGTTTTTATGTAAATAATTACTTATTAGAAAGTAAGTAACTTTATTGTATATACTTTTTTACCTTTTATCCGACTTCCAAAAAAAGAGGAGGTTCTCAATTAGTCTTTTTATTTTTCGTTACCTCAGAACTCTGGACTGGGTGAACCGATTTAGATTTTTTTTTTATTTTCAAAGGTGATGCTTGTCGTTTGGTTCCATTTTAAATGATATCAAAATCGGTCAAGCCGTTTTTGAGTTACACTAACATACCTGAAAAATATTTACCTATATTGATGATATAGTCGTTAACAATGAATCATAATCGATCCCGTAAGTAGCAAATAGTCCAGTAAGGTACTAAAAAGTGTAAATATTTATTTTGCAAAAAATTGAATTGACTTCAGCACCCAAAAGTGTAAAATAACTTATCGAAGTCGGTACCATACGCACAGTGTAAAAGGTAGTTTTGAACTATCGTGGTACCGACTTCAACAAGTTATTTTATACTTTTGGGTGTTGAAGTCGGTTCCATTTTTTGCATAATTTTTTTTTACTATTTTTCGTAAGGGTAATAAAGTGTTAAGTAATTATTTTGAAATAACTTTTTTGTTAATTTATAATTTAGTTTCCAAAATGACTTGTAAATAAGCATTTACCAATAAAAGGACTTGACTTGACGCGACGTCACAAACACAACACCGAAACGGAAGAAATTTCGATGCGTGTCGATTCTACAGGAAGCATCCTCAGGAGATCTTTACGAGCGCACGATTGAGAATGAGCCTGAATCTATTCATTGACTTGTAAAAAAACAACTGCATCAATCTTACAGTATACCAACCTCCTTCGTTTATTATTAACTCAACGCAGTATGTGATACCTACTCGCTCCCTCAGGGAGTCGGGTCACCGCAGAGTAGGTATTTTGGGTTTCTTTACTCAGTCCCTTGTACTTGGTAATTATAAATGGGGCTATGTCGGACGTGAATATTGTATGCTGTCCCTGTTTATTGTGGAAATGGAACACGTATGGGTGCTGATTTGGAGTTTCTCAAGTAGTTGTATCTTTTACTGTGGATACGAGTGCAAAAACTTATAGTTTTTCCACGTACGTCATTGAGTTCTTTTCAGAAAAACATTGCATAGGCATATTACTAAATCATAATAAGGGTAATATTAAATGTTTATTAATTTATTGAGATGAATCTGAATTTACGAGATAGATGAGAATTGAATACTCTTTAGATAAAAAAAAAAATGTTGACTAAAACGAATAATAAATTGTTAGATATATTGTATAAAGAAAGTACCTAATTTTTAAGTGACTGCCAAAAAAGAGAAGTTTTTTTTAATGTGAGTTATTGTGACGGAACAAGCTCTATTTGACGCGTTTCTTTTTAGGGTTCCGTACCCAAAGGGTAAAAACGGGACTCTATTACTGAGACTTCGCTGTCCGTCCATCCGTCCGTCTGTCTTTTTTGTTTTTACGTGTGCGAGTCCAACTCGCACTTTGCCAACTTTTTGTTTTTGTTGTTATAGCGGTAACAGAAATAAATCATCTGTGAAAATTTAAACTGTCTAGCTATCACCGTTCTTGAGATATAGCCTGGTGACAGACAGACGGACGGACGGACGGACAGCGAAGTCGCAGTAATAGGGTCCCGTTTTTACCCTTTGGGTACGGAACCCTAAAAAGAAACGCGTCAAATAGAGCTTGTTCCGTCACAATAACTCACATTAAAAAAAACTTCTCTTTTTTGGCAGTCACTTAAAAATTAGGTACTTTCTTTATACAATATATCTAACAATTTATTATTCGTTTTAGTCAACATTTTTTTTTTTATCTAAAGAGTATTCAATTCTCATCTATCTCGTAAATTCAGATTCATCTCAATAAATTAATAAACATTTAATATTACCCTTATTATGATTTAGTAATATGCCTATGCAATGTTTTTCTGAAAAGAACTCAATGACGTACGTGGAAAAACTATAAGTTTATGCACTCGTATCCACAGTAAAAGATACAACTACTTGAGAAACTCCAAATCAGCACCCATACGTGTTCCATTTCCACAATAAACAGGGACAGCATACAATATTCACGTCCGACATAGCCCCATTTATAATTACCAAGTACAAGGGACTGAGTAAAGAAACCCAAAATACCTACTCTGCGGTGACCCGACTCCCTGAGGGAGCGAGTAGGTATCACATACTGCGTTGAGTTAATAATAAACGAAGGAGGTTGGTATACTGTAAGATTGATGCAGTTGTTTTTTTACAAGTCAATGAATAGATTCAGGCTCATTCTCAATCGTGCGCTCGTAAAGATCTCCTGAGGATGCTTCCTGTAGAATCGACACGCATCGAAATTTCTTCCGTTTCGGTGTTGTGTTTGTGACGTCGCGTCAAGTCAAGTCCTTTTATTGGTAAATGCTTATTTACAAGTCATTTTGGAAACTAAATTATAAATTAACAAAAAAGTTATTTCAAAATAATTACTTAACACTTTATTACCCTTACGAAAAATAGTAAAAAAAAATTATGCAAAAAATGGAACCGACTTCAACACCCAAAAGTATAAAATAACTTGTTGAAGTCGGTACCACGATAGTTCAAAACTACCTTTTACACTGTGCGTATGGTACCGACTTCGATAAGTTATTTTACACTTTTGGGTGCTGAAGTCAATTCAATTTTTTGCAAAATAAATATTTACACTTTTTAGTACCTTACTGGACTATTTGCTACTTACGGGATCGATTATGATTCATTGTTAACGACTATATCATCAATATAGGTAAATATTTTTCAGGTATGTTAGTGTAACTCAAAAACGGCTTGACCGATTTTGATATCATTTAAAATGGAACCAAACGACAAGCATCACCTTTGAAAATAAAAAAAAAATCTAAATCGGTTCACCCAGTCCAGAGTTCTGAGGTAACGAAAAATAAAAAGACTAATTGAGAACCTCCTCTTTTTTTGGAAGTCGGATAAAAGGTAAAAAAGTATATACAATAAAGTTACTTACTTTCTAATAAGTAATTATTTACATAAAAACATTGGTATTAAATATGTTTATTACTATCAAATTTGGTAACCAAGCATTTGACCGTAGTCTCGCATAGGAATTACGTATGTGGTGCAAAATTTGAATTTTAAACAGTTTTACCTAATAATAACACATACTTAAAAATATTTCAAGAAAATATTAAATTATTATTTTAATAAAACTCTTGAAAATATAAAAAAAAATATCTACTGATAGTTTCACCTAGTTTTCATGGTAAGCCTACGTGACGTCACAAACGCCACGCAGCATCTAAATAGAACGCGTCGAAAATTCTTCGGTTTGGCTGCGTGTGTCATCACATCGGCTTAGCAGGAAAAGGCGTAATTGTCACTAAATATTTTTTTTATATTTTTAAGTGCTTTACTATTATATTTTTTTTTAATATTTTTAAAATATTTGTCATTATTCAATATGGATTTCTGAAAAATTACGCCTGAATCTATTAATTATATTATTGAAATTTCATTAGTATATTTCAACTATCACATAGCGATAATTTTGATCTCATTATCAACAGTTATTTAAGGAACAATTGAATTGAAATACATAGCAGTTTATCTAAGCTCGCTATAAATTCTCGCAATTGGTACGATCGTGAACAAATTGTGATGTAGTTCGCCACGTCTAGTTTAACATTCTTGAATATAAACAACACAACTTCAACTCTATGATGTGAGCATCTGCATGTTTATCTCAACGTTGACACTTGGATCTACCTTGGTTCAACAATTTGTCTCAGCGATCCAGAGCTAATACGATTGACTTGAAACGTTTTACATAAACAATTTTTTTTACAAAAACAAACCGGCTTTAAACATATGATACGTATTATTTGGGATAACTCAAATGATACGGGACAGATATCACTCAAATTTAGATGGGATTACAAGACATCCAAAACTTATCTGAGCGCTTGGTCGATGCGACGCGTGATCAAAATGCTGGCACATATTTGACTCAACGAATAAGCATTGAAATTCAACGGGGCAATGCTGCCAGCATGCTGGGCACGCTGCCAACTGGGAGTGGGCTGGAGCATTTGGACTGCCTATGAGTCTGCTATGATGTATAGGTTGTCTAAATGCATTTTATTGTAGTAACTGCAGTGTTTTATATACTCGTAGTTCTTAGTATTTTGTTTAATAAAGGCATACCGCCGGAAAAAAAAAGACATCCTCCAGCTTTTGAATATTAAAAAAAACAACAAATTCGATAAACCGTGACGGTAAGAGTTATGAGGTAACACACATAAAAAAATACAGTGAAATTGAGAACCTCCTCCTTCTTTAAGTTAGTTAATAAATACGCCATAGACATTTTTACCGTGGTTCTTATCGTGCATGCTATGCACCGATAAATCAAATACTGTCATAAACCACAGCTCCAAAACTAGGCAAAACTAGGCTAGTTAAAAATTGGCATTATCAGAAAGGATAATAATGATAATATTTTGCATTTTGCGAATGCCCGCCTGGCTAGCTACCACCCTCAAGTAGAAAATCTGTCGCCAAGCACCTAACGGTGTGTTCCGGCAGCTGTCTCGAGACCTCTGGTGTTGCGGATGTTTGTGGGCGACGGTGATCACTTACCATCAGGTGAGATAGTGGTCAAATGCTAACCTATGTAAAATGATATGTATAAAATAAAACATTGTTATAATGGTGAATAAATATTCTACTATAATTTCAGATTCCTAACTAGTTTAGTCATGGAGATATTTTTATGGTGTTGGAGCCTCCCTGGAGGAATAATTTTATTGAATTTGCTTTGAATTGCAAAATTTTTTTGAAAATAATTGCAAATTTGCAAGTAAATACATACATTTCAGATTTGTACCACATTCCGGTTTATGAACAAGATACCCATGACATACATACAGACGGACATACAGACTAAAGAGCCTCATCAAAAAAGCTTCATAATTCCTTTGAGGCGGAACCCTAAAAAGGTCAAATTAGTCAATCAAAACGAAAGGAACGTTGGACAACATTAGGTCAAAACAACGTATATACAATTGAAAAATGAAAACGTACCGGTTTGAATTAGCCCATTCACGATCCCCACGCTTCTCATCTGACGGTTGAAATACAAGGGTCATCTCACAATAACGCTATATTTAGCCCACGAAGCTAAATTTAAGCTATAGCACATTAACATTGTGCAAAAGGCAGGCAGAGATCGTTACGCACACAATGATAGTTACATGCTACAGTGTTAGCTATGCTGCTATCGATGTATGGAGAATACATACCTACCTAGATAGATAGATAGGTAGGTATATCTAGAGAGAGATAGATAGAAAGATAGATATATAGATATAAAGATAACAATATAAAATATAACTAAATAGGCGATCTTATCGGTGATCGAGATCACTTCTGGGCGACCTATAACTAAAGGATAACACTGACCTGATGATACCGCTAAGTGAAGCACTCGTAGCGAAGTTTGCCAGCAAAGTTAAGTAACGTCCGCCGCGGTCATAAATTGGATGGGTGACCGCTAGTGACATTACTACTGAGCGCTTCCGTGCTTCGGAGGGCACGTTAAGCCGTCGGTCCCGGTTGTTGTCTTAGGATGGCAACCGTTACAGCATGGTGGTCGGGCGTTTTTCAAATGCCCGCCTGGCTAGCTACCACCCTCAAGCTGAAAATCTGTCGCCAAGCACTTAACGGTATGTTCTGGCAGCTGTCCTCGAGAGCTAGTAATTCTAGGTTAGCCTGAACAACATCTTTGACCACTTCATCACTTACCATCAGGTGAGATAGTGGTCAAAGGCTAACCTATCAGGCATTAAAAAAAAACAAACCTAATCATGCGATACCTTAGAATCTGTAATAAAAAAAGGATTATTTTTAATGGAATTCTGACGGAAGTAGCACGAGGTCTACCTAATGTTGAGGGACCTACCTCTTCCTATAACAGATGCATTTCGACACAATGGATTAATTGCACTGCGCCTATCCTATCCCTGGGGACATATAGTTATTAGGTCTCATGTGCCTATGACTATACTATGTATATATTTGAAAATATTATGTATGTTCGGAAAAAATTGAGTAAATTTAAATTAAACAGTGACAACCACGATTACAACACTAGGAACAAATATAAATTAACGGTACCGTGTTTTAGATTAGCAAAGACAAATAAAAGGTCCTTTTTAGGTAATTGTGTGCGGTTTTATAATAAAATTCCCGAACATATTACAATGCTCACAGAAGGAAAATTCAAATTACATGTGAAAAACATTTTGATTAAGAAATCCTTCTACACAGTTTGTGATTACTTAAACGACAAAAATGCTTGGAAAATTCCACCTCTGCCAAGCCATCACCTGTCTCCTACGTAATTTAAACAAATATTGTAATAATTGTATTATATTGTTTATAACAAATTGTAAACAGACGTTTAAAAGAATGGCCCCGAGTTTCTTGCCCGTTCTTCTCGCAGTGGCTCTATAAATTTTTTTGCTGAACGTGGCAGTACAATGTAGAATATTTCAATATTAAAGTTTGTAATTGACCTTCATAATTGAATAAATGATTTTGAATTTGAATTTGAATTTGCACTGGTTCTCAAGGACTACTGTCGGAACACACTGTTAAAAGAGAAGATCCGTATTTTTATAGCGAAATTGCAGAAAAGTGAGAGACTACAGAACAACAAGTTCTCAAAATGACAAATTGCAGATCAACGAGATCCCAGAGAAACAAAACTTTCGTCCGACAACACGACAACGTATCATGTATCAAATTAGGGACAAAAAATGTTTATTCGTGTAATTCAAAAGCAATAATTCAAACCTCACGACCTTCACTACTGCATTACTTGGTAGCGCTGTGACCTCAAGCACTGTCTCACTGTGGAACATTATTTGTGACCCACAGTCCGGATGCCTTCCAACGGCCGGCGCCGTAGTGCCAGTTTTGAATCCTTGCCAAAGCCGAAACAATGCGCCGTTGAGACTGATCGATGTTTTGTCGCCGTTTGTGTTGTACTTGATAATTCTTCACATATCTGTAAGAATATTTTTGTACCTGACCCTTTACAATGGTATCAAAATTTTTCTCGTAGTGAAGTTTGCTTAGCCGATCAGCTAGTTAAGAAACGGCCACCGCGGTCATGACTTGGATGAGTGACCGTTCGTAAACTTACTGGGCGCTTCCTGAGTGCTTCGGAGGGCACATTAAACCGTCGGTCACAGTTGTCTTAGGATGGCAGTCATTACAGCATGGTTATTAAATGGTAGGGCATTTTGCGAATGTCTGTCACCAAGCACTTAACGGTGTTACAGTAGCTGTCCTTTATAGCCAGTAGTAATTTTAGGTTAGCCAGAACAAAATCTTCGACCACATCATCACTTACCATCAGGTGAGATAGCGGTCGGTGGCAAGTCTATCAGCTATAAATAAATAGAGAGAGAGCATATTTGAATTATTACGTAGTCACTGTGAAAGCTTATTTAGAGGCTCTGAATATTATGTCGTAGCTTCTCATACTTTCGCAGTTATGATGTTTACGTGTAAGTTTTTCGCAGATGTTAATATAAAAGTTTCAATATTAATATCCATCACCTTCAATATTTCAGCATTTTGAATTTTAATTGCCCAAGATGTAATCTTGCTGAACAGACCTGCCACCCGTACCAGTTGAAGTCCAATTTTAAGTATTTTCTAGTCCTCTGTGGAAGTGGGCTAGGTATAAAAATTTATATAATTACTAGCGGCCCGCCCCAACCGGTACTGACGATTATAAATTGAGATGTAAGCTATCTTATCCTTCAATTTGGATCAAATAGCACACGGAGTTCAAATTTAATCAAATTTAAAATCGGTTCAGTAGCTTAGGAGTCCGTCGTGGACAAACAAAGTGACACGTAATTTTTATATATATAAGCATTTACAGAGTCCATTTCCAAATAGGATAGATACCTAAAATTTCAATACCAACTTAAGTTTGAACTGGCCGGTCACTTCTCCATACAAACGTTTATTTATTTATTTATCTTAGGAAGACCAACAGCAATACATCATTTTACAAAAAATATTTAAGAAACATGAAGCCAATTAAGTTGTAGTGTGATAACTCCCTTATTTGAGATTTTAGGTCTAGAATTAAGCATAATACCGATTGATCTCGTAGGCTTGTATGATGCCGAAATTTTAAAAGGATTTTTAAGATGAAAGTTATTAGCCTCGAATTTTATATGACAATATTTCGAGGGTCATAACTCTTAAGTAAATTTCTATAAAAACGTTACCATACAAGCCTAGGTAATTCAGAAATCAATCGATATCATGCTTTGTTTTGGACCTTAGTCCTCAAATAAGAGAGTGACACCCTACGGCGACGTTTGTATGGAGAACTGACAGGCCAATTCACCCGTAAACTGTTGTTTATGATTGTCACAGTGGTGGTAATTGAGAATGATTATAAATATTGGAGTTCATCGTGCTTGATAAGCATATGAGACAATGTGATGGTACTACGGCAAGATGTTTGCCGTGATGGACCACTGATACAAGGAAAAGGTGTCGTATCTGACTAACTAATAGTAATATAATATCAGACTGAGGGCTCCATACGATGGAGATGTTTTAAGAAAACATTAAATTAATATTTTAATAAATCACTTATGACCTAAACCTATCTAGTGACAATTCCGCCTAATTTTCCTGTGAAGCCGACGTGACGTCAAAATCGCCACGAAGCCGAACTGGAAGTATTTTCGACACGTTTCGCTTTACACGCAGCATCCTCAAAAGGTTTTGACTCTACGAGCGCCACGATCGAGAATTTTATCGATTGTGCGTTTGTGACATCACGTCGGCTTAACAGAAAAATTAGGCAGAATTGTCACCAGATATATTTTTAGGTAGTTAATAGGCAGAGGTTAGTTCGCTTCAGGTGGGCCTCGAACTTGTTCCGTCACAATAATATAAAAAAAAACGCGATGATTAAATAGCGTGAGTGAAATAAAAAGATATATAAAAGTCAGTTTTTTAAAACTGTAATAAATGTTTCAGGTGCTTTATCACATGGTTGTTACCTAGTTCTTATGTTTTTTTTATTTTAATAGATATATTCACTAGATTATTTTTCTGTGGTACATTAACATAGTTTAGTTGATAATGCCATAGCATTTTTCCCACGGTACATAAGTTACCCTTTTAAATAATAATATCTTGAAGAAACAGGTAGGTATTGTCTACAAAATATATATGAAACTTAGGAAAATTTATAAGCTTTTAATAATTTCAGAATAATGCATTAGAGTAATGTAATTAAATTATTCCAAAGCGAAAACTTGTGTCTCTCTGCAGCGTAGCTTAATTTAAATTCCAATGAAATATTTTATGATAATCAGATAGTTTTGCATAATCTGAAAGGTAAATAAAAGCTTCTAGAATATTTGTTTGTATTTCAGAACCCAGTGGATAAATAAAACAATCGATATGCATTGTAGAGCTACAAATAACTGTCAACGAATAAAATATTTATGCATAGATAACTGCAAATTTTATTGAGGCCCGTGCCAGCCTGATTAACTTAAAATTGTTTATTTTTGACGGTATTGTGACGGAACAAGCTCGAGGCTCACCTGATGTTAAGCGGGCAAACCTCTGTCTATACATTTCGTCACAAGTCACGAATTGCACTGCGCCCGTCACGTTGAGAAATGGTAGTTAAGTTTCATGTGCCTGTAATTGTTCATTATTTTACTTGGCATGGCCACATGAGATATATAGGATTCATATGATAGATATGATCTACTATGGTACGGGCCACATGTGCCATTAGTTTCAAAATTTTTTGCAAATGTAATTATTTGTATTGCTCGAATATTAATGCATAATTTCATAAGGAAGACTGTCTATGTGAAAGACCCCTGCTTACTTGAGTGGAGCACGGGACTTGTTATTACCTATCCCGTTAAATATCAGGGTCAATTTCACTAAATTAGGATAAAACTATGCTAGTATAACTTTAATCATTGTAACCAACAAAATATGATAAACCGTTGTCAAATCTATAGTTGTTCAATGCCATAGCCGTGTTTTAAATTTGCCATGGTATTGAATTGTGACATCAAGCTAACGGCTGCACCAACGGATCTTATCCAAGATTTAAAAATTATACCGTCGAATTAGGCGGTATACCGCCCATAAACTAAAAACAAATATAGGTATTATGATAGTAAAGTTCGACCAACTTATCTGTGAACTCTAAGAGGGCGCTGTCGGTTGAGAAACACCAAAATTTTGAAAAAGAATTTATTACTTTTTCTAATTTTCGTAAACAATTTCGTAGTTCCTTTCTCTGCCATTTCACAGATAACTTGGTTGAACTGTAAGTACACATGAACATAGTTTCATGGTGCTGTCACATGCCATAAAAATCATACCATAGATTTAAATATTTTTATTTTTGCAACAAGGCATGCTCTGTGGATCACATTACAAAATTACGAAAGGAAAATGACTATAATTTGACTATATTTTATTTAACAAGACTATATTTTTTTCATACAGTAGAATTTTCTGTTTTCCACGACTGAAGGCCTACAAATTAAAAAAAAAACTGCCACTAGTTTTAACCTTCTAAAGTTAACCTAAAGCCTATCACATTTGAGTGGTTTATAGTACAAAGATATCCGAGTATAAATTAAATCCTAGTTTGGTGAAATTGGGCGTTAGTGGAGAATTACTTCAGTTCAAAACTTTTTGGTGCGTAAATACGTAAACACTTTTTGAAGTAAGTTCGCTCCATCGACAGAACTTTTCATTGTTGTCAAAGTCAGCAAATGAAAATGAGTTATGTTTAGGTAGCTATCATTTTGTAAATTTTCCGTACAATAACAAAAATTCAGTGAAATGATTTTCGATTTCGGTACAACACTTTTGATATCGCTGAACGTAATGCAAATGGTAACCATTTTAATGATATTATTACCCGTGTACGATATTATAGAACTCTCAAAACACATGGCACAGTACACCGGACAATTTCGAAAGAACCGTTGGTTCCTAACTTTAGCTGTAATCTACGGTATTATAATAGCTGGGTACGGCATTGTGGGGCCCACAAGGACACTAAATAGTTTGAAGATATCCAAATTGTTGAACCAGAACGAAACTTCTAAGGAGAAACTGATACGAATTATCGATTCCGCCAACGCTACTAGAAACTATTTGCTAGGCGTATTCTCACTGTTTTACGTTCTAGTTATTTGGAGACTATTCGATTACGTTCAGTTCTCTGCTAAGCTTCACGAATTTTCCAATTTAATGGGAAACTACAATTTAGTTGATATTACTTTCACTATGGAGGACGAAGAAGAAGATGAGGCTGATACTGCGTATGATGTAGATGACGTTAATTCATTTGATGATGTGCAATGGCCTTCTCTTGCAGAATTGAACCAAAGTGAAAAGACGCAAATTAAGTCATTTTTAAAAGATAACCCTAAAAAAACCTCGGCTGAATCAAATAAACTCACTACAGAGTCAAAGGAATCCGCCGTTAAACCTCTCGCTACTGAATCAAAGGAACCTGCCGCTAAACCTGGATCTAAAGAAAATTGACGTACGTCTTTGAAATAATATAAAAAATACTTATAAGTACCAAGAATAAGAATACCACATATAAATGAAATTGTTTAACGATGTTAAACGTATTCAGCGCTGTCATTGGAGCGTTTCTATTTCTTGAACTGGTGATTGTTATAAGCTTGCTGAAACCAATAAAGGAACCTTGCGTCATAAGAGATATCTGGTGCAAATTTTCTGACAAGTTTCTGAGTCCTACACATTTGCTCGCAATAGTTCTAATGGTTCTTCTTTTCAATACTATGTTGGAGATAGCGTTTGAAAAATTTTACCATGGAAACCTATTGAACAGTGTTGATGACCCGCATTTAATTTTGGACTTTTATATGAGTAAAATGTCAATTTGTTACACTTGCGTTATAATGGTGGAATTCCAGTTGATTATTATAGAGAGGTTGGTTCAGAGTCTGATCACCATCGCCCGACTGTTAGAATTTGAGTTGATGTGCAGATATTCGATATTGATGAAAGAAACATATGTATCTGTAAATCATGACAGTATTGTGACTGATATGTAAATGCCTAAACTTAAGTTGAGCATGTAATGAAATTATTTTGTGGTGTGCGATGTGTAATAAAATATGTAAAATAACTTTCGTTTTATCGCGTGAAAAAAATAACGTATTGAAATCACTGGCCATTCGGAACAAATACATTTTGTTGCTCAATAGCAAGCAATCAACAAGCCAGACGGCCTGGAAAACAGAACGCTGCCTGTTGCCACGTGTTGGCTTCGCAAAAAGTTCAATAGCGCTGACAGCAGTTGGCGAGATTTTATGCAGCGTTCTATGGTTTCTATCACAAAAGAAAAAACTAAATTCACACAACGAACAAGTTATTTTTGTCACATACTTCAACTACTTGTCAATCTGTCATAAACTGTCACAATGTTGGTTGTAAACTCTGATAAATTTTAAATATTTTGCTTTGATTCAATAAATTCAGATTACAAAAATGCCATAACTTCAAGTAAGTTACAAAGACACCGAACATCACAGTAAAGAAAATGGATTTCAGCTGCGTCATCTTATCGTGTCTCTTGCTTCTCCAAATGATACTGACTCTCACTCTACTCAATCCTATGTACGACGTCCGCAAGATCACTGACTTGATCAAAAATACTATGAAAGTCCACAAGAAAAGGTATTATACCATTATCAGCTCATACTTTGGCTTAGTGATATACCTCGGTATGTATATCCCCTTGCAAAATATACATACAATGATATTCAGTAACGATCTCAATGCATATGAAAAGTTAGTACTTCTAAGCAGAGTTGAAAAGAACTATATAATTGCTGGATTTTCGTTATTTCTGGTTGTAGTGCTGTACGGTGTGAGGGCGCTTCTATCGTACACAGCAAATCTTGCATTGATGGCAGAGAAACCCAATAGTGAACCATTGTTATTACGTACAAAATCCAAAAAGTTTGCCGACAATAATGAAAACATTCTACCGAACTTGCTCAGAGTAAAAAGATCGATATCCTACGAGGCGATTCTATGCACCAATGAGTTGAAGGAACAATTGAAGCTCATAATGCAGAATATTGACGCGCCTCAACAAAGAAACACCGTGTCTAGTATTTTGAGAGACATTGAGCATCAACCTAGAAGTGAAATAGTGTCTAAATAAAGATCTCTTGCAATAAAACATGACTGCTCTAATTTACAATATTTTTTGGTAAAGGTAACCTCTTATTTATACTAACTTTCAAGTTCTAATTCGGAAATTACAATTAAATTGGTTGTAATTGTGGAAAATCTGTTGTAAGATTATAGATAAGATAGACAAAAATGGACAGAAGAGAATCTGCAGGAAGCACAGGAGAGAAAATATTTCGTATAGGAATGCTTGAGTGCGAAAAGGGGACTATGTAAGAAATCTTTTACACATATGGGCTTTTTTCTAACTGGTATTTTATCTTTGTTTTTATGATAAAGTAGTAATAACTTCAATTTTGTATATTAAATGTTTTTTAAATAAAAAATGGAAAATTTAACTTCCTCATTAGCTTTTTACTCTATTAGTATTAACAAATAGAATAATCATACGTAACTATTGTCACTATTTATTTTACATTTAACTCTTTGAGTATGGGTTCACCATACATAAGGTACCTATATTCTTTTTCTCTTATTGCAATCATAAAATTATTTATAACAAGTATAAAATACTTATTTTTACCTCACAATAAGGAGTATTAATCTGCCAGTTTGTTTTTTTTAATGTACTTAGTGTCACTTGCACTATCAATACTAATGTCTGTTACATTCAAATCGGTTAAGCCGTTTAGAAGTTTAGGTGAAATAAAGAAATTTGCGAGCATACATACATGAACCCTGAAATCATAACTCTCCTTGTTTTGGGCAGTCGTGTCAAAATTAAGTTAGTATTGCGCATTTCAGCTTACTTACGCTTACTTGTCTGCATGTGTACTCAGTCCAACATTTGGAGTGCAGTCGTTTTTCGTACCTTCTTTCACACCAATCGTGCCCTAAAAGTACCCTACTTTCAGTCCCGGTCTCCATATTGTGGTCAAAGTGGCCAAGATAAAATGATACCTATAATGCAGCGTAGAATTGGGTTGATATTTAATATGTGGCTTACTGTTTGTAGTTCACACAAGAAGGTTAATACCATATTCTACGTTTTATTAAGTATATTTTTCCCCGGTAGAATTTATCATCCCAACGAGAATCCTTCAGCAGAATGTATTGCCGTCAGAAAGGCTAGGCATAAAACTATAGCCAAAAGTTTTATTATATACATGTGTTTTGACAATTTCGGTTTTGATATAAATGTATTTTAAGCTTTCGTAAATTTTTGAAAATTTTTCACAAGATTCCATACTGCCCTCATAATACTGTCTGTGTTACCTGTGTAAGCACACAGTCTGCCATTAGTGCGAGGGAGAAATTCTCCCCTCTCGCTTGTACACTTTCTACACGTGGTTAGAACCCCTTTGACAGGTGGCGGCCCACCTGTACTCCCTTGGCAATATCTAGATTATATAGCAGTTTCTACGTTACTATCAACCTGGCAAGTTATGTGTTCTGCCTGAAAAATGAACTAACATTATCCCCCCATTTCATGCTTACAGGGGTTGCTGGTTGGTATTATTTGCGGTGAAGCTCTACACCAACTATATAATTCAGCAGTAACTGTGAATCGATATTATTAACGAGCATACATTAAAAATCTCCTAAAGCTCAAGCTCAGAGTGTAAATCGAACCTGCGACCGCCCGATTGCCAGTCATCTTTTACGGTCACCACTAGGCCAGCACTACATCATAATTGACGAAGTATACTTCAAATTCGATGCCCCGTGGTGTGCCGGGTTAGAATTGCACCTCCTCATATCATTTCGTGGGTGTCGTAAGAGGTGACTAAGGGAAAAATACTGGAAGGTGAGTAGCAGCACCTTCTACAACTTACACTGTAATTCCCAAAGACGCTTGCCAAGCGTGGGGATTATAGCGAATACCCCCTTTATAGAGGAGGCTGTGTTCACCATAGACGATCCGGCTGTTACAGTACAGTACTTCGAAATGAGACTTTTCAGTCACTTGGTTTCGCTTTTACTAGCTTAGTTAAGTAGGCACGGTTTAGTGAGTATTCTCAAAGACATTTACCAGAACACACACCGTTAGGTGCTTGGTAATTTTTTTAATTATGCTCAAAAGTGCGCCAAATAAAGAATCGTAAAATGTCACAACACCATGCAGCAAGATTCGAACCATACACCCATAGCACCACAGCCCATAGTCATTACCCCAAAGCCATTTGAACATTACTTTAAAGCTACAAATATGCAATTGTATCATTTCAATAATAATTCTATTTCAACGCCACTAAATTGAATGTTGACCTGAATATTCCCGATAGAGTTATACAACGTCCGACTAAGAATGCAAAGCCGTGGGGATTGTCGACTGAAATGTTAACTTTGCCAACGATAATAATAGCCAAGCCAAATGAATGAAAACAGTGAATTTGATGTATGCATAGTTCATTATAGATTTAGCATAAATAGGTTAAATCTATTCCTCCTTGAATATATATCACAAAAGATGATATCAAACTTTAAACGCTCGATAAAGACGAAATCTAAAACACTATCGTGTGCTTGAAGAGTTAAGTTTGGTTATTCTGCTGAGGAATCTCATGAAGCTTTGTATATAATCGTATCGTGGCATTTTCGAATGCACGTTGGCTTAGCAGGATACGAGAAAACGGCCGAAGTTTTAGCGGAATTATCATTACATATAATTTTTCATAATTTAATTATGTAGGGAACTTTGCGAATGCCCGCCTGGAATTCTGTCGCCAGGTAACTAAGGTTGGTTGCAGCTGTTGTCCATATAACGGACCATAATATATTGAGGGAAGACCATAGTCAAATCTACTGCGTGGTATAGAGTATTAGCCACCAAAAATTGCGTCTCCGCTAGCACAGTACGACTAAACCATAAAAATTGACATGCTCTATACTATATGTTTACACCCGACGGCAAAAAACTGATTTTACGTTAAAATTACAGTAGGTTTTGGCTATCCAAACTATCCAGTTTTTACTATTTTTTACTAATTCTATCTTTTAAGTCTCATGAATCTGAGGCCTGGTCCCTCAGTTTAGATGCACACTTGAGACAGACAATAATTCTAGGTTATCCTGAACAAGATCTTCGACCATATCATCATTAACCATCAGGTTAGTATTATTATTATTAGTGCTCAAAGGCTAGCCTATCAGCTATGCAAAAAAGAAATTTTCAGTTATAATAGATATTTATATTTTTAGGTGCAGATATTGCAAACATAAAAATATAAAAAAATATGTCTGTTTATCATTAATATATTGAACAATATGACATTCCATTACACAGCAAGTTTATTCAATATCATTTGATAGCCAAAATAATAAATAATATAATATTTTCCGATGTTCGCATATTGTCAAAGGTACTTATTTTCTCCCACTAAACACTTCCGAATTGATTTCATTTTCATACAGAAGTGCTTTGAAATTATACTTAAAACTAAATTATGGCCGATACTTTCAGAAGCAGCAAGTGTGCGTCAAATTTGCGCTCCATACGTGACGTCATTATAGAGACGTGATGGCAAGTACCTACAACGGAACTTTACCTTCGTTGTTGGCGAAGAGCTGGTGGCTGTCTTGATTACGATCTTTTACTGATTTCTACTTTTAACACCGTTTGTTCTTTTATGCCTGATAGGTTAGCTATTTACCACTATCTCACCTGATGGTATGTGAAGATGGTGTTCTGGCTAACCTAGAATTACTGACTCTCAAGGACAGCTACCGGAACACATCTTTAGATGTTTGGTGACAGATTTTCTACATGAGGGTAGCTAGCCAAGCGGGCATTCGCAAAATGCCCTACCACCATGCTATAACGACTGCTATCCTAAGACAACGTAACACGCTCAGTAGAAATGTCACTACTGGCCACCCATCCAACTCATGACCGTGGCGGACGTTGCTTAACTTTGCTTATCAGTTAAGAACGGCTAAACAAACTTCACTACGAGCGCTTCAACAAACTTTGCAATATATAAATAAACTTATATAATGTTTATGTAAAATTATTATGTTTGCATAAACTATAGAACATAATAACGAATTAAGGTTAAAAAGAACGGACAATTTACAAAAGTGTATGTAATAATGGACTATATCCAATTTTTTTTTATATTGTAGATATAGTAATAGGTATCACGCTTATTATGTGTTGTAATAAAATTATATACATGTTACAAATTAAATAATTCAAACAATACAAACAACGTCAAATATTTACGCGTCCGACATAACTCTGAAATCATTGTGGTTATATAACAGCTTAGTTAAATTATTTGTATGTTTCAATGTTTAATCAATAAGATTGTATTGATTTTGATTCTTTTGCCCTTACTGATGATAACATTTGGCAGTGAATAGAGAATTTAAAAAATAATAATATGTCTTTCATTAGCTATATTATGCCAAGATATATTATCAAAATAGTATATCAGCAATAATTTAGTGTATTTTCACTTTTTGACTATTGCGTCTACCGTTTTCGTCATGGATATCATCACTTATCAAATACTAGAAAATCTTTGAATATGTCATTTAAATGGAACACGGCTCTTCGACTATCAGTATCCTCGCTACCCTTTCTCTACCGAAATAAATGTGCTTGCCCGTGGCTACGGAAAATTAGGTGCGTTATGGCGTACGCATGTGTTCCACCTATAATGGAGCGGGTGTTATTTATTTATATAGGTTATGTGCCCTAGTAGCGCTTGGATTGCTTGTTATTCGACTAGATATTAACAATGTATTTATTTTAAAATCTTAATATCAGGTATATGTGAACTTCTTTGAAATTGTGACTATATCAGGATCAACCAAAACGGTATCAGGACTTTGTCGGAAATTTATTGGATTTCTGAAACGTAAATCTCAGCAGCATTCAGGATTCTGCTCAGTGGGGTACTGGATTAAAATATCATCCTGCATTTCTTCAGGGCTGTCTTACGAGGCAACTAAGAGAAAGGACGGTGGGAAGCATCTCCTTCTTAAGAACTGACAACTTCTACTGCGATCCCCAAGATGACTGCTAAGTGTAGATAAGTGTAGAGAGTGCAAATCCCCTTGATGCGGGAGATCTTGTTCGACAAATGACTTTTGGTTGATGTGTTGATGATTCAGAATTATGTAAAAACTTAGTCCAGCACTATTTTCATAATTTTTGTTTACGAATTATCTTACGACCATGATATAAGAGTCAAAATTTCGATGGTCGTACTAATCAATTTCTCTCAGCTTTAGATAACGGCAGGTAAAATAAACTTCTTACTGTGTATACACCTAAAACCCACGAATAAATAAGTAAAAAAATGTAAGTCAAGCTCAAAAAAACCCAAACTAAACCAAACCTCCGCAAGAGTGGTCAAAAAAGTGCACCGACCGTGCAACAACATTATCTTGCGCGACCAATCGGATGCGATCATTTCTAAACGCCAAATCAAATGTCAAATCCAATCCGATTGAATTTGGAACATTGAACGTGTGAAAATTGTATGCCTGATGGGTCCAAATCAAAGCGGTAACTGTATGAAAGTTACACTTCTTTACATATTAATTCGTGGCATACAACATTTTGATCTAGTAGCCGTATTTACGTTCCTCAAATACTGATATTCCATAATAATAAAAAGATTTTTTATTTCATATTACTCGAAAATAATGCTAAACAGCCAATAAGGGCTGTTTTTTCATAACATTACACTAACAAATAATTGGGCGTACTAGGGAAACATAACAATATCGGCTTACACGTGCCTCGAATTATCATACCTAACAACAGATTACGTAATAGTTATTTGTAACAGAATTTTCTTATGCAAATAAGAACGAACTAACTTTTTATATTAAAAGTTATGTTTCTCGTGAATACTCCAAAATTTTTATTTACTGTGAAAAAATAGCTGTCTGAATATGCACGGTTAAGTTAGCTGAGAAAAAACAAATTTGTTTCAGAATATATATACATACTCGTATATAGGTAATTCAGTACATCTTAAGTACAATGTAGGGCTTTACTTAGTAGGTTTTATTACACAATAGGTCTTAGTTATTCCTATCTATATTGCCCTCTCTATGAACCTCCTTATTCCGCGACTTCCCAAAATAGAATTGTTATGTTTTCAGGGTTGATGTATGTATATTTGTGAGTTTCTTTATTCCACCATAACTTCTAAATGGCTAAGCCGATTTTAATGTATGAGATATCGTTAGATTCGTCTTGATAGCGCAAGTGATACTCGGCACATATAAAAATAAAAAACAAACCACCATATTTTGTGGGTTTTTTTTTATTTCTTCCTAACCCATCGAGTGTGATTTCAAAATGAAGCGCTTTAAAAAATCTATTCAATAAATAATTATATAACTTGCAGTTTTAATTTCAATGGAACGATAAAATATTTAACGAAAGTAAATAATATGCAGTTTATAGTTTCTTAATTATAAATATTTTGGCTCATAGAAAGCTGTGCCATGTAATTTTAACAAAAGATGCTTACTGTCGAAGAAATTTAAAACAACTAGGTTATAATTACAATTAAAATATTCTGTAGTATGTAAACGCGAGATGACGATGACAAAATTAGCTTTCAGATAATAATAACAAATATTTTTAAAAGTATCTTAAGAAAACATTTAACAATATTTGAATAAAACACTTAAAAAAGTAAAAAATATATATATCTAGTATATATATTCTACACTTATAAATACACACACGCATACTTTCACATTAACAGTAATATAAACATACATACACTCTCATTCACACTCTACATACATATACAAATCATAACCTAATATTTAAAACATATATATATATAATATACTAACTTTAATTTTTAATAAGTATTCTTGATTGTAACAAGCATTTTTTCATATACAAATTTTAATTCTCTGTAATTCACCACTTAATCACAATTATCTTAATACGGAAGAGCGAGACCCTCTAACACAGGTATGTTAATACTTAAAAGAGAGTCTCAAACATATAAACTGTAAATTAGATTAAGTTTACTGAAATAAATATTTTGTATTTTGTATTTGTATTTTTTGTATCTAGTGACGATTCCGCCTAAATTTCCTGTTAAGCCTACGTGACGTCACAAACGCCACGCAGCCTAACCGGATGAATATTCGACTAGTTTCGCTTCTAAACGAAGCATCTTCAAGAGGTCTTGACTTACCGAGCGCACGTTCGAGACTTTCAGATACTATAAATGTTAATAAATCTCTTATATTTTCATAGTCAACATTAAGTTTCCACCGGAAACACAGACAATTCAACGACAAAAGCAGAAACCCTTCTTCTTAGAAGCCCCAAACATTACTCGGCGTATCATTAGGTAGGTTTTCTTTATTTATCTTTCCTTACCTTTATGCTACGTGATATCCATTGTCCATTCATCGTGACATGGCTCCTAATGACACTGAGTCTCTAATAATGATAGAGGTCTATTATTACGGTGCTGTAATTACGTTCAGTGGGAATGAACGATGTTCACTTGTTTGCTCGCTCGCTCAAGGAGTTGGGTATTAGTGAGCGAGTTGTATATTGGATCAAATAATACGCAGCTTGCTGCTTTGTAGGGTTCCGTACCCAAAGGGTAAAAACGGGACCCTATTACTGAGACTTCGGTGTCCATCCGTCAGTTACCAGGCTGTATCTCAAGAACGGTGATAGCTAGACCGTTGAAATTTTCACAGATGATGTATTTCTGTTGCCACTATAACAACAAATATTAAAAATAAAATAAAATAGATATTTTAGGGAGGCTCCCATACAACAAACTTGTTATTTTTTACCGTTTCATGCTCGATACTAATAATGGTGACAGGTAGACGCTTTAACTATTCAAAGAATATTTAGTTTTTTATTCTTTTTAAATATAATTATTAAAAACAAAATAATCAATGGGGCTCCCATACAATAAAAGAGGTTTTCGTCGTTTAAGGTTACAGATAATGGTAAGGATCCTTCCGTGCGCGGTCCCACTCGCACTTGGCCGGATTTTTTCATATATATTTATATGAGGCTAACAAAAAATTTAGTCAACATAAAATTGCATGATTTCAGTATGTATATGCTTTTTTGAGATTATATTTTAACGTTTCTCACTGTATGTATTATATTTTAATTTGATATCTTAATTATGAAGCATTTTTTTGTGAAATCATATATCAACAAATAGCACTCTGTACCAAACCATAATTTTTAGAAAATAAAATACTATATTACGTGCACTTGTTTTTTTGGTTCTGTTAGGAGTGCTGAACAATCAAATCTATAATTACACGTTTCGACTCACGAAGGCTCCTAGAAATTTTCGAGTGAAGTTCCAACAACCTCATGAACCGTACATCCAATACTGTAGGTACTATTAGCATTAACACCCACACCAAGAATTTGTGTACAAACGAGGCATGCCCATAGAATGCTCATCAATTATTTACCAAGAAGAGGCGCGCCTTCGTCAGGGAACAGGTATGTTACAAAAAATGGTAAATGGGTGTTGCCGATCAGGATTGCACAAAAAACTTTTTGAATTTTCTGTAATAATTTGACTTACTTCTTCCAATAAATGAATCAATGAGTTATACTGTTACAGCCGGATCGTACACTGCTGAACACAGTCTCCCCTATTAAGGGGGTATTTGCCATAATCCCCAGGCTTGGCAGGCATCTTGGGGATCGCAGTGTAAGTTGGCAGTTCTGCTGCTGCCCACCTTCCAGTATTTTTCCCTTAGTCGCCTCTTACGATGCCCACGGGATGATATGGAGAGGTGCAATTCTAACCCGGCACCCCACGGGGCCGTAATAAATGAGCTACAATAGTATGTATATCGACATCTTATATGTTAATCACAATATATTATCTACCAACTAAAAACCCAATATGAAAACATCCTGTCATATCTTCATCAAATACGTATTCCGCATAAAAAGCAAACAACAATCATAACCCTTCATATTCACGGCAGCCCTCAAGCAATTTGCGAAATATAACAAAATCGCTAACTCGAACTGAGTCGAACCCTTTCGAAACGCGTCCGTGACCAAGCCTTTATACAGAAGAAATTCCAGAACTTTCGATAATCACAAACCGGGGAAGTTCTCGAATAAAATTTGCCGAATATACTTGCGCCTTCGAAAGTTTCGGACAGAATTGAAAATCTTTATAACAACTGGCGGGAGAATATATTTTTTTCTGAAATGTCCCAGTACAGATGCGGTTTAAAGTATTTAAAAAGTTATGTGAAGTTAAAGAGGCCCGCAATCAGATAATATACCGAACTGTTGGTTCAAACTTTTTTGAATAAAATTGATACCGAACGCGTAGAGGCCCTGGAGGCGGCAGGAGCGCGGTGTTATTTTTTAATTAAATTTTTCATCTTTTCATTTATGAAAATGGAGGAGCTTATATTTTGTAATAGCGTTTTAATGTAACCGAATATTTTATGAGTTATCTCATGTTTTTGTTAGGGGAAAAATGACCCAATTATTGAGGTAAGTAAACAAGTTTTATTGATCTAGTTTCTCTGTCATTGACGATGTTGAGTTTATGGTCTTTATGAAGTATGTCGTTTGAAGAAGAGTCATATTACATTTCTCCTTTTGCACTGATGATATTATTGTTCAATCTTAGACATATACATTTATGGCTGACAATCTATATTAATAGATTTATTGTTAGTAAGATATAAGTTATAACAGTTACCTACGTAAGCATAGCCTATCTATATAAGTTAAAACCATGGTTATGACCTACCTAACTCTCAGCTACTTACTCTTGCCGGTTAGATACCAGCAACTATTCTCATAAGCGTTTACGCAATCTACAGCGTTAACACTAGGATTTTTGAAAAAAAATTGGATGATATACATCTTTAATTAAATATATATAATGTTATTAATATATCTGTAAAATATTTTGAAAGAGTAATGTAAAATATATTTAGGCCCCGTTTCAGAATGTCCTAATGAAGTTTCTGGTTGCTAAACAACACGTAACATAACTAAATGATAAAAATGACAGTTAACATACAGCGTGTTTCAAGCTTTAAACGATTGATAGGCTAAATCGTTGACTGTGAAACGCAATGATAGTGATTTGTTTAGTAAATATGTTCTGGGTAGTATAACCGGAACTTACTCGAACATTCTGAAACAGGTCCTTAATGTACCATTTTATACTCATAATTACCTTCATATACACATTACAATATTAAGGTGAGGCTTTCCACTGTTTCCAGAAATGCTTTATTGCTTGGAGGTCTAAAAGAATGTATGTTTATGAAATAGTTTTTTTATATACCTGGAGTTTAAGAACTAAACATGCTAATTAACATGGACGCGCTCTGTTGTAAATTTCTTTTGCGGTCACCCATCCTCTTAGATATAGCAGAGACGAATAACAACTAAAAAAGGTCCTCTACGAGCGCTTCACTACTAAACTATAGAATTTAGAAGTACTGAATCTGGTACATATAACTTTACTTACTCATATGTTGAGTCTTTAAACCCTTTTGTGCACGCAAAAGCGCAGAAAGAAATTCATTGGTCTAGAAATAACCAGCCCGAACCAATCGCACCCAAACCTATTCTAATATAATACATGTTTTATGGTTCTGTATAAAATTCTTTACAAGTTCTTAACATGTTTGTACGTTTAATTCAATTTGTAATTTATAAAAATATGATTGTCATTCATATATTTATTGATAATTATTCATTACAGGTTATTTAATGTTTTTTTTTATAAATTAAATTAAAATCTTCCATTAGCAACCTATGCCTTACATTATCTTAAAATTTTGTGTGGACACGTTAGTAAACAAATACCTATTATTTTTGAATCGCTTTGAGTATAAACCACTGTTAAAATATACCATTTAGCTGCTGCTGAAGCTTTTGTCCAGCTGTAAGGATAAATTATTTTAAGGATTTCCTGGATGGACTTGATTCATGATTTAAAGTTAGCAATTATCATCGAACGCACTTTAATTATATTCGTGCGATAATAAATGACAGATACACACTACATAAGTTTTATATTCTTGTAGATGAATTGAATCTGTTAAGGAACATGTTCTTGTAGATGAATTGAATCTGTTAAGGAACATGTATTTTAATTTAATTTTGTATAACGTTTATGTATGATACTAAAGTATCTAGATATTTCATGGTCTGAACTCAGACTCAGATAAAAGTGATTTGAATTGAAACTTATTATGTAATCTGTGACCAAATATTAAATGAAAAAGTTCGGTTATAATATTACTTTAATAACTAAAGAAATATTAGTGACATTGTCCCTGTTTTATTTCCTCGCAATTATGTGAAAAGCGGAGTGTATAACAGTTACGTTTCACTAAACATTTTTTTTCACTTAAATATCATAGTTGTATAACTTAAGTATCCGAAACGTCAAAAGAGTTTGTCAAAACTTTTGACAGTACTTATATCAATATAGAGTTCAGAATTTGGCACATAATACAGTATAAACACATATACATACATTTATATATATTTAAGGACATAATGTACATGTTATATAAAATGGATATGCCTTTTAAGAGACTTGCCACCTCCTTCCTTATAAAACTTTTACAAGCCGTCATCTTGAGCGTACTAAGTGGGTGTTTCATCGACCGAAGCTCCTGTCACCTGTCTACTTTAATGAAGCCTCAACTAGTAACGACAGGTTAATGTATGCAAAGAGCCTAATTCTGAGGCCCAGAGAATCGTTGAGACAGTAGTAAAAGTTTCATGATTTGTAAAAATTGTAAGCGCTTGTGAAATTGTAACAATTCAGAAGTTTATCTTGAGAGTTATGTTAGGTTTTATTCCGTTTTAGATTAGATATATAGATACATAGATAGATAACACTCTATTGTATTTTTTTTTACAATTTGTATTACTTACAAAGTATTTTATTTAAGACAGTGCAATCGGCGGTACCTAAAGAGAGAACGGGACCCTATATTACCATGGCATTCTGCTTTTATATGCCACTTTGTATGTACTGGGTATCTCTTGAAGGGACAGTGTTAAAACCTGACATTTGGGTATTCGGACTTTTTATTGGTATTTTTTTTATATAGAATTTGGACCCAAAAAGAAATATATAATTTCAAATTCAACTTAAATTTATTTCAAGAAATAAAAAAGAAAATATGTATTATAGTTTTTCATCTGACCTCTCTGCGGTTTTATAAATGTATTTTACATCATTCATTCGCTCATCATTATATATTTTATATAAAATAAGCATCATGGACAAAATACCAGAAAAAAATGCCGCCATTTTTAATTTTGGTGATACTAACTTTATGCCTCAAGTATAAAAGTCTAAAATCTTTAAACTAAATTAGTTTGCAGATTAATATCAAACTTTTATTTCAAAATATGTACAAAAACAGATTTGTAAATGTTACATGTAATTGACAATTTCGTTATAACAATATGGGAGTAAAGTTTAACACCATTTTAGTTAAAAGACGCCCACAATTAATCCATGAATGAGTAGGTTTATATAGTTGCATAATTCGAAAAGTTTTTTCTGTAAACATCAATCTTAACGACACGGTTATAAGGTTTAAAATGCCAACTTGAATAATATAAAATAAGGTTACAACATTTTTAAGTGAGTAGCTAACGGTGTGAGCTGTCAACAGCAGCTTTTATAACATCTTCGATCTCTACAACATGTACCTGCAATTGAGATAGTGGACAAATTAGCATATCGCCTATCAAAAAAAATTATTACGAAAGCTGTTCATAAATAATTCAAGATCTTGACAGTTATTGGAATATAAAAGACTAGTTTTCCAGCCGCGGCTCCGCCCGCGCGTGTTTCGGTGGTCGCGAAAAATATAAACCTCTTTTATGAGCAGTTGGATAAAAACTATCCCATGTCCTTTCCTGGGTCTCACACTATTTCCATGCCAAATTTCATCCAAATCGGTCCCGTAGTTTTTAAGTTTATTCTTTACACACAAACATACAAAATACAAATCTTTCCTCTGTATAATATTAGTATAGTTATACCTAGTGATCTTACACTGCCTTGTAAATTGACAAAAATGTATAAATAAAAGTAACCTCTTTAATTATGAATTCATGCATTTTCATCAGTATTTAGTTAACGGTTTGAAACTGTTATTTTAGCAAAATTCCTTACTGTGTTTCTACAATGAAGGCTTTTACTTACTGTCTAATGAATAACAGAACACCTGTTTTACGCGAGTCGTTAATTAAAGAAGCTAATCAAAGTGCTGTAATTAACTTTTGTGGGTTCGCGATGATGTGAAAATATAATTTGGTGGAGAAATAACGTTTTTAATCGGCATACGGAAGGTTTCTTTGGTAGGTAACAATTTTGTTAAAATTATGTACTAGCTGGTAGGTCTTTTAGCCAAAGTCTTGGTGGGTACCACCTAGGTATTATATATATAACTACTACCTCGAAGCAGCTGTGTACAAACACTATTGTGTTTATGCGTGAAGAGCGCTAAAGCAAATGAAATTACTAGGCGAAGGGGTCATTAGAACTAACTTGTCAAAGCAACTTGCGCAGTGCAGTGCCAAGACGCTGATACTGCAACTGTAATGGACAGGCGCACACTTAACGTCAAGCGGATGACTTAAATGTTTCATCACTTCATAAATAAAAAAAACATCTATAAAATACAAGGCGTCAAAGAAATTTTCCTATTGCAGTCTGAAAACGTTTTAGAAGGCACTACGCTCACACACTATATCATTACATCAAAACAGATTTAGTAAGGCCTATATAATTAGATATAATATATTTACTGATAATAATAGTTGACTACTAGATTCTTTGATGGTAATTGACGATTTGGTCGAAGGCATAAGCAGGCATATCCTAGAATGACTGACTCTTAACGTAGCTACCGGAGTACTCAGGTGCTTGGAGACAGATTTTCTACTAAAGGGTGGTAGCTAGCCAGGCGGGTTTTCACAAAATTCAAATATAATTTTGCTATGAGAATGTGCAATCCTAAGACAATAACCACGATCGACGGCATACTGCCCTCCGAAGCTCGTAAGCGCTCAGTTGGTAAATGCTGCTAGCGGCCACTTTTCCTTCTTCGCTACGAGCGTTTCACGAGCTTCCAGGATGTATAACTATTATATAGTTACCGCTTTGGAGCTTAGAAATGATCACATCAAATTAGTCACGACAGGGTTATGTTAAAATATAAAAAATAAAGTAGTTTTCACTGAATTTAGTAAATAATACGGATATAAATTTCTCTCGTAAATTTGTAATTTTTTTTTATGAAATTCGCCTAGCAAGCCTTATTGCAAACTAAACGATATTAAAATAATACGGTATAACTTACGTGAATAAGTCAGATAGCTCCGACCATGCTCCGACTATAGTTTCAACCACGACATCTTTGTTTTTGACCGCGTTGACGTCTCGTTTAGTACTGTGCACAGTGGTAAGCGAGACGACAACGCGGGCGTCCCGAGCTCACCTTGAAAAAACCACCGAATGTGGTTGAAACTATAGTCGGAGTTATCTGACTGATTCACGTGAGTTATCCCGTATTTTACTAAAATCAAGGTGATGTTGTTCCGCCGCACGGTGCACTTATTAAACCACGCTCGCTGCGGTAAAATTTCAGCTGTTTCTGGGCCAAAATTACATTTATTTACAAGTTTATTCGAAGAAGTGCTCAAAAATAATACACGTATATATATAATCTCCCAAACTTTTTCAATTAATTTATATGTAATTCTTATACTATGTATACCTATATATCTATATCGTATACGTAATCCTTTCAATATCCATATATGAGAAAAAAGAAAACTTAAGTTATAACGAAAAAACGTCAATAAGTCTTTCGAACAATACAGACGTAATCTACACGCCAAGGTCTACAAAAACAGATCAACGTACTCTCGTACCATCGGCGAGGAGAGATAACTTTTTCATACTCTTTCATATTCCTGCCACATTTATATTCTAAGGATCAAATGGCTTTCCAACAAAAACTTCTACCGAGTCTCTGAAGCGTTCTTCTATATTTTTTCTGCAATACGAAATACAAAGCTCGAAGTTTTCATTTATTTATGAGAAGCGAGATTTTTACCAAGTTTTGGAATAAACAAGATGTAAATATTACTCGTAACTACTTCTCGCATGTTCCTATTAATTATAAAGATTAGTGTTTAATTAAACAAACTTTTGTTATAACGTTACCAGGGGACATTTTTTGTGTTCATGAACAAAAGCCCCCACAATTAGATGGGTTTGCTATAACCCTCACGCTTGTCAGGCGTCTTTAAAACGCAGTGTCTTTCTTACTGATCATAAATATAAGTATTTAATTAATTGTATTTAATTAAATATAAAGAGAGAAAAACGAAGAACAAAATATTCACCTACTATGCCTTCGTAAAATGTAGTATAAAAGGCTTTTTAAACCATAAACCTATCGCGAGTTTTAGTTGTCTAGAAATTGCGTAATATTTAGTGGATATAAAAAGCAAGCGAGAAATATCCGGTAAATACTACGCAAGTCCTAGGCCCGATTGCTTTATAATAATTTAATAAGGCTGTTAAGTCATTTTAGCCATAGCGTAAAAAATATTAGGTGATGTTTTCATGTTCTTGTATCGTCAGTTTAAGGGTTCAGAGGCTAATTAACTAATGTCCCTACTGCTGGCCGTTTGTCTATGATATTTTCGGTTAACGAATAAATGTTGTGCGGGTATTTAAGATAAATTTTTTGAAACATTGATAGCTGAGTGGTTATAGCTATGGACTCACTGGTTCACGGATGATCCCCACCACCGGCTTTAGCTTCGCCGCATGGTAGAAGGGCATTTTACGAATGCTCGCCTGGCTAGCTACCACCCTCAAGTAGGAAATATGTCACCAAATAGGTATTTGGTAACATATATCTGACTGTTAGGCAACAGTCAGAAAAATTGCACGCACATAAAACTTTACCACTGTATATCTCAGATAAATAAGCACAAAATGCATTTTATAGACAACGGTTACCGTTTAACGTCAGCTAGACCTTGGGCTTATATCGTCTCAACCCAATCTTTTATCCAACTGCACAAAAAGAGGTTAATGTTTTTGCGCTATAACCGATAAACGCGCGGGCGGAGCCACGCCCCGAAAGCTAGTACTTACATAAAAACGTTGCAAAGAAGAAAGCAGTATACATAGTAAAGCTATTAAATAGAAAAGACATTTCACGAGCAAGTAGCACATGTAGGTACATTAATCTCACAGACTCTATCCAAGCAACATCTCTCTCAACTCCATTCAATATTTATCAAAAAGAGAACAGGAGTCCACGGGAACAGATTAAAGGAAAAACAGAGGTGCCACTTTGTTCAAGATTAATGTTAAGGCAATCCGATGTCTGGCTTTGCGCACTGAGATTTGTTTTAAGATAGCCAGGTTGAAACGATGCAGTTGCTTGGACTCAGAAGAATCGTTTTTTGAACATTTTCTGGTAAATATATCTGGTTTTGTTTTTAAAAGTAAATCTTGTTCCTAGACTTAGACATACGAGTAGATAAAAATGAGCTTATCTAAGCAAAGAAGGACTTTCAGCAAAGTTTGAATTTAAGAAACGAAGTATTTAGTAAAATGATTAAACGATAACCGGTCTGTACTAGTACTATTTTAAAAAAAATTACCAACTGCGAGTTGGGCCCTGGCTCTTTTAGGGGTTCGCATTTCCACAGCAAGTAAAATCAACGTTTTTTTTTAATATTATAGGGTTAGAACAAGCACGAGGCTCACCTAGTGTTGAGCGGTAACCTCTATCTGAAACAGATGCAGTTCTTCATAAGTAGTTAACTGCACTGTGACATCACCCTTAGACCTGAAGTTGTTGAGTCTCATGTACCTGTACTCACACAGGCACCCATACCCTTCAAACCAGATATTACTGCTTGGTAGAAATAGATAATTTTGGTGCCATTTCCACGGACAAACTCGAACGAAGAGTTTACTGCTACATTATGATCACAGCCTCAAAATGACAAGTCAGTTTTTTCAGTATTTGTAGCTTATATAAACGGGTAGATCCACATGGTTCTTACCAATATTTTAGATTGCTTACTTGTTTAGTTTTAGAAATGCATAAGTTACAATAAATCGGCCAAGTGCAACTTGGACTCGCACAGCTAGGGTTCCGTGCCAACATAGAATAAGCCAAAATATCGTTATTTTTTAATACCGTCTGAGATTTTTAGCGGGAGTCTGACCAGCACTTGGCCACTCACCCCATATACCCAAAAATAACGATATATTATATATTTTTACAAGTTATTGGAGCACAAAGGTATAGGCATCTGGCGCGAAATCGAACGATGCGGATTCAATTCCGGCCAGGGGCACAAAAAAATGGTGAGCTCCTATAATTTTAAAAAATATGATTTTCGCTTGGCACGCGGTAGTGCTTGTAATCATATTTAGAAATATATAAGGGTAGCGACATCATTTTGAGAGTTAAGTGTTTGAAAAAGCACTTCTTTTGATCAGATGAAGTTAGGTAGCCTGGTTGAAGGGCGCGCCGTCTCCTATGACGGTTAAAGTATTACAATTGGAGCACGAAATTTGGGCTAGAAATAGCGTGTCCAGGTGGCCGAGTGGTATACGCATCCGGCGCGAAATCGGAGTACGCGGGTTCTATTCCTAACAGGGGCATAAAAAAAATGTGTTGTAATAATTTGTAAAATTTGTTTTTCGCTTAGCCCGCGATAGTGCTTGTATATATATTGATAGATATTTAGAGAGATACATTATATAATTTTACATTAGGTTTCTAGGTCCTTCGTGGGTCACATGTCGTCCCAGACACCTGTGGCCATTTCATTAATCCTGCATTTATTCTGTAGTAAGCATCAACTGAAAAGCGCTTAAATCAATTCATATTTACACGGATGGTAAAACAAAAAGCCAGTCCAAAATAATATCCCGACAATTGCAACAATCACTTATCATTGTCATCGAAAACCATCGCCAGTTTCGAACTTTATTCCACTTGACGGAAACTGTGTCCAAAAAGGACAACAACTATCCCTGCTCCACCACAGACAAATAAAAGCAGTATCACATGCGGAAGCCGACAAAAAGTCAGTGGCTGACAAAAAGTCTACGAAAATGCGAAAATGCTCGAGCAATGTATTCGCATTCCGCCCCACTAGTTATATTCTGATAAATGATGGCGAATGTACTGTTTTGTCGAAATACCCGCGTTTTTGTTTATAGTCGCTGATTTTTGGGCGGAAATGTTGCGAGTTGCGTGAGCGGGCGGTTTTAATGCCTTTGTTGCGGCAACATTGGCATGAAATACGGATGGATAAGCTAACATAATACTATGCGAATTATCTCATAGTTGTTGTACAACAGGTGACATCATTTTCATGTTGCTGTTATCCACTGCCTTATCTTAATGTCAACAGTGGTTTTGAAGCGCTCGTAGCGATGTTTGCTTAGCCATTCTGAACCGATCAGCAAAGTTAAGCAACGTCCGCCTCGGTCATGACTTGGATGGGTGACCGCTGGCGACATTACTACTGAGCGCTTCCGTGCTTCGGAGGGCACGTTACACCGTCGCGACGGTCCCGGTTGTTGTCTAAGGATGGCAGTCGTTATAGCATGGTGGTAGGGCATTTTGCGAATGCCCGCCTGACTAGCTACCACCCTCAAGTGGAAAATCTGTCGCCAAGCACCTGACGGTGTGTTCTGACAGCTGTCCTTGAGAGCCAGTAATTCTAGGTTAGCCTGAACAACATCTTCGACCACATCATCACTTGCCATCAGGTGAGATAGTGGTCAAAGGGTAACCTATCAAGCATAAAAAAAAAGTTGTAACTATAGATTTGATATTACGTTACTAACAATAAACGACAATCTTATAACATGTTACGCTCATGTTCATACTTCATGATTAAAAAACACGGGTCCCGTAATTTTACTTACCAACCGTACTTTGTTACTAAGATTCGGTATTACAATTGATAATTGCTTCAGCTTGTGAAGAGTTTTCATTCACGTTCATCCAGAACCTAGGTGTGTTATGACCGCGTCACGAAAAACTCATAAAAAAAACTAAACTCTTAGTATGTCTACTACGTTTAAATACCTGTATTTTCTACATACATATGATCACGCCAGTATTCCCCAAAGGAGTAGGCAAAGATTTGTAAACACCCACGTTTCGCCAATTGGATTGTTGTCTCATGTAACAGGGGGTGAGCCTATTGCCATTCACTGGGTACAGTTCAGGGTCATACAAAATGTGTTCTCTAAAACACTGGATGAAACACAAGAACATATTACGAATAATATGTTTACGCTAACAACATAAAAGACAGGAACACAAGAACATATTGTATGAAACCCTGCACACTACTGATAACCTGGCAGGGCACTAAGATTGTTTACAGCCCTGTTGTGCGTCTAATGCCCCTGACACCCTTCTCACATCTGCGTGAGAAGTGGCATGCTGCACATTTGGCGCACTTTTCCCTTAGTCGTCTTTTACGACGAAGATATTGTATTCCCATTTCTTCTTTAATCTTCTTTAATTGTACTGTTTTTTCTATCATGAAATATATAAATAGTATAAAGAGAAGATAACATAGGAAGGGTTAAATCTGACGCAAAATTAATTAAATACTCGTATAATTGTCAAGCAAATTAAATATAATGACAGTTAATTAAAAAACTTTTCTATTTTAATAAAAGTCCTCAAATATTTGAGATGTAAAGCTTTTGCCTTTACCGGTTTATCTAGGTATAAACAACTTTTTTCGCTGTTTTATCGAAACATCTTTATATATATTTTTAACCAACTACAAAAAGGAGGAGGTTCACAATTAGTCTGTACTTGTTTTTTGGTACTTCGTAACTCTTTAGAGGGTGTGTCAATTTATTGTTTTATATTCGATATCTGGTGCTTGTCATATAGTCCCATGTAAATTTGAGTGAGATCTAACGAGTAGAATTGGAGTTATCCCTTATAATTCGTATTTTATGTTCGAAGTCTTTTTTTTTGTCATAATTTTATTTAAACTACGCTAGATATTTATCACGTTATACAAAATTCATGAAGCAGCTAAGTAAAAATATTTAATAATGTTTATAACTTCTAAATACCAAAGAAGAAGCACCTCGAAATAAAGGGTAGAAATTTTATACAGTAATAACACAACTTTGATTTCTATAAAACTCAGAACTTAAAAGCTGCGATCGGTTTCAACTTCGTTCATTACAAGGTTCACAGCATTTCCCCTTGCATTCCCGTTTAAATCGTTGGTATAACTTTAATACATTCTTCAAGAAACTCTTCGAAGTTTAACTTAACCGACGGTGGAAAGGACTCCATACTTATAATGGTTCCGTATAAAAGAAGCCAAACATGTGATAACTGCCTAAGATATTACTGAGATGTCGACAAAGTCAAAGTCAAAATCATTCATTCAGGCGTCTACGACGCCCATGAAGAACAATTACAAATTGTAATATAGATAGATAACTCTTTATTGAATACAGCATAATAACAACAAATGGTTGTTATTATGTAGAAAATATTCTAAATTCTACTGCCACGTTCAGCAAATAAAACATTGTAGAAGAACGGGCAAGAAACTCGGGACCATTCTTTTCAACGTCTTTTGACAATGTGTTACAAATTATATTATAAAAATATTACAATATTTGTTTAAATTACGTATGTGGCAGGCGATAGTAATTACGTAATATAATAATTGTCCCAGCATTTTTATAGTTCAAAACATCACAAACTGTCTACTAGTCTGCCTGTCTGTCCATTTGTATTTCAGTTGCCTATAAATAATAGGCTCTCTCGTTTATACAATAAATGAGCACATTCATTAACACTGTGAAAAATTATATATAAATATATGTAGTAAAATTCTCTTCAATTGTAAGCTATGCAAGGGCAGATCCGCGAGGTTTACTCACGGAGATCCACTCATAATAATAAATGCATAAGTATTTTAAAAAGTATAGGTACTTGTTATCGTATAACACATTCACGAACTGCATTTATTACAACCAGAGGCTACCGCTTAACTGCTTGTTCCATAAATATACAGGGTTATTGGAAAAATGCTAACAACCTCTTAGGCTTGACTTCTGCTAGTCCTAACAAACATTTCTAGATGTATATTTTTTGTATTTTTGTAAAGTGTTTTTTTATGTTTTTTTGACTAAATAAATACGAGGACCACCTGATGTTAAAAGGCTCTTGTGCCTGTAATGTTTTATTTCATACTAGCTTTCCAGGTCTCAAACTATTTCCATACCAAATTTCATTCAAGTCGGTCCAGTAGTTTTGGCGTGAAAGCGTAACAGACAGACAGAGTTACTTTTGATTTATAATATTAAGTATTGATAATTTATTACCTTTCTCGATGTAAATATTCAAAACTCTATTCAAAAGGAGCACGGCGTGGTCTAGTTTTGCCACGGCGGGCGATCTTGGCCCAGAGTAGGCATTAAAACACAAAAAATATTGTTTTTTTTTTATTAAAAATTAAAAAAAAAAAACAAAAAATAGCTCAAAATGTTTGTAAGGACTAGCAGAAGTCAACCCTAAGAGGTTGTTAGCATTTTACCAATAACCCTGTATAATATAAATAAAATGTTTTACTTCAATACAGTTTTTACACTTTAATGACAAGTCAGTTTTTTCAGTATTTGTAGCTTATATAAACGGGTAGATCCACATGGTTCTTACCAATATTTTAGATTGCTTACTTGTTTAGTTTTAGAAATGCATAAGTTACAATAAATCGGCCAAGTGCAACTTGGACTCGCACAGCTAGGGTTCCGTGCCAACATAGAATAAGCCAAAATATCGTTATTTTTTAATACCGTCTGAGATTTTTAGCGGGAGTCTGACCAGCACTTGGCCACTCACCCCATATACCCAAAAATAACGATATATTATATATTTTTACAAGTTATTGGAGCACAAAGGTATAGGCATCTGGCGCGAAATCGAACGATGCGGATTCAATTCCGGCCAGGGGCACAAAAAAATGGTGAGCTCCTATAATTTTAAAAAATATGATTTTCGCTTGGCACGCGGTAGTGCTTGTAATCATATTTAGAAATATATAAGGGTAGCGACATCATTTTGAGAGTTAAGTGTTTGAAAAAGCACTTCTTTTGATCAGATGAAGTTAGGTAGCCTGGTTGAAGGGCGCGCCGTCTCCTATGACGGTTAAAGTATTACAATTGGAGCACGAAATTTGGGCTAGAAATAGCGTGTCCAGGTGGCCGAGTGGTATACGCATCCGGCGCGAAATCGGAGTACGCGGGTTCTATTCCTAACAGGGGCATAAAAAAAATGTGTTGTAATAATTTGTAAAATTTGTTTTTCGCTTAGCCCGCGATAGTGCTTGTATATATATTGATAGATATTTAGAGAGATACATTATATAATTTTACATTAGGTTTCTAGGTCCTTCGTGGGTCACATGTCGTCCCAGACACCTGTGGCCATTTCATTAATCCTGCATTTATTCTGTAGTAAGCATCAACTGAAAAGCGCTTAAATCAATTCATATTTACACGGATGGTAAAACAAAAAGCCAGTCCAAAATAATATCCCGACAATTGCAACAATCACTTATCATTGTCATCGAAAACCATCGCCAGTTTCGAACTTTATTCCACTTGACGGAAACTGTGTCCAAAAAGGACAACAACTATCCCTGCTCCACCACAGACAAATAAAAGCAGTATCACATGCGGAAGCCGACAAAAAGTCAGTGGCTGACAAAAAGTCTACGAAAATGCGAAAATGCTCGAGCAATGTATTCGCATTCCGCCCCACTAGTTATATTCTGATAAATGATGGCGAATGTACTGTTTTGTCGAAATACCCGCGTTTTTGTTTATAGTCGCTGATTTTTGGGCGGAAATGTTGCGAGTTGCGTGAGCGGGCGGTTTTAATGCCTTTGTTGCGGCAACATTGGCATGAAATACGGATGGATAAGCTAACATAATACTATGCGAATTATCTCATAGTTGTTGTACAACAGGTGACATCATTTTCATGTTGCTGTTATCCACTGCCTTATCTTAATGTCAACAGTGGTTTTGGCGTGAAAGCGTAACAGACAGACAGAGTTACTTTTGATTTATAATATTAAGTATTGATAATTTATTACCTTTCTCGATGTAAATATTCAAAACTCTATTCAAAAGGAGCACGGCGTGGTCTAGTTTTGCCACGGCGGGCGATCTTGGCCCAGAGTAGGCATTAAAACACAAAAAATATTGTTTTTTTTTTATTAAAAATTAAAAAAAAAAAACAAAAAATAGCTCAAAATGTTTGTAAGGACTAGCAGAAGTCAACCCTAAGAGGTTGTTAGCATTTTACCAATAACCCTGTATAATATAAATAAAATGTTTTACTTCAATACAGTTTTTACACTTTACAACAACGCGACAGCGTTGTTGCGCAATTCGAGACCCTTAAAGCGCAGAGCCTGACCAATGACAATTTTAAGCTTTGGACGGGCGCATCATCTGATGGCCACGCAAACATTCTATTCTATTTCTCTACCATCATTTGCATCTAAGAAAAAACTTGAATAATGCAGTAACGAATGTTGGAAGAGTGAATTTGCGATTCAAACATTCGCTGTCACTCGTCGCCATATAATTTTATACCTCCTTTTATGAAGGCTGGTTTAGGCGCGCATTTTTATGCGGAGCCACGGTTAGCGCGTTTCGCTGGGAGTGGCATTTTTTTACTCGGAGTTGACATTTAAAATAAGTGGGAGAAGTAGAATATATTTTGAAGGGTTCCATTTGGAAGGATTCGCTCTAGAGGATTTTTAAAATGGGTGTAAATGTTTGAAGATGTAATGGCTAGTTCTAAACTTGTATTTATATGCAAGAGTGTACAAACTTATGTGTTTTGACTAGTCGATTTCTTGCTTGGTCGTAGCGCATTTATTATAAAGTGAGAAAGAGGTAAAACTCTTTGGAACCGAAAAAAGTTATACTGGCTTGTAAAGCTGGAATATTGATTAGATTATTTTTAATAGGAAATAATTTCAATATCTTTCGTTTCGTCATAATGGATGTATTTTGGAAGTATAGTTTCATGCATTTTTTCTACCTAATGGTTTGAGCCAATAATGCTTTCAATAGTTTTGAGTTTGCAAATATTTTTTCCTCAGTAACTACCTCATTGGTTGATAGGCGAAAAAATTAATTTGGAATCTTAAAAGCTTGGATTTGAAGCCCGTTTCACTTAGTGATAAGTTTTTATTAACATAGCAAGTGAGTTTCATTAGCAGTTCGGAATCTTTAACATAGATTATAAGAAGTTATAAATATATTTATAGAACTTCAATTTGTATCTGGCGATAGGGTCAACCCCTAACATAGTACTTAACAATTCTTGTATGGCATAACTTGGGTTTTCGTTTTCTGCTTACGCTATGCGCCAAGTCGAGAAAATTATGTGATGATATGAAACAGATAGATGAACTTTTTATCGATACACCAGCATTAAGACAACTGTAAAGTAAAAATAAAAGTCATAGTCAAAATCATTAATTCAATTTTGGAGTGTAAGATGTTCTTATGAAAGTCATTTTACCATTAAAATATTCAACTGCCGCATTCAGCAATAATGGTATAAGCCACTTAGAGATGAACGGGCAAGAAACTTCAGCCATTCCTTTTATGTCTTTTTTTATAATTTTCTAATATCATTATAAAGATATTTTATATTTATTAGATAGGAAAGGGAAAAGGAAAGAAAATGAACATTTCCATAATCTAAATAATCATCAATTTTATAAAACGCTTTTCAATTAAAATTGTTTTTACATGCAACTTGAATTTTCCGTTACAGTAAGATGTTGATAATTGTGTATGTTACGATCCATTGTTTTTGTTTTTGAAATTTGTAATATTTATTCTTAGCTTTATGTCTGTGAAGTTTTAAGTACATTTGAATGTAATAAAAAACGTCACTCTGTTCAGTTTCTTAAAGTTCAGTATCTTATTAGATCACTTTGTAAAATAACTACATACTAATATAACTAATGTAGAAGATAATATACATTAACTGATTTTTCTTACCTGTTGGTCAGCGATGATGTGGTCGAAGATGTTGTTCATGCTTAAGCAGAATTAATTACTCAAGGATAGCTGCCAGAACACGCTGCTAGTTGGTGATATAGATTTACTGCTTGAAGATGCTAGCCAGATAGGGTTATATTGTCTGCCATCCTATAGTAACAACCGGGCCCGGACGGCTTAACGTGCCCACCAAAGCACGTAAGCGCTCAGTAGTAATGCCACTAACGTTCACCCATACAAGTCATCCAGCCGACGGTTCATAACCTAGTTGATCGGATAAGAACTACTTAGCAAGTTTCACTATGAGAGCTTCAAATTATTTTACGTGATTGTGATTCCATTCTTACCCTTCTGACGTGTTGTCTCATATTTTGATATTAACTTCAGTCAACTTTGTTATTAACTTTGGCCAACTACCTAATAAACGTTTTATGAGAATCCGATCAGAAACAGGTTTGTTAATATTGAGCTGTTCTTTTCATATGTGTAAACATTACTCCTGATGATGGAATTTTAAGAGTATAGTTTACTAGGGACTGTCCCCTATGACGGTTGAAGAAGTACAATTAGAGCACAATGGGTGACCGCTGGTGACATTACTACTGAGCGCTTCCGTGCTTCAGAGGGCACGTTAAGCCGTCGTTCCCGGTTGTTGTCTTAAGATGGCAGTCGTCATAGCATGGTGGTAGGGCATTTTGCGAATGCCCGCCTGGCTAGCTACCACCCTCAAGTAGAAAATCTGTCTTCTAGGTTAGCCTGAACAACATCTTCGACCTCATCATCACTTACCATTAGGTGAGATAGTGGCCAAAGACTTACCTATCATGCATAAAAAAAAATTAGGCACGCGGTGCGTATAACGTTGAGACGTGGATTCGATTCTCACTTGAGGTGAGAAATTATGTGCTCATATTTGTAAGTGTAATTTTCGCTTAGCACGCGATTTGTAGTCCTCTGTGTAAATATAGAAGAAAAGTGAAATCGTTATGAGAGTTAAGTGTCTATAACAGCACGTCTTTCGATGAAGTCTAGAAGTCTAGTTGATGTCCATACACCGTTCCCTATGACAATTAAAGTAGTAGTTACAAATTTGACTCAGGTTTTGGATTTAAGTTGTTAGCCTGCAGAATATGGAGGTAACTCGTTCTCGTAATTAGTTGAAAGTTAAATAAGAAGTAGGTCAGTGTGGTTTTGAAAATTTAAGTCAACCTAGTGTTAAGCGGTAACCTCTGCATACGACAGATGCATTTCGCCACAAATGACGAACAGCACTACGCCCATTACTAAAACATAAATTAGTTAGGTCTCATGTACCTGTAATTTCACATACCCTTCAAACTAGAATACAGTGCGAACATTATTGCTTGGTAGTAATAGGAACTCGTTTACAAAGAGTTCTACTGCCACTGTATCTTAAAATAATATATATTTAGGCTACCTTAGATACAATATGCCAGCCCATCAAAACCCAATAAAAGTAGCATCAGAACGCCGCCATTCAAGATCCATTACGACAAGGGCCCTCATGTGTGCCATTGTCCACATTCTTTGTGCCGCCCGCCCTGACGAGTATTAATTGACAAATCCGCCCGCCCTTTAATTGATGGTTGGTAGAATGCATGTGACACACGGCGGGATCGGCGACTGAGCCCGATTGCTTGATAAATGATGTGAATGATCTATGTTTGATTGTAATTTATATATTGCGTATATGTACAGGTTTTGATGGGAGGGTCAACAATTTGTTAAAATTGTGTATTGTGTTTTTGTTTTTTAATATCAAGATGGCCATGTACGATGAAAGAAAGTAAGAAAGTTGATCACTGTAAGAAACCGAGCTACAAAACGAGAGATATCGTAAGAAGATCAGATACAGTCAAGTAGTCTGGTTGATGGCCGCGCACCGTCCCCCTATGACGGTTTAAGAAATACAATTGGAGCACGAAATTTCGGCGAAATAGCCGACCTCCCGGTACCCGAGCGGTTTTGGCATCCGGCGTGAAATCGAAAGGACGCGGGTTCAATTCCCGCCCGGGGCTAAATATTTTGTACTCCAATAATTTGTAAATTTATGAATTCGTAAGAAGGTTTGTGTCAGGCAGAGGTGGTCAATGAGGTAAAAATAAGCCTATCAGCAACAAATACATTTAATTCTGCTTTTGTATACGTGACATAAATTCAAGTTATGTAAAACTTCATTTATATTACTGAAACAATGAATTTCATACTATTATTGAATTAATATATACATATATATACATTTATAATTTCAATATTATATGAGAATTAAAAGAGTTTCTCAAGAAATCATTATAAGAAGAGTTTGTATCAAACATTTAATCGCATCATAGAATGTTATCGAGAAACACACTTCATCATGACTTCAAAGACTTGTGTCTGAGAGTTGGAGAAAGGAGGTGGTATAAGTGAAAAGAGACTACTTTTTAAATCGTATCAACGTACATACCTTAATTCCTTTACGTCAGATTGACTATAAATATCTCGATATTTAGGTATGAAACGACATTAAGCTTTCACGAAATTACAAATATTAAAACATGTTATTAAACGTTTTAAACAAAAACTTTTTTAAATGGTGTATAGATATTTTATCTAGAAAGTATTCTATATAGTAAAATGCTATATAAGCACATTATTTTCTCCGAGTAAAACATAAGACTATGAACAGTTTCGTATCAGACAATATTATGGGATATCACTTAAAATGTTAACTTATGACAATTTATATACAGGCTGGAAACTTTCAACGGGTCAGTGAGGGGAAGTACCTTATCCGTTGTAGCTACTCGGAAATGGTCTTAGGAGACTATACATATTTTTTTTATGGTATTTTGATCCCCATTCAGAGATTTTCTAAAAAATAACAGTTAGCTAGAAAATAGCCATTTTACACAAAAACATTTTTTGATGCCAATCGATCCTGTTTCTAATACTGATCAAAATCTTCTATGGAACCAACCATCGTTGGAGTACTCAAAAAGTCACAAATAGCAAAAAACGTTTCCCTTACATTTTGTAAAGAATTTGTGTAACTGAAATACAAAAACTAAAATAAAAGACAAATGATCACGTACAATTTTACACATATCAAAAAGAAGGCAAAGTATTAATTTTCTTTTTTTATTAACTAACATAACTTGATGGTGTATTTTTATTGTTTACGTAATATGCTTCTAGCAAGTCTAAACGTTCTAAATTGGAGATTATTTTTCTCTTATCGATAGCTGTCCAATTATGCACATAGTGTAAAATTCACAACACACTCAGAGCTTTTCTGGCGCAACAAACTTTCAAGGTGGTTTTTTAATTAGTAATAACGAGTCCGAAATTTGAATTGTTTTTAACTTATCTTTTTATTCAGTCAACAAAAAGATCTCAACCGTAACTAAAAAGATTTTTTGCGTAAAATTTTCATAGAAAATGTACGGGAAAAGTTTATTGCAATTTGTGACTTTTTGAGTACTTCAACGATGGTTGGTCCCATAGAAGATTTTGATCAGTATTAGAAATAGGATTGATTGGCATCCAAAAATGTTTTTGTGTAAAATGGCTATTTTCTAGCTGATTGTATTTTTTTTTGAAAATCTGTGAATGGGGTTCAAAATTATATAAAAATATGGATAGTCTCCAAAGATCATTTACGAGTAGCTGCAACGGATAAGGTACTTCCCCTTACTGCCCCGCTCAAAGTTTCCACCCTGTATAACATACATAACAATACATTATAGTATTAAAGCCATTCTGGCTTTGGCAACGTGTGGACGCGTTTCGTGTATTCACACTCACAATTCGTTAATATCATAGCATTATCGCTCATATTGCTAATTTATTCAGTGCCATTACCGCGTACAACTTTACTAGTTACCTGCGCGTGGTATAAAGAAACAAGTATATCTGGTAAATGGACATAAAAACATTTAAATATGTATTAATGTCATTTTCCCAGCCGCCAAGAGATATGTTGCTATATTTCTGCTGTGTTGCCAGTAAAAAACATTGTCTATATATAAGATTTCAAGATTAATTATTACTATACGCAAAATATTGCCGTGTATGCCATAATGCGAGCGTAACTACTTAGATAAAATTTATATTTTTTATATTAACCTATATACCTAATCAGACCAAATTTAATTAAAATCTGCATAAACAGTTTTGAATACAAAAACCCTATCTATTATAACATTAATAATATATTCCTAATACAAATCTATATTTTCTTTTGACTTGCACCGCTATACAGCTTACCTGTCAAGAATAGCGTCACGAACATTCTAGATCCGCTCTCTGGCAAGCTCGCGCCTTTGCTAACAAGACTTATCGCCTGACTTCTTTGGCTTATTTGACTTCTGTTACAGTGATTATACATACGAGAATTACTTTATATCAGAGAAATAAAGCGCTACATTATTAAGTATGAATCACAAAATACAGGTAATGATTTCTCATTATGACGTAGCTGCAGTGATAAGATATTATCATTGTTTTTATTGCCTTTGACCACAATCTCACCTGATGGTAAGTGATGATGTGGTCGAAGGTGTTAACAAGCTTAACCTAGAATTACTCGCTCTCAAGGATAGCTGTCGGAACACACCGTTAGGTGTATGTTGACAGATTTTCCACTTGAGGGTAGTCCCTAGCCAGGCGGGTATTCGCAAAAATGCCCTTTCACCATGCGGAAGCTCAAAGCCACTGAGCTATCGCTGCTTCAAAAATCTTATCTTCAATCATATTTCAGATATAGGTATATTGTAGGTTGTAGCATGGCTCCTTCTTCAATAAGTACTACTTCTGTTTTAGATCTTCTGCCTCAACAGGCGTTTGCAGTTTGTTTAGGTTTGAAGGATAATATAGCAAGTTCAGTTACTAGGCGATCAATACTAACAATTCATATCTTGGAGTAACAGGGCCCGGTGGAGCGTCATGCAAAATGGCGACTCTGTACTTAAAATGAGAAAGCGTGGCGCTTACCTTTATAATTCAACAAATAGGTATTGGAAGGTATTTTAAGACATCTAGTATTCAATATAATTAAAACCAACACATATTAGAGTTGATGTTGATGATTTGAGACATTTTGGTTTATATAAACCTTGATGAGTAGAGCCGCGGGCCATGACAGCGATCGAACCCCATTCTAGACCCTGACAATAGCTTCCTGATTAAACAAAGTTGATATCTTGTAGTCATAAAAATGTCTTTATAGAGGTTTTACCGACTCAATAGCAAGAAAACTGAGGACAGTTTTCTCATTTTATTCGAAAATCTGAAAGAGCATTTGAGATAAAACCAATTACGCTACACAAAACCCATTCAATCTATGTCGTCTATCGCACACATAGACATACAGTCTATTGACAGCACTCGTTTCTATGTAGTTGTTCTTTGTGACCCACCGATATTGCTTAACTTGTATAAATCCAAAACCAAGCCACTAGAACACGTTCTCTCGCCTACGCGGGATAAATCGATCGGGACGTGGCAACCCTAGCGTGGGAAGTCTAGTGTACTAGCAACTCTAGACTCGGTAGCCCCAGTGAATAGTCGAACTTTTAATTATTGTGGGTTTTGAGAATTGTCGGATTGAAAAGTTGTTTGACTTCGTGTGGATTTTAGTGTGAGTTTTATTCAATTTTAATCTCAAAGTGAAATGCACGAGTATGAATTAAGAATTAGCTTTTTGTTTACAATCAACTAATGTTAAGCTTCCTATAAATATGCTGTAACAAGACTGTTCTATTATGTAAGAAATAAGTATATCTTCCATATATTCCCAGTTCGAAAATATAAGAACAGTTCCATCCCCAGTTAGATGTCGTGAAAGGCTACTGAGGTAAAGAATAGGCTGAATGAGCAGCATGCCAACACTCATGTAAATGGGGTATTAAAGCACACTGGGTACAAAATAAGGTTCCATACCATCTTAATGCCCTGTTCTAAATTTTTATTGTGACAAAGTGAAGAAACAAACAAGTCGCCCGCTTGATGGTAAGCGTCACGCCTGTTCTTTACGGTTACAGTGTCACGTTTCTAGTTCTGTTTGACACTGCACTGCGTTCATCACTCTAAGTTAGTTCTTATGTCTCGTTTGCCAAGTAATTGTACTTGCTACAGTGCCTTTCACGTCTAAGCACAGGTGTGTTAGCACACTACAGCTTCGAGGCAGAATATCTAACTCTGCGGTAGTATCAAGACGGACTTATGCTTTAGTTTTAAGGAGAGCTGTAGGCTTTTTACCGAGCTGAAGTCTGGTGTACAAACTGGTCTGGCTTTTTGGTACATTCTTAGATTTGAATAAGAGTTCTCTAGTTTTCCGATATAATTTATTACCTGGTGTATCAGTTGGATAAAATAAAATTGGAGAAAACGAAATGGCTGATACTCAAGGTTTGAGGAAGGAAAGCTAATAAAGGAATCTGGTATTACACTTTAATCATATTTCAACTATTATCAGTTTCCTAAGTATGTAGTCTTTTTCAAGGACAGATTAGAACTCCCTCGTTGACGTCTTATATTGCACTCAACCTGAGTGTGAATTAGCCAATTAGAGTCAGCTCTATTTGACTTAAGTAAATACTTGAGTTATCTTGTATCATTTACTTATATAAGTGGTTAGCTTTTTAACATTTGGAATAAATTATATCTACTAAATAAATACAGTATTGTCTACTGTTGGATGAAGCTTAACTAATCAAAAACATGTAGCACAGTTTACCCTGCGGTTATTCAATACTGTACTGTATCAGCCGCATCGTCCACTACTGAACACAGCCTCCCCTATGTAGGGCGTGTTTGCCATAATCCCCACGCTTGGAAGGCGGCTTGGGGATCGCCGTGCCAGATAGCATAGTTATAGAAGGCGCTGCTGCCCACCTTCTAATAGTATTTTTCCCTTAGTCGACTTTTACGACACCCACACGGGATGAAATGGGGAAGTGCAATTCTAAACCGGCAAACCACGGGGAAAAAAAAAACAGTGTACTCGAGTTTAATCGAAAATCTCAATTGTGCGCATGAAGAGTCAATCTCCTGAAGATGCTTTTTCTTGATACAAAACTCGTTGAAAACAATTCGGGCTAGGCCAAGTGGCGTTTTTGACTTAGGCGGAATTTTCGCTAGGTATATTTCCTGTATTTTGCTTATGTTTCGCCAAATATTGATATAATTTTTTTATATTAAAAATATTATTTACTTTCCTTAAAAACCCTCAAAACTTCGCGTCCTTACTCTGTTTATGTTGTTTTTAAAATCAAAACAGCCTCGGGGGGTTTCAGCGACTGGAGTGACGCTTATCTCACGCAATACGGTTTTAGTTTTGTCCACTGACTAAAAGTCAACTATATCTACTGTTAGACGAAGCTTAACTAATTAAAAACATGTAGCGCAGTTTACCCTGCGGTTAGTTAACCGTAATGACAGGCACTATTGATACAGTTTAGACGTCTCCATTACTGTAAACCGAATTTACTGACGGCCATTGCCGCAGAGCTGATTGATTGAGGTTGTACGGTTCATTTCAGTACATCCCTGGTTTGAAAATGCGCATTGCAATTTTTCTCTTCTATTAATCCACATCATTAATATTGAAGATGTTCAACAGGCCAAGTCTAGAACGGAAGCTGGTTCTTCTTTGCTTCTTAAATACGTACTAGCAAATCATTTTTTTAACATGCTCATTTAAGGCTCATGGTACATACAAAGTGATCAAACTAAGTGTTTACTAACTTGAGATAATTAAATCACACCTAACAGTCAGTTTACAAAGTTTTTTATGCTTTTGTGATAGAACAAGCACGAAGGCCACCTGTTCTTAAGTGGTTACTTCTACCTTTAACACAGTTCTTTACAAGTTGGCAAACTGCACTACGCTTGTAATTTCACCGACATCCATACTCTTAAAGCTGGGATAAATAAATGCGAGCATTACTAGTAGGAATAGGCTAACAGAAAATAGACGGCCTGGAGATATGGAGCTGGAGAAGCATGCTCGGGGTTTTGTGGACTGAGCTGATAAGTTAGCTCTCGTCAAACGAACGTCACGATATTTCGAAAACTCGGTACCAAACAGCTTATATTTTAAATAGTACAATTTCGCATCGTTACATTTTTCGGATATGTTTCCCGGCGCAACAATCAGTTCTTAGAACGCCTTGTTGTTCAAGGAAAAGTGGAATGCACTAGACCGTGCAGATGGTCACCCACGCGTTGGACAAATCTGCCATTGGAGGTTCACTAAACCAGGGCAACAAAATGACCTCCAACAGGCAAAGGTGGCGAAATATCGGAGGCGCATCACAACTTCCCCTGCCAGTACTACTACGGCAAAGGGATCACGACCGCTCTGTTAAGAGCGTACTGGATAAGAAGAAGAGAGAATTAAATACGGAATCAGTACTTCCCCAGATGAACTCGTACAATGAGTTTTACTTACTAATACTATAAGTATACTTGAAGACCTTGAAGTATAAACATATAACATATAATAATATGGTACAAGTACTTTTTTAGTTTTAATCGCATCTTCCCACAATTCATTAGACAGGAGATGAGAAGAAGGAGTATATGCAGGCGCTTTTTTTACAGTTGATAGACTAGCCTTTGACCACTACCTAACCATAGTTAGTGATGCTGTGGTCGAAGATGTTGTTCAGGATTACCTAGAATTACTGGCTCTCAAGGACTGCTGGTGGAACACACCGTTAGAACTACCTAGTTTTGGTCTTCAACTTGATGCATTCGGTAAGTGAATCCATAAAAAGGCTCGCTTCTATGCATTTTTATTATAGTTTGACCAAGAACCTAATTCATATCAAAACCCTTAAAAAATATGCGTCCTTGCCCTAGTTGTGTTGTTATTGAAATCTAAACGGCTCTCGCGGCCCTTTAGCGGCTGGCTGGAGTGGCGCTTATCGCACGGTCGAGTACCAAACGGTGCTCAGGGCTCGCGGCTTTGGCTCGCCCTTATTATTTTTGCTGCTTTCCTAGTACACGAATAGTTCTACTTTTAGTATACAGTCTCGTAATTACATGAAATCACGGTGGTAATTTTATAAATTATATTCCACGTTATCCCGGGTCAAGAATGAAAATGATTGATAATTGAGAAGTTTGGAAAAATATGAATCTTGCTGCAATATTTAAATTTAAGCTGGTTTCAAGAGGTTTTAGTGACTGGCTGCGCTTTTTTTGTCGCAGACAAGCATAAAACACTGATTTAGGGCTTGTAGTTTGAGCTCCCTCTTCATCAATTTTCCTACCTAGGGACTTATATAAAAATGAAATTGTGGCCTTTTCGTTAGTCCGATTCTAATATAAACAACAACGACAGCATGTCAACGCATGTATATTTAACTAAAAACTACGGCAACGGAAAATATCTTACATCATTATTTTATAAATAAAATTATGCGCGCTTTTCTTGATGAAAAAAAATGCCGTGGTTTTACATCATGTTTTCAAACAATTTTTTCCGTAAAGTTTTGTATGATAAGTTGTCGTTTTTGTATCGTTACAAATACAAAAACTCAAAAATCAATTTGAAGTTATAATATGACAAATATATTTCCACCATATATAATTTCCTAAAAATTCCTGAAAATTACCGGGTAGTCGTAAAAATTGTTATTTTCATTTCGCTATGGGAAGTAACCTATGAAGTTGAATTAATTAGCATACATGCTCACCGAGGGCATTTGACACTTATATCGACGCCACTGGAGCTATCCTTGACGGAGTGCGCCTAGACCTCAAGGTATACATATAATTAATTTTATTATTTCCTACAAAAGTCAGGTCTTCTAGTATAAAAATGTATTTGTCAAAGTTCTTTAAAATTATTTAAATACTCACTTTTACTCTATACTAAACACGACCATATTTTTATTACAGTTTTATCTTGACTTATATTCTGTTTTATTATTCTCGGTTGAGCGACTGCCATGTATAATGCATCAGAACTTTTGCCATGATTCACCAGCTGACATCAAAGATTCGTAAGAAGGAAATTGGATCATCCAAATCCGTCTTACGAAATATATTTATTGTGGGTGGCAACACTTTAGTAGGCCGCACAAATATCTATGTTTCCTTGCCTCGCTTCGGTTGTGGAATTTCCCTCAAAGACAGTTTATTTTCTATTTATTTTGCGTAAATGTATGTTGTGCGCAGTTACGGCGTAGCAAAGTTAGTACGTGCGCGTAAAACGTGAGGTGGCGGAAGAAATGAGTTGTTTTTTCATTAAAATTTATGTTTAGTACCCACCCTATCTAAAGGTCTTTGTTGCCTTGTATTTGTCTGTTATTTTGACATACCTGCAATACGTTCCTCATAACCGACAGTAATTTCAGCGGTATTTGTAATAGATAATAATTTCTCTAGCAGCTTAGTTATCTACGCATACCTTGGTTACTATTCAGAAAACTATAAAACCATGGGTTAAAACCGTCGAGCAACTGTTCAGATTGGCGCTTGATAAGGAACAATTTAAGAAGCTGACTGCCAACCTTCATTAGTGGAGAGGCACTTAAAGAAGATAAAACCATGATATATGATATTCTGATCTGAGTATATGGAAGGTCGTTTTGGTGATGCTGGTGAGATAGTCGTGGTGAAAGCCAGTTGATGATTATCCGAATAGGATAGAAGTAGGTGTACTTCAGTGTTTAACAATTTGTAGTAGGAACTCTGTATTGGCGTATACTAATAATTATTTAACGAAACTTTATCCTGATAACTACATCTATATTATTTATTTAAAATTAAAATTAAAATAATAAAAATAAATCTGCTGTAGCTGAACATCTGATACAGTAAGGACCTGACCACTAGATTCAGCACCACGACCCAAACATGCTCTCAACAAAATAAATATGTTGGTAGGCCACCTAGTGGGGCGCCTACCAACATATTTATTTCGTTTATTACGTTCCCTATAAATCAGTACCTACTAATATTATAAATGTGAAAGTAACTCTGTCTGTCTGTCTGTCTGTTACGCTTTCACGCCTAAACTACTGGACCGATTTGAATGAAATTTGGTATGGAGATAGTTTGAGACCCGGGAAAAAACATAGGATAGTTTTCATCCGACTGCGCAAAAAGAGGTAAATGGTTTTGCGCGATAACCGACATACGCGCGGGCGGAGCCGCGCCCGGAATGCTAGTACTTTATATATTTACGCTCATTAACCTCATTAATTTTGATATAAACTTTATAATACCTTATGGTAGTAACACCGATAAACACAACAGCAGTAGGGTTAGTAACTTTACAGTAGCTTACACATGAAAAGAAGCCCTTTTTCTACACTTAAATAAAATATCGTGACTGCCCTGAATTCAAAACATTGTAGGAATTTGTGTTTGTACCACTAGTTGATTCAAACACATTTTATATGCAAGACCTCTTACGTCGATAAAATCTTCCCATAAAAAGTCACCGGTACGCCGACCGAAGTTAAATCATAATAAATAGAAGCTAGTGTTGTGCTTTGGAATTCTGTAAGCACATTCAATTCTCATATTTATTAAACATTTGAAGCGCTTGTAGCCAAGTTTGCTTAGCCGTTAATTTAGAAAAAAGAGGTATGTACCTAGTAGTTGTATGGCTATTAAATTATAGTTTCGATTGCGCTTTTTAGGGTTCCGTACTAGAAAAGCGGACCCTATTTCTTAATTCATTTTTGTTCCGAAATAAAGATTTAGTTAAGAAGCTTTTTAATTAATACCGACGCTTAAAGGGCTGTATCTTGAGAACGGTGACAAGCTAGTTAAAATTTTCACAGAATGAGTGTTAATGCTGATTATAAAGAATAGCTTAACAAATAATAATAACAATATAAGGATAAATAAAATTTAGAAAATATAAAAAACCGGATTACATATTATTTATTTTCTTTAAACATTTTGTCATTTCCTTAAAATAAAAACTGCAAGTTTTATATATTTCGGGAATTTTTCTTTAAAGCCCTTCATTTTAATATCCCACTCGGTGGAATTCGTTGAAAAACATTTTTCTTAACGTCTTAAATCACCAGTTACGTTTAATTTTTTGTGTTGGTACCTAGTGTCACTTGCGTTATCTAGACAAATCTAACGATATCTCATACCTTAAAATCAATTTAGTCGTTTAGAATTTATGGTGGCAAAAATACTATAAACACATTTTTTACCGTTTTTTTCTTATTGCTCTATTGTAAAAATAATAATACATACAAGCGTCAAACTCGGTATGATTATAGGCCATAATACAATAACAAATACCAAAAAAACAACCAAGTGTAGTTCAGACTTTCTCTGAAGATCTCGATCTGCATAAAATACTTAACAACTTTTGATACATTCTGCTTTGGTACGGAACCCCCGGTATGTGAGTACAACTTGCACTTCGTCGATCTTTTGGGGTAAAATCACTCCAATTCGGGTATTAATGAATGAAATTCGAGTGTCATCTATATCTACGATGCACATGGATTTATAATAAGGAGGTCTTCGTAGCTCTTTCATTATAAACTACTGTAGTTTCGTCGTTTAAGTGTCTAAACTCGTTGAAATCGTGCACGCATGTCCTTGAGCTTAAAATCTATGATTTTGATTTGCTAGTTTTTCGTTTTATTTTTATTTTATCTCTGAATGTGAAAATTAAAATTGTGAATCAAAATGATTTTTCTTAATAGTATTAATAAATACAAATTAGTACAGCAAATGAACAAACTAGAAGCATAAAAACATGCATGTTAAATATTAACAAGTTTGAACAATTGCTGTATAAAATACTAGCTTACCAGCAGCGGCTCGGCGTATATTTCGGCTATCGCGCAAAACATTAACCAATTTTTTGCTAAGTTGGATAAAAACTATCCAATGTCCATTCCCGGGGTTCTAATTTCCATGCCAAATGTTATCCAAATCTCTCCAGTAGTTTTTAAGTTTATTCGTTGCGTACAAAAATGCAAATCCTTCCTCTATATAATATTATTATAGATGTATATGACAAAGCTATGTTTGTATTGAAAGGACTATCATAACATAAGTATTTTACTTTGTAAACTGTCTTTTATTTATACAACATTACGTTAAATATTTCTATTTCAAGATATTGCTTTTACTGACAGCGTAATAGCAATTCTGGTTCATGTAAAACACTTAAGTTAATTACATATTGATTTCATAAGCCATCAATTTACATGAAAGGCATTTGATTTTGAATAGGAGACTATAGCCCTCAGTTTAAGGTCCATTTCTGCGTACATTTTATTAGGTTATCTACACTCGAGAGCAATGAATCCGGGTCACTTAAAGAATCCTAAAAATCTCGGAAACTAAAAATGCTAGGTTAATGCAATAAATTGTATTTAATAGACAATGTAATACTCCTTAAATGAAGGTATTAAAACTTCTTAGTTATTGTAAAGTTATATCATAAAAAAATCTAATTTGAAAAAGGGCCACTTTCGAAGATGGAACTACGAAATTACAGCATTTGGTTTTGCTTTTGTTTGTAATCTGTCATTTATGTGGGTACATAAACCATGTTGATAGTGCTCTATATTCATTATTCAAGCTGAAATTATGTCGCTTACGCCTGAAGAATGCACCAGAATACTTACAATGCTGGAAACCGGCCGGAGTCAGCGCGATACAGCCAGGACTGTCGGTGTGTCGCTGTCAACAGTACAAAGAGTTCTCCGACGTTACGAAGAAACTGGTTCTAACCTACGCAGACCAGGAACGGGCAGAACCAGGTGTACCACAGCACGAGAAGACCGATACTTGGTGAACACCATGCTTCGAAATCGCTTTCTCACAGGAACTGAACTCACCAATCAGTTTCGACGCCTCGGAGAAAGTAACCCAAGTGCATGGACAGTAAGACGTGGGCTTGCTGAATCTAACTTAAAACCCCTTAGACCTGCAAACGGCCCTAAACTGGAGCGTGGGCATCGTATTTCGAGACTAAGATATGCCCAGAGCCACGTAAATTGGAGTATTGAAGATTGGTCAAAAGTTATGTTCTCCGACGAATCAAAATTTATGCTCTACAAGCACGATGGAAGACACAGAGTGTATCGAAGACCAGGGGAAAGATTCAAGCAAGCATGCATCGAAGAAAAAGTAGCCTACGGTGGTGGGTCTGTACTTGTGTGGGCTGGAATTTCTTCTGAAAGTCGCACAGAGCTGGTGATCATAGAAAATGGCTCTTTAACTAGCGTAAGATATGTGGAAGAAATCCTCAATGATCACGTTGGTCCATTTATGGTCAATTTAGGTGAGGATGCTATATTTATGCATGACAATGCCCGACCTAATACAGGTAGGATTGTGAATGACTACCTTCAAGAGATGAACATTACTCGTATGGAGTGGCCAGCGCGCAGCCCGGATATCAACCCGATCGAGCATGCTTGGGACGAGCTAGGCAGATGCGTAAAACAACGAAACCCCCCCAATCACGCTTCGTGAGCTCAAAATTGCTCTCACAGAGGAATGGGAGAATATTCCCCAAAATCGTATAAGGAACTTGGTGTACAGCATGCCAAACCGCGTAAACGCAGTAATGGAAGCACGAGGAGGCAATACGAAGTATTAAAATTCAAGAAAATCGTAATAAAGTTCAAAAATTTAATGTTTCCTATTTTTGTTTTAAGGAGAGATCAGCAGTTTTTTTCTTTATGTAATTTTGTGTTAATAAAATGTATGGTGACTCATATTTTTTTTTACTTTCATTTAAGGAGTATTACATTGTCTATTAAATACAATTTATTGCATTAACCTATCATTTTTAGTTTCCGAGATTTTTAACATTCTTTAAGTGACCCGGATTCATTGCTCTCGAGTGTATATCTCTTTTAAAAAAGATCTTCGTTGTTGTATTGAAATTGAAATTGTTAAAAATGTGACCAGGGCGGAAAATGAATACACAGTATAGTTTTGAAGTGCTTAAAACGGAGTTTGCCTAGTCATACTTGATCAAATACTGTTATTGCTGTATTTGAGTTTCTTGATCGCGCGCTCGAACTGTCCAGAACTGATAAGGGTTCTTCGTGTAGAAGCGCGACGCGTCGAAAATTCTTCCAGTTTGGCTACCAGACGTTTATTATCACATCGGTTTAACTGGAAAATTAGGCAGAAGTGTCACTTGATATATGTTTTAAGTGTGTTTCTAAGATATATATGTTTACCGACGATATGGCTTTATTAACAAAATGCTACGAATTTTAACAATACTACAGCTACTACAATAAAAGCATTTAGACAACCTATAAGTCACTGCAGACTCACAGGCAGTCCAAATACTCCAGCCCACTACCAGTTGTCAGCGTGCCCAGCATGCTGTCAGCTTTGTCCCGTTGAATTGCTTATTCCTTGAGCCAAATAGGTGCCAGCATTTTGTTCACGCAATGCATTGGCCAAGTGCTCTGATAAGTTTTGGAAAATGGGATAAGCTCCCGGTGCCCACGGACCGAACGACTTAGTTATAATAAAATATTAATTTAATGTTTCCTTAGTATATTTGTTGTTATTCAGTTAAGTAGTTATCCTTGTAATCATTACCTGGATGAGTGACTGCTAGTGGCATTTGAGCCACTAGGGTACATTAAGCCGTCAATCCCGCATGTTGTCTTAGGATGGCATTAGGTAGTCATTATGCAATATGTCGGAGGCCTTCGGGCGGCCTGGCACTTTTTTAACATACTCATTTTTGCATTAACACTCGCTAAGCGAATAAGCTTACAAAATTACAACGAAAGGAAAATTTTGAACTGTGTGAGAGATTCGAACCCGTGACCATCCGTCCCTTTAGCCGGGACATTTTCTTCCAACTGATCTATCATAGTGAGTCATCTCCGCTACTATTATTTAACTATCTTTGGAGAAATACCTGGAGCCAACCTGAATTGAACTACAAATACGACTATTTTTTCAATTGACTATATAATTGTCTACGATAACAGAACCCGGTAATTCTAACATTATAATTATAATGCTAGATTTATTATAATGTTAATCTGGCTAGCTGGAAAGCAATAAAAAAGTGTTTATGATCTAATTTATCAATATAACTAAAAAAAAATAAAGTTTTATTAAATTCTAAATAATTATGAATACACTTGAGTCAACTTTTTAGAAGATAATGTTTTCAAGCAGGAATTTAATGTTCGTTTCATGGACTCTGCCTTACATACTCGCAAAGGGTAAAATATTATATACTCGTATATGATAATATATAATATTTTACCCTATGACAGTATTCTTCTTCTTCTTTCGAGTCGGCGCGATCTTTACATTATATTTTACTTGACCAGAAAGCAGCCACTTCGATTGCCTTCTGGTTGGCTTCGAGCAAATCATCGCGTGAGCAGATAGTCGGGCACGCGGTACATGTCATAAGGTGTGACATGGTCTGCAGAGGTTCCCCACATTCACAGCTGGTGTCTGAGTTATGTATAAAACCCCACCTGCTTAAGTTATCATCATGCTCATCTATAGTGGAAGAAACCATTACTTTTGGTGCTTGGCTACAAATTTTCTTTTTGTAACCAGGCAGCCAACCAAGTATTGCAAATTCCCTATCACCTTGCAAATGCAAAGGGTGTAGAATGATGAAGATGTCAATTGAGGCTTTCATTTGTAGCATAGCATCAACAAGGCCAAGTCCTTGTGTCATATTAAACCCAGCACTAGAAAGGACATCGTTTACCTCACCTCACAATAAAAAATACCGGGTCTGTAAGACCCACGTATAAAATCAACAATGTAAACCAGTAAAAAGGAGATATTTAGGCCTGCCGTTGAAAGTTTATGGGGTAATGTCGTTACTTCTCGTGATTGCCTCGGGGATAGTTACTAGCCCTTTTTTCCTTCTATTATTTTAGAGGATTTTGAATAACTTGTACGCCCATTTTTTTACAGTTTTCTGTATTTTATTAGAACTATTTAGTTTGTTTCAGATTTATTAAGAAAATAATTAATATATAGTTGGTGTTGGTTGAGTTTCTCTCGTAAATTTGTAATTTTGTAATGTAATTCGCCTAGCAGGCGTCATTGCAAACTTAACAATATTAAAATTATAAGGTTGCGTCATCATTTACAAGTTTAAAACCAATTGCAAAATTGGTCTTGTTTGTAGTACAACGCAAGTTGAACTATAGGTGTCGCTCCATCCCAATACGATGGTTGCATTAAGAACGAGAGCAAGAATTACAGTTATGAGTCATTATGTCATGTTAGCTCAATTGGTTAGAGCATACCCCGGCTAAAGGGGTGGATGGACGCGGGTTCAAATCCCGCACATGACTATATTTTTTTCTCTAGTAAATTTGTAATTTTGTAATGTAATTCGCCTAGCAGGCGTCATTGCAAACTTAACAATATTAAAAAAAATATATAGTTGGACTTGTGAATTAAGCAGTTTTGCTTTTATATGACGAAAAGTAGTTTATAGTATCTAGTATGGGTGGGAAACACGAGTACACATTTAACGAATACACAATGCATTTTCAACAAGAACAAGGACCACCTAGTATTCAGTGGCTGCATCTGTCTTTAACAGATGCAGTTCATCACAAGTGGGGAACTGCACTGCAGCCATCACCCTAAGACATGAAGTTGTTAAGTCTGTAAATCGGGAAACCGCCGTTCAGTCTTCGGTCGGATAAGATTGATATCACTGACATTCTTATGTCATAGACGTTTTTGAAGCGCTCGTAGCCAAGTTTGCATAGCCATTCTGATTCGATCAGCAAAGTTAAGCAACGTTCGCCGCGGTCATGACTTGGATGGGTGACCGCTGGTGACATTACTACTGAGCGCTTCCGTGCTTCGGAGGGCACGTTAAGCCGTCGGTCCCGGTTGTTGTCTTAGGATAGCAGTCGTTACAGCATGGTGGTAGGGCACTTTGCAAATGCCCGCCTGGCTAGCTGCCACAGTTGAAAATCTATCGCCAAGCACCTAATGGTGTGTTCCGGCAGCTGTCCTTGAGAGCCAGTAACTCTAGGTTAGTCTGAACAACATCCTCGACCACATCATCACTTACCATCAGGTGAGATAGTGGTCAAAGGCTAACCTATCAGGCATAAAAAAAAAAGACGTAAAGCTTGTTTTTGACCAATTCAAGCTGCTTTCGTGTTCATAAACGTAGGGAGAACTATTCATTTTTCTACACAAAGAGTATTTAAAATTTTCATACAGTACCGCAATGCAGGGTTTGGTCAGATCTTTAAAATATTTTTTTTTTAACAAAAAATGGAACTGACTTCCACACCCAAAAGTGTGAAATAACTTGTTGAAGTCGGTACCATGATGGTTCAAAAGTACCTATTATCACAATATTGTGCGCATGGTACCGACTTCGACAAGTTATTTCACACTTTTGGGTGTGGAAGTCGGTTCCATTTTTTGTTAAAATTTTTTTTTCAATCTTTTTAGTGTAAACCAGAAAACGGCTTGACCGATTTTGATGAAATTTAAAATGGGACCAAACGACAAGCATCAACTTTCATACAAAAAAAGAATTTTCAGAATCGGTTCACCCAGTCCAGAGAACTGAGGAAACAAAAAAAAAAAAAAATACAGACGAATTGAGAACCTCCTCCTTTTTTGGAAGTTGGTTAAAAATAATCTGAAAGTATAAATATAGTATATAACACCTATGGCTAGTACGAACTGGAAAATAAGTCCCTTCAGCAGTGTCAAATATACTGCCTCACAGCAGTAGTGTGCAAACATTACTGTGTGTAGACGTGAAGGGCACTGTGACAAGTGAAATTTTGGGCAAAGGCAGTGTCAAGCATAACAAGGACAGTGACACTGAACTATAATGGACAGTTATGATGCCTATCAACTGGTGATTTTTACGTTTCACTTAATAATATAAAAAATAGCCTTTCCATAAGGTAATATCAAGTAATTTTGTTTTTTATACCCAACTGGGTAGCACTTGATGACTATCTCACCTGATGTTAAGTGATGATGCGATCGACGATGGAGCGCGCTTACCCAGAAGATACCTGTTCACTCGCGTATTGAAGACCCCCATATTGTACTTAACCGGAAACACATTCTCAGGCAGAGTATTCCATTCCCTGGGGGTTCGTATAATAAACGAAGAAACAAATCGCTTTGATCGGGTAAATGGAATATCTACCATATAGCGGTGGCGCTTCTGAGTATCCCTAGATGTTCGGTTATAAAATGGGGATGGTGAAGTTGTCAAATTGTGAAGTTCCGTGTCACACTCACCGATATGTATCCGATAAACAAGCGACTTTGCGGCGATGCTCGAGACTCTGGAGTCTCTTGCCTACTAGTTGGTCGTCGTTAATGAGTCTCTTGGCTCTCCTCTCAATAGCTTCCAGTGTCTCCAGCTAGTATTTGGCAGAACCATTCCAAAAGTGAGAACAGTACTCCATACACGTCCGGACTTGGGCTTTATAAAGATTAAGCAAATGCCCCGGTGTTAGTATTCTCTTAACTTAGCCAAAACACCAAGCTTTTTTGAGGCAAGCTGGGCTTTGAACTCAATATAGGAGCCGAAATTGAGTCAATTACGAATCACGCCTGGGTTTTAGCAACATTGAACTTAGCCAGATTGGCATCACCTCAATCGGAGACTGCCTTCAAAGAAGAGTTCAAGCGCTAAAACATCGCTTCCCTATGAATCTCCAAATTTCACAAAAACGTCGAATGAAAAATTTGGTTCTTATGTATTTTACGATAAAACACATATAAATAACAAACGAAATAGTAACAGAATATATTGACAGCTATGTGTGTGTGGGGTGTATAAAAAACTATGCAAGCTTTTATATGCTTTTACTTGAAAAGATACTAAAAGTGAAAAAATAACACTAAGTACAGTTTAGCTGCTGTAACGTGAATCCTAAAGGGTCTCCAAGGGGACATGTGCTTATAAAATGTTCACAAATCGATTTTATAATCTAGGGGGAGACACATAAGACTTATTATATATATTATTACATTTTTACAAAAACATTAAATACGCATTATTAGGGATAACTCAAATATTACTTGTCAGAGATCACTCATTATTAAATGGGCCCACCAGCTTTCGAATATAAAAAAAAATATAATCGTGGACAAGTTGAAAGCTTTGTATTGAACTTAGTCGGATTATATTTCTATTCCTCAGGTAACTCTCTACGTTACTCATGAAATACTAGGTCGTAGCAAATTATATTCAATCATGGTGTTGTCAAAATATAATTAGTACCTTAGCTGTGCACGGAACTACTTTCAAAATTAGGTAAATTTAAATATTTATAATCCATTAATTCTCACACTGCAAATTAATATAATCCAAACCACATGTAAATGAAAATAACAATCTATATACGAATAACTAATGGAATGTGGTCCGACAGCGGTGCCACGGTGATTGAATATCGGTTTCCAATTAATTGCATTTTGTTATACTCATCGTGTAATATATACTCATTGTTATGGTTTACTTTGTCATAAGCCTTTTTATATAGGAAATGTGGCTATGGTATATTTGTGAGGGCTTAACAGCTGCTGAATTATCCAGCGTCAGCGAATACGAAAATCAAACAAACTACCGTTGATATAAGGATAATTTTGTCCGAAATTCCCGAGAATCACACAAAACATTACTGAAACCAAGAAATATGGGAATAAACATTTTTTCAAGCCAGTTTTTATACATATAATTTCCTATCTTTTCGAGTAAGCATCGATTATGAAGTATTCGTTGTTATTGCGATATTACTGGCTGTATAGACAAAATAGACGTTACAAAAATACTTTTTATTCGTTAAGTAGATACAGTGAAATTGCAAATAATCACGATGAATTATTCGTATACATAATATTTTTAATGGAGCACAACAATTTTTAAAGAATGATTTAAAAAATTTAAAAAAAATGTTCTGCTCCAATGATTTGTAATAATATGTTTTTCGCTTAGCACGCAAAAAAAAATATTTTATATATTTTTATAATTCTAGTAGTCTGGTTGATGGACGTGCACCGTCCCCTATGACGGTTAAAGTAATACAATTGGATCACGAAATTTCGGCTAGAAATAGCGTGCCCAGGTGGCCGAGCGGTTTAGGCATCTGGCGTGAAATCGGATGAGGTGGGTTTGATTCCCGCCAGGGCATTAAATTTTGTGCTCCAATAATTTGTATAAATATTACTCTGCTCTAGTTCATTGTAGAACTTTTAAATTACGTCTAATACTTTTCTTAAAAATTTTTTTTTTTTTTTTTTTTTTTTATGCCTGATAGGTTAGCCTTTGACCACTATCTCACCTGATGGTAAGTGATGATGTGGTCGAGGATGTTGTTCAGACTAACCTAGAGTTACTGGCTCTCAAGGACAGCTGCCGGAACACACCGTTAGGTGCTTGGCGACAGATTTTCAACTTGAGGGTGGTAGCTAGCCAGGCGGGCATTCGCAAAGTGCCCTACCACCATGCTGTAACGACTGCTATCCTAAGACAACAACCGGGACCGACGGCTTAACGTGCCCTCCGAAGCACGGAAGCGCTCAGTAGTAATGTCACCAACAGTCACCCATCCAAGTCATGACCGCGGCGGACGTTGCTTAACTTTGCTGATCGATTCAGAATGGCTAAGCAAACTTGGCTACGAGCGCTTCAAAAAATCAGTTATACAATACACTATATGCAAAATAAGTATTAACTGAAAGAAAACAAGTGTAATATATTTGAAAGTAAGGTAAGACAAAATTTAGTTTCGTACGTTTTACAAAAATGGTAGTAAACTTTATACATCCAGTTACTTCCTTCTTCATACAGACACGCTCGTCTATACGTAACAACTATATTTATGTTCCCCAAATGTGACACGATACGTACCTAATGATCTACTGCGTTAAGAAACATGCTCGAACCGCAACTCGTGTCCGTCGATTTAAATAATTGAATACCTTCTTGCTCTATAATTATACCTTATACCAAGAGATTAAGCATAGTGAAATGGTTAAAAGCTGCCGACATTGATGAATTTCCTTAATCACCAGAAACTCATTACCGTATACCATTCTTCCGTTGGCATCTGAATCAGAAATACCTATCAATGTAATCTAAAAGAACAAAATAATCCTCTTTAATAATTTTTGCAAGCTTGCGAAATCTTCAAAAGTTGGTGAATGAAAAAGAATGGATGTTTAGAACAAATTTCGCGGAGTTTGCCAAACTTTGTTGCCATGTTGAAAACTGTTGTTACTTGGTTGGAGTAATGGATGGGCTGTCAATCAGCCCATTAAGATGACAAAATTATTAAGGAGTGTAAAGTGCCTGTGAAGATTTTTGAGGAACAAATACTTGGGAAATGTTCGAAGTTTAAAAGATTGGTCTCTAAGATTTTATGAAATAGAACAAGGAAACCGTTTATACAATGCAAAAGAGCTGTTAAAAATAGTAATTTGCGTTGATATACTATCGCGAGTTTTGTCTATAATTATTATGCTGCAACCGGCTAGGACTCACGTATTAATTACTGGAAATTTCTTAGACCAGATCCGAACTTATTTTTTTGATGTGTTGGGTCGGAATAAGCGGAATATATATGGGGGTCTTCAAAACGCGAGTGAACAGGTATCTTCTGGGTAAGCGCGCTCCATCATCGACCGCAGCATCACTTAACATTAGGTGAGATAGTGGTCAAGTGCTACCCAGTTCAGTATAAAAAAAAAAAAAAAAAAGCATAGGCCCACCTGATGTCAAGTGAAAACCTAGGTCTACAACATTTGCATTTTTCTACGCACGTCATCCTGAAACATACAGTTATTAACTTTACTGGCTCTCAAGGACAGCTGCCGGAACACACCTTTAGGTGCTTGGCGACAGATTTTTAACTTGAGGGTGGTAGCTAGCCAGGCGGGCATTTGCAAAGTGCCCTACCACCATGCTGTAACGACTGCTATCCTAAGACAACAACCGGGACCGACGGCTTAACGTGCCCTCCGAAGCACGGAAGCGCTCAGTAGTAATGCCCAACCAGCGGTCACCCATCCAAGTCATGACCGCGGCGGACGTTGCTTAACTTTGCTGATCGATTCAGAATGGCTAAGCAAACTTAGCTACGAGCGCTTCAAAATTCAAAATTTGACGGTTTAAACCCGCCAGATAGAAACACCTACGTAGCTACACATAAAGAGTTATTGAACATGCTTCGTCACCCTTATTTTGTCGTCAAAGATTAAAAACGTATAATAAATTCATGTAATTTTGATTTCAGGTAAGTCTCGATCTATCGATGACGCAACCAAGGAGGACCCATGTCTTACTGGTAGGCCTCAGTTTTATTTGTTATACATATAAGAATATATTTGTTTGTATAATACTGTGTTTAAGAAACGATGAAGTTTCAACGGTTGTTTTTTTATAACTTATAGGCTAAGGCATTTTCTACTTGAGAGTGGAAGCTAACCAGGCGGTCAATCGCAAAATGCCCTACCACCAAGCTATATCGACTGTAATCGTATGACAACGGAACTGACGTGCCTTCCGAAGCACGAAAGCACACAGTAGTAATATCACTAGCGGTCACCTATCCCAGTCATGACCGCGGAGGACTTTAGTTTCTGTTTATAGGTACAGGTACTGTACTGTATCAGCCGGATTGTCCACTGCTGGCGTTTTGAGACTCGCAGTTCCTCAGAAGGCACTGCTGCCCACTTACCCGTTGTTTCCTCTAGTCCTCTAACCAGGTGACACCCACAGGTTTCAACAGGAGAGGGGGGTGACATTCTAGCCTGGCACCCCAGGGGGCAAATGGGTAAAAGTAATATGGGTAATATACAGCATGACCTTTATAACGTACACGCTGCTTATTCAGTTTTTTTTTTCCTTAGCCTTCATACTACGACCATCAAATTACGACCATCAAATATAAAGCTATTGGATAGATTCTTTTATGATTAATCGTATAAAAAAATAATTTTCAAAATTATGTCCTAATGCTTTTAATTCTTCCGTTAAATTTCACAGAATCGAAACGTAAACTAAAAGGTACTATAAAATTCAAGGCTGTACCAGCACTGAAATATGAAAAGATGTTTATCTAGATGTCATAATTAATTTTCTTCTTCGCTCCTTCGAGAATAGCCAGGACTTTTATGTTTGACGAGCAAAGTTCCACGAATTCTCTTGATACATTAAATATTTTGGCTGGCGATGTTTTGCTTTATTAGGCCCCTTAGTAATCTGTCATTGGTTTAAGTTATGATGGATTTTTCTTACAGTTTGCGGCTTAAGAATATGGGGACTGTTTCATATTCACCTATCGAAATTCATATAAGGCAACTAACGAAAAAGTGTCTTAGACCAGAATGGCACCACTGTTTTTTTTTGTTTGTAGCTAATAGCATTTGACCACTATCTCAATCTCGCCGGATGGTAAGTGATGATTTGGTCGAAGACGTTGTTCAGGCTAACCCTTAATTACAGGGTCTGAAAGACAGCGGCTGGAATACACCTAGTAGTAGAAAAATTCTACTTTAAGGTGGTAGCTAGCCAGGCAGGCATTCGTAAAACAATGGTAGCATATTGTACGCACCACAGAAATCTTACCATATTAACGCCTTGATGTACTAAAAGATAGGGAGTATACTGTCAACGAGAAAATTACCAAATATGGTTGGCGGCCGGCTATAAAAACTTTTAAAATAATGATTTGGTAGGTACGTTGTGCTATTAGCGGATTGTTGATGCGGCGGTAGTACTATTAGCGGATTGTTTTTTATAATATGCGTTTGTGGTGTTCTTTGTGTTCATATAGAAGTCAAATTGTATTGACTCCACTTTTATAGTTTATTAAGAATTAATTGTAAGTTTGAAGAAGTGGATGCTTTTTATAAATCCCAGTATCTTATATTGAATCTAACCATTCACTATGTCATATTATGCTTTTTTAAGTCAGTACTAGCAACCTCGTAATTTTCTTATTTTATGTATTTGGGGTCAGTCCAATAAGCCTTTCTTTATTAACACCTTCCCTAGGTGTGCGTAGGGGGGCGTGCTAGAATGTAACCCACCCTCATCTCTTCCCGTGGGTATTGTAAGAGGCGGCTATGGGAAAAATACCTAAAAGTGAGTCGTAGTGCCTTCTCAGGAATCGCTATCTTATACTGCGATCTCTAAGACGCCTGTCATGCATGGGGCTTATGCAAAAACCTCACTTGACGGGGGAGGCTGTGTTCAGCAATGGACAATCTGACTGATACAGTAACATACTGTAAAAGTCTTGTTTTAAGTTTTATAATTGATTTCAACACTGAAAATTCACGTAGGTCTGAATAATTATCTGAAGCAGTGATGGCTCAGTGGCATTGGCTATGGACTGCCGCGCAGCAAGTCCTCGGTTCGTATCCCGCTGCGGGCTTGAGCTTCCCGCATGGTGGAAGGGCATTTTGCGAATGCCCGCCTGGCTAGCTACCACCCTCAAGTAGAAAATCTGTCGTCAAGCACTTAACAGTGTGTTCTGGAAGCAGTCCTAGAGAGCCACTGAAATTACAAGCACATGAGTCTTAACAACTATGTCTCAAGGTGATGGGCGCAGTGCAATTCGTGACTTGTGATGAAACGCATCTGTTATACGCAGAGGTTATCCACTTAACATCTGGTGAGCTTCGACCTTGACCCGTTACAATAACATAAAAAAAAATGTCAGCCAAAAAATTGCAAAATATATTAATCATTAGGTACTATGTTGTACATTAAGCTCAGTAACTTTCAATCTGTTTTTTTATGTCGACGCCGGTAATAGCATACTGATCATTTGGCAAAATAGACTTCATAAAATTCTGAGAATATAGCATGGTCTTCAGTTATGATTTGGCAACTTATCGAGTAAGAACCCCGCTCATGGTACACATTTTGATACGTCATTTTGTAATATCATAGTGTTTCTGCAGATATGTCCCTTTCGTCTTACTAAATTTTTACACTCTCGGTTTGTAACCTTATTTTAGAATAAAGTTAAAAAAGAATCTTAAACAATACATATCGAAAAAGGTCTCAACTCAGCCGCTGTAAAGAAACCGCTTTAATAACCCAAAAGTAGGCAAAATCACCGGAGCGGTATGTTTTGGAATATAAAAGAAGTTGTGAAAAATTTAATGAACTTACGGTCTTCAAAAATCCACAATCTTCATTCATACCGAGTTGCAAAGAGCTCGAAGACATCCTCAGAATCGTAAATCATGGGTTCGCAGAAGGTTCGTCTTACAAGTTATGAGCTAATTACGAGCTAGCTTTCTAGCGGCCTTTAATAAGTAATACGAGACCGGTACGCCCACGTTTTAAAAGCCTCCTTTACACCGAAGCGAACCGATACTGAGCAAGTTCTGTTACGAAATTTATGCTAATATATGTAATTATTACATCAATGGGTAAAATTTACCGAAAATGATATATATTTCTATTTCATTCCTTCTCCCACGCTGAGTGAAACTGGCAAAAGTGTGTTTTTCTTGTACTGTTTCACTTCGTTTTTATATATATAATCTCTTATGTAAGCACATATATCCAAAACATGGCAGAACCAAAAGTTTGAATCACTATAGTTATTCTTAAAGATATTATATATTAAATAATTATTTTAATGATCTCTCTATGAATCATTATTCATTATAGTAGTTTATGCAACTGTCATATAATAGTGTCATATAACATGAGTGCAGTTTTTTGAAACGAGCCGCAGGCGAGTGTCAAAATAAATTACACGAGTGTTCTAATACCTAATTACATGCAGTTGCATACACTACTTTATTTAATCTCATGGCTATAGGTAGCTACATTAAATAAAATGCTATATAAAATCCAGCGCGTTGCGCGCGCATCGCGCTCACCACAGATAATTTATACTTAAATTGAATACAAACCTCCTTGGTCGGGAAACATTGTGCTTTAATAATTAAAAATTGTTTTAAAGCATTGTTTTGTTAAGAGAATAAAACTTTAATTTTATATTTTAATATCTTAAAGAAGTATGTAAATAAAATATGCCAATAAAAGTCTGTATTTCATTTCATAATTAGAATATTACCGAATGAAATTATATAAAAGTAATTTACATTAAAGCACTATATAAAAAACGCGATCGTTATATCTAAATTTATGAGACGCGGTAAATCTTGTAAGAGGAATAACTTTGGAACATAAATAGGTACCTCACATAAAAGATTGAAAAAGAAAGTAAGAAATACATTTCATTAAATAGGAAAGTAAGTACATCCTTGACGATGAACCAATAGTTCAGCGAAAGAACTAGTATTTACTTTGTACTAGTTATAAGGCAACACTTACTAAACTCTCGTTTAACCACAAATCAAACCTCAAATAATTTTGAGAGCCAGTAATTCTAGGTTAGCCTGAACAACATCTTCGGCTACATCATCACTTACCATCAGGTGAGATAGTGGTCAAAGGCTAACCTATCAGGAGTTAAAAAAAACATCGCATTATGTTTTAACCAAGACATGTAATACAATAAACGACGAAAAAAAAAAGATTTAGGCGTTACTTTGCTGTAACACTTATTTAAAAAGTTACTTTACTAAAACATAAGTAGAAGATTCAAAAATAGAATTCGAACAATGTAATAAGAAAACCCATTTGCTTCCGTGTGACATAAATCTTTTAATATATATCGAGGCTAACAGCAGTGTTTTAATAAAACAAGTCGGTGTTAGCGCGCCCCATGAAATTTATATAAACACCAAAGAATCGCGAATATTGCCTGACTAAGCGTTTCTTGCTCTTAGCGTTACCATGGGCTAACAATATAATACTATATTTATCGAAACATTAGTAGTAGATCTTGCCTAGTCATCTTAACAGATCAAGTAGGTATTTTTATGTGATTCTGAAGGAACAAGCACGACGCCCACCTTATGTAAAGCGGACTAACCTTTAACAGATGTAGTATGTCATAAGTAATTGCACTGCGCCCCGTGACCCTGGTACATACAGTTATTAAGTCTCGTGTACCAGTAATTTTACTACTTATCAAGGACTGCTGCCGGAACACACTGTTAGGTGCTTGGCGACAGATTTCCTTGTTGAGAGAAATGCCCTTCCATGATGCAGTGAAGCACCATGCGGTTAAGCGATGTGCATTGCGGTCATTTGGATGGGTGACATGGCATTTATTGCTGAGGTCTTCCCTGCTTCGGAGCCGTCGGTCCCAGCTGTTTTCTTAGTATTACATTTGTTTAAGTATTGTGTTAGGGCATGTTATGCTCGCCTTGATAACAACAATCATCAAGTAGAAAATCTGTCGCGGAGAATCTCTTATGCTATATATTTAACTATTATGGAACACACCCTCACTTACCATTATTTGGTATATAGCCCATGGTTATACATAAAATTTGATACTTTTACGGCGATATGTTTTAATTTTTTTTGTAAACTTGTAGCCGTTGACCACTATTTCACCTGATGGTAAGTGATGATGCGGTCGAAGATGTTGTTCAGGCTAACCTAGAATTACTGGCTCTCAAGGACAGCTGTCGGAACACACTGTTAGGTGCTTGGCGACAGATTTTCTACTTGAGGGTGGTAGCTAGCCAGGTGGGCATTTGCAAAATGCCCTGCACCAAGCTATAACGACTGCCATCCTAAGACAACAACCGCGACCGACGGCTTAACGTGCCCTCCGAAGCACAGAAGCGCTCAGTAGTAATATCACCAGCGGTCACCCATCCAACTCCTGACCGAGGCGGACGTTGCTTAACTTTGCTGATCGTTTCAGAATGGCTAAGCAAACTTCGCTACGAGCGCTTCAAATTATTTCAACAACTTATTTTTAAATAACATAACATAATACCTGATAACTCTGAAGAGGTAGGCAGATGCGGTTGGACATGTATGTTTGAAAAAATGAAATCTTAATTTGTGCCCACAACTGTCACTTTGACATCTGTCATATCAAAGATCTCTTCTGTAGCTATTTTAGGAGTCGGTTGAAGCCAAAATTACCTTGGCTACTTCGGCAGAGCAATAATTATTGAGGTAAAGTAATTATGGCCGTTGGGTATAGTGCTATTGGTTTCGTGAGAACCACATGCAATACATGATTAAAATTCAGGCATTGATTTGGCTCAACAAATGAGCACTGCTGCCAACATGTTGCCCACCCTTTATACGTGGTTGGCCTTTAGGTTGTTTAGATGCTTTATGTAGCTGTCATAGTATTGACTACAGTTTGTAGTAGGCAACAACCTGTCGGAGGTTGCTGACATGCTTTGCGTAGCTATCGTAGTGTTTTATATTTAAATACAGTTTCAAAAACCAAAAAATGCTTATCTCGTCGATGAATATCTTATCATGTACTTAAGCATTCCACTACGTTAGTCATTGGTCAAATACTTTAGAATTCCAATATCCTAGTCTGATAGTTAATGAGTTTATCTTCCAAAATTGTTAGTAGCAGTTTGAAATTGAGGCATTTAGAAAGCTAATGATATATTCAGGCGTAACTTTGCAGAAATCCATATAATAATAACATATATTCTAAAATGATCTAAAACAACATTGAATCAATATTTAAGAAAAACCTTTAAATAATTAAAAAATATATCTCGTGACAATTTCAACTAATTTTGGTGGAAAATCATAAACGCCACGTAGCCAAACCGGAAGAATTTTCAACGCGTTTCGATTCTACACAAAGAATCCTTATAGGTCTTGGCTCTTCAAGCGCACGATCGACACCGTTCTGGTAGCACTAGGCTTGCCTCCTATTACAATTATCTGCCTAAACGTAGGCTCATAGAGACCTTTCCCTATCTTTAACTAACATTTTCTGGAACGTTTGTCAAAGCCTTAGTGATCATACAAAATATTTAATGATGATTGGTCAATGGTATTTTATGACGCGATGTATGACCAATTAGCGTAAAGTATTCAGGTTTCAGGCATAACTAATCACGACTTCCAAAAACTGAGGGTTATTTGGTATACTATCTATCTGGCAAAACGTAGGATCACAGAGAACTCTGCCTATCCTTAAATACAGTTTCTGGCACGTTTGTCAAAGCCTTAGTAACAGATTAAACACTTAATGCTCATTGGTCAATGGTAATCTATGAAGCGATGTACCAATTAGCGTTCAGTATTCAGGTTTCAGTTATATATAATCAAGATTTACGAAAACTAAGCGTTATTATGATATTCTTTTACCCTACATAAAATATCGTTGTCTTTCTTTTGCTCCCAATGAAATAATTAAATCCAATCGAAAAATAATACGTTGAGCTCGGTTGTTTTCACTGAATTTTGAAAACGCCATCTGGCTGCCTACACCTGACCTACTTCTGCAGTGAATAAACAGTTCAAGGTAACTGTTAAATATAATGCGCGAATAAACGGGTTTGTTTTCAATAAAATCAACAAGTAAACGGTAGCTTTTGTGTTTATAAGCTTCAAAGAGAAACAAATCTCCGAATCTGTAATAGATCTTCAATAACTTCCTTGCTTACATCAGTACACGATAACTATTAGGTTAGGTAGTTAGGTAGTATACAATTTTGTCTTAGGTTTTCGCGATTGTTACACATAGTAGTTAAACAACTTTAAACGGTTTAAATCGTGTATATTTATCATTATTTTTGTTCCGAGACGTTTCAAACATTTAGCAGTGATCGTGGTCACGGGTTGACTGACGGTCAACCCATGACCATGATATACGTTACACGATTTAACCCGTTTAAAGTTGTTGAAGTACTATAGATATATGTTTATATATTTTATACTGTGACAGATCACGTGCGAGGTCCACCTGAAGTTAAGCGATAATCTGCCTTTAGCAAAAGCATTTCGTCACAGGAAGTACGAGCTATCGCAAAATGCACTTCCACCACGCAGTGAAGCTCAAGCCTGTGGTGGCGATCGAGCCATTGACTTGCAGCACGGCGTTACTTATGCATAGCATAAAAGCATAGGTGTCTCAATACTCACGATACGCTGATATGTGTTAGTTTCATGTAATAAGAAGTGAGACTATTACAAGGAGGCGCAATTCTAGATAGCAAGAGTGCGATATTGTGGGTACCACCGCATTAGTGTGTAAAAATTACTATTTAATTTAGTAATCGTTGACCATTGACGCTTATAATTTAGCATGTAGTTAATGCTTCAAGTCAAATTAAGTAATACTTGTTATACATAGCGGAGATTCATTAGCAATATTTTACAAAAGAGAACCTCACATCCCTTAGTAAAGACACTCTTCGATAGCTCTAGATAAAATTTAACGAGTTACAATGTAACAGACCACTCGAAGCATCGACTCCATTGAATTATACCATCAAAACTCCAGCCCGTCGGAAATTTATCAAAGTTCATCCTTCAGAGCAAACTTCGACCATCCACTAAAACAAATCCAATCATCTCCATGCCCACTCGTACAACATAGCACGTAAAAAGTTGTATAAAACATCGATACCCTAGTATCATTTAGCCGACTCGCCTCTCAGCACTCGGAACTTTTGAACAAACTTCTTTCGCCCAAGTTATATTTTGTTCAGTTCGTGCGATCGTTACAGGCGATCGTGACTCGCTGATTAATTCATCGTAGTTGATGGGCCTCTATTGTTTTTCGTCTTTTTTACGTTATTTGGCTTTGATAAATGAGTGGCGATTTATCTATTGTGCAGAGTCGATTTCGGGGGAGTGAAGCATAATTAATATTTTTATCCTTACAACAGACGGATGACGGCTGAATTTTCGGCTGAGAAACGTGGGAGACTCAATTAGTGTCTATTCAGATTCTTGTCAGCGGATGAGTCGCTAATAAAATTTAACAATGTACTGTCTAAGAAGCGATGAAAACCGATGCTCCCTAATAGACGGGTATAAACAAGACACCACGGGATTGTTGCTTGATGCGTATTTATTTAGACATACATATTTTTGAATTTTCTAGCAAAGTTTGCTTAGCCATTTTTAATCAATCAGCTAAGTTAAGCAACGTCCGCCGCGGTCAGGAGTTGGATGGATGACCGCTAGTGACATTACTACTGAGCGATACCGTGCTTCGGAGAGCACGTTTAAGCCGTCGGTCCCTGTCTTACGATGGCAGTCGTTACAGCATAGTGGTAGGGCATTTAACAAATGCATACACCACCCTAGTAAAAAATCTGTCACCAAGCACCTAATGGTGTGTTCCGGCAGCTGTCCTTGAGAGCCAGTAATTCTAGACTAGCTTGAACAACATCTTGGACCACATCACATACCATCAGGTGAGATAGTGGTCAAAAGATAGCTATATAAATAAAAAGTACTGATTAACTAGAACTCACTAGATTATGCAATTTTCTCTATGGTCACTACTTGGAATGGTTCCTCCTAGTGAAATTTACTACTGAGTGCTTCCGCTAAGTACGTTAATAGAATCAATGGTGTGTATCTGAAGTAAGGTAAAATACCTTTGGAGCTGTAGTGCTTAGGAAGAATGTGCCATAGTAGAGAAGTACTTCGACGTGTCAAACACTGTCCGAGTTTAAGTAAAGATCAAATTAATTATCGATGGGTCGTCACCGTTGAATAGTGATTTGGCAATTGTTGCTACGAAGCAGCGTAGTGAACCCCGCGTGTAGACACTAAGCTGTTGGTCTCACTATGTTGGAGGCTTTTAGCCTGCCAGAAAACACATACACTTTCCATAACGATAGTGGTTTTTGCGAATAGCTTCAATTATTCGTGTGGAAAATCTGTCATTTAGAAAATCTGTACCCGAGTTAGGTGAATTAACTTAATACAATCGAAGTCTTGGTAAAACATTTGTATAACCTCCGAAGATATGTAGAGATATCGTCGGATAAGATTGTGTTCCAAAGCCAGTCTTTTTACACAATCCCCAAAAAAAGGAGTATTATGTTTTCAAGGTTCATGTATGTATGTCTGTGAGTTTTTTTATTCCACCAAGACTTCTGAACAGCTTAACCGATTGTATTGTATGATAAATAATTACAATAATAAAAATAGCACAGGTGATACTAGGTACATAATGTAATAGACAAAGCAAACTGGTGGAATTTGAACGCCATATTGTGAGAGAAAAAGTTGTTTTTTTCACAAACCTTCGACTGGCATATCAAAATGAAGGGCTTACAAAGGATTCCATAAATATTAATCTTGCAGTTTGCAGTTTTAATTTCAATAGAGCGACGCTAAACGAAAATAAATAATTTACAGTCGAGTTATTTTTAATCAATTTATTCTTGTTCAGCCCAGATCTTTTAACTGTTTAGCAATAAATAATACCCAAATCTTTTTTTTTTTTTTTTTTAATTTTAAATTTACACTCCACAGACTCCAGGGTCCGTGACTTTTTTTAACTATGACATAATTTATTAGTAAACAAGAAATATGAAATAGGAAACATGCAACATTCCAAGGGGGAACAGTGTTAAAAGTTTATTTTTTCTTTTTTTTCCGTTAATGTCATTAGCACTAGCATCCAGAGCAGACCAGTATCCTCTAGCAGCACCCGTTCCATAATAGCCATACCTTCCTTTAATGCTCATAATAAATAACAGTTAAAAGACACTTCTATCTCGTTCAGAAACTCTTATCTAATTTACTTTGCATGATGGCTTGCCAGATAGATATGTAAACTATTCGAGCACAATACTAAATTTTTATATTTTTGGCTTGAAACTAAATTAAGTATTGTTTTACTTTATGCCTTTGAATTTTGATGAAGCCTTAGCATTGCACGCAAACTACCACAATTTTACGAGAATCGCACTTTATTCCCCATTTTATATGTCAAAGTTTTAGTTTTATGCTATAAAAGTATATCAATAAAACTGTGTTTGTGAAACGAAAGAATCGACTCTGTTTTACTTGTGGATATATTCGCTCTAGTTTAAGAAAACTAACTCTTCAAGCTCTCTTAAAATACAAAAAATTAACTTGAAAGGACCTAACTCCATTACACTTATCGTAAGTTGAATAGATGGTCCCGGAAATTTGTTTCTAATGCCTTTCCTTCGGCATTGTATCGACACTAAAGCGTGTGTTTTACAGCGCACAAAACGAGAGTGGAATACTAAGTTACGTTTTACCTTCCTGTAAAAGAGCGTAGCCAGGACTTGAATAGAGGGCCAAATCTTAAGATTTTTTTTATTGCTGGTAGACTATCCTTTGAAAAATCTAAAACCTTTTTACCATCAGGTGAATGAATAGTGGATTCACCTGATGGTATAAAAAGATTGGTGCCGGTGGTCGAGACTAGAATTACAGGCGCTCAAAGACAGCTGCCGGAACACACCGTTAGGTTCTTAGCGACAGATTTTCTACTTGAGGGTGGTAGCTAGCCAGGTGGGCATTCGCAAAATGCCCTACCACCATGTGAAAGAACGAGAATTGTACCAGTTTGAGTCATATTCAATTGAAGTTTTGATAATTTTAACTACATTCAATGGGTTCAATCTTACACCTTCAAGTATTTACTGATATTAAGTAAAAAAATCGCAACCTACTATGATGTAGAAGAATAATACTAGTTTACAAGCTAAAAACTATATCTACATAAGATCTTGATTCTTGTTCAGCCCTACCTATCAATATCATCGATGAAGTTAGGGTGATATTTCATTTCTAATCTATTATAGTTACAAATAGAATTAAAACAAAATATTGTCTATGGTCTAGAAGTTTTCACCTATGAAGTTTAGACGATATTATAATAGTTCATTTAAAGTTTTTCAAGGTACAAAAAGGGCTTAAAATAAAATGTAATCTATATTTAGGGCAAGTTTAATAGCCCACATTGCATTATACCTTGAATACACCTGCGCCGTTTTCCTATTCCTAGTTTCCTACCCCCTATTGAGTTTTCAGTTTGTACATTTGTATTCAAATATAACGCCCTAGGGAGTACTTTTTGAAAGACTATCGACCCCAGACCACCTTCATTGCTATAGCGTGTGTACTCGAGCGTATTTTGAATTAAGATGGTTTAGTATTTTCAGAGTACTAAAATGAGTTTGCTTGTGGTTCCATTGTTTTGCTGTTAAATCATTATTATATATTTTTTTTTACATTTTCGTTAAGCTGGTGTAAATTATATAAATGAACCAGCTAAGTGCGAGTTGGACTTGCACATGCAATTTTTTAAGGATTCATAAGTCATTGATGAAATTTGGTTTGTACATCATCATGTATCAATGATGGCGTATATATCCATATTTTTGTTGTTCTGAACATAAGTTAAGAACACAGGGTAGTACACATAGCGCGCCTTACAATCGTAGTTTTGTCACAATTTAATTACCAAGAGATCAAATTCGCTGAAATTTTGAATGCATATAATGACGTATTTACTTCTGTTTTGCCAGTTTTCTGGGAAACACATAATTTCAAAATTATTCGTATATTATTATTGTTATAGTTAATTAAAGTTTAGTTTTATTATTTTCACACTTAGAGATGAAACAAATTATGAAATAAAAAACCGGCCATGTGCGAGTGGGACTCGCGCACGAAGGGTTCCGTACCAAAAGGTCTGTAACCTAATCTTGCAAGTTACCGACACTTTTCGCAGTGTCCGATTGAGCTGCTAGCCTAGGTAGGTACGAACCCTAAATAATGATCTCCCTATTTTTTATTTTTAAAGCAAATATACAACTAAATATTCGCTGAATATTTCAAGTTTCTACCTGTTTTCATTATTATTATTTTTAACAAATAAACGGCGAAAACCTATTTTATTGTATGGGAGCCCCCTTAATTATTCATTTTAATTAATTATATTTAAAGAAAACATAAAACTAAATATACTGTGAATAGCGTCTACCTGTCAACGTTATATATAATTAGTATCGAGCAAGAAACGATAAAAATATCAAGTTTGTTGTATGGGAGCCCCCTTAAATATTTATTTTATTTTTAATATTTATATTTATAGCGACAATTGGAAAGTAAAAATTTCAACAGTCTAGCTATCACCGTTCTTGAGATACAGCCTGGTGACAAACGGAGGGAAGGACGGACAGCGAAGTCTCAGTAATAGGGTCCTGTTTTTACCCATTGGGTAGGTACGGAACCCTAAAAAAGGTCATATCAGAAGCATAGATTTATATTACATACTGGCTTAAAAAAATGCGAGCAAAAGTTAAGTGCGTTTGAACACTTGGTTTTAAAAATATAACGAAATACGTTTATATGGAAAGCATTATTAGTTATAAGAAGACATTTCTCCTGAAAAATCGTCGTGATTTTGACTAGCACTAGTATCATTTCGACACAGAATATATCAAGAATCGTTATTTTTTTATCTGTTCGATGGTCTTAGCGATATTTCAACCCACATTTAAATTCTTCGCAATAAGGTATAATTTGTTACACGTTACATAATCAACTATAATCGTGCCAAGTTTGAAGCTTTTGTGTATTAACGTTTTTACTATAGAGCAAACACAAAAAAAGGTTAAAATAACATGGTTAATGTATGTGAATAGCTTTTTTTTCTTTTAAACTATGTCAATACTACTCAATACTATTATTTTACTAAATTACAACGAGAGGAAAAAATATAGTAATTTGCGGAATTTGATCCCGCGCCATCCATCCTTATAGCCGGGGTATGCTTTGCTTGGGCAGACGGCCTGCGGAATCTTGGTAAAAGGATCTCGTTTTCTAGTACTGAACCCTAAAACAGCGCTGGTATTATAAGAATTTCATCATTATCTTAAGCAAGTTTAATGCTAAATGAAATAAATAGTCAGTTTCGTAGGAGAATTCACATTAAATGTAAGTCTTCTCTTTCTAATCTCTTAAATATCGGTCACTCCAAACCTACGTTGTGATTTTGGAGGCTTATTAAACTCGGTGTCACCAGAAGTTAGTAAAGTAAAAGAGTATCTTGTTATAGACTTAAAAAAGGAGGAAGATGTTATAGTCAATGAATATAATAATATTCAAATTAAAATTTTTTTTTTTTTTCAAATTTGAAAATATAACAATATCTTTTTACGGGGTCATCTCTTTTTGCGTTATAAAAAAGATTATCATGAATGTATTTGATATAATAAATACTAACATTTGTTAGAAATGATGGTACTGTAGGTCATTTAGTACTAAAAGTGTGAAAGAATAAGGACAACAGTTTTTACCTGAATAAGGAAACAAAAAAGAAGCAAAAATTACTTATATATTCTTATATAAAGTATCAGCCTTTTCCTGTTACCCTTGCAATTTCGTCCATCTATAATATCATATCTCTTATAAATATCAATCCTCTTTTAAGACCTTATAACTCAACAACTCTTAAACAGATTTAGTTTGTCAAATATGAGCTTAAATGGAATCTATATAGAACATACCTAACTTAAAAAAACATACATTATAATCATATGTAACATGTTTAATTGCAAACGATAACTTATAACCGAGATTTCGCTTTGCTTGTTCACTTAGTACTGTATAACAGAAATTAACTCGTCTTAACCTAACCGAACATAAAGTTAATTAACACACAAATATGGTTAAATAGTTACTTTTCATAACCAAGTACGAGATTTTTAAAGTTACAACTTATTATTAATATATCCAATTATTTTAAAGCGCTTGTAGCGTAGTTTGCTTAGCCATTCTGAACCGATCAGCAAAGTTAAGTAACGTCCGCCGCGGTCATGAGTTGGATGGTTGACCGCTGGTGACATTACTACTGAGCGCTTCCGTGCTTCGGAGGGCACGTTAAGCCGTCGGTCCCGGTTGTTGTCTTGGGATGGCAGTCGTTATAGCATGGTGGTAGGGCATTTTGCGAATGTTCGCCTGGCTAGCTACAACCCTCATGTAGAAAATCTGTCGCCAAGCACCAAACGGTGTGTTCCGGCAGCTGTCCTTGAGAGCCAGTAATTCTAGATTAGCCTGAACAACATCTTCGACCACATCATCACTTACCATCAGGTGAGATAGTGGTCAAAGGCTAACCCATCAAGCCAAAAACAAAATATCCACACAATTTCTTATGCTATCTAAACACAGCAGTAGTCCCGAACAAACAGAACAGCCAAATTACAGACAGAGGTTACGCAAGTATTGATATTTCGTAGCACGCAAATGCTATGACGTCACGAGGGCAAAGCCCTCCCACGCGATAGAACTGAATTTCTTGAGTCCCAATTTTACTTCTGCCTTTAGTATTTTAGTCTATAAATAAAGATAGCTGCCGTTACATTCATGTAAGAACTTAAGTCATCAGATATATGATTTGAAATCACATTTCAGATTAGTAATAAGACATAACGAAAAGAGTGTTGAGTTTTTGGACCTTGATATCTTGTGAATGTCTTCACAGCCAACCCTCAGCGATCGATTAATAGTGAAATTTGCAATTTTATAATAGAAAAAAAATTTAAGCAATAAAAATATATAAAAAATTCTTGGAACCAATATCGACTTTGATGTTATGATCAAAATATTTTTTTTACTTCTAGTACCTAAATATATTTTGCAAAAAACTGTTCAAGTAAAGCTATTTTGCACTTGACACCGCCCTAATCCTAATGTATAGAATTCAATTAGTATAGTAACATTTAGTTAGGCTTAGGTACAGCAAACTTTATTGGTCACATCAGCAAAGATGCGATTAACATTTAAGTTGGTAACAAAGTTACGCACATACCCATCGAAATCAAGTTACAGTTGAAAAAACTATTTGAGCTTGCACGTAGTTCATGTAATTGATTAAATGAATCGAATAACAAGTTGGTAGGTACACATATAGGTACTATGCGTTTATTTGGTAGAGTATTGACATAGTAAAAGCAGAAAAGGGGTTTGACTGGAGTTGCCAGTAGGTGATTTACATGCCTACTCTAGTTGGGTACGCAGGTGGTCCTATTTCAAAGTTTTATTATAGTTATGTTAATCTTTGTGATATGAATAAGTGTATAAATCAAAACTTTCGCAACTTACTACAGGTAGCAGCATAACTTGAAGCAGTGATGGCTTAGTGGCATTGACTATGGACTGCCGCGCAGCAGGTCCATATTTCGAATCCCACTGCGGACTTGAGCTTCACCGCATGACAGAAGGGCATTTTGCAAATGCAACCACCTTCAAGTAGATAATCTGTAGCCAAGCACCTAACGGTGTATCATTGCAGCAGTCCTTGATAGCCAGTGAATTTACAGGCACATGAGACTTCATAACTATGTCTCAATGTGACGGGCACAGTGCAATTCGTGATTTGTGACAAAATGCATCTTTTATAGGCAGAGGTTAATCCGCTTAACATCAGGTGCCCACCTGAGACCCTCGAGCTTGTTTCGTCACAATAACAAAAAAAATTTGATTGTTAATTATTATAGTCCCTTCAAATAAATCAACACACTCTGGACCCCCTAGATATTTGCCATAGTGTGCATGTAGTGGCACGAGCGTATGTGTAAACGTACAAGCCGTGTTTGATACCATTGAAGTTACACTGCTTGTCTGAATTTACTATGGTATTGATTCGAACTGGTAAATAGAATGGCAACATTGACTCGTACAACTGCATTGGTTGTTTGTGTGGGAAATTAATGGCAGCTTTTTGATTTTCTATGCGTTATTATTCACTCATTTTGATAGGTCTCAGAAAATGTGATCGGATAATATAAGTATGTTTTTGTTGAGAATTGATGTACTGAGAGGGATTATTACCTGCCTGAAGGAGTCATGCCTTCTCATAACAGTAGCATTGCCTCCGTTCTGCTTTCATCATTTAGTGTTTGTGTTTTTATCGTTCAGTAACTTCACTTGCTGTGTTCTTTGTGCCTTAACACAGAGGTGTTCCAAACTCTGCCAATGCAGAATACCTGACAGTGTGGCCCACCAAAACGGACACATGCTAGAAGCCTACCACCGGGTTGAAAATGGATTCGTAAGTCTATAAAGAACCAATTTCGATGCAGAACGACTCGTTGCAAAACAAAATATAAACGTCCTGGCATAGACAATATCTAACACATTTCTGTGTTATTCGATAGTTTTCTGTTCGCTACGACACACGTCTTCTCTATTTTGCAGGATAAAATAATGAAATTTCATCTGACACAAAACACACCTACACCTATACAATTGGAAATTCATAGCACGACGGGCATCGGAATAAGGGGTTGCCATATGTCTCTTCAATTTTTCCTGAAGGCGTTACTAAAGTGCCACTTTCAATGTTCCTTCTGTCGCAGCAATTTATTGTGACGGATAGGCCTCGACGATTTACCACGGCTTCTTTCGTTCCCTCATAGTTTGGTAGCCATGTTCTGTTTTTAGAAGCCTTTTTGTTGCCATTTAAGATATGGGTGCTGAAAATTGGGAAGTTTTTTCAGTTTAGGTATTCACAACGTGTTGTTTTATTCTGGTGTTTGCAGAAAAAAAATATAAATGAGTAGAATATGAATGAATGAAATATGAAAAAAAATATGTAGAATGTTATTAAATAATGTATCTTCGACTCGTTTTTACAACATCTTGCAAGCCGTATTGAATTACACTCGTACATTTAAATAACATTAATGTCTGTATCAGGTGGATCGTCCACCGCTGAGCACAGCCTTTCTATTTTTTTACCATAATCTCCACGCTAGGCAGGTATCTTGAGGATCGCAGTGAACAATAGCAGTTCCCCAGAAGGCGTTGCTGCTCACCTTCCGGTACCTTCCCTTAGTCGCTTAAGAGACTAATCTGTTGGGAGCCATTCTATCTCGGTACACCACGGGTATAAATGGAAATGACTCATTATTTATTAATAAGATAAATATGCCGCCGATTATTTTTTTATATGTAGATTTCATCCAAATACTAACATTGCAAGATAATATTAATACAAATAGTAGAAATATCAATATCATTTCATAGGGAATTCGATGCTAACTCGAAGTCTGCACTAATTCCAAAAGGATGACATAGCCTGCTCTATATAAATAGATAATCCTAACTACTAAATTTAAAATTGACTACTAACTACGTTATCTTACGATATGTAGGATAAGTAATTAGTCAGAGAGATACGACCAAAGATTTGACATCATCTGATAGTCTTTTAATGGTGATTTGCGATAATCTACACGCTTGGCAGGCGTCTTGGGATCCCAGTAGAAGTTGTCAGTACCTTAGAAGGCGCTGCTTTACCCTTTGTCACCTCTTACGACACTCACGGGATAAAATGGGGGAATGACATACTGTACCAAAATTAGTCGAAAACATTAGTTTTTATCACAAAACTTACTTATACTTGACGACCTCCAAGCATCTTAAGCCCGTTATAAATCCAAAATAACTGTGAAAACTTGGGGATCCCCATAAATCCAAGTTAGGTTTACATTGACGTTTTTATATGGCTGCGCAAAAGCCTAATGAAAGTTAACTTCGGGGTTCAGAACTTTGTTATTGGCCGTTCTTCATGATTACACTGAGGAGGATCGCTGTCACAATAAAGATAGCGTTTCATCAATTGCTTGAGAAAGGTCTTAGGTTTTTATAGGTCAAGTTTCAGAAGTGAAATTTTTAGATCTACAAGCTTTTGTAGATAAAAGTTGAACACATATTTCGTTGGCATTCAAGTTTTTGTTATGGCATTTTGACAGTTAACTCACGAGGCTTACCGGATATGAAATGGTAACCTTTGCCTTCGAAGCAGTGATAGCTCAGTGGCTTTGGCTATGGACTGCCGCGCAGCAGGTCCATGGTTCGAATCCCGCCGCGGGGTTGAGCTTCATCGCATGGTGGAAGGGCATTTTTGCGAATGCCCGCCTGGCTAGCGACCAACCCTCAAGTCGAAAATCTGTCGCCAAGCACCTAACGGTGTGTTCCGGCAGCTGTCCTTGAGAGCCAGTAATCCTAGGTTAAGTCTGTTAGCACATTCGACCACATCATCACTTACCATCAGGTGAGGTTGTGGTCAAAGGCTTACCTATCAGCAATAAAAAAAAAATACATTTTGTCACAAGTGACGAACTGCACTGCGCCCATCACAGACTAGACACACACTTATTAGATCTCAAGTGCCTGTAATTTAATACTGGCTCCGAACGACAGGCGAAACACACCGTCAGGTGTTTTGTGACAGATTTTCTAGTTGAAGGCGGTAGCTAGCCAGGCGAACATTTGCAAATTACCCTACCAACATGCAGTCAACTCAAGCTGGCAGTGGGGGATCCAACCATGAAACTTACCGCAGTGGTCATGCTCACAGAAAGGTGTTGTCTAGCGGCGGTGTTGTGTGTCGGGTCGCCATCTTCCCTCAAAAATGGTTGAGGAAGGCGATGGCTGGCACATGCGTCAATTCGTAAACGGGTGCTGCTAGAGGATACTGGTCTGCTCTGGATGCTGGTGCTAATGAAATTAACGGAAAAAAAAGAAAAAAAAAAAACTTTTAACACTGTTCCCCCTTGGGATGTTGCATGTTTCCTATTTCATATTTCTTGCTTACTAATAAATTATGTCATAGTTAAAAAAGTCACGGACCCTGGAGTCCGTGGAGTGTAGATTTAAAATAAAAAAAAAAAAACCATGAAACTTCTCTCGTGACGAAGGGAGGAATACCAGAAGGTGAGGAGCAGCAGCTTCTGAAGAATTACCATTATACACTGTGGTTTCCAAGACGCCTGCTTGGAATTATGGCCTCAACCCTCGTCAAATATCCATTGGGGGAGGCATTTATAACGGATGATGTCTTTCTTCCATCTGTTGTTGTGGCCTGTGGTGGTTAAATGTGTGTATTGAGTTCATATAAAAAAAACATTTGAGCTACTTTTTTATCGTTTTTACTTCTTTGCAAAGATTGTGAAATAGGTAATTTATATGAAATCGCATTTTATAGTAATTATGTTGTACAAGTGGTTGGGCTGAAAATCCTAAAATTGAGAATTTGAATTGAAACTCATTGAATACTCATAATCCTGCTGTATGGTAATCTATAAGTGAACAAGCTTTTCAGGAAAAAAACCATGTCTTACTTTGAAAAACTCATGTCTTGTATCAGTCATATTTTAATTACTCATTTTGCATTCATTCTCAAACCAATAAAGAAGTTCTGACGCAGCAAATTGCACCGTAGAAGTAATACCAAAAACCACAATGCTCTTCTCTTACCTGTTTTTTACGAGCATACCTCACAGACGGGTGCAAAAGGGACAAATTGAGACGAGTATGGTTATTTCACTTTTCTTCTTGCACTGTGCGTTGTCTGAACTTCTGAATTGATCCCAGTTATATGATGATCAATAGAACAGTGAGTAGTTAATAAATTATCTCATTTTATTTTTCTATATTTATTATTTGTAACACCATCCGCCAATTTTCCAGTTGATGTTTTTACATAATAGGTAAAATTCTCACTGAATGCACTACAAAAATCTAAATAAATAGGCACTAGAAGTCACATATCTGTTGTTACCTTGTCGCCGCACAGGTGACTAATAAGCCACCAGGGCGCAGAATCGCCGCTAGTATTTAAAAAAAAAAAACATAATGTATTAATTTAAACACATACAAAGTAGTTATCGTGTCATAACTGTAATAGTTAGACTTATAGTATTCCGGACTTTTTTTGTAGATATTGATGACCTCTGTAAAATTGCAGTAGGTACATTACTTTGCTCTATTATCAACAACTTCCGCAGCGTACGTGATATAACGTTTTATTAGATATTTTTTTCGCACTTTGAGTTATATTATCGAAGTTTTTATACAGATCCTTAACTTTAACTTACGGTATTTTTACGTCGAGAAGGCGTCTCGACCGGTTTCGCGACCTTCAGAGTCGCTTCGTCACGGAGTGCGTACGCTCACGACTGCGCCCACGCATGCACTGAAACCGGTCGAGACGCCTTCTCGACGTAAAAATACCGTAAGTTTAATTCGGTTCACAATGTCCTTTAGAATGTGTCAAACTTACGTTAGTTTTAATCAATTGATCCTGAACTTTTTGAAAATATTCTAAAGCCTATGTTCATCAGGGATAGTGTAGGTTCTAATGGTGAAAGAATTTTTCATATCGGTCCATTACTTTCAGAGCCTATTGAATGCAAACAAATAATCAAAACTTTCCTCTTTATCATATTACTTTAGATATCTTTATGTAGGTATTACATATAACCCATTTATATCAAACATAACTCTATAAATAAGCCGATATAAAGCTGGCGTTAGATAATCAATTCGTATCGCCTATGTCAAGTGTACAGTCAAGCGTTTCAACTGGACGCGTCTGAACTTGGAACCCATCGATCTTTGGCATTATTTCGAGCAAAACTGACGGATCTAATTACATCATCCGATGCCAGTGGCGTCTATTGAAACTGTAGCAGTTGTGAAGGTCTACACATATTACATTATACAAAACTTGTCTTTTTTTATACCAAATCATTAGTTTATTTACAAGAATACATAGTCATAACAAGTTCTTTTACAATTTGGCAATTTGTTCTTGTATTCTGCCTGCATGCAGACTTCCAGACTGTGCCAATATTAAAAAGTATTTCTACACTGAACCTAAAAACTATTTTAAACTATAAAAACATTTGCATAATAGTCAGTCACATAATCGATTATTAAATAAATTACCTTTCATAGCTTTAATATAATCAGGAATCCTATTACAAATATTATTACAATTATAATAATTATATACTTATTTTTATAGATATCTTTCCGACATGGTGGTTGGTATAATAAGTTTGCGAACTGGGCTGGTTTTTGTCATGAATATATTTGGATTGTTCGGGATAGTCTTTAACGAATATACAAACGTCTGTGATAAACTACAATTAATGCTGATAGGCTAGCCTTTGACCGTTATCTCACCTGACGTACTTTAGTGATGATGCGGTAGAAGATGTTGTTAAGACTAACCTAGCATTACTGGCTTTCAAGGACAGCTGCAGGAACACAACGCTCAGTGACAGATTATGTACTTGAGGGTGATAGTTAGCCAGGGCATTAACATAATGCCATACCATTATGCTATAACGACTACTATCCTAAGACCAGGATTGACGACATCTGGTGCTTTTCGAGGCACGGAAGTTGCTCAGTAGTAAATGCCATTAGAGGTAACTCATCAAATCAATGACTGCAGCGGGCTTTGTCCTGAACTGGTTGCTCGGTCAAGAACGACTTGCTCTTGCTGGAACGTTGCCTTTCCATAATGAGGGTATAAAGAGCCCCATTGGCTGCTAAATATACAACAAATACCAGTTTTACGCAAACTATAGTAGCCTATTGCCCTTTGCATTCATCGCAACCACATATGTCACCTTATTCGAGTTTAAAATATAAAATACTAGCAGTCCGCCTTGGCTTCGCACGGATATTTACCAAAACTTTCAAAAATTATAAATTTAAACACATAAAAAGTAGTTATTTTGACATAGCTGTTATAGATAGATTTGTAGTAATGCAGACTTTTTTGTAGATATTGCAGTCCTCTATAAAATTGTGATAAATCACTTTGCTCTTTTATCAACAATTTCCGCAGCGTACGCGATATAACTATTTTATTTGTATTTTTTTCGCACTTTGGGTTAATTATCAAAGTTTTCATACGGATCCCTAACTTTTGAAAATCTTCTATAGTCTATGTTCATCAAGGATAGTGTAGGATTCTAATGGTTAAAGAATTTTTCAAATCGGTCTAGTAGTTTCAAAGCCTATTCAATGCAAGTAATTAAATCTTTCCTCTTTATTATATTAGTTTAAATGTAAATATAAATAGTCCGGAAAAAAATACTGGAAAAAAAACACGATTTTCCCGTTTTACCGGTGGCATTTGGAATAATCTAAGGATTCTAATAATACCCCATACACCCAAATCTGCTCAGCATTTAAAAGTTATGGTAGCATAAAGAACCCCTAAAAACATTACAATCCTTTTTGGATTGTCGTGTCGAATGAATCGAAGTGTTGATACGCTATTAACTCAACAGGACTTAGTAGAATCTCGTGCGGCTTCACTAACCTACGGATATGCTATTATTCAAGATGAGATTTCACGTCGTGAAGATGACTTTGAGCCTAGTACTAACTAATTAATATATTTAATCATCATCATCATCATCAGCCGGAAGACGTCCACTGTTGAATAAAGACCTCCCCCATAGGGGGAGTTTTGCCATAATCCCCACGCTTGGCAGGCGTCTTGAGGATCGCAGTTATTGGTGTAAATTTCTCAGAAGGCGCTGCTGCCCACCTTCCGGTATTTTTCCCTTAGTCGCCTTTTACGACACCCATGGGAAAAGATGGGTGGGTGACATTCTAGCCCGGCACCCCACGGGCATATATATTTAATACTAACAAACAATTAAAATTATAGTAATTAAACAACTTTAAACGGTTTAAATCGCGTATATTTGTCATTATTTTTGTCCCGACGTTTCAAACACTTTGCAGTGATCGTGGTCACGGGGTGACGATCACTGCAAAGTGTTTGAAACGTCGGGACAAAAATAATGACAAATATACGCGATTTAAACCGTTTAAAGTTGTTTAATAACTATGTGTAACAATCGCGAAAACCTAAGACAAATTAAAATTATTTTAAGAAAATGTTGTTTATAATATTTTTTTAAGTAATTACTAGATACAAAATATGTCTATTGAAAATACCGTTTAAATTTCTCACTAAACCAATTTGACATCAGAAACACCTAGCTGAAATATTTCTGGCATGATCGCTTCAAGAGTCGAGACCTACTGAAGATTGCTGCTTGTAGAAACGAAACGCGTCGAAAACTAAACGGGCTAGGCTACGTGGCGTTAGTGACATCACATTAGTTCAGTTTGAAGTTTAAACGGAATTGTCACTAGATATATTTTATTAATATTTTTATGTTTGCAATAACGCATGCTCTGTGGATTACAATACAAAATTAAAATTTACGGGAGGAAAAACTAAGGTCATGTGCGAGATTTGAACCCACGTCTATCCACCCCTATGGCTGGGGTATGCTCTAACCAATTGAGCTAACATGACAATGAGTCATAACTCAAATTTTCCTATCGTTATTTAACCATTGTATTTGGATATATTTTTGTATAACATTAAGTGTTTTTATAAAATATCCTTGAAAGCTATGATAGCTGAGTGGTAATGGCTATGAACTGTGCCTTGCCGCCGGACCAAGGTTCGATCCCTACCTCCAACTTGAGCTTCACCGTATGGTGGAAGAAAATTTTGCTAATCAAAGTCTGAGTCTCACCTCGCTAACTACCATTTAAGTAGAAAATCTGTCACCAAGCACCTAACAATGTGTTCAAGCAGCAGTCCTTGAAAGCCAGTAGAATAACAGTTATATGAGACTTAATAACTAAATGTCTCAGGGTTACGGGTGCAGTGCAGTTCGTCACTTGAAACAAAATGCATCTTTTATAGGCAGAGATTAACGCTTGACTTCAGGTGAGCCTCGTGCTTGTTCCATCAGAAAATAATAAGAAAACAGTAGATCCATGGTTCGAATCCCGCCGCGGGCTTGAGCTTCACCGCATGGTGGAAGGGCATTTTTGCGAATGCCCGCCTGGCTAGCGACCACGCTCAAGTTGAAAATCTGTCGCCAAGCACCTAACGGTGTGTTCCGGCAGCTGTCCTTGAGAGCCAGTAATTCTAGGTTAAGCCTGCTATCACCTTCGACCACATCATCACTTACCATCAGGTGAGATTGTGGTCAAAGGCTAACATATCAGCAAAAAAAATAAACGATATAATGATGTTTTCTAAAAAAGTGTTTTATATATTTGTTAGAATATATGGATTTATGGATACACGTCATCGTGAAATATTTTGATTCCTTTGATGTTTGATTAAAAATCGACAAGTGGAAGAAATTGAGTTTTCTTGATTTGCCATATTTGTTCAAATAAAGCGACTGACTTCTTCTACACATCGCCGCTTTTGGGGTAATAAAGCAAATATTCGTATTCGTCAACACGAGGAGATAGCGCATTAATTTATTCTCGGATAAGTAAAGTGCACATCAAGAGAAGTGCCCCCAATCACCATCATACCTACATGGACATATCAGGTTATGAAAAAATTGTATTACCTAAAAATGGAACCGACTTCAATACTCAAAAGTATTAAATAATTTGTTGAAGTCGGTACCATGATAGTTCAAAAGTACCTGTCATATAATATTGTGCGCATGGTACCGACTTCGACAAGTTATTTCAAACTTTTGAGTGTTGAAGTCGATTCCATTATAAGGTAAAAAAAAATATTAACTCCTTTTTAGTGACCATTGCTGCTTACGGGATCGATTGACATTCACTGTCAATGACTATATCATCAAGATACGAAAACACTTTTCAGTTATTGGAGTGTAACTGAAAAACGGCTAAACCGATTTTTATGAAATTTAAATTGAAACATCAGCTTACAAATAAAAAATGAATCATCAAAATTGGTTCACCCATTAAAAAGTTTAGAGGTAACAAACATAAAAACTGTAGAGCTCAATACCTCCTCCTTTTTTGAAGTCGGTCAAAACCAATTAAACGCTCGGTTAGGTTCCCTTATCAGATGTCTCCTCCTACTGTTGTTCACATCAGAGTACAATAAATGTAAAGATTAATCACTGCCTTCAACTGTCCAAAGCGGAAAACCAACGGCGCATATTCTGCCAATTCCACCGGACGAATGCCTTCGGCTTTTATTCGACGACGTGTGTAGAATATATGCCATCGTATTTTGTCGTGTCGGAAAACCAAAGGATTTATTGAAAGTTGTTCTTATATGATGAAGGTCGTATTAGAGTGGAATAAGACGATTTTCGGGAAATTCACGCCCTCGTGATTGCTGTAATATTTTAAGTGATTTTAGTGTTTCGGTTTTACATAATCCCTAAGGCATCTTCAGGATTGCAGTGTAAGATGTGGGTTTTTTTATAACTGACTTCCAGAAAAGGAGGAGGTTCTCAATTCGTGTGTATTTTTTTTAATGTTTTTACCTCAGAATTTTTGACTGGGTGAACCGATTTTGAAAATGATTTTTTTTTGTTTCAAAACTGATGCTTGTCGTTTGGTCCCATTTAAATTTTATCAAAATCGGTCAAGCTGTTTTTGAGTTACATTCCAACAACTGAAAAATATTTACCTATCTTGATGGTGTTGTCATTGACAATGAATTAAACCAATCCCGTAAGTAAAAATTTAACTGACTTCAACACTCAAAGTGCGAAATAAATTGTCGAAGTCGGTACCATGCGCACAATATCGTGATAGTAGGTACTTGTGTGTTGGTAGTGTAGATTGTAAGGAGTGTGGTACTTTGTGATCTTCCGTTATTTCAAACTTAGGTACCTTATTTCAAGATTAGTAGGAATGGTAGCGACGTTCCATTGACAGAAAGGAACACAACCTCCCCCAATGTGGGGGGTTTGCACTTAATCCCCACGCTTTGCACGCGGCTTGGGGATCGCAGTGTGAGATATCAGTCCCTTTAGATAATGCTGCCCCCCTTCTGCTGTTACCTTTAGTCGCCTCTCACGACACCCAAGGGTAGAGATGGTGGAGTGACGTTCTAGTCTGGAATCTCACGGCCCCGATTAAGACCCAGTAAATACATATAACTAAGTGTTCAAGTCGCGAAAGTCTTAAAGTTGCTATAAAATTTTGTCTGTGACAGGATAAGGAATAGTGTGATAAGGGAACGATGTGGTGTGAATGAGGAAGTAGTGACAAATATCGAGAAAGGCATGTTAAGATGGTTTGGACATGTAGAAGGAATGAATGAAATGAGATTGACTAAACAGGTATACGTGGGACAAGTGAACGGAAGTGTTGGAAGGGGAAGACCTAGGCGAACGTTCCGAAATCAGATTGAAGATGTTCTGAAAAAAGGCCCTAACCCGACGCTTAAGTATGAATGGCTTGATGAGTGTAGATGAAACGAGAGAGATATATCGTAGCAAGTGGAAATCTGTGGTCTCTGCCTACCCCTATGGGAAAGAGGCGTGATTTTATGTATGTATTATGTATGTAAAATTTTGTCTGTCAAATTAACCCATTCTACTCTCAGGTATCGAACCCAGTAGCTTGAGATACCGAAGCAACGTTAGATATACAGACAAAGCAATTCACAAAAATAGAATTTCGGCATCACTTACGTAATAATCAGGATATGTCACAAAGTTACTTAATTGAAATACATTTCTGATGCCAGTTAAATTTCATGTTAATATACCAAAGTTTTAGTAATGACATGAACATTATTCCGTTTAACTAAATGATATATTAAAAGGCTCTCTGCATGAGGAACGTTCTTATGAATAAAATAAATCGATTTCGGGAAGCAAATGGTTATAATACTATTTCTGAAATGTTTCTGCGCTCATTTGTTGAAGATTTGGAAGTACGTAATCGGTAGAATTTAGGACTTTTTGTTTCTTATGATCCCTTTGCGCGAGCGCTTTTAGTTTCGGGCCTTGCATTCGGAGTTATAAGGTTAGTGTTTATTGTTTTGAAGCGCTCGGAGCGAAGTTTGCTAAGTCATTCTGAATTGCCGTTCTGAATTGATCATCTTGAAAGCTAAGCAACGTCCACCTCGGTCATGACTTGGATGGGTGATCGCTAGTAACATTACTACTGAGCGCTTCCGTGCTTCGGAGGGCACGTTAAGCCGTCGGTCCCGGTTGTTGTCTTCGGATGGCAGTCGTTATAGCATGGTGGTAGGGCATTTTGCGACAGCCCGCCTGGCTAGCTACCACCCTCAGTAGAAAATCTGTCATCAAGCACCTAACGATGTATTCCGGTAGCAGTCCTTGAGAGCCAGTGAAATAATAGGTACACGAGATTTAAACTCTATGTCTCAAGGTGACGGGCGCAGTGCAATTCGTGACTTGTGACGAAATTTGTTATAGGCAGAGGCTTCCGCTTAACATCAAGTGGGCCTCGAGCTTGTTCCGTCACAATTACATTATTTTTTTTAAGCCTGATTTGTTAACCTTTGACCACAATCTCACCTGATGATAAGTTATGATGTGGTCGAAGATGTTGTTCAGGCTAACCTAGAATTACTGGCTCTCAAGGACTGCTGTCGGAACACACCGTTACGTGCTTGGCGACAGATTTTCAACATGAGGGTAGTAGCTAGCCTGGCGGCTATTCGCAAAGTGCCCTACCACCATGCTATAATGACTGCCATCCTAAGACAACAACCGGGACCGACGGCTTAACGTGCCCTCCGAAACACGGTAGCGCTCAGCTTCATATATACAAAGTGCTCGAGCTATATAACTAAGTCTTATTAAGTGTAAAAATTGTAGTACAGACATTTTGACTGATGGAAGCGCACACATCAAATACACATATTGCGTAGGTTTCCAGCTTCAGTTTATTGACAGGAAAAAAATCTGGTTGCGACTTTACGTACACTTACCATAAATTAATCTAATAATATATATTTTTTTAATTTAATGGTTACCTTTTGTGTCCAAGATATTGTTCAGGCTAACCAAGAATTACATACTCTCACACAACTGCCGGAACACAGCATTAGGTGCTTATCGTCAGATTTTCTACTTGAGTGTGGTAGCTAGGCAGGCGGGCATTCGCAAAATACCCTACCACCATGCATCCTGCAAAGTTCAAATTTCGCAGAGTTCATGACCCACCGTTATGCAGCCACCATCAAGCCCGCATTCAAAATTATTGAGCGATAAATTCAAAACACTCGTACATAAAATACCATCATGAAATTATAGCATCTCTTGAGAAACCAAGTTGTTCGTTGGACATAAAATTTATATGATGGACCGTAGTGGCTATAGCGTTTGATTGTATTCAATGGCGTCATATCAGTGGCTTGGTTGCTTTGCTTACTTTGATGCTGAAATAACAATAAGTAATCCTTTTTAATATTTTTATGTTCGCAATAACGCTTGCTCTGAATGGATTACAATACAAAATTATAATTATTAAATATATGTGCGGGATTTGAAACCACGACCATCCACCCCTTTAGCCGACGTATGATCTAACCAATTGAGCTAACATAATGATGAGTCATAACTCAAATAAAAAAATCCTATCGTTCTTTAACCATCGTATTCGGCTGGAGTGACATCTATAGTTCAACTTACGTTGTACTACAAACAAGACTAATTTTGCAATTAGCTTTAAACTTGTTAATGGTGACCCAACCCTATAATTTTAACATTTAAAAATTTACGAGTGGATATAAAAAAAAAAAGATTTCCTCTTGTAGGTTTGTAATTTTGTAAAATAAATAATCCTCTTCCTAGCTTCATCACTTTTACGTCAAGTCTGTACAATGTTTTCTATTAAATAACAAGAACAAATTCTACGCATGCTTTAATTTGGTTTATGGCCAACAAATAACCTAAAGCCAATAAAATAATTGGATATTCTCTGTTCAGAGTTGACGAGTGAAAGAGGCCTCTCTGTCACTCCTTACCGAATAATGTGTTTTGCACTTTCCAAATAAGTTCAATTGCCTACCTCTATTTTTAATTGAAAGCATATGTTGACATTTATATGTACCTAATTTGAGGCTCGATTCACGGTAAAGAGAATAATACAATTTTATCCACTTCTATGAGTTTCAGCATATCTCTACTATCTCATTGTAAAAAACTCAGTATGTAACTGAACCGTTAATAAATATATTAAGAAAAGGAAATATATTTTTAACAAAGTATGTGTTAAGAAATATTAATTCTTACAAATTTATATTTTAACTCTTTTTTCTCCAGTTTTGTTTTCGTGTGGCAGAAAATAGTTTGAAATTGTACGAGTATTATTATATTAGTGCTTTTTTTTATTGCCCTTACCTGATAGAAAAAGGTCATCATCGCTGGACTTTTGCAACACCAGCAGCAATGCCAACGCACTTATACTTAATAGGCAAAAAGTTGGCTCGAAAAAGTACAATTATTATGTTCATTGTTTCCATTGCGACAGAACTATCCATTATTTAACGGAAACCAGTTCAAACCGAATTTAACTAGTTGCCAAAGTTGGCATCGACTCAAAAATTAAAGGGAAGCGGTGAATCGTATTATCTTGAGCGTTGGAATCATCACACATAACTGAAAATGTAATGATATGTAGTCGTAATATGTAGTTAGGACTTCAAATCATCCTTCTCATTTGCACTGCCCATGAATCTGCAATGAATTATAGGCTGTCTAAATTCTTTTATCATAATATTCTATATATTTCGTAGTATTTTGTTAATACAAGCATACCGTCTGATAATAAATAAAATTAAAAAAATCTCTCTGGCCATATATTATCGACACTTTCCAAAATTGTATTTGAAGGGGTTGTCGTTCCTTACAGTCAGGAAGTTAAGAATCTTGGGGTTATACTTGACAATAATCTCTCATGGAAACCTCATTTAGCATCTATAAGCCGTAAAATCTTTGCTTCCGGTAGCTCTCTTAGAAGGCTACGTAATTTTCTTCCTACTGCCACTAAAGTTACGCTCGCACAATCTCTACTTTTGCCCATTCTTGACTATGCCGATGCCTGCTATCTCGATCTTACGGAGGAACAGTTAAATAAGCTTGAGCGTCTCCAGAATTACTGTATAAGATTTATTTTCGGTCTTCGAAAATATGATCACGTATCTCAATTTCGTACAAGACTCAAGTGGCTGCCTATTCGTCTTCGCCGGGATACTCACATTCTGTCTCTTCTTTACAACATTTTATTTAATCCCTTTACCCCCCTCTATTTGAAGGAACGTTTTAAATTCCTGCATTGCTCCCACTCGTGTGACCTTAGATCATCTGAAAACCTTACGCTGAATTTGCCAAGCCATCGAAGTGACTTCTATGGCAGCTCTTTTAGTGTTCAGGCTGCGCGACTCTGGAATAAGCTTCCGGTTAGTATAAGACAAGCTCAGTCTATTGCTGTATTTAAAAATCAAATTAAAGACCATTATTTATCTACTTTACCATTTCATTGAATTTTAGTCTGTATCCGTAATGTTTAACGGTATGTAGTATTTAGTATTAAATAGTATATGTATTTAGTTTTATAGTATGTAGTATTGTGTATGTTTATGTATTATATATATTTATCTGTTATAGTACCTAATTAGTATTTATGTACAGAATTTAAGCATTTGATTTATTTAAGTAGATATAATATGTAATAAATTTATTGTGTTCGCCAACCTCTCTGACTCCTTAAACGATCTCCATCCAACGGTTGACTGGAAGATATCGCTTTAAGCGATAAGTCCGCCCTTTGTACTTTAGTTTTAAGTTTTTCTAGTTATTTGTATGTTTCTATTGGTGTACAATAAAGTGTTTTGTACTGTGTTTTTGTATTGTATATTTAGGGTACCGTACTGAAAAACTGAATTCTATTACTAAGCTACAGTATCTGTATGCTTTATCTATCTCCATGCCAAATTTCATGAAAATTGGTAAAACCGTTAGAGCGTGAAGAAATGACAATCATACATTCACATTCAAAAACTTTCCCCTTTATATAAGTGTGAAATGTGATGGCGAATTGACTAGTAAATAACAATAATAAAAAAAGTTCAAAAGGGGTTCCCATGTAATAACATATTTTTTACTGCTTTTGCAGTTGTAGTGTTATTTAATAATGATAATAGGTACATGAAAGCGTTAAACTCGGTGTGCCTACAGTGCAAAATCTAACATGTTTTGAAGCGCTCGTAGCGAAGTCTGCTTAGCCGTTCTGAAACGATCAGCAAAGTTAAGCAACGTCCGCCGCGGTCAGGAGTTGGATGGGTGACCGCTGGTGACATTACTACTGAGCGCTTCCGTGCTTCGGAGGGCACGTTAAGCCGTCGGTCCCAGTTGTTGTCTTGGATGGCAGTCGTTACAGCATGGTGGTAGGGCATTTTGCGAATGCCTGCCTGGCTAGCTACCACCCTCAAGTAGAAAACCTGTCACCAAGCACCTAACGGTGTGTTCCGGCAGCTGTCCTTGAGAGGCAGTAATTCTAGGTTAGCCTGAAGAACATCTTCGACCACATCATCACTTACCATCAGGTGAGATAGTGGTCAAAGGCTAACCTATTGAGCATAAAAAAATGTAATCAAGCCAGGCTCACTCCGCACTTTAGGTATAAAGCTACAGGTACCGTGTATCTGTTGGGTCAGGATTATTCTACAGTATACGTGCCACGTCAGAAGAGATCAGAGCTATGCGTCACTATGCGATAGAAAGAGAGATGCCTTGTAGGTGTATATAAATATTAGGTACTCGTGCTTCGTGAGCTGAAGTGCATTTTAATGCTTCGTAGCTAAGAGTCGCTTTTTTGTTGGAGTGGCTTAGCGGAGTGACTTATCTTTCTGGACCCTTTTATTGTGTGGTATATCACATAGAATTAACAAAAATTACCCAAATTTTGGTCAGAACTTGCTAGTAAGTAATATTAGATTAATGACATTCGTCGAGTTCGAGAATGACAACGTCATTTGTGGAGTGCCAAAATGCCGAATTTTGGGGGTTCGATCACCGGTTTACCGATATGGAATTCTATTGACGAAGAAATTCACAGTCTGTTATCAGAGAACACTGCCTTGCAGCACACAATAGGCCTGCCCCTTATGACACGTGATTTAAACATGTACAAAATACGATAAGGCCAATTTCACCATCTAAGGCTTATACGCTGATTACTTGATATTATTATGGTCTACTAAAATTTGACGGGCTTTTGCTGTCATAGAACATCAAACCTACTGGCGATTTTTGTTGAATTCTTGTCATGGACAAAGTAAAACTCATTGAGTTAATTTTTATGACATATAATAGCATTGTGTACAAAGAAATAGTATTTTATCGGCTGGAGCAGTGTTCATATATATTTATTGATTATAGAGCCATATGTAGGCCTATATACATATAACATACATAAAATCACTTCTCTTTTCCGTAGTCGTAGGCAGAGACCACAGATTTCTACTTGCTACGATTCTAATAAATCTCTTTCGCTTCATCTACACTCATCAATCCTTTTATGCGTATGCGTTGGTTTAGGGTACTCCTGACCTGGCCTTCTTTCAGAACGTCTTCAATCTGATTTTGGAACGTTCGCCTCGGTCTTCCCCTACCAACACTTCCGCTCACTTGTGCATACCGTACCTATATAATTATGATTGTGTATTTGTACTTATACATATATATATATATATATATATGTATATATATATATATTTAATCTTGGATTATATATTTACAGCTATACATGGGTTATTGGAAAAATGCTAACAACCTCTTAGACTTCTGCTAGTCCTAACAAACATTTAGAGATTAATTAATACCATGATAAATATTTTTTAAATTGTATCATCACTAGTGACAGAAGATTAAGGATAAATATTAACGTATAGTTATGCCCTAGTACAGTGAAATTGGCAGATCAGATGATCTGACTATACCGTTGATTCAACCACATGACATCCGGCGTATACTCGTACTGTGCGGAATTTCCGTTGAAATATATGACAGAATGATCGAAACTATGGTCTACTAGCTATCTGGGCGCGGCTCCGCCCGCGTGTATGTCGGTTATCGCGTAAAAACATTAACCTCTTTTTGCGCAGTTGGATCTAAACTATGTTTTTTCCCGGGTCGCAAACTATTTCCATACCAAATTTCATTCAAATCGGTCCAGTAGTTTTGGCGTGAAAGCGTAACAGACAGACAGACAGAGTTACCTTCGCATTTATAATATTAATACTGATCTGACTAATTTATTCACTCAAGTTATCCCGTATTATTTACTGAAATAAGTAAAATCCACGTTATTTTATGTGCTAAAAATAATCTCAGGTTTAAAGGTAAGAGACTATAAATATTGAGTTAAGGCTCCAAGTTTTTGTTTGACTTTAATTGATTATAAAGCTGATGACGAATACTTACATCGCGTGTGTGGGAAGAGAGTGTTTCAAATATGGAATCCTGTACGTAACGAAATTTCAAAAGTACGAGACGCAAAATATCTTGCTGCCATGTAGACACGTCTTAAACAGCTTGAATAATATATTAAATTGGTGTTTATATGAAATGTGTTTAAAACATGTATTTCCGATATGTTTCTTCATCCCATGTAACAGGAAGCGAACCTATCACATTATATCAGGCACGTGCCAGATTGGTACTGAAAATTTCATGGTCAGAAAAACCAAACCAGATACAAAATCCAGGTTTTTTTCATTGATTCAAGAAGAGAGCATAATATTCCCTGCTCAAAAGTTGCGGCAACGCTTCCGCAAGACCTCTGGTATTGGGGATCACTTACTACCTACTCGTTTATCACTGGTTACCTAATCGTTTGCTCCAATACCCTATAAAAAGATCAAGATTCCAAAGAATACTTCACCGATAGACCAACAAAGCCGATATAGTTTTAAATTAATTCATTATAACGATTTATCCACGCCATAATTAACTGTTCAAGTTTACATAATTAAGAATTTAAAAGGGATTATGGAGCTAAGAAAGACTTTTTGGTAACAAGAGCTTTCGTTAATTAAATACATCTCTGTTACCAAAAACTTTGCTATTGCGTAATTAAAATATATTCTTTGATGTTGAATGTTTATTTTATTTTAAATGTTTCAACTTTTAGTCTATTCAGCATAATTACTTCTTAACTTTAACGTGTACACAAGTAAATGTGTAAATAAAGTGTTATTTTATTTGTGTTGCTTATTGCCCGTGGGGTGCTGGGTTAGAATTACACCTCCCCATATCATCCCGTGAGTGTCGTAAGAGGCGACTAAGGGAAAAATACTGGAAGGTGAGTAGCAGCGCCTTCAAAAGAACTGCCAACTTACACTGCAATCTCCAAGACGCCTGCCAAGCGTGGGGATTATGGCGAATTCCCCCATAGTGCAGGAGGCTGTGTTCAGCAGTTGACAATCCGGCTGATACAGTACCACGAACTATATATAACTCTACAGCTCCTAAAATTAAACCATTTAGACGATCTACAAGCCATTGCACACTCACAATGAGTCCAAATTCTTCAGCCCACTACCAGTTGGCAGCGAGCCCAGCTTGCTGTTAACATTGCTCCATTGGATTGCAATGCTTATTTGTTAAGCCAAATAGATGCCAGCATTTTATCACGCGTTGCATCGACCAAGCGCTCTGATAAGTTTTGGAAAATGAGCTCCCGGCTCCTACGACCCAGGCTTAACCTGTTACCATTCTCTATCAAATCCTCTAACCAACAGGTGAAACAATGACCAAAATCTAAACTCACCGGAAAAGAGGCTTCAGCTAAACTAAATACATAATAAATAAGAAAAGATTTTCTCATACGAAACTTAGTCGTTTTATCGCAGCGCCCAAGTTTTAATGAGAAAAATCTATAAAATACCGAGAGAGTTTTATGGCTCCTAAAATGAACAGTCCTCCCCAACAATAGAGTTGAAATAAGTTACATTCAATTAAATATATCTTTATGGGTTGCTAACTCACCCAGGACAGCCGTAGCAATGTTTTACTTGAACGTACAGTGGTATTTTTAATGGCTTAATGTGGTTTAAAGTTAAGCTGCAAATTTTTTTTAATGGTGTGTTTACTCATTTGAGACAATGATTGATTGATTTTTCATGGTGGCATTCTAATGCATACCTTTTCATTTGAGTAGAAAATCTTGTTGTTTGTGCCGGAAACTGTCTTTGATCGGAACTGGTTCGACTGCAGCTGCCGTTGTGCCTGTACGACAGTTTCGACTACATCATCACTTACCATCAGGTATGATTGTGCTCAACGGCTAGCCTGTCAGCAGTATGATATTTTTATATATTATTGAGTGTTGAGACAAACAAGTAACCTCCGTGATGGTAAATGTCTCACGCCAGCCCTTTTTATAGTTTCAGTATCACTATCATTGTATTTAATGATACTGCACTGCGCTCGTCACTTCAGGACATTATTTATTATGTATCATCTTCATCATCAGTGGGAAAACGTCCACTGTTGATCAAAGGCCTCCCTCAAAGATTGCCACAACGAACGGCAATAAGCCGCTTGTTACCACTAACCATTGGCTACCCGCGACTTTCCGCCAGTCCCGTCAGTCCACCTAGTGGGGGGCCTACCAACTCTCATACCATTATTATGTATCGTTTGCCCAATAATTCACTTACTACATTGTCCTACAGTGTGGTAGAATACCTGAAACTGTGGTGGTACCCACCAAAGCAAACTCTTGCTTTAGAGACCTACCATCTGGTATATTGATTTGCTATATTGAAATAAACATTAGAGTTAAATAATAAATGATAAAATTTTAACAACGAAATCATTGGAAAAGTAATTACAAATCGCAAACACGGTCCTTTCACACCCTTAACGTATTTTATAATAATCACAACCCTCAGAACGGATAATTGGTTTTTGAAAACCGAATCCCTTCCGTTTAAATCCTCATGATCTCAATCCGGCCATCGACTTATTTTATACGGAATTAAACTGGCTTTATACGACGCCTTTTTAAGGACAGAAATTCAATCCGATCGTACCCGCACATATTTTCTGAAGGCGTTAAAGCCCTGAAGTCCCAGCAACCATACTGGATCTACCGCAATAAACTTTCAAAGGATCCAGAACGGAAAGAGAAAATTCGAAGTCGCATACCTTCATTACTTAAACTTTAACGTCCGTGAAACATTGCCACTTAAAGAGAACTGAGAATTTCAATTTTAGGTCAGTACTTCCGAAGGGCTTAGACAGACGCCATTACTACAAACCTTGACAAACATTGGTTACGCCCTTTTCGCCTATAAAAGTAAAATATGGGCCGACCGCGTGACGTCTTGGGATTTTCTGCTCTCCTGGTAGGAAAAACGTTGAGAAATGAAGGCTTCATCGATTTTTGCAGCGGTTTTATGGCTCGCATAAAATTGTTTTTCGCGTAGGTGACTTTCAAAATAGCGGTGTTTATGTTTATTTCGGAGCTTGTAAAATGCGAGATAGTTTTTGTATTCTTATTTACCCGCAAAACAAACAAGTTATTTTATTGGTTATATAAAATTATCGTCGTACTACAAGTAAAATAGCAATACAATAGACTTTTAAGGTTACATGTAATTAACAAACCTACTTGCGTTTATAGTGATGGACAAGCTTATTACTGACAAAACATATCAACCTTTGGTCTGGTGAACTATTACTCCAAAACGACGCGTGCCGTCTGAAATCACTACAGCAAAGGCTTTCAGAAACAAGATAACGACGTTACTTTGCAAAGCCTCTTTTTGAAATAGTACGACGTTTTTCTAAGAGCGTGTGCCAACTTCTCGCGTGCAACGCGAGCATTGAAAATGACAGTTACTCGAAAAATCGCTGTAGAAGCGAGATATCTACTTTGTCTTTTTCCTAAAATGCACTTAGCATTTACTGGTAATATTTCAGTGTCGTGTGCACTTAATAATATATGAAGCTCGTGTTATTGGCAGTTTAATGGATACTAAGGCTCATTGAAGTTTTAACGTGGAGGTATTGATGTAAAATATTTAAGTTAGAACTTTTTACTTTGTTCATCGCGTCGGATAGTTATTTAATTTGCGGTTCGCGTTGGAAGATTATGGAATAAGAATATTATAATATAAAAAAAAAACATAGGTTGTTGAGACGACGCATATTTTAGCTATGACCGCGCATAACTTTTTGTTCGTTCATCCAATCTCAAGAATATTTGTTAGGTATAGTAAGTCAAGTAAATTGGTCATTATGTTACGCTTAAGATAATAGTGGCTAAGAAAGTAGCTAAACATTTCCAATGAAAAAATGTACCCTTTATTCATGAAAATAAAGTGTTGAAACAAAACAGAAAAGCACAATATCAATGAGAAATATATAAACACCCCACGGTTCCAACCCTGTCGACAATGATTTAAACGATTGCCGTACTAGAATGCATTAATGTGTTTAGGCTTGATGGAGCACTGGATCAAGTGAAATTACTGGGTGAATAAGACAAGAGAACTAACGTCTCGGAGTGACGAGCACAGTACAGTAAAGCAGAACGTGACACTGCAACTGTAATACAAATACCATTGCATTTTGTATTTATAATATTGATGCGAAAAAAATAAAAAGTCATAACAGTCGTTAACACATGGTGGCAGAGGATGCTGTGAATACCTACCTGGCTAGCTACCACCCTCAGGTAGAAAATCTGTCGCCACCTATCGATGTATTCCAGTACAGCTGTCCTTGTCGCCACTAATTTTAGGTTAGCCAGAACAATATATTCGACCACATTATCACTTAATATCAGGTGAGATAGTAGTCAAACGTAGTCTATCAGCTGTAAATGAATAATAAAGAAACGAATACAAAATGGTGCAGATAATCATAACCTCTCACTTGTACACTATTGCCGCAATAGTTTTTTTTTTTTTTTATGTCTGATAGGTTAGCCTTTGACCACTATCTCACCTGACGGTAATTGATGATGTGGTCGAGGATGTTGTTCAGACTAACCTAGCGTTACGGGCTCTCAAGGACAGCTGCCGGAACACACAGTTAGGTGCTTGGCGACAGATTTTCAACTTGAGGGTGGTAGCTAGCCAGGCGGGCATTTGCAAAGTGCCCTACCACCATGCTGTAACGACTGCTATCCTAAGACAACAACCGGGACCGACGGCTTAACGTGCCCTCCGAAGCACGGAAGCGCTCAGTAGTAATGTCACCAGCGGTCACCCATCCAAGTCATGACCACGGCGGACGTTGCTTAACTTTGCTGATCGAATCAGAATGGCTAAGCAAACTTGGCTACGAGCGCTTCTAAAGAGGCTAGAGGTAATGATATCTGTGCCATTATATATTTCTTTCTTAAATATCTAACTGGTCTAACACAGGTCCTAAAATCTACAGGTCATCCAAAACCATAACATTACTTACAACCAAGTCAAAGCTATCAGCTCACGTAAGTATCAGCTAAAATAATGTCGAATAACCTAAAATCTCTTAACAATTTTGTTGCCGACCGACCTCTTTTAGTACTGGCTGATTTTCTACCTCTTTTGATACTGGCTGTTTTATATAATTTGACATAAGAAAAAGAACTTATTTTGAGTAGTATGTAATAGTGTTTTATTTTGAGTGATGTTGTAAAAAAGTATTTTTCCGTAAAATAAAATGTATATTGTGCTTTTTCCTTTAGTTATCATTTTATAGATCAGTTTTCCGCATCGCCGACCGACCTCTTTTAGTACTGGCTGATTTTCTACCTCTTTTGATACTGGCTGTTTTATATAATTTGACATAAGAAAAAGAACTTATTTTGAGTAGTATGTAATAGTGTTTGATTTTGAGTGATGTTGTAAAAAATGTATTTTTCCGTAAAATAAAATGTATATTGTGCTTTTTCCTTTAGTTATCATTTTATAGATCAGTTTTCCGCAACGGTTTCAAATTTCATAAATTGTGTGTTAATTATCTAATTCACCCTCAAAATGATCTTTTCAATCAATATTTCAACTAATAATTGGATTAAAATTGAAATTTAAGATTCCCTAAAGCCCCTTCCAAAATGTAATTTGATATAGGGCCGAGCAAAGACCCCATAACCCCATAATTCACTTCTTAGAAATTACTTTAAAAGTTGACCTCACAATTTGTGTCACGAAATATGACTTATGCCTGAAGCCAGTCAAGCGGAGTAATGAAGTTTTATGCTCACGAAATGGACTTTATTGTAATGGAATAAGAACTTCCAATTTACTGAGTGGTTGAAATAATTGAGTTTTGCCGTCAAGAATTAAGTACATACATTTGTTCAACTTGAACTGATCCAGTGGGTTCAACTACTGTAGTTAGGCGAACGAGTCAGCTCCTTCACCTTTCTATGTAGGTGTATTAATATGTTGATGCTATGCTTATTCAAATCCTAGGAGTTCCAATACATTATTAGTATAGGTTAAAAAACAGAAATATATTGTTTTGAACGAAAAAATATATTGAATCGTTGCTCAATTTCCATTACTTGTTTGCTGATAGATGGCAAAGTATTTTTTTTGTCTGCATGTTTGGATTTTTGTGAGAGGGATTAATGATAAAATCTCTTTGTTCTAATTTGTCAACTTGTATTGCTAAGAATTATGTATTATTTGTATTTAAATTATTATAATGCTTAATGTACTCACTTTACATTAAGCATAATGATATTTGTAATTTTATTAAAATATTTACTTTAAATATGATTTAATTTGTACTGTATAATTATTATTTATCTGTGTTAAATATCTGACATTATATATTCCAATGCGTAGGTATTAGAATTTTCAATAATTAAGTAATATAATTGGTGTCATCGTTTTATTTATAAATAAATAAATAAAATAAATAAACTACTTGGATGATATATAAATGTTTAAAGTGTCATAATACTATGAATATTTTTGGTAGAATCTCGCCACCATACTTTGTTTATATGACATTTTTTATTATTATAATTAAAATGTATAGAAGACACTACAAGACCTTATCGAGCAAAATATAATATTGGTAGATAGAATCCAATTTTATTAATATGATAAGCAAGCATTACACCGCAGTCTCACCTGATGGTAAGTGAAGAAGCGATCGACATTGGAACATGTTTCAGCAGATACCTTTTAACAGAATGTTTGATCTCCCTTTTTACTTCTTTGAGGACTGAATATAATATTTTAAATATTATAATATTTAAATATTATATTTTAGAGAGTTTAAAAGGATAATATTCGTTTACCGTAGATATGACAGTTAAATTGATTGATATGAATCAAATTTTACAAATGTTGTTGTGCGACGCTTTAAAATTACTCATGAAAAAATATTGAATTCGTATAAAACGTGACCATGATCACTGCAAAGTGTTTGAAACGTCGGGACAAAAATAATGACAAATATACGCGATTTAAACCGTTTAACTAAGTATATATTGTTCAAGTAAATATTAATTTCAAATGTCCAAATTTATTTTTCAAATCCAACATTTGCAACTTTATCAATTTGTGCGTAACTTTGGTGTTTAGTCTATTTCAGGCCACTCATTCGGGAAAGTACAGGTTTCATGAAATCGTATCTTATATTAATTAAAACGTGATTAAATATTTTTCGCCTATATGTACACAAAGCATCTTCAAGAAGTCTTACTCTTCAAGAAAGGTCGAGAATAGCAGAACATTTTAATGAAATTGTCACTAATTTTTTATACGTTTTATATATATTATAGGAATTCATACGATTTTTGCTTAGCACGCTAAAGTGCTTGTAGAAATATTAGGAAATATTTATTTATCTTTTCTTAGTCTTTATTATTATTAACTCCATAGTTTAATTCCGTTAAGCAATCGCCTTTCATAACAGTTGTTTAATTATTACAATATGCAATATTTGCTAAATCCTCAGAAATTACAAATTTGGTTTTGTCAAGCTTTAGTTGTTATATTGCCTTATTTCTTTGTAGTACGTAATATAAGTATTGTTGAACTAACAATACAAATAAATAATAATAAAAGAAATATGGAATGTGTATATCATAAAAGGACCCTTTTATTAGCTTTGTTACCTTCCATTAGTCTCACAAAAAAATCCTCGCAATCTACTGCTTTCTATACCACTCAACTAAAAATAAAGATGTGAACAAAAACAACTATAATTCCTACACAAAGGCGCACCCGAAAAGCTTATGTGTACCTACATAAACAAGTCTCCTCCAATGAAAACACTCTCAAAGTATACTCGAGCAAGTTTTTTTAGTAAATACGTGAAAAAAAGATTTGATAATGAACTGTATTATAGCTTCCATATTTTCAAGGATTTGTAGTGGTTTGGTATGGTTGTCTTTATGTAAGACGGATTTAAAGTTCAGTATTACTTGTGAATCAGTATTAATTTTGAGGATACTCCAAATGGTAAATCGGAACTCTATCAATATCACTTATAGTGTATACCTGTCCACATGTACATGTAAACGAAATAAGTTACATTTCAGATATTTAAGACACCTATTTCTGTTTAGTATGTTCACTTAAGTTCAATAAGCAATTACTTTAGATACATTTTAATTGTGGTCAAGTATATGGAACTATCAGATTTTGGTAAAATTTACAAAAGAAAATGGTGCAATTCAGAAATAATTTAACTAAAAACTGCTGTTACTTATTGAGATATAAAATCCGAACCACGAAAATTCAGTGTGTTCCTGTTAGGAAGCCGAGTTAACTCGGCTTCGAAAACTGAATCGTAGCCGAGTTATATGGGCTTCCTAACAGGAACACACTGAATTTTGTATCTCAATAAGTAACAGCAGTTTTTAGTTAAATTATTTCTGAATTGTACCATTTTCTTTTGTAAATTTTACCAAAATCTGATAGTTCCATATACTTGACCACAGTTAAAATGTATAGTGTGTGCACGAATTGTCTAGACCGCATACAATCTCTTATACAGATTAGCAGTTTTCTAGCAGAAGTTTTTATTCTACCTACAAAATTAGATACGTAACGGGTTATTAATGGCCGGCCTTAGGCGGAATGCATCTCTGAATTCAGAGACGTAATTTACAATCTAAATTATTGCAATGTTGCCTCGCACGTGGGTATCTTACAATTATTTTCGGCTAAGAAGTCTAGAGTTTTTAGATTGCTCTAAAATATATATAACCTGAAAAAATCTGAACATGTGTGGAGCATAATTAAATTGTGTCTAATTCTAGCCTTCCTGAATTCAAAGTATGAATTAAGAGAGATTTTCCAACTTTATGAGGCTGGTCTAAGAATTTTTAGTTTATTAATTATCAGTTACTATGTCTAATAAGTAATTACACAACCGATATATCAATAACCTAAACATATAAGTTGATTAAAAGTAAAGTAAACATACATGATGTTATAGTTGATCTATTAACATTTTATCAGCCTGAATTTTTTAATTTGATGATTAAACAACCAAAGCTAAAAAGAAAATAAAAAAGTAAAACGTGAAATCGATTTTTAATTTCTTTGTTTTCTTATTCAATGGACACCTATAAATACATAGGTAATAAAATATCACAAAATCATATAAAAAATGGGAAGGAATTGTTATTTTGATAAATCATTTTTTTAGTTTATTCGCTTAGCGAGCATTAATGTGAAATTCTAATAATAGAGCTTTATATTGTTAAAAAAAGATTACTCCCGCAAATAAGTCACATAAATCCGACTATAGTTTCAATCAAATCCAGTGGCCTTTTCCAAGGCGTTGTCATTCGGGATATTGGCGTTTTTCCTTTAATAAGAAATAATCTGTATTATTTTCCCATCATATAGGCCATGGGGTGCCAGGCTCGAATGTCATCCCCCCATCGCTACCCGTGCGTGTTGTAAGAGGCGAATAAGAGTAAAATTCCGGAAGGTGGGATGCAGCGCCTTGTAAAGAACTGCTATCTGAAACTGCAAAACGCCTCCCAATGGATTCTGGTAAACTCTTAATGAGCTGTGTTCAGCAGTGGATATGCCGTATGTTACAGTACAGTATAAAGGCAAGATTATTCTTTCAATATTTTAAATGTATGAGCTATTTATTACTAAGTAATTAGGTAGTAAGTATTACAAGTTACGGATAAACAGAGGTTTTTTAACACCCATAATCTACGGATTTGTTTTGGCCTGGGCACAGTTTCAAACTTCTAAGAGTAAAGGCTTTTTTTACTTTTATAAAATGCTCTAAATTCTGAATCAAATTCAATTTTAAACTTTCCTTCTACATTTTAGCTGCCTTAATATTCTTGCTACGAGTAATTTCTTGCAATATCCCCATTTTATACCCGTTTGAATCATAGTTTGAACTGCGGATTTTATCACATTAGTAACATGTGTTCAGTTCGTATAAGAGAGCTTTGACATTTGGCTCTTTTTGACTATCGATACTGTGATGTATAAGGCATTGGATAAGGAAAGTATTTTTTGCTTTTCTTTATTTTTTTCCTTGGAGGCTTGTCAATGACCATGTCAGCCTCGTAAGTCTCACATCCTGTTTATAGCTTACTACTTTAACTAGGACCCGTAATCAGTGGTTTAATTATTATTTATCATTTTGTAGGTACACACAGACAGTACTTAGGTACCATCAATTTCAAGGTGCTGACTGTCTAGACACCTGTATGTAACAGTCCGCTAGCCCTAAAAATAATAAAAACCTGAAATATTATATATTACAGTGTAGGTGTAAAAAGTAACCCCATAATACATTTGAATTTATTAATCTGTCAGGTCACTAAAGGCAAAAAAAACTTTCGTCGTGTCCAGGCTAACCTAGAATTAATGGTTCTCAAGGACAGCTGCCTGAACACACCGTTATGTGCTTGGCGATAGATTTCCTATTTGAAGGTTGGTAGCTAGCAAGGCAGTCATTCGTTAAATGCCCTACCACTATGCTATAATGACTGCCATCTTAAGACTACCGACGGCTTAACGTGTCCTACGAAGCAAAGCTTAGTATTAATGCCATTAGTGGTCATCTATTTAAGTTATGACCGCAGCCGACGTTGTGATCGGTGAAAAGCGGCTAAGCGAACTACGCTGCGAGCGCTTTGATTGATAATAGTATAACAGCAAAAATTAAAACAGCCCAAGTATGGGCCAGATCCTCCGGGTAAAAATCTTAAATTGTAAGTAATAAATAATTAGTTTTGGTTCTTTCTGTGTTAAATATAACTCGTGGTGTAATAGGCAAAACTTTGCACGTTGCCGGTTTTTTATGTACTTCTTTTCGCTTATTAACGTGTCTTTCAATACAAAGCACAGCAATGTAATATAAGAACTTGACTAATGTATGAAAAAGATAGAAATCACATCTAGAAGTCTACCTCTAGGTTACCCAGTAATTCTTGGTTATCCTCAACAACATCTTTGACCACATCATTACTTACCATCAGGTGAAATAGTAGTCTAAGGCTAGACTATCAGCTATAGTTAAAAAAGATAAAAGAACCTAAATTATTTTTCAATTACATAATACCACAAAATACACAATACCTTTTACATTAGAAAACAAACTTTATTATAAAATCTATTATTAATTATATTATTGTGAGTTCTACCTACTACTGCGACAGAATATCGACATTTCCAAGTCAGGACAGCGTAACGACATACCGAGGTCGAAAATTCATGCAAGTTAAGTAGCAAGCAGGCTTTGACCTGATATATGACTCTTCCTGACATTCGACATTGTGATATATGGGGGAGTTAACTTAGTTTTGTTACTTAATGTTTTTTGTGTTAGAATTCTCGTCGTATTTGTTCGATAATAAGGACGATAATACTGTGGAGTATTTTCAGTTCAGCAGAATATCAATGCAACGTAGTATCGAGTTGAATTGAATAGAATAAATAAGCCACGCTTAAGCCGATATATTTATACCGAGCTTGGACTTATCTTTGTATTAGCTTAGAAGAAGTGATCAAAATAACATGTTCAGGTATGGTTAAATACGCATAGTGGCGCCAGCTTTTGACAAAGATCTCGTATTAAAACATAGTGATTTTATAATTAACTATTTCATGTTAAATGCTTAAATAAAACTGATCTATCGTTTGTGATGAAGCTTTATTTATTCTAGCGTAGTTTCAACAGATGCATATATGTGCTTATCAGAAAAATACATTATATTATCTATGCTAAAGAATAGACGCTACCAATATGAAAAAAATATAAAAAAGATTTGCTACGTTTTGCAATTTGATTAAAAATGTGAGTTAGTAGAACTATAGCAATAGATTTACCAGTTGATATATCTTTTTATCAGTAGTCCTTTTCGGTAGGTACCACCTCAATGTCGGATATTTTGCCCGGAAGCAGTTGCGTGCAAAAACTACTGCTACTGTGCTTAAGTATGAAGGGCACTGTATGAAGTCAAATGCAAGAAAGAGATAAGAACAAACGCCTAGAGTGATGAGTGCAGTGTCAAGCAAAACGAGGACGATGACACTGCCATGGACAGGGTTGACGCTAAATATTCTATGTGTATTAGAACACTTTTTCTTCTACATATAACCGAAAGATATAACTACGTCTTCGTTGTTTGTTCTATTTATAAAATATACTTAAATTGTTAAGAGCTAGTAGATTGAAATTTTCACGAAAATGTATTATTAGATCAAATATTCTTACAACTAAGCCCGCCGACATGGTCCCAAATACTTATCAGGCAACCTTCTTTGGAGATACAAAAGCATAATTATAAGATATATCTCGTTAAAGAACAGAGAACACTTTTGAAGAATATGAGAAAGCAAATTGCGTAACAGAAACGTATTTTTAAACAGAACCTTCAAAACGCTAACATTCAAAGGAATAAGGTACCTTCCTCGAATCTAAGCATTGCGAATTATACATGGAATTATTCATTTCAAAAAGGTTCAGCCGATTGTAGTGTTGAATTTTTTTCGCCCCTGGGAATTCCCTCTTTACTCTCCCTTTTATCCCTAAATAATTAAAATTTAAGACTGCCTTTCGGAAAACGTTTTTGCTATGGATTACGAATGAATGTTTGAATGACCTCACCTGACTGGTCTATTTTGTTTTAGCAAAAACTCTATTCAGATCAAGAGCTTGAAACGTAAGATAAAACAAAACATTAATTAAATAAAGTACAATTTCAATCCGAGCTACAAAGTGGCGGTTACAACCTTTTGCTTAAAAAAGGAAAAAGAAAATAATATTTTTTATATGGATACGATTGTCCCATATTAAAACTTTCGCGGATTTGTTAACAATCAACGATATAAAATATAAAACAACGAGTAAATGGTCATATCATAGCGTAAGTTAGTTGTAAAATATGGAGTTCGAAAAATATTTATTCAAGCAGATTATATAGGTACCTATTTGTATAGGTTAAAAGGTTTTTTAAAGGCTTATATGAAATTACCAAGGGTTCGTAGGTAAAACGTCCTTCATAACATATACTATTTCCAACGTATATTTTTTTAAATCTAAATTATGATGCTCTGAAGAGAAGATCAACATCAAGATTACCTAGATCAGGAAATCTCCCCCCCTTCAAACGCTACGGGTATTGATAATGATGATATCATGATACCATTATTCGCAGTTCAGACGCTACTAAGGCCACAGTAGTATTATAGAGCATTGTTAAGTAGGTAATCTGTGCCATTTAATCCATACATCTAATGTGCAATGGCAATGTCTATTACAAATATACAACATTCTGGATATAGTAACTTTGAACACTATGTATCTTAATTTGAAGTAAGTAAATATTGTGTCATTGGAGTTACGCTTTTGGTAACGTCCTTTGTTTTAATTATAAGATGTCTTAGTAAAAATAGGACTTGCTAGGAACTATTAGTTAGTATTTATACCATGTTAAAAATAGTACATTTATTTAAGGTTTAATTTAAGAATACTTGATTTGACTTAAGTCATAATCAGTACTAATATTATAAATGCGAAAGTTACTCTGTCTGTTACGCTTTCACGCCAAAACTACTGAACCGATTTGAATGAAATTTGGTATGGAAATAGTTTGAGACCCGGGAAAAATCAATAATAATAAATTATTAGTTAAAATGTTTAATGAGATTTATGATAAAGGGACATTACCAGAAGACTGGCTAAAATCCACATTCCTCCCGCTCCCTAAGAAAGTAAACGCAAAAACATGCAATGAACACAGGCTTATCAGCCTGATGTGTCACGCCTTGAAAGTATTTCTAAAGGTAATTCACATGAGAATTTATAACAAAATAGATAATATCATATCAGATACCCAATTCGGATTCAGAAATGGTTTAGGAACACGTGAAGCGCTAGTAACAGTTCAAGTCTTAGTACAAAATAGCTTAGAATTTAACAATGATGTATATGCATGTTTCATTGATTTTGAGAAAGCATTTGACAACGTAAAACATGACAAATTAATGCATATACTGAGCAAGACCGAGGTAGACAGCAAAGATCAAAGAATTATCAGAAACCTGTACTGGAATCAATCAGCACACATTAAAGTCGGCACTTACTCGTTATACCGCCACTTACTCGGTCGACAGAGCCCCGTTCGTTGTCTAGCAGGGAGCACCACGGTAACCGATTGGTCGCCGTCGCCCTCCGGCGCGTGCAGGTGGGGTTGACATTTGGGTCGGTTAAGATGTTAGTACCGTTCTCCCCTTACCCTACTAAGACGATAGTGAACTGGAAGCAAGTAGGCGATGCCCTAAAGGCTATCAGTTCACCGGACCTTGACAAGATCCCTGACGACATCCTGACAAAAGATGACGTAACCCTTGCGATCGATTCGTTCACCAATCACCTCTCCACCGTAGTAGGTGCATCCGCAAAGGAGGTCATAGTGCCGGACGACCGGCGCCTTGTCATTCCAGCGGATGTGAGACGATTGGTGACGGAGAGTAAAGCAGTGACCCGACATTACGACTCTTACCCCAGTAAAGAGAACAAAACTAAGAAACGCCACTTTGAACGCATGGTTCAAAGTCGCATGTCTGAGTTGCGTGATCAACAATGGGGCGATAAACTCTCAAACCTCGTGCCAAGCCACCATGCTTACTGGGACTTGGCGCGAGGTTTGAAAGGAAGTAACCATAACGACATGCCTCCCTTATACAGACCAGTCCCACTAGTCCCAGCGTTCTTTGACGAAGACAAAGCTGAGTGCCTAGCTGATAGCCTAGAGGCTCAGTGTTCCCCTAACGTAGATCACGTTGACCAAGCTCACCTCGATTCGGTGGATGCTGAAGTCGAACATAAAAGCTCTGTGGTCACCTCTGAACTCCCACCAATCACTTTAGCGACTTACGCTGAGGTGGCGAGACTGATCAAGGCCCTCCGACCGCGCAAATCCCCCGGTGCCGATGGAATCTCCAACAGGGTTCTTAAAACCCTCTCTCCTCCTCTCATCCATCTCTTAGTCAGCATCTTCAATGCTGCTATGAGCCACTGCTTATTCCCAGACACATGGAAATGTGCAAATGTCATTGGCATTCACAAACCAGGCAAAAGCTACCGCCCCATCAGCCTCCTCAGTGCCTTAGGCAAACTTTACGAGCGGTTACTTGCAAACCGTCTCCAGTCCCATGCTAAGGAACACCACCTTATCCCAGATGAGCAGTTTGGCTTCAGACCCGGACACTCATGCGTCCAACAGGTGCACCGCCTCACGGAGCACATCATTGAGGGCTTCAATAAGTACCCCAAACCCCAGACTACGCTAGCAGTCTTCCTCGACGTAGCGAAAGCTTTTGACAAAGTCTGGCACAATGGCTTGATCTACAAGCTATACCAATTTGGCGTGCCAGAACGTCTTGTGCTCATCCTACAAGACTTCCTTAAAGCCAGAAGCTTTCGCTATCGCGTGGAAGGCACCCTCTCCTCCCCCCACCCAGTCAGAGCCGGAGTCCCTCAGGGCTCCGTGCTATCACCTATCCTCTTTGCACTGTATACCAGTGACATCCCACGCTCTCAGCCCAAAGTATTCCTAGCCCAATATGCGGACGATACCGCCATTTACACCACTGGGTGGCATATCAACAGACAGTCCTATTTCGTCATTCAACGGGCCGTCACCGAGATCGGTGACTGGTTCCGAAAATGGCGCATCGCGGTCAACCCAGCTAAAAGCACAGCTATGTGCTTTACTGAGAAGACACGCTCCCCTTACCCGAAACCGCTTATTTTGTTCGACGAACCCATTCCCTGGGTTCCTAGAACAAAATACCTCGGAGTCACCCTTGATCGTCATCTCACCTTTAACGATCACATAACAACCGTCCGTAACAGAGCGGCCTTCGTAATGGGTCGCCTTGGTCCCCTACTTCGCAAAGAGAGTAAAATGTCTCTTAGTAATAAGAAGACACTTTACACTGCCTGCATCCGCCCCATCATGACTTACGCATCAGTAGTGTTTAGTCATGCTAGTGAGGCCCACCTTCATAAACTTCAAGTCATCCAAAACCGTTTTCTTCGTAATGCAACTGGCGCCCCGTGGTATATCCGGAACACCGAGTTGCATTGCGACTTAAACCTTCCCTCTCTAGCGCAGTTCAATAAGGACTGCGCCCGCCAATACTTTGATCGAGCGCCCCACCACCCGAACCCATTGGTTGTCCAGGCATCGAACTACTCGACTGCCTCTTCTATCCCATTTTTCAAACCCCCCCGTCGCCGACCACGGCAGGTATTAGACGACCCGGATGACCCCATCGCAGCCATTACATTGGCAGCTTTAGCGTTATCCGCAAGTCGTCGAGGTAAAATCCCCAGGTGTGAGGTAATTAGAGGTCACACAATCAAACACCGAGCCCGCCGGCGAGCTCGAGGCAAAAACAAGGTCACGATAAATTGCTCTCCAAATAGTCAAAGAGTATTATTCAGTAGGGCCCAATTGTGCAACACTGCAGTTGCACAGAGGCATTTTGCTCCGATCCCCCCATGTCTCTCGACAGCGAGACAAGCCGAGGTCCGAACCACAGTGGTGCCCTTGAGCTCGCTGTCAACCCCTCCTATAGTAGCGGCCCGTTTTCGGCGTCCGCAGGAGACGGAGGTAGAAAGCGCTTTTCGCCTTCTACGCCCGTCTCGGGAGAAGTGCCTTCGGCACTTCTCCCTCCCGGGCTATTGTAGGGCCAGGCCCTCGCCCAAAACCCGGTGGAGCTGGACGACCGCACAGGCGGTAGCCAGCATCTATGTCCTCCCTAAACAAATCCCCTTACCCTAGTATTCTTATATTAAACCTTAAATAAATGTACTATTTTTCAACATGATATAAATACTTACTAATAGTTCCTAGCAAGTCCTATTTTTACTAAGACATCTTATAATTAAAACAAAGGACGTCACCTAAAGCGTAACTCCAATGACTCAATATTTACTTATGCTATCACGCTCGTAGCGAAGTTTGCTTAGCTGTTCTTAACCGATCAGCAAAATTAAGCAACGTCCGCCGCGGTCATGAGTTGGATGGGTCACCGCTAGATTAGTGACATTACTACTAAGCGATTCCGTGCTTTAGAGGGCACGTTGAGCCTGTTGGTCCCGGTTGTTGTCTTTGGATGGCAGTCGTTATAGCAAAGGAGTAGGGCATTTTGCGAATGCCCGCCTGGCTAGCTACAACTCAAATCTGTCTCCAAACACCTTACGGTGTGTTTCGGCAGCTGTCCTTAAGAGCAAGTAATTCTAGGTTAGCCTGAACAACACCTTCGACCACGTCATCACTTACCATCAGGTGAGATAGTGATCAAAGGCTAACCTATCAGGCATAAAAAACCTTTCTATAAAAAACGTAGTTTTGTCATATTTTACATACCACCTTACGGACATGCGTGCTACATTTCATCGTGCAATATTTCATTCGTGCTACATTTCAAGCCTAAGCCTAATGCCAAAGCCAAACCTTATCTATACTGGTTTGCCAGTTTTCCATAAAATTACATAATATGCAAAAATATTTGGAAATATTGTTTTTTTTATTGGAATTTTTATTTTAACAAAACTGTCACATCACTACCAGTTTCGTGTTAGTAAGTTTCTTTCGTTTTTAAATTAAGCTGACCCCTTTTTTACAATCACCATAGAACATATAATAATTTTACGGCTCTTTTTCAATCCTATGAATTTAAGTTATTATTCTAATTTAACGGGTGAACAATCAGTTCTTAAAGAAATACTAGTTTCCCGCCGCGGCTCTGCCCGCTCGTATGTCGGTTATCGCGCAAAAACATTAACCTCTCTTTACGTTGTAGTATAAAAGTATTGAAAGAGTGAGTTTTGTTGGGTTCTGTATTTACAGTATGACTGGCTTTCCGGCCGCGACTCCAACCGCGACATGATCACATGACATACGCGATGTCGTTTATCACACAAAAAATTAACCTCTTATTGCGCAGTTGGATAAAAACTATCCTATGTCCTTCCCCGCATCTTAAACCATTTCCATACCAAATCGGTCCAGTAGTTTTGGTGTGAAAGCGAGACAGACAGACAGATAGATAGACAGACAGACATAATTACTTTCGAATATTTTTATAATATAAGTATGGAAGCATGGATTATACTCCTTCAACCGAGTAAAACAAAAAACAAACAAAGTCTCCTTTCCGGGCCATCTGTCAAAGAATAAACAAGAGTAAATCACCAGAAGCGCCACTCAGCTAAACCTTGTAAGTTGTTCGACTAACAAAAAAAATCATATTCTTGTAAACGAGCTGCGAAAACGCGGGTCGGGAAGTCTTTGAAGTACGTCATAAGTATGAGACTCGTCACATAACTTTGTAAGATTCACGAAAGCACTTCTTTGGAAGTAGCTTCGCTTTTGTCATTCGCGAAGCGCGGGAACTATCGTTGAGCACGACTTCGTCGGCTTTGCTTGTGTTTGTGTATTTATGTCTTCTGATGTAAATATGTGTTTGTTAGATTAGTCCGTAATTTTATTAATTGTAACGTTGGTCAATTGGGGTACACCGTCGTCGGTTTGGGATTGTGAGGTTTGGTTTGAGGGATTAGTTATCAACCCTTGATTCGTATGTGGGTCATAACAATGATTATAGCATTAATTACCGTCCTTCTGCTTAGTAAATTATTTATATAATTTACTAAGGAAAAGGACGGTAAATTATTACGGTATTCATTTATTCTGTGCCTTATTTATATATACCTTTAAAGCTACATTACTACTACATTGAAAAAATATTGGAGAACCATTAAAAAATTGTATGCCAATAAATTGTAAATGTAATTTTCGCTCAGCACGCGACTGTAGTGTAATCATATTTAGAAAAAAAAACAGCTATCTTACTTGTTAGTGCCCAGACTTTATTCTTCAATTATTATATTCAGTATATATCTTTTTTATTAGTTTTTTCCTATTTTTTGGATACTCCGAACGTTAATACTATTGCTCAATTCGTGAATATAGTTAGAATTATATAATCCAAAAAAGTTATCAATAATGTACAAAGATTATTGAAACCTTTCCGAGTTCTTATATATTAAAAATATACTACACGAATCAGGTTGCAAATATAAAGAGTACACACATTTTGTCGAACATTTGACACCATTTTCACTTTTATGGAGTGTAAAGTTTAAATTGAAGTTCTAATGAACTTTATACCAAAAATATTATTACATACCGTCTTATATCCTTTACTATTTCAAAGTGTTTCACTTTGTTATCCTTGCACTTGTTATACTTGTTTTTATCTCGTGCTTAAAATACTCTTTACCTTCTTAATATACCTCTATACGCCTGTTTAAGGTACTATGTCCTGGACTTTTGAAATCAAATCAAATGAAATTTATTTATTTGCTAGATATAGGTACATTAAACAGGTCTTATGTTAAAAGGATGTGTTGCTCTATATCTGAACCTTCATGGCGTCATTTCAAAATATTAACATGAGTGAGATAATTAAAAGTAAATAACCGTCACGTCGCGTATACTGAAATACCTAACTAGTCAAATATCCCACCCTCCGTGGACGTGCTCGAATGTTTGCGAACCGCACTTGACAAGCGAAATGATTTTCATCCAGCAGTGGACAATCTACCTAATCCCGCGTTCGCTGCTAAAATAGCGTTAATATTTTATACCACCGCAGCATGCCGTCGTCGGAGCGGGCTTAATTGATAAAAGGTAGCGGAATAGCAATTTAATTTGTCGGTAGCTTTGCAGATTCATACATTTTCTACAAACTTGTGAGCTGAATTGGATGTTTACTTTAAACTAAATATTTAGCTTAAATCTCATGAAATATGGCAGTGTCTACTTCTGCCTAAAAATGTGTTGTTAAACTAGCAACATGGGGTAATATGCGGGGCCAAAATGTCCTCCCCGTCTATTACATATATAAAACAGGCTAGTTAAAAGAAATAAGCGATTCACATTAAATACTGTATTTTATCGCAACAGGCCTATGTATAATGTAAAATATTCATATATTATGTATGTACTACTAAGCTAATGTAAAAAAACTAGAAATGTTAAGAAAGTGAAATAACAAATAGCTGGAGTAAGAAATACCAATCATAGTATATGTATAATGTGATTTAATTTCATATTAACGTAAGTTGAGTACTATTAAGGTTATCAAATTGTATAAAATAAACAATGACATATTTTTTTCCTAATCTTTAGTCAATATAAATGTCACATGGGGTTTGTATTAAAACATATTTCGATTAGATTTGGCTGATTTGTACGTTTACTTAGATTACTGTAACAGCCGGATCGTCCACTGCTGAACACAGCCTCCCCTATTAAGGGGGTATTTGCTATAATCCCCACGCTTAGCAGACGTCTTGGGGATCGCAGTGTTAGTTGGCAATTCTTTAGAAGGCGCTGCTGCCCACCTTCCAGTATTTTTCCCTTAGTCGCCTTTTACGACACCCATGGGATGGTATGGGGAGGTGCAATTCTAACCCGGCAGCCCACGGGGTAAACTTTAATTAAAATGTCTAAAAAATTAAATATGTTTTTACTGTACATTTCCTTTTCCCATAGCTTTCTAATATCATACCTAATCTCGCTCAGTCAATATCGCAATATTATTTTTTTTTACCACCAACCACTGTTCATACATTAATTGTTTCTGTTTTTCATCAGAACGCCAAAAGATGTTATTTGAAAAAAAGGTATTTTTTTTATGCCTGATAGGTTAGCCTTTGACCACTATCTCACCTGATGGTAAGTGATGATGTGGTCGAAGATGTTGTTCAGACTAACCTAGAGTTAAAGTTGTCAGAAGTGTATGAAATCAAAGGAACAAATAAAACTTGGAATGGATAGATCACTTTAAATTTACTTAATGTTATTTACAATTAACAGCATTAGGTTAGTTTCCATAAACATAGTTAAACCAAAAAGTAGTATAAAAAATTGATTTTTTATACTACTTTTTAAACTTACAATAAGGGTTATTAAATTGAAGTAAACTTTAAATTGTAAAAGTATATCCTACCCTCATAGTGCAGAGCAAAAAAATGTTAAACGCTTTCAACTTACGCCGACGTCTGAATCAACTCTCACCTCAGTCACTTCCAAAGCAAAATGTGATCTAATTTCTCATTCATAGGTTTGAGTTTAGAGTGCAGAGTGCTGTTTCTGTGTAATATTTGGTTAGTTCAGCTTCTGTTGCAGTGAATATGGGTATATTATGTTTAATCTCAGGCCGTGTTTCATTACAAAATTACTGTGATATATCACTTTTATGTATAACGTTAGACCATCAGTGCAAGAGATATACCTTGGTTTAGTGGTTGACCATATTCTATGGGAAAACAAATAAAATAGATAATTTGTTCTACATAATATGTTCTATAAAATATATTTTAAAACATAATTTGTTCCGTTACGGTTTTTGAAAATAACAGCTTTAAAAGAGCATCTTCAGCCAGCGGAATATTTAATAATAACAAATACTTTTAAAAGTATCCTAAAAAACATTAAATAATATTTAAATAAAACACTTATAAAAGCATAAAATTATATATCTAATGACATCTATTCATTACCAGCGGAATATTATATAAAAATGAATTTACAGACCATTTTTCTCTGAGACACCACTACCTTGTTGGTGGAGTGGCTTAACCGTCACCTTTGAGTGGTTTGGCACTGGATAGTGCTATGAGAAGTTTTGACATGTAATTCTCAATAGCAGTCCGAAGCACTGTTTCCAGATAGATTGTCGTAATACGGATGTTTTTAATCCTTTATAATGTATTGATGGAGAAAGTGGATGTGTTTCTATGAAAAACCAGTATTCCACTGTAAATTCTTAGGACAATTTAATTTATTTAAGTCTATTTGTATCACTCTGGTATCACTTGAAGAGTGTTCCAAGAAACCGTTTGGTAACTCCTGCAGCACAATTTCACCATCGGACGTCCAGACAGAGCATGATGTATCATAAGTAGTGTAAGTCGTGTGTAAATGCGGTTCTCAATTGAAATAAATAAATTTCTTGTAAAGTTGTCTGTAAGTCCACAACTGTGCAATTTTCGAGGCATTTTCTGCCTCAAACTGCCACAATGTGGAATCGATTGCCTTGTAAGGTGTTTCTGAAACGATACATTTTAAGAGCCTTCAAAAAGAGAGCTTATTCCCTCCTCAAAGGCCAGCAATACATCTCTGATACCGTTGGTGTTCATGGGCTACTGATCACTCATAACCAGCTGAGCCGCATGCTCGTTTGCCCTATTATCCTACGAAAAATGATGTGTACATTTATATGTCACTGTAACATTGAATATGTACTTTCTCTTTATACTTATGTTATCATTGTTTCCATGTGAATAATTATTTTATAATATATTATAAGGCATATCACTGTATTTCATATGTTTTCTGATTGTTCCAGGTAAGTACCAGATCAAAATTTGATAATGTAAGCATATCTAAAGCAATTCACTTTATCTCAATTTGTTGCTTAATTGTTTTTTGAATGTAATATTTGTTCCAGAGAAGATATCACATATCGATGTCCATATATAGTAATATCGAAGGACCATCTTATTACAAACAAAAAATATATAAGCTAGTTAAATCAAATCTACTACAATGATACAATCACCGAAACAAAAACAAATCAGGAGAATTAATCCTTGATCATAGTAACCAATATAACTTGAACTATAGGTTCGTGAGATTTTTGTAATTTTGGGGACCCATTTATAGAAGACAAATCAGCCTGTAACGTGCGTGTATTTCGTGCACGTTGCTCATTATCATTGCTGTGTTTTGCTCGTGAATTGTTTCGAAAAACTTGTATTTAGTGGCGAAATGTACGGCGCCCATAAGTCTGAGATATAGTTGTTAAGTCATACGTGCCTGTAATTTATCCGGCACCCATAACCTTCAAACCAGAACACTGTAATGCAAACATAGGTAGAAATAGGTATGGTAAATAGATATAGATATGGGAGGACTTCCCCGGAGGAAATAAACGAAGAGTTCTACTGCTATTCATTTCTCGGGTAAAGATTTAAGCTAAGCGTTGAAATTGGAGGCGAGTGAATATTTATTATCAACCAGTACTAGTCAATGTGATCTTACTCGTACTTATTCCTAAACGCATTAGAAGAGAGATAAGTGCAACTTTTCCTACATTGTACAATATTTTTGTAACTTAAATATTATCTGGAATCCAGTGATACTAACCCAAGACGATGAAAAACTATACCAAAAATACATACATCAAAATTCAACAATTACAAATTAATCAACTGATTACCTAAAAAGCAATGGTTGGCCCTCTGAGACAAATGAAAATAATTAATCCATCTGTATACAAAACGGCAAACGTAATAAAAGCATGTAAAATATCTTGACAGAAATATCGAAGTACAAATAACATAAAATATATCCTTAGATATAACTATAAAAGAAATAACCACCCATTTCCACTCCAACATGTAATGCTTGCTAAGACGCTAGTTTGAGGAAAATCACAGCCAAAATAAGGGAAATAATTCATGAACGCTCCCTCTCCCCAGATGAGTCGAGCTATATGTTGTTTATGGTGGAAATTGGAAGCCAAAAATAGTATTTTGACGGTTAATATTCCATGCAGAGTACAATAGCTAAAAGTTTTGTATAATAAAAACTATATTTTTATAAAGTTTGTACGTGAAGATTTTAGTTTGATGGAACAGGTTGGAAATCTCAGAAATAGTGCTTGATTAAGGGCCTGTTTCAGAATGTTCGAGTAAGTTCCGGTTATACTACCCACAACATATTTATTAAACAAAACACTATCTTTGCGTTTCACAGTCATCGATTTGGCCTATCCATCGATTAATGCATGAAACGCGCTGCATGTTAACTGTCATTTTTATCATTCAGTTATCTTATGTGGCGCATAGCAACCCGAAACTTTGTAAGGACATTCTGAAACGGACCCTAAATGTCCTAGGTATTATAGACATAGACACATGTCGAAATTCCAAAATGGCGTATTAAAGTTGGCCCCCATACAAGGATCTTTAATCCCTCTGAAGTTAGAAGGTAATTACTTTATATACGTCATCTAAATCAGCCGTTTTACTATTTAGCCTTAGGGTGTCCGTCCGTCCGTTCAACCTGTAAAAGTCTGTATCAAGGAAAGGTAATAGGTGACCAATTGAATTGTTAAATTGTTCCCATAATATGTGTTAGTATGGCAAATTGTCTAAAAAATATCAATAATAACGAAAAAGGGAAACGTGTTTTATTAACAACTGTTTTTTTTAACAAGTCCACTTTTTGTTCTTATGAGAAAAAAAAGCAATGAGTATAAGCGTCACGTTTATAGTCCATTATCTAACGTAAGACAATAAATACTAAAAAAAGCCAAGTGAAGGTTGGACCCTCTAAGGGTCTAAGGTAAAGGGTAAGGGAAAAAAAACATATTTGGTTGTTAATCGATACCTCGATAATTCGTATACCAATTTTTATGCAAATACGTTTAACTGTCGTTTCTTGTAAGACAAACACATACACCATATATCTGCATTAGTGTAATTACAAACTCACTGTTCGTTTTTTATATAAGAGACTGCTTTGTTTGAGCTACAATCTTTTAGTTGCAGTGCGAATTCATAATACCGTTTGTTCTAACTTCAAATACAATTTACTTTCTTCTTTTCATCAAACAAACAGACGAGTGAGCTTTGAAGTTGAATACTTCATTTGCACGAAGTTATCTAACTTTTAATTTCAAACTCAAAGACATTCAAAAAGAATGAAATAAGGTATAAAATGAAATATAAAACTTGGAAATATAATTCTTTATGCAAATATCTAAAAGTTAGATCGAGCAAAGCTCTAAATAAAACTTCAATAAAGTAATCAAATCACTAAACTAGATATATTTCTGTAGGAAGATACAATGGATTGACTAATAATCATATTCATAGTAGTTTGACTACTAATAAGATAAACAGAGAAAGCACAAAAATGATGACCCAAAAACGGCCTATAAACTATTCAAAACAACGTGCTAGAAACATCAACAACAAGAACAGCACAATTCCCACACAAACAACACAATTTTCACTTCGTCCCTCACAAAGCTATCGGCCGATCTAAAATACTTTACAATTACGTAACGCCGAGCCGTCCCAAAACGTATAAACCACGGATATTGTTAATAGGGGCCAAAAATGGTACAATATATTAGTTTTATACGTGTACCATTCCCGAGCGGGTCATATTTACGCGGTATCACACCAAAATGGACCTAAATGAGATCTCGTCCACTGGTTTCAAACGATATAACGCTTATTTATTACAGTTTTATATGTTGGGATGTTATCATAGCTCTTTTTTATTCCCGTGACCTATATATGGGACACATTCCAATTGAAAGTTTTTTACGATTAGTTTGGGGTTTACTTCGTTGCCTTTTTTACGTCTTTTTCGTGTTACTGCTATATAAAATGGCGGTTTTGTTTTGGCTTCAATGATACTTAATCTTTATGGATCTTTAAAATTATGTATGTGTGAAGAAAAAAGTATAAATACAAAACTACTCTTCTCAATATAATTTTAACAACTTATAATTGCGTGCCGGGAAAAGCCGTATTCTTTGAAACACATCAACCGATACCCGAAAAAAATGTGGATTGGTTTTGTTCACAGTCACAAATCACATATATGACATGGACAATACAGAAATGGTTAATTCCTATTGAAATTTAAAGAGATAGAACAAAAAAATACTACAAAGCTATAAAACACCCATGTCATTGGGTTCCCGACAAATACCCCCTCGTATATATCTGTGAACGTTCCTAAAAATGCGTTAGAAAACTTTCAATAACAATTCACGAGTTACGTAAGAAGTTTGAAAATCACTATGTACACAAAACTAGAGAACATTTTTGAAGTTGTTCGTGCTCAGTGTGAAGTTCTGATAGAAGTACTGATGAGATGCATCGCAATGACAAACTGACGTATAAATCAAAACACATTTAGGTAGTACTTTAATTTGAGTGATACCTCGATTTTATTACGAACTACACTCTTTTGCAGGAATATAAAGGGAGGGTGAAGAGGGGCCTTGGTATAAAAGTGCATTGTTCCAGCTTTAGTTCCAACTACATACAGAGTACTTATTCAAAAAAAGTTTAAGACCTTCGCACTTGCGTCTCACACTTAGATAAGACCTATGCACTTGTGTCACAGACTTAAATAAAACCTTCTTACTGGCATATCACACTTAGAGAAGACCTTTGCATTTGCGTCTCACAGTTAGTAAAGAACTTCGCACTTCTATCTCACACTTACATAAGGCATTCGCACTTGAGCCTTACACTTAAATAAGACCTTCACACTTGCATGTCACACTTAGATAAAATCTTGGCAGTTGCGTCTCACATTTAGATAAGACCTTCGCACTTGCGTCTCACACTTAGATAAGACCTATGCACTTGTGTCACAGTTTTAAGTAAAACCTTCTCACTGGCATCTCACACTTAGAGAAGACCTTTGCACTACTGGCGTCTCACATTTAGTTAAAACTTCGCACTTCTGTCTCACACTTACATAAGACATTCGCACTTGAGTCTTACACTTAGATAAAATCTTGGCAGTGCGTCTCACATTTAGATAAGACCTTCGCACTTGTGTCTTGCACTAAGATAAGACCTTCGTTCTTGCGTCTGAGTCTTAGATAAGACTTTCACATTTGCATCTCACATTCAGATAATATCTTCACACTTTTGTCGTATACTAAAATAAGACCTTTAGACTTGTATCTTACACTTAGTAGTACCATCGAAAATTCCAAAATAGGATTGGCTTTAGAAAAGCATCCATAAGACTAAAGGAAATGCTTTTCCAATATTTGAATGAAAAACTATACAGAAAGGTATATGACGTAAATGCCTTCTTCTGTTCTATCATAGGCATAAGGAAACACAAACTTATTTCACTCCCAAGAAGTACTCTGTACAAGTTATGCGTGCTTGACCCCATAAACCCAAAAGTACAAACAGCAGTTGAAGTACAACTTATACGAGTGGAAGGGTAGTTTTGTCGAATAAATAAGTTTTATGTCACCCGCTAGTTGATGGAGCTACTACTTACGTTGAAATTGTTTTTTTAGCTCTACAAAACTCATTGTAATATTTACAAATTATTGTAGGTCAAAATGTTATGCCCCGGGCGGGAATCGAACCCGCGTCCTCCGATTTCGCGCTGGATACCTAAACCACTCGGCTCCCTGGACACGCTGTTTCCGAAATTTTGAGCCCCAATTATATTACTTTAACCGTCATAGGGGACGCTACGCGGTCATCAAGTCATTATTGGACTTAAAGGCACTGGGAAGGGCTAACTAGCTTCACTTGAACATGTTTTTAGCATAATATAAAGTCTGTAGCAGCTAGCAAGTTATACCTCTGTTGATTTTGATCATAATTTCTAAGTTCTTGTTGTTCTCAAAACACGTTCACCTAAAACTTTCTCTATAGAATTTGATCAAGAGGGAGTTGTCTAATGAACTCGATAGTTTTGTGTGAAGCCTTTTTTATTTTTTCACCCAAAAGCATTGCAATATTTCCACAGCTTTCTCCCTTTGACTCTTATGCAGATCGATAGTAACAAATTTTGAGCTCATGTCAATAACCTTGAGGCACTGAGTCTGTGGGCGAGCGCAGGATGATTTAAATCAGATTTAGAGAATCGGATAAAACAATATTCCAAGGATTAGAAAAATATTTTTTTTTAATTTTCGGCTCGTCTTTGAGCACTATCTCACCTGATGGTATATGAAGATGTTGTTTAGGTTTACGTAGAATTGATGGGTCTCAACGAACAATTCCAAAACACACTTAAGAGTGGTAACTAGTCTACAATAACTGCCATCCTAAGATTAGAACTAGGACTGACGGTTTAACGTGCTATCTGAAGCACGGAAGTGCTAAGAAGTTATGACACTCACGCAGCCAAGTAATGACCGCAGCAGGCGTTGCTTCAGCTATACGATCGAAGAACAATCAAGCAAGCTATGCTACCAACGAATTAAAACTTTCTTTACTCTGTTGAGAAGGAAATAAATTTTCATGCCTTTTTAAGCAAACATTCAAAGCAGTCAGCGGTGTATATTAGAGCCTCTGATCTGGTTTTGTCTCTTCTTTACCATAAAAATTTGAATATAAAATAAAATAACTTGTCACATTCTGTAGATATGTAATAATTTATTTTTGAAAATGTCCACCACCTGATGATATAAAGCGAAAAATGTCAACGAGATGTTTCTTTTGAAAGCTTAAAAAGAAAGACCTGATAGCGCTTACGTTATACTCAAAGAAAACTTACATTAGACTCTCTTGTGAAGGTGAAGAAAGATGGACATATCGCGTATATTATGCACACGCACACATCCAAATCTTAGCATTGATAATTAGTATTAGACAAAATTAGGACCCACAACTTAAATGTGAGTAATAATCTCTAAGGGCTAAGTAAGCTCTTATTTTTTAATGCTAACAACTTTTCCATTGGCCAATTTTGGGATCTTATTTCATTTGACAGTTTTATTTCATGGATGTGATTATATTTTGGCTGTGTTCAGCAGTAGAGATCCCGCTGATACAGTAAGTATATTTTTCTACGGAGGGTGTGACAAAAACTTACACAATTTTCCTGTTGCTATGTTTATACTATAATATCAACTTAATTACAAGTTCTGATGCAACTGACTCAGCAAAATGACATGTTTGTCCATATAGGATCGTGTTTGGGAAGTTTTACAAAAACTTACAGAATTCATTTGATTATTAAGTTATAAAAATATCTCGATCAGGGTCTTGAACACTTAAGGCGTTTTTCTACACGGACTTTATCGTACAACAAAGGTTACAGATAAGCCTATAGAAATAGCTAAAAAGTACTGTGCGTAGAATAGTGAAACAGATAGAAACATTTATCTGACATAGGCGACTAGATAAATGTAGTTACAATACTCAAACTTTTGCAATTATATCAAACCTTTTTAATAGATATTTAAAATACCTTTTATGAAGTACATTTCTAGTAGAAGCCAGTAAAGTTTCGAATCTGATAGACACAATTAAAATTATTTGAGAAAAGCTCTGACACTCAAACTATCTTAGACAAAGTTTATAATTATATTTCTTATAAAACATTGTGAAGAAACATTTTAAATATTCAACCAGAGTGTAACAGACTGTAAAATTCTGAAAGAAACAAGTAGGTAGGTATTATAATAATTTATAACGAGAACCAAGAAAAGCTGTTTCATTCGCGATACATTCATAAAAGGAAAAACCCAGAAAATACGTCTCGCAAAGCCAACAGTTGGTTCTTAGCAAACTCCTAAGTAATAATTCATCTTTAAACCATTCTTTTAGTTTCCGCCTTACTTGTTCACACGTAATGAAATTTATGGTTCGACTTAGGATGTTTGTTCGTTCTAACATTACGAAAGGCCTGTGTCAGAAGCGACGATTTTTCACAATTTGTGACGCGGTGTGAACATGAAAAATTTAAGCAATATGGATAACACACGGGTGGTATTTACGATCGTGAACGTTGCGATTACTCGAATCTCTCAGACGCGTTAGGACAAAAGTAACTCAGCTTTATTGAAGCCAAAGTTGAACAATTGAATCGTTTCCAATATTTTAGACTCAAATTTCAGTTTCGTATTTTATAATCATTCTCTATCCCGTAGCTACTGGTTATTTGAACGAGAAAGTTATTTAAAATGGGAGTGTATAACTCAATCATCCTCTTTTATTAACTATAATGACATTATAAAGGAAGTTGTTTTATTACTAAAGACCTCTCGAAACTTTGAAGATCTAGATTATAAAGGTATTAACAAGAAAGTTGCCATGGTATACTTCTATATATTATTGATAAACTCTCTCTGAAAACTCGTAGAGATATATTAGATGTGGTATTTTCTTACAAACTTTTGAGTAATCATATAAGCTGTCCTGGACTGTTGCGTAGGTTTAATTTTAAAATTCCCTGGAGTTACCATATATAGAACTTTTATGTCCACCCTTTCGACATACTGTTTTAGGAGCAAATTCTGTGATTCCCAGACTGAGTAGGTCTTTTAATAATTGTGCCGTGATAGCCGACTACGTTGCTCTCGCAAAAACATAACTGACTTTTTATCAGTCAAAGTGAGTAGAAGCGCACCTTCTACTTGTTGTTATTTTGATTTTTAAAACTAACAAAATAATATCATTTATATTTTAATTACATGTAATTAATAAAAGCATGTTGTGTCAACCTTTAAGAGATTATAGATTAAACAGTGTATTTAGTATCTAGAATATAATGTCGTGTATGTAAATATGTTATAATTGTTGGTTGACCAGAAATAAATAAATAAATAAACTGGCTCATGTTTTTGATCGAATACATCAATCTGAGTTTCACTGGTATGTGCCTGACGGTAGCTCGCAGACACTGCTGCGCGCCCACCCTGATGATGAGCATCTCATATTCGTGAAACCAACGACACGTCTTCGATCCCAAAACGTGAGTGCTTTCCCAGTTAAATTATAAAGTTTAAATACTCGTTTGTGTGAAACTCGTGACAATTTCATTTAAAGTAGTATACCTTAAATACACCTTTGCCCCGTGGGGTGCCAGGCTAGAATTGCACTCACCCTATGTCTTCCTGTGGGAGTCATAAGAGACGACCTGGCTCATACAGTAATACTGGGTGTATTACTTTACATATACACTGTAAATGAAATATTTTATTAAACATAAAGTTTCGTCATCAAAATTATATTCTGATTCAGGCGCTGTTTCCCACCTTCTGATATTTTCCCCTATCCCTAAAACAAGCGTGAGGATTAGGTATGGCAATCCCACTCTTAATTTGGTAGGCAGTATTCAGGTGGACGACCTTGCTCATACATACTGGGTGTATTACTATACATAGGTATACTCTGTTATTCAAATGTTACTTTATGTAACGTAAAGTTTCTGCCATCAAAATGGCATTCTGAATTCGGCCCCGCTATGTTTACAAGTTGTACTAAGTTTACAGATGAGTGTGAGAGAAGACACTTAAAGTACAAGAGTAAGAGAGATAGCTATATCAACACAACTGCGCCTCAAATGTTGCATTTGCAATGTTTTAGTGAAACCTGCTTTTCAGTTTCATATAGAAAGCTTATATCTTACTTTTGTTGATCAAAAATGACTTATCGACGTCTTACAATTAATACGGTTTCTTTTTAACGCTCATTATTGCTCACTATTGATGTGTATAGTATATACGTAAGAGGTAATAATTAGCTGCACCTTTATAGATTCGTTGTTATGTCTAACCGAGTTATACAAAAAATTTGTTGTGGTTTCTTTCCTTATTGAGACGCAAAAGAAGCACAGTAGTGTTTGCAGCCTACAGCTTCAACTAAGAAGACTTTGTTATAAAAAACAATACTTAAAAAGAGAATTGTAAACCGATCATTTGGTAGCAAAGCTATAGCCCAAGGGATCCAACTCATGGTAAAAAGTTCTTTGCATGAATTCAACGAAAGCCACCGAGCCAACACTGCTTAAAAATTCTTGTAGAATTAAAAGTCGTAAAGTTACTAGGTCAACTTTACAGGCTATAAAATAAAAAGAAATTTATAATTAAAGTTTTTTTTCCACGGCTGTAAAACTATTTCGTATGTAAATATTCGCAAGGTCCGGTTTCACGCCGACATCCAAAGACATTCTACAAATTCAACGGCATGAAAAATATAACAAAAGAAAAAGGAAATGTCCTCTTTTCAACGAGCCGCAGTAAGTGGGCCGATTAAGAATATAAAAGCCAAATTGGGTAGCGATTTCTGTCATTTTTAGCCCCAGACGGCAAAAGAGAGTTAAAAGTGCGAAGCCTTTTTCTCTGTTTGTCATTCTGTCCCGAGGTATCATGGTCAATGGTCATGGTCATGGTATCGAAACAGATAAACTGGTTTTGATAGTTTTTTCAAAAGCAGGAATTAACGCAATGGTTTCAAAATATGTTCGACGAACATTTTATTATTCACTTCCAAGTCATACCTGGAAGAGATCGCTATTAATTGATAAGGCCACCTATTGTTTTTGTGTCAAATTTGTATTTTAGTAACTTAATAATCAATAATTATCTATCTATCAGAATTCCAATCATGCACAAGAACTGCACCGCGCACCTAATTTCAATAAATATATAATTATATGCTTCCGACTTGCAGTGAAATTTAAGCATGTCAATGTTGAGTTTTTGTTTTTATATTTCACCATTTAAAAAAGTATATTAAGAATATACGAGTATCATGCATTTAGAAAAAAAATATAAAAAGTCTTTATTTATATATATCAGGCGATGTTTGTTTTTGGTTTTTTAATTTTAATCTACTTTACGTTTCCAAACAAAGATTTTAAGATTGAACCTTTTAAGATTTAGATAGATAGAATAGATAGAAAACTCTAGATTTAATCTAGATTTAAGCGGTATTTTAAAAATATATGTATTTTAACACCAAAATGAAATATAATGAAATGGCGACTGAAACGTCGGGACAAAAATAATGATAAATATACGCGATTTAAACCGTTTAAAGTGGTTTAGTAACTATGTGTAACAATCTCGAAAACCTAAGTCAACATTATAATGAAATGGACTTTTATTAGCTTGTATGATAAGTATCTTCGTCTTCTTGCACCATATCCTAACGGATGATGGTGACCATCCTTCTGAATAAGATTCTTTCCTGAGCTACTCTGCTAAGAACAGCGGCGTCAGCAGTACGGGTCCAAGATTTTAAGTTATCACACAAGGCACAATGCTTTTGCCTCTATTCCTCTTTCCGTCTATTTTCCTTTCAATAATAGCTTTGAGTAAATTGTATTTGCGTGTCTGTGTGGAATATCAAAATATGCGAATTTAATTTTTTATTGTGATAAGCAGTTCAAGTTTTTTGTTATATTATAAGTATTATATTTAATAATTACGCATAATCTCCCAATAGTAGAGTCATCACCGGTGCGACCAGACGCTTCGCGGCGAAGCTAATACCAGTGTTTCCTAAACTTTCTAATTAAATTAATGTATCAACGTCGTCAAGGGTAGTCAACAAATGCTATCTTGACGTTAATTTGCGTGTGCGCTTATAGACTTGACTCGAAAAAGTTATTAAAACGAGGCTTAAAGCGTTGAGAACCATTGATTGATATTCAAGTTGTGTAGCTTTCAAAAGTCACGTAACTACTATACCTGTACATGAAGTTCAACTAAAGTTATCACAAAATATATCATTTACGTTTAATATTAAAATAATAATCTTGAGATCACAGATATTGTGAAAATAATAAATAATCATGTTTATCACATTATTTACAATGTATTTCTAACTTGGTCTTGAGCATTGCGGCAAAAGTATTTTGTTTTCAACTTTACAAATGGAGAGCAAGCACGTCTCATACTTGTGATGACAAACTTTATATAGCAACTGTTTTTCTTATATCTTTAGAAAGATGGAGTTTGTAGGGTGGCCAATCAAACTTGTTTTCTTAGGATTTGCTACACCATCTCTTGTTAACGTTAGTCAATATCATTATTCTTGATTAAGGTTGAATTTGAAATGTTCTAGCAGATTTAATTTTAATTGACGTAATCCATCTTTAGTATTTATATTACTAAAAGGCTTCTTTATTAAATATATTATTATTAAATATATTATCATTTAAAAACGCATTAGTGATTTAGTAATAACAAAGAAAATTATTAAATAGTCACTTTGACACAACTTTGACCTCAGTATCTATTCCTGAAATTCTCAAAAATTATTCTCTAAATAAGATGGTTTGATATACCCATCTACGGAATATTGAAATAGCGTCGTATATCAAAATGTTGAGCTTATCTCCTTGGGAAATCTTATAAATCGTGGTCTCGTAATATAATACTACGGAAGATGGAATATTGTAAGATGTAATAATAAAATGTTTCGTGAAAGTATAATAAAGAAAAACATTGAATAAAAAAATATCTACCATCATTATCTTAACTTTTATAATCATTATAATTTATAACAGATGACAGTGTATTGGTTAAAAATATGTGTTTTATATACGACGTTAATTTAAAAGTATTTATCGAACGCTGTAAACCAGAAAACATCAAATTTATAAGTAGGTCATATTGTGAATGCTCACCTGGCTAACTAGCACCTTCAAGTACAAAATCTGGTTGCCAAGCACCTAAGAGAGTGTTCCGGTAGCTGTCATTTAGTAGCCAGTAATTCTAGGTTAGTCTTAACCACATATTCCACCGCATTATCACTGACTATTAGATGAGAAAATGGCTATCCAATCTGCAACCTAAAAAAACAATCTTAAATTTTAAGTATTGTTGTAAAAATCCAATAATTTACATGTCAATCATATCTATGATAGCAAATATCTTTAAATATATGTTAAGAAAACATTAAATTAATATTTTAGAAAAACACCTAAAAATAATATAGTTATTTAGTCACAGTTCCGCAAAATTTTCCTGCTAAGCCGATGTGATATCGGCACGGAGCCAAACATGAAGAAGGCAAACCGAAGAATATTCACAATATTTTTAAATTATTGATCGTGTGCTTTAAAAGTAAGACCTGCTGTGCAAGATGATGCTTCGTGTAGAAGCTACGAAAAGTCTTCCGGTTTGGCTACGTAGCGTATAGACATCACGTCGATTTAATAGGAAAATATAGGCGGAGATGTCACTAGATCATAATATACAGATTTTTATGTGTTTTTTATAAAATGTTAATATAATATATTATTAATAATTTAATTAGTAATTCAATGTATCCATAAAATTTTGTTAATACTAATATGGGTTTCCGCAATATAGCACCCCTGTTAATTATTTAGGACTAGCAGATGTCAACCCTATGAGGTTGTTAGCATATTACCAATAACTCTGAATATCCCTTTTATTTTCAAAGCATACAAAATCATGGTCACTGCACTAAACTGTGACGTCAAAAACAAAGAACAATCGGAATGGACATAAAAGTGGACGATGCATTTTGTCTTCCTGTATGTCACGAACCATTTTTCTAACTTTAACCTTTTATTTGTTGAGCTAAGCGTGGAGCTTACTCTGCGAGATTTTCCTTTGTCTTAATAAGTCTCTTTGTGGTTTCTGTGTTAATGGAGATCTTCTTTGGATAGGAGAAAAGAAGGTTTAGATTAAGTATCTCTTTCAATTTGTTTTAATTAGAGATTTTTCTTGGGGAAAATACCAATTATAAATATGGTATAAAGGACTCTATGTAATAGAAGGAATGATAATCCTGAGTCATTGAAACTTGACTTACATGGGGAACATATTTCAAAGTCTTCCGCAGCCAGTAAATTCAATGCTTTTCGATAGGGAATTTCGCCAATACTGACATTTACTACATTACATCGTGAGTACAGGTACTCCGTGATGAAGCGACTCTGAAGGTCGCGAAACCGGTCGAGACGCATTCTCGACAACCGTAAGTGAAATCGGCTCAAAATAATAATTTAATATGTGTCAAACTTACGTGAGTTTTAATCAATTACATTACATACTTTCATGATACACCCTTTAGTAGAAAATCTAACGTCAACTACCTACCTACATCATTACATGGCAACAATATGGTTGATTACTGAAAGATATTTCACAGTTCGAGCTGTGTGTTTGAAACCTGGTAGAAGTCTAACTCACAAACAGATTGTTTTTACTGTATTTTACTTATGTCCTTGTTATCTTTCTTAAGTGTTAATAAAATTGGATGTAATCTATATATGCCACTGACTACACAAGTTGTTAAAAAACGAGATGTTTACCTTCTGAGAGGGAAAGCTGATCTAATCGAAATGTTATACTTATCATGAAATATAAACTATTATAAATATTGGTTTTGGTGCAGCACTGTAGCTATAAATGAAATTAGGTTACACTTGTCAGTTATTAAGTTATTGTATATATGTAGATTTATTAAGTTGCATATAAATGACCTCAGCAAGTCAGCCTTTAAAGCGACGTTTTCTTTGTACATTAGAAACTCACAGATATATTTAAATTTCAGTTTCATATCATTTTTATTTAAGTTTTTAATTATGTATAACAAACATTTTTTTTTAATTTTACCTACCTTATTTTGCATGTTTTTATTAATTATTTATTGCTGATAGGCTAATCTTTGATCATTATATCTCAACTGATAGTAAATGATGATGTGGATGATGTTGTTCAGGCTAATCAAGAGTTACTGGCTCTCAAAGATATCTGCCAAAACACACCGTTAGGTGCATGGCGACAAATTTTCTATTTGAGGTTGGTAGCTACCACCACCATACTGAAGCTTAAGCCGGCGGTCAGGATGGAATCATGGAACTGCGGCACCTCAGAACACATTATATATATAGTATGGACAGAGTTAAAACTACCATGATTTAGAGAAAAACGTTTTATATTAGCATGAAAAGATAAATAGCTACTATAATTTTATATATAGAGATTTTTTATAAAATTCTATTACAGCACGGCTATACTGCTTCTCTTTCTAAATTAAATATAAAATTACTAAACAAAGTCATATACATAAAAGTTTTGGAATTCTATCCACTCAAACCATTTGCAATGAAATTCTAATGCATGGCTTTACCAAATTATCCGGCTAGCGTTTAGCGAAACCCCTTTTAGTGAAGTCCCTTTCAGCGCGTTTCACGACTTGAACACTTTGATGTCATTGCTACATTGCTACTGACATCATGACAGTGACAGTTCTCTAGAGAATACTCTAATTGTAGGAATATTTTGTACCATTAGTATTCTCTGTTTTCGTAGAAATTTAAAATGTTGCTGTGCCCTGCCTTTTCCACGTAATCTAGCACTATTGTTGAATTAATATTAATCTACATAGTCAAAACACAAAATTTATCAAAATTGTAGATTTTTATTGATTTTATTTCAACGAAGTTTGCTTAGCCGTTTTTAACCGATCGGTTAAGTTAAGGAACGTCCGCCACGGTCATCGCTAGTGACATTAATACTGAGCGATTTCGTGCTTCAGAGGGCACGTTAAGCCGTCGCTCTCAGTTGTTGTTTTACGATGGCAGTTGTTATAGCATAGTAATGTAGGGCATTTTGCGAATGCCCGCGTGCCTAGTTATTACCCTCAAGTAGAAAAATCCATCCTGAAGCACCTATTCGTTTGTTCCAACAAATGTCCTCGAAATCCAGTTTCCAGTTTAGATTAAACCTGTTTCCCATCTACGATAGCATTGTGACTAACTATTAGGACATATTGTGGCAAAAAAATACATTAGCAATTAAAAAATAAGGTATTGAAATATTACTTTTTCTGTATATATTATATTTGTTTTTCTATAATATAACGCACCCGTATTGTAATTAGTGAACTTAAGCTTTAAAAATATATTAGTGTTAGGAAAATCGGTACTGTCACCTAGAGCAAACCACTTCTCTTCTGCGTAAAAACCTTTTATCTAATTTTAATACAATAATACCCGATAACTCACGTGACGTTGTGGTCGTGTAAGTGATGATGTGGTCGAAGCTGTTGTTCAGGCTAACCTAGAATGACTATAGCTCCGACCATAGTTTCAACCACTCTAAGTGGTTATTCATGGAATGCTCGGGATGCTCGGGATGCCCACGTTGACGTCTCGCTTAGCACTCTTTTTATAATAAAACCTTTAATCCTTATGCTTTAATCGTAGGTATCTATAGATAAACCGATGCAGTGTTACTAGCTCAGCAGCCAGTCACGTGCGCGGGGCGCCACGCCATCTGTCGTCGCCATAAAATACTACACTGCAGTGCCGTGTTGGCACTAAGCCGGTGCATCGAGAATTCAAGATATTTTTGCACCAAAAGTAGCCGATACTGCCAACATTTGTGGCTTCGTTTATGGGTACATACGAAATATTTTTAATGGCACAAAAAGAGTTATGTGACCTCGCATGGTGCATGGTCCGTATATTGGAGGATTTGTATATTATGCTATATTATGTTAAAGATTTTACCAATACTTCGAGAAAATTATACAATTTTACAAGTAAACTTTTCTAAGAGATTAATTACTGAATTTCGTCAAAATACTAATTTAATAAGTCTTCTAATTAATCGCAAAACAGTATTATATCGATGAACTAAAACAGAAGCAAAATAACAACACAAATAGTCTTTGAACAAACGAAGCGCGTTCAAAATTACGGCGGAACCAAAGTAAGGAATGGAGAAATTAACTAAAAATAGCGACTAATTATACGTCATTAAAATGTCTTGTCTCTATCAGAAGGAAACGTAACTGGGGTTCATTTTACAAAGAAAACGATGAAAAAAAAAAGAAATAAATGAAACCATTTTGCCTAATTATGTTACGATGAATCACAACTTTTGAGCTCTTCCTTTAGAGTTTGAAAAGATGAATTTTACTGATACTTTTTAACTAATTGGTACGTTTTGTGAAGACTTTTTGCATGTACTTGTTATGTTGTATTGAACATTGTAAAGGGGCTTCTTAAATCTACATTTACGTTGGAAGTATCCTAACATTTGTAAATCCGAGGCAGTTACAAGTATAAATACGTTGATAGTCCTACTTCATTAAAATAACACCTACGTAGCAAGTCTTGATAATTTTTTTAATATATTTATTTTTGCAAAAACATACGCTTCGCGATTACAACGAGAGGAAAAATAATTGTAATGTGCGGGAATCGAAACCCGTGCCGTCCACCCCTATAGCCGGGGTATGCTCTGACCGCTAAGACAATCACATATAATAAATCAAGTACTTTTAAAGCTGACATTCTTAATCAAGTAGCGTTTTTATGCATCAATGATCTATACATATATATTATGATTTTAATATTTTTAAGTTTGCAATGACGCCTGCTAGGCGAATTACACTACAAAATTACAAATTTACGAGAGAAAAAATTATAGTCATGTGCGGGATTCGAACCCGCGTCCATCCACCCCTATAGCCGGGGTATTATATATTCTTGCTCTCGTTCTCCATGCAACCATGCAGCAGAATTACAGTTATGAGTCATTGTGTCATGTTAGCTCAATTGGTTAGAGCATACCCCGGCTGTAGGGGTTGATGGACGCGGGTTCAAATCCCGCACATGACTATATTTTTTTCTCTCGTTAATTTGTAATTTTGTAATATATATTATGAACCTAACAAACGGTTCATGTTGTCAGATTTCCATAATACTAGAATATGGTGTTTTATATCCATTAACATCCTAGTTTGGCAATAAATTTATTGAATTACGTTTTGGTGATAAAAATATTGTATTTTATTATAACCGAATCATGTCAAGTGAACATTTCACAGTATCTCAAACTTTTCGACACTTGTTTTGATTACGTCTATCAACACTTAATCTCTTTCCAGAAGTCTATCACGTTCAGAACCCTCTTTTCTTACGAGCGTAGCAAGTCAGCTTTTATATTGTGAAATAAAACTTCGAAAAGTAGCTTCCACCAAAGTTTTCACCTAAAACTTTTGAAGAATCATTAATTTTTCCGTTTAGTGATATTTATTGGGCGTTTTTATTATGTTTGTTAAATTTAAGCAAAACAAAAGAGTATCGTTTCTGCTCGAAGTGCCAATTTGAAGGCTTTGTAGAGTTTCGTTTTGTTATTGATGTCCTTAATTAATAAGCTTTATAAAATCAACGAAGCTTGACGATCTAAAAAAATCATGAATAGATTCACTTTTCTCCAATTTTTGACCTCCAATAACAAAACAAGCACGTGGCCCAGTTAATTTTAAGTGGACTAAGCTCTGCATTAGATGCATTTCGTACGAACGAATTGCACTGCGCCCAACAAACTAAGATACAGTTGTTAAGTCTCCTTAGTAGTATCTGCCTGTAATTTTTCTAGCTCTTAAAGACTGCTGCTGGAACACACCGTTAGGTGCTTGGTGACAGATTTTCTACTTGAGGGTTGGTAGCTAGCCAGGCATAAAAAGTTTGTTATGTCATTATGGCAGAACAAACTCGAGGCCCACCTGATGTTAAACGGACTAACCTCTGCCTACTACAGACGCATTTCGTCCGTATGAATCGCACTTCGCCAGTCACACTTAGACATACAGTTGATAAGTCTCATGTGCATGTTATTTTTCTAGCTCTCAAGAACTGCTGCTGGAATGTGTTCCAGCAGCTGTCCTTGAGTAGTACATCTGTCGCCAAGCACCTAACGGTGTGCCGTTAGGTGCTTGGCTACAGATGTTCTACTTGAGGGTGGTAGCTAGCCAGGCAAGCAGTCGAAAAATGCCCTTCCACCATTTTTTTTTTATGCCTGATAGGTTAGCCTTTGACCACTATCTCACCTGATGGTAAGTGATGATGTGGTCGAGGATGTTGTTCAGGCTAACCTAGAGTAACCATGCGGTGAAGCTCAAGTCAGCGGTGGGTATTGATACATGGACCTGCTCGGCCTGCATAGCAGTCCATAACTATTCACTAAGAGTGTACCAACATTGTCACACATTATAGATGTACAAAACGGCAGAACCACTTGTAAAGTTGAATGTTTTAAGCTTGGTTTTACAAAATTGTGATCAGTCGTTTTTCAATATCTGCAAACCATTGACGATATCATATTGTGTTCACTAGTTAATGCGGTTTAAAACCGTTTCATTTGGTTAGTTAAAGTTATGCGGAGCCTTAGATTTCCAGTCTGTTTTATTTAATTTTTTGAGGCTATAAGAATGACTTGTTTCTTTAGAACATTTAATATAAGAAACAGTTTAGTTAAAAGTTTTATAAAGTAAGACCACGTAAGCGATATTGCTCAAAGTGCTTACTTTACCTAAGTTAGCCTTACATTGTATCCTTAGCTATAACATAAAATGAAAATAAATTTTCCAATAGACTAGAACATTTTAGAGTTATTTCTCCAATGAAGTAGACAGCTGGCTTTTACGACATGTCAGAGGCCATAAAATACATTGTATACCCGTAAGAGGCAATATAGGGAACAGTTTTTGAAATGTATTTTGGTAGCATTAGTAAAATTGATTTGGAACTGGTAGTAGAGAAAAGGTACATTCAAAGTTTATATATAGCTTGTTTTTAATGTAGCATATCTTAATATGCTGTATTTAAGTAACGTTTCTTTTTACCGGTGACGGTATGCCTGTAATAACAAAATACTACGAATTATTAAATACTACAGCTACTACAGTGAAATCATTCAGACATCCTTCATGCTATTTCAGACACACATGCATTTAGGCTGATATAATTAACAAAAGTATTGATGGAGTTTTAATGTCCAATGGCTAACTTTTGATCACAATACTGTACTGTAACAGCCGGATCGTCAACTGCTGAACACAGCCTCCCCTATTATGGGGGTGTTTGCCATAATCCCCACACTTGGCAGGCGTCTTGAGGTCACAGTGTAAGTTGGCAGTTCTTTAGAAGGCGCTGCTGCCCACCTCCCAGTATTTTTCCCTTAGTCGCCTCTTACGACACCCGCGGCATGATATGGGGAGATGCAATTCTAACCCGGCACCCCACGGAGTTAATCATAGTATGGTCTCTCTATTATGTTCAAAAGTTCTGTGTGTATTTTATAAGGCCAGAATATTATGTTTTCTTGGTAGTTTTCCACATACAATATTATCAGTTGTTAATTATCACTGGTGAGGTAATGATAATATATGAACTGATATTTTAGCAGTAAAAATAAAAGACAAAGAATTATCCTCTATTATATCTCTTAGCCTTTTATTTTCCATATCGTAGAATTGTGGTAGTTCCTGGAAAAACACATTTTTTTTATCGTAATGTTCGCTGGCAAGAGGTAACAGCCATGGAACCAAAATGGTCACGGACTGTGCGATTTCAAAGACATTGCCTCTCAAGTACACTCCGATTATGGAACGAGCTGCTTGCCGAGGTTTTCCCCGGAGACTACTGTATGGGTTTCCTGAAATGAAGGGTTAAGGTGTCTTTGTAGCTCTCTACATACAAATAATTATAACCTGTGATTTTTAAATAATTTGGAAAATATATAATTTTACGGAAAACTGACAAACCAAAAGCGAAGCGCTCGTAGCGAAGTTTGCGTAGCCATTCTGAATAGATCAGCAAAGTTAAGCAACGTCCGCCTCTGTCATGACTTGGATGGGTGACCGCTGGTTGGACATTACTACTGAGCGCTTCCGTGCTTCGGAGGGCACGTTAAGCCGCCGGTCCCGGTTGTTGTCTTAGGATGGCAGTCGTTAAGGCATTTTGGTGAAACATCATGCTTTGTCGGGAAGTCCGGTGGCGAAATTGATTTGCAGGTAGTAAATGGAACAGTTCCTCAGAACACTCCCCGTGATATATACGGGGAGTACCACGTATTTAAATTAAAATCATTCAAACTTCATTGAACTTTTACTCTCTTCAATGCACAAATTGCCGAAGTGCCTCATGTCAAAAACATTTTCCTGCGCAAGACGTTCCCTTTAAAGTCGTATATCACCTGTGACCCAAATATAAAACATAACCCTCGTTTTGACACCCGACCGAAGTTTCGAGTTCAGACTGCCATCTCCTGACACGTACACCTTTTGTGTTGGACACTTTGTTAAAATGTTATTTTGCAACAGAGGTAAGTACCTTTTTCAGCCTCTTTTTAGTGAATTACGTGCTTGAAAAGTTACATTGAAATTTTCGTAAGGTGTAAACGTACATTTTTAGTTTATTATATTGATAAAGATATAACTCTCTTTCAGGTGGTACGCTTCGATTTCGTTACGAATCCGTGATCATGCCTGGATATACCTATATTATCAAATGATGATTATGGATCAGCGTAGCATGAACATTGACCATACTGGCAATACTTTAATTTAAGATCTCGATATTTTGAAGCAATGATGGCTCAGTGGCATTGGCTATAGATTGCCGCGCAGCAGGTCCATGGTTTAAATCTCGCCGTGGGTTTGAGCTTCATTACACGGTGGAAGGGCATTTTGCGAATGCCCGCCTCGCTAGCGAACACCAAGTAGAAAATCTGTCGCCAAGCACCTAACGGTGTGTTCCAGCAGCAGTCCTTGTGAGCCAGTGAAATATCAGGCACATGAGACTTAACAAGTATGTCTCAAAGTGTCGGGCGCAGGGCAATTCGTGACTTGTGATGAAATACATATGTTATAGGCAGAGGTTAGTCCGCTTAATATCAGGTGGGCCTCGAGCTTGTTCCGCAACAATAACAACAAAAAAAAGATAAGTTTGAGTGTCACCGTTGCATTTTGTTAACCCTGATTGGGTTGCCGAGGTACAGGTTTGCCTACTACCGCCCCGTTTGGGACCCGCAGTACTTTATGTTATGACTCAATTTGTGTTAAAGTGCCCTTAGTTAAAAATAATTGTAATACATTTAATACTTTTCTGGAATTGACTAAATAAATTATAATATTATATTAACAGTGATAAAGCAGTTAAATATATGTTTTCATCGTAAAAAAACACTTAAAACGCTATTGCTTTCAAAAATAATCTAGACAACAATTACAAAAGGTCATGAAAGGAGCAGTTTACTTTCCTAATTGAGACTGCCACCTTCTAGGGTTGTTATTGAAATTAAACCTTGAAACTGGAATAATTTTCGATCGTTGTTTCTAATCTCTAATGCTAGCTTGTAGTATGTTACTACAAGTTTGCTAATAACTGCGCAAAAGATGCATATGAGCCATATCGTGCGCATAACGCGTAGCAACATCCATTTACATGTCAACATTTCCGTAGCATTCATTTAGCGCATAATTTTATTTTATCAGTTAAAAAAAAAAAACTAAAAATGAAATTGTCAACTATTAGACAAGCATTACGCCTTACCAATACAATACCAGTATCACTGCTCTCGTTCTGCTTGACACTGCACTACGATCGTTACACCGCAAAATTAGTTCTTATGGCTCGCTCAGTCCATTCACTTTTCACAGCGTCATCCAAGCCAAACAACAGTATTGTTTGCACTAATTCATGTTTCCAATATGACACAAACAATATGTTATAACTAGTCATATGATTGCAAAGCCTTTAAATCCAAAACTTTGTGCCGTTGTTGCCAACCAATTCCCGATTTCGACAACCAATGTACACAAAAATAGGTACGTACCTTTTCAGATTCCACGCGGGTCCTCCGCAAATATAATAAAATCATTAAGTAACGTTAATTCGCTTAGTGACCACAGTAAATATGATGAAAATATGCAAATGGCCGGCGAAGTTGCTGGCTTGCTTTAGTTAAAATAAATTGCTGGGTCCGCTGTGACGGCTTTAATTCTGTGAGATTTACTGCGCGATGGGTGAAAAGTAAGGGCGGCCATTCATTCCGCGATGTTTGTTCGGCAACATTAGGTGGTACCGAGCAATTTTAATTCAAAGCTTTTATGTTTTGAAATAATTATAATGGAGGTATATTAAGATAAAAAGATTTCTATCAAAGTATAATATCTGATATTACGTAAAAGAAAATTTGAATACTGGACGTTGGAACTGTGCACATACGGTAGATTTCAATTCTCAATCCAATTTCAGACTCGTCCTCTATAAACCTTTTAAAACAAATTGTATCATATCCACATACAAATAAAATAAACCAAAAAAATCATACAAAGGTTTTTTTTATTATTACTAACATACACTTTAATACATATTTAAAGTGTATGTTAGTAATTATAAAAAGTGTTTTAATCTTCATATAATAACGTATATGAAGATTAAAACAATTTTTTGAAAGTTAATGTAAAATTAAATAAAAAATGTAATGCTAAGATTTTATGAACTGTCACATAAATTTTGGCTTTGTATGATGTTTTTAATTGAAAGTCCTGTGTTTTTAATCGACACTTATGTTATAAAGAGGTAAGATTTGTTTTTTTTGTATGTAACGAATAAACTTAAAACCACTAGATTTGTGCAACACACGAATTGAAAATTTGTGTGTTGCACAAATTGAAAATTTCTTCGCATGGTGGTAGGGCACTTTGCGAATGCCCGCCTGGCTAGCTACCACCCTCAAGTTGAAAATCTGTCGCCAAGCACCTAACCAAATTTTTTCCGTCCGTTTTGAATGCACAACTTCTTAACATTGGCGACATCTACCTGAATAGCAGAAGCATATTTATATAAGCTAGTAAGTTGACGTACGATCAACATTTAATACCAAATTGATAAATCCATTTTAAAACTGACTAGTATACTTTTCAAGAATTTTTGCGAATGCCCGCCTGGCTAGCTACCACCCTTAAGTAGAAAACCTGTCGCCAAACACTTAACGGTGTGTTCCGGCAGCTGTCCTTGAGAGCCAGTAATTCTAGGTTAGCCTGAACAACATCTTCGACCACATCATCACTTACCATCAGGTGAGATAGTGGTCAAAGGCTAACCTATCAGGCATAAAAAAAAAATAAATGGCGCCAATGGCGTCTGCAATTTTCACATGTTCTTTTTTCAAATCGTTTGTCACCATCCAACACACAGCTAGTGGCCAGCGTCATTTTGCGAACTTGGAGATAAAAACTCACTGTAAAAACTTTTTGGCTTTTGATATTTAGGTTACCAGCGCATAGTCTTACCCAAAATTAAAAAAGAAAAACCACGTAAGAAATGGATTTTCATACACTTTTCTCTCCCGCTCAGTTGCGTTTTCTCGCCGCATATTTGTTCGATATGCAATGACGTACTTTCTACCGTAAATTTGATAAAGTATCAAGGTACTTTCCGAGCAGGTGTAGTATAAAATATTTTACCATTACAATTCGACATTATCGATGAACATAATTTTCAAAAAAGTTTTTTTATTTTTTTGTTAAATCCCCGTGCGAAACCGGGGCGAGCCGCTAGTATTAGCCGCTATTAATATATTGCGCTATCATCACTAACATATAAAAATTTGTATCAAAGTTCATATCTTTAGGTTTATAATCACTAAAATAATTCTATGGTTTCATCGCCATTAATTTCTTTCATAAACCATTTTCCATTAACAGCTGTACTATTTGCTACCGATCGTTTGTGGTTCCATGAATGCGCAGGCTTTAACGTAAATGAACTTGTATTTGGATCGTTTACGGTCGTGCGGTTGTTTCTAAAAGCAATTAATTAAAACCCGCTTTTAATAGTGATGAAAAACTCTATTACAGGATTACAGGATTTTTAGAGACGGAGATTAAGTGTTGTGTCGGCAAGTACCTACTTTATTTCAAGAGCTTTATTTATTTTCGCGAGTTGTTTCATTGAGATTTTGTATTTTTAACCTATATCTAATAACATAATGGTGTTTTTCGAACTCACTACCAATCGGGTATTCTTACTTACATATTTTAAGAATTTTGCATCAACGCCTGTGAAGGAAATAAGCTTATAAAACTACAACGAAGGGATTTTTATTTGAAACCTGATAGGAATCTGAAGCCAGGATAGCAACTTTAAAAGCAACTTTAAACCTTAATGAAAAATTTACTTGTTTTTAGTTCAATTCAGTTTCGCTGCAGATGTCCCTGCGTCCTTTTAAGGCGGTTCAAACAATAGTTCAATTGACAGTAAATTAATCTTTACTATTCGTTATGATGTGTTCAACGTTACACATTTCTAGGCGAATGAACTTTGTCGTAAGAGGTTGTTTTTTTGCACAAAAAAATCTTTTAGTGGTCTCAAAAAAGGTAAGCTTTACGCTATTTCGTCTATAAGAAAAATTAAATACTTACACTAGATATATTTTTGGCAAAGAAATATTTTTGTGATCTGTTTGTGGCAAATATATAATTTAGTATGCATAGCTTTCTCTCTTCAGTATTTTCCTCTAAAATTCCATATCATAACTCGTCGCTATTTGCCCGTTATTGCCGTTGAATTTCCTTATTCGCCGTTAAAAGAAACTTATTTGCGTAATACGTCGTCCCAACGGACGTTACGTTAAAAGATAATGTCACATGTGGCGTATTTACGATACCCGAGACGTTACTCAAATATAACGTCGTTAAACAATATGCTATTAAGTTTCAGAGACGGGTAGTCGGTTACCTAGGTAATGGGTAAAGCGTCGGGAATTTTTCGTGTATATTTGGTTTGAACTAGAGATAGTAACACTCGTAATGTGAGACTGATGATGACGAAATTGATAGATTAATTTCAAACCTAGAACTTGATGTTAGTGGAACTAAACTATCCTCTTTTCTTTTATTGTCAGTTTTATTTTCTATTCTTTCTCAGTAGCAGTCTTGATTGTAAAACCACATTGAAAACTGTTTGTTCAGAACTAATGTATTCATACAATAGTGTACTCCGGACCTCAAAACACTTCTATGCCAAATTTTATATAACTATTAACGAACGGTTTTCTTATGGATTAAGAAGAAAAATGAGCAAGAGGCTCACTTGGTAGTAAGTGGTAACTGTCGCCTACGGATATCCACAGCACCAGAGTTTATATGGCCTACATAACTGGGTGAAAAGAGACACAAACTGTCACATTCATAATACATTACTTACATATTTTGTTGAAATGACACCTTAAGTAATTGAGTAAAGACCGTGTGCTGACTTCGTAAAACCATAGCTCGTCAAACAATCTTAACAAGGATCTTATACAATACAACATTGTTGAACCAAACATCGCTGACATAGCAAGATACAATCAGCGTTTCGGTTGAGCATTCCTTCCGACAAAGTTAAATTAGAATCAAGCGGTTGTTTTGAACGTGACTCAAGGAGTTTGTGTTATTTACTAAGTGCATAGTATCAATTAATGCTCGTAGATTTTGATAAATAGAAATACAAAAAAAGAGCTTTAAAACAAATTCTAAAAAAGAGGAGGTACTCAATTCAACTGTATATATTTTTATGCCAATTGTGAATTTAATTCGATGATTTTTTTTTCGGTACCAATGCCTCTAAATGACTTTCATTGAAATCGCATCAAATTTGGTTGACTCGTTATTTTAGTTATAGTCAACTTACAAAAAAAATATTTGCGTACATGGTTTTTTACCTGGTGCCAAGTGATCACCGTCGCCCAGGAACATCCGCAACACCAGAGGTCTCGAGGATGCGTTGCCGGCCTATGAGGAGGGCTCTCTTCTTGAAGGTTCTTAAGTCGTATCTGTTCGGATATAGTAGTTAGTAATTAATTGATTTTATAGTAATTGCAAATTTTGTCGATGGTGAACGTAGTTGAGGTAGATGGTGAAGATATTAAATACGAGTAAATTATCTTGTTACCAGAATGCATCACGAAAAAACCAGAAAAAATATATAAAAAAATGGTACCTACTTCTAACACTGAATGTATGAAATAAATAATAGATGTCGTTATTTGAAGTCATTGTTTTGAATCAGCATGGTCCTGACTTCAACAAGTTATTTCATGCTAATCAGTGATGGAAGTAGGTTTTGTTTTGTTTTTAAATATTTTTTATGTATACTAGGTTTCCGGGCGCGTATGTCGGTTATCGCGCGAAAACATTAACCTCTTTTTGCGCAGTTGGATAAAAACTATCCTATGTTTTTTCCCGTGTCTCAAGCTATTTCCATACCGAATTTCATTCAAATCGGTCTAGTAGTGTTGGCGTGAAAGCGTAACAGCCAGACAGGCAGTGTTACTTTCGCATTTATAATATTAGTACTGATACTGATAAGCTATCCAGTTTTACTAAACAAAACGTAAAGTTCTCTCAAACTTGCTCCTTATCAAAGACTTATCTACCACCGATAAAAGTAAAAATCCAGCTATTTTGTTTATTTTTTATTCATGATTTACAGCCGCTTTACGACCCAATTCCCTTTTAATTGTTTCAAATAAAACCGTTGATCACTTTCATTATTGTCCAGCGCTTTGAACGTTCGAAAAAAGTCCCTTCAGGCCTGCCCGAATAAAAATGCTAATGTACCTTTTGACCTGTCCTATGCCGTAATTGGGATGAGCCTTTAAAAAACGCTACTACACCAACAGGGGGCGTATTGTGCAGAATTTTGCATCACAAACGCTCTCAATTCTGAACTACGGACCTCTATAGTGAGGACAACTTTTTCATTCAAAGTTTTCACCAATCTACATATTTTCACTTTAATGAAAGTTTCTGGACCGTATGTACTCGTAAATATATTAATATTAATGACTGATTATGTAGCACGAGGGAGCCGGTTTTTCCTTTGAAAGGATTATAGTTAATTAACTTGCGAATTTTGATAACGTGGTCGTCTAGATTTTAATGCGTGCTGTTAAATTTTTGATTATAAAGGCTGATGTTAATTTAACTTGATGCGAATGATGTTAGTTAAGTTATAGTCATGTAGTTAAAGTTCGAAGTTTTTTTCTAGAAAACTTATTGAACCAACCTTATGAAACCGACTTCAATACTCAAATGTCTGAAATAGCTTGTGAAGTCGGTACCATGATAGTTCGAAAGTACCTATTATAACAATATTGTGCGCATGCTATCGACTTCGACAAGCTATTTCACAGTTTTGAGGGCTAGAGTCGGTTTAATTTCTTATAAAAAAAATTTTCGTCCTTATTGTGACCATTACTACTTACAGACTTCTCACTACTTACGGGATCGATTATCATTCATTGTCAATGACTATATCATCAAGATAGGAAAACACTTTTCAGTTATTGGAATGTAACTCAAAAACAGCTCTAACGAATTTGATGAAATTTAAATGGAACCACGCGAGAAGCACCAGCTTTTAAATAAAAAAAACATCAATATTGGTTTGAAAGTTTTTTGGTAGTCGGTTAAAAACAGTATTATTATTGAGAAAGGTGTTATTTATGTCACTGTTTACTAATACTGCAAAAACAAAATACATTTTGCGATGAAATTTTTTATTGTAATCATAATAATTTAGCAAAGCACTTAATAGAAAAAACAGGAAGTAGGTCCTGGAACCGTATCACATCATTCTTCACCAAGATGTACTTTAACGCATCCCGTGCTAGCAAATAATTGACACCTAAACTATGAAAGCGACTGCAATCCGAAAACATTTTATTTATGTTATTGTGACGTAACAAGCAAGAGGCTGGTAACATTGGTTAAACAACAAGAAAGAAAGTATAATTACAAAATTACAAATTAAAGGGTGGAAAAATAAAAAAAAAACCGAATAGCACGCGTCATTGCAAAAATATAAATATAAAATACATAAAATACTTTTATATTTTAAGTTACCTTAGAATGTAAAAGTATGTCATAGCTCCACAAGAGGATTGTAGCCCCACTTGTGCATAAATTTTTTTTGTCGTTGTTAATTTGTCTCCTCAAAATTACTAAGAAAAAATAACGTACGGCTTTAGGACATATATTATATAGATAGATAGATAACTCTTTATTGAATACACCATAATAACAACAATAAACTTATTACTGAAACATAACTTAAAACCAAGTGTATCAATCGGTGGTCTTATCGCTCAGAGGGATCTCTTCCAGACAACCCATCAATAAGGGACATATTGTAGTTAGTGTCTACTAAATTTATATACATTAAAACTCATGTTCCTGACAAAATTGTACATATATTTTTTTTGTTTTAGTAATAATACGGGATAACTCACGTGAATCATTCAGATAGTTCTGACTATAGTTTCAACCACATTCGGTGGTCTTTTTCAAGGAGAGCTCGAGACGCCCGCGTTGACGTCTCGCTTAGCACTGACGGAACTATCTGACTGATTCACGTTAGTTATCCCGTATTATTTACTAAAATGTATATATATTCTTCAATGAGTACTAATCGTGATTGGGACTAATGAAATTCCTCAATGTCGAAATAAGCACTAAGGTGCATGTTTTATCTAATAATCTTAATACAATATGTGTTCAAAATACATAAGTCTAATTATGATTATGAATGAAGTTTTTGTTTCGTAGTGTAGCTTTTCTTTGCAGTCACACTTATCGCTTACGTATAACTATTAAAAAGGTTCTATAACCAAAAAGCTCCACGACGAAATCGGGCAATTCCACTCCACATTTTGTTCTCGTCAAAAATTTTCATTTCATTTATAGTCAAGTGGATTCCGCAAATTACCGAGGATTTTCCTTTTTTGGCTTTTTACAAAATTGCCTACGTCCACTTAAAGATATTAAAGGAGGAGACAAAGACTGTTAGTTAATCGTGGTACTGTTGGCTCTATTTATTTGAAGCTGCTAATTTCTTGTGGTCGTTCAGTGGTTAGTAATTAACTTTAGTGCGCGGGATCATTGGTATCGGGGCGTTAAGTTTATTCATATTTTAAATTACTGTTTGTCAATTATTATTTAGCAGCGAGCTAGGACCGCGTAATATTTACTGGGTATTTCTCCAACCAGTTTTGAACTTATATGAAATTCTTCTTCTGGGAGTTACGATTACACACATCGTCGATGAAAAATTTTTTTATAAATTATCAACTGATACATCTATCGCTATTTACATAGTTATATCGCAGCTATAGATGGTGTTCTACGTGCATTATTTAAAACAATAAATTACTTGCAAGCCTATGGATATATAATTTCATAAAGTAAACTGGAATACTTTAAGGATCAAAATTTTATCAGAAAATGTGACCAATGCGATACCGCATAGCAAAAACTCGTGAAAGAAAAAGTGATTAAATATTTATTTTCAGTGTCTGTAGATTTTAAATACATGATATGTTTACCCGATACATTAAAAATACAAGATTATGTTGATGACAAAATTCATTGTGATCATGATAACAGAGTTTTGTTTTTTTATGGCTCAACTCTTACAGCTGCTTTATACACAAGTAATAGCTGTACTCTGCCGTGGGTGATGAAAAATACCGCACTACAACGAAATTCAAAATAGTGGAAGTAATTTGTATGTCTAAAAAATCAGTTCTTACAAAAATATATGTAGTAATAGTAATTAAATCCTCCTCTTCTTGCATATCCTCTTGCAGAGATCGTGGTCAGGAGACACAGATCTATTCAATACAGAAGGCGCGCCCTTCCAAAGTAAATAATTGATTCGCATTTGTAGGGGTAGCCCTCGTTTGTACACCACATCTTAGTGTGGGTGTAAATGCTGATGACAGTAAAACAATGAACACAGTACAATTGGCAGTTGTAAAAGTTCCGCCTGGCTAGCTACCAATTCAAGAAAATCTGTCGCCAAGCACCAGTATCCTTGAGAGCCAGTAAAATGAGCGCATGAGACTTTGCAACTGTATGTCTCAGAATGACGGGTGCAGTGCAGTTCGTCAACGAAATGCATCTGTTATAGGCAGAGGTTACCGCCATCAGATGGACCTCGGGCTAGATCCATCACAAAGACATAAAAAAATTACAATAATCTGGGTGCCTTCGTGATTGGAAGTATTTGTACATGCAAATTAAAACGTTTTTTTGTTTAATTACTATGAGTACTGTATCAGCCGGATCGTCCACTGCTGAACATAGCCTCCCTTATGTAGGGGGTGTATGCCATAATCCCCACGCTTGGCAGGCGGCTTGGGGATCGCAGTGCAAGATAGCATAGTTCTTAAGAAGGCGCTGCTGCCCACCCTCTAATAGTATTTTTCCCTTAGTCGACTTTTACGACACCCACACGGGATGAAATGGGGAGGTGCAATTCTAACCCGTCACCCCACGGGGGCTATTACTATGAGTATTATTTGCGAATTTTTAAGAATATTGTAGAAGTAGTTACTACTATATTCACAAACTCAAATTATGTTGTATATAGAACTAATTCACAAAATCTTTTGACGAAAGTATTTAACATTTTCAACACTCCAAAAATCAGAGGAACTACCGGACAAACACTAAATATTCGAGAGAGCTGCTCATTCGGAGTCGGATTAGGGAATCAAATATTTGAATAGGACCTTGATTTAGGGCGGCGATGACGTCACGAAGAGTCGAAGCGAGGGATGAATGCGGGCATGTAAACGTTCAATTCCAAACCAGTACGGAGGCTGATTGAAAATTGGACTGACATGACGCGATGAGCGGATAGGGAAATGATTATAAGGATGCGGGTAGATGATGGCAAATAACTGGTAGGGAGATCGGACTCAATTATTTCGTGCATTCAAAGGAGTATATTTGACAACAAGTACCTGTAATAAAAAAGATGACGGAAAATAATTGATTGAGAGGAAATCGGGCTCAATTATTGAGTGTATTCAAAAAAATTTCACTCACGTCACAGTGGTTGGCAGCTGTTTATAAGTAATAGATTATTACTGCATTAGCTTCTCCTCGCGGCTAATTCAGCGTTGTTTTTGATTTATGCTCCCCAGAGGGTCATTTCATTAATCTGTATGAATAATCCTTATTAGCCTATGAATTATCTTTAACATCAAGATCAAGTCGATCAATATCTAACTTTTTCATGAATTTAAGGCTTAATTTTTGTATAGCTGCCTGGCTAGTCTTTTACCATTATCTCACCTGATGGTAAGTGATGATGTGGTCGAAGATGTTGTTCAGGCTAGCCTATAATTACTGGCTCTCAAAGACAGCTGCCGGAATACACTGTTAGGTGCTTGGCGATAGAATCTCTACTGGAAGATGGTAGTTAGCCAGGCAAGCATTCGCAAAATGCCCTACCACCATGCAATTTAAACTTCTTATGTACTGAAAGTAAAGGTGGTAACTCGAACATTCATTCACATTTCCTGGGTAAGCGCGCTCCATCATCGATCGCATCATCACTTAACATCAGGTGAGATAGTGGTTAAGTGCTACCCAGTTCGGAGTAAAAAAAAAAACATCAAGAGATATGGGTTTCATTGAAATTACAGGTACATGAGACTTAACAACTTTACATCCCAAGGTGATAAGAGTAGTGCTACAGCTTTTCACATGTGATGAAATTCTTCTGTTATAGGCAATTTAGGCCTCGTGATTGGTCTGTAACCTAATAACATAAACATATAACATTAGTACAAATGACGATAGCCATTAAGATCGGTTGATCTTATTTTGCAATATTCGTTACAAGTAGCATGTGATAGTATAATGAACAAAAACTTGTATGTGAGCTTAATTCAGCGAATAAAAATGAATGTAGCAAGCTCTCAGTTTGAGTAAAATCATTAATGCCAATATCAGTAAAATGTTAAAAGATTTTAAAGCCTCTCATCTTTTTCTCACATGTCTCAAGTGTTAATCTGGTCTAAGACGGGGCAGCGTACGGATTACACAAGTAGATTTTTTTACTTGACTAAGGTTAGTATGTATACTTTGCACTTTCCATATATTGGTAGCTTCGTTATATTTTAAATGCGGACGGTTTTTAAATTGACAATTGATTTAAGCAGTATAGGTGCTCGGTAAAGTTTTTCTACGTTTATACGTAAGAAAATTTTCTTAACATCGGCTAAGTAATGCTAAAACTTAAGTAGGGTTTATTTATTCTTCTAGATATATCTGCAAGTGTTCAAACTTGGTGAAAAATAGGATGCATGTCCTTTAACCTAGCATATATTTTATATATTTTCAAAATATCCGTTAAACTACTTATGTATTAATCTACTAATCAATTGAACATTTGGAATTAAAATATATAGAAACGGAAAAGTGGCAACCAGAAGCATATACATTTGGCTCAAAGACATGCATACTAATTTGCACTGTGATCAAACACTTTGGTATTTAAAAACGATGAAAATACGTGTGGAAAGCTCTACGTAGGATCCAACTTTATGATTAGTATTTTTGTCTGGACTGTGGAATTTCGAGTTTTTGGCATTTGTTAGATCCGGACAATTTGATGCTAGGATATTTTGAAAATGGACATTTAAATATCCAGACGTTTGCTTGCATGCCCTAAGCTATTGCATCACAACTTTTTAATACCTAAGTGATTTCATGACCAAAAACTTTGAGTTATTTCGTCGTTTTGCAATTCTACTTCGATAGAGACGTATTGTGGTCTAAACGTCGAGGTTAGTTACAATTTTGTTTATAATTCCGTGCGCGATATACCCATTAAAGTCTTTTTACATACATTGGTTTCAGGAACGCTTAAAAAATCTTAAAGGATGATTATCAGTACAGGCAAGCATCATAAACTCCCTCTAAGTTAAATAAATGAAACGATTGTATATGCTATAACAAGCATAGGGCCCACTTAGTGTTACCTCTGACTATAACATAGTATGCAGTTCAGCACAAGTGGCCACATATGTTTTAAGTTTAAATTAAGGTGTGCCAGTAATGTCACCGGCACCATACAAACCGAAACACAGTAATGCACAGAACATTAAAACTACTTGGTGGATGAAATAGGTGTGGTACCATTACTGCCCCCTACGAATATTGCTCGTATAGCGTTGAACTCTACCGTTGAAATATCCTTTGGTGCATTGATATAGACAGGCTACACAATCACAAATAGAACTGTCTGAAAGGCCAGAGAATCTGTGTAAACTCTCGCTAACCATTATTTGTGCTCGTGCGTTCGTATTGTAGTCTGAAAAGGTTGTGTATTACAATGATTGCTTTTGGGCATGAGCCCGTCAGTTAACAGTCTGCACACTAATGTAATGCAGTACTACACTGTTGTTTTGTTCGTGATAGACGTTTATGTGTCTAATAAAAGACTATCCTATTAATACAAATTGAGAATATTGGATAGACTTGTATTAACATTTGTAATTGTTTTATGAAGCGCTCGTAGAAGTTTGCTTAGCCTCTCTGAACCGATTAGCAAAGTTAAGCATCGTCCGCCGCGGTCAGGAGTTGGATGCGTGACCGCTTGTGACGTTGCTACTGAACTCTTCCGTGCTTAGGAGGGCACGTTTAGCCGTCGATCCCGATTGTTGTCTTAGGATGGCAGTCGTAATAGCATGGTGGTAGGGCATTTTGCGAATGCCCGCCTGACTAGCTACCACCCTCAAGTAGAAAATCTGTCGCCAAGCGCCTAGCGGAGTGTTCTGTGGTCAAAGGCTAACCTATCAGGCAAAACAGAAAAAAATCAAAGGGGTTTATGTTGCTCTGGGTAAAATCAATTCGAAGAACAGAATGTTAACTATTGGTATTGCCATATTTTTTATGTTACTTAGGTAGCATTTAACTGAGCTAACGTGCTTATTTAAATCTATCACTCAACTTATTTAACCCGGTTGGTGCACATTTGGCTTAGTTTGACTAATGGGTTATTAAATCGCGTTTTTCCTAAATTTGCTGTAACGTTGCCAAATGTCTCAGTTACTGAAGCCAACAACTATTCTTTGTTTCTTTGCTCGATTTGTAGTGTTTTTTTTAACCTACTGATGTTAGATAGAAGCGGTCGAGGAAAATATGACCTAATCAGACAAATATTTCAATGTGCGTTTTGTATGCATGTTTTGTCATGTTAATGTTTTTTTTTATGTATTTTACATTACTGGTATTATTTATAAGACTCATACAGCGAAATGTTTGTTTTAAAACATATTTATATTCAATTAAAATTTTAATAAATCGGTTAAAAGAGAAAAGTTTTAAATTTTGTTGAATAAAATGTCAATTTTATTATTGTAAACTCTGTTATTAAAAAAAAATAGCTTCCTTTGTTACCCTTTATGCATACGAACGTAAAAAAACGATTGGGGACCAATCCGACTATCGGCGTTACGAACTCCATACTAGCGCCCTTAAATAAAATGTGCCGCAGATTTTTTCAGTAATTGTGGAACCATTGAAGGTCAGCATGAAATACACGAAAACTTGTATGAGGTTCAATAATGATGTCCCATACGCTATTAAGACTTGATAACTTGTTTATAGTTATTAATGTTAACATTGTCCTACAGTGATTTAGCGAAACCATTGACCCAGGTTTTTGATTAATGACTTCTAGGCAATCTTCTAGGTTACGAACTCTTTCACTAACCTCTTTCATGATAGGATGTGCTAATATTTTCTAATGGAGTTCTGGTGATATTTCACTTTTGTTTAGGGATTTTGGTAGCCTTTTTATTTTAGTTCAACGTTATACAAGTCAGCAGTGATTTGCTAGTAGGTAATTAGTCATCCGCATCTTCCTACCCTAAACCCTGGTTTTTGGGGTTGGTATAATGTCTTTGGCTAAAAATATTAGTAATGTTATGGCTTCAGTTTATTAATAATTTTATGGTCAGCTACCTTTTTGTTGATGGTAGTATAATTGGAGAAAATCATTTAAAATAAAACTCCGACAATATTCACTTAGCTCACTAAGTTCCATGTTCCAATACGTCTGCACTGTACGAGATATTAATATAAACTGCTATGTTCCCAAGTAGAATCTACCCTCACAACTCCCGCCGAAAAGTGAAGTCAGTTTAGCTACTAGAATAAATTGGTAATGGACTCGATTGACGTCCACGTAAACATCAGTGATGTGCCATGGAAGTCAAATAAATTAAGGGTAATAAATCGCTAATGGAAATAGTTATACACTTGGGATCATATTGACAAATAATAAATTAGATTTACAGAGTGGGGAAATTAATTGTAAAATAACACATAATGATATGGTTATTAACTAAATTATCACAATAGCTTACAGTACATACTCAAAACTCTTTGATCGAGTGTGCTCGAAGAGCGAGTGAAGCGTCTCCGTTTCAACTGGGGTGATAATGATGTCGTTAGATTTCTTCTAGACTGTAAAAAGCTTTGTTGCGCGTCTTATTTGCAGCACTTCCTACTCATTTGTTGAAGTATTCGAATCGGAGTTTTCATAAACATCTAAGCTAAGCAACAGGGTTAAGCAACGTCGGCCGCGATCATGACTTAAATGGCTGACCGCTTGTGATATTTACTCTTGAGCACTTCTTCTACTCAGTATGACACGTTAAGCCGTCGGTCTTGCAGTTGTTATCCTACGATGGTAGTCATTATAGCACGGTGGTAGGTCATTTTACGAATTACCGCCTGGCTAGCGACCACCGTCAAGTAGAAATTTAAGCCTGACTTGATCTTCGACAGCATCAGTATCAGGTGAGAGAGTGGTCAGAGGCATAATTAACAGTACCTACCAGTACAGTAACAGTTATTTTGCCTCAAAGCAAGTGTTGAAATACAAATGTTAATATTATTTAGGCGTAAAATTACTTGACAAAATAGTGTTTTGACTAGTGCAGTGCACTATTAAGCAGCCCGTTTAGACTGCAGCTAAAATTTACATGCGTTGTGTCGACACTTAATAACAGATTTTAATTTGTTTCAGGTAAGTTAAGTTTCAACACTTGAAAGAAAGGAGGAGAGAGACGGAGAAAACAAAACAGTAAATATATATAAATTTTATGCGCTGCCACTTTTATGTTGGTGCATGTTGGTGATTCCGATTTTTTTAGTGATACATCAAATTCGGTTGGTTCCAAACTTAAGTCAGTTATCTTTTAAGTTCGTACGAAATTCTTAATGGTATATGTTTTGAAACAATCATTAAAAAAAGGATTAAAAGAGTAAAAGCTATTTGCACATATTTAAACATAATTACTAGTTGTGTCGAAAACCACTTCGTTGCAAAAGTAAAAATAAGGCAGCGTGCCGTGTTTTTAAGGATCCTATCATTATGGAATTGATCGTCCCACTCCGCCACATGTTGCTATACCCTGTCAGGATCATTATGTACTACCTAATTTTGGTTTGTCCATCACATATGTATTTACCTAATAAGTGCAATAAATAATTGAGTATTGAGTAGTGATTCGAGCTCATGCACTTCTTGCTAAATAAATGACACGTGAGCGACCGCTAAATACAAAAAATCAACTGGTCTTACCTCTCGCCTTAATAGATTTTTTTTTATGCCTTATAGGTTAGCTTTTGACCACTATCTCACCTGATGGTAAGTGATGATGTGGTCGGAGATGTTCAGGCTAACCTAGAATTACTGGCTCTCAAGGACAGCTGCCGGAATACACCGTTAGGTGCTTGACGACAGATTTTCTACTTAAGGGTGGTAGCTAGCCAGGCGGGCATTCGCAAAATGCCCTACCACCAAGCTGTTACGACTGCCATCGTAAGACAACAACCGGGACCGACGGCTTAACGTGCCCTCCGAAGCACGGAAGCGCTCAGTAGTAATGTCACCAGCGTTCACCCATCCAACTCCTGACCGAGGTGGACGTTGCTTAACTTTGCTGATCGGTTCAAAACGGCCCAGCAAACTTCGCTACGAGCGCTTCAATAGATTAGTACAAAATTACGCGACAACCCGTCAACTCATGCAACACTTACAGTCCGAACTACTTTCGTGAGATTAGCAAGTTAAATACACTCATGTCGCTACCGTGGTACCGTAATTCGGTATTATACCAGCATATTTTACGAGTACTAGTATGACGGCAAACTTTATGACTGCCGCGTCAACAATTTACTGTTCGGGCTTCAACCGCACCACTTACGAAGTCGATTCGCAGTAGGGATGGGGCGATGCGTTATCGATAATTGGTTTATTGTTCATAAAAAAGATATAAAAGCTGACCCGTGACTTTGTCCACTTAACGTTTGGTTTTATACCGAAGCATAATATATAGAAAAAATACTTTGTAGTGAATTGGGTTAAAAATGTCAAAGATCGAATTGTCTTTAATAACTGAGGTGTGCGGGTAGAAGCAAGAGGCAAACATAGTGAATGAAAACTCTCTTTTTTAATAATAATATAATTGGAATATCATGATGTTTCTAATAATATTATTTGCCGTCTTGCCTGAGTAATAACCCCAAAATATTGACCATGTATCCTGATTTTGAAATTAACAGTTTACATTTAGCAGTATCCTGATTTTTTAATTAACAGTTAACACACGTTAAGCAATGAATTTCAACTTTATATTTACCAGGTAACAGACTCGTCATACTCTAATCTTGCTATTGTCTTTCTGTATAGGCCTCAATTATCACATCATAACTATGGTTTTTTCTTCGTCTTATATGAAAAACAATATTTCAGCAAACGTTTCCTAAGAACCTTATTATGCACCCAATGAGCAGCAATGCCCCAATTAAAGCGACGTGCATACTCATATGCAGTATAATAATAAATAATGCATATTTTGGTTCCCGCTGGCGAGATGTATAGTTGCGCGCTTATCAAAGTATAAAATCCTAGTATCGATGGCGAAGGACCCGTAACGGGCCAATGATGCATGGTGGAAACGTTTTAATAAATATTTATCGACTTTGCAGTCATGTTATATGTTAGCCTAAACTATCGATAACTACATCAACATTTTTGTCCACCCATAGTCAGGCTTTACGTTTTTGATAGCTTTTCACATCGGAATTTTAGTGTTCTAAGGTTGATTAGTTTTAATACCTGTTTTATATTAACAAAGTCACGAAGAAAGTTATTTAGTGTTATAAGGTGTCATAATGCTTTTATGGGGCTGGGTAAACAGTGGCTGGGACAGTTTTCTTATGTAACTGACTCCTTAATGCTTTTAGTGGTTATAAAAAGTTACTCAGATGGGCGATACCTGCTTATATTTATTTGAAACGATGTTTAAAATATGGAGGCAGTTTTTATAAATTGTGCTAGGGTCTTTTAATCCAAAACAGATAAACGCTTAGTGCGATCCCTGCTGAATAAAAATAATCGACGTGGTAGACGATGACTATAAATACCTATTGTATTCATTTAAGAGCTGTTTGATCATGTGATTTTGCTATCACATGTTACAGAATATTTTAAAGTCTCGTTAAAAAACCTATGTATTAAAATTTATCTTCACTCCGACTTCATTCGACGTCAGTGTAAGTACTCTCCGTATATATTGCATATTTTTCTTTTATTCAGTTATAACTTTAAATAATTGCGAGTTTTAGATAAGTATCAACAAACAATAAGCGATGTTTTACACAACCTGAAAGGTTATGAATGCTACGGATGTACGGAATCTTGTCTGGCGCACTATTCCACATAGATAGCACCTCCTATTTTACAATATGTATGTATGTATAATATGAAATATGCGCCAAGAATAATTCTTGCAACCGTAGTATACATAACCTTTCAGGCTATGATACAGGCCCTCACACTAGGGTATTATACTTTTTTTTTCAATTTCGAGTTTGTCACGCAACGACACATTCTGCTTTAAAATTTACCGATTACATTTCTGACCGAGCGGGTCACAAGATACGAGCAGAGGTCTTCGTTTCAGCATGGGTGTCTTCGTTTCAGCATTCGTACAACATGGGTGTCTTCAAATCGCGAGTAAATAAGTTTCTTCTAGGTAAGCGTGCTCCATGACCACACCAATCCTTAACAGGCGGGGTGTGGTCAAACGCGAACCTAAAATGAATAAAAAAAAGCTTCGACAAAAATGTTACGTATGGTTGTTCGGGGTCTGAATTCAGTTGTTCTCCTCTACAGACCGCATTTCGGAACCAAAGCTCGTGAAATTGGTGTGAGCAGGTTTGATTATTGTACGGAATTTTTGTCGATTTTTTTTTCGGTTTTTTTTCAAAACAAAGGAGATGTGGATGAGTCACGAAGTCTTCCGCTCACATAAAAACTAGTAATTTAAGGATCGTCATTCTTAAATGTTTTACTAATTTTGATTTCATAACTTTTGTAATATGATATTTAAGAACAGTTTTGCGGCATAAAAAATGTGTAAAGTAAATAAAAGATCCCCGACTTCATTACTGTCATATACAAAATTTATAACTCATAAAAGAACATTCTATAACGTAAATCTATTTCAGTCACGAAATAATCTTCTTTTTCGTCCCCATATATCTTTTTTCAACGCCTCAAACACGAATCGTCTAATATAAAATTTTACGCACACCAACTCATGTATTATTCAAAACATGCTTAAAATGCCGCCGAATGCTTAAAAACAATATTCTACGTCATTCGCAATTCTTAAACCGATGCTTATAAGATGGGTAATCGGAATTCTCGAGGCTGTGATATGGAAAGTTCTCTGAGACTAAGGTACTCTCCATTATGGTCCTTGTCGCAGCCCCCCCTTCCTGTTATAATGGAATATTAGATTCTGCCATAAACCCGGTCATGAGAACGAGACCATTAAATTTTGACCTCTAAAATCCCCCTCGGCGCCCGTTTGACAAAACTCTGCAGGGAAACCTTAGGGCCTAGATACGCTGGCGATGTTTGCAAGCAATGTGTTTGCTGGCGTAAACACCGTTGTTGGAGAGAAATTGGCGAAAGATGTTTGCCTCTACGATAAAGTGTTGTTCGGCTCGAGAGGCGCGAGTAATTGGAAAATTCAATCTAAAAACCGTTTCAGATTTCGTTACCAATCAGTGGAGGATTTTTTTATTCGTCGAGTGCGGATGTTAGTTAAATGAAGGTTCAAAGGGCTTGGGCTCGCTGTGTCGAGGAAAAGGTACCTTCCAACGTTGATTCGCTGTCCCAAATCTTATTTCGATTGATTTGCCTGCTATAACATCGTTTGCTATATTCGAGCTCGTGAAAGCAGTCTAGATACTTCTCTTTATCTAAACGAATTTTATATTATATATCATACAGGTAGACATCCTTAATGGTATACAAAAGTTTAAAAATACTGTTTAATATACGGTATGTTAATGTCACGGTATTTCTGTTATTTTATGGACCATTATGAGGGTTCGAAAAGTAGACTATAACTAAACATATGACGTCTCTCCGCCCGTTGTTTACTGATTTTATCTGTCCAACCTAATAATTTATCTGACCTAATAAAACTACAATAAACACAAAGTACAAAACAAATCAAGTTTTCATACATAAAAATATTTTGACTATGTTTTTATTTTTACAAATTTTAAGACATTTTTTAGTATACTGCAACAGAAATTGGGACCATTACAGTAAACCTAAGAAGTATGTTCGTCCGTTTGTCTATCTATCCTACACTGACATAATCTATATTCTTCGTAATAATAATAATAACAAAGTCAGCAAGTACCTTGACTTGGCTCACGAAGTAACTGCCATGTGGGATGTTGACTCGACGATCATTCTCCCGATAGTCATTTCGGCGAACGGCCTAATAGCGAAGAGCCTCGACCAACACCTCAAAAGGCTCTTGCTAGACGGTTGGATCAAGGGTCAGATGCAGAAGGCAGTCATCCTTGACACGATACGATTTGTCCGGAGGTTCTCTGCAGCCCTACCCGCTGGTAGCTTGGGCCCTGCTTGGCCCCGCTGCCGGCGGCATCCCAGTTTTAAGTTTTTTTTATAATATTTGTTTTTTATTATATGAATGTTGTAAAAAATATAAATTATTTTATCAAATAAACGACTTGAATAATAATAAATAAAAACAATAAAACATAAGCAGAGATTCAAACACCAAGTACTTTTCAATATGTTTGATTCGCTGAATCACGATCACGGTAAAACATACAAACATGAAACTTAATGTACCTATTAAGTTTCATGTTTATTTTATATTTATACAATTCAAACAAAAAGCGCGATGATTGTCCAGTTCCAAGATACCATAGCATGGTTTCGTGGAGACACTGCAACCATATGTCCCTAAGTTCTATCACATATTGAATAGAAAAACTAAAATAAAAAATCTCCCCTTTCATAAACTCAAACCAATGATGATCTTATGCAGGGAAGACAACACAGTGTAAAGTAAAGCAAAAGGCAGGGTTTCACCAATATTGTATAATTTATTATGCAATAAATTATTTTGTATTTGTATATAACCAAATTATGTACAACATATAAGAAAACAATCTAATTATCGGTTAGAAACAATTGATTGATAAATAAATTCGTAAAATGGTTCAGTTAGGAACTATCAGTGTGCGACTCGCATGCCAACGGTTATATCGTTCTCATTGCACATTGTCCAAAATGTAACACAGAAACTAAAAATCAGTAAGTCAAGTTACAGTAACTGATTTGTCTGAACAACTTGCAATAGCTGGACCTTAACCTAAACACGGATGGAGACCAGTAATAAATATACGAACAAGATTTAGAATTGCACCATCAGTTTCAGCGTGTTTTTAGATACCAATAAATTCAAACCCGCCTTTGTTTATCTGCGCCCATTTCCACCGCTCTACAGGGATTTACAACCTTTGCTGTGACATTTTGGTTAACGTTTGTTGTTCTCTAAAAGGTGGATTGTGTGTTTTACAAGTAAAACCAAGTACGCCAAGTGCGAGTCGAGCACCGAAAGTTCTATACGAAAATAAACCCAAAAATAGTTCTTATATTTTTTGTGTATGAAATTCTTTGTTTTCGTCTGAATATCTTCCTGTTATTATAATTCTGAATTGCAGGTTAGAATCTACATAGTCATAACAGGCAGTGAACTCTGTTTCTTTGGAGACAGATTGAAGTACTCTATGACGAGGGTAAATGAAGCTATTTATTGATCAGAATAAATTAATCTGATGGCTAGTGAGCATAGTGAGAGCGTTATTGCACAATCGTAAACTAAACATGGTATACACAATACAATTATTATACATGCAGCCAATAAAAAAAAAACTGCATTAAAAAATCTCAGTCTTTGCATACACCGAGCTATTATATTATAGCTATTATCTGAAACTTCTCAACACTGTGCAATCTTTTATTTTTTTATAATGGCTGTTAGATTGGCATTTAACCACTATCTCATTTGACGGTAAGTGATGATGTGGTCGAAGGTGTTGTTCAGACTAACCTAGAAAAACTTGTAGGACAGCTGCCAGAATAAACCTGGCGACAGATTTTCTACTTGACGGTGGTAGTTTTCCAGGCGGGCATTCGCAAAATGCCTTAGCACTATGCTGTAACGACTGCCATCCTAAGACAACAACCAGGATCGTTGCCTTAACATGCCCCCCGAAGCATATGCACGGTCAGTAGTAATGTCACTTATAGCGGTCACCCCTATTCATGTCATGACCGCGACGGACGCTGCTTAACTCAGCTGACCGGTTAAGAACGGCTTAGCAAACTTTGCCACGAGCGCTTCAAAATTAAAAACCGATCTATTAATCGAAAGAAACGAGTTAAATCAAAAGAAGTCCGTTAGCCTCGCATCGGGTACCAAGATGTGTAATTTTTTACATTCATTATAAGATTTTCGTATACAACTGTATAGATACTATGCATTTTAATATCTTTTTACAATTGGTAATATTAAAGGTAAAATTATTTTATTTGCACTATTAAAAAGGTCCGAATTTTAAATAACCTTTTCCACGCCAGCGGATAAAAAGGACTGTTCTACGCAGCAATGATGATTTGTATGGGATAGTGTTGAAACAACACTATTCCGAGCTTGTTAGGAAAAATCTGTAACCAAAATATTTCATTGTCTCTTTGTAAATTTGGGTTTAACAACAGACGTGCAGTGAGTTTGTAGATGGGGTTTGCCAATCAAAGCTAAGTGCCTATTAAATTGAACATGTGCCAAGCGGCATCAGCGTTCCGCACATGCTCCAATCCCGTGTACAGTGCTCACAATGCCACTGTAAGTGCTGTCGCGTCAGGTGTAATGTTAACTTGATATGAGCTATGAAATGTCTGTATTTTTAAATATTTTATGAGTATTTTAGCTTAAATAATTTCTTGCAAAAGTAAAATTTTATTTTAAAAAACCTCAAAGTTTAAGGGTCCGTTTCAGAATGTCCTAATAAAGTTTCGGGTTGCTAATAAACACATAAAATAACTGAATGATAAAAATAAGAGTTAATATGCAGCGCATTTCAAGCTTTAACCGATGGATAGGCAAAATTGACGACTACGAAACGCAGGGTTTTGTTTAATAAATATGTTCTGGGTAGTATAAGCGGAACTTACTCGAACATTCTGAAACAGGCCCTAAGTTAAATAAACTTAAACTTTAAGGTTTTATATAAAAAAAAATATTTTGAGAAAACATGAAATTATTTTATTATTAAAACACTTAAAAAATATATATAGTGGCAATTCCGCCTAATTTCCTTAAAGGCGTGTGGGCCACCAGCCGCTCATTCTTGATCTCGTAGAGCCAAGATCTCCTGAGGATGCTTCATGTAGAATCGAAATGCGTCAAAAATTCTTCCGGTTTGTTAGCGTGGTGTTTGTGACATCACGCCTGCTTAACAGGAAATTAGGCGAAGAAGATGTACCTTATGGAGTCCCGCAAGGAAGCGTTCTTGGGCCAACGTTGTTTCTAATATATATAGATGGACTGTGCCGGAAAAAGCTTGAAAATGCCGAAATTATAACATTTGCAGATGATACAGTAGTTTTATTTAATGGTGACACTTGGGATGAAGCCAAATATTTTGCCGAAAAGGGGTTTGCACAAATTATAAAGTGGTTAGATTTTAATTTATTAACACTGAACTTAGATAAGACAAAATACTTGACATTTAGTATCAAAGAAAACTTACAACCAGGTTGTAAATTTGAGTTAAGGGCTCATTCCTGCAATAATCCTGATAAATGTAATTGCTATGTTTAGACTTCTACAGACGAAACTAAGTATTTAGGCATAATAATAGATAAATACCTAAGATGGGAGTCTCAAATACTCACTAGATATATTTTTAAGTGTTTTATTAAAAAAAAAAATTTAATGTTTCCTTAAAATATTTTTAAAATATTTGTTATAATTATACTAAACAATATTTTTCGGCGAATAGTGCTCTCTGCGAGCAGTGTTTCTGCATACCCTACAGAGGCCCATCTTGAAGCCTATACGTAATCATAACTTAAATGATTATACTTGCTATATAACAGTCGGAAGGTAGCGCTGCTAGGAATCTAATATTCTATTATTAGCGAAGCAGTTGACACTGCGAACTGTAGATTGCTATTTGCACGAGATATGAATGTCAACACTGAATGGAGACGTATCTTGATTAGGATGTGAAGTTATTAACGTTATGACGTTGAGGACAGGTGAATGTTATACAGGGAGAGGCGCCAAGGACGTAGAAATTGGCATTTATTCAAATATTGAAAATTTCAGTCTGAATTTCAATGTGCTTCTCGTTATTCGTGGCAATGTTTCCTTTATAGGGTTGTGACGGAACACGCTCGAAGCCAACTTGGTTCTGATGTTATTCGGTAATCTCTGCCTAAAACAGTTTTATTTCATCACAAGTGTCTTACTATACTGCGCCATGATACATAATAATATAGTTGTTAAGCCTCATGTGTCTGTAATTTCACAAATACGGGCTCACAAAAACTGCTGCTGGAATACACTGTTAGGTTCTTGGCGGGAGATTTTCTACTTGACCGTGGTAAGTAGCCAAGCGAGCATGCGTGGAAAAGCATATTTTTCCACCATACGGTGAAACTCAAGCCGGCGGCAGTGGGGTATGTATATGCAATTGAAGGAGTGTTGCATTAGGACAGGGAGAACGAGTAAAGTATGGATTGACTGTGAGAAGTAATGTATGTATATGTAAGGACCGAGTACTGAGATGGCAAGGAATAGAAGAGAGTGGAATAAAATAGACCCCAATAAGCGTAGGATAAGGTCAGGAGAGAGAAGTGTACCAACATGTTAAAATAATCATAATCATGTTAAATGTCATCATATCTTTTGGCTTATACAGGTATTTTTAGAGAACTATTAGGTATGTAAAGATGAGTAGATAAGCAAAAAAATACCTTAAAAAAAAAATATAAGTTGAAAATCTGTCGCCAAGCACCTAACTGTGTGTTCCGGCAGCTGTCCTTGAGAGCCAGTAACTCTAGGTTAGTCTGAACAACATCCTCGACCACATCATCACTTACCATCAGGTGAGATAGTGGTCAAAGGCTATCCTAAAGGGCGGTAAGTAAAAAAAATACAATTGAGGCTCTAGAGTCTTTCTTACTTCTACTTCTACTAGTAGAAGCCGTATCACCCGTGAAACATACAATGTTTTTCATCACATTTGCGAGTAAATAACTAGTAATTAATTATAATTTGCTTCGTAGACAACTCAGCACAAGTATTATTACGAAATACGTGATTTTTTTAAAACGATGGCGGGCTTTTTTCCCACACCATAGATTATACAAATGTTTCGTTTAGAAACAATAAGGGCAAATACTTACGTAGGTATACAGCCACGACGGAGTGTAAAAAAATAAAATAATTTCAACTTTTTGATACAAAAATCTATTTAAATCGATTATTGAGAATATAAGTTGAGTATTTAGATGACATGTAGCGAGATTGCAATCAAATTCCAGTTAAGAAAACGTATTAGACAATTTTTCAATTGCGTGTAAACTCTTTGCTTGAACTTGCATGATCTGTGTGCTGTGCTAAAATTGAAAAAAAAATTACTTACCGACCTTGGGTTTGACGAAACACTCGTAGCAAAGTTTGCTTAGCCATTCTGAACCGATCAGAAAAGTTAAGCAACGTCCGCCGCAGTCATGACTTGGATGGGTGACCGCTGTTGACATTACTACTGAGCGCTTCCGTGCTTCGGAGGGCACGCTAAGTCGTCGGTCCCGGTTGTTGTCTTAGGATGGTAGTAGTTATAGCATAATGGTAGGGCATTTTGCAAATGCCCGCCTGGCGAGCTACCAAAATCTGTCGCCAAGCACCTAACGGTGTGTTTAGGTAGCTGTCCTTGAGAGCTAGTAATTCTAGGTTAGCCTGAACAACATCTTCGATCACATCATCACTTACCATCATGTGAGATAGTGGTCAAAAGCTAACCTATCAGGAATAAAAAAGAAACGACTAAAAAGCTCGAGGGCTTTATATGGGGCATTACAGCCAAGTTAACCTGTATGTTTGGACACTATTTACGTGCAAGTGTGATGAAAAATATATATAAATAATTGTGCAATATAATAAAACCAAAGAAAAAACCTCCAAGGAGCAGTGTGTACTTAAACACTGCTGTGTTTAGGTTTGAAATACACTTTCGCAAGTAAACTTACCGGGTAATCGAGACTCAAGACGAATGTCTCGGAGAGTCGGGAGCAATGCATTGTCACATACAATGACGATACTATTACTGTAATGGACGGACGTAATATTTACCACCAGGCTTATAATAGTTATAAAAAAAAATTACATAAAAATGGAACCGACTTCAACACCCAAAAGTGTGAAATAACTTGTTGAAGTCGGTACCATGATAGTTCAAAAGTACACATCATCGCAATATTGTGCGCATGGTTCTAAAAGTGTGAAATAACTTCGACAAGTTATTTCACACTTTTGGGCGTTGAAGTCGGTTCCATTTTTATTTAGGTAATATTTTTTTTTCCCACTTTTTAGTGAACCTTGCTACTTAAGGGCTCGATTGTCATTTATTGTCAACGACTATATCATCAAGATAGGTGAATATTTTTCAGTTATTGGAGTGTAACTCAAAAACGGCTGGACCGATTTTGATGAAATTAAAATGACAAGCATCAGCTGAAACAAAAAAAAAGGACATTTCAAAATTCGATTGACCCAGTCAAGAGTTCTGAGGTAACAAACATAAAAAAATATAGAGACGAATTGAGAACTTCCTCCTTTTTTGGCAGTCGGTTTAAAAGAAAAAATATTGTAACTTTCTATCATCATACGTGAGTGTAGTGTGATTATATGATGAGGATAACGATATGGAGTAATATGCAAACTGATTTATTAATGATACCAATCTAATTATTGCAAATTGAATCTGTCAGTAACAAAATTTTCCACTCATTAGAATGCTCAGTGAAATTACCGGCAAAATTTTCAATTGAGATATTATCATTAATTCATAATTGTCGTATGTCTAACGCATGTTATCTGCCACAAATTAATTGGTGTAATATGGTGCGAAACAAATTATTTACACATCCTACTAAAGTACAAATGTGATCGTGTTTATATGTCATGTGTTTATTATGTACGTATATTTTAGCGGCCGCATATTGCATTGTGATTAAGATTTTTATTATTTCTAAATATGTTTTTTTGACGATACAAGCAAGTGGCCCACCAGATGCTAAGCGGGCTAACCTCTGCCTCATGTATCCAAAATTAACATGTGCATTTCGTCAACGAAGTGCACTGCGCCCGTCACATTGAGACACAGTTGTTAAGTCTAATGTGCCTGTAATTTTACTGGCTCTCAAGGACTGCTGTCGAAACACCCTGCTAGGTGTTTGGCGACAGATTTTCTACTTGAGGGTGGTAGCTATCCAGTCCATAGCTGTACCGCTCGGCCATCATTGCTTCAAAGATTACAATTCACAATTACAAGCATTTTCGCGTGCTAAGCAAACCGCCGTCGCCGCAATGTCCCCTATGATGGTTAAAGTAATACAAACTTTTGGCTCGAAAGAGTAAGGTTCCAGTTGCCAAAAGGAATAGGCATCCGGCGTGAAATCGGGAGAGGCGGGTTCATTTCCCGCCCGGAGCAAAAAAAAAATTGTGTTCCAATAATTTGTAAGGCGGATTATTTACTTAATCCAGAAAATAGATCGTTTTGAAAAACAGCTTTGATGTGATTTTTTGAAAACGTCGCGTTGCTAGTCATAGATTTAGCAGTAGTCATTACGCGGCGAGCCTGCGAGAACTGTAAGCGCTTATTGTACAGCCTTGAATGCAAAAAATGATACACATAATATTTTCGCATTGGGTGTTGATCAAAAGGTAACGAGGTAAACGACGTAAGCGAAGAAAATATTAATTTATATAAAAAAAATCTTTATATGACTTGTTAGTAAAATTCTCTAACTACAAAAATTAACTTGTTATAATTTCAAGCATAGTATATAGAATGCGAATGAAAACGCAAAAAATGGTTAGGAACTCTTCCTAAACCAACTTTGAAAAATCAATTTATAGAGAAAAGTTTCACTAGTCCTGTTTTTGGCTTTAATTTAGTAAGTTTAAATGCTAAAGATATTTTAGTCAGAAAAAGGACTGCAATCTAACGGGGCAAGGTTGCCAGCATGCTGGGCATGCAGCCAACTGGTAGGTTGCATGCATTTAGACTGTCTGTGAGTCTGCAATGACTTATAGGTTGTCTAAATACTTCGTAGTAATCATCGTAGTAGCTGTAGTGTTTTATATAGTCATAAAAATCAAAAACTATCTTTAGCTACCTTTGAGAGAAAATACATTAAAATGTAGATCATATTGAAACTTTTTTAAATATCGACTTAAGACAGTTTGGAACTACTGTGCTAAAACAACGACCCTTCCGCACAATCAAAAAAAATAAACAAAGGCTTCAACTTGTGACTCACCCTTCTTTATCTAACAAGGTCTAAAATAGAGAGTTATGCTGTTTTGGAACTACATTGGTATGAGGGTCCGTCCTTTAACACAGAGACATACATCGAGTGGCAAAAGCGTCAACACATCTCTTTTTTATCTAAGAGGAATAAAAATGCACTACTTTTTATCTAATTTCACAGTTTACAATGCAATCATTTACTAAAAGAAGATCCATAAATTAACTTGAAAGTTTTGCATGAAATTGATTTTATTAACCAAGGACCCAATAAACTTTGGAAACTCCTTCCTTAAATATTCTTTTGACTAAGCTTACTTTGATTAACTTTCGCAAACAAAATATCCTTCGTAGGCGTTCCAGAACAGACAATTTGCCTTTATTGCAAAATAGTCTATATCCAACTTCGCAACAAAAAAAGGTCTACCTTTAATCAAAAAGTTCCAAAATTAAAACCATCAATTAATCGGCCGCCTCGAAGGGGAAATAAGTAAAATATTTTGAACATAAAACGAGAATGACAAAATTAGACCCTTTTATGTCCTTAAAGTTACTAAAACGAGTTCAAAGTTTCGTTACACCCGAAAAAAAGTGCACGTACCCATTACGTATTCCGTTACGTTTTCGCCAACTTTTCAATTTGAGTTTAGGACGGAGTGCCGACGGAGTCCGCTGTTTTGTACTTGCTTACAACACAAATAAACGGAACAGGCGAAATTAACTATACGTCGACAGGGCGTGTGCAATTATTCTCTGTCGTGTACATACCGTTATTTTTCCTCTTGTAATTTGCCGGCTGATGTTTGCATTCGGCGTACATATTGCGAGCGGCTGATAATTTATTGCGCCACATCTCCATTTTATTGATAAACGACAGCGTTTTGTGACTCGTGACTGGAGCACCGCGCCACGATTTAAATGCCCGATGCGCTTTGTTTATGGAATTTATTGTATGTGAACTATTTCGCTTTTTACCTTTGCTGGGTCATGACTGATCTTGACATACAGTGTGATTTAAGCCCTTTGTGTCCTCAGCAGATCAATATAATAGTTTCAATTACTTCTGTATTCAAAATATGTATACTAAGTAATAATATAATTAAAACTAATAATTTGGAAGCGCTCATAGCGAAGTTTGCTTAGCCATTCTGAATCGATCAGCAAAGTTAAGCAACGTCCGCTGCGGTCAGAAGTTGGATGGGTGACCGCTGGTGACATTACTACTGAGCTCTTCCGTGCTTCGGAGGGCACGTTAAGCCGTCGGTCCCGGTTGTTTTCTTAGGATGGCAGTCGTTACAGCATGGTGGTAGGGCACTTTGCGAATGCCCGCCTGGCTAGCTACCACCCTCAAGTAGAAAATCTGTCGCCAAGCACCTAACGGTGTGTTCTGGCAGCTGTCCTTGAGAGCCAGTAATTCTAGGTTAGCCTGTACAACATCTTCGACCACATCATCACTTACCATCAGGTGAGATAGTGGTCAAAGGCTAACCTATTAGGCATAAAAAAAAAAAACATAGGTATTAAGGATTATAACCTCCTTGGCTACACTTTTGTCGTACTGTGTCTGTAATATTTGTACCACCAAAACGTATCAAATTCATTATACAATTACAAATTTATGAGAGAGAAAATTATAGTCATGTGCGAGATTTGAACCCGCCATCCACCCCTATAGCCTATGTTGAACTATAGGTGTCGCTCCATCCCCATACGATGGTTGAGAACTAGAGCAAAAATTACAGTTATGAGTCATGTGGGCTCAGTCGGTCAGAGCATACCCCGGCTATAAGGGTTCGATTCCCGCACACAACTATAATTTTTCTCTCATACATTTGGAATTTTTAATGAAATCCGCAGAGCTGGCGTTATTGCAAACGTAATAATATTAAAAAAAATATCGAATTCATTTTTATATGGTAATGAATTTTTGTTAAATTATGAATTAAAATTTGTATAATTTTCTTATTCTCCTTATATTAATGTAACCTTTACAGAACAGTCTGAAATCATGACTTAGGTACTTACTACAGAACAACGGCATCAATCTAAAATCTACTGTTGTATTTTTTTAAAACTGACATGCTGAAGCATGATATGATCCTTTTTTCGACGTTAGTTTTGTTTATTGTACTGGCCGACAACAAGCTGAAAATTTGAAGACGTAAAAGGCTCATAGAAATAGTACATTACTGCAGCGGCCAGCAAAAGAGGCATTGATGGACGAACGTGTAAATGTGGGCCGAGGCGAAGCCGAGGCACACATACGTAAGTCCATCAATGCCTAGTTGTGGCCAAGGCTTGTATAGTGCTTTTCTCAAATAATGCGCGGAAATTTAAACAAAGTAGTACGAATGCAGAATTTTTTATTTGAAGATACAGTTGTTAAATGTACAATTTATGAATTTTACAGTGGACTTTCCGGGGATAATGTTGGTTTGGGATAATTCTAAGGAGGTGAAGAATTCCAGGCGGCGTTGAATTGTTTTTTTTTTTTTTTTTTTTTTATGCCTGATAGGTTAGCCTTTGACCACTATCTCACCTGATGGTAAGTGATGATGTGGTCGAAGATTTTGTACAGGCTAACCTACAATTACTGGCTCTCAAGGCCAGCTGCCGGGACACACCGTTAGGTGCTTGGCGACAGATTTTCAACTTGAGGGTGGTAGCTAGCCAGGCATCAAATTCATCAAATTCATTGTCTTCACTTGAACTCATTTTGTCGAAACAATTACTTTTCAAAATCAATGACTATCAACAAATAACAATAAAATTTCCCGCGTTAAAGTGTTCATTTCTTTTTTTTTCAATAAACAGCGTTCTATTTGCAAGCCAGATCGGAATTTAAATAAAACCTTTGATAAGTTACCTCCTTGGTTGCCATGTTTCGAAGTAAAAGATCGTTCCATTTTTAAATTACACGACAGATATGAGTTTACTATGCAATTTATTTGGCCGCTAGACACGACAGATATAGATATTCATACATTTTTTGCCAGCCGCTGCGCAGCATGTATCTGGCCAGTACAGCAATTTCGATTTTATCTCGAAGAAGGTTGTCAAAATAATGCTCACATTTCCAAGCATGTTTGAGAAAATAATATTACTTCCACCGTTCAGCTAGCTTGATATTTAATAAAGCATACCTGGTTTTTTTATTTTGACCACTATTTTGGCCACAACGTAAAAAATTTCACGACCGTATCAAGCTTCCCTTACTCAATGATACGATTACTCGTGAGCTGTTCTTGAGTCGAGGCAATGCCGATACGTGTGCAATGCCAGTGTCAAGTCAAGGTTGAAGTCAAGAACATTTAATTAAGGTGTCTTCGAATTGAAAAACAGGGTCATGGTTGAACTTTAACAAGTGTGGCAATGGCTCAGACTGATTCTCTTCCTTTTAAAATATTTTTTATATTGTTTGTAAGAAGTTATATTATGTCATGAAGCAATAAACAATTATTCTATTCTTTTCTATTCGATGCTCATAAAAATGTACATTACAAATTGAATATTAATACATTCGTCAAAACAGTGTTAAAGAGCCATTGCTACAAAAACGGCAAGAAACTCGGGAGCATTCTTTTAAATGTCACTGTGTTACAAAGCTCATAAAACTATTACAATATTTGATTAAATTGCGTATGTGACAGGTTAGCTTGCTTAGCTTGCCAGAGCCAGAACTGTGCAGTTATTTTGGTCGTTTAAATGACCAGCTGTATTGTAAGGTTTGTGAATAAAAATGTTTATCAATCAATTGTTCCGTATATGAGCTTTGTCACATCTCTAGGAAGTTTATTATAAAATTTCACACAATTCCCTTAGTTACCTTTACTTTCCATATAGAGAACAGTAAACGGTCTTATTTAAGGCAATGCAGCGATATCTAGATAGTAACGATCAGTCTGCGCCAACCAAAACACCGTCACCACAGAATTCAATCGGTAGATACGTTTTCAATACTCAAACAATGGAAATTCATAAATTCGGATATATGAATCGGAACCGCAGTGTCCAGACCGTATCGACCACAGACCGTAAATCCGTTCATTTTCAGTGCCTGAAAAGAACATTTTAATTGAATTTTTAGTCTTAGGCCTGAGTTCAATTACATAATTAATGCAGCATAGTTACCTGCTGAAGAATATCTGTCTGTTCTATTTCCATTTTATTTATTTGTTTAATAATTTGCACAAAAAAGAGGACTTAATGCATAGGCATTACCTACAAATCATCCAGCGATGGGGTTTGAGAAGGTGTGTGCATCAAGGGGTATATAAATAAGTTAAGTATGCTTAAATTAAACTATAAGAAGTACAAAGGCCTGTTGTACTTTTGAGAGAGGGCCCAAATAATATTTGCTGTGCGACTAATTGGAGACACACCTAATATGTAAATAACTACCTAATTACTGCAACACCAGACACCTTACCGGAATTACCGGAGTTATCAATCAGGTTTTTTTCTCTTTATATTATTGTGACGGAACAAGCTTGAGGCCTACCTGATGTTAAGCGGTCTAACCTCTGCCTATAACAGATGCATTTCGTCACAAGTCACGAATTGCGCTGCGCCTGTCACCTTGAGACATAGAGTAGTTTTTAAGTCTCATTTGCCTGTAATTTCGTAAATGTTTATTTTCTTACTGAGTATTTTCGCTTCATTATAATAGAGTCCTACTATAGACAGTGTTAGACCTTACCCATATCTTCTCTAACCACGCCTCTTGTTCATTTATACGTAACAAATTACCATAGTTTTAATTGAGTTAGAGAATTGGAACCGATTTGGCCTGATTGGGAATTCGAGTTGGATAATTGGGCGGTAAGGCTGTTACTGTAAGGTGCTGTAAAGTTTCATGGACCGATTAGAAACGTTGTAGAAGATTTATTGGTCCGATTTCACTGTAAACATTGTAATTGATTGAAAAGGTCGAAATATATTGTCGTAATTCTATAGTAAAGAATTAATTTCCAAAGTTGCTTGTAATTCGCAAATGGTATCCTTATATACTTACTAGGTACAGGTAGTGAGATACTTAAGTTAGTAGTATATTTTCAATGAAAGCAAAAGATACAATGTGCAATGTGGACAAGTGACGTATACATTAAGATAATATATTAACTGAAGGTACGCCTAAATAACCACAAAAATAGTCTTCAATATTTCACATTGGAGGCTGTTCACTGGGACTTTGTCGCGCGTCTGTTTCTTACAACTATTTGGTCTAGCCACGTCTAGCAAGAGAAAATGCCCCTTCATATAGTATTCCTAACTCCAAAAATATACCTACACCGTTTTTGAAGAATAATGAGCGCACTTTCGTCTCTTCAAATTAGCTTTGGCCCTAGGAGTGATAAAGCGTTGTATGTAAAGATGTTGTTAAGGCTAACCTAGAATTACGAGACAGATTTTGTACCTTGCACGGGCCTTAGATAAATGCCCTTCCATTATGCTATATCGGTTGTCATCCTAAGATAATAACCGGAACCGACGGTTTAACGTACTCTCAGAATTACAGCAATGATTAATTGTAACCAACAAAATATGATAGACCTTTGTTACCAAAGACATCCAATGATATTGCAGTATTTTAAATTTGCCATCATGTGAACTTTTATAAAATTTGATATTTGCCAGATGGATGTAGAGAAGGAAAATATCTATTCCAAATTCAAAAAAATAACCTTCATATTCTTATAAATTAAGCATTGCAATTCTTTTTTTTTTTTTTTTTATGCTTGATAGGTTAGCCTTTGACCACTATCTCACCTGATGGTAAGTGATGATGTGGTCGAAGATGTTGTTCAGGCTAACCTAGAATTACTGGCTCTCAAGGACAGCTGCCGGAACACACCGTTAGGTGCTTGGCGACAGATTTTCAACTTGAGGGTGGTAGCTAGCCAGGCGGGCATTCGCAAAGTGCCCTACCACCATGCTGTAACGACTGCCATCCTAAGACAACAACCGGGACCGACGGCTTAACGTGCCCTCCGAAGCACGGAAGCGCTCAGTAGTAATGTCACCAGCGGTCACCCATCCAACTCATGACCGCGGCGGACGTTGCTTAACTTTGCTGATCGATTCAGAATGGTTAAGCAAACTTCGCTACGAGCGCACGCAATTCAACGGGGTCATGCTGCCAGCATGCTGGGCACGCTGCCAACTGGGAGTGGGCTGGAGCATTTGGACTGCCTATGAGTCTGCTATGACTTATAGGTTGTCTAAATGCTTTTATTGTAGTAGCTTTAGTGTTGTATATAGTTCATAGTATTTTGTTTAATAAAGGCATACCGCCGGTAAAAAAAAGACATTAATAAAAAACCTTCATATTTAGTTTTATTTTATTAAGGTTAGCTTTATAAACTATAAAACACATATGGCCACTTTGCTACTGCTGATAATACATACTAACTCTATGTCCAGGCTGCTGTCTAACCAAGTTCTTTTCCTTGTTTCACAATAGGAACCCACAAAAAAAAGAAAAAAAAATGGTTTATAAATAACGTAATCTGCATTTTAATTTAACCTGATATTGGCAAAATTGGGCCTAAGAAAGACAAGGAAAGCTGCTAAGCTTCGATGTTATTGTATGAAAACCTAATTCCAATTTCCACGTTAAGGTAAATATATTGGTATGTTGTACATCTCAGATAAAAAAAACTTTAATAAAAGTTTCATTACAGCCCTGTGGACCAGTGGTCGGATGTTTTCGTTTTGTTGACATCAACAGGTGTTAGTTCGGAATGTTTCAGATCAATCAATACTCCTGACAGCCGAGGGTAAACCGTAGTTGGGATATTATTTTAGGAGAAATAAGCAAGTTTGTTTCCTGTTTGTTGGGCAATGAAAATAGGCAGTTTTAGTTGAGTTTTGGGATAATTTGGTGAAACGCAAAGGCTGTAAAGTTACATAAACATTTTGTTATGAAATTGAATAGATAAGAAAGAAGTATTATTTGACTCTATTTTAATAATTCTCTTTCTTTATACTTATTGTTTTTGACTATGATAAAGGTGCCATGTATATATTAATGTTAGCCGTTATGAGTTTAAAATTTGACTAAAAATACCTTTGGGGTATATTTATGTATTTCCAACTGTGTGTCCTTCCTGTCTTTTTAGATATACATTTTTATATCTATTGTGCATTTGCCCCTTTTAAAAACTTACATGTTTAAGTATACAATCTGTTCAAAACGTGTCTTTTAAAGCACGTCGTTTGAAATGACCAATATGAAAGCAGGTATTGTAAAAAGGAAGTTACAAAACTTTATTGCTTTTTTTACATTAATTGATACCCTTTAAATAATTATCTGCCACTGAGGGAGTCCATGGTTCTAGTCATGCTGCAGGCTTTTACTTCAACGCCTAGTGGTAAGGCTTTTTAAAATCACCTAGTAAAAGCTAACCTCAAGTAAAAAAAAAGGTTGCTATGTTTTCCGGCAGCTGCTCTTTTTAAGAGCCATTTCACAAAATCACGCTACTGAAGTTTAGGTAAATGCCAGCGCATCGCTTACACAATCGAAAGAAGTGAGGACGGAATAGCATGACTGTGAGTAACTTATTTTGATATTTGCACTCATTAATAAATAAATATAAGCTGTGATATAAAAAATTGTGTAATTGGCATGAGTAAATCATGATAATTTAGAGTTATGTTAAATATTTTTCCTGACCAAGAAAACAGAGTAAGTATCACAGTTAATTAAGATTAGATTAATTGGAGAATGCACTTTCTTCTGATATAATATATGTTTGAAATTACTGTTTATTTAACGCAATAAATCGTGTTAAAATGCGTATATAATTCGTGAAAATTGGCGCAAGATCTTTAATTTTTATTCCATAATTATGATAAATTATCGATATTCTAGTACACTATGTGTCAACAAGATTATATGCCAGATGTAAAGATTTTTTAAAAAAGTTAATTTGATGAATTTTTATACAAGAGATAGAGCTCAGAAGATGGCTATGCGTACGTTAATTCGTAAAACAAGGTGCGGGAGATTCGTCACTACAAAATACTTGAAGTAATATTTGTAAATATGGTACATTAACTGAAAAGGGAACAGATTATTCTATTTTTATCAATTATTCAAAAATTTGTAGATCTTGCCTATGATAATAAAATTAAGCGCTTAAAATCTTCGATACACGCATCAAAATGTGAAATGCCTCTTAAGAGCCAATTCTCATTCTAGGGCTCTTTGTCCACATCACCACTTACCAACAGTTGATAGGGTAGTCATATAATAGGTTGTCAGTACTGGACTGTATCAGCCCGATTGCCTACTGCTAAATACAGCCACCCCCATTAAAGGGGGGTTTGCCATAATCCCCACGTTTGGCAGGCGTCTTGAGGATCGGAAATTGTAGATATCCTCAGAAGGCACTGCTGCTCAGCTCTTGGTATTTTATTTACCTTTAGTCTTACGACACCCACACCGGTAGCAACTCTTGGTATTTTATTTACCTTTAGTCTTACGACACCCACACCGGTAGCAATGGGGGGGTGGGACATTCTAACCCGGCACTTGCCCACGGGCAATTTGTCAGTAATAAAAGAAAATACGAAAACAAATATGTTTATCCAAAAAATTCTTATTTCCAATTCTTATCATTCATATACGCTAAACTATTCTAACCTAAGAACATACATAGTAAAATATTTTCTTAGAACCCGACTTCAAAATGTACACAAATTATTTTAAAATTCTCTTTCCAGAGAACGCCCATTCCATCAAGAAGGGTAGTAAAATATCCTAGCTTCTAGATCGCCTTATTTTCAAGCGAGAAATCTTCGAAGGAAAAACTATTTCCTTAGTAAAATTATCCGAACATGGTCCGTTGGCTCACGGAGCGAGGGTTTTGAAAACATGGTTGTAATAAGGATGGGGGCAGGCTAGCGAATAATATTAATCTTATGCATTGATATTTTTACTCAAAAACATCTCAAATTCTCTTTATACAAAATGGTTTGTTTAACAACACAATGTTGTTATCGTAAAAAGTTATCTTCTAGGACGCCAGTATTGACAAGATATTCTTAATATTTTTTTTTACTATTTCGGAATTCTGGTAGCTAGTATTCCTGCTACTTTGAAGTTTACAATATATCACAACAATATAAATAGTAAGCCTCGTTACGCACCTAATGTACAGCAACTTATGTTACTTTATAGAATGCTGCTCATTTGGCGCATTATTTTCCCTATTGTTTGTCATGATCATCCTGCAATCGAAATTCAGGCTCACAATGTATTTGCATATTTGCTAAAAGAAACAAACATAGATGCTTATGTTAAAACGGTGGTGATATTAGGGTGGAAAACGTCAGGACTGCCAAAATGAAGGTATCCTTAGTGACAGATATGTAGACGATTTTAGATTAGCTTTGTATGGGCATGTCGTGAAAAGCGATGAAACACATCACGAGCTTTGAAATGTGAACTGACGTGGAAGAACATGTGTAGGTAATTTGATATGCGATTGATATGATATGAAAGATATGAATGTTTATGATAAGTGAAACGATAGAAAAATAAAATATACAAAAACATATTATAATATATGAACACATTTTGACACTTTCCTCAATTTAAATGTCATCCTAAATACATCCACTCGCAAGTATAAATAACATTTTAATGGGAAACTGGTGCTGATATACACCAAAGCGGTCTACAGAGCTCGTGGTTTTTTTACTAGGATTTCTACCCGTAGGTAGTTGAGTCTAGATGTAGCTATGTAATGACACAGGCGAAATGAGTTGTTTCCTCTTGCAATTATTCTTTCCATATAAAGATTTTAAACAGAATAAGCAAGGGATTCCTTGCAGTGATATATACACAACAAGTTTAAACTAAATAGTGATGTGATAGTGAATTTTGAAGCAGTGATGGCTCCTGGGTATTGGCTATGGACTGCCGTGCAGCAGGTCCATGGTTCGAATCCCGCCGCGGGCTTGAGCTTCACCGCATGGTGAAAGGGCATTTTGCGAATGTCCGCCTGGCTAGCGACCATCCTCAAGTAGAAAATCTGTCGCCAAGCACCTAACGGTGTGTTGTGTAACCGGCAGCAGTCCTTGAGAGCCAGTGAAATTACTGGCACATGACTTAACAACTATGTTTTAAGGTGACGGGTGCAGTGCAATTCATGACATTGTGACGAGATTCATCTGTTATAGGCTGAGGTGAGTCCACTTAACATCAACCTCGAGCTTGTTCCGTCAAATTAACATTAAAAAGAAGCAAAAGCAAATATTGGGATTAAGTAATAAAAACTAAGAAGCTTTTACACTGTTATTATTGTTTCTGACTAGTGGCCGTTAAACTCACGTAAAAAAAAGACTCGTCCATGGTAAGCGGCTACCATGGACGAGTCTTTTTTTTATGTCATTTTGACGGAACAAGCTCGAGATACGCTTAAAAACTTAAAAAGAGGAAAACGAGTATTACAGTACGAGTGCTTGTTGCTTATTTCCAACGAATGGGCTTATATTCCAAAAAGAGGAGGTTTTCAATTGAATACATATGTCGCGTATTTTTTTTTTGTTTGTTTGTTACCCGTTTACTCCGCCATTTAGGCATTGAGTTAGATGATTATTTTTATGTTAGGAAGAGTATACTGTAACAGCCATATCTTCCACTGCTGAACACAGCCTCCCCTATTTAGGGGGTATTTGCCATACTCCCCACGCTTGGCAGGCATCTTGGGGATGGCAGTGTAAGTTGGCAGTTCTTTAAAAGGCGCTGCAGCCCACCATCCAGATTTTTTCATTAGTCAACCCACGGGATTATATGGGGAGGTGCAATTCTAACCCGGCACCCCACGGGACTATAGTGGACAGCGCAAATTCACCTTAATAACAAGAAAAACAACAAGCTAATCAAAAAATACTGATTTATATTGAAAAAACCATTTATAGTTGAAGCTTCAATAGCTTCTTATAAAGTAAAGTGCAATAGCAAAATTGCTTACTGCTAAACGTTGTTCTGTTACATTTTATCATTCGACCGCACTTAATACCTTGATATTTTTCTTTCCAGTCTAGAACTTGGTCATTGTTGGTCGTCCATTTGTATTGCTTTTGCTGAGTAGTAGTATCTTGGATTTCGATTCGATTAATAGTAAAATTATAGTTTTAATATATATTTAGGGATGATTCCGCTGATTCAGTGCTTTGTCTCAAAGTTAACTATATCAAACATAATTTAATTGTACTGTATCAGACATAATGTCTACTGCTAAATACAGGCCCCCTCATTAAGGTTCGCCATAATCCCCACGCTTGACAGGCATTAAAGATATCAGTTCCTCAGAAAGCGTTGTAGCCCTACTTTCGTTTACCTCGCCTCTTGCGATACTCACAGGTAGCAATGGGGGGTGACATACTATTCCGGCACCCCATACTGAACCCCAGACTGAAGATAAAATACCAGAAGCTGGGTGGCAGCGCTTTCTGAGGAACTAATATCTTAAACTGCGATCCCCTAGACGCCTTACAAGTGTGAGGATTGTGGCAAATCCCCTCTTAATGGTGAAGCCTGTGTTCAGCAGTTTCTGATACAGTACTCTGAAACAGTACAACTGATTTGAAGAAACTTGACATTTATATTATCACCCTAAATACAATACAAAATTTGTCATCAAGCACCTCTTGAAGCGCTCGTAGCGAAGTTTGCTTAGCCATTCTGAATCGATCAGCAAAGTTAAGCAACGTCCGCCGCGGTCAAGAGTTGGATGGGTGATCGCTGGTGACATTACTACTGAGCGCTTCCGTGCTTCGGGGGGCACGTTAAGCCGTCGGTCCCGGTTGTTGTCATAGGATGGCAGTCGTTATAGCATGGTGGTAGGGCACTTTTCGAATGCCCGCCTGGCTAGCTACCACCCTCAAGTTGAAAATCTGTCGCCAAGCACCTAACGGTGTGTTCCGGCAGCCATCCTTGAGAGCCAGTAATTCTAGGTAAGCCTGAACAACATCTTCGACCACATCATCACTTACCATCAGGTGAGATAGTGGTCAAAAGCTAACCTATCAGGCATAAAAAAAAAAAACCTAGTCGTGTGCTTCGACAAGACCGACGTGTCATAATTCTAGTTAATTACTAGCTAGTAATTCTAGGTTAGCGTTTAAACAACAATAGGGCGAATCAATTACCATCAGGTGAGATGGTACTCAAAGGCTAACCTATCAGCAACAAATCTAAAATACTTATAGATCACAATAAAAGTAGAAGCAACAAAACCAGAAATAAGTGCAAAAATATCGCTCGTTCGAAACCGTACCTACAAGTACGTTGTGACAAAATCTATATAATTTGAATTCGGTAGAACGTCCATCCCTGTTCAAACGCAATATATACACAGATTAAATAACAGTTGCTATGTATGTAGGGGAATATGTGCTGTTCACGACACGTCGGTCTCCGGATCTCTGAATTGCTATAGGGAAATTGTGACTCGGAATTCCAATTGGTTTTTGGTATTAATGTCACTTGTCTTATGTTACCACCGATGTAGTATTGCAGAGTAATCCCCTCGAGGTTTTTTATGTTTAAATACCTTGGGGTTGCTGAGGATATACTTTTCATAATTACTTATTACTTTACAAGATTGGAGTTTGTAAAATTTCAGATTATTCGGCTAGAAGGAATAGAGACGAATTACTTAGCATTCCATGGATTCACCGTGCCAGTGCCGGGTCCACAGCGTTGCAAAGAAAGAGGCCCAAGTCACTGGCGCCTAAGACTTGCAACCCAGGGAGAGCCCCTTTACGATGTCGTCAATGCTCCCTTTCACCGCTCGAGCCTCCTTCCCTTCCTAACCAAATTAGGTAGATCCTACTAATGCCGCCTTAGATACACGTTCTAGGATGGAAGTTACAATTTTGTTTCAAAGCCGTAACATTATAAAATTACGTAAAAACTTTGTATATAAAACCCTGTTTCAATGATTTCCAAAATAGGAGGAAGTTCATCGCCGCATATATTTTTGTTAATTTTTTTACAAACAATTTTCCGAATTCTCCTAATAAGTCTATTATCTAGTAGGTCACGCGTGAAAATAGCCTTACAAGGAACGATTCATGTTCCTAAATCAAATTCTTTTTCGCCCTCTATAAAACTATTTAAAATAAAATACTTCTTTGCTCGCATCTATAGACGAACCGATTATTGTTTTTCGAAAAGATAAGATAAAAATAAACTATTTGGTAATAATCTGGATGATTTAATTGTAATTACAGCTCGATTGTCAATTTTGACCCGTTTTTTTAGGTGGGTAGTTTATAAATAAAAAAAACGTTTTCCTGCTGTACTCGTATTAAACTTAAAATTACTTGTGGAATTTAGAACCACGAAAATGTGAGCTTAGAGTGTTGTGATTCAGCATGGTACCGACTTTAACACGTTATTTCATACTTTTTAGCGTTGGATGTCGTTTCATGTTATTTGTGTTGGTCATTTTTAGAAGTTCCCTTACGATTTTAGTAGGTATTTATGGGATTGAAAAGGAATGAAAATGTAATTCAAGTAATTTAGCTTAAATGCTTATAATCAAAAAATCAGGACTAATAATATAAAAGAACCATAGCGTACAAGTACGCTTCGTTACATTTTTGTTAGGTCATTTAATTTGATATTTATAACAAATCCCAAAAATTATAAAAGAAGACAAAGATGCCCACATATTTATTATAAAAATAAAAACATTCTTAAAAGAAACAGCAATTTTATTTATTATTGAGTTACTCGTTGAGATTTGGTTATCGATATACTTTCAAATAAAGACATTGTAGCTGTAGTCTTTTTCACGACAAATAAGTAGGACACTTACTTAGGATAGCAGTCGTTACAGCATGGTGGTAGGGCACTTTGCTAATGCCCGCCTGGCTAGCTTCCACCCTCAAGTTGAAAATCTGTCGCTAAGCACCTAACGGTGTGTTCCGGCAGCTGTCCTTGAGAGCCAGTAATTCTAGGTTAGCCTGAACAACATCTTCGACCACATCATCACTTACCATCAGGTGAGATAGTGGTCAAAGACTAACCTATCAGGCATAAAAAAAAATAAAAAAAAAATATAGTGCTTTTGAATACCTTATCGGTGAATTTGTTACAAAATAGATGCGTTTAATTTCAAGGCGTCCGACAGTCCCAACATTTACTCTCTTAATCGATAGCTAAATACTGAAAAGATCCGTTTGAACGGCTAATGGAGCCGTCCAATGTTACAACCATTTTACAATTTCCAACCAGATAATGAGATCTTCAATACGTGAGGTGAATAAAACTGAATACCTCATAGAAATTACGACAAATGCAACTTACAAGACGGTCACAGTTCTGAATAAAACATAGACTATATTCACTATTTTATCAGAGAGAGTTGAGGGTGAATTCTCGTTCAAATATTCATAAATTTGCTAGAAAGCGTCAAAAGAAATGTCTCTGACTGACTTACATATTTATCAGTGAAGTCGGTGGATTCTCAGTGCTTTCTCGGAGAATTCAATTTAGTCTCTCTTGGTTAGGAGCCAGCCACGTCCTACCAACACCGTGTCTTATTTAAATATGAGAGATACTGTGCACAGTTTAAACATATGTGGCGGTGTTTGGACGTAAAATGTTTGTTTGGAGACAACTTCAGACTGTGGTGCTTAGAACGGAAATGTATAGTGTAATTTTATTATCAGTTTGACAATATTGTTGAATGATTTTACATGAAACGTATACCTATATGATAAAACAACTTCAATCTTTAAATTTCTTTTATAACTTTTTTGAGTAACGTAGAATGTGACGATTTATAAACATCAGAAATCTCAGATCATACCTACATATTAGATAATAGTGTAACTTATCCATTGCGCTCCATATACCTTGAAATAAATTAAAAATTAGGGCTTAGAATACAGTTACTATTTCGTTTTATGCCTAGCAAAACGACTTATAATTCAATGATACCTTCAGTAAACCTTGGAAATGATCTCTCTAATTGGTTGTATACAAAACGAATATGGTAGGTAGGATTTGAAATTATTTAACAGAAATAAACTTTTCTTCAGTGGTAAAAAGCGTTGTCTAGTATTTGAACGAAAATATGACTATGCTTACAATCAAATCAATGCTTTATTTGCTAGAATACAGTCATTTAAAGACTTAAATGTAGGTTCTGTGTATTCTGCCTGCAAGCAGACGTGCAAATTTGATTAAATTATATTAATGTCACTTATATATTATTATTATTAGTGAATTATTCTCTTAAGGGCCTGTTTCAGAATGTTCAAGTAAGTTCCGGTTATACTACGCACAACATATTTATTAAACAAAACAATATCTTTGGGTTTCACAGTCATAAATTAAGGACCCGTTTCAGAATGTCCTAATAAAGTTTCGGGTTGCTAAACAACACATAAAATAACTGAATGATAAAAATGACAGTGAACATGCAGCGCGTTTTAAGCTTATAACCTATGGATAGGCTAAATCGATGACTGTGAAATGCAAAGATAGTGTTTTATTTATTAAATATGTACTGGGTAGTAAAACCGGAATTTACTCGAACATTCTGAAACAGGCCCTAAGCCTATCCATCGGTTAAAGCTTGAAACGCACTGCGTGTTAACTGTCATTTTTATCATTCAGTTGTTTTATGTGGTTAGCAACCCGAAACTTTATTAGGACTTTCTGAAACGGGCCCTTAGTCTTCTGACTTCAATTTTTTTATAACGATTGATTAAGGATTAAAATCGGTGAATGATGTTTAATGGTTGACAACAGAACATGGGAACAAAATATAGCCTTATATAACCGTTACTTACTTTTTAATTATTATTAAGGATTAAAATCGGTTAATGATGTTTAATTGTTGACAATAGAACATGGGAACAAAATATAGCCTTATATAACCGTAACTTACTTTTTAATTATTTGTTGAAGGGTGATGATTTAATGTGAATCCGAATTCGTAGCAGGATAGTTAATACTGGTTTACATGTTAATACGTTTAATAACGCAACTTGACTTGCCTTATATAACGTCCAAAGTAATAATGGTAAATTAATATTTATATTCTACTAGCTTTCCGGGCGCGGCTACTCTCCTCTCAAAAAAATTAACCTCTTTTTGCGCAGATGGATAAAAACTATCCTATGTTTTTTTTCGGGTCTCAAACTATTTCCATACCAAATTTCATTCAAATCGGTCCAGTAGTTTTGGCGTGAAAGCGTAACAGACAGACAGAGTTAATTTTGCATTAATAATATTAGTACTGATAATATAAAATTTAAGTAGGTTATTTTCACCCTACATATTTTTTACATTTGCTAGCAATTAAATCGCTTCAATAATATTTATCACGTCAAGTGAAAAAATAATAGATGTTTGTGTGATTTCTTCCAGTTGAAAAATATAGGTAGGTATTAGACGTGAATAATTCTTGTCAACATAACCATTACGTAGTTTCAAGAAAAACAAAATTAAACGTCTCAAGAACCGAGTTGAAATCAAGACGTGACAAACAAAAACAATTTAACATTCTCCGAACACATTCAAAAGTTCTTTTTGGGATTGGAACCGAAAAGTTTTTCAATTAAATTGGGTCGTTCATGGTACAGAAGATCCTTGACGATAATATCAAGTGTTTTGAGTCCCTTGGTTGGTATTTTTATTTTAGTTAAGTACACGATGCTTGGACGACTGGCAGAAAACTCTCCCGTAAGTTGTCATGTATTTTTTACCCTTGACAGCTAATGTAAATGGTGGTAATATAATATTTCAACCTGTATGTGTGTATGTTTTATTCGTACCGTTTATTTTTCATTAAAATGCCATTTTATGCTTAATAAAAACAGAGATATTATTATTTTCTTAGCTGTTAGTTGAAAACTTAATGAGCCGTTTTATAGATATTTATATGCTTCGCCCGCGCGTCGAATAGCGATTCATATTATGAGACGTAAAATGATTCGGATTTGAAATCAAATGTTTCTTAAGTAATGAAAAGTCTCAATTTTCACTTCTTGTTTTTAATTATTTTTTTATGCCTTATTGGTTAGCTTTTGACCACTATCTCACCTGATGGTAAGTGATGATGTGGTCGAAGGATGTTGTTCACACTGGCTCTCAAGGACAGCTGCCGGAACACACCGTTAAGTGTTTGGCGACAGGTTTTCTACTTGAGAATGGTAGCTAGCCAGGCTGGCATTCGCAAAATGCCCTAGCTTATATAAATATGCTTCTGCTATTGAGGTAGATGTGGCCAATGTTAAGAAGTTGTGCATTAAAAAGGGAGGGAAAAAATTCGAAGTGCAGCACCATTTTGCTTCCATAGCAAAATGGGGAAACCAATACCTGTTGTAATTTTGTTACCTGATTAAATAATTTTATTATAATTATTATTATTATACGTTTTGAAGCAGTGATGGCTGAGTGGCATTGGCAATGGACTGCCGCGCAGCCGGTCCATGGTTTGAATCCCGCCACGAGCTTGAGCTTCACCGCTTGGTGGAAGGGTATTTTGCGAGTGCCCGCCTGGCTAGCGACCACCCTCAAGTAGAAAATCAGTCGCCAAGCACCTAACGGTGTGTTCTGGCAGCAGTCCTTGAGAGCCAGTGAAATTACAGGCACATGAAACTTAACAACTATGTCTCAAGGTGACGGGCGCAGTGCAATTCGTGGCTTTGTTACGAAATGTATCTGTTATAGGCAGAGGATACCGCTTAACATCAGGTGGGCCTCGAGCTTGCTCCGTCACAATAACATAAAAAAAACGTACCGCTGAAATTTCAGAGCAGTACGGTATTTAGTTTTCAAACCATTCCTCATTAGGATCTTGGCCAATGACGTGCCTAACATACAGCGACACCTTACGCATGTAAAAGTGGGTTGAAATGTTATTCATTTTGATTTTTTTTCCCTTAGTCCAATGTTAAGAGGCCCCAATGAAAGAAAATGGAATAATTCTTAGATAAATTGCAATTACTTCTATGCCAAGCAAATATGTAGATACTTATTCAAAAAGTTCATAATATTTTTTATTACCTTGTATTTAAAAATGCGAAATGAATAATTAATGCTTACGCAATTTTAATTACTTCGTTAAATTTTACATCGAATCGATTTAATTAACTATCTTGATAATTAATTTTGTTTTACGTCGTCCATAATGGAAGCATGAGAGTCGTCAGACGACTATAATATATAGACAGTGACTTGGTAGCAAAGAATTGCGATACACACGCACCTGTAGAATCAATATCCGATGCTTTTAACCCAGCGTCATTGATTTAGGGTCTAAATATAGCAATTTTAATTTACTATATACGGTTTGCACTTACGGTTATTATTATAGTCGAGAACGCGACGACGCCCGACTAGTTTCGTGGGATTCGGACCCACTTCATCAAGGAGCGACACGGGCGGGTTCGACAACGACCGCTCGAGCACTGCTGGCGGCGGCCGCGGCATCGGCGCGCCTGGCGCGGGCGGCGGCCCGCTCAGCCCTGCTAGACAATGTCGGAACCGGTTGCACCTCGCTGCTATGGTCACTATTGTTGTCATCGTTATCACTCATGTCTGTGCTATTGTAAAGTCCCGTGCGCACTACACTTATCGTGTCCTGCGGCAAGTCTTCCACCCAGTTGGTAAAACTGGCAGTTTTTTGAAGAACCGGTCTCCACGCTGGTGCTAAATTCCATCCCCGGTCCCGGTTGAAGTTGGGAAAACGAGCAATTTCAATCGCTTCCCGCACCTTCCGAGGAACAAGGAATTTCTCCTTCGCCAAAACGGAAACTTTGTCAAAACGTAAAAATGGTTGACTTCCTGTGCGTGTTCCGCTATGGCTGACCTGCTCGTGTCCATGTTCTTCACGCTTCTTATGTGCTCAGACAACCTAGTCGAAATACTTCGACATGTTTCCCCAATGTAGTTCTTGCGGCAGTCACATGGGATTTTGTACACGCCTGGCATGCTAAGCGGTTCGCTATCTTTGGGTGACCTTAGTAGCTGTCTCAGCTGACCGGGGGGCGGAAGAATGTGCGTATATTATATTTCCGCCTTAGATAAACACCGATTTTATCGGTCACTCCCTTTAAAAATGGTAAATAAACTGGTACCCGATCAGCTTTGGACATCTTCCTGCGAGTTGTATTGTTCACCCAGCGTGTACATTGCCTCCAGTTATACCCGTTTTTTATTAATACTCGCTTTATGTGATCCAGTTCAGTTTTGAGATATGGTGGATCACATAAATTCAAAGCCCGATTAATTAATGTTCTTGGTACCGACGCAAGGTGTGATGGATGGTGATGGGAGTCAGCTCTTAAATACTGGTCTGTATGTGTTGGTTTTCGGTAAACAGTGTGAGACAGGTAGCCATCTGGTCTACGAATAACCCGACATCCAAAAATGGTAATACTCCATCACACTCTTTCTCCACAGTGAACTTAATCTTTGGGTGTATGGTATTCAGGTGGGTAGTAAAACTGGCAAGACAATCTAGGTTAATAATCGCAAAGACATCGTCCACGTAGCGCCACCAGTATCGTGGTTTTCTAAATATAGCTGTCTAAATATAGCCCTGTACGTTTTGTTTCTGAAATATTTGGTAGACATAATTACATACTGCACAGAGCGTATGTCTCAATAGCTGAAATTAAGGATCATTCCTTTCAGTTTTACAGCGCATGCAAGGAACAAACCACGACGGGGTAATGACCCAGCCCAACAACGGAGTACTTTAAATGATAATGAATTTTATGTACTTTTCCGTCATTCTAATTTTTTACAATTACTTTAATGCCCGCTTAACCTTTTTAAATAACAAGATTTTGAATTATTACTATTCATTATATCATGTACCATTCTGTTATAATGAATTATAGATACTAAGAACTATGATAAGAATTTTTAAAATTACTTTTATTTTAAAAGTAATAATACACAAAACACTAGAAGAGAGTTTCAGCAGCTATGTTTACGGCCCTTAAATAATTTAGCTGTGTTCTCTCAGTTAGTTACTAATTATTGTATATATATTATCGACATCTATTCTACACTGTATTAATTTATTCATTAACAGCTCTTACCCTCGGCTGCACCCTAAACTTAGAATTTTGAATAAAACATACTTTCTGCAGAGAATCAAAATAAAATGCTTTGTTTCACTCCAGAACTTAAGTAATCTAAATCTGCCAAATTTATCTAAATCTGTTTGACAAACAAAAAAAATTCATTGAAAATAAAAACGTAGGTAATGCGAAGTGAATCAGCCGTAAAACAACAGAATTTCAATAGTTTTGTTATTAAATGGAGGCTACTTAGTCAATTTTTTTTTTTTTAAGTGTGACATATATTGTAAAGATGAGGATGTGGAGTACGAATAACTTTGCATTCCATGCATTCTTTGCGCTACGCGTGGAAAATAATAGAAGAATGTAGATGTTTGTCACACATCAATCTCAAGCTTCTGAAAGAATTTTAACATAATTTGTCGAAGATATAGATGTTAAGCTGAGAGACTGTTATTTCTAATACGTTTTATTTTGCTAAAATATGTATCTTACTTTCTCAAGGAGGCAAAAAATCCAGAAAAAGATTCTTCGTGGATGTAGTAGCAGGCGAGCTAAGTAGTGTGAATATAGTCTATATATATATTATTAAATATTATTAAAACCGACCCCAGTCAAGTTCTCCAGACTGATTTCAGGTGATAAACTCGCAAGAACTGGTAATAAAAAAAATTCTAATACCGTAATCAAGAACCACATAGGTATCAAAAGATTCTCATAGAATACTTCTCTCAAGAATAAGCATCTTAAAACCCATTTCAAGACCGTTTTTGATACGTGACATTGTTTTGCAGTATCAGTTAATAGCCAGAACTCAAATAACATCGTAAAATGTATCCTAAGCGAATACCTTAAACGGATATCGGTATATCCATGCGGATCTAGGTATCAATAACTATCCAAATAAAATATTATAATAAAGCTTCGGTAAAACCTTAGATACTGTCGTCTATGACACAGCAACACGCTGAAGTGTTGTGAATTAAATTTCCCCGAATGCTTCGACTCAATTTCACTCAAGAGCATTACGGCTATGGTATTCGTGCCGTTCCAATTTTGTTAAGCGTTTGGTTCTGATGCTTTTTGTTATAAATATAGCTGCGATTTTCTGTTTTAATCAGTTTGACATCACTGTCTCACAGTTTCCGGCTTAACTATCGTTGCCAGTTTAAGAATACAAGGACTGTTCTATATACTCCTGTTGAATGTCGTGAAAGTCGACTACTAGAAAAAATGAGCCAAATGAGAAGTAAGTGACACCCTTTGGTGTAAGTTGGATGTTGTGACGCATTGAGTGCACACGAGGGCACCTTATCATCTTAACTCCTTCACAGAAAGGTCGTCAGGTGGTTGATTATAAAACCAAAGACAAAATTGTTATAGTTGTTTATGACCTGTCTTGCATGTTTTCGTGAAAACATACAGGGCATAGTTTTTTATTATGTATCGAGAAGATCCCCACATAAATGGGATAAGAGCAGGAAAAAAATGATCAATGCTGCGCACTCGTTTAAGAACATATCATCACTCCTGTATTCATAGACAGGTAAATAGTAATATTCCTCTACTACTACTATATATTACTATATATTAACATCTGGTAAGCCAAAGGTTTATTTTTATAACTTCATGTTTGAAACTACAATTTTAAATATCCTAAAGAAAAAATTTTTTTTTCTTTATTATTTCAAAATATATTTCAAAAAACTAAGGTGTATCTAATACCAGAACAACTTTAGTCACTTTAATCAAGGAAATATGATAAACCTTTGTAACCTGCTTCAATTCACACGTTCAAGATGTTTCAGTATTTGAAATTTGAAATCAGGCAGTTCTCACAGATATAAACCAAGTTTTAAAAAAATATACCGTCGATATAGGCGGTGTCGCTCCATATGGCTTATCTTTATGATATCGGGTCATGCTTCCATCACGCAAACTTTTTACTTTATGCTGATGACAAGATGGTTTATTACAAAATACGAAATATCAATGACTCCTTTAAATTACAGGAAGATTTAGATAGATTAACAGCATATTACAATAAAAACCGAATTGATGTGAATCTGAATAAATGTATATCTATAAGCTTCACGCGCAGGAAGGACCCTATTTGCTTTTCGTACACACTTAATAATACATTAATTATCAAACAAGAATGCGTTAAGGATTTAGGAATATTCCTCGACAAAAGTCTAACGTTTGCACCTCATGTTAAATATATTGTTGATAAAGCGTACAAAAATTTAGGATTTACACTACGTGTGACTAGGCCATTTACTGATTTACTGTGTTTGAAAGTATTATATTTCGCGTATGTGCGCAGCGTACTTGATTATTGCAGCCCAATTTGGAATCCGCAATACGTTATTTACGAGAATGCTATAGAATCAATTCAAAGAAAATTTATGAAGCACTTAGAATTCCGTAGCAAGACTATATTTAACGATTATGTAGCCTCTTGTCAAAAACACGGATTGATGACGTTGCGAAATAGACGTATTTTAAATGATATGTCATTATTTCATGACATTTGTTCAGGTACACTCGATTGTTCCTTGTTAATCGCCGATGTGCTAGCCTTACGAGCTCCGCCTCGCAGAACAAGACACACACAACTGTTTCAAGTGCCTAGCCATCGCACTAATTACTCGGCAAATAGCCTGACAAGTAGAATGCCTAGAACTTTCAACAAATTATTAAGCGAAATTGATCCCTTTTGTACATCTAAACATGCTTTTAAAAATGCAGTATCTAAATGTATTAAAGACAAATTTTTGTAAAGTAAAAACTTTTTCGTGAAACAATACCTATTCAAATTATGTGTATAATAATAAAATGCAATTAAACAAAATAAAAATTAAAAATGTATATATAAATGAATAACTTCATTACATTACATTAATTAAATATATTAAATCAATAACGTAAGTTACGAAAAAATAAAATATGTATATATATCTTTGCGCCATGTAAGCCTCACTAGCGCCCCGCTAAAACTGGTCTGGACGGTTAGCTGCACCGCTCAATATAAGTTGTAGTTGTGAGCTGTAATTGTATTATAGTTAGTAAACATTAGCACTTGCGTTGTTTTTCGTACAATTTGAGGTATTCCTACTTATTTACTTAATACTTGTTCATATCGAGTTGAAAGTATTAATTAATTAGTTTTCTCGGACGAACACCCGAATGATATTGTTTATGGAATTTGTTGTAATGCATTTTTTATTTAGCGGTATTTTTTTATAGTCTTATTTTTTATAGTCTTATTGTTCATGTATAACTAAAACTTACAATAGCGTTCGCCTCCCACATTAACAACACATACACACACACACACACACATACACATTTATTTACATACATATATACAAAACATGATACTTATTGTAATAGCATTCATTAATAATTTCTGCTTGATGGATTAATGTTAGATTTTTCTGTAATTTTAATGTTACTTTTCTATTTCTTTTAATTTTTTTTTGTTGTTACACCAAAAACTGTTTATATATTCCCTAGACACGTAATTATAAACTCATTAATGTGACTAACTACCCCTCAAAATAAATATATATTATAATTGTACCCATACCTTTTATTTGTTAAATAAATAAATATACTAAAAACAAATATGACCACTTTGCTACAGCTGATAATAGAAATTATTTCTATGTTACAGCTGCTGTCGCATGACATATAAGTCAAGTCAAGGAGTTTTCTTTTTCTACAGCAGGAATCCGACAAATTTAAAATATCCTTCTAGGTTTGACACTATATGATAGTAAAATTATACTACATTTTAATGGATTATAGTATAAGGTTATTTGTGTATGAATTTAACAATGGCAATGCTGCCAGCATGCTGGGCAGCTGCCAACTGGGAGTGGGCTGGAGCATTTAGACTGCCTATGAGTCTGCTATGACTTATAGGTTGTCTAAATGTTATTGCTGTAGTAGCTGTAGTGTTGTGTATAGTTCGTTGTATTATGAACTTATAAAAACGTTCATTTATTCCCACTTTTGATATATTTCCTCATAAATTTATGTGAAATCCACGAGCGTTGCGGTTTTGTCTACTGACTCAAAATAAATCCTGTTTATATGGCAAGTGAATCAATTATGTTGCTTTTTGCAAGTAAATCTCATTATAGGTGTTGCCATCGTGCGAGGATAAATTCGTCAGGATCAGCGAACCTAAAAATGGATATATAATTTATGTGAAATATTAATATATGGTTCGTCATACCGTGTGTCGGGCGTCCCTATTAACAATTTTGGAGTATTCTACCACGTATTGAATAGTTATCTCCTGAACCAAAATGTCGCAGATTAAAGTATATTAATATATAATTTATTTTAACGAATTTATTTTAGTTGAAAATCTGTCGTCAAGCACCTAACGGTGTGTTTCGGCAGCTGTCCTTGAGAGCCAGTCATTCTAGGTTAAGCCTGTTTACACCTTCGACCACATCATCACATACCATCACGTGAGATTGTGGTCAAAGGCTTACCTATCACGAATAAAAAAAAAAAAAAATGGAACCGACTTCAACACCCAAAAGTGTGAAATTACTTGTTGAATTCGGTACCATGATAGTTTAAATGTACCTATTATCACAATATTGTGCGCATGGTACCGGCTTTGACAAGTTATTTCACACTCTTGGGTGTTGAAGTCGGTTTAATTTTTTGATAAAAACAATTTTTTCACTCTTTTTAGTGAACCGTGCTACTTACGGGATCGATTGTCATTCATTGTCAACGACTATATCATCAAAATAGGTGAATATTTTTCAGTTATTAGAGTTATTAACTCAAAAACGGCTGGAACAATTTTGATAAAATTTAAACCAAACGACAAGCATCAGCTTTCAAACAAAAAAAATATTTTCAAAATCGGTTCCTCCAGTCAAGAGTTCTGTGGTAACAAACATAAAAAACAGACTTATTGAGAACTTCCTTTTTTGGAAGTCGGTTAAAAATAGAAGAAATGTAGACATATTTACATATTTACATGTAGCTCATATTTTAAGTCGATTAATTTTAAAGTACATCTCTTTGAGCCTCATATTTATGATGCTGGTTGGCCGTTTTATTGATAATAATATCTCTAAATGGATTCCGAACCTAAATATTACAATAGCGATAATAGCCGAACGGTAATAGCTATGCTATGGACTGCCGTGCTGCAGGTCCATGGCTTAATCCCCACCGCCAGCTTGAGCTTTATTGCATGGTGGAAGAGTATTTTGCAAATGCTCGTCTGGTTAGACCATCATCAAATATATAATCTGTTGCTAAGCACCTAACAGTGTATTTCGGCCGCAGTCCTTGAGAACCAGAAAAATTACAGGCACATGAGACTTAACGACTGTTTGTCAGTTTGTTCCTTGTGACGAAATGCATGTTACATATATGTTACATGCAGAGATTACCGCTTAACAACAGGTGAATGTTATGCGTGTTCCGTCAACCAAGCCCTAAAAAACAAATCTTATACTTTTCAAGATACATAATTGTGCAGAAAACTTCCAAACCAGATTTATAGATACCTATCATGCTCAACGATATGCAAGCATTATTTCACCGAGTTTGAACATTTGGTATTTTAAATTTGCCGACACTATGTTTGTATGGAAAACGCAATAAATATTCATTCAATATTCAACATATTAAATCGGGCAATATAATCCTCTTAAACACAAAAATTTTACAGGATTTTAATTACAAAACTGCCCAAAACAAACTTGTTATGTTTTCAGGGGGGTATGTATGTTTGTGAGTTTCTTTATTCCGCCATAACTTCAAAACGGCATTACCGATTATAATGTATGAGATATTTTTAGATTCGTTTTGATAGTGCAAGTGACACTGCATGTATAAAAAAAATGCGAAACAAACTGGCGGATTTTTGACGCCAAATAGTGAGTAAAATTTTCTTTCCTATTCCAAACCCTTCGAGTGGTTTATTAATGAAGGGCTTTAAAAACTTTCATAATATATTTGTAAATGAATTTATTATATTACTTGCACTTTCAATAGCACGATATAATGTTTTAACAAAAATACATATTTTGCAGTCGAGTGTTTTACTTTTTATATTTATTTTTACTTGTTTTAATTCTTCTTTGCCATAATCATGTTTAATTTGAAATTAAGCTGTATTCCTTTAATAAGTCACAAACAATGCACCCTCTGTTGGTTAATTACGCGGTATATTCTCTAACACGATACAAAGGAGTATTAATAAAAGCATGATGAGATTTACTTTTTTCAAAACCGCTTGGATAGTACTCTTTCTTCTTTCCTTATCCCACGATGAATTAAGTCGGCATAATATATTATTTCTTGTTACTTGATATATCATTACTAACACCTTTCTAAACTATGTCTGAAAATGTCTACAGATGCTAACACATGCAAAATTGAATGCGTCAAATGAAAAATAAAATAAAACTGAAATTCTTCGTGATATTTTTGACACTTTTATTTAAGCAATCCGCCTACTTTTAAATTAAGCTATTTCATTGTATATACTAAGATGTAGTTCAGTCTGCTGAAGATGATTTAAAAATAAGATTTGAATTGTAACTCATTATCACGGTAGCTTAGTTTGGTAGATCGTATTCCATTACAAAATATGGGTCAACCACAAGAATCTAACTCCGATAAGGTCCAAAATGTTCTTATTCGTTGTAATTTTGTATAATCGTTTCTTATATAAAAATAATATGTATTCGTAATTTCTCATATTGATAATTTAAGTGCACCATCACAAGCATTCATCTTCAATTTGTTCGTTTACTTTCATTTGTTAGCAAAAACACAGATGTTCAATAATTACTGTTTATTATTTTATATAAATCGATCTTTTGATAGCAGATCGTTTCAAGAAACGCGAGCAGACGGCAATAATAATTGAAAATACATTAATATGTCGTTTACGAATGGAAATGTCATCGTGAAAATCCTTAACTGTCATATTATTTTAGACCACTACGTTTGAAAACTTACCAGCATTTTAATGTGCATACAAATTATTCATTGTCTATGCTGAATTTGACTCCAATTTTCATAATGATAGGAATTAATGCTAGACCTAGAAGGTAGACTAGACTTAGAAGTAGTAAATCTGTCGCCAAGTGCTTAAAGGTGTTTCGGCAGCTGAGTTTAGGGGCTAATTCTCATACTACATTTAGCCCTATTTCATAACATCACACCAAGAGCACTCGAATGTACTTTAATAGATTATACAAGTAATGACTGTATCGGACGTTGTTTATCTTGTACCATGTTCAGAAAAGAACAACTAAGCAGGCTAGGCTACGAGCGCATCATGAGTTGCCTTGATGTAACTATACCTAGATTATTGTGCCTACGCGTACATCTTCAATTAACCGTTGTCTGGACATTTGTATTTATTTTATTAACAAAACAAACCAAAAATATTACATCTAAACTCATATATCATAACTACCCTCAAACATCGTTAACTCTAAACAACTTTAAACGACTTTCTATTGAAAACCACAAGTGTAACTTCTAGTCGAGGCACGTACGGACGACCATGACGTATTGTCCCATATCTGTTACATTATTAATAAGTTTGAATATCCGCTGAGAGAATTACGTAAGTTGCCGCCAAACCCTGTTGAATAATCCTTTTAAATGTTTCATGTTATTGAAACATGAATTTGTGGTTTGGAAGATGGCGGTTGAGAGTTAAAGTAATTTTAGAAACGTATTTTTACTGGCTTTTTCCTGTCGTTTCCGCTAAGTGGGCACACCGTGTATTGGTTTTATTCTTTCCATCAGATTTGATTCAAAATACATTTGAGGCGGTGGCTTGCTCAGAAATGTTTCTATAGTTATAATGATTTCTTTGAATATAAAGTATGAAAATAAATTAAGTAGCTTTAAAATGACATTTTAAATTTTCATGAATTCAAATTCAAATTGTAATTCAAAATCATTTATTCCATTTAGGTGTCTACGACGCCTTTATGAAGGTCAATTACAAATTTTAATATTCTACATTGTACTGCCACGTTCAACAAAAAAAAGTTATAGAGCCACTGCGAGAAGAACGGGCAAGAAACTCGGGGCCATTCTTTTAAACGTCTTACAGTCGACATTTTAACTTAAAATTAATTAATCTGAAATTGCACTCATACGTCTCTTAAGACAAGTTTTAGCGGAATGACCTCCTTATTATTACTATTTTCTAAAAGTTTACCTAAAACTTTTGTATAAATAAATGAACATGAACGTTTCGTCTTTTTTATGTTAGTTATCAACCGCCAAATGGTAAGCATTACGGCTGTATATTACAGTAGCAGTATCGGGTGATACTGCTGAGATGGGTATCTCTTTCTGCTTGATACTTCACTGCTTTCATAACTCCAAGATTTTAGTTCTTATGTCTCGCTGCCTAATAACTTCACTTTCTACAGTACAGTTTACCCCTAAAGATAGTATTGCGTAATATGTTGCATTGTTGTGGCGCTAGGTAATGCTTCAAGGCAGACTATCTGACTTGGAGTTGATACTTACCTTAACGGACTCTTGGTAAAGAGACCTACTATCATGTTAAACTGTAGTGCGATGGTTGAGACAAAAGATTTTAATTTTATATTATCTACATCGAACTTCAAATGCACCCAAAAAATAAGCAGGTACGTAAAAATGTGAATTATAAATAGTCTGCTAATAAACAGATTCCTGTTAATAAATAATACGAAAATAATTTTAGTAAAAATTCTTTAAAACACGAACCAACTGTTAAAATTGTGGAGGATAATCTATCTCCGACATAAAAGCTGCCCCTTACCACCGTGGCTTAATATAACATACAGTAAGCACAGTGCGTGAATAAAAGGGTGAAAAAAATGAAAATATTATTTTTTGGGGCTACCATTATACTGGGCCATGCGCCAAAGCCCAATTAAATCCTTGACATTCAACAACCGTGCAGAGCCGCGTTGGCAAATGTTGCTTGGTTCACAAAATCTGTAGTAATTTTGTCGTTTATAGCACATATGTGTAGATTGCTAAAAGATACTCAGTTTTAAGAAGATTTAAGGCACCGAATGATAGGCATATGTTTTACCCGTTTTCATTTGAAAGCGGATAAACAATATGCCTGATTTGTACCCAAATGGGTGATAAAGATACTTCATTAAGAGAAGAGGTCTACTGCTCAATAAAGGCACTCCACGTATACCACAGTAGGTCAATTTTCCCAAAGTTGCTTTTTACGCCACCCAACCATAGAATTAAAAACAGGTCCTATTATTATGCTGGGTAGAAAATGGAATCAATTGTAACCATTGGAATACAATTAGCTAATAACCGATCGTTGTGGGTTTTATTCAGGAAGGCCCTAGTTTAACTGTGGTCTTCTTCCTGTTGATGGTGAATCATATAAGATAAGTTACAAGAATATCATCGCTTAACATCATATGAGTTTTAGGTCAATGATTCACCTATTATTCATTAAAAAAGCTGATAAGGTTGCAAAAGATACCAATTTACACTTTCCAAAAAATATTTAATGAATAACGTACATATCTAATGGTATGTGAAGTTCTATCATAATTTTACTAAAGACTACGCGGTACTATACTATATGATATAATTTGGTGCTTATCTCGTAAGAGGAAACCCGAAGTACAATACAGCTCTATGATAAATCTTAGTTTAAATCTAACTTGTAATGAAATCTTGGCTTAAAAGTTACTAAAACACAGTCAAAACTACCCAGCCACTTAGCAAAACTATAAAACCCAGTGCACACAGCACCCACTACACCACAATTCATACTATTAGCTAAAGGAGCGGTCAAGAACATCTTTACAGCTTTAGGTTATGACTGCTTGTGTGCAAAGGGTACTATATCGTGACCGTTACTTCCTTTGTGACGTCATATACGAGTCACTTCCGGTTTTATGGGCGCGTTCTATGAATACTTTTATGTTTATTAATCTTGTAAGTAATTGTTTACGTTGTCGCCGAGTTTATCTAATATCTGATTTGGTTTATGTGTTTACATTTGGTTGCGAAACGGTTTTTGTTGACGGATCTTTGAAGATTGATTGTGGACAAACTTAAGGCACAGAGAAGAACTAAACAGCTTTACTTGAAGATATTTTTGGCAAAATATCTTCAAGTAAAGCTATTTTAATCGGGCGGGCTGAGCCGCGCCCAGGAAGCTAGTATTCTATAACGCCAAGTTATGTCCGAAACGCGTTTCCATAAAATTACAAAATTGACTATTAATAACACTTAGAACGTAAATATCTGAACTATCTATGTATGTATTTGTATAAATATATATCAATAAAATAACAAATCCTTATCAAGAAAGATAAGTTAAGTTTTATTTTCGATTTATACTTCAATCTAGGTTTCTGTTAATAATTGTAATGAACCAGTGATGGCTCAGTGGCATTGACTGCCGCCGTGAGCTTGAGCTTTACTGCATGGTGCCCAAACATTCCCCTTCATTTTGCGAATGCCTGCCTGACTAGCGACCAACCCTCAAGTAGAAAATCTGTCGTCAAATAACTAAAGGTGTGTTTCAGCAACAGTCCTTGAGAGCCAGTAAAATTACAGGCACATGACACTTAACAACTACGTCTCAAAATAACGAGTACAGTGCAATTCGTGACTTGTAACGAAATGCATCTGTTATAGGCAGTGGTTAGTCCGCTCAACATCAGGTGGGCCTCGAGCTTGTTCCGTCACAATAACAACATAATAAAAGCAATTGAATTTGTTTAGAATTTCTCAAAAGGTACTGACTCGCAATTGGTTAGTTTTTTTTTTGTTACTTATATGAGATATATTCAGATATGAAGATATGGATATAGATAGTCTTTACAACTTAAAACCAGAAACTTTACAGAAATGTTTCCTCATATTTACCTACAAGTACGTAATTTAATTCCTCTTTCTAACTTTAAACGTAAATATAGCCGATCCTAAAACCAACTGGGACCAACACATCCTTAAAAATAGCTGCAGCAATCGCTCTCCAGCGTAATGCATTTTGCACGAGGATTCTCGCTGGCTGAAATATTGCACTATATAATAAAGTAGTGGCTTTTTGTCCGGATGTCCGCGCAGAAAAGCTTTCGCCACAAAATAGTGCTCAGGCTAAGTGGACGTATTCCTTTATGACAGGTAGCCCGGAATAATGTTGCGAATATGTTTATAAAATTATTCTGTATTTATTTTTTAAATAACTCTCCGAAAAAAGGACTGTTCTGTTTTCAGGGTTCATTGATGTATGCATTTTGTGAGTTTCTTTATTCTACCATAACTTCTAAACGGCTTCACCGTTTATAATGTATAATAAATCGTTAGATTCGTCTTGATATTTAAAGTGACATTATGTTCATAGAAAAAATTTAATAAAAACTAACTGGCAGATTGTAGATGCCATATGTATTCCGTGATACATTTTTTTTCTTCCAAACCCGTCGAAAGGCTTTAAAAAAGATTCCATAAATATGTTTTCAACACACTTGGTATTATAATAATGTGGCTATAATTTCACCGCAATTATACATATAATGACACCTGTAATCAAACTGTCACTTTTAAGTTGATATCATTCACAAGTGATTAATAGTCTTTTTTTATATTATTGGTTGAGTTCCTTTGTTCTTAAAAAAGTTTCTATACAAAAAAGATCGTGTTTAATAGTACAAATGAATTAATGCACCTAATCGTTTGCTCATTTCATACAACTTCGTATCTAAAGAAATAATTTCAACTTGTAAGTGTTTAATAAATAAAACTTTTACTAAAATATAACTTTTATTTTCTCTGTAACAGAGAAATATTTACCACTTTGACATGATGTTAAAATCGCAAAATAAAAAAATAAATAAATCGCAAACAATATTTTAATTGAAAAATTGAAAAACTACTGCAAATTATTTTTAATAATTAGCCTCGTAAAATTGGGGACTTCTCCAATAACGCTATCCGCGAAAATCCAATGAAAAAAACCTCGTTCTTTAGTCTATGGCCGATCGCCTTTTCGAAAACTGATCAATTTTTCCCACATTGCGAAAATTTCTCAACTCGGTTTCACCGTTGAAATTAAATGATTATTTAGTATAATTTTCTTCACAAGTGTGTTAAAAATGTTCAATGGATCCTCAGCGGTAATCACCAACATAACACATTAGTACCATAATATACTTATATATAACTTGCAGTTTTAATTTCAATGGAATGAATAAACCTTTAACGAAAATGAATAAATTGCAGTAATTTTCTTACTTTTTATATTAAAATATATTAAAAAAAAAATGTGTTTATAAATGCGATTTTAACATCATGTCAAAGTGGTAAATTTTGTAGAAAGCAATGATAGCCCAGCGGCAATGCCTACTGATTGCCACGAAAGGCGTTCGAGGTGCGCTTTCTGCTCCGATGTTCAGCATTGCCGCATGTTGAATGGCATTTAGTGTACCTGGCTAGATTTGCTAGGTTCCACCCTCAACAAAAAGATCTCAATGTGTTCAAAACAAATCCTCGTGAGCAGGTTCTAATTCCAGGCTTGGGCTGAACACCATCTTTGACCAGATCATCAGGTATCAACAGTTGAGATAAAAGTCGAAAGATAGCGAGCAGCACTAAGAACATATGTTCTTAGGTTCGTTATGTACAGGAATGAGTTAAGTCAATTCTGACACGTGAATAACTAAGCATTAAGGTAACATATAGCTGAAGACTTAATATACAATCATTAGTTTCATTCAAAGTTAGTAAAAAATTAACAAAAATGTTGTCAGTACGTGCATATTATACTCCTAGTTCGCTCCACGGTATAAAATCATAATGAATTCCCTTGCAGAATTGATGAGACTTCAAAAATGTAATTCAACTTTGGGTACTGGCAATAAAAACTTCTCCGTCACTGTGTGTAGCGAAAAAAAAATAACGACACCCAACTTTATTGTTTAGTGAAATAAAATTTGTGGTTACGACTGTCTGGCTTTTAGAAATGGCTGTCCAGTTGTCATGTCTACGCCTAGCCAATAACAATTACTCTTCATATGTTCTTTCTTATGTAGTAAACAGTTTTTTTTTTTCATATCGCATAGTTAGAACGTATAAATTACTTGATCAGTATGATGTATGAAAACAGTCCTTTTTGTTCTTTTGAAACGATTATAGTTACTTTTAAGTTTTTTATGTACATGTTATGTATGTTTTCAGTTAAGTTTAGAAATTACTGTATTTTAAATAATTATTTATAAGGTTGTCCGTTACAAAAGTGATAATTTCTATTAATATATTAACTGGCTAGGTTATTTAGTATAAAAGATTCATCTCTTCGTAAGTAGTGTCGCTTGATGAATGACTAACTATCCCTTTGTAGTAACCAAGTTTGAAATTTTACCCTTGCTATATGACAAACAATCTAAGATTAGTATATATGATTTGCTTGATAAGTTTATTTTACCAATAACAATATTCAATTACGTAATAAAAACAAAAGAATATAAAAAAAAGTTTCCATTAAATCACCAAATATTGAAACTTGAAATTGTAGTAATCTTATCGGTTGATTGAAATCGGACCGACCGCTCGGTCTGCCCCCGAGGGAAATATCTGAGTAGTTCCTATGTTTAATTTACGAGACTTCATAGTACACTGACTTTTGGATATGGAAGCTCGTGCTCTTTTGTTTTCATTATCAAACTATTTGTAATGGAGTTATACGCATTAATTCTTGAACGAACCGACGTTCAAGAATCAACGAGTATAACTCCATCCGATAGAAATTATAGGTATTTATAGATATGTGTATTTATAAATATATGTTGTTATAGATATGTGGCTATTGTTAAATTGAATGTGACTTAAGGCAGGCAGATGTACAGAACAAAAATATAGGAAGACAATAAACCTTATTACGATTAAGACAAAATGTGACACAAATCTTATTATAGTATCCATATTTTCAACCGACTTAAAAAGGTTCTCAATTCGACTGTTTTTTTTTGGGTTTGTATATCTTTTAGTTTTTACATAGTATACCAATTTTGATGATTTTTTTTTCATATTCGAAGGCGCTTGTCTCTTGTAGTCCCATTTAGAATTTCAATGAGATTTGACGAGTAAGTAGTATTAGAGTTATCCCTTACAAAGCGTATTTAATCGACTATCTACATAGATAATGTTCTTCTCATTTTTACTTGTCCATGTAAAATGAACAAATAAAACTATAGACGATGGTTTGGTTTATTACTTTTTAGTGATTTTTTGTATCAGAATATTTTCTGTTTTGTTTTAATATTAACACACCGAGAATAATATTCTATGGAAAGAGCCTCGCAAAGTTTTGGTAGATGGACTCACTATTTTTGGCGGAAATTTTAGTTAAAATATTTTTAGCTCGGTCGAGTAACTTTTTGCACTAATTCGTGTAATTCAAAGAGTATCCTGGTCATTTTTTGATGAAGATTTTATGTATTGTACAACTGATTAAGGACAACATTCGCTGTCGTATATAGCGGGAAATTTATGCTGCTAAATAAATACATGCTGGGTCGTCTTTGTCTAACTTTTTATATGTGTTTGTGATAGAACAAACACGAGCTTATGTTAAGCGGACTTACTCTGCCTGTACGAAATGCACTCATACACCTGTAATTTTCTTGGCTCTCAAGAACTACTGCCGGAACACACTGTTAGATGCTTGTGACAGATTTTCTATTTGAAAGCAAGGAGAGCATTCCCAAAAAGCTCTTCCAACTTGCGGCTAAGTTCAATCCAGCGTTGGGATCGAACCGTGGACCTCCGTAACGGCAGTCCGTAGCTATTACCCTTCGCTTCAAAAACAATTTACTATTGTATTTCAAAAACACTGCTTCAAAAACAATTAACTATTGTACTTCTTCACGAAATACGCGAGATTCAGACAATATTAACGACGGCAGTTCATTTGGCCTTGAGAACTAGTAGGTAGATAGATGAACTCTTTATTGAACACCTTAAACTATACCAAAATTAAAAATATTTAGCTTATAATATTGAACAATAGGCGGTCTTATCGCTCAAAGCGATCTCTTCCAGACAACCTTTGGAGAGGAGCGAGTTTTGACAAGGGATGGCGGTGTACAATGTACTTTATAGTATTGATATTTATAAATATCTACAATATAATATACAATATAATATACAATATAGATAATACATGTATTCTTACATAATATATACAAAAATACATACATACATACTTACATATATACACATACAGTATATAAATATGATGTTTACATGTATGGAGCTTATGCTAGCACGACAGGTAAAAAGCTTTAACTTTGACTGTAAAAAATTTAAGGACGGAGCTCGTTTGGTATCAAGTAGTAATTCTAGGTTAGCCTGAAACACATCTTCCACCACATAACCACTTACTATCAGGCTAGATAATAGTCAAAGGCTAGTCTATCAGCAGTAAAAAATGTTCTCTTACGTACTTACGAATAAATTCATTCTGCAAACACATTCTGTTTCCATTTTAATCAGCGCTGACTAAAGATAAACGGGTCAATTCTAACTCATATAGGCTTAAAGGCTTGTAAAGGGCTAAAATCATTTCGGTTGGGTCGGACCACCTGCGCCTCTGTGGCAGTTAAAAATATTTTTAAAGACCTCTGTCAGACACCAGATTAAGTTGAGAGTGAGATATTTGTCAGACAATGCGTACGTGAGGTTTTTTCGAAAGCACCCGCAAAGGGTTAAGTATAAAAGATGATTTTATTATGTATATACATATGTATATTTTATGATTTTTTAATGGAACAAGAACGAGGCCCATCTGGTGTTAAAGGTCAATTTTTGCGTATTACAGATTCAGTTGCACTACACCCTGAGAATAAAGCTGTTGTAAGTCCATTGTACCTATAATTTAATCAGCACTCTTCAGACCGGAACACAGTAACAAGGTCTCTCTCATTTCGGGGGATCTGTCACAATCGCGCCACTTGGCAGTCGTCTTGGGGAACTCAGTAAATGTTGTCAGTTCTTCCCACTTCTTTTATTTTACCATTATATGCCTCTTACGACACCTACGGGAAGAAATGAGGGTGGTGACGTTCTGACCCGGCACCCCACCGGATGGTAGTTCTTGAGAGCCAGTAATTCAAGATAAGGCTGAACAACATCTTCGGAAGCATCATATCATCACCTACAATCAGCCATATCGGTTATAAAACACCTTTTTTATGCTTCATAGGTTAGCCTTTGACCAATATCTCACCTAATGGTAAGTGATGATGTGGTCCAAGTAGTTGTTCAGGCTAACCTAGAATTACTGGTTCTCAAAGACAGCTGCCGGAACGCACCGGTAGGTGCTCGGCGACAGATTTTCTACTTGAGGGTGGTAGCTAGCCAGGCGGGCATTCGCAAATTGCCCTACCACCTTCAAGCACAGAATTTATACAGTTGTTATACTTTCTAGTTAGTATAATAATAAGTTATTTGTAATAATAACAAACATTTTAAAAATATTTTCTAAATAGTTGTGAGTATTATTATTTCTCGATCGTGTGCTCGTAGAGTCAAGATCTCCGAAGCGAAACGCGTCGAAAATTCTGCAAAAGGTTTGGCTGCGTGGTGTTTGTGACGTCACGTCGGCTTAACAGGAAAATTAGGCGGAATTGGCACTAGATATATTTTTGAATGTTTTATGAAAATATTAATTTAATGTTCGCATAAAAAAAATTAAAAAATATTTGTTATTATTAAATGCGGATATCCGCAAAGTAACGCTTGAATCTATTCATTGTTCATTAAGCTATTTTTACTTTAGCAACTGTTTAAAAGATTTCATTTGAATAAGTAACTATATATTATTGTTTTCTTGTTTCAGGTAAGTTTGAATACTTCAAAAGATGCAATAACATCTCCCATGAGAATAATACGGGCTCCACAAACACCAAAATGGGTAAATATTAACTTTAAGACTTGCGACTTGAACTAAACACAGATAAAGTCTGTTCAAAAAGTGTGAGGACTAAGGAATTGACTTTGGCATTGTGTTACGTCACAGAATATAATATGAAAATTAATAAATATTTTTTTTTATGCCTGAGAGGTTAGCCTTTAACCACTGTCCCACCTTGTGTACGTAACTGATGATGTGGTCGAAGATGTTATTAAGGGTAAACTAGAATTACTGGCACAGCTCAGAACACACCGAAAGTTGTTTATTATAAGGCCAAAATATAGTAAATAATTAGTAAATGTGATGTTTGTTTGGCACGCGATAGTGCTTGTGATCATTTAGAAATCTAGAAACTTAGTCACATTATATCTAGAAACTTAGTCACATTATTATGAGAGTGTTTTTTAAAAGCACTTCTATCGATCAGATGAATTTTATAAAGTAGTCCGATGCATAGAAAATAAATAGTATATTATATCTCTATGGTCTGATGTATGACCGTGCAAATGAAAGTTAAAGTTTAACAATTAGAGCACAAAAGCAGAAAAAAAATTAGTCTAGTATGTAATTGTGATTTTCGTTTAGCTATAGTACTTGGAATTATATTTAGAAATAAAAATACAAAGTTTTATTTATATTATTTATTTACAAAAATTACATAATAATGTATGACAACGATAACGGGACTTTAATAACTATAGTTTTAGTTTATTCTAATTTCAAATCAAACTCCTTCTCCACTCGCTTTCTGAATATCCTCTATACATATTTCTTTGATGAGATTTTAATCCGTTAAAACATATACCTGGACGACGTTGTGACTAAAGGACATTTATTATGATCAGCCCTTCTTATCATTATCACACGTGTATGGAATCGGTTGAATATCTTTCTCTCTCAATATCTAAACGTTATCTATAACATGGGCGGCTAAGGAACGTATGTAAATACTTTGAGCTGTATTTTTAAAGGCCGACTGTCTGGGTCAGTCTCACTAGAATACTTTAGTTGGTATTATTATACTCCTAATATCCAGAAATTTTGGCTCAGATTGACTTAAGTAAGAGCATGCGCACGGTTATACTTATTAAGTCCTGTCAGATACATAATGATATCATGAATAATATTTAATTCGTTCTATTATATTACATTCCTGGAGCCTGAGTTTTCAAGCAGTCATTGATGAAAAAACTATTTCAACCTGTATGATAGGAAACTGCATTGTAAGTATGTGCATCCTCCATAGATATAAAACTTGTTAAAACAATAAAGAACAGGTACCGGAACTTCACCATTAAAAAATAAACCAAAGGGTAAACCATTATTCCAATTTCGAATGTAAAAAAACAGTATTGGCTCGACCTCCTTTTCACGATGTTTGCAAACAGTTACTCTCCTGTACAGGAATTACATTTTGGATTTCGAACACACGCTGGCGCGTTCGGCACGTCCGTTCAGAATTTCAATTCGGCGTGTTTCGCCTTCCTTCGGCTTTGCCACGTACCCCCAAGAGTTAAGGATGAATTTAAAATTAGAATTCCGTTAAAAAGAGCGTTTAGTTTCTTGGCTGGAATAGAATTTCGTTTCCATTTTCAAAGGATGTGTAAACTTTTTGTGTAAATGTTGAATAGCAAATTTGTGTCTGTCTGCTCGAATACTTAGAAGCTGCTAAAAACAAAATCAATATAATTCATTATATTAAAATAACCTTCTTATGTATGATCAAGAAATTACTTATGTCGAGCGTTTAACGTGTTACGAAACATCTAATACGGTTCCTTTTTTAAACTTTGTGACATAAAAAGTCAATATACTTTAAAATTGTTGTTAGTTTTCTCAAATTTTATAAAATATGGTTCATAATATAGGTCGAGAAAAAGTACATAGTTAAAAAATTTTAGTACTAATAATTTGAGAGAAAGTCTTCCAAACAAGGAAGAGATTCTCAATTTGGCTGAAAGCCTCTTTTAAGATTTTTAATGAATTCTAAAAATGTTTGTTAGGACTAGCAGAAGTCAACCCTAAGAGGTTGTTAGCATTTTACCAATAACCCTGTATATTATAAATTGTTTTCACGTGAACCAAGTTCATTCCCGACATTAATTTGATCTCGTTTTAGTTGAATGCGATTTGTAATACTAGTGGTAAAATTGGCACTTATTAACTCATGCGCATCGTAGAAAATTATAACAATGCAAATGGACGATATCACCCACGGTGGATACCAAGAGGTCCATCTAATTTAATGTAATCTCTTGTCTACTTTCCAGCAGGTTCAACGAAATATATCCATAAGTCTAATACTAACATATGGAATTAAATCCTGACTCTATATTCAACTGAAAGTGTGCAGACAAAGTTTCAATCTAACTCGATCCTCTAAAAACAATCCGCTAGCTTAAAAATGCACATAAAACCGTGGAATATCATGTATCCAGCAGCGTAACTGATATATTGCAGGTCAAATTGAAAACCCAGCTAGAAATCCACGTAGCCGTCAAACAACAACAGGAAATTTTTATCCCTTTTATTGTGACTGACTGATGGGACATTTTAAACTCTTCTCCATGATCACAGCTTGGGTAAGAAATGGTCGTGCAATGGAACGTGTTATTGATGAAGGAGTGAAGATATTGACTGTTAGGTATAAACCAAACTGTAACAAAAGTTTCCCTTGCTCAATGTCTTTTACTTCCCATTTTAGATGTCTATTTTTTTTTAATGCTGAAGGTAAGCCTTTGAGTACTATCTCACCTGATGGTAAGTGATGATGTGGTTGAAGGTGTTAACAGGATTAATCTAGAATAACTGGCTCTCAAGGACAGCTGCCAGAACTCACCGTTAGATGTTTGGCGACAGATTTTCTGCTTGAGGGTGGTCGCTAGCCAGGCGGACATTCACAAAAATTTCCTTCCACCATGCGATGAAGCTCAAGCCCGCGGTGGGATTCGAATACCATGGACCTGCTGCGCAGCAGTCCACAGCAAAAGCCACTGACCTATGTATCAATTCTTCTATGTCGAAGTCAGTTACTGTATCTCAGTGGTCCTCCCTAAGATACTAATAGTAACTGACTATAGCTAAACAGATTTGAGCGTCTTGAACATTTCTCAATCAGTTTTATATTTTGATTTCGAGAATATGACCGCGTTTCAAATATTGTCATAAGCTCAAGAAACCTATGGGCCTGCGGCACGGCAGTCCATATCTTTTAAGGCTTGACCATCACTGCTTTAAGAATAAGACAGGGATGGTCTAAGAAAAATATTTCTAATAGGAAGACAAAAGCCGCACTTACCCGTGGATCTATAATAAGCCGTGCAGTGTAATAACAGTGATCGAGTTACCGACATTCTGAGATTACAGCACTCGGTCCGATCTGAGCCTTAAATCCTGTCCGTAATAGGATAGCTCTCTCACTCGTACATCCTTTAGTAAGAAAGAGATCATTATAGAGCACTGAGCTAGTTTTAAGGTAGGTTTCTTCGTGTAACATCAGTTTTCGAGACATGTTTTGGATCCTGCTCATCTAATTTCAATGTGCTTAAGGTGTCTGTTCAAAGTGACTGATGTCAATGACGGTTTTTTTTTTACATATTTTGTTTGCACATCAATAAGTGGTTAGTGTGTGTGTTTAGTGTGTATGCGGCTGTTTAGTGCTCAGTACTAAACACGTTTAGGCAGCAACTCATTAGAGTTCACCTTAACTCTCAGTATTCCCGGCGCGTGCTACTTGGACGTGCTTTCAATTTTTTGTACAAATAGACGCTTATAGCTTAGCTTAAATGTAGTATGCAGTAGGTACCTATCCCGTTTTTAAATAATGGCAATGTGGAGCAAACTACCAACCTATAATTTTTTGTAAGAATATGTAAAAAACTAATGTCAAACATGTAAGGAACCAAAAATATTATACATTAACTGCAGAGAAATGAATAAGAAAGAGGGAGTCTAATGAAAATCAAAAGTGAAGCATCAAATTCGGCCAATTTTATGTAAGACACAACTCACTCCCACAAAATTATCCAAATTCGGCAAATTTTGACCTCATTCACGTTAGACCGTCGCACATTACACACGTCACACAACGGAATAATTAAACTAAAACTGCCCACTTGCGTATTAAAACACTGCAAAACAGTGAAGAAAAGTTATCTGGAATTACTGTTCACACGTAAGAATTGAATTTAATGTACTTTCTTTTAATATTATACTACGCAATTAAGGTTATAACTTCGAACTAAAATGTAAACAATGTGATCGTTAAGTATTGCCAGACATACATTTTAGGTTGTTTCCAAAAGTGTGCAGTTTTTAATAGTCGGTTCGTGAAGCAGTAAAATTATATACTTTATATCTAAACAAGCGTATGTTTATTAAGAAAATCTATCTTATGGTGGAAATAACCAGTAAAGAGTTTTGCAACTAATCATGTTTTAGTTAAATTTAATTTATTATAGTTATACCTTTATTATCACTGCAACTATAGTAGTTAGATAGTTCGACCAAGAAATTTGATACTTCTTATAAAAGTTTGCAGAAATAAAAGTTATTACAAAAGGTAAGTATATAATTGCCCCACTGTTATGCAAAAGCCTACATTTTGATGACTTAAGAAGATAATAATCGACCAAGAGCGTGTCAGAACACGCATATGATATGCTCCCGTCGCAAATGCCGTAGATAAATAGAAAACCATTTGACGAGTATTGTAGGTTTTTTATTTTATTTACTATTTCTCAATATTTTACAGTTATAAACCAAGAGTATTTTGGGAAAACCAATGATCAAACCAATTTTCGTTTGATATTTTTCGTATAATCTATTTCTTTGGTAAATAATGAAATTTTAGGTCTAAAAGTTAGCAAAATCGACTAGGCTACCAAAACTTTCACACGAAAATGGTTAATTAGCATTATTTTTTAAAACACTCCCGTGATACTTGTTGTGTTATTGTTGTTAATCATTTCTGATTTCCAATAAGGAGTGCTGATATAGATGGTTGGATATCCGCTGTTATGATAATGAACTTTATTATTCATGTATTTTTTAGTATCTTCTAGTTATGTTTGCAACTAAAAATTTTAATCACAAATCTTTACTGGGTAATTCGTTTAATTTTCAAACACACTTCACTACTATTGTAAGTGTAACATCCAATTTTTGCAGTATTGAGTTTGACATATCCTTTAATTACATAGTATAAGTGATAAACCTACCGAATTTCGTTCAAATCCGCCTAGTAGTTTGTACACAGTCATTGAAACGCTCAAATTTCTGAATTAAAAATGTTTATATCTTGAATACTACTGAACCGATTTCGATAAAAATGACAGTAACTTCTAAGTTGCAAGTCTTTTATTACACGACTACTAAATGAAATAAGAATTTTTGTAATACAATTTCTGGTATCTGCGAAACACGTGGACAAACACATACATATATAGTAACATACATCCAACTACGTGGCGAGTAGTTTTCTTTTCAACTACGGCACCTGCGACAAAACCATACCATATACGTAACCTAACACGCCTTTGGTCAATTATTTATTGTTCTAGGCAACGTAAAGTCTACAATATCTTAAAGAAATTGTGAAACATATTAAACAAAAATTGTGAAGATTGTGCAATATTATAATAAATAATATTATGTTGTTTCGAGGTATTCTTACGAACAGTTTTGTTGTATATCTTAGAAAGAAATCTGCCATAAATCCTCCAATTTAGTTATTTTCGCTTTCATATGGCAACATTTCTGTCGCACACATGTATAATAGTATGGCTTCAGTTTGATGTTTTACGAGCCTGTTCTATTTTGTCAGAGACATTAACGTATTGCTGTATTCTGCTATTTCCTTTTTTATTGTGGATACCACCAATTCGTAAGGGTTCCGTACCCAAAGGGTAAAAACGGGACCCTATTACTGAGGTTTCGCTGTCCGTCCATCCGCCCGTCCGACCGTCCATCGATCCGTCCGTCCGTCTATCCGTCTGTCACCAGGCTGTATCTCAAGAACGGTGATAGGTAGACAGTTGTAATTTTCACAGATTATGTATTTATGTTACCGCTATAACAACAAATACAAAAAGTTGGCCAAGTGCGAGTCGGACTCGCGCACGTTTTAACAAAAAAAGTTTGAAATATGAAGTCTAATGTTGTATAGCTAATGGTACGGAACCCTTCGTGCGCGAGTCCGACTCGTACTTAGCCAATTCATTTTTAAGATTCAAGTACAGCTTACACATTGAAGATGGGCCGGAAGAGTTGATGTAGTAATAGTATTTTGAATAGGGTTTCTAAAAACACTATTTTATGATATTGCGATAAAAGAAGCATGAGGCCCATCTAGTTTTAAGCGGTTACCTCTGCCTATGCAGATATTATACACAGGTATATTGTTAGTGACGAAGTGGTCTAAGCCCTCCCTAAGAGATATAAAGTTGTTAAAACTCAAGTGCCTGTAATTTCAACGGCATCCGTACCATTCAAACCGGAACACAGTAAGGAGAGCATTACTGATTGGTGCAAGAAATAGTTATGGTTACGTCTGATTCTGTCTTTGAAAGCCAGGTCTTATGTTGGGCACGATTTAATTTTAATTTACCAGATGATACAGACCTAAAAAGCTATCCAATCAGCACGAGTAACAGAATAGTCCTTCGCAAAATAATACAAGAGCCAGTGGTAGTACCAATATCTTTCTAAGAATCACAGTATCACCAAACAATGTCCCAGACTCCTATTTTGCAATTTGGACAAAATTCTACACTCCAAGTAACTTACTCAATAAGCTTTTGTTCAATATTGGAGGTACCAAATTCTAATTGGCCAGTAATAATCAATGATTATTGTTGGACCCGGAAGCCTTTAGTACGTCGTATTCAAACCAAATGTTACCTTCTATCTGCAATGGTTTGGCATAACTGGGAGGGTGCCAATTTAATATTTTGTGGGTAGTGAGAATATTATTCGTATAGTATTTTGATTGCCTCGTTCAAAACAACATCATGCCTGCATATCCTCGCAAGGTTAGGTCTGTCTCGTTAGTTTTGAGGTATTGGAGTCGACCTCCGTGTCGTTATTTGGCTTTTCCTGTGTCTGTATCGGTAGTTTGGTAATAGGTTCGCCGGGTGTTACATGAAACTACAACACTTCTAGCAAATCGTGGGTTTAAAGCATATTTGCCAACTTTTGCGGGTAAAGTCATTTTTTACGGCTAGTCTTTGACCATTATCACACAAGATGGTAAGTGAATATGCGGTTGAAAATGTTGTTCAGGCTTTCCCTATTACCTTCTCAAGGGCAGCTGCTGGAACATTTTTTATGCGTTATAGGCAAGCATTAGGCCGCTAACTCACCTGATGGTAAGTGATGATGTGGCCGAAGATGTAGCATGCTTGCCTAGAAGATACCTATTCACTCTAGACTTGAAGGCTCCCAAATTATACAGTTCAGGAAACAAAGATGCGGGCAAATAGTTCCATTCCTTCGCTGTACGGATGATAAATGTTGAAGCGAAACGCTTCGAACGATACACTTCTGTTCCCTTGACGATAGATTTTCTACTTGAGGGTGGTTCTCAAAATGCCTTATACCTATGCTGTAACGATTGCCATCCTTTAACAACAAACGCGATCTATGGCTCATAATGCCCTCCGAACCTTAATGCTTAGTAGTAAATGAGACTAGCGGTCACTCTCCCAACTGCAGCAGGCCAACTTAGTTGATTGATTCAGTAGGACTAATCAAGCTCTTCTTAAAGCTCCATTCGGCAAATGCATTAAGAAAAACCCATGTTTTGCTGAGTTTTTAAGGTTTCATAAAATAGTCTTCCTGGGAATCACATAATATACATGATCTATCCGGAAGACTTAGTTCTGCTGCATATGCATTTCGTTAGATAGACAGCTAACAGTAACTAAGTAGCTACTACTAGGCTCATTTATTTCGCGTACTTTCACAGTATTATGTCATATGGTGTATTGCTGTGGGGAGCTGCTGCTGAGATTGAGACAATCTTTGTCTTACAAAAGCGTGCTATTCGAGCCATATATTAAATGTATCCTAAGGAATCCCTGAGAGATCTATTGAGAAAAAAAATATATTATAATTTTACCAAGTGTATATCTATATATGTGAAAATATGTATTTGGGTAAATTTCAATCAAGCAGTGACAATCACGATTATAACACTAGGAATAAAGATAAAATAGCTAAACTGTACGTTTATTCTCTTCATATAGTTCACTGTTTGTCTACAAGTTTTACAATAGCAACTAAAGCTCGCCTACAAATCTAATCATATCACGATCCTGCAATTTCACAGAGCTAGTGATGTTTGACGGGTGAGGTAAGCTCGTACTTACTTAGACAGTACTTTAACTTTAGTGTTGGTAATTTTACCGGCTGTAACACTAGATGTAGGCAAAAAACGCATATCGATGTACAGAATTGTCGTTCGGCACATGTGTACATAATTGAGATCAAAAGAAAAAGAATTAGACCTGCAAATTTTATGACTTTGGTCTTTAAAAAATATCTGATTGAGGGCATAGGACGGAGATATCACGTTTCATTAATAGATAGAAACCTAAATTGGAAACTTCATGTAAATGCAGTTTGTCAAAAACTATGCCGTTTTGTTTACGCTCTCAAGAAACTGAGGCAGACAGTTTCTGTAGAAGCAGCCCTAGCAGCTTATCATGGCTATGTGTCGTAGTCCTCAGCTACGGCCTTATTATGTGTGGAAAATCTCTTCATTCGGATGCAGCTTTAAAACTACAAAAGAGATGCATCCGAGTTATAAAAAAGACATGGTTTTTAGACACTTGTAAGCCTTTATTTAAAAATGTAAAATACTTACACTACCATGTGTGTATATTCGAGAATTGTGTGTCTTTTCGCTAAAACACATTCAACATACTTCAAATAACGCAGTGAAGTCTCCACACGACAGAAAATGGCTATATATGAAAACCTCCTATATCATCCTCTATGACATAAAAGGATCTATGAAAAGAATGTTTACAACATGTGTATCATAGCGTATAACAAATTACCAAATTAGTTAAAACTTCTGCAGGGCAGTGTATTTAAAACTAAATTTACATATTGGCTGTTAGACAAATGCTTTTGTACTGTGTCTGAATATTTGAAAAGCTGAATTGACTTTATTAACTATCATATATATATATTTTATTTTGTATTTTAACTTTATTATTTTATATTCGTGTTAGTATTTATAAACTTACCTAATATTTGCACGCCTGCTTGCAGGCAGAATACAATTGTCGATACAAAAATAAGATCTTATTGTAAATATTATGAAAGTATTTTATTTTTTCAAATAAATGATTGATTTGATTTGATTTGATTTCGTATGCAGATGAGCGATACAAAACTATGCAATATATAAATCGCGTGAGTGAATTTTATTATTAAAATAAATTCATACGAATGTGAGCTTTTTAAAAAAAATGTGTTATCTCTCAGGTTCTGTATCACATGGTTTCTATATTAAAATGATTCAGAAATATTTTATAGCTGTATTCATGTTATATTTTTCGATTCAGTTTACACATATACAAATAACATAATTTGCAATAAAAAATTGTAAAGTTACAAAATTGGATGGAAAAATCTTAAATACCGAGTACCCTTCTGATGACGCTTCGTGTAGAAAAGGAACGCGTTGCAAATTCTTCCGGTGGCGTGCCATATATGACATCACGTCAGCGTAGCTGCAAAATTAGGCGGAATTATCACTACAAATTATTGTTTTGTTTGTAAATGTTTTTTCTAAAATATCAATTCAATGATGTCTTAAATATTTATTTTTATTATATTTGAATTCCGCAAAGTCACGCAAGAACCGCTATATTATCTTAAATTGCGTAATCTTTAAGGGTATATTTTAGACGAACGCCCCCATACAAAACGCAGCTCCAATCCCATTTTAATAATAGCGAATAAAACTCAATGATATTTTACCTACGTAATCAATACCCTAATATCTAGGTTTGTGGTGCATCAGATTTTCATTAAATTATACAGTTTTGAAATTACACTAGCTCAAAAACTCGTAATTTTAGATAAAAGAAAAACCCAACTTTAAGCATCTCTTTCAAGAAAAATAAGCATGTTTTTAATATTTCTATTACACCACAAACATGGGGAATATAATGAACTTTCTATAATGGGAAGTTATTTATACATGTGCACTATACTTTTTAAATAAATCTGGAGCTACGAATAACTCCTAAAAACGAGTGCTATATACTAAACGCTATTTATAAAAAAAATAATTATTAGTCCAAATGAAAAAGGATTTAAGCCAGAAACGATAGGTCTAATAATACACTATATTTACATGCGAGTTTTTTTTTAATAACAATAGACAGTTAAATCCGCTTTCAACGAGCTAGCTGACATAATTAAAAACATACAGTAATTTTAAAGAACGGACGCACGGACGGTCAGTGTAAGCTTAGTATTTGGTCTCATTTTGTCGTCAAATCCTTAAAACATGAGATTATTTTTTGGCAAAGAACTCAAGTTACTCACAATATTTGCTTAGATAATTGAGACTGAGGGGTATTCTGGCTTGATACATCTATATTTTTTAACGTTAACACAAAACATTTCACATCCGATGCGTTTTGATGTAGTTTGTGTGTAGCTAGACAACTGCAGTTCATTGTGTCGATAGACTGGCGCAATAGACACAGTGAGCGGAAAATCGGCATTTCCTTATCTGTCTGAATGTCTGGCGAAAGCGCCGAGCGAGCGAAACTGTTGTTACTATCGCATAATCTGTGACTCTGTTTCCAGAGAGAATTTTGCTGAGCTAGCCCTTTGAATTGTGTTAGAAGTCTACAACGGGATAACGTGCCGTTGTACGAAATTGCTGAGATGGTTTATTTTTACCGTCAGTTGTTTAAATATGTTTAGTTTTACGATTACAATTTTTCTTGTGATTACAAAATTGAAATGTGACGATATTAGGCTTTTTGACGTCGGCCATCCGCAAAAGGCCCTTCCACCATGCGAAGCTCAAGCCCGCGAACTCGAACCATGGGCCTGCAGCGCGGCAGTCCATAGCCAATGCCACAGAGCCATCACTGCTTCAATTGTTGCCTAAGTCTGGAGATCCTACAGGTAACCTTTATAAAAAAAAGTAGCTTGAAGTTTATATATACAGCTTCTAAATGAAAAAAAACCTGAAGTTGTTTGGTTTAAATCTTTTATCTCCAACACCATTCACTGATTAGGATGATAAACTTAAAAATCTGTACAGAAATACTTTCATTAAGTTATCATTATATAAACATACATACAAAAAAAAGACACCTCGTTTCGCTCGCTCAGTAACCTAATAACACTTTTATGTAGCACCTTAGACCCTATACATTTTAATACCTATAGCAATGTCTTTGCATGGTATAAGATACTTTACAACCTAAATCAGCAGAATGAAAGTTAATGTGGGCATTGAACTCAAAACTTACACATGAATACACAACAATGCGTGTGTAACAACGTAGTTTGCCTGTGCAGTGGCCTAGATAGTCAATCACGATTTCTAGGTTTTGCTTGAATCATCGACAACGTGGAGTTGCAGTCATACCGTGTATAGGTAACCATTTGGCATTTTTACATTAAGAGCCTTGGTTCTTTTGCGAGAAGTTTAATCAGTGGCTTTTGGTTGTTGTCTAGATTATGATTCCGCCTTCTAGTGGCCTGAAACTACCTCACTTTGTATGGTTGAGTAATCTGGGATGGACATTCCCAGTATCGCACGGCGGCTATCTTCAAGTAGAAAATCTGTTGCGTAACACCTTATTGTGTGTTCCAGCAGTAGTTCTTGAGAGGCAGTTCTTATTCCAGTTACTATCTTCGATAACACCACTTATCATTCAGTGAGGTTGTGGTCAAAGCATAGCTTTCGACAGTAAAAAAAATATGAATACCGACATGATGTTGTTTTTGGAGTAGTACTGTATTAGTCAGATTATCCACTGCTGAACACAGCCTCTCCCATCAAGAGGAGGTTTGCCATAACCCAAACACTTGGCAGGCGTCTTGGGGATCGCAGTTTAAGATATCAGTTCCTCAGAAGGTGCTGCTGTTCACTTTCCTGTATTTTACATTTAGTCGCCTCTTAAAACATCTACAGGTAGCAATGGGGGATGACATTATAGCCCAGATTTCCACGGATTAAGAGTAGTATGTCTTTATTACAATATATTAAAATCAAATTCGAAGTAAACAATCCTGTCCTCATATAGGGGTTCCTGTATGAGGAGGTATCCTGTCATCCATAAAGGGGTGTAGCATTACTAGTATATAACTAATAAATAAAAAGAAAACAAGCAACTAATTCTTGGTTTTAAATATAACATATTTTCACATGTGTTATATTTAAAACCAAGAATTAGTTGCTTGTTTTCTTTTTATTTATTAGTTATATACTAGTAATGCTACACCCCTTTATATTCGGTGTTATAGATCCTCTTCATCCAAAGGTTGCCTGGAAGAGATTGCTATTAGTTATAAGGCCGCCCATCGTAACACTATTATTGTAAATTGTAAATCTTCTCTGTTTCATGTATTATGTGGTGTAACAATAAAGTATTATCTATCTATCTATCCTCATCCGTGTGTAATATTTTATTAACAACTTATCACCTTATAATTATATTACTAGATTAATACTCCACTTATTATAACGTAATATCTAGGTTTACCATGCATCAAGAATTTTCAGCTGTCGGCTGTATACACAATGAATGTTAATGTGTGCATTGAACACAAAACATACACATGAATACACAACAATGCGTGTGCAACAACGCAGTTTGCTTGGCCAGTGGATCAAACATGATTTCCAAGTTGGCAGTTGTTCGGCTTTAGAAGTTTCCGCTAGTATCTGTAAAAATAATTATATATAAAACAAATAAACAGCATGTTAATCTCGCATCGTTTTTTGTTGCATTTTTTGAAATCTCGTTTTTTTATAAACGTTGAGCGTTGTGAATGCAATGAAATCAGCTTGCTACCTATTACTTATCAGCTACTTATAATCAATGCTAGGTAACTGATAAAGAAATGAAAAGTTTTTTTTATGTTTGTTACTTCAGATCTCTTGACTGGGTGAACCGATTTTGAAAATTCTTTTTTTGTTTGAAAGCTGATGCTTGTCGTTTGGTCTCATTTTAAATTTCATCAAAATCGGTCATGCCGATTTTGAGTTACACTAAAAAGATTGAAAAAAATATTTTAACAAAAAATTGAACCGACTTCAACACCCAAAAGTGTGAAATAACTTGTCGAAGTCGGTACCATGCCCACAATATTGTGATAATAGGTACTTTTGAACCATCATGGTACCGACTTCAACAAGTTATTTCACACTTTTGGGTGTTGAAGTCGGTTCAATTTTTTGTTAAAATATTTTTTATAAAACTGTATTGTGTAATTTTATGCCTAATTTCACCGACTGTCAGAGCGTGCATCTGTCCGCCCGCCTTTTGAAGTTCTGTATCTTTGGACCCTTAACTTTTTATAAACGGTTGAAATTGTAACAAATTTTTAATTGTATGTTGGTATACCCTAAGATATAATAATAGCAAGAAAAACTTAACTAAAATAATCAACAAAGAGTTAAAGCTGGAAGAGGTCCCCCCCCCCCCATACAAGAAACCAGTTTTTTAAATGTATCTTATTTTTGCAATAAATAAAAACGGTCAATAAATATAAACGTAAAATTCGGTTTATTATAAACCAGTACCTAACGTATAATATGAAAATAAAACGGACAAGTACCGACTGTTCTTTTAAGGGTGTTGAACTGTATGAAAAAACAATATTATTGTGTGTTGGTAAGGAATGTACCAAAAACCATTAAATATATAATATACCATAGAAGTCCAACTCGCAGTTCACTAGTTTCAATGAAGTATCAAAATTAAAGTTATTAAAGTCACTATTATTACAGAAATGGTAGCCTATACTTTAGTCACAAGTCGTCAATGAATTGTTGTGGGTTAATCTATAAATTCTTCTTTTTAGGGTTCCGTACCTCAAAAGGATAAAAACGGAACCCTTATATGATCACTTTGTTGTCCGTCTGCCTGTCTGTCAAGACCCTTTTCTCAGAAACGAGTGGAGGTATCAAGCCGAAATTAATATGAAATACTCAGGTCTACTGTCCCTTGGAGCTGTGAAAAACCAACGCATTCTAAGCCAACGCAATGAAAAGATACAGTCGTTTATTATATATCTTCGACAATCGCAAGGGAATTAAAACCTAGGGTACTTGCCGAGAACGTTCTGTTAGGTACTTGGTGACAGATTTTCTACTTGAGGGATGCTCTTCTACCATGCGATGAAGCTCAAGTCGGCAGCGGAGATCGAACCTGGTCTTGGATCACGGCAGTCCATAGCTGTTACCACTTGGCCATGACTGCCACACCAACATTCCAAAGCTCTAAGACTTTTCTTACAAGCTAATATCGCCAAATTAACCGAAAGCAATATTTTACTTACAACGATATTAGACAGCTCTAATTAGGTTGTAACATTGGATGTTACAAGTCAAAGACATCGTATATTACCTAGACTACCTACAGCTTTGCGGTAAGCCCACAAGTCTGTATTTGAGGCGGTCGACCGCACAGCAATCTAGATCAATTTGTTCATACTGCTGTACCTACTTGATTATATACGAGTAGCTCCATGATTTGACGAAGTAAGTTTATTCGCGGTATATTTCTTATTCTTGCGTACATTTGACAGTAGTATATTATTGATTTATGTTTACTTGATAAAACTATGAAATTTTGAAGCAATGGTAGCCGACCGGTAATAGCTATGCTGTACTTCAGGTCCAAAGCTCGAACCTCACCCCCTGCTTGAGCTTTACCGCATGATGGTAAGGCATTTTGCTAATGCTCGCTTGGCTAGCTAATACCCTCAAGTAGAAAATCTATCACCAACCATCAAACAGTGTGTTTCGGCAGCAATATTTTACAGGCACATGAGACTTAATAACTGTATGTCTCAGTGTGACGAGCGCAGTGCAGTTCGTCACAATAAAATGCATCTGTTAGATGTTAGTCCACTTAACATCAGGTACTCGCGCTTGTTCCGCCACAATTACGGAAAAAAAACAAGTAACAAAGTGTTCAAACCGAGTCCCATTGGTGAAGCGTAAATGCTTAATTAATATAATAATTTTCTCATTTTAAAATATATCTTACGTCAAAATTGATGAGCCCTCAGGATAGCGCCAATATACTGCAGAGCATATCATATCAGCTGCTCTCTGAGTTTTTAGCTCAACAGATCTCAGAGATGGCGTTACAGTATCGCTTATAATCTACCTACAAAAGCAATACAAGATGCTCGCAACAAATATTTTTGTATCGAAGGTAACATTGTGGACTCATTCAATTCTCAAAATTTGGTTGTAAGTTTTGTAATCTTAAGAGCGTACCTACATCGCCGTTCCGTGTTTATTTTATTAATTTAATTGAACAATTGAAGACGCCAAATAACATTTGTTTTATACGCAATGATTGACGTCACAATGCAGTGAGGGTAACATATTTTGGACAAGTCTTTCTTCCAATTATTTTGGATTTGTGTGTCGCCGGCCCGTCGCCGTATAAGAACGCCAAGAATAATGTCTGCTGTTAATCCCAACTTGAATGATTTGTAAGCATAATGAGGATTGTTTAAGGTACGTAGGCTATTTACTACTGCATGGTGTATGTATTGGTGGTTTCAGTAGTATTATTATATGTTCTATGGTTTCAAGGAGGTTCATCAATTTGATGTAATAGGCTCCATTTACCCCATAGCAATTTAAAACAACGGTACGCAAGTACACAATTAAGTGTAGACTATTGATACATCTCACCAAACATTTTGAATGATATCAAGACTTTGAAAGTGGCTTATTAGATTTTCAATAGACTAGCCTTATACCACAGTTTTTGAATGATTTCAATCAGTATCTGTTAGTAGCAAATCACGTGATAAGCTTTTGCTGTTGCCTTATATGTAGCGAAATCCTATTTAAATCACTACCAGTACACGGAGGCGCTGCTGAAAAAAAAAATGCCGTAACTCAATATTATATTCAATATAAATATTCTAAATATATATTCTAAATTATTTGAGATGAACCAACAAAAAAAAGCTAATAGTCTATTCAAATTTTAGCTAGATCAAAAACTTGCTACTAGTTGTTTTACCATAAAGATCGAAATCACGGGTGTGTATATTTTTTAAATCAAGTAATCTTTGCGGACAATTTTACAAATGCGTTGACCAACCATCTACACATGCTTGTATGTACAAAGAAAATCACCGTACTTACAATCGGTTTTATCCTCCAAGTCAGTCTAATTACCTTCATTTCTGTTCAATTTATATACCGGTAAAGTTTCCCAATCTAATTTTCAAAATAATATGATTACACCCGCCCTTTCCGACTCGTCTGTGACGTTAACTCAGCCAAAAGTTTTGGCACGAAATATGCACATTTTGTTAACGAAGTCATGCACTACCGTTCCACTGAATTATTACAATTTGTTAACTCAAAATTCATGTAATTGTACTTTTGCTGTATTATAAATGAGTTTTTAACCGCGCATTCATACACCTGTTAGTAGTCCTAACTAGAATTAGGCTCTCAAGGGCAGAAATTATTTGAAATAACAAAAGGACGTCTTGCTGCACCTTGGGGCATTGTCATTTTTAACGCGGTCATTATATTGAGGCTTAGCACCACAGAGTTAGTTAGCCATAAACCCAAGTTAAAACTTTCTATAATGTGGTTTTTCCTTCGTGTTGTTACAATTTTCTAATATATTTTTGTATAGATGCTGCTGTTTTATCGCTGGTACCTTTTTAGCTTAGAGCCTTTGACATCTATAGCATCTTAAGATGAGTTATGATGCGATTGAAGCTGTTTTTCAAGCTAATCAAGCATTTCTGGCTCAAAAGGATACTGCCGGAATATAGGATTAAGTAGGTAATTGGTGACAGATTTTTTTACTTGAGGGTGGTAGCTAGCTAGGTAGTCATTTGCAACCTGCCCAGCCTCCATGCTATAACGATTGCCATCCTAAGACACAACCGGGACCGACGGCTTCCGAATCCCGGATGCCCTTAGTATTAAATTCACAAGCAATGGCCACTCCAAGTTGTAACCGCTGTAGACATTGCTTAATATAGCTGACGATGAAAGATGATGCGACACGAGTGCTTCTAAAATTTTCAAAATTCACTACCGTCGCACGTCTTTTCCACAAGCGCGGCAGTCTAACTTCACAGGACATTATTGCGTCAAACTCATTTCGCTCGCTTATTTTTCTTCACTTTGTATCCAAAAATAGTTGATTCAAAACAGCGTTGGGAAATTGTACAATCATTATGCTATCCACATAAAGGAAATATATAATCTCACCTACCTAGAGAGCCACCAAAGCCCCGTATCACGCCCCTGCAGTTAATTGCCTGCAGCCCCTAAAATTCCGTGCTTCGGAGGGCACGTTAAGCCGTCGGTCCCGGTTGTTGTCTTAGGATGGCAGTCGTTACAGCATGGTGGTAGGGCACTTTGCGAATGCCCGCCTGGCTAGCTACCACCCTCAAGTTGAAAATCTGTCGCCAAGCACCTAACGGTGTGTTCCGGCAGCTGTCCTTGAGAGCCAGTAATTCTAGGTTAGCCTGTACAACATCTTCGACCACATCATCACTTACCACCAGGTGAGATAGTGGTCAAAGGCTAACCTATAAGGCATAAAAAAAAAAAAAAAAAAAAAAATACTACTATTATGACTCAATAGGCACCCGGCTGCCTATTTAGTCATAATGGACAAAACTCGCGATAGTTTTCTAAGTGATGTAATTACTACTATATTAATTATTCAGCCGGCAACCAGCATTGATTACATAACCCGTACCAGACTGTATTTTTAGTGTTTTGTATACTAAAAATAAAAACGGGTAAGTACAAGTAGGACGAGCACAAGTTCCGTAGCAACATAGAACCTTTATTTCGTACAGTTCGAGATTCTTAGCGGGAGTTCAACCCACACGTGGCTGGTTTTATTAATTGTTGGTGAATGTCAGATAATACTAAGTTTGACGCTTGTGTGTAATGATCTCTTTGACAATAGAACAAAATGTAAATATATTTAAGACTCTCAGGTTTCTTGGTATTTTTTTAGGTTCCAAAGAGCAAAACCATATTAATGAGACTCCAATGTTTGTCTTTCAGCCCATTTGTCCATATACAATGTGTGAATGGAAGGACTTACAAACCTGAAATTTTGATATTTTATGTAAAAACTTGACCCAAAGACGGCTGTTGTGCCTGAGTTTAATTTTAATTACTTTCCTTCTTGGTCTCGATACGACATGGGTCAATACAATAATAATTTAAATATTTAATAATAATTTACATATCTTCTTAATTAAATACCTTAGCCATTATGAACCTAGTGTTTAAAAACACAGTTCTATAATATTCTTATGTTTCGTATCATTTAAAATGTATTAGCAGTACAAAACGACTGGATCCGAATCAATGTTGGTTATATGTACGCAGACGCTAAACAATACACACTGAAAAACAAACTGAACCTCAATCCATCTTCCACCACATTAAAACACTAGTACTAAAGTTAACTCACGCTATCAAATAATTAACGCGAGTTCTAATCGAGTTCGACGAGGAATTTGCTCAACACTCATCACCCTACCTTTGGGAAATTATGTCGGAATTTTAATGCTATCGACCCAAGGGTCTTAATTGAAAAACTTTCTCTCAGCCCGGGAGAATGTGCAAAGGCGATGTGTTGAATTAATAAAGAGTCCTGTCAGGCGTTCCGATTGAATTATTGACATGTGACATGAGTTCGTGAGAGTTCTAAATAAGATCGAGTTTTTAATGAGTTTTCGTAGTGTTTGATTAATATGTCAGACTGTGTGTGGGACACAATCTGACGTTTGGAATTAAATTTGGCTCATTTGAATGATCAGATCGGCATATTATTTTGGTGAGTTTTTAAGAACATTATACCCAAAGTGAAAAACGGTCAAAAAGTCAGGCAAAATTTTTATCGTCCTAATTATGTGTGTTAGCGACGCGGCGACGTTACTTCAAGAGTACAATACAAATATATTTTTTACCTCTAAAAATTACGGGCCGTGAAAGTCACCAACTTTAGACTATTTTTGTTACAGGTACGGTTGTTGATACCTATTATATATTATACTTTATCAAGTAAAGTTATTAATCGTAAATTCTCTTGATTTTTTTCCTGTTCCTTTTCATCGCAGACTTCATTTCCTTGATAAAAAAATCTTAGAATTTCTGTAGTATTAGTTGAAAATCCATTTCAATTAACTTTCCAGAACTTTTGTTATTCAAACTTAGTTTCTTAGGTAATAGTTAATGCTTTGATCGCAATCTCACCTGATGGGAATTTATGATGTGGCCGAAGGTTTTAACAGGCTTAAAGTAGAATTACTGGCTCTCATGTACAGATGCCGGAAAATACCGCTAGATGCTTGTCGAAAAAAAAAAACAATAAAATGCATCTAAACTCTAAAGCTTAGTAGCACCATTTCTAGTTAACTTCAAATTGTTCTTCAATTATATTTCTCCATTAAAATAAGGTTGAATGTCATTCTTCTGACGTTTTTTAGATAAAACGATAGTTATATTAGGTACAATCCAGCTTTACTCTTTTATTACTTCAAGCACTTCAAACAGATCAAGATACATTACATAAATAGAACTTCTCATTCTTACAAAACATATTTCAAGAACATTTTTTTGACGGCATCTACCCACGAATAATAAAGGGCCTGTCAGTCAGGTTCCTAATCTTTCCCCGTTTGGGAATTGCTGTAAATATAAAAGTGAGCAACAAGTTGGTATGAAAAATATCGTTATCGGGAAAAGAGGTAGATATTATATTTTCATAGGAACATTTCAAGTATGGACCAAAAGTGTCATAAAATAATGAGATGGACCAATCACGCTCCTAATAGTAAGTGACGTGCCTTTTGCAGTGTCCTCGTCTTTGTTTTGCTTGACACTGCACTGCGCTCGTCAGTCCAAGAAGTTAGTTCTTTTGTTTCGTTTGCCAAGTCTTTTCATTTGCTACAGTGTCCTTCACTATGAAATACATTACTATTTACACTAGTGATTACTGAATACTTGACATCGACTTAAAATTTGTGGTGAAACCCACTAAGAAGAGCCTTGCTGAAGAGACCTACCACCTAATAAAAAAAAATTAAACCAAAAAATGGAACCGACTTCCAAACCCAAAAGTGTGAAATAAGTAAAACAACTTGTTGAAGTCGTTACGTTATAGTTCAAAAGTACCTTTTATCATAGCAGTGTGCTCATGGACCACTTCATGGACTTCGACAAGTTATTTCAAACTTTTTTCAAACAAGTCAGTTCAATTTTATGGTTAAAAATATTTTTTCACTCGTTTTAGTGACCCTTGCTACTCACGGGAGAGATTATCATTCATTGTCAACGACTATATCATCAAGATAGGAAAATATCTTTCAGTTATTGGAGTGCAACTCAAAAACGGCTTGACCGATGAAATTTAAATAGGATGACAAGCATCCGCTTTCAAACAAAAAAAGAATTATCAAAATCGGTCCACTCAGTCAAAAGTTCTGAGGTAACAAACATAAAAACAAACAGACGAATTGAGGACCTCTTCCTTCTTTGGAAGGATAGATTATTATCTATCCTCATAGAAAACAAATGTTTTAAACAAACTGCATAAATGAAAACATAATGTGCCACTGCTAAATCATGCGTTTCATATTCTTAGAATATCAAATACCTAAACCAATCACAAAACGATATTCGTTCCCCAAAAACTCCGAATCGGTTAAAATCTTATTTAAAAAATACTGTATCAATTTGGAACCAGTTACCGCGTTCCAATTGAAAAAAGTTGATGGAAAAGTCGTTCTTTGTGCTAGACAGTTTTTCAATTGCTTGATCGCTTGACTGTGTTGTCATACCTATCTATGAAATTTTGTGGCTTTTACAATGCAACGAAAATTTTATAATTTTTGAATTTTGTTCTACTCTGTAGGCTTGTATAAAATCGGCGTTTCAATCATTCAAGCCAGTACTAGCCTTATATTACTGGTAAATTTTTGAGGATAGACCTTTTTTACCGACTTACCAAATAAAACATTGAACATGATTGAAGACATTTTTTTATTTATTTATTATAATAAGCACGGTAGTTACCAAAAACACTTATTACTATCATCATTTAGAATTTATTATACATCTAAATCATACATGACATTGACTTAAGTCATTTAAATTAATTTATATCATTATTATTGAATGTCACTTAATTAAATAAATTTAGCTACAAACATTTTAATGAAAAATTATTAAAAAGTATCTAAAATGAAATGTCATTAAAATTGAATTATATAGATGTCAATAATATCAAGTAATAATAATAAAAATAATCATTAAGTATCACATTTTTCACAAAATGTCAATAGTAATTTATACATATAATGCCATTTGTCAGAGAACATGTCATATTCGGTGTTGGCGTTAAGGATTGCGTTGAGACCAGTCAGGGGTTGTCCACCTGATGGTAAGTGATCACCGTCGCCCACAAACATCCGCAACATCAGAGGTCTCAATGATGCGTTGCCGGCCCTTAAGGAGGGTATATGCTCTCTTCTTGAAGGTTCCTAAGTCGTAACTGTTCGGAAATACTTCACCTGGCAGCTGGTTCCATAAAGTGGCAGTGCGAGGTAAAAATAGCAGTGAAAATCGCAAGTTGTGGTCTTCCAAACATCGACACGAAATTGATGAAACATCATGCTCTATTCGGAAAGTCCGGTGGCGAAATTGAGCTGCAGGTAAATCAAACAGTTCCTCAGAACACTCCCCGTGTTATATACGGTATAATTGCGCTATTAAGAAAAATCTAACGACATATCGGACATTAAAATCGGCTAAGCCGTTTAGAAGTTATAATGGAATAAAGAAATTCACAAACATAGATACATATATGAACCCTGAAAACATTATACTCCTGCTTTGGGCAGTCTTGTACCTTTAAAGTTATTTAATTTAATTTTTAATCCCACCTAGCCGTTTTCGGCTGCAGTGACTTGGGCTTAGGTTTTTTTTTTTTTTTTTTTTTTTTTTTTATATGAAATTTTATTTATGGACTTTGATGTTTAGCCCTTATATGACTAGCATATCCGATTTTAGCGGTAAACGTGCGGTTACAAGCACCACACGTTAGGATTCCATTTATATAGTTATAATTAATGTTAGAAGGCGGTCTTGCTTTAAGTTGATCTCGCTTAAGGTCCAGGACTCGCCTTCTATCCTCTTCAAAATTGTGTACTTTCTCCTGTACATGTCTTTTCCATTCTGGCCGTTTCTCGGCAAGGAACTCCCAAAGAGAAGGCTCAATACTGCATCTTTTCATGTGTCTTTTCTGAACATCTTTAAAACGTAGGAACTGGCCACCGCTTTTCCGCTTACCAAGTTCTAGCTCAGAAAAGAAGATGCGCTTCGCTTTCCTCTCGTTTGACATCCTAGCCAGGTGCCCGCACCAGCGCAGCTGACGCCGCATCAGATAAGCTTCTATGCCGCAGACATTGGCTCGTCGCAGAACATCGGTGTTTCTAACCCGATCCGACCATTTTATATTCATAATGTCACGAAGGCATTTCAGATGGAATCTGTCAAGCGTATGTATGTGTCGGCGATACAAGCACCACGTCTCAGATGAGTACATGATGTTTGGCAGGATAATCGCCATGTACACCTGTATTTTGGTACACAATTTAATGTTATGGGAACGGAACACCCGGTCACGGAGTTTGCCAAAGGCAGCCATAGCACAGCCAAGCCTACTGTTGATCTCTGAGTCGAGGTCACCCTTAGCTGTTATGCTGCTTCCCAGATATTTAAACTTGTCGACCTGCTTGAGTGGTTTTCCCCCTAGTTGTAGATTTAATGGAACTCGGTCTTCAGTATCCATGGCCAGCACTTCAGTTTTAGCGATGCTTATTTTAAGGCCAAACTTACAACAGGTAGTGTCAAGCCTGGTTACAAGATCTTGGAGTCCCTCAAGTGTATTAGCAACAAAACACAGGTCATCCGCGTACATGAGTACGGTAATAAGGTCATGTGACACTTTTGTACGAGCTTTTAACCTGGCAATGTTAAAGATACCGCCGTCTGTGCGATATCGTATGCGAATACCTTCGGTACTGTCTTTCAAAGTCTCCTTCACGACGGCAGAAAAATACAAAGCAAAGAGAGTGGGGGCTAGAACACAGCCTTGCTTAACGCCACAAGTTACTGGAAAGTGCACTGATTGCTCGCTATTAACTTTAATACTGCAGGTCATGTTGTCATGAAGAAGTCTTATCATTCGAATGAATTTATCAGAGCAGCCAAGTTTGGATAAAACTATCCAAAGTGCTTCACGAGGCACACTGTCGAAAGCTTTCTCTAAATCTACAAAACAGAGAAAGAGTGGCTGTTGCTGTTCTCGACTTTTTTCCTGTAGTTGTCTTAAGGAAAAGATAGCTTCGCAGGTGCCTCGGTTGGGTCGGAATCCAAATTGAGTCTCAGGCAGTAATCTTTCGGAAATCTCCATCAGGCGATTCAGTAGTACCCTTGCAAAAGCTTTTCCAGTGGCGGAGAGAAGTGAAATACCCCTGTACGAGTTGCAGTCCGAGCGATCGCCTTTGTTTTTATACAACGGACAGACCAGTGAGACCCCAAAATCTGAAGGAGACTTTTCACTTTCCCACATCTGTTGAAAGAACTGCCATATCTTGCGATGTAGTTCATCTCCTCCATACTTCAGTAATTCACCAGGGATGCTATCAACACCAACTGCTTTCTTATTCCTTTGAGCCTTCATAGCATTGATAACTTCCTGGAGAGAAGGAGGGTGACCTAAATCATCAGACCGAGATAAAGCGGGAAGAGACTTCAAGTAATCTAGGTCAGTCAACCGATCGACGTTGAGCAAATCATTAAAATGTTCTACCCAGCGATTCAGAACATCTCCTTTGCTGACTAGAAGAGTACCATCTGCGGATTTTAAGGGCACATTTACTTTTTGCTTTACATTTCCTATCAAGCTTCTTATCTCACCAAAGAAGTCACCAAGTTGATTGGTATCTGCAAGCCATTGAATGTAGCGTACTTTGTTTTGCCACCATTTGTCTTTGGCAGTTCTTGTGAGTCTCCTGACGGGATGTGCTTTGTTTGATTTTTTCAGAAGCAGAAGTCTGATATTCCTTTCGAAGGAGATGGCGATGTTTTTCTAAGGCATCGGATAACAGCTTGTCGTTGTCATCAAACCAGTCCTGACAGACACGAGGTTTGAGGCCTAAGGTCTCGTTGGCCGCTTTCAAAATACTCCCAGACAAGTGTTTCCAGCTTTCTTCTATATTTTCGTCCTGGGGATATATATCAGCTGTTAAAGACTTGACAGCTTCCCTGTATTTGGCTACAGTTTCCACTGATTCTAGGCTTTTTACATGGAGACAGTTCGGTTTAATCCTGCAAGGCCTTCGGCGAGGGTAAAGGCGCAAACGCATTTTTGTGACAATAAGCCGATGATCCGACCAGCAGTTTGCGCCTCGCATTACTCTCGTAACAACAACATCACATAAATCCCGCTGTCATACTATGGCATAGTCGATTAGATGCCAATGCTTAGACCTTTGGTGCATCCAAGTAGTTTTGTATTTTGCGGGTAGTCTAAACATGGTATTGGTAATAGCTAACTGATACTGGGAACATAGAGCCAATAACAACTGTCCATTACTATTCATATTTCCAATACCATGGCGTCCCAATACACCAGGCCAAGCTTCAAAGTCACGTCCGACGCGGGCATTAAAATCGCCCAGCAGCAGAATTTTCTCGCCAGGTCGTACTTTAGTCAAGGTTTGAGACAATTCCTCGTAGAACTTGTCCTTAACATCATCAGTTTTATCGAGCGTCGGAGAGTACACGCTGATAAGATTCAGGTATTTGTCGTTTTCAAGATGAAGACGCAAAGACATGACACGGTCAGACATGGCAACTGGATGTTCTACCAACTTAGAGGCTATAGTGGTTTTAATAGCGAAGCCTACTCCTGATCGTCTAGGTTCAGAAGCTGGTGTGCCTTTCCAATAGAGCGTATAGCCACCTCCACGCTCAACAAGTTCTCCCTCATCGGCTAGATGGGTTTCACTGAGAGCGGCTATATCCACATTATAACGTCCAAGCTCTCGAGCAACGATGGCAGTTTTGCGTTCCGGACAAAGGTTGTTGGGACTGTCTAAAAGGGTGCGGACGTTCCAAGCACCAAAAGTCATATTCCGTTGTGTATTTTTATGTTTTAATTTATCTGTATTGCGACCACGTAGGGTTAGGATGTTCAGGCAGCCGTGGTTACTACCTCCCAAAGTTGTTTGAAGTGAGCATTTATTTGGAGCACCTTTTCTAGCCCCCTCCTCGGCTGAGCGAGGAAAGCAGAGCCTCTCTAAAAAAGAGCTGCTTTGTCGCAGAGGGTGCTGCCGAAACCGCACTGTCACCCCATTGCAGTGCAGTAGCGACCACTCTCCCTAAGCCGCCTGTGTGCAGGTATTAGACAAAGTCCGACATACATCAGGGCCGAACCTCTCTACCTCTACCCATCGCCACAGGACTTTACAGTCTTGAAATCCAGTATTCAGAGCCAAGTCGGATGCGCAGGAAATATTTAGGTGCATAAAGATGCGCGCAGTACCCAGATGCACCCACTCGTCTACCCTCCCCTTAGCCCAATGGAACGGAAAACCGCTACGATCGGAGGGGGGGAGGATGCAGTCACTGGCAACAATAGGACATATCGTCACCTTCAGGCCTTCGACGGTTGCCTGGTTGTCTCGCCACTGGAAGTGGGCTGCGTGGTTGCCGAGACAACAGCATAAGAAAAGAAATAAAGATAAGACAAGACCCTCATCAGTTTTATCCCACGGGCTCTACGTGGGAGAAGAGGTGTGGCCGCTGCGTGTTATTACAGCTCCTTACAGCCACTGATGAGAAAATTGTGGGAGACAACGATTTCAACGACAGTTCGCCACCTTGAGAAAGGTCGGCCGGCAAAAAGCGTCGCTGTTTCACCACTACACCCAGGGGGGACAAGAAAGGAAGACAAGGTAAAGGATAATAGTGCCACGGAAAGAGAAGGGAATGTGACACTAGTAGCTAGAGCAGTCCGGGGTCGCGTACCCGTAGTGTTCCAACCAGATATCGGACAGATACCTGTAGGACCACCCTCTTGGACGATTTAAAGTTATTATAAATTTACCGGCAAAACACTCACGTTGGGGTTCGAATACGTCAACCCTTGAAGCGCTCGTAGCCAAGTTTGCTTAGCCATTCTGAATCAATCAGCAAAGTTAAGCAACGTCCGCCGCCGTCATGACTTGGATGGGTTACCTCTGGTTGGGGATTACTACTGAGCGCTTCCGTGCTTCGGACGGCACGTTAAGCCGTCGGTCCCGAATGTTGTCTTAGGATAGCAGTCGTTACAGCATGGTGGTAGGGCACTTTGCGAATGCCCGCCTGGCTAGCTACCACCCTCAAGTTGAAAATCTGTCGCCAAGCACCTAACGGTGTGTTCCGGCAGCTGTCCTTGAGAGCCAGTAACTCTAGGTTAGTCTGAACAACATCCTCGACCACATCGTCACTTACCATCAGGTGAGATAGTGGTCAAAGGCTAACCTAACAGGCATAAAAAAAAAATAATAATAAAAAACCCGGGTTTCTGTCTGCACTAATGTCTGTGTAGACGCATCGATGCTCCGAGACACTCGTCCTGGTGTTTTAAATAACTTTAATAAAAAAAAAATTATGACATACATACACAGATATAATCACGCCTGCATACCCCGATAGGGTAAGCAGAGGTGTGTCAACCCCACGTTTCGTCACGTTTTGGTCCCATGTACTAGAGGGCGAGCCTATTTCCATTCACCGGGCACAGTTTCAGGGTCATACAAAATGTTTTCTCTAACACACTGGACGGAACACAAGATCATATTAGGAATAATAATATGTTTACGCTAACAACATATAAGACAAGAACACAAGAATATATTGTATGGCAAGGCACTAATGTGGTATATAGCCCTGTTGTGAGTCTAATGCACACAACACCCTACTCATATCCATACGTGAGAAGTGGCATGTTGCTCATTTGACACACCTTACTCTTCAGACACCCACGGAAGCATAACATATCACGCTTTAATCCTAGATGATGTATCTAATATATCTAAACACTTTGTTAACCGACTTCCAAAAAGGGGGAGGTTCTCAATTCATCTGTATGTTTTTTTTGTGTTTGTTAACTCAGAACTTTTGACTGGGTCATGGTTGACCCAGTCATTTTGAAAATTATTTTTTTGTTTGAAAACTGATGCTTGTCGTTTGGTCCCGTTTAAATTTTATCAAAATCGGTTTATCCGTTTTTGAGTTACATTCCCAATACCTGAAAAATGTTTTCATATCTTGATGATAGGCGTTGACAAATGATCCCGTAAGTAGCAAGGGTCACTAAAATGAGGGAAATAACAATTTTAAACTAAAAATGGAAGTGATTTCAAAACCCAAGTGTGAAATAACTTGTCGAAGTCGGTACCATGCGCACATTAATTTAATAATAGGTACATTTGAACTATCATGGTACCGAATTCAACAAGTTATTTCACACATTTGGGTGTGGAAGTAGGTTCAATTTTTTTTTATAATTATTTCATTCATGCCTTAGCTGCTTTTATATTGGTTTATGTCAGAAAAACTCAATAAAACATAGCCCTTGGGATCAAACAACTCAAATAGCTACTCTTTAATCAATTCAATCAAATGATAAAATAGAGAGATCACTAGAGCGTTGTATCATACAGAACAACATTCTTACCCGTACATTTCAGCTTGGACGTATTCGACATTGAATTAATTGGAAAACTTACGCAAACTTACACTGTGGAGTCTTGTCTGGAACGCTGTGTTCGTACATTTTTGATGTCAGCTCGGAAGTTAGCTTTCCGCTCTGTTCCTTGTCTACATAGTTTGGTAAAACGGACTTAACTATTAAGATTTGAATACATAAAGAACAGACGACTGTCAACATGTTTCTTTAACGAAAACAGAGGATTGAAATGAAATGAAATATCTATTTATTGCCACACAAGTAACATCAAGCACCTTATTAGGTACTTTATTGTAAAAACTCGTGGCAAAAAAACTGCCCGTGGTGTGTTTCACCCCCTTCCCCGACCCTTGACATGTAGGTATCTTAAGAAGCAAATAAGGGTAACGCACCAGAAGGTGGACAATGCTTTCTAAGGAACTAATATCTCACACTGCGATTCCTAAGACGTCAGCCAAACGTGGGGATTATGACAAACCCCCAATAATGGCGGAGGCTGTGGTCAGCAGTGGCCAATGTGGCTGATACAGTATTGTAAAATAATAATAATAACAATTTATAAACTAGCACATGCCGAATTAGAAACCAATTAATAATGTAAAGCAATTATTCATAATATTTCACTAGTTTATGTTAATGCCATGAATTAAATAATTTTCATTTAATTTCATGATTTTCATATTGTATTGTTACGCTGTCCTCCAAGTCAACCATCTTTGACTACATCATCATCTGACTACAGAATAAGGCTAAACTAAAAATAAGGTGATTCGTAAATATTGTTGACAATAGGGTTACACTCAGCATAAGCCGCCTGACATTTTCATGCACACGCGACGCTGTTTTTCAGTGCACCCCTATGCTCGTTAATTGACGTTAATTTAGCTGCTGCATCAATCTGTCTCTCCGTAGCTCTCGAACGAATTGATGATTTAGTTTCTCTAATTTAAAGTTAATGATTCTATGATTGACGAAAACATATTCAGCTTTTTGAAGATTATCAGTTTCTTTTTTATAAATTCTAGGAGCACAAAATTTTATGCCCCGGGTGGGAATCTACCCGCGTCCAAATCGCCCGGCCATGATTTATATGATTTTCGGTTAGCAGACGGTAGTGCTATGAACAAATAATTTCTAAATATGATTACAAAATCATATTTAGATATTATTTGTTAATTGCTTGTTAATGAAGGAATTTTTTACAGTTATATTGACCAGATTCTACCGCATAATCTGTAATCTACAAGATTCCTGTCTCTCTACTAGCTTACATCAATGTTGTCTTGCTGTTTGAGTTGATTTGAATGGCCTCAATGAATATGTTAATATTTTAATACTATAGAGTTAGCTGTTATTTTATACCGACTTCCAAAAAAGGAGGAGGTTCTCAATTCGTTTGTTTTTTTTATGTTTGTAACAGAACTTTTGACTGAATGAACCATTTTGAAAATAATTTTTTGTTTGAAAGGTGATAATACTTCTCGTTTGGTCCCATTTAAGTTTTATCAAAATCGGTCAAATCGTTTTTGAGTTACACTAAAATAACTGAAAAATATTTTCTATCAAAAATATAAATCTTGATGATATAGTCGTTAACAATGAATGGTAATCGATCCCGTAAGTACTTAGTAAGGGTCACTAAAAAGTTTGAAAATTTTTTTTTTTCCAAAAATGGAACCGACTTCAACAACCAACAGTGTGAAATAACTTGTCGAAGTCGGTACCATGCCCACAATATTGTGATAATGGGTACTTTTGAACTGTCATGGTTTTTCACTTTTGGGTGTTCAAGTCGGTTCTGGTAATTTTTTTTAAATGTTTTTGTTCCATTCCTCACCATCAAAACAACAGTCCTAACGTTCATCGCTGAACAAAAGCCTCACTTATCACTTATACGATTTTTTGATAAGTCATTGCTTTATGTAAATATAAAATAGTAATATCAAAATGTCAACCCCCTCATATTATTATAAAAGCTAACGGTCATGTTTATATTTTAAGATCGACAAACACGGGTGTAAGAGCGTAAAAAATAAACTACAATCTCAACCCCTTTTGCATGTCAAACCTATGAATACAAGATTATATGTATTGTAACCAACTTCTGTTCATAACTTCTGTTCTTTTTTTATAAAAAAAAAAATAACAACCTCGTAGAAATTTTTAATGATTTTTCATGTGTTTATTTTTTATATATGTACACTTCCAAATAATTTTTGAAACCCATTTTGAAATAATAAATGTGTATATTGATTCTTTAAAAACGTACATTTAAAAAAAATACTCCATATCCGAAATGTCGCCAATTCTCGTATCTGAAATATTTCATTTGTAAGTATAACATGTGTACATATCATACGGCACGCTCAATTATTATTTACTCATCGTATTATATTTTCATAAATCAATTTATATTTTCAATTGTAAAATTACGATGAGAATCAACAATGCACCGATTTATTACTTAACGGCGATACATTTAATTAATATCGGCCGGGATACTACACTTGTAACTCACGCGATCGAATATGGTTTAAATAGGAATATACAGGGTTATTGGAAAAATGCTAACAACCTCTTAGGGTTGACTTCTGCTAGTCCTAAAAAATATATTGAGATCATTTGTTTTTTCAATTATTTTTTTTTTGGGATTTTTTATGATTTTTTGACTGTATAAGTACGAGGACCACCTGATGTTAAAAGGCTCTGTAATGTATTATTTCATATTTTTTATTACTTTGCTCGATGTAAATATTCAAAACTCCATTCAAATGGAGCTCAGCGCGGTTTTGTGTTGCCGTGGCGGGCGCTCTTGGCTCAGAGTAGGCATTAAAACACAAAAAAATATATAAAAAATTAAAGTTTAAAAAAAACTCAAAATGTTTGTTTGGACTAGCAGAAGTCAACCCTTAGAGGTTGTTAGCATTTTACCCATAAAATGCTAACAACCTCTTAGGGTATAATTTTCTCGTAAATTTGTAACTTTGTAATGTCATTCTTGCAATGTTGGAAATCAATCAGTTAAGAACCTCAGTTTTTAAAAAGGAAGTTAACCACTGTGTGCTCTCGTAAAGGCACAAACGGCTTTTCTACTGTTAAGGGCCTGTTTCAGAATGTTCGAGTAAGTTCCGGTTTTACTACCCAGAACATATTTAATAAACAAAACACTATCTTTGCGTTTCACAGTCATCGATTTAGCCTATCCATCGGTTAAAGCTTGAAACGCGCTGCATGTCAACTGTCATTTTTATCATTCGGTTATTTTATATGTTGCATAGCAACCCGAAACTTTATTAGGACATTCTGAAACGGGCCCTTAGACTGTTACTTGAAGTTATAGTAAACTATTGGGTATATTAAAATATGTGTATTTTGACAATCAGATGAGACTTCCTTGATGAGAAAACTTTCTGGCAAACGAATTTACGTGTCTGGGAGTCATAAGTGCAAAAAATTTCGGTGAAAGAGTTAATAACATATTAAAATTTGTTTATTTTTTACCGACAACACTCCTTTTCTAGAAAATGGCGGAGGTTCTCAAGTCGACTGTACTTTTTTTTGTATGTTTGTTACGCGATAACTCCGCCAATTGTGAACTAATTTTGAATTTTTGTTGCTGGTTCTATTTAAATTTCATCAAAGTCGATCGAGTAGTTTTTGTAGCAATTTAAACTATTTTTTCCTTGATTTAATGGTATATTAGAAATGGTTTAATGGTATACAGAACGTCCCACGGCGATGCCCCACGGACGGAAAGTACCTTAAATATTGTAGATGGAACATTTTACTGAAAGAAGACATTATTTGAATTTAAAAATAAATTTAAACTGCATTCATAGATATTTAAATAATTACATGGTTGAACCAAGAAGCGAACCCGTTACTCGAGAAAAAGATTCATCCTGTAGTTTTATGATACCGATCAAAATATTTCATCATAAGGATTATTTATGCTAAATAACACAGTGTCAGAAATAAATGGAAGACCATAAATTTTAACATTTGATGTGAAATTTTGAATTATTTCATTATAATAAGCCAGCCGCATTGCGATGGAAAAAATAATTTACGTGTCTTTCGGCTCAGGATACGGCTTGATTTATTGCATACAACCAGGTACCTACTAATTACGTATCTCTTCATCATTTTATCATGCATTATATTAAAATAGGGACATTTATTAGTGATATGTACTTATGAAAATGTCAACTTTTTATTTTTCTGAACAAAATTTCAAATTATAAAATTCATGTTCTTCCTTTTATTTCTGACACTATGTTATTTAGCAAAAAATAATCCTTATGATTAAATCTTTCAATCGGTGTGATAAAACTACAGGGTGAATGTTTTTGTATGTTTATGTACTTATGAAAATGTCAATTGTATGTCCTTACGCTAATGTCAACTTTTTATTTTTCTGAACAAAATTTCAAATTATAAAATTCATGATCTTCCTTTTATTTCTGACACTATGTTATTTAGCAAAAAATAATCCTTATGATGAAATCTTTCGATCGGTGTGATAAAACTACAGGGTGAATGTTTTTATCGTGTAACGTGATCGATTCCCGGTTCAACCATGTAATTATTTAAATATCTATGAACGCAATTGTTTTTTTTCAATTCAAATATTGTCTCCATTCAGTAAAATGTTCCATCTACAATATTCAAGGTACTTTCCCTCCATGTGGCATCGCCGTGGGACGGCCTGTATAAAATGATGAATTATAAAGTTTAGAAAACCTTTACAAATTCGAACATAATCCCGAACGTATGTATAATGTCTAGATGTAACTCGATTTTTAATATGACTACGTTAGTAGCACCCGCTCAACAACCAGGGCGAGAAGTACTTGACAAATTACCCCCGATGTCACATCCAGCTGCGCTTAAACACGTTCATGTATTTTTTAAACTAATAACTAGAATTGCTGCTAAAATATTGTGGAGTTATTTTATAGCTTGTGCAGCTGTTCTCTTTATATTTCACAGTGTATGTCTGTATTTATAGCAAGAACTATGTGATTAACTAGCTTTCCGGGCGCGGTTCCGCCCTGGAAACCACCCCTCTTTTTGCGCAGTTGGATAAAAACTATCCAATGTTTTTTCCCGGGTCTCAAACTATTTCCATACCAAATTTCATTCAAATCGGTCCAGTAGTTTTGGCGTGAAAGCGTAACAGACAGACAGACAGACAGAGTTACTTTCGCATATATAATATTAGTACTGATGAGTGACGAACTAATATGGCGCTGATGCAATAGGTAATATAGCTACATATTATCAATCAAAGTAACTTCCCATCTGTCTGTCCCTATGTATGCATAGATATTTAGAACTGCGCAACAGATTTTGATGCGGTTTTAATAGACAGATTGATTCAAAAGGTATGTTTATACGTATACATGCATAATATACTAGAGAAACACTGAAAACTTTTTTAATTTTCGCATGGTGGTAGGATATTTTGCGAATGCCCGCCTAGCTACCACCCTCAAGTAGAAAATCTGTCGCCAAGCATCTAACGGTGTGTTGCGGCAGCTGTCCTTGAGAGCTAGTGAAATGACAGGTACATGAGATTTAACAACTATGTCTCAAGGTGATGGGCGCAGTGCAATTAGTGGCTTGTGACGAAATGCATCTTATATAGGCATAGCATATAGCTTGTTCAGTCACAATAATATACAAAAAAATCTTTCAAAATTATACGTTAAATAGAATAAGTACGCGTTGGATATAGAACTTTATTCTATGTTTTAGGGTTCCGTACCCAAAGGGTAAAAACGGAGCCTATACTGACCCTTCGCTGTCCGTCCGTCCGTCCGTCTGTCACCAGGCTGTATCTCAAGAACGGTGATAGCTGGACAGTTGAAATTTTCACAGATGATGTATTTCTGTCGACGCTATAACAACCAAATACAAAAAAGTTGGCCAAGTACGAGTCGGACTCGCGCACCTCAAAACAAAAAGAAGTCTAATGTTGTATAGCTAATGGTACGGAACCCTTCATGCGCGAGTCCGACTCGCACTTGGGCGATTTTAGAAGACTTCACAAGTCAATGAAATTTTTAAATACTGTTCAAATATTTATCTTTTATGTAGTGTTCAAATTTTAAACTTCCCATACACTTTCAGATTTACTATAACATTCACAAAATTAGACTCGAATCTATACCAGCTGTAGTGAAGGCGCGCCGTCGACCATATTAAAAATTCAAAGCCTATCCCCTCCTCCTATACTAAGGGTGAATCTCCTGAATATAGCATTTGTGAAATTTATCGCTCGAGAGTGAGCGCTACTGGATTGCTATTCGCAGTACTAAACTCGTATTTCGGAGAAGATTATTTTATATTTGCTCTGGGAGTCGACCCGGGAACCAATTTCGGGATTATCCTGGAAGCTCCGATGCTAATGCACTTCGTGTTTTGATGCAATCCCCGACTGGTTTCTGTTATGTTAGCAATTTATGCTTCAGGTGGATTATTTGCTACTGTAGGGGTGCTCCGGTCGAACGGTCATGTCTCGACTTTATGCTTGTTTGTGCAACTTTGGCCGTAAAATAGTGCAGCTAATTTATGTATTTACATCATTTAAATATGCCAAAATTAAATGTTCAAATGGTTATCAAAGCTTAGTAACTTACGTGATATCGTTACGTTGCAGAGTTGTGAAGTATTTTGTGCTTTGCAGATCATCACGTCTGTGTATATGTGTTTGTGTGTGTAGGCAGCGGTGTTCAAGTACTCACATTCACTCGTATGTTCTCCTATAAAAGTGGGCATTTTGTGATTTATCTTTGAAGTATATTGTAAATCCTTAATTAAGCAGATATCAGTAGACACAGCCACTTCTTGGAATGAATGTCAATTATTCATCAGCAAAGTTAAGCAACGTCCGCCTCGGTCATGATTTGGATGGGTGACCGCTGGTGATATTACTATTGAGCGCTTCCGGAGGGCACGTTAAGCCGTCGGTCCCGGTTGTTGTCTTAGGATGGCAGTCGTTAAAGCATGGTGGTAGGGCATTTTGCGAATGCCCGCCTGGCTAGCTTGGACCCTCAAGTAGAAAATCTGTCGCCAAGCACCTAATGGTGTGTTCCGGCAGCTGTCCTTGAGAGCCAGTAATTCTAGGTTAGCCTGAACAACATCTTCGACCACATCATCACTCACCATATACAGTTAGATGAAAAGTAAAAGGTAATTTAAGGAAATACCATGCCTTCAATTACCTAAACGGCAGCTGGTAGTAGGTTTAGCGGTGTGTTCCGGTAAGTGCTTGGCGACAGATTTTCAACTTAAGGGTGGTAGCTAGCCAGGCAGGCATTCGCAAAATGCCCTACCACCATGCAAAACTTAATTATCTTCAAACCCTAACTTTCCTCCAATATATTTATAATTCTCTCTACCAAACACAACGCTCTGTTTTAACGAAAATTTATACACCCTCGGCTGACGTAGAGAATGATATAGTTTTGCTTAGAACTTGCAGAAACAAGTATGTCTAAACATGATTTGTTACATGCTCTACTACAAGAGTAGTACTTCTGTAGTTACTATGGTAAATTTGATGGTAGTTTAAGTTAAGCGAAACGTGTGAATGTAGGAATAATAAAATGCATCGTGGTATGACATTTTGCGAATGCTCACCTGTTTAGTAACCGCTCTTTAGTAGAATATCTGTCACCAAGCAGCTTATGGTTTGTTACGGCAGCTTTCCTTAAACGCTAGGAATTCTTGCGTCTTTGAACAACATCATTGACCACCTCATCACTTACTATCAGGTGAGATAGTGTTCAAAGGCTAGAGAAAAAGTGTCATGGTCAAAATGACGTTCAAATTAATTAAACTAGGGCTTCTTGTTTCACTAGCGTAGATAATGATGAAAAGTGATGAGAATCATGTTGATGAGAAGTATCCCGTGTGTTAATTGTACGTGAGTACCCTAAACTATATTTTTTTTCAAGTTTCATCCAAATCGGTTCAACCGTATGCGTGAAGAAGTAACAAATACACACACGCGTATCCTCACTCACACATTTTCGTATTTATAATATTCTAGACGTCTGCCAATCAAATGGATAATATCTTACCCCAGACTTGTCTATTCAGAATATACAGCGTTATCAGGAAAACGGTCAGAAGATAAGATGACAAGCTTCTCAGAAGTGCTGACGGACAGGCATTAAGTCCCGTAGAGTCATCTTCTGGCAGAAACTTTTTACCCTGATGACTTACTATCGACTGACAGTCCATAGCACAAGCCATGAGGACTGACTGACAAGCCTCCTGAGGAGATCGAAGGCCTGACCGGCAATGTACGGACCACGAGTCCGTTGTGTCCTTTTTGGTTTTTAAAGTACGCTGTAGCTGCAGACGTTTCAGAACATTTTGTGTTTTGGAATAGGTCCACACATCAGTTCGTTACCCTGAGAAATATGTTTATCTCAGGTGCCTGTTATTTCACCGGTACCCTTTAAACCGGAACACAATAATTTTAATGCGAGCATTACTGCATAGTGGTACAAATATGTGAGGTGGCAAAACTCCCCATAAATACGGACAAACTCACTCAAAGATTGTTAGTGCAACTGGATTCGTACTATATATTCGTTACCTATATATCGGAAATTGCCACATTATATTATGGCAAAACACCCAATAAAGCTATTTGTCATCGAGCTGGCAATGATTGTATTTACATAAATGCTATTTCACACTATCTGCTAACATAAACCAGTGCTATGACATTATTGTTTTAATTTATGAAGCTCGTGCAGTTTCTTTCATATTTTATGTTTTGATTTTATGGTTATTTAAAGTTAGCTTTGGTAATATTAGCTCTCGTTGGGCGCTGTTATAGGTGACTTTGGGATAAGAGTGCGCCCAATGAGAATACTGCTGTACTGACTGTACTTGAATGCGAAGACTACCTACTCACGAAGACTTGAGTAGGGTGGTGGTGCATTTTTTATTATTTTTTTTATGCCTGATAGGTTAGCCTTTGGCCTCTATCTCATCTGATGGTAAGTGATGATGTGGTCGATGATGTTGTTCAGGCTAACCTAGAATTACTGGCTCTCATGGACAGCTGCCGGAACCTTTAGGTGCTTGGTGACAGATTTTCTACTTGAGGGTGGTAGCTAGCCAGGCGGGTATTCGCAAAATACCCTACCACCATGCTATGACGACCTAAGATAACAACTGGAAATAACGGCTTAACATGCCCTCCGAAACACGGAAGCAATCAGTAGTAATGTCACTATAGCGGTCGCTCATCCAAGTCATGACAGCGCAGGACGTTGCTTAGCTTTGCTGATCGATTCAGAATGGCTAAGCAAACTTCGCTACGAACGCTCCAATCGCATATAGGTTTCTTTACCACTTGAGGTCGCAGTAGAACACTAGTGAACGAGTTCATCCGGCGAAGTACTGCTACTATAATTGTTTCTTCTAAACACTTATTTTCACATTACAGTGTTCCGGTTGAAGGGTATGGGTGAAGTTACAGGCACATGAGACTTAAATACTTAATATCTCAGGGTGATGGGGGCAGTGCAGTTAGTGACTGGTGAAGAAATGCATTTGCCACAGGCAGAGCTTAACACAAGGAAAGCTACGAGCTTGCACCATACCTAATTAAGAAAACACTTTTGGAGCCGTAAGAGGCAAAAAAGACAAAAGACAAAGAAAAAGGACTTGAACATGTTCAGCAGTGACGCCTGCCAAGCGTGGGATATGATTACAGCACACCTCCTTCCCCTAATGAAAGAAAATAATGGAGACCTTTGTTCATCTGATGACTGTTAACTTGATGGGCCCTTACACGAGGCTCTATACAAAAGCATTCCTTTGCAGCGTCATGTCAAAGAGGCTGCATACCATATAATTGAAGCCAAAACTTTCTTATATATATTTCTGTAGACGTAATTTAAATATTTAAGTATACAGCTCTTAAACTGCTTTACTTATCGTGATCTTTATTCCTTGAAAACAAAACTTTTAATCCATTCTCAGTAATTCAAACTGTTAAACAAAAGCGTGTCTAAGTATTGTCTTTGGATTTACTAATTCCTACTCGAAGGCTAAAAGTAAAGCCGGGAATTTGAGAATGATAACATAAAGCAAAACTTAAAAATGTACGTTAAATAAATATACTTACATTGACCGTAACTGACGTAGGTAATTTATTCAATATCAATTCGGATTTATTACGGCGATTCAACGCACGCTCGCAATTATGTGCGAACCGCGAGTGCCATCCAGATGCATTTGAAATCATACAATAAAATTAAATTCATGTTCCTGGCAATACCTACATTGTCAATGAAGGTATTGCCAGAAACATGAATTAGAATGCAATTAATTAATAAGTATGAATAGGTATTAGTAGACTTTCGCACTGCACATTATGAAACCAGCTGCCAGGTGAAGTATTTCCACACAAATACGACTTAGGAGCCTTGAAGAAGAGAGCGTATTCTCTTCTCAAAGGTCATCAACGCATCCTCGAGACCTCTGGTGTTGCAAATGTTTGTTGGCGACGGTGATCTCTTTCCACCATGTGAGCCAGCTGCTCGTTTACCCTCCTATCCCATAAAAAAGGCTATAATATATATAATGAAAAATAGAAAATATAGTTTGATGAACTAGGAAGGACATAAAAAAGAGAATACCTTCATTCATGATATCACGCAACAAAGAAGACAAAAAACCAACAGATCAAATCACCAGATGAATAATTTGCCTTCTAGCGATTTCTGTGAGGCAATTGCAAAATTCCTGAGCAAACGAGACATAAGTACTATCGTCTCTGAGTGACGAGCACAGTGATTTATCAATCAGAACGATGACGATGATACTGCTTCTGTAATCGACTGGCGAAGAGGTTACCATCAAGGGGGTGGCATTTTCGTCTAATCACTTTATAACATACTAGCTTTCCAGCAGCGGCTCCGCCCGGGCGTGTTTCGGTTATCACGCAAAAACATTAACCTCTTTTTGCGCAGTTAAATAAAAACTATTCTATGTCCTTTCCCGGTTCTACTAATCTTTACTATACTATACGGTCAAACTATTTCCATGCCAAATTTCATCGAAATCGGTCCAGTAGTTTTTAAGTTTATTCGTTGCATACAAAAATACAAATCTTTTCTCCTTATAATTGTTTTTATTAACACATTCAATACACTACAGACTCGTGGTCCGTACTCTTGTTTAATTTTGTTTTACTTAAATACATATTTTAATTTTACATCATTCTCCAACTTATCAATATTCCTCTCCTTATAATATTAGTATATATGGATATATAATTATATATAGAAAAAAACATTCTTTTGACATTAACTAAATATACCGGCTAGCACTCACGGTGTTTAGTCGAAATCTCCGACCGGTGTTCGAACAGTAAAGATGTTCATTCTAGCCGGTATATTTAGTTAATAATCATGACAACTTACGTTAGTTTTTATGACAATTCTTTTGACAGTCTAACTAACACCGAAGCAGTCCTACATAGGATCACATTCTTACAGTACTTACATAATATAATGTTCCCTTTTCCTTCACCATATGTTTACATAGGTCAAAACAGATCAAAGGAACTCATTACCAAGAACTAAAACGTTGTGGCTAGATCGACCGGGGTTAAACGATGCGTGACCCGCGACATTTGACACGACCTTTTCTTTCATTCAATAGCCATGGAAATAGGGTTATTAAGGGTTCTCATCTCGGATATCCGAACATTTTGGTGACCTTTTTTCTTTACAGTTAAAATATCAGTAAATATCCCGTAATGTTAGGTAAAAATCACACTTTACCGGAGCTGGTCTTATCGTTTTTCTTAAGTTAAACAATATAATATAAACGAAACTAAGCGCACCTAATGAGTAACACGCCTAATGAGTAACACGCCATTACTTACTTTGATATTAGTAAGGTGTTTTTGCAAAGCAGGTGCATAATAGGGCACTTTGCCGGCCTATTAGTCACACTACACCTTTTTACACGTGAGTGGGGTGTCAAGCAATAATTGCACCCCTCATATATCTTCTTGTGGGTGTCGTAAGAGCCAACGAAGGGAAAAATGACCCTTAGGGAGAGGCATTTGTTCAACGATAGACGTCTGCTAGCTGTTAAAGATAATGATGATTTTGATTGTTAACCATAAGGTATTGAAAGTAACCACTACTTTATTTATTGTTCAGTTAATTAGTATAGCCCGTGGGGTGCCGGGATAGTAGTAAGTGTCGTAAGAGGCGACTATATATAAATACCAAAATGTGGACCGCAGTGCCTTTTGAGAAACAGATATCTTAAACTACGATCCCCAGGACGCCTGCCAAGCATAGATATGGATAACGACAAATCTCTCCCCCCCTAATTGGGCAGGCTGTCTTCAGTAGTGGACAATCCAGCTGATATAGTAATTAGTATACCAACTAACAAATCATACCGGTTATTAATTACTAATCTGTGCTAGGATCCTCAACTCTGTCCTAATGTGGGGTTCTTGGGTTACATGTAGGCAATTTTATTCCAATACCTATTCTTTAAGCAACATTAAAGGTAATCTTTCTACTACAGATTTTATATTTGTACTACATACCTAAAATATTAAATTAGCATTTACCGCCTTTAGCTTTATATCAAACAAATTATTGTAGTACAACATTTTTCTCTGCCTTTAGCTTTGCCTATGTATATTAGACATTCACATTTTTAAACAATTAAAATGTTAATGAATATTATGTAAAGTATGTATATTATGTATTTTTTAGGAAGGATACCTCCACAGCTAGCCATTCATTTACAAGACACAGATAATCCTAAGATACTTTATTTCCCTCCTGACATCTTAAAGTCAGCAGGAAGCACAAACAGAGAGCGAAAGCAACCGGAAATCAAATGACGCGATCCTCGTCCACACCGGATGTCAGCAGATGATGTCGTTGGCATACTTCCGGCATGTCGGGCTGCTGTGAATACAAACTAGACGATATTATCTTTTACGTATCCTTTACTTTAAGACATGTAATTCTGAAAATATTTTTTTTTTGTGTTTGAAACTAGGTAGATATAAATGGACAGTAAAATAACAGGATTACTGCTCTGCATATTTTTAAATCAACTTCTAAAAAAGGGTAGAAGATTCTCAAGTATTACGTAATTTAATGAATAGTGAATATTTTCAGGCGTTACTTTGCGGAAATCCATATTTAATAAAAAAAAAATTTAAGAAAATATTAAATTAATATCTTGATAAAACACATAAAATATAAATAATATGTCTAGTGACAATTCCGCCTAATTTATTAGTTAGCGAGTAATTTAAATGAGTTATAATTATAATGAGTTTAAATTAAATAACTCACTAACTATTTTAATTAACTCATATTAATGATCACTACTATTTTTTATATTATTAATTGTTTTACCAAAATATTATATTAATGTTTTCTTAAAATATTTGTTATTATTAATGTGTATTTTTTTTTTGATACAAGGGCCTGTTCCAGAGTGTTCGAGTAAGTTCCGGTTTTACTACCTAGAATATATATTTTTTTTTTTTTTTTTTTTTTTTTTATTCTCATTTTATTTCGGGACTTTTAAACATTAAGTTTATGCCAGTCCCATCATAGCCTTATAACAACTAACTAAAACACTACAATATAGGATAGAATACATAATACACATACTATATTATTGTCATTATTTTTGTAGGTATATATACCTAAAAAGTTAATGACAATATATATATATATAGTGGTTAGTTTGATTTATGAATTAAGGCAAGGAGCCACTAATTCATAAATCATACCAGCCTCACGTGAAGTTGGCCTGGACAATACGTCAAACACTGCACCGATATTTGCCTCACTCACATGAATATCTTTAAATACTCTATGCCTTTCAGTGTCGTTCCGGACACACTCCATCAATATGTGGTAAGCATCCTCCGATTTATCACACACCTCACAATTAGGTGACGATACTTTACCCATCATATAAGCGAATTTCCTAAGTGGGATGTGTCCGGATCGTAGCCTGTGTGCAGTCACAATTAATTTCCTACCTACATTACCAATGAACCACGGGGAGCGGTGAGGCTGACTTTGCATTATTCTGTACCAGATTCCTTTACTTTTCGACCGCTCATCAAAATATTCTCGCCAATTCTCAAAACATTTGTTTTTAAATTTAGGTAATATTTCTAAATGTGATGGAAGAATATAAATTTCCGTTCCGTCAGTAACGGCTGACTTCGCTTGGCGGTCAGCTTCCTCGTTCCCCGTCAAGCCAATATGAGATGGAACCCATTGTAATTTTACGCTATAGTTCTTATTACATATTTTTAGCCTACGTAATACATCATAAGCGATAGCAAAGCCCTTGTTTCCGCTAGAAGACTTTAAGATATGCTGTAAAGCGCTTTTACTATCAGTCAGTACCACTACATTATTTTGTAAATAGTTTTGCTCGACGTATGATAACGCTGCCGATATAGCGAACAACTCCAAGGTCATTATGCACACCGGTGACGTATTACGATACCTCTCAGCCTGTTTAAACGTTGCATCATACCATGCTGCTCCCGATGACGACTCGCCGGTGCTTTTTGAACCATCAGTGTATATTTTATGCCAATTATAGTATTTAGAATTCAACTCACATATAACTTCGTATTTTAAAACTTCATAATTATAATTACTTTTAGAATTTTCGACACAATCTAAGCTATCTTTAATACATAACCTTGAGTTAAAACAAGTGATCCACACATCATTTAAGAACATCTGCAATGGGCTCGAAGAAGATACTTTATCTATTAAAACTTCATTATAAGTAAACATTAACAAAGGTTTCTTTTTCTTTCCCCAGTATCTGTCAGTACAAAGAGCACCGAGCGTGTCCAGAAGCGATGCCGTCGGGTTATTACTCCATGATTTTATTTTGATGCAATATTTATAGGCTAAATATTTTCGTCTTATATCTAAAGGGGGTATACACATTTCACTCTCCATAACATGTATGGGAGTGGACCTTATAAAACCTCCAATGATTCTAAGGGCCTGGTTTTGAATTTTATCTAATTTTGAAATGTGACAAGAGGCACTATTGGCATATAAAAAGCTACCGAAATCTATTCTGCTTCTAATTAAATTAATGTATAATCTCCGTAAATGCTTAGGGTGTACGCCCCAGTTTCCTCCCGCTAATACCTTCAAAATATTTAAATATTTTAGCGTTTTTTCATAAATTTCATTAATATGCCTATTCCAAAGAAGTGAACGATCTAACCAAATACCTAAATATCTCGTACAATCAGTAGCATTTAAATTAGTTTGGTTAATCTTCAGCGGTATATTGAATTGTTTACGTCCTCGGGTAAATAAGCAAAAACTAGATTTTTCTGCCGATATTTGCAAACCAATAGTGTTGAGAAGATCGACCATTACATCCAATGAATACTGAACATCTGCAACACAAGTATTTATACATTTATTGCTTTTATATATTACAAAATCGTCAGCGTATTGCCCTATTTCTGTGTTAACCTTTTGACAGACTTCATGACTTATGATATTAAAGAGCAATGGTGAAATAGGGTCTCCTTGAGCTAAACCTTTTGATGTCCACCTGACTACGTGACTATTACAGTGTAAATAATCATTTTTAATAATTAAATGCCTTTCGCTAAGATAATCCCATAAATACCTACATATCTTACTGCCTACATTTAAATTATCTAATATTTTTGTTAACGCCTCAGGCAACACATTATTATATGCGTTTTCTACGTCAAGGAAGCAAGCTAATGTTGGTATCTTTTTTGTGAAGCCAATCTGAATAGTTGTTACTAATCTTGTAACCGCATCCAAGCAAGACTGTCCTTTTCTAAATCCAACAGTGTTTACAGATAATATGTTGTTCTTTTCTACGAACCATTCTAACCTCTTACAAATCATATTATGGAAAATTTTGCAAACACAAGATATTAATGAAATAGGTCTTAATTTTACATCTGAGTTTAAGTTTTGATTATATTTAGGGATCGGTATGATTTTAATATCTCTCCATTGTTTTGGAATAAAGGTTGAGTTATAAATACTATTGTATAATCGAAGTAACCACATTTTGCCAACATGGGGGAGATTGTAAATCATTGAGTACGTAATATCGTCGTCCCCAGGCGCGGTATCTTTTTTCTTAAGACACGTTTCTAATTCATGAATCATAAAATTTTGTTCTAATATATTATTATGCGAAACAAATATAGGTTTACTAGACTGAACATAATCTGGGGCTAAACAGCATAATAACTCTTGTTTTTTGATTGTGGGTGCATTGAATTTTGTTTGACGATAACCTTTAATCCATCGCATTTTGTTCCACATCTCGGACAGCGACGTTACTTCGTCAGTAGAATCACAGAAGCTTCGCCAATCAATCGACCGTGCTTTCGATAGTTCGGTTCTGACCAATAAATATTTATCTTCTAAAATATTGAGGTTGCTTGGGGTAGGATTACGGCGAAAATTGCCGAGTGCTAACCGGCGCTCAGATACTAGCTTAGATAAATTAGGGTTCCAATATTGTTTAGGCGTGAATTTGCTCTCGGGATCATTACTAAATGTAAGCCAAGGTATGTTTTCGTCGGCAGCTTTGTTGATTACTTTAATAAATATATCGTACTGATTTTGAATGGATTCAGAATGATTCGTACAAGACAATAGGTTTAATTCAACTGAGTCTCTAAATCCGAGCCAGTTAGCTTTTTTATAATTACGTTTTTTGACAAAATGTGAGAAATCTTTGTAGATTACTGAGATTTTAATTATCATATGATCGCTGCCTAAGTTTTCATTAAGTACTTGCCATATTAAATCTATATATATGTCAGAAGAAGCAAAAGTAATATCTGGAGACGTTTTCTGTAGACTGTTGTTAACGAGTTTAATCCTTGTCGGACTGCCAGTATTTAAGGAAATAAAGCTATTATTTAATGATGAATCTAATATTTGTGTACCCCTTGTATCATTTTTATAAGACCAGTTTACATGATGGGCATTAAAGTCCCCAGCTATCAATGTTTTTTTACTATACAACTCGAACAGTTCGTCCCAGTCTGACTGCGATGTTCGAACAGATTGCGGGCAATAGATAGCGACTATATTGTTGATAAGCTGGCAATTATGAACTTTTATTGACAATATCTCAATTTCAGAATTATTCAAGCTAATTTGAACTAACTCCGCCTTAATGGATTTATGTATAACTATTGCAACTCCGCCGTATGAGTCTGTGCGATCTTTTCTATAAATATTGTAGTTGCTGATACGTACATTAAAATCTTCCCTCAACCAGGTTTCACTGACAATAGCTATATGTACTTTATTTTGAAACAACATATACTCAAAGTCTGTTAATTTTAGTTTAATACTCTGCGAATTCCACTGGACAATATTGATAAAACGTTGTTTCATAGGAGTACTATCCATGCCCGGAGAGCATGGACAGGAATTTTGAAAGATATTCCCCCCTTCTAAATATATCCGCTACCCATATGTAGCACTCCTCAACAATTATGTTTAAAAGGTCCGTGATTTTTTCGCTGAGTATTTTCTGAGACAATAAAACATTCTTAACTCTATTGTAAAATCTAACAAAACTAAATTTTTTCTCTCGACTAGGCACTTCCTCCTCACTTGCATATCCCTTATGGTCCTCTATACTAGATGGTAATTTTTCACTTACGGTTCTCTTCTTCTTTTTCTTTCTCTTATTTTTGTTACAATCTCGACTTTCTTTTCCGCTTTCTGATACTGAGTCGTCAATCAAATCTTGCTTACCCTTATCTGCTTTAGTTAACTTTTTTGTCTTCTCTCTGCTTAGCAAAGCTTCACTATAACTTCCAGTAGTCATATGTAAGTTATTCGACAACTGCTGATAAGAGTCGTGATTTTTATTTACAGTCGGTGTTATAGTATTTTGGCTACCAAAAGACTCGCTTTTCTCCTTTGCTAAATATATTGAAAGAGCTTTTTTGTAGGTACAGGTCTCTTGGCACATAATAACCCTGATATCCTTTTCTTTTTTAAATACTGGGCATTTAGCTTTTTCTAAAGACATATGCTGTCCTTTACAATTAACACACTTGTAATCTTTCGTCTCACAATTCTCATGATTATCACCACACTTCGGACATAACTTTTTTTTAATAGGGCAGTATTTAAGTATGTGTCCGTATCTCCAACAGCCGGCACATTGCGAGACGGGGAAGGTGTATGGCTCAACCATAAACCTGCAGCCGTATGCTGATACATACGGAGGTATAGTCGTGCCCCTGAAACAAAAGCGAACTGTTTCGCTGTCAATCCACGTCCCGTCGTGTGTTTGTCTTTTTAATCGCCGCATAGATACTATTTCGTATTCACAATGAAAACATGTTTGCATCTCTTTCACGTCAGACTCTAAATCTACATTTCGAACTATTCCATAACATAAATTCATCTCGTCAGTCTTTTGGCACCTAAAGCCTTGTTCCACTAAAGACTCACACTGCAACAACATGTCAGCATGTTCCTTCACATCGAAAGCAATTATAACCTTATAGTTACTTTTGTATTTAATTCTCATGATATCCTTGATATGCAGGTCTCTCAGAAGTTTCGCGAACGCGATTTGCTTAGGCAATGGTACCAGTGACGTCACACAGACTTCATACAATTGTCCACTTGTTTCTGAGGCTTTTTGTTGACTCGCAATATCCATATGTTCAACTAGTTTAGCATTATTTCTTTCAACTCTCGAGTGACTTTTATGAAAGCGCTTGGCTTTTCTTACAATTTTTGTGAATCCCTCTTCATCTTCTTCACTGTCGTTTCTAAGGCGCTTTAAACGTTGCATCTGGCTATCCGACAAAAGATCTTCCGAATTGACGTAAATATCTCTCTCACTCCTATCCGACTGTCGATCTCCCGACGACGTAACAGACCCTCTTCTCTCACTCCCGTTCGAAACACGATCTCCTGTGATCATTGACCTTCTTGTCTTAGCACTGTCCGACAGGTGACCTCTTGAGGTCACAGGCTCCTCTCTTCCCTCACTCCCCGACCCTTCACCCATCATAACCACGCTTAACACACTTATGAATTAAATTAATTTGCGAACGAGCGATACGTGCACAACTCGTACCATCCGGCACGCGACTGAGAATATATTTAATAAATAAAACACTAACTTTGCGTTTTAGAGTAAAAGATTTAGCCTATCCATCGGTTAAAGCTTGAAACGCGCTGCATGTTAACTGTCATTTTTATCATTCAGTTATTTTATGTGTTGCATAGCAACCTGAAACTTTATTAGTACATTCTGAAACGGACCCTTAGTCTATTCCTGGATGTATGAATGGTAACTACAACTCCTATCTATGATGACCAGTACTGTAAATGAGTGACAATCGATGTTGTAAGCAATATAAATCACTGAAAACAGAGAAATAAAAAAATAGAACCGACTTTTAACACTAAAAGTGTGAAATCATTATAGAAAAATATTCTCATGAAACTGGAGAAATTTAAAGGGGACAAACTTTGAAATTTATTGTATCCAACAAAGAAATAAGTAAAACTATTTATTAATTATAATATTAAACATTAGAAAGAGTTGTATCTATAGCACTATGAGTATACTTCTCTTAAGAAAGAATATAATATTAAATTCATTTTAGGCTATATATTTTTTTTTTATGCCTTATAGGTTAGCCTTTGACCACTCACTATCTCACCTGATGGTAAGTGATGATGTGGTCGAGGATGTTGTTCAGACTAACCTAGAGTTACTGGCTCTCAAGGACAGCTGCCGGAACACACCGTTAGGTGCTTGGCGACAGATTTTCAACTTGAGGGTGGTAGCTAGCCAGGCGGGCATTTGCAAAGTGCCCTACCACCATATTACCAAATTTAATATAATATTAAATTTAATATTATATTCAATTTAGACATATTCTTCCATTCTAAATATATAATGTCGATATTAAACCGAAACAGAATATTATCTAAATATTTTTAAAAAGTCTACATATTTATCACAATATTGTGACGATATAAATTCAGAGAATGTTATAATGATATAAAAGCTATTACTTGTGCCGCGTGTAACACTTTTTGTAACTTTTACTACATACCCTAAAATCAATCAATCACAGTACCGATGTATCATTTACGTAGTTTAGGCTACGTCTATTCATACAATAAAGTATGATTAATGTTTGTGCCAACATTTTGCTGAAATAAATACTTTAATACGTCAATGACATGTACATACCTACATGTTGATGAGTACTTGAATGATAAAATACAATTATAGTGATTAGCAATTATGACACATTATTTTATTTAAATACAACAATCTGATTCCTTGACATTATTTATAATTATTAATATGTGTTTTATTTATCTTCATTTGCATGTGCATGTGCTTTTTGTCAATAGATAATTATGATTAGTTTAACTTAGAAATGTAAAATGTATACTTAATAATATTGCTCACCATCTCGGTATGTTACAGAGTCCTTTTTAATAATATTATGTAAGAACTGTATACTCCTTAACCTGTGACAATGCAATAAAGTTATTTGATTTGATTTGATTTGGTACAGTAAAACACGGCCATGTGCGAGTCGGACTAGCACCGAGGGTTCCGTACAAACCTGTTGGTATATAAGAAAAAGATATGGTATTTATACTGCAAAATGAAATCCATAAAATTTTAAAATTATTAAAAATATTTTTATTATATGATGTAACTAAAAATGTGCGCTTTTCGCAATTTGTCCTACATCTGTGCTATAAGACGTTGCTTCATTCCGAATTTCAAGATTCTGAGTTCACGGGAAGTAACTTGTAGGTTTTGATTCCCTTGCGAGATAAATTTAGAAGTTTGATATTTTTCACAGCTCCAAGGGACAAAAGACCTGAGTATTTGATATGAATTGCAGTTTCATATCTCCACAAGTTCCTGAAAAAAAAGGGTCTTGACAAACGAACAGACGGACAACAAAATGATCCTTTAAGGGTTCCGTTTTTTCCTGTTAAGTTACGGAACCTTAAAAACAAATTAAGGACACACACATTTATTTTATTTGAAAAATGAAATTATTATATATACACAATGACTTACAAACTCCCGCAACTCACTTTTAATACTAAATTGGGTAGAGTTTCCACCTGAAGGGTATAATACATAGTACTGAGTGTAGTGACTCCTGGAGTTATCAATAATTCTAAGCACTTAATTTTGGAAGTCACCCTTTATATAACTAATCTATAGCTGACAACGCGTGAATAGTTTTGTGATACATTCGAGCCTAGGTAAGCAATATATTAAGTGCCCGTTTCAGAATGTCCTAATAAAGTTTCGGGTTGCTATGCAACACATAAAATAACTGAATGATAAAAATGACAGTTAACATGCAGCGCCTTTCAAGTTTTAACCGATGGATAGGCTAAATCGATGACTGTGAAACGCAAAGATAGTGTTTTGTTTAATGAATATGTTTTGGGTAGTAAAACCGGAAATTACTCGAACATTCTAAAAGAGGCCCTATAACAGGAGTCATCATCGCGAACACAAATGCCATTTATTTTAAGTTCATTTCATTTTCATTTATTGCAATATTATGTGGTTTTACATGCAGGTCTAAAATAAACACAACTTATAGGTATCACATAATTACCCTATTTGGGTGTAGCAATGTTGGTAAAGAGTGGGCCAGTCTATTTATAATAATTAATATAGGACTAGATTATTGTTGAAGGAATTCGTCAAGAGAATAATAAGATTTTTCTATTAATAGGTTTTTTAGATTTTTTTCAAACGATATATCATTTTCTTTTTATTTTCATCCTACTGGTAATTTATTAAATATTTTAATGCTATTCCATTCGCGCCGTGCTGTCAATAAATTGTCACACGTCAAAGGTTTTTATTGCGATAAAGTGGGGTTGGTAACACTTCGCGTGCTTTGTTGACAGCAAAACGCCAGATGAAGACAGCACTTATTTTTTGTGTTGCATCGTTATTCTGATTCAGGATAATTGCAGAATGGAGTATTAAATTAATATTTAAATTACTCTTTTAATTATTTTGTTTCAAGAATAAAGCTGCAGCAATAAATTATTTACAGACTTGTAATATAGCGCAACCACCTTATCCATCACAAGACCGTTGTAGACGCCTTAATTGAATAAATGATTTTGAGTTTGAAATTTTTTCTTGAAAATGAATTATCACGATGATCTAATCTAGATCGTCGTGATAATTCATTTTCGAGAAGTTATTAAGTTTTAAGGGCCAAATACTTCGTCGATTAAACAAGAAGTTTTATTGCGACAATGCGAACGCGTATGTTCGCCTTATAGTGTGGTCCGTAGTATTAATAAAAAAAATATTAATATTTAACCTCTTCCTTCTCAACAATGAAAAATACATACACATACATACACACACACGCGCACACACACACAAAGAGAGTTATAATAAGACATAATAGATTTATAAAATTGTTCTGATCACAGAAAACAGAATAGTATTTTATATCTCTATGGTTGTAATAATAGCTTGCAATCATATTTCATTTAACTTTTTCTGTACATATGATGAATCTGAGGAACTAAATGTACCGTAGTTTTTAAAGAGGAGGGCGTTGGCCTGCTTCAGTGTTGACCTGCAACACTGTTTTTCTTAAAAATATTTCGCATTTACCATCGTGTTTCATTAAATTTATGCTATCGGTTAAGTTCCAAATAAATAATTTCAATTTCAATTTGAATGGGGTATACAGGAAAATAGTTCATTTAGGGTCCGTTTTAGAATGTCCTAATAAAGTTTCGGGTTACTATGCAACACATAAAGTAACTGAATGATAAAAGTGACAGTTAACATGCAGCGCGTATCAAGCTTTTACAGATGTATAGGCTAAATCGATGACTGTGAAACGCAAAGATAGTGTTTCGTTTAATAAATATGTTCTGGGTAGTAAAACCGGAACTGACTCGAACATTCTGAAACAGGACCTTAGACTAATTATTTAGATATGACATGAAATTCACCTATTCAAATTTCTGTTAGTATAGGCGTATGTAAGGATGTGTGTGTATGTGTGGATAAATGCGATAAAGGGATTATACTGAATATCCCACCTATGGAACTATAAATGCGCAACCATAACACGACCGTTCAGCTATAATTGTAAGCCTTATTAATGTCTATAAACAACTTAATTGCGTACTAAGGCAATATAATTATGTACCTATTTATGTGTAGGTTCAATTCAAATACACATTTTAATAGTGTCGATTAAGACATATAAATTGAATGTATGTGTTTTTACACGACTGCCCAAAAAAGGAGTGTTATTTTAGGTTCGATTCAAATACACATTTAAATAGTGTCGATTAAGAAATTTAAATTGAATATATGTGTTTTTACACGACTGCCCAAGAAAAAGGAGTGTTATGTTTTCAGTGTTTATGTATGTTTGTGAGTTTCTTTATTCCACTATAACATCTAAACGGCTGAACCGATTTTGATGTGTAATTATTTATCATTAAATTTATCTTGTGACACTAGGTACATATTAAAATAAAATTAAAAAACTGTCGAATTATTGGCGAAAAAACATTTTTTTTCTCCCAAACTCATCGAGTGGGGTTTCAAAATGAAGGGTTTTAAGAAACGATTCCATAAATATGTATAACTTGTATTTTTAATTTCAATGGAACGATAAAATCCTTAATAAAAATAAATTATTTTCAGTCGAGTTTTTTTTTAATATATAGTAAATTTATACTTATTATATGTTTGTTTTTGCTGAAAATTATAAACGCGATATCACAAGCCTTCAACACATAATGTACTGAATTTATTGAAACCTTAGTTTTGTTTTTGAGATTTTTTGACTCATCACAAATATGTTCTAATTTTGACAGATTCCCCAATTATTATTTTTCATGATAATATTTAGGTACTAGTAATGCAAGCCTTTATTTGGCGGGTTCCAAACCTTTGCAATCTGCAAAGATTTTAGTGCAAAGTTTTGGCGGGCCTACTTTTATTGCAGCTTGAGGAAGCTAAAGATAATATACTAGAACTACACGCAAAGCGAGTGGAACAGTAATACTTTCATTTCATTCCATCGAGGGAAATGCTAGATGCAAGAAAAACAGCTAAAAATTTTTAATAAATTTGCCTTCATTTAAATTTTGCTTTATTTATTTAAGCGAAATTAATAAAATTGAAAATATTAAAAGTAAATTCATTTTTCAGAAACTTTTCAGAATATCGAATTTCAAAAAACGCTAGCGGATAAAAAAACACTTTGCACATAGATTTCGAAATTTCCTAACTTGTTAAATAATTTATTTATACTTACTCTATGAGCTGTAGACGAAGACACACCACATGCTAGGGAGCAAACATTTTCGGCTTACCATTCATGTGTTCAACCCTCTGAAAAATAACTGAATTGAATTTATAATCCAATATTTAATTAATAAGTAAGATTAACTTTTAGTAACTATAGGATTAACATTTCAAACAAAATATCTACATTTCAGGTTGGTAATTCATAAAAGTTCATGACATACACATACTGCTGCTTCAATACAGTGCTAGATGCTTGGCGACAGTTTTTCCACTTGAGGATGGTAGCTTAGCCAAGCAAGCATTTGCAAAATGCCCTTCTATCTTGTGGTGAAGCTCAAGCCAGCGATGTGATCGATACATGACAGCTCGGTAGTCCACAGCTAAGACCGTTCGGCTATCAGGCGAGGATTATCTAGTAGGAAATTGTTGTCAGTATATTCTTTGCTGAGAAAAAGGCGTAACGTTTTGTATATTTAAAATTTTCCGAGAGTTCCATTCAAGTTTTACAACTAACGTTAACCAATTTGCTTGCGTGTACCCTTTTATTTAATTAGTTTACGTAAACAAGTCGACATTTGCGAAATCGACGGAGCATAGCCAACCGCCTCTATTGGAGGAGGCCTCTACAAACATTCAACGAAAATTAAGGGCTCAGATATAAGTTACAATTTTAAACCAATTTGAACTCTAAACGTGCGCAGTTAAAGGTTGTTTATGTAGATTCCATTATGGGATATTAAAAGAGTTTAAATTTTCCACGAGTAAATTTAGTATTAAGCACTTGAATGTGATACAGATAATTATGTTTCAGATGTGCCTTATTAGTCTAGTTTAAAATAGGCACATTACAAATTAGATTTTACTTTAGCAATCGAATTCTCAGTATTACGGTAAGCTTACTTACATAAAATATATATTACCGTTTCCTATTTTAAAAAGCTCTGGTAGGAGACACGGAATATGGGTATATATTATATATGCATCTATTAAAATATGCTATAGGTCCAGGTCATTTTCAAGTGGTAACTTGTACTACTCTATTCTGGAAAGAGCATTGAGTTTTAGATATTTAGTATGTTTCCTTGCTAGCTAGCGGTACGCTCCATCTGAGTCGCTTTGGGGGCACGCCATAATTATGACCCAAGTATCAGAGATGCAAGCTGCTTGAGCACTGACGAAGTTTCGTCAATCTTCAAAGGATTGTAATTTTAAAGTTCTTAGCCGGTTGTTTTGCTTTAATCACAAATCACAAAAAAAAATATATATAATATTATTTTCGGTTCTGACAACAATATTCCAAACAAAAACTCCAAAGTATAACCTATTGTTGCCGATTTTGTTCAGCTACTAGGAAAACAAAATATTGAACACGGTAAATAAAATAAGGAAAAAGAAAATGAATTACAGTGTTACATGGTCCATTGCACGAACGAAATTCAATTTAGCTGCTATAAATTAATGTCATGCAGTACGAAAAAGCTTTTACAATGAAATATTGAAGCTATCGGGGACATTTTAGATTGTGAGAATGATAAGAATCTTTATATTGTTGTTCTTAGGAATTCTTGCGAAGAATTTGTGTTATTTGGACATTGAGAAACTCTGAAAAATAACCTTAGACCACTTTTTGACAAACTTATGATAATATATATTTTTTTGGATTGCCAATGAAATGTAACATATAAATAATTGCCCCGTGGGGTGCCGGTGTTAGAATTGCACCTCCCCATATCATCCCGTGGGTGTCGTAAGAGGCGACTAAGGGAAAAATACTGGAAGGTGGGCAGCGCCTTCTAAAGAACTGATAACTTACACTGCGATCCCCAAGACGCCTGCCAAGCGTGAGGATTATGGCAATTACCCCCTTAACAAGGGAGGCTGTGTTCAGCAGTCGACGATTAGGCTGTTACATTACAGCACAGATAAAACATGCTATTGATTATACAAATAAAAAAATAAACCCGGAAAATCTGTTATATTTTATTAACTTTGTTAATTCATATTATAAATGATTATGGGTTATCTCTTCTTATTAAAAAAAAACATAGTATTGTGACAAAACGTTTTGAGATAACAAATACTAACTGTTAGGTACATAATACTGTAATAAATAAACGTTATATAAGTTATGACATTGTCTCTGTGAATTGTTTTTCTCTGAACAGACGCTCGGCCCTGTGTTGAACCAATGGTAAAAAATGTTATGAAAATGGCCTTAATATATGAGTCTACAAAACGATTCAGCAAACCGCATTCTTTACAAGGAAAATATTTTTCCTATCCTAGAAATCCGAATGGGGATAAGTCGAGAGTCCGCAGCCCAAATAGAATCCACATTTTACTTTGCAAAATAAATCAAGTGACTTTAAAATCAGAATTTTGCGTAATCTCTCTCTATCACTTCATCGGGGCTAAGTCGGAAGCAGCGAAAGTAATCCTTGAATTGATGCGATTAAAATTCAAATTTGTATAACGGAAACCGATCCAATTTAACGGCGCCTAGGAAAGGTGCTTTCCGCAGTGCAAACAAGCTTGCTGCGGTGCAGGATTTAATGGGCGTAATTTTGTAATTTATGTAAAGAGAATGCAATTGAGTTTTATTAAATCGGTATTCATATGGCTAGATATGACACATTTGCATGGTGGGAGGCCGTGTTGTGAATGTTCGCCAACAAAAACCATAATGTTCTGACCATATCATACTATGTGACCATATATACCATCACTTGGCGAGCTTAACTAGAATATGTACATGTTTATAACTCTGTAGATGCTAATAAATGCTAAAGGAAACACCATCTTCTGGTTTTCTTTTAGTCAGTTTTTACGAAACCCCTGGGGAAAAGGAGGCAAGTAAAAAGCTCTTAAGAAACTGTATTTTATATTATAAGACTGAATATAACTTGTATTTGACAATCTGTACACTATTCATAAATCAAAATATAAGATAAGATAATCGTTTATTTGCATTAAACATTACTAATATTCACACACAAGGTAGGTATTTAAATAGATGGATGTTCAACAATTCAACTTCATGTTTTGCCTATTTAGGCGTACCAATTTTAGAGAGAAAGCGTAATATATAAAAATTACGTGTCACGTTGTTTGTCCGCGATGGACTCCTAAACTACTGAAGCAATTTTAAATTTGATTTGCACACCGTGTGTAATTTGATCCTAATTGAAAGATAGGATAGCTAACATCTCAATTTATAGTCGTGATTACCCGTGCGAAGCCGGGGCGGGCCGCTAGTATTATATGAAACAAAAAAGAAAAACTTCTCTCCATATTATTACAATCCAATAGTGAAATACTCGTACATCATTTTACATGCAATCTAATGTCAATCGGTTTTGAGCATAAATATCGAAGAATATAGTAATTTATATGTCAAGCTACTATACTCAATACTACAATTGTTTAGATAACAAATAAAACTTGATTTTCTTTGCCAGTAACTGATATTTTCTTTAATAATAAAAACTAAATAAGAAATGAAACGGTACAAGAAAGTCGTCATTATATTCCAAGGTCCAATATACAAAGGTAAAAAAAGCTAAAGAGAAAGCTTATAAATGAATATTTAGAAAATAAGAAACAGGGATGATGCAAGGCTTTTTTCTAATAGGGGAATTTAAAAGGGGAAAACATTGCGTTGCACATAAACAACTCACAACGTATTGATATGACGGTCAACAACTATATATTTTATTATCTAAACTATTTTTTTATCATTCGTTAGTTAATCGATTCCTTTAGTAAACATCGTGATATGATTAGGAAAATAATTTGGCTTGGTCACGAGTCACGAGAATCAGACCCCTGGTCAGAAGTGAAATTCGTGAATGCCCGCACCCTACCCTTTCTGGACCCTGATTACACCCGCTCAGGAAAATGATATATTTCAAGCGACGTCACATGTTATAATGGTGAGATGTAGTCGTTAAGATGCTTCCGCCAGATACACTTGAGGAAGTGGAATGAATGGAAAAGGACGATAATGTTCTGCTTTTGGAAAACATAATTTGTGGGGAAAAATGTACGTGATAAAGTAGGGAAGTAATTCAATTCACAGAATATCTTCACAGATAAAATAATTCAGAATAAAATTTGTTTGCGTATTTCTAAATGTTTTGCCTAGTATGTGTTGATAACGGTTTTACGTCTTTTGTATTATTTTGTTGAATACTAGAGAAGAGAATAGAATACAATGAAATATTAGTCTTTAAATATCAACGGCTACATTTAGGAAAGTCAATGTGCAATATAGATTTGATAACGGTACGATAATTAAATATTAAAGGAATATATGTATATAAAAGATAGCAGTTACAGTTAAATTAAAATTAATTATTTCAATGTCATGGAGTTCATATCGTATGTGGCAGGTGTTTTTGTTTTATGTTTCTTACAATCGTTAGCTAGTCAAATTTAATTTTATTGTCTCACTCGGTTCCTATATTCAGTGTTTTTATGTGCATATATCAGATTTTTTATGCTAATTTTGAAGCACGTATTCTATTCCGCTCATATTGTAGCTTATAAGCCGCTATGAAAAACTGATAAAAAAAAATGTATACTTCCTTATATGACCTTTATATTCTCTTTGTTCGTTAAGATTGCAAAAGCTCCATTTTTATTATATTATTTGAAAAAAATGCTATTTTTTCTGTCCACTTCTTATAAACATTATATTTAACATACCTTTCCTAGTAAACGCTTTGTTAAGTATGGTAATATATACTCAGCATCATATAATAAGAGACACCCAAACAATACTGTTTCTTAAGGGCATGTTTGCCTTATGTATCCTCAATGAGTATGCCACAAACAATCTTGTTGAGTACAAAAAAGTATATCCAAGTATCCAACATAAATAAAGCAGCACAAATACAGCTCCTATCGTACTGTTCCTTTAACGCTCTACAGGCTTGCAGTACTGTAGAAAGGGCAGCACAATAGGATTAAGTTCTTTTTACTTAGTTTGTGTCATGCGCTGTATTCCACCTGAAATTCTGTGGGTATTTATCTGAGGTAGAACGCAATAAAACCATATTGCGTTTTAATATTATAATTTTGTACATGCAACTTGACTAATATGCCCTTAGCATCTTTGCATTAACGCTCACTAAGTGAATCAGCTTACATCATCGTGTGGATCATTTACCCTTATCGGCTGGTGAAGGCATTGAGCATCGTCTTATGGCTTCTGCCTCATGGTCACTCTCTGTTCAGGTTCCTTTACTTTAGCAGTTACTCAGAACTATATATGCATTGCACCTTATGTGGTTTCATAATGCTTCTTCTACTTCTTCATGCTGGTGTTTTTTGCCTGGTTTTAATTGTCCTCGGTGGCTCCGAAGCACCCTCATGTAGCAGCTCACAGGGGAGGGATACCAGGACTTATTGATATCTGGAGACCGGGCGTGGAGTAAAGCTTACATTATACCGAAAGGAAATATTTGAACCACGAGTGGGATTCAGACCCGTGGCCTACCGTCCCTACCGCCAGCAGGACATGTGAGTCATATATCTATTTTATACGCCGGTTCCCATTGTATAACCGACTTAAATGGTGTAGTAGGAACATGATGTGGTACTTATGAATATGCGGTTGTAAATATACAATAAAAACGATGAATTAGATAAAGACCAGCATGTCTCCACTGATAGCCATTTTACATGTATCAAGCACGTACTAAGATAAATTCCAATTGCTGTAGTATGTAAGGTATGGATGATGTAAGATACGGAAGTCCTCAAACAGTCTCAATACCCGATGGAAATTAAAAAAAAATCTCTCCTCATTCATTTGGTGGCTTCAGTGATCAACCTTGCAGGGATTCGGAGCGACATTTGCAGCCAAACTGAATTCAACTAAAAATAAGACAACTTTTTCCATTAGTTTAACTTGTTTAGTACGTGACTCGATGCTAATATTGTAATGTTTGCACACCCGCCAAGGGATGGCTTGTGGTTTAATTGGATGCCGATGGGCATTTGTTTCCCATTCAATTTTGAATATGTCGTCAATAATATTCGTTAAAAGTTTCTCGTACCAAGCATACATTACTTTTTATCATGCAAACAACAAATACCCTCCCACTATTTCCCCGCAAATAGAACCCAAAGGAATTGTTTGCCAATATATTACTGTACATAGATTACTTCTCTCCATCCACTTTTGGTTCTAGTTTTATCTCGGTTCAGATTGATTTATATGGGTGCGTTTTATTGTGGCTTATCCGGTTTATCCGGTAATTAAGTCCGACTTCGTCCGTAATCCCGGTGTGGAATCGGGTCAACCTGTCCGGTATTATGTCGATCGGTGTGCCGACCTTCAAAATACGACGCAGCATGTATTACGTAAGGGCCAATTTTAAGGTGTGTTCTTTGATTAGGTTTTTAATCATAATTATGGAATATGTGCTCAAATGAAAGTAATTGTGAAAAAAATGGTCACAGAGGTGTATATATTTGTTACTTAGATGAATGACATGGTTGAGAACAAAACCTTTGAAAAACTTATTAAAAGCTTTTAAATATTAGCTAAAGCTTAATTTTATTTAATATTAGCACTTTACATTCGCATTAAATTCACATTTTTTGAGTGTTGTATGTTTGAGGGTGAAATTCTGAGTGTGTATGTTTGTTACTCTATCACGCTGAATCGGCTAAACTAATTTAAATGAAACTTGGAATATATGTAGCTTAGGTCCTGAATTCACTCAGGATACTTTTTGTCAATGATAATATCAGGTATCGATAGTTTTAATAATTTTAAGGATATAAAATTAGAACAAAGGTTAAAATGCTAACTGACCATTTATTTCTAACTCCCTTCACAACGCTACTTTATAAAAATTAACATGCGATTTGCTGTTATATTATATAAGGCCTTTAAAACTGAACCGTTTTCAGCATAATCATCATCATCACTTTTCATATTTTTCCAAACGGGTGAAACCACGGAGCGCAGTTAATAGTAAATAAATGGGTAACCAATGCAGTTTTTTGAGGTTCCGTAAGTACCTCGAAGTGAAATATCGATAACCTGATAGTAATTTTGATGTCAAACCACCTGTCAGTCCGTCTGTCAACTCTTTTTCTCTACTCGGGAACGGATAGTCCATTACATTGAAATATATCAATTATTATTATTATAATTATTTATTAAAAATATAAGCACGGCATTACAGTTACACCAATGCGCCGTGATATACAGACATATTATTTACAAATTTATAATAAAGTACATTTTGGATTAAATAAAATAAAATGTAAATTAAAAATAATGAAAATATCGAATTTAAACAACAATTGAACTTTCCCTTACACTATCAATCTTCTCACAGTACCTCAAACATGCATCACATACTTTCATCCATCTATCAGCGAATATATCACACTGTGGAGATGATGCCAGAAGTCCATTCAAAAGTATTAAAGCTCGTACGAGAGGCGAGTTAGAGTGCGCCAGCGAGCGCGACCGCGGCACTGCCAGTAAAACGCGATTACGGGGCCTAAGAAGGTAATTAGATACAGGGGGAACAGACAGTCTTACGACTTTTGTCACCAGTTCTGGGCAATCGGAATCACCGCGCAAAATCCGACAAGCTGTCATGAGTAGATTATAGTTACTCCTAGCCTCTAAGGAATTAAAGCCGATTACTCCAAGTAAAAATATTGTAGGATATAGGAAAGGATAATATCCATACAATTTCTTGTACAAGAACCTCAAAAATGCCTTTTGTATCAAATATTAAGGTTCTCTGTCCTTTGGATGTCTAAATGATAATTAAAGGTTTAAATCGGCGCGAACAAGAGTTAAGACTTTTTAAATATTGAATGATTTGATAATAGCGAATTCACACATCAAACCTTTGGGGTATTATTCAAATTCAAAATCATTTATTCAATTTAGGCGTCTACGACGCTCTTATGAAGGTCAATTACAAATTTTAATATTGAAATATTCTACACTAGCTTTCCGGGCGCGGCTCCGCCCGCGCTTATTTCGGTTATCGCGCAAAAACATTAACCTCTTTTTGCGCAGTTGCATAAAAATATCCTATGTTTTTTCCTGGGTCTCAAACTATTTTCATACCTAATTTCATTAAAATCGGTCCAGTAGTTTTGGCGTGAAAGCGTAACAGAAAGACAGACAGACAGAGTTACTTTCACATTTATAATATTAGTAAAGATTGTACTGCCACGTTCAGTAAAAAAAAAGTTAAGTCACGGAATTCGGCAAGAATCAAAGTTACGTAACATAAGCAAAGAAATAATCTAAGAGTCATTACATTTTAATCACTGATATGGCAGAAATATATATATTTTTTGATAGATTAGACTTGAGCTTACGTTAACAGTACTAACATCGAATGCGGTGTAGACCTATATATGGTAGAACTATTTTTCTTCTGCGAAATTTGTTCTTCAAATTGATTAATATCTTTGTTAAGCATTGTTCGTTGCTTATTCTACCTGTAATTTATATAGATATCGACAATAGGCAATAATCATTCAGACTCACACTTTGGATGCATTCAGATTCACACACTGAATGCATTCAGACTCACACTCTGAATGCATTCAGACTCACACTCTGGACGTTCATCTAGAGTGTGTGTGAGTATCTCAAAGTCAAAGTAATTTATTCAATTGAGGCGTTAACGATGCTCTTATGAAGGTCAATCACAAATTTTCATATTGAAATATACAACATTCAATTGCGTTTGGCAAAAAATATTATTGTGCCACTGCGAAACATAAATTTTAACACAAGTATATTATACACACAGCTACAATTCCATTGTCTATGATACGTTAAATTGAATGACAAAGACAGGAAGACAAGCATGCAATAGACACACATACGAACTACTGAGACTCAACCAGGAGACGTCGCCTGATTTGACATTGCCATTTACGAGGTATACAGGTGCCGTTTCTCCTGTTTTATATAAGTTCAAAGACCTAGCATGAATATTTTTTCTTTGCATAAATTTTGAAACGATGTTACTTGTTTTGTTTAATTGTTCATAAATTTATTCAAATAATTTATTTCAATATAACAGTGATTCTAACATTTATAATAATGGTATTGTAAGCATTATTTTTTATTAATACCGAATCTGGGTTGAAAGAACCCAGATTTAATATCCATTTACCTAACTTCCAATTCAAATTTATACATACCATTTGGTGGAGCCCTGGTGGTCGAGTGGTTTATGCATCCGGTGCGAAATCAGAGGACACGGGTTCGATTCCCGCCCAGGGCATAAAATTTTGAGCTCCAATAATTTGTAAAATATGATTTATTTTCGCTTAGCACGCGATAGTGCTTGTAATAATATTTAGAAATTAAGTTCCCAATGTTATTTTGTTAATGTTTTTAAACCTAATATGTTATTTTTGTTTGTCCACAGGGGTGGTGTTAGCCTAAGATGGTGTTGGCGCTGGTGGTCGGATTGTTGTGCGTGTGGGGTCGCTTGAGCGTCGCAAACCCTGAGGCGAAGCGGCTTTATGACGACCTACTCTCCAATTACAACCGGCTGATCCGACCCGTCGGCAATAACTCAGATCGGCTCACCGTCAAGATGGGACTTAGGCTCAGTCAACTTATCGACGTTGTGAGTACATACTTTTCTTACTTATAACGGGTTTCTCAACATGAACTTTGTTTTGTAAAACAAAATAAAACAAAGAATTCAGATGAAGCTGATTAATTTTTTGATTGTATTACGAAGAGAAAAGTTTGGCAATTATGAATGAAAAATGATATCTGGCAAATGTCTACCACGAGCACGCTGACAGATGTCGATTCTTTCATCATCATAATAAGACTAGCTTTCCAGCCGCCGCTCCGCCGGTACTTAAGTTGGATAAAAAATAGTCCTTTCTCTAGTCTCAAACTGTTTCCATACCAAATTTCGTCTAAGTCGGTCCAGTAGTTTTGGCGTGAAAGCAAGATATCAGACAGATAGACAGACAGAGTTAGTTTCGCATTTATAATATTAGTAAGGAAAAATTAAATCAAATCTTGCTTTTCATTAGATCATATGATCATATGTGGTTTAATTAAATCTTGACAGGTTAAAATGGTCGGCTGATCCGACAAGTCGACATTAACTAAGTTTGACTCATCGTTAAGACTGTAGGTAGGTACTTAAGCTCAGTCATTTTATTGACGCTTGACGTAGCAAGCACACAATTTTCTTACTTTTATTGAATCAGAAGTGGTGTCAACTATTCTTAAGTTCCTAACAGTTCCAACTATTCCACAATCAGCACAAAGAGTACCTGTTATTGCATTATTTTTATTAATAAGTATTAGTCCGTTAGGATCGCTTGCTCGAGTCAAACTGCCGCCCGAATGGGTGTACATAGTATTCTTTGTATCATAAGACAAATTACAAAATTCAGGAGTGATTTTACTTCATCTTACACTTAATAAGAACTTACTGGAGATTTTGAGTACTTTGGCAAATCACTCTTACCACCTTGCCATCAAGATGGGACGTGATGGGTCAGACAACGTGTTGAGAGACTTGGGAGTACACATATTACATACACGTATTACAACTTTTTCATAAAGTTAGGTTTCTTGCGTATCGTAAATAACTCAGATTACCTCATGGTCAAGGTTGAATTTAACTCAACAAAATAATCAACGTTGTTCGATGTTTATGAAAACAATTAAAATATTTAATTACATATTTACATGAATTAAATTGAATAGCTATAATCTTGATACTAAGCGTAGTGGCATTTTTGTGGAAATCCGTACAAAGCGTTTACAATCCTAGTACTTCCACAATAACTTAATCCATGGAAATCGCGTTATCCACTAACCCGTTTTAAATTTAATTCATAATTCCGGGTTCCTACTAAACAGCGCTCCGAACGAGCGGCTTAACCCAACATATATCTTCAAATCCTTTCATTAAAAATGGAATTTCACCGTGTCTGGTCCTATTTCAGATTCAGCTGCATCCCAGTAGCAAGATTATAATTACCTATTACAGTTATGCTGATTTAGTATTATGTGAATGGTTGTTTTATTAGAATATTTTTGTGGAGCGTAGGTAATGAAATGAAAATGAATGAAATTGCTTTTACTCCAAAGTTGCTTCATATAAATTAATATAAATTATTGTCACTAAAATTACTTTTTAAACTATTACATTGAATATAAAAATATATATTATAACATATAAAATGTGTAGTAGCATATTACTAACATACAACTAACTAGCTGAATGATAGTACTGATCAGGACTATCATTCAGCTTAGACCAGGTGTTTTAACACTGCTTAAATTGACTTCTGTGTGAGTTCTGAATCTATCTATATAGATTTTTTTATAATGATGACAATATTAAGATGAATGTAGTTGAAACAAATGACAGTCACACTTACATTCATCAACCACCGAATCCATAAAGAGAGATATCTTGTAGGTTATGCTGTCCTGGTAGGACAAATAGAATTTGTTTTATTACGAATCTTTTTTTTGTTTTATTTTGATCCTAGTGACACAGTGGATATATAGAGTTTCTATTGTGTTAGTGTCCTGGCTTTTTTTTTAAGCGGACTAACCTCTGTCTATATCGTATACATTTCGACACAAGTGACGAATTGCGCTGCGCCCATCACCTTGAGAAATACAAATGCAAAATACAATTGTTAAGTCTTATGTGTTTATATGACTCTCAAATCTGCTGCTAGAACACACTGTTAGGTGCTCGGCGACCGATTTTCTACTTAAGTAGCTATCCAGTCAACATTTTCGAAATGCCGTTCCAACATGAAAATTCAAAGCGAAAACTTAGTACGACACCTACCACTTGTACTAATAATCTGCTTGTCAGATCCTATCTCGAAAACGACGATTACTCATGAAATAAACATATGTATTAATTATCTGAATTAGATAAAGAGTTATCTTATCTAGTACAAGTACTGTAATTTTATTAAACAAAACATAAGATACCAAAACCGTTTTCAAATGACGATTTATGCATATCAATATTGCCAATATATCATTTCAGTTATCCAATTTCAATCATATGAAATCAATTTAACTTTCGAACGACTCGACTCGATGCAGTGGCTTCACTCTAAAACTAATTTACACTTTCAATGCAGCTGTTATGACATAGCTATGTATATTATACGAACATTGATTTTGAGGTTTTTATCTGCTTTATTGGCTTCAGGCCGTGCTATAGACTAAATAGATTCTTAAAATATACTAAAAAAATTCAGTATAGATTTATGTGTTATTCCAGCAACGAGAAAATTTATTTTTTCTATCATGTCATAACATATTTTAGTGAACTAAAATAACATAAAACCTATTAAATAGAATCAGGCTTTACTTTGCGCAAATCCATATATATTAATAACAAATATTTTATAAAAATGAAGACTATACTAACAATTTATGTGGATCAAACTGATCTTACTTTACTTTTTTTTCCCTCCGCTTCAAATATCTCGCATACTTTTAGGTTGGATACATTGAGGCCAAAAAATTCGGACATTTAAACTCCGTAAAGTTTTGATATTAAGCACCAATCCAAATTAACAAATAATATTTTAAAAAATTGAAAACACCCTGTTTATGATTTTAGTATGTTAATTAATTAGTTTAGATTATTTTTTAATCGTATTAAAATTTGGTATTGAATTTCGTAAAATGCGATAAATTTAAATAATGCGTTGAATGAGTAGCATGCCACTGTTCACGCCGATGTAAGTGGAATGATACTGCACATTGGGTACTTGTAGAACAGGAAGTAAAAAGCTGAAGAACAAGGCCTGTTAATCAAATATTTAAATAACCACCTCATTACCCGAGAGTTAGCGGGTAAAAAGATAAGATTTGCTAGATTTCTTCCATATAGTACTGTACTGAACACAGCCTCCCCCATTATGGGGGGTTTGCCATAATCCCCACGCTTGGCAGGCATCTTGGGGTGTCTTCCTTATAGTAGTAACAGTAATAAAACAATATTCTGTAAATGACCATTATATTACATATAGTTAATATTATGATATCAATATTATCACCTGATATATTTTACAGCCAAAAATTATACGTACCAATACACATAATTTAATTCCTGTCATAAATAAATCATTAAAATTTAAATTTCCCATAAATTAACACCGTTGCCGTCGAACTCAGAACTCCTTCATATTTTAAAAACAATACCATATTTTCACCGATAATTCGTCCAATTTCAAGCTTTATTTCCCAAAACTGTATAATATGAAACTTTCCTCTTACAAGTTAGTTGACTAGTTTGACCGGAATGGTAATTAAAAAGTTTGGCTAATGCTTTTGTTCCCGAGTGTTTTGTGGTTCGTTTACCGTAAATTTCCACAGGTATCATTGGGAATAAGCTTTTTGGAGCATAAAATAATTCTGGGAAATCTAATTATTATAATATATTTAATAATATTGGTTATCGATTAATATTAATCAATATTAATTATTATTGATCAATATTAATTATTATTCATTAATATTTATTTACTTTGCCCGCGGGATACCGGGCTAGAATTTCCACACCCATCTCTACCCGTGGGTGACGTAAGAGGCAACTAAGGGTAACACACCAAAAGCACTGCTGTCCGTGCTCTCTGAGGAACTGATATCTCACACTGCGATCGCCAAGACGCCTGCCAAGCGTGGGGATTATGGCAAATCATCCCATAATGGGAGAGGTTGTGTTCAGGAGTGGACAATCCGGCTGATATAATAATAAAACATATATAAAAAAAAACTTAGTTTGGTTTGCTGTACGAGGGGTTTATGGTTAGAATCTTTCCGGTTTTAACTTCAATGTATGATGTAAAGGTATTTTTCAAATGCTGACTAAGAAATTGATCACAAAGAATAAAACGGCTTGATCTGCCAGTTTTCCTTGAGAGAAAGTCCTGATTCCAGCTTAAGAACGTCTTGCGTCCTCGTTCACGTCATCGCTTTCAACTAATTACATCACATATTATATCCAAGACTAAAATAAATAAATAACATATGTTATAAAAAATTCGTGTTCCAGTATCGCTTCGTTTGCGCTACCTAAGCTGGTTACATCTGTGTTAAAGTTTGCTGTGGTCGTCCTTTTTTTTAGGTTCACTAAATAATTAGGAGTTTTATTAATGTATCCAATCGGCATGTGTTATACAAGTACCACCGCTCGTATTTATGGTCTGTTTGAGTGCATGTTTGCGACACGTGCCTTGATTTATCATTGAGATATCATAATGAAATTAATTATAAATTGACGTGAAACTTATTTTAATACAATGAATTATTTTATAAAAAAATATGCATTGCAAAAAGCAAATTATACATACATACATAGCATCACGCCTCTTTCCCGTAGAGGTAGGCGGAGACCACAGATTAGCAGCAATTAATAAGCTCGAATTAAAATAATTAGACAGCAAATTATAAGCACGAATTATTAGGTATAATTACTGTATGTCAGCGCGGACATATCTCTTTACCTCATGACCATGGAGATGAACGCGCGCGCGCAAAGTAATTTATAATTGCGAATAGAATTTAGAGAAGAAAATATTTTGAATTTATTTCCCACGCTGTTACTGTAAATTGTTAATGCTATTTCCTAAAATAATTATGAGATAATCAGTATAAACAGGTTAAATAAAGAACTAAATTTAAAATACGCCGGTAATCATTACTTACACACTTTTGCTGTCTCAAGTGTGCATGTAAAATAGTATACATCGTTCAACATTTTTCGATGTATTTCATTATCATAATTACAATTACCATTTGGTCCACATATATATATATATAAGCATAAAAATTAACTCACGTGCGTAATGTTTACATAGGAAGAATCCAAACAAAATAAGAAAATCAAATTCGAAAAAGAATACACATTTTTCATCAAACCTAAATACGCTTACGGTAACGAAGCTCGTTGTAATGGAAATGTGTAACGAATTCAAAATTTCAGATAACCCATATGGGTGAATGTCGCTGATTCGACGATTTGAATATCGAACGGCAAAAACGTCGCTTCGATATTCTAATTTTAAAATTCATCATGGTTGCCTTTCTTGCGCATCAGTTGAAGAAGACTGGCAGGCGCCATTTGCTTTTTCTGTCTTTTATAATTTTGTGTGTTTGCAAATGACGTTTATAGAATTAGAATACAAAATATGTATAAGGGGCTCAATGAAGCAGATAAGTAAATTTTAATATCAAAGGTACTTATATATTCAAAGTTATTTATTATAATTTGATAAAAACAATCATCCATGCCTTTTCATAACTATCCGTATCGCAACGACTGCTAAGCTAAAGGAGTGAGGCCCGGTTTTACCAATCTTGGATTTAATTAATACATGGATTTTAATTAAACTGTAAACCACTTAAATATGATAAGCCTCTTTCATCACAAAACGTGAAACATATTAGCAGATATTATATTTTGTTGGATTCCTGTTGTTAAAAAAGAACTTACTTTGGACTTTTACGTAATTTTTATTCTGTATATTTACATGTAAAATTATGACATGTGAAAGCAGCGTGGACAAATAAATAGTATGTAAAGGATTTTTCGATAGGGACGCGCGAACTTTGACAGCGCATTGCGGTAATCTTGGTAAAGTGATGGCTGTCAAATTTGGCATGAACACGAATTTAGTTGTGACTTTTCACCATCCTTTATTATCAGCTGTAGCAAAGCGGCCATATATGTTTATAGTTTATGGAGCTATACCGCCAAATTCGCTGGTATATATTTTTAAATTTGGATTAAATTCTTTCTTCATTTTTTCTCTGTCTATGTAAATACTTCATAAAAGGCAATACCATGCCAAATTAAAAATAATACAACATCATTAGATGTCTATGATTACAAAGGTTATCATATTTTGTCGGTTACTATGAATGTAAAGTTATTCTCGTTAGTTATAGATACTGTAACAGCCGGATCGTCCACTGCTGAACACAGGCTCCCCTATTTAGGGGGTTTTTGCCATAATCCCCACGCTTGGCAGGCATCTTGGGCATCGCAGTGTAAGTTGGCAGTTCTTTAGAAGGCGCTGCTGCCCACCTTCCAGTATTATCCATTGTTGAGTGGGATGCCGGGTCAGAATTGCACCTCCCCATATCATCTAACGGGTGTCGTAAGAGGCGACTAAGGGAAAAAATGTTATATATATTGTGGTAAAATTGGCCATAAGATGGAAACCATGAAGTACCTGAATGTCTTCAACGTCATATGTCTCAAAAAGATGTAAAGACAAAGTTATACCAGAATAAATTTACACATTTTTTTTAATACTTATATAGAAAAACAAAGTGGCTGCCTGTTTTTTTCACGTCAGGTGAACTTTGTATTTACTATCATGATAAATTTAAGAACCAGCAGTACATTGAGACTAATAACTCTTTAAATACATCATTAAGTCAATTATATAATTTATTTGTAGCAAAATCTGATATATATTTGCTGTATATATTTGCGATTACGTACCTACTACCTATACATATTTGTTAGTAACTGAAACTGTTATAAAATGATAGAATTCAATAAATAACAACCTTGGTAAGTAGCAAATGCGAATACTTTAATAATAACAAATATATCAAAACTATTTTAATAAAACATAAAATATATATTTAAGAAAAACATTTAAGAAATATAAGAATATAACCTGTGACAATTCCGCCTAAATTTCCTGTAAAATCAACGCGACCTGAAAAACAACAAAATTTAGATTTGTGGCCCTTTAGTTTTAAGCTTAGCTTGAAGAGTCAAGACCTCCTGAGTATGCTTAGTGTAGATACAAAACGTGTCGAAAACTATTCCGATGTGGTTACATGGCATTTAAGACGTCACGTTGGCATTATAGAGATTATTTTTTATACATTTCAAATAATTTTCTAAATATTAATTCAATGTTTTTTAAGATATTATTAACTGTTGTCTTAGGTTTACGCGATTATTACACATTGTAATTAAGCAGCTCTAAACGGTTTAAATCGAGTATATTTATCATTATTTTGGATAAGTGACCACGATCACTGCAAAGTGTTTGAAACGTCGGGACAAAAATAATGATAAATATTCGCGATTTAAACCGTTTAAAGTTGTTTAATTATTGTATAATTAACTGTCTTATTTTTCATAGACGATGCTCTGGTTTTTCAATTATCAGATAAAAGATAACGAATTGATATAATTCTAAACGACCAAAGTTTAAACAATTACATTTTCTTATAAAGAACCAACGGCAACGTTCAGTATTTTAATTTTGGTTTGTTTTCATTGGTGAATCATTTGGAATAGTATAATCTCTGATGTTTGAACAACCGGGGCAGGACTGTGCCTAGAGCTTTTATCACTCTTGTAGGAAAAAAAATACTTTTAGATAAATTCAATATATTATATATATAGATAAAGTATTCTCTACTTTATAAAATCTATACATTAATTAAACTAGAGAAAAGAAAAGAAAGAAACATTTTATTAGGTACTTACACAATATAAGACACAGAGCCGATATCTAATAAATAATTAATTATAGTAGAATTATAATATTCAATTTTATCATTTAGGGTTTTAGTTTTATTACCGGTTTATCCTGATAGGTATTTACCCCTATATAGTGAGATTCTATAGAATCTCGCTCGAAGCTTAATGTCGTGCTAATGGTTTTGTCATTATTTTCTTTGCCACTTTCCGCAGTATTTCTCTTTTCTCCAGCCACTTTCATAGTATTGGGAAAGCTAATGCCGGATTTCAGAGCTTTCAGTGGCGAGTATAATATTATTCTTTTTTATTTAATCTTGGTAAGCGTACTTTTTGCACGAATTGTGATATAAACCGACTTGCATAGGGATAATTTCTTTGACGCAAAGAAAATAATAAAATATGATGAAGGTTTTAACGTAATTTTTAAATAAATGTAAACATTTTTTATAGCCGCCGATTCAACACTACAATACAAAAAAATTTCAATACGATTTCAACCACTATAACATGCTATGCTTATTATTAGCAATTACTTCGGTCAGATGACCGAATGAAAAATGATGAATTCCAGTAGTCTGGTCGACGGCCGCACCGTCTACTATGGTGGTTAGGACAGTAACATTGAAGACCAAATTAAGTTATACACTATTCGCATATCGATGGTCAGTCTCGATGGCCAAGCGGCACACGGTCTATAAAACCAAATGGTACTTTTTCGATTCGTGGAATGTTCGAGTTAAAAATGCTATGCTCTAAATATTTGTAAATATTATTGTTAAATATGTAAGCATATAACAGGACTTATTCATTATCAAAACCTTACTGTTAATTTCAATTATAAATATTATAATTGAATATAATAAGATGTCAATAATGGTATTTAGAAGAAATATGTGCCTTAGAATGAGCACCATGCCACTAATCACGCGCAAGTAGGCTCTTTATTATGTTAACAGACGATAACTCATTTGGTATACTGCCAGTTGAGCATTTCAAAGAACGGTTGACGTTAGGTAAGTGACTGGCTCTAGAACTTGCTACAATATGTTCGTGTATCGTTCTTGTATTGTCTTTCCTACGTGAAGTATTGGTAGGATTATGATATAGTTTCCAAAATATGACTGTTTTATTTAAAGGGTAAAATATTATAATGAATTGACCTATCATCAAGAAAAACAAGTGCCTAAAAGCAAAAGCAACCAAAAACGTCCCTTTGCCATTTCCCTAAAAGCATAATCCAATACGAGCCAGTAGTTCATATAAAAAGGTCTCATGGAAACTTTTGCGAAGACAATATTTATGTATTCAAAGCACTGACAAAGTAAATTGGACCGTCTGAGACGCAGAACAGTACGCAAACTCAATAGAAGTTTAATATTTGGGCTGTAGCACACATTGAAGCGAATTGACGCGGGTTTAGGCTGTGTTAGCTATGCAGTTAAGAGGGCAACTTCCCGAATTTGGTCACTTTAAAGGTGAATGCCACTTCATTAGTTGGACTCGTATTTCCTATTTGGTATTATAATCATATAATATATGTTATCTATGGATGTTTCAGCAATGAATTTTTGATAACTGCAAGCATCGCTAAAATATTCTTAATAAATCCGTCAACATAGTCGACCGAATGGAATAGACATCCGGCGCAAAATCGGAGTACACGGGTTCGATTTCCGTCCGGAACAAGAAAATTGTCTCCAATAATTTATTGATGTGATTTTCGCTCAGCATATGATAGTGCTTGTAATCTTTATTTAGAAATTGTCTTGGTATGTAACTGAGAACTGGTGCGTGATTCATTACTGACATAGTTAATAGTTCGCATCTTTGTGACGAGTCCAGTCCACTAAAAGCTGGCTTGGATATAATGAAAGGGATTCCACACTAGGTCCTTTGATCTTAACAAAATGCTTTATGTGTAACATAGCAGAATAAAATTTGTTTTTGGAGACATCTTATTGTAGTCTACTACTCGGTTCTTAGTTAAAGATAGCATAATCATTATCATCATAGTAATGACAGTGACCATAATATTTTATGTAGCATTATTTTATTTATTTATACACAAGACAGTATACAATAAAATTGAAAATAGGACTAAAACTAATACAGTTTTGAGCTGATGTATTCCACAAATTTGTGTAATTATATAAACAGAATGAAATAGCCGGATAATGTTAATTTATAGACATTACGTTTTACCGAATACACACAACTGCGAAAACAAATTTCAAATGTGTGTGCGCTCAGCACTAACTACTGATGTAAATTGCCAGTTGGAGCAACCAGACTCACCACAGAGGTTGTATCTGGTCTGTTTATTTTGGGTTTAGTATAAAGGATATCTTTCAATACATTATTGTATGACCTTAGCTTAGCAGTAAAAATGTCGATTTTATCGTTGTTCTTAGCCAGTTCATTATACTGCCGAGCCATCCTTATCACGGGATTATAGAAAGAGATGGCTCTTTTATAAATCAGTAAAGCAAAATTAGGGGTGTCTACTACGGAGTGAATTATTTTGTAAAGGTAAACGAAGTCAAAATAGTTTCGCCGAGTTTCTAGCCTTTGGACAGTAAATTTGATCAGCATCGTATCATAGTCAAGATTGGAACGACCAAGTTGTTGACGGTAGCATAGCATTTTTAAAAAAATTCTTTGTACCCGCTCAACTACATCAATATGCACTGGGTAATGTGGAGACCAAATAGGGATGCCATACTCTAAAATGATTCTAACAAGAACAAAAAAAAAGATAAAGCATGGAACGTGGGTTTGTAAAGGCTTTTGAGGATCTGAAAACAAATCTGATGAGTTGTTTGGTTAAAATAATAGTTAAAATAACGGTACTATTTTTGCTTGCTTAGCTCCAAACTCAGCGTCCATAGGAGTTGCAATTAGTTTTTAATTTGTATAGCTGCACGTCACATTATAAAAATAGACACAAAGAAAAAACACAAATTATCAAACAAAAGCCGAAGAAACAAAAGACCTACATCTAACTAAAGCGAGTTCGTTCGGGGAAGTACTGTCACTAATCATATCTACCGCCAAGCAGTAATGTTTACATTACTGTGTCCCGGTTTGAAGGGTATAGGTGCTGGTGAAATTACAGGCTCATGAGACTTAACTACTTTATGTATCAGGGTGATGAGCGCAGAGACGTTCGATTCTTGTGACGAAGTGCATTAGTTATAGGCAGATGTTACCGCTTAATACGAGGTGCGCTTCGTCCTTTTTTCATCGCGATAGCTTAATTTTTTTTTAACAAAAAATGGAACCGACTTCTACACCCAAAAGTGTGAAATAACTTGTTGAATCGGTACCATGATAGTTCTAAATTACCTATTATCACAATACTGTGCGCAGGGTAGCGTACCGACTTTGACAAGTTATTTCACACTTTGGGGTGTTGAAGTTGGTTCCAGTTTTTGTTAAAAAAAAACACTCTTTTTAGTGACCCTTGTTACGTACGGATCGATTGTCATTCATTGTCAACGACTATATAATCAAGATGGGTAAAGATTTTTCAGTTATTTATGTGTAACTCAAAAATGGCTTAACCGATTTTGATAAAATTTTAATGGAACTAAACGACAAGCATCAGCTTTCAAACAACAAAATAATTTTTAAAATCGGTTCACCTAGTCAAGATCTCAGAGGTATCATGTTTGATAACTCAGAAAAAAAAACAGACGAATCGACAACCTCCTTCTTTTTTGGAAGTATGTTAAAAGAAATCTAACCTAGCTTTCAACATATATTCTATACTTTAAAACCTGGTAAAAGAAGTAGATTTAGCCAGACGCTGCAATGCTTTAGAATAAAGACTCAGTGATTTTTTTAAATACATTTTATGAGATATGATCAATAATAATTTTACACGTATTCAGCTTTAATGTTGATCTATTCGTATGTAAAACTATTTTCATCATGTGAATATATTATTATAAAATATTAATGCTAGTATGGTATTATCCTTGACTGCAATGTTTCAGAATATTTTTCTTGTTTTATTCTAAACGTATATTTGTCACGTCCTTCGACCCAACACACACTATGTGACAACGGCTTTGCTACATTTTGTAGTCCGACGTGTTATATTCTACGTGTGTACTTAACCTTATCTAGAACTTTGAAGTTTTCTTGGATAGGAATAATAGAAACGTGCGATATACGATTCGAAATTTTATAGGAGTATTTTTTCTTATAGTTTGATTTTTGGTTGATGCGTGTAAAGCGTCGCTTGGAATCCTCGAGGTCCTAGATTCGGCTCCCGTGTCCCGGTCTGTTATTGAGATTTTTTTTTACTGAGTATTTTGTTTTGAGGCAGGTACTTTTGCCCCGCAGTTGCTCACAGACTCGGTCCCTAACAATTAGGTACATGGAACCTAAGATAACTGTCAGTTTTACAAAAATAAACGCTTAGACAATTTCGCCTCTGACAAGCCTGTCGCCTACGTAATTCAAACAAATATTGTAGTTTTTTATAATATAGTTATTAGACATTTAAAAGAACGGCCCTAAGTTTCATGCTCGTTCTTCTCGCAGTAGCTATATATATTTTTTTGCCCAATATGGCATTACAATGTAGAATATTTCAATAATAAAATTTGTAATAGATTTTCATAAGAGCATCGTAGACGCCTTAACTGAATAAATGATTTTTATTTCGACTCGGAACGTGAATGTATACACACTTCTGTTCCCTTTTGGAGATTCAATGGCACGATGATTTATGATGATAAGATATAATAATGAATTAACTTTATATTGATTACAAATGGGACGCATAAACTAAAAATCATAATGTTGATAATATTTGCACGTCTGCCTATACAGGCAGAATGGATCAAAACTAATTTAAGATGTTAAATGTTTTCTTATTCCAGCAAGGTAATGGTTGTATTTATACAAATACTGATTGACATAATACAGCAAGTAGATAACCCGCTTATTATCTTCAAGAACATTAAAATGATATGCAACTATGTGTTGCGTTTGCTTCTTGAGATTCCAAATGTTTGGTCAAAATTTTTTTTTTTTATTGCCTATAGCCTAGCCTTTGACCACTATCTCACCTGATGGTAAGTGATGATGTGGTCGAAGATGTCGTTCAGGCAAGCCTAGAATGACTGGCTCTCAAGGATAGCTGCCGGAACACACCGTTAGGTGCTTGGCGACAGATTTTCAACTTGAGGGTGGTAGCTAGCCAGGGCATTCGCAAAATGCCCTACCACCATGCAAATTATGTTTACATTGCTGTTTAGTGGCTGATACTGTGATGATACAAATTCAAAACTTTTGCCACACCGAGAAACATATGTGTGTATAGTACACAGTTTGACATTTTGACGATGTTTCGATATCAGAAGTTACAGAGAATTATTATTAACACAAGAAAAGATATTTCAATTTCTTGGTTATTGTAATAAAAAATAAACATCTAACAATAACACGGCGACTACAATGAAATCATTTGAGCAACCCAACTGAAGTAGCATGCTGTCAGCATCTCTCTATTGGAATGCAATGCTAATTCATTGACCTTTATAATTGCCAGCATTCTTGTCACGCGTCGTATAAACCAAGCTGTTTGTTATGTTTTGACAAATAGAATGAGTTCCCCTAAATTAATGTTGTAACTTAGTAGAAATTTTGATCATTTAATGTATATTTGGATATAGTAGAATTGAAACTTTAATTAAGGTGGTAACGTGAATACAAAAATAAATAATACAATATTGTCAATGTAATGTCAAGTAGGCAGCCAAATATAGGTATATAAAATGGTTTAAAAACTTTTAACTTTTATAAAAGAAAGTGCTTAATTACAAATCACAAAATAACGAATCCGCAGAGCTTACGTTATAGCAATAATACAAATATTAAAAAAGTCGTTAATCATTATAAGTTTGTTTATTATTTTGAAGCAGTGATGGCTCAGTGGCATTGCCTATGGACTGCCGCGCAGCAGGTCCATGGTTCGAATCCTGCCGCGGGCTTGAGCTTCACCGTATTGTGGAAGGGTATTTTGCGAATACCCGCCTGGCTAGCAACCACCCTCAAGTAGAAAATCTGTCGCTGAGCACCTAACGGTGTGTTCTGGCAGCAGTCTTTGAGAGCCAGTTAAATTACAAGCACATGAGATTTAATAACTATGTCTCAAGGTGACGGGCGCAGTGCAATTCGTAATGTGTGACGAAATGCATCTGGTATAGGCAGAGGTAAGTCCGCTTAACATCAGGCGGGCCTCGAGCTTGATATGTCACAATAACATAAAAAAAAATAGTAATTGTAAAATACGTTATAACGTTGATTTGTTTACTATGAGTTGATTTGTTTGCAGTGAGCTTTTCAGAAACCATAATACATCTAAACTGTATCGCGTCGTTTCTACTGTTTAACAGTCTTAAGCGACGCCTGCATCTGAACTCAATTGTAGGACATACGTACTCGTACTTTTCAATTAGCTTCAAACTCGACTATTCTAAAATTGTATTTCTGTATTATCGCCCTAAAAGGGTTTAACAATTGGAACGAAAGTATAAACTTTTGCTATGAATGACTCACTACGATAGTTCCATATTTCTTCTATTCCATACTAATATTCTTCCCTGTCATGGATCGCAGCGTTCGGAAACCGCAGACGAAGCCCGGTTAGAAAACTATCCTGAAATATTTTTGTCGGAATCAATACAGTTCCCAGCGACAGATGTTGCAATATACTGGTTATTTTACTTGTGTAATGGGCGATATTGTTTGGGGGTAGTTGTGACATCTTGTGGGAAATTATTGTTGAGGGGATTGAGATTGTCATTACAGCAAAAGATACCTATTAGGAACAGAAGGAGCTTTTTGTTATTGTTCTTACGAAGTGCTGCGTAGATAGCCCGATACCTCTACATTATTAGACCACATAAAACACTCAATAGGAGTTTTTTAATGTTAGTTATTAATTAAGTCCATAATTTAATTTGATCCACAAACCTTACAGATTTACGCAATTCAAGATAACAACGTTAGGACATATACGGGATGCCGCTGATATTGTGTATCTGCATAGAATTATGAATGGCAAAATTGATAATCCTAATTTACTTTTCAAATTAAATCTGGTAGTGCATCGATCATCTAGTTGACTCCAACATAGAATGACAATTTGTCTTGACACCTGCAATGCTATGTTTGCTAGGAACTCTCAACACTATCGAATGTTCGGCTTGTAACAAGTTATGTCATGATTTGGATATTTTCGATTCATCATCTGAAAATGTAAAAAGATTTTACTTTCATAAATAATAGTGTAAACAAAGTACAATATATTTTACAAATTTATTGGAGTACAAAATGTTTTGCCCCGGGTGGGAATTGAACCCGTGACCTTCCGATTTCGCGCCGGATGCCTAAATCGCTCGGCTATCGGGGGGTCGGCTATTCCTCCCGAAATTTCGTGCTCCAATTGTATTTCTTTAACCGTCATAGGGGACAGACTACTAGTCTTCATCTGATCGAAAGACGTGTTTTTTCAAACACTTAACTCTCGGAATGATGTCGCTAACCTTCTATATTTCTAAATATTATTGACGCTTAGCACGCGGTAGTGCTTGTAATCAATAATATTTAGAAAGTAAAATATACTAATAATGTTTAATACTTATATTCTCATTTCTTATATTCTGTATCGGCAGTGGGCATGTAGTGTTAATCTCGAGGATGTACATTTAACAGCAGGTACATATTGTTATTTTCTTCTTGGTTTTTTAAGTAAGTGTAGTGTCCAGTTTGAGAACCAATAATAAAAACAACCTAATTTTATTCTAACCTTAGTATAGAAGTTATTGGTAATATTCAAATTTTTAGAGATACAAGTGTCAAAAGGCATCCTTCAACACATTAAAAAAACATACTGATAGAATGTATTGTCCCGTATTCCTGAACTACACTCTGTGCTTAATCTGGATACATAAGTTAATATAAGTAGATATTGTTTTCTATAACATTGTTTCAGTTAATATGATGACTGGATCTGCAATTACCTGATTGGATCCGAGTGAGCTCTACACCAGCACTACGTTATTCGCTTTATTAACCGACTTAAAAAAATGAAGTTCTCAAACGTCTCTATTTTTTTTTTTATTGTTTGTTACCTCAGAACTATTTACTGGGTGAACCGATTTTTATGTTTATTTTTTTATTAAAGAAAGCTGATACTTGTCGTGTAGTCCCATTCAAATCTCACCACAATCGGTCAGGCCGTTTTTGAGGTACACTTCGATAACTGTTTTTTTTTTTCCTATCTTGATGATATAGTCATTGCCAGTGAATGACCATCGATTCCATAAGTAGCAAGGAACACTAAAATGGGTGAAATATTTTTTTTACCCTAAAATGGAATTGACTTCTACACTCAAATGTGTGAAATAACTTGTCGAAGTCGGTACCATCCACACAATATTGTTATAATAGGTACTTTCAAACTATTATGGAATCGACTTCAACAAGTTATTTCACACTTTTGAGTGTTGATGTTGGTTCCATTTTTAGGTAAAAAAATGTTTTTCACCCACTTTAGTGTCCCTTATGCAACGGTTATCAAAATAATACCAATCTTATTAATGTACTGCAACAATTAAGAGAAAAAGACGTAGGAGGCGACTAAGGATAAAATACCTTTAGATGGATAGCATGCAGCTTTGTGAAGAACTGCTTTTTTATACTGCGATTTGCAAGCCGCCTGCCAAGTTTAGGGATTATGGCAAACTACCCTTTAATGGGGGAGGCTGTGTTTAGTAATAGATAACTTGGCTGATACAGTACAGTACATTCTCAGAGAACGGTGCGTTTTACGTAATAGCGTATTTTTTAATATAGTAACAAGTATATTGAGTTATATTCAAAAAGATGCTGATTGAGTGTCATTTTAGATTATAGCCCAATAATACGCCAGCATAATTTCTAAATTTAAGAAAATCAGAAATTTGTAATCGTTCTTGAAAAAACAAAGATTTCCTCAAAAACGGTACTTGCGTTCCCTTCAGACGATAAATTTAAACAATTTCCTATGAAACTGCGCTGCATTTCCTTACCTTAATGCATAGTGCAGTCTAAAAAATAACTTTTATCATTCCTACCTCTTTATTTCAACGTGTTAAGTTTGAAAATGCTTCAAAAGTGGAGAAATCGTCCAAGTGTTATGGAGTCGTGCATTCGCAGTCTTCTCGAAATGGCCAAAAGCTGACATTATGCAAAATTCAAGAACTGCACGCTCGTAATACATGAGCTCAATGCACAGTTACGGCGTAAAGCAAATAGGATTCCCTCATTGAAAAAAAGGCTAAAAGGACATTAAAGTGAAATATGGAGCGCTTTTGACGGCAAATTGTTTTGCAATTTGAACTGTAACTTTTAGGAAACTGTGACGTATATATATATATATATATATATATATATATATATATATATATATATATATATCGGCGCTAGGTACTTGTGACCAAAATGCTGGCATATACTTATCACAGAGGATATGCATTGCCATACAACGTGGCAATGCGGCCAGCATTTTGAGAACACTGTCTAATGGTAGCGGAATATTGGATTAGTTTTGTAGTAATTTTAAGTTTTTTTTTAGTTAAATATGTTAATATTATTACTTAATTATGAATAAAAGTTCCGTTTTTATATGTATATATTTATTAGCTTTCCGGGCGCGGCTCCACCCGCGCGTATGTCGGTTATCGCGCAAAAACATTAACATCTTTTTGCGCAGTTAGATAAAAACTATCCTATGTTTTTTCCTGGGTCTCTAAATATTTCCATACCAAATTTCATTCAAACCGGTCCAGTAGTTTTGGCGTGAAAGCGTAACAGACAGACAGACAGACAGACAGAGTTACTTTCGCATTTATAATATTAGTATTGATTTGATGGGACAGGAGAGCAAATGAGCTGGCGGCTCACGTAAAGGTAATATAGTTACGATGTGTACATGTGTAACTGTAACTAATCTTTTGGTATTTTCTTTTTTTTGTGTTTGAAGATTTTGAATAGCTTCACACGTCCATTACATACTATTTTTAATTCACTATAATATACTCCTTTTGTTCTATTTATAAGATTATTTTGAAGTTACCGAGTTAATAGTTAGATAAAGTATATAGCTAGTTTTTGTCTTGTCTTCTTTCATTCGATAAGATAATGAGGTATCAAGGTATTTGAAATTTAAAAAAATATTGTCCGTATTTTTTTTACAGTCATTAGACACCAATTCAATGATCATAGGATCATGTGCATTGTTTTCTAATTACTGTTCAAAAAGAACTCACCGCTGAAGTAGTCAAACATATTAAAACTGTTAAAATGTATTAGTTATTTTAAAAACACATGTCTGAATATCGCGTTTTCAGTGATCAAGAACAAAAGTTTAATTTGTGGCTTCAAATCCTATTAAACAATGTATGATAGTTGCACAGTTCGGCAAAGCAGGTTTCGGATCGTGAAAGAAAATTGAGGATAAAGACGTTGTCATAAAAACTAACGTAAAATGTCATGATTATTAACAAAATATACCGGCTAGCACTCATAGTGTTTAGTCGAAATCTCCGACCGGTGTTAAAGCAGTAAAGATGCCCATTCTCAAGGAATGCGGGCAGCTTCGAGGGCTACTAGACGCACACTGTCCGCATTCCTTGAGAATGAGCATCTTTATTGCTAGAGATTTCTACTAAACACCGTGAGTGCTAGCCGGTATATTTAGTTTATAAAGACGTTGTAAAATCTTTTCTCTAACAAAAATATAAAGTGCATGCAATGGGCTTGGAAATGCAAAGCGAATAGCTATTCATAGCAGAATTTTGTATCCCCTGGCCCTGTTACAGTGGTGCAACTTGATACTTAAACGTCTGTCACCTGCCTTATTAAAATTCTATCTCAACGCCTTTTAGATGATCCTGCCAGACCAGTCACTTGGTAAGATAGGCTAAAGACACAAAAAAGTCTTGCTGTATTTGTCGGAAGGCGGTAGGTACTACAGTAAGGTACTTACTGGTTCATCCGAAAGGTACTCCTTGATAGGGGTCATTATTCACGTCGCCATGATAAAGCCCTCGAAATTATTCAAGAATCGGTGAGTCTCTCGGTAGCTAGAACAAAAAAAGGTTTGACCACGAACAAACGACACGTCCATTTTGTTAAGGAAGGGTTATCTACACTACAAATTCCAATCGGGCTCTATTGATGGACAAGTGTGAAAAACACAATAAAATTCTTAAGGATGTTGGTATTTCGTCATTCAGACCAGATATATTTCTTTACTAGAAAAATCTAAGACGTATAGTACTTATAGAACTTAGTGTCGTGGGAAACAAACATACCTATAGACCCCACAATAAAAACACACAAATACTTTGAGTTAAGAAATGATTTAACCAAAAACGGTTATGTAGTTAATTTATATACTGTAGAAGTCCGAACAAGAGGTATACCAGCGAAATCCCTATATAACCTACTAAAAGACCTAGGCATGTCAAGAACAACCGTAAGTTCCATCCTAGAACGTGTATCCAAGGCGACGTTAGTAGGATCTTACCAAATTTGGTTAGACCTGTCTAATCAAATTTGGTAAGATCCTCAAGCGGAGGAGAGGAGACTCAAGCGGTAGAGGGGAGCATTGATGACAACTTAAAGGGGGTTCCATAACCCTACTCTCTGAGTTGTAAGTCCCAGGGGCATGTAACTTGGGCCTCCTCTTCTGCAATGCTATGAACCCGGTACCCGCACGATGAATTCATGGAAGGCTAAGTTATTCGTCTCATGTAGCAAAATGTTATATAATATCAGCATTGGTCTTAAACTTTTTTCTTGAAAGAGTTGTATTTGACATAATATGCTACTATAGCCTATTTATTCACTAACTAAAGGTAAAGAAAAAATGTTTCAATACATTTTACCAATTGATAACGATTAAATCCACTCATTTCATATAAGGTATTTGGTAGTTGATTCCGACTGAAACCTAGACACCTAACTTCAAACAATATAGGTACTCATAACAAAAGTAAAGACATACAACATGTGAATAAAAAATACCGTTTACTTATATAAAGTTTACGAGTCTCTTGCAGCTGTCAGTGTCTTAAATTTTCATACCAAAACTTAGACGATACACCTTAGCTTCTTTACTTGTGCTCTTTCACAGCCATCTCATCTTGTATTCATGTGGACTTCACGATGCAAAACTCACGTGACTTAATGTGACAGGGTCGCATGACAGTGAGTGCTCTTTTGGGGAAAATATTATGAATGGATGATCACCATTTTTTTTTTGAAGCGCGTATGGAAGTTTGCTTATCCATTCTTACCTATTAGCTAAATTAAGCTACGTCCGCAGCGGTCATGACTGGGATGTGTGACTGCTAGTGACATTACTATTAAGCGCTTCCGTGCTTTGGAGGGCACATCAAGCTGTCGGGACCGGTTGTTGTCTTAGGATGAGAGTCGTTATAGCATAATTATAGTAGGAATAATAGTAGAGGTACAATAATTGATGATTTTTATCAAAAAATGTTACGAAATGGACAGATCTGTACTGTTCTGTGTCAGTCGAATCGTCTACTGTTGAACACATTCTTCTCTATTTTGTCAGGGGTTTGCCTTAATCCTCCTTTTGGCAGGCGGCTTGGGGATTACAGTGCAAAATATCAGTTTTTCAGAAGGCGTCGCACCCAGCTTCTGGTATGTTCCCTACCACAGAAAGTATTGGAGACGCCGAGTGAGAAGTGTTCCCCGCTCAACATTTTATTGCAATATATAGCTTTTTCAGTAAGGAAAGGAGAGAGTTCTTTAACTCAGCCACTCTCCATAACTCACACCGGTTCCAGCAGCTGCTATCCAGCTAATGAAAAATTCCGGTTTTCTCACTCACCATATATTTTTCCCGGAGTGTGTCGTGTAGCGAAACCATTACTTGGGGAAATGCAGCTGTTACCCCCAGAATGCAATAGCTTTGGATATTTACTTGTTCTTGCAGGCTTAAGTATATTGGGTTGTTCGGTTCGGATGGTATTTCTTGGTTTGTAAGATTTCATAAATTTTGCTTTGTACAAAGGTGTAAGTATTGTTTTGGCGCGCGGTGTAATTTTCTTTGTAGCTGCAATATTACAACTTATTGCACGGAAGAATTTATTTTAACCAAATATGCAACAATAATATTTTGATTAAAAATTAAAAATCCAACTGCAAATTGACTATATTTATTATGCATTTAATCGTCCCATTCAAATTGAAACTGCAAGTTATATATAATTATGGAATCGTTTCTTAAAAGTCTTCATCTTGATACCCCATTCGATGAGTTTAGGAGTTTTTTTATCTCACAAAATGGCGTCTAAAATTCACCAGTTTTTTTACTTATTTATGTACCTAGTGTTACCTGCGTTAGTAAGACGAATCTAATGATATTTATACACTAAAATCGGTTTAGCCGTTTAGAAATTACGGTGGAATAAAGGAAATCACAAACATACATATATACCCAAAACCTGAAAATAAAACACTCCTTTTGTTAGGCAGTCGTGTAAAAACAGTGCAGTTCAAACGCTTACTTATTGATTTTGTTGCTACTCGTGTATTTGACTAACAGTTGTACTTGATGTGAGTTGTACGTAAAACTCGAGATTCGCAGAAGAGTCAGGCCTGGCTCACTCCGTACTTTAGGTACAAAGTTACAGGTACATTGGCGTTAGTTAAGGTATGTACTATATAGTAGGTATGTACTAGTAAGTATGTACGTTATTATATTTTTTTTTTAGTAAATAATACGGGATAACTCTCGTGAATCAGTCAGATAGCTCCGACTATAGTTTCAACCACATTCGGTGGTCTTTTTCAATGAGAGCTCGGGACGCCCGCGTTGACGTCTCGCTTAGCACTGTTATTATATATTCTCTTTATTCCACCATAATCTTTAAATGCATTTATATTGAAGCAGTGATCGCTCAGTGGCGTTGGCTATGGACTGCCACGCAGCAGGTCCATGGTTTGAATCCCGCCGCGAGCTTCAGCTTCACCGCATGGTGGAAGAGCATTTTGCAAATGCCCGTATGGCTAGCGAACACCCTCAAATAGTAAATCTGTCGCCAAGCACTTAACGGTGTGTTCGCGCTGCAGTCCTTGAGAGCCAGTGAAATTACAGGCACATGAGACTAAGCAACTATGTCTCAAGGTGACGGGCGCAGTGCAATTCATGACTTGTGACGAAATGCATCTATTAGGCAGAGGTTAGTCCACTTAACATCTGGTGGGCTTCGAGCTTGTTCCGTCACAATAACATTTGTTGTACCTAGTCAGGCGAGCATTCTCAAAAAACCGAATCAACGCTAGCTTTGAGTGTTTAAATCCTAGACTCTTTGCATTCTAGTTGATCTTTACTATAACCGGGCCAAAAAAGTCGAATAACATAACTTTGCGATTGAAATATCACGAACGTTTGCAGTATCTCTCAAGCAATGTACCAGGCGTTCAGCACCGCTAGAAGCTAACCACGACATTGGCTGGTATCTCGAAGTGTCGGGTCTGTTTACCTCCGTGCAATATAGCGCCGCAATTTACTATGTATGAGGCTTCTATGAGGCTCCTACGTGCTTTAAACTCGGAAGTTAAAGGTTTTCGACACTTTTCAGAGCGGGAACAGTCAATAATGGAGTTTTACGGACTTCACTTTACAGAAGAGTTATTTTAAAGTTTACATTTTGGATACCCTAGATCAGATAATATGAACAAGAAAGCCATAAGAAGTATGTACCACTTATTAGACAAATAGAACGACCTACATTTGGGTTCAGCGGTCGATACAATTTGTAAACCAATTTTAATAAGGGAGGAGTTCTGAAACTGGTCGGAATCTTTCTAGTAAATACACAACGCAGGTCCTAGTCGGTTCTTAATAAGTTAATTGGAGGTTCTAAGTCTAACTGTCTCTTTTTTTTATGCGATTAATGCTAAGTTTTTTATGTGATTAATCTGCCAATTGTGAATTGATGTTATTGATTATTTTTTATGTGTGGTTCGAGTAGGTCGTACTTTAGAGGAGATCTTATGAAAATTTTATTTACATCGGCTTAGTTTTGTCTGAGGAACACTCAAATAACTTTAAAAAAGTATTTGCCAATAACATACCTGGATAACATGGCAATTGCAAGTCTGGACGATGCTGACCAGTATTCTGAAATAAGAATGAGTGACAATGTTTCGAAAATGATTTTGATTTGACACTGAAAAGTGTGAAATGAAATGTGTGAAAGTCGGATCATGAAAATATGAGCTCAGAATAATTTTCAATCAGCACGTGTACCGTCAACTAGTTATTTCATATTTTTGCAGTGTTATAAGTTGTTTACGTTTTTATTTAAAAAAAAATATTTAGTCAGAGGTTACCACTTAACATTAGGTGGACCTAGTATGTGTTGCGTCACAATATATATAGTACTTTCATAAATTCCAAACCAATGTGATAATACTTCCAAACACAATTTATCACAAACTTGTACGATTTCAAACTAGTACTTTTCGCCTCGAAGTCTCTTGCCAGACCATCGGATGGACTGACTGGTTCCTTCCTCCAGTATTTTTCCCTTCAAAATGCAATAGTGTTAAACCTTTCTGATTGGTCGATCAAGCTCAACAGTGATTGGTCGATTTTGAACAACCGACCACGTGATCCTGTGCGTGTTGCCACTATTTAAAATACCGAAATATTGAATAAAATATTGGTTCAGATAAGGCATTCCGACCTGTGCCGCCACGCCGTGCACACCTGTCTACAGCTCCGCCAGTATCTCCCAGTGAGACCGCAATAGTCCCCGCACTATTGCCGTCTCACTCGGGTCATCGTTCCGACGCTAGTTGCAGACCAGTGCCTTGGAATACGCAGTCCTGACGAAGTTTTTGTTTTGTGTGCAGAAGCTGAGCAGCCGCCGAACGCCGAGCAACGCGAGCTACGAGCTCGCCGTGCCGTCGCGCAGAGGCGCTCTAAGACGTCTGGCATTACCACCTACCCAGTCCCTTGTTTCGGACGAACAACATCATATCGGGCTGGTGGTCTTGCTTCGACCGCACTTTTCGGTGCGCATTTCACCACTTTACTATCCGACACAACATAGTAACAGTCGCGTAACAACACACTTTGTGCTGTTAAGCGACGTCGTTCAGGCGTGGGGTAGCGTCAGCCAAACCCGTCTGAACGATCAAATCCGCCATTTGCTGCGGTCGCAGTGTGACACCCTACGGTGACAACGGCCACTGTTGTTGTTTTGGTTTAACCTTGCACCGTGGCCTTTCCCGCTTCACGGGTCAGCCGAAGCAAGCTGGGCTCCGGAATTCTGGCCTTGGGGTCGCCCCTAGTCAAACCCGGAGTAGCGCTTAGGAGCACCCCTCTCCGCCGAGAAAAAAGCTCGGAGAGGGTACACAACTAGGGCACACCGTAGGTACACACTCCCTCTCACACAGTGAGCTCACAAGGTGTGTGAGGGAATTCAAACCCTGGATAGGGCGTCCTGAGTATTCCCCTCAGGATGCAGTCCCGTCCCTCTAACGGTGAGGTGCAGGTCCTTCAGACCTTCGCCCTCCGCCACCCCGATCTATACGTTGCACATATGCAACTCCTAGAAGAGGAAGAGAATGCCCGCTTCACGGACACTCTCATCGCTCCCTCCGGGACTTCAAACCCGGAGGCCAACGTCCCTCCTCTGACCCGGTCCTTCTCAGAGGACAGTCCGCTTTCGCCCGCTCCGGGCCCAGACAACAGACGCACGGTGGCAGCCCCTCCCCGTGAGAGGTCTCGCTCGCGCTCACCGATCGGGAGGCCAGCGAGCACCCGTCCCTCCATCGCCGTTGTAGAGCCCACTTCGGACTCCGAAGCGGAGATGGAGGTAGATCCGAGTCGCGCCTTACGCACTGACTCGGACTCAGATAACGACGGCTATACCGTCGTAGATAGAAAGCGCAAGCGTGCTCCTAAAGCCGCTAGTTGCGCAACTTCCGCCCCTCCCGCCAAGGCACCCGCTAAGGCCCCCGCCTCCGGCAAGAAGCCGACCCCCGCCCCGCGCCCCGTGTCTCCTCCCTCCGCTCCGGCCACCACTGCCGCGTCCCCTCAGGACGCGAGCGCGCGCCGCGAAAAACCGCCTCCGCCCCTGTTCATTCAGGACAAAACCAAATGGGACATGCTGTCCCGTTTAGTTTCGGATCGTGGGATCCATTATACTAATGCCCGCTCCACGCAGCAGGGCATTAAAGTCCAAGTCTCCTCCATTAGCGACCACAGAGCGCTAACAAAACTCCTCCGCAACGAGAGCATAAGTTTTCACACTTATGCGCTCGAAGAGGAGAAAGTCCTCCGAGTGGTCATCCGCGGTGTGCCCAACCAACGCAGTCCCTACGATCTAGTACTCGTAGTACTAGATCGTACTCCTGAAGGCAAGGCCATTTTTAATTTAAAAAAGGTCTGTGGCCTCTCAGGACTCGATGTCCAAGCCCCATACAAGAATGGGAGTCCCTCGCAGTGCCACAACTGCCAACTATACGGGCACGCCTCCCGATTCTGCTTCGCTCGCGCTAGGTGCGTCAAGTGCCTAGGCGATCACGCGACAGCAGCGTGCACTCGCACCCGGGATTCGCCGGACCCACCCAGCTGTGTGTTATGCGGCGCTCAAGGGCATACCGCGAATTACCGTGGTTGCCCTAAAGCACCACGAGTGAACCACAGGGTGGCAAGGCATAGGCCAACCCGTCCCTCTTACGACCGTTACCAACGGGTAAGCCCCAAACTAACGGTAGTACCTGCCTCACAGGTAATACCCGCGCCGCTCCCAGCCCGTAACGCATGGTCTAAACCACCCAGTATGGTTAAGACCGTCGCTACCGCCCGCGCCCCGGCCCGCGCGCCCGCACCCGCGCCCGCACCCGCACCCGCCCGCGCCGCGGCCCCTGCCCGCGCACCGGCCCCGGCTCGCCCCGCGCTCCCGGCACCCGTCGCCAACACCATTCGCGCGCCTCCCCGCGCCGCTTCCCGGCCACAAGCCCCACCTATGCCATTGATGGCTGCCCCTCTTCAAGAGGCAATCAACCTAGTCAGCGATCTGGCTATGTCGGTTGACATCAATGAAGTACAAGAGCTATTCCACAAGATGCAATACGCTCAATCCCCAGCGGACGTGATCCAATACACATTGGAACACGCGAATTTACTTAGCGCCCTTAAGCGCTTCGTTCCCCAGGCCCCTCCCCAGTACAACCACTATGGGTAGTACAACCGAACGCACGAAACCGTACTCAGTTTCGTTAGCGTCATTTAACGCTGACGGCCTCTTCAAACAACGTGACCTCGTCCACGACTTTTGTTGTACCCACCTTATCGATATCATATGCGTGCAGGAAACCTTTCTAAAACCGGGGAAGGCGAACCCTAGGTTTGCCAACTACAGAACGGTACGTGATGATAGAGTGAACTCCCGTGGGGGAGGCACTCTTATCTATTACAAAAGGTCCCTGCACTGCATTCCCCTACCTACCCCGACTCTTGTTAATATGGAAGCATCTTGTTGCCTCCTAGCTATGACTGGTCATCAACCTATAGTCATAGCATCCTGTTACCAAGCTTGCAAAAAGCCGATCGTCCGAGCTGACTTAGAAGCCCTATTCTCATTAGGAAGCGCCGTCATTCTGATTGGCGACTTCAACAGTAAGCACATCCTATGGAATTGTAACGTCAACAATCCCAGAGGTATTGCACTTGAAAACCTAATCGCAGAACTTAACTTTGACATAATTGCGCCCACTGAGCCCACTCACTACCCTTATATGGAAAACCACCGATCTGACTTGCTTGACATGGCACTATTCAGAGGCGTAACACTCCGGTTACGCTCCATAGAAGTGGTTCACGAGCTTCACTCTGACCACCGACCCATTATACTGCGACTAGGTCCCGACCCAACGACTGACCTCCCCCGCCCCACTAAGACGATAGTGAACTGGAAGCAAGTAGGCGATGCCCTAAAGGCTATCAGTTCACCGGACCTAGACAAGATCCCTGACGATATCCTGACAAAAGATGACATAACCCTTGCGATCGATTCGTTCACCAATCACCTCTCCACCGTAGTAGGTGCATCCGCAAAGGAGGTCATAGTGCCGGATGACCGGCGCCTTGTCATTCCAGCGGATGTGAGACGATTGGTGACGGAGAGTAAAGCAGTGACCCGACATTACGACTCTTACCCCAGTAAAGAGAACAAAACTAAGAAACGCCACTTTGAACGCATGGTTCAAAGTCGCATGTCTGAGTTGCGTGATCAACAATGGGGCGATAAACTTTCAAACCTCGTGCCAAGCCACCATGCTTACTGGGACTTGGCGCGAGGCTTGAAAGGAAGTAACCATAACGACATGCCTCCCTTATACAGACCAGTCCCACTTGTCCCAGCGTTCTTTGACGAAGACAAAGCTGAGTGCCTAGCTGATAGCCTAGAGGCTCAGTGTTCCCCTAACGTAGATCACGTTGACCAAGCTCACCTCGATTCGGTGGATGCTGAAGTCGAACGTAAAAGCTCTGTGGTCACCTCTGAACTCCCACCAATCACCTTAGCGACTTACGCTGAGGTGGAGAGACTGATCAAGGCCCTCCGACCGCGCAAATCCCCCGGTGCCGATGGCATCTCCAACAGGGTTCTTAAAACCCTCTCTCCTCCTCTCATTCATCTCTTAGTCAGCATCTTCAATGCTGCTATGAGCCACTGCTTATTCCCAGACACCTGGAAATGTGCAAATGTCATTGGCATTCACAAACCAGGCAAAAGCTCATCTGACCCCACCAGTTACCGCCCCATCAGCCTCCTCAGTGCCTTAGGCAAACTTTACGAGCGGTTACTTGCAAACCGTCTCCAGTCCCATGCTAAGGAACACCACCTTATCCCAGATGAGCAGTTTGGCTTCAGACCCGGACACTCATGCGTCCAACAGGTGCACCGCCTCACGGAGCACATCATTGAGGGCTTCAATAAGTACCCCAAACCCCAGACTACGCTAGCAGTCTTCCTCGACGTAGCGAAAGCTTTTGACAAAGTCTGGCACAACGGCTTGATATACAAGCTATTCCAATTTGGCGTGCCAGAACGTCTTGTGCTCATCCTACAAGACTTCCTTAAAGCCAGAAGCTTTCGCTATCGCGTGGAAGGCACCCTCTCCTCCCCCCACCCAGTCAGAGCCGGAGTCCCTCAGGGCTCCGTGCTATCACCTATTCTCTTTGCACTGTATACCAGTGACATCCCACGCTCTCAGCCCAAAATATTCCTAGCCCAATATGCGGATGATACCGCCATTTACACCACTGGGTGGCATATCAACAGACAGTCCTATTTCGTCATGCAACGGGCCATCACCGAGATCGGTGACTGGTTCCGAAAATGGCGCATCGCGGTCAACCCAGCTAAAAGCACAGCTATGTGCTTTACTGAGAAGACACGCTCCCCTTACCCGAAACCGCTTATTTTGTTCGACGAACCCATTCCCTGGGTTCCTAGAACAAAATACCTCGGAGTCACCCTTGATCGTCATCTCACCTTTAACGATCACATAACAACCGTCCGTAACAGAGCGGCCTTCATAATGGGTCGCCTTGGTCCCCTACTTCGCAAAGAGAGTAAAATGTCTCTTAGTAATAAGAAGACACTTTACACTGCCTGCATCCGCCCCATCATGACTTACGCATCAGTAGTGTTTAGTCATGCTAGTGAGGCCCACCTTCATAAACTTCAAGTCATCCAAAACCGTTTTCTTCGTAATGCAACCGGCGCCCCGTGGTATATCCGGAACACCGAGTTGCATTGCGACTTAAACCTTCCCTCTCTAGCGCAGTTCAATAAGGACTGCGCCCGCCGATACTTTGATCGAGCGCCCCACCACCCGAACCCATTGGTTGTCCAGGCATCGAACTACTCGACTGCCTCTTCTATCCCATTTTTCAAACCCCCCCGTCGCCGACCACGGCAGGTATTAGACGACCCGGATGACCCCATCGCAGCCATTACATTGGCAGCTTTAGCGTTATCCGCAAGTCGTCGAGGTAAAATCCCCAGGTGTGAGGTAATCAGAGGTCACACAATCAAACACCGAGCTCGCCGGCGAGCTCGAGGCAAAAACAAGGTCACGATAAATTGCTCTCCAAATAGTCAAAGAGTATTATTCAGTAGGGCCCAATTGTGCAACACTGCAGTTGCACAGAGGCATTTTGCTCCGATCCCCCCCATGTCTCTCGACAGCGAGACAAGCCGAGGTCCGAACCACAGTGGTGCCCTTGAGCTCGCTGTCAACCCCTCCTATAGTAGCGGTACGTTTTCGGCGTCCGCAGGAGACGGAGGTAGAAAGCGCTTTTCGCCTTCTACGCCCGTCTCGGGAGAAGTGCCTTCGGCACTTCTCCCTCCCGGGCTATTGTAGGGCCAGGCCCTCGCCCAAAACCCGGTGGAGCTGGACGACCGCACAGGCGGTAGCCAGCATCTATGTCCTCCCTAAACTAACAGGTTCAGATAAGTGGAAAACAGAAGTACAATACCTCGGAGTAAAAATTGACAGAAGCCTCCACTTCGGAAAGCACATTGAAACCACCGTAAACAAGGCTAAGGCGGCTAAGGCAATGTTGAATCCCATCTTCAGATCCAAGCTGCCACTCCGGACCAAAATCATGATCTACAAAGCCTATATTAGATCAAGGATGACATACGCGGCTCCGGCGTGGTATGCACAGATATCCAATACGTCAAGAAAGAAGCTACAAACGATACAGAACAAATGCCTACGAACAATAGTTAACGCACCACGATACGTGAAAAATGCAACTATTGCCAGAGACCTGAAAATAGAAACCATTGACAGTTTCATAAGAAACCTAACAACAAAGATGTTCAACAGAACAGATGCTTCGAACTATGCGCACATCAAGGGCATAGCTCCGTTACACGCGAGACCCCCGGAGATAACTAGAGGGAAAAAGACGAAGCCATTAGCAAGAGAGTTAATAAGAAGTGAGGAGAACAAAAAAGAAGTCGCGACCAAAATGACGGAACCCTCAGCGGTCTCAGTCTTGGTCGCAGATCGGCGCGCTGGGCTTCCCACCAGCGGGATCAACCTGGCGGTGCCTCCGGGATCGCCCAGACAATCATCCGACCGCTGAGCGGTCGAGTCACGAGGTCAGACTTTGTAAGAGTCGATGAAGAGACTCGTTCATAGTTATGAACGAAGAAGAAGCCAGGGAAAGAGGGCAAAGCCCTGAAACCCTTTTACCTCAAGCGGGCAACTGCAAGAGAAGAAAGCCAGTGTGTGGTTCAGATAAAATAATCTATAAATCCATTGAAAATCATGACAATACGTTATCAGCATATAAAAAATACATGTATGTATTATATGTACCCTATTGTCATGTGTTCAGAGAATTATTTGCCCATTACTATGTATGAGCCCTGTATCAGCTCCCGACGTGCTTTAAACTCGGAAGTTAGTGGTTCTTGGCGAGAACACTCAACTGAATAGCAATTTTATTGGCGCTTATTTATCAGTGAATGTCGATAGTAGTGAGTTTTATGGACTGTGGGTGTCTTTATGTCCGCTTGGCTTTACTAGGTCCTGGCTGACTGGGTTTAGTACTTGGTATGCTAAAGTTTAGTTCCTGAATAAAATTTATAGCACAGAGATAAGAAGTAGATGAAATTTACATATAATGATACATATCGTCACACTCTGACGATGCAAATAGACTGTATTCAGACAAAAGTCATGTTTGAAAATATCTGCTGAAATTACCGACACAAGACTTACGCCTTATGATTGGTGGATCTTTAGTTATCACATGCACAAGGTTGGCTCTCTGTGTAGTTGTAAGCTGGAAAACGAAACTGTGAATGTGATATTTATTGCAGTATTTTCTGTGGTAATAGTATCAGGTAAAATACCAATTTGCATAAGTCACCAATCGCTAAAAAGTAAAAATGACTGTGGAGTATATTCCACTTCTATCGTCTTTTATCAGTTGCCGTGCTATAGACTCACAACAATTCGAAAATGGTTCGACCGATTTGTTTTTTTATTTTATTGGTATCAATATTACTTGGTCTTCGTGGAGGGCCTATCATTTGACAGCATAGAATTCGTGGCCGATATATTATTACAGATGACATTAATAATATCAAGAAATTGAACTTGATGTAACAGCTGTCAAAATGACAGTTGATGTCGTCTTTATCAGTTTTGCTTTTATATATGGGTTAAAGTTGAATTTAATATTGCTTAGAAATAGTTTGGTAAGTCAAATGTCATAGTGACAGTTGATGTTGTATGTTACAGTTTTATTCCATGAGTAGTATACTTATAAATAAAAAATAAGTCTAACAACATAGTTCTTGTATTTTCTCTCAATCCAAAGCTTGCCTGGAAGCAGTCGCTATTAACAATAAGGCCGCCCATTGTGACACTTTAGCCTCGTTTTTATAATAATCAAATGTGTACTTTAGTGTTGTAACAATAAAGAACTATTTATATTTTTACGAATCGTATATATATATCCATCTAAGTATCGCTAATAATAAAACCTACAAAAAGTATCTTTTCATCCCACCATCTCGGAAAGAGTATTTTTAATCTTCAATATCTGAGTGGAAAAGCCGTTTTTATTCTCTAGAGGATAAAGTAAATTGAATTTAGAACATCGTGTGCACTAAGTTTGTGAATTAAAAAAAACATTAAACCTATTTACTGCTACCTCTATGGTACCGAATATATCATACAACTTTTTTTTAATTTGTTAAAAACTCAGACTCAGAACCTTCTTGGTGTTCTTTTTTCAATTTGCTTTGTACGCGGCATTTAGTCATTTCCTCGCTGAGGTGGAATGAAAAGTTACGTGTTGCACTGGAGTGCAAAGATTTTTCACCTCGTGCTCTTTTGATTCCCTCGCTAACGCTCAGGATTCTAATTTTGAATCACTCGCTGCGCTCGTGATTCAATTTTATAATCCTTCGCTTGCTCGGTCATCAAAATTGAACACGCGGTTAAAAAGCAACTTTGCACTCTTGTATAACAAATAACTATTGTGCATCCCAAGATTATAAAAAACTTAATATTAATTATACTTATTTATACAACTTACAATAAATTTCGAATAAATGTGATTTTCCTTAATATCCCCCATATATAAGGTCCCGAAAGTTACCTCATGAATTCACTTAAAACCCCACAAAAGATTGCACCCTCATTTAACAATTTGTTTTCTTATCTATAATTGTTTTTTTTCATGGTGTCTATATAAAAAGCATTATTTACTAAAACTTTATTTCCTCAGTATAGACTAGGAAATTAAAGGTAGGTACAACGAAATTGAAACGCGCACTATTAAAAAAAACTCCTAAGCACTCCTAGCAGCGGTTTGCTAATTTAACCTGTATGCCCTTACCCTTTATATATCGGTATCTAATTCATAACAATAAAAAAATGTTTTTTTTTATATTGTGAATATATTCACATCCAATCCTCAGCGTTTAAAAGGAACACCTCAACTTTTTTTAATAAAATTTGTTTTTTTTTTAATATTATTAAGTTTGCAATAGCGCCTGCTAGGCGGTAGGTGTCGCTCCATCCCGATACGATGGTTGAAGAACGAGAGCAAGAATTAAAGTTATAAGTCATTGTGTCATGTTAGCTCAATTGTTCAGAGCATACCCCGGCTAAAGGGGTGGATGGACGCGGGTTTCAATCCCGCACAAGACTATATTTTTTCTCTCGTAAATTTGTAATTTTGTAAAGTTTATGATTTTGCATTTTTTTTTCTTTGTCTTTCAATCACAAAAAAACTGTTAGCTAATCTACCGAAACCCATACAGGAAAATATACCCATCGAAATTATCAAGCACTCCAGCCAAAATTAACTTTGCTCGTTAAACAGGGTACCGTACATTTGTCACACTCAATTTAGCAAGAAGGGTAGGCGGAAATGGAGTCAGGTTCGAAGGATCGATCACCTGCCTGCGGCGGATTGATGTGGTTTGACCCTGTAACCCCATATGCTGGGTAGAGGAGGTCAATTGGGGAACTTAGGGTTAGATGTTGCATTAATTAGATATATAGATGACATCGACTACAATTATATCATAAAAAGAGATAAAGATAACGCGCGCTAGTAAAAATGCGATTATTGCTAATCACAAGGAATTCACGGTTCAATCTAAATTTTTGTGATTCCCAAGACGCCTGCCAAGCGTGGGGATTATGTCAAACCCCCCTATACCTTCATTCAGGAGTCTACAATCCGGCTGATACAGTATGTAGTAAATTGCGTTTGCTTAAATTAAAATTACTGCAAATGGTAGTATTGATTATTTTGGATTAAGTAAGGTCAGTATATATATTATATGTGCTATGCGAAGGTTCTTATTTTAAAAACTATTTCTATGCTTGCGGATTAAAACCGCACTATTGAAAGCAGACTTTGAATGACAAATGAAACCTTTCCAAGCTAGTGCGGTAAAAAAAAATTCAAACATTAAAATTGTGGATAAATTCATTTTCCGTAAACTATTACACAAACATATTCAATCGTTCTGAAACATCAACAATGCACGAACGTTGCACGTAATCTAAAGTTTACATCGTCGGTGTCTCCAGTGACATGTCGCTTGAATATTACCTCAATGTTACATGAATATAGCCTCTATGTCTCTCGAATATGGACTCAATATGGGCTGAATATCTCTCGAATGGCTTTCAAGTCACCATCTGCAAGCCTGCGGGTCAACTGCTAGAGTAATTTAGTTCCGAAACAATCACGTTGTTAAATTTTGTGGGAAAGTTAAATTTATTGGTTTCATATTGCCTACTGGAAAAATATATATAAAGTGCATTTAAGTTTAGGATCGTGGCTAATGATTATAATCAAACTTTTTGCATTAAGTTATTATTCTTAAATATTACGATATCAATTTGATTTGAATGTGTGCTTGTCATTTGTTTATATTAATGTGGTAGGTAATTTTAAAAAGTTTTATTATTTTAAACTTGTGAATACTATGGTAACAGGACTTTATGGTATAAATGCTTTCAGAATCCGAAAGGTGGGGATGACCGGACATAAAACGAAAACAAAAACCTTTTTGCAATGTTTTCTTGATATCGTGTAGTTAGAAAACATATTTTTATTTCTCATACTTTGAAATTAGTATTTGTATGATCCGAGTAACGAGAACACTAGGGCGAGAATGTGTTGTGATCAACTTCATGATGGCACAAAATATCTATGGCAACCATTGTTACTCTGCTGTTATAAAATATATGTTTCCCAGTAAGAGCTCTAAGAACTAGTTTATAATAGAATTAAGGTGACTTTCTCATGTAAGTGTTCTTATGAAAATTTAAGCCTTGTCTCAAATTCTTTTTAACCGACTTCCAGAAAGGAGGAGGTTCTCAATTCGTTTCTAATTTTTTTTTATGTTTGTTACCTCAGAACTCTGAACTGGGTGAACCTATATTGAAAATTCTTTTTTTGTTTGAAAGGTGATGCTTGTCGTTTGGTCTCATTTTAAATTTCATCATAATCGGTCAAGCCGTTTTTGAGTTACATAAAAATACCTGAGAAATATTAACCTATCTTGATGATATAGATGTTAAAAATGAATGATGATCGATCCCGTAAGTAGCAAGGGTCACTAAAAAGTGCGAAATTTTTTGCAAAAAAGTGTGTTTTAAATATACGTATTAAGTGTGAGGGATCGCGGCGGTGTTGCAGCATATTTAAAATTTGATATGAATATATAAGAATAATATGATGACATACTTACTAAATATACCTTAACTAAATAATAAAATTGAAAAAAAAAAAAAAGATTTTGCTCTTAAGATAATTTAAACACTGTTATTTATATCATTAATATACTTTTAAAAAACTACTATTTTAAACTTTCCTTATATTCGAAATAAAAAGTAATATGTAATTAGCACGGGTCATCAATTCCTACTTGGACTGTAGTCCAAATACCTGATTAGGGAATTGATTCTAATATTATTTAAAAACTATAATACTTTTCACGTGGATGCGATTGTCTAATTTTAGACTTTTTAACACGGATTTGTTACGGATAGAATTGGTCACATTTAACCGAAAGTTAGATGTGAAAATTCGTTATAATGGGACGGAGTTCCAAAAAACATTTTTACCCTTTAATCAAGCAGTTACAAAACCTTCAGAATGTTACCAAAACGTGTTAAATGTAAGGAACATACACGTTTTTGAAGCGCTCGTAGCCAAGTTTGCTTAGCCATTCTGAATCGATCAGCAAAGTTAAGCAACGTCCGCCGCGGTCATGACTTGGATGGGTGACCGCTGGTGACATTACTACTGAGCGCTTCCGTGCTTCGAAGGTCACGTTAAGCCGTCGGTCCCGGTTGTTGTCTTAGGATAGCAGTCGTTACAGCATGGTGGTAGGGCACTTTGCAAATGCCCACCTGGCTAGCTACCACCCTCAAGTTGAAAATCTGTCGCCAAGCACCTAACGGTGTGTTCCGGCAGCTGTCCTTGAGAGCCAGTAACTCTAGGTTACTCTGAACAACATCCTCGACCACATCATCACTTACCATCAGGTGAGATAGTGGTCAAAGACTAACCTATCAGGCATAAAAAAAAAAAAACGTATTTTTTATGAATGCAAAAAATATATCCACTGAAAAGAAGGTCACCTTGAAAGTGACTGAAATCAATAAATCACCCCCATATTCCTTACTTCTTGAATTAAAAATATCTGCTTATGTTATTGTTTCGTTTAGTGTTGCTAAATAAAGCACACATCGACGGCACATTAGTACGACAGGGCTATTTCTAAATATGATTACAAGCAATATCGCGTGATAAGCGACAAATCACATTTAACAAATTTTTTGACTACAAAACTGTGGGAATCAAACCCCATCTTCATCATCTCATCATCTTCAGCCGGAGGTTGTCCACTGTTGAACAAATGCCTCCCCATTAGAACGCCACAAAGAACGGCTATCAGCCGCTTGTAATAATTGGCTACTTTATATTTTATTTATTGGTTAACCTTTGACCACTATCTCACCTGATGGTAAGTGATAATGTGGTCAAAGTTGTTATTCAGGCTAGCTTAGAATTACTGGTTCTCAAGGACAGCTGCCCGAACACACCGTTAGGTGCTTAGTGACAGATTTTATACCTGAGGGGGTAGCTAGCAGACGGTCATTCGCTTAATGCCCTACCACTATGCTCTAATGACTGCCATCGTAAGACAACAACCGATATCGAAAGCTTAACGTGCCTTCCAAAGCACGTGCACGCTCAGTAGTAATGTCACTAGCAGTCACCTATCCAAGTCATGACTGCAGTGAACGTTGCTTAACTTAGCTTATCGATTAAGAACGGCTAAGCAAACTTCCCTACGAGCACTTCAAAAATTTCTGTAACAAGGCATACATACATATTGATATGTATACAATATATAGATACCCGTATGTATACTATATTTGCGATGACTTTCTCCACGCACCCCATTGAATTTAATTAGGGTCCCATCACACGGGCGGAGATGGGCGACGGCTCGTGTATCTATCTCATTGATTTCCGCTCGCATCCCGTAGTAACGGCACCTTTACGCAGAAGTATGATGATGCGATTTCAATATTATGGGTGGCATAAATGAACACAGATATTGAGTTTGGGTTCAATCTGAACTTTGGTACTTTACTATACCACTATGAAAGCAAACATTTGAACTATGAGCAAGGATTGAACTGGTACAACTGACTGGTCCTTAGGCTTAGGCTATGACTTGCTCTTCTAATTGAAAACTACCTGCAAAGTTTGATCACGATCTCAGATGATGGTAAGTGACTTTTCGGTCTGAAGATTCGGGTTGTTCAGTTTTTCAAGCTGACATATACTGGCTTGCAAGGACCGCTGCCGAAACATACCGGTAGTTGCTTCGTGACAGATTCATTACCAAAAGGTGGTTGATAACCAGGATGACATCCTCAAAATTTCTTGTGATACCTGCCATGCTATAACAATTTTATTGCAATCCTAAGACAACTTATCGTGCCCTCTGCAGTACGGAAGCGCTCAGAAGTAATTTCACTAGTGTCCACCCATCCAAGTCATGCCCGCAGCGGACGTTGCATTATTCAACAAAGCAAGCTACGCTACGAGTCCTTCAGAGCTGCATACTGCACCATGCTGTTCATTATTTTGAAGCAGTGATAGCTCAATGGCTTTGGCTATGGACTGCCGCGCAGCAGGTCCATGGTTCGAATCCCGCCGCGGGCTTGAGCTTCACCGCATGGTGGAAGGGCATTTTGTGAATGCCCGCCTGGCTAACGACCACCCTCAAGTAGAAAATCTGTCGCCAAGCACCTAACGGTGTGTTCCGGCAGCTGTCCTTGAGAGCCAGTGTAATTCTAGGTTAAGCCTGTTAACACCTTCGACCACATCATCACTTACCATCACGTGAGATTGTGGCCAAAGGCTTAACTATAAGAAATAAAAAAAAAAAAAAAAAAAAAAAAAAAAATTTTTCTTTTCATTATAGGTTCACGTTTGACCACACCCTGCCTGATGTGGCATTGATGTGTTTCACTTAGAGAAGTAAGTATTTATCTTACCTTCATTTAAGTTAACGTTTATTTAAATTAAGCTCCATCTGTTGCATTCCAAATATAAACAAAATATAAAAGTATCATAATTTTCACACCAAAACAATTTATAAAAGACGCAGACCTGAAAATTACCATTGGATCCGCCTCTGGCAACCAGAAACTCATTCCGCCAATGCAAATGCCACTATTAATAAGCACCCAACGCCGTCTTTATTAAAACCAGCTGAAATTCTAATTTCCATAGTGTCAACTGTATGAGATATGCACCAGCATTATGTTTGAGAACACCGAAAGGTAATGTGCGATTCAAAGCGACGAGCTTTCCCGTGCGATAAATAACTTCTTAGAGAACTTATCATTCTGAATGTTTACAGTTATTGTGTAGTATCAGCATGGCGTGCGCTACCTATTTGCTCCTAATGGTTCTATTTATATGTAGGTATTAATAACTTATTGCTATAAGCTATATTTTGTTTTCAATAATTTGTTACCTCAATATCGAGCTTGCAAGTTATATGCGGTATTATACGCATATGCAACAGGTGTGCGAATACGCACAGCCGATCTTTAAATTAACTTCTGACAATTACCTACTTTAAAGCGAAATAAATATATATACTAAGGTTTCACATAAACAGATGAAAAAAAAAACTTTTTTCTTGCATTTATAGTAACACCATTTTGTGACGTTCTAATTTATATCGCACACACATAAAAAACATAATTTATTATATACAACATTTTAAATCCGAAAATGTTCCGAAAAGGCTAATCATAACTGATTTCCATCAAATTTACATACCGTAATGACGATAGCAACTTATTAAAAACCGAGAACATTCATGCACGAATAACCGTGCGTGTATATCCCCTTCATCTCGTTGACATGGAATATTGCCGCGGGTGTAAGGGTAAACAGAAATATAGCCTGTGACTCTGAAACTTGCATGTTCTGGCTGGGTTCGTTATAGCAACTGCATACTATAAAGAGTCTATATGTGTATTACTCATTTCTCTAGATTGTTTAAAGCAAAGTTAAATGAGATTTTCGAGTATGTTTTTTGAGAATTATTAATTCAGGTCTGACTATGAAGGGTTTTTAATTAAGTGAAAGATTTTTGTAATAATCATATTACACATGCTATTTAATCAAGTTATTCAAAATATAACAATTAATTACATATTAAAGGTAAAACATGGATGTACGTCGCAGGAATTTTTAGGTGTTAAAGAGGTTTCGTCGTGAGGTGCCGGGCTAGAATGGCCCTGCCCCATAACGAAACGTCGTAAGAGGTGACAAGGAAAAAAATCCTGGAAGGTGGGCAGGAGCGCCTTCTGAGGAACTGACATCTTGAACTGTGATCACCAAGACGCCTGTCAAATGTGGGGATTATGGCCAAGCCCCCCTCAGTTAAGGAGGCTGTGTTCAGCTGTGGACAATCCGGCTGATACAGTGAAGCGGTATTATATCATTTTATGAAATATATATACCTCCATTTGAAAACTCAACGTTAAAGTGCAAAGGCATAGCTCGCTGCATAAGCATTCCGCATTGCAATAATTCGTAAAATAAAAATGTAGTTTCAATCACAGCTTTAGACTAGATTTATAATATAGTATATTACAAGAATACAAAAAAAAATGTTGAAAATAATATTAACAACTCTGTTTTGACTTAGATTTAATGTAAGTAATCATTAGTTAAAATAATTATGATTCACAACAGAGTCTTTGTTGTTTTTAATGAAATATTATCGAAACAAAGTCTATGAATAATTCGTCACAAATGAATAAAATGTTACTCGCCTTGAAAGCGACAGAAACCTTATTATATCCAGCCTGAATCAAAATAAAAGTACCTCGCGTTCTATTCACCCGTGACACTTGTGCGGTTGCAACAGAATAACCGTTATTCAGTTTGTATAGGAGTTATTCAATTCTTATACACGCAGGCTTAATGCGGAGGTTGGAGAGGAAATACTTACGTTTTTCGTATAGACTGAGTTTTGTGTTATTTAATTTATTCAACAAACTTAAAATACATGGAAGATAATTAAGCATAAATAAGTAAGAGAGAGCTGTGCTTGAAGTTTATTCGAGCGTAAATTCGAAGCCTGTAAATTCGCCGATGACCATCAACATAGGAAGAAAGTTTTTCGAGTGGCTGCCACACTATACCGGAAGATAAAGAGAAGCTAGACTACCCACAAGGCGGGCTGCCGACATTAAGAAGCCATGGAAAGGCGATGGATGCCAGTGGCTAATAGCCGTTCTTGGTGACGTTCTATAGGACATATCCTCCAGCTATTGATGATGATCATGACACAATGGCATTCAGTTCAGCACCGTCAAGTTTTAGTTTAAGTTTATGAAAGATAATCCGTTTTTATTCACCCGTGACGCTTGTAATCTTTAACAGAATAACCGTTCAGTTTCTTTAAAATATATTCTATTCATGATTTTCTTATAAAGACTAAATTCATCTACGCTAACGTGAAATCTTTGAACCCTTTTTATTTATACATTAATCAGGCTTACAAAGAGAAAGCAAACTAGATAGGTCGTTTAACTGCAAAATAGGTAGACTTTATTAAGTAAGAGTTGCGAGCTCACATTTTCCCATTATACATTGTAGAGAAAGGAGCAGCGGGAGTCAAAGTATGACGTCATAATGCATAGAAAATAGCGAACAACCTTGTAAATGATAAAGATTAGTTTCGAACCTTACTTTTTATACCTTAGATTTAATAACAACTTGTATACAATTTATAAGATAAAATCGCGTATCGACAATGTGACCTATTAGAAATGTTATTTTTTTGAGTGTTAATGTGATATAATGGTTATTGATTTTGTGAATTGTGGACATAGACGACTCACTGTTCAACCTGTACGAGTATAAAGAAATATTGAATGCATATTTTTAAATCTATGCGTCTGGTTTGTCAGTCTTCCGTAATTTAGTTATTTACAAAATTATTTCGAAAAATCATTTTGCATAGGAATTCTTATTTTCACCTTAGAAAATTTACAGGTAAAATAAACCATAAGACGAAAAACTAGCAAACCAGAAACATAGATATCAGACTCAAGGACATGCGTCCAAAATTACAGCGAAATTTGAACACTTCGTACAAAAAATTTGAGTTTGTATAGCTCTATACACTTACCATCTTTTCGGCCAGCCTGAAATTTCAGCTTTTATACTTCTCCTTATCAGATGTTAAAAGCAATCTATTCAAAAAAATCGACAAGTGAGCAAATAACTTCTATTTATTTACAATGGCGTATAAGTAGGGTGTTGTGAGAAAGACTTTAAGGAGACACAAGCTGATAATAGACGCGAACTTAATGAGGGCACATTGAATGCCGCATTAAACATAGAAATATCCAGTTTGGGTCACTATGACTGCTTTAGAAGGGAGTGATTGCCGTTCGCTATTTACAGACTGCTATTACGAACAATTTGCGAATCAAAAGCTCTGGCTGAAAATCATGACTGGCTTCTACTATATTATTAAATTCACAATCATAAATACGATTCTGCAGGTAAATAAGAATAGAAAAAAGACTAATTGCGAATCAGATTCGCGCGTTGAGGCGCGAGGGTTCCGTGCAACATAGATATTTTTCGTTATTTCTTGAACAAAGAAAAATAGTTTTTACTCAATATAGTTTAAGATCCTAGCACTTTTTTGTTATTGGAATATATTAATATGTATGAAATGCACAGATACTCTTACTTTTAGATCTTGGGATATATTTTATTATAAAAAAGTTTAAAATCTAAAACAAAAATCATTCATTTACTTTTGAAAATATTTAATAATATAAGCCATATTTATACCCTACTCATTAAATTATAGGCGATAGCAACTTTTTGATTTCTTTCATTGGAATCGAGTCAACGCTTACTTCTTATTTGAGTCGTCAGTATATCATACATTTCTTCTTCTTTTTTATAGCTAATATCAGCGATTGACCACTATCTCACTTGGACTTAGTGACAATGTGGTCAAACAGGTAGTTTAGGCTAACTAGTGTTTTCAGGACAGCTCTCAAGGACAGTTGTCAGAACACACTGTTAGGTAGCTGGACACTCATTTCCTAATACAAGACAATTTTCTGGCCGAAATAATCTAACTGGATATATATTATCGCTTGTTTGTTGTCAAAGACCCAAGACATACGGACGAAGAAATAAATACAGATATACTGCAGGGTTACGTGAATCAAGCACTGTTCTGCTTTTTTGCTACGGAACTCAATTTAGTACCTTCCCAACTGCTCGTAAATAAGCCAATTGAACCATGCACATTAAATGTGCAGTAAAATCAGCCGCAGCACCGCTAACGACCTAGTTCGCAAGGCGGTTTAAAAATCCTAGTTCTTCTATTCACTTAATTACACCATTAGTAAGAAAATAAAGTTGTGCCGTCTCAGCCTGTCCCTGGCTTACGGAGGGCCATTCTTTGTGGAGATCCTGGGAGAATTGTTAGTTTTATTTGCGAGGTATATTTAAAGTAGCTTTATTTGCGGTATACAGATGTGTGTTTGTAAGGTAGATGTTGTTTTAGGAATTTAACCATTTTAAGTACCAGGTCCAAAGTCCACACCCCATTTTGAAATGAAACTTAGCTACATTAAAAAATAAAACACGAAATTTAGCTACATACAAAAACACATACAAACCATTTTAGGGTATTTTTTTTAATATTGTCAAGTTTGCAATAACGCCTGCTAAGCTAAATTTGTAATTTTGTAACATTTTTAGGGTACCCTATTACTGAGACTTCGCTCTCCGTCCATCCGTCTGTCACCAGGCTTTATCTCAAGAACGGTGATAGTTAGACAGTTGAAATTTTCACAGATGATGTATTTCTATTGCGGCTATATCAACATATACTAAAAATGAAATAAATATTAAAGGGAGGCTCCCATACAACAAACTTGATTTTTACCGTTTCTTGCTCGATACTAATAACGGTAACAGGTAGGCGCTTTAATTATTCATAGAATATTTAGTTTTTTGTTCTCTTTAAATATAAATACATAAAATAAAAATTAATACATAGTCATGGGGACTAGAAACTTGAAATATTCACCGAATATTATCTTGTATACTTACTTTAAAATAAACAATTAGTGAGGTCACTATTTAGGGTTCGTACCTACCTAGGATAGGAACGTGCCTACCCAGCTCAATTGGACACGGCGAAAAGTGTCTGTAACTTGCAAGATTAGGTTACATATAATGGTACGGAACCCTTCGTGCGCGCGTCCCACTCGCACTGGGCCGGTTTTATTTTTTCTTATAAATCTTCTGAATATGGTCTCTAGACTTAATCAAAATTTTAGCAATTTTATGTCTTTTACCATGGCTAGGCTAAATGTTTATTTTGACATGTTTGATGATTTTTTCGAATGTTGTCTTTCAGCGCTACAGGATTGTGTGGCTGGTTTTCAAAAACTATAGAAAAAGGGCTTTATTGTCAAATTTGAATAGTTAAAATTGAAAATGAAGCTCTTGAAGAACTTCAAATTTCAAAATAAAGTTCATTTTAATTGCGTTTTTAGTGGAATAGGTCAATTTTTTTTAACGGCGGTATGCCTTTATGTAACAAAATACTATGAACTGTATACAACACTACAGCTACTACAACAAAGGCACTTAGACATTCTACAAGTCATAGCAGACTCATAGGCAGTCCAAATGCTCCAGCCCACTCCCAGTTGGCAGCGTGCCCAGCATGCTGGCAGCATTGCCCCGTTGAATTGCAATGCTTATTCGTTGAGCCAAATATGTGCCAGCATTTTGATCACGCGTCGCATCGACCAAGCGCTCAGATAGGTTTTGGAAAATACGATGAGCTCCCGGTCCCCACGGACCCAACGTCTCTACACCAAACGGCTCAAATATGTAACCCATACCGAGGTTAGAATATTTGCGCCGCTTGAGTTGCTCCGCCGAAGTAGCCGCAGCGCCAGCCCTCACGTTGGTTTCATAAAGATGTGACGGCGCTAAAGTGTCTACTCAAGTAGCGTCCCACACTATGGGCCGTCCTAACTTCCACGGAACCAGAGTCATGCCGTCAGGTCTTTTACCATCGTCACGCATCAGGCCATTCAGTTCGAGAATAGCTGCAACATTGGCGCTGGTAAAAGCCCGGCGAATGATATCGTTAAAGCTGGCGTGGCGGGAAATTTGACCAGCACTTCGAGAGCAGGAGAGGCCATGGTGACCGAGTTGATCAACTGCCAGATTTGCTATTGAAAGAGCCTAAAGATCGTGCAAGAATTTTTTCTACTAATGTGTGTGTACTGTGTACAGAAGACAAAAAAAAATATACTCGTAAAAAAAAATTATAAAATAATCAAAAAAAAAGAATACAGATAAATGATTTCCCAAAAAAGATAACATGTGAATAGATTTATAAGGTTACCAGTATTGAAAGATGGGATGGCCTGTAACCAAAGACCAGGTTCCCACATAGAAACGGTGGGAATACGAACAGTATCTACGACGCTAGCATACGTAAATAAAATATCTTTCCATGCTCATTCGCAGGGGAGACGATCTCACAGTGTCTGAGAGTACAAATTTAGTATTTAATGGACACATATTATTGTGCATTGTTCAATTCAGAACTGCTAATGTTATGACTATGGGAAGACTAATGGTACATTTTCTTGATAATGTATACATCTACACAAATAATTTATTTCATACTTATTGTGATACACTTATAATGAGTCTGTGGATCTTAAACAAGGCTGGTGGTCTGTATTTTCAGAGCCAGGTCCTTCCTGGTTTAAGTAAACCTGTTAATTTAATAGCAGTTGAACCAATACACTGAAACATAGGTTCTTAAATAGAGCAAAAATATATTAACTGAAAATTGAAATACTTAATATAAGTCAAAGATAAACTTTTAAAATATTTCGTTACGAAACTATTGGAAACTTTGCCTGAATTCTACCCAAATATTTTTCTCCTTTCCACTTTTAATTTGGAGGTTTTAATTTTCAATACAATTGTACAACACATAGGGCTGAAGTGTAACATGAGATATTTTAGCAGAAGCCAAGTATCATATAAGTCACGGATAAATTCAAAATAGATCGACACGAAATTGTGGGAAACTTTGCCTGAATTCTCACCAAATAGTTTTCTCCATTCCACTTTTAATTTTGTGGTTTTAAATTTCAAAACAATTATCAAACACATAGGATTTCATGAAATATTTTATTAGAAGCTAGCAATACACATTTTGTTTAATTAACTTAGCTGAGAGTTTGCATACTAAAATATTTTTAATTACACATAAATCGCACACATTCATCGATCCGTTCTGTCGTCCGATTTAACGTAGATAACTCCTATTACTACCAAAAACTTTTCTCAGCGCACAGTTGTTTCTTCCTGCCTTCAGCCCCATAAAGCCAAAGATTCTTCTTCTCAGTAACTCGACAAACTTATCCAGACGTGCTTGCAAACCATGACAACAATAAGGAAAATGTATGTTATGATTAGTAACAAGAAACTCGTGAGAGCGCACGCACGCCTGCTTAAGTAGGCAAATGTGATTTATTTCATGCGAAGAAATATTCACGCGTAGGGGAGAAAATGCTGAGGTGATGCAGGGGTGGTTTCTTTGAGCTGTGGGCTTTTGCTTTTATGTAGCTGTTTAGGTGATTTTTATGGAGGTGGGGAAGTTAGATGGATGTTGACATGAAGGTTTTGGGGTGAATCGAGACAACGACAACGCTAGATACTTCCGCGTGAAAATTAATATACAGAGTTGGTCAAAAAGTTTAGGTTACTGCTGATAACGCTAAAACTAAGCCATCTTGAAGTCTGTTTAATTATGTTTGCAATAACTAAAATGAAAAACGCTGAGGTACGAAAATTGTCACCTAAGAAGCAAAATGCTAATGTCTGTACTAAAAATAAAACTAAATTTTTCGAAAATGATATACTTAACTATTAACGTAATTATCACTTGAAGTCATTGTTTTAGAGACCTAAAAAGTAACCAAAATAAGCGCGTGTAATATTTTTTAATGTAAAAAAATTTTCATACAGATTTTTGAAGCATTGATGGCCGAGCGGCAAATTGTTTATGCTTGTCTATCTAGCTGAAATCCTCATGTGGGAAATCTGTCACCGAGCACCTAATCGTGTGTTCCAATTTTTACTGAAAAATGACATCAATGGATTGGTTCTTAGCTAAGTGTGACAACAAACTGATAAGCATGTCTTGGAACAAAGACTGTAATATTGCAATAAGACAAAAAATCCAACTTTTCTTCTACTGCTACTGCAATGCCCGTCAAATGGCAAATAGCAATCGAACCCTTGAGATTTCGAAGCAGCGGCTCCGAAATCACAATTCGTTGTTTTTCAGCCTCCGGCCAATCAATTTTGGCAAGCCTGGGGTCAGTGATCTCGGCAGAATCAGTTTCAAATACTACTCGGTCGGCGGATTGGAAATATAGTTGCTTTTGAAACTTGTCTTGTGTTATGTTCCGGGTCAAGCAGTTCTCGGATCTTAGTGACTTTCAGTATGGTACTTTGCATGGTAGATCGTAATAGGCTTGCCCCCAATCTGATGGAACGATAACATATTTGGCGAAAATTAGATGTTAGACCTCTGGCTAACATTGCGGGAATATTATTGCTATATTATATAACATGCGATATGTGACTTTGAGAGCCAGTAATTCTAGGTTAGCCTGAACAACATCTTCGACCACATCATCACTTACTATCAGATGAGATAATGGTCAAATGTTAACCTACCAGGCATAAAAAAATTTGAATAATCATTACAGTCAGCACTCAGAAATATATTGTTTTAATTGTAGTGCTGATAATTAATGTTTTTTTGTTACAGCTGATAGGTTAGCCTTTACCAGTAAAGTCCACCAATTTGCAAGCGAAATTTTTAAAAATCTATACTTATAATAAAACTGTAACAGGTCCAATTCTGTACATTGCAGATATTTTGAAAAAATAAAATGTACAGTACTCTGTAGCTGATACTGATGCCGAATCTGTATTTTATTTTATTTTTGTCTGTCTGTCTGTCTGTCTGTCTGTCTGTCTGTCTGTCTGTCTGTATCCCGGCCGCGTATCACTCCAAAACTACTGAATGGATTTCAATGAAACTTAGCATGATTGGAGTTCATACTACAAGGTAGGATAATTTAGCTTTTTATCCCGAAATTCAGCATGGTTCCCTTGGGAGAGGGGATGAAAGTCAAAATATACACTTAGTTGTAATTTATTAACGCGTAGTCCGATTTCATACGTTCTTTTTAGGGTTCCATACCCACAGGGTAAAAATGGACTGTCCGGCTGTCCGTCCGTCTGTCTGTCCGTCCATCCGTCCGTCCATCTGTCACCAGGCTGTATCTCAAGAACGGTGATAGCTAGACAGTTGAAATTTTCACAGATGATGTATTTCTGTTGCCGCTATAACAACAAATACAAAAAGTTGGCCAAGTGCGAGTTGGACTCGCGCACGTTAAACAAAAAAAGGTTAAAATATGAAGTCTAATGTTGTACGGAACCCTTCGTGCGAGAGGCGACTTGCACTTGGCCGATTTTTTTGTTAGAATAGTGGTACTTTAAAATTTGTATATGTTATAGCGGCTATGAAAATACATCATCTGTGAAAATTTCAACTGTCTAGCTATCACCGTCCTTGAGATACAGCCTGGTGACAGGCGGATGGACTGACGGACGGACGGACAGCGAAGTCTTAGTAATAGGGTCCCGTTATTACCCTTTAGGTACGGAACCCCAAAAAGGTTAAAATATGAAATCTTATGTTGTATAGCTAATGGTACGGAACCCTTCGTGCGCGAGTCCGACTCGCACTTGGCCAATTTTTTTTATTAGAATAGTGGTGCTTTAAAAATTATCACGTAAATATTTCAAAGTCATCGGGTTTGCAGTTCAGAAATTACAGATATCACAACCTAAATATTACGTTCCAAATAACTTGACACCCAAAATGTACAGAAACCTTTGAACGTACGGCTCATCTTAAGCTGGCGTTTGCACTTTATCGTATATAATAGATAGGTCTGTGTCGGACCACTCCAAAAGACTGATTTTTCAAACGATAAAACACAGTTTTTTTTATTACGATAAGCACAACTTCCCTACGTATATTTTTCATAACATGCAATGCTGTAATCAGTCTAATCTATACCTATAACAGGTTGCAGAAGGCGGGTAGGGAAGCGCGAGGGGTAAGACGCTTACATTTATCTATTTATGTAACAGGTACAATTCTGTACATTGCAGATATTTTGAAAATATGTTTTGAGAGCAATCTGTAGCCGATACTGATACAAAAACTGTTTTTTTTCTGGCTGTCTGTCTATATCCCGGCCGCGCATCACTCCAAAACTACTGATTGGATTTGAATGAAACTTAGCACGATTCGAGTTCATACTACGAAGAAGGATATACGATACTTTTATCCCGAAATTCAGTACGGTTCTCTTGGGAAAGGGGATGAAAGTCAAAATATACACTTAGTTGTAATTTATTAACGCGAAGTCCGATTTCAATCATTCTTTTTTTGTTACAATAGTGGTAATTTAATTATTTTCCCGTAAATATTTCAAAGTCCTCAACTGTCTAGCTATCACCGTCCTTGAGATACAGCCTGGTGACAGGCGGATGGACTGACGGACGGACGGACAGCGAAGTCTTAGTAATAGGGTCCCGTTATTACCCTTTAGGTACGGAACCCCAAAAAGGTTAAAATATGAAATCTTATGTTGTATAGCTAATGGTACGGAACCCTTCGTGCGCGAGTCCGACTCGCACTTGGCCAATTTTTTTTATTAGAATAGTGGTGCTTTAAAAATTATCACGTAAATATTTCAAAGTCATCGGGTTTGCAGTTCAGAAATTACAGATATCACAACCTAAATATTACGTTCCAAATAACTTGACACCCAAAATGTACAGAAACCTTTGAACGTACGGCTCATCTTAAGCTGGCGTTTGCACTTTATCGTATATAATAGATAGGTCTGTGTCGGACCACTCCAAAAGACTGATTTTTCAAACGATAAAACACAGTTTTTTTTATTACGATAAGCACAACTTCCCTACGTATATTTTTCATAACATGCAATGCTGTAATCAGTCTAATCTATACCTATAACAGGTTGCAGAAGGCGGGTAGGGAAGCGCGAGGGGTAAGACGCTTACATTTATCTATTTATGTAACAGGTACAATTCTGTACATTGCAGATATTTTGAAAATATGTTTTGAGAGCAATCTGTAGCCGATACTGATACAAAAACTGTTTTTTTTCTGGCTGTCTGTCTATATCCCGGCCGCGCATCACTCCAAAACTACTGATTGGATTTGAATGAAACTTAGCACGATTCGAGTTCATACTACGAAGAAGGATATACGATACTTTTATCCCGAAATTCAGTACGGTTCTCTTGGGAAAGGGGATGAAAGTCAAAATATACACTTAGTTGTAATTTATTAACGCGAAGTCCGATTTCAATCATTCTTTTTTTGTTACAATAGTGGTAATTTAATTATTTTCCCGTAAATATTTCAAAGTCCTCAGTTTTGCAGTTAAGAAATTACAGATATCACAAACTAAATATTTCGTTTTAAATAACTTGAACCGCGGAATATTGAGAAACCCTTGAACGTACGACTCATCTTAAGCCCACAGGCAGCCCGGAACCCCACGGGAAGCCCAACACCCCACGGACAGACCGGCATCCCACGGGCAGCCCAGCACCCCACGGGCAGCATGGCACCCTTATTTAGTTTGGCAAGCTTGCTACTATAAAACTCTAAAATGTGGTACATTCACCACAATCAGTTTTTAAAACTACATTTCTTTCTTTTGACGGATACATTTCGGAGACTGCGCAATGGAAGTGCACATGTTGTCTTAGGTTTTCGCGATTGTTACACTTAGTAATTAAACAACTTTAAACGGTTTAAATCACGTATATTTATCATTATTTTTGTCCGGACGTTTCAAACACTTTGTAGTGATCGTGGTCACGGGGTGACTGTCGGGACAAAAATAATGATAAATATACGTGATTTAATCCGTTTAAAATTGGAAGTGCACAACTTTAGTAGATTGTTATACAAGGGACGAAAGGAATTGGTAACTTTCACCCGCGGTCAGCTCTCTACTTTTCATTTCGAATTTAATTAAAGTAAAAAAAGTAGCTTTTCTAAAAATTATTCATTGAAAAAATAACATACCTACTTACTAAAAATTTATTGAGAAGTTAGAACTATTTGTGAAATTTTACGTAAAATTTTGTTTGGAATATTTACAGGCGGCTATGGCCCGAATAGGAATCTCTCTGCTTTTCACTACTAATATAAGGATTAACGATATAAAAATAGTTTTTTTTTTTATATTATTTAATAACATGAGCAGTACCTTTTTAAAATTAATGCGGCTATAGTCCAAGTAGGAATCGATGACTTACATCCGTGTTAAACACTCTTCTTTTCATTTAAAATATGAGGAGGGTAAAAAAATAGTAGTTGCATGGTGGTAGGGCATTTTGCGAATGCCCGCCTGGCTAGCTACCACCCTCAAGTAGAAAATGTGTCGCCAAGCACCTAACGGTGTGTTCCGGCAGCTGTCCTTGAGAGCCAGTAATTATCTAGGTTAGCCGGAACAACACCTTCGACCACATCATCACTTTCCATCAGGTGAGATTGTGGTCAAAGGCTAACCTATCATGCATAAAAAAAAAAGTTTTTCTAAATATTTACTAAAAATAATAATCATGAGTAGAAGATACAAAGATACACTAGGAGTTAGTTTATACAAAGATACAATGAAATCTAGGGAAAGTTTTAGTTAGTTTTTTTTAACCTACACTTTTTACCTTATATGTAGTCACTACCCTGCCAAACATAGTTGTTATTAATTGTTTTATAACAACAGAGTGTTTTACAACGAAAAATCTTAGACATATAACTTTGTTTACACCAATGGTTACCATGGTTACAAGTCATTCCGGCCCAAGAGAAGGAAGCATTTACTATGAGTTTTTCCCGGCCTTAGGTGGGAAGGAGCGTCTCCCACCCGCTACTCAGATCAAACAAACACTACTTTCCGAGAATGAGAAATAAAAAAAAAATAATTTCGATCTTCCGTCAAACAAACCGCCGCCGTTTTAAAATCGAAATTCTAAAGAAACGCACAAGGTACTTTGCTTCAACATTTATTGTGCGAACCGGGAAAGAACTCTCTGAGTTACTTAACTACTGTCTTCTGGAAAATACAACCCGGGAGTTTTGAAATCCAAAGTAGAAAGCTCCATTCTGAGCTATGGTTTACTATAAGAGTGCTGCACCGCAGACCACAGTGTTGCTTAATATGAGATAAACAGTGCACAAATGTGAATAATTAGTCTGCAGGTACGGCAATCGCGAACGAAGTCGCGGGTACAGCTAGTCTATACTTATAATAAAACTGTAACAGGTCCAATTCTGTACATTGCAGATATTTTGAAAAAATAAAATGTACAGTACTCTGTAGCTGATACTGATGCCGAATCTGTATTTTATTTTATTTTTGTCTGTCTGTCTGTCTGTCTGTCTGTCTGTCTGTCTGTCTGTATCCCGGCCGCGTATCACTCCAAAACTACTGAATGGATTTCAATGAAACTTAGCATGATTGGAGTTCATACTACAAGGTAGGATAATTTAGCTTTTTATCCCGAAATTCAGCATGGTTCCCTTGGGAGAGGGGATGAAAGTCAAAATATACACTTAGTTGTAATTTATTAACGCGTAGTCCGATTTCATACGTTCTTTTTAGGGTTCCATACCCACAGGGTAAAAATGGACTGTCCGGCTGTCCGTCCGTCTGTCTGTCCGTCCATCCGTCCGTCCATCTGTCACCAGGCTGTATCTCAAGAACGGTGATAGCTAGACAGTTGAAATTTTCACAGATGATGTATTTCTGTTGCCGCTATAACAACAAATACAAAAAGTTGGCCAAGTGCGAGTTGGACTCGCGCACGTTAAACAAAAAAAGGTTAAAATATGAAGTCTAATGTTGTACGGAACCCTTCGTGCGAGAGGCGACTTGCACTTGGCCGATTTTTTTGTTAGAATAGTGGTACTTTAAAATTTGTATATGTTATAGCGGCTATGAAAATACATCATCTGTGAAAATTTCAACTGTCTAGCTATCACCGTCCTTGAGATACAGCCTGGTGACAGGCGGATGGACTGACGGACGGACGGACAGCGAAGTCTTAGTAATAGGGTCCCGTTATTACCCTTTAGGTACGGAACCCCAAAAAGGTTAAAATATGAAATCTTATGTTGTATAGCTAATGGTACGGAACCCTTCGTGCGCGAGTCCGACTCGCACTTGGCCAATTTTTTTTATTAGAATAGTGGTGCTTTAAAAATTATCACGTAAATATTTCAAAGTCATCGGGTTTGCAGTTCAGAAATTACAGATATCACAACCTAAATATTACGTTCCAAATAACTTGACACCCAAAATGTACAGAAACCTTTGAACGTACGGCTCATCTTAAGCTGGCGTTTGCACTTTATCGTATATAATAGATAGGTCTGTGTCGGACCACTCCAAAAGACTGATTTTTCAAACGATAAAACACAGTTTTTTTTATTACGATAAGCACAACTTCCCTACGTATATTTTTCATAACATGCAATGCTGTAATCAGTCTAATCTATACCTATAACAGGTTGCAGAAGGCGGGTAGGGAAGCGCGAGGGGTAAGACGCTTACATTTATCTATTTATGTAACAGGTACAATTCTGTACATTGCAGATATTTTGAAAATATGTTTTGAGAGCAATCTGTAGCCGATACTGATACAAAAACTGTTTTTTTTCTGGCTGTCTGTCTATATCCCGGCCGCGCATCACTCCAAAACTACTGATTGGATTTGAATGAAACTTAGCACGATTCGAGTTCATACTACGAAGAAGGATATACGATACTTTTATCCCGAAATTCAGTACGGTTCTCTTGGGAAAGGGGATGAAAGTCAAAATATACACTTAGTTGTAATTTATTAACGCGAAGTCCGATTTCAATCATTCTTTTTTTGTTACAATAGTGGTAATTTAATTATTTTCCCGTAAATATTTCAAAGTCCTCAGTTTTGCAGTTAAGAAATTACAGATATCACAAACTAAATATTTCGTTTTAAATAACTTGAACCGCGGAATATTGAGAAACCCTTGAACGTACGACTCATCTTAAGCCCACAGGCAGCCCGGAACCCCACGGGAAGCCCAACACCCCACGGACAGACCGGCATCCCACGGGCAGCCCAGCACCCCACGGGCAGCATGGCACCCTTATTTAGTTTGGCAAGCTTGCTACTATAAAACTCTAAAATGTGGTACATTCACCACAATCAGTTTTTAAAACTACATTTCTTTCTTTTGACGGATACATTTCGGAGACTGCGCAATGGAAGTGCACATGTTGTCTTAGGTTTTCGCGATTGTTACACTTAGTAATTAAACAACTTTAAACGGTTTAAATCACGTATATTTATCATTATTTTTGTCCGGACGTTTCAAACACTTTGTAGTGATCGTGGTCACGGGGTGACTGTCGGGACAAAAATAATGATAAATATACGTGATTTAATCCGTTTAAAATTGGAAGTGCACAACTTTAGTAGATTGTTATACAAGGGACGAAAGGAATTGGTAACTTTCACCCGCGGTCAGCTCTCTACTTTTCATTTCGAATTTAATTAAAGTAAAAAAAGTAGCTTTTCTAAAAATTATTCATTGAAAAAATAACATACCTACTTACTAAAAATTTATTGAGAAGTTAGAACTATTTGTGAAATTTTACGTAAAATTTTGTTTGGAATATTTACAGGCGGCTATGGCCCGAATAGGAATCTCTCTGCTTTTCACTACTAATATAAGGATTAACGATATAAAAATAGTTTTTTTTTTTTATATTATTTAATAACATGAGCAGTACCTTTTTAAAATTAATGCGGCTATAGTCCAAGTAGGAATCGATGACTTACATCCGTGTTAAACACTCTTCTTTTCATTTAAAATATGAGGAGGGTAAAAAAATAGTAGTTGCATGGTGGTAGGGCATTTTGCGAATGCCCGCCTGGCTAGCTACCACCCTCAAGTAGAAAATGTGTCGCCAAGCACCTAACGGTGTGTTCCGGCAGCTGTCCTTGAGAGCCAGTAATTATCTAGGTTAGCCGGAACAACACCTTCGACCACATCATCACTTTCCATCAGGTGAGATTGTGGTCAAAGGCTAACCTATCATGCATAAAAAAAAAAGTTTTTCTAAATATTTACTAAAAATAATAATCATGAGTAGAAGATACAAAGATACACTAGGAGTTAGTTTATACAAAGATACAATGAAATCTAGGGAAAGTTTTAGTTAGTTTTTTTTAACCTACACTTTTTACCTTATATGTAGTCACTACCCTGCCAAACATTTATTTATTAATTGTTTTATAACAACAGAGTGTTTTACAACGAAAAATCTTAGACATATAACTTTGTTTACACCAATGGTTACCATGGTTACAAGTCATTCCGGCCCAAGAGAAGGAAGCATTTACTATGAGTTTTTCCCGGCCTTAGGTGGGAAGGAGCGTCTCCCACCCGCTACTCAGATCAAACAAACACTACTTTCCGAGAATGAGAAATAAAAAAAAAATAATTTCGATCTTCCGTCAAACAAACCGCCGCCGTTTTAAAATCGAAATTCTAAAGAAACGCACAAGGTACTTTGCTTCAACATTTATTGTGCGAACCGGGAAAGAACTCTCTGAGTTACTTAACTACTGTCTTCTGGAAAATACAACCCGGGAGTTTTGAAATCCAAAGTAGAAAGCTCCATTCTGAGCTATGGTTTACTATAAGAGTGCTGCACCGCAGACCACAGTGTTGCTTAATATGAGATAAACAGTGCACAAATGTGAATAATTAGTCTGCAGGTACGGCAATCGCGAACGAAGTCGCGGGTACAGCTAGTTCTAAATAATTTCGCGGTTTGAGAACACCTTGCCTGATGTTAATATCAATAGTATTGATGTTAATATTAATATCAACCATGTACGGGTGGCGCCTCTTCGTTTGTCTGGACGTACGATGGAAGAAGGGGGAGGGCGGAACTAAGTGGTGCAGTTCTTTTGCACATTCACCGAAATGTATCCGGTAAAAGACCGATAGAGTATATGTAGTTAAGAGTAACGAAGGGGCTTGACATATAAGGTACCTACTTACTTTCTAGGACAGCTACTGAAGAACTTCATTACATCCCTGGTGATAGATTTTATAATTTTAGGTGGTAGCTTGTATTTCCGAAATTCCTTATGTACGGTGAGAATCACAATATAGGCCTACGTGCGGCAGGCTGTAGACAGGCAGCTGTCTGATGGCTATTACCCATAATTTCTTTAGAATGTGATGTTCAAAGCCAGTTATGAATGAAGAATAATAATTCTTCTTTACAAACGGGTTTTCTCTGGGTTTGCTTTGCTTCTTTGCTTCAAGATTTGAAGCTCAGTATAAGCTCAATAACACATAAAATTAATTAAAAGCAAAGCCTTTTAACTGAATGAGCAACAAACAGGATTATGTAAAGCACCGTACAGAATTCCAAACACACCGAGTCTGGCAAATCGTCACGCACAACACGCTCCTTGATAAATGACTAACGTAATTCCCAGCCAAATGTCAGTAAGTAGCTAAATAATTCAAAAGCTCGTGAAATCCGACAATTAAGCGTTTCGAAACAGAGATGTGACTGCCTCCGGCTAATTGTTTGTAAGCAACCGATATGTCCGGATTGAACCAACTTCAACCATACTTATATTTTTATCCTACTTTAATATAACAATAGGTCATAAGTTAACTTGTATAACTTTTTTATATTTCGAATTTTGTGAATTGTTATTTTTTCTTCACATTAGATTTGATTGTTAAATCTACCCGCACTTCTATTTTTATTTTGTATTTAAAAATAATAACTTAATAAATAAATAAAATGTGTGTCCGCCTTTTTTATTCAAAACAAATAAAAAGTTAGCATATGGATCCATTACGTTTTTTGAACATCAATAACGCGTTGCTGTTAAAACATAAAAACTGTTCCATATCATCTTTGTTAGATGTCGTAATAGTCCACCATGAGTAAAAATGCATTTAACATGTCTTCTCACTTAACCCTTATCTTTACCCACTGATTTTCCTAAATGTAACATATATATTAACAACAAGATAAACATTACCAATAAGATTTGGCCTACGGAAAGCACTTACTTATGAAATTGAAGGCAAACCTTTTTAGAAATATGTCCTCGTATTGTTGGCGACAGAAAAATCTTGATATATTGTTATATCCTTGGTGTTGTCCAACAAGAGATATTATTTTATTTATATTTTATATAACTCCACATATATTTTATATATAATGTGAAAGCTGTTTTAATTCAGCCGGTAATTTGAGTAAATATCCGGCTAAACTAACAATCAACCACAACTCTACAATTAGGCATTTAAAGCGAACATAAAAGCCCGTACCCCAAAACTAGGGAAACTTCCCGACGAATTTCAACGTTATTTATTATTACCGTAGGCTAATGAGCCTTCACAAGGCATTACATAACACAATCCCATTATTAAGGGTCACAACTCAATTCAATGAGTCACAAACTCATTATAATGGGTCACAATGGCAGCCCATAAATCGACGGGGCTCGTGGATAATTAACGGCTTTTTTAATGGCAATGACTATTTTCTTAGATTAAGTGACGCGAAATAATTTGAGTTTATTAAGGGGAAATTGTAAGACCGTCTTGGTAAGAGGTTGGAGTTTTTGCACATATGTCATAGGGAATTGGGACAACAGTCGAATGACACCTGTCACAAATCCGAAACACGCAGGTATCTGAACTGCAATTCAGGTCTGATACATAAAATTGTTCTGTTATTTGTTTTTAATTGCTTTTTGTTCTGTGTGGAATAAATAAATAAACAGCGGATTCAAGATGGCCGTCATCAAAGTGATCAAATCCTGCTGAAGTGAGGCTGAAGACCTGTCATATTGTTTGAATCTGAATAGTGGTAAGGAAAGAGGAGGAAGGATGAAAGTAGAGTTTTACCTTCATCCTTCCTCCTCGAACGTTATGAAAGATGTGTGGTGTAATCAGAATAGACAAGATTACAGGAAAGGAGTTTATCAGAGGCAGCTTGAAAGTTGCTACAGTGAAGGGAAGTTTGAATAGTAATAAATACTAATCGTGAAATGCCATACTACTTCAGTCTATTAATTGTACTGGTTTTGCTACTATATCCAAGCTGATAGTCCAGCCTATAACTACTATCTCACATAGCTATCATATTTGAGTAGCAATTTTTTCACCAATTTTGTGATCTGTTAACACCTTGGAGCTATATACATCATCACTTAACATCGGGTGAGATTGTAATTAATTCATAAAAGAACTTCCTAAATCCACAAAGTGGTTAGCAGTGGCGTGATATTTACGTTTTCCCAGATAATGTTTGATCACAGAAGGCGAGTCTAATGACATATACAGAACACAGCGGTCACACACTTCAGTTTTTTTTTTTTTGACAATTTCATTTAACTGTAAACACGTAGAGATTGGACCTAGGACCTGGTTTTTTTACGGTATTGTGAGAATTACGCTTGGGGCGCTCCTTTGACTATAACAGATGCATTTAATCACAAGTAATAAACTGCACTGCGTCCATCACCCTGAAACATATAATTGTTAAGTTTCATGTGAATGTAATTTCAAAATAACATACCTAATGAAAAAAAAAGGCCCGAAGACTGGTGCTGGAAAACACTGTTAGATGATTGGCGACAGATTTTCTACATGAAGGTGGTAAGCTAGCCAGGCGACCATTCGCAAATTGCCCTTCCACCATGAGATTCCTGTTATAGCTCTAATAATACCTACGTAAAATTGTCAGACCCCAATAAGTATCACACTTGTTAATAATTGTATCATAATACATAAAAATAGTTCCAAATAATTTATAATACGAGTAACAATATGGTAGTCATGACAACAAAGTGGTATTGATAATATTCGATAATATTCACAATTACTCATCAGATATCCACTATTGATGTCCACTCACCCCATTTAGTCAGCTATGACACCAATATCGAGAAGTTAATACACAATATTGGCCCGGAAATTTATGTTTATCGCCAAACAGCCAATAAACCTGTGGTAGGTCCTCTAGCACCAATATCATAATAAGTTATGTGCGAATTTCCTATCGGCTCAAAGGCGGCTATGTTTTCATAGGGCCTGATCGCCTTTTCCAGAACACTGTTTTATGCGGTGCAGTCACATTTAAAAGCTTAAAAGTTTGATATCCTGCTTATCATTTAGCTGATTATGGTATTTTATATAATTAATTACATCACATCGGTAGTATGTTATACTGATTTTGTTGCAAAGTTATATTTAATCTTTATATTATATTATATCTTATTAATTGTAGCCAATCTCAATATCCGGTTCAATATAGTAATAGTAAATAATGGTGTGGGTATATTAAATTAAATTCTGACAATGGGCGAGTTTGCGAATTTTTCAAAGACGGTTTCAACTTAGCATCAAATAATCACGTACGTTAACTTTGAAGTATTTTTGTGTAAAAAATAGTAAGATGATATATTATTATTGCCTCGTTTTAAGTATTCATACTTCTTACCTATAAAAATATATCTGTGTCAAGTGAGTGCGTAATAGTAGTTACCATTAAATAATCTGTAATGATACGCACTTAAGCGAATTAAACAGCTATAAGAACTTACTGAATATACATTGTGAATATCATAAATGCTCAAGTTTTTTTTATGTTATTGTGACGGAACAAGCTTGAGGCCAACCTGATGGTAAGTGGACTCACCTCTGCCTATAACAGATGCATTTTCGTCATAAGTCACGAATTTCACAGCGCCCGTCACCTTTAGACATAGCTGTTAAGTCTCATGTACCTGTGATTTAAGTGTGTAAAATAAAAAGTTAACTGATTATTTTCAGTGATTAAATTTTTCATTTGGCTTCAATGTTCTTTTCCATTTACAAGAAAAAATTATGAATATATCTAAAAAAAAAACCAAATCTCAACTTTCAACAATCACACCATTTTTTTATAGCCTTTGATCATTATCACACCTGATAGTAATTGGTCGCAGATGTTGTTCAGGCCAACCTAGAATTACTGGCTCTCAAGGACAGCTGCCGGAATACACCTGTAGGTGCATGCCGAAAGATTTTCAACATGAGGGTGGTAGCTAGCAACATGCTTTACTACCATGCTTTATTCACTGCCATCGTAAGACAAGAACATGGCCGCGGCGGACGTTGCTTAACTTAGCTGATTAGTTAAGAACAACTTAGCAAATTGCGCTAAAAGCGCTTGGCGATACAAGAACACCTCTAGTCATTTTATCGAGACCGTTTAGAGTTATGCCTATTCAATGGAGATTCCTACAAAGCCATGCGTAGGTATGATCTCGTGATATTTTGCTAACCTTATCCCAATACACGTACCCTTCGAGCTTGCGTATAAATAAAAACGACCCCAAAAGTACTGGACATTTTAATAAAAAATCGGACCTTCATCATAGCTGCCTTTGTTGCATGCGTGACTATGGTAGTTCTCAGTACCAGTACAACTTGAGCCGTCAATAAAGTTGAAATGTTCGAAAGAGTCAGTGAGACATAGATCAGGGTTGATTGGACGAAAGAAAGGGCTGTGGCTGTGTGACAAAAAAGACGAGACCTTTTTCGGAATGCCGGATTTGAATGACAAAACAGTATTGTCTGTCTGAGACGTGGAAAGACGTCATGACCGGACGCGAGCAATTGTTTGAAAACTAGAGAATCATCTGACAATATAATAGATTATCCTAACAAAATTAATCTTCAGGATTATTTTTAGATCAAAATTATATGTCTTCTTCTAATCACATCCTAACGAGTTGTATAGCTTCTTTGAGATAGACAATGCCATAGATACATTCACAGTGGATAGTAATTTTTGAAGCGAAAAAGGTTTTATTATATTATTATATAGCTTCTACATAAATCTATATATTTATGTAGAAGCTATACAACTCGTTATGTTCATTGAAATAATTATATAATAAAACCTTTTTTGCTTCAAAAGTTATTATCCACTGTGAATGTATCTATGGCATTGTCTATCTCAATATTGAATATCTTCTATATTAGCTTAAGTGAAGGCAATAAATTACAACAAAACAGATTTACACTTAAATTGTGACATGGTTTCGTGTTCGTATAGTGGTACTTAAGGCATTTTGCGAATACTACTCACATAGCTAGCTACCAGTGTTAAATCTGTCACCAAGCACCTTACTAATCACCACCATCCTTTACTGAAAAGCAGCGAAATTAATCACGAATAAAAACATTGCCTGCATTGAATGCGGCTGGCAAAAAAACCGAAACCAAACCTGTATACAATATATTATACTTCTATAAAATCAATTCATAAAATAAAACTAAACTACTAAAATCTCTTTTGATTTCAAAAATAGAACATTAGAAAACCGAGACACGCTAGTGTGTAATAATATAGTACTTCTATAAAATGTCCATATGACACTGTACGTATATTTAAAAACAAACTCAACTACTAAAATCTCTTTTGATTTCAAAAATAGAACATATGAAATAGAACCAAGTAGTATGTAATTACAAAGCAACTATACGAAAACGAGGTCAGTACTAACTGAATTTATACCGTTCTCTACAAGATAAGTCCATAAAAAGAATTTTCATTGTACGCAGAATAGGTCTGGCTGACTTCCAGATTCATTCGTCATAGAATGCGGACATCGATGCAGTACCTATGTATCTATTTCATAGAAATTGCTTGTATATTTCAATGACTTTCAAAACCTATAAGGTATATGAAAAGAAAACCTTAATTACGGTACTGTACCTTAAGGGAAAATGGAACCGCTGTCTATCAGTCAAGCTCCTAAAAGGAATGAGTGATATACCTACCTAAAACTTTGATATTTAAATCGACTTCCAAAATGGAGAAAGTTTCTAAATATTATGATTACAAGCACTACCGCGTACCTACTAAGCGAAAATTATATTTAAGCTGAGTAGATAAAGCATCTGGCGCGAAATCGCGGGTTCAATTCCCGCCCGAGGCAAAACATTTTGTACTCCAATAATTTGTAAATTTATGGAGAAAGTTTTCATTTAAAATGTTTTTTTTTATTTGATTATGGCGTAACTAGCACGAGGACCACCTGATGTTAAGCGGTAACCTCTGCCTATAACAGATGCATAATATCGTCACTAGTGAAGAACCATACTGCGCCCGTCACCCTGATACATACAGCTGTTAAGTCTCATGTATGACTTTAATTTTACTTGCTCTGAAGTACAACTGCCGGAACATACCGTTTAATGTTTGGTGACAGATTTTCTATTGAGATTTTCCTTCAGTGTTATACCGTTTATCTGACGCAAAAAAATACTCTTTTAAATCTTCTTGGAAACGTTCTTGTTAGCAACATACCCACTACTCTTCGGTAAACATCCCTGTTATGGACCTATTAATGAAGAATTTCTTGATATAATAGACATTATGTTTTTAATTCGTTAATTTGGGAAATAATGAGCCCAAATTCGTATTTCCTGAATTATCGGGTAGTTCCATTACTGGCGCGAGTTCCCACAACAAAATGCCTATAATATTAGTCTTGTAACTTCGCGTTTGCGTTGACCTCACGATCCAATTATAAAGTTTAATTACACATCAGTGGCGCGGGGTGACTAGTGTCACGAAAATGGGATGCTACTTCCCCAAAGTGGGGAGAACACCCGTATAATAGGAGATTCTAAAATATTGTAGTGATGATACAAAAAAAATTGTCCTAGCTTAAGAATATTAATATATATATGTATATATATATATTTTTTATGCTTGATAGGTTAGCCTTTGACCGCTATCTCACCTGATGGTAGGTGATGATGTGGTCGAAGATATTGTTTAGGCTAACCTAGAATTACTGGCTCTCAAGGACAGCTGCCGGAACACACCTTTAGGTGCTTGGCGACAGATTTTCAACTTGAGGGTGGTAGCTAGCCAGGCGGGCATTCGCAAAATGCCCTACCACCATACTGTAACGACTGCCATCCTAAGACAACAACCGGCTTAACGTGCCCTCCGAAGCTCGGAAGCGCTTAGTAGTAATGTCACCAGCGGTCACCCATCCAACTCATGACCGAGGCGGACGTTGCTTATGGCTAAGCAAACTTCGCTACGAGCGCTTCATATGTAAGCGACTGTTCCACATCTCGTATGGGATGCTATTCAAATTTAAATTGTATTATGAAAGTGCAAATAGTGATAACAGAGCAGTTATAGCTATGGACTGCCGTGCCGCAGATCCATGGTTCGATGCCCACCGCTGGCTTGAGCATCAGCGCGCTGTGGACCGAATTGTGGAAGGGCATTTTGCAAATTCTTGCCAGGCTAGCACACCACCCTTTAGTAGAAAATCAGTCGCCAAGGACCTAACGTGTGTTCCAGCAGCAGCCCTTGAGAGCCAGTAAATTACAGACCCAATGAGACTTGACAAATTATATATCTCAGGGTGAATGGGCGCAATGCCGTTCGTCACTTTTGACAAAATACAACTGTTACCGGTGCTGATGTTACCGGTGGGCCTCGTACGTGATCCCTCTTAATCAGATATAAAAGAGAAACAAAATAAATATTGAGAAGCGTGCTTTAGTGTGTAGAAATGTGCGTACGATGAGTTATAAAAGATTTTAACCAATATAGAGAAAATTATGTTCCAAAAAGGAAAATACTTGTTTGAACAAAGTCGCCAGTCATCGTCTGTACACCCTTCAAGACGTGAAAAATTGCCGCTAGTTCAAAATTTAATTATAACCGTTCCCGAGCTAATAGAAGCGGAAATGAGAGCATAATGGCGACAGATTGTAAATAGTTCATAGTGAAGATGTAGCAGAGAAGCGAACGAGCTAGTGAAATTTCAACTGTGCAGTTTGTTGTTTTAACAATGTTCACTTTAGATAGATAGATAAACAATAAGTACACACCACTGAATTATAATAAAATAAAAATATCAAGGCTTACAATCAAGTGTTACAAGGGGGGCCTTCACTAACAGCGATATCTTCCATGCAAGCTTGGGATGGACAGAAAAAACAGAAATAATACGGGGGTGTAACAAACAAATATACAAAGAGAGGCTAAACAGACTATGCTGACTTAAAATTTTAGTTACTAATATTTTTTCTGATATTACACATATACAAACAGATGACTTTAATACTAATAATTATAATATACGTATTATAAATACTAAAAATAATAATATATATCTATATTCTTACATACATACACCAATATTTTATATTTTTTTAGGTTATTGTGACGTAAAAAGCTCGAGGCCCACCTAATGTTCAGCGGACTAAACTCTGCCTATTGCAGATGTTTTTCGTCACAAGTCACGTATTGCACTGTACCCGTCACACTGAGACATAGCTGTTAAGTCTTATATGCCTGTAATTTCTCTGGCTCTCAAGGACTGCTGCCCAAACTCACCGTTAAGTGCTTGGGGACAGATTTTCTACTTGAGGATGGTCGCTAGCCAGGTGGGCATTCGCAAAAAGCCTTTCCACCATGCAGTGAAGCTCAAACCCGCGGCAGGCTTCCAACCATAGACTTGCTGCGCGGCAGTCCATAGCCAATGCCACTGAACCATCAGTGCTTCAAAATATAATAAATTAGTTTAGTTCCATGTGTAAAGTATAGCTCTAAAGGATAGCTGCTGAAAGCGTAAAGTGCTTGTCGACGGATTTTGGACATAACAGTGTGAGAGTGATAGCTAACGAAGCGGTATTTTCATTACTTTACAGCTATGCGGTAAAGTCTAAACACAGGACTTGATTCCAATTATAAGCCACAGCCAGCACGCTAGTCCATAGTCAATGTCACTAATTAGTAATAACATAAGATATCTGATTTTGTGTAGCAACATTGTGTGCCAACGTTCTAGACTAGATATAAATTTTCGGTTTAGAATTCATTCCGAATAGGCCAATAGGCGAACAACGTATAAGAACTTCTAGGAATGACAAGCGCATGCAGTACGAGTATCATCCAAGGCACTGGCCCCCTTATGGGGTAGTCAAGACTATAGAATACTGCAAATGTTATGTAATAGCGTGAGCGTTTACCATCAGCCGAGCGACTTGTCCATTTCATACCAATTCATAACAAAAATTAACGATTGCCTGGTTACGTAACCTGAATGAAATGAATATCTATTTTTTGTTAAATATATTTTGTGCAAAAAAACAACAAGTATTTTAAGAAAATATTCAATAAATATTTCAATAAAAAAGTTAATATTACAAAAGCTATATATAGTGACAATATCTAGTGAATCATTCTCGATCGTGCGATTGAAGAGTCAAGACCTCCTGAGGATGCTTCGTGTAGAAGCGTTCGCGTCAAAAATTCTTCTGGTTCGGCTGCATGGAAGTTATGATGTCACGTCGGTGTAACAGGGGAATTGGGCGGAATTGTCATAAGATATAATTTTTAGGTGTTTTCCAAAAATATTTGTAATTTATAAATATGGATTTCTGCAATGTAACGCCTGTGTCTGTTAACGCTTGTATGTCTTTTACAAAATTGTACTATATCACTTTGCTCTCATATCATTCATTGCCGCAGCGTACGCGATATAAAAAAATATTTCGTATGTTTTTCATGCCTCGGATTACATTATCTATGTATTCATATGGATCCCTAACTTTTTGAAAATATATATACGAGTAGCTTATGTTCATTAGGGATAAAGGAGGTTCTTATGTTGAATTCTAAAATCGGTCTAGTAGTTTTAAGTTTCTCCGTCACATACAAAAATATAAATATTTCCTGTTTGCAATATTTGTGCAGATGTAGATTTTTACAGTTACTTCACAAGTTTCTTAAATTATCATTAAACCGTACGTACTTTACAGAGCCTTAATACATACACACTGCATAAAACTATTCGCGCTTGAATCTCGTTTCAATCCCAAAGTAAGACTGATTGATTGATCCAACCCAACTTTATTCATACCCAAAAGCCATAGTTTACAGAATGTTCAGTACTAGTTCAGAAAGAAAAACAATAGTCTTGTCTATTGACTATGGGTTATTCTAGATTGTTCGAGCCCAAAGGTTGTACAGTTAAAATATAGAATCCGGAATATTTGGACTACGACATCGCTTTTTTTTGTTCTAAATAATTTGTAACATTTTCAAAATATCCTTAAAATTTTGCTGGAAACCAAGCCAAAACTTCTGGTCCCATCAGTGCTCAGCGTCAATTTGTTCAGAGTGAATACGCTAGAGCTAAATATTTTCTAGCGTCGCTTCTGCAGAGTAATTATAAACTTTAATGTTCTCCTTGTCCCTCTTTCGTACATTTATTAACACGGTTTCTGAAATAGTGACGTACTGAAAACGTACAATTTTCAGTTTTTTGAAGTTAAAAATTAGAACATTTAATAAAATACTAAAGTTAGAAGAATTACGAATAATCGTAAGGCTAGTTTAAGATGTCGATGTTGATTAGATACAGCTGGATACTTAACAATCAGAAATTTTAGTTATCATGCTGCTTGGGTAATTTCTGGAAGCTGAGCTAAAACTACCATTACTCCCCAGATTTATTTATATTTCACATTTATTTCAGATAATCAATCCATATAGTGTTAGTAATACAAACAGAATAATGTTCGTGTTATATTATTCTGAATGACTATAACATTACAAAAAAATAATATATCTCATATAATTTTTTTTCTAGTGTCACTTCTACAAAGGTAGCTAGTTAAAATGTTTACAAATACGAGTGTACCCTAAAGATATACCAACATAGTCGCAGAAATGTCCAAACATTAATCTTACACTTAGGGTCCGTTTCAGAATGTCCTAATAAAGTTTCTGGTTGCTATGCAACACATTAAATAACTGAATGATAAAAATGACAGTTAACATGCAGCGCCTTTCAAGTTTTAACCGATGGATACGCAAAGATAGTGTTTTGTTTAATAAATATGTTCTGGGTAGTATAACCGGAACTTACTCGAACATTCTGAAAAAGGCCCTAAATACATTTTCATCTCGTGATAAATATATACAGATGAGCCTATTTTCATCTTCTAGCGTGGACAGATTAAGGGGTTGGGATTGGATTGGGGGCAATACCAACTATTAATTACTAATGCTACTACCGCAGCAGTTAATCATTAGATCTAATGAATATATATGACGCAAAGGAAGTCAATATTTTTAACTTTTTCATAAAATCCAAGGCAATTTGATATTATGTTAAGAAAAATGCCCATGACCGAGACTCACTTAGAGAGTCCAATAGAGAGAGAGCACACAATATAATCCTATTTACACGTCTCCCCAAAAAAGAGTGTTCATGTATGTAAGTATGTACTATGTTTGTGAGTTTGTTTATTACGCCATAACTTCTAAACGGCTTAACCAATTTTAATACATAAGGTATCGTTAGATATGTCTTGATAGCGCAAGCTTAACAGGTACATAAAAATATATAAATAAAATAAATTAGTAGTTTTAGACGCCATATTGATAGATTTTTTTTCTGCCAAACCCATCTAGTTGTGTATCAAAATGAAGGGCTTTAAAACAATTCCATGAATATATATAACTTGCAGTTTTAATGTCAATGGACTGTTAAAAGTTTAACAAAAATAAATAATTTGTCGTCGAGTTTTCTACTGTTTAATTAATTTATACTTGTCATAAGAATTCATAGAAAAAAAATCACGGCTATTCTTTGGTGTATTTGGATCGCCTCCTTATCTCTAGCCCGTAAACGGAATGAAACAAAATAAAATAAAAACAGGAATTTTCACATTTGTAGAATGTTGAGAACACAAAATATCTTGAACTTACGAGTATAATATAGCTTGTAGGTATTTTTAGAAGGGTATACGGGAATTTTATTATATGATTTCCACATTTATTTTTGGTTAAAAATTCTATGGAAAATTTAAAAATTTCAGTAATGTAACTTATTCCGTTTATTGACTCTGACCCATGAAAAATTCATAGTCACATGAGATCGGCAACATTGACTTCAATCGGGTTCTGGCCTTTAAGATACGGAACCCTAAAATCGAATAAACATTGTTCAAACAAACCACATTATTAAAATCTTTTATGATAAGATACCTCCATTACAAGGCGTAAAGTGCATTAGAATTTTTTATCCCATGACCCCCAAACAACAACAAAAGAGGTTTCCATAATCGAAACTGTCACAAAGCCCTCAGGATCGAAGGCCTCGGGATCAAGCTGGATTTAAGCCGTGGTAATGTATGGGATCCTTCAGTCGGCGATTTATGACAGCGCACCCTTATTTGACAGCTCTTGGGAAGTGATAAAAGTGTTGGGATCAATCATGAGAGTTGGTGATATTAAAAATATTGTTGGTTTCATGACGTGATAAAATGCACGCACAATGTCACTTATACCTATCGCTGTGTCAGGCCAAGTCTTTCGTTTGAGTACCGCTTATCTATGGACTTTACGAACTTTGGTTGACTACATTTTGGTCAGCGTACAACTTTTCATATCCGGATGTACCCGGAGTGTCTATTGGCCTACAAAACTTGATTACGTTATAAAATTTTCTGTCATCCTACTTAACCTCGCTATTTTAGGATAGCCAACATTTCAGAATCGTTTTTGGTAGAAAGTAAATTTGTCCATATTATTAACATTTGCCATACCAGGAACTCGTACTACGAGATCTTGGTGAGTAATTGAATTGTAAACTGGTGGAAATATCGATTCCTTTGATATTATCAAAAATGGATTCCTATCAAGAAGAAGTTCTCGATTCAACGCGTTTATAATATATCATAAATGATCTATTTATTATATATTGCGTTGGGTGTATTTTGATCCCTGTTGTCAGGCCAAAATTGCGCATCTTCCTGTATCTCGCATAGTTTACTATGCTGGTTGTAAGGAGCAACCAAATGGTGAGCAGCAGTACATTCTGACCAACTGTCATAATTCACTGCGATGCCCAAGACATTGCTATTATGGCAATGCCCCTCCACAATTGGTCAATGGTAGATGTCAAGGCTGTTGATGATGATAATAGAGTGTATCATCAAGACAAATATTTATTAATGGATATAAAACTCAGGTGTATCTTATTCAGTAGGGCCCAATTGTGCAACACTGCAGTTGCACAGAGGCATTTTGCTCCGATCCCCCCCATGTCTCTCGACAGCGAGACAAGCCGAGGTCCGAACCACAGTGGTGCCCTTGAGCTCGCTGTCAACCCCTCCTATAGTAGCGGCACGTTTTCGGCGTCCGCAGGAGACGGAGGTAGAAAGCGCTTTTCGCCTTCTACGCCCGTCTCGGGAGAAGTGCCTTCGGCACTTCTCCCTCCCGGGCTATTGTAGGGCCAGGCCCTCGCCCAAAACCCGGTGGAGCTGGACGACCGCACAGGCGGTAGCCAGCATCTATGTCCTCCCTAAACAAACAAACTCAGGTGTATTATGTAAAATATCCTCTTTATAATCAATAAATACTGATTCATAATTAATCTTTAAATCTGTTCAACCATCAAACATTTTTTTAGTATTTTCAAAAGATTCACACAGTTCTTTATTGTATACTATACATCAGTTGCAGAACTTTACTAAACTTCCTTACATTGTACTTAAGACTTAGGATACCTTCTACTTTAATTACTGCTTCAATATAGTGAATTAAAGTGCAGAAGTAAACTGTGAAACTGTTGTGGGTAGAATAAATTGTTTTGTAATGTTCTAGTATGTAACATGTTTTATAAACATTTAATACTGAAAATCTTTTTAATATTTGATTTATATTTTTTTAATGTATTATATGTTGAGAAAAACGAGTCCACCCGATTGTAATTGCACGAGTATCAATTGAAGTTGCAGTATCACCGTCTTAGTTTCTCTTGACACTGCACTGCGGTCGGCACTTGAGGCGTTATTTCTTACGTTTTGTTCTTCCAGTAATTTCACTTGCTTCTGTGCCCTTTACCAAGAAAAACTTTAAGCAGTAAACTAACGAGCAAGCGTCTTTGGGATCACGGCATTAATTGGCTGTTTCTCAGAAGGAACTGCTGCCCTTGTTATATTTTCTCTCGGGAAGGTATAGGGGAAGCCTTATTCAAAGAATAACCAAAAAGGATTTTTTTTGGATGGAAAAAGAAAACTTCCCGCGGGCGGGACATGAACTCGCAACTCTAGAATACTATCCTGGAGCGTTTCTGATTATGCTTGTATATCGATTATTACATTTCTAATCCTTTGAATTCACGGTTTTTGACGTTGGTGAAATCTACCTACAACACAAAAAACAATTTATGTAGGCTGGTAGGTTCAACAATCAATACTTATTATGACACCAAATCGATAAAACCATTTTTAATTTGACTAGTCCCGTTGAAAGTTATCTTTTCCATAAGGAATAATTGCTATTTTTTTGCTTAGAAAACGTCAATGCTCTTTAAAACAAAACTTTTTAATAACCAGTACTATAGTTAGCAAGTCAGGAACTCATAATACATTTTGTACAAACATGCCATTGTCAACTTTAATTCCACCTCAAAACTACGTCATTAATTTTACAGAAGCATAAAACTAACAAGCGCCCAGCAACTTTCAATGCACGTTAGTCCCATCACAGTTTCCACAGCTCCGTGTATATTTCGTCTTGTTTAACTTAACGTTGTCCAAAGTTAACTAACATTAAACAAAATTTATTCCATTAGACAAAAAGCAAACTTTGCGTAGCGGGTTCCTGCCTCAACTTACGATGTTCTGAAAACTTTGGATTCCCTTAAGTTTAATTACCCTCCTTCGCAGTTGAGATCGGATAAAATTGCATTCTTTAGTTTCTCTCTCGGGTGGCCGTTTTCGAGACGTTTCTAGAAGATTCGGTTAGAAACGTTTGAGTGAAATAGGATGGAGACCTTTTTTTAAATGTTCTTTCGTATGTGTTAAGATTCTTTATACAAGATTTGATGCAGTTGAATTGCGAAGATAAAAACATGTTTTGTAGTGTGTTTGAGACTAATATTAGTAATTATCTATAATCTACACTTAGTACCAAATAATATAATTAGGCCAACCTGCATTGCAGAAATGCATTTTGAAATAATTTCATTATTATTGTGTACATCATTATTTCCAGTTTTACCAATCATTTATATTATAATAGAATATCACGGTTGGAGTTTCAGAACGTATATACCTGTAATAAAGAAGCGAGAATCTATGTAACAGTGAAAACGATTATATATATGAGTGCAAAATATGACTGATATCAGTGACGTAAACCGCAATTTATCAACAAAATAATATAAATGAAGTTTTCCAAATTTGGTTAGGTAGGGGAGTAGGCTTGAGCGGGAAGGGGAGCATTGATGCATTGTTAAGAGGCCTCTTAACTCTGCACCTGGGTTGCAAGCCCCAGGCCCCTCGAGCCTCTTACTCTGCAACGCTATGGACCTGGCGCCTTCTATATGTTCTCACTACTACGTAAAAAGTTGTATGAGCAACGAGACCAAAGGTTTTAGCCTCTCTTGTTTTAGAATCCCTCGATGCGCTCAGGATTAGTATATAACTTAGATTACTTTCACTCCTTCGCTTACTTAGAGTTTTAAATTTGGCATTTGCAACAGATAATCATATCTCTCCCTTGTTTCACAAACAACTATTCTGTAATTACAGCAGCTGGAGTCTGAGCCAGTCGCCACTTAGAATGTATTCCCGATTTATCTTATGCGGCTAAAACTGAAGCTCAAAATACTGTTTCATCTTTGGAGGTTTTGTGTTTGCCTAATACATTGTTTTGACATTGCCTTACAACTTGGATAAGGGTAAGTATATGATGATAACAACATATAAGGATAGTACTCATAAACTATACTCTAAATATATTGTGTATAAGTTGGAACTACACAATTATTCAATCGTTCGTAAATAGGAATTTTCCAGTCTACCAATAAAGAAATGTAAGTCAAGCTCAAAAACAGCAACGCAAACTTTACCGCGGCGGACGTGTTTATAAAAGTGTGCCGTGTTACCTTGACGCGAACATTCGGAAGTGATAATTTCGATTTGCACTTTTGTCAAATAATAAATGTCTAAAAATAAAAACGTCCATTAATAAAAAAGTCCTATAATAAAAGTACCCAGAAAGAATAATGTCCAATAATAAAAATGCCCACCAAGAAAAATTCTATGCGTCAAATCAACTAACCAATCCTCGAATTTGGAAGACTCAGCGTGTATTGATGACTCCAAAATCAAAGCGGTAACTATATGAGAGTCACACTTTACATAAATATGCGTAGTTTTCCTTTTATTATCGCCTCTTATATAACATTTATTTAGGTACCTATTCACAAGCATCATATAATTTTATATCCAATATAAAGTAATGGATGATGTTTAACGGGTTTCGAGGATTTGCAAACGATTATTGAGGCTGTTGTCACAACATCGTAAATAGAAAATGGGAAATAAAAAATGTTGTGAATTGTTGTTTTGATGACGTAGGGTTGAGAGTAAAACTAAGGACTGCGTAAAAGACTGCAAGGAGTTTCAAAGAAAAGATAAGAATAGCATAACTCTAAAATGTACCTAAATTTGAAGCATAAAATGTTTTTTTTTTTACTGTCGGGTGTAAAAATATGTATGAAGAAGATAGTTAAGGTTGAGTTTTTTTTTAATAGCTGATAAACTAGTATTTGACCAGCACTATTTCACCTGATGATGTGGTTGAAGATGTTGTTCAGGCTAGCCTAGAGTAACTAGCTCTCGAGGACATCTGCCGGAATACACCGTTAGGTGCTTGGCAACAGATTTTCTTTTTGAGGGTGGTAGCTAATCAGGTGGACATTTGCAAAATACCCTACCACCAAGCAGTATCGACTGCCATCGTATGACAACAACTGGGACCGACGGCTTAACGTGCCCTCTGATGCATGGTAGCGCTCAGTACTAATGTCACTAGCGGTCACCCATCGAACTCCTGACCGCGGTGGAACTTATTCGCGGTTGCTTAACTTAGCTGATCAATTATTGAGAACGGTTAAGCAAACTTCACTACGAGCGCTTCAAATTCTTTCTAACAAGGCTTTCCGTAAAAACGTAGTGTCAGATATCTATCTACATATTGTTGAAACTCGCTGAATTTTAGCATGCACGTGTTTGAGTCTATTTTATATATGATTTAGCCGTCTGAGTAAATTCATAGTAAAATCACTACACGCACATACGTTTAGACGGGGCGTGAATTTTCATACCAAAAGATCGTTACTTTACTTCACTCACTCCAAGCGAACTGTGGCTACAATTAGTTTGCATATATTATAATTTTATATTATAATATTATTTTATATATTATTATTTGTTTGAATAAAATGTGTACTATCGTCAATGTATATTTAATGTTTATATTTTTTTTTTTTATTGCTGATAGGTAAGCCTTTGACCACAATCTCACATGATGGTAAGTGATGATGTGGTCGAAGGTGTTAACAGGCTTAACCTAGAATTACTCTGGCTCTCAAGGACAGCTGCCGGAACACACCGTTAGGTGCTTGGCGACAGATTTTCTACTTGAGGGTGGTCGCTAGCCAGGCGGGCATTCATAAAATGCCCTTCCACCATGCGGTGAAGCTCAAGCCAGCGGCGGGAATCGAACCATGGACCTGCTGCGCGGCAGTCCATAGCCAAAGCCACTGAGCTATCACTGCTTCAAGTATACATATGCTCATAATACATTCATATTATGTATGTAACTAAATAAATAAACTGAATTTAAGCTTCTGCAAATATTTTAGAATGTTGCTATTTTAGTTGTTGTATCTTCTGTGATATAGTATTGCCGACGCCATTTTGATAACTTCATTTGTGCAATTTGCATTTGCCCATTATCTTTTAATTATTTTATATATATTAGGCGATTAGATTTTCTACTATTGATCTTAACATCGCTCTCTGCCGTAAACGGTGTTCAACGCTTGTTTAAAAAAAAATATATAAATATACGGTTATGTTCAGTCCATCGCTGAAGGGTGTCAGCGCATAAAACTTTTTGTCAATAAAAAAGTGGCCCTTGTCCATCTTAGTGATAATGAACTTTTAAAAGCTTCCAATAGACTTTTAATATCATTGCCAACGAACTTTACCCAGCAAGGTGTGTTCCGATGCCTTTCAATAATTTATTCGGGCAAAACTAGTCCTTAACCCTTTTCTGTTAAGTGCAATTTACGGTTCAATCTACCACATAAAATTGGAGACCCTTACGTAAAACCTCGGCAGTTGAAGGGTAAGAAACTTTACGGACCTATTATATTTTAAGGGTTCTAAGTATTCACGCTTCACTGATCTTCCGTTCGTTTTGATTTACTTACTGACTTGTCAAAACGAGTTAATAGTTTTGAGAACTTGTTGAGTCGAATTATTTTTTGTTGCTTTAGTGGGAGAGTTGTAGGGCAGTACGTGTTCCACGAGCTGCTATTATAGAGCTTATGTATATCCTTATGTACCGTTTTAAATTCACTTACAGTCACCGTTTTAAGACGAGCCAATGGCTCTTCCATTTAAGGACACGAGTATATATTCGCTTTTAATAATACGTGTAATGCGTTTTAGTTAAGTTTTCCAAACAAAGGCTAAGTGCTGATCTGGTACTTCATATATGTTTTTTTTTATATAGCAGATAGGTAGTCTAGCCTTTGACCACTATCTCACCTACTGGTAAGTGATGATGTGGTCGAAGATGGTCTACAGGCTACTAGAGTGACTGGCTCTCAAAGACAGCTGCTGGAACACACATTTACACACAAGGATAGTATTAGAAAACCGATACGGGTGCAACAGGTACACTGGAAATAATTCTTGTATTATATCATTTCTTTTTATGTCTAGCTTGCAGAAAACTATACACAGTCACTGAATATTGTACTGGGCTTTTCAAAAGACTCTACCATGGTGTTTTCATCATTGTATAAAAGAAATAATATGAACGCTGTATTCGCAGCAGTCCAAGAAATTGAAAACTTTTTCCAAGGCATTGAAAAATATTTGCAGAGAATTAAATTATTATGGCTTGCTACACGATCAGTTCAGTGCATTTTTCCTGTATTCAAATCGACATAAAAATATTTTATTGCGTTTTAGCAGAGTAGCTGAAAGGATTCCAGTAAGGTAGTTCCACCCAGGTTTGGAGTAAGTTGACGGCATTTCTGCAGTTCGCAAACGCTAAATAGAATTCCCGAAAGTTTTATTTTATTATTTCATTCTTCTGAAAAATCCAGTAGGATATGTGAATGTTAGTAATTAAACAACTTTTAACGATTTAAATCGCGTATATATAATTATTTTTTTCCCAACGTTTCAAACACTTTGCAGTGATCGTGATCACGGGGTGACTGATTCGAGACGATTGAGAGGATCACTGCAAAGTGTTTGTAACGTCAGGACAAAAATAATGATAAATATACGCGATTTAAACCGTTTAAAGTTGTTTAATGACTATGTTTAACAATCGCGAAAACCTAAGACAACTGTCAATGTTCTAAGGCCTATTCATCAAACTTACGAACGTGATGGTTTGTAGTGACGCTTGGAAACAGCTTATACATGACTCAAAAGCACTGGTAAGCCTGTGTTATTCAACAAAGTAACCTTTATCGAAGTAAACTTTCCCCGCATCTTTTTCCATAACTACATTATACTTTACTTCCAAACGACCTTACATACAGATTAAGTAACTCCTATACATACAACTTTTACAGCTACTTTTAAAAGTTCACCATTACTTTTAAAAAATCAGTTTTGGTTGAACCGTCAGAGCTTATCTACGTTTACTTCCTGGTTAATTTATTCTGGCAAAAATAAGTCAGTGTATATTCCTAAATTATAATGCTTGCAGAAAGAAAATTCAAGTCGCACGTGAAAAACATTCTGATAAAAAAATCCTACTACACAGTTTGTGATTACTGTAACGACAAAAATGCTTGGAAAATTCCGCCTTTGCCAAGCTATCACTTGTCACCTACGTAATTTAAACAAATATTGTAATAATCGTATTATATTGTATGTAACGTATTGTTAAAAAGACGTTAAAAAGAATGGCCCCAAGTTTCTTGCCCGTTCTTCTCGCAATGGCTCCATTCATTTTTTTGGGGAAAGTGGCAGAACAATGTTGAATTTTTCATTATTAAAATTTGTAATTGAATTCATGATTTTGAATTTGAGTAGATTTTACCATAAAGTTGCCCAGCCACTGTCCTCGCTGGTTTCGCTACACATACCCGTATTAACTGATCTCAAATTATCATCGTTCTTTTTACCTTGTATTGAAGTGCCCCACAACAATGAAGTATGTTTACGAAATGTATCATCTGCTGATGGTTCTATTTACGTAGTCTCTACCTTATCATCTGAGCTTGTCAAGGTTAGTGCGTTCCTTTGATGCCATGACGTCTTATCGTTTTTGCACAACTTTTGCTTCAGCTCCACATTAAGTGCTGCCAGAGCCAAAAGTTTTTTTGAGCGTATTGCCGTCACAATTTAAAAACAAGAAGCAGTGATAGCACGGTGGCTTTGGCTATGGACTGCCGCGCAGCAGGTCCATGGTTCGAATCCCGCCACGGGCTTGAGCTTCACCGCATGGTGGAAGGGCATTTTGGCGAATGAACCGCCTGGCTAGCGACCACCCTTACAAGTAGAAAATCGGTCGCCAAGCGCCTAACGGTGTGTTCCGTCAGCTGTACTTGAGAGCCAGTATTTCTAGAATAAGCCTGTTAACACCTTCGACCACATCATCACTTATCAGCAATAAAAAAAAAACAACCCACTCCATCGTTATTTATCCTGCTTAGAATAAAATCTGCTGGGTGTATGTCTATGTATAATAGATGTGTATGTTCTGTTGTTTGGCAGCGTGGCTCTTGAGTAGTTGTGAATTGTTATTCACCACCATCATCGTATTAACCAAAACGTCCACTATTGAACAACTTCTCCACCATTGGAGGGATTTTACATAATCTCCACGTTTGGTAGGCGTATTGGGATCACAGAAAAACTTGTCAGGTCTTCAGAAGGCGCTGCTTCCCACCTTCCGGTATTTATCCCTTAGTCGCCTTTTAAGTAACCCACGGGAAGAAATAGGGGATGAAATTCTGACCCGTCATCTCACGGGGAGATAGATTTATTATATTATATATATTTATTTATAGATAGATTTGAGTCATAGATAGTCATTAATTGTTTGTTAGATGTTTGGCGACACATTTAGTTAAACTTAAGAGCTATCCAGACGATATATGGAAAGTACCATATTAACATGCAAGCGAAACATAAATATCAGAGACTTAAACGATGTACAAAATATGGCAGGTTAATTTGCAGAAAATGGAATTTATTTATTCAATTCATTCACAATTTCCTCGAAATACAGATATAAAAGCAACCAATTTAAAATGTAATTTTCTTTGTTTCAGAACCTTAAGAATCAAATCATGACAACGAATGTGTGGGTAGAACAGGTAAGTCAATTTTATTGTAAGATATATTTGGATATGTTGCCGTGCAATTCCCGGCTTAATTATCTTGGGGTTGTTCCCATATTTTACTTATTTAATTTCAAAGGGGTTGTACTGCTTTTAATATCTGTAAGACCCTATTTACTGAAAGGTAGCAGGCACGCACTAACAATGTACCCAGTGTTTATATTCGTATTGTTACTTCAGTTACATTTTCCATAAGAGCATTTTCCGAGGTCAAAGTTAAAAAAAAACCTCTAATCCAAAAAAAAGCCAAGGTATAATATATTTTGGATGTGTGTGGTTAAAGAAAGATTTATTGTACCGACCCTACTTGGGAGAGGGGTAAAGGGTAGAAGAAGATGATTATGTAACTTTGTTAATGTTATTAAGATGTTTACAACAAACAGCTAGAACAACAATGTTGATAAAATATTGGCCATAGTAAGCGCATCAAGCCCTATTGATGCATACCTACTACTCCCGCAATATAATTATCGGCAGATTTTTCATTGCATATGGCTACTTGGATATAGCCATTTCATAAAAGCTTACGCCCAGATGAAGTCTAGTTCGCATCAGGAGCTTTAGACAATTGGTTTCAAATTTATTACGTAGTTCTTGAGTCCGGATGCACTGTTATTATAGTCATATTCAATTCTCTTATTTTTCATCCCAACTCACTTCAAAAAAGTTATTTAAAACAGTAATTTTATGACTTATTATAATTACAGTTCAATAAGGATTGAATATTGGTTCAAAGGCTTACCAATAAGCAGTGCCGTTTGTGTTGGTACTCAGAGTTATGCGCAACTCTAGAAGTCGTGCAAATGAGGCGGGATTTCACATCGGGATAGCTTCTGAACATTTTTCAAGCTCGAATCTGATCTTGTAAGAAATACAACCTTCGCTTAAAGTCAGGTCCAAATATAGTGCTGGTGCATTAGTAAGGATTAGACTTGAAAGCCTCGAACATCGCAAAGTGCTGGAGTTTTTTTATACTCGTAACATGCTTTACGATCTACATAATATTATTCCTCCATCACTTTCTTTGTATCAGACAAGATGCACATCAACACGACATCCGTACATACTCAATGTTTCTAAGATACGCACGTAGCAGTTATAACTGACATTTGTTATCCGTACGGCTGATTTAAAGAACACCGCTTCAACGTCTCTATTTATCTATGTATCTTCCAATGTGTCCTTATTCCAACATAAGCCACGTCTTTGCTTATAACCCACAACTCTTTTCCGTACTCTATTAAAATAAAATAAAAATATAGAATCAGTTTTACGTGTCTTGTTTATACTAGTTACGAGTACTTGCTCTCCAAAACAAAACCCCCATTTAGTTCAATTTCATTTTTAATACCACAACAAGGAAAAATGAGCTCTCTGAAAGCCTTAGGGACAAACAGGAGATGTCTCATTCAGTGCAGTTAAACCTTGACAAATGGTCAACGTCCCTTCCGGAGCGCGGACGAGACGAGTGCGGGACGGGTCCAGGGCGTGACGACAGCGGGACGAGGCCGAGGGCGCCCTTACCCTTCGACGCCTTTGTCGACGTGTCAATCCGTACGTGACTTATAGAATTTAGGCTCTGTTTGGCTGTTTATTGGGAAATTGCGTAAGCTCCCTTATTGGAGCTTTTTCGTTTGATTTGGGTATGTTATTATTGATTGTATTGGCTGTTTAACCTGGCAAGATTGGTGGTGTTGAATTGATGTATTGTAAACAAGACTAGTAGTTAATTAACTACTTTAGGAACCTACCTAAATATCATCAAATCACATTTCAAAACATGATTGTGGCCAGCACCTCATGCTAAGCGAAATGATTTCGAAATTTTGAAGCAAGAATGCTTTGTGATACTTGAGAATTTAGTTAGCAATTTTTGCTTAGTATGCGATAGGGCTTGATATCATATTTAGAAATATAAAAGGGTAGCCACATTCTTACGAGAGATAAGTTTTCAAAAAGTCGCTTTTTTAGATCAAATTCAGTTTAGTAGTCGTGTTGATGGCCAAACTACCTCATATGATTGTTAAAGTAACAAAATTAGCATCTCATTGACCAACCTCGACTGCCAAGTGGTAGAGCACCCGGTACTTAAACCCGGGCACGCGACATCGTTTTCCGTTTCAGCCTCAATACTATGTTTGTAATTTGCCAGTTTATGCTTTATTATTTGTTTTATATCCTAATGTAAAAACTTCCATATAAAACGAATATTCTGAGTTATTATGAAAATACATAATGTATCAAAATTAGTTATTAATTAGTCGTGAGAACTTGTGCGTTCTCTCTGACTGCCACGGTGACAGGTATTGTCTGTGCGTTCGTCAAAGCGACCGCATACTTTACGGTGATCGCAGATCGCTGAACTTAGAACGCAGAACTCTAAAACGGTATGTGGGCCCGACACCTTATTATTTTTATCTGCCATACGTTATGATCTGGCTATCATTAAGATAACTAGTCTACTGGTACATAGTTACACAACGCACTTGATAAGTTTGTTTTCTTAAATTTTCAAGATGCCCCTTAGAACCTTCTTCAATCAGAATTAATTTATTCACTATTTCCGCATTGGGTTTTCCCAAATTTTTTTTTTTTTGTACCGGCGGTATGCCTTTATTAAACAAAATACTATGAACTATATACAACACTACAGCTACTACAATAAAAGCATTTAGACACCTATAAGTCATAGCAGACTCATAGGCAGTCCAAATGCTCCAGCCCACTCCCAGTTGGCAGCGTGCCCAGCATTTCCCAAATTGAATATAGTTGATATGTACCAAATTTCAACCTGTTCTGTCCGGTAGATATCTATTTATTTAACTTAAGGGAAACAAACAGATTTAGTAACTTTAATTATAGGTTTTCGTATGTAATGGCAACATATTAACAGAGTGTAGGCTATTATTTTATTAAATATCACAAGAAACACATCTATGTAAAAATGGAAAGATACTTATTGCCTGAAAATAAAAACAAAATTAGTTTATTTCATTTATTTTTAATATTGTTAAGTTTGCAATGACGCCTGCTAGGCGAATTACATTACAAACCCTATCGACGGACGCGGGACGACCTATCGGACGCGGGTTCGAATCCCGTACATGACTATAATTATTTCCCTTGTAAATTTGTAATTTTGTAATATTTTATTTATGTTTAAATATCACCACTGAAGAAATTAGTACTCAATCGTTGTGGCTGAGTTTACGCTCGTACGAAATAGATCTTGATTATTATGCCTGCATATTTAATTTAATAGCTAGCTCGATATAGAAAGTATTTTTTTTGTCTATAGTTTGTTCCAACAGTGGAAGTTCAAATACTTACTACCTTACAGCGTGGTTACATCGAGTAATTTTTAAGGGGGTATAAATGGAAATTTTGCTTAGCAGCTCACAACAAGCCATTTAGTTTTTAGTTATTTTCAGTAAATATGGTCGTTTTAGGCATCCGACGCGATCGGAGGACGCGGATTCGATTCCCGCCTTGGGATATAAAATTTTGTACTCCAATAATTTGTAAAATAAAATAGGTCAGCAATTTCACGTCTTCAGTGGAAGAAAGTGAAACTTTTTAAAAACTATCCTTAAACTAGCATATAAAATATTCTGTGACAGACAGACCTTCGAGGGGTGCTGTATAAGTAAATATCTTAATATTTATAATATTGAGGTTACTTACTGCTATATTTTATCAAGATTAAGATAAGTTCACCGCTGCTCTATTCTCTATTCGACTTTGGTTAACCAGGTGTTTTTGTTAAGGAAAAAATATACAGCAACGTTGAGGTAGGTGATTAAGACCCAATAGAAAATTTATGTATGTTTTGCTTCTTACACAAGCGTTGACTGACTGAAGTAAGATAATAACAATAACAACGGGATGCACTGATCCTTATCTTCAGCTACTGAGACACACGTGTCTGTGCAGAAATTATTTATGACAAATATTTCAAAAACAAAACGTGCGGTGTCACATGGACCCTGCCTCAATGACATTGGGTTAAAACTTTCACGGTTGTGTTAGAATTGCTCCCCCGATCCACAAACTTTCAGGAACCATGTAACAAATAAATCGTTAACTGTGTCATCATAACATTTTTATGGTCAAAGTAACTTATGAGCTTAGATAGGAAGAAAGAGATGAAATTATTACCTGTCTAGTGGATGAAGGAGACAGAAAGTCTAGCAAAGTTGTAATAGTCCCATCAATGTATCATTAAGATAGTAATTATTTGGAATTAACTTGGTTTATCTTGTTATGATGAAGCGTTTTATTTGAAGCTGGGAAGTAAGTCATCGATTAAAGTAGCATATATCATTTTATAAACCTTCAGGCCATCAGTTTTTCCGTTTTTCATGCCACGGCCATAGAACATAAACTAATACTACGTCCCTTGGGTGTTGCCATAATATCCAACTTTACCTTCTGTACCCAATCAATATTTAATGAGTTCGTTATCAACTTAATAAAATATTTGGAATAAGGTTCTAAATATTTCTTTATTCATAAACTTCTCAAAATATATTTCTAATTATACAAACACTACTGTGTGTTAAGCTAAAATCTCAGTTACAAATTACTAAAGAACAACATTTATTTCCCGGGCTGGAATAGAAACCACATCCTCCAATTTCGCACTGGATGTTTTAACCACTCGGCGACTGCAACATTCTCTTTCGAGCCGAAACTGTGTATTATTATTATTATATACTAGCTTTCCGGGCGCGGCTCGCGTTATCGCGTGAAAACATTAACCTCTTTTTGCGCAGTCGGATAAAAACTATCCTATGTTTTTTCCCGGGTCTCAAACTATCTCCATACCAAATTTCATTCAAATCGGTCCAGTAGTTTTGGCGTGAAAGCGTAACAGACAGACAGACAGAGTTACTTTCACATTTATAATATTAGTACTGATTATTATCATATTTATAGACAAGATTATTAGGAAAGTCCTTATATTAATTTTTAATTATTTTATATTAATTATCTTGCCATAAGAGGTCATCATATATTCCAAAATTAATCAGAGCGCTTGCTAGATGAAAATACTGGCATCAACGAATAGATACACATTTATTCGTTGGATAAAAACTATTTGGCTCTATAAATAAACTTTGCAATTCAACAGAGCAATGCTGCCAGCAAGTTGGGCATCCTGTCAAGTAGTAAGCGAGCTAGAGCATTTAGACTACCTGTGAGTCCACAATGACCTGTAGGTTGTCTAAATATTTCCCTGTAATGTTGTTTATTGTTCGAAATATTTTGTTAATAATAGCAGACCACCTGTAAAAAAAAACCGGCCAAGTGCGAGTGAGACTTTCGCACGAAGGGTTCCGTTCCATTATCTGTAACCTAATCTTGCAAGAAAGCGTCTACCTGTCACCGTTATTAGTAGCGAGCAAGAAACGGTAAAAATATCAAGTTTGTTGCATGGGAGCCCTACATATTTTTTTTTTTTTTAGTATTTGTTGTTATGTTGAAATACATTATCTGTGAAAATTTCAACTGTCTAGCTATCACCGTTCTTGAGATACAGCCTGGTGACAGACGGATAGACGGACAGCAAAGTCTCAGTAATAGGGTCCCATTTTTACCCTTTGGGTACGGAACCCTAAAGAACATAACCAATTTTTTCTAATTATAGGAACAAAAATGTTCTTGTGGAAATGAACTTTTTATATTAATAGTCAAACATTTATTGAAAGTGCCTATTAGTTTGTTCTTTATCATAGTGTATTCATAATCATAGTGATTCTAAATGTTTGTTGTTATTATTTAAATATTGTCAAAATAATTATTCTTCTTATTCCATCTCATTCTATCATTTATAAAGAACATAAAGCACACGAAACGATAAAACTATTGCCTCGAGGCTGCCCGCATTCCTTGAGAATGAACATCTTTACTGTTCGAACACCGGTCGGAGATTTCGACTAAACACCGTGAGTGCTAGCCGGTATATTTAATTAATAATCATGACAACTCACGTAAGTTTTTATGACAAACTATTGCAAGTACAATAATTAGCGTTATTTTTGTGGTAAAGGAATTAACCGGCTACAAGCGACGGCTTTGTCCATACTTACATTGGTTATATCTAATTCCCTGGATGACTACTCATAAAATCCTGTCACTAATAGGATTAAAAAATATATAACTAGTTTTATGAAAGTATGTTAATCTATTTTTGAGGTGAGCAATCACCAAACATACACACACCTTGATGTCACATTTATCATTCACGTATTTATAATGACAACAAAAGTAGTCAAATTCACCGAAAGCAAGACTTAAACCATATAAATATCTTGAATCTTGAAATTTGAAGTTTAGGTATCTGCCAAATGTAAGGAGACATTTTTGTTCCTTATTCTGGCGTATGCCCTTTTTAACCGACTTCCAAAAAAGGAGGAGGTTCTCAATTCGACATTTTTTTTTTTTTTTTTTTTTAATGTTTGTTACCTCAGATCTCTTGACTGTGCGAACCGATTTTAAAAATTCTTTTTTTGTTTGAAAGCTGATACTTGTCGTTTGGTCCCATTTTAAATTTCATAAAAATCGGTCAAGCCGTTTTTGAGTTACACTAAAAAGATTGAAAAAAAAATTTTTAACAAAAAATGGAACCGACTTCAACACCCAAAAGTGTGAAATAACTTGTCGAAGTCGGTACCATGCGCACAATATTGCGATAATAGGTACTTTTGTACCATCATGGTACCGACTTCAACAAGTTATTTCACACTTTTGGGTGTTGAAGTCGGTTCCATTTTTTGTAATTTTTTTTTTTAATAAAATACTGTGAACTATATACAACACTACAGCTACTACAATGAAAGCATTTATATAACCTAGAAGATTAAAACATCATGTTCAACATTTTATAGATATTATATTATAAAAAGGATAGTAAACAAGACTATAATACCACAGTATAATACACTTATATCTCCCATAATTTCAATGACAAGTGACGCTTCTCCCATTTAATGCGAAAACTCAATATCTCGACAACTATAAACCATCCAGCGAAAATGTGTATCAGACCATTCCATAATTCCGGAGTGTTTTTTTCCCCAAACTGTCCCTTTCAGGGCTCTATAAATCATCCCTTGATCGGAGGGTTGCTTTCCCGTTAACACGGCTTTGGACATACTATCTTCGTGTTTGTATCGTCTTATATAACTTTTTTTATCAGTGTAGATCATCCTTATCCGATGAATGTTTTGGTAATGGAGCTTACTGAACTGAACACAGTTTTCCCCATTAGGGGGGGTTGGTACTACTGCCACGCTGGGCAGGTGGTTTGTTGATCGCAGGTAAGGATGTCAATGTTACAGAAGGGGCTGCTGCTCATCTTCCGATATTTTTCTTAGTGGCTTCTTACGACACTCTGGAACATATTGGGGGCCACCCCGCTAGGCACACATGGACACGCATGGATATTCCAACAATTCGGCTCAAAACTGATTATTTTAAACGATTCTAGTAATCTAAGTAAATAAAGTAACAACCCAAACAGCTTCACCTTAGACTGTCTTATTAATGGAGTGCTGAACAATATTTAAGTAACTCGGAATTCCTCGAACCTATCTCCGGGTCAGAGACCTATAGGATTTTTATGTGGCAAATGAGCAGGATATTATCTGGTGGTAAGTGATCACCGTCACCCACGAACATCTGCAAGATCATAGGTCTCAAGAATGCGTTCCCGGAGTTTGAGGAGAGAATAGCTCTCTTCTTGGAGGCTCCTAAAGTTTTTCTATTAAGAAAAATCCTTAATTACAGCCTGGACTATGTCGCTTTGTAATGTATATAGCAATAAGCTGCCCCCTGAATGATAAGAAAATAATTTTCTTTCTTTCAAATACAACATACAAATACAATTTGGTCTTATGTAAAGAGTAAAAATCTCTCCAATACTTACCCCGCAGTGATGAAATTTGGTACTCGTTCTTCTGATCAAGGGGATGTTATATGTAATATGTTTGGTGAATATTTTCAATCAAATTTTCCTCAAAATAATACACCGGTAGATTGTATAGAGATTAATCAACCTCAATACTTTACTGCGTCTTCTGCTGATATTGGCATGATTGAGGTGCTTCCAGCGGAGGTTCTTAAACTTTTCATGTCCTTAGATTTAAATAAATCAGCAGGACCTGATCACATCCCCGCTATTTTAATAGTTAAGTGGGCGAAGAGCTTAGTTTTACCCCTCTGTCTATTATATAGCCGCTCTTTAACGGAAGGCGTTGTACCTAGCAAATGGAAGTCGGCTTTAGTCACTCCTGTTCACAAAAAAGGACCAAAAAATAATATAGAAAATTATAGGCCTATATCTAAATTATGCCTTTTTGCTAAGATACTGGAAAAAATTGTCTATACCCAATTGTACAGCGCAGTAAAGCATGATCTTGCACCTCAGCAGCATGGTTTTTTAAGAGGCAGGTCAACTACATCAAATCTCTTATTGTGCACTGAGTTCCTGTCTCGTTTTATGTCTGAACCCTCGCAAATAGATGTTATTTACACGGACTACAGTAAGTGTTTTGACAGAATTGATCATTTGCTTCTACTAAAAAAACTGCAGCAGATAGGTATAAGGGGAAACCTTTTTAGGTGGTTCACGTCCTATATCCAACACAGGTGTCAAACGGTAGTTCTCGGAGGATATTCGTCCATGTCCATGTATATTCCTTCAGGAGTCCCGCAGGGATCATTATTGGGACCGTTACTTTGTACAATATTTTTGAACGACATCTCCTCATGTTTTCGTTATTCTAAAATTCTTTTGTATGCAGATGATGTGAAAATTTTACATCAAATTAAAACCATTGATGATGCACACCGTCTGCAGAACGACTTGCACAGATTTCAAAATTATTGTATTCAGAATAAACTAGATTTAAACGTTTCCAAGTGCTACATTTGTTCTTTTACTCGTAAGCCAGTCATTATCAATTTTGAATATGTAATAAAAAATTCACCAGTCACAAGGGTTGATACAATTAAGGATCTTGGTGTTTTTTTTGATAGTAAACTTTTATTCGACACGCACGTAAGCAACATTGTAAGCAAAGCATCTTGTGCACTTGGTTTTATTTTAAGAATGTCTAATGAGTTCTCCAGTATGAAAACCTTCAAAATCCTTTACTGTGCATACGTTCGCAGTCACTTGGAATACGCATCACAAGTCTGGAACCCTTGTTACGAAGTATATTCAACGCGCTTAGAACGTATCCAGATGAGGTTTCTGCGGTATCTTCAGTTTCGCGCAAAATTGTACCTTCCGGATTATTTAGCTAGGTGTCGTAAGTTTCATTTCTTGCCTCTCTATGAACAAAGGAATATATCCGACCTATCATATCTGTTGAGCATTGCAAATGGCACGGTGGACTGTTCTGAGCTCCTCGAGCTGATAGGGTTACGCGTTAACGCAGCTGTACTGAGAAAACCGAAAATTTTATCTGTTCCGTTAGCTAAGACAAAATATAGGCAGAATGTATTTATTGTGCGTGCAAGCGCTTCGTTTAACAACTTGAAAGATATAGACATTGATTTATATAATACCTCGACTACCAAACTAAAACGTTTGCTTAATGACAAATTCTTTTGTACTAGTTAATTTAAACCTTAAGTATATTATTTCATTCTTTTCATAAGTTAGTCGTCCACTCTAATTTTGTTTTATATATTAATTGACCTATAAGTGGAAACTTGTAATTGGCCATCAGCATTACATGTGTTTTTCATGTAGTATATACATAAATTAACTATAAATGTTATTTACCTAGCTGTAAGTTTTCTGAAAATTGTAAAATAAAATAAAAATAAAATAAAACAAAACAAAATAAAACTTCTCTCCAAAAAGTTTGCACGTACTTTTGGTAACAAAACACGCTCCAATCATAATTTTAACCATGATTATGTATATCTTATGAATGGTTTTGTTAAGCGTATGTTAAGTTTTGAATTTATAACTTTTTAGGTACATACCTACATAGAAGGTTAAGAAGGCATGACATCATAATATTAACCCAATATTAGATACCCGAGTTTCAACAGAGACAACGCTATCGGATATTACTTGCAAATCGATCATGATAAGCCCTGGATGAAATGACACAGAACTATTTTTCCTTAATAATTATTGCTAAATACTCATCAATATCTCCCAAAATCCACTAACTACACCAGCAGTAAAAGGAAAACACAAAACCGTTAAAGGAGATTCCCGTACCAAAGAAGTTGATTGCTTTATAAGACCTTTATCTATTGTGTCCATTACATCCCTTATTCCGTTCTCAGAAGCAGTTACGTAAGTATTCTTGAACCTTTTCTCCCACTCTCAAGGATTATCTACTTATCCCACATTCCAGCTCCATTTTAGAATTTAACCACAATAAATCATTGTTGGATTACGACCTTTACGTCGGTTCAAAGTTTTTAAATGGAATTTTCATTTGCCGGGCAAAGTTCGCGTTCGCCTCGAAGGTGAATCGGTTCTAAGATTCTCTATAATTAAAAGTTCTTCAAAAATTTTCTCGCTCTTTGTAATATCGCCCTCGTCTTTGCCGTCGTCATTGTGGGGCGTTTCTTGCAGATTCCTCAGGAATCGCTTCGTTTATTATGTATCTAACGTAAAAAAACAACATTCTGAAGCGCATACTTTTACCGGATTCTTGCCGAGCAGCCGACTCCGAGCAACTCTCTAACATTTTTGTTCCGAACAATCCCGTATTACCGTTTGTTTTTCGCTTTGTTCATGATATTTTGGTTTAGTATTTCGCATTTCAAGTTATTCCGTTACTTCGTTACCGAATTGTTTTTGTAAACAGTGTAACAACTCGACTCTTTTTGGTCGGTCGGTTCCGCTTCGATTGTTAGTTGGGAATTTTCAACGTTGAGCAGATATTTTTCCTTTATTTCCTTTGTAGTTCTATTCAAGTCTTTTATGTTTTGAGACTAGGAAGTGCTTTCGTCTTTTATTTGTGAAGTGATGTATTGATTGCTACATTATTGTTACAGGTCTCTTTTGTCACTGTCCCTTTTCTGTTTGGTTTGATTTTAATATTCTCGTCTCGTTTTTAAAAGCAGGAAGCGTTTTGTTTTACCCAATATCCAATTTCAACATCGCAAACCAACCACCTATTTAGCTTTCCACACTTGCCCGAAAAAGCGAATCATGTTCCCTTATTTCAAGAACGTTTCACCCGTAACTTCCTATTACAAAACCTCTTTCAACCCTAAAAAATCAAGGAGAAAAGCCTTTTGGAAATAGGAGTGAGTACGTTGCGGTCAATTGGAACAATCTGAACGTTTTCGCTTGCCGGCGAAAGCCTTTAAATTTTAATAAAGACTCCATTTTGGTTCGAACATTTTTATGAAACGTTTGGCTATTTAAAACTTTGGGGTGCCACAAATATGATGAGTTACGTTACCCCTTCAGAAAGATGCTGAGTTTTTCTTACGCTTTTTTCTTGCATTTCAATCCAGTGCTTAAAGCGCTTATGATGACAAGAAATGATTAATCAAATCCCTTTATTAAAAATACAGTTTTTTTAACTATTATATGACACACTCTTCTGGAAAACCCCTTTTTACATTAGTATACTCATATTATCATGAACAAGTAGCTTTGAATAATTCTAATATTTAGCATAGTGAAAATAAAATGCTCGTATGTTTTTGAACTAAAATCCCAACATTTGAATCTGTCAATTACACAAACGTCAAATACTACTGTGGTATAGTTTGATTTCCTTCTGTACGCACATTCTACATATAAGCAAATTATCCACAAGCCTACGACAAAGTTGAAATAATACAATTAACGCCTGAAACAACGCACATTCTTGGAATCAGTAACACCCGCGGCGTGACTTTCAAGTTTGAATATCGTTCTATATTCATTAAAGGCGTAAATTAAATTACATTTTAATTTATAATAAACCAAACGTATTTTGTTTGAATCTCGTAGCGAAAACAAAGCTCCTATTGTACAAAGGGAGAAGGGTCGCGGTGTGTTTAGAATATAGAAGACCTATAATAATAACGTACCTAACATGTAAAGTGGTATGTTCTAGAGATAAGTGTATAGTAGATAAAATACTTTTTGGACGGATAATCGAGCAAAACTTTGTCCAACTGCTAGTTTTTTTCGGGATTGCGACAGAACATGATTATATGAGACACACCTGATGTTTAGCGATAACCTCTGGCTATTACAGATGCATTTCATCACAAGTGACGAATTGCACTGTGGGCATCACCCTGAAACATAAAGTTGTTCAGTCTCTAAGTCTTCTATGGCTTTTATATCACCAACACAGATACCCTTCAAACCAGAACACAGAAATGATAACATAACTGCTAGGCGGTCGAAATAGTAATATGCTTTTTTTACCGGCGGTATGCCTTTATTTAACAAAATACTACAAACTATATACAAAACTACTGCTACCACAATAAAATACTTTTAACCTATAAGTTATAGCAGATGAATTATTAATTATTATTCATTATTCATGCTTGGTTTTAGCAGTACTCTCTCAGACGTATTCGTTCACAAAAGGGTCTACTGCTGCTAGAGTTCTAGTTTATTAGTATTAGTTACATATAATTATTGGTTTCTTAACCATCATAACGGTTTTTTTAATCAAAAAGTGGTGGATATATCAGCAAGTGACACAAAAGACTAGCGGTAGGTAGGTGGCATAAATAAACTGTAGGTTTGTTTTATGGGATTCAATATATTAAGGGTTATTTTTACCATCACTGATGTTATGTGTATTAGACTTTCTGCCGGATTTATATAGTGTCTTTTTCTCAGCTGGGTACTATCTGAGGAAAATGATTTCAGGGCAGCGCTCGATTTGCCTGACTCTTCTTTATTAATAAATATAGATGATTCTACTCTTATTTGTCAAAACTGGAACGCCCAGCATTCATGTGTCTGGGCGATTAGACCGCACTGGGTTGATCTCCCATCTACACAGCTGAAGCGTTTTTTTTTATAATGGTAATAGGTAAATCTTTGATCACAATCGCACCTGATGGTAAGTGATTTGGACAAAGGTGTTAACAGGCTTAATCTAGAATTACTGGCTCTCAAGGACCGCTGCTGGAACACACCGTTAGGTGCATGGTGACAGATTTTCTACTTGAGGGTGGTCGCTAGCCAGGCGCGCAATCGCTAAATACCCTTCCATCATGCCGGTGAAGCTCAAGCCAGCGGCGGGATTAGAACCATTGACCTGCTGCGCGGCAGTCCATAGCCAATGCAACTGGAGCCACCGCTGCTTTAAAAAGACCGCGACAACGTCCATCGGGAGTCTCACCATCTCAGTCAACATTGTGGGTCTTTTTTTCTCTTGTGAGGTTAATTCCTTTGCCTAAAGCTTCATTTTTCTTCTTCTCGTCACGTCCGGTAGACTCAGATGTAGGGATGTTATTATATTCATACGTTCTTGTTTTGAGGCATCTTCTCTGCTAACCATTCATGAAGCTAAGCGTTAGATGAATCTGTCTAGATGTTTCATGTTTACATCGTGGCTTATATTCATAATATAAAAAGTTGCTTCGCTTGTGGAAGATAGTAATTCTGAATACTTGTTTATCATATTTTATTAAGAAAATTGTGCCGATTGCCGGGGTTTTTGCCGGTTACTTCACAAATCCTAATCGTAGCTAAAATCAGGTTGTGCTTCGGAGATGTAATTTAGATAAGGAATGAAAATATCTCCTTGTACCGAACTGCAAATGACTGTGAACGAATAATATATATTATGCTAAATGTCTACAAAAATGCGGCTTGAGGAATAAAGGACTGTTTATTTATTTATCGTATTGTAAGACGATTAGCTTCTACTTATTTTCAATTATAGAAATAATAATGTGTAAAAAAAAAGTCATTTATAAATCTCCACAAGAGTAACATGATTAACAAAAAGTCTTATTGATCTTAAGTTATGAATAAACAATATAACATTCTTTTGCATAATTTGTGCTATTATACAAAGGCAGTATCAATAGAACTTTTACACTCATTAAGCTAATTTTAGTTTAAAAAATTGTTAGGTCACTTGAGTGTGTCAAAGAAATTGTTGCCCCGTTGACATTTCAAGGTCTACGAATTGATTTTGGTTAATAAATCGAGGCGACCCATATTTGAAGTAATTTATGATATCTCCTAATAGGTAAAAAGCAGCTAAGGTAGCACTAATGTGCGTATCAGACGCTCAGTACTCATATCTCACCCTCATGAACTGAAACTGACCTTCTTGAAGCCAACTCTACTTGTGAATGTCTACCTATAGTATACCTACTACATCTCTGGTAAACAACTTTGTTATGAACCTAATGTGCAGCCACAGCTCACTGAAATCGACGTGAGTGGTAGCATATGCTGCTCATTCTGCGCAATGTTTTCCTTCGACTTTTATGACAATAAAACGATCCATATCCATAGTACAGAACAGATCTAACTAACTAACTTCAATAAAAAGAGTGGTTCTCATGAGGTTTTTTTGTTTGTCATCACCGAACCGAATTAGATTTTCTTCGGATATACTTTAATTTTGGTACCATAGAAGTAACATCAAAATTGATTCCGTAGTTTCCTTATAGACCGAAATATATTAAAAAGTATTTGATTGTGGTAGTAGTTTTTTTGTAGTTATAATATTCTTGTGACAGACGCCTCTAAAGAACATAATCATATGCGTGTGTTGGATATTTTTATTAATAAACCTATAATACCTCAAATGTACGCATAATTTAAACCCAATCTCAATATAGTACAATAAACATAATGCGTGGTCATAACCGTAACGACTCACAGTACATTTTAATTGCACGAAGACATTGCACCACGGGAAGTAAGTGTTACTTTTATAGCACGTGTAAAAATGCTCTGCGCATACCATTTTCGGATTCAATTAAACAATTTCACTGCTACAGCTAAAATGCGCTGTAATTACAGTATGAGAACTTACGTGATACGTTAGAAGCAAGCCACAATCCGCATGGCATGATTCGTTTGTGTGGTTATAACTTATAGAAAGTAAAGTAAGGGAACGCAGTTTTCGAACAGTCCGTTTATATTGGATAACCATATGTTTGGCTCTTTCTAACAAAGTGGTAGTACGCTTGACCACTTCAATTAATTTGCCATAAAAAAAGTTAATAATTGATATTTAATATTATAAAATGTCTAGCACTAAAGCTGCTGATTATAACATTATCTTTTTTTTTTTTTATTTTAGTTAATTTTTTTATAAACCCACGGGGGATTTTTATTAAGAATAAGCAGCAGCGCCTCCTAAAACACTGCTATCGTATACCGCGATCTCCAAGCCGCCTGCCAAAGGTAGGGATTATGGCAAGAACCCTCTTGATGGGGAAGGCTGAACTCAGCAGGGGCTAATCCAACCGGCTGATAAACGACTAAAATTATTAATTTAAAAGAGCATTTAAAGTTGTTATACTGCCAAATGTTTTATATGACACCTAACAATTCACTACAAAGACGCCCCGAATTAACTGTACGTAGACAAATTCAAATTGAGTTTTAGCTGAAGTAATTTCATCTTACGGGGCACAAACCCCGCCAAAATAATAATTGAGTTCCGAGCTGGAACCTTGAGCGGTTCTATTGTGAATAAAATTCACAAAACATGAAAAGCAACATTATTAATACAATAGAATTTCATTTATTTGCAGAAATAAGTTTATATGTGCTGATTTCTTATTACATACAGAATAAAGTTAAGGCTTTAAAATTATTGTAAAATCTTAAACAGTCAATTAATAAATACATGTAAATACGATTGTATTGAATATGGATAAGTAAATAGATATTGATGTCTTAAAATAATTTGAATATTTCAAATTTTATACTTACTTCATTATTTTATGCACAGATGCTAGGAACTATTTAATTATTGTAAGATAATTAAAATATTCAGGTATTCCTTTGGAAAAAAAACATAATTATTGATGAAAACAAATATAAGATTATTTGAATACTTCAGAAAAACATTATATATATATATTATATAGTGACAAATCCGCCTAAATTTTATGCTGAACCAGCATGGCGTCGTAATCGCTATTGTAGCCCAATCGGAAGAATTTTCGACGCATTACGACTCAACACGAAGCATCGTCAGGAGATTCTAACCCTTCAAGATTAACTTGAAGTCGTGGCCTTTTAAATCCTTTTCCAATGTATTGAGTATTTTTAATTAATAGTAAACAGCTATTTGTTGCAAAGCTTTAGCAGAGCGGCTACAACAGGAATTTGGGCCTAATTTTACCGGCCCACAACGTATACAACCCAAAAATGTTTGGTAAAATGTTTGTTTCTAGTACCTATTTTTATAAGTTTACAATATGTAGCTGAAAGTATTCAATAAACTTTAAAAAAAGTAGAATACTCTCAATAAGAGAAATCAATTTCATAAAAAAAACCCGGCACCCTGTATTATGCCAAAGAATTCATTTTAATAAATACTATAGCTACTACAATAAAAGCATTTAGCCTATAAGTCATAGCAGGCTCATAGGCAGTCCAAATGCTCTAGCCCACTCCCAGTTGGCAACGTGCCCAGCATGCTGGCAGCATTGCCCCGTTTCTCAATAATAATTATATTAAATAAATATATATATATAGCTTTGTACATGTTTTGTGCGAAGCGTCAGAATGAATTAACATTCGTAATTTATATCAATTAAAACAAATAGTATCATTAATTTAATCCCCAAGAACGCGAATACTACTTTATACGAGTTAATACAATTAATTTCAGTCGTTAATTTAATGATAAACCATTTTACAGCATTTTACTTTTCGGTTTCTTTTAATTTAATTTAAGGACTTTTAGGACCTTAAAGTTTTAGCAAAGCTAAGCACGCTTTGTTGTGTAAAATTATTTTATTTTGTACTGTTTTATGCTCGTTTGTTTTAAGTGGTACCTTTAATTTAATTCTTCAAAGCAATCAATATGTCTGAATTTTACGGAAGCAACTCTTGATATCAGCGCTCATAGTACAGTATGCCTCGTTTTTTTTAACCAATCGAAGGAAAGCAATGCTCGTTATTTTACTGCTGTGGTTATTTTAGTACTGAGCTTGCACGTGCAAGGCACGTTGAGCATTCGTTCTCGGTTGTTTTGCTAGGATAGCAGTCCTTAGGCTCAGAGATTTTTGAGGCTGAAAAATCCAACAATTTCCATGGAAGTAGCGCATTTTACGAATCTGTTGCTAACACCTGAAAGTTTGTTCTAGCAGCAGTCCTTGATAGCTAAGTCTCTAAATGAAGCCATTATACTATCATTGACCACTCCATTACTAAATCAGCTGAGATTGTGGTCAGAGTTTAGTCTCTTAAACGTCTAGCCGTCGCGCGTCATCAAATCGACCGCATTCGATATATTTTAATTCATAATATATGTACTTCTTTTTGCATTCATTTCACATTCCTAGAAGCCTGTTCTTAATTTACTGTGCATGAGATAAACCGTTAATATTATTTCGATTCACCCCCAGAAGCGAATAGATTGTATTTGTTTTAGTCACGGCGTTGGCGCCGAAAACACGCCTGTCATTGAAAATTTTAAGAAATATCATCGAATTAAGTTAGTTTAGTATTTTTATAAAACTGTTTCGTCGACAGCCTTACAAATAGTGCAATATTTGCGCGAACACAACGAAATGATATAGAGAATAAGGCTTAACGATTTAGTGTAGCAAAATTGCTTTCTAATTTTAAGAAAATTTGAGTTATGTTATTTGATTTTATAATATTATATATTCTCGGAGTTTCAGATCTTTTTACTGATTTATCGTGTACATAGCAATAATGTGTCTGAATCCAAATAATAAATGTTAATAGATCAATTAAAGTTCGGAATCCCTGATATATCCCATAGGTCTTTAAAGTTACGCGCGCCTGCTGCCGTCACAAACAACCGCGCGCCCGCTTGAAGGTTAACAATAATAAAAATCGGCCAAGTGCGAAGTGGACTCGCGCACGAAGGGCAAGGGTACCATTAGCTATACAACATTAGATTTCATATTTTAACCTTATTTTATATTAACGTGCGCGAGTCCATCTCGCACTTGGGCAACTTTTTGTATTTGTTGTTATAGCGGCAACAGAAATACATCATCTGTGAAAATTTCAACTGTCTAGCTATCACCGTTCTGATACAGCGTTCAGATACAGCCTGGTGACAGATGAACGGACAGCGAAGTCTCAGTAATACTCTCGTTTTTACCCTTTGGCTACGGAACCCTAAAAAATAATATATCTAATCTTTTGTCGGATGGATATTGAAATAAGAAAAAATACATTCACTACATTTTCACGTAGATCAAAGCAATAATGTCATAAACAAGAATTCTTGTTTTGGCGTCTTAAACCTTGATTTATTCTATTCTTTTCAAGGCATAGCTAAGGCGGTATCCGGTTTATGTAGAATCCGTGTGAATAGGAAAAATACTTAAGTGATATCTTGTCAAACGAATACATGGTTACAAATCTAGAATAATATTGCCCGAGAGAAAACTATGTTGCCATAAGCAAAGATCAAAATTCTATGAAGTAACTATGTGAAGACGAATGTAAATAACAAGATGAAAGATTTACCTTCTTGGAAATTGATCTAATAATATTTAAAAACGGTTACTTAATTAGTTTTTTTTTATCAATCTGCTTACAAGATCACAATTGAACTGCGTGAAATAAGCAATAAGAGGTGATTACTTAGAGTTTGGGTAAAAACGAAAGAAAGTTTATTGAGAAAAAGCTAGTCGTATAAAAAATTAAATTACTTGTCCCTCTAGATAAGGATTTGCTATATTATTGTAATATTTTTACTCACACACATACATTAATAATTAAAATATTTTATTGGACTGCGTAGAGGTTAAAAATAGGCAATGGGAGTGAAATCGTAATCATTTTGGGTAAACCGAAAGAAAGTTTATTGAGAAATGTCGCTAAAAAAAATGACGCTATAGTTGTGCACATGTGCACAACTATAGCGTCAACGTATTATTTTTTACGACTAAATCATAATAAAATACGATATAAAATCCACAAATAAGATGTACAAAAATATGAACTCAATCCGGTTCAATAAACGTTTAGCAAGGAGTGGTCAAGTCTATTTTAGCTAGAGATTTTCAATCGTCTTTCGGCCGGAACCTAATAAGGCCTGCAATTTCCTCCCTGTGACTGGTCCGAGTCAACAACTATTTTTTATGCGACCTTCTGCGAAAATACTTTTGGAAATGTTCTCGAAGTTTCCGCTGAAAGTATTCCACAAGTTTAAGTCGAGATGTGGAACCGCAAATGGGATGGGTTTTAAATGGGTATGGAATATGGAATGCTTTTGCAATCTTTGAAATTCTTTCTAGATATATATTTTGCGTTTGGAATAGATCAGGCCTGACATATTTACTAAATGTCGAGGTTGACTACGTGACGCTATACGTCGGAATTTTAAGTGTTTAATATGTTTTAGTTTTTTTTTTTCTTGTGTATTGGGTATTATTGTTGTTTCTTTCTATGTAATTGGCAATAAACGAATAATGATTAGATTTCACTGATTTCTAATTTTTTAAGTAAGGTTTTATTTATGTTAAGTCTGTAAAATTAATATGGTTATAAGATTCTTTCTTAAATCTTGTTATGTTAAAGTAACCTGAAATAAATATATATTATTAAGCCAATTTTGTTTATCTTTCTTCTGTCCGTTATTTCTGGTTGAATCTTGCAACACTTATTTCGAGCACTTCCTTAGTTTTATTCTATTTAAAGTGACAAAAACGTGATTTTTAGATCATTTTGTTAATAAACTATAATTTTTGTTTCCTCTTTGTTGTTTTATTCGATAGTAATCCCACTAGATATTTTAACATATTTCGTTCTTAAAGCATTCTGTCTATATCTTTCAGGGACCTATTTAGGTCCATATTTATAATAAATACTAATTTCGCAAAATTTTTCACCCCATTTACCAATATAACTTAAACATTTAAATCACAGCTGTTGCATTAATGCTTTCCTTGAAATATTCATTCCTAATCTTGTCCATTCTTTAAAATACTACAGTCCGTTACCTTGAGATATACATTTGTTAAGTGTTATGTGCTTGTCATATAACAGAGAACAGACTGTTAGATGTTGGCGACAGATTTTCTACTTGAAGGTGGCCAACTACCAAGCTAGCCAGGCAGAGCATCCGCAAAATGCCCTTCCACCATGCGGTGAAGCTGAAACCAGCGGGAATCGAACCATAGACTTTGGACATGATAGTCTACATCTATCTCTCGGCTATCGTTGAAAAGTCCTATAATATTTTAGCTCATTGATAGGTCGTCTAACTATTGTCCTTATAAACATATTGTTATTTCATGATGTTATCTAGTTATCCTGGGATAAGGTCTCGAAGTATCCATTAACAATCTATTTGTTTCAGTATTTGACCTAAAATACTAAATACTTTTTTCTTGTTCACAGGAATGGAATGATTACAAGCTGAAGTGGAACCCGGACGACTACGGGGGCGTGGACACTTTACATGTGCCTTCAGAACATATATGGCTGCCTGACATCGTACTTTATAATAAGTAAGTATTTAGATAATATATTATCTTCTCGGTCTGTCTTATGAACCTTGTTTAGGGAGTGGTATAAAGCTTCCCTCTAGAATTTACAGTTTCTAGCTGCGATCCGTAGAGTTGAAACATTGCAATAGTAGAAGAACAATTTATTTACAAACTCTTCTTTTGTTTGTAATATTCTTTATTTGAAATTATAATGATGATGATCATCATCATCAGCCGGAAGACGTCCACTGTTGAACAAAAGCCTCTTGTAATCATTGGCTACCCGCAAATCTTACAATGTCGTCAGTCTACCTCAAAGTAATATTAATATATTACTTTGAGCTTTATTTTATAAGCCAAAAATAATAGAATTATTAACGGATCATTAGCCATCACTTTCATAATCTCAGTATCATGAAATTTTGGATCAATCCTTACAGCAAAGTCCGCTACTAAAAATAATCCAATGACAATAACAATTAATTTAATTAAATCGCATTTATTACGCGTTATCATTATTCTAAATTAATTTACAAAAAAACTCTATTCTCAAATAGAAGTCTTAATATTTGATTCAACGAGTTTCGCTACAGCGCTCTTGCAAATTCATTCCCAACAATAAAGAAACGCTTATAGAATTCATTGTCCTGCGAAATGCAATAAACGCGAATTTAGCGGGCGTCTTATAAAGCTGGTCTGCCATTAATCTCACTCGCTCTACTACAGTTTACTATCGAATCAATTTACAATAGTTGGGACTTGCGTTGCAGAGTAAAAGAATTATATTAGTATAGAGAACTCCTCTTAAAATAATACTATACATATGCATACAAAGCATCATTGATGATTTGCATGGACAATGCGCTAGGGTTTTTGGTTCACGTCCCGCTCAGAGTTTTTTTTTAATGTTTTCGCTTAGCTTGTGCGTAGCGTGTCAATGCTGATTAAAATAATACATTTATTACAAATTATTGGAGTACAAAATTTTACTATGCCCAAGGCGAGAATCGAACCCGCGTCCTACAATATCGCGTCGGATGCCTAAACCTCCTCGGCCACCTGGACTCGGCATTTCTAGCCGAAATTTCCTACTCCAATCGTATTACTTTAACCGTCATATCGGAAGATGCGGGTTCGATTCCCGCCTTGGGCATAAAATTATGTACCCCAATAATGTGTAAAATATGATTTTCACTTAGCACGCGATAGTGCTTGTAATCATATTTAGAAATAAAATAATACAAGTTCAATTAAACATTCATAGTAAAAAAACTACTACTACAAACGTAAAATACGGCTTATTAGTAATAAATAACTCAAATACTACTTGTTCCCTCGTGGGGTGCCGGGTTAGAATTGCACCTCCCCATATCATACCGTGGGTGTCGTAAGAGGCGACTTAGGGGAAAATACTGGAAGGTGGGCAGCAGCGCCTTCTAAAGAACTGAGATCTTACACTGCGATCCCCAAGCCGCCTGCCAAGCGTGGGAATTATGGCAAATACCCCCTTAATAGGGGAGGCTGTGTTCAGCAGTGGACGATCCGGCTGTTACAGTACTACTTGTTAGATCTCACTCAAATTCCAATGGAAATACATGACAAGCACCAGCTTCTGAATCTTAAAAAAACATCAAATCGGTGTACCTTGTAAAGTTTTATGGTAACAATAAAAAAACACATTCGCATTGTGAACCTTCGCCTTTTTAAAGAAAAAATACTGAATTGGTGATAAGCGTTGATCAAATACCAACTTACCACCATAATTAACTTGAACTAAAGTTTGTGGCAGTTGACTTTGAAATACGGTAATTCATCATAACGTATCAACAAGCGAGACTTGTCTTATCCTATCGATAGCAAAAAATCAAAGATGGTTGTTATTCACAGTTAATTTAACGCACTACTAAATACAAACTACACTATCAAACTACCACATTAATAAAATATAATGAAAAGTTTTTGCACACTCTTTTGTACATTTAATCAAGGAAGATATTTAAAAATATTCCTGAATTTCTAGAATCTTAATATAAATTTTCATCAAACATTCTAAATCCGATTTGTATCATGGAGAATGTATTTGTAATATGGAGAATCTCATACAAGAGACTCCCAGAATTTGTTATCATTTACAAACAAAATTTTATCATGAATCAATTCGTACTCTGATCTCCGGTTGCAATTATATGGAACAGTAAATAATTGTATGGGTGATCATTTAATAATATCCCTTAAGAAAACATTATAATCACAAAATATTTATTTTAGTATTAATTACTAATAACATGAACCTAAGATCCTTCATGTATTGTATTATTTCTTGTAAGAAAATTCCGACAATCTTAATTCTACGAGTAATCATCGTAGTATAACATAGAGCCATAGACATCTACCAGTTCCCTACCGAAGCTACATTTTTGCGTAGCAGTAATGCTACGCTATAAACAAAGGTATTTAATGAATAGATTCAGGCGTTACATTGCAGAAATCCATATTTAATAATAACAAATATTTTAAGAAAACATCAAATGAATATTTTAATAAAACACTGAAATATACAAAAATATATGTAGTGACAATTCCGCCTAATTTTCCTGCTAAGCCGACGTGACGTGACAAACGCCACGCAGCCAAATCGGAAGAATTTTTCGCCGTGTGTCGCTTCTACACGAAGCATCCTCAGGAGGTCTTGACTCTCAAATATCTTAAAAATATTTGTTATTATTACAATGGTATTTTTGGTCTCGTCGATGTTCAAGGCGATTAAATAAAGTATATGAATATTTCGAATATTGGAATTTACACGTCACGAATTTACCGGCGTTAATCTTGCTTAGCAAATATGGTTATAAAATTACAAATAAAGGAAATTTGCAACCGAAAGGCATCAGTACCTACGGTACGCGAGCTTATCCTAGTTGATCAGCTTAATACTAGGTAAGCGCCACTACTAACGTTTCAAAATTAATTAAAAATAAAAGGTCTCAAATGAATAACTTATAATTTGCAGTTTATTCATTACAAAGTATGAAACTGTTGCAACAAACGTATTGTTAGCAATTTATATAAAGTTGAAAAATATATTATATTGTAAACAAATTAAAAGATTCTTAGTTTTTTTAGTGCTGTAACTTGATGCACTCAAAATTTGTGTTCCCAACTATGTCCATAGATTTCAATGAAACTTAACGTCTCTCTGCAATAAATTCTTCTTTTATAAGGGTCTTATCTCCTCATTTCCGGTTCGCAGACAAAAATCCCATTATTTCGCATTATCAAGACATCTTGACGAGTTTATCTCGACTTAGTGGCTTCAAAGGCAGAGTGGTGTGTTAGGTTGCACAGTTCAGTCGTCAGTAGTTTGACCCTAAACTTAATCTTAGGGTGACTAATTTAGTTTCGTGTGGAACGAATATTTACGACTGTTCTTTTCTTTTTCTTTGCCTTGTACTAGTAAAGTTTTTCTAGTGTCTGAAGTAAAGTGTGTTATAAAGTATCCAATACTACATTAAGAACATACTGAATTAACGAAAATTGTATTGTTCATATAAATACTTATGTAACATTATAATTCGCTTCTTAAACCTTTTCCTTTATAACCACATTCAGTTAAAATACTCGTATATTAGAATAATTTCGCAAATGATGTATCATAATAATGCTTTATTCAGAAATAAGGAGCTACAGTACTTTCACATTGTTTTAAGCACTTTTTAAGTATTAAGAGATACTTGTGTTGGTATTATATTAATTAATTTTAAATGATTAGTTAAATTTCGTATGTTTTCACGTAAAATTTGTACCATTAAAACATTCGTATATAACAAAACGAGATATTTTTTTCTCAAATTAATTTAGGGTAGGACATACATTTAAGTTGACCACGTCTATGTTTTTTTATTAGGGTTCCGTACCCAAAGGGTAAAAATGGAACCCTATTACTGAGACTTCGCTGTCCCTCCGCCCGTCCGTCTGTCACCAGGCTGTATCTCAGGAACGGTGATAGCTAGATAGTTAAAATTTTCACAGTTGATTTATTTCTATTGACGCTATTACAACAAATACGATATAATACAAATAAAATAATTATTTAAGGGGGCTCCCATACAACAAACTTGATTTTTTTACCGTTTCTTGCTCGATACTGATAACGGTGACAGGCAGACGCTTTAACTATTCACAGAATATTTAGTTTTATATTCTCTTAAATATAAATAATTAAATTAAAATAATTAAGGGGGCTCCCATACAGTAACAGAGGTTTTCGCCGTTTATTAGGTTACAGATAATTGTACAAAACTCTTCCTGAGTCCCACTGGCACTTGGCCGGTTTTTTTCAGTATCTTCTATACGTACTTACGTACGTAATTTGACCAATCTAGTCTTCAAATGTTATAATGGCGAATATCCATTAATAAAAGTATCCTAATTATTTTTCAGTACAGAGATTGAAAAAATAAACAAATTCACAAACTGTCACTACACTCTATGATAAAAGTCTATCACATTTCTATCATCTTTAGTATAAAGTTATCCGCCTATATTGTGATTCATTAAAATGTAACAGAGAAAAAGAAAAGTCATTGTTAAGTAGAACTATTAGTACTAATAGAAGTTTAGGACTTATGGCGGATAGTTATGATAATATTTGTTTTCTATTATCATTGTCTTCAAAGTGAACTTGCTTGTCACATATGACCAATAATCACACCCAGGTGGTGCTCAGTTACTCTCATAGGTGCCGGAATGTATATATCAGAATATGGTCACTAGCACATGTTTTAAATTATTCATAATATATTCATATATTTCCTGAAAGGGCAGGTAGATTGGGGGTAGATTAAGTGGTCGTCTTGCGATAGATAAGTTTTAGTCCCATGAGATAAGAGTTGAGCCTATTGCCATCTTATGTTCATAGTTCTAGACTCCGGATTTTTCCAGAATGAACCCTTAACCTTGTAATTCCAATGGGGACATATTTCAGCATCGAACAATTAAAGTTACTTAATTATGTCCAGAATGTCTAAAAATTCGTATATTAACAAAACAACTGAGAACAACTTTCCTCTTGAAAATCTGTTTAAAATCAGTATTTTAAAGCATGATACAAACCTTAACTCCTTACTAAAATATTACAAGTATCTATAAATAACTATATAAACTCAATCTTAATACTAAAAGTTATAATAGAACACACAAAATCATAAGTTAGTAAAGCACGTTACCGGAAGTTCATAAGCTACTGCAGTACGTATCTTCAATCAATATCCCAACTTTTGGCATCGGCTCAAGAGACCCAAGACCGGATCGATGCGAGCGTCTCCAATCTTATAACAGCATCGTTTTAAAACTTCGAACCCGGAGGCGTCACACATTATCAGCATCGGTTCGTCGCATTTGTATGCATTAGGTTCCCTCGTGCGTATTTAAAGCTTAAATCGTGTAGTTAAGGTTCAAATTGCTTTAGGTGATCGTTTTAGAGAGGATGGGGAACCTAGTGAAGCGGAACGCGCGATAAGTGCACGTTTTAATCTAAATAGCATCATGGCTGTTTGCTCATATATGAGCAGGGAATGTAAACAAGCTTTTTGTAGAGCTTCACAGATAACGAGGTAAAAGTTTTCAAACTGTTTTCAAAGTCAGGAAGAAAGGAAACATTCAACCACGATTGATAACTTTGACCGTTCGTCTTTGGGGTTGCTATATGTTCTCCCAATATCAGCGTGGTAATATAACTTGCCACCTACAATGCAGTGCGGCCTTGCAAATTATAGAATTCTTGGAGTCCTTATTTTAGTCTTTACAAAAAATCAATTATTTCATTATTACCACAAAAACAGTACCAATCTGTTAACGACAACCGACGGCTAACTCCGAAGCACGTAAGGTCTTCATTAGTTAATACCACTATCTAAGTCCGAACTACGGTAGTGACCGCAAAAATAATGCATGTCTCAGTAGATCGGCAAGACTTGGCAAGCTCTGCTACGACCGCTACAAATGCTACTTACGTATCAACAAGCAATATGTGTATAAATATGCGGTCTAATGATAAAAATAATAAAAAAAGTATTTGAATTATCTGTCTATAAGTCTATAGCAAACCCTTTTGAAAATTAATATTTGTAAGACCAAAGCCTAATATCGTCATTTATATTAAATAAATATTTTCAAAGTTTATTTCAGTAATCCTAATTACAATTGAACATATCCAACCTAATAAACTCTAAACTCGTCACTATTTTAACTGTGTCCTCCACACTGTCTTTGGATTCGGGAATGCCAACAATTTCTATGTTTTGCAGCAAACTCCACTGTTGTTGACGCGCTATTTCCTCTTCTAAGCGTTGTAGGCGAGTGCTGTTTGTATCAATGTCCTTTCGGAGACGAGTATTCTCCTCTTTCAGGCACTTCATTTCGGTGGCATTCGAAGCCATAATTTTTAGAAGGTCATCGTACTGAGAGCTAATATAGTTTACAGTTGATTCAATAGTTGAAATTTGAGTTTTTACAGAACAAAGCTCACTTTTAATAGCATTTCTAATTATGATTTGCAGCTCGGTGTCACGAAGCTTTTGGTTCTCTGAGGTCATTCCTTCCAAAGGCAAAGTATCTATTAACGATTCCCGCTGCTCAAACGGAGAGGAACGGGTCGGATTTCTGATCGTAACATTTGAACTATTGTCTTCTATTGAACTCGGGGCTGCAATACTTTTTATTGGGGTATTAGAATTATCGCCTGTCCTCGGCTGCTTGGCGATGCAGGCAGGGCATACCCAAGTTAAATTTTTTGAACTTTTGAGCGATTTATCTGCTGTGAGCCCAACGCATAAGCAGTGGTAGGGACGAGCGCAGTTAGTGCGAGTACAAATAATCTTCTCCGGCTGTCTCACCGGTTTATTGCATGCATGGCAGTTAGAATTAGACATTCTGTTTTATGTCGTGATAGCAGCGCCAGGAAATCTCTTGAACGTAGTCACAAATGTTACAAAAGCAGCCGGCGCAGATTCCCGATGCACGACGATCGTAGTATTGCAGACTGGTTTCGTGTCGGGGAAAGAGATGAATTATCACAACTGTCTCTTTTACGCGGGGGTGAAGGCTGAGACCAGACCCACTTTGTGACACTGCAAATTCACTTGCACCACAACCACCAAGCACAGCAAAATACACCTTAGACTGTTTAATATAACTATTTTAATAGCACGTAGTAATGTCAAATATTTTATTAAGAAAAGCGATATACGTCCACTCAAAACGAAGGACGAACGACGTATAAACTCTGAACTTTGAGGTGAAATGAGAGCAAAGCAAATATATTTCTCTTTTTGTGCTCATTGAACCCTTTCCTTACCACACTGAGAGGTTTATTGCATTCATTGAAATCATTATCGTTAAGTAGGTGTACTGAGTTTCATTACAGCTTTCAAGTTAACGTGATTCTTGCATCACTAACATTCATTGGTGATTTGGATTGACGTTTTCGATACAAACTCACACAAACTGTTCAATGGAGTTGTAATTGAATCGATGCCTGTGGTGAACTAATGAATGCATTAACATTAAACAGGGAGTTGATGAACGCTGTTCAAGATAATGATCGAATCAATGTGTCATGTTACAACTTCGATTAAATTTAATGTTTCAAATTTATGCGACGTATATTTTGATGATGAGATTTTGTCTTTTCATCTTCTTGTCATTATCCCATGGACGTGGGGGTTGGCACGATATGTTTTCTGTAACAATACAAAAGTTGACAAAATAACTTATGGTCAGAAAGCTATAGCTTTAGTTTATTGACAAGCAGACCAGCGTGGCGTCGTTCCGAACTCTTCCGTTTGAAGTCATAAAAGGCGACTAAATAAAAAAGACCTCATGAGTAGCTTGCATTTTCTCGCGCCGATACGAGTGGGTTTATGCTGAAACTTGGGCGCATAACTGAGCGATCTTTACTCCCTGTTTATTTATAGGGGGTATACAACCAACGAAAATATTTCCATGGCCTCTGGAAGGTGGCTGACCAAAAAAAATGTTTAACCAAAAAATGGAACCCACCCACTTACTTTGTGAAATTACTTGTTGAACTCGGTACCATGATAGTTCAAAAGTAGTTTTTGAAGGTCTCGTAGCGAAGTCTGCTCAGCCGTTCTGACACGATCAGCAAAGTTAAGAAACGTCCGCCTCGGTCATGAATTGGGTGGGTGACCGCTGGTGACATTACTACTGAGCGACATTACTTCCGTGCTTCGGAGGGCACGTGATTCGGTCCCGGTTGTTGTATTAGGATAGCAGTCGTTATTGCATAGTGGTAGGGCATTTTCGAATGCCCACCTGGCTAGCTAACACCCTTAAGTAGAAAATCTGTCGCCAAGCATCTAACGGTGTGTTCCGGCAGCTGTCCTTGAGAGCCAGTAATTCTAGGTTAGCCTAAACAACATCTTCGACCACATCATCACTTACCATCAGGTGAGATAGTGGTCGAAGGCTAACTTATCAGGCATAAAAAAAACATTTGGTAAAAAAAACACTCTTTTAGTGACCCTTGCTACTTACGGGATCGATTGTCATTCATTGTCAACGACTATATCATCTAGATAGATAAATATTTTCAGTTATAGAAGTGTGACTCAAAAATGGCTTGACTGATTTTGATGAAATTTAAATGGGACCAAATGACAAGCATCAGCTTTCAAACAAAAAAAGAATTTTCAAAATCGGTTGACCCAGTCAATAATTCTGAGGTAATAAACATAAAAAAAGAGACAGACGAATTGAGATCCATCTCCTTTTTTTGGAACTCAGTTAATAAAACCAAAGCTTTTACTATATTTATTGGGTAGTTATTTGTTATTTCTTCGAAAAAAAACCATGTAGTGATGAGCGTACATACGTGAAATAAGGGTGGAAATATGGTGATAATAATGATACTCATTAAAGCATTTGACATTTAAGCGCTGGGTTCACAGCGACTGGTCTAGAGTTTTGAGTTCATAGTTCTGCGGTATTTAAAACGCTTGAATGAATGCACATACCGTCAGACCGCGGCGGTCAAAGAGAACGCACGTTCCGTTGGAGATTTATTTTAGTTGACCGCTTTGTCGAAATCATTGCTCGTAATGTTCTTCAGTATGGAAATGTATGAAAAAAAATGTGTTAGATCTTTGCATGATTAAGATTTAAAAGAACAACTATAAAAGTTATAAGAATGATGAGTTTGTGAAACGCATGACCTGTAACTAAGGTGCAGAACTGTAGAACTCGATCGATTACTGCCATTATAACATGTATTGTTCATCTAGAAGGGATGTAACAGTAACCTACAGCACAAGTATTCAACTTAGTGTAGGTTCTGTTTACATAATTTTAAGTGTTAATGTTATATTTTGCAAATGAATTGTTTCTTTTGAATAAATTGAATTGAAATTGAAAAATTGAATTGAATTGCTGTGTGCGTTACAGTGAACAGGGAACACAGAATGCTGAACTTAGAAATCTAGATCAACTCTCTGTGGGTCTGGTGCATATGATATGATATAAAATATATACATATACTCATCCAAAAGGAAAGCATAATTAAAAATATACTAAATATATAAAAAGTTTAAAATTATTACATTTCTTAAGCCTTTAAAGCAATGACACCTCAGCGATTATGGCTATACAGTTCGTAAACGTTCACGTTGTTTTGAAGCGCTCGTAGCGAAGTAACCGATCAGCAAAGCTAAGCAACGTCCGCCTCGGTCATGAGTTGGATGGGTGACCGCTGGTGACATTACTACTGAGCGCTTCCGTGCTTCGGAGGGCACGTTAAGCCGTCGGTTCCGGTTGTTGTCTTAGGATGGCAGTCGTTATAGCATGGTGGTAGGGCATTTTGCGAATGCCCGCCTGGCTAGCTACCACCCTCAAGTTGAAAATCTGTCGCCAAGCATCTAACGGTGTATTCCGGCAGCGGTCCTTGAGAGCCAGTAATTCTAGGTTAGCCAACAACATCTTCGACCATATCGTCACTTACCATCAGGTGAGATAGTGGTCAAAGGCTAACCTATCAAACATAAAAAAAAATGGTTCGATCTCTACCGTTGGTTTGAGCTAACTTTGCATGGTGGGAGGGCATTTGCGAATGTTCGCCTTGCTAGCTACCACCCTCAAGTAGAAAATCTGTCGCATAGCACTTAACAGTGTGTTTCGGCGGCAGTCCTTAGGAGCCAGTAAAATTACAGGCATATGAGACTCAACAACTATATGACTCAGAGTAAAGGACGCAGTGCAGTCACTATACAAAATCACATACAAATTAAAGAACCTTTTAATTATCCAAATGATTGTTGTTTGGATTGTTAAGTAATCATTTTAAATAATATCTGACTTAAAACAAAACAAACATGTTTAATTGAGCGGAATCTGCCTAATTAGCAATAATGTTATGACTATCGCGCGCTATCCCTTTCTCGTTTCATCTGCACGTGGATACCTTTGTTTTGAACCAGCCTGTTAAGAGGAAATTATACGTGCAAGGAATATACAAATAATTAATTAAATCAACGCGTTGTATTCGTATATATTTAAGAAAACATACTACGCGTTGTATTATATTTTCTTCTCTAAAACTGTTCCGACTAAAATGTTCCTTAGCATTAAAGCTTTAAGAAAGAGTTTAACTATGCTTTGTATATTGTTTTTTATACATTAAACCTTTCCAATATTGGCTGGCGGTCTTCTGATCATGGCGGTAAAACAAGGCATATTTTTGATATTTTCTTTAGTAATAATGAGTTTAATGAATAAGTTATATAGCTGTGTTCCTTATGGACAAGCTCAGAGTCGCTTAGCGAGCTATAGAGAGAGCTATGCTCGGAGTTTCTTTGCACGATAAAATCCGGAACGTGAATATTCGCCAAAAAAACAAAATCACCGACATAGCTTTCAGAATTTGCAAGTTGTAGTAAGAATGCAAACATTGCTCAACGAACTGATAACCGATGAAACCGACGGAAGTAACGTTCTCGAGTAGTTACCACATTACAACGGAAGACGTAGAGTTGGTAAGTGGACTGACGACATCGTAAAAGTCCGGGTAGCTCAAGGTTACAAGCGGCTAATAGCCGTTCTTTGTGGAACGGTTATTAGAACAGTGGACGTCTTCTGGCTGAAGATGAATAATAATGAATTTCGCTTAGCACGTGGTAGTGCTTGTAATCAATAATATTTAAAAAAAAAAAAGATGAATAATGAGTTGCTGAAATAAAAAAAATTGCGTGTTTATAGCTGGTCTAGATTTAATACAAATAAATAATTGAATTATCTCAGTTTGGAGCACAAAACGTCGAATTTTAGCATTTCTTTCCTGTTTTTCGCTCGCATAGTTTCCACTTAATGGGGAATGTGCGCTTTAGGCAAAACAATTCGGGTACGTACAGAACTTGAGACAAGATTATCTACCTAAGAACTCGTACAACTTGCCTATGTTCCACGAAATAGTTTCTCGGTATCAAACTTAGATAATCCAAAATTAATACAATGTCTAAACTTGCGTCAACCGGGAATCGAACTCAATTCACACAATTTAATAGCGTGTTATTAAACTTTGATTTATGGAAACATGATAAGCGTTGTATACCAAAACTAATAGCTTCTGAAATTAAACATTTACATGTTTATGCCTAATATTCTGTTATCTTAAATTAATTCTTGTACGAGAAGCGTACCTGATTGAAGGCCTCTTAAAAACGGTCCATCTTGAAGTTCCACTGCCGAGTTATATATTACTTAGGTATATGGTTATTGATAATATGGTTCTAGTTGGTAACCTGGCTTATAAGGACAGTTGGCATGGCGACAGATTTAATACTAAAGGTAAAATTTTTCGAAACTAAAAGCCATATTTAACTGACTGACGTAAAAGAGTGTAATTTTTTCACGGTGGTCAGTTTAAAAGTTCTGTGGTTAGTTATGGACATTTTCCAGGTAATAATGGTCTACTGGCGCAGCCTTTCCCATTTAAGGTTTACTATTGTCCTGAAGCATGGCAGACGGCTTGAAAATGGTAGTTCTTCAGAAGGCAATACCTACCAGAAGTACGCCAACCTTCTAGTATTTTTCACCTCTTACGATTTTCATAAGAATAATTAAGGGGTGCAAATCTAGTCTACATGAATTGATGAAAAAAAAACTTTCTTATACCCTAGGATAGGGCTGTTATCACCTAGAGCTAATTTGAGTAGAGAACAAAATACAATTGTATAATTTTTATGGTATATAAAATAAATAAATGTGGTTTTGTTACAGGGTATTTTAAAGAAGGATCTAATTAGGAATCTCTACTTGTGGTTCATTATACACCAAATATCCTCAATTAACCAACAAATGCTAAGAACTCCGATTAACATTGTAGTATAGAAACTGAGACCAAAACCCAAAAAAATATATTTTGTATACATATACGGGTCATAGAAATACCAGATAAGCTATTAACTAGTTTTTAAAAGCTTCTAAACCAGAGCCAACTTAAGTCAAAATCTCTTAGGAGAAGATGAAGAATTATCCAGCCAGTGAGGCACTATTCAAAACTTCTAAAAGCGTATCATAACCAACTTCTACCGCATCCATGAAAACTGTCCTGTTAAATAGGTCACACTGGCTTCCATTAGACTAACGCGCCACCATTAAAAATAAAGTTAACAGTGACTACTCCCGGAGAGCTTTTAGGAAGTCACAGGTGCATTAGAGTGTTGCTTAACATATCTGTTTAAATTTAGAATTATTACCGGCAAGAGCTATTGTGCTTTAGCGGGGCAGGTTTTAGATGAATAAATTTCTTTATATAAACGACTAACAAAATTGTACAATAATTATACTTTTGATAGTAATTATAGCGTCATAATGTGGTAGTATGTAGCTATTCAATTTAAATTTAGTAAAGTTTTACGAGTAATTAAACAAAACCATGTACAATATTGCGCGGTGGACTTCAGAATGCTTAGGCACAATTTTAATACATCATCCGGTCATCCGCTCCAAATGTTATCCACTACGTATCTAACTATAAGATATTCATGCCGGCCGGGACGAGTAGCCCATTCAGCTTATTTTTGACTTCACGTGATCGATGGCACCATTATTGTCTACCTTTCATAATATCTTACTAACCTCTTCGCTGACCAGTCTTTTTTTCGGAAAGATTTACACAAGCGAAACGCGTATTATATACAAGATACAAGATGTCTTTATTACCATAACTATTACCAAAATTATGCAGAAAAAGTTTACATTGTTTGAAATGGATTACAGAGTAAAACAGATTTGCCATGAACTCCAAACTAAGCACGAGGCCTGTGTCTTGGAGCTCGAGGGCGATTTTAGCAATACAGCAAAATTATATAATTATATGCCGCTATATAATCATAACTTCCTACCAATAGCATAAAGATACTTTTAGAAATAAATTTAAAAAAAGAGTTGACTGCATTAATGAACGTTGGTTGCTTTTATAGTGTTAAGGAATTCAAAGAATATGAATGTAAAAATAAAATTATGTAAAATATAAGACTCATTCAAGTTACAATGCAACTACATGAAATATTTGCACGTCTGCTTTCAGACGGAATAAAACTGTGTGTAATTATACTTTTAAGATCTTCTTTACTTGTTTGTAAACAATTGGGTTTGATTTGATTGAAATAACCGAGAGTACTCTTATGTATTGGTTGATATTGTCTATCTAGGTTTCGGACATATCCGACGGCCTACATCACGGCACAGGCATTCACGGCGATTTCATGTGTCTATTTGGCGGCGATGACTTCACGCAACTTAAATTCGTATAGATTGTCTCATACTCACGACCGACTTCTTAAAAAGGAGGTACTCAATTCTACTGTTTTTTTATGTTTGTTACCTCAGAACTTTTGACTGGGTGAACTGATTTTGATAATTCCTTTTTTTTAACCGACTTCCAAAAAAGGAGGAGGTTCTCAGTTCGTCTGTATTTTTTTTTTTTTTTATGTTTGTTACCTCAGATCTCTTGACTGGGTGAACCGATTTTGAAAATTCTTTTTTTGTTTGAAAGCTGATGCTTGTCGTTTGGTCCCATTTTAAATTTCATCAAAATCGGTCAAGTCGTTATTGAGTTACACTAAAAAGATTGAAAAAAAATTTTACCTCAATGGAACCGACTTCAACACCCAAAAGTGTGAAATAACTTGTCGAAGTCGGTACCATGCCCACAATATTGAGATAATAGGTACTTTTGAACCATCATGGTACCGACTTCAACAAGTTATTTCACACTTTTGGGTGTTGAAGTCGGTTCCATTTTTTGTTAAAATAATTTTTATTTGAAAGCTGATGCTTGTCGTTTGTTCCCATCTAAATTTCATCAAAATAGGTCCAGCCGTTTAAGAATTACTCTCGAATAACTGATAAGTGTTTTCCTATCCCGATGATACAGTCATTGACAGTGACTGACAATCGATTTCGTAAGTATCAAGGGTCACTAAAAAGGATGAAAATATTTTTTTTACTTAAAAATGGAACCAACTTCACACTCAAAAATGTGAATTAACTTGTTGAAATCGGTACCAGGCGGACAATATTGTGATAATATAATACTTTTGAATTATCATGGTACCGATTTCACAAGTTATTTAACAATTTTGAGTGTTATATTCCGTTCCATTTTTTGAGCAGAGGTAATTTTTGAGCTCATTACATCAACTAAGTGTACGGTATGTATATAATAAAAAATATATTTAGTTTTGAACGGGATTGTTATTTAAACAGATGAGCATCCAGTTATAACAAAAAGTATCGAACGGCACTATTATGCTCCAATAATGTAGGATTCGAAGGATGTGTAGTCAACAGTTGTATAATAGCCGAACAACATTTCAGATTAAGGCAACCAGTGACTCCAAGAGGCCACTGAATCAAGTTAATCCTTGTCCTTGTCAAAGCTAACTAAGTGATATACGTCCGCACTAACTACAGACATTAGCGGTCTTACACAATTGGGACCCTTTGGTTCTATAATGTCTGTTCTTATAATGGATGATGTTACCACTTTCTGATAGCTGGTTGTCTTTAATTGATATTAATAAACCGCATTTCGGAACTGATTCTGATTATATTACGTATTTAATAGAATTTCGCTTACTGTTGTCTTAATAGTGTTTCTGGTTCAATTTATGGTATTCAATCGATCTTCAGATGGCATCAAATGTCTGCCAAGGACTGTTTTTGATGGAAGTAAAATATGTTGTGATGATTATGTCAAATTCTTTGTGCGCTAAGATTTATTTCACATATCTGATAAGCTAGCCTATCTCACCTGATGATGATGTTCAGGCTTACCAAGAATTACTAGCTCTCAAGGATAGCTGGCGTTAGATGCTTGGTGACAGATTTTCTACTTGATGGTGGTAGCTAGCCAAACGGGTAAATGTAAAATGCCCTGCTATCACGACTGTCATCAAACTAAACGACAGTAAGACAACAACTGGGACTGACAGTTCAAGCCCTCCGAAGAACAAAAGCGCTCATTAATACTGCCACTAGCGGTCACCCATCCAAGTCGACGTAACTTAACATAGCTCGGTTAAAAACGCCTAAGCAAATTACCAATGTTACTGTACAAGCACTAGCAATAGTCTACTAACATTTTCAGACAATACTTTGGGAAGAAAGTGGTTTCAACTGGTTCACGTTATATTGCTGACGTAACTAACGTAAGTGTATTGAATTATCTGGCGGAATTGTAACCTAATATTTTTCTTAAGTTACTGGATATTGGTATCTATGACACGTTTGCTTGTTTCACTATCTCTTGCGTCAAAGAATTGGTAGGTAATGTCACGTGCCATTGTTATCTAACTGGCTAGAAGGTACACATAAATATGATTGTAAGTAATTCTTGTTTCAGCCATCCTTTTCCAAAGCTCCTTAGGAATTTTATTTCGTATATAACATTATGTACTGTCCTTACTGTCAAATTCGAATGGCAGTGAAAATGATCTTTATTTGAAATTCGAAATTCATGATAGGCGTCATAATCAAAAGAAAATGTTAGAATTATGTAAAATTACCATTTTGTTAGATAAGTAATAAGACTCTTTTTTATGATGTTGTGACGGAACACGCACGAGGTCCACCTTATAGCACATCTGACTATAACAGATCGATTTTGCCAGCAGTAGTACTTACTACACAGAACCCATAACTGTGAGACATACAGTTGTTAAGTCTCATGTGCCTGTAATTACTGGTTCTCATGGACTGCTACCGGAACACACTGTAAGCTGCTTGTGACAGATTTTCTACTTGAAGGGGGTACCTAGCTAGGCGATCATTTGCAGAATGTCCTTCTGCCATGCGGAAAAGCTCAAGGCATCGGTTTCTTTGATTCAGGGAATGAAGGGTTCAAGGCATTTCCAATAGCAATTAAATTAGTTGTTGACTGTTTTCCGGCTTTATTTTTTCCTTCACTAGATATTACAAGTTATATTCAACACTAAGGCTACTTTGCCGAGACCATTTACGCAACCCAAAGGCTATTCTAGTTCTATATGCTTCAGTCCACTACCAGTTGACAGCGTGCCTAGTATGCTGGCAGCATTACCCCTAGTTGTTGACTCACTCTATGTGTTTTAAAAATATATCCTTTTCTCTAAATTAATTGATTTAATACTGAATATTTCAAACTTTGGTGGTATAGTAGCTTATAAGTGACGTCCAAGCTACGAAGTCCTGAGAAGCCTGCGAGTTCCCTGGTCGTTTAAGATGTATTAAGGATTTTATGTTATTTTCTCTAATAATACACAGTTTAGGACAATTTATAGTGGTTCTTAGGAGACCCACTCTTTATTTAATGACATCTTTGTAAGCAGCCGAAATGACTGATTTTTTTACTAAGGCGCAGTTGCAACCAGACGCGTATTTATAACACCATTCGAATTTCCTTGAAGGAACGCTTGAATCTATTATTTTAATAACAAAATACTTTTTGTTCTCTCTAGCGCTGATGGTAACTACGAAGTCACCATCATGACGAAAGCGATCTTGCATCACGACGGCAAAGTAGTGTGGAAGCCCCCTGCCATCTACAAGTCCTTCTGCGAGATTGACGTGGAGTACTTCCCCTTTGACGAGCAGACTTGTTTCATGAAGTTCGGTTCTTGGAGCTACGATGGGTATATGGTAAGAATTTTTTTCATCTATTCATGATCATTTTCTGGTTGCGGGCTGTAGATATATACGACTTTTTGGTGATGCTAATTTAGTAAGTCTTGTTCTGGTTATACGCCACGTATAATATTTTGATTATTACGATTGCAAAGCCTTTTTTTATTTTGCGGATAGGTAAGCTTTTGACCACAATCTCACCTGATGGTAAGTGATGATGCGGTCGAAGGTGTTAGCAGGCTTAACCTAGAATTACTGGCTGAAATTCTAACCCAGTACCCTACAAAATTCTTTAAAAATCACAAACATAGCAACAATAACAATTCAAAATATTTTCAAAATTTCATATTAATATTTCGAAGAGAGATTAAAAGAACACAGAATTTAACTTTTCCACAAAATAAAATAAATGAGATGTTTTACGAAGTCACGGCTCTAATAAAATTGTATCAAAAAAGCGAATCTGCCTCGAAAGAGAACTGTAGAGAACGTTTACAGAATGTAATCGAATTCCTCAGCATAAAAGCCTTTTCCAATACTTGCGAGTACAGTCTCGATAACGTGGTGAAGGGCATGACAAACATGCCTTAAAGAGGATTCCGTATCTACTACGTCTCAGATTTCATGATTTCAACTCATTTCACAATCAAAATATTTTGACGTTTTCAAGAACATTTCACAGAGCACTGTCTCGATAAAGGTGTGAAGAGCACGCCAAACATGCTTAAAAGTGGATTCCGCATCTACTATGTCTAAAGTTGCATGATTTCAACTAATTTTACATTCAAATTATTTTGACGTTCCACAGAACAATTCATTGGACTAATATTTTAACGAGTTCTCTTCGAGTTTACCAACCAGTTTATTTGTATTACAAAATGACAAATTCACGAGTTAAAAATTATAGTCATGTACGGGATTCGAACCCGCGTCCATCCACCCCTTCAGCCGGGGTATGCCAATTGAGCTAAGCAGTTTATTTGTACTTACACCATATGATATACTATCTCGTATAATTGCATATGAGTCTGCCTTTGAGTCTGCAATGACTTGTAGAAAGTGCTTTTATGGTAATAGCTGTAGTATTGTATATAGTTAGTAGTATTTTGTATACCACCGGTAAAAAAGGATATATGGAAGCAATGATGGTCGAGCAGTTATAGCTATGGACTGCCGTGCCGCAGGTCCCTGGTTCGATGTCCACCGCCAGCTTGAGCTTCACCACATGGTGGTAGGGCATTTTGCGAATGCCCACCTGGCTAGCTACCGCCCTCAAGTAGAAATTCTGTCGCCAAGCACTTAACAGTGTGTTCCGGCAGCAATCCTTGAGAGGCAGAAAAATTACAGGCACATGAGACTTAACTACTGTATGTCTCAATCTGACGGGCGCAGTGCAATTCGCCTCATGACGAAATGCAACTGTTATAGGCAGAGGTTAATCCGCTTAACATCAGGTGGGTCTCGTGCTACGTCATAATCACATAAAAATATAGGTATTTTTTTCTTATTATATACGATACATCGATTAAAAGTTTAATATTTGACAACAATAGTTGTGCTGTATTATTTTTAATTTTTCAGATTTTTATTACATATATTTTAGCTGACAGTTATCATCTCAAATTATTGCTCCAACATTTTAAGTAGAATGAATAATATATCTATATCAGGGATTCCCTTTTACTGCCATTTCAATAATATTTTTAAAACGTTGCTAGTTTCGTTTCTTTTGATCTCTTAATATTTATTTGCTAGTAAAATTTGATTGTGAGACATTATACAGTTTTGACATAGGTATTTTTAATATTTCACGGTTTACTACCCAGAAAAAAAACTCAGCTCAAATTTCCCGAAAAGACAATCTGGTGACGTTGAATTTTAGCTGAATTTCTATAATTGCTTATATTTGAAATTGCAGCTTCATTAACCGTTCAGTTATAATTAAATTGTAAATTCTGTAAAGTTGGAATAAAAAACAAAACATTAAATTAAATCAAATTATGGATTACAATATTATAAAGTCAAGAGCGTTCATGCCATAAGTAAAAAAAGATATATCACAGAACAAAACTTTAGATACAGTTTTTTTATTCTGGAAAGGTTACAGAAAATAAAAGTTAGCCAATATATTATATAAGCTTCCATGAAAATAGACATGCAGTATATTATCCCTCGTGTTAAGGTAGGATTGGGAATATTTTTGTCTCTTTTACACCTTAGATGGCTGTTTGAAATAGGTATATCGCCTATTTGTAAGGATCTGTGAGATCGGTTTGATTCCCTTATAACAGATAGCCGTGCTTAGGATATTTTGTTACGGTCGTTGGAACGTCTTTTATGCTTAGCCGATAGTGATCTCTCAATTCTTAAAATGGCCCGGAAAATCTCTACAGGTATAGTGGACTGTTTCAGTTGCGGTAAGACAGACACATTCGTTCTAGCACTTTTTGATAACGTTACGTTTAAAATAATACTTATATTTTTTTAAATAATATTTAAAATATAAGTATTATTCTTGTTAAAAAACGAGGACGTTTTGATCCAGTTGTATCGACCGTGGTCACAAGAGTTCTGACTGACTTCTTGTTCCTAATTCATTCAATGCTAAAATGTACAACATTAAGTGTTCTTCTTCCTCGCCGCTCTAAATTCTGTTATGTTAGTACTTACAGCTTCTATATACTTCTGCATTCATGATCTATATATTCATATTCAACAGTCTTCTCGTTCAGTTTTTCAATCGCTCATTTCTCATTCTTTAACTACTCGTATTTGTACTGAATAGATTCAGGCGTTACTTTGCGAAAATCCATATTTAATAATATCAAATATATTTTTAAAAGTATCTTAAGAAAACATTTAATAACATTTTAATAAAACACTTAAAAATATAAAAATATAGTGACAATTCCGCTTTATTTCTCTGATATGCCCACGTGAAGTCACTAACGCTATATATTTGTGATACATTAACTTTTTGTTCAGAGATACTAATTGAATGCTTCCTTGTTTATGCTCTTTTCTTATCTTTTTTATTAACTCTTACTACTCTTACGGCCCGACAAAAAAGACGACGAGCCCCCGAAGAAGAACAATGTCATTTCTCAATGCTCAGAGACGAAATTAAAAGCATGATGAACGCTATGATTACAAAACAAAATGAAAGGATGGACAATATTGAGAAACATCTCAAAGACTTAAAAAAACAAGGAGAAAAGGACTCAAAAGATATCAAAACAAGGGTGGATCAAGTGCAAACATCAAACACGAACATAGAAAATAACCTGAGCTTTATTGGAGATGAGATAAAAAAATTTGAAGACAAATTGCTTGGTTTAGACTCGGAGTGCAAATCGGTACAAAAACAAGTAATTCACCTGGAAGAAAAGCTAGAAAACGTTGAGCGATATTCTTTAAAAACTTCAATTGAAATTAGAAATGTACCAAAAAAATCAAAAGAAACTAAGGAATGTCTTCTAAAAACGTTACACGCGCTTGCCGGCTCACTAGATATAGTCATCATAAATACAGAAATAAAAGACATGTACCGACTACCTGCAAGACCTAACTCCACATCATCTACCATAGTGGTGGAGTTCTCCAACACATGGACCAAGAGTCGAGTACTACAAGCGGTTAAAAACTTTAGGAGAAACAGATCAGATCAACTTAACTCGAAACACCTTGGCTTCGAGAGCGAGACGACTCCAGTGTATATCTCAGAACGCCTAACCACGAAAGCTAAACGACTACACTTTCTAGCCCGCGAATTTGCCAAAGCTGAAGAATATTCACACTGCTGGATCACAAATGGAAAGGTGTTTATACGAAAGCGCGATGGTGCGCCTTTCATTGTGATAAAGAATGAAGAACACTTAGTGTCGCTCAGAACGACTCAAAAACAATGACTAGTTATAATTATACTATTTACAACTTACTGTTTGTTCGATATTCATAACACACTTCTTACACAATTACCGCAACCACTGACACACCAATACACAGCACATTATTGTCATTTTCGCACATTGTTATTTTTCACTCTGCTAATCACTACTTTGTACATTATTAGATGTAACATGCCTCTTATTAAAGGTGACACCGCGTCCGAGACTCGCTCCGCGTCACGCGTAACTAACACTTGCATCGCAGGTATGGAATTAAACCTGTTATTATGCTTGCTAAAATGCATCGAGATACCACCCGGGAATTTTGATATTATACCTATAACTAGCCTCGTCTGCATACGATTATTACGGCATCTACCAGCTGTTATGGATGTTATTGAACATGTTAATTTATTAGTGCCTTTGGTTTGCCGGTGTTACTGGATAACGTATAAAGTATTTTCTCTATTCTTCTATATATATATTGGATCTAGGAGAAATGCTATAAAGGATAGATCGGAATGCACGATATTATCACTCATTATTAATATTGTTGCTACTGTAATTATATGCATAGCAACACTTGTACGTGTTTTCGTTTTTGTCTTCAGGTTATTTATATGGGTAAATAAATTGATATATTTATTCTTGATGAAGGAAAGTAATTGGCTTGAAATTTTGATATATTATAAAATGAAATTTAGAATAACAATATTTCAACTTTATGTCGCTAAAAATATGTTTACCAGAGTTATAATTATACCCTCTTATAGGATTTATGCTATTTATCATAAAAAACATAAAGATCATTTTGTAATAGTCGTTACTATCGCGATGAATCAAATACACATTACGGTATTTGCTTATAGTGTTATTGCGAAATTTATAATGATAATATTATTTAGAAAAAACATATTACCTTTTTATTTAAATTTTTTTATTTCCTTCTTTACAAAGCGAGAATTTTATTTTTATTTGTGTGGATTTAGTACACTGACACAAAGAACATATAGCAATGGCCACAAAGTCAATTCTAACAGGTCGCTCGACATAAAGAAGTATATCGTCCTAAGTACAGTTTTGGATGGCATTTTTACCTTTAGATCACCATGTCTATTTCTTGAAGAGGTAGGCAGAAGCCACCAACTCTCATTAACCACAATCCTGTTACAGCTCACATTCTTATTCTGCTTTTATATGCTTTATGAATATTTAACGTTATATTTCATATACCTACCAACATCAATCTTGGTATTAAATAATGAAGAGTATTATAATAAATCACTCATTAAACTTAGATACTATTATAATACGTTTTTACTAATTTTTCTTTGTGAATTGTTCTTATTGTGTTGTATAAACTTATATTATAAAGCTAAAAGGAACTGCAATTTTGTAAAATTATCTCACCGATTATTTTTTATCAGTATTTTTAACAAAAATAGCTGTTATACTTACTTTGAAAACCTCTTACTAATAATGTCTAAGTTAATTCATTTGATGTTTCTGATAGGGATGGTTGACTTGTCATATCTTTTTTCTGAATCAATATATATTTTTGGGTTTCTAATAACAAACAGTATTAAGTATGGATAGTATAACAACACTAAATAGTTACATTGATAGCATAAGTTGCTCAAAATCCCAACTTTGTTCTCCAGAACAATGTAAACTAATAGTGAAAGACCCAGAAAAGAAACTAAACATTATTTCACAAAATATACGCAGCGTTGGCTGCAATTTTTCTGAATTTTCAGTTCTGCTGTCTCGTATTGGCCTTAATCCAGACATAATTGTTCTTACTGAGTGCTGGCTTGCCTCAAATCCAAATTTTTCACAAATAGTAGGCTACGAATCACATTACACAAAAAAACTGAAGAACCAAAATGATGGTGTTATAGTATACCATAAAAAACACATACTTTGTAATGTCACTGAACCTACCATCGTTGATGGCTCCTGTTTAGTTACGAAATTAAAGAATTCTACCATTTTGATTTCGATTTACCGGTCACCGTCTACAGATAATGCTACTCCTTTTTTAAACTCTCTTGATGACATCCTACACTCATATAAAAAATACAAAAATGTAATAATTATGGGCGATCTTAATATAAACATAGCGGCTGTTCCCCTGGACGGAAACGCATCCCTATACCTGGATATTGCAGCTATGCATGGAATACTACCTGCTCACTCGTTTCCAACCAGAGGAAACAACTGTTTAGACCATCTTATGTTACGCTCTGACTACCAATGTCAAACATTGGTAGTTGAAAATACCGTTACAGACCACTACACAATAGTCCTATCCATTATCGCGAAACACGCCATAAGAACAAATCCTAAAAAAATACTTAAAATAAACTATGACGCCATAAGCTCTTCTATTAAAACTTCTGACTTTTCACAAATATTATTATCCAACGATTGCAATACTGCCACTGACCTTTTAATTAAAATGTTATCACAAATAATAATCTCTAACTCTTTAACTTTACTGATCCCCAAAAGACAAACTGCTAGAAAACCTTGGATTACAATTGGCATAATAAGATGTATGAGAAACCGGGATCGTATGCATGCAAAACTTAGAAAACAACCAGGTAACATTATATTGAAAATAACATATAAAAGGTACAGGAACTTCTGCAAATCCATTCTTAGAAAAGCTAAATCAAATTTTGAAAATGAACAACTTCAGGAGGCTTGCAAAGCAAATAACTTAAAAAAAACTTGGCAGGTCATTAATGACATTACTCAGTATAAATCTCCACCAAAACAACTACAAGACCTTCTAAGAATTCAAACATCTCCTAAAAATTCCGTTAACGAAGTTAATCACTTTTTTGCAAATGTTGGCGAACGATTGGCACAAAAAATAATTCCAGACGCAAGCATTTCTCACACTCAAAATAGATTGGTTTCAGATACAAGTAGCTCTATTGTTGTGCTGGATACTGATGAAGTAGAAGTAAAAGCCGTAATTGGCTCGTTAAAACCGGATTGTGCAGCGGGATGGGATGGCATATCTTCTAAGGTTCTTCGTCAAAATAAAGAAACATTGGCACCAATTCTCACGAAAATAATAAACCAAAGTCTTCAAAGAGGACGCTTCCCTAAAGCTCTAAAACATGCAATTATAATACCAATACACAAAAATGGCTACAAAAATGTAGTAGGAAACTATCGGCCAATTTCAATTCTAACATCACTGTCAAAAATTTTTGAAAAAATTATTAACAAGCGCTTTGTTGATTTTCTAGAGAAAGGTAATTTGCTTTCTGAAAATCAGTATGGTTTCCGTAGACATAAGTCAACAACGAATGCCGTCCTTAAACTAACTAATTTCTTAGTAGAAAAACTTGATGCTAAAAAGAAAACTGTCGCCATTTTCTTAGATCTTGCGAAGGCATTTGACAGTGTGTCTCTTCCCATTTTATTGACTAAGCTGGAAAAGCTTGGGATCAGAGGAACCCAGTATGAACTTATAAAAGATTATCTGACTGACAGGACACAGAGTGTCAAAATAGGAGACTTCGTCAGTGATCCGCTACCAGTAAATTTTGGCGTTCCACAGGGAAGTATCCTCGGTCCCACGCTTTTTCTGGCCTTTATTAACGAGCTGTGTGACTTCCCTGTAAAAGATGGTACAATAATCACTTATGCAGATGACACAGCTATACTGATTCAAGGTGATGACTGGAATGAGGTCTACCAAAAGGCACAAAACACGTTTAATGACATCTCATTATGGCTGCGTAATAATTTCTTAACCCTGAATGTAGACAAAACTAAATATGTAGCTTTTACTATAAAGGCCTCTCCTGAAATAAATGACCACTTAAAATTAATTGGACACAAAGCTGCCGTATGCACAACTGCACTAACCACTTGCAACTGTCATGCACTAGAACGAGTTAGTTCAATAAAATACTTGGGTGTCACCATTGATGAAAACCTCTCATTTACACCTCACATACATCAACTCACCCAACGAGTTCGTAAACTAATGACAGTTTTTAAAGCTATTCGTGATAGTGCAGACTGGGAGATCATTCGACTACTTTATTACTCCCTGTGTCAATCTATAATTAGCTACTGCATTACCTCCTGGGGTGGCTCATAAAAAACTCACATGTTGCCTTTAGAGCGAGCCCAACGAGGCATCCTCAAATGTAGTAATAAAAGACCTTTCAGATATCCTACATTTGATATATACAAAGAATGCCAAGTTCTCTCAGTACGGCAACTTTATATTCAACATGTCATTCTTCATCATCATACAGAAACTGTTTTGGATCCTGAAATTGTTAAAAAACGTCATTCACACAATGTGTGTAAACAACCAATAGTGAACACTGTTTTTGCGAGAAAATTTCTTAACTTTACTGGCCCCTACCTCTATAATAATATAAATAAGGATAAAAAAATTTACTCTCTAAACCATTATGAAGTGAAGAAAATATTATTTAACAAACTAAACAACCTTAACTATAATGAAACAGAAGACCTATTATATCATGAAATTTAACTTCGGTACGAATATTATTTTTAATTTTTAAATTGGACTATGCAGGTATACAGAACTTCATAAAACATTAATTAGTTTTTCAACCTCTAACACACCCTTATCTACCTACACATACAATAACTCTCTTATATTTAATCACGATTACACACCCTTTTGTTCTGTTACAGTTAAGTATCAAATTACAGGCAATTATTTTGTTCCCCGACGAAAGAGACCTGGAACCTATCTTACGGGTCTAGAGCCTAGTTTAGGTTCCAGGTACTCCACCACTTATGTTTTATATATTGTATCTGCCTTTTACAACAAATAAAGAATTTTATTATTATTATTATTATATTATTATAATTGAATGCTTCCTTGTTTATGCTCTTTTCTTATCTTTTTTATTAAATGAAAAAGATTTTAGCAATATCAAATCTATGTGTTGTACATCGATTTGATGTTTTTAAAATCTTTTATTACAATTTGATATCCGTAGTTTTCACTTTTAGAGTTCAGTAATAGAAAACGCGACCCTATTAAGCCTCGGTTGTCCGGTTGTATGTTTGCAAAAGTAAAAATTTGCTTTGTTGAAATTATCACACAATACGTGTCAGTTTATCAAATCAGTCAGATTGTCTAAACATAATAATAAATACAATTTATAAAAAAAAATATAAGAAGAAGAACAAATTATATTAAAATATATTGCGTGACAACTCTAAATATTTCATATAGAATAGAAATGTCCATAGAGAAATGCCAGAAGTGTAGTAATAAGATGAAGGTGTTAAATATGTCTAATAAACTGTTCCGGGGGAATCCCTTAACTTGATAGAAAATAGCTTTGCAGTCAATAGATGGCATTTAATATTTAGTTCATATAACTTCTTCAACTCTTTTCTTAATCACATGCTTCAATTGACTAAAATTTGGTTTCAATCATTTGATAGCTCAAATAAGGAGACTCTTAATATTTCTGTAAGCTTTTCATCGAACAATAAAAACATCAACACCACCTGTGGCTCTCACTCAACGATAAATTGGAGTTCTTTCTCTGTAGTATTGATTTTTTTTTACAGGTGGACCTGAGGCACTTGAAGCAAACTCCTGACTCGGACCGAATAGGGATGGGAATTGACCTTTCGGAGTACTACATCTCAGTAGAATGGGATATCATGAAGGTTCCGGCCACTAGAAATGAAAAATTTTACTCTTGCTGCGAAGAACCATACCCTGATATTATTTTTAATATTACGCTTAGAAGAAAAACCCTTTTCTATACGGTCAATCTAATAATACCCTGCGTGGGGATCTCTTTCTTATCAGTATTAGTCTTCTATCTACCTTCAGATTCAGGGGAGAAGATCTCACTCTGTATCTCAATCTTACTGTCACTCACAGTGTTCTTCTTACTGTTAGCAGAAATTATCCCACCAACATCCTTAACTGTCCCGTTATTAGGAAAATATTTGTTATTCACAATGATGCTAGTTACGTTATCAGTAGTAGTCACTATTGTGGTGCTAAATATAAATTTTAGGTCGCCCGTTACCCATCACATGGCACCGTGGGTGCGGAAAGTCTTTATAGATTTTTTACCCCCAATATTGTGTATACAGAGGCCAGAAAAGCCACCTGACGAAGAAAATGAAAACGATAAGCCCACAGAGGTAAGATATCACCGACTCATAAATCACCGACACTAAATAAGAAATGGTAAGCAACATAGAAACATTAATCATCCCAAAGCATAGACGTTTATGCAGACACTCCAAATAAAGCTCCGCCGTGGAACGTTTTAATTAAATTTGTAAAATAAAAGCTTTCAAATGAAGTTCTACAGAGAGAACCCATTCAGCGAAAAAACAATATGGCGCCTTTTCTCTTTGAGCTTCCTCCATTAAAAAAATTTTCTATCGAATTCCATATAATCAGTATGCTATTAGGGTGAGTCGAAGTCTCGACGACAACTATTTTAATTGTAGCTAGCCATAGGAATCTTAGAGAGTTCTCCAAGACTCGCGATATTTTAAATCCATTGTGCTCGGCATGTATCGCGAAATTATCGCTTCCAGCCCAATTTCATTCCATTTCGATTTTCCTTTATAACTCGACGGCAGCGGGCTTAACGAGCGCGCGGCCTCCGTTATTTATGTTCCCCTAGTGGCTGCGGACGGATCGCGAGATATATACGAAACCGGCAGACACGGCCGAAACCGAAACCTCCACTCCGGTCTAATTGTATGCCGGCTTAAGCCACGCCGCGTCGATACACTGGCCCTCGCGCTATCGTAGCACAGACTACCGTGTGCTGATGTTTTAATCCTCAGATACTTTAACAACTGCACTGAAAATAACTATTATATACATGAAAATTTTGACGTGATTCTATAGATATGGGATATGTTTCAGGTGCTCACAGATGTCTTCGGTCCAGATGATATCGACGGAAAGTACAAAGAGTGGGGTTGTGATGAGTACGAGCTGCCGGATATGCCTCCATCGCCACCGCCCCCTCCAGGAGGTGATGATGAACTATTCTCCCCTCCTCCAGGATCCCCTTGTCGCTTAGACTTAGATGACGTCTCAGCTTCGTTAGAACAACCTTGTGTAAGAAACGTGGATAAGGCTATAGAAGGCTCAAAATTTATCGCACAACACGTCAGAAATAAAGACAAGTTTGAAAGTGTAAGTATACCTGCCTTAAATCGATGAGTGTTTTTCTTTTCAATGAATAGCAGTACATTCCTAGTTTTGTTTTAGGTGGAGGATGACTGGAAGTACGTAGCAATGGTGTTAGACAGAATCTTCTTGTTCCTGTTCACGATAGCTTGTGTCCTAGGGACGGCGCTCATTATATTTCGAGCGCCGACTTTCTACGACAACTCAAAGCCTATCGACATTCTGTACTCAAAAATTGCAAAGAAGAAGTTAGAGCTACTAAAGATGGGCTCAGAAGGGGACCCGGGTCTCTGAAATTCGTCTCACGTCTTCGGCCACTCGCCGCCGAAGACGTTCTGGGAGCTGATAGTGATGTGGTGGCACGGATGATCTGTGTAACGCTCCCAGTGGGGAACTATCAGGCGAGAACTTTGTGCTCAGTGTGGTGCCAAGCTCCAGGTGCGCTAACGGACGTTATAACGCCATAAGCGTCACCAAAACCGTCTTTTATATGTGCCAGTATTAAGCTCGAACTCGAGACTGTTTCCGTCGATAGTCGCAGTTGGTGCGACGACTCGCGGCCATTTTTTGTTGCCGGCCGCCGGATCTGCCACTATTTTTATATTAGAATTGCCATACTATAATTAAGCGAGTGTTTAGTTCTTTTTTATGTATACAAACGGAGAGTTAATTTTGCAGGAATCATTTGATACGAGCGCACAAACATTGTACAGTATATTTAGGAGTTGATTTTGGATTACTCGCGATATATGGTACGAGTTTTGTTTCAAAATGTCAGTAACTATAATGTTACCATAAATTAATGTAAGGTTTACTTCGAATAAAATCGAGCTCAAGTTAGTAAGATTTAAGTAAATGTAAACAAGTAATTAATCAAGTCGATTAGTATCAAATATAACTACGTTAGTTTTGTTCAAACGTCCTCGATGAGAGCTGGACTTTGTAGATGATGTAATTAGTCATTAATCTGGATTAAACGTATAGTATTTTATAATAACGTACTTGCGTAATGATCATATGGACAATATCGATTGTATTGACGAATGGTATATTAATTTCAATCTAGACATAAATGAAAATAAAGAAAATGTAGATATTGATAGAGTAAATTTAGTCATCATTATTAAGGAAGAAGTACACTTATCATATAGTCGAATAGTTAATAGTCACATCGCGAAAGTGATATTATTTGATTAGATAATATTTGTGAAGACACACAATTGACTGCCAATTGGACATTTTTATATAAAATCGATATTCTTAAGTAGTTCTATATATGTACTTGTTTTATTAGATTTTTTAACGAAGTGCCAAGTTCGTCATCAGTTACACAACTTTTATGTAATTGCTAACGGTAACTGAAGTTGTTTTCTAAGCGCTAATGATTCAGTTGTTCGAGAATTTTGAATTGCTAGAGAGATCTAAAATTAGTTTAAGACACTAAACGAATGCTTGCCCAAAAACGTAATGACTGATCAATTTCTCTTTAATACTTAAGTTTTCGAATGCGTCTTTTGCAAAAGTATTGGGGTTACTCTGCCGTAAATTAATATTAACCGTTATGTCACTAATAAATCCTAGAGTACAGGGTAAATTTAGAACACAAGTATCTACTCCTGATTTATCCTCACAATTTTCACCGAAAGTTAAATCTTTGATCTCACTTATCGGCACTTTACCTATGTCTAGAAATTAAATCATTGTTGAGGTTTGTGACCTAGTCTTTAACTATTTAGATAACGTTAAATACATATTTATTTTAACATAGAATAGGGTTACAATTAGTATGTTTGTTGATTTCCTCATTTTCATTAATTATATTTCGGTTATCTTCTAGTTATTTATTATTTTAAACACTTCGCTCATTTAATGATTTTACCTCACTTTTACCCGTTCTGTAGGGTAATGTAGCAGATTAATTAATAAAAAAAATATTTCGAGCCGCGTTATTGATATGTCAAAGTAACTCATGATAATGTTTATTAGGTAATTTAGGTAACTCTGAGTAATAATTAATAAATGGAATTCCACAGCGAGCAGTTAGGAAAACAGGGATGGATAATGTAATTAAAAAAAATGTTTTGTGTGGTTCGTCTTTGTACTATAAATGTTATTGAATGTGTATAGCTGTTTTTGTCGAAAAAGCGTACACTGAGCTAGTGTAGATTAGAGGAATCGTGTTTAACGTTATTATACGTGACTTTACGGTCTAATGTATATGAAAAGAGAAAAGCTCGCAAAAAGTTGTATGTTAAATGTTAGAAAAAATAAATGGCTGTCTACGGTTCAGCTATGAATCTGATATGATGGAATTATGAATGGAATTGTAATGTCACTTTTCTCATTTTTAACTCTTCGGATAAATGAACTTAGAATGTGCTTTTGCACTTACACAACCACACCAAACTTTAATAATTATAGAATAAAAGCTAGTGAAAACTATGAAATAACTACTAATCAATAAGTAAAGCTCACAGCTTCATCACTTATCTGTGGTCAACTCAACTCTGTAGAGATTTGCTAGATGAAGGAACATTATGTTGTTTGTTTTGTGTAACTTTAAAAATTATAATTAGATTTTCTATAAACAATATATAAAATTATTAAATTGATATGAATGAAAGATTAGATGTAAATTCAAATATTGTTTTGGGTAGTGTCGTATATAGACATGATCGAAAGCTTATACTAATGGATAACTTGTATGATGTATAGAAAATATTATTTCATCAGTACTAATATTATAAATGCGAAAGTAGCTCTGTCTGTCTGTCTGTCTGTTACGCTTTCACGCCAAAAATACTGGACCGATTTGAATGAAATTTGGTATGGAGATAGTTTGAGACCCGGGAAAAAACATAGGGTAGTGTTTATCCGACTGCGCAAAAAGAAGTTAATGTTTTTGCGCGATAACCGACATACACGCGGGCGGAGCCGCGCCCGGAAAGCTAGTTCAAAATATTTAAGACTTCAATATTAGACGAGATACACAAAAATACACCTAAATGACATTTTTCAATATTTTTTGCAGTTATTGAGCCATATATAATACTATATCTATTACCGCAAAAGCATTTATAAGCCCCTTACATTTTTTTGTGGTCTCACTAATACTTACAAGCGTGCACGCCATGCTGGCTTAATTTGTTGAGCTTAATATGTTCTGAAACTTCTATTAAACTTTATTTTTTGATCATTACTATTATATTTTAATTTATAAAGCGCTTTGTTGTTGATTTTGTTTTGTATACAATATAACACAATTTTTATACCACTTGAAATAAGATTTTTTTAATTTACAGCGTTGGCTTTTGTTTTCCATTTTCTCACTTTTACTGACATTATTTGACTCAATTATTTTTCATTTCTGTTCCAAATATGATTTCAAAGACGAACATTACGGTCGTCGACTAAATGATATTTTATTTATACAGCTACATCAGATATGTTACTCTGAGCTTTCCAGTGTAACGATTAATGGATGAAAACAAATACTGTGGGGTCGTGGTATGAATGACGAATTACGAGAAGCATTTTCCGTTGAAATCTAGATTTTGTAAGGTATTATGTCTACATTTGTTACCGATGTTTTTAAGCGGGGCAAATAACTTAACTTCCAAGTCGTCGCCACAATCGTGTACTTACCTACAAATTTTAGTGTGGAAAGGAAGCCTATTCCATACTTTTAAAAATTATAAAACATAATTAAATACTCTGAGCTTTCCAGTATTATGATTAATGTATGGAGACAGACATTGTAAGGTCCTGGTATGAATGACGAATTATTAGCGGCATTTACCGTTGAAATCTCGATTTTTTTATACTGTCTACATTTGCTACCAATGTTTTCAAGCGGTGCAAATAACCTATCTTCAAGGTCGTGGACACAAGCGTGTAATATTGATTGGAGTGTGCGTTTCCATTCCATACCTTCAAGAATTATAAAACATGATCAGTTCTCAATTCGAGCTCTATTTTAGAATACTTACATAAGTTTTACGGTATTAGAATATTTAGTATGTTAATATCCTGAAATAGAAAAACACTGCTTATAATAATACTTCCGGCTTGGATATAATCACGTGAAATCATTACATATACCAGCAAAGTAATTTTTGATCCGGAAAACTTCTTTGTGACAAATTTTGTTTAAGAAACTTTGATCATAGTTACTGGTTACATTATATTTCTGACAGAGTTATGAATAAAGGAGAGTAAAGTATCACCATCTCAACTTCTCAATTTTTGAGGGCTCTGCTGGTAAAGAAATAGAACCGGCACCAGTCATAATGTAAAGGGATTTGGTAGTGTTTTTTTCTGTGAAATGAACAGTTTGACACTGTACCTATTTATGTATAGTCTATTAATTGGGTCGGATTTCTTATGCACAATTCCATGATACATTTCGATGATTATTTTTAAGTAATGTATAACTCTATAGAATTAGTATTAGAATTCGTAATGTTTTACATACATGTTACTGTCTCCAAGGCACGTCTAGTCTTAAACTTTACTGCGTATTAGTTTGTCTCGACTTCAAACATGTTTTTTTTAATACTAATCATAACAAAGTAAGACTTGAATTATTCAGCCATGTTACGTAAAAGTTACTATTGTATTCGTTTAAACAACGCTGGACTGAGATTTGAGACAAATTAATCTTCTGTTAGTCATTAATGTTAATATTATTGGTGTGAAATGTTAGTGACAGACATCGTCTGACTATGTTTATATAATATTTCGGGTGATAACGGGTTAAAAGAGTAGAAAAATGTATCGGTTAGTAGATAGGCTCAAAATGCTAGATCTCAAATGACTAAGCTAAGAGAATACGTATATTGTCTAATGTAATTGGTATAATAAATTAGCTTTTCAGTGTTTTTAGAGTTAGTCGACGAATGGGTCAACTCGAAAGCCCGGTGATAGAGAAACTTGTTTTAAATTATTTAGTTTTGTGATTTTAGAAAATAACTACACACGTGATATAGCAATATTAAATTCAAGGCAAACTCCAGACGATTGAAGTATTTAACATAATTTATATATTTAAAATATCTATACAATATTACGGAGATAACACTATGAAATATAAAATTCCCAAATTGCACGATATTAAAATTTTGTTTGAGAATAGGGCTGCTAATAAGCTCCAAAGGTAAACAACATATTTGCCTTATCATCACTGCCAAATAATGATTAATTAGATATAGGTTGTATATCTTGTTCGTTAATAGTGTGAATCGAGGCATCAGTACTAATAAGTGACTTAATTATTCTGGTTATTAAATAACAATAAATCGATAATATGCTTCTGAATATAGAACATTGACGTGCTTTACATTACAAACGCATAATGATAATAATATATATATAAAGATATCACGTGTGAAGTTAATAAAACTTTAGTTACCTATTATATTATAACCAAAAAACTAAGTGAATTGTTATCCATATTGTAACGTTAAAACGTTCGCCAAATGTACTTCTGTTACTTTATTCTTAACAAATAATCGTTATAGTTTGTCAATAACTCAAACGAACTGAGCTCAAAGAAATACATCAATAAGTTTGCATTGGCAAGTATTTATATTTAATTTATAATTGTTATCGTTATGTTTATCGTTAAAGACGTTTAATTTGTCAGACAACATGTTTGTCTGCATCGAGTTATTGGAGTTGTGAACTCATTGGTCAGCTATCACATGGCTGTCAATAATTATAAGAAACCGAAATGTTGACGTGTAAATATAGTTGTTCAACATAGAAATTTAATGTAATTGTAATTGACAAGTTATTTTTCTACGTTCCTTTCTTGTTAATTAAGGGCTAACGTAGGAAATTAAAATAGTTTGTATATCTAATATTTGCTTTGTCTGTTTGTACAGCGATAAGAATTATTCAATTCTCATTCAAATATGTTCGATTTAAATCCATTATTGTTCTATAATTTGGAAGGAAGTCGGTATTTTAATAAAATAATCCATAACGCTTTATAATTAGATTCATCGAAATATAAAAATTTCGTCTAGTAATTTTCTCGATACCACCATTTTAAACTTGCTTTATCGCACGTTGACTTTAGTTTGCATTGTCTTTGAGATATTGTCATATTAAAATATAATAATTAAATGTGTCTGATACTGTAGCGCTAGTTCAAATAACGGTCTATAATTGTCTATTAGTCACTTCAAGTATTCATATTCCACCATTGATACGGCTCAGTCCATAAACCAACCGTTAAAATTGCCTTCTGGTATTGCTGATAGAGGCTAGCGAATTTTTGGGGTTCTTATCTTCACTTGATGAATCATACAAGTGAATGAGATATACAAGAAGACCAGATTAACACCTTTTAATCCTTAAATTGTACTAGCAAGTATTAGTCGCCTTCTAACAAAATGGGCAACATAAATGTACCTTTATATTCATGATGGCAAGAAAAAGTAGAAAAAGAAAATACAATCAGAAGAAACTCAAAAGAAATAATAAATTCGATTTGGCTGCCACAGGTATATGTTAAATATATTATTCCTCTATAATAACAGCTGGACTATTTAGGTGTCATTGTAGAACCAAGTTAATATGAAATAAAAAATAATATATTCAATTTAGATCCTCACATAACACATTGTGCAATACAATGAATAATACTGACTGGCCGAATCACAAAACCTGAGAAACTGTAATTCTACTGTATAGTTTTCAAAAACTTCAATAAAAATCACTACGTGCTTAGTTTAGATAGTGCATACTTAGGTTTCTTAAAATATGTATTTTTTTCTTAGAAAGCATTTCATGAAGTAGCTGGCGGCTCAACTAGTCAAATATGAATGTGTCGGTAACCACAAATGTATAAAACAACAGACTGCTCTTATGATACAGTTCTGCTAGAAAATTACTGGACTTAGCATAATACTGTGATATTAATTGCGTCAGTATCAGATACACTTGATTCACAAACTCTCTCTTACCATGTAATATATGTAAGCTAGACGTACTCGCATGTTTAATCACACGTCTTCCAAAGTGACGTAAGAACTTCATTTTCCCTAATGATATTTTTCTTCAAATTTATCATATTATACTCACGTTAATTTCTTGTCGGTCTCAAAACCAGTGATTTCTTTTGAAAGGACAGGTGCAATGTGTAAAAACGAATCTGACGTTCATTTGTACAGTTTGATACACTACATTGAAATTACGTGCCTATGTGAAAACAAACATAATATATATATATATATATATATATATGCGGAAGCTAACAGTACTACTAAGTATAAATCTAATAAAAATATTTGTGAATTTTGCTCAAACAAGAAAAACCTCTGCACACGTTTCGTATTTCAGTATTGATTGGTAAGTTAATTTAAAAACCAAAAAACTGGTTATGCAAAATAAAAGTAATTATCGCCTATTTATTGTCATTTTAACGGTTTTGATATCAAGCATTAGTTTGAGGCACCAAATTATAATGAGCTATGCACATTGAAAATCATTAATTGGATCTGAATATGTCGTCAAACATTCTCTTTGGGAATATATTTGATATTAGTATCCTAATTGCGCGTAGCAAGTCGACATGGCTGTAAAATTAGTACCTATAGATAACTTTGTCTAAATTAACTACAGAGACAAAGTTTTAAAACGAAAGAATTGCCTTTGTCGTGCATTCAAAAACAGGAAAGTACTGATAGCAAGAACAGAAATTGCACTAAATAGCCTTGAACTAATCTAAATAATCTACTAAACATTTCGTGATTGTATTATTCACTAAGACGCAAGGCGCACAGAGTGTAGTCTAAAGTCCTGAGTTTTGACTTTACAATACCACACACAGCGAGGTTTCGAGTTGTAGAGTTCTGCGATGATAGTTACAGGTCACACGTTCTACCTCTTCTTCTAACGATTTTTATACATATTATCCTTAAATTATAGAGCAAAGCTCTTAGTTCGACATTTGTTTCCATACATTGTGATGACATTGTGACCCATTATTGTGACTGTCAAGTCAAATAGTACTCCGTCAAAACATGCGTCCTCTTTGACAGCCGTAGACAGCTGCTGTGAGTGCATTCATCTAAGAGATTGCATAGATACATCAGGGCATACGCTAATCGCAGAACTCTGAACTCAGAAATATAGAACGCTTGCTGTGAGCCCAGCGCCTTTGCATGTGATAATGCTTTATATAATATTTAGACTGTTTCGAGATAAACAATCGAATCAGCTTTAGTATGACATGAAATAGTTCTAATTTTTGGCGCTATTGCTGATCCATCATCAAAGTTAAATACATTTTGACATGTCCGATTAAAAGTCGCATATTTTAGAAATATTTTAATTTCATCCATGTTTTGCGTTATTGCAAAACGATAGGTTTGCTATTCAGATAAAATTTTGTTGATAAATAAAATTTCAGTCATTTATTATGTTTATATAAGTAATTAACGTATTTGCTTTGAAATGTTTATTTAATAACTTTTTCATTAATAAATAAAGATATAGGTACTTATTGTAATTTTAAAATAGATAGACTTATAGGTAGCTAAAAAAAACACGAAATTTGCGTTGAGCTTCCAACACGATTAGATGTAAATAAATACTTATAAATACCACTTACGCATAAATACACCTTCCTTCTTATGGAAATAAGTTAATTTATATTATATTTTTAATTTAAAGTTCTTGCTTCAGAAAATGTGTGCACATAGTTCCTAATTCGATAAAAAAGTTTGAATTTTTAGTTTTCATTAATAATATTTCAATCAAAAATGAGTGCTAATAGGCATTTAAAAATATAAAGTTACTACAACGTAACATTGGCTATACAACATTATTTTAATATTTTGTAGGACGATACTCAATATATTAAATAGTTTTATTTAAAAAAAAATTAAGTTGCATCGCAATGTTATTTATACTTTACAACATTTTAATAAAGTGATTCATTAATTACTTTTTCTGGGTTCGCGTTCTGTAATTCATATTAGTTTGCGTGTTTTAAATCATTAATGAATAGGTGACAGACTCACTTGCTCCTGACTACCTTTAAAATGAGATAAACATCATCAAACGCATGAGGACACATAAGATGGCGTCAAATTCAAGCAAATTGAGTAATAGGTACCTTAAGAGAAGTAAAGAAACCTGCAAATTAGACAAACTTAACATAAAACAAATTAACTCCTATGGAAATTATTGTTGATTCGACTAAATTACGCGTATCATACAATTTTACACATCAAAGGAAATAAAAATTCAAATAGAATTATTTACAGATGCATCTATGTGTGCGATTGGCTTTATCTCCATGTTACGGCGTGCGCTAATCTGAACTTTATTTTATTGCTGTTTGGTCTGATTTTCATATTCAACGGTAACGATATTCTAATGTTAGTAGAACAGGAGCTTAATTCCTTTTTACTTTCTGTAGTACTTTTTGATTTGAAATAATATTATGAACTGTGAGGTAGAGCACCAATTTACCATATAATTAAATTTGTTTCTTTCTATGTGCACCATTTTACTCTGAATTGTAGATACTTTCTCCTTTATATGCGCACTTATTTTTACAAATTATTTTCAAAATGATTTTAAAATAAGTATATCAAAAGGTTTGTTATAATACATTATAAAAACATTTATGTTGTGTATTTTATTGTTAATTGTAGAAAATGTCAACAACACGGGTTGTGCTTCTACACTTATCTAACTGTAGCCACCCAAACGCTATACAAAAAGTGAAATTAACTTACGTAAACCAAGTTGAGATTGACTAATCAAGGCACTATTAAGATTTTTTATCCTTATAATTAAACTTATCTTTATCTAAAAGTACATTACGCTCTTTGTATTGTCAAAATCTCTCCAGCATGAATTTTTAAAACTAATTTGTAAAAATAAGTGTGGGTCTGCGTTAAAGTTTAAATTCTTTTATTTCACTAGTGTTAAGCTTTGGACTTGTGTATATTTATTCAAGTGTTTAATAACTTCGGTAAAAGTAACTTTATATAACTAAGATTATGTAAAATATTCTAGTTTGATGTTATACTAAATTAAATATTGGAATTAATGTGTTATGAATCAAGATAGAATGGCTTCTTCCATTCTTTTATTTAATTACGAAAGCAATCATTAAGTACACTTTAATTAAAGTATTTGTGTAAGACTCAAAGTTTTTTATATTGTCGAATTAATTGTTAGTAAACTTTTTATATATTGAAATCTGTCGAAACGACGTTATTGTATATTATGAGTAATTAAAAGTTCATAAATGCAGTAGCTAGTCAAGCATTGTTAAGTTCAAGCGTTTACGCAGATCTTTTAATATTACAAATATCGAAGCTTGAAATACGGTCTACCCGTTTTGTTGAAGCGCCATCTAGCAAGTGGTCGTCCCGACATTCAAATATCAACCAATGTGAACTTGATAATTAATTTCTTATTTTTATACAATTTTAATTTAAAAAGTCTGCTCATTTGACGAAAGTATCTCCACCATTAGATAGTTGATTCTAAAGACATAATAGTTAAATGTTATGTTATAAATAGTAAGTGACATATTAGCAGAGCTATGATAGCGCCTTGTAAACAGAATACAAAACCTTGCAGACATAGACATTTTAATCGTGTTTCTTAATTCATATCAAATTTCATACATGTTAAAGTCTGGTACCCATATTCTGTAGTTCATCAAGATAACGCGAGTGAGCTGAAGTGATATTTTCGTGCATACTTTTTGTTATGACTTCGCATGACATGTGATGAGACGGACAAATGGAAAGCGTGAAGCTTGCCTTTGTCAATTTCAGTAATTTAAACAACAAAATTGCATTTCTTGTGTTACCCTGATAATTTTGTCTTTATGTTTCATTCCACCTTACAATTTCACAATATAATCAATAACAAAAATACATCTCTGTTATGAATTGTAATAGGCAGATGTGAAATTTATCATCAACTTGTCTTTCTTATCACTACATTGGAATAAAGTATAAGATTCGACATCCAAATTTTATCAGTTCCATATCTCACCTTATTTAACACACTGTCACAGTATAAAATGAGACGTAAGTTAGCTTATGATATATATTTATTTGTGGATCTGCTACTGCACTTACGAGCGGGACTGTACTTCTAGGTTAAGATTTAATGTATGTTTAAAATGTGTGTAAAATTATTGTTAAATAAATATAATATAATGTCACATACTAGTTATATAGTAATACCTATGTTCGTTATAACAATTATTTTTCACCTTTCTAGTCACGAGTAGCGGTGATAATTTGTATCAAAATTGAAGGGATTGACAAATTATATTACAACAAATTTGTTTCTACGAGTACGTTATTTTTATATCAGCATGAATACAACTTATTTTAAATATGATAGAATATAATGTTTTAGTGTGAATAAAAACCAATAAGGGTTTAATTCATTGTTATTTAACAACATCATATACGTGAACGATTACAATATATATGTGAAATAACGTTTTGACTCGTCTACGTACAACTGCCCTACAATTTTAACACAAATAACTTCACTTGCGAAAATGCCACGTTGCGAATGAACACCACATTAATGATAAAAAATATAGTGTTTAGATAAAAATCCTAAATTTATTACATAATAATAAGGTACTATAATAATAATAATGACGTCATAATACAATAATAGACTTTTATGAAAAAATCAATAGGCCATTTAATTATCTAGTATTAGAATAGTGATAAAATGAAACAGTCGTTTATATCACGAGAACATCGTCGCCAATGACACTACTGTAAGGTTTATTATGCACTATGCTATATACATATTAATATAATATTATATAGAGATATAAGTCATAATAGCTCAATAATTTACTGGATCTATAAATTGTACTAAATAGTGTTTAAGCAATTATGAAATAAAATAAGATTGCAAGTTTTATGATATGGTGAATTTGAATAATGAAATAATAATTATCGTGTAAGTTTATATGTAAGTCCCATTTTGTAATGTTAAAATTAATTTAAAATCAAAATCAAGCACTACCATTACTATTATGATTACACTCATGACTTCTTACGCTAATATTTAAATGTATTATAAATATGAACTATAAATATTAAATGTTATGCGTTAATAATATATTATGTGTTTTATTTAAAATTCACACTTTACCAATCTTAACTTAACTGACATTATTAGTACCTAAAAATTCAAATTTATTATGTTGTCTGATATAATGCAACAAGGAAATATTAGTAAAATAAAGATACAGTTACTAATGAATTATTTTTAGGTGTGTCTAATACTTCAATTAGCTGGATACAAAGTATTACATATCACTGACTGATGAATATCACTGACAAATATTTAGAGTACAAAGTCTCTCACCTCTAGCGAGATCGAACCCGCGTGCCCTCGTTTTACGCACCAGGTGCCTTAACTACTAGGATATCGATGATCGTTCGACTGAGCCAAAATATTGTATTCTGTTTTTAACCGTCATAAGAGACGGTGCGGCCATCATCCTGGACTTTTATCGGATCGTAATACGAGTAAATACTTTTCCATCCCTTAACTCTCGTAATGATGCCGCTACCATTCTATATTTCTAAATACCATACCAAGTACTTTTGCGTTCTAAGTGGAAATATTTTATTTCCGGCGCAATCAAGCAATTATCGATATCCTCGTGGTTATGATCCTGCCATGAGTATATGATACGATATACTCATGGCAGGTGGTGCGTTAACCGGGGAACCAGGGTTTGACTCCCGATCGAGGTGAATACAACTTTGGCTGCTTGTTTTACTATCTTTACTTCATATTCAATGCGTAAAATTGCCAACACATTTACTTCAATGAACCTTAAGGAATATTTAGGCTTACAACGATTGCATGAAAAAAGTTAAACATATGCAATAACAGCTGTAATGGGCAAACTTTTAACCATAACCTCATTTGTTGAAGTGTGATGGTATCGTTAGTTAGATTTATCAAGCTTAGCCTTGATTGGGAGCTGGCTTTTGAAAACATCTTCGGCGTATACTTTTAGCGGTGCAGGTAACAGATTTTCTTCTTGCGGGTGGTACGAATAGCAATCCAGGCATATATTTGCAAAACGTTCTGCCACCATGCAACTGCCTTGATTGAGCACTGGTCTCTGTTGATCTCATCAACAGAGCAAGATGTCCACTATTGAACAAAATCTTCCCACATTTGATTTGCCATAACTTGGCGTGCACAATCTTGTATCAGAGCCTTTAGAAGTTGGGCATGTTGGAGCACGCAAGCATCTCAAGACCATTTGTGCTTTACTGAGCATTCATTGCAACATCAAACGCGCTGTGGTTCACCTTATCCATTTACAATTCAACTCCAAGTTTAAGTTTGGGATTATAGTAGAAGATGTCAGTTATTCAAAAGACGCTGCTGCCCACATTCTACTTTTGCGCAGGATGATCCCCATACGATGATTAAGAATGGTAGGCCAAATTAGTGTCATAAGTCATATGTCATGTTGACTTAGGGGTCAGAGTATACCCCGGCTATAGAAGTGGATGGCGCGGGTCCGAATATCGCAAATGACTGTAACTTTTCCACTTAACTGTATCCATCGTTAAACGACTGCATCTTGTTTAATATGTTCTTACATATAGAGATATTATATAGAAAAGTAAGTATATAACATAAGCATCTTCGAGTGGGAATCGGATGTGAGTTATTCCATTGACGTACCGGATATTACAGTTATCCAGATTCGAAAGCGTTCTCTGAGTATATTATAAAACAACAACTTCAATTCTAGTCCAAGGTACATAATATATTGCACTACATTGTTTACCCTTAAGATAATAGATTTAATTATGATAATTATGTATGATTAAGAATTAGCCAAAGCTACTAGTGAACAAGGACCAAGGTTTCAAGGCCGTATAGGTTGTCGGTGCTGGGGCATTATAATACCCTTGAACCAAGTCTAACAATGAGAAGGGGCATCGAAACCTCTCGCAATTCTCAAGCATGGTTCCGAGGCGGTGTGCTGAATCGTAGACGGTGTGTTCCAGGGGCTCAATTGGCAGGACTTTCGTCATTGGTAATCTGAAAGGTAATCAGCTAAGTTTTAAACAGTTTAGAATTTCTGTCTCAAGAAAATGATTCTCTATCTCTTTCCGACTCATGTTAGAATGGCACAGTATATACTCATACAGCGCGAATTACTTGTTATTAAAACACAAACATTATGCTTTATTGATTGTTGAAGTGACGTATGCTCCGCGTATTACATTAGTATAGTATGGTGTATGCTCTGCCCGCTAAGCCAACATGACATACGACTCATAACTCTAATTTGTTCTCTCGTTCTTAACCATCGTATAGGAATGGAGAGTTAAGAACGGGAGGAAGAAATATAATTATAAGAAATGTCATGTCCGCTTAGCGTTCAAAGTATATCCTGGCTGGGGTGCATGCTGCGGGTTTGAATCCCACACAGGACTATATTGTTTCTCTTGTTGTAATTTTGTAATAATCATTAAGTTCTTATTGACAACGCAAAATAACACAATGTTATCATTTTGAGAAACTTTTGCTTATTATCAAACACTATAAATGGTATTGTCTCCTACTATCGCTGTCCTTAACCCTCCTTGGGAATGCTCTTGTTGGTGGCACCACTACCATTCGGTTTAAGAGATTAGCGTCACTTTAAGTACGCCCAATGTGCAGACTTCTCTCAAAGATTGAACCCAAGACCTCAAGCGATGTTTTTTTCTACTGCACAAACAACGTAGTCATATATAATTGTAAGGATTGCTCTAGTGAACAAATAATTCTTATGTACTGAAAAATTAGTGCCTAGTCCGTAACAAAACTTATTAACAACAATAACACCATTTCATAAAAAATATATCTACGTTCTGAAGGAAACGTCAGGCGCATTTGTACTAATGGCTCAACATGTATGATTGCTGCTGTTGTTTTCTTAGAAATTGCAGTACCACCTCTTGTACAATGCTTTAGAATCTTAAATGATGGTAAGTTAATTTTTTTTTTATTCCTGATATGTTAGCCTTTGACCACTATCTCCCCTGATGGTAAGTGATGATGTGGTCGAAGATGTTGTTCAGGCTAACCTAGAAATACTGGCTCTCAAGGACAGCTGCCGGAATACACCATTAGGAGCTTGGCGACGAGTTTCTACTTGAGGGTGGTAGCTAGCCAGGCGGCCCTACCACCATGCTATAACGACTGCCATCCTAAGACAACAACCGGGACCGACGGCTTAACGTGCCCTCCGAATCACGGAAGCGCTCAGTAGTAATGTCACCCATCCAACTCATGACCGCGGCGGACGTTGCTTAACTTTGTTGATCAGTTAAGAACAGTCAAGCAAACTTCGCTACGAGCGCTTTAAAAGGAATAATATGCTTGAAGATAGTATGGAAAATGCCTCTCAATAATTTTAGACCGTTGGAACACATCCTATGGCGTTTGGTGACAGGTTTTCTACTTAAAAATCTTGACTGGTAGAATAATATAACTAGTGAAGTTATTGAGACAAACACGGTAACATAATAGTCTAAAATGTATTGTACAGCCCCGTTATTTTTTTTAATTACATATATTATAAATGTATTTGTACTCAATGAGGTCAAGACGGTAAAAAACACATCCTAGAGTCAAAAAAATATGTTTTGCTTACGTTTCATGTGATGGACCCCATCTAAAAGTGTATGATAAACTTTACGGATCAACATGATCAACTTTTAGACCAATATCAAAATATCAGGTTTGTAACTCATTCTAGAGTCCCGTTAAAGACTGACAGATAGACATAAAGCGAAGTCTCGTTATTATGGGTCTGCTTTGTATTTTGGGTGTTCTCTACTCAATATAAATAGTAATAATTGAAACAGTGATTGCTATGCATCGCCATGCCGCAGAGGCCCACCGTCGCGGCTGCTTGAGCTTCATCGCATGGTGGAAGGCATTTTTCACCATGCTAGATAGCTAGCTTGGTCCACTCCAACCACTCTACTCTAGAAAATCTGTCACCAAACACTTATATAATTAACAGTATTTTATGGTACGGGCCTTGAGCCCTGTAAGCAACTAAGTACGAAATTACAGGCACATGAAACTTAACAGCTCGGGGTGACAGGTGCAATGCACACTTGTAACGAAATGCATTCGTTATAAGCAGAGGTTATTGCTTAACATCCGGTAGTCCTAGTGCGTATTTAATAAAATATTTCAAGGAGAACTTGTAAGGAATGACTACTTACGTAAATAAGACTCGGAACATCTCTTCGATCATATTCCCTCCATGCGGCACGATGCGCTGTGTCGTTTCACACAACGTTTTTAGAACGCATTCTCTGCCATTGTACCCCATTCTAAAACAAATATGCATCACCAAAATTACTAGAGGCTCTCCGAGCTGTTGACCTCGCGAATCTGCCCTTGCATAGCTTACAATTGAATAAAGGTTCACTGCGCATGCTGATGGGAGAACGGGTCAAGAAATACAAAAACGAAAATAATATATTATTTACACTACATATCTAGTATGTAGTGTAAATAATAAATTATTTTCTTGGGCTTATGTCTAACACCCCCAGATTTCATTGTAGAATTAAATAATTTTCATCAATGACACGCGGGCCCTAGCAAAGGCTATTTGTATCAGAAATAAGTAGTAAATCTCTATAATTATAAAAATTAATTGCGGTTGTTTGTCTCGCTAAAACTCGAGAACAGCTGAGCCGATTTAGCTGATTATAGTTTTGAAATGTTTGTCTTAGTCCAGGGAAGGTTTAAACGATAAGAATATAAAGAAAAATGACGAGGAAGATAGAAAAACAACAATTTTTATTTTCCCATACAAACTGGTCTACCTATGGTTTCCTGTCAAACATTTGACGTTCATCCGTTAGGATAGGTGGTACGAAGTACACCGGTTCATCTAGTATACAATAATTTTACATACCTGATAATGTATATATCTCGAATTAATATACTGGCTACAAAAACATGGCAAATTAATAATTGATTATACGAGACAGAGAGCCTATCACTTTTATGCAACTGACGTGCGTATCGAGACATTGCCATTAAATTAAGCGCAGGCGTCCATACTTTCAACAAATTATAATGTATATCTCCGTTATTTTGAAAAATTTCCAAAAACTGAATCGACATGGTGGTTGGGCATTTTTCGAATGCCTGGCTAGCTACCACTCTCAAGTAGAAAATCTGTCGCCAAGCACCTAACGGTGTATTCCGGCAGCTGTCTTTGAGAGTCAGTCATTCTAGGTTAGCCTGAACAACATCTTCGACCACATCATCACCTAACCTACCTTACCTAATAAGTGGTCAAAGGCTAACCTATAAGACATTAAAAAAAAACTGTTTCCACAAATAATCATTATCAAACACATGCAAAGAAGTATAGATACAGACGCGTAAAGTTGAAACGCAACATGATACTTTTTTATGACAATATTATGTGTAGAACACAATCAAACAGATTTCAGATGCTTTTTATTCGGTCAGTTCACAAGTCTAGAGTAGAAATGCAAATCTGTTGATGTGTACTTTTATTCAGGCTTAGTTATAAAGTTCTGTATTCTGGAATGCTAAGGAAAATTTAATGTCAGTATTAGTGTAACAATTGTTAGCCTTAAGGCAATATAACATGTATAATTATGTATACCACTAAAGTCAGTAGACCGTAAGTTAACATAGCGTTTACTTGGTAACAACTGAAAATAAAACTTAATAAACCAACCGAATATTTCAGAAAATCAACTGACCAAAAAATCCAAAAATATCTCATTTAGGTAGTACAAATAAATTATGATTTTGAAATTTTCTCTTCAAAATAGTACGATCGTGTGTATTATGAACTTTGACAACTGCATCATCAAAAGTCCTTACGTAATCCTTGCAGCCCTTGTGGTGATGGATCGAACATGCCCATCGGATCCGCGGACCTGTACGATTTTTCTTTGTAAAGGTATACCGTACCGTTTCTAACTCGCGAATCTGAACCAATACGTCAAATTGTCAGTACCAACAGGAACATGATATATAACATATAACATGATGTAAAGTTTTACCCGATAATACTAGTTTTCATTGTTAAGTATTGCGATTAATGTCCTGATACACTAAATTGCCATTGAAATAACATTATTTAGAAACTCACACAATCTAAAAAAGAAAGAGACGAGGGGCTTTTTAAAAATCACCTGAATTGTTTGCTCGTATATAATAATTTTAACTTGATCCAAAACTGGAAGGTAAATTAATTTACAATTTCAGTCCCATCTAGTACCATACACTTATTATTAGTATCATATCAAACCTTTTTTATCAAGTATATCAACATTGTGTAACTAAAATTGTAATTGAGATTTACTTAATCTTGACATTTCCCTTTGAAACAAAACCCATTATGGACTTCAAATGTTGAAATTAAGTAAATATTCATTATCACTATAGTTAGGGAATAAGACCCCTACTAAAAACCTCACGTTTAGAAATGAAATTAAAAGAGCAAAATAATTGATAAGGTATTAGTAGATTTCGGAGTCGCCTTGCGGAAATTCGTATGCACTAAACATATACAACAAAATATTTTAAGAAAACATATAATTTTTATTTTAGATAAACATTTAGATAATATATCTAATGACGATAAAATTCCACCTGATTTCCTGTTACGCCAAAGTGACGTCATAAACACCAAGTAGCCAAACCAAAATGGATAAAAGTTTCTAGCGCACGATCGAGGAACAATGTTTGTAAAAGATCGAACGCTCGAAGAGTCAAGACCTCCTGATGACGCTTAGTGTAGCAGAGAAAGACGTCAAATATTCTTCCGGTTTGTCTACGTTGCTTTTATTACCTAACGTGTGCTTAACAGGAAATTAAGTGTGGGTTGTCACTAGATATACTATTTTTTTAATCGAGTTTTATTATATTAATTAAAAGTTTTCTTATAATATTTTAAAATATTTTTTATTATTAGTAAATAAGTACTCACTTGTCCATGATGGTTTCCAGTTTATCATATAACTCCCGTCGTCTTCTGCGTTGTTCCATTGGCTTCCCGATCCTGTTCTTCCTCCTGTAGAAAATGGCTGTCTCTGTGCTGTTCGGCAACTCGTAAGCGATACCCCAGTTAAGTCCAAAGGTAAAAGTACCAGGAGAGGAGGTTGGGGCTGGCTGGCCAATTACACCTACTGTCATACACGCAGCACACTGAAAATAATAATGGATGTCAACAGTAATAGTGGTAATAGTGTCAACCTTTGCCATAATCCTCACGCTTTGCTGGCGTCTTCGGGATTTTAGTGTATGGTGCCAGTTTTTCAGGAGCTGCTGCTGCCGATCTTCTGATATTCTTTCCCACAGGAGCATAGTAAGGCCACTAGTATTCACCCATTCAAGTCACGACCTCAGCAAACGTTGCTTAACTTAGTTGATAATTTAAAAAAATAAAGCAATCTTCGCTACGAGCATTTCAAAGTATATACGGTATTATAAAAAGGTATGCAGGTATGAATAGTTAGATCAAAATTTGTTCGTTCTGTCATTCATGAGATGATAAGAAAAAGATGCTAAGGTCATTTAAAATTTTTAGATTAATATATTTAACATTCTCACTACAATAAATTTTCAATCAAGTTACTTACCGAAAAACTGGAACCCTCAGGAAAAGCCACATACCGTTTCCGCCGCGAAAGAAGTTTTGATTTTTTCGAATATTCAATATCATGTGACGCACATAGTACTGACACACAAACGGCCAGTAAGAAAAAAGAAACACTTTTCAAATCTGGAATCATTTTTTAAAACGGAAACTCCACCTTTTTGAACTCAGACTAGTTTATTTAACTTTTAAAATAAGCTCCTTTTTCATAATTTGAAGCGTAATGGTCCAAAGGTGGTCAGAGATTAAGAGCGTGCACGTTAATATGGGATTTGGAAAGTGTACCAGGTCAAACAACGGAGATAAATTTTCACCTCGTCATAGAGCTGCTAATAAATTAGAACTACACGATTTCGTAATAGAATATTTGAAGAAAATGTAGATATTGATAGAGTAAATTTGGTCATGATTATTAAGGATTAAGTACACTTATCATAGATTCGAATAGTTAATAATCACATCGCAAAAGTTATATTATTTGATGAGATAAAATTTTTGAAAGATTAGACATTGATGAGACATTTTGACAATTAGGCATTTATATATGCTTGTTTTATTAGTTTTTTTAACAAAGTTCGTCATCAGTTACACAACTCCGATGTAATTGCTAAAGGTAACTGAAGTTATTGCATTATTTTTTTTACCTCACTTTAACCCATTCTGCACAGTATTGTAGCAGATTGACTTTATAAAATGTTTATTAGGTAATTTAGGTAACTCTGAGTAATGAATAAATGGAATTCCACAGCGAGCAGTTAGGAAAACAGGGATGGATAATGTAATTAAAAAAAATGTTTTGTGTGGTTCGTCTTTGTAAAAAAAATGTTATGTTATTGTGACGGAACAAGCTCGAGGCCCACCAGATGTAAAGTGGACTAACCTCTGCCATAACAGATGTATTTCGTCACAAGTAACGAATTGCACTGCGCTCGTCACCTTGAGACATAGCAGTTAAGTCTCTGTAAGTAAGTAATTTCACTGACTCTCAAGGATTGCTGCCGGACAGGTGCTTGGCGACAGATTTTCTAATGAGGGCGGTTGCTAGCCAGGCGGGCATTCGCAAAATGCCATTTCACCACGCGATGAAGCTCAAGCCCGCGGTGAGATTCAAACCATGGACATGCTGCGCGGCAGTCCATAGCCAATGCCACTGAGTCATCATTGCTTCATACTACTATACTATACACTATAAATGTTATTAAAAGTGTATAGATGTTTACGTCGAATAAGCGAACATTGAGCTAGTGTAGATTAGAGGAATCGTGTTTAGCGTTATTATACGTGACTTTACGGTCTAATGTATATGAAAAGAGAAAAGCTCGCAAAGAGTTGTATGTTAAATGTTAGAAAAAAGAAATGGCCGTCTACGGTTCAGCTATGAATCTGATATGATGGAATTGTGAATGGAATTGTAATGGCTTTTTTCTTAGTTTTTTCAGCTTAATTAACTTAAGAATGTGCTATTGCACCCATCCAACCACACCAAACTTTAATAATTACAGAATTAAAGCTAGTGAAAACTATGAATTAACTATTAATCAATAAGTAAAGCTCACAGCTTTATCACTGATCTGTGGTCAACTCAACTCTGTAGACATTTGTTGGATGAAGAAACATTACGTTGTTTGTTTTGTGACTTGAAAATGATAATTAGATTTCTAAAATATAACAGAGTATTATTGAAAGGATATGAATGAAAGGTATTCAAATGTTTATTTCTTCAAATGGTTCAATTATTCAAATGGTATATAGAAAATATTATTTCGTTCAAAATATTAAATACTTTAATATTAAAGAGCAATAAGACACAAAATTACATTTGAATCACATAGCTTACGTTATTGAGCTATAGTTGTTACTACAAAAGCATTTACAATCTCATAGACGAACATTATGGTCGTAGATAAAATTATATTCTACTAGCTTTCCGGGCGCGGCTCCACCCGCGCGTATGTCGGTTATCGCGCAAAAACATTAACCTCTTTTTGCGCAGTTGGATAGAAACTATCCTATGTTTTTTCGCGGGTCTCAAACTTTTTCCATACGAAATTTCATTCAAATCGGTTCAGTAGTTTTGGCGTTAAAGCGTAACAGACAGACAGACAGACAGAGTTACTTTTATATTTATAATATTAGTACTGATTTATACAGCTACATTAGATTTGTTACTCTGAGCTTTCCAGTATAACGATTAATTGATGGAAACAAACATTGTGGGATCGTGGTATGAATGACGAATTACTAGAAGCCTTTTCCGTTAAAATCTAGATTTTGTTATAATGTCTGCATAAGTTACCAATGTTTTAAAGCGGTGCAAATAACTTATCTTCAAAGTCGTCGCCACAAGCGTGTACATACAAATTTTAGTAAACGCTTCCATTCCATACTTTTAAGAATTATAAAACATGATCAGTTCTCAATTTGGGAATTTTTAGAATATGTAATGAAAAGGAGAAAAGAATACTTAATCTAATAAATTATACACCAAAATTGATTCGCACGCACATTTTTATTCAATGTATTGCCACGTTCAGCACAGACATGTAATAGAGCCACTGCGAGAAGAACGGGAAAAAACTCAAAGCCATTCTTTTTAAATGTCTTATAACAATGTGTTGCAAAACTATACTTTAGCTTAACTTATATACAGAACTGTGCGTACCTCATTTTAAAACATTATACATAAACATTTTCTGTTTCACTTATCACTTCCTTATTATTTGCTACGTCACAATTTGTCGTCCGTTCGATTCGACTTCCGAGGCAAGACTGACTGCAAAATGTAGGTAACTGGCGTTAGCAGAATGCCTCTTCTCTACCACTCGTTTGTGTTAGTGTGCACGTGACTAACTAGACATAGTCGGTTTAAATACTTTTACATTTATGAATATTCTTAAAACATAGTAGTATTTCTCTATAATTCTTAAGAGGTCGGAAAGGACAAACCATCTGATTGTTGACCAGAGCTGAGTACAGTATTACAGCATAGTTGTGAAAAATAACACTATATTAACCATATCGTAATCTATTATAAGCTTTCTGTTGCGATGACGATCAACTAGGGTCCTCCAGTTCTTCGTTATCTCTCTCGCCAGCTTCCGTTTACTCCCTATAACGATACACATAAATTAATTAAGCTAATAAACGGTGCCAAGTGTTGATATCATGAATCTCCGTATTTATCACGCTGTCACGATACCTCCCTACTTAGGCTTCATGATATGTAGATTTTTAAAGAGCGTTTCTGAACTTGTCGTTCTCGTTGGCTCCCACCTCTTGCTTTGATTACATTCCTGATTTTCCCACCTTCATTATCGCAATTATTTGTAACATTAATATCCTCTGGATTATATATCCAATTGGAGGTCAACACTTCTTTGATCTATATTCCTCTTATCATAAGTTTCATCATTGTTCCATATTATTTATATTCTGTCTTTTCTCTGAATGTAGTCTGTTGTCACTGACTACATTCACAATTTTTGTTATGTTTATCTAACCCACTGCTACTACAATGGGCTCAATGCCGCCAATACTAAATCTGATTTCATGTTTGACTATAGGTTAACTTTTGCGAATATATTTATTATTTATTTATTTACGTAATTAGTACGGCTATTGCCAATTACACTAATTAGATTATTACTTACAGAATATTATCAATTACTAAATAAATTATAAGATTTACAAATGAATAATAAAATGTCAACATTGAAAATATCATAATAACAATAAAATCGATTTATCGCAATAAAAATAAATTAGGCAAATAAGTTACTGAATAGAATGTCGTATATAATTGAATACAACTCCAATACAAATAAAAATTAAATTAAAAAATAAAATTTCAATTAAAATACACAGAATGTCAGGCATTTTGCTCACAAATTTTCAAACATTCAGAGATTATCACCTTCCATTCATCCGCAAGCACATCACAATTAGGGTTCGGGTCCAGGAGACTATTAAAGTGCCTTGAGAGATCGTGAAATAGGGGATTGGCCGTGTGCAGCAGTGCATAATTATATTCCATATGTGTTTGGGCTCCGCAAAGAGCACATTTCGCCTTGCACGCCGATAGTTATCAGGTACATACTCATTATGCAGGTCTGGAGCATCTATTTTACCATGTAGGATTTTACACATAGTAACCAGTTGGTCGCTTGCTCTCCTCACTATACCAGGGCATTAAAACCTTAACCATGCGGATGCCAACCATGTGGATGCCATACACAATGAATGAAATAAATGAATGAATGAATGAAGGAATGAATGAAATATATTTGTTTACGACATCTTGTAACATTAAATTAGCACACATATTAGAAATAAACAAAAAAAAGTATTGAACAGTTAACATAAGGTGGATATTAATTTAATGCTACCCGTCATAAATTGGAACCATCTCAGCATAAATGCTAGTTATAAACCAGCGCTGGTCTTCCGATGGACCCAGTGTTGACGTCACCGAAGTATAACGTCTACAACAGTGTTAAAATATAAAGAGTAAATAAAGACGAAAATGCTACAAAATTTCAGTAGGTAGATATTAAAATTATAAATGAAAAATTTTAAATACAACAAAAAAAAGACATACCTGAAAAAGATGATACATATACATGCAAAATTAATAATAATAGTATAATTCTATAAATAATATTTTTTTATATTTTAGTTATCACTTTTAAAAACACACATGAGCTGGCTTAGGTATATACCTATTAGGAAAGTTCATTAGATTAATGATAATAATAAAATAATTAAATGCGAATAATTCTGTATCTTATTTTGTATTGTAGTTTCGACTTTGTGTACTGAATTTCTTACTTAATTTTTATTATTACTGTATTAATTTTTTTTATGCGAGAACCTTATTAAAAAAATATAAGAAATATTATTTTTCATCATTACAAAATGTTTAATATCTATTTACGAACATGTAATATGCACAATAATGTACATCGTTCATATCCCAATAAATATTTAGTTTAAATTTTATTTTGCTTTCGCTTTTGATACTCTGCTCGGATCATCTGAAACTTTTATAAGAGTTACTATTTTTATAGTTGCTAAACTCTTTATTCCTTTCTTCTTATATTTGTAGTACTTGACCTACTTCTGGAGTGTCTTTTAAGGTAGTGCAAGGTTTTTAAGTAAATTCATAAATTATTTTCTTAATCTTGAGATAAGGCGGTTGCTAAGGAATTAATACCTCATTTGTTTTACTTCTTTCAAAAAAATATCAAATAAATGACCCTCCTCAAGTAGTGAGTAAATCATTACTTAGCCAATGACATAAAAACCCATTGTTAAAACCTCTGAACTTACCAGCCGTTTCCATCCATCTGAATATGATCTTCATGGTCATATTACAATACCCGCAAGATTCCATTCAGAAAGTGCATACCATATTGCTAAGTCTTTATTCTCTTTTATTTTATTCATTTTATTTATCTTGACAAAAAGGATGTTAAAAAATTATTAGTATTATACCATTTGGCCCTCCGTCCATTTAGCTAGATATTTAATGTTTCACTCAAGGAACCTAGCCATATATATATTGAAGCGTTTTCCCATCAGAGCCAACAGTTTTAATGGTGGCATTTTCAAAATATCCCGATCTTCAAATCGTACCCTACGTGATTTTTCCATTACAAAGCTCTTAAGGTATACCACCTATTTCCGAGGTATTTTCAACAAAACTCGAAATAACATAAAAAGTTAAGCAATTCCTGTACATTTCCGCCGATTTTAATGTTTTTATCACGTGTGTTATTGTTTCTACTTTAAAACTATACTAAATATTTGATAACTAAGTCTTAAATTGTGTTCAAAATTAAACTAAATATGAAATAAGTCCAAGGCACCTTAATCCGATGGAAAAATCCTTATTCCGATGTATTTGGTTCCTAATTCCGTGAGTTGAAAATGCAATGCTTTCTCACTTTATGTAAAAAGGACTGCCTATAATAAATTTTTACTACATCAAAAGGCGCGGTATTATAATAAAAAAAATGATGTTGCTTAAGCCTTACATATACTACTTAAACCAAATTAAAGTCTAACCCGTACATTAGGTATGGCGTAATTCAGTAACAAAATTCTAACCCTCCACCCATGTATCAAATGAGGGCAAATAAATCGAACCCAGGCCCATAAGAGGCTCGCCTATGATTTCGTATACGTTCATTATTTGAGGATTACGCATAAAGTTTAACATTTTCACCTTTCATAATTTGTAATATAAGTTGGTAATTATTATAAAAGTCAGATAGTGACATTTTTATTTTCTGCATTATCATAAACTGCGTAATAATTTGCATACAATTGTGAACACTATGTAATATTACTTGTGCTTATGCCGCGTATCATGGTGCATTAAGAATCTTATTGCGCCCCACTGTACTTCGGAATAACGTTTTATACAAAAAAATAAAGTTTCCTAATTCCGAGTATTAAAATATACGAGATTTTTGCAAAGTATAGAAACAACAAAATATTAATTGCAATGTTGTCCTAAATATATATAATGCCTAATAACAATTACAATACATTGTTTATAAACTTGCATTTTCTCATTAAACTATCCCATAGAACGAATTAACAAAATACCTAAATATACCACTTTCAACAGGCTGTAGTTAGGGAATGCGACGATTTATTGTACCTCGTAAATAGATTTCAATATATTATAAATATTTAGGTTGTCAAATTCAAAGTGAGAAATGCTTTATCATAAAAACAATACTGAAAATAAAAAAAATAAACCGACTCTGTGAAATCGCTATTCCGTGGCATACATCGGAATAAAGAACTGAGTTAAATATTTGGCACCTAATGCCGCGGCATTTTCAAACTGTATTTTTCCTACATTTTACTATGAAAAACTCACAGAAGTGAACTATTTTCGATTGAAGACATATTTTTTGAAACATTTATATTAAAGAAATAAATGCACTGTACAAAATTAATGAATAAAACACTATTTAAATAAACATGATACTCACGTGCCCAATGTCCAAAATGTATGGAGCGTGCGTTCGGGTCAGCCGCTGACGCACTAATTAGCGTTTATTTTAAAATGTTTCCACAGAACAGCGCTCTTTTGATGACTCAACTACGTAAAGATATATTATTTAATAGATAAAGTATCTTGCAGCAAAAATAAATTTATTAACATCATAATATCACCGTTTTTCGAAATACCTCGGAATATAGTGCCAATATTAGAACCCCGCGGAATAAGGTGCCTTTACCTTACTATGATCAAATTTATTAAGTATACGACAGTAGCACAAGCTTCCGTCGAAGAATACATGAAGCGACGAATACGACCCTCATAATATTATAGTATTTCAAAACATCTTGGCACGCATATCTCCTTGATTTACTCCAGGTTTTAATCCATTCTAAATGGCATAATAATTTCAAAATTCTCCTAAATCTCGGCGTTGCAGTAAGGTCATCTAAGGCTTAATAACGCTTTGCCTGTTGCAAGTAATGGTGGACAGTCACAGTTAAAAGAAATTCACCTGATATTATCCCAAATGGGACTCATATGAACCTTGAATGCGAAAGGTTATCTCTGGTGGCTGCCTTAGTTAACTATATCTTTAACCACAAGAACTTTGCGACATCTCCGTCAGCAGACATTCTTAAAGGAAGGTCTCCGACCCTTTAAAGTCGACCAGTCAATAATACAATATCACCTGTCCACAGCAAAGATACTGGCTTAAACTTTTGTCATCCCCTGCCCTTGCTGTCATGTCATATATAACTCTTGTACAATCATACCAGGCTTTCGAGGTACTACTACTTCATGAGGAGTTAAGTAACTATTTGGATGGTTTTGGACATACATCCATTTGTACTGGTTCCATTATTCCCAACTTCAAAAATGTTGATCATAACATGAAAGTTATGTGGCACCTTTTGAATTGAATAGTCATACAACTACAACAAAAATCGTAGGTACATCTGGAGCCTGAACGTTCAGGACTAGCTTACTGTTTTACCATTTTTTTTTCAAATCGCGTTGTTCCACTTATGTTTTGCAAGCTTCAATCAACACAGTATTTTTGTACAATAATTACTGTCAAGTGATCTTATTTCAAACACTATGTAAAATGACTTGGCAGGTTAGCATTACCTTTCTGAAAACCTTTAACCGTGTGCTTTTGTATACCAGTAGAAACTAATACGTTTTCTGTGGCGTGCCTTGTCTTAGTACTCAACAAGTACCGATAGCGATATTAACCATTCAAACCACCCACGTACTTCTGTGTATGTTACCGGCATATAGTTATACAGCTGTAATGATACATCACTGTTTCAAAAAAAAGTAACTGATCTCATACACGAAGCAGTGTGGCTTCGCGGAAGACATCACCCAGCAAACACTGGTGGTTGTGAGGTCCGACCTCTCTTTGCCAGTTATCATCGTAAAGATGGTCGGTGACGAGAGGTCGTGGGAGGCGCTGGCCTCTGCAAAACAAATCCTTGGTGGGGACAGGAACGGGAAAGGGAGAGAAATGAAAAAGAAAAAAAATAAGTGGATGGCACGGACTCGAATCCCGCACATGTTTGTAATTTTTCCAATTTGCCTGTCACCTTAGCGGAATATACGCTGATCATTCTTAAACTTCTGCATCTTGCTGAATATTTACTTATATAAAATATAATAAAAGTAAATATATAACATAAACATCTTCGGGTGGGAATCGGATGTAAGTCATTCTATTGACGTACCGGATATTATAGTTGTCCAGATTTTAAAGCGTTCTCTGAGTATATTAGAAAACGTGGGTGAATTCTCGTCCAAGGTATATATTTTGCACTACATTTTATTTTACCCTTTTATTATTTAATAGATTTAATTATAATTATAAGGGGTAATTAAGGTTCAGCCATAGCTACTAGTGAATAAAGGCCAAGATTTCAAGGCCATATCGGCTGTCGGTGATGGGGCATTATAATACCCTTGAGCCAAGTCTACTAATGAGAAGGGACATCGAAACCTCTCGCAGTTCTCAAGCATGGTTCCAAGACGGTGTGCTGAATCGTAGATGGTGTGTTCCAGGGGCTCAATTGGCAAGACTTTCGTCATTGGTAATCTGGAAAGTATAATACATTAGTTAAAAACAGTTTTAACAAAATCATTCTCTATCTCTTTTCTACTCATGTAAGAATGATACAGTATTTATCCTCAGTACTTATTGTCCTACTTATATTTTTAACAGCACAAATTGCTTTTAATAAAAACAATTTTTTTATGAATTTATATTTTTGAATATAAAATATCTGGTATATAAAATCGTAACATCAATATACCTCTCAAGATATAGAGCAAATGTGTGCAAATACATAGGAGCCTATTGCACTCTACTGGGCATAGTTCCATTCTGCGTATTGCTAAATTTCTTCTCTCAGGGATTTAACCCAGGACCTCAATATTCTGAAACGATGTTTTTGCTACTATATATAATTATATTATGACTCTATTGACTATTTAATTATAATGTACTGAAAAAGAGTGCCTAGTCAGTGACATAACTTCTCAAAGAAATATCATTTTATAAAATAATCTCTACGCTCTGAAGGAAACGTCAGGCGCTTTTATACCAATGTATGACTACTGCTACTCTTATGTTAGAAGTTGCAGTACCACCTCTTGTGTACAATATCTAAAACGGTGCTTTAGAATCTTAAACAATGGTAAGTTTGTAATACGTTTGTAGATGGTATGGAAAATCTCAATAACAGGACTGCTTTTGCATGGTGGTAGGGCATTTTGCAAATGCGCGCCTAGCTAGCTACCACCCTCAAGTAGAAAATCTGTCGCCAAGCACCTAACAGTGTGTTGCGGCAGCTGTTCTTGAGAGCCAGTAATTCTAGGTTAGCCTGAACAATACCTTCGACCACATCATCACTTACCATCAGGTGAGATAGCGGCCAAAGAGGTTTAAAGAGCCTTTGGCCGCTCAGGAATATAATCATTCACTATATCAGGAATAAAAAAAAAAGCTGGGACACATCCTTAGGTACTTGGCAAAAGATTTTCTACTTCAGGGCGTCGTATAAGCATATAATTACTTTAGTTTTTGAGATTGACCCTGAAACAATTATGGTCTAGAATATATTAATTGAACAGCCCCCTTATTTTGTTTAATTACAAATATTAATAATATTGTAAAGTCGATATAGAACAAAATTTAGTCTTGCAATAAATATTGAACGGAGCACACGTTTGTTTCCTTCGCAAAGTTAACTCAACCTAAAAGAGACCTTATCACCCCAACATATGGTCGATATCGCGCCGGATAGTTACTTACCTGAGCTACGAGCATACATGTCGAAGGACTGGTTTGGAGAACAATAGAACGCTGCGATAAGAACTGTGCGATGTTATAACGAGCTGTTTACGAAGTGTTTGGTTTATACGAAAGTTATAAGACTATTTACAATGGCTACAAGTGAACAATTACTTGATTTATTAGAAAACACCGCTGATTTAATAAAGAAAACTCAAGTGAACCTTAAAAAGTGCCCTAAACACCGTTTGACAAGAGGTTACGTACAATCCCGAATACAATGCATTGAGGAGTACTGGGTTACATTCAAGAAGGCTCATCAGGATTTAATAAAAGGTACGAACCGTGAACAGCGCGGAAAGCTGTCGTATTTTATCAATGATGAATATCTAGTGTATGAAGATATGTACTTGACTATGCTAGGCGAGTTAAAAGACATACTCGCGGCCTCTGACGCGACCGCAAAAGCAGGACATTCTTCTGGAAGCAGAGATTCATCTTTAGAAATGCATTCGAGTTCAAATATAAATCTCCCGCGCATATCACTACCTATATTTTCGGGATCCTATGAAGAATGGCCCGCATTCAAAGATTTATTTATGTCATTGGTGCATAACAACACGTCGTTGGCCAAGGTTCAAAGACTTCATTACTTGAAGACTAGCATCACCGGTGAAGCAGCTGCCTTACTCAGACATATACAGTTGACGGATTATAATTTTGACCTCGCTTGGACTACATTAGCGCAAAGGTACGACAACAAGAGACTTATCGTAAATTCTTTACTTAAGCGATTGTTTGCACAAAAGAAATGTACTACACAGACAGCAGTGCAATTGAAATCAATTCTGGATACCACCACGGAAGTTATAAATAGCTTAAAAAATATACAAGTATGTACCGATTCTTGGGATCCAATAATAATATTTCTAGTTGTGCAGAAGTTGGACTCAGAGTCACACAAAGAGTGGGAACAGTATGCTTACAATAAGAGTGGAGAAGAACTGTCAAAATGGGAAGATTTACAAAAGTTTCTTGAATCCAAATTTCAAACTATGGAACTAGTCACACCGTTATCAGCCGCAAAGCCGCTAACTGTTCGAGAACGAGTTTTCCACGTTAACACTACAGAAAAGAGCTGTCCCATGTGTAAGGAAAATCACACCCTCTGCCATTGTAAAGTGTTTACATCCATGCAACCATTAGAACGTACACAATACGTACAAAGTAACAAGCTGTGCTACAATTGCCTGACTCCAAGGCACTCGGCGTTTAAGTGCCGTTTGTCGATGTCCTGCCGCATATGCAAGAGGCGCCACCATACACTTCTACATCAATCAAGGAAACCAGATGCGTCGGAATCTCATCAAGAACCCTTTCAGCCGCCGTCATCAATTAAGTCAGATGTAGAAGAAAAACAAGTTCATACAACGATAGAGTCTAACGAAGAAAACGATCGAAAAATAAGTTTGTTGGCTACCGCAGTGGTAATAGTAAAAGGCGACAATGGGCACACCACTATGTTGAAGGCACTCATTGATTCGGGCTCACAAGCAAGTTTTATAAGTGAAAAGGCAGCCCAAGCCTTGAGACTGGAACGTAAACAGGTGAACATATTAGTCACCGGAATGGATTCAATGAAAGTACGTGTTCGACAGGCAGTCGAAATACGAGTTCTGTCTCGCTGGGAACCAGATTTTGAATTACCTTTAAGTGCCTACATAATGTCTGCACAGCTGACAACAACCATACCTACAAAAGCAGGGTCAGTAAGCGAATGGCCACACTTAAGGAACCTGACTCTGGCAGATCCTAGTTTTTGTGAATCAGGAACCATGGATTTGCTCTTGGGAGTAGATGAATATTCTACCATGTTGCAACAAGGACTAATCAAAGGTCCACCAGGTACACCATGCGCTCAAAAAACCAACCTGGGATGGATCATTATGGGAGGAACTAATGTCATGGTTAAGGCACACGAGAAGTCCTTGTCAGTCGTTACACAAGAAGAATCAAATGTGGATGACTTATTGAAAACAATATGGGAAGTAGACACAGATTCAAAGAGGAACTATACTATAGATGAACAACTATGTGAAGATATATACAAAAGAACTCATGAAAGAAATAATGAAGGAAGATATGTAGTGAAGCTACCGTTTAAATTAGAAAAACCAAAATCATCAGAAGGAGACACAAGAAATACAGCTTTAAAGAGATTGATGCAATTAGAAAGAAGATTTAACAAGGACATAAAATTAAAAGAAGAATACATAAAGGTAATAGAAGAATACAAAGAGCTAAAACATATTGAAGAAGTACCTGATAATGAAATAGAAAACAAATCGGTGTACTTACCTCATCACGCCGTCATTCGCGAAGATAAAGATACGTCACGGACTCGCGTTGTTTTTGATGCTTCGTGCAAAGACGCTGGAACTGGAATATCTTTGAATGATGAGCTCTTAACAGGACCTGTATTACAAGAAGACCTTAGAAGTTTAATAATGAGATGGCGCAGTCACGAGATTTGTTTTGTCGCAGACATAGAAAAAATGTATAGGATGATTCTTGTTCACAAAGATCATGTCGATTACCAAAGAATTCTCTGGAGAAGAGATGCCTCAGAGCCTGTGTCTGATTATAGGCTATTGACAGTTACTTTCGGTACAGCTTGTGCGCCGTATCTGGCAGTAAAGACACTCATGCAACTGGCAGATGACGAAAGGAGTAGATATCCTGATGCAGCTCGGATTCTTAGAGAAGATTTTTACATGGATGACCTCATGTCTGGATGTGACTCACTACAGGATGCTATAAAAGTCAGTCAAGATTTAAGAAATCTTTTACGTACAGGGGGATTTGAGTTAAAGAAATGGTCCTCAAACAATGCTGAATTCATGCAATACATAGAACCTAGCGAAAGATCGACTAAAGCTAACTTAGATCTCAAAATTGATGGCGTAGTTAAGGCGTTAGGCGTTCAATGGAATCTCGGACACGACCAATTTGAATATAACCTGAACTTACCTCCTATCAGCGATATCATTACAAAGCGAAGCATCCTCTCAGATATTCAGAAATTATTCGACCCTTTAGGATGGATTGCACCTTGTATAGTAATGGCGAAAATTCTGATTAAACGACTTTGGCTAGAGAAGGTAAATTGGGACGAAAACCTAAACGCATCACTGAGAGAGGAATGGATAAAGATTCGTCATGATTTAACCAATGTCAATGATATTCACCTTGACAGATGGCTAGGAACGTGCAATGTACACAAAAAATTGATTGAAATCCATGGCTATTGCGATAGTTCCGTAAAATCTTATGCAGGTGTAGTATACTGCCGTGTAACAAACCAAGATGGTACTCACAAAGCTTCAATTGTTGCTGCAAGAACTCGGGTCGCACCTCTAAAAACAATTTCAGTACCACGACTAGAACTATGCGGTGCGTTCTTCGTTCGTCTACTTTCGAGACTCCTGAAACAAGTTGCACAAGCAATGAGAATACCACCATCTCAAGTTTTTGCTTGGACTGACTCTTCCTTTCGTGGCTATTTGGGGAACCGACTAGATGGAAGCCATTTGTCGCCAATCGTGTGGTGGAAATCACATCAAACGTCAGCAAAAATAATTGGTTCCACGTCTCATCTCAATTTAATCCAGCTGATATAGCAAGCAGAGGCATGTTAGTTAGCGATCTGAAGAAGTGTAATCTGTGGTGGAACGGACCAGAATGGTTATCAAATGAAGACATACAGTTCACAAGACCAAACATCGTACCCACAGATTTGGAAGAACGGAAGACAATACAAACTTTGGTGATGACAGAAAACGAAGAACAGATTGATAGGTCGAAAAAATTTGAAAACTTTAATACACTGACAGAACTTTTGAGAACAATGAGTTATTGCAAAAGATTTTTATATTCAATAAAAGAGAAAGACAATTTGGAAGCGACATTTACTACAAAAGAGCTAGAAGACGCAATGAAAACTTGTATAAAAATAGCACAAAGAAAAGAGTTCGCAGAAGAAATCGAGTCATTAAAGGAAAATAAACAAGTGAAGAGCACAAGCAAAATAAAATCACTAAATCCATACTTGGATGAAAGTGGAATTCTAAAGGTGTATGGAAGATTAAGACATGCTAACACAATAGACGAAGAACGTAAACATCCCATAATGTTAGGAAAACATACAAAGCTGACTTCCTTAATTATCACTGATGCTCACATTAAAACTTTACACGGTGGAGTTCAATTAATGTTAAGCTACCTCAGCTCCAAGTACTGGATATTACGCGCAAAGGGACTTGTAAAACAATGCATTCACCGTTGTTTGATATGTGCCAAACATAACGCTAAACCTAAAACGCAAATCATGGGTGACTTACCGTCAGTTCTAGTGAATCCCTCACGAAGTTTTGAAAATTCGGGTGTGGACTTCGCGAGGCCATTCCAAATCTTAATGAACAAGGGCCGAGGAGGCAAAACTGTCAAGGCATACGTCGCCATCTTCATTTGCATGGCAACAAAGGGAATCCACCTGGAGCTGGTTGGTGACCTTACATCACAAGCATTTATTGGAGCCTTCAAAAGATTTTGCGCTCGAAGAGGCAAATGTGCTAATTTATGGAGTGACCAAGGCAGAAACTTTGTAGGAGCCAATAGAGAACTTACTGATGCCTGGAAGGAAGCGCGTTTGGAGTTTGATGGAGAGATAAGTGATACACTTGCAAATGACGGCACACAATGGCATTTTATTCCAGCCTACTCACCAAACTTCGCAGGCTTGTGGGAGGCAGGAGTAAAGTCTATGAAGTATCACATGAAAAGGATTTTACATGCTCACCTTACATTTGAAGAGATGACCACAATACTGTGTGAGATCGAAGCTTGCCTAAATTCCCGTCCACTGTGTCCTATCGACCCCTCTGATCACAGCATGCAGCCACTGACACCTGGACACTTTTTAGTTGGTGAAGCGCCTATTACTGTGCCCAGTCCTAGCTTGAAGGAAGTCAATATTAGCACTTTGTCAAGATGGCAGCATTGTCAAAAGCTATTAAATGATTTTTGGAGCCGATGGCAAAAAGAATACCTGTCCCGACTACAACAAAGACCGAAATGGCTGAAACGGACAGAGGAATTCAAAATTGGTGACATCATACTGATAAAACAGGATAATTTACCACCAGGTAAGTGGGCCATGGGAAGAATCGTGGACAAACACCCAGGGCAAGATGGTTACACAAGAGTATACAGTGTAAAAAGTGGTGACAATATAGTGAAACGGTGCATTTCAAAGTTATGTGCTTTACCAATCGAAACTGAATAGTTTGTTAAGTGTTAATTCAATTAAACCTTATGTTGCATGAAAGCTATAGGATATAATCATTTTAAAGGACTAATAGAGTCCTTTGGTGGGCGGTTTATGTTAAGTCGATATAGAACAAAATTTAGTCTTGCAATAAATATTGAACGGAGCACACGTTTGTTTCCTTCGCAAAGTTAACTCAACCTAAAAGAGACCTTATCACCCCAACAAATATATTTGTACTCAATGAGGTATAGACAAAGAAACACACCGTACAGTGCTACAATTTCTGTTTTCTTTTGGCTTCCTTCTTATGTGTTGGAGCACCTCAGAAAAAATATTTAAATTTTTAATCCAATATTCATATCATGATCAACTTTAAGACAAACATCTCTATCAATAAAAAATATTCTAGAGTCCCGTTAATACAGGCAGATGGACAGACGAAAAGAAGCGAAGTCTCAAAAATATGGCTCTGCTTCGCATTTTGGGTGTTCCGTACCAAATATAAATACTAACAATTGAAACAGTGATATATGCACTGTCATGCACTTCCATCCCCACTGCCAGCTTGAGCTTCATCGCATGGTGGAAGGCATTTTGCATCAAGCTGGCTATACCACCCTAAAGTAGAAAATCTGTCGCTATACACCTAACAGTGAGTTCCGGCAGCAGTTCTTGAGAGCCAGTAAGTAATTATGTAATCACAAGCGGCACATGAAACTTAACAGCTGCATGTCTCAAGGTGACGGGCGCATGGCATTTAATCACTGGTCACAAAATGTATCTGTTATAGGCAGAGGTTACCCATCAACATCAGATGGTCCTTGTAAGTGTTCCGACACAATCCAGTAAGAAAAAAATCACGAGGACTTGTAAGGAATGACTACTTACGTAAATAAGACTCGGAACATCTCTTCGATCATATTTTGTCCATGCGGCACGATACGCTGTGTCGTTTCACACAAAGTCTTTAGAAGGCATTCTCTGCCATTGTACCCCATTCTAAAACCAATACCAATATGCCATTATTATTACATTTAAGTAATTTCTAACTACGATTACAAGTACTATCTCGTGCTAATCTAATAGGCATTCGGCGCGAAATCGAAGGACGTGGTTTCGATTCCCGCCCAAAACAAAAGTTTTTGTGCGTTAATAATTTGTAAATTAAAATAATTAAATAAAACCTTAGTTATTTATTCAAAAAACTTTGTTGAAAAGATAACACTGCAACAGTTAATTGGTAGGCGTTAACGATTAATATCATGCGGGCAACTTGCCTGTATACTACATTATAATATGATATCAAGTTTTACTCGATAAAACTAATATTTCATTGTTAAGTGTTCTGATTAATGTTCTGATACTATAAACTGCCATTGAAACAAAATTGTTTTGAATCTCACGCGATCTAAAAATAGAAGGAGACGAGGTGCTTATTAATAAACACCTAATAGTTAGCTTGTACCCAATATATTTAAAACGGGAAGGTAAGGTAATATACAATTAAAATTCCTACAGAATAAAATCAAAACTAATGATAAAGTTATCATTAGTTTTTATATCAAATCTCCTAAAAGTTGTTTGTATTTTTATATTCTGTATTATTTCAACAGCGCTTTTTCTTTAAGAATATGCCACCTTTATTGCTATACAGGATTAACATATATTATTATCTTAAGCCTACTATGGCCCAGTACTAGGTATATTCAAGACCACCTGGTATAATGGTATATAGGTCATGAAGCTTTCTGGCTTCTTCAGAGTCAGACTGCGACAGCCCCTGCCTGCCAGAATGCATGGCTATTAATAAACGATTGCCGACGCAGAACATCGTTATGGGAACACTCCATTATAACATCTCTAATTTGTCACATCTTCACAGTTTGGACTGTCTGTTTTCTTCATCATGTTAGTTAGAACTGAGGCTTTATTACTTAAATAAAATGGTAATGGAGATTCACTTCATTTTGACATTTGTCTTTGAAAAAGAAACCCATCATGGACTTCAATTTTCAAAATGAAGTCAATTTTCATCGTCATTCTAATTACAAAATAAGGCCACTGATTAAAATCCCAGGTTTAAACATGAAATAAATATTAAAAAAAATAGATATTTCCGAAACTTACTTTTCGGAAATCCATATTTACTAATAAAAAGTATTATAAAATATTCTAAGATAACATAAAATTATTTTTTTATAAAAACACTAATGTAGGTACTCACTGGTCCATAATAGTTTCCAGTTTATCATACAGCTCTCGTCGCCTTCTGCGTTGTTCCATTGGCTTCCTGATCCTGTTCTTCCTCCTGTAGAAAGTGGCTGTCTCTGTGCTGTTCGGCAACTCGTACGCGATACCCCAATTAAGTCCAAAGACCAAAGTACCAGGAACGGAGGTTGGGGCTGGCTGGCCAATCATACCTATTGTCATACAGGCAGCACACTGAAAATAATAATGGATCTCAACGGTCATAAACACAACCGTTGCCATAATCCCCACGCTTGGCAGGTGTCTTTGGGGTTTTAGTGTAATTTGCCAGTTCTCCAGAAGTCGCTGTTGCCGATCTTCTGATACTCAGTCCCACAGGATCATGGTAAGGCAGTCACCCATCCAAGTCAAGACTGCAGCGAACGTGCCTAACTTAGGTGATCAGTTAGAAACACAAACCAATCTTCGCTACGAGGGCTTATTTACGGAGCTTATTTTTTTAATATATATGGTATGAAGGTATGACTAATTAGACCGAAATTCGTTCTGTCACTCACAGGATGATTGGTAAGAAAAATACTTAGGCGATTTCAAATTTATCCATTTTACATTCGTTTTATATATGAAACAATACTCTCACTACAATCAATTTTCAATCAAATTACTTACCGAAAAACTGGAGCCCTCAGGAAAAGCCACATACCGCTTCCGCCGCGAAAGAATTTTTAATTTATTCGAATTTTCAATGTCATTTGACGCACATACTGACACATAAACAGCCAGTAATAAAAAAGAAACACATTTCAAATCTGGAATCATGTCTTAAAACGTAAACTCCACATTCGTGGACACAGAATGGTTTATTTAATATTAAAAATTAGCTTTTGTTTTCCTTATTTCATGCGTTATGGTCTAAAGATGGTTAGAGATTAAAACTGTCCATGTTAAAATGGGATTAGGGAAAGTATGCCAGGTCAAGCAACGGAGAGCAATTTTCACCTCGACATAGAGCTACTCATAGATTAGAACTTCACGATTTCATAATAGATATTTTCGTTACTCTGTGCGCATATAACTATCGTTGGTCTGTTCAATGTTAGTTGAGTTATATTAAATAATTAAATTAAATCCGGAACATATCTATATGAGCAAACAAAAAATATGATTGACACAATAAAAAAATAGAAAACTAAAACATAATACAAAAATAGAAAACAGCTGTCCTTGAGAGATAGCAATAAGAAGAGGTAAGTCTAGTATATCATCATCTTTGACTTATATATTACTTGGTAATCATTGAGTGAGATAATAGTTAAAATATAGTCTCAAATTAATTTAAAAAACGTTTTAATTGAGTAAGAGATATTGTTTAATATAATGTATTATTTTAATCACTGTTAATGAATAATAGGAATAATAATTTAAGAAAACATTAAAATAAATATTGTAATAACACTCTCAAAAATATATCCATTTCACGATCGAGACTTCTCGATCGTGAGACGCTTCAAAAATTCTTCCGGTTTGGCTGCATAGCGTGACGTCAAGTCGGCTTAGCGCGAAAATTACACGGAATTGTCACTAGATAAATTTGTTTATATTTTTAAGTGATTTATTAAAATAATAATTTAATATTTCCTTAAAATATTAATAAAATATTTGATATTAACGTATGGATTTCCGCAATGTAACGCTATACATATAACATTACTACCTATACAATAACATTAATAGCAATAAAACTTTGAGATATAGACAAACTGCGTATCCAGACAAGAGCATGCATTTGAAACTCCTATGGGCCTTCCAATTGAACTACTTTTTAGATTTTATTACGCTTCTAATCTTTTAGAAGAGGACTTTGTAGTGGATTTCAGATAAGACTTATAAACACACACTATCAAAACAGTCCACCATCCTTCTCTGGGAACTATGTGCAAATTTTATATTGTTCCTAAAAAATGGCGATGTAAACAAATTTCTGATGGACACAATTAACAAAAACAATGTAATAAAAACAGGTTCATGTAGATCACAATTATTATCTAATGCAAAATTTATGAAACCACAGACAAGTATACATAAATAAACATCTAATATTTGACGCAGCCGTTTGCTCATCCAAAATTGTTGCTGAACCAGGCCCACGGACTTCTCTGGGTATCGATCGCAGGTGGAGGAGCATTATAGTATCCCTTAGCCCAGTCGACTAACGATATAGGGCAGTTGAACATTGAGTCACAGTGCTCTAAAAGAGTGCCGAGGCGGTATGCAGACGCGTAGATAGTGTGCTGCAGGGGCTCTGATGATATCTTCTTCGTTAGCGGCATACTGGAACAAAGAAATTATTGTGAATTTTTTTCGAATCCACGTTTCTTGGCACCTTAGAGTGAATAAAATAAATCGAGCAAGACTTCAAGACAGACAAGAAAGTGACGTAATAATGCATTTTCGAATTGTGAGCTATCTTGAAAGTTTCAGCTGAATAGCTAATAGGGAAGTGCTAGAATAATGTTTTACAAGACAACCACAGACAGACAGACGATAAAAAAAAATATCACTAAATAAAAACGTGGTATTTTTTGAGTATTATTGTATGTTTTTGGTCAGAAGTGTAAGTGTTATAATTAATTTTATTAGCTAATCATACCACAAGATATAATGCATGATTGTCCAAAAGTAGTGCTTTGTTTTAAGGGTCATGCATTGTATTGTAATGTCATTTTTTAATAGCTGATAGGCTAGCCTTTGACCACTATCTCATCTAATGGTAAGTGATGATGTGGTCGAAGATGTCATTTAGGCTAACCTATAATTAATGACTCTCAAGGACAGCTGCCGGAATACTCCTTAAGATGCCTGGCGACATTTTTTCTACGTAGGGGTGGTAACTAGCAAGGTGGGCATTCGTGAAATGCCTTACTACCTTGCTGTAACGGCTGCCATCCTAAGACAACAACCGACGGCTTAACGTTCCCTCCAAAGCACAGAAGCGCTCAGTAGTAATGTCACTAGCGGTCATCCATTCTTGCTGATCGGAGAACGGCTAAGCAAAAGTTGAAGTAAGTTTCTTTACCCCATCATAATTTGTATATACCTGAACAGCTTTGGATGTATGGGGTATCGTTAGAATCTTTGTCTCCTACATCTGTATGTTATATACATACTTTTAGCAAAACAGTCGTGTTTTGAAGAAGTTACTGTGTATTAACAGAATTGACGTGACGTAATCGTGAATTCAAAATGAAAAACATTCTCCCATACATCAGACGGTCCATCGCATGATAAATAATCTCATTACTTCTTCTAAAATCATCAACCTAGAAAGCTGTAACTATTCATGGGTATAGACAAGTAAATAATCACATCCAAAGAAGACCAAAGCTGTCGGTGACAAAGTTGTCGGGGAAAAAAAAAAAAAAGATGCTGTATTATAAATTTTAGTACCAAAATTCCTTTACAAAAAAAAACGCGTAATTATTTTTTCGTTACTACTTTTAAACAACTAAATCTAAAAAGCTATTATTATGTATAGACAAAGAGTAAATAATCACATTCATAGGAAAAAAAAAAAAAAAAAAAAAAAAAAGTTGTAGATCAAATACATAGTTTCGGAATAAAACAGAAAATCAAAAAAGCAATTAAAAAATTGTTGGCCGCGCTTTGGCGTTGTGTTTTCAAACCCTTTTCCAGTAAAATTTTGTATGAATTACATTTTGTGTTTATATACCTAATTAAGGTTGTTTCTCATGGAACAGTAAGTTTTTTAGGTAATAAATTTGATATGGATGTTACAAGACTAATATTCTCAGACTTATATCTGTCTGTTGAGTCTAGTCAGAAGCCTAGGATTGAGTTTTCAACTAAAGCTTTCTTCTTTTGTACTCCAGTTAGCAGCTAGCTAATTTCTTACTGGCTTTCAAGAACTGCTACCGGAGCACACTGTTAGGTGCTTGGAGACAGATTTTCTACATGGAAGTGGTAGCTAACCAGGTTTTAACACTAGCTAGGTTTGAAAATTCTCACAATGCCCTTTCACCAGGCAGAGAAGCTGGAGTGGGGATTGAACTATGGATTTGCGGCATGGTAAACCATAGCAGCGGTATTCTGCTCGTTCATCATTGCTTCACGCATATTTTATCCTTTTTAAAATATACTTACGTAAACAAGGTTCTGAACATTTCTTCAACCATGTTGTTGCCGTGGGGGACAATACGCTGCGTTGTTTCACATAGCGTCTTCAATATGCATTGTCTTCCGTTGTAGCCCATACTGAAAATATACGAATAATATGAAAAACTTCGCTCAAGTGCGAGTCAGCCACGAACATAGAGTTCCGTACCGACATGGAAATATTTGTACTACGCATACATGGTATGTTTAACAATTTGAAATATTGCCGGCCTATAGTGGCTATCTGGCAATATATTGCGCACAGGATTTTGTTTCACCGCATAGTAAGGCATCTGAGCATGGCTAAGTACCTAATGGTGAGCTCCGGCAATTGTCATTGAGAACCTATTCCTATCCATGATTAGACCTTGTTATATATTTTTTGAGCTATTGTTATTGCATTACCATTACTAATCATAGGCTATATCAGCTGCAGAAAAATACGATTAAGACATTAAACTTTGTCTTCATTCAGCTAATCCAATCAGCTACCGATTGTTATTTGTTGCTGAACTTTAGTGTTTATTTGTAGCATTAAAATCATTATACCGATCTTTCACATGTGGGATTGTAGTAGGAAAGTGTTCACAGTAATAACAATCGTTGACGATCAAAAAGGGCTCGGCGACCGTCAAATTGGTGTCCAGTCACATTGTGCATAGCTCGCACCGTTTTCTATATGAACTTTGACATTTGGAATATTACAAAAAGGCAAAAATCCACATATTTTTTAAATTTGTTGTTTGTAGAAGCTATGCTGACGCCATCTGTATTAAGTTTATACCAGCCAACCTCATTACCAATTACAAACGAATTTTTATACTTACTTATCCAAAATACTCTCCAGTTTTCCATGCAAGTTTCTTCTATTCCTTCTTTTGGTAGCGTTTTTGTTTTTCTTGTATTTTTTTTGGATGTAATAGGCAGTAGTTTCTGTGGCATTCGGTAATTCGTAAGCAATAGCCCAGTTGAGACCGAAGGTAAATGTGCCCGGAGCCGATGATGGAGCAGGCTGACCAATGAGGCCGACTGTTATGCAGCCTGCGATCTAGAAATTCAGAGATGATAATTATCATACATGTTTGTTATATGAAAAAACATTGACTTACTTTGGAATTAGAATCTAAAACTATAAGATACCGGCAGAGAGTTGAAATACTAGAGTAGTCATATCCGAACACCACTGCTCTAAAAGCTTACTAGAATTTACCTATCTACATACCTACGCACATGTATATGCAGTTTGTAATGACAAGGAAAGAACGTTCAAATATTATGCGTCATACCTGTTGTAAGAAAGAGATAAATAACCAATTCGTGTAACCACCGAACCGCCACGAGACGTTCCGATCACTATTACACTGCAATCTCTTTCACTCACACCAAACGATACACATATCTCGCTCATCCATTTCATTGAGATTAGTTCCTAAGATAAAACAAAATGACGATGTTTTCTATTTCATCAATAAAAGCAATAATTACGCGTGAAAAGAAACAGTTTTCTTATCTCTCACAGTGCTTGTATAATTGGTGCAGATTCGTACACAAGGAAGGCATATTGTCGACAGATTATTCCTAAAAAACACGATTAGCGGCGAAGTATTCACCGGACGCTCGGAAGTGCTAGACTGATAGTGACTCTGGTAATTACCCTGAATTCGTCTAGTAAATATGGAGGGCACACAACACATCTACAGGTATAAAAATCCGCTCGTTCCACTACGATCCCCTATTTCAGTCCCCCAGGGGATTGTACAACACTCACTATTCCACTACAGTCCCCCATAGAAACAATGCTTAACAATATAGCAATATCTCGGAAAAGATGTCAAAGTGACACCAGCTGTCATAAAACTCGATTTTGATTTCGTATTTAGGTTTTTTTTTTAAATGACTAGGAAATAGGTTTAAAATGTGACAGGTGTCAAAGTGACAGTTGATGTCGTATTTAATGTACTCAATTACTTTTCGTTTCCGTGACATCTGTCAAACTTCTATAGATCTCGTAGAGATCTTCATTTCAGATGACAGCTGTCAAACTAAAATAGTGTTTATCTCGGAAACGATTGATCCTAGACTACTAGTTTCTTCACAGATATGATAGATTTCATAGATATCTTCATTTCAGATGACAGCTGTCAAACTAAAATAGGATTTATCTTGGAAACGATTGATCCTAGACTACTGGTTTCTTCACAGATATGATAGATCTCATAGAGATCTTCATTTCAGATGACAGCTGTCAAACTAAATTTCTTCCCCTGAATAGGGGACTGTAGTGGAATAGTGAGTGTTGTACAGTCCCCTGGGGGACTGAAATAGGGGATCGTAGTGGAACGAGCGAAAAAAATTTAGGATACCGGAACCTGTGAAGTAGAGAAGGTATGAAAAATAACATTTATTTATGCGAATTGGTTTCGGATCAATTTCAACAATCTTGGGTTTTATTATACGTGTATTATACGTGGATTACTAATTGCAATAGGACATCAAAATGTAATAGTCTCGCAAAACAGTCAAATATTGTGGCAAATTTTGAATGTTGGATTTCTATTGTGAAAAATACTAATTGGTTTGACTATTACAATACTAATTGGTTTGACAATGACAATACTAATTGGTTTGACAATGACAATACTAATTTTATAGCCGTTGTGGGCATATATTATAGAAAGTTCATGTATTATCAGCTGTAGCAAGTGGATAAGATATTTTTTTTTGTTACATCTAGGCAGGGGCCTGATGTCAGCTTTCATAAAAATCAACATCATGGTAAATTTAATTTACTGCAATATTATTAGAAACCTCTGCTGAGAAAGGCATATCACATTTTATTGGATACAGATATTAAAGTTGTTCTCCTATAGTTAATCATGATTTGTGAAATTCACCGAAAATGTGTAAATTTTACCAATCTATTCGACTTTCAACCTCACTGAACCTTAGTCTGGTGACAAGAAGGTATCCAAGGGTAGCCGTTTTAAGATTCGTTGAAAGTAGACCTTTCCTTATGGGGTGCTGTGTTAGAACTGCACACCGCAATTATCTTCCTATAGCAGTCGTAAATGGCGACTAAAGGAAAAATAACGCCTATAAAGTGGGCAGTAGCGCCTTCTGATGAACTGCAACCTTACACTGCAAACGCTCAAGCCACCTGCCAACCACAGGGATTTAGGCAAACCCCACTAATGGGGTAAATGGGAACCCTAATGGGGGGCTGCGTTCAGCAATAGGCGATGCGGTTGATACAATATTTGAGCCCACTGATGTTGGCCTGGTGACTGGATGGTACACAAGGGTTAAGTAGTATAGCGAGACTTTATACATGAGACAGCTGCAACAAATGTGGTGAACTTGTGACAAAATGTATCTCATATAGGCAGTGGTTATCAAATGCTCCTCGAACATATTCCATCTCAGCCTCATAGAGAAAAACAGCTTTTACGTATAATTAAGAACCGGCTACATTGCTAGCTTCTGAATGTTTCAAAGTATTTTGTCTAGGAATCACGATAACGCGTAATAACAACTTTGTAAGATGCTGGTTCGTGTTTGTCTAGTGTAGGATATAGCAGAAGTACAGGTAAATCTATTCAATGTATATCCAAGAGAGAAAAACGAAACGTAGTAAATAGCCAAACTTACAGAAAAGCTTGATCCTTCAGGAAATGCAACATATCTCTTCCTTCTTGATAGCAACTTTGTTTTTGTTTCCATATCCGAAGAAATATTAAACTGAATAAAACTGATAAACGACAATACAAATAAAGATTTCACAATCATTTTACAAATGGAATTTCTTTTTCAAACTTTAATTTCGGACTTCGCAAGTCTATTTAGTGAATAAGAAGTTTATTTATCAGTTTTTAAAACACTGTTTATAAAATCCGTGTGATAATCTGAGAGCCAAATTCAAGAATGTTTGAAATAAGAATGTCACTCAATAATTCTGATTTTAACGTTTACTTAACTGTATAGTTTTTTAAGCTGCTAATTGAACCAAATTTTGTCTGAAACAAAAACATATGAGAGACTTATTAAATAACAGCTACTATGAGCGGCTTATATCTACTTTTGACTTATGGATACAAATTTAATAATGATAATTTATAACGAATTGTCTCGGTAATGGTCATTGACCATCAAGTCCAGATCAAAGACTCTCAAAATTAAGGTCAAAGACCAATGGCAAATAAAAGGTCAATGGCTTGTCAGAGATTTCTATGGACATTTCACTTTAAGGTGATGAACGAAGCTGCACGTTGTTTTATACATAAATATGGTTTCATTTTTTTATATTTTAATACACTAAATAGGGTACCTTCAGCACAAGTCAAGTGAATGAATGAATGAATTATTTATTGGTCAAACACACGTGTAACATACATAGGTTAAGTTGTCAGTATTTAAAAGCTGCGGCGCACAAATTTTAAATATATTTAATGTCACAAAAAACTAAAATATTTAAAAGTAATAAGAAGCGATGCAATGTCATAATATATAAACATTATTGAAATATATGAATTTAATTATAAAGCAGTACGTCATTATATTATGACAAAAGGTAAATCAATTAAATTACAAATTACTTTAGTTTTATATTTAAAATAATCATCAATTGAATAAAATGAATTGTGTATTAGCCAAGTATGCAATATAGATTTAAATTTACTGAAGGGTAAGTCTCTTATATCTATTGGGATTTAAATGTAGTTATTTATTGCCATACAATACGTACTGTTTTGAAAAATGCTATGTTCGATTTAGGTATTACAAGATTTTTCCTATAGCGAGTAGAGCGATGTACACTATCTTTTATTTCGAAGAAATTTGTCGAAGATTTTTTTTTAACAAAACTTCCATGTCTATACATATTCCTCTGTGTATAGACATGGAAGAGGTAGTATTTCCAATCTGAGCGCAGAGCCGGCAACATTTACTTTTTTGAATTTCCCCATTAATCCGTATCTTAGAGCAGAAACAATATAACCGAGATAAGACGATAGGGCTGCTTTTATAGATACTATCTGACGGATGCATTTTATAGCGAATACAAATTGGTTAACTATACAATTTTGAAGCGCTCGTCGCGAAGTTTGCTTAGCCATTCTGAATCGATCAGCAAAGTTAAGCAACGTCCGCCGCGGTCAGGAGTTGGATGGGTGACCGCTGGTGACATTACTACTGAGCGCTTCCGTGCTTCGGAGGGCACGTTAAGCCGTCGGTCCCGGTTGTTTTCTTAGGATGGCAGTCGTTACAGCATGGTGGTAGGGCACTTTGCGAATGCCCGCCTGGCTAGCTACCACCCTCAAGTTGAAAATCTGTCGCCAAGCACCTAACGGTGTGTTCCGGCAGCTGTCCTTGAGAGCCAGTAATTCTAGGTTAGCCTGTACAACATCTTCGACCACATCATCACTTACCATCAGGTGAGATAGTGGTCAAAGGCTAACCTATTAGGCATTAAAAAAAAAAACAAATGATACATGTTGTTTCCAAGATCAGTGTTGATCCAGTGTTATTCTCAAGAACGCAGCTAAATAGGAACCAGCTGCAACAATGACGGACGCTTTGATCATCGTTGCCAAAAAGGTAATGTCGCCTCAAACCAGGCATCCAATTTCATTACTTTCACTAGGTTCCATTAAGTGTGTTCGCTCTGTACATCCTGATAGACAGCTCGGTTCAATGCACGATACAAATTTGGCAGGTGTTAACAAATTTGTGTGTTTTGTGTTAGCACTTAAGGTTAAAACAGACCCGTGTCTTCTGTCAAAGCAGTCCAATAGCCAAAGACACTTATTTTAAATATATGCAGCTAAGATAGCACAAGTAATTGTTACCTGTTGCACTTGTATTTATGATAGTGAGTTTCATATTTTGAGAGCATAATATATAGCATATTTTATGAGCAGCAATGTAATAATTCTAACAAAGAAAGAATTGGCGATTATTTCATGATTTCATGGTCTTACGTTTAGACAACTAAGGAGAAATGCGCCTAATGTGCAGTATGTCATCAATCACCTTGTGTGGTTTGCTACTACACATCGGGTGCACAACAATCCTTACCATCTTAACGCTCCTGGTTACCCAAAAGAGGTGATAAATGAGATTATTGAAAGGCTGGCCATTAGACCAATGCCAAAACTTGAGGAGTACTATAATTATGCCCTTGTGGTATAGAAATTCATAATAGTACAATTTTGTAATAAAGCTCTTATAAGAGAGTATTATGCGCCTTAATTTAGTCCCAGCATGACATCATTTCCTTAGGGAATGTTCCGTAGGTGCTCTAATCACTCAAGAACTCTATTAAATATTGAAATAATATTTATAATAGCAAGGTTTTATAAGGAAAAGTTTTTATAAGGAAAAATCTTAGGTTGGGGTCAAACGATCAGTTTTATTGCTCAACAATATATAAACAAAATACCCAAAAAAAAAGAAACAAGATTTATACTCATACATTTAATTACTCAAAAGTATTGCTAAACAATGACCACGGACTTCTCTGGATGTCGACAGAAGGTGATGGAGCGTTGTAGTATCCTTTAGCCCAGTCGACCAAAGATATGGGACATTTAAACATGGCGTCACAGTGCTGAAGGAGATTGCCGAGACGGTGAGCTGACGCGTAGATAGTCTGCTGTAGGGGCTCCGATGATAATACCATTTTGGTCTGTGGCAATCTGAAAGACAATGCCCATGTTACGGCTAAAGACGGGTGTTTTTCTTTAAACTTTCGTGAACAAAACTCATATTTCTAAATCGTTAACGGGTCTATTCACGCACGAATCAACACATAAATTATAATATTTTGACTAATCTCGACGTTTCGAGATTCGTCAAAATATTCGATTTTGATGTTAATTGGTGCGTAAATAGACCCCTGTTATCACGTGCTAATGTATAAAAATATATCATTTTAAAATTACTTTAAAAAATTTCATTTCCAGTTTTAAAAATAAGTTTATATTACAAAAATCTGTAAATGTTACAGTGTAAATATTTGATTAATGATTATGCATAGTGTCACAACGTTTATGAATTTGACTTAGTGGTTCGCAGACGACTGACCAGCAACTCTAAAATTATTAAAAAATAAAATATACCAGATTGTAGGCCTCTTTTGCATGAGTCAGTCTTGCTTGTCATTGCTCTGTACTGTAATGTCAAATATTCTGCTTCGAAGTAGAGTCCAAACACTATTGTGTATAGGCGTGAAGGCCAAGTTAAATAACTGAACAAACGCGACTTAAGAAGTAACTTCTATAAGTAGCAAGTGCAGAATTGCTCTGCTGCATAAGGATAGTAACACTGATGGGCAGTCGTGACGCGTCCATGGTAACACTCTGATTGTAATGTGACTTGACCGACTCATAACTGAACAACATCTTTATATATAAAAAATACGTGTCACGTTGTTATAGCATGCTTGAACCGCAGATTCCAAGGTTCATCTTCTCTACGTTTTATCAAATGCCAACAGGAATTAATTACTGCCACACGAAATCAAGACACAAATTTTCTAAAAGCACAGGTTCTGATACCGGAACCATAATCCTCCACGCCAACGTTAGAAGCATGCACAATAAATATTTAGAAATCGAAAACTTAGCCAATGAACAAAACTGTGACGTACTGTGCTTGACAGAGACGTGGGGTAAAAATCATCTGATACATGCGATGAGTATTGAAAATTACACACTTGCTACTTATTTTAATAGAGTAATGTTTGAACACGGAGGGACAGCAATTTATGTTAAAAATAACTTAGATTATAAAATAAGAAATGACTTGAATAAACTAACGTTTGAAATGAATTGTGAATTAGCGGCAATAGAATTAAAAGCGTCCAAAACAGTAGTTATAGTTTTATATAGACCAAATTATGATATTGACCTATTCTTCACTATATTAAGGAATCTCCTACGAAAATTTAGTATAGAAAACAAACATATTGTAATAGCAGGTGATCTGAATATAAATATATTAAAAATTGATAAAAATTTTAAAAAACTTGAAGGCATTCTTAGTAATTTTAAATGCAAATGGGTCTTAAATGAGCCCACTAGAACCCAAACAACGATAAAAAAACGTAAGTTCCACTTGTATAGACAATTTTATAGTGAATTTTAAGGAAGACAAATGCTCCGTTTTAGGTTATAAGCTTTCAGATCACAATGTTATAAAATTAGAATTATTGCATGATAGAAATAATAACAAAAGAAAAACATATGTAGCCAGATCTTTTTCAATAAATAATTTTAATAATTTTAATTACTTATTTGACAAAAATTATACTAAATTAAAATCAGACAATTTAATGACTGCGGACGTAAACACTAGAATGAGTATTTTCCAAGATGCATTGAACCATTTTTATAATATTGCCTTTCCTAAACGGACTAAACAAGTACGTTCAAAAGACAAAAAATATACTACCCCAGGTATAGAAATTTCCAAGAAAAAATTAATAAAATGGAGATATTACAAGATCATGACCCCAGCGAAGAAATAAAAAAAATATAAAAAAGTATTGCGTAAGACAATGGTTACATCAAAGAAGTTGCAGTACCGATACCGTATACAAAATTCTAAAAACAAAATCAGGGAGTCATGGAATATCATTAATGAACAAGTTGGAAAGAATAAAAATCAGGAAACAAAATCTTGCATAGAAACAGTCAAAATAACAGTGGGGAAATTATTACAGATCCTCTAAATATTCCAATACTGTTTAATGACTTCTTTCGCAATATTGCCAATAATTTGACTAGTAATTTAAAAAATAATTACGAAAACTGTTTGAAACATCTAGATAATGTAAATAAACCCGTGACATGTATTGAATTTGACCAAATAGACGATAGAGAATTAAGAATGATTATTACTAAACTAAAGCAAAAATCTTCACTTGACATTTACGGAATGAGCACAAGGACGTTAAGAAATATAATTCTCAATAATGACAACTTATTTGAATTGACATTTATTATTATGAATTTTTGTTTGGAGTGCGGTATATTTTCCGACGTACTAAAACCGGATAGAGTACTACCACTTTTTAAGAAAGGGGATAGCTCAGATCTCAATAATTATAGACCAGTTTGTATATTGCCAACTTTATCCAAAATATTAGAAGCAGCTGTAAAATTTGGAATAGTTCAGTACTTTGAGAATAACAACTTATTTAATTTAGCACAATTTGGATTCAGGAAAGGCCGATCTACTGAAATGGCTATAAGGAAAATAATTTATTTTATTCTTGACTCTTTAAACACCTCGCATAAATGTGCAAGCATTTTTTGCGACTTGTCTAAGGCTTTTGATTGTTTACGGCATGAAATACTGTTGCTAAAGCTGAAGTTTTATGGATTTAAAGGAAAGGAACTGAACATGATGAAAACTTACCTAGACAATCGTAATCAAGTAGTTTATGTCAATGAAAACATTTCTTCACCTGGTACCGTGACGATAGGAGTACCACAAGGGTCAATCCTGGGGCCAGTGTTGTTCTTAATATATATCAATGACCTTGCAAGCTCTCTGCCAGATTGGGCGTATTTAAGTTTATTTGCAGATGATACCCATGTTGGGATAAGGGAAAAAAGTAAGCTAACATTAGAAATAAAATTAAATAGTGTAATGGAAAAACTTGAGGACTGGTTTAATGCAAATGGTATTATTCTTAACTCTAATTAAAGTATTGTAATGAAGTATCAATCAAAACTGGGTATTGACGGTAACATGACAAGGAAAGAAAATATATTTTTAGGTTATACTATTAACAATACAGTTAGTCACTCTGCACACATCGACAAAATTTGCATGAAAATGTCCAGTGCAAATTATGCATTATTCAAACTTAAGCCATTAATAAACAAAAAAACACTTATATCTGTGTATTATGCCTACATACATTCTATAATAAGCTACGCCGTTACTATTTGGGGTAATGCGTCGAACATTAAAAACGTTTTAAAATGTCAAAAAAAGTCAATCAGATTAATAAATGGTTTACAAAAACGTAGCACTGCAAGAAAATACTTCAAACAAAACAAAATAATGACTGTGATTTCACTTTATATTTACAATAGCTTATTAGAAATACATACAGATAGGAAAAAAATATTAAGAAAGAAGGATGTAATTCCATACTATCTACGTCGTAATGAAAATTTAGTTATACCACAAACTAGGCTAGCGAAAGTCCGAAATCAGGGCCGTTGCTTAAAACTTTTGAATTAGAACGACAATCAATATAAGAATGTGTTAAGTTAAGGTGTTTAATGTGTGATTTCAAATTGTAAAAGTTGACCTGCCTGTAACGAATGTTATGTTGTGGCCAATAAATTATCTTTATTTTTATCTTTATCTTTATCTTTATCTTTATCTTTATCTTTATCTTTATCTTTATCTTTATCTTTATCTTTATCTTTATCTTTATCTTTATCTTTATCTTTATCTTTATCTTTATCTTTATCTTTATCTTTATCTTTATCTTTATCTTTATCTTTATCTTTATCTTTATCTTTATCTTTATCTTTATCTTTATCTTTATCTTTATCTTTATCTTTATCTTTATCTTTATCTTTATCTTTATCTTTATCTTTATCTTTATCTTTATCTTTATCTTTATCTTTATCTTTATCTTTATCTTTATCTTTATCTTTATCTTTATCTTTATCTTTATCTTTATCTTTATCTTTATCTTTATCTTTATCTTTATCTTTATCTTTATCTTTATCTTTATCTTTATCTTTATCTTTATCTTTATCTTTATCTTTATCTTTATCTTTATCTTTATCTTTATCTTTATCTTTATCTTTATCTTTATCTTTATCTTTATCTTTATCTTTATCTTTATCTTTATCTTTATCTTTATCTTTATCTTTATCTTTATCTTTATCTTTATCTTTATCTTTATCTTTATCTTTATCTTTATCTTTATCTTTATCTTTATCTTTATCTTTATCTTTATCTTTATCTTTATCTTTATCTTTATCTTTATCTTTATCTTTATCTTTATCTTTATCTTTATCTTTATCTTTATCTTTATCTTTATCTTTATCTTTATCTTTATCTTTATCTTTATCTTTATCTTTATCTTTATCTTTATCTTTATCTTTATCTTTATCTTTATCTTTATCTTTATCTTTATCTTTATCTTTATCTTTATCTTTATCTTTATCTTTATCTTTATCTTTATCTTTATCTTTATCTTTATCTTTATCTTTATCTTTATCTTTATCTTTATCTTTATCTTTATCTTTATCTTTATCTTTATCTTTATCTTTATCTTTATCTTTATCTTTATCTTTATCTTTATCTTTATCTTTATCTTTATCTTTATCTTTATCTTTATCTTTATCTTTATCTTTATCTTTATCTTTATCTTTATCTTTATCTTTATCTTTATCTTTATCTTTATCTTTATCTTTATCTTTATCTTTATCTTTATCTTTATCTTTATCTTTATCTTTATCTTTATCTTTATCTTTATCTTTATCTTTATCTTTATCTTTATCTTTATCTTTATCTTTATCTTTATCTTTATCTTTATCTTTATCTTTATCTTTATCTTTATCTTTATCTTTATCTTTATCTTTATCTTTATCTTTATCTTTATCTTTATCTTTATCTTTATCTTTATCTTTATCTTTATCTTTATCTTTATCTTTATCTTTATCTTTATCTTTATCTTTATCTTTATCTTTATCTTTATCTTTATCTTTATCTTTATCTTTATCTTTATCTTTATCTTTATCTTTATCTTTATCTTTATCTTTATCTTTATCTTTATCTTTATCTTTATCTTTATCTTTATCTTTATCTTTATCTTTATCTTTATCTTTATCTTTATCTTTATCTTTATCTTTATCTTTATCTTTATCTTTATCTTTATCTTTATCTTTATCTTTATCTTTATCTTTATCTTTATCTTTATCTTTATCTTTATCTTTATCTTTATCTTTATCTTTATCTTTATCTTTATCTTTATCTTTATCTTTATCTTTATCTTTATCTTTATCTTTATCTTTATCTTTATCTTTATCTTTATCTTTATCTTTATCTTTATCTTTATCTTTATCTTTATCTTTATCTTTATCTTTATCTTTATCTTTATCTTTATCTTTATCTTTATCTTTATCTTTATCTTTATCTTTATCTTTATCTTTATCTTTATCTTTATCTTTATCTTTATCTTTATCTTTATCTTTATCTTTATCTTTATCTTTATCTTTATCTTTATCTTTATCTTTATCTTTATCTTTATCTTTATCTTTATCTTTATCTTTATCTTTATCTTTATCTTTATCTTTATCTTTATCTTTATCTTTATCTTTATCTTTATCTTTATCTTTATCTTTATCTTTATCTTTATCTTTATCTTTATCTTTATCTTTATCTTTATCTTTATCTTTATCTTTATCTTTATCTTTATCTTTATCTTTATCTTTATCTTTATCTTTATCTTTATCTTTATCTTTATCTTTATCTTTATCTTTATCTTTATCTTTATCTTTATCTTTATCTTTATCTTTATCTTTATCTTTATCTTTATCTTTATCTTTATCTTTATCTTTATCTTTATCTTTATCTTTATCTTTATCTTTATCTTTATCTTTATCTTTATCTTTATCTTTATCTTTATCTTTATCTTTATCTTTATCTTTATCTTTATCTTTATCTTTATCTTTATCTTTATCTTTATCTTTATCTTTATCTTTATCTTTATCTTTATCTTTATCTTTATCTTTATCTTTATCTTTATCTTTATCTTTATCTTTATCTTTATCTTTATCTTTATCTTTATCTTTATCTTTATCTTTATCTTTATCTTTATCTTTATCTTTATCTTTATCTTTATCTTTATCTTTATCTTTATCTTTATCTTTATCTTTATCTTTATCTTTATCTTTATCTTTATCTTTATCTTTATCTTTATCTTTATCTTTATCTTTATCTTTATCTTTATCTTTATCTTTATCTTTATCTTTATCTTTATCTTTATCTTTATCTTTATCTTTATCTTTATCTTTATCTTTATCTTTATCTTTATCTTTATCTTTATCTTTATCTTTATCTTTATCTTTATCTTTATCTTTATCTTTATCTTTATCTTTATCTTTATCTTTATCTTTATCTTTATCTTTATCTTTATCTTTATCTTTATCTTTATCTTTATCTTTATCTTTATCTTTATCTTTATCTTTATCTTTATCTTTATCTTTATCTTTATCTTTATCTTTATCTTTATCTTTATCTTTATCTTTATCTTTATCTTTATCTTTATCTTTATCTTTATCTTTATCTTTATCTTTATCTTTATCTTTATCTTTATCTTTATCTTTATCTTTATCTTTATCTTTATCTTTATCTTTATCTTTATCTTTATCTTTATCTTTATCTTTATCTTTATCTTTATCTTTATCTTTATCTTTATCTTTATCTTTATCTTTATCTTTATCTTTATCTTTATCTTTATCTTTATCTTTATCTTTATCTTTATCTTTATCTTTATCTTTATCTTTATCTTTATCTTTATCTTTATCTTTATCTTTATCTTTATCTTTATCTTTATCTTTATCTTTATCCGCGATGGACTCCTAAACTCCTGAACCAATTTTAAATTTGATTTGCACCTCGTGTGCAATTTGATTCACATTGAAAGATAGGATAGCTTACATCTCAATGTATAGTCTTAATTACCCGTGCGAAGCCGGAGCGGGCCGCTAGTAATAATATAAAATAAATTTATGCGACTAATATTCCTATATTGGATTATAGCTATAGAAGATAAGGATGTATTGTGTAAAGAATTACATATGAATGAATGGTGAAGAACTAAGATAGGTAGATAATTAAAGTTAATAATAAAGTGTTGGAATGATGGGTACTGTCGTAACGTGTAGTTCGGGGAGTGAATTAAGCGATACTTACGACAAATATTTATTATAATAAGGTGTCCTGGATAGTCAGCGGGCAGCATGTGAAGACCTTGTGACCAGGCCGTCTTTGTGCTGATGGTGGCTAGTACCTATTCGAGAGGAATGCTTCGCTAGGGGGCATGGCTGATGGAAACAATCTCTACACTTAACAAAAATAATATTTATTATACCAAAAATTACAATGTCTAACTCTATAGTCCTTTTAAGCCGAGCACTGCTGCTTACTACTACGCGCGGGGAAAATACGGAAGTTTGTCGCGCACATGGGGGTCTAAATTTGGTTATTTTGGTACCTTAGGTTATGACGAAGGGAGGTCCCGTCCTTTATACATGCCGTTCGTTGTTTCCCAAAAATATGTTCTCTTTTGCTCCGTTTAATTCCTCATGGATTCGTGTCGCCTCGTGGCGGCCATTTTGGTGAGCAGCGTCCGTTCCTCAAAGTTCAGCGAAGGAAGCTGTGTGGCGCCAACGGCACACGTTTCCTCAACGCCTCTTAAATTTTCCTCGTATATTATTTGTATGAAAATTAATCTTCAATATGCCTTGACTTGGCACTTAATTTCTGGAACGCGAAATGTGTATACGCACGTACATTCAGTGCAAGAAGTAACGAGGTATCTCTGTGTCATCGGCGGATGAGGGGTATATATACCAGCTTGCGGGAGGCAGGGTAACACCCGTTAGTTTGATCTTCCTTCTCGCTTGCTCGCATGTGCTACCTCTTTCCTTTTTTCATAACCTCACTTTATTATTGAGTATTTTTTGTAATATTAAATTCTAAAGCCTAATCTGAGTATACAATTCAAAAGAGGAAAATGCCAATACTAATCTATTCAATTTTCATATACAATAGCCCTTGCAATTATGACAATTATCATCATGTGGTCGACCCAGCTTTTCAAAAGACTACAACTTTTAAACGAGGATTATTCTTAAATTAATTTATATTGTTACCTGACCAGGAACAGGTGTTAAATATAATTTCATAATGAGCCTGGACGGTAAAAAGGAAATATCTTGAAAACCAGAGACTGTTTCCAATTTCATTGACAAAACTTGTTATTGTTCTCAAATGGTCAATTATCTGTTAGACATGCAATAATTATATATTAGGGGTAATCATGGGTTATTGAGAGATCGCCTCGTGATCTTTTCCAGCTTCCAGAATGCCGGGAAAAGCAGGACTTGATTACTAAACATTTTGATTTTATTATTTACTTTTCGCGAGCAATATATTTTCGAGGCGACATTTTCATCGCATTTTTATCAGGCGCTTGTGGGATCTCAGACCATTCTTCACATTCAAAACGTTAGAATATCTTTGCCGTGACATTCTCTCAATATTTCTAACTAATTAAAACATACCAGGTTTGGTCTTTCATACGTACATTCCGCAAACAAAACATTTAAGAGGCTTCGGTTTATTTATATTTCAATACATCTCCCAGATTTACCTAGGTTTGAGGTGCTATCTAAATAGTATGCTTTGCCCGCCTGTTTATTTAGGCGTTCTCACCACCGATTAGATAATTCTTATTGGAAATATAATGCAATAGGATAATAACACTAAAGTACTCATTTGTGTAGTTAACCTTTTGCGTCAGGTAAAGTACAGAAAGAAAGAAAGTCAATACACCTTCGTTTCACTAGTCATATTTTAACCCTATATCTCAACAAAAAGTAATTACGTGACTTACGTAAACAAGGTTCTAAACATTTCTTCAACCATGTTGTTGCCGTGGGGGACAATACGCTGCGTTGTTTCACATAGCGTCTTCAATATGCATTGTCTTCCGTTGTAGCCCATACTGAAAATATACGAATAATAACATTTTAACAACGTTGACATAAAAACGTTTACTTAGTTTAGGTGTTCAATTAAATTGCCTGAATTTGAGGAATATGTAGTCGTAAGTGTATGGGGAATCCACGAGTCAGAGAATAAAGCGCTTGTAGCGAAGTTTGCTTGGCCATTCTGAATCGATCAGCAAAGTTAAGCAACGTCGGCCGCGGTCAGGAGTTGGATGGGTGACCGCTGGTGACATTACTACTGAGCGCTTCCGTGCTTCGGAGGGCACGTTAAGCCGTCGGTCCCGGTTGTTGTCTTAGGATGGCAGTCGTTACAGCATGGTGGTAGGGCACTTTGCGAATGCCCGCCTGGCTAGCTACCACCCTCAAGTTGAAAATCTGTCGCCAAGCACCTAACGGTGTGTTCCGGCAGCTGTCCTTGAGAGCCAGTAATTCTAGGTTAACCTGAACAACATCTTTGACCACATCATTACTTACCATCAGGTGAGATAGTGGTCAAAGGCTAACCTATCAGGCATAAAAAAAAAAAATATTAGAATTCAATTTTAACCTATATATTCACAAGGAAATGCGTGAAATAGAATGTATATACAAACTTTTATGATGTTGAATTATATAGGTGTTTATTCTTCCCTGGCGTATTACATTTAATAAGGTTATTTTTCGAGACATTCACTATTATTTATCAGTTTTTTCTCAGCAGAAACCAATGATGCAGAATTAATTCTTAACCAAGAAGGTATTCTTTCACTGAATATCATGTATACTTACCGCTTTTGTATGTAAGAGGATAAAACAAATCAATTTCTGTGGTTCTCAGTAGTTAAAATTTTAATGTAAAAAATGCTTCTTATATGTACGGAAGTACCTAATGCCTTTCGCATGCAACTGCACCTAAACAAGCAAAATCGAATTTTACTACATGATTCAAACGACCATCAGCTGATCAAGTAACTAACATGTTCAGCTGTCGGTGCACTGATACACTGATCATGACGATGCTCTGATGACAAAATATTCACTGTTGAAAGTATAGCTATCTTGAAAGTAACGAAATTTATTTAACAATATGAAGTTTACTTACTTATCCAAAATGCTCTCCAGTTTTTCATACAAGTCTCTTCTGCTTCTTCTCTGAACAGCATTTTTGTTTTTCTTATATTTTTTTTCAAGGTAGTAAGCGGCAGTTTCAGTAACGTTTGGTAATTCGTAAGCGATAGCCCAGTTAAGGCCGAAGGTGAAGGTACCAGGAGAAGATGAAGGTGCTGGCTGCCCAATTAGGCCTACTGTCACGCACCCTGCGGCCTAGAAATTAACTGAGAGTAAGCAATATTTCCGTGGTTATTTTCGCAATAAATTATGTTTTAAGGTGGAAACGCATATAAAATGGTACCACGATGTGTTTTACTAGTTCGAAATTAGATTAAACTTTTTTTATAAAACAATGGAAACGTATGTACGTAAGATATTTTTATTAGATTTTATTCAATTAATTATGAATAGGAAATAAGTTAATGAGTGAGTAAATGGTAATACTTATTGGCTGCATAAAAGAATAAAACTGAAGTCAGATCATTATGTATTATAATTTTATAAATATAAAAATATTCGTTTCATCATTTACTCCCAATAACTCTTTTTGAATGCATATTAGAAAAAAATAAAATAAATTTGACACGACCGAGACATTCGGAAAGGAAGGTCGAAAAATGTTTCTTTGTTCCTTTTGATGCAAATTTTGAAATTATTAATAACTGCAATTGCTTCTGAATGTATTTTATTGTATATTAGTGCATGGAATGAATTTAAGTAAATAAAAATAAAATGCAACTTTTATAAATTATTGGAGTACAAAATGTTTTGCCCCGGGCGGGAATTGAACCCACGTCCTTCTATTTCGCGCTAGATACCTAAACCACTCGGCCACCGGTGGTCGGCTATTTCTGCCAAAATATCGTGATCCGATTGTATTTCTTTAACCGTCATAGGGGATGGTGCGCGGCCATCAACCAGACTGCTGGACTCCATCTGATCGAAAGAAGTACTTTTTCAAATACCTAAATATGATTACAAGCACTACCGCGTGCTAAGCGATTTTTTATTTGTAGTTGCTTAGACCCATAACTGGTGAATTATCGTTTTCATCACATATAAGTTTCTATAACAGTAATACCACATGAGTAAATGGTAATACAGAATGAAAGCTTTCTATGGCCCAAATTCTTACCTTTTTTCATAGGGTTGTCACTCGGCTATTGATGACGAAAAACTGGGTAATTGCGAGTTGAAATTCAGCAATTAGCACAGACAAGCAAACGGACGGACTGATGGACAGACATGACAAACGTTAAAATGACAGTTTATGACGTATTTTTCGATTTTAGTTTCATACTTGAATACTAAATATTCTAAAAATTATTAGGACATAACTAAGAATTCAAAGATGTCAAATTGACTATTTTTGTCAGATAAATGACAAAAAGTGACATTGAGTTTATATTTGGGTTGCTTGTTATTGCTGAGTTATTGAGTTGCTGGTTATTCTAAAAAATACTACGAAATAGGCATTTAGGCCAAAATTTTAAATGTAAACTGAAAAACATGACATATTTTTTTAATATTTGAAACCTAATTATGAAATCCAAATTGAAATATAATATGATATCAAGTGTCACATTGACACCTGTCACAACTAAGATCTAGTATTTTTTGAATATTTGCAACCATAATATTCAGCCCAAAACAAGCATTGTTCAGGAAGTTAAACAGGAAGGGGTTCCTATCTTAGTAACTCAATAAATTTTCTCTCCTACTCACACCACCTTGACCTTCGATCAAGTAAGAATTGTTGAGAATAGAGTATAACAAACATAGAATACTCCATATCAAAAACTCAATATTCGTAATAATAATCTTAAAGTTCTTGTTTTATATTAAATACCCAACTGACGTCTTCAACATCAGTACTATCAGTACTAATATTATATATGTGAAAGTAACTCTCTCTGTCTGTCTGTCTGCTACGCTTTCACGCCAAAACTACTCGACCGATTTGAATGAAATTTGATACGGAAATAGTTGACCTTCGATCAAGTAATAATTTACTCCTTGACATCCCTTTGCACAGCACCTCTTTTGTAGATAAATCATGGTGTGTCGTTGCACCTCGTTTGTGGAATGAGTTGCCATTATCCATCCGACAATCTCCTTCTAAGGAAGTCTTCAAACAACGGGTCCGTGAGCATTTTTATAGGATTTCATCAGTTTCATAAAGTTTGTCACTTTTATTACTGTTCTTATATGTTATATTACTTATTTTATATCTATTTATTATCAATAATATATTTTATTTATATATTTATTTTTATTCTATTTCATTTGTAATATTTTGTGTTATTATGTATGGTATGTATTGTATAGTTACAACAGTATTTATGCATACAGGTATATAATATTTTATATCTGTAATATTCTTTGTACCTATTTGTTCTTTGAGGTTTCTGCTCTAAAGAGGATTTAAATTTCTGTTGCACGCCTACGTCCTTTTTCTCTATAACTAATATGTGGATGTCTGGTATAAAATGCTGTAGCATTAAGTCCTCCATTTGTACTGTAGTGCAATAAAGAATTAAATAATATTCTACGTTATGTGATTAATTATTGGCATTTAAATTTACTCGTAGCTCATAACACACCAATGAACCCGTGGTTCATAATTAAAACGGATGCCTATTGAATCGCATACATTTACAATTTCTAGTTTATGTTTGACCAAAAATGTTTTGAATAATAATAATTCGGCAGAGCAATAAAATTTAAGAGCATATAATTTTTTTCGCACTAACTATTAGTTGTTTTCGCTTATTTGTGAAAGTATAATATGGTTGTATGCCTCGTCCGTATAAATTATTTTTTGTGTTCGATTTCCAGACGCAAATCGATATATATATATTTTTTAAATTATGATTTTGTGTTTGGATAGAACATGATCTTACAAAAGTATGAAAGAACTAAGAGTTTCTTTATTTGGGGCTCAATACTGTATGTGGATAATTATATCAGTATGCGCTCAAAATTGTGTGCATATCAATTTTAGGCCCCTAATCGTTATGCTAATTACTGTTATGGGGGAAAATTGAATGCTTGAAAAGTAATGCCTAGTTATGTATCGTATAGCGTATTTATGCGTCAGGCAAACCGGTGAACAACGGTATTCCACTGAATATAAAATTTTATGAAAATCTTTAAAATAACTCGTATCAGTTAAATATCTGGAGAAAAGTTATGTGAACTAGATTCCACTCAAAGTAGGTTATTCATAAGTATATGTTTACTGAACTGTAAGGAGGAGGATTTACCATAATCATCACGCCTGGCAGACGTCTTGGGGATTGCAGTGTAAGATATCAATTCCTAAGAAGGCGCTCCTGCCTATCTTTCAGTATTTAAGACAAACTAAAAGTAGGTTGTTATTAGTCAAAAGCAGTACTTACAGAAAAACTGGATCCTTCGGGAAATGCAACATATCTCTTTCTCCTAGATAGCAACCTTGTTTTTCCCACATCAGTACTAGCAGTAAACTGAATAAAACTGACAAGCAACACAATAAAAAAATATTTTACAAACATTTCAAAAACAGAATTGAAAAATATTTGCTACACTAGCGGAATTTTCCCGTCAATCAACATATAAAAAAAGAAAAATAACGTTTACAACCAGTCACTTTCATAAGAAGAATATGTTGCATCAGTTATTTTTACTCTATAGTTTTGAAACCAGTGCGGTAGCTTGAAAGTCAAATATTAGAATGTTTAAAATTAGAACGCGCGCCATTGTTTCTGATTTAAATGTTTACTTAACTGGACATTTCGATGGTCGCTAATAGGGCCCAACTCGATTTGAGTCTAATAGGATCGCCTACTTTGACGTTTACAAAAAAATTCTACTGTGACACATAGTGACAATATTTTAGTAGGTAACATTATAATACCAAAAAGACAGTAAAATTTTGTCATTTATGAATCAAAATTCATACCTCCTTTATTATAGTTATTCCTATAAAAAATCCGATAAATTCGCCTTTTTCTTAAAACATTGCTGTTATTAAAATATCGTTATTAAATTTATTCAAACGTATTTACTCTACACAAATCTGTGTAGAGTACGAAGACCTAAAGGGAACATTTTTGTTGATAAAGATATATAGTTGCAGCTTAATTTTGTAAAAAGCTTAAGTTGCCAAATTAGATTAATGTGATGGGCACCTTTGAACCGAGTGTGACCTGGGTCGGGCTTTTCAAGGCACACCAAGTGTTAAGCGGTAACCTCTGCCTATAACAGATGCATTTCGTCACAAGTTGAACTTCAGTGCAGTGCAGTTCAACTTGTCCCTGCAACATGAAGTTGTTAAGTCTCATGTGCCCGTAATTTCACCCACCTTCAATTCCTTCAAAATGGATGACAGTGATGCGAGCATTACTGCTTTTACGGTAGGAATAGGTATAGTGGAGTACTTCCCCGGACGAACTTGTTCACAAAGAGTTCCACTGCTATTAAATTCTACTTTAATCCCATATTGGTGCCCAACAAACACAATTCGCGACCAGTTAGAATTTGATGGTTATATTAATTATTCTTTTAAGATTCAATCAGGAAAGCATTATTTAACTTAAGATATTTATAAAATTAAAATTTTACAAGTATACTTGCCTAGAATAACATTCTTAGTTATAAAGGTCAATAAATGTTTCTGATTCTGATTCTGAAGTCCTCAAGCTAAAATTTATAGACCAAAACTTAATAAAGACATATGTTAGTATTGAGAGATCGCAATAAAATCCAACTTCACGTGGAATAACTCGGTGAGATATTGATATATGTAATATGTTTTTGCTGATATTCACTCAATATTTACACGTATACATACCACAACAAACAGTTAATTATTCAGGCCTATCTCATAAATATACAAAATCATGATATGTATTTACGAAATCCCTTCACCGCGGGTCTTCGACCCCAGAAATATCCTTTTATCCCCGCAGTTTTAGCGTACCAGAGATTTATGAAAAGCATATATCACTGCTGTAGACTTCGCAGGCCCTACTAAGGATGTAAGTTACGCTTGTTACTTTGGAAACTGAACTAGAATGGTTATCAACTGGAATGAGTTTCAAAAGGACTTAGTATCACAAAATTACAAATTTTTCGAGGGAGAAAGTTATAGTCATGTGCGGGATTCGAACCCGCGTCCATCTAATAATACAAGTTAAACTATAGGTGTCGCTCCATCCACATACGATGGTGCAACACCTTTAGTGATGTTAAGCTACCTGGTGTTAATCGATAACCCCTGACTACAAGGGGCGAATTACAGTTCACCTTAATCCCAAAAAATTGTTAAGAGCGCATCGAGCTTTTTAGGCGCGCCGCGTACGTGTGCGTGAGTAAGTCCCCCGTCCGAAGGCCGAAAAATTACTAAAGTAGATAGGGACAAAGCATCGTGTCTTTGGCTAAAATGGGCGGAACGTGCGTGAATTTAAGTATTTCCTTCGTATAATAAAAACAAATACCTATTTGAAAAATGTAATGTGTATATGTTATAGACAACACGTCGTTTTTTTATTATTCAAATACTGATGACTTTCCGTTAAGTATTTACGCCGTACTAAGGGTTGATTTCGTTTTTTAGATATGACTTTGGATTTTTTTCCTATCGGGAAATCTTTAAATAATCGTGTTTCCGAAGTGTATGATTTATAGAATGAATCCTTAAATATAATATATATGTATTACATAACTCAAAATTAAGAAATAAAGATACCGCAAGGGATCAAACGAACCACAAATACGTATCGCTGCCTCGGTGCAGGCTTAAGTCTCATGTGCCTGTAATTTCACCGCCACACATTTCCTTCTAACCCGAACACTGCAATGCGTACATTACTGCTTGTCGATAAAAATAGTCATGGTAGCAGTACTTCCCCGAATTTTAACTTGAGTCGCCTTTTACCACACCCACAGGTATCAAAGGAAGGCTAACATTCTAGCCCGACACCCCACGGGGCAAAGCGATTGCGTAACGTTATATACTTATGTATAGTACCATATATATATATGTATAGTATATCTGCATGTTACCATAGTAATACCTACCTTGAAAATATTGACAGTTCTGTTTGTTTTTTATCTTGAAATGTTGAGCAATTTTACGAAAATACGTATTTTATTTCTGGCTGTATATATTACTTATGCGGTGCTGTCAAGTCAATGTCGGACATACAGTTAATTCAACGTGCGGCGAAGCATTTCTGTTTTATAATTCTGTCTTGTCATGACGAAAATTGAGGGAATACCTTAACGTTTTTTTGAAGTAGTGATGACTCAGAGGCTATGGATTGCCGTACAGCAGGTCCATGATTTGAATACCACCACGGCCTTGAGCTTCACCGCATGGTGGAAGGGCTTTTCGCGAAGGCCCGCCTGGCTAGCGACCACCGTCAAGTAGAAAATCTGTCGGTAAACACCGACAACTACCCTTGAGAACCAGTAATTCTATGTTAAGCCTGTTAAACACCTTCGACCACATCATCAGTTATCATCAGGTGAGATTGTGGTCAAAGGCGTTATCACCATTAAAAAAAATAAAGATACATTTTTGGCCTTAGTGTTACGGTAGGCTACCTGCCGGTTGTAAACTTATACGCATCAGTACTTCAGTACTAATATTATAAATGCGAAAGTAACTCTGTCTGTCTGTCTGTCTGTTACGCTTTCACGCCAAAACTACTGGACCGATTTGAATGAAATTTTGTATGGAGATAGTTTGAGACCCGGGAAAAAACATAGGATAGTTTTTATCCGACTGCGCAAAAAGAGGTTAATGTTTTCGCGCGATAACCGACATACGCGCGGGCGGAGCCGCGCCCGGAAAGCTAGTTTAGTATAAAGCTACGCCCAGCCCAAAGCATTCTGCGTCAGTGCGTCTGTGGTGGAGTTCAGAAAGGCAATCAGTTCTATTTATTTATATTTTTAGGTATCTTGGAGTGCGAGGCTAGAACGTCACCCTCGCACCTAATACCTGTGGGTATCATAATAGGCAACCAAATTCAAAATACCGGAAAGTAGGCAGCAGCGCCTTATGAGAAACTGCTATCTTAAACTGCGAGCACCAAGATGCCTGCCCGGCGTAGAAATTATTCCAAACATTCCCATAGTGAGGAAGGTTGTGTTCAGCAGTGGATAATCTGGCAGGTACTTAAATTATATTAATGATATGCATTTATTTGAGCCTACCGTTAAGATATTTTTTTTAAATATAATATTCATATGTTTGCAATTTTTTAGAGTACATAATTACTTACCTCGATTGGGCATCAATTTTGCGCCGGGTGCTTTAACCAAGTCTTAACCGTGGGTTCAACTCCCACTCGAAGTGAGATATTTGTAACCAAAAAAATTTTAAAAAGGTGAATTTTGCTGAGCACGCGATAGTGCTTCTCATCTAATTTACTTTAATAAAATGTTCATACCTTTATCTACTGTTATATGTCTGATAAGGTTGCAAAGGTTACTTTAAGGTTCTCCCTACAATCACGTTGTATGTTTTTGAAGCGCTCCTAGCGAAGTTTGCTTAGCCATTCTGAACCGATCAGCAAAGTTAAGCAACGTCCGCCGCGGTCTTGACTTGGATGGGTGACCGCTGGTGACATTAATACTGAGCGTTTCCGTGCTTCGGAGGGCACGTTAAGCAGTCCGGTTGTTGTCTTAGGATGGCAATCGTTATAGTATGGTGGTAGGGGATTTTGAGAATGCCCGCCTGGCTAGCCACCACCCAGTAGAAAATCTGTAGAAACAGATCATACATCAAGTACATCAAGTAGAAAATCTGTCGACAAGCACCTAACGGTGTGTTCTGGCAGCAGTACTTGAGAGCCAGTAATTCTAGATTAGCCTGAGCAACATCTTCGACCACATCATCACTTACCATCAGGTTAGATGACAATAATATGATAGTGCCTTACTTGATATGTTTTTCCTTCTTGTCGACTTAAATGATCATCCAAATAGAGTTACATGAATTGGATTGCATTCTATAGTGAGGATAGCTTTTCGACTCCGACTTAGATAAGAGTGTAAACGTCTCGACTAAAATGACTTTTTTTTAACCGACTTCCAAAAAAGGACGAGGTTCTCAATACGTCTGTTTTTTTATGTTGTTGATCTCTGGACTGGGTGAACCGATTTTGAAATTTATTTTTTTGTTTGTAAGGTGATGCTTGTCGTTTGGTCCCATTTAAAGTTTTATCAAAATCGGTCAAGCCGTTTTTGAGTTACACTAAAATATTTACCTATCTTGATGATATAGTCGTTAACAATGAATCATAGTCGATTCCCTAAGTAGCAAGGGTCACTAAAAAGTGAGAAAAATATTTTTTTTGCAATAAATGGAACCGACTTCAACGGGTTCGTGGCTTAGGCCCACAGTGGTCGGGCTGACGCCCCCGATAGTAATAAATGTAGTATAATTTTTTTGTGCTATTTTCACTAAGTACAGTAAACGACAAAAGTCTTTCTTTTCCAAATTACCATGCATACGTGACGCAGTTATTAAAAGGGAAAAAATTAAATGGAAAGCGGGAAAATAAAAGGTTTAAAAAAACTTTTAGTTTCCCGTGTTTAAGTTAGTAGTCACTTATTTGCTAATAATGTAGCTTTCTATCGGTAAAAAAACCTTTTGAGTTTACCCATTAATATACAAAAATAAGAATAATCAAAACTTATCTATTTAAATAATTATTAGTTTTCATTTCGAAAAACGTTGGTAATTTTTTTTAGTAAATAATAAATTACCATGTGAAATCTTATCTTCCATCTTTAATGAACACGTCTACTAAATTGACCGAAAGAACACCACAAGGAAGAATGAAAATATGATTGCCAAGTTCACTGAACAATACGAAAAAAAAATTGTATGGTCATGTTTTACAACAAATCCTGTTGTTTTGTAGAAATTCGACCAGAAAGTAACATTTTATTATTTATTACTAAATAGAGACGATTTTGCTTGTTAATTTTAGTAAAGGTAATAGATGTGTTCTATAATATATTAGTTTTTAAAGTTGATTATTTTTAAATAATAATAAATTTATTGATCAAAAAAACTTTACACAGATTGGTAAGATAATAGTTAACTTCGACTTAAATGTTAGTACACATTTCAAATGTTGTCTTTTTACTTATGAGACTGATTGTCATAATTACGTAAAGAACAATACAGGTGAACAAAACTGTGATTGAGATTACTATTTTTTTACAAATTTGTATTTGACATATATAAATAATGAGAAATAACTAAGGTTTTTTTTTTAAGATACTTTCAAATTAAAGCATATCTAATTTATAAGTATCATTATGATATAATAAATTGCATAAATCTACTTTAGTTAGGTATATAGTTATTAGTTTTGCATAACATTTTTATGCCTGCCAGTACATTTGAATAAAAGTTGCTTTGATTTAAATTAAATTGACCGTGTGCTTCGACCACAGGGGCGTCGACCACTGTGGGCCTAAGCTGCGAACCCACTTCAAGATCCAAAAGTGTGAAATAACTTGTCGAAGTCGGTACGATGCGAACAGTATTGAGATAATATTTTGAACCATCATGGTACCGACTTTAACAAGTTATTTCACACTTTTGGGTGTTGAAGTCGGTTCATCTTTTGCAAAAAAAATTTTTTCACTCGTACAATCTACATTATAATATATTTTATGAGAAAAGTGTATTGTTATTTTATTTTAAAATTTCGGTACTGTGCTTCTAAATATGGTATGTACATAACTTGTTCTTGCAACTTGTATAGAACTTTATAATTCGAATGTCACGACATATAAGTAAATGAAATAATTTCGAGAACTGAATAGGTAGTAGTGGCGTCTGTAAATCCATCGGTGTGTAAGGCGATAACTATTTTAGGGATCCGCACTAAAATGCTTTCGCGCGCTGTTGGCTTCCAATCGCTTAGAACGAGGTTTTGGACCAATGCTACTTCTGCCTCGGTGATATTTTTTCGGTAAAGACTAATGGAAGGTTGGTCTGGGATATAAGAATTCTAGTTCTTGAAACTTTTTATTCTGTTAAGTAAAATTCCCGTATCACAGTGTTTATAATAAAACTCCTCTGAAACGATACCCCATACTTCGAAATCCGTTCAGAATTCAAATATTATGTAACTATGTCAAAAAGAAATTCACACATGTATTTCTTCTTTTCTTCAACCCTAAAATGTTATACTCTTTGTAGTCAGTCGTGCCTCAGAAATCTGATAATTATTGTAACTTTACACACAACGGATCGTGTACGTCATCACATGATACTCCCAGGAGTTGTACATAGCGCTTCGCTTCCACTTTTCTCGTGCGTACTGCGAAAGAGTGGAACTACTTATACCATGGTCAGTTTTTCCCGTTTACAACATGAGTGTCTTGAAATCAAGATTAAATAGGTTTTGCTAGGTAAGCGTGCTCCATTTTAGAACACATCAGTGCTTAACATCAGGCAGGGTGTGGTCAAACGGGAACCCATTTTGATAAAAAAATGTGTCACACAATGAAACAATTTAAATATACCATAATTCGAAAACTGCAGAAACACTACTTAGGTAGTAGAATTTTATTCGAAGACCTACTTATTTAAGAAATACATTAATACGTGTATGTGATGCATAATTATTAGGTTTCTCACTAGTTCCAGCATGCTTTTTGCAAGTTTATCCCATAAAGTCGCAAGCCTTAAATGCATGATGTTTTTTTTGATTAAAATTAAATATGTGATACGAAATAGGACAAAGTTTATGTGAAAAAAATTATTTCTGGTATGGGGTGGCAATAAAGAGAACTTAAATATCCTGTTTTTCCAGATACGCAAATTAATCGTAATAACATTTTTTTAAATTTTTATGCCGTAACCAGTAAGAGTATTTATTGGACAATAGTTGACATAAAACAGTATTAAAATCTCAACTACTTTGATTCTCCCAACTTTTGATATAATTACTCGTATGTAAGTGTTAGCAGTCAGTTGTTTTTTTTGTTCAGATGTTAATGTCGTACTTACTGTCACACCCCCATAGTCTGTATATGAAGTTGGTAAGTGGATCTAAAAAAAAATTCGGGATGATAAAGAACTCAGGACTAGCTTTAAACATAATAGAAACTAAATGCTTATATTATTTAACTGTAAATTTTCTGGATGAAAGAAGAGTGATCTTTTCTGTAATTTTGTACAAGTACAGAATATAAAAAATTGACGGCTAAAAGTGCTACTATTTACTTTTCATATAGTTTTTCAACCCAACTTGTGCATATCTGGTGCCCACACAGATGATCACCTTCTTCTTCAACAGGCGCAAAGTCAACTGATAAACAAACTCCTCTACTATTTAAAGAGGCTTGCTTTACTTTGAAAACTGTCGGGAGTTTTATCCATATTAACTTATAAGGAAACGGCTAAGACCCGCGTTATATTTACCGGATAGATTCCGACCAGTTTCGGACTGTTTTGAAGTCCTTCGTCTGGGAGATTCGATTATTTCACCAACAACAGTGACAGTGAGACAAGTGACAGTTCTGACGGCGACTTGACAAATGCAGCTGGGCCGGGGCAGACAGCGGCATCCAACGTCAGTTACGCGCTGAGGCCCGTGCTCGTCGCTCGCGCACGTTCCTTCCCAGACGAAGGGCTTCAAAACAGTCCGAAACCGGTTGGAATCTTTCAGGTAAATATAACGTGGGTCCTAGCCGTTTCCATGTGGGCTTGCTTTAATACCCACGCTTGGCAGGCGTCTAGAAAATCATGCACAGTGTAAGTTGAGAGTTATAATAAGATGCCGCTGTGAACCTTAACGCATTTTCCAGCACCCCACGGGAAACAGATATCTCCAGATGATGACGACAAAATATTCTACAAGCTATACATGTATTCAAGTCAGTACTGAAGAAGTAAGAAACTTTGAAGCTCCTAAGGTTACTGGATTAGAAAATGCTTAAATTAATGGAATGTCGCTACATATACAACGTTTACCATGCACGTGGCAGGTGACGTATAGGAATATTAAACGCTAAAGCGTAAACATTACGTGTGATCGATTCTAATGGATGACCCGTCTGCTAGAGGCATTGCTGCCACCCTTTTAAGTGTGGTCTAAGCTACAAGAATATTGTCATGTTTAGTGACTACCACCAAAACGGTGAAAAATTTTAAAGTTGCCTCGCCCTACATATTTTAGGTTCTTTTATTTATATTGCTGATAGGTAGTGTGTCTGTTTTTGACCACAATCTCACTTGATGGTAAGTGATGATGTGGTCGAAGTTGCTAACAGGCTTAACCTGGAATCACTGGTTCTCAAAGATCACTGCCGGAACACATCGTTAGGTGCTAGGCGACAGATCTTGCCACTGCATCATCACTGGTTCCTGGTAAAAAGACACCCTTATATTGGTTTGCAGCTGATTCCTAATCTTGTGTAACCTAATCTTGCACGTTGCAGACACTTTTCACAGTGTCCGAATGAGCTGGGTAGGTACGTTTGGATGCATAATACCCTATACTTACTTAATTCGAAATTGTATCCATAAAGGGCTATGGTAACTAAATAGTGCACAGTATGTACCAGATTAAAGTCTATATTGCTAAACACATTATCTATTTGAGTATAACCCATTGTGGTAGCAACACAAAAAAGTTTTGAATATAAACCAAAATTAGAGAAAATCACGTTTATGGTAGGTATAGGACCCTCCTAAACGTTTCAGTTTATTTTAATTAACGTAATTGTTTATTTTTAAAGTAAATACACAACTAAATATTCGATGAATATTTCAAGTGTCTACCGGTTTTCATTATCATTATTTTTGGCAAATAAACGGCGATAACCTCATAACCTTATTGTATGGAAGCCCCGTTAATTATTTGTTTTATTTTATTTTAACTAATTCTATTTAAAGAGAACATAAAACTAAATATTCTGTGAATAGTTGATGCGTCTACCTGTCACCGTTATTAGTGTCGGGCAAGAAACGGTAAAAAATTCAAGTTTGTTGTATGGGATTCCCCCTTAAATATTTATTTTATTTTATTTTTGTATTTGTTCTTATAGCGGCAATCGAAAAACATCATCTGTGAAAATTTCAACTGTCTAGCTATCACTGTTCTTGAGATACACTCTGATGACAGACGGACGGACGGACAACGAAGTCTCAGTAATATGGTCCGGTTTTTACCCTTTGGGTACGGAACCCAAAAAATATATATCTGGAAAATGAACCTTTGGACCTGAACCAAATAACACATACTGTATTGCACCTGTCAAAACTCTCAAATGGAGATAAAATTAATGTATTACGTCGAATTCCGAAGGGCTAATTTATAGGTAACTAGCTTTCCGGGCGCGGCTCCGCCCGCGCGTATGTCGGTTATCGCGCGAAAATATTAACCTCTTTTTGCGCAGTCGGATAAAAACTATCCTATGTTTTTTCCCGGGTCTCAAACTATCTCCATACCAAATTTCATTCAAATCGGTCCAGTAGTTTTGGCGTGAAAGCGTAACAGACAGACAGACAGACAGAAAGACAGACAGAGTTACTTTCGCATTTATAATATTAGTACTGATTATTTTACTAATTGTATTTATTTTACAATTGAAAATGTAGTTGAAGATGTCATTTGGCTCTCACTGACTGCTGGAATGCACTATAACATGCTGAGCGACATATTTTAAACTTGAGCTTGGTGTCTAGCCAGGCGGGCATTCAAAAAGTGTCCCACAACCATGATACGACTGCCATCCTAACACAAAAACTGGGCCCGATGGCTTAATGTGCCTCCGACGCACGGAGATGCTCAATAAATAGTAAATGCTACTATCCAACTGACTGTCACCTATCTAACTTATTTCTCCAGCTGACGTTACTTCCCAGTTGACTGGTAAAGAACGACAACTCAAGATCCGCTTCGAGCGTTCCTAGCTAGTTTTTATTGATTTCAACATTAGGCAGCTCATGACTTGCACCACAAACCTGAGGTTTCTACTTGACGTAATGGAATAATATCTTTATTATAAACCAGCTAATGCAAACGCTGCTAAGGCTTTACAATTAATACAAGCGTGAGTGTGTTAAAGTTACCTGAGTAATTAATATTAATTATATTCATAATGTACTTCTAAATGCCCGTGACTTTAGAAACTTATTCTTAGGTCTTTCATGTAGTTGAAGCGCTCGTAGCTAATTTTGCTTACCCATACTGATCAGCAAAGCGAAGCAACGTCCGCCTCGGTCATGAGTTGGATGGGTGACCGCTGGTGACTTTACTACTGAGCGCTTCCGTACTTCGGAGGGCACGTTAAGCTGTCAGTCCCAGTTGTTGTCTTTGGACGGCAGTCGTTATAGCATGGTGGTAGGGCATTTTGTGAATGCCCGCCTGGCTAGCTACCACCCTCAAGTAGAAAATCTGTTGCCAAGCACCTAACTGTGTGTTCCGGCAGCTGTCCTTGAGAGCCAGTAATTCTCTAGGTTAGCCTGAACAACACCTTCGACCTCATCATCACTTACCATCAGGTGAGATAGTGGTCAAAGTCTAACCTTTCATGCATAAAAAAAAGTAAGTGTAATTCAAGTTCTAGAATATAGTTGAACGCGACCACATTTTATGTTTGGCTGCTTAATAGAGCTTCAAGATGAAACAATGGTAGACAAACGGAACTTAATGATAGCTATGGACTGCAGTGCCGTATGTCCATGGTTCAATCCCCGCCGGCAAGCAGCCAGTGGAAAGGCTCTTTGCAAATGCTCATCTGGTTAGCTACCACCCTCAAGTAGATAATCGAAAACCTGTTGCCAAGCAAATAAAACGGTTCGGTTGTTAATTTTCATGTGCATGTTTTTCTTACTGGCTCTCAAGGACTGCTACCGGAACACACTGTTAGGTGTTTGGTGATAGATTTTCTATTTGAGGGTGGTAGCTAGCCAGGCGAGCCTTCGCAAAATACCTTACCTACATGCGGTAAAGCTCAATCCGATCGAATGACGAACCTGCGGCACGGCAGTACATAGCTTAAAAGTCCATAATGATATCTTGCTACCAGACTCCTACCGGAATCTAGCTTCGTGACTATCAAAATATGAATAATTGACTATTATTATACAGTATAATAAGGAAACCCATCTCAAATGGCGCCGTAAATTATTAGCTCTCACTTGCATACGTAAATAGCGCATGCAAGAGAGAGAGAGCCTGAGAGAAAATGATTTTCAGCGCCATTTTAATTTCAATTCTTTATTAAACCTGCTTATATACTTTTTACTATATTACCGGATTGACATCGATTTGTACACGGGCACTTTCACTAAGGTACGCTAAGTACTTTATTTATCTTTATAGTACTTACTATGTCTGTTAATATTTAATTTTGAGTATTAGTACAGCCATTTTGTATTATGGTCACGTAGTTAAGGGTTGTTTTCCTAGGAAATGAATGAAGGGTTGTAATAAAACCCCAGGAAGGTTAAGATTGAATTTGGTACAGAAAGTATACTTAACGAGTTTCAAAACAGAGTAAAATGTAGTTTTGCCAAGAAAAGGATGAGGTGCTCAACTCGGTTGTCTTTGACAAACAACGCAATATTCCCGCTTGTGGTTAAATATTTTCCGTTCATTGTAACTATAAGTAAGCTTATTCACTAAGCAAGCGTTCATGCAAAAATCTAAATATAACTATCGAAAACAGTGTCATTTCCAAATATACCTGTGTGTGTAAACGTGTACACACAAACATTTAAGTTCTGTAATCTGTAAGGTTCTTAAATAAATCTACGTAACTATTTGTTTCACAAAATAAAATATTATTTCAGTGGCTTATTCAGATCTAAAACGAAATTGAGTAAGGAAAAGGGGCAGTCGTTGGCTCTGTCACAAAAGTTCGGCTCCAATAACTCATTGTAAGTCAGGCCTATTTCTTTGTTGAACTCGTGCTCGTGTACTGGAATTCTGGAAATAAAAATAATTTATCGATAACATCATGTGAAGGGGCGATTCGGGGTTGAACTCAATGATAGGCGGAGCGGGCGGGTAGATAATGGCGCGGAAATAATCCATGCGCATCATAGTATTAGCTAAAGGCAGCTTTGTAGAAAATGTTTCAATGGCCTATAAAACAAAGAGCTGGGGCATATAGTTAATAGGCTACTTCCGAATATACGAAGATAATTATATCTTCTGCGGTAAAGGTAAGCACAGATGACAGAATATTTGAAGGTAAGTAATAGAAAGATACATAATGTAGGATTGTAGGAAATTTTCAGTCTAAACAAAAATGTTTGCAAAATCCTAGTTCGTCATACAATTGAAAAACATACAAAACAATAAAACCTTCTGTCACAGTTTAAATCCCTTTCGTACCACGCGGAACCGATATCGTCAATTTACGAATGAAATTAATTTGTTATCATTACCGATGATGCGTATGGATTTAAACGCTTTATCCTACTTAATGTAAACCTTATCTAAGTACGTAAGTTTGCGCGTAGTGCTGTAATATTTCGGTATTTCAATGCATATATATGTATATGTAGTTAGAAGGGTTACTTCTCAAACTTAACCTACTTCCTACCATTACATTAAATCTATGTAAAGTAGTCTACGGACAAACTATGGAACATCCAACCATTGCGCGTATACAGTCAAAGTTTACAAGTAACAGCTATAAGGAAACGTGTAATGTAATACGAGTTACGTTCAAAATGAGTTTTGTACGTCGACTTTGCAAGCGAAGTAGATCAAATCCTCCATCAGAATCTACTTAACAACTTCTAGAATTATTATGAATCAGAAAAATGTATGTAATAGTATATTATGATACCAGTGAGCTAAGTTGCTCATTATACACGAGACTGTGGGTTGCAGCCCAAGTCGCAGGCGAGGGCGTAAATCTGCTGAGTGTATAATGAGCAAGTTGCTCAAGAGTTTCATATTCCTTGCGAGGAAAAAAAAATATTGCACAAATGCGATACAAACAACATACGAAAAGTATGGAAAATAGCGCGCAAGATTTTTTGTTTGCCCGCGGCAAATGAATGGTCGTTGATTACATATAACTTAGCCTTAAACTTCTTTGCTGTCACAAATCTGTATTACCCGGTTAAAATGAAAATGCTCTGTTTACTCGCATATAATTTGCAGTTTGGTACTAATTTAACTTTGAAGGGATAATTCTATTACGCACTAGTGTATAATATTATTACGTACGAGGGTGTTATAGTTCGGTTTATGGCCCTAAGAACGATATAATAAAGCTCACTTTACGAGCACGGGTGTTGAAAATATAATACAAACTTGCTGTCGGATTTGGGGGAAAAAAATGCAAACATAACGTTTACGTATTAAGGCTAGCTTGTAGTGTACTCGTAGCCCCTTCCATACAAACGTAGTTTCGTCAAATACCAAATGTTAAAACTCAGTGAAATTTTGCATGCATGTCTTTGAGCCTAAAATCTATGTATCTGGTTTTCCAGGTTTTTGTTTTACTATTTATTTTATCTTTAAATGTGAATATCAAAATTCCTGTACAAAATGATTTTCCAAATAAGTTTTTAATATACTTTTACCGCAATCTGACTAATCAAAGGCATAGATTTTAGACTCAAGGGCATGCTTACAAAATTTCAACGAGTTTTAACAGTAGTATTCTAAATATGACATGTGTTTAATGCTACAAGCACTATAAACTAGAACCAGCCTGAATGTACAGATCTTTTCATTCACAGGCGCGTTCCTCCACATAATTTTAGTACAGTTGCAACTACAACTGCTTACCTAAGCGATCATATTTAACATTTTATTGTTTTGATTTTTTTATACCTAATAGACCCCTATCTAAGATAGGTGTCTATTAAGTACCTGATGGTATGTGAGGATGTGATTGAAGATGTTGTTCAGTCTACCCTAAAACTACTGGCTCTCAAGGACAGCTGCCGGAACTCACCGTACGGTGCTTGGCGACATATTTGCTACTTAGAAGTGAAATGAAAGTGAGTTGAATTAATCAACTTATCCTATTTTGAAACACGTTCGTGGATTACAAGGCAATTAGCAGATAACGGTTACTAACGTAACCGTTATCTGTCTTTGTTCGGGTCTTGGTAACTGGATCTGGCAGCTATCTCTGAAGGTGATAATTACATTAGCGCTAATAGAACCTTACCAAATGTCACTAGACAAGGAGAGAACTTGGACATTTTTATGTCGACGTGAGCATTAAGTCGCATATAAGCGGGAGCACAGTACCGAGCCCAAGGCTCATATTCATAATATATTTCATAAAAATAAATAGAAACTAGAAACTAAGAATATCAATTTAAGATCTTTGAGACATAATTGACTAGGTACTAGCAAGATGTAAAGCACGACTTCGATTTACTCTACTTTTGTAAATTTTTTTTTCAATTTAAACATAACACCGACGTCAACTCTGATATATAAAGTAGAAAAATATATGATTTCACAAACTATGTTTTCATGTCAATGTTATATACATATACATAGGTATTTTGAGTAAGTACTGAAGATAATAAAAAAACAAAATTTTACAATAATTAATGTAAAGTTACAGCATCAATATGAAAAATAATAATAATAATTGGTCAATAAAAAAATAGTGCATATAACATCTATTATAAGTAAATGAAATGTTAGCCAATATAATGTAATTTTAATAAATTACTCGTAGTTATAAAACGTTTGATCGATGAGCCAGCGTTTTAATATAGCTTTAAAGCACGTAATACTTGGAGCCGTGATAATATCTATAGGAAGTCTATTGTAAACCAAAGGTCCTGAAACATGTGACAGTTAGCTGGACTTGGTGAGAGACTGGGATATTGATGTTAGATTGTGTGAGTTATAAGAGTGCACGTCACTATGCTTCGAATATATATAATTTTTACCCTTGGTAAAAACTTGCCTTTATTAAACAAAATACTACGAACTATATACAACACTACAGCTACTACAATAAAAGCATTTAGACAACCTATAAGTCATAGCAGACTCACAGGCCGTCTAAATGCTCCAGCCCACTTCCAATTGGCAGCGTGCCCAGCATGCTGGCACCATTGCCCCGTTAAATTACAATGCTTATTAGTTGAGCCAAATATGTGCCAGCATTTTGATCACGCGTCGCATCGACCAAGCGCTCAGATAAGTTTTGTAAATACGATGAGCTCTCGGTCCCCGCGGACCCAACGTCTCTACACCAAACGGCTCAAATATGTAACCCATACCGAGGTTAGCATATTTGCGCCGCTTGTGTTGCTCCGCCAAAGTAGCCGCGGCGCCAGCCCTCGCATTGGTAAAAATTATGTGAAGATTAGTTTTCACGAAGACACCCACTTGGTATATCACAATGGTTGGAGATGTGAGAATCCCGAGTTCTTTAAAGTAAGGTACACTCTTGAAGATACTCCTTATTAACTCAGCGAACAGCCTTAATAATAGTGCCTTCATTGTGCTTAAGTTTCGTCATAATATTATTTTAAATATGTCCTTTAGCTATTATCTATGCCTGCGGTTGAAAGATTTTCATGTTATTATTTATTATCTCTATATGTGAGGGTTAGTATTCCCATACATACAAATTACTTAAATAATGTTAAAAACACATAATTTTTAGAAAAAAATCCTCTGATAACTCAAAAAAGAACATATTCTGTCGTAACGAATTTAAGCAAATTTCGCTCTTAGCGTGGTTTGCTTAGCTGTTCTTGACCGATCAGCAAAGTTAAGCAACGTCCGCCGCGGTCATGGCTTGGATAGGTGATCGCTGGCGACATTACTACTGAGCGCTTCCGTGCTTCGGCACGTTAAGCCGTCAGTCCCGGTTGTTGTCTTAAGATGGCAGTCTTTGGAGCATGTTGGTAGGGCATTTTGCGAATGCCCGCCTGGCTAGCTACCAACTAGAAAATCAGTCGCCAAGCACCTAACGGTGTGTTCCAGCTGCTGTCTTTCAGAGCCAGTAATTCTAGGTCAGCCTGAACCTGAACACCTTCAACCACATCATCACTTACCATAAGGGGAAATAGTAGTCAAAGGCTAACCTATAAGCCAAAAAAAATACGTTGTATTACGAGGTTGTTACCGACAAAGAATACTTACGTAAATATAACCCTCAATATGTCATGGACTAGTGATCTTCCTGGTGGTGCTAGATGCGTTTTGGCTTCACATATACTTCTGACGATGCAGGATCTGCCGTTCATGTTCCTCCTGAAATACAGATTTATTCCTTGCATACATTTATGTTTTTGTTATAACTTTAGTGGTCAGTAAGGAATTCCTGATCATAAATAGGACCAATTACCTCATTTAGACTTTAAGTTATCTGACTGGTGGCAGATATACTATCTTAATGAATTTCCATGGAATTTTAGAGCCCGTGGGGTGACGGACTAGAATTGCACGCTCCCACATCTGCCTGTTGGAGTTGTACAATGTACTAAGGGAAAAAGACCAAGATGTGGGCATCAGCGCCTTCTGAAAATCTGCCATCTTACATTGAGATCCGCAAGTTGTGTGTTTACTGACTCTTAAGAACGGCTGCCAAAATACACAGGTGCTTGGCTACAGATTTACTTCTTGAGGGTAGTAGAGAGTAGGTACATTTTGAAGCAGTGGTGGCTCAGTGGTATTGGCTATGGATGCTGCGCAGCAGGCCCATGGTTCGAATCCCGCCACGGGCTTGAGCTTCACCGCATGGTGGAAGGGCATTTTAAGAATGCCTGCCTGGCTAGCGACCACCCTCAAGTAGAATACCTGTCACCAAGCACCTAGCGGTGTGTTCCGGCAGCAGTCCTTGAGAGCCAGTGAAATTACAGGCACATGAGACTTAACAACTATGTCTCAAGTTGACGGACGCAGTGCAATTCGTAAAATGTGACGAAATGCATCTGTAATAGGCAGAGGTTAGTCTACTTAACATCAGGTGGGCCACGAGCTTGTTCCGTCACAATAACATAAAAAAGTACCTAGTCAGTCAGGTATCTTTAAAATGCCCTACCATTACGATATAAAGACTTACAAAGGCTGCAACCGGGACATACGGCATAACATGCCTTCTGAAGCATTGAGTTGCCACTAGCAGTCACACATCCAAGTCATGAACGCACCGGACGCTGCAAAACCTATCTATTGTATTTTGTATGACGCACGTAAAATGTAAACTTTGTTTACATGTCCAATTTTAATAGTTAACAATATTCCACACATCTAAAGTGCTATTTAATGGTTTATACAAACACCTGTAGCACCGGAAACTTGCACATGAACAAGTTAAACTACTTTTTTAGTGTTGAAAAATGTATAGTGAAAAAATGTAGCGCAACTTGTTTATGTACAAGTATTTATTGTTAATATCAGCTTGTCTGCATAAATAATATTAAAACCTATTTTTTAACCGACTTGCAAAAAAGGAAGAGGTTCTCAATTCGTCTGTTTTTTTATGTTTGTTACCTCAGAACTCTTGACTGGGTGAACCGATTTTAAAAATTCTTTTTTTTTGTTTGAAAGCTGATGCTTGTCGTTTGGTCCCATTTTAAATTTTATCAAAATCGGTCCAGCCGTTTTTGAGTTACACTCCAATAACTGAAAAATATTCATCTATCTTGATGATATAGTCGTTGACAATGAATGACAATCGATCCCGTAAGTAGCAAAGGCCACTAAAAAGAGTGAAAAAAAAATTTATTACCAATAATTGGAACCGACTTCATCACCGAAAAGTGTGAAACAACTTGTCGAAGTCGGTACCATGCGCACAATAATGTGATAATAAGTACTTTTGAACTATTAGTACCGACTTCAGCAAGTTATTTTTCACTTTTAGGTGTAGAAGTCGGTTCCATGTTTTGTTAAAAAAAATGTTGTTGTGGTTACCCATTTAAGGTTTGATAGGGACATCGGTTTTTTTTTTATTATGTATCTAGTAACTGTCACTATATGTATAGCGCGAGCTAGTATGACATTTATTTCGATGTAGTTTCGTTCCATATTTGCATGTTTACACGTACCGAGCTGTTCCGATGACGTTTGAAACAATATGAAGGAGTGGGTTGAAATTTTTGTTCTGTGCATGTATGTAACATAAACACCCCTGGAGAAGCTATGCCAGCGAACAAATAACCTACTCTGCTATGTATAAAAAATGTTGTCTAACTTAACTGTTAAGAGGGCCGACCAAAAATCCCAATATATATTATAGTTATTCGCCTAAAATTTAATACAGCCTGATTGTCCTCCGCTAAACATATCCTCCCGATTAAGGTGGCATTTTTCATAATCCCTACGCTTGGCAGGCGTCTTGGGAATCGCAGTTCCTCGAAAGGCACAGCTGCCCACCTTTTTGATTTTTTCCATAGTCACCCCATACGACACCCAAAGAGATGGGGGGTTGCATTCTAGCCTGGCACCCCACGGGTAATATTTTAAAGAGTGCTATGTTGGACATTAACTTTTCTATCAATGAGATTGACCGTACCAGTCCGTAGTCCACTTAAAAAAATCCAGGCAATGGACCGTTATGTATTCTTTTCAGCAAAGATGGCGACCAAGTTACTCATATTAATAAACGTCTTTGAATTAATTTATGATCTGTAATGTGTCAAATATTATATAAAATATTAACGTTGTCTTAATGCATGTAACGTTATCATCGTATATAATTATTGTAACATCTTATCGTATCAAATCTTACCGTATCATATTGTATCATATAATAATATGTATATCCCACAAAATTTGAATAGGTAGGTATTACAAATACAACAACGCCTTTCCGTAGACGTAAAAACGACTTAAAGTTGACTCTTAAGAAATTCTTAAATTGTGTAAAAACTATCCTCCACCAGCTAGTTGACTCTTAAGAAATTCTTAAATTGTGTAAAAAATATTCTCTACCAGCTAGTTCTTTAAATTAGAACAAAATGGATTATAGAGGTTAATTGTATGATAGGGCAATGAATTATATATAAATAGGGCCATGTAGGAGCAGTTATTCCGAAATAATTTTTACATGTTTGGATAATAAATACTTACAGTTCCATTGCTTGTTGCAATGTTTCCCAGAAGTCTCTCCTCTGTCTATGATGCAGCTTCCTTCTGGAGTGAGCCTTCACAACCTTTTCATCAGGCAGGTGGTACACCAAATCCGCTTCTATGACGCAGTACCAACCAGATGGGACGTGGGTCATGAATGTTTTTACTATAGACGTTGTCATCTAGAATCGAGCTACATCATGAACATCTAGCTATATATATTATGGCTACGGGTTTTTTAGCTGAAAGTTAGCCTTTGACCACTACTTCATCTAATATAAGTGGTCTAATGTGAGTGGTTATATTGTTCTTGCCTTTATGTTTGTCAGGATATATCTGGAAGGGAAACTAACTCTTAAGGACAGCTGGTGGAAAACACTGAAAACACAAAATTCTCGACAGATTCTGTACCTGGACGGAAAAACCGGCCCTTATGGACAGGTGTAGCAATACACTACTGCTTCTTGACAGGTTTTTTTACCTCGAATGAAAACTGGCTCTTAAGGACAGCTCTATGAATACCCTGCTGATAAACGACATATTTTTTACCTTGAAGGGAAATTGACCATTAAGGACAGCTGCAGGACAACTGCTGATGCGCGACATATTTTCTCCCTAAACTAGCCCTTAAGGACAATTGCAGTCGCTAATAAGTGACATATTATCCACTTAAAGAGACTATTCATATGCATAGTTATAGTATACGTAGGCAGGGGTAATACACTCCTGATTTTACTTAGATACTTCTTTTGCCATATCCAACGTTTACTACCATGAATCTTATAATAATATAATTTAAAAGCCTTTTATTATTAAGAAAATTATTATTTACCTGTCTAAATCTAAATAATAATATCAATATATATATAAAAACATATATGCGTTAAATATATGTTTATATATATATATTGATATTAATGTATACCTATATACTTTTTCGGAATAATTTTCGATATTCTTGTCTGCTTGTCTAAATCATTGAGGCCTGGTTTTTAAATCAATTAATATTTGCTATTCCTAAGAATGAATGCAAACCCAAAAATATTAAAAAGAATGAGTATTGGATGTTAAATAAAAATAGATAATTTGTATTAAATTTGAACGCTTAACATTTTATCAGTCTGATAATTTTTATCTGATAACATAGCCTGTTATACAGATCTCTTTACTATTTACAATGGATTAAAGGTCCGTTTCAGAATATCCTAATAAAGTTTCGGATTGCTATGCAACACATAAAATAACTGAATGATAAAAATGACAGTTAACATGCAGCGCGTTTCAAGCTTTAACCGATGGATAGGCTAAATTGATGACTGTGAAACGCAAAGATAGTGTTTTATTTTTATTTATGCCCTCAACATTTTTAGTATTTTTTCACTTTAATAGAGTAATAAACATCAAATTTATGATTATTTTTATAGTATAAACTTACAGAAACTGTACTCCCAGTTGGGAAAGCAACATGTCTCCTTTTTCTTACAGCACTAATAGGATTCTTCACATTAGGACAAAAATCCACAGTAGTATTCAAACCCAGACACTTTTCTACCACTAGAAAAAGAACAACGTAAATAAAATTATTAAAACAGATCATTCTGCGTGTTTACTGAAACGTAACTAGAGTTGTGAGGTGTATACGTTATATTTGTGATGTCATGTTGGATGATAGACGATTTTGGATAAGGCGGAGTCTCCACTGAGCCAACGTGCGTAGGTCGTGATAGCCGCATGCAATGAAGTGAATCAAAAAGCATTAATGATGCATACTTAAACTTTATCGATCTAAGATTAACTTAAGCAATTTTAGATGCAAAATATTTACTTTATTAAAAAAATAGATGAGCATTTTTAGCTTTACGTTTACCTCCGTCTGATTTCATTGTGGTGTTATATTTTTAAAATACCTCTTAAGAAAAATTTAAAATAATCGTTTTCGTATAAAATATCTCACTCTTTATTCTCTGACATTGTTATATAAAGTATTACATCATCAATACTACTAAGTACCTAATACCATATATAAGTTTAAATCACTTATAATTTTGACCCATCGCAGTGTAATAAATTTAAGTTGAATAGTTAAACCATTATTCTGAAAATTTATGCCTAAGTGTGTGTTTTCTAAGCAGTTCTAAAATGGGTGTCTTTAATGAAATAGTGAGTAGGCATCTTCAATGCAAGCATGTCAACTCGATCTCTATCATCATCTACCGCGTAGCCCGACTACTAAATTTTACACACGAAATAGACTTACGTGTGTAAATTTAGTAGTTTCCACATTTTGATATTTGCATTAACGCATGCCCCGGCTATAGAGGTAAATGGCGCGGGTTCGAATCCCGCACATGACTATATATTTTCCTCTCGTAAATTTGTAGTTATGTAACATGGGGATTTATGTCTGAGTATGTGTTTTCTAATAAGCCCTTATTATTATGGGTTTAAGCAAGAGTGAGTGGGCATCTTCTATTTGACTTTGTTAGTACCATCATCAACCGCGAGATGGTGCTACTACCCTTTCCAAGTCTTTTACGGGTTTATATTATCAAAATTAATGTAACACTAATTTTTCATTTTTAATTAACATTTCCTAAGCAAGCTATCCCATTTTCAATATTTTATATGATATTAGATTCATTTATGTTTGGATACAAACGACTTGGTTGCATTTCATGCGAGCCATGAAAGCACAAAATGTGTATATAGACACGGCGTGTATGCACGTACCTTAACATCGTCAGCATGTTTTGCTCAACACACTGTAGGGAATAGTGTGGAATGAATTTAAGTCTTTTCGTATAGAGTGATTTGAAAAGAAAAGGGAGGTCTGTAATTTCATTACTAACCAAAGAGGTTTTCCTATTTTTCTGTAAAGCATGTTAAAATTAAGTTTAAGTTAAGTTACCACGAGTTTTGTTTGCATACATTTCTTAAAACAGACAGCATCAATAAAGGTATAAAGATTTGAATTACTTAATTTCTCATATGAAAATATTCCATTTACAAGATTTTTTTATTACGTACCTAATGTTTTTTTTATGCCTGATAGGTTAGCCTTTGACCACTATCTCACTTGATGGTAAGTGATAATGCGGTCGAAGATGTTGTTCAGGCTTACCTAGTATTACTGGCTCTTAAAGACAGCTGCCGGAACATACTGTTAGGTGCTTGGCGACAGATTTTCTACTTGAGGGTGGTAGCTAGCCAGGCGGGCATTCGCATAATGCCCTACCACCATGCTATAACGACTGCCATCCTAAGACAACAACCGGGACCAACGGCTTAACATGCCCTGCGAAGCACGGAAGCGCTCAGTAGTAATGTCACCAGCGGTCACCCATCCAACTCCTGACCGAGGCGGACGTTGCTTAACTTTGTTGATCGTTTCAGAATGGCTAAGCAATCTTCGCTACGAGAGCTTCAAATCTAAAGAGTAATATGATAATACTGATAATTCGCTTGCCTCATCGTAAAGTCACGACAGTCTATAAAAGTTACAACATTACCGCTCTCGTCTTGCTTGAACCAGACGTGCGCTCGTCACCCGGGGACGTCAGTTCTTCAGTCTCGTTTGCCACGTCACTTGCTACAGTACCTGTCACTCATAAGCACAGTACATATAGTCTAGTAGTCTGGTTGATGGCCGTGCACCGTCCCCTATGACGGTTAAAGAAATACGTTTGGAGCACGAAATTTCGGCGACACAGCCGATCCCCCGGTAGCTGAGTGGATGAAGCATCCGGCGCGAAATCGGAAGGTCGCGGGTTCAATTCCCGCCCGGAGCGAAACATTTTGTACTCCAATAATTTGTAAAATTTATGATTTTCGCTTAGTACGCGGTAGTACTTGTAATCATAATATTTAGAAATACAGTATATATACATAGTGTACTAGCGGCCCACCCCGACTTCGCACGGGTGTTCAACAAAACATTCAAAAATCTTAATTTCAACACTTATAAAAGTAGTTATTATGACATAACTGTTATAGTTAGACATATGATATTGTAGATATTGATGTCCTGTATAAAATTGAATTACATCACTTTGCTCTATTGTCAATCGTTTCCGCAGCGTATTTTTTTGGTATTTGGTTACGCGTTGGGTTATTTACCGAAGTTTTCATACGGATCCCTAACTTTTTTGAAAATATTCTATAACCTATGTTCATCGAGGATACTTTTTCAAATCGGTCCAGTAGTTTTTAAGTTTATTCGTTACATACAAAAATGCAAATATTTCCTCTTTATACTATTAGTATAGACTAGCTTTCCGGGCGCAGCTCCACCCGCGCGTATGTCAGTTATCGCGCAAAAACATTTAACCTCTTTTTGCGCAGTTGGATTAGTACTGATTAAGCTTGCACACTAACGCTTCTAGGCAGGATATCTGACACTGTTATGGCACTGATATAGACATACTGAAGGTTAAAAGGACTTCAGCGATATCTTCCTACCTTTATTCAACACTAATGGGGTCAATTCAATGTATAAAAAGGTCTTATGTCTTTTAGTACACAATAGATCAGAAAAACAGCACAAGGTTTTGACATTTAAGTTTTTTTATAAAAACAAATACCTATTTGAAAAATGTAATATGTATACGTTATAGAAAACATGTTGTTTTTATTATTTTTCAAATGCGGATGACTCTCCGTTAAGTATTTACGCCGTACTAAGGGTTTATTTAGTTTTTTAGATGTAATTTTGGATTATTTTTCCATCGAGAAAATTTTGAGTAATCGTGTTTCCAAAGTGTATGATTTATAGAATGAATCCTTAAATATAATATACATAACTCAAAATTAAGAAATAAAGATACAGCAAGGGATCAAACGAACCAAAATTACGTATCGCTGCCTCGGTGCAGGCTTAATAGAATTATGAACTAAATGAATAATAATAATAATATTTTGGCGGAGCAACTCAAGCGGCGCAGGTATGGAAACCTCGGATGGGTTACATATTTGAGCCGTTTGGTGTGACGTAGCTAGTAGGGATGTAGCTCATCGTATTTTCCAAAACTTATCAGAGCGCTTGGTCGATGTGTCGCGTGATTATAAAGCTGCCACCTATTTGGCTCAACGAAGAAACATTGCAATTCAACGAGGCAATGCTGTCTTTAAATTATGATACAATATGCGTTGGTTACAATTATCATCATCAGTTACTTTTTAATAGCTTCTAATAAATATTAAGAATTATACCGTAATATAAAGCTGTGTATTCACTCAAATAAACCTATGCAAATTCAATCGAATAAAACTGAAATACAATTTTATCCATTTCCGCGTCGGACAATGCAAACAGACATAAAAATGTGTCCAGTTTCCTTTCCGAAGTGTTTGCATTGTAAACAAAATGTGCGAATTGCTCTCGTGTAAAACCGTCCTTTTATTTGTGTACAAATGATTAACGTGCACGTAAAATTTTTAATTACGAGTCATTATTTTTTATAATTGTTTCAGAATTGCATTCGAATTCTAGGTTAAGCCTGTGATCACCTTCGACCACGTCATCCCTTATTATCAGGTGAGACAGTGGTCAAAGGATTGCATAAAAGAAATAAAATATTCACGTATTTTATAGCGTAAACTGTCTAATGTATGGCTCAAAGGCTTTGTAATAATTTACCAGAAAAAAATAAAAATTGTAATCCATCTAACTCTAAATGAAATGTTCAGAATATACTTATTCAGGATTATTATTACAATATAATCGATTATATAAATGACAATAAAACCTATGAATTATAACATTAAAATTTAACAATCTACTTTGCAATTTCTTCATTGACATTTATTTATTCACTGAAATAGCTTTCTACTCTGTTTATCACTGATTTATTGTATTTTTCATAAGATGGAATAATCTTTTTTTTTTATTTTATTTGCATGCATAGAATCACTGTCCTCTGTAATTATTTGCATCCCAATTGTAGCAAGGTTGTATAATGGTACTTTTATTTTATAAATGGTACATCATCACATACATTTTGCTTCGATCATAAATATATTTATGATCTAAGACATCTTGTAAGCAAAATCTCTGACTGACTTTGATATTGCATTTTATGTATGGTAACATTGAAAACAGATGGCGGTGTTATATCATAAAATAAAAACAAATATATACATTTAAATTGTTTCTTTTTATTATTTACATTTTTTATCAAAACATTATCTGATTATCAAAAATATATCTTCAGTCTTGCCTAGTAGGTCACATAATATGATATGGCGCTTAAGTATTTTTTTATTTCTTAAAACCATTATTATCTAACCTGGCAATTTTATATTCTACACTTCGACAGTCCGTCATAACATACTAATTTATTTTTGATATTATTTATGAAAGGTTTTAATTTTTTTCATACTATGAGGTGACTGACTAGCCGAACGCTTGAAAAAAGCTTTTACGCCTGTCCATTACAGATGCAGCATCGCCATATTCGTACTGCTTGAAACTACTTTGCGCTCGTCACTCCGAGATATTAATATTTATATCTCACTAGCTACAGTGGCCTTCACAACTAAACAGTAGTGCTATACACTGCTTTGGGGCAGGGAATCTGACACTGGTGTCGTATCCAACAAAAAGGTTTCTCTTTGAATAGACCTAACACGTGGAAGACGATGTATTGGAGACGACAAATAATTTACAAATTGTATTAAAGTGATAACAAAAAAAAAGGAAAATCTAAAAAGAGTACGGACCCAGAGTCTGTAGTGCAAAAGATTTAGTAATAATAAAAAAACTACATTTGGTAGACAGTGGTGTTGTTTTTGGACTGACGTGAAGGGGTTAGATGGTTCGAACCTTGTTGCGGGTATGAGCTTTACAGTATTGTGGTGCGTTATGGATTTTCTCCTAACTTGAAGTCAATTCACATTATAGGCATTCTAGCGTAAACAACATCTTCAAATACTTGATGTGTTAACCACTAGCTGGCTGTATTTAGACGTATTGGTCGAGATTGTCGACCTAGGTTTCGGATATATCCTATGCCCCACAAAAAGTAAGTTTACGTGTCAAAATCACGGCAATGACTCCGCATCACTGAAGAGACAATCTCAACTAATACACGCGAGTACTGCCGACTATAGCCGGTAATTGAATATGTCTCATAACAAAAGTCTTTGAATCGATACATTATCCCATGAGGAGCCGGGTTGGAATTGTTACCCCCCATTTCTTTCCATGGGTGTCGTAACAGGCGACTAAGTGAAAATACCATAGATTGGGATCGCCTTCTAAAGACACCTATCAGCCATGGGGATTTTGAGAAATCCCCTTAATGTTGAATACCTTGTTCAACGGCGGATGTTCCAGTTGATGTGATGATGATGATCTTCAAAGGCTACAGAAATAACATCAAATTCACATTTATACATATTCTCATCAGTATTTAACAACGTCCTAGAAAAGTTTGTCAAAGATTGAACCAACACAATCCAGAAATTATAAGAAGACCAATAATATTCTCATTTTAAGGAATGGTGAATCAGTCTTATCCATAGTAATGTCTACGCATTTCGATTCGTGAACGCTGCCGTGTTCAGTGACCCGGGATGTTGTGTCAAAGAATTAGAGCAAGACTGCTGTCTGTTCTCATTAGCTTAGTCACGACTTACACTTCTGTGGAATTTCTAATCTTTGCCATCGGAATTCTTACTCAAATGTGACTGAGTAAAGTGTTATTCAGCGTTTATAGAAAGGCCTTTTATAGAAAAATCTTTTATAAATTTTCATATTAAAATATACATTTTCGAGTTTGTATTATTTTTGTTTTGGCTTTAAAATAAAACTGTAACAGATTTTAGATGTGATAGATGTCAAAATGACAGATTATGGTGACAATGTTGGCTATGATTACAGATTCAGATATCTACTTAACGATTAGAAAAAATGCTAATGGATGCCAGAAGTGGCAGGTGAAAAAATAGCAGAAGCAAACCTTTTTACAATTTTCTACGCAATGGATTTATTTACAATATTTTAAAAAAACTAAAAAGTATTATCTCCGAAATAAATTTCAAAATAAATTGCTAAGTTTTTAAATGTATTTCTTTGAGAGTTAATCTGTTAGTATGGGTAATTAATAATTAAGATTAAATGCTCGGAAACGTACTTATTAAGGTTTTTTTGTACAAAGTGATAATTTTTCAATTATTATTAGATTCCGGCTTAGTTTGGGAAAGATTCTTCCATATTTTTTAGTATCAAATATTTTAAAAATATTCAAAGTAAACAACACACGTAAAGTTAGTAAGAAAATTGGGCGGAATAACGACGAATTTTTATTTTTTATTGTTATGAAATGTTTTTCTAAAATATTAATATATTGTTTAACTAAAATATTTTTTCAATGTATGTTTTATTATTATGTTATTTTTCTTTTTCGTTTGTAGTTGTTTCCATTAAAGTTCTTACTACTTTATGAGAGGTCAAATGAGTTAGACTTGACTCCGATTTTCAGTACGAGACTTTTCATACATTAAAATTTATCATTCATAAATATGATATTTGTAAAGAAAACACTACAACCAAGCAAAGAGTACCATTACCATAAACTAACCAAATAAAAAAGTAAATTATTTTTTTAAATAGGAATCCTATTCTCTCGAGTATCAGTATCGATTTGGTAAGTCCTGCTTTTACAAACAAAATCTTAAACAGACACACAAACTTACACGTTTATGATATAGATATCCACGTATATCTATATCATAATGTGTAAGTGTGTGTGTCTGTATAAGACTATAACATACGTGGGCTATAATATAGATATACGTGGAATATAATAAAGATAGATAGATAGAGATAGAAATGTCAACTGTTGAGAAGAAAGTGTTCAAAGTTTTCTTTGGGAGAGGTATTTTTTGTAAAGCTTGAATTTGGCATTCTTATCTTGCAAAAAGTGAAACAAAAAGTGTACAAAATGTTATCTCTTGATTGATAATAGCCGTAACAGGTATGTTGTTGGCAGTATCAAAATAATTACCTTCTTGAAGAACTCTTATCAGCCAGATCGTCCACTCAGCACAGCCTCCCCATTAAAGCTGCTTGGCAGGCGTCTTGCTGCCTACTTTCCGATAAGTTACCCTTAGTTGCCTATTACGTCACCCACGGGAAGAGACCCAAAATAACCCTTGGTGCGTATCCTACGCATTTTTGGGTATAGGCTGTATTTCAAGTTTCCAAGATTTTATATGTATTGCGCTTAATGTTAATTTAATATTGCAATATAAATGTACCTATATTGCAAAGTTTTATATCTTACAGACACAAAACTCCGACACTGCATAGTAATGGGACGTTTTGTGTATGCCCGTCTGGCTAGCTACCACCCTCAAGTATTAAATCAGTCAAAAATACCGTAACAGTGTATTGCGGCAACTATCTTAAGAGCCAACTTTGACCACATCATCACTTACCCTCAGGTGAAATTGAGGCTTGAACTAATCAACAACAATCAAGAACAAATTACATATGTAATTCACAGTAAATAACAAAGTACATAATGTTTAATACGAGTATATTATACTAATAAGATTAACTTTCATATGTAATATTAATATTTCAATTAATAATACTGATAATTTAAAGCCAAAATAAAATCTAAAAGAGAAACGGGGCAGTCGTTATTTTCTTCACAAAAATTTGGATTTGTAAATTCGCTGAAATCCTTCAGTTCTTGTCTGAATTCATCTTCATGCAGTGGGGCTCTGAAAGAAACAAAAAATATTACATGACTATTTTGGCTTATTATATATTTTGAGAACGCATCAGACCAATCAGATTACTGTATTAGCCAGATTGTCCATTGCTGAACATAGCTTCCCCGGCCGTTAGGGCGTTTGCCGTTATCCCCATGCTTGACTTGGAGTCTTGGAGATCGCAGTGTAAGATTTGCAATTCCTCAGAACAGACGCTGCTGCCCACCTTCCAGTATTTTTTTGTTAGTCGCAATCGACACCCACGGAAAAAAAAATAGGAGGTGACATTTTATTATTTTCCTTCAATGTTATTGAAGATTTGTAATTATTTTAGTTTAAACAATTACCTATTTATGGTTCCGTACCCAAAAGGTAAAAACGGGACCCTATTACTGAGAGACTTCGCTGTCCGTCCGTCCGTCCGTCGGTCACCAGGCTGTATCTCAAGAACGGTGATAGCTAGACAGTTTCACAGATGATGTATTTCTGTTCTGACTCGCACATGGCCAATTTTTTCATGAATAGTGTGAATATAGCTTGAAAGTTTTTAAACAAAGTAGGAGCGCCAGTACTGTTCCCGGCTTTTACAATTCCGGGTTATTAGAAATCCTCTTGTTTGAATGTTTGTAAAATCCGGTCCTCACCACACTCATACTTCAGTACTACATAAAAACAACATAAAAACGCTTCCACTATCAACACACAGGACAAATACAAGGAGATCTTTGTAAAAATTTGCATGAATTTCGAAATTGGTTTAGGTCATGTAAATAGCGACTCATAAAACTGCAACCAAAATGATTTGTGTTAAATACTAAATGCAGCGACCACTCCTCAGTGGAGAGATAAGGGCAAGAAGATGATGATGGGGACGAATACATAAGTATATTTATATCAAACAAATTTTTGTACAAAGTTCGAGTAATCGAACCCGCGTCCTCCTATATTGCATCGGATGCCTAATACCATCTCGGCCACCTGGGACTTGGAATTTCTGCCGCAATTTTGTGCTCCAATTGTATTACTTTAATCGTCATAGGGGATGGTGCGCGGCCGTCAACCAGACTACTAGACTTCATCCTCCGATATCGCTAAGCACGCGATAGTATATAATCATCATACATATATTTATCATTATATCAGTTATACATATATTTATTTACGTATAGAAGTCAAAACATCTCAAAGCACTAACTCGAATTGCAACGGCAGTCTCCACTTGTGCACCATGATTTTCATTTGAAAGGAAACTATTCCGAAATCAATTTAACTTTTGCCGCTGTGGTTCCTATCCAACTAGAATCGCCGAAGCTATTGAAGCCACAAAATCATATTGTTTCACGTTTTGTTGCAACGGCTACAATAATTGTGTTATATCGGAATCGGTTACGTGGTATTGACAGTGCAATTAATAATGAAAAGTCCGGTTAGATACGGTACGTTGATCAAATTAACTGTATTCAGGTTTTGTGTTTTCATTATTAGGACATTTCCTAATTAAGTACTGTTAACTAATTCGTATGCTAAGACATATTTGGTTAAGGCTGTCAAAGAATGGTTAAGTTTTATAAAACGGTTAGTACCCGTGGGCATACAGATATTTGAATGACAAACTAGGTGAATGGAACAGAAATAAAAAAATTACTTTTCACATTACAAGCTCGGAAAGTTTTTGTTTGATATACGATAATTGCATGCAAAAGTGCTGTATATTTGCTAGCGTGGAAAAGGTTTTTAAAATCAGATCCTATAAATGACAGTTACCAAATATTACCAATATATACAACATTGGTAATATTTCTTTAAATATTTCAGTTACCAAATATTGTCATTTACAGGATCTGATTCCACCAACTGGTCATTAATATTACCAATTTAACTTATGAAAAAAAGCATAGTAGACCACGGGAAGATGATAGAATCTGAGCCAGGAAAGCGTAAAACATTAAGGGTTGGTGATTGTCCAAAGATGGAAAACGCTCTTTACATGTGGTTCATGCAACAGCTTTATAAACACACTCCTATCTAAATTTATATATACCTACTCCCCTATATGGAGAAATTCTGAAAGCAACAGCAATCAAATTTTATAAAAAAATTACCAAATAAGATTTTGGCCAACGATGGATGGCTGGATAAATGTAAAAACGATTTAGTTTTATTTTATTTTTTATGTTTTTTTCTCTATAATCCAGTAATCCGAACATTCCAATAATCCGGCATGATTTACTTTTGATTTTTACGCGCCTGCCCAAAAAGGAGTTTTATGTTTACAGGGTATGCATGTATGTTTATGAGTTTATTGATTCCGCCATAACTTCTAAAAGGCTAAACCGACTTTAAAGTATGAAATATATTTAGATTCGTCTTAATAGCGCAAGTAAAACTAAGTACCTAGAAAAGTAAAAAAATACAAACTGGCAGATATTAGATGCCATATTGAAGCGCTCGTAGCGAAGTTTGCTTAGCCATTCTGAATCGATCAGCAAAGTTAAGCAACGTCCGCCGCGGTCATGAGTTGGATGGGTGACCGCTGGTGACATTACTACTGAGCGCTTCCGTGCTTCGGAGGGCACGTTAAGCCGTCGGTCCCGGTTGTTATCTCAGGATGGTAGTCGTTATAGCATGGTGGTAGGGCATTTTGCGAATGCCCGCCTGGCTAGCTACCACCCTCAAGTTGAAAATCTGTCGCCAAGCACCTAACGGTGTGTTCCGGCAGCCGTCCTTGAGAGCCAGTAATTCTAGGTTAGCCTGAACAACATCTTCGACCACATCATCACTTACCATTCATTACGGGTTTGGAAGAAGTTTATTTTTATCTTTTTTTTTTTTTTTTTTTTTTTTTTTTATGCCTGATAGGTTAGCCTTTGACCACTATCTCACCTGATGGTAAGTGATGATGTGGTCGAAGATGTTGTACAGGCTAACCTAGAATTACTGGCTCTCAAGGACAGCTGCCGGAACACACCGTTAGGTGCTTGGCGACAGATTTTTCAACTTGAGGGTGGTAGCTAGCCAGGCGGGCATTCGCAAAGTGCCCTACCACCATGCTGTAACGACTGCCATCCTAAGACAACAACCGGGACCGACGGCTTAACGTGCCCTCCGAAGCACGGAAGCGCTCAGTAGTAATGTCACCAGCGGTCACCCATCCAACTCCTGACCGCGGCGGACGTTGCTTAACTTTGCTGATCGATTCAGAATGGCTAAGCAAACTTCGCTACGAGCGCTTCAAATTCTGGCCGCTGTTCCTCCCGTGATGAAATTGGGATGAAAATTATCCTTTGTCCATAGTTATCACTTAACACATAAAGTTGTAAATGCGTAGCAAATATTTGTTTGAGTGTATTCGTTGGCACTCACTTCTTGAACGGCTGAATAGATTTTGATGAATCTTGGTTATTATTTGTTATTTCTTAGGTCCTAGATATAAACTAAGAATCAAATATACATATTTGATTTAGTAGAATAAAAAATTATATTTATTTATTTCAATTGCTTAAGTAATAACAGCCAACGCAAACACATATATTAAGCCATCAAGATAGCATCCGTATATAGTAAATATAATACCAATTTACTAACATAACTACTACATTCACTATTAAATAACCTATAATTACAACATAATACACAGACAACAGTTTAACTAAAATATTAGTGTTCATCACACTTACGTGAATATGGCCCGAAGAATATCGTGAACGAGGGACTTCCCCGGCGCAGCGAGGTACGTTTTAGCCTCGCAGATACTTCGCAATACGCATGATCTGCCGTTTATGTTGTGCCTGAAAAAATAAGTATTATTATAAAGTTAACATTATATTGCAGTAAGTGTTTCAAGCACAGTATATTTAGATTTTTTTTGAAGCAGTGATAGCTCAGTGGCTTTGGCTATGGACTGCCGCGCAGCAGGTCCATGGTTCGAATCCCGCCGCGGGCTTGAGCTTCACCGCATGGTGGAAGGGCATTTTTGTGAATGCCCGCCTGGCTAGCGACCACCCTCAAGTTGAAAATCTGTCACCAAGCACCTAACGGTGTGTTCCGGCAGCTGTCCTTGAGAGCCAGTCATTCTAGGTTAAGCCTGTCAACACCTTCGACCACATCATCACCTACCATCACGTGAGATTGTGGTCAAAGGCTTACCTATCACCAATAAAAAAAAAAAAAAGATATAAGTTAGATATTAGAAGCTAAAATTAGTACAAAAAGACCAACGCACCAAGTCTAACATGAATTTCAAAAATATACGTAATGATATTTGCAGAAAATAATTTCCAAAGAATCAGGCATATTAATATAGACATATAATGTTGGATTCGAGTAACATACATTTTACAAAAAATAATAAACAATACTAAGGCTAGGAAAACTGATTTACGTATGAAAAATACCAGTTTCAACGCACCTGGAACTTTTGCATGGTGGAAGGGCATTTTGCGAATGCTCGCCTGGCTAGCTAGCTAGCCATCCAATAAACGGTGTGTTCCGGCAGCAGTCCTTGAGAGCCAGTAAAATTATAAGCACGTGAGACTGTATGTTTCAGGTTGACGGGCTAAATGCAGTTCGTAACTTCTGACGAAATACGTTACAGGCAGAAGATACCGCTTAACATCATTTGAGTCTAGTGCTTGTTTCGTCACAATACCATATAAATAACCTTTATTATTGTGTACTGTATCAGCCGTATTGTCCGCTGCTGAACATAGCCTCACTCGTTATGGGGGGTTTGCCATAATCCCCGCGCTTGGCAGATGTCTTGGGGATCGCAGTGTGAAATATCAGTTCCTTAGAAAGCGCTGGTACCCATCTTCTGGAGTGATATATATATAGTCGCCTCTTACGACACCCACGGGTAGAGATGGGGGGTGATATTCTAGCCCGGTAGCCCACTACTACTACTAGGGTAATATTGTTTAGTACTGATATATTAAATATCATTCGGGTAATAGGAGTTAATAAGGACTTTTTTTTTTTTTTTTTTTTTTTTTATGCCTGATAGTTTAGCCTTTGACCACTATCTCACCTGATGGTAAGTGATGATGTGGTCGAGGATGTTGTTCAGACTAACCTAGAGTACTACTTACAAGTCAAAAGCGGTTTTTATCCTCTCCCAAAACTCTCTTTTCTGCTTATGATGCTGTTTTCTTCTGTAGAACTGGTTGTAAGTCTTTTCATCTGGTAATGGATAGAGTACATCGATTTCTAGAGCGATGTTCCATCCGGCGGGAGCGTGGGTCATAAAAGCTTTTACCAGAGATATTGTTAGCTGAAATAAAAAGATGTTCATATTGTTGTTTTATGCATTAATGTTTATTTTTTTACTGACATGTTTTCAGCAAAACATTATTATGAAGGGAAGTATGTGTGTTGTACTATTTTTTTATAACTGTTAGTTTAGACCTTGACATCCACCTGACATATTGTTGAATTATGATGTATTCAATAATATAGAAACGTAATATCTTCACATTTTAAATACCAAATGTTCAAACTCGTTGAAATTTTGCGTACATGTTCTTCAGTCCAATAACTATGCTTCTGCCAGTTCGTCTTTTAGATTATTTCTATATGTGAAAATAAGAATCCCCATATGTTTTCATATTAATTTTGAAAATACATATATTACGTATTACGTAAAATTGGCAAGCCATAGCATAGCATATTTGACTCAAGGACATGCAAGCAATATTTCAATGAGTTTAAGCACTTCAAATATGACGAACTATGTTTGTATTAAAAGCGCTATGAATGAATACACTTCCTTTAATAGAGAGATCAACAAATAAAAAATAAAACATTATTTATTCGTAGATGCGAACCACAATTAACTTACGATAACATTGCTATTATCAGGAAATGTCAAGTGTCTCTTTTTCCTCACAGATGTTAAATCAGTTTTCACATTTAAACACTCATTGTAACTTAAATTTTCTATACACTCACACAGTACCAACAAATAAAACAGTAACACAACTGGCAACATTATCGTTTTACTTCCTCAAACATTAAAAGCCATACATTTGGCGTGTAAAAGACATGCTTTTCAACTATTTAAGGGTTATTCCAGTTATATAGTATTTATTACTGAAATGAAATAATTATATATAGTAAAGGAGTATCAAGCTATATATATAAAAAAATACTCATTAAGTGAAGCACGATCTACATAAGTGCCTCTAATAGTGACAATGCAGTGCGATGTTATGGTCAATATATCACAAAAGCTAGAATGCTGTCGTGTTGTTAGTCACTATTGAAGGTAGACAGTAGTTATTAAAGTTGTGAAACTCACGTGGTTGTGTACTGTTGATTAACTGTAAGGCGTTTGACAGGACTAATATGGAATGGACGTTTTTAAAATGACATCGACTTATTTGATTTACGTCTGGGTTATGATTAACTAATAAGGAAATATGGATAGTTATTGCGAATGTTTTCAAAGTAATATTAAATAAACTGGCATTTGGTGCTTTCATATGTATCGGTGTCAAGTTATTATTTCGAATAATTAATTCAATTCCCATGCATATGGTTGAAAATTGAAACAATAGAAATAACAAGATGAATGGATGATATCGTCCATTGCGGACGCTAAGAGTCATCACTGCTTTGTACAGGGTCATTTGAGTCAACGCCTACGATAATGGCCATCCTCAGTGTCAGTACCAATTATTTAATTTTTATTCAGGTAATTGAGTATTTAGAATTGAAAATTGCATGCCCGAAGTTGATGATGTAATTGAAATGGAGGGTATAGTAATAATATTAAATCTATATCTTATATATCCATTCTAATATGATTAAAAAGGTAATAGGTATTGATAATCAAGATCTGATCCATCAAAAAGGTATGCGCAGTCATACATATTCATAACATACGCAGGCCTGATCTTTTTTCTTTATTTGTATGTTGATTATAAAGATATTGAAGATGTTTATTTTTGTATCTATTGAGACTAATTCTATAGTCTCTTTTCTGATATCTTGGTCAATTAACATTTCTGTTGAACAAGTTCTGTTGCTGTTCTGTTGGCAAAACAAGGAAGTCTCAACATCATCATGAAGATGTTATTATATTGAATACGTAAGTTTTATCTAATAAAATTTTTGGAACTACCAATTTTAATATTGAGGAATGCAAGAAATTTTGGATTACTGCTTAGTAATTTAATACAGTACATTATCATTATAATGGCTGTACATTGTGGAAATGATTATGATTACTTAGTTTACATATTGCCATTTAACGGATACATCTTTTAAATTTTGAAGAAACACTTATTACTTTGTCGCAAATAGTATTTTTATGTGTGTTTTATGTGAGTTATAAACCTATCTGGCCCCAAGAACCTCCTCCATGGGCAGATGACTATAGTTATGCAGAATTTATTATCATCAGCCCCAGCAATAATACTTGCAGTGGCAGAAAGTGACATCTATATGGTTTTCAATCCTCCTATGTCGAAAATAAAGTGTCTGTCTTAGATCAGAGACACACCGATTTCCATCTTTTTTACCCATATAACTATAGTGATAATATTAGATCAGATGTAGATCAGGTACAAACTATTTATCACATGAAAAAATTGTACTTAAATAACAAACACATTTCTATAAGTTGAGTGAAATAGGATAAAAAAAACATATGATCCAATTTTTACATTAGATACTTTTTTGTATATGTTCGTGTATGTTTAGTTCACTTATCTTCAATTGACCAGAACATCAGAATGACCAGTGATGGGCTGAATTGATATATTTGAAATATGTAATGTGGTTACTCCTTGGCACAGCAAAACACGTGTGATATTAACTATTCTAGAATAGCAAAACCACGGGTAGGGTAAGCAATACATATGACTTATCCACATCTTTCCAACGGTGTCTTTATTTTATGTGAGCCAGTGCAGTGTATGTTTAACAATTTATAAATTTGATGTATTTATGTTTCTTTATTTCCACATCTTGTTAGCAGTTCTAGGATTACAGAGCTTCTTGTAGAATAATAATCTTAGCAATAATTTAAGAAAGAGTTGTTTTTTTTTATGGGATAAATAGAGTATTATTTGGGGACATTAAAAATAACATTACTAAGAAACATAACAAATAAACGTTTACAAAGGGTGGTCTTATTGCTTAAAGCAAATTCTTCCAGACAACCGATTTGAAAAATCGTATAGGACGGAAATCGAGCTGCCGGCTCTGGTGTAAGTGATCACCATCGCGCACGAACATCTGTATTATCAGAGGTCTCGAGGATGCGTTACCGGCCTTTGAGGTGGGAATAGAAAATGTATGATAAATGTATTTTCGAAGTCAAGAGTTTGTATTGTGATGATAGCAACTTAGTGAATGACTTAATTATAAATTTATTACCCTGTATCAGCTGGAATGTCCACTGTTGAACACAGCCTCCCCATTTAAGGGGAGTTTGCCAAAATCCCCACGCTTAGCGTACGTCTCAGGGATCGCAATATAAGTTATCAGTTCCTCAGAAGGCGCTTCTGTCCACCTTCCGGTAATTTACCTTTAGTCGCCACTTACGGCACCCACAGGCAGCGACAGGGGTAATTTATTATCCAATTAAGGCCCTTTTTTAGTCAATCAGTAGGCAAATTTAGCGTCCGAGAGTTGCGGGCTATTGACACTACGCAGCGTTGCGCTCTAGTCGCACAGCGCGCGTCAGGACTCACGTCGCTCGCTCGATGTCCCCAGCCGCACGCTATTAGCGTCACAGTGTAACTTAAAAAGTTGATCAACTGTAGGTATCGTAGCTACTAAATCCAGAACTGCATCTAAATAATTATTTTGTTCTGGTGAAAATTTTTATTCGCTTATAGAATAAAAATATTCGTTTCACACTAAGTACCTATTTTTATTAGATTTTGTTCGGACACATTGTTTTTAGGGTTCCAAGCCCAAAACGCAAAACGGAGCCGTATTTATGAATGCCCGAGTTTTGTCTGTATGTCCGTCCGTAAGTCATTGGGATTTAGCTCGTAAATGGAATGAGTAACAAACCTGAAATTTTGATATATTGTGTAGAAAGTTTACCGAAACAAAAGATGAATAATACACTAGACTTTATTTATTTTATTATTTTTGTTACCAATATGAGTAAGGTAGCTGAAAAAATGCATACTGGTATGTGGTCGCGCGTAGAGTATATGTATAGTTGGTATAAAATAACTTGCCAAAGTTGAAAATAGAGTATTTTAAATAAGCATGGTACCGACTTTAACAAGTTATTGCATACTTTTCAATGATTAGTGTACCTACCTATGTTTTTCTGGAGGGGTTAATTCCTGGAATTAATTTTTCAACGTAATCCAAGTGAGGAAAGTTCAAAATAAAATCGATATCTAGGTTGTGCTGGGCGTCATTATTCCCAATATGTATTTATTTTTTCAATGTCGTCTGCCAAGTGAATAAAAGTACTCCGATTTGGCTAAAAATTGATATCTAGGTTGTTGTATACGTTATTATTCCAAATTCGGAATTTGTATAACGATAACATCTGCCAACTGACAAAAGTTACTTCTATTTAGCTGAAAATGAAAATCTAGGTTGTTCTGGACGTTTTTATTCTGAATTTGGAATTGATTTTTCGTAGTCGTCTGCCAAGTGAAGAAAGTTACTCTGATTTGGCTGAAAGTCGACATCTAGGTTGTGCTGGGTGTCATTATTCCCAATTTTATTTTTGCAATGTCGTCTGCCAAGTGAAGAAAAATACATCTGATTTGGCTGAAAATTGATATCTAGGTTGTTGTAGACGTTATTATTCTAAATTTGGAATTTGTATAACGACGACTTCTGCCAAGTGAAAAAAGTTACTTAGATTTGGCTGAAAATCGATATCTAGGTTTTTCTGGACGTCTGTATTTCAAATTTGAAATTTATTTTTTGGAAGTCGTCTACCAAATGAAGAGAGTTAGTCCGATTTGGCTGAATATCGATATCTTGGTTAACCTGGGCGTCATTATTCCGGATTTGCATTTATTTTTCAACGTCGTCTGCAAAGAAAACAAAAAATTTCAACTTGACCGATTCAAATTTAGAATTTTAATTTTTCAGCCAAATCATTTTTCAGCCAAATTGGAAGACCTTCTTTCACTTGACAGACGTCTTCGTAAAACGAATTCCAAATTCAGAATAAAAAAGCCCAAAGCAACCTAGGTATCGATATTCAGCCATATTGGAGTAACTTTTTTACTTGGCAGACGTCATTAAAAAATAAATTCCAAATTTAGAATAATGACGTCCAGAACAACCTAGATTTTGAATTTCAGTCAAATCGGAGGACCCTTTTTACTTGGCAGAGTAACAAATAACAAATTCAGAATAAGAACGACTAGAACAACCCAGATACCGATTGGTAGCTAAATCGATGTATCTTTCTTAACTTTGCAGACGTCATCGACGAACAAATTCCAAGTTTGGAGTAAGGACGTCCAGAAAAACCTAGGTATCAATTTTCAGCCAAATCGGAGTAAATTTTCTCACTTGGCAGATGATATTGAAACAATAAGTCCATATTGGGAATAATGATGTCTAGCACAACCTTGATACCAATTTTCAGCCAAATCGGAGTAACATTCATCACTTGGCAGGCGTCATCGAAAAATGAATTCCAAATTTGGCATAATGACTTCCAGAAAAACCTAAGTATCAATTTTCAGCCAAATCAGAGTAACTTTCTTCACTTGGCAGGCGTCATCGAAATATTAATTCCAAATTTAGAATACAGACGTCCAGAAAAACCTAGATATCGATTTTCAGCCAAATCGGAGTAACTTTATTCACTTGACAGACGACATCGAAAAATGAATTCTGAATTTGGCATAAGGACTTCCAAAAAAACCTAGGTATAATTTTTCAGCCAAATCGGAGTTACTTTATTCAGTGGGCAGATGATATCGAAACAAGTATTGACTGCAAGTTATTTATTTTCGCTAAGCGATTTATCGTTACATTGAAATTAAAACTGCAATGTAATATATATTTATGAAATTGTTTTATAAAGGTCTTCATTCTGATACTCCACTCGATGGGTTTGGAAGAAAAATTTTTTTTTTACCTCACAATATTGGGTCTGAAATCCGCCAGTTTGTTTTTCATTTTTTTTTATTTACCTAGTGTCACTTGGGTTATCAAGAGATATCAAACGATATCTCTTACATAAAAATCGGTCAAGCCGTTTAGAAGTTATGGTGGAATAAATAAACTCACAAACATACATACATGAACCCTGAAAACATAACTCTCCTTTTTTAGGCAGTCGTGTAAAAATAAGTCCATTTTGGGAATCATGACGCCCAGCACAACCTTGATATCAATTTTCAGCCAAATCAGAGTAACTTTATTCACAAAATTTCTGGTTCTCAAGGACAAGGACACATAGCGGTACACACTGATAAGTGCTTGGCGACAGATTTTCAACTTGAGCGTGGTAGATAGCCAGGGACTCATTCGCAAGATGCCCTGCCACAATGCAAAATTAATGGTTCTTAAGGACACATAGCGGTACACACTGAAAAGTGCTTGGCGACAGATTTTCTTCTCGAGGGTGGTAGCTAGCCAGGCGCGTATTCGCAAAATGCCCTACCACCATGCAAAATTAATGGTCCTCAAGGACACATAGCTGTACACACCGATAAGTGCTTGGGGACAGATTTTCTTCTCGAGGGTGATATCTAACCAGGCCAAGTTTTATAATATATATTACAGTAGGATATTTTGATTGAAATAATATTTCATATTACGAAAATACCCAAACTTATCGGTAGTTGCATCGGTTAATTTTATTATGTGGGTAGCCAAGCGGTAACCTTTATCAAGCGGCCTTCTAATGCTCTCGTGACCTCCCGATTCAGACAGCTATAATCTGTTTCCAAAACCATACTATACTTTTATACTATGGCGCGTGAAAACAATGCCATCGAGAAAGTTTTTTTTTTTTATTTAGGGAGAACATACATGTTGACTGCCGCTGTTGGCTGTTCAACTCCATCGTACTTTGCATTTTTAATTAATTTTTTAACTTATTTCTAGGACGTCATTGACCGGCAGAATTTTGTTGGAGAAAACGACACGCGTCCTACCTCGATGACGCCTAGGCGGGCACTAAACGGAGTGCGTGAGAGCTTGAATCGTTAGATTTGTAGTTTTTTTTTCTTGTTAAAAAACTATAGCTGAATTAGAAAATGTGGCTTCATACGTTACTAATAAATAACAAGCTCTATCTATTGGTATAATTTCCACATGGTTTGATGATAGTATCTTTTAGTTCTAGTCATTTAAAAACCGAAATGGTGTCATGTTTGATATTTTTTTTTATCGAAGAAATTGTTCATAATCACGTTTTCGGCTTCATACGATCCTGGAGAGTATGTTCAATTTTATGTAAATCATTTTATTTAATCTAAATTTTCAGTGCTATTTGAGTTACAGATTTTAAAAAATGTTTAAAATAACTACAACAGGCCCTTAACAATAAAACATAATCTTATCACTGAGTTTATGATGAAATTACAGGTATATGAGACTTAAAAACTATGTTTCAAGGTGACGGGCGCAGTGCAATTCGTGACTTGTGACGAAATGCATCTGTTATAGGCAGAGGTTAGTCAGTGGGCCTCAAGCTTGTTCCGTCGCAATAAATAAAAAAAAAACCGTATGTCCATCCTACCTGTATAACATTTATATTAAATGACTGACAATATGTTTTTCGATTTCGATGTGCTTGTAGTGGAGCTTGCCTAGTCACCGTTAACCAATCAAATAGGTTTACCAACGTTTGCGGCGGCCATCACTTAGATCGGTGACCGCTAGTTGGATTTACTTTCCAGCGCCTCCGTAGTACTGAAAGCGTATTTAGCCGTCGGTTCCAGTAAGTATCATTCGAGTTCGATGGCGAGGATTATGGAAGGTTTAAGGGCATTGCCCGCCCACAGCTAGCTACTTACCACCCTTGAGAAGGAAATCTATCACCAAACACCTAACCGGATGTTTCGGAGCTCCATGAGGCCAGGAATCCTAGTTGTACAACATTGGAGACCGCATGATCACTTATCATAAGGTGAGAAAGTGGATTAAAGTTAACCTATCAGATAATAATATAAAAAAGGCATATTTTTTGTTCCGAAACGTAGCGGAGTTCGTGATGAATTCATAGAATTCATCCCATTCCGTCAATTACATTACCACCTCATTTCACATTTTGCCACTGTTTTTGGTTCCTTATGAAATTCAAATATAAAACAATCACCGCATCTCATTTCTTCTGGATCTTTCGTTTTTGACGCTGTCGACCCTGAGCTCTCCTAGTGAACGGATGTTCTCACCTTCTTTACTTTACTTTTTACTGTATAGTTCTTAGAAAATACACTAACAAAGTAGACGTAAATTAATTCATTATTGAAAGAGTGATTCCGAAGAGTCTCGGTTGCAAGTATGTCCAAATTTCCGCATTTTTGGTTGTGCTCATTTACAGGCCACATTTTACAACAGATTTTCGTGTAATTCTTTGGACAGGTTCGATAGTTAAATAGATATTTTTGTCGATTTAGTAGGGAAATTTTCAAACCTCCTCCGTTTTGAAAATGACCCAAAAACTAAATCGACAAAAGTAAGGGAGTGGAAGCGCAGCATGGTGCGCCGCGACAGATTACATAAGAGCATTTTTCAAATAAAAATATTGAATATCCCTGACCTGTCAGTTTGACAATGACATTTCTTTGTTAACATTTTTATCTCGAATTAAAAACCAGTAGGTACAAATGTACTTAATATTATTTTAGTATTGATCGGAAAAACTAAGATAGAGCTAAGCGTCATCTGTAGATACATTCTTAATTCCACAATACAAATTATAAATATAAAGTAAGTAACGTATAACAATAACTTAACGCTTTTTATAAACTTGGCTTTGCATAGAAATAGAAAACAACGCGGCGGGTATGCAAGAATTGAGAGATCAAAGATGGCAGGCAGATGTACGCATGGCACTAACGGACTGGTGACCGGGTGACTGACAGTTTTATGAATTAACTTTACTTACGTTCCATTGTACTGTGATAGCTTGAGTAGTATCACGGTAATACTATCTATATAATATTTATCACCGTAATATTATCTTTATCATATTACCGTTGTAGTATCCTGAGTATATTTTTTACGTTTATTTAAATAACAACAAGTAAACAATACACTTAAAAAAAAAACTCTACTCACACTATCAATCTCAGGCGTTCTACAAGCTATGAATTGCTATACTACATGTCACAGATAATGATGATCTGTGAGTCGTGTTAGAGAGTGGTTCAATGTAGTCCCTAATAATTATATAATACTCTGTGGCAAAGTCGATTTTTATCTACCCACGAATCAAAATATTGACCATTAACTTTTAGTGTGTTGGTAGAACTTACATCAGTTTTATATCAGTCCCATTTCACGCTCGACAGAACCGAAGTTTGTGCCAAATAAGAGATAGGTGCAGACGTCTAGACTGCCCTTAATCTTTCTCTCGCCAACCGTGAGACCAACGCCATAAACAATAACTACACCTACTTTAGTTTCTACATTAAACTGTGACTCCATGGGGAGCAAAACTATGCGATATAGCTAGAGTTAATGAGATTATCGTATGCTATCCTACTGCGAAAGTTTGTGAGTGTGTTTATATATTTGTTAATTTTTCACCCTCCAACGGCTGAATAACTTCTGATGAAATTTGGTATGAGTGTAGATAACACCCTGGAATAACACATAGGCTACTTTTTTTTCCAAAATAGTATAGTGTTCCCATGGGATAAGCAACGATCTGTAATATATTTGTTTGCTAGTATCTTAATGAAGCTGACAACGAAATATTGCCATCATATGATTGCATGATCTATTATCACTTATATATTTGTAAACAGCTAGAATTTTAAATATTTTTCATTTCAAATTTAATTGGACCTTTTAACACTGCAAACTTTAAGCACGTCTCACCGACTAATGGTTAACTTAGAATATTAACTAGCTCTAAAATACAGATGCTGCATCGTGCGTTGTACATATTTTAAATCTATGACACGATACTACAAATTTCACACTTCAAATCCCACCACGTACTAGCTCTTTCTATGACAAGTCTTACACTGTTCAAGCTGCCTATGGAATTCTCTACCTATCTCAATAAAACGTGCATCTTCTTTGGACCAAATAAAAAAGGTTCTATCTGCCATATAACGCTTTTCATTATAAACTGAGATATTGCTTATTTCTGTGTTATAAGTATATATGTTTGTATCATATATATTTATGTAAATATTATATTTAAGCAGTGATAGCTGAGTGGCTTTGGCTATGGACTGCCGCGCAGCAGGTCCATGGTTCGAATCCCGCCGCTGGCTTTTGAGCTTCACTGCATGGTGGAAGGGCATTTTTGCGAATGCCCGCCTGGCTAGCGACCACCCTCAAGTGGAAAATCTGTCGCCAAGCACCTAACGGTGCGTTCCGGCAGCTGTCCTTGAGAGCCAGTAATTCTAGGTTAGCCTGAACAACATCTTCGACCACATCATCACTTACCATCAGGTGAAATCGTGGTCAAAGGCTAACCTATCGAGCATAAAAAAAAACAATCCGAACCGCATGCTGGGCAACCTGAGTGGTACTGTACTTTGGACTGCCCTAGACCTGCAACGCCGTCCGATTTGTACGTGTCAGCTTTGGTGCTGTTCATAATATTTTGTAGTATTGTACGGCAATATAATTCACTTGACGATAATAGTTATCCAAACGACATAGTAGAATCAAAGAAGATCTATGAGTTTTATTTTTTTATTTTTATTTTTTTATGTTATTGTGACGGAACAAGCTCGAGGCCCACCTGATGTTAAGCCTGATGTTAAGTTAACTAACCTCTGCCTGTAACAGATGCATTTCGTCACCGTCAAGTCACGAATTGCACTGCGTCCGTCACATTGAGACGTAGTTGTTAAGTCTCATGTTCCTGTAACTTCACTGGCTCTCAAGGTCTGCTGCCGGAACACACCGTTAGGTGCTTGGCGGCAGATTTTCGACTTGAGGGTGGTCGCTAGCCAGGCGGGCATTCGCAAAATGCCCTTCCACCATGAGTATTCTGAACTATTATTAAAACAACCGTTATTTTTATTTTGACGCGTCTGATTAGTAAACATTTGCACACTTTTAAGCATAGATTTTGGTCTTTAGTTACTTTAAGATGTAAAAAATCTTACTTAATATTAACTTATTACAATTATCAAATATTAATATTAACTCATTAACATTTGATATGTGCAGGAAGATGGTGACGATTATTTTTTTCTTTATTTTAAATATGCTGTGAACTGATAGGCAAGCGTTTGACCTCTATCTCAACTGACGGTACGTAATGAGTGGTTGAAGATGTGGTTCAAGTTTACCTAGAATTACTGGCTGTCAAAGACAGCTGCCGGAATAGTTAGGTGCTTGGTGACAGCTATTCTACTTGAGGGTAGTTTGCTATCATTCAAAGGCAACAACCGGGACCGATGGCCACATATAGCACGGAAGCGCTCAGTAGTAATGTCACTAGCGGCCAGCCATCCAACTCATGACCGCAGTGGACGTCGGTTGAAGTCGACTAAGCAAGCTTCACTACGAGAGCTTCAGTCCTAGACCACTATTGGCATTACTGCTGAGCGCTTCCAAGCTTCGGAGGGCACGTTAGGCCGTCGGTCCCTGTTGTTGTCTCAGGATGGCAGTCGTTATAACACGCAGCATGGAGTTAGGACATTTTGCGAATGCCCGCTTGACTAGTTACTACCCTCAAGTAGAAAATCTGTCGCTAAGCATTTATTATACTTAGCGACAGATTTTCTTTAATTTATTATACTTAGCGCTTAGCATATATATGTATATATTTGCGAATGCCCGCCTGGCTAGCGACCACCCTCAAGTAGAAAATCTGTCGCCAAGCACCTAACGGTGTGTTCCGGCAGCTGTCCTTGAGAGCCAGTCATTCTAGGTTAAGCCTGTTTCGACCACATCATCACTTACCATCACTTGAGATTGTGGTCAAAGGCTTACCTATCAGCAATACAAAATATACACATTGTACACTAATTTGGTTTCCAAAAATAAAATGAAACAAACCACTTGTAAACAGAGCATTTTATTCAATATCATATAACTGCATGCCATGTAGATCTTCACAGCCCGGGTAGAGAGTTCCACAGGCACCATTGCCCCCGTGGGCCTTGTCGTACTGTTTGTGATGGTCCTCTTCGAATTCGCGACCTTTTGGTAATCTGGAATTATTGTAGTTTGCCTTTAGGGACGGGAAATGGTTGAACAATACATAGTACAAAGGGGAAACGTGTATATGAATATGAAAATGGTTGTGGAAATTTTATTGTTATGCGTTAGTATATTTTAGAGAAAAACGTATACAAGGTAATGTATATGTTTTCTGTATGTTGATCCATGAAATTACAGGTACATGATACTTAACAACCTTAAGTCTAAGGATAGTGGGCGTAGTATGGTGACATCTTGTGGCGAACTGCATCTGTCATAGGCAGAGGTTAAGGGGGCACCGACTTTTTAGGCGCACCGCGTATGTGTGCGTGTGTAAGGCACGCCAACAGCATCCGTCCCCGTCCGTCGGCCAAAGAATTACAAAAGCGGACAAAGCATCGCGGCTCTGGCTAAAATAGCCGGAACGTGCGTGAGTTTAAGTATTTCCTTCTTATAATAAAAACAAATACCTATTTGAAAAATATAATGTGTATACGTTATAGAAAACCACGTTGTTTTTTTTTTATTAATATACTGATGACTTTCCGTTACGTATTTAAGCCGTACTAAGGGTTTATTTCGATATTTAGATATAACTTTGGATTTTTATTCTATCGAGGAAACTTAAAGTAATCGTGTTCCCAATGTGTATGATTCATAGAAAGAATCCTTAAATATAATATATATTAATTGCAAAACTTAAAATTAAGAAATAAGGATACAGCAAAGGATCAAACGAACCACAATAACGTATTACTGCCTCGGTGCAGGCTTAACACTTAAGACGCTGGCAAGCGCTAAATAGCTTTAATTGAACAGATTTTTAGAAAAATGTATTTAGTTAGTAGCTGTAAGAAAATTATATATTAATCTTGATCACACTATCTAAGGCGAAGAAAAGCCACGTTTACACCTTTCCTCAAAATCTTCTCGATAGAATAAAATTGCAAAGTTGGCTCAAAATTACGCTTGTATCGTAAATATCATAATTATTTACGTATTAATATGTATGAAAATATATTAATAAAATAGCCAAACCTTATCAAGTGGAACAAGAAAAGTAACATTTTCGATTTACGTTACTAGTTATTTTTATTATGTTATAGTGAGGGAACAAGCTCGAGGCCCACCTGATGTTAAGCGGACTATCCTCTACCTATAACAGATTCATTTCGTCACAAGTCACGAATTGCGCTGCACCCGTCACCTTGAGACATAGTTGTTGTGTCATGTGCCTGTAATTTCACTGGCTCTCAAAGGTTGCTGCCGGAACATACCGTTAGGTGCTTGGCGACAGATTTTCTACTTGAGGGTGGTCGCTAGCCAGGCGGGCATTAGATAAGGGCCAGTAAACCTGAGTATTTGATATGAATTTCAGCTTGATAAATATACGCGTCCCTGAGAAAAAAAAATGTTTAGGTTCGGAGCCCTAAAAACGGAACCAAAATATACTAATAATAATAATAGTCTTCACAAGTGACACACTGCACTGCACCCGTCACCTTGAGATATACATATCAAGTCCCATGCATGTGTCTGTGGTTTGACTGGCTCTGAAGGACTGCTGCAGGAACAGAATGTTAGCTTGGCGACAGATTTTCTACTTGAGGGTGAAAGCTTACCAGGCAAGGCCAAAATGCTCTTCTACCATATGGTGAAGCTCAAATAAACCAGATGATAGAGTAACTTGTTTTTTTTTTTGTTTATTATTTCATCACTTTCCATCAGGAGAAAGAGCGGTCAAATGAAAAAAAACTACTACAGTCTCCACAGCCCTATTTTTAAATTGTTATTTAAATATTTTCTTAATAAATCAAAGAGGACTTACGTGAACGTTGCTCGTAAAATTTCTTCTAAAAACGTTCCTTGGCGCTTGCTATTTTTGCTGGTCTCGCACAAGATCCGCAACACACACTGTCTCCCGTTCCAACCGAGTCTGAGGATAGGAAATTACTTTAGACTAAGATACATACATGCATACTCATCATTAATAGATTCAGGCAATACTTTACGAAAATTAATTTGATAGTAACAATTATTTTAAGTGTTGCAGTTCCGGTTCGACTGCGTAGCGTTTGTCGTCACGTCGGCTTAACAATTAAATTAGGTGGAATGGTCACTAACAATATTTTTTATATTTTTTAAGTGTTTGATTATTAAATTTTTTATATATTTTTTTAAATGTTATTGTGACGGGACAAGCTAGAGGCCCACCTGATGTTAAGCGGATAAACTCTGCCTATAACAGATGCATTTCGTCACAAGTCACGAATTACACTGCGTCCGCCACCTTGAGCCATAGTTGTTAAGTCTCATGTGTGCTTGTAATTTCTCTGGCTCTCAAGGACTACTGCCGGAACACACCGTTAGGTGCTTGGCGACAGATTTTCTACTTGAGGGTGGTCGCTAGCCAGGCGGGCATTCGCAAAAAGCCCTTCCACCATGCGGTGTATTGTGTGTTATTATTTATTATGTATAACCGTTTACATTGCCCGATTTATGTGCGATAGTTTTTTGTTTTCACTAAAGCCTTGCTCGTTTTTATGACCGAAAATTTAAATAATATGTCCCATTAACACTTAGCGGTTCAGTGTGCACGTATTCAGCAGGTGACTTTGACTGACAGTTCCCATGCTTGTACTTATCATCATTACATCATCACTTACCAACAGGTGGCATAGTGGTCAATGGTTTAAATTATTATAAATAACAATTGATAGCCCCGTGGGGTGCGGGGCTTGAATGTCACCCTCCCATTGCAACATGTGGGTGTCGCAGCAGCGCCTTCTGGGGATGAACAGATACCTAAACTGCGGGCTCGACAATACGTGGGGACTATGGAAACCACTCTACGCTCAGGTCAATTTTCGCTCAAAATTATGAGGCCCGCATTTTGACCCCCTCAAATTTAAAATATATAAAAATTAAAATTTTGTGGTTATTTATTATTGTTTTTTAATAACTTTTTTTTCAAATGCTGGAGCTGGAATTGATCTATTCCAAAACTGAGGTGAAAAATAAGAGAGGTTGTGTTCAGCAGTAGACAATTCGGGTGATACAGCGAATAACAATTATAAGAATAATTACACGGCCCTACAGATATAATGTAAAAGACATTGTTTCCATTTAAATTATCACTATTCCTACGCTTGGCACCCTTGCCAAGACCCTTCTTGGGGATCGCGTTGTAAGAAGACAGTTTTTCAGGCGCTGATGCTCACCTGCCGGTATTTTTCCTTTCTTCGCCTCTTAAAATTCCCGCAGGTTTATATAATGGGGCGGAATTATATCTAGGCCGGCATCTCACGGGAATACCTACACACTATTTTTTCTATATTAAAAAGCAACATTTGCATTACCTGTATGTATGTGTATATAATCTTTAAGGGAAAGTTATTGTTATATCATATTTTATATTGTTATCTTTATAATCATTTCTATGGTGTCTCAATAAAGTGTTATCTATATATACAGGGTTATTGGCAATATGCTAACAACCTATTTGGGTTCACATCTGCTAGCCCTAACAAACATTTGAGATATTGTTTTTGTTTGTTTTGTTTTTCATTTTTTGTTTTTTAGTGCCTACTCCGAGCCAAGGGCGTTCACCGCGGTAACACTTGACCGCGCCTTGCTCGCTTTGAATAGAGTTTTGAATATTTACGTCGAGCAATGTAATAAAAATAATGAAAAATATGAAATAATACATAACAGGCAGAAGATACTTTTAACATTAGATGGGCCTCGTACTTATTCCGACAAAAACACATAAAAAATACGATATTTCTTTTTTTTTAAATTTTTTTTTTCAAAATGAAAAAAAAAAGAATCTCAAAATATTTAATAGGACTAGCAGATGTCAACCCTAAGAGGTTGTTAGCATATTACCAATAACCCTGTATATCTATAATAGATAAGCTCATTACGGCTTTACTTCCCCTCAGATGTCTTTGCATCAAAGTTTGCCAAGGGCCCATTGGTTTCCACCGGGAACTGATCAGGCTAACCTAGAATTACTGGCTCTTAAGGACATCAGCCGGAACACACCGTTAGGTGCTTGGCGACAGGTTTTCTACTTAGGGTAGTAACTAGCAAGGCGAGCTTGTGCAATATACCCTCACACCGAAGCTCAACCCGGTGACGGCGGCAGGTATTGAACCATGGACCTGCGCCGCAGCAATCCATAGCTATTACCGCTTGGCCATCATGGCTCCAAATAACAATATCCCAAAAATGTGAAAACTAACGCTAATACACATTTCATTAAACAGATTTCTACTTATATATCCGTACACATTTGGTATTATCAAAGTTCATCAGCTTAATTAATTTTAGTCTTGAAAGCAAAAACCATTTTGGATTCAGCGGCGTTATTTCAAATTACGTATCTTTGTATCCCATCACATTAATGGAAGCTCCCACTAAGCACACATAATTTTATGGACAGGGAGATACTGAACAGTCTTGTAATTCAACCCTGGCTCACTCCGTATTTCAGGTACAAAGCTACAGAGTTCAGGAACATCGGCGTATTCGTCTGGATGGGACAATTCTACGGTGCGTGCCGCATCAGAAGAGATCAAAGCTATGCGTGGCTATGCGTAAGAAAGAAATACGCCTTGGAGGTGAATATAAATATTAGGTACACCGTACTTTGCGAGCTGAAGTGCAGTTGCTTATTTAATGGAATAGCAGAGTTATCCTTTTGTTTTTTTTTATTCTGTGATCGCGTTCTTAGCAATTCAATTTTACAAATTATTAGAACTAAAGTATTATTTTTGGAGCAGTGATGGCTCAGTGGCTTTTTGCGAATGCCCGCCTGGCCAGCGACCACCCTCAAGTTGTAAATCTGTCGCCAAGTACCTAACGGTGTGTTCCGGCAGCAGTCCTTCAGAGCCAGTGAAATTACAGGCACATGAGACTTAACAACTATGTCGTAAGGTGATGGGCGCAGTGCACTTCGTGACTGTAAACGAAAATGCATCTGTTATAGGCAGAGGAAACCGCTTAACATCAGGTGGGCCTCGAGCTTGTTCCATCACAATAATATTAAAAAAAAAAATGTTTTATATATCATATAAAGTAATATACTGGGCGGGAATTATGAAAATATTGTGCATAACAATTTGTGTGTAAAATATTATGCATAACAAGTGATTTTTTCTCAGCATGCGATTGTGCTTGTATTTATATAGGTATATTGCTTATATTATGATAGGTATATAGAAGGGTAACGTCGTCATTCCGAGAGTTAAGTGTATAAAAAAGCACTTGTGGCGATCAAATGATGTCTAGTAGTTTAGTTGATGACCGTGTAACCTTCCTTATAATGGCTAAAGTAATACAATTAGTACACAAAATTTCGAACCCAACGAGCATGTTCAGGTGGCCGAGTGGTTCTGGCATCCGGTGCGATATCAGGGTACGCGAGTTCGATTCCAGATTGGGACAAAAAGGTGTTGCGTGTTCTATTTAATTGTAAATGTGAGAGCATTTTATTTACTTTTTTCTATATATTTTATTGCTAAATTTAGATATTTTTTAAAATTTTGAAATTAATTACCCAATTAATGCTTTGATGTAATAAAAAATGGTAGTAAATGGCTTAAACGAGCATTAAATTTCAAGGACGGTGAAATAGTATCGATAAATTTAATATTTAAACAATACATAATATGCTAAATATGTGTTTAATACAAGTTATGATAATCGTAAAATCTCTCTACATGTGTGTTTACTTTTTATACCTTTGTTGTAGGATACTTTAGACTTTAGCTCGGAAAAGTTGAGAGAGTGATCACATGCTAGCTGACATTAAAAAAAACCGTACAATCAGCTGCAAAAATAGTTTTTATCACTGTATATTTATTATAAATTGAGATATATAACAAGTTCGAATAACATTCATAACCTTGAATATCAAATGTAGATCACGTTTTATACTTTAGGCAAAAAAATGGTTTTCAATGCGATAACTTATATACAATAAGGTATTGTGTACCCTTAAAGCTCTAGAAAAAGAAACCTAACTTTCCATGTAAACGAGTTTTTAACCGTTCTCAACTATACAAGCTGTCAAAATCAGCCAAAATGGATCCTCGTCATAGACAACACCCGTCGCTCCCAACCTTTTAAATTTTAATTTCACTTACGCTTGCAGAACCTTCTCAATTTTAACGTAAAGGCTCTTTCTTCCACTCCTGTGAAACTCAATGCTCTTTTCGTGTAGAGAGTTCAGATAATTGCCATTCTTTTGCATGTCATGCATTTTCTTTATGGATGGTGCTTGTATGTGGTTGGAAAAGTCCACGCTCCGTTTGGCAAACGCTGGGTTTACTATGGGTTTTCTGAAAGTACAATATGATAATAAGGTTATTTATAGCAATAAAAATTATAGGTAGATTCAATAATTTTGGCAAAATTGGTGCACTTCGAAAAGAATAAATTATTTCACTTCTCCAGCACGAAAGGAATGTATTTAGTGTGAAAAAATCAAATTTGCAGCAAAATTGATTTTTGTTGCGATCGTGAAAAACAAAGATTTACGCACATAACTGTGACGTTTTTAACCTGTAAAATTAGTGACTGCAATTCTGCAGGTTTAAAACGTACCTAGCAGTTTTGTGCGTAAATCACTGTTTCAATATATATCTATATATATATGTGTTTTATTATGTTTTGTAAAACAAATGTCTAATTTCACGATGGAATATTATTAGCAGAGTTAAATGATTGTTTTTAATATTGGAATATATCTTACGTATATCCCCATATTTTACTGTAAGAGTTATTTTTTTATTCTCATTTCTGTTAATCTCTCACTGTTGTTATTAGTCTATATTGAAGCAGTGATAGCTCAGTGGCTTTGGCTATGGACTGCCGCGCAGCAGGTCCATGGTTCGAATCTCGCCGCGGGCTTGAGCTTCACAGCATGGTGGAAGGGCATTTTTGCGAATGCTTGCCTGGCTAGCGACCACCCTCAAGTAGAAAATCTGTCGCCAAGCACCTTACGGTGCGTTCCGGCAGCTGTCCTTGAGAGCCAGTCATTCTAGGTTAAGCCTGTTAACACCTTTGAATACATCATCACTTACCATCAGGTGAGATTGTGGTCAAAGGCTTACCTATCAGCAATATAAAAAAAACGATGCTTGTTCACACACGCTCGTGGTTCATCCTAGGTTACTTCGCTAAGAAACAAGAATATATCTGAACGGACAAAAAGCAACATTATTTATTGTTGCACACATATTGTTTTTTGTATTTGTATTAGGTTTAAATTCAAAATAGAAACATTATCCATTTCTAGTAAAGTATTTCATATAGTAATTGGTATAAAGCCGTGTAACTTTTACGAGGTTCTCTGTTAATTCCTTATTTAAAATTCAAAACCATAACTATAAATACCATATCAGAACATTTCTCCACAAATATAATACCGTCGTTACCAGGCTTGACTATTAGCATGCGACGCAAAGAAACTCAAATGTCATCCGCACGTCACTCGCAGACAATTTGGAGGGTGCTGATGGAATATTCTCGTAGGTAAGCTTGAATAAATTGTAGGAAACTGTCATGATCACAAATACACCCTGTGGTGGTTACTGACAACACCAATCATAAAATTGACACAATTTTTGTAAGAAATGGTATGTATCACATGTGAAAATAGACTTTGGAGGAAAAATCGGAAATAACACTGTTTTGATATTGTATTATATTGCGAAAGTTCTGTTTTGTCAAGAATGAATAATGGGTTTTTCTTAAGTAGTAGGAAACAAATAGTACCAAAATAGCGAGAAATTGTATATCTCCTGTTACAGCCTTTCTACAAAGATAGAATATTTATGTATTTAACCTTCAAGCAGGCGCGCGGTCATTTGCGACGGCAGCAGTTCCGCGTTATCAGGGATTTCAAACACTAATTAATCAACGAAGACATATATATATATTTGTATTCACAAAAATTATCAATATGTTAGGAAACAATTTGTCCTTAAATACATTTTAAACTCAGAAAATGAACAAAATTTAAGAATCTAATATAAGATAACTCAGTCACGCAATTTGGCAACACAGTCGCTGAACTCAATGATATGATATCGTATATCTATTAGAGATACATGACAACAAAATAAATATGAATAAAAATAAAGATGTGCATAATTATAACGTACGCAATAAAGAAAAACTATTCAATATTAAAACTAAATTAGAAAAAGTTTAGAAACAAGGCATTTATAATAAAATATCAATGTATAATCAGCTTCCAAATAATGTAACACAATTAAATTATAACGACATTAAAAGGGTATCAAAACAGTTTTTTGAAATAAATCCCTTTTATTCAGTTAATGAATTTATGCTAGAAGTAGTTAGTTTTTGACATTTATTAATTATTTTAATTTGGACTTAGATGAAGGGTATTTCGTTTTTGTATACTATTGTATGATGATTTTCATAAAATATGTTGTATTTATATTATTTGTAATCAGTACTAATATTATAAATGCGAAAGTAACTATGTCTGTCTGTCTGTTACGCTTTCACGCCAAAACTACTGGACCGATTTGAATGAAATTTGAGACCCAGGAAAAAACATAGGATAGTTATTATCCAACTGCGCAAAAAGAGTTTAATGTTTTTCCGCGATAACCGAAATACGCGCGGGCGGTGCCGCGCCCGGAAAGCTAGTTTAATATGATTTAATTTAAAATGTATTGTAAACATGACTTGCCCAATGAAACATTCTCAGTTATAATGCCAATTAATATTTGAATTTGAATATTTGTTTACATTATTGATGACAGACGCTTGGTGTTTATTTTGACGCCTATGCCGTGACTAAATCAAATATGATCTATTCAAATTGAAACAGGAACAGGCTACTTCTAGAGTCGTGAAACGCATGCGACAAGGAGTCACTATATTACGAATAAAAATCTGTAGTGCGGTCGATTTGACACCGCGCGACTGCTTGAAGGTTAACCTTACTGTAACTCTTAACTCGGATACAACTATGACATGACTGAAACTTGACTTTTTTGTTTTTATTGCTGATAGGCCTTTGACCACAATCTCACCTGATGGTAAGTGATGATGTGGTCGAAGCTGTTCACAGGCTTGACCTAGAATTACTGGCTGCCGGAACACACTGTTAGGTGCTTGGCGGCAGATTTTCTACTTGAGGGTGGTCGCTAGCCATTCGGGTATTCGCAAAAATGCCCTTCCCCCATGCTGTGAAGCTCAAGCCCGCGGCGGGATTCGAACCATAGACCTGCTGCGCGGCAGTCCATAGCCAAACCACTGATTCCAATCATTGCTTCAATGCAAACTGCTGACTGCTCAGACTTTATCGAAGTATACAAGTATTCTTGACTGCGAATTCGATATGACTGCAAACCTGTTCACTTACGAAGGCGCGTCCCCCACAGTTAATTATTGATGCGCATTTGTACGGGTATACCTCGTTTGTACACTACGTCTTAGTGTGGGTATAATTGCTAATGCAGTAAAACAATAAAAAGTTGAATATGATCACTCAGATAGGCAGTAGTAGTTGCAATTATACTACAAATACATGAAAGTATAGGTATATATAAGTGTAGGTACACTAATCAATTAGCAAGTAATATTGCCCATTGATTAGTGTACCTACAAACCATACAATCTCAATGTAAATTCGGCTCCATTCGGTAACATCGAATGTTCTTAATTTTTTAGCTGCAAAACATATATATTTTACACATTAAAATGACTAGAACTATCAATTTTAATAAATAAATTTATATTAAGCGCATTTTGTACAAAGTTGGACATTCGACATTCTTGGTGGTATTATATTGAACATTTAACAAATAATATTTGAAGACATTATCCAGGAAATGAAATTAGGAGGCCTGATTTTGGTCACTTTGAAGGTGAACTCTTCAGAGGATAATTGTTTTGATTCAGAAAATATATATACTACGTACTGATTGTTTTTTTTTTATAGGGGAAGTACGGGGTCAGCCCGGCTACGTGACTTCATCCGCTCGAAAGATTAAGGCACCAGGTGCATAAAACCGTGGGTTCCATTCCCATTCGAGGTTAATTTATTTTTTTTACTCTAAAAATGGGTAAACTATTTAGTACTTACCTATGATATGGTACTTTCCCGATGACTTTTCCATCTTCATCCAAATAGTATATATGTTTATTATCACTCCTTCTATTGTCTCCATAGAGTCTTGTTTTGTCTTTAAACATGTTGAATACAGTAGGATCTGATGGCAACTCCCAGGCTAAAGCTGCCGTGCTTCCGAACCATACGACATCACCCACTTGAAGATACCCGTGGTTCTGGGTACAGAATACTGGAACGTTTACATATAAGTGTATATTTAGTCAAGAAAAGAAATAAAAATATAAGAAAACTTTGTTCTACTCCGCCTGCCTAGCGTGGATATTATAGCAACTTCCCAAATAGAGCAACTTGTATTCAAAAGTGGACGTTCCACCTGATGTTAAACGGTAACCTTTGTATTTTTACAAATTATTGGAGCACAAAATATTATGCCCTGGGCGGGAATCGAACCCGCGGCCTCTGATTTCGCGCCGGATGCCTGAACCACTCAACCAACTGGGCACTTGGACACTGGGTGGTAACGTTTGTCTATAACAGATGCATTTCGCCGCAATTGAAGAAGTCTGTAAAATTCTGTAATTTTGAAGGAAAATTCTGTTATTTTACATTAAAATTCAGTAACGTTACTTGCTCATGTGTCTGTGCACATGACACTCAACAACTATGTCTCAAGGTGACGGGCGTAGTGAAGTTGTGACGAAATGCATCTGTTATATGCAGAGGATTTAGCTTAACTTCAGGTGGGCCTAGTCCGTTTCCGTCACAGTAATATAATACATATAATAATGAGTTCTGAATGCTGATGAAGCTTTTCCAATACTACATTGCATTGAAAATATTTGTGTAGTATCATGCACATAGTTTTTAGGTTATCTTTCCATAAAAAAAGTAATTGATAAATCTTGGTAAGTCATATTTTCACTGTTGACTTCAAGTGATAGTACAAATATATAATCACACTAGCATTCCTTTCATCAACATTAACCTCATTTTGCGCAGTTGGATTAAAACTATCCTATGTTTTTTCCCGGGTCTCAAACTAATTCCATACCAAATTTCATTCAAATCGGTCCAGTAGTTTTGGCGTGAAAGCGTAACAGACAGACAGACAGAGTTACTTTTGCATTTATAATATTAGTACTAATTGTACAAGAAATTTTGTATATATCATGGACAATAATAACAGCAGATAAACCTGTGTTCAGCATTACCCTCTCAATGCGCTATTTTAAAATTAAGTCACCGAAACCCTTATGTTTGTTATTTAAACTGAAACTTTTTTAAGGGCTGTCTATTACTGACCCATTTATTGTGTTGCAGATCAAGTTTATAGAGGTAAATCTTTTTACTATACACTTTGACGACAGTGTCACTTACTTATCTAGAACTTCGGCTGTTGGTGTCGAATTGTGGCGTCGCCGATCGTTGAAGTACACAATTACTGTAACAGCCGGATCGTCCACTGCTGTAAACAGCCTCCCCTATTAAGGGGGTATTTGCCATAATCCCCATGCTTGGCCGACGTCTTGGGGATCACAGTGTAAGTTGGCAGTTCTTTAGAAGACGCTGCTGCCCACCTTCCAGTATTTTTCCGTTAGTCGCCTCTTACGACACCCATCGGATGATATGGGGAGGTGCAACTCTAACCCGGCACCCCACGGGTTACGTCGGTTTTGAAATATCTCTAAGAAAAAAAAAACCGGGTATATGAGCGACTAGATTATACCACAGAAGAACACAATTATTGTAATAATAATAATAACGCACAGGAACCTGTTCAGCTAAGAACTGTCAGGCGGCGCCACAGTCGCATAACCCGCTATGAATTTATACCTTATTAAATTAAAACAATATTCTATAAATTACGACACAGATGAAAATATCCACTTAAATCGGCCAAGTGCGAGTCGGACTCGCGCACGAATGGTTCCGTACCATTAGCTATACAACATTAGACTTGATATTTTAACCTTTTTGAAACCAATTAGTGACCCCGTGACCACGATCACTGCAAAGTGTTGGAAACGTTGGCACAAAAACAATGATAAATATACGCGATTTAAACCGTTTAAAGTTGTTGAATTACAAAGAAATCTCATTTTTAGATGTTTATTTCAGACCATGCACGGACCAATAAAAAATATTTTTTCCCAATATAAAATATAAAAATAGAACTCACCCAATTGAAATGAACTGCCATCAGGAAATGTCAGGAATCTCTTTCTTCTCGACAGCACTTTACTCTCTAGTTTTAAAGATTCTTTTTTATCGTTCCATATTGTTGTATCGTTATTATACCCTTCAATAAACGCGTATCCATGACTAAATATTGTGAGCAGAATTAGAAATTTCAAAATCTTTATCATGGTGTTATCTGAAATTTAAATCACTGTATTAAATTCTAAGAAAAACATAAAAATTTTGTTGCTTCCAAATATAATAATACTAGGTTACTATGGTTCAAAAACAAAATCCAAATTTTTGAAATTTAATTTAAAAAAAACATTTTTACTATGTTTATTTTTCTACTATTACAGATAAATATATTTATATCCATTAAAATACTATACTAGTAAAATTATGTGCACCTCTTTTGACATAATTGATTCACTATCTTAACACCCCCGATATTTTTAGTAACTTATCTCATAGATATCTTCATTTTCCTTAAATAAACTAATGTACAAATAATAGTAGTTTAACTGACACAAAGTTAGTCTTACCTACTATCAATAAAATTCTCCTGACACTGCAATTAACAACACTTATTTCCAATATCTTCAAAGCAAACCTTAAGGTTCCACAGACAACAAACAACTAGAGCGGTCACTTCACAAATATTTGGTGTCCATAAGAGTATTGCAGTGCCCACTGTTGACTTACAATTAAGGACGAGACAGCACTGTCTCAACTTGGTGTTAATGAAAACAACCGTAATACGGCTTTGTCTTGGGATCATGGTAATGATTGGCAATAGGATGGTAATAGGTTTGAATTGCTTGAGTTAAATCTGAAGACAGTTATGGTCATATCTATGTCAAGATGAAGCGCTCGTAGTGAAGTTTGCTTAGCTGTACTTAACCGATCAGCAAAGTTAAACAACGTCCGCCGCTGTTATGACTTGGATGGGTAACCACTAGTGACATTACTACTCAGCGCTTCCGTGCTTCGGAGGGCACGTTAAACTGTCAGTCCCAGTTGTTGTCCTCCCCATCTGTCCAAACCGGGCTCCCGGTCCTTGATGATATATATAGATGGCAGTCATTATAGCATGGTGTTAGGGCATTAGCAAAATACTCTCAAGAAGAAAAATCTGTCACCAAGCTCCTGACTGTGTGTTCCGGTCTAAAATTACTGCTTCTCTAGGACAGTTCCTTATGAAGCAGTAATTCTAGGTTAGCCTGAACCACATAATATTCGATCACATCATCACTTACTTTCAGGTGAGATAGTGGTCAAACACTAGCTTTGGATTTTAGCTATAAATAAATAAAAGTAACTTATTTGTGTCGACTTTTACACAATTTCTTTAAATTTAAAATTCTCTAAAATATCATAGTTCTTATTCTGTACACACTCAAATTCAGATTCGTGTAACATATAAACTAGTTACGCTAAAAAATTTTTGGCTTATTAATTATTTATGGCCCCACTGAAATTGTAACAAAAAACTCTTAGGTAAAATCAGGTAAATAAAATCACATGATTAGATTATGCTTGAAACATGTCTGTCCTCTGATCGGCACTTGATCGGTAGTAGGAGAGGGAATATTTTTTTCTACACGATAAAATTTCCAAATACACTCCAATAGAGGAACACTCAACAGTGGAGTCAGCAGTCTGCAACCCAAAAAGCGATGTTAATTGATTATTTAATAATGTAGAATCACTAACTTTTACAATTCAATGCGGACATGTAGTTCTCTTGACATTTGCCGAAAGATTTATACTGTTTCTTGATATATAAAAAAAAATGGTAACAGCCCTGGCCTAATAATAAGTTCATAGAATTTAGATACCATAACCAAATTGTTCTGTCGTGACTTATGTAGTTCATTTTTCCCTAAAATGTGTTCTCTTATTAGATATATATTTTTTAAAATATGAATATAATTACAAAATAACAAATTTACGAGAGGAAAAATTTAAGTCATGTGCGGGATTAATGAGGCGGGGGGAATTTTTTTTCCTCGCGTAAAATTGTAATTTTGTAATGTAATCCGCATTGCATGCAAGCATGCGTTATTGTAAACATAAAAATAAAGAAAAATATATAATGTATTCTTCATATAGGTGCTTACAAAAAATACAACGAAAGGAACTTTTTTAACTAAATGGGTATATTTTTGACGCTTTTTTAAGGTTTGGGTTTGGTTTAATTAAAATAACCCAACAGAAGTTGAACTTACATAAAATAAAAATCAATATAGTAAAACTCAATTTCTGTCCAATGAGGTAATGCTGCCAGCATGCTGGGTACGCTCCCAGACTGGAACATTTTGACTGCCTATGCGGCTGCTATGGCCTTTATGTTGACTAAATGCTTTTCAATACAGAAGTTGTAGTGTATTTGTAACAAGGCCTTCTCCAAAGAAGACGTGACAGCAGGACTCAAATTGAGGTTCAATTTAGTATGCCTAGTAATATGGCCCTAAATATCCTCAAATTCATTTGTATATAAAATAGAATATGCCATACATACCTTCCGATAACATACTCGTATAATAAAACTCGTAAACAAGCGCAAATGATTGCCAACGAACGTCAAGCTTTATCGCAATGGATCAAATGGGTTGACAGACAATAATCAAACATACAAATCCAGAGTATTTATTCAAGCTTGAAAAAGAATTTTATAGTTTTGCGGGTACTTCCGTATTGTCACAACCAGGGTATTTTGAAATACAGTCGTCTGCTTGTAAGTGGGCTTGGTCGTATTCCCTTTGGTAGTCGTCATCAAATTCGGTGCCTTTTGGTAAACTGAAATAAAGAATTTCTTGATAAAAACGTTGGCATCTTGCAGATGCTCGCGGTATTTAACTATTTATATTCCTAATATCTAGAAAAGTCTGTTTATTATACTGAAAAGAGAGTGCTTTGGAAAATACTGGGACATGTAAGTCGAAAGCTGGTGAGTGCAATAATTTCGTGATAAAGGAGTTGTTCCCGGCGCCAAACGCCATGGGCGAGGTTATGGCGCTTAGATTACGGTGAATACCACGTCTTACGTAGAGGAGACAATCGAACAGTGAAGCGAGCACTACTTGGAACGAACATAAGTCCAGCATCCAGTAAGACGCCTTATGTACCGTTGGTCAGACGAGGTGGAAAAGGACCTACAGGTACTTAGCCTGACCAAGAGAGAGAAACCGCATGTTAGAAGAAGTGGTGTTTTTTAGAGTTCCGTACCCAAAGGGTTAAACGGGACTCTATTACTGAGACTTCGCTGTCCGTCCATCCATCTGTCACCTGGCTGTATCTCAAGAACGGTGATAACTAGACAGTTGAATTTTCACAGATGATGTATTTCTGTTGCCGCTATAACAACAAATACGAAGAGTTGGCCAAGTGCGAGTTGGACTCGCGCACGTTAACACAAAAAAGGTTAAAATATGAAGTCTAATGTTGTATAGCTAATGGTACGAAACCTTTCGTGCGTGAGTATGACTCGCACTTGGCCGATTTTTTAATGTTTTGACTAACTTAAGAATCACCAGGCCATCCCAGTGGTTGAACAATTTTTCTATTTGATTGTTAGTCTAACTCAAAAACTTTTCCGTAATAAATCCTCACTGTATCATAACAAAAAGCCATAGAGGGATAATTTCGATTAGTGAGCAACTGGCAACATGCCTAGTGAATCATCAATGCCTTATTAAAGTATTTTTTTTCTCATAAATAAAATATCTTAGTTCTGAATGGTTAAACTTTGCTTTCTGAATTTTTAGCTCAACAGATCCCAGAGATGGCATCAGTAGTGTCGATTCAGTTGATATTTGATGTTATGATCTACCTACAAAAGCCATACAAGATGCAACAAATACTTTTGTATAGAGGGTAAAATGTGGACTCATTCAATTCTCCGCTACAAAAGTTAGAAAACGTACATCACCGCTCCGTGTTAATTTAATTGAATAATTGAAGACGCAAGAAATAACATTTTTTAAACTCAATATTATATGGACGTCACAGTGCAGTAAGTGTAACATATGTTGGGCGAGACTTTCTTCCGATAATTTTGGATTTGTGTGTCGCCGGCCGGTTATCATATAAAAACGCGAAGAACGATGTTGGTAAGGCTTATTCAACCAAACCCCAAAAATCGTTCCACTTCAACTCCAAGACGATTTGTAGGTATGATTAAATATTCTGTATTTTGTTCCACTCCAACCCCAAGAATTAGAGGTAGCGTCAGTAAGTCAAAATGTAAATGAAAGCGACAATTGCACAACTAGAAAAGAAAGCATCGCCGATGCGATGACGACGCTGCGCGCAAGTACGCAGTAACAAACTTATAGCATGCACTTCGATCTGCGTTCAAGTGAAAAAGAAACAAATATCATCCCAGTTCTGTTTGCCTTGTTACCCAATAAAAATCAAAACACCTATGAGATTATATTCGCAGAAATACAAAGGTTATTGCCTGGGTGGAATCCAAAGCAAACAGTTGTAGATTTTGAATGATTTGTAGGCATAACGATACGTTGGCTATTTACTGTATTGTGTGTGTATTGGTGTTTTCAGAGAGGTTGATCAATTTGTTCAACTATAATTTTAGACGCCATTGACCTTAACGCAATTTTAAACAAATAACGGTACGCAAGTGCACAATAGGTGTAGGCTATATACACGCTTCACCAATGCCTATACAGACGTATAGCTGATACGCTAGCTTTTCACCACTCTCTCGCCTGATGGTAAATTTTATGTAGTTGTCAAATACAGGGTGTATTTCAGCAGCTGTCCTTGAGATGTCCTTAGATGCTTGGTGAGAAAATATCTATTTGAGAGCGGTAGCTAGCCGCCAGGCGGGCATTCTTAAAATTCCCCACCACCACGCTATACTGATTGTCATCCTTAGAAAACTACTGCAACCATAGACTAAGAGGCCATTGTCGACAACCCTACCTCATCGAGTGCCCACATGACACAGGCGTTGCAAGGGAACGGACAAAAAATAATTATTAACACACCTTTTTGGTCGACCTAGACAAAACTTGACGAATTTTTAAGAACATAAGGAAAAAAGTGGTATTACAAAATACGTCATGTCCTACCAGTATGAAACATTATTTATGCGCCCCATATTGGAAACGCAGTCAGTCGGACTAATTGTAGGGTATTCAGGTGTCGTTTTTATGTTATAAAGAACCAGTAAGCTACCAATGTTTTACTTTTCTATGATTTTGATTTTGTTACCTACTAACAAAACTGCTGGTCTGCCAATCTACTCTTGCAATTTATTCTACCTATTTTATATCGAAGGCAAATATTTTTTGATATATACATTTTTGGCAATTTTGACAGGTAGATATCCTTAGCGGGAGTCTGACCCGCACTTGACCGGGTTTTTTTTTTGTTGTACGTTAGATACAGGACTATAATTAACAAAGTGTGACGCTTGTGTGCATAACCGTTACGCTTGAGCAAAAATAAAAAGTATTAAAAATGACTCTTTCGTATGGTGATCCTTTTTATTTCTAACGGTTTGTTATTATATGTTAGACACTCTGTCATTCTAACAGAGATTTAATGAAAATTTCCACCGGCTACCTATTCTATGACCAATTCAAACATGCAGCTTTTAAAATTCCCGACAAACGGACGGACAGATTGACAGCTGAGATTTAGTGATAGGGTCCCATTTTCTCAAACAGAATCTTAACAATATTTCTCTTTAGACCTATGAATTTAATAACTACATTAAAAAACTAAATAGGTAATTTAATAGATAGTATTGGTAAGTGATAAGGGGACTTTTTATATCGTTTGTACGCGCGCACGAGCGCCTGTGTCTGTGTGTGTGTGGACTGGAGTACACCATTAACGAAATATCATCACATTTTTGAAGTCAACGCACAGCTAAGCTGGTTTAGTCATGATTTTGTGCATATGAAAATAAAACGTGCTTCAAACACATTAATTTAACTATTCCAAACCACAACCCGCAGTATTGTTGATATATTAATGTCCATTTTTTTTCAGAAATCGTTTATCTTAGAGGATCGGTTATGTCATTAGCAAGTTGAAATATTTTCAACGGAGTAGTTATAATTGCAATGTATTCGGTCCTTGGCAACAGCTATATTTGCAATTATTTTGACAACTAATCAAAATTACAGCAAAACTGCATAATCCAAAATTAACTAAATTTATGAACGTGGTGCACTCTACCAACGAATTATGACTCACCAATATTGGTGGGTAGAAAAATTGTAGCCTTCAGAATCTTGCCCCAATTTTTTTTAAAACAGTTAAACATTATCCCGAAAATCTATAAACACCGGGCCAACAACGGACAATAAAATATTATTTTTCTCAAATTCAGTAACAGTATACAAAATATGTTTTATTATTTCTTCATTCAAAGTATATCAGGCATATAAAAAGCTAAGAACAAGCTGTGTAATTTAGATACCAGACAGTTCATCATTTGGTTTACTTCAAATGCAAATAACGCCACGCTCTCGCATAGTAGTAACAAAATTATAAATCAAAATTGTTTTTTTAGGGTTCTGTACACCCTATTATAAAGTTAAATTAAAATTGTTTATTACAGTTGTACACGTAATTAAAAAAATTATACTACGCATACACTCGTGGACGCTGTCGGGAGCGCACGTACTCCATGATGAAGCGACTCTGAAAGTCACGGTGAAATCGGTTCAAAAATCGTTTAAATTTTTTTTTATTATTTATAGCTGATAGGCTAGTCTTTGACCACTATTTCACCTGATGGTAAGTGATGATGTGGTCGAAGATGTTGTTCAGGCTAGCCTAGCAGTACTGGCTCTCAAGGACAGCTGCCGGAATACACCGTTAGGGGCTTGGCGACAGATTTTCTACTTGAGGGTGGTAGCTAGCCAGACGGGCATTCGCAAAATGCCCTACCACCATGCACTAAAGTTATTATACTATATTATAAAGTTATCTGTCTATCTCGCCCTCAGACCTTTAAGTGACTGTAGACCTATGGAACCGTAGTAAGTAGACAGTTGAAATATTATCCACAGAATATATTTAAGTATGCCGAGTTGCCTCACAAATAATACTCATTATTAAAATTTAAAAAAAGAAGGGGCCCCCAAACCTAAGTAACGGTTTTTTTTTTGTTGCTTTTGCTCTATACTAAAAATGGCAATACACACAAGCGTCAAACTTTGTATGACTATAGTCCCATAGGTATTTAAAATACTACGACATATCACAAAAACCCGCATGAGTCTTTTCCGCTACAGGTCTCGACCTGTAAGTAAAATATTTTATTATATGCTATGTTGGTACGGTAACCTTCGGTGTTTGAATCTTGGTCGATTTCATTTAATTATACTGTTATGCTCACAGAGTCAGGTAAGACGGCTGAGATTGAAGAACTAATGGCCGAGACTATCATCAAAGGCGAACTGAACACCAAAGGCACACCAACTTCACAGGCGTGGAAATAATGGAAGAGGATCGCTTCATATAATGGGCATACTTGGGGCAACTAAAAGGCCGATGGCTGGTCGGGCGCCCCAAGTACCGCTAGAAATACCAGTTCGAGGAGTAGCTGCGAAAACTTCTAACTATGCAGTGTCAAGAAAGACCGTAAGGAATGGTGTCTCTTGGTATCGGAGGCCAGGATCCAGTTTAGGCCGACGCGTCATCAGAGCAAGTAAGTTATACTCAAGTCATCACCCTTATTCCGGATAAAGATTCCGTTGTAGAACCGTTACCCGATGATATTTATTCACTACGTCATTGCTGTAAATTAAGTGATTTGTCACAATCAGACTACTAAAACGCAAAACTAGCATTTATTATAATAGTGAGATATTATAGGATATATCTATGAGTGTAAATACTTACGTAAACACGGTTTTCAGAAATTCCTGCATAAAGGTTCCTTGTTTCCCATGCTGAGCTGCTTCGCAAAGCTTATAAAGGACACATTGACGACCATCCTTCCCCAGCCTGAAATTAAAACATTGAAACTTCAATAAGCGTCTTAACACCGATGTTTAGCCAGACTTGTTCTAGTCCGATGGATTAGGAGACTAGAGTTTGCCATCTACTGGACAAAGTTCAAGTCTTCAGATTCCACTGCAGGCAGATTTCATTTTCTTTTTTTCAGAACTTTTTCCTTTATGGTTATTTTTGTTGATAGCCTAAATTTTGGCGTTTCAAATGTATGGAAGTGATAATATGCTCACAGGAGTAATCAGGCTTGATATAAAATATGAGGCTCTCAATAATAGCAATCAGACGCTGTTAGACACTGGATGGTAGAATTTTTATAAATGTTAATAGTTAACAAGGTGGGCGAGCATACGGTGAATGCTGTACCATCTCATGTTGCAGTACTATAGGTATATTTTGGCAAAGCTGTAACCTGCGGCAGTATTTAAGTACTGGGCCAATAGCCTAGTTCAAAGCCATTGACATGGGCCATCATTGCTTTCATATTAGATAGAATACTTACGCCGTGAGTAACCGCTCTATCTTTCCAAACAGCTCAACCCTGGTGCTTCTGTGAAACTCAATGCTCTTTTCATCCCATCGATCTCCTCTCAAGTACTCCCGTTGTGATTGGTGCTTGTGCATTTTCATGCGATCTATCTTCAGTTTTAACTTCTCCTTAAAGGACATTTTATCTTCATCTACGCTACGTTTTGCGAACGCTGGATTAACGATTAATCTCCTGAAATTAAAGATTTTATATAGTGATACTTAATCAAATTTTTGTTACGTCGCCGTCAACTTTGTTAAAATTTAGGATGGTGAAATTTTTCACTCCGCTATTGGGTTTTATGAGAGCAGCCGCTTATGGGATTGATGGTGTTACTCGCCTGCAATACTGGTCACCATTAGATCACTTATGACACCAGTACTATGTATTGAATATAGTTTTGTATTATCATGATTGCTATATTACGATTTAGTAGCAATACATTATAAGGTATATCTAGTGATTCCTGAATTCCACCTTAATTTTCTGAAAGGTATACCGATATGAAGTCAAAAACGCCTCAAAGCCCTACTAGAACAGTTTTGAATATCATCGAAGATGATTACTTTTTTACAATAAAAGTAATCAAAAATATTTAAATCATTGGAAACATTTTGTAAAGTTTAGACAGATAGAGAAATATGGGAAATCTTTTAGTTTAAGTGCACTTATTCCAGTCCTATATGAACAAAGTGCAATCTGATAGTTCCTGATGATAGAGGTGAGATGCAGGTACGGTACGGGGGCTTAGGAAAATTATGCAAACTTACAGTAAAAGATGAAAATAAAAGAATAAGATGCAGAATCAAAGTTAATGTGATATTAAGGTATACAAAAGACATCTTTACATCTTATAGCTTTTTCCAGATAAGGTTCCAGAACAAAGCAACTAAATTTTGCATCAAACTAGACGAACTAACTTTATTATTTTTGAATATAACGAAATGAGATAATATGCTATCTGAAAATCAATAGTTCAGATGGTCATAATTCACACATGAGCTTAAAAGTCTCAGCATCACTAAGTAATTTTCTTTTTTGCCTGCCTGACTTAATTCTGAAGGTGACAACACGCGTCTGTGGCGGGATAAATATAAACAGTTTTTTTTAAGAAATTTACTGTTGTGTTAGGTTTAATGCACGATATTGTTTGGAAAATGATAAAAGTTAATTACATCAACCCCTAAAACCGATACCTTATTACGTTTACCCGTAACAAATTTACAATGCCAGTACATTATTAGGACGAGCGAAGCGAGTTCGACCACTATCCCACAACTTGAACATATTGTGGCACACTTTACTGAAAAACTATCACACAATAGATTTATGCCTTGACATATTAATTTAACTTCTTATTTATATGTGTTATCTGTTAAAAATAATATAACTTTATAACCATTAAAAAATGAAAATTAACAATTATTTTGTATTCATTGGATAGAATGTAATTATACTACTAACGCCATCTGTTAGAAAACCAAAGAGTTAAAATAACTGCAACAGAACTAAATGAATATAATTACATCGTAGTTAATCTACTTAATACTAGATGACACCACTAGAATCAGGTCGTAAACTAAATGCGAGCCTTCACAAAGGTCAGCTTTTTGCAAGTTTTCATATATACCGTCGAACCAGCACAAGTTTGTACGAGTAACAAAAGAAAACAGAGCTAACCTGAACTACCCCTTTCAAAGGCCTACCGCATTCGACAGCCTAGAGGTAATATAATATATATTTTGATCCAAAAACTACCCACCTCTTATACGGGACTTTGGCCAACACTCGTCCATTCTCATCCAAATAGCCGATCTTATTGACGTCGCCTCTTCTCTGAGCCCGCTCCCTCTCCTTCAAATAGTTGAACAGCATCGGGTCTGACGGTAAGCTCCAAGCCAAAGCCGCTGTGTTTCCGTAAAGGAAGATATCACCTATTGGAATAATTGCTGCAGTCTGAACGCAGAATACTGAAAAAAGTTTAAAATGAATGCTATTAACATACACATTCAGCTCATTCAGCCAATGGTCCCGGTTGTTATAGGTAAAGCATGATGGTAGGGCATTTAAGCTGCCTTGCTAGCTACCACCTTAAAGTAGTATGGAAATCTGTTGCCAAGCACCTAACGGTATATTTCAGCTGCTGTCCTTGAAAACCAGTAAATCTAGGTTGGCCTGAACAACATCTTCGAGCACATCATCACTTACCATCAGGTGAGATAGTAGTCAAAGGCCTATCAGCAATAAAAAAAAATATTATGAATTGTGCAGTCGGTTGTCATTGAGAATTATTTATGAACTTGGTCGAAATTTTGAAATAAGCATCAGAAGTCTTTTTTATTATGAGCAAGTTACCTTTGTTTGTATTTAATTAACTACCGCTTAAATGGGTTTAATATTTTTTGCATGGTGTCTGTGTGTTTAAAAATATGCACCAACCATTTTACACGTGTAAGTTACAATACTTAGCTGTGCAAAATGTTATAAAGTTACAAATAAAATAAATGTATTTTATGTTTGTGAAGATAAAATAAAAACTTTGTTTTATATTTGTAAAAAAAACGGCACTCCCGACCAACATCACGAACGTGTATGACAGTAAATAACAATACAATAAATAACAGAAACAAAACCATAAATAAATATACATTCACAGTTATCTGATAAAACTTGGTCTTGGTTGGTCAAACAACTGGCCACAGGTCATTTTAAATACTCATAGGTATATTAGTATCACGGTTTACATAAACTCAGATTTCATAACAAAGACCACGTGGCAAGACCAGATGAGCTCTGTTTGGAGACACACTTCAAACATTAAGCTGTCTGGCTCAGAAATAAAGCACGTATGCTTATTTGCTTCCAATTCAATCCAATCCAATCCCTTTTGCATGGCGGTAAGTAATAGTCCACTTGGCTAGCTACTTTCCTCAAGTAGAAAATCTATCGCCAAGCCCCTAACGGTATCTTTCCTTAAGAGCCAATAAAGGTAAGTTATCCTGAACAACATCTTCAACCACATCATCACATACAATCAGATCAGATAGTTGCCAAAAGCAAGTCTATCAGCAATAAAAAAAAAATACTATTCTCTATAATAGCAACAGATTTCGTGGTAGGTACTATGGCCATTTTTAAAGGGCCTTCATCACAACACTTTCTAATTGACTTATTTATATTACTTATTTATTGTTCTCAGACTTTAAAACACCTTAAATAAACCTTGCTTAAGACAAGTATACAAAACAGCGCCACCCACACAAAGAATCCACAAACCCAAAGCTTTGTCGTAACAACCTTAATTTTCCGACCAAGTTATTCAAAGTCATACAACTATGTGTGCTTAGAATGTATCACAAGCTTACAGCGAAACTCAAAGGACATGAATGTCTTACACCGTATGCTCTGAATACCAGCCTCGAATAACTATTTACTTACCTAGCTGGAGTGAGCTGCCATCAGGAAATATTAAGAACCTCTTTCGTCGAGACAACACTCGTGATCCTTCATTCGACTCAGTAAACTCGTCTGTAGAACTGTTAGCATTTTCTTTTACGATTTCACTGAATGCAGTTCCAAATGAAATTATTAGGAGAAACAGGAAAGTCTTTTCTTTAAACATTTTCTAAAACACTGGCCGCTGACGCTAATCTTGACACTTGACTATTTCAAAACTTTTTGGTATAGTATATTACTGGCCACTTACAATCTGAATTTGATTGGCTAAATTTTGAAATAAGCCCTTCAAATGAAAAGTTTTTTCGAAAATGGAACGTAAAGTTGTCACTAGTACATCATCAAACGCACTGACAAAACCACTAGCCAATTGTCAACATGTAAATTGTAAATGAAGTACCAATTAACACGTTAAGTGCCAATCGTTTTACTGTTATATTTCGTGTGACAAATGTCGTGAAGTATGTTAAAAAAATTAAAACAAAAAAGGAAATTTGGGAAATTTAAGTGCTTACGATATGAGAATGCGTGAATATCACTCACGAATTGTCTGATATTTTAAAATTCCAGTTATTATATCATCTTTTAGTAAAGTTCGTTAAATCGAAAAGAGAGTGTTCATACATCAAGCTATAAATATGTATTAAATAAAATATAATTCTGATATTCAATATTTATTGAAAATCTTATTCTACATATTCTCGGCTCTAAGAATTATGCTAAAAATTACAATATATTCGTTTTGAGAAGCGTATAATCAAGGAAGCATAAATCAAATCTCATCTCTATGGCAGCTACTTTTACATCGGAATTGGACGTCGTTTAGCAACTTATAGACTCAATACAATATAATACAAATACAAATACAAATAGATGATTGACTTAAGTTACATAGGTACAGAGTAAATTTGAATCCATAGGTTTCCGAGAGTAGAGAGTAGAGTCAGCTGTGTTTCAGGAACCATAGGCTTCTCCCGTAATAGTTATAACACTGGCACTTACGTCTAATATTAACTATCCGGGCTTACACTATTTACTAAGCGTTTAAGGAACATAATAGTGTGTGTGTTTTATTGAATATTAAAATGTCATTAAACGTTGAGGTAAATTGAGAGATCAAATTATTATATTATGACTGAAAACATATTTACAATCAGGATTTTTCAAGATGACTGTGACAGTCACAATTTATGTTACAAAGTTTTATATTGTTATTTAGGACAATTTAATCGACAAGTCTAATGTAAACAATATGCACAACTATACCTATTTTAAGCACTTGTCTGATTTTGAATTAAACGAGTTAATATTAACAATTAAAGTTATTCTACGAGGTGAAGAGAAAGATTTCTCAAGACGTAAGTATCGAGATACCTTTATTTGTTCACTATTATCAAATTATTGTACATATTTACATAAAGCACTTATTTACTTTTAATTAAACGAATTAATATTTATAAAAGTTTTTCTACTAGGTAAAAACAGTTTCTCAAGACGTATATATCGAAAGATGTTTATATCATTACTATTATATCATTACATTATACATATTTATATATTTTATTTTAATTGAGCGATGTTTGATATTAACAAATGTGTGAGGGCAAAGAGGTGAAGAGAAAGGCTTCTCAAGACATAAGTATCGAGACGCGTTTATCTGTTCATTAATATAAACCATTATAATAAATTTATAGTAATTTGGGGTTCCGAACTCAAAGGGTAAAAGCCTCATATTTATCTCAGTAGAAATAAATACTGTATGTATGCAATACATAATCAAACCGTGATATTTAAATTTTCCCATCGTGTATTTCTGATAGCAGTGATAGCTGAGCGGTAATAGCTTTAGGCTGCCGAGCCGCAGGTCCATAGTTCAATCCCCACCGCCAGCTTGAGCTTCACCGCATAGTATAATAGAGTTTTCTTAATGCTCACTGGGCTAGCTAATAACCTCAAGTAATAAATCTGTCACCAAGCAGCTAATAGTGTGTTCACATCTTGTAACAGAAGTTCTTGCAAGGTGGTCAGTGATTATGAAATTACATGAGACTTAAAAACTGTATGTCTCAGTCCGTCACTTGACGAAATGCTTCTGTTGTAGGCAGCAGTTACCGCTTATCATCAGATGGGCCTCAGATGTGTTCCGTTCACAATCTCATAAAAAAATAGTGTTACTTATTGTGTATTAGAAAAAAAATATTTTAAAGTCAAGTCTAATCTTATTTTTTATCAGGTTTGGCTCTTAATTTAGCGCGTAGTATTATTATAATGACTGCATAATACTATTTGTATTATTGCATATGCAGTATGGGTACTATTATTAAGTTATTGGCTCTATGAGAAATACTAAGATCTAAGTTCTTAGGACAGGTTGAGTTATGGGCTCTTCGCAGTCAGGATAGAGTTCTTCACAAGAATCCTTGGCTGAGAATGCGGCATCATAATGATCTAGGACATCTTGAGAAAGTCCTTTGGGTAATCTGGAATTAAATTTATTAAGTATAAACTTCATGGAACGATGATTGTTGTTATTATATATTTTATTAAGACATATAAAGGTAAATTGAACCTTCCAAATTATTGGAATGATTCCTATTTAGAAAGATGTCATACTATTTTATAGATATATCCCTAGAATTAAACTATTTATTGACAGACCCATATTTACTATATATAGGGTCTTGCAAGTAATAGAAGATACTTAATGATGGTTTTCTTTAATATTATATGATATATACTCAATAGCTTCAATATATTAATGGCATAATTTTTCACATTATATAATTTTTTTAAATGACATTCTATATTTATATTAACATTTGCATACCTTACATGAGGTTGTTATGGAGAACTACCAATATTTTTAAGATCATAATGTACCCATATTCGTGCAAATAAAGAATTGAATTGAATTGAATTAAGACTAGACGTAGTACTCCCTATACAAACGTCGTTTCGTCATATTGTTAATAGCAAATGTTCAAACCCGGTGAAATTCAGCATGGATCTCCCTGAATATAATATCTAAGCTTTTGGTTTGCCAGTACTTCGATTTATCGTTTATTTTATCCCTATATGTGAAAATTAGAATTCCTATGCAAAGTTTGTCAATGAATAATTTTGAATAAACCTAATTGTATGGAAAACTGGCAAACCAGGAAGCATAGATATTAAGTGAAAGGACATGAAAAATTTCACAAAGTTTGGAAACTCATGTTTTGTGTATGACGGAACTATGTTGGTATAAAAAGCGCTGCATACACATTTCCCTTAAAATTAAACTCAATAAAAAAGATAGAGAAATAAGAAATTATACGTAGAAAAAAAATAACCACGAGAGTAATTCAGTACACGACCGCTTAAGAAGCTGGTACATATTCAGCAAAGTCTCGCAGTGATAGTTTCCAATTTATCCTATCACCGTTATTATTTAACCGTCTAAGAAAAAGTAATGCAAAAATTACGTTATACTGAATATATTTTTTTTCTTTTTTTTTTCCTTTGAGTTTTTGTCAATAATTGACCATGTCAACCCGTAAGTCTCACATCATGTTAATGGCTAATTACTTAAACTCGGACTTGTTCCTCCGTAGAGAAACAAGTATAATCTTAGTAGTATTCTGGCTTCGTCTGAAGAGGGCGAATCCAGAAGACTATTGCAAGCACCAACATTGGCATTAATTAGTAGTGAGCTCTGTCGTATCTCATCGTTTTGGACACATTCTATCAATACATGTTGTACATCTTCTTCAGTATCACATTCTGGGCAATTAGGTGAATCTGATATGCCCATTAAAAATTTAAACTTGTTTGACGAAATGTGTCCGGAACGAAGTCTCAACAGAGCCACCACATGTTTCCGGTTCATAGGCAATATATCAAACCATGGGTAACGAGGCAGATCACACTGGATTGTTTTGTACCATATCCCTTTGGAACGGGATCTCTCATCAAAATACTCTTGCCATTCCTGCCTACACCTATCTTTGACTTTGCTCAGTACCTCACAATGTAGTGGTACGCAGTGAAATGGTATTCCCTTAGTAGTAGCCTCTTTTGCCAACCGATCTACTTCCTCGTTACCCACAATTCCATTATGTGAAGGTATCCATTGCAATACTGTAGTTTTATTTAATTCCCGTAGTTTATAAATGGTGTTCACTGAAGCCATCTTAGCAGAACTTTCAGAGTTTTTCTCAATCGATAAACTAGGTTTAGTCATTGGATGGCTGACCGCTAGAAGCTTTTGGGATGGTACTCTTCCGTGTTTCAGAGGTCCCAGTTCTTGTCAAGAGCTGCAGTCGTAAGGCTATGTCGGAAGCCTTCGGGTGGTCTAAAACTCGTAAATTTTTCATAATGGTTGTTCATTTTGCTCACGTAGAAAATCTGTATAACGACGCTCATGTATGAAAGGATTGATGAGTGTAGATGAAACGAAAGAGATATGTGAGGATCGTAGTAAGTGGAAATCTGTGGTCTCTGCCTACCCTAACGGGAAAAAGACGTGATTTTTATGTATTATGTATGTATAAAATCTATCACCAAGCTACTAAAGTTGAGCAGAATCGAACTCGATGAAGCCTTTTGTTACAATGCAATCAACTGATTGGCGGAAACTTATTTTCATACGTTATTTATCTAATTAGTCTTAGATCCACCTCAAAGCTTCTACAATGGGGCTAGAATACGTTTTCCGAAGTTTTTCACATAATTTTAAGTTATTTATACACAATCGTTAAACAACTTACGTAAAAGTAGCTCGGAGTATTTCTTGCAAGAAGGTCCCTTGAGGATTATCTTGCGTCTGGCCAACTATACACAGTGTTTTTAGCATGCACTGCTTGCCGTCGGTGCCTAAGCTGAAATATCATTTAAAAAGGTTTATAAAATATAATTTCATCAATTAAAATTATTTAATGACAATGTTTTTCAAGGATTATATAAGTTAGTAAAGATAAACACTATAAAATTACGTTTATCCGGTCAGAAGGTCTCTAATGGAATCATTTTGATAGTAAGAAGCGCCAATTCATATACATTTTTTTATGGCTGATAGGTATGCCTTTGACCACAATCTCACCTGATGATAAGTGTTGATATGGTTGAAGGCGTTACCAGGCTTAACCTAGAATTACTAGCTCTCAAGAACAACCATTTTTTTATGCTCGATACTTCGCCTTTGACCACTATCGCACCTGATGGTAAGTGATGATGTGGCCGAAGATGTTATTAAGGCTAACCTAGAATTACTTGCTCTCAAGGACAGCTGCCGGAACACACCGTTAGGTGCTTGGCGACAGATTTTCTACTTGAGGGTGGTAGCTAGCCAGGCGGGCATTCGCAAAATGCCCTACCACCATGCTATAACGACTGCTATCCAAAGACAACAACCGAGACCGACGGCTTAACGTGCCCTCCGAAGCACGGAAAGTTGCCGGAACACACCGTTAAGTGCTTGGGGACAGATTTTCTACTTGAGAGTGGTCGCTAACCAGGCGGGCATTCCCCGCACGGTGGTGCCCTTCCACCACAAGCTCAAGCCCGCGGTAGGATTCGAGCCATGGATCTGCTATATATCCATGGCCAATACCACTGAGCCATCACTTCTTCGTGGATGATATGTCACTCATTCTTCCTTATAGGGAATACAGGCTTGGAAGTGATGTTGGAAAACACGTCAAGCCATCGGTCTCAGTCGTGGTCACAACTGCCATCATGCCATGTATCTCAAGATGGCAGTTGTTACAGCACGGTGGTAGGGCATTTTGCGAATGCCAGACTGGCTAGCTACTATTTTCAATAAGAAAATCTATCGCCAAGTATCTAACGGTGTAAGTTATTTTAATATTTCTTGTAACTAGTTTAATAATTTTAAAAGTGCAATAAAGTGTTATATATCTATCTATCTATCTAAAACGACAGCTGTCCTGAGACATAGGTCAGCCTGAACAACATCTTTGACCGTGACCTGAACAATCAAGTGATATAATGGTCAAGTCAAGCATATTAGCTAGAACATAAACGATATGAATGGTTTTTTCCTTATATGATATTTTAGCCTTCCATAGTTAAAAATCCTGCGCAGTATATACTTCGAACAGACGCGCTTTGTTATAAAAATAATCAACAAATCTACAAACATGCAACATAAAAAACGCGATTGTGGTTTTGACAATTCGTTGTTTTGCCTTTTTTCACTCTGCAAATGGTTCAATGAGATTGTTGAGATAATATTACTTACTAGCTTTCCGGGCGCGGCTCCGCCCGCGCGTATGTCGGTTATCGCGCGAAAACATTAACCTCTTTTTGCGCAGTCGGATAAAAACTATCCTATGTTTTTTCCCGGGTCTCAAACTATCTCCATACCAAATTTCATTCAAATCGGTCCACTAGTTTTTGCGTGAAAGCGTAACAGACAGACAGACAGACATACAGACAGACAGAGTTACTTTCGCATTCATAATATTATAGTACTGATTAACATATATTCTAGGTTTAGTAGCTACGAGAGAACCTCTCTTACTAAACGACTTATGTCCGTCCGTCCTATCATAAAGCAATGTTACTTAAACCGTAATAATTGTTGTGTTATTATTGTGGACATCCTTAAAAACATATTAAAAGTGAAAAATTAAGGACGGCCTATACGAAAGATTTGTTTTTTATGTTTTTGATCTGCACCTGTCTGCACTCTTATTTTGTGTTTTGAAATTAGTGAAATGTGTTACTAGCTTAGGAGGTTACTTTATTTTAATGTTGCTCAAAATGTTGATGGATATAAGTCCGTCAAGCCATTATTATAGCAATTTAGATACTACGCACTCTATATGATCACCTAGGGAAATCTCATGGTTGTCAGGACTCATCTGTTTAATGTCAGATTATTCAATTAGTCTACGAAGCTTAAGCTTTAAAAGGCATCAGCCGTGACTTTTCATAATCTGTTCAGCTGCCATACGTTACTCTACTTATATATTTTTTTAGAATTGAAACGCGTCGAAACACGCGTTTTAACACTTGATAGCATTGATACTTAATAAGGATTAAACGGTATTGTTAAACGAAAATTAAAACGATAGAAGTATACCTTGTACAATTAAATCATTAACATACTAGAATCCAAATAAGTACTTATTTTCGCATAAAAACCCATAAATCAGTTAATAATGACTACGACATCGTGACGTGCGGGTTTAGAATGTCATCCTCCCATTTCTTCCCGTAGGTTTCGTAAGAGGTGACTTAGGGAAAAATACTAGAAGATGAGAAGCAGCGCTTATATATTGTAGAGTTAAATATCCCGTGATTGCCATCTTCAGGCTGTTAGCTTATACTTTTTGGTATAATTCAAGGTGTAGGACCAAAGTAGGTAGAATAAAGTATGAAAAAAAGGAGAAACTATATCCAAGCGATTGTCATGAGATTATCTCACATCCACGTCTGTGGCAGAAAATACAATATTGTAGTTTTTTCGAACTTGTAGCAAGATTTGTTAATTAAACTGATAGCTAGTATTCAAAAGTTAAAAATTATTTTCCTAGTATTATATTATCGTAGCATAGGTCTAAAATCGATGTATAAAAATTTCGTTTTCTCGTTTCAAATGTATGTAATATATATGGTAAAAATGTTCTTCAAATCTCGCTGTTCGTGTCAAGTACAAAGTTAGAGAAACAACAACAAAACCAAAGAAATAACAATATTACAATAAGAGAAAAAATTACAGTCATGTGCGGGATTCGAACCCGCGTCCATACACCCCATTAGCCGGGGTATGCTCTAACCAATTGAGCTAATATGTTAGCTGAGATAACATGTTGGCTCAATTGAGCTTAACAATATTAAAAATAACCAAAGAAATGTTTAAATTTAGAATTTCCTGTCAAAAACGTCAGCTTATGCCTTTATACTCTTTTAGAATGAGGTCTCATTCCGCTAGCAAACAAAAAGAAACACAATTGTTGTATCCAGGATACTTAAATAGGCAAATATTGACACAAACATTACAGTAAATAATGACCTTACCCGTTCAACATGGTCTCTATTTTCTGGTAAAGCAAAGCGCGGGCACTCCTATGGAACTCCACGCTTCGTTGGCTCCCAGCTCCGTTCAAAAACTCGCGTTTGTTTTGCGAAGCATGCATCTGCTTCCTGTCTATTTGTATTCCCTCTGCCCCTTTTCTGATTTCCGTGTCCACGCTGCGTTTCGCAAATGCCGGATTCACGATAAGCTTTCTGGAAAGTTCGTAAAAGTTAGAGCGGTCAGCTGTTACTGTTAATTTTTCGGATGACTTGTTTGGCCAGATGCTTACAAAATAGTGACGTTAATCTGCTCGGTCTGCACTGGTAGCGAAACATTTTTTTAAAGTAAATGTTTCTGTTAAGCCTGCACCGAGGCAGCGATACGTAATTGGGGTTCGTCTGATCCCTTGTATCCCTTGTATCCCTGTATCTTTATTTCTTAATTTTGAGTTATGTAATTAATATATATTATATTTAACGATTCATTTTGTACACTTTGGAAACACGATTACTTAAAATTTTCTCGATAGAAAACAAATCCAAAGTTACATCTAAAAACCGAAATAAACCCTTAGCATGGAGTAAATACTTAACGGAGAGTCATCCGTATTTGAAAAATAAAAAAAACAACATGTTTTCTACAACGCATACACATTACAATTTTCAAATAGGTATTTGTTTTTACTATACGAAGGAAATACTCAAATTCACGCATGTTCCGCTCATTTTAGTCAGAGCCGCGATGCTTTGTCCCTATACGCTTTAGTAATTCTTCGGCCGTCGGACGGGGACGGATGCTGTTGGCGTGCCTTACTAATGCACACATACGCGGCTTGCCTAAAAATCTCGGTGTGATCTTAACTTAAGCAGCGATTGACTTACCTATGAATAACTAACTAATTACCTATCCGTAGTGACTGATATAATTTATGAATAAAAAAATAAACTGTAACGGAAACATTAAATAAACTTTTGGTATCTGCCACCGGACACCCTCTACAGTCAGTTGGAGTGACGGATGCCAAAAACAGGTCTCTCGTAATTTTGGCATTAGTGCCACCTGAACCTGCTTCATGTTGTACTTCCGGTTAGATTTGGCATTTCCGGTCAGATTTTATACTGAAATTACTGAGTTTAATTACTATACAACAGGGGAAATTACTTCAAAAGTAAAATTTAATAAATACGGACTTTCCATACATAATTATATTGGCATGCAAATTCCTCGGGCGGTAAATCGCGTAATAAAATTCTCGTTAGAACCTTTTAACAAAACTAGAGAATTACTATTAGTTTCTGTTTCTGTCTATAGTGGACCGATAAACGATGGTATGTAAACAAACATAAAAGTTAAGAGCCAAATCATCATCATCATCAGCTGGAAGTCGTCCACTGTTGAATAAAGCCTCTTCCATAGAACGCCACAAAGAACAGCTAATAACCGCTTGTAACCATCAGCTACCCGTGACTTTTACGATGTCGTCAGTCCACCTAGTGGAGGGCCTACCAAAGAAGGTCATGAAACCGCGGTCTCTCGTCATTTTTTGAAAGCCATGTTTATCTTATACCGAATCTGACATCTGCCCCTTCCTAGCTAATCACGCCAAAACACATCCTATTTGACAGGTAGCAATTTTTAGACGTGCAAGATAATCATCCGTTATACAATATCTCCGAGAGCATTTTTTCTGCTTCACATTATAAGATTGCTTCCTGATAAAATAGCATTTTTACTTACCTTTTTTTATAAGGTCTCTTGTATATTATTTTTCCTTCATCCGAAGTGTAATAAATCATTTTTGTGTCCATTCTTCGGTGCAGGGGGTCAGCGTGGTGATCAAACGGGGAGTATGGGTCTTGCGGAAGCTCAAAAGCCAAGGCTGCTGTTACCCCCCAAAGGAAGATATCACCGATTGCAAATATAGTGGGGAAGGTATTGCAGAAAACTGTAAATAATAAGTGAATTTTAGTACATAATACAGTTTTTGATAAAAATTGGACTGTTTTTATTTATTTATACCTTTGACAAATATCTCACCTGATGGTAAATAATGATGTGGTCGAAGATGTTGTTCAGGCTAATCCAGGATTACTATCAAAAGGATAGCTGCCGGAACATACCGTTAGATACCTGGCGACAGATTTTCTACTTGAGGGTGGCAGCTAGCCAGGCAGGCATTTGTAAAAATCCAGCCAGTAATTCTGGGTTAACCTGAACAACATCTTCAACTACATCATCACTTACCATCAGGTGAAATAATAGTCAAAGGCTAGTCTATAAACTATAATATGTAATATGTACATATATATTCTTAGACTCATTAGTAGACGGTACAAGCTGAACTTAGAGCACTTAGAAATGTAAAATATAGAAGTATTATTACAAATAAAAAAACTACTGAAAGATACTAGGCGAGCATAATCAAGAATGAGGTATATGATAGACATAATATGTATTTACTAAAACAATAATAATATTTTAGCTATTAATGTTACTTTGGAGGATGTATGGTTCTACTGGACGGACATGGGCATAAATAAAAACGGCAAATACATCACACATTTGAGATTTTCGGACGACATTGTCCTTATTGCCGAAACGTTGCAAGATTTACAAGAGATGCTAACAGCTTAGCTGATTATGCAATTGGTTTTGGCATGAACCTGGATAAAACAACACCGTTCAGTGAACATATAGACGTGGGACCAATAGCTCTAAAATTAGTTGATCTCGAAGGTGTTAAGGAGTATATTTACCGCGGTCAAACAGTGTGATTAGGTAAAAACAACCTAGAGAAAGAAACTCGCAGAAGAATTTAGCTGGACTGGGCTGCATTTAGATTTGCCGAGTCTTTTCAAATTGCAAAGCCTGAAGACGAATATGATCAACGAGTGCGCCCATAAACGGTGGTGAGACGTGGATACTCACACTACGACTTGAACACCGATTTAAAGTCGCTCAGTGAGCTATAGTGAGGGCAATGATCGGTGTTCCTTTAAAGGATTTTGTCAGAAATGAGATTCAATGTAAATGCTGAATAATATTTTGGAGGTTCCGTACAAGAAATATGCATCTGTTATATGGGATCGGCTGGGATTTACCCATTAGTTCACTAAGAGCACCTATAAAATGAGTATATACTTAAAGCATTCCATAGCTTTATAAATAAAGAAGTTGTTTTTTATTCTTAGTTGTCATTATCAAGCATAAGTTATTTATTAGCGATAGCATTATAATTGGAATAAGTTGAGCTTTTTCAGGTGACATGGACTATACTTAATGTTTTTAAAGTATATCGCCGCCACATGAATGGCTAACCGACCATTGTTTAACTAAATGACTTTTGTATTCCCTACCATATACAACAATACATATTATGTATTGTACCAAGCCCCACATGTGTGGGATCTTGGGAAAAATTACATTTAAATGTTTGACACACTGCTAATTTGTCTATTTGCCCACTTGGTCGTTTCGCGCAGCAGTCGTTCAGTTCTGAAAGGAGAATTATGTTGGCGAATAAGTTGTATTTAATCTTACCAACTTGAAAAGAACTTCCTTCCGGGAAAATTATAAACCTCTTCCGCCTTGACAACACTTCACTTTTCGGAGCAACATTGGTTTCGTTAAGCTCGTGGCTAAGCACTCTGCAGAATAACGATGACATAATAATAAAAAATAACGTAATATTCATATTTACAACTTTTTTAAATTTGTAGGAATTAATATATTTTTTATGATTTAAAATTTGGAGTAGCGTGTAAATCTTTCAAGTTTAACTTAAACATTGTAGAATATCTCTCAAACTTTACCGTTAATCTCGTTGTACAAATATATAGGGTCACCGTTACTTTTGGCTACAGGTTGAGTTAATATTTACTTGTACAAATTTTAGTTTAAATCTCGATAAATGTATCGTTTTCACACGTATTTTAATGCTTTAAGGATTCTAAAAGATTCTAGGTGCACTGGTAAATAATATTAAGAAAAACGTTCCTTTTTATGATTACGTACCCTATTAATGAGACTCCGATGTCTGTCTGTTCGTCCTTCTGTATGTCACGGGTCTCGAGCTCATAAGCGTAATAAGTAATATTAAAGCTGTTTATATAAATATAAATTTTAGTAAAGTTTTTATATAGACTGATTACATAACGTACATTTAGATATACCGTAACAACATTTTTGTTGCGGTCTATTCCAAAAACTTAACAAGTTACAAATCTGAACGGAACCAACAAATACTAAAAGACATAACAGTAAATTTGTATTGTAAAACATTTATATTTTTAACAGATTCATTGAATATAATTCTTCCAATTCTGGTGGAACAGAATGTGTGTAATGTCATACATTATTAAGTATAAGATACTAAGGCTTTTAAAAACTAATTTAGGGTATAAGTGAAATATTTTTCCAATTCTCCCTCAATTTGTTTTTGGTTAAACTTTTTATTTGTATAGCAGGAATTATGTGACATATACTCGAATAAAGTACGTGTGACTCGAATAAAGGCGTGTGTTTAAATACCAATTTACCTACTAAACCTATAAATATATATAAATTATTATAATTATTTTGTTAATGCACCAGTTGACCCACAGCGATATTTCAATACTTATCAAGGTACATCAGACATCGTTAATCTTATAAAGGTATCATTATTCCCATAAAATGTACCTATATAATTATTCTGTTAAATATTCTAATGCAATATAACACCCTGAATCTTTAGCTCCCAAAGTTATGTCATGTATTTTTTTAACAGTTACCTAGTTTCATGAACTAGTTTAGAGCGTGGACACGAAACATTTGTCGATAATTGTTCGGTCAAATAGACCCTACATTCGGAAAAGAACCGTTTCCTATCTTAATACGCGATGGACTTAATTTTAACCAAACATTTTACCTCACACCACCATAGAGAGTCGTCTCTTCCGCGAATCAAATTTGTCTCATTTGTATCAATTATTTTAGATATTGACCTAAAAATTAAAAGAACAGTGTTGGCACATGAAATAATAGCGGAGGAGCATCACTATATTTTATCTATGTAAGTATGAAAATTGCTTTTAATATAATTAGCAGTACAGAGATAATTAATGCAAAATCAACCAATTTTTTAAATTATTTATAAATATTAGCTTGTTTACAATGAAATATAATAAATTAACCAGTAAAAATACTCACATAAGGGTCTCTTAGTAGTCTCATGGTCATCTCTCACGACTGCGACTGCGAGCTCCTGCAGGCACTTCGTTGTTTATAATTTCCGTATTTCAACAATATTTTTTAGGTTAACTTTGTAACTATCTAATGGGATCTATAGAACTTGGTTTACCCACTTCTAATACTATTAACATTAAACTCTGTTTATAAGTGTCATAACAACTACAATATATAATAATATACAGTCCGACTGATCTCATTTGTTGAAATGTTGTTGAATTTGTTGAACCGTTTTAGGTACCTATTCTGACGGACGTGGAGGCGTTACCGGCCAATAGCTAGCCTGCCGAATGCTTTGCTTGATCCTCCATCAAGCGAATGTTTTTAATGATATAACATTTTATTTACCTATATTATTTTTAAGGCAGGTTCCTAGGTATGCCGTATTGAGTTATACCGCTACCGCGTCGTGTGTTCTTTTGTCGCAAGCCGCCAAAGACCGACCAGAGTGAGAATAGATACACGAAACAGCTATTTTGCTTAATATAGCTGTTAATTGACTTCTCGTAGCATTCATGGGTGTTTGTGTGAATCGAGTAGATACACCCCGTTCGTAGACCGCGGTTGTCGTCGCTATTATTCTCAAGAATCAATGCTTTATTGTTTTCTGTAATGTAGACAAAGATGGTCAAAATAAGTAAAAGTTCATTACAGACCCTGTTGGGCACACAATTAGGGGAGAGGAGGATTATTAACACTATTATTCCAATTGGTTCAAATATTTAATTTTTATGTCCAATTGTAATCATTGTTAAATTGTTATTAAATATTTCATTATACGGAAGAATAAATAATATTTCGTTTATTTCCATCACTTTTTAAAATAAAATAATTTAATAACGATATAATAATTAATAAAAAACTAATATGCAATAATTAATATTTAGCTATAAATGTATAATATGTATTTCAAAGCCAACGTGCCACAGCTTAGGCAATAGTTACTGATTACTTTGTATATGTGAAAATTAAACATGAGTGAACACATTCTGTTATCGATTCCACACCATCCCCCGCAGTATTGTTGATACATTAATATTCTCCTTGTATATAATACATATATACAAGGAGAATATATGTATGTAATGTAAGCGAACGCGTCTCAAAATTTTCTAGAAAAAGACCACCACCAGGGATGTTCGAAAGTATTGACGATCTAAGGCTGGATTATACCAAACTAGGATATATAGGCAGAGGTAACTGCTTAACAAATGGCGGGCCTCGTAACAATCTTATTAAAATTTAATCAAAGATGTACTCGTAACAATTCATATTGGGCAATTTATTTTGAGATATTTTGAGATTTAAAGACAGAAACAAATGTTATAGAAACTTTACCCTACTTTCAATATTTATGATATATGCTTGGTATTTCATGAGTAGCCAGAGCTATACCCATGAAATACCAAGCACGCATCAAAATGCGAATTCAAAAATATGATTGTTACTTTAGACGTTTTTTTAAACGTCAAAGTAACAAGTCAAACAAATGGTGCTTGATGACAAAAATTGATGAAAATGAAATGATTAAATTAAAATTAAAAAGTTTTTTTATTTAATTAAAATAAAAAAACTTCAAACAATGTGATGACGTGGTCGAAGATGTTGTTCAGGCTAGCCTAGAATTACTGGCTCTCAATGACAGCTGCTGGAACACACCGTTAGGTGCTTGGCGACAGATTTTCTACTTGAGGGTGGTAGCTAGACAGGCGGGCATTCGCAAAATGCCCTACCATCATGCTGTAGCGACTGCCATCATAAGACAACAACCGGGACCGACGGCTTAACGTGCCTTCCGAAGCACGGAAGCGCTCAGTAGTAATGTCACCAGGGCTCACCCATACAATTCCTGACCAAGGCGGACGTTGCTTAACTTTGCTGATCGATTAAGAACAGCAAAGCAAACTTCGCTACGAGCGCTTCAAAAATCTTCTCCTCGTTAATATGCAATTTTGTAATGTAATCCTCAGAGCATGCGTTATTACAAACATAAAAATATTAAAAAGTATAAGTTGTTTCCATTTCCGTTCCATAGACCTGCACACATTATGATGTTACCATATCAAACTCATTCTTCACGAGCACTCTGATATGCGAGTAACAGTTTAAGGTTAGTGTTTTCATAGCGTTTTCCGTACAAACGTAGTTTCGTTCAAACGCACTGAAATTTCGCATGCAAGTCCTTGCGCCTAAAAATCTTTTTGAATTTTTTTTTGTTTGTTTTTGTATGTAATTTTTTTTACAGTTGGAGATGAAATATATAATAAAACGGGTACCTGGTAAACCAGACGCGTAGATTTCAAGGTTAAGGACATGCATGCAAATTTCAGAGTTTTAATACTTGGTAATTTTAAATATGACGTAACTACTTTTGTATGAAAAGCACTACGACAAAGACACTGTACGGCACATCAATGCTACAACTGTAAGTGGTATTGTGGCCTAAGTCAAGGTGTATTTTATATACAGGGTTATTGGTAAAATGTTAACAACCTCTTAGGTTTGTCTTCTGCTAGTCCGTACAAAAATTTTGAGTTTTTTTTTTAGTTTTAAAAAAAATATTGTTTAGGTTTTTTTTTGTTATGAAAAACAAAAGTTTTTATGCCCATTGCGATCAACCGCGGCAACACTGGATCGCTCCGTGCCCCTTTTGAATAGAGTTTTGATAATTTACATCGAGCAAAGTAATAAAACAATATTTAATAATACATTACAGCCACAAGATACTTTTAAAATCAGGTGGGCCTCATGCTTATTACGTAAAAAACTAATAAAGAAAAAAAATGAAAAAAAAAACTTTTTTAAATGATTTTTTTCATCCCAAAATGTTTGTTAGGACTAGCAAAAGTCAATTCTAAGGTTTTTAGCATATTACCAATAACCGTGTATAGTCATATAAAACTTATTACTAGATTTAGAATGGAATAACATTTAACATTTACTGGCAGTAAAGCACAATTTAAAATAGAACAAATAAAAGTTGGAATAAAGACTTATTTAACTGACAATAGGGGTAGGCTCAGCACGCTACGAACATAGGTGTTAATCGAATTAAAGTTAGTGATGCGGGTACATACATTATACTCATAAAATTAGAGTTATCCACGAAAACACTCTAACATATACAAAAAAGACTTATAAATACTTATTTAACAGATAAAAACAACAGCTGAGTTAATGAAAATTAAAATTAATAAAATACAATCAGTGCTAATATTATAAATGCGAAAGAAACTCTGTCTGTCTGTCTGTTACGCTTTCATGCCAAAACTACTAGACTGATTTGAATGAAATTTGGTATGGAAATAGTTTGAGACCCGGGAAAAAATATAGGATAGTTTTTATCCAACTGCGCAAAAAGAGGTTAATATTTTTATATATTAACCAATATAAAAAGAAAATAAAAATATTACATAACATTATTATGGTAGCAGTATATAACCTGTTACCCTTCTTTAAATAGGGTTTGCCTAGTTATTGGTTTCATTTTATAAGCCGTATATTTATATATACACTACCATGGATAAAAAAGGATTATTCCTTTTATTCTCTTCATATGATCCGATGATACCTTAGTGTTACGTTTGTTACTAGACAAATACCTATTCTCATAAAAACGTTTTTCCATTTCAGAAGCAAAGCCAAACAGATCTAAAAGCAATCATGTTCTGTATCCAAAGATAACATAGAAACGTGGAAAGATACCAGAATGAACAAATTATACGGCGTGTTTCTGCTATGCTACATGTGTTTGGTAGCTTTTGTACTAATTGATGTAGGTGAAGCCAATAATGAACGAGCTCTGCGCAGACCGAAGAGATACCTACAGTTTGAGAATATTACACATTTTTTTGTGAGTATAAGTATTTTTTATTGGCTTCGCTTTAGACTCTGCCCGCGAGCAAGACAATTGAACGTATTGTGAGAAAGTACTCATGTGTCTCAACAACACCCGTTTATCTTAAGGCTAGTGTATTTGTAGCTCTGTCTATACAATCGTAGTTTCGTCATATTTTAAATACCAAGTTTTCTGACTCGTTGACATTTTGCATGTATGTCCTTGACCCTAAAATATATGTTTCTGGCTTGTCAGCTTTTGATTTTATTATTTAATTTATTTCTAAATGTGAATATAACAATTCCCTTGACATTCGATTAATATGAAATTTAAATCGAAAAAAAGAAATATATATAGTGAAATCATGTTTAGTTTAATAAGTTATTGAAAGACAAGATTAGAATTAGCAATTAATTAATTTAAGTTAGTATATGGATAGTTTTTTTTATGTCTGTTTGCAACGGGTTTTTGTTTGCAAATAATTATTTGAGCGCGCAGGGTTTATTTAAACGTGCGTGAGGTCACTTCCCTATACTAACGGAAGATCAGCGCTGGTTGCAACCAACCATCTTTTTGCTGAGTTAGTATAGGGTTGTGACAAACACTTTGTTTATTTTTCAATATGTCCATAATTATATATTTTCCCATTATGTTAAGTGTTTGTTGCAATTAAAGTCATTCATTCATTCATAAATGAACGGTATGAATTGTTAATATGTAATTGTATATGTCATTAATTAATGTGGGTAGATATCTTTGTGTCATTTGTTAATTTGATATCCAGATATTTTTTTTTGTAATATTAAGAACAAGTTACAAATGTAATTCATTAATACAACCTTGTATGAGCGTTGGTAGTATATCTATGTAACTACATAATCTAGTTTATAAACAAGGCTTGGACCTACACTTTTGCATGCAAAATATGGTGGAATGTGAAGATCTGTTTACAGTTAAGTACCTAATAAATACTGTATTATATAAATAATTACTCACACTCTTGCAAATAAATTAGAATTTCCCATACTTCCGATTCTTCCAAATAATTTTGTAAATTCATATGATAACGGAGTACTGACAAACAAGAAGATATAAGATTTTAGATTAAGGACATGCATGCAAAATTTGGACCAGTTTATACACTTGCTTTTTTTGAAACGCTCGTAGCGAAGTTTGCTTAGTCATTCTGAACCGATCAGCATATGTTTGAAACTTGGTTAGAGGCAGGTTTTTAAATGCAAATATCATGCGTACTGCAACGCGATACTTCGTTTAATTTATGATACAATGATTTCTGCAAAAATATGTTATGTTATAATAGCTATTGTAGAGTAGAGTGCGTCCGTAGGTTAATTTTGTGTATGTGTGTGTTATGTATACACCATCAAAGTGTATAATCAAGGATATTGTCTTTATAGTGCTTTCCATACAAAAGAAATTTCGCCATATTTTAAATACGTTAAGTTAGCCTTTGATCACTATCTCCCGTGGGACAGTTGCCGGAACACACCTTTAGGTGCTTGGCGACAGATTTTCTACTTGGGGGTGGTAGCTACCCAGGCGGGCATTCGCAAAATGCCCTACCACCATGTTATAACGACTGCCATCCTAGGACAACAACCGGGACCGAAGGCTTAACATGCCCTCCGAAGCAAGGAAGCGCTCAGTAGTAATGTCACCAGCGGTCACCCATCCAACTCGTGACCCCGGGGGACGTTGGTTAGCTTTGCTGATCAGTTCAGAATGGCTGCGCAAACTTCGCTTAGAGCGCTTTGTACTATAAATTATTGCCGTAGTTTTTATTACCAGCCACCGCTCTGATGCCAACCCTCCTTGGAAAAGCTCCCATTGGTAGCCTTTCGGTTAGTGGCATTCAAATTGTGCACCTTATGTAAATCACTTTTCTACTCACGTCAGCGTTATGTGCTATTTAAGACACCATTTGCAGGACATGGAACAGTCCTTATATTCTTAAGTCAGAAACTGCTCAAACCCTACGCCTCAAGTAAACAATCTGTTGCCGAGCACCTAACAGTCAATGTGTTCTGACAGCAGCCCTTGAAAGCCAATAAAATTACAGGCCCATGTCACTTAAAAACTGCATGTCTCGAGTGACGTGCGCAATGCGTCACTTGTGACGAAGTGCATCTGTTATAGAGGTAGCGAAGTTTGTTTTCGTAGCGAAGTTTTGTTTAGCCATTCTGAATTGATCAGCAAAGTTAAGCAACGTCCGCCGCGGTCATGACTTGGATGGGTGACCGCTGGTGACACTACTACTGAGCGCTTCCGTGCTTCGGAGGGCACGTTGAGCCGTCGGTCCCGGTTGTTGTCTTAGGTTGGCAGTCGTTACAGCATTGTGGTAGGGCACTTTGCAAATGCCCGCCTGGCTAGCTACCACCCTCAAGTAGAAAATCTGGTGCCACCTAAAGGTGTGTTCCGGCAGCTGTCCATGAGAGCCAGTAACTTTAGGTTAGCCAGAACAACATCTTCGACCACATCAGGTGAGATAGTGGTCAAAGGCTAATCTATCAGGCATAAAAAAAAGGTATTAGTTATAGGCTTAACATTAATATTGTGCCAACAAAATCCCATAAAAAACGACACATGTGTGTGTTTATTTGTTTGTTGCTACGTATACTTACCTAATAGTATCTTAATCATCTGCTTATGATACTCATACTTATTAATTCAGTTTTAGATTACAATAAAGAAGTTCATATCTTAATTCTCTGTTTAGATTCGGTCGAAGACACAAAAGCTAGTTAAAAAGGTATTTCGTATCGCAACTAGATTAAATTAAAAGTTAATTTACAGTTTACTAAATTCGTTCAGATAATTGAACACCACAAGATCGTCGTCACTTTACAAATTCACGCCACGAATCGACATTTCTCGTTCAAATCCTCCGGGACAAATACTCTACGACATTCATTTACCTTTTTACTCGATTATCTTCATCGATTGAATTATTCTGAAAAATGCCAACGGGCTTTTAGCAAAATGCTGTCGGCGAAGGCCTCTTTATAGGGTGGTTTTCGAAAATCTGTAGAGGATTAGGTGTGCTCGTATAAACGAGAATAATATTTATATATATATATATTATTTCTACGAAATTATTAATATAAAATTCAATAAAAATCAGATTCATTATTAAACTTCATGTTTCTACTGAAAATTCTGAATTAAAGATCATTTTTTTCTGTTGATTGTAGGTTTTCACTGAAATATCGAGCCTAGAAAACTACTTAGTAATTAATTCTGATCTTACATAAATAAAATATACGCATAAACTGGAATATATTTTTTTTTAAATAGAAATTGAGTGCTAGTTGGATTCAACCTCGTGACTCCAGTCATTAGCCATGTCGCTTTTCCTTGTATTTTTATATTACATTTTATTGCTGATAAATGATAAAGTTTCATCGCATGAACAAAAACAATTTTATTATTTTAGATAGAAAAGTAACTGGGTAGAAACGGCATTCAAACTCCTGACTCCAGTCTTTAGCCATGTCGCTTTTCCTTGTTTTTTTTAATTACATTTTATTGCTGATAAATGATTAAAGTTTCTTCGCACGAACAAGAACACTTTCATAATTTTAGATAGAACAGTAACTGGGTAGATACGGGGTTCAAACTCATGACTCCAGTCTTTAACCGTGACGCTTTCCTTGTATTTTTTTTATATTACATTTTATTGCTGATATAAATATGACTAAAGCTTCTTTGCATGAGCAGGAACACTTTCATTATATTAGATAGAAATGTGATTGGGTACAAACGGGATTCAAACTCTTGACTCCAGTCTTTAACCATGATGCTTTTCCTTGTATTTTTTGCAAGTATTTTATTGCCGAAGGCACTTCTCCCGAGACGGGCGTAGAAGGCGAAAAGCGCCTTCTACCTCCGTCTCCTCCGTCTCCTGCGGACGCCGAAAACGAATTAAGTTGCGTTTTAACGCCATTCAATAGCTAAGAGTATAGCCCCCTAGCGAGGTGGACTGACGATATCGTGAAAGTCGCGGGTAACCAATGGCTAATAGCAGTTCTTTGTGGCGATCTACGGGGGAGGCATTTGTTCCGCAGTGGACGTCTTCCGGCTGATGATGATGATGATGTAGATGAATTTGTCCAATGTATGTAATTTTAAGTGTAGGTACATATTGTAATTTTTCGACATTAAGTAAAATCTACCCTTAGTACGGGATGTAACCAGCATTTTTATATTTTAGGTCAGAGTGAACTTCAAAGTCAACATGATCCCTTGGAACCAGATATTTGCGCAGGCTTTAGGGTTCCGTATCAATTACGACGAACCCCCTGACTCGTTCCATCCGTACCACCATATACACAGGAGGACTTTGTATAGCAATATTGAATTATTATTGGACAGGTAATTAAGTTCATCATTCATTTTTAAGTAGTCGTAGACGGTTCAATGATAGTGCTGTATAAGAATCCTGCATAACAAAACTCACTGCATATGGTGGTGAAAAAAATTGCAAGTTTCTGTTTTGCGATGACTTTTCGACTTGAGGATGGCACTTAGGGAAATATTTGAAAAGCGAATATTTGAATAATGACCTACCACCTTAACTTTTTTTTACATCAGTAACTGTCCTGGGTAAACGGGTTACTATTGTTTTTAAAAAAATGACTTGAGACTTTGCGTCTGCAAGTATAGTTTCCAATCATTATTATGGTACAAGACTGCAATTTTGCGAAAAAACTTAACGAATTTTTAGGTTGCAGTAAAATTCAACAGCGAATATTTTCTAAATAGCACTACTGGCTACCCCGTGGGGTGCCGGGTTAGAATTGCACCTCCCCATATCATCCCGTGGTTGTCGTAAGAGGCAACTAAGTGAAAAATACTGGAAGGTGGGCAGCAGCGCCTTCTAAAGAACTGCCAACTTACACTGCGATGCCCAAGACTCCTGCCAAGCGTAGGGATTATGGCAAATACCCCCTTAAGGCTGTGTTCCACAGTGGACGATCCGGCTGTTACAGTACTACTGGCAATCCAGAAGCATATAACAAGGACATGCGTGCAATTTCATCGAGTTTGAACATGTATTTTTAAATATAACTAAACTACGTTTGAAGGGAAGCGCTTGAATGAAATGTTAGCATAACACCTGAGTTACATTGGTATATCATAGGCATCTTAAGTCATAACGCTATAAATAGGATTATTAGCGGTTAAGCTAATTGTTAGCAGCTAAGATAATTGTTAGCGATGTCACGGCGTGTCAACGACATGTATTAAACATTATGTTATAAAAAAAACGTTGACACGCCGTGACGTCGTTGTGACGGAATAAGCTCGAGGCCCAGCTGATGTTAAGAGGACTAACTTCTGCCTAAAACAGATGCATTTCGTCACAAGTCACAAATTGCACCGCGCCCGTTACCTTGAGACATAGTTCTTAAAGTCTCATGTGCCTGTAATTTCACTGGCTCTCAAGGTTTGCTGCTGGAACACACCGTTAGGTGCTTGGGGACAGATTTTCTACTTGAACTGGTCGCCAGCCAGGCGGGCATTCGCAAAACGCCCATCCACCATGCGGTGAAGCTCAAGCCCATGGCGGGATTCGAACCATGGACCTGGTGCGCGGCAGTTCATAGCCAATGCCACTGAGCCATCACTGCTTCTGTCACTAGGTCAGTGTAATTAGAAATATTGCTGCCAAGTTGTTCATCTTAACGAGTCAACAAGACTGTCCGAGTCGAAAATAAAAAAAAAAATATTTTATCATTCCCATTCCGGGCACTACTTAAGTTAAAAATATTTGTACAGTCAAGGATCAAAATGTTGAAAATATTAATATATAAGGGTAACTACTGTAGTTTACTAGAACAAGTTTTAAAAAAAAGTATTATTACCTTAATAGCAATAAGAAAATTATACGCTCACTGTGATCATATTTGCTTAGGAAAAACATTTCCTTAAAATTTACATGATACAAAATAATTGCAAAATTGACCCAAAATTACACTTGTAACGAAAATAACTATGTGTGTAAAAAATTTACAAAAACATAGCAAAATATTATCAAGTGGAACAAATTAATTTACATTTTCTATTTAAGTGCCTGGTTTTGTGTTAATAAGCTTTTCTGCCTATTTCATTTAGATTTTTAGATTTTTTTTAATCATTAAAAATCATCAAATATTTTTGTACTTATACTATTACGTCAACTTTGTATATTTTTAGCCAGTTTCTTCAATGAAAAAAAAGCTTCACATAACCTGCAGTTAATTTAAAAATTACTACGTACTGTTAGCTGTGTACTGAAGTCAAAAAATGAATTATAAAAAAAATTTAAAAACTTATCAATACACTTTTGACAAATACGTGCAATCATTTCATAAGCTATAGAATATTGTCTTAATCTTTAAAAAAGTTGGGAGAGATCGCTTATCACAGTTCGCTAAGAACTATGCTCAACTACTGGTTGCTTTTATTTATCTATTGCTATTTTGATAGCATATTCACGTTTGTGCATAATTGAATATTGTCCAAAATAAATTGATATAGTATATATTTTTTCAAATAAAACCAAGGAATCTTCACGTCTACCTAGGTATAGTTAGCTGCGCTCCGCGGTGCTACCCACTAGTTTATCGGGATGAAATGTGTTCTGTGTATTATTACTAGTGGTAAACTATATGTATACTAAACTAGCTTTCCGGGCGCGGCTCCACCCGCGCGTATGTCTGTTATCGCGCAAAAACATTAACCTCTTTTTGCGCAGTTGGATAAAAACTATCCTATGTTTTTTCCCGGGTCTCAAACTATTTCCATACCAAATTTCATTCAAATCGGTCCAGTAGTTTTGGTTACTTTCGCATTTATAATATTAGTACTGATTTCATCCAAATCCGTTCAGTCATTTGAGCTTGAAAAAGTAACAAACATAAAACAATCTCACCAACTTTCGCCATTAAAATATTAGTGTGATACACTTGAACAGTACAAAAGCAAAGCAATACCTAATTCAATCAATTTGTCTCAACGAATCCACAAAACAAAATAAACAGATCCACTAAATTAGCAAAAATTTTAAATTGTGAACAAATTGCTTTCAGAAACGGCCTGAACGGCTTCCATTGCGTACGTCGGGCCATTTGCGAAATGGAAATGATACCTGAACCGAGGGAGATATACCACAAAATATTAAAAATGGTATTCAGGTGAGCATTTAATGTCGGCCCTTTGGAAGCCTGATGGTATTAGAATTATACTAAGTGGGAGGGATTTTTCGCATTGAATTCAGCTATTTACTATCTGATCGAGCATTTCACTTGATACGTTGAAACACAACAAAAACAGAATCAATAATGTATTCAGTAAAAAGCTATACGTGGTAATTAATATACGTCGACTTGAAACTTTAATATTTAATCATTTTATTAAAAGATGGAGTTGCACAATTTAATTCCTGCTTCTCTTTCAACTTCTTAGCATGGGGGTAGGGCATTATTGCAAATGCCCGCCTGGCCAGCTACCCTCAAGTACAGAATCCGTCCCCAAGCTTTCCTGTTCCAGCAGAGTCAGTAATTCAAGGTTTATTTGTGTATTTAGTAATTTCGTTAAGTTTAGCTTTTAGGCCTAGTATGTTCAGCGACAAGCGATACTGGATAATCGTATATATTCTTTTTAAGGGGTATCATTTTCACATACACATTTTATTTGATTCATATTTAATTCAAGATTCAAGATTATTTATTGCAGTATGGGTTACAATATGGTCTTAAACGAGGTTTTATGTCCTCCATATCTTGCCAGATGCGGCGTACAATATTATATAAAAGGTTTATTACATACTAGAATTCAAACATAATATAGAATAAATTTGCTCAGATTAAATCATTCATTTATATTATAAATTTTATTATTAAATATTATTGGAAATTATGTCAAGTGTTTTATCATTCAAAAAGTCATCAATATTATAATAGCATTTGTTCATTAATATATTAAATAAATTCTTTTTAAATTGTTTAAAAGTCATGTTTTTAATTTTATCTGGCAAATGGTTATACAATTTAGTGCACATTACATATATACTATTTCTATAGAAAACGGTCTTAGGGTCATTTAAAGGTAGAACAAGATATGCTTTTTTCACCTTACGTGGTATTCTAGCAGTCTTAACGTCAAAATTATTAATATTTGATTTTACAAATATACATTCTTCAAGTATGTACATGGAAGGCAAGGAGAGTAAATTTAATTTATTGAACATTGGCTTACAACTGTCTGTTCTTTTCGCTCCTGTCATAGCCCTAACACATTTTTTTTTGTGTCCTAAATACTGCAAATGCTAATTACTCGACTTTAAAAACCAATTCCAATAACTAATCTTTACAATATCAATATTTTTTATTAATAAACATCGATTGTAAATAATAAAATGAACTATAACATATTATAAAAATAATTTCAAATAAATAGAAAACAATCATAAATTTTAATAAGTATCAAACCATAGTAATTAAACATTCATTCATTCATCATTAGTTTTGTCCCGACGTTTCAAACACTGCAGTGATCGTGGTCACGGAGTTTGAAACATTTTCAACCCTATTATTTGATATCAGATATCATAGACATGTTGCGCTAGATACAAATATTTTAATTTTTAATAAACTCTCCAAATTCCTAAATATTTTCAATTACTATCACAAATTTTCAGCAAATACCACATCTACTTATTGTTAAAATTAGTGATAGTTGTCAAACACTTCCTTTTTTTTCTTTTGCAGAAAACAATCGTCGGCGACTGAAAAATGGCACAATATGAATCCAGATGACTGCAATCTATCTTTGTCACAGTGCCCGCTCTCTGTTTTGGACGTGTCACGATACACTGACATTGTGTGAACATAAACGACTAAAGTTAACTTACACCACTGTTCTTTGTTTCCACACCGCATCAGTTTCCCATCATCATTTTGAAGCTGTGGTAGCGAAGTTTACTTAGCCGTTCTTAATCGATCAGCTAAGTTAAGCAACGTCAACCGCGGTCAGGAGATGGACGGATGAACGCTAGTGACATTACTACTGAGCGCTTCCCCGGTTGTTGTCTTACGATGGTCGTCGTTACAGCATGGTGGTAGGGAATTTTGCTAATGCCCGTCTGGCTAGCTACCACCCTCAAGTAGAAAATCTGTCGCCGAGTACCTAACGGTGTATTCCAGCAGTTACCTTGAGATTCAGTAATTCTAGGCTAGCCTGAACAACAACTTCGATCACATCATCACTTACCTTCAGATGAGATTGTGGTCAAAGGTTAGCCTAAATCTATAACAAAAAACACAGACTTATCTTTCAAATTTCCTCGGTTTGTACTTTTTTGTCTACTGGGCATCCATTTTGATGTAAAGGCACAATGTAAATTAGGCATTTAAATATCTTGTCCCACCTACTCATATCCGTAGCGAACCGGGATAGATTTGCAACCAATATATAAGGGAGTCGTAAGTGGCGACGATGGAAAAATACCAGAAGTTGGGCGCAGTACTTTCTTACTTCAATTCCTTTAAACCTCGATTCAAGGAGGCATTTGTCCTACGGTGGACGCATAACGGCCGTTGATGATGATGATGAAACTACTGGAAATAATAATTACTACTTTTATTCCCATTGAATAACACGGTTAAATAAGTGAGGAGTACACTCATTCACAATTGTAGCAGTTCCATTCTTTGTAAGACAGACCTTGGATATGGTTTCCAAGATGAAAATCAGTTGTTAATTGATGGCCTGATACAGTGACAGTGTCTGTAATGGTAAGATATTTTCCACAATGTTTTTTTTTAAACATTAAGACTTGCAGATGCTGTTCTGATTCTGAATCTGCGCCTGTTATGTGTGGCAATAGGCTATATACTGTCTTAAAAGTAGATTTTAGAACCCTTTCACTAGTCTGTGGCAGATTTGAGGGCGTGATGATTTTAAGCTAGCCATTGATCTTTGCGAGTATTCCACCTCTTGGTAAGATAGTGTACTTCAAGAATGTAGCAAGCTGCATTAATGGTAGTTGGGCATTCTGAGAATGACCGCGACTAGTTCACACCTTTGAGTCGAAAATATACCGCCAAGCACCTAACGATGTATTCCAACAGACAAATTATTCATCACTTAACATTTGGTAATATAGTAGCCAGCCTTTCAGCTATAAAAAAGTGTAAATCTGGAATGGGAACTGGCTCGCAGGAACAGCTGCTGTTTTGATCAAAAGTTAGGCGGTTGGCCGCAATTGTGTTACTTAAAGACGGTAGCTATATAAACCCGTGGTGGAATATATACGACTGCCTAATTTGCACTTTGTAGCACCTACTTAACGTCTACTAAGATAATAATAGAGATCAGAATGGATCCCGAAGAGAGAACATTTATTGGGGAAAATGCTTTTACGCATACCCACTCGCAAGGGAGCAGGTGAGTCAGACTAAGGGCCAATAAGCTCCACTATCGACTTAAAACTACGCTGTGTTCCACCGTCATTGACTGTAGCAGGGGGCGTGAGACCGCTCGCGCATTCAGCCAAAGCCACCACCGACGTCGATTCCCGCAAAAGCAGGCCTTATCTCTGGGGAACCCTTCCCTTTTCCGCCTCGTGGGATGCCCCGAAATAACATACAGTATCAACCAGTACCATGGGAAATCACTTGAAAGCAAAAAGAACGCACATAACATGTGTAACATGTCAAAATATTTTCGATTTGAGTAAAAATTACACTACTTTCTGAGGGTCTACTACTGGTTGCTACACCTACGATATTTTTCTACTCTGTTACCAAAAATCACAGACAAATAAAATTCTTTATGGCCATAAATCGCATTTTAAATATGTATCACATTATGATTCCAAATATGTGATTTCAAACATTATAGGATATGCTTTATAAATAGCACGGTCCTCTTTTTACCAAAAAGTTTATATCTATCCCGGTCACGAGCCAGCAGCATCAAAGCAAAGTAAGCACAAAATAAATCTGGTTAGTAACTAGTCGCTGAATTCCCGATGCGACTAAATCGACGACTGGTGGTCTGATTGCCTATTGGGAAAAGGAGAGGTACTATTTACTCTCGAAACAGAGGCACTCTCTTCTCGTTTCAAAAACTTTACGAACTTTCATCTGAATAGAAATTTAGCTAATACTGATATGCTAATACTAAAAAAAAAGAATACTAGCTGCGCCCCGCAGACCTTCCACACACGTAGTTAATGGCGAATGAATTGTTTTTTTTTTTTATTGCTGATAGGTTAGCCTTTGACCACAATCTCACGTGATGGTAAGTGATGATGTGGTCGAAGGTGTTAACAGGCTTAACCTAGAATTACTCTGGCTCTCAAGGACAGCTGCCGGAACACACCGTTAGGTGCTTGGCGACAGATTTTTCTACCTGAGGGTGGTCGCTAGCCAGGCGGGCATTCACAAAATGCCCTTCCACCATGCGGTGAAGCTCAAGCCCGCGGCGGGATTCGAACCATGGACCTGCTGCGTGGCAGTCCATAGCCAAAGCCACTTAGCTATCACTGCTTCAAAATTTGTGATGTGAATAGTGATAAAGATGAAACTTATCCCTTATTCTGTTAATCCAGGACTTAAATTATCTATGTTATACATGTCATACTAATCTGTTCCACTGTTCCAAAGTGCCACATTCAGACAGGGATATTATAATCTTAGTCTGTAGTCTGACGACGTTCTGAAGATAGGCCAGATCAGGAGTAATCTAAACCGACGCTTATGTATGAAAAAAGAGGATTGATGAGTGTAGATGAAGCGAAGGAGGTATGTAAGGATCGTAGTAAGTGGAACTCTGTGGTCTCTGATACGGGTAAGAGAAATTTTATTCATGCCTCTTTAGATCTATAGTGCCTGGTTTTATGCCTCAAAAATTTAAATAGTAGAACCATTAATGTAAACATTAATGCTTATCTTTCGTTGCTTTGCCCTAGCAGGTTATTTAAAATCTAAAGTTTAATACGGTTTTATGAAAGTGATACCATTACAGGATCCTTGTTGAGGGCCAAGGTGAGTTCTGAGACCAACAACGGCGTGCACGTCCATCCAATGAAGCTGCCGAATGACATACATAAAGTTAATGCAGTTTTTTTTCCCTGATAGTAAATCCTCCCTGAACTACTGAGTGGACGTTGGCTCACTCTTATGGCTTCTAGCGTTACTGTAACATACGAACATACAAAATAAAAGTATTTTTTTTCTAAAATGTGAACATAATAATTTTTTTGGTGTGATATCAAACAACCGTTACCTATAAATCAGGATATACTAGTGTTTCATCATAAAAAGATTTTAAATGTACCCAGTTGATACTGGTAGGTACAGATTTGTTACGTAACTCAATCGAGTTCATGCAGTAGGCCTGTTCTAAGTCAAAGTAAAGATCGAAACGGAGTGATAGCGTAGTCGTGACCGGCAACCTCATGAGATTTACTTAATTTGTCGCTCGCTTACTCGGAGATAATAAAACTTCTTAAAAAGAACTTAAAGAAGCTGTATTTTTATTGCAGGATGGACCTAAACCACCCATAACTTATGCGGCAATCTTTGTAAACGGTTTTAGGTCTAGCTATTACTCAGTAGTACGTAGGTAGTTTTACATCGTAATATGTAGGTTTACTAAACATCATTATTACTGCGTAAAAGAGTTTCCGTAATACTTTGAAGTTTGAAGCGCTCGCAGCGAAGTTTGCTTAGCTATTCTGAACTGATCAGCAAAGTTAAGCAACGTTCGCCTCGGTCATGACTTGTATGGGTGACCGCTGGTGACATTACTACTGAGCGCTTCCGTGCTTCGGAGGGCACGTTAAGCCGTCGGTATCTGTTGTTGTCTTAGGATGGCAGTCGTTATAGCATGGTGGTAGGGCATTTTGCGAATGCCCGCCTGGCTAGCTACCACCCTCAAGTAGAAAATCTGACGTCAAGCACCTTACGGTGTGTTCCGGCAGCTGTCCTTGAGAGCCAGTAATTCTAGGTTAGCCTGAATAACATCTTCGACTACATCATCACTTACCATCAAGTGAGATAGATAGTGGTCAAAGGCTAACCTATCATGCATAAAAAACATGATAAGCCTACATAAGTTATGAAATGATTATGAATAGAGGCATGATACATAGACATTATCACATTTTAGACATGTTGCTTGGTTGACGTTTTGATTTCTAGACAGCATGATCAAAAATGTTACTGAATATGATTATCAATGTTTAATATTTCATATAATTATGAATTTATTGTGAATATTTGTGACAAATTCTTAGTCATAAGGATTCCTGCAAAATTTAATTGTTGACGGCAAGGAATTTAAGATGACTTTAACAGGCAAGTTGACTAGTCAGTTAATAATATCAGTAGACATAATTTTTTCACCGATACCTACTAAGAAAAATAATCATCTGTGAAAAAGGAAAAATCCAATGTTGCTGTCATTAAGATAATGAATAAGACCCTGAATAGATTATTAGTTTTTAAGAGTAAAGGTGAGATGAAGTATTCCCGTGCCATATGAAATCCCCTAGGTAGGCAACAAAAAATGTACTCAATCAATACGATTACTCTGTCAATACAATTAATTCAGTAATAGGTAAGAGTGAAAAATCTTACAACATCTGATTAACCTATTATCACATATATATATAAAGCTATAATGAATAAGACCCTGAATATATTATCCGTTTTTAAGAGTTGAGGTGAGGTCAAGAATTGTCCAGAAAAGCCGGATATCCTCTATGGAGGCCAGGAATTAAAGAGGGTTCAAAAAGGTGGTATGAGTAGTCAATAAATACATATTCACTAATAGATCTTAGTATATATAGACCCTGTAGGATGCTGACCACGTGGGCTGCAATGTTAAATGCCCATCTCTTCCCGTGGTGTAGATATTCTTAGGGGTACCTAAGGATAAAATGAAGGTGGGCAGCAGGGCCTTTTGAGGAGTTGTTATTTTACACCCAGACGCCTTGTCAACCGTGCAGATTATGGCAAAATTCTCTTAATGGGGAGGCTCTGTTCAGCATTAGACTATCTGGGTGATACAGTACAGTAGGTATCAGTGAATAAAACTAATGTCACTGATAAACTTATAAGGTAATGAATTGTTAATGAATAAAACCCTTAAAATATTATTCGTTTTTAAGAGTAGAGATGAGTTCAAGTAGTCCAGTGCCAGCCGGACATCCTCTATATATGGCAGAACAACTAAACATCTGTCGGCCAGCAGTCGCAGCATCTTTGTACGAAGACATGGTTTCAATCCAATCAGGATCCACATCATCGAAGGGGCTCTTACCATAGTCTGGTCTGAAAAAATAAACAAAGAAATTTATTATCACATACTGTCGTAATTTATTTTACCGGAACCGGCTAGAACCACGTATTATTTTCTGTCATTTATTTTTACAGAATGTTTTAAATAGTTTAGTCATTTTATGCCGTATAGGTTAGCCTTTGACCACTATCTCACCTGATGGTAAGTGATGATGTGGCCGAAGATGTTGTTCAGGCTAACCTATAATTACTAGTTCTCAAGGACAGCTGTCGGAGCACACTGTTAGGTGCTTGGCGACAGATTTTCTACTTGAGGGTGGTAGCTAGCCAGGCGGGTATTCGCAAAATGCTATAATGACTGCTATCTTAAGACAACAACCGGCACCGACGGCTTAACGTGCCCTCCGAATCACGAAAGCGCTCAGTAGTAACGTCACCAGAGGTCACCCGTCTAAGTCATGACCGAGGCAGACGTTGCTTAACTTTCCTGATCGGTTCAGAAATGCTAAGCAAACTTCACTACGAGTGCTTCAAAAAGCTATAAATTTTTAAGAAAACAAAAGATTGTCAGCTATGATCATCGTCATCTCCAAAATCTTATCCATTTTATGTAGGTTCGCTACAATATGTTTTCTAACGATATAGCAACACAACACTTACACAAAATAAATTAGTATTTTAATCTAATGGTGCAATGCTACCAGCAAGTTGGGTACACAGTCGGCAGAAGTGTACAGGAATATTTGGATCGATCACAGGTTGCAACGATCGTTACGGTGTTTCATAAAAGGTGTATTATATAGTAAAATAGATTAGTGTGAAGTATATCTCCTATGAAGCCCAACAATGCATTGTTTAAAAGCATACTAACGTCAGCAGTATGTGCAATATTTCTCCAACAAGCCCTTCTTCATCTATCGGAAACTGTGCTGCTTCGCAGATTGCCCGCAGCAAGCATTCCCGGCCATTCATACCTCTTCTTCAAACATGATGTTATTAGAAAAACTGACACTGTTCATTTAGTTCACCACTCAAGAAAACAAACATGCAAATTATTCTTGGTATTCATTAGTACTAAGAAGATAAAACTAGCCAGCAAGAAGGGTAACTTGAAAAGCTTTAGGCTCTGTTCAGACTTATGCGTTTTGAGGGCGGCGAGCGCGCGGCGCGACGCGTGGTCCCTGCGAAATCACAGCGCGCCGCCCTCAAACCGCGCTCAAACCGCGTACGTCTGAACTGAGCCTTATGGTCCCAGCAATAGAAGCTAAGAGGTCACGAGTGCGTAGGCCAATGCGTTAGTCTGACCAAATTTGCACCACGCTCGATACTCCTGGACATGACGCTTTCCACGTCGCCAATGACAGGTCCAGGTGGCCCTCTATACTAAACAACCACCTTATGGAAGATACATGTCACTCACAGTAATGAGGATAAAAATTTACGGAGGAGAGGAGATGAAGTGATAAAAGATAAAAGCATACGATAGGTACTTTTAATTTTAATCAATTTGATCATGAGCAAATTGAACAATTGCTGTCCCTCTCTCATCCATACACGTAGCCCAATTGCTAATGTAATTTTGAACATCTTATTTTACTTTGCCAAATGGTAAACAAAGAATATGTTTATAATAAAACAATGAATTAAAAACAATTAATAAAATGTATACAGTGAAAGTTGTTGTTACAGATTGTAATACAATGTGCGATTGTATCAAAAGAAATAAGTACACCAAGCCCAGTCAATTTAAATATTATATTCCAAATTACAAAATTATGAGAGCGAAAAATTACAATAATGTGCGGGATTCGAACCCGCGTCCATCCACTAGCCTATATAATATACTATAGCCAGCGGGGTATGCTCTGACCGATTGAGCTAACATGACACTATGACTCATAACTCTAATTTTTACTCTCATTCTTCAACCATCGTTGAATAAAATATTATATTCCTAACCTCGGAGTACTCGTTAAAATTTTTTCTTCCAATTTAACTCCTAGTGCTCTTTAATTCTTGTTACCATAAATACTTTTACTAAATGTTATTAAGAAATGGGCTACCTCACGATATGACAACGAAATCTGATACATTTGTTAAATCATCTATTATCAATAATGAATATATCACATAAAAAGTGAAAGTATTGCCATAAAGAACGCATCTTTGTTAATTTCTTAAGCAATGATAAAAAATGTGACATTAAATGTCCGTAGAAAAATTTATGTCAAATTGTGTGTAACCATGTCATTTTAATGCTATACTATTACATTTTAAAAATCAAACCCGTGGCAAAGTTCAAACCAACATTTACCCCATCAACATTGGACCCGCAAATTCTTGTTTTATCACATTACATTGAACAACGAACTTGCAACATCGCTTCAGTACTTACGCATTCATCATTTGAACAGCAGCCTTATAAAAAACTAGTCTTTCATCAGCTCTCGCCTTCACGTCAGCTTCCCTTTGTTCCCTTGAAACTTCTTTTATGAAGTAGTACTGGGACAGTTGACTAATGTTTGTAAACTGCAAGTACTGGTACTGGAAGTTGGCAGCAAATAGTAAACTGATCTTGTCTTTATTCGGTACTGGTGAGGCGAAACCAACTAGCAGCTAAAATAAAAGTTATCTGAGCTATGAAGCTATACTTGAGATGACTTGACGTTATAATTTATAGACAAAATAAGTCTTAGCATAACTATAACTCTTTGTTACTTTACTGTCACTCTTTGTTGCAGAAGGAAGTGTCTTCTCGTACCGAGTTAAACATTTAAAATCAAATAAAGATAACTATGCAACAAACAATGACAAAAATAAACCGAATTGTTAATAGATAGTTCATCATCACCATCAGCTGGAAGACCTCCACTGTTGAACAAACCCTTCCCCCATAAAACAACACAACGGACCACTATTAGCCACTTATATCTTACTTTGCTTGACTTACAATGTTACCGTCCATCTTGTGGGGGCCTAACAACTCTATGTCTACCGGTGTAATATGATAACCTCTCAAGAACACCTTTCTTCCCTATGAGTTATCAGATCGACGAGCAATGTGTGTTGTCGGTTGCCACGTCAACTTGTAAATTTCAAAACATATATCAGTCACTGGTTTTCGGACGAAATTTCCTCGATTCGGACATTACCGCACAAAGCAAAGAAATTTTATATAGCATAGTTTTCTCTGTAGCTCGTTGAGCGACTCCTAGCTTTTCAATAGAGGCCTCTGTTAAGAACCTCACCTCATGGACCAGTTAAGCTCTCAGTGCCATAAATCATCACTGGCAACACACACTGGTTGAAGATGTTGGTATTCAGGCTAGGTGGGAGGTTATACGAGATAATGTCTCGTAAATTCCTAAATGCTACCTATCCGTGTCAAATGTTTCTACATATTGTTAAAAGATAGGTACTACAATAGAAATTTATTATGCCAAATTTATTTTGTTAATTTTGTGCTAGTGCGTCACTTACCAACAGGTAAAATAAAAAGAATGGTCAAACGCTTTTCACTTGTCAAATCATCAACTGCCATAACGTCCACCGTTGAGCGTTAAGGCTAGCACATTGAGGGGGTTTGCCAAAACCCCCACGCTTGGCAGGTGTCTTGAGAAACGCAGTGAAGTAAGATCGTATAATTCCATGCAGAATCTATGGACATGTCTACACTCCACACTGCTAAATTGTCACGCTGTTCCTTACTCCCTCTTTCAAAGTCACACCACAAAATCATACATAGATAGATTGAGCTAAAATTATACATAGATAGTTATTATTCGATTATAAATTTGGTATTACCTTGTAAGTACCTCCGTAGGGGTAAATTAAGGGAATGCTGTTAATTTGTCGCTTTTCCCGTAAACTATCCTCTAGTGCCATTATTATTGAACACTTTAGTAAAACTAAAACCAGGTTGAATATTTCGTATCTGAAAAAGACTTTGCATATCATTAAATCTTAAGATTATTACAGTAAAAGTAGTACTCCTACGGGGATTTACTTACAAACCTTACGTAAGTGAACAGAATTTGAAGCATTGAAGGCCCGACAGCAATATCCGACGCACTTTGGTCCATGTTTTGAGTCCCACCGTGAACTTGAGTAAGGTGGTAGGACATTTGCTTATGGTCCCTTGACTATAGCTATCATGTATAAGCATAAAATTTGTCACCAAGCACATAACGGCCTCCTCTAGCAACTGTAGAGCCTCTAGAACCAGGAACCTTCTAGACTAAGCTTGTTAACAATGGCCGACCACATCATCATTTACCAGTGACAATAATAGTCAAAAGCTATCTTATTAGCGGTACAAAAACATCTCAACGTAACATTTAATGCGTAGATACGATAACTTTATTTCCTCCATATTAACAGTGCTTCACGTGAAGTAGCCTATCCCGAAACTTTATCAATTTTAATTTGATTAGTTTAAATATTCGATCCTTCAATTCCACAACGTCAGATTAATTAATCTATTAACCCAAAACTAATTTGTAGTAAAGTAATTAATAGACAACACAGTAATCGAATAAAATTACTATAAAGCTGAATTAAGTAAGCTTTAATTTCAATTTCTGTTGGAAATTAATGTTATTATACAAACAGTAGTTTAAGGGAGAAAAATGAACAAGTATAGTTTTTAAAATAATTGAAACAATGATGTCCAAGCGGTAATAACAATGGACTGCCATGCCGCAGGTTCATGGTTCGACCCCGATCACCTTCTTGAGCTTCAGTAGGTATATGTAAGAAGGGCATTTCGCGAATACTCATCTGGCTAGCTACCACCCTCAAGTAGAAAATCTGTCGCCAAGCACCTAACAATGTGTAGAAAGTAATTATAAATTACATTGCCGCATTGTATGTCTCAGAGTGATGGGCAGCGCAGTTCGATACTTGTGACGAAATGCATTTATTATAGGTAGAGGATTTCAGCCGCTTAACATCAGGTGGACCTCGTGAGCGATCTGTCACCAGCACATTAAAAAAACTTCGGTTAAGTCAACATATGTTACATTGTGCAAAGAATTCTGGTAAAAATCAAAACCATTTCCGAATGTATGCCAAAACTCCATGATTGCGTTACAATTTGACAGAATTTGAAAACTTTGTTTTAAAATTAATATCAATACTAGGTTGCTACGGATAGTAATTAACCAACATCTTGAATAAAAAGTTACAGAATAATAATGAATCTTACCTCATTTCAAGTGATAGAGATTCGACGACGTAATTTAAATGTTAGACGCAACTTAAAAAAAATTCACTCCAACACAACTTTACTTTTAAATACCACAGTCTTAAAGAGAACTGACGCCTCAATCTATTCATCGAAGATTCCACAACAATAATCTCTTAAAGCTCCATGTTAGGTTAAAACTTTGTGTATCTTATTAGTATCGTTAGCAGTGCAGTCTGTTACAAGTCATGTGACCAGCTTCCCATATTAAGGCCAAACACCTTACACAAACTGCTTGATTTGTTGGCGGTGTTAACCGGCTATGATAAACAGCACAATAATATCATGATACGTTCTTTCAGTTTCTTAACCAATATGTAATAGTTAAATGCACTTTTCTAAGATAATTGACACAGTGAGGATGCAGTATAGTAGTAGCGAAGCGTCTCTGCTTCAGCTTAGACAAAATTGCGTTCGTATCTCCGGTTGTTCTCCTCTACAGGTAGCATTTCTCAACCGATTCTCGTCAAATTTTGTGAGCTGGTTTGGTAATTCTATAGAATTTCGGAAATTTTTAATATGACGGAGATATGGGGTATACAAACTCATTAATCCAATAAAGAAAGCAGAGCTAGAGTGGAAAAGAATAAAAAAATGCTGATTTCTTGTGTCATCAAATCACAAGGGCCAATCACAATTTCATCAGCTTTTGAAATAAATACCTAATAAATATATAAACATCTCATGGATTTTGTTGACCTATACTATGATGTTAACCAATAAACAATCATTTTTGGTTTGATGTCGACTTCAACAAGTTATTTCACAGTTTTGAATGTTGAAATCGGTTCCATTTTTCGGTAAAAAAAATGTCTGATAGACTCGCCTTTGATCGCTATCTCTCCTGTTGAGAACTCACCTGATGTTACAAGGCTATTGGGCTACACCTAGAAACTGGCTCATAATTCAGCTTTGTTGTATATTGTTTATGTAATGAAATGGTTTAACGTTTAAGTCGCTTACGTTGGTAAGCCTCATCCCTTTCCATTACAGTACCAGTATCATGATCCTCGTTCTTTTATGCACTACATGCGCTCTTGCGTGACTTTGTGATGTTAATTCTTATGTCAAGTTCACCCAGTCATTTCATTTGCTACAGTGCCCATCGCGGCTTAATACAGCAGTGTTTGCACAGTACTCCTTCGAGATATTTGACCAAGACAGACTTAAGCTGAAGAGATGATCCACATAGTAACAGTTGCTGGAACAAGCTGCAACGTATAAGTTTAGGCGTAGTTTTGTAACAGTGATATCCGAGTGGTTATTGCTATGGTATGTACTGCCGTGCTGCAGGTCCATGGTTCGAACCCAACCGTCAGCTTTAGCTTTACTGCTTCTGGAAGGGCATTTTGCGAATGCTCGCCTTGCTGCCTACCACAAATATAAAATCTGTCGCTTAGCACCTAACAGCAGTCCCTTAGAGCGAGTAATTAAGAAATTACATTTCGCTTCTGTTATTAATATTTAACCCTACTAATTTGTCGTATAACGACAAAACCTTTAGGATTTTTTCTAAAGATTACGCTCTAGTTATAGCCGCAAACACAAAGTAATTATTAAATTTAAAAAATATACTGATCTGGCTGCCAAGGCTGAAAAGTAGGGTATGAAGTAACTTGTTTAAGTTAGTACCATGCTCAGTCAAAACACTGACTTCACCATCGAAAAGAGTTGCAATTACTATTCGATTATCCAGTTAAGCAAATACAATTCTCAGGTAATTAACTATAACTTAAATACTACTCAACTGATGTTGATGACAGGGATTAATTTAGTCGAGGTATATTCTACAAAACAAAATCATAATTGGCGGAGTATTCGCAACATATGAATAAACATACAGTCGATTTGAGAACCTCCTCCTTTTTTGGAAATCAACAGAAGAAGATAAGAGAACAAATAATTACTTTCTGTACAATTTTATTCATTCATCCCTAAGCAAACTAATCAGTTCCAAGACCCCTTGGCCTTCAGGACATCCACTGTATATGGAAGAACAGCTGAACATCTGCCGGCCAGCAATTGCAGCGTCTTTGTAAGTAGCCATAGCTTCCTCCCAGTCTTGGTCCACGTCATCGAAGGGTGTTCTGCCGTAATCAGGTCTGAAATATGTAGTTAGGTCAGGTTGTTACTTTTATTGAAACTAAAGGATACTTGGCCGATAACAGCCAGCGGTTCAAAAATAGAATCCTGAGCAAATGTTTCAAAGGTACGAGACGCAAAATAACTTTACCATGAGTGAAACACACGATTTTTCAGAGAAAGAAATACTAGGTGCAAGACAAACAGGATCAACCATATTTCAAATAGGGTTCATCTGTATTAAAATTTTTATTATTACATAAAATATAGAAAATAGATTTATTTTTGTTTAAAATTCTTTGCACCTTTCCGAGCTTGTGAGATAAAAAGTATTCATTTATTAAGCACAAAAATCTATGAGTGCGATCTTGACTTATAATATTTAGTAGGTACTTCGCTTATAAGTGGTGCACTAAAAGTCATGGTTAGATTTTTTTTATATTATTTTGTTTTTGCGAGCGTATATACTCGGGGATCACTTTGAATTTGCATTCCATTCGAGTTATAAATATTTTTTAATGATTGTGAGATGACTTATTTTTATTGCTGATAGGTAAGCCTTAGACCACAATCTCACCTGATGGTAAGTGATGATATGGTCGAAGGTGTTAAAAGTCTCAACCTAGAATTACTGGCTCACAAGGACAGCTGCCGGAACACACCGTTAGGTGCTTGGCGACAGATTTTCTACTTGAGGGTGCATTCGCATAATGCCCTTCCACCACGCAAAGTAGCTACTTGTTCACTCACAAAGGGCCTCCTCTCCGGATTAAATTATTGACACGCAATTCTACGGATAGGTCTTATTTGCACACTACGTCGTAGTGAGGGTATAAATACCAATGGTTTATACAATACAAATAAATGTTACATATCCTTGCTTTAGTAGGCAGGTAGTAGTTAAACTACACAAAAAAAAACAGAGGCTTCCTAGTGAAAAGATATGTAGGTAATTAAACAATTATCGTAGGAAGCTATTTTTATTTGTGTTTTATTGTATTGTTACATATAGTTTATGTAACGTTAAGAATATTATATATGCGCTGTGCTTATTATGGCTTATAATGCCCATGTTTTTATCTTTTTTTTGTACACCCTAAACCGCAATATTGTGTAAATCCTCTCCATGCAAGGTTGGATAGGTAAGCCTTTGACCACAATCTCACCTGATGGTAAGTGACGATGTGGTCGAAGGTGTTAACAGGCTTAACCTAGAATTACTGGCTCTCAAGGACAGCTGCCGGAACACACTGTTAGGTGCTTGGCGACAGATTTTCCACTTGAGGGTGGTCGCTACCAGGCGGGCATTCGCAAAAATGCCCTTCCACCATGCAAAGCTTAAGCAATAAGGCTACCCATTGTCCATTCTAATATACTATAGTTTGTAATTGTTTTATTAAGATTTTTGGTATGAATTTTGTATTGTATGAACTGTTCATCAATGACATATTGCATTTGTTATGATGCCTGTGAAACGTACCTTGATATCATCACAAAATTATATCCGAAAATGTATACGGTTTGTTCGAGTGTTCTTGTTTCAAAAACAACACAGCAAAGGATCCGCGTGATTTATGGCATAGAGTAAGTTGAGAGGCGGAGCTTGGTATAAGGTTTTTATCCCTTTTATTAAGTATTTGATAGCATGGAAGTGCCATATAATATATCTCTTTACACGCTGCAGGCAAGCTAGAACTTCATGGTAATAACATTTTATTATTTTTATTAATGAACCCGGCTGTAGTCTTGGATGGCTCGGGTTCGAATCCCGCACGTGACCATATTTTTTATATTATCTATCTATATATTGCAATAATGAAAATGTTACATGCTTAAAATAATATTTAGAAATGAAGTATGTACTTGTATCAAAACAAAATCTTTGACCTGTTGTTGAATACGTGCACATATGTGCTAAGCTTTTAATTTTAAATATTATGAAAACTTTTGAAAACTTACTCCTTCTAACAATATTTTTTGTGTTAACTTTGATAAGTTTACCACGATATCACTACAATTCTTTTTTTGCCTAATGGTTTATCCTTTGACTACAATCTCACCTGATGGTAGGTAAGTGATAATGTGGTCGAAGATGTTGTTCAGGCTAGAATTACTGGCTCTCAAGGACATGTGTCGTAATACACCATATTTTGGTGCTTTGCGACAGATTTTCTACTTGAGGGTGGTAGCTAGCCAGGCGGGCATAAGTTAAATGCCCTACCACCATGCTATAACGACTGCCATACTAAGACAACAACCGGGACCGACAGCTTAACGTGCCGTCCGAATTACGGAAGCGCTCAGTAATAATGTCACTAGAATTATTGACAGAGCATGTTCCGGCTTTAGAGACGGATGGTATTCAAATCCGCTCGTGGATATTTTTTTTATTTACTTGTTATTTTGTAAACCAATTACTTGTTGCAATAACAAGTTTAATAATTTATCAATATGTTTATACACTTACGTAAGCAGCACGTGTATGATTTCGCCAACAAATCCTTCTTCCTCCATTGGGTATTGAGCTGCTTCGCAAATTGCTCTCAATACGCAATCCGGACCGTTCATGCCTTTCCTTTAAAAATAACAAAAGAATTCATATACCTTCTGTCTCAGCTGGATTGTCCACTACAGCTGATGACAGCTTCCCCACTAAGGGCGGTTTGCCATGATCACCACACTTGGCAGGCGTCTTGGGGATCGGGGATTAGGGATTGAGCGCTTCCGTGCTTCAGTAGGCTGGTAAAGGTTTCGGTACTGGTTGCTATCTTAGAGTGGCATTCGTTAGTGCATAGGGGTAGGATATATTGCACATGACCGCCTAGCTAGCTACCACGCTCAAGTAGAAAATTAGTCATCAAGCACCTAACGGTGTGTTCCAGCAGCTGTCCTTAGAGCCAGTATTCCAAGGTTAGCCTGAACAACATCTTTGATCACATCATCACTTACCATCGGGTGAGATAGTGGTCGAAGACTAGCGTATTAGCTATAAATAAAAGTACAGAAACATATCTGTTCTGGTAGCTATAAGGCATCTATAACAAGAGAGTTATAAGAGAGAAATTAACAGATATAACAGATGCATTTCGTCACTTTTGACGTTGTGCGTCCGTCACCTTGAGACATAGTTGTTAAGTCTCATGTGCCTGTAATTTCACTGGTTCTCAAGGACTGTTGCCGGAACACACCGTCAGGTGCTTGGCGACAGATTTTCTACTTGAGGGTGGTCGCTAGCCACGCAGGCATTCGCAAAAAGCCCTTCCACCATGCGGTGAAGCGATGGGATTCGAACCATGGACCTGCTGCGCGGCAGTCCAAAACCAATGCCACTGAGCCATCACTGCTTCAAAATTTAGAACACTTACGCTGTAAACATCTCTCCGACAGATTTATAAAAGACCAGTCTTTCGTCTCTTCTACTCATCAGATCAGCCTCCCTCTGTTCTCTTGATACTTGCTTGATGAAGTAATATGGGGATAGTTGTGAGATGTTTTGGTACTCTATGTATTGGTACTGGAAGTTGGCAGCGAACGTCAGAGGGACCTTTTCTCGGTTATCTATTGGTACGGACATGCCAATGATGAGCTGGAAAAGAAAACCATAGAATTTATTCATCAATTTGAAGAAAAAAAGGATAGGGCACGCTCTAATGTTTCGACAATATAATGTGCAGACAATTTTAGACAAATATAAATGAACGATAAAGACATAGATTAAGCGAAAGAGATATGTAAGGATCGTAGCAAGGAACCCTTTGGTATCTGCCTGATTGGAGGCATGATTTAGGGCCTGTTTCAGAATGTTCGAGTAAGTTCCGGTTTTACTACCCAGAATATATTTAATAAACAAAACACAATCTTTGCGTTTCACAATGATCGATTTAGCCTATCCATCGGTTAAAACTTGAAACGCGCTGCATGTTAACTGTCATTTTTATCATTCAGTTATTTTATGTGTTGCATAACAACCCAAAAGTTTATTAGGACATTCTGAAACGGGCCCTTAATGTATGTATGTATGCAGGAAGATAAGCATGATGTACATACGCACCGACTGTATTTGTGTGTGTGTGTGTGTGTGTGTGTTACCTCACAAATATTTACAGGGTGTACTGATTTTGATTATATTTTCGAAACCTGGTGCTTCGCTGGTGGACTTTGGTCCTATTTAAATTTGACTGAGATCTGACCACTATTTGAGTTATCCCTAGTAATGCGTAGTTTTTTACTTATATTTTTTTTCTTTGTTTTATTCTATATGTGGGACTGTACCTTGTAGTTTGCTCCCCATGGATACACCAATGGCAATCCGTTTATCTGACGTTTGTCTCTTAATAGTAGCTGGTCGTTTTCAAGTATATCAAAACTGACTACGAATGAGCTAGATAGTAGAATCACCGCCAAGACATTAAATATTAACCTGAGAAAATTACATATAAAATCTTATTAACTACTAAAAATTTACACAATAAAAATATATTTCATAACATTATATTAAAAATACATTGAATCACATAAAATATAAATAATAATAGGAGCTCAAACATAATCATTATGAGATTACACCAGTTCAATTACAAAAAAATAACAGAGCATCCCAATAAACCTCTTATTCTGGATATTTTTTTATGTATGTAGAACATGCAGATGCGGGTTTAATTTAGTAGAAAAAAAAGGTGCTCTAAAATATTAAATATAATTTTAGCTTTAGAGATAGACATAATATGGTTTAGATTGATAAGTAAGTATACAAAATAAATATTTGCATATAACTATTATTTCACAAATACTTTTCTAATTAGATCTACTCATAAAAAACGAAGAAAATCATAATATGAAATATAGATATGATATATAAATTATTAATGAAATAACTTATATCCATATAACATTTTAATTTATGTTCAACATCAAGAGAACCCGTAGAACAAGTAATATAATAAGTTTGTGATCATCATCATCACCACATCGACCCAAAACGTCCACCGTTAAAAAAGGTCTCCGTCATTGGAGGGATTTGCCATAATCCCCACGCTTGGCAGGCGTCTTGGGTCGCAGTAGAAGTTGTCAGTTCTTCAGAAGGCGCTGCTTCCCACCTTCAAGTATTTTTCCCTTTGCCGCCTCTTACGACAAGAAATGAAGGGTGACATCCTAACCAACAACCCCACAGGGTAAAGTTGTGACTTATCACAAAAAAGTAAAATCAATGTTACACTAAGTAATATTTTAACTGACATTAAATTTTATAGGCTTACCTCATATTTTACCCAACACCTTGAAATTGAAATCAAAATTTCACTTTACTTGAATTTCCTACATATCTTAAAAAAGCCAAAATTTCCCAGCAAACGTTAACTCGGAATGACGATTGTGGTATAAATGTACACATAGTAGTTTCAGATTATAAATCTTAAGCTGTGTTCACAGTATCATGGAGCAGCAATTACTTAAAATTGACGCACATAATAGGTACACTTATATTTACTCCTCAGGATGCTAATAATAAGCGTACAATAATAAACAATAATTGAAATCAACTTCTTAGTTAAACGAAATACTACGAACTATATACAACACTACAGCTACCACAATAAAAGCATACCTACAAGTCATAGCATATAGGCAGTCTAAATGCTCCAGCCCAGTACCAGTTGGCGGCGTTCCCAGCATGCTGGCAGCATTGCCCCGTTGAATTGAAATGCTTATTCGTTGAGCCAAAATATGTGCCAGCACTTTGATCACGCGTCGCATCGACCAAGCGCACAGATAAGTTTTGGAAAATACGATGAGCTCCCGGTCCCCACGGACCCATACCGTGGTTAGCATATTTGCGCCGCTTGAGTCGCTCCGCCGAAGTAGCCGCAGTGCCAGCCCTCACGTTGGTTTCAGAAAGATGTGACGGCGCTAAAGTGTCTACGCAAGTAGCGACCCACACTTCTTAGTTTCTATATAAGCGATTTTTATTATTTTTATAGTAACATCTGTTTTAATATCAAACTCTTAATTATTGTTATAACATTTTGGATTGTGTCCATGCTTTAATATACTATTTTATGCAGAGAGTGTTATGTTGAGTCACATATTTGGAGCACACAATAGGCTCTATTACTGTATCAGCCGGAATGTCCACTGCTGAACAAACCTCCCCATAAAAGGTGGTTTTGCCATCATTGCCATGCTTGGAAGGCATCTTACGGATCGCAGTATACGATAAAGATTCCTCAGAAAGCTCTACTGCCCTCCTTCAGGTATTTTAGTCCCTTAGTCGCCTATTGCGCCACTCACGGGAAGAGATTCTTGCCCGGCACCCCATGGGCACTATTAATCCATCACAAATGGCATTAATGACCTGCAATGGCATTACGGAACCTTAATGCTTTCGTTATTCTGTTACCACAAAAAAAACATCATAAATAATAATGTGTTAATCCGTTTTTAATTCTGTGTTACTAATTTTAGGGGTAACTTTTTCACTTTTTTTATATCTTTCTGCTTGATAGGTTAGCCTTTGACCACTATCTCACCTAAAGGTAAGGGATGATGTGGTCGAAGATGTTGTTCAGGCTAACCTAGAATTACTGGCTCTCTAGGACAGCTGCCGGAACACACCGTTAGGTGCTTGGCGACAGATTTACTTGAGGGTGGTAGCTAGCCAGGCGGGCATTTGCAAAATGCCCTACCACCATGCTATAACGACTATACAAGAGGTTACAAAACTTAGTTTTTAAATTTGCTTGGCATATCTGCATTGTATTTTCTGCTCCAGTGTGGACGAAGACTTACCGTAAATCTCAACAAGTCACATGACCGTGCTCTAATATGTTTATCTAACAACAAAATGTACTGTGGTATTGCTTACAAAGACTTGTTACGTGTCTCCTGTTGCTATTAGTAGCTTTTCATTGATAGCAATAGCATCTTCTTAATATTATATATTTTGCTGTGTGATTAATCCGATATTTAAAAATAAATTTTCTTGCATTTTTTATATAGTGTAAAATACCACTATAATGGTTTTATATCACGACAAAATTTAATTAATAGTGAATCAGGAGGATAAACTTTTCATGTTAATAATTGAGTATATTTGCCATGGTATATTTTATCCTCATGATTGTTGAGTTAGTAACTTATCAAACATTTTATTTAAATTTGAAAGCACTGCATTTGACTATTTACTATTATTAATAGATGAGGAATTTTAGTTGCCTTTATAATATTTTCAGTCTTATATGACGTTACTTAATAGCTACTTACTCAAAAATCAAGTTTGTGAAGTTGCTTTCTGTCATTGTATGCGGGAATTCAAACATTTGTCATTTTTCCGGATATTCCTGTTTGTTTAACATGTCTTCTAAAATATTCTTAGTTTTTGGATGTGTTGTCTTTTCGGTGTTTTCTATTATCGTTGTGTGTGTTAATGGAACAGATACGCATAGTAGTATATTGCAGAGAAACAAAAGACAATTTCCATTGTTCTTTTTAAACAGTTCTTTGTTGCAGGTAAGATATTTATACTCATTTATCTATTATATAGTGTAAGATATGGTGGAGATATAAATTGATATTAATATTCTTATTTTACGAAATCTTCTTATTGTTTACAAAATATAATACAAAACAATATGAAATAATATAATACACTAACTTTCCAGCCGCGGCTCCGCCCGCGCGTTTGTCGGTTATCATGCTAAACCAGTAACCTCTTTTTGTGCAGTTGGGTAAAAACTATCCTACGTCTTTGCCCCGGTTTCAGACTATTTCCATACCAAATTTCATCCAAATCAGTCCAGTACTTTTTTAATTTATTCGTTGCATACAAAAATACAAATATTTCCTCTTTCTAATATTAGTATAGATAGATAAGACAGTTTACTATTGTAATTTTAATGAGTGGCTAAATCATTATGGGTTTGTAACGAGATGGCTTTAAAAGTGTTACAATGTGTACCATATTAGTCAGATTGTCTACTACTGAACACAGCCTCTCCCATTTAGGGGGCTGGCCCTGATCCCCACATTTGGCAGGCGTCTTGGGGATCGCAGTGTATGATATCATTCCCACAGAAAGCGCTACCGCCCACCATTCAGTATTTTACCTTTACCTCTTACGATACCCACGGAGTGACATTCTAGACGGACACACCACTGGCGTTAGACTACCATAGTTTGTTGTTACCATGTATAACAGTACTAATCAGTATACTAATATTATAAATGCGAAAGTAACTCTGTCTGTCTGTTTGTCTGTCTGTCTGTTACGCTTTCACGCCAAAACTACTGGAACGATTTGAATGAAATTTGGTATGGAGATAGTTTGAAGCCCGGGAAAAAACATAGGATAGTTTTTATCCGACTGCGCAAAAAGAGGTTAATGTTTTTGCGCGATAACCGTCATACGCGCGGGCGGAGCCGCGCCCGGAAAGCTAGTAAGTTATAAAAGTGAATTATAATAACGAAGCTCTGGTATGCTTAAAAGGAAACTTTATTCTGATGAGCACCATATTTGATTTTTGAATAATCATAGAAGTAACTAGTGCTTAGATAAAACCTTGGCGTGGGAATACCCATAAGGATACACTTATGGATATTTATATAGGTAGTTTGTTATATAAACTGGTTGTTATTTCTCTAAGGGATGGTGTCATCGGGTACATAAAGCAATAGAAATGTAGCTGTAGAAGTGGAAGATGAGTAAATTTAATTACACTGGTTGAACGGTTTACATTCAATAATTATATTTATGAGATTGTAGTTATGATAAGTAGCTGAAGCTTACCCGTGGGTTGCCGAGTTAGAGTTGCACCTCCCCATATCATCCCGTGGGTGTCGTAAGAGGCGACTAAGATAAAAATACTGGAAGGTGGGCAGCAGCGCCTTCTAAAGAACTGCCAACTTACACTGCAATCCCCAAGACGCCTGCCAAGCGTGGGGATTATGGCAAATACCCCCTTAATAGGGGAGGCTGTGTTCAGCAGTGGACGAACCGGCTGTTACAGGCCAGCTGAAGCTTCTGTTGTGGGAGTAAGAGTATTAAATGCATTGGCCGTGTGGTCTGATAACCTTTCTTTAGAATCCTGAAGTTGCCCGTGTAACCTGGGGATTTGGTCTTTGGGGTTTTACTAACAAATCAATATAGTTTAGAGTCCATTCTGGAACTGTGCCCGATATAAATACTGTGGCGATATTCTTGCGTCCCACAGAACCAAAACATATCGATAACACCTGGGTAGACTCCACCTTTGTGTTCAGGGCACACAGACGATATTAGAATTTCTTTTTGGTATAAAACTTTTCTATTCTGGGACCTAACAGTAAACTTATAACAAATTACATTGAAAAATTTATCATAATCGGAGCAGCTGTAAGGGGAAAGAAAAACTCTCGCTTTTAAAATATCTTTAACATTAGTAAAGTGTGCCAGTGACTATAATTTAACTATCGTAGGGTATAATGTGAATGTTCAAATATATAGCAAACACCCTCAAGAAGAAAATCTATTTCTAAGCACCTAACACTGTGTTCCGGTAGCTGCCGTTGAAATTCAGTTCCTATTCTAGTTTAAGCATGATTACCGACTTCGAATCAAATTATTGATTTGTAAGAATACAATATTCGTAAATACATTTATGGTATAGCGTGTGAGCCCGTGGGGTGCTGGGCTAGAATGTCACCCCCTATTGCTACCTGTGAGTGTCAAAAGAGGTGGCTAAAGGTAAAATACCAGAAGGTGGGCAGCAGCGCCTTCTGAACAACTGATATCTTAAACTGCGATCCCCAAGACGCCTGCCAAACGTGGGGATTATGGAAATCTCCCTTAATGGGGGAGGCTTAGTTCAGCAGTGAACAATCCGGTGATACAGCAATGTGTTCTTGGCGTAAAGCGTGCAGAAGTTTTTTTTAATAGGTTATAAACTAATCGACAGACGTCGAGTCCGTGGTGACCGTAAGCCTATCGTATTTCGTAAAACTTATCGCAGCGCTTGGCCAAACACTGCAATCTAACGGGCCAATGTTGTCAGCATGCTTGGGCACGCTGCCGAATGGTAGCAGTAGGTCTGAGCATTTGGACTGCCTGCAAGTCTCTGATGGCTTACAGTCATCTCTGATTGTAGGTTGTCTGAATGCTTTCATTGTAGTAGCTGTAGTGTTGTATATAGTATGTAGTATTTTGTTAATAAAAGTATACCGCTAGTTAAAACTACTAATGCATTTTATATAAATAATTGAACTTATTATATTATATATTGTATAATGTAAAAATTTTCTTTAAAATCTAAGATCTCTTTTAATGTAGAAATATTCATCTATTAGCCAGTGACAAAGCGTTTTTAACGACTGACCCTCCAGAAAAATTGTGACATAAATATATTTTGACAGCCTTCTCATTTCTCATGTTTTTCGATCACATCATTACTTACTATCATGTCAGATTTTGACGTAAACTAGCCCATTGACTATAGAAAAATCCAGCAAACAAAAGCCAGCCCATTGGGAATGAAAAAATATCAATCTATCAAACAAAATCTAGCCTATTGGCACTAGAAATGTCAATCCAGTAAACCAAACTTACTGAAACAACATGACCAATTTCAAAGTCAAAAAATCCTACTATATATAAGGTGGATATTAATATATCAACAATACTGCGGGGGCTGTGGGATCGATAACTGAATGTGTTCCACATATGTTTAATTTTCACATACACAAAATCAGAACTAACTATATTAAGGATTGCCTAAGCTGTGGCACGACTACGTACGAGGTATACCTGTCTACCATTCACAATTCACAAATTTTACTTACCTACATTATTTTTAATTTCAAATCTACGTAAGTACCTACAGTATTGAGTTGCAGGTACCTAGGTATGCCGTATGTATTGTGTTATGCCGCTACCACTTCGCGTGTTCTTTTGTCGCAAGACGCCTAAGACCGACCAGAGCAGAATAGGTAAAGTACACTAAACAGCTGTTTAGTTGTGCCTAGTATAGCCGGTCATTGACTTCCCGTGGCGTTCGTACGTGTATGAATGGAGTAAATCGCGGTTGCCGCTATCATGCTCAAAGACACCGCTTGACGAGTTAGATAATAGTAAGTACTGATTTTATGTATGTGAAAATTAAACATGTGTGGAACACATTTAGTTCTCAATTCCACACCACCCCCCGCAGTATTGTTGATATATTAATATCCACGGTATATAAAAAAATTACATTGTTTTCCAGTTTAACGCCGGCATCGGTACCCCGACCGCTTCCAAGCACGTCAACGTGAACTACGCCTTCCAAGCCAACTTCCAGCTGCCCTGGAATCGAACCCAGATCCCCGTGGACATACTGCTTGCCAACAGCGGATACGATGGAGACACGCGAAAGAAAAGGGATACTAGAGATGGTGATTACGATAACGATGCCAAGCTGTTCCACTTCTATAAATATGTGGAGGATGTTTTGAACGGGTAAGGGAATATTATAAAGACTAATATGGAAGTTTTATTATTTCAAAGGCACAGGTTTCTTTTCATGTTATTTAGTGATGAGACAGATAAGTCGACCATCTGGTGATAAGCATCTGAAGTGCTCGTAGCGTAACTTGCTTCGTCGTTCTTATCAACTAATCTAATCAACGTCCGCTGTGCTCATTAATTGGTGACCGTAAATGACATTACTACTGAGCGTGCACGTACGTAGAGGGCACGTCAAGCCGCCGCATCGGTCCTGGTAGTTGTCTAATTAATACTGTGGTGTGACGGCATGTGGCAAATCTCTATCTGGATTACTACCACCGTCAAGTAGCAAATCTGCCGCCAAGCACCCAACGGTGTGTTCTGGCAGCTGTTTTTGAGAGCCAGTAATTCCTGGTTAGCCTGAATAACATCTTCAACCACATCATCACTTACGATCAGGTGAGATAGGAGTTAAAGCCTTTTGAAGCGCTCCTAGCGAAGTTTGCTTAGCCATTCTGAACCGATCAGCAAAGTTAAGCAACGTCCGCCTCGGTCATGACTTGGATGGGTGACCGCTGGGGACATTACTACGGTTGTTGTCCTAGGATGGCAGTCGTTATAGCATGGTGGTAGGGCATTTTGCGAATGCCCGCCTGGCTAGCTACCACCCTCAAGTACAAAATCTGCCGCCAAGCACCCAACGGTGTGTTCCGGCAGCAGTTTTTGAGAGCCAGTAATTCTATATTAGCCTGAATAACATCTTCAACCACATCGTTACTTACCATCAGGTGAGATAGGAGTCAAAGGCTTACAATATATAAGGCATAAAAGAATTGAGAGCGACAATTTTAAAGCTTATGTTGACCCATAGGTACGCCTATGGGTCAACATAAGCTTTAAGATTGTCGACGAGCGACGTCTCGTGATAGTTGCAGGGAAATTGCTATTAGAACTGCTTATACGCTGTTGAAACCGTTACTCAAAAAGTGATTTGTATCGTAAAGGCAGTTGTCATATTTGTGTTCAGTAATATCCGTTTAGAATTGTATGCATCAAAATGCGTGGAGATAATTAAATAAAGCGATAAACGTTCAGCCGTTCAGCCTTTTGGTGCCCAACCTCAACGATACCACACAAGAGTATCCTATTTGGAACGATGAACTATGCTGTCAGAAATGTTTTTGTCTTTCAACTATGTTATGATAATAAAAACCACTTTTTAAAAAGGGAAGAAAAGGAGCACTCAATTCGACTGTATTTGTTATAATAATTTTTTTGTGAGGTGTAGAGGTTTTTTTTTTGTATGAAATCTGGTTTTTGTCAAGTAGTCCCATTTAAATTAGAGTGAGATCTGGCGAGTAGTATTTGAGTTACCCCTAATAATACGTATTTCAGGTTAGAAGTCGGGTTTTATTTGTTAAAATTTTGTAGTATATTGATGATTCGACCATCATCAGAGTTAATCCTAAGTTTTTCCTCTACATATAAGTTTTTTCAGACCTCTGAATCCACATTTACGTGTAAACTCAGAATAATATCAAATGAGCAGTAATGTTTAATCTACCTTGTGCATTTTTATTGCTGATAAGCTAGCCTTTGCATTTAATTTGATTTAATAATAAAATAAGTAAATTATGTGAAACACACACTGTGTGTATTTTTATATAATTCAAGCTAAAAACAATTAAAAAAACAATATTCCTTGATGTAATGCAATTAAAATGGTGTGAAAGTTGTTGTGTTATATTATTGTGATGAAGAAGTAATACAGCAGTTAAGAATAACAAAAAAAAAACAGAATTTCTAACTAATAAGTATTTAGATTTCCTGATGGCTTGCAATGGCCTTTAGGTTGCTTAAATGCTTTCTTTGTAATAACTGTAGTGTTGTATTTAGTTTGTAGTGTTTTGTTAGTAAAGGCATACCACGTAACAGCACTACCGGTAAAAAAATAGTAATACAATCAGAATAAGAACAATAGTCATTTATTATGCAATATGCAAAGTTGTTATTTGGAACGAGTACTTTAATTTAATTTCGAGCGTAACGAAAGTTTCAAAGGTATGAGACGAAAAATTACTTTGGTAACGAGCGAAGCACACCATTTTTGACCTTACTACTGCAGCTAGGAGTAACTGTATAGTAGTGATTTAACTGTAGGTGCTAGAAAGCCCCCACACAGCCCCAGTAATAAATCATAATAGTAAATCAGTGTTTATTTATAACAATTTAAAGTATTTCTTTTTCAACTTTTTAAAGAATTTTATATTAATGTTATATTTGGATGCGCTTGTGATGAAGTTTGCTTAACCGTTCTAACCACAGAAATCGAAATAAAGTGCCTATTTATTTAGATTTCTGTGGTTCCAACCGATTAGAACGTCCGCCGCGGTCATGTCTTGCATGGGTGACCGGTAGTGACATTACTACTGAGCAACTTTCGTCCTCCGGAGGGCACGTTAAGCAGTCGTTATAGCATGGTGGTAGAGTATTCTATTAATGCCCGCCTGACTAACCTCATAACGTAACGGTATGTTCCCGCTACCCTTGTGAGCTAGTAATTCTAAGTTACGCTGAACAAAATCTTTCGACCACATCATTATTACTTAACATCAGGTGAGATAGTGGTCAACGTCTATCATATCAGCTATATAGAAAAAAAATGTTTTTTTAACCTGTCATGGAGGTTCTTATTTCAAATTTAAAGCTAGCGGAAAATAATAATCGAAAGTATGTCCTGCAATTATATTTGCTGTTAAACGAACAGCTAAAGTTCTGACAAACAAAACCTTGCAGTGAAATGATTTTTTCTATGGATCCAGAACTGGTTGATTGTAAAGCACGCCCTCATGTCATGGCCCTTCAACAAAAAAATCTCACACCAATATTAGCGACAAATATTCGTGACTACTTCATCCACAGTACGGTACATTCATTAAGGAGAGTATCCGCCTTCATAAGAGCACTAACCTGGCTATGCCAGGTGCTAACTTGGGTTATTGGCTACAAATATTTGTGTGTTAATATGGCCACATGTGGATAAAGATTTGGAACTCGCGTTTAAAGATTTATAATATTAAAACGACTGCTAATTTTGAACCGGATGCTTCAGAAGGATGTGTGTTTTATTTACTTCATCACGTCAACCGTAACGTTCACCGTTTAACGAGGCATCCCCCATTGAGGGGATTTGCCATATAAGCTTGGCAGGCGTCTCGGGGATCGCAGTAAAAAAAATAAGCTTTCAGAAGGCACTGCTTCCCACCTTCTGATATTGTCCCTTTTACGACACCCACAGAAAAAGATGGGGGGGTGGGGGGCGACATTCTATCCCGGCATCCCACGGTAATTATTTAGTTAAAAGTATTATAATCTGAGGATTGTTTCCTTATACCCTCTCATTGAATAATCATAAAAGAGACTACAGAAAAATATGCCATTTCTATGATTTATACACAATATGTGTTATCCCGTATTATTTACTAAAAAGACAATATATATGTTCCAAATTCAAATTACCTTCCATTTATTATTACGAACTACATCTTATAATCCTGTCTCATCATCAACCTTGTGACCTCTCAGCATCCACATTGGACGATATCGTCCATTTCGGTTGTCATTTCTATTGTTATAATTATCTACGATGCGCTTGAAGTGTCTCATTTAAGGAAATTAATCGTTATTTTTAAACGGTTAAGGCTCATCGGTGACATCAACTTATTAAAAACGATTTATCATGCCCTATGTCATTCTCTCTTAGCCTATTGTATTGTAGTGTGGGGCGGTTCGTTTAAAACTTACCTTCTACGATTGGGAAGATCCCAGAGATCAGTACTAAAAGTAATATTGTCAACACCGTTTAGATATCCAACAAATGTGTTCTATGAAGACACAAAATTGCTTACAGTTCGTCAGATTTTTATCTATAACTCAATATTAATGACACACTCAGGCCCCACATTAAATCCAGAAAAATTCAAATGAAAACAGCGTTGATGAAACCTCTTAGTTAAAATTAACCTACCGACTATGTTCCAGTACTTCAACCAGGTGATACTGAAGCCACTTATATACTTCAACTACATTCACTTTTTACGCAGCACACACAACCTCACACCCCTCATTTACACACACACACACACACACACACACATACACACACACACCCTCACACACACACACTCTCACACACACACACACGCACACGAACCTTATAACTTTTAACTACAGTTAACAAAACTTCTATGTATCCAAGTTCAATAAGAAATTAATCTGCAACACTGTTCAAATAGCTACTTATTCCTTTTTACGTTCCTGTAACTATTATTGTAAATGATATTGTATAATTCTTATTATTTTTATCAAGTGTAAGATTTCTCTTTGTTCTTAGCAGAAATATTGTCTTTATACTATTAGTTTAAACGTAATTCTTTGAGACATGAACTCCTAAACTTTCGTAAAGTATGACTGACAGCAATAAACACGCTTAAATATAAATGCTGCTATCAAAGACCGCACTGCAAGTTTATCATATTGTATTGTCTACCCTACAATTTTAATATGTTTAATTGCTTGGAGTGTTGAAGTAAAGTTGTGATGCTGTTGTAAACAAAATATAAAAGATATTTAGTTTATCAAGGGGTATACTAATAATGATGTGTTATGTATTTACTTCCAAATGTACCTAGTTAAAAATGGTTACGTCGGAATGTCACCTCACAGTGGGAAGTTGCTGTAACACAGGTTCGACCTAGCACAGCTGTCAGAGTTTCTATTCGTACTTATTTTTTACGTAAGTTACTTTTTAAATGTTTTTTTATTTCAAGCATGTACGTATAGTGTAGTAGGTATAACTGGAGATTTTGATAATAAATTATTCTTATTCTTATTGAAAATGGATCAGTATAGAGCACATTTTCTTTCGATGACATTATTATTATTTCATATATGACCGGATCAATCTTCTTTTGACTTCAAATTGCATTTAAGGAAGGTCCTTCTAAGGCAGCTGTAAACCATCGGAGTTAATGGAAGCGAGGTCGGCCAACTTCAGCCGATGAAGAAAGCACTTTAACGGCCATTAGTGCAGAAAAAGTGTCACTAGTTGAAATTTGACCGAAGAGAATGCGATAATTTATATGATATATTTATTTATTAATTACTTATTAAAACGGTACGAGAAACAACTTCATTAATTAATTACACATAAAAAGAAATGGTCATAAAAATGTCACAAAAAAATAATACATTTTTACAAGAAAAACTGTACATCATAATTGTGATTTGTCAATAGAACAATACAAATAAATTTAACATATGGGAAGCGTCAGTCGGTAAAATGGTTGTTTCAAAATGAACCAACGTCTGCCAGAGTGAAGCGACCGGGAAGCGCAGGGAACATTTTCATCGTTAGTTTTCTCACTACGACGGGCTAATATTTAACGTAATCAAAGTAGCATAATAACATGCTGTTATTACACTCCCAAATGCTTGCCAGAAGTATTCACTGTTGTAAGAAGCAAGCGACTGACCACGAGACTCTGCAGGCAGCTGCTTTGCAGGCCCTACGACAATCCTGCCCGCGAAATTAGCGCTTAAGACGAGGGACTTCCCGGTCACCACATTGCTCAAACTTCTGGGTCATCCTCATTACAGCCCTGATGTGGCATCGTGTGACTTCAAAGTCAAAATCATTTATTCAATTTAGGCGTCTACGACGCTCTTATGAAGGTCAATTACAAATTTTAATATTGAAATATACTACATTGTACTGCCACGTTCAGCAAACAAAATGTGCTTCTTTTAATAACTTGAATTGCTCGTAGTGAAGTTTGATTAGACGTTCTGAACCGATCAGCAAAGTTAAGCAACGTCCGCCTCGGACATGAGTTGGGTCGGTACCCGCTAGTGACATTACTACTGAGCGCAGCCGTGCTTCGGAGGGCACGTTGAACGGTTGGCCCCGGTTGTTGTCTTAGGATGGTTGTCCTTATAGCATAGTGGTAGGGCATTTTGAGAATGCCCGCTTGTCTAGCAATCTCCCTCAAGTGTAAAATACCACGCCACTAGGTGTGTTCCAGCAGCTGTCCTTGGGAGCCAGTAATTCTAGGTCATCTTTTACCACTTTATCACTTACCATCAGGTGAGATGGTGGTCAAAGGCTAACCTATCAAGCATAAAAAATAATTTATAGAAATATACTTTTTGCCACAAACATTTAGCGTCTTTTGTATGGAACTAATATGATGGGGATTCCCTATGGGCATCAGTTTTAGCATTTGCGTGTAACCAGTAATCAACAATCATACTTGTTTACTCTTAGGGACAAGCTAATATAAGATATAACTCTGAGAAAAGATAAACGTGTTGAAATACTAAGTTGCAAATCCATATATTTTAGTTTCCCATGAATAGTATATGACGTTTAAAAACAGCGCACAATATTGTTCTTAATCTTAAATAAAAATTAAAATAAAAAATTACGTACGAACGATATTTGTATATTTGATGATCAAATAACGTTTTTGGAAATGGAACGTAACCCTTCATATTTACTCAAGGGTAGGAAATTCAGTGAAGTAAAAATTGTCGAATGGATTCTGTAATATTTGTCCAAGTCAAATCTCTGATGAATAAAATATTTCTATGTAGCGGGTATTTCGCTTTTGGATTATATATTGGGGTACGTAATGCTTGGAAAGGTTTGTATTCCATATCTCAGTTTAAATGCGGAAACATGGCATGAGCCTTTTGGCTTAAAAATATAGGTATGGGCTATTCTATATCTCCCTGTTGAATGTATTTTGAAGCACTCATAGTGGATCTTGACTATTCGTTCTTAACTGATTAAGAAGTCATCACATGAGATGGGTGGCCGCTAAAGACATGAACTACTGAGCGTTATCCAGCTTCGGTTAAACCGTCAGTCCCAATTGTAATCCTAGGATGCCAGTCCTTATAGCGTGGTGGTATTTTTAGGATACGCAAACACCTGACCAGCACCTACAAGTACAAAATCTGTCACCAAGCACCTAACGCTAAGTTCTGAGAGCTGTCTTTGAGAGCCAGTAGTTCTAACTTAGTCTTAACAACATCTTCGACCCCATCATAACTTACCATCAGATGGGATGGACGTCAAAGGCTAGATTATATGCTATAAAACAAAAAAGGTTACTTAAGGGCAAAATTCACCTAGTGAGCATAATGCTGTCGATGTGTAAGTGGGCTGTTGCAGCTTATTAGGCGTACTACAAAGTTCCTGACTAGTTGACTCTCTTTAAACCCAATTAGTAGCGGTCATTTTACCGTGAAAAGCATTATAAAGGATCGGTATCAAGTAAGCAGTAGGTAGTTGTATAGTTTGCAAGACATATTGCAACATATGTCTGGGAACGGTTCAGACCGTAAACTGCTAAAAAGATTAATTTGTCAGAAAACCCCAATCAATATCTGACTCGAAGATCGACCCAACACCACCTAGATTTCAAGGTGACGTTTTACGTCAAACTAACTCTAAGCTTAGGCTTGAATTCATTAGCTCAAGGAAACACAGGTCCTTTGGCTATAGAATTTTTATTTGTTTTTCTGATGAACTGAGTAATTTCCAAAGGTGTCCAGATATTATTAAATTCCTCGAGGCTAAGTCACAGGCAGAACTTATCAGCAGAAGATTTCAAATAAGTAAACCTATAGTTTTTTTAAATATAGACATACAAACGTTTGACCACAGCCTCACCTGTCGGATAGCGAAGACTCTATCGACGGTGGAACGTGGATTCCTAGAAAGTACCGAGATTTAAAAGATTCACTGCGTACTTGAGAATGCCCAGATTATATCCATCGGGAAACAGAGGCGCTGGTAGGGTATTCCATACTTCAGCCGTTCGCATAATAGAGTGCTTAGTATCTATTTTTGAACTGTCAAACATGTACGTTCCTATGCTTCTTGTAGTCTGGCAAAAGAAGATAGATAGGGGATTAAGGTATTCTATATTATATAGTAGTAATACATCATCGCGTCGCGCCACTATTGTCAGCATCAGGAATATTCATCTGTCCTTCATAACAACAGAACTGACTTCTGAATTTAATTATTCCACAGCATCAAGCAAACAATCATAAATTACAATTGACATGTGGAAAATCGAAATTGACGAAAGCAATTAACTCGAATTGCCCCTCGAAAAGTATAAAACGGTTCCACAGTGATAAATCACTATTGTTTACATTTCTCCGCGAAATCATTCCGAATAAATAAACGAGAAGTGTCAGCCCTCTGAGATATTTTGCGAATTCGGGAAGTTATTTTTTGCGAAAACTCCGGGCCTTAATGTAAACAAGGCCCTGGAAGATTTGAATTGTTTACGTGGGCTAGTTTAATTTCTCGTGAAAATATGTTTTTATGGAGAGAACAATAATAATAACAAAAGTTTATTTTCAAAGGATCCTTGAATATTATGAATGTTATTATTATTTTACGTTACCAGTATTGATGTTGCTATGGGCAGCTGTCCACGGGTGCGTAGTTCCCTCCATGTAGGGGCTAGATCGGCGGTAGGACATTTTGTGCTTGTTGATGTTTCACCATTTCTTGTCATCTAGACATCCAGAAACATGCGATGTTCACGATATTTTCCCTCGCACTGCCACTGTGTGACCAGCTGTTATCTAAAGTATTTCGAATCGATAGCATCAAGAGATAGATGTCAAAAGCTGGCAACGCATTTTTTTATAGGATTGTGACGGATCGAGCACGGAGCCCTCGCGGAGTAAAGGGGTAACATTTGCTCATTATAGATGCACCCATCATCTTGAGGCATAAAGTAGTTTGCCTATAATTTCACTGGTCCATCACACTGGAACACAGTAATGCGAATATTACTGGTTGGCGGTAGAAAAAGATAATATGGTGGCACTACTTCCTCAGACAAACTTTTTCAAAAAGAGTTCTGCTACGATTTATACTTAAATGCTGCATCCTTGTGTAGCGAATGTCCGTGGGCGACGTGGATCACTGACCATCAAAGACACAGCTGTACAATGCATGTTTGTAACATCCTTAAAGAAATCTGTTGCCAGCATATGCAGTTTGTGTGCCAGTTGCGAAAACTGGTTCATCGAGTAACAGTTTTACTTTCTAGACCAATTCCGAGCATTTGTGAATTATTGCACAGAATGATTTGTTAACTATAAATAATCTTTGCGCTTTCTGAATGCCCGCATGATAAGGTTTAAGATTGGAAATAAGGAAACCACTCAACACCTTGAGCCCTACAAATACGTAGAACAATAGCTTCTTTAAGCGTTTGCTACCATTTGGTTATTGGCTCTTTAATGTTATTCTTTATTTTTGATTCCGTTCAACTCATTCCAATCTGGCATGTCATCAATATACTGTTCAGAAAATCTTACAACGAATGAAAAAGTTTGGCAATTCCTACCTGTCTTGTGCTTATAAATTATGGAATGCTCTGCAGGCGTACGATTTTTCTTGCAGCTCTTTCAAGGAGTCATATTTTTGGTCAAGCAGTTTTGTGTTTACATTCAGTTATATAGAAAAGTATTAGCTAAAAAGAATATTCCTCGATGACGTCGATTGACCCTTTTCAATCGAGGTCAGTTTGCAAATGCCCACCCAGTTAACTACCATTCTCAAGTAGAAAATTTGTCATCAAGTACCTAACAACATTGTTCCAGCAACTGTTTTTGAGAGCCACTATTTCAAGGTTAGCTTGAACAACTTCGACAACATCATCACTTAACATCTGGTGACATATTGGTCAATTACTGGCTAGCCTTTTATTAACTTTTTTAGACCACAGTTCAGATAGATATAGTAAAACCAAATATACAAAGACCTGACATTTAAATCCTTTTTTCATTTGTATTCCAGTTTCGGACATGATGGCAAATCGTGCGTCCGACAAGCACTGTGTCGGATTGGAGCTGAGCCTTTGCATACGGAAGATGAAGAAGATCTCCTGCACGAGCTAGCCTCATTTGTATTAGAGTAAGATATTTTTTTCAGTACATACCAGCATAATCAAGAACCTTTACTGTTTCTGAGTATCTTTACACTTAATGGAGAATAGAACACTGACCGGATTGATCCCCGTACGATGCGAGCTAGAATTTTACTCCCACATTATACTTAGCATATCCACTCTTGGCTTGTCTAAGACGCCGGTCTTAGTGATCGTATTGGAAGATGGCAGTTTTTCAGAAAGAGCTGCAGCCACCTTTTGATAGGTACTTCTCCCTTCGTCGTCTCTTACGACCCCACAGGAAGATATTGAGATGAACCCAGCACTCACTGATGTATTTATACAACGTTTTATTTTTATTTCAGTCCAACTAATGATGCCAAGCACCACATAACAGAACGCGATGAAGCCTATCCTTACATAAAAGCTTACAGACATGGACAGAACTCAAAAAATTGTTTGAATTTATACAACAACTGCAAAATGTCTCTAGTTAATATATTTAGCAAATTGCATGGCTCATAGCCATGTCAAGATATAGTGTGCTGGTAGTTAAAAGCAAAATTATTAGGAGTGCGGAAAATAACAACGTTTTATTTAAGCCATTTTTGTCTTTTATTAAATTTTTTGTCCTAAATTTAGTTTTCTGTTCGTCCAAAAGTTTATAAAAGATTTATCAACCAAAAAGCGGTAAATATGCATGTTAATGTATAGTTTTACCTTTTTCCGAAATTGTTTGATTGCTGAAAGAATTTAATAACGGAACTATTTTGATTTGTTGAAAAAGAAACAATCGCGGGGCTATAACTGTACAATAAATATTCAATAAAAGAACTGTAATATTTTTATATGCAAGTTGCGCAAAACTTTCAGGGTGCCTTAACTATAACGTTTCATATAGCATCGGTAATTCAATTGGAGCACATCTGCCTAGAAAATGCAGTTGTCTGGTTAGGATTGTCTACGAGTATCATCCTCCGTCAAAACCTATTCGTGCCTCCAATAGTTCAATTTTTTAAACGCAACGTACGCTCAATGTAAGTTTTGTATATGAGAAATTTTAATATAATGAAGTCACTCCTATTCTAATATTGGTCTGCTATAACCCTAAAACTCTTATGACTCAATTATCAACACATATTTTGATTTGGCAATCGGTCGCGACTCAGATCTTCCAGCTAAGTACATTGAGCTTTTCTTTTCTTGAATAATTCTCAATGTCATCTAATAAATATGAACTAAGGCTTTTCAAGCATATCTTTTTCTTGCAAACAATATGGATAATCGTAAAATATTCAAGTAATTGGATGATATTTGTTTTGTGTCAATCAATACTTCAAAAATGAGTCTACCGTACTCAGGAAATGTCAAAGGCTAGTATTACCTCACACGAAGCATGCAAAAAACTTGGTTAACACGGTTATTTTGATTAACATATAAAATTTTCTACCAGGCTTTATAATATAGAAACTGAATGCTGTATTTATCGTGGATTCGTAAGTTTTAACGACAATTTCTAAACATTCACGTCTCTAAGACTTTAACCAAATGGTGGCATTGTTGTAATTTATAAAACTAGTCTTAAAACACACAATAAATGAACTGCTTTTTAGGGAGATCAACTGTCTATCAATCTATGTAGATCTCCATCCTACAAAACGTGTACCAACTTTTTACACTTTTCAGGAAATAATGGCTGAAACGCTAGGGTGCTTTACTGTACGCTTTCCATATAAACGTAGTTTGGTGATATTTTAAAAACCAAATGTTCAAACTCCGTGAAATTTAACATACATGTGTTTGAGGCTTATATCTATACTTCTGGTTTGCCAGTTAAGGGCGCACCGACCTTTTTAAGCGCGCCGCGTATGTGTGCGTAAGTAAGGCACGCCAACAGCATCCGTCCCCGTCCGACGGCCGAAGAATTACTAAAGCGGATAGGGACAAAGCATCGCGACTTTGACTAAAATGGGCGGAGCTTGCGTGAATTTGAGTATTTCCTTCGTATAATAAAAACAAATACCTATTTCAAAAATGTAATGTGTATACGTTATAGATAACATGTTGATATTTTTATTTTTCAAATACGGATGATCTCCGTTAAGTATTTACGCCGTACTAAGGGTTAGACGTTTATTTAGTTTTTAGATGTAACTTTGGATTTTTTTCTATAGAGAAAATTTTAAGTAATCGTGTTTCCAAAGTGTACGATTTATAGAATGAATCCTTAAATATAATATATATTAATAACACAACTCAAAATTAAGAAATAAAGATACAGCAAGGGATCAAACGAACCACAATTCACTGACTATCACTGCCTCGGTGCGGGCTTTAGTAAAATTAAGTATTGTTAAAAATATTCGGATAAATCGTTTTGTATGGGAATTCTTAATTTCTCATTTAGGGATAAAATAAATGATAAATTGAAATACTGGCAAACCAGAAGCTTAAATATTATATTGAGGGACATGCGTCAAAATTACACCGAGTTTGAATACTTGGTACTTAAAATATGACGAAACTACTTTGGTATGGTAATGCTACTAGCACTCTTGCCTTCAGATGTTATCAATATTGATATAAAAGAACTAGTGGTGATATAGCTCAATAGCTGAGTATGGTTTTATTCTTGCTCACAATTACCCGAACATTACCCTTAGCAGTATCGATTACTATCTACCAGCTTAGTATTAAAATCGTAGTCTAATCAACCTAAGATTTTTTACCTGTGGATGAGTTGTGAGCCCCCCATATTTACTAGACAAATGCAAGGTAATTACCGTAGTCGCTACCAGTCTTGCACTTCCGAGCATCCGGTGAAAACTTGCCCGCTAATCGTGTTTTTTATGAATAATTTGTGGACAATATGCCTTTCTGTGTCTCACACTGCACCAATAATACACTGTGAGAGATAAGATATTTTTTCATTTCACGCGTAATTATTGCTTTTATTGATGAAATAGAAATATCGTCATTTTGTTTTATCTTAGGAACTAATCACAATGCAATGGATGAGCGAGATGTGTGGATCGTTGTGTGTGAGAGAGTGAAAAAGATCGCAGCGTAATGATCATCGGAACGTTTCGTGGCGGTTCGGTGGTAGCACGAATTGCTTATTTATCCCTTTCTAACAACAGATATGACGCACAATAATTGAATGTTCTTTCCTTGTCATTACAAACTACATTTACATGTGTGTAGGTATTTAGATAGGTAAATTCTAGTAAACTTTTAGAGCAATGGTGTTCGGATGTAACTATTCTATGTAATTCAACTCTCTGTAATCAACCTTTATACTAGAAAGGCAAGGGTCACTAAATTATATAACTAACTAGCTCTCCGCCTGCACGTATGTCGGTTATCTCGCAAAAACTTTAACCTCATTTTGCGCAGTTGGATAAAAACTATTCTATGTCCTTCCCTGCATCTTAAACTATTTCTATACCCAATTTCATCCAAATCAGTCTAGTACTTTTGGCGCGATATCAGGACAGACAAATAGATAGACAGAGTTACTTTCGCTTTTATAATATTAGTATGGATTACCGGTTCAAATCACAAGTACATAATAAAAATATATTTCTTAAAGAATAGTTATGGATGCCTCGATTAATATAGAACAGTTCGGTCCATTCCGCAATATGTTGCTATCAGGTTCATTATCTACAATTCCACCTAAATTTACTCTGCAAGTAAACCCCATGTGTATGTACAGTCACCTGCAATAAGAAGTATACACATTGTAATTTTCAAAATTGTGGCAAAGATTTCAGTTTTTCTCTATGTTCACAGAAGTATCATAAAATCAAAGAATGATTTGACGATTTTTATTAATGTTTATGTAAGCTACGATTATTAAGAATTTAATAACATTGCATTATTTTGAAAATAACGAAGTGTATACATCTTATTGCAGGCAACTGTACATAATGATTACAAAAAATTGTTTAGTATTAAGTATTAAAATCATTGTGATGTGATTGACAAGGGCTTGAATTGTTATTTCCTTTTTCGCTTCTCATAAAATTCTTGTTTATGCCTAGTGTAAGAGAAAATTCTTTCTCTGTTGTTGCGATGAATTATGCGTAATTAATGTACCAACTGATAATTTTATGAGGGTTTAACTATTACCGAAAAATTTTAAAATAACATCCCACATAAATAATACTAACTTATTTTAATATTAAATTTTAAAAAATACATGTTATTCGAAATGTCAAGCAATCCCAGCTGGTCGACATTTAGAAATACACAGTTTTACTTCAAAAGTATTGTTCCTAATGTGTTATTGGATCTTAAAGCTATAATTCTAGCTAGTAGCTAGCCAGTATTCTAGGCTAGCCTAAATAACATCTTCGACCACATCATCATTTACCATCAGGTGAGATAGTGGTCAAAGGCTAGCCTATCAGCAATAAATAAAAAATACATAGAAAAATAAACAGCTGAGACGTAGTGCTCCTTATTGCTCTTTGGGTACGGAATCCTGAAACACAATCTGGATTGATGATCCTAAAGCAGTCCAAACTTATGTAGCGTTTCTTCTCCAATGGCAGTAAAGGTGCTCAAAATTGAACCTTCGCAATCAGGAAATAAAGTCTCACAGTCCACCCCATGCTGAGTGGATCTCCCCAGTCGTTCTGCTGCGTGGTACTCATTGTCAGTGTGATGGGACAACTCGTCCCTTGTTGTTGACGGACTGTGGAAAGAAAAAATAATTTATAAGTGTATTTCTTGAAGTTCGCCAGATAATAGGCCATTGTACACCGAGGGGAGAAAACGATCTATTTCTGTTCGAGAGTATGTTTTAAGGACACTCGAGAACAGAAATTGAACTTTCTCCCGAGTGATACATAGTGCTTTATACTACAAGGAAAATTAAATCTTTGTGAGTTTTCTCGTATTTGTCCCAGACTTCGCAGGAAGTAAGTTCTTTAGGACTTCTTGAGCTGTATTTTTTTTTCTGGTGGCATAACCATTATAAAATCTTCACTTCACTTATGTGCCACTTTAGAAAATTATTAAAATTATTTGGAATAATTAAATATGTACTGTTAAATTATCAATTAAGTAAAAAACAAAATTTAACAAAACAAATGAATAGCCGCCCTTTTTTTTCGTAGTGTAGAGAAAAGTTGCTATAAACATAAAAAAAATTACCTTCTTTGTCATTCTTCTGTTGAAAAAAGGTAACAATGATTTTTATATCCTTGTTAAAAGCAGTGTATTATAACATATAAATACTTTACGTGACATCAGTGTATACTGCAGTGCCTAATAAATTATAACCCTTGACAGCATTTATGTTTACGGAATGACTGCTTAAGATATCCTCCGTTTCCTGAGGATACTTCGTGTAGAATCGAAATGCGTCGAAAATTCTTCCGGTATAGCTGCGTGGTATATGTGACGTCACTTCGGCTTAACAGGAAAAAAGGCAGAATTATCACTAGATATATTTTTATATTTTTAAGTGTTTTATTTAAATATTAATTTAATGTTTTCTTAATGTATTTCTTATTATTAGAATACACTTTAATTTTTTACAATGTATGCTGCGAAAAAAATATGGGTTTTATTTTTGTAAGATTTAAACCATTCATTTCTTCATAAATTAGAATAAATTATATCAGGTGCCCCGTGGGGTGCCGTGCTAGAATATCACCTCCCCCATTGCTACTTGCGGGTGTCATAAGAGGCGATTAAAGGTAAAATACCGGAAGTTGGGCAAAAGTGCCTTCTGAGGAACTGTTATCATAAACTCTTAAAGATGTATTATGTAAATTATGGACCCCACCCCTAAATGGGGGAGGCTGTGTTCAACATTGGACCATCTGATACAATACAGTATATTAGGCACTTGATATTCAAGCGTAAGTTCACGCTAAAATCCATAAAAACAATTACTAATACATAAAACATGTTTTAAAATATAAATGACATACGTAAATAAAAACATTGGTATATTATTGTATTGAAAAATCTGTTATTATTGAATAGAAATAAGATCTATTTGCAGCATAACTTGCACCCGTAACCACGAAAGTACTACCCGTAAACCCGAGATACTGCCCTGTAGCTTTACCAAACAAGTTTTATCGAAGCGGGTGCACATTCGAATTTTCTCGTCTATTTGAATGCACATCTGTATCGTACGTGCGGCAAATATGTTCCAAAATAACAAGATCTATGCATAACATCTCTATAACAATCTCGTTACGACTCCATAAGGGCTCAAGCTCCGCTGGAAGTCAGTATATTTTTTTCCCTAGCCATAATTGGTACTAATTTAGGGCACCCACCAGTAACTGTTTATAGCAGGTAATGACAAAATCACTTATAAAATGAGGTAAAATGCTTTCGGTTAGTGATACAAAATGTTCTATCTCAACAATGACAAATATATTTTAAATATTTTACGAAATTATTAAATTAATATTTTAGATGACACATGATCTTTCTCGATCGTGATCTCGAAAAGTCAATACCCCGAGGATGCTTCGTGTAGAAGCGAGGGCATCGAAAATTCTTCCGGTTCGCCTACGTGGCGTTTAGGACGTCTCGTCGGCTTGACAGGATGATTAGGCGGTTTTGTTACATATTAAATTTTTGTAGTTTTTAAGTATATTTTTAATTAGCTATTTGTTTTGTTTAAATATTGATTTCCGTATAGTAACGCCTGAATATATTATATTCAATATTATTTTTTTATTTTTATGGATGACATACAGCTAGGACACGCTTCTTACATATATATAAATAAAAGCATAAAGCCAATATAGGTCATCGTGGAAAGAAAAAAAATTAAACCGTAATATGTTAAACATACTGTTTGTTAAAAATAATGTAGTAAAGTTCTTCAAAAATAACCCTTCACCTAACCTACCTTGAGGCCTCCGCCTGAGTGGAGACCGGATAAACTGGATTTTGGTACTATCGATTTTCATTCATTCTTTTGTACTTACGTGAATAGTATATGTCCAATTTCACCCAGCAAACCGTTTTCGTGAGTAAAAGGAATCTCGGCAGCCTCACAGATTGTTCGCAGCAGGCATGGCCGTCCTGAATACCCGTACCTGTACAATTTTCAATGCATGCATTAATAAAATATTCTAAAACGATTTTGTAAAGAGCTTGCAAACTTGTACTGGGTGTTAGCGCTCGCTGTATGAAACGGGGAATTTTAAAACATAATCTTTGTGTGTACGAATATACTATGAGCTTTTAAAATTCTACGTCAAAGTTAGAATATGCAATGCATGTAATAAAACTGAAATAAGCCAAATATCTTCATACAAATATTCTTCAACCAAATATCTTCATACAAAAAAGTTGTTACAGGAAACGGCGCAAAAATTTGTATGATTTTAGAAGCGCTCGTAGTGCTGTTTGCTTAGCCGTTAAAATCAATCAGTAAAGTTAAGCAACGTCCGCCGCGGTCATGAGTTGGACTGCTAGGCATATTACTATTGAGCACTTCCATGCTTCGGAGGGCACGATAAACAGTCATTGGTCTCGGTTGTTGTCTTAATCTGTCGCTAAGCACCTAACAGTGTATTCCAGCAGCTGCCTTTGAGAGCTGAACAACATCATCGACTACATCATCACTTATCACCAGGTGAGATAGTGATCAAAGGCTAACCTATAAGCTATAAACAAAAGTATATTTTTAAAAGTAACTAAATCATGCCTTTTTATAGTAGTAGTATCATCAATATTAAAATAAAAGGTATCAATAATGGTGTACTGACGTAATAATACTAGATTACTGCTATACAAAATATTACCTCCCAGCCATTTGCTCGATAATCTTATAGAAATCCCATCGATTCATTCGTTGCGGTTCCTGTTCTTCTAAATTATTTTGATCTATCAGTTCTTGCCTTCTAATAGCTTCTTCTAACGGCAATTCAGTATGTACATCTCTGTTTTCTGTAACTAAAACACCCCCTTCAGAATACACCAACGATCTCTTTCGTCTCTCATCAAAGGTGATATCAACTAATGTATCGTTATCTCTTTCTTCGTCATCGGAAATTGTATCACCATCACTCAGTCTTCGTACATCAGTATCAATTTCATTAGTTTCAACTTCTTTTGTAGGCGTTTCTCCATCCATGTCTCTTGAAACTGTATTAGCGAAGCCATAAATTCTGCTTGTGTATTCCGTGCTGTTGGTTGGTAAGTCGTATTGGAATTTGATTACAGCACCAACTGTTACTGATGCCTCTTTCAAATCTACTGGAACACCAAGACCTATAATAAACTGTAATCAAAAAATATTATATAAAAATGTCCCAAGAACTTTAACATATCAAAACTGACTTCAAACATGAAATACCCTAAGGTTTACTGAAATACTACTCGTCAGATCTCTTTTAGATTGAACCACATGATGACAAGTAGCAGTTTTCAAATATAAAAAAAATCATCAATCAATCAAATCGGTACACTCTGTAAAGCCATGAGGCTTGATGACCTACAGCAGGTAACACCAAAAAAACAGTCTAATTGAGAACCTCCTTTTTTAAAGTCGGTTAAAAACGTGCCCTTCGAGTTTGGTTTTTAGACTGAATTTATCTCAATAGCTAAACTTTCCTTGTATGCTTCTAAGAAACGTTTCAATAAAGCATTCAAATAATAATAGCATTAAAACATGAACATCGTATTGAATATAAAAACGTTTACTCACAAAAAGAGATCCCAAACGAGATAAACTTTGAATAGGAGACGAGCAAATCAGACAAAACAGAAGTAAACGTAAAACAAAAACTCATTCTATACTTCAAAAGGCAGACAGGCGCTCGTCTAATTGCATTTAAATTCACGAACAAAAAACACGGCTTCGTTAAGCCCTATCCGTTGTGCAAAGAAAACATCATTTACTCAAGTTAAATCAGCGTTACGTAAATTTACATTTAGTCTAATAAGATGAGAAAAATAAGGATGTACCTGTGCTCTGGCTGGACCTCCGTCTGGGTACACGAGGTACCGTTTCTGTCGATTCCCATTCGCGCTGAGCGTTAAAAGCAAATTGAGCAAAATTAAAGGTAGTAACATCGTTAGATCGTTTTTTTCGTCGATCCGTACCGTACAGCGGCGTCGACGGAGTGTAAATACAGTATAAGATAAAGTGGGATGTTTGCACTGAGCCTACGGCAGTGCCTAACTAATGAACCGTTATGTTTTCTCAGTGATTTGGGCTGCGCCGAACGGCCCAGTTTAGCTGAACGAGCGACGTCTACCTACATGATTTTGCTTAACAAAACATTACATATAACGAGGCAACTATAATGATGTTATTCTGTTATTTTATCTGGAATGTTTTTCTTTTGGAGGAAAATATGATTAATCGCTTACAGAGAGGATATATTTCACGATATATCAATATGTACAGAGAATTCTGTACAGATTATGACTTTCTTTATTTAAAAAAACGATGAGCTACAAGCTCCCTATGGTAACCATTTTTGGTTTAAAAGTTCACACGAATTGATACATTTTGATGTTACTGAAACTGAATGAAAATTAGTCTCTGTTTTTTATCTAGGTTTCGGGCATTTCACCTGGGGGGAAATATTATAATATGTTTATTAAAATAGTAGGCAATATTTTGGTATTCTTTTTCATTTCTACTGATAATTTTTTCATAAAAATCTATTGATTAATGCCTCCTTGCTGGAGTGACGTGTGTTTCTTTAGAATCTGAAATCTCCTGGGTTCGAATCCCGAGAGTCGGACAGTAATTGGGTCAAATAAGATATTGGTTATAATTAAATGGAACGCTTCCTATTACTTTTTGAAGCGCTCGTAGCGAAGTTTGCTTACAGCCATTCTGAATCGATCAGCAAAGCTAACCAATATCCGCCACGGTCATGAGTTGGATGGGTGACCGGTGGTGACATTACTACTGAACGTTTCCGTGCTTCGGAGGGCCCGTTAAGCCGCCGCGCCGGTCCCGGTTTTTGACTTAGGATGGCAGTCGTTACAGCATGGTGGTAGGGTATTTCGCGAATGCTCGCCTGGCTAACATTACAAACAAAACATGTCTCAAATGTTATTATTTTATGAATTGACGAAACTTAGAAGTCGACCCCCGATAGCAAGCGTCACGCCTGTCTTTTACAGATGCAACGTCGCCGTTCCTGTTCTGCTTGACACTGTACTGCGATCGTTACTCCAAGAAGTTAGATGTTATGTCCCTTTCAGCCAGTTATTTCATTTGTTGCAGTGTCCTTCACGCCTTAACACAGATGTGTTTGCATACTACTGCTTTGAGGCAGAATATTTGATATTTCAGTGGTACCCACCAAGACGGACCCTTGCTCAATAGATCTACCGTGTCCTAAATACAGGCCAAGAATAAAAGAGTGATGAAGTGTTAATTATAGACATATTATAAATGCGAATATCTGTGACTAAGAATGTGAGTGTGTAAAGTGTGTTTATTTATTACTCTTTGACGATGAAGGGTAAAAACTGATTTGGATGAGACTTACAATATATATAGTTGATTAACACAATTGATATTTTTAAACATCATCCTCACCATCACTTTTCATCACTGTATACGTCCACGTTTCATACAAATCGGTTCAGACGTTTCAGCAAGAATGAGTAACAAGCATACACACTCACATCTTTACATACTTACATCCTCACACACTCATATCCTCACACACTCACATCGTCACTTACAAACTTTCGAATTTTTAATAGTAGCATGGTAGAACATAAAACCTCAAGTAAAACCATCACAATAATTTGACACCTAAGTATCTTATTCTAATCCAAACTTTCAAACCTAAGTTAACCCAACTAACATTAAACTCGTATGCATTTTCCAAACAAACATTTGTTCGCATCCCCGGTCGCATCAGTCGACTATACTTTGGTTAACTTTACTACTTTTGAAAGGATGCGCGCAGTAAAACTCTGAAACGGCGATGATTGAAGACACCAAAATCATAAAAATTGGAACCAATCCAATTGTAAGTGTTACGCAACGTAATCTATAGGGGCGTCTGGTTGATGTACAAGGTATTAATTTTTAAGTAAGAATGTTAAGCATAATGAAGTTACTGATAACGTACTGTATTTTTAGTAACTTAAAATCATCAGAATATATTTTGTAATGCTTGAAAAGGTAACATAATTATAGAAGCCAAAGTCTTATCTGATTCAAGGTAAATAGAGACAATACATAAAGAAGAGGATTGGTAGCAAATAAAACGGCGATGGTCCATGGCGAGATTTGCTAAAAGCGTATATTATATTAATTAAAAGGTCAAAACTCTCAATAGTTATTCTATTTTACTTAGCAAATCGGCATAAAATTACGTACAAACTGTAATGGCTGGTCAGAGCGGGGCATGAAATTACATATCATGAACTGCAAACGTGACCTTAAAGTCGTAAATGATTTTGAATGATTTACTCCACACATTGATATACTTATTTAACTAATACATGTTTGTAAAAGATAACTAAAGTGTAACAACAGATATTTCTGACTAAAATTAACATATTTAACTTAAAAAAATAAAATTAAAATAAAAACTTAAAATAAAGTAAATGATCTATTTTAGGTAAAATATCACTAACTATTAGGTAATGTTGTATAGATGTATATTTGGCATATGATTGAAATTAATTTCGTTCTGTTTTAGCTACGTTAAGTCAAGAGTACCTAAGACTCTATCTAATATATATTACTATGGCTAGGTATTTTCTACCCAAGCAATTTATTGAAATGAAGGGTTAAATGGAATTCTGCGGTCGCACAGACCGTGCACCCGTACCAGTGTGTTGAACAGATGCTTTACCTTTTTGCTTTACCAAGTTTTTTTCAATGTGGACTGCGTAAAGAATCGCAAGTGTTATTTTTAATTTACATGTTTTCTTTATTGCTTCGCTGGATTCATAACAGCTGGTGTGTTTTATTGATTTATATTTTATGCTCCGTATGTTTTAAGGTTTAAAAGGGAACTGCAAAGAATGGGAAGGAAATTCACGAGTTTGACGTTGAAATTTTTCATGATTTTCCTCCGAAACTATATTCAATTATTCTTTAGGATTATCATTTTGAGAATAGATCAAAGCTGTTCGCCTGTAGAATTCACTACCGGCTTCTTTCAGACGAGCACTTTCTGAAATTCAAGTTTTTTCTTTTTTAACTAGTAAATTCAAACTGTTAGAACTTAGTTACATTGAAAGCTACGCAACTGAAAGTAAGAATGCGCCATTTGATCGGCATTCTACTACTTATGTCGACGTCAGTAAAGTATTTTTATAACCTATTCTGCTCGAGGGTAGTAGCTAGCCAGGAGTGCATTCGCAAAATGGTTTACCACTATGCTGTCTAAGTCAAACCCGCAATGTCAGTGAGAGACTGCTGACAGTCCATAAGTATTACCCACTGGGCTACTGAGTACAAGAATGTGTGTTGAAGCAGCTCGAAAAGCCTATGTTATAATGGCAATCCATGGTGTTTAGCAGCTATTGGATCAGCTTATTGCCCAATGCCGAAGGTCGTTTACAAATGAAATTATTTGTATAAAGTTATTCTAGCAGCTATGGTTATATTTCCTCATACAGAATCACTCTTGGCTGTTGGATATTATTTATATACAATAATTGATTAAAACTAACAAAGTTTGACACATACTAAAAGACTATTTTAAGCCAAATTTACTTAAGGTTTTAAAAAAAATCCGCAAGGTAAATCGGAAAAATCGTAAAAAAATGTATTGTAGTATTACTTGTCATTTCTACCATAATGCGATGTATGCTGAAACACAGGCTAAGCCTAGTTCGGCAGCAGATACCCAAGAAGCAAAATCTTAAATTATTCTGACGTTACAATATTTAAGATTTTAAAATTTTTTCTGAAATAAATTCTTATTATTATATTATTATTCTATTTGTTTGCGCCGTTTTTTTTTCACAAAAATAATATTATGACTTAGCCATCTAGGGTGAATTGCCTGAACTACGCAAGCTTGTGCAATGATCACCCTAAACATCGCGCGCTGCGTCGGCAAGGTGGCTTGCAATGACAACTATCCGGAACACCGAAGTTAGCCGAACATTCACGAAGAAAAGACATCTATTATCACTGCCTTACTCTTTTTTCGTTGCATCTTTGTCACTCTTCTCTTGCACATTTCGCATTATAATATATTGTATTATACGCTACCCGCATTACCGTCGCGAAAGAACACTTATTTGCTTGTTCCCGCATTTATTTGTTTATCAATAAATTGTTGTTATTAACGACAGTGCTGAAGAAAGTTAGCCCACGCTTGGGTCCTGGAGGAACAACGAGCGTGCTTAAGAGAGTGGATCTTTGCTGGCTTTTGGTGAGTCCTTTTACTGAGGCTTTTCATTCTTTAATTTGATGTGAACTAGCTCTTGCCCTGTAGGTTTCCGTCTCCAATCTCTCCACTATTGCATTTTACATATAATTTATTTTTAACTCGCCGCGCATACAGTATTGATCGATAAAAACATTTTTCTGCTGTCTTTTTTTATGTTATTGTGATGGAACAAGCTCGAGGCCCATCTGATGTTAAGCGGACTAACCTCTGCCTATAACATTTTCACGCAAAACTTTTAGTGTGACCTACATATAAAGAAGAATGGCACTGTTGTTTGCTTTTTTTTCATGCCTGATAGGTAAGCCTTTGACCACTATCTCACGTGATGGTAAGTGATGATGTGGTCGAGGATATTGTTCAGGCTAACCTAGAGTTACTGGCTCTCAAGGACAGCTGCCGGAACACACCGTTAGGTGCTTGGCGACAGATTTTCAACTTGAGGGTGGTAGCTAGCCAGGCGGACATTCGCAAAGTGCCCGACCACCATACTGTAACGACTGCTATCCTAAGACAACAACCGGGACCGACGGCTTAACGTGCCCTCCGAAGCACAGAAGCGCTCAGTAGTAATGTCACCAGCGGTAATCCATCTAAGTCATGACCGCGGCGGACGTTGCTTAACTTTGCTGATCGATTCAGAATGGCTAAGCAAACTTAGCTACGAGCTACGAGCTACGCGCTTCAAACAGCTGCTTACTATATCTTTACCGTATTATCCTTCATAGTATTTATTGGTATAAATATTATACAGGTCTACTTATTGATAATTGATAATTTTATATAATAATTACAATATTGTGTCACATAACATATACGTAATATTATAATTTACAGATTTGATTAACGGCATCCTAGTTTTAAGTTTTTTATAATATTTGTTTTTTTTTAAATGACGATATAGTAATTACACGACTGCCCAAAAAAAGGAGAGTTATGTTTTTAGGGTTCATGTATGTATGTATGTTTGTGAGTTTCTTTATTCCACCATAACTTCGTAACGGCTTAACCGATTTTGATGTTTGTGATATCATTAGAAGCGTTGAGTTATTCCGGGTAACATAGGCTAGTGAATGTTAAAAAAAATTAAAGAGGGGGCCATAGTTCATGAAATTAAAAGAAAACTCTCGGGGGCTCGGGCGTCCCCGCGGTCTCCAGGATTGGTTCCCTTTAGGTGGAAAGGCCTAATTTGTGTCACGGGTTGGTAATGTGCGCCTCGTTTCCACTTCCATTTCCCTTTACCTATCTTCACTCCCCATTAAATGAACAAGAGAAACAGAATAAAGGTCCAACAGCGGAAGCACGTCCTCTCTCTCCAAGTGCACCTCTCAAACATTCGAGGCTTGCACTCTAATATCGACCTGGTCCACCACCATCTTGAGACCGCAAGACCGCATATTCTGTTCCTCACGGAGACGCAGATCAAATGTCCTGCTGATGCGACATACCTTGCCTACCCTGGCTATGTTCTTGAACATAGTTTCAAGGCTAAGGCGGGAGTTTGTATGTATGCTCGCGATGACATTTGCTATCGGCGTCTCCGCAACCTTGAAGACCCCAAATTTTCAGTCATGTGGGTTCTGGTGGACAATGGCATGGAGAAAATTCTTTATGCTAGTGTCTACCGTTCGCACAGCGGAGATGAAGAGACAACCAGGCTCGTAAATTACCTTAGTGAGGCGGCCGATGTGACCCAACAGAGGTATCCTTCTGCTCAATTAGTGCTTCTGGGGGATTTCAACGCCCACCATCAAGACTGGCTATACCCATACCAGAGCACAGATCACGCTGGTCGAGAGATGCGCAAGCTTGCTTTGACGCTAAACCTCACTCAGCTGGTCCAAGGAGCCACAAGGATACCGGATGTTGATGGCCACACAGCCAATTGCTTGGACCTTCTGCTGACAACAGATCCAGACCGCTACTTGGTGTCGGTTTCATCGCCCTTAGGTAGCTCCGACCACTGTCTGGTGAAGTCTGTATCAGTGTACTCCCCGCCCGATCCCAGTCCAAGAGGCATCCGGCGGGTGTGGCGATACAGGTCAGCAGATTGGGATGAGATGCGTTATTTTTTCGCGTCTTACCCTTGGCGGCAGGTTTGTTTTTCTTCGAGCGATCCCTCAACTTGCGCGGATGCTGTGACTGAGGTGTTACGTCAGGGTATGGAATACTTCATGCCATTTTCTGACGTCCCGATGTCCAGCAAAGCTCGCCCATGGTTTAATGCTACATGTGGAGATGCAGAAGCGTCAAAACATGAGGTCTATTTAGCCTGGGCTGATGCTCGAACCCGCAAATCTATAGATGTACGTGAAAAGAAGAAGGCATTTAACCTAGCCGCCAAGTTCTGCAAAAAGGCTCTCAAGAAGGCTCGCTTCGACCACATACGCCGAACAGGGAACAAACTTGCTTCTTACCCCTCGGGTAGCAAAGCGTTCTGGTCCCTGGCAAAGTCGATCGAAGAGAACTTCTGCCGTCCCTCACTGCCTCCACTGCTGAAACCTAACGGCTCACTAGCGCACACTGCCGAAGAGAAAGCAAATTTATTTGCCTCTCTGTTTGCAGAGTCTTCACATTTAGATGCTGGCAATGCTGTTCCTTCTAGCCTGCCAAACTGCGGGACTTCAATGTCAGAAATCCGCATTCGACAGTCTGAAGTACGCAAAGCGTTGCGCGATCTGGACGTGAACAAAGCTAGTGGTCCAGACGGTATACCAGCTATAGTCTTGAGGATGTGTGCGCCTGAGTTGACTCCAATATTGACTCGCCTCTTTCGCTTGTCTATGACGACTGGTCAAGTGCCTAAGTCCTGGAAGCTTGCAAACGTGCAGCCCGTGCCCAAAAAGGGTAGTCGCGCAGACCCTGCCAATTACAGGCCTATTTCAGTCACTTCCATACTCTGTAAGACGATGGAACGTGTACTGAACCACAGGCTCCTGGCATACCTAGAAGTGAATGATCTCCTCAGTGACCGACAATACGGGTTTCGCCGAAACCGGTCTACTGGGGATCTTCTAGTGTATGCCACTCACATCTGGAGCGAAGCCATCGAGAACCACGGAGAGGCGCTTGCTGTCTCTCTCGATATCTCGAAGGCTTTTGACAGGGATTGGCACGATAGCCTTATTAGCAAGCTTCCTTCATACGGCCTTCCCACTGGTTTATGTGTTTGGATTTCAGATTTCTTGAGGGATCGGTCGATTCGAGTGGTCATCGATGGCTGTTCTTCCGACCAATTGGCTATAAACGCCGGAGTCCCTCAAGGATCAGTACTTTCTGCAACGCTTTTTCTGCTGCATATTAATGATCTGCTTAAGCCCGGTATTTTTGGGTACGCAGACGACAGCACCGTTGTGGAGAGTTATACATCTAACGCACGAACCAGTGCATTACAAATCCAGTCTCATAGGGAAGCGATGGTTCAGCGCTTGAACTTTTCTCTGAAGGCAGTCTCCGATTGGGGCGATGCCAATCTGGTTAAGTTCAATGCAGCTAAAACCCAGGCTTGTCTTTTCTCCGCCAAACGGAGCCCTTTTCAGCTGGCTCCTACTTTCAGGGATGTGTCCGTGCCGATAAGTAACCATCTCGAGCTTCTTGGCATCTCATTAACACCGACTCTCAATTTCGGCTCCTATATTGAGTCTAAAGCCCAGCTAGCCTCAAAAAAGCTTGGTGTTTTGGCTAAGGTGAGACAATACTTCACACCGGGACAGTTGCTGAATCTTTATCAAGCGCAAGTCCGGTCGTGTATGGAGTACTGTTCTCACCTTTGGGATGGTTCTGCCAAATACCAGCTGGAGACACTGGAAGCTATTGAGAGGAGAGCCAAGGGACTCATTAACGACGACGAACTTGTAAGCAAGAGACTCCAAAGTCTCGAGCATCGCCGCAAAGTCGCTTGCTTATCGGTTTTTTATCGGATACATTTCGGGGAGTGTGCCACAGAACTACATGATTTGATTCCGCCATCCCCATTCTTTAACCGGACATCCAGGGATACTCCAAAGCGCCACCGCTATATGGTAGATATTCCATTTACCCGAACAAAGCGATTTGCTTCTTCGTTCATTATACGAACCGCCAGGGAATGGAATACCCTGCCTGAGTCTGTGTTTCCGGTTAAGTACAATATGGGGGTCTTCAAAACGCGAGTGAACAGGTATCTTCTGGGTAAGCGCGCTCCATCATCGACCGCATCATCACTTAACATCAGGTGAGATAGTGGTCAAGTGCTACCCAGTTCAGTATAAAAAAAAAAAAAATAAAAAAAAATCGTGAAAATTTTACAAATTTTACTATCAACGTCTAGAGCTTGCTTAGTACATAACAAAAATATATAACAGTAGTATTCAATATAAATTGGTTCACTAATATCAAAAGTAATAAATATTGTCTTATCTGTTTCTACACTTGCTTCTTGTAGACACAAGTCTCAGACCAAATAAAAAGTCAAGACAGAATGTTGTGAACAGAGAAGTGAGGCCGGTTTTCCAAACATGTGTGCGTGTGTCGGTGTTGCCATGATAATCAAATTACCTTATGAAAATAACGTAACCAATTTAAAAACGTAATTATAAGATAAGATAATCATTTATTTGCAAAAGAAGGAAGGGAATGGAAAAAGTGTTACAGAAAAAACATTACTGGGTATTTAATTTACATGCATTTATTTCTTGTAACTAATTAGTGACGGGTTTTTTATGCAATCGGGGAAATAAGCACAAAGCCCACCTGGTGTTAAGCTGTAACCTCTGCCGATACAGTTCGTCACAAGTGGCAAACTGCACTGCGCCCATCACCTTGAGACATAAAGATATTAAGTCATCATGTGCCTGTAATTTTACCGGAACATAGGAATGTGAACATTACTGCTTGGCGGTAGAAATAGGTATAAATAAATATAAGTCGCCGATATTAAAATATTCCCATGATAGTTCCTTCTTACTTTCCCGAATGATTTCGATCCAATTTTGTTTAATTTTTGGACTCAATTCGGAAAATGAAAAAATAATTAAACAGTAACACTGATAAGTGACCAGTAAAGCGTGAACAGTTAAGAGGGAACTTAAATTTGCCTTTGTAATATCAATAATAATATGGTTATAATTCAACTCTATACACAACAACGTTAAAAACAAAAAAAAGCAATGGAAATATGTTTTTTTTATAACAAAAAAAACATCATCTACTTCAATATCTTCGAAACCGAAAATCCAATACCAATGTAATCAGTATGAGGTATCAGCAATTATAATTAAAGGTATCAGCTTTCCAACAAAAAATAAAATGACGGAGTTATGAAGTAACAAAGATTTAATCAAATAAATTAAATTAAAAAAAATACAACTGAATTGAAAACCTGGTCCTTTTTGAAGTTGGTTGAAAATGGACTGAATGAATTAAATCCATCTTTTAAATTTGCAATTAACTACCGATTTTGATAATGATATTGCGTCGTAGGCATCTACGACGCAATATCTGTATTAAAAAAAAATACAGTCCAATAGAGATCCATCTCTTTTTTTAAGTCGTTTAAAACACTTATAGGCTTAATAACGGCAACACCAATGCCACCACGCCGCAATAGTTCGACTGACGAGTCAAGGCGTAGTTTCGTTGTACATATGTGTGAGTAATCGTGTTTGTACACGGCGAGGCGTAGTTTTACCGGCCTCACTGCTCTTTACACAACATTCTGTGTTGACTTTTTATTCGGTCAGAGACACAAGTAATACAAATAAATAAATCGCCGTCATGCGGCAGGACAGAGACCATGCGTTTTTGACCGGAGAACGCCTTCAGAGAGAAACGCATTTCATAAAGGTAGCATCAGATACATCTGTAGAAGCCAAAACCTACGGACAGCGGCCAAAACCCTAATTTATACTTTCTGACCCCCAATAAATGAGGAGATATTGTTCCATTCTTAGAAGTTAATATTGGTTCTAGATGAATGTCGCGGAAAAATATTAACTTTGAACACGGCTTGGTAAATGGCGCTATGGGGGTTATCCAAAAATTCGTATGGCCAGCGCTACGTCGTAATCGGGAGAGTTACCGCAAGCCGTCTTCGTTGAGTTCAATGACAGAATGATACGTGGTAACACAGTCAGTTAGGGTAATATAGTCAAAATTGAGCCTAGCACTGTCGAATTTGACGCGTTACGAGGTCAAGGTAAAGTCAAGCGGCACGTGCTACCACTGATATTATGTTGGGCTGTGACAGTGCACAACCTGCAAGGAACGACACTGGACAGAGCCGTCGTGGATCTAGGCGCAAAATTTTTTGCCCAGCGGCAAAGTTTATGTAATTAACCTGGGACAGACTGTCCAGTTAGGTAGGTCCAACTTCGAAAAAGAGGACGCCCGAAGAACCCAACTTGGATGGGCAGCGTTCGGGAAGTTACGCGACATTTTCTCGTCAAAGATCCCGCAGAGCCTGAAGACCAAAGTCGTCAACCAGTGTGTATTCCCAGTGATGACATATGGCACCGAGACGTGGTCCTTAACTGTGGCCCTTATGGACAAGCTCAGAGTCACTGAACGAGCCATGGAGAGAGCTATGCTCGGAGATTCTTTGCGCGATAAAATCCGGAACGTGGTTATTCGCCAAAGAACCTAAGTCACCGTCATAGCTTTCAGAATATGCAAGTTGAAGTGGCAATGGGTGAGCCACATTGCTCGATGAACTGATAACCGATGGGGAAGAAAGGTTCTCGAGTGGGTACCATGGTACACCGGAAGACGTAGATGGTAGGCCCCCCACTAGATGGACTGACGATATCATAAAAGTCGCGGGTAGCCAATGGTTACAAGCGGCTAATAGCCATTTTTGTGGCGTTCTAAGGGAGAGGCATTTGTTTTACAGTGGACCTTCGGGCTGATGATGATGATGATGAAAGTTTATGTCGCTTAAGAGCGACATAAACTTAGTCGCGTCAGACAGCTAGAAGAATTGGTGTTTTAGATCCACGAAAGCTTATCAACGAGCCCCATGACAAAAAGTCTCTGCAAGAACTGAAAGACCTCAAATTTGTCATTAATAATTAATTAATCATTAAAAAAATATATTTCGCGTTATCTTTTGCGTGATATTAATTTCCAAAAAAAATATGTTATCTCTCGTGGCACATTGTGCGTTTGCAAAAATATTGTTTTATCACTAAAAGGTATGAAATAAAAAGAAATAATTTAAAAATTAAAAACACGCCTGCCGTACCAAAAAGTGAACTAAAAAATTACAAACAAGTTACATGATTTTAATGTTGCATAGCCACAATGTAGGTACTAAATAGATTATATTTACTGTGCAATTAAAACACCATTGAACCTAAAAATGGAAAACAGATAACCAATCTTTTCATTGCAGTCGGGGGACAGTTCCTTGGAATGGTTCTTTACAGGTCCCCCGACTTCGATGAAAAGAATGGTTATCTATTTTCCATTTTTGGGTTCAATGGTGTTTTAATTGCACAGTAAATATAATCTATTTAGTACCTACATTGTGGCTATGCAACATTAAAATCATGTAACTTGTTTGTAGTTCACTTTTTGGTACGGCAGGCGTGTTTTTAATTTTTAAATTATTTCTTTTTATTCAATGTTTATCACAAATACTGCTACTTGATAAATTACTAGAGAGTGTAGTGATACGATCCTGAAGGTACGAAGTGACTTAAAGTACGGTATACCTGGCGTGTCGCTGGTGATTCGCACGATAGCTCTTATAGCACTTTTTTGGTACAGAAAGACTCTTTCACGGTCTGCACCTCTGGCCCACATCTCTGCACCGTATTGCAGTACTGAGTACAGTTGCGAAGTAGCATGATCTTACCACGTCTGTAGGTAGCAAACGAGATAATCAAAGACTAAACGATAGACTTCAGGTGAGATCGAGCTGAAATATAAGCAGTGTTATTATAAAAACCGCGGCTCCCGAGCTATTTCGAGTAGTTTGGCACAGGTCCCAGGTGTGAGGCGCTTGTAACTTGCGGACGCGAACATTACTCCCAATTAGGAAGTTTCCGCTGATATCGCCGCAGTTCCGTGTTCTACTGATTTGTTCAAGTGAGCACTACCGTCTGTAATTATAATGAACTCGATATGTTCTTATTTTAAATATGTTAGCCTTTGACCACTATCTCACCTAATAATGAGGTGGAAGATGTTGTTCAGGATAATTTAGAATTACTGGTTCTCAAGGACAGTTGCCAGAACACACCGTTAGGTGCTTGGTGACAAGTTTTCTACTTGATAGGGGTAGCTGGCCAGGCGGGCATTCCCTACCACCATGCAAATTTGAGTTTCTGCCAGTGACTTCAACAATTACAAATATGGATATATCGTGCTCCTTTAGGTAATCCTCGGTAAAATGGGATGTTTTAAAGTGGTGGCCTAGTTTGTGTGTGTAAAAGGTTTGATTTGGATCTTGAGATCCTGGGTTCAATCTCTTGGTGAAATAAGTTATTGAGTTTTGCTGACAAAGAAATTTCTCAGCAAAACTCAATCAATTGACGGCAATAGGCTAATCTCCTGTTATATGGGATCAAAACATGTCTGGAAAATATATATACAGATAGGTGGGCAGACATATCTGTCTACTCTTTAGGGAAATACAGTCAGGACGATATGTATGTATTATATATACGTGTCATTTTCTGAAACCAAAACAAAACTCATTACTTAGTATTTTATAAGGTATATTGTGTATTTTTACTAAGTTTTGTACAAAGTCTGTGGTATTTTGTAATAAAGGCATACCGCTTTAAAAAACCTACATATTATATATATTATATATATTATAGTACTAGGTATGTACTATCAACTTGAACAAGTTAATTTTTAGGGTTCCGTGTCCAAAGGGTAAAAACGGGACCCTATTACTGAGACTTCGCTATCCGTCCGTCCGTCTGTCACCAGGCTGTATCTCAAGAACGGTGATAGCTAGACAGTTTAAATTTTCACAGATGATGTATTTCTGTTGCCGCTATAACAACAAATACAAAAAGTTGGCCAAGTGCGAGTCTAACTCGCGCACGTTAAAACAAAAAAAGGTTAAAATATGAGGTCTAATGTTGTATAGCTAATGGAACCCTTCGTGCGCGAGTCCGACTCTCACTTGACCGATTTTTTTCTACATTCTAGAACATTCGCTATACGGATTACATAGACAGAGAATTCTATAAAGTCATAATTTATTTATGGATGTAACCTGTAGATTAATGTTTGCATTTCTGTACTGAAACTAATAATCACCATTAGATACTTACCTACCTACGTACCTCTACCTCGCAGATAGTGTGTACAAACTCAAAGTGCCAAGACTTCCATCTAACAATTACCTCTCCTCATTTCACTGTAAATTCTCGCCAGCGCAGTCTAATTGGAAAACTGATTTAAACTGTAACTTGAAACTTGTTTTAAAGTCCGAAGGGGAGCACCTTGGCTTGATTAGCCCTACAAGATGCTGCGCGCGATTTGGTACGTATTCACCAATCAGTACTATAATATAATATTATAAATGTGAAAGTAACTCTGTCTGTTTGTTACGCTTTCACGCCAAAACTACTGGACCAATTAGAATGAAATTTCGTAAGGAAATAGTTTGAGACCCGGGAAAAACATAGGATAGTTTTTATCCAACGTTTTTGCGCGATAACCGACATATGCGCGGGCGGAGCCGCGCCCGGAAAGCTAGTTGGGTTATAAAAAGGACGTTATTACCAACAACTGAAGGCCAGAAAGTTTTAGTCTCTGTTGTTAGCGATGACACGATGAAGTAGGAAACTTTTAACATAAGCTTATAATGGAATTGATATGTATATTATATATTAAGTCAGTAATAAATCACTCAGTCATCCGAGAAGCCGTGTGCATTATTTTACCCTACCACTCCGCCTCACCTCAACGGTAGCGAGCCAATTTGGTTCGCAATCCGTATACGCTCAGAAGACCTGGGGAACCAATGGTTGTGAGTACAGCCGGCAGCCATCGGAGTTAAGTTCTCATGGGGTGTGGGTGAAGTCATCCCAAGTGGCGGGATAGTGGAGTTATCCCCAGAGATTGGACTTGCGTAAGTGTGCAGCGAAGTCGGTGGCGGCTGCAGATGTGGATGTGCCGCCAGTGGACTACAACGGAATACCGTATGATTTTAGTCGGTAAGGGCACTCGATGCTGTAAGAGTAGTTGTAGCCGAGCCAACATGAGCCGCGCACCACCTTCTTGATCTATAGGAAGCCTTCATACACGAACACAGTAACCAAAAAATGGAACCGACTTCAACACTCAAAAGTGTGAAATAACTTGTTGAAGTCGGTACCATGATAGTTCAAAAGTACCTATTATCGCAATATTGTACGCATGGTACCGACTTCGAAAAGTTATTTCACACTTTTGAGTGTTGAATTCGGTTCCATTTTTAGGTAAAAAAACCTTTTCATTCTTTTTAGTGACCCTTACTACTTACGAGATCGATTGTCATTCACTGTCAATGACTATATATATCATTGAGATAGAAAAATACTTTTCGGTTATAGGAGTGTAACTCAAAAACTACTTGACCGGTATTGATGAGATTTAAATGGAACCACATGACAAGCATCAGCTTACAAATAAAAAAAGAATTATTAAAATCGGTTCAACCAGTCAAAAGTTCTGAGGCCACAAACTTAAAAAAAAATTCAAAAAATACAGATGCATTGAGAACCTCCTCCTTTTTTAAAGTCAGTTAAAAGAAGGAGTGTCACCTAGTGAAGACAAAAAACGACCAACACTCAAATTTGTGAATCTTTTTGTGATCAGGATAACACGATATTGTCGTCACAATTTTTAAGTCAGCATGGTGGCAACAATAAAATAAAATTCGCTCTTTTCAACGTCGATATTAACTTATTAAATTGAAATAGAAATTGACCAAACAACCTGTCTGATGTTGAACTATTTGAACATATGTTCAGTTTGATGTTGAGTTATTGTCTCTGTCTATAATAAATTAAATATGATCAGGTAACTTTGTTAGATGTATATCACTGAGAGTAATTTTTGAGTCTCCCTGAAATTACAATTTCTAATCTCACAGTTTACCAAACAAGGTCTAGGTTTGGTAATAAAAGTAAGATAACATTAATCAGCATTTGTGAAACAGGGTGAAGTAATGAAATTGTTGTCGTCCCTTAAATTTGCCTTTCAAGTTTGGGTTCTAATTCAAAGTTTGTCTTTGGAGCTTAGAACGCAAATAGTTCGTGTCCATAATTTCAACAGTTGTGGACTAAGTAGATTTAACTGGTACATCCGACTCACGCCATACGTACATCACTTTGTTTTACACAGAAATCAAACACGGGGTTGTAATAGTACATTATGCAACAAGTGCGCGAAATTGTTTATTACAATCGAGACGGGTTTTACGCCTGTGATCGAAGATCGATATTTTGTATTAAATTTATTTGTAATAAACAACGCGTACGAGTTTCATACGACGTTTTTCAACACACTTGCGAGGAACGAATACAATAATATAAAAATTTCGATACGAAAATATTTTCTTGATAATTTTGATATCAATAATAATCTGGTTCAGAAGGTTTATATGTAAATCTTCCAAAGTTCTACTTCAGTAGGTAAAAACTCTTTGGTTTATTTTTACATTAAGAACGAACGAAACAAACTACAATCTCGTGGGTGGGAAGTATGGAAATGTTGTTTTTTTTCTAGTTAAAACACTGGTGCGGCAAAGTAAACTTTGAAGCGCTCGTAGCAAAGTTTGCTTAGCCATTCTGAATCGATCAGCAAAGTTAAGCAACGCTCGCCGCGGTCAGGAGTTGGATGGGTGACCGCTGGTGACATAACTACTGAGCGCTTCCGTGCTTCGGAGGGCACGTTAAGCCGTTGGTCCCGGTTGTAATCATAGGACGGCAGTCGTTACAGCATGGTGGTAGGGCACTTTGCGAATGCCCGCCTGGCTAGCTATCACCCTCAAGTAGAAAATCTGTCGCCAAGCACCTAACGGTGTGTTCCGGCAGCTGTCCTTGCAAGCAAGTAATTCTAGGTTAGCCTGTACAACATCTTCGACCACATCATCACTTACCATCAGGTGAGATAGTGGTCAAAGGCTAACCTATCAGGCATAAGAAAAAAAATAAAAAAGCACGTGTGCGTTATAGACTATATTATGACACTAAAATCGGTACATTTAAAGCCCCGTTACGAGCGAGTGTGTTGTAAAATAATTGATGGAAATCAACTGGACAAGAGGGCATAGCTTTATTTAGCCAAGGCAAGTTGTATATAGCACGATTGCTAATGTCAAATATTCACATTTGTAAGTTTTCGCGGAAAACTCTGCTCAATACTGTATCTGCTGGATCGTCCACTGCGAACACTGCCTCCTCTATTATGGGGGTGTGTGCCATAATCCCTAAGATTGGCAGGCGTCTTGGCTATCGCACTGTAAGATAGCAGTTCTTAGGAAGGGGATGCTGTCCACCTTCCAGTATTTTTCCCTGATTCACCTAGAGGTGTCGTTAGAACGAAACCTACAGGAAGTTCTGTGGAGGTGCAATTCTAATCCGGCACCTAATGAGTAACCTATTCAATAATTATATTAAAATTATTTACAGTAGCTTCTGTATAATGATTTTTTAGCTTTTCTAGCGCACCTTGCCTTCGATCTATTAGGTTAAGTAAAAGTTCGCTGTGGATCTGTGGCTATGGTCATGACTTGGATAGGTGACCGCTAGAAGCATTTCCTACTGAGCGCTTCCATGCTTTAGAGGGCATAATAAGCTGTTAGACCAGGTTGATGGTAGGATGACAGTCATAACAGCGTAGTGGTTAGACATTATGCCAATATTCACCTTACTAGCCACCATGAATGAAAGAGTGGAAATCTATGGTCTCTGCCTACACCAACGGGAAAGAGGCGTGATTTTTATGTATGTATATATGTATGTATTGCTATCGCTTCCTTTGTTTTGATAATAGTTTTATTGCCACTGTGCTATATTCATTCATGACAAAATTATTTGCTATTTTGGGCAATTACAGGCAGAACACATTTTTGATTCGGGTGTGCATATGTTATAATAACTTAGCTTTTATTCTTTAATAATAGCATTAACAATTAAATCTTAATCTAACATGTAATGATCCTGAATATTATTTAGTTGTCGTTCATTAACTTTGATCTTTTTACAAATAACAAATATTTTTAAAGTATCTTGAAAAAACATAAGGGCCTGTTTCAGAATGTTCGAGTAAGTTCCGTTTTTACTACTCAGAACACATTTAATAAACAAAACACTATCTTTGCGTTTCACAGTCACCGATTTATCCTATCCATCGGTTAAGTCTTGAAACGCGCTGCATGTTAACTGTCATTTTTATGATTCAGATATTTTATGTGTTGCATAGCAACCCGAAACTTTATTAGGACATTCTGAAACGGATTCTTTAAATGAAACACTTAAAAAAGTATAAAAATATATATCTAGTGACAATTCCGCTTCAAGGTCTTGACTCGCGCACGATCGATCGTGCGCTCGGTGAGTCAAGACCTCCTGAAGATGCTTCGTTTAGAAGCGAAACTAGTCGGATATTCTTCCGGTTAGGCTGCGTGATGTTTGTGACGTCACGTAGATAACAGGAAAATTAGGCAAAATTGTCACTTGATATATATTTTTATACTTTTTTAAGTGTTTTATTTAAATATTATTTAATGTTTTTTTAAGATACTTTGAAAAATATTTGTTATTATTAAATATGGATTAGCCCTATTCGTTACTTTGATCTTTTTGTAAATTTAGTTGCTATATGCGCAAATTTTTAATTAGCTTTCAGATATTTATTTGTTACGTTTGTTATTCCTAGATAGCTGTTAATTTCCCTAAGATTGTTAAATAAATAAATAATAGTGATCAAAGGCTCATCAGCTACATAAAAAAACTAACAAATTAATTAGTTCACGCATTTTAGAAGCGCTCGTAGCGAAGTTAGCTTAACCGTTCTGATCCGATGACGTTGCTTAACTTTGCTAAGCAACGTCATCACTTACCATCAGGTGAGATAGTGGTCAAAGGCTTACCTATCAGGCATAAAAAAAAACTAACAAAATGAAGATGGAGATGAATTTCCTATGACACTGCTTGCATCGGAGTAGTTTTACGGATAAAACTGTTATCATCATGGACTATCAGTATTGTCACGGAAATAAAAAACCTAAACCAGCTGAGGGTCATATCATGAGGTATCAGTCATTAATGGGGCAGGCCTGAAAAAGCAATTCAAATATACTGCGACCACCCTCAAGTAGAGAATTTGTCGCCAAGCACCTAACGGTGTCTTCCGGCAGCTGTCCTTGAGAGCCAGTAATTTTAGGTTAAGCATGTTAACACCTTCGACCACATCATCACATACCATCAGGTGAGATTGTGGTCAAAGGCTTACCTACCAGCAATTTTAAAAAAATAAGGGTGCATCGATTTTTCAACTAGACTTTATTAACACGTTTTTTTATTGAATTCTTTGAACGTGAACACGTTTTAGTACATAATTATTATTTTTTTAAACTATGGAACCAACTTGCAACATTAAAAGTTATGAAATAACTGACTTAAAATACCGATCACACATTGGCATAGCTTCGTTTTTCTTTCGTTTAGTTTCGGAAATTCAGTTCCGTTTTTATTATAAACTTAGCTTTGCGGGCGCGGCTCCGCCCGCGCGTATGTCGGTTATCGCGCGAAAACATTAACCTCTTTTTGCGCAGTCGGATAAAAACTATCCTATGTTTTTTCCCGGGTCTCAAACTATCTCCATACCAAATTTCATTTAAATCGGTCCAGTAGTTTTGGCGTGAAAGCGTAACAGACAGACAGACAGAGTTACTTTCGCATTTATAATATTAGTACTGACTAGATTCCCGGGCGCAGTTCGGCCCGCACGTATGTCGGTTTTCGCGCAAAAAAATTAACCTCTTTTTGCGCAATTGGATAAAAACTATTCTATGTTTTTTTCCGGGTCTCAAACTATTTCCATACCAAATTTCATTCAAATCGGTCCAGTCGTTTTGACGTGAAAGCGTAACAGACAGACAGACAGAGTTACTTTCGCATTTATAATATTAGTACTGATTATTTTTCATATAAACAATTCACAAACTAGAGATACAAGTTTTGAGAAAAATCGGCATTTAAATACCCATTAATTCAAATTCCTTTAATATAATGATAAAAAGCAAAACCTATAAACCTCAATATTGATAACATCTATAACATTTCCAAGAATCATCAAAATCTGTGATTGTTTAGGGGGGTAGAAACATTTTCTCTTTTTGTATGAAAATTCGACACTTCCTTCTAGTCGTAATGGAAGTAGGTTCAAAATGTGTGTAGTTCAGTAAATTGTGAGGTCTAAGCTTGTTTACTCTAAGCACTAAGTAAGGGTTCTTAACCTAATAAAATTTAATTTTGTGATTTAATCCAAAGACTTGGATAGCCCTACAAATACTCTGCCGGCGACATGTATAATGAATAATATATACAATGTAAATAAATTGGCATGAAGTGATAATTCAATGACAAAGTTTAGTGTGGAACGGAGTATGTCGCCAACTCACAGTTAAGCCGAAGAATTTTCACGAACTATTCTGCTGTGTGACTGAATGGAAAACAGTAGCTAAAGTTGAAAATAGTCACATTATATATCATCAGGTGAATGTCTGCTGATCCTCTCTGCGTCTTCGCTTATCATTTCCAGATAGCACAACGCCAGAAGACGCTCACAGTTGAAGAAACTCCCCAAGTAGTGTTTTTTTTTAATGTTATTGTGACGCTACAAGCACTATGCCTAATGTTTAGCGGTATAGGACAGATGCATTTCAATACAAGGGATGGAAACAGTGCAGCGCCCGTCCCACTAAAGCTGGATTCTCAAGATCCGTGATTGATTGGATTCCCACCACAGATCAAAAAATAGTTGCTATTGAAACGAATGACTCCTGCATAAAAACTATTAGAAAATCTGTGATGGTGGTTTGTAAAATCAGGCACCATGGAAGTCAGCTTAAAACAGTCTCATGTGCCAGTAATTTTATTTTTTATTGCCTCAAGAACTGCGGGTGGATCACAGTGTTAGGTGCTTGGTGACAGATTTTCTACTTGGTGGTTAGCCAAGCGAGCATTCACAAAATACCCTCCCAAATGTAGATTAATATATTTTATCATCATCATCATCACTGATAGTGTAAAACAAAATCACTTCCCACTTTCTGTCTGTCCCTATGTATAATTAAGATACAAATAGAAGGTTTAAATATATAATACATATAATAGAGAAACACTGATAATTTTAGAGGTTTCTAATGCGATGACGTAAACTAACGCATTTTTGCACTCACATTGCAAAAGCGGGCTGAACGCTACGAGGCAGATCCAAATAATCTACTACAGTATTGTACACCTTGAAAATGGCTACAATAAAATTTTAAAGTCTAATTTTATTGTAGCCATTTTCAAGTCTTTCTGTTAGGAATAACCCACAATAACCTTTTTTTTTTTCTTTTATGCTTTTTACGAAAAATAATGGCTTATTTTCAAAGCGATTTTAAGCAATACAGCATTAATCCTTATGCAATTAAGCACCTTAAATACATTATGCATTTAATATAGATCAATACGGCCCATTACAATATTGTTTAAACAAATATTTTAGAAGATATTAGTCTCACTATCAGCATTTCACCCGTGCAAAACCGGGGCGGGTCGCTAGTTAAGTATAGATGAAACTTGTGAAAGTGATAGCTGACAAAGGTCACATACTTTTCGCGCCAAACCCACCAGCATCTAGTGGGACAAATAAAGACAAAACGAAGTGTAGATGAAAATTTTAATACACTCTCAATTGTATGTACACATTTCCAGTAACCTGTCAATGCGTGCAAGTTTCGGTACTGCTGGATACTATGCATGTAGGATTTACAAATGTGTACGAAGAGACGATTTCACAAATTCCTTAAGCAAATAAAGTCACCTCGTTCGTTAAGCTTCGGCTACGAACCTCACACACGTATGTCGGGCATGCCTTAATTTCTTTCAGTACATATGTAGCTTAGCAAAGCTTAGCCGTTTGACATGATGTACTTCTATGTATTACTGTTCGTAGTTTTAATGTTCCTTTCGTTATGTTCGTAGTGTGAAAAGAGTTTATAGTTTTGTTTTGTTTTCAGACTTAACTTATTTGTGTGGGTTGATGGGCATGCTGCGAGGCACAGGAGGTATCTTATTTTCACGCCGAGTACTCAGTTTGGTGTAAGTACTCGTATAAATTAGTTATTGGTTGATTGCAATAGAAAGACCATCAGAAAGATCATAATGTCGTCGTTTTTTTTATTTGAAGAGGGAATTGTGTGTTACTTTTTACCTTGCATACCTACTTGGTAAGTATATCTAATTATTTAACACGTTTGTTCTTTCTGTATTTTTTTATGCCAAATACATGGAACATAACTTCTCACATTCATAATCGTTGTATCATCATGAACATTACGTTCTTGTATACAATATTAATCTTAACATAAGACTGATGTTTGTGGAAGAGTTGGAAGGTAGGTATTGGCATTCTTACTTTGAATGAGTTAATGAAGAGATATGTTTTTTTTTCGATTGAAATATTGTACGAGTACATAAGGTCCCAGTCGAGATCATTTATTCAATTAAGATTTGTGAAAAAATCTGGTGATGATCAAAGCCTAAATTTATTATTATAAGATTCTACATAATACCGCCAGGTTCAACAAACAAGGGATATAGAGCTTGTGAGAAGAATAATCAAGAAACTCGGGGATATTTTTTAATAATGCTTTAGTTACAAATATATATTAAAATTATTACAATATATACATATCTAATAGTAGCAATTTTTTCTTGTTTCGTTATTGGAAAAATAATCACAAACTGTGGGCTTTTATAAAATATTATCACATGCTATGTGAATTGTATATCTGTGATTACTATAATATATTTTGTAATGCTTTATTTTATTACAAGGACTTTGCTATTATGTTATATGGTTCCGTTGTATTGTAAGTACATATACTAAAACGTGTTTAAGCCGTGATAGTTAAATTTATGTTATACATAATTCAAGTTAAATTTTTAGCGTTAAAGCTCCATAGCTTTACCGCCAAATTTGACAGTATAATTTTTAATTTTGGATACTATTATTTCCTTTACTACAGCCTTATGTCAAATTTATCTAGCAAGTATGGACACCACACACTGTTCGCTTTTGTCACTCCTTTCTTCCGCATACTTGTGGGATGTGGAACGACCTACCTCCGGAGGTCTTTCCGCGAGGCTACGACATGGACCATTTTAAAAGGGGCATCTACAAATTCCTCTCTGGGCAGGCAACGCATCGGCAGCGCAGCTAGTGTTGGAGATGCCCATTGGCGGCGGTTACGTTTACCATCAGGCGGGCTCTGCTTGTTTGTCACCCATTATATAAAAAAAAATATTTAATAACAGACAATACATGTGATTGCAAATATATAATATTAGAAAATTATAGGACGTCTATGGTGAAAAAGGCTTATCATATTTTCTTGAACATGGAAATAAATGTTACTATTATATAGTTAAGTTAGTAGTTTGGTTAAATTGGCCCTAATAATTATTTCGTAGCACATAATTTCCTTGAATTAGTCGACATCTGAGTGTAAAAAATAGTGCAGAGGGTATTCAAAAACTAATACTTATATTGCTAGTTACAGAAAATTTCCAAATAATGATCCTTGCTCCTACATTTTCTTAACAAGTGGAGTCAAAAACTTGTCGGCTTAACCTTATAAATTATAGTTTGACGATTATTAACTTAAAATTACAGTGAAGCGTACATACGAGTACATAATACCGGTCCTTACAGAGGAAATAGTCCCCTCCCTCTAATTACCACTCTTGAAGAGGTTGTATATACAATATAGCTTACAGCTTTACAGGAAGTTTCCTATGCTAGCCGTCTTTTGTCATAACGTTCCTGATTTGCCATCAAATATTAACTGAAAAGTACTCCACTATAACGTACAAATAAACCCCCCTTTTGGAGAAATTTTCTCTATTTTAACCGACTTCAAGAAAAAGTAAGGGGTTCTCACTCCTTTTTTTAAAGTTGGTGAAAAATAGGGAACATTTTTCAAATTCCATCCAATCGTCTGTATATATTTTTTTGTTTGTTACCTCAAACTTTTGACTGGGTGGACCGATTTTGATAATTCTTTTTTTATTTGAAAGCTGATGCTTGTTGTTTGTTCCCATTTAAATTTCATCAAAATCAATCACGCCGTATTTGAGTTACACTCCAATAACTGAAATGTTCATATCTTGATGATATAGTCGTTGACAGTGAATGACAATCATTCCCGTAAGTAGCAAATGTCACTAAAAAGAGCGAAAAACAGTTTTTAACAGAAATGCTAAAATAATCATATTAAAATAAAATTTACCACAAAAAAGTAACCGAATTCAACACTCAAAACTGTGAAATAAGTTGTCGAAGTCGGTACCATGCCCACAATATTGTGATAATAGCTACATTTGAACTATCATGGTACCAACTTCAAAAAGTGATTTCACAGTTTTGATTGTTGAAATCGGTTCCTTTTTTTGGTAAATTTTATTTTAATATTTTCTTTTAGCATGCTTGACAGACGTCTTGTAAAACACAATATAGCTCCCAGGCTTACAGAAAATGTTGTCCGCCATATTATATACCCTAACCTGCGTTAAAAATGCGTTACCATTTTTAAATATGTTCAGACATAATAACAAATATATACAAGTAAGACAAAAATAAATAAATATTTAAAAAAATATAAAAAATATGCCTAATGACAATTTTGCCTAATTTTCATGTAAGCCGACGGTTTCGATCGCCGATCTACATATATCTATATCGATCATGTACTCGAAGAGCGCTTCTCTTGATGATGCTTCGTGTAAAATCGAAAACCGCCGACAATTTGCTAAGGCTATTTGGTGTATATGACGTCACATCAACTCAACTAGAAAAATAAGGCCGAATTGCCACTAAAATATTTTATAAAGGTTTTCTAAAATATTAATTTAATTATTGTTATTATTAATGATGAATTTCGACGAACTAAAAATAAACTATCGAAAAAAACTGAATCTATTAATTATTATAAGGTTCTTTTTGCGTTGTAATGGTATTGTATTGTTCCTACATAATAGGGATAAGAGAAGAAAAAATATGATACTATTTTGTACTGTATTGTATCATCTACTCTACTGGCTGAAAACAGCCTCTTCCATTAAGGGGTGGTTTAAAATACCCATGCTTGGCAGGCATTCTGAGGATTGCAGTGTAAGATAGCGGCTCCTCAGAAGGTCCCGCTGTCCAGCTTCAGGTATTTATTATTTCCTTTAGTCGCCCACGGGAAGAGATTGGGGTGACATTCTAGACCGGACTATTATTATTTTGTACTTTCCAGGTATATGCAGCGGCATCATTACCCCTTCCACCACCAAATAACCTCGTCAACGTCGCGTGGTTCTTTGAAGGTCAATACTACAACACGGCAAATGCTTCTTACTTTGAACCTTTACTTGGGGATATTGTGGTAAGTTTTAACTTTTATGCGGTGATTGAGATGGAGTGATCTTAAAAATGTTAGACTGAGGACGTAGGGCGGAAAGACTTCCTTTGGCATTAAGTGATATATTGAGTTACTTATCTCGAGTGAGCGAAACAAAACAACGCAATATTGAAATAGGGGATTTTTTAATAAATTCCTGATGAAATATGTATTAATAACATTTGCTGGAAAGACAAGTTTTTTGATTAATATTATTTAATTTTTATAAAAATATAAAGAAATATTTTTTGTAACATTGACAAAACACTACTCATCTTATACAATCGTAAAGCAGCTACTCTGAAATCATTTCGGCAATCTAAAGGCCATTGCCGGCCTACATGTATTCCAAATGTTCCAGCTCACTAACACTTGTTGGCGTACCAAGAATGCTTGCAGCATGAAAGATAAAGTAAAAAAATAAAACAAAAGTTGAGTGAGCTAAGTTAAATTCATATTTATTTGTAAATAGCTGATTAGCTAGCCTTTGATCACTATTTCACATGATGGTAAATGAGTTTGTGGTCCACGATGTTGTTTAGGCTAAACTCGAATAGTCTATTTCGGAGATTTTTTTTAATTCCTTGCTTGTGTGACTTACTTATACTGTAGGTACTTGATGTCGTAAAACGTCGGAAGATTTTTAACAATATCTAATAAAAAAATTAACACTTTTATGACGAAAATTACCGTTAGTCGTTTGGTGTGTTAATCAGGCAGTGAGATAGCTGCTGGCCAGCAATTCATTGGCAAAATTCATAATTCTGTAACAATTTATTTTTTTCTCTTTTTTTGTTTCGTTGTAATTATTTTTTATTATTATTGTCTTCTTAAATGATAGAACTATGCAGATAAATAAATTGACCTACCAACCGCGCTGTAAAGCTTTTTAGCCTTGCTTGATTGCTTGTCTCGCAAATGCCAACCTGGCTAGCTACAACTTTCAAGTCAAAATATGTTGCCGAGCATCTAGTTGTGTATTTTGGCAGCAGTCCATGAAGACCAGTGTTCTTAGTTAGCCTGGGCGACATCTTTGGCCCCAACATCACTTACATACAACATCACTTAGGCTAAAGGCCATCCTATAAACAATAGAAAATGTACGTCTAGTACCTATGTTAATATATTTACATTGATGTCATTTATTCCAGATTTCGAGGAGCCGCGAAGAGCGAGAAACGAGCAAACGGAATGAAATCTTTACTCGGAGTTCGTTCTACACTCTCGTCGAAAATATATTAACAAAGTATGTATCGTAATTATGGGTTTAACCTACTGTACACAGAAATCATCCCGTGGCTGTCATAAGAGGCGACTAAGGGAAAATTACTGGAAGGTGGGCAGCAGCGCCTTCTAAAGAACTGCCAACTTACACTGCGATCCCCAAGACGCCTACCAAGCGTGGGGATTATGGCTAATACCTCCTTAATAGGGGAGGCTGTGTTCAGCAGTGTACGATCCGGCTGTTACAGTACACAGAAATAATATAAAAAAAATCTAACTTATAGTAAGAGATAATTCTATAATACCTACTAGTGAGTCTCGTGGTCGTATTCCTCCGCGGTACAAGAAGTAGCGAGCGCCACCTTTTTTTTTACGGAGTACAAAGATGCTGGCTACCGCCTGTGCGATCGTCCAGGAGCTGGACGCCCAAAACCCGGTGGAGCACCGGGTTATGGGCGAGGGCCTGGGCCTTCAATAGCCCGTCTCGGGCGTAGAAGGTGAAAAGCGCCTTCTACCTCCGTCTCCTGCGGACGCCGAAAACGATAGGAGGGGTTGACAGCGAGCTCAAGGGCACCACTGTGGTTCAGACCTCGGCTTGTCTCGCTGTCGGGAGACATTGCTTTGTATTGTAAAATCAGTCGGCTGAGGCACGGTAATATTATCTATAAATATCACCGAGGCTGAGGTTCCGTAGACCAATCGCAGGCCTGCACTTGCACGCGTGGTAATAATTCGCGCGTAAATTTTCCTCGCGCTCGGCAGGCCACCTACACTGATGTGGGCGCCAGTCCACCACCCGCAAAAAAAAAAAATATATATATATATTTTTCATTCAAACAACCTGAGATCCCGTAGATGACCTCCTCAGAAGCAAAATTTTTTTTCGCTTCACTATGTAGCAATCCCATCATAGATGTAGTTTAAGAAATTACTTCGCAATCATGACATGATGATGATGAAAACTAGTTCATTGTATAATTACTTTAAAAATATATATGTATATTATTTATTTTATTACCTTATTTTGATCTGATATATTATAATATATAATTTTTAAATAATAATAAATAAAAAAATCCGGAGCGTGGATATTCGCCAAAGAACCAAAGTCACCGACATAGCTCTCAGAATTTGCAAGTTAAAGTGGCGGGCCACATTGCTCGACGAACTGATAACCAACTGATAACCATTCGGGAAGAAAGGTTCTCGAGTGGTTACCACATTACACCTGAAGACGTAAAGTTGGTAGCCCCCCACTAAGTGGACTGACGACATCGTGAAAGTCGCTGGTAGCCAATGGCTACAAGCGGCTAATAGCCGTTCTTTGTGGCGCTCTATGGGGGAGGCCTTTGTTCAACAGTAGACGTCTTCCGGCTGATGACGATGATGATGAAATAATAATATAAATAATAATTTATTGTATAATTAGGTTTGTTTGATAACAAATGTAATTGGTGATATTACCGTATTAGTTTAAATAAATAAATAATTTAACTAGATGGACTTCATTTCATTAAAAATTTAAAGTATGTTGAAATTTGCTATCCATGGTTTTTGGTTTTGAATGCATTTTATAAGTTATAGTAAGTTACAGTTAGCACCTGGAACCATTTGAAAATTTTGAAGTACCGAGATTTGAGACAATTTTTTTATCAAATTTTTTTGGTACTGAACTTGGATATATTCTTTAAGTTCGCATTAAGTTTATATAAAAGTAAAAGCTATTTGCACTACTAAAACATAACAACTAGTTGACTCAAAAACGCTTGCAAACATGTTCAGACAATGACAGTAAGACGGCGTATCGTCTATTGATTCGAACTCATGCACTTCTTGCTGCATAGATGACACGCGAACGACCGCTTAATGCACAAAATCATCTAGCCTTGCTTTTTACCTTAAGTTGCTCTACTGTAATATGCCACACTATGGGAACTTGTCAAATATCTATACACAAGTTAGTAATTTAGGGAGGTGTGATACATCCCCGAGGGATATAAAGCGGTTTGATTAGGGGACTCAATCACGCTTAGAATTGAGGATGTTCAGTTAGATACACATGTATTTATGTACAAATTGGTTAATTCGTTTGGCGTGTTTAATGAATTGTTAATAATATGTTGAAATTTGAAGATCTTAATCAAAGGAACGATCGACGAACGATGAAGATGTAGGTACATTCTAAATCTGTACGTAACATAAATAAATGGGAGTTAGAATAATTTTATGGAATAATTTTTTATTCAGTTGTTAGTTTTTTGTACCTATAAATTCAGTCAGTTATGAACCGATTTTAAAAAATATTTGTTATACTATCAGATTGCTGTAATAAAATGTTCATCAAAATCTGTTGACTAGTTCTCTTTGGTCTTCGTACAAGGTCTCTTAACCAGTTTACCCATAAGAATAAGATTATTATCATCCCCCGGTAACCAGTGAAATTAGTGAGCTACTAGTTTTTTGAATAATTAGATTTTTACTTGCGCTGAAATAAGAATAACAAAGGCTTGTACATAGGTTGGTAACGGAATTATTATTTTCTTGTGTTGACAACGTGAGTTAAAACGATAGGAGTCTTTATAACCCTTCGAGCTCAATGCATTGTAACATAAGCCTATTGCGAATTTAACAGTCATCAAACGTTCGTTCGTGTCGTTGTGTGGTGATTCCTAGTAAAGAAAATTTTAGTTTAATACAACCTTTGAAGCAGTGACCGCTCAGTGGCATTGGCTATGGACTGCTGGGCAGCAGCGCTCCATGGCTCGAATTCCGCCGCGGGCTTAAGCTTCACCGCATGGTGGAAGGGCATTTTGCGAATGCCCACCTGGCTAGTGACCACCCTCATGTAGAAAATCTGTCGCCAAGCACCTAACGGTGTGTTCCGGGAGCAGTTCTTGAAAGCCTATCATATATTAGTGAAATTAAAGACACATGAGACTTAACAATTATGTCTCAGGGTGACGGGCGCAGTGCAATTCGTGACTTGTGACAAAATGCATCTGTTATAGGCGAGGTTAGTCCGCTTAACATCAGGTGGGTCTCGAGCTTGTTCCGTCACAATAACATAAAAAAATAAAAATAAAAAAGCCTTTTCCATTAATTTATTTTTCAATCATCCGTTCCAGTAGCCAGTTATATGGAAGTACTACTATTAGAACTAATATTGGTGACGAACGCAATGAACTCGTAGTACTGGGCAAACGTATAGCTTATATTATGTCGTTAATGGGCAGAAATTATACTCTAAGAGTTGGTATGACTTAAATACAAAATTAGCATAATGTTTTTTTCTTTTTCAGTCATGGCTACTCTGGGCGACAGTGCCTACTCAAGTCTATTTGCGACAGCGCCACCACACATTTTTCACATAATGGTGTTCTTGGAGACTTGTTCCATCTGATTTTGACGTAAGTTGAATTGAACATGTGGTTTTCTCGCGATTAAACGTTTATAGGTCACATAAGTTTTTCTCAGTAGCCCTCATGATTTTGAAAGTAATGGCTCAGCGTCAGCTGCCACTCAGGCGGTTATGAGTTCGCATACTGCCGCGAGTCAAAGATTACATATATCAACTAAAATAAAATAAAAGCGAAAGGCTCATCTATTAAAGGGAAAAAACTGATCAAAACTGACGGACGAAAAAAGAGCCATTTTGTCATCCATCATCATTTACAGGCATCAAGACCATTTTCTCAGGACAAGAAGGTACCTTTACTATTTGAATATACCGACCCGTGGAATGGTGGGTTACAATTTATTCCCTCCATTTCTTGCCGTGGGTATAGGGTGACTAAGGGTAAAATACCGGAAGTTGGGAAGCAGCGCCTTCTGAAGAACTGACAACTTCTACTGGCATCTCCAAGACGCCTGCCAAGCGTGGAGATAATGACAAATTTCCCCACAATAAGGGAGACCTTGTTCATCGGTGAACATTCCAGTCGATGTGGTGATTTGTTTATAATTCCATAGATCTGTATCAAGTTGAATTTCAAATACTAAGGTATGGTTCTTTGGGTGTATACAAAATCATACTAACGAAACACCCAACTCCATAAAGGGGTAGGGTTTTGTTCAACGACGGATTTATGCGGCTGTTGATGTGATATCAAACGGATATTGTAATTGCATAAGTTTACGAGTGAGTAAATTGTGATGTGAGTGTGGATATGATTATATTTTTTTACTCCATCAAGAATATAACGGCTGAAACGATTGGAATTAATCTTGAATTTTTTTTTTATGCCTGATATGTTAGCCTTTGACCACTATCTCACCTGGTGTGATCGAGGATGTTGTTCAGGCTAACCTAGAGTTTCTGGCTTTCAAGGACAGCTTTTTTTTTTTTTTTTTTTTTTTCACCCGGGAAAATCCTTTATGGATACCACCCGCCCCGGGGGGAGCGGAGTGGTTATGTGGGAGTCCTCGCCTGAAGGGCCTTACTACCCCCTCGGGGGGGTAGTAAGTGAGGTTACCCACTAAAAACCCGGGATGAGCAGTCTGCCGCCTAGTAGGGCGAAATGGGGTAGCGTTAGCAGTCACCATCTCGCCCCAGCGGCCGGCCCGTCACCGATGACGGGCCCCGGCCAATGGAGGGATGACCCGGCTCATTGGGGCCATCCCCCAGACGTGTGGGATCGTGCAAGCCAGTGGAGAATCCCCCGACTCTCCACCGATGATCCGCACAGCACTAGGAAAGAGCGAGAAGGCGCCCGAACCGCCTTCTCCTCCCCCCAGTTCGTCTACGCCGGAGCGGGTCCGCGAGGACGTCGTCCTCCCTCGCCCGCTCCGCGGCCTCTTTCTGCGCCATCACCGCTTCGCAGAAAGAGACCACCGCCTGCCACGATCCGTCGCTGCCGAGCATAGCGTTAACCACGCTCGGCAGCGACAGATCTGCGCCTATGACCGCTGTGAGGGTGTGCCGCATGGGACTCCACGCGGCGCACTCCTCCAGCGTGTGGAGCGCCGAAGGACAGCTGCCGGAACACACCGTTACGTGCTTGGCGACAGATTTCAACTTGAGGGTAGCTAGCCAGGCGGACATTCGCAAAGTGCCCTACCACCATGCTGTAACGACTGCTATCCTAAGACAACAACCAGGACCGACGGCTTAACGTGCCCTCCGAAGCACGGAAGCGCTCAGTAATAATGTCACCAGCGGTCACCCATCCAAGTCATGACCGCGGCGGACGTTGCTTAACTTTGCTGATCGATTCAAAATGGCTAAGCAAACTTGGCTACGAGTGCTTCAAAATTGAGAATTTAGGTCTCGAATTAACATTACGATACTTTTTACTATCATCATCACTTTTCGTCAGAATCTACGTAGGAAAAACCGGTAAGCGCAGCTAGTTAAATATAAGTGTAGTCTACTGTTTTTGTTGTCATAAAATCAAATGTCTCATTATTTCAGGCCTTCATCATCTATGCCAGAAGACGACCTCAAAGACTGCTACTACCAAGCGGAATACTATGGATTAGAGAATGCCTGCAGCGCATATTACAAACGTTGCCCTTCAAGCCCTTTAGATGATGTTTCTATGTATATTGATCATCTATTGTAGGCGACAGTGGTCATAATTCTGCTATCCACCACTTACTAAAATTGAGTTAAATATGACAAATTTTATTATTTTCACGCTAAAATCATAAATGGTATATCAATGATGAAATTTAAAGGTGTTCTGTTTAGTTTTAAGGCAAGATAATTGGCATCAACTTAGATGACGATCAAATCTGCTTAAAACTATCCGCAATCATAGAGAATTAATTTAAGTATAGGATTTCATATTTTTAAATATGATTACAAGCAAGCAAATATTTCAATTTTTGATATATCTTATTGTACTACTTTAATCGTCATGGGGGACGGTGCCGTACAACTAGTCCAAGTCCTAAAGATTTGTATATACCTAATCATTTTCAATTTCAAATTTTTAAAGACTTGCATTTTACTTCATTTAAGTTTAGTTTGGTGTTCATAGCAGAATAAAGTACACTGATCGAATTATGTATCGCTATCATACACCAAGAGTATCCAAGATTTTGTACTCGTGAGAAAAAGTTTTGTAGTGTCTTTAGGGTTTACAAATGAAAAATGACAGATGGACTGCAGGAGCTTAGTAATAGGGTCCCAAATTCTTGTATGGGACGAATACATCTAGGAGTTAAGAACCCCTGGCTATCCCTCGTGAGATATTTAACTGTATGAGATATATCGTCGTAGTTTATAATAAGCTGTTTTGTAGTAGATCGATATATATACAACTGTATAAGATATATCATCGTAGTAATAATAAGCTGTTTTTAGTAGATAGAGAGATATTTTAGAGTAGTCATTATTGTGTGACAAACTAAGGAAAATATATATTGTCTATTTCCTTAATGAAAATGCACTTTTAGTTTGAATTTAAAAGTTTCAACTATTAAATACGACACAAAAAACAACGGGGAAATAAAACTGAAACGTGCCAAAGCATTGCAGCGGCATTTTTCCTAAAATAACACAAATACAAATCTCGTTTCTGTGACAGGAAAAACTTTTATCTAACCCACGTTCGGCTATATTTTTATCCAACTCAATTAATATTTTTATCCTACTCAATTAACTCTTCGCTTATGCATTTCTCTTCATTGTACCACTGACGATAACCATTCTTTTATATGCTTTGAACCGTGTTTTTCTCAGTTTCATCATCGTGTTCCTACTCTTAGGCATAATAGCATGTGGAGTTGGTACAATAAGTCTTCTCTATCAACGCATTAGATAAGGCAAGAACATATCACATATTTAAAAATCCTCTATGTAGAAGCTGTATGCTTAAAGATGAGACCGTGGAGCATGTACTATTGCACTGCGAAGCCACGGAACAAATAAGAATTACAACCGGACTACCGTCGTCGTCGTCATTGACGACATCTTCAGCAGTTCACCACCAATACACACGTTACTGGAGCAGCTATGCCAGCGACCCAGAGTCCTTCTCCGCTACATCAGGAAGTTGGGATGGCTTGTGTAGAAGCTGGCAGGGGAAATGCACAAAACACCTCAAACGGGACGTCAGTATAAGACATTTCGCCCCCAAATAGAATAAGAATTATATAAAAAATACTTTTTCTTGTATTATGAAGATAGCGTAGAATAAAAATATATTTTTTGACTATTTTTAATAGAAGCCAGCTGGTAACCAGCTTGCTTGCTAATGAAGAATATGAAACCGAACAATCACGTAGGGAGGAAACTGAAAGTTCAAAAGGCTACATAACGTAACTCCTGGTTTCAAAGTACCACAGTTTAGATTATCTTTATATAGAAGACCAGTACTCACTCATGAGGCAAATTTATCACAGAGGGAACACCAATAGTTTCAATAAAACTTTCAGATATTTAAAATGTACCTCGACATTATCATCATAAACCCTTGCCATCTTCGTAAGCCTTGACATCTACATTTAAACAAAGGCATTCAACATTAGGGAGTTAGCCATAATCTCCATGCTTGGCAAGTGACTAGGAGCATGCAGGGTATGATGGAAATCCTTTAGAAGACGCTACTCCCCTACTATTTTTCTCTTAGCTGCCTTTTACGTCTTTCACAGGTAGATACAGGGTGCAATTCTAGCCCAGGAATCTACAGGGGTAAAGGCCTAACTAGTATAAATAAGTGCCCCGAAAATACATTTATGCATGGTGTTTCTCCTGAGTAGCTACTCCCTAAAGTAAAATGTCACAAAGCACCTAACAATGCGTTCTGGCAGCAGTCCTTGAGAGTATTTTTGAAATTAGTGCCACATAGGACTTAACAACTGTATGTCAGATTTGCGCAGTGCAGTTTTTAACTTGTAAATAGATGCATCTGTTTTAGGCAGAGGATACTGCTTAACATTAAGTGGGCATACTAATTGTTCCGTCACAGTTCAATAAAATAAAAAAATGGTATGCATGGTCCCCGAGGACGGCGTCGTCACTTTCCATCAGGTAAGACTGCTGTCAAATGCTTGCTTTACAAATAAATAATAAACCTACCAAAAGCTAATTTTACGGATTTCAAGATAGTTATTTACTTACACATTATCAAAATATATAATTGCATGTCTTATATCTTATCTAAAAAAAGTCCACGCAAAAAACCTTTTTTAAGCGTTCGTAGCGTAGTTTGTTTAGCCGTTCTTAACCGATCAGGTCTTGACCTGCAAAGCTAACCAACGTCCGCCGCGGTCATAACTTGGATGGGTGACCGCTAGTGACATTACTACTGAGCGCTTGCGTGCTTTAGAGGGCATGATAATTCGCCGGTCCCGGTTGTTATTTTAGGAAGGCAGTTTATCGTAGGGTATTTTGCAAATTTATTATTTTTGCGTTTGCATCCTTCATCAACAACCATTAAGCATGGTGGTAGGGGATTTTTCAATGGCATTTGCCTGGCTAGCTACCACTCTCAAGTAGAAATTCTGTCGCCAAGCACCTAACAGTGTGTTCCGGGAGCTGTCCTTGAGAGCCAGTAATTATAGATTAGCCTGAACAAAACCACTTACTATCAGGTGAGATAGTGGTCAAAGGCTAGCCTATCAGCTATAAATAAAAATAAAATAAATAAAAACCGAGCAGCACTATAAATTTTCCACATTTTTACCATCATTTTTCCAGAATAAACGTTCTAAAACCACTTTTGCCATAAAGCCAGCCGTTATCAGGTTATTACATCGTCCTTCCGCTGGTTTAGCATGAGCCAATATTGACTTTAGCTGACGCGTCTGCCATATGCATATGCAGACTTAAAGATGTTGAATAAAAAATACTTTGAGGTAGTTAGTTTGTTATATAATTCCACTTAAGACTTTCTAGACGTTTATATTTTCCTTCATCATTTTATTGTTTCTTAGTGATGTGGAACCAAAAACTGCTGCAGAAAAACCTGGGAAAAGTTCCTTCATCCTTTACTACATTTCTCTTTCGATGGCTGTGTGCATCCAATTTTTTTCCTGTCTTGTATTACGTCACCAGCCCATCTTTTCTTTTGCATTTATGCAAACGCAAAAAAATAATCCTGAGTAATATATAAAAATTCGACCAAATGCAAGCCGGGCTTCTATTTATTATGGTTCAACACAATTCGTCAAAGAATGCTTTGATACCTTACAAAGTAGAGGTATCAGAGTTGTCAACGACCTTTACGAAGACTTAGAGCCATTCAAGATGCGCAGAGTTATTGGATCTCTCTATTTCTTTAATCATATTTACAACGGGCAGTGTTCTGAAGAACTGTTCAATGTAATGCCAGAGTATAGCAGTTTTCTGACCGCACTATCCGCTGCCATCGCCAGAAAGCTCATCTATGTATAATTGATTATTATCTATATATTATTATAGTCGCTATAGAACTCTTAGAGAATGAGTTCGTCTGAGAAAATACAGTCACCAAACATAAATAGGTTTCTACCGCCTAATTTCTTTCTTATTTCATTTTGCTGGTTAGGAGCCGCTGAATTCTGTCTCAGGCCGATGGGCGCAGTACAGCTCGTCACTTGTGGCGAACTAATTAATACTACTAACTAATTGGTTATAGGTAGAGGTTAAGTAGACCTCGTTTTCACATCACAATCCCATGAAACATGTTTACGCGATCATCTTGCCATATCCTAGTATAATGTGTAGGAAAGCTTCCACCCTCGGTATTAGCCAGTACATGACGACATGGGTTTATCAATAGGCCTGACCTTAAAGGTCGACAAAAACCCATTCGCACAGATAGCCATAGGCAACGGTGATCGCTTTCCATAAAGCCATTTGGCTTGTAACCCACATAGCAAATAGCAAAATATGTTTTTTTGGTTACATTTTAAGAGCTACAGGTTAAACCAGCGTTGGTACTAGCGGTTTCAATAGAAAAAGCTTCTTTTTACGTTACCTAAAAGCAAAAACTGAAAACGCCAGGCAAAAGTATATTATATGAAAAACAATTTTCTAAAAGGAACGAAATCTGATTTTTTTCTATTTTGGCCGCCTTTTTTCTATTTAGTTACAGGAAAGCTTAAGCATTAAAAAAAAACAAAATTCAGCCTTCTTTTCATGATTTTCAAAAGAACTCCCTATAAAAAAGATCTAGTTAAATTTATTTTTTACTCAATATTTACTTTTGGTCAGCATTTTTATCATACCCCACCATAAAGTGCACTACAAGTCGATAAAAAGTCGAAGCAAACTGAATCCATAATACCTGTTAAGACTGACAATGCAGCTGAATTTCAGAAGCACCGTGTCAGCATTGCACCAGTAATATTGTAAACAGAATGAGTCCCATTCCGCAAATTTGATAATAACGTGCTATGACAGATGTTACTAAACCTACCATTGTAATAAAACAACTCATAATTATAACTTACCAAATAGATTTGTACACAAATGTCGATTAATATAAAAAAATATCAATAAGAAATTTCATACTCATCGCTCTAAATTAAAAAGGTAGGTTAAACAATTTTACACCTTTGTTTTTAAATATCGTAATTCAAAAAAATACCAATCATAAGTAAAATATAGGTCATCCATCATTATCAAAGCCAGCGATAGATCCTTTCCGGTATTATTAATACGAAAATATCTTTTGTGTTTCTTTTTTGCCACACCTCCACAATGGCTATAGATTTATTTGCAATATTCTACGTAGGTACATAGATATCTAAGGATACTTTACCAAATTACTGAATAGTTATTGATATAAAAAATACTATTCTTAGCTGTTGTCATAATATTGCATTATGGTAGGGCATTTTACTAAAACCCTCAAGTAGAAAATCTGTCAACAACCTGCTAACGGTGTGTTCCAGCAGCTGTCCTTTTACACAGACAGTATTTCTAAGTTAGTCTGAACAACATCTTCGAAGGCATTGTCACTACAGCATAATTGGGTGAAATAGTTGTCAACAATAAGACAAAATAAAAAACTACTTTTAAAAAAAAACTTTGACGACCCAATTAGCGCAGTGGTTTAGAGCGCCGGTTGAGACGCAGGAGGTTCGATTTCCGCACCAACACAAATGTTTGTTGATGAAATAGATATTTGTGTTGGGTCTGGGTGTCTGTGGTTCCTTCGTTGTTCCTGGTTTCCAAAAAGCAAGGGAAAACCATAGTTTCGGACCAGGACAATGTATATCTCAATGTTGTCTCAATTTATTATGTATTACAATTTAATTTATTTATTTATTACTGTAAATCCACCTTAATAAAGAAACGAATCGAATTGAAAATGACTCCGCTAAACCTGTCACCCGCACACCATTGCTGTCTATACCAGCGGGGTGATCACGTATCTTTTGTAGCAATGAATTCTGGTTGCAACAATCAAAAATGACAGTTTTGACAGATTTTGTAGCAATGAAATCGTTGATAGCTACAGAACCACGTTTGACGTATCTTGTATCTATCGATAGGAACTGTTTTGTATGAAATAGCGATCACGTAAAATTGAACTTATAATTATACGTATTGAATAAAGATGTGACTTGGTTATTTTGAGTCATTTAGATTTGTCAGATAGCCAATGATTCGCATCAACTTCACTTTGCAATTTATCGATTGTTACAAAACTTTAATAGCAAAAAACTGTCTGATAGCTACAGAGATACGTGATCGCCCTGCAGGTTATAAAAGTCATTGAAAATTCTTTATTGTTACAAGTAGCAGAATGAGACCCTGTAGCTTGCTAAAGTGCTGATTGCTTGCACGGCTTTGTTGTTGATCTGAGCTGGTGGGGCGGCCAGCGATAAACAATGTTAATTTGACGAACGGACATGATCGAAGAGCCATCTCGATTTGATATTTTGAAAACGTGACGCATTACTAAACCTCTTTCCTCTAGAACTGATTAGCTGATAGATATTTTTTATGGCGGTTTCTCTAACAAGAAAAAACATCAAGGTCAAAATAAATAGTAAACCTAACTATTATAGATTACCTTTATAGACACTGAGCCCGAACACTGCAAAAAAAGCTATAATATTCCTATATTTGATTACGAGCACTATACGGCGCCGGCGTGCTAAGCGAAAAACATATTAACACATTTTTATTAAACTCTTAATATGTGCAATAAATAGAGGATAAGACTTTTTTAAGGGCGTGGTGTACGGAAATCTCAGTGTGCGAATCCAATTCGTTGTTTTTTATTTTTTATTATAAAAACGGAATCAAATGATTTTAACCTCTTCTAGGATCAAAGGGCAAATTATTTTATAGATTTGTATTATTTGCATTGTATACATTTCCTAGAATTGGTTTACAATTCCTTTTTTCATATATTTTCGGTAACATATCGTATATATACCTAGGTACAGAATCACAAAACTCATTTCGAAGAATATAAGACAATAATGAATTTTAAGTCATGCACTATATGATTAATACAACTAGAAATTAGTCAGATTACAGCACGTAACAGCCCACGTGTCGTTGAGGTCACTTTCGTTGAGTTCTGGGACAATTATCACCCTAACTGGACCATTTCGTCGTCGAGACCAATTCTCACGTAACGGAACGATCTTACAGTGCATACGCTTATACTGAGTGCGACCAGTAGGTCCAAGCGTAAAGTTTCCCTAGATCTAAACACTTTTAGACTAGGTAAATTAGTTGAAATTTTAAAACAGAACAGACCTCTTTGCATACTGTTATTTATGACTGATGAGAATTTTGTGCACTAATTCTATTACTTAACTCTTATGAATCTTATGATATATCTGTAACCGCATTATATGGGATCATCAATCAATTACTGGACTTCGTGTGATTGAAAAAAAGCACTAGGGAGTTGAAATGACTTGGATGATTTGGGTTTATATTCGACATACTACATTACTACATTACTCATCTTATGCTAGCAAACCTATATGGTTTTTTTTGTACACTATATGTCACGTCAACTATTTAACATCAGTGTAAATTTTCGTAGTCAAAATGTAATTTAGATGGATTGATGGAAACTTCGGTAACGGTAACGTAACGTTAGGTATCATTTTATTTTATTGACATCCCATAACGGGATTTTAGGTTTTTTCAAAGTCAAAGTCAAAATCATTTATTCAATTTAGGCGTCTACGACGCTCTTATGAAGGTCAATTACAAATTTTTATATTGAAATACATTGTACTGCCACGTTCAGCAAACAAAAATTATAGAGCCACTGCGAGAAGAACGGGCAAGAAACTAAGGGCCATTCTTTTAAACGTTTTTTATTGACATCCCATAACGGGATTTTAGGTTTTTTCAAAGTCAAAGTCAAAATCATTTATTCAATTTAGGCGTCTACGACGCTTTTATAAAGGTCAATTACAAATTTTAATATTGAAATACATTGTACTGCCACGTTCAGCAAACAAAAATTATAGAGCCACTGCGAGAAGTACGGGCAAGAAACTAGGGGACATTCTTTTAAACGTTTTTTAACAATGTGTTAAGTACACACTATATAGTAAAATTATTACAATATTAATTTACATTACGTAGGTGACAGGCGCTAACTTCGCAGAGGCGAACCAGTCCAGGCATATTTGTCGTTTATGTAATCACAAACTGTGTAATAAGATTTCTTTATCAAAATATTATTCACGTGCAACTTGAATTTTCTTTCCGTGAGTGTTGTAATATGTTTGGGCAATTAATTATAAAACCGTACACAATTGCCTAAGAAGGACCTTTTATTTATCTTTGCTAATCTAAAACTTGGCACTGGTATTTTATCTTTATTCCTAGTGTTATAATCGTGATTGTCGCTATTTGATTTAAATTTGCTAAAATTTTTACGAACATACATAATATTTACAAATATATACAGACTTGGTAAAGTTAAAATATCAATTTCTTTAAAAAGATCTGCCAGGGATTCCCTAGGATTCATTTCGTATATGGCTCGAATTGCACGCTTTTGTAAGATAAAGATATATAAGATTTATCTTTTGTAAGATAAAGAGCTATCTCAGCAGCAGCTCCCCACAGCAATACAGGAGGAGACGAAAGGAAAAACAGCAGAACGGACATCAATGTGCCAGCTAACATCTTACCGCGATACCCATGTCCCTACCATACCCAAGGGATTTTGGGAAATGTCCCCTCCCCCTAATTTTCAGGGAGTCTTTTGTTCAACGTTGGATGTTAATGATGATTATATAAATGTATATTTGGATCTACGCTTTGGGTAAATAAATTACATACAATTTGTCAGTTTGCACCTTTATTTATAATATATTTTATTTCATATTATTTTTTTTACTTATTATGAAACGGCTAGTTAGAAGTTATTCTTCATAATAAGTTAATATGGATAAAACTCGCAATAGTTTTCAAAGTCAAGTATTTATTTTTTGCTTTAATTCTGCCAATAATACTGTTATACAATGTTTCACTTTAAATTAATTTCTAAGACAAAGAAACGACTCTCCCTCTCTTAGCGAATGGACGACAATTTTCTTCAGAGCGCAGACCAAATGTAGAACACAAAAGAGTCACAAAGTTGTGTGGTGCGAAAAAAATGACAGTCGTTGTTTATACCTATAGAAAATACCTTGTTTGTGTTTGATTTGTAAGATTTCGGGGTACAATAATGAAGTGGATTACTGGATTGTTTACTATGTAAGTACCTAGATATTTATTTAATATTCTTACGTTTTACCTACAGATGTGTACTGCACCTGTTTGTATAACTTGAAAACTTAGTTAACTTTAATTATAAAAGCATAATCTGTGATAATCGTATACATGAAAAGTTCTTAAAAACTAAAGATAAATAAATTGCATAAATACATTTTAATTGGAAAAGAAACGGGCAAGAAATTCGGAGCCATTATTTTAAACGTCTTTTAACATTGTGTACATACATAGGTACTTACTATATTATAAAATTATTACTGTATCTGTTTGACCTCATAGCATCCGCAGTGGACGATATCGTCCCTTTCTATTGTTATTTCTATTATTATAATAATCTACTATGCGCATGGGTTCAATTACGTAGGTGACAGGCGATAGCTTGGCAGAGGTGGAATTTTCCAGGCCTTTTTGTCGTTTAAGTAATCACAAATTGTGTAGTAGGATTTCTTATTCAAAATGCTATTCACGTGCAACATGATTTTTTCTTTGCTAATCCAATACCGGACACCGCTATTTCATCTTTATTCCTAATTTTGTAGCCGTCAGGGTGCGTATAACCACCAGAGATGTACCAGGAAGATGAGCGGTGTAGGAGGAAAAAATCCTCCAATAGGAACGTTGCGTTAGTGAGGATAGAAATCCTATTGGTATATTTTTCCTGGTATACCGCTTATCCTCCTCGCACATTTCTGGTTGTTTTTTTATGATTGTGACGAAACAAGCACGACGCCTACCTGATGTTAAGCGGTAACCCCTGCCTATAGCAGATGCATTTCGTCACAAGTGCCGAACCGCACTGCGCCCATCATCCTGAGACATACAGTGGTTAAATCTCATGTGCCTGTAATTTTACTGGCTCTCAAGGACTGGTGCCGGAACATATTTCCTCCTCCGGAGGAATCCTCCTTTCCGGATGCTTGGCGACATATTTTCTCCTTGAGAGTGGTAGCTAGCCAGGCGAGCATTCGCAAAATTCTTTCCTACGATGCGGTGCTCAAGCCGACGGTGGGCATCGAACCACAGACTTGCGGCATCGCAGTCCATAGCTTTAATCATATTTTTAACTGCTCGGCTATCCTTGCTTTAAAACTGTTTAGTTACTCAGCAGTCCATATTAGAATTCTAATTCAAGACTAAAGTAGTCTTTTACCAAGCTCTGGATTTAAAGTTGGCACTCCTGACGAAAGCACTTGCTCACTAGTTGAACTATTCATAAAAGTTAAATACGTTTTGTTTATTGACTCTTATAATGATTTACAGGCATCTCATCTTTACCATGGCTTCAGGGAAAAGCGAACAGAAAAGATCCCTTATTTTTCCTCCAACGAGTCTTTACGGGGTAAGTCACTTTATAAAACTAAGTATAAGGACCATTTCTCTAAAAATAATGTTTAGTCATGATACTATGATCCTAATTTAACGTATGATTTTTTTTATTTAATATTATTATTTTATTATTTGTATTATATTTAACTTTTAGAGTTATAAATTTATAAGAAATGAGACTTCTCAGAGCGACATTAAAAACATGATATCGCTAAGAGGAAGAAGGGCATTGAAGCTACTAAATAATATTATCCACTCCAAAGCTGCCATGTTTTCCTTCTATGAATGTCTATGAGTCTGTTTATCATATTATGAATGAAATATATAATTTCAACATGATAAAAATAATTATATAACTTAGGTTTTAATCATTGGTTCAAGGATAAGGCACGTCCATACAGCTCGTATAATGCGAGAAGCGCTCATAATTTTCTAATATTTCAAGTAAAATTAACAGGAAATTTGTTTTGTTGAGTAACTGATATTGACTCGTAAATACGACTACTTCAATTTCTTATAAACTAAGTAGCTTAATAAAACATTTATCTTTTATTGCTGAAAGGTTAACCTTGGAACGCTCAAACGATAGTGATGATGTGTTCGAAGAAGTTCAGGCGAACCTAGAATTATTCTACTCTCAAGTACAGTTTCCGGAACACACCATTAGGTGCTTGGCAACAGAATTTCTACTTGAGTGTGGTAGCTAGCCAGGCGGGCCTTCGCAAAATGCCCTGTACCGAGCTATAATGGCTGCCATCCTAAGACAACAACCGGGACCGACGGCTTAACCTGCCCTCCGAAGCACGGAAGCGCTCAGTAGTAATGTCACTAGCGGTCACCCATCCAAGTCATGACCACAGTGGACGTTGCTTAACTTAGCGGTCCGGTTAAGAACAGTCAAGCAAACTACGCTACGAGCGCTTCAAGACATATATCAAAATGTTTTTCCTTTCGACTTCCAGACATTCTTAGCGATTGCGGTGCCGATCGACATTCCGGACAAGAACGTGTTCGTCTCGTACAACTTTGAATCCAATTACAGCACTCTCAACAACATCACTGAGATTGATGAAGTGTTGTTTCCTAACTTACCGGTAAGAACAACGTTATTTTGTGAGGAGTTTATCCTTAAAGTAAGAGATCACATTTAATACAGAAACTTTTTCCCGCGGGTGTCGTAAAACACTGACAGCGTATTTCCGCTGTCATATGTGGTTTGTCCTCACATAGACGAAAATTCATATGATCGATATGTTGTGGACGAATATGTGAGTTATGGACTCGTTGTCATGTTAGCTTCATTGGATTAGAGCATAACCCGGGTTAAAGGGGTGGATGGACGCGGTTTCGAATCCCGCACATGACGTAAATTTTTCCTCTAGTAAATTTGTAATTTAATCCGCAGAGCATGCGTTATTCCAAACATCAAAATATTAAAAGAAATTATAGGGTTGCGTCATCATAAACAAGTTTAAAGCTAATAACTAAATTAGTCATGTTTGTAATAAAACGTAAGTTGGACTATAGATTTCGCTCCATCCCAATACGATGGTTAAAAAAAACGATAGGAAAAATGTGTGTTATGGACTCATTGTCATGTTAGCTCAACTGGATTAGAGCATACCCCGGCTAAAGGGGTGGATGGACGTGGGTTCGAATCCCGCACATGACTTAAGTTTTCCTCTCGGAAATTTGTATTTTTTAACGTAAGTAGTATTTTAAACTATTATTGCGAAATCTGAACGGGTACAACATGAGTAAAATGAAGAGCTCTGGCCGACGCCTAGTGACCTGCGTAGTTATAATTTATATAGATTTTTGAAAGAAAGAAAGAAATTTCTTTATTTGTGACACAAACAAACAATGCGGTTACACTAAGATGACTCATTAAAATTAAAACTACTAAATGTGTTCACAAATTGGTCCCAAATCAGCATAATGCTGGTTGTTAGCCAGCCCTGGTCTTCCTTTGAAACCATATTGTGGTGACGTTACACACACACACACACACACAACAGTTAACAAAAAATATTAAAATATTTAGAGAATAAATTAACACATATATAATATTAGGTAAACCTTTACGTATACAATTTAAATTTAGATTAAGTACAGTAAAAAAAAAAGATTAATCAGTGTTTGCATTACTCAGCCTTAATTATATTGCACTCGTATCGTGCCGAAATGTTTCCTCTTCTTTTTGATGAGCAGTAAAATGTTCTTTTAACCTAACTTTGAACTTTTGAACATTTTTGCTACTGCGCAAGTGACTTCGTGTGTTTGCTAGGGCTCAAATTTGCGAGAACTATAGAACTTATCCCAGCTGGGCCCGGGGAATGGATACATAGTAGCTATATGCTCTATTATGACGGATTGATCGTAATTTTATATCCTGCTTGAGGTTCAATTATTTCCTTACCTGACGTTATAGCAAAAGTTTATTTTTTAATATATTTTTATAGATAAAATAACTATATTAGGATTAAGGTTATTCTATAGCTTCTAGGGAAGCATCTTCCACTTTCCAAGTTGTTGTTTCGCTTGATATACTTAGTAGGTATATTCAATATAAACTTATCGACCCGCAAAAATGGTTTAAAAAAAATATCGTACAATGATCTACCGTGATCTTCCGCCCCTGCGCGGCAGCTCGTCGTTTGTGGCAGAAAATTATAGTAAAAATTAAAAACAAAATTGTAGTACAAATTGTCTCACCTCGTACGGGAATCGATTCCACATTTTTAAAGGAGGTAGCTCGAAGTGAGAAGTTCTGTACTTTTAAAGATTTGTTAATTTCATTTAGCTTAGCACGCTATAGTCCTTGTAATCATAATTTAGAAATATTTATAGTTTCTAAATATGACAAGTGTTTTCAGTACTTGATCATACAATCCTAATTTACGAATCTTACATTATAATAAATATTACAGCATTTGCGGTAATTAGGTACATAAGTCACCCTAGCTAGACCTAAAGTGCCTATATAAATTACTCTTTCAGGGGACATAATATTTTATTGGACCGTTTTCACGCAGTCCTACCAATTTGTCCTATTAGTGGGGCCACTAGGGAAATCTATTTCTGTTAATCCAACTGATGTATTGTCTTATACAAAACTGGTGCCACAAAAAAGTATTAATATTCATGACTCTTCTAATTCCTACTGTTAAATGAAGAGTACCAGGCAAATATAAATCTACTGTATTAATTCCTTGACAACCGCGTGGACGATATCGTCCATTTATGAATTAAATCCTATTGTTCTCATTATCTATGATACAATATAATATTTATCGTGCTCCTCCGAAGCACGTGCACACTCTGTAGTAATGTCACTAGCGGTCACCCATCCAACTCATGAACGCGGCGGACGTTTCTTAACTTTGCGGATCGGTTAATAACAACTAAGCAAACTTCGCTACGAGCGTATCTTGGACCCTGAGTGCAATTATATCTAATGTTTAGCTCGACTACATAATGGGACTATACAAAGCTATTTCGTATATACACGGTAAAAGGAAAAAATTACTTAAAACATACATTTAAAAATGATGCCATGGATTAACTGCTTGCAGAATAAGAATAGTACGGGGAGGCACAGGGATTATATTTTTTGGATTGATTTATTTTATTCAGCGGTTTGCCTCTATACAAACTATAATAACAACAATCTATTCTAATGAAAGCATTTAGGCAACCTAATTGTACTTACAGGCGCACAGGTAGTCCATACTCCAGCAGTACGCTGGAGTATGGACTACCTTTACAGCGTGCCCGACATGCGGGCAGTATTGCCCCGTATTGCAATGCTTTAAATTCGTTGAACCAAATAAGTAGCAGAATTTAAAACACGCGTCGCATCGACCGCAGACGCTTTGATAAGTTTTGAAATTATGAGGTGCTGAGTAGCTGTGGCGCCGGCCCTCACGATTGTATTATATTAGTTTAATTTCTTATTTCACGTGTTACACGATTGCCCAAAAATAGTATACCTAATGTTTTTAGGGTTCATGTATGAAAGTATGAATGTGACTTTCTCTACTCCAAGGTAATTTTGAAATACCCGACCTAGTTATTTTTTTCAGGCAGTCATGTTTTTCCATCTTCACTAATATCATAAAGTGGAAAGATTTGTATTTTTGTACACTTATATGCAACGAATAAACTTAAAAACTACTGGACCGTTTTGGATGAAATTTGGTATGGAAATAGTTTGAGACCTGGGAAAGGACATAGAATAGTTTTTATCTTACTGCGCAAAAAGAGGTTCATTGAGTTAATTTTCAGCGATAACTACCATACACGCGGGCGGAGCCGCGGCCGGTTAGATAGTTTCAAATAAGTTGGCTTGTATTAGTTACTTATTATTACTTATCACAACACTGCTGAACTCAATAATGAGAGAAAAAATCATCATTTATTTTCAATAATATAGCACTAGGAGTTTCCTCAAATATAATATATATACTTATTGATAGATTTACATACACATATATTTTTCTTTTTACCCAGTGTTGTGACATGGTTGTAAAATGTTTAAAAATTGTGTACTTTTCAGGTCGTCAGCTCGCGCCAAAGTCGGAGTATTACAAGAGAGTTAGCTTACATTGTTTTGGAAACCAAATTTAAAGAGTGAGTATGAACTTGCCTAGTATTTTTGTATGTAAAGAATAAACTTAAAACTTCATTTCACCATTAGAATCTTACACTATCTCTTATGAACATAGGCTATATCCATATGAATACTTCGATAAAGTAACCCAAAGTGTCAAAAAATACATAAAAATCGTTATATCGCGTACGCTGCGGAAATCGTTGACAATAAAGCAAAGTGATGTACCACAATTTTATAGAGGACATCAATATCAACTAAAAAGTATGGAATACCATATGTCTAACTATTACAGTTATTTCTAAATATTATGATTACAAGCACTACCGCGTACTAAGCGAAAATCATAAATTTACAAATTATTGGAGCACAAAATGTTCTCACCGCACGCACCGTCCCCTATGACGGTTTAGAAAATACGATTGGAGCACGAAATTTCGGCGACACAGCCGTACCCCCGGTAGCTGAGTCGATAAAGCATCCGGCGCGAAATCGAAAGGTCGCAGGTTCAATTCCCGCCCGGGGCAAAACATTTAGTGCTTCAATAATTTGTAAATTTATTACAGTTATGTCACAATAACTTCTTTTTATGATTAAATACCCATGCGAAGCCTGGGCGGGCCGCTCTTCATTGATATAAAGTTATTCAGTGTATGATGACATGTTATATACTATATAACAAATAATAGATAACAGCAAATCTTGCCATAGATACAGTTTACAAAATAGGTGGTATATTGCTCAATTAATTTGCTATGAAAATAAAATGATAATTTATGTGGTGTGCTCGTGTAATTTTACCACTCTCTGCCTAACACACAAATGTTTAATGTTTTCCACCTCCAAAAACGGATTTTAATCGAAAGGACCTACCACTTATCAAAACTATTAACTAAATATATTTCGTTTTCAGAAATGGCATGAATGGTAGAGAATGCCTGCTGAGGAACATCTGTGAGGCAGCAGAGACGCCGCTACATCACAACGGACTTCTAGGGCATATAATGCACATCATCTTTACGTGAGTATTTTTCCCCTTTTTAACTAATAGGTATTACAGGGAAGTACTCACACTAGCTTGGCAGGCGTCTTGGGGATCGCAGTGTAAAACAGTAGTTCCTCAAAAGGCCTACCTTCCAGTATAATTTTACCCTTAGGCACCTTTAACGACACCCGCGGGCAGAGATACGTGCCCCTATCTCCGCACTGTGGCTGGGGAAGCACTAATCTTCTTAAACATATAATTTATGCTGGAACAATCTGTAAAGAAATTTTTTGTATGAAGCATTTTTTTAGCATGTAATCGCTAGTAACGCCTTCAGTGGGAAATAAAATATTTGTGTGTTTTTTATGTAATAATTGTGGAAAAACAGGAACGATGCCCACCTGTTGGTAAGCTGTAACCTCTGTCTATAACAAATGAGCAAGTGACGAACTGCCTTGCACACGTCACTCTTAGACATGAAGTTGTTAAGAGTAGAGTGCAATACAAACGTTGTTTTGTCATATTTATATACCAAAAGTTCAAACTCGGTGAAACTTTGCATGTATGTCCTTGAGCCTAATATCTATGTTCTAAATATTATTTTTTACCCATTCCAGTCCATCATCTTCTCAAGAAGAGGGTTTAGATGACGAATACTATGAAGCAGAGCTTGAAGGTCAAAGAGGGAACTGTGATCGATACCTGGACGATTGCCCCAACAGCTTATTCGATTTGATCACAATGCTCGTTGAATACAAATCGCATAATAAACTTGATTAAATAAATGACTGTTTATAAAAATGTGTCATTTTACAAGCTTTTATTTAGTTTCTCCTCTCCCGATGTTTGTCATTTAATCTTGGAAATTTTATTTGATCCACTTCCCAGTTACCGATTGGGGTGAAATTTTGCATACACGTGTAAATCGCGTGACAATGCATTGTTGTGATGAAATGGTGCTTATCTGATGATGGAGCTGGTAGCCAAAGGAACTTCGCAAGGAAACGACACAACCACATCGTTTGGTCTCATTTGAATTGTGTTGATCAGTAGTTTGTTTTTCAATAGTAATCAGGGTCCGATGATGGAGCAGGAAGGTGGTTATAGGAACTTTGTAATGAAACGACGCAACCCCATCAAGTTTCGGCTTGTTTTATTTGTCTTGGCGAGTACTTTATGTTTAGATGGTTACCAGAGTCTGATCTGACAATGGAGCTGGAAGGTGGTCAGTAAAGAAACAACGAAACTCCACCGATTTTAATTTTTTTTATTATTAACAAGAACATAATAAAAGCTTGTTGTTAAAAAGTATTTTTGTCGATTATTGTTTTATCCATCTAGATAATGGTTATCTCGTTTTTATCAAGATAACGTAGTGATTGCTGATGGTACGGATTATAGAGAAATAAAATACTTTTTTCTCTTTTCTGTGGTACGGATAACTTGCCCGTGTGGTGGTAAGACTTAAGAGTCACGCCTGTCCATCACATTTGCAGTATCACTTTTCTCGTTCTGCTTGAAACTGCTTGCGCTCCTCACTCCTAGAAGTAAGTTCTTATCATGTCCGCCCAGTACTCACACTTGCTACAGTGTCAGCCAAAACACTACTACCTACCTAATACCTATTGAAGCAGTGATAGCTCAGTGGCTTTGGCTATGGACTGTCGCGCAGCAGGTTCATGGTTTGAATCCCGCCGCGGGCTTGAGATTCACAGCATGGTGGAAGGGCATTTTGGCGAATGCCCGCCTGGCTAGCGACCACCCTCTTGTTGAAAATCTGTCTCCAAGCACCTAACGCAGCGTGTGTTCCGGCAGCTGTCCTTGAGAGCCAGTCATTCTAGGTTAAGCCTGTTAACACCTTCGACCACATCATTACGTGAGATTGTGGTCAAAGGCTTACCTATCAGCAATAAAAAAAAAAAAACTCGAGTAAGAATATCTCACACTGCGTGGTACCCACTAAAACAGACTTGTGAGAGAGACCTACTTATTATCTGGTTAAATATCTCTTTACGTCATCCCCCGTTACAAACTGGAATAATAATAGTAATCATTTTCGGGTACATCAATACTGTACTCATATCGACGCGAGTGGTAGCATGCTGCTTATTTACTGCCTATTTCTTATATTTGGTTAAAAAGATAAAAAATCAAAGCCAAGTTTCATATGCTTTATTGTGCCATAACGCCTTGTGCTAAACATTTCTACTTTATAAAATTTATTAAAACTCGTTAACTTCACAGCCATTTAAGAGATTTGGCACAACATTATTGGCTAAAATCTTAACAACGTTATTTTGAATAATATATTCAGGCCTAACGGCAGAAATACATATTTAAACAATATTTTAATTAAGACACTAAATTAATAATTTAGAAAAATACACGTAACATATAACTAATCCAGCACACGATCGAATGATCCTTCTTTGCATAGTTGTGGACCCGAAGTGCCAAGTCCTGATGATGCTTCGTATAGAAGCAAAGGAATTGAAAATTCATTCGGTTTGGTTACCAGGCGTTTATATTGCCACGTCGGCATATTAATTTAATGTTCTTTATTTATTTATTTTATTTACCATAACATCAAAAACTTACAGTCTGCGACCAAAACGTTTTGAGCCAAACAGTAATAGTATATAATAATATAGTATTAGTATACATAGTCAAATGAAGAAAAGAAATACATAAGAGAAAACTTAACTATAACAACAAAAAATTGGTAAATATCTTACACAATTTTGCAATACTACATTAATATCAGACAAGAATAAATCAATTTCCGGTTGACAAACTATTAATTTGTTTAGCAGCGTGAGTGCGTGATGTGTCGGTGTGTGTTCTTAAAATATTTGCTATAGTTAACATTAATATTTAGTTAATTTTGTTATTTTTTAAGTTGTATATGTTATATATTAGCCTACTTAAATAAACAGTGATTACAAATTTGCAGTGTATTCACGGATCAACTTCAAACCTTCAATTATGTCGTCCGAGAGGACCTTAAAACAAAAAATCTTAACCATCATGTTGTACACGGTTGAATCACATCATCATTTTGAAGCGCTCGTAGCGAAGTTTGCTTAACCATTCTGAATCGATCAGCTAAGTTAAGCAACGTCCGCCGCGGTCATGAGTTGGATGGGCGACCGCTGGTGACATTACTACTGAGCGCTTCCGTGTTTCGGAGGGCACGTTAAGCCGTCGGTCCCGGTTGTTGTCTTAGGATGGCAGTCGTTACAGCATGGTGGTAGGGCACTTTGCGAATGCCCGCCTGGCTAGCTACCACCCTCAAGTTGAAAATCTGTCACCAAGCACCTAACGGTGTGTTCCGGCAGCTGTCCTTGAGAGCCAGTAATTCTAGGTTAGCCTGAACAACAACTTCGACCACATCATCACTTACCATCAGGTGAGATAGTGGTCAAAGGCTAACCTATCAATCATAAACAAAAAAAAAAAAAAACATGTTGAATCACAACAAGTAAATTAATTCAGACTTTCTGTTGTACGACAATTCTTCGTCGATTTGCTTTTGGATAATCCAAGTCCATAATTATTTTTAGAGGTAGAAAATGTAAATTTTTATATACAACATCATGAAAGGACATTTACATTATATTCATGACAATGATGAAAATTATTGTTTGAATGAGTCTTGACTGTTTAATTATTGAAGTTCCAGAATTTAAGTTATAAAATTGTTTCAGTTTTTCTTATTTACTAACTTATTTAAACTATTCAATTGTTTTTTGATGATATTTGACACATACACATATTTATATTAGATATATAGATATCGAAACATACTCGTAAGTACTATATTTTCTTGATAAATTTAAATGCTATAGTATTTTTAAATACAACTAGTAAATATACTATAAATGGTTTTTACGAGATAAAATTATTTATATATAATAGGTAGATATTGTTAACAATACAATTAACAGCAAATTATTAACAGTAAATATTAGAGGATTTTATATTGTTTTTGCAAAATATTTCCGGTGTTGATTTAGATAAAAATTCAATGGTTTTATAAGGTCAAACAAAATAGGGCTAATGCACCAAAATATATTAAAAACAAACAACTTGAAATTTTAAAATAAGTTATTAGCCAAAACCAATTTTTTGCACCACGGGTAAAATGTATACTAAGAGTACTTATTACTTGACGTCGCGTCGCTTTACTGCACTCTCCAAAGTTTTTTGATATTTCGTAGGATTTGTGTAAAGCAAAACTAGGGTCTCTTAAATGAAAAATAGGCAAGTTTACCGAGTGGACAAGTGTACTGATTAAAACCGTTGTCAACATTGTTATTTGTAAAACGCAAGTTCACACCTTTAGTTCTTTATACATATTTTCAAAATTGGTACCTAAAACCGCTGACATCATCAAAGAAACCTCACATAGAATCCTCAAAGAGATGTCTAGAATCATCACGGGCATTTTCGTTCGAAGTTACGCACGAAAATGCCCGAAATCGATGCAAAGTCCTAAAATTCCGCTGGCCTAAACAATTGTCATTTTTTCTTGGTCTCAGATCTTGTTATACCGCCGTATAAGTAACATAGAATATGAAGAAAATCAATCTTTACAAATTACCTGAGCTCTGATGAATGCTTTTCTCTTTTAATATACTAATATGTAGACTTAATTGGTAATGTAGATGTTGTCTTCAGACTTAAAAAGTTATATTTAACTAATGATTCCAATAGTCTCAACATCAGCGGGATATTTGGGATAGAAGAAGTTATTCTTCCTCATCGGTATGGATGATATCTGCTGGTCTACTGGAACCCTGGTGTCGTAAAGGGAAGGAGACTGGAAGATGATACCGAAGGTGCCGACGAAGCAAGCAATAGTGAAGAGCCAGAGGAAGAAGCGGTCCAGCACCATGGACATGAACTTCCAATCTTCAACGACCTGTGAACAAAATTTTAAATTAATTTTCTTGTTAATTATTGACAAATTGACGATTGGCTGGAGTTTTTTTTTTATTTCATTGTTTAGCTTGTTGAGAGCAGCTCGAGGCCCACCTGTTGTTAAGTGGACTAACCTCTGCCTATAACAGATGCTTTTTGTCACAAATTACGAATTGCACTGCGCCCGTCACCTTGAGGCATAGTAGTTAAGTCTCATGTTCCGTAATTTCACTGGCTCACAAGGACTGCTGCCGGAACATACTAGATGCTTGGCGACAGATTTTCTACTTAAGAGTGGTCGCTAGCCAGGTGGGTATTCGCAAACGCCCTTCCACCATGCAGTGAAGCTCAAGCCCGCGGCGCGATTCGAACCATGGACCTGCTGCACGGCAGTCCGTAGCTAATGCCACTGAGTCATCACTGCTTCAAAAGTACAGAACGTAATTAGAAGGTTTGATTTCGCAACAGTTTAAAACGACGTATTGAACTCGAAGAAGTATGATCATAATACACTGATAAATAACTTACACACAAGAATAAATAAATATGGTTCAACTCTCTTATAAAGTAATACCTGAAAAGTCTACTAGTTAACTTTTATATTAGAAAATTGGTAATTTTTTGTCTACGTAACATATATTGAAATAATGTCCCTGTAAACATACACATTACACTTTAATTTTCCACCGCTCTGACATGCTGATGTATTGTTTAAGCTCTCTTAAATGATAATCTCAGGGAGGAAATTGTTTCTTTAACGCTTCCGCTATTACTCAGCCCTGCGTTGTCTCCGTAGGAAAATAATGAAACGCGAGATAAGTCAGGCAAGCGTGAAGGGTTCTGTTGAAAAGTGTAGCTAGGCAGTTTATAAGTACGCCGTTCTTCTAAAGTACGGTCGCATCGGAAAGAATCTCAGTCATTTTAAACCGTCTTCCAAATAGGATGAAGGTTCTCAAACGACGCGTGTACATATTTTTTTATGTATAACCTCAATTAAATTTAACAATTTAGAGGATCCAATAACTTGGATCCTCCAAACTTATTTTTTGTTATGTTATATTTTACCTCCGAATAGGTCCCATTTAACTATGTATTATCGACTTCACTTCTGAAACTATTCACCAAAATATTTTACAATTTCAACTATTGCTAATGAAGACCATGAAAGCACATATAATTATACAGGGTTATTGGTAAATGGCTAACAATCTCTTGGGGTTGACTTCTGATAGTCCTAACAAAAATGTTGAGATGTTTTTTTGTTTTAAAGCAATCATTGTTTATTCCACTGTCATGAACTCCATTACCAGAATACATTATCTCCATATTAATTACTTAATTAACAAATGTATTGAAGATTTAGTCGCATGCGGGTCAGATTACGAAATTCATTAGTTATGTGCTGGATTCAAACTCATACCATCCACTCCTATAGCCAGGGTATGCTCTGACCGCCAATCCAACATGATAATATATGTCTCACAATTCGAATTTGTCCTTGTTTCTTAGCCTTTAACTTTGTACTACAAACAAGACTAATGATTGCAATTAGCTTTATTGTTTACGATGACGCAACCCTATAATTTTTTTTTTATGTTATTGTGACGGAACAATCTCGAGGTCCATCTGATGCTAAGCGGTTACCTCTGCCTATAACAGATGCAGTTCATCGTTCAAGTGACGAATTGCACTGCGCCCGTCACCTTGAGACATAGTTGTTAAGTCTCATGTGCCTGTAATTTCACTGGCTCTCAAAAATATTATTATTTTGACGTATGCGTGTTATGAAATATGTTTAAAACACTATCAGTACCGCATTCTAAGAATATGGCTCCAACAGGCAGTAGTCTTTAGTTCCGTGTTTATTTAATGGTTTACAAAACAAACTGATCCCTAACAACGTCAGTGGAAACTTAGTCCTTCAAAAGGGGTTCAATTAAACTAAAGTCCTTTCCGAACAAGTAAACAAGATGCCGTTAAATTGGCTTTTTAACATAATTGAACGCTAAATTCTTTTGAGCAACTTCCAATTGAGAGTGAAATCGATTGCGTGATAGTCAATTGTTATATTGTCAAGAGAAAATATAGGGTGTTATTGTATTATTTTGAAGCATTAGGGATTATTTTTCAATAATCAATATAATATACCTGGAATGGATTCTTAGTTTAATTATGACGTTACTATCTAAGACAATATTTGTTACCTATTTTTCTTCGTAAAGGTTTTTTTTTTATCGGAACACGCACGATGTTCAATTGAGACGATGAGGTTTCATGTGCCTTTAATTTACTGGCTCTCAAAGATTGCTGCTGGAGCACACTGTTGGGTGTTTGGCGACAGATTTTTTTTCAGTATTCGCAAAATGTTCTTCCACCATCCGGTGGAGCTTGAGCCAAACATCAAACCATGGACATGCGGCACGGCATGGCGGTCGATAGCTTTTACCGCTCAGCTACCATTATCTCAAAAATTAATTAAACACTTTGTTGTTCAACGCCATCGCGGGTTTAGTTTCTTGATGTTCAATGTAAACTATTTGCCACTTTAAAACTTCAACATGCAATATTCCCAGCAAATAGAGTAATACGTAAAGCCCGGGATATTCCCGGGGTGGCTGTCCAGCAAGCTATTTATTTAAAGTACTTTTCACTACATTTTCATACATTTTTAGTGAGGTTTGACGAAAATATACCGCTCTCTCTGGCCGTCGCTTTAGCTGCAATATAGATTGAATATATGGCTTCGCATAAATTCGACTGCACATTTTATTGTCCTGAGTTCTGACACAAATTCAAATTCATGACTTTCAATTTAGATTCAAGTCGCGCTAAATACATAATTACATGTATTGGTACAAAAATTGCATTAAGGAGGTAGTACCCATTGCGGTTGTGCCTCAATCACCAATGACCGCCCACACTCAGTTATTATTTTTATTTATTTAATTGCTGTATTTATTTAATACTGTATGTTTCAGAGTGACAGGCGCAGTGCAATTCACTAATTGTGATGAAATGCATCTGTTATAGGCAGAGGTGATCACTTCACAAGATCTTGCTCTGTCATAATTAGATTGAAAAATAAACATCTTTTCTGTTTATAATGTTCTATTATTATTATCATTATTTGTTATTAAACTAATTACTAACAAGCACCAGCTTTCGTATATAAAAAATACATATTCGAAACACCCTCATGTAAAAAGTTATAACACACAAAAAACAGTCGAATTAAAACCTCCTCCCATTTTGAAGTCGTTTAAACAAACAGAGAATCTACGTTCCATATTCAAAACATTATGATTCGACTGAATAGAAGGTATCTCGTAAGCGTTCAGTCATTCCGCTTTTTGGAGGTACCATGAGGAACCGCTACCCGACTCCCTCGAGGCATTGTGCACTCAAAGCAATTTCGACGACGTCGCTGGTTCATTTGCCAGTTACTTTGAACTTTGATACTGACTTTTGTATCAAAATGAATACTAATTTAAGATTAAATGTAAATACAGTTAAATCGATGGAAACAATCCATTAGCAAAATTTGAAAGTTACAGGCAGACTTAGCAGACTTCACAATTAATGTATGTCGCCCTGATGGCAGGCGCAATGCAATTCGTCACTTATGAATTTGTTACAGGTCGAGTTTAAACACTTAACATCAATTGGGCCCCGTGTTTGTTCCGTCACAATAATGTAAAAATTAATAAAATAGGCCTTTCTGAATCTCTAATAAGTAATAATGATGATATTTTTTATTATGTATTTCAATAAATTATAATATGTAAAACATTCAAAGAGGTTCATAACAAAGAATTCACACTACAGACATAATCCTCACTTTAGTGAATACACCTTTACAATTAACTAAACAAATAAATATAATAAGCCAGTAATTCTAGGTTAGCCTGAACAACATCTTCGACCGCATTATCACTTACCATCAGGTGAGATAGTAGTCAAAGTCTAACCTATCAGGAATATAAAAAAGTACACATAGCAATTTTTTTAAAGGGGTTCCATATAAAATTGAAGTTTCTCAAGACAATACGATTTTCTTAATTGTATGAGCAAGTATGTTATTTTTAGATTATTCGAACTTTGTGATTATTTATTTTTTGTTGGGTAGAATATATTTCCAAGAGCTATAAATTTTAATTACATCAATATCTTTATTGTTTATTTTCACAATTAACTGAAATACTTTTTTTTAATTTTTTTTTTTTTTTATTGCTGATAGGTAAGCCTTTGACCACAATCTCACGTGATGGTAAGTGATGATATGGTCGAAGGTGTTAACAGGCTTAACCTAGAATTACTCTGGCTCTCAAGGACAGCAGCCGGAACACACCGTTAGGTGCTTGGCGACAGATTTTCTACTTGAGGGTGGTCGCTAGCCAGGCGGGCGTTCACAAAATGCCCTTCCACCATGCGGTGAAGCTCAAGCCAGCGGCGGGATTCGAACCATGGACCTGCTGCGCGGCAGTCCATAGCCAAAGCCACTGAGCTATCACTGCTTCAAAATTACTTATTATTAGCCAATATGTAAGCATACCTGGATACTTACATATTGTCTGGTAATAATTGCAACTCATGTCGATGGTCACCAGTATTGCAGGCGGTGACATTCACTCTTTTAAGTAACTTGTAATTAAGCATCACTGATCGCATACTGCTAATTAAGAAAAATACTTCGTGAAAATAAAAAATAATAAATTTTTTTCATACTTTTCAGTGTTTTGAAACTGAAAAGTATACAAATTGTAAAATTATAACATGAAAAAGTTATAATATTCTTAGTTTTGTATTTCTAAACAGGTATACGTGAGTCAAGTGAACGGAAGTGTTGGAAGGGGAAGGCCTAGTCGAACGTTCCGAAATCAGATTGAAGATGTTCTGAAAAAGGCCCCTAAACCGACGCTTATGTATGAAAGCATTGATGAGTGTAGATACACGAATACGAAAGAGATATGTAAGGATCGTAGCAAGTGGAAATTTGTGGTCTCTGCCTACCCCTACGGGAAAGAGTCGTGATGTATGTATGTATTTTTATTTATGCAATAACGCATGCTCGGCCGATTACATTACGAAATTACAAATTTACTCGAAGAAAAATTATAGTCATGTGCGAGATTTGAACCCACGTCATACACCCCTTTAGCCGGGGTATGCTCTGACCGACTGAGCTAACGTGACAATGAGTCAAAACTCTTATTTATCCTCTAGTTCTTTAACCACCGTATGGTGATGTAGCGACACCTACAGTTCATCTTACGCTATATGTTCTATGGCTGTACTAACTACTGAGTTTGAATCCCATTCATATATGACTATATTTTTCCTCTCGTATATGTAATTTTGTAATGAAAAAGTTGTCTCATAATTTTCAGCGTAGGAAGGCAGTTTTTATTTTCATTTTTATTTTTCTATGAACCAATTTTAATTTACTTGAGCCATACGCGTATCCTATGCCAACAATTGTACATATATAATATATGTGTCAATACCAGTTTGCTAGCTGTAAATGTAAAATTATTTCTTATGTCGTTACTAGTCGAATCAAATCGAAATTACTTAAGTTTCCATGGCACATTCCTAGAGCCTAGTGTGGAGTAAAATTGTCCAGTTCTAATCAGCAAAAGCGTGGCATATGTTTTTCTCGTATATACAAATGAATTTTCATAAGGTATTATTATTATTAACATTTATCATGGAATGACAATATTACTATTGAACAAGAGGAAAGGAGACTATGGCAGGGAAAATTCACCAATATCATACCTGCAATTTTTTTCTGCAAATTGTTCAAGCTGTTATTTGAAAAATGAATAAAAGATGAAAACTCAATTCAAACTCAAATCACGATCTAGAAATATCAAGAAATGCTTCATTAGCTTTTTATAAGGGGATGGAAATATTCAAACCTGACCATAGTAAATCAAACCTCATTCAACGGGAATATTCTAGAATTGTAAACTAACTCTTATTTGAAAAAAAAAACAATATTGCTACGTTTCACCTGCTTTATTAAAATGTTCCTCTACCTACATTGTTTTACATGAAATATAAAACAATGTAGGTGTCAAAAAACCATTCGGTGTAGATAATTTAATTAAATCTGTAATTGATATCTGAATTTATTAGTAGATATTATATTCTGAAAGATGTATTACGTAAAAAGTATAATCCAGTACACTTTATTTTACAAAACAGATTGTATTGTCTCAAATATTTAAATAATCAATATCTTAATTTAAATTTCTAAAATGATAAACTAAGGGCGTGTTTCAGAATGTTCGAGTGAGTTCCGGTTTTACTACTCAGAACATATTTACTAAATAAAACACTATCTTTGCGTTTCACAGTCATCGATTTAGCCTATCCATTGGTTAAAGCTTGAAACGCGCTGCATATAAACATTTTTGTGTCATTTTTATCATTCAGTTATTTTGTGTGTAGCATAGCAACCCGAAACTTTATTAAGACATTCTGAAACTGACCCTAAATGTATGGGACTTATAGATACATTTCTTTTGGAAAGTTTCAGTCTCATTCCCACAGGTTATATTTCGCAAGCACGACCTAACAATGATCGATACTCTTTGACCACACTATCGTACTACCAAAATTGCCGTTCTCACATTTTTATTCAGATGAAGATTCTATATATAAAATCCTATAGCAACGAGCGCATAGGTATGATGAATTCTCTCGCTCTTGGATGCACCATCTCAAATAATTATACCAACACTGATTGTCGTTCATTTTATTACATGATTAAATCTCGATATCCTGTAAAACAACTACATCATCATCAGCCGGAAGACATCCATGATTGAACAAAATACCCAAACGTACGCTACAATGAACGTCTATAAGCTACTTGTAACCAATGGCGACTTTAACGATGTCGTCGGTCCACCTAGTTGGGAGCCTACTCATTCTAAAGGTAAAAACTGTTGGAGTTGTGAGGGTAGATTCTACTTGGGAAGACAGCAGTCTAGACCAATCTCTTGTACAGTGCAGATGTATCAGTACACGGATTCATAGACACTGCTGTTTTATTTTAAATTACTTCGATCAAGTAATGTAATCATAGAATTCGTCGGTCTTAAAACTCCAACACTTTGCATGGTGGTAGGGTACATTTTGAATATCTGGCTAGGTCAATTAGAAAATCTGTTACCAAGTACCAAACCGGATGTTCCGGCAGCTGTGCTTGTGAGCCATTCTACAACTACATCATCGTTTACCATCAAGTGAGATTGTGGTCAAAGGTCTCTCTCTCTCTACCCCATCATTCGGTACTCATCACATATTTTGTGTAATATGAAGTGAAGTGAAGTGAATATAAATAAAAATATTTAAAAAAAATAGACTCCTTAATAGCAGCAGAGTTATTTCGATTTACTATGTCTGGCAAAAGGTAAGCTAAATGGAATATAAATTTACATTTGTTATTTCTTATTGGCATTGATTATTTATAATATATAGACGCTTCCGTGCTTCCGAGGGCACGTTAAGCCGTCGCGTTGGATTTATGTCTTAGGATAGCAGCTGTTATAGCTTGATCTTGCAAGGTTAGCTACCACCCAAAAGTAGAAAATCAGTCGCCGAAAATCTAGCGGTGTATTCCCGCAGATGGTTCAGGCTAATGCAGAATTTATTTAAGGACTTGCCAGTAATTCTACATTATAGCTTGAACAACATCTTCGACCGCATTATCACTTAATTACAGAAGAGATACTGGCCAAATGCTAGCATATGAATAATAAAACAGAACTACCATGTCCTGTCTTAACTGCTGAGGATCGGCTGTGGATATATTCACGAGATAACACTAAGTTTATATTGTTATGAATTAGATACCGATATTTAATAACTAATATGACATTTATTAGAAGAAATAAACTCGTTAAAACCTCACTGAATCAGTTGAATTAATCATATAGGAATAATAATCGACTACAACACAATGTGTTCTCGTAGTAGCGCTCTTTTGAGTGTAAATTGAAACTCGATATCCGTTGTGACTCGGCTTGCTTGCAAATCGTATAACCGCATTTCGAGTGGCGAGCTGGCGACACGAATACATGAGCTGTTTGGCCGTTTTTGGCAAAAATCTCATTTTGCATTTTGCAGACGTTTTAGAACAGTCTGCAAGTTTGTACGTTTTGTAGCATGTCTTTAAACGCTTTGGAAATGATTAGAATAGTTTAGTCTAGTTTTTATCTGAGAATACTAGTTTTTTACGATAAAAGCCGTAATGTTTCAATTAAATGGACCGACAGCTTAGGGTTAGTGTGTTATACGGAACGCTAGGAGAAAAATACATAGATTTTTTTGTTGTTTAGGAGCAACTGGTGGGGTACGACCACATCGGGTCATTGCCCTTTGATATTAGACCTCGAGTGATTGACCTTTGAAATAAAATATTGTATGGCTTGTGGCCTCTGACGACGTGGCACGCTCGCTTCACTCGTTTGGCTAGAACCTTGTTGTGTTCACTAGTGCCCTAATACGCTCCTCCTCGTTTCGCTCGTCATTGCATCTAAATATGACTTTGCCCTAAACTACGCATTTTTTAGTTCATTTTTCCTTAGTGTCCTGTAAAGTAGGGGTGTACCCTACCAATTACAAACGTGCTAAATGCCTTGTTCATGTGATAACTACTATCCCCAGGTTAATCTGTTTTCTCTTCAAATGTGATCTGTCAAGTTTTCAAAAGTAATCCGTCACCTTCAGAGACGTAATATGTCTATTCATGATCTTAGCTTGCTTATTGCATGCTGTTTTTGGCTACCTGATAAACTAAAACGCAAATTATGACTCTGAATACAAAGGCAGAACATGTTTTTTCATGTTTAGCCTGTTTTGGTTTATTATGTAAAATTATTAAGGTGAAAAAGGGTTTAAAAATGTCAAATTGAGGGCGTAAGACGGAGAGATCTCGATTCGCATGCGAGGGAGCCAAGCAGAACAAAACAGAAAAAAAAAAAAATTGCATTTGCTAATTTAAATTATATACTACAATATGGATTAATATCTGAAATAAATGCATTTTTTTTTATAGAACTACGCAGTATTTAATTAGCGTGAGCGAATAAATTCAAATTATCGTAAGCTTTTAAAAACGGTACGAATCTTTCAGTTACTCTAAGTTTTGGTGTCACATGATTGCCAAACAATAATTGGAAATATTTTTTGTATTGATACGATTTACTATAGACCAAATTAAAGAGCTGTATTCATGATTTTTTTCTATATGGAGGAATATATGACATCCTAATTTTGGATCAAGTGAAGTTTTTGTTATATCCTCTAAAATATAATATATTTTATTCTTATTATTAAGGCGTACACTCTTTCTAAAAATCATGATCAAAATTTGCCTTTTAACGACTCATTTCGCCTTAACCATATCCATCAGCACCGTACTAATCTCAACGTGAGTACCTCGCTCATTTGGCGCAGTTTTTCCATTTGTGTATTAAAGTTTTAATTTTATGATATCTCAATCTTTACAAAACAGTCCTTATATATTCAAGAGAAATGTACATCCTAATTATGTTTATGTATGTATAGTTTATTAGTCAATGGTGATCATAACTCATACCTTTTACATTAAATTACACAAAAAACGGCCACAAATTACCAAATACAGCGTAAATTACTCGACGACTATATACTGAAGCTATAGAAAATAAAAAATAATAATAGAAAATCGTCTTTGAATTTGTAAGAAGCTAGAAGCGAACATGATCTATGAAGCACAGTGGGCTACATTTGGAGATCACAGCCAAATGGGGTTATTTTAATCATGTATTTATTAATAACGTACTGCTCTAAATATTACACTTACCTACCTACACATACCTGCCCTATTAAGAAGCACGCAACACAAAGGCACATAAATTATGTTACATATTAAACTCGAGCAACATCAAAAATAACATTTTATGCTCAAAATTATCTAACGCCATAAATACATTGCAACATTTCTTAGTAAAGTGCACCAACAAACTCTAAGCATAAGGTAAGAGATGCTATCCATCCCGAATAAGCTTAACGTAAAATAAACCCGATGCACTTCCACCCTGCACCTGGCAACGGTGAAAATTTCGAATTCTCCCCACACACGATCCTACCGATATTTTCTCTACAAGATACAACACTGCTTATCCTGAGCTCCGTGGTTCGCGTGACAACGTAAACTAGCAATGTGTATGTAACACGGGCAAAAATCCGCAGGAGTGTATCGGAGCCTCTTACGAGTAGAATAGGATTTGTGCTCGAGGGAGTAGAACTAGGTTTAAAGGAAATATAAGTCGATTTACATGAATGGCAGGTTTGTAGCTCGAACTTTCTCTTGGTAGCCATTCAAGTTGTTTGAATTGAATCCTATGACAGTACTCTGTTTATTTTTGCAAAGTTTCTAAGAATGTGTTGTTGTGTACATTGTTCCCATGACGGTAAGTGTGCGCTGTTTGATATCGAAGTACTCCGGACTTCAAATTTAACAACTTCTGAGTACTATGGGATATATTCCGAATACAAGAGATCAGTCTACATAGAGTGTATAGAGTGGCCCTAAGCGTGAGAGATGCATTCTCTGTCGCGGCCTTTAAAGACAAGTTTATGTAATTTAATATAATAATTTAGTAACAAAATACTATGAACTCTAGGTATACAACACTACAGCTACTAGAATAAAATCATTTAGACAACCTATAAGTTATTGCAGACTCACAGGCAGTTCATTATTCAATGTTTAAAATTATTATTTTCTTTTTTTGTTTAATATTCATAAAATTGTATGTTATTTTTAGTTAAATAGGTCCTGTATCATTCTTTGACATTATATTCCTGGACATATGTGCGTACGCATATTACATACTATGTTTACTTTTGTATGGCTTGAAGACATTGGTGTCATCAACATATGATTTGAATTTGTGTAGGCTGTTTTAGATATGATAAATGTGCATGATTTTGACTGCAGTCTCCTTCTCGAAAGTGACGATGTGACCTAAGGTGGAATACGACTCGAAAATGCCTATTCAAACCGTAGATACTTACGCAATAAATATTATGACTGTGGAATAAAAGCGCTTCGTGCGTGACATTTTTTATTCTCGTATATAAATATGTGTTGAGGGTGAAAGAAGTATGTTCAATAGGTAAATTATATATAAATAATATACAAATAATTGAAGAGTTCAATTCCAAAGCGTAATATCATGTTATGTTTTATTTTTTCGTACATTTTGTAGTTTGTTGTCTATGGCGAAAAAGGGCAAGTAAAAATAATCGTTCAAATCGTATTGTCAGGCATGATTCAAGAAAGCCTATATTATTGTATTATACTGTCAGATACAATTTTGAATAAAATTTCACGTAATTATTATGTTTAAAACGATCTAAGGTTCATTACCATTCCTGTCAAAACGTACTTAGTTAGCCTAAGTTCAAAAATTAATTTACATTTTCTATTATGTACAGTTTTTGGGTCGTGGTATAAACTACATATATTTCTTAATTAATTATAACTCTAAATAAGTTATTTACATGTATCTCTTAATTAGATTACGAACTTAGTTTGATTTGGAAAAGAGCTCACCATTTGCAGCAAATATGGAAAATCCACGGTCTTCAAGAAAGTAAGCATTATCACATTTTGATATATATAAGCCAATAAAAAAAATTACTTGCATTTTTTCTTTTAAAATCATTATATCTGCTTACCTAACTCTATCTGTTGAACACCACGAAAAATATTTATTCGTAGATTTAACATATTTCAGGGTATTCGACAAACTTTGTTGTGTCCTAATTACGCGTCTACCAAAAAAAAGTAGAGTTATGTTTCAGGGTTGTATGTATGTATGTATGTTTGTGAGTTTCTTTATTCCACTATAACTTCTAAACGGCTTAGCCGATTTTGATGTAAGAGATATCGTTATATTCGTCTCGATAACGCAAGTGACACTAGGTACACAAAAAATATAGAAAAACAAACTGGCGGATTTCAGATCCCATATTAAAAGGTATCAAAAAAAAAATTGTCAAACCCATCGAGTGAGGTATCAAAATGAAGAGCTTTACAAAATGATTCCATGAATATATATAACTTGCAGTTTTAATTGCAATGGAACGGCCAATCGCTTAACGAAAATAAATTATTTGCAGTCGGGTATTTTATTTTTTAAATTAATAAATACTTGTTTCATAATTATTATATGTATCATACTTTCTAAAATAACAAAAATATAGTTAATACTCACTCGCTATAGCCAAAGTGCGATGAAAAATTATGCCGACATCCCAGATAACAATTTGATGAATCGCCTAGATCGCGGCACTTCGTCAAAGAGCCTATCGAATCAGTCGATTATTTCAAAAGCCCAGTTTTTGGCCCATTAATATTCTCGATGAGGCGAAAGCGTAAAAATGTTCTATTCACTTTGTTTGCCATCTGGACCCCATATTAATGGTGGGCCCTTATCTCAACGTGGCGGACGACGCCAGAATCACAAGTAGATGATATATACTTCGTGATACTGTTGCGTTACTAAGTGGTTTTTAAAGTTTCATGGGGATAGTAAACTTCCCGCATAAAATAACTAAAGTTGTTCGCGTAAGATTTTGTTGTTTTTTATTATCCTTCACTAGCTTTTCCTTTTAACCTCGCCCATGTAAACATTGTTTATAACTCGTCTTGGAAACGGGAAATCGAAATGAAAAGTGTTCTAGATTCAGACTAAAAGTTGATTTACACATTTGGCAATCAAGGGTTCCACTCATTGACTTTAGCGGGTGGCTCTAAGGAATCTTTATACTCGCAGATGTAGCGGTGATGGCTCAGTGGCATTTGCTGGACTGCCGCGCAGCAGCTCCATGGTTCGAATCCTGCTGCGGGCTTGAGCTTTCACCGCATGGTAGAAGGGAATTTTGCGAATACCCGCCTGGCTAGCGACCACCCTCAAGTAGAAAATCTGTCGCCAAGCACCTTCCGGCAGCTGTAGTTGAGAGCCAGTAATTCTAGGTTAAGACTGTTAACACATTCGAACACATCATCTCTTACCATCAGGTGAGATTGTGGTCAAAGTCTTACTTATCAGCAATAAAAAAAATATTTCCTTACTTCCTTTTAGAGACACATACTCCTCACAGACACTCTCACATACACCTAACGCGTATCAGGAACTTGATTATAGTTTTAGTATAGCATATTGGCAGCATTGTGAATTATATACCATAGAAGCGGGAATGAATATCGGGGTAATCAAGAACTAACAAACCAACTTATGTCTTTAGTTTCGCATCGTACCTACATTTAGCTTTGGAAGGGCTAGTTAACGCATTGACCCTACCAATACCTATTGGAGTTGGTACAACATCTTGAGCCACTCTATTTTGTTGCTTGGTTACTCACACTTTTATCATACACTAGTCTTGCTAATTTTTCTCTTTTGTACCTATTTGAACACACATCGAAACCCACACCGAGAAAAATAAGTACCGTCTTTCATTAGATATTGAAACAAGCTTTTCTCTATAAAAAAAACTTTTTAAAAAGAAGGTTTTTGTTATGTTCTTCTTAATATAAAGAACTAAAAAATAAAAAAGTATATTCAATGGGACGATTCAAATGCGCCCAAACTCTAAGAGGTTGCGTCGATTCATTGCGGAGTTCCTTTAGCCACCTTCCAGCTCCATCATCAGATCAGTACCATGTCACCATAATATTGCATTTGTTTTTATTTGCAATGAGATTTACACATGTATACAAAATTTCAGCTCAATCCTTAAACGGGAAGTAGGACAAATTTAATTTTCAAAATTTGATGACAAACTTCGGGACAAGTGAAACTAAACAAAAGCTTGTAATGGCTATGCCTGAAATCATATCATAGCATCATCATTAAGAGAACGAGGCGATTAAAACTGTATAAGCATTATTTTGGGTATCTCAGCCAAAACTCACAAAGCCCTATACAATATTTTAAATATAATAATTTCGTCTTACAAACCACTAACGAAAAATGGACACCCATCCTGAGCCAAAAGCTGGTTTTAAAATTTATTTGGCCTGAGGGTGCTATTTATATCTTTCGCTTCAAAAATGAAGCGAGGTTATCTCGGAGACGAAGAAACGTGGACTGAATAACAATTTGAGAAAACGAGGTTATGTATGAAGTTGGTTCAGCTGTAGTTAAAATAAGTATCTTCTGGGATATAGCCATAATTCGTTATTTTCTTAGGCTTTATTTTAAACAGCATTGACGAAATCAAACTTGTTTCTTATTCGTTATTGTTTTATTTATTAGTGTTCAATGTTAATACTGTAATTCCGATACTGAAATTACAGGCACATTAGACTTAACAACTATGTCTCAAGGTGACGGGCGCGGTGCAATTCGTCACTTGTGACGAAATGCATCTGTTATAGGCAGAGGTAACCGCTTAACATCAGGTGGGCCTCGAGCTTGTTCCGTCACAATCACATAAAAAACCCCTTGGGGTGCCGGTTTAGAATGTCACCCCCATTGCTGTCTGTGAGTGTCGTAAGAGGTGACTAAAGGTAAATTACCGGAAGGTGGGCAGCAACGCCTTCTGAGGAACTGATATCTGCTTAACTGCGATCCCAAGACGTCTGCCAAGCGTGGGGATTATGGCAAACTCCCCCTTAAGGAGGCTGTGTTTAGCAGTGGACAATCCGGATGATACAGATGTAAAAAGGCTCGCCTTTGACCACGATCACCTGATGGCGATGATGTATGTAGTCAAAATATTTGTTTAGACTAACCTGGAATTACTCTCAAGGACAGTTGCCGGAGCACACCTATCTTTGTAGCAGATTTTCTGCTAGAGAATGGTAACTTGCGGTCACCCATCCAAGTTATGACTGCAGCGCACGTTGCTTAACTTAATTGATTGATTAAGCACGACGAAGCAATCGACGCTATACGAACGCTTCAAAGCTCTACATACCTATCAGAAATAAAATATTGTCTTATTTCATAAAATAAGGTTATGGTTTGTACTGGCTAAAACGTGATGGGGTTATGCTTTAAGAAGTTGAAGTAAAATTCAATCCACGTTTGATCGGATTGTATTTTGTGTTACTGAACTTTTTCATCGCGATGTCGTGGGCAAGAAAACGCACAGGAAAGCGGCATTCGTACATGGAAGCGCTTTCTTTCTAGCTTCATTATGCGAACGGCTGAAGTGTGCCTGCGTCGCGTCTCTTTTTGTTTGATATTTTTATGTGTCTTCAAGTACAGAGTAAATAGGTATCTTTTTAGCAAGCATGTTTCACCATAGATCAAATTCAAATTCATTTATTTGCAGGAATATAGGTAGTTTAGATATATAGATCTTAGAATTATTTGAGTAAAATATGTCCACTATATTCTACCCTTAATGGGTGTGCAAAATTCGTTTACATGTCAGTGAAGAATAGGTACATACGATTTAAATTCATTGGAAACTAAATACATTATACAACTGCAGTCAAGAAACTAAAAATAAGTGGTATTTGTATTGGTTAGTTCTCATTATTCAATTTTATATTATAATGGTACAAATAATTATTTAATAAATTATACATTTTAATATTGATCACATTAATTAAAGAAATACATCAAGACACAACAAAAAACTACAAATTTAATAACATTGAACATAATTAAGTAATTTAATAATAATAACAGTAAACATTGGCCGTGAATTATGTAGATGTCATATTATATCTATACACTAATGTCAATATTTGTTAATGATCGGTCAGCAAGAAATTCATCAATTTTCAAGACCGCGTCGTAGTTTCGCTTTAAATAATATAGTTATATTAATTTATTTAAAAAATATACCCAAGTTTGTTTCTCTATTGCTCGAATTATAATCTCCTTATTATAAATCTCATATTTTCAACAAATAAATCGCGAATATTTTAAGGTAAACATTATATTATCCCATTGTTTTGGTTGAGTTCAATTTGTAAAGTGGCTTTAAATACTCGTAACACATGTAATGAACATTCTCTATGCTGTAAGTCGTTCGGAAGAATTCTAAAAATAATATTTTTAAAGCCATGTACAATATTTTCTTATTTGTTTAATGATCTTTATGTATTATATATGTCCAGTGACCTTTGATTATAATATTAAACTAGAAACAGTCAAAATTTAAAAGTTTAATTAATTTAAGGATTCATTTGACAAATGTGTTTTAATATTAGGAAAGCATTCTCATCACTGCTCTCAAAATATGGAAATGAAAAATCAAGATAGCCGCCATACAAAGTGATTCAACCCCACATAGTTCAGATAGAACTATAAGACACCAAAATGATAGGTTTAATATATATACGATACGACAGAACTACTTCACTATTTAATTTTACCTTTGACTAGGAGAGATTGTTTTAAGTATATTATGCCAATTGTACTTTACTTTTAAGTTTTTCTGCTGTAGTTATGTTTCATATTGCTATACAATAAATTGTTACGTAAAGTATTGTTAACGAAACAAATAAAAGATTAACTCCTCTATCAAATTCAATATTTCATTTTTATGAGAACAATGTTGATTAAACGACAGATTCAACTGAATTTTTGAATGCACCGACTGTGGGTCACAGTTATTCCAGAAAATTAGGTCGCTAGGTTTTGTTCGTGTTATGACAGATACAGTATAAAAATATACAGTAGGTTGTGTAGACAAAACTTTCAAACTAAGTAGTTTTATCCGAAAGTTATCCACCAAAAATAAGTGCCCATTTCAAAACGAATATAGGAAACTCATAACCACTGCTGCATCCTATGAACGGTAGTGCATAGGTTGACTAATAAACAAATGGCAGGATCTTAATTATTTGTTTGACAGTTTGAAGCATAATTAATATGATATTATTATTATTAAATGTAAATTATTATTGATATTATTATTTCGCCTATATTACTTTAATGGTTGAGACTCTCATATTTTGTTTATTTTAACATTTGAATACTTTTTCATTTTATTTTTAATTTATCAATAATATTATAAATGCGAAAGTAACTCGGTCTGTCTGTCTGTTACGCTTTCACGCCAAAACTACTGGACCGATTTGAATGAAATTTGGTATGGAGATAGTTTGAGACCCGGGAAAAAACATGGGATAGTTTTTACCCAACTGCGCAAAAAGAGGTTATTGGTTTTGCGCGATAACCGACATACGCGCGGGCGGAGCCGCGCCCGGAAAGCTAGTATTATATAATTTTTTTAATATCACTTGTCGAAAAAAAAAAATTATTATTATATTAGTATAACCCTGTTTTTTTTAATGTAATTGTGAAGGAACATGCACGAGGTCCACCTGATATATAACAGATGCATTTCGTCATGTGACGAATTGCACTGCGTCCGTCACATTGAGACATACCAAGTTAGTGTATACCAAGTTTTCCAATATTTCAGAACTCTATACAACTAAATGTAGGAATAACGCATTTTAAATAAAATATCTTTAAACATAAAAAAAATACAACGGTTCCATTCTAGGTATTCATTGCAACCTCAGAGTAAGCAAATTAAACTACTTATTATGTACATACTATACTTCAAAAATATTTACTTAACTTTTTTAACGGTGTCAAAACCTTTTTTTTTTATACCATTAAGGTGGCAAATAAGTTTACGGCCCGCCTGATGGTAAGCAGTTACCGTAGCCTATGGACGCTTGCAACACCAGGGGTAACACTCGCGCGTTGCCGACCCTGAAGACATCTCTTCACGCCCTATATAATAACTATGTAACTATGTAATAACTTAGAGGTATTCCATGATTATTTAATATTACGCAACAATATCATGGAATTCAAGAGAGGCTATATAATGTATAGTTCCTAGAAGTATTTCATTGCAATAAATCTATTCTAATTATTTTGTCCATCTGACAATTAAGTAAGTAGGTACATAGATTATATACCACAGTCCGTTGAGATTATGCGTTTGACAGTTCATTTTATCAGTAATGTTTTCCCAGTTCATATTAACATAGACAGTCTGATTACTTAATTGTGTCTGTCTGGTAAGTGTATAAAAAATATCTTATTGTATATGAATATTACTGTATTTACAAGCCACAACGACAGTACGAGTACGTAATGTCAAACGTATTCTCTCGGCGGCCGGACTATAGATGAAGAAAGTAATCAAAGGCTGACAATAATTGTGATAGGTTTTAAGATACCTATATAAAAATATTTTCCTTGCAAGTTTCTAGGTACTGAACTGACTTTAGTGGCACTGTATATTATCGCAGTTTAAATATCCATCTTAAAATGTGATATTATTTTCTGCCAATCTACTTTAAGTTGGAAACTCTGTGGCGGAGAATTTAAACTTTAAACAGTTTTATCGCGCTTGTACTTAGTTAAGTTTGTTCCCCAACTATTCTACTTGGGCGGCTTGTCAGACTTGTCACTTTTTAACTTAAAAAAATACTTTCAATCTCCCGCCAAAGACGTCAGCAATCCTTAACAATCCTTAACATAAAATTAAAATTAGTTAAATTATATCGTCTTCATATTTTTTGTGGATGTATATTTAGATACAAAACATCAAGATTGTATGAAACTTTAAAGATTATTCTATTGCATAGATTCTTCTTCCTGGTAAAATAAAGCCCTGTGTCTACCAGCACTACTGGTTCCATGTTTGTTTTATGAAACTATCGATATCATCGAGTGTCACGTAGAGAATAGGTACAGAGGTTTTAGTGCTTCGGGATTAATGTTGATCCAGTTTTCAGGACGATATTACTGAAAACAACATTAAAGCATTTACTATGCTATACTACTCAAGAAATTCTTAAATGCATTTTATATGTTAAATTGATCAAAGTTTTATTATGAACTTCCGCCAGCGACTTCGTTCGCGTGGATGTTTGATTATGTCACTCAATAGTAATCCAGCTAATCGTTATAAAAAATATCGTATGCACTAATCTAGGACCTGTGGAATCGTATACCTATCGAATCCTGTACCTATCGAATGGTGTATCTATCTAATCGTGTACCTTTCTAATCGTCTACCTATCGAATCGTATACTATCAAATCGTGTACCTATCGAATCGTGTACCTAATGAATCGTGTACCTATCGAATTTGATTCAAATCTATTCAACTTTTTCGGAGATGTATGGTAACTAATCTGTACACTCATATCCTGCTATACCATAGTTTCGCATTAATGGTATTTAAGTTATCGTGTGATGTGGTTGGATAGTTTAATTATTGTAATATGGCTCTAGAAGCCTAATACAAATTAAAAAAGCGCTCAAAGACTAAGGTTAACGATGAATTTATATTTTTTTTCTATGTTTATGTATTATGTTTATTTATGTTATATGTTATGTGTTTATTTATGTTTTATTTATTTATTAATGTTTTTTTTATGTTTTCATGTAACTCGCCCTGTATGCCCTATAACTTTCGTGATGTATACTGGGTCAAAGGTTTTTATGTATTAAGCCTACCTGATTTTAAGCAGTAACCTCTGCCTATAACAGCATTTCATCGCGATTGGTGAACTGCAGTAGCGCCCATCACCATTGGAAATTCAATTCGATACCGAAGAGGAAAGGTATTGAATTTTCTGACAAAAAAATAATTGCAGAAAGCTTGGCTCTGTACCCGGTAAATAGCAATTGGCCTTTTTGAATGTGGGTGGATTCACATAACTGAGAGCAAACAAAGGGATCTACTTTCTTTCTTTCAGTGTCATACAACCCAAGTAACACAAAACAACATTATAAGAAGCGTACAACAGCATGGACTTACGTGCAAAGCAGTATATGAGCAGCATATGTAGCACTATATCAGCCGTATAAAAGTTTATAAGTGTCTTATAAGCGCAATTTGGGCCCCAAATAATACGGCTTTGAGCATTATTAAATATTATTAGTGCTGCTAACCAGCGCTTATAATGTTATTGAAGACAGCCATTAGTAAAGTTGTTAGATAACATATTCTAATGTAAAAAGCATTTTGTTAAACGTTAGTACAGCTTTTAAACAGCTTTTTTAATTACAATGCCAAAGTTACGTTTTATTCTAAGGCTGAACGTTTTATTTTCTAAGTATAATTGTATTTGAAAAATTTATCGAAACTTATGTCCGATTTGATTATTTTGATAAGTGTATTGCAGTGCATGGTGTTGTGTGCGGAGATGTTTTAATATGTCTTCATTGAAAATGATTTATCATAAGGTAAGTATGAATTTTATTTTGTTTTGAATGCAAATGAGCTGGGAGTCTTATGTGAAAATATATATAAGTTTGTGGTTTATAATTCACGCGCCCTCACAGAAATGCATTTTTAATAAAAATCGGGACAAATTTAGTATCGACATATGACACCTTTTGACATTTTTTTAACGATTTGATTAATTTTAACTGATAAAATTGCTTCTATCAGTACTTCGCTTACAAGAAAAGAGTATTTCATTCATGTGGGTGTTATAATTTTATTTTTTATATTAGAGAAAACAGAAAGCAAATGGCGTCGGATAATATTAATGTTTTAAACTTTCAACTAGTATATTTTAATGTTGTCAGTCTTATTGTAGTAAAATAAAAACGCTTAAGTCATTTAACCTACTTGTAAAGTATCTAAGTGATATCTTTAGCATTATTGTAACACTTTTTAGGCATGTTATAATGTTCATTACCCTTGAACGTCAAAAAAATGGATTGCTATAGTGTTAATCAGGGTACCGAAATAATAATTTAGAATCCCTTAATCATATGGTAACTACTCCACGTCTTTCATATTTTATGTGTCTCCAGTTAGGTAATTTGACAAGTGTAAGAATAAAATCACTATCACAATAAATGAGTTGGGGAATTCCCTGAATCATGTGCCCGAATAGAACGAACGGGACGTGCGACCTCATGATAGGTGGGTGGGAGTGAGAAGGATAGTATTAGCGAAATGAGCGGTTGCGCTGCGCAGTCTTGATTTCATTCATTACTATTTGTATTAGTACTTGATTCCTGTCCCTGTGACAACGCGCGCTCATTCGCTAAATCTTGTGTATTTTTTTTTTATTAATTTAAACACCGGCGTGACCACGATAACTTAAATTTAAAAAATAAATGTATCAAACCGCTCTGTCTTTGTTTTCAGATAATCCATTCACAACCAAATTCATCCGTTGTAACACAACTTCAGCAGCAGCCAATAGCAGAAAATACTATTTGGCTTTTAGGAGACCCAAATGAAATAGCAGTAAATTCGGAGCCAGTCATTCCACCTCAGCCTGACACACACAAACTGGATACAATTATAGAAAACCAAAACAAAATCATGGATATGTAAAATAAATTTTCCTACAGATTGAGCAATTTCATAATTGAAATAGAAACAACAATTGAAAAAGCCATTACAAGGACAATTAGCCGCCATCTTGATCAATCTGTTGTCAATTTAGGGGATGCCAAAAATGCAACCGAGAATTCTTCTTTCAAGCTAAAAACAATTGACAGCATTAATGATTTAGAGAACTTATAATTACTTTTCTTGGATCCAGTAGAAAGAAAGAAACAGATAAAAATTTACTCCGTCGTATGCACAACTGCAGAGGGACATGGGATATAAATTGATAGACCTATTATTCACAAGAGAATTTTTATTTATATTATCTGTAAACATATATAATTTGAACAATTGTAACGAAATACTAAAACACCTAAATAAACAATATTTGTTACACGAAAAATAACAAGGTTTAAATATATAATAAGTTATTTTATTTTATATATATTTATAGAAAGAAGTACCTTCTGATAACACTTTTGCAAAATAATTTTCAGTTTCAAATCTAAAATGTACTACGGAACCACTTGATGGAACTTCTTGACTAGTGCTTGGCTCATACACAACTATCGATTGTTCTGTATTTTGTGTATCAAGAGTATCATTGTTTGGAACACGTTTTTCATTACTTAAACCAGATATAAAGTTTGAATATTCCGTTTTCATCTTTCTCTTTACTCCACCTGTTTTCTTAGTCTTTTTCCACAGTTTATTCATGACAACAACGTTACACGTGCGACATAAATTTACCAATGAGTATAATAACGCTCAAATGAAAATAATCATATCACTCATGATTTTATGGCCAAATTATGACCTATAGTCATAAAATTACATTTTTATTTATCTAAATAGTGCTGAAAGCTTTAAAGTAGCAATAATGTAACAAGATAACAGAGCTAAAACTTTATTAAATGTTTAACTAATGCTTAGCAGTAAATAAGCATAAGAAAAGATCATAAAAATGCGTTTAATCTTAAAAAGGTTTTAATATATTTAAGTTCACTATAGTATATTTCGACAACGTTTATTTAATGTATTAGGTTTTCTTATGTACTAATATAAGGTCTTAACCTTCTTGTCAGTGTAAAAGCTGTTTAAGGTGTTGTATATTAAAAGTAATTAATGTTTTAGTATGATTATAAGCCACCTAACTTTATTTTTTCGACCATACAATGGCTTCAAGCATTATACATTTTACCACATTCTCCTCAAAAGCATTTAAACTAAGTCAAAACTGTTTTAAAGTGATAGTCTGATTTTAAAACGTAAATCAGTCTTTACTTCAGTGAATATACAGATTACGTGTTACTTGGGAATGACATGACAAACACGACAAAACTGAATTTTTAATGCATGCCCTTAAAGCCGACTATCCACCCGCATACACTTCAGTTTACTCGAGAATCAATTTACAGAAATACTAGTAACCAGATCAAATAAATCCCTCAATCCGTCCTTTAGCAAAGAGCATTCCCTTCTCAGGGATTATCCTTAATACGTCCCTTGAAATCGAGACTAAATCTAATTACGAGCGTCTCATTACTCGTTACGATCGGAGAAATCAGCACAATTTAAATTGGCATCGATTCACAGTCCCGGAGGAAATACCTTCGACGAGTTTCAAGATATGCTGCAATGCCCTTTTAAGCAGAATCTAAACTCATATTTTTCACGTTTGTCCGTTGACATATTTTTTTTGTGATACCTGATAAGGTATCCTTTGACCATTATCGGAAAGTGCTGATGTGGAACGTTTTGTTTAGGATAAACTGTTGAAATTTCTGGAACACGTCGTTTTGCTCAGTTACAGATTTTTTACTTGAGAGTGGTAAACTGGCCAGGAACATTCGCAAAACACCAAAGCAGCCTGCGGTGAAGCTTAGACTTCTGCAAAATCAACCCATATACTCACTAGCTCAGAAGTCTACAGACTTTGCAACTGGTGATGAACAAAAAGACGATGGTGATTATGTACATAATAATAATATTATGTATATGAGCTACATAGAATACCAAAACTGAGGACAGGAACTTCCGCTTATGGTACAAAAATTTTGAAATTTAGGTTTTTCAAAGACTTGTTCTTGTTGCGTCAACTGTCAATACCATAGTTATTAGCACTATAATTATTATAATACTTAAAAAAAACAACATTTTAAAATAAATTTCAGTTCTAAAATTGAATGACAAATAGACACAAATAAACTGTCATTGTTTGTATAAACAATTTTGTTTTTGATAGATATTAGATACTGACCAGGAAGTCTGCTTCCTGGATCGTCTGTAAAACTCAGATGTTGTACCCCATTTACCCCCTGCACATGAGAATCACCGTACTGATTATCAGATTAGCCTTTCTGCTGCAAGTATAGAACTTAAGTAATCCGTGTCGACATGAATAACTGATTGAACTTCACTGTGTCCACATCTTAGCTCCGGGGTGTTGTAAAACCGCGGATGTTCATGCAATGAATTTAAAGGCACGTTTAGATATGCAATCACTCGTTTAGGGTCCCACTGGTGAACTTAACGTGGGAAGAAAGGATGGCGAGAAAGATAACCTGAGGTGAAGTACGTTAGGAATAAACTTCTAACTGCTTTACTTACTTATGTCTGTTTAGAGTCGTTTTCTTTCGTTAGTTTTAAGGATTAAATGTCAGATATCTAGCCGTTTTTAGAATCTACTCATTTATTAACAATAAATATGTTTTGCAGTTCTCATGCTCGTTAATTTCTTGTTTATGCCCGGTGTAAGTATTATAATGGATTTTATGCTCTAATGCAAATAAGTGTGCTTTTTAAGTAAAAGTGGAGAGCTGCTCCTGAGATAGCAGTGTTCTGGTAGCAGTCCTTGAGAGGCAGTAAATTACAAGTACATGAGACTGTCTACTCTCTTTATTGCGCTATACATACAAACGTTGTTTTGTCATATTTTCAATACGAAGTGTGCAAATTCATTGACATTTTGCATGCATGTCCTTGGGTCAAAAATCTATGCTTCTAGTTTGTCAGATTTCCATATAAATGTGTATTTTTATAATTATTTGGAATAATCGTTTAGTGTGGTAATTCTTATTTTCAAATACAAGGATCTAATCAATAATAAAACGAAGCCCTGGCAAATCAAAAGCATCGATTGTAAACTAAAGCACATGCAAAATTTTAACGAATTTGAATACTTGGTACTTAAAATATGGCGAAAGTACGTTTATTTGAAAAATGCTACGAACACACTAGCCTGAACAACTACGTCTCGGGGTGGTGGACGCAGTGACATCCTCGAGCTCATCATCACTTAGTGGCAAGTGAGATAGTGGTCAAGGGCTTGCCTATCAGTTGTAAAAAAAGCTTTATCCACAAACTAAACATACTTATCTGGATGACGAAAGTGTTTATTTATTTATTTAACCATTTTCGTTACATTCCATAACGTTGGTAAGTCAAATCGGTACAGAAGAACATACATAGCATTAAAGCATATCACACAATATAACACAGTGTCACAATACAAGTACAACTTAGCGACTACATTACATCCTCATTTGCAAATCAGAAAATGAAAAACTCATGTACTCGTTATGATAAAATGGATGGCTTTCAAAGAAATTTTTAAGAATAAACTTGAATTTATTTAGATGGAGACGTGTTATTTCCAAAGGCAATTTATTATACATAGCCAGTTTAAGACAGAGACCTTGTTTATAGGTTTTGACGAGTTTAGTTTTGGTACATTAAACCTTTCTTTAGTTCGGGTATTATAATCATGTAGGTGCATTTTCATAGGCAATTCGTGCTTATAGGAATGTACTTCCATTAGAGAGTTATATATGTATAGGCAAACTACAGTCAATATTTTCAGTGTTTTAAAATAAGGTCTGACTGGTGTTAATCGTTGTTATCCATGAATAATTCGAATTGATCTCTTTTGACAAATAAGAACCCTTTTGATATTAGTAGCATTTCCCCAAACTGTTATGGCGTAACTTAAATGTTCTTGTAAAGGGCCCAGTCAACTGTCAATCCGTAGCGTAAGTACGAGTATTACGCTCAAGGACATGCTTGCAAAAATTTACTGAGTATTCACACTTACAGTTTTAAATGTGACGTGACTACTTTTGTTTGGAAAATACATGCTCTTCCATCAAAGTTTAACATTTGGAACCAGTGAACGAGAGTCAAGGGCCGAATTGGTCCAAGATCCAAAGTAACGCCTTACATCTTCTCCAAATACTTAAGACGTAAACGCACTGAAAGCATTTTTTGCCAAGAACCTAATAACAATGAACCCAAATACCACCTGTTCATTATTATCTCCCTAAACTACTCAGCAGATTATATTTGTTTTACGGCGCACATTACACCTGCGATGTAATGTTTCCACACACCCCTAGACTCCCAAGGGTGCTATCCGGGGGTACAATGACCCACATCCATTACTTGTATTAATGCTCTTTTACCCAGTAAGTATTAATGCTCCTAAGTATTAATGATTCAGTTATATCTAGGTGTGTGTAGTAAAAATACCTACTTCTACGAAGAATGGAAAGAATCCGCATGATGTCGCTGTGAGTAGGGTATTGTTGCACATTGGGTGCAAGACAAGTCTGCTATTTTTCAAAATGGTAACTGAGGATTAGTACTAGCCTCGTGGAGTGCTTGGTTAGAATTGCACCTCCCTATATCATCCCGTGGGTGTCGTAAGAGGCGACTAAGGGAAAAATACTGGAAGGTGGGCAGCAGCGCCTTCTAGAGAACTGCCAACTTACACTGCGATCTCCAAGACGCCTGCCAAGCGTGGGGATTATGATGAATACCCCCTTAATAGGGGAGGCTGTGTTCGATCCGGCTGCTACAGTACATTACAGTACTAGCAGATTAGCAAACGGGTGACATTTTACAGCATGGTAGTGGTAACTAGCAAGAGCATTCCCCAGGAGGATTAGCGCCAGTCAGGCGTGGTCATAAAACCGAAGCCAAAACCGTTATCAGCTAATTCTTAGTGTTGTCCTGTACTTTGTAAGCGAAAACATGTTTTTTGTGTTGTAGCTGTAGAATATCTAGTAATACATCTGTATAAAAACCACTGTTTTCTGCGTTAGCTTACGTTATATGCTGTATCATTAAATGCTTACATTTCCAGTGTTAAAAAGTCAGATGATGAAAATCGCACCCGCATAAGGTGTACAACACCATCCAAGCAACAAAAATGTCTATAACAAAACATTACAGTGGTTTAGAAATGCTTTCCCTCACTTTACTACCCATCACGGTCTGTCAACTTTGAAAGTTCTATCATGTTTCAAGAAGCTGTACGTCAATATCCCCAAACAGGTTAGCTTATTTAAGACTTGGGATCATGCCAATAACCTTTAGAAGCTGATTGTATACAATCAGCACCTCATCTTTCTCTTGTTTATTATAGTTTATTCATTGTCGAGGAATAAATAAATTATCGTGCTCATTAAGTAAAAATCAATGCATTCGCATGGTTCCAACTGCTAAACTGGAGGTGCTTTTTTATTTCGTTTCTATTTATCTAATAACATTAGAAGTATAAAAAATAAACATTTAATTTCTCACATCTTTTAGATGTATAATAAATTGTTTGAAACATAATAACTCAAAATTTATCAACAAAATGTTGATTCAACGCTACGCTTATTTAAGCCTTTTAGATAGAGCGGCTTTAAACGAAGTTAAAAGTAAAACTTCTTAGTCTACCTACAAAATATCATAGAGATCACATCAATCCTGAAAGCTATTTTCGAACAAACGTACAAATGCTCAGGCCCAAAACTTCTCTCGCTTCGCCCCATCAATAATAATTAAAGATGAAACAAAGCAGACTGCCTTCATTTTTACAGTACAATTGGTAACAATGTTACATTAAAATAAGTTAATTTTTCGTGTCCCTAATTTGATATTCCCCCTCTAGACTGAGCTTCGAGTTTAATAATAAATTCGGAGTATGATTCGCGTTCTTAATGGCAGTAATTAAGATTACAATATTTCGACAGATTTTGAGGCATAGCTTTATGAATTTTGCGGTACAGCTACATTTTCTCGACCTTCAGTAAATGAGACGATCGATGATTGTATATATATATATATATATACTAGCTGATCCAACAAACGTTGTTTTGCTAGGCAAATAAAAAGGAAAAAAAGGTTTACTAAACCTATTTGAAAAATAGATTACGTCCTATTCTCAGACCTACTCTTACATACACACAAAACTTTATAGGAATCAGCCATGCAGTTTCGGAGGAGTTTTGTTACAAAAACGTGGACATGAGAATTTTATATATTAGAATAATCATTTAAGTTGATCCGTAGAATACCCGACTGATATAAATACCAGCCTTTTCTAAAGTAATATTATTAAGAGAAAGTATTTGATTGTTTTAGTGAATAATATGTAATAGTAAATACTTGTGAATAAGTTAGATAGTTCCGACTACAGTTTCTACCACATTCGGTGGTCTTTTTCAAGGAGAGCTCGGGACGCCCGCGTTGACGTCTCGCTTAACACAGAATGCACCGAATTTGGTTGAAACTATAGTCAGAGTTATGTGACTTATATTGAGTTACCCCGTATTATTTACTATAATTAGTGAAAACCACGTTAGTTTTTAAATTATTTGATTTTTGTTTGCATTGAATAGGCTCGGAAACTCCTGGACCGATTTCAATGTTTGAAAAGTACAGCTTAAAGACAAAAATTTAATTTATTACCACGAACCAGCCCCAACTCAGCATAATGCTGGTTGCGGACAACCAGCGCTGGTCTTCCGTTGAGACTAGGGGTGACATCACGGACGTAACAGCATATAAAAGTGCATATAAAAAAAATTATAAAACATGAGCTGGCCAAAAATGTATAACAAGAAAATGAAAATCAATTAAAATGAGGATAATAATACTATGAAGGTGTTCTGTATGTTGTACGAGTTACAATAACAATCATAAATTTAATAAATAAAGTTTTTTTTTATGCCTGATAGGTTAGCCTTTGACCACTATCTCACCTGATGGTAAGTGATGATGTGGTCGAAGATGTGGTTCACAGGCTAACCTATAATAAAAAAATAAACTAGAATTACTGGCTCTCAAGGACAGCTGCCGAAACACACCGTTAGGTGCTTGGCGACCGATTTTCAACTTGAGGGTGATAGCTAACCAGGCGGGCATTCGCAAAGTGCCCTTCCACCATGCAAGATTATATATAGTATTTATATATAGGTATATATATTCACTAAACAGCACTGGTATCATTTACATGAAGGGCATCACTTTTTGGTGCTGAAATATAACTTAATTAATATAATTTAACTCTTTAATATATTTCTAAAACTACACACACCTTGCAAGTTCCTAATTGGCGGTGGAATGTTTTTCCAGCACTAAGAGCATACGTTATAAAACTCTTACAGCATGCGACATTTCAGTGACATAGATATGGAACTAAAGTAGGTATAGTAGGTTGTTATATGAAATATACCTATTTAGGCACGAAATAGTCCTAGAGTTATCCAGGCGCAGAGTATTTCACCCGAGGTAAACACTCTACTTTTCATTTCGAATAAGAGGAAACCAAATGAAAACCTAACTATTTAAACAAATAATATTTGATCAATTTCATTATAATTTAATGAAAGGTAAATAATAAATAAATAAATAAGTTTATTGACAATTTTTTGGAATTTACATACATATTGGATATAGTTTGTAGTAAAATGCACTTAAAACGAGTATACAAGTTGTAAAAACTATCTAATTGGATCGTTGATGCCTGTTGTAGTTATAAACTGTGTTACAGTCATCAGCGCCCTCCGACTGGAAATGACCTAAGTACATAATTTAAATTGTATGTTCAATTAGATTTATATAAACATAAATAAACTATATAATATATGATCATTAAATGAATCACAAATTTTTAAATAATATTGCGCATACTAAGTAAATTGGGTGTGTAAGTGTGAATGGAGAATGTGAGTGTTATGAAAGTGATATGAGGGTGTGTGTGTTGTAAGAGATTTCATGTTTATTTATTTATATAACAGCCTTTAGAAGATTTTCCGTTTCCGAGTAAGTTAGTTGTAAAAGATACCTTGTAGTGACACATTTAACTTGAAATGACGATAGCGGGTAAATATGGAGCTGGACGTTTAATTTATTGTAAAGCCGGCTACTTGTTGTAAAATGTCTACCAGCTAGAAGACAATTGTACGAAAATATGGGACATACACGATTACGCCTTCGATGGTTTTGATCCTTACGACGATCATATGTTATGGTTTTGTGCTTACGGAGTATTGCATTGAGAATGTAGAGTTGTCGCACCGTTAGAAGCTCGACATCTTTGTACAAAAGCGTCGTGGGATATAAAATCGGCTTTTTAATAATTACTTTGAGCACTGCTCTTTGAGCCCGTTCTAATTGCAATAATAGAGTAGTGCAGGCAGTTCCCCATGTAGTGGAACAATAGGTAAGGATAGATTGGGCAAGCGAAATGTAAACAACCTTTAAGGTTTCTATACTGGCTGCAGCTCTGAGCTTTTTAAAAACGTAGATTAATTTACGTGTCCTCGATGAGAGCGTGTCAATTTGAGCTTTCCAGTTTAAAAGGTTGTCTACCTTAACCCTCAGATATGTAACTGATTCAGTTCTTAATAGCGTCCGTCGGATAGTCACATGAAGCGGAATGAGATGATTGACAATTGCTATGAGCCACTATAGAAAATAATTCTATAGTGGCTCATCAGGTTTTTTTTCTGATAGGCTAGCTTTTGACCTCTAACTCACCTGATGGTAAGTGATGATGTAGTCAAAGATGTTGTTCAGGCTAACCCACAGTTACTGGCTCTCAAGGACAGATGCTGGAACACACCGTTAGGTGCTCGGCGACAGATTTTATAGATGAGGGTGGTAGCTAGACAGGCGGGCATTCGCAAAATGCCCTACCACCATGCTGTAACGGCTGCCACCGTAAGACAACAAGCGGGACCGACGGCTTAACGTGTCCTCCAAAGCATGGAAGCCCCATCCAACTCCTGACTGCGGCAGACGTTGCTTAACTTTGCTGACTAAGGCGTCACTATCTATGGTATTGCCGCACTAATATGCGATATTGTAGGTTTTTTTAATGTCAGACTGAAGTCGTAGGATGAAGGGACCTCGTTTTGCATACGAATGAATGAAACAAAACTATAGTGAATTCTCTAAAATTTATTTTTACATAAATTAGCTTTTTTAAAACGGTGAATATTTTTTTTACTGTATCTAGATACGATTTACTATACAGACATAAAACTTTGTAAAGCGAAATGTTAGTGCTAGATTATTATTTTTTTCTATCGAGAAATATTTTGGTATTGTGTTTTCAGATCAGGCATAGTATTAGTCATATTCTCTAAAATATAATATATTATACAGGGTTATTGGTAAAATGCTAACAATTTCTTAGGGTTGACTTCTGGTAGTTCTAACTAAAATTTTCTGATGTTTATTTTTATATATAAAATGAAAAATATGAAATAATAAATTACAGGCACAAGATACTTTTAATATCAGGTGGTCCTCGTGCTTATTCCGTCAAATACACATAAAAAAATCCAACAAAAATATTTGAAAATAAAATTTCTTCTCAATTTTTTGTTAGGACTAGCAGAAGTCAAACCTATAAGGTTTTTAGCATTTTACCAATAAACCTGTTTATCTCTTTCTAAAAAAATGCTCGAAATTTGCTTTATCTTCGCTTCGCTTGTACTCTTCCTAAACATAGCCTTAGGTAGAGAGCGAGAAAATAACCATTTTTTTTAAAGAAGAGAGTTATTGCTAGATTACTTGAAAACTAAATATCGGGTGTTAAAATGGGCTTGTAAATATTAATAAAATCGTTTAATTTCACAGTTAAACACTAGTTCGGAACAAGGCAATTTCAGTCATCAAAGTGATGGTTTACTACCCCAAATAACGTTATAACCAGCATTTTCAAACTCATTCCGAATCCTTACTTACCCGGGGCGTTATTCGCGGAATGTCTTTGAAATCGCGTTAAATCCAATTTAAATATTCAACAGGTCTTAGTTGACGGAGCGGAGTGGAATATTTCGCACATTTTACACGACGAGCATAATCTTTGTTAATACTATAATATTGGGACTAAGTAGGTGTCAGTCGTTAAGCCCTTAAAGATATTCGAAAGCATGCCGGAGGCGTAAATGTAGTCATGGATAGATGAAATAAAGCTTAAAAGTGTCTCAAAACATCTTAAAGCGTGTCTCCTACAAATGTTTTTCCCGAGACATTACGCAAAACATGAAACTTTTGTTTACAGTCGAAGCAAAATGTTGTTTTAATGTTGTTCCCCGCCAGGTCTGGCTCACTCCACAATGTACACAAACACAGGAACAAAGCTACAAATACATCGAAGTATCCGTCCAGACGGGATTATTTTACGATGCGTGCCGCATTAGAAGAGATCACAGCTATGCGCGAAAAAAAGCCTAAAAATATAAATAACAGGTACTCCGTGCTTTGCGAGCTGAAGTTCACTTTAGTTGCTTTCTAGAGACTTTAGCTGGAGTCGCTTCTTCGCTGTGTTAAAATCGCAAATTCAAATTATTTTTATTGCATTAACACAGGTTATATACAAAAAATGGTCATATAAATTGGGTGAGCGCTGTGGTATACTATTAAGGTGTGCAACAAATCATATTTTTGACTATAGTAAATTATATTATACAATATTAACCTCAATCACTGGAAATTACAATAATTAAATTATATAAAAGGATATTGATATTGTGTCAGTGAAATAAAATAATAATAATAATATGTCAAAATGTATCATTTAAAAAGTCATTTACTGTGTAGTAGCATTTTGCAGTCAGTATATTTTTTAATGTCCTTTTAAATAAATTATGATTCATGTCTCTAATATATTTTGGTACTTTATCATAAATATTAGGTGCCATTCCTAATATCCCTTTGCGCAACATCTTGCTTTTGCCTGGATATATAGACAATTTTAAATTATCTCGTCTATTACGCGTGACGGCATCTGATTCTTTTAAGAATAAATCAGGATTGATTCTTACAAACATTGCTACTTCAAAAATGTAAAGTGATGGAAGTGTCAGAATTTTATATTTTTTAATGCAATGTTCTCTACTTTCACATAATCAATATTTGTACTTCTATTTTATTTTTACCTTCCTTTTATTTTTTTATCTACATATACACTTCAATTATAAGGAGGAAAGATATATCTTTTTATGTAACGAATTAACTTAGAAACTACTGGACCAAAAATTTGTTCACCATTAGAATCCTACATACAGAAATTTCCCGTAGGGTGCCGGGTCAGAATTGACCCTCCCCATATCATCCCGTTGGTGTCGTAAGAGGCGACTTAGGGGAAAATACTGGAAGATGGGCCGCAGCGCCTTCTAAAGAACTGCCAACTTACACTGCAATCCCCAAGACACCTGCCAAGCCTGTGGGTTATCCCAAATACCCCCTTAATAGGGAAGGCTGTGTTCAGCAGTGGACGATCTGGCTGTTACGGATACAAAATTTTGTTTGATTTTGTTACTTACCCGCGCGATGCCGGTGTGGGCCGCTAGTTATTACTACTTAATATGGATTTACTATAATATGTTTCGAATTATCTCTTTCCTCTATTAAGCCTATGGTATTGACCATGTTCAATAACTTATATATATATATATATATATATATATATATATATATATATATAACTTGAAGTTTTAATCTCAATGGAGCAAGGAAACATTTAACTTGCAATCGGGTTTTTTACCTTTTTAATTAACTAATACATGTTTGATATAAGTAGTAATAGTTACTGTATATCCATGAATATGCAGCGGTCTGTACCCACATTTCGCAGACGTGATTTGATCTCTTGTGATAAGGGGGGCCTACTGCCATCTTTGGGAATGTATTGCGATGCGGTGAAATGACTCAGGAGAAGATTTTATCGAGCACAGTTTGCTGCTGGGTTTCATTGATATGAAAAAACCCTTAATTGCTTTTTCAAGAGGTGAATCTCTTGGTAACTAGAGCTAAAACAAATTAACTACACGCAAAAGACACCTTGATTTTGTAAAAGAAACTGATTGTACTTTTTTGATGGACACTTATGAGAAACACCATAAAGTTCATGATCAAATTGGTGTTTTGTCATCCAGACCGGATATTTCTATATTAAAAAATTCTTATACTCCTAGAACTTACTGTTCCATGGGAAACAAATATACCTAAAAACCACTCAATAAAAACGAATACATATTTATTGTTAAAATATTTATTTTTATATATGTCTTAAGATATGAATTAACTAAAATCGGTTATGTAAAAATGTATAATGTAGAAGTCGGAGCAAGGGGTGTACCAGTTAAATCCCTCTGTAACCAACTAAATGACCTTGGCCTGTACAACCATAGCTTCCATTCTAAAACGCGTATCGTAATATGCATTGGTAGGATTTTACCGAATTTGGTATTAGGCAGAGGAGGCTCGAGGATTGGATAGGCTCGAGCATTGTATAATATCGTAAACTATTCCATGGGTTTTAATTCCCAGGCACTTGAGACTTGAACCTCTTTCTTCCTCTGCAACGCGATGGACTTGCCACCCGCACGTTGAATCCATGGATTACTAAGTAATTCATCCCTTTAGTATGAAACTGTGGAACGTCTTATATATACCAACTCGTAGAGTGCAATGTTATGTTGGGGAACGAATTCTCGTCCTCAGAGAAAAGGCAAGCGATACAAATTAAAGAAACTCTCACAGACAGAACCAAAATGAGAAACCTGTTCCGCTCACGCCAGTCGTTTATAAAACAAATAACCACAAAACATCCAAGAACTCCTTTGATTCATTGAATCCGTCCATTCTTCTACAAACACACATAAAGACAGTCTCTACATGTTAGCTACGTATACAGCGTGGTAAGGAATTCTCGCCAGCAGAGCAATATGTACGATTTATTTGTAGGTGCTTGCATTCTCAACACAAATTAAATTTACCTTGAGACCTCGTTCACACTACGAAAACTAAAGTACCGTGCTAAAGTGACGTGCGACTATTTAAACATTTTGGACTAGATAATAGAAATGTGACACGGAACATAATTAAAATAACTGATATACACACAACTGAATACATAAACGGGACTGTTAATACGGTGTGTTTTTTATAAAGTAATATCAAACCCGTTCATTGCAACAGAAGCAATAATTTTCTGCTCCCCATTTTCAGGTTATAACAAACGTTTGGATATTTTCTATGTTGAATTTGTTACTTGACGAAAAACAGAGCCTGCTAAAATACGGAATTGCCCTCAGCCGACATAAGAAAATAATATCTGATACTTGCCCTCCTTTGGAATGCTTTCGTACAACGAAACACGATACACGCTTTGAGTATGAAGATATTATACAGCTCGTCTTCCGCCTATTTTACAGCAACAAAAACCCTTCTAGTCGAAATGGCATGCAGCTCAGACAGTGCATTTTTACATGATTGCCCAAATAGGAGAGTTATGTTTTCAGGGTTCATGTTTGTATGTATGTTTGTGAGTTTCTTTATTCCACCATAATTTCTTAACGGCTTAACCGATTTTAATGTATGAGATATCCTTAGATTAGATTCGTCTTGAAAGCGCAAGTGACACTAGCTACATAAAAATAATAATATACAAACTAGCGCATTTTAGACTCCTAAATATGATATAAAAAAAACAAATACCACTTGCAAATAAAATTTTATTAAAATATACGAAAAAATAATAAATTTAATATATTTATATGATTTGGAGAACACTCCAAATTTATATGATAAATTAATAATAATATAATAAAAAACGTTAAGTTTCAGTCAAATTCGATTATTTTCACGTGATTTCCATTATGACTATCACCAAAATATTCAAATATTTCTGAGTTTTAATATTATCAACTATCACTTTGATTGAAATCGGTAACTAAGATATTTTTTTATGGATTCTTATAAGTCGCAACGTGATATTTATAAAGTCACATAGTGTGAACAAGCTATCTTCAGTTCATTGCAGTCTCGCGTGCTCTCTACCAAACACGAAGTGATACGGTCTGCTTGTGGAATTTATTGGGAATCCGAAGAAATCACGGCTAACTGCGCTATTTTGTTAGGAGCCTCGGAATGATGTGAGCTTTTCTTGGTGTTGGTGCTTTTATTAACACTCGACGGTAAAATACAGGTTTTATTGAGTATTACTTGTTTGTTCACTTCACATCACCTTTAGACAGTTAAATTATACGAATGGACAAATGGATCACATTCCCATGGTAGCTTAGATTGGCAAAGTATATCTCGGTGCCCAGGGATGGACGTGAATTGAATCCCACTTGTAGTTAAAATGTACCCCCTCATTTTAATTACACGACTGCCAACAAACAGAGTGTTATGTTTTCTTGGTTCATGTATGTATGTTTGTTAATTTTCTTTTTCCACCATAACTTCTAAACGGCGTAACCGATTTTAATGTATGATATATTATAAGATTCGTCTTGAAAGCGCGGGTGACGCTAGGTACATAAAAAGTAAAAAAAAGCAAATGGCGCGTTTACGACGCTATATGGTCAGTAAAAAAAAAAACTCCCAAAACCTTCGAATGGGGTATCAAAATGAAGGGCTTTAAGAAACGATTCCATAAATATATAACTTGCAGTTTTAATTTCAATGGAACAATAAAACGCTTAACAAAAATGTATATATGCAGTCGGGTTTTAAATTTTTAATTAATTTATACTTGTTTAGTTATCATTTTCGCTTAGCAAGCATTATATTCCCTATTCTTTATCTGGGATATGACGTAAGTAGTTTACATTTGATAAATTTGAACATTTATGAAAATCCCAACCTCAATCACATTCTTAATTAATGAGTCAAAAATATAAATATGGGAAAGGTTTTTTATATACTAGTACTTTAACACGAAAAACGGGGTCAAAATAATGCCAAGATAAAGATTTTTCATGTCAGGTTCAGATCAGTATAGATAATGACCGACATCCTTTCAATGTTTTATTATAAAAACTAACGTGGTTTTCACTCATTTTAGTAAATAATACGGGATATTACTTATATTATTCCTTTCAATGTGTTCTTGTGCTTCCAATGTACATGTCACCAACCCCGCTTAAGTTGGATAGTATAAAGATGATGATTATTTACTGTTTACAAACAGGCCAAACACGGAAATGCTCATACTTGCAACGCTGTATGGGATGGTTTTTATATACTTTAACAGGAAAACCGGGTAAAAATAATGTCATGGTAAAGATTTTTCATGTCACGTCCAGATCAGTATAGATAGTGATTCTTGCGTCTCTATACATGGTATTAGTTGGTTAGTATAAAGATTATTATTGTGTCCCGTGGGGTGCCGGGTCAGAATTGCATCTCCCCATATCATCCCGTGGGTGTCGGTAAGAGGCGACAAAGGGAAAAATACTGGAAGGTGTGCGGCAGTGCCTTCTAAAGAACTGCCAACTTACACTGCGGTCCCCAAGACGCCTGCCAAGCGTGGGGATTATGGCAAATACCCCCTTAATAGGAGAGGCTGTGTTGTGTGGCAGCAGTGGACGATCCGGCTGTTACAGATACATAGATAAAGATTATTATTTACTGTTTATAAACAGGTTGATCGTGAAAAAGCTCATACTGCAACGCTTTCATCGATTGCGATCAGCTCATTTTCTTAAAACACGTACCTACTTATTGGATGATCGGAGGACTAGCGATGTTTATCAACAAGTACTTTGATTTTATGGTATTACTTGGAAAATCACAACGTTAGAACGCGATGAGACTGCGATTATGAGTATAAGTATATGTATATTGGAGATGGGTGTAAGTGTAGACTGGTCAAACACGCAGACAATCTTGATCCTTACAGTCCTAAAATTAGTAGCTGGTTACTGGCCAGTACAAAAAAAAACAAATAATCTAATGTTCTTACGCCAATAGCAATCACACACAAAAATAAGAAAAATCAAAAAAAAAAATTAACCGTCTTCGACACTCAAAAGTTTGAAATACCTTCTTGAAGTCGATATCATGATAGTTAAATTTTAGTTATTTCAAAATTTTGAGTGTTGAAGTCGGTTCCATTTTTAATTAAAAAATCATCTCTTTTTTGTGCTATTTATGGGATCGATTGACAATCACTGGCAATGGCTATATCATCAAGACATGAAAAAAAAAACAGTTCTCAGAGCGTAACTCATAAACGTTTTCACCGATTTTGATGAAATTTAAATGGGACCACACGGGAAGCACCAGCTTTCAAATAAAATAGAATCATCAAAATCGCTTCACCCATTCAAAAGTTGTGATGTAACAAACATAAAAAACGTGGCGAATAGAAAATCTCCTCATTTTTTGGAAGTCAGTTAATAACGACGTAAAGCACGACGAATCGTTGGTTAATAAATTGTTGGTTACATTATAAGTTAACTAGTTCCATTTTCATATTAGGAATATTGTCTGTCGAATTCAATTTCTCGCAATTTAAGGTATTTCTCAAGTTCATGAACAGTTAATTTTTCACCTTATTATCTCGTGCTTTGTTAACTTATACAAACATAAATATAGAGCACTGCAAGGCAGTGTAGAGTGTGTTGTGTGTAGTGAGACTGCGAAATATAGAAAGAGCTCGGGTGATTTTTTCAGGTACCATATGAAAGTATTGAAAACTCCTCATATCTTCACATTCCGGAGTCACATTTGCGATATACCTCCATGCCGCAGGTCAGCAATCAACTGCTGATAATGGAATCATCGCACACTACCTACTAACGCGTATTTTGTCCTTCCCTAGTTTGGTATAACATATTATTTTTATACTGTTTCCAAGCAGTGGCATCGAAAGGATAACCTGTCATGTTGGTGTCCGGAAACACCGAAACAATGGCATTTAAATTGCATTTAAACAAGCAATTTTAATAGTCACTCTGGTCACATGACATTCTGGGATATGGAAATTCTAGAGTATGGAAATTCTGGAAGTTATAATTTTTATTTTATGCCTGATTGGTTAGCCTTTGACCACTATCTCACCTGATGGTAAGTGATGATGCGGTCGAAGATGTTGTTCAGGCTAACCTAAAATTACTGGCTCTCAAGGACAGCTGCCGGAACACACCGTTAGGTGCTTGGCGACAGATTTTCAACTTGAGGGTGGTAGCTAGCCAGGCGGACATTCGCAAAATGCCCTACCACCATGCTGTAATGACTGCTATCCTAAGACAACAACCTCCAAAGCACGGAAGCGCTCAGTAGTAATGTCACCAGCGGTCACCCATCCAACTCCTGACCGAGGCGGACGTTGCTTAACTTTGCTGATCGTTTCAGAATGGCTAAGCAAACTTCGCTACGAGCGCTTCAATACATTTTGGGATATAGACAACACTCAAAGACATTTTAGATTTTTTGTTTTCAAGATTCATTATTGCTTCTTTACAATAGAAGATGTTATATAGCCACAGCAACATTAGAAGAGGAAGGAATGTCTGAATCATTTTATATTTCAACATTAAATCTACTTTTCCATATAGATATTCATATAATAAATGATGTGCCCAAGAGATTATTTTTTATTTTTTGTATTTATTAAGGATTCGACCCGCGTCCTCCGTATTCGCGCCGAATACCTAGTCCTCTCGGCCACCGGTACCTTACTCTTTCGAGTCGAAACTTTTTACTACAATTGTATTACTTTAACCGTCATAAGGGACGGTGCGTGGTCATTAACCAGACAACTAGACTTCATTTGATGGCATTCAGTCAGATAAAGTCTAGTCTGGTCAAAAAATGTCGTACTACAAGAATTTGTAAAAGTGATTTTCGCTTAGCACGCTTGTAATCATATTTAGATATCATTGTAATAGGCTGGAGTAGGTAAACAAGTTATCTTTAAAGAACTACACGCTTAACAGCCAAAGTAACAATACAAATTGTTACCCAAAAAACCTTCCCAGTCACCCCCTGAGTCATTACTTTCCCCGTTACAGGAGACCATTACCAGCGACCAACGGGACATGAATATTTAACGGACCTCCTGAATATACAAGTTTTTCCTTCCCTTTATTATTATCCGATGGTAATTAACAAGAGAAATTCAGTTTTCCGTTATGAATTATTTTTTACGTATATTTTTGATATATTTCGGTGACAAGGGAACGATAATTAGAATGTTAGTATAATTAGGTTGAATAAATTAGTAACCTATTTTAAAAGGTTTATTTGTCCACCCAACAATTTTCAGAAAGTAGGTCGTATTTATCTCAAAATGTGGAAAGTAAATTGGATTTTCCGCTCTGGAGCGTCACCTCTTTGCCCAACAGCGACCACTATTTTTGGCGAATCACAGTTATTTTACGTCAATGGTAACCTCAACGGGTACGAGTACCTATGTGTATATTTTCCTCCTCTGAAAGTCGGGAAAGATGAGGTTATATTTTATGACAATAATAAACAATAAATTAATTTTAGTAAACATAAAACCTGGACTCATAAGTTTCCTTGTATAAATCAGTACTAATATTATAAATGCGAAAGTAACTCTGTCTGTCTGTCTGTCTGTCTGTCTGTCTGTTACGCTTTCACGCCAAAACTACTGGACCGATTTGAATGAAATTTGGTATGGAGATAGTTTGAGACCCGGGAAAAAACATAGGATAGTTTTTATCCGACTGCGCAAAAAGAGGTTAATGTTTTCGCGCGATAACCGACATACGCGCGGGCGGAGCCGCGCCCGGAAAGCTAGTACGTTATAAAAAAATACGATTTAGCAACTTTTTAAACGTTTTAGGTTTACACCTAAAACGTTTAAAAAGTTGCTAAATCGTATTTTTTTATGAAAATTAACAGGTTGTATTAACTTGTTTAAAGTAATTAAGAGGCCGTTCTCGTATTTGACTCATTTCGGTCAATTTTGCTTTGTGATTGTAAGAATGTGATACAATATATTAGTAATTTTATTTATGGTTTGGTTAGTACAACTCTTTATCTTGCATGTAGCGCGAATGTTTTTTTTCAATTAGCTCCTAAATTCAAAAGTCTACAATATCCAATACACTTTTTCCAATATATTACGTTTGAGTGAAGTTTGATTATCGATTCAGAAAAAACTACAAGATATATTGACTATAAAAAAATATTAGTTACAACAGCACATAACGTTTTTGCATATGTGTTGACTACTTTTTCAAGTTCCATATAAAAAATACCAAAAAAAAAAGTTGAAATCATGTTATTCTACGAAACATTTAAGACAAATATGTTTTTTTTTAATTATTTGATAATATTTTAAGAAATTAAAAAATAACACATTAATCTTCAGTTATTTAATAAAAACCAAATTTCATTTTTAGAAAAAGTAATTTTTTAGTATAGAAAATAAATCTTACTCACTAATTTAGAAGCTAATTGAAAAAAACATTACGCGCTACATGTAAGATAAAGAGTTGTACTAACCAAACCATCAATAAAATTACTAATATATTGTATCACATTCTTACAATCACGAAGCAAAATTGTCCGAAATGAGTCAAATACGAGAACGGCCTCTTAATCCTTCGAAATATATAACCTTCAAGTATTTCAATAATGTTCATGTACACATTATTAAAATATTTAAGGGGATCACCGTAGTGAAATGCGCACTTTTGGAATCTTCTTGTACTGAAACTATGAGTTCAAAATGTGCGAAAAAAATATATCATATTCTTTAATTCTTTATTGAGTGAATTATTTGATTAGTTTTTATTGAAACCAATTAGTTCTTCTGTAATAAATTGTAATCGACGACCCTTTTTAGATTGTTTTTTATTAATTTAAGAGGCATAGTTGAATTAAATGCAATGATTCTTTTTTTTTAAAATAGCTTATACTATACTCTAATGAACTACTTACTTACTTGTGTTGAAAACATTTTTATGAATTTTTGCCACAAAATTCTTTGATCGCGAGAAGAAATCGCAACGAAAATCAGTCTGCCCGCAGCGCTCGGGCCGTTTGGACGTGGGATCTGTGCCGTTCGTTACGCCATCATTTTTGTCCATTTATTTTACGAAATATTACAATATTTTTTTACCATACGTTTATTTGGAACTCATAAATTATTGAAACGCAAGTAAAACATTTATTGGGGAAGTACTTTTGTTTATATTGATTTATAAAATCTTTATAATAACTTTTTTGGGCGAGTTGATTAAAGTTCAGACACGGCATTGTTAATTCCTATTTTAGTAGGTATCTAGATTTTTAACCCTTGGTAAAATATTTCATTTTGTTATTATTAGGTTACTGTACAATTAAATGAGAACCTATTCCCAATGCCCTTAACACACTTTTCGAGACGACCAACTACTTTCTAGGTATTTATATATCCAATCATTCAAATAAAGGGAACTTACCTATATCTCTTTTATCTCTTTGACTTTAACAGTTAAATACTTAGTAGTGACTCCGCTGTTCTTTCGTACTACCTCTAAAAGCATGTACCCGTAACGTTTGAACCGTTACTTCTGTAGATAGTTTCATTTTCATAGCAAAAGTGATAATGTGTACTATTATTATAATTTTATTTAATATATTTTAATAAGTGGGGTTCCTCAGGCAAAGTGACCCAGTACAATTCTTCTCGTACAACTTTTAATGGCAGCAGTCGAATGAGACTTGACAAAAACCAAAATGACATATCCAAGATGGCAGGTAAAATTCAAGTTGCTCCGATCCGTCTAAAAATCAATATCTGGGTGGTTTTAGGCGTCGTTATTCCGAATTCAGAATTTATTTTTCCATGACATCATTTTTTAATAAGGCCGCCATACATAGATGTTTTGAAACCATTGACTTAAATTGTTCTATGGGAAGGAGTCATGGGGAAAGAAAGTATTCTAAACTGAAAATAACAAAGTGCTTTTCGTGATATGATAATAATGGGAAATCTGAAGTAAAGCTGAGCTTCAGTGTGATCGGAGTACTTTGTATGGGGGCTATCTTGAATTCCAACATTCTGAATTTGCCCTACGAACTTTTCTTATTCATCATACTACATTTAGAGCACGGATAGTGCGTGAGTTCAAAGGGCGAGTGCAAGGCGAGGCTGCAAACCGATTCGTGTGAGTGACTTGCGAGGCCGAAGGCTGAGGTCTGACTTGGGAGTATTTTCCATATTTTCAACTGGTCTCCATGATGAATGGCCGCGATAACCGAAGCACCTACGAGTGGGGTTCTTTAACCATTGTGACTCAGAAACTTGGTACGATTCTGCCTGTACCACTTTTAGTAGCGGTAGGGTGAATTGGCGGTTCCATTACAGTTATCTTTTGTATTGGAATTATACTTCTATTAAAATTTTGAACTTTTATTTTATTATTATTTGTATTTATTATGTTATCTCATAAATAAACTCTTAAATTGCAAAATGACTTTCTATAACTGAAATTATACCTATGCATAATATTTATTTATCTATAGATATATAGAAATATGATCAAGAGTAAAATTGCAAGTTTCTGTTTTAGAGTTGGTAAGTATATGACAGTAACCCAGTGGTTGGTGCGGATAACGTCCTATAAGTTCAAGTACATATTTAATATGACGAGTAGGATATATTGTGCTGTTTTTGGTTGCATGTATTCGTCCAAACCAAACATATTAATTGTAAAATAGCTGCAGGTATCTATAACTAAGTAAAACATATTCCCTATTCTCCACCTTGTCCATGTTTGCAAAAACAATTTTTGATTAAGCTTTATACTTTAAAATTCAATAATAAAGCATTTCGTACGTTTCAGTCGAGGTGCAAATATTTTTTACTACCAATCCAAAACAACACGCATTTTTACACACTTTTTATTCAATTTACAAAGTATTTTATCTAACCTAATATAGGTAATAAAGCGGAAAGATTTGATTGTGCATTTGTTTGTTTGCATTGAATAGGCTGAAACTAATGGACCGATTTGAAAAATTCTTTCACCATGAGGATTCAACATTATCCTTGATAAACATAGGCTATAGAAGATTTTCAAAAAGTTAGGTCGTATGTAAACTTCGATAACGTAACATAAAGTGCGAAAAAAATACCAAAATAAATCGTTAGGTATATCGCATACGCTGCGGAAATTATTGAAAATAGAGCCAAGTGATATACTACAATTTTATAGAAGACATCTATAAAAAAGTCCGCAATACTATAAGTCTAACTATTACAGTTATGTCACAATAATTGTTTTTTTATATGTTTAATTTATAAGTTATGATTTTTTTGTTAAATAGCCGTGTGAAACCGGAGCGAATCACTAGTTTGCTTTTATAAAAAAAAGTATATTTTCAATCACAAAACAAAATGGAAACACAAAGTAGACAAATGTAATTCAAATGCTTAAGGCGGGCAGCTCTATCGCATGTTTACGTACCGCGCGGCTGTAGGTAGTTATTTTGAGGACAGGGCCGAGTTAAAATACTGTATAGATAATATTACCGTGGTTTCGTACCGCTTCATGAAGTCAAAATACTTTTTTGAGCACAATATTGAGATAATACTTTTGAATTTTAAATTACAACCTCGTTTTATGGACCCTATAATCTCAGCAAACCACAAACCAATTAAGCTCTTACAGGTTCTTACTTGCAAATTCTGTTGATATGCAAGATAGACACCTTTCTACCAAATTTCATGAAGATCGATTCAGGAAATCGAGATTTATTGACGGGGAAATATACACTGCTCAGACCTCCACCGAGACCTCGCTTCGCTTAGTCTATTAAAAATATATCATTACCTACAAGTGATAATATATTTTTACCTTAGAGGTTCGCAGTAACTACAGATAAAAATGTTGTTATCTACACTTCTGTTCTGCCGCTTCTAATAGCGCACGAAACTCTACAATTTTAGCGACGCTATCCGTGGTACGGCGTCTAGTGCCGCCGTGCGACTGAATATTTTTATGAGTTAAAAGTAAACGCCCATTTCTATTAGCTCCGCCCGAATTAGAAATTATTTTGACTACGGTCTTGCCCTTAAGTACGAACATGTACAACACAATAATAACTCAATACTTAAAAGGATGCCAAACCCTGGATCAATAACCTTGCAGAAATACAGCTCTTAAAACTTATTATCTTCCGTAATAGACTTACCTGATCTGGTAGAAACATGATTTGAAAAATCACATGCATAAGCCCTTTAATTTATGAGCGGGTATTGTTGTATTCCTCTGTGGTCGACTGTCAGTACAGGTTCTCAGCATGTGCTAGTTATATTTATTTGATTAATGGCCTGTTTCAGAATGTTCGAGAAAGTTCCGGTTATACTACCCAGAACATATTTATTAAACAAAACACTATATTTGCGTTCCACAGTCATCAATTTACCCTATCCATCGGTTAAAACTTGAAACGCGCTGCATGTATACTGTAATTTTTATCATTCAGTTATTTTATGTGTTGCAAAGCTACCTGAAACTTTATTAGGACATTCTGAAACGGGCCCTAAATATGACAGCTTTTACGTGGCGCAGATGTAATAGCTATAGAGTGTCGAGCAATGTGATATCCGAGGTTCAAGTCCCGCCTCGAGCTTAAATGCAATTCACTGTATGGTGATAGAGCATGTTGCAAAAGCTGGCCTGGCTATCTGCCACTTTCAAGTAGATACAAAATCTGTCGCCAATCACCTAACAGTGTGGTGCGGCAGCTGTCCTTAAGAGCCAATTCCCTCTCCGCATACTTTCCCCGACCACATCATCCCTTACCTACAGGTGAGATTCTGGTGATTTGCTTACCTAACACCTGTAAAAAAAACCTCATTTCTTGAACATGAATAACTTGTAATGTTGTCATATTGATCTATAGTTACTTTGTTCTTACTTCTTAGTAAGGATAAGAATATTTTTGAACTTAATTTCTCTTAGGGGTACCTACTTACTTATTTGCCTAAAGTACTTTTGTAAATAGATTCCTAACTTCTGTAAACATAGCGTATCTCTAAGCATAAAATTAATAATTCCAAGCCTGTAATTCTAAATAACTATAATCTGCATATCATTATCTTCTCTTTCTATCTTCATTACTAAAATTTGTGAGTATAGGGATTATTGCGTTGCTTCTTGCACTATCTATGCTGTTTTTCGGTTATTAAATTATAGTTTCTAGGCCAATGAAATACAATTGGAAGACAGCCACGCATTCATAGAATTGGTATATTCTAGGTATGTGTTACATCACCTGATGTCAGATGAGATAACGTTCAACACTACTCTGTTTATAGTGAAAAAATATACAGTACAGAGTGATATATCTAATAGAAAGACTTGCCTCATTGTCTTTGTCGGCGTCTTTGATGTGTTGGGCGATGAATCGAACGCTTTGTAGAGCAGCCGCCACTTCGGGGGATATGTTGCGAGGGATGAAATTCACGGATTCGGTTACTGTAACAAAAAAGAACATACTTAGACTACACGCTTATAAGAAGTGTAGTCATAAGGCCTGACGAAGTAATTGATAATCAATGGCTTGACTTACAATTTATTCTGTTTCTTTTAGTAAGAAGATGTGATAAGATTTCTAAGATAAAGGTTTTCTTAAATAGGTGGAAATCGGGACTTTTAAATTACACTGACATTATCATTGCACCACCTAATATGTATCAAATTCTAGTAAACTTCAGAAGACACAAAAATTAGCACGTTTTTTAAAGGCCTTGTCACATTGTTTGTAGAATCCGATCCCTATTTTTTATTTGATTAATTCAACAAATTTTTTTTAGATACGGTTTTTCAATCATCAAATAAAAAATGTCACACTAATAAAATGTTAACCGACCAAATTTAAAACTACTTAATTAATTCTTCTCTTAAACAACCAATTTTTTTATTATAACGATTATTTTATTTTGGTTGCTTCTTTAAAGTTAAGAATAGTAACTATCTGATGATAGAAGAACTAGGCCTTAGTGTGTTTTAGTAGTATTATATTAGTTAATGCCAAAAAAACATAATATTATTGCAAAATCAATGCGTAAGATAAGGTAATTTTTCGGAAAACTTGTAACCCGTTTGAGCATTTTCCGATGTTACTCGTAAAAATTGACCTTAGTACTCACCAGAATGTCTCTGATGATGCGCGCTCGCTCCAAGGATGTCATCTTCAGGACCTGGAGACTTGCGGTAGTCTCCATCATCATCAATCTTCGGATTTCCAAAGGCATCGGTCAGGCTATCCCGGCTACTAAAAGAAAGAAAAATTACATTATTTTTCTTATTACTTTCTTGTACAGAGCTATTTAAATCGATACACAAAGTTAGTAAAGTCAATAAAGTCTCTAAAATTTCTATTTAGTGGGTTTGAGAGCCACATGGTGGGTATTTTTAACCGACTTAAAAAAGAAGAGGTTCTCAATTCGTCATTTTTTTATGTTTGTTACCTCAGAACTTTTGACTGGGTAAACCGATTTTGATAATTATTTTTTTATTTGATATCTAATGAGGTCTATGGTGCCGACTTCAACAAGTTATTTCACACTTTTGAGCGTTGAATTCGGTTGAAAAAGGGTTGCCACTCTTGCCTGATCTACAAAATAATTAAATCATAGAGGACTAAATGACAAACAACATGTATATGAAGAATCAGTTAAAACAGTCTACGATACAGTCATAAATCAATTGAATACCATTTTAACTAAAGTCATTTCAGTGCATTTTTCTGAATCACTTTAACAACTACTTGACAAATTTCGATGAATTTAATTGAAGATTTGTAGCCAATAGAGAGCACTTTTAATCAAGCATCAGTTGGTATCAGACAGTCTGTTGGCCATACACCCTAAGTATTTTACATGTATATTCATAATAAAATATGTAAGTTATAGCGAAAATAAAGAAAACCGCTACGTAATGACTTGTATTGGTGACCACAAATGGCATTATAACTGATCACCTCCGTAGTTTGGACGGCACATTAAGCCATTCGTCCCGGTTATGGTCTTTGGATGGCCGTCGTCGTAGCCAAGCGATAAGGCGTTTTGCGAATGCTCGCCTGGCTAGCTATCATTTAAGTCGAAAATCAGTCGCCAAGCACCTAAGTTATCTATCAGAGAACAAGTAGATCACGTGGTACATATATTATGTTAGTACGAATTACTAATACTCTGCCAATTATGAGCTCCTAATACATAAAACAAAAATGTTTTTCTTACAAAAATTGAAGCACGTTGTAGTCTGTGAAATACTCGAGAGGGCTGAATATTTACGCCGCGAGCAAATCGTTAACGAATTACTCCGGGCTCAGTCAATATTCAAAAATGTTGAAAACATTATTGGGCGGTTCGAAGTAAGGTTTTATTTTGTTGTATTCCTTTGATCATAGTCTCTCCTGATGGTAAGTGATGATGTAGTAAAATATGGTAAACAGGTTTGACTTGGAATAGGAATTAATGTAGAATAATGTATGGAGAGATGCTTAACGCATCTGATGATTGCTGTTCATCAAATAATCAATGGTTCGAATCCCATCTGCCGTCAGCCCTCAAGAGAAACATAACTACCCTGTCGATCTAATGAAATGTATGACAGCGCCCGCTAATTATACCCATGCAGGCCTTAGTCGGAGAAGGTGATAATTGTTACTATAAAAACCAGAAGACCGCATGCCACAGAATGGTCACTGCTATCAAAGCAAACCAAATTGAAGGGATTATCGCAGCATCGTAAAAGTCATCAGCGACGACACACCACCTTATGCACCTATATAATCAAATAGCCTAACAATTATACAATAATTAAAAATTAAAAATCCCGACTGAAAATTATTTATTTTCGTTAAGCGTTTTATCGTTCCATTCAAATTAAAACTATAAGTTTTATATATTTATGGAATCTTTTTTTTTTTAATGTTATTGTGACGGGACAAGCTCGAGGCCCACCTGATGTTAAGCGGATAACCTCTGCCTATAACAGATGCATTTCGTCACAAGTCACGAATTGCACTGCGCCCGTCACCTTGAGACATAGTTGTTAAGTCTCATGTGCCTGTAATTTCACTGACTCTCAAGGACTGCTGCCGGAACACACCGTTAGGTGCTTGGCGACAGATTTTATACTTGAGGGTGGTAGCGTGCGAGGCGGGCATTCGCAAAATGCAAATATATTATACTTTAAAATCGGTTAAACCGTTAAGAAGTTATGGTGGAATACATACATGAACCCTGGAAGCATAACTCTCCTTTTTTTTGGCAGTCGTGTAAAAAGGAATTAGTTCTGTGAATTACCCAATCAAAGCGTTCATGTGCAGTGTTGCCATAGAGATCTCTTTCGCCCTAATTTCTCCGTTATTATTAGTTCCCACACGTGACGCCAGGCGGCCGACAGTGCAGAATAATAGTCCATTCCGTTAACGTTATATTTCTGGTCATGCTTTGTTATCGTTATGAGAGGAAGATTGTTTGTTTGTTAGTGAATTCGTGGCAGGGCAGCGTTAATTGTGTTTAGTTTTGTTGGTATTCTTGAGTTACTCTTTGTAATGTGGTGGTGAAGCCGTACGTTTTATACAGGGTTATTGGTAATATGCTAACAACCTCTTAGGATTGACATCTGCTAGTCCTAACAAACATATTGAGATACATTTTTTTTTTGTATTGAAAAAAAAAGTTTATTTTTGTTTTAATGCCTACTCCGAGCCAAAAGCGTTCACCGCGGCAACACTGGACCGCGCCGTGCTCCCTTTGAATAGAGTTTTGAATATTTACTTCGAGCAAAGTATTAAAAAATAGGAAATAATACATTACAGGCACAAGAGACTTTTAACATTAGATCGCCCTCATACATATTTTGCCAAAAACACATAAAAAACACGAAAAAAAAACATAAAAATATGTATCTCAAAATGTTTCTTAGGACTAGCAGATGTCAACCCTAAGAGGTTGTTAGCATAATATTACTAATAACGCTGTATATACCGAGGGCTTGTGCTGACATCTTTATAAGCCTCAACTCCGACGTACGGTTGTATGGACGTATACAGTAGTCTTAAAAATAATAATTACCTAAACTTGGCACTGACTTCAACACTCACAAGTGTGAAATAACTAATCGAAGTCGGTACCACGATAGTTCAAAAGTACCTATTATCACAATACTGTGCACATGGTGCCTTCTTCGACAAGTTATTTCACACTTTCAGTGTTGAAGTCAGTTATATTTTGAGTTAAGACATATTTTTCACCCTTTTAGTGACCGTTGCTACTCACGGGATCAATTGTCATTCACTGTCAATTACTATATCATCAAGATAGGGCAACGCTTTTCAGTTATTCGAATGTACCTCCTCCATTTTTGAAGACGGACATAACAACTAAAGGACCCACACATTTATTTTATTTAAAAATTAAAACCACTCTTTTTCAACATGACTTACAAGTTTCCGAAACTGACTTTTGCTACTAATATGGGTAGAGGTTCCACTTGAAGGTATACTAGTGCTGAGTTTGGTAACTCTGGAGTTATCACAATGATTCTGAGCACTTAATTATGGCCACCGTTTATATCGAGAAACATGGTGCTGACAACGCATAAATAGGTTTGTGAGGAATTCGAGCCTAGGTCAGCAATATATTAGTTATTATATGTTATATGGTATAACAGCACGCAAAGTTTTTCAGGGTTCCGTACTAAAAAATGGGACCATATTACTGAGCTTCTGCTGTCCGTCCGCCCTTTAAAGATCTGTATCGTTAGAACCGTAACAAGTAGCTGATTGAAATCTTAACTGGTATTGGTTCTAGTATAGGAGATTGCCTCACAAATAATAGTAAAAAGTTAAAACTCAAAGGGGTTCCCATAAAAGAAAGGTTTTTTGTTTTTCAGCTATCCTTCAAACAGTAATACTATCGTCAAACTTGGTATGATTATTGTCTAATTAGTAGTTTTAATTTTTTAATTCGTAGTTTCAAATAATAAAACCGTGCAAGTTCGTGTCAGACTGACGATCTCAAACTTCATGAAAAGGTACAGGATTCTTTACAAGTGTTTCTAATAAGTGATGATGCGGTCAAAGATGTTGTTCAGGCTGATTTACAATTATTGGCTTTTAAAGTCGGAACACACTATTAGGTGATTAGCGATATATTTTCTACCTGAATGTGGTAGCTAGCCAGGCAGGCATTCGAAAAAATGCACAGTGACATATTGCAGATTCAGAGATATTTGTGCATACTTAATAATTCCCCCATGGGATAGCGGACCAGATTTGCGCTGGAATAACGTTTACTTAATTGGGATTTATTGTCTCAAGATGGGTTCTGACCGTGAGTGCGATGAAAAAGAAGAAAATTAACGAAATCAAGATTCGTATTTAACCAACTTCAAAAAATGAGGACGTTCTCAATTCCATTTTTTTTTTATTACCTCATAACATCTTGTACTGAATTGAAGATTTTTTACATTCGAAAACAGGTTGCTTGTAATGTAGTCCCATTTAAATTGAGTGACATCTGACGAGAAGTATTTGAGATATCACCAATAATGCGTATTTTTTGGTTAATGTTTTTTTTCTTAATATGTTAATGATCTATATAATGATAATTTGTCATAAAATCTAGGCCAGCTACACACCCCAGCCTTTTCCCTATTTTTCGGCAATTAATTTGACCCTGTAAATCACATAAATACCCTGTTTTACCGCCATGTTCTGTGATAAACTAGACATGATTGAAAAGTGTTTAATATAAAAGAAAATTAAAGAAGTCGAGATATACTCTTTCGTAAAATTTAAAGTCAAAAAATACTTGAATCGGACTCAACTTTGGAGGAGAAAACAGAATAAAATCCAAAACGTAAATTTCACGAATTTTCATTATAATCTCACGCATACTTTCCTCAAACTATTAATAACTTAACAAGTTAGGAAAATATAAGAGTATTTTCATCAATAACCGTTATAAATTAGCTCAGTTTTTGTAACCACAGATCGGCATGGCGCATGACGCTGGCATCGGTATAATGCACCGACAAATTAACGGCTGGTCGGACCCGGTTTGGTATTATCGGGATTTGTTCGAATGATACGGTGTTACCATATTATACGGTTTTACACGGACTGTATGTGTTGTGGTTTAGCATAGTTTTTAGTAATATTTTTGCTTTGCACTGTGAGGTAATAAGTAATAACTGTTTTATATGAGTATTTTTGCAGCGCTTACAGCGGAACCTGCATTTCTGAACAACTAGGTTGAGGAGGCAATGCAGATCAATTAGGAGCTTGTAACAAAAAATATTTACCAAAAAATGGAACCGACTTCAACGCCCAAAAGTGTGAAATAACTTGTTGAAGTCGGTACCATGATAGTTCAAAAGTACCTATTATCACAATATTAAGCGCATGGTACCGACTTAGACAAGTTATTCCACACTTTTGGGTGTTGCAGTCGGTTCCATTTTTTGGTAAAAAAAAAATTTCACACTTTTTATTGACCCTTTCTACTAACCGGATCGAGTATCATTCATTCATTGTTAACGACTATATCATCAAGATAGGTAAAAATTTTCAGTTATTTTAGTGTAACTCAAAAACGGCTTGACCGATTTTGATGAAACTTAAATGGGACCAAACAACAAGTATCGCCTTTCAAACAAAAAAAGAATTTTCAAAATCGAATAACCCAGTCGATAGTTCTGAGGTAACAAACATAAAAAAAGAATACAGACGAATTGAGAACCTTTTTTGCATGTCGGTTAAAAATTAAAAAGGGAAGAAAGGTTCTTCAGTGATTACCACATTACACCGGAAGACGTAGTGATAGTAGGCCCCCTACTAGGTTACTGACAACAACATAAAATTCTCGGGTAGCCAATGGTTATAAGCGGGTTATAGCCGTTCTTTTTGACGTTATATAGGGAAGGCTTTGTTCAACAATATTTCTGCTGATGATGATAATCATGATGAACAGAAAATAGAACAAAACCATTTATTAAACAAAATTCTATTTCAATACGCGCTGCGCGTGGCGACTACAGGCTGTTGTTTGTCCTAAAAGTGCGAAAATGGGAAAAAATAATACTTTCAAATGGACGCGGTTGTCCGTTTTGTTAATTATTAGCACAAGCGTAACTTAGATCTGAAAATTCATCACTGTTGATGACGAGTCCCAAAAAATATTTTGAAAACAGCCGCATTATAATTTTTTTTACGGGCACATGAGACTTAACAACTGTATGTCTCAGTGTTGGACGCAATGCAGTTCGTCCCCTATAATTAAATGCACCTGTTATTTAAAAATTTCTACTTGAGGGTGGTTGCTAGCCAGGCGGGCATTCGCAAAATCCCTTCCACCATGCGGTGTAGCACAACCCCGCGGCTGGATTCGAACCTGCTGCGCGGCAGTCCATAGCCAATGCCACTGAACCATCACTGCTTTGAACCACTCCAATATTCTGTCATCTTAATGCGTGTGATACTGTGTATATTAGAAAATTTATGATAAGTACTTTGGCAAACATTTGCACCAAAAACCCTTGTACTGGTGCGGTTACGTAACCACAGATTGGCATGGCTCCGGCATCGGTATGATGTAATGGATCGGCTCGGTAGTATAGGGATTCAAACGGTACGGTGTAGTCATTTTGCGTTTTTCCGCGGACTGTTTATTAGGTCATGTGTCACTTTAGTAGACGCGTGTGGGAATACTTATTATTTCTAATCTCTATACGACTACAATTATTTTTGATAAAGGGTATATTTTAGACGAACGCTCTCATACAAAACGCAGCTCCAATCTCATTTTAATAATAGCGAATCAATGATTTTTTACCTACGTAATCACTACCCTAATATCAAGGTTTGTGGTGCAGCAGATTTTCATTAAATTATACAGTTTTGAAATTACACTAGCTCAAAAACTCGAATTTTATAGATAAAAGAAAGACCCAACTATAAGCATCTCTTTCAAGAAAAATAAGCATGTTTTTAATATTTCTATTGCACCACAAACATGAGGAATATAATGAACTTTCTATAATGGGAAGTTATTTATACATGTGTACTATACTTTTTAAATAAGTCTGGAGCTACGAATAACGGGCTCAAACTCCTAAAAACGAGTGCTATATACTAAATGCTATATAATAAAAAAAAATTATTAGTCCAAAAGAAAAAGGATTTAAGCCAGAAACGATAGGTTTAATATTACACTATATTTACATGCGAGTTTTTTTTTAATAACAAGTTGAGTTTATATAAAAGTTCACGCTTAGGCTGGCGGGTATATGTCCTTAAAGCGCTCGTAGCGAAGTTTGCTTAGCAGTTCTTAATCGGTCAGCTAAGTTAAGCAACGTCCGCCGCGGCAAGGAGTTGGATGGGTTTCCGCTGGTGACATTACTACTGAGCGCTTTCGTGCTTCGGAGGGCACGTTAAGTCGTCGGACCCAGTTATTGTCTTATGATGGCAGTTTTTACAGCATGGTGGTAGGGCATTTAGCGAATGCCCGCCTGGCTAGCTACAACCCTCAAGTAGAAAATCTGTCGCCAAGCACCTAACGGTGTGTTCCGGCAGCTGTCCTTGAGAGCCAGTAATTCTAGGCTAGCCTGAAAAACATCTTCGACCACATCATCACTCACCCTCAGGTGAGATAGTAGCTAAAGGTTAGCCTATAAGCTTTAAAAACTTAGTATTTAAATATCTCATTAATCACTTTCTATTCCGATTCTCTAAGTATAATAGCCTCAGAGGGAGACCAATATTACCAAATTCTACGCTGATAAAGCCATAATATAAGATAGTTTAAGCAATGATGGCTCAGTGGCATTGGCTATGGACTGTCGCGCAGCAGGTCCGTGGTTCGAATCCACCGCGGGCTTGAGCTTCGACGCATGGTGGAAGGGCAGTACTTGAGAGCAAGTGAAATTACAGGCACATGAGACTTAACAACTATGTCTCAAGGTGACGGGCGCAGTGCAATTCGTGACTTGTGACGAAACGCATCTGTTATAGGCAGAGGTTAGTCCGCTTAACATCAGGGGGGCCTCGAGCTTGTTCCGTCACAATAAGGTAAAAAAGTTAAAGTAATAAGATAGTTAATAATTAAAATTATCTTCAATAACGGAGTCATGGCAAACCTACCCAGAACGTGCGGCATCCCGGTTTCGGCAGTATTTCGCCCGGCCCGTGTAGACGTATGCAATAAATTTTACATGTTGAATAGAAATCATTCCGAAGATTATAATTCGCGATGCTTTGTACCGGTAATGAATTGCGCTTCAACGGTTTTAGCTGTTTAATATTGTTTGTATTTCGAATAGGCGACTTTCAGTTTGGTCGAACGCACATGAGATATGGGTAATTTAAATATTATTTCTCTTTTAATGTACCTTAACCAACTTATCAATGATACGTAACTTTATCAATAATAACATAGTGGGAAACTATGTTATTATTGATAAAGTTTTTAATTACTTTTCCGTATAAAACCTTGATTATGACAGAGTTGATATGGAACAAAACAGATTCGAGGAAATGAGCAAAGAGGCTGTGTACAACCGATATGAAGTAAGCGGCCTAAAATTAGCAGCCTTATACTCGTATCATGAACCAATTTTAAAAGTTTCGTCGCATTAATCTAATACATTTATTTCATCATGTGGTGTTATTTCATATCATCATACAAGAGGGAAGACAGAAAAGGATAAGAAGGGGAAAGACAGCAGCCTTCATCAGGACGATAACCTTGTGAAAATAGCGATTTGCACTCTCCATCAGTTAGTTAAGTTATTAAAATGTGATCTATAGGCATCAAAATATCAACAAGAACTTACGCCATTGAACAAAGTCTATCCCACTGAGGGAATTAGTCATAATCCACGTGTTTGGCAGGCGTTTTAGGGATCGTAGTAGAAGTCAGTGACTCAGAAGACGCTGCTTCCCACCTTCTGGTATTTTTCCCTTAGTCGCCTCTTATAACACCCCTGGGAAGAAATGGGGGATGACACGCTAACCAGGTACCCCTTGGAGAGCATCTATAGAAGCAGATAGCATTTAGATAGAGTTTTCTTACGTAGGTTTAACGCAGTAATCGCTTCCATTTTAAGAAATTGGTCCAAAATCATGAAATTCAATAGCGGCTGGGTGTAAACTACTAGGATATCACTGAAGTATCAAAATGTTTATATAGACATATCTATAATATTTAGAAAGGGCATTCTAAAGTTTTACTCAGAAACTTATGCCAGCTTTTAGAAGGGGCCGAATATCAAAAAAAATATATAAATTTTAAGAGCAAAACACTGTTTTCACAAGGGTATCATTAAGGTATCAAATAATACATTAAGGCGGCAAGTAAAGAATTACGATCTAAGCTCTACTGAAAGCTCGAAGTCGAATGTATTATAGCTTTAATACACAACTCAGTACAACTATTAATACGAAATACTTGAACTTGGCTTTTTGCCGACACCAAGATTATACAAATGTTTTGTTCAGAAACGTTAAGATCAAATAGTTACGTAGGTAATGCCGTTTTGATACAATAAACTATTAAGAACGTTAGTTGACCAATAAGAGTACCTATTTAAGTAACATGTAGCGAGATTTCAATGAAATGCCTGTTTAGATAACATTTTAAGACAATTTATCGTGTAACTTTGCGTTTAAACTTCTTGATTGAAATTGAATGACTTGTGTGCTGTGCAATAAAATAAAAAAAAACCTCTCTCTTACCGACCTTTAATGACAAAAAGAAAGCACGAGGGTTTTATATGGTGCATTTCGGCCAAGTTAACGTGTACGTTTAAATACTCCTTACGTGCAAGTGTGATGAAAATGTTATATAAAGCACTCGTAGCGAAGTTTGCTTAGCCATTCTGAACCGATCAGCAAAGTTAAGCAACGTCTGCCGCGGTCATGAGTTGGATGGGTGACCGCTGGTGACATTACTACTGAGTGCTTCCGTGCTTCGGAGGGTACTTTAAGCCGTCGGTCTCGGTTGTTGTCTTAGGATAGCAGTCGTTATAGCATGGTGGTAGGGCATTTTGCGAATGCCCGCCTGGCTAGCTACCACCCTCAAGTAGAAAATCTGTCGCCAAGCACCTAACGGTGTGTTCCGGCAGCTGTCCTTGAGAGCCAGTAATTCTAGGCTTGCCTGAACAACATCTTCGACCACATCTTCAGTTACCATCAGGTGAGATAGTGGATGGAAATGATAGTCAAAGGCTAACCTATCAAGCATAAAAAAAAGCATTTAAAAAAATGTAACGATGTGGATATCATATATACAGCGCTTTCTAACGAATTACTCAGAATACACTTTAGTCTCTTAGAAAAGTTAAAAATCATCTTAGATCAAAACGCTGCTGAGTTAGATTCTTTGTGAAAATAAAGTTTTGCTCTAAGTAACCTTTCCTTCTGTTTTTTCTGTTATGTCGTCCTTCCCGTCTGTTCCACAGAATTATTAAAATATATTTGGTTAATCATTAAGACGAACTTTAAATTGTGTGGATTATAAAAGTTCGATAAGTTAAGACTGCGAACTTCTCATCGTTCTTATTTCACACATTTCAAAATATACATGCCAGGCCTGATTTTCAGCTACCCTCTCCGATTCGATGTTGTGTGGGAACATAGTGATGGCCACACTTCATCATATTTTTTTATAAAAATTTGTGCATACAGCTTTAAAATTTCTCTCAATCAAGTTTCGAGTCTATATAGTAAATTGATTCAAAACAAATTTTATTTCCAATTATAATGTAGTAACCATTTGATACTGTACCTACCTGAAACATTGTTTTCGTTTTTAGGAAACTCACTTTTATATGATTTTTTTAAGAATATTCTCTCACGTAGTTAAATATTGTCTGTGTTCTATAGTCTCTCCGTCTTACGCCCTCAGTCTGACATTTTCAAAGACAACTTCACCTTAACCATAAAATAGGAAATGGTTCTCAAGTACGGCAACTGGAATACACTCTATAGCGACAGGCGACATGTTTTCCAAATCAAGAAGGTAGCTAGCAACTTTTTTGCTAGCTACCTTACTAGCTTTGCTACCTACTTAACTGCATTAACTTACCTACCGCATAATATGATAAATCATTATTTAAAGTACTTCCTATTTTATGACTATTTATTGTATGTCAAATAATTATATTATTCGACATCGAATAGTTATATTTATCGTGGACAAAGATATATCTGTGTTTAATACTTAAATCTTAGTCGGCATAATCAATCCTGTCCGATTATACGATATGGGGAGCCAAATGTGCGGAATAGGTGATCCATCCTTTTAATTGCCTAATATGTAACAAAGAATTTGAATCTCTCGTATGAGCTACGCTTTGCACTCTCAATGACATTGCAGATGAAATAGACCTATATAGCTGTTTTCTTCTTAGTCGTTACACTCTTGACAGAGTGATCGTGGTCGTCACATTAGGAGTGGTGACACGCCTTACAACCCGTCGCCATTCCTCCCGCACCGCTGCCTTCCTGGTACACTCGTGGAGTGGACGATCTAGAGCAGCCTTCACTTGGTCCGTTCAACGCATGGGGATCTGCCGCGAGCTCTTTTGCCATCCACTTTTCCCTGCACTACAAGGCGTTCCACATACATGGCTCCTTGCCGCGAAACATGTCCAAAGACAGCTATATACAGCTGTGCTCTGAGTGAATTCACAAACGTAACTTTGAGAATTTTACGTTAAGTTGTAAAGTTATAAATCTTTAACTGTCGCATTGGTTTGAGTACCTGTAATGCTAGCTGTAAGTTGGAAAATAAATAAAATATATTATACTCTACTTACCTCATCTCTAGCTCGTTGGTGTACCCATTGGATACGAAGGTGTCATCATACTCTGGAAGGGAGTACTTGGTCCTTCGCATCATGAGGAGTTTCGGCATCAGCTGTAGGAACACCTTCCGCATCCACGGTGGCATGTTGTGGGTTGAAGGAGACCTGTGGGAAAGACTTAGCTGTAGAAGTATTTTTATTGCCTATATACCATAAAACTTGATGTCAAAGACTGTGGCAAAGATTGCAGAGAACGTTCCAAAAGCTTTGGTACGTAATCATACCTCGTATTTACCCTTAAATGTCTATGTTTTTAGCGATATATTTCTACCGTTTAGCAGATATTTATATATATTATTTTACTGAAATATATTGAAATAATATACATTAGTTAGTGAAAATACATTTTAAAACATTGCATGTTCATAAAATTATGAATTTTACTTTAACTACTAAAGTTGGCAATATAGACGAAAAGACAAAATTGTTCTATCTTACCGCTATTCGATTCACTGCTTTATTGTAAAAGTATCCGTAAAGACTTTATATATATAAATGTATGATATATAAATATGTATATTACATACAATTTTAATATATAAGCATAGCTCTCCGGCTGCAGCTCCACCCGCGCGTATTTCGGTTATCGCGCAAAAACATTAACCTCTTTTTGCGCAGTTGGATAAAAACTATCCCATATCTTTCCTCGCAGCTCGAACCATTTCCACACCAAATTCAAATCTGTCCAGTAGTTTTGACGTGAAAGCGAGACAGACAGACGTATAGATAGACAGAGATAATTTCGCTTTTATAATATGAGTATTTCGGTTATCGCGCAAAAACATTAACCTCTTTTTGCGCAGTTGGATAAAAACTACCCTTTATCCTTCCTCGCAGCTCGAACTATTTCCACACCAAATTTCATTCAAATCTGTCCAGTAGTTTCGACGTGAAAGCGAGACCGACAGACGTATAGATAGACAGAGATAATTTCGCTTTTATAATATGAGTATGGATAATTAAAATGATCACAAAAGAACATTTCACATACACAATTTTTCAAACGAAACCGTGATTGCTTTTTACACAAGATTTTTAAAGATAACTACATATTTTCCTTGATTTAGGTAAGTATATATTTTTTGATGTAACAATGTTTTAAAGGTCTCGTAACTGAGCTTGTCTAGCTATTCTTAACCCATCAACTTCCCGTTCTCTACTTAGATGGTGCTTTTTTTTTTTTTTTTTTTTTTTTTTTTTTTTTCTTGAGCTACAGGACCCCTGAAGTATACAGAGACTTTGGGTACCTTATTTCTATCTACATACATTCCCTTACTAATTATTACAGTGCTACAATTTTATCTTATTACTACTTCCTATATATATATATCTTATTATCTATTACACGATTTGTATTTTATCTTATTACATTTGTTCCTTATAATTATTAATGCTGCTTATATATATGTATAATATATATAACAATCATTCTTACTTGCTAGTTTTATTATTACGTACAACATTTTTTCCTATTTCAATACAATAGCTTATAAAATACTCTCTGTTTTTCTTATCTGTAATTATTTTGTTTGCATTTTCAGCTTTTAGACTTATTCCTAATTTTTGCTCTAATTCGTACCTTTTGAGACCGTAAATGGGACATTCGAAGAGGATGTGCTCGACAGTTTCCTCCTTGCAAGGTTCACAGGGACAAGTTGGATTGTCCTTACACTTAAACCGAAACAAGTATTCAGAGAATCCACCATGCCCTGTCATGATTTGCGTGAGTACTCCTGTCGGCGCTATTACTTTTATTATTGTGTATGCCTCAATAACGTCGGGGAAGAAGATCTTAGTGACTTTAGCCGTTTCGCCGGACTTGTACCTCCGATTCCATATGTCAAGCGAGTCCATGCGGATTTGTCGCTTGACAAATGAAGTCGGGCATAGGTCATAGTCCGGTTTCCTTTTGGAGTAAAGGGCGGCTTCTTTTGCCAACTGGTCAGCACGCTCGTTGCCTTCGAGCCCAGCGTGTGCTTTAATCCAGTACAAGTTAACTCTTTTATTTTGTTTTTGTACTGCGCTTAGGTTTCTGCGTGTTTCGACTGCCAGGTTATGCGTTGTATTACAGTCTGTAATCGTCTCTAGAGCTGAACGTGAGTCACTGTATATGCCGAAGGTGGATTTTGGGCTTTTTAGAATTCGCCTACTTGCTTCACATATTGCCAGAAGTTCGGCCTGGTAAACGGTGCAGTAGGACGACAGCTTCAATTTTTTATGTGCGGTTTCTCTGTTTCCCTCCCATAATGAGAGGGAGGCTCCAACTTTTCCTTCGATCTTGCTGCCGTCCGTATATATCTGCACCTCTTAGATGGTGCTTGGATGCTAGTGGCATATACCTACTACTGAGCGCTTCCGTGCTTTGAAGGGCTTACTTAAGTTACTTAGGCTATTTTGGAAGCCTTAGGGTGCTTGAAAACTCCCACACTGCATGGTGGTAATGCCCACCTGGCCACACCATGTAGCAAACCTGTCGCCAAGCCCCTAACGGTGCCCTGGCAGTTATCCTTGTGAGCCAAGTCCAAATCTAACTTTAATTAGGTTACCATGTAAGACCACTTAACATCAGGTTAGATCGAGGTTCAATGGGTAGCCTATCGGCAATAAAAATCATCGTAAAGTACATAACTGCACTTTATTTGTTTTAATCTTCCTATATCCATTGTTTATGCTACGTTTTTTTTACATAACACAGCGTGAGTTAAAAAAAAATAAAGTTTTATCGCCAAATTGACCCGTACATCATATGCATTCAATAAAGTTCGTACGCTAGTCGATAGTGCGACGGCCGTATTTCACGCACTATTGTTCCGCTATTGACGTGACAATGTAACGGTAAATTTTAGGGTTATGATAAAAAATAAAATGGATTTTTTTATATCACGGCTCTTTCTACCCTGTAGTTAAAAGTTAACTATGAGAATGTTAAATGAAACACATAAATACCCATCAGGAACAGTCCTCAACTGAATTCATTCGACTTAGATACGTCTAACTAAAGTCTTTTATGCACTGCCAGTCATGCTTATTGCACGGGTTTCAGCTAGTCATGAAAGTGTGGAGTGCTCATTTATATGAAATCCAATATTCACTCTTCTTTCTACATCTTTTTTTATTCCCTGATAGGTTAGCTTTTGACCACTATCTCACCTAATGGTAAGTGATGATGTGGTCGAAGATGGTATGAACGTGGTAGAATCCGAATTCGTTTCTCGTAAATAAATAGAAACTCTGTCACATGTTCAGTTTAACGTTTACTGCAATAAAGATATTCAAAAATAATTTCAAGCATTCATTCGTTCATCCCTGAAAAAAAAATACTTTGGTTTAACATATTCCACGAGTAACTTTCATAGAGCCTCTAAAATGCTCCATGCATAATCGTAGCCAGAATCTACGGCACAATTTTCCCGTAAATTTTACCATCGCGTCGCATAGTTCCTAGAAAACATGAGCTCGTGTGCATTCAATAAAGACCATTCTCTAGCCTAGAGTGCGACGTCCATATTTCACGCACCATTGTCCTGCTATCGTGACAACGATACAAAGAGCAGTTGATTTACGCCGAACGCGGTTTTATTTAGCGGATAGTTTCACGGGTCAGCCAGCGATGGGAGCAATAAGTTGCACCTCAGTAACTACGCGTGTGCAAGCTTAATATGGTTAAAAAATTGTTAATTAAAGAGGATAAATCGTTTGAGCTGACATTATATTATAATGTCAGCTGTCTTTGAGAGCAGGTATAAATAAGAAAACAAACATCCGTATGCACTGCACAATGCTGAGCATACTCCTTTTGTTTTTTGTGTGTTTGTTAATTCTCCTATATTGTATTTTTTTTCCGTGTGTTAAGGCAATAAATGGCAATTTTTTTTTATAAGTAATAAAAATAAATAAAAGGTTTTCAAACGTCACTCCTCAATTATAGAGTAGTTGCATTTAGGAGAAAAAGGTATTTAGGAATAATGCGTTTGTGGACTCCATCTTCTGTTGTTGATTCTTTTGTCACAGAATTTCAAACCTTTCAACTTCTTTGTCTCTAAGATATTGTATTATATTTTATTAATATTATTATTATTATTTTATTTATTATTCATAAAACGTTACAAAATATTAACCACAGGGAAAAATGTGAATATAAATTGAAATATATAGGGATTAGTACTGTTTTTTGTAAAGAATTCAATTTCATAATATCTAGTGTATTTTCATTAGTTTATATTTACTCGTATTATAAATATTTAAAATATAATTATTATATTATTTTAAATAGCGCAACTCACTTTACCAAGTTAAGCATGGTAAAAAAAATTGGAAAATTTGAAAAACAATACAAAACGTAAAAAGTAAGGGACAATTCGGTATTCCAGATATGCTTCATTTCTTTTACAAAATTACAACGAAGGACTTTATTGGTTGCGGCTTCTAATTGCTAGTGGTTAAAATTTTTCATTCGTCGTAGTAACCCAAAAAAATTCAAAATCTGCAACATTATTTGTCATTCTACAAAGGCATAGTTGGAAGCTTAAAAAACGTTTCCACTTCACAAGCTCGGAAAAGGTGTGGTAAGGTGTGTGTATCATTCGAAATCTGTGTGGAAGGTTTTTGAAATTCAAACCTCTAAATTTAAAGTTAAAAAAATGATTTTATTTTTAATAATAGGTAACTATTATGTTTTTTTTTAATTATGTACCTAATAAAGTAATTTTCTTCTAATTTTTACTATAATTTAACAAAAATTTACTACATTTTTTAAGCTGTGTTTGTTGCACCAAGCCTTTTCCTCGCTGGAATGACGTAAAAAATTGTGTGTTGCGCTTGGCAGCAAAGTTACATTTGACACTTTTAGGACGCTCAGGATTCTATATTTTGAACCTCACGGTTAGCTCGTGGTACAATTTTAGAATCTATCGCTGCCTCAGTTTTCACTAAAAATGTACTTAAACTAAAAAAAATGCGCTAATAACAACTTGGGGGAGGCAATTGTTCAATAAGGGACATCTCCTGGCTGATGATGATTAAGTAACAACTTTGCAGCCTAGTATATCAAATAACTATTTCCATTATTTCGTGAAATCGGAACTAAAGTTAAGAGATTATTAGACTAACCGATCCAATAAATGTTACCATGTATAGGTGTATTTTCATTTGGGGATTTAATCAATCCTACTAGAATAGTAACAAATAAAACATGGTATTTTATTTTTATACGTTCACGAGACTAGTAACGTAGATGCTCGGACAGACAGTAGGTGGAATAGAAGCCAATTTCCAGTCACGCTGATAATATACGTTATTTCCATAACAGTTTGTTTGATTTAACCCGGCACCCCGAGAAGCAGCGGCAGAGGAACCAATATCTTAAACTGCAATCCCCAAGACGCCTGCCAAGCGTGGGGATTATGGCAAACCCCCCTAAATGGGGGAGCCTGTGTTCAGCAGTGGACAACCCGACTGAGACAGTACAGTTGTTTGATTGTCATACTGGATTACTAACTAGGTCAAGAAAGGCTTTTAACAGGCGAGTCCATCTCACAATTCTAACATCACTCAGACTCCCTAAAAATAAAATTTAAATCCACCTACATGCCTTTTTTATATTAGAACGTACCTATTCAAACAAATCCTAAACAAATATTGAACTGTGGCGTATCAATTGGGAATTTCCCGATACGCATTCCAATAAAGACCCGATCGGTATTACACGTTAACCACAACAGTTTCTAAAATCTGATTGGAGTGTAACAGGATTCATTTGCGTATTGATTCATGAAATACGATACGCATTACGATTGGGATCACGTAGTATGTAGATTAGGATTGATTGGGTTAATGTTTGGATTCTCATTTCATCAATTAGAGTAATAATCCTATCTGCCTAGTATCCGTGAACTTTGACAACTGATTGTTTAACTCATTGAATTGGTATTGAAATAATAAAACACAACAATACATACAATACAAATCAAAAATAAAACCTTTTTTCAAAGCATTTCAATATTTTCGGACTTACAATATGACTATATTGTTAAATGTGTGTTAAATATATAGGCTATCAATTTAATAGCTAGCATATTAATATAGTCTCTATATATGTATGTCAGTGTTAAAACGTTCAAAATTGGTGTTATATCGTTAGATCTTGAAGTTAATTTTTGTTATTGTAAATGCAATTAGGTGATAAAGAAAATGGACTGTATACTGGTACTGGGTTTAATGATGAAAAATATAATATATAACAATTTAAAATGAGCACTTAAAATGAAAGGGAGAGGATCGCGCTGAAGGCGCGTATGAGAGTCGTATGGTCGAGAAAGAGAGCGGGCCAGTTAGTTTAGGGAGGACATAGATGCTGGCTACCGCCTGTGCGGTCGTCCAGCTCCACCGGGTTTTGGGCGAGGGCCTGGCCCTACAATAGCCCGGGAGGGAGAAGTGCCGAAGGCACTTCTCCCGAGACGGGCGTAGAAGGCGAAAAGCGCCTTCTACCTCCGTCTCCTGCGGACGCCGAAAACGTACCGCTATTATAGGAGGGGTTGACAGCGAGCTCAAGGGCACCACTGTGGTTCGGACCTCGGCTTGTCTCACTGTCGAGAGACATGGGGGGGATCGGAGCAAAATGCCTCTGTGCAACTGCAGTGTTGCACAATTGGGCCCTACTGAATAAAACTCTTTGACTATTTGGAGAGCAATTTATCGTGACCTTGTTTTTGCCTCGAGCTCGCCGGCGAGCTCGGTGTTTGATTGTGTGACCTCTAATTACCTCACACCTGGGGATTTTACCTCGACGACTTGCGGATAACGCTAAAGCTGCCAATGTAATGACTGCGATGGGGTCATCCGGGTCGTCTAATACCTGCCGTGGTCGGCGACGGGGGGGTTTGAAATATGGGATAGAAGAGGCGGTCGAGTAGTTCGATGCCTGGACAACCAATGGGTTCGAGTGGTGGGGCGCTCGATCAAAGTATCGGCGAGCGCAGTCCTTATTGAACTGCGCTAAAGAGGGAAGGTTTAGGTCGCAGTGCAACTCGGTGTTCCGGACATACCACGGAGCGCCGGTTGCACTACGAAGAAAACGATTTTGAATGACTTGAAGCTTATGGAGATGGGCCTCACTAGCATGACTAAACACTACTGATGCGTAAGTCATGATGGGGCGGATGCAGGCAGTGTAAAGTGTCTTCTTATTACTAAGAGACATTTTACTCTCTTTGCGAATCAGGGGACCAAGGCGACCCATTACAAAGGCCGCTCTGTTTCGGACGGTTGTTATATGATCGCTAAAGGTGAGATTCCGATCAAGGGTGACTCCGAGATATTTTGTTTTACTAACCCAGGGGATGGGTTGGTCAAACAAAGTTAAAGGTTGCGGGTAACGGGGGCGAGTCTTCTCAGTAAAGTACATAGCTGCACTTTTAACTGGGTTGACCGCGATGCGCCATTTACGGAACCAGTCACCGATCTCGGTGATGGCCCGTTGGAGGGCGAAAATGGACTTTCTGCTGATACGCCACCCAGTGGTATAAATAGCGGTATCATCCGCGTATTGGGCCAATAGGACGTCTGGCTGAGAGCGTGGGATGTCGCTGGTATACAGCGCGAAGAGAATGGGTGATAGCACGGAGCCCTGCGGGACTCCGGCTCTGACTGGGTGGGGGGAGGAGAGGGTGCCTTCCACGCGATAGCGAAAGCTTCTGGCTTTAAGGAAGTCTTGTAGGATGAGCACAAGACGTTCTGGCACGCCAAGTTGGTATAGCTTGTAAATCAAGCCATTGTGCCAGACTTTGTCAAAAGCTTTCGCCACGTCGAGGAAGACTGCTAGCGTGGTCTGGGGTTTGGGGTACTTGTTAAAGCCCTCAATGATGTGCTCCGTGAGGCGGTGCACCTGTTGGACGCATGAGTGTCCGGGTCTGAAGCCAAACTGCTCATCTGGGATAAGGTGGTGTTCCTTAGCATGGGACTGGAGGCGGTTTGCAAGTAACCGCTCGTAAAGTTTGCCTAAGGCACTGAGGAGGCTGATTGGGCGGTAACTGGTGGGGTCAGATGAGCTTTTGCCTGGTTTGTGAATGCCAATGACAGTTGCACATTTCCAGGTGTCTGGGAATAAGCAGTGGCTCATAGCAGCATTGAAGATGCTGACTAGGAGATGGATGAGAGGAGGAGAGAGGGTTTTAAGAACCCTGTTGGAGATGCCATCGGCACCGGGGGATTTGCGCGGTCGGAGGGCCTTGATCAGTCTCGCCACCTCAGCGTAAGTCGCTAAGGTGGCAGGTGGGAGTTCAGAGGTGACCACAGAGCTTTTACGTTCGACTTCAGCATCCACCGAATCGAGGTGAGCTTGGTCAACGTGATCTACGTTAGGGGAACACTGAGCCTCTAGGCTATCAGCTAGGCACTCAGCTTTGTCTTCGTCAAAGAACGCTGGGACTAGTGGGACTGGTCTGTATAAGGGAGGCATGTCGTTATGGTTACTACCTTTCATACTTCGCGCCAAGTTCCAATAAGCATGGTGGCTTGGCACGAGGTTTGAAAGTTTATCGCCCCATTGTTGATCACGCAACTCAGACATGCGACTTTGAACCATGCGTTCAAAGTGGCGTTTCTTAGTTTTGTTCTCTTTACTGGGGTAAGAGTCGTAATGTCGGGTCACTGCTTTACTCTCCGTCACCAATCGTCTCACATCCGCTGGAATGACAAGGCGCCGGTCGTCCGGCACTATGACCTCCTTTGCGGATGCACCTACTACGGTGGAGAGGTGATTGGTGAACGAATCGATCGCAAGGGTTACGTCATCTTTTGTCAGGATGTCGTCAGGGATCTTGTCTAGGTCCGGTGAACTGATAGCCTTTAGGGCATCGCCTACTTGCTTCCAGTTCACTATCGTCTTAGTGGGGCGGGGGAGGTCAGTCGTTGGGTCGGGACCTAGTCGCAGTATAATGGGTCGGTGGTCAGAGTGAAGCTCGTGAACCACTTCTATGGAGCGTAACCGGAGTGTTACGCCTCTGAATAGTGCCATGTCAAGCAAGTCAGATCGGTGGTCTTCCATATAAGGGTAGTGAGTGGGCTCAGTGGGCGCAATTATGTCAAAGTTAAGTTCTGCGATTAGGTTTTCAAGTGCAATACCTCTGGGATTGTTGACGTTACAATTCCATAGGATGTGCTTACTGTTGAAGTCGCCAATCAGAATGACGGCGCTTCCTAATGAGAATAGGGCTTCTAAGTCAGCTCGGACGATCGGCTTTTTGCAAGCTTGGTAACAGGATGCTATGACTATAGGTTGATGACCAGTCATAGCTAGGAGGCAACAAGATGCTTCCATATTAACAAGAGTTGGGGTAGGTAGGGGAATGCAGTGCAGGGACCTTTTGTAATAGATAAGAGTGCCTCCCCCACGGGAGTTCACTCTATCATCACGTACCGTTCTGTAATTGGCAAACCTAGGGTTCGCCTTCCCCGGTTTTAGAAAGGTTTCCTGCACGCATATGATATCGATAAGGTGGGTACAACAAAAGTCGTGGACGAGGTCACGTTGTCTGAAGAGGCCGTCAGCGTTAAATGACGCTAACGAAACTGAGTACGGTTTCGTGCGTTCGGTTGTACTACCCATAGTGGTTGTACTGGGGAGGGGCCTGGGGAACGAAGCGCTTAAGGGCGCTAAGTAAATTCGCGTGTTCCAATGTGTATTGGATCACGTCCGCTGGGGATTGAGCGTATTGCATCTTGTGGAATAGCTCTTGTACCTCATTGATGTCAACCGACATAGCCAGATCGCTGACTAGGTTGATTGCCTCTTGAAGAGGGGCAGCCATCAATGGCATAGGTGGAGCTTGTGGCCGGGAAGCGGCGCAGGGAGGCGCGCGAATGGTGTTGGCGACGGGTGCCGGGAGCGCGGGGCGAGCCGGGGCCGGTGCGCGGGCAGGGGCCGCGGCGCGGGCGGGTGCGGGTGCGGGCGCGGGTGCGGGCGCGCGGGCCGGGGCGCGGGCGGTAGCGACGGTCTTAACCATACTGGGTGGTTTAGACCATGCGTTACGGGCTGGGAGCGGCGCGGGTATTACCTGTGAGGCAGGTACTACCGTTAGTTTGGGGCTTACCCGTTGGTAACGGTCGTAAGAGGGACGGGTTGGCCTATGCCTTGCCACCCTGTGGTTCACTCGTGGTGCTTTAGGGCAACCACGGTAATTCGCGGTATGCCCTTGAGCGCCGCATAACACACAGCTGGGTGGGTCCGGCGAATCCCGGGTGCGAGTGCACGCTGCTGTCGCGTGATCGCCTAGGCACTTAACGCACCTAGCGCGAGCGAAGCAGAATCGGGAGGCGTGCCCGTATAGTTGGCAGTTGTGGCACTGCGAGGGACTCCCATTCTTGTATGGGGCTTGGACATCGAGTCCTGAGAGGCCACAGACCTTTTTTAAATTAAAAATGGCCTTGCCTTCAGGAGTACGATCTAGTACTACGAGTACTAGATCGTAGGGGCTGCGGTCCTTCCCGCTGTACATGCGGTGAACTGCATGTACGGGGAAGTCTTGTGCCTTCAGGTCGGCACATACCGAATCGGTATGTACCTCCTTGGGCACACCGCGGATGACCACTCGGAGGACTTTCTCCTCTTCGAGCGCATAAGTGTGAAAACTTATGCTCTCGTGGCGGAGGAGTTTAGTTAGCGCTCTGTGGTCGCTAATGGTGGAAACTTGGACTTTAATGCCCTGCTGCGTGGAGCGGGCATTAGTATAGTGGATCCCACGATCCGAAACTAAACGGGACAGCATGTCCCATTTGGTTTTGTCCTGAATGAACAGGGGCGGAGGCGGTTTTTCGCGGCGCGCGCTCGCGTCCTGAGGGGACGCGGCAGTGGTGGCCGGAGCGGAGGGAGGAGACGCGGGGCGCGGGGCGGGGGTCGGCTTCTTGCCGGAGGCGGGGGCCTTAGCGGGTGCCTTGGCGGGAGGGGCGGAAGTTGCGCAACTAGCGGCTTTAGGAGCACGCTTGCGCTTTCTATCTACGACGGTATAGCCGTCGTTATCTGAGTCCGAGTCAGTGCGTAAGGCGCGACTCGGATCTACCTCCATCTCCGCTTCGGAGTCCGAAGTGGGCTCGACAACGGCGATGGAGGGACGGGTGCTCGCTGGCCTCCCGATCGGTGAGCGCGAGCGAGACCTCTCACGGGGAGGGGCTGCCACCGTGCGTCTGTTGTCAGGGCCCGGAGCGGGCGAAGTCGGGCTGTCCTCTGAGAAGGACCGGGTCAGAGGAGGGACGATGGCCTCCGGAATTGGAATTCCGGAGGGAGCGATGAGAGTGTCCGTGAGGCGGGCACTCTCTGCATCGTTAAGCGATTGCTGATGATCAGCGTAGAGTTCGGGGTAGCGGAGGGCGAAGGTCTGAAGGACCTCCACCTCACCGTTAGAGGGACGTTGCATCCTGAGGGGAATACTCAGGATGGCCTAGCGGGTTCTGTCTCCCTCTCGCAACTCGTGAGCTCACTTGTGTGAGAGGGAGTGAGTACCTATGGTGTGCCCTATTTGTGTACCCTCTCCGAGCTTTTTTCTCGGCGGAGAGGGGTGCTCCTAAGCGCTACTCCGGGTTTGACTAGGGGTGACCCCAAGGCCAGAATCCCGGAGCCCAGCTTGCTTCGGCTGACCCGTGAAGCGGGAAAGGCCACGGTGCAAGGTTAAACCAAAACAACAACAGTGGCCGTTGTCACCGTAGGGTGTCACACTGCGACCGCAGCAAATGGCGGATTTGATCGTTCAGACGGGTTTGGCTGACGCTACCCCACGCCTGAACGACGTCGCTTAACAGCACAAAGTGTGTTGTTACGCGACTGTTACTATGTTGTGTCGGATAGTAAAGTGGTGAAATGCGCACCGAAAAGTGCGGTCGAAGCAAGACCACCAGCCCGATATGATGTTGTTCGTCCGAAACAAGGGACTGGGTAGGTGGTAATGCCAGACGTCTTAGAGCGCCTCTGCGCGACGGCACGGCGAGCTCGTAGCTCGCGTTGCTCGGCGTTCGGCGGCTGCTCAGCTTCTGCACACAAAACAAAAACTTCGTCAGGACTGCGTATTCCAAGGCACTGGTCTGCAACTAGCGTCGGAACGATGACCCGAGTGAGACGGCAATAGTGCGGGGACTATTGCGGTCTCACTGGGAGATACTGGCGGAGCTGTAGACAGGTGTGCTCGGCGTGGCGGCACAGGTCGGAATCGAGATTGAGAGCGGGCCACGCGGCGCGCTAGCCTTTATAGTAGAGAGGGACGTAAGTGCGGTGCGCGGGGTGCGCTGGACTGCTTCCTCCTCTCGTCCCGCTGAGGCGTGGGTCTCGGAGGGGCGCGTCGGGTCGGCCGGCGTTGAATGCGTAGACAGTTATCATTATACATTATAATATTATATGTTATAAGTTCTTTGAACGATCATTCATTTTTAAAGAAATTTTCAAATAACCTTACTAACATATTAAAAATGCACTTTTTATATGTTACTAGCTTTCCGGGCGCGGCTCCGCGCTTATGTCGGTTATCGCATAAAAACATGAACCACTTTTTGCGCAGTTGGATAAAAACTATCCTCTGTTTTTTCCCGGGTCTCAAACTATTTCCATACCAAATTTCATTCAAATCGGTCCAGTAGTTTTGGCGTGAAAGCGTAACAGACAGTCAGACAGACAGAGTTACTTTCGCATTTATAATATTAGTACTGATATGCAATGCAACAATGTTTGTGCCTTTTGGGGTCGAAACGCTGGGACCGTGGGGACTGAGCGCCAAACTATTATTCAAAGACGTCTTTTTTTTATGCCTGATAGGTACGCCTTTGACCACAATCTCGCCTGATGGTAAGTGACGATGTGGTCGAAGATGTTGTTCAGGCCAACCTAGAATTACTGGCTCTCAAAGACAGTCGCCGGAACACACCGTTAAGTTCTTGGTGACAGATTTTTTACTTGAGTGTGGTAGCTAGCCAGGTGGGCATTCGCAAAATGCCCTACCACCATGCTAAGACAACAACCGGACCGACGGCTTAACGTGCCCTCTGAAGCACGGAAGCACTCAGTAGTAATGTCACCTGCGGTCACCATCCAACTCATGACCGAGGCGGACGTTGCTTAACTTTGATGATCGGTTTAGAACAACTAAGCAAACTTCGCTACGAGTGCTTCAAAAAAAAACCTCTGGTCGACGCCACTTGTGACCAAAATGCTGGCATATACTTTGCACAGAGGATAAGCATTGCCATACAATGTGGCAATGCGGCCAGCATTTTGGGAACACTGCCTAATGGTAGCGGAATATTGGATTAGTTTTGTAGTAATTTTAAGTTTTTAGTTAATTATGTTAATTTTAGTCAGAAATATCAATTTAATGTTAAAAATAATAATGCAATGCACAAACATTTTGTAAACGAGGAATTTACTAGTTAATCTTTTTCTGGTAATCACAAATATTTATTAAGACAAATTTTTGGACTACTCATATAATCGCAAAAGTGAACTAATGGAAAATAGTGAGCCAAATGATCGGTATGTATTGTGACTACTCACTCTGAAATTCGAAGGAGTATAGACTTTGAGCAGGTGGCCAACCATAAAACCGTCGCTAAAATATTTACACATGTTTTTGTGTTGTATCTTGCTTTGTTAAAGAAACCACATAGCATTGACCCTACATATTTAGAAGAAAGTACCTCAGTAAGACTTTATTGAAATAATTAACCCTAACGATATATCTCTAATATTATATAAAATTCTCGTTTCACAGTGTTTGTAATGAAACTCCTCTGACACGGCTTTACTGATTCTTTTAAAAATTTGTATGTATATTCAGTAGATCTGAAAATATGGCATAAAGTACTTTTCAAATAACTTTATTTTCATTTTTATTTGCCTATATGACAAAACAACGTTTGCCGGGTCAGTTAGCATGCCATATATATAGGGGTAGAACTCAATTTCTATGGTAATCGACTTTAATAACTTCAAGTTAGATTCATATACAAAAGAGTATTGCAAAGTATTTTAGTAATTTATGCACAAAGAAGTAAGAAACTAAAAAAGAACACAATTTCACCTTATTAGCACTGTACACTTATACTGTATTATTAGTAGTAAAGAAGTAGACTGCGAATTAGGCACGTTGCAGGTCGAGTATGAGTTTGAAGGCCGAATTACAGGCGAGTACTTTAATGATACGAGACAGGCAATTGCTATTACTGCCGAAGCGTATATAGTGCTTTTCTCAATTAAATGGAAAAAAAACAACATTACAAACGATATGTTTTTCACATGCTCTTTTTCGCGTATATTTGAGAAAAGGATATTACATAACACATTTTAAAAGTATAACGAGTACATCATTGATTGTAAATGCTTCAAAGGTTTACACAACCTACATCGGGAAATTGCTCTCAAAGAAAGCTCCCAGAATACACAAAAGCTAGATGACCAAAATTCTTGGTACATACCATCAATGCCGTGGAAGGTCGCTAATGAAAAAACACTATTAAGCGCGTATCACGCTTACGTCGGATCTAAGTTAAGGTATGGTGTTCTATTTTGGGCAAATAGTACTAAAAAGCACTCTGCATTTAAAGCTCAGAAGAAATGTGTTCGCGCTATATGTGGACTTAGACAAAGGGACACGTGTAAGCCATATTTCCAAAAACTGAAATTGCTAACCCTTCCTTCATTATATATATATGAGTCAGCCATCCTGGTAAGAATTAATATAAATGACTATGACACCCTAGCTAGTGAGAGGCACTTAAATACACTCCGTGCGCCAAAACGTAGACTAGCACTTTATACCAATAGTACTTTTGTGAAGAGGGTGGAAATCTTCAATAAGTTACCTAGGCTTTTGAAAGAAATCCAAAGTTTTAATAATTTTAAATGTGAACTAAGAAAATTTTTAATTGACAAATCATATTATTCAATTGATGAATTTCTTAAGGATAAGACATATAATAGATAAGACATGTAATAGTAAATTTTATTAATTATTGTAATGTGATTATTTTTCAATGAGACATACATAGAAATAAATTGTGACATTATATTTTAGAATTGCGTATCAATACATTAATTATTATTTAATAACTTTCTATGTTTCAATAATAACTTTATATAATTTCGCATACCAATAGGTTAAAGCATGGCTCTCTTCCTTTGTAATTTATTTTTCAACCCTTTATTATTTTAGCCATGTTTTGCGTAATAAATGATTTGAATTTGATTGCCAAGCCAAATATCTGATGTAAATAAATATTGCGTTCATTTTATAAGTATGTTACAAATCGAAAATCAGTAAAGACATATAAAAAGATTAGCCCCGAGTTTCTTGCCCATTTTTCTTGCAGAGGCTCTTAACTCTACCCTTTTTGCTCAAATGTCGTAGTAGAATATTTTCTTAGTATTTTTTTTTTATTTACCTTCATAAGAGTTTCATACACGGCAAAATTGAATAAATGAATTTAAAACGGTTAGGTTGTTGGGGACAGATTTTTTACTTGAGTGTAACTCAATCGCTAGCCAGGTGGGAATTCACAAATGCCTTAGAACCACGCAAAGCGTATAACTTATAAGGCCGCCCGCAGGACCTTCGACAGGAACCTAACGCCTGCCAGCATAAGGCAACAAGAAGCACGAAAGTGTTCAGTAGTAATTATCGCTACTGTTCACCTATCCAAATAATACCTTGCGTAACTTAGGCTTGCTTCACCACGAGCACATTTTGAGAATCTTCGAAGAATTATTTTATATGATAACATCTACATAATCATAGCCTTAAAATATAGACAAAGCTTATTAAACAGACAATTTAGCCATAGTTACCCAGCGTTAATTTTATCAGGAGGAAAGCTTGAAAAATTAGCTTACTTACTGTATCTATGCTGAAAATAAACTGGGAAGATTCAGCAAGAAAGGTCGACAGAAGAGCGAAGTTGCAGTGCAGAAAAACAACTGGTGCTAAGTCAGCTAGAGCCATACTTACCTAAAATGAATGTTGAGGACTAACACCGTCATCCATACACTTAGCGAGACCAATATCATTGTGAACAGCAAGTACTTCCCTAACAGCGGTATCGCCAGCGAGGTCGGTGGTATAATCTCAGCCAACAGCAGAAAAAATACCGTCAATGACACCAGTATAGAGATGCTTAACGATATCTAGGAGAAAGAAAGAAATTATATATTACCTGAAGTGCACGTTAACAATGCAAACAGTAACCAATACGCTGAGTGAGACCAGTATCATGGTGAATAGTAGATATTTCCCAAGCAAAGGTATCGCCAGGGAGGTTGGCGGGATGATCTCAGCCAGACCAAGGAAGAACACAGTGAGGGACACCAGGATGGAGATGCAGAGCGATATCTAGGGAAGAAAAGTCTCTTTTGAGTTACACAGCTATTCGACTTCGATGGTATGTATGGTTTTACGTACACTAGATTCGACCAAGATTAATTAACAATCGTAATGTTCATTCATTGTTTAAAATGGCATTGTCTAGTTACTATGCATGTCACGCTTAGATTACATGCAAGTTATAATTCAATTATTTGATTTTCTTGCAAAATCATGAATAGTATTTTTATCTACTTGTAATACACTCAAAATCAAACGGAATGCATTCATCGCATTATCTTTCCACTTGCTACTTATACATACCTAATATATCATTATTCTGATAGGTATGGGATTGTGTTCAACTAATTTTGATGGAGAGATAATAGATGTTTGGTAGCTAAGAATTCAAACTAGGGTTGTAATGCAGGCTTTATAGCTACTCTAGAACTTTTCAATACTTGTCAACATGCACTTATATTATCTTTTGGCATGAAAATTATATGAACGGAACAACAATTAAACTTTGATCAAAAAGGCTTAACGCACAAACATCCTCTTCTTATCTTAATAATTAATATATAACATCATACTACTGAACTGAACTCTTACACTTGTATATTTTTTGTGGTACAACCTGATTTAATAAAGAAACGAATTGAAATAAAACATGCGCCGCTAAAGGCTAAAGCTTACCATACATAAAGATGGGAACAGAATAAACGCTACGAATACTGTCCGTTTACTGAGCTAGTTCCAACCGATTCCGCACATGAGTGGACACCGCTGTGGCCGCTGCAACCCCGTGCGTTCTGCGCTGACTAGTTCGCACACATCACACGTTCTTTACTTATGAGGTCGAGCTACGCCATTTTCGTTTCAATTCGTTTATTTATAAACGGGGTTTTATGTGTGACCATTTTTCAACAAATTGACATTAAATTTTACTGTGCTATTACGAGGTTGCTCGATCCAATTTAAAGTCAAATAGTTTCCCAAATACTGCGCTATCGTGACAAAATTTCCCAAAGGGTAGGTCGTTATATTAAAATGTGGTAAAATGTAGAAAGACAATAAAGCCCAATGGAATGTGATACAGCTAACACTTGTCTAAAACAAAAAAGACTACGGGATAGTATTTGGATGCGGATGGGTCGCAGATTTAAGCCATAATGTGCATGCCTTGTAAACGTAATAATTTATTTGCATATCAACTTTCAATCATGTTTCTTTTTCAAAAAATTGTCGTATAGAAATACTCGTATTATCGTAAGAGTGTAAAGAAGACGTGTTTTAGATGGAGTTAACTTTTTAAAGATTTGACTTCAAAAGTCCCAAGTCTTGTTTAGATTATATACTAACGTTGTACTGAAAAACACAAAAAAAATATTATATAAGATTATCATTGTTTGCATTAATATCATATTCTATGAGTAGATCAAAATATGCCTTTAGGATTAAATTACATAAAAACAAAACGGAGGATTCATCTGTTTTCTTTTTTAGGTAACGGTGAAATGTCTAGTTGAAATTATTCCATGTAAAATAATACTTTTCAGTGGTATTTCAAACGAAGTTCATCAAGTGTTTTTTAATGATATGAAGTTACGAGCGTGGGCATGGCGTTGGCCCGATGGTAGGCATCATGCCTTTCCATTCATGCAGATTGCAGATCCAGTGTCGCCGACTTTGCTAAGCTTGACACTAAGTGATATAAGTATAACTTAAACTTTAAGTATAACTTTAACTATAAGTATAACTTAAACTTTAAGTATAACTTAAATCACTCCACAAATGTGGTTACTTCATAGAATGCTCTCAATTCACCGTTAATATGCATTGATGAATCGACCCTTATAGCTTAACGATCATTGATAAAACGTTGATATGGAAATAAGATAGTTCATAATATTTCATACGTTATAAGAGAGAATAGCTAAAACACGTACCTTCTCACCGGAGTCCGATGGCAAGTAGAAGACCAGTACTGTTAGGAAAGTGAGACCAACACACGGTATGATCAAATTCACTGTGTAGAATAGAGTTTTTCTACGCATTGTTAGTTTAAATGTTATATCTGTAACAAAATAAATTAATTTAAATTGAATACCGATCGGATGCAGCGCGTGAAAAACTCAGAGCAAGCTGATATGTTTATCGAAAATAGGTACAGATATGTGAATTTCGTCGTGGACTCCACGTCCAGCGCGCTATAAGATTGAACTTCATTTAATTCGCGTTCTGTTTAATTTTAACAAGCTACTAATCAAGAAGCGACTATTGCATTTATTCCTTTTTTTGATCCTTTTGAATCTGAATCGGCCCAAAAGCCTGTTAACACATTCGACTACCTCATCACTTACCATCAAGAAGAGTGTGGTCAATAATCAATAGTAAATATAATTGTACAATTTATGAACCCTACTTTATTATATGAATGTGACGGGACAAGCACGAGGCCTGGTGTTAAGCGGAATAACCTCTGCATATAACAGATGAATTTATTCACAACGAGTTACACTGCGTCCGTCCCACTGTGATATATAGTTGTTAAGACTCATGTGCCTGTATATTTTCTGGATCTCAGTACTGCTGCCGGAACACACTGTTAGGTGCTTGGCGATATATTTTCTACTTGAATGTGGTCGCTTGCCAGGCGAGCATTCGCAAAATGCCCATCCAAGATGCGGTGAAGCTTAAGCAGGTAGTAGGGATTGAACCATGGACCTGCGGCATGGCATTCCATTATTACCGCTCGGCCATCATTACTTCAAAATAATAAGTAATCAATAAGTATCCGTTTTATTCTTTTTGTAAGTAAAAAGTACATATAATTTCCTTTATTCAGTTTTTACAATTATTTAAAATCTGGAACAAAATCTAAGCTGGGAACTACAGTGCTAATCCCTAATCTTGGTTAGATTACCTGAAAATGGTTCTGGACAGCAAGGATAATACTCTTCGTTTCTTGTAGCCGGTACTTCAAGTATATCCCACTCCACTGACAGGTAGAACTCGCTCAGGTCTATGCCGACGTGAACCAAGCTACTTCCCGGTGACTGATCCATATGTTTAAGATCCACCTGAAATAGTACAAATGAGAAATATTAACTATAGGGCTATGTGCCAGTCGGGCCTCACACATTTAGGGTTCTGAATGGAACGGTCTATAAAAGAAGAAAAAAAACTTATTTACAAATGATTCGACTATAAAATGTTTGGCCCGGGCGGGAATTGCCCGCGTCGTCCGATTTCGCGCCGGATGCCCAAACCACCCGCCAAATCTGTTAGTTTTGACCACAACTTCAAAACTATATTATAAATCGGTGATTTCAGAGCTTATTCTCTTTACCCTCACTTTTTACTAGCTCTCTTGCGAGTGGCTTCGGGTTTTTTCCCCTTGTCAGTTCAGGCGGTCTGGCATGGAGGGGCTTTATGTGTTCGTAGCTCGAGGGTCCGCTCTGCTAAACATCTTCGTAGTTAAACTTCTCACGAAACTAGGGAAGTTTTCAATTTTCAGGTCGCGGTTTAAAGCTAGAGTGCACTTAGCGGTTTTCCATAGAAACGTATTAATAATAATAACTAATATCTATGCTTCTGGTTTGCCAGTTTTCCGTACAATTAAATATTTGCAAATATATCGGAAAAATATTTTTGTATGGGAATTCTAATTATCACATTTAGGGATAAAATTAATGATAAATTGAAAAACTGGCAAATCAAAAGCATAGATTACGCTCAAGGACATTCATGCAAAATATCACCCAGTTTGAATACTTGGTATTCAAAATATGACGAAACTGAAAGTTTCAATGGAAAGCTCTACGTGCAGTCTAAGAATTGGGTACAACAACCAAGACTTTGCAACGACCACCATTTGTAGCGATATTTTTTATATGTAACTACTCATATATTTCATGTGATTTTCTTCTAAGCCTGGCTATGCCTGGCTAAAGGAATGGTTTGTGGTTGATGGTTTATGGTAGGCGCATAAACGCATGGTTCAACCGGTAGTATTAATTATATGGAACACCATTCTACGAGTATAAAGCAGACCTATCATTGCCATATCGGCACTCGGGACCTACCAAAAATATATCTGCGTCTTGTTTAGGGTCCATAGCTAAACAGATGTGGGAATCCACATTTTTACTTAAATTCTAAGCAGTATAGTTCGGCAGTGCATTTCAGTGTACAGAGTGAAGATTTTTATTCGCGTACAGAACAAAATAATTAAAAGTTTAAATAATTAACATTTACTGCATCAGCCGGATGGTCCACTGCTGAATACAGCCTTCCCCATTAAGGGATGATCCCCACGCTTGGCAGGCGTCTTGTGGATCGCAGATGATACCAGTTCCTCAGAAAGCGCTGCTGCCCACCTTCCGGTATTTTACCTTTAGTCACCTCTTACGCCACCCATAGCAATAGGGGGAGGAGGGTGACATTCTAACATTAACAGTGTTTTTTTAAAATTTTTAATAGTTCTTACCTGAGCACCATTGTAAGTCCAAGAACCAAATTTCATGAAGCAAGTCTGCTCGTCGAAGGGAAAGTATTCGACGTTTATTTCACAAGAAGATTTGTAGATCGCAGGCGGCTTCCAGTTCACTTCACCAGTGTATTTGAGGGTTGCTTTCGTCATCAAAGTCACCTGAAAGTTTATTACAGTACATTTAAGCCATTTAATATAACTATATCTTCAAAACATACAACTGACCTTTATTTTGAGAGATTGTAGCTCAGTTTCATTTTGATGTAATTTTTTTATAGACCGGCAACTTATTTACTAAATAAGTTGTTTGAATGAGGTAAAACCTGTCTTCTGACCTAACAAACTGTTTTACCATAGCAAAACTAGACTTTTGACTTTGTAGAGTGCTACCAAACGCAACTTGAACATGTGCGCACCCGTACTCTCTTGACATGATACATTTGAATGGTAAATGTTCATATCAGTCAAAGCCGTGAAATTGTATAATGCTTCGATATCATTGTTAAAACATAACTTACTTCGTAGTTCCCATCCCAGTTGTTATAGAGCACGATATCAGGCAGCCAAATATGCTCAGATGGCACGTACAACATCTCCAACCCACCATAGTCATCTGGATTCCACTGCAGTTTATAGTCAAACCATTTCTGAAATGTAAACAGATAGGGTTCATAGACTTTTCCATATTCCTCCGCGTGTGATTTAGGTTTGTGAAGTCTCACCTAACATTAATAATCAAAACATGCCGACTAAAAGACCCTATATTAATTCAAAATTAGAAATATTGGGTTGCCTCAACGTAAACAATTTTAAAGCTAATTATAAAACTAGACTTTTGTTGTTCACTATGCTTTGACCATAGATGTATCACCGTCCCCTTATGATGGTTTCATATATAAAATCAGCCTAGTGCAAATCAGAGATCAGCAGAATCATACTTGGGATTCCGCATTTCAACAGTCCTTATAAAATAAATATTTGTTAGTTTAGATCACAATTTCAAAAACCACATTTTCAGTACTTGTTGGTTGGTACATAATATAATAAAATGTCAGATATTGTAAGTTAAATTCATAATCGTCACTTAAGCATCTAATGAATACAATCAAATTAAATTAAAAACAAAAAAATACAATGAAATCAAATTCAAATCAATACAAAATTAAATCAAAGTTCAATCAAAATCAAGTGAAGATTAAATTACAGCTGCATTGTCAGAATCACTCTGAAACTTTTTTTTTTTAATATTGTTAAGTTTGCAATAACGCCTGCTAGGCGAATTACATTACAAAATTACTAATTGGTCGCGGGTTCGAATCCCGCACATGACCATAATTTTTTCTCTCGTAAATTTGTAATTTTGTAATCACTCTGAAACATTAGATTCTAATATAAAGTATATATATTACCTGCTCGACCCAAAGGTTCGTAGTCATGACCTGGTTCTTCAAGTTAACCTCCATGAGCTGTGACAGTTTAAGGCCAAGCCTGACAGTCAGGATATCAGTGACATTGGTCACGGGTCGTATGAGTCTATTGTAATTACTGAGTAGATCATCGTACAGTCGTTTTACGTCTGGATTGGCTTCCAGAAGTTTAACTCCTAAAATTTTAATTAATAAATTATTACTAACGGAAAATATACTCGTCTCTTTTAACTGTAAAAACTACGATCACTTTCCTTAAGCAACTTTTCAAATATTAAAGCTTGAAGCCAGTATGATTTAACTATGTATAACATAGTTTTAAATATAAAAGAATAATTAAATATAAATAAGAATTAAATAAATTATAATATTAATTTTACGTACTACGTAACATTTTAAACAATAATCAACTATAATTAATTAATATAACAATAATTAATTATAATGTGTACTATGGACTGTGTATGAAATAAATGTTTTTTTTTTATTTACGTGAGTTTTAATTTTAATTTAATCAAACTGTGGCTCGATCTTTTAATCAACAGATAGTTACTATTCATAAGAATAACTCTATACACAACTAATATAAAAGAACCAATTGGTTGTTTTTTTTTTTTTATTTGGTTCATTAACATTTTATTCGACTGATATCTTTTAATCTGATGATTGAAAAACCGAGTCTAAATAGTTTTAAATAAGTCATGTTATGCCAATTTTGACATATCACTGCAAATTAATTGGACAAATCAATTGTATAATTTTTTATAAATGATTTAGCAACAAATCCATTATGTATTATAATTAGATAACATAAACGTGAATTTATGTAGGTAACTTATGTATTTATTTTCAAATTCAAAAGATGCGGTATATAATGTTTGGTAACTACCTAATTAATGGATATTATGCAAAGTGGCAAGTAGGTGCTAGTGAACATATATTTAACTAAAACATCATAAGGTTTAAAATACATACGGTACACAGATCTCATCTATATAAACATGCATCACATATTTTTACAAAAACAACCAAACAACTATGATAATTCACTTACCGAAACAGTTCCTGGTATAGTACAAAAACAGGAGTATGACTTTGAACTTCATCTTTTTTTATTTCCACTAAATTTCAAGCTAAATCATTTTCGCCTTTCTTATAGTTATTCCGAGAGATTCCAAAAACACAATGAAACGCGCATGCGTAATCAATATGCTACGTATCTGCTACGAAATTTACGCCCACTACGGCAATAAGCTATGCACACGTAGTATTCTGCTACAGGGTACGGTTCTACTGTGAAACTGCTACGATGTTCTTTTGATAAGCATTTGTGATAGTTCTTGCGGTATTCAACAGATGACGCTGTTTCTTATTAATGTTATATTCGATAACCAAAGAGGTTTTCTCCAATATCACAAAAATTACATAGATCCTATAACAAAACTACGATCGTAAATGCCGTGGTTAATTAAATTTTAAGGTAACCCTATAGACAACGACTATGAGAATAGAGAAAAATTTAAACAGTTTGACATTACGTTTAATATCATTTAAGCTACTTCCTTTACGTATTAAGTATACAAGCACGCACTGTACATACCTACCTTTGCTGAAAATTACAGACATCAAAGTCACATCGTTAGATGCCATTACAGTAATAATTTAGAATATAAAACGATTTGGAGAGTTTCAGCTGGAAAGCCGGACATGTGATAAATTTGATAATTATTAGTATATTTTCCTGCGAGTAGTAATAATAATGTATAATGAATGATACTGACTCTAGTATTGTGACATTATACGTTATATGTTCGAAAATTTGCCTGTTTCTAGGCACAACAAATGTTACTTTCGGTTTCTCATCCAGACTCAATATGAATTTTAGTATAGACGTCAGACTCATGAAAGTGCGCATCTCCACAGTGAATTATTGTTGCACATTTATACGGGTACACCTTGTTGGTACGCTACATCATAGTGTGGATGTATTTAAATGCTAATGGTTCTAATGCTTGTAGGTACAGTAAAACAATAAAATGTAAAATATGATTGCTTCAGTAGGCACCAGTAGTTGGAAATGCACAAAAATATATATAGATTCGCGCCTTCGTTATTGGAAAGGTCTTCGCTTTCTGATTAGACGAGTAACAACTCTACGCGGGTCTACAGATGGGACCGAAAGTAAATGTTCTGAGTTAATCGTGCTGGAGGCTTTAGAAAGACACAGTCTAAAGTTATCTCAACACACAATATACTCTTACATAAATATATATAATATTTAGAAATGAAACCACTATAATAATTTTAAAACTTTAAAGCCGAGACTTGAACACTGGGTGATAACACTTAGTAAATTATGTACCTACAATTAAAGAGGCAATCTTATTTTTATTATCTTTCAACTAGCCGTTTTTGTGTATGTGGTATTCTTCTGTATGGGAAGCCGTCGTGAGGTCCTTCATAATCTACAAAAAAGAAATGGATTAGTTAGTCATTAGATTTTTAGTATTATTAAACACTCGGACGAACCACGTTCGTCCAGAACTAAATAGAATTCATATTTTAATTAAATATTAATGAACTAACAATGCAATCGATAATACTGATACAGTATATATTTCGCTGGTTTTATCGTATGGTGTAAGTTTTGAAGCAAAGATATCCGAGCGGTAACCGCTATGGACTGCATTACCGCAGGTCCACGGTTTGATACCCACCGCCGGCTTGAGCTTCACCGCATGGTGGAATAGCATTTTCCGAATGCCCGCCTGGCTAGCTACCACCTGCAAGATAAAGATCTGTCGCCAAGCACCTAACACTGCGGTCCGGCAGCAGTCCTTGAGAGTAAGTAATAATAAAATTACAGGCACATGAGACTTAACAAATGAATGTCTCAGGGTGATGGGCGCATCTTTTATAGGCAGAGGTTACCGCTTTACATCAGGTGGGCTTCGGGTATGTTCCGTCACGATACAATAAAAAAAATCGGCCGGTCACTTCTCCATACAAACGTCGAAGGGCGATCACGCCCTATTTTGAGGTTTTAGGTCCAGAACCTAGCATGATATCATTATCTCATTTTATTGTCTCGGCTTGTATTATTAGTATTACAGATTTGTTAAATGATTTATTAACTTGATAGTTAGCCCCGAAAATAAGGAACATTTTTCGCAGCGCTGCGCTGTATGGAATGTTACGGGAAACGACACACGCACTGGTGACGCGCGTACCAGCGCATTTAGTTCGACCAGTACTATATAGATGTCGCTATTACAGTTCCAACCACACCAAGAATTATATAAGATCTCGTCTGAGCTCTAAATAATAATGCTAAAAATAGCCAAAATAAAACGTAGTCAACTTAATTATCATACCTTTTGCAGTTCTGGGTAGAGGCATGAGATTAAAGGGAAAAAAATGAGGATTTGGTAATCTCTTCACGATTATTGTCTTATCATTCACCATTGTGTATTCTGCAACAAAAAAATTGTATTAATAAGAAAAACTTTTATACAAATAATTTTCCGTACAATTCCCAGGTTAAGTAATGCTCTATTTTATTATTCAACACGTATATTTTTTTTATTTTTTATGTATTTCCACGCTCAACTTTTTACTGGATCATCTCAAAGATTCTTTTTAATATGTAGGGAAGAGTTGTATTTTTAGTTGAGTAGAGTTGTATTCTAAGTTGGTCAAAAGGAGAATTTACTCAATTTTTTACGAACATATATAATATTTTCAAATATATACAGACTTGGTTAAGTTAAAATATCAATTTCTTTAAAAAGATCTCTCAGAGATTCCCTAGGATCCATTTCATATAGGGCTCGAATTGCACGCTTTTGTAAGATAAAGATTGTCTCCATCTCAGCAGCAGCTCCCCACATCAATACACCATATGACATAATACTGTGGAAGTTCGCGAAATAAACGAGGCTAGCAGTAGCTACGTCTGTTAGCTGTCTTATCTTACGAACTGCATATGCAGCAGAACTAAGTCTTCCGGATAGATCATGTGTAAGTGGATTCCACTGTAAAGTTGAATCCATTTTGATTCCCAGGAAGACTGTCGCCTTGTCAAAAGAGAGTTTATCTAGGCCAAGCTTAATGTTTGGTTCAACATAAGTAACATTTGGTAAAGAAAACTTAAAACATATGGTTTTTTTTTTGTAATTTAAGAGATGATTTTTAGCCGCGAACCACTAAAAGATTATAGATAATACATTATTTAAATTAATTAGTTCACTATCTTTCCTATCTACTTAAAAAATCAGGGAGGTATCATCTGCGAATAAAACTATATCGCAGATTTTTTTAACCGTGCAAGGCAGATCATTTATATCCGCACGCTAGTAACAGAAAGGGTCCCAAAATTTATCCTTGCGATACTCAAAGTCAAAAGTCAAAGTCAAAACCATTTATTCAATTTAGGCGTCACCGACGCTCTTATGAAGGTCAATTACAAATTTTAATATTGAAATATACTACATTGTACTGCCACGTTCAGCAAACACAAATTATAGAGCCACTGCGAGTAGAACGGGCAAGAAACTCGGGGCCATTCTTTTAAAAGTTTTTTAACAATGTGTTAAGTACATACTATATAGTAAAATTATTACAATACTTAATTTACATTACGTATAGGTGACAGACGCCAGTCGGCAGAGGCGAACCAGTCCAAGCATTTTTGTCGTTTAAGTAATCACAAACTGTGTAGTAAGATTTCTTTATCAAAATATTCTTCACGTGCAACTTGAATTTTCTTTCTGTGAGCGTTGTAATATGTTTGGGCAATTTATTATAAAACCGCACACAATCGCCTAAGAAGGACCTTTTATTTGTTTTTGCTAATCTAAAACCTGTCACAGCTATTTTATCTTTATCCCTAGTGTTATAATCGTGATTGTCACTGTTTGATTTAAATTTGCTCAAATTTTTACGAACATACATAATATTTTCAAATATATACAGACTTGGTTAAAATAAAAGCTTAAAGTTAAAATATCAATTTCTTCAAAAAGATCTCACAGGGATTCCCTAGGATCCATTTCATATATGGCTCGAATTGCACGCTTTTGTAAGATAAAGATTGTCTCTATCTCAGCAGCAGCTCCCCACAGCAATACACCATAAGACATAATAATGTGGAAGTAAGCAAAATAAACGAGCCTAGCAGTAGCTACGTCTGTTAGCTGTCTTATCTTACGAACTGCATATGCAGCAGAACTAAGTCTTCCGGATAGATCATATCCGGATAGAACTCGTCTTATCAAAGACCCAGATTCATTTCATTTACTGGATTACACTCATTATAATTATATAATGAGTGTAATGTCAAACTTTTTTGTTGAAATTAAACAAAACACGCTAGCGGATTAAAAGCACTTTAGCGTGTAGATATCGAATAGCAAATAAAACATTTCCGAGCTTATGAGGTGAAAAATTATAATGCCGTAAGTCTACGTAATGCAGTAGTTTTTTTTTCAACTGCTGCAGTACATAGATTTCCGTAACTGATGTTTTTTAACCAACCATGGGCATTTTAGTAAACACCGCAAATCATATAATACGATACGATACGATACGAAAACTCTTTATTGACACCAGATTAACAGTGGAAACAATACATGGACTAGTTAACATAAGTAGGTCCAATGGGTGGTCTAATCGCTTACATCGATCTCTTCCAGGCAACCTAAGGATGGAAAGAAGTAAATCTCAAAAATATATAATTAGACTATTATATAATTTAGATAAAAAATGTTAGGGAGTACCACTATTTGCCACTTAAGATGTTACAGTTATTTTCTAATCACAATCATACCCAACGGTAACATTACAAAGTCAAACAAACCCCAAGGTTCTTATATAATTTCCATATAGCATATTCGAGGTCGAAAATAAACTTTTATTTACGATGAGATGCCGGTCTCGAATGCCACTCCCCCATCTCATCATTTGGTGTCATCATGTGTAAGAGGCGACTTAGGCAAGAAAACCAGTAGCTGAGCAGCAGCGCCGTCTGCAGAACTAGTATTTTAACCAGCGACCCCAAAACGCCTGCCAAGCGTGGGGATTATGGCAAATCCCTATAAATGAAGGAGGCTGTATTCAGTAGTGAATACCCAACTTATTTAGTAAGTGAAAATGGGACCTTTACACAAAGCCTTAGCCGCCATCCCTTGTCAAAACTTGCTCCTCTCCAAAGGTTGTCTGGAAGCGATCGCTTTGAGCGATAAGGCCGCCTATTGTTCACTATTATAAGCTAAATAGTTTTAATTTTGGTATAGTTTAAGGTGTTCAATAAAGAGTTTATCTATCTACTGCCATGCTACTGCTGCGCGCGTTAAAATCTCATCATTTTTCGCGAATATTCTTAACCCGGATGCTTACGTCTTTGGCGAATTTTATATATTTTTGACTATATTGTTAAATTATTTAGTTATTGTACATTACCATTTGTCACGAGGTGATTTTTAATATTTTTGACGGTATTATGGGTAATTTATGGAATAACGTGCATTGGTGTCCAATAACTGTTCAAGATTATACGCAATATTATTTTAAACTCGTAAATATAATGAAACCTAAATACAAGCATGAAGATATCGTAAAATTTTGTATTTCCCGCCGCATACTTTAGTTACACCATCATAAGGAAGATAATTTTTGAACCACGAAACATGCCACAGTGACAAAGATAACAATAATGACTGTCAAGAGTCGCAGTAGGTAAGTAAATCTAATAACGCGGAAGACTTGGGCTGATTGATAAGGAAATCTTCCTGGATTGAAACTGTTCAGTGATTACTAGGAAGAGAGAAACTGTTCGTAACTAGGAAGGCAGACGTTAGCAGACTTATGTTAATATAACTATGAAGACTTTGTCATACAAGTATTCGTAGTATTATTGACATTGAAGCTAATAAAAGCTTGTACCTGCAACTTAAAAAATGAGTGCAATAGCAATTGGTTATTAAAATCAATATTGTTTTAATTCAATCATGTTCAAAGGACCTCATAAGTAGTCCCCAAATAATTAACTTGTTGCCAGCCGGTATGAAAACCAATCAGCGCCGAAATAAGGTTCATATCAGCATAACATGCATGCACCGTGACGGTTTGGCATGCGCTCCGTCCGAAATGCGAGAATATTATAGAAATAGTTATTTGTTATGTCATGCTTCCAAGTATGTTACTTGGCGCGAGTACTTTTATTGAAAACTTAGGATTCTAGGATGAAACAATTCATGTAGGTATAACATAATTTTGATGCCGAATTAAACACATGATTTATCACCTCCTCCGGCGGGAAAAAACTAGGTACAGCCTAGTTTTTTCCCGCCGGAGGAGGTGATAAATCATGTGTTTAAATCACATTGCACATTCTAAATTACTACAACGGATTAAATTGCAAAATTTAATATTATTCTAGAACTATCGAAATGGTTCGAATTTTTAAACCCTTTTCCGCGGTAGCGGATATAAATCACTTTTCACGCAGAACGTGAGACATTTTATAACCTTCCTGATACTTTTTGACTGAATGAACATCTGAAACTATCTTAAAACAAACGCATAAGCGCAGCAACAAACTTCACATTTACAAATTGTTAGTGCATATAATTTTCGTCTCAAGCGGAATGCGAGCCAGCGTTTTCCAGTATTACGCAGCAGCTGCCTTAACCGTCTAAGATACGAATTAACTGCAAATTTTTTATAATTTTATTCGTCATAGGTGACTTGGATTTATCCTCCCGAGTGCAAAGCCTCGAGAGAGAACGCGGGTTCATAATCTGTTTGGGAAGAAAATTTAATGCTTTAATAATTTATAAATACGAATATATAATATGTTACAAAATTACAACAAGAGAAATAATTATAGTTATATGCGGGATACGAACCATCCACACCTACAGCCGCAGTGTGCTCTGACCGCTAAGCGAACATAACATATAACTCATAACTCTTAATTTGCTCTCTCGTTCTTAAGAGGCATTTCACATTTTGATGCGTGTATCGAAGATTTTAAGCGCTTAATTTACTATCATAGGAAAGATCTACAAATTTTTGAATAATTGATAAAAATAGAATAATTTGTTCCCTTTTCAGTTAATGTACCACATTTACAAATATTACTTCAAGTATTTTGTGGTGACCAACCTCCCGCACCTTGTTTTACGAATTAACGTACACATAGCCATCTTCTTAGCTCTATCTCTTGTATAAAAATTCATCAACGTACTTTTTAAAACAATCTATAAAGCAGGCATATAATCTTGTTGACACTTAATGTACTAGAATATCGATAATTTATCATAATTATGGAATAAAAATTAAAGACCTTGCGCCAATTTCCAAGAATTATATAATCATTTTAACACGATTTATTGCGTTAAATAAAGTGTTATTCCAAACAGATATTATATCAGAAGAAAGTGCATTCTTCAATGAATCTAATCTCAATTAACTGTGATACTAACTCTGTTTTCTTGGTCAGGAAAGAATATTTAACATAACTCTAAATTATCATTGTTTACTCATGCCAATTACACATTTTTTTATATCACAACTTATATTGATTTATTAATGAGTGCAAATATCAGAATGAGTTACTCACAGTCACGCTATTCCGTCGTCACATCTTTCGCTTGTGTAAGCGATGCGCTGGCATTTACCTAAACGTCAGTAGTGTGATTTTGTGAAATGGCTCTTAACCATCGTAGGGACATCTATAGTTATATTTAGTTATACTTAACTTGTACCACAAACAAGACAAATTTTTCCAAGTAGATTTAAACTTGCTAACGATATTAAATCAATTAAGGAAAAAATACAGTCATGTATTATATTATCATACTACATGTATTTTCGCTTAGCAGAGCTTGTAATTGTATTTAGAAATATATTTTAATTTGTTACATAGAAGGTCTATTTTTGCTTCAATTCACGAGTAGAACGAACAGAAAGTGTACTCTTCGTGATCTTAGTAGTAGGCCAAATTAGTATTAGAACACGAGAAAACGGCCCTTACGAATACTTAACTATACAGTTTATCTACTACATATATAGATAAACTGTGTAGTTAAGTATTCCGAGATATAAGAACTAACTGCTTCCGTGTGAGACGCGTGGGTAATCACCATTTTTCACTTAAGACAAATGCATAAACACGGATATGCGCAACAGATTTATGGGACTTTGTGTTGATAGTGATATTGGATATCACACGTGTCCGATGTCTGTACACGTGAAGGTACTGCGATATTGTTTTATTCCCAGATGATACCTCTCTGATTTTTAAAGTAGATGGGAAAGATAGTGAACTCATTCATGTAAATATTGTGTTATCTATGATCTCTGAATGGTTCGCCGCTAATAATATTCTCTTAAATTCAAAAAAGACCTAATGTTTAAAGTTTTCGTTACCGAATGTTCCTTATGTTGTTAAGCGTGGCCCAGATAAACTCTCTATTGGCAATGCGACAGTCTTCCTGGGAATCAAAATGGATTCAACTTTACAGTGGGCCATGATCTAGCCGAAAGAATTAGTTCTGCTGCATATGCAGCTTGTAAGATAAGACAGTTAACAGATGTAGCTACTGCACGGCTAGTTTATTTCGCGTACTTCCACAGTATTATGTCGTATGGTGTATTGTTGTAGGGAGCTGCTGCTGAGATAGCGACAATCTTTATCTTACAAAAACGTGCAATTCGAGCCATATATGAAATGGATCCTAGGGAATCCCTGAGGGATTTTTTTAAAGAAATTGATATATTAACTTTACCGAGGCTGTATAAATTTTAAAATATTATGAATGTTCGGAAAAAATTTAGTAAATTTAAATTAAACAGTGACAGCCACGATTACAAAACTAGGAATAAATTTAAAATAACGGTACCAGGTTTTAGACCAGCAAAGACAAATGAAAGGTCCTTAAGAGGTAATTGTGTGCGGTTTTATAATAAAATTCCCAAACATATTACAGTGCTCACAAAAGAAAAATTCAAATTGCACGTGAAAAACATTTTAATTAAGAAATCCTACTTTTTTTTTTTTTGCTTGATAGGTTAGCCTTTGACCACTATCTCACCTGATGGTAAGTGATGATGTGGTCGAAGATGTTGTTCAGGCTAACCTAGAATTACTGGCTCTCAAGTACTACACAGCTTATGATTACTTAAACGACAAAAATGCTTGCACTGGTTCGCCTCTGCCAAGCTATCACCTGTCTCCTACGTAATTTAAACAAATATTGTAATAATTGTTTTATATTGTATATAACACATTATAAAAAGACGTTTAAAATAATGGCCCCGAGTTTCTTGTTCTTGCCCGTTCTTATCGCAGTGGCTCTATAATTTTTTTTGCTGAACGCGGCAGTACAATTTCCTTCATAAGACGCCTAAATTTAATAAATGATTTTGAATTTGATTTTTTTACGGATATATAAGTGAGAACACAAGTCTATAGTAAAACGCACTAGTTTATTGGTATAAAAGTTAACACATACAAGTACTTTAGGCGTTTACAAAATAAATAACAATAACAAATATGCGGTTATGTGCTTAATCGCGGTAGCGCGCCGGAATAGTTACTGTGCGCCTCGAGCGGTAACGCCGTGTGTTGTTCTGCGAGAGGGCGCTGTTCGTTTCGAAATCCGCGCGGGAGCGAACGGCGGTACTGGCGGTTGAGTCCCATTGGTTGGAATAGCCGCGGGAAAGAGTGTTACGAGTAGTGATAGGCCCGTTTAAATAAGATGGCGCTACAGACTCCCCCTCCAGGTCGGAAGAACGTCCCGTTTCGGACCTGGGATTCAAATTACTTGTGGAAGGACCTAGTTGACGCGGCCTACCACGAACTCTTTTGGGCATGACAGGTATAATATCGTGATGAGATTGTGCAATTGTTAAAGGCGTTAAGTCTGTAGAGTGATATTTCCCTATGACAGTATTCGCGGAATCTACCAGAATAAATGTTGTTGGGCTAACAATTCGCTTTATACTGTAGGGTCCGTCACGTTTAGGCATAAACTTTCTAGTTACACCTTTAGAAGCGTTGCTTAGATCGTGTGTTTTAACCAAGACCAAATCACCTACCTTATAAGTCGGAGCGGGGCGACGTGCAGTATCAGCGGTCTCCTTTCGTTGGTCTTGACACTTTTCAACGCGTTCACGAATGTCATGCATGCTATTAACAAACGACCGCAAGTAAGGTGTCGCTTGTGGCACAAAATTTTCCTTCTCCATAATGCCACGAATATCATGGCGGACGTCAAAAGGTGTACGCATTTCCCTAGCAAAGGTCAGATAAGCAGGAGTTTTACCAGTTGTGCTACAAACAGCACTATTCATAGAAAAACGGACATGAGCCAAATATTTAGGCCAATTATTATGCTCTGCTTTGACTAGCATGGACAGCTGAACCTTCAAATCCCTATTCTTGCGCTCAGCAGGATTTGCTTCAGGGTGGTACACAGGAATCAGTTCCTGTTTGACATCAAGAACAAACATACATTGCTGCATCACAGCCGAGATGAACTGAGGTCCATTGTCTGAGATCACTCGTCGCGGTAAACCATATCGAAGGAAATATTCCTCGATGAGGACACGGGAGCAAATCTCAGCGGTGGCGTCCTTTAAGGCGAATAATTCGACCCACCTAGTAGCTACGTCTTCCACTAGAAGAACCCAGCGCTCCCCCAAGTCTCCTTCAGGCAATGGACCAAAAAGATCTACAGCAAGAACCTCAGATCTTTGTTGTAACACCGGAGTTTGCAATAGCCCAGCGGGCTTCTGATTGGAAGCTTTGTAACGTTGGCAGTCAATACAATTTTTCAAGTACTCTGTAACGTACCTACGCATTCCTGGAAAGAAATACCTTTCACGAAGTCGGTGTAAAGTCCTCTCTATTCCTTGATGACCAGCTGTAGGCGAATCGTGCAGTTCTTTGAGAATTTCTTCTCTTTTAGAGTTTGGAACGACAAGTTGAGCTTCTTCACAGTCAGCATCAGGGTCGTACCGGTACAAAACACCCTGTGACATGACATACCCACGTTCCAGCCATCGTGTAGAGGTAAGTTCGTCAGCATCTTCCAGGTCCTGTATGATTTTCAGCACTTCAGGATCTTCTAGCTGTGCCGCTCGTAGATCCGTTGCAGAGACCTGAGGAAGATCAAGCGAGACGGAACAGAGATTGCAAGCAGCAACATCATCACAATCAGGTCTACTCAGCGTGTCTGCAAGAACGTTAACTTTACCTGGCTCATACTCTATGCGAAGGTCGTAAGACTGAAGCTTGAGAGCCCATCTAACAAGACGACCGGTGGGAGTTTTAATGGTGAAAAGCCATCGCAGAGGCTGGTGGTCACTTTTAACGATACAAGTATGTCCATCAATATAACCTCTGAACTTTTCAACAGCCCACACAACTGCAAGAGCTTCGCGCTCGGTTGTAGAGTAGTTCCTTTCAGCTGAAGTGAGAAGACGGCTAGCGTACTCTATAGGCCTTTCATCATGGCCTACTCCTTGAAGCAATGCAGCACCTATAGCATAATTGCTGGCATCCGTACGCAGCAGGAAAGGCTGATTGTAATCGGCTTGAATCAATATAGGTGTTTGACACAATTTAGATTTGAGCGTGTCAAAAGCACACTGTTGCGGATTATCCCATCGCCAAGGCTCATTTTTGCGAGTGAGTTTGGTGAGGGGCTCCGCGATTTTGGAGAAATCTTGAATAAATTTCCTAAACCAAGAGCAGGTTTGAAGGAACGATTTAAGATGTTTAACGTTACCAGGGGCACCCCGTTTCAGGATTGCCTCAATTTTTGAGGAGTCTGGTCGAATACCTTGAGGTGTGATAGTATGACCTAGATATGTCACTTCCTGCCGGGCAAAGAAGCACTTTTCTCGATTTGCTACGAGGCCGAAATGACGCAGTCGATCGAACACCTTTTGAAGATCACGCAGATGATCCTCGAAGGTCCCTTGAGTTATGGTCATTAAATCGTCAAGATACGCCAGGAGCGTCACATCCTGGAGAGCAGCACCAGAACGGAAGCGATCTATCAATCTCTGAAACGTAGATGGCGCGTTTTTGAGACCAAAACTCATACGACGAAAACGATAAGTTCCAAAAGGTGTGACGAAGCTGGTCTTGTCCTGGTCTTCTGGAGCCACCTGGACCTGCCAGTAGCCAGCTTTAAGGTCAATGGTGGACATAAAACAATCACGCTTGGTCAGCTGAATAAGTTCGTCGATGAGTGGGATCGGGTAAACATCGGTTTTCGTGATCGCGTTAAGACGCCTATAGTCAACGCAGAACCTTACCCCTCCATCCTTCTTCGGAACCAGCACTGCAGGTGAAGTCCAAGCAGATTCACATTCTTCAATTATGCCATCATTGAGCATTTTGTCCAGCTCTATCTTCATCAACTCCTTTTTAGCAGGAGTCAGCCGATACGGCGGAACAGAAATCGGCGGATGGTTGCCGGTATCAATACGATGTTCTGCGAAAGGTGTCGGGGCTCCCCCTGCTTGGAAGATATCCTCATTTTCCTGAAGAAGATCAGAAAGTTGCAGTCGTTGTTCAGGACTAAGCATCAAACCTTCATCTTCTCTCAAGAAGTCAGCAGTGGAGACCGTCGTGCATGACTTTTGAGCTTCATACTCTAATGGGTAAACATGCCTACCACCCGAAAAGCTCCATTTGGAAGCAGCAAAGTCAATCACAAGACCCGCAGCGTTAATAAAGTCGACGCCAAGAAGAGTTTCATTTCCTGTGGCGTCAGGGAATATAATAAATTCCGCCATAATAGATTTATTTTCCTTTAATAAGACTTGGAGGTTAGCAACAAGAACCTGGCGACTTTGCGTAGAACCATCAGCTAATTTTATTCTTTTAGTCACCTCATGGCAAGGATGATTTTTCTCAACAAGAAGGCTATGAAGTGACGAGCCGGCCACACAGCCACGCGCACCAGTATCTAACAAAGCTATACCTCTGGTTCCTAAAATTTCTATACCCAATATAGGCCTTCGATTGTCATGATGTTTACTATCTTGAAGACAAATATCATTTGATGCCCCTAACGTAGATAAAGAGACAGTCGGTGACATGGTCACCCTACTCATACTAGTAGGTGACGAAGGTGGATGGTCACCAATATTTATTTCATGAAAATCATCAACGTCATGATTCATGGTCACCCTAGTGTTGTTGACAAAAGGTGTGCACATACCTGGATCACCGACAGGAAACTCACAAAGTGGAGATGAAGAAGAGTCAAGGATGCCTTCCACTGAAGTCGTGGACACCCTACTCACCCCGGCGGCATCAAAGGCTGGTGCAACTGAACATTTTGACTCAAACCTAGAAAAAGAAGAGTTACAAAATTTGTCCCCAAGAGTGGTCATGGTCACCCCATTATGAAGTAGGTCTTCGGTACGATCACCTGTAAATGCATCGTGGTGGTTGGAACAACTTTCCGCAACAACAGGTGCATGTCCGCCCAATATCATGGTTACCCTACTATCAAGTATGCCTTCGGAACGATCACCTGTGGCGGCATAATTGCAAAATAAACAGTTATCCGCAACAAGAGGTGCATGTCCGTTCGACATCATGGTCACCCTACTATTCTTATCAGAACCGCAACATTGAGATGATTTGTCCTTGGTTAAAACACACAGATCAGACATAAAATCTTTTGGTAAAACATTGATAAAATCACGCGGCATAAAATAAAAATCATTTTTATCTAAATCGCATGAATTAGGTAATTCAGGTAACCTACGAGACACAGACGCGCGTTTACTAAAACCAAAATACGATTTCGGCATAACAGCTTTAAAATCAGCAGGATAATACATACTTATATGACTATTATACTGCCATGCACAAAACAGCTGTGGTATTGCGGCCTTAAAGTCGGTAGGTAGGTAAGTTCTATTTTTAGATTCTCTGAACGGACTTATTGTTTGTTTACATTTTGGATAATGAGCTTTTATAGTTATAGTAGGCTCTCCGATGGAAAGAGAATCTGTAGGCCCGCTAGTAATGACAGAATGAAAGTTATTATTGTTGAAAGGACTCACCTGAGTTTCTGTCTTACCGGGATATGAATTACGAGTGCGGTGTAGGTAAGGGGTCATTGAACTCGATCCAACCAATGGAACTCCGTGGCCGTCAACGTAATCTATGGCGTAATATCGCGAATTACACTTAGAACATTGAGATCGAGTAACTCCTTTTTCACCACATTCATAGCAACTAGGCACTACACTTGCACTGACATTGTTATTGTATGTTTTCGCGGCTAGCTTTTGACATTGTTCTCGCTTATGACCTCTACTTTTGCAGTAGACGCAGAATGATGATGAACTCGAGGGTTGTGGCGTAGGCTCCGAGTTAATTCGCGTAGGTCGACTAGCAGCTGGGTACCCGTCGACGGATGTCGATGGCACAGACGTCCTTGGCGCGGCCGGGCGCGGCGCGGCCATCGAGCGCGGCCCTGGAGGGCGAAGCGCGGGCGGGCGCGGCGCCGGAGGCGAACGCGAAGATGACGCTAGCGCGGGTACTGCAGCTCCGTGTGAGGGCGCTGCGTCTGCATGTCGAAAGCGTGTAGTAGGGCGCTCATCATGAAAATCTTCGGCGGCGGCGTCCTCAATTTCTCGTACTTTACGTTGAAGGACGTTAAATGTATGAAATTCATCTCGCCGTAGACGTTTTCGGATTCTTTGATGAAGCAAGCCGTAAACCATATCTAATTCCACTTTTTCAGATAAATCTCCACTAGGTAACCTTGATAGTAACGATCGTGCTTTTGCTATGAACAATTCAGTTTTTTCATTTTCCTGTGATCGACTGAATAACTCCCGATATATGCGATGCGGAGGGCGAGTGTCACCGAAGGCGCTGCGTAATCCTTGAACTGCGGCAGTCCACGTCGTTATAGTTGCCTTCACCCCCTGCCACCAGGTCGCGGCATCACTTACGAGCAGCATAGAAAGACCGCGAAGGGCGTTTGCTTCGTTAACGTCGGCACACTCCTTATACGCTTCGACGGCATCCAGGAATGAGTCGAGCGAGTCACCAGGAGTTCCGCTGAACCGTGCCGTGCACGCGGTGAAGTTGCCAGACATTGGTTGCACGGGTGCTGACAACGATGGAGATGGAGAGTTTTGGCGCTGCATAACGTGATCGAACAGTTGTTGTAAAGTCTCCGTTTGCGAGCGCTGGAGTGTCGCCATCATGGCGGCAATGTCGTCACGGGAGAAGTTATTTGCTGCGGCTTGAGGTTCCGGCTGATCGACGGCATCGTCGAAGTCGGATTGGCGTCGCGATTGTCTACGCGTACGCGTCATTTTGCGAATATATTTTTGTTCACTTAGCACTGTGGAGTTAGGTATAATGCGAATGTTCCCGGCCCCACACTTGGGCAGCCACTTTTACGGATATATAAGTGAGAACACAAGTCTATAGTAAAACGCACTAGTTTATTGGTATAAAAGTAAACACATACAAGTACTTTAGGCGTTTACAAAATAAATAACAATAACAAATATGCGGTTATGTGCTTAATCGCGGTAGCGCGCCGGAATAGTTACTGTGCGCCTCGAGCGGTAACACCGTGTGTTGTTCTGCGAGAGGGCGCTGTTCGTTTCGAAATCCGCGCGGGAGCGAACGGCGGTACTGGCGGTTGAGTCCCATTGGTTGGAATAGCCGCGGGAAAGAGTGTTACGAGTAGTGATAGGCCCGTTTAAATAAGATGGCGCTACAATTTTGAATTTGAATAACGTTATTTATACCACATCCACTCAGTGAGTATCTCATTCGTAGTTCAAAAACGTGTTATAAAGTTCGTCATTATACCCTTATAAATTTGCGGCGGGAAAAGTTATATGGAATTTCATACCTTCCCTCCGTAGCAGTGAAGGAATGTTGTTTGAACATCCATACTTGCCCTGCTAGCGGTCTTTTGATTTTTTAGCTGCTTACAAAAAAAATACAATCGTCAAATCTCAAGAAGGTTTTATATCAAATAATTAGAAAAAAGAGGTGGGATTTTTATCGTACTCAATTTTCAATGAAAGGAGGTTGGCAACCTTTCTCTGCACTACCAAAAAAGTGCGGCAATTTATATGATTTGTAATTTTTTTTTTACTTAATAAACAATATAACAATAGGTACGCTTTTTATTATCCTTATTCCAAATAATTTTCCAAAATGTCATCTGACATTAGAAGTGACGATTTTATAGAAACAATAGGTAGGTACATACGCTTTTTACTATTCTTATTCCAAATAATTTTCCAAAATGTCATCTTATAGTAGAAGTGACGATTTTATAGAAATGACGCCACCAGAAATAATAAATACAGCTACGATTTTTCTCGTACCTACTGGATTTTCAATGGAGGAGGTTGCCAACCTTTCTCGATAAAAATACGTGGCTTACGCATAAGGACATTGTATCCAGTTGCCAATAAATTAAAAAAAAATACGCGGCAATTCATTTATGTTAAATTTTGTTTTTTACTAAATTGATAATATAAACGCTTTTAATTATTTTAAATAATTTTCCAAAAATGTCATCTGATAGTGAAAGTGACTATTTTATAGTGACGGGGCCACCAGAAATATAAAATACAGCTTAAAAAGTCCTACGGAACTTACTTCCTGAGAAGTCTCGGGACAAATACGAGAAAACTTCTATAAGTTTTCTCGTATTTATCTCGTGTTTTTTTTTATAGGTACCTATGTACCTAATGATATTATTTTCCTCGTGGGTGTAGTATAAAGCACTATGTATCACTCGGGAAAAATTTATATTTCTGTTCGAGAGTATGTTTAAGCCCAACGCCACGCGCAGCGGAGGGCTTAAAGGGAACTTGAGAACTGATCGTTTTCACCCCTCGATGTACAATGTATGTGATCTTAAGATCTAACATTTTTTTATACTTTTTAAAGATACGCGACCTATATTCATTTCTAAGGTTACGTACCCAGACATTCTTGCTTTGGACCACTGCCTCGCTTCTGAATCCATTTCTCGAATAAACAAGGGCAAGGATATTTTGCTAATGCTCACCTACATATCTACCACTGTCAAGTAGAAAATCTGTCGCCAAGCACCTAACAGTGTGTTCCGGCAGCAGTCCTTGTGAGCCAGTAAAATTACAGGCACATGAGAATTAACAACTATGTCTGAAGGTGACGGGTGCAGTGCAATTCGTTGACTTGTGACAAAATGCATCTGTTAGGTATAGGCAGATGTTAGCCTGCTTAACATCAGGTTGGCCTCGAGCTTGATCCGTTACAATAACATAAAAAAAAAGATAGAATAAAACGAGAAAATCTCTAGATAGGTAACAATTTACACAATACAGTTACAATATATTATTAGTTGACAAGCTGTTCCATTCACTTTGCCTATATTACTCAGTGACAAGAAGAACAATCGGAATGTTTTGTTAACAATCACAGCATATATCAAGATACTCTCATATTGAATGATAAATTTCGGGCATCGCAGAAATTACTTTTAATTTTTTTTCATATGTACACTTTCCGGCCCTTTTTTTTTGCTCATAAGCCTTTGACCACAATCTCACCTGATGGTAAGTGATGATGTGGTCGAAGGTGTGAACAGGCTTAACCTAGAATTACTAGCTCTCAAGGACAGTTGCCGGAACACACCGTAAGGTGCTTGGCGACAGATTTTCTACTTGAGGGTGGTCGCTAGCCAGGCGGGCATTCGCAAAATGCCCTTCCACCATGCGGTGAAGCTCAAGCCCGCGGCGGGATTCAAACCATGGACCTGCTGCGTGGCAGTCCATAGGCAATGCCACAGAGCCATCACTGCTTTACCTCGTGTTGGATGTTGTAAATGGCCACTAGGGAAAATAATGCGCTTAATGAGTATGCCACTTCTCACTTCGTCTATGTGATAGGATGTTTCTACTTTCTACACATCAAACACACGACTTATCTCTTCACCCTTAACAGATTTTCTGCTTAATGAGTATGCCACTTCTCACTTCGTCTATGTGATAGGATGTTTCTACTTTATAGACATCAAACACACGACTTATTTCTTCACCCTTAACAGATTTTCTGCTTAATGAGTATGCCACTCCTCACTTCGTCTATGTGATAGGATGTTTCTACTTTCTACACATCAAACACACGACTTATCTCTTCACACTTAACAGATTTTCTGCTTAATGAGTATGCCACTTCTCACTTCGTCTGTGATAGGATGTTTCTACTTTCTACACATCAAACACACGACTTATCTCTTCACCCTTAACAGATTTTCTGCTTAATGAGTATGCCACTTCTCACTTCGTCTATGTGATAGGATGTTTCTACTTTCTACACATCAAACACACGACTTATCTCTTCACCCTTAACAGATTTTCTGCTTAATGAGTATGCCACTACTCACTTCGTCTATGTGATAGGATGTTTCTACTTTCTACACATCAAACACACGACTTATCTCTTCACCCTTAACACTCTCATTAACCGTAAGGTAGCAGATATTCCAACAAGATAATTCCCTAGGAGGAAGCGTTAGGTAAGTGGCAGTCAATATAAATTCAAACTATTTTAAATCACGTCTTTGTAAGAAAAAATGTCAGTCATAATCGTTTATTCAATTTAGGCGTCTACGAATCTCTAATTTAAGTCAATGCGAATGGAGTAAGGGTAGGAAAAAGATGACGAATCGTGTAACAAATCTTGAATTGTATTTGACCTAGTTTTTTACAAAGGACTAAAACTATAAAGTGTGCAATAACAGCGCCTACGCGCAAATTTTGGCACTCATTATTAAATAATACCAACACGGTGAACTCGTACGGATGAATTGATTTGTTTTCAAGAATGCGGGAAATTATACTTTTCAATTGTTTCCTTTAGTTAGATAAATAAATAGGTACATTGTTTTTTATATATAACATATGAACTTAATGAATTTCAAGAACATCAACATTGCAGCAAGTGGTAATAATATAAGTGGTATAATAATGACAGCAAAGATTAAAAATATATAAAAATGTGTCTATCTGACAGTTTAGAAAAATTCCAACATTTTTTTTGCTAAGCCAACGAGACGTTTTACACTGGCGTTTATAACTGTAATTTTAAAACCAACTGCAAGAGTTTTCAACGAGCCCATTCCACACGAAGCCTCATCAGGACATGGACTCTTCAAGCATACGATCGAGAAATGGATTTCCCCTAATTAACTGGTGAATCTATTATTTATATTTGATAACTAGCTGTACCCGCGACTTCGTTCGCGATTGCCGTACCTGCACACTAATTATTCACATTTGTGCACTGTTTATCTCATATTAAGCAACACTGTGGTCTGCGGTGAAGCACTCTTATAGTAAACCATAGCTCAGAATGGAGCTTTCTACTTTGGATTCCAAAACTCCCGGGTTGTATTTTCCAGAAGACAATAGTTAAGTAACTCAGAGAGTTCTTTCCCGGTTCGCACAATAAATGTTGAAGCAAAGTACCTTGTGCGTTTCTTTAGAATTTCGATTTTAAAACGGCGGTTTGTTTGACGGTAGATCGTTTTTTTTTTATTTCTCATTCTCGGAAAGTAGTGTTTGTTTGATCTGAGTAGCGGGTGGGAGACGCTCCTTCCCACCTAAGGCCGGGAAAAACATTGGTGTAAACAAAGTTATATGTGTAAGATTTTTCGTTGTAAAATATTCTGTTGTTGTAAAACAATTAATAACAACTATGTTTGGCAGGGTAGTAACTAAATATAGGGTAGAAAGTGTAGGTAAAAAAAAAATTTAAACTTTCCCTAAATTTCATTGTTCTAACTCCTAGTGTATCTTTGTATCTTCTACTCATGTTTATTATTTTTAGTAAATATTTAGAAAAACTACTATTTTTTTACCCTCCTCATATTTTAAATGAAAAGTAGAGTGTTCAACACGGATGTAAGTCATCGATTCCTACTTGGACTATAGCTGCATTAATTTAAAAAAATATACTGCTCATGTTATTAAAATCAAAATAAATAATATAAAAAACATACTATATTTATATCTTTATTCCTTATATTAGTAGTGAAAAGCAGAGAGATTCCTATTCGGGCTATAGCCGCCCGTAAATATTCCAAACAAAATTTTACGTAAAATTTCACAAATAGTTCAAACCTCTCAATAAATTTTTAGTAAGTATGTTATTTTATCAATTAATAATTTTTAGAAAAGCTACTTTATTTACTTTCTTTAAATTCGATATGAAAAGTAGAGAGCTGACCGCGGGTGAAAGTTACCAATTCCTTTCGACCCTTGTATAACAATCTACTAAAGTTGTGCACTTCCAACTTTAAACGGATTAAATCACGTAGGTATATTTATCATTATTTTTGTCCCGACAGTCATCCCGTGACCACGATCACTACAAAGTGTTTGAAACGTCGGGACAAAAATAATGCTAAATATACGCGATTTAAACCGTTTAAAGTTGTTTAATTACAAAGTGTAACAATCGCGAAAACCTAAGACTACATTGTGCACTTTCATTGCGCAGTCTCCGAAATGTATCCGTCAAAAGAAGGATAATTATGTAGTTTAAAAAACTGATTGTGGTGAATGTTTTTTTTTTTTTTTTTATTGCTGATAGGTAAGCCTTTGACTACAATCTCACCTGATGGTAAGTGACGATGTGGTCGTAGGTGTTAACAGGCTTAACCTAGAATTACTGGCTCTCAAGGACAGCTGCCGGAACACACCGTTAGGTGCTTGGCGACAGATTTTCCACTGGAGGGTGGTCGCTAGCCAGGCGGGCCTTCGCAAAAATGCCCTTCCACCATGCGGTGAAGCTCAAGCCAGCGGCGGGATTCGAACCATGGACCTGCTGCGCGGCAGTCCATAGCCAAAGCCACTGAGCTATCATTGCTTCAAATGTACCACATTTTAGAGTTTTATCGTAGCAAGCTTGCAAAACTAAATAAGGGTGCCGTGCTGCCCGTGGGGCGCCGGGCTGCCCGTGGGGTGCCTGTCTGTCCGTGGGGTGTCGGGCTTCCCGTGGGGTTCCGGGCTGCCTGTGGGCTTAAGATGAGCCGTACGTTCAAGGGTTTCTCAACATTCCGCGGTCCAAGATATTTAAAACGAAATATTTAGTTTGTGATATCTGTAATTTCTGAACTGCAAAACTGAGGACTGAAATATTTACGGGAAAATAATTAAATAACCACTATTGTAACAATAAAAGAATGATTGAAATCGGACTACGCGTTAATAAATTACAACTAAATGTACATTTTGACTTTCATCCCCTTTCCCAAGAGAACCGTACTGAATTTCGGGATAAAAGTATCGTATGTCCTTCTTCGTAGTATGACCTCGAATCGTGCTAAGTTTCATTATATCCATTCAGTAGTTTTGGAGTGATGCGAGGCCGGGATACAGACAGACAGCAAGAAAAAAAAAACGGTTTTTGCTTCAGTATCAGCTACAGATTGCTCTCAAAACATATTTTCAAAATATCTGCAATGTACAGAATTGGACCTGTTACAGTTTTATTATAAGTATAAATAGATAAATATAAGCGTCTTACCCCTCGCGCTTCCCTACCCGCCTTCTGCAACCTGTTATAGGTATAGATTAGACTGATTAGAGCATTGCATGTTATGAAAAATATACGTAGGGAAGTTGTGCTTATCGTAATAAAAAAAACTGTATTTTATCGTTTGAAAAATCAGTCTTTTGGAGAGGTCCGACTACAGACCTATATATTATACCTATACGATAAAGTGCAAACGCCAGCTTAAGATGAGCCGTATGTTGAAAGGTTCCTGTACGTTCGGGGTGTCAAGTTAATTGGAACGTAATATTTAGGTTGTGATGTCTGTAAATTTCTGAACTGCAAATCCGATGACTTTGAAATATTTACGTGATAATTTTTAAAGCACCACTATTCTAATTAAAAAAATCAGCCAATATGCGAGTTGGACTCGCGCAAGAAGGGTTCCGTACCATTAGCTATACAACATTAGACTTCATATTTTAACCTTTTTAGGGTTCCGTACCCAAAGGGTAATAACGGGACCCTATTACTAAGACTTCGCTGTCCGTCCGTCCGTCCATCCACCTGTCACCAGGCTGTATCTCAAGAACGGTGATAGCTAGACAGTTGAAATTTTCACAGATGATGTATTTTTATAGCTGTTATAACAACAAATACTAAAAATAAAATAAATATTTGAGGTAGGTACCCCCATACAACAACCTTGATTTTTTTACCGTTTCTTGCTCGATACTAATAACGGTGACTGGTAAACGCTTTAACTATTCACAGAATATTTAGTTTTATGTTTTCTTTAAATATAATAAATTAAATTAGAATAAATAATTAAGGGGGCACCCATGCAATAAAATTTCAGATAATGGTACGGAACCCTTCGTGCGCGAGTCCCATTCGCATTTGGTCTGTTTTTTTGTTTTAACGTGCGCGAGTCCGACTCGCACTTGGCCAAATTTTTGTATGTTTTGTTATAGCGGCAACATAAATATATCATCTGTGAAAATTTCAACTGTCTAGCTATCACCGTTCTTGAGATACAGCCTGGTGGTAGACGGACGGACGGACAGCGAAATCTCAGTAATAGGGTCGCGTTTTTACGCTTTGGGTACGGAACCCTAAAAAAAACGTATGAAATCGGACTACGCGTTAATAAATTACAACGAAGTGTATATTTTGACATTCATCCTCACTCCCAAGAGCACCATACTGAATTTCGGGATAAAAAGCATAAATTATCCTTTCTTGTAGTATGAACTCCAATCATGCTAAGTTTCATTGAAATCCATTCAGTAGTTTTGGAGTGATACGCGGCCGGGATACAGACAGACAGACAGACAGACAAAAATAAAAAAAAATATAGTTTCGGCATTAATATCAGCTACAGAGTACTGTACATTTTTTTTTTCAAAATATCTGCCATGTACAGAATTGGACCTGTTACAGTTTTATTATAAGTATAGACTCGCACTTGGCCAACTTTTTGTATTTGTTGTTATAGCGGCAACAGAAATACATCATCTGTGAAAATTTCAACTGTCTATCTATCACCGTTCTTGAGATACAGCCTGGTGACAGACGGACGGACGGATGGACGGACAGACGGACGGAAGGACAGCGGGACAGACCGTTTTTACCCTTTGGGTACGGAACCCTAAAAAGAACGTCTGAAATCGGACTACGCGTTAATAAATTACAACTAAGTGTATATTTTGACTTTCATCCCCTCTCCCAAGGGAACCATGCTGAATTTCGGGATAAAAAGCTAAATTGTCCTACCTTGTAGTATGAACTCCAATCATGCTAAGTTTCATTGAAATCCATTCAGTAGTTTTGGAGTGATACGCGGCCGGGATACAGACAGACAGACAGACAGACAGACAGACAGACAGACAAAAATAAAAAAAAATATAGTTTCGGCATCAGTTTCAGCTACACAGTACTGTACATTTTTTTTTTTCAAAATATCTGCCATGTACAGAATTGGACCTGTTACAGTTTTATTATAAGTATAGATTATATGGTTACGTACGCTTCTTAAAAGCCTACATTGGTACTACTACGAAATCCTGTCTAAAGGTAGGCAAATGTTTCAGAGAACCACTTTCCTTTCTATTCTGCGTCTGTCGATTTACTTATACCACTATATCCCGTTAATAAGTGAGGTTTGGAATATTTTGTGTTATTAATATTATTGATACAAAAATTTCCAAAGCATCACTTATTATTATAGGATAGTGGTATAAATCGATCAGTAAAAAAAAGCTGAGACCAAAGATCGAAAGTTTCTATAACAGTAACCACTCTCACACTATAACAGCATGGTTGACTCGATAGTAATATTTTCATTCATTTGATTGGTTGCTGATCGGTATTATGTCACTTTATTGTAACCACGGAGGAATAAAACACTTGACTACACATATACGACCCCCATTTACGAAAACCATAAGCAGTAGCACTACCTATACTTACGTTACGGTGGCGTGTTTTGAACGATCTGAGACTGTTATGAGTGTCTTGATCGTTTTGCCTTTTATCTAAAAAATAAAGAAAATACAAGAAATTTTCTCTAAGTATACCAGTGCAAAGTAAGAAACTGCAAAAAAGGACACTACAGCAAGCGAAATTAATAGTCGAACGAGACATGAAGACTAATTTGTCTTAAAAAAACGAGCGCGGTGCTGTGGTGACGAAGTTTACTGTAATCGAACGCTCAATCATCGCATGATATATCACTATAAGGAGCGTTGACAATGCACCAGTAATCCTTCAAGTAATCGAGACATCACAGCTTCGGCACGTTATATCGCGCTCGACTGACCCACATTAGGTACTGGAATCATAAGGTCTGTACTGGCAGGATGCACTTGATGCGGGTAAGTAATCTCAGGGCACCCCAGCATGCTCTGGTTTTGCAATGTGAAAAAAAGATGTGTTCACACGACGAGAGTGGTCCTTCGGTCGTGGTCCTTTTATGGTTCCGGGTTTGTAGTGATTTATATTGGTCGTTGACCTGGTTATTTTTTTGAGAGCTTTCATTTACGGAAATTGATATCATTAGGTACCTACGTGTAGGTACATATGAATTTGAAACTGTTTTGCGCGTCGTTTTAATATTTAACGACGTCTCATGGTTAGCGTTCGCTGATTTAAGTTTAAAAAATATATTCTAAACCAATCATTATTTATGTGATATTTAACAACAAATCGTTGTTGTGATGTGTACCATTTAATGATAGGAATTGTCATATTCTCACTCACCCTCAGTGAACAAATAGGTTTGTTAGAAAGTTTTATGACTTTGTGAATCTGTCTCGTGATGCTCGTGAGCAAATTGGCTGAATCACCTTTAGTTCTGGTTATTTTCCCTCTAACTATAGGTACAGTGTCCTCGATCCCTAAGCGCGCTCTGAAGTGTGTTTATAAATCTCGGCTATCCCCTAATTTAGTATTAATATTCAAAATGAACTTTATTTGAAAGGAATATAATAATAAAAAATATACTAATTTACCAATAGGCACGGGGTCTTTCCCAAACTAACGTTTATTTAAAAGCCGACAATACTGACCCCTGCAAAATTTAATGCAGAGAATACTTAAATTATGTTATTAAACTAAATTAGAGATTAAAGATTAATTCATTGACTTCTCCAATAAAAATATAGGTACACTAGACTAGGTAGGTATAATTAACACGGTTAAAATATTTGTGCACTTGAATGATATGCGCCTTCCCACCCATTTAGCTCATCAGTTTTAACACATAACACTGTACTTATGTCACAAACACGTGTAAACTTACAAGGCCTTTTTAAACATGTTATTACTGAAACGCAATTAAAACAAGGCTGCAAATTTATCAAAACGAACTCACTTACAAAAATGATGTTAATTCTAAAATACATAAGCATGTTTATTACTTTGTTTAAAGTATCGAGCCCTTCAAAGTATTCATAGCACCTGATAATAGGAATAGGTATTAACCTACAACGCAGATTCACATCTTATTCTCAAAAAACTAACCTTCTGTTTGAATTCTTTTTGGTGGCGCCGGCGCAGCTTCCAAGTTCGCGAGCAAAACGCACGCATAACACATCACTAGAACAACGTTTACAGACATGCGTACCGTGGAAGCGCTAACTACTGACTGATCCAGAGCACTGAACAGTGAACATCACTGAGCTTGAGCTGACTACTGGGACTGGGTCACTCAACACATCAGTTTGCTGGCTGACTGGCATGGCAGACTGACTTGGTAACTACTAAGTCTAACATACATTCTTGATTCAGCTGCAACACCACGCCGTGCGCCGTGCGGTCCACTAATTGCTTGGTAATTGATTGAGGAAAATGTAGTCAGTGTAATTAGATAGATAGATAACACTTTATTGCACTTTTAAAATTATTACTAGTTACAAGAAATATTAAAATAACTTAAAAATAGTACAATCGGCGGCCTTATTGCTAGGCAGCAATCTCTTCCAGGCAACCGTAGGCTCAATAGATACTTGCATGTTAATTTAGATGGAGGTATAGGCTAAAGTGCATTATGTATGTAATAATAATAAATAATAGTCAATATATATATATATATATACATATATACCTACTTACTACATAAAATATACGTTAGTAAATGTAATATTAAACTATAGTAGATAAACTAGGTACATTAAAATACAATCAAAATAAAAACTAAAATATTTTTAAATAGATACATATTAGGAAGTAATTATAATATAAATATATATATTTGTATAATTACACATTTAGTAAGATGTAAGAACTAAGTATTATGTCGAATAGCGTACGCAAAGCAGTGCCATCCAGTACTGCAATGTCTGTATCACCCGGATCGTCAATGCTGCTGAACACATGCCTCGTCCATTAAAGGGGCCATAATACCCAGAATTGACAGAGGCTTCACAAGCGGGTAAGAGATCGCAGTGAAAGATGGCAGTTCTTCAGAAGGCGCTGCTGCTCACCTTCTGGTTTTTCCCTTCGTCGCCTCTTAGCACTCCCACGGGAAGATATGGGGGTTGCTATTCTATCCCGGCATCCCACGGTGTCGTTTAGAAATCATTACATTTTTAAAGAAACTAGCACGACTCACACATGGCCTGTTTTTTAATATTCTTTTCACGACACAAGCTCAGAAAGGTGTTGCTTACCAAAAAACTGTGTAGGAAAGCGCTTTATTTTTTCTACGGTCATATAAACTTCTTGATAAAATAATAATTCATATTAAAAACTCTTTTTAGTTATTTACATTCGTCAGAAAAGCTCTGCATTAGTATTATCTTTGAAGGGGACAAAAACTTAACAAAAATAAAGAAAAAAATCAAAAACCGCATTTAACTCAAAATTTTATTATGAAAAGACAAAAAATAAGCACCGCGTCAAAGAAACCGTCGCCTCCGTGCATATCCGTAGCACTACAACTTAAAAAAATTGAATTTGAAAATAAAAAGCTCCAAAGACTATTATTGGAAGCGACCGAAAAACAACATCAGGAAATGTCCAGAGCGATCGAGCTCAAAGAAAAGAATATTGTATTACAGAAGAAGCTACACGACGCTAAGATAGAAGCCTGTGAACTAATTGACCGTATGCGCTATATTTAGACAAGGTATATAAAATGAGACAGTATTACGATTACGAACACAAACTAAAGAATCTGCTCCGCGAAAATGAATCACTGAAGAAGGACATTGTTCTGGCTAGAGAGAAACGATTGGAAGCCAGTAAGCATGCTACGAAACTAGCCGAAGCAAACTATTATCTTCAAAACATTTATTGTGAAGTATGTGAACAAATCAAATATATGAAACATAAAAATGATTATTTCGAAGAAATTTGGAGTCGATAAATTGTCTTGTTTATTTAAGTAATAACTAATAAGGTTAATCTAATAAATTTTAGCGTCATTAATCACTATGATGGGTGAACAGAAAATCTTCCGATGATGAAAACGCCAGTGCAGAAAGTATCTATCGAAATATATTTATTTCAATAGAGAATGTAGCTATAAACTTGAAGGTGTGCTCTGTGGCGACCGGCCATAGAGTGGCTGAAACTTGTTACACAATTCAATTTTATGAGTACAAATCCTTGTACTCATAAAATAACAACCGTGTAACGACAAAAACCAAGTTATTGCACATTCGCTCACCCTACCTCAAATGCACCTTTGACACAAACGAAACACTTAAGGCTCATAACCATACGTGTTTCCATCAAAAGGTACAAAATTGAAAATTGAATCCGGTCATCGAAACAGAAATCATAATTACTTAGGATTAGTGATTTATAGTTATTTTAACTGGTACCCGCAATATGTTATTAGTGTATGTGACAAACTCAGAGCATTTTTAGCTAATTTAAATATAATCAGAGGTAGAATACCCTATAAAGTATTATTACTTTTATACAATACGCTAGCAGATTCCATAATAAGCTATGAAATCACCAGCTAGTCCAGCTACGACAGAACGTTCAAGACTTACCTTGATAAAATTCAGAGTAGGTATCCAAATTAGAATATTAAAGAAAAAAATATTTCACTCGCGATCAAAGAAAAACATAAAGCGAATGAATATTATGATCTTTTTCGGCACTGCAAAACTCTACCAGTACATAAAAAAATATTTACTACCTTCGTAAATAACAATATTTCAATTTAATTATACAACAAAAAAAATCTCACAATATAAACACTAGAAAAATGACTGATGAACAATTGACCATAACCACGTCCAATAATATATATGGTAAACGAAAAATACGCTATTTAATTTCTCGTCTATTAAATATTAACGATGCTAGTTTTTTTTTTAAAACAGTATTAAGTACAAGGAACAATTCTAATCACTGCATTTCTGAAACACACGCCATCCCTAATAACAGTAACAAGAAACTTAGTTGTAATGATTACTTTTGAATTTTATTTCGTTATGCAAAGAATCCAGTGTGCGAGTATTGGACTATGAAGGCAGTGGCTAGTCTACGGCCAAATCATATTTAGATGCGACGACGAACGAAGCCAAGAGGAGCTTTAGTTAACTTGTGACCACAACAACGCGCGAGCCGAGCGAGCGCAGCAAGCGGGACGTGGCAGCGGCCGGCGATGCGCCAAAATACATAATTGCTACTGTACCTATGTAAGTTATGATATCCTGTTTTTCATAGAAAAGATTTCGTGTAAAGTTATTAGGATTGGCGTGTTGTAGAATTGCAGTGATCAGAGTTCACGTGGTTTAGCGGAATAGTTAGTAGGTAGTTAAGGCGCTAAGTATCGCAGTCAAGCTATCACGTTTGTAACAGAAAGATGTGTCGGTGCGCGCTAAATTCACATCTTACTCGTGCCGCGTCGTCACCTACATAATTACCTAGATTTTTTATTTTTTAGTCTAGTCTGTTTAGTAACGTGGTGTCTTGTGTGGGCGACTTGACGCGAACGCGAAGCGGCGCGGTGCGGCGCGAAAACAACAATCAGTCAATACCTATTTCTGTGGCCTACGTGGTCAAACGCTTGTATGGTGCGGTGCGGCGCGGCGTGAAAAGAAGCGAACGTGATCAATCGGTTTGATATTTTCGGGCGGATTGATTGCGGTGCCATCGTTGAAAAAATGTCAGAAGTAGAAATTTTAATTAATTCTATCCAAAAACATTCTATATTATGGGATAAAAGGAATGGCACTATATAATTAAACGTTGTGGGCAGCATTCGACAATATTTCTTGAATAAGAGAGGTTGAATCCGTAATTCTTTATACAAATTGTGAAATTCTCCATATATGTGCCTTTCTAAGAACAAAATATATTCCGTCCGTCCATGACAATACCGTGAAACATGCCAACTTTGCCCACTTCTATGAAATAATTACAATTTTAATATTTTTTTTCTATGGAGACGTAAGTATTTTGCTTCATCAGCTAATACTGTAAGGTTTTGTGCCTGTGTTCGTATAACTAATTTTACTACATATTATTCAATGACTAATAAACTTCAATATTTGTTCGATTTCATTGGCGGGCAAAGTTATCTGGATTTTTAGCCAACTTTGCCAATATTGATTTTTAACGCAAATACGACCTCTACGCAGATAACATTAAAACCAGTAGGTAATAGAATTTCGGTAAAGATGGCGTTTTCTTTAGGAATGTAAACGATACTATGAAAAGTTGCTTAGAAAAATAAGTGGGCAATGGTATCCTGACATATTTTATCTTTTTCATATAATCCACATTTCACATTTTCAAAATGCTAGGGTTGGCACATGGTAAAAATATTCTGTTTATTTTTCCTTTCTACTAATAATATGTGTTTACGTAAATAAAAAGAAAAATGTTTCACGCATATATATATACCTATTTATTAAATTTTACAGTTATTACAACTAACACTCTTTTTGGTAAAGAAGATACTTACTCGTAGGTACTACTAATAGAGATAAAGTTAAGTAATTCATATATGGTAGGCAAATTAAATGAAAACAAACATTTTGTTTAGTAATTAAAAATTGAATATTTTTTTGTTTCATTCGCACATAGCCAAAATAATAGTGAAAGGTTATATTAAAAAATATCCACATTTCATTATACATATTTGTATTTTTGGCCACAATCTCACGTGATAGTAAGTGATGATGTGGTCGAAGGTTTTACCAGGCAGTTTTACAGGCTTAACCTAGAATTACTCTGGCTCTCAAGGACAGCTGCCGGAACACACCGTTAGGTGCTTGGCGACAGATTTTCTACTTGAGGGTGGTCGCTAGCCAGGCGGGCATTCACAAAATGCCCTTCCACCATGCAAAACTTATTAATTTATATATTAACAATTATATATTATATTAACAATTTATGATGTTTTAAGTATTTTTTTTAACATTTCACTGATTCACAATTTATAGTCTAAACTTAAATAATTGGAGAAGATAAAAAACTAGACTATAATGATAATTATCCCTTCAGTCTGCCATGTCTATTTTACTACATTTAAACTTATATCCGCGATTCTGTGTTTCGGAGGCAGGCATACTACAAACAAGGTTATGGGCCGACCTGTATAAGAATTTAAAAAAGTTCAAGTTATAAGGTAGGTATTTGGAGCAACTACTTACTCAGTACCCAATAACTAATGTCATCTTTAAATGTTATTAATGAAATAATCTATGTTTCAAATGAAATCAGATGAGCAGTAGCCATAAATAAAAACAATTAAAGCGTTGGTAATGTGCCAACCCTAAGCTTTTTTTGATGGTGTGCAATGTTGTCAATCGTAGGTCGGAACATTACGTGATAACTTTGGCCATCATCATAACTTTAGTTTTAAAAGACCTTGCGCAATGACACTAGCATTAATGTACTTACCTAGTGATTAATTTACTAAAACATGTTATAAATTAAACTAACCTGGGTTTTCGCGATCTCGCAGAATTTACTTTTAAATTTGGACTAAAATTTGCCCGCAAAAAAGGGACCTCACTCGACAAGCTCCAACAAGTTACTCAAAGAGAATTTAATACCTAGCAAAGTTAGCAACAAATACGATGGTTAGTATTGCCATACATATAACCTATTTTCCACCAAAATCAATCAATGTCGTCATAATATAAGGATATTTTTTCAAATCAAACTTATGCTTATAAATTGATCTTCGGGCAAAGTTTCCTTTAGAGGCAAAGTTGGCATATTTCACGGTAAGTATACCTACACAGTGTTCTGAATAGTGGCGCGCGGCGGCGGAGTGGTGCGGTACGATTCGCGCGCAATTAGGACAAAGCCGCCGCGCGCCGCGTCGCACTGCATGGCATTGAATTCGTGTTCACCGCATCGAATCGCTTCGCAATCGCGTTCGCTTTGAGTTACCTACGTAGGACTTCGCGTAAGTACGCTAAAATGAATTGTTGTCTTAGGTTTTCGCGATGATATGAAATGAAATGGAGTCAAGTCGAGCCGAGCCGAGCCGAGCCAAACCGAGCTGAGCCGAGCCGAAAATCAATCAAATCGAATCGAATTGAATCGATTCTATTCGATTCGAATCGAATCCGATCGTTATTATTCCAACGTTATTAGTAAGTTAGTATCCGAACGTAGTGTGATAATCTAAGGTAACGGGAAGGTTATTAAAATCATCAATTGAAATAAAAAACTTTCACTCCATACATGTTGCCGCACAAACACTCACCGATGGAAACTTACGAAATAAATAATCTCGTTACTACAAACTACTAAACCTAAACATCTGAAATAATTCAGGTGTATATAATACATGAAAATAATCACATCAAAAGAAGAGCCAAAGTCGTAATTGGTACAGTTTTTGAAAAAAAATGCGCTTCCATACAGTTTTCCCGCCAAACTTCTTAAAAAAATCATGTTGTTGTAATCTCGTTATTATATAAATAAAAATATTTATCGTAACAATACAAAACTAGTTATGTACTCGGCTGTACCACGAACCATAACCGTACAAGCCTAAATCTGCAACGCTGCAGCCTGGTGCATGATTTCTCCGAACGTCTGTATTGATAAGCCCGTGACTCTGTAGCTCTAAGACACAGTTTGAAATTAATTAATAAACGCACCTCACTCTGCGTAGACGTATTATGTTTTCGTCGTTTTAATTCAAAATTTAGTTTTAAAAACACATATGACGTTCCCGCAAAGTTAACTGGCGCAGCCGGTAGGATTGCCGGTTGCTAGCTGAAGTCCGCGAAAGTTACGCGTGTGAAATTCCGCCATTCCCGCGAGTATTTTTGGCAAGTTAAGGCAATCCTGCGAACCAAATAAATATGTTAAGTGCGGCGAGCATGCTGATTGGTGGGCGAGTAGATCTTTTCACCGTCCTTTGAGTGAGAGAACTGCCGTACCACAAAAAAATCAACAAGGCTTCAAACTTAACGAGATCGAGTTAGACCAATATCAGACGGAATATTATAATCCCTATGATTATCAGTATGGTTTTGACGAAGGTACTTACGATTATTCTGAAGTGCAGTTCCCAGCCGATTACGTCACTGCCCTAAACGTCGAAGCTAATAACGAGGCTAATGATACAGATAATGAAAATGTTGAAAATGTTTACATACAAAGCCTCAATTTACAAGTGAAGTGATAGAAGTAAATCATTGCGACCCTAACCTAAAGCTGCCATATATATAATTATAGCTGCTACTAAGTGCTGGAATAACATTCCACCGCCAATTAGGAACTTGCAAAGTTTGTTTAGTTTTAGAAATAAATTAAAGAGTTTCATATTTCAGCACCAAAAAAGTTAAGCCTTTCATATAAATGACACCAGTGCTATTTAGTGAATATATATGTATATATAAATACTTAATTGATTAAATTTATAATTTTTATTTTAATTCGTACCACAGAATAACTTCATAGTATAGAATATAAACTTCATATTATCCTCAGTTAAATTGATTTTAATTTTCTTGTTATATATTATTAGCGGATCATATTTTATATAATTACTTTTGTTCTTTTTTTATTGCACTTTTATATACTGTTTTGTCCGTGATGTCACCGCCAGTCTCAACGAAAGACCAGCGCTGGTTGTCCGCAACCAGCATTATGCTGAGTTGGGGCTGGTTCGTGGCAATACAATTTTTATATATGTAATTAGAAATAAGTATGACACATAATATTTTATTTATCATCTTGTATTGCTATGAATAAATCTAAATCTATTTCATTTCATTTCATTTCATATATACCTGAGATCGATGCTAAATTTATGATCGACACTGGAAGTATGCGTTCTTTTATAAATCCTGAGAAAGCCTATGAATATTTTTCAAACGCTGTACGATACGAACCATTCAGTGTCATAAGCACGCACGCTTCTAGTAATAGAAATTCCTTCATTGCCAACATTTAATAGCTCTGAAGTTCAAAAGTTTTATCTTTATAAAGTAGATGCGCGTTACGATGGTGCTTTGGGTGATGATCTCATGCGAAATATGGGTTCCGTGATTGATCTTAAACAAAATATCCTAAAAATAAATACTACATCTATACTAATCATACACAATAAAACCGATTACGTAATTAATTTGGCTCCGAGAGCAGAACAACGGATAAAGCTGCCTACCAACATGTATAAGGGAGAAGGAATTTTGAATTATAAAGAATTTTGTAAGGGTGTGAGGATGCCTAGTGCGATCGTGACATGTGAGAATGGATATGCTACTACTATAATACAAAATACTTTACTCTAAACAACTATGCAACTGACAATAACCAGCCCTTTTAATGTTGTAAAGTATGAAAACAATGCATGTGTGATTAATTGTATGAATGATGTAGAGATGAAGGACGTTGAACTAGATAAATTATTAGAAGAAAATCTGCAGAATAAATTACGTATAGAACACATGAATGAGGAAGAACGAAAGGCTATTTCTGAACTTTGTTACGAATACAAAGGTATATTTTACTGTGAACACTTACCATTAACTTTCACAAACCAAGTGAAACATTTTATTAGGACGAAAAACGAAGATCCTGTGTATGTTAAGCCGTACAGATAATCCCCTGCCCAAGCCGCAGAAATTAAAAATCAGGTCGAGAAGTTATTAAAAGGTAACGTGATACAGTAGTCTTTTTCTCCATGGAGTGCACCTGCTCATCTGGTGCCAAAGAAAATGGATGCCTCGGGCACATAACTGTGCCCGTGGCATCCATTTTCTTTGGCACCGTAATGTGATATATCGTATGGGCAATATCGTATGGTGATTGACTACCGACGACTTAATGACATAACAATTGACGACAAATATCCCTTACCAAACATAGCCGACAAATTAGGAAAAAGTACATACTTTACTACGCTTGACTTAGCTTCCGGTTACCACCAAATTGAAATCAATGACGCTAACAGACAAAAAACCGCGTTTAGCACGGAATTTGGACATTTTGAGTACTCTCGGATGCCATTTGGGACAGTATATTGAGAGGTTTACAAGGCATTCGCTGTCTTGTATACCTTGATGACATCATCATTTTCTCGGCTAGACCTTCAAGACCACATACAAAAACTGCGGACAGTATTTGACCGACTTAGACAGACCAATCTCAAAGTCCAGTTAGACAAATCAGAGTTCTTGAGAAAGGAGGTCATGTACATGGGACACACGATAACCAAAGACGGACTCAAACCAAACAATGACAAAATTCAGGCTGTATTGAATTATCCTCCTACCAGAAACTACCACACAAATTAAAAGCTTCCTTGGCCTAATAGGCTATTACAGACGATTTATCAAAGACTTTGCCAAAGTGACACAGCCCCTTACTGCCTGTCTAAAAAAGCGAAACAAAATAGTTATAGATAAAAAATATGTAGATGCTTTCGAAAAATGTAAGGAACTTCTTACGACCGCCCCCTTGCTACAATACCCTGATTACGACAAACCATTTATACTTACAACTGACGCTTCGACCGTGGCTTTAGGAGCCGTACTTTCTCAAGGTCAGGTAGGCTCTGATAAGCCAGTGGCGTACGCTAGCCGGACCTTAAGCGACACAGAAACGAGGTACAGTACCATAGAGCGTGAACTTTTAGCAATCATGTGGGCCGTGAAGCACTTTAGGCCTTACCTTTACGGACGCAAATTTCAAATTTACACTGACTATCGACCATTAGCTTGGTTATATTCCCTTAAAGAACCTAACAGCAAATTGACACGATGGCGATTACGCCTCCAAGAATATGATTTTCAAATAATTTATAACAATGGAAAACAAAACACAAACGCAGACTCTCTTTCCAGAACTAAAATCAATGCATTAGGTTCCGATGATGAAACTTGTTCCATGGCAGTTAACGTAGATGAAAAAGAAAAAAAATTACAAGAACACTTAGATGACATTACACAAAAGATACGAGTAATTTCACTTTCCATGGACACAAAAACAAGACGATTCTGACACGGTTTCAGTTTCCGACTCTTCAGCAACGTTATCATTAGAATTGTTAAACACGCCTGAACCTGAAAACTACCCTTTGAGATCTGATGATGACACCACAATGGATACAGTTCATTCAGCCCCTGACTTAGAATCCACAGGCGTTCCAATCCTTAATGAAGCCATCGATACTAAGCCTAATCAGATCCTAGTTTTTGAATGGTTTATGAATGAAATACAAGTGCATGACCTGTCGCGAGACAAGCAGAAAGTCATATAAGTTTTCTTGCCTGTCAATAATGAAGACCTCATCAATCAATTTTTAAAAGAGTACTGTAAGCCCAAAATTAAATATTTCATTTATTACGAAAACCCAGAACATAGAAAATTATTTGCGAAATTAGTAATCAGTTTGATTAAAAGAGGAACTATTAAATTGTATGAATGTACTGAGAGAGTGATATATGTGGAAGATGAAAATGAGCAAAAGACAGTGGTTTTAAAGCATCATGATGGAAAGACTTGCCACAGAGGTATAAAGGAAACAATGTCAAGGATTAGAAGAAATTATTATTGGAATAATATGCAGGAAGTGGTAGCTGCCGTAATAAATTCGTGCGAAGCATACCGTAAGATGAAATATGATCGAAAACCAATAAAACCTACTATACAATTAACCCAAACGCAAGACGCCCCTTTTCAAGAAGTGTTCATAGACCTGTTTACCATAGAGAATATATATTATTTAACAATAGTTGATGCATTCAGCAAACTTGCACAAGCCATTGAGATAAGTAATAGATCCACAGGAGAAGTCGTTCGAGCACTAATTAAATATTTTTCCTTCTACGGCGTACCGCGAAAAATTAGTTGTGATCCTGGCAGCGAGTTTAATAATGAATTGATGCGAGAGATGGCAAATATGCACAAAATTGACCTACACATATGCACACCTAATAATCCTAACTCGACAGGTATAGTCGAACGCTTTCATTCAACCATTATAGAAATTTACCGTTTAGCTAGGTACGAGCAAAAATGCACAGACGCGGCGTCTGTCATGACTTATTGCATTATGGCATATAACAATTCTATACATTCGAGTATAGGTCTAACATCATTTGAATTAGTTTTTGGTCATACAGACTCCAGCAAAATGTTTGATGCAGACTTTGAGAAAGCCTACACCCAGCAGTTATTAAATGACCACGTGAAACGAACCAAATTCTTATACCAATACATAGCTGACAAAATGTTGAAAGATAAAGAAAAGGTTAGGGAAAAGAAAACAGGAGAAAACGAGACACAGTTAGAACCCGGCAAAATAGAATACGCGAAAGACGTTAACAAGAGAAAAAGTAAAGATAAACCACGGTACCAAAAAGCGATAGTAAAGGGACCTACGGAACGTAATGTTGTACCGATAGAAATAGGAAAAAAAAAGACAAACAAAGGTTCCAATTAAAAACGTCAAACTTCCTCCACAGGTGGTGCTGGATCATGGTGATTCTAATGATCCCAAATCAGGCCCTTCATCATCAAAAAATTGAGCATAATCCTGGATTATTACCTATTAAAATAGGCTTATAAACAACAAGATCAATGGACGATAATTAAGGTATTAGATATAAGTGGTATAGCTAGTGACTTAGATTTCCATGTAAGGAAATACGATGTGTTTAGTCAATTAGTTGCTCTAACAAGAATTTTGTTAAGGATTTTTTAGGAATTAAGACACAATGCGAATATTTACGCGATATTACTATCTTTAAGTTAAGTCAGTTGGTTCCATCTCATAGACAGAAGAGAGGTTTGATAAATCCACTTGGATCTGTAATTAAGTAAATTTTCGGTAATTTGGACCATGGAGACGCTATTCGTTATGACACTCTTAGTGAACAAATGAAAACGAAGCAAATAAGCTCGGATAATAAGATAACTATGTTTATTAAAACAATCAACCGCCTTATTAACAGTACAGAAACCTTATATAAAAACTCGTTGATTATAGATGAGAGACTTAAAAGAATCGACAGACTTGTAAAATCAATAGCAGATAAAGAAAACAATTTATACATCTCTTACGTTTCAAATATGTTTCACATGTTCATCAGTGTTTTTAGAACGATTTACATTACATTGAATGAAATCGAAACGGCGTTAAGCATTAGTAAGGTATCTGTACTACACCCAACCATTGTTAATTCAACTGAATTGTTAGCGATACTTAGATCCATAGAGCAAGTTGACCATATAATGTACGAAGTTACTGAAACGAACTTTATGAAATTAGAGAAAACAATTAGTATTTAATCTTATACAAAGCAAAACCAGATAACATTTATAATGGAAATTCCGTTAATTGACGAAACAATATATAACTATTACAAATTTTTATTCAATCCTAATTTACAATGATTCCATGAATACTACTTTAGTAATATTTCCTGAATTCCCTTACCTTTTGGTGAAAGATTCGAAATACCTACCAGTCACAAAGCCATGCCAGAAAGCTGCCTCAGTGGATGATCTTATCTGCACCGATGATGACGTCACTTACTTCGCCGCACCAACATGCATAGAGCAGCTTATGAAATTTCAAACGGATTTAACTCACTGTGTACCATATGCTATTGATATAGAAGATGTCAAGATTCAACGCATTAATCTGGACAGCTGGATTATATTTTGTAGAAAACCTACAATTTTAACCGAAAAATGCGCTACCGACGATACTCGTGAATCACTACATGGTACTAATATACTGACAGTGAAAGAAGAATGCCAAATATATGTTGGTTCAGTAATTCTGAGCTATAAAAGAAAAATACTAACTGAGCTACAGTTTAAATTAGCCACAATCACTTCACTACCAGAATTTCTACCAAACATATCTACAAACCTGAAGTCTATTAACATAAAAGGCATAAATGTAAAAGAAGTAAGACAGCTATCGCACGTTTTGAAAATGACAGAAAGTGAACTATATGACGATAGTGAAAAAGTGGAATTAAATGGAATAAACATAAAAAGTGTCAGTGTTGCAACGGTTTTACTATATATAGTGTTAATTTTAAGTACTTAAGGTTTTATTTTGTATCGGTATAAACATAAGTTTTTGCGAAATAGTCGGAATCCTGCGTTAAACTCCGCGGGCACCGATAATTTCGCACTTGGTGAGGGAGGAGTTATGTACTCGGCTGTACCACGAACCATAACTGTACAAGCCTAAAACTGCAACGCTGCAGTCTGGTGCATGATTTCTCCGAACGTCTCTATTCATAAACCCGTGACTCTGTAGCTCTAAGACACAGTTTGAAATTAATTAATAAACGCATCTCACTCTGCGTAGACGTATTATATTTTCGTCGTTTTAATTCAAAATTTAGTTTTTAAAAACACATTTGACGTTCCCGCAAAGTTAACTTACTAGCGTTTTGAATGTTTACTTACACACCGTTCGGAAAGCATTGAGTACCTACATATCGCGAAATCCTATTGTTGAGCCATGTCCAAAGATAATATAATTAGGTGATCGTTTTTTGGCATATGACTGAGAGTTTGACAGTTAAATTTGTTAATTATGGAATGGTGCGTTCGTTTTGGCTCGGTTGCGTTTGTAGCAGTTTCAAAAGTGGCATTTGTATCTTAGCGTTCGGAAAGAAGCTTCTGCTATTTTTGAACACCAATGACTGTATGCTATCCGAACGTCTTATACTTATTTTGACAACCGCTGAAACCCAAAATAACGTTTTCTGGAACTGCAGCTAAAGATATAGGTGCAACAACTAAAGCCAAAGATATAGGTCTGTAATTAAATCTGGCGGAGGCATCGCCAGTTCTATTCATTATGATAGGAACAACAATATTTCTCATAAAATGTTAGCTGTCAAAAAACGATCACAACGATCCCACGGTAAGACGTGGGTCAAAAATAGCACTTTTCTCCGTCATTTGTAGCGTTTTCAAAGCTATCCGAACGGTGAGCGAAAACGATATTTATGCTCACGAAGTCCCTATCCGAACGCCCTGTGTGATCATTTGTAGCGTTTGTGAGTGTTATTTTTGGAACTGATAGGCTATCCGAACGCCCTAGAAGTATACAGAGGCCATAAATATAAGAAGACAAGACTAGTATATTATAATTATGTAATGTATTTCGCATGTATTTAGTAAGATGTACTGCAAACCTAGTTTTTTTTATGTCGCATAAATTATACATTTAAGTTATATTAGCATAGATTGCATGGAAAACTTCGTAAATAATATGATTATAAAATGAAATCAAATTACTTACACGCGAATTTTTAGCGAGAAGTGTTGTGTCGTTCGATTTGAGGCAAATTATTGGTGAGCGTATTATCAAAAGATAGCTTAACGTTATCATGAAACTGCTATGAACGCTATCGTTTCAAATCGAACGCACGTAAATATGTGATCATGATCTGATTAGGGTTGTGAGACTAATTGAAAGAATCGATTTTTGTGTATTATTTAAAAATACATGATTTTCATATTCCAATAATAAAACTAAGACATTTATACTAAAAATTTATCAGATTAAAAATCAAATAAAATTATATGAATAAAAATTACCAATTCAACTAAGTATTTTGTGTTATTTAGAGAATGTCATTTTAAAATTTCAAGGTAATGAATTAGGAAACCACAACCAAATTTTATCAATATGTGCTTTGTGACTAATTGTGCTGTCTATTGTGTATCCAAAAATATATTTTTCTTTATAAGTCTCATTATCATTAATGGCTAGCTGCGATAGATAATAAGATAATATAGTTATAATGCTTTTATCGGAGTTCAGAATATACCATTATATATTCATTATATTATATACTATACCATAATACTTAAAATGATCATTCAAAATCCTGAAGAACTACGTTTGGTCTCAATAACTGTAAATCTTTTGTTAGTCTTCAAGTTTTTTTCATCCGTCGCATAGATAAGAGCTGTTTCTGAAAATCGATTTAAACACGTAATCCATATAATCGATGAATTTTATTATAAAATATCGAAAAAAAACGATTATAAGAAAATAAAAATCGATTTAAATAAAAATCGATTATTTTTTTAACATTCCTAGATCTGATCTGAATTGCTTTGTTTGTGTATGGTTTGTGTTGTGTTAGCTATTTGGTGATTTGTTTGTGATTTCGATTTAAAAGTTGATTTAACGAAGTTTCTTTATACAAACGAGAAGTTTTGTCGTTATCGACTGGTGTGATACAATGGGTAAGTTAGCTCTAAAGCCTCCAACTTTGAAGACGGTCAATCAATTTGATAAACAGTTGGTACTTACTATTGAGTATCGGGTTGTTGGCTATGAAACAACTATTCGATGCGATTATAAATTTGATATAGGATAACAATAAAAATCTACACAACAACCCACTTGTTGTATTGCGTGTCGAATGTAAGGCTCAATTTATACCTAAGTGGCATCGAAGCACATCAGTTGTACTGCTATCGTTAACAAGTAGCTTGTAATTTTTAGGCATTTGATAGAGCCTCGTTTCACTGCTGCCCCTCTACGTTACTTCACTCCACCATCATGAATATGTAAAGAAATCAAGGCTCGTCCTTGGAATCGGTATACACCACAATGTACCTTCATTCTTTTTTTACAGATAGATATAGTTATTTTTAATATTGACACTCCCGGAAATCAATAGTTTTTGAGAAATAAATTATTGAAGTTTTAATTTTAACCTTGATTATTTGTGTATTTTGCACTTCTACTAAATACATGACATAGCGTTATGGATTCAAAATAACGCAAATTATTCAGGTGGCTTAGATTAGGTCGCATGGTGTGACAGACCGAATTGGACTTACCATGGATACCCACATGAGAGGGAATCCATTGCAATCTCAGAGACCTGTTATTAGCATTTATGTTGAGAATTTTCCCTAAAATGGCATAAGCTATTGATGCACCTCTGATTCCAGAGGCACATCGAGCTAAACGCTGTAAAGCGCTTTTACTGTCTGTGAGAATGACAACATTCTTATATTGCGTGGTTTCAATATAAGGTAAGGCCTCTGAGATTGCAAATAGTTCAACCATCATAATAGAGTGGTCATCCGATGTAATTCTAAAAGTAATTATTACATTTTGAGTTGGATCAAAAAAAGCTGCTCCCATGCCCTGACTACTTTTGGAGCCATCTGTATACACTTTGTAGAAAGCTTCATACTTATTGTGTAACATGTGTAATACATTGCATAATAGTACTCTAGCATCATATTGACTTTTAGGATTTACAATTTCTTCAATCTCAGTTACAATGAAGTCAGTGTTTATGTTAGATACCCAGATAGGTAATGTAAACATTTTCAAAGTTTTACTCCTTAATAGATATTCTGACTGAGCATGCATATATGCAGATACTAATAGGGGCTTCCTTTTCATGTTCCAGTAATTCAGCTGACATAGATTGGTCAGTTCTTTAAGCAACTTAGTAGTCAAATTATCAGACCATGACAAGGCTTTGAGATAAAATTTAGTAGCCAGATATTGTCGCCTCAAGTTCAGAGGTGGAATAGATAATTCACTCTGCATCACTCATAACATATCATAGATATATTCTGTATTCTATCTAATTTACTTAAATGTACCATTGCTGCATTGTCATATAAAAAACTACCATAATCAATTTTACTGCGAATTAGTGAAATATATAGATTTCGGAGGTGTTTAGGGTGAAGACCCCAATCTGAGCCTGCTAGTATTTTCAAAATATTCACACTTTTCATTGTTTTGTCATGTATCTAATTAATATGGCGATTCCACAACAAAGACTTATCAAGCCACATTCCTAAATATCTGATTGAATTAACTGACATTATGTCATTGCCATTAACAGTAAGTGTGGCTTGATGAGTCTTTTTACCCCTGTTGAATATACAAAATTTAGTCTTCTCTGGTGCAATGTCTAAACCTAAGTCCTGCAGCATATCTACCACAGAATTTAACACATTTTGTACATAATCACAGGTAACTGAGTGCGATTCTGGCTTTGGCAAGGTGTGGACGCGTTTCGTGTGTTCACACTCACAATTCGTTAACCTCACAGCATTATCGCCCATATTGCTAATTCACTCTGTGCCATTACTGCGTACAACTTTACTAGCTACCTGCGCGTGGTAGAAAGAAGACGGACTGTGAATTCTACACAACCCATCGCACTCGCACACTTGTTTAGTGCACTGCGGAACCGGTTATACCCCGAGCCCGAGCTGTGACGATACGCTGCGTAGTGAGTTGTTACTATTTACTTATTTATTGAAGCCGGACATTATTACGATTAAAATGGCTAACAGTTGTTCGGCGTGCACTAAGCCAATTCGTTCAGCAACACCAAATATACAATGCTCTAAATGCGCATGTTTCTATCACGCTATGTGTGTTAACATATCTGACCCACGGAAGGTATCTGAGCACGTAAGGTCGACGTGGACTTGTCCTATGTGTACAACTAGAGAACCAAGGCGAGACAATTCGAACACACCTGTAAGGGCCGCCGCGACATCGGAGGGGTCCGCACAAAGTGACGGCCGAACAGCCACTGCGACCGTACCTCGCGAAAGCAGCCGTAAACTAAATATCCCGGCTCCGTGTTCACCCTCAATCTCAGCTGACTTTGACTCGCTAAGCGATATAGTTTCACAATTGAAACTGCTACGTAGTGACATGGGAGACTTAAAGTCCCAAATGAAATCGCTCACAGAGCACATCGCTACAAGAATGGATGACTATGACAACAAATTTCGGGCACTAGAGGATCGTGAAGTTAAGCGCGAAGCTGAATTAATTGACCTAAAGAGCACCGTTCTACAATTACGGGATGAATTAAACTCGCGGGCACAAAATAGCTTAAAAAACGAAATCGAAATAGCAGGAGTCACAGAATGCAATGAAGAGAATCCGATGCACCTGTTACGGGTTACAGCTCAGAAGATCGGAGTTGCTATTGAAGACCGTGACATCGACTTTGTATTGCGAGTGGGCCCAAGACGTGTCACGTAATAGAATAGTAGTGTGACTTAAAGGGTGACTTAAAAAAGAATGATAAAAATAAAAGAGGGAAAGTATAGAATAATTATAATATCATTTAAAACATAAAAGGTTGGGCTCTCGTTATATCTCACTTAATTATAGGAATGTATAAAATTTGCCTACAAAGAAAGTTAAAAAATAAATAGGAAATAAAAATAAAGAGAAAATCTAGCCGGCGGAATTTATGTGGAACCAGGAGCGCTTCGCCAGGAACGTAGATTAGATAGCAGCAGAGCAGAAGCGGGTGCGCCTCTTTGCAGGAGAATGGAGGCAGGCACACCTCACCAACACTTCGCCAGAAACGTGCGTAGAGAGCAGCAGAGTAGACGCGGGTGCGCCTCTCTGCATGCAGGAGAGTGGAGGCAAGCAGAGGTAGGAGGGCCTCGCCACAGGAAAGAGGAGGCAGGTACACCTCACCAGCACCTGGTCACCTTGATTTGCTGGTCCGCGTATGTGTTTGTGGACTGACTCCGGTGAGCTGGTGGGAGAGAAAGGAATTAAGAACGGAGATAAGGGTGGCCGCGCTTGAGGGGCTTCGCCACGTAGCTCCCACCAACTTCAGGAGCACCGGATGTAGGGCCGCGTCGAGAGGGCTGCGCCAGTCTAGTCTTCCAGTGTTGGACCAGCAATCTTCTCAGGTGACTTCAGTTGTTCAGTGAGGGTTTCTTCCTGTACTGTATTTTAATTTTAGACTTTCTTGAAATCCAAGCAAAGAATGCTCGAAGTAGCCGAATATTCCGTTTATATAGGGCCGCCTGGCTTTAAAATCGGAACCAAGAACGTTAGGTTTTAATTCTTAGTTGCTAGCAATATTTGACATAAAATCACCAAATTTTGAATGCAACCTCATAAATTTTAGAAGAAATCGTCGTTTGACAACGCAATTTTGACTCAAGACAGTGTCATTTTTGACATGTTTACATTTGTGGAAAACCCAAAATATGAGGATAAATACTATGAATATAGTAAAAACAAACATACCAACGTATAGAGAAAAATGCGACTGATATAATATCAAAAATCACAAAAATAAGTGATTTAGGCTATAAAACAGGTAACCGTTGTAATTACTATTATAAAAATACTGTTTCTAGATAGAACAATGCATTCCACACATCACCAGCTAAAAATTTCATAAAATCATTCATTTATCACACAGAAACATCAACTCGGAAATGTATGATGTTGCTACGAAAACCTATCTAGTTTTCTTGATTTGGCTTGCAAAGCCCTAAGCAAACAAAGGAAAAGTTATCAGCATGTCTAGAACCAAAAATCAGCACAAATCTGCGTCATATTCTATTCATTTTGTAAATTTTCAGATAAAAGCTTCAGTGTCCAGGATAATAAGGACTTAATAAAGTCGCAAAGAGCATATAACGAGATGAAATAAACCTATATATATGAAAATCAAAAGTAAATGAATAGTACCACTCAAGTAGCAAAGATATATAAACACAAGAACTTATTTACGACAAACAACTAAAATCTACGTGGAAAAACTACCATAAGAACCATCTAGAGCTCAATAAGAATCCCTATAACTATACGTACAACGAAACGTGCGCATAATATGAGTAATATGTACATATTCGAGTGAGGCAGTGCTGAGTATATAATGTACCAAGTTGCAGACATATACCTACGTTTAGAATGAAATCAAGGATAAAGCATCATCAGATAAATTATGGAAATGATTGTTAGTACAAACTATATTATTATTACACAAAAGAAAAGCTTAGTGAAAAATTAAAACCCTACATATTCCCCAAAACCCCGGAAAAAAAATTAAAATAACTAATATTTTAATTTTTTTTTTATAGAGAGTATCTACAAGAAATGAAAATTACAAGTAAAGATTAATAACTGTACAAGAAAATATTACAAGAAAGATCTCATATTTGAGATTTAAGTTAAAATCTAGAGCTGTATGTTACAGTAGTTTAATACGAATAATTAAGATAAGAATTACCTCACAAGAAATATAAGTGAAAATCAAGTGCTGTTTAAGAGCAGCAGTCATAGAAATAATATAAGAAAAACCTCATATTACAACTGAAAACCAAGAGCTTGTTTAAAAAAAAAACAGGCATAAAAAGTATAAGAATTATCTCATATTCGAGATAGAAGTCAAAATCTAGAGCTGTTCAAGAACAGTTATAGAATTAAAAGCAAGACAAGAATGAACTTATATTAGATATATAAGTTAAAGTTTAGAGCTAAATAGAACAAGCATAAAGGATACAAGAATCGAATATTTGAAATATAATTGCAAGACCCTACAAGCAATAGAATTGGCAACGGACTTCGAAAATGACTAGTAAATGTTAAAGACATGAAACTCTTTCATACCAGACCTGCCATTCCAATATATATATATATATATATATATATATATATATATATATAAATAAGTTGGATATATAAATGCAAGTATGGCTTATTTTACGAGTCCTGCAACCGCTCGATATAGATATAAATGCATGAAAGGCATATTTTACGAGTTCTGCGTCCGCTCGACATGGATGGCTTATTTAACGAGTTCTGTGTCCGCTCGACATAGATAAATATAAATACATAGATGGCTTATTTAACGAGTTCTGCGTCCGCTCGGCATAAATGGCTTATTTAACGAGTTCTGCGTCCGCTCGATATAAATAAATATTAATAATAAGCTTTCACATGACCTCATTCCTCATCACACATACAATTGGGAACAGAGCTCACACTCAGTGGCTTCAAAAACCCTTCCATGTCAGAACCACACCGCAAATTACGAAACCGATAACCTATCAAAAAGCTTATGAGGGGTGCATTCAATTACAATTTAAAATTATAAGAACTGAACAAAATATTATGTTATTTTACTGTACAACCTAAATAAAATATCAGAGATAATGTAAACAGAGCGGTTTGAACTTATTCAATTGTTGCCAGTAATCCTAAATTTTTAGTATATGTATATGTCTCAACAAAAAAAAATTGTGCCAAAGAAATATTGATTGAATTACTTTTTAGTCATGCTATACCTTCTGTATAAATAAGGAACTTACCACATGACTTGCACTTAACTGGCATTGTGATGTGGCAGCCAACCGCACAGAGACAACAAGACACGTTCAGCAAGCAGTACAGTAGCAACAAAACGGCAACAGCTCGAAAAAGTTCAAACAGCAACTAAGGAGAAAAGCAATATAAAAAAAAGTTAAAACAAGGTATAAAGTATCATGTAAGAAATTATAAAATGTATGTAAAATAATGTACAAAATATATGATATATAACGAGAGACAAAAAAAATATAAAGTTAATGCCAAAGAGAGCCGAGAGAAATATGAAATACGAGCGTATTTATTTTAGAATTTAGAAGATATAGGAGGGGAGGTGGGTTATTTTAAAGTTGGGCGCCAAACTGTCACGTAATAGAATAGTAGGGTGACTTAAAGGGTGACTTAAAAAAGAATGATAAAAATAAAAGAGGGAAAGTATAGAATAATTATAATATCATTTAAAACATAAAAGGTTGGGCTCTCGTTATATCTCACTTAATTATAGGAATGTATAAAATTAGCCTACAAAGAAAGTTAAAAAATAAATAGGAAATAAAAATAAAGAGAAAATCTAGCCGGCGGAATTTATGTGGAACCAGGAGCGCTTCGCCAGGAACGTAGATTAGATAGCAGCAGAGCAGAAGCGGGTGCGCCTCTTTGCAGGAGAATGGAGGCAGGCACACCTCACCAACACTTCGCCAGAAACGTGCGTAGAGAGCAGCAGAGTAGACGCGGGTGCGCCTCTCTGCATGCAGGAGAGTGGAGGCAAGCAGAGGTAGGAGGGCCTCGCCACAGGAAAGAGGAGGCAGGTACACCTCACCAGCACCTGGTCACCTTGATTTGCTGGTCCGCGTATGTGTTTGTGGACTGACTCCGGTGAGCTGGTGGGAGAGAAAGGAATTAAGAACGGAGATAAGGGTGGCCGCGCTTGAGGGGCTTCGCCACGTAGCTCCCACCAACTTCAGGAGCACCGGATGTAGGGCCGCGTCGAGAGGGCTGCGCCAGTCTAGTCTTCCAGTGTTGGACCAGCAATCTTCTCAGGTGACTTCAGTTGTTCAGTGAGGGTTTCTTCCTGTACTGTATTTTAATTTTAGACTTTCTTGAAATCCAAGCAAAGAATGCTCGAAGTAGCCGAATATTCCGTTTATATAGGGCCGCCTGGCTTTAAAATCGGAACCAAGAACGTTAGGTTTTAATTCTTAGTTGCTAGCAATATTTGACATAAAATCACCAAATTTTGAATGCAACCTCATAAATTTTAGAAGAAATCGTCGTTTGACAACGCAATTTTGACTCAAGACAGTGTCATTTTTGACATGTTTACATTTGTGGAAAACCCAAAATATGAGGATAAATACTATGAATATAGTAAAAACAAACATACCAACGTATAGAGAAAAATGCGACTGATATAATATCAAAAATCACAAAAATAAGTGATTTAGGCTATAAAACAGGTAACCGTTGTAATTACTATTATAAAAATACTGTTTCTAGATAGAACAATGCATTCCACACATCACCAGCTAAAAATTTCATAAAATCATTCATTTATCACACAGAAACATCAACTCGGAAATGTATGATGTTGCTACGAAAACCTATCTAGTTTTCTTGATTTGGCTTGCAAAGCCCTAAGCAAACAAAGGAAAAGTTATCAGCATGTCTAGAACCAAAAATCAGCACAAATCTGCGTCATATTCTATTCATTTTGTAAATTTTCAGATAAAAGCTTCAGTGTCCAGGATAATAAGGACTTAATAAAGTCGCAAAGAGCATATAACGAGATGAAATAAACCTATATATATGAAAATCAAAAGTAAATGAATAGTACCACTCAAGTAGCAAAGATATATAAACACAAGAACTTATTTACGACAAACAACTAAAATCTACGTGGAAAAACTACCATAAGAACCATCTAGAGCTCAATAAGAATCCCTATAACTATACGTACAACGAAACGTGCGCATAATATGAGTAATATGTACATATTCGAGTGAGGCAGTGCTGAGTATATAATGTACCAAGTTGCAGACATATACCTACGTTTAGAATGAAATCAAGGATAAAGCATCATCAGATAAATTATGGAAATGATTGTTAGTACAAACTATATTATTATTACACAAAAGAAAAGCTTAGTGAAAAATTAAAACCCTACAGACGTTCGACAGATGCCACCAGTGACGCACCTAATGCTGCCAAAAAGCTGCCACGGCCCTTAGTTGTACGCTTCGTGTGTCGCCAAAAAAGGGATGAGTTTTTGAAGGCAGCAAAGAGCCGGAAAAACTTGTCCAGCAACGATATTGGAGTTGCAGGCGTCACCAGAAAACTATATTTTAATGACCGGCTGACTCAAGACAACAGGCAGTTATTTCGCTTGGCCAGAGAGCGCATCAAGGAAGCAGGCTTTAAATATTGTTGGACAAAAAACGGAGTCATTCACGTGCGCAGGCAGGAAGGAACTCCCGCCATCACAATTAAATCCTCAATGGACCTCGAGCGTTACTTGGCTATTCCCCAATTGTCATCATCTTAAAATGCCGCCATCACTTTTAGACATTCCATATTTTTCACACTTTAGATTGATCTCTACTATACGACATTTTTGTAAAATATTTACACTTACACTACACCTACACATACTTACACACGTTACAACACAATCTCAACGACACACCAATTATAATTTACACCACTGCTCTTATTTTCATTTAATTGATTACTCGGTACTTTTCGTTGATATGTGCAAAAATTTACTTCGTTTTGAAACATTTATCAATGTTATGACGCTCTGGGCTCCATCGCTGAATGCATCAAAATTTATATTTTTTCGTGATGGATTTAGTTAGTTTATCAAATGACATAGATGCAACAACTTCAATTGATTGTCATAATTTTGACTCCGTGGAAACTTGTCAACAATTTTTTAATGTCAATACCGATTTTAACTTTAAGGTCATATCCCTAAATATTAGGAGTTATCAGTGTAACTTCGATAAGTTGCTCATCACCCTAACTCGTTTCAAACTAGAATTTGACGCTATTATCCTGACCGAATGTTGGCTAAACGAAAGAACTGTCTTAGCCTCTATTCCGGGATACAATTTTTATCGTACCTCTAGGCAACTAAACAAAAACGGTGGCGTAGTTATTTACATTAAAAATTCTTACAAAACTTCATTCATTGAACCTGAAATCGTAGAAGCTGATTCCCTTTTGATATTCGTGGAAGATAATGCTGCAATACTCGGAGTTTATCGGTCACCAGCCAATCCTGTATCAGAAACTTTTATAAACTCACTTGAATCAACGTTACAGTATATTCAAAATAAGAGGTTCTCTGTGGTCGCTGGGGACATTAATATGGATTTATGTGATACATTGGACAAAAACGTCTCAGAATACTATTGTGTCATGGCCACTCATGGTCTACTTCCAGCAATTACTAACCCCACTAGGATCAAAACTTGTCTTGACCACATTTTTGTCAAATGTAACACAAAGTGTGTTGGTCTTGTTTGTAACTCATCAATTACAGATCATAGCATTGTTATGGCAGGTATCTCTCGTAAGTCTTTGAATTGTGTAAACAAATTGAGTTTCAGATATAAAACAAACTCTGAAGCTGTCGCATTAGAATTAAGTGAAACTGATTGGTCTATAGTTCTTACAAATAGTTGTGTTAATGCTGCAGTTACCATCTTTAATGATATTATCACGAGCATTGTTAATAAAAATACAGAAAAAGTAAAAGTTGGAAGAAAAATGGTGACCATGAAACCCTGGATAACATCCGGGTTAGTAAGGTGCATGCGTCACCGCGATAAACTTCATCTTGACTGCAAACTGTACCCAAACGACACCCAACGCCGGAAAATTTACACCAGGTATCGCAACTTTTGTAATAAGCTACTACGCAATATCAAAGCAAACTATAACAAAGAACAACTAGAAGCAAATAAAGACGATCCTAAGAAGCTCTGGAAGGCCATAAAAAACATATGTTATGCTCCCAGCCGCAGAAATGATTCATCTGAGTTGTTAACAACTGGTAACAATTCCACTACTTCACTTAACAACTGCAACCAACACTTTGTATCCGTCGGAAAATATTTATCAGACGATATTCTATCAAGGTTGAGCAAAACTGAAGAATCTCTTGCAAAATCTTACAGGCCTTTATCATCTATCTCACACTCCTTGTTTTTGTACCCCACAGATCCGTATGAAATCGCTACAATTATTTCTAAATTTAAAACGGATAGCGCTCCCGGTCCAGATAATTTTTCTGTGGGCATGATTAAAAAATCAATAAATGCTCTCCTTTTACCGTTGAACTATATCTATAACTTAAGCTTAGAGACTGGTAATTTTCCGGATTGCTGGAAAGTGGCTTCCATATCCCCAATATACAAAAACGGTCCTAAAAATATCCCTAACAACTATCGACCGATTGCATTGTTAAGTGTTTTTTCTAAGGTACTAGAGAAGATAGTTAATACTCGTCTTATAAAATACTTAGAAAAATATAAAGTGATCTCGGATCGACAATTTGGCTTCCGCAGGGGCAGATCAACCGAAGATGCTGTGACGCTTCTTTCTGATTTGGTCTCATCATATACTGATAATGGCGAGTTCTGCATGGGTGTCTTTCTCGATCTGGCAAGGGCGTTTGACACTGTCTCGGTTGATCTGCTGCTAAAGAAACTAGATTCGCTGGGGATTAGGGGAGTGACTCTTGATTGGTTCACAAGCTATTTAAAAAATCGTAAGCTGTTTGTTAAAATAAATAATGAAGCAAGCCGACAACTTCCGATAAATTACGGCGTTCCGCAGGGTAGTATACTCGGCCCTACGCTTTTTGTCTTGTACGTAAATGATCTAGTAAACAGTAACTTGAATAACGCAGACATCATTACGTACGCTGATGATACTGCAATCATATTTCATGGCAAAACGTGGGACGGAGTATACAATATTGCGGAAGATGGTCTTTCAGTAATTGCAAATATTTTGGAAAAGAACCTCCTTACTCTAAACACCAGTAAAACAAAACATGTAGCCTTCTCTAAAACCTGTGTGTCCAGTCCTCCAACAGGAAAACAACTTAAAATATATTACTGCACTAATTATTCAATGTCTAGTAAAATAGACTGTTCTTGTTGTTCTATAGAACGGGCTACCAGTATAAAGTATCTCGGTGTTACGATAGATGAGCACTTATCTTATAAACAACAAATAACGGAACTATCAGCTCGGACCCGAAAACTTATTTACATCATGAAAAATCTTCGTGACTGTACACCATTACCATTACTTCGACAAATTTATATTGTCTTGTGTCAACCTGTCTTACAGTATGGCATAGCTGTATGGGGCAGCGCAGGAAAAACTTTTTTCTTGAGCATAGAAAGAGCACAGAGGGCTTTAATTAAAGTTTTGCTACGTAAACCTTTCCGCTATCCTACTGATACTTTGTACAGTGAATTTAGAGTTTTGCGTGTTCGTCAGTTGTTTGTGTATAATGCCACATTAAAAACTCACAAAAACTTAAAATTTCGCAGTGATTACAACGAAATAATGAAAAAGCGTACGCTCAGAATTCCGCTCACCCGAGCCGACAGCCTTCTGGCTAAACGTAGTCCGTCAATCTCTCACCCACGTACCTATAATAAAGTGAATGAAAAGTGTAAGCTAAAGTCTCTTTCTATGTTTGCATATAAAAAGACCTTAAAACAATGGTTACTGGAACTTGCCTATGATGAAACCGAGGAATTAATTTAACTTGCACATATAATCACACACACCACAACACATATACATATCACTGCACCTATACACAAATCACACATATTATTCATATCCATTCAAACAAGCTCACACTTACTCACACATAATTAACATACATATGTTTTTGTATAATGTCGCACTATATTAGTCTTCTTTGAAAGTCTCTTGTAATATATTACCTTTTATAAGGAACTTGCTAGTTTAACCATATAAGGCAATTTTTTACTTAACTTGCTGTTTAGATAAAATCGCCCTCGAGCTCCAAGACACAGGCCTCGTGCTTAGTTTGGGGTTCATTGTAAATCTGTTTTATACTCTGTAATCTACTTCATACAATGTTAGCTCTTTCTGTATAATTCAGGTAATGATTATGTTAATAAAGACATCTTGTATCTTGTATCTTGTAAAAAAACTCTAAAATTTCTGTGTTGTGAATATAAGACAAAATCATCAGCATATTGTAGGATTTCTACATTTTCAAAAGCAGTACATATATGAGAAGTTAAAATATTAAATAGAAGTGGTGAGATAGGATCCCCCTGGGCCAAACCTTTATTAGTCCATCTCTCAAAATAATTTCCATTGTGCTCTTTCTCAATATTTAAGTGTCGTTCAGATAAGTATGCCCATAAGTATTTGCACAACCGAGAACCCACCTTTACCTTATCCAGTATTAAAATTAATGTTTCTATAGCTACATTATTGTATGCGCTTTCAATATCTAGGAAACAAGCTAGAGTAGGGATGCCATTTGAAAAACCTATTTGAATCTGTGCAATCAATCTGACTAGACTATCTAATGAATTTTAAAATTCCGAAATCTGGGAGGCTTATCCATATTAACATATACGTTCGAGATCATTGACCCTAAATCATTCTACCTATTCTGATCTCTGGTCATTATTCAAGTCGCCATGATAGTCCTCGAAATCATTATTTTTGGCAAAAAATAGTTTTTTTTTTATAATCAATTATGCATTTATTGTAAAAATCATTGAAAAAAGACTTGCTAAAGTGGTTGTGAAGAGACAAAAAAGTGTAAAAATCGTAACATATTTTCGTAGCCTGATCCAGTCTGATTCAAATCCTTGTTAATAATCAGTAAGGTCAATGTGGCGAAGACCGGCATAGTTTTTTAAAAGTTTACTTTGATGGACCATATTTCATGAAGTGTAAGGATTATTGCAAAAATAGATGTACCATGTGCTAGGAAATGTATTTACTAGCAAGTTTCTAGTATTAACGTTATTCTATCTGCTTTCAGTATAAGAGATTTTCCTATTTTTTAAAACTGAGCGAGTAGACGATCTTCTCCGCTAGTGTCGGGTAAGACCGTCTAGAAGCAAGATTACTAATAAACTCTTAATTATTTCATGTATGGATACAGTCGCTACGCGCAGTAGCGTATACTAACCAAATACGCGCTTTCGTCCATTTAAACTAAGCTCAAAATCCCTTGATTTCAACAAAACTATGATAAACTGGTTAAGACCGGCATATTTGGGCAGTCAGAGGTACACAACTTATTGACGTAGGTGATAAATTTATTTTTTGACCTTACATACCCAGCAACACAACTAAAAAATTAAGCACTCAAACTGAATGTAAATTATATACTTACTAACAATATAAACATAGATATAATATATTAAGACCGGCAAAACTTGATGCAATATTTTCTCTAGTAACTCAAAGTAAGTACTCGCATATACCAAAAAGGGATCCATGGCAGTTTTAGTAGCATATTCAGCAGCTTGTGTTTTTTTTACTGACAAATTATGACGTCGCTGAAATGCAGCTAACCAGTTTACCACATGGAAAATAAGTAGCGGGTATATAATTTTTGCTAATATATTCTTCAACTTATTCCAAAATTTCGTGCCTACTCAAACCAAAGCCATTTTTTCTCATAGTGCGCAAGCATGAAGCGAGATTTTCTTCTATGTCTTGCAAGAAGGCTGTACTTCGTCCAAGAGTTTTGGATTTGAATCTTTAATTATGTACGTGGTCCATTATAGTCATTCGTGGAATTTTATATAGCTTCGAAGCTTTATAACCGATTAACATCTCTTGTCGAACAGCTTGAATGGCATCCTGCAGTTTTGCCTTTGAGTATGCAGCTCGATCACTAACTCTTTGATAGGGCTTACCCATGATGACGTATAATCGAAACTGTGGGAAAAATATCAAATAAATATTAAAAAGTAATACTAAGAAACTTTGTGCTGAAAAATGCTTTGTTTTAACAGAAAAAAATAGGTAAAATTTTAATTATAACCAGAAAGTGGTTTTCAGCAATATTTGCATTTTGTATCTACAGTTTCATGTTAAAAAACGAATACTGTAATTTTGCATTTCTTTACTCTAATCTTGTTTATTTTACTAGCTGCGCCCCATGGTTTCGCCTGAAATCCCATGGGCATAGATATGTAGCCACTTTCCACTCCCTATACATGTTAAAATCGGTTATATTGATAACTCTACTGAGACATGATGGAGGAGCCCCCGGAGGTGCTGGGATTGAATGTCACCCTCATCTCAATCCGTGGGTGTCGTTAGTGGCGATTACGGGTAAAATACTGGAAGGTGGGCAGCAGGGCCTTCTGAGGAACTGCTATCCCCAAACCGATTACAAAGCGTGGGGATTATGGCAATACCCCTCTTAATGGGGGAGGCTGTGTTCAGCAGCGGCTGTTACAGTAACTACATTATAGAGGAACAAAACAAAGTAAATAAAATGTAAAAACAAAGTAACAAATATACAGACTTTCGTATTTATAATATACGAGTAAGTACGAATAAAGGTATTACTCATTAAGGTACATTCTTATACACATTATCCTACTTACAATGGTGACCGATTTTCAGACACCAGTTTATTTATAAAATATTACACTGGGCCCGAAAGGTTTGCGATATATGAAATCGTGAAACACCGGCATACGACGGTCTTTTCCATCTGGAAATAGACGGACTTTGCCACTTGACCATTTTGAGGTTGTGTATTTTTAAGATCAAATAACTTTGATAAAACGACACTTTATGCAATCCTACAACACTCTTAAATACATATCACACTATCAATTGTGATATCGAGCGAATCAATAATATAGGTTATTTTAAACTTACGTTTTTATAAACTGTAGCACATGTCACTCGTCTTACTAGGTAAGAGCGCGGCTAAAATTTAAAATGCATTATTTCTACAACCATACCACATAGCGCCATCTCTGAATCTTTGATCGAACTAAAACATGATACTGCTTTCTCCACAGTGTAGTAAAATGGCGTATCTGGCAGGATATCAATGAAAATTCAGGTAGACGATTTTCTACCGTAGACGCCTAGTCGCCACATTGACCTTACTTCAGTACTTTTAATATTATAAATGCGAAAGTAACTCTGTCTGTCTGTCTGTCTGTCTGTTACGCTTTCACGCCAAAACTAATGGACCGATTTGAATGAAATTTGGTATGGAGATAGTTTGAGACCCGGGAAAAAACATAGGATAGTTTTTATCCGACTGCGCAAATAGAGGTTCATGGTTTCGCGCGATAACCGACATACGCGCGGGCGGAGCCGCGCCCGGAAAGCTAGTGTCGAATAAAATAAAGTGCTTCCAATGTGAAGATGAGCATAATGATGAAAATGCGGTGCAGTGTAATGGTTGCAAACGACATATCTGTCTTCAATGCAGCAACTTGACGCCTAGTGAGGTGCGTGTTATGGGATTAAAGGGCAAACGCACCCTCCTGTACTTGTTTTCTCCATGAATAATATAATATAAATCCTACGATGGATTGAGAGAAGAACTCGACGGCGTAAAAAAGCAGCTCGCCGAAGGACGCCTTACGTCATCAAACATCGCGGGAACTGCGACGATAATGACCGAGACGCCCACAGACACTAACGCATTATTAGAAGAAATAATGGAACGGGAGTGCAGAGCCACCAATGTAATACTTGTTGGTGTTAAGGAAAGTGACTCAGCCATTGGCAGTGACAGAAAGTCACATGATGAACTATGTGTGAAGAAAATCTTGCACGACCACGATAAACAACGGCACTGACTTCTCGGACAAAGTGGTAATGGTACAACGTCTAGGCCGCCGTGAACCTGCTATAGTAAAGCCGCGCCTATTGAAGATGATATTAAAGTACCGTCAAGATGCTATTTGGGTACTGAAAAACAAGAGTAAGGCTCAAAAAGAGGTAAGAGTATATGATGATAAAACTCCTAAACAATGTGAAGAACTGAACAAGCTCTAGGAGGCATTGAAAGACCGTACTGGCAAAGGGGAAACCGGCCTCACCATCAAATATATAAAAGGTAACCCAAAAATTGTCACACAAAAAAATTAGCCAATGTCAATAGAAATCCATACACTGCCCTTACTTTCACCTATACCAATATACAATCTTTACCATCTAAGTTTGATCTTTTTTTGATCTACATAAACACAAATAGACCATGTATTGCAATCATCACTGAAACCTGGCTCAACAGCAATGACCGTTATAGCACATATAGTATCCCAGGCTATACACTATTAAGACATGACAGAAAGCATAAGAAAAATAAGGCTGAAGGAAAAACTAGAGGGGTGGTGTAGCCATTTATATAAAGGAACATTTAAACGGTATTCCTATCATAGCAAGGCGCAACAAAAATTATATGTGCGATGGAGTTGAGGCGCTATATGTAGATATACAATTTAGTGCTTATAATTTCTTGGTTGTTGGTTTATTTCCTGTTATATAGAACAGGTAGTCAGGATGAACTTGTATGGAAAACTCGTGACACTACATTACTAAATAATCTCATTGCTGCTACTGAAAGAAATACAGTGATCATTGCAGGTGACTTTAACTATCCAACTATTAAATGGCCTATTCCACCAGGCCATGTTATTTTGGCACCAAAGAACTCTTTGATACAGCGTTACGACTTACGAGACAGCAATCTCCAACAGTTGGTGAAATGCCATACATGCTTCAGACAGGGGCAAGAATCATCCCTACTAGACCTTGTTATGGTAAATGAGGATTCTCTAATTGATGAAGTAATGCACAAACCTCCAATCGGCAAAAGTGACCATGCTGTACTAGAATTCAGCCTTCAGTGCCTAGTAAGAAAATCTACTGATACGCCTAAGTTTAGACGTTACTACCAATATATTAATTTTGACAATTTCAACAATGATTTAAAAAATAATTTAGAGGAGGTAAACTGTTTCAATGATACAGAAAAATTGTGGATGGAGATCTTGTCTGCAATCAACACAACGGTTGATAAACACCGAAATACTTAAATATGGGGACAAATCATTCTACTCTTACATTCGGAGATGTTCATCTTCAAAAGTGAGCATCCCAGCAGCCATCCGGACCCAGAGTGGTGACCTGGTAACTCAGCCTTCTCAAATTGCTGATGTTTTTGCCGAAGAATTTCAAAAAACATACTCATTAGAGCCCCCCTTGTCACAACAGATGAAAGTTGGTGTGGCTCATGTGGAACATGATCTATGTGATATATCCTTTTCTATAGAAGATGTGGAGTAAGCAATTGCAAGCCTGCGTACTAACTCATCTCCTGGCCCTGATCAAGTTCCAAACCTTGTACTTAAGAACAGTGCCCACATCTTGGCTCCGGTACTTAGCTCACTTTTTAACATGTCCTTCAAAAATAGTTATGTCGCCCACCTACCTAAGGTTGTTAGTGAGGAGCATAAGAGAAACAAGAAGAAAAGATTTAGAATTATATTAGTTAGAAAAGGGGTCGTGGATTTCAGACAGGTGTGGCAATAGCGAGCTTCCTTGTTCGAGGACTTATCTCCGGTCCGCTAGCAGTGAGTTGATGCCCAGCAGCAGGTCTGCCGTGCAGTAGCGCAGCTCCAACTCCGCCGCGCCGGCAGGCTGTCCCAGCTAGGTGCTGTAGACACGTGAGAATTGGCAGCGGTCGGTGCGGGAGTTCAGGGGACGGCCGGAGTTCAGGGTCAGCCTCGTCAGGAGGTCAGCCTCGTCGGGTACTGGGAGCCTAGTACAGGTACCCTGGTACTGGAACCCTGGAAGGCACATGTGCTCCGGTCAGTTTGTTCCAGTAAGATGTTGAGCTGGTGGGTCCACTGTTCCTCTGCTACTGAGCATGGCTAGGAACACGCAGAGGCCTCAAGGATGTGGCCCGCCAGCAAACAACAGATGCCTTAAGGGTGTAGATAAAAATTTAGTGGTTGTGAAGCAACCAAGAAACCCAGAAAAACACAGATAAATACCGATAGGTTAAACAAGATGTTTATGCTTATAGCTAGAAGAGCTATTAGCAAGGTTAGAAACATAATGGACACAGTAAATAGCAGTGAGAGTACATACCAAGAATAAGATACACATAAATGAGGTTAGTTTTATGGTATTAGGTCAAACACATATGCGCTCACCCATTAAATGGGGTTTCTAAATTTAATTACTAGAGCAGTAGAATTCCAGTATGCAGAGAGCCCGTGCTAATTTATACTATTTTTAGTATACAAAATTATTGTGCTGTTTCACGGCGTGGCTCGGAGCGAAGTCATTTGAATTTGCCGTTTAGGGCGACTAGGCCACCGAGCCCCGGAAGTTGGTGCCTCGTATTATTACCATATATGGTGGTAAACGAATTCACTAAACCGTTGAGATAAATAGCCCAATGGCATACTGTTATTTTGAATCAACTTCAACTTCTTTTTTGTGGGTGGCTTCTGTGGTGTTGCCACAATTTCGCCAATGACGAGTCGCACGGATAGAGTGGGAAACAAACGAAAGAGACTGATCGGAATCTTTTTAAAATACAACGTTCTTTGAAGAGGAAGTGAGAAATATCACCGACGTTTGACAGTTAAATGACAAGACATTCCAGATATTATTTTTGGACCTATAGTTTTTATTGTTATAAAGTCCTATTAATAATTGTTATTTATTTTAAGATTTAATTAATTATTTAGTTAGCTAGATATATTATGAAAATATTATATCTCCTAAGGCGACATCTATATTACAGATTTAGGTTTATGAATAGGCGACCTCTATGAGATCGTTGATGTACTACTTCAGCGAGCAATGCATGCACAATGGTAGTGAGATCCATTTGAGAACGGATAGATATTTCCATTTTGCATCCTAATGAGTAGATGGCGCTAGTAAGAAAAAAGTTCACCTTTTTTAGCAAGGTGACATTTACTTACCTCAAAACTGGAAGCATGCCTTGGTCACGCCGATTTATAAGAAGGGTGACAAGATGGTCACCGGAAACTACCGCCCTATTAGTCTTACCAGTACTGTTGTAAAATTAATGGAAAAAATCATAAGCATAAAACTGACCCAATTTTTAAGCAGAGTATGTGTAATATCAGTTAAACAGCAAGGGCTTCACAAAAAAGAGATCCACCATTACAAATCTGCTGTCATGCATACACTCATGGACAAAAAGTCTTGACAACAACGATCCTGTAGATATTGTGTACTTGGACTTTGAACACGCCTTTGACAATGTCCCTCACCAACGCCTACTGATTAAACTAGAGCATTTTGGAGTACGGGTACACTACTCAAGTGGATAGGAAACTACTTAAAAGATAGAACTTTTCAAGTACGTGTTGGAACATACCTATCTCAACCAAAACAAGTATTTAGTGGCGTTCCCCAGGGATCAGTGCTCTCAGCCCATCTATTTCGAATTTTCATCACTGACCTGGTAGAGGTGATCCAATCTCAGACCACCTTCTTTGCTGATGATGGTAAAATCTTTGCCAACCCACTAATTAAATCTGGACAGCTGCAGGAGGACCTTAATTGCATCCAAGCCTGGGCTAGAGATTGGATTATTAAACTGAATGCAGCAAAATGCACTGTGTTACACTTGGGCTCAGCAAACCCTAGAGCAAAGTATAACAACAGTGATATAGAGTCTGTTGATCTGCAAAAAGACCTAGGAGTGTAAATAGCATCTAATCTGAAATGGGAAGCTCAAATCACATCTATAGTGAAAAAAGCCAACTCGTTTTTATATGTCATAAGGAGATCATTCCAATTCTTCACTGTAGAAGTCTTTCTAAAAATATATAAAACATATATCAGACCCCTGCTAGAGTATGGTTTTCAAGTTTGGAGCCCATACTTCCAAAAATATATTAACCTTCTAGAAAGTGTCCAGAGGAAAGCAACCAAATTACCACAGGCCCTGCGTCACAAGTCCTATCAAGAGAGACTCCTAACACTACGCCTCACTAGTCTAGAAGAAAGACGCCTTAGGGGTGATCTTATCGAGACATTTAAGATTATTAATCAATCTTATAACCTACCTAATATAGAAGGCTGTTATATAATGAGAGAAAGCTCAAGGCCAATCCGGGGACATGAAATCCAGCTTATTCGGGATTTGGCCATAACGAAGCCTGCACACCATTTCTTGAGCAACAGATTAGTGCATAATGCCAAGAACAACCGTAACTTCCATCCTAGAACGTGCATCTAAGGCGGCATTAGTAGGTTCTTACCAAATTTGGTTAGGTAGAGGAGGAGGCTCGAGCGGGAAGGTGAGCATAGATATATCATAAAGAGGCCTCTTAACCCTGCTCCTGGGTTGCAAGCCCCAGGCCCCTCTAGCCTCTTCCTCAGCAACGCTATGGACCCGGCACCCGCACGGTGAATCCATGGAATGCTAAGTAATTCGTCTCGTCTCTTTCAACTGTTTTTCATTGCAAGCTATTAAAATGGGCAGTGCTTACCGTCTTTTGCCGACTTGTGAACGAAACGTAAAACTGACGCCATTTTGTATCGTCACTATCATCGTCAGTCAGTCTGGTCAGTCATCGTTTGTGTCCCTAGCAGTTGAGAGCGTTTCCGTCCTTCTGTCAGTGAACAACATTTGACTACCAACATGGCGTCTCCGAAGCCCCAGGTTTCATGTTCTGCCGTTCCGTCTGTAGAATCGAGTGTAGTGCAAGTGTTGGACTCTGATGAGCCACTTGTCGCGAGCTCTTCTGCAGGCCCATGTTTGCAAGTGTTGGACTCTAGTGAGCCACTTGTGCCCATGACTGTGCCATCGGAACCAGTAGCTGGTTGTTCCCGCGCCGTTCTCAGTACCGTTTCGGTACTGCCCCTTGCGTCTCCGACGTCGTCTGAGAGCAGCGGCGGTGATGCGGAACCTTGAGCTTCTGGGTCATCTGGCCGAAGATTTTACGATAATTCCGATGAGATAAGGTTGGTTCGCTGTGTTTTCTTTTATAGGCACATATATAAACAACAGAAAAAGCTGACTAAAGCAGTACTTAATTAGTTTTCTTAAATTGTCATTTTTGTTTGTTTTAGGTCTTACTGGAATATGTATAAAATCATCACAAGGTTCAATACCCCTACTAGGGTAGATTTCAAATAAAATAGGGTAGGTTCAAATTAAATCAAAGAACCGAATCGATTGACCCTGACTCCACCTGGTATGAGTCTGTCCTACCCCTAGAGTGTTTTTATAAAGCCGGAGGCGCGTAAGGAGAGCAGCCTCCGCCCGCTGTAATCGCAGGATGCCTGCAATTTGTTACTCAAGGGCGTAGAGACTGCTCTTCCCGCAGCGCCGGAGCCATTGCAGTCTCAAAAGAGATACAGCAATCCCTCTGAAAGTCCCTCTATATTTTTCTAATGAAAGGTGGGGACACTTCCCCTCCCCGCCAAGGGGGTCTCCCCTTGTTTTTACGCGCGAGCCGAGGCCGCGTCAGTGGCCGCTAAAAAGTTAGTTACACATCTAACAAAACAATAACCTAGTTCAGCGAAGTGTTGATAAAAGTGAGGTTAATTTTTTCCAAAAAAAAGCATAAGTAAGTCTAAAACTATGCATTACCTTGTAATAAAAGTGGTGGGAAATGGAAAGGAGGACCCTCCCCTCCCCCTTTTCACCCCCTTTTTTATGCCAACAGATAAAAAAAAATTACCTTAATTTTAATCAATAAAATGAAGAAAAATTTAAAAAAAGTCTAAAACGGGGGTTTCCTAAGTTTTTCCTTTAAAGGGGAGTGGGAATCATGTGGGAAGTGCTTAATATTATGAAAATGGTTGGTGTTTACAAGGGAGAATCCACCGGATGTTTTCCATCCATGATGATTATTTACTCTAAAACAAAAGAGACAACACAACTAAGACAAATACAATGTTAGTAGAATAAATATTCAAAAATATAATAGACATACTTCTATAATAGTTATAAAATTAATTATTAATATTCAAACCGTAAGTAGTAGCAGTGTTGCGAGCCCTGATACGCTTTCCAAACCGTTTTGGGAGGTTTTAAGCTCGTACAAAAATAACATTCCTTTATTAAAACGCATACCTCAGGGTTCAAGAATTTCTGTTGCCCAATCTTTATCTTATTCCATTAAAAACGTCTTGGCTACTAATACTATGCAAGCCTGGGAGCATCTTCTAGCTTTCCCGTACCACGTATTTCAGGTGAATTTTGATCCTTCTAACAAAAAATCACTTACTACTAGAGTAAAGGAAAACTGCGTGAAATACAGGGCACGGGAAGAGCAATCTTTTGGCTCACCTTTAATGATTCCACCACTGCGGCGGAATACAAAAACAAATAATTTCGATTCAGCTACTATTAAAATAGTAGAAAACAAAATTACTGATGGTGATATTAAAAACGCGGCACGCATCTTGTTTTCGAGTGATACAATCGCTCCTTTTACATCTGATACGTTGAATTCCCTAATAGAAAAGCATCCGCCTGCAACTGCAGGTCTCCACCTTCTCGAATCTCCTATACAAGAAATTGTTGAGGTGACCCCACAGGATGTTTCTGCAGCCGTGGCATCTTTTTTAAGTGGCTCAGCCGGTGGCCTTGATGGCCTCACGCCTCAGCACTTAAAATATATTTTATCATTTAGTTCTGGTAAGGTAGGCGAGACACTTTTAAGGGATGTGACGGCTTTGGTAGATTTGATGTCGGGTCAGGTCAACAATGAAATTACCGAAATTCTGTACGGTGCGAATTTATGTGCCCTAAATAAAAAAGATGGTGGTATTAGGCCTATAGCAGTAGGCACCACTTATCGTCGCCTCACAGCCAAATGCGGTTGTAGGAAAAAGGTTGCTTTTTTAAGTAATCTTTTTCAACCACTGCAACTCGGTTTTGGTTCACAGGGTGGCTGTGAGGCTGCGTTACATTCACTTCGCACATTTCTTGATCAAAATTGTGGAGATGTGCTTTTGAAGGTGGATGTTAAAAATGCATTCAACTCTTTAGATAGAGGCACTCTTTTGACTGAAGTGAAAGATAAAATTCCGGAATTATACCCTTTTCTTTGGCAATGCTACGGCAAACCGTCAAAATTAACATACCAAAATAACGTTATTTTAACTTCCGTAGGATGTCAACAGGGTGATCCTCTGGGACCAGCCATCTTTAGCCTTGCGATCCACTCAATAATTCAACGTCTCCAATCAAAACTTAACGTTTGGTATTTGGATGACGGAACCTTAGGAGGCGATGTGAACACGGTTTTGGATGACTTGCGAGTACTTATAGACGATTTTCGTCTTATTGGCCTTGAGCTAAATTTTTCCAAATGTGAACTTTTTGTTTGTGATACTTGTCCGGATAAAGTTTCGATTATTGAAAAAATCAACTTACTTGCACCTAATATAAAATTAGTAGAAAAAAGTTCGCTTCGCCTTTTGGGTTCACCGATTCTTGACGAATCTTTATCACCATTTGTGGAAGAACAAATTCAAAAGTTTAGAAATGCTTCTAGCAGATTGTCCAAAATTAACGCCCATATGGCTTTTACAATTATAAGATTTTCGTTCCTAAATTTACATACTATATAAGATGTTGTCAGCTGTGGCAACACAGTGAGCTTTTGTTAAGCTTAGGCCTAATTTCACCATACCATGTTTGTTTACGCTAAATCAGGCATTAGCTAATGGGTCTTTAAAATTAACAGAGCTGTTAAATCAGTCTACGTTCCATGAAGTTAACTGAATTAATCATCCATTAACAGTTAGTGGGACACTCGGTTCAGTTAACAGTCCGTTAAAAGGATTAACAAGTCGTCAAATAAATAACAGAGTATGGTGAAACTAGGCCTTAGACAACTTAGTAAAAGATACGTTAGTGTCGGTTTTGAATGTTGAGATGGATGATAGGGTTTGGGTGCAAGCTTCCCTCCCTGTGAGGTTGGGGGGCATAGGGATACGCAAAATTTCTAGTGTGGCATTACCAGCTTTTTTATCTTCTGTACACAGTACACACAAATTAGTAGAAAAATTCTTGCACGATCTTTAGGCTCTTTCGATGTAGCATATCTGGCTGAGGCCAAAAACACATGGAGACTGGCTTGTCCAAATACTGAATTCCCAAAAATGTTGTCGTCTCAGAAACAGTGGGATCGGCCGCTATGCGAGCTAACACGGAAAGATCTTTTAAATTAGTGTTCTAGCATCGCAGATCGTGCTCGTATTCTCGCTGTTTCTGCGTGGGAATCTGGTCTTTGGTTACAGGCCATTCCTTCTTACAAAACTGGTAGCCTTATAGATCCATCCGCTTTTCGTCTAGCTATTAGCTTACACTTGGGTGCAAGGTGTTGTGTTGCACATCACTGCCAGTGTGGTACAGCTGTTGATCAACTCGGTCACCATGGCCTCTCCTGCTCTCGAAGTGCTGGTCGAATTTCCCGCCACGCCAGCCTTAACGATATCATTCGCCGGGCTTTTACCAGCGCCAATGTTGCAGCTATTCTGGAACCGAATGGTCTGATGCGTTACGATGGTAAAATACCTGATGGCATGACTCTGGTTCCGTGGAAGTTAGGACGGCCCTTAGTGTGGGACGCTACTTGCGTAGACACTTTAGCGCCTTCACATCTTTCTGAAACCAACGTGAGGGCTGGCGCTGCGGTTACTTCGGCGGAGCAACTCAAGCGGCGCAAATATGCTAACCTCGGTATGGGTTATACCGAGGTTCGCTGCTATGGCCGCTAAATAACTACTGCATGGAGAAGAAATCCTATCTACTGCTACGTTATTTTATATTGTTTAGCTGTATTCCTTATGTATTAACATACTATATATATATAAAGATAAGTAAAGCCGCTGTAATAATAATTATGATGGTTGTATACCCAAGTTTTACACTTTCTCATTCTCATTTCTCACCACACAGATCACACATTTGCAATCATACACACACAGATTATAAAACACGGAAGAACGTCTACACTTATCAAAATACCTCACGCTCTTTAAATTACCTCAAACAAACCCCTAACCTAATACGACAACCCAGCTGTAAAGCTCTTAAGTTAAGGTCAATAACACTTGCATTTACAAATCATTGCAACGGTGCGTCACGTATCTCAAGATTGAATACTTATTCCCTGTTCTATATTTTTATAGGTTCATATTTGAGCCGTTTGGTGTAGAGACGTTGGGTCCGTGGGGACCGGGAGCTCATCGTATTTTCCAAAACTTATCTGAGCGCTTGGTCGATGCGACGCGTGATCAAAATGCTGGCACATATTTGGCTCAACGAATAAGCATTGCCATTCAACGGGGCAATGCTGCCAGCATGCTGGGCACGCTGTCAACTGGGAGTGGGCTGGAGCATTTGGACTGCCTATGAGTCTGCTATGACTTATAGGTTGTCTAAATGCTTTTATTGTAGTAGCTGTAGTGTTGTATATAGTTCATAGTATTTTGTTTAATAAAGGCATACAGCCTTTATTAAACATTTAAAACATTATCTTATTTATTTTTATTACATAAGCCTAATAGAGAAAATATTCTTACAAAATCACAATAAGGGAACATTTTTGAACATGCAACCACCCATCCCTATACAGAGAGAGTATACCAATCCTGCTTGTTTCTGCATTAACATTACAGTCTCATCTTTTTTAAGGGTTTTAGATATTAAACAGACTTTCAATAGTCATAGTCGCTACTAAAGTGATCGACAGATTTTATGACATTGATTAACAGAACAAAAAAAGATGCATCATATAATATCATAAAATTAATGACAGTTGTACAATCAAAACTGTGCTAAATGTTATTTCACCTAATATAGACAAATCAGTCTTAATGGAAAACAATAGTGGCACCATTGAATAAGACAAACCAGGGAATGATAATCAAACTCCCAAGTATTCATTAGCAGAAGAGAATAATACTTAAATAGAGGCAATAGGTATTTTATTAGATTTGTATAAATACTATTTTGAATAATACCTGTTCATATTGTAGTATATCTATACTAATATTTGAAAAATTCACCTTGAGAATCCAACATTATTCCTGATGGGTATAGAAGATTTTCAAAAAGTTAGGGATCCGTATGAAAACTTCGATAATGTAAAACCAAAGTGCAAAAAAAAACAAAAAAGAATCATTGCATCATGTACGCTGCGGAAATGATTCAAAATAGGGCAAAGTGATGTACCACAATTTCATAGAAGATATCAATATTTATAAACAAGTCTGCAATACTATTAGTCTAACTATTACAGTTATGTCACTATAACTACATTGTTATGTGTTTAAATTTATAATTTTTGAAGTTTTGTTAAATACCCATGCAAGGACCTGGTTCATAAAAAATATTGCAAATATATGTCGTTAGATATGGAGGCAAATCTCTGAGGTATTGACTTGTATGTTGCTAACTTTGCCTACAAATTTGGAATATAACCAACTAGCTTTCCGGGCGCGGCTCCGCCCTCGCGTATGTCGGTTATCGAGCAACAACATTAACCTTTTTTTGCGCAGTTGGATAAAAACTATCCTATGTTTTTTCCCGGGTCTCAAACTATTTCCATACCGAATTTCATTCAAATCGGTCCAGTAGTTTTGGCGTGAAAGCGTAACAGACAGACAGACAGAGTCACTTTCGCATTTATAATATTATAGTATTGATGAATTCAACATTCTTCAAAGATGTTAAGATTGATTATTATTTCACAATGCAAATTTTTGCATTGAAAGTAAATTAGTGTTTTTTTTATGATATTGTGACGGAACAAGCTCGAGGCCCACCTGATGTTAAGCGGTTAACTCAGCCTATAACAGATGCAGTTCATTGTTCAAGTGACGAATTGCACTGCGCCCGTCACCTTGAGACATACTGACATGATGAACTGACTGAGGATGAAATAATACAGATTATTAATAGATTCAGGCATTTTTTTGCATAAAGTCATATATTTTAAACACTTTGCCATCATATTTGATATTTGAAGTGTTATATAAAAATATATATATAACGTGTATATTAATTCATCAACAATACTGCGGGGGATGGTGTAGAATCGATAACTGAATGTGATCCACTCATAATTAATTTTCACATAAACAAAATTAATACTAACTATTGCCTAATCTGTGGCGCGTTGACTTTGAGAATGATAGCGACGACAACACTCGCGGCCGCCGTGGACAAGACTCACACATACACACACGTTCTAGGTATTCTAACGCATTGCGAGGGCAATGAACTCGGTAGGTATACCTACGCATTGCGAGGGCAATGAACTCGGTAGGTATTCTAACGCATTGCGAGGGCAATGAACTCGGTAGGTATACCTACGCATTGAGAGGGCAATGAACTCGGTAGGTATACCTACCGAGTTCATTGCCCTCGCAATGCGTTAGACATCGAGAAAATAATCTCGTTGGCGTTAGAATACCTAGAACGTGTGTGTATGTGTGAGTCTAGTCCACGGCGGCCGCGAGTGTTGTCGTCGCTATCATTCTCAAAGTCAACGCGCCACAGCTTAGGCAATAGTTAGTATTAATTTTGTTTATGTGAAAATTAATTATGAGTGGATCACATTCAGTTATCGATTCTACACCATCCCCCGCAGTATTGTTGATGAATTAATATACACGTTATATATATATAACCTCTTGGCACGATTATTTGGTCAAGGATGTTAAATGGCAACTCATTAATTGCTTAAGATCAGGTGAGGATTCGCGCACCTGTTGCAAATATATCTAATACCTCATCTAACTTGCAAGCTCAATATTAAAAGATTAAAAGAGCACTGGCTCTTAAAAACAGCTGCTTGAATACACTCTTAGATGCTTGGTTACAATTGATGAAGCTCATGACCACAATATGATTCAAAACAGCATCTGTGAGATTGGCTGCTACCTAGTAAGCATTACCAAAAAAAAGTTACATATCTTCAAAACTCATATATCTTTTCTGTATTAATGGACAGTTTAACCAGTGAAATTGATTTATTGTTACTTTTAAACCATGAGACAACTTACATTTAATATTTTATGTACAATATAAAAACCCAATACTGCAGCAGCCAGCAAAACAGGCATAAAATAAATGTTAAGACCCCCAAATGTTTTGATATTTTTTAGATGCTGTGACGGAGACTCAAGACACACAAGCAGATCATGAAACCTTCAATGATTCATTATCAGAAGAGCAACATGTATCTGGAGTGGAAAAAGGTAGAGCTGATATTTTCATCTCTGTATAAATTTGTTCACTGGTATACCCCATGCTGCGTCTTGTCAATAAAAATTAACTATGCAAGCATTTTTCGATTTACAATCTATAATTATGTCTTAACTATTAATAAACTTCAAATCTCTGATCCAATACAAGTGGCAAATATATTAAATTTTTTTTCTCTAACTTACCCCTAGAAGTCACCAAGTCATTGGACTCCTGTCCCGATGTAGCGGAAGCTCTATTTAAACATAATTTTCACTCTGAAACACCAGACCTTGTCCTTCAGATACATGACAACCTTCGAAATTATAAAGATATTCAAAAGTCTAAACATATGCATAGTACTGAAAACTTGTGGGGTATGTCAGTTAAAGTGCTGCCACTTTAACTGACATACCCCACAAGTTTTCAGTCTATAATTTGCATTATTGCACCATCTTTAGTAACAATATTCAGTCGTTGTGTCGATAGAGGAAATTTCCCCGACTTAATGAAAGTAAAATCTCCAATTTTGAAGTCGAGAGCTACTGACCCTTGTAATTATAGGCCTATTTCCATCTTACCTGTTCTAAGTAAAGTATTCGAAATAATTATGCTCGAACAACTTCTATCCCATTTTAATAAACATATTATATTGAATAAGAATCAGTTTGGTTTCATAAAGAGCAGATCCACTACAAATGCGTATACCTGCGCCTTGAGCTCAGTGTAGTATTGGACAGAATGCTTGCGCTTTCAGTTGATAGTCCGGACTTAAAACCAGAACTGCACGTCGCGACGTATACGTTCAAATATTTTTGTATACAAAAACATACAGACCATCCAATATTTTAAGGACAATTGTAACAAGGGAGATTGTAATAAAAAAAAATCTTACCTCTTTCAGAAGAACCTACGGGTGAACATGCCAGGAGTCGATCTCAATCACCTGTTATACAAAATATGGAAGACCAAGATAATTCATATATAAAACCTGCAGCGCTCAAAGAAAACGAAAGCAAGTTAATACTAAAGAATATACCGTTTTCGTGGGATAAAGAAACACTTGAAGAATTTGTTAAGAAACATACCACGTCAATAAAAGTAAGTGATTTTATGATTATAGTAAAACAAATAATTAATTAAACTGTTTGTTTTCTACCAGTGCCTGTACAAGTGCTATACGCGAAAGTGAAATGGTGAGATAATATTATTCTTATTGTTATGAAGTGTAGCATAACACATCCAGTTAACTGCGCATGTGCGCGCATCTCCTTGAAGACATTATTTTCATAATACATATTTGGATTCATATTGCCATATATGTCCGTATGGATTGAGGAGCCACTCCAGGTTTTAAAAGTAAACTCTCACCCTCATTTAGTAGCAAATCTTGAAATTTTGTAGTACAAATTCTAGAATTTGTAGTATAATGCATCAAAAGTTATATCAATTCAAAAGTGGCTCCTCAATCTAAACATCTGAATTGAGGAGCCACCTAGATTTTCGAAAGTAATGGTTCAATATATCTGAAAATTTGGTATCATTTAGTAGTAATTATGTATGGTACCTACTAAAAGTCCGAGTTTCGTACTGATGACATTAAAAAAGATACGATACATTTAGTGTGGCTCCTCAATCTATATATAAGAGGGTGGATTTTCAACCATGTGATCGGTTCATTATTACTTTCGACTTTATTATCATTTAGTAGGGAGAGTATTCAAATTTGTAATATAGGAATAAAGTAGTAAAACTGAATAGATTTGGTAAAACAACGCATATAAATTGGCTCCTCAATCCTGACGTTCTGCATACAAACAATTTATTGTACCTACCTGAAATCACAAAGAAATCAAAAGCCAATGACACTAATATTTAGTAGTAATGACTACTAAATTACAAAGTACAATTCATCGCTGAATATATTCGGCAACTATAAAAAAAAAAATTCAGTATTCCGTAAGGATTTGCTAACTAGAGTGACCACATTATTTGAATGAAACCAGGATAAGTAGTAGAGTAAAATTAAATTTTTAAACAATGACCATAGATACACTACACTGATTTCTCAAAAGAAGGTTTTACTTATTAATAAGAATATAATAATTAAAGAAAAGAACCTTTGTGGCATATCAACCCACCGCCATTCTGTTTATTTTTAAGTTTCCGTGTGTGAAAGTAATATATGATTATAGGACACATACAGACGTATAAACAATTTTTTTAAATATTGTTGTACCCTAAAGGAAGCAAAATATTAGGAGGTAAAGATCGCGTTACGAAAACGATTGAAAATGCATTACTTGCAAAATGCAGTATACGCATACCTACCGTTGTATTCAAATACTAGTTTCTAGGTTGCTTTAATTATTACAAGACAGCACAAATATTTCCACATAAAACTATTTTAACAAATATTGAATGTACTGAATCACAACACATCCTAAAACTATCACTATATTGGTAAGTAGTAACAAATTGATCCTCATCGAACTAATATTATAAAAGCGATGGTTTCTGAGCGTGCTTGTATGTTTGTTACTTCTGTACGCTCAAACAGCTGGACCAATTTTGTTGAAATTTGTTATAGAGGTAGAGATTGCGTGCTGGATACTTTTTATCATCAACATCATCTATCGCCACGCAAGTGTAACCGCGGGGCGCAGCTAGAAGATGTTATATATTAATCCTTTATTACTTTTAGCAAAAAAACACAACAGCTTCTAAATAACATGAGATAAAATTTATTAGAATAATTATATACTTTGAATTTGTATTCGTTTCAAAGGGTGCTACTAGTGGAATCAACGGGACTCTATACTCATAGTATAGCCTTCTAATGGTTAAACGTACCTATGAACTGTAATTGTTTGAATACAATAGAATTCCAACCCATCCACGCGTAATTACTTAATTTTTAATGATTTACATTGTTCTTGTATGGCGATATTTACCTCCAAATATTTTGGAACAATGACACTTTAGTGTATCACATTATTAAAAAAAAAATATTGTTTGTATAAGTGTCCTCTACCCCTACCTTTAAATTTACCCACTTTCATCCGTGCGCGGTATCTTAAATAAAACATCGGAATGGTGGCGTGCCGCCGCCGCCATTCCAATATTTTACCGACCGCAGCGGCTCGATATGCACAAAGTTTCTATTTATTTAATAACTTAAACCTTCTTTTGAGAAATCTGTGTATCTATGGTCAATGTTTCAAAATTAAATTTTATTATACATACTACATATACTGGTTACATTCAAAAAATATGGTCACTCTAGTTAGTGAATCCTTAAGGAATATTGAAAATTAACTTTTTTTATAGTTGCCGAATATATGCAGCGATGAATTGTATTTTGTAATTTAGTAGTCATTACTACTAAATATTGGTATCATTGGCTTTTGATTTCGTTGTGATTTCAGGTAGGTACAATAAATTGTTTGTATGTAGAACGTCAGGATTGAGGAGCCAATTAATATGTGTTGTTTTATCTAATCTACTCAGTTTTACTACTTTATTCCTATATTACAAATTTGAATACTCTCCATACTAAATGATAATAAAGTCGAAAGTTATAATGGACCGATCACATGATTGGAAATCCACCCTCTTATATATAGATTGAGGAGCCACACTAATGTATCGTATCTTTTTTAATTTCATCAGTACGAAACTCGGACTTTTAGTAGGTACCATACATAATTACTACTAAATGATACCAAATTTTCAGATATATTGAACCATTACTTTCGAAAATCTAGGTGGCTCCTCAATTCAGATGTTTAGATTGAGGAGCCACTTTTGAATTGATATATCTTTTGATGCATTATACTACAAATTCTAGAATTTGTCCTACAAAATTTTAAGATTTGCTACTAAATGAGGGTGAGAGTTTACTTTTAAAACCTGGAGTGGCTCCTCAATCCATACGAACATTGCCATATTGGGCGATTTTCTACTAGCCGGCACTGCATCGGCACCGGCCTGGCAGCCGGGAAAGCAAAAATGCATGCCAGTGAGTGGAAAACCGCACAATTGATTAGAAAAAGATACCGCACAGTGTCTTGTAAAGATATTTAGCACTAACACTACCAATAAAATAGTCAGATACTTGTATAGTAGTAGAACTGTTATATTTTGAATGTTTTACGATCTAGCAATTATGAAAATTCCCTTATGACTCTTATGAGTGACAAGATTAATTTACTGTATTACGAACAAAATTAAGGCAAAGATCTTAAAGATAATGCAACTCACCAAACAATCTGATGTAGTTTAAAGCCCGTATTCGGTAGCCACACTAAGAATTGGTTTGCTTAACTCTTCAAATGTTCAGTACCTGAAGATCTCGGCTGTGGCGCCCCAGTAATGCCCCAAAAAAAGTATGATGTTATAATGTTATGATTGATTTATAATACTTAAGGCTTTCCTCTCGATAAAGTATCAACGAGAATACCATGGTATTAGTTGATACTGATACCATTGTAAAACCAGAAAAGTATTACAAAATTACAAATTTAAAAGAGGACAATAATTACAGTCATGTTGCGGTATTCGAGCCCGCGTCATCCAACCCTATAGCCCATTCACCATAAAAGTATGTTATCTCGAGTCCAGCATGAGATTCAAATGCTACAATACGCCACTAGTTAGTAATTATATATTAAATTAATATTCACAGCGGCAGCAGGTACATGTCTACGACCTGGTAAAAGATCTCGGCTTTACCAGTACAGAAACTAACAACCTGCAAGGGTCCTTACGCTATGGGTCGTTAAAATAAAACACATGCTTCGATGCTTGTAAACCAGTGGACTGTATTTCTCTATTCGTTCTGGTTGTTACAATTTCTTCTTACTCATCTTATGTAACAATCCTCCTTCATTATTTCTTCTTATTTTAGGTAGCTGGTAAAAATACCATTTCTCATGAAACAAAGATGTTGTCAACTCCGAGAGTCAGTTAAGAACGCATAAATGCGCACAATATTGTGATAGTAGGTACTTTTGAACTATCATGGTACCAACTTCAACAAGTTATATCACTCTTTTGGGTGTTACAATCAGTTATTTTTTTTGTTAATTATTATTTTTTGATTTGATTGAATTAGGGTCAAATATATACTATCTACCCGGCAGAACCATAAAACATATTTAATTTTAATAACAATTCGTGGATTTAGGGAAAAGCGGGTAAATGCCGATGCCAATCACTGCAAGTCTTATTTCCCTATTATTGTATAGGTATCCAATGGATTATTGTTTATGATGGTTTTATAACGTTATAGGGACTAATAGCAGACATAGAATCTATTACTATGGGAGAGACGAAGTCTAATAATGGAACCAGATCGAGTTGTGTGATTGCATTCAAAACTCAGAAAATGTGCCAAGCAGCCAAGTTGGCGATAAAATCCGCCCATGAAAAAATCGATGGCAATTCTATCCATGCAATATCTCATAGGAGTAAGTACCCTTTATATGATTATGAAATAGACGAGTAATAAGCTTAGCGATTTACTTATAGCGAGTCCATATCCCGATATCCGATTGACCGTTACCGACGGATATCAATCGACCGACAGTAGCCTTCTTCAGAATCTTATATAATAATAGATTTTCTACTTGAGGGTGGTAGCTATCCAGGCGAGCAATCGCAATTTGCCCTCCCATCGTACAAACGTCCGCAGCGCTCGCTTCTCGTTACGCAGTGATTCGATACCCTTGTATTGCAATCACAAAATACTCAATTAAACACGAGCGAATTTTTTTTTATGTCTTATACTTTAGCTTTTGACCACTATCTCACGTGATGGTAAGTGATGATGAGGTCGAACGTGTTGTTCAGGCTAACCTAGACTTACTGGCTCTCAAGGACAGCTACCGCAACACACCGTTAGGTGCTTCGCGGCAGATTTTCTACTTGAGGGTGGTAGCTCTCTATAATTACTAGATTCAACATACTAGATCTCATCTGAACAAAGGTGTAAATTAATTTAAAAAAGTAAAAAACCCGATTGCAAAACCTATTTTATTATAAAATTGCGCTCTTACAAAAGCTAGCATTGTTTTGCTATAATAACTAGATTCATCATACTAGAATTCATCTGAACAAAAGAGTCAATTAATTTAAAAAAGAAAAAAACCCGATTGCAAAGTCCATTTTATAATAAAGTTGCGCTCTTACAAAAGCTATAGCATTGTTTTGCTATAATTACTAGATTCAACATACTAGAATTCATCTGAGCAAAAGTGTAAATTAATTTAAAAAAAGTAAAAAACCCGATTGCAAAGCCTTTTTTATTATAAAGTTGCGCTCTTACAAAAGCTAGCATTGTTTTGCTATAATTACTAGATTCAACATACTAGAATTCATCTGAACAAAAGTGTAAATTAATTTAAAAAAGTAAAAAACTCGATTGCATAGCCTTTTTTATTATACAGTTGCGCTCCTACAAAAGCTAGCATTGTTTTGCTATAATTACTAGATTCAACATACTAGAATTCATCTGAACAAAAGTGTTGATCAATTCAAAGAAGTAAAAAACCCGATCGCAAAGCCAGGCGGGCATTTGCAAAATGCCCTACCACCATGCAAATTATGGTATTGGACATAGTCCGTACATTTAAGTGTAATGTGAGATATTTTTTTATATATTGATGAAGTAGGCCAATTTGTATAACCATTGTATAAAATTGTATGTCAAATGGGATGAGCCTTGCATTAGCCTATTGCCATCCATCGGGAGCTCCATACTCCGAAGTGTCAGTACCTGCTACAAGAAATCCAATCATCTTCGCGTTTGTCCGTGACTCGCATGCCGGACAGTCGGCATCGTGTAAATTTTTCTCATAACACGCCGTGAACGCGCTAACGCTATATTGCATGACTATACGAGTATATAAGATTCACCGTACCCCCAGTGGCGCTGTGCGGTTTATGTCATCGTGTAATTTACACGTTCCGCTGCCTACACCGTGAGAATACCGCACTAGGCCCGCTGAGCTAACGATTTTTTTCCTTCTCCAAACAGATAATCAATTGCGCACATCAGCAACGAATGCGATCACAAACAGAAAGTATAATAAGAACGGATGCAGGACGGTTATCATACAAAACTTTCCTATATTTTATAATAAAATAAAAGTTCTTGAGTACTTAACAAAATACTGTGATGAGGTAAGTATTTTTTATTCTAATACTTATGTTTCGATATACGAGTATCTATTGATATATATTTGAGTGTCACGCAACGAGCCTTGAGGAATCTCTGGTTGGGGATTCAGAATTTGCATGTTGAAGTGGCAATGGGGCAAGTGGGCACATTGATCGAGAAATTGATAACCATAGGCGAAGAAAGGTTCTCGAATGGTTACCACAGTACAACGGAAGTACACAGTACAGTAGAGTTGGTACGATGTCGTCAATCTACCTAGTGGGGACTAGGTGGACTGACGACATCGTGAAAGACGCGGGTATCTTACAGTTACAAGTGGCTAATAGCTGTTCTATGGGGGAAATCTTTGTTCAAAAGTTGACGTCTTCGGGCTGATATTGATTATACGGTAGATATTGGACTATAATTGTACCAAGTTAGAACCTTGTATGTATAACAGATTTAACCATAGAACAAAATAAAAAAAACGTTGAAAAAATCAATTTCTGTATGGGGACCTCTTTTATTTCAACTTTTTGCCTTTATTTACCATTATTTGTTCGGTAATCCACGTTGGATTAATGTACATAGAACATGTGTTGGGTATGTTACCCAACACATGTTCTGTGAACTTTTCAATCGGCTTCCTTTAACGGTTCCTAATATACAGCCCTCTAAAGGTCGGACGAACAGTCGAGACTTAGTTAAAGAGTCCTGCAGCGCAAGTACCGAACTTACCGATCGCTAAATTTGACATTACAATCGTCTAAATTCGATAAAACGGGTTATATCGATGTATGCAACAACCCGTTTTATCGAATTTAGACGATTGTAATGTCAAATTTACCGATCGGTAAGTTCGGTACTTGCGCTGCTGTTCTCTATTCAGTACTAGAGATATCTATAAATAACTGAAGTAGTTCCCGCGATCTTACTCATACTTTAATTTGGACAAAGGTTAAACCTGAAGGTTGTTCTGCGATATTGAGGCAGGTGACTCCTAGAGTTGTAACAATAAGGAGCAGCTTTTTGGATGTCATCTTATAAGGAAAAAATTGCCCTTCCCTATTCTGCAGCCCTAGTACAAGTTTTATTTACAACTCACAAAATTTACGTCGTAAACTATTATAAAAAAACTAGCTTTCCGGGCGCGGCTCCGCCTGTGCGTATGTCGGTTATCGCGCGAAAACATTAACCTCTTTTTGCGCAGTCGGATAAAAACTATCCTTTGTTTTTTCCCGGGTCTCAAACTATCTCCATACGAAATTTCATTCAAATCGGTCCAGTAGTTTTGGCGTGAAAGCGTAACAGACAGACAGACAGAGTTACTTTCGCATTTATAATATTAGTACTGATAAATAATGAAAAAGTGTATAGGTGAAAGTGCTTTATTTGTTACAAAATAACTTTTAACTATTTCAGGAACTTGTCGATAACTTACGTTATATCTTTTTGGAAAAGGAAGGCAAAGTTTTTACAGGAACATGTGCTATTAGATTTGAAAGTGAAGAAACAGCCAAGAAAGCAGTTACCATATTAAAACAAGCTGTGAAAAACGGGCCTCTGAAAAAACTATGGATCACATTGGACTTTAAAAGTAAGTACTTGCAAGTTCTAAAAAAATTACGGTGTAAAATCAGCGGAATAAAAGAAAACGCCGAAATTCGTTGCTTTTTTGTTGCTAATTAATTGCTAATAAATTTTTTTTTTTGCTCGAACCGATCGCGAAATATCGGCAATAACGCTAACTTTTCATTAAGATGGCGATGAAATCACTGTATGTGGAATGATCGATCAAGCAAATCGAGGTCAATTTGTTGCTTATTTGTTGCTGAATGATGCGACGGAAAAATAATAAAAAACCTAAAAAATTTTTTTTTATCATGTCTAATTAAATAACGTCCACGCCAGCTTAACTCTCGACTTTTCCGTAGAAAATGCTACATAAAGATTTGTTGCTGCTCATAGTGCAACTAATCTGAGTACAGGCAGTCAGCAGCAAAATAGAAACCGGAAGTCGGATTAGTTTGAAGATCGGTTTATAAAAAACCGGCTACGCCAGTTAAACTCTTGAGTTTTCCGTGGGAAGACAATAGTAATAATTTGTTGCTGCTCATAGTGCAGATAGTTTGAGTACAGAGAGTCAGCAACAAAATAGAAACCGAAAGTCGGATTAGTTTGAAGATCGGTTTATAAAAAACTGGCCACACCAGTTTTAACTCTTGAGTTTTCCGTGGAAAGACATTAGTGATAATTTGTTGCTGCTCATAGTGCAGCTTGTCTGAGTATAGAGAGTCAGCAACAAAATAGGAACCGAAAGTCGGATTAGTTTGAAGATCGGTTTATAAAAAACCGGCCACGCTAGTTTAACCCTTAATTTTTTCGTGAAAAGACAATAGTGATAATTTGTTGCTGCTCATAGTGCAGCTAGTCTGAGTACAGAGAGTCAGCAACAAAATAGAAACCGAAAGTTGGATGAGTTTGAAGTTCGGTTTATAAAAAACCAGCCACGCCAGTTTAACTCTTGAGTTTTCCATGGAAAGACAATAGTGATAATTTGTTGCTGCTCATAGTGCAGCTAGTCTGAGTACTGAGAGTCAGCAACAAAATAGAAACCGAAAGTCGGATTAGTTTGAAGATCGGTTTATAAAAAACCGGCCACGCCAGTTAAACGCTTGAGTTTCCCGTGGAAAGACAATAGTGATCATTTATTGCTGCTCTTACTGCAGCTAGTCTGAAAACAGTCACAATATTGATTAAGAAATTTATTTTAATTTCTCAAAATTTTTCTTAGTTGATTTTAACATACAGTACCATTCGCGGATTAATTGAATGTGTATTTTTTCGAATTATTGCTTTTTCGTATCGATCGTCGTATTCTGTCCATTGAGTACCCCGTACACACACGGCCGTAAAGTGTCCTAGACTCACATCCGACGATGATCGAAGACTGACTGCAGGGGGCATGAAAGCTACTTACTGCTCCAACGAGGTTGTAAATTTCTTCTATGTTCCCAGGATTTTTAAAACTCCGCGGTAAAGAGTTCAACTTCATTTTCTCGTTCGTTCCTTTGTCGAACATTTCAAAAATAATGGCATTTCCTGTTAAATATAAATTAATATTAATTTTAAGAAACGTAATTTTATATTAAAATGTTTCTTTGTATGGAGCTGTATGTTCAAAAAAACATTTATTTTATCCTACAATTTTTTACAGTATCACACTGTTGATAGATTACGATATTAACCTTTTTTTCTTCAGATAATCGAATAGAAGTTAACTCAATAATCAAATAAAAAAATAATTTCGTAAACAGAAGCAATCAAAACATCGAAACAGTAAAAAAACATGTTCATTCAGAATCGCTCTGCAACTAAGTCCATGTCTGTCCAAAATTGTTCTCTGCTACACGTACCATTTAATAATACCTCAAATTCAACTGTTTTTTTTTTCAGTTTGATATTTTATTTTGATATTAGATGACTATACCACTTGTTTATTGAAAAGTTTATGAGTGTTATTAGGTGTACATTAGATATTCTACATTTTTAAAGTATTGTTATCTTAAAATTGTTACCTAAGGAAGAAAGAGACGTTTCTGTAAGTCCTTTACATTCTTTTGCAATGCATGTTTTCTTCATCGATAAATTTTGCAAACTGTTCAAGTCAATTTCGTCATGACTCATGTTAGACGGGTAGATCACGGGTGCAATAATAGTTCTTTGACGTTTTTGTTGACAAGTACAAACTTACCTACTTACCTACACTTGCCCTGGGTTTTTTATCTTAACATCCAGGAAAAAAAATTTTTTGTTAACATCTCTGTCATTAAAATAGCTTGTTTATGATGATTTTCTCGCAATATTTCTAAAAAACAATAGGTTTTTTTTTTTTATACCTGATAGGTTAGCCTTTGACCACTATCTCACCTGATGGTAAGTGATGATGTGGTCGAGGATGTAGTTCAGGCTAACCTAGAATTACTGGCTCTCAAGGACAGCTGCCGGAACACACCGTTAGGTGCTTGGCGACAGATTTTCAACTTGAGGGTGGTAGCTAGCCAGGCGGGCATTCGCAAAGTGCCCTACCACCATGCTGTAACGACTGCTATCCTAAGACAACAACCGGGACCGTGCTTTACGTGCCCTCCGAAGCACGGAAGCGCTCAGTAGTAATGTCACCAGCGGTCACCCATCCAAGTCATGACCGAGGCGGACGTTGCTTAACTTTGCTGATCGATTCAGAATGGCTAAGCAAACTTGGCTACGAGCGCTACAGTTAAACTAGATACTAAGACGTCCAAATTTGATCTCTTAACAACAGCAAGTTAAATGTCGAAATTAAGATGATGGCTACATGGGTACACCTACTAAGTTATAAAATGCCTCCCAACGAGTTCGACCAATTTTATTATATTTTGTCTTCGCTTCGACTTCGATCGATGATATGAAACTCAACATAAAACTTGCACCACCGATGTGTCGTTCCATACAGTCTCGCACTCGCCGTACAGACAAAATTGTATACCGACGCCGCGCGCTGCGTCCTCGCCGCGTGCCCACCTCAGTATAGTACAGTCCGTTAGCCGCATAAAATGCCTTAACCTTAAATTTTTTGACACAAGTATGAAACTTGACACATTCGATCCTTGAGTCAAAATAAGAGAATTAAGATCGGTAGCCCTCCATTACCGCCCCCCTCTGGCGGCGGAGGGGGGATTTAAAGCGCCGCTTCGCCCGGCTTCATTCTGAAAACTACTAAAACTCTAATATTAATTAATTATTATTAATCCGGTTTAGCTAATATGTCAAGTTTGGTATCGTTTTCGTATAAATCGATAACGTAGAATCATTTCCTATATAATAAAAGCCATTTCAAATGTAGTTTCTTAATAATTTAACAATATTTAAAAATGACTAGTACATTTTTGATAATTCAGGTTACCGTAAATATGAAACTGCTGATTTTTTATACAAATAAAAAGTACGATAACAAAGCAGGTTTTATGCAAATTTGAAAAAATATAACTTTTATATACCTTTTACTAACAGTAAATAGCGAAAAAAAATTAAAGGTCGTGCGCCGCCAAGTTAAATGATGCTACGAGGTGAAAGACGCGTACTAGCAGCGGAGCGCTTGCAGAACTATGCCTGTTTTCAACCTTTCAGGGCGCCAAGTCTGCTAATCAATATGTATCTATAATTAACTTAGCCTGGTCAATTTTGACAGTTTTGGTAGTCTACTAACTTCATATCGTATATACTGAGTCAATATTGATTCAATCTCGGTTTCATATAACATCTTGATTCTCAATGGGTGGCAAAATCGGTAGTCCACTATTTTTGACACATGTCACGTGGTACAAATTTCATAGATTGAGCCGAGATTGCTTTCCGTCCGACATATTAATTTTCGTAAAGTTTACTGAAAAACTTTGTTTGTTGAGTATTTGGTTGGACATGTGTGTTAGTGTATTCTCTGTGGATGTAGAACACTTGTTTAGATAAATATAATTGTAACCTAAGAACCTTAAATACGACAACACTAAATAAATGAGTGTAATAGGTGCTAGGAGCCGTTAGCATACCACTCGGAGACCGTCCCAAAGAATCAAAGAATCGGAAGAAGACGGAATCGTTCAAAATATTTTCCCCTATAAAGACGAAAGTCGAAGAAGTGTGGATCAAAACGCTGCATAAACCGTACCTATCAGGCTATCACATTCCCACAGCCGGGACATGGAACTTTCTCAGTAAGTTAGAGAGAAGTGTGCGCCATGATCCACTATGAAGGCGTAGTGAAGAATGGAAGAAGAAAGTAGGCATTCTTCAAAGTTTTCAGACCACCTCAAGGCTTCACTAACGGTCAGCTATCTAATCAGTACCTAAATGCAGATAATGTTGTTTAATCTCATGAACTAGTCAAGTCCGCTACAATCACTACTAATACGTGACACATGTACCATTAACCTATTGCAGTTAGATAAAAACTACCCTATGTCCTTCCCCATGTCTCAAACTAATTCCATTCTAAATTTCATGCAAATCGGTCCAGTAGTTTTTAAGTTTGTTTGTTGCATACAAAAATACAAAGCTTTGCTCTTTATAATATTAGTGTAAAATATGACGTGTGTATCAAAACGCTGCATAAACGGTACCTATCAGGCTAACATTCCCACAGCTGGGACATGGATCTTCCTCAGTAAGGCAGAGAAGTGTGCGCCATGACCCACTATGAAGGCGTAGTGGAGAATGGAAGATAGTAGGCATTCTTCAAAGTTTTCAGACCACCTCAAGGCTTCACTAACCGTCACCTATCTAATCAGTACCTAAATGCAGATAATGTGGTTTTAAGCCCATGAACTAGTCAAGCCTCGCTACAATCACTACTAATATGTGACACATGTACCATTAACCTCTTGCAGTTAGATAAAAACTACCCAATGTCCTTCCCCATGTCTCAAACTATTTCCATTCTAAATTTAATTTTCCATGCCAATCGGTCCAGTAGTTTTTAAGTTTGTGCGTTGTAGAAGTAATTACATAATAATGTGTTAAAAACTTGTTTCAATGTCCTTTACCCTCAAATATTTTTTCTCGCAGCTCTTGCTTTACATTATAGCCATATGGTGATAGGCAAAACAATCACTGGTTGTTTTGTTTTACAAAACACAAGACACCATTTTGTCGCTTGTCACTTGAGTAAAAATAAAAAACTTTAGACACAAAACAACATCTCTTTATTGCATCTGAAAAACTGAAGAAAACACTGCACATAGATATAACAATATTATTTGTTGAAAATAAATTATTAGTTCACTGTTAACTCTACAATTACTCACTATATACAAAAAGTTGAGATTTATATATATATATATATATATAAATCTCTTATCTCTTAATATATATATATATTAATTTAATAATGAGATTATAATGTCTGCCACACATAATAACTATATTTTATTTAAAATTACATTCACAAGTTTTTTTTTACAGAACTAGGTATAATACAAAAAATAGTGGATATAATAAGCATGTGAAAGAAGTTCTTATAATTGTAGATAGGTACTTTAGTTTACAATAGATTTTTAAACAATTATTGTTAATGTGGAATTGTATGTAATATTTTCATGACATGCTTGGATGAAGAGGACTGCCCAGTCCTCGCAGTGCATTATCACAGAAACTGTACTAGGACGTCCTAACCACAGACATTGTAATCCATGTCTTCAAAGGTAGTAGGTTTGTACTGCAGGAGGCCGTAGTGGTGTAGCTGTGGAGAGAAATGTAATTTGCATATCAATAGTAAATACATTACCTATTTTTGAGGGCTTTTTTTTAATATTTAATTACTTTTATGTTTGGGCACAGATGTTGCAGTCTTATTGCTGTTGACCGGAATTCACAAAAAGCCTTATCACCACGTCTTGTCACAGGGCATCCCTAACTTTTTTGGCCCAACTATATTCCTATATCTATCAAGTAAATAACCTATAATGATGATTATTAAAAATATTATGTACAATATAAAAACTTGTTTCTTTGTAATCCTATAATTAATATCATTGTCACACTATGTTATCTAAGCATGTAAACATGTAGGTACACTTTGTCAGATATGTTTCAAAATTCCGTGTTATAGGGGTGAGCCTATTGTCATCTACTGAGGGCAGTTCATACTCTATCAATACAGAAGCATGCAAAACCAATGGTGTTGTGCAATGGTGACATATACCAACTCCTAGTATTGTTGGCAAACATGTTGAGTTAGGAATTATATCATAAATTTGTTCCGGGATTAGGTACCATTCCTGTTGGCATGGAAAATAAGTTTTCTTTCATTCTTCAAAACTTTCTTGAGTTCTCTCTCAGACGGTACACATAATTAATTATAGCGAAATCTTGAATTAAAATATTGTAGGTACATATCGATTATTAGGTAATTGCACTTTGTTATTATAATATATCTAGTATTACTCTCTCAGTTTTAAGATAACCAACAAAATAGTAAGTTTAGACGAAGTTTCTTTAAAGAAAAACCATCAGCTGACATGGGTCGTTAATTTTTTTAAACTGGCAAATGTAATACGTCTCTTATTGCCATTGAAAATTACGAAATTTAATATTTCAGTTTATTTTAAAGATTCTTTCAGATGTGTTTATGCATCAAAACAATTATTTTAAATTAAATAAAAAATATGCGGTTATAAAAGTTTTCTATATCTTAAAATACGTGTGTTTATCGATAGATTTCTTTTTCTGAATACACTGACTTAACCTACTCTTCTGTTTTTATTTTGTGGTATGGCAATATCGTTAAAACCAGCCTAGATTCATCATAGATTCATATTCATATGTGGTTAGTAGACTACCGATTCTAATCGCAATCGACTCGGAATGAATCTATGCTGAATATGAACATGTAATTAGTAGACTCGGCGCCCAGTTGTTGATAGTCAGTTCACATGCGTACCACATTTTCTTTATTTCCGAATGAAAATTGGTTTGAGGGCCTTATAAATTTGTGAATGTTATTAAAAAGTGTTTTCATACGCGCCAAACTTTACCTAAACATCCATTAAACCGACACGTTTACGAGAAATTATGGAATTTGACTGTTCTATGGCTAAAGACTCTCTGTACTCAGACTAGCTGCACTTTGAGCAGCAACAAATTATCACTATTGTCTTTCCATGGAAAACTCAAGAGGTAAACTGGCATGGCCGGTTTTTTCGTAAACCGATCTCCAAACTAATCCTACTTTAGGTTTCTATTTTTTTGCTGACTCTGTACTCAAACTAGCTACACTATGAGCAGCAACAAATTATCACTATTGTCTTTCCACGGAAAACTCAAGAGTTTAACTGGCGTGGCCGGTTTTTTCATAAACCGATCTCTAAACTAATCTGACTTTCGGTTTTTATTCTGTTGCTGACTCTCTGTTCTCAGACTAGCTGCAGTAAGAGCAGCAACAAATGTTCACTATTGTCTTTCCACGGAAAACTCAAGAGTTTAACTGGCGTGGCCGGTTTTTTATAAACCGATCTTCAAACTTATCCGACTTTCAGTTTCTATTTTGTTGCTGACTCTCTGTACTCAGATTTGTTGCACTATGAGCAGCAACAAATTCTGCGCGGGTAGGAGAGTGTAAAACATCAATCAAATTTTGTCTGAGTTAATTTATTATAAAATAATAAGTAAATCTTCTCCTATATGTCTAAATTGTATGTTTAATTAAAATCTAGTACAAAATACCTGCCAGTGGGTGTTATCCTTATCACAAAGTCACTATACACATAATTAAAGTGAGATATACAGGTATTGATTGCACACACATTTGTTTCAACATGGAGGCAGTACAACAGTCAATGGCCCAACTCCAGCAGTTATTTATGCTGCGGATGGATGCTTATGAAGGTGAGCTTCAAGTTGCAACTCCTTCAACCAATGTGAGCAACTTGGCATCAGAGTTTGCTGCATTCCGCTCCTTTATTATGACAGCTATTCAGTGCCTTCAGGATCAGGTGGGCATGCTTGTACATCAGCAGGATTCGATGGAAATGCGTAGTCGTCGTAAGATCTTGCTGCTTCATGGCCTTGTGGAATCTAAGGACGAAGAGACTTCATCAGTGGTAGCTAGGGCCGTGGCAACTCACACGAAATTGAGTGTAACTGTCGAGGACATCAGCCGCTGTCACCGAATGGGTCGTGCGTCCACTCCAGACAAACCCAGACCGATCCTGTTCAAATTACGTACGTCGGAAATGAGAAATAAGATCTGGTTCGCAAAGACGGGTTTCAAGGGATGAGGTATAACACTTTCTGAGTTTTTAACGAAGTCGCGGCATCATACATTTATGGTGGCTCGTCAAAGATATGGTATTGGCAAATGATGGACGAAAGACGGTTTCGTGTTCATATCGGATGCTGACGGAATAAGACATCGTATCAGCTCTCTTGTAGAGCTCGAAAAGATTGGTGGTTCGGAAGCGCCGATTACAGCGCACGGTGTTCCCAAGGAGACGATAGCTACATCCAAGCCGAGACGAGCTGCTTCCAAAAAGCGTTGACATGCCTGCTTCTATTTCTCGAGTGTATAATTACTACACAATTTTGTTTACAAAATGGTTTGTTCGAGTGGTACCCTCTACTTATGTCTCCGAATTTTAAGTTAATATGTAGCTTTAGACCACATTATGCATTATTCACTTATCTTATCAAATTTGATTTGACACTTTCAATTTGTTTTGACGTTGACGTTATTATTTTAACTTCACATCAAACCATAGAGTTTATCACTATAGTTTATTCCGTTCAAACCTGGTGACATAATTATCATAAATGTGGATCAGGATGTGAATTCACTCATATTGTCATTATGGTAACTTAAAATATAATATGTGTATATTATATTTGATGTGGTTAGTTTATGTCTATGTGTTAGTATTTTTTTTTTTATCTTTTTCTTCCCTGGGTAAAAACGAAAATTTGTACGTGTGTATATTGTGTGTTTTTGTATTTTTTGAATTACTGATACCCAACTGGCAGGTGGAGAGTTATAAAAACCTCTTTTATATTTTTATCTATCTATATATATATATACAATGTTACTGCTAATTAACTGGCGAAACTCGACAGGCGTGACGGGTATCGATAACAAAAACTAAAAAAAAATTTTTTTTTTGATGATTTTTTTTTAGTGGTCAGGTAGTTATCAATAAGATATTAAGTAATAAACAAGACTGTATGGTGCTTAGATTCACTAACAAAACAATAAAAAAAATCCTAAGTAAAAGCATCAGCTGTTAGCGCTGCCACCCGCTCGTCTTCGATCGCTCAGGGATTGAAACGGCCACACCGCTTGACGGTAGCCGGTTCGCAGCGCAGCGCGGAGCAAGGCCCGCGCCGCCGCTGTTTCCCACTTCCCACACTCGCATCTTTTCTTTAGGCTACCCTAATCCATCCATGAACTTTTATCCAAATCAATCAGTCTCTTGGTAAGCGTTGCAATACCTACTTACATCCTATCTTTTTTTTTATGTAAAGTAGTGACGAGACGAGCGAGACTGTACCTAAGCATCACGTCTGCTCTTAAACAGTTGCAGTGTCATCGATCTGTACACTGCACTGCGCTCGTCACTCCGAGACATTCGTTTACCCAGTAACTTCACTCGCTACAGTGCGCTTCATACCTAAACACAGTGCAATACTGCTTTGAGGCAGAATACAGGACACTGCGATAAGAAAGAGACCTACCACCTAGTTGCTGCCTGTTTTGCACCACCCAGGTACCTAGGTACCTACCTACCACGTGTAGAGAATCCAGTTTTAGGGTAGGTAGGCACTCTTCTACCGACGCGGGCAGCTCAGTTTCCAAAATCAAATTCCAATCTGCTCATAACATACCCAAAACAACCCAAACTAAATTCAGACATGTACCTACCTACTCATAGGTAGGTAGGTACCTAACTTATAAATAATTTAACTTCTGTTCCCGCCAATAATTTCTAATCGAATCACATATTATGTCAAACGACGAATTTTAACACTAAAAATAATCAATTTTAAAAGCGTAATAGGTATAATAATCCTACCTACTCAACATTTAATTACAATGTTCATTATTCATTTCCTACCTATCTAATTATTAAACCATTAACATCGAGATATTACGTGAGGTCAATGATCATTAATAGGTACTTAAAGTCAGCTGTTCTTGTACTTACCAACTTACCTAATAAATGAATAATTGCCCAGCTTTAACCTTATCCGAAATGATCGTACTGACAGCCGTGGGGGTGGGGTGGCTATTTACCTTAGATCACATATTCCTATCTCAGTAGTCAGCACCTCATCCCAGCCGCCTACATCAAATGCCGGTGAGCATCTTTTTGTGGAAGTCCTTCTTTCACATAATAAAATCTTACTCGGAGCCTATTATAGCAGTTCTTCTTGTAATAATTACTTTTCATCTTTTGAACAAATCCTTGAAGATCTTACCCCTTCATATATCCATACCATTATCATGGGTGATTTCAATACCTGTCTTCTCAAACGGGATTGTCGTACTTCCTCACTTGAAGCTGTCGTTAATTCTGCCTCTAAATGCTACTCATCACTCCCCAAATTACACTCCTTCACTTCTTGAACTGATTATAGTATCATCCACCCTGCATGTTGCGAAGCACGGTCAATGTTCCGCCGATGCCTTCTCATATCATGATCTGATATTCCTATCTTATAAAATTCGTCCTCCTAAAGTCATACTTCATCGCAATTTTAGTGGCATGGACCAGGTTGCATTTCTTAATGATGCCCAAGTAGTCGACTGGTCTCCGGTATATAATGCAGCGACTTTGCTATTTTCAACTCCTTATTAACACAGTTGTATGATAAGCATGCCCCTCTGCGAGCTATAAAATTAAAACACCTTCCAGCTCCTTGGCTAACCAATGACATAAAAGTGTTAATGCATAAAAAAGCAGTCACTAAAAGTAAATACAAGCGTCAACCAAGTGATGAAAATAAAGCTGTGTATGTTAAATCTCGCAATCGCTGCAATATGGTGTGTAGGGATGCTTTACGCCACCATGTTCACAAGTCTGTCGCTAACGAGGACCCTGCCAAAGTTTGGAAATTTCTCAGGTCATTGGGCATAGGTAAATCACGACAAGAGTCTATTCCTAATGATTTAAATATCAATTCTCTCAACCAACATTTCTCTTCGTCATCTGATATTAACATCTCAGATAAAAACAATACCTTACGTTATCTTTCAACTTTACCGACTCCCGATCATTCTCCATTTATTTTTAATCAACTATCCGCTTGTGATGTTAAGAAGAGCGTAATTTCAATCACTTCCAATGCTGTTGGTGTTGATGGCATAAGTCGTAACATGGTTATGCCCATCTTAGATGTTGTACTTCCTGTCCTCTGTCACATTTTTAATAACTCTGTCTCTGATGGAGTATTTCCCTCAATTTGGAAAGACGCTCAAATTATTCCCTTGGCTAAAAAATCAAACCCTAAATCTTATTCCGATTATCGACCCATTTCTATCCTTCCATTCCTGTCAAAAGTTTTCGAGCGTCTTATCTACAACCAAATTAGCAAATTCTTATCTAGTCACAATCTCTTAAACCCTTTTTAATCTGGCTTTCGACCTGGGCATAGCACTGTAACTACTCTCATCAAAATTACTGATGATATCCGTCTTGGAATGGACAACGGCCAACTTACCGTATTAACTATATTAGATTTTAGCAACGCCTTTAACACTGTTAATTTTGACATTCTTCTTGCTCTCCTTCGCTCAATTAACATTTCTCCAACGGTAGTTGATTGGTTTTACAGTTATCTGTACGGGCGCAGACAGCGTGTTCGCCTTGAAGATAAATACTCTTTGTGGTGTAACACGTCAGCAGGCGTCCCGCAAGGTGGCGTCTTATCTCCTTTATTGTTTGCTTTGTTTATTAATTCCATTTCTCACAACCTCACTTCTTCCTACCACCTATATGCAGACGATCTACAGATTTATTCTAAGGCACCAGTGAATAAACTATCTGAAGCAATTCAGACTGTTAATGCTGATCTTGATCGTATAGCTAAATGGAGCAATTCTTTTGGGTTACAAGTAAATCCCATTAAGACACAAACAATAGTAATTGGTAGCTCAAGATTGCTGTCTACAATAGACTGGACATTACTTCCTCAAGTTTTCTTTGGTGGTATTGCTATTCCCTTTAGTAGCTCTGTAAAGAATCTTGGAATAACAATGGATCGCTATATGAGGTGGGATCAACAGCTACAAATCACCAGTCGCAAGCTATTTGCCGCAGCAGGATCCTTAAAAAGGTTGCGCAACTTTCTTCCAACAGCCACTAAAATTGCATTAGCTCAATCTCTTTTACTTCCTATTCTTGACTACGCTGATGCCTGCTATCTAGATCTCACGGAGGAACAGCTAGATAAACTTGAGCGTCTTCAAAATGTTTGCATTAGATTCATATTTGGTTTACGCAAATATGATCACGTATCTCAGTTTCGTTCTAAGCTCAATTGGCTGAATATACGTTTTCGCCGGAATGCTCATATTCTCAGTCTCCTTTACAATATATTGTTCAGTCCTACATCCCCGCGCTATCTCAAGGAACGCTTCGATTTCCTTTACTGTTCTTCATACACGTTAAGGTCATCAGAAAATCTCACACTTGAAATCCATCCTCATACGTGTTCGTTTTATAGCAAATCCTTCACTATTCAGGCTGCCCGCTTGTGGAATTCTCTTCCTGTATCAATCAGACAAGCACCGACTCTCAATATGTTCAAGGATCAAGTTAAAAGGTTGTATTTGTCCAATTAATTTTGCACTATATTTTTGTCAATTTCTATGCTATATATGAGATAATATTATAATATGTACTATATTTTTATATAATTTATAGGTATATGTATATATCATTATCTATTTATGTATGTTGCTATGTATATGTTTATATATATATATATATATTGAGGGGTTAAAAAGCAAAGGCGCTTCAGTCCATTATTTTCATTTTTTTAACTAGGCACACCGAATTGTAGTGCTCGAAAGCCGCAATATTCTAATTTAAACATGATAGTCCAAATTCGCCTCAATCCAATACAAAAAATACTTCAAAAGTAGCATTGGCGTGCAAAACAGCTTCGATCCAAAATTTGTTCGCAGGAAAGTCACCTCTCACAATCGACCAATCAGAAGCCACCATTTCAAAATTTCTAAGATGGCGAATCTGTTACTTTTCATAGTAAGTCGCGTATAAACAGTGTCCGCTTTTTTGTATTTTCCCGTTAATATTTTGTGGTAATGGATGAAAATATTCAACCTGCGCGTCCAGGACGAGTCAGAAAACGTGCAAGGAATAAAAGTCAATGGCGGCGTGTACAGGAAAAGGCAGAAAGGTATGAGAAAGTTCACTAGTATTTCGCACGTTATGGTAGTGTCTGCAACAATATTCAGCAATGAGTTTATTGCCCATTTTTTTTATTAATTACTAACCTTTATTTTCAATACCTAGTTACCTACCTGTTTTAAATTTTGCTCTCGCTATGATGATATGAGATTACGCAGATTATTTAAAAAATATATACATTTGTTTTATTTTTGGCGCTTGGTAACGGTTTGTTTTTTTTTTGCTTAAGGTATTCTGCAAAGAATCTTCCACAATTACCTGCATGCCATCACAATAAAAAAGCTATTTACGAGTGCAAAAATGTAACGCTGGCCGATGCTAAAAGATTTCATGATGCTTTTTATTCTAACACAACTAAACAAGCTCAAGATGCTTTTCTATTAAAATTCTGTCATGTAACTGATGTTCAACGTCGTCGCCCACGAATAGGAACACAAGGTGGACGCTAGGCGAATTGTTCAACCAAACTATTCATAAAAAGACGTAATTCCACTAGTTTATTGCACGTGTGTCAATCAGTGTTTATGGGAATACTGCAAATACCGCGTAATAGAATCCGTAGAGTTGCAGAAGAGTATAAAAAACTGGAGGTATTGTGAAAGAGAATAGAGGTGGAGATCACACATCCCATAAAAATGTTCACAAACTGCAGGAAGTTAAAGCTTTTATAGAGTCCTTTAAGTGCATAGAATCTCACTACTTTCGGTCTAGTACAGAAAGAAAATATTTGGATTCAGCATTAAATATAAAAAAAATGTGGCGAATGTTTAATGAGCAAGCTAGAAATCCAGTCAAACAGTGCTATTTTCGAAGGATTTTTAATACTCGATACAATATTGGGTTTGGTAATCCAAGGACCGATGTGTGTTCGAAGTGTACAGAGTTGGATGAACAAATCAAAAATGAAAAACATCAATCAGATAAAGCCCAATATATGATTGAAAAGACTATTCACAAACGCAAAGCTAAAAAATTTTACGAACTTTTAAATGAAAGACAAGAAGAAATGTTAACACTATCATTTGACTGCCAAAAGAACCAGGTTTTACCTAAAATACCAGATCAAATTACATATTATAGTAGACAGCTCTATATTTATAATTTTGCAGTAGTTTTAGCAGTAGAAGGAAAAAAGCTGAATAGAGATACTGTCAGTTTGTATACTTGGAATGAAAACGAATACAAGAAAGGAGCTAATGAAATTGCTTCTTCTGTTTATCATCGTTTGAATGCATTAGATTTGAATGGAATTAAAACTTTGCGACTTGTGGCTGATATGTCTTGGAGCAATGCTCCAAGACATATAGAAAACATTGAACTTGTTTTCCCAATACCGAGTCATTCGTTTTTACCAGCTAATAGAATGTTTGGAAACAGAAAGTTTTTGAAAGGGAGTTGAAACGAAAGGAAGTGATTATACAACCAAAGGAGTATCATGATATTTTTAGTAACTATGGAACGGTGGTACAAATGGAAATGGATTATGACTGGAAAAGTGCTTTACAGGATATTGTTAAGCCGCCGGGTCAGTGGCACTTTCAATTTGCTCAAAGTAAACTGTTATGTCCTCATCTGAGGGTAGTTCTATAAATACCAGTCTGGTGCTGTCAACTGATCCAGTGAGTTTGTGCTGGACAATTATAAGTGAATCGGTGCGTATATAATAGTGGCGACGAGGGAAACTGTGGAAAAGTGGAAATTAATAGTGTTAAAGTGTGTGGAAATAGTGAAAAATTTTTAAAAATACGATATGGGTATCAAATTTAATGACTTTGATGTAGCACATGGGTGTAAAAGACAAACAGAATTAGTAAATCACTTTATTCTCTTTATACTCAGAGTAACCCAAACTATTTTATGTAACACAAATATCTTAACTAAATCCGTTAACTGACTTTTACTTTAAACTTTGTATCTACTTAAATCAGATAACTTTAATTTTCAGCAAACCTAGAATCCATAAATTATATAATATTTAAAAGAGACTACTTAGTCTTATCGTTACGAAGGCTCGAGCAAAAGTGAGTCCCGCAGCCTTTGCCGCCATTTTTGACGCCACCGCGACGTGAAGTTCGCTGCGAGATTGTTGCACGTTGCTGACGTCACATCCGATTGCGTTCGAAAACCCGAGAGCGACAACAGGTGCTGGAAAAATTATATTGAAAGGTTCTGTTACTGCCTGGAAGCAAGTGAAATAGTGGAAGATTCGAAAAAAAAAGGCGAATTTGCTAGCAGTTTGTGGTCCTGATCTGTATGATTTAATAATTTCCTTGATATCTCCAAAAAAAGTGAATGAGGTTAGTTTCTCATATTTGGCGGCCATTTTGGACAATCATTTCCATCCTAAGCCAAATGAAATTGTGGAATCCTATAAATTTCATACAAGAGGTCAAGATGAAGGGGAGAAAATGAGAGATTACATTGCTCAATTGAGGAAATTAAGCATACATTGTAATTTCGCCGATCTAAACCGGACATTGAGGGATAGGTTGGTATGTGGTATAAAGGATAAAGACATTCAAAAGAAACTGTTACAGCAGAACAAATTGACATTTGAACAGGCTTGTGAAATTGTACTGTCACATGAAACAGCTAACATTGATGCTAATCTAATAGTGCAACCGGGGCAAAGCAGCACCAGTGCTACACTGATTACACAGGATATGGAAGTGCCTATGGAAGTCAATAAATTTACTAGCAAGAAAAGGGGGAAAGAAGAAAATTCGTCCGAGTGTTTTCGCTGTGGCAGGCAACACAAAGGGGAATGTAGATTTCGCTGGAGTAAGTGCCGCCACTGTGAAAGGACAGGACACATAGAAGCAGCTTGTATGGTGAAGGCAAGGCAAGTAAAACACAATTCCACATGTAATGGATTGTATGAGGTGGGCCTTAATAGTATTAGACAAGATAAAGTAGATCCATTTCAAATTAAAGTGTTCTTGAATGGTAGAGAACTACTGATGGAGGTGGATTCAGGCTGCCCATACACCATAATCAACGAGAACACCGCCAGACTCATATGGAAAGGGAAACTACCTCTGTTGGTAACTACGGATATTGGCTTGAAGTCATATACAGACGGCAAGTTAAAACTACTGGGACAGGTTCCTGTAGATATGAAGTATAAAAATGTCAACAAAATGATGGAAATTTTAATTGCCAAAGGGAGGTACATGTTTGATTGGACGGAACTGGTTTTCTGATCTGGGAATAATAATACAGGGAATTAATAACATTAAGATAACTTCCAATGAAAAGCAGTGTATAAAACAAGTATAAGGAAGTATTTGAACCGGGATTAGGGAAGTATACAGGGCCACTAGTGAATATTACACCGAATGAAGGATCGGTTCCAAAGTTTCTCAAAAGTAGACCAGTTGCATTTGCCCGGAGAAAGGAAGTATACAAAGAGATTGACCGGTTAGTGGATGAAGGGGTCCTCGAACCGACTACACACTCTGATTGGGCTACACCTATAGTAGTAGTTCCGAAACCGAATGGAAAAGTGCGGCTATGTGGTGATTATCGCTCTACCGTGAATGAGGTAACAAACACTGATACCTACCCATTGCCTACACTGAATGAAGCCTTTGTAGAGTTACAGGGAGGGGTAGTATTCTCAAAAATTGATTTGGAGCAAGCGTATACCCAAGTGATGGTAGATGACAAGACTGCTAACTTACTGACCCTGAACACTCCAAAAGGATTATATAAGGTGAAAAGATTGGCTTTTGGAGTTAAAGCTTGTCCTGGAATTTTCCAAAGGTTAATGAGCTCGTTGCTCGCAGGAATCCAAGGCATAGCGGTCCTGTTAGACGACATAGTAATATGTGGCAGTGATGTTAGGATGCACAACGCACGATTGGAAATGGTGTTGCAGAAATTACAGGAGGCTGGTCTCAGGGTAAATAAAGAAGGTTTTATATCAAAAGATTTGGTAACAAAATCAAAGTGAAAGGCGAACTCCACTACACATCAGACTTTACACAATTTAAATCTATTTTAAAAAGAGGAAAATCATTTAAAGATGTTATTCCACTGCCGATGCCAAAAAACAATGTGATTATCAAAAAAAGAAAAAAATTGTGATGTGAGAAAGTTATTAGAGAAACATTACGGATCGCAGTGGGAAAGCAATTGTGAACTAGCATATTACAAAAATGTCTTAAATTCAATCAATGATGATGCAGATCAAGAAAATGAATCATCTTGCGATCCACCAACAGCTGATTCAAATATTACAATTTAGAATATTATATTAGAAGTTAAAATTTTAAGCCACTTTAAATTAACAATTTAAAACATTTTTTATTAATTAAATTACTTGTATTTTAATAAATTTATATTTTTATGAAAGCTTATTTTATTTGCAATCAGTACCCTACGTCATTGTTATATTTTGACAGTTGTCAAATGAAAAAGTGAGATGCATACTCGCTTCGATCCATAGCTATTAAAAGCAAATCCGCTTAAGTCCGAGGTTAAAATGCAAAGACACCTTAGTCCCAGGTTATTTTTGATTTTTTGTGGAACCAGTGCAAATTTGGTTGATTCTAGTTATATTTATTTGAAATATAAGTTACTGTTTTATGTAAGTACATAAAACAGTAACAGAATCTTTAAAAAAATAGCATTTCCTAACGCACAATAGAAAACTTCACATATCTCAGTTTAAGATTTTTGTGACTGAAGCGCCTTTGCTTTTTACCCCTCATATTATATATATGTTTATAATTGTATCTGTTTAATTATTATAAAAACCTATATGTATGCTATTTTTTATATATTTGTTTAGAAATTACACTAAAATACGTTTTATTTTAAAATGTTTTTATGAAATTTGATTATGTATTTGGACTACACCCGCCTCTATTGTTTTATTCGTTCAACTCCATCCTAAGGTTGCCTGGTAGAGATCACTTTTAGTGATAAGGCCGCCCATTGTAACACTGTTATTATAATTTAATGTGTAATCTTTTATATTTCTAAAGTGGTGTAACAATAAAGAGTTTTCTATCTATTTTTCTATCTAACAAATCTTTATTTAGCATTTTCTACGGAAAAGTCGAGAGTTAAGCTGGCGTGGACGTTAATTATTTAGACATAAAAATATATTTTTTATAGGTTTTTAATTATTTTTCCTTAGCAACATTCAGCAACAAATAAGCAACAAGTTGACCCTTATTTGCTTGATCGATCATTCCACATACAGTGATTTCATCGCCATCTTAATGAAAAGTTAGTGTTATTGCCGATATTTCGCAATCGGTTCGCGCAAAAAAATTAATTTATTAGCAACTAATTAGCAACTAATTTCGGCGTTTTTTTTTATTCCGCTGATTTTATTAGAAGTTAAAATTTTAAGCCACTTTAAATTAACAATTTAAAACATTTTTTATTAATTAAATTACTTGTATTTTAATAAATTTATATTTTTATGAAACCTTATTTTATTTGCAATCAGTACCCTACGTCATTGTTATATTTTGACAGTTGTCAAATGAAAAAGTGAGATGCATACTCGCTTCGATCCATAGCTATTAAAAGCAAATCCGCTTAAGTCCGAGGTTAAAATGCAAAGACACCTTAGAACACACCGTTAGGTGCTTGGCGACAGATTTTCAACTTGAGGGTGGTCGCTAGCCAGGCGGGCATTCGCAAAAAGCCCTTCCACCATGCGGTGAAGCTCAAGCCAGCGGCGGGATTCGAACCATGGACCTGCTGCGCGGCAGTCCATAGCCAATGCCACGGAGCCATCACTGCTTCAAAAACCTGATGACAAGTGATGCGATCGAAGGTGTTGTTCAGGCTAACCTAGAATAGGCTTTCAATGACATCTGCCGGAACACACCGTTAGGTACTTGCCGACCGATTTTCTACCTGAGGGTTCATCCTATATATGTAGAAGTATAAAAATATATAAAATAATCTTTGTTTGTTTTCCAGAGAACATGGTCACCTGGAAGAGCGACGATACTCCAGATTACGCTTTAATGAAAGCGAAAGAGGTAAAAAAGAAGATGCAGGCAAAATTCAATCCTAAAATAGGAAATAACCCTGAGAACATACGGAATAATAGACAGTGAGTTATCATTAAACGGTTTTTGGAAATGTTTCTGCTAAAAGCTTTTACCTTCCGAGAGTATACTCGCGGAAGGTATTCATATTCTTTTATTGGTATTATTTCATACAAGTCAACATTAATAGTTAATATCAACCATATATAATGAATATATCATGTTTACTCTTTAATCATTAAAATAGTTCAATAATCAATAGAGATGTCATAAATAATTCAATTACATATTAATAACAATGACAATAATTTTAAAAAGTCATTATTTAAATAAATTAACCTCAGTTTATGTTATTTCATAATTAATATATAATAACACATGACTATAATTTTTTCCTCACTTTTTAATTAAGTATAACGTAAAAAAGGTGTGACTTTTAAATAAACTCGCATCACAATTTTATGTGATATTATAACGAGAACGGCTGTTAACTCTGGAGCACAAGTCCGCAGCGCAGTAGTATCACAGCATTGGCATAAGGTCGGTGATGAATTCCCTTGGTCATTATAAGTTGAGCTTTTTTTATGCTTGATAGGTTAGCCTTTTACCACTATCTCACCTGATGGTAAGTAATGATGTGGTCGAAGATGTTGTTCAGGCTAACCTAGCAGTACTGGCTCTCAAGGACAGCTGCCGGAACACACCGTTAGGTGCTTGGCGACAGATTTTCTACTTGAGAGTGGTAGCTAGCTAGGCGGGCATTCGCATAATGCCTTACCACCATGCTGTAACGACTGCCATCCTAAGATGATAACAACCGGGCCCGACGGCTTAACGTGCCCTCCGAAGCACGAAAGCACTCAGTAGTAATGTCACCAGCGGCAGCGGTCACCCATCCAAGTCATGACTGAGGCGGACGTTGCTATAATTTGCTGATCCGTTCAGAATGGCTAAGCAAACTTCGCTACGAGCGCTTCAAGAGTTGAACAAGAGAAAGCCCAATACATCGGCCTTCTCTCGCAGTGTGGGCCAGTGTGTCATCCTTTGAGTATGGTCGATGAAGACAACGATAAAATTTCCCTTGGACAGTTCTGGCAAGAGACCAGAAATCACGTGTTCCCTAGGGAATGTGGGCTAATCTCGCGCCAATTCTCCTGATATGCTGATGCAATAACTCATTTGAAAGACCTAGAAGCAAATTGAAACGCCTTATTGAGTTCCCTGGTATTTACGTCTTGAGGCATGTACGCACGAATGAACTATGCGTGGTGATTACGGAACATTTGGTTGGTACGTGACGACCTAAATCAGCAAAGCGAACTGAATACCATAGGAACACGGTTCAACTTGTGTTCGCGCACAACCTAATCATTAGTAGACGGCACTCGGTAACTGGCTGCGTAGCATGACTATTATTTTAAGACAACTAATTGGCATCTCTGCTAACGAACTGACTTTTATTCGAGCATCTTCGAGTACCTATAAGTATCTCGAATTTTTTTTCCGAGGTGGCAGAATCATGTCAACTTGGTCCTGCTGAGTAATGAAAAAGCATAGAAGGTGATCCTCGCTCATTCTTCGTTGATGTCTTTGGAATAATAGTGTGTTGCTAAATTTTGGTCAACATTTTAGCGTCAGACATTTTGTTGCACTGATAAAACTGGTGAACCGACGAAATGTTTAAATTCTCACCTTGAATAATGTCATACGAGAACCACAGACAAAGACTAACCACATTACTAACAAAAAAGTTCCAATACCGAATACTTTGAACTCCCCTCATATTCTCAGGGGCAGCAGTGTATAAAATTTACATAGAACAATCAACAAATATTTGCTTAAGCTGTGTATCTCCGTCTACTCCTTCGGGGATTAAAAGAGGATGTGACAGTTTTGATATGAAATATGTTTTCATAAACAGGTGACATTGAGCTGTGAGTAATTCTCATAGTAGCAAGAACAGATTATTGACTGCCTGATGTTTATATAAACCAGCAAAGCAGGAGAGAATGAAACTTTAAAACCCACACCCACAAACTGTACTACCCCAACCCCATACTGCCTCCTGGTAACAAACTACAGTGTCCAATTTGGAAGTCGCTCAACAGACTCCGTACCCAAGCTGGTCGTTGCAAAAGCAATCTGGTATAATGTTACATTTGGAATGTAAATGTGGTGCTCCTGAGCAAAATATGGCACACTTACTGTCATGTCCCATGTCAAGTGGACCTCAAAATGCATCTGACAGGGCTGTGGAGGTGGCCTCCCATTGGGAAAAAGATATCTAAGAGCCAATTAGCCATTGACTCGAAATGAAAGAATTTTAACCAGAAATGAATTTTGTATTTTTTCAGTTCAGCGGAGAAACAGCGAGTTTTCCAGAACGAGTTGCCAACCCTGGACTTCAACACTTATGGCTTGAGTGTACAGTTCCTCAACTCACTTGGCATCAAACCCCCTCTTGGTACTAAAATTTTTGTTGGCAATGTGAGTACTGTAATCTATATTATCTTACCGTGTACATACATACAAATAGGTATAGCTGTTAAAACTTGCACTAGGTCCATAATGACGTAATCATTACTAATGGTAAGTGAACCGTTTCTTACGGCGATGTCCCTATCAGGCGACTAGGCGATCTTCGAAGATTTACGCCCATTGGTCTCGAATGATCTTTCACAATACATGCATGCATAGTTATTGGCTTCTTACTTTTACAAACCTGTCTTCGGAATTCTCATTGGTAACCACCAATAACCTCTATCTTTTTGTTAATAAGGGCGTCATGATAGTAAAGAGTCGTATTATGCTCATAACCAGCTTCACCTTACTACACGCCGATGTGAGTACGAGAAACATGCAAGTTCTCCCTTTAGCCGCTCTATTACCTTTGTACGAACAAGTTTCTGAAAATTAAAGGGTTAAGAATGTTCACATAATCACGCAATATACGTGGGTAAATCAAAAGTTCTTTTAGGAATCACTGTAGAAATATGAGAAAAGCATTTTTTTTTCTACATACTCTTATACCGCTTATATATGTAACTTGTTTATTTCTTCCTCAAAAAGAAAATATATTTTCATATGTCACAAAACCTATCCAAGACAGCTATAACGTGTCATGGACTCATTGTTGTCTATTAAATTTATATGGATATGCCTATTCTTTCATTTCTACAATTACCGAAATCAATCCCACGGAATATGATAAGGGCCAACGACATTAAAGCCCGCACTGCGAAATGCCTTTAGCGTAACTTCCGATCTATGCCTACAGGTAGTTTTTTTAATAGGTAAAGCGGCCTGGGTTTCCCTATACCTACAAATGTAAAAATGTAATGTAGGTATTTTTTATTCTGCCTAAATTCCAAATTCCCTACATTACAAATATACATAAATTTCATTTGAATTAGTCACCAACCGCTCATTCGAAGAATTTCGACCGAGCGCTCAGTCTTTTGGTTACGTGGCGTTATTGAGGTCACGACGACGGTATACCTACGGTGAAGTTTGGTGGAATTTTATCATTAAACATTTAGTATAAAATGTTTTTTATGTTCCAGTTGACGAAAGAATACGACGAGCAGAAAATTCGTAAGCTGTTCAGTCACGCTGGTATGGTATTATTCGTCAACATAATCGGTAGAGGAGATACTTTGAAGGTGAAGGTCGAGTTTGATCATCCTGTGGAGGCTGTTCAGGTAAGGAGATACATAAAAAAACTTTACTGGTTAGCCCTTATCCCAAACTGGGTGGGGTCGGCTTAACATGTATATTTCCGCCATTCTGTTGTGTTGCTCGTCATCACACTACTCATACTTTAACCACAAATATCCTTCTTCACGCTGTCTTCAAGCTAAGTTAAGCAACGTCCGCCGCGGTCGTAACTTGGATGGGTGACCGCTAGTGGCATCGTAATGACTGAGCTCTAAACGCTCAGTAGTAACTGAGCGTTTAGACATACCTAATTTTACTATAAATTTATTGACATTATTTAATTTTGGATGTGTATTTATATGATTTATTTTATTATTAATTATTATTTTAGTTATACTACAATTTCAATTTTTATTATTATTTTCTATTCTGTATAAATATGTAATTGTGTCTATGATATGAGTCCTAAGTAGCTCGAAATAAATGAATTTGAATATGAATTTTGAATTTCCGGGCTTCGCACATTTCTTTTTAATTTCAGTTTTTATGAAAATTAGAGAAAAGAGTTAGTAGTTTTTTATGGTATCTATTGAACAGTGGGGCAAGTCTTTTGCCTAAAGGCGCTTCAAAGTCACGTCTTTAGGTGTATAACAGAGAGATTTATATATTATTTATGTTTTGTACGTTTTTTGAATGATCCAATCAGAGAATCCCATCTCTGAATGTTACTGGCTATTTATTGCATACATCATGTAAATGAATTATTTTTACTGCATGAAGGGTATTTGAAGGATGAAAAGATGGAATAGAATATCGTTTATTCGCATATTTTTTTACTGAGTACTTGAATGGTATGTAATAGACAGAATGGATCTGAATATATCTGAACATGTATATGTTCATACAAATACATGTTCAGACCTCTATTACCGTTGAGTTAGGACGGGACGAAGAAAACTTAAAGAACCAGTCAAAACATTCAATGAATAAATATGTTTGTACAGAATGACTCAGGCAAGAATTTAGAATTTTAAAAAATAATATTTAATCATTAAATGTATATATAAATAATTTTAATATCAGAAAAACAAATTTCAGTAATGTATAAAAAGTTATGTTGTCAATATGTCTACCATTCTGTCGAATGCACTCTTCAAATCAGACGCGTCAATTTAACATCATTCGGTAAAAAGTCAGATGATATGGCTACTTCTTCCGCAATTTTAGTCTTCAACTCTTCTAAATTAATTAATTAGGCACCTAAAATCTTCCATTAAAGTATTCCCATAAATAAATTACTACTGGGGATAGGTTCGGTGATCTGGGTGACCAGTGAGAGACTAAGAGGCAGCATGTTTTCTTACTGACCGTCATGGATGCTCCGCCACCTACATAATCCACCACCGCCATCTAGCGGTGGTGGATTATATTTACAACTGATCCGCTGATCTTGTTCAAAGACCATTTGATTGTTGTAGTGGTGATCCTGATTTTCTAGTCTGCCGACAACTTGATTAACTGATCACTTGGTTCTTCACTTAAACACCGTGTATGAAAAAGATGACAAACTTGCGGCGTACTTTAGCGTATGAAAACTTGTTACAGAGGTACGCTTCTACTGCGTATGCGTGGGGCAAGCCTGACCTCTGTGACATGGCGACTAAAAAATTCGCGTCCATTGGCTCTCAGACGCCACCTCCCACCCCCTTCTAGCCCCACCAACAACCGAGTAATTAAAGTTGAAATTCCGTCCTGAGTCACCCTTTACAATTAATTAAATAATAGACATTTGTGTAATGCTAATTAAAATAATTTCAGGCTATTTCCATGTTTCACGATCAAGAATTACATGGCAAGAAACTGATTGTGAGTATGGATACAACCCCCAACGCTAATAAAGTATTCTTACCAGAGGGACTCAAAGCATTCGGGCCCGGACTGGGCGTCAATGGACTCCCAATGAAAGGCGTTAGAAGTACCATAGAAATTCAAAACGTCAAGGCTACACTAATGAGAGAAATACAAAGAATAGATGAAATTAACCAAACATACCAGGATAGCAGGTTTAATGACAGTCATTCTCAAGCGGGTTCTATGACTCACCAAGGAAACGTAAATAGTGTGCAAGACTCGTTGACAGCATCCCTAGGAGCAACTATAGCTAACCCCGCACAGAACCAGTTGTTAGCCCTTAATAACCTTCTGAACCCTCAGACAGTACAACTATTGACATTGTTACAACAAAGTACAGCGGCCAATTTAGGCACAGCATTGAGTACTGCTCAAGTACAAGGGATCAATGCTCAAGCTTCCAATACAAGCTGGAATACACAAAACACACTACCTGCATTCAGTGGTAATATGCAAAGTGGAATGAATATACTTGATGCAAATGTGCAAGATGTAGCAAATACTCAGGGTGGTCCTAATATGCATGACCAACCTAACATGCAAGGTGGTCCTAATATGCATGGCAGACCTAACATGCAAGGTGGTCCTAATATGCATGGCAGACCAAACATGCAAGGTGGTCCTAATATGCATGGCCACCCTAACATGCAAGGTGGGCCTAATATGCATGACCAACCTAACATGCAAGGTGGTCCTAATATGCATGGCCGACCAAACATGCAAGGTGGTCCTAATATGCATGGCCGACCAAACATGCAAGGTGTTCCTAATATTCAAGGTGTTACTAATATTCACGGTGTTCCTAATATTCAAGTTGGTAATAATATGCATGGCTGGCCAAACATGCAAGATGGTCTTAATATGCAAGGTGGTAATAATATGCATGGCCAACCAAACGTGCAACGTGGTCCTAATATGCAAGGTGGAGCTAAAATACAAGGTTCGGATATGTATGGTCACTCGAATATTCAAGGAGGTTCTAATATGCAAGGTGGAGGAAACATACAAGGTGGTCCTAACAATCAAGGATCACGGCGAAATCAAAACAGTTTTGGAAGAGGTCCATCCAACTTCGCAAAACAGGAACCTGGTAAATTTATATTTCATTACACTAGTAGTATAATTATACCTACATAGTTTATTTATTTCGTGACCTAATAGAAGTCTGTGTTATAACCCAACTCAAGAATATGTATCATAGATTTTAAGCCCTGCCCAGTGCTTAAAATGTTGGATTTGCTCAGCTCTATAGAAACAAACCCAGCCAAATAAGAGTCAAATACTCAAGGTAACCTTTGTGCGAGTTGGACTTGCACTTTTTTATAGCTGACAGGGTAGATTTTGACACCATCTCACTTGATCATAAGTGGTAAGGTGAATGACAATGTTGCTCAAGTTAACTTGCTTTCAAGCACAGCTGCTGGAATACACTCTTAGGTTCACTTTGAAAACTATCGCGAGTTTTATCCATATTAACTTATTATTATGGGTCCTAGCCGTTTCATAATAAGTTAATACACCGTTAGGTGCTTGGCGACATTTAATACAATGGTTGTTAGCTACACTACAAGCATCAAACTTGCTGCCAGTGGTGATGGTATCGTACAGAATTTAAAGTAAATCATAGAAAACGGCCAAGTTTTTTTTTATGCTTGATATGCTTTTTTTTATGCCTTTGACCACTATCTCACCTGATGGTAAGTGATGATGTGGTCGAAGATGTTGTTCAGGCTAACCTAGAATTACTGGCTCTCAAAAAAAGTGCTACTTGCTCACAGCAGGGTTACCAAATTGAATGATATATTGATAATTTTTGTGATATACAACGAATTGTGTGTTGGGATGAAACCCTGAGTGTTTCTTACTCCTTAGTGCGAGTCCGCTTCACACTCGGGCGGTTTTAGTTATTTTAATAGTATCAGGCTAGCCCCAGGCTTGGTTCTGCCCCAGTTCAACCCCTACCATCTTTCTGTTACTGTCAACGTAAGGAAAAATACCAGGTGGGTAGCAGCGCCTTCTGAAGAACTGCCTTAAATAAATAATCTTATGCTGTGATCTCCAACATGCCGGCCAAGCGTGGAGATTACGGAGTCCCACCCCTCCGAGGCATTTGTTCAACATGTGAACTTCATGGCTTTTGGGTTAAAGTTGGGTATGTGGTTGAAGGTTGACAGCTTAAACTTACAGTGAACAGTGAATCTGAAGTGCAGCAGTTTTTTTAAAATAATAACTCTGACCTTAATATTTGCAGAAAAAAATACTACTGTCATTTTTAGTGTTTCTCATTAAAAATTTTAACATTTGTTAGGTCTATCAAGCTCAAGTTTGGTCTTGTATGGAATACTGGAGCCATCTCTGGGATGGTTCGGCTAAATACCAGCTCGAAGCCTTGGACTCCATAGATAATCGAGCAAAGAAGCTAATTGGTGACGATGCGTTGGTGGAGGCTAGACTCCAAAGCCTCGAGCACAGGCGCAAAGTTGCCAGTTTATCAGTGTTTTACAGGCTTCACTTCGGAGAATGTGCGATCGAGTTACATAACCTCATTTCCTCTTCTCCTTTCTTTCATCGGACGACAAGACGCACTGGAACACGGCATCCATATATGGTCGATATTCCGAAAATACGCACAAAGCGTTTTAAATCAAGCTTTATAATGCGTACGGCCGAAATATGGAACCCTACCAGCGTCTCTATTTCCCGATAGATATAATCTGGAAGTCTTCAAGAACAGAGTATATATTATCTTAAATAGGTATCTGCTAGGCAAGCATGTTCCACCTTCGACTGCGTCGTCACTTTCCACATCAGGTGAGGCAGCGGTCAAATGCTTGCTTATCTATTGCTAGGTCGTCAAACCGTTGTACATACTTAATCATGAAATAAGCTATTCGAAGAATATGTCACTATATCCAATGTATATTTTTAATACCTATTGTAATGGCGTGATTCACCACGGTTTTAAACACTGTCAGCACTTACACTATATGCACTCAGTATAGATTCGGTTTCTGGTGTGTCGCCTTCGGAGGTCGGTAACAGACTGCCGAGTCACCTGCCGTGTCTTGTGACGTAAGCTTCGAAGGTCATAGTATCTCAAATGACTATAGACTAGTAGCTACCACAGACTATAATAACGTCGATGAAGTGTTGCAAGTCTCGTAGTAAACTAACTACGACAAATATATGAGTTACTACATATTATATTATTAGAAATGTATATCATTAATATCTCTATATCCTACACCTATGAAATTCATTACCTTTGTTATGGCTAAACATAATTTGTGAGTTGCTGTAGAAGTCCAAGCAAGGGGTATACCAGCGCAATCCCTTTATAACCTACTAAAAGACCTTGGCCTGTGAAGGACAACCTTAACTTCCATCCTAGAACGTGTATCCAAGGTGGCACTAGTACAATCTTACGAAATTTGTCTAAGCGATGGAGGGGAGCAGTGACCACATCGTAAAGAGGCCCTTAACTCTACTTCCTGGTTTGCAAGTGCAGTGGAAGAAAGCAGTTCATCAGAACGCGCTGCTGCTCGCCTTCCGATATTTTACCCTTAGTCGCCTATTGCGATACCCACGGGAAGAGATAGAGGGATTACATTCCAGCCTGGCACCCCACGGGGATATAATGGTTAAATTTATGAAAATAAACAAATATGTTGTTTTAGATGTTCCTGAAATAAGTCACAGTTTAATGTCGGAATCTACCGTTATCTTCAACTATGTGAGTATGCATTCAACTCTTTTCTTTATAACTGATAGACTAGCCTTTGACCACTATGTCATCTGATAATAAGTGGCGGTTTGGCTGAAGGTGTTACAACTTTATCTAGAATTGTTGACTCTCAAGGACATCGGCCAGGTAGTGTGTTCCGGGAGCAGTCCTGAAGTGCCAGTATGTAACTATGAAATTACAGGCACATCAGACTTAACAACTGTATATCACAGGGTGGTGGGCGCAGTGATGTTCGTCACTTGTGTCGAAATGCATTTGTACAGAGAGCTTTACAGTGTGATCCGGCAGCAGTCCGTTTTTAAGTTCACGGAATGAGGAGGTAATAAAAGTATATGGAACCTAGTGCAACACGGCTCTTGTGGACGGGCGCATTGTCGTACAAAAGCAGGACACCTCTTCTTAATTTTCCTCTTCTTTTTTATTTAATAGCTTGGCTTAACCGCTGTAGGGTTTCGAAATCAAAGTTTCATATCCAGGAACAATTCGGTTCAGTACATCGTCCTTGTCTTCACCACAGGACCATCTGTTTTTTTTTTTTTTTTTTTATTGCTGATAGGTAAGCCTTTGACCACAATCTCACGTGATGGTAAGTGATGATGTGGTCGAAGGTGTTAACAGGCTTAACCTAGAATGACTGGCTCTCAAGGACAGCTGCCGGAACACACCGTTAGGTGCTTGGCGACAGATTTTCAACTTGAGGGTGATGTTAAGCGGACTAATCTCTACCTATAACAGATGCATTTCGACACAAGTCACGAAGTGCACTGTAATCTACTAGAACTGGCTTTCAAAGACAGCTCCCGGAAAACACGGTTAGGTGCTTCGTGATAGATTTTCTACACTTGAGGTTGATACCTAGACAGGCATTCGCATAATGCCTTACCACTATGAGACGTACAAGTCGGTCGACTGATCCCCTGCATGACAGTGTCATTTCTGCATATTACTGTATGGAGGCAAATATTCGGTAAATCGCGGTGATAACCACCACAACGCTTTATTAAACCAAAAGCCTACCATTTGGTAAAACTAACACTTTCTTCCCAGCTGCCGCCAAGCGTAAACCTGGACGCTTTGAAGTCCAAGATGAGGGAGGTGGGCGAAGTCAAGATGGCAGAGATAACCGGCCCGGGCAGGGCAATTGTGTCTTTCTTATCCAAACGCGACGCTCATATGTGTGTCGGTATCCTTTTACACTGAAATTTGAAAAAATACATCACACGTTAGGTCCATAAAAGAAGTGTCTAACTAGATATGGGCTAGTTCTACTTTCGCTGACTAGTCGGGCATCCCTATTAAGGTTGAACTGGCCGGTCACGTTTCCATACAAACTTCGAAAGGTGATCACTCCCTTATTTGAGGTTTTAGGTCAAGAACTAAGCGTTGTATCGGATGATCTCTTCATTATCTAGGCTAGTATCGTTACGAATTACATTTTAAAAAATTGGTAATGATACAAGCCTCGATAAGGAAGAGATCAATCGATGTCATGCTTAGTTCTAGACCTAAAACCTCAAATGAGGGAGGGAGTTTGTATGGAAACGCGACCGGTCAATTCACCTTTAAGGTTTCAGTGAGATTCGGATGGCATTGGCAATATCCGTGGTCGTTTAACGCTAACTCGCTTGCACCTGCCGCGCAGTTAAGTTGAAACAAGGTTTTGTTTACTTTGCTTATTTTTTGTTTATTTTTCACGCATGCTCCGGCTAGTGAACTTAACGCTCTTTTCCTATCATGCGTATTTTCGCCCGCGCGCGGATCCAGTCCGCGTGCGGTTAATAGCATACACTACAGCGCAATATAAAATAGTTACATAAAGTTAGCGTTTATATAAACAAACCCTTAGAAGTTAAAATGAATATGTTCTGTAAGCGATCCGCACTAAACTAGTAATTTGAATGGACGTTGTAAAATTGATTGGTTCATTTATTTTGAACCCCTTCTGTCACGAGCGTGATATGAAAATCATGTATGAAATTATAGGATGCCGGCAGCCCACATGCGGGCTAAATCCGGACGCGGGTGGCAATCCGCGTGACAGTAAAAACAGCTTTAAGAGTTATTTAAAAAATAAAACAAGTCCGAGAATTACAGCGAAGTACTTTAACCGAGGGGTGCCGGGCTATGATGTTACCTGTTGTATCATACCTCCGGAGTAATGAAATACTTGATCCTTTATAACCTTTCGAGGCTCATTAGATTTTTCTTCCAAGTTACCTAACACCACCACCACTACAATTTTATATGATGACGAGGATCTGCGCGAATATTTATTTTATTTGTTGAACTCTGTGGAGCGTCAATGCCTAATTAATGTAACAATTTTCTCATTTATAATATATCTTAGTACTAAATTGATGAACCCTCAGGATAGCGCCAATATACTGGAGAGAACATCGTCCCAGCTGCTTTCTGGGTTTTTAGCTCAACAGATCCCAGAGATGGCGTCAGCAGTAGATACTGCTAACTATGTATTCGGTACATATATTTTGGTATAATAATCTACCTACAAAATCCATACAAGATGCAGCAAATATTTTTGTATAGAGGGTAAAGTGATTCTCATTTCGTCTCTCGATTATTGATTATTAATAATTTTATTGTTGTAAAGATAAGTTGAATTAACGAAATAACATGAATGTTGTTTAGGCAAATAACTATTAAACATATACGTCAATTATGTTGCAAATATTGTCAAAATTCAAAGAAAGAGCCATGTTTATCTAATATTTTCCTTACATCATATCGTATCACAGATTTATTTAATCGCACCAAAGTCGACGGGCAGACCATTGAAGTGAAGTTCTTCTAAATTCGGTAAGAATAGTTCTGCTCATGATTTTTCCAACTAATTGAGCTTTTTTCTAGCCTGTGCCTCCCGGCCCGGAGGATATGAGAGGTGGAATGAACCTGGCAAACAGATTGTGGACCTTTGACCTGAAGACGATATGCGTGTTGGTTCGCCAATATGTGCCAAGCACACTGAGTGGAATATATCTCTGATCTTAAATGTAAAGGGTCATATTAATCAGGCACAGTTGTGTGGCCTGATGGTGAAAGGAACTCTAGTATATAACGGAAGTAGGCTTTGTATACTAGGAATAGTTCCCCCGTTATTCGTTATTGAGGGTCGTGACCCTCTCCATCAAGTATTCGCTCCTTGATAAGTGAGCGCCATCTTGAAACTAGGAATAGTAGTTTACTGGGAAATTATCCCTTGTGTACCTAATCTCTAAAGAGAGAGATGTGGTCATCTGTTGAAAATATCTGGTATATAAGTTGAACTATGGTGAATATTATTTTGTCCATATAAAGTTCTTAGCTTCTAATCAAATTATTGATGTTGGTTTCAGTGCATTACAGAACTATGTAGACTGACTCTCAACATTCAAAACCTCGTATCTAGATATTATTATATTATTGTCCTTAGCGTCTTCGATATTAGGGTAAAATTCCTTTTAAACTATAATTGACTTGTTTGGCAGAAAAACGAAAAAAAATAGGATTTTTGCTATGTTTATTATAAAATTATATGAATTAATAATCTGTGTTTCTACCATTTACACTGATCCACAAGCACAGCGATTTGGCATGCTTAAAATCAGTTTATCAAAATCACTTTGAGGAATGGCCGCCCACGTTCTTAGTAAAAAGTCAAAAAGCTGTTGTGGGGTATGCACGGCATACATACTTGGCAGAGCTCTTCTTTGTAGTCCCATGCATGGGGTTGAGGTCTAGCGATTGATCGATCAGGCCACGGCAGAACGTTGTTGCGAGCATCAACAAGAGTGCGAGTTACGACTCTAGCCCTGTGTGGACGTGCGTTATCGTGCATTAGACGAAACGAATTACCCAAACGGCTTCGCAAAGGGATGATCACTTCTGAAACAATGCTCCCCGCATTAAATCGGGCATTGAGATTGCCCCTGATCCAAATACGATCTGTTTTAAACTTACTTGACTTAATCGAAAACGTGCTTGGTCCTTAGGCACTTTTGATGTGTGTATATACTATAGGTATGGTACACAAGTCTATAGGGAAGGACCCTTAGGTCCTTAAGGTACACCTTACGTTCCTAATGATATTATTTTCCATCGTGATAATTACCTACCACATACACAAGTAAATAAAATATAGGAGTGATTATATCATTGTCTTCTATAAAATTATCTTGTTATTAAATAAAAAATAATGCTGTAGGGTAATAATTTGTAACAAGATATACTGGCAGGCTCAAGGGCATACACATGCAAAACTTCACATAGTTTGAACACTTGATATATCTGACAAATTATTCATTTCTCTGAGCTTGGTATTCAAAATGTGAAGAAACTATGTTTGTACGGAATGCTATGAACGCGCCGCGCTAAACTTACGGTTGTACTTCACTTCTCGATTCAAACGTAAATGTTTGATTAGAAAAATGTGTGGTTACCTTTTTCAAATTTTTACCTTATGATACAAGCCTAGAGGAACACCTAGATACGTCTCCGCGATCTATTAAAATTGTATAGAATGTTTACACCTTAAACGATTTTATATGTCAGTTCTGTCTCGGACGTAATATTTCTCCGATTTAATAGCAGTTTTCTGTTATGTTTTAGTATATAACGAGCATTTTATTATAGAAGATAAACCAAGGTACAGCTGTCAATGCTGTTTTATACATAATGATAGACAACTAATAAAATTCTGAATCAAACCTATTTGACTCATGTCATAGTGATAGTTGATGTTATATATTTCAGTTTGAATTTCTTGTATAGGTACTTTTGACCTAGAAACTATGTAGTGTGACAGCTGTCATAGTGCCAGCTGATGTCGTATTGTCATATTCGGACTTCTTTTGACCTGAAAATCATCTAGAAATAGATCTTAGGTGTAATACCTGTCATAGTGACAGTTGGTGTAGTATTTTTCAGTTTAGATTTCATATTTAGTCTACTTTTGTCTTTTGAAGTTTTAGGACTGACAGCTGTCAATGTGTTAGTTACTGTCATATTTTTTGTTATCATTTTACATAATATGTCTAATTTCAAGTCTATGACGTTAAAGTTTACAATAATTTCCGAAATAAGCCCTTTTATTTGTTTTTAAAGCTGTCATCAGAAAGGACAATCTTGATAAGGTCTTCTTATGTTATTTTAAAACTAACTATTTACTAAATAAATATACCAAAATAACACTAATATAAATCAAATTTATTGACCTCTACCTATCAATGTAGAAGCAACTGGCCAGTTCAAGATTAACTTGGAAAAACATTAGAAAAATGACATGGTAACCTCTAGCAGGAGTACCTAGATTTGGTGATTGATACTTTGAAATAATCTTAATGCAAGTAATAGAAATTGTAGCAGTTCCAAGACTTGTTATTGCTAAATAACCAACACTTAGTGTCATCAGAATAAATTTAGGTACCTTGGACCTAGTATAGGTTTCCGTGTTTTTATGTAAAGCTGGAGTGTAAGGAGACGGTAGTAGACAGGTCAGACTGGCTATAATGTATGCTTGCCAGACTTAATGCATTGACAGAGCGAGGATGCACAATCATTCACAGAGATCAGCTAAATTATGATTGAAGACAAGAAAATTTTACTGTTGAGTCGTTATGTATAAGCAGTAGCAGTATAACTCTTTGTGCGAAGTTCTGCCACCATAGTTATTTCTACCGCCAAGAAGTAATGTTCACATTACTGTGTTACGAATTGAAGGGTACGGATGCCGTTGAAATTACAGGCACATTAGACTTAACAATTTTATGTCTCAGGATAATGTGCGCAGTGCAGTTCGCCACTTATGACGTTCTACCTGTTATAGGCAGAGGTTACCGCTTTACACTAGGTGGGCAAAGTGCTTATTCCATCACAATAGCATAAAAAATAAGCATTTATAGGTTACATAGATTACTAGTGATTGTTTATAGATTTTCTTCATAACGCTTCAATAATAAATAAATATCTAGGCAAAGCGAGAGAATACTTGTTACCTGCCAAAAATTGAGATGGGTTTACCAAACGCAGAGTCTCTAATAAAAAACATGGTAGGTACTTGTGACAACCGTTTATGAAGAATCACCAACAAAGAAAAGAATATTACAATTTTGTAAATTACCATGTACAAGGTTTGAAGCTTGAACCTACGGTTTATCCGTTGCACTTTAGGAACCTTAGTAGCCAAGTCGAATAAAGATTCCAGCATAAAACGGAAGATGCAGATTGTATCAATCCCACAGGTGCTAATTTTGCACTCATAAGAGTAATATTTGAAAATGGTTATTTGCTGAGCGTGCCTGTATTGTCTGTAGTGCAAAACGATTCATAATAAGGTGTTGATAGATATCATAGAAGTAAGATATTAGTGGCCTATACGTTATAGTGCCTTATCTTATTTTCCCTGTTCTAACAAGGCGGTAACACGCTTCATGGTTTTATTCTCCTGTAAAACATAGAATCGCAGGTTAAAGAGTAATGAACAAAGTTACTGATGGTCATCATCAAAAAAAATGAGTTGATCCCATCGAAAGAGTTTATTGAAACTAATTTCTTTGGCTTATGAGTACGCTAGCATAGTATGAACGGGCAATAAGCTTTTGCTGGTTTTTGCTTGGCAATCACCGGGAAAGTGGAATTCGATTACGGATGAGAAATCATAGCTTAATTGATTTCAATCCAAGTTCAAGGCTGAAGGAGTGTGGGATGGTGAAAGTTGGAGATTATATTATTATTTTAATTATGTATTAACAGACGTTGTATCTATTTCAGTGAATTTTGGGGTACTGGAGCGAAGAAGTTCTTAATTATAAGCCCGTAGAGTACGTCTATTTGGACATGCATGAATTCGTAGTTTTAGGACATTAATATTCTTGAAATATTATACTTTAGATTAGAATTGACTTATAGGCAACATTCTGTCATATGATTCACTGATTGAATAGAAATAGGAGTTTAATTGAGTAACTAACTCTGGTATTAGGGGATGTAGGTATTAAATTTTAACGAAATAAAGTTTTAACAATATAAAAGTGTTTCATTTCTATATAATTTTACCCAATCCCAATCTTGTCACATCATATGAATAATCATATGTATGTAGCACACAATAAAATTTTGAAATTTTGGTAATATACAATGGCTGGTCAGTTAGCAGATGGTAGATATCTTGTGATTATTTTAAATTAATGCATTAGCCTTAGTTTTGTAAAAAACTATTTTCAAATAGGTATGTACCATTGACTTGATATTTCGATTAACCTTTTTAGGAGTCTAATGGCCTGTTTCAGAATGTTCGAGTAAGTTCCGGTTTTACTACCCAGAACATATTTATTAAACAAAACACTATCTTTGCGTTTCACAGTCATCGATTTAGCCTATCCATCGGTTAAAGCTTGAAACGCGCTGCATATTAACTGTCTTTTTTATCATTCAGTTACTTTATGTGTTGCATAGCAACCCGAAACTTTATCATGACATTCTGAAACGGGCCCTAAATCTTACAAACATATTTACTTGCGGAAATCAAGTGCGCTACAGAGAGACAAACCTTATAGTTCCCGGCAATTACATAGAGGCTGTTTCATATTATCTTGTGCCATGTCGTAAGAAGGGCTCGGTAATTGAAAAATGCTTCCATTGAGCAGCATGGTCACCGCCCACGTCAATATGTGAATGCTGCGCATGATAGCTTAGGTACTCGGATTGTAACGGGTATACTACCGACGAAAGCACTCCCAAGGAAAACTGATGTCAAAACATGTGTGGACGAGTTTGATTGTGGAGGGATGGTTTTTTTGTATGTCATTGTGACGGAACAGGCTCGAGGCTCACCTGATGTTAAGCGGACTAACCTCTGCCCTATAACAGATTCATTTCGTCATAAGTCACGAATTGCACTGCGCCCGTCACCTTTAGACATACTTGTTAAGTCTCATGTGTCTGTAATTTCACTGGCTCTCAAGGACTGCTGCCGGAACACACCTTTACGTGCTTGGCGACAGATTTTCTACTTGAGGGTGGTCGCTAGCCAGGCAGAGTAGCGACCACCGATGTTAGATCATAGAAATTCAAGTCCCTTCACGTAAGATTTCGCGCACACACGGAAGATGATAGCTCAGTGGCTTTGGCTATGGACTGCCGCGCAGCAGGCGCCGCGGGCTTGAGCTTTACCGCATGGTGGAAGAGCATTTTTGCGAATGCCCGCCTGGCTAGCGACCACCCTCAAGTTGAAAAATCTGTTGCCAAGCACCTGACTGTACCAGTGTTCAGGCAGCTGTTCTTGAGAGCCAGTAATTCTAGGTTGTCTGTTAACACCTTCGACCACATCGTCACTTACCATCACGTGAGATTGTGGTCAAAGGCTTACCTAACAGCAATAAAAAAAAAAGTTATTCGTATGTTTGGTATAATGTGCTTTGTGTATGCATTACCCCAGCAAGAAAATCACTTCTGGAATAAATTGAGTTCTAAAAATAATTAGAGCGTTATACGCTGTAAATGTGCACCAAATAAAAAATTTGTGCACTTTGCCGTTTTGTTAAAAAAAAGGAAAAACCAATTCTGCTGGAGTAACGTTGTTCCAGCAGGAAAATTTTAATCGAATGATCGGAAAGAAAAATTGAGTATATGGACAGATAGCTTATATTTGTGCGTAAATGTGCGCCAAAAATTAAATTTGTGCGTCGTAAGGTTTTCGAGATATTTCATTTCCTGCTGGAGTAACGTTTAGCAAAATCTTATTTCTCGAAAACCAATAATTGTGCGACTTTACAATCAAAGTATATTAGTAGCTCTTAATTTGCGCTTATTTGTGACACCATTAGGTTTTCAAAATTCTGTACCATTTTTATGTAATTATGCAATTACGAAAATAAAAAAAATATGTCTAGCGCTAAAACAAACAAACGGTTGTACTCACTAAAAACGGTATTTGGTTCTTCTTGTTATTCCATTCATAAAAAGTAAACTTATTAGACAAAATATACACGCATTTATCAATAATATCAATATATGTCGCAACCGACAGTGTCATAGTTAGACATCAAAATGTAAGAAATTTCGGTTTAATGCACTGCAATAAATAAGACAATTTGCAGGTGATATTGGAGCCTGCTGAAATTAAATACATATCTGATGGTAAAGTCGTTTATTAACCCTTAATCTATTCCCTCATCATCTTCTCCTTCTGGCGCGCGAGCTTCTTTTTGGAAAGCTTCTTCTTCGCGGGCGCGTCGTCGGCGGGCGCAGCGCGAGCAACGGCGTCTTCTCTCTCGCTCAGGCAGACTTCGATGTGGCAGGGAGAGGACATGTAAGGGTTGATACGACCGTGAGCGCGGTATGTGCGCCTGCGTAGGCAGGGGGCGCGGTTTACCTGAAATATAAAAATATGGCTATGTAATTCTACTTTGATTGCCTTTTTCTAATGGTTTATCTTTGATGGTGGCGTTTTTGGTTCACTTGGCATTTGTATGTTCCACTCTCAGTACATGCTGCATTTTGGATTAACTGATTTTATGTGTTTCCCATACAGTCATATAGCATTGGATATTACTGATATTAAACCAGCCAGTGGAGAAGATGCGGTACCATCTGCATGTCACCAGTATTTTCTAACACAGAAACTGGGAAATTTGCACACAAATGTTGCCGACATTTGTATTATATCCCAGTTCCTGTGCTCCACAAATATGATGGAGGCCTGGGGGACTCCACTCTAACTAGACATCTATTTTTACTTTTGGACCACTATTGCTTGTTGGTAAGCGGGATGTGGTGTGGTCTAGAATAGGAATGGCTTTTATCTTTGGCAACTAAACTTGAAGAGGTTGTATCTAACCTAACCTAACCAAGTGAGCATTCACAAATTTACTCAATCCATGCATTAATGTTGAACTGGTCGGTCACACCATACAAATCTCCATATTACTGATTGATCTCGTCATTATATAAGCTTGTATGGTGCCAAAATTAAAAAAAAATATTAAGTTGAAAGTTATGAGTTTTGAAAACTTTATATTAAAATGTTTCGAGGCTCATAACCCTCAAGTTAATAATAATAATAATCATTAATTAACAAAAAAATAAAGTTACAAAAATAATGTAGAAAAAGAAAGAAAGAAAATACATAAAAATACAATACACTAATATCTGTGAAATATGAAACACTTTGCTAGTAGATTTTGATATCAGGTATCTAAAATATCTGGTACATTTCAAAACCGCATCACGTGGGCAAGATCTCTGTCCCTGAACTAGAGTTCACTTGTATTTCAGGGTACGAAAGATCAGACACCAAGCAACATGGGTCTAGAATGTAACACTTTAATTTTGGCGAAAAGATTATCTATCCAACAAAATAGTTCATTATAGGTTGTTTCTTTCCTTTATTCTTTTACATAAATACCCTTGAAAGATTTTTAACAAATCTGAGGAAGGGCATCTTATGAATTTTTTAATTATCTTATTTAAAAAACGTTATGATACACGCCGAGATAATAAAAAAAAAACAATCTATGTCATGCTTTCTTTTGGACCAAAATCCTCAAATAAGAGAGTGATCACCCTATAACATTTTTATGGAGGACTGACCGGCCAGGTCTCCCTTAAAACTCAAACTTCATATGCCAGTGCATTTGCACTGCCGCCACTGGAGCATCATAAATGCAATAATGTCTTATGGTAATGATCTAGCTTGTCAGAGAATTGATTGTGACCAGATTTGATAACATGAATTCATTTTCAAAGCTTGTTTTTATTTTATTCACAAATAATTATTATGGTATAAATAAGAGCACTGTTTGTAACAGATATCAAGAAAGTTTCAAAATGAATCATTCCAATATTTATAACAGTTGATGTTTGCCTTTTGAAAACAGTATGAACATAAAGTTGCACACTGACAAGCTAAAAGGCAGAATAGAGGAATCAAACAGTAAGCATGGCGAATGGTAACATGGGCATTTTGCGAAGGCTCACCTGGCTAGCTAACCCCCTCATATAAAAAAAACTACCTACAAGCACCAATTGTGTGTTCTGACTATTGCCTTAAAGACCCAGTAACTTAGGTAAGCCTATAATAATCATTTATTAATTTTAAATACATAGTCGGAAAAACTTGTGGCTAAAAATTTATACAAAAATTATTGTGTCATCAAGCAATATATAAAAATGCAAGAGTATACATGGAGCAATTGATATTAAAAGTAAGCTCTTCTGGACATGTAAGTACCATACTGTTTTTTATTAGTTTCAAGGCACGACTTTGACCACTATTTCACATGATGGTAAGTGATGATGTGGTTGAAAATGTTGTACAGGCTAACCTAGAATTACTAGCTATCAAAGACTGATGTCGGAACACACCATTAGGTGCTTGGTGGCAAATTTCCTACTTAAGGGTGGTAGATAGCCAGGCAATAATGATTACCATCCTAAGACAACAAGCAAGACCAACTTAACATGCCCTTGGATGCACTCAGTAGTAATGCCACTAGCGGCAATCCAACTAAGGCATGAGTTAGTTGATTGGTTAAGAATAGCTACATAAACTACACTATGAGTGATTCAAGATAAAAATCACAGTTTATCAATAAATAATGATAATCTCTGAACTATGTAATAAATATACACTCAATACCTGAATATGGTCAATGACCAGCCTGTCCACATCTAAACCTTTGTAGTCAGCATTAGATTCAGCATTCCTGAGTAGTTGGAGCAGGAATTCTGCAGATTTCTTGGGCCAACGACCCTGTGTGGTACCAAACTGCTTGGCTTGTGCACACCGGCCAACACCTCCATTGAAGCGACGGAATGGAATGCACTCTTTTTGTTCTGTCACATTTTTTAGGTAACGGACAGCACGACGAAGTGGCAACTTCCTAATAGCCATAGCGGTCTCATATGTGTTCTGAAAGTGGCAAACAAGTGATGATTACTTTACTGCCTATATCATGGAAGCGAGTAACATAACTGACATTTGACATGACGAGACTTAGCAAATTGCATTTAAGATAGCTGTGTCCAAGATACCTTTTATGAGATAAAAATCTTGCAGTCAGTCTAGTAAGATAAGTTGGACATGTGGATATATTAGTTTGTATACAAATAGGTGCAACTTGCCTTGAAATGAACACGGAGGTTCGAGCCTCGTGCTTTACATGACTTCGCTGGATTATCCGGCTCCCGAGAGTAACGACCCATTTTTGTTCTGAAACAGAGCGGCTTGTCACAATAATAACCACAAAACAACAGAGGTTATCATCATCTTATTTCTTCGGATTCATTCACTTCAATAAAATAAACACGCAAATAATTAGAGAAAACATCCGAGAGGCACGCCATGACTACGTTTTATTCAAAATTAATTAATTTACGGGATGAAAACGGATTTTTAGAAACACGAAACCAACCTCTCAGGGAAAAATTTAGCAGGAAAAGGAATAGACAACTTTTGTTTGATATAGACTCTTGACGTTTATGACACTGACAACAAACAATGCATTTTTTTATAATTTGAAACTAGCTTCGTATACATTGTACTATACAAGCCAACGTAATGGAAATGGACCAAAGATTGGCCACATACGTTTTTAGGTATCCAAAATCGTTTGAATCTCTGTCACAGCTAAGCTTGTATTTATACACTTAACTCATGGCAGTAATAAGTACTACGTACAACAGGAATGAGCTGTTGTCGCAAAATTGAAGTCGAACGAGAGCGCAGTAACTATACCTCTTATCCCTCTCTGGCAATAGGTGACAATATTGAAATATGATTTAAGGACAATAATTTTATTATAAAAAAATATTTGTGATCTGACGTCAGCAGATCATTGCTTCAGATGGATTTTAATCGAAGATGCTAATGATGAACTTGCCCTTTGCGGCACTGTACATTTCCTGTTTTTGCTTGCTTTTCACACTCGCGTCATATAGGTAGGTACTTACCTACTGGCACGTTAATGTTATCTATACAGTATCTTAACTTGGCTCTCTCGTTGAAATAACTACCTACAACCGCGCTGTGCGTAAACATGCGATAGGGCTACCCACCTCCATTATTTTAATTTCATTTGCTTACTTTGTGTTTCCATTTAGTTTTGTGATTATAAATATACTTTTTTTTATATGAACAAATAAAATTCTTTGTGAAATGAACAGGAAGTGTTCACTAAAAATGCGTGTTGTTTTTTGACTAGTAGGTAGATTTAATTAAAAAATCTGTATTTGAATAAAAAATCACTCTTAAAAATTTGCGACCGAAAAATATTAGTGAGACGTACGAAATGCTTTTTCATTAAATTTTAGAGTATTAAGTCAAGTCAGGAGTCCCTATTTCATACAAATAAAAGAAAACCTATACGTCAATCGCAAAATTTTTGCGTTAGTGTGGCTTTACACGTAGCAACAAATAATATTGCTTTAATATGTTGGTACAAAATTATTAATTATGTTTAGAAGTAAATGTTTTTACTTCATTACATTACATCAATCGCACATTTTTCGACAAACAATGAAAGGATTGAAATCGACTTAGCTCTGGCAACTCTAGGTCACTGTTAGAACGAGACACAGGGTTCAGTGGTAGCCTTCTCACTCGGCTTCATTTTTATTTTGCGCGCAACAAGACTCTTATGACCTTACTATAAGGTTTTATTTTCTTTATTTTAGCTGCATGATGCACAGATAGAGCTCATTCCTGTTGTACGCAGTACTTATTACTCCCATGACTTAACTACATTAGTTTTTGTCTCAACGAAAAAAAAAAGTTGTTATGATTTCACAGACTTAATAGTAGTTCGCCCCGAACTGGACCAGGCGTCGGAAACAACCGAACAATCCCGATGTCATTAAACGCGATCTTGATAACTGATGACGGAACGTCAGGCTAATAATAAATTTCGCAAATTGCTGCGGAAGTTGTAGCTATATTCAGACCATAACCATAAGAAAAAAAAACTTATTCAGCTGTGGTAGGCATGTCCATATAAAAGATTTAACTGTTTTTAATCGATGTGATACATCGATTAAAAACAGTGCACAAACAACACAAACATGAAAACGTAATGATAGCGCGTATCAGAATCCGTTGGTACATTGTAAGAATTTAAATGTCATTTAAGTTATTTGCTATAGCATAAATAATTATTGTATTATAAAATAGTTGATATATATATTACGAAAAAAAAATTAAAAGTATACACAATTACTGTAAGTAAGCATAAAAATGGGCTATTATACTATATAATAACTAGTCTGGCCATAAAAACTGTTACATAAAAACTTTTCAGCTTTAGAATGATTTAGAATTTGGAACGCGTTTATTACTTTAAAATTTTCTTTCGATTTCGCGCCATTTCATATATTATTTCGTATTCATTATCAAATAACAATATGAAATGACTTCGAGGTGTTAAAGAAAATAAGATAGCAGTATTCGCCTTGTACAAAGTAGGTATTGAGCCGTCGCGTCGATCATATTCCAGACACTTCAAAAGCTTCTTATCAGCCGTATGTTCGTATATCGTAATATCAACAGATACAACAACACTTCCTCTGGCGAAGACCATAAAAGATCAGGGCAGCCGCGTGTCTTAGAACTACAAATTAATGCTGTTAAAGCCAGAATTGGTCGAAATCCCATTAGGAAGTAAAAATATGATGATAACTCAACAATAATCTTATTGCGAGAAATGAAGATTCCCGCTAGGAAAATGTCGCGTATTATAAAACAAGACCTGAAGCTCGATGCTTATCGTGGATATACAGTACATGCCCTAAATCAATCTTTAAAATTAAATAGAGTAGGTACCTTCCGCTGCGATACGCAAGTGAAGGGCACAGAAATATTCTCTTTACCGATGAAAAAATTTACACGATTGAAACGCCTACAATCAGCAAATTCATGATGTGTGAAATGAAGTGAGCGATGACCTTGGTACGACAGGTACAGACAGCAAACACTTCTAGTGTACGGCGAGGATGAGGTCCAAAAAGTACTTTATACCTATATAAGTCGAATCTTTGTACTGTCATATCTATACCTATACTAATATTAAAAAGAGGAAAGATTTGTATTTTTGTATGCAACGAATAAACTTAGAATCTACTCGACAATTTTGGATTTGATTTAGCATGATAATAGTTTGAGACCCGGGAAAGTACATAGGATAGTTTTTATCCAACTGCGCAAAAAGATGTTAATGGTTTTGCGCGATAACCGCAATACGCGGCTGGAAAGCTAGCTAGTCATTCTAGGTTAAGCCTGTTAACACCTTCGACCACATCATCACTTACCATCACGTGAGATTGTGGTCAAAGGCTTACCTAGAAGCAATAAAAAAAAAATCTAGTATGTATGACATAGGGCATAGTTATTATTTTAAGTTTTTTATTCAAGATTTAGTTTTCAATGCCAGTATTTACCCCTTATAAACAACCAACTACTTCATCTGAGTCACTTTAAAGGATTTATTCTATAGATTTTATATTTGGTACAAAATTATCTAACATCCAAGTTCAACGACTATTACTGCTAAACTAATAAAGTTATCTCAACCGCTATACTTTTCCTTTAAAGTTCATGAAACGCACTATCAGCTTGAATTTTTTTAGATTTTTCAAGTCAGCAGTTTAGCTTTTAGAGGGGGCGGGGGACGCCCTGCTGCGACAAAAATTTGCACTTTAATGTTTAATTTTTCGTAAATGGAGCATTAAATCGGAAAACAGTATTAGCAACCCCTAAATCATTTTAAAAGACCTATTCAACCATACCACACACAAAATAATAGACGACGAAAAAAAAATTTATAACCACGTCACATGTATGGGAGGTACCATAAAAAAAAATATTTTTCAAAATATTATTTTATCACTTTGTCGTCGTAATTGATTTACATATCCATACGAAATTACAGCTTCCTAGTACTGACGGTCTCTTAGCAAAACGTCGGACAGACGGACATGACGAAACTATAAAGGTTCCTTGTCAGGACTACGGAACCCTAAAAAAGTAGGCCTGAGAAATGCAAAACAGTTTGAACATTTTATATGAAAGGTAGCATAGTCACGATCCATCATTTTGTGTGATGTTTGAACAACACATTATTTGGAATGCTCATATGTGTGACTGTGTAAAGTTAAAAGTTAATAATGTTAAGAATCACAGACCACATGATGTGACTGATTGATGCTGTCAGATTTTTTTAAGATCCCTTTCACACGCATTACTCTGACGCCTCTGACATTGGTAGAATGAAAGAAGTTAAATAAATATATTTGTGTGTAACGGTCAGCCTCTCATTATTGTGCTATGAAAGGTGGATGTGGCAGGCCTGATCAGAGAACGGTGTAACGCCAGCTTATATAAACAGGCCTATCACGTCTAATAATACTCGTTCCTGCAGCCATTCATGGGTCTCAACCGCCAACACCGCCGTCCGCATCCCGCACGAATTCCGTAAAAACAGCGCCTTCTCCAGTTATTCCAGTGTGCCGCGATTTATTGTTTTGTTACATTATATTTGTTAACGCCTAACTCACCTTTGTTTATCTATAACATTACATAAGTTTGTTTGTTCCAGAAAACATGTGTCTCACTATAATATCCGTAAAAACGGGGTTAATTGTATCTTAGAAATACATTATTGTCTGTGATACATCGGATCATTTCGATGTTTTGACGGTATAATCGAGTAGTTTTGATGCATCGGTATATATCGAGCATCCCTAATTGTGGATTATGTGACAAAATGGCGGGAAATAATTTCTATCAAAATTTAAAATAATTTTTACGTCTATTATAATAAGTATAGTTTTAATTAGTCTACAAAATTAACAGCATATAATGTCGGATCGCTAATCAGGAGTCATTAAAAAAGTCCTGGAATCAAGAAAAAGTATTGGTTGAGAAGACGTACTACGATATTGTGTTATACTAGTCATTTTGGTGGTCAAAAACTTATCATACTCGGTAAGTGTTCCTAGATTTTCAATAAGGAGTTGCCCTCAGCTTAGTTGGTGGTGGTGGGGCAGTCCCTCCAGCTGTATAATACTATTTTGTACAAAGCTTGTAACACAGTCTCAGACTACAAACGAAAGTATTACTTTCGCGTTTTTTATCTTCACAGTCATTGCATGGTAATAGGTTCTTCTGGATATAATAAGGGGCTACTTCCCTAATGGTGTGTGTGTACCATAAGCTGTCATTGTGTGCCAAATCATATATAAGCCTGCCCTGCTGACAACTTTAACATGTTAGTGCAACAGAAGTTACTTATAGGTACCTGATAAGGTTTCAGAAAATAAAAAATCAACCTACTCATTCATCGCCCACCGCTGTATGTAAGACTTGTACTATCTTTATAGTGCTGCTTAATATGCCATACTTTCAGCTGACCCGAATGCTTGTTGATCTATTTATAATTATGATAATAGAATACCTAGGTAATCTAGGTAAGTAGGAATCAGGATAAAAAGTATTGTGTATTGTGTGCCTCCTGGTTTTATGATTTGGAAACTGTGACAACTAAACTTGTTGAGAATGATGAAGGATTAATTTTCGACATTTCAGGAATATAATTGAAGAACTAATTGGTAAAGGAATTGCTTCAGAAAAATGGAAAATAAAAAAATACTATGAGTGAACTGATTCAACTTGAGGAAGACAAGTAAGTTTTAAATATATTAGTTTATACAATAGATGCAATATATCTACTTATAAAATAATAATGAACAACATCATCTTCCATCCCTTATCCCATGAATGTGGGGTTGGTACAATACATTCTCCTTACTAACACAAGGTGGATACAAGAACATATTATATATTATAGATTGTCAAGACAATCTATTCTTTAGGAAAGCAGCCAGCCTTGTAAGGCTTGTAAGGCTGGCTGCTTTCCTGATGCTATGAAGATAATGCTTGTTACTACCAGCAACCTTCCTGCTACCACAAGATAGCAGGTGAGTTTGTTAAAATGATTAAGAGCTCTGTTGTGGACATCATTTGCAACAACACCTTATTTACATAATTAGTGGCATGCTGCCCATTAAGCATATTTTTTCTCTTAATAGACTTTTACAACATCTATGAAGAGGATAATTATTATTATTACCTGAGAGCTGAACAGCTGAAAAAATTAGATGTGATTATACTTATCATACACTTTGGTAATTATATTACTAGGTAGTAATATTAATAGCAGGGAAACCATGCTCTTAATCCATAATTCCCAGAAATAAGAGTAGGACTTAGTTGTGTAGAGATAGATGACATAACTAGTACCCTGACAAGCTGTTAAACTATAAGGTAGTGACAAGTTTTGCTAGAACAAATGAATATAATGGGTACTACTCTGCCACAGCTTTACTGTTCTGCTTCTTAGTTCTGCACCCCATGGTTTCACCCGCATAGACCTATTATGTAAACAGATATAAATAGTAATATCTTGTGTCAATCCAGGCACTACACTGCCAATATTTCAAGTTTCATATAAATATGTTAAGCCACTTCAGTGTGAAGGAGCTACAAACATACACAGTCACAAAATTTCACATTCACAATATTATTGGGATTTAGGCCCTGTTTCAGAATGTTCGTGTAAGTTCCAGTTATACTACCCAGAACATATTTATTAAATAAAACACTATCATTGCGTTTCACAGTCATCGATTTAGCTTATCCATCGGTTAAAGCTTGCAACGCGCTGCATGTCAACTGTCATTTTTATCATTCAGTTATTTTATGTGTTGGTTACCAATCCATAACTTTATTAAGACATTCTGAACCTGGGCCTTAATTTATGATATGTATAATAGGAACATAAGTAAAAGCTTTTTTATTGTTTTTCAGTTCTCCTTTAATTACTATCGAACCTGATGATAAGTGAAGATGTTATCCAGGCTAACCTAGGGTTATTGGCTCTGAAAGACTGCTGGAAATAAAATGTTAGGTTAGTGCTGAACACTAGTGGTCACTCATCCAAGTAATAACCTCAATAGATGTAGCTTAACCTGGTTGATAAGTTAAGAATAACTCACTTAACAAATAACAGTATCTAAGATTTAAGTTTTTATTTTATTTTTTTATTTTTTCTTCATAGGTACAGTTACAGATATTAGGCTATAAACTTAAATTTAGACACTTTATGGAAGAAAACAGCACTGTGAACCCAAAATCCAATAACAACTATACACATCTCTTTGTTATACTGTAGACATAAGTAATAATAATAATATTCTAAGTAATACAAGATAAACTAATTTCTAAACAAATTTTAACAATTGTGACAATAAATTTGCTTAAATCAATGTGTGAAGATATGCCTTGTAAGACGGATAACTACATGTGAACATGTCTTTTGAATCGACATTACTCAAGGTGTCGTTTATGGTGTTAAAGGTGTTACACATTCTTATTAGAGGACTGTTTTCCGAAACATTGTTATAGGTAGGGGGTATGCTAAACAGCTTGTAATTGCGCATAGGACGAGTGGGTACTTTAAAAAGAACGTTTTTTAGTAAATCACTGCTGTAGGCACCATTTACAACTCTGTACAGAATACACATATCTGTGATAGTCCTTCGAGATTCAAGACTCTTGAGTTTGAAGTAATCTAGCCTGTCTTGATATTCTTTAAGCTTTCTCCTCAGTCCGAGTCTGCAGCTCAAGGTACGTAAGAACCTGCGCTGGATGGACTCGATTCTATCCACATGAACCTGATAAATCGGAAACCAAACCGACGAGCAATATTCAAGGATCGACCTGACTAAGCTGTTGTACAGGATGAGCCATGAGTTACTTTTCGAGAATGGCTTAACAGTACGCAGCACAAAGCCCAACATCCTATTTGCTTTATTCACAATGTAGTCATAATGCTGCCTAAAGGATAGCGAGGAGTCAAACACTACACCTAAATCACGCACAACTACTACACGATCCAGGGGAGTTCCTGAGATATAGTAGTTATGCCTAATGGATGACTTATTCTTGGTAAAACTTATGACCTGGCATTTTTTGGCATTAAGGGCCATAAAGTTAGACACACACCATTCATTTATTGAGTCAAGATCAGCCTGAAGGTTTAGGCAATCATCAATCGTATAAATCCTACGGAATACTTTGATGTCATCTGCGTATGCTAGAAAATGGCTGTCTATTTGGTCTAAGAGATCATTGATAAATGCTAAAAATAGCAACGGACCTAAGTTTGAACCTTGCGGAACACCCGACGTAGCCAAAAATGGCACAGAATCATATCCGTACAGAGACACCAACTGAGACCTGTTTAAAATATATGAGCTTATCCACCTATGTAAATTACCATGTATGCCCAGATGATCCAACTTCTTCAACAGTATTGTATGATCTACGCGGTCAAAGGCCTTTGAAAAGTCGGTGTAGATGGCGTCTGTTTGGATTCTGTGATTAAACGATTCACTAATAAAAGTAGAATATTCGAGGAGATTAGTAGCTGTAGAACGTCCTGAAACAAAGCCGTGCTGGTTCGGATTTAATATATGTTTTAAATGATTGTATATGTGATCATAAGCTATTCCCTCAAATATCTTAGCAAAACAATTAAGTATACTAATGGGTCTATAGTTTGTGGCATCGCTCTTATTACCTGACTTAAAAACTGGGGTTATCTTAGCTAGTTTCCATAAGGAAGGAAACGTACCCTCAGATAATGATTTCGTGAAAATCAATGAAAGCGGTTTGACGAGAGCTGGTGCACAAATCCGAACAAATATTGGAGGAATACTATCCGGTCCGGAAGTTCTGACACTATTACACCCTAGCATAGGTCAATAATATGCCTGTAGTGTGCTGGGCTAGAATTTCACCCCTATTTCTACCCTTGGGTGTTGTAAGAGGCGACTAAGGGTTAACACACCTGAAGGTGGGCAGCAGCACTTTCTGAGGAACTGATATCTCACACTGCAAACCCCCCATAATGTGGGAGGCTGTTTTCAACAGTGAACAATCCAGCTGATACATTACATTAAATATGTCACTAAAATACTTAAAGAGCAATCCATGGATTATGAAAGTATTGAAATGAAATTAAATAAGTAACATAAATAACTAGATACATTTATTTTACATTATTTTATTTACGGCATATAATGGCAATCTCAGTGAAGATATCAATATAACAACTTTAAATGAAGTAATGTTTGCTGAAAATACTTAAGTTCACGGTATACTGCTTCTCTCTCGCGCATTCTTTCTTCATAGCTAGTAACTAGTGAACTATCCTTTCTATGGCATGGTTTGTAATTAAAACTTTGACTATTACAATATCTATTATTGCTTGCAGCATATGGTGTAATTTAACCAGTACCTACCCTGGTCAGGTTTGTGTCCAAATTGTACCTATAGTAGTTTTAGGTCAAGAAACCCACTGTCGTGGTATATTACTAATCAGTTTTTAAATCAGTTCATAAGCTTTTTTGTGAGGTTCTAAATTTTGTTGTTGATAAGAGTAAAAGTTTCCTAAAATATGTTACAATGCTTCTTTGATAACCACGTTGTCTGAAATATTGTAGTACCCTTAAACTAATAATTGGGAAGTATTAGTAAAAAAGTAAGAATTATTTCGTTTGTTTTGTTTTCTTTCAAGAACATAGATCAGTATGAGAGAAAGAGTAACAGATAAGAGATAATTATAGAGTACAACTGCACCGCAGATTCCACAGACGAGTTAAACTAATTCTACACGGTCGGAAACTACAAATTTATGTTAATCAATCATTTAATAATGTATTATTAATAATTAATCAACCTAAGTCACAAACGAGATAGCCTTAGTCTGCCATAATGAACACTGCATCTATTAGGTCGGATAGGACAAGTCATAACAAACAAGTGCTCGAGGCGCACACCCATTAGGTAGGTACATATCGGACGCAATTTTGCTCTATTTTTGCGAATACGTTTTAGGTGCCCACCCCGCCAACTTAGCATAGTGTGGTAAGAAAAGAGTTAATCAACTCCAACTTTTTCTTTAAGTGGCTACTGTGGGCTTGCCACAAGGGTGATAAATTGAATGTTTATGATTTCATTTAATCTTAGTCACAGACAACTTTGTGTATCATTCTACTTACGAGTATTAATAAATGCATGTTTTTTTTATAATTACTAATAGGCTAGCCTTAGACCACTATCTCACTGGATGGCTATTGATGATGTGGTCGAAGATATTATTCAGGGTACCCTAGAATTACTGGCTCTCAAGGACAGCTTGCGGAACACACCGTTAGGTGCGTAGCGACAGATTTTCTACTTGAGGGTGGTAGCTAACCAGGCGGGCATTCAAAATGCCCTACCACCATGCTGTACACTACTGCCATCGTAAGACAACAACCGGGGACGGCTTAAAGCGCCCTCCGAAGCACGGAAGCGCTCAGTAGTAATATCACCAGCGGTCACCCATCCAAGTCATGATCGCGATGGATGTTGCTTAACTTAGTTGATCGATTAAGAACGGCTTATCAAACTTCGCTACGAGCGCTTCAAATATTTGCTAGGTTGGTACACTTAATCGCGATTCACGCTTAAATTCTAGGTATTTAATACATAGGGTGGTTTTGAACTATTTTTTCTTGTGATTCAAATCAAAACGTCTAAGGTGCAATTGCATAAATATTGTGAACCAACTAAGACCTGGCACCCTGAAAACGCTATTGAGATCGTAGTGTTTTCCTTACCATGATACGGATATTTGTATGAAAATAGCATGCAATGGCATAACTTGAACGTGGAAGTAGGTCAACAATTTGTAAATATATATAAAAAAATAAAAAGTATAATAATGTTATCTTAAGTTAATGCGATTATTACACATGCTTTGTTTGAAACGTCGGGTCAGAAATAATGATAAATATAACACGTCTAAAGTTTCTTTGCATATAAGTGCTTCATTTCATTATGTATATATTTAAAAAAGTAATAATATATTTTCTACCATTTACTTACTAAGATATTTACTATGTATAAACGTTCTCCAGAAACAGTTAACATATCAAAATGTATGCAATATTTAAGCCATTAAGAATGTGAATAGCGATTTGAAAATAACTGATGAGATTTCGAGTTCGACAGGGAAATTGATGATGTGCTCGCCAAGTTTTTGAAGACATCATAATGGCTTTACAGATATCTATTATTAAATTTGGTTTTATTTTACAGGACATATCAAGCGTATGAAACGTGGTGCAGTATCCAAAGTGTAGATACCCATTGGCTTTTAACACACTAAAATTGAAGTGGAGTGGAGGAAGATATATGTACATTTTGGGCTAACCCTAATTGTGTGATATGGAGGAAAAAGAATTACTACTTGTATGTTAAAATAAATGCCAAAATAAACTTAAATTTGTTTTAATTCTATTTAAATTTGTTTTAATACCATAGGAGTACAACCTGTTTATAATATGTTATTAAACTCCGTAGTAGAATGGATAGTGCGTAATTGTTAATTCGATCAAAACATTTGCCAGTGTTCGTCTCAGGTATTTAAAAAAAAAAGAGATCGGCGACTAAAGTTTAGGCGCATGAAGGTCTGTTACCTATCTGTCTTTAGACATATCTATATAATTTGTGAACTGGACCTCGCGATTTCACGACAAGCAACTCTTGGATGTTAAATTTTATGAAGATAGGGCAGATTGTGACAATGGTTATGATTACTTAGCGTTGGACATACAAACATAAGAGTTTCAATACATTAAATATACACTTAAAATGAATAACGATTATTTATTATACTTATAATCATCTCTGTATTTTATTTAATTTTTTTTTTTTGCGCATCTTAATGCATTGTCCTCATTACTACTATCTACATAAGCATGTTGTTGACATGGATATTTAATCATTTGAGCCTCTATTAGATAGGTCCAGCCTTAAACGATTAGCTTAATCTTATTTCTTCTTCGATTCTTAGTTGCAAAGCTCTCATATTTTTAGTTTTTTAAAACTCTCAAAACCGAAACTCCTATCGAACTTAGATACTCTAGAGTCTTGACGTTTTGATCTTGAGAGAGCAACATACGTGCACCCATCTGCAAGCTCTTTGTCACCGATATCGACAATGACATGTTCCAATGTCAATGCTTGGGATTTGTGGACGGTGACTGCAACTGCCAATGACAACGGAGATTGCGTGCGAAAACATGCAGTTTCTCCGGACTAACACAACCGGGTGGTCTAGTATAGCTTAAAAACTGCACAAGGACCACTAGCGGTATTTCACGCGGTCACCCTGCTGCCTACAGCTAATTACACTACTTTTTCCGAGTCCTTGGGCTATTTTTGTGTCTGCTTTTGCTGCCGTAGGGTTAATTTTTTTATAGAATTTTGCCTAATGGCCTATTTTGGCCTCCACTGCAACAATATCGTGGCATCTTACTGCCTCATTGTACTTAGAATTTGTGGTAGAAATTTCAAGGCATTCGTGAAATTATTGGCATTAATGATTAAAGTCTTCTCAAGAGTCATGAGAAGCCTCCAATCATCTGTTGTGAATTCTCCCACATTCAAACGATCATATTCTTTAAACGACTGGTGGTCGGATCTTAATTGTCTGTGTTTTCAAGACGATATTTTTTTTCGATTCAGTGAGAACTTATCCTTGATCGTTGAGTGTGGATAGTAATCCATTGTCGAGCATCCTACCACACTTTCATTTCATCATATATAATGAATAGTAATGAATAGCATGGCAGTGTGCAAATTACGCCTGAAAAATTCGTAGCTGCTTCGCCATGCAATTCTTTGAACCTCCCTTCAATTTGTATGTGCAGGTGAGAATGATTTGTGCACCTATGTTCACTGCTACAACTCCAGTCGGCACTAAAGACAAAAACTCTTAGGCCCCAGCTCGTTGTATTACTGACTACGAATAAATAATGTATTCGTAGATTACAGACTTAGTAGGTTTATAATAATACAGCCATGCGTGGGACGCTTTCTTGAATGTTTTTTTTGTAAATAGCACCCTTTAGAAATATAATCTCAAATCTTTCACATATTGGCAGCAATTCTGTTGTACACTCACTAACTATACTAACTAATTAAAAATATCTAATTTTAGTTATAGGAATCCTAAAAGTTATTCTGCTGTGATATCGAACTTAATTTAAACTAGCTTTCCGGGCGCGGCTCCGCCCACGCGTATGTCGGTTATCGCGCAAAAACATTAACCTCTTTTTGCGCAGTTGGATAAAAACTATCCTATGTTTTTTCCCGGGTCTCAAACTATTTCCATACCAAATTTCATTCAAATCGGTCGAGTAGTTTTGGCGTGAAAGCGTAACAGACAGACAGACAGAGTTACTTTCGCATTTATAATATTAATAGTACTGATAAGCGAAATATCTATCCTGAATTGAATTCATTTTGCCGCTACTTAACGCTAGATGGCGCACCATTCAAGTTGTTTTACAAGACTTTTTTGTCTGTGGTACGTGTTTCTTATCTATAGGGCTTTGTTTACATCACGGCATTTCTACAGCCTGATTATGTTCCTTACTTTTGAATAGCATTACTATAACAGTTACCGATAGTTAATCTATCTGCTAATTAAGTAATTAGGTTAGGCGAGATATACGCTTAAGTACAAAAATAGGTCCTAGGTATAGAATAAACCCACATCCACGGTCAAGGCATACTGAAGTCTGGCACTGTGCCTGATAGAAGACTATAAGCTTATCCCCTATTTAAACACACCTGCCATCCCTCCGAGTAATACAGTCATAACATAATTTTGTAAATCCAAGTTTGTTGTTAATACCTGCCTACAAAGCTTTATCTCTAGTTATGCTCAAATAGAAGAATAATCTCGAAGACACTTCATACAACTGGCCCTAGGTATGGAATAAACCCACATCCACAGTCAAGGCATACTGAAGTCTGGCACTGTGCCTGATAGAAGACAATAAGCTCATCCCCTATTTAAACACACCTGCCATCCCGCCGAGTAATACAGTCATAACATGATTTTCTAAAACCAAGTTTGTTGTTATTACCTGCCTACAGGGCTTTATCTCTAGTTATGCTCAAATAGAAGAATAATCTCGAAGATAGAGTTGTTGAGAGAAGCAACCACATAGCTGCATACTTCATACAACTGAGAAAGCCGTAAATAAGACAAAACAGCCAAAATAAAATAATTGCAGAACATTACAGCTTTAGCCAAACCAATTTCGATGGTGATTAGTTTTAGGTTAAAATAATGGTCTATGGTTCCACCTAATCTGACTAAATTATGGTACAACAGAACAGCAAAACTGCGCATTTTACTAAGTTTAGTAACTTTAATAATTTTAGAGCAAATTTTTTTTTTATTGCTGATAGGTAAGCCTTTGACCACAATCTCACGTGATGGTAAGTGATGATGTGGTCGACGGTGTTAACAGGCTTAACCTAGAATGACTGGCTCTCAAGGACAGCTGCCGGAACACACCGTTAGGTGCGACAGATTTTCAACTTGAGGGTGGTCGCTAGCCAGGCGGGCATTCGCAAAAATGCCCTTCCACCAAGCTCAAGCCCGCGGCGGGATTCGAACCATGGACCTGCTGCGCGGCAGTCCATAGCCAAAGCCACTGAGCTATCACTGCTTCAAAATTAACTATACCTACTATGGCGCCAACAGAATAAGGAATGTTCGTATGACATTTCTAAATCTAATTTTACTAAATTTTACTTAGTTTGGTGTCTAGAGAATTGCGACCATTGCCTCAAATAACCATTGGATGACTGTCAAATCAACTTAATCAAAAACGTGCGAAGCCAAATCCCGAGACCGATGGATCAAAAAAATACGCATTACAGCAAATGTACGTGAGACTAGAAGGAAGTATCTACTTCCTCCTAGACGTGAGATGACACCACGTGTCTTTTAGCGATGATATAATTTACGTAATCTTGAGTTCAACAACTAATCGGCCGAATTGCTCATGTTCGAACTTAAAAAATTGTATTGGCCTAATCTGTACGTATAAAAAATTTCGTGGCGATAGAACCAATGTAACTCAAGTTATCGTCGAACATAATATGATACATGTACACATACAAACAGATAAACATACAAACGCCGATTGTTCCCAGTGGACTCTGAGACCTAGCTAGGCTCGGTCAATAATAGGGATGTTAAGAAATAATCGATTTTTATTTTAATCGATTATCATTTTCTTATAATCGATTTTTTATTTTCGATTTTTTATAATAATATTAATCGATTTTTAGTAAATCGATTATATAGATTACGTGTTTAAATCGATTTTCAGAAAAAGCTCTTGACTATGAGTTGCTATGAGACGGATAAAAAAACTTAAACATTAACAAAAGATTTATAGTGTTTGAGACCAAACGTAGTTCTTCGGGATTTTTAATGATCATTTAATTATTATATAGATTATAATTAATATATAATGGTACCATTCTGAACTCCGATAAAGCATTATAATGCATTATCAATCGCGGCTAGGCATTAATGATAATGAGACTTCCAAAGAAAATATATTTTTAGGATACACAATAGACAGCACAATTAGTCACAAAGCACATATTGATAAAATTTGGTTGTGGTTTCCTAATTCATTACCCTGAAATTTTAAAAGGACATTGCTTAAATAACACATCAAAAACTTAGTTGAATTGGTAATTGTTTATTCATATTTTTTTTTATGCCTGATAGGTTAGCCTTTGACCACTATCTCACCTGATGGTAAGTGATGATGTGGTCGAGGATGTTGTTCAGGCTAACCTAGAGTTACTGGCTCTCAAGGACAGCTGCCGGAACACACCGTTAGGTGCTTGGCGACAGATTTTCAACTTGAGGGTGGTAGCTAGCCAGACGGGCATTTGCAAAATGCCCTACCACCATGCTATAACGACTGCCATCCTAAGACAACAACCTGGACCGACGGCTTATATAACAACCCCAACTACTGTGCCATTCAAATATACTTCAGGTACCCTATCCGGACCCCGACCTGATACAAATACCATAAGGTTTGTTTTGGAAACATTGTATTTTCAACCCATGAGCATTAGCATAATGTTCACAAATGTTCACGATAGCAGTTTCTGCAACCCCTTGATCGAGGGACTGAGGAGCACCATGTCTTCTGCATAACTTAGGTTATTAATGCACACGTTTCCTAGGTGACAGCCTACCTTGGTGCTCCTCAGCTCCTTTATCAAGCTATTAACATACAAATGAAATAGGTCCGGAGAGGTTACTCCTCCTTGGCGAACCCCACACTCTAGTCTATATAATCTACTAGAAGTTGTGTCACCCCATTTAACACTATTGGTTTGGTTTTCGTACCAGAATCTCAACAGATCGACCACTTCTTCAGGTACTTGTGACTCTCTTAATTTGGCCCAGAGAATGTCATAATTCACCGGACGGTTCCTGAAGACCCTCCACGGACACTGGTAAACTTTGTTTATGATTTAACTTTTTTGTAGCATTCCAATTGCTTGCAAATTGTAAAGTTTTTATTTCTTTTGTGTAAGTACGGCCAATATATTTAAATTTATATTTTCTTCATTACTTTGACATCATTTTATTTTATTTTTAAAGTCACTTCGACTATTGCGCATGGTCTCGTACAGTGCTCCAATGGAGGGCCTTCCCGCAAGCACCCAGCATCTAAAATAAAGTCTAGCTTTGTCGTGACTATCTCTGACGTAGTAATTCCAACCCGTAACTTGTTTGTGACGTTTGTCACATGAACAAGAACTTACAATAGCTGCATTTTGCAACACATCAACAATATTTGTGTAATACCAGTCGATATAATTATTATAGTCACTACGATGAATACATTTTACCACATCCTCACAAGTACAGATAAGTATCTAAATCAGGAAACATATCTAGATTATTTTTACAAAATTCTCCATATTGATTAATTTGACTAGTATTTCTTTCGCCCCACCTAAATATACTTTAGTGCGTCCGTTTTACATGACAAAATTGGCCCAATTGCAATCCTGGAAATATCGCATTCGATGCTCAGAGGATGATGGTCTGACCATCTGACGTCATACGTAACCCTAGCGCCTACTATAGTTTCCCAAGCGGCTCTGGTGGTGATGCAATGATCCAGCCATCTCCTGCTACCGCTTGCTTCACATTGAAAAGGGAATCAACGCCATGTATGTTAACATCAGCCCACTCCCACAACACATCCTTACAAAATTGATTTAAATGTGTACCAAAACGTGCAGTTGGATGTGCATTCATGTCCCTCGTGACGTAAGCAACCTGGACATCAGACTCTTCAATAATTGCACTTATTTCAGCTAAACAATCCGTAAACTCGGCTACTTTCTCACTATCGTCTGTCGGCATGTACACGTTTACTAGTAAAAACGAGCCCGATAACACACATACTTGAATAGCTTGAATTCTTTATTTAAGCCACTGTTACACGTTAGGAAACATGACTTTATTCCACATGATGGCAAGTCCACCATAGCGTCTCCCACGCAGTATTCCCCCCACCGATGTGTCCACTGAAGACTTTGCAACGCATCCAAACGATGATCTCATTGACGAAGTTTAGGTCGTGCTCCAAGAGCCACGTCTCTTGTAGTACTATTAAATGAGAGGTAACAGTTAGGTCACGCACATCCTGCACAGATCTTTTAATACTCTAACAACTAAAAGATGATATCAATATTCTAGAGGGTGTACTATCCATATTAATTGTATAAAGGCTACTTTCCTCTCACCGTGTACTCACGGTATCATCATCATCATCAGCCGGAAGACGTCCACTGTTGAACAAACGCCTCCCCCATAGAGCGCCACAAAGAACGTCTATTAGCCGCTTGTAACCATTGGCTACCAGCGAGTTTCACGATGTCGTCAGTCCACCTAGTGAGGGGCCTACCAACTCTACGTCTTCCGGTGTGGTGTAGTACTCACGGTATAGTTTGAACTTAATGCCTTCAGGCCAAAAATCAATAAAAATGTTTCTAATTTGTGCCTAGGTACTGATAATTTATAAGAACAAAAGTTAGTGTCGTGCCTCTGTGTCAACAAATCTATTTTAAGACATTCTTCACTTTTTTCTTTTATATATTCTTTCACGTCATCCGGTGAGGTCGATTTCTTCAGTCGAGATATGTAAACAAAAGTGTCTTAGTTACAAATGCAGACGATTGCACACAGTTGTTGCTGAGATGCATTTGTTGTGGAGCACAAAGGTCAGCACTATCAGTAAATTGCATAATCTGGCCCGATTTTTTAACGTTTAGTTGAAATTCTTTTAAGATGGTTTTCAAGTTTTCAAACTCCGTTCTCAGTGACTCAATCTCAGACACTGATTTAGCGCTTTAACTTTTTGTAACTTTTTCGGCTTTAATGCTGGCCACATCATTTCTCAAAAGAGCTATTTCCTTTAAAAAGGATGTCGAGTCAATATAGTAAAATGAGTCTGGAGGAATCTTATTAAGATCTAGGGCGACAAACTTTGGTAAAGTTGCACAGTCAAATTCTTTAATTAGCTTTACCATTTCTTGGATACTTTTCTGTTCGCTACCCTCTTTCCCTCTCATAATGTTTTTTGTCGGTTCAAGCAACTTGTATGCAATATTTCTAGCAGCCTCAATTTACTCACTTGAGTACGCTGTCAGGCATATTTCTAATATAGCTGTCTCCGGTAAAACGTCAACTTTGTTACTCAGGAAAGCTAGTAATCGTTAATCACCACCTTACATCCAGAACACTGCAAATCCGATGTTAAATTCGTGATCGCATGATTTGTTGCGCTTGTCGTAGGCAACCGTGTTACAGAAATCGTACGTACTTGTGCGTGCTGCACAGGGGGCGAGCAGCGAGAGGTCTGGAGGTTTAAGGGTCAGCCATGGATAGACCTGCGTAATTTAAACAAATATTGTAATATTGTATATAACACATTGTTAAAAGATGTTTAAAAGAATGGCCCCGAGTTTCTTGCCCGTTCTTCTCGCAATGGCTCTATTTTTTTTTTGTTGAATGTGGACGTACAATGTAGAATGTTTCATTATTAAAATTTGTAATTGACCTTCATAAGAGCGTCGTAAACGCCTAAATTGAATAAATGAATTTGAATCATAAAAAAAGAAAATAGAACCCTGATGGAGTATTATAGACCTATTGCTTTAATACCTATAATATATATACCTATTACATCTAAAATATTTGAAAAATACTACTATCAACAATTGTATAACTACTTTGAAAAATTTAACTTACTTTGCAATGAACAAAAAGGCTTTAGACAGAAAAAAACATAAATTTAGCAGTCTACGAATTTCTTCATAATGTAATGCAAAACGTAGACAATAACAATGCCGTCAGTACTATTTACTGCGATATGACCCAAGCGTTCGATTATGTGGACCATGACATTTTAATGCGCAAACTTCAAGCTTATGGCATTAGGAGTAATGTGTTTAACCTTATTAAATCTTATTTGACAAATAGAATACAAGTAACAAATATAACAAGACTTAACATTAACACAAAAATGGAAGAAATTTATACCTCCGGTGAACGTATTGTTAAGTTTGGAGTACCTCAGGGTAGCGTCTAATAATGAAAAGAAGTGGACCCAGGTCCACTTCTTTTCATTATTTATATTAATGACTTGCCAAAAGTGACCAAACATCCAATGACACTATTCGCTGATGATAGCACCGTGTCAATTTCTTGCCAAAATAGAGACGATTATGAAACTGACATTAACAATACTTTGAGCTCAATAATTAAATGGTTATATAACAATAATTTAAAAATTAATATCAGAAAAACAATTTTAATGCAATTTTACCAGAGACTTAATTATTTATCTGACATAGAGATAACATTTCTAAATGAACAAGTAGGTGAAGTGGATACCGCCAAATTTCTTGGTATTATCATAGATAAAAAATTAGACTGGAAAGCACATGTTGAAGATTTGAAAAAAAGGTTAGGTAGTTCAGCTTATGCTCTCCACAGACTTGCACCTGTTGTAAAGACAGACGCACTACTAATGCCTTGTTGCACCAATTCTAAGGTATATATGGCTTAATTTTTTGGGGCAATTCTACACACAATGATGACATCTTTAAAGCACAAAAACGTTGCATTAGGCAGAGAGTTGAAATACTTAGAGTTGTTATATCCGAACACCACTGCTCTAAAAGCTTACTAGAATTTACCTATGTACATACCTACGCACATCTATAAGCAGTTTGTAATGACAAGGAAAGAACGTTCAAATATCTGTTGTTAGAAAGAGATAAATAAGCAATTCGTGTTACCACCGAACCGCCACGAGACGTTCCGATCACCATTATGCTGCATCTCTTTCACTCTCTCACACCAAACGATACACATATCTCGCTCATCCATTTCATTGAGATTCGTCCCAAAGATAAAATAAAATAACGATATTTTCTATTTCAACAATAAAAGCAATAATTACGCGTGAAATGAAACAGTTTTCTTATCTCTCACAGTGCCTGTATAATTGGTGCAGAGTCTAAAGACACAAGGAAGGTGTATTGTCCACAGATTATTCCGAAAAAACACGATTAGCGGCGATGTATTCACCGGACGCTCGGAAGTGCTAGACCGGTAGTGACTCAGGCGATTACCCTGAATTCGTCTAGTAAATATGGAGGGCAAACAACTGATCTACAGGTAAAAAAATCTTAGGCATTAGGTCAATGTTTGGACTGCAGACAATCGATAATTGTAAACCGAAATTTATAGAACACAGAATTCTTTCACTTCCGTCACTCTATTTATAGTATATATTTATAGTGTATACAAGTTGCCATATTTGTAGTATCAGACACCATTTTCCTTTATTATCTGACACAATTGAACGTAACAGATGTGACAGGTATATACTTCGAGCTCACTCAGCAAGGAAGACTTTCATGAGTAATAGCATTTTCTGTATGGGACCAAGAATTTACAATAAGTTACCGAGATCCATACGGGAGCTAAATACTAACCTATTCAAAATTAAGCTAAAGAAAATTTTAATGAACAAGTGCTATTACAGTGTAAACGAATTTTTGACTGATAATAATCTGACATAATCTAATCTTTCTAATCCCTACTGGCTTGACATAATAATTAAAATATTAGATAGATAGATAGAAAACTCTTTATTGTTACACCACTTTAGAAATATAAAAGTTTACACATTAAATTATAATAACATAGTGCCACAATGGGCGGCCTTATCACTAAAAGTGATCTCTACCAGGCAACCTTAGGATGGAGTTGAACGAATAAAACAATAGAGGCGGGTGTAGTCCAAATACATAATCAAATTTCATAAAAACATTTTAAAATAAAACGTATCCTAGTGTAATTTCTAAACAAATATATAAAAAAATAGCATACATATAGGTTTTTATAATAATTAAACAGATACATTTATAAACATATATACAATACATATATATATATAAACATATACATAGCAACATACATAAAAAGATAATGATATATACATATACCTATAAATTATATAAAAATATAGTACATATTATAATATTATCTCATATATAGCATAGAAATGGACAAAAATATAGTGCAAAATTAATTGGACAAATAAAACCTTTTAACTTGATCCTTGAACATATTGAGAGTCGGTGCTTGTCTGATTGATACAGGAAGAGAATTCCACATAATAATATTCTTTGACATTTATGCACAAAACAGATTGACATGTAAAATAATGTATGGGTGTTTCACTATTGGATTGTATTAATGTTGAGAGTTATTTTTCTTTTTTGTTTTTTTTTTATATTACTATTTCAAATGGCTTTCTCTCTAAAATTTGTACGCCTAAATAGGCAAAACATTATGAACTTAATTGTTAAATATCCATCTATGTGCATACTTACCTTGTGTGTGTATAATACTCATTTTACAGTTTAATGCAAATAAACGATTATCTTATCTGAATTTGAATTTGATCTTGAAGGCAATAGAATATATGGGGAAACCGAAGTATCACTCAGGCCACAAAAATGCCACTTGTAAGAGCTCTTGTCTTTCCCACATTTCTTTATGCTGCTGTAACGTGGATAGGTAATGGATACGAAAATGTGGATAGGTGCCCTCGAAATGTGGTGCTAGAGAAAAATGCAAAAAAATTCATGGACTGAGTTCAGAACAAACCAGTAAATTTTACAAGAACTCAGCATCAAGCAGCGTCTATCCTGCATCGTTCATTATCCATCCTCCAGCCTCCATCGTAAGTTACATTAAATTATGTATACATTTTCAGTTTAGCCTGGTTTCAATGGTGTATTAAATATTAAAGTTATGTATTAAATGAAATAAAATTAAAGCCTTATATCTTTGATGAGGTGTTTGTTGTGTTTTCTTTAATTGCAAGAAAGTAGTAAAAAATATTCACGTTTTATTGTATTTGAAAAGCATAATAACACCATTATCTGCTAAATTCAAATGAGTGCCTTTAATTATTCTATCATCAATAAATGTCAAACAATGCAACCTTCAGAGGTTCGGAAAGATCGAAAAGTCAACAACCGACTCTAAGGTTGTGAACGACGTTAGTGTGAAAAGTTGTACTTCGAGTGTGCACTAACAACAGTTCTGAACGTAGCCCTAATGTATTTGTATATTTTTGTTCTTTGTGGATTTCTATAGCGGGAAATTCAAAATTGTATTTAGTTCTGTTGCTAAGCTAACTTGTCTGACTATTGTACTGCTTATCGTAATATGCGTGCTTCGGAGAAGATAATTTATAGATGTCCGTTCAATTAAACTCGCGAATACCATGATCGTGTAGAATAGTTCCCAAACCTAGCTACAAGCGCGATAAAACTGATAAAGTTTTGTATTTTCCGCCATAGACGTTATAAGTAAGCCATTTTTAATTAATTATTATGGAAAGGATTCCTCATTTGCATTTTGAATTGATTGCGCTCGAGTCTCCAGTCAGAGGAACAAGTGGTTCGCGGCTAATAATTTTCTCTTAAATTCAAAAAGACCAAATGTTTAAAGTTTTCTTTCCCAAATGTTACTTAATTACTTATACTTATTACTCATACTTGTTGAACCAAACATTAAGCTTGGCCTAGATAAACTCTTTTTGACAATGCGAGAGTGTTCCTGGAAATCAAACTGGATTCAACTTTACAATGGAATCCACACATACCTACATGATATATCCGGAAGACTTAGTTCTGATGCATATGCATTTCGTAAGATAAGACAGCTAACAGACGTAGGTAGCTACCGCTAGGCTGATTGTGCTGAATCGTGATTGTCAAACAGTGACAATCACGATTATAACACTAGATAAAATAGCTGTGCCAGGTTTTAAATTAGCAAAGTCAAATAAAAGGTCCTTCTTAGGCAATTGTGTGCGGTTTTATAATAGTGCCCAAACATATTACAACGCTCACTGAAAGAAAATTCATTTTGCACATGAAGAACATTTTGATTAAGAAATCTTACTACCCAGTTTGTGATTACAAAATGCTTGGACTGGTTCGCCTCTGCCAAGCTAGCGCCTGTCACCTACGTAATGTAAATAAATATTGTAATAATTTTACCATATAGTATGTAACACATTGTTAAGAAACGTTTAAAAGAATGGCCCCGAGTTTCTTACCCGTTCTTCTCGCAGTGGCTCCATAATTTTTTTGCTGAACGTGGCAGTACATTGTAGAATATTTCAATATTAAAATTTGTAATTGACCTTCATAAGAGCGTCGTAGATGCCTTAATTTAATAAATGATTTTGACTTTGAACAAAATAATAAATTTTGTTCGGGTAGAATCTCAACATGTGCACCGAGTAGCTGAGTAATGTGGACTAAGTTGAATGTCCACTCGTTTGGCAAAGGATGACAAAACATAAGAGTAGATGGTATAGCAAAAAAAAAGATGGTACAAAGCCATTTTAAAAATTCAGTGTACCTGGTGGTGTAAGTATACCTATGTGTAGGGCTGCCATCACCTAAACCACCGATGCCGGACAAAATCTTTAAAAACCTGGACATTTGGGTGAAATTGAGTTTTTTCCCCGGACACCCATAAAATCAAAGTTTATATTTTTTTCATTTTTAGAAATAAATTATAATTTTTGTTTTTATTTTTAACTGTACAACGTTGTTTTAATGTAATTTAATAGTAAGGAACAAGTTTAAATATTGACGAGCTCAAGATTTTTTACTTTACTTAATTACAAATATACGAAATGATAAATTATAGTCATGTGCGGGATTCGAACTCGAAACACAATTAGCATCGTGACAATTTTTAATTAAAATTGTCATGTTACCTCAGTCGGTCAGACTCGGTCAGAGCATACCGGGGTGGATGTAGCGGATTCGAAACTCGCACATGACAATAATTTTTCCTCTCGTATATTTGTATTTTTGTAATGTAATCCGCAACGCAAGCGTTATTGCAAACATTAAAGATCGTTTTACTTATTTCGGTATTTTTCAAATGTTCAAATTTTTGCCAAGTAATCTTTCTTTTCCAACAGGAATTTGGAAAAGTCAATGTAACTCAGGTCCTAAAAATTATACTTTATTTAGAAGAAATTATGTGTTTGTTTAGTGAGGTTTCTCCTTTGTCCATTGCCGCGAGACTAGCGAATAAACTCAATATAACTAGACCTAGCGCCAAATGCCTAAAACGGCAAAACTGTGAGTGAAATATCGGGGTTGGTGGCATTTCTTTATGGTGGGGGCAGGCGCGGGGGAAGTTCTGTCGTTGTAGATTTTGCAGCGCCAGAGTTAACTTGTATGCAGCTTACGAATGAATTTTCAACTCAGATTTGTTTCACTGAATTTCTTGTATTTCAATCAATCCGGATTCCCCGGACACTATTTGTGTCCGGGTTTTACCCGGACACTATTTGAAAACCCCTACCAGACGCCCCCCGGACGCCCTCTAAACTAGGACAAATCCGGGGAAACTATAATAATAAAAATAAAAGAATACTCCCCCTCTATCCTCCATGGTCAACGCGAGAATGATGCGCGGGTATAAAATATTACATTGGTACTTATTAACTAACTTATGTAGGCATCTTGCACACGCGATACCTACTATGCTTTATGCCATATAATTAGGTAGGTATATAGACAAGAAACAAATCAATCAATTTTAACTGAAATTTTATTACTTTGTGCACCTAAGTTTACAACTATTAATCTTAATTTTAAATTAGTTACAATAATTACATTTTTGCGGACTAATGATAGCATATTACAATAATTATGTTGCATACAATTATTTTAATTTTTTTTAAATGCGCAAATAATCGACTATACATTTATCTTAACGATATACATAAATACAAGTATGCGTAAGTACAGAAGATATGTCTAGGTACCTATATCCTACCTAAGTATAATAAAATAAAAATACATTACTAATGAAAAACCTAGTGATGTAACATTTAGAGCAAGCGTCACTGGATTCAAATTGAATGTCATCTAATGTTTAGAACCTATGAAATTCCCCAAGGATTTAAATAAACTAATAATAAAATATAGCTTATTAAAATAAGATACGAATAATTTATTACCATAACGAAACAAAGGTAATAAATGACATAAAACTTTTCATAACTACTGACTATGGATTACCTAAGTAGTTAATATTTACAATTTTACTTTTACTACTAAGCTAGTTTATATTTAGCCAATTCAACTGGAATGTTGAGATTTCCATTTCATAGAACTGAATACACTAACTAGGTACTATACCTATAAGATATGTGCTAAGTAGGTATTTATATTGCATTTAACAACGTGACTAGAATGCAATAAATCTATGAAATCTAGATGCATATTTTTGACTAAATTCATGAAAATAAATTCCTCACAGCACGAAAATTATGACTCGAATTATAAAAGTAATCTTGGGTTTTAAGTACCTAGTAATATATATGGTCTTAGTAATGCTAATGCTAAAACTAAAATAGGTAACGAACAACTTTAAATTATGCTTCATTGGCAGCTCAAATATAATATAGAATAAAAAACGGAGATATCAAGCATGGCACAACAAAATTTAGAACCTATTGAAAAGTATGCAGGATTGTACAGTAAAGAACCTCCATCCAAAATATCACTAAACTCGACACGATATTTCCTATTTACAAATTATTTTAGACAAACCTGGCTCTGACCTTCGCAAGATCATACAAGGTGATTTGGTAGATGGCGTTAATTAATAGTTTGAACTGTGGAAATGAAATATTTATTTATTGCCACACAAATAAGTTATACAGAATAAAATTAAACTTAAAGTGGTTCGTAAATATTGCGGGCAATAGGGTTACACCTAGCATAAGCCGCGTGACATTTTCATGCACTCGCGACTCTGTTTTTCAGTGCACCCCTATGCTCGGGCTGGTTTTCGCCAACATAGATATTAGTGAATGAAGATGAATGTGAGCGATCACACTACATACGTAATTAACTATTAACGCCATCTATTGAATACCTTGCTGCGCAGTAAGCGACTCCTCAACGTCCTCAAGTGCTAGCGCAGCTGTTCCATTTCATGGCAACTCGCAATTCTTGGGAACTGTTTTTGTATATGTTTGTACAAAACATTTAAGTTACGACTGTGGGTTAGACTAACATATCTCCATATCTTCCCGTGGGTGTTGTAAGAGGTAACTAAGGGAAAAATACTGGAAGGTGGGAAGTAGCCCTTTTCCTAACGAACTTGCTTGCCAAGACTGGGGATTACAGCAGCCCCGCCTAAAATGAGGAATCTGTGTTCTGCAGTGGACGATCTTATAGTGTACAGTAGATATGTATATTAAATCATAAATAATTAATATCCGTGTGCCGTGTACACTGGGATTGGGCAAGTTATCTCACGAGAATTACCACATGTAACCGATTAGTAGCGCCATCTAGCCGAAGTTCAAAGTAAATGGTAGAGAGCTAGTTGCCTGCTGGAGGTAACTCAATATACGCTTATATACCTACGTCTATTGCCAAATACTTCAGAGATGACTCTGTGATGTAATAGGCAATGGATATATATAGGCCAGAATTGGGCCTGGTTAATTCTTCGGTGTAAGCCAGGATTGGGCCTGGTTATTTTTTCAGGAAACGAAAGACATTTGGATAGGGGCGTATAGTTTACAGGTCCCTACAATATGACTAGAATAATTAATTAAGATTTGCTGACTAGTAATTAATATCTAGGTTTAGGTAAGTATATATTACATCTTATAGGTAGGTACATCCCGACTAGATAAATAGATATTGATATAATAAAATGCGGATAACTTTATGCAATATCTATTAACTTATTTTTTATCAACTTTTATGCATTTTTTTTAAAGTGTGTAACCTATTGAGTATTGAGGGGTTACTGCAGCCGTAGTAGGTAGCATGAACGCAAAACAGTTTTGGTGTGGAATGAGCGTCTCGTTACCGGGTTTGATCCCAGGCTGTCTAAAATGTTATTTGTTTTACAATAAGAGTTTTCCAATAAAAAAATACTAAGTACATGGTAACAGTCTGGAACTGTGACCGATAAATGGCAATAAACTCGCTCAGATATTTTGGTCTTAATTTATTATTATGTAGCTCAATTCACACCGAAGCACAGAATATAAAAAAACCGAAGTGGCAGCGGCCGTTTATTAAGTTTTACTTTCTAACCATTTTCGACTTTGTCTCTATTGTTACAATGCATAGAATCGCAAAAGTCGCGCGGCTGTCCGAGGCCTCTCATTCTTTAAATATATTATAGAGATAAAGTCGTAAAAGATTTGACGTACGCTGTCAGATCAGTCCAGGAGTTCACTATGGACAGATCAATATGCAACTAGTTGTGGCTTCCAAAGTATAATTAGTTCATCGTTATGGCACAACTTGAGACAACTCCTAGTTGTGCTTAAACTGTTTCTTATGACAATCTGAATTTGGTACAACTTACATCCTACCTACTCTTTCGGAGGCAGGCGTGAAAAAACAGTATGGAAACCATAATTATTATGTCATGAAGAAAGTGATATGTAGGAACCTATATATTAATAGACGGAGACGGACTAGGAGAACGGAACGTACCGTGACCGTGAATAGATACGCTCCGCATTTCTTCTTTTTAAAAAATTGGAAAATCAAAAGATTTATGTCTGTATTTGTAACAGTTAGTAGTTAAACTCTTCATGCATATAGTGATATAATAGTTACACTCAATTATTAAAAGCTTGTGACATAAAAGTGTTTAAAATATAATCTACGAACCGTTACGAGCGACGCGGATAGGCGGCCATTGATCCCGCCAGCTGATCGAAATCAACAAACAACAATACACCTTATTACATCGAGCTAAGAGTAACGGAGCAACGAAACGAAGCTACAAATCACTATTCAAGAAATAGATAAGTATTGACCATACTAAAATAAAACGATAATTTAGACAACAATGAACTGCCACGCTTGTAACATACGTATTGAATACGAAACAGAAATTCTGAAGTGCACATCTTGTTTAATGAAGTACCATTATGCATGCCTAAATATAACTTCTGCCTTTTATTTAAATAATATCTCCGAACTCAAAAAAACATGGCAGTGTCCAGATTGTCAAAACGTTACCAGTAGACGTAACCGGAATGATAATACGCCTGTCAGAAGCCAAATCCAAGCTCCAAATGATACCACGACGTGGGTCGATGAATCATTATCAGAAACTCTAAACAATCAGGATATGTCTATAATTAGCACAAATAGTCCTTCTAACCCAAAACATACAACTTTCGATGAATCTTCAATGCTCGAAAAAATAGGCCTTTTATTAGACAAAAAGCTGGACGATAATAAAAAGTCAATCTTAAGCGAGATTAAAAATACAATTGATATAAAAATAGGATTAATGACTGAAAGAATACAACGAGATTTAACAAAGAAGACAGATATTTTAACAAATGACCAGAATACCATAAAAAAACAAATTTGTACCATGACCAAAAAAATCGAAAAACTCGAATCAGAAAATATAAAACTCAAAGAAGAAATAAGACAGTTAAATCCGAATTCCACGGATATTACTCAAAAACATTATTTAGATAATTCAAAAAAACTCGTACTATATGGACTCACTGAATACGACTATGAATCAGAAATGCAACTTCAACAACGAATTATATACATCTTTCAAGATTTACTAAATGTTAACCTGACCGGCTACATCGAAGAAATAATCAGAATCGGTAGAAAATCTTCCGATCGTCGACCTATAGTAATAGAGTTATTGAGCAAAAAGATGACTAAATACTTACTACAAAATGGACGTGTCTTTAAAAATACGGGACTATCTATTAATGAATACCTGGACGAAAAAGCCTTACAACATAGAAGAGAACTTCAAAATCAACTTCGCGCTGCACGTCTCGATGGCCATTATGCTGTCATAAGAAACAATAAACTTATCATAAATGGAAACGCAAGTACATACCCTCATACATTGAATAGATTGACCCGGCAGAGCGAGTCATTGCCTGCGCCGCATACCTCCACTCTCACCGAGTCACAATTGTCACAAATATCACAACAACCACTGAATATAACACCACCATATAACCATAATTTTCGCTAACACAGGTGACTTTCAGTTTGTATTGCAGAACATGCAAAGCATCTTTGGCAAACGAGACACTATCCGAGCCTACCTACAAGAAAAGTATGCACATACACATGCATTATGCGTGACAGAGACTTGGCTCTCGGAAGCCAAACTAAAACTAATTACCTGCAACGGATTTAACATCGCCGCTTCGTTTTGTAGACAGGATCATCGAGGAGGGGGAACCTTAATATTACTTCGCGACGACTTTGAATATACTGAGTGTAAAGATATAGCAGAACTATCTGTCGAATATTCTATTGAAATGTGCGCCGTACTCATTCATAAAATAAACGTTCTTTTAATTATAATCTATTGGAACGGCAAACGGAATGATTTATTTATTAAACAATTAAATTCGTTGCTACTAATAATAAAAAATAAATATAGTAGGCTTGACGTTGTCATTGGCGGTGATTTTAATTTAAATATATTAGAAATAACAACAAAATCTACTGAATTTATGAACTTAATGCTTGAGAATAATTTTCACCAATATGTTAATAAACCAACTCGTACAACGAGTACAACAGCTACTTGTTTGGACCTCGTCTTTGCCAACTGTAATACAAATAAGTTAAGTGTATATGTAAAAAATCTTGGTTTTTCTGACCATTCAGGAATAATAATAACTATGAAGAACGTACTAAATAGTATAAATAAACCAATAATATGGAAAATAAAAAAAAGGTTATTTAATAAAAAAAATATAGATTATTTCAAAAAAGAATTAAAAAATATAAATTGGACAGAAATTCTTAATATGGATTCAAGTAAAACTATTAATGAAAACTACACTATATTTCATGATACACTTTTAGAAATTTTAAACCGATGCATTCCCAGGAAATTAATAAAACTTAAAAATAATAAAAAATATACGTGGTTAACAAAAGGTATTAAAATTTCTTGTAAAAATAAACGTCTGCTAAAACCTTTTGTGAACCACTATAAAAACACAACCCTTCAAAAATTCTATAAATTGTACACAAAAATATTAAAAAAAACTATCAATAAATCGAAAAAATACCAATCTATACGCGAAATGTCAAACTCAGAAAATAAAAGTAAATCGATGTGGAAAATAATAAACGAACGTACAAATAAGTATTTAAAAAAATCTAAAACTAACATTGCGCTAAAAATAAACAATAGTATCATATCTGATCCTTGCCGTGTTGCTAATACTTTTAATACATACTTCGCATCAGTCGGGGCATGCGACGACGGGGAGGGCGAGCCAGCGTGTTGCCGGCCGCCGCCGCCATCGCTCAACCGTAATAGTAACACACTATTCCTAAGCCCGGCTAGTCCACAGGAAATAAATCGAATATTGAAAAATATGAAAAGTAAATATAGCTACGGCGTTGACGAAATACCCCCAATATTAGTGAAAAAGTGTGCAGAAGAATTAACTTTACCCTACTACCTACTTGTTAACCAATCTTTTATTGAAGGCACATTTCCAGATTTGTTAAAAACATCGGTAATAAAACCAATTCACAAAAAGTCGTCCAAACTTGACCCTGAAAATTATAGACCGATAGCACTCCTGCCTACTTCCTCAAAAATATTTGAGAAGGTCATGCAAAGGCGATTAAATTCATATTGTGAAAAATTCAAATTATTTGATGACACTCAATATGGGTTTCGTAAAAATCGATCAACTGTCTTGGCTGTCTATAAATATGTCCAACAAGCTTTAGATATATGTAATAATAAAAAATACGCAGTAGGTATTTTACTGGATATGAAAAAAGCCTACGATAAAGTTCAATATAACATATTACTACAGAAATTATACGACATTGGAATACGTGGAAAATCTCACGATTGGTTTAAATCATATTTAACAAATCGAAATAAGTATGTTGAAATAGAATATTTTGACCATGACGAAAAAACTATAAAACAAATAAAATCTACGATTACAGAAATGAACCACGCGATACCCCAAGGTAGTGTCATTGGGTGTACCATTTTTTTAATTTATATTAATGACCTTCCAAAAGTAATTGACGATTCCTGTATACTTTTTGCGGATGATATTTCGATACTGACATCATTTAAAAATAATTTGAATTTAAATAATCAATTAACTGACATTTTAAACAATGTAATAAATTGGATGACTAACCATTATCTCGACTTAAATTTATCAAAAACAAAAATAATACAATTTAGACCATATCAAAAACCCCCCCTTGACATTAATTTTACTTACAACAATAATAAATTAGCGTGTGTTGATGCAGCGACTCTTCTAGGCCTAGAACTTGATACACACTTTAACTGGAAAAAACATATAAATAAAATTAAAAACAAAATTTCTAGTTTCTCATATGCATTGAGGGAACTAAGGCGAGCCACTGACCTTAATACAGCTTTATCTGCTTACTACGGATTCGCGTTTTCGTGGCTTAGTTATGGCATCATAATGTGGGGCAATAGTGTAGACGCCAGTGACCTCTTTGTCGCTCAAAAAAAATGCATTCGGATACTTGCCAATATAAAAGCACCTAATATACATATACCAAATTTTCATAAACAATATTTTATCAAATTTAAAATTCTGTCCTTAATATCTATTTATATATTAGAAATTTGCAAATTTGTAAAAAAGTACCCATCTCTATTCCAAAAATATGCCGATCAATCACGTGATATTAGATCACAGTATAGACATAAACTTATAAAACCAAAGTCAAATCTAGAGATGTACAGATCCGGCCCTAACTCAATGGCTATAGATATATATAATAAGCTGCCAAATACGCTAAAAGATATAGAAAAGTTAGAATGCTTTATCAAAAATCTTAAATCCTTACTTGAATCTAAATGTTATTATACCATAGATGAATTTTTCAACGATAAATTTGATGACTTAGAAATAGATCGTTCCGTTCCGCCCATTGCCATACCCTTATAGGGTCATATGTAAACAAACATGTAAAATACATACATGTACAAACAAATATGTTATATAAGACCTGCATGTAACTACATATGTTGCAATAAATAATTGAGTATTGAGTATTGAGTATTGAGTAATATAATACATTATTCTACAAAGTATATAAGCATTATATAAACTACACGATACGCACCGAAGACAGAAAGAAATTTAGCTTGGTATCCTTTTGCCTAGTAGGATCTGGGACGGGCTGAAATGGAATGGCAAGACGCTGGTGATTTGACGCCCGCGCCAGATCCTATATGGCTTATGGCTTCAATAAACTTCTTCGACGACAAGATTTCTATTTGCCCTAAATTATAATTGGCGAGTGTGTGACAGCCCGGTTCTTTTCTGGTCGGGTAGACTTCTTATCGCCGTTCTTCGGATAGTTGTCGATAAAACTTCTAGTGGGATGCAGGAGCGTGCGGTGGTGGAGGAATCAGCGGCAATGGGGCCACGCAAGCGACGCAGCCATCTCTCTCTGAAAATAGATATACGAAGTGCTTAAATTAAAACTTAGTACTAAATTCAATTTAAAATATCAACATATTTGTATTTTCCTAAAGGCCTGTTGTCAATTTTCGTAAAAGTGCCATGCCAAATTTAAAATACTACAACATCATTCAACGTCTACGATGAAAAAGATTTTTTTTAATGCCTGATAGGTTAGCCTTTGACCACTATCTCACGTGATGGTAAGTGATGATGTGGTCGAAGATGTTGTTCAGGCTAACCTAGAATTACTGGCTCTCAAGGACAGCTGCCGGAACGCACCGTTAGCTGCTTGGCGACATATTTTCAACTTGAGGGTGATCGCTAGCCAGGCGGGCATTCGTAAAATGCCCTATCACCGTGCTATGACGACTGCCATCCTAAGACAACAACCGGGACCGTACCCTCCGAAGCACGGAAGCGCTCAGTACCTAGTTATGTCGCCAGCTGTCACCCATCCAAGTAATGACCGCGGCGGACGTTGCTTAACTTTGCTGATCGATTCAGAATGGCTCAGCAAACTTCACTACGAGCGCTTCAAAGTCTATCATATTTTGTTGTTTACAGATACTAAAGTCATTGTAGTATTAGGTATGCCTTAGTTTAGTGAAATAATCATAGTTCAATGATAACTATGAGCATTTCATACCACGGTCGTGCATGTAGTGCAGCTGAGGCCGCAGGTCCGGTAGGCGCCAGGGCTCCCGATCCTCGTCCCGTTCAACCTTCGGCACCAGCGCGCCCCAGCACTCCTCGGGCCGGGGGGTAGGTACGCTGCGGCACGGCCAGGGACACGGCTGAAACGTACGAGAAATTGTCACGTCATTATCAGTTTCAGGTGATAATGCAAGAATTCTGCAAGAATACGTTTTGCTGGGTACGGCCGCAGTGTCAGATATTCTGTTTCCAAGTAAGGCACAAAACTGCCGTATTTTATCTAGAAGGGTAGTTAAGTAAAAGTAAAACACTGGATGAACATAACATAAAACGATTGGAATGACGTTTCGATAAGAAACGTGTGCAGTGCATTGCCATTGTGCCACTTAGGAATTTATTTATATAGGTGACCCTGAAGCTATAACTGTCTGAAGTAAAGCCATATATTAGGCGAGAATACTTCATCCACTCAAACATATCATATCTTGTTTCCTTGGTGTATGGCGTCCATCGAAAAAAATGGGTTTAAATCTCGTTGATGGCGTCCTTTCTGAGCGCAGCTTTATTTGGGAATTCTCATTGGTACTTAGAATCATTTCGACTAATAAGGGCGCAAAGACGTTGAGCCCATTGCTGTCTGGGCACCAAATATAAAATATAACCTTACTAACGAGTCCTTCAATTTGTTTGATACTATTTCCATTAGTATCGTTTTATTCATGCAAGCACAACTATTTTGCTACCAAGACTGAAAGTAACAGATAGTGAAAAGTTCCAGTTTGTAACTTTTGATTTAGAGCAAAAAAAGTTCACTGTTACACGTAAAGTACATTTACTTACAGGCTCCAGCCTAACGACATGTCATGCAGTGACCGTTTCGTGTGGAGTTCGATATCTGCGCTATCTGATGGAACACGGTTGTCGCTTAAATAATGCCCTCACCAACACTTAACTAATAAATAACTGACGACCGATTACACAGACTTGCCAGGAGTGCCCAACATTTCAGGGTGGCTATTGCCAACCCCTGGTATTATTATTACATTCTTTTACTTTATTGCAAAATTACAAATTTAGGTACGAGAGGAAAAATGTAAGTCATGTGCGGAATTCGAACCCACGTCCATCCTTCCAACTTACATTGTAATTTGTACTACAAACAAGACTAATTTTTTTTATACCTGAAAGGTTAGCCTTTGACTACTACCTCACCTGATGGTAAGTGATGATGTGGTTGAAGGTTTCGTTCAGGCTATCTTAGAATTACTGGCTCTTATAGACCGCTGCCGCAACACACCATTAGGTGCTTGGCGACAGATTTCCTACTTAAGGGTCTTCCGAATGCGCGCTTGGCTAGCTACCACCCTCAAGGAGAAAATCAGTCGCCAAGGTCCTAACAGTGTGTTCCGGTAGCAGTCCTTTAGAGCCAGTAAAATTACAGGCACATGAAATTCAACGACTGTATGTATGGGCGTCGGGCGCAATACATTTCGTCACTTGTGACGAAATGCGATACACATGCTATAGACAGAGATTTCAGGTGAGCCCACGAGGGGGTAATCTGTGGGTGAGCCTCACGCTTGTTTCGTCACAATAACATAGAAAAAATATTCAAAAAAATAAAGTACAAAAGATAATCAACATTTGAAATTTTATGGAAGCATAATTCCTCTTTCTTTGGTTAAATCTGGGTGTCCCAGCCCAGGTTATGGACAGCCGCGATAATTAATAATTCAATATGAGTTCCACACAATTATTTACGTAATGCCATTGCGTTGTCACACGATATAATGCTCTTATTAAATAAATAAACAGGCCATAGTAACGTATTCAGGACAACTGGAAAATATTGTTTGATTTTAAACTTTTTAAATTCCTACACGTAATTAAGTAGAACCTACTTCTTAAATGTGTTTTACGCTTTCATTTCCGTATGTAAGTATATGGGAACAATAGTCTTCCGTACTTAGAAGGTACGGAAACGAAGGGCTCTGTCGTCTGCTTGTTTGTCTATCCTTCCGTATGCCACAAACCTGAAATTTAGCTGTATTTTGCAAATTATTGGAGCACAAAATTTTATGCCCCGGGCGGGAATCGAACCACCTGGGCACGCTATTTCTAGCCGAAATTTCGTGCTCCAATTGTATTACTTTAACCGTCATAGGGGACGGTGCGCGGCCATCAACCAGACTACTAGACTTCATCTGATCGAAAGAAGTGTTTAATCAAACACTTAACTCTCGGAATAATGTCGCTGCCCTTCTATATTTCTAAATATGATTACATGCGAAAATTATATAAAAAAAAATATTGGAGCACAAAATTTTGTGCCCCGGGCGGGAGTCAAACTCGCGTCCTCCGCGCCAGATACCAAAACCTTCATTGTTGCATGCTCCGCGGATTACAATAAAAAAATTCAGAGAGAGGAAAAATTATAGTCATGTGCGGGATTCGAACCAGCACCATCCATCCCTATAGCCGGGCCATGCTCTTTCCTCTGGTTCTAATTTTGTAATGTAATCCGCGGAGCATATGTGTCATTGCAAAAATAAAAATATTTAAATTATAGGCTACTATAGATGTCGCTCCATTCCCAAACGATGGTTAAAGAACAAGAGGAAAAAACAGTTGTCATGTTGGCTTAGTGGTTAGGTTAGGCCCAGGCTATAGGGGAGGACGGCGCGGGTTCTAATCCTGCACAAGACTAGAATTTTTCCTCCCGTTGTAATTTTGTAAACAGATATTAAATTTAAATTTTCCAATTTTCTAAATATGATTGCAAGAACAAGCACTATCTCGTGCTAAGCGAAAATCACTTTTACAAATTATTAGAGTAGAGCAGAAAATTTTGTAACGTCAGCGTCCTGTAAGAAATATGAACAGTGAGCTGAATCATAAATTTATTTTTGTACGATGAACGGTATGGTAGAGTTGAGTAGAGTATAGATAATGGATGAAATAAATAAATAGGGGCTTTCAATGTCGCCTGACTTTTGGCACAGATAAAATATTTGGTGCCGACCCTTTTCCTTGAACTGTATAACTGTACTTTTATTTTATGTTATTGTGACGTAACAAGCACGAAGCCTAACTGATGTTGAGCGGTAACCTCTGCCCATAACAGATGCATTACAAATGATGAATCTCACTGCGCCCGTCACCCTGACAAGTACAGCTGTTGAGTATCATGTGCATGTAATTTTACTGGCTCTTAAGGACTGCTGCTGGATCACACTGTTAGGTGCTTGGCGACAGATTTTCTACTGAGGGTAGTATCTAGCCAGGCGAGCATTCGCAAAATTCCCATCCACCATGCGGTGAAGCTCAAACCGGCGATGGTTATCGAACCATGGACCTGCGGCACCGCAGTCCATAGCTATAACTGCTCGACTATCATTGCTTCAATTCTTTTACCTGCATATGAGAAACGTAAGTTTAATATAGTCGTTACAAAACTTCCCTGAGTACGTCCACGTTACATTAACGGTGCTTGTGTACAATTGCGGATGATGGCGTGTCGCTACAAATTAAACTTTCCATAAAGTTAGTTACGTTTTTCGATAAGCTATCGTATGTCCTCGACTGTCGCTGTAAACAATAGGCTTTATTTTATTTTAGTTGGTAATTTATAAACATTGTATCTAAGGTCATAGGAAATTCATGTTGGATTAAGTACGTAATTCATAATATGCAATTCGTAATAGGTAACTTAATAGGATATTATGTGGTCATGAGAATTTCTTGTTAGTATAGGCAATTTATAAAATTATTGTCTTTAGCCAATTTTTTGTTGCTAAAGTATTGCGTTATCAAGTACAATACATAGCTACCTAACAACAAGACCGAAAAAAATTAGAATAAAACAAACGCATATATTTGCTTTTTATTTACTATGCCTACGCTAAATACGCATAAATACGCATCCATAAAAGGGTAGGGTGATCCCGTTTTTGCCTCTTATAGATATTAATTTTCATAGGCTAAATATTAACATTTAGGGCCTGTTTTAGATTGTTCGAGTAAGTTCCGGTTTTACTATCCAGAACATATTTAATAAATAAAACACTATCTTTGCGCTTCACAGTCATCGATTTTGCCTATCCATCGGTTAAAGCTTGAAACGCGCTGCATGTTAACTGTCATTTTTATCATTTAGTTATTTTATGTGTTGCATAGCAACTCGAATCTTTATTAGGACATTCTGAAACGATACATCTGTTTTAGTTACTTTATTCCTCCATTCCATGAACCCGTAAGGGCTCAACTAAGTAATTGAGGGTACGCGCAAACCAACGCGATCAGCTGCGTCCGCGGTAGTGTACAAGGTAAACCAACATAAAAGCAGTCAAAAAATCAACATAAAAAGAGAAATAAATATAGCCTATCGCCAGCTATATTTATTTCTCATTTTATGTTGTTTTTTTGTGCGTACTGTTACATTAACAGTACGCTCAAATAACAAGGGTATACGCCTAATAAAAATATAGATGATATTAACTGCTCGCCACATTTAACACTACGGACGTAGCTGAATGCTTTGGGTTGCGCGTACCTTTAGTAAGAGTCCGAAACGCAACATTTTTACCTTAAGGTGCAAAACTACAAAGGTTCACACTTATTGTTTCTGTCTGTGGTATCTGGCCATAAATATTTGGTAGGTATTAGATTCTTTGATTATGTATGGATACCAATATTTGTAATTTATTTCTAGTAAAAAATATCAAATTAAATCGCAAAAATAACAGAATCCCTATGAATGGGCGGTGCCAATCAATAATTCGTATACTATAATCGTATAAATCACAGCAATAATGTGAAGCTCGGAACTCGAAACGATTGCGACGCGCGAACAAAAGAAATGGGGGCACACATTTTCTCCACAACGGCGAACAACAAAATTAATGTTCCGCACACTCTGCCACCAATAAAAATGGCTGCCGAAATGCCATCTCCCAAATGAGGTAAATAAAAAACAAAATGCCACGCCGGCATTTACAAGCAAAGATAACTCGAACCTATTCGACACAAGTAATAACATTTAATAAGTTTGATAAAGATCTATTCATCACTAATGCTCTTGATTTTGATTATAAAACTGTGTTTGAATGAACGAAAGGAATGAACGATGAATTATAAATGACACGTTAGCGTAATGACGCTTTGTTTTAATGAAAATAATATTTTGAGGGTGGCTTTGTGTGTTTAAGGAATACAATTATCTATATTGTGTGAGATTATCTGTGATATTATGTTGATAGATAGGAAACTTTTTTATTTAAGTGAACTTTAATTTGATTTTATGGGGCAATAGAATCTCCATTATTTTTGTTAGTATGTTGTTCCGATGTATTGATATTGATGGTAAAGACTAAAAACGTGTGCCTGAATAAATAACCTGTCAAATATATTTATGGAATCCAATACGCACGTACGAGTATTAATTTCCACTTGGTTACAATCACAATACCTGCTATATAATTACAAAATTTTATAATTTCCTAACCTCTGTTGTTTTGACTTGCAAATAGATATAGGTAGGTATCTACTTAATATTTTTTTATATTTTTGGTTATGTGATTTCACGGAACAAGCACGCGGCTCACCTTAAGCGGTAACTTGCGCCTACAGAGTACAGATGCATTTCATCACTACTGACAAACTGCACTGCACCCATCACGCTAAGACCTATAGTTGTTGAGTCTTATATGCCTGTAATTTAATTGACTCTGAAGGACTACTGCCGGAACACACTATTAAGTGCTTGGCGCTAGATTCTCTACTCGAGGGTGACAGCTAGCCAAGTGAGCATTCGCAAAATGCCCTACCATCATGTGGTGAAGCTCAAGCCGCCCCGGTGGGTATCGAACCATGGAACAGCGGCACTGCAGTCCATAGCTATAACCACTCGGCTATATCATTATTTTTTTATTAAGTACCCGCGAACTTAATAACCATATGGCAAAAAATTAAAAATGTTTTCATTCTTTTATTCTGTATGCCAAGCTGTTGCCTATTGTGTAATATTTAAAGTCCACACTGAAACGAAAACGATTTAGGTACCATCTGGCGAGTGCGCCGAATAACCTAGATTTTTGTAGGTCGGATAATTTTTATTACTTTTTTAAAACAGCTATTACATTTTTTCTCTTTAGTTTTTTTAACGTCACTGTTTTTTCTTTAATATCAATTTTATAGGTTGACAGTTTGTCAAAGAAAATATAATAGAATGTAGGTACTATAATAGGAGGCTTCTGATGGAACGATAAATGGAACCAATTACTTTATTCTCTCTTGTCGTTTGAGAGAGTCCCAATATTAAAAGTTTGACTGATTGCTTATTAAGTAATTGTTTTTACGATGTGTAGTTCATTAAAGTTTGAAGTAAATCTTTGTAAATTAACTTTTTCTAATATTTGCACGTCACCAAACAATATAATAATAATAATAAATAAATAAATAATTTATTTCAAAAAAAAAGTTTTACATGATGTTGCAGTAAGGAATACATAATATTTACATAGAACTACGTATAAGAACAACAAGAAACAATGTATAGGTACGTTATGCAGGGCACAAGTAAGCTTCAAGACGCAAGCCGCACCAACCGCCGCGCGCCGTTAAGAAACACTACCCTCAGAACTAAGAAAAATCTTGTGTCTCAGAGAATAGGCCCCCCACTGACAGCTAGTAAAACAGTAAGCGTCCCGAAACCATTTACATAGGTGTGATATACACTTCTTAAATCTGCTTACAATGTGCACCCTAGCGATCTCATTATACATCTTAAGTGATCCTACCGCGACGGATCCTGATGCCCTGTATAGGTTTTCACCTGAGTTTGGGCATCAACAATTTTAACATTTGGATTCACCTCTGTCACACAGTGTGAGACGAGGAAATATTATTTATATTATTTATTTAAGACCATATTAAATGTATGACTGTATTCTTGCAAATAAAATATTGATTGATTGATCGATTGATGGAGATAACGATGATGATTGCTATTAAGTAGTAGATGTAATGCAGTTATTTTTATTCGAATCACACTCTTTTAATTTCCATCCGTTCGAAGACTCGTTTACATACACATACTAGCGACACGTTTGAAAAATTGCTTGTGTTTATTTTGCATACCGCGCTTTCCTAGAGGAAATAAATACTCGTCTCTAATCATGATCAAGAGTATCCTCCAGACTCTCTTCGAGTAAGACAAAGTTAGCCCCAAATTTAATGTTGTTTCAGTAGTATAACTTTAAGACTTTTGCGACCTAAACACATAGTTATAAGTATATTTAACGTACTTAACTGCGATAAAAAAATGTATATTATTTACCTCGACCACAGAACAACAAGGACCCTCGATCAAGTAGCATTCACTGTGCAAGTGACATTGTTGCACTGGTCGTGGTCACGAGTCTTCATACAACCATAGAACATAAATAATAATACTACGTAACACAACATCCACAGGTTTTAGATAATATACATATTCGTGGTACATGTTTATATAGAGTTTAAGTACCGTTAAGTACGTAAGTATATTGTTTATGTAGAAAGTGGTAAGAAGTAAACGTATTTAGTAGTGACAGTGAAAAGGAAAATAAGACAAATGTTTAGACAAATTATCTACCTAAATAGCTTTCTCTTTCTTTATATACCGAACTCGGTAGCACTTGACCACTATCTCACCTGACGTTAAGTGATGATGCGATCGATGATGGAGCGCGCTTACCAAGAAACCTTCTCATTCAGAAGTTCATATCCTTAGATATATTTCATTTCCATCTATTCCAATCTCTATCAATTATAAATATATCTATCTCTATCAATTCTATCTATAGATTACTGGCAAGATAATCTATTTACGAGTCAAGTACCCGCTATACAGACAACACTGCAGACAATTAATATCAAACGACAGTATTGTCTGTCTGTCTGCCCGTCACGTTTGTAATTAACTTCCCTATGTTGGCACCTCTCAGGGGACTCCGCGACCCCCAGGGAACTACGTATTGTGATTCCTATTTGGTTACTTAACATTTGTACGCAAAATTGTTTTAGTCGTCTATTCAGTTTAAATTGAATGTTTTTTACATAGAGCCATTTGAGTTTGTGTGTGTACATTGCTATTTTTTTTGTTGCGTACTGGAACTTTTAGTAACTTAAAGCTGCACTAGGTGCTTATTATCACAAGACCTTTTTTATGCACGAGATAATAATGGAACATGCACGACCACTTAATTATTAACACCTTGGCACCCGCGTGGACGATGTCGTCCATTTATGAATGAAATTATTTTGTCCTCATTATCTATGATGCGCTTGGATTAAGCGGTAACATCTTCCTATAACATTAGATGAGATGCATTTCGTTACAAATGACGAATTATAACTACTGCGCCCTTCATCCTGAGACATACATTTGGTGGCGAAGACTGCTGCCGGAACACACCATAAGGTGCTTGGTAACAGTATTTCTTCTTGAGGGTGGTAGCCAGACGAAAATCCACAAAATGAAATGAAATGAAGTTTATTCCATCATCACACAACATTACAAAACTTCGCACAATTAAATTGAATTAGACAATTAAACAACAATGAATTGCATTGTTGCGTGATGCTAGAAAGAGTCCCGTCTCAGCATGTGCCAGGTTCAAGAATGACCCTAAGCTCTGGTTTTCTGACGGCACTCCCGACCAACATCACGAACGTGCATGACATAAAATAACAAAAACAATAAATAACATAAACAAAACTATAAATAAAAATACATATATACTTATATAAACACATAAAACATTTACTGACTTTTACTAACAATTATCATTGTGAACTCACATTTGTGATTTATCTGTGGCATTCATAATCTATGCGTTGCAGACATGGCATCACTAGCTGCCATAGAGAGAAAAAAAATACGTATGCCGCGTAGACAGGTATGCCTACGTGTCGTCACGTTGATATTATTTGCCACGTATTATAGATTAATTTCAAGAAAATAGGTTATTTCATAACATAGTGTGCAAATAGATACACCATTTTGTAATTTTTATTAATATTTCCTTACCTAATATTTGGTTAGACAATAGAACAACTGAAACTCACTTATAAAATGGAGAAGCAATGTGCATTAGCAAAAAGTGTAGTGTTGTGGTATTGATATCCGTCCCATATGACATCAAGGCAATGTGGAGTGGCGGTGTGGAACGACCATGGACCTGCAGTACGGCAGTCTATTACCACTCGGCTATGATTGCTTCAAAACAACTAAACTACTTTACTAATTTTACATAGTATATTTGGCTATCGTTTGTTCTACATTAAAATAAAATAAAATAATTTATTTCGGACACAAAATCCATAGCAGTGTTAGTACATTGTATCAAAACTAAGTTAGGAAACTAAAAACTCAAAATTATATAATAAATACATTATTTAATTTTTAATTATTTCTACCCGTGACTATGCCAACCCAATGCTTTTGGATTGGGCAGTCCAGCCGGGCAGCAATCATTTTCAAAATACTGTTGGAACTACCACGCAGGCGATGGGACGTTGAGGCAACCTTTAAAAATGAGTGCATATGTACTAATCTTATATTATATACCATACTTATAAATGAGTCAAAAATCACGTTACTTCCCTAACGATTTTCACTATCTGCAGCAAATAAAATAGGAAGATTACGAATTTTAAAATTATTTTTGTAATGTTCACCGACCCAAAAACTACAACAAATTTCTTCAAACACTGTCTCATAATCATAACCTAACAAACCCGACGAAAGCTGCAAACAATAAAAGAAAACATCTCACGTCTTCGCGTCCCATAATCACTTTACGTGACTCAAACAAACTTTTCTCAAGAATTCCACGTAACAAGACCATGTGATTTATATCGAGTATTATACTAACATCAAGTGGTGCAATTGAATCGTCTGCCTCTATCCCTGTAAAGTATCTATTACGTACGTGCCTGGGGTACCAAGTGGTACCGATACTGAATACTTTTAAAGGAGAGCGCAGATTTTTTCTCTAATGTTCACCCTGAGAATTAAAGCTATGGCACGCTACGGGTTTACTTTAGTAAACTGTTTATTTATGTATGACAGTTTTTTTGGTATCTGATTCTGAAGAATCAGATGCATTTCGTCACAAAGTAACTAATGCCTTTCCCCTGACAATTAGGAGGGCCCGATTGTTTGTACGATTGTACCCAGAGTCAATTGTATGATTTTTAAGAAAAGCACGTAGGTATATCAGCTCGATACATGTGTACAACTCATTGCCAAGTCACATTATGGATATAATAAATAATACGACACTTAAAACGACTCTAAAACGGTGACTTATTGATCATGTTTTTAAAAATTACAATGATTTTGTGAATACGGATAAGTCAGCTGACATTAACGATTGATACATATATGACAATAATATTATGTGTGTAACTGTGACATGTACCTTTTATTGATTTAAAATCACGTAATTACGTTGAATTTTTTTTAAAACTTACTGTACTGACTGTTTGAATTATATAATAAATTTCATGTATATTTATAATGATTGATAACAAATGTAAAATTAAAAGTTCAGTTGTGAAAGTCGTTCGATATACATAATCACTATATTAAGAGTCATTTAACAATAAGATTATTGATGTGTTCATATAACTATAATTAATATTGAATACTCGATGTGGGCAAACTGATTCTTATTCTTTTTTTTAAATTAGATTATGCCGTAAGATCTGGCAGACCGTACATCGTATAGGCATCGTATAGTTTTATCAGTTGACAATAAATATTTCTTTATTGTCAACTGATTCTGATTCCTGTCACCTTGCCTGCCCTATCACCTTGTTAAAATCTGTGTGTACCTGTGAAAGTCGTAAGAGGCGACTAAGGTAAAATACCGGAAAGTTATCAATAGCGCCTTAAATGGAAACGATATCTTATACTGCGATCCCCAAGACGCCTGCCCAGCGTGGGGATTATGACAAACCCTTCCGAAATGGGGGAGGCTGTGTTCAGCAGTGGACAATCAAGCTGATACACCGTACTAATATAATTTTCAGTTAGTATACCTTTCAAATATAGTTCCTGAACTAAACAGATAGAAATAGTTACAGCTTTTGCACGTTACGCATTTCGAATAACATTCGAAATATTTCAGAGCTTTTGACAAGAATTGAATCTTATTTTATAGCTCTGTGAGTACTCATTATAAAAAACATGTAAGTTACATGATTTTTATTAAGTATTTAGGCTGCGGGGCCTCAATATTTAGATTCTACAATATAAAATCCTGAGGGGACACATGGGTGATCCTATTTTAAAACACGGTGAAGTATAAGACCCTGCACCTTCACGGTGAATGGATTCTGAAAAAAACATTACCTCACCAGCACGCAATGGACGGTTTTGGTGTTCAAAACTGCGCGCTTGATAAAAGTGATCAACGAATCAATTGCAGTGACTTTATTATCTTTCAATTGGTTTATACCTTGAATGAGTAATTGTTTTAATATGGAATGTTTGTATTTTAATTTAGGTTATGTATGGTCTTAAACATCATTTAACGTTGTTTTTCTAGCTGGTGGAAGTGAAAGTTGTATGTTTAACACAAGGGCAAATTATTCCAAATTGTCTCCTCAATCGTCAAAGTAATTGTCTCCTCAATGGTATCAATGGTTTCAGACAGCACTCACACCAAAAAAAATCTTTGCTGCCAAGCGAAAAACACAAGTTTTCACCTCATTTCAGCGAGGTAAATGCGCTAGGTGCGGAAAAACAGCTAGTGCTACTTTTTTATACCACTAAGTATAAAAAAACGCGCTTTTTGAAGAACCCCATGCTGTACTCTATCGGGAAAACCACGGCGGGGAGCTCATTCCACAATCAGACTGTGGAATGAGCTGTTGTAAAGCTTCGAATTTAAAAAAACTTTACCTCCCTAGCACCTAGATCTTGTGAAGTGAACATAACTATTTACTACCTGCGGCTACTGTGGACCTACTCTGACATAAACAAGAGTAGTGAACTTGATCCCCATTATTGTAAGTATTAAAGGGTCTAAATATGATGTTTTAATTTAATGGATTGTCCGAGGATTACCTAGAACGTGGCCGGGAGCGGTGTTTATTTGTTGACGATGTTTGCACGGGCCACGTGCCGGGTAGGGCTGGCTCAACGAAACTTAATAGATCCTACATATATTTTTTATGATATAATTAAAATGACGTAGCGGACCCGGTCCCCTTACCTGGTAGATACGAGTAAGCGTGACGCTTGTCTATTACAGTTCTAATACAACCATAGAGATATAAATTGCTTTCTCTTTTCTGTGAATACAATCATCCTGCTTGACACTGCACTGTCCAGTGCCCTTCATGCATAAACGCAGTACCTATATACACGCTACGGCTCCGAGACAGGTTCACCTTGTAGTAGGACGTATCAAAATAGGCTCTAGCTATAGATCAAAAGGCCTACCACCTAATAAAAAATGAGGTATTGATTTTTATATAATTAGTAAAGGTAGGAATATCAATTTTAGGACTATTTCAACATTCACTGAACAACGTACAACTCGTTGAACGCCACGCCTCAATATAATTTGCACCCATCGCACTGGTTCCCCGCGATCTATGAATAATATTTATCCGTAGACCGCAATCCTTACAATGTCGACGGTCCATGTAATGAGCATTCCTGCACTACGTCTTTTGAGTTGTAGTAGACACTCAGGAACAATTTCTTTCACATCGTGTAACATCGGTTCGTATAGTGAGCAAATTCCGAATCTACATACTTAAATCTGGATATAATATCATTGTCAATGACGGTAGCAGGCTAGACTTAGAACGGGCACTAGTTTTCAGGGCTTTCTGCTTGAAACACAGACCTCAAAAATATCAGTATTTCTCTCCAAAACCTAGTAGTATGTAAACCAAGATTGAGCAAACTGCTGTGGTAAGAATGACAACATTGGCAACCCTGTAATTATAACGACGGTCAGACAGTCACAATTGGACACTCATAACAGTTGTTGTATTGCGACACAAGCAGACAATCAATTCTCCTCGTATAAGTGGAGAGCCCTTCCAGCGCTGGTAGTAAGCGGATTGACTAGCCACCGTGAACGTACTAAGGGAAAAAGTTTGGGGGAACTTCAAATTACATTTAGTTTGTTGTTTTTATATTAATTTTATATTTATTTGAATCTGCTGATAGGCTAGACCTAGCCTACTAACTCATCTGATGGTAGGTGGTGAAGATGTTGTTCCGGCTAACCTAGAATACTGCCTTTCAAGGAGCAATGTTTGTAATTCAATATTATCTAGGTAGTAGTAGCAGCGTAGTTTTCCTTGTCATTCGTTACTGATCAACTATGTTAATAGTGTCCGTTGTGGTCACTACTCGGATGGGTGACAGCTAGTGGTATTTACTACTGAGCGCTTAAATACTGCGCACGGCACGTTAAGCTGTTGGCCCGTATTTTGTCTTAGGACAATAATAAATAATTCTCGCCAAGCTAGCTAACACTCTCAAGAAGAAAATCAACTGCCTAATTTCATATGTCACAAATATAGGCTGAAATCTATACTTTAAAAAATTGCCAGCGGAAAAGTTTGGATCATAAATAAAAATTAAATATTCTTCAATGTTTATACGTCAGATTTACGAAAACATATTGCTACTTAGGTATGCTGAGTTAAACGTATTTTCAGAATATTTGTTTATCAGAATATCAGACGCCAAGTACATAACGATAATTTCCGGAACTCATCATTAAGACCTAGTTCACATTTTAGTTTAAGCCTGTTTGCCAGCCTCAGCTTAATCACAACTTAACATCTGATAATATTATGGCCTATAAGCAATAAAAATAGTAGTAAAATCATCGGATACTTATATAGTTAAATAATTTATATACATATACATACAGCAAATTTAGAGTGAAAATATGATACAAATAAAAACCATATTTTCTACGGGTAGAAGGGAAAAGCCCCCTCCCCCCTAACTCAAATCCTAACTACCACCACGTTTCTTACCGCACCCGACCCAGCTGATGGGATCCGATTAGCGATTACAATTTAATCTCGATTTTGATTTGATAGTCCGTTGTGATATTAATTGTTTGTAATACGATTGAAACGGTCTGCTGAATTGAGATTTATTTTACGGATATAGATTTTATTGGTGTATCCAAAATATAATTCAAAGCGGTAATATGAAGTTACAATAACTTCATGCTTAAAACCTTGCCAACTGCAAAAATAAAACACATGATTTTCTGTACGTTAAGCCGGTTACGAAAAATACAAATATGTTTTTATCGTTACTTAATTTGTTTTTTTTTACTGCTTGGCGTATGAGTATCAAATATTTGAAAATATGATTGCATATAAATATTTAAAACATTATCTATTATTAAAAATGAAATGACTTCAATGAACTTGGATTAGTGATTTGAAATAAAGATTACACAAGCCATAAATTTACAAATTATTGGAGTACAAAATTTTGTACTCCAATAATTTGTAAATTTATGATTTTCGTTTAGTACGCGGTAGTGCTTGTAATCATAATATTTAGAAATTACACAAGCCTTCAATAAAGGTAGAGCAGCAAGTCGTTTTGAAGTAAAATTAAAGAGAAGGAAAATTCAAGTTGCATGTGAAAAATATTTTGATTAAGAAATCATACTACAAAGTTTGTGATTACTTAAACGACAAAGATGCTTGGAAAGTTCCGCCTCTGCCAAGCTATCACCTGTCACCTACGTAATTTAAACAAAAAAATGTTATAATCGTATTATATTGTATATAACACATTGTTAAAAGATGTTTAAAAGAATGGCCCCGAGTTTGTTGCCCGTTCTTCTCGCAGTGGCTCTATAATTTTTTTTGCTGAACGTGGCAGTACAATGTAGAATATTTCAATATTAAAATTTGTAATTGACTTTCATAAGAGCGTCGTAGACGCCTAAATTGAATAAATGATTTTGAATTTGAAGAATAGTCGAGATAAGTAGCTTCTTGAACAACAAAATGAACTGAAGTCCCATCATTAATTAAGTTCACAAATTGACAAGCCCACGTCGTAATAGAATAATTACTTGTAACGCTGGCAACCCTGCTTTGAAGGGATTATGTCGGGCTCTTCGCGCACGTTAATTACTATGGCGCAAGAGCCAACGGCCATATTAATCCAAGTATTTACTTGTAGGACTATATTGTGCTGTTGTACAAAATTGAGATCATTTAAACAAAATTTATAGAGCATCGGAAGAGTATTTTAAAGAACTGTCAATAAACCAAGAATCCGTAATATCATATTGCTTTGATTATATTGATTTTCAGCCAATGTGGGTTGATTGCAACCAAATCAACTTTTATGTACATAATGTCGTCAGTCCACCTATAGGCGGCCTACCAACTCTACCTCTTCCGGTGTAATGTGGTAACCATTTCAGTACCTTTATACTCCATCGGTTATTAGTTCGTCGAGCAATGGGGCCCGACCATTGCCACTTCAACTTGTAAATTCTGAAAACCATATCGGTGACTTTGATTCTTTGGTTAATATCCATGTTCAGATTTTATCGCAAAGAAACCCCGAGCAATAAGTATACGTACGCTGCATTTGCGGTGAATAAATTAAAAGGAATTATAATAATGTGCGTGTAGGCTTCTTTTAGGCATGTTATATTGGTTCCATAAATGTTCGACTTTTTAAGTTACCAAACAATGTGAAGTCACGGTATCGGCTGATGGCTCTTGCGCTAATCTTTTCAATACAATCCAACGCCTGTTTACTTACAGCCTTTTCACGTCACGTAAATAACGTAAACAACTTATGAGTGTTACAATCCCGTGATATTGAGAGAAATGGAACGGAAATCTTCAAAGCAATTGCTAAGTACTTTGTAGAAATATATGGTGTATAATTAAATAATGTATACCATTAGGCCAGCGCTTAATTTTTAATGTGATGGAACATGAAATTTACTGGCTGATATAAATTAAATTTATAATTATAAAGTAGATAATTAATAATACATAAACACTTCAATACCAACACCTTTTTTTCCCGATCAGCCTTCGACCATAGTCTCATCTGATGGTAAGTGATGGTTTGGTCGAAGGTAGTAAACATGTATTACTTTGGAAACTAGCTCTCTAATAGAGCTGCCGCTATACAACGGCAGGAGCTTGGCGACAGTTTTTATACTTGAGTTAAGCTAAGGAGCTAGTCAAGCGGACATTAGTAAAATCTTCCTTACTGTAACAGCCGGATCGTCCACTGCTGAACACAGCCTCCCCTATTACGGAGGTATTTGCCCTAATCCCCACGCTTGTCAGGCGTCTTGGGGATCGCAGTGTAAGTTGGGAGGTCTTTAGAAGGCGCTGCTGCCCACCTTCCAGTATTTTTCCCTTAGTCGCCTCTTACGACATCCACGGGATGATATAGGGAGGTGCAATTCTAACCCGGCACCCCACGGGGCAGTCTATCTTCCATAACACCCACTCAAATTTTAATCACTTAAACCTACAAAATATCAGGTAGGCACCTATGGCCGGTTATTGACAATTGGTCCCATAGCACAGATTTGCCAATCGGACCCATTCCACGGAACCTAAAAAAATATTGACGAAATGTCTGTGGTGTCCTCACCTACCCTTTCAAGAATATACAGACGCGATGGTATTTTTATATAGTAAAGTATTTTTATGTGTTCTATGATATTAAGCCGACTTGAACTATTGATAAAATGCGATAAATTGTACCTATCCTCATAGTTGCTATTTCGCTCTGAGTATAATAAGTTAACTAAAAACATATCTACTAAGTAATTCATATGCATTAACTACTTTGTAGGTATGGAACAAGATTTGAGAGCATCCTGAAGTAAGTAAATACTTTTTGTTGAATAATTATTTAATTCTATATACGTAGGTATACTGTTGGCGGAAAAGATTGATAAGTAATACAATTTTTTTATCGCAAAATATTATTCATCTCTCCAAGCATTATTGCTTGCAAAAGTCTAAAAGCAACACACCAACTGCATCTCTTACAAAAAAACTGGATGATTACAGGCTCGTGACGTAAGCCTTTGTCATGGCAACGCTTTTCACGCTTTATTCAACGGTCAATAGATAAAAAGAGAAAAGCCAGCGTAAACCGGGAAAGTTTGGACTAAAACGTAAATCCCCAATTAATTGGTCCTCGTCGACCCGATCGGTACTAAATTAAACATTTTCTCTTATTTAAAACCGAAATGAAGTTCATTTGAATTCGGCGTGCCAGTAATTACACAGTTTACGATGTGCGAAAGCCTCGAGCGGCAGCGGCCATTTTGTTAAAATGGCGGCACTTTGTCCCTGGAGGAAAAAGCGGACACTGTCTGAACTTAAATAGCGTAAGTTTGAAACTGAATAAAATTAATCAATGCATTAATTACTCAAGTTTTTTTTTATGCCATTCTGTTACCTTTTATTATAAAGCCCCTTAAGGGAAAAGAAATGTATAGAAGTCAATAGTGCGGGTAGATTTCAATTTATTGAATGCGTCATATCAGTGATCAATCATTATTTTTTAGTTATTGAGGAAATGAAAAGTATGTGTCATTACTTCACTTGGCAAAAATATAGTAATGTCAACGAGCGTATTTTTAAACATTATGCAGTTGTAGATGCGGAGGTATAAGTTCAACTTCCTCATATATTTCTTACAAATCTGATTGTTGCAGAAAATCGAATCAAAGTATCTTATGCCCTTATCCAAAACAAAAGCAATATTATATATCCAGTTATATCAAAATCAACTTAGCCGCTTCAATTGTGAATATTTTAAATTTAAATAAACATGAAAATATACTTTGGACATAAATTGTTATTGTGAAAGGTGTAAAAATTGACGTCCGTAATTATTGACATTGTACCATTTGAATTGTGTTGTATTACTTATGACACCTAACTAATATAATCGCATTAATTTGACAATTTCATTATTTTTTTTTTCTTATTAAGATAAGTACACTTATTTCGTTTAGTTAATTAATGAATATTAAGTAAATAATTGAATTATAATGATTAAATTATGTAATGTAAAACAATTAATAAATTAAATCGTTAATATGTATAATTTAGAAGCATTTAAAAATTTATAGGTCTTTTTGAACATGTTGCACACCTCTTTATGAGGTAGATTGTATATGGTAAATTTTAACTTTAAGAGCTTTGTACAACCTACAGTCGTATGCAATAAATGAATTTGAATTTGAATTTGTAACACATACGTTTGCACGTTACCTCGCATTTATAATAATAGTGTGAAGTGCGTACTGATATGATGCTATTTGCCATTATGAAATATAGAATAATTGACTATTTCTAGTTTTTTACAGACATATTGCCAGAGTTCCAAAGCCGTTGTTTGATTCATATAGTTTTCACAAGACATGCACAAAAAATAATTAAAAAATGTATATTATTTTCATTCCCACAACTTGCATGAATATTTTAAAAATATGGTTAGCAATTCTTAAACTATATATGGTTTTCAGTGAATAGGAACTTGGACTACGTATTGATTTCATGAAATACCATGGGAGTACATGCCATCGTTTTGATATGATTAATAAGGTAGGTTTGTAATTAAACTAAATTTACTTGAGTACTTGAGTACCTATGTAAAATCCAACCAAAGATAACCAAATTAACCCGTAATATTAACTCAATACTTATTTCAGTTTAACTATTGTAATGATAGTAGAATAAGGTAAAAATCCATTTCTCTTTAGTTCATTTTTTACTTTTGTACAAGTTAGCAAGTCACGCAAAGAGGTTTCATCGTTATTGACCTTATGGTTTGTTTCTAAATATGTTTATTTTTAACTCTGCAGTCAAGTTTTCAGTTTGATTATGTTGTAACTTATAATGCAATTACTTTACAAATCTATAATTAAATTCTGACATCAATCACAGTCCAGTTAATAACAAATAATTGTTGTTAGGTAGTTTAGTTATATTGAGCATATACGAACGCACCAGGTACCTACCTAATTTTCAACTACATAAACGAAACCTCCTGAATGAAATCTAATCACCACGATTACAGGAAGCGGCGAAGGTGATTGGAAAAATTTTCCTCTTCCAACTTTTTAAATTGGTTCCCAACTCTAGCTCCGTTTGCTTCGAAAGCTCAGAAAATTCCGAACGAAGTGGATAATGCGATTCCCTCAATACTTGGGTATTAGATTGCATCTTTAAAAACGTTTACGTAAGTTATAAAAGGATTTTCACTTATTTTATTTGTGGGAGGGCAACGGGTTCTGTGATTTATTTTATTGTGAAATGTTGTGGTTTCTTCTTCGTAGTATTTGTTTAATTGTTAAAACGGGTGCTTCTTGATGATGATTGATTGCTTGACATGATCAAGTTAACATTTGATTTGATTGTTGCTACAAATATATATGTAAGGCTTGATACAACCTGTTCCAGAAAAAGTTTTCAGTACTTGTCATCCCCATAGCTTAATTTTATTTATTTACAATGTTTTCATGAAGAATAGTCTTTCGCGTGGTGGAAATAGAGACACAGGTTGTAGATTTCCTCTTCACCGGATACATAGAGCAATAAGAAAGAAAATATATAAGCAATACTTTTACGTGTATACATATTTGGAGTGCACATGTACCTATACAGGGTTATTGCTAATATGCTAATCTTAGGGTTGACATCTGCTAGTCCTAACAAACATTTTGAGATTTTTTTTTTCGTTTTGAATAAAAAAATTAATATTTTAATTTTTTTTTCTTTTTTTAATGTGTTTTTGTCGGAAAAACAACCTCTTAGGGTTGACATCTACAGGGTTATTGGTAATATGCTAACAACCTCTTAGTATTGACATCTGCTAGTCCTAAAAAACAATTTTAAGCAAGTACTTTTATAAGTTCCTACTTATAAATATTGAAGTATTCTACAGCCACGTTAAGCAAAAAAGTGTAGAGCCTTCCTATAAAAAAACTTGAAGGGAAATTAAACGAAAGTACTTACCACATCTCTGGGCTGATCCTCTTCCGTGGTTTCTATGTCGACGCTTTCGTCGCTGTCACGATCGCTCTTTGGTGAGCGGGGCGGCGAGTGGGGCGGTGAGCGGAGCGGAGAGCGCATGGGCGAGCGGACTGGCGAGTGAGCTGGGGACTGGCCCGGGGAATGACTGCGGCGAGGTGACGTTGAAGCCAGTGGAGATCTACTGTAGAAGGGATATCTATTTGATTTATACAGATTTTGTCTCTAAAATTCGTTAGCTATATATATATATATAACATATAGCTCCTACAGTTTCAAATTTGTTTGTTACGGTGAATCAATAAGTAACAATTATCTGCCATTAGCGATGGTGATAAGTAATTTTAATGTAGGTACTTAGTATACAATTATGAACGTGATTTATTTATTGAAACAGATTACTAGTGACTTTGAATAGAGGATAAGCCATAATACAATTTTATTGGTTATAATTATTGCCTTGCAATGCAGGTGTTGATTGTATAGCAAATGACACGATGCGGATCGTCTTCCTATTTTCTCTTACGTGATTTTTACGACGCTCTTCTAGGAAAGATTTTTTTTGAGTTTATTCTTACCACGTTTTCACTATGTCACTTTCTTTTTTGTCTGTCTGTAATTTCGGGTGGAATCATGCATTCTTGTTGTTGATGGGTTTAATAATTTTTAAGGCGCATAAAAAAGTATCTAATCTTCATTCATTCTCTTTAGTAATTTTAACCAAGCTGTTATGCAGTCCGATGCGAGTACGGTAGTCATTTTTATTATTGCTGATAGGCAAGCGTTTGATTAGTATTTTACCTGTTGATAAATGGTTCTATGATCCAACATGTTGAACAAATCAACCCTTAAACAGGAACTGCAAGTTTTAAAGGATTAAACACACCATCGGGTGCTTTGCGAAAAATGTTCTACTAGAAGATGACAGCTATGTTGTCGTCATCCCCACCAGATTTTCACCAAACGGAGGGATTGTGAGAATGATATAAAACGTTCCCTTATAATCCTCATAGATATTTGCAGGGATAACGACATTATATGTTTTTGGCTTTCTTATAAATCTCACTTGATAAGGTACCTTCTTGATTCTTGTACATAACACAAAGCAAACATTCGCATTATGATCTGTCTGAAATCCATTGCAGGATTCAAATCGATGTAGGAGGATTATTGGAATCCTTTCGCAGCCTGCCATATTTACTTCCCCTAGGCTTTCACCATAATATCATACCGAATCAGCATCCTTGTTTAATTTTAATGTCAGTGACTACTGTTTATATGTACCATACCTGTTAGGAGACCTTGCGGGTGACATGCCTGGAGACATCTGAGGGGACTCCATCCGCCGTACAGGACGGAACGCTCGAGGCTCCTCGATGGAGCCCACACTGCTCAGCGCACTTAGAGCTCCTGATAAAACAATCCATCATAAGTGGTAACTAATAACTTGATGAGGAATATAAGAACATAGCAATAAGACCATGAGTTCAAACTAGAAGCACAGATTTTAAACTCAACGACATAACATGCAAAATTTCAACGGACGACGTTTGTATGGAAAGAGCTAAGACTCAAGCCTTAATTTAATCGTGGTTTCCTTTTACATGGTTCTAGAACCTATATAATAGTAGTCCCTAGTCCTACTATTTTTATATTGCTGATAGGTTAGCCTTTGACCTCAATCTCATCTGATGGTAAGTGATGATGTGGTCATTGGTGTTAACAATGTTATTGTGCTATTTGAATAAATAAATAAAGAGACTGAACCAATAATTACTAGCTCTCAAAGACTTAGTAATCATGTATAGTAAGCCAGGCGGGTATTCACAAAATGCCCTACCATCAAACAACGAAGCTTAATCCCGCACTGGGCTTCGAACCATTGACCTGCGCGGCAGTCGATAGCCACTGTTACTTATTACTATGTCATTCAAAACTCTCAAAAACTATTATGTTTTCAAATCTGCCCCTTATAATCCATGTAGTAAGTACTTATGGACCTATCAGTGCACAACTAGTTATTTCTCTTAGATTTTCTTAAAACGACTGATATTCACCTGGCGTCCATAGGGTGGGCTTCAGCCAGGGTATTGCGTAAGGCAGCGGCAGGCGCGCGCCCCACACGTAGTCTGCGAGCCGCGGCACGGGTGCGGCCGTGTGGGCGCTGGGCGGGCTTGGCGCTGCCGGCCGCTTCGCCTCGCTCGCTTCGCTTTCCGGCCTGCGAAATGGCATCCTTCTATGGCACAATTTAAAGCTGAACTCGATTCAATGGTTTGAAAATAGTTTTTAAACCTAGATTACTCTTGGGCTGGTATTTCAACTATGATTTTAAAACAGCTGATAGTAACTTTTGACTACCATCACACCTGATCGTGATAATGTGATCGAGCATGAAAAGCAGGCTTGACCCAGAATAAATAATAAAATATAAAAATAAACTGGCTCTCAGAGGCAGCTCTGCCGGAACACATCGTTGGGTGCTTGGTGATAGGTTTGCTATTGATCTCATTAGTAGCGAATTCTTATGCCTTTTTTCGCGTGGTATTTATTCGCCTTACCACGCAATACCACGTTACTGCGCATCCAATTACTTTTAAAGTCTTATATTAATATATCTTAGTATACTACACAGATCATGTCTTGCATAAAGATATGTTTCCACAACTCTACTTGTTTTTACTTTGTGATTTGCGAATAACAATAATAATCTCGTACCTAGCAGCGGAAAGCATCCTCTTCCTCGTTCCTCCGTTGAACATGGCTTTGACGTCTTCCCAAGCGTGTACCACCTAATAAGAGGGTAACGAATTAATACAAGTTACGAGATGGGCTTATTAACTGATCAGTCGTGTGCAAATAATTAGAAGACTCCCACGGCTGTGGCTCATTTGGAAGGTTGTTTAGGTCCAAGATATATAAATAAAAACTAACTTAAAACTTTAATTTTCCCGCCCTATATGTAAATTTCCACCTTAAACTAATAAAAAACATAATATAATATACATTCTTCGTAAATACTCGACGATTTAGGATAGATACTCCATCACCTGCATTTCATCACAATAAGACCAATTTTTTTCAGATCTACCCCTATTTAACTACCTAAGATTGATTTTTTTTATAATTCAGGCTCGTGTAAGTGAAAATTTGCAGTTAATCTGCCATGTGCCTACTGGACAATTATCTGTTAAAACTTTGATTTTCCCGCCCCAGATGTAAATTTTCACCTTTAACTAATTTAAAACATTCTTCATAAATACTCGACGATTTAGGATTTTTTAGATCCATCACCTACATTTCTTCACAACGACTCCAATTTATTTTATTATTGACTGTAGGTACTTAAAGAATGTAACGATAACCTATAAAAATTACTATCCCAACCTAATAGCCATTAACGTCATCTTATCCTTAAAATAAAAATATAATACGGCTTTTTCAATATGACTTATTTCACTCATGATTTAAAGTGACGCGAGATCAAAATGCTGGTAATTATGGCCCAAAGACTAAGCATTGCAATCCAACGGGCAGTGCTGCCAGCTTGCTACGCACGCTGCCAACTGTTAGTGGGCTGGAGAGGACTGCCTTTTGACCTATATTATTTACTTTTTTATGTTATATATTTTATTATTTACCTTTTATTTTGTATTTTGACCATTATTTAGTTTGTAGTGCATTGTTAATAAAGGCACAAACAATTGCAAAATCCCATCCATGTGAAGTCAACAATGTCACTCGTGGCAGCGATATGGCGATATATTTTATTGTGCCTGTTAAAAAAATATTCTTCATGTACTTCATTGCCCCGCTACCGCCGCGTCGGTTACATTGGGAAATCCATACACGTTTATTGTGAACCTATATTATGAACTCGTTTCCTACTAGCCTAAGTAATATACAAGATAAATCCAGGTAAATTAAAGTTTGCCCGTGGGGTGCCTGCCTGGTTAGAATGTCAAACCGTGGATTATGGCAAACCCCTCCTAAATGGGGGAGATTGTGTTCGGCAGTCTGATACAGTAAACTGACTAAAGTACGATTTAATATGTCAATAATAATTAAAATTTACACAATTATTTATGAGACGGTTGATGAATGACGTACCTCATCTGGTGGGGTCCCACTGAGCTTCATATGCCGCCGCCAGGAGTTAAAATTCGCAGCATCAGGCTGCACGTACTTATCTCCGGGTCCCACTCGATGTGAGTGGAATATGAACTTATTTGGTGAAAAGAAGAGGCCACAGTACGCGCATTTGATGCATTTTGCTCGGGATGAGTTGTACCTGCAGAGTAAATTACTAACAATGTATTCTTGAGAGGTTTTAGATAATAATGACGCTGACGAATCAGGGAAGAACAATTATTGATTTATATTTTATGTTTTCAAAACGTATAAGAAGAAGAATTATTATTCTACTCTAATACCATAGAACCATTGCTGTTGACATTTCAGCCATCCGATTTATGCATAATGCTTTGACGGTATTGATTATATAAAATAATTCCAATTAATATGTACTGCAAAAAATATATCAGTAAATAACAGTAATATTGCATGTCAGATAAAACCCTAAATGAGAGATATTTTTACTATAAGTAAAGAACTTATTAGCGCGTTCTGGAATTGTGATAAAATTTTCAGTTTTGTTAGATATTGGGGGAAGATAGATCTAGACTTAGATCTCTATCTCTCTCTATACTTTTTACAATACTCACATCTTTGGCAGTTTGTTTTTATTATTTAGCTTGGTTGGGTAACTATTGAAAGTACCTATCTATTATAGGGTAAAATTACCTCCTAATGCAGATTATGCTTTCTACGGATTGTTCTTTACAAATTTCTTATACGTTTTGAAAACATAAGATATAATAAGTTCTTTTTTCTAGTTTTGCAAATGTCATTAATATAATGGTTGCCAAACCTAGGTGTGATATAATAAAAAACTTTATATATTTATTTTACCGTCACAAACATGTACAATACGCCTTAATGAGAGTAATGGCACCGTACCTTGCTGGTAAGAAAGCTCCTCGGCAACCCCATGCGCACTCATGGTGGACAGCGAATGCGAAATCATCTGGTAGTCTTGGAGGCGCGTTGTCTCCCAAAAAAGACTTACAAAGCCTCTCCGCTTCTCGCCTTGTGATCATTCCTAGATGAAATAGTTTTATAATTACATAATAAACTCACACATATTTCCTAGAAATACCTAATAAGTATTACAAATATCTACACAATTTCTTGTTTATGTTTCTTAGGCTTCATTTATAGAGATGAAACGATAGAGTTGTTTTATAAACAGAGTGAAATGGTGTTTCTACTTGTTTATATGATAGCCTTTAGGCAGTTGATAAGTGCCAATGTTAACAGGCTAAACTTAAAATTGGATCTCGACTCTCAGGAACCACTGGTTTCGTACGAGCCAGTTAGAAACGCGCCCGCCGTGTATAGCCGGAAGACGCGGGTTCGATCATCACCCAGGCGAAAAGCTTGTGCTCTTAAACCATGTGCATGTCACAATCGCTAACCATGTGATAGTGCTTGAATATAATATTTAGAATCACTGTTGATCGACACCGGCAGATTTTTCATATGAGTCGATTTTCTACTTGCGAGCCTCAGAGCAATAAGTAAGGAGTCTAAAGAAAATCAAAACTGAAGAAGTGAACTCCAAAGTTGAAAGGTACTTTTATCACGAAAACAAAAATATGTAGAATGCAATTTCTAGTTTATGCGTAACACGTGGACAGACATACTAATTTACTAACACACAAACATACATACTACTCTTAACACCAAAAACTGTGCAGTTCTGATAATATTACATACGCTTAGATCAAATTGATTACCTCCATTTTTTAAGTCTGTTTAAAAGGACTCGCCAAGAAGTTTTATTTCGAACTACGGCACCTGCGTCAAATCCCTACCATATATGTGACCTAACACACCCTTGTTCAATTATTTATTGTCCTAGAGAGCGTCACTTAAGAATGTCATTAAAAAAATGTGAACCATTATATAAAATAATCATGAGTGTTGAGCAATATTATTGTAAAGTTTTCTATGAACAAATTTAGCTGTAATAATTTTAAAAAGTTACGAAAAATTAAACGATGATAATCGTGATGATTGTGCACTATTTTTGTACTCTAACGAACTGATTTTGCTTTAATTATATTCTGTATATTTATATCATCACAAATGTATGTGCCATAAATCCTACAAATAAGTTTTTTTTTTCTTTCATATGGCATCACTTCCATTGCACACATATATAAAATAGTGGCTTCAGTTTGATGTTGTACCGAACTCTGTCTTTCCTTCTTAGTTTGTCAGAGTTGCGAGCATAGAAGGACAGACGAGTATAAATACAATTATATAGCAATATCTACTAAAATACAGCAAGTATACTGACCACACCGTCTTGAAGATACTGGCATTGCTCCAGCACGCCTCAGTATCTCTAGCTGTACTGGTGTGCATTGTACGCAGGTGATGCCCAGCGCCACTCGCCGGTTGTGGATCTCGTTGTACGAGAACTGCTTGAGGAGGGTGTTGGATATCTGCGCTAGGCAGAGTCGCTCCACGCCTTCGATCACCAGGGACACTATCGGCACCCCGTATAGAAGAACTGTGCCCACCTGTCGGACCACTTCAAATACAGACATAGGAAGGCCAAGAAAAAATCCGCATACATTTTTTTGCTGTTTCACCAGCTTTTGTTTTATACTCATTATTATTTTTTTATTGAATAGTTTGGCTTTTGATTTTTATTGACTTCCTAACTAGGAGGAGGTCCTCAAGACTGTATGTTGTTTTCCACGTCAACCTTCCTCAGTACTTGATTTGCTGTTAGTTAATTGATTAACTATAGCTCCTATGGGAGCTGCTTCTACGACATCTGATTTTGAGCAAGTGAAACAGTCTCATTCTGAAGCCAGGACTGATAATATAATAAATGTAGATACCTATCACTATAATGTAGATAGGTACAAGAAGCTCTTTCATCGTTATAGATGCATGAATACTTTCTAGGTACTGATGGTTATATTAAAAAAGAAGAGCGCTAGCGAAGAGCTATATTGAGACCTCCTGAGGATGCTTTAGGAAGCTACTTTGTTTTTTAGGAAATACCGAAACACGTAAGAAATCACGTCACCCCAAAGTGGCAAAGTCAACAAATATTGGTCAAACAGTTATTATCCAATACAGACGCCTGAGTTAACATATTATTTTAATTGAGTTTGCTAAATTTTTAACAACAGTGTTCAAACATAGGTTGAACACTAAACACTGAACTTTCGTGTTTAAACATGGCATTACCTGATTAGGTTTACTGCTGAGCAGTAAGCCTTTGTTTTCGGATCTGGATTTCAAGGTTTCTCTCGGTGGCAGCGCCAAGTTCGTTGCCTCCATTCTGTAACAAGAATTAACACATTAACAAATTAAAAGTTTAATACAATGCTTATTTTCCCGTCCTTATCTCAGGTATGGTCAGAAATATATATATTAATTAAATACTATGCTGGCATACAATTTCACCTCCTCCATATCGTCCTAAGTGTGTCATAAGTGCAAACAAAAGAGCTCCTTCTGAAAAACTGCCATCTTAAATCTCCAAGATGCTTTCCAAGAATGGGGGTTATAGCATGTCCCTGCATTGGAGGAGTCGTTCTTCAACGGTGGACATCTCCAGCTATCGATATGAAGTATGTGATGATGCTGATAATATTCATCTAATACCTTCGCTATCATTAGTCAAAGAAGAACTACGTCCTGGATTATAGATTATTATCTAAAAATTATATCAGATTAAAGAGAGCAGTCTTCTTCTAAATACAATACAATAGTTGCATGTGTCAATCTTAGAAGACTGCCACTTCTAATACAACTATCAAGAGACATACTAAGACATGCAATAAGACCTTGACATCTTGCTATTTGGAAGTTTCAAAGTCCTACCCTAATAGGGGCCCACAAAGTCCGTATCAACCCAACGGAGAAGTTCCTCGTCTCCGTGACACTATAAACTGGTGAATCCTCCGTGAGAGGCTGCATGGCAGAGCCAACAGTATACCGATGTCAAGGCACGCAGTGAAACATGCTTTGATTCCAGACTCGTTCTATTGGCTGATGAAATCTCGCTACCAACATATCTAAAGTGGCCGTAATATTATATAAGCCAGGACTGTTTCATCGGATTCAAAGAAAAGAAATCAAGAATAATTAAATTAACAAATATAGAAAAAAACTATTATATCAGTAATGTAATAAATTAAGAATGAATGAGTATTGATGTCAGTTTTAATTGTATATGGTTCACTGATGTATGGTTGAGGGTGTGTATGGAGTGTGTGAGAGTGGGTTTGTGTAGAATGTCGTCCCAAAAACAAATATTAGAATCCAATATTGTTTACCAATTCATGAAAAAGAAAAGTATATACTTTAGCATGTGACATTTTATCGTTTAGAGCTCGTTGAGTAGATTTTTATATTTACCTATTTTTTATTTTTAGATAATAAACAAATATCCATTTTATTGCAAATGGGCACTTTTGTTACATCTATCTTAAATACTAAGATAGTTTAGTGTCCAGTTAGGAATCTGTATACGGTATATATCCTCTATTTGACCAACAAATACTAAAAACGCCGATTTAAAATGTAGTTTTGAAGATGTATTTTTTTTGTTACTTTCTATTTGCTTTGCGGGCCGTTACAGATCGAGTCCAATTTGTTAAGTATTTTTAATATTACTTTGAGAACTATAACCACAACAGTACTATTTATCGACGTACTATAGGCGAACGAAACCAACCAAAATCAATAAACAGTTCGGGAATCGTTTTGCACATTTGCAATGATAATTCTTATAACATTCTTCATTACATGAATTATGCTTGTAATTTACCACCATTACCAATACAAAAAACAAACAATGGTAACACATTAGTTAAATCACTTCATTTACCGCTAGCAATAAAACTGAGTGCAATTCTGTAACTTTCATCAGGACCAATGCCTACGAGTACGTATCTGATTACCCGAGTATTATGTCTAAAAGACTTGATCCAAAAGAGAGGCTTTATTTACTGTGATGAAATATTTTGTACTAGCTTTCCGGGCGCGGCTCCGCCCGCGCCTATTTCGGTTATCGCGCAAAAACATTAACCTCTTTTTGCGCAGTTGGATAAAAACTATCCTATGTTTTATCCCGGGTCTCAAACTATTTCCATACCAAATTTCATTCAAATCGGTCCAGTAGTTTTGGCGTGATAGCGTAACAGACAGACAGAGTTACTTTCGCATTTATAATATTATAGTACTGATTTATTTCAATGTCATAAATAATAGTATCATACATAACATACATTACCGCGTTTTATACCAAATTACCTGCTTCTTGCGTGAACATTTAAATTTTAAAACATTTATAGCTAAAAATGTTGTCTCTCTCATTTAAGTACATAATACGGGATAACTCACGTGAATAAGTCACATAGCTCTCTCTGTAGTTTCAACCACATCCGGTGGTCTATTTTTATAATAACATTTGTCTCTCTGTCTCCTTGTTTGAGTCTCACAGCCTTTTATTATTCAATCGACCATCAGTTTTTTTTGCAAGCCATTGCAATAACATTGCCAAGTCAACATACCAAACTGCAGAATTGGCCAGCACATTGAGGTGGTATGAAATAAATTGGGACCAATCTTACTATAATATATTCTGTGAAACCCAGTGTAGTCACAAAAGAGATCGTTTCGTATACAAATAGGCGTTCGGCGTGTGAATACACTGTGTCGAATATCAATTGGTCGTTGAGGGGTGCGGTGATGTATGGGGGTACGCCCAGGAGTAAAAGTTCACTGTTTTGGAAAAAACGGTGGCAAGTTGCATATAATATCAAGTGCTTGCGACACGTCATTATTTTATTTACATGTCTTTTCAACTCACCATAATGTAAGTACCAGTAGCTGCATGTGTCAATTGTATTATCACTACACATTAGGTTAGATAGTGTTCAAAGGCCAAAGGTGTTCAAAGATATAAATAAAAAATATCGATACAATTTCGTTGCAGTAATTTTGTGAATACATAATAAGCGGACTAACCTCTGCCTATAACAGATGCATTTCGTCACAACACAATCAAGGAATTACACTGCGCCCGTCACCTTGAGACATAGATGTTAAAGTCTCATGTGCTTGTAATTTCACTGGCTCTCAAAGACTGCTGCCGGAACATACCGTTAGGTGCTTACGACAGATTTTCTGCTGGAGTACGGTAACTAGCCAGGCGATTTCGCAAAATGTGCAAGTAAAAGTGTTACAAATGAAATGGTGCTGCAAATTTGTTGCCCTCTTTTATTGTCATAACGTGAATTGCACAGGGACAGGTGAAAAATAAACAAAATGTTTAGTTAGAGGTTAACATATTCTTTAGCTACAGATAGACATTTACTTACTCGATTCAATTGAGGTATCTACTACCTACTAACTTCACGTTTAATACTCTAGCGGCCGCCGCGCCACCGTCTTCAACAAATACACCGTTCCACTCATATTGTATGCACTCCCTAACATATATCCGATCTAGTTACCTTCCTTGTAACCTATTTCCAAAGGTAAGAACAACAGCAAAACGATGCTTACTTTCGCGGGTGCACAACTTTATAAAAAACTACCCACACATATAAAACATGCAAACTCGTTTAACATATTTAAAAAGGTAGTTAGCAAGTAGGTAACTCATTATCACGGATAAATCATTGTAAGTGAACAATCTGTTTTAAAAATAATGTGTTAAATGAGTTGCAAATATTTTAGTAACTAGAATCTTACTCTTTTTACTGTAAGTATTAATATAAGCTACCTATGATTATAAGTAATGAAACATTTATGTATTCAATGTCATCTTTTTTACTATATATTGTGACGACGAACGTGCTTCTATTTTTAAAAGTCAAGTAAGTCTATGTTCTCATGTAAGTGACCTGTTGTCTTAATTGAGAATAAAATTTCTTTAGACCTATAATATTTTGAGCGTAGCATCAACCACTTCTGCCTACCCAATCGAGATCATATATTATGGAAACAATAAAATATGATCATTGGGTAGGCATATTATTAATTATCATTATTATTTAATTATCATTTACATTTGATACTCTCACCGAGACATAGAGTATAAATGAAGCCTACCCGCACAGATGTGCACTAATAATTTCGTATTTGAACAGGATCTCTAACTAGGCAGGTAAGCAACTGGGACCTGGCTAATGGACTCTGAGATGCTTCAATTACGTTCCTAATTCTATGACGTTGAGTAAAGTTTTTTTTGTTGTAATTATTAGCAACGTTGTTATCTCAAAACCACAAATGCAATTTAAACTTAAATATACAAAGTACCTACCGTAAAACATAATATTTTATACGTGTACTCAAATGCTTATCGTCTCATTTCAAAAGTGTATTAAAACATGTCACTACTTTAAAATGATTAACGGCCACTTTAAATCAGCCCTAACTACAGATTAACTAATAGTTACCACTTGCCCTAATGGTGAAAATCAACATAGGGTTGTGTCGCTCTCAATGACACAGGATCATTACAGGGTGTGATTAGTCAATTTGTGGCACCCCTGCGTAACTATAACTAATGCAATGTCCCACAAGTGGTCCGCGAAATGTAGGGAAAGCTATGTTGATTAAAGTTTATACTCTTCAAGATTTTTTTACTCTGATGGGCTATCTTTTAATGACGACTTCATCTGATGATGTGGTCAATGCTGTTAACAGATCAAACCTAGTATGACTGCCTCTTATAGACTAAGCTTAGAACGTAAAACCGATACGGCTTCCAGAACACATACTAAGTGCTTGGAGAAAGATTTTCTTCTTGAGTATGTGACAACAGGGCATTCGTAAAATGCCTTAACACCAAGATCCCAAGAGCCAATAGCGACTGCTTAATATGCCCTTCGAAGCATGGAAGCGATAAGTAGTAATTGCCGCTAACCGTCACCCATTCCTATCATCATGACCGCACCCAACGCAAACTAGAATACTGAATAGTGTCTCGCATACTATCTAAATTGCAATCCTTAAGGAACCAAGACTCATATTGGGATTTTTTATTGCCTACGCAATCTAAGTGCCTTTTTTGTGTTACTTGAACACAATTCATTTGCCGCAACGGAGACTTGACCAATTACAAGATTTAAAATGTACTCAAATTTCACTGAACATTTCATCGTCATCTTCCTATTTCCTCCAACTCGCACTTAATATGTGTTATCGGTACAATTATTTTCTCTAAAAACAAGATGGCTTACATTTTTGACGCTTATTCTCCTTGGGAACCATTCGTTGGTGGTATACTTCTTGAGCATCGCGTCGCTTCGCTTTGCGTAGCTTTTGTGTCCCCATAGGACGCCGCTTTATTCTTTGACTGCGCATCGGATAGGGAGGCGCGTCCGCCGAAATAATTGATTAAGTTAAACGGCATTGCATTATGATAATGATTGCATATGTTACATTTTTGGGCTACATGTCGACATTGATTTAGCTCGTAGGTTTTTGGTATTGATTTTTTGTCTTTAGCTATTTATTATGTGACTTTTTCTTTAGATTTATAACTAAACAGAGAGTTAAATTAAATAGATAAAAATCTCAGACACCTCTTAATAATTTTTTATTATAAAAACTAACGTGGTTTTCACTCATTTTAGTAAATAATACGGGATAACTCACGTGAATCAGTCAGATAGCTCCGACTTTAGTTTCAACCACATTCGGTGGTCTTTTTCAAGGAGAGCTCGGGACGCCCGCGTTTACGTCTCGCTTAGCACGTCGTGCTAAGCGAGACGTTTACCTCTTAATAATGTCACAGAGAATCTGAGTTGTGAGTGTATCGCTACTATTTATTTAATAAGTACCTACGACCATATGAACAATATAGTTATTTTATGGTCGTGCTGTACTGTACTGTAGATTGGATTGTGTCCAATTACTTTAAAATAATAAACTAGATGAGGAATCTTTTCGAAAACATAACACACGTAAGTAAGTACTTAGTTACGCTATTTTTTTTAACATCGTCTCCTCTTTGAAGTTGTAAACCAAACATAATACCTCATTTGTTTGGGACACCACTCTCCATATTTCACGGCTCAACTGTCCATAATTAAAATAATTCGCGGACAATGCGTTTTTTTATAATTCACTTGTAATTATGGATCCCTTACGATGGGCCATATGGTGTTGATATCTGCGATATATGCGGGGAATCCCCACGAGGGAAGCGGCGCATGTGTTCAACTTGTATCGGAACTAATCGGTTTTAGAACTATCTGCGTTGTTTCGACACGGTTGTCGGCTTTATTTTGATTGTTTTGCTCTGTTTTTACCTTTTTGAATTGGTCATGCGTTTTAATTCAGCGTTCATGGTGCTCAAATTCTAATAACATCCCACTCAAACCCATGTGAGAGGTGGCATTCTGCTCATTAATTACAACTAATATCATGGAAAGTTTGTTCAGATTTACACTAATAACTATATCGATAAAATATTTTTTACGGTTCTGTTCTTGTTGGTTCGGAGGTAAATTAGTATACATCAAATGAGGCTTTCCTGTCTAACCACACAGAAGTTAAAATCAAAGTTGTATTTATGACTTTACCCGTGGTTTTCGCCATTAACTAAGATATAGCCTCAGGAGGCGGTAGTCAGGCATTTAGTTCATATCCACCTAGCTACCTACTACTCCCATGTGGAACATCTGTAGCCAAGCACTTAACTGTGAGTACCGCCAGCTGTCCTTGAGAACTAGTTCCTATTCTAGGTGCGGTCAGCTTACTAACATCGACACTATTATCACTTACCATCAGATGAGGTTATGGTAAAAGTCTATCAGCTACATTTATTTTTGACCAAAGTATCCGAAATACACAATTTTTAAAACTCGACAGCTGATTTCGTTTATGCCAAACCCTTCCTGATATCCTGACCAGCTATGCCTTAGATGCTTTTATCAACAAACAATAAACGCCTTTACAGCAAAATCTACGGTAACTAATCCACTCCAAATGTTGTTGTAAACGTTGACCGGCTGTCCCAATATGGGTAACAAAGAATCCCGCCGCAACCGATCGTCCCTATTGACAACATGACAACATGTTGTGCATTTTCCCGGATAATCCCTAAGGGGAACTCGCGTGTCAACTGAAGGCCGTTGTATAGGAACACCATTACTTACTGTAGGACTCTTTCTTAAGTTTTGGATGTGGTGATGAAGAAGAGATTACAGAAACTAGGATTTCGTTTGCGTTAGAAAATATATAAGGAAATTTTCTTGTGTCTTAACAGCATGCATTTAGTAAAGTTACCAATCCATGAGGTTATAAGAAAAGGAAAACCTTTGTATTCATCAAAGATTGTTGTGTATTATATGAGAACGGGTAACCAAAGACTTCTCAAAAGTATTTGCAGTTACTGAATTCTCTTTCTGGTAACCTACCCAATTTTTTTATATTATGATAAAATGGTAATATTAGTAATTCTTCACTTTTCAATTATATTTTACGAAACATGATTATAATTTTGTTTAAATTTAAGGCTTAATGTGTATAGAAGTTAAAATTTTATCTGAAGTATTATAAATTTAGAATAATTGTAGCCCTTTTGTTTGTCTCCTAGATGGATCCTATGTGTTCATTCGTGACCTAAACTATTTTTATTCTTACTTTCATCCAAATCCGTTTAGCCGTATACACATACTCACGCAAAAACATTCGCAATTACTTATAATATGATGTGATGTGATAATCCCGGTATATTTTATTTCTGATCGTATTTTTTGGATTTACATTACCGTAGTCTTTGTTAAAACCAAAAAGGCCTTGCTTTCGAACACAGTTGGAAATGACGCAATATAAAAAAATCTGACAGATATGAATCGTTGACGATCAAGCTCTCTCCGACGGGCGCGACATTTTGGCCCTGCATAGAGATGTTGGATACACACTGCATCTTTTACATGGGAGAGTTCCGAGGAACTGTTCGATTTAAAACCTACAGCTGAATTTCACCATCGGACCTCTCGACCACCAAGGTGGGCGGATGACGTTATTAAGGCCGCAGGAAAACGGTGGATGCAGGCCGCTTCCACCGTTCTATTTGGAAATCTATGGGGGAGGCCTATATCCAGCAGTGGACTTCTTGCGGCTGAAATGATGATGATGACCTCTCGACAAAGCATGATAGGCATGACTTTGCCAATTTCACGGCATTTTCTGCCTCGAGCTACCACAATATGGAACCAGCTGCCATGTGCAGTATTTCCGAACCCATACGACTTAGGAGCCTTCTAAAAGAGAGCATATTCCTTACTCTTAGGCCGGCAACGCATCCTCGAGACCTCTGGTGTTGATGTTCGTGGGAAACAATCGCTCACCACAGGGTGTGCCGCCTGCTCGTATGCCCTCCTATCTCATAAAAATAGAACGTATTTCAAGGTAAATACATTTTTTCTGAAAGTTTATCGTTGATGGTTACCCTACGAAATCCGTTGCTACGCTATGTTGTCGAGTATTCCTAATTCCCAAGCAAGTGCTCCTTAGAGAACCCACTATCGTTTGTGCAACAAAATACTATTTAATCTTTATGGATAGTTTTGCGCTTCAATAGCTCCGGTCCAACATTTGTTCGCTACCTCTTACGCTCTACTAGCCCCTATAGTTACATACTTGCTATTTATAATAGCAAGTATGTAGTGTGTATTTATGTGCAAGTATACTAGCTTTTTCATAGAAATGTTCACTTTACTTCAAAATGATCTTTGTGCACAACAGACAAATAAAATGTCCTTTTTAGGTAATTGTGTGCGGTTTTATAATAAAATTCCGAAACTGTGTAGTAGGATTTCTTAATCAAAATGTTTTTCACGTGTAACTTGGATTTTCCTTCTGTGAGCATTGTAACATGTTTTACAATGCTCACAGAAGGAAAATCCAAGTTACACGTGAAAAACATTTTGATTAAGAAATCCTACTACACAGTTTCTGATTACTTAAACGCCTCTGCCAAGCTATCACCTGTCACCTATTTACGTAATTTAAACAAATATTGTAATAATTGTATTATATTGTGTATAACATATTGGCTTGCATCTCGCAGTGGCTCTATAAATTTTTTTTGCTGAACGTGGCAGTACAGTGTAGAATGTTTCAATATTAAAATTTGTAATTGAACTTCATAAGAACGTCGTAGACGCCTAAATTGAATAAGTGATTATGAATTTGAATTTGACAAGCACTCTTGCTTTTTCCATATCTGTTTAGTAGAAGTCGAACTCTTTGTTTTGGCCTGAGACCTAACTGGGATATGGGCCGCGTGTAGTTCGTCACGTGACTAACTGCATCTGTTATAGGCAGAGGTTACCGCTTAAGAACCGGTGACCGTCGGGCTTATTTCTGCACAATCGCATAAAAAATGATCGTTCTATTACAAAATTACAATGAGAGGAAAAAATATAGTCATGTGTGGGATTCGAATCCGCGCCATCCACCACTGTAGCCACGGTATGCTTTGATCGCTAAGCCAACATGACATATTTTATGACTCTAATGTATACTTTAGTTCTTAACCATTTTATGGGGATGTTCTATCTAGCAACAATCTCCTCTATCTCTCCTGTACCTTCATGCTTGCCACATATAATTAACTTGAATTTGTGTGTACTGATTTTTTCCTTATCACCATATTGGCAGGGGATAAGGAAAAAAATTTAAAGGTCAGAATCTTCTTTTAAATTCAGAAAGTTTGTGCCCAAGTTACTCTGAAGAAGTTAAATACCTAATAGATCTAATATCTATTATTGTTTTAATAATAAGTACGTAGATATTGATCACTTAACTTCTTATTCATCTTGAGAGCAAGTTATCATTGCATAAGTTTAAGTACAACATTTATCACCGTTCCCTATATCTTCGATTTGGTTCAAAGCTTAGAAATGGTTATTCATAATGCCCAGTACTTAGTATCGACGTCAAAGAGTGTAATCACTGCCTACTTTTCGTTTTTAAGCGGCGCACAGTGTGAAATTTTCGTAAGCTGGTTTTTTTTTCTGAGATTTCTATTTATTATTAAATCTATGTATTAAAAACACTTCATCAGTACTTCCAAAATATAATATGACATATATTTTACATAAATTCTTTGAAAAATGTTGTATATTTTTTCACTATAGACAGTTTTTTCTTACTATAGACCTAAAATTACAACTTTTTTTTTGTATCTTGTTTGTTCAGCTCCATCACAACCACATTTCACTATTATTTCCATTTATAGTTAAAGTCTTTAGCACTTCTTCTTGAGCTTGACACAATCGCGTTATCGTGTGGTCTGTAAGTAATTGAAGTTTTATTTCAGCGCGTGTTTCGGTAACACATATATCACTTGGGTAACACAAATGTTTCACTTCTGACAGCGGTGACAGAGGACGGATAGACCAGACTTTATCACGGCTATGTTTTGTCAAAGAATAAGTTTCTAGTCTTCACGGAACCAAGCAAAGTCTTAAGTCTTAACACCAACAAATTTAAATATACACTTAACACTGCCGAGGTCACATATGAGTATTTGTCACAATCCCACCTCACCTCATATGATCAAGAACACAGAAAAGAGAAAACAATTTTATATCTCTATGATCAAGAATGAAGTTGACCGTGGTATCTATTAAAGACTCCATGGTGCAATTTTTTTTATCAATCTGTAAAACCATGACACTTAATTCGATGACTTTAATAAAGGTATTTATTGTGTGTACAGTTCAACGAACTCGTCTTAGCTGCGAACTAATGCTGCTACATGCAAAATTCGCGGCTTATGCGGAGCGTATTAAACATTTCCGCACTAATCTATAGTAAACACTTTATAACATACTAACATCATCAATATTAAAATTCTGTACTAGAGGATCCCGCTCATGTTCCAGTCCTGAATACTCCGGGATTTAAATCTGGAAAGCCCGGGATTTTCGGGATTAACGCTGGTATCCACGGAGGTGTCGCGCGGCTGCTACTTCTCCACGGTGCACTCGCAGCAGCAGTACGGCGCGGATCTGTACGGGGAGTCAGCATCGCGCTGCCGACTGAGACCGCGCGTTCCGATCGCAGAAACGTACTGTGCGAGCCGTCGTGTGGGTCTCTCGATACACCTCCGTCAAGCCCTATTTCAAGCAACTTGGTATTCTCACATTGCCTGCCAACTTAATATATCAGATCGCAATGTACGTTATAACGAATTACAAGCTAGACCAGATTCCCCACTCCCTAGGCAAGACCAGTAAATTGACACATTATGCAGGTCCAGATGTCTTCAACCTCCTGCCGGATATCGTAAACGACGCTCCGAGTACCGGTAGCATTAAAAACAGATTGAAGTTCTGGCTCATCGAGCAGACGTTTTATAGTTTCGAAGAGTTTGACTTTGACGGTATTAAACGTATTTAATACCAATGGTAATATGGTTATTAATACCAATGATAAATTATGAGACAGTTAGTAACCTTATTGGATATAATGATATACCTTCTTATTTTGATATATGTATTTTGTTAATTTATAATTTAGTTTGAAAAAATACTTGTAAATATCCATTTACCAATAAAAAGACTGACTTGACAATTATTTAATTATCATAAAACTATTGTTTAAAACGTACGTTAACTTAAAAAAAATGTATTTCTTGAAGTTTAACATGTAGATATAAAGAGTAATAAAAATAAACGTTATAAAGAGTCTGATGTATAGATATACTTTAAAGTGGAAACTCACGCGTGTGTGGAAAATTCAAGATTTAAAAAACGTTTCATGCTTGTAGCTAGTTTTCGTAACCATTTATATGAGCATGGTATTCGCGAGTTCAGAATAATCGAAATAAGTATCTTGAACAGTTAGTGGAAACTATAATGCACGCGATTCCATATATTACCACTAATACCGTCAACAAAAAATCCCGTGACAAATGGGTCAACGGCTACATTATATAATTATCAATAAAATGTTTCATATAGTAAAAACTCTTCTCCGAATCTCGCGTTTTTCCCGACCTTAGATAAACGGTTTACCAAAAAAAACATATCGACATTTTGAATTTCCCCCTGAAGACCTCAGACCGAATAAAAAGTCAAGACAGAATGTTGTGTAAAGAGCAGTGAGGCCGGTAAAACTACGCCTCGCCGTGTACAAACACGATTACACACACATATCTACAACGAAACTACGCCTTGACTGGTCAGTCGAACTATTGCGGCTTGGTGGCATTGGTGTTGCCGTTATTAAGCCTATACGGTTTACCCTATTATTGGGTGATAATACACAACTTATTGCTATTAGTATTTTTTAATAGTTGATCAATGGGTTTTAACCGATTTAAAAAAAAGAAGGTTCTCAATTGGACTATATTTTTTTTTTAAATACAGATATTGCGTCGTAGGCATCTACGACGCAATATCTGTATTAATATACCATTATCAAAATCGGTTCAGTGGTTTAATTGCAAATTTAAAAGATGGATTTCATTCATTCAGTCCATTTTCAACCGACTTCAAAAAGGACCCGGTTTTCAATTCAGGTGTATTTTTTTAAATTTATTTTATTTGATTAAATCTTTGTTACTTCATAACTCCGTCATTTTATTTTTTGTTGGAAAGCTGATACCTTTAATTATAATTGCTGATACCTCATATTCAAATTTAAGTTCCCTCTTAACTGTTCACGCTTTACTGGTCACTTACCAGTGTTACTATTTAATTATTTTTTCATTTTCCGAATTAAGTCCTAAAATTAAACAAAATTGGATCGAAATCATTCGGAAAAGTAAGAAGGAACTATCATGGGAATATTTTTAAATCGACGACTAATATTTATTTATACCTATTTCTACCGCCAAGCATTAATGTCACATTCCTATGTTCCGGTAAAATTACAGGCACATGAGACTTAACATTTTTATGTCTCAAGGTGATGGGTGCAGTGCAGTTTGCCACTTGTGATGATCTGTATTGGCAGAGGTTACAGCTTAACACCAAGTGGGCTTTGTGCTTTTTTCCCCAATTGCATAAAAACCCATCACTCATTAGTTACAAGAAATAAATGCATGTAAATTAAATACCCAGTAATGTTATTTCTGAAACACTTTTTCGATTCCCTTCCCTTACTTAACGACACTACTTTTGCCGACACGTTACATCAGAACCCTATTGTTGTATTAATACTAATTACGTTATTAAATTGGTAACGTTATTATAAGGTAATTTGATTATCATGGCAACACCGACACACACACATATGTTTCGAAAACCGGCCTCACTTCTCTGTTCACAACATTCTGTCTTGACTTTTTATTTGGTCTGAGCTGAAGACAATCAGCATCTGCCTTAAAAGGACGTAGAAATTTTAATTTCGCTTCTCTATATTTTTCTTACCATATTTAAATATTTGTTCATTTTAGTTTAATGATTAAGTAATATGAATTTGGTAGTAGAATTACGTCTTTTCCTTAAATTTAATTATTTTTTGTTTTGGGAGTTTATATTATTGTGTAACGGAACGAAAGTGTAGAAGTAGTTTCAGTAATAGCGAATTAAGTTTAAATTTGTTGAAGTCTATCAACTTCTCACTTCTCTGACTCAGCATTAGTAAACACATACTTTGTAAAAAAATATACTTAAAGCTTATTGTATACAGTGCTCTGACGTTTCATGACCTGCCTATAATCCCAGGTCTATCCTGAGATTATCTGTTGACGATCTCGAAATTGTGGGATTAGAAAAAAGAGCCGCAATATAATCCTCTATTCCGTATCAACACAAATGTAGGTACCAAAATATCTATATTTTTCTTATCAATTACAATTCAAAATCAATAGCGGGAACTAGCCCTGCAATTATTGGTTGACTTTTGATATTTGTTGTTTTACATTGAATATCGGACCATAATCATAACCAAGTTTGACGCTTGTGTGTATTGTTTTTACGATCACAAAGTCTTAGGTCGTAGCTTTAAAGATCTTCATATACACAGTTTACAAATTAAAAATATACTCGTATCAATCTAACAGCAACATACTTTATTGAGCACGAAATCATTCCAAAATAGAATTGGGTACCATCACGGTATACCATGAATCTTACTGTCTGTTATGAGGGTGCCTTTACAACTCTTGAGGACCCTTGCAGTTCGGAATATCGGTCACAATCGGATTTAGTAAAGGGTGGATTTTACGCCGATTGACGACACAATAATAATGTCTATAAACTGTGTAGCATTTGTATTCGTTTACATTGCTGGTTGGAACTAGGTTAACAGCTTTACGAGGGAGAGTAACTTTTTTTTATTGATGGAAACAGATGATTGAAGAGAAGTGTTGTGTCAAGTAGGTTGGAAGGTTGCTCTAGCTTGGTAGGTAAATAGGAGTGACGAGGATAAAAACAAGCTTAACCTAGAACAAACGTGCGGTGGTTGGCGACTGATTTTCTTGGTTAGTGCTAGGCGAACATTCACAAGATGTCTTATCACGCCTAGAGTTTATACATACAAATTTATACCTAGAGTATAAACTTATATGTAGCATGTGTATGTGTGAGGGTGTGTGTGTGTGAGGGAAGTGGGTGTGCTGTGCAATGGGTGTGTTTATGTGTAGAATAACCCAATTATTTATCTAAACCGCGGATTTCTAAAGCGGTGTTTTTAAGCACCAACGAGATAGCAAAAGGGAAGCAGGTACGTTAATAAAGCTATTAAAATACTTAACACAAATATACGCCTACAACGCAACATTAAACTCCCACGCAATCCGCCATTTAATTTTTAACCAGTTAAACTAAATCTATAAATCCTCTCCGAGTCCCGTCCGTTTCACGTGCGAGCGTCAACAGAGCCCGAGAACAATGGCAGCCGGGTTAAACAAACTCCGAGTCAGATTGCTGGTACAAAATTAATCCGCGAGGAATGGCGTTATTTACTTTGCTACTTTGTTCGCTTAATTGGAGACGGGGCGAAGACACCGGGATAATTCGACAATTAATATTTAATAGTGTACCCGCGGGACTGACTGATGTGTACTGTTATTTAGTTTGAAGCGTTTCGTTTGCAGCTTGCAGTGTTTGTTCCAAATCTGAGGATGCTCGATGTGACATATACAATATAATGAAATGCAGAAATGCAGCTGGAAGGGGCCGAAACTATCTCGAATGGAGGCCACAAATCAGCAAGCGCAGCGTCGGAACTTCAGATCAGGGAACAAGGAAACAACTGAAACAATATATTTCTATGATCTGTGGTCGGAACACCACCCACAAGGTGGACGGACGACGTTCTTAAGGTCGCAGGGAGACGTTGGATGCAGGCGGTTTCTAACCGTTCTATTTGGAAATTCATGGTGGCAGGCCAATATCCAACAATCACTTCTTGCGGTTGAAATGATGATGTGATGACATAAGTTTAATGCTTAACATCAGGCAAGGTGTGGTCAAACGCGAACCTATTATGAATAAAAAAAATAAAATAAAAAAAAAGTTTTAACGATGAGATAGGATAGGGCGTCAAACTCTGAAACGATTTATAAAAACTGCAAACAAAAATAAAATTTCACATAGATGCCCGTCATATAATAATAATAATATTATATAAAGCTCGATTACCACACACTGACTGACTGACTCACTGACTGACTCACTGACTGATTCACTGACTGACATAATTGTTCTCCCAGAAGGAGCAGAGTAGGGTTAAAATGAAGTATGGCGGAAATGTAGGGGGGGTTTAGGTGAGTATGGGAAAAATCGAAAATCATAAAAATGACGCCTGCCAAGTAAAAGTGGAAGGCGTATCTCGGAAACGGTAAGAGATAGGTAGGGGGTGCTTGACCAAATGTCATAGGGAATAGGGAGAGCAGTCAAATGACATGTGTCAAAAGTGCTCCTCTCATTCTTCATACTGCATTTGGAGTATTTTACCATACATAACCGACTGTATTTGGAGTTTTTGTGCGATTTTCGACTGAATTTGGAGTTACTGTCCCCCATCAGTGTATCGCGAGCCCGAAGGGCGAGCTTCTGGTGAGGCCGAAGGCCGAACTTTCGGCCCGCGAGGCCGAAGGCCGAGCGGAGCGTGCGCGAGCCCGCAGGGCGAGCGCTTGGCGAGGCCGTAGGCCGAGCCGTGTGAGTGTCTTGCGAGGCCGAAGGCCGAGCTCCGAATTTACATGCTCCTCTCATTCTTCATACTGCATTTGAGTATTTTACCTTACATTTTCGACTGTATTTGGAGTTTTCGTGGGATTTTTGACTGAATTTTGAGTTACTGTCATACATGAAGGTATAGCGAGCTCGAAGGGCGAGCTTCTGGTGAGGCCGAAGGCCGAACTTTCGGCCCGCGAGGCCGAAGGCCGAGCTAAAGGTGTGCGAGACCGCAGGGTGAGCTCATGGCGAGGCCGTAGGCCGAGCCGTGTAAGTGTCTTGCGAGGCCGAAGGCCGAGCTCCGAATTTACATGCTCCTCTCATTCTTCATACTGTATTTGGAGTATTTCACCATACATTACCGACTGTTTTAGGAGTTTTTGTGGGAGTTTTGACTACATTTGGAGTAACTGTCCGAGGCCGAAGGCCGAGCTCCGACTTGAGAGTATTTTCCACATCTCCGACTGGTCTCCATGGTAACTGCCCGCGATAACCAAAACACCTACGAGTGGGATTTCTTTACCAAAGTGACTCAGAACCTTGGTACGATTCTGACCGTACCACATTTTTATGGCAGTAGGGTAAATCTGGTTTGGTGGCTACAGTATGAGTCTCTATTGTATTCAGAGTTTATATGGGATTTCATACTTCTATTGGAGTTTTGAACATACTTTTTTTTAAATGTATAAGGTGCTTTTATGACAGTTCGTACTGACTCAAGATAGATGCGGGCCGCTTGCGGCCCGCACACTGCCCGAAAAACTAGTGTATGATATAAAATTAAACCCAGCTCTTCTGTTCGGATTCCGAGCCAACACAATAGCCGTGTTGACATTCGTGTCGTGACTCTCGACGGATTTTTAGCACAATTGAATCCCTAACCAACTTATCCATTGTTGATTCGACAAAATTCACCTGTTAAATTTGTATTTCATTTTAAACGTTACGTATTGTAGTAATAAAGATATTGGAGTCAAAACTGTAGTCAATATTGGCAGTAGGTATGCTGGTAAAGAAAATGTTGTAATATACAGGCCAATTAAAATATAAATAATTCGTGACACTTTTACCATGCTGATGCTCACGTCTTCATGGAACAACTCTCATAAGTTATTTCATATTTTTAAGTAGGTAGTAGATTTCCGATTCCGATTTTTATTAATATTTCTACTCATCACTATTATTCATCATCACCATCATATCGACAGGAACGTCTAGCGTTAAGATGAGGCTGCGGAAAAAATACTCTCATTCGACTAGTTTTTTTAAGCAACTTAAATATGCAATCGACACGATAACTTAAATATTTGATTTTTCAAACCTTTATCTATCCGTTGTTCAGACAGAAACACATTTGAAAGAAATTTACTCGATAGTTTTAATTTTTTTAAATGAAGCCTTTTCTTTACATTTTTGGATTTTTCTTGGAAACTACACCAGTTACATATCAATAATAAATACACATAGAAAGGAAATGTAGTTAATTATCCGCTGTATAAGTAAAATTTACCTAGAGTAATTAGTATTCTCATAATAAATTAAATTGTGTTTTAGACTTACGACCTTTAGTTCTGTGCAGGATTACGGTCAATCGGAAGATTCGATATTCAACCTTATTAGCTAACGATTACGAAATAAAATCAATGCGTAAGAGCTGTCCTTCAGTGCCGCGCTGTGCGCCGTTGGACGTGGACCTATCGCTCGCGCGCTATCACCCGTGCATTATAAATACGTAAGTATCTTGGTAGGTATATCAATCATTACGGGAAATAAAGATAACAAAAAAAATAAAAAAAAGGAAGGAGAAGAGTCAATACAAAGACTTTGCAAGAATTATGAGGGAGGCAAAAGCGTAAGTATTTTTCGTTATTAATATTTAAGTTTTTTTTTACCTATTTCACCTATGCAAATTTAATATTCGATTGTGTTTTGGTGGTTATTCTATTCATGAAACATAGGTACTATCTCTACCGAACTAAGAGATTCTATACCAACTAGGTTACTATAGTACTGTAATGGAGCTATAAAATAACTATATGTCGTACTAATCTAAGTATGATTAGTAGGGTACCATAATAATATCTGGTATATGTATAATTATGGTCTCACATGATGGTAAGTGATGTGGTTGAAGGTGCCAAACAGGTGTAAACTAAAATTATCTGGCTGTAAAGTACAGCTACCGTTCAACCGTAAATGGAGTTGAGTGTTGCTAAATAATAATAACACAAGCGAGCAAATCAAAGCATTTGGTTTGGTGGGTAGGTATATCGCAATAAAACATCGAACATTGTTTATGTCCCTCAAGACTAGATGTAGATTTATATCAATGAAAAAGAATATTCAGAATCAGGCAACTAGGTAGGTATATATTCAAGAGATTATCTACAAAGTCACCTGCATAGGTACTTATAAATATACATTTTATCACTTAGACATGTACATATAAGTATCGATTTATACATAAATAGAGTTGAATAATTGACTGTGCTCATAAAATGCACCTTCTTTCTCAGGAAAAAGAATAACAAATCAGTCGAAGTCCGAGATCACTCGGAACAGGGAGAACTATCGGAGTCGCCATCTCATATAATAAGTTTAGACTGTGTTCTTCCACTACATGAAAATAAGTGAGTAATTCTTTGAATAAAGTATTGCTAAATTTGCACATTTTATTCACAGGAAATTTCGTAAAGGAAATATTTTATATACTACCTATATTAGGTTAAAATTATTTTGACCTATCTATAGCAGACCAGCAGGTAAAATTAAATAAAAAAAACTTATATATGTATAAATACATTTAAATTTTATTTTTCACACTGAAAAAAAAAACTTGTAGGGTTGGTATAAACAATATATTTTTTCTGAGTACCCACACAAAAGACAACGCATTGACATAATTGTGTGGAGTAAGACTTAAATATTATGGCCAGCCTCCTATCTGAAGCAATACCCCTTTGGGAATGCCATCGTTGATATGTATTATACTCGCCTTCGCCCCCAATTCGGTAAGTAGGGTATTAGATAGATGATAAAGAGCGATGTTGTACTCTTGACGTGCAAAAAATCTGACGTGTAAATTATCTGAATTTATGTATTTAAATTAATTTATTCATATTCCCAACACCCCCTTTCTGAAGGCCGGGCTTCAGCAGGGGCGGAGCAGTTTGTATGGTAGCCGTCTTGAAATCGCCATTTTGGATTTTTGACAGGTGTCATTCGACTGCTCTCCCGACATTCATCCTTACTTGGCACTCGTATACGAACTAACAAATTCTATCTACACATTCTAACAAATTGTGCAAAATTGATTGTCGGACAAACAGAAATGTACAGTTGCTTTTCTGAAGGCTTCAGGTTGATTGTTTGTAAAATGTATAATTATATTTTTTGCAGGTATATATCAATCAAAAATCTGATTGGTATTATCAAACTGAAGGCTAAATGCACATTTGTAATATAACTAAATGCTTATTTGCCGTGTAGTATGGATACAACATATTAAAAATAGAAATTCTACAAAAAGATGAAGAATTTTGGAAGAAAAAAATAGAGACAACACTTGTCACATTATATATGGATTGCCTTCTGCCCGAGCTGGTCGATCCCCGCCTCCCAAAGAAAAGAATGATCCGGGATCAAGAATATGTAGATACTTCTAGAAAAAGAAAAAATCAAGAGGAGGCTGTCGAGGGTGACTTGCAACATCAAAGTGCAAATGCTTCAGTACCCGCCGTAAAAAGAAGACTTGACTTAAGTTTTCGCGATTGTTTCACATAGTAATTAAACAACATTAAACGGTTTACATCGCGTATATTTATCATTATTAGTAATTAAACAACATTAAACGGTTCAAATCGCGTATATTTATCATTATTTTTGTCTTGACGTTTCAAACACTTTGCAGTGATTGTGGTCACGGGGTGACGATCGGGGGGAATGCAAACTTGACTTTTCGTTTTCGATGTCGATTTCTCACGCACACTTTTGCATATCATTAAAACTGTATAAATTGAAAACACTCTATTTTTTATTTCATAAAAGATTTTTTGTGATTTATATACATCTTAACTTAATTTGTCTATAACCTCTGTAGACTATACCACTTAGTAACAGTCTAAGAATCCACTGTTTTTATTTTAATGTCTAATTTAGTCACCTGTTCCAGTGCCACTCACTCTTTCACTTGTCTGCCATGTTGCATTAAAAGAAGCCTGTATAACATGTTCTCTAGTTGAGAGTTGCTCTGCAGTTGTGTATTTTTTTTATTAAATATCCCAAAGTTTAAGGCCCTTACAATTGCGTGTATAGACTCTTCTGCAAGTTTGGTAAAAAAAATCTTATCCTGCTGTTTAGAAGTGGCTAGATCTATATCTGGTTGGTCTAATTTTTACCATAGTTGGTATCTAAAAGCAGAGTGATGGTAAAATAACATCTTTCTGTTTACCACTGTAACTGAAAAATAAAACGTACTAGGATGTATACGAACATATTTTCAACATTAGTAATTAATAGTTAAAAACTATATGAGCCATAAAAAACAACCTACTTTATATTATTATGGGAACGTGTACAGTAGCACAGTTATGAAAAACTATAATTCATATTTGTATGACGAGTCATGGTAAAATATATTGCCCACAACAAACATTTAATCAAATCAAATCCATTTATTTCAGGTCAATTGCACCCATATTCAGCAAATATATAATATATTATAATTATGCTCATTCAATTTGATGGTATTTTACTTTATTCTAATGATGTGTAATCTGATTAATCGCATTCCAAGATACTGAGAACAATGTTGATTCATTCATAAATTATCGTCCACGCGGATGCCAAGGGGTAATGAAATTTTCGTAGTAAGTTTAATCAGTAGAAATCACTTTCGTTACTACGATATAATAAGGTTTGTAATATGTTGATGCTCTTTAAACACAGAGACTGCGACACAACAACATAGCAAAGAAAATTAAAAAAAAAAGACTTGAAAACAATTCTTTATATTTAAAAGTCTGAAATAACTCATTGATCTCAATTTTGTGCCGGTTCAATATGATCTCAATTTTGTGCTCATGTAACTGACTTCGACAGGTTATTTGATATACTGTTGACTACAGACTTTTCAAGAGAGATTATTATTCACATATTATTTATAGATTTTATCACTGGTTACCAATAACTTTCATCTATATTCATAGTTGCCACTTACACTTAGGCATTTTGGCAAATTACTTTTTAGTAAGTTGACTGTAACTGGCAAAACCAGGCAAACCGTTCGACCGATGTTGATGAAATTAAATTATATTATTTATATATAATCTTCAAGGTGATGATAAGGTTCAGTAAAAAAGTTATGTGTGGTCAAACATAAAATAAATAATAGACAAGTCAATTCAAGAACCCTCTTTTTTTTGGGAAGTCAGTTAAATATGTTTAATATATATACCAATACATACATAATAATATATACCAATAAAGTCGAGCAGACATGATCATATTGTAAAAAGTAAAACTTTTGGCTTTAGTTTTATGACCTGCTGTCGACCGTAAGAATAATTTTGAGAAGTAAATCAAATAATCAATTTCTTACTAAGAAATATTACTAATGTTGATAAAAATAAAAACGTGACATCAATTGCAGTATATACAAAGTTACTGTATGTATCGAAATTCGACACGTGAATAAGATTATAAAAAAAGTTGAAATCGTCTCAATGGTATCTGTGTTCGCGAATCTAATAACAACATAAATATTTTTATAAGCGAGACGCGTGCGCCGCTGCACATCGCGTCGTTCGGTGCAGCGAGGTTCGTTGCGCCGCATGGGCGGAGCTAGCGTGGGAATTATTTTTGACTGCCTGCTCTTAAACAAAGTCTACCCAATAGAGGGGCCTTGGATTATTTTTACCATATTCACCATGCTTGGCAGGCGTCTTGGAGATCGCCGTAAAAGTTGTCAGTTCTTCAAAAGACTCAACTTCCAATGTTCGGGTATTTTCCCCTTAGTCGTCTCTTTCTACATCCACAGGATGAAATGGAGGGGTGGCATCATAAACCGGCACCCCACGGAGTATCACCAGTATCAGATGATCATGATGATCTACTGTTACTCGTCAGTAATACATGCTTCGTACATAGTCGATTGCGTCACAGAACCATGTCATCCTTAACACTGTTCATCTTCGTCAATAGTTGCAATTAACAGGTCATCATGATTTCTGGCAAATACCAGTTACGTCTCTTTAACAAGTCTGGCTTGGAGGGTACCACCACAGTATCAAATAATTTTCCTCAAATCAGTAGTTTGCAAACACTACTAGGCTGTTTGTTTGTTGTTGTATGTTTAGGCGTGAAGGACACTGAAGCAAGTGAAGTTACTAGGCTAACGAAATTTAACAAATAACGTCTCGGAGTGATGAACGCAGTACAGTGTCACTCAGATTGAGGACGGTGACACTGGAGCTGTAATGGACAGGTCTGTTTCAATGGGAGAATAGTAAAATAAAGTTTTTCAGTTGAGTTGTCAAATCAGTGTAACTGAAAAAGCACTTAACCGATAATAATGTAATTTAAATGGGACAGAATTAAAAGTATATAAGTAAATTAGATGCATATGCCGGATTTGTTCATATACAGGGTTATTGGTAATATGCGAACAACCTCTTAGGATTGACATCTGCAAGTCCTAACAAACATTTTGAGATTTTTTTTTTTTTGTTTTCGTGCCTACTCCGAGCCAAGAGCGTTCATCGCGGCAACACTGGACCACACCGTGCTCCCTTTGAATAGAGTTTTGAATATTTACGTCGAGCAAAGTAATGAAAAATATGAAATAATACATTACAGGCAGAAGAGACTTTTAACATTAGATGGGCCTCGTACTTATTCCGTCAAAAACACTACTCGCGTTGATACAGAGACCTTAGAAATTATGTAGGTCTCTAACTATCAATAATGCTTCTTACTAATAATTATTTAGGTACTGTAGAGGTTTTAGGTAGTGACAGCATTTATTTAAAAGCTATTTTTCTGTTGTGAGTCTCGCATCGCATCTTTCATTTCGTAATCTTTGTGTTTTATTGTTATATTTTTCACTAAAGAAGCAATAATTTTACTGTTAACCTAAATTTCAACAGTTTGCTTACAAATGACTGGAGCACACAATTTTGTAAATGTTCAAAAAATGATATTCGCTCAGCAGGCGATAATGTTTTTAATCATAATTGTAGAACATTTTAACAGTTTATGGGAATGGCCAATGCCATACTTATAAGAAAATAAAATAAAAATTAAAAGTAATAAAAAAATATTACGACTCCATTGTGATATTATTGTGACACTATGTACCCAACATGTACCTACGTTACGTTTCAACAGTTCTGTACGCTCTATTTTTAATATAATCAAATAATCATGCCCCCTGAACAAAACTCATAAAAATAAGCGTTAAAAAATTCAAATTGTCTTTCTAAAGCAACATTTTGTCGCGAAACGACAAAGTTTAAATAACATGGCGTCGTGAACTCGCTGATTCGACATAAACATGCAAATTCCTCCGAATATATTTATAAAAGTAATTGAATAGGTAGCGGCACACAAATGACATCTGTTGACTTGATTTGATGAGAATTAGTCTGTGGACGTCGACTCTTTATTAACTCTCCCCTTACTTGTTTGGGGGAGGAAAGCATAATCACTTTGAGAGCGGCAACACTGCGTAAATTGATGTCTAGTGTAGATACTTCAGTTTATATTTGCTGTTTGGTTTAAAATATCAAAGCCTAATGAAAAAAAAACAAGTTATTTCATCAAAACCTAAAAATTCTAATTTTTATGTGTCGTTTATTCGGATGGACAAGATCACTTAATATCCGAAAATACTTTAACACCTTACAAGCTAGGAAAGGTGTTGTTTATCATTCGAAATCTGAATGGAAAAGTGTTTTTTATCCGCTAGCGTAGAAAACGTTTGTCAACACCAAACCTCCTAAACGAAAAATGAATTTACTAATAACAAATACTTTTATAAGTATCCTAAAAAAACATTAAATAATATTTAAATAAAACACTTAAAAAAGCATAAAATTATATATCTAGTGACAATTTTAAGTGTTTTATTTAAATATTATTTAATGTTTTTTAGGATACTTATAAAAGTATTTGTTATTATTAAATATGGATTTCCGCAAAGTAACGCCTGAATCTATTCATTAAATGAATTTACTTTCAATATTACCAATTTTAGTCATTCTACTTAAATAAGTGTAGTTAAAAAAATTAAAATGAATGCAGATTTACTACATTATTGTTGCTTATTTTTGTACACTATTTTCCGCTGTAGTGAAGTGAAAACTTGTGTGTTGCGCTCGGTAGCGAAATCATATTGCGTCTTGTACCTTTCAAACCATCGGCACGCTCAGGATTCTATATTGTGGTCACTTTGCTCATGGTTCAATCGTAGAAGCCTTCGCATCTTCACTTTTGAATAAAAGTACTGGTGCCAAATAACAACTTTGCAGCTGTGCATAACAAATAAGTATTTTTCATGTAAACTGACTTGCCGAGCAATTGGCCCGCCTAATGGTTACGCGCCAAGCTACCTATAACCTCTGGAGCATGACAGTGATACTGTTATAGGTTACTCAGCACTGCGTTTATAAGTATCTGAAACATTCGTTCTTAAGGCTAGAGTGCACGTAATGCTTGCCATACAAACGTATTTTCCTCATATTTTAAATACCAAGTGCTCAAACTCCGTGAAATTTTGCATGCATATGGCTGAGCCTAATATTTGCGCATCGGTTTGCCAGTTTTTCAAATTATCATTTATTTTATCCCTAGATGTGATTATGGGAATTTCCATACAAAAAGTTTTTCCGAATATTTTCGAATGTACCTACTTAATTTTCGGGAAACTGACAAACCAGAACCCAGCCCAGGTAGATATTAAACTCTCAACTCGAATAACGGTGGGCGGCTCCGTTCAGCAGGGGACAAACAGCTGATACCGTAGCAGCAGTATTAACTATAAATATATTGGAAGAACGGAGTCTTTTATTATAAATAATTTAAGTCTTTTATTTGATAAAAGTCTTGTTGTTTATAGAGTATTATTTGAGACCATTACTAAACCAGGTTTTTGTAATTCAAATAAGTTGAAACCTTTTATTTGAACTGATAGGTGTTAGAAGAACAAATTAACTCTTAAGTTAATAATATGAATTAGCAAGTTTAGTTTACGTGTTTAATAATTATAAACATGATTAGATATGTCAGAACCAAGTTCACATAAGAAATATTACGTAGATTAGCTACAAACAAAGCAAAATAAAACATAGGTAACAAGGTATAACTTATAAATTTCAATAGAAGTTCCCTCGAGTTTTGTTTTCAAGTTTAACACATTTTATATCAAATGTTCTTGATTGGTTTTCTTTGCGACATAGATTGTTTCAAATTTCTGAAGCCAATTGTAAATTCGATTGATCTTGGAGTTATAGAAATAGATTATTTATAAAAGTTTGCTCGGATACTTTTATGGCGATATGGTTATTCAATGGGTAAAAATTAACAATAAAGTGTGTCTCGGTTCAATTAAGTTTAAATAAAATAAAACTATGTTTAGCACTTTCCATATAAATTATCAAGTCTAAACATATAGTCATATTTTAATGACGTTTGTATGGAGTGCTACGCAAAAATTATATGGTAGTTTACAATGGGGCCTTGTCTTATTAAATAAATAAAAAAATCAGAGAGCAAGCGTTATTGCAAAAATAAATATATTAAAAAAAGTTTTGATAAGTCAAAAACCGAGGTATTCAAATTATGTATGAAGTCATACAGCATAGGTTAGGAGCTACGGGGTCAATAAGATCACTATAAGGTATTATAATATAAAAGCCTACTCATCTTGCATTTTAGCATTTTTATCGTCTTGGGAATCGCAGTGTAAGATGGCAGTTCGTCAGAAGGTGCTACTGCCGACCTTCTGGTATTGTCCTTTTGTCGCCTCTTATGACACCCACAGGAAGATATAAGAAAGGTGCAATTCTAGCCCATCATCCACGGGGCGTTACTTATACTTATAGTTCTGATGATCTTCAATGCTCTAACAATGAAATCAATCTTTTTTTTTATGTTATAGTGATGGAACAAGCTGATGTTAAGCGGACTAACCTCTGCCTATAACAGATTCATTTCGTCACAAGTCACGAATTGCACTGCGCACTTCACCTTGAGACGTAGTTCTGGCTGTAATTTCACTGGCTCTCAAGGACTGCTGCCGGAACACACCGTTAGGTGCTTGGCTACAGATTTTCTACTAGAATTATTGATAAATTATTAACATAAATGAAGTGTCAACATGGACATACTAAAATATGTTGTCTTTTTTTTGAACGGTGGTCTTTGTGCACATATAATAATTCATATAAAATCACTAATTACTGCGCGTGTTTCAATCCAGCAAAATATTATCTCGAGTGTTTGGGTGAATGCTGACGCTATAAAGCTGTTATGATAAAGCTATGTTGTAAGTTTTGCGCTTTATCGTTATAAAAGCGAGCTTTGAAGACTATAAATTGCATTGTCTAATAAAGTTTTTTTTTATGTCATTGTGGCGAAACAAGCTCGAGGCCCACCTGATGTTAAGCGGACTAACCTCTGCCTATAACACATGCATTTCGTCACAAGTCACGAATTGCACTGCACCCGTCACCTTGAGACATAGCTGTTAAGTCTCATGTGCCTGTTATTTCTCTGGCTCTCAAGGACTGCTGCCAGAACACTCCGCTTGGTGACAGAATTTCTACTTGAGGGTGGTCGTTAGCCAGGCAGGCATTCGCAAAATGCCCTTCCACCATGCGGTGAAGCTCAAGCCTGCGGCGGGATTCTGACCATGGACCTGCTGCGCGGCAGTCCATAGCCAATGCCACTGAGCCATCACTGCTTCAAAGATTGTCGATATAAAAGCAACTTATTACATTTGTTAAAACGTAAACTGGTATATGTTATTTCTAATATTTATGTGGTTTTATGGATAATCTATGCAATCAAATTCAACTCTGCAATAATGTTTCATATTTTTTTCTAGTAAATAGGTGCAATATTCTATGTCAATGATCATGTTCAATAGTAACTAAACACAACGAAAAAAGCAAAAACTGTTTAAGGGTATATTTTAGACGAACGCCCCCATACAAAACGCAGCTCCAATCTCATTTTAATAATAGCGAATAAAACTCAATGATTTTTTACCTACATAATCACTACCCTAATATCTAGGTTTGTGGTGCATCAGATTTTCATTAAATTATACATTTTTGAAATTACACTAGCTCAAAAACTCGTAATTTTAGATAAAAGAAAGACCCAACTTTAAGCATCTCTTTCAAGAAAAATAAGCATGTTTTTAATATTTCTATTGCACCACAAACATTAGGAATATAATGAACTTTATATAATGGGAAGTTATTTATACATGTGCATTATACTTTTTAAATAAATCTGGAGCTACGAATAACTGGCTCAAACTCCTAAAAACGAGTGCTATATACTAAACGCTATATAATTTTAAAAAAAATATTAGTCCAAAAGAAAAAGGATTAAGCCAGAAACGATAGATCTAATAATACACTATATTTACATGCGAGTTTTTTTTTTATAACAAGTTGAGTTTATATAAAAGTTCACGCTTTGGCTGGCGGGTATATGTCCTTAAATACCGAACCCGCCACAGATGTGCGTTTTCACCTTAAGCACAGTCCGACACTCCCCGTCTACAAGTTAATGTGGAAATAATGAATTCGCTGCGAATCGCCCGGCCCCTGTTTGTCTTTCAATTATGGGGTCTCTGTGGACCCCGCACCCCTCCTTCGACCCTCCCCCCTCCTGTTTAAACAACGCAATACACCGTGGATATTTAATCGTAGATTTATATACAGGGACAGAAATTAAATCTTATGATTACTGGTCTTACTTCAGACTCATTTTCGGGTGCAGTGAGTTTCACAGTAATACAGGTTCCGTACAAGTAAATGGGATCCTATCTTGATACCCAGCTACTAAAATGACGTTGTCTGATCGTCCGTCTAATCGTCTGTCCGTCCGTCTCTGATGGACATACGTGAATCCATCTTAATTTTGAAGGGCTTAAAGTATATTTTGACTCAAAACAAGTAATTGTAAATTTTCACAGATTATATACTGCAGCGCGTCCGAAATGTTTACGGCGCAGCGGCTCACGTGCCAGCTCTCGATGCATTGAAAAGACATCGAATTGCCAGATTTAGGGTCTTACTCTTTAAATAGGGGAATGATCATACAGGTTCTGGTAAGTCATTGCCACGATTATTTTGAAATTGGGTTCGAGTTTCACAACCTACACCGGTAATTAAAAAAAAAGAAAATTGTTGTAAGTATTGTGTATTTATTCACGATCGACGTTTAGGTGTAAATACTTTAATAGATTATTATGTTCCAAGTCTTTATGATAATATTATTATTGTAATATGTATTATGCTTTATTATGGCGGATTGCCTAACAAATGTATAAAGATTATAACAACGAGAAGTATAAATCTAAGAGGGTATCCATACAAGAAACATGTTTTTATTATTTGTTCTGTTTTTACGCTATCGTAAAAACGGTATTAGGGCTAAGAATGAATATTGGTGTGCGTATAGTCTTCGAAGCAGTGTTAATTTACAGACTGCCGTGCTACAGGTCCTTGGCTTTACCGCATGGTGCAAGGGCATTTTGCGAATGCTCTCCTGGCTAGCTACCACACTCAAGTAGAAAATATGTAGATTTGGAATGATAGTAAAACACACTGTTGGGTAATAGTGTGTTTCAAGTTTCAGCAGTAGTTTTTGAAGGCTAGTAATTCTAGGCCTAGTTCGATTACCATCTTTGAAGACATCATCACTTATCAATAGTTTAGATAATGGTCAAGGTTTAGACTAATCAGCTATAAAAACATATATGAACAACAAACAATGAAAATCGGTCAAGAGCTAGTTGGACTCCCGCTAAGGAATCTGAATCCTATGATAAGTTTAATCTACGATTAATTGTGTGTTAGTACAAAACCGTCGGGGTGCGATTCCAATTAACACTCAACTGTTTCAATAATCGTCTGAATATACTTTAAAAATATCTTTATTAAGTAACTTCTGCACACGACTCCGTTATAAAGCACTTCTTTGAAGCGCTCGTAGCGAAGTTTGCTTAGCTGTTCTTAACCGATCAGCAAAGTTAAGCAACGTCCGCCGCGGTCATGACTTGGATGGGTGACAGCTGGTGACATTACTACTGAGCGCTTCAGTGCTTCGGAGGGCACGTTAAGCAGTCGGTCCCGGTTGTTGTCAATCGTTACAGCATGGTGGTAGGGCATTTTGCGACTGCCTGCCTGGCTAGCGTGGTAGCTAGCCAGGCAGGCAGTCGCAAAATGTGGTGGGTGGTCCCTCAAGTTGAAAATTGTTGCCAAGCACTTAAAGGTTCCGGCAGCTGTCCTTGAGAGCCAGTAATTCTAGGTTAGCCTGAACAACATCTTCGACCACATCATCACTTACCATCATGTGAGATAGTGGTCAAAAGCTAACCTATCAGGCATAACAAATAAACTCCTTAGTGAACATTTAATAAATCAGAATAAAAAGTATCATTAACATAAAAAAACGTATCGTCACCGCTGTGTTGGCCGAAAAAGTATTCAACGTATTTAAATATGGCAGTCCTTATATCATGTCAGTTCATTCATAAAATGCTATACTGCTACGCAGTGAGGCTAAAACTGGCGGCAGGATGTCATGGACCTTCTGCGTTGCAGACTATAGCCATTGCCGCTGTTCCATCACTACTTCAGAAAATAGACTTTGTTCCTTTGGAAAATACCCACAATGAACTATCATCAAAATAAACATGAAGAATATACTTATTTCGTTGCTACTCGCTAATCTCAGAAAATACAACAGATAGATTATTAACAACAGCCTTGACGAAAATAAATAGGTTTTCGCGCCACGCAATCGTTTATTACCAACCAAATCTTTTATGAAATGTTTACCGATAACTTATCTGTCCTTGTATTTTTGAAACGAACGGTCTAATACGTGACGATGGTAATGACTTTTGTTCTGTGAAAGTTAGGGTGGCAATTAGAAGAAAAAACAAAAATAATGATATAATTTGAATATAAATGACTAATCCATTAAAATATTTTATTGTGAAACTGTTTAAATTAAGATTACGCTAATTTAGTATCTAATTATAAAATCACCTTGCAACAGCTGCTACGCGAAACCAACGGCAAGCAAAGTTCATTACAAAGACGGTGTGCTACGAACCGCTACGCCACCATATCGTGTAGGTTCGTTGTTGGTCTCTCTGAGCCTTTGAATTGTAGATGCTTCGTATCATTTATAAAATCAGTGTTTGTTTTATTACTTAATAATTAAGTAACAACTAGCTGCAGTTTTTTTTTTTTTTTTAAATTAAAGTACATATCGATCGATATAATGTATAATTATTATAGATAAATTAAATACTGGCCTTTAGAATGTTGTGTTATGAAAAATTTGACTAATTATTTTATTAATATTTTTTATGCCTGATTGATTAGCCTTTGACCATTATCTCACCTGATGGTAAGTGATGATGTGATCGAAGATGTTGTTCAGGCTAATCTAGAATTACTGGCTCTCAAGAACAGCAGCTGGAACACACCGTTAAGTGCTCGGCGACAGATTTTCAACTAAGGGTGGCAGCTAGCCAGGCGGGCATTCGCAAAATGCCCTACCGCCATGCTATAACGACTGCCATCCTAAGACAACAACCGGGACCGACGGCTTAACGTGCCCTTCGAAGCACGGAAGCGCTTAGTAGTTATCTCACTAGCGGTCACCCATCCAACTCAAGACCGCGGCGGACGTTGCTTAACTTTACTAATCGGTTAAGAACAGGCAAGCAAATTTCGCTACGAGCGCTTCAAACTATTGAATTTATTAATTAATATTGAAGAAATAAAATCGCTTTGTCCAGGTTTATCAGATTTCTGTTAATTTGTATTCAATATTGATAAGTTCATAAATCAGCCTATAAATTTAAGGGTTTATAAAAAAAATTTACTTAACACCTATGTCATGTGACGAGCGTAGTGCAGTTCGTCACTTTTTACGAAATGCATCTGTTATAGGAAGATGTTAACACTCAACATCAGGCGGGCCACGTGCTGAATCTGTCTGTCACAATCTCAAAAATAAGGAAAAATGTATAAGGTTTTCTTGTTTCTCTGGTACTTATATAATACGTTTTCCGAGATAAAATTCTTCACAGAAGTTTTCATATCCGTCTTGCAAATTTTTTTTGTCAGCCTTCGCATGTTAGGTATATTGTCCTCGTCCTATTAAGTACTACACTTGTACAATAATATAACTATATTTATTGTAGATTCCGGTTTATAAATAATTAATTACTGTAACAGCCCGAACGTCTACTGCTGAACACAGCCTCCCCTATTAAGGGGGTATAATCAAAAATGTGCCATAATCCCCACGCTTGGCAGGCGTATTGGGGATCGCAGTGTAAGTTGGCAGTTCTTTAGAAGCAGCTGCTGCCCACCATCCAGTATTTTTCTCTTAGTCGCCTCTTAGTACACCCACGGATGATATGGAGACGTGCAATTCTAACCTGGCACCCCACGGGGTATTAAATTCACAAAATATTGTTAGTGGTCTTAGTAAAAGCATATATTTGCACGGTATCCTAGTCTTTAAGTTTTATTTTTTCATGATATATTTTAAAGACGTAGTAATATTAAGTTTAGTACTGGTAATATTTTATTAAATACTCTTGGTGGGTCAATATTTAAATAGAAAAGTATTATATTATTATTTCATTTAATTACCCCTTGTAGGGTAAGTTCCTCAAAATCTCACACATTTTTTAAATAATTAACTCATAGTTATATGAACTTATCTGATATCTGTCATGTTATTATAAACTGTTACTGAACAAATTAAAAAGAAACGAAGAGCCACACCCATTTTTTTTAAAATAACTATGTAAGAGAAATCTCCCACCTACCTCAATTATTTTATCTTCACTTCACAGCACAATCAAAACATACCTAATATCTGTAACATGTAGTTAAAACCGCGACGTTCAACCCTGGAGCGACGAAGGGTGCGCGCATACTGTCTCACTGTAATCTCGAGCCGAGTGCGACAGCAAGTGAAAACCACGCCTACTAAACAAGCCCCGCCCCTCATACACGACGGGCCACTAGGGTTGCCGCCAAAACCTTATTTACCTCTATCGCCCGCCCGCTCGCTACGTCTCCTCATATCGATTGGACAACCCCGGCACTTATTTAAGACGGCAGAACTGAATTAATTTTGTGATTGAAATTACAAGTATTATGGTATTAATTTGTTCGCGCCTGGGTCGTTCGATTAAAACACTGTTTCGATTGTGCGAGGCGTTTTTAATGTGTTGGTCGTATTTTGTTATTTACGGACCTCTGATTTTGTTTGTGTAGGTATGGGTGGGTGGATAATTTGTGTTGATTATTTTCGAGTAACTAGGTCAAAATTATTTAGCTCGAATCACATTCTTAAAATAATTTATTTTTAGAAATGAGTCAGGCAATTAAATTACTTTACTATGTAGATATTATATTTGTTTTTTATGTATACGACTTACATGTATTGCAAAAAAAAAAATTTAAACCTTATCTAGGATCAAATAACATAGACATATCTTAGATGTTGCGTATTGTTGTTTTCTACTTATATTAATCGTCTGTCACATTATACTGCATTATTAACTAGAACCATAGGTTGCATAGCTACTACGGATTAGGGTTGGGAGCTACTTGTTTTTTAATGTAATTTTTTTTAATTTAAGCTATTAGTACGCATATAGTATAGGTAAGAAATATTAGGTATTCATAATAAATTTATTAACAATCTAAATGATATTCTGCCCTATAAAACACATTTTGGATGATAGTTAGGTAACCTTTCATAAATTTTATCTTCAGATTTATAGCTTGCAATAAAACTGATGAGACATGCCATAAAGATAAGTCAACCCTTGCATAAATATTGCAAAAAAAAACAGTGTGATAACGAACATACGGCTCGTTGTTGGAGAGATTTAACCCTCAATTATGGAATTAAGCCGTGGTAAAGGGTTGCGCACCCCTGCAGAGACGTCAATTGATTGAATAGAGTTAGAGATAACTTCTCATGAAAAATATCGATAACTAGATATATTTTTCCACCACAATAATAAATTAAATTATGCGTATATTTTACGCATATACTAAAATATGTTTCAGCATTATTAATTAAGACCAATAGTATACAAGATACTTTAGTTTGTACCTCATGTTTACTAATTTAGCTTATAAAATAAAGGGTTATATAACGATGCTAGAATATTTTGTTAGATAACTTATGTCACAAAAAATATGCCATACGAATATGTGAAATATAAAAAAATATTTCTAGAGTTATACCTATTTAAGATAGCTTTTGCTTTCATGAATATCATTTCTTACTTTTTCAAATATAGGATACGGATATCGATAGTCGATACTATTTATTGACGTGTTGCATCTCTAGTTGTCATGATGTTGTTCAATACTGACATAATGAAGTGTTGTCACGCCGCACTCGGCCGTTTGTAGTCATTGTCAATTGCCGGTGTGGTGTGCGATGACCCTTATGCTATTTTTAACTCATTGTGATTCTCTTTGTTGTTACCGTGTATGTTTGATTTAAGAAATAATAACTGTTAACACGTTATTATTATTTTTTCTACTTCCCAAGTCAACTTTTCCGAGGCAGAAAATAGATAAATATAGAAAAATATGTCTTAAAAACCATTTTAACAACATCCTGTGAGTTTATTTTTGTATAGTTATAGTTACTAATTAGGTACCTAAATTACTTTCATGAGAAACAGAGTAATAAGAGTAGAGCCATCGACTTATGCTTTTTTAAATTACACAACTAGTTGCAAGGGAAAAAAATCGGAACAACAACTAGTTTAACGTTATTGTAAAGTTGGACCAAATTAAGCCTTCGAGATTATTTTCTAATCTACACAACTAGTTGCGACAAGGGCAAATGGCTCAACTAATTGCCACAGTAGAGCGGAGGGTCAGAAAAGAAAAAAAAAACAGCAGGTGAGATTTTTTTTTTATTCCTGATAGTTTAGCCTTTGTCATCTGACGGTAAGTGATGATGTGGTCGCATATGTCAGGCTAACCTAGAATTACTGGCTCTCAAGAACATCTGCCGGAACACACCGGCAGATGCTTGGCGACAGATTTTCTACTTAAGGGTGGTAGCTAGCCAGGCCGGCAGGCTAGCATCCTAAGACAAAAACCGGGACCGACGGCTTTACGTGCCCTCTGAAGCATGGAAGCGCTCAGTAGTAATGTCACCAGCGGTCACCCATCCAAGTCATGACCGCGGCGGACGTTGCTTAACTTTGCTGATTGGTTTAGAACGGCTAAGCAAATTTCGCTACGAGCGCTTCAAAAACGAAATATGCGTCAGATAAATACAATATACCTAGAGATAAACAAGATGCCTCGGACCTAAGGATAACTCCCATTCTTTTCCATCGAGCCACCGCAGTAAATACAATACAGTCATTGTTTTTCATTTTCTTCTTATGTAAGGACAGACATCTATAGTTTTATTCACTAGGTTTTACGCAACCCGATAATTCTTGAATTTTGTTTTGGATTGAAAAATTTTATTACATCCACCAGAACCCTTTCTAGTAGGTCTCGCCACCATAAGCAAGACCAGCAGTCAAATAGTATGGTGTGTAGGATTCGCACCCACGATAGCTGTTTCCAATCAAACTACCTTATAGTTCTGTTAGAAAGAGTATTATTATTATTATTAGTATTATTATTCTTATCTAGTTAGAAAAAGGATTTCCCAGTCGCAGAAATATATTGTGTCGTGCATTCGATGGATTTAAAAACTATTGTCAATCCTACCTACAGACCTGTTTACTCACAAAGGCGTGATTCTATTCATCATTCTATATACAGCATATTATTAATGCTCAATAGTACGGGTGGGCCTCATTTCTACACTACGCTTTATTCTGTGTGTAAATGTTTATAGAACATAAAGTAACACAATAAAATGTGAAATATGATCACTTGGGTAGACAGTAGTAATTGCAACTGCAGTCAAAATATGGAGGAGCGCACCGTCGTGAGTGAAAAGGTCTGTACTTACCGTACACCCTACTGTACGGCTATTTTCTCACCATTTTTCTTCATTAATTCTTCACTCAGTGTTCACAATAAGCCACAGCGTGGAGCAAGATGGTAATTTCACACCGACGACGCGCCGCCGCCGCGCCGCTTCCGCTAATACACGTAGCAGACCGTAGCCTTTTCCCGTGTCCGTAGCGATCTGTAGCACGAATGATTTGAGAAAACTTGACCGTAGGCAGTTTCAAAGCGATCTTGTTTGACAGCACAAGGTATCAGTTTACCCATCTATTATATAGTCATATTATTCATACTGGATAAACAAGAGTTTGTATCCAATTCCAATGGTTTACGTATAGCACAATAAATATGCTGCGGTTGTACAAGCCGCATAGCACATTTTGAAACTATATGTTGTTTTTTACAGACCACTTCGGAAGAGGATTAATATTTATTATTATTTTACTTCAATATTATTTTTCTATTACTCTTTAAATATTTTTCCTTTAGTTGTAGTTTTGTTAGCGTATTAGAAAGTGTTAATGCACAAATAAAATTGTTAGGATAAACGGGATAGGTAGTCAGGCGAGCATTCGGTAAATTCCGTACCACCATCTCTGATTGCTCTGAGACCACCATACAGTATAACGACTACCATCCTAAGACAACAATCGCGACTGGCGCATGGTGGCTTCAATTAACCTCCGAAGCACGGAATCTCAGTAGTAAATGCCAGTAGCGGTCACGCATCCAAGTCATGACCGCGGGCGTTGAGCTAAGAGCGATTAAGAAAGCTCACTACAACCTTCAAAAACATACTTTTACATTCCGATCTTAGAAAACCATACAAGACCGACATTAACAAGACGCGGGAAGATGATAATATTTTTTATCATCCTCCTGTCTTATTTGGGTATGTATTTGATTTTATTATGCTATTGTGCCTATTGTTAATCGAGGCCCACCTGGTGTTAAGCGGTAACCTCTGCCTATAATAGAAGTAGTTCGACACAAGTGGCGAACTGCACTGTCCCCATGCCTGATATATACTTAGTTGTTAAGTCTCATGTGCCTGTTATATTACCGGCACCCATGCCGCCGGAACCGGAATACATTAATGTGAACATTACTGCTTGTCGGTAGAAATGGGGATGGTCATAGTACATCCCCGGACGAACTCGCACAAAGAGTTCTAACGCTACTTTACACATAATTATCTTTGTTAAAAAATGTTAAACTAACTATATAGTTATAATTAAGTAACGATGTATGTTAAATTTTGTATATAAATTGTAACAAAATTCAAGCGTGGTACTCTAAAAAGCAAAAAAGGGCCAGTTTAATCACTTTATCGTCGAATGTGTTTGCCGTCGCTATCCGACACCACGCCCGAGCCACTTCATTAACTAATCTGTTAGTCCAGATAAGTGCTTGATAATCTGTGGCATAGGGAATATTAAGTTCCAGCTACGCGACATAATCTAATACGTTAAGGCATAGAGAATAATATACCTACCCATGGAAGCAATAAGTACTAGGTACGTAGTACTTATTACTTCCATGTACCTACCGAATCTTCTTAGGAAGATAAGGTAATACGTCGATGTTTCGAACTGCGGGTCCGAAAGAATCTGCAAAACACGTTTTGGCTTACTTTTGTTTAACTTCGTTCGTAGTATTATTTTAGGAATACCAAGCATTTGCCCGTATAGATTCTGATAAATATAAAATCGGATTCGTATGATTTGTACATTTCCCAAATATGAAATAATAATTTATTCGTTTTGCTCGCTTCTGAATATCCCCTCATCTGTAGAAACTGGCCTACCAATAAAATAAATAAATCATAGTGGTGTTAAAGTCATTATTAAGTGATATGGTGGCTATGGCTACATTACTATAACTAGACCACGAAGAGTATGGTACAAATATGCTTTATCGGATCATGAAGAAAAGTACTTATAGCATTAATAATAAGTAGTTTAATTGGCTAAACACTAGGTATAATGTGTACGGATTGAAATGGAGAAAAGAAATGTATTGTATTTTTATCACATACATTTACACTCTTTATGACTGATGAACGATGCGGTCCGACCATAGACTATATCAAACAAAGATCTTCGTACCACAAATTCAATGTTCGTTATCTAAAGTACCGCTCTAAACACGAAACTTTGTTGAATTGTGGTAGCGACCCAGGTGTCATGTTAATATTATTACTACATACCAAATTCAACTTTGAACTATTTAAGAAATCCAATCACAAGTCTGAGGAATGATTTTTCGTTGGGTCTTAAAATACCGATCACTACACCGATGTCGAATGTTTTGCGACGATATAAAGATGCAGTCCAGTTGTTGAGACCTCACCATTTGAGATTGGTCTTCGGACCACTTCTAAGATTGGTTTAAGAATCCAGACTCCTGAAACTAGAAATTTGTTTCAATCAAGTTTTGACATCAGTACTTAGTTATAATCAAACATAAGTTTTTATTTCGAATCCATATTTACATTTGCTGTTTGAGCATCGACTACGATGTATCAAATGTCAGGAACATTTTTTCTATAAGTATTATTTTGTCTTTCAATCCGACTTGTCTGTGGAGCAATATTCAGTGACTTCAGTCATAAAGTAACTTTGTATCATGATACAATAATATATGTTTTCTTGGATCATGCTTTGTATAAACTGAAAACTTCAGTGTTATCATCATCAGCCGGAAGATGTCCGTCTGTTAAACAAAGTCCCCCATAGAACGCCACAAATAACAGCTATTAGCCGCTTGTAACCATTGGCTACCCGCGAAATTTACGATGTCGTCAGTCCACCTAGTGGCGGGGGCTTTTTATACATTGGCAGTGTTTTTATAATATGTTTTTAAGGCATATTGTGTGGTGGCATGGAACTCATGGTGAGCGAGTCCGAATTGCTGTCAATAATATCAATATACTTGATCGATCATTGGTTCTTTGGGGTCCTCGGAGGGCTACGAACTGGAACTTAGCTTCACGGCATGGTACGGCACCGAGCGTGCTCGCCCGTTGGCCTTACCTTCAAGTAGATGAAAGTATTGTCAAGCAAATTTAAGAAGAAATAAATCTGATAAAACGTCGCGTCGTGACACCCTACCTGTCATTTTGGGTACAGGCGTGATGATTTATGTTGCTACAATTGAGCGTATTCCCAATTAAAACAACATAAAACAATATCTCGCTTACAAAAGCGTGCAACAGAATTACAAACCTCTTCTAAACAAATTTAGATCCCACTTTTGATTTGGCCACGCGTTCTTAAGTTACATTAGCTCAAACTTTATTGTAAACTGATGTACCACGATAAGCGGGCAATTATGCATGCAGCACGAAGCACGTCCGTTCATTCATTAAAACGAAGACCACAGCCAAATCCCTGCTAATTGGGCACACACGTCACAGGAACACAGGGGTCGATACCATCGCAACTAGCACTTCTTGTTACCTATAAAAAACTTCAAATAACACAATATACGCTTTGAGGGAATTCGAACTTTAGCGTGTATGTAATAGTAGCTAACTAGCTACTTTTACCATTGGTAATGTACAGATAGGTGGTAATCCTTTACGAATGAGATATTTAATTTTTATTTATGCTCATTATAAATCATCTGCGCTTGTGTTGTGTGATTTTGATTGTACTTCACCTACGAAAAATGTACAAGCAATTAGGTGATCATTATCCTTACCGCACAAGCACATATTAGCCAGGGTTTTAGCTACAAACAAAAGCGATTGTTTTGAAGGTGAATATAATAATAATAATTATAATTCACGGCTAATATCTAATTATACTTCTGTTGATTTTTTGTGTTCCTCTTTTATTTTATTGAACCATCATCAGTATATAATTGGCAGTAGGTACTGAGAGAGTAAGAGCTCAATTTGATTACGAAATTGCCTTGCATTTGACACAGAGTCCTATAAATATATAGTAGACTTGGTACGCGATGTCTTTTCGACCAACATTCCGCTGATCCTAATGACAAAAGTCTTTCACCAAGAAGAATAAAACCAGAGAAAAATACAATGTGCTATTTAGAGTTGTCTTAATTGCAAGAGAGCAGTTTTAATAGACGCTTAAGGGAAGTGCCTTCATAGCACTTACCATGGAATCGTAGTTTCTTTATATTTTATATATCAAGTGGTCAAAATCAGTGAAATGTTGCATGCGTGTTTTTTAGCTTAATATCTTTGTTTCTGGATTTCTTGATATCCGTTAAATTATGTATTTTCAAAATTATTCGGGAAACACGTTTTGTATTGGAATTCTTATATTCACATTCAGACATAAAATAAATACTAAAAGGAAAAACAGGCATAGATATTAAGGTAAACGACACGCATGTTAAATTTTCCCGTGTTAAACACTTGGTATTTAATATATAACAAAACTACGTTGATATGAAAAGCCCTATAAAGACATACATAATCTTAAATTTTTGCGCGATTAAATCCTTATTAAGGTAATTCGCTATAAGAACAGGGTCAGCGTCATTTAACGACACAGTTTTAAGTGGTTGCAACTTTTAGTGCTTATTTTTTGTTAGTATCAGGAAACATCGAGAAGCAAATGCATGTGTAACATCATTACATAATATAAGTAACACGAGAATGAAAAAATAAAATGTTTCCTCAAAATGGAATCGACTTCAACACTCAATACTGTGAAATAACTTGTTACAGTCGTGCAAAAAAAAATTTTACCATTTTTAGTGACCATTGCTACTTACGGGAGCGATTGTCATTCACTGTCAATGACTATATGATCAAGATCGGAAAACACTTTTCAGTTATTGGAGTAACTCCAAAACGACTTGACCGATTTTGATGTACTTAATTTAAATGGGTCTACACTGGAAGCACCAGCTTTCAAATAAAAAAAAACATCAAAATTGGTTCAACCAATTTTGATGTTTTATCTAATTTCAGAATCGTCTTAGTGTTTGTGTTAAAATTGTGGCACCTACAATTTTAACTAAAATGGTATAATATTTACAATTTGACAGCTTTTACTGTATATGACCCCATTTACTATATTTATGTACAATAATATGAAAAATATGTTTATATTCTACTCAATGAGATCTAGAGCACATGCTACGAAATGGATATATTTTTCTACTGCTTTCTCATTTATTGGAGTTACCCCTAAGATTTTCTCTGAGTTACCCTGAATAGATATTTGAGAAATATTTATTTTTAGTCAAATTTTATGTACACCAATTATTAAAATTTCTACAGACATGCATAAAATACAGACAGACAGACAACGGAGTATCATACTCCGTATTGCAATTAGGATACGGAACTTAAAACACAACATAGAACTCAGTTATTTAAACTTAATTATTTTAGTAAATTCTTACAAAAAGATGTTTTCGAACTCTCCGTGAAAACATAGTACCTAAGTACTTATGTACATAACAATGGGTCTTTACGAAGCGATGTCAGACATAACTAAAAGTATGAAGGCAGTACCTACAGCAGACCCGAGTTAATTGAATAGGTACTGGCCCCTACCATGTTTTCACCTCGAATGGTATCCGAGGATTATCAAGTTGTAGTAGTATTCAAAGACAGCGATTTTCGATGGCGAAAATGTACGGGGTCAGCCCTGTACTAATTAGAGCTAGAACCTGCTATATTATATCTATACATATGATTAAACTGTACAAGGTCGTTGTCTGTACATAGGAAATAAAATAGGGGAAAATATTTTTTTGGTGTATGTGAAGGTACTATAATCCGAATTAATTATTTTATTTTCATTCTCTCTGTCTGTTTGTATGCATACTATGTTAAAACTACTGGACGGATTTTGAAGGATCTTTCTGAAATACTATGACTAAAAATCAGAAATCACAGGCTTTGAAAATTGACTTGCTATTTGTTAGTGCTGACAATTGTACAAGGGCAAGTATGTCCGATTCTTCCAAATAATAAGCAGCGTAGCGGCTCATGCCAAAGTCCGTACCACAGTAGTGCCCTTGAGCCTGCTTTTCTTTTAGAGAGGACATAGATGCTGTGTACCGCTGTCGGTCGTACATCTCCACTGGATTTTACCCTTGAGCCCGTTGTGAACTTGTGAAATCCTTTATATGTAGCGTTGCGTTTTCGACGGCCACATGCAAGGTAGACGTGGACGAGTTTCCTCTTTCTGCTCCCGTCTCGGACAGAGTGCCTATAGCACTCTTGAGGTAGACCCTTGCTCTGAATATTATAAATATATTCACAATGCTCGGTTAGGGACCTTCTATTGCATTGGTTGTTCCACATTCGCTCGAAAAGGAAATCACATATTTGGTTGCCCTTGGTTAAGTTGATTAAAATAGGTGTTAAAATTTGAATGAAAAGTATCGTCATCACTATTATGTCGTATGGTGTATTGCTGTGGGGAGCTGCTGCTGAGATAGAGACAATCTTTATCTTACAAAAGCGTGCAATTCGAGCCATATATAAAATGGATCCTGGGGCATCTCTGAGAGATCTTTTTAAGGAAATTGATATTTAAACTTTACCGAGTCTGTATATATTTGAAAATATTATAAATGTTCGAAAAAAATTGAGTAAATTATAATTATGATTATATATGATTATAACACTGGGAATAAAGATAAAATAGCGGTGCCAGGTTTTAGATTAGCAAATAAATAAAAGGTCCTTCTTAGGTAATTGTGTGCGGTTTTATAATAAAGTTCCCAAACATATTCATACGCTCACAAAAGGAGAATTCAAGTTGTGCGTGAAAAACATTTTGATAAAGAATTCTTACTTCACAGTTTACGACAAAAATCCTTGGACTGTTTCGCCTCTACCAAATCGCCTGTCATCTACGTAATGTAAACAAATATTGTAATAATTTTACTATATTTTATGTAACACAAGGTTAAAAGACATTTAAAAGAATGGCCCCGAGTTTCTTGCCCGTTCTTCTCGCAGTGGCTCTATAATATTTTTTGCTGAACGTGGCAGTACAATGTAGTATATTTGAATATTAAAACTTGTAATTGACCTTCATAAGAGCGTCGTAGACACCTAAACTGAATAAATGATTTTGACTGTGATTTTGATCTCCTCTAAATGCTCATAATTAGGCCCTCGAACGGTCCCTGGCAGAAAATGACCGAACTTCGAATCGAATTTTTTTAGTTTTACACTTTTCATCATGTACTTACCTAATTTCATTTTTACCACTCACCGAGATATAGCAAAGAACACGCGAAGCCTCACGTACAGCTAATATTAATAAAATAATGTAAATTGTAAACAGTGTCGAGTGTACATAGTCAAACTGATACAATAGTAGTGCAGTTGCTGTGAGCGCCATCGGTCCGGAAAGTTAAAACGGGAAGTACACCCCTCCCTCACCCCTTACCACCCCAAAAGCTTTCCTCGGCCATAGCAGTTTCACGGAATTCAATTAAACGCATTGTTATGAGTTTCGTGAATCAAAGAAAAGTTTAAGTAAACGTATTCTTTGTACTATAAACCTTTTTAATGTTATTGAGACGGAACATGCTCGAGGCCCACTTGACGTTAAGCGGATTAACCTCTGCCTATAACAGTTACATTCCGTCACAAGTCACGAATTGCCTGCGCTCGTCACCTTGAGACATAGTAGTTAAGTCTCATGTGCCTGTAATTTCACTGGCTCTCGAGGACTGCTGTCGGAACACACCGTTAGATTAGAGATTTTCAATTTGAAAGACCTGACCACACCCATTTTTTATTATATATCTTGTGATGTTTTAATTCTGACTAACATTAGAGCAAATCGAGGCTTCAAATGTGAGTCCTAGCTATCGATTTTTTGCCCCTCACAACACCTATTCTGTTACATGCATATATAGTCATATGACACGTATGTATTCCTCAAACGGGTAGGTGTGAAACACCCACGATCCCAAGCCCCTCATTAACGGAACTTGTAGACTAAAAATAAAATTTGTGCATTTATGGTGCTTGAGAAAAAATCAACTCAACCATAGAACCTTTATCAGAAGAAGAAGCAACTTTTTCTTTAATAACAGACTTTTAAAAGGGAAGCAGTTTTCAATCCGGTTGTATTTTTATTTGTTTATGTTATCTCAAAATTTAATCTTTTATAAATTGATTTGTTTTTTTTTATTCTAATTCGTAAACTATCAGATTGGCCCTAAGAAATTTCGTCAATATCGGTTCAGTAATTTGGTGTTAAAATCAATGCAAAAAAAATATCCTTTTAAACGAAATTGCGTATACTTACATTAATAATTATACTTTACACTGGTGAAGGTCAGTTTTATTTAAATATTTTATGTTATTGTCTTGCGCCAACCTAAATTGTGCCTACATAAAGGAAAAGGGTAGTTAAAAATGATGATCAATGATCACCCGTAAAGGAACGCATATCTTACAAAACACGTTTCTGATAACTCATAGGATAGCTTTGAACACTATCTCTCCTGATATTTTATGACTGAAAGTTGAAGATGTTGTTCAGGCTAACCTAGAAATGCCTAGAATTACTGGCTCTCATGGACAGCTGCCGAAACTCACCGCTAGGTGCTTGGTATAGTTTTGACACGAGCTAGCCAGGTGGGTATTCGCAAATTACACTACTGTACAATAAACAAGGTACTCTCGTATTCAGTAACTGCATATATTTAGTATCAAGTAGACAAGCTCAATGTAAAGCACGGTTCATTGGTCCGTCAAATGGGCATAGTTAGTGTAAACCGATTACAATGCTGCACAATTCAATAGCACGGCCCACGGCGCATAACTCTCGCTAAACCCTAGCTTTATCTGATGAAGGCAAGGAATGCCAAAACAGTGGAGGGCTCATATAGGACATTTACCCCTAGACTACTAAAACGACTCAGTACACGAACGTTTCTTGAGCTTTCGGAAAGCTTCTTGAACACATTGACAACAAATGAAATAGTTTGCAAGACTGCCTACATTTTAATTCGAGTTTATTAGGGGGCGATTGAGATCAACAGGAGTTTGTAAGGGAAAATAAAATGAAATGTAATAAAATAAATGTATAATATCAATGCGCACTGTACAAGGCGGTTAGGACCTTTTGTTTGTCCAAAAATAGCGAAAAAATAAGTAAATATTACATTTCACAAGGATGCGACTGCCCGATTTTTATATTTTTCACCGCGTATTTTTAAGGTATTATGGTTACAATTTTTAATATGTGAAAATTGATTACTGTTGAAGAGGAGTTCCCATAAATAATTCGTAAATTAATACACTTACTTTTACAATTAAAATATATATGTATATTCTATTATAGGCTCTGGCCTATATTCATCAGGGATAATGTAGGATTTAATAGTGAAAAGATTTGTCGAATCGGTCCAGTAGTTTTTAAAATTATTAGTTACATACAAAAATACAAATCTGTCCTCTTTATAATATTAGTGTTGACGTTATGAAAATACCTTTAGTTAGTAGTAGTAGTAGTAGTACGGTTTTGTTAACGTAACGTCCTTATATAACATAATTTTTCTAATTTCAAATAATGATCATCTGAAGAGGAGTTAACCTTCAAAGAGATCATCAAGCATTACTCCCTTAAAGCAAAATGCCTAAATAGTACTCGTACAATGATTTTTTTTAAATAAAACGTAAATTGACTAACCTGACGATCTAACTGATTTACACTGCGCGAGAGCGAAAAGACGTGATTTTTTCTTCTTTTCTTTCATGTGTCAATCTTATATAAAGCCGGTTCGTCAAGCCGGTCTAAATTGATTAACAGGCATCTGAGTCGCGAAACCCCATAGGCGTTAACAAAATTAAACTTATTTAAGAAATGTACGCTGTAACTTCCCGGAAGACGGTAACAGGCGCGGTATTACATAGGATCATAACAAGTCTAACAAAACGTAGGTTTTAGCGCCACTTATCCAAGCGTCTTGGACGTCCTGAACGAACAGACTAAATATTGAACGATCATTAGTCGATAGTATACTTTGAGTTGATATTATGTGGCCAATGAGCGTTCAGTAATCATTATTTTACTGATCAAGACTTTGACAAACGTTATGGAATCTGGATGCTTTACACTTGTGCTTTCCGTCAGGTTTCAAAGGTATTCGGGCAACAAAAGCTTGAAGATATGTATTTGGTAAGTAGAAAATAATATAATTCCAAATTTGCTGGGTATGTTACGATTATATTTTTTTTCAAGAAAACACGTTGTTCTGCACTACCTAAAATTAAAATTTGACATATACCTAAGACAAAGCAATAAGCATATTCCTGCTTATGTTTCGCGAAATAAAGAGACCCGTTTCCCGCAGCTAAGTATTGTTATTATATCGTAAAGGTTAAACTCTGGTAAAATGCAATCAATGCTAATTTGTGATTACTGTAACTGTTTCTTATTCTTTCCCTCAACCATATCTCACACACATCAAGGCCCGTTACAGCCAAGAACTGTTCTTCTTTGCCTCTAATCGGACACGAAATAGGACAGCTTGATAAAGTTTCAAGATGAACACTGTTTTTTTGAGTGCCATACAACGGTCATGTTATGTATATAGCATTACCGTGGCCATACTTTTAGTGTTGATTTAACACTGTCAAATAAAAATATAATTTTTGAGGGTGGATTCAACGCACTTACAGCTATAATAACTAATTGTGGATACTTCTAACATTGTGACACATCGTCTACCTATTCCTTAGGGCAAATAGTATCTACTAAAATAGGAAATATTTACTTAGGTATCAGTGGTTGCTGTTAAATCAGAAAGACTAAATATATCTGTTAGGTATATTTCATTCAAAAATGTGGTCGTAAACGCTATTTGTTTGCTGTATCGGAAGATTTTAAATGCACCGGAGCAAAATCTGAGCAGCACTGCATTAAAAATGGAATGAAAATGAAAAGTAATTTATTTAAGACAGTGCGTAACATTAAAATTGACATACTTAATTCAAAGAATATGTTTCACAAACAAATTAAGCTAGTAATAAAATAAAATTAAATGTCAACCCAATGCTAAGCTGTCAATAAGTTCTTTGACTCCTGATGTATCGATATTCGATATGTTCAAAACGCATCCGCCAGAGAACCTTGAACCTTGCGACTTCGTTTTGTTTTCTAAAATAGAGGCACATGTTTTAAAAGCCCTGAATTGGCGGTGAATGCGTTCCACAAATCCATTGAAGAGGTCCCTGAGGAAGACTAGTCCAATAACTTTTTATATTGGATGCAAAAATTTATAAATTGAGTGGGCATATAGATATTTTGAAAAATAACAATATCATAAATCTAATATCTGGTCTTATTTATCAGAATCTAGAAACTTTCATTATGACCTAAGTAGGTACTAAATTCAATGAATACATGCCCAATATTAATACAATACCTATTAAATTCATGGCATTGTTACATCCAGCTGACAATACAATTATTCGATTGAACGTCTGCGGGTAGATTTGAAATTTTCATGTTTGCTTTTAATATAATTGTTCAGTTTATCTGTGGAGGGATTATGCGGATTACCAGAGTGCTCGCTCAAATTGAATGTAATACTTATTGTACCTACTGGCTATTAATACGAGACAATGTACAAGTACCTGGGCAGGCATGTGTCTAGGGTTGTCACCATTTTTTTACGGTCGATAGGTTTATTTCTTGACCAGTGAGATGGCGCTCACCGGTTGGTGTGAGTTACGTGATGACGTGGTCTAGGATGATAAAGAAGGTTAACCTGGAATCACAGGCTCTCAAGGAACATGCCTTTAGGTCCTTGGCGATTTTCTACTTGAGGGTGGTATCGAGCGTAGGTAATATGCAGCAGCACCTTGTCACGGTGACGTGAGTAGTGGTACTCGCTTTTTGGGACACACTTAGTTATTCGTATAAGTGGAAGATATAGGTCAGCCCCAAATTCTGCCAAGAACTTTACAGCAATTACATAACTTAATGTCTTTACTTACACAAAAATATTTTAGATACATTGCACTTAATATCATGTAATAAAATTGAAATCAGAACATAAACGTAATATTGGCTTTGAAAAAATATGCCGTATTTTCTGTTTCTTTTTTTTTATTATTTGCGTTAGTATTACTGTCTCACCCTATGATATGTGATTATTTAATGAAATGTTCTAACCAGGATACCAAGTGATCGCAAGATCTAGGTTTTGGAGACAGATTGATCTGTAGATAAAACGAATCCAATCAATATCGGAAGACAACACGGAGCAAAATAAATTCATATCGCTTCACACGTAGGTATAGCAAAGTTATAAAACAATAATACGGGCATTCCCATAATTATATAGTAATAGGAAACGTTACTTTTGTATCTCCATCTGCACCACATTTGACTGTTTCATATGTATTTTAATAAATTCACTTTATAGCAATCTGTCTTCATTGAAGAAACTGAATATAGTCACAAATTATATAAAGTAGATATTTATATACCTACCTATTAATTGTACTCCTGGAACACACTACAGCTACTAAAATGAATACATTTCTAAAATTACGAACCTTTTGCATAGCCGTTAAAACAAATTTGGCAAAAAGTCAAACATATCCAAAAAATATTTACAATTATTGGAGGAAAAACTGTATGCCCCGGGTGGGAATTGAACCCGAGTCCTCAGACTTCACGCCGGATGCCTAAACGCGCGCGATAGTGTTTGTAATCATATTTAGAAATATATCCAAAAAGGTTTCAACCCTATAAGCAACACAATCGAACTTACCCATGCGAGATTTTTTCCCGCAAATTTTAACAATCTCCCCGATTTCGCGAATTGAGCGTATTTGTGCAATAACTGCTCGCCCGGGACGTGTCTACCGACGAATACTCCGTAAATACCAGCAAGGCTTTATTTTGAAGACCATAGAGTTCAAAATGAACTAAAAATGTTACTCCAAGGTACACAATAGGCAGTTTGTTTAACGACGTAGCTATTCTATTGCAAAGGGCGCGTGCCAGGATTTCAATGGGATCTATTTAACCCGTCGACGAGAGAGCATTGCAGGTTTATTTATTATGGATCGTTAATTTTTCAACAATTATATATGATTAGTGTTTTTACTAATCGTCACTTTTTGCGTGGTTCCTTTCCGTGGACCTTAGGCCCTTTTGCAGGAAATTAGGTAGGTAAGGTATCCTTATCGCACCAAACCATATCTTAAAGCAGTGATAGCTCAGTGGCATTGGCTATGGACTGCCGCGCAGCAAGTCCATGGTTCGAATCATGCCGCGAGCTTGAGTTTCACCGCATGGTGGAAGGGTATTTTGCGAATGCCTGCATGACTAGCGACCACCCTCAAGTAGAAAATCTGTCGCCAAGCACCTAACGGTGTGTTCCGGCAGCAGTCCTTGAGAGCCAGTGAAATTACAGGCACATGAGACTTAACAACTATGTCTCAGGTGACGGGCGCAGTGCAATTCGTGACTTGTGACGAAAATGCATCTGTTATAGGCGGAGGTTAGTCCAATTAATATCAGGTGGGCCTAGAGCTTGTTCCGTTACAATAACATAAAAAAACAAAAGAAAACATCCGAACATCGTAATTTTCTAGTTATACTTATTACAATATTGTATATAGTGTATACCTACCTACTTACTCGTATTGTAGGCAAAATAAAAATATTTAGCACTTACTGTAATTTTTCAGTAAATGCGCCGAACGACCGCTATGTAGCCCAATAATATGTGTGGGAGAATATTTTATGTTAATTGCAAAGTTAAGTTTTTTTTGAAGAGCTCGTAGCGACACCGCTATCATAACGGGTGGGTGACCGGTAGTGGCATTACTACTAACCGCTTCCGTGCCTCGTAGGGCACGGTCCCGGTTGTTGTCTCAGGATGGCAGACGTTACAACATGGTTTACATTTTTTGAATACCACCTGGCAATCCACAACCCTCAGGTAAAAAATCTGCCACCAAGCACCCAACGCCGTCCCGGCAGCTGTCTTTAAGAGCCAGTAATTCTTGGTTAGAGTGAACAATATCTTCGACCAATCATCACTTACCATCAGGATAGATAGCGGACAAAGGCTAGTCTATCAGATATTAAAAAAAAATATAAGTTGATACTTCAATCTGACATAAAATATAAATCGATCTTGCAAAACCGGAAGATGTCAGAAAGTAGGTACAGGCGACTCCCGCTCCGGTTCGTTCCTGGTGCTGAGGATGGCCATCGCTATTCAGCGTGGGAATGCGGCGAGTCTGATGGGCACTTTTGCACCGGGAACGGTCATGGGAGGGCTATTTGATTAATAATAATAATATTAAATATGGATTTCCGCAAAGTAAAGCCTGAATCTATTCGTTATTTGATTAGTTTTTCAATATTTTGACTGTATATTGTATTATGTATTTCAACCTATTTCATGTTTATTATAACTTCAATTTAAAACTATATATATAACTTACAGTTTTAATATCAATGAAACGATATAACGTCTAACGAAATAAATAAATTTCCGTATTTGAAAATTTGAAACGGATTTCAGGGTGTGCCCTTGGGTGTGCTCTTAAGAATCATCTTATTATGCTAAACTATATAAAAAGACGTTGACGAAGACTAAATAGTTTTATTGAACAGGTTTTTAACAAAATTTATTTAGCAGTAATTAAATAATATGCTAATATTTGATCACATTCTCTAAGACTACGTCTGGAATCAAACATGTTCCTTTTAATTTTTTTCTCGATACCTAGAATTAATTTGTAGAAGTGGCTTAAAATTTAGCTTTTTTTTCCGGCGGTATGCCTTTATTAAACAAAATACTACGAACTATATACAACACTACAGCTACTACAATAAAAGCATTTAGACAACCTATAAGTCATAGCAGACTCATAGGCAGTCCAAATGCTCCAGCCCACTCCTAGTTGGCAGCGTGCCCAGTATGCTGGCAGCATTGCCCCGTTGAATTGCAATGCTTATTCTTATTTTAATTTTGCTTAAAACGATAATATCTTAATTATTTATGGATTTATGTATGTAAAATAAAAATAATAACATAGCATAGCATCATCATGTTAACTGACATTTTTCTTATGTAATTGACTAGTTTGTGTTACCGACTTTCTTATGTATTTCACCAAAACAGATAGTGAGTTGCCATCCTTGCTTCTCTTTCACTCCTATGCAGTCCAATAGTGTCGGAATTTAAGCATTTGTCACCGTCGTAAGATGATATTTGAGACCACACTATCAGCTGATATCACAATCCAATCAATTTTAAGGCCCTTCATTTTGATAAACAACATTTAGAGGATAAAATAATGTATCTTACAATATGCCAGAGAGAAAAGCACTCGTAATATACAGGAAACAATATACCATGCGATAATTTACCTACGAAATCAGAGAGCCTTTGCTTCCCACCTGTTTCTGTTCCATTGAAAGATTTTATAAGCATTTCGAATCCCTTACGAATACCTAGATCGAGATTGCAAACACAAACAAACGTAAAAGTTGAAAGTTGAAAGTGTGGGCGTGGGGAGTACTAACGAAACGTTTTATTTTCTCCTAGCACAATAATCAGATACAGAGCGAGGCGTTTTGTATAACGAAACTGATTCATTTGTCAGAATTACCGGTGGCGCGGAATAACTAGGCATGTCTGACCCTCTTGTTAGCTGTACATTGGTTGCCATCTCATACATTTTTATGAGCTTTATGTTTTTATCTACCCATGTTTTGTAGACGGGTCGGCTAAACGATGAATATACCAGTAGGTACACTTATGAAAAGGACGAAAAATAATGCAATAACAGGCATATGATATACAATTGCTGAAATTTTAAACTTTATATTGAGGACTAGCTTTCCGGGCGCGGCTCCGCCCGCGCGTATGTCGGTTATCGCGCGAAAACATTAACCTCTTTTTGCGCAGTCGGATAAAAACTATCCTATGTTTTTTGCCGGGTCTCAAACTATCTCCATACCAAATTTCATTCAAATCGGTCCAGTAGTTTTGGCGTGATAGCGTAACAGACAGACAGACAGACAGACAGACAGAGTTACTTTCGCATTCATAATATTAGTACTGATATTGAATACTAAATATTAAAAAATTACTCCTTTAAGTTCATACTTGAATTCCAAATGAGCATGCCCAAATATGTATGGGGATTTAACCCGCCCCATACAAAAGTAACCACCTAATAAGTTAGACAGCAATGTGGATGGTGATTTTTAAAGTATACATAAGTTACTATGACGACTCAAGGTTCAAAGCATTGCAATTCATCGGAGCAATGCAATGCTGCCAGCATGGTAGTGGGCTGGAGCATTCGGACTGCTTGTGAGTTTGCATTGACTTGTATGTTGTCTAAATGCTTTTATTGTAGTAGCTGTAGTATTGTATATAGATACTTAGTTCTTAGTATGTTGATAATAAAGGCATACAGCCAGTAAGAAAAAATTTAACCACGAGCGGGCTTAATTGAAGAATGCCAGATGAAACGAAGGAGAAGATAAGATGGCGGTATGTGTCATATCATCACGATTAAAAAATATATGTTAAATAATTTCCTAAAGAAAATTTCAGAACACAAACAAATTTTTAAAAATGGTTCCATATCGTTAGATACGTTTCCAAGATATACGAAGTATACTTATACCTATAGTTATTATCAACTGAATGTATAGTTCCATGCCAGTATAAAAAAAATGAATCTTACAAAGGAAAAATTTGAACCACGTGCGGGATTCTAACCCGCGATCATTCGTCTTTTGAGCCAGGGCCTGCCCTACCAATCGTAAAATAACTTCACCTACTGTTTGTTATTTTGAACGCTTGACTACGCTGAGCTCAAAGTCTTCCAGGGAATAAAAATATTCATCTTTATAGTGGGATCCTTATAATCTATCCGGAAGATTGCTGCACATTATAAGCCGTTCGTACTGACAGTTAATGACTACATACATCTCGCCTCTTTTGATCTGTAGTAATATTTTGAATATATTCAGAACGGGACAGTAATTAATGTTTTCTTAGGTTTTCACGATTATTAAACATAGTAAGTACATTGAAGCAGTGATGGCTCAGTGGCATTGGCTATGGACTGCCACGCAGCAGGTCCATGGTTTGAATCCCGCCGCGGGCTTGAGCTTCATCGCAAGGTGGAAGGCCATTTTGCGACCACCCTCAAATTCAAATTCAAAATCATTTATTCAATTTAGGCGTCTACGACGCTCTTATGAAGGTCAATTACAAATTTTAATATTGAAATATTCTACATTGTACTGCCACGTCAGCAAAAAAAGAGATTTATAGAGCCACTGCGTGAAGAACGGGCAAGAAACTCGGGGCAATTCTTTTAAACGTCTTTTTACAATGAGTTATATACAATATCATACAATTATTACAATATTTGTTTAAATTACGTAGGAGACAGGTGATGGCTTGGCAGAGGCGGAATTTTCCAAGCATTTTTGTCGTTTAAGTAATCACAAACTGTGTAGTAGGAGTTCTCAATCAAAATGTTTTCACGTGCAATTTGAATTTTCCTTCTGTGAGTATCGTAATATGTTTGGGAATTTTATTATAAAACCGCACACAATTATCTAAAAAGGACCTTTTATTTGTCTTTGCTAGTCCTAAAACCTGGTACCGTTATTTTATATTTATTCCTAGTGTTGTAATCGTGGTTGTCAGTTGTCACTGTGTAATTTAAATTTACTTATTTTTTTCCGAACATACATAATAGAAGTAGAAAATAAGAAAACCCCTCAAGTAGAAAATGTATCGCCAATCGACTTAGGTTTGAGTTAATAAATACTCTATCGAATTGAGTTCATTTTATACAAAGTTCTCCATCATCAACTTCATCATCAACATGATGCAAGAATTAAGTTTGTTTTAGCACCATCTTGCGGGTTTTTTATAAAAGAACAAGATGAATGGTCAACTGATTACAAAGTGATTGAATGAATACCTAGCATCCCTGCAAGATGACGTGTTTGAAACATTCCCAATTCATTTCTAGATTGTAGTCAAAACAAAAGCTAAGCTTATATTACCAGACCAAAAAGCAATATCGGCTTCCTCGCAGATTTCCTTTTATATAGATAGGAAGTTGTTGATACTACACCAATGAAGTCGTTTAATGTAGGTGCAATCAGCAATAATTATGTAGATATGTAAGCATATTGAACAATAGTATAGCCGAATTAAACTGTGTCGTACGGGGGCATCCCCGTTAGTAGACAGTACGTAGGTACGTTTGAGTGAGTAAGCGAGCGAGCGTTCGCTACGGCTTGGTTGTTGAGCTCATGCGTGCTCCTTCTTTCCCTCCATAGTGCTTACAGTAACTTGAATTTCCCCGTTTGTAATACAAATTTACAGAGCGGCAAAAAAAAAATTTTAGTTTCGAACATACAAGGCAGGATTACAATTATTATTACTAAAAAAGCGCGATCATTGCCTGAAATACTTGTGGGAGAATAAGAGAAAAAAAAACGCAGAGACAGATACCAGTGAAGATGATTATTGGATATATAGTTTTAATTTTGATATTACAAATAAAATTATATTAAGTAGGTAGTTAATATTATTTAATTTTTAAAAAGTTAACACTATTATTAGATATTCATACTATGTATATAATGTCTGGACTATATTGTCAATAAATATATACCCCCTTACTTACAGCTATGAATAGTGACTAATTAAAGTTATCTAACGTTTATAAGTAAGAAATATTTATGCACTGATTCGGGATATTAGCTAGTCACTTGTTACTCGGTGATTAGCTATTCACTTGTTATACAGTGATTGGCGGGCTTTTTATACCTAAGCAAGGCCAATAAAGTTTATTATAATTTAATCATGTTTAATAATAATGCTAAACAACTAAGTGAAGAAAAACTGCGCCAAAAAATATTTAGGGTTTTTTGGGGAATTTAATGAAATCTCGGAGAATAATATTTTCGTGTTGGCAGCACTGTCTGGTATGAACGTGTGGTTGGCGTGGTGGTGCCCCCGATGGCTTGGTTGATGGCTGATCTCGTTGCGTCCGGTGCGGGCATCGTCGTTTGATAAGTCACGGCCAAGGTCTATCTAATATTGTAATCCATCAGTTATTATTATTGTGTGGTGGTTGTGACTCGTATTGTGTTGTGTGCGACGTTTGGCCTGTTATTTTAGTTTGGTTGGTGGCTAGATGGATTACTGCTATTAAATCCTGCTGATCAGACTACATACTGATTGACCAGATTCAGCAGAGTGCATTGTATACCTAGGTATACTTATATCGGAGTACCTAGCTACTTAGGTACCTATCCGCAAATAAAAGTTTATTATCCAAGTGTATCCGCATCTACTACAAGTATAACAAAGTTATTATGGCAGAAATATCAGAAGCAGGTAAATTTAATAAATTAACTCATTTATTTTTCATACAGGTATTTTCAGTTTGTGTATACGAAAAAAAAACGGTTGGTAAGTTCCTTTATACGATCACATTTGAAGCAGTGATAGCTCAGTGGCTATGGACAGCCGCGCAGCAGGTCCATTGTTCGAATCCCACCGCGGGCTTGAGCTTCACCGCATGGTGGAAGGGCGTTTTAGGAATGCCCGCCTGGCTAGCCACATATCTAGCATGTAGAAAATCTGTGGCCAAGCACCTACGGTGTGTTCCGGTAGCTGTCCTTTAGAGCCAGTGATTCTAGGTTAAGCCTGTTTTAACATAGAGATATAAAATACCTTACTTTTCTGTGTGTTTTAAGACCTTCGACCACATCATCACTTACCATCAGGTAAGATTGTAGTCAAACATTTTTATTATGATAAGCCGGGACCTATTGCTAATTCCTCGCCTGTTGTTAGTAATGATATTGTTGTAGATTTTTTTCAGACTAATTTGCTTTCAAGGACAGCTGCCGTAACTCACTGTTAAGTGCTGTGCGTCAGATTTTCTACTTGAGAGTGGAAGCTGGGAGCTAGGTGTAGCCAAGCATTTGCTAAATGCACTAGCACCCCACGGCTTTGTAGGCAATCTGGCAATCTGTGCTACGGCGGAGCGGAGGGCGAATCATGGGCTCTCGGTTCCTCTACCGTCATAGCTATTAGGTACGATGAAGATACTGTCGTTGTTAGGGCGTTTTAGGGTTCCGTGCCCAAAGGGTAAAAACGGGACCCTATTACTGAGACTTCACTGTCCGTCCGTCTGTCACCATTCTGTATCTCAAGAACGGTGATAGCTAGACAGTTGAAATTTTCACAACAAATACAAAAAGTAAGCCAAGTGCGAGTCACTTGCGAGACTTGCGCATGTTAAAACAAAAAAGGTTAAAATATGAAGTCTAATGTTGTATAGCTAATAGTACGGAACCCTTCGTGCGCGAGTCCGACTCGCACTTGGCCGATTTATACACGTAGCACATGGAACCTATTATAGTTCAAATCGACTCTATTTTCGTACTCGTTTGTTTCCAACCTGCCTCTATCTGCCATAGAAGTACCTATACTTTTGATCACGATAAATGTTCATTTATTTAAAACATATATAATTAATTAACAATGTTTTTCAGTCAATGACATGAAGACTATTACATTAAACGACGATGATGAAGATAACACCTTTAACGCGAAGAAATTCTACAACAAATATAAAACAGCACATTTCCTACGCGCTACAAGTCGAGGCTCCCAAGCAAAAATACCCATTGTTCAAATACTGGAACAGGGCCCAAAGTTGAGTCAAACCTTAGAAACATTGCAACCGGGCGAAGCGCTTAAAGTCGAAGGAATGTTTCTTACTGATGATGAACAGTGAGTACTTATATAATAAATAGGCACATAATGGTGTAGATTCGACACCAATTCCCCGAATTTCCAAAACTCAAATTTCAAACAATTCTTATTCTGTTCAAACTAAAATCTACATACCTACGTGTCGCACTTAAAATAGGACTATTCTCAGAGAGTTCAAATACTAGAGTAGTTATATCCGGACACCACTGCACTGCTCTAAAAACTTACTAGAATGTACCTATCTACTTAACTACGCACATGTACCTATATCCAGTTTGTAATGACAAGGAAATAACGTTCAAATATTATGCGTCATATCTGTTGCAAGAAATAATAATTATGCAATTCGTGTAACCACCGAACCGCCACGAGACGTTCCGATCAACATTACACTGCGATCTCGTTCACTCTATCACACCAAACGATACACATATCTCGCTCATCCATATCAATCATAAATTATCTCATAAATTCCTAAGAGAAAACAAAATGACGTTATTTTCTATTTCATCAATAAAAGCAATAATTACGCGTTAAATGAAACAGTTTTCTTATCTCTCACAGTGCTTGTATAATTGGTGCAGAGACTAAAGACACTAGGAAGGCATATTGTCCAAAGTTTATTCCTAAAAAACACGATTAGCGGCGATGTATTCACTGGACGCTCAGAAGTGCAAGAGCGGTAGTGACTCTGGTAACTACCCTGAATTCATCTAGTAAATATGGAGGGCACACAACTCATCTACAGGTAAAAAAATCTTAGACTATTGTAAGTATTGTATTCAATTTTAGGTAACTTTTCATAAGTTTAGAGAGCACCAAGTTACATGACGACTATTTAAATTTACGTAAAACGTACCCACAATTGAACACAAAGTTGAACTATACTAAATATATATTAATAGACTGTCATTCGCAAGCGGGATATGAATTAGAATTTCAATATGAACAGAATTTTCATACGCAAGTAGGGCTGCCATCCGTCCGGGTTTCCCCGGATTTGTCCTAGGTTAGAGGGCGCCCGGGGGGCGTCCGGTAGGGGTTTTCAAATAGTGTCCGGGTAAAACCCGGACACAAATATTGTCCGGGGAATCCGGATTGATTGAAATACAAGAAATTCAGTGAAACAAATCGAAGTTGAAAAGTTGAAAATTCATTCGTAAGCTGCATACCTACATGTTAACTCTGGCGCTGCAAAATCTACAACAACAGAACTTCCCCTGCGCCAGCCCCCACCATAAAGAAATTCCACCGACCCCGATCACAGTTTTGCCGTTTTGAGGCATTTGCCGCTAGATCTAGAGCATTTCTAGTGTTTTTAGCGCCTTTTCTCATTACCATACTCTAAAAACATCTAGAGAACTCTGGCGGAAAATATGATAACTTTGATATTAGTTGGCAACTCAAGTTATATTGTGAGTTTATTCGCTAGTCTCGTGGCAATGGACAAAGGAGAAAACCTCACTAAACAAACACACAATTTCTTCTAAATAAAGTATAATTTTTAGGACCTGAGTTGCATTGACTTATCCAAATTCCTGTTGGAAAAGAAAGATCACTTTGGCTTTTGCGCAAAGAAGCTGTATAAATAAAAAAATATATGAACTTTGATTTTATGGGTGTCCGGGGAAAAAAACTCTGTTTTACCCAAATGTCCGGGTTTTTAAAGATTTTGTCCGCGAAGCATCATAAAAATTTTGACTTTAGTGAGATCAGAGTAGGTAGGTACTTACCTAAGAACTACCATGATTTCATTTGCAAGCGGACTTAATACGAATTTGGATTTCAGATTAAACAGAATTAGAACTACCATAATTCAAAGAATTTAAATTAAGATAATGTTTATCGCATCGACACCAGTAGGTATATCTCTATGTACTAATGTAGGTATATATAATATGCCTACTTTGACATACCTATAATACTAATGTGTTGGAAAAAATACCAACCGACGAAATATCGATGTGTTGTAGAAGATTAAATAATATTGTAAATTATAAACTTTCAGAACTCCACTAGTAATCAAGAAGAGCGACGAGCCTGACGAACACGACATTGGCAGCATGGAATTTACCTTACGTCGTCTGAGAGGGCTAGCGGCTGCCGTACTATTCGAAAACAAACGATATTGGTGCATATTTGACCTTTGCGCAATTGATTCCGAAGCTATAGGCTTAGTTTGGGATAGTGGAGACAATTTCAAAGCTAAATTATACCTGTCAGCAGTGTCAGGTGCAGAGCTGTTCATCAATATCTTTGACTACTTCCCTTTGGTATGTGCTTTGAGGAAATACCAAATGAAGTACATGTCAAAAGCGAAGTTATTAGCCATTGCAAATATGAAACATAACACCGGGGAAACGATGGCTGCGAGATGTATGAGACAGTATAAAATAGGTGATAACGAATTTACTATTGGAGAAGATTTCGATCTGGAGGATTATCTTGAAACGTTGCCAAAGGACATAAAATGTTTATTCGCAAGACCTAAACCTCTGCAGTTTGTTTAACATAATATAAAAAGTAAAACAAAAGAATGTAAAAAAACAATTTAATTACATATCACTTGGTTTTATGTATATATATACAATATTTTTTGGATTTTTAATCGCAGTGGTTAAACACTTATATCATGTCAACTACTGGAACTTGAGCCCCATTAGTTAAATGGTTGAAATGCCCCCAGTTGAACTGGTGGGAAATTCCTTGAAAGTACCCAAAAGGATCGTGAAATATATAAATAATAAATATATAAATATAAGTAGGAATATAAGAATTAAGATATTTTTTCTTAAATAAATAACATTACCGAATTACAAAGTTGCCTTTAGATGCATGGCGTTGGACATGTAGAGATAATAATATTAGTCTAGTACCCTACTTATCTAAATCCCGTTCATGTACATGCTGATTCTTTTCTCACATGGATGACTTGAGATTTTTGACTCTGTCAAATTTTGTGACCACGAAAAAATGTGTACTCGTAATTCTTGTTGGTCACGAGATCAATATTGCATGATCACTATCCTCGTCAGCCAAGACGACGCTGTCATCAACTAGTGTAAGTACTAATTTACTCACGTTATACGTAACCTTGATTTTTGCTGTAAACTGCAGCTGCAGCAAAATCATCACACTCAAAAGAAAAAATAATAGCTGTATTTCACAATCATCGGCTACCGCGGAACAAGTGCCTCCCTCATAGGGGATTTGGCATAAGGCTTACTCTTAGCAGGTGTCTAATCTTGAAGATTACATTTCTTCAGAAGACGCTGTTGACCATCTTCAGGTATTTTTCTCTTCGTCGCCTCTTACGACTACCACAGGAAAACATGGGAGGGTGCAATTTTAGCCCGTTAGCTATTTTATTTTAAATTATTTTGACGGAACATACTCGAGGCCCACCTAGTATTAGGCAGACTACTGCCTATAAAAGATGCCGCCTTTCGATAAAAGTGAAGATGACCGCGCCCGTCACCCTGAGACAGTTTTTTTAGTCTCACGTGCTTGTAATTTTATTGGCTCTTATGACACACTGTCATGCCAAGTGCTTGGCAACAGATTTTCTACTTAGTGGTTGTATCTAGCCAGGCGAGCATTCGCAAAATGCCATTCCACCATGAAGCTCAAGTCGGCGGTGGGAATCGAACGATGGACCTGCCGCAAGGCAGTCCATCGCTATCACCGTCCGGCCATCATTGCTTCTATTATATTTAATTAGGTTAGGACAATTAAGACCACATAATAATTTTTAAAGCATTTTATTAATGTCAAAAAATAACTATCATGTAATCATCACGCAATATTACTAAATTCAAATATACTATGACAAATTACACACATACAACGGAGACTTCGATCGTCGTTGGATATACAAACAAAATTAACATTTTATAATCAGTTCTAACATTTTTACCTCTAGATATACATTACCAATTTATACGTATATTCAATTATTGTTATTGATAATAATTTTTAATTCCTAGTATCTAATTAATCATATATATATACTCCAAATGTTAACGACAATATCGCATGACGTGCTACATAGTGAATTATCTATTCAATGAAGAATGAACTAAAATAATAATGGACTAGAAAGGGCACGAGCAGAGAATGTTTGCCCTAGTCCCGAGCCTGGACTTAACCTAGCTAACAATACTCAGTTACTAAACGCGAATATCACTTGGCGGCCTCGAAACAATCCTATCGATACATCGATATGAACGAACATCGATACTAAACTTCTCTTACCGATACATATTATGTTTGTGACAAGGAAGGCCGAATATATTTTATGAGTAACCACGTCTTCAGTTCGATTATTACAGTTTTTATTATATATATTTATAACTGAATCATAAAAATCGAGATATATTTAAAACCTTACCTAAAATTTATTTCAATTCTAATTATTCTACCACAGCACTAAATTTACATTGAGTTCGAAATTGTATCTTTGAGTGACAATGGTATACATATATATATTTATATACAAAAATAGATATATATCTTCATAGACTATTGTTGTTATACAAAATCAGATGCAACCTCAATTCCCGAGTTTACTTTTTTATAAAATTACTATAATATTTACAATTCCCTTCAAAGTTAGACATATACAAGACATAATATATGCAAGAAGTGGATAATATTGAGCATTTTAAATGAATCAATTAACCAAATGACAACGGTGGTTTAACATCGATACATAAACATAATATAGTACGTAGCCTCAAACAATTTAATGATAGAAAATTAACAACTCTGTGACGAATTGTACGTCCAGTTAGTGCGCGGCATAACAAATGGCACATAAAGATTGCAATCAACATATGAAATGCCTCATAATGCTTTAAAATCGATGAACAAGTTCTTAGCTATAAATCATTATGTAGTGGATTATACTACAGAAAACGCAAAGCAGCGCTTAAAGCCATCTAAAGAAGAAAGAAAGAAAGTCTGGCTTAGAAAAGTGTTAAGAGTAGGAACAGAAACTCCAATTCGGAAAATTTCGCTTCACGCGGTTATGGAAAAATCAGCACTAACGCTTTTAAAATAGAAGTTTTTTTAGAGCGAAGTAATTTGCTAGTCTTATGATAAACATTAAGTATGGTCAGCGAGCGGTTGGAGTCATATAGTTTCTCTTGAAATCACGATCCAGAACTGTTCTTATCGGATTCCATATACCAAAAATATTCAGAGTTATGGTTTGTCATTAAAATTCCAATAAAAATATATTTTTTTTATAGTTTAGTCATTTAAAAGCGAAACTATGCACATTATTACACAACATAAAAGCCAAAATATCAGACTTATTTAATTTTACAATTTATTAAAAATCAATTATGGCTAAGACAATAAAGAATTGTACACAAATATATTTTTCTATTAATTATTTACAATACAACACATACTATTAGATCATTTTTTTATCGATCACATCTTTCAATAATGAATTCTACGAAATATGGATACATTTTTAAATTTTTGTACACATAAAATAATTCGATTAATTAGAATAAGTCTGAATAACTTTGTAGGTCAATTTTATTGTGGACGCTTTTTGACCGTTTATAGTGGTAATGATCTTAGTTTGCTTTGCAAGCGACGGCATTAGATTTCATTTTGTTCCTCAATCGTGGAGCGTTGGACGCGGTGTGTGTGAGTCGTGTAAGATAGTGTGTTCGCTACACTTCGCTTATTCATTTCTTCCACAAGCGATAATTTAATGTTTCATGGTGTTAGCTATCGCAACAATGCTAGCTTCGAACTTTAGACGATGTTATTGCCGCGGATTATTTAATAGTTTTTACTTTGTGTCGACGTGGCAGTGTGAATGTGTGTAACTGGGGTTCAGTGAGTGTGCGCTGCATGCTTCTCAGCTGCTCTTTCACAGTTACTTCATCCTAAATAAAAAGCTATGCTCTGCTAGTCTTTCAATATAGAAAAGGACGGCTGTAAATGTTGGGATCAGGAGTGGTGAGACAATACACACGCGTACACATAAATCCGTATGTGTACACTGTGTAAGAGAGTGTGAGTTCATCACGTCAAGACCCTAGTTACGCTATTGTAATACCACGTTCGCCACAACAACATTTGCTTCGAAACCAAATCATGGACGAGACAATAGACACAGTGTGTCAACCCGCTGTCGGCATAAAACTGGTAGCTTCGAACCGTGGACGAGACTTTCGACTCGAGTGTGTTACAGTGTAAGTGTGAGTGTGTGTGTGTCAGTGCGCGATGACGACGGCATGTAACGCTTGAGGCAGTACGTGGCGATAGGGCAGACGGTAGTTCTTGACGGTGCGCGCGGCTAAGCACGCAAGTGTAGTGTGTTGTAACGGGAATACTCCGGCCGGCAGCGGTTGTCCCGCGGCCTGTAGGATGCTTTCGGCGGTTTCTCCTGCGTAGTTGACGGTGTCGAGATGGGCGCCTGCAGCAAGCAGTGACGTCACCACATCGCCCGGACACGGGTTCAACTGTAACAGGTACCACGTTATAGCAACACATTGCATATTAAGATGTATCCTTACAATCTAATGGGTATGGGTGATTTCAGCAAATATCAATATAGGTAGGTAGGTACTCGGGATTACATAGTCTTTCCTATTGCGTAATTTAAACCGAAGTGACAGCGGCCGCCGTTTCATAAGTCGAGCGTCTTATCACCACTGTTAAGTCTTTCATTCTATAGTGAGAGAAAAGTCGAAAATGATTTGACAATAAAACCGCTCCCATTTCGGTCTGAATGAATATTTTGTCAACTTTATGCCGGGAAAATCTAAATTTTAACATCACATTTTGTTTTTTTTTTACCTATTTACGAGAGGAAATATTATAGTCATGTGCGGGATTCGAACCCGCATCATCCACTATCCACTCCTTTAGCCGATGTATGCTCTGACCGGCTAAGCTAACATGTCAATGGCTCATAACTCTAATTTTGGTTTAGTTGCTAGGTCGATATACTTTGTCCCGTAAAAACTATATTATATATATTCGGAAAAGTATTTTTTTACGATCTTAACATTAAATTGATTCCATTATGTAGTTACCTAAAAACGACATTATTATATTTTAGGCGGTTTCAGGGGTAATTTATTTATTTAATTTAAATTAAAACTTATTACTAATAGGAACATAAACCCAATTATAGGTTTTACACAATAATATCGCTTATGAAACACATTTACTTATGTGAAAAAGTAAAATATCCTAATAAAAAATAAAATTTACAATTTAAGGTTGAATATCACCAGTGCAGAAATTAGTACTTAACCGTTGTTGATCAAGTTACGAGCACTAGTATATTAACTAAACTCGCGAACACCATGTTCTTGTAGGATGGATACCAAACCTAGGAACAAGTGTGATAAACTTTTTCATTTATCAATTCCCCGCCGCAGACGTAACTTTACATCATAAAGGCAAAAGTTCACATTGAATTCAAATATATAAAGTAAAAGTAATATGATCTTACAAAGTAAGAACTGACTTGTTGCATTGAATGTCGTATTGCCAGAGTCCAGACACTAATCATAGACAGAAGCCACCTGTAACTTACGCCAAGAAGTAAGGATAGATAACCTTAGCAAATGAAACATTCATAGTTACCGCTCGGCTATGGCTGCTTCAAAATGAGGTGTATGTTCTGCATGTACATGTGTACTTTACTGTATTGTATCAGCAAGATTGTCCACTGCTGGACACAGCTTCCCCCATTATGGGGGGATTTGCCATAATCCCCACGCTTGGCAGGCGTCTTGGGGATCGCAGTGTAGATATCAGTTCCTCAGAAAGCGCTGCTGCCCACCTTCTGGTAAGTTACCCTTAGTCGTCTTTCACGACACCCACGGGTAGAGATAGGAGGGTGACATTGTAGGCCGGACCCCACGGGTAGCATGTGGTAGAGTGTGTGTATGTGAGTGTGTACCTTGCAGACGAGATGCAGCGGCGTGTTGCCCATCGCGTCCCTCGCGGCCGGCCCCGCGCCCAGCCGCAGCAGCAGCGCCACCAGCCGCGCGCAGCACGCGCCCCCCTCCCCCGGCCCCGCGCCGCCCCCGCCGGCCCCCGCGCCCGCGCCGCCCCCCGCGCCCGCCCACGCCCGCGCCCCGCGCCGCCCGCCCTCACCGGAGCACGCCACATGCAGCGCAGACCTGCCCAGCCGGACCTGCACACGGAAAACATATACTTGTATACTTACACTGATATTAATATAAAAATTCGCCGTACCACGATACTGTTCTAATTATCCTTTCAACACAAATGAACTGACGACGGAGAACGACGTCATTGCGAGAGTTAAGTGTTTGAAAAAGCACTTCTTTCGGTCAAATGAAGTGTAGTAGTTGATGTTAGTGGTTGATGGCCGCGTACCGTCCCCCATGATGGTTAAAGTAATACAATAGTAATACAATCTGAAGCGCTCGTAGCGAAGTTTGCTTAACCATTCTGAATCGGTCAGCAAAGTTAAGCAACGTCCGCCGCGGTCATGAGTTGGATGGGTGACCGCTGGTGACATTACTACTGAGCGCTTCCGTGCTTCGGAGGGCACGTTAAGCCGTCGGTCCCGGTTGTTGTCTTAGGATAGCAGTCGTTATAGCATGGTGGTAGGGCATTTTGCGAATGCCCGCCTGGCTAGCTACCACCCTCAAGTAGAAAATCTGCCGCCAAGCACCTAACGGTGTGTTCCGGCAGCTGTCCTTGAGAGCCAGTAATTCTAGGTTAGCCTGAACAACATCTCCGACCACATCATCACTTACCATCAGGTGAGATAGTGGTCAAAGGCTAACCTATCCAGCATAAAAAAAAAAAAAAAAAAAAAAAAATTGTAGAACAATTGCTGATGAAGAGTGGGTATTAAATTAATTCAAACAATAATTTCAATTGTGGTACCTAAGTAGGCAATGCACTTATCAAGACAGTCAACGGTAGATGCGTGGCTTAGCTTAGCCTTTTTAAGGCACTTACTTCTGAACCACAATTGAAATTATTGTTTGAATTAATTTAATACCCACTCTTCATCAGCAATTGTTCTACAATTGTATTACTTTAACCATCATGGGGGACGGTACGCGGCCATCAACCACTAACATCAACTACTACACTTCATTTGACCGAAAGAAGTGCTTTTTCAAACAATTAACTCTCGCAATGACGTCGTTCTCCAATAAGAACGTTACAAACAAAAAAACGCAATAGATTAATCATCAAACAACTGAAATTAAACTATTGCTTACCTTTACATCAAGCTTCACGAGTTGATAAACAGCTTCGTGTATTTTCCGCTTTTCCGCGTCATCAGTCACTGGGTCCTCTAGCAGCCTGGCCAGCAGAGCCGCGAGATGGAGGCAGATTAGCAACACGCGCTGCAGCGTTGAAAGGGCAGCGTCGTCTCTGGACGGCAATGCCAGCCCGCGACGCAACTCAGCCAGCGCTTTGTCGAATACAGGCAATACATCTACCAGTGCTAATGCCGGAACCTGCCTGCCTCGAGATGGCGGCCTGGCTCGCTCTGCCACCATGTAGGAAAATAATTCTGCGAAGCTGTAAAAGGAACACATTATATCACGCCTGTGCGAGAAAGGGTGGGCAGAGTTTCAAAAAGCACGTTACTAAGTTAGAAAAGATAAAGACAATGGGTTAATGAACCAACTTACAGCAAATGAGCATACTAAGACGTAAGTTGAACTCAATGTTCACTTTTATGTAAAGCCCAAAAATAAGTTCTTTTTTTTACGCAAACAAATATCTCCTTAATTTCCCGGACAACCTACTAAATATGTATGTACTTTTGATAAGAATTTAAAATACAATTGGAAGGGAAACATAGAAAACTTTTTAAAACTTGTATAATGCCTATTTTCAGGCTGACTGTGCCTTTCCTAAGAAAAGTTACTTCTACCTTAGTTTATGATGACATTCTTTTTTTAAATAATGCAAGATGTTGGACTTACTAACTTAAAAAGACTTTTCATATTCCTATTATTTAAAAAAAATGCGTAAATATTTATGAATTATGAAGTATGAATTATTGTTGTGTACAAATGTATAATTATTGATTTCGCAGACTCGTCAAATCATTGTTTGGTCATATGCCATAAAAGTCAAAAGCTTAATTTGTCAATTTCGCAATTCGTCAAATCCTTTATTAATCATATACTTTGCAAGTCAAAAGCTTAATTTGTCATTTTAATGATTCATCAATTCAATTATTCGTCAAGACTTCTACACGTCAAAAACGTGATTTATCTTGTCATTGTGAGATCGAACACTAAAGTGCTTCATCTTTAATAAACCCTTTAGTGAAGCGTAATCCAAGCTCTTTGTTTATACTATTCCAAATACGACCTATTTAAATTAATACTATTACTATTTTAATAATGACAATAATGGTTCTTTATAATTGAATGACAAAATGGACGGCATAATTAGAGCAGGAAAATATTTAAGCAACCCAGATTTTTATTGAAACAAAATCGATAAACGCTTATATTTCTGCAAGACACGTGTGCAAAATGAGTTTAAGCCAATCGGTGAAATTTACGAGGAATGCATGAACAGTTAAAATGGCAAACTTTATACAACAGGTACTATGGCTAATCAGGAAATTCCCGATGTACGTTTGAAGATTGATGCTTAATTATTTAATAATTTACTTTTATTTTTTATTCCAACGAAATTATACATGTGTATGATTTTATTTTCATCTTGACTGTCCCAAAGCTTGGTTGACAAGGAGCTTTCTTGACGAATAAAGAATTAGTACATTTAAGAATTTGACGAATCAAGTATTTGCCAAATTTATGTTTGGTTCAGTTTCTGGTTTGACGAATTAAGTATTTGTCGTGTCTATAATTTGACAAATAAAGATTTGACGATTATATAATTTGGCGAATCAATGATTTGACGAGTGTCTGCGAAATCTAATTATTGTATTAAAAAAGTCAAAATTAGAATTTATATTATGCATTTGTGACACATATATAAATGTATAATTCGTTTTTATGTCAATAAACAATCTGAATTGCATATGAACAAACATTACTTCCGGTTTCGCTTATAGACTCGTTTCGATTTTACTCTAAGCATCTTCAGGACTGGCTATCTCGATCGACGATCTAAAAATGCACAATCGTGTACTTAGGTGTGACTAAGCTGGAAACGTTGACAATTTAACTAAGTTTTTACGTTTATCTGCACAATTTATTTTCCTATGATTTTGTTTTCGGACATAGACAACACTAATCGTACTAATTTTGTGAATGCGAAACTTCGCGCGTGTGTGAGAGGTGTGCATGTGCAGAAGTGAGTGTCTGAATGGATGTGTAGGGTAACTGGGTGTGAATGTGTATAGTGTAGTGTAAGAGCGTGTGAGTATATATAAAGTAGTGTAAGATGGTGTGAGTGTGTGCGTGCGGATGTAGCGAACACAATACTATATAGAGATTGTAGAGTACCTGTAGAGCGAGGACTGCGTGAGGGGGGAGAGCGGCGGCAGCACGCAGCGCTGCATGTCGAGCGCGTGGTGCCAGAGCTGGCGGCAGCGCGCGAAGCGGCCCGCGTCCGCGTACACCGCGCCGCGGTAACGGACGTAGTACGACGTGTCGGGGTGCGCCGGCCCTGGACCAACAAGTACCACGTATGTACTACACTACACTACATTACACCACACTATATTACACTACACTGTTAAGTTTGCTTAGCCATTCTAAACCGATCAGCAAAGCTAAGCAACGTCCGCCGCGGTCAAGAGTTGGGTGGGTGACCACTGGTGACATTACAACTAAACGCTTCCGCTTTCGAAGGGCACGTTAAGCCGTGGGCCCTGGTTGTTGTCTTAGGATGGCAGTCGTTATAGAATGGTGGTAAGGCATTTTGCGACTGCCCGCCTGCCTAGTTACCACCCTCAAGTAGAAAATCTGTCGCCAAGCACCTAACGGTGTGTTCCGGCAGCTTTCCTTGTGAACCAATAATGCTAGGTTAGCCTGAACAACATCTTCGACCACATCCTCACTTACTATCAGGTGAGATAGTGGTCAAAAGCTAAACTATCATGCATAAAAGAAAAACACACACTATTATACACTATTTCACACTCAAATTGTATCGCTCAAAACGCGTTTTTATTTGCGAAATTATTATTAAAGTAATTGAGAACATGTAAAAAAATATTTATTATTATTAGTACATATGTATAAAATTATTTAAATTGAGTCATGCACAATACGAATATAAATTTGTGCAACATATAATATGTGGTTTTCAATTACCCTAATCGGGTAAAACGTTTGAATCAAACTGTTATACACGAAGTTGGCAACAGTAGCATTTCGCGTGCAGAAGAAGCATGTCGTATTTAGCATTTTTTTTAAATTGATCCGATCGTTGTAGAAAAGCGTTATAAACGCCATTTTTGTCCATTGTATGTTAAACGTCATGTTATCTTTAGCATTTTTGACTGATAATTTTACTAACAGTATACTCTCCGAACACTCTAAAGATGTAGTTCTTTTGACTTTCATTCCTAGCGAATGTCATGTTAGTGACAGCTGTCAAAGTGACCATCTCTGTCATTGCTCATATTTTGGCTTTAATATAAGTGGACTTTTTTTACATAGAAAATAACTCAAGTTTAAATCCTCCATGTCAAATTGATAGCTCTCAAGTCTCAATCCACTCATGATGGTTATTAAAATGTTAGAGTCCGTCGAACACAATATAAAAAAACAAGCGGCCATATCATCTATACCTTCTACGGCTATTAGCTGGTAACAGGTAACACGCATGCGACGCCAGACAAGGGCCGCCCTGTTGGACGGTCGGCGGTGGACGGAGGACCTGGCTCCACCGGTCCCTGGGCAGTGAACGGTGGAGGCCATCCGCCCGGTCCTTCAGAGGTGGGTGAGGCGGCCGTTTGGGTCGCCTTCCGACTGGTGCAGGTTATTTCCGGACATGGATATTTCGGGAATTACCTGCACCAGATCGCCAGACGGGCAACCCCAGCCTGCCACGAGTGTGGGGCACTAGAAGATACGGCGCTCCATACGTTGGAGGTGTGTGCCGCATGGAGCCCGCAGCGGCACACGCTTTCAGCCCTCATAGGACGGGATCTCTCTCTGCCGAGCGTTGTAAATGCCATGCTCGGCGGAGAGAGATCGTGGCAGGCGGTGGTCTCCTTCTGCGAATCGGTAATGGCGCAGAAGGAGGCCGCGGAGCGGGTCAGGGAGTCCATGCTGCGCCGCTCCGACGCAGACGAACGGGAGCGAGGAGGCGGCAGTTCGCCCGCCTCCTCTCTTCTCCGTAGTGGGGTCACTGGCGGAGAGTTGAGGGATCCTCCACCAACATGCACGGCCCCACACGTTTGGGGGGTGGCCTTGGTGCAGAGGCCCGATCGAGTTCGGGCCTACCGCTGGGGCAAGACAGTGACTGCTAACGCGACCCTATCTTGCCCCACCTCGGCGGAGGACTGCTCACGGGGGGTTTTAGTGGGTTCAAGTCCCACACATCCCCTTCCACCGCTCCCATGGTGGAGGGATAGTGCGAAGGCATTTCCCCCTCAAAAAAAAAAACGAGGGATACATTAGCGTAACATGTATATCCTTTTTTAAAGCATTCCTAGTTTGCTTGATTTATTTGTTGGTTTATTTTTTCATTAACAACAAAAGGCAACAATGTTAAATTAGGTATTCGCGATTTTTACACACAGTAATTCAAAAATTTTTTAAGGTTTAAATAGAGAATATTTATAATTATTTTTATGCCGAAGCAACATTTAAAATACTTTGCAGCGATCGTGGTCACGGGCAAGTTTAGCAACGTCATCCGCGGTCATGACTTGGATGGGTGACCGCTAGTGGCATTACTACTTAGCGTGCACGTGCTTCGGAGGGCACGTTAAGCCGTCGCGCGTCAGTCCCAGTTGTTGTCTTAAGACGGCAGTCTTTATAACCCAGTGTTACTTACGCATTGACCTATATATAGTAGTCGCGACATCTCAAACGAGGAAAGTCGATCGGTGCAAGTATGCTGACCGGCATACTCTCATACCAAACGCAGTTGGGCACTAGAGATTAAACGCGCTTTACGTTCGAAAATTATGTATTCAAAATACACTATTGATAATACACAATATACAAACGTAAACCGCGTGTAATTTTTACGAGTGCCCAGCTAAGTGTGGGGAGAGTATGCCAGCCAGCATACTTGAACCGGGCGACTATCCTCGTTTGAGATGTCGCGTCTATTATATATAGGTCAATGGTGGTACGGCATTTTGCAATGCCGGCCTGGATAACTACAACCATTAAGTAGAAAATCTTTCGCCAAGCACGTAATTCTTTGTTCTGGCCTAGATTAGCCTGATCAACATATTTGACCACATCATTAGGTGCGAAAGTGATCAAAGACTAACCGCTACAAAAAAAACTCTTACATAGCTGGATTCAACAATGAATTCGTGCAACTTTCCTACTAATGGAATCTTATGACAGTTATAACTTGAGTTACCTAAGATCCTCTCTCTAATGACGAGCGCCTGCATCCTCATAGCGTCGGGATCGGCGAGCAGCTCTCCCAGCTCCCTCGTGTCGCTCGGCTCCACGGCCAGCTCGTACGCTTCGATGCGCGGCACGTCCTTCGGCTTAGGTATCGGCTCGCTGCCGTCCGTAGGGAATCTGAAATATATACGACAACTAATTAGAACAAACTTCAGGGGGCCAACTCTCACCTCTTATAGTAATAATAACTTGATCTTACTGCTAAACTTTATACCTCCACGTCAATCAAGCAGTCTTACAAGCGGTCAAGGAATCACACGGTGCTCTGATGATGTCACAACAAATAGTTCACTCTTTTCGCGAACCCTGACGTGACATTTAATACGAAGCATTACTGTTCCAACGACCAATCCGTCATGTTAATCCTTCTTAAAAAAGTTACTCTTTAGCAGTGGATTTAAACTTGATTTTGATTATTTTACAACAAAAATGAGTTTATTAAAGTGTATATTACGTACAATGATTTACTTATATTATTCTTTAAAATAAATGCAGCAAAATTATTTGTTGACTGAAACTATAAAAAGTTACATACAGTTTTTGTGAAGTATACAAAAAAATGTCGTAAAATTATGATAAAATCGTTCCTCATCGTAGTTCGGAACAGTGCGAGCGGGATAACGCTATATTATAAACATCTTGTATCTCGCTTGCACATCCATGATACATATTTCATTCGTTCTTTAAGTAGGATCAAACTTTTAAACAAACTGTTAAACAAACAAAATAAAATAAAAATCAAACTGTTAAACAAACCATGCCTGCACAGTTAAACAACAAGATAAGTTGTTTGGCTTTACGTATGCATATATGCTGCGCCTGTATGCATGTTAGATGCACACAGTGCAGCGTGCCCACATCTAGCCTGTGCAGAATGCTTTGTTTTATTTAAAAATAATGTAATTAATATACAAAAATGTCAAATTTACGAGAGGAAAATTAATATAAATGACTATAATTTTCCGTAAATTTTTAATGTAATCCGTAGAGCATGCGTTATTGTAAAAATAAAAATATTATAATAAATAATTATTATCAATCACAAAAAATCGTGTGTGTAGGAAGCTACGAATTGATTTGCTATACTATACATATTACATAGATACCTATAAAACTTAGAGTCATGGATTACACTGCGTATACAGAGTAGGCATTTAAATCTCCTACAGGTCTCCAGTCAAACTACTTTTCTGGTTATATTCTGGTACTATGCTTGTAGCCACCCGGTCTTCCAGGAGGAACTATGCAAGAATCGTAATATTGCTTCAATACTACGGCGGAGGCACAGAGCACATGTACATGCCGGTATGGTTGATCTCATATTTTTTTACATATAAAACGTTACACATTACCAGTGATGTTATGGAGCTCCGTAACCGAAACTATGGGATATCCGAAATAAAAATACATCCGTAACCGTATCCATTTTAAAAATTTCGGATTGTTTCGGATAAGGGCGGAGTCTAGATAAAACGACATGTTTCAACAGCTTTTTGTATCATCACTCGCGCGCCACGTGAATCTTGCAGTTTGTTTGTTATTTTTAGTCATAACTTAACCTCTTTCATAACTAGTTTCTTTAAGAGGTGATACTTAATTTAAGAATGTCTTGTAAAATATCAATTTCTTTAAAAAAATCTCTCAGGGATTCCCTAGGATCCATTTCATATATGGCTCGAATTGCACGCTTTTGTAAGATAAAGATTGTCTCTATCTTAGCAGCAGCTCCCCACAGCAATACACCATATGACAGAATACTGTGGAAGTACGCAAAATAAACGAGCCTAGCAGTAGCCACGTCTGTTAGCTGTCTTATCTTACAAACTGCATATGCAGCAGAACTAAGTCTTCCGGATAGATCATGTATATGTGGATTCGACTGTAAAGTTGAATCCATTTTGATTCCCAGGAAGACTGTCGCATTGTCTAACGAGAGTTTATCTAGGCCAAGCTTAATGTTTGGTTCAACATAAGTAACATTTGGTAAAGAAAAATTTTAAATTTTTTGTTTTTTTTTTAATTTAAGCGAAGATTATTAGCCGCGAACCACTTAGAGATCATAGATAACACATTATTTACATGAGTAAGTTCACTATCTTTCCTATCTACTTTAATAATCAGGGAGGTATCATCTGCGAATAAAACTATATCGCAGAATTTTTTAACCATGCAAGGCAGATCATTTATGTATGCTAGAAACAGAACCTCCTAAAATTGATCCTTGCGGTACTCCTATTCTTACCAAAGACCCGGAAGAAGTATTGCCATTTATTCTAACCTTCTGTAGCCTGTCTGACAGATATGACTTTATAAGATCCAGATCCAACCATTTTAAAAATTTGAACTGATTAGGCGATAGGCAACTTTATATTTTGCTATAAGTATAGATGGTTTCATTACTCATTAATATAATTAAAAAGAAAACTCTATGTTATCACATATTTAATATGTTATACATAGGTTATAAGTGAATATGAGTAATGTGTAAAGTTTGTTTCTAATAAATTTACTGCATTTTTATTTTAATAGATAAAACTTAAAATTGAGTAGGTATATAATAATTACTCACCTATATGACTGATTATAATACCAACTTATCTGAAAAGTCTAGATTGACAAGATAAAACCTATAAATAAAACCAAATTATTACATACTATTTGTGTTTATATTTTACTTCAATCTAATATCCGAAACCGAAACTATCCGAAAGTAACGGATAATCCGAAATAATTACATATCCGTAACTTTATCCGAAACCGATATAATTTTATTCCTATATCCATATCCGTATCCAGATCCGAAATATCATATCCATAACATCCCTACATATTACCTATCGTCCATAGCCCGTTTCCATAGCGTGAGAGCACCGACCATGTCGCGGCGCTTATCCACATATGTAGCTCCCAACAGCTCCAGGGCGTCTATCCTCTGCTGCCTAGTAACTAGTCCGTATTCTACGTTAATTAAATGCTCTACTATGTGTGTGTGGCCCGTCACCGATGCCGCTAATAGGGGCGTCATTCCTGCAACAAAAAATATCATGTTTAACGGAAAAGACCCATTGAATGTTAATGTTTTCGCTTCAAATTGTTTACATATTAGTATATTTTAACCGAAAAAAGCGATGAAAAGTTTATAAAGAAGTTTTTTGCTCCAAAATATTTAGTTGTTTCGCTCGCTGTATCATTGTTCAGAAGACATTCAGTCGAAAGACATTCTCTGTAGAATACGCCTCCTCTATAGAACGCCACAATTAACAACTATTAGCCACCTGTAACCATTGGCGAATTTTCGATGTTATTCAGTCCACCTGGCTGGGGCCTACTCTACGTCTTCCGGTGTAATGTGGTAACCACTCAAGAACCTTTCTTCCTCATGGTTTATCGGTTCGTCGATTTGGTTCTTTGGTTCCTTGGTCCGGATTTTATCGCACAAAGAAACTTCGAGCATAGCTCTCACCGTAGCTCGTTGATCGACTCTGAGCTTCTCCATACGGGCCGCAGTTAAGGACCACGTCTCAGTGATAGGTTCCAACACACACTGGTTGAAGGTTTGGTCTTTAGGCTTAATTTTGCTACTTACTATTTTACAACCAAAGTCGAAACGACTGTACTGCTACTTACGAAAAATAAGCGGAGCCACCTGCTCGTCAATTTACCAAATTAATATCTAAAGTCAAAGTTAAATTCAATTTGCATACTCACCATAAGAATCTACATCCATAGTTGCGCCGTGTCCTAATAACATTTTGAGTATGTGAAGTGATCCGCTTTCCGCACAGTCGTGTAGAGCCGTGTTCCCTTTGACACTCTTTCGGTTGACATCGGCGTTTAGAGAAAGAAGGTACTTCGCGATTCTGATATGGCCCTTGTAACACGCTATCATGAGGCATGTGTGCCCGTGACGGTTCGCTATTTCTATGTCTGGAATAGAGCAATTGCAAAAATGATTAGATATTATGCTGGGAAAAATAAAATCCTAATTTATAGCTGGAGATCACTAAGCACACTTTACGAGAGGACGTCCGTCAATCTATAGGCGCAGTTACAGCCACTCACATTCCGCTAAGATACGCGAGGCCAAAACACTGCAGTGCGACGTTGAAATATGTACGCATTCTACGAATAGTTTAGTTTCTCATTAGAAACTAAACTAATGTTTTTTGTGTTTTCCCGATGCTGTGTGTATTAAATTTTTTGGGTTGCCTCAACGCACCGCATCGCGGCGTCGTATTTGCGTGCGTCGTTGCGCCGCTGTATTGTGGCCTCGCCCTTAGTGCTTGATAACCATGACCTTGCTTATAAGTAAATCGAAAAACGTATGCATACAGAGTAAACCCTCTTAGCACGTCCATTACACTGTTTTTTTTTCCTAAATAAGAATTTATTTTTCAGTTTCCCTTTATTATTTCCTTCCTGCATTATTATTTCAAATGAATTGAAGTATTGAACAGACCAATAAGGTAAGTTTCAAATCTAAGTACTTAAATACTTAAAATCTATATGAATATATTTTTTATATGCCTTTATTTAACAAAATACTACGAAATATATACAGCACTACAATAAAAGCCTTAGACAACCGATAAGTCATAGCCTCACAGGCAGTCCAAATGCTCCAGCCCACTCCAGTCCAAAGTCATAATGTTACGCTATTCTTGAATTTTGAATTTTCATGAAGTTAGTAACATAAAAATTGTAATGAACTCTGTGAAGTTGAATTTCCAGATTTTTTATAATGTCGTACAGATTAATGAGCAATTTTGAAAAATAGAACAACTCACTCATTAATACCGTCCGAAAAGTTCTCTGACCTACAGGCTAATTAAGTTAAATTGCTACCCAAAAAAATCTGATTGTAATCATAGGAAAATGGCAAATTACGTATTCACATTCGTTATTAACTAAATCTCTTACAAATTGATGTACTTCAATAAATAACATCATGCGTTAGGAACAAACGTGAATACATAATCGCGAAACATCTGTCATGTTTTCAATCATATTTAGTTAGTAACATGTCACATAATTGGACTACTTAGTTTTGAACGCATTTAAATTATTCTTCGGTGAGTACACATAATATGAGAACGAGACCATATAAAAATGTATTACGAGACGCAAACACCTATATTTGAAGTTACAATTGAATTACCATTGCAATTCAACGTGGCAATGCTGCCAGCATGCTGGGCACGCTGCAAACTGGTACTAGGCTGGAGCATTTGGACTACTTGTGAGTCTGCAAGGACTTATAGGTTGTCTAAATCCTTTATTGTAGTAGCTGTAGTGTTGTATATAGTTCGTAGTATTATCTATACTAATATTGTAAAGAGGAAAGTATTGTATGATTATGTTTCTGTATGTAAAGAATAAACTTAAAAACTGGACTGATTTGGATGATTTGGTATGAAAATAGTTTGAGACACGGGAAAGGGCATAGGATACTGTTTATCCAACTGCGCAAAAAGAGGTTAATGGTTTTGCGTGATAACCGTGATACGCGTACGGGAGCCGCGGCATGAAAGCTAGTGTTAAATAAATACCGCCGGTAAAAAATATATTTGCAATAATGACGAATATAAAGTCTTCCTAAATTACTGACGGGACTATCCACGCACGAATTAACATCAAAATAAAATGTTGACTTACCTCGACGTTTCGATCAAGTTGCTTTGACCGTGGTCACGAGTAGACTGACATATAACTTAAATAACTTTCAGTTGAGGTTAGTCAAAATTTTATTTTGATGTTAATTTGTGCGTGGATAGACCCGTCAGTAATTTAGAAACATGAGTTTAGTTCACGAAAGTGAAAAGAAATAATGTACTTGTGTTGTGCTTACCGGCACCATTCTCGACTAGGAACTTGACGATATCGTAGTGTCCGTCGAAGCACGCGGCCCGCAGCGGCGTGCTGTGCGTGCGGGTGGTGGAGTTGACGTTCGCGCCCGCGCGCACCAGCAGCCTCACCAGCGGCAAGTGGCCGGCGGCGGCGGCGCACCACAGGGGCGGAGCGCCCTCTATCGTCTCGCCGTCAAACGTTACTGCAAAAGAACACACAAAACATTTTAGATAGTGAGATAGTGGTCAAAGGCTAACCTATCAGGCATAATATTTTGCATAGTGGAAGGGCATTTTGCGACTGCCCGTCTGGCTAGCGACCACCTTCAAGTAGAAAATCTGTCGCCAAGCACCTAACGGTGTGTTCCGGCAGCAGTACTTGAGAGCCAGTGAAATTACAGGCACATGAGACTTAATAAATATGTCTCAAGAGAATGGCTCAGACATGACATCAGTTATAGGCATAGGTTAGTCCGCTTAACATCAGGTGGTCCTCGAGCTTGTTCCATCACAATAACGTAAAAAAGTATTAAAAAAAATAAAGATTATTAGTTAAAACTTAAAATCGAAATCATTTATTCTATTTAGGCGTCTACGACACTCTTGTGAAGGTCAATTACAAAATTAAAAATTTAAATATTCTACGTTGTACTGCCACGTTCAGCAAAAAATGTATAGAACCTGCTGCGAGAAGAACGGAAAAAAACTCGTGACCATTCTTTTCAACGTCTTTTAACAATGTGTTACAAACTATATTAGAAAATAATTAAAATTTTTGTTTATTAATACTTAAGTCACACGCGTTAGCTTGGCAGAGGTGGAATTGTCCAAGCGTTTTAGTCCTTTAAGTAATCACAATGCCGAAACCCTGTTGAAATGTTTCTTTCCAACGAATATTTCCTAATATGATTACACGCGCTATCGCGTGCTAAGCTTGAATCACCTGGAGAGAAAATCGAACCCACATCCCCGGTTTTACACATCACCTTAAAACACGAGTTTGATTCCCGCTCGGGGTAAGACACTTTTTGGTCATAGAACATATATAATTGGACATAGTAGCCCGTAATAAGTAGCGTGAACATCATCTTCGACCATCATCACTTATCATCCGCTAAGATTGTCAAAGGCTAGGTAACAGCTAACAACTATAAAAAAATATGCGCACCTGTAATTCTATCAGACACGCTTTTGTGTAGAGCAAACAAAACTTGAGACAAAAAGTATCGGTTATATTTAAATCGTTTTACATTCTCAATGTAAAAGTCTTCTGATGTTGACGCAAACTAACGATTAAAAAGTACCAATTGCGCGAGAGCTGTTTTAAATTGCTAGACGTCGTGGAACTAGATTGTAAAAGATTGGTCATATTTTCAGCTTGTTGCATTTCACCTCTCACACAATCACTTTTTAATTTAAACTGAAGTAGGTCACGGCTGGCCAGCGCTCACTTGGGTATTACATTTGTTTATATATGAGGAAAAAATTTTGTAATGAGATATTGATGGAGCCAAGTCGTTTTGTCTGTATGTGCTGACACCTGAAGGTAAGGGTTTAGCATCAAGGAATAGGGATGGAAGGATGGTGTCCAATAGCTAGCCTATCAGCTGTATATATACATTTTCAAATAAAAACGATTTTTTACATTAAACACGCATTATTAGTCACTCAAGTACGACTTGTCAGATCTCACTCAAATTAAAATGGTACATAACAAGCACCAGTTTTAGAATATAAAAAGAAATATCAAAATCAAATTTGTTTATCACTGCAGTACCAACACGCAATCCCTTTGTTACATGAACACCCCCGCGTACCATAGCAAAGTACTTCAATGTTAATGTCAATATTTTTTTATTTATTTTTTATAGAACACAGCAAATAGAATGAAATTTATATTTATTATTCTTCACTTACAAACTTAGTTTTTGAGTAAATATATTTAGCAGGTAACGTATAAGGAAAGATTAACAAAAATATTTAGAAAATTTAACGAAAATGGCACTTTTACCAAATAAAATTAATGACTTAAATTATATTTTTCGTAGCATTCAGAACATAATATGGCTTGTTGATCGAGACAAATGCACTTGTAGCAATTGAGTAATAAAAACTTGTTTGATTCCCGAAGATGGCACCTAATTAAGTACCTATGTACATAATTAATCACTCAACAAGCGCGCGCGTAAAGTTAACGCGCCATACTGGCTCGTTGACAAATTTATTAAAAGAAGCTTTCCTGGTATCTCACCTCTCTAATGGGCCACATTCAAAAGTTATCATCAAATACGTTATCCTGGTATACTATAGTTGTAGGGAACGCATGCAGTGTGCACTCTAACATACAATCTAGCATTAAGTTACCTCGTAGATCTTTCAGTCCAAAAATGCACGCCCCTTCAATATCTTTACATGCAAAATAGTGTATACACCAACCCAAGTAGGTGACTACGAGGCAGTAAATAAAAGTAGTGTAGTATCCCTCACCTGAGCCGGGTTGCTCGATGTCCGCTTTACATCTCTCGATGAGGTACTCGGCGACGTCGTAGTGCCCGTTCCTGCAGGCGATCACCAGCGGCGTGGCACCTCCCACCTTCGCACCCACTAACATGTTCAGCTCGTCTGCAGAGCGCCAACTGTGCAGGTACGCCTAGAACAACGGAAATTCAAGGTTAACATTTTTTTAAATGACGATTGGTTAGCCTAGGACTACAATCTCATCCGATGGTCGGTGCCAAAGTAGTCGAAGAAGGTAACTGTGCTAAACCAAGAATGATAATGCCGTACAACTATGCAAAGTCGCTCGAAGTTATAGCAATGATAGCCGAGCGGTAATAGCTACGGTCTGTCGTGCCGGAGGTCCATTGTCGGATCCCCTCTACTTGAGCATCACCGCAAGGTGGACTGCACCGCTCACGCATTCAGCCGCAGTCGACATAGTTTAAGGCATGCCATGAGCGCAGGGGTTATTGTTTATCCTGTTGTTTTACCTGATAGGCTATCCTTTGACCACTATCACACCTGATGGTAAATTCTTGGTAAACTCTCATGGACAGCCGCTGCCGGAACTTACTGACAGATTTTCAACGTGGGGGTGATAGCTGGCGAGTATTCGCAATATGTACTACCCTCATGTTATAACGACTGCCACCCTAAGACAACAACCAGGACCGACGGTTTAATGTGCCCTCCGAAGCACGAAAACGTTCAGTAGTAATGCTACTAGCGGTCACCCGTCCAAGTCATGACCGCGTCGGACATTGCTTAACTTAACTGATCGGTTAAGAACGGCTAAGCAAACTACGCTACGAGCACTTCAACTATTAACTTCAAGTACTGCCTGGAAACATAATATGCGTAGTATACAGAGTTGAAATGCCATTTATTATGTAGGTATATTGTGACTGCAATAATTAAAATTTTAACAAAATAATACCGACTTAAACATAAAATACGCTTATATTATGAATAACTGAAATAATAATCGTCAGATCTCACTCAAATTAAATGGGACCACAATATGACACTGGCTTTTTAATGTGAAAAATCATCAAATACGGTACCACCTTTAAAGAGTTTTGAGGTAACACACAAAAAATATATATAAAACAATACAGTCGAACTAAGAACCTCCCCTTTTTTTAAAGTCGGTTAAGCAATATACATACTAAACCAGGCCATTCTAAGTAAATTTAATACGATCATCTAATTAGCAGTATAAATTACACTATTATACTTAAAACGCAGTTAAAGGAGATACTTATGTTAAATAATAAATACTTGTCATATAGTCATAAGGTAATTAAAAAAGTAACCGCACAATGTAAAGTAATATCTGTTCTCGTCTCGAGTCACGGATGCCTTTTAGGGTTCCGTATTCTGTATCTAAAAAACGAAGTACTATTTATGTCACTCTATTGTCTGTCTGTACGACCGTCCGTATGTCATAGAAATTTAGCTTAAAGCTGAACCCCGAAATTTAGATGATTTTGTGTTTTTATTTTACCCAAAAGCCAATATTGTTTAAGAAATTTATTTTATTAATTTTTGAGATGGTACCAAGCAAGCAGTAATGTTCGCATTCCTGTGTTGTCGTTGAAAGGGTATGGGTGCCGGTGAGATTACAGACATTGATGAGCCATAATCATAACTTAGTCTCAGGGTGATGGGCGCAGTGAATTTAGAAATGCATCCGGCAGTGGTAACCGCTTAACACAAAGTGGGCCTCTCTTGCTGGAACCGTGACAATAAAAAAACCACCGCATAATAGCTCATGAAGTTAGTACAGAACATATTTTATGTTTAAAAAAATGTTACCTTTTAATAAAGGAAGGATAAAGTTTAGCTATCAAACATTTTTGACAGTCTATAAAAAATTGTTTTAGTAAGGAATTTCTGTGTATTGTGTGCCTTAAATTGCATATAAACAGCTTTATACTAAGAAACAGTAAATTGGATTCGGACTATTTTTCGGACAAAGGATCCCAAACTGATTGTTGTTCAATATTTATTTCATAAATAAAACAGAAGTGAACACTTGGAAGACGCGGATTTGAAGCCCACAAGACACCAACATTTTACGGCATAAGAATTTGTAAATGTGAAAAAAAATACAAATTTGGTTGAGACAATATTTAGAAATACAGGAGTATAATATATATTTCTAAATATGAATAAAAGTCATCACTACACGTTTCACAAAGCACTTCTTTCGATCAGATTGAAGTCTAATAGTTGGTTAATTAAATCTAATAGTTAGTTGATTACGGCACCGTCCTCCATGACGACGGTTAAAATGTTAAAATTAGAGCACACAATTCGCATCTCATCCAGGTCTCGACCGCTGAGTGCTTATGGCAACCGGAGCTAAAACCGTGGGTTCGATTCACGCAGGAAAATTTTGTAAACTTAAATTTGTAAATGTAAAAAATATGTTATTTTGGGAGTACGGAACCTTCAGTGCAAGAGAGCTACTTCTACATAGGAAGCCTTTTTTACTTTTATAATTGATAGTTGAACGCTTAGCCACAGTATACCTTTAATATATATATATAGAGATATCTATGTATATCTAAAGCTTGAATATGTACCTTATGGCTTAGCCTTATAAACATCACGCTTTATACCCCCGAATAGATAAGCATAGACATCTAAACACCTACGTTTCTTCACAAATGTTAGATCCCATGTAATAGGAGGCGAGCGAATTGCAGCCAATAAGACACACTCATGACCGCCGTCGAAAGCTGGCTTAGCCAGATGCTTTCGCGAAATTCAAATCATACGGATCTTTCTGGAATACAGACAGACTGATTTTATGACTTATAAAGAAATAAACAATACATTTATTCTTCAAAGCAAAAGGTGCACAATAAAAGTGTGCTAATAGGCAATTACCATGTAACCTTCATTACACATTGAATGACAATGTACTTATCTTAGTAATATATCTGTGTCGATTCTAAAGGGCATTCAATATATTTGAAGTTATCTAAAATTAGAGTCCTCTAAACATGAATTTGGACTTAAGATTAAGCGCAGCAAGACCAAGGTGATGAATGATGATTGTAGTCCGTCTCAGAAATAATTTGCTCGAAGTGATACTGATTGCGAATTGAAGCATGATGCAATCATAAATATATCTTGGTGATCTCAAACAACGGCGGATGCATCGATGAGATCAAAAGATGTAGAAGGGTATCACAAGAACAGCGATGGACAAGTCGAGGAAAATATGGATGCAACAGAAACAGAAAAGAAAAACAGTATCAAGGCCATGAAAACCAGGCTCGTGAGGATTCTTATATTCCCCATAATTTTATAAGCAGCTAAAAAATGTACTCTGAGATGTGAAAAACAGAAAATAGGCGGCCTGGAAATGTGGTGCTGGAGAAGAATGCTCATAGTTTCGTGGACTAAGTTTCGGACCAACGTCTAGATACTTGGAGAACTCGGTATCAAACAGCGTCTATCTTCAATAGTACTCTGCCTCCAGCAGGCAGAGATGGTGAAACATCATAAGGCTCATCCATCACATATGGCCCTTAAAGTACTCCTACGGCATAACGACCACGACCGCTCTGTCAAGGGCGTACCGGAACTAAAGAATAAGAAGAAGAAATTACAGGTAGATGAAATTATTAATTCTCGAACCGGAACAAACTTGGCTGAGCTGAATTTCGTGCTCTAATTTTATTATTTTAACTGAAATAGGTGATGATGCATCCATCAACCAGACTACTAGGCTGCTTCTAATCGAAAAAAGTGCTTTATCAAACACTTAACTGATCAGAATGGTGCCGCTGCCTATATAACTAAATTTATATTTGTAAATATAATTACAAGCACTATCGCGTGCAAAGCGAAAGTGATTGTAATCTTTTTGAACGAGTTTGTCCAGGTAAGTACTGCAACCATACTACTTTTACCATTGTTTCCGGTTCGGTACTCCAGTTTGAAGGGAATATACAGGCTGACTTTACAACTTTGTCACAGGGCGCAGAGCAGTTTGTCACTTGTGATGAAATGCATGTTATAGGCATAGGTTACCGCTTAACACGTGGTGGAGTTCCTGGTCGTTACGTCACAAACCCATAAAACAATGCTTATTAAATTGTTGATTCGTAATACTACAATAAACCAAGTAACAAGTATGGGGTCTCGACGTCAGTAAATTTGAAAGTTAATTACTTTTTTCACCACTTGGGTTGAATTTGCGACTGTATATAAAGATATATATAAAGTATATAAAGATAAATATATATAAAGATCTATTCCCAACAATTTTATTAATTCCACATATTTTTTATGTTAAAGCCGAATATAGATCTTTTTAACTTTTTAGATGAACAATAATTAAATATGGTTGTTTAAAATGTAATAACATTAAATAATGACATTTCGTGTGTTTAACAACAACTACCTACCCCTTCGGAGAATACAGGCGTATAACATAACATAACATGTTGATGTTTTGTATTAAAAAATATTGATATATTTGTGTCCATTGTATACGAATTTTCTTAATTAAAAATCTTCTAAATCATACCTAGATCATAATATATATTCATACTGTAATACAATGCGTGTAACACTTGCGAATGACAGTCCTTAAAATTGACCTTTCTGTTCAATTGTGGGTACCTATGTTTTACGTAGATTTATTCATCATGTAGCTTTGTGTTCTCAAATTACATACATTTTAATAGAATAATCTAATTTTAGAAAATTAAATGTTAGTGTTACACGAATCAGTGTTTTTTTTTTTTGTGTGTACAGAAAATACGATCTACCGTGATTATTGTAAATATTTACATATAATGATTTTTTAAAGTTAACTTACAGTTTTAATTGAGTAACTTTAATAAGGACACAACGTATTGTAAATTTAGTGCACTTTTTACACTTTTTCATTGTGTAATTTCTTTAAAAAAATTTATATGGGAATAGAATATATTTTATTATTATAAAAAATATATTGTATAAAATGTTTATCTGTTATTGGTCGAAGGATTAGCCAAGTATGAACAAATTTTATGTATATTAAAAGCTGTGGGTTTAGTGAAATAAGTAAATAATACAATTATACATTTCTAGAATTCTAATCAATACCATTCATCATATAATTTAAATAACTAACTGTGTATTCACCTAATGACACTTATCATGTGCTAAATGAAGAAGAAAAACATTTTAAACATCTACCTTTCTTTGCCTGCAAAAAAATGACACGGTTTAAGTTAAAAAAACACAGAAAGACTCACTTCAGCGTCGAGAAAAACCGCAGATCAGATACAACTAAACGGATGTACCTCCAAGCAAAGACACTAATGAAAACTAGTATTCTTTTTTTAAATTGGTCAGCGAACAACTTTGCTAGATCACTCCAGAAGCTCACGCCGATACTGAATCATTCTCAAGTAAATCGACCCAGTTAAATACATATCATGAATTGAAACAATGATGAAAATGCAAGGATAAAGTTCGAAATATTTCACAATTTTGTTATTGTTATTGGCTGACATGAACGTTGCGCGAAACAATGTGAGTAATCGATTGTTTTCGGGTACTGCGGTATCGGAATGAGAAATCTCTATCTATTTCGTGGAATTAACTAATCTTAAATAAGGCTGTAAGACCTTTCTTGACATATATATAGAACTAAATGTGATTACAAGCACTATCGCGTGCTAAGCGAAAATCACATTTACAAATTATTGGAGTACATTTTTATTTCCGGACGGGAATGAAACCCGCGTCCTCCGATTTCGCGCTCGATGCCTATTCTGGAATTTTTAGGAAAACATTTTGTACTCCAAATATTTGTAAATATATAGAAATTCACTTCATTTTGCATCATTTCTTTGATTTGACTTACAAAGTGAGCTCGTTTTCTAGTATATCTCTTAGTACCGTACATTGGACGAATTTTACACCAAATACTAAAATAAAAATTTAAGTTCGCAGTTTCATATTCTGTTTACGATTTGTGTAACACATGAGAGCTGCGTTCAGTAATATTTTCGGATCGATTTTCAAACCGGTTAAGATTTGTATAGTTGTACCCAGATTTGTATTAAAATTTCCCCAACATATATCAAGACACCAGATTCCCTGTAAATAGAAACTTCTGGCAAAATCTTTTGTTTTAACACAACTATCTGTGCTAACTTTACGATGATTTTATAATTTCTTTTTATTAATATGGAACCCTGTCACAATACGTGATTTATGTTTTCATAGTTATCAATTTTGTAAAGATTTACATATATTATTTATGTACAATTACTTTTTTACATTACAATAATGTAAAGGTTAGGTACGCGAAATCGCAAACCTGCTTTACATTATGTACATATTTAATTGCTTAAGCGATGAGGCCGCCTATGTCCAATCTAATGTTTAAATTTGTTTGTAAAATTTTTATTGTTCTACTTAAGGACATATACCCGCCAGCCAAAGTGTGAACTTTCATATAAACTCAACTTGTTATTAAAAAAAAACTCGCATGTAAATATAGTGTATTATTAGACCTATCGTTTCTGGCTTAAATCCTTTTTCTTTTGGACTATAAATAAAACTTTTATTATATTGCGTTTAGTATATAGCACTTGTTTTTAGGAGTTTGAACCAGTTATTCGTAGCTCCAGATTTATTTAAAAAGTATAGTACACATGTATAAATAACTTCCCATTATAGAAAATTCATTATATTCCCCATGTTTGTGGTGCAATAGAAATATTAAAAACATGCTTATTTTTCTTGAAAGAGATGCTTAAAGTTGGGTCTTTCTTTTATCTAAAATCAAGAGTTTTTGAGTTAGTGTAATTTCAAAACTGTATAATTTAATAAAAATCTGATGCACCACAAACCTAGATATTAGGGTAGTGATTACGTAGGTAAAAAATCATTAAGTTTTATTCGCTATTATTAAAATGAGATTGGAGCTGCGTTTTGTATGGGAGCGTTCGTCTAAAATATACCCTTAAGATTGTTGATCAATAAAGAATTTGGTATTGTATTGTATATTTGTTATTAAACTAGCTGCTGCTCCGGACTTTGAACGAGTAGATTTCGTTTAATTGCTCTTACTCGGGACCTCAATAAAGCGGGACTGAATGCTAGTCTACGGCCCGGTTATCTTTGTTTCAAATCGCACCCGAAACTGTGTCTTAGTCTTCACAATTACTTCTGTTGAAATAAATCCTTCAGATTTCAGGTCATCTCTATCTTCCCTATCCCTTTTTATACAAACTTCTGTACTTAATATTTTATAAAAAAAATTGTAGATATATAACGAAGATATTTATAGAAATATACGCCAAATGACAATCTGTAGAATAATTGTTACGTACTATTTATTACTATTTTTTTTTACTATTCAGCCTGTACTGAATGAATATATTCTTTACAAAGAACAAGAGAACGAAAAAGACAGATGATTGAAGCGACTACATTCTCAACTCTCTAAACCTTATACAGTATTTTAGTGCCACGCGGCCAGTGTGGCCAGTTCACCATTGCTTTTGGAAATAATCGTGATATAATTTCTAACGAAAACAAACATAATGCTTTATATATTTGTCAATGGTAGCACGCGGATGTGTTCTTTTTGAATTGCCAATTAAAATATTAATTTAAATACAATAAACTATTATCCGAATAATACCTAGTTCCTATAATTGCTTTGAAATTGTATGCAAAATTTATGTAGGTACACGTCGAACGTACTGCTGGCTCCGAATCGAAGAAAAAAATCAACGAAGTTAATATAAAATTAATATATTGGAAATATAATTTTAAGTAAAAAGTCGAACTGAATGTTAGTGGAATAAAGCGAATGAAGCGAATGAAATATATTCTGAATCGGGTTTCAAATTGTGCTAGTAGCATCCATATTGCATTAAAGGATATATCCTTAAATTCAATAAAATGTGTAGGTACACATATCTATGTAAAGAAACATCAAAAAGTTAATGTTAAGAATAATCCAACAAGAAACTCCAATCTTGCCGATGGATAACTAATAAAACTGATCCCCAGTGAACCAGATGTGCAACCAACGAATAATTTCATTCGTATAGACAGTTTTTATTCCAGATGTTCGCCAGTGTGATCAATCGAACTTCTATCCCTGACTTCTCTGAAATTTATGGCTTGATTTATTATTATTTTTTATCGATAAGGTACGATTAAGGTAAGTATTGGTTTGGAGTCGTATTTTATATGTTTTATAAAACTTTTTGCTACCTTCTTTTTTACTTAACCTATTTGGTAATTGAGGATTTATCGTAGATAATAAGTAGATTGTCGAAGATATTATCAGTCTAGGATTAGAATGGAAACTGGACATCAAGGTCACCTGCCGGTACAAGTCGTTTGGTGCTCAGCGACAAGGCAGATGATATTAAATGATATTCCAATATTACCTTTTTCAAACGCTTGAGAAGTCTCCTCTGGCGCCTTAGCAAAGTTTTGCCGCAGTGCCTCAAAGTTTCTATCCACCGGCACCGAACTGGCACCAAATCCCACACACCAGCTGACATCTTGTTTAAATCATCACAACACTTGTTTCACAGATATAAGTACATGTAATTACACTTAACACACTGGGTTTCGAGTTCAAGACTTCTTGTATGTATTCTTTAAATTATTGTAGAACCTAGTATTGTATTTAAGAAATATTGAATATGGTCGATATGTATTATTGTGATGAATTATGCCATAAGTATGACTTAATTTCTATCCGTAAATAAATCAATAATAGTAAATAATCTATTGCCTAATATAAGTATATCTGTGGCCTTTATGGATAAGCTAAGAGTCGCTCAACGAGCTATGGAGAGAGCTATGATCGGAGTTTCCTTGCGCGATAAAATCCGGAACGTGGATATTCGCCAAAGAACCAAAGTCACCGACATAGCTCTCAGAATTTGCAAGTGGCAATGGGCGGGCCACATTGCTCGACGAACCGATAACCGATGGGGAAGAAAGGTTCTCGAGTGGTTACCACACTACACCGGAAGACGTAGAGTTGGTAGGCGTAGACGTAGGTTGAAAGTCGCGGGTAGCCAATGTCTACAAGTGGCTAATAGCCGTTCTTTGTGGCGATCTATGGGGGAGGCGTTTGTTGAGCAGTGGACGTCTTCCGGCTGATGATGATGATCTATTGCCATTTCGAGTAGGTAAATGGAGATAAAACAAAATTCCTCAGGGGAGACATGTTAAGGAAAACCTAAATGCATGACGACACGCCTATTTCCACAGGGGTATGCAGACACCACGAATTTCCACTAGCATATTTTGCATAACTCTATAACTTGGCATATATTTCTTCCTTCTTTCAATCTTTCATTACATATTTCGTAGATATCTCGTATCTTAACACTTAAGGGTACTCACTCATGACCTATCTTTATTCTAGAACGTGACCAACATGGTCAGAATTTGCCGAAGATATCACTTACCTTTCAAACTTTTCCATTCAAACTCGTCGTCAATACTTTGCGAATTTTCTATTGTCCATTTTTTCTACAAAACCTAACTATTACCTTTCTCGACTAACGTCACTATATCATCATTCGCTCCACATTGCTTTCTTATCGCGCTTCTTATCTTTCAGACTCAGCCCACATTCATCTCAAAGCTCTCATCTACACCACATTGACTTTGATCTACTACCAAACTTTCACTGCCATACATTAGTGTCGGCACAAACACTCCAATTGCTAGTCGTGTCTTTTGTACACGTTTCGGCTGGTCATGAAAGTCAGTAGAACCCCATTCATGTCAATTCCCAGCATTCCATCTCATTTCTACATCTCCTTTAAGCTTTTTATTAATAGAAAAAAAAGGTTATCATGTGCGTGATATCGTTAACCCTGATGTACTACAACTTTATAAATGACATAAATAATAACAAAAAAAAAGTCCGCAATACCATAAGACTAACTATTACAGTTATTTAAATATTTTTATATTTACAATAACGCATGTGTTGCGGATTGATTATAGGGTTGCGTCATCATTTACAAGTTTAAAGCTAATTACAAAATTAGTCTTGTTTGTAGTACAACGTAAGTTGAACTATAGGTGTCGTTCCATCCCAATACGATGGTTAAGGAACGAGAGGAAAAAATTGAGTTATGAACCATTGTAATGTTAGCTCAGTCGGTCAGAGCAAAAAGCTAAAGGGGTGGATGACACGGGTTCGAATACCGCACATAGCTATAATTTTTCCTCTTGTAAATTTGTAATATTACAATTATGTCATAATAACTACTTTTTATGTGTTCCAATTTATATTTTTTGTTAAATACCCGTGCGGAGCCGGGGCGGGCGGCTAATAATTTATATGCTTTGAAAGTACCTAATCAACTTGATTATTGTTTTAATTGAGCTATTAATTATATTAGTTTTATAGCAGTATAACTCTTTGTGCGAGTTAGTCCGGTGAAGTACCCATAGCTATTTCTACTGCCAAGCAGTAATGTACACATTATTATGTTCCGGTTTGAAGGGCATTATAGGTGAAATTACAGGCACATGAGACTTAACAACTTTATATCAGGATGATGGCAACAGATCGCCACTTAACACGAGGTGAGACTCGTGCCCATTCCATCACGATAGTATAAAAACAAATTGACGCATATCTATAATGGAAAATTTTAAAACCGTTTCATATTAATAACAACCTTAATGGTAACAGCATAGCTACGATTTACGTCACTATATTCTAGGATTCGTATCGTTACCTTTTAAACTGGGAAACCACAAGTAATAGTTACAAATTCTTTTTAATAATTAATATACGCATTAATTAAGGTTGTGGTTAACCACAGGTTAGAATTAAGGTACATATTTATAATTAATTTATTCATAGCACGTTTATCTGTTTAAATATCTAAATTATCTTTGTATTTGCACACATACATAATGCTTGATTTACGTATCGGAAGGGCAGTATTTGAAGTGTAAATCATTTACTGCTACTACTTTAGTGTCTTCGTAATTTTATTAGATTTTAGGGGAAATAAAGCTGCCGAAATCTCGTGCGTAATTGTATGCCTGATCGTATCTGTTACAGAGCATAGAACAAAAATCCACTGGTTTGTTGTACTCTCTTGTATCTCTCAAACATTATTGTTAGAGCATCATTAGCCAGATATTTAAACATTTATAAAATTCGCGTCTCCTATGCTTTTACCCCGTAGAGTGCTGGGTTGGAAATAACTCTTCATTTCTACCCGCGGGTGTCGTAAGAGGCGACTGAGGGAGAAATACACAATGGGATGCAGTGCCTTCTGAAGAAATGACAATATATAATAACGAGTTATTGTAATAAAACGAATAAAGAGTATATCTACCTACTGTTCCAATTTGTTACTGTATTTTTGCGAAATACAACAAATCGCTATAAAAACGATTACGAAAGTAGAAAAACCAAAAAACCAAGGTGAATTATGAAAGTCATAGTTCCGAGAACTGACGTACGAGCAAACAAACAAATTACTGTAACTAAGATTTTTGCGACTTGGGATACACAGAAGGACATCTGTGATTCATGAAACAGACACAAGATTACGTGGTTACAGAAGGTCGATAAACCAATTAAAATATATATGCAATATATTCCGTCGATGGGTAATTCCGTGATCGTCTCTTAAGTGACTCAATTTATGGAATCAATTAATCCTAGTCCTGCGAGAACTTAAGACTAGAACAGCGACGTTACGTCCATGTGATAGCGCTGACTGTTTCAACATCTTCTTACTCATATCCCACACTCATGTGAGATCGGTACCACAAGACTTCTCTCAACAACAAAACAGAACAGCTTTTCAAACATCTCAAAGACCCTTGCTAAAATTGGCATCTCCATTCATCGCATCTTCTCAATAATATATGGCTGCTATCTTACTGATGATCATAAGGATCGCTGTTGTGGCAGTTGTTCAACAACACCACACACATTGACGTGAGTGGCGGCATGATATTTATTAAGCGTTTATTTTTACCTTCGTCTCCTTTTACGACTTCCAACAGGAGAAGATGACTGTTTCATCTTCTAAACATTCTTAAGCCAGAAACTGTACGGCTAGGCATCCCTAAAAATGAAAACTCAATCATCTTACAATTGATAACATTATATATTATGTATAAACAAATACCCAATCAAGACATAAAATAAATGGAATGGTAAGTTACACAAAGCAAGTGAGATTGCAAACAACTTGCGGTTTCAGAAACGTAATACGAAACCACAAATCACAGTTACAATTGCCAAACAATAAATGCGCCATAGTAAATGTTGTACATTCTGTGGTTTTGTAATGCAGCTTCCAGAACTTATCATTTAAGGAGATGAGACAGGTAGGTGGTTCTTTACTGGTGCGCATGAAATCTTACGAACTGGTCTTGGAAGATGGTCCGCATCAGCGTGCACCGTAATGTGGCGGCTACAACATTCGCGGTATCAAAGATGCGGGAATATGAAAAAAAACTTATCACAGGAATGTATTTTATGTAATACATATTGTACAGGATCACAATTTGTTTTTTGTAATGTTTCAAATTATTTTATTCAATGAATTTACAAAATAAAACGGAATAAGGTAAGTATACAAGAATTACTTAGAAGAATTATAATCAATACAATTTCTTTGCGACGAACATAAAAGGGTTATGTACATAGTGGTCCGAAACAAAACCAAAATATTCTCCAACAGAAACAACCGAAAAAAGACACTATTATAACCATAATGCAACTGACACATTCCATTAATAATATTGAATATATCGTTGCATAATCAGTGCAGCTGTCACAATATTCACAAGGAACAAACAATAAAGTATTTTAAAATAACGTATATATTTTAATTAAATATGTCTATTTCATATGTATGATAATAGGATACTCGCATTGCAGTTGCAGTGTAATTTATCAGATCAAAAAAGACAAATAAAGGGGAAATGGCTAAACAAGAAACGATTGGAGATGAAAATACTCTCAAAGTTAATCAGAAAGGTAATAACTATCGCAAAAGATACTTCCGGAGTTATTAGAGGTATTTGATAAGACTTGATTAAGTTATACTTAAGGGTTATTAGTTATATTTAAATAAGCTTTGATTAAGATATCTACTCTAAAGAACCGCTACAAAATCTAATCTATCATCGTTATCAACACAAGCGGTGGCGACACATCTGGAGCAGCTATGCCAGCGACCAAAGTCCTAATCCGCTGCATCAAGGAGTTTCCGAGTGGCTATAAAATCACTTGGGTTGAAGCCAGCACCAGCACAGCAGCAATAGGAAATAAGTACATAAAACATTATATGAATGTCAATGCAGGACATAAGGATGGGTCTGATAATTATGTAGCTTTTGAATGCTAACGAAATATTAAGGAATACCTAAGACTTGCGTTAAAAACAAGTTAGGTTAACTTTCCTTTTCTTAGACACTTTCAAAGTAATTCACAAAACCGATTCAGACCACGTACAACGTGGAATGGGGTCCCCCTTCCGATCCTTACCTCTAATCTGGCTCAAGATGGGTATGCTAGAGGTTATCTACACAAATATTACGTAGATATTGTAACACTTTTCATTGAACTGACTTTGACGTAGGCCAAACATTTCTAGATCAATATTGACGCAATTTGAATATTCCATCAATTAAGATAATCTGTAGAGCCATCATAATGTAATTAGATAACTGTAAACAAATAACAATAATAAGTAATCTCAGTTATCTCTTATTGGTCAACACACATTCTAAGATCGCGTAAATCAATGCTTGCAATAACAGATTTATAAAAAATCATAGTTCTATATACTAAGGCAAAAGTATCATTCAAAATTGACGTTAGTGATAACTATATATTCTTAAGAGACCAATAAGTGACTTAACTGTCAAGACACATACTTCGTGAACACTTCCACCTTAGAGAAAAAACTCAAGAACCACTGAGTGACATTTAGCAAATTAAAGAAAGATGGCATCGGCGGAATCCGCCAGAACTGGAATTGATAAAGGTATTTTTTGATTATTCTGACTCATTCCATAATTGAAATTAATAAGAGCGTCCTAGACGCTGCAATTGAATTGAATAACTGTTTGGAAAAAAAACAAGTCCAAATATCAAGAATAGTGAACTTGAATTTCATAACAGCATATCACATCTCGGAACCTATTACGACAATTAAGAATAAAAATTGCGAATTTGAAGTGGTCTTTGTATCAGAGCAATTAAAGTTCTAATTAGCACGTCACCCAAATTTCTGACGTGTTCAGCATCAAAAATGTGGACAAGGATGTCTCGCTATACAAACTTTACGTACCAACAACGGATATTTGTTTAGTAGAATACACTAATTTGAAACTTGATCGTGCTTGTTAGCACATAATTGACAAATACAAACTCGAAATCGTAATTTTCGGCAATCGTTCCATAAAAATATCAAATGAATCCAAAATATTATAGAAGAACATAAAGGAAGTATAACTGAGAGAGACGATGACGCCTGCTTATACGCTTATCATTATTATTAATACTATTCTTATTGGAAATCGCGTGAACCATGTTACTATCATCATAAATCAGTTTATATATTTTCCCGTTCTATTGTTACAGACCACAATACGTGCTTTGTTAAATGAAGAACGACGTTATTTTCACTTTACGTTTGTACTTACAACATTGGTTACATAAAAGACGTTGTAGTTACAATCGTTTGGACATAACTAAGAAAAATCATGTGGACAGTTAAGTTACTTCCGACTTCCTTATATATAATACTGTGTAAGTACTATATATTTTTAAGTATGTAGTTTTATTTACATAACATTTTAAACAATTCTTAAGATGACTTAGGGTCGATCCGTATATATATATATTTGCTCCAAATTGAATAATAGGATAGCTAACATCTCAATTTACAGTTGCAATTACCCGTGCGGGGCGGGTCGCTAGTATTATACTAAAAATCTAATAAACCTCAGGTAGAGAGAAGTGCCCGGATTGCTGGCTGTATTACCTCGCTGTATATTAATACAAATTTTTTGACCGAAATTCAAGCCAGCAGCACTCTGTTCACATGTCACCTCCACCAAACGCTTCGATAAGTATGTTAGTATAAGTACTATTGTTTAAGGTTTGCTGTTGTGCTGTCATGGAGAGAGTTGACGTCGACAGACAAAGAAAAATATCACAATGGCATTTGGTAATCATTGCCTCATAGTAAAAAGTGTGCCTTCAATTTACTCTTGACATTGTTATTCAATGTAGGAATCATTAAGATTTAAGATCATAATAAGGTCACGTTAGTAAACTTCACTTTGAAAAGTATCGTGAGTTTTGTCCATAATTGTTATTTAGGTAGGAACCGATTCTGATTTCAAACTAGCGTTAACGTTCTGGTAAATATGAAGCGAGTACCACCTATTTCCTGAATAGTAGTCACATAGTTATGTACAATTTTTCGAAAAAGTTATCGGTCTATCTTTTGATTATAGAAAAATAAGCCGCTGTCTGAAGTACTGGTTCAGTCAAATAATTGAAGGATACAATACAAACAAATACAAACTCGAAATTATACGGCGTAACCTTGAAGATTTATTTATGATACCGGTTCATATTTTCATAACAATGCGAACATTTTAAACTTTGAGATTTAATTAATTGGCTCAATCATTTGATTTTTAGTTTTATCCTACAATATAAATGCAAACAGACTAAGACAGTTTTAGATCTGTAGCAGACACGTACCGAAATTTTCTACCCGACCTTTATAAAATAGGTTCAATAGCTTTAAGTCAAAATTCTCTAATGGAGGTCAAACACAATCTGTACAACACATGAAACTGGCAACGTTTTGCAAGCACCGCACATGAAGCGTTTAAAAAGAAGTTACATTTATCTGAATGGAACATATATCATCACAACAAGACAGTACCGATCACGTTCCGATTGCACAATCACGAAACCACTGTACAGTTAATTCACCGTTCGTAGGAGGACGAGAGCACGTGCGTCCGTGACGAGGACCAGTGCAGCACTGCAGCCGGCGGCGTGGCACTCTTTCACCGAAGGCTTACACAAGCAAATGTTGCGTAACGGTCTTTTGCCTTTCCAATGCTGCAACTGCGTGTAGCAATTGCTGTTCCGATGATGGATGCCAAGTGCGTATCGAAGGTGTTGATAATGGTAATGGGGACGCGACAGTGTTTTGTTATACTTTCAATAACGCTTTTAATGTCCTTGATACTTGCAGTAAAAATTGTGTGTAGAATTGTTTATTTGCTTTAGGGTGGAAATAGATGTGTACCGGGACGTTCTGTCACGCTTGTAGCTGGTTTTGGTAACATTTCTTTATGATCATGGTATTCGCGATATAGCTCGTAAAGTTTGTGCACGATTGAACGAAATTCCATAAGTTAACCGTCAAAAATAGTAAAAAATACTTTTTATCGGTATTAAGCGCAATCAACTCGAAAAGTATATGTATCGTAAAAAAAAACTCGCATATTACTTGATATATTAGATACAATAGTTAGGGGACAAAATTAAACAATGTTAAAATTTTGAACTCCGCGCCCTTACATTATTATTATGTATGATTTTTAGCATGACAGCTCAATTGATAGAACATGTCCAGGCCTTAGGTGCGGATCGGTCATTTCACGAACAGGATTTATGATTCTAATTATTAACATTTCCATGTGATTTAAGTATTTTTGTAGTAGAAATTTAACGAACATTGCTTTAGTTTACGCCAAGCTTAGGAAATCAACACCACGCGCTAATAATAAGTTAGTAGTTTGAGCAATTTAGAAACGCGCATTTTATTATATAATGAATTCATGATTATTTTAATTATATGTAAATTGAGATCTAAAGTAAAGCGAATCCTAAAAATAGCCAGTCAAGGACACAAAGCATTGTTCGTTAAAACTAAACGAAGTCCAAAAAATATGACGAGAAAATTCGTGAACAAACACATGCGTGCATGATTGATATTTCGCAGCTGAATGCTTTCTTGAAGCTACAAGATGAAAAAAAACTGTGTAACATACGTAGGTGTATATTTTCATAATTAAAAATCAAAGATACTTCAACAATTAAAACTTTGTCAAAATACTTTCAGCTAATAATTTTCTTGGGGCCCAGAAAGCTCAATCTCAAAATGTTGAATTCCTAATATATTACCTTATTAGATCCAAAACGTAGGATTTTTTAAATATTGAATTGTTAATTATTGACGTTGGCGTTAATTTTTCTATAACACAGCGGTTCTTTTCTAGACAGTTCTTGTATTTCTATTTACATAGCAATAGTAACTTCATATACAATATTCAAAAATGGTAATTCTTATCTTAACGAAAGAAGTAAGTGCCAACTTATAACAATCAACGAGCGGTCAACGAATGTACTCATAATTCTACATAACCTCCTACACTGGGGTAAATACCTTGCTTTATTTACTAACTGCCGACATTGAGGACGGCCTCATAATGAAGGGCGTATATAATACCTAACGTACATAACATAGGTTCGAATATAAGTTACCTCCTAAGTTATTTGCTCTGGACAAAACTCCCACAAGTTCAAAACACCGTTAATAGTCCTCCAGAACTGCAGTCTACAAATGTGTGTGTATCTTCAAGCTTCTCTCGATGGTACACACACATAGACATGTATACAGCGCTCGTAGCAAAACTACTGAGCTGCAGTCATTACATGGATGGGTTACCGCTAGTGGGCCTCTTTTTGTTCAGTTTGTACAAAATGTCTTCTGTTCCAAGTGGCATTTACTACTGCCGCGCCGGTCCCAGTTTTTAGGTTAATATATTACTGTGGTCACTAAAAATGTATTGAAGAACTGTTACCTACTTCGAATGGACAAGGCGACGAAGAGAGAAGAAATTCTTTGATCTTGAAGAATTGCCCAAGGCTGAAAAGCCAGTGTGAGAGATTCATGTTGAATTTTGTGATGTGTTTTTTCTAATGTGTGTGATGGAACGTGTTCCATCACATACGACGGAGCTCTATGAATGCAACTCCGCCGACAGTCCGTATATCAGGGTTCCCTAGCTCGACTTGCTCGGAAACGGAATGAGTTACAAACTTTAAATGTAGATATGTTGTGTGGAACGTTACCCCGAAAATGAATACTGGACTAGAAATTCAATGAAATTATTTAACAGGGCCTAAGGAAGGTACAAAACATGAGAAAGTAGCCAAAAAACAACTTTTTTGCACATTAGCATACGGGTTGCCGTCGTCTGGATCACACACATCACTAGACCATTTTAAATTTTACTGGCAACGTAACAATCTGGAGTCTGGCAGTCCAAGCCCAGTGACAACAGCATCGCCCACTATCACATTGTACTAAAACATATCGGGCGAAAAGCGAGTGCAATTTGACAACAAAGAAATTTCTGCCGAAGCCTTTTAAGCATTATACAAATACCCCCTATATTTGTATATTGCTTTAAATCTGAGAGTAAGTAGGCCAAGGCGACGAGACGGGGGAAAAATCGCATCAATCTCACACATTCTTTATAGTCGAGACAGTTTTACTAATATATTATGACGGATTACGTATTCCGCGCGCGCAATATACTTGCCTATATATTATACATAATATTATTGTAATACCATCCATAGGTGAATGTTGTGGCCTTGGCCAACGCGAATCTCCTTATAATACCAACACGTTATATAATTTGATAATTTTGTAATGCCAGTTCGATAATTGGTAGAACACCTACGTCATAAAATAATATAAAGAGGCCGAGGACGAAGTCACGTAGAAATACTACTAGTGTGAAGTTTTTTCATCGGGATCGTTAGGAGGGATAGGAAGAAATTGACGTTTCGTATTCCCCTGTTTTAGTCCAATTCGATTTGGTGAATTCTGATTAAATTCTTATACCTCCCTTGCACGCATCGTAAATCTAAAGATTCATAATAGAGTCCTCAAAACCATACGAGAAGCGGCGAGTCTCTCGGTAGTTAAAGCAAAAAAGGTTTGACCACGAACAAGCCACACGTCGATTTTATAAAAGAAAGGTCATCTACAAAATCTAAATCCAAGCCTTATTCCATGTTAGGCGCAGCTCTTTTCATGGAGATGCATGAAAAACACTACAAAATTCCTGAGGATGTTGGTTTTCCGTCATCCAGACCAGACATATTTCTACACTCAAAAAATCTTAAACGCATAGTACTTATAGAACACGTGGGAAATAAACATACCTAACGACCACCACAATAAAAATAAATTAACCAAAAACGGTCATGTGGTTGATTAATATGCTGTAGAAGTTGGAGCAAGGGGTATACCAGCGAAATCCCTATATAATATAACCTACTTAAAGACCATGGCCTGCCAAGAACAACCGTAACTTCCATCCTAGAACGTGTATCTATTAATAGGATCTTACCAAATTTGGTTCGGCACGGGAGGAGACTCGAGCGATGCGATTTTAAATCAAATATCAAAGATAATCAAATTACAAATAAGCACTGATGTCATCGAAAATGGACTCGTTTTTTTTGGAATGCGCGCCTGGCTATCTACCATCCTCAAGTAGAAAATCTGTCGCCAAGCACCTAACGGTGTGTTCCGGCAGCTGTCCTTGAGAGCCAGAGATTCTAGGTTAGTCTGAACAACATCTTCGACCACATCATCACTTATGGTCAGGTGAGATAGTGGCCAAAGGCTAACCTATTAGGCGTAAAAAAGGACCCTTAACCATACTCCCTGGGTTGCAAATCCCAGGCTCCTCTAGCCTCTTCCTCTACAACGCTATGGACCCTGCACCCGCACGGTGAATCCATGGAATGCTAAGTAATTCGTCTCAATTTCAGGCGACACGTAAAGCATGGCATAAAATTTTGTGTTTTTATACGTAATTAAGGCTGATTGGGTAAAATTATTAATCCTACAACCTAAAAAATCAAATATCAAAGATAATCAAATTACAAATAATTTAAAAATAAATTTTACACTTATATTCCTACCCTCATCCCGCCCCTATGGGGTGATGTCGGAACAATATGAATTACGCTAAAAAAAACATGCGCAATGATGTAAACGGATGAGGTTAAGACTACTTGGGATCTATATTTGATGTCAGCTAACAAAGACTCTATAACAGTTATAATAAAATTATATCTACCAAAGTATGAAAATAGTACGCAATTCGTTCAATTAGAAGACAATTTTGTGAAATTTTTTCAAGTGTTTTAATTTATAACCAAACTATTGAACTGATTTTAATGAAAGTTCTATAGGAGCAATCTGAAAGTACATTCATTGTAATATAATATTTCCGAATCAGTTTAGAAAAAATATGAAACGTATTGTGAACCTATTTTTGTTTGCAGTCAATTTAAAAATAGTCTAAAAGATTAAAGTGAAAAAAATTCTGCGTCGAACGAGCGGCAACATCCCACAATATGACTGTAGTAATATGGGAGTATAGCATTTTCTCTCATTTGCGGTATAATTTTCCTACATTCGCTTAAGTCGCTTTATACGAACATCCAAATGGGAAAATATAACATTAAATATAGAAAACCAATTTTGTAAAAAGTCCCTAAATAAATAAGATTAAAAAAAAAGTATTGAAACCGAAAACTCAACTTTAATGAAACGGCTACTGTCGACATATATTTATTTCCATAGTTTGTGAAACGTATAATTTCAATGAAAGTAATATAATTTTTAAAGTATGCGTGCCAAACTTGAGCTTGCAAATATTTTCCGCCCGATGAGTACGAAATGTTATCATTATAAAATTAAAGAGTCCGTAACATCTATTTGTAGTGACGAGTAGTTATTAAAAATCAAAGACCGTATCACTGTATAGCCGTTTAAAATTTGAACACATTTCGTGTTTAGCTAGAATGAGCGTCTAATTGATGTTGGATGGTTATAATGTAGCAAAGCCTTTCAATAAGGAGAAGAAAGTAGTGTGTTTTTACAGCCATTACAGACCTGGGGCCTCGTGTATCGAGAATGGTAATGGAGAACTAATTTTGACGTTATTTTGATATTTTCCTTTGAAAACGATGCCCATTATGAAGTTCGAATTTCAAAATGAAGATAATTTCACTACTATTCGAATTAGACAATAAGGTCTCGGTTCACTCACGAAGGCGCGCTCCTATATAGAAAATTATTGTAACGCAATTTTAATTGTAGCCGTCGTATGTCCACTACGCCTTAGTGTATTAATGGTACCTACAGTAAAATAATAAAATGTTAAATATGATCGCTCGCTTGGGTAGGTATTAGTCAGACAGTAGTAGTATGAAACACCACAAAAAATATGGAGGAGCGTGCCTTCTCCAGTGGAAAGGTCTGTACTCTGTATAGGTCAGAGCAGGGGTATAGCTGCTCCATTTTGTGTTACTTTATTCGCAGCTAAGACAATCTTGTCCTGTCTGAGGCATCAAACTATAGTCAGAGTCATCAGGCTGATTCACGTGAGTTATCCTGTATTATGTACTAATATGATATTTATGTTGAAGCATTTGATTACCTTTGTAACGAGTTATTAGTTTTTAAATTTGAAAAAGTAATAACTTGTTACAAAAGTTAAAAATATCATCAATATAACTCACGTGAATCACCCTGATAACTCCTATTAACTATAGTTTGATTAATTCCCGTGAGTTATCCCGTATTATTTACTAATATGAGTGAAAATCACGTTAGTATTTATAATAAAATAAATATCATACATAAGAAAGAGTCCGTCGTGGACACCAGTCCATGACGGACTCTTTAATATCTGCCTTAGCGTCAGATATTTTGTCTCTAAGCCTTCGAAGCAGTATTGTGCAAATATTATTCTGCTTATCACGTTCTCACAAATGCTTCCTCTCATAGAGAAGTATGGGTCATAGCATAACAAAAACCACCATAAGAGCCCAGTGCGGCATCAGGTACACCGACAAGAGCTAGTCTCTTGAATGAAGAAGGAATCAAGCAGTTATGAAAATACCTTCAGCACAGATTTGTTGCCAAAACATCCGTACACGATTTTCTAAACCCATATAGTGATCATCTGAAGAGAAGTTCACCTTCAAGTGACCAAATAAGGGAATTGCTTTCTTAGCCTAATTCATCGGCTAATATCGAAAGAACGTATAAGTTAGCTTCGCTATTACCGCCTCTTTATTTATTATAAAAGTGTAATAAATACATGATTTAATACCGGCAATAAAACTCACTTTAATAATATTACGGTGGAAATTCCTATTCCTAATAGCTTATCCTACTATTTCCTGACCTAACCCTCAACTCTCAGAACATCCTTTAGCATGTATTGAACAGCCTTAGCCCGTAGTTGCAAAATTGTCTAATTGACTGCTCATTAGTTGCAACCATAATATAACTAGAGCAATGAATCAGGTTACTGACCATTTCATCTCATCCGTCTGCTGTCTGATCAAATTCGGTTAAATAATGAACTTTACGTAAGACTGAACAGGTCACAGACGCAGACAAAATAAAGCCGTAATATGGCTTGGGTTGTTTCAATGCAGACGTATTGCACACTTGTAAATTGGTGCTTTATTTGGAGCTTCGGGGCTCGGCAGATTAAGCACTGCCTTACGAGAACAGACACCACACGATGTGCCAATTATATTGACACATAAAAACCCCTGTGCTGTAAAATAAAATAAAAATTAATGTAGATTACCATAAAAACCAAGTTTTTATGCTCTTGAAAAATTATAAAATTTTAGTTCAATACTCCGACTTAGGAATATGAGAACTGTTCTATACTCACACAATATCACGACAAAAGGTACGGGTAATTTGAAACGACCAGGATTTGAACCTGCTACCCTGCGATATTTGATTGAAGCTGCTACCTATCTGCCTTTCGGACATGGATATGCTTTAAATCACTGAGCCATCGTGGTGACGATTAATTTATCCTTTCGTTACAATCATGAAACCGTCCGTTTCGGGACAGAGCCCATCCATAACTTCTGTTGTCTGTTCTTGTGTAGTCGATCAGGAAACATAATTATACCGACCCTACAAATTTGGTGTGACAGTTAGGAAGACAATGAGGATGAACTAATCTCCTAGCCCAAGATACCCGCTTCACTGTTCGGAACATCCGAAGTGAGAAAGACATTTCACAAGTTACTATACGACCCACACAATATACGTGGCTGAGGCATAAATTATTGTACTGCTGTAGTAAGTAAAATACGTTACAATTTACAGAAGAAGTATCCAAAACTACCAAAACAAAACCTATTATGATCTAAAAAAAAATACGAAATTACATTGATCTGAACTTCTGAAGCAATGAAATTTACACTAATTTTATATATAGGAAAGCTTTGTATTTTTGTATGCAACGAATAAACTTATAAACTATTGGACCGATTTGAAAAATTCTTTTACTATTAGATTTCTACATTATCCCTGATAAACATAGGCTACATAATATTATCAAAAAAGTTGAATTTTTGTTAAACACCCGTGCGAAGCCGGGTTGAGCCGCTGGTGTATTATAAAGAGGAAAGATTTGTGTTTTTGTATGTAAAGAATAAACTTAAGTGTGAAATAACTTGTTGAAGTCGGTACCATGATGGTACAAAAGTACCTATTATCACAATATTGTGCGCATGGTACCGACTTCGACAAGTTATTTCACACTTTTGGGTGTAGAAGTCGGTTCCATTTTTTGTTAAATTTTTTTTTTCTATCTTTTTAGTGTAACTCAAAAATGGCTTGACCGATTTTGATAAAATTTAAAATGGGACCAAACGACAAGCATCAGCATTCAAACAAAAAAAGAATTTTCAAAATCGGTTCACCCAGTTAAGATCTGAGGTAACAAACAAAAAAAAAAAAAAAAATACAGACGAATTGAGATCCTCCTCCTTTTTTGGAAGTCGGTTAAAAATACTGAACCGATTTGAAATATTCTTACACCATTAGAATCCCACATTCTAGATGAACATTAAAAATATTATCAAAAAATATATTGTTATTTTTTGTTAAATACTCGTCAAAAGCCTAACGCTAGTCAAAAATAATAAGCTAATAAGTCATTGACGATAATCTAACTATACTGAAAATCTAAACGTTGTTTTGGAATTCGACAATGTGCATCGTCGACATTACTACAGAAATAAGCGAGTAAACATCACGAACAGTCACGGACGGACATACCGACGGTTACTTAACTAATTGCCCGTTAGATACAACATTCGATAATATGTGCACGGGAGACACGTAATGGTGTTTCGACATTATTTCAACTTGCTTACGAAAGGTTTCAAGTCTAGGCATTTAAGAAATCACAATAAAGAAACCGATGGTTTTCTATTATGTATGCCTCATCGCGATGAGAGAGACGAATTACTTAGCATTCTACGGATACACCGTGCGGTTGCCAGGTCCATCGCGTTGCAGCGAAAGAGGCTCATGTTTCAGGTGGCTGGAACTTGCAATCCACGGAGTAGGGTTAATGGGCCCCTACACAATGTCATCAATGCTCTCCTCCATCGCTCGAGCTTCCTCCCCTGCCTAAACCAAATTTGGTTAGACCCTACTTATGCCGCCTTGGACACATTTCAAACGTTCTAGGATAGAAGTTACGGTTGCTATTGACAGGCCAAGGATTTAGGATAGGTTATAAAGGAATTTCGCTGGTATATTGCTCCGACTTACAGCATATATATTAACTACATAACTGTTTATGAATGAACTATTTATCTACATAACAATTCATTCGTTAAGTCTTTTTTTTTCTTTATTTAATTGTGTGGTTTTATTTATATTTGTTTCCCACGGCACAGTAAGTTCTATTAGTAGGTACTTATATATTTTAGTTTTTTTGAGTACAGAAATATATCGGTCTGGATGACGGAACACCAACATCCTCAGAAATTTCAGTGTTTTTTTTTTTTTTATGCATGATAGTTTAGCCTTTGACCACTATCTCACATGATGTTAAGTGATGATGTGGTCGAAGATGTTGTTCAGGCTAACCTAGAATTACTGGCTCTCAAAGACAGCTGCCGGAACACAGCGTTAGGCGCTTGGCGACAGATTTTCAACTTGAGGGTGGTAGCTAGCCAGGCGGGCATTCGCAAAGTGCCCTACCACCATGCTGTAACGGCTGCTATCCTAAGACAACAACCGGGACTGACGGCTTAACGTGCCCTCCGAAGCACGGAAGCGCTCAGTAGTAATGTCACCAGCGGTCACCCATCCAAGTCATGACCGCGGCGGACGTTGCTTAACTTTGCTGATCGGTTCAGAATGGTTAAGCAAACTTCGCTACGAGCGCTTCAAAATTTGTTTTTCATAAATCATACATCATTTTCATTTTTGTTTCAATTAACAGAGTCCAATCGGAAGCTACACCTAAGATGGAGTAAGGCTTGGATTTAGACTTTCTAGGTGTCACATCTTTTACAAAAATTACGTGTTTTTTGTTCGTCGGAAAACCCTTTTTTGTTCTAGTTACCGAGAGACTCGCCGCTTCTCGTATGATTATGACCCCTATCAAGGAGCACCTTGCTCCTAACAGTAAGTGCTTTACTATCCCTGTTGTACCTATCGCCTCCTGACTAATACAGCAAGACTTTTCGGTGGCTTTCCCCCATCTTGTTTAATAACTTTGGATTGGGAGTTTGGTGTTTAACTACACTAGTGAACTAGAAAACAATTAACGAAATATTTATTTATTTTAACTGCGTATAATATTGTATGTCCCAGCTGAGCCTCGTAAAAACAACTATTATCGCCTGCGACACTGTTTTAGTGCCGAGTGCGTACTGCGTAGCCGAGATTTTCATGATCTTGAATAATATAGAAATAATCTCAAAAATTACACGAAAATCACAAGATTTTCGATAAGTATCATAAGATTAACGTTTCATTAAGGGACAGTGACTGTAGATATAATAATTGTTGGCTAATTATCTGAACCGAATTTCTTAAAAATCCATACCAATATTAGAAATGCGAAAGTATCTCTGTCTGTCACGCTTTCACGCCAAAACTATAGGACGGATTTGTATGAAATTTGGTACGGAAATAGTTTGAGACGCGACGAAGGACACAGGATAGTTTTTATCCAACTGCGCAAAAAGAGGTTAATGTCTGCGCGATAACCGACATACGCGCGGGCGGTGCCGCGGCCGGAAAACTACCGTAAAAATAAAACATAAATGTGTTATTGTTGTACCCCTTGCCAGGCATACAAAAAATATTAGGTAGGCACATTACGTGTTACATAACAGATATACAGTTTCTTCTGAACAAATAGATTATGAAAGCGAACTCGCCAACCTTGAAATCATACGAGCGGTGAATGACATCGATGTATAAGACTTTAAGGCCGGGGATCTATGAATAACATTCGAACACATAGGTGCATTGCGAAAGGATGATGAAGCAATGAATCTGAAAAGTCATTTAAGTAGAAATACAAGACTTATGTAACGTAATACGCTTTAGCAACTATAGTAGGTACGAGTACATTACGCTTTGATTTACGTTTATATCGATTCACCTACATTCACAATTAACATCGCAATTGAGTTCAAAATAAACAAACAAGTTTAGCAGGTCATCGTGACTCATGGTAAGGAAACCAGTAGTCATACTTTCGGCGCTCAATATCATAACAACAAATACAAATACAGACGTTGTGCAAGCAACAACACACTCTTACGAACGAAGAACAAGAGACTTTCTACGATGCAACTGGAATAAGACACGAATGCAATTTTAAATTTTATTATTCATAAAGAATTTGGTTCCTTTTCCTGATGAGCATCAAAACATCAGAGCTTGCATAAGGATGCAATAATCGATGGATTGCCAAATGCAATTTCGCAATGGTATTACAAACTTAGCGATACTTAGGTAATATGGGAACGTAACTTCGTGAAGTGCCATAAACTGGCTGGTCATAAGAAGCAGTATATAGTTGAAGAAAGCTCTGCCTTGGAAGTCATTGAGCGATATATTTAACCATCGCAAAAAAGGTCTTATCATCACGGTCGTCATATGGAAGCAAAATGGTTATCATAATGGCATAGCGTAGATACAATTCGATACCGTACGTTTGTTCTTCTATTTTACAATGGCAATAAGAAATATAAAAGCGACAATACGCAAGTGATACAGCTCAAAATAATTTTATATCGATAACATATCTACACTATGCACGCATTACGTGTTTTGTTCTGTTCAACGTTGAGTTCAATGCACTCGTAATGAGTACGTTTAAATCCATATTCAGGCCAATTCGAAGTTTAATCGACATTTTACTCTCAATCGTAAAGTACACGTAAAATTTCAGATACGTAAAAATGTACCGCCAGATCGTATTGGAGAACGTCGTAAGTACTATAAATTATCCAATTATGTAGTTTTATAAACTGTTTTTCAAAGTTCAATCATTAATATGCATTTGAGAGTTGCCTTGCCACTAGCAGAGCAGTTACAGTAATATCCTCTAGTTTAGCTGAATCAAATGCATCATGGCAATGGCGTACGCGATTTTGCTTGAACAATTTTGTAAGGCGTTAATTTAATTAATGTAATATATTTCTTTCTATATCTATGCAAATGTTCTGGTATGCCGTCATCTGTGCTCTAGTTTTTACAAATACGAGAGTGCCAGTTCTGAATTACAGCATGAATCATCGGGATTTGGGACAAGTATTTGTTGCTGCGTAATGCAAAAGAATTTCACAAGGAGTTGAATATGTTTCGTATGTACAATAAAAAAAAATATAGGGCAATTATATACTTTTCCTGTACGTCCAACATTTTACAGAACCATTTAAATACCTTGGAACCTTTTGAATAAAACATTTAAAGATCATTGTAGAATAATTCAAACTCGTATATCGCTTAGCTTGAGAGATAACTGGGGGTTTGTGCAGGTGAGTAAGATTGATATGGCATGTTATTAGGTTGTGATACAGTATACATACATATTTTTTTATTATAGTTTTCCCCGTTCTGGTTCCTATGGGGTACATCCATATCTTCCTGTATAAATCATAAGAAGCGACGAAGGAAAAAAGCTTAAAGGTTCGCCAAGCGTGGGATAACCCGAATTAAAACTGAATAAGCCGCTGAGAAAATGATAAGTATAATCTTGACAGACAAAAGTAAGATATGACATACTACATGTTCCAATTCCTCAACAAGAAAATACCAAACAAACATTACAAAAGACATCCGACTTTTATGGTTGGTCTAATTAAGGTAAATTGCAATTTAAACTAGAAGCACAAGATCGAGGTTACAGACAATCCCCAGGTGCAGAAGTTGTATGCAAGAAAATGCAACTGTGGAGCATGTACTATTGCAATGCAAGGCCACAGAAGAAATTAGACAAAACACCGTCTCGCATTAAGAAGTATTTAAGACCAATCATAGATGGGTCCATTGACTCAGGAGTACAACGCAGCTGGAAAAATTATGCTCGCGGCTTAATGGTCTAAGAGCCCGTGAGCCCCAGACCTTCGTTATTTTATAAAAGCTGAAAGTAATGAAGTATTTCCGAACAGTTACGACTTAGGAACCTTCAAGAAGAGAGCATATTCAATCCTTAAAGGCCGGCAACGCATCCTCGAGACCTCTGGTTTGGCGGATGTTTGTGGGCGACGGTGAGCGACGGCGAATGTGTGATCACTTACCATCAGGTGAGCCGCCTGCTCGTTTGCCCTCCTGTCCCATACAAAAAAAGTTTGGGTTACCGTGGCTTTGACAGGTAAAAAAGGTCCATCGTTCTTACCTGTGCTAGGGGCATGCGCTGACAATCTTTCAGCTTTTATAAAATAACGAAGGTCTGGGGTTCACGGGCTCTTAATCTATATTGTACCTGGCGGAAAAGAATGTACACAATACACCCCGGCACTTCATTCAGGACTTAACGCCCCCACATGGAATAAGAATGACTGTTTGCTCGATTGCTCAGTAGTTGAAATAAATAATACCCAAAAAGTAATTGCCAGCACTCACAGTTTGTAGGTTAACACCATCTTTAATCCTCGGATAAAAGGGGATGAACACAGCACTTCACAAGTTCTTAATATCACCTCCACTTCACGTTTTTGACCGTAGGATCAATTAGTTTTCAGTTCTATGATTGTTTTGCGTATTTATTACTTTATTTCGAATTCACGACGCTGCCGGTGTATCGGGTTTTCAATCCGTTCGTTTTTTTTCGCACTCGCTAGGGGCGCTTGCGAGCACATTATAGTGTTATGGTTGGTGGCGTGGATTTGGCGGGCAATTTAAAAGACGTGTCCCTACATTTCCCCCCACCGAAATCCGCCAGGATTTCCCAGTTATAATTCCCGGAACATTAACATTTCCTTGAATTTATATATATTTATGTATATAGGTTTTATGTATAACAAAGTGTTAGTAAAAAGTTGTAAGTAAAGAAATCTTGTTAAAAACTAGGTAGTATGCTGAATTATTAAGACAGTGATAAAGTGTAAGATACTGTATAGTAAAGTTTTTGTTTTTGTTTACTTATGTGTTAGTAAATGTATTTGTGAAAATGACGTAAGTACTTAACTAGGTATCAAACTCTTTTCTGAAAGCGTATGAATATGAAAGGTCTAATCTGATATTTAACGAGTGGACTGTATAAAATTTTAGTAATCTAATTTTAACTTAGGATTATAGGTTGTTGTTGACCAGTGTATAAACGTAAATATTAAATAGCAAGTTCCTGCTCCAAAGGGAGAGGACTTAATTTAGTTACTGGCCTAACGAATTCACTGTTTTTGGTGCGTAAACTGACGACCCTAGTCACGTTATCGGGACCAGGATGTAGCTTTGTAACTCTCCCTAACGGCCACTGAAGAGGAGGTGCATCAGTATGCATGAGAACGAGATCACCGACCTTCAGTTCCCTACAACCATTAAACCATTTCTGGCGCGGCTGAAGTGTGTGCAGGAAATCTTTCCGCCACAAGCGCCAGAAATGTTGAGCCATCTGTTGCACGGCTTGCCAACGACTGAGATAACTAGTAGTGCAACTAGTTAGTCATATTCTGGAGCATCTAACAGTTCTCGACCTATAAGAAAATGAGCTGGGGTTAGCACTTCAAATTCACTGGGATCAGTTGACAGGGCACAAAGGGGTCTTGAATTTAACACAGCTTCTATACGTGTGAATAATGTAGTTAACTCCTCAAAAGTTAACGCTTTGTTTTGTATGGTTCTTTTCAACAACGTCTTCGCAGATTTAATCATGGCCTCGTACAGTCCTCCGAAATGACTTCCGGTTGGCGGATTGTGCCTCCAAATAACTTGACGCTTCTTAAACTCACTGGAGAGTTCATTTATATTGGATTTTAAAAATAATGAAACTTCTGCCAGTTGCTTACCCGCTGAAACGAAGTTAGTTGCGTTGTCTGAAATTATACTATGACATAAGCCGCGCCTAGAAGTAAAACGATCAAAAGATGCAAGAAAACACTCTGTGCTTAATGAAGACAGTGTTTCCAAGTGTAATGCTCGGCTAGCGCAACAGACATATACACAAAAATAGGCCTTGGTGATGCGCGCATTTTTCCGGATAGACTCTTTAATCGGTAATGGTCCTCCTATGTCAACACCTACTGTGTGAAACAAGTGCACATCTGCTATTCTGAACTTAGGTAGCTGTCCCATGATCGGTTGCCTAATTGTGGGTCTTACTTTGAAGCACGTTATGCATTTGCTAAGGCGAAGCCTTATTATGCTGCGTGCAGAGATAATCCAATATTTTTGACTAAGTATACTTTGCAGTGTACGAGGACCTACATGTAAATATAGTGAATGGTAGTAATCTATCAAACAATTTGTAAAGTTACATTTCTTAGGCAGCAGCACGGGATGCTTCTTTTCGAAAGACATCTTCCCTAAAGAAAGTCTCCCTCCCAACCTCAGAAAGCGCTGTGGATCAAGGAATGGGTTTAATTTTTGCAAAGATTGATGAGGTCTGAGGCCTTTAGAGAGAGCGACAATATCTTCAGCGAAGTGATGCTGCTGCACGGATTGAATGATTTTGTCACGCGCTTCTCTCAGCTCACTAACAGTAAGCTTGGTGCGCTCACTTTTAGAGATACGACAATTCTTTAGAAATTTGTAAATCCAGGCCACTACATTAACCAGTTTACTGTAGCTGGAATATTTTTCTGTGAGTTCATAAATTATATTTGATGGACCCTCACTAGAAAACATCGCCCGTGACTCATTCATATTTTTTATTTCCGGAACATTCTCATCTCTGAATTCACTCATCGAACGCACTGGCCACTCTTCATTTAAAAGCCAGCTAGGCCCATTCAACCATTCTGGCATTGCTAACAAAGCGGAAGGCATTGCCCCTCGAGAACAAACGTCACAAATATTAAACTCGCCACTAACATGGAACCAACACTCACTAGGAACCGTATCCAAAATTTTGGTCACGCGAGTTGCTACGAATGTTTTCAATTTATAGCTTGGTATGTTTAACCATGCCAGTACTACGGATGAGTCAGTAAACAATAGTTTTTCATTAAGGGTTATGCCTCGATCTTGTAGAATGGACATAGCATATTTTATTAGTTTGGCTAATAAATGGGCCGCCATCAGCTCAAGACGTGGCACAGATAGCGTTTTCAATGGAGCTACTTTAGATTTCGCTATTAATAGGCTAACTTTACGTTTGCCTTTCTTGTTAGTAGTGTCTAAATATATGCTCGCCGCATAACCTAGTGTAGAAGCATCACAATAGCCAATAACACGACAATAGCTGTATTCATTGACCATGACATGTCGTTCATGTCTAAATTCCGAAAGTAAAGGTAACTCTTGTATGAATGCTAACCATTTTGTTTCAAGATCAGTAGGCAATCGTTGGTCCCAATCAAGTTTCAGGGCCCACAGCTTCTGCATAAAACATTTAGCATAAAATACGCATGGAGCTACAAATCCGAGCGGGTCAAACAAGCGACCAATCTGTGAGAGAACAGTTCGCTTTGTAACCTCGTGGTCAGTTGGCATCGTCCGAAATGAGAAGCAGTCATTAGTTGGTTGCCATTGAAGACCCAAAACCTTAAGTGACAAATTCTGTTCATCGTCAAACTCAATGGGTGTTTCTCGATGGTCTTCTGGCACTGCGGTCAAGACTTCAGGACAATTGCTTGACCACTTACGGAGCACAAAGCCGCCACTTTCTAATAAAGCACATAAATCCTTTTGCAATTGCAGCGCTTTTTCTACTGTTGGCTCGGACCACAACAGATCGTCCATGAAGAAACCAGATCTTAAAACGCTTGCGGCGATCGGATAGTTGTCTGCTTCGTCGTCTGCTAACGTGTGCAGCACCTTGATAGCTAGATACGGGCTGGAAGCAACACCATATGTTAAAGTTTGCAGCTCGTACACTGTTATGGGCTCCTTTGTAGAGTATCGCCACAATATATGTTGATACTGCCGCTGATCTTTATGTATAAGTATCTGTCTATACATTTTGCAAATATCTGCCGATAGACAAATTTTATGTAACCGAAAATTTATTAAAATTTGATTTATGTCCGCTTGAAGCTTTGGACCAGAGAGCACCACATCGTTAAGTGACTTGGAATTGTCGGTTTGACTCGATCCGTCGAAAACACATCTCAACTTAGTACTCGTACTGGTAGGTTTGATAATGCAGAAATGTGGGATCAAATACTTGGAATCTACGTTCTGTATCTCACCTAGACACTTCATATGCCCTAGAGATTCATACTCGGACATAAACTTGTGATATTCTGATTTTAATTCAAGGTCACGATCAAGCCGCGTCTCTAAATTTATGAGCCGCCGTAGCGCCATCTGACGGGAATTTCCGAGACTATGGTCAGGGCGGAACGGATACATTACTGTGTACCTACCAGTTTCCGGATCGCGACTGTGCTCTTTTTCAAACAACGATTCTGCCATAATGTCGTCCGGCTTCTGAGGTACTGCTGATGGTATGTTTTCTACCTCCCAGAATGAATTCATCACCTGCTCTAGGTTTATGGTAGTTGAAAAGCCGGTAAACGTGTGGCAATTAGTGTGGCCACAGGCGTTGGATGCTCAATGTTTAAGTCCACTTGCCCAGTAATAACAAAACCAAAAATAGATTTTAAGGCTACTGGCATCCCCGGTTTATCAGGAAAGATTTTTTCGCCACTATAAATATAGGGAAATATATCACCAGCGATCAACACATCCACAGGTGCGGGGCGGTAAAAAGTGGGATCAGCTAATTCAAGATTTTGGTATTTTCCGACTACATTGATAGGTAACGACATCGTAGGTAGATCGCCAGCAATGTTTTCTACGATAACAGCGTCCGTTGATAGAACTGGCGATGTACCGTTACGCGGTTTTATTTTACACTTGGTTAAACCAAAGTTTTGTACTTGATTGCCACCTAGGCCGATAGGTTTAAAGTGACACTTGCGGCGAGTTAAACCTAACTTCCTGGTACAGTTTAGAGTAACGTAGCTTGACATAGCGCCGCTGTCAACTAACGCGCGCAGAGGGTGGTATTGGCCCCAGGCATCTGCTACGTGTATGATTGCGGTACCAAGCAGAACCGTCTGTTCCGTAGAACAAGTTAGAGCTACCACATTTTCTTGACACTTAGCCGAATCTACGTGGAGAGTGATGTGGTGTCTTTTTTTGCAGACCGTACAACTATATTTGGACGTGCAAGCATCAAGTGTGTGATTATCACGTAAACAATTCTCACAGAGTCCTAGTTCTTTTACTTTTGCAGTTCGAAATTCAGGTGTGAGTGCGTTGTAGACGGTGCATTTATAAATAGAATGTGGCATTTGACAACACGGACAAACATTGGATTTCTGTCGCTCGACAATGCTATCGGGGTTGGCCACAGCTGATGCCAAAGTAGGCTTTGATGTGTATGACTTCGTCGAGTCCTGGTATCTACTGTTATTATTATTCGGTTTAGACGTGGTCGGCTTGTAATTCGTGGTAGACGGCTTGACGTACCCCGTTTTGCATTCCGACATCTCCAGGACACATGCCTGTTTTTCGACGAAAGTTAATAGTTGCTGAATAGTAGGTATCTCGCCTGGCGTCGTGTTTTGTTCGTATTCGCGCCTGGATACGGGATCAAGATTACGCAAAGCTATTTGGAACAATATGAAACTAGACAAGTCCGGGATCTTTAAGAGCTCTAATGCTGTTACATTTTCTTGATAAGTTTGTAAAAAGGTATTTAAGTTCGTTGATGTTTCGCTTACCAACGGTTTAAAGCTAAAAAGTTTATCTAAATAAGCCGTAGCAAGCGCGCGCTTATTTTCATATCGCTTGACTAATGCACTCCAGACGATTGCGTAATTATCAGCTGTAAGCGGCATTGATTTTACAATAGCTAAAGCCGGTCCGCTAACGCATGATAACAAGTAATAATATTTTTCTATGTCACTAATAGCTTCGTTGTTATGAATTAAGCTTGTGAATGTATCGCGGAACGTTATCCAGTTCTCTATCTTACTGTCAAATTTATTTAGCTGTAATTCAGGCAACTTAACTCGCCGTTTAGGTATAATGCAAGTAGCAGCGTTATCGCCACCGTGCTCCGTCTTCGCGGGCACGTTTGATAGCGAAGTGAGTGTGTTGCCCACCCTCTGGATTGCATAATAAAGCTGATCGAACGCGTCTATATCACTGTACGTAGGAACGTATTTAGGTACATGTTTACATTTTATTGCCGTTATTTCGGTAATACTTTGATCGAATTTCATACGAAGGGTAGGTAAATCCTGAACCCTTACAGCAAATTCTTCATCTATGGATGGATCCGTACCTACTGTTTTTGACATTTCAAATAAACGTTGTACACGTAAAAAACACATTTCTTTGGTTGTTAAAAATGGTTGTAATAATTCGTTGAGTTCGGACACTTCAGAGGCAGTTCTTTTAGAGGTCATTTTGCAGTGCTAAGATGTAAAACTATTCTTTCAAAATTTAAGCACCGTAAAAAGTACGATTGGTATTATGAAAGTATGTGTAAGTATAAGTTTTATTCACTATTCTCATTTAACACTTGAATCACAACATAAATGTTCAGAATATTTATAATGATATAAGCCAGAAACTGTTACTACGTACAGCGTAGGTAAATCATAATGGCGGCTTGTCGTCAATTCGCACCAAGAACAGTAAATTATTGAAAAATACAATAAAATACCTTATGAAAGTACAACTTTTAGAAAATATCACATTATATACTTGTAGGCTACGTTATGACTATATACCTAATGTATACTTGATAAATAATCATGAAATTTGTAATTTTAGTTAGAACCTTTTAATTTCTCGCACCTACGCGGTCAACGCAAAAGTCAATAATCAAACATCAATTTCACAAATTACATGTACTACGATCAGTTAGAATGTATTGTGTATAATTAACTAAGAATTTTGGTAAATTTTACGTTGTAGCCTCTGTAGTTTTAGCGAAAACAAATATGTTTTGATGCGGCGTGGCCGTGCCGTGCCAGTGTTCCTAGGTATGTACGTGATTTATTGTAAATGGGTGATGTATAATGTATTAAGGCGTTATAACTGGTCGATCTTGGCTCGATAAGGATCAAAATGTTTGCTCGATTGCTCAGTAGTTGAAATAAATAATACCCAAAAAGTAATTGCCAGCACTCACAGTTTGTAGGTTAACACCATCTTTAATCCTCGGATAAAAGGGGATGAACACAGCACTTCACAAGTTCTTAATATCACCTCCACTTCACGTTTTTGACCGTAGGATCAATTAGTTTTCAGTTCTATGATTGTTTTGCGTATTTATTACTTTATTTCGAATTCACGACGCTGCCGGTGTATCGGGTTTTCAATCCGTTCGTTTTTTTTTCGCACTCGCTAGGGGCGCTTGCGAGCACATTATAGTGTTATGGTTGGTGGCGTGGATTTGGCGGGCAATTTAAAAGACGTGTCCCTACAATGACATTACAATCGATATAGATGAAACTTATACGAGTACAGCCTAAGTAGGTGGAAGGAGTCAATGAGCAGATCGTGTAACAAAGACGACGCAAACAATACAAGCGCATTGGCTGTGATTAATTGGGCAGGCGTTATTTTTAAGTTCTTATGTATAACATAACGTACTACAACTGCCACCGTGAGCAGCACTCACTCAACTGTGACCGTCTTCCGGCTGTTGAAATGTGATGATGTGAAATCATCTAAATTCTAAATCCACTTCCAAGAGCGAAGTCATTTGCAATATAGGCCAAATAAAAATAATTCAATGCTGTCCTTGTTCAAATTGCAGTAGTAGAATTAGTATCAACAAAGTAAATAACAGAGAGGTAATTACGAAATAATCTCGGAGAAAGGCAAAGCACTTAGCATAAATCAGTAATACTTAAGTTCAGGAATATTAAATGTTTCCACTTATAATTGATGTATTTGTTATGGCAACTTCGGCTAGAAAGTAGATTCTGAAACTGTGTTCTAGGAAAGCGTGCCAGAATAGATAGAAAACTGGCTGGAATTCACCCCAGAGCTCGGTATATGGTGAAGTGGGTGAAAATGTTTACGGCCGCCGGAGAGATAGATAAAAGCCGTCGAGTTGATTAAGGGCCGTTAAGGGCAAGGCCGACACTAATGACTTTGGCATTGGCGAATACAAAAATAGAATTTTCTCTCCGTTTACCGTTCAATCGAATATGCATATATTACTATTCGGAATCTTTCACATGTACTCATAGTGTTGTTAATAATCGTCTTTGTTTTTTAGTCGTTTAGTCTTTGATTTTTCTTTCACGAGTTTTTATAAGTTATGAATAATACATAGGTACACTATTTTTTTTTTTTGTGCAATAATGCATGCTTTGCGGATTTCATTACAAAATATATACACAGACAATACTGTCACAATGTGTAACTTTTTTTTTAGTCATGATAGGTTCGCATTTGACCACACCCTGCCTGATGTTAATTGGTGTGGCTGCATTGGTGTGGTCTAAGATGGAGCACGCTTACCTAGAAGAAACCTATTTACTCTCGATTTGAAGACACCCATGTTGTCATCGGGAAAAACTGACAACCTTAAAGAGTTCGCACGAGAAAAGTGGACTAACGGGTAGCCATGTGAGTGTTTCTTAACCGACATGACTTAGAACCTTCAGATTTCCTCCTCAAAGCCCTCTTATCTCAAAAATAAAAGATGTATAAACCAATTTCGAAGCTCTCGTAGCGAAGCTTGTTTAGCTGTTTTTAACCGTTCAGCAACGTTAAGCAACGTCCGCCGCGATTATGAGTTGGATGGACCGCTAGTGACATTACTACTGAGCGTGCACGTGCTTCGGATCTCTTAGGATGGCAGTCGTTACAGCATGGTGGTAGGGGCATTTTGCGAGTGCCCGCCTGGCTAGCTACCACCCTCAAGTAGAAAATATGTCGCCAAGCACCTAACGGTGTGTTCCGGGAGCTGCCATTGAGAGCCAGTAATTCTAGGTTAGCCTGAACAACATCTTCGACCACATCGTCACTTACCTACCATCAGGTGATATAGTTGTAAAAGGCTAAGCTATAAGGAACATACTATTTCATTTTTTTTAAATTGCTGTTTTTAACATTCGTAAATTTATGATACAGCCTGACCGTCGTGTTTAAAAAAGGTTTTGGTGGGTAATTTAAAGTACAACTCCCAGTTTCTTAGGATTTCTTATCGTTAGCTAGCCGTTATCAACTATCTCAAGTCTGTTGGTAAGTGATGATGTGGTCAAAGATGTTAAACAGCTCTTACTTAGAACAGAAACTTGCTGTCAGAATACACCGTTAAGTCCTTCATAATAATATTTAAGTCTTTTAAATGAGGTACTTGTCTCAGAAACTTTTCTTTTTAACCGACTTCAGAAGGAGGAGGTACTCAATTCGACTATATTTTTTGTATGTTTGTTACCTCAGAAATTTTGACTGGGTGAATCGATTTTGATAATTCTTTTTTTAATTGAAAGCTGATGCTTGTCTTGTGGTCCCATTTAAATTTCATGAAAATCGGGTAAGCCGTTTTTGAGTTACACTCCAATAACTGAAAAATGTTTGATCTTGATGATATAGTCATTGCCAATGAATGACAATCGATCCCAAGCAAAGTATTTAGCAAGAGACAATAAAAAGGGGAAAACTTTTTTTTTACCGAAAAATGGAACCCTCTTCTATACTCAAAAGTTTGAAATAATTTCTCGAAGTCGGTACCGAGCGCACAATAATGTGATAGTAGGTATCTCGAACTATCATGGTACCCACTTCAACAAGTTATTTCACACTTTTGAGTGTTTAAGTCGGTTCCACTTTTCAGTCAAAAATTTTTAGTTTCTTAACCTAGAAGCTGCTCGGGACTTCTACATGTACCCACATAATGAAAAGATTACGGTTCCCCGCGGTTCACCTAGAAGGTGTTCCGACTGGGTGGAGCAAAAACTTCCACGTTCTTGTCTAAAACCACGAGTGTCCTTGTGATAATTATCTAACATACTAGTTGATAATATTGCGTTGGCCATAACTAGGACGAAACACAAAAATTTCGAATTCTTACGCTGTCTACATTTCTTTGGGTCGAAATTATCAAATTGCCAAATGTTGGCAGTGATTGCCGTTGTGGAACAACATTGGCCCATGTTCGGGTGAACGTCAATGCACGTAACACTTGATTTATAAACCACGAAAGGAATGCTCAGTGGAAATAAGTCCAGCGGTATGTACCGCAAGTAGTATCACAATAACGGTGTGCACTGGTACCAGTTACGCGGTGGTGCAAGTCATGGGAGACTGCCGGTCATATTTAATCACAAGAACAGTCAACTTCCAACCTTTATCCGCAGTCCCACTCAATAAGTCTCCTCTAACAACACTTTTTTTTCAGTTATTTTTATCAATTTTTTTTTTATTCAAACTTTATCAGTCTATCTAAATTTGCAACACAGTTTATTGTGTGAATAACGTAATTTTAAATCACAGCCCATTAAAAATTACTTCAGGGTAACGTGCGCAGTGCTGTTCTCACTTGTGACGAAATGCATCTATCTATATAGGCAGAGTTTACCGCTTAAAACCAGATGGGTGCTTGTCACGTCACAACGCCATAAAAAACGAATATAAAACCTTTATATCTTCGCGGTAACACGCTTTACGCTCGTAACTGGTCCCAAACTGTTTGGTAGGATGGCATGACTGAAATAAAGTCAGAGCTTGTTTGGGCAATCTGAGTTGCGTCAAACTCCCGCAATGAAATAATCGACACTAATCGGACTGCGTTGGCCATTTTTTATTTGATCTCAGTAAGATTACGGCATAATTTCGTTAGTTAATTTTATCATTATCTTGTAAATCGATTATTGAAAATAAATCGCTAAGTCTGTATTAGCATACGGTTTGGTAGTGTTGTCGAAACACTCATGTTTCGGTTCTTTGTAATAGGACCCAAGCTTATTTGCAACGAGTAACCTCGTCAAGCTTATTTGCACATGTTATATTAATTTAATAACACTTTATATTTATATATATATATATATATATACTAGCTTTCCGGGCGCGGCTCCGCCCGCGCGTATATCGGTTATCGCGCGAAAACATGAACCTCGTTTTGCGCAGTCGGATAAAAACTATCTTATGTTTTTTTTGGTTTCGAACTATCTCCATACCAAATTTCATTCAAATCGGTCCAGTAGTTTTGGCGTGAAAGCGTAACAGACAGACAGACAGACAGACAGACAGAGTTACTTTCGCATTTATAATATTAGTACTGATATTGTACACTATGTTTTATGCTCATCGCGTACAGGTCCAGAAGTTGGAATCGTAGTAGCTGTAACACAGGGAATCCTAGCACAGCTACTAACGACCCTCCTAGTGTTAAATTTAGTAATCTTAGTTAATATTTGTGAATGTGGATGAGTGTGATGTAACATTATTGATTGAAATATAGTTATTATTATTATTATAATTATTTTTATTCAAAATTCACACTTATCACTGAATACTGTCTCAGCCGGAATGTACACTCTGAACATTTGTCTTTGCCTAGGTGGAGATTTCCCATAATCACCACGCAAAGAAGGACGCGTTATGGGAATTGCAGTACCGGTGTTGTGACAGCCACTGATACCCATTCCTTCCTCTGGTACTTTCCTTTTGTGCCTTTGAAGATTCCCACCCACGACTCGGAAAGAACTAGATAGGATACACGGAATTTGCGACATTTAAAAAATGTTCGTTATAAAACCTTGAACAGTTTTCTAATTGAAAGTTAGACGCTGACAAATTCTGAATTTCCATTACTATCGGACTTCGTAGGAGTTAAAGAGATGCGGCGATGGTGAAATGAATTGGGATCAACGATCAATTTGGATGCAAAACGAAAGAAAGCTTATTTATAATGAATAGATTCACAGGGTACTTTGCGGCAATCCATATTTAACAATAAATATTTTAAAAATATTACCTCGAAGAATTTTTTGGCTGATCGCACGACGGACTCTCAATCGTGCGCTCGAAGAGTCAAAACCTCCTGAGGATGCTTCGTGAAGATTCGAAACGCGTCGAAAATTACGGTTTGGCTGCTTAGAGTTTTGTGACGCCACGTCAACTTAATATGGTCACAAGATTTATATTTTAAGTGTTTCATTAAAATATTTGATATTATTAAATATTATTCACACAAAACTAGTAACTGTAATCAAAAATATGACTTAACTTGACCAAAAATATTGTTATATTTTTATACACATACATACAAGTGTAATTTCGAGCAACTTTGCTATTTTGATCATCGAGAAAATCTTAAATAAACTTGTTTTGGAATTAACTAGGCCTAAGAAAATATGATCAAGAACATATAATTTTCTTACTGCCACAAACACTACACATCTTGCTAAAAACCTGTTTATTCGAATAACGTAAATGACTCCTTAAATAGTATAAAATATTGAATATTACTTTTACCGTAAAACTCAATCAGTTCCAAATAATACAAATCCACATAAGAATAATTTAAAAAATATTGTCCAAACTAGCTTATCATATGATAAAGTACAATATGTACCCGACCTGACTACAAAATGAATTGTATGTAACACTTTGCATTTCACGCCAAAGACGTCACCGTTCACCTTTACCTGTACTTTGAATATACAAAGTAAGTTTTTGTGTCTGTTGCACATACGTGTTATACTTCTTTGATACAGACTGATTTCATATGTATTCCTTTAAAGTTGAATTTAGTTACAGTGAAACCAACTTATCGGTGCAGGTGGCAGAAAAGGTTACTACGAAATCCCTTTTACATATTAAAAGATGCTGGTTATTCTTCACCGACGACGCGCCTTATTGAACACTGCACGTAAGTTGGTCGAACTGTATAATGTATACTTGGGACGTCATTGGTATAATGTGATAACGAAAAAAAGAGTTAAGGACGAGTCAGAGTAAGGTCAGGTATATAGGTCAGGGCTATTGGAATAGCTTGTTTTTTTATAGATAGGTTAATGCCAATATCTCACATGTTGGTAAATGACTTGACTTTTAAACTGTTACCTGCCAGTAACGCCGCTATATGCTTGGCGACATATTTTCTACTTGAGGGTGGTAACCAGACAGATGATTATACGCATGCCATAGCAACATGCAGGAACCAGTGCTCGTACTAATGCAGTGTGGCTTATTACTTTCAGACGGTCGGGTCAACCGAGGTCTTCTATTTTCTTAAGCGTGGGAATTATGACGAACTCCCATTAGAAGACCTCGTACATTTGATAGACTGCATATATATATATATATAACGCGTATTTCTTTAGGCGCTACTTAGCAACCTCCAAATTAATGTAAGCTCCATATTCATTCACTAGCCCGTGGTGTTTCGGGTAGGAATTACACCCCCCTCTATCCTGGCGTGACTGCACCTTGCACTGCGTTCCGCAAGACACCAGAAAGCGTGGGAATTATGGCAAACCCTCCCTCCCCAACTAGCAGACATCTTTATTCAACGGTGGGCATCACGTCTGTTGATGTATAGTTGATTCATTCACTATACCTTTTTTTTCTATACTGAAGATAAGTTCAACTGTTTTAAAGCTACTCGTATTTTAGAACAGTGGATGTTCGACTTGTAATTAAGGAAAGTGTATCAATAGCGTTTTCCATACAAAGGTATAGTTTCGCCAAACTACCAAGTGTTAGAACTCGGTAAAATTAAGCACGCTTATCCTACATGCTTGCGCCAATTTTTCGTTTAGTTATTTATTATATATCTAAATGTGAAAATAATAATTCTAATACAAATGGATTTTACCCAAAAATGTTGGCAATAACTTAAGGGAAAACCTGGCGAACCAAAAGCATTTATAAGCACGCAAATTTGAACAATTGGTAGGTATTTAAAATTGGAAGAAATTACATTTGTATGTGAATCTTTTGCTTTGCTAGGTCAACAAGAATACATGATAGACATTAGTGTACTGTATCAGCCGGATTATGCACTGCTGAACACAGTCTCTCCCATTATGGAGGGGAGGGAGGGGTTTGCCATAATACCCACGCTTTCCAGGCGTCTTGAGGAACGCAGAGTAAGAGATCAGTTCTTCAGAAAGAGCTGCTGCCCACCTTCTGGTGTGTTAGCTCTTAGTCGCCTCTTACGACACCCACGGGTAGAATGGAACACCCTCCAAGCGTCTTTTTTTCCCTGAGAGCTACAATTTAGAAGTTTTCAAGAATAGAGTGAACAGGTATCTTCTAGGCAAGCATGTTCCACCGTCGGCCGCGGCCCGCTTACCATCAGGTGAGATTGCAATGCTTGCCTATTCGGAATAAAAAAAAAAACAGGTAGATATGGGGGGGTGACATTCTAGCCGAGCACCCCAAGGGCTAGCCAATACTACATATAGAATTTATCTCATCGCTCGCTCCGATTGTATACGGTACGGTAACGGCAGCACACTGCCACCACAGCACCCGATGGTACACTTTCCCGTCGCGAAACACGATCGCATCCGAACGAAACAAAACGTTGCACAATTTGAAAGTGGAACGTTACTGTATTGTCGCCGATAGCAACGTAACAGTAACCGTTAAGTAGTTCACGTTAATTGTGTCACCGAGAAAAAAAATACCGAATAACTTTAGCAATAACAAAACCCGAGTTTTTCGTTGTGAAGTGTTGAGACGATCAAGCCCGCCTGACGGTAAGAAGCGTCACGCCTGTTCAGTACGGTATCACCATCCTTGTTCTGCATGACACTGCACTACGCTCGGGACGTTCTTTGTAATAGTAACTTTCAAGACTTTCGCGACTTGAACACATAGTTATAAGTATTGAACGGGACTTAATCGCGATAAAACATGTATTTATATTTATTTAATTACCTCGACGTTTCGACCAAAATGCATTGATCGTGGTTACGAGCGGACTGAAGAGGCGTGTGTCAACGTCTTGAAGGGCGGGTATTTTCTCCAACTACCCGCAAATGATTTAGAAATGTATCGTCTCGACACATAACACTGAAAACAATATTATACATGTTTTATCGCGATTAAGTACCGTTAAATACTTATAACTATGTGTTCTTTGTAATGTTTTCTTTACTTAAGTAATTTCACCAGCTACAATGCCCTTCACGCCTAAACAGTTGTATATGCACACTACTGCTTCGACGCGGAATATCTGCCACTGTGGTACCCACAAAGACGGACTCTTGCTGATAAGACCTGCCTGTAACTTCCTCGACAATTTTAAACTAGAACCTCGTTGGTCGTGTAGCGTAAAACGTCTTTTGGAAAATTGTAGGTTCGATCCCCGAGTTAGACAGTTATTGGGTTTTTTCTTACAGAAATGTTCATTAGCAGTCCTGAGTCGGCACTGCTTGTTAGATGATAATGGGCGCGCCCTCTTCTATTACATAGAAGTTTTTTACTGGCTAACCTGTGACCACAATCTCAACTGATAATAAGTGATAACTTGGTCGCGGATGGTACATAGGCTTAAACTAGAATTGGAACTGACTCACAAGGACAGCTGTTAGAATACACCCTTAGGTGCTCGGCGACAGATTTTTAAATTGAAAATGGCAGGCTAGCATTAGGAAAATAGCCTAACTAAATAGCATAGCCCTACCACCACGCAGCAAAGCACGAGCCCGCGTCGGGATTTTGAACAGATCTTCTGCGATTCCATAGCCTTTGCCACTCAGCCATCACTGCCTCAAAATGGTCGATACAAGCTCGCACAAAGAGGTTTCACTAGTACTCTAGTCATCACCACGTAATAATGCGCTTAACTGCTTGCTCATGTGTCAAAAACACTAGCCTAAGAAGCCTTACACTTAATATGTTTATAAGTTAAGACAGTACAAATAACATTTTGAAACTCGTTGACTTACAACGACCATGAACGTGAAACAAAATCGATTTGGGTCCACGTGAAACAGTCACGTTCCGCCGTCAAACGTTCCCGAATTGAACAAAACGACAATTTCAAAAACACAACCAATATAAACTGAGAACGATTGCCGACAGACTGTCAGTTCTTCAGAAAGAGCTGCTGCCCTTCACTCCTTTCACACTTTTGTGTGTTGAAGTCGTTCCATTTGTTGGTAAAATATTTTTTTCACTCTTTTTAGTGACCATTGCTACTTACGGGATCGATTGTCATTCACTGTCAACGACTATATCATCATCATCAAGATAAGAACATATTTTCCAGTTATTGGAGTGTAACTCAAAAACGGCTTGACCTATTTTGATGAAATTGAAATGGGACCAAACGACAAGCATCGACTTTCATTTTGGAATTATCCAAAATCGGTTCACGCAGTCAAAAGGTAACAAACATAAAAAAACGGACGAATTGAGAACCACCTTCTATTTGTGAAAACGGTTAAAAAAAGAATGAAAACGATGAAGCTACACCACATTTCGCTATTAACTGTGACAATCTCATATGTTATCTGGACATTGAGTTAGTCCAGTGAAATGAAATAGATTCACGTGATCGGGTCACGTTTTCCTTACGCTAACAGAACGTACAAGTACTAATATTTGTACCAAATTAAATCGAGAACAACATGGCAACTGGCGAATGCTGGAATAGATCGTCACTACATAAACAGCTTCCATATAAAATAATATAATATATGATTTGATTGTTTGTTTGCATTGAATAGGCTCTGAAACTACTGAACCGATTTGTATAATTCTTTCCAAGAAGTACCTACATGAAAGATTTTTTCCGTTTTTAGGGTTTCCAAAGGGTAAAAACGGAACTCTATTACCGAGACTTCACTGTCCGTCCGTCCGTCTGTCACCAGGCTGTATCTCAAGAACGGTGATAGCTAGGCAGTTGAAATTTTCACAGATGATGGTATTTCTGTTGCCGCTACTTATTAGCATTAACAACAAATACAAAAAGTTGGCCAAGTGAGAGTCGGACTCGCGCTCGTTAAAACAAAAAAAGGTTAAAATTTGAAGTCTTATGTTGTATAGCTGATGGTACGGAACCCTTCGTGCGCGAGTCCGACTCGAACTTGGCCGATTTTTATTAAAAAGTTCACTTTTTAATATGATTTTTTTTTATTCGCTCACCTTTTTCAATAATTGCGTTGTACTTCTCATTAACAACATTTTTGCTGCTCAAACGATCATGTTCCCGTGGCCGAGTGGTTTTGGCACTCGCAGCGAAATCGATTTTTGCCTGGGCAAACATAGTATGCTCTAATAATTTGTAAATGAGATTTTCGCTTATCACGTGATAGTTCCATCGTATTCAGAAATTGCGTAGTTCTGTTGCGCTCACGCATGCGAAACGAAGTCTCTCCGTCCTACTCCCTTAGTCTGACATTTTCCAAAGATCACTTCGTTTTAACAACACAGGAAATGAAGCATAAATTCTTACGAGTACATATGCGATTACAGCGTTTATTTATGAATGTCTTATCATATTACGTAACATCTATATTCTGTTTACATATGAGACCAAAACATAGATACAGCGTCCCGCTCGATATATATTAGCTATCGTGATAATAATGCAATTTAAAAAATATGTTAGGATCCAAATTTTGTTCTGTCTTTATCTGTCAGTAAGTCGGGGCTTTGTGTACATATTCTTCTTTCTCTTTGTTATACTTCTTGTACTTTCGCACTCACTCTTTTCATGTGTATGAAATGTGAGTACTGTCCTTGGTACTGTGGTTAGTACTCAATCATCCATCACGTATTCTATCCATCCTTCCAACCCAATTCTTCTAGATCAACCATGTAGCATCGTCAGTTGACATTAGAAGCGTTTAAACGCAAATCAATACAATAATAATGTTTGGTAAAAACTTTCCCTTAAAATAGTACACCGGGAGGAAAAAAGAGTCATTGGAAGAGTCCTTACGTTCTTTAGCCACAGGGAAATAGGAGCGGAAAATTAACTTCTATGAATATTTAATAGATATGTTATTGGGCGTATTTCTCATAGATTGATGCACGTAGCCGTCACCTGACTAAACAACTGACAGTTTACAATCGCTGATTCAAATTGCGGACTTTTTCTGTAAGCGTAATCATCAAGTTGTGATGTAAACGAGTTTAATTGCATGATTGTATTGAATGAAGAAGTACAACTATATATAATATGATGATCTTTATGTACTGACTGTAGTAGTTTGCATCGATTATCGCAGTCTCAACAGGTGGAAAGTGATACATAGCTGCCTGAAAGATGAGACGTTAGGCTTCTTGATTACATCTAACGGGAAATAGAGACTGCGCTGGTACTGAGTGTGTTCCGTAAATCAGCCACACGGACGCATTTTTGGAATACCGCCCATGTTAAAGAAGGGGTACCTCGCTCCTGTACTTCTTGAAATTCCAAAATAAACATGCAAAAATGGGTAAAGCTTATTCGAAGTTCGAACGCAGTCTTGTATCCATTAACTTATCTATCCCAGTTTAACAAAGAAACGAATGTAAAATGGCACCGAAAATCATTCCCTCCTCACTTGCATGTTATTGTCAGCAATAGTGTACAAGTGGGAGGTAATCATAGTTACCATTTTATATTCGTGTGTTTATTATAACGGGTAATATAGTAATCTATAATTTAGTCGCCAATAATCCATCATCGATGAACTCAAGGCTCCAGCTGGAATTTAGGGGAGTCAAGTTGCACGTGAAAAACATTTTGATTAAGAAAGCCAAATTGTAATACAGTTTGTGATCACTTAAAACGACAAAATTGCTTCTACGATTCCGCCTCTGCCAAGCTATCGCCTGTCACCTACGTAATTAAAACAAATGTTGCATGGTGGTAGGGCATTTTGCGAATGCCCTCCTGGCAAGCTACCACCCTCAAGTAGAAAATCTGTCGCCAAGCACCTAACGGTGTGTTCCGGCAGCTGTCCTTGAGAGCCAGTAATTCTAGGTTAGCCTGAACAACATCTACGACCACATCATCACTTACCATCAGGTGAGATAGTGGTCAAAGGCTAACCTATCAGGAGTAAAAAAAAAAATTTTGAAATAATTTTATAATAGACTTTATAACACATTGTTAATATAATGACCCCGAGTTTTTTGCTCGTTCTACTCGCATTGGCTCCATATTTCTTTTAGCTGAACGTAGCGGTAGACTGAAGAATACTTCAATATAAAAATTTGTAATTGGCCATCATAGGAGCGTCGCAGACGCCTTAATGGAATAAATGATTTTGAATTTGGCCTAAACTTTTATACAAGATGGTCTTGTTTTGTTAAATAAAACATATTGATAGTAAGCATACATATACGTGAGTTAAGTGTACTGAGATGATTTACCTTTAGCAGCATTTGTTTACGAACATTGAAACGTGTAATTAATTTAATACTGTTTTTCGACTTGTATGTCGTTAACCTATCACGACTTGTATACGACACGAGGTGGAAACATACATGGTACGTGATCCAATGACAGAGCGTCAATTTCTCACAATTCAATTCATGTACAATACATACATACTGTTCACTCACTAAGGCGCGCCACTTGGACTATGTAGTCAATTTTGACACGGATTTGTATGGGTAGGCTTCGTTGGTGTGGGTGTAAATACATGTACCATTACAATTTACACCAATAAACAAATAGTAAAACAATTAAATGTAAAATATGAACGCTCGGGTAGATAGTAGCTACATTAAAAAATATTGAGAAGCTCTTTTTCATGAGTGGAAACATAATTATGTGCTTCTGGTATAATAAATCTATTGATATGTTATGGTCTATACAAGAGAGGAATGATCACAAAGTTGATGCTTCATTACTGCAGTATCAGTATCGGAGTTGGTTTAATAATAGCTATAAAATTAAATAAAGTAAACAAACTTCATCATTACCCAGTTGACGCAATACAATGCCAAGATATCAATATTCATTACGACCTCGTTAAAGCCAATAAATTATATGTATGCTTACTTATACAAACTGTAAGAAAATTTTGATTTATGGCCTAGTAGAGAACTAGAATAATATATAATGGCGCCTAGGTCTCGTATAAATATAAAATAATTACTTATTTTTTCAAATCTTTACAATGCAAACCGCGGTCTATTATGTATGAAAGGATTGATGAGTGTAGATGAAGGGAAAGAGATCTGTAAGGATCGTAGCAATTGGAAATACAACCTACTATTTTTGTGGACCGGCAAAGTTTTAATTTTAAACCATTTTTAGAATTCTAGGTTAGCCTGAACAACACCTTCGACCACATCAGTTACCATCGGTGAGATAGTGGTCAAAGGCTAACCTATGAGGATTTAATTTTGTAAAAACAAAACAAGTTGGTATATATCCTATAATTAACCAACAAATGCAACAACGACATTTAAGGTATTGATCAAATCCAACACACATTGTTATTTCTTTTACGGGCTGTTGCAATGCGGAACCCCTAAATAGTCAGGACCGACTCGCACTTGGCCAATTTGTAAAATAATTGTATCTATTATTTGTTAGACAATTCACCACCTGGACAATTCCGCCTCTGCCAGGCTATCGCCTGTCACCTACGTAATTTAAACAAATATTGTAATAATTTTATTATATTGTTTGTAATTGTAACACATTGTTAAAAGAAGTTTAAAAGAATGACCCCGAGTTTCTTGCCCGTTCTTCTCGCAGTGGCTCTATACATTGTTTTTGCTGAACGTGGCACTACAATGTAGAATATTTCAATATTAAAACTTGTAATTGATCTTCATAAGAGCGTCGTAGACATCTAAATTGAATAAATGATTCTGATTTTGAATTGACCATAATAACACAGTATAGCAGTCCCAGGTAGCAGTCAAACTCTTTTGAGCTAGTTCGTCCGGGGAAATACTGCCACCATACCTATTTCTACCGCCAAGCAGTAATGTTACCATTACTGTGTTCCGGTTTGAATGGAATGGGCGCCGGTGAAATTACAGGCACATAAGATTCAACAACTGTAAGTCTCAGGGGATGGGCGCAGTTCATTTTATCACTTGTGACGAACTACATCTGTTATAGGCAGAGGTTACCGCTTAACATTAAGTGGGCCTCGTTCTTGTTCCGTCACAACTACATGAAAAAAAAGAGCAATAATATTCACATTGCTGTGTTCCGGTTTGAAGGGAATGGGTGGCGGTGAAATTACAGGCACATGGGACTTTAATTTCGAACGGATACTTATCGTGGTTCAAAAGATACAAGAAGCCTTTACAATCGTACGGACGGATGAAAGTACAACGGGGGCTTAGTGACAGGTTCCGTTTTCTGATACCGAACCTTAAAAAGGGAAACAATTGACTGACGATGTCATTAAACGATATTTCAATAAGATCTCTCACACGCATTCTCAGCGTACAATGTGTCAGTGTGTATCATACATTAGTTAGACCTAGTACTATTCGTTATTCAGTGTTTCAACGTAATAAAGTATGTATATCATCAGCAGAAAAACTTGGCATCTGCAGATGTATTTAAGAGCTAGACTTAGTTCATAGTTCCTGGTTGGATATAGAGCAAGAAACGTTACACAACCCAACTTTCACTTCATTTTCACTATGGGCGTTTACCAGCAAATTGTCAATTGGTAGTTTGTCGTTCTTACGATCGTAACATGATTACAATGGTGCAAGACCCTGGTTAATAACCACATCCTATACAGCATAACATTATACAGGTCAATTGTTTAGTAAAATATAATGTTAATAGTAGATATAGTTGGTTTATACCATAAATCTCTACCAAGGTTGCACCACCGGGTATTAGTTCCAGAACTCCCCATTGGATAGCATTGTTTAATGTTTTTTAATTAAGAAATAAGACAATTTTGACGAATACATAGGTAATCTATAAAAGTTGCAACTGCGAAATGAAAAGCAAATAAAAATATCTAAAGCCTTTTTTTCTTCTAAATATACAAGCACAGTCGCGTGCTAACCGTAAATCATATTTTACAAATTATTGGAGCACAAAATTTTCCCGCCAGGGGCATAGAAAGATTTTCGCTTAGCACACGGTAGTGCTTGTAATCATATTTAGAAATATAGAAGGGTAGCGACATCATTCCGAGAGATGTTTGAAAAAAGCACTTCTTTCGATCAGATGAAGTCTAGTAGTCTGGTCGATGGCCGCGCACCGTTCCCTATGACGGTTAAAGAAATACAATTGGAGCACGAAATTTCGGCTAGAAATAGCGTGCCCAGGTAGCGGAGCGGTTTAGGCATCCGGCGCCAAATCAGATGACGCGGGTTCATTTCCCGCCCGACATTACAATTTTGTGCTCCAATAATTTGTAAAATCTAAAGCCTTATTCAAAGTTGTCATAGCATGGTCAGTGGGTATGTTTATTCCAAAACCTCCCACTGGCACTGATTACAATGCACAGTGGGGACTTTTGGAAAATGTAGCAGTCCTACCAAATACTCGTATTGTAAACACGAAAGGTGGTTTGTGAAGGATTGAAGATGTGATTTAATAAAGTCGATTTTATAAAGCTGCAAAGTCAGAGAACACTATTAGAATACTGTCAAAGAAATACGATGATTTCAACAAGTATTTAATGCAATATCATTAACAATATTCTCTGAACCAAGCTTGTTACGTATCAAGTTTTGTTAGACATACTAGGGAAAAACCGGCCAAGTGCGAGTGGGACTCTAACTCGAAGGGTTCCGTACCATTATCGGTAACCTAATAAACGGCGAAAACCTCTTTTATTGTATGGGAGCCCCCTTATTCAAAAAACAAAATATTCTGTGAAAATTTAAAGAGTCTACCTGTCACCGTTATTAGTATCGAACAAGAAACGGTAAAAAAAATCAAGTTTGTTGTATGGCATCCACCCTTAAATATTTATTTTATTTTTAGTGTTTGTTGTTATAGCGGCAATAGAAATACATCATCTGTGAAAATTTCAGCTGTCTAGCTATCAACGTTCTTGAGATACAGCCTTGTGACAGACGGACGGACGGACACCGAAGTCTCAGTAATAGGGTCCCGTTTTTACCCTTTGGGTACGGAACCCTAAAAATATGTCCTAGCAAAAAATGAATTACCCGGCATAGACGTAAGCGTTCACCTTAACATATTAATATAAATAAAACTGATTGGTTGATTCAACAAAATATAATTGCTTATAAAGTGGTGGAGCTTTTTTAGCACGTCTACTTGCATTCAGCATACAAAAACCACACATTTACATTAAAATGTTTGTGTATTGCATTCTGAAAAACATTATTTTATTTGATGGTGATTTAACAAAATTATTTTAATCTAATGTTTTTTTTTATTGTGACCGAACAAGCTCGCATCCCACCTGGATGTTAAACGTATATGTGTTTACACGTTAAATCTCTACCTATATCAGATGCATTTCACCATAAGCCAAGAATTGCACTGCGCACTTCACCTTGAGACAGTTGTTAAGACTTATGTGCCTGTTATTTCACTGGCTCTCAAGGACTGCTGCCGGAACACACCTTTAGGTCCTGTGCGACAGATTTTCTACTTGAGGGTGGTCGCTAGCCAGGCGGGCATTCGCAAAATACCCTTCCAACACGCTGTGAAGCTTGACTATGGACCTACTGCGCGGCAGTCTATAGCCAATGCCACTGAGCCATCACTACTTCAAATAAATTGATAATCAATGCATAAGCAACTCAAGCGGAGCAAGTATGCTAATCTCGGTAGTGGTTACATATTTGAGCCGTTTAGTGTGGAGACATTGGGGCTAGTGGTTCTATAGGTTTTTGTTGCTGAACGTGGCAGTACAGTGTGGAATATTTCAATATTAAAACTTGTCATTGACCTTTATAAGAGCGTCGTAAACGCCTAAATTGAATAATGATTTTGACTTTGACTTTCAAGTGATGTATATGACATGTTTTTTTAGGGTTCCGTACCCAAAGGGTAAAAACAGGAACCTATTAGGTACTGAGACTTAGTTGTCCGTCCGTCCGTCCGTCTGTCACCAGGCTGTACCTCAAGAACGATGATAGCCAGACAGTTGAAATTTTAACAGATGATGTATTTCTGTTGCCGCTTTAACAACAAATACAAAAAGTTGTCCAAGTGCTAGTCGTACTCGCACACATTAAAACAAAAAAAAGGTTAAAATAATCTATCTAATGTTGTATAGCTAATGGTACGGAACCCTTCGTGCGCGAGTCCGACTCGCACTTAGCCGATTTTTTTTATGCATGATAGGTTAGCCTATGACCACTATCTTACCTGATGGTAAGTGATGATGTGGTCGAAGTTGTTGTTCAAGTCAACCCAGAATTTTTATTGTAAAGGTATATGTACCACTGCCGGATAAACAATAATTAAATTGATACACAATGAATGACTGTTCACATTTTGCTAATATGTAAGATCGTGACTTAGATTTAAAAAAACCTGCTGTCAGCACGATGATACAGCACATTTTTTTTTAACTATACGTTCGATAATCTTGTGCAACAGGTAGTGTTGACGTTATTATTTTAAATGCAGGACCAGTTTTTAGGAGTCTATAACGAATATATGACAAATTAGATGTTAATTGGTCATATTCTCTAGTATATTACACATTTTATTCTTATATGTCAGAGGTATCAGATTCCTTTCTAAGAAACTTGTTCCAAATGTACCTTATGAGACTCACTTTAGCTTAAAGTATAATAAACTAATTCAATAAGAATATTTAACTCAATTCGTCAGCTCACAATTTTAAATTAATTACGCTTAATAATGTTTCAATAAAATATACACCATAAGATCTCGTTTAAATATAGTGAACTTGTTATGTAAGGTAGTACATATTATAAACATGTACTTTTTTCGGATTAATAGGCACTTTTTAAATATATAAATATTGTTATGATCATTCCATGACAGCAATTTTTCACATACGAAGAAAGAAATGTAATATTATGTCACTGAGACTAATTTTGCTCAATCCCGATACAGTTTTGAAAGATGCGACAGCAAACGTGTTGCTAAGCACAAAGATGGTAGCTAGTCAGACGAGCATTCAAGTAACACTAACCTCCTAACCACAGAGCTGTGAGTCAGCGACGCTAAATCCCTTGGTGAGATTAGAACGCTAAATAAACATCAAATTTGGTGATAGGACTGATAGCTAGCTATCAGTCCTATCACCATTTCAAATTTGGCATACTCGTAACTATGAAGTTTCCGCATACGGCCGATGTTTTGTAGATTAACACCTATATAAGTATGGTATTCGTGCTAAAATATCGTTCGTGTTCCGTTGTTCTAAATCGACAAACTAGTATAACTGGGAGTCTAGTACAGATTTCTCTACTCACGATATTCCAAAAATAAGCACAAAACATTTTAAATCAAGTTTTATAATGCGTACGGGCGATGTATGGAACACCCTACCAGCGTCTCTATTTCCCGATAAGTATAATCAGGAAGTCTTCAAGTACAGATTAAATAGGTATCTGCTGGGCAAGCATGTTACACCGTCGACCGCGTCTTCACTTTCCATCAGGTGAGACTGCGGTCATGTTTCGCCTATCAGCATATGAAAAATATCTGAGGCATAGTGTAAAAACAACTCCCCGTGGGATGCCGGGTTAGAATTGCACCTCCCCATATCATCCCGTAGGTGTCGTTAGAGGCGACTAAGGCAAAAATACTAGAAGGTGGGCAGCAGCGCCTTCTAAAGAACTGTCAACTTAAACTGCGATCCCCAAGACGCCTGCCAAGCGTGAGGATTATGACAGGGGAGGCTGTGTTCAGCAGTGGACGATCCGGCTGTTACAGTACAGTACAGTGTAAAAACAAGTACAAATGCGGTCAATAATTTACTGTGGAGAGGCGCACCTTCGTATATGAACAGGTATGTTAACAACCGAGACATTAATAAAATGATCTACCAGTGTGTAGACTAAACTCTTATACTCGTCACTTTGCCCGAGGTACTCGTACCTAGTCTCACGAAATATATATTACCTACATTCAAAGATCATCCAAGGTTATATATACTAGGTATTTGTAAACATTTACTTTGGCTGTAAAAGTGTAATCTTTGATTACTGAAGCTTCGCCAAAACACGAACTCTTGTCGATAAATATAGCGTAATATAAGCTCGTTGGACTTTTTTCGAGGTCACACTTTTTATTTTTTTCATAAAATGTTTGGGGAAGAGACTCTTACAATGAAAGAAAAAGGTTTACTGCAATATAAACGTGACTTGAGGTGAACGAAATCTGAAAAGTTCAGTTTTCAATACGTGTGTGTAAGGACAGTTTATCTTTGAATGACTTGGATATTTAGGTAAATACGAGTAGATACTACCGTGTGTTATGTGTGTCTCTCTGAGCTATGGTGTTACGACTTGCTGTAAGAAACATCATTCATTGTATGTCTATCCGACAAAGCAAAACTGAGATTTATTTCCCGTTTGTTATTAATAAGAAGTATAAACCAACCTTTAAAGACCAGTCAAGATAAAAAAGTGTGTAACATAACATAAAATTACGTAATAATTTCACTGTCGTCCAATAAATTCTCTATAAATATTATCACAAAGAAAATTACCTTAAATCTATTGTACTGGGATAAGTTATTCGTGGTACAGAAACGGGCTATGAGTAATTAATTTTTGGTTCAGCTTACAAACCCAAAATGTTTGGTTATCATCTCGCCCAATCCATCTGCTACTAAATTATCTCTACTGACACTTGTGCCGACGCATTATCTGTAGATCTTGGATGAAGGACTATAGATAATAAAAGATATATTTATAATGACACTAATGCGACTGCTTATGGAGTATGTATTGCCATGCACCCAAAGCGCAACTATGTGTTTCAGCATCTGTCCGTCAGAGTTCTCACTCTATGCCTAAACTGTAACATCTTCCTACCTCTACATTAGGTACCACTTATAAGAAATAGTCAGATTCGAAAATCAAAAACAAAAACGACACGTTGGCGGCACTGTAGATGAGTCATCTGTTACTGTGAGTTAGCTTGACTTGAGCATTGACTAGTAATAACCAGATCTTTAATTAGTCTGCAAAGATTAGCTGTCGTAAAAATGCAGAGAATGCAACCTAGAGATGATGTAGGCAAAGGCTTCGTCTGTGCTAGAGGTCAATCTATATTGGTGACGGCTCGAGGATGTAGTGAAACTGGACTGCAAGCTGGATGTACTAGTGTGCTGTTCAATAACTCAATGCTAGAGGTCAATCTATATTGGTGAACGAGGGCAACCCACACGGTAGAGCTGCCTATTGTAAAACGATTTCACTTCTAGTTATTCATCAGTGAAAGTGCTAAACGACTTCGAAACAATACCGTTCCGTAATTATCTACGATGAGTGATGAATGTGTAATGTTGAGGTTAAACAAATTACATCTTGCTTGCAACTATTTTGGAAGTTATGGTTATATGTGAACTTGTACGTGGATTGTCTTAATTTTTATATGGGAAACGACATTGACCCTTTTCGGGTATCTTTGTTATCAAGTTAATTATTCTCAGAGTATGTGTGTTTTAAACGGCTTATTGTCATTGAAACTCAGTAGCAGTCTGTGGTCGTTTTTCTATGTACATTTTTTAATAGTGATTACTTTCTACATTTGTGTTATACCTTCTTTATGATTCTGCTTTGGCTATGAAGAGGATAAGTTAGGATGAAGTTATGATGTGCATCGCGTTAGAAACTTTATACGAAGGAGTGTTAGGGTTCTGTATTATGAGGTACTTTTAAGTCACGGTTTTAAAGATCCTCACCATTTCAGTTTTAAGAATTTCCTACGTATCTTGAGAAGAGAAAATAAAGTTACAAGAAATAAGTGTAGATTTTCTAAACTTTAAATTATTCTACTTTTCAAACTGTTCAAATTCAAATTTGTATAACACTTCCGATTGACATATCTTAAAATTGACTTTTGTGTTGCATTGTGCTTTGGTGCTCTCCAAACTGATGAAAAATCTACTACAATTGAATAAAATAATCCTATTTTTAGAATGTCCATTTCAAGTGTTACTCGAATTTGGATTTGATTTTAATACAAACAAATTAAGAACTACCACAGTTTGGAGAATTGTATATGGATTATGTTTTACTTACCTAACATAACAGACAAAAATAGAAAATGATCACCAGAATTGAACCCCGCATTTTAATGTTAACTTATAACCAAAGTTTTAACAAATAGCTATCATATTTAAGAAAAATGACTCCAAATAAATCATTGCTAACCCAAAAGCTGCCGCCGGACGCTCGCTTCGTTCGCTCGGCTCGCGCGTTGTTGTGGTCACAAGTAACCTAACGCTCCTCCTCGCTTCGCACCTAAATATGACTTAGTGACCATTTACTACATTTGGTGATCATTTACTGCATTTGGTGTTCGATTACAATTTTTGGTAAAAGAACTAGTAGTATCTACTCGTCCCATATACCCTATAAAATCGTATGTGTAGGTACCTACTCTAGTAATTATTATAACGTTGCATGTGGCCTTACAAAGAATTTAATCCTTTGAAGCGATTCCACTTAAAGAACGTAGTAGTACTTAACCTAGAGAATGACATTTACACTATTGATGAAGCGATTCAGAACTACAATTATGTTGATAAATATGATGAAATACCAAACAGGTATTGCTAAGTTTAAACAACTTTGTAGCTATCTAAATATCTTTTGACAGGCCCTTAAATGACTTAAACGATTATTTTGTATTGTCATACAAATAAGGTACTTAATTTGTGTCGTATGTCATAAAAATAACAAGATACATTTAATAAATAGATTCAGGCGTTACTTTGAGGAAATCCATATTTAATAATAAAAAATGTTTTAAAAATATTTTAAGAAATCATTGAATTCATATTTTAATAAAACACTCAACAAAATATTTAAAAAAATCTAGTGACAGTTCCGCCCAATTTTCCTATCAATATTTTCAAATATTTGTTATTATTAAGATGAATTTTGATATGATAATACTAAATTATTATAGCTATAGTATTATAGGTAACAATAATACATTGAGTGAAAAAAGTATCGCGAATGGATGATTTTTGTTTATGGTATACCAATTGATTTTTTTGTTGTTGTTAGACTGGCTAACAACTGTTTTCCATTTTGGCGCAGAATTTGAGTTGAATCTGTTAATTAGATAATGCTACCAAAGTGCTACTGATATAGGGCTGCTTTTATTTATATCATATATCTAGGGTGTATTGCTAATTTCACAAATGACACAAACGTCGAACAAACTGTTCATCGCTAATGGAATCTGATCGAAGAATGGTGAATCGATAAAAACGCGTGCTTACGAGGGGCACATAGCGTTCAAAAGCGGTCGAGCTGTGATGGACGATTTGTTTCGCTCTGGTAGGCCATCAGCGTTTGCAAGAGAAGTTAACATCGCAAAAGTTAAGAAATTCTACCAGTTTTTAAGATGCTCCCTTTTAAATGAACTCATTTAAAAAAGTTCGCTCATGCTACTTCAATATTCCTTAGTTCTGTTTCGAGCGCACTCATGCGCAACGAGGTCTGTTCTATGCCCTTTATCTGACATTTTACGTAGACCACTTCGTCTTAACTAGCTAATTGTTTTAATTAAGTTTTAAAGACTTGACACTCCACTTTTATCAAAATCCATCAATAAGCACCTACGCGACGCGATTTCCAAACGTAAATGATGAGTGCGCCACATAACCTTTCTAAACACGAAAGTTTTCTAACTATTATAAGTAGGTACAATTTTGTACACCTAATTTCCTTTTCAAATAACAAGACGACCTTTCCGTTCGAATGCATAATAATCACGAGTGGCGTGAATAATTGGAAAATTTGCAAACAATTGTACAATAATAGTAGTCTGGCCGCTAAAGGAGGCAGACCATCATTATTATTGCAGGAAACAAAGTAACTAACGTATGTGACAATATAATGTCATATTTTACAAAAACTGTCATCATAATTTAATTGTATCATCAGTCATCACATAATCATGCATTATTAGAGAGCCAACAATATCTCATCATTATTTAGCATAACGTCCACCTTTGGGCAAATGTTGTTGTTGCCATAATAGCCACTTGGCAGGCGGCTTGGGGATCCCAGTATAAGATGGCAGTTTGCACTGTTATATACATGCTGTCTGCCTTCTTTTTTTTTATTTCGTAGGTTTATTATGTAGGTATGCCTTAATTTTTTCGTTACACTCATTTGAGACATGATCATCTTCTGAAAACTACTTATAGATTTAATTAATTAATAGATCCAGTCGCTTCTATGCAGAAATTAATAAAAAACTAACAAATATTTCGAAAATATTTTAAGAAAATATTAAATTAATAGTTTAGAAAGACTTATCAAAATAAATATAAAATATTTAGTGATAATTGCGCCTACATTTTTCTGCTAAGACTGCGTGACGTCAGATCAGAAACGATAAGTGACCCAGCCGGAATAGTATTTGACGTGATCCGAATCTACACCAAAAACATTATCATTTATTGACATTTGAAGTATCAAATGACGTACAATATCTAATGTTCATATAATATGATTTGGAAATATTCTTATTTATTGTATTTAATGTTTCTAGACCAGGTAAAATAAATACTTTAGTACCATAACTTATAGAATAAATATGTAGTCAACAAGTACTTGTTGTTACATATTTATATCAATAAATGTCTATGAAGCATCTTCAGGAGATGATGACTCTTCAAGCGCACGATTTGCAAAAAGAAGAATCAAGCTTCTTTTTAGAATTGTAGGCCGAACTGCTACATTATTTTTATTCGCCGCATCTATCATCATCGTACTATAGTAATACTATCTTTTGTGTAATATTCTATAACACGCGACTACTTTCTGCACAATTCTAATCCTAGAACGGCGCTGAATTAATTCGCTTCTGGTTTTGCGATCATAAATATTTATATGCCAACACCCAGACGCCTAGTTTATCGGTGAACGTATCGAATACTTACCGTGCAAAAAATTGCACCACACCATACGTACCGCGGAACTCGCAAACAAACAAAAATGATTGATACGAATTGCGATCAAGATATACGATTTTTTTGAGCTGACTATAACTGCCTGGTCTTAAGCTAAAAAAAACTATGTTCGCCAAAAATAACACGGTTGTCGACAAGGGTATCTTGATCCTTGAGTACAGAGAAATCGATCAACCCACGTTGGTATTACACCAGGCGCCATATTAATTAAGCAGGCTGCATGTTATATGATTTGACTAATCATGCTGGCATTTAGTCGTCTAGCTGACCGTCGCGTCACGTCCGTTGTCTGCAGTTTCATTTTGTCAAGTCATTCGAGGCCTCTCCTCACCACTTCAAAGAATGAAGCTGGAATAATTGCCAATGAAAAATTTCTTTATAAAGAAAAATAATACGTTTAAATTAAATAGGAGTTAATGGAGTTCTAAATAAATTGTCTAGATTTAAAAAGATCTTAATTATGGCAGTTCTTATTCTTTTTATACTAAAATTCACATATGAGATTTTCATTTAAAATGGCCATTCTAAAAATAGGATATTTCTATCTAAGTGTAGGTAATTTGGCATCAGTTTACAATAATTGAATACAAAAGTCAACTATTCAAATAAAAAGCAATATACAAATTTGAACTCCAATTTGAGCGGAATAATAAGTAACATATTTTTTTCCCAAGCTTTATATAGCTTGGGAAAAAAATATAGCTAATAATATAGATCACATTTTATTTTTAAGAATACGTAATTTCTCTCCTTGCCTGGGAATCGAACTCCAGTGCCCCGATTTCACGCACAGGGTGCTTTAGCCACTGGGCTAGCTTGGCTATGCCGAAATTTTGTACTCTAATTCATAGGGGGCAGTGCCCTGCGGTTAAAAGCACCCGGTGCGTAAAATCGGGGAAAATATGGGTTCGATTTCCACTCGAGGCGAGAAATGTTTTACTCTAGAATTCTAGGTTACCTTGAACAACATCTTGGACCACATCATCACTTAGCGGCAGGTTAGATAGTGGTCAAAGGTGAGCCTATAAGCTATAAAAAAAAACTGTAAATATGATTTTAGCTTAGCACGCGAAATATTGTTTGTAACATTTAGAAATATGAATTTAAATTTAGTTTGAACAGAATTAGAACTATAGTAGTGTTTAGCATAATGTTATTCACAAGTGTTGTGATTGGGTTTGAGCGTGAATAGCATAAGATCTCCAATAATTTAGATAATTTTAAAGATTTTATAGTTTAGTAAGCGAATTGGTATAGTATCGACACCAATGTCTCCAACGCTTGCACTTCTTTTCGTTTGATTTACCAATACAGATCAAGGAAATATAGGCATAAATAAAGAACGGAAGATAAGGAAACACGATTTCCTTCACAAGTCACCATCGTTATTCAGATCTGCGCCTGTTTTAATATTTTTTTTATTTGAAGTTCAACAAAAAATTCAACAAATACCAATTCCGTTACAAAGCAATACTTTTATTAGATCCATCGAAAAAACAAGGGAAATTCATTAGAGTTCACAATCACCATCACACCATCTAGATTACATACGTACATAGTATCGTAAGGACGAACTATTGCAGAGATTTATTCATAGCAATACAAGATTATAAAGAAAATATTATGTGTTATACTTATTTCTAATTACATATATAAAAATTGTATTGCCACGGACCAGCCCCAACTCAGCATAATGCTGGTTGCGTACAACCAGCGCTGGTCTTCCGTTGAGACTGGCGGTGACATCACGGACGTAACAGCATATAAAAGTGCACATAAAAAACAAAAACTAATTATATAAAATATAAACTGGCTATTAATGTATAACAAAATATATTAAAATGAGGATAATAATACTTTACTATGAAGCTATTCTGTATTCTATGGTACGAGTTTAAATAAAAATTATAAATTTAATCAATAAAGTATTTATATATACATTCACTATATAGCACTGGTGTCATTAAATCTATGGTATTGGTAACAAGCCGGTAAATTACCTTAAACAATGTGTGAGGCAACTCAGCACGTGTACGCTTCACGTGGGAATTGTTCGATTGAGTCGCTATGTCACGGAGCCGCTGATTAAACCTGTGATTATTGCGACAAGATCCATTTAGGTACTTTACCGACTGACATATAGAATTGCATCTATTATTGTTTACGCTATTTTGATACGCTTGTAGGGGAGTTTGCGTAGTTTCGGCTGCAGTGATGACTTGGATGGATGATCACTATTGCTAAACGCGACGTTCGGCGTCTGTAACGGTTGTTTTTTAACAGGCTTTCTTTAGACCTGTATCTCATTGGATGATAAGAGATAATGCAGTCTTGAGAGCCAGTAATTCTTGATTAGCCTGAACCTATTTTTTTTTTTCTAAATATGATTACAAGCACTATCGCGTGCGCACCGTCCCCTATGACGGTTAAAGTAATACATTGGAGCACAAAGTTTCGGCAGAAATGCCAATGTCCAGGTGGCTGAGATGGTGTTAAGCATCCGACGCGATATCGGAGGACGCTGGTTCGATTCCCGCCTTGGGCAAAAAAATTTTGTACCCCAATAATTTGTTTGATATAGCCTGAACCTTTTCAGAGTAACCAGTTTTTTGGTGATTGTCTGCTCAAGGGCGGAAGCTAGCCAGGTAGCGGGCATTCGTAAATCGCCCTATCCTTATGCTAACTATGCCTGTTGTGGATTTCGGTCGTTAGAGTATGTCGGAGGTACGGCTTGAAAACACCGACGCTTTGCATGGTGGTAATTGTGTGGAAATTTTACGGAAGTCCATCTATTTAAATATTATAAATTAACCGGCAAAACACTCACGTTAGGGATCGAATACGTGGACCCTGGTTTTGACAACTTATATTAACATCAATTCACACTAATATTAAGTCACGAGAATTTCATTTAAAATATCTACTACCTTCAGGCAGGTAATCTGTCGCTCGAGAGTCACTTCCCCTAAATCGTACGATTTTCGTTCTCGAGGTCGAAGATAGTTAAGGTCCTGCATGGGTGAGGACATTTTGCGAAAGAATATTTATGAAATGGGAATATTACTGATAAGTAATATTCATTTAATTATCATTTCATTTTCAAAGGCCACCCATCGAGTAGCCTTTGAAAATGTTGTTACCCGGGCAGGATTTGAACCAAGGAGCTTCTACGCGGCAGTCCATAGCGTTCAAATAAGAGTTCTTGAAAAAGCTATGTTTACAGAAAGACCATGGTTTTTGGCTTCACTTGTAATCAAGGCTTCGATGGTGTGCGTGTGAAAACACTACTTTGGGATAGGACCCAATGGGGGCATAAAATGGAGAAGAGACCTACAACTTGTAATGTTATGTTTTATATAGCGCGTCGTGTTCCTTCTTTACTTGTCTCAGATTATGCAAAAAGACTTAGTAATTTTCGCTAAGTGTAAGTCGCCTATTTGTTTCAAGGAATGTATTTAAATATTATTTTAACTTTCTTTAATCGCAATGTACGAGGGTGAATCAAAAAGTTCTTAGAAGTGCATATATTTGAAACCTTTTTGGATCAAGTTCGATATTCAAATTAAAGAGTGTCTATCACACTATATTTATGCAGACTGTCACTTATTTTTGTCAGTTCGTTCGCATGTAATAAATTTTTTTGTGCAACGAGTTGCTAAAAAGTCAAAATTATGGATAAAAGTGAGTTACGTGCGGTGATAAAATATCTCAGTTTGAAAAAAATGTCTACGAAGGAAATTTTTTTGGACATTCAGCAGACATTAGGGGGTGATGCTGTACCCTATTCTACGGTTGCGTACTGGGTGGCTGAATTTAAAAGAGGTAGATCAAGCTGTAAAGATGACCCGCGTTCTGGGCGGCCTTCAACCTCCGTTACAGAAGAAAATGTCAAAAAGGTTGAGAATCTGGTTTTGGAAGACAGAAGAATGACTATAAAACATATAGCTGAGATCCTAAAGATATCTTTTGGTAGCGTTCAATCCATTTTAATTGATTCACTGGGGTTCAAAAAAGTGTCTGCAAGATGGGTGCCACGAATGTTAACCGACGAAAACAAAAAGCGACGTTTGGAAATTTCCAAGCGTAATCTCGAAATGTTCCAGCGTGATCCGGATAATTTTTGCCGTCGTCTTGTCACCATGGATGAAACGTGGGTCCACCATTTTGATCCTGAAACTAAAAGACAAAGCATGTCTTGGAAACGACCATCCTCTCCATCCATTAAAAAATTTCGAGTTGCTCCTACCGCTGGCAAAGTTATGGCCTCTGTGTTCTGGGATAGTGAAGGAATCCTTTTTATTGATTACATGCCAAAAGGCCAGACGATTACTGGACCCTATTACGCAAATTTAATCCCGAAAGTGCGTGAAGCGATTAAAGAAAAACGTCGTGGAAAACTGTCGTTGGGCGTGTTGTTCCTTCAAGATAACGCTCCTGCTCATCGATCGGAAGTTGCGGTCAACGCAATCCGCTGTGCTGGCTTCAATCTCCTTGACCACCCACCATATTCTCCGGACTTAGCCCCAAGTGATTTTCACTTGTTTCCAAAATTAAAAGAGGAAATTCGTGGAACAAAATTTCACGATAATGACGCGGTTATAGCTGCCGTAGAGGACTTTTTCGAGAGTCAAGAAAATATTTTTTTTTCACAAGGAATAAGGAAGTTAGAAACGCGTTATTCTAAATGCATTGCATTGGAGGGAGATTATGTAGAAAAATAAAATATTATTATTTAAATCTTTGCATTTTTTAATATTGATTCCAAGAATTTTTTGATTCACCCTCGTACTCAGTGGAAAAAAAATCCCCCAGACAGCTCTAGATAATATTGAGACATAAACGCGATATGGATGGTAATCCATAAAAGATATTTTTTTTCGCTAAATCAATTACTACGATAAAACAAATCCAAGAACGATTAACGATAAGAAACAAAAAGTATACCGGAAATATCACATCACACTTATATTATAAATGCGAAAGTATGCGAGTATGTAGACTGACGATGGAAATCGTATGTTTGTTACACAGAAAAGCAGCTGAACTGCTTTGGATGAAACTTGAAATACATATAGTTACGGTAGTCTTTGAAAAATTACAGATTGAGGTGTCGGACGGAGATACCTCGTTTTGCACGAGAATGAGATAAACAGAACTACTCAATATATAAATGGCGTGAGAGAATTTTCTGTAAGAATATACAAACAAAAATTTATTCAAAAACAGAAAAATCTTACAGTCATGTTTGCAACATAATAATCTCTATATGTATAAAAATCAATTATTATTTATTATATATATTCATGATTTTTCCATTGAGAGAAATATATGGAATCATGTTTTCGGATTACTTTTTTGAAATTTGTCATATACTCTAGGATAATAAACTACAGTTCATCATCATAATAATCGCTTTTTATAATTGTTTACGCTAACGAATCGCGGGCGCAGCTAGTTAAAACATTCAACCTACAATTAAATTAATAAAACAAAAACTGTTAATATACTTACAATTTCAAAGGACTTCCCATTAAACCATCCGCTTGGGGTCAACGGCTTTAATTAATCACAATTTAATCTTTATTCAATCGTGACTGCGCAAACTTCCTTAACTGAACTTGAACTTAAAATCATCGTCAAATTGGTGAAACCTTCAGAAAATTCACTGAACTCAAAACGCATGTGAGACTCAATATAGGTATAATACTCATAACATTATAATCTTGAGCGTCGAATGCAATACAGTGCAGCGCAGGACGAAATCTTTTGGTTATCTTAACAAGGTATGATGTACCTACATAATGTAATCAAGGATTTCATAAAGTAGGTATATGAACATAATGTAGTTCTTGTGTTTTTGAAACAATTATAGCCGAGCGGTTATAGCACAGAATACCCCCATAGTTATGGACAGCGCTGCCACATGTCTATGGTTCGATTGCGCCGGCTCGAGCTTCACCGCATGGTGGAAGGGCATTTTGCGAATGCTCACCTGGCTAGATACCACCCTCAAGTAGAAAATCTGTCGCGTGTGTGTGTTCCGGCAAGAGTCCTTGAGAGCCAGAAAAATTACTAGCACAGGCGACTCAACAACCGTATGTCGGTGACGGGCTCATCTGTAACAGCATTTGTTATAGGCAGAGTAACATCAGGTAGGCTAGTGCTCTTTCCGTCACAATTCAAATTCTAACTTAATGATAACTGGACACTCTAATTTTCTCCATCCGTTTAAATGCACGTCTTTTAAACGTTGGCGACATCTACCCAAATAGCAGAAGACTGTTTACGTAGGGCGGTAGGTTGATACACGATCAACACTGAACACCAAATGGATGAAACCATTTTCAATGTCCCACTGGAAGTTATCTTTTCCATCCGAAAAAAAGTACATGTTTTCGCTGAGCATGCTTTTTAAAATAATACTAGTCATACGAATTTTTATATTCCTATTCTGGTAGCTTTTGTAACTCAATTACTTTTCGAAATATGTCTATTAGCATATCAAATTTCTTTATCTCTCGCCCGTAGCTTTTGTCGCACGAACTGAGCATGTCTCGGGCATTTTAGCTACCAGACTAACTGCTTTCTACTCTATTAGAAATAGAAACCTTGAATCATTTCCAATTTCACAGACATTTGCAACAGCTTTTGTCTAATGTAGTAAACGCTATAGCCACCTAATAAAATCGTTCCGGTTGCAAATAGCTTTCTCCTTAGAACGACGAATGTTACGGTTATTACAATTTTTATTATTACTATTAAGGACTTAATAATATAAAAAAATTGTATTAAAAAAACTATTTCAAACACGCATTATTAGGGATAACTCAAGTACGACTCGTTAGATCTCAAAAAACAACATTCTACTTAAGAACCTCCTTTTTTGAAGTTGGTTATAAGCATTCGACATTGAAACTACGAAATATATATATTTTCTTGGTAAATGGGTGTAAGAATTCAGAGATTCGAACCTATTGGGGCCGAGAGGGTTCTGGCAAATAGGAAAGACAGACCAAAAACAATATCAAACTTACTTTGAAAATAGGCTACACGCGTTTTGATTTGTCGACGCGTGGATCCTACGTAAAGTAATCATCTTTATTTTAAAATATATTTATCAAACCTGCGTAATTATTCGGTAAATTAATTTCAATACGCACAAAATCCTGTTTTACAACTATAAATTTAAATTTAGACTTATATCTGTTATTTTATTTTATGATTATTACATTAGAAGTGGTCGCTATGTGCTTAATGACAGAATTACGCTTTGTTAATAATAACGTACTCACAAACACAATTAATAATTTTGATGAAATTATATATGTCAAACCAAGAGCCGCCAAGTGCGAGTTGAACACCGAGGATTTCGTAAGCGCTCGTAGCGAAGTTTGCTTAGCCGTTCTTATCCGATCAACAACGTCCGCCTCGTCCTCGGAATTGGATGGGTGACCGCTAGTGACATTACTATTGAGCACATGCTTCAGAGGGCACGTTAAGCCGTCGGTCCCGGTTGTTATCTTAGGATGGCAGTAGTTATAACATGGTGGTAGGGCATTATGCGGATGCCCACCTGGCAACCTACCACCCTCGACTGGTAAATCAGTCGACAAGCACCTAACGGCGTGTTCTGTCAGCTGTCCTTGATGGCCAGTAATTCTAGGTTAGCCTGAACAACATCTTTGACCACATCATACCATTATTTATTTATTTTATTTATTGCAATATGTACTTACATAATAAGACGAGTACATACCCTGTTAGGGTGTAGCAAATACATAATATTAAGGCTATACAATAATAATTGTTAATCCATAGGTATTACAGTAATTTGATACATAGCTTAATTATGTCAATAGAGTGATTCAAATAGTTTAAGAATAATTTTCGTATAATGTTAGCTACATATATAGTCAATGTATTAAGATTAACATTATCGTGGTTAGATCAGGATCGGGAGTTCGTTACGTTTTTATCTTCAATATATTCATTAATAGTGTAATAACATTTTTTTGCTAATAAATCCTTAAGTTTTATTCTAAATTTATTGTCATTTGTTTCGTTTCTTATATCTAAAGGTAATTTATTAAATATTTTTATTATTGTATACTGTGGCCCTTTTTTAACTAGTTCTAATTTTGGTTCTGGTGCCAGGAGTTGATATTGATTAGGTGTGATAGTGGTCCAAAGATAACCTATCAGGCATTAAAAAAATAGATCCTTAGCGGGTGTCCGATCTGCACTCGGCCGTTAATTATTAATCGTTGTTTTAAGTTACATATTAGACTATAATAAAGCTGTATGTATTACAGTGTTTACGATATCGAAGAACTAAAAACTTCAATAAGAAAACGTTTGTTATGTATGGGTCCTCCGTTTATTTTTTATATTTTGTCATTATTGTTATTTGTTCGGCAATCCGCCATCCTAATGCCGCGTATTGATACGATAAACCTGTATTGGTGAAATTGAATCGGTTTTTTTTTTTGTATGCCTGATAGATTAGTCTTTGACCACTATCTCACCTGATGGTAAGTGATGATGTGGTCGAAGATGCTGTTCAGGCTAACTTAGAATTACTGGCTCTCAAGGACAGCTGCCGGAACATACCGTTAGGTGCTTGGCGACAGATTTTCTACTTGAGGGTGGAAGCTAGCCAGGCGGGCATTCGCAAAATGCCTACCACCATGCTATAACGACTGCCTTCCTAGGACAACAACCGGGACCGACGGCTTAACGTGCCCTCCGAAGCACGGAAGCGCTCAGTAGTAATGTCACCTGCGGTCACCCATCCAAGTCATGACCGAGGCGGACGTTGCTTAACTTTGCTGATCGTTTCAGAATGGCTAAGCAAACTTCGCTGCGAGCGCTTCAAAAAAACGGGAGTACAGTTCCATAACTCAAATATCTTTAATTGCGGTAAAAACCTTTCTACCTCATATCTACAAAGTATATATCAAAAGTAAACACCTTATATGTACTTTTATATTATTACTTTAGATTTTGTTATTTTCCTGTCTATTCTAAGAAAGATCAAGGTAAATGATTTGTTTGATTGATGTGAATTTACTTCAACTTTGTTTACGTTCCTCGCTGTGGGGGAATTACGTATGTATTTATTTCTCTTTGTATATTTCTTTGATGTTTGGGCTCAAATTATTGTTTAACTAATAATACATGAAGTATAATTTTACAGGATACCACGAAACGTTATAATTTCACCAGGTCTTAGGTCTCTATGGCGAGATACTGTCTTGGTGGGTACCGTAGTGGGAGATATGCTACCTCTATTAAATATTGCTAAGGCTTGTAGGGCACTGAAGCTAGTGTAATTACTAAGCGAATGAGATATAAGAACTAATGTCTCGAAGTTTCGAGCGCAGTACAGTGTCCAGCAGTGTGTGACGCTTACCGTCATTTGAAGATGAAGATTATACATTTAAACGCTGTATATTATAACAATTAACCCTAACGTGGATTATTCATACTTAAACATTTTTATATGTTATCAGTTAGGGCTGAATAATTTAACGAATTATGATCTAAGTGGAAGTACTCTTGTCTATTAAGTCTATTCCGCCTAGATTCAGTCTCGATTTGAATTATTCACATTAAGCTCCTATAAAGAGCATATGAGTTTATTATTGGAATAATAACAGAATTCTAGAAAATAGATTCGAAGCTTTGATGTACCTATCGTTATTTTACGTTGCTTTGGCTTATCCATGTAATAAATAGAAGAACTTATCAAAACGAAAGCCGTACAGACAGACAAACAAAAATAAGTCTTAACGTATCAAACATAGAGTCAGATATACATTACACATATGTTTTGTCCTTTAGATCGATCAACAGCTAATTACATGGGGCATGTGAGCATTAATCATAGCAGTCAAGGTCCGAACGACAAACATCTCTTCCGCAGTATACTTTAATATTTGACCTCTCGCTCATTCTCAGCACAGCAATCCGATGAGTAAGTGAAAGGCACACACCGGCGCAGGAGTTCACACGATCACAGAACTGGATACGAGCAAGGTGCCATTAAAGGAGATTCTAATTACGATGTCGTCCATATACGCCGATAAATAATTCTAGTAAGGGCATGAGGAAATGTGATAATCGGTCGTTTGTTGGCACTGCTGATATTGATTCCGATAAGTGTCTCCTTTGTTTTCATATACAGTAATATCAATAAAATAAGTATATTTTTCCCCGTGGAATGTGCTAGAAGATAGGCAGCATCACCAACTGAAGAATTGTCATCTTACACTGCGTCCCTCAAAACGCCTGCTAAGCGTACAATAGACCATTGCCATTGTTTTAGTACACAGAAATATTCAGGAAATATGTATAAACAGTACACAGCAGCTTGAAGGGTATAAAATGCGGGAATATTCCTACGGATAGCACTGTGAGTATTGACATTGATGGGCCTATTTTTGCGAAAGTTATACTCAAAGAATGGTTGAAAGATATTGTTTGGAGCCGTAGACTCGATGCTGAAACTAATGTCACACAGTATGTCTCATGGGACAGACAGCAGAGCTTCTCCAAAGTACTGAGACGCAGTGTTTATATTATTAACGCACGTTCTTCAAACCAGGCTAGCTTCCGTAAAAGTTATCTTAGATAAACCAAACACGACACCTTGACGGTATTTTTTCCAATTCTGTAAAGGTTTTATGATGTAACCCTTACCTTTTGCTTTACAAGTTGTCTATTCACTTTTGATACAGCTGCTCTTTCACAAATTGTTGTTTCAATGCGACCGTGTATATAGCGCACAGTAGCTGATTTCATCTCAAATGTTGAATATCAGTTCAATTATTGTCATTGTATCTTTTTATTCGAAATAAATAATACTATAGTCAGGAGATAAAAAAATATGAATATCGGCAATGTTTTTAAATTATCTTAAGAAAACATGAAAAAACACTTAACAAATATATCTAGTGACAATTGCCTAATTTTCCTGTTCATAAAATCTTACTTCAATAACATACTATGTACGTGATAATAGTAATACTGAACTGTTATTATTATAGTATTCGCCCCATATTCCTTATCTCAGCTTGCTTAATTCCTGAGCGGTGTCAATTTTGCCGGACCATGTTTCGTGTCGATGACCCGTGCAGGTTGCACCTTGTACCGTATAAATAAAAACGTGATTTCGCAATAAATATACAGAATCGGATCTTCTTCCGACCTAGTAAATAGATGAAAGAAATGATTCAACACGTAGCAAAATACAAAAGCGAGTTTAAATCCAGTTACAGGCTACGACACTACACCGCGTCCTTTTTTGGACATGGCACGTGTGTAAGCTTCCGCGCCGCGGCCTACAGAAAATAAACCAGCCCAGAGGTACTCGGTGAACTCTAGACCTTCAACGTACGTTCAACGGCTGTGTTCTCGAACTTTAAAGACGGTTCTTTATGGATCTCAAGCACGATACTCATGTGTAACTTGCAAGACCCGTTTATCATTTTTTCGTGTTGTTTTTATTCTGAAAACCTTGATGACCATGGAAATAACGTATGACTCATTTATACACTGTGCGAAAACCAATCAGTAGTACTGGCTTTATACGACTTCATTAAAGTTTAATAAGTGTCATCAATTTTACTGTTCGAGCTTCGGAAGCCGAGAAATGGGGTTGCTCAAGATCTTCCGAGACTTATTCTTCCTTTGGGGTCGCTATGGCTACAAACACTTGATGACCAATCAACGCCTATCATTTCGTTACAACAAAAATTATTTGTATCATCATTTGTCAGTTTAGTTGTTTGGAGGTCAAGCACTTGTATGACTCGAAGTAATGTGTATGAAGACATGCACATTAAGGAACTTTGCTCTTCATAAATTTATAAATTAAGGAAGTCTTGGAAACTGCAATAAACTTGTAAATCCCTGTTGTGGTCATCAACAAAGGACACGAAAAGATTAAGGCTAGAGTGCTCGTAACACCTTTGATATAAACGTAGTTTCGTGATATTTTAATACCAATAATATAAGTACCCTTGGGTACTCGAGTATATACCCATATTATTAAGTAAATTAGGGAATAATTAATATGTCATGATATGATGATTTAATTATGATTAATTCTGTAGGTAAAAGGTAGAACTTAAAAAAGTAATATATTATTTTTTTCAATTTCATTATCAACTGGTTTAAAGATATACACGCTTCGTGTTGAAAATATCCCAAAATTCTTCCTTAAAAGATCTCTGGAAAGATCTTCCCAAAGATCTAAAGCATAAACTCATAGTCGTATATTTGACGATCTCGATCTGCACCTAAACTACAAGTAACTATATTAAATCAGCACGTTTCTTACACTGTAATGTACACATTGTACAGTGAAATAGCAACATTCCCGCGACACAGTGACCTGTGACCTCTACAGCCGCGCACCACTTGTATTCATAAAGCGGTTAAGCGACATTTTGTTACTTGCCGTGACCTAAACACCGGTTTTTGCAATACAAAATTATCATTATCATGAATATATACAAATCTTCTTTGTTTGTCATACGTAATAGTATAATTTTGAAGAAATGATAGCGGAGCCGTAATAGCTTTAAGGGAATTCATTGGTATTTTGCAATGTGAAGGGCATTTTGCGAATGCTCGCCTGGATAGCTACCACCATCAAGTAGAAAATGTTTCTCCATCAGCACGTTCCGGCAGCAGTCCTTGAGAACCAGTATAATTACAGATTAGACACAACAACTGTTTGTCTCAGGGTGATAGGCGCAGGGTGAGTGCGGTTCGTCACTTGTGCCGAAATGCATCTGTTAGGCAGAGGTTACTGCGTAACATAAACTGGGCCTCATGCGTGTTCCGACATAATCCCATATAAAAATGTGAAATAAATAAAGTATTAAATGTGTTATACTACCTTCGTAGACACGCTGAAATTACTAGGACTCGGATTGAACTTACCTGCAACAAATTGAAAGTAAAAATCAAATTTCAAATTTCATCAGTGATAATAAATTACAGTAAATATTCGTGTTACTGGCAAGTCAGAATTGCCATCTTTACCGTTCCTATAGTTCGACTGGAGCAACGGTTGAGGTTCATTGAGGGCCAACAGCCGGGTCAAGGAAACACTCAGTGTCAAGATAATAGAAGATGAAGTTTGTGAAGATGAACAAGCAAAGAGTAGCAGGAAAAACATGAACACAAAGATAAGTCATAGGCTTTCATATATTATTTTTATGTCTACACTGTTACAGTTTGTAGAGAGTATTACAAAATTATTTCAATATGTATTTACGTAACATAGGCCTGTGGTGTGCCGTGGCCCGTGGGGTGCCGGGCTAAAATCACCCCTCCGTCTCTACTCGCGGTTGTCGTAAGATGCGGCTAAGGGTAACACACCACAAGGTGGGCAACAGCGCTTTCTGAGGAACTGATATCTCACATTCCGAACCCCAAGACGCCTGCCAAGCGAGGGGATTATGGCAAACCCCATAATGGGCAGAGTTCAGCATTGGACAATCTGGCTGATACGGTACAGTGCAGGTGACATTTCCCAAGCATTATGACGTATAGGTAATCACTAATTGTATTACTTTGTTAGTTTAGATTCACAGTGCGAGTGCCGGGTCCATAGCGTTGCAGAGGAAGAGGCTAGAAGGGCCTGGGACTTGCAACCCAGGAGCGGGGTTAAGAGGCCTCTTTACGATTTATCAATTCTTCCCTTCCAGCTCGAGCCTCCTCCTCTACCTAACCAAATTGTATAATATATAAAATATGTACGTAATTAGTTCCGCTGACAATAAGCGCTCAGGTCAAAATGCGTCAAATCAGGCAAGAGCCAGTTGTGGCGATTGAGTTTGAAATTTGAATGAAGAATGGGAGCAGTAAAAATGTATGTGGACAGTAGCTAATTTAGAAATAAGATGATAGTGTGATGAAAAAGGATGACATCGTCACAATGGTAGCGAGTAAACTACCAATAAGAATTCCCAAGAAGATATCTCAGGTAATCATATGCTATTTTATAATACAATTCCTATAGATATTACAGTTCTCACAAACGGAAAATACAATTAGTGATTAAGTACTTAGACTTCATAATGCTTGGGAAATTCTACCTTTGCCAAGCAACCGTACGTCACCTATGTTATGTAAATTAATATTGTAATAATTTTACAATACACTTTACAAATTGTAAAAGTGTAAAGATATAAAAATAATCACATCATCAAACTTTCTTGCCTATTATTCTCGCACTGGCCCTATTTTCTGAACACGACAGTAGAATCTTACTTAGAAAATAAATGTAATTGGCCTTGTGATAAGAACGTCGTAGACATCAAAATTGAAGAAATTACTTTCGACTTACTAGTCAGGTAGACGGGTGCCAATCATAACTTTCACAATTGATGCACGCGCTTTATTGTTAGCGAAAGACATATGTTAAGGCAAAATGATGACTGATTTTTGTTTATCCCATTTTTCATTTAATTTAAAACTATCGCCACAACTGGCACTTGCCTGAATTGACGCATTTCGACCTGAGCGCTCATTGTCAGCGGATCTAATTACGTCTCTTAGAACAAAGAAGTTAAAATTACATAGGTGCATAGAATATGCACAAAGAATCTAGCAAAGCAGAAAAACAGCAGTGATACAATACATATAAATCCTGTAGTATTACACCATATCAAAAATTCAATTCTATAATAGAAACCAAAGCAATCAATAAAATAAATATATAGGTAACAAAGAACCGGTCCGAATCCTGCTCCGCCTCGAAATATAGTAAACAAGGTAATTAAATAAATGCCATGTCGAATTTCTATTACAGTTAGGCAATTACAAGTACATAAAAAACTAACCAATGATTAGAAGTAGAGCATTAGTTCTTTTTAAAGTTCTTCTTCTTGACTTCGTCCCACGATAATTGGGGTCGGCACAAAGTGCTCGCTCTTTGACTTATCATTATCTGCTATAGGAAACAAGTTTTGTTTTTACAGTTCCGTACAAAAAAATTGGGATCCTATTACTAAGGATCGGCCGTGTTATTATTATATATATATATATATTGTTTTTTTTATGCTTGATAGGTTAGCCTTTGACCTCTATCTCACACCTGATGGTAAGTGATGATGTGGTCGAAGATGTTGTTCAGCCTAACCTAGAATTACTGGCTCTCAAGGACAGCTGCCGGAACACACCGTTAGGTGCTTGGCGACAGATTTTTAACTTGAGGGTGGTAGCTAGCATATTTATAGAAAATGAATAATGTTCTAATTCTTTATAACATAAAATAAAAATTAAAGACTATATTCTTTTATGATTAGGTGTGTGTGAGAACGCTTATCACCATGAATATTTTCGTAAATTGATTTTAATTATATTAATCATTATAACATATATTTATACAGTAGAATGGAGGAATGTCGCAGTTTCTTTATAAGTAAGAGGCTTAAGCCATAAGTATAGGGTTTTTTACACTCATAATTAGATTTTTGAATTTTTTGTTACCATGAAATAGAGATATAGAGTAGAAAATCTGTCGCCGAGCACCTAACGTGTGTTCCAGCAGCAGTTCACGACTGCCAGTAATTTTTGGTTAGCCTGAACAATATCACTAAACATCAGGTGCGTATTTTCGACCACATCATCACTAACCATCAGGTGGGAAAGTGGTCAAAAGCTAGCCTAACAGCTATAGTAAATAAAGGTAGTTTGTTCATCAATAATTGATGTGCATCACGAAGGGGCCCTTTTTTGCCCTACAATCTGGGCGGTAAGTCCCAGACAGCTTGATAAAAACTCACAGTTTCGTAACGATTAACATAATTATTGTTACGGACGAAACGAGCCCTCTCACTGCCCCGCCTGTAAATAGCTAGATACCTAATTATAAGATTCGATTTCGCCTTTTATTATTTGTAGAATTAAGTTGTTTAGATGTTAAGTGTATTAATAAAGAATATTAGTAGGCTAAGACATAGGGATATAAAGATATATGTCATTCATTCGTGTAACTTGTTAGCTAGTTGACGGCGCCAGTGCCGACCGCAGACTGAGAGAATATGCGCTTTCTGTGTTCTTCGTTCCACACCCTTGTTATGGGGTGAGGTCGATAGGGTTCAGGGCTATGCCCTCTGCCCTAGGCTTCTATCGCTACCTATGACAATAGGTAGGTCATTTGCACCTTTTGACGGTGCTTGGTGGACTCTTTGTGCAACAGGGCGGCCTTGACCCGGCCGCCGCTTAGTTAGCCAGGGCGATCACGGAGGCCGCACCAGGTTGATCCCCCGCCTACACGGGGAAAGCCCAGCGAGCCGATCAGCGACACTGGCCACGGCGGCCGGCGGCCCCGCACCTGTTGCTGTCTCACTCTCTTCTTGTCTTCCTTCTCGCTCATGGATGTCTTGGGATATTACTATATCACGTGAGTACGGTTTCATCTTGCGTTTTCCTTTTTCGTCCGGTGGTCTGGCGTGTTGAGGCGCTATGCCCCGGAGGTGTTCATGGTCCGCTTGGTCCGCTCTGCTGAACATTCGCGTGGTCAGCTGTCTGATGAAGGCGTCTAGGTTTTCTTGCTTTAAGTCTCTTGCAATGGTATTGTTGCGCACGTACCTAGGCGCGTCAACGATCATGCGTAGCGTCTGGTTTTCTTGTACTTGCAGTCTCTTTTTATTAGTCGTAGATGCGAATGCGTACCACGCCGGCGCCGCGTACGTGAGACGGGATCTAATATAGGTCTTATAGATCCCCGTCTTGGTCCGGAGTGGTAGTTTTGACTTTAGGATGGGCTGCAGTAGCATTCTAGCCCCCTTTGCCTTTCCTATTGTGGCGTCAATGTGGTGTTTGAAGCTCAGTCGTCGGTCAATCTGGACTCCGAGGTAAGTGACTTGCGGGCTCCAGGCGATGTCTCTGCCTAGTAGCTTGAGTGGTGTTGGCAGCTGTGTGTTTCCCGTGATCATCGCCTGTGTCTTGTCCACATTGACCGCGAGTCTCCACTTGTCTAGCCATTCTGGCAGGGCGTCTAATGTCGGTTGTAACCGCTTGGCTGCGAAGGCTGGTCTATACGATGAGGCGTAGTATGCTGCATCATCAGCGTAGAGTGCGAGCTGCGCCTGCCCAACGACCGGGATGTCGTTGGTGTACCAGGCGTAGCATACAGGTGAGATGCAGCTGCCTTGTGGTACTCCGGCCTTCACTGGCTTCACCGTAGATAGGGCGTCTTCAACCGCTACTGTGATACGGCGGTCTTTAAGGAAGGAGGCTATCACATTTAAAATTCTTCGTGGTACGGCGTTCGACAGTTTGTATAGGAGCCCTTCGTGCCATACTCTGTCGAACGCCTTTTCCATGTCGAGTAGTATTACCACCACGTACTCTTTTTTGTTCGAGCTGGTGGCCATTTCATTCACCATCCTTGTGACTTGCAATGTTGTCGAGTGTTCGTACCTAAACCCGTACTGCTCGTCTCTTGGCGTGATGTGAGGTATCAGTTGCGTAAGTAGAAGCTTTTCAAATAGCTTAGACAAGGTACTTAGCAACGTAATTGGTCGGTAGCTTGCCGGTTTCTTGAGGTCCTTTCCGGGTTTAGGTATCATTATGACTTTTCCAGTTTTCCACAAGGATGGGAAATGCCCGGTTCTCATGATCCCGTTGAAAATGCGGGTCAGGGCTGCCACTGTCTTCATCGGGAGGTGTCTTAGAGCCGCGTTGGTAATACCGTCTAGGCCCGGAGCTTTCTTCGTGGGGAGCTTGCTTATCGTGCGCATGACTCGACCGGGTGAGAAGACGATATGGTCGTCTATCTCTGTCTCTTTCTCGCCAGTGCACGCCGCTTGTGTTTGAGTAAAGTATTCCTTCAGGTGTTTCTCAACATGTAGCAGGTGCTCTGTGTTTCTGCACTCATTTGGTTGAAACTGCTGCTCTAAATGCTCGGCTAGGATTTCTGCTCTGTCAGTTGCTTGAAATTTGAGCAGGCCATCATTTCCAAGTAACGGTCGCGTAGGTGGGCGTGTCCCAGCCAAGCTGCGACACAAGCGGTGCACTGACGGTACGCTCTCGCTCACACGGTCGATGTGCTCCTCCCACGATTTTTCAGAGTAATCTCCAAGGGCTACTCTCACAGTTTCTATGAGCGCGTTAAGCTTTTTCTTAACACGTGGGCAACGGGTTTCCTGCCATAACACTCGGGTCTCCTTTTTCTCTTTAATAAGGTCCCTTATCCGCCGCGGGAGGGAATCGTTACGCACTCCCGGTGCGGACGTGTACGACGCTGCTTTTACAGACTCTTGCAGCGCCGTTGTCAGTAAATCCGTTGCCCTGTCGACATCTGAGGCGGACTCTATTGGCATCGTTTCCGTGCTGGTGTGAATCTCTTTCGTGAATGTCTCCCAACAGATTTTCCTTCTCCCCTGCGGGGCGGCTACTCTGGTTGGGAGGACATTGAGGGTCATCAGCACGGGCCTGTGGTCGGAAGTAAGGTCCGGTAGGACTGTGAGAGTTGGTATCATGGTGACATTCTTCATTAAGGCGACGTCGATGACGTCACCCTCGCCATTTGGGGCGTAATGCGTCGGCTCCTCGGGCCCAATGACTTCAAAGTTATGGTCCACCGCGGCTTGGTATAGGCGTCTTCCATGTGCGTTGATTTTAGTGGAATTCCAATGGGTGTGCTTGGAGTTAAGGTCACCGGCTATGACCGTGGGAGTGTTTCCTTCTAAGAGTTTCTTGACCTCCGCAGCTTTAAGGTCGCTGTGCGGAGGTCTGTATATTGAGTAGAAGCGGTATTCCTGCCCCGCTAGGCTCACAAGCACACCCAGTGCTTGGAAGGAGCTATATTCCACGATGGGAAGGAGTTGGTGGACGACGCGGCGGTGAACCATTACGGCGAGTCCGCGCATTGCCCTGCCCTCCGCGTTTGTTTCATCCTTCCTGTAGACGTGGTAATTTGGAATTTTATATCCCGTCTTGGGGTTTAATAATGTCTCGCTGACCAAAAATATGTTAATCTTATGCTCGCGAAGGAAAGAGGTCAGCCGTGTCCTTTCCCTCGCGAGCCCCTGGGCATTCCAGAAACATACAACATTAGTTGTTTGATCCATGTTGGGCGTTAAGTATCTTCATTAACCCGCGGAGGGTGGCGGTTTCGGGATCCATCCCTGTTTGCACAGCCTCCAGAATGTCTTTCAGGACTCCTATTGTCTGCCCTAGAGAGTCCCTGCGTTCTGTGGGAGCTGCGGTGGCTACGGGAGCAGCGGGAGCAGTGGGAGCCGTCTGCTTATCTGTTTTCCCTGCCTTCTTAGCTTTAGGTTTCTTTGCGCGTTTGCCTCTGCGCTCGTTGGTCATTTTGGGGAGGTTAGCTGGTGCCATTAGGGTGGTTGGCGCCGTTTCCTCAACCGTAGCCGGGGTGACCGGCGCAGTGCCTTTCCTGCCGCGTGGGGCTTTGGTTTCCGCTACCGTGCCTGCCTTCTTGTTTTTCATCTCCTGCTTGAAGACAGGGCACGATTTGAAGTTTGCAGGGTGTGAGCCCTCGCAATTGGCGCAAGTTGCCGGTTCTTCTAATGGGCGCGGGCATTCTTTGGCCATGTGAGGCTCGCCGCATCTAACACACGCCTGCGGGCGGTGACAGTTATGGGAGCTGTGCCTGAACTTTTGACATCTGTGGCACTGCGCGGGTCCCCTTTTTCCGCGCCATGCCTCGATGGTGATGCCTGGCATGAGTAGCAGCTCGTCCACTTCATATATCGCCGGTATCAGGTCGGTAGTCTTCTTAATCTGCGAGTAGAAAATGCAGCCGGGACGCCCTTCGCGGGCCTGGATGCATTTGACAAATTCTGGGGAGAAACCTTTTTCTTCCAGGGCCTCTTTGATTTCTTCCGGTTTGGTATCCGCTGGCAGGCCGCGGATCGCTACCTTCAAGTTCTTTTCAGCGGGGAGCGAGTACGAGAACCAAGATATGTTCTCGTCTCTCTCTAGCTCCGTGAGGTACGCTTGAATGATTCTGTATTCATTTTCTTCTGTTGGTGTAAATCGTATTCCTTGTCTGAACGGCCTGCCATTCGGCGGGCGTCCCAGTTTGGACGCGAGTATTTTGAAATGTCGCGTCCAGGAATCAATTTTCTCCACTATAAGCGGTGGGTACTTGGGTCCTGATGCTTCTTGGACCTTTGCTTCGGTGGCTTGGGAGGTTTGTAACTCCTTCTGAGTAGTTGGTTTCGACGCGATTCCAATATTAGCATTCTGTGCTGTGATTGGTCGGTTGGGCTGTTTAGCCGACTTCGCGCCCGCGGATGCCACCGCTAATTGTGCGGCTTCGGCGAACGACCTCGTTGCTTTCGGGATAGCTCCCTGGGCTTTTGGCTGGGGCTGTGCTGGTTTAGGTGGTCTTTGTGGCTTCGGTGCGTCTACCTGCATGGTTTGCGATGCCCCTTTTGCAGACTCTGAGGACTTACTCACAAGCTCGACGCTTTCAGTAGGGCGGCCCTTAGGGCTCTCTACCCTGCGTGGAGGCTTTTTGGCTGTCGGTGGGGAGGCCGATAATGAGCGTGTGCGCTGGCGCTTCGCTGCCATGCGCTCTTGCGGTACCAGTGGTCTGGCAATCGACTTCCGACGAAGCATAAACGTCTCTTCAGTGACGGGCGGCAGTGAGAGAACGGAGTTGGCGGCGAATTCCAAAATAGTTCGGTCCTCCCCACTCAGCTCTGTCCCTTCTAATTCGGCCTCTTGAAGGCGTAGGTACAGTGACATCCACGTCAGCATCCCCTCAGAAAGGACCCCGAGTTCGACAAGTCGGGCGAGATTGAGAATATCAATCTCGTGTTGTCCCTTCGGGGAGAGTGCTGACGCGGGTGGCACCGCCTGCGACGGGCTGGTGGTAGCCGACGTCGGTGTGGTTACATACCATGAGCTCTGAAAAGAGCTTTTTTGCTCCTCTTGACGGAGCGGGGTCTGTATGGTTACAGCATCGTAGCCCTGAGAAGGGCTGGTTTGGCCCTGAGAAGGGCCTTTTGTAGGGTTCATTGCTGACGTACGTCCGGCACTAGTGTGAGATGGTCCCGGTGAAGGGTCCATGTCGGCAGCTACGTGGGAGATGACCTGCGTGACCACAGGGGAAGGTAGGTATCAGTGGTTACTCTGACATCACTACCAACCCCGGCTTCCGCTAACAAAATAATCCCCGCCGCAGCTACACGACAGCTACGGGCGCAATCACCAGGAAATTTCTCTAAGAAATTTTGGAGATTTCGCTTGCGAGTATGGTATGGTCCGTACGACGGTCAACAGCAAACTCCAGACTACCAACTACCAACTCCAGCGCTCAGCGCCCTCTTTAATATTTATACTTGTAGAGCGAGACAACGATATATTCTGTACTACTCATGGCAAAAACTCGCTTTACTATATATATTGGCACGTTTTTTGCGATATCATGCATTCTTAACTGACTCTCGGAGTCAACCACATCTTTGTTTCATTCCTTGTTTCATGTACCAGCGAGAACAAATTGTTACATAGGATATACGAAGAAATTGTAACATAATTTGAAGAAAGAAATACAGTCCACCATTTGAGCTACATCGAAGCGTGTGTTTTATTGACCCATAGCGTAAGGACCCCCACAGTTTCTGGTCCTTCGCAAGCCGGATTCAATTGGACAAAGGAGCAGTTGGTCAACTCTGGGTCGTCGTCATCAAGTCAAGAATCAGCATCATCGTCGGCAGGGCACTGTGACGTCTACACTTACTGTACCTTTCACGCAGTGTGTAGGACGTGTGCCAACAACATCAGGTCCACCAGAACGAGTGTGGAACCAACCAAGTCCACCAGAACGAGTGTGGAACCAAACAAGTCCACCAGAACGAGTGTGGAACTTGTCACCAAGGAGCGGCAGCGGCGGGCCATTGGGCTGAAGATCACCCAACGGTGCAACGATCGCCGTGACGTCGTGAGACCTTGGACCGGGGTCGGAAGATCACCCAACGGTGCTACATACGCCGTGCGCCGTGCAACGGGTGCCCCGGGTGTGCAGAACGAAGAACGAAAAAAGAAGACTTTAACGCGGTTAGCCGCGGCCTGGTCTCTCGAACCCCCTCACGGTGCTAAATCGGTAAGAGGGCCAGGTTAACGCCAGTACTGGCGGTGTGACATTTGGTGCGGTGTCACCGGTCCCCACGGACTGAAGTTGCACTCCTGACGTCGGTAAGGTCGTAGTTGTGGTGCGGAGGCCGGACTGTAGGCACTGCGGAAGGCAGTCGGACATTCCAGCCGACTGTCGAGCGCTCCGTCACCGCTTGCGATCCTCTGCCGGGCAGGGCCCACCTTCCCTACCCATCCCCTTTTTCCATCTCCAAGGGAGCGTATCTCGTGCCTTAGGGCCGGGCCCTCCTAAGGAATTGTTAGGGACCGTTAGGCAGGTAGGGAATTAGGGGCGTGAAGAGCCGAAAATGCCGACGACCAGGAGCCAGGTCGCCGATGGGAAGACTCTACGCGTATACGAAGACTACCCCGCGTCGCCGTCTGCATCCGCGTTCGCGCACGCGCCCGTAATTAACGAGCAACCGCTCACTGAATCCGCGTCGTGTCCGAATGTAAACAATACGCGACCGCGATCGGTATCGGGTAGGAGACGCGAAGGGCAAGCGTTATCGGTTCGTTCACAACGTTCAAGCGCAAGTGCCGTTGCAAGAATACGGCAAATGGAAATGGAGGCTGAAGAACGATTAGCCGACATAAGGAAAAAAGAATTGCAAATTGAAGCGGATCTGATCAAGAAAAAATTAGTCGCCGACATAGCGGCTATAAGGGAGGAATCAGATCAGGAGAGTCTCTGCGAACAGGAAGCTATGGAAACCAGTATGCGAGTCAAAGACTGGGTTCAACACACGCAGAGACGGGGGGAGCACAGCGTAAACGTCGACATCGATGCTGCCGTAACTATGGAACGAGCGAAAGAGACGGAGCGATGCCTACATACTACGCGTGCGAGAGAGACAGAACGATGCCAAGTAGTTCAAGCAAAGGAAACGGAGTTATACCCTATGCCCACACCAAACCAAGTCACGTTTGAATCTTCGTCGCGGCGCCAACCGTCACCAGCCCGCCCTGTATCCAGAGATAGGGGCATGGAAAGGCTAGCGGAAATATTAGAGAAAATGGCACGAAACAAACCGCATAGAAGCGCACCAGACTTACCTATATTCAGTGGGGCCGCCGGGGAATGGCTACCGTTCAAAGCGGCTACAAAAGAGGCAAAGGCGGTATACGGGCTGACGCCAACCGAGAACCTCGCTAGGCTAAGAGCGTGTCTACGAGGCGAAGCTCGGCAATGCGTGGCCGCGCTGTTATATACCGCAACGGAACCGACTGTGATCATGAAAACGTTAGAACAACGTTATGGGCAGCCGGAAATAATAATCGATCAAGCACTAGACGACTTGAAAAAGCTACCGCGTATCGGGTCAACGGCAGCGGAGCTTAATAACTTCGCAATTAAATTGCAAAACATTGTGACAGTAATCTCGTGTCTAGACGAACGCGGTTACTTGCAAAACCCAATGTTAACGCGTCAAATCACGGATAAAATGAGTGAACACCTACGGTCACGTTGGTGCGATTATGTTGAGGAACAAGGACAGCAAACAGAGGCGGAAATTGTAACTTTATCGCGTTTCTTCATGCGTGAAGCCGAACGCGCAGTACGCCATTGCTACTCGTCCGCACAGCATAACCCGCCTACCAAAACGACCAAGGACGCGCCGCAATTCCGACCCAATAACCGCAATCAACGAGCTAACGTCTATGCAACGAACGAGACACAGAAGAACGTTTGTCTGTGTTGTGGAAACGAACACGCAACCCCACAATGCCAAAAAGTCAAAGAAATGACTGTAGAAGAGAGATGGCAATGGGTGAAAGAGACGCATACATGTTTCCTATGTTTGAATAGCAAACATCGCCGCTACAACTGCAAAGCAAGGAAATGCGGAGTCAATGAATGTAGGATGCCACATCACGCATTACTGCATGCGGTTAAACGTACAGAATCAAAACCGCAAAGGGAAGACACCGCTATCACTGCCTCCGCGCAGGCAATAAGCAGTAATAAAGTATTGTTAAAAGTGTGTCCGATCACACTTAAGGGACCGACAGGGGAAATTGAAACATTCGGTCTGTTAGACGAAGGGTCGACAATCAGTTTAATCGACCAGGAAATAGCCGACTTAATCGGTGCGCACGGGCCTACGAGGCCGCTGAACATCCACGGGGTCACATCGAGTCAAAGGGAAGCGGGTAGCCAAGCCGTTGACATCGGGATAAAAGGAAGACGTCAGACGGTATACCACGCTATTAAGGCGCGTACAGTTCAACACTTGGAACTAGGTAGTCAGTCGGTGAACAGCGAGATAATGAACCAACGATACCTACAAAGTGTGTGCGCCGAAGACGTGTGCTACTCCGGAGGAAAACCGCGCATATTAATAGGTGCCGACAACTGGCACTTAATAGTAACTAGAAAGTTACTAACGGGAAAAAGGTCACAACCGGCGGCATCCCTCACCAAGCTCGGATGGGTGATACACGGGACCGCACCGTATAGCTCAATCGTATCTCACGACGAACGCACACTACATATACATACGGTGCAAGGAGAACGAGACTGCGAGCTACACGAACTTGTGAAAACCCACTTCGAATTGGACTCGATCGGCATCTCTAACAAACCAAAACCGGTTGCAACCGATGAAAGGGCAGTAGAGATATTTAATAAATTAGTACGACGAGTGAACGGCCAGTTCGAAGTAGGACTCCCATGGAAATCGGAGGACGTACGGCTACCACATAGTTACGATATGGCCACGCGACGCTTAAAAAGCTTAGAAAGAAAAATGGATAAGTCACCTGAGTTCAAGGAGGCATATACAAAGGAAATGAACAAACTGCTAGAAAAAGGATATGCAGTCAGGTGCGAGCGTGACCATAGTAACAACCCTCGCCTGTGGTACCTACCTCACTTCGCGGTAACCAACCCGCATAAACCAAATAAAGTACGTTTGGTTTTTGACGCCGCAGCACGATCGAACGGCGTGTGTATGAACGATGCGCTCTTGGAAGGGCCGGACTTACTACAAAATCTCAACGGTATATTGTACCGCTTCCGTGAACGACCGGTCGCCGTAACAGCTGATATACGAGAGATGTTCTTAAGGGTGAGAATCCGACCCGACGATCGCATCGCACAACACTTTCTATGGCGCGGAAACGAACGGTCACGGCCACCCGACACTTACGTAATGACAGCTATGATATTTGGCGCTAAAAGCTCACCGTTTCTAGCACACAGCGTACGGAATAAGAACGCCGACGAAATGCGAGAATCGCACGCACTAGCGCACACAGCTATAACTAAGTGTCACTACATGGACGATTGGGTGCAAAGTTTTAGTGACGAAGAAACCGCGGCGCATACCATAAAGGAAGTAATTGAGGTTCACAAGAAGGCAGGATTCGAACTCGCGAGCTGGAGCTCGAACCGTCCTCAATTACTGGGGGGAGTGGGGCACGAGGAACACGCCACCACTCACAAGGAATTAGGAACCGGGTTGAACGAGTACGGAAAAACCTTAGGCATAAAATGGATCGCGTCTACAGACGAACTAGCATTCAATACGGAGATGCCCCGTATCCCGACCGAAGTAAAAACGGGAGTTAGAACGCCTACTAAGAGAGAGGCACTGGGGGCCGTAATGTCTATATTCGATCCATCGGGTCAGCTATCCCCTTACGTCATCTCTGCAAAAATGATACTGCAGAGCTTATGGAGACACAAAATGGGATGGGATGATCCCCTGCCACCGGAAGAAGCCGCCAGCTTCAACGAATGGATACGCGATATGGAGTACATCGAAAAACTGCGTATTCCGCGATGCTACAGTATAAGACTAGCCGTAGAAAGACAACTTCACATATTCGCAGACGCGAGTGAACAGGCATACGCAGCGGGAGCCTACTGGAGGTATTTGTACGACGATCAAAGAGTACACGTGACCTTAATCGCCGGAAAAGCGAAAGTAGCGCCTATGAAACCGCAAAGTATACCACGCATGGAATTACAGGCTAGCCTAATTGGTGCGAGATTAGCCGCTGAAATTATCCGCGAACATGAATTCACAGGCCGTGTCACATATTGGAGTGACTCGAAAACAACCTTGCACTGGATACGTAACGACTCAGCGCGCTATACGCCATACGTAGCACATCGCTTAGGTGAAATTGCGGAACTAACTAGGGTTAGCGAGTGGCGATGGGTGCCTACCGCGCATAATGTCGCCGACGACGCCACACGAACGGGCAGCACTCGCTTAAAAAACACCGATCGTTGGTTCACCGGTCCAAAATTCTTAAGAAAGTCAGAGGAATACTGGCCGCAAGAAGAGGTCAGCATAAAAGAAGAAGAAGAAGAAGAGGTCGAAGTGCTTACCGTACGAACGACGGATTCGACCCCGCTCATTGATGTCAGCCGATTTTCGTCATACGATCGTTTAATAAGGACCGTAGCGCGAGTACTAGCATTCTGCGATAAATGCAGAAAGGTCAAGAACGTGACCGATGTAGACCGCCTACGGCGTAGCGAGAAAATACTGCTACGACAAGCTCAGAAGGACTGTTTTACGAACGAGACGGCGAGATTGGAAGCCGGAAAAACAGTCGAACGAACGAGCCGCTTAGCGAAATTAGACCCTATGTACACGGAAGACGGGCTAATATGCTTGCGTGGAAGGATTAACGCCGCGCTAGTACCGGAGGAAATGAAGACACCGCCCGTGCTTGACGGAAGACATCCGCTGACAATGCTGCTCATTAGGCGCGAACATGAGAAAAATGGACACATAGGGCGCGAACACGTTGTGAACAACCTTAGACAGCGCTATTGGATTTTACACTTACGTCCGTCCGTTAGAAAAATGACGCGCGCATGTACGTGGTGTAGTATAAAACGAGCGACACCCGCGACACCGGTAAAGGGTGACCTACCGCGTGAAAGGCTGAGTGCGTACACCAGACCTTTTTCTAGGTGCGGTCTAGATGGTTTCGGTCCGATGTGGGTTGTGATAGGTCGCCGGCGCGAAAAACGATGGGGTTTATTGTTCACTTGCCTAGTCACGCGCGCCATCCACATTGAGATTCTAAGTAGTTTGAGTACAGACTCCGCCATTATGGCAATTAGACGGATGGCCGCGAGACGAGGCTTTCCCGCCGTGTTTTATAGTGATAACGGGACGAACTTTCATGGTAGTTCGGTCGAAATGCAAAAAGCTTATGACGAATGGTTACCCACCCTCCAAAATTATACGAACGGGAAAATGGCAAAATGGTTATTTACTAACCCCGGGGGGCCGAACGAAGGGGGGGCGTGGGAACGTATGATTAAAACGGTAAAATCGTCATTAGCCGTAACTTTAACAGAGCGCGCGCCGAAAGAAGAAGTGTTAGCTACCGCGCTCACCGAAATCGAATACACAGTCAACTCGCGACCGTTAACGCACGTATCTGTATGTGAAGACTATCCGGAAGCGCTAACCCCCAATCATTTGTTGTTAGGTACGGCCTTAGGCATGCCGTATGTCGGGGAATGCGACATCGCCGATAGACGAACGTGGCGAGGCGCACAAGCGATAGCGAACGCGTTTTGGTCTCGGTGGGTAAAAGAATACCTACCAACGTTAACACCCCGTGGTGATATAAGGAAAGACGCGCGGAACGTAAAAGAAGGTGACGTCGTTATTATTGCGGACGGGTTGTTGCCACGCGGCGTGTGGCCGCGCGGTTTAATTGAAAAAGTGCATACGGGACCAGACGGCGTAGTAAGGAGTGCAGACGTGCGTACGCGGGGTGGTATCTTCCGAAGGCCAGTGAGACGGCTTATCGTCCTCCCTCATCATGATGGCTGCGAAGGTCTACGCCGGGGGGAGAATGTTACGGACGAAACGAGCCCTCTCACTGCCCCGCCTGTAAATAGCTAGATACCTAATTATAAGATTCGATTTCGCCTTTTATTATTTGTAGAATTAAGTTGTTTAGATGTTAAGTGTATTAATAAAGAATATTAGTAGGCTAAGACATAGGGATATAAAGATATATGTCATTCATTCGTGTAACTTGTTAGCTAGTTGACGGCGCCAGTGCCGACCGCAGACTGAGAGAATATGCGCTCAGCGCCCTCTTTAATATTTATACTTGTAGAGCGAGACAACGATATATTCTGTACTACTCATGGCAAAAACTCGCTTTACTATATATATTGGCACGTTTTTTGCGATATCATGCATTCTTAACTGACTCTCGGAGTCAACCACATCTTTGTTTCATTCCTTGTTTCATGTACCAGCGAGAACAAATTGTTACATAGGATATACGAAGAAATTGTAACATAATTTGAAGAAAGAAATACAGTCCACCATTTGAGCTACATCGAAGCGTGTGTTTTATTGACCCATAGCGTAAGGACCCCCACAATTATATCATAATAAAATGTACGAGTACAAGTATCAGAAGGCAAATAAATAACGTAATGAACCCAAATTAGGTGACCTTATAAGTAACTGCTGTATCAAACACATAAATTATTATAAATGATAATGACACTGCTTGTTTCCTGTTTTAACCGCACAAAGACGTAATGTTTCTTTGATTTTGGACACGTAGGAAATTCATATACCATATGTTTTATAACATTATTCGGACTGAACGCTAATCTGATTGGACATTTATTAAAAAAAATAAGGATTAATAATAATAATGGTAAATCTTTATTCCAGGTAACAATAATATACAAAGCAGTAGTAGGTGCACTTACCTAGCACACTATCAGATCACACTAATTATATTAGTGTATCCGTAACCACGTGATTGAAATAATATTTTCAACACCCTTGCTCGTAAAGTGAGCTTTATTATATCGTAATTAGGGCCATAAACCGAATTATAACACCCTCGTGCATAATAATATTATACACTAGTGCGTAATAGAATTATCCCTACAAAGTTAAGTTAGTACCTAACTGCAAATAATATGCGAGTAAACAGAGCATTTTCAATTCAACCGGGTAATTTATCCCTACAAAGTTAAGTTAGTACCTAACTGCAAATTATATGCGAGTAAACAGGGTATTTTCAATTTAACCGGGTAATACAGATTTGTAACAACTAAGAGGTTTAAGGCTAAGCATATGTAATAAACCACCATACATTTGCCGCGCGCAAAAAAAAACTTATACAGCGCTATTTTCCATAATTTTCGTATGTTGTTTGTATCGCGTTTGTGCAATAGACATTTTTTTCCTCGCAAGGGTGTTGAAAAAGTACGTATGAAACTCGTGAGCAACTTGCTCATTATACACTCGGCTAATTTACGTCCTCGCCTACGGCTCGGGCTGCAACTCACAGCCGCCCCACTGGCATCTTCCGCCTATACGCACGGACCACAGGAAAACATTCCATTTTCGCAACAAAAAGTTGTGGATCTGATATTCAGTAAGGAGGCGATAGAGCTTAATATATTAGAGCATATTAGTAAATGAGAAGGTTAGCGCCATCAATGCGAAAGTTGGAGTATTTTTAAAAACACTTTAATCGTTTTTTAGCCTATCGTGATGTAACAAAACAAAAGTAGATGGGCATGTAGTGTTAAGAGGTAACCTCTGCCTATAACAGATGCAGTTCGTCACAAGCAGCGAACTGCACTGCGTCCCTGAGACACAAAGTTATAATTTCTCATGTGGCTGTAATTTCACCGGCACACATACCTTTCAAACCGTAACCCAGTAATGTCAATGTATGGTGTCAGTACTTCTTCGGAAGAACTCGCATAGAGTTCTACTGCTACTAAAAATATCAGTTCAGACAAAGGAGAATGTTCAAAGGCAGGTCCCCTATATGGCGGAGTGTCCTATTAAAATATTATGCTAAAATCGTTACATATTTTTTTGCTCTTCTCTCATTAACAGCGTATTTCTTTTCACCCTAGCATTAAAAGTTTTCTTAAACAGTACATTGTTTATAAATTATTTATTTCCTGTTATTTCAAAACTAGCAACCAAAGATAATATGCACTACATTTTTTTTATTTATTGGCAACTGGATACATAGTCCTTATGCCTCACTAAAAAGTTGCCAACTTAGAATTGCCAGTTATTTATAGTTCCCATTTTTCCAGAATCTTAGATCGATTCAAAATACATAGCTGTGATTGAATATATATCGACAGCGCAGGAACGATCCATACCGTAAGTATACTTATTGAATATACTATCGGTTGATAGTTTATGTATGTTTTTTATTTTATTTTTATAGCCTTTGACCACTATCTCACCTGATGGTAATTCATGATTTGGTCGAAGATGTTGTTCAGGCTAACCTAGTTTAGTAGCTAGCCAGTCGGGCATTCGCAAAATGCCCTACCACCATGCTGTAACGACTGCCATCTGAAGACAACACCGGGACCGACGGCTTAACGTGCCATACGAAGCGCGGAAGCTCTCAGTAGTTATGTCACTAGCGGTCAAGCATCTACGTCATGATTTATGACGTTGCTTAACTTAGCTGATCGATTAAGAACGGCTAAGCAAACTCCGCTACAAGTCCTTTAAGATGTATATTTATAGATGCCTGGTATTCAATACAATATGGCTTTCTGTTAGGTGTGCCACCGGGTTAGTAGCAAGGTGAACGTTAAAAATTCAGCGAGTATAAAATATAATAAAATAACGATTTAAAGCAGCCATATATAAAAGCATCAGTGATGGATGGTATAGCGTGGAAGCACGGCTGTCCTCACACTGCTCACACACTCTTACTTCACACACTCATGGTGTGCCTCGATTTAAAAAATGTTAACTGGCAACACTACTTATGTTTACGTGATACTGTCAAGAGTGTCAAGTCAATAACGAGCTGATAGCGTGAAAGAAAATAATCGTTTCTTTTGAAATGTCTATTCTGTTCCTAAATAGCATCAAGTTATACACTAAGCGGCAAAAAACACACGTGTTTTGCCGGTTACTGTACTGTACTGTACTTCCTGTACTGTGCTGATTAGTTTCCTGGATTAAATGTAAATGATTTAAGCAGATTCGCATTAGGATCTAATCAATACAAACAGGCAAAATCTTACAACTTGGAGCATGTGCGAAAAAATAGTACCATATTTATTGTTATATTGTCTAGAAAAAAGCAATGAATTAGAAGAGGATTGGGCATTAATATTAAATCTGAATAATTATTAAGGACCAGAATAAAGTTGTTAGTTGATACTACCTCCTAAACTATCAGGTTGCGGATTTTGATACTTATGGTATCATTCGATTTGTCTAAAAAGTATTATAGTCTTAATATCTAGATGATTGATAATTTTTGTAACTTAAAAATTAAATTACTCTTAAACCAGGGTAAAAATATGAAAAATGGCTATTGATCCTTAAATTAGACGTTTTTATAAACAAAATAAAAAGGACACTAAACTTTTTCAGGGGACCTAAGTCTTCTAGTGAAATGGGCATTCTCCTTTTAATCCGAATCTAGGTGACGGCCGTGCCATCACTATTCACTTATGACGGTTCAAAATCAACTAAACAGCAAAATTCTCACCAATGCTATCAGCCTCTGTAGCGAAAATGGTAACGCGACGATGAGGGTACAAAACACGCAGAGGCAAAAGTTTGTAGATCATTTCCCTTGAAGTTATAATAGTAGTCTATATAGCTTTAATCTTGCTTGCAGTTCCTTAGATGCACCATCGCCGTTTAACGTCAAATTCGATTGACAAACAATTTTATTATACCGTTGAGATAAGGTTGATTATGGAACGATTTGCGCATGTTTAACCGTGGTTTAATTTGATTCAATCCAGCCTTAGTCATTTTAAATATCTTGTGCTATTTATAACTGTACGTTTTATCTCCGGTCTATGGAATTTTACGACATTGGTGCATCGAGTGCAAAGTCAACAACAGGGCAACGGATTCATTCAACTCGACAAGTAGCATTTAAAGGTCACCCATGCATGCCCATGTACACCTGGATTGACATTATCATCCATTTAGCAATTTCACTATTCAAATATAAATCTAAACGTATCGTGATAAAGTCTACAATGCTACTGGCAAATACAGAAAAATCTATGATAATTGTTTAGTACACTTTTTGCAGCAATGAGGAAGACGTCATGACATGAAGTATCTTTTGACAAAGCTTCGGACCATTAATGTAAGGTTACGCTTTACCTTCCTAGTATTCTAGTAAGTGCTAGTTAAGTCGTGACCAGCTTTGCCTTGTAGACCTCAGCAAGACGACTATAGAAACTGCTTTTTTGTGCGTCATAGTAATCAGTAAACAATTTATGGAAGAGAAAATGGAAATTAAATTGTTTTGATCTTGATTTTACTAGAGTTACATTGTAAGTTTAGTAGGTGTGAATCATCATTGATCACTTGTCTGAAATTTAAAATTAACGTGTATTTGATCATTGGGCTTGCCTTCGTCTGATGCTGGTCGAAACAACATTAATTACTATCAGTCCTGTGGATTTTATTTCCTTTAGACTATAGGGGAAAACAAGCAAGTAGATATTTTGTATTTTGACTTTCAGAAAGCGTTTGATAGAGTCAACAATGACATCATACTGGAAAATATTAGTTCTATATAGGTCTTTCCTCAGATCTTTTTCGACTTATAACTGCTTAACTTCGTGACCGCAAGCAATACGCCCGCCTCGGTCTATATGAGTCACGACACTATCATATGGGTTCTGGAGTCCGTCAGGGTTCAATTCATGGACCTCTTCTAATTCTCTTGACTAACGATATTCTCTTGTTATTTTAAAGAATTTTATATACTGTCTATATGTTGATTAACTGAAACTATTCTATTAAATTAGGAAGCGAGGGAATGAATTACATAAAGTTGGAAAAGGACGTTGTCGCTGTATGAAAGTGGAGCGTTGATAAATAATGCAGTTGAATGCCTTAAAGTGGTCCCAATTTTAATATTCGAACGATGTGGACAAATACAGTTGAATTTCAGCCAATGTGGCTAACAGGTAGGATACGTTTCGATATATTGTTCTTGAAGCAAAACCAACTGGATGTAGCTGGTATTCGATCTTCCACTCTCATATTACTGGAGTCCTTTCGACGTATGGGATTCTTACTTCAAAATTCGAGATTTCAACATAGTCATCAAGCTTATCTTGTTTTTCCGACCACGAAGTAAGCTAGAGGTCATTGCTTGTGTATGGTACAACCACAAAAGGATGCACTATACTTTTATTATAAAAAGTGCAAAGATCCTTCCCAAGGTATCTTTATAAGCGCATATAAATTATCTTAGGGTATTATCCATTTATTTATACCTCTATATACGTTTCTTTTGGGTTCTTTAGGATATAATTCTTTTCAAGTTATAAGATCTTTCGTGCAGTTAGTATTAATGTGCAAAATTCTTCAAGAGAAAGTAGATACCCCTGACCTATGTCAAGCTGTGTTATCTGTATATGGCTGCAAACTACCATCGTCGGGACAGCAAATTTATGTTCTTTAGTGTCCTCTTTAAATAATGTCCCCACGCCAATGCCCCAACACCTCAAACCCTCACTGCACTCAATGCCCTTCTTGAAGACGGGCCTGAGTTGGGTTTGGATGCATGGTAGGAGATTATATGAATTATATGATTACTGAATGTCTAGCGCACACCTAGTGATAAAGCCAATGATTAAAAGTCGGCCAAGTGCGAATCAGACTCGCGCATGAAGGGTTCCGTACCAATAGCTATACAACATTAGACTTCATATTTTAACCGTTTTTTGTTTTAACGTGCGCGAGTCCGATTTGTACTTGGCCAACTTTTTGTATTTGTTGTTATAGCGGCAACAGAAATACATCATCTGTGTAAATTTCAACTTTCTAGCTATCACCGTTCTTGAGATACAGCCTGGTGATAGACGGACGGACGGACGGACAGCGAAGTCTCAGTAATAGGGTCCCGATTTTACCCTTTGGGTACGGAACCCTAAAATGGTGATTATAATAATAAAAAGTATCCAGGACCTACGCTTATTTATATTCTAAGTTTCATCAAAATTAGTATAGCGGTTTCGACTTTCAACTTTTTAAACTTTCGCATTTATATTATTAGGTGATTATTTTAAATTAACCGCTGAGAATCGGCTGTGAATATATTCACAAGATAATAATAAATTTCTATTGTTATAAATTAGATACCGACATAGAACATATAATAATACTATAACGTTTGTAACTAGGAAGTTCAAAGGAAACAACAAGTACTCCGCTACGTAGCTGTATTTCGATTGACAACCGCTCGCAAAATATTGGTTACCCTCTTTACTTAATTAATCTGTACTTAGCTCTAAACCACCCTACTCTAGTACACTACAAATACTACCATATGTCAGGGTTAATTTATTATATATTTAGATTTTTTATTTTATTACTAACGAGTTTTTGTAATTTGCTAATTAGCGTATTTTTTTTTTTTTATGCTCTATAGGCAAGCATTTGGCCGCTATCTCACCTGATGGAAAGTGATGATATGGCCGAAGATGTAGCATGCTTGCCTAGAAGATACCTATTCACTCTAGACTTGAAGGCTCCCAAATTATACTGTTCAGGACACAAAGACGCGGGCAATGAGTTCCACTCCTTCGCTGTACGGATGATAAATGTTGAAGCAACTAATTAAATAGTAATTGGTTTATCCATGTTCATAATGTAGATAAATAGATTACATCTCAGAATCAGATTATCCCGTAAAAATGTATAAATTACCGCATTTACTGCTAATTTACAATACAATCATGACCGATCACTAAATCTACGACGTACGTACTACGTTTTCTGAAAACGTAGCATGATATTTTTTTTTTATGTTTCATAGTTTAGCCTTTGACCACTATCTCACCTGATGGTAAGTGATGATGTGGTCGAAGATGTTGTTCAGGTTAACCTAGAAATTACTGGCTCTCAAGGGTAGCCGCCGGAACACACCGTTAGGTGCATGGCGACAGATTTTCAACTTGAGGGTGGTAGCTAGCCAGGCGGGCATTCGCAAAATGCCCTACCACTATGCTATAACGACTGCCATCCTAAGACAACAACCGGGACCGACGGCTTAACGTGCCCTCCGAAGCACGGAAGCGCTCAGTAGTATGTCACCACCGGTCACCCATCCAAGTCATGACCGAGGCGGACGTTGCTTAACTTTGCTGATCGATTCAGAACGGCCAAGCTAACTTCGCTACGAGCGCTTCAAAATGATATACTATACTAAGTTCTTACAAAAGAGTTCAATGATTGATGTTGTTATTGTTCTTTATCATTAAAAGATATCTTAATTACTTACTATATATATAAAAAAAACATGTAGGTAGTACTAAAATTGAATACATTTATAATTGTAGCACAAAGGTACGTGACCGATAAAAGAACAATTATCGTTTTAATTAAGAACACAGTTTTCATAATTTAAAAAAAATCGTAGTATTATATTATAATACAAAAACTCAGATAGGGTCATTATATTAACCTTTTATTACCATTTTCTGTCTTTCAAATTTTTTTTTATACTGAACTGGTTAGCACTTGACCACTAACTCACCTGATGTTAAGTGATGATACGGTGGATTGACGGCGGCTTGAGTAGAGTCACAGCTGAATGAATTATTAATAAAAGTGGGTGGGTACAATTAACATAAGTTAGTAGTTACTTCCATGTAGCAAACAAATAACACAAAATATGTACCATAGGGAGAGACTAGACTCAAACAACAAGGAGAATCCTAGTGTGGGAGCTAGTGTTCATATTTGTAGTTTAATACTACGATTCATTAATTTTATAATGTTCATTAATTATTAGTACCAATAAGTAGATTGTAACTAAAAAGTTCTGGCAAATAAACGATCTATACACATTACTACATGTACATTTCAGTTTCGCGAAAGAAACTAAAAAAAAATATCTTTCAATAATGCGATATAATTAATATATGAATTAACAGAACATGTTACATGTGATCCCGACTTCGACAGTGATTCCAATTAGAACACATGAAGATGGTTCATCTTCAAGAAGCGTCATTAGAAACAAATTCCTGTTATCTTCATGAAGTAATGATTATTCGGAGCTTACTGATATACGTACAATGGATTTTTTGTCGTCTACGATATGATGATGGGTGCTAGTGAGAATTCTGCAGAAGAAATAAATACTCAAAGTAGGTATGTACTTAAATATGTTGATTTTGTTTGTCCAATAACTTTTTACATACATCACATCACGCCTATTTTTCGTAGGGGTAAGCAGAGACCACAGATTTCCACTTGCTACTTGCGCTTTCGCTTCATCTACACTCATCAATCCTTTTATATATGAGCGTCGGTTATAACTTTTAGTGTCATCAAAAAGCATACTTTTACCGCTCCTGATATCTGATGAAGTTTTGAACCACCATCACATCAATATGTACTTACTTGAAACAATCCAGAAAAATCAGTGTTGCAACACTTGCAACTGAGCGCGCCACAGTTGTACAGACGAATAGAGTTCAAACGTCCAATTTGCTACGCCCACTTAAAACTTCCGTAATCTTTAAACCAAACATTGCTTAACGTATTGCATTGCATTAAACTAAAAATGGCTTAAACTCGAACCTAAAAGGATGTTGTAACTAACTGACAGATACGCAACGCAACAACTAGATACACTATTTATTTTAGCTTGCGTACATGGAGAGGAGTGACTGGTGAATTAATCGAAATATTCAAATCCTTTTTTTTATGCCTGATAGGTTAGCCTTTGACCACTATCTCACCTGATGGTAAGGATGATGTGGTCGAAGATGTTGTTCGGGCCTAGAATTACTGGCTCTCAAGGACTATTGCCGGAACACACCGTTAGGTGCTTGGCGACAGATTTTCACTTGAGGTTGGTAGCTAGCCAGGCAGGCATTCGCAAAATGCCCTACCACCATGCTATAACGACTGCCATCCTAAGACAACAACCGGGACCGACGGCTTAACGTGCCCTCCGAAGCACGGAAGCGCTCAGTAGTAATGACACCAGCGGTCACCCATCCAAGTCATGACTGAGGCGGACGTTGCTTAACTTTGCAGATTGGTTCGGAACGGCTAAGCAAACTTCGCTACGAGCGCTTCAAAATCCTCGAGAGATTATGCCTCACGACTTCAACTAGTACTGAAAACTGTACATATTCTATCAATATTTTTTTAATGGGGTAGGAGGACGAGCATGCCGCCACCTAGTGGTGCTCGTTATCGTTGCGTTGCTAGCCTTTCAGGAGGGAACGTGCTCTTTTCTGGAAATCACATAAGTTCTGAAATACTTCTGGTGGCAGCGGAAGTTATTGCTAAAGGTGGAAATACTTCAGGTGTACATTTCGAGGCAGAAAAAATATCTCTCGTAAGAATAAATCATCCTGCGTAATTAATTGTATTGCTTTACGAATAAAAGACCTTTTTTTTTAATTTCTATTTCGAGATGACAACGTACGTAAACACCTCGTAGATATAATCCTTATTTCGACGTAAGTTCGTTTGATTTTCGTACTCACCGGCAACGAGCTTCCGCTGACGGCTGCGACGTTCTCGCATGCTCATGTACTGAGTAACCGCCGGGTCGCCCGGATCCGGATAAAATTTATCCTGTGTTAATCAAGTATCTAAGTAACCCTCTACTACCTACCCAATTTCATCTAAAGTTAAGCTACGTGGAAGTTGGGAGTTAAGTGATAACAAACTGACACATTCACAAGCTTTCGCATTTATACTAAAGGGTTTTTCAACAAGAATTTTGTTTTCTAAAACACAATAAAAACTAATAATTTAGATGAAGATTATTCAAATTTTTATTGTATTACGAAGAGAAAAGTTGGGCAATTATGAATGTAAAATTATATCTGGCAAATGTCCACCACGAGCACGCTGACAGATGTCGATTCATTCATCAAAGTATTTGAATCACTTTTTGGATCACGCTATCGAGAAGTTTTTGAATCACAACTAAATGTTTAGCCTATTATTGGTGACGTGGATATCACTGACACGTGGTTTCAACAGGACGGTGCCACATGTCACACAGCTAATGAAACGATCAATTTATTGCAAATGAAATTTACCGATTGCATAATTTAATACAGCGGTTAAGTGGCCAGCCAGATCGTGTGATTTTACACCACTGGATTATTTTTTGTGGGGCTATGCTAAGGACAGAGTCTATACGGAGCCAATCGAATCGATTGCAGCCTTAAAACTCAAAATCCGTCATGTGATTAACGAAATAGACCCCCCATTTGCCTAGTAAAAGTGATTAAGAACTTTGATGAAAGAGTCGACATCTGTCAGCGTGCTCGTGGATATTTGCCAGATATCATTTTTAATTCGTAATTGCCGAACTTTTATCTGCGTAATACAACAAAAATTTGAATCATCTAAATTCTTTGTTTAGTTTATTTAGAAAACAAAGTTCTTGTTGAAAAACCCTTTATTAGTAGGAAGCAGAGCAGGATTCGGCCAGCATGAAGTTCTGTTGCATATTGTTCCAGACTGAAGGACTGTCCGTATTTTCAAGTCAATCTTGGTAAGTACGTGAGATTTTCGTGGAGCTAGCAATACAATGCAAAACCGAATGAGAAAAAAATATGCCTTGCCATACAAAGGTATTTGAAACTAAGGGAAATATGTTCTAAAGTCTACAGCGTTTCCTTCTTTTTTTATTCATAAAGCACAATCACAGAATAGATAATCAAATCAAGGAAGTGATAATAGCATTTTTTTTTGTAGCAATATAACACTTTGTGAACGAGTTCGTCCGGAATCGTACTGCCACTATACTTACAAGCACTATGGTTGCTTTTTGAAGGGTATGGGTGCCGGTGAAATTACAGGCACTTGAGCCGATAACTTTCCGTCTTAGGGTGACAGGCGCAGTGCAGTTCGCCACGTGTGAAGAAATGCTTCTAAAGACAGAGGACTAGCCTCGTGGTTTTTCCATCATTAAAAAAAGCAAAGCGGAAGAAGAAACAATGTCATGTTGAAACTACTCTAGTTAAACAAAATTATAACAGTAATATAAAACGGATATAGAACAGGCAAAAGAAAGCCTTCAACAAAACAAACCAATGTACCGTTTCATCGCCATGACCTGTTTGTCACATCGCTTGATAAGAAGATTTTATCAATTCACAGGGGCAAAGTCTACTTTCCAATTTCACCTTAATCATTGTGATATCGAAGAATTTAGGCGTTTTGAAAACAATTAAGCGTAATTATTGATAAAGATCTATGACTATTTTTATAATGTCATCGATAAAGACAATTTCGATTGACACGTTGTATGTTTTTGTATTAATTTTTATAAATAACTTTTACTTAAATTTTAAAAATACTTTATAGTTAAAACCACGCTTATATCAACTGACTATGCCTATGTTCAATCTATTCTTAAATATGCCATAACCATATGGGGTAACGGTGTACGTCATCACCGTTACCCCGAAAGCAAAATGCACAAAATTGAGATGTCAGAAGAGATCAATAAGAATAATAAATGGGCTTAGAAAGAGAACATCAGCTAAGAAATATTTTGTAATAACAAAATTATGACGGTGATATCACTTTGTTTTTAAATGTTTATTAGAGATAAACCAAGTAAAATATATTTATGTATATCTTAAGAAAATGGATACTCATAATTTTAACTTAAGAAATAAAGAGAAACTGCACGAACCAAGAGTTAAGCTTGCTAAAGTGCGAAAGCAAGGCCCCTACAATAAAATAAAAATTTATAATAAATTACCTACATCACTATCAAAATTACCATTGCCAAATTTTAAGACAAAATTAAAAATATTTTTCCAAAGCCACCCGTTCTATTATTTAAATGAATTTATGACTATGAAAATCAATTAATCCTCGTTTATCAATATACTGACTAGAAATTTTTAAGATGTAATTTTATTATTTAGAGACTGGACATCCTATTTTATCTGTTTATTCCTTTGTATTTAATTTTATATAAATGCGAATGTTATTAATGTAAATTAAGAAATTATGTATTACTAGCTTTCCGGGCGCGGCTCCGCCCGCGCGTATGTCGGTTATCGCGCTAAAACATTAACCTCTTTTTGCGCAGTTGGATAAAAACTATCCTATGTTTTTTCCCGGGTCTCAAACTATTTCCATACCAAATTTCATTCAAATCGGTCCAGGGTAGTTTTGGCGTGAAAGCGTAACAGACAGACAGACAGACAGAGTTACTTTCGCATTTATAATATTAGTACTGACTAGCTTTCCGGGCGCGGCTCCGCCCGCGCGTATGTCGGTTATCGCGCTAAAACATTAACCTCTTTTTGCGCAGTTGGATAAAAACTATCCTATGTTTTTTCCCGGGTCTCAAACTATTTCCATACCAAATTTCATTCCAATCGGTACAGTAGTTTTGGCGTGAAAGCGTAACAGACAGACAGACAGAGTTACTTTCGCATTTATAATATTAGTACTGATGATTAATGACGTACCTAGTATAACGTACTATTGTTATAAGGCGAATGAAGAATCTGAATCTAGTACGTTACAAAAAGACCGAAATAAGCTACCTAACCGTGTATGGAGTATTATGTAAGTATAACTGCATAAGTAGGTATCAAGTAAGTGGTAGTGCACCTGGGGTCCCGAGCTAGAATTTCACCCCCGAGGCGATTGTGGGGCAGCAGCACCTTCTGAGGAACTGCTATCTTACACTGCGATCCCCAAGACTCCTGCCAAGCGTGGGGATTATGGCAATCACTTCCGGGGATGGGAGAGGCTGTGGTCAGCAGTGAGCAATCCGGTTGATACAGTAAGTAAGTAGTTCTACTAATTTAAGATTGCTAGGTAGTTATATCAGAGCCAGGACCCCTCTATTATGACGGACGAATCATTGCTCAAGGAACACACTAAAATTTGTTTTATTACTTAATACTGAATAAAGCAACCTAATGCCACAGCTTGGCCAATTCTGACTAAGCTATTGCAAAGTGCCGTTATTACTTATCAGTTCATTCATTTCGATTATAACATAAACAACAAACCGCAAAACGAGATTCTGCTGTAACGTTTAAAATTATAATGTTTATTTGACATATTTCTAACAATAAACAGCCCAATGACCTCATAGCTCATAGTGTCATCTAAGAAACGTTTGATTCTAATCTTTAGAAAACAAAGCCAGGCATGAGGAAATGTTCGTTCCTTGAAATGAGGACACCGATAAAACAACCGTCACAGGTAGAGGAAAATCTTGAATTCTAAAAGGTTTATTGTACCGGAAGTCAGGTCAATGGCTGGTGACCTCGTTGTTGGAATAGGAACCGTATAAAAAAAAACAGCAAAAAAATAACAAATCTATGTGTATATTCTATATTACTCTTTGATAGTAGTGTTATTGGAAGGCCTCATAACAATATTCATAATTTCTTATAGCAACAATATTTCTTTGTAAACAGTCGAATTCTAATCAAATGAAAACGTCTCGTGGTGCCGTGTACTGTACTTTTGGCGCGCGTCCAACTATGAAGCTGACAAAAAGTCTGTTTACGTTCGAACAAAGGCCAATTTGCAGGAAAACATATCGGTCGAGACAAATACAGCGTTCTTCCTTGTTACATCTTCCGCGGGCCCACAAAGTCGATCGCGGCCGCCTGACTCATCGGCCGCTTCGCACAAAGCAACCGCGGCGACATAACGAAACAGAGGAAGCCAACAAGAAGACCACGAACGCGATGAGCTGTTGCGGTTTAATTTTGGAATGAGTTCGTACTCACGACTTAGCTTCTGGGAATGGAAGCTACAAAGACATTGTTACTAAAACCCATCCGTGACGTATCTATTCTTCTATGTCTTTTGTGTGTGATTTGTTTCAGATTTTTTTCGTTGCGTGACTAACCACGCTAATCTCTCTACAGATATCGATATAATATATGGTCTGTTTCTCTGATTGCTTCTAGACAGTTTGGCTTTCGACCAGCAGCGCAATGGAAGCGTAGTTAATTTTATCGCACGTTAGATATAAAAGGTAACTACGACAGATATTAAACGGCAAGTTGCAATAGGGCATACGAGTGAGCTTCAAGCTGATTATTTTAAACCCAGTAAAGAGGGCAACGCCGTTCACGTGTATTGCGTCACATTATATACGAGTTTCTTCACTGGTACATCTAGCTGGATATTAAACTTGTGGTGTTTTAAAACAAGACAGATCTATCTATCATGAATATAATCTTCATCAATATCAGGAGGTAAAAAAAGTTTTTTTTTTTTGTATGTTTGTTATGCGATTCTTCCGCACCAATCATGAAATGATTTTGATAATTATACCTTCCAGTTGGTTCCATCTAAATTTTATCAAAATCGTATCAAACAAATTATTGGAGTACAAAATTTTATGCCCAAGGCGGGAATCGAACCCGCGTCCTCCGATATCGCGTCGCATGCCTAATACCATCTCGGCCACCTGGGAATTGGCATATCTGGCGAAATATTGTGCTCCAATTGTATTACTTTAACTGTCATAGGGGACGGTGCGGTACAAGACGGATTCCCGCCTTGGGCATAAAATTTTGTACTACAATAATTTGTTTGATATGATTTTCGCTTAGCACGCCATAGTGCTTGTAATCATATTTAGAAATTTATCATAATCGGTTGAGTAGTTTTTAAATTATGGTCAATTAACTATAAAATGTATGCATACCTTTTTTTATGTAATTACTAGTGGCCCGCCCCGGCTTCGCACGGGTCATTGCGACTATAAATTGAGATGTAGGCTATCCTATCTCAGGATCAAATTGCACACGGTGTGAAAATCAAATTTAAAATCGGTTCAGTAGTTTAGGAGTCCAACGCGGCCAAACAACGTGACACGTAATTTTTATATATATAAGGATTACGGAACAAGCTCACAGGCATCACCAGTGACGAATTGCACTGCGCCCGTCACTGTGAGACAGAGTTGCTAAGTCTCATGTGCCTGTAACTTTACTGGCTACTACATTCTAAAAATGCCCTTCCAAAAATTACCAAAAAATGGAACCGACTTAAATATTTTTTTCACTCTTTTTAGTGCCCCTTGCTACTTACGGGATCGATTGTCATTCACTGTCAACGACTAATCATTTCATCAAGATAGGAAAATATTTTTCAGTTATTGATGTGTAACTCAAAAACGGCTCGACCGATTTTGATGATTTTTAAATGGGAACAAACGACAAGCATCAGCTTTCAAATAAAAAAGAAATATGAAAATCGGTTCACTCAGCCAAAATATCTTTGAGAACCACCTTCTTTTATGACAGTCGGTTAAAAAGTATGAAATAAATTTTTAGTGTTGCGGAAGTCGGTTCCGTTCTTTTAATTGGTACATTCTGTATTGGTTCGGGACGCGCGGTGTGCGAGTCCAACTCGCGATTGGCCGGTTTCATTTAACAAACAGCGGTGGAGCGGAACCTATGAAGTGTTGTTATCTTTTTTTTCCCAGTACCTACCACATGTACTTCCGATATAGATAATTTGCAGCTTACGAGGAAGCGCGATAAACATATATAACTATATATAACAAACGCGGGCGAAACCGCGGGTGGAAAAGTATATTAATGTTAACACAGTACTACTTGTGTAAGCATAGTATAATTACTGTAAAGTGCACCATGAGATGATTGCCTGTAAGAGATTGCTATAAGGCAGGCATGTAAAACTCTCCTGCGGGGTTCCGCAGGGGTCGGTGTTGGGACCGCTCCTGTGGAACATTGGCTACGACTGGGTGCTCCGCGGCACGTTTCCCGCAAGTATGCGGGTTGCGTGCTACGCGGATGACACCCTAGTCGTGGTCAAGGGGAGGGACCTCAGGGAGACGGTGCGGCGGGCCACGGTGGCCACGACACTCGTGGTCAGCCGCATACGTGCCCTGGGGCTGGAGGTCGCCCTCTCCAAGACCGAGGCCCTAATGTTCCATGGGCCTCGGGGGGGACCCCCTCCAGGAACGCGGATAGACCTGGACGGGGTCCTGGTCCGGGTTGGGACCCAGATGAGGTACCTGGGTCTCATCCTGGACGGGCGGTGGACTTTTGGGGCCCACTTCACTCAACTGGCCCCAAAAGTCATAGGCGCCGCTGCCGCCCTTGGGAGGCTGCTGCCCAACGTGGGCGGCCCGAACGCCACTTGTCGTCGCCTGTACTCCGGAGTGATCCGGAGTATGGCCTTGTACGGGGCACCTGTCTGGGTGGACGCCCTCGGTCGCGCCAATAAGGCCCTGCTGCGACGTCCGCAGCGGGTCATCGCGACGAGGGCGATACGCGGGTACCGGACGGTGTCCTGGACGGCGGGATGCGTGTTGGCCGGTGATCCCCCCTGGGAGCTCCAAGCGGAGATCCTCGCCGAAGTGTACCACTTCGTGGCGGCGAGGAGATCCCGCGGGGAGCCTCCAGCGTGGGAGGAGGTCACGCGCATGCGACGGCGGGCGCGGGTCGCCCTGTTGAGGCGGTGGACGGAGGACCTGGCTCCACCGGTCCCTGGACAGAGGACGGTGGATGCCATTCGCCCGGTCCTCCGGAGGTGGGTAGGGCGGCGATTCGGGTCGCTGACCTTCCGATTGGTGCAGGTGCTTTCCGGACACGGATGTTTCGGAAAGTACCTGCATCACATCGCGAGACGGGAGGCGACCCCCGCCTGTCACGAGTGTGGAGCGCTAGAAGACACGGCGCTCCACACGCTGGAGGAGTGCGCCGCATGGAGTCCCATGCGGCACACCCTCACAGCGGTCATTGGCGCAGATCTGTCGCTGCCGAGCGTGGTTAACGCTATGCTCGGCAGCGACGGATCGTGGCAGGCGGTGGTCTCATTCTGCGAAGCGGTGATGGCGCAGAAAGAGGCCGCGGAGCGGGCGAGGGAGGACGACGTCCTCGCGGACCCGCTCCGGCGTAGACGAACTGGGGGGAGGAGAAGGCGGTTCGGGCGCCTTCTCGCTCTTTCCTAGTGCTGTGCGGATCATCGGTGGAGAGTCGGGGGATTCTCCACTGGCTTGCACGATCTCACACGTCTGGGGGATGGCCCTAATGAGCCGGGTCATCCCTCCATTGGCCGGGGCCCGTCATCGGTGACGGGCCGGCCGCTGGGGCGAGATGGTGACTGCTAACGCTACCCCATTTCGCCCTACTAGGCGGCAGACTGCTCATCCCGGGTTTTTAGTGGGTAACCTCACTTACTACCCCCCCGAGGGGGTAGTAAGGCCCTTCAGGCGAGGACTCCCACATAACCACTGCGCTCCCCCCGGGGCGGGTGGTATCCATAAAGGATTTTCCCGGGTGGAAAAAAAAAAAAAAAAAAGGCATGTAAAACTCAGTCATTGGTGGGCCAAATGCATAAGGATCTTAAAGTCAGTGGGACGTAAAACCCAAACAATGAAAAATAATTTCATATGTATATATATATATTAGTAGAATATAGAGAGCATTATCAACCAGAATACGTACATTCACTGCTCGAAGTTGTTTGGAATCCCGATCAAATGAAAGGTTTGCTAATATCCCCATGCTTGGCAGGCGGGTTGGGGATCGCAGAATGCTCACCAGCGTTAATTGAGAGGACACTGCTGTCCATCCTACGGTAGTTCTGGATGCAGTTTCAGGACACCCAGTTTACCCAGGTCAGGAGGGGAATAGAGAGTAATACTATGATAGCAGGAAAATCTTTTTACAATCTATTATCACAATCTTTTCCCAGGAATTTGACATCTTTTGTCTTTAACTAAACTGCATCCAAGTGTGGTCAGTCGCGTCGCGATTTCGCCGGAGATTTGTTTCCTTTCATTAGGGAAAATAATTGCTCACATGACCCATCGCTCGCGCGCAACGGCAGCGTCAGCAGACAGCTTATAGGCTGGGAACGATCGCCACGCGTCTTGAATAGCGCGTTCTTGAAATATTATCACGACAATTATGGGCCGCATCAAGAGGCTATTCTTAAAATTGGATCGGCCGCAGGCAAATGCCCTGAGGGCCGCATGTTTGATATGTCTGCTATAAGGGATAAGGCCACGGATTGTAATATTAATGTAAGATTTTATTTGTAAATGATACAGATGCCAGACAGTGCTGTTGCTTTCCATGGATATATCCATGAATATTTCCGCCGAAGTTATTTCTGCAAACCACTTCGTCGACAGTTGGTAGTATATACTTGCCAATGCTGCTCTGTGTAGTTCTTTCGTCGAACCGTGCGGTCGGTAAATAATGGTATCGGTTAGAAAATTTTTCGTCCTATATTCCAGCGGTGAATGAATATATTCTATAAACGATTCTGTCGTACAAGGGTAAAAGGTATGGAGCTCGTAAATTCATCATATATATTTCCTGTGATATTTCAATAAAGAGCTCTATCTAATCTACTAAATCTGTTTAAAAATGTTCACTTACGAGGTATCGAATTATTATTAAATTCCCTCTTTTAAGCCTTACATATCGGTATCTAATTCATAACAATAGAAATTAATTGTTATCTTATGAATATATTCACAGTCGATCATCAGCAAAATAAAAAAACCAATACAACGGATTTAACAGTTGTATTGGTTTTATGTTTTATGGAGCTCTCAATTTATCATTCGGAATTTTGTTAAGATATACAAACTCTCTCCAGCTCTCTCGCTTGAGTAAAAAATTTGCTTCGCAAACACGATTTAATATGTTGTTTTCAATACAAAAAGAGTAGGTCGAACGACTAGAATTCCTCAACAAGACGGCGGCGACGATGCATTCAAAATAGTAAAATAAAAAGAAAACATACGACTCGACAGAATAGATCCAGTTATAAAGTCGAAATCGACGTAAAACGCAGTCAACGATTCTAAACACTCAATCAACCGAGAATAGAAAACAAAGTAAACAAAGTTGATTTCTCTCCATTTAGTTTTGGAGGAGTCGAGAATAGAGAACATTCTTGACTAGCGCCCGGCTGTTTCACCCGCGTAAATAATAATGGAAAGTGGTAATGGTGAAAAATATTCTATCCAGGACCTAATCTACCTATATTCTAGGTTTCATAGAAATAAATTTAGCGGTTCCAGCGCGAAGGTAAAACCATACACACACTACACACACATCCTCAGTCACTCACAAACATTCGCAATTATAATATTAGCACAGAATAATAAGGACCAGAAGGGTTTTTTTTTTATTCCTGATAGGTTAGCCTTTTGACCACTATCTCACCTGATGGTATGTGATGATGTGGTCAAAGATGTTGTTCAGGCTAACCTAGAATTACTGGCTCTCAAGGACAGCTGCCGGAACACACCGTTAAGTGCTTGACAGATTTTCAACTTGAGGGTGGTAGCATGCCAGGCGGGCATTCGCAAAATGCCCTACCATCATGCTATAACGACTGCCATCCTAAGACAACAACAACCGGGACCGACAGCTTAACGTGCCCTCCGAAGCACGGAAGCGCTCAATGGTAATGTCACCAGCGGTCACCCATCCAAGTCATGACCGCGACGGACGTTGCTTAAGTTTGCTGATCGGTTAAGAACAGCTAAGCAAACTTCGCTACGAGCGCTTCATACTCGTAACTATGCAAAGACATTCCAATAAATGAGCGCTCGCAAAGCACGGATTATTTCATATTTATATTCACCTACAGAGCGTCTCTCTTTCTATCGCATAGCCACGCATAGCTCTGATCTCTTCTGACGCGACACGCACCGTACAATAATCCCATCTAGACGGATATGCCGATGTACCTGTGGCTTTGTCCCTAAAGTGCGGAGTGTACCAGGCCTGATGTTGGTGTGAAGCATGTATGAAGTGTGGTTGATAACAATAGGAAATATGTATGCGTTTTATATTTCGTTATTCGAATCTTAATCGCCCTGATGTTAGGTACACACATCATACGACATAGACCAAACCTCACTTATCACATATTATATGTGAAAGTTTGTGAGAGCGTGTTACACATACACACTAATACTACTCCTCCACGCTGAAACGGCTGAACCAATTTGGATGATACTTGGAATATAGATAGTTCAGATCCTGAATTTAGGGGGCGATGCAGATCAAAAAGACGCTAGTAACGGAAAATAAAACAAACTATGAAACAAAATTCAATCTTAATACGCGCTGCGCGTGTCGCCTTCTACCTTTTGTTTGTGCAAATATCGCGAAAATTAGAGAAAATAATACTTTTCACGGATGCGGTTGTCTCCAATTTAACACGGGTACACAGCACGGGTTTGAAAAGGTCACATTTTAGTGTGAGTTAGTGAAAATTCGTAGTCGTTGATGTACAAAACCAAAAAATAGTTAGAAAACATCTGCATTTCAAAACTTTTAATCAAGCAGTTGTGAAAAAACTTTTAGCATGAATTTTTTATACAGGAACATTGAAATATTGTTGTACATAGTCTATGGGAAGAGGAGTTAAACTTCAAAGTGGCCAAAATCAGGGATTCGCCCACATTAATGCAGGATACCCGACTGAAACCGCGAGGCAAAACTAGTTAATTTATAATTGTACTTTAGTTTATAAAAGTGGGAAATATATATTTTTTCACGCGTCATTGTTAGTCGATACGCAAAATGACGTCACACGCAATATCATCGGATTTATCGCCATCGATAGTGATACTACATGTTTGTAAATAAAAAAAATGTGTTTACCTACATCCCTCATCTGAATAGCTATTGAAACAGCAAAAACTGTATTTAATTACATTAACACAAAAAGTAAACAAACAGAGAACGTGGCTTCTGACGTCATTTAATCTCTCTAGCCCGTGAAGAATAAAGGTGTTCAAACAGCTCAAACTGTATCATTTTTTTAAGTATTGATAATGCCATTCATTTGGGGACCAAATGGGTGGATCTTAAATATTATTTTTATCTTAACATGAACATTTTCAACATTGTTTTCAGCTCACAAACTCGGAATGGTATTGTTTCTCAATCAAAATCGAAGAAGTCAAAATCTGCGTGGAAAAGAGCTTTTTTCCGCCAGCGTGGCGAGGATTTTCGAAATTAGAACGTCTGTTAAAGTCCCAGATTAATGAGTTTGGTTTAAGGTTAGAGTGCTCCTATCGCTCTCCATACAAACGTAGTTCCGCCATATTAGAAATACTAAGGGCTCAAACACGGTGAAACTTTGCTTGCATGTCTTTGAGCTTAATATGTATGCTTTTGGTTTGCCAGATTTTCGTTAAATTAAGTATTTTCAAATATAATTCGAAGATTCGTTTTGTATTGCAATTATTATTTTGACTTTTAAAGATAAAATTAATAATAAATCGAAAAACTGGCAAACCAGAAGCATAGATATTAGGCTCAGCAACATGCGTACAAAATTTCACCGAGTTTGTACACTTTGTATTTAAAATACTACGACGAAACTAGAAGTACGAGTAAGCGCTCCACTCTTAAATATAACCCTCTACTCTACTAAAATACTCTAATTTTCTTGCATCTAGCATTTTCTCCGCTGGAGTGAGGTGAAAAATTGTGTGTTGCGCTCGGCAGCAAAGTTATTTTGCGTCTCGTGCTTACCTATGAAACCTTGGGTACGCTCAGGGTTCTATATTTGAACTCGCTTTACCCATATGATTCAAGCCTAGAACCTTTCCTTCCTCAGGTTCCAATAAAAGCACCCGCGCAAATTAACAGCTCTACAGCCTTGCATTACAAATATCTATTATAGTTTTACTATGTTATCATAATCAACAATGTATACAGTGAAATATAAAATGTATAAAATATGCATGCACAGTCCCCTTATTCTGATTTCTGTGTCAGGTTGGAGTGGCGGAGCAACATCGCCCACGTTCGTTGCCTGTGAGTAAACACAATGGGGTCAACGTCCTCGATCCTACTTTCCCTTCGGCATAATTAAAGTCCAACTGAAATTGCAGCAATCAACGTCACAGTTCACGCTTAGAACTGAATACATAACACATATACATAGTAATCGGTATTCTAGGAGTACGTGTAAGGCAAGCTTGCTTTTAAGAGACTCGGCGTTCTGAACAAGGCGAATCAGTACTTCACGGCTTTTAATATACAAAGTGCCTACACTTGTGGAACGGTGCGCCGAATTATTTACTACAACCCCTAGACTCCCTACAGCGAAGAGCCACTATAATTGTTGAGGATCCTGAACTAGCTGACACCTTGGAGTCACTTAGACATTCGAAGAGACATCGGTTCGCTATGTGTATGCTATCGATTGTACAATAGGGAATGGTCGGCCGAGCTCTTTGACCTTATTCTACCTAACTTTACCATCGCACGTCTCGACACCGTCTTAAAGCTCATCCTCACATTTTGCAGGCTTGGACGTACTGCGTCCGTTGCAAGCGGTCGTTTTTGCCGCATACCGTAAAAATGTGAAACGAACTTCCTTATTCGGTCTTTTCTCATAACTATCAAATGGGGGATTTTTAAAAAGGGGATTAAGTCAGTCAGCAACGCATTGACAGTGCTAATAGTATTGCAGATGTCTATAGGCGACGGATGCCGCTTACCATCAGACGGGCCGTAAGCTTGTTTGCCGCTCATCACATAAAATACGTGTTTTAGCGTAATCGCAGGGCATTAGTGCATTGTAGAGAAAACTTACTCGTATGTTATGACGTTATGGAACTAGCGACAGCAGACAGCTATCTTAGAGGGAATATCGCCAATCTTCGGTATAAGTATACGAGGATTGTTTTAATCTCTGGTATCAACAAAATATGATAGGTCTTTATCAACATAGATATCTAACGATGTTGTAGTATTTTAAATTAGGCTTGATATTTACTTTTACGAAATGTGACCTGAGGCAGATACTGTTGTTGCCAATGATAAAATCTAAACCAAAATTATACTGTTTTAATTTGACGGTGTATCCACAAACTAAAAACCAATATAGCTACTCTGCTACAGCTGATAATACATAGGTAGGTACTTGTGCTATTTCTTTGTCCAGTGCTGCTGTCGCATGATCAACGAGTTTTTCCTTTTCCATGACAAATTTAAAATTGCTTCTTAGTTTAACATTCTATAGATAGCTAAGGCCTTCCAAATTTTAACTTGATCCGATTTTTTTTTAGCTTATGATAGGCTAGCTTTTCGATCACAATCTCACCTGACGGTAAGTGAAGATATTGAGTGGAAAATATTGTTGCGGCTAACCTAGAAAGACTGGCTCTCAAGGATAGCTGCCGGAACCCACTGCTAGGTGCTTGGCGAACATCGAGAAAATAACACTTAGAGATGCAATAAGATTTGGTTTGTTCGAGATGAATTGATGCCAAACTCTGTATAACCTAAACGCGCTCTAATTGGCTAAGCCACCTCCATGCGGTAAACACCCGAGTCCCATAGTGACGGGACATGATGATGCCAATATAATCGATATCAATACGTCGTACAACATATGTAAGCTGATCGTATAATTTATTCCTCCGTGACGACCTATTTAGATAAAAGTGATATTTTCTCCCACTTGCGTTGGCAATAATACCTAAATAAGCAGATACCTCGCGCGGTATTTTGTATAAGTATAGCTGTTTTGTTATAATAAAATATAGAATAATGATATGGTTGTGTGGTTCCACAATTCTGCTTTATATATCTTTACTAAAATGATAAACATTTAAATACCCCTTTTAATATTTTATGTTTGCAATAACGCATGCTCTGCGGATTACATTACAAAATTACAATTAATATACGAGAGGAAAAATGGTATCCCGCACATGACTTAAATTTTTCCTCTCGTATATTTGTAATTTGGTAATTTATATATCTCCCTAACAAATTACTATTGGAGTATATTTCTTATATTTGAAGTACAAATTTCCGAATAGCCGAATAGTTTAGGCATCCGGCGCGAATGCCTAAACTATTCCGTCGGGAATCATACCCTCGTACGAGGGTTCGATTCCCATCCGGCACAAAACATTTTGTACTCTAATAATAATTTGTAAATGTGTTTTTTGCTCAGCACGCAATAGTGCTTGTTATCATATTTAGGAATATCTTAATGTATTATTGAAGGAAGCAGACTCCCATGACACAAGATTTTTTTCTTAGTGTGGGATCTGCATGTCATTTTACTGTCAAAAAATCAATACAATTTAGTGTACCGATTGTAATAAAGTTAAGAATAACAACATGTAACTGTATATTGTGAAATAAATTATTATTATTATAAACTCATATCAAACATATAAAACCCTCTTTACATCCAAGGCTAAATATATTTATGGGCCAGAGTTTATAATATTATTAATAAATTACCGTACTGTATAAGCACAACACTAGGAGAGGGCGCGGTTTACAGAAAGACAAGGATGACAATAGGTGAATGTAGTAAGTGGGAGTGAAATGCATTCATACGGGTCTATTAGATAGTCCAGTTTAACTTGACCTATTAAAATGAAGTAGATAAATTACGTAAATTGAATAATTTTACTTACTCGTGGAAGGTAATTTCATCTGTTTTATAATTAGATGTTTTGCTACTTTTCCCGCACTATTTAATGGAGCAGGTAGTCATTTTTATTGCACTGAGTGCCTACAATCGTCAAAAATAAAAATATTTTCAAATACGTACGTACGGATCAAGCTTCTGGTCGCGTACTGTTTATGTGCGCTCATGCTATGACTTATATGTGTTAGAAATCACACACCAGTTGCATGATCGGGTGAACCATCAATTCCCCTCTCGGGGGTTTAAATCTCGTTGTTGGCGAACGACTTTCTACTAGAAGGTTACTTTATATAGGTAAGGGTGACTTTCACCAATAAGGATTTAATTTTGCACGGTGTAAATTGCTCGCCTGGCTATTTAACTACCCTCAAGTAAACTAAAGAATACCTGTCACCAAGCACCTATCACTTATAGGCAGATGTTACCGCTACATGCCCTATATATGAGCCTAGCCTTCCATAAAAGAAATACCTCAACCAGTAATGGCATAGAATAAAAAAAATCTGTAAACACCCAGGTATTAAAATAGCTTGTGGCAAGTAGGTAAAATTAAAATACTGCGACATCGGCCGGTCCGCGCATCCGGCTACGATTCGTGCAGGTGTTTTTGTACTCATTATATTATGCAGTGTTTTCTAGAAGTTTTATATTTAACAATAACTAGTATTCATATTTTTACATTTCATCTTAATTAATGCATATTTTTTGGTTTCCGTATTAGAAAAACTGTCCGTCCGTCCGTCGTCTGTCCAACTTTCAAAGGGTAGGTATATATTACTGTATCTTTGGAACGGTAATATGTAACCACCTTTTCCAAATATACATGACTGGTAGAGTGGCGGATTGCCTAACAAATAATAATAACAAGAAAATGTGAAAAAATGACCCACTTTTTATCGTTTTTTAACCGACTTAAAAAAAGGAGCATGTTCTCAATTGCAACAACTGTATATTTTTATGTTTGGATAAGAAAAACGATACTGTACCAATCAGTAACCAACATTTCTGATATTACCCGTAAGGCAGCACAGCCGATTGGGTGGGGCACGTCTGTCGGATTTCAGATGATTACGGCAAAATTATCACACAAAGGACCCCGGGATCAAACCAGACAAAGGTGGCGGATATCTTGATTCGCACGACAAAGATTGGAGCGCTAAAGTCGAAGACAGGGATGTCTGGAAGGAGGAAGGGAGGCATTTGCCCAGTAGCGGGCCACTATAACTGGCTGATGCCAAAATCAGCAACTAAGTTAGCCTCATGCCTGGATCAAATAATAATACGTAAAGTACTAAGTGAGGGATCTTTAGTCAAGTGTGGTGAAGTGCTACTACTAGAGGAAGTGTCAGTATAAAATGAGCAGACTACTTAGAGCACATTATTTCCGCCGTTTGCTTTAAGGCATACTATGATGCTGGGCCTGGGCGTCAGTAATGGATGCTAGCCCGTCTTGCGTTGTCGATATCCGTACGTAATATAGTGTTGGAGGCTAGACAGTAATTGAGATATAAAGGTGTGCTGAAGAAGCGCAAAGGGGCGATTCCCAGATTTTAGGTCATTCGAAGGTGAACTCTTCAGAGGATCATTATTTGGATCCAGCAAAAATATATAATACGTCTCTTTTTGTAAATTTCCGCGTATTTCAGACAAACAAAAGGTCGTAGTCGTAGCTGCCACGTGCAGCGCGTGTTGCGAATGTTAAGATTGAAAATTATTTATTTATATTTTGTTTTCAGTTACAACCTCCTAATTGATATGCATCAGCCTCTACGAGACGAGTGGGATTGATTGACTTGAATAATTTGGTTACAGCCCACACAGACAAATTAGGGTAAATTATGCTATAGCCCACAGAACCAAATAGACAGTACAATAACATGGTATTCAAAACCAGTTTGATTTCATTCAAGTATTTGTTTTAATGTATTTCTTCTAAAAAAAACAACTGTTGTGATCCATTCGCCCCATCTAATGGCAGGTCAATCACCCCAGGTGAATCATGCCATATGAACAAACCCAAAGACGGAAAAAAATAAATGATCAAGACTTCAGTATGTTATATGTCAGTTTTGATTTGAGGATTAGGCATAACAAAGTCAGAATATTTAGAATTCGACTGACATAAAAAACACAATTTTCAGAAATAGCAGTAAATTGCTTCAGTGTGGTGGTGAGCACAGCTTGCAAACTCACAATCATTTTTTTTTATGTTATCGTGATGGAGCAAGCTATTGGATAGTCATAGATTTTATCATGAAATAATAATAAGATAGTTAGGGGTTAATGCCGAAAGATATAAAATTTCTAAGAACAAGTTTTTGGAAATTTTATTTCTTACCTCACTATATGGTGGTAGTAGCTATCTGACTGATTCACATGAGTTATCCCATATTATTTACTAATATGAGTGAAAACCATGTTAGTTTTTACAATAAAAAAATAGTGGTAGTACTTCCCTGGAAAAATTTGTTCACAAAGAGTTCTACTGCTATTAAAACATGGTATTAATGTATGTTATATGGCCCCGTGGGGTGCCAGGTTAGAATTGCACTTTCCCATATCATCCCATAGGGGTCGTAAGAGGCGACTAAGGGAACAATACTGGAAGGTGGGCCGCAGCGCCTTGTAAGAATGGCCAACTTTCACTGCAATCCCCAAGACGCCTGCCAAGCGTGGGTATAATGGCAAATACCCCTTAATAGAGGGGGCTGTGTTCAGGAGTGGACGATCCGGCTGTCACAGTATATTATCACAATTCTGGTTCCACTGTGTGGTAAGAAGAGGTAATTGACTAGCTTGAGCTTTACTGCATGGTGGCAGGGCATTAAGCAAATGTGCCTGCCAGACTAGTAACCCATCCTCATGTGGAAAATCTGTCAAAATGAACCAATTTGACATTGTATTATGACAGCTTTTCTGAGAGCCAAGGCCTGTTGCCCATCTTCAACCAAATATTTGCTTACCAATTGCTGAGCTTATTAGATATAATATAATATAGGTACATGTGTTATTATATGTAGCAGTCTTATTTTGAAAACTGCAACAAAAATTTTAGTTTTGACATGCTAATTAGAAAGCTATTTCCATTTTGTGCAGTATCACAAACTAATTACAGTCAAACTGTACTCAACTATTTAAAACACTTAGATCAATAACTTGAGCAAGAGTGTACCTATTTAAGTAATAATCTTCATCAGTTCAAAACGAGTATATGAACATGGTCTACTAGTCAGAAAGAGTCAATCATTGACAACTTCAAGGCAGGGTTGACCTCATTCATGGTACATTAGGCGCCAAGCATGGAGTGAATAGGAGAAATCTGTGTTTATTTGTTGGCATGCTATGTTATCAGCATACACTCAAAGAGTCAAGAACAGGAGGTCTGTCAACACAGACCTCTTGCTCTTGACTCTTTAATAATAAAATTAATGCTTATTGATCCAAATGGAACATGTTACAAAACTCGATGTAGCACTGTCTCTCATACTAGGAGTTTAACCTGTATAATGAGGTTTTGAGTACACTATTCAGATTTTGCAATAATGTACAATCGAGACGCATTTAAAATTCTTCTGGTTGGGCTACTTCAAATTTATGATGTCACATTGTCTTATTGGGAAATTTAGATGGAATTATGACTAAATAAATTTTTTTATACATTATAATTTTTTTTCTAGAATACTTTTTATATACTGGTTATTATTGAATAATTTATGAGTAACTAAATTTAAAAAACAATTAAATATTTATAGGATGTAGTATTAAAAATGGTTTGAAGATGAAAAGTTGGTGAGACACCAAGGGCACAAGTGTTGTATTTTAGAAAAACATAAATTTGCAGTAGAAATGGTAGACCCAATTTTTATGCTAATAATAAATACTGTGTACTGTTAAAATGAGCACTGTAAAAGCAACTAAATTAAAGCACTTTATTTAAAGGACATCAGATGACAGGGGTGACCCAAAACAAGATGGAGTGAAAATATCCGTCCCTAGGACCATACTGAACTAGAGTTCCAGAAGACCGAGCACAATGGTAAGCGCTGGAGGTGGCCTATGCCAAGAGGCACACTAAATTGCGACATATATTATAAAACTCTAAGAAAACTCATAAAAATAGAAAATTTTAATTGCATGTAACTAATAAAATTAAAGGGCTTTATTATTATTATATAAAGGATATAGTGATGAAAGCTAGAATTAGAATGGCACCCCTAGTACAATTGATGTGTGATGAGTGTAAAACAGACTTGCACACCAAAGTTGTTGGTCATACCAATGCAATATATTTGTTGTATGTATTTACCTTATTTGTTTTACGTTCAGTTTAAAATCATTAGTGCCAGTCTGAACCAAATTAGTTATTACTATTTGTTATTCTTTACATATTTAGTTGAGTTTAGGCTTAATAACATTGACAACATTGACCTCTATAAACAGTTCTCAGAAGGTGGTGAGATTGGAATCACAAAGATCTAACTACAACTTTTTTGGTCTTCTACATACTTGCAAGTAAATTCAGGGTGTAAATATATGTTTTTAAGTAACTATAAGCAACAAGTAACAATTTTGAGCAGATCGAACTGTAGTGATGTAGCTAGAAGTCAAAATTCTGCATGACAAAGAATTTCCAAATTTCATGTGCTAAGAGAAGAGTCAACTAACAGAATTAACCAGTAAGCCAATATTAAGTGGCAAGCTGATAAGATAGGCTTTATATATATTTGTGTTACAAATGGAACTAACGTTCATTGCATCGCATATCGCGAGATAAAAACGTGGAACGTGTAACTGTAATTGTACAGTTAGAAACTTATAACGATAGGGCAAAACAAAAGCAGTAATATTCATATAATTTATAAATGCAACATTTATAAATCAAAGGTAATTTAAACTTTTAAGAGACTTACTTTCAGTCTAGTTAGATTTCCATCTCGAGCAGCGTTGAAAACGGCTGTTTTGAAATCCATGATGGTTGTCTGCTACGCAAAATATCACTTCAAAATGTATCACTTTTAAAACACTTTCTTCGGAGTAATCATTGAATCGAAAAATCACTTTCACGTTGAAGTAACAATGCAAATCAGTTTTTTCAAAACACTTCGTCACTCAATCAAAGCCTCAAATCCAACAGCTGCACCGCGTACGGCGATCTGCCACTTCTGATTCTGTCTGACTCAGTGTGACCAGATTTAAATTGGACATTATGCTAGCTGCTCCCTTAAATTCTGCTAAATTCTGCTAAGTTTATTTTTGATTCTGCTAAAGTCTGCTACGTTTATTTTTGATTGATGCCAAAACATTGGTACTGAATGAAGTCCCAATTAAATGAATGATATGTACAAAAAAACAAATATTTTCTAAAATATTTATGATTGAGTAACACGAATGAACAATAACTCTATATGGTACATATGACATGTACTTCTAATTTTCTGTGGTGTCGATTTTAATAAACACAACCATCGAACTTTGGGAGTCTTAAAAATTCTGAGAATTCGCCTAAACTGTATTTAAAGGAAAACTGCCAGAACAATAAGAAGAAATCTTTCGTACATTATTTATGAATTGCAAAATTTTTAAATATATCTAGCACCACTACCTAAGTTGCTAATTCTTCTCCATCTTGCTAAATTTCTGCGTATATTATATAAAATTCTGCCAAAATCTGCTATATTTTTAGATCTGCGACACAATCTGCTAGATCCTAAATTGGAGATCAAATTATGCTAAAATCGCAGAATTCTGCTAAATCTGGTCACACCTGACTTCGGTCTGTCTGTAGCAGAGTGTAGCACAAAATCGAACAGATATTCCTAACCAAAGAGTATCAATCCTCTTTGCTCAAAACGGAGTCTGTAGTCTGCCTATTGCCAGTGCTGCCAACAATCTCGGCCAGCAGCGGAGCGATCACATAATATCTTCTGTAGCCACCGATTCGTGCGAAGAGAGTGCTCCAAATAGCAAGTGAGTGCGGCATGTAACAACTGTTGCATGAATGGGATACAGCGAGTGCGTCGTGTAACAGTTGTAACATAGTGAATGTCCAGCTTTATTTTCGATTTTTGGAATCCGGGTCCTTTTTTGAGGTTTGGAACGTTGCCCAATATGACAATAGACTAAAGCTAGTCGCCGTTTATCCATCCATTGCCCGTTCAAATGTGTCTGTGGAGTGAAGTTACGGAAAAAAAAGTTCCGTAATTACGCGAACATTTTGTTTATTTTTTTTTAATGTTTTTACATACAATCATTAAAATGACTTTATGTAATTTTTTGGTAGAAATGTGTATTATCTTCATGTTTAAAGTAAGCAACTGAAGGTTTTTCCTTAAAATTCAAGAATATTTACTATTTTCTTAAATATTTAGGTAGGTCGAGTTTGCCCGCCTCTATCATAATAATTTACTTTAACATATGTCGTAAATGTTTGTTTCGTATTTCTTGTTTATTTAGCTACCTTGGACATAAATTTTGTCCCATAGAACGTGACACAAGAGTCACAAGAGCCGATTGTTTACATTACGGCACGCGGAACATATGGTGTGGGCGGCGCCTGCAATTGATCATGTAATTGTCAAATGCTTTGGCGCCAAGTGCCGAGTGCGGCGTGCAACAATAGTTACACGCCTGACACCAGTCGTTACATACCTATGGACTGGCCATACCTACGAAATTAGCGTGCATACCTACAAAAATCGGGCACAGATGGCAGCCTTGTAGGGTTGTAACTGCGATAAACATGCGCAGCTGATATCGATAGAAACATCGACGTTCATGAATATGTTTTAATTTTTAGAGTAAGCCTCGTAAATGTAATGCAGCTGAAGTCATGAATTTTAAGTTGTGGATCTGTTTGTTCCTTGTTTTATCATAGCCTGTTCTTACACTGGTTCTCTTTCCCTTCAAACCAAAAGATGACAATGGATGCACCTCTGCTTTACAGCAGAAATAGGAAAGATGGGCTTCAGAAAAGAAGATTTCGTATAGTATAATCTTTCTAAAATTTCACATACACTAAAATATTATCCTTCAATTCAATCACACATTTACACATTCAATATCACATTTACTAAAATATTATCACTAAAATTTCACATTTACTAAAATATTATCACTAGATCTGCTCAAAAGTCCCAAAACAAGTCACCCCCTGGCAAAGAGCATAAAAGAGAACATTGGTAAGATTAAAGCTGAAGGTAGAAATATTAGCATGTTTTGGTTGAAGGCTCATGTGGGAACCGCTGGTAACCAGAGAGCTGACGAGCTTGCAAAATCAGCGGCACTCACGGATGCTTCTCAAGACTATGACAAAATCCCCCTCTCCTATGTCCAAAGAAAAATCCGTGAGGAATCTATCCGGAAATGGCAAGGTCGGTACGATACCTCAAGCACAGGTGCAGTCACGAAAAAGCTTCTACCGGATGTCACCAAGGCATACCAACTGACGCGGACAGTGAAACTGTCACCTCTTGTAGTACAAATGATGACAGGACACGGGGGAATATCCGAATATCTCCACAGGTTTAAGCTGAAAGACAGCCCAGGATGCGAGTGCGATCCAAACATCCCCGAGACGGTATGGCACATAATGTTAGAATGTCCCCGCTTTTCCGCTGCGAGACAGGACCTCGAAATCTTGCTCAACAAGAAACTGCTAGAATCTGATCTGCCCACCATCCTAGCAGATACAGATAGCAGACCACATTTCCTGTCTTTCGTTGAGAGGTCCTTCAAAACAGTGGTGAAAAGCAACTCGAATTTACCCCCCCGTTCTTGTAGCCCGCCTACCCTTCCTGCCCCAATCATAGCCCCACCCATCCTCGATCTAAAAACCACAAATATTTCCCAACTGTTGGCATGTGGAGAGCAAGAAGAGCCTGGGATTCACATCCGAGGCGTTGCTCTCTATATGGAAGGCAGTAAAGAAAGACTCGGAATAAGCTTCTGCCACGCTGGAGACAAGAGCCGCGTCCGATTATCACCTGGACTAGCTTGCCTGCTGGATGGGAGCAGCTTTAAAAAACCTTGAAGCGCAAAACGTACAACGCCATGCCAGTGAAGGTTGTCATGGGAACTCCATGTCGTTTGGTACGAATGAAAAACAGGACGGTCGTACTAATCGAGTGGACGGACAGGACACCTTTTGCTCAAGCATGTTCGTTGCTCTCAAGTATTTCAGAAAATGCCGACAGAGCCCGGGTGATCAGCGTAGACGCAATGGTAATATAACACCAAAAGGGAGAAGTCGCGGACCATCTTGGTTGCATTAAAGCCTCAGAACACCATGAGGTAGTTGTGTATGAAGACAGAGGAGAAAATCTTAGTTACCTCAATAAATCCATACACAACAATGCAACTGATTGTTGGGGACATCCGATCCCGAGTTCAGTTACCAAAAGTGTTTCAGAAAGGCTCCAAGAAAGAACAGAGGCAGAAAGAAGCCAGGAGTGTAGCCCAAAAAAGAGTAGTGGCCGTGTCGCCGCATTCCTGACAGCTTTCGGTACAGCAGTGGGAAGCTTATTGCGACACCCATCCCAACCCCGAAACCCAATGCCCACAAAACCACCACCCCGTGGCAAAGCACCATCAAAAGCTACCCGGACGAGAGCTGACATGGGACAGGTCAGTCCGCCTCGTTATATCCCGGCACAGGAATCAACAAGCCATGCATGCTAATATCTTCCTAGAGTTTTTAGCCATTATAAGGGCGACCAGAGAGGTCAACCACAGAAACTGCGAAACATCTTGCAGTCCTTCAGGCTTGAAAATGAAAACCTTTTAAAGGTGAGACTCGAAGAGGCAGAAGCCGCTATATACAACAATGACACATCCCAGGTCATCAAGAGGAAAATGTTAGGTCAGTATATGGCAGCATACAATGCAACAGGCGGATTTGTGTCCCTGGACGAGGTAGAAACGGAGCGACTAGGTAGGCCTAAATACGTGACACCACAAAATGACCCGATTGTGGTAACGGCCCAGTGCACCAAAATAATGTTAGATGACCGTATCCTCGAAATGGCGAAATCTATTTTGGGGGGATCGGAGATCGAAGCATTTTGGAAAGACTGGAAAGTACCGAAAATACAATGGGTAAATGGAGTTCCAGGATGTGGCAAAACAACTTGGGTGGTAAAGCAATTCGATGTGGACAAGGACATCATTATAACAACAACTACAGAAGCAGCGAAAGACCTGAGGGAGAAGCTTGCGCATCGAATTGGAGACTTAGTTAAAAACCAAGGTGCGCACGGCATATGCAAAAGCACATGGCTTCAGTCCTCGTAAATGGTTTTAAAAGAACTGAAAGCTACAGCCGCCTAACGGTGGATGAAGCTCTAATGAACCATTTCGGAGCCATAGTCATGGCTTCCAGGCTATCTGGAGTTGATGAACTTGTCCTCATCGGAGATGTCAATCAGCTGCCTTATATCGATAGAGAAAATCTCTTCGTATTAAGGTACAACCGCCCTAACCTGGTAACAAACATCACCCAGGAGTTGTTATGCACGCATCGGAACCCAATGGATGTCGCGTACGCACTGAGGGAAATATACTCTGGTATATATTCCTCAGCTTCCCGTATTAAGTCCCTTAAGCTTGAAAGGTACACAGGTACAAAAATCCCCAAATCCATCCCCAACACTTTATTCCTGGTTCACACCCAGGAAGAAAAGGAGACCCTAATAAGCCAGGGCTACGGAGAGGGAAGTGGATCACGCACCCTTACCATTCACGAAACGCAGGGACTGACATACGAGTCGGTCATCGCCATCAAGACCAAGAGCAGCATGAAGTTGCACGAGAGCGTCCCGCACGCCGTCGTTGCAATTTCACGGCATACTGGAACCTTCATATACTACGCAGATGACGAAAACGACGCCATAGGACGGTTCGTTAGGAAGGCGATGGTTGCGACACCAAAAGCCATCCATGATTATAACCTCAAAATTGCAATTAAAGATCGAAATAGCGCGGTAATGGAGGCCCAGTTTAAATGTGACGTGGGAGAATAACAAAATATGTAAATTTCTGTAGTTATATTATTTTATTGTAGTCCCAAATTATTTTTGTAATTGTAATCGTTGGCACGGGTATCCGGAGCGGTCATGCTCACAGAAAGGTGTTGTCTAGCGGCGGTGTTGTGTGTCGGGTCGCCATCTTCCCTCAAAAATGGTTGAGGAAGGCGATGGCTGGCACATGCGTCAACTCGTGAACGGGTGCCGCTAGAGGATACTGGTCTGCTCTGGATGCTGGTGCTAATGACTTTAACGGAAAAAAAAACTTTTAACACTGTTCCCCCTTGGAATGTTGCATGTTTCCTATTTCATATTTCTTGTTCACTAATAAATTATGTCATAGTTAAAAAAAGTCACGGACCCTGGAGTCTGTGGAGTGTAGATTTAAAATGAAAAAAAAAATATCATTATAATAAACTTCTCTCTGTGAAAATAAATATTCACAGAGAGAATTTTGAAATAAAGAAATTATACCTTAAAATATAAACTGTCTGTTATGTTCAATACAAACCTTTACCTTCCGCTTCGCATTTACACAGCTTTCTGCTACGATAAAATAATGTATTAACAATAAAATATGATCAAACCATCAAACCAGGCCCATAGAAACAGAAGTAGCTATGGGTGTATTGTATGATACTTACCAGGAGACGTATGACGCGACTGGCAATATTCAGTGAGGGCAAAAAACTTGGATCAAACGAAACAGGCTGATAGTTGGGGTTAAAGGCATTTTTTTTTTACGTTATGACCCCAAATATCACCCTGTTTCGTTTGATCTACGATTTTTGGCCTAACCTGTATATACATAAGCCTATCGCAGTCCACTGGACATAGATAATGGGCCATAAGCCAACGGGGTAGTAATAATAAATTATAACAGCCTTTAAATGTTCCACTGCAGGACAAAGGCCTCTTCTCACAGTAAATAAATAATACAATTTTGCTATCTTCCTACTTTCCGAACAAGTTAATTAGTGTAAACTAATAACAATTTTATGTAATAATGACATTTATTCATATCTGAACAAAATTAACTTTTTGAAATAGTTTCTATAAGAAAATATATCACTTTTTTTTTGTGCATTATAACGGAATCTTATATCAATATAGGCTTTTATTACGGATTGAATAAGCAACAGCCTGTGGTTGGTGTTATGCTCCATTTTGAGCGACAAGTATAAAATGTTTTCGCTGTCGTAATACTCCGTCAGAAACTTTAAAATGTATAAATAATAATTTCTGGTTTCCCATGGTTTGTCAGGTGAGGTTTAATTAAATTTTCAGTTTTCTTTATAATATTTACGACTCCGATAGATGCGTACTGACAGTCACCTCGAGACTTCTGGAAGATCAAGCTGTTATTGTTTTCTCCCCCAATTAGCATCTGGATCTGAAACATAGATAGTAAGTTATATAATACTAGCGGCCCGCTCCGGCTTCGCACGGGAAATTGCGACTATAAATTGAGATGTAAGCTATTCTATCTTTTAATTTAGAAATTGCACACGGTTTGCAAGTCCAATTTTAATTCGGTTCAGTAGTTTAGGAGTCCATCGCGGACAAACAAAGTGACACGTAATTTTTATATGTAAACATTATAAAGTTTAACAGTGTATACACTGTTAAACAAATAAAATATGTCCGAAGTCGCCTAAGTAATAAAATTATCATAATCGTTTTTACATCACACTGTTAACTAAAAAACCAGCCAAGTATTTGTCGGACTTCTTACATTGAGGGTGTCGTACCAAATAGCAAAAACAAGTTGGTTGTAATGGAAAAATAAGGTAATTTCAAAGAAAAAATCTATTTTAGAAATTCAGTACTAATCTACTTAACGAGCTCTAAACCACAATACCCCACTTGATGCGGTAGGTCAAAATTTTTTTTCGGTGCCCCTTTTATCTGTATCGGGATTCGGAGCCAACCTAAAAAACATTTGAAATATATTCTTTGCCTTTGTATGACTTTGGGTCAATAAGATGCTAATACTGTGAAAATTTGAAACATGCGGTTGGACCGTTTATTTGTAAAAACTGTGTGACAGTCGACGGACAGACAGACACGTGAGTGACAGCAATAGGGCTCCTTATGGACTCTTCGAGTAACCCTTAAAATAGATAAATCACAAACTATTTTGACTAAGTAGCTATTAATGTTCATTTGACTTTAGAATATGTGATTTTGTTGTATGTGAATACTCAGTTGGGTAATAAGAGAAAAAAAAAATAGGCCAAGTGCGAGTCAGACTCGCGCGTAGTATGGAACCATACCATTAGCTATACAACATTAGACTTCATATTTTACCCTTTTTTAATAACGTGCGCGAGTCCGACTCACATTTGGGCAACTTTTTATATTTGTTGTTATAGCCGCAACAGAAATACATCATCTGTGAAAAGTTCAACTGCTTAGCTATCACTTTTATTGAGATACAGCCTGGTGACAGACGGACGGACGGACGGACGGACAGTGAAGTCTCAGTAATAGGGTCCCTTTTTTACCCTTTGGGTACGGAACCCTAAAAACATAAAATAATAATATCAGCATTACTTGTAAAAAATCTAGTCAGTATACCTTTACAGATGGTACACTTTCAGTAATATTTTCTTCCAGGAACTCCAACTTCAGCGGACAAGTCGAATCCAGTGTATTTTGTTTTTCACGCAAAACAGCTTTGCTTATTTTATTGGGAATCTAAAACAATTCAAAATTTTCAATAATTAAAAATAAATACGCCTATCTTTAAAAACATCTAAGTAATATTTATAAAATGTATCCTTACCATTATACTTTAAGTAGGTTGTTGTAAGGAACAGGCAAATATTATTGCCTAGGCTTAAAAAAAAACAAAGTTGCATAATTCAATTTACATAATTATCTCATTAATTGAAATTTGAAATACTGTCAATACAAAAAGTATTTAACAAGATGTGTTGAAATTACTATGCTGTGCAATTTTTGTTAAAAAACATACCAGCATAGTCGATGTGGGCACTGCGCCATCGTGTAACCTTATCACATCGAGGGTTCTGTTAAAACAAGATTCGTCAAAGTGCATGGAGCAGACATGCCACATTTTATGTCTAGGGTTTGTATTTTCAGAACCAATAGCTTCTATCCAGTCCTTCTTTAAAATTTCGTTTCCAGAAAATCTGTGGATTAAAATAGCAATGTATTTTACACACTTTATCAATATTATCGATACATAACGACTGGTGTCAGGCGTGTAACTATTGTTGCACGCCGCACTCGGCACTTGGCGCCAAAGCATTTGACAGTTACATGATCAATTGCAGGCGCCGCCCACACCATATGTTCCGCGTGCCGTAATGTAAACAATCGGCTCTTGTTACTCTTGTGTCACGTTCTATGGGACAAAATTTATGTCCAAGGTAGCTAAATAAACAAGAAATACGAAACATAAACATTTACGACATATGTTAAAGTAAATTATTATGATAGAGGCGGGCAAACTCGACCTACCTAAATATTTAAGAAAATAGTAAATATTCTTGAATTTTAAGGAAAAACCTTCAGTTGCTTACTTTAAACATGAAGATAATACACATTTCTACCAAAAAATTACATAAAGTCATATTAATGATTGTATGTAAAAACATTAAAAAAAAATAAACAAAATGTTCGCGTAATTACGGAACTTTTTTTTCCGTAACTTCACTCCACAGACACATTTGAACGGGCAATGGATGGATAAACGGCGACTAGCTTTAGTCTATTGTCATATTGGGCAACGTTCCAAACCTCAAAAAAGGACCCGGATTCCAAAAATCGAAAATAAAGCTGGACATTCACTATGTTACAACTGTTACACGACGCACTCGCTGTATCCCATTCATGCAACAGTTGTTACATGCCGCACTCACTTGCTATTTGGAGCACTCTCTTCGCACGAATCGTTATCATATGCGAACTTCGAACATCACTAACCTCACATACCAATAATTATAGTAGATAAACAATGCAAGGAAATATTTAAAATAATAACATTGTATGCCCTACAAAACATGAATCAGGTTTCAAAAATATTCAAAAAGATCATCTTGTAACAATACATAACACGGAATTCTACAACATTCGACCATTCATCGACATTCGGATAAGTAAATACTTGTTACAAACCTGTGCAGAGTCAAATTAGGCTGATTAATGTTTTTTCTCACACCACATCGTTTTATACAAAACGAGGGCATGATTTTCGTATTGATGTCTAATCTGTGTTATCTAAATCACTAATTTCACGTCATTTATTTTATTAAAAAAAGGTAAAATCTATTAACTGTTATTTTACTGCCCCTGAATTACCTCAAATTAGGTATAAAGCATGGGAGTAATAAGTACTACGTTGTACGTAGTGTATATATAGTAATATATAGTAGTATTACTTCCATGGTATAAAGTTTGAGAGCTGTTGATAGAATTGATGACAGTATGCTTATGTCTTGGTTACGCGACATCCGGTCTCAGAGTGTAATACCTGGCGTAGTATATTATTGTATCATGCATGTGCCGAAACGTTAGCCGCCGACTAGGAGGAAGTATAATCATAGATACTTCCTCCTAGGCCGTAGAAAGAATATAGTAATAGAAGCGCTATGAGCGTATATCTAAGGGATAGCAATAGTTTATGACGTTGTTTATGGAAATGCCAGGTGAAAGATTTAACCATATTGATGGAGTAAAAAGCAGCACCAGATTTAATTATATTATGATAAACATGAATACCGGCCCGACCTATATAATAATAATAATAATACCTATATACCGATTATAACCTATCATCACATACTCAAGTTGTTGCCAATCTACAATTAATATAAAAAGTTATTAATTTTGGATTTTTATGATTGTTTATAGAATTTAAACTAAAGCTGTAAATATAATTTTACAACCGAAGATATGTTTTCCTTTTTGGCTTTCCTATTATAGTCTAAATATGGGAAATTATTACAATCACGTCAACTAAACAACACCCAGTAAACTGGAAGTATAGAACTTATAGGAATAAATAGTGTTGGAATTGATTTCGTTCTATAATAAGTTACATTATGTGTTGTCTTGCGAAAGCAATGAGATTCAAAATGTTCGGAGCATATTCGAGCATTCCGTACTTTGTACGTTACGTTTATTTTTGTCTCTGGTCAGCAAAATCCATATAATTATATGGTATTATTTATTTTTTAACTGGCAACATAGAAATAATATACGAAAGTTTTGACAGAATGTTTGATGTCGCACCATTGTATTATTACTAAAATTTGCGTATTCTCGAATAACCATAAATTTCTAGACAACATGCGAGTGAGAAATGCAGTTAATCTTTACACACCTTGCTGCCTAAACTTCTAGTAAATGATTTTGACCTGACTGTGACAGATTTTGACTGTTTCAGCACAGTCATGACTTAATTTACTATAATAAATAATCATTTTCAACACTTTTTATACTTGTTCTAAATAAACAAAATGTATGGAGTCAAAACATTAAAAATGTAAACCATTGTTAGTAATCTAAACAATGGTTTATATGTATTTTTAATGCTACAATAAACTTGGGCCGGAACAATAAAAATGGTTTAAAAATAAAAATGAATGTAAATCTGTTATTTTCCGTAGGGTAAGCTAAGTATAAACTGGTCGAATATATTATAGTTTTCGTGAGATAAATAAATAAATTAGTCTTTTTATGGGAAAACTACTTTCTGGGTAATAGTATCCCTAACTCGATGAAAACCCTAAAAATTAATGAAGATGCATGAAAATATTGGGGTCACGTGTAAGCCAAGACTATCTTCTCTAGTCGGTTAATACGAGAAAAGAATGGCAACATTCACATAGATTAAGTAGGGTAGGGGAACCGGTCCACCGGCCGGCATCTATCCATCGGCCATTCCTGATCCTCTTGCAGTATTATTTAGATATTAGCTAGCTATTGCAGGATAGGAACGAAAGTCTTGTAAATAATCTTTGATTGAATCGCCTGATACCCTAAAACATTATTCGGTTGGGTTACTATAACAAACTATCTAGCCGGAAGACTTAGTTCTGCTGCATATGCGGTGTGTAAGATAAGACAGTTAACAGACGTAGCTACTGCACGGCTAGTTTATTTCGCGTACTTCCACAGTATTATGTCGTATGGTGTATTGCTGTGGGGAGCTGCTGCTGAGATAGAGACAATTTTTATCTTACAAAAGCGTGCAATTCGAGCCATATATGAAATGGATCCTATGGAATCTCTAAGGGATCTTTTTAAAGAAATTGATATATTAACTTTACCGAGTCTGTATATATTTGAAAATATTATGTATGTTCGGAAAAAGTTGAGTAAATTTAAATTAAATAGGGACAACCACGATTACAACACTAGGAATAAATATAAAATAGCAGTACCAGGTTTAAGACTAGCAAAAACAAATTAAAGGTCCATTTTAGGTAATTGTGTGCGGTTTTATAATAAAATTCCCAAACATATTACAATGCTCACAGAAGGAAAATTCAAGTTGCATGTGAAAAATATTTTGATTAAGAAATCATACTACAAAGTTTGTGATTACTTAAACGACAAAGATGCTTGGAAAGTTCTGCCAAGCTACTACCTGTCACCTACGTAATATGAACAAATATTGTAATAATCGTATTATATTGTATATAACACATTGTTAAAAGATGTTTATTTTGATTTTACATTGTTAATAATTGTGTGTTGGGCTAGTAGGTTATTTTAAATGGATACTTACTACACATAAAAAATATTTTTTATATTAATTGTATGGATACCTTAATTTTAAAACAATATTAAATGTTCCGACCGAAAACTGGGTAGGTATTTGAGTATTGCATTATGAAGAATTTCCACTTGTTATATCTAACCAGGTTACAGAAAACCCTCAGAGTTACCCTGGTTGGATAAAGAAAGTACCTAAAGCACCCCGCAGGGTCTCTGGCTAGAATCGCTCGCCCTCATATCTGCATGTTGAGTCGTGAGAAGCGACGAAAGCGAAAAAACTAGCAGTACCTTCTGAAGAACTGCCATCTCTATCATCTACGATCCCAAGACACCAAGTGTGGAGACTATTTGGTTAGCCATGATCCCCATCTAATGGTAGACGTCTTTGTTCAACTCTGTACGCAATGGATGTTGTCGCTAAATATGCCAATCCTTCTGTACCCGTTTGATGCTTGATACTACACACATATTGATAGCAGCAATGCATGAAATTTTCCATCAGACTAAATGAGTCTCGTAAGGCTGCGTAAACTAAGCGATCATATTGGTGGATTCGCAGTCTTATAATAAACAACGTTTGGAACCGTATTTCGATTTCAGCCACTGGCAGAGCGGCACTACTGGTTAATACGTAGTTGTATCAAATTAGTTAAGAGCACCGTGGTAGTGGTAATACTGTAATTGCAGCCTGCAGTTACAGTCAACATCGTCATTCAGAATAACACCTCTTGAGTAAAAAAGAAAGGCATACAAATTGCGTGTACGGTACCAACTGCAGTATTAATTAATTCATGGTAGCAATAACTTTAAAAAGTTAATCAGATGAAAGATTTTTATAGTGTCTTTTTTAAGCAAATTAACTCGTCATTTTTACTAGTCACCCATCGGTTATAGTCTTTTTGATGTCATTTGTGCTACATTAAGAACAGGAATTGTGAGATCTTATCAAGAAGCTAACTCAAAAGAAGTCTAGTAAGTGATCAGTTCTATTTTGCTTACTTTTACGGCTATTGTAAGTGTTTGAGACTAAGTAATTTAAAAACCAAAATATCAAGTTTCTTATATATTTTTTTACTGGCAGCTGTTCTACTTTTTTAAGACAAAATATTATACTATATCTACTATACTGAAAGCATTTAGCCAACCTAAAGGGCATTGTAGGCTTTCATGTAGTCTAAATACTCCAGGCACCTACAACTAAGCATAATGAACTTTTTTTTATCTATTGTCGTTACTCGTATGTTAATACACTTTGCTGCCAAAATTATTATTGTACCCATATCTGCAAACATATCATATTTTACGAAATACTTACAACCAGGTCATTGAGATCAGGCCAAACAACAGGAGCATAAAAGGCGCACATAAACCAGGTTACTAATATGGCTGCTAATGTAGGCCCAAGCCCCGCAACCACCTAAAAACGAGATATATATTTTAATTTATCTTGTCTAAGCAACGGTCCTAATTAATTATCTGTCTCAGTGTCTTTAGGTTCTCAAGAAATATTATAAGATGTTTTACTACTAAAAACAATATTGAGATAACATTTGAAGGATTCACTTAATTAGCTAATAACCACAAACCTATATGCTATATCTAGAGCGATGTTAAGGTGGGTCTTTAAAATACTAAAATGCGAGGTTAATGTGGAAGTAAATGCATATCGAAAATTTCTTCCTCGCTAAGCATTGATTTACGCAACTTGTTCCTTCAAAACAGTAATTATATTTGGCTTTATTAATTTTTCTAAAAATACGGAAGCACTTGACGTTCCATTAAATATTAAATACGTAAATTACATTATATAGGGTACATATATCAATAAACAGCGCAGGGCTCAATCAATTGTGTAATTTTTCTATTGTCTTAAAGTTGAAGGTGCGACTAAATGGCCGAAAACTAGGTATTCTACCCTAGTCATCTTGCATCTGTTGGGAGCCAGTGACGACTAATAAAAGGGTATACGCGATAAGGATAAAAAATATTTATATCTGTCTCGCTTATTATTATTGCGGTTATGGTATGTGCATCCTTCTCTAATAATTAGTACAATTCGTTACGCCGATTCTATTACTATATTCTTTCTACGTCCTAGGCCGTCGACCGTTTTTTTTCTTTTATACCTGAGACGATAACTGGCATATACTTTCATATTCATATTCTTTTATTGGTGTTTTTCCATACACGTCAACATTTAACATATTTAATTTTAACCATAGAACAATATAATGAGTATATTATTATGTACTTATACATATATTTTAGTCTCATGAAAATCATAAAAATTCTAAAGAATCATTAAAATAATTCAATAATCAATTACTATGTCATAAACAATTCAATAATTAATAACAATGCCAATAATAAAAAATAAAATAATAATAATATCATAATATAAATAAATTCATCTAACAATTAATATAAAATAATATAAAAACAATTCATTAATAATTTAACCTACTTAGTTAAAAAAATTCGTCATATTATAGTAAGATGGTACAGCACTCACACAAGTATTCAATTACATGCCTATTATCTATAGGAATTTCGGCGGTCGCTATATCTATGTCATTTCGGCGAACGGCCTAATAGCGAAGAGCCTCGACCAACACCTCAAGAAGCTCTCGCTAGACGGTTGGATCAAGGGTCAGATGCAGAAGGCAGTGATACTCGACACGACACGCATTGTCCGAAGGTTCCTCTCTCTGCAGTCCTAACCGCTGGTAGCTTGGGCTTGCACCGTTGTCGGTGGCATCCTAGTTTTAAGTTTTTTTATAATATTATTTTTTTATTTATGAATGTTGAAAAAAAAATTAATAATGTTATAAAATAAATGACGATATTAATAATAAATCATTTATTACATATACATTAATCATTTTAAAATACAAAGGAGCCCCTGGTTCCTAAGTTAGGCTCAAGTTCTGTGGCATAGGTTCCAGGTCTCTTCTAGTCCGAACTAGTACAGAAATTATGCCCTAAGTTTAGTTACAAAAGAATACTAACTAAACTAAGCATATAATTTTCAATTTTTATAAAATATTGATATGATGTTGCGCCAATAGTATCAACGGTGCTAGGAGTATTGAACATTGGACCGATTTTCATAAGCACGCTCACGGCTGTTTGCAATACGAACAATTCAGATCAAATAAAATCTTGTATATGATGTCATTCACAGAAATGAATAGTATTTTATATCTCTATGATGTCATTAATCAATCTCAACCAATACAACGCCTCTTTTATATTTGAATGGGTATAATTTTTTCCTATACTTGAGAAGAAGAATTACAACTATTACAAGCCGTAAAATTACTATAACAGGTCTCACATCTTCACATTTCATTACGGTTAATCACAACGATTCAAACCAACACTGAAACCTTTGGGCAATCAATGTCGTCGACTGTAACTACCCGGCAACATATTCTGCCACCGATGCGTCGGTGAGTGCTGCTGCTGAACCAGCACCACAACCACGCACTCTCTTTTTAAGTGGTACTACATGGAAATGATAGAGATGATGCAGAAAATATCAGATATATTATTTGCACCATCGCTGAATCAAAAGATAAAATCAAGGACGCCTAATCTTCCATCGGGTTGAACAATGCCCTCCTCATTGAATGCCACAATTAACGGCTATGAGTCACTTGTAATCATTGGCTATCCACGACGTCTACGTGGTCGTTATTCCACTGAGTGAGGGGCCATCCAACTCTATGTCATCCAGTGTAATGTGTTAACCACAAGAGGTTATTTTTTCCCCCATCGGATCGTCACATGTAGCCTGCCCCTTAGCCACTTCAACTTGCGAAATTGGATTATTTGGCAAATTTCATGATTTTAGAGCGCAAGGAAACTCCAAGTATGGGTCTTTTCGTAACTCTTTTTGAAACTCGTTGAAGACTTTGGTTTTCAAGCTCTGCAGGATGTTCTACGAGAAGAATTCTAGGTTAAGCCTGTTAACACCTTCGACTACATCGTCACGTACCATCAGGTGAGATTGTGGTCGAAGGCTTAAATATCAGGAAAAAAAAATGTCGCGTAACTTTCGAAGCGCTCAAAGCGTAGTTTGCTTAACTATTCTTAACTGATCAGCTAAGTAAGGCAACGTCCGCTGCGGTCACGGCTTGGATGGGTAACCTGGCTAGCTACTACCCTTAAGTAGAAAATCTTTCACCAAGGACCTAACGGTGTGTTATGGAAGCTGTCCTTGTAAGAAGGTAATTGAAGGTTAGCCTGAACGACATCTTTGAACACTTCATCATTTACCATCAGGTTCGATTATTTCACACTTAGTGAAAGGCTGTCCTATATATATGTAAAAAAAAATATTTCCAAATGCGAGACATATTGATGATGATATCCATTTCTAATTTTAAACTCAATCGATCATTGAGTATTTATCGAATATATTTTTTTTATATGGTCACTAGTTCGTCGACTAAAAATGAATACGCTTTAAATATAGCTAGAGTCACGGAAAGTTTTTAAATTTTTAATTTACCTAAAATCCAACTTATAAATCCCGATTTGGATTCTATATATCTATACTTATAATAAAACTGTAACAGGTCCAATTCTGTACATGGCAGATATTTTGAAAAAAAAAATGTACAGTACTCTGTAGCTGATACTGATGCCGAAACTATATTTTTTTTTATTTTTGTCTGTCTGTCTGTCTGTCTGTCTGTCTGTATCCCGGCCGCGTATCACTCCAAAACTACTGAATGGATTTCAATGAAACTTAGCATGATTGGAGTTCATACTACAAGGTAGGATAATTTAGCTTTTTATCCCGAAATTCAGCATGGTTCCCTTGGGAGAGGGGAAGAAAGTCAAAATATACACTTAGTTGTCATTTATTAACGCGTAGTCCGATTTCAGACGTTCTTTTTAGGGTTCCGTACCCAAAGGGTAAAAACGGTCTGTCCCGCTGTCCGTCCGTCCGTCTGTCCGTCCATCCGTCCGTCTGTTTGTCACCAGGCTGTATCTCAAGAACGGTGATAGCTAGACAGTTGAAATTTTCACAGAAGATGTATTTCTGTTGCCGCTATAACAACAAATACAAAAAGTTGGCCAAGTGCGAGTTGGACTCGCTCACGTTAAAACAAAAAAAGGTTAAAATATGAAGTCTAATGTTGTATAGCTAATGGTACGGAACCCTTCGTGCGCGAGTCCGACTCGCACTTGGCCGATTTTTTTTGTTAGAATAGTGGTACTTTAAAATTTATCCCGTAAATATTTCAAAGTCATCGGGTTTGAAGTTCAGAAATAACAGACATCACAACCTAAATATTACGTTCCAAAAAACTTGACACCCAAAATGTACAGAAACCTTTCAACGTACGGCTCATCTTAAGCTGGCGTTTGCACTTTATCGTATAGGTATAATAGATAGGTCTGTAGTCGGACCTCTCCAAAAGACTGATTTTTCAAACGATAAAACACAGTTTTTTTATAACGATAAGCACAATTTCCCTACGTATATTTTTCATAACATGCAATGCTCTAATCAGTCTAATCTATACCTATAACAGAAAAAAAAACATTCACCACAATCAGTTTTTTAAACTACATAATTATCTTTCTTTTGACGGATACATTTCGGAGACTGCGCAATGAAAGTGCACAATGTAGTCTTAGGTTTTCACGATTGTTACACTTTGTAATTAAACAACTTTAAACGGTTTAAATCGCGTATATTTATCATTATTTTTGTCCCGACGTTTCAAACACTTTGTAGTGATCGTGGTCACGGGGTGACTGTCGGTACAAAAATAATGATAAATATACGTGATTTAATCCGTTTAAAGTTGGAATTGCACAACTTTAGTAGATTGTTATACAAGGGTCGAAAGGAATTGGTAACTTTCACCCGCGTTCAGCTCTCTACTTTTCATATCGAATTTAAAGAAAGTAAATGAAGTAGCTTTTCTAAAAATTATTCATTGATAAAATAACATACTTACTAAAAATTTATTGAGAGGTTTGAACTATTTGTGAAATTTTACGTTAAATTTTGTTTGGAATATTTACGGGCGGCTATAGCCCGTATAGGAATATCTCTGCTTTTCACTACTAATATAAGGAATAAAGATATAAATATAGTATGTTTTTTATATTATTTATTTTGATTTTAATAACATGAGCAGTATATTTTTAAAATTAATGCGGCTATAGTCCAAGTAGGAATCGATGACTTACATCCGTGTTGAACACTCTACTTTTCATTTCAAATATGAGGAGGGTAAAAAAATAGTAGTTTTTCTAAATATTTACTAAAAATAATAAACATGAGTAAAAGATACAAAGATACACTAGGAACAATGAAATTTAGGGAAAGTTTTAATTTTTTTTTTACCTACACTTTCTACCTTATATTTAGTTACTACCCTGCCAAACATAGCTGTTATTAATTGTTTTACAACAACAGAATATTTTACTACGAAAAATCTTAGACATATAACTTTGTTTACACCAATGTTTTTCCCGGCCTTAGGTGGGAAGGAGCGTCTCCTACCCGCTACTCAGATCAAACAAACACTACTTTCCGAGAATGAGAAATAAAAAAAAAATCGATCTACCGTCAAACAAACCGCCGTTTTAAAATCAAAATTCTAAAGGAACGCACAAGGTACTTTGCTTCAACATTTATTGTGCGAACCGGGAAAGAACTCTCTGAGTTACTTAACTACTGTCTTCTGGAAAATACAACCCGGGAGTTTTGAAATCCAAAGTAGAAAGCTCCATTCTGAGCTATGGTTTACTATAAGAGTGCTTCACCGCAGACCACAGTGTTGCTTAATATGAGATAAACAGTGCACAAATGTGAATAATTAGTGTGCAGGTACGGCAATCGCGAACGAAGTCGCGGGTACAGCTAGTATGTAAATATAATAATAAACATTTAATAAACCGTTTAGGTTAAATGCGCTACCCATGGATGTAATAACGTAGTACTTATTACTTCCATGGCGCTACCACCATGTTGAAATGACTGCCATTCTAAGATTACAACGGGGATCGGTCCCGAGAGCAGTTGAGTCCCCGAGGACTCAACTTCCCTCCGAAGCATGAAGCAATAGTAAAATATGCCACTATCTAGTAGCCACCCACCCAAACAGCTCTACCGCTTAACTCAGTTTATTGGTTACGAATGATTTATAAATTAATTCAGTCAAAAGAAAAATTGCCCAAAAAATGGAACCGACTTCGGCAAGTTATTTCACACTTTCGGGTGTTGAAATCGGTTCCATTTTTTGGTTAAAATTTGTTTTTCACTCTTTATAGTGACCCTATTGTTACAACCGGGATCGATTGTCATGCAGTGTCAACGACTATATCATCAAGATAGGTAAATATTTTTCAGTTATTAGAGTGTAACTCAAAAACTGTTGGACCGATTTTGATGAAATTGAAATGAGACCAAATGACAAGCATCAGCTTCCAAACGAAAAACGAATTTTCAAAATCAAAAGTTCTGAGGTAATAAACATAGAAAAAAAATACAGACGAAATCAGAACCTCCTCCTTTTTTTGGAAGTCGGTTAAAAAGTATCGGGAATGGATGATTTGTTTTCAAAGGTAAGTTTGTTGTTGTTACATTGGCTCAACTGTGTTCCATTTTGACGCAGAGTTTGTGTTGCATCTGTTATTTAGTTAAAATTCAGTGTTTGTTTAGTTCAATGTTATTATATCTAGTGTGTATTGCGAATTTCCTATTGGACAAAAATATCAAACAAAGAGTTTGTCTTCAGTTTTGCATCAACAATGGAATTTGGTATTCGGAGCATTCTAGCCCGCTGCCTAAGCCACGGGGCAGTGGTTACTTGTACAGAAATACCCCCATAAATTTCATTTTCTTGATTTATTATTATGAAGCAGTGATGGCTCAGTGGCATTGGCTATGGACTGTCCATCGCAGGTCCATGGTTCAAATCCCACCGCGGGCTTGAGCTTCACCGCATGGTGGAAGGGCATTTTGAGAATGGATATTGGATAGCAGCCACCCTCAAGTAGAAAATCTGTCCCCAAGCACCTAATTGTGTGTTCCGGCAGCTGTCTTTGAGAGCCAGTAATTCTAGGTTAAGCCTTTTAACACCTCTGACTACATCATCACTTACCATCAGTTGAGATGGTGGTCAAAAGCTTACCTATCAGTAATAAATAATGAAATAATCTTCTTATTGCTCTCACACGCTCACGAAAGCAGTTTTCTCCATTAATTTACGAAAATGTATCTTTTTCTCTATCGAAGTTGAATACCATGGTAAGGATGAGTATGCCTAGGTCAGGTTAATCTCAGTTCTCGAAAAATAGAAGCATTAGCAAATATCCCTTCGCCTCAAAATGTCAAACAGCTAAGACAATTTCTTGGGCTGGCTGGATATTTCTGCTGTTACATCAAGGATTATGCAAGAACAGAAAGCGTCCATTGTGCAATTAACAAGAAAGTAGGCTTTCACTGGGGAGCTGAAGAGGAGACGGTAGCATTAGTACACTTAGGATAGGTTTACGTTGGTTTATGCAATGTATTGGACTTGCCGTGTATAACACTCAAAGTTATATGGTTAGTAAATATTTCTATTCTATTCAAATTCAAATTCAAATTCAAATTCAAAATCATTTATTCAATTTAGGCGTCTACGACGCTCTTATGAAGGTCAATTACAAATTTTAATATTGAAATATTCTACATTGTACTGCCACGTTCAGCAAAAAAAGTTTATAGAGCCACTGCGAGAAGAACGGGCAAGAAACTCGGGGCCATTCTTTTAAACGTCTTTTTACAATGTGTTATAAACAATATAATACAATTATTACAATATTTGTTTAAATTACGTAGGAGACATGTGATGGCTTGGCAGAGGTGGAATTTTCCAAGCATTTTTGTCGTTTAAGTAATCACAAACTGTGTAGTAGGATTTCTTCATCAAAATATTTTTCACGTGCAATTTGAATTTTCCTTCTGTGAGCATTGTAATATGTTCGGGAATTTTATTATAAAACCGCACACAATTACCTAAAAAGGACCTTTTATTTGTCTTTGCTAATCTAAAACATGGTACCGTTAATTTATATTTGTTCCTAGTGTTGTAATGATGGTTGTCACTGTTTAATTTAAATTTACTCAAATTTAATTTTAATTTAAATTTACTCTTAATTCAAATCAAGACTTCACATTTCCATCATAATTTCAAACAAATGTTATTGGGCTTTAAATGGCTACCGTAAGCTGAAGTTATGATGGTTTACCTGCCCGGAGGCCGTATAATATGGCAATTGCCGTATTCGAAACAGATGTTTCGACTAACTCGTGTGATTGTGTAAATGCGACTATTCTATTCCAAGGGTTGTTTACTCAACCTACAGAGACTATCCATCCATTATACTTCTGGATCTATGGTTCAGTCTGGCTTACTCTTATAATCTATGTCAGTCAGCTCAGAGGAAAAAAAAATCAGCGTGCGTGGAGTGGATCGTTCATAATTTTCGCAATAATTTGTATATTCAATCATGATACAATGCTATAAAAATAATTTTAAGCCTTTTTTGTGTGTACTTTCATAGATATACATATATTGCTGTATTCAAAAGTGGTTATTGGAGGTATAATGACCGTAAATTCAAAAGTTTTGGAGCAAAGTTTGTGCTTATCATCGTTAGCGCGTAAGTCAGGCTCTGCGGTATTTAGAGCTTTATAGCAGCGGTGGACGCTAGCATATGAAATGGTGCTGATTGTGCCGGTTAACGGATCAAAAGAAAACTATATATGATATATTGTTGGTTATTTTCAATATTTTGTAAACATGTATCCAACTGCTACGCGGCACCCGCCGGCTGCCGTGAGGGTTCGTATGGTGTTTTATTTACATAGTTTATTTCTTAGTTAAAAGGAATTTGACGTTCCAAACTCTGTTTTTATCTTGCAGGGTCCACAACCCCCTGCGGGGCCAATCAAGTTTACAATAGCAGATACATTGGAGCGCATTAAAGAGGAGTTTAATTTCCTCCAAGCTCAGTATCACTCGTGAGTACCATTTTGTGTATTCTAAATTCTTATTTACATTTTTACCTACTAATTCTTTTTCATTATTTTCAGACTGAAATTGGAATGTGAGAAACTTGTCAGTGAGAAGACGGAAATGCAGAGGCATTACGTTATGGTAATTAAACTTTTATGACTGCCACAGATAAATAAAATGATTATATAGCCTCATATACTTGATTTGCATGCAAATATTGAATTGTGACTGTTGACATGAGCAAATATGATAAAAGAAAAAAACAAGAGTAGAGCTGGTAAAATATTTGCAGAAGCTGATTGTATTTAGTATGTAATAAGCTGATTGTCTTGATCTGGGCAGGCTGCCACATATCTTTCATTAAAGTTTAATACTGGATAGTCACATTTCAATTCCCACTCAAATATATTTTGATAGGTCATACATGTGTAGGTGTACACATGATTTTGATTATGTAACAATTTATCCCTACCAAAGCTTATTCTGTGTGAGAGGGATATGTTCTGCATTGATATTCTGCTTGGGGTCTATTATGCATTTCCCCCAACAACTACTTTAGCCGTACCAACTCTTCCAGAGTATGCAGTGGCGGATTTACACATCTGCTAAGTATAAGTTGTTAAATTTTTGCCTAATGTGTAATTTGGCATGGCAACCCCTCGAGACCTTCTCTATCGCATTGGTTCACATGCAGTGTGGCCGTTTATGATGTTATCAGTCCACCTAGTGGGAGGCCCAACAGCTCTAAGTCTGTTGGTGTAATGTAGTTACCACTCGAGAACCTTTCTTCCCTATCAATTATCAGTTTGTAGAGCAATGTGACCTGCCCATTGCCACTTCAACTTGCAAATTCTGAGAGCTATGTTGATAACTTTGGTACCTCAGCGAATTTCCAGATTTTATTGTGCAAAGATCCAAGCACAGCCATTTCCATAGCATGTTAAGGAACTGTGAGCTGATGACAAGGGCCACATACAATTAGGAACCACATCTCACTGTCATAAGTCATCACTGACAACACTCTGGTTGCTGACTTGGCTCTTCAGGCATTGCAGGTGATTTGACGAGAAGGTGTATATATAATTTCTAGAATGTTGCCCATCCAAGTTGGATTCTTCAGGTAGCCTTTTTGTCAAAGTTAGACTTACCAACAGTCTGTCCTAGGTAAAACAAATACTGGTACAGGTGCAACATAGACTTGAGACAGCATTTTTGTGTGTTCATTATGTGCATATTACAAAATTTCAATGGAGTATGACATATGCATGCAAGCAGGCACATCAGCATCTTGGTGCACGCCTATAGTCATCCATTTTAAGACCTACCTGCTGGGAAACTCCTGAGATTGCTGAGCATTGCACAGAGTTCCTTAAGTGACTCTGCGTAAGTACTATGTCAGTTGCAAAATGAAGGAGTGATTTATTCGCCAAAGATGTAAATGTTTAATTTTGGGATGAAATTAAAGAAATTTAAAATTATATAAGATATTTAGTTAAAATCTCGAGACGATATAGTCACATCTCTCCCAAAATACAAAAGTGCCACCGACCTTGATTCGAGGCTTCAATTCCTCAAACAATTTATGATAGGTGCACAGTCTAGCACAGCAGGTTTTGGGTCGAAAAAGAAAGTTGAGGATAAAGACATTGTAAAATCTTTTCTACAACAAGACGAAAATGATAACTATAAAGTGCATGCAATGAGCTTAGAAATGCAAAGCGAATGGCTAACCATAGGTGAATTTCGTATCCCACTGGCGTTAAAGTGGCGTACCGTGATATACGATTGGTCACCTGCCTTTTTTAAAAATTTATCTAAACGCGTTTCAGATGACCCTCCCAGACCAAAGTAACTTAGTAAGATGGGGGAAAGCCACCGAAAAGTCTTGCGGTATTTGTCGCGAGGTGATAGGTACAGCAAGGCACTTATTGGTAGGATGCAAGGTGCTCCTTGATAGGGGTCATTATTCACGTCGCCATGATAGAGTCCTCGAAATCATATGAGAAGCGGTGAGTCCCTCGGTAGCTAGAGCAAAAAAAGGTTTGACCACGAACAAACAACACGTCGATTTTGTAAAAGAAGGGTCATCTACAAAATCTAAATCCAAGTCTTACTCCATCTTAGGCGCATCTCCCGATTGGACTCTTGATGGACACATATGAAAAACACTACCAAATACCTAGGATGTTGGTGTTTCGTATTCCAGACCAGACATATTTCTATACTCAAAAAACGCATAGTACTTATAGAACTTACTGTGCTGTGGGAAACAAACATACCTAAGGACCACACATTAAAAACAAACAAATATTATGACCTAACAAACAAATTAACCAAAAACGGTTATGTGGTTAATTTATATGCTGTAGAAGTTGGAGCAAGGGGTATACCAGCAAAATCCCTATATAACCTATTTAAAGACCTTGGCCTGCCAAGAACAACCGTAACTTCCATCCTAGGACGTCTATCTAAGTCGGCATTAGTAGGATCTTACCAAATTTGGTTAGGTAGGGGAGGAGGCTTGAGTGGGAAGGGGAGCGTTGATGCATTGTAAAGAGGCCTCTTAACCCTGCACCTGGGTTGCAAGCCCCAGGCCCCTCAAGCCTCTTCCTCTGCAACACTATGGATCCGGCACCCGCACGGTGTTAAGTAATTTGTCTCTGTATCAGCCAAAGAGCTTAGAAGCATCCTCCAATGAGTTTGTGGTCAGATTCAGATAAATAACTTCTCCCTCTCTCACACTCATTGCAGTTGGACTGGTCTTGTGCTCTTGTCCTGTAGTTGCATCGACATGGTGGTGTTCATATACAAACACTTCAGTGTTTGCATATACATATGATATAGTGGGAAGGGTCTGAAATATATTTTATGCAATTTTATTCTCTTATGAAACACGGGCAGAGGCCGTTTACTGGTTTGGGGCTGCAGACTTGTGTTTTACCAAAGAATATAGAAGTTTGCAGTCGAAAAGATGTTTTGTTCTTACTATGAGAAGTCAGTAACTGTTTCAGAGAAACCTCTTGAGTTCATGAGACAGCTAGAACAATTTGGTCCCTATGTGCCACCCTAGGACCAGCTTACTTAACTTGTTGACACAATTAGGTTTAATTGTATTATGTGTGAGGAATCCTGAATCTTTGTAGTGATTCTTATTTCATAGTAGTTCTCCCAAACTCTGCTTGCAAGCCATCTGTAACTTAAGTTTTATCAAATTGAATCGTAAGACCCATTTCTAGAAATTCTTCATTCTTATGTACATTGCTAAATTTGGCAATTGGGCCTATAGCAAAAATCTTATGTAGCATAGTTTATCAATGATTTTGTGTCTTGTTTAACTGAGGAAAGACTTATTTCCATTGTTTTCTGTTCTATACATTAGTAAATAACTACTTAGTTGATCATAAGTTTTTTTTTTCAGTACTATGAAATGTCTTATGGCCTTAACGTGGAAATGCATAAACAGGTATGTAAAAGACTGGATCTTGGTATTTAAAGATACTAACATAAAATATGTAATATAAAATACTGTTTATTTGTTACAGACAGAAATAGCTAAAAGGCTGAGTGCTATAATTGGCCAAGTGTTGCCATTTTTGGCACAAGAGCATCAACAGCAGGTTGCATCAGCTGTAGAGCGAGCGAAACAAGTTACCATGTCTGAATTGAATGCTATTATTGGGGTAAGGTATTTGCCACTATACTTTATAGATGTTCTTATTACTATAAGGTCTAAAGGGATACATCTTTTTTACTGTACAAGTAAAGCTCATTTATATGATAGCTATCATATAAAAGGGCTTCACTTAACTTTTTAGTTTTTTATTAGATTTTTGTCTTTTTGCAATATCAAAACTATAAATCTTCATATGTTAGCTTGTGTAACACACTGGGTATACTTGTGTACAATCAGTTACTTTATTTTAAATAAAAACTACATTGAAATTTAGCTTCTTTGAAACTGAAGGATATAATAAATTAATTAACCTCCAGTTGTCTTGTTTTGATTCAAATTATAGCCTATTTGTGCCAAATATGGCACACTTGCTACAGGGTACTTGCTACTAGCACAACAAATTTTGGCACTTAAATTAAGTGGTCAGTAAATTATGCAACTTACAAAAAAACAAGCTGATAAAATTGCATGAACATAAATTCTCCATGTATATTTTTTTGTAAACCCCCTATTCTATGCTGCATGATAAGTATTTTTTTTATTTACTGCTTCATTACAGGTAAAGATAAGAAATGTTATCAGTATGTTTAGTTATGTCCGACATCACATGCATGAAAATAATATTAAATAATTAAACTCAATGAAAAGTGAACTATGTATATAAGGGGAAATTGATTCTTGCAACAAATGATGCTTGGTTACAATATGATTGTAACCCACAAACTATTTTGTTATGATCACAAATCAAAATAAAATACATATGTACTATCTATGACTAATCAATAACTTTTAGGAATGATGTGTACAATTAAGTATGAAGCTTATATTAAGAGCCCAAGCTATTTAGTATATATTTTTATTAATGAAATTATTGAAGAATACACAGGGATGTATTACATATGGAAAATTTCCAGCTGGATTTGGGCTTTCAATAGAATTTTTATGAGTGTTCTCAGTACAAATTTATGATATTCACAGCAGCAACAGCAACAAGGCCTCCAACAATTGCTCGTAAGTCCGTTGACACTATGCTTGGTGTATTATTTGTTGTGATTAACATTTTATTTGCATATACATAAGTGTTTAAATCCTATAAACCCAGTGTTTTTTCTGAGTACTATTTCAAAAGATGAAATAATACCTCAGAAAAGAGTACACTTTCTATGTGCCCTCTTACTCTTATCTTATCCCACCTCTGGAGTGAGGTTGGTTTAATTTTGTGAGTATGCACTTTAATCCTAACTTCACATTTCATTGTATGCCAGCACTATTTCTATGTGTAGTTTATTTAGCTTTGTGATCTAATTACATTTGTATGATACAATTGGAACATAACATCTCATACTGTTTTTTATTTTATTTTATGTAACAATTTATAAAGGGTATGATAATATATTTATCTTATTTTTAAAATATGACTATCACGTCTCTTCCCTTGGGCGCCGCGAGAACTGTCCTATAGTACCTGTAGAATTATAATTAATAATGATAAGTAATAGCTACAATCATTCTTTGTACTAATATAACATCAAATAATTACCTAGCCTCTAGTAAGGTGTGAACATTATGTCATAATTTTAATCAGCTTCGCCCCACCCGCCCCCTGGCACAACAGAATAGCATTTTGCAAAGGAACATTATCAGTGGATCCCACGAACTAATTTGCTAAACCTTGTTTCATATAAATTAACAATAAAAAATATTCAGAAAACTCAGGCTCATATTTACTTTAAGGCTTTCGCGACTTGAACACATATTTATAAGTATTTAACGGGACTTAATCACAATGCACACACTTGGTAGAAACGTCGAGGTAAATAAATTTATATATGTTTTATCGCGATTAAGTCCTGTTAAATACTTATAGTATGAACTCGGGCTCTGTCGAGCGAACCTCGATAGCCCAGAGAGTAAGGCACCCGGTGTGTAAAATCGGGGGACGTGGGTTCGATTTCTACTCAAATAAGTAAGATGGGGCAACTTACTAACTCCGAACCATTTAACTCCCAGTGACTAGCAGAATTGCGCCATTGCCATATAAGTGACGGGCTCATTCATGGGTAGATCACCAAGTACTTCAAAGGAGTCTGAGAATGGATATAGACTTATTAATATAGTCTAATTATATGATAGTAAATATTCCGTCCCTAAAATAAGCTATGGTATCTTAACATTATTACAAGAAAAGAAAACACTTTGTGTACATAATACGAGGGTGGATTGAAAAGTTCGCGGCCTCAGCAAGAAAACTATTTGTAATATAAACAAAAAACTTTTATTTTTCCACGTAATCTCCACTTAACTCAATGCACTTCTTCCATCTGGTTTCCAACGCCTGTATGCCAGTCATAAAAAAAGTTTCTTCAAGGCCTTCAAAAAAGTCACCCACTGCAGCTTCGACCTCATTTGATGAACATTTTTGACCTCCAAGGTGTTTTTTTAGGTTTGGGAATAAATGAAAGTCTGAAGGTGCCAAATCAGGGGAATAGGCGGGATGCGGCAGTAATTCAAAGCCACAATCGCGTATTTGAGCCATAGATTCAACAGACGTGTGAACGCGTGCATTATCCTGATGGAACAACACTTTCTTGCTGAGTAATCCTGGTCTTTTCGCTTTAATTGTTTCACGCAAACGACGTAAAAGGATGCAGTAATAAGCCGAGTTTATAGTTTCATCTTTTGCAAGGTAGTCCACCATGATGACATCCTTAGCATCCCAAAAAACTGACGCCATCACCTTGCCAGCTGACAAAATTGCTTCGGCTTTTTTTGGAGTCGGTTCATCAGGTTTTTTCCACTGCTTGGATTGCTGTTCTGACTCTGGGGTGTAGTGGTGTACCCAGGTTTCTTTTTCACGTTTTTTGTCACAAATCTGGCCAAAAAATCTTGTGGATCAGAGTCAAACATTTCCAAACAGTCGCGAGAAATCGTGAGCTGTATTCGTTTTTGTTCAACTGAATGCAATCTGGGTACCCACCGCGCAGAAACCCTAGAAAATCCAAGTTCATTGACTATGATGTTTTGTGTTCGTTCATACAAGATGCCAATAGTGTCTGTAATCTCCCTGATGGTCAATCTTCGATCTGCCAATATCAGATCACAGATTTTCCCGATGTTTTCTTCAGTCGTAGAAGTCGTAGGCCGACCGGAGCGAGGGTCATCTTCAATACTCTCTCGTCCGCGTTTAAATTCAGCAACCCACTTTTTCACAGTCGTATACGACGGAGCAGATTCCCCCAATGTTGTTGACATGTCTTCGTGAATCTCTTTTGGAGTTAGTTTTTTTTAAACAGGTATTTGATGACCGCACGTTGCTCAATTTTCTCCATTCTTTAAAAATGCTGCACTTAGGCTCACAAAATTCAGTCTAATTTAAAAACTGATAATGCTATTGCCATGGTCTAAGAAGTATATTATTATTATAATTAGAAGTATATTATTAAGTATATTGCGTAGTATATTATTGTACCATGGCTATTGCGATTAAATTTTACAATGTGATAACCAGAGAGTAAGCAAATCGAATGAGGTCAGTTACATTAAAATAGTTCAAGTATTTATGTGTTAGGCCGCGAACTTTTCAATCCACCCTCGTATGTCTTTGTTGTCTATTATTTTTGCAAGCTCATGAAGTGTTGCTTGTTTACATAATCCTACAGCGTATGCTTTGTTCTAGCAACAGATACACGCCTCGGGGCTATCACACGGCGTACCAGGGGCAGGGGGGCTGTTAGGTGCGGGGGGGCTGCTGTTCGCGCCGGGTGGAGGGCCCCTGCCTCCGCCTCACTTACCGCCGCCTGCTCATAAGGTAACTAGCCAGCCAAAAAACGGTGGCTAGCATTGAATTTGTTTATACAGCTACTCTCTCCTAAGCTCATCATTTCTCATACCTCATCCAACTTGTAAGTCTTGTAACTTGGTAGAGTTGGTACAATATCTAATTTTCTTAAACCCAAAGTAACCATATTGTGTAGATAGTTTTAGACTTCGCTTTTCAGCAACACTCCTTGCGGATCCTCCTTGGTAGTGCTATATTTCGTTTATTAATGCGTTTAGTAAAAAAACCTGTTATCTGACAAGTAGCCATATCCTACTAGACGTCAACATGAAGTGGCATGCTGCTTATTAATTTTCTCTTTTATGATAGTTCAGTGGGAGGATATGAGGCAGACCTGGATTCTTAAGCCAGGACTATTCTAGCATCAGTTCCTGCATAAACAATATATGCCGTATTTGCTTGTTCACGACAATGATCCTCTCCAGCAGCAGGTATAGAGAGCAGATTATTCGAAAATGGTGTTTTAAACCGTATTAGGGGTGGTAACGAAAAAAATGTGCTCTAATATTTATAGTTTGTAAATGTGATTTTTGCTTAGTTCGCGATAGTTCTTTTAAGCATATTTTGTAAATAAAGAAAGAGCGACATCATTACGAGATTTAAGTGATTCAACAAACGCACCGTCCCTTATGACGATTACAAATAATAAAGTTTGTGTACAAGATTCGGTTACAAGGAGCATGTTACGGTGGCGTTTAGGTACCAGGAGATTTATAGAGGGACGCGGGTTCGGTTCCAGCCGGGGACAAAAATTTCGTGCTCTAATAATTTGTAAATGTCATAAATGTAGGTAAATCTAAATATATTCTGCTCAAAAATTGAAGTAATGGCTTATCAGCTCTTTTCAGTCCCATTTATATTACTTTCAGGTAGAATTGCCTCCACCAGCAGACATAAAACCGCCAGTGCTGCCTGGCGGACCAGCGCCCAACTCCCACATGTCTGGCCAGCCGCCCCCGAGGGACCACGACCGAATAGCAGCTTCCAGAGAATTGCAACAGGTATGTGTAAAAGGAATAATGATACAATAGAGTAGTACTCTATTGTATCGTCAGGCACACATTGGAAGATATTTTCATAAAAAACTAAGAAGGAGTGTGTCATAAAATCTTAATAAAGGTAATGTCAAGCTGTAACCTCTGCCTATAATAGATGCAGTTCGTCACTTCAATTTTTAACACATAAACTTGTCAAGTCTCATGTTCCTAAATTTAACCAGCACACCGTTCGAACACAGCGATGCGAACATTCCTGTTTGACGGTAGAAATAAGTATGGTGGCATCACTACCCTAGGCAAACTCGCACATAGAGTCCTACTGCTATTCTCTGCTGTTATGATACAAAAGCAACCAGTCTTATTAAATAACAGCTGAATATTAGCATTAAATTTTTTGTGAGTTTATTAATGTGAGAAATGTTTAAAAGTCAGCAATGCAAAATTTCATAAATATAAAAAATTATAATAATAATAAATATTTGTATAGTATTGAATTAATATTTTAGAATTACATTAAAATATTTAAAAAAAAATTACACCCACTTCGTCTTAGCAGGAATCGCGTTTCAATTCTGTGTGAAGCATCCTCAGAAGCTCTTGACTCTTCAAGCGTACGATTCAAGTCAAGACCTCCTTAGGATGCTTTGTTTCGATGAAGAAATAAAAATACACACTAGTGATGCGTGACTGCGAACGAAAACAGATTTCGAAATATCATTCATTACTAATTTCGTCGTTCGACTAAGAAATTAGTCGTATACTAATTCCATTTTCGAATAATCCGAATAATATCTCTCGAACGATTTCATTCACACCAAAAACTGTCGTGAAGTAGAAGCAGGTAACTAACATTTTTAGTATTTACATATACATTCGAGATTTTTTTGTAATATCCATATATGTATATTTTTTTGGTAAGCTAGAACAAATTGGGCATAGTTTTCTTTTGGTGGTAGTTGAAAACAGGCTAACAAATTGTTTATAAATTCGATAAAAATACACCTGTTTTTTTATGCAGTCGTGATGGAACAAGCACGAGGTCCACCTTGTGTTAAGCGGACTAACCTCTGCCTATAACAGATGCAGTTCGTCACAAGTAACGAGCTGCACTACACCCATCATCCTGACACAAACAGTTGTTTAGTCTCATGTGGTTGTAATGTTACCGGCACCCATACCCTTCAAACCGGAACACAGTAATGCGAACATTAATGCTTGGCGGTAGATATAGGTATGGTGGCAGTACTTCCCTGGACGAACTCGCAGCTGAGCTTCCATCATATCTAGCCCAGAGTAACATTCTGATAAATATTGTTTTTTTTATATTAATGTAGGTAACATTATGATTTTGTTATAATTAAATTAATATAATTTTTCACCCGGATCCCTGTTTAAAATTTATCAGTCACGTCAGGATTAAAAACAAAATGGCTGATACTCCTTTTCTGTTAACGGCATAAAGCACGCTTGCTCGTTTCCGTTCGGTGAAGTCGGCAAAATTCGCTCAACGCATCTATTTCATTCGAACAGTCGAGCGCGAGTCGCGAGGCGACTTGAGTACCTACCTACTAATGAATCTTTCGTCCTCGAAACATCATTCGCTTTCGGTCGTACGTTGAAAACTGTTCGAACAATATCTGAGCCAGTCGAATTGTTCGAATGATATACCTTTTCGAACGATTAGTATTAGTATCATTCGCAGTCGCGCATCGCTAATACACACTAAACTAGTAACTTAGATAAGAGAAAAAAATAACGTGATAAGGTTTATCTATTTTATTATTATATTTTTTACGGATACAAAAATAAGCTAGATATTTTCGTTACAAGAATAAGCTAGAGAGTCAGCTTTGCCCTTGGGGTTTTCTGTCTAGATTCTATAATGTCTCACTCACTCCCCATCTGTAATGTACCCGTGGGTTTCGTAAGAGGCGACTAAGGGTAACACACCAGTAGGCGGGCAGCGGCGCTTTCTGAGGGACTGATATCTCACACTGCTATCCCCAAGACGCCTGCTAAGCGTGGGGATTTTGGCAAACTCCTCCATAGTGGGGGAGACTGTGTTCAGCAGTGGACAATCCGGGTGATACAGTACAGTTTGCAATTTTATACCATAGAGATAATTTTAAAGAAACATGTTTTGGAATCAACTTCGACCAAGTAACATAATATATTGTTTTTTATTGCTGCAAACTAAATACATTTTGCTAAAAATCTGTTCAAGTAAAACAATTGAACTCAAGACCCTGCCTGCCAGATTTTCTATTTGATTTTGAATCCACAACGAAAGTAACCTAATAGTTGGCTGCAGCATTTGGACTGCCCGTGAGTCTGGTGAGGTGATGAGTAGGTTGTCTAAATGCTTTAATTTTAGAAGGTGTATTGTTGTATCTACTTCGTAGTATTTTGTTATAAATGACATACCGCCGGTAATAAAAAAATCTAATATATATTGTTCACAGAGAAGATCAGTATCGCCACATGAGCGCGAACAAAAGTACCGTCCCCGATCGCCCGTAGAACCAGAAGCGTTGGACGTGAAACGGCGTAAAGAAGAAAAGGTACGTAAGCATACAACAAGAGGGAAAATTTAAATTCGAACCCACAACCATGTTTTTTTAATGTATTATATTATTAATGAATCGAGAATATTACATAATATTTCCAAATCATTCCCCCCACCTCAACTCGTAATAAGAAATTTGTTTCGATCTTGTAATAAGATAAAGCTAGCATTCGGTAATGTTGTGTACCCGAAAAAGTGTGTTAAATGCTTACAAAGGTAAACACGTAATGTTACACTTAGAAAGTAGTTTATATTGTCTACCTAGGCTGTAAGTACAGCCAAGCATAAAATACTATTAACACAAAACGCTCATAATGTATATTGATATTTATATATCAATATACATGTTATTGTATTTCTACAAAATATCGATATTAACAAAATTTGCATATTAAGGGTGAAGGGGCCGGTCAGTTCTCCATACAAACGTCATAGCGTGATCACTCCCTTATTTGAGGATTTAGGTCCAAAACAAAGCATGATATCGATTGATTTCTTTATTATCTAGGCTTGTATCGTAACATTTTTTAAATAACATAATTAACTTAACAAAAGATTTTCATATAAAATTTTCGAGGCTCATAAGTTTCAAATTATTTATCTTTTTAAAATTTCAGCATCATACAAACCTAGATCAATCGGTATTATCCTTAATTCTGGACCTAAAATCTCAGATAAGGGAGTGATCACCCTACATCATTTGTATGGAAAAGTGACCGGCCAGTTCAACGTTAATTACGTCCCATCACTATAAAGCACGTGGTAGTTTGTGGCTTAGGCAATGAGATCGCGTTATATTACGAGAGAAATTGGCTGAATTTATTTCTATATGGTACAAAGCAAATAAGATTGCTTCTGTAAGGGTAAGTTTCTCGATGAGTTTTGGTTAAATTAAATGATGAAGATAAACAATTGTCTTATCATTACAAAACACATGCTTGCTTAATTCAATGGGTGTTGAACCAAGTGAATATACATCAGGTGTTTTAATTGTTGAAAATTTGAACAGGTGTATTGTAGACAATATTTGTTCAATTATTGGCGCACATTTTTTGTTATAACTTAATAACTTTGTAAATTTTATTGTTTCTAGGACAGCGATGCGGAGAAAAGCGATCAAGATTTAGTTGTTGATGTAGCTAATGAGGCAAGTAAAATAATACTCTTAGTTTTATTGAAAAGTACATGAATGTGAAGCATGCCGCTTCTTACATCAACGTTAGTTGGATTTTGCTGAGTATTAGGCGTACAACAGGGCATTTTATCATATTAACTCAGTAACGGCAGGTAGCGAGTACTATCAGCAAGAATGTTCTCAAGAAGGGCTGGTGCCAGGCAGGCGCCGGGATATAAAAATAAGTAATCATTTTCTACATTATGTTCTTGTGTTGTACGAGGACGACTGTACGGAGCTGCAATAAGAGGGATGATTGAGATGAGAAGATTTATATCGTACCTGTTTTACCATGCGATTATTAGATACGAGAATTGCACATAATAACTTTCCGTGGGAGTAGTAAAAGGCGATGAACGGAAAAATACCAGGAAGGCAGCAGCGTCTTCTGAATAGCTCCTATCGTACATTGCGATACCCAAGACGCCTGTTAAGCGTGGGGATTATGGCAAACCCCCTCGAATGGGCGAGGCTTTTGTTCACTATGTACCTAAATGGATTGAAAGGAATCGAATTTTACTCACTACTAAATTGTGTCTTCGTACTTGTCATGATACTGATTTGTAGTTCAGAATGCAATATAATAATATGGTGCAATAAAACTGATCTTGGAGATGGAGCCGTTAGTTAAGCACTGGAATACTCTGCAAGATCATGTAACCTACCTTGTTTGGGCTTGTTGCAAATGCAGCCGAGAATTCGATAAATGCCCTACCAGATGCGGTGAAGCTCTACTGCGCAGTTGGATTCGAATCATGAACTTGATTGTTCCTCGTTTCGTTCGTTGATTTCCTTGATTGTTACCTCTGGCCTATCACTGCTTTGATACGTCACCGTATTCTTTCTTCTTAATAGCTTATTGTGTTATAGGAAGAGAGAGTGTCGCCCAATGTGAGAGTGGAAAGCGGTGAGAGAGCAGAGAACGGACCGCGGCCGCCATCCCGTTCTGGATCATCTTCCAGTAGATCAACACCTAAGAGCTCCAAGGATGTAAGTGCAGTATTTTTTGTAGAAGTCTTTATGTTTTTAGCAGAATACAATTACATTTTTGGAAGTTGAATAAATGGGGCGTTCGGCACCAGACTTTCATCAACCAACAGTCGATATGTGTCGAAAAATCCAATATTTAACTAGTTCAGTCAGGGCATTGACACAGATCTTTAAGAGAACTTTGCATTGACTCCTTATGGCGTTCTTTTACTAAGCCTTTTGAGTGTTCACAGAATGTAGCGTTCGTAAAAAGTTCATCTTCGTTCGTGTGGGAAATTGTTTTAAATAAAATGCATAAATCTAAAAAATACTAAGTCCTAGATTTTCACCTCAGTTTCTGTTTATTTTCTCAGGAAAAGCCCGGCACTCCCAGTGGTAAACTGCCTCGGTCGTCGACACCTACGGGCGCGTGCCGAAGTTATCCCTTCCCTGGTTACCCACAAACTCCTTACCGCCACCCCATGCCTTACGACGCCACGCATCACAGAACTAATGGCATCGCGCCTACCAAACCGTAAGTACGATAATATAAGCTAAAGAACGATACAAATTGCTCAGTATTCCATGGAAATTAAATCGCCGTGCGGGTGTCGGGTCTATAGCGTTGCAAAGGAAGAGGCGCCTGGGACTTGTAACCCAGGGCGTAATGATAGGGGTTTTTTTTTTTTTTTTAATTTTAAATCTACACTCCACAGACTCCAGGGTCCGTGACTTTTTTTAACTATGACATAATTTATTAGTAAACAAGAAATATGAAATAGGAAACATGCAACATTCCAAGGGGGAACAGTGTTAAAAGTTTTTTTTTTTTGCCGTTAATGTCATTAGCACCAGCATCCAGAGCAGACCAGTATCCTCTAGCAGCACGAATTGACGCACGTGCCAGCCATCGCCTTCCTCAACCATTTTTGAGGGAAGATGGCGACCCGACACACAACACCGCCGCTAGACAACACCTTTCTGTGAGCATGACCGCTCCGGATACCCGTGCCAACGATTACAATTACAAAAATAATTTGGGACTACAATAAAATAATATACCTACAGAAATTTACATATTTTGTTATTCTCCCACGTCACATTTTAACAGGGCCTCCATTACCGCGCTATTTCGATCTTTGATCGCCATTTTGAGGTTGTAATCATGGATGGCTTTTGGTGTCGCAACCATCGCCTTCCTAACGAACCGTCCTATGGCGTCATTTTCGTAATGATAGGGTTAATTACGATGTCATCAATGGTCCCTACCATTCACTCCACCGCTCGAGCCTCCACCCCAGTCTAACCGAAAATCTTTCGCTGGTGTACCCCTTGCTTCGACTTCTACAACATATAAATTAACTATGTAACCGTTTTTTGTTAATTAATTTGTTAAGTCGTAATATTTGTTAGTTTTTATTGTATGGTATTTAGATATGTTTGTTTCCTACGGCACAGTAAGTTCTATAAGTGCTATTTGTTATAGAATGTTTGAGTATAGAAATATATCTGGCCAGGATGAAAAAACCAAGTATATTATATTTAACCACTATAACGCACCAGTGGCTTGCTCTTGAATGTATGACAAAAAGGCATCGTCGCAGGCTATAATACTCAGCGCTCCTAACCCACTATGAAGAATTTCTTCCGCTACCCTGCCGCCCATCGAAAACCTCTTTTTACCCGCAATAAATGACAACCATCCCATGGTCTGTCTTAATCACTATATTCAATCGAATAACAACTCAATATTGTATATATTACAGTGCATATTCGTACCACACATGCGGCGGACCGTTGCAGCCAGTCCCATTCCCCGCAGACGCGTTAGTCGGTCCAGGCGTGCCGAGAGGCGCTCGGCAAGTGGCCGCTCTTCCTCACGGAGAAGTCGTCTGTGCTGTGGCGTTATCTCTAACCAATGGAGCGAGACACGCGTATACTGGAGGGAAGGGGTGTGTGAAGCTATGGGACATAACAAACCCGTCATCTCCAAATACGTTAGAGCCTTTATCTCAGTTGGATTGTTTGGTGAGTGGATTAAGGGTATATTTAAGACGAACGCCCCCATACAAAACGCAGCTCCAATCTCATTTTAATAATAGCGAATAAAACTCAATGATTTTTTACCTACGTAATCACTACCCTAATATCTAGGTTTGTGGTGCATCAGATTTTCATTAAATTATACAGTTTTGAAATTACACTAGCTCAAAAACTCGTAATTTTAGATAAAAGAAAGACCCAACTTTAAGCATCTCTTTCAAGAAAAATAAGCATGTTTTTAATATTTCTATTGCACCACAAACATGGGGAATATAATGAACTTTCTATAATGGGAAGTTATTTATACATGTGTACTATACTTTTTAAATAAATCTGGAGCTACGAATAACTGGCTCAAACTCCTAAAAACGAGTGCTATAATATACTAAACGCTATATAATAAAATTTTCATTATTAGTCCAAAAGAAAAAGCATTTAAGCCAGAAACGATAGGTCTAATAATACACAATATGTACATGCGAGTTTTGGCTGGCGGGTATATGTCCTTAAGTTACTTTATGAAATTTTTATCCGACTTGAAAAAAAGGAGGAGGTTCTAAATTTTTTTTAATGTTTGTTACTTTTGACTGGTTGAACCGATTTTGATAATCCTTTTTTATTTGAAAGTTGATGCTTGTGTTGCTACCATTTAAATTTCATCAAAATCGGTCAAGCCGTTTTCGAGTTACACTCCAATAACTGAAAAATATTTTCCTATCTTGATGATATAGTCGTTGACAGTGAATGACAATCGATCCCGTTAGTAGCAAAAGTCACTTAAAAGAATTAAAAATTTGTTTTCAAGTACATGATAGTTCAAAAGTACCTTTTTTCACAATATTTTGCGCATGGTACCGACTTCGATTTATTTCACACTTTTGAGATTTGAAGTTGGTTCCATTTTTTAACAAGTAGTATAAATGTGCTTTTGGCACCATTGCTGTCCAATGCAGCGAGACACGGTTACACTATATGAAACATAGCAGATGTGTAACTATATGAAACATAAACAACCCATTACTCACTACAACTCTACACTACAGCTCCGAATATGTTAGAGCCTTTGTTGAAATGGGATTGTTTGAGGAGTGGTTTACTTTAGACTTTTGGGGTCTAGTAAACGTTATGTGCTCTATGGCTTAACTAAAACCAGTAGAGCATGAATAAGCATGAAAGGATATGTCCAGTTAGACTACAAACACACTAGTCATCTCTAGAGTCCACTTGTTTGATAATTATTTTGATACTTTGGAAATACCTGTGGAGGTTGTTCTTAATAAATTTGATGGTATTACACAAAATAACATAACATTGATTATCACTTAAACATATTGCATTGTTAATATAATTCATAAGTTTTTACAAGTTTTGTATAAAGAAACCATAATTATATTTTTATTTAGACTACTTTTTTATATATTTCATTATAGAAAAGACAAACGACCTGAGGGCTGGCGCTTACCTCGGCCAGAGAATTAGTCTTGCCATACAACGGGGTAATGCTGCCAGCCTTTTAGGTACTCTACCCGTGGACAGTGACCTGAACTCTGTTTTCTACTTATGATTGCCTCCTGCTAGAAAACAGAGCTCACAATTTTTAAGTGTAACATTTTTAGGTCATAAGTAGATATAGTTGAATAATTTATTTATTTTTGTTATCATTGTTAATATTCCAAATTGCTTATAACTGGTGAATAAAATAAATATTAAAATTTATGCCAATAACACTTTAGAAAGGTTTTGTATTTAGTATAATATATGAAGTTACTTTTTTATAGACCCCCTTTGACCACAATATCACTTGTCATCAGGGAGATTATGAGCAAATTCTATCAGCAATTAAAAAACCCTCCTGTAACGAATATAGTTAAATTAATAAAACCATCACAATATGTTTCTAAACATGTTTACAAGCACTATCGCGTGCTAAGCTAAAATCATATTAAACAAATTATTGGAGTCCAAAATTTTATGCCAAAGGCGGGAATCGAACCCGCGTCCTCCGATATCGCGTCGGATGCCTCATACAATCTCGGCTACCTGGGACTTGGCACTTTTGCCGAAATTTTGTGCTCCAATTGTATTATTTCAACCACAGAAAAGAGAAAGCAATAGAAAGGTGAAGGGGCGTGGCAAGCGAGCTCACCATACTCCTAAACAGGAGTATTTACGTCAACGAACTATAATGCTACTGACAGTCGACCCGCGGTTAACGCGCCGCATGCATCTCCGTCAATTTATATGAAAATGCCGCGTTGTGCTGTTATAAGTTGCAGATTTAATAGCAATGTCACAAATGTAAAGAAAGTAGGAATATCCTATCACCGGAAAACTTAATAAATGATTCCTAAATGTTTTATATTTCGCTGATGAACAAAGTCGGTGCAATCTGACATATAAGTGATTCATGATTTTTTTATCGACAAATTTATCGATAAATTGTTAGTCACTAAATGTCACCTCATTCCAATATCTAATTTGGAGCTTTCCTGTTAGACCTACGAAAGCAAGCACCATCTGTCCCACTGCTTTTAGTGCATATAAAACTTTTACCTGGACGTAAAAATACACGTGTAGGTCAGAAGGTAAACATCAATTAAATTAACAAATTATTCAAATATTTACAAGAACACGCAATCTTTCAAGGTTGTGATTTCAACTTCAACTCTTGTTTTGTGGCTTCTGTGGGCACCACCACAATTTCACCAATGTCACATAGTTAGATAGACCATCAAACGAAGGAGATTGTTTAGTTTTAATGAGTTATGTCCGTTGAGAACTGCCCAAGCCAAAATTGGTGCTGAAACATTAGATGTTAGTTCATCTAACTACTGGAAGAACAAACATGTATATACACACACAAACATACACACACAAATTCATTATATTTAGGGGCAATATAGAACACCTGGGAACAACTTTTGGTTAAGTTACATATATAATATATGAACAGTTAATTTACAGCTTTATTTGAATATGGACTAAATACTAAGGAGAGGATACGTTTGAGGGAGAAAGGACGAGGGATATGTCTAGGGATAATATTATAGAGAGAAGAGTTTATTTTGGGACAACAGAAGAATAGTTTCACATTTCCTTCGTCCAAACCACATTCTCAGAGGGAGTTATAAGTTTGGCCAGGAAGACTGGGTTACAGGAATAGTTTCGACTCGGACGGCATATTGTAGAGGTGGTCACTTTATCAGCGTTTTGGAATATTGAGAACCTGAGTTTATTGGGCATCTCAGGTTGAATGTTACCATAGAATTTACCTTTTAATATTCTAGAAATTTGCCATTTCTGGTTTGAAGGTTTTTTAAAGATGGTTTTAAAGTCGAACAGATATCTTGATCTTGAGATTCGTTGCGCACTGTGCCGGCGTGACCAGGTATCCAGGCAAGGATCACATTTTTGCCGTGAGAGCTACATTCGAAAAGGGCATTTCTTATTTTTAAAACAATTGGGAACCTAGATTTGGACCGAAATGGGTTAGCAAGAATAGCTTGGAGGCAGCTTTTGGTTTCTGAAAATATGATAGTTTTGTTCAGATTGTGTGATATTACAAAAAGGATGGCTTCCAGAATTGCGATGGCTTCTCCTGAAAAGACGGAAGTGGTAGAAGGACATTTATAATTGAAAATTATTCTCGTAGATGGGATCCAAACTACAACACCAATTGGACTAGATTTTTAGAAGCATCTGCATGGCAGTCCAGACCTTGTATTCTGTGAAGAATTTATTTATGAAAAACTTATTAGCTTCTATTGTGTTTTTATCAATACCAAAATCCAAAATAATGTTAGGTTTGAAAACGAATGATTCGTAAGATGATGAGTACAAAGGCATAACAGGATTCTGAAGGAGGGAATAAGGAATAAGGGTGAATTGTAAATAGCTGCGGAGGAGACAAAGGAAGTTCTCAGATGAGTCTTTATTGCATGAGTTATATAATGTCAGTAAATAATCTAGTTTTTTTCAAGAAAAGTTTGAGTTTTAAGCTAATTTAAAAAGGAATTTATCGGAGAGAAACTGCCTGCGAAAGAGGAGGTTCTACACACTCAACTTGAATGGCATTGACAGGGATTTCAAGCAGTGTTCTTTCACCATGACAGACCAATGCTACTTTGACAACATCACATGATTTTTTTTTATTTTTTTTTCCGTTTGGATTTGTCATATGTCCGTTGCAGCATCGCGGGGTGTGTTGTAGCAACGCAGACGTGAATGGAACCGAACACGCGAACTTTTAGGTTATGACTTAGTCTATTTTGGATTTTCGTTATCATCAATAAGGAGAATATCTCATTGGCTGCCATTGTATTCATTTGTTAAAATGTGTAATAGAGAAATACACAAATATACTGTTTTCAGTTTTTGCTAAATAATAATATCTAGAAATAGCAATCGCCGATTATGCAATAAGTACAATTCGTTTCAATGGAAATAAAATGATTACCAATTTAATTAGCTGGTAGTTACTATTGTGTCGGTCTCCCTGATTTTCTTGAATCCCTATCTGTGCCTATCTCTAATACCACCCTCTACGCGAATTTCAAGTGTTTGTAATAATTTTACTACAAATAAGCAAGCCTGTAACATATTATATCGAAATTAAGCTGTGCTTCGCAGTAATAGCTTTATTTTATTTTTATCGTCTTTTTCTTATTCAGCATCTTCACTGCTGAAGGTCGTGTCTAGTCTGAAGTAGTGTTAATCGCTCGATGTACTATGCTCTTCCACGTGCTTCTGTTTTCAGCGGTCTTTAAAGCTTTTGGTATAGACATACTAGTTGGCTATAGGGTTCAGTTAAGACGCTTACTTGCCTGTCATTACTACATATTCAAATGATTATATAAAACCGCATAAAAACTTATTATAGCTCAAACGCACAGTACATCAACGCATCACCTATAAATCGTATTAAGCCTATGGAAAAGTTTATCGATAAAAATGTACTGCATCACTGGCTACTTTGACAATGGGATACCACTTTTTTTTCCAAATAAATAAATAAAAAATGGTAAAATTTTACTAGCTATCCCAATAATTATTTTCTCGTAATCATTTTTCGTGCAGTTACTTGTGAACTATTTTTCAATGGTCTATGCTCAGATTTTACCAAGGAACGATTTTAAAATTGAATTTTACTTGACTGAGAGACTGCACAATTACTGTACAGATATTGTCAACTGGCAAATTTCACCAGATATTAGGGGAATTACCATATATCTGTCTCTCTCACTGAAAGGGATAGCTTGACAAAGTTCACAAGAAATTAAATCTTACCAATCTTTAGATAAGGTGTAATTTCAAATGTTATAAATTGGTTTATTAAACGTTTCAATTGGGTAAAAATGGGACTAATAAGGGAATCGGATTGTTTGTAATGAACAATAAAGATGTAATGTCAAGTATCATTTACATGTGTTGAACTGGCTACGCTCGTTTTCTAAGAAAACTGACATGGCTGCCACTCTAAATAGTATTTATATCTCTATGATTTCAACCGTCATAGGGGACGGTGCGCGGCCATCAACCAGACTACTAGACTACATCTGATCGAAAGAAGGGTTGTTTCAAACACTTAACTCTCGGTATGATATCGCTACCCTTATATTTCATATAATATTAAAAATGTTGTACTCCAATAATTTGTTTGACATCACAATATGCGCCAAATATAAACGCCAAAATACTACAAGATCCGACCTCGAAAAGCCCCTAAAAAGGCTATTGTAGAGTTAAAACAAATAAACTTATCATAAAAATTATATATTCCAGCAAAGGGATAACTACATCAGATCAGTGAAGCTGCTACCGGATGGCAGAACGTTGATAGTGGGCGGTGAAGCGTCCAACCTGTCGATATGGGACCTGGCCTCACCCACGCCGCGGATGCGGGCCGAACTCACCTCCTCCGCGCCAGCATGCTATGCGCTCGCTATCAGTCCAGACTCCAAAGTAAGTATTTAATGTCATGTAATAAATAAAAATTCCCACAGACCTATTTATAAGTACAGTCGCCTGCAATAAGAAGTATACCACTTCGTAATTTTCAATATCGTGGCAAAAACTTCTGTTTCTCTTAATGTACACAGAAGTATCTTAAAATCAAGGAATAATTTGTATATTTTTACTCGTGTTTATATTAACTTCAATTATTCATAAACTTAGCGACTTCAAATTATTTTGAAAATTACGAAGTGTATGTCGGCGGCGTGCCACCAGGTTGAGGATTTTCGTCCATAAAAACGAAGTATATTCAAATCACATCTACGGTCTATTATAGTCGACAGTCGAGACTAAAGTGAGCCTTATCCATCATTACATTGACTTAAACACTAAACGACTCCCGCCATATCTGTAGTACTATACAATAAATTATCTTAATTATTATCAACTAATCATAAAAACACTCCTAAAATTATATAATGCTAATATTAAATCATTACTCCATTTTATATTAATTATGACATAAATAAACTTATCGAAATAATTTGTTATTACTTAATGGATGTGATATTTCATCTGCTATTTTAAAATAGTTCTTATCATTTTTATTACAAACAAGTTGCTTATAAATCCTTAAATAATATTTAAATAATTTAGACTATACAAAATTGATAGTTTTGTCTGTATTTTGAAAATAAGATGTGGCGTTGACGTCACTTCCATAATGACTACTAATGTATATTTGAGTTTAAAAACAATTAAAGTGTTTCATAAATCATAAAAAAGGCAATTTACATGCATGTAAATTTATAAATATAATTAAAATAACGAACTGGATGTGATGCAGCGCCATATTCATAAGATTGAATTATAATCTAAAATTATCATTGAAATACAAGCACTAATTTTAAAATTAATAACAATTAAAAATAAATTAAATAAACAATAGAGAACGTTACGTCATATCATTACATCAAATGCCATACTAAAAAGGTTGGTGCCCATATGTACTTCTTACTTCTTATTGCAGGCAACTGTACCTATTGGTACAAAAAATCTAGCCCGGCATAGCTACAATTTTTGCCACCATATCATACTGTGGAAAAAATGCCGTGCTACTCTTGACCAACAAATATTTGGAGTTGTACTGTACAGACATGGTACCTACATTTAGTAGCGTAATACCACATTTTTTTGAATCTACTTGGTTATTTAACTCTCAACACTAGAATTGGCCAGTGCCCAGCCACGGCAGCACCTTTATCAGGATTGGATGGCTAAAAATTAACTTGTGTATCACACTACTAGAAAGTTTTTGTATTTAATTTTGTTGTTTTGCAAACATTGGGATAAGTTATTTCCTCGTATTAATTAAATGAAAAGTAAAATGTTCAACTTTACTGATTGCAAGACAATTTTTTTTTTGTTAATTGAGCTCATTGATGTTTTTGATTAGTTGTTCAAATGCTTTTCAGAGATATTTACAGTTTAGATAATTTTATAAAAATATTTCTAAATACATTATTCATATATGTATTGATAGCTACTATGTATTATTTCAGGTTTGCTTCAGTTGTTGTTCAGATGGCAATATTGCAGTATGGGATCTCCAAAATCAAGCATTAGTTAGGCAATTCCAAGGTTAGTTGAGTTAATATGCAATATTTTCATTGTTCATCAAATTGGTTTTCAGTATGATTAGATACATGCTTTTTACTGTCTGACCACTATTCATTTATTATTTTGATATGATACCAGAAAATGGACTCCTAAGTCTTGGTGAAGACCTATAGTGAGCTTTAGTACTTAGACTGCGAGCTTACTTACACTGGGCATAGAATACCACAATTTATTAGCAGCTCTAAGATTCCAGGTCCAATGACCTCATTGGACGTGGAATTTTAGGCCACATTTGCTAAACATGAACTGATTATGAAACTTTTTTAACTCAAAGATTATTCTAAGCTAAGACAGAATATTCTAAGGTTGCTTTATGAATTTCTGTGTTGGGTTACTAGATTTACTGTTGGTCAGAGTTTGATCACTGTGCAACTGAATTTTGCTTAACTATGTTCGATTTACTCAACTATGCTTTCGATGACGAATATCAAGGAGATTGCTTATCGCTCTTGGCTTACATAGATTAGACTATTGTGTATTATGATAGTCCTCAATGGCAATAGAGTGATACAGATCTCTCCACGCACGAAAGCGAGCGCTCCTCCATATTTTTGAATGTAGTTGCAACTACTGTTGCTTACCCAAGTGATCATATTTTACATTTTATTGTTTAACTGTATGTACCATTAGCACTGACACCCACACAAATAAGTGGTGTAAAAACGAGACCTATCCGCTTTAATACGTATCGATAATTGACTGTGGAGCGGTGCGCCTTTGTGAGACAGATCTGTACTGTGAGTCTGAGTCTTTCTGCAAGTTTCACTGTGCTCTTAGGTAATGAATGTCACTCTTACTTCCATATGATCACTGTATGTGTATGTGTGTGTGTGCAGGCCACACGGACGGCGCGTCGTGCATCGACATAAGCGGCGACGGCACGCGGCTGTGGACGGGCGGGCTCGACAACACGGTGCGCTCGTGGGACCTGCGCGAGGGCCGCCAGCTGCATCAACACGACTTCTCCAGCCAGATCTTCTCGCTCGGCTACTGTCCCACAGGTCACTAGTAATACTTACACTACAGGACAGGCTTTCCTTTAGCAGGTATCCTGAACTCAACCAACTCGAATTAGAACAGGTTAAAATGTAACAGTAGTTAGTGTCAGTTCATGAATATATTTCTAGGTTAAGGCTTTTAACACCTTCGACTACACCATGACTTACCATCAGCTGAAATTGTGGGAAACGTCAAAGGATTATCTATTAGAAAAAAAATATTCATATGAATATAAAAACTTTCAGGCAGGGTCAGTATCATCAAGCAGGTGGCCTGATGGTACTGACCCTGCCTCGAGGTTAGTCAAGATATGATATTGATGTTAATTTGTCCCTAATCAGATCGCTTAATGATTTAGAAACATGTTAGAGGATTGCTTAGCACTGCATTCTTTGCTCTATGATTTACACACATTATAATTTGGTGTTTAGAGATTTTTATTTTTCTTATAAGAAATAGATTTACTAAAATGAAAAATATATATTATTGCAAAACACTGTTGTCGTACAAAACAGATACAGATTATGAAACTTGTGAACTTTTGGAGGGTAGTTATACTAAAAACAGTCAGTCGCATTATATTGCTTAGGACAGTGTTAGCGTTTACTGTGTGACGGTGTAGTATATTAATTTTCTTACCCTTTATCCAACCCATGTAGATTTGATACAATAGATTTTCATGTCAAGTAAATAAAGGTAATATGTTTCGGCTACTATTAGTTTTATTGCCCCGACATGTAAAACCCATTATGCTTGAAACCCTCAAAAGATTGTATAAAGATCTAACTACTAAAAATTATCTTATTCCAGGTTCATGGCTAGCAGTAGGCATGGAGAATTCCCACGTAGAAGTACTCCATGCAGGCAAACCCGACCGCTACCAGCTGTTGTTACACGAATCGTGCGTGCTGTCGCTGCGGTTCGCTTCTTGTGGGAAATGGTTCGTTTCTACTGGGAAGGATAATCTGCTGAACGCGTGGCGGACTCCTTACGGAGCTAGCATATTCCAAGTATGTATATATTATTATATATTTCCCCCTAGGGTGCTGGTCTAGAATTGAACCCTCACACATCTTCCTGGATATTCGCCAAAGAACCAAAGTCATCGTAAAAGTCGCGGGTAGCCAATGTTTACAAGCGGCTAATAGCCGTTCTTGGCGTTCTACAGGGGAGGCGTTTGTTCAACAGTGGACGTCTTCCGGCTGCTGATGATGACATCTTCCTGCAGGAGTTGTTAAAGGTGGAGAAGGGAAAAATACCAGAAGATAGGCTGCACTGCCTTCTGAAGAACTGCCACTTACAATGCAATCCTCAAGACTTCTCCCAAGCGTGGGGATTATGGCAAACCTGTTCAATGTTTTGTTTTTATTTTTTTGTTATGGGATAGGAGGGCAAACGAACGATACAACTTTTTCTTCGTACCCTACCTCCCACATGGAGTTTGTATAGTTTTGTGTCTCAACAACCCAGAAATATTGTGTACGAAGTTTTGGCAGGGCGTCAGGAAGGAACTGGATATTTCTTTGATCTTTCTTGGGAAATAATCTGATATTCAACCTACATATCTCTGCATTCATACCTTTTTACTCAAAAAGTAGTCCATCCACTTTAAATGATTTATCCGCATTTTTACGGGTTGTCCTCTTGTACATGACGTTTTAGGGTGGGTATGATCCCTTAGGTAGGCAGTAGTAGTCAACTACAATTAAAAAAACATTGAGGGGCGCGCCTTCGTGAGTTGGACGGTCTTTACCTCTTCTATGAATATAAATGTAAGTTTTTTGTATCACAATACATTCTATATTTTTCATTTTCAGTCAAAAGAATCATCATCGGTGCTCAGTTGTGATATATCTGCGGACGACAAGTTTATAGTGACCGGTTCCGGCGACAAAAAGGCGACAGTTTACGAGGTCCTGTACTGAACTCTGCAATCTCAGTAGGCAATAATGTTTCGCGGTCCAGTGATAAGTGAGATTGGTTTAGGTGCATCATACTTAGTTGGCTGCTCAAATATTTGCTGTGGGCGCTGTAAGAAGAATTAATTTTTTTAGTTCAAATTTGTAATTTTTGTATGCGCCTTTGCCAGTTTTGGTTATACCATGATTACAGATCTCTTAATTTCAAGTTCTAAAGTCCAAAGACAGACAATGAAGAACAGATTTATTGAAGGTGTATAAGATCAACGAAGCGTACACAATGTACTCCTAGTTTCTGGAACGTTTGTCAAAGTTTTGATCAGGCAATAGATCGAATACTGAACGCTTATTGGTCATACATCACGTCATAGATTGCCATGTCCAACGAGCGTTCAGTATTTAGTCTGTCCACCGGCTTTGACTAACATTCCAGAAACTGGGCGCATTGTTAATTATGAAATTAACTATGTATCGGTTTGAGGACAAGCTATACCTGTTCTGTACCTGATTATATAATCTGATTTGATTCCTGCCACCAGTTAAGCTAATATTCAATTAACGAAGTGATTTCATGAGGGAATGAATTAGAATAATCATTTGTACCAACAATAGCACATGGCAGTAGCGTCCTGTCTAGTTGCTACTCGATGTAACATGATGACGAAGAACTATCGTGCCGCGTATGTTACGGATAAATTAACAGCTCGTCATGTCCAAATCTCGACAGAATAAGACATATCATAATCCAAAGTATAACATATTGATGAAATTAATCAAATATTTAAGCAGTCAACTAAAACAAGGCACGTTTGATAAGTGTAGTTATAATGTAACAAAGCAAAGTTGCACCGTTATAACATGGATATTTTAGTGTTATATATTTTTATAAAGAAATAAGATAAAAAAAAGGTTTTTTAAATACTTTCTAAGTTTAGTTTGTGCGGTCCATTTCTTACGAGTATTTATTTTAAGATCAGATCATAAGTGCACTGGAAACTGATAGTAGGCTAATGAAGTGAACATGTAAATGTTTAACCTTCTGGTGAAATCAATTGGATAAATTATTATTTTGAGGACTGAAATAATACTTGGTGACTGATCAATCCGTTGTAAATTCACAAGTATAACGAGATTCAATAGTGCTGAAATATTCATGCGTTGTACCTTGATGACATAGTGCTTCCCTAATATTGAGATTATTAACTATCAAATTATATAATTTATGGGTGAAACGATGAAAGCCATTTGAATTTGAGTGTTTGGTACTGATTTATTCAATGTTTTCTGAGAACTTTATTTAATTTGGACAGATAAAAATAAATCTCTTTATGTATATTAACAAACTTCATTGTCTACTATTTGTTGCTGTGCTAGTTGTACGATTGTTATTTATCAGACTGAGGTAGTTTACACAGATAAAATAAGTGATATTTAAGTCGTCTCGCACGTATCATACTGTCAATTTGTCAGGCAAATACATTTTTTTTATTTTATTCCGATGCTCGATTTATAACTTTGCGACCGATTGTATTAATGAAATTTAAATGTCGTCGAATTCTATGTTTGGATACATAAATATATAATCACACGCGGGTCGCGCCTTAGTATTGTTCGGGTTTTCAAGTAGGGTTAATTGTTTGAAGAAAATATACGCACATGTCTATTAGGTTCAGATAATCCTAATAATGACTTTAAAGATGATGTAGCTTCAAAAGCCTGTTTAATTTGGCTCTAATTCAAAAACGGGTGATCAAGGAGCCATGCTTAGTAAAGGGTTCCGTATATTATAACTCACAGGCTCAGAATTAATGCGAGATTTCTCTTAACTCGAACAAACTTAGCATTGATTTTGGTTGGTTATAGCAAAAAATTTTAGACACTAGTTAGTATTTCAGTTTGAGTGTTAGTATAGTAGATTTATTAGGATTTTTTGGTAAAAATGTTGACCATACATGCTATATAATCGAAAATGGTCACTCATGACTTGAATATTGAATATTGTCAAAACCTTAATTAAAAAGCCATTGCCAAAAGCTCAGACTATATCAATTAAATTTTATAAATGTTCCACACTCAATGTTATCAACTTGTAATAATGGGGAGCTACACTTAAAAAAACATCGTGCCCATATTTCCCCTATAGTGGTTATTATAAATTGTTTATGTAAAAAATATCGGCGTTATAGATCTTATAGTCTTTCACAACTGTGATATACACAAACCCGTGGAATCTGTAAGGGTTCAATTTTGCTATGGTACCCTAAATATTTGCTTGCATACTTTTGGCCAATCATATATAAAAAATATGTCTAATTACAAATTTAGAAGAGGCAAAATTATAGTCATGTGCAGGATTTGATTTTATTGATGTGACTATTGATTCGTTTATATATTCTTCTTGATTCCTTATTGTAGTTGTTTTAGGAGTGGTCAAAAATCTGCTGATAAAAAATTTGCGTATATGCTGCCTTCCCTGAGATGTTGGATGCACATAGATCGCTAGCTGGTTGAGCTAAGCTGTCTGGGATAAGCTAAACGGTTAAACATGCCTTGCTCCTCAACAAGTTACAATATTGACGATAATACAGTGTTGTGAAATTAGTACAAAAATGCTTCCAGTAACTATACCTTTTATTATTATTGCATATAAAAGCGCTGTTCTGTAACGAAAAGCAATACTTATGTTGTTAGACTTAGGTCGCAATATGATCTAGCAATGTTTAGGATGACTGTATGAAGTTTGGGTCATAATTACAACGAGAAATTATTAATTGACGAGGCTTATAATTGTCCTAGGTTGTTTTAGATACCTACCTTTACACATTTTAGGTGCTTTAAATGAAATTCTGGTAGTGATCTCTTATAAGTATTTTCTTCCTATGAATTGTGTTATTTTATACTGCTATATATTTTAAACTATGAAGTAAATCAGACTGAATTTTAACCTTACCATAAAATTTAAGAAAATATTTGATGATTTTTATCGATTCACTTTTACAAATTTAATATTTCATCCAGTGATTGGTTATTAGAAATGTATTAAGTATTGTATTTTGATGATATCGAATTTTTAATAGACTTAGACATCTAGGTTCTCTAACCTTCCCAATACTGGAAAACCAGACAGAGTAGTTTCTATGATGTACTGCTTGTCTGGAATTCAACAGGTTAAAATAATTCCCTCTAACCATAACAGGGATGTAATGTACCTAGAGCTACTTGTTACTCCTGAATGTAAAATGTTGCTAAGAAGATCTAAGCTAAGATGATGTATCTACATGATCTATATGTACCTACCACGTGTGAGACATGTTTGCATTTTACTTTCTAAGATCTACTTTTTAATTGAATAGGTTAATAGCAATTGAATGAAATTCAAATTATATTTCAAATTTAATTCTTATACTTAAATAATGTTGTTCGTAAAGATTCTAAGGCCATGTATCGATCTGCCAATGTGATATTATGCATCAATGCAATAATTGAATAAAACACCAATACAGTTAATGTTAAGAATGCAACTCCGGAATTTGACTTTAGACATCTATTAATTGTTATTTTCTCTGAAAAATTGAATTGTATTACTTTGATTATATTTATTATTTCGATAATACTTTGTAATATTATTTTATCCTTACTCAAACAAGTGATGGACCAAACTATATGTTTACAAAATTACGAGGCAAAATTGAACTACGAGAGGCCATCCGTTCCCTTTAAGGGACATGCTATTCCAATCGATCTATCGTACTAGTACTCATAGCTCAAATTTATTTTTTAAGCCCCACAGCCGTATGTGCAGATAAAAAAATATCATTGTTTACTGACAATCGTACAATTTTCGCGCTTCTTCGTCACGTTTCGTAGTGCACGTGTGGCGCGTCCCGAGCTTAAGTCAGCTCAGACAGAATCGGTGCCGGGGTGAGGAAGGCTCAATTGGTGGGGGGTACAGGAGTGACCATTCTATACGTAGTATGATATATTATAATATGTCTATGATGAAGACATGATGTGGCATAGATGTTATGTACTTATGTTGTAACATCGATGGTGTGTCTCAACAGCATCGCATATCCCATGCATCCTAGGGTGCGTTCCTGCAAGCCTTCGGCCAATACAAATTTTGGTCTAAACGCGTATATACGCCGTTCCAGCACTCCTATCGAACTTAAATTGATTCAGACAAGATTTTATCGTACCCGTTCCGGGCGACCTCTCAGAGCTAATTATGCTCTGTCTAGCCAAAAGTTTACTACCTTTTGAATCGGGCAAATCTTGGCTTACAATAAATAATGAATTTTATACAAGTTAAACCAAGGATTAATGCTACGTAATAAGCCCCATTTCCAAAACATGCAGAAATTAAGTAATCTCCTAACACGATCGCTGTCAACTTAATATTTTGACAGTATCTCTATAGGTCGTTCCAGGTACCTTGGAGCAAATCCAGGAGGTCGTTCGGAACCTTGGTTAGAGCGCACTCGGAGTCCAACTTTTCACTCTAACGTCGTCGTTCACAAACTTCGAGTAGAGCGCAACTTTTTGACTATCAAAAGCGATCGTTAAAAGGTTAAATCTTTAACTGACATGACCTTGACATTTTTGATAAGAGAATTATAGGCACTCTTATATTTTGAAGGTAACGATAATTATTGCTTTTCAAATTATCATAAACGTCTATATATTTCGCTAGTTCCCCACCAAAAGATATTTGAGGTTATAAAACAACAGCGGCATTCGGAACTTTGGCATAGAACATTTTAATAATACATCTTGGAGTAAGTTAAAGTAACCACACATCTACATTCTGACCGCCGGTTTCCGGTACGCGTGTCAAAACTCAATTCATTTAACAAGCCGTCACAATTAACAATCTGCTAACTTTCAACGGGTTTCTGGAACGCATATTAATGAAAAATTAGCATATTATAACATGCTTGTTTATCTATGATAACATGAAATTTGAAAATGTCGTTCAAATTCATTCATTCTCTAGTGTTCTGTCTTGTTTTAACGCAAAGCGTTGTCTCTTCTGTTTTCACATGAAATTAATCTTAAAACATTTTTGGCATCGCCACCGTTACTATGGTTACCAATTAAATATAACGGATGATCGTAAACGTAAGCAACAAGAGAGAGGAGTTCGTAGCGTTCCTCTTTGTCAAAATACAAGCCCATTTGGGCATTCACATCCAACAATACTATTTGCGCTCGGATTTCTAACTGACAGAGTCCAGTCGTGCGAGTGTACGCTCTAATACCTAAAATGTCAACTTTGATGGGTGATCGCTAATGACATTATGTAATTTCATTAATTTTTATGAATCCCTTTATCGTCAATACCAGCATGATGATTATAAATACTCTTTAGTTTTATAGTTATTATGTCAGTAATAGTTTATTGATAGTGAAAGTCACTGGCGTACGTGAAAATGTCCGTGTTTGTTGTGTAAGTTCATTGATTGTGCTGTCCAAGCGTGCCGCATTGAATGATCGATTTATAAGTGTAAATTATGGTAAGCTTGTATACAGCGCTGCGTACAATGTGTGTTTTTTGGTTTTGCTAGACGGTGAAAAGGAACTGCATTTTCTTGCATATTTCTTTTTGCAAAAAAGCGGTCTCCCCTCACTTGTTGCTTTTTATCGCAAAAATCGATTAAAATAAAAAAAGAATGAGCAGCATTCGTTATTGCTGATAGGCTACGCTTTGACTATAATCTCATCTGATGGTAAGTGATTGACGTCTGATGATGATGAAGTCAGTAGAGAAGAATAGGCAAGAACAGCCGTCGTAACATACCATTTGATGCTTGGTAATATATTTTCTACTTTGATGGCCAACAACTATCAAGCCTATGAATGATTCTAAAACTCCCACAATCGCATCATGCGGTGAAGTGTAAGACCGCGGTGAGATTCTAACTATGGACCTCCTACGCATCAATACAAAATAATACCATTTCTCACATCAACGTGAATATGTTGTAGCCGTACATCAGGCGTTGTTGGTACTACTATCTACCCAGCTGCGGTTTGTTTAAGGGCTGCTATGGTTATGTTTTAGCACCCTATTGAGTATCAAATGAGCAGCAACACCATAATCATGTAGTCTTTAGTAATATATTTTTCGTAGTTCTATGATCGGAATCTTGTTCTATACTCGTTCATCATACACACCGCTAGGGAAAGGAACACTCTGCCTGAGTCTGTGTTTCTGGTTAATTACGGGGTCTTGATAACAGGAGTGAATAGGTATCTTCTGAGGAAGCGCGCTCCATCATCGATCGCATCGTCACTTAACATCAGGTGAGATAGTGGTGAAGTGCTACCCAGTAACTACGGTATAAAAATAGCAATATGTGTTTTTAGAGTAATCAATAATCATACTTGATATAATTCTGTTCTTGTTCTATCTTATCAGTTATTAGAAAAAACGTTGTAGGTAGGAATACTTAAAACTAATTTTATATATTTTTACGATATCAAGACGTTAATCTTAGAATCGACCAATTCGATTTTGGGCACTTAGGATTAGCCGTTAACATACCGAAAAGCTTTTCAGAAACCCAAAACTGCAATAATTGGCGATTATTTGGAGATTTGACATCAGTGTTGACAAACAGTCACTTGAAGTTTTCAGCAACCCAATCTACGTTTGACTATGGATTAACAAGCATTTAACATAATTTGTCGCTGATTTGCGTTTCAGAAACCGGGGGTGAGGCTTGGCATGCGGCCCTGCTCGACCAATCTTTGGCCTGACCTTACAGGAACGCGCCCCTAGCATCTCTAAAATAGACATGATTGAATGATTGTCAGTGTCACCCGTCATCAAAAATGTAAACATCAGCAAATTCAGAAATATCAACAAATTCGCACAGAAAGTCCAAGCAAGATGTTTTGACGTAATTAACGATAAATAAGTGCAGTGTCCCTTGCAAAAGCTGGATAAAATAAACCTATGCTTTACAAAAATCTTCAAACATGACACAACCTAATCTTCTGAATATAGTTCCCGACCAATTGTTCCAAACACAGTCCATCAGCGATATTGACCAGGTTCAAAAGAAACTCCAATATGAAATCGAACGAAAAAGAGAGGAATTACGAGCTATGGTTGGGTATGTATTACTCTCACAAGGTATATTTTCTTTCGACCGAAGATCCCATCTTCAAAAGATGTAGAAAGAAGTCAAACTCAAATAATGATATATCCGGCCTCGTTTCTCTCCATAAACAGTTTGTGACGAAACGACCCTGCTGAAGGGGGTTCCTGGACGTTACTCTGGGTCATAGGACGTGTAAAATAGTATACTCCACCATTGAACTAAGTTGAGTGTGTTTCAGTGGTCTCGATCTCTACCTAACACCTTACATACAGCACCTTAATTTTCCAATCGAGTCTCCAAAGAACATGTCTCTTAAACTTCATGGAATGTGATTTGTTGGTGGTGTAGGATAGTTTTATCTATGTAAGCATTTTCTTTTTTTGGGTTGATCTTTACGTGATATATAGTTGATACACTCAGACTTTTGAGTTTGTTTATTAGACAGTTTTAAATTATCAGTTTTGGTAAGGAATATAGACTTGGAATAGATACGAAAATGTATGAGATGCTTCACCTAATCAATTCTAAGGCAATGCTCATGTACTGACTGGTGGAGCTACCAGAGATGAGAAAGGTGCATATGCTCTGGGTTACAGGGCCTTGTTATTGGTTAACCACTGCACCCACTAACAAAGTGTGTAAATATGAATTTAACATAATTAACAAATTTTTGGAGTACTACATTTTTATCCCTGGCGAGAATCAAGTCCCCATCCTCCAATTTTGCACTGGCCTATATGCCTAAATCACTCTGCCATTGAAATATAGTCTTTAGAGCCAAAACTTTGTTATGCAATTGTATTACTTTAACTGTCATGGGGATGTTGTGTGGTCATCAACCGAACTACTAGACTTCATTGGATTGAAAAAATTCTTTTTTAAACACTTAACTTTCCTAATGATGTAGCTACCCTTTATAATCTATTAATATGCTTACAAGCACTATCACAGTAATGGTTGAACTAAAGACCAAACTATTAAAAGTTGTCATTTTGTTGTCAAGTTGTATCTTGGAGTCATGGTGATACCAAGTTGATCAGCATTTTTCAAAATATTATAATAATGACCATAGCCTATTTTAATTGAAGTTCAACCCAAACTAGTTTTCCGACCGAAACCAAAACCGAAACTCATGTGTTCAGGTATAAAATTTCTTAAAATACTGAATTTTGGTGCATTTTACCCATTATTCTGCATTAATTATGATATGAAATGGAACCCTAATACAACATAAGTAACATTAATAAGTCATCGGAATGAAAAAACAAACTTGAAATAAATTTACCTATACAACGCAATTTAACAAATTAAACATTTCACATTTTTCATTTACAATCTCTTTTTTACATGTGACTTGATTTGTTTATAACAACAAAGCAAAGTTAGTGACTCAATATTTAACTATATAAGTCATTCAAGTACAGAAACAACACAAAAAACTTACATGTAATCAGTTCCATCAAAACATAACCTCTAAAGAATGTTTGCGTCAAGCGATAACGCACTGACTAAGTTGTGTTTAAACAGAGCTATCCAAATGGTGCACGACAATTCCCGAACAGGGCCCCCAGCGTCCGCCAAGCGTGGCCGCGAGAATGAAGTAAGGCGCGTGTATGACAACTTCCGAAATCAGTTTCGGTTTCGGCAAAAGTTTCGGCCAATTTTGGCCGAAAACGAAACTGCCGCCGAAACTTGATTTTTGGTCGAAACTCGGCCGAAACCGAACTTTCGGTCGGACACTAATTTTAATTATTCATGTATTTTTTTATGTGATTGTTTACAGGGTAATGAAATGAAGATTATTATTATTATTATCTTATTACAAATTTATAAAAGAAGATGACATGTATTATTATTTGAAATCTTTGTTAATTATTACCTATGTAAATGAAGTTCCTTTTAACTTTTATCAACATTTTTCAGAACACATGCAAAATTTCCTTTGAAAATATAAATTGAGTTATTATTTTAAATTTACTCTAGAAGAATTACTAAAATAACAAAATTAAATTCTTATCTATTATTAAAGGTTTTAAACACAATCAGGAACTTCAATTATAAATCTAATCAGTCTTCAGCTTCCTCTTCATTGGCCATGAAAGTGCTAAAATTTTGCTTGACATATAGACTCTGCATAGGCAGCGTCACACTGAGGTTCCATGTTTCCACAAGTAGTATGGGTGGAGAGATACTGTATATCTACCTAGTAGAATTAAAAACCACAGTGCAAATAAATACATAATATGGCTGTGTGAAATCACATCAGGTCAATATGAACTAGCTTCATTGGTGCCAGGTTAAGAAATTAAATATAATTATGGAAAATAATTATGGCCTTTCAGTAAATTGACACTTTTTCAGTATATAATACAATATATATAAACATTTAATGTATAACACATAGATTTATCTGTTTATCATAGTTATACTACATACCTTACATTATTTTTTAGGGAGAGGTACAGAGACTTAATCCATGCAGCAGACACCATAGAAGAAATGAAGGGAACTACATCCAGTACCCTAGGTCATATTGGAGAAATGATGGCAGCCTGTAGGAACTTGCATAACACGCACTTGGTTGGCTTCAAGATTGAAGAAAAACAACCTACGCTTAGGTAAATTTAATTATTATTATTGCCTTTAACTGATATTAGGATGTAGATTTATGTCAGTCCTTGCCTTTTTTTTATGACTGATAGGTTATCCTTTGGCCTCTTGCACCAAAGTTTCCACACCACTACAAAATATATTTATTTTATGTTAATTATATGTATATTAACCACAAAATTTGATTTCCTTCATTCTATTTCTATCCATATGCCATTCCTGATTCACGCTTAAGCAATTTATATTATTTGTTGTTTAAAAGGTAATAATTTAATATTATGGATTACCAGTAAATTCTATATACCCACCTAATATGGAGAAACATAAAAAAAACCCTAACCAGTTCATTGGTAAACTGAAAGAGTAATATAAAAATATATAATTTTAAAAGTAAAATACAATAATAGATACATTTGCTCTTGTTGGATTTGCAAAAATGCTACAAAATTAGACACTATACATGCTTGGGTAAGAAGCAAAAATTTGTTTGTCATTCTTCTAACATTGTAATTTTTGCATTAACACCTGGGAAGTGACCTCTTAAAACTGTTAAATGATAGGTGCAAAGGGAAAAATTAGGGACAAATTAGAACTATGCCTCGCTTACTATGATAGCTCAGTTGGAAGAGGATATAGGGATGATTGGTTGTGGGTTCGAAAACTGGTATTAATTCAAGCTTTTCCTTTCATTGTAATTTTTTACACTTATTTGTTTGTTATTTTCCTACAATTTCAATCTTTAGTGCAAAAACATACGTAACTGCTTCATCTCTATCAAGTCTGATTTAGATATCTCTCCGTGTCTAGTCAAATTTCATAGTTAACCTCATTTAAATAATTTTGTTTATTTTTTTATTCTTATATATTAAAAATGAAACATAATTATGTAATAATTTTTTTAGTTTGATTGAGTACTTATTTGTAAAAATAGTATAAGTTTTTATTTAAAAGGCAAAGTAATGGGAGAGTTACATTAATAAAAATTACCACTCACTCCCAAACTCAAGTTGCACTATCTGGGCTTGCATAACTTGCTAGCCTACCTGCTCGAAAGTGATTGATTATAGCTTATAATAACTTTGATTCCAGCTTCCACTATAATGTGAATCCTGTACACAGTCTGGCTGTGCAAGTGAAACTAATGATGGAAATACCTGAGAAGATATGGACTTGTATAGAAGCAGAGGACTTTGTTAAAGCCACACAGCTGTTTATCATGGCTAGGCATATAAACACAGGTAAGAACTGGAAAATGATTTATGACAAGAACTATAATAAGAACTATAATAAGTACAGAACATTGCACAGTCAGAAAGATCCACTTGTTCTTTTCGGCACATGTTCACTCTAATATTGCCTACTAATACTGGAATGTCACACTGGACAAAAGAGTCCATGACTTCTACGCATCGCGATACTGTGCGTCTTCCGCTTTGTCCACAATATGTTATTGATAAGACGCCTATTATATAATGTAAAAAAAGTCATGGGGTCTTCTTAGGGCGTTAAACGTAGAATTGACTGACTGAATATTTTAGATACCTTGGTATGAGTAGCCACTGAAAAGGCCAATATTTCACTCTTACTAACTAATTACATACGGCTGCAGCCGAGGGTACAAAGAAAATCGAAATGATTTATAAAATAATCTAATTTGATATAATTACAATTACTTCTTTTATAAGTAAAGACAAGCAATCAATTCGATGTAAGAATTCAGAGTAACTAATTGCAAAAATTATCTGCAAGATAACAGTGTCGATGCTGAGTAAATGGTCCCAAGGTGCACGGTGATCTGTTTCCGTAGCATTCGGTAGGTTTTCTAGCAGTGGCTTGACTGCAGAACTGTTCTCATAATGATTAATTATTGTTATTATTATAGGTGTCATCGATTCCTCTGTGCATTGCTTAACGAACTTATAAATAATACAATCTGTAATCATGCTTAAATATTTTCCACTGAAGGGTTACAGCTCCAAATAGGCGGTAAGAACGTAAAACCGGGTCTACAGTCGCTGCAGAGGCTGGTGCATCAACAATGGAGTTCCATATCCAGCTTCAATCAGACCATCATTGGCGTATGCCGGCAGAAGCTTCAAGACGTCGAGATTAGTGTTGAAGTAAGTTCTTTGCAGACGTAGAGTTGGTAGGCCCCCCACTAGGTGGACTGACGACATCGTGAAAGTCGCTGGTAGCCAATGGTTACAAGCGGCTAGTAGCCGTTCTATGTGGCGCTCTATGGGGAAGGCCTTTGTTCAACACTGGACGTCTTCCGGCTGATGATGATAAAGTTCTTGGTAATGTTTATAAGTTAATATAAGCTAGACAGAGAGACCGGTTTAAGAGGTTTTAGGAGGCCTTTGCCAAGAGGCAAACAGCCAGTGTAAATTTAGTGTTAAGATCATTTATAAAATATGCTGCTGTTTGATATGTCGGATATAAATTGCCTGGGACAAGCTCAAACTGAAAGTGAGACCAAACTAGACGTTTGATACAAGTATAAGCTCCAATCAAAGCGATGATTTGTATACTGAACAAGAACACATTCCGTTTTACCAAGCAGTTTGGAATACAAGGTAGCCTCTAAGGTAAACAGGAAGCATATTATAAAAAATTACGCTTATATTTAGATTTCATGATTATTTATTCAATTATTTACATCAAAAACTTACAGTCTATGACCAAAACCTTTTTGAGTTAGAGTTATGTTAAGAATAAAAACATAAGTCAGGTATATGCAGTATACAATTTTCCAATATTAAATTAAATGTATAATATAATAAATCGATATCTGGCTGACGGCTAATGAGCTCATTGAGTAGTTTGAGGGCGTGATGTGTGGTCGCGTGTCGCGAAGTATTTGTGCGCGGGGTGAGGGGCGCAATGCGGCCGCGCATCTTTGCTCGCACACGTGACTCGTGCCCAGGTATAAACAGTCCACATTGAGACAACGCGGTAGGTTATCTATTCTTCTATTAAAGAGCTGGTAGTAATAAAAAACGAGCGCATACTTTCGCCTAAACTCAAGCGTATGCAACCCTACCGCTAACAAATAAGGAGGGATACCAACTGGGATAGTACACATAGATCTTCCTATAAATAAACCTTGCAAATTTCCTTTGAAGACATTCAAGCAACACCATATACTTAGTTTCGTGTGGGTCCCAAATCAAAAGATTAAATTCTAGTTTGCTGTGGACTAGAGCATAATAGATAGATAGATAGATAACACTTTATTGAGATACCATAAAAAAAAAACTTATAAAGATAACTACAAAATATGATGTAACAATAGGCGGTCTTATCGCTTAGAGCGATCTCTTCCGGACGACATATAACTGGAGGACAACATTTTACTAAAAATACATAGACGGCATTAGTCTTCATAATACAAATATATAACATAATAGAGAGACAATAGTACTCTTATTGTTGAACCTAGCTGATTGTCTCAGCACAAATCCTAATGATTAATACGCTCACTTATGTGGATGATTGATCGGTCAGTGTGCAAAAGTGACAAGACCGCGGCGGAAACTAATTGTCAACCCTGACATCCATTTGCAGTTATTTATGAAGTTTAATTGTGTGACCTATTGAAATTCAGGTGGCGTGTTCCTGCTTAGTGAGCCTTCACCTCCTGGACTCCCAGTCTCTAGTGGAGCTGCTGGAGACGCTCATCGGTCTGCACTCTGACACGAGCCTCAAGCGGACGCTGCAGTTCTCTCTCTCCAACATTTTAGAGGGCGATGTGAGGGCGCAGATTAGGGAGAAGGTAACAATTTTACTGACTTCTTATCATGATCATCCGTCATCATTGTCATCATATTACTTATCTTCAACTTATATACATGGTTATTGGTAAAATGCTAACATCCTCTTAGGATTGACTTCTGCTTGTCCAAACAAACATTTTAAGGTGATATATTTTTGTATTGAAAAAAAAAAGGTTTTTTTTTAATATTTTTTTTGTGTAATTTTTTTATGTGTTTTTGACGGAATAAGTACGAGGACTACCTGATGTTAAAAGTCTCATGTGTCTGTAATGTATTATTTCATATTTTTTATTACTTTGCTCGTTGTAAATATTCAAAACTCTATTCAAAAGAAGCGCGGCGCGGTCCAGTGTTGCCACGGCGGCGGGCGCTCTTAGCTCGAAGTAGGCATGAAAATACAAAAAAAATGTTTTTCAAAACAAAAAAAAACATGTCAAAATGTTTGTTACGACTAGCAGAAGTTAACCGTAAAAGGTTGTTGGCATTTTACCAATAACTCTGTATAGTCACATGTTACTTCTTTAAGAACATATCGGTCGTAATTCTGTTATCCACCACAAACTAACTAAAATTGAATGAACTTAGTTCTTGTTTATTAGCGTGAACACATTCATGCTAACATAGACATTGGTATAACAATTATGAACGATAATCCTATTGACTCAATGTTTCTATTCAATCTTGCATAGCGCATGGTGGAAGCGCATTTTGCGAATGCCCGCTTAGCTAGTGACCACCCTCAAGTAGAAAATCTGTCGCCAAGCACCTAACGGTGTGGTCCGGCAGCTGTCCTTGAGAGCCATTAATTCTAGGTTAAGCCTGTTTAAAACCTTCGACCACATTTTCACTTACCATCAGGTGAGATTGGGGTCAAAGGCGTACCTATCAGCAATAAAAAGATAAAACTACGTCAAGATAGTTGGCACCAATTTCGATGATGACCAAAGCTACTTAAAACTACCCATAGTTAAACGTTTGTGGGTTTTGTATTGCCAATCAAAAAATCGGAACACATATACACGTCATGCATCATTTCTCTGGAGACTAAAACTAGAGAGGCTAATCTGCCCAAACATCCTAATATCCTTCTTTATACTGAAAATAAAACTTCAAAAATGTAAGCAACGAAACACTTTAATTGCTCAAGCTTTCATATATCCTTATGTTGTATTAGGTTTTCACATAGTAATACTTTTTTTTTTCTAACGGCGATATGCCTTTATTAAACAAAATACTATGAACTATATACAACACTACAGCTACTACAATAAAGGCACTTAGACAACTACAAGTCATAGCAGACTCATAGGCTGTCCAAATGCTCCAGCCCACTCCCAGTTGGCAGCGTGCCCAGCATGCTGGCAGCATTGCCCCGTTGAATTGCAATGCTTATTCGTTGAGCCAAATATGTGCCAGCATTTTGATCACGCGTCGCATCGACCAAGCGCTCAGATAGGTTTTGGAAAATACGATGAGCTCCCGGTCCCCACGGACCCAACGTCTCTACACCAAACGGCTCAAATATGTAACCCATACCGAGGTTAGCATATTTGCGCCGCTTGAGTTGCTCCGCCGAAGTAGCCGCAGCGCCAGCCCTCACGTTGGTTTCAGAAAGATGTGACGGCGCTAAAGTGTCTACGCAAGTAGCGTCCCACACTATGAGCCGTCCTAACTTCCACGGAACCAGAGTCATGCCGTCAGGTCTTTTACCATCGTCACGTCATTAAAATATATTTTGAAATGAAATATCTATTTATTGCCACACATAGAACATACAATTATACAGAATAAGATTAAAATTTAAAATAAGGTAATTCATAAACAATAATTACAAATAAAAAAAAATATATGGTAAACATTAAATAAATAGTTTAATAAAACACTTATAAAATATATCTAGTGACAATTCCGATAATTTATTATATTTTTGAAGTGTTTTATTAAAATATTAATTTAATGTTTTCTTCAAAAAAATTAAAAATATTTGTTATAATTTAATATGGATTTCCGCAAAGTAGCGCCTGAATCTATTCATGATTCATTAATATTGCGGGGAATAGAGTTACTAATTTTAAATTTATTATAGTTTATAGTATTAAACTGTTTAAAGTTGTTTAATTACTTTTATATATCCTACACTGTGGTTTGCTTATAGGTAATCAGCGGCGTCAAATGCGTGCTGAAGACAATAGTGTTGGTGGTTGCATGTTTTGTCGGTGAGTATCCCCATACATTTCACTTTGCTCATCTCAGAAAAGTAGTGCTAATAGCGCTTTTTTACTTTTTCTGGTACATAAGAAATACCCTTGACATTTGTTTTGGATATTTCGTAAAAACTCATGTATTTTTAAGGAATTTCTTAATACGGAAAGCTATAGATCTCTCTTTCATTTGCTAAATGTTCATCACGACGATAGCCACAAGACATGACGTCATAGATCACTTCACGTGTGACTGCATAGGATGTTCTCAAAAAAGAGGAAATTAGTGTGTTTCAGAATGTCCTAATAAAGTTTCGGGTTACTAACAAACACATTAATACAATACAATACAATACAATACAATACAATACAATACAATACAATACAATACAATACAATACAATACAATACAATACAATACAATACAATACAATACAATACAATACAATACAATACAATACAATACAATACAATACAATACAATACAATACAATACAATACAATACAATACAATACAATACAATACAATACAATACAATACAATACAATACAATACAATACAATACAATACAATACAATACAATACAATACAATACAATACAATACAATACAATACAATACAATACAATACAATACAATACAATACAATACAATACAATACAATACAATACAATACAATACAATACAATACATTACATTACATTACATTACATTACATTACAATACAATACAATACAATACAATACAATACAATACAATACAATACAATACAATACAATACAATACAATACAATACAATACAATACAATACAATACAATACAATACAATACAATACAATACAAAACACTTTATTGTACACCAATAGAAACATACAAATAACTAGAAAAACTTAAAACTAAAGTACAAAGGGCGGACTTATCGCTTAAAGCGATCTCTTCCATTCAACCGTTAGATGGCGATCGTTTAAGGAGTCAGATAGGTTGGCGAACACAATAAATTTATCACATATTATATCTACTTAAATAAATGCTTAAATTCAGTACATAAATACTAATTAGGTACTATAACAGATAGAATATTAGTAAGCTGTAGCTTATACAATACATAAAATACTATAAAACTAACCGGAAGCTTATTCCAGAGTCGCGCAGCCTGAACACTAAAAGAGCTGCCATAGAAGTCACTTCGATGGCTTGGCAAATTAAATAACTGAATGATAAAAATGACAGTTAACATGCAGCGCTTTTCAAGCTTTAACCGATGGATAGGATAAATCGATGACTGTGAGACGCACAGATAGTGTTTTGTTTAATAAATATGTTCAGGGTAGTATAACCGGACCTTACTCGAACATTCTGAAATAGGCCCTCAATCTCTTTGCGATACTGCAAATCTTATTACCAGACGTGACAGTTTTCACCAGACAAATCACTTGTCTGTCGCGTCACTTTATAATTAATTCGATACATGTAATACAAAAATAACAAGTTCAAGTGACCGTTTATAGTGTGTGTATTATGAGTAGCTCTTGGATACACCAAATCGCACTCCTACTTAGCCAAATAAAGCTTTGACGTATAAAATTGTGTTAGGCGGAAATTCATCAATAAGGAACATCACTAATTTTCGGTTGATATGACATCTCGTGTCACATCTCTATTGCATAGCACGGACAGTATGCCTTAAGCCTCCTAGACGCGCGGTATTGTGTTGTGATTTTTAAATAAATAATTATTATGACATTATGCCTTTATAAATTGATAACTAATGAAGCAGTTGATATGACATCTCGTGTCACATCTCTATTGCATAGCACGGACAGTATGCCTTAAGCCTCCTAGACGCGCGGTATTGTGTTGTGATTTTTAAATAAATAATTATTATGACATTATGCCTTTATAAATTGATAACTAATGAAGCACTGAACATTCTGATAGTTGTAATTAATGGTTGTAGATAACGATGGAGGCGCAGTGTTAGCGAAACTCAGAGAGTTGTTCAGGAAGGATTCCCAACCTTTAGTGGAACTGGTCAAGTTTAGTGACCCATCAGCCTTGAAGCTGTTGCCGCCGGTCATTGCCAATTACAGGTAAATGTAGGTATATAATGTAGATATAGGACCATGGACCAACCCCGCATTCTTGTGGGGATCTTCATAACGAAAGGAAAAATACCAGAACGTATACAGCCATGTCTTCTGAAGAACTGCTAAGCATGGGTATTGTGACAACTGCTCTGCTTTTGCGTGTGACCAAACAGTTTTTTTTATAGATGATAGACTACTCTTCGATCACTGTCTCATCTGATTGTAAGTGATGATGCGGTTGAAGATGTCATGCTGGGTTACCTAAAATACTGGCTCTCAAGTGCAGCTGCCGGAACACACCCTACTTGGCGACAGATTTTCTACTATAGCTAGCTAAGCGGGCATTCTAAAAATGCCCTAACACCATGCTATAACCAGTACCGTCTAATACAACAACCGGAACCGACGGCTTAACGTGCCCACCGGGTTGCCATAATCCCCACGTTTGGCAGGCGTCTTGGGGATAGCAGTGTAAGACTACAGTCCTTCAGTATGCACTGCTGCTTACGTTCGGTTAGTTTTCATTTTGTCACCTTTACGACTCCCTTCTTCAGTATGCACTGCTGCTTACGTTCGGTTAGTTTTCATTTTCTTACCTTTACGACTCCCTTCTTCAGAATGCACTGCTGCTTACGTTCGGTTAGTTTTCATTTTGTCACCTTTACGACTCCCTTCTTCAGTATGCACTGCTGCTTACGTTCGGTTAGTTTTCATTTTCTTACCTTTACGACTCCCTTCTTCAGAATGCACTGCTGCTTACGTTCGGTTAGTTTTCATTTTGTCACCTTTACGACTCCCTTCTTCAGTATGCACTGCTGCTTACGTTCGGTTAGTTTTCATTTTGTTACCTTTACGACTCCCTTCTTCAGAATGCACTGCTGCTTACGTTCGGTTAATTTTCATTTTGTCACCTTTACGACTCCCTCAGGAAGTTTTGGTGGGTGCAGTTAAAGCCCAATATACGCAATACATTTTTGTGCGTATATTGGGCTATAATTGCACCTTCCGCGACTGCGTTTATTTATTTTCTACCGTTTTCAGGTTGACAACGAACACGGAACCCCAACCACTGGCTCGTGAGGACATAATATGTTGCGTTCACAAATGGAATGCGTGGGTAAAGTCATACGTCGATACTAATGTGCAGGCGCTACTACAGAACGTTACTAGAGTAAAGGCGCTTCACGAAATCAGAGAGGAAGCCTTTAAAATAGGTATTATGATGGTTATAGCCATGGCTAATTGTTTTTTTAGTGACAAATTAAAAAGTATTTTACATAAAAAAACGGAACCGGCTTTCAAGACTGAATAGCATAAAATAACTAATGGAAGTCGTTACTATGCTTATTTCAAAAACCCGCCCTCACATTAGCATGGTACGGCTTCCACACGCATGCATGGTATTTTGCATGGTGGTAGGGCATTTTGCGAATTCCCGCCTGGCTAGCTACCACTCTCAAGTAGAAAATCTATCGCCAAGCACCTAACGGTGTGTAAAAAAGAAAAAGTTATTTAAGACTTTTCAGTGTTGGACTTGGATTGGAGTGGATTCGGCGCGAAATCAGAAGACGCGGGTGCGCGTGTATGCCCTGGACATAAAACATTGTGCTCTAATAATTTGTAAAATATGTGGTTTATGACAAGTTTATTAATTAATTTATTTACCAGCTTTAGCTTTGTCCGCATTAACGGTGTGTTCTGGCAACTGTCCTTGAAAGACCGGTTCTGTTTTTTTCTTGGTAGAAAATATAAGTAGTCTAAAATAGTGTTCATCGTCGACAAAAGCACTTACATAAGTCAATAAATTTTTCAGTGAATTGACTATAACTTATTCTACTTTACCGATTTTAATGAAATTCATATGGGACCACCTCTGAGATATACCCAGTCCAATTTTTTTTTTATCAAAACTGCACTATGTAAAAATTTTGGTGGCCTCCTCCTTTTTTGGAAGTCGGTTAGTAAGAAAAACTTTGTTCTTTTCTTAATTAGCTTTAGATGATAATACCCTGCATTCTAGAGTGCAACAAAGAGTGTCGGATATCATTGAAAAATAAAAAAAATCTAGTTCAATATTCATCCTGAATCAACATTCTGCACAATGTCAATATTTCAGGTTTGTAATTCATTCCGTATACGAGATAAAGTTCTTAGACGTACGGACGGACGGCCGGACAGTAGTCTCATTAATAATACTTCGTGTTGCCCTTTCGGTACGGAACCCTAATCTAAAATGGTTTCTTCGTCTCAAGACAATGTTATTTTCCTATCCAGAAATACCTACAAATTGGAGCTCGATCTGCGCATCGCTTGACATTCCTGACGTGCACGTGTGGTGTCACTACTACCAGCCACTGCTGACCTCTCGTGTCAAAGCGATCATAGACAACCGGTGGGTCAAGTTATACGACGCGTTCAAGACCCAGATACTTATAGATTTGACGAAGGTAAGATATTACGTCAATTGTGAAGTACAGACTACTTGTTTTTTTTTGCAGCAGTGATGGTTCAGTGGCTTTGGCTATGGACTGCCGCGCAGCAGGTCCATGGTTCGAATCCCGTCGTGGGCTTGAGCTTCACCGCATGGTGGAAGGGCATTTTGCAAATGCCCGCCTAGCTAGCGAAGACCCTCAAGTAGAAAATCTGTCGCCAAGCACCTAAAAGTGTGTTCCGGCAGCAGTCTTTGAGAGCCAGTGAAATTACAGGCACGTGGGACTTAACAACTAGGTCTCAAGGTGACGGGCGCAGTGCAATTCGTGACTTGTGCCGAAATGCACTTGTTATAGGCAGAGGTTAGTCCGCTTAACATCAGGTAAGCCTCGCGCTGGTTCCGTCACAATAACATTAATATATATAAAATATTTTATATAACATTGAAAAAAAAACTTTTTTATAGCCTAGCCTTTCTCCACTATCTCAACTGATGGTAAGTGATGATATGGTCGAAGATTCTTACCTAACCTCGAATTACTGGGTCTGAAGGACAGCTACCGAAGCACACCGTTACGTACTTGGCGACAGATTTTCTACTTGAGTGAGGCATTCGTAAAATGCTCTACCGCCGTGTTATAACGACCCGTGTTATAACGACTGCCTTCCTAAGACAACAACCGGGACCGACAGCTTAACTTGCCCTCCGAAGCACGTGCACGCTTAGTAGTAATTTCACTAGCGGACACCCATCCTAGTCATTATCGCGGTGGACGTTGCTTAACTTAGCTGATCGATAAAGAACGGCTAAGCAAACTTCGCTACGAGCGCTTCAAACTTGTATTCCTTTATACAGGTATCGTCAAAGTGCGAGGTAGAAAAAGAAGCCGATATCAACTGGTTCGTTTGGAAGGATCTCATCGGTGAGACTGTCATTGAAAGCAGAAACGATGTCGTCAAAATTATGAACTCTTTGATGAAAGGTGAGATACCAACTTATTTCATAAGGATATATCTAAACTCTTATAGCAAGTGCTGTTACGAAATTGTGTACACGAAAGGAAAAAAAATTAACCACAATTGGGATTCGAACCCGCGACCATTCGTCCTTAGAGCCTGGACATGCTGCTGCTTGAGCTATCTCGGTAAATTCATATTACCCTATCATTGTAATTCTGTACGCATTTTCTTATGTGCTTGTGATGCAACTAGCACGAGACTCGCCTGATGTTAAGCGGTAACTTCTGCCTATAACGCAAGCATTTCGTCACAAGTGACGAACTACACTGCGCACGTCACCCTGAGACATACAGTTGTCGAGTTTCAGGTGCCTGTAATTTTAGCGCTCAAGGATTGCTGTCGGAACACACTGTTAGGTGCTTGGCGACAGATTTTCTCCTTGAGGTTGGTTGGTATCCAGGCGCGCATTCGCAAAAGGCCCTCTCACCATGCTCAACTCAAGCCGTCGTCTGTGGAAAAATATTGAACTTGCGGTACCGCTGTCCATAGATATAAACTCTCGGGTATCAATCTGCTTCAAAGCAGTGTGACGTTATGAAGAAAATGTCTAACCCTCGATCCGTAGCGCAGTTTTTAATAACGCGGTCCCGTCGCGTGGTGTCCCTGAAAACATCGAAGATCAACCGCCTGTAAAACCTCTTATAACGTGTATCTTTTATAATCTATCTAAGATTTAATGTTATGTGTTTCAATAACAATGAAATACAAAAAGTAAATCAAATATTTACTGCTTTAACTTACTAATTTATAATTATGAACATACTCGCCGACTATATTTCAACTTCGGAGGGTACCTAAAGTATAGAAACGCAGGCATAATTTTAAACATATGAATGTTAAGTATTATAACACCTAGGCTTTCAAAGATACCACGCGACGGACGGAAGGTTAAATATGAAATAGTAACGCCAGCTAAGCGACTTTGCTTATAGAACACAAAGAAATGAAAAACGTAGATCATGAGTGATCCCACTCATGATCTACCCACAGCCGATCCATCCACGGTAAGGACATGGTCTACCGATTGAGCTATCGTTTTCATGAATCACAGTTCAATTAATGGATTAATCCTTTCGTTCGTATTATTGAACTATATTAAGGGGACAGAATACATTAAATGTGAATTTGTAATCCTTAAATTCTTAAGCCGGCTGCATGGCCTATCATCTAAACATCAACACTAACATCATAAGATAAAAAGCTTAATCTATTCCTGATTTCCAGGAATGAGCCGCCAAGATCGAGGTTACACTCCGACCCTAGAAAAGCTCTGCCAAAGCTTAGACAGCGAGCTGCAGAAGCTTCTAGAAGACCTCAAAATCTATCTGTACCCGGATAAGAAGACCTCTGGCAATAAACTCCTGTTCAGTTATGAGGATGACGAAGATCAAGACCAGGTGTACAGCGACAGGGGAGAGATTGAGATGTATCTGAGAGACATTTCTGACAAAAATGTTGAGAGGTATGTGTTTTTATTAGTAAAGGCTTTAACTGTCGGTGTATATCAAGTTTGAATTTGACGTTTTTATTTAGCTGTGGGAAACATTTAGATATACCTCAGAAATTATCCTGATAAGAACGTTCACGAATTGTAGACTTTAACTGCTTTGTTTTAGAGTCGTAATCTATATCGTAATCTGCCGGCTTGAGCTTCAGCGCACCGTGGGAGGGCATTTTGCGAATGATCTCCTGGCTAGCTACCATCCTCAAGTAGAAAATCTGTTGTTAAGCATCTAACAGTGTGTTTCTTCAGTCCTTGAGAGCCAGTAATATTACAGGCACATGAGATTTCAAAACTGTGTGACTCAGGCTTACAGGCGCAGTGCAATTCATCACTTTTGATGAAATTCATCTGTTACAGGCAGAAGTTATTCCTCTTAACATCAGATAGGTATGGTGCTTGCTCCGTCACAATCACAAAAAAAAATATAAGGTGGATATTAATATATCAATAATACTGCGGGTAGTTTTGAATCGATAACTGAATGTAACTCATGTTTAATTTATACATAAAAAAAAATCACTACTAACTATTATCTAAGCTGTGGTGCGTTGGCTTTGCAAATGGTAGCGACGACATATATATACGAACGAGGTGTACTGCACTCATACATACACACACGAACGCTACGTGAAGTCAATAGTGGCTCTGACTCTACAGGCAATTTTTTTTGCATTTACTTTATATTGAACGCCGATAAGAATCATATTCGACTGCCAAAAAATATTTCTGAACCTCTATTGATTTTAATTCGGGTGTTGATTTCTGCAGCATGCTCCACTACATCAAAGCTTGTTTCGAGGAAGCCACGCTCCAGTCAACAGAATTGCAACAGAAGACAACTGCTATATACACCGCTAGGTTCACACAAGCAACTGTCAACCTTATGCCGCATCTGCGGAAGTGTTATATTCCTGATAACGTAAATCTTGAAGAAAATGCGGTGAAAAGGTGAGTTATGCTTTCGAATACATAATTTGACTCGATGGGCTGCCGACTTAGAATGCCATCTCCCCATTTCTTCCCGTGGGTGTCGTAAGAGCCGTTTAAGGGAAATGTGCGCCAAATAAGCAGCATGCCGCTTCTCGCATGGATGTCTGTAGGGTGTTGTGTGCATTAGACGCACAACAGGGCTATATACCATCTTAGTGCCCTGCCAGGGTTTCATACAATATGTTCTTGTCTTATATGTTGTAAGCGTAAACATATTATTTGTAATAATATATTATTAAACATATTATTCTTAATAATATGTTATTGTGTTTCGTCCAATGTGTTAGAGACAACATTTTGTATGACCCTGAAGCTGTGCCTGGTGAATGGCAGTAGTCTCGCCCACTATTACATGGGACCAAAACCCAATTGGCAAAACGTGGGTGCTTAGTCACCAGCCTTGCCTTTCCCTTCGAGGAATACAGGCGTGATTATATGTATGTGTGAAAAGTGATGTTTAACACGTATCGTATTCAATCATGGATTTTAAGATCAGTCAAAAACGCTTTTTAAGATCGTGTTCTGCATCCTTACCGTCTTACTAAAATGGTAATCGAGATGAGAATTTTGTTTGCTGAACGTGGCAGTACAATGTAGTATATTTCAATATTAAAATGTGTAATTGACCTTCATAAGAGCGTCTTAGACGCCTAAATTGAATAAATGATTTTGACTTTGAACTTTGTTTTAACTGTTGATCTTTTTTAATGCAATCTCCTTATACCATTCATAATGATTATTTATATTTGCTGACACTTGTTCGTTTTCGAAGCCGATAGATATCCAATTCTTACACAATTCGCAGATGGCGCTGTGTGTTTGTTACCTGGCAGAAGTCTAGTTAACAAATAGATCTTCATTACACAAAATTATAACGAGCGGAAAAGTGTTAAGTCATGTGCAGGATTCGAACCTGTGCCTAGTATGCTCTCGGCATTGTCCCGTTGAATTGCAATGCTTATTCGTTGAGCCAAATAGTTGCCAGCATATTTAATTGAATTATAAATTAGACTAATTTTTCAATTAGCTTTACGCAACCCGATAATTCTAATATTGTAGCGCTTTGAAGCGCTCGTAGTGAAGTTTGCTTAACCATTCTGAATCGATCAGCAAAGTTAAGCAACATCCGCCGCGGTCATGAGTTGGATGGGTGACCGCTGGTGACATTACTACTGAGCGCTTCCGTGCTTCGGAGGGCTTACGTAAAAATGTAATTTTTGTATTAACGATTAAGCATACAAAATAAAAACACTGGAAAGGAAAAATAACGATATAAATTAATAATAGCGAAAGGATAATTTGACCTATGACTCCCACACTACGATAGCTCCGATGGAAGAGTATGTCCCGGCTATAGGAACGGATGGCCGCGGGTTCGAATCCCGCTTGTTAATCATTTTTTCCTTTTGTTGTGATTTTGTGAACAATAGTTAGTTTATTTCTGTTCTATTTGTTTCAAGGTGGAACGAGCTATGCGCAGTTTTGAAGACCAGCGGCCTGTTCTGTTGGAATAAATGGATTGACATCGTGATGCTGAAAGTGGAACACCTGACCAGGAGTCTACCGCAGGAGTTCACGCTCGAAGCTAACATTGATTATCTAATGATGGTGAGTATATTGTGCAGTTTTGTACTACAAGTGTCTCTTTCTAGGGCGATGATGTTTCTTTGTATTACTAGTAACAATCGGAATTCTGACATCGCTGCTGCTGCAATGGATACATTGATTAGAGTCCTAAAATGAAGGCAAAATTTTAACATTAAAATAACCTTACCTTGATTTACGAACTGATGGATAAAATAATAGTTCCATATACTTTTAATATTGCCTTAAGCACAGAATAAAATGAACCAGAAGGGTCACTCCGCAAAGCCATTTCAATAAATAAGTGACTCTAGCTACGAAGCAATATAGTGCACTATAGCTCGCAAAGCACGGAGTACCTAATATTTATATTCACCTACAAGTTGTCTCTCTTTCTATCGCATAGCCACGCATAGCTTTGATCTCTCGGATGTGGCATGCACTGCACAATAATCCCGTCTGGACGGATACGCCGATGTACTTCTTAGCTTTGTACCTAAACTAAAGTGCGGAGTGAGCCAGGGCTGCCTTTAGCAAGACTATAGGAATATTAATAATTTTGCAAATGCAAGTCCAGCGTACGAGTAGGTATTAACAGAGGTCAGTGCACCGAAATTATTTTTTACATATATCAACCAATAGCAAAGTACATAATAGTCCTGCTGTTGTAGCAAATTGATCAAAAAATGATGCCCGAGCGGTAATAGCCATACCATTCTCAAGTAGGAAATTTGTCGCGAAGCACCTATCAATGCGTTCCGACAGCAGTCCTTGAGAACCTGTATAAGTGTATATATATAAGTATCCTTTACGCAAGCATGCACCACCGTCGACCGCGTCGTCACTTAACATCAGGTAAGACTGCGGTCAAATGGTTGTCTATTCACAATAAAAAAAAAAGTAAGAATACAAGTACACGAAGACTTATCAACTATCTCAGGGTGACGGGCGCAATGCAATTCGTTACTTGTGTTGAAATGCATCTATAATAGGCAAAGGTTAGTACGCTTAACATCCGGTGGGCCTCTTGCCCCGTCAAAATCCCATTAAATAAGCATTACCAACAGGAGTTCAAGTTCGAAGCTATGAGGTACTGTCACTATTGAAATTCAGTGCAATGTTAGAGCAACTTGATTTTAACACTCAAGGTTTTGACGTATTTCTGTGACAATGGGCACGCAGTATCGTAGTATCCATTATGTTCTGTACTAGACTGTACTCGTATCAGCCGGATTTCCAATGCTGAACACAGCTTCCCCCTTAAAGGGACGTTTGCCTCGTCTGACATCCACAGGAAGAGATGGGGATGCTTTATGTACTTACAAGTGTATATTCACGTCCAATCTATATATATATAAAGTACGTGTCACGTTGTTTGTCCGGGACGGGCTAAAAAAACTACTGAACTAATTTTAAATTTGATTTGCACACCGTGTGCAATTTGATCCAAATTGAAAGATAGGATAGCTTGTATCTCAATTTATAGTCGTAATTACCCGTGCGAAGCCGGGGCGGGCCGCTAGTATAAATACAAATATTAAAAATACAAAGTTTTTAAGTGTTATTTAGGGTGTCTCAATAAGAGGGCTCTACTAAATTGAGAAATAAAAACACAAATTTTTGGAGCGTGTTCTGTAATTTTTATTGCATGGTAAAGTGAGTCATGTTCCTTTATAGTGTGGAATAAAATGAACGGCAGATGACCCAAGTGCTTTCTTGACAGTCCTCTTTTGTCATGAAATTTACGATGACTTTTTTATAAAGATAATTGCCTCAGAAAATAATCGGACGGCTAAATCGTATTATTGTTTAACTGATATTAGAATTTCGTGAGATTATTTGTTCTGAAAATCGTGGTTGCAAATAAAAGGTTTCATGCACGGTGCGGTAGATGGCACTGATCTTCTGAAACCACATATCGTCCTGATCCATGCCGCCCGGTTGAGACCACTACAACTCCGTTATTGTGTTCATGTAACGAATTTCGTAAGGAGTTTCTAGACCGAAAGTTGCGAGCACTTTCAGCGTCACTTTCCCCATTTTGTAATAAATTTTCACAATGATATCGCGTTCTGTTTCTGTAAAGCGCGCTATTTTAATAATCGCTACAAGAATAGGTGTCTGGTGACTTCAGAATTGCTATTTGCATGCATAAAAAGTTATACAACCTTTAAATACTGCACTCTTATTAAAACACTTGTTATAAAGTTTTTTTACACCCTCAAGTAGAAAATCTGTCGCCAAGCACCTAACGGTCTGTTCCGGCAGCTGTCCTTGAGAGCCAGTAATTCTAGGTTAGCCTGAATAACATCTTCGACAACATCATCACTTACTATCACGTGAGAAAGTGGTCAAAGGACAAACTAGAAAGCATAAAATATATATTAAGTGCTATATTTGAAAACGAAACAGTTAATATATGTCATTATTTTATTTCTAGCAATGGGATGTTATAAAAATAATAGAAAAAGACGACGAAGGCAACTCAATAGAATCAACAATCAAAGTGCCAGCCGGACCTTCACTTAAACTGCAAGAATACCTATACGCCATCAGTCGGATCCTAGACGAGGTCGTTCCACACACACTACCCGTAGAAATCCACACAAACTTCATTGAAAAAGTTACTGACATCACTTTCGCACATTACTCCAAGGTTATAAGAGAGAACGAGACGGATATAAATCAGAGATGTGCGCTTCAACTGCTCATGGATGTGAGGCATTTAACTTTGTTATTAGTGCCCAGAGAGAATAAGAAGTGTATGGACCTATCGCAGGAGGTCTGCGAGTTTATAAGGCAGAAAATTGATCCTTTCGACTATGACGTGTTTTATCCGTATATACAGACTAACTTGAAGAGATCTGTGCAGAGAGTTCAGGTAATCTATCATTAGAATTGTCATGATGTTTATACGAGGGGAGGTCAAAGAGTTCGTGGAATGAAATGGAAAGTAGGTGAAATTAAACAGGAAATTATTTTTCCTCTTCTATATATTCTCCATTAATCTCTAATACACTTACCAGACCATTCAAATAAATTGTTTATACCATCGAATAAAAATGATCTGTCAAGGCCCTCAAAATAGGCAGCAATATCCGGCTTCACTTCTTCGTCATCGGTGAATTTCTTTCCACAAAATTTTTTTACATCTTTGGGAGCGAATAATTATCACAAGAGGCCATATCTGGACTGTAGGGTGGTTCAGAGTTTCGAAGCCGCATCTGTGTAAGGCACCCATCGCAACATGACTCTTTTGAACGGGTGCGTTGTCGTGCAAAAGGAGCATACCTCGAGACCACTTTCCCCTACTTTTTTCTTTATTTGCATTTTTTATTTTTCTAGAAGCGTAGCGTGGTGCTATCCCTTGATATTGACATCTTTATCTTTATTTAGAAACAAAATTCCCTCTGGAACCCAATAAACTGAAGCCATAAGCTTTCCGACTGGTTTTGACACCTTGAACTTCTTAGGCGGTACTGCGCCTTTTTTTGTGGCGCTGCATGGCCAATTGTTTTGACTCGGGTTCAAAGTTATAAACCCAAGTTTCATCTATAGTTAGAATTTGGTTCATAAAATCACCCCTGTTTTCTATACACCGATCCAAAAACTCGCGAATACACTCAACGCGCTGCTGTTTTTGAAGCGGTGTGAGATTTGTGGTACCCATCTTGCACTGACCTTAGACATGCCAAAATGTTCATGGAGAATGCTCAAAATAGTCGTAGACGATACTCCAGTCATCTCTGCGATATGTTTTTTCTTCAGACGAACACATTCGAGAACATTTTTTTCAACTTTTTCAACAATGTCTCAAAATGTTGCCTCTAATGGCCGACCAGAGCGCTGATCGTCTACAGTCAAGTCTCTTTCTTGCTTGAAAAGACTATGGCACTTGAGCAAGAGTCCCCATAAACAGATGACATCTCTTTCATAATTATCTGAGGCGTTTCTCCTTGCTTAGTAAGGAACTTTATCACGGCTCGAAGCTCAATTTTCTCCATAGTCAGTGCTCTCTTCCCGATTTACTTGTTTATCCAGCAAAAATTCAAAGTTCAATGAACTGTGGCTGAAACTTAGTATTTATAGTTGTATTGAGTCACCAAGTAGTGCCAGCTAAAAATAGTCCTGCCTTCCTTCTAACCCCTCCATTCCGCGAACTTTTTGACCCACCCTCGTGGCAGACAGTTGTACAATACCTTAATTGATGGTAAGGGAGGTCAAATCAATAGTTTATTTGCAAGAATGCAGTAATGAAAGTCTTAAAGGTAGGTGTGTAATGTAAGTTCTGTGTATTCTGCCTGCAAGCAGACGTACAAATTTTATTTAATATATTAATGTCACTTATTTATTATTATTAATGAATTATGTTAAGCTATAGAAACATTTAGATAAAAGCCAGTCACATAATCGAATCAGTACTAATATTATAAATGCGAAAGTAACTCTGTCTGTCTGTCTGTCTGTTACGCTTTCACGCCAAAACTACTGGACCGATTTAAATGAAGTTTGGTATGGAGATAGTTTGAGACCCGGGAAAAAACATAGGATAGTTTTTATCCGACTGCGCAAAAAGAGGTTAATGTTTTCGCGCGATAACCGACATACGCGCGGGCGGAGCCGCGCCCGGAAAGCTAGTTTTTAATAAATTACTCTTTTTATATCATTAGGAATCCTGTCATATACGTAAATACACTGACAGAAAACATTTTTTTGTAGATAATTTTGTCACAAGGAGGAATATAATAGGTTACTTAATTTTACTCTCTTTTGCCGTGAAAAGACTTCGTTTCGCATTTGGAAATATTCTGGATGATTCTTCACAAACAGACAGATGTCTCTAATATACTGACTGATACATGCATTGAAGGCTACAACTATCTTGAAACCAAGCCTTGTTTGTAGCACGAATGCTACGCTCCTGAATTTTAAAAGCTCTATTGATATCGACTGAATATCCCCACATTATAGTCAATAGTTGAGGATCGATGCCACAAAGCCATGATAAGCCGTTAGTTCTGCTTCCATCGATATTGTATTCCTGAGTGTCGAAGAAATTGCTCTGGCTAACCTAAAATTACTGGCTCGCAAGGACATCTGCCGGAACACGTCGCTAGGTGTATGGTGACAGATTTTCTATGGACTGTGGTAGCTAGCCAAGCGGGCATTCGCGAAATGCGCTACCATGCTGTACCTGCCATTCAAAGACAAGAAACGGGTTCCATTTTCTATCATATGACGGTCCAGTATAAAAAATGTGTCAATCGTATAGCAATTTTTTACCTCGTATTTATTAGTTTTTACTGATAAAGATATTCTTAGAAGCAGTTCGTATCCTGGTATTACGCCCATAGATGGAAATAGTTCGCCCCCGTATTACATGACACCAAATATTTCATATCAAAAATTGAGTAGAAAACTCAGCCTATCGCCTCCGAGATTACAGACGTGATTTTCATTTTTTTTTCCGTAACAGATAAAACATATTATTATTGATTATGTTTTGATTAATAGATTCAAGCGGAAAACCATATTTTATTATAATAAATATTGAAAAAACTATTTCAAGAAAACATTCAATGAACATTTTAGGAAAACGCTGAACAATAATATATCTGAAGATCTAGAAATTTCTTACTTCTTTGGATTGATTCTTTTGGTTGAACTTCTTGTCATTTATGATGTCACACATTCTTTAATTTTTTTTAATACTTTCTATATTTTATATGAAGTTTTTACTGACAAATTTTTTCAGACCCTACTCGGCAGTCTGATTCTCCATCACGGGCAGATTACCGGCATTATTGGCACCAAGCCAGTGTTGCCTGGAGGAAGTGGCGATAAGGCTGCCGCTCTGTTGGCCGCAGGGGATTCGCAGTGGTTCTCACTGTTGCCCGTGGCTGCGCCCGTTGTCAAGAAACAGGATAAACCGGTAAGGGTTTTAGAAACTTGCTTTTATTAAACGTGGTTTTAAGAAGATCTTATGTTTTACCACTGATTTTTTTTTATACCTGACAGTCTAGCCTTTGATTACTATCTCACTTGATGATAAGTTATGATGTGGTCAAAGATGTTGTTCAGGCTAACTTAGAATTACTGGCTCTCAAGGGCAGCTGCTGGAACTCATGGTTAGGTGCATGGTGTTAGATTTTGTAATTGACGGTGGGTAGCGAGCCAGCCAGCTTACGTCTAGCCTGGCCGAGAATGAGCAAGCGAATTCCTTGAATTTGTGGTGCAACTAGAGGCGCCAGCACGCCCCGCGCCGCCCGCGCACCCCCCGCGCTGGCCGGCACACACACACATAGCCGTGAGACGTTTATCGAGCACACACACTTGAGTGTCGCTTATTTAACTGCGTATAAGTTCTCTGCGCGGGGGTTGTAGCGTCACAACTGCGCCCGCTCGTCTACAAAACCGGTTTGAACCAGTTCAATAACCGGGCAAAGTTTCCGTAGCTTTCATAGTGTTCCATTCTTTTTTTCATATGCCTTTGTAGCATTTTATCCACCTTATCTTATCATAGACACACGTATATCCTTATCTTGTCCACACTTATGTTTATCGTGTCTATTACCACAGATGTATATAATAGTTTGTCATATCCACAGATAAAACTATCAAATAGTTTGATAAAATTTATTAGATTATAATAGTTGTTTTTGTTAAAACACAATTTATCAAACTGCTTTTATTGAATAGTCTTTGATTGACCGCGTTATAAGGAGAGTACAACTACACCATAATTAGTTTAAATATTAAGGGGTTTATACTATAGGACTTGTTGTTCATATTTGTATTTTATGATGTATAAGCCCGGGTAATAAGAGCGTAAACGACTTACTAAGAGACTTATATGAAGATACTTATTACAGTATATTAAGTAAATTATCATTAATTGTACTATGCTGATAAATGGCAATAGACTCGCCTCTATTATTGCTGATAGACTAGCTTTGATGATGCCATAAGATGTTGTTTAGGCTAACCTAGAATTACTGGTTCTCAAGGACAGCACACTGTTAGGTGCTAAGCGATCGAATTTTCCTACAAAATTACCTACCATCAAGATAAAAATGTCTGAAAAATATTAGGCGTTTCATTTCTGTCAAACTCTTCGAGGAATAGAAGCGTGACGAATTTTTGTCCTGTTTTTCAACAATGCGTTATTAATGCTTTATAAGGGTAGGCCTGAAGTATCCCTATTATACTAAAATTAAATAATCTTTGTCTTTCCATGAAAGAAATTTTAATTTTTTTTTTAGAAACTCGATCACTACTGAAAAAATCTCTATTAAATGTTTTTTTTTGGGTCAAATGAAACAAATCAACCTCTCAGACATCAAAAACGATATAATCTACAAATTCAATATAAAAAGTGTACAATGCGCTTCAGTAGATGTAAAATCAAATTAATTTATTTTTACAATAACCTCAACTGTGTAAAAACAGCCATTTCTTCAACTCGGAATGGAAAATGTCACTCTCAGCGAGAAAAACGCCCATTTTGTTCCTTATAACTTATAACTAACTATAACTAAAAGTAGCCGCACTTCTCAAAATGTCAATAACGCTGTCATACATACTATCTATAGTGCTTTTGTGTTCTACGTCATTACACTTTTTGCCACAACATTTTTGAAAAACTAATGGAAAATCTATATTTTTCAACTTACTGTTACAACACTCTGTATACATTGAGGTTTGTTGGGAATCTCTTATACCCCAATGGACAGTATTATGTTTAATTTTATCACACACTGAATTTTTTTTTCTTAATGTACTTAGGTCACAGGTTATCTGTAACGGAAAGTGATCGGACCAGTAACTACCAAACAGTATCTCAACATCAGTTACCGTATTCCAGGCCGCCTCCGAAACTACACAGTGGTCCAACCAACTTGTAGTACCATGTGCATCGCTCACAAAATTGTATGTGTCCTCCGACAATCCCAGTAGCTCAATGTCAGCGCAACGCCATCGTTGCTCTGCAACAAAATTTTTAAGCTCCTTACCGAAACGAGCACTGGGATGCGCATTAAAGTCACCTAATATAAACACTGAGTCTATACTGCTCTCTTCTACAATTGCTGTTATTTCACCCAAACACTCGGTAAACTCACTTAAATTATCCTCAGAGTCAGTTGGTAGGTAAACAGAAAACACTAGGATTGACTGTTGTGACAAGGTGACCTTAATTGCAGTAATACGCACACTTTTACACTGAACCACTGTGACAGAATTAAATTTTACTTTCTGTTTCTGTTGTGTACTGATGAGGTGTTCCAATCAAGCGTTTATCGTGAGATACATAGATAATCGCTTGATGACCTCGTCACTCATCAGTACATAGCACAACAAAAAATTAAATTTCGTAAAAATAACGATAGGTTTTTCACTCTGAAAATGCACGCCCCCCCACTAAACGTGAATATTTAAATGTGTGTGCGTGCAGATATTTTATTGTGAACTCAGTCACGTTCGTGCAGATCGCACACACACCACGATGACTGAAAAAACAATCATACGCGTATTAGCGAGGTTGCACATATGTACACTATTTTGCATGGTTAAGACATTGGAGGGGCTTGCATTTTTACACTGAAAGATCTATCTAAATGGGCTCTTTTCTCGCTAAGAGCGCCATCTTTCGATCCAAGTTGAAGAAATGGCTGTTTTCGGTGTCTATCTAGGTCAGGCCAGCCAAGATATACTATTACTGTAAACAATGCTTATATCTTATGATTTATTTCTATTCACAGGTAAAGAAAAAGCTGACTTCGTCAAGTCCTGGCAGGTCCAAAGGAGACATATCAGACATCATGACCAGCTCTCTGCCCATCAACTTCGCTAATGCCAGGTCTGGTGCGGCTTCCTTCTTCAACTCGATGACTTCCGATTGGTTCAGCGGTTCATAATCATAACTATGTTCTTATAATACATATTGAATTTGTAGAAATTGCGTCAGAGGTTTTACACAACCTTGTTTTTCCGGAACATAATTTTATACTTAAGGGCGCACCGAGCTTTTTAGGCGCGCCGCGTATGTGTGCGTAAGTAAGGCACGCCAACAGCATCCGTCCCCGTTCGATGGCCGAAGAATTACTAAAGCGGATAGGGACAAAGCATCATGGCTCTGGGCGGAACATGCATGAATTTGAGTATTTCCTTCGTGTAATAAAAACAAATACCTATTTGCAAAATGTTATGTGTATACGTTATAGAAAATATGTTGTTTTTTTTTATTATTCAAATACGGATGACTCTCCGTTAAGTATTTACACCGTACTAAGGGTTTATTTCGTTTTTTAGATATAACTCGGACTTTTTTCTATAGAGAAAATTTTAAATAATCGTTTTTCCAAAGTGTATGATTTATAGAATGAATCCTTAAATATAATATATATTAATTATATAACTCAAAATTAAGAAATAAAGATACAGCAAGGGATCAAACGAACCACAGTTAGGTATCGTTGCCTCGGTGCAGGCTTAAATATTGTTCAATATTTTATAATTAATTAAGAACATAATAAAAACAGTATGTTTATGTTCCAACATTGAATTCCACGTTTTATGCATATTATTAATTTATGTTAAACAATAAATTATTTTGGAGTAAGCTCTAATCTTGTTAATAAATATAATTAGATATTTTTATTAAGAATGAAATGTTTTATTTGTGATATACTGTATCAGCCGGATTAACCACTGCTGGACACAGGGTTGCCATAATCCTCACTCTTGGCAGCCGTCTTGGCGACCGCAGTATAAGATATCTGTTCCTCAGAAGGCGCTGCTGCGCAAGTTCCGGTATTTTACCTTTAGTTTCCTCTTACGACACCCACAGTAGCAGGCTCCCCACAGGCTTGTGATATACCTTATGTATTGTGATATACCGGCTTGTTAACACCACAATTGAATGGGTATCGGACTGTCAACCATTGAGAATACAGTTTCACCTTTTTATAGTGAGTTCCTAACTCGTCGCACCTGCAGTGCTATTATGTAACTCTCGGTGGTCTTCGTGAACGTCAGAGTGGACATCAATTTTTGAATTAACCGTCATGACGATTACCAGACTTTCTGATGACGATTACCAGACTCTCTGAAGACGAGAGAATGAACGAAACTAGCCACTTTTGACGTAAAATTGGTATTATGTAACTCTAATGACAGCTTCAAGACCACTACGAAACGTCAAATGAAGAAGGGAGCTTTATTGCTCACTGGTTGGCGGGTTTTTATTGCAAGTTTGCTTTGAGATACATAATAGAGATTTTCTTATTTTAATTGCAAATTCAAAGATCCATATTGATTTATAGAAAATAATCACTAGCTTTTTTCTGATTTCAGCCACTCATTCTGCGGAAATTTGGACTTGCGTGTTAATTAACACTTGTGAAAGTCGAACAGGATTTTTCTTTGTTTATTTTGATATATTTGCTTATTATTCATGCTAGCTTGAGTCAACTATTCAATTTCGATATTAATCTTTGATTTCAGGTAGCAATATGGCTGGAGCTATGTTGTTGGCAGCTGCAGAGGAAGAACGCCTTAAAAGGCTGTTGATCATTGAGCGCAGGGTACTCAGGCAGGCTAGCAAGCGTCTATTGTTACCTCAGAAGGAATTTGTCGGGCATTACCGTCTACGAAAAGCCGATTTCCAACAACTCTGCGAAGATTTAATTCCGCTTTTACCGGTAAAACAGCGCACTAGCGCTGTACGGCCAGAATTTTAAGGTACCTTAGTTACATTCCTTTTCAAATAATGTACAGTGTTTGATGTTGCTAAATATGACGTTGACACTGTCTTGCAGATATTGGCAGCACTGGCATTTAATGATATCAAAAGAACATTGGTGCCTAACCAGCTAGGCCTGTCACAAGCCTCTGTGTCACTCTGTCTAAGAGATGTCACCAAAGCCCTGAATAACCCAGAGATTCAGGCCAAATATATAAAGTTTCCTATGACTATGGTAGAGCATGAGGACATCACAAGGTGAATTTTGCAATTTATAAATATGTACCTATCTACTTTTAGTTTTCTTATACTTAATAAGCTTTTACTCTGATGCATATGCATCAGAGCAAAAGGCATGTGTTCACATCATTTCATGTACATTTAAAGATCTAGATACTATAAAATGCTGTCATATATAAAATCATGTTGCAATCATTCGTCCCAGTGAAAATGAAGAGGCCTACTACAATAGGAAGCAATACCATTCATTGAATGTCCTAATTGTATGTTGTTTGAGTTTTGATGTAGGTAAGGTATAACACAAGACATGTTTTTATAAACCTACTTACTAAAAAAACATTTGTTTGTTTAGATTTGTGATGCTGATTTGCGCATCCTGCACATAGATGCATCTTTTGGAGGTCAGAGCCATGACTCTCATGTCTGGAATAATAGCCAAGTAAAGGCTCTGATGCAATACATTAATGCTGAAGGGGAAAGGTGTTGGCTTTTAGGTAAGTAAACAAATTTAAGGACAATTGGTTGCACAGATACACGTATATATATAATCATACCAACCATTCATAAGTGATTAAATGAATAATGTATCAAAACACCACAGGTGATTCGGGCTATGCACAGCGACCATGGATGATGACACCAATCCTCAACGCTGTGCCAAACTCGCCTGAAGAATTATACACCTACAAGCATGTTCACACATGGAATGTGGTAGAGCGTTGTATTGGTGTGCTGAAAACTCATTTCCGATGTGTCTTGGCACACATGTAAGTAGTTTGTTGTCTTCCTACCATCACAACATCATATCCAAAACTTCCAGCAGAGTTTTACTTTTACTTGAACTTATATTCCTGTATGACTGATATGCCTGTCTCATCATCAACATATTTTAATAAATCATTTACAAAACATGCAGTCTTCTTGTGGAATGCACTACCTGTTGATATCAGACAAGCTAAGTTTATTTCTTTATTCAAAGATATGGTGAAGAAGCACTACTCAGTAAACATATGCTGAATATTTTACATATGTTCATTATGTTTTGTATAAGATATGTATGTATTGTATTATATAAATTGTAGTACCTATATTATGTAATATTATAATGTATTGTATGTAAATATAATATTATATTTAGTTATTGTATTTATGTTTTAATTATATAAATATAGTTTATGCACAATTCAAGACAATTATATGTGTGCTGTGCATATTATAATGTATAAATACATATGTTTTATCATTATTTATTATTATTATTTTCTCTTTTCGGAATCCCTAAACCGCAATATTATAAATCCTCTCCATGCAAGGTTGCCTGTAAGAAATTGCTTAAGCGATAAGGCCCTTTGTCCAATCTAATATATTAATTTGTTTGTAATAATTTTATTGTTTTCCTTAAGATTGTTAATGAATAAAGAATTTTGTATTGTATATCCCTTTTAAAATTTGTTTTTTTTTTTTAAATAGGGTGATGCACTATGCAACCGTCAAGGCAGGGAAAATAGTCAATGTGTGTGCGGTCTTGCATAACTTTGTGTATGACCAACGCTTCGCCAATGACGATGAAGAAATTCTAAATGACCGGTCACAACAGCCAGAGCCATGAGCGGCGGAACCACCAAAACTTAGATGGGGAAAGGCAAGGTGTTGTGCAAAGATTGTGGTCCAGTAGACACCTCACATAGGTAAAATAGTGCAATACAACAAGAGTGTAACAAACATTGCTGTTTCATGACTCTTTAAAAATATCTGATTTTGTTTTTTTTTTTTTTTACAGGTTGATGCACTATGCATCCCATATCAAGGCAGGCAATACAGTCATACTGTGTGGTCTTGTGTAACTTTGTATTACAGAAGGAGGAAATCCTTAAGAAGGACATATAATAGGATGATAATATTAATAGGAACATAATAAAATGAAATTAGCAGAAGAAAAAATGAAGTCACAGAAGTCATTTCATATAGCTTATTAGTAAAATCATTTTAAGATGTTTAAACAATGTTTCACTGACTTTTTCACTAGATTTTAACTAGAGTAATGTTTTTTAAGAGTATGTTTGTATTTAAGTATGTATGGCTTAATTCTTTGTAACCCTCTACAGCCTACACTGGAACACCGATTTTGATGTGAGACATGTCAGGTTTTTTTTAAATAATTCTTTTGTATGATTATATGATACTAACTGCGCTCCGCGGTGTCACCCGCGAGATGATGGTAATGATAAGTAGCCTATGTGCTATTCCAGGGTATGAACCATCTTAATTATAAATTTCATGCAAATCCGTTCAGCCGTTTCAGCATGAAGGCGCAACACATACAACAAACTTTAGCCTTTATATTATAATATTTTTTATTGTATTCAATTTTATCTCTAAATTGTAACTTAGTATTCTATCAGAATAATAAAATTAAAGAATGTACATATTCTAGTGTAAGATAATATATCGAATTTTTGCTACATTTTAAGATTCTGCACAAGAGTTTCTTGCTGGTTCTTCTCTGTGGATGTAATCATACTAGCTGAATAAAAAGTACAATACTCAATAAATTCTTAATCATTTATTTATAAACAATACAAAATACAGCAATCCTATCCTAAAAGGGCGATGAATCTTGCACCAATGTCCTGCTTGGGGTGTATTGTGCTTTACCCTCCTGCCAGCCCAGCCCCAGCCGCTTCTTATCTTCAGTATCATGTATGGAGTTGCAGTGGAGCAACACATTCTACAGTTTCATTCTCATGCAAGCAGCCCTGGCACGGTGGACTCTGTTTTTCCAGTTTTGTGTAGGTGATAGTAGGTATAGATCGCAATGGCCAGTATTGATCCCAATCATCACATGGAGATCTGCCCTCGTGAGCTGAAGTAGATTATTAGATTATTTTTTGTTTTATATCAGGAAGGACACCGCATATTTAGTCAGACTTCTTGTTCCATAGATTTTGTAGTTGTTTCTCAGTGTCGACATGCAACAGATTCTGTGATTCCTTTGCTGTGGGCTTACAGAGCTATGCAACGTCTGTAGAGATATTCTTTTTCACTCCTTCCCTTGACAAGAATAACTGCTCTATTATTACCCTGATATGAACTGTGGCTCTTATTACAAGTCACCGTTACATAATACAATTATGTCTGCTAGATTTTGTAGCGCCAAGTGACAATCGGGCATGACTCTTGACCTAGCTGTTGGTTTCCTGAGTGCATAGGTGATTTCCGCACTGTCATTGGTAAATGTAAGAAACTCGTTCTTGATTTATCTTCTTGCGTTTTGTTTTTCTTGAGTAGAGGGTTGCCGCCAGCTCTTCCCACTTCTTCGCTTTTATTTGTTTTTCTAATGGGCACTTATTTATAATTCGGCCCACTGCCAAATCGGTACTCATTTCCTTGAACTCTATTATAAGTTGGAGTTGTATGTCAGATATGACTTTGTGTGCAGGCATCCTAAAATGAGAAACTGTTATCACACTGTTGTTATGAGCCATGTAATTGTAACTTTTAATCACATCATCTAGTTTTAATTTGATCCACTTCACGAACGTTTTTCTTTATCGCGTGAAACATAAACAAATGTCAAAATAAAAAAGTATATCTTGCGTTTCGATATTATTTTAGGAGATACATCATTAACAGCGTATCTAAGATATGTGCGAGTTATATTATGTACTTTAATGATATATAATTAAATGATTTTACTCCCTATTTAAATAATTATATAATCACAATATAATTACCATTTTGCGCCTTACAATTCCATGTAGTGCCAAATGGCCCTAAGATAGGGCCAGAAATTTCACGAAAGCATAAACGAAACGCACAAAAGACCCAATCTATTTCACTTTTGTTAGTTCATTCAACTTCCATCGTCAGTAAAAATGATAGATAATTCCCCTGAATCGCACCCCAATTGCCTTCGTCTTGAAGTTCACCAAGAGTTAGCTAATAAGCCTGCTGATCCTGTCTCACTGTGGCTTGTTGGTATTTTCCCCCGTTGAGTCATACTGTGGAGGAAAAATCTACCATACGATCGCTGCACTCGGCGAGGGTAGGTAAATGAAGCGATTCTGTGGATAATTTTCTGTTAATCCGCTTATTTCCTCGCACATTTCTGGTCGATACGCAACCTTACTCTTGTGTGACAAACTATTGTAATATTGTAGGCACTTTGTTTGGAGGCTTAGAATCTAAATATGGATTGAGACTCCAGTCTCCATCCAGATGGTACCAACCTAGAAGAACTCGTGCACGTGAGTCACATTATCTACCTGGCTAAATCAAAACCGGATTATTAATATTAACCCAGACGATTTTAATAACCAGTTCTATTGTGTTTACAAAGTGATGGAATATTTGTCAGTTATTCTAATAAATACGTCTATAGTGAACCAACTAATACGAAATGACCCATGGGTCTGATTGTCCCAGGTTCAAATCCAATTCATTGTTAAAAAATTTGATTTCGTTGTAATTTTTTAAGTAATTACTATCATGTTGGCACATAGCCTATACTCAAGGATGAATATGAAGTAGTCCGTCCCCTTAAGACGATAGTTAGACTTAAACAATAGGAACGAAAGGATAAATTTGAGATATGACTCACTTACTAAGATAGCTTCATTGGGAGAGCATGTCCCGGCTAAAGGGATGGTTGATTGTGGGTTCGAATGCCGCTGGAAGATCAAATTTTTCCGTTTGTTGTAATTTAGTATGTCTAGAAATCGTTTAAACTGGGTTGAGACCAAAATTAAACCTTGGCCAGAATAGGCTTTTGGAAATTAAACTGCAAAAGCTTGCTATAATTATTAAAATTAAGTTAAGATTCTGAATTATTATTAAGATTAAGATACTTTGAGGAAATCCATATTTAATAATAACGAGTTTTTTTTAAATATTTTAAGAAAACATATTAAGCGGAATGGTCGCTAGATATATTATATATTTTTAAGTGTTTTATTAAGACATTAATTTAATGTTTTGTTAAAATATATTAAAAATAATATTTTTATTTTTATTTAGAATTCATCTAATTTAGGATGCGATATTTGTTGTAATACATTATTATAAAATATGTTCTATAACTTCTATAAACATTAATATCAAAATAAAAACTATTTACTTATGTTCCCATGCTAAGCATTTCTTCCTTTTCACTACTAGATACTTGAAAAAACAGTATAAAATAAAACACTTTGAAAATATTAAATTCCTCCTTAGTCGTTCACTCTTGACAGAGTGGTCGTGGTTGATGATGCTTCATTTTCATTGGCTAAAGCAGCCCTCGCGATGCGCCTCCACTTGTTGCGGTCTTCAGCGTCTCGGGAACTCTGAACTATGGAGGTTTGTGTCGTAGCTTTAATGATGTCTGTCCAGCGCATAGGTGATCGACCGCGTGACCGCTTGCCTTCTACCCCTCCCTGGACAACGATTCGTTCCATGGAATGTTCGTTTCGAACAACGTGTCCGAAATATTTGAGGATTCGTGTTTGCACAGTCGACGATAATCTCTGTTTGACATTTAGTTCTTCCAGGATCGAGACGTTGGTCCTAAACGCTGTCCAGGGAATTCGCAGCAGGCGCCGCCAACACCACATCTCGAGTGCGTCGATTTTGCGCCGGTCTTTTAGGCGAACCGTCCACGTCTCTGCGCCATAAAGAAATACTGGGAAGACTTAGCTTCTCATTAGGCGGACTTTCGTGGCTTTGGTGATATTGCGGTTACACCATACTCTTCTCAGCTTGTCAACGGCAGATCGAGTCATAGCACATCTCCGTCGGATCTCATCTTCACATCCTCCAGTGTTTGTGAAAGTGGAGCCAAGGTACACATAGGATTCGACAACCTCACAGTTGCCAATCATAGAGATGTCAGGATGGTTTAGTTCAGCTCGGTCCACTATCATCATCTTGGTCTTGTCTCTGTTGACTGCAAGTCCGTAGGAGAGACTTGTTAACTCTAGACGTGTCAGCAGGTGTTCCATGTCTTCTTTTGTTTGTGTGAGAAGAGTAGTGTCGTCGGCGTACCTCAAGTTAGATATTCTTCGACCTCCCACTGAAATGCCTTTGTCCCATCGTTCCAGAACGATTCTCATAATACATTCCGTATAGATGTTGAACAGAAGTGGAGAGAGTATGCACCCTTGTCGGACACCAGCATGTGTATGGAAGCTTTTCGAGTCAACGTCGTCTATCCGAACAGTCGCAGTTCCGTCCTCGTAAAGTCGGCTTATGAGACGAACTAGGTGGGTAGGTACTCCCATTTGAATAAGTATGTCCCATAACATGTGCCATTTCACGGTATCGAAGGCTTTGCGAAAGTCGACAAAACAGACATAGAGTGGGATGTTAAACTCTCTAGACTTTTCGATTATTTGTCGAAGAATTAGGATCTGTTCTCTCGTTCCTCGACCCTTGACAAATCCCGCTTGCTCAATAGCTATTTCAGGATTCAGAAAAGCTTGCAGTCTGGTATTAATGACATGAAGGAGTACTTTACTAGGGTGTGTAATTAAGGCTATAAGTCTGTAGTTGCCACATTTCTTCGTTGATCCCTTTTTGTGCAATGGTATGAACACGGAGTGTGCCCAATCTCGAGGCCACTTTTCTGTCTCCCAGACACGGTTGCAGATAACATGCATGATATCAACTCCGTATTCACCCATCGCTTTAAGAATCTCTACTGGGATGGCGTCAGCTCCTATAGCTTTATTTTTCTTAAGGTGATCAATTGCAGCCCGTACTTCACTTTTTAGAACTGATGGTTCCATATCATCCTTTGCGAGTGTACTAGTGCTACATGATGCTGTTAAGGTGCTATCGCTAAAAAGTTGCTCGCAATAGTCTCTCCAAACATCCACAATATCTTTGATTTCAGTTACAGTCACTCCATTTAAATCCTCAATAGCCCAGGTTTTCGGTTTGAATTGACGAGTTATGGTTCGAATCTTCTTAAATAAATCTTTAGTTTCGTGGCGCTCTGCGTTTTTTTCTAACTCTAGGCAGAGGTTGTTGAGCTGATTATTACGATCTCTGCGAGTAAAAGTTTGGATCTGTGCACCCATCAAATTCAATTCTTGGACAGATGCCCCCTTGGCCTTCATCTCACGACGGTTTTCTACTAGATGCCAGGTGTCGTCTGACATCCAGTGTTGGTGTTTCGCTTTAGTTCGAGTAGGCTGTGACGAGCGTACAGTCTTTACTATGTACTCTTTTGCGGACTGCCAGAGTGAGTCGGGGTCATCATCAAGAGCTTGTGACCTCCACGTGCTGTTATCGGCTGCCAATAGGTTCCTGAAAGACGTTTGGTCTACTACTTCAAGCCTCTTGTTAGTTTTACGAGGTATGGAATTACGTAACTTAAGTTTGAGGTTGCATACGAGAAGTTGGTGGTCAGATTGACAGTCAGCTCCGGGCAATGTGTGTGCGTTCATAATTGAACTTCGCCATCTAGATCTTATGAGTATATAGTCAATCTGATTCCGGTGTTTTCCGTCAGGGGACGTCCAGGTATACAATCTTCTGCGGTGTTGCTGGAATACTGTATTCATAATGGTGAGGTTATTGTCGGCTGCAAACTGGAGCAATCTCTCCCCTCGATCATTCCTATGGCCGAGACCATAGTTGCCTACAATATTCCGCAAGCCCACATCCATCCGTGTGTCACCCACTTTCGCATTAAAATCGCCAAGTATGATCAATAGTTCTCTACTTGGTATTGTTGCTATTGATGATTCAATGTCATTGTAGAAACTTTCTACGTCTTCATCTTTCGCCGCGCTGGTGGGCGCATATACCTGTATAATATTTAGCGGAGTGGGAGATGCACTGAGCTTTATTGTTATAATTCTGTTGCTGACAGGATTATAGCCTAGAACCGCTTTAGTCCATTTCTTGGGAACTGCAATGGCCACTCCAGCGTAGCTACTGGAGTCATCTCCTGAATAATAGATGGTATGCTTATCCAAGTCTTGGTGGCCATTACTTTTCCAGTGCGTTTCGCTTAGACCGGTAATGGTGGTATTACATCGCTGGAGCTCATTATCCAAGATGTGTAATTTACCCTCATCACGGAGTCCTCGTACGTTCCAAGTGCCTATACGGATGTTTTTCCGCAATTGGATTTGTTTTCTTCCAGTCACATACTTTCCGGGGGATGCCTGGTTACCTACATTCCCTCGGCCGGTAGCCAATTTAACACTGAGAGTCCCGGAAAACTCAGAGCGCCGGTCGCTACGCGGATCGTCAGGCAAACGTGCTTTTCTAATTTGGTGCATTTTCATCATTCAACTCTCGTGGGAATTAGTAATGTAGTAGTATCCCGTTGCTTTCTACATCGCGGTACTACAGACTCAATGTCCATAGAAATCTGTAAGTGAACCAATTCAGAACATATGGTTCCTGCGCTTCACCACAGTGCTGATGGCTACCGCTGCCCTCCACCAGGATCCAGGTACATAGCCCCTGTGGCTCGCCTCCTCCGCTGGTTAGACCGTACCGACAACTGTTGTCTCCGCTCTCTCCCACCGTTGGGTCTTCACCCGTATCCCTGGGCACGGGCTCCGCAATATACCCTGCAGAATTGGGTCCCTGCTGAACTTCGCCATCTACACACTCCGGCCTACTAAAGTGTGAGATGCCCACCCCCGCGACGAGGACGCGCCAAACAGGAATTGCTCAAGTGGAGCGCAGAGAAGATGACTCTATTCTCCCAGGAGCCGGGTTAATGGACGTGTATGAAACCACGACCAAAGGCAAAAAAGGCAAAAAAATATTAAATTAGGTATACATATATTAACAAAAATAAAACGGTGGACAAAAACAGATCTTAAACTTGAATACTAGCATCGTCATCAGTCTTCTTGGTGTCAGCGACCTTCCTGCCTATTCTGAAGCTGTCGTACCCGTCGGAGTACCCGCCGTATAGGCTGCCTTGGTTGTACGGCCGGTCGTACCCCGGCCTGTACTGGTTGTACCCCGGCCTGTAACCTGGGTAGCCGGCGCCGGCGGTGCTTGGGTAGTTGTTGTAACCGGGACGGTTTTCGTAACCGGGCCTGAAGAATGGGCGGTTTCCTGTAAGAAAAGGGTTTGTTATTTATATGTTTTTTTTTTAAATTTATGCCTGATAGGTTAGTCTTTCACCACTATCTCACCTGATGGTAAGTGGCGATGTGGTCGAAGATGTTGTTCAGACTAACCTAGAATTACTGGCTCTCAAGGACAGCTGCCGGAACACACCGTTAGTTGCTTGGCGACAGATTTTCAACTTGAGGGTAGCAGGCTAGGCTGGCTAGCAGGCGGGCATTCGCAAAGTGCCCTACCACCATGCTGTAACGACTGCCATCCTAAGACGACAACCGGGACCGACGGCTTAACGTGCCCTCAGAAGCACGGAAGCGCTCAGTAGTAATGTCACCAGCGGTCACCCATCCAAGTCATGACCGAGGCGGACGTTGCTTAACTTTGCTGTACGATTCAGAATGGCTAAGCAAACTTCGCTACGAGCGCTTCGAGGTACGTGACATACGTCATTATCTTCTTACCTTTACCACTAAAATATTTTAATAAGGCACAGTTATTTCCTGTAATGTTTTTCAACATACGTGCCATCCTGATGATGAAGACTACTCCTTAGAAGTTCCTTAGAATTTCTATCTCACGGTCCACCGATGTAAGTAAAAAATTTGTATTGGCCTTGGCCCCTCTTGAAAATCGCGCTATATAGGTCAGGAATATTGCAATGTGCGATAAAAGGATAAAAATGGAATCGTGTAGTTAGCTTTAGACTTGTCACTTGCCCCCTTGTTACATAGACAAAAAGATGTCAAATGAAACGTGGTTGTTAAAAAAAATCTGCCTACCTATGTATTGTTGTGGATATAATAAAAAAACATGCAGAAGCTCATGAACATAGACTTCACCACCACGTGAATGTTGAGGCAATCCAGCTCCTTGACAACACAGACATAGTGAGAAGGCTAAAAAGGACAAAACCTTTTGAGTTAGTGTAGTTGAGTGACAGTGATAAGTAGTGAAGTGAGTGCTACATATAAAGAACACAAGAACTCATAGTGTCTTCCCCTTAATAGAGACAATAAGATAGGTGTTAATGGGCACATTCTTAACTTTACTCTATTTAGCAGTTTAAGGGCCTGTTTCAGAATGTTCGAGTAAGTTCCGGTTTTACTACCTAGAACATATTTACTCAACAAAACACTATCTTGGCGTTTCACAGTTATCGAACTAGCCTATCCATCAGTTAAAGCTTGAAGCGCGCTGCATGTCAACTGTCATTTGTATCATTCGGTTATTTTATGTGTTGCATAGCAACCCGAAACTTTATCATGACATTCTGAAACGGGCCCTTAGTCAAACTAAAATTACTCATTAGTCCGTATTGTTGGCTAGATTGTAATATAATGACGTACTTACTAAGTATATCATTAGAAAAAAAAAACCTTTGTATTGTGTATATTTTCAAAGAAAAGATTGTCCAGTAATATGTTGAACGCTATGGCTAAGCTTGTCCATGAAATGTCCGTTGGCGGGAAATTCAACATTTTTTTTTGTTTTGATGCCTATGTCTTCTAACTATTATACTTAAAAATGTGATACGCGTGATTTTTGAGTACTCATTAAATTTATTAAATGATTTTGAAAATACGTAATTATTGAAAATTTTTATTATTTTAGGGCAATAGTAGTAGTCATTTTTTGAGTGGTATCTTATGATATCATTTACGTAGGTGTTAATAACTTTTCGACAGACGTGAACATAACATGTATACGCTGCATTTTTCACGGTGTTCTGATGGACAAAATCACCGCAGTGAAACTGTACAGGCTCATGCGATATAAGAATTAATTGTAAATTGGTGAATGCAATGCAGTACTGTGCCCAAAATTTTACGGTTTCTCATTGGCTTGTTACGATCATGAACAGTAGCTAAACCATGTGCTACAGTATCTCGAATCTATAGCGTACAAAAAACTCGTGGGACATTCAGTAAACAAATTCTTACGGGAATTATACAACTGATCACAATGGTACGTCCACTGTAAGGGCACTAAACTTATTCGTCGGCACAATCCGCGAATTTGACACACAATAGCCGGATGCGTTGACACGAGGGATTGGTTTGCTTTTGTTAACGTACCTAATTATTTTGTGAAGGTAAGTTACTTGCGTGAATAATTGTATGGGTAACTCGATACAAAAATGTTTTTATAATAGGTATGTTGTACGTAGGTACTCGCGTAAGAACACGTACGTATACGAATGCCTGCCCTTATATACATATAAATATACTTATAATATATGCATAGGTACCTACTCTTTTTATTGTTTTTTAAACAACAAAGGACACGAAAAAATAATTCTAGGTTGGAAGCGGCCGAGCGGTTCTAGCTATGGACTACCGTGCCACAGGTCCTTGGTTCGATCCCTACCGCCGGCTTAAGCTTCACCGTATTGTGTAAGGGCATTTTACGAATGCCCGCCTGGCTAGCTACCACCCTCAAGTAGAAAATCTGTCACCAAGCACTTAACAGTGTGTTCCAGCAGCAGTCCTTGAGAGCCAGTAAAATTACAGGCACATGACACTTAACAACTGTATGTCTCAATGTGACGGGCGCAGTGCAATTCGTCATAGGCAGACGTTAATCCGCTTAGCATCAGGTGGACCTCGTGCTTGTACCGTCATAATCGCATAAAAAAAAAACTTTTCTTTTACTTAAAATATAGGACATTTTTACTGTACATATATAAATATTTTTTTATCTCTCGTGCTATGGTGGGCTGCCTAACCGACGCCAACCCCCAATTATAGCTTTAGGTGTTTATCTTATGTTTAAACTAGTTGTTCATTCGCGTAGAAAATGATGAAAAGTGATGATGATGATGCAGAATAGTGTCCTATGTGTATCTATGTGTATCCAGGACCTAGCCGCTGTAACCACTGCCTACCCGCGACTTTTACGATGTTGTCAATTTAATTATTAGGTTAGTGCTAAGTAACCGCAGTAATTATACTAAAGTATAATAAGTGAAAAAAATAGTATTGTACGAATCCGTACCTCCATAACCCGGATATCCGCCGTAGCCTCCGAAACCACCAGGGTAGCCACCCCCATAGCCTGCAATTATAACAATGGCTTTAGTTGATTGCGATTATATTAGATTTTTTATCCCTAACTTTTACATTTACGCAGGTTCTACAGTTCCAATAAGTTTTATTTAGGTAGGTAGGGGCCCAGCATCAACTACACCGAATTGCAGCACGGAATCGCATTAATCGTCGCTTATTTGTAAAACACGAACAAAAACGACAACCGTGCGGAAGAAATTCCGTTCTCAAGCAAGGATGGCTCAGTGGCATTGGCTATGGACTGCCGGGCAGCAGGCCCATGGTTCGAATCCCGCCGCGAGCTTTACCGAATGGTGGAGGGCATTTTGATAATGCCGCATGGCTAGCGACTACCCTCAAGTAGAAATTCTGTCCCCAAGCACCTAACCTTGTCTTTGAAAGCCAGTAATTTTAGGTTAAGCCTATTAACACCTTCGACCACATCATTACCATCAGGTGAGATTGTGGTCAAAGGATTACCTATCAGCAGTAACTAAAAAAAAAGGAAAATAAATTAGATTCGATTTAGAGGTAACCAAGCATGTCATGATGGCTCCAGGCACGTCAGCAGCGTGTATGCTCCATGTCTTGCAGCTATGAAACTATCCTCGTCATATATTTTTCGTTGCTGTATTTGAATCTAAAAATTAAGATTATTTTCAAAACTGTTTGTAGAATAGAAAAATTTAAATGCAGCTGTATTTAAATTATTTTTTTGGTACTAATCCTTTAAACTTTCTGTTAAACCTAATATATTGCTGACCTAGACTCAAACCCTCACAAACCGATTTACGCGTTGCCAGCAGTATATTTCTATATAAACGGTGGCTACAAAAATTAAGTGCTCAGAATTATTGTGGTAACATCAGGAGTCATCACAATAATGGCAGCATTGCCCCGTTGAATTGCATAAATAAAATAGAATAATAATATGAACTACGCAATGAGTACAGTGAATCATCGTTGATGTCTTTTCCCCTCTAGATAAAATACAGTATCAAATAAGGAATAAGTCTATACTCTTTAATCTTTCCAATGACGTCTATAATGAAATCAGCAGGTTTGACACCTACCTACCTAATTTAATTAATAATTAAAAATATTAATTAAATTAGGTAATTAATACTTACGTTAAGTATTCAAATAAAAATATTGTATATTACATCTAGGTAGAGGCACCGGCGGCGCGGCGGCGGCGCGCTGCGGTGCGCGGTTCCGTTTGTTTAGATCACATGGTTTTGAAGACCTCGTAGCGTAGTTTGCTGAGCCGTTCTTAACCGATCAGCTAAGTGGGTGGGCGGGCAAGGATGGGTGACCGCTAGTGACATTACTACTGAGTGCTTCCGTGCTTTGGAGGGCCGTCGGTCCCTGTTATTGTTTTAGGATGGCAGTTGTTAAAGCATAGTGTTAGGGCATTTTGCGACTGCCCGCCTGGCTAGCTACCACTTTCAAGTAGAAAATCAGTCGCCAAGTACCTAACGGTGTGTTCCAGGATCTATCCTTGAGTGCTAGTAATTCTAGGTTAGCCTGAACAATATCTTCGACCACATCATCACTTATCAAGTGAGATAGTAGAATAAGGCTATCCAATAAGATTTAAAAAAATTTGTACCAATGAAACCTTTCCACGCTTCTCTGCCAAATATGTTAGAGCAAAGATACGCTATCAGCTGCGTCCGCAGTGGCGTAAATCACAATCAGCCACGATCAGTTCTTTTCATGAAAATTATAAAGTTTTTTTGGTCATACAATATTGAAACAATTTTTATTATGTACCATGATTCGTACAAAAAGCAACTGATTGCAACCGCGGACGCAGCCGAACGCGTTGGTTTGCGCGTACCATTACAAACGGTAACGTGTAAATTACTAGTATGATTGAATCAACGATTTTGACTTTGTCATTCTATTACCATTGTGACAATTTCAACCTCAGTATTGTATATATTGAGTTTGAAGAGATATTTATTATAAATTTACAAATTATTGGAATACAAAATCCGGCGCGAAATCGGAAGGACGCGGGTTCAATTCCCGCCCGGGGCAAAACATTTTGTATTCCAATAATTTGTAAATTTATGATTTTCGCTTAGTACGCGGTAGTGCTTGTAATCATAATATATAGAAAGATATTTATTTATGATACGATTTTGACTTTGTCATTCTATTACCATTGTGACAATTTCAACCTCAGTATTGTATATATTGAGTTTGAAGAGATATTTATTATAAATTTACAAATTATTGGAATACAAAATGTTTTGCCCCGGGCGGGAATTGAACCCGCGTCCTTCCGATTTCGCGCCGGATGCTTTATCTATTAAGCTACCGGGGGGTAACCCCCGGTAGCTTAAAACATTTTGTATTCCAATAATTTGTAAATTTATGATTTTCGCTTAGTACGCGGTAGTGCTTGTAATCATAATATATAGAAAGATATTTATTAGTTTTTTATGAGACTGCGACGGATCGCGCACAAGGCTCACATGTAAAGCGGTAACCTCTGCATATAACATATGCATTTCGTCACAAGTGACGAACTGCACGGAGCCCATCACCCTGAGGCGTAAGTTGTTAAGTCTCATCTCATGTGCGTGTAATTTCATAATTACTTACTGGCTCTCAAGGACCGAAACACGGTATTAGGTGCTTGGCGACAGATTTTCTAATCGAGGGTGGTATCTAGCCAGGCCAACATTCGCAAAATTACCGTGGACCTGCAAAACGGCTGTCTATAATTATTACCACTTTGGTATCATTGCTTCAAGAATATATTGAAAAGTTGTGTATTTGAAATTGATTTCTGGCATTTAAATGGTTTATGCAATATCACGTAGTTCCAGTTTTTTTCACAGTCAACTTAACAGAAAAAACGCACATAAACGCGGAAAAGGAAATCACAAGGTTAAGAAATTACAAAGCGCCGGCGTCTATTGTGATAATATTTATAGATCGTTATTTATTATCATAGATCAATAGATACATCGTTATTATACTCGTGGTAGATACCTACATTAAAAATTTAACGTGTCGGCTACATCAAAGTAACTGTTTTGATTTGAATCATGAAACTTTATCAATTATGTACTACCTACCCGCCTGGAGATCATTCTCGATGATAAGGCAGTAGTTAACAATTTGCATATCTACTAACGAGTGCGTAGGTATGGTATGTATGCACTTAAGCGTCGCGTTGTCTCAGTTGAGTCAATTTGAGTCACAGATATGGCACTACACTACCTCATACGTGTGCGATCGCGCAGGGTTAACCTTGAGCCGACGCATTTGAGCAATAGGGTTGGTACTAGGTACCGTCAAAGTTCTGATTCAAGAAAATAATGACTATACCGTAACGTAATAAATAAGTGTATTATGACTATTTACTTCGAAATACGAGTAACCTCGTGTTACAAAAGTATTTTTTATTAGTTTACATCTAGCCTGGCCGAGAATGAGCGAGCGAACTCTTTGTATTTGAGGAGCATCTAGATGCTCCCGTCGGACATACCGCGCGGCCCGCGCACTCACATATAACCGCGAGCGGTTTTACGAGCACACCAACTTGAATGTCGGTTTTTTTATCTAAAAATATGGTAAGTCCCTTTAGCAAGAGTCCATCTTAGTAAGTACCGCCCCAGTTTCAGATATTCTGTCTCGAAATAATAGCGTGCAAACATCTGTGTTAAAGCGTGAAGGGCACACGCTAAATTACTGAGCAAACGAGATATATAAACTACCGTCTCGGAGTGACAAGCGCAGTGTATTGTCAAGCAGAACAAGAAAAGTGCAACTGTAATGGAAGCAAGACGGAAGAAAAGGTGTGACGCTTACCAGGTGGGCCACTTGCACGTCACTCTTATTTTTTATTGCCTTTGAACACAATCTCACTTGAGGATAAGTGACGATGTCGAGGACGTTACAGGCTAAACCTGGCTATAGAAAACACCTTGATTTACATGTGGTTTTGCTACACACATTTTAGACAATAGGGCTTTCTATATTAACCTCTTTTAAAGCCCCGATCACTTGAAATGTAGTGTGTACATCTACTACTAAAAAATAATGTGTTTTGGAGGTTTGACTGAAAACTTTTTACAATTATATTTTTCTTGTTCTTTCCAATTATATCATCTATATTGTTATGTCGTGTGTGTTGCAAGTGCTAGCGGAAATATTTTTATATACTTCTGTTCTCAACTAGCCTTTCATGTGTTGTTAGAGAAGGTGTACTGTTCCTCCCCGACAGGGGATAATTGGGTCGGAAGATGATGATGCCTATCCATTAGCTCTCATGACAAATTCGAAATAAAAAAACTGAAATACGCCAGAATCTGGTTTCTTCACAATTCGATTTTTTTTCAAGAACCTCCGTCCAAGAGGCTCCGTTATATACATATTTTTTTATTATGAATCATATATTAATAATTTATTTAACTGACCTCCATATCCTCCTTGGTATCCCTGATAGTTTGATCCGTAGCCAGAACCGCCATAACCGGGATAACCTTGACTTCCGTAGCCTTGGCCCCCGTAGCCTTGACTGCCGTAGCCTCCATAGCCTTGGCCGCCGTAGCCTTGGCCTCCGTAGCCTTGACCACCGTAGCCTCCGTAGCCATTATTGTAACCTCCATAGCCGTTGTTGTAGCCTCCATAGCCGTTATTGTAGCCCCCATATCCGGGTCGTAAAAGGCCGTAGCCGCTACGTCGCTGGCCATCGAGCAAGTCCGTGCTTGAATCTGTTTGTGCTGCTGCAGTCACGGCCAATGCGCATGATAACAATATTATATTCTGAAAAAAAATACCTACTTATAATTTATTTTGTACGTTGAAAAATATTTAAATACATTAAGCATATTTTGTTTCCTAATTGTTATATTTGCATGATATATTACAGTAAAAAAGGATAGTTTTGTGATTTTTATTTGGATAACTGTTGTTACAATTAGATGACTGCAACAAATTACATCTACACTAAGCTTTGTATAAATAGGTTGTTTTTTTTTAATGTTTTTTTTTTGAAGTTTTTGTTCAGGCTAATCTACTTAACTAATTACTATTAACTACTTACTTAATTACTGGCTCTCAAGGACAACTGCTGGAACACACCGTTAGGCATTTGGCAACAGATTTTATATTTGAGGGTAGTAGCTAGCCAGGCGGGCATTCGCAAAATACCACCATTCAAAATGAATTAAGTAAAATGAATGAACAATAAAATACTAAAAAGTACTGCTGCCGGAACACACTGTTAGGGTCTTGGCCACAGATTTTCTACTACTTTTGAGATTGGACGTAACAAGAATATTTGTTTTGAATATATATAATATACGATATATATGTTGTTATCTATATAAATGCTCAGAGTATTCCGGCTCATTTTTCCGATATGCTGGCAACTTTCGACAACAAAAACATTCATGCTATAATAGTCTCCGAAACATGGTTAACTCCTAGTCTCCCGTCCATTTACTATCCACTTCCAGGTTTTCGCCTCATTCGTAATGATAGAATTGGCAGTCGTGGTGGTGGTGTGGCCATTTATTTACGTGCTCATATTCCTTTCTCTGTGATTACTATGTCAGCACAGCCACCATCCGTAAATACAGGTGAACATTTATTTGTAGAAGTGATCCTATGCCATGCCAAAGTTCTACTCGGAGCCTATTATAGCCCTTCTGCGCGTCTTAATTATTTCTCTTCCTTCGAAAAGATCTTAGAAGATCTTACTCCCTCTTACAGTCATTCCATTATTATGGGTGATTTTAACACTTGCCTTCTAAAAGAAGATTCGCGCTCTATATCCTTGAAAACAATCATTACTTCTAGCAACATGCATATATTACCACTTAACGCAACACATCATGCTCCTCATTCGAATCCTTCTCTTCTTGACCTTATCATTGTTTCTTCATCACAGCATGTTGCTAAGCACGGCCAGTTTTCTGCTGATGCCTTTTCTTATCATGACTTACTCTTTTTATCTTACAAAATTCGTCCTCCAAAAGTAAAACCTAAAATAATTCTTCAGCGTAACTTTAGTGGCATGAATCAAGATCTATTTCAGAAAGATGCACAGAATATAGATTGGACGCCTGTCTTTGATGCTAAATTGGTGGACGATCAAGTTGCAATTTTCAACTCCATAATAACCACGTTATATGACGTTCATGCCCCTTTACGAGCCGTCAAAATTAAACATCTTCCTGCACCCTGGCTCACTGAAGGCCATAAAACAATGATGCATAAAAAAGTCATGGCAAAAAGTAAATATAAATTGAACCCTAATGATTTCAATAAAACTAAATACGTACAAGCTAGGAATCGTTGCAATACAGTGCTTAGGGATGCTCAACGGCGCCATATACATAAATCCGTTGAAAACGGAGATCCATGTAAAATTTGGAAGTTTCTGAAGTCTCTAGGAGTTGGCAAATCACGTCAGGAATCTTTTTCAAATAATTTAGACATAAATGCCCTAAACAAACATTTCTCATCATCGTTTTGTATAGATGATTCAAACAAAATTTCTACACTTCAACATCTGTCTAAAGTTTCAACTCCTGACCTTGATCCATTTGTTTTTAGTCAATTCACTGCTTGTGATGTTAGGAAGAGCGTTTTGTCGATTACATCAAATGCTGTCGGAGAAGACGGTATTAGTCGAAACATGTAGATCCCTATACTTGATATAATTCTACCTATCCTTTGTCATATTTTAAATACTTGTGTATCAAATAGTTTGTTTCCTTCCTTATGGAAAGAAGCTCAAATTATCCCATTACCTAAAAAAGCTAATCCTACATCCATTTCAGAGTATCGCCCTATTTCTATACTTCCTTTTCTTTCTAAAGTCTTTGAGCGGCTTATCCACAAACAAATAAGCAATTTCCTTTCTAGACATAATCTGCTCAATCCTTTTCAGTCCGGTTTCCGCCCAGGTCACAGTACGGTTACTGCGCTACTTAAAATCACCGACGATATACGTTTTGGCATGGAAAACGGCAAACTTACTGTCTTGACATTGCTGGATTTCAGCAACGCGTTTAACAATGTCAACTTTGACATTCTTCTCGCAATACTAAGCTCCATTAACATATCTCCAACAGTGGTTGATTTGTTTCGTAGTTATTTATATGGTCGCCGACAGAGAGTGCGCCTCGAAGAATCCTTTTCTTCTTGGTGTAACACTTCAGCCGGAGTTCCTCAAGGTGGTGTGTTATCACCTCTCTTGTTTGCAATCTTCATTAATTCTATATCAAACCATATTACTTCTCCCTATCACTTGTATGTCGATGATCTCCAATTTTACACTCAAGCTTCACTTAGCGATCTTAATACTGCTATAGACGTCACTAATTATAATTTACGCCAAATTACTAAGTGGAGTAAAGCCTTTGGATTACAAGTGAATCCGAGTAAAACTCAGGTCATGATTGTCGGGAGCTCACGAACGTTAGCCAAAGTCGATTCGGCAATGTTACCTGGGGTAGAATTTAATGGAGTCACTATCCCCTACAGTAAAAGTGTCAAGAACTTGGGCATCACTATGGATGAATGTCTTCAGTGGGGTCCTCAGATTGAAGCCGTCAGCTGCAAGTTATTTTCGTCTGGTGGTTCTCTTAAAAGACTGCGTAATTTTCTGCCTACTGCTACTAAAGTTGCGCTTGCGCAATCTCTTTTGCTTCCTGTTTTAGATTACGCCGATGCCTGCTATCTCGACCTCGCGGAGGACCAGCTAGATAAACTTGAGCGACTTCAAAACTTTTGTATACGATTCATATTTGGTCTTCGCAAATATGATCATGTCTCTGAATTTCGTAATAAACTCAAGTGGCTTCCTATACGACTTCGCCGAAATACTCACATTCTTTCCCTTTTGTACACCGTTTTATTTAACCCCAACAGTCCACACTATCTTAAAGAACGGTTTAAATTCTTTGAACATTCTGGGACGCTTACACTCAGGTCATCAGAAAATCTCTGCCTGCAGATGCCTCAGCATAGCAGCTCTTTTTATGATAAATCGTTTACAGTCCAAGCAGTTCGCTTATGGAATGCATTGCCAGTTTCCATAAGGCAAGCACAGTCTCTCACTATTTTTAAAAATCAAGTAAGAGAATGGTACTTCTCGCTTAATAATCCGTCTCTAAAGTTGATTAGTTGATACTTATTTTGTTTGTCTCATTCATTATTAGTTTATATATATATATATATATATATTGTTATTATTTATATATGAATATTTATGTATATATTATTGTATTATGTAGATATTATTAAGTATATTGTATGTGTGATTAATGTTTATGTAATGTTATTACCATAAAGTGTAGGTTACATAAAGTACCTATTTAAGTTAATTATTTTTAATCTTGTATTATACACCACCGTCATTTATCATGGCTAAATTTCTCTCCATCCAAAGGTTGTCTGGAAGAGATCGCTTTTTAGCGATAAGACCGCCAATTGTACAACATTACTTAAGTTTATGTTATTGTTTATAATGATTTTGTTATTTTGGTGTACAATAAAGAGTTATCTATCTATCTATCTATCTATATATATTTATATATATATTCGTTCTCTACTCTGTATTGAGCTCTTGACGGTGACAACCCACGTACTAAGGGATATAAAGTTTTTTTCGGCTATCTTCTCATTCATTGGAGCTCCCTAAAAGATACAATTTAATTTAATTTTTAGGCCAATATAGTAGTTTTTGGGTGAACGTTTTACACGAAATATTAAAATTTTACGTTTACAACCCATTTCGTTTATGAGCTACAGACCTGTGACATGCCGACGGACGGATAGACAGTCAACGGAGTCTCATTAATAGGATCCGTTCTGCCTTTTGGGCACGGAATCCTAAAAACCATAACGCTATTAACATTTTTTGAAAAATGGTAGCTTACAGGCGATTAGCATCTGTCGTGTTCACAACAAAATTGTGTTCGTTATTTGCGATATGACCAAAGCGACGGAAAGATCTCAACTGATAATTTTGATAACTCAGGTCAATTCAGTAGTTGATAAGAATGATAAACAAAGACTTATCATGATTAAAACAAATGCCGACAGCAATCCTTGATTATAAAATAAGATACTGCATATACCTCACCTATCCTACATACTTTTATTAATCATTATCTTATCTATAAATGCTTATTGATGTACGTAGTTTATTTTTAATATTGTGTACCTACTTTTTAATTATGGTTTTGGGGTTTGAATATGTGAATTATACCTATATGAAATTTTTAACAAATTTTGCATTCTTTAAATTTCGAGGTATATTATAAAGATTTATAATGAATATGGCAAATAAGTGTTTTTATGGCTAGTAACATTCATATATAGTAGCTTCGTCAAATTTGATAAACCAAGTGGTCAAACATTTTGCATGCATGTTCTTGAGTCTAAAACCATTTGTCAGTTTTCCGTAAAAATATGTGTATAATTAAAATGCGTTGTAATTTAGTGCACTATCGTTTATTTGTATAATTTTAGGAAATTTTAATAAAAATGTTACATATTATCGATATAGCTCAAGTTGAAGAAGGGGAGTGGCTGAGTTTCCATTATACTTAATTAGCATAGGTTCATACAAAATGTTGCTACTACAATAAAGCTCGATTAATTAAATCGATTATAATATAAATGTTTTACATGACTATGTTCATTTTGTATTGAACAATATGTATATTCAATATTATTTGGATATATCGTTTTGTATAGAAATTCTTATTTATTACCTATCACAAATAAAACTTTAGGTTCTAGGACATGGATGCTTTCATGCAAAATATCACAGAACACTTCTTATTTAAAATATGACGAAACATTTATATGGAAAGAGCTACGAAGACACTTGCCTTAAATTGGCGTAATGTCAACGTAAAAAATCGTCTTTGTGCGAGACGGACTCGCGCACGAAGGGTTCCGTACCATTAGCTATACAACATTAGACTTCATATTTTAACCTTTTTTGTTTAAACGTGCGCGAGTCCGACTCGCACTTGGACAACTTTTTGTATTTGTTGCTATAGCGGCAACAGAAATACATCATCTGTGAAAATTTCAAGTGCCTAGCTATCACCGTTCTTGAGATACAGCCTGGTGACGGACGGACGGACGGACAGCGAAGTCTCAGTATTAGGGTCCCGTTTTTACCCTTTGGGTAAGGAACAATAAAAAATATCAAAGATTATGCCCTCCTCTTGAAAAAATTAATTAAGGATATTATGAATTGTAACCAAGTGAGTATGTATGTAAAACTATTTTATATTATATTTAAAGGACGCAAAAAAGATTTTGTAATTAATCAAAGGTTGTTCTAATTACGAAGAAAATGTTGTAAACAGTCATGCATTTCACTTGGATTTATTTGTTCACAAAAAATTTAACTGCAGAGTATTTCAAGCAGCAACTAATGAAATAAAAATATCATATGACAAGATTCACTTATCCATTAAATAAAAAAAAGGTACATTTTCAAATTAATCAATTTCGTTTCACAAAAATACGTTCTAGTCGTCCAACTGGATTATTTTCTACAATAGAAATTGTTGGATTACATAAAATTGCATACATAATCACAACTGAAATATTATCCGCGAAATAATTGCTAAAATAATATTGAATCGCTTTAATGATTGTATATATTTCATTACTATATTTTTCTTTAGATTCTTTCAAGGTTGTAAGAAAGTACTAAGATATCTAAGCCGCCTGCCAAGCGTGGGGATTATGGCAAATACCCCCTACATAGGGTAGGCTGTGTTCAGCAGTGGACGATCCGGCTGATACAGTACAGTACTAATCTTAGTATAAATATGGCTGGATCGTCCACTGCTGAACACAGCCTCCATAGTAGGGGGTATTTGCCATAATCCCCACGCTTGGCAGGCGGCTTGGGTATCTTAGTACTGTACTGTATCAGCCGGATCGTCCACTGCTGACCAAGATGACCATACTAGTACTATTATATATTCTATGCTAATACATCCATTACTTACCACAAATTAAACTGTCTTTTATATATTTTTGTTACTATCGCATAACCTCATGTTTATTAAAATACCAAGTATATACTTATATAATTTTTTTTTTTAAATTAATTTATGTCGCTTCCATAGTTAATTACATATATTATATAAAATATAAATTTATCTGTAACTTCACACAATATATAATATTAATAAAAATAAACATATATAAAAATGTTATATAATATTATGTTTATAACATTATGATCATTAATAAACATTATAATTATGTAAGAGCAATATAACAATTGCATATTATGAATTAATTTATTATTCCTGTTATTAGTTTTATTTTATCTTTAATTATTTGAATATTAATTCCTTATTATTTTAATTTAGTAAGATTTCATTTAGGGGTATTATTTTTTTTGTTGTACTTTACATTATAAGAATAATTATGAATGGAAATTATATTACAGGCGAATATTGTACCTACTCTTCGATATTATAGAACGTCCTCTCGATAATCCATCAATTTAATTTTATTTTGGACGATTATAAGCACTATAGTTATAATTATAGTTTGCATTTTAACACTTTAATAAACAAATATCTCACCGTAAGCATTTTGTAGAATCACAATAAGTTCACAGCGTGCGACTGAGTCCGATCTCACTGTGATGAAATACCATCTGATCTCGTATTTATATGCGAACAGTACAACCGTGCGGTTTTTGCTCAGCTATAATTGTCCCAATTAGTTTTGTAGTACATCTCTATTGTCTTTGATCAGCTGTTATATAAAATTGATTCGCTAGGGATTGGCAACGACCAATGTTCTTTAAGTACTTACTACTTGTATTAAGTATATTGTAGTTTGTAGGGCAGGGAAGTTGTTTCCCAATACAAGTATTTTTGGAACCAGTACCTTATGGTAAATACTCACTTGAAGATTATGATGATTTGAAGTTTTGTAGTACCTATTTACATTGTGTAAGGGTGACTTAATTTGTTTAATTACATTTTTTTCTATATTGCATGTATTTAATAATTACCTTTGAACTCTAAGCATCCCATCACTACTAATCTATTAGAAGCAGCATCTGTTGCAGAGGAAATAAAATGTAAAGTTAGGAAATGTGCGATTAAATCATTATCGATTGTGTGTCTTGTACGGAAACTGCGCAATGAATGAACAGACACACAGTAATGAATATAGTATAGTATTAAATACATAATCATAAAATAATCATATTTTATTTTTGTGGTCTAATGTCCGAATATAACAGGGGGCGAGTCAGCTACAGAGCATTGAACCATACTTTTTTCTTTTTTCATTTGTTTTGCGATAGAACAAGCACGAGGCCCACCTGATATTAAGGGGACTAAACTCTGCCTATAGGCATGTGTTATAACAGATGCATTTCGCCTATAATGACGAATTGCACTGCGCCCGTCACCCTGAGACATACAGTTGTTAAGTCACATGTGCCTGTAATTTTTCTGGCTCTCAAGGACAGCTGCCGGAACACACAGGTGCTAGGCGACATATTTTCTACTTGAGGGTGGTAGCCAGGAGAGCATTAGGAAAATGTCCTTCCATCATACCGTGAAGATCGAGCCGGCGCAGTGAGGGTCTAACCATGTACCTGTGACACGGCAGTCCACAGCTTTTACCGCTCGGCTATCATTCGTTTTAAACCCTGGAAAGATGCTAAGAATTTCCTGTATAAAAAACAAGTTTCAACATTTGTCGTGCATTTGCTAGACAGCCAGCGAATGCACTACAAATGAAGGGACGTGGTGAAGGTAAGATATTCATATGTCTTACCTTCACGGTACAGATTGGCAGAGAATATGTCTCGGCCTTAAGAATCTGTGGACTCTGTCCACCAGTCTTTCTCTTCCTAGTGGTCAAACTTATTCATTAGCTGTATTTTGTTGGTTTATGGTTTAATTATTTCATGAGGTGTATGTTTATTTCGAAAATTATTTATCATCTAAGATGCATTTACGCACGTTAGAGATTAGAGGTGTTTTCCGCAAGAGCCACCGAAAAGAATTGCTAAGGAACTCAAGGGCACATTTTTTTAATAGGCGTATTTTTTATATTGTTACTTACAATTTAGGACTTTTAAGACTTGGTATAGGTAACATGGTTTTTTAAAAGTATTTTTTTTATATAATATGTTATGACATGGTCCTATTTAAATTAAAATTATTCATCAGCAAGAATTAAAGTTTTATTTATTTTATATTTTAAGTGCTGCTAAGGAGTGAAATTCTGTACCTTCCGATAACTGGGTAAAGTTTTTTTATCATGTAAAAGTTCTCTATACCGGCCATGCAAATTATCTTATTTACATTATATTATTCGATACATCTTCACATTTGCCATAATCACCGCGCTTGGCAAGCGTCTTGGGGATCGCAGTAGAAGTTGTAAGTTCTTCAAAGGCGCTGCTTCCCACCTTCAGGTATTTTTCCCTTAGTCGCCTCTTACGACACCCACGGGAAGAAATGGAACGGTGACATTCTATCCCAGCACGGGGGAAACTCCAGTAAACTTGTGTAAATTTTGAAATTTTGTGCGTTTATAATTTGTTTTATATAATCTCATTCGGTAATATTTTAATTATGAAATTAAATACAGACTTTTATTGGCATATTTTATGTACATACTTCTTTAAGAAAATTAAAAAGTTAAATTAAAGCATTGTTCTCCTAACAAAACAATGCTTTAAAACAATTTTTTAATTATTAAAGTACAATGTATCCCGACCAAGGAGGTTTCAATACAATTAAAGTACACATTATCTATGGTGAGCGAGATGCGCGCGCAACGCGCTGCGCTGGTTCCGAGCCAATAGACCAATAACAGACTTTTTCCATTTTGGCGCTATTTCGTACATACGAATTTGAGCAATATTTTGTTGGATAAAACTTTAGTAGCAAAAATGTCAAGCAACACCCACGATACTGATGATTTAACTCCACCTGACATTATAGAAACAGCTACGAAACTGACGAATAGTCTTTTGCCAGAAAAATCAAGCAATATAGCCACAGAGAGTTGAAATACAGGTAAAAAAAAATTAATATAGCCATGAGATTAAATAAAGTAGTGTATGCAACTGCATATAATTAGGTATTAAAACACTCGTGTAATCTTATTTTGACCTAACTCGCCTGCGGCTCGTTTCAAAAAACTACACTCATGTTTTAATACCCTCTATTATATGACAGTTGCATAAACTACTATTTTAAGACATGTGAGGTCCTTAAAATATAACGTTTATGCATGGTTTGTTAAGTCCACCCGTCTGGCTCTCTGTCTATTACTCCATTTGTATGTCACGGTTCTTTTAATCAGATTTTTTTACCTTATCTCTGCCCTGAAACTTCTTATCTATACACCAATACGGATTATGATAGCCAATTGTGATTAGTGACGCAAAATTTTTGCATTTCGTTATGCAGTGATTTTTATAGACTGGAATGCCCTGAATATTAGAGTTTCTAATCCTGTCGAATTCAACTAATTGTTTCACATTATTAATTACACTATGTACGGACCTACCTCCTATCAGCGGTTAGGTTAGCCTTTGGCTAATTATCTCACCTGTTGGTAAGTCATGATGTGGTTGAGGATGGTGAACAGCCATAACCTAGAATTACTGGCTCTAAAACACAGCTGCCGGAAAATACCGTTAAGTGCTTATTGAAAGATTTTCTACTTGAATGTGGTTGCTAGCTAGGCGATTTGCAAAATCCTCTGCCACCATGCCGTGAAGCTCAAGTCCGCGGCGGCATTTAGATCATGTCCACTGAGCTATCACTGGTTCAAATAGTGACAATATCTTGAATACCTAGAGATAGAACGACAGGTAATGTGGCTTGAAAAACTTTGATACTTGGCATGGCCGTATGCGAGTTGGAAGGAATAATAGTAATGCAAACCCTAGCTTGGTTTTATGATACGTACTATCTAGACCGGTCTCAGTGCTAGACCGGCCGACCGTTACATCCGTGCGTCCGTACGATCTTTAAAGGACTGTATCTGTTAGTTGGAACAGTAATAAGTAATTGATTAAATTTTTTTATTTTTATTAGTATAACGGATTGTCTAACAGATGACAATACTTAAAATATTAATTCAAATTCAAATTCATTTATTTCGAGCTACTTAGGAGTTAGGACTCATATCATAGACACAATTACATTTTTATACAGAATAGAAAATAATAAAAATTGAAATTGTAGTATAACTAAAATAATAATTAATAATAAAATAAATCATACAAATACACATCCAAAATTGAACAATGTCAATAAATTTATAGTAAAAGTAGGTATGTCATATTAATAATGATAAAAATTTAATTTAAACAAAAGAGTCATCTCTCATGAAACGAGGGAGCATGTCTTTCACAACAATGCCTAATAAAAGGACAATCTACTCTGCTACTATTAATGAGTGTGATAGACTGAGTGAAGTGGGCCACCGACATAGTGATAGTTACGGGGAGACCATCAGCATCCATATGCCGATGGCTAATACCCGTCATTATGGAGGGGGGCCAATGTTCAACAGTAGACGTCTTGTGGCTTATATACTTAGTTTTAGACTTGAGCTGTTACGGGGATATGTATAGACTATAGAGTAATTTAATATACGAAATGATATAATCAAGGGGCCCTATAACGTATTTTCTAAACATTTTTGTATTTGCGTCATCGTAGAATCTGTTATATATAGATATAGTACAAATAAGGTAGAAACTTGGTGAGACTATAGTGTAAATATTTATAACAATGAATATTTTTGAAGCAGTGATAGCTCAGTGGCTTTGGCTATGGACTGCCGCGCAGCAGGTCCATGGTTCGAATCCCGCCGCGGGCTTGAGCCTCACCGCATGGTCGAAGGGCATTTTGTGAATGCCCGCCTGGCTAGCGACCACCCTCAAGTAGAAAATCTGTCGCCAAGCACCTAACGGTGTGTTCCGGCAGCTGTCCTGGAGAGCCAGAGCAATTCTAGGTTAAGCCTGTTAACACCTTCGACCACATCATCACTTACCATCACGTGGGATTGTGGTCAAAGGCTTACACATCAGCAATACAAAAAAAAAAAAAAAAGTAACCAACTTCCAATGCAGAAAAGTATGCAATAACTTTATGAAGTCGGTACCATGCTGATTCAAAACACAGACCTTACATTATTGTGGTCCAATTTCAGCAAGTTTTTATAGACTTTTAAGTGTTGGAAGTCGGGCCCGTTTTTTTAAATACATTTGTAGTATTAATGGCAATACATGTTTAACCTATAGAATTATAGTCCCACAAAGATTATTTTAATCCCGTGAAATAAATTGATGCATTGATGCACACTTCTTACAAAATCATTCACTTGCCTAAAATACTGATTACAATCGACAATAGTTGCAATTACCGTTAAATCATCCAGGTATCCAAAACATTTTCCAGTTAGTTGTCTTCAGTTAGCTCAAAAAATACTCAACTGATTTTGATGAAATTCAAATGGAAATAACTATCCAACAAAAAAGGCAAAGCATACTACTCAACAAAGAAGATTTATCAAAATCAGTTTGTAATTTGCTGAGTATTCGCGTAATGAACACACAAAAAAAACATACAGTAAACTATTAGCTAATAATTCCAGTTTAAGCTTGTTAACACATTCGGCCACATCATCACTTACCATCAGGACACCTATACGCAATAAAATTATTGTAATATTAGGGTCCAAACCTCTTAAAACATACAGCAAATAGTGCATGCGCACATAGTGCGGGTACAACAGACGCATCAGACGGAGCATTGCCAACCTTGTCGTTTTTTGGAAATTGATTAATGATTAAACAAGTGTGCGTCAGACCCACGCTATGGCCTAAGGGTTAAATAATAGTACATTATCCAACAAGTGCGCGAAGTTGTTTGTTACAATCGAGACGGCTTTTAATGGAGTAGAGGTTGTAACAAACAACGCGCACGAGTTTCATACGACGATTTTCAACACACTTGCGAGGAACGAATACGAAAATATTTTCTTGATCTTTTTGATGGCAATAATAATCTGATTAAACTTTAGAAGATAAAAAACTCTTTGGTTTGTTTTTATATGAAAAACGAACGAAACAAACTACAATCTCCTTGGTGAAAAGTGTGGAAACGTTGTTTTTTCTATTTAAAACACTAGTGCGGTAAAGTAAACAAAAAGCACGAGTGCGTAATAGACGATATTGACACTAAAATCGGTGCATTTAAAGGCCTGTTACGAGCGAGTGTGTTGAAAAATATATTGCTGTTACAAAACCCTCAGTGCGCGTATCCACTTCACTCTTGGCCGAGTTTTGAAGTATATTCCCTTTTATCGGCTGACGTGAATTGCACCAGTTATCTCGGTAAAATCTAGGTATACTGATTAGAAGCCAAACATATTGATTTAATCATAATATTACGTGATAAATTATAAACGATTGAGATATATTTATTTTAGAATCTATTTGTAATCCGGAAGTTCGTCACTATTTTTCTTGGAAGCTTAATCAAAATAATATCCATTTAGGTAGGTAGCTATATTATACAATTACCTATATGGACGACATAATGATAAAGGCTACACTATGATAAGAGGTTATAGAGCAGATTGTACAGACCTTTCCAGAACGAATTTTCAGACAGAAGGCGCGCCCCTCCATGCTTTGTGAGAGTAGTTGCAACTGCTACTGACTACCTAGATGATCATATTTTACATTTTATTGTTTTACTGTATGTGCCATTAGCATGAAACCCACACTATTGCGCCGCAATGGGATATGGTGTACAAATTCTCTTAGGTAAACGACCTTTGTGACCTCAAAATAAACCACGCGAATATTTTCTCTTATGCTGATGATACAGTCCTTATGCCAGTATGGACTTATGGAGCTCAGCTATGGGGCTGTACCAAACAAAGCAACAACCAGATAATCCAACGATTTCAAAATAAAGTACTCAAAGGTATAGTCAATGCACCATGGTACATTAGAACTGTCGACCTCCATCGAGACCTGAAAATGGATGTCGTTGTGGATATAATAAAAAAACATGCAGAAGCTCACGAACGTAGACTTCACCAACACGTGAATGTTGAGGCAATCTAGCTCCTTGACAACACAGACATAGTGAGAAGGCTAAGAAGGACAAAACCTACCTTGAGCTAGTGTAGTTGAGTGACAGTGATAAGTAGTGAAGTGAGTGCTACATATAATGAACACAAGAACACATAGTGTCTTCCCCTTAATAGAGACAATAAGATAGGTGTTAATGGACACATTCTTAACTTTACTCTATTTAACAGTTTAGGTCAAGCTAAAATTACTCATTAGTCCGTATTGTTGGCTAGATTGTAATATAATGACGTACTAAGTACATCATCAGAAAAAAAAAAATGCTGATGATACTGCTATCGTCTTTACGGGCACATCCAGGCCTGAGGTTAGAACTCCTGGTGAATAGAGTCCGTAAATTAATTTGGATTTTTAAAATTCTTCGTCATGTCGCTCCAAAGATTTAAACAATCGAATATACTTATCATTAGCACAATCTATTCAAAACTATTGTATACCAGTCTAGAGAGGCGCTACGAAGACAAATTTTTTAGAACTTGAAAGGGCACAGAGGTCTTTAATAAAAGTGATGCACTTTAAACCCTACCAATACTCTACAGAAATGCTGTACCTCTCGGTACTATAGATTACTACTATAGATCAGAAAACTATATATCCTAAATGCTGTTTTAAAATTACATAAAACTCTTGAATACAAAATCTCAATAATCGAAGAAAAGGTAGAGTAGCCACTAAAATTACTGCTCGGTCTCGGTTTGCGTCGCGATAGTATACCAAGCAATCTACCTATCTCTACAACACTATTTAAAACTTTGAACATTTTCCCTATGAATAATTATAATTATAAATGTAAAAATATCCTTCATGAATGGCTAATGACACTAAGCTACGAGAAAGTTGAAAAACTCCTTGAAATTATTACGTAACATACACTTACACAAACTCATCAATTCACCCTACACACATATACATACACTCACCCACACCTAGTTGGGTCCTCCTGAAATAAACATGCTCTTAAAAGACGGATGATCAGGAGCACCCTCACTCTACAAACATACAATCACACAAAACAACATATCTCATAATTCTTAACCTTAATTTAATAAGATTTGTATATATAATATAAACGAAGGCATAAATACAAAATCTAACCTAGTACCTACCACGGAAGAGAGAGATCCTCTAACAGGTATCTGTATACTTAAAAGAGGGTCTCAAACCCATGAAATGTATTATTGATTATGTTTACTGCAATAAAAATATTTGTAATTGTATTTGTAGTAAGGTATGGCATTATTATATGTTCTATGATATAGCAATTCATATTATGTTTTTTAAAAAAAATATTGGAATCGACTTCCAACCTACTCAATAAACTTCTCAAACGATTTGGATGAAATTTATATTGAACCATCTCGGAGGTGGGGTCCACTGCTGAACACAGCCTCCCCTATTAAGGGGAGGCTGTGTTCAGCAGTGCAGCATATAAGACGATACGGCTGTTGCGGTACGGTTATCTCGGAGGTATCCTTTCCAATAAAAACAAATGATCAAAATTAGACTACTCGTTAAAAAGAAATGCGTGTTAATATTAAAATAAGAAAACGCGTCGCTTTGAGGACCACTTCCTTTTTTAGACGTCGGTCCAATTTCGTACAGCGATTGCGAATGAAAGTTTTTCAGTTTAAATTAAATGCAAATTCGTATATCAATTGCGAATGATATTATGGTAGTACTTATTAAATTAATGTTTTACAAAACTTAATTTTCCAGTTAAGCCGTGAGCTCAACAAATTTTTAAGTACTTTTTCCGCGACTGCCCAAAAACAGGAGAGTTATGTTTTCAGGGTTCATGTATGTATGTATGTTTGTGAGTTTCTCTATTCCATCATAACGATTTTATTATATAATATATCATGAGATTCGTCTTAATAGTCCAGGTGACACTGGGTACATAAAAAAGTAAAAAAAGCAAATTGACGGATGTTAGGCGCAATATTTTTCAAAAAAAAATTTTTTTCTCCCAAACCCATCGATTGGGGTATCAAAATGAAGGGCTTTAAGAACCGATTCCATAAATATATAAAATTTACAGTTTTAATTTGAACGGAACGATAAAACGCTTAACGAAAATAAATAATTTGCTGTCGGGTTTTTTAATTTTTAATGAATGTATACTTTTTTCTATAACAGATTAAGAAACCTAAACGAATACGGAAGCGTCATTATGATATCAATATTTAAGTGCCACGTAGGGTCAAACTACTCGCAATTAATATGCAAGCCTTTTGAGGCAAGGATAATGCCTCTGCAAGATATGAATACGTAATTTTTGTTTTGTTCTATTATGTATTGTAACTGTCTATTGGGAATTATGGTCTAATTTATGCATTACGTTCTCGAGTGCATCTATGCATATTTATTGCGAATTAGTTGTATTGGTTACATACATAAGGCCCAAGTAGACATTTGGAGTTGTTGGTGTTTAGTTATTTTTTAGGGTTCCGTACCCAAAGGGTAAAAACGGGACCCTATTACTGAGACTTCGCTGTCCGTCCGTCTGTCACCAGGCTGTATCTCAAAAACGGTGATAGCTAGACAGTTGAAATTTTCACAGATGATGTATTTCTATTGCCGCTATAACAACAAATACTAAAAATAAAAATAAAAATATCTAAGGGGGGCTTCCATAGAACAAACTTGATTTTTTTAACGTTTCTTGCTCGATACTATAATAATGGGGAAAGGTAGATGCTTTCTTGCACGATTAGGTTACAGATAATAGTATGGAACCCTTCGTGCGCGAGTCCCGCTCGCACCTGGCCGTTTTATATTTATTTAATATATGGGTTCGTCGTAACGATGTGAGTGAAAACGCATATCGAGATTTTTTTAAAGAGTATCATTGGCTGTAGATACCTGGATATTCAAGGTATCTTTTTAATATTTTTGCAATTACTAATGCTCTGCGGGTAACATTGCAAAATTACAACTAGAGTAATAACTACAGTCATGTGCTGGAATTGAACCTGCGCCCTCAACCCCTACAGCCGGGGAATGCTCTGACCGCTAAGCCAACATGACATATGACTCAAAACTCTAATTTGTCCTCTCGTTCTTATCCTTCGTATGGGGATACATTACGCAGTAATTTCAGTCTAAAGTAGTTAGTGGTTAACTTAGTTGTAGGTTTTTTTTATTTCTTTTTAAATTAATCATATTCATATTCATATTCATTTATTTCATAACGATATAGTTACATGTCAAAACAGTATATTATAATTGATAGATAAAGTAGTCAACTAAGTATGTACATATCTAATTGTTTAATAATTGATACAATAATTAGGCATAATATGGTTAATATACTTGAATTAAATTGTCTATATAAATTATGTCAAATTCGGTTATTGTTAAGAATGTAATTAAAAAAAATATATATAATACATTTCAATCATACATTTAGATGGTGAAAAATCAATTAATTAAATATGTCACAAAAAAGATATATAAATAATTTTTCATTTTTATGTACAGTCAAATAAAGAGCTCATTATAGTCATAGTACGATTTCTCAATGAGCCAGTTTTTCTTTTGTGCTTAAAAAGTTCGAATGAGGGAGTATTACGAACATCCTCCGGCAACCGGTTGTATAAGTACTGCCGGTGCCATTACATGCACCAGCTTAGACGTGTTGGCGAGGCTGTGCGAGGCCGGCCGCATCTGTTGCGAGTTACGTGTATTGTGTTTGTGCCCACTACCTAGGTAAGAATATTCTTCTGGGTGACTTCTCGCATAGAGCGCAGCCTGAAGAATTATTAAAGACGGGACAGTGAGAATTCTCAAAGACTGAAATAAAGGCTTTGCAGGGGTGTCGCGTGGCACTCGCATTACAGCTCGCACGGCTCTTTTCTGCATTCGGAATACGCGTAGCCAATCAGCTCCGCGACCCCATAGCTCGATGCCGTACTGTATGAGCGAGTGCACGGACGCAAAATAACAGTTTCGAGCCATCTCCTTCGGTAAAACTTCTGAAACCCGCCACAGTGCAAAACTGGCGCGGCCGATCTTTTCACAAAGCTTATCTATGTGCTCTTCCCAGGTCAACCCACAATCCAATTGGAAACCCAGAAAAGTAATTTGACTCACATTTTTATTACTGTATTTCCAATGGATACATTGATCTGCCTCTGGGTACGACCGGACAAGTTAATACTCATGTAGTGGGTCTTCGATGAGTTAAGTTTGAGGCCATTAGCCGTGAACCATTGGCTTAAGTCACGGGCCACCTCATTCAGCTTTTGTTCTAGTTGGGCCAGGGATGATGCAGTCACGATTGCCGCGACATCATCTGCATACATGAGCACTTGAGCCGCGGGGATGTTCTCTGGCAGGTCATTGATTAATCTTTGTGTTGCAATAAATCTCTATCTATCTATCTAAATACTAAATTATTACGATATACCTGTTTTTAACAAGAAGTTTATAACTATTTTGCAAGTTTGTCGTGAGAAAAATGTAGCATGATAATTAATAAGTTTAAACCAAGAATTAATGCGTAACCCCTAAGGAAATATTGAGATCGAACATGACACAAAGCATTACTTTCTACGCATAAAAAAATATTGATTGTGTGTTTACCAATAATTTATCATGATGTAACTTTATTTATAATTTCTGAAAGTGGTGATGTCATGTTCAGCTTTCGTGACTGACGGCACGACGACCTAAGAATTATGGTGGTAGTGTATTATGCCTGCCTGGCTTGCTACCACCCTCAAGTAGAAATTCTGTTGTTAAGCTAACCTAAGGTCCTTTTATGTTAGACTAGCTTTCCGGGCGCGGCTCCGCCCGCGCGTATGTCGGTTATCGCGCGAAAACATTAACCTCTTTTTGCGCAGTCGGATAAAAACTATCCTATGTTTTTTCCCGGGTCTCAAACTATCTCCATACCAAATTTCATTCAAATCAGTCCAGTAGTTTTGGCGTGAAAGCGTAACAGACAGACAGACAGAGTTACTTTCGCATTTATAATATTAGTACTGATTACGTTGAATCCAATATCCATTCTGCCCATTCTAGCTCTAGCCTATTGATGCTCAACCAATATTGAGCATTTATGATCAACCAGTAATAATCAGACATTCATCTTCTTCTTAGGGGTAGGGAGTAATTATATATTAAATGAACTTATTAAAAAATATATCTTTCTTCATGAAATTAGCAGGAGTTGGTAGTGTGCATTAGCACACGATCAACTCCGTGTAACTTCATGTAGATATGTAGTGCCGTAAGCATGTAAAAGAGTTCAAACTGGCAGTTCCCTTTGCACACCTATGGCGCTATCGCTATTTATATAGCGTGGTCTTTCCTATACAAAATGCGTCCGAATGTATGAAATCCTGCATCGCGCAAACGAAATAATCGGACAGTTTAGAAAGATATTCAGGTAACATTATAGTTAATATAAAGAATTAGAAGTTATTATGGGTCCACGATAAAATAGGAGAGCTATAATTGTCGTTTTCATCTTGTTTCCTTGAGATAAAAACTTACCAGTTTTAGTTCCAAATCATTAGGTAACTGAAGTATGTAACCAGTATCCAAACAGGAATAGTAATACTGGGCTTTTAAGAAGTAATGAATAAGAAACATTTATCCCATTTCATAACTATAGTTCCTATACACTTTCTCATTGGGCACAGCCTGTAGCCAATGGGAACATATCGTATCTAAAGTACGTAACTAGTTGCCAAACGGGAAAAGAAGTTATGGGTAGCTTCTTTGTTACCAGTTATGAATCGGGAATGGATTACCCAATGGGTGATTTTGGTCCCAGATTTCAGCTAGTTACTTACTGATTTTATTAACCAGATCATTCATAAAAAAACGTGACATTAATTTAATGTATTATTTCAACCGCTTCGGCATCTACAATTTAATAACTCTAACTAATTAACACTTTTAATTCTGCATTGAATACTAAATTTAAACCACATCCTAATAAAACCTTTTACTACAAGAAGTTACGAGTATAAACGTGGGAGGGAAGGTCTATGAGGCCTTAATGCAAAAACGGCTTGTAAAATACAATCCTTGGGGTATTTCCTGTCCCACAGCATTATATCTTTATGGGTGTTAAAATTTAATATTAAGGTTATACACATAAATAAGCAAGGTAGTGAGGTAAATATCTGTTCATAAAACTGAATTTCAGCACCTCTTTTTGTATGATAATGTTATGGGACGGGCCGATATTCTTTACTATTTATTTGGGACATTATCTGAAGAACTCTTGCCGTAATATGTTATTGAGTTGATTTTGGAAGAAAATTTGTTGGTTTTCACTCACAAAAACCAAACAAAATCCTCCTTACACGTAATATTTTATTTATTTTCTACGACCAAAGCGATACAAAAACAAGCCAAGGATATTTACTTATTACATGTTACTTAATACCTTCTTATATTAGTAATAACTATTACATTTTATATTTGGTAACACAAAACACTTGTTGCGTTCTTCTTAGTTTTTTTTTGCTAGGGAGGAAACTGTAGAAGAGTTGGTGACTATCGGTATCTGATTATATTTATTAAGGCTTGGGATCACGCCAATAACCTTGAGGGCCTGATTGTATGTGCTAGCGAATAATGATTTAGATTAAATTTGTAGAATCAGACGCATTTTCATTTTATTATAAATAAAAAACGATGTTAATAAAAAGCGACATGAACATTTTATGGATATAATATGATTCGTCGATAAGTAAATAAATCTTCGTGCTCTTTTAGTTAAAATCAACGCAATCGGCCATACAAAATTTGTGAAACGATTTCCAACCTCATGCCAACCAACTAATGCTTTCTAATATATGAAGAACACGGGTGTTTGAGCGTGAACTGACTATGAGTCGATATCGCTATCGACAATGTTTCGGCTTCTACCGGAAGCCTTCCTCAGGATTTTGAGTGTAGTGCGTCCGCCGCGGTCGCGTCACGCTGCTGAAGTGTGACGCGACGAAGCCGAAACATTGTCGATAGCGATATCGACTCATAGTAAGTTCACGCTCCAACACCCGTGTTTTTCATATATTAGATATAAATATGAGCGTAAGTTTTTATAACTAATGCTTTCGTTGTAATTGTGTGATGTATTTATTTTGTAGTGGTTCGAGAATTCAAATCCAAATTCATTTATTTTTAAGCTACCCAGGACTCATATCATAGACACTATTACATATTTTGACAGAATTGAAAATAAAAAGAAGAAATTGAAATTGTAGTTCAACTAAAATAATAATTAATAATAAAATAAATCATATAAATACACATCCAAAAGTACATAAATAATGCCAATAAATTTATTACGGCTTGATAACAGTTATCCCAAAACTGTTCAGTCACATTCTAGGTAGCCTGATCAACAACTTCGACCACCTCATTACTTGTCATCAGGTGAGATAGTGGTCAAAGGCTATACTATCAGGAATAAAAAAAGAAAATAAAGTTAAACTGGTGAATTTGACTGAAAGAAAAACTATTGCCAATCCCGCTGTAGGCAAATTAAAATTGAACTTTGCATAAAAATAGAAACAAATTCGATATTTCATTAATTCGAATATTTTATTAATTCAATGGTTACAAGCGGCTAGTAGCCGTTCTTTGTGGGGCTCTATGGGGGAGGCCTTTGTTCAACAGTGTACGTCTTCCGGCTGATGATGATGATGATTAATTTCTACTTAAGTGCGACCACTTAAGTAGAAAAAGCCAGGCGGGCAGTCGAAAAATACCCTTCCACCATCTCACCTTATGGTAAGTGATGATGTGGTCGAAGGTGTTAATAGGCTGAACCTAGAATTACTGGTTCTCAAGGACAGCTGCCGGAACACACCGTAAGGTGCTTGGCGACAGATTTTTCTACTTAAGTGGTCGCTAGCCAGGCGGGCAGTCGAAAAATACCCTTCCACCATGCGGTGAAGCTAAAGCCCGTGACGGGATTCGAACCATAGAACTGCTGGGTGGCAGTCCATAGGCAATGCCACTGAACCATCACTGCTAAAATGTGTCCTTTATAACGTTCTTGAGTAGCTCGTTGCGTTTATAAATAAAAACTACTCGTGAGTGTGATAAGGGTAGACAGTCGATGATGGCCACAAGAGAAACAGGAATCTACAAGCACGGTTGGTTGCACCGCAAACGTTTGTCATTCCCAACGTCTGCAGCCACAATTCCCGAATAATCTCGGCTGTCAGGAGCGGGCGAAACAGAACAATAAGCATCATGAGCAAAGAATTATCTGGAGTTTTTGTCGTAGTTATCTGCGAGGGGCTCAGGCAGCTGACTGCACCTTAATGTGCCCTTTGTCTCCCCGGAGCAACGTTAGCAGGATAGTGATGGTAAAAAGACTACTAGGCTACATTTATTCTTCCAATTTTTTTTATGAGAAATCCGATAGGTTTTACGTTAAACATGTTATTATAAATTTGCACTAGAAAGGCTATTACAGAGTCTCACGAATATATGCAGACAGATAAGCATATATGTATGTATATAGCTAATCTTTATAATGACATATGACAAAGTGGTCTTTGAAAAATGGCAAACTGAGGCTTCGTTTCGCATGCCAGTGAGTGAAACAGAACTACGCAGTATTTAAATAGCGTTAGCGAATTTATTGAAATAAAGTATCACATACTTTGAAGAAATGATAGCCTCGCGGTTATAGCTATGGACTGCCGGTCCCTGGTTCGATACCCACCGCCCGACTTGAGCTTCACCGCATGGTGGAAGGGCATTTTGCGAATGCCCACCTGTTGCCAAGCACTTAACAGTGTGTTCCAGCAGTCCTTGGCAGCCAGAAAAATTACAGGTACGTATGTTTCAATCTGACGGGCGCAGCGCAATGCGTCACATGACGAAATGCATCTGTTATAGGCAGAGGTTAATCCACTTAACATCCAGTGGTCCTCGAGCATGTTCCGTCACAATCACAAAAATACTACATAATAATTAAAAATATAATTTGTATTGTTAGGTAAGTTTTATTACATATTAAATTTGATTAAGTGAAAATTTTGAGCTGCGTTCATGATATTTTTATTATTGATACGAAATATATAGAATCAAGCATCGTATTTGTCTTAATCCTCTTCTAAAATATAATATATTTTATTCATATTTGTAAGGCATACAAACCAATTCAAAATTTGCCGTTTTGAGACTTACTTCATCTACTTGATGACTATATTGATTGAAGATGTAGGTTAGAATAGGGTGGATATTAAATTAAAACGTAAGGAATAAAATCCTTTCGTAAAAGTATTCGTTTAGCAGGGGTTAATGATAAAAATACAATGTAAGATTAGTAGACATTAATTTATGACAGAACATTTTAGAGTTAAAGATATCCTGAGCTTTTTACAATACAGTCAAAAACATCCTATGTGAATCTTTACACATAATAACACGCCAATGTTACCCTACTCTCGCTTAACACTGCACTTAACTGCGCTTTTGAGATATGCATAAAAATATATAGTAAATTTTACAAAATTACATAGGAAAAATCATGGTTATGTACGGTCATACGATATATTTATTCACACGTAGTAATTTTGCAATGTAACGGGCGGAACATACGTCATTGCCAAAATAAAAATATATATCGTCTAATAATACCTGCCTCCCTAAAAGATTAAACCAAATATAGTATGTATCTAAAGTTTTAAATAGTTTTTAATAAGTAAAAGATTTTATACTATTAAGAAATACATAAAATATACTTTGTAATAAGCTTTCTTACTCGATGTTAAAAACAACTTGCCCCCTCTCTCTACTATATTTTGTTGTGCTCGACGGGGTCCATAATAGATACTGGCCTCTACATTGTGGATTAAGAAAAAATTAATTGAGGATTAAGCAAATAAAGAACATGAATAATCTACATTAAAAGCTACTTTATAAATAAAACAGTAATCTCTGTTACTCGAACCTACTCGTGTTGTGATTTAATTTTCTGTCATTCCCAAAAATCAAATCAAATTAGCTGCCATAAAAGTTCTGAAGCTAATTTCCTGAACGGTGCAGCGCAGCACTAAACTGGGTTCCTCGCAAAAATCACGCAAGCCCAGTAACAATGGCCGGGAGCCGGCATTCCCTCGGCAGCTAATTAACTGGATTCTATTCAGGCGTTGAATACCTTATGATGTCTAGAATACTGCACCTGTTCCTTTATTATTAGATATTATTAAATTTATTTTCGAGGCATCTTCTCAGTGGGAGGGATGGAGAAGTCTTTCGGAGAAGAGAATTATTGTATTCTGTGAAATGTAACTCTGACGTTATAAAATTACAATGAGAGGAAAAATATAGTCATGTGCGGGATTCCAACCCGCGCTACCCACCCTTACAGCCGAGGAGATATACTCTGACCGCTAATCTAAAATAAGTCTAATAACTCTAATTTGTCCTATCGTTCTTAACCGTCGCAAGCGGATGGACTGACAACTATAGTTCAACTTACTTTTTACTACAAACAAGACTATTTTTTTTTCAATTAGCTTTTAATATAATATAAATTTAATTTTAATATAATGTTTTTATTTTGCAATAACGCGTGCTCCACAGATTACATAACAACTTTATGGTAAAATTATAGTCATGTGCGGGATTCGAATACGCGCCATCCACCCCTATTGTCGGGGTATGCTTTAACCGCTAAAACAACATGACATAAGACTCATAACTCCAACGTATCCTCTCGTTCTTAACCACCGTATGGGCATGTTTCCTCTCGCTGTATGAAATTCATTCATAAATAAAAATATTTTAGTATATGACGTTTTAGTATATTAACTACTATATCACTTATTTAATCAACAAAATAATACTGAAAATACTGATTTATAATATAATTTTGTATATGTGATCAAAACTATTTAACTGTTCATTGCAGCGGAACCGTAAACGAGCGAGGCCCGCACTTGGCCAGTTTTATTAGTCTATCATAAAAATGGTAATACCTACAAACGCCCAATTTTTTTTATTGTTATTGTGACGGAACAAGCTCGAGGGCCACCTGATGGTAAGCGGACCAACGCCAGCCAGGCGCGCATTCGCAAAACGCCCTTCCACTGCAAACTGCTTGTGATAATAGTCCAATATCTGATTAACTATAAAAATAAATTCTAAGAACTAGCCACGTGCGGTCGGTGAGCGGTTTAGGTCACAGAATGAATATGTTTCAAATATTAATAATAATATATTTCACTAGCGACAGAATACGGAAAGGAGGCCATCAAATTTATCCAGCTAGACATGCCGAAGTTTTTGTATCAAAAAAGTTGAGTCAAGTTTCCAGCGATAAAGTTCTTAGTAAGGCAGGTAACTAACTTTATATAAAACCTTATATACGTGTGCTAGGCAGGAACAGCGTTATTTTCGCCGTTAATAACATAGCAAGCGAAACCAATTTCGCTCATATTAGGCAGGAAAATTGAGTTTAGCGAGGTCTTGCAGTTTTTTAACTAGAAAAACAGCCTCCACGATGTGGAAAAAATAAGAACCGTATGCACCAAACTTATAGTATGTATGTTTATTGCACAGAAAAGAGAAAGCAATGTATATCTATATGGTATAAAGTATACTTAAAGAGTTAAATTTTGTAGCTGGCTTAACTTATTGGTGTTTACCACAACATAAACAAATTCGTGAATAATTTCGTTAGTAATTCCAACCTAAGAGTCTGATTAGAAATAATAAGTGTTACTCTTCTTCTTAAGAATAAGTGTTATTCTTATTATTATTTGCCTGATAGTTTAGCCTTTGAAACTATCTCACCTGATGGTAGGTGATGATGTGGTCGAAGATGTTTTTCAGGCTAACCTAGAATTACTGGCTCTCAGCTGCCGGAACACACCGTTAGGTGCTTGGTGACAGATTATCTACTTGAGGGTGGTAGCTAGCCAGGCGGGCATTCGTAAAATGCCCTACCATCATGATATAACGACTGCCATCCTAAAACAAGAACCGGGACCGACGGCTTTACGTGCCCTCCGAAGCACGGAAGCGCTTAGTAGTAATGTCACCAGCGGTCATCCATCCAAGTCATGACTGAGGCGGACGTTGCTTAACTTTGCTGATCGGTTCAGAACGGCTAAGCAAATTTATTTCGCTACGAGCGTTTCAAATTTTATTTATTATATTTATATTTTTATTTCTTTGACAAATAAAGCTGGCTCCCGCTATTATATATTAATATGTAAAAATATTGACTTCCACAAGAGAAAAGTATAAAACTCAATAAAAACAAACTGACTTTCACAACTGAATAATATAAAGCACCATAACTTTCAAACCGGAACACAGTAATGCAAACATTACTAACTGCTTGGCGGTAGACATAGGTATTGAATTCTCCGGACAAATATGTTCTTAAAAACTTCTACAGCTACTATTATCAAACAATTATCATTGAAGCAAAGAAGCTTACCGTATTAGGTATATGCTGTGTGTTATCGACAGTAAATTAAGGTAAGTACTTTCTATTATTTTATATTACCTACCGACTATAACCTTAGACATATATTTTTTAACAGATATTACATTTTCAAAAGAAATAAAACTTTGAATGTATTGAATAAGTAATACGCACTCTAAGCGCAGTCGTTAGGAATTCTTCGCTGTGTCTGTTGTTGTCGACTTCTCTCATTTTCTTTTAAAACAAGACCGCAAACAATGCCGCACTTTTCAAATGTACCTACATTATTTAAGTGAAAACGTGGCCAGTGTTGCCAGGTAGGTATTAAAGAGTTTCTTTAAAGTATTTCACGTGCAACGGTAAATTGAAAGAAAATATGTATTTTGCTTTTTAGTACTTCGTGAATTAATATTCAGTCAAAGGATGATTATTCTCTTATTTGAGGGTTTAGCTCTTTATCTAGAAATAAGCAGAAGAAAAAGAAGTTTGATCTCTTCAGTATTTAAGCTTGTATTGTTACTAATTGCCAAAATTATCAGTGCATTGACAGTTATTAGCAGCGAAAAAAATCATGTAAACTTTTCGTTCGGTTCGGTTTCGGTTTAAGTTCCAAACAATTTTTTTTACAGATATGTTACAATAAAATCATATATAACGAAGGGATCAATGGATATGATAATTAGTTATAGAACTAAATTCTCAAATAATAATCCTATTTTAGAATAGTAGTTTATATGCAACTGTCATATAATAGAGGGTATAATTACCTAACACAAGAGTGTAGTTTTTTGGAAAGAGCCGCTGGCGAGTTTCAAAATAAGATTACACGAGTGTTTTAATACCTTATTATATGCAGTTGCATACACTACTTTATTTAATCTCATGGCTTTAGGTAGCTACATTAAATAAAATGCAATATAAAAACCAGCGCGTTGCGCGCGCAGCGTGCTCACCACAGATAATGTGTACCTACTTAAATTGAATTGAAACCTCCTTGGTCGGGACACATTGTACTTTAATAATTAAAAATGTTGTAAAGCATTGTTTTGTTAGAATAATGCTTTAATTTATTTTTTTAATTTTCTTATAGAAGTATGTAAATAAAATATGCCAATAAAACAGTCACCTCGTGACCACGATTACTGCAAAATGTTTGAAACGTCGGGACAAAAATAATGACAAATATACACGATTTAAACAGTTTAAAGTTGTTTAATTACTATGTGTTACAATCGCGAAAACCTAAGACAACATTATTCCAATAAAAGTCTGTATTTCATTTCATAATTAGATTATTACCGAATGAGATTATATAAAAGCCTTTTTAAGCATTACATGAATGAGGATATGGATATTACTATGAACAAAATAGGAACTACCATCGTTAACAGAATTTAGAATTTAGAAAATTTGTGTAGAGCGCACCGGTGTATTTAGATTTGGGAACCATTTTTACACGATCATGTTTTCTAGAGTCTAAAATAATATTGCTAATATTATTCTGAACAGTGATTGAAAACCAATGCACTTAATTTCATAAGTTACCCCTAATTCGTCAAATATGTAAAAAAATACGTCTTCCTGTATCAAATGTTATAAATTTAATAAGTGATATAAATATAATATTAAATATAGTAAAAAAAAACGAATCTCGTGTATTGCGTGATGGAGCAAAATATTTGGACGAACAAGAAACATAATCAAAATAATGATTTTATTCTTGATTTTATTTTGAATTCCTCGTCATAGGTGCTCGCTCGTCATAAATTACGATGCGTTATCGTTCACCTTAAACCATAATTTACCATTATAATGGCAACACCAGAAGTATTTCTAGTAAGTAGAAATAAAGCGCCTAAGTGGCTTCATAATTAAGAACAGCTGAAGTGTTTTGATGGCAGCACATTAATTTCATCTTGTTTTTCTGCCTTCGCGACCAATTATCTCCGGGAGTTCCCCGGGATTCTTTCTTTGGAGTTTTAATTTCACTTGCCAGTCCTAATTATAAGTTTTCTTTATGCTGTCAGGTGAAGGACAGAAAGATGTCTCGCTCGCTAATGTTTAGGTGAGAATTGTCTATGCTTATCGCGAGGATATTTTAGATTTGAAATAGGAATTCTAAATTATTCTAAATTATAGGAATTTTCAATGTCTGACTTTCTCAATTCGTCAGTTAGAAATCTCATATCACTTAGTTGTTAGGATTCCGTGCTAGAAATCGCACCCAATTACTAAGTCTCGGTTTTCCGTTCGTCCTTTTAAAATATGTATCTTTGGAATAGTTTTGTAGTTTAAGGGCCTGTTTCAGAATGTTTTGAGTAAGTTCTAGTTTTACTACCCAGAACATATTTATCAAACAAAACACTATCTTTGCGTTTCACAGTCGTCGATTCAGCATATCCATCGGTTAAAGCTTGAAGCGCGCTACATGTTCACTGTCATTTTGATCATTCAGTTATTTTATGTGTTGCATAGCAACCCGATACTTTTTAGGACATTCTGAAACGGGCCCTAAATATTTTATATATTACAGCGGCTCGCCCCGGCTTCGGACGGGTATTTAACAAAAATTAAAATAAAAACAACTATAGCCTATGTTTATCAGGGATAGTAAAGGATTTTAATGGTAAAAAATATTTTTCAAATCGGTCCAAAAAACCTTTAAAATAGGTATTAGTGTAGACTATTCAACTTTCTGGTGTTTCTGAAAATGTCAAGTTATTACTTTTTGCTGTCTAAAGTCCATAACGGATGATACATAGTTCAATTGATGTATATTTTATAGCTGAAGACCAAAGCCAATTGGTTTTAAACTTAAGAATTACAGTTATGAGTCATTGTGTCATGTTAGCTCAATTGGTTAGAGCATACCCCGACTAAAGGGGTGGATGGACGCGGGTTCGAATCCCGCACATGACTATAATTTTTTCTCTCGTAAATTTGTAATTTTGTAATGTAAATCGCTTAGCAGGCGTTATTGCAAACTTAACAATATTAAAATCATAAGGTTGCGTCATCATTTACAAGTTTAAAACCAATTGCAAAATTGGTCTTGTTTGTAGTACAACGCAAGTTGAACTATAGGTGTCGCTCCATCCCGATACGATGGTTGAAGAACGAGAGCAAGAATTACAGTTATGAGTCATTGTGTCATGTTAGCTCAATTGATTAGAGCATACCCCGGCTAAAGGGGTGGATGGACGCGGGTTCGAATCCCGCACATGACTATAATTTTTTCTCTAGTAAATTTGTAATTTTGTAATATATATTGATATTTATATATATGTTACAAATTGCTGGAGCACAATTTTTTATGTCCTAGGCTCCCCGCCCAGGCCCATCGAACCCGCGTCCTACGATTTCGCGCCGGATGCCTAGATTCACGCGCAATACGCCGGGCATACATTTTAGTACTCCAATATTTTGTAAAATATGATTCTCGGACGCGATAGTGCTTGCAATCATATTTAGAAATTATATATATACGCTATATTCTACCATTAACGTAATGAAGTCAATAAATACAGAAACCCTGCATCGACATAGGTCAGGTAGTAATATTAATTGAATAAAATCGCATTATCAATTTATTCTACAAAGCTTTTTTTATGTTGTCGTGAATAAGGACGTGGCCGTAACCTCTGCCGTGGTAAAGCAGTACCCTCTGCCTATAACAGATGCAGTTCGACACAAATGGCGAAATGCATCTGTTATACATTATTATAGTTGTTAAGCCTCATATGCCTGTACCTAATTTCTCCAGCACCCTTCAAACCGGAACACAGTAATGTGAACATTAATGCTTGGCGGCAGAAATAGCCATGGTTGCAGTACTTCCCTCGGACGAACTCGCACAACGAGTTCTACTGCTACTGGAGTATTTAAAGAAGATCAACAAAAAATATAATGTCGAAAGAAAGTGGGGTCTATTAACTTTTTAGACCCATTTTAAATATCCGAACTCATTTATAATAACTGTTGGCTTCTTTTGTTTTCCTTTCCTGCTAAGTTCCCTTTTGTTTCAAAGTTTTCTGAGTAAAAAATAAGAAAAATTGTTTTCAATTTCTGACCTTAATTAAGAAAACATGAATGGGCCGAATAACGTATAAAAATATATACTATAAGATTAGATAATATTGATTACAATTTCTAAGAAAGTACATGTTGTGACATTAGATATGTCAGTTCCCGATTTTGTGGGGGAGTGGTGTTTTCGCCTAATTGATGTCCTTGAAATTATTTTCGTCGCATAAAAGAGTTGTTCAGGACTTTGTTTTTTTTAAACTGATGTTTGGCTCGAACTCTGAAATGTCGCATGTGTTGAGCCAAAATCTATGAATGTGGATTACAGTATTCCGTAAAAAAAATATTTACCAAAAAATTGAACCGACTTCAACACCCAAAAGTGTGAAATAACTTGTTGAAGTCGGTACCATGATAGTTCAAATGTACCTATTATCACAATATTGTGCGCATGGTACCACCTTCGACAAGTTATTTGACACTTTAGTGTTGAAGTCGGTTCCATTTTGGTAAAAAAAAAATTTTACTCTTTTTAGTGACCCTTTTTACTTACAGGATCGATTTTCATTCATTGTCAACGGCTATATCATCAAGATAGGTGAATATTTTTCAGTTATTGGAGTGTAACTCAAAAACGGCTGAACCGATTTTGATAAAATTTAAAATGGGACCAAACGACAAGCATCAGCTTTCAGTAAAAAAAAAAATTCAAATTCGGTTCACCCAATCAAGACTTCTGAGGTAACAAACAAAAAAATATGAAAAAAAATACAGACGAATTGAGAACCTCCTCCTTTTTTGGAAGTCGGTTAATTATGAATTTTCAAAATATTTCATTTGTATGGGAATTCTTAATTTCATATAACGAGATAAAATAAGGAATGAAACGAAAATACGGCAAACCACAAACATAGAAATAAGCTAAGAGACATGCATGCACAACTTCACCGTGTTTTCACTTGGTATTTCAAATATGAAGAAACTAAAAAAAAATATGAAAAGCGCTAAAAATTCCCCCATGAATAATGTATCACACTAAACTCCAAAGCGCTATTCAATCCACTGGTGGATCCCGTCGGTAGATCCTAGTGGATTGAGGGGAGTTCCTTAGGATTAAAATACTAGTCCTACTGTACTGTTATTACGAGCATTTCAGTGTTAGTTTTTCTTATTTTTAACCGACTTCCAAAAAAGGAGGAGGTTCTCAATTCGTCTGTATTTTTTTTTTTGTTTGTTACCTCAGATCTCTTGACTGGGTGAACCGATTTTGAAAATTCTTTGTCGTTTGGTCCCATTTCAAATTTCATCAAAATCGGTCTAGCCGTTTTTGAGTTACACTAAAAAGAGTGAAAAAAAATATTTTAACAAAAAATGGAATAGACTTCAACACCCAAAAGTGTGAAATAACTTGTCGAAGTCGGTAAGTAGTTAGTAGTATAATAGGTACTTTTGAACCATCATGGTAGCGACTTCAACAAGTTATTTCACACTTTTGGGTGTTGAAGTCGGTTCCATTTTTTGTTAAAAAATTTTAGCTTAGTGAGTTTTACATTCCCCACGCCTAGCAGACCACAGCTTCAATCCCTCAGAAAACGCTGCCTACCTTCCGGTATAAAACCTTTAGTCGTCTATTACGACACCTTCAGCTAGCAAGGGGGGTGACATTCTAGCCCGGCACCCCATGGGGCCTAGCACAATAAATTCTTGTTCTGATTTAGTAAGCCTGGAATATATCAGGGGGCTTGGCTCTTTAAGGGATTGCAACAGCCCTTATCAAAAATATGTTTGTTAGTTTTGATCACATTTTCAAAATGACTTGTTTTAATTGGTGTTTTGAACCTTTTTTTTATTTCATTAAGTATATGGTACACAATATTCCAAAATTTCAGGTTCGTTAATAGTTTCCTTTTTGAGATAGACCAAATACCAAATATGGTCTAATACAGTTTCTAAATAAATTTGTAATTTTTTAATCAAAGTTGTCATCTTTGACTAGAACTAGTTGCGTCAGCTCTCTCATTCTTCAATCGTTCTAACATACGAAAATAAAATAGACAACAATTCAAAATTACAACAAATCTATGATTTTTTCAACTAATTTTTAAATGAATCAAGGCACACCATTGTTTATAATAAAGGACAAGACCCTTAGCAATTCTTTTGAGATGTCACTCTGACGCTACTAATTACGTCATATTATATTATTATTGTTTAATTCATATGGCCAGCCTTGGTTAGTCATATGCCTTATTATTACCCTATTATACCTTTCCAGTCATATTTATGTCAAGGTTGTCTTGCGGTGGGTTTTTTGTTTGCAATTTTGATGTCATTGATCAGATTAATTTACATACAAAACTAATTTGCTTTTAATTTTGGATATATTTTTAATAAAAGGATTCAACTACCGTTTTTGCGTTCCTACTTTTAAGTATTCGTTGCGCGTATGTACCTATATTGACCATATAATATAGAGGCCATATGGATGTTGCTTTTGAAACATTTATGATTATTATATCAAAGAAAACTCACAAGGATGTTTGCCGTCTGGTATCCACTGCTGGTGGTAACCACTCGTTATGTGAAAACCATATTTTATTGTCATACGATGTTGTGCTGGTTTTTCAAATTTTTTCGTTTTTATTAGGTAATTAGTTGATAGGTAAGCAATTAACTGGTTTGTAACTGATCATGTAGTTGAGGATAGTCAAAGTGCTTAATTAGGACTGGCTCTCAATGACATTTGTCCAGCAGTTGCCGGAATACACCATTATCGTGTCGACAGATTTTTCACTGGTTGCAAGCCCGGCCACATGCCTTGGCGAAAATTCTGAAGCAGGAGACTTGGCAGGCGTCTTGAGGATTGCAGTGTAAGATAGATCAGATGGCGCTGCTGCCCACCTGCCGGTATTTCATCCTTGGTCACCTTTTACGGAACTCACGATAAGAGATGGGGTATGAAATTGTAGCCCGCTATTGTAGCTACGGGTAGTAATATAAGTATTTACCCCATAATAGAAGTATGTAAGGAGTATGAATAGGCAGATTATGCTTCTTAGGGTTAAACATAGTATTATGCTATTTCAAAAGGTACATAGCCCCTCTTATAGCAGTCTGCTTTGAATAATATAATGTAAGTAAAAATGGTCTGCGCGGCACTGACATGGTTTTGTGACCACTTATCATCAGTTTAGTAGTACTAATATTATAAATGCGATAGTAACTCTGTCTGTCTGTTACGCTTTCACGTCAAAACTACTGGACCGATTTGAATGAAATTTGGTATGGAAATAGTTTGAGACCCGGGAAAAAACATAGAATAGTTTTTATCCAACTGCGCAAAAAGAGGTTAATGTTTTGCGCGATAACCGACAAATGCGCGGGAGGAGCCGTGCCCGGAAAGCTAGTACCTATATAAATAGATATAATAACTTTCGTTCATCCAGCACAGTTTGAACATGCAAGTCTGAGTTTCTCTATCTGTGGGTTTGATCCGAGATCTGTGGTTTTAACGAATAATAAACAAAAACAATGTGATCATACCCATTCAGGCGCCTCCTTCGTGAAATATTATCTGGTGAGTTGTATTCAAAGGAATGTCTATTTTTTGCTGATTCTTGGCCAATGATTGATTATTGTGATAGCATGTGATATGTTTTAAATTAATCATTCTCCAAAATAATCGCTAATTAAAAATACGTAGCATAATTACATACCTTAAAGAGATTGTTGTGAGAATTGTGAAATAGACTATATAGAGAATAGAGAGAATGCGTGGCAAAGAGTTGTTATCCAATGTAGGGTGCGGAGTCTTATCAATCAGTTTGAGTTAAAATTATGAACTCAATTTAGGCGTCTACAACGCTCTCAATGTATCAGCCGGACCGTCCCTGCCTTCCCCGTTATGCGGGGGCGGGGGGGATAATCCCTACGCCTGGCAGGCGTCTTGGGGATAGCAAATTTAGAATGCGCTGCTGCCCACCTGACATTCTAGCCCAGCATCCCACGGGGAAGACTCTTACAAAGGTCAAAAATTAGTTAACATTCAAATAATGTACATTCTACGGCCACGTTGTGAATTGTGAAAAACTGTCATTAATACGAAATCCATATACTATATAACCAACACTTTGTCTGAAAAAATTGCTTACCTAATTAAACTCGTTGGTACTGACTAATGATTTTTTCTACTATTGATTTTTGATGGTGAAGTTTAGCCTTAGTTATAAAACTCAATTAAACCTCCTAATGTTATTTATGGAGGTGTAAGACAGTTTCATGGCCGTGCCCTACTTTTGTTGAGAACAACAACATAAACTCGCTGCCTTAAGACTCCTTCAAGTAATTTCTTTATAACGTAACGATGACGTAATGAAAGACTTGCTAGATTGGTCACAATGTCAACTAGCGCCATCCCACGTTATTCTAGCATAACCGAAATCATATCTATAATAGTGAATACTACAGATATTACGGGCATGTCAAGGCGATCTTCATAGGTACGTACGTGCAGAACATTTTCGCGTGTCTAGGTATTCTGGAATGTCTATAGGTACTAAAGTTATCTAAGTTTTATCGTCAGGGGCACAGGTTTAACATCAGGCAAGCCATTTATTCGCTCGTTTTCTCCGCAATTTTGTACAATCGTTTTCGTTTTGGCAAAAAAATCATTGATTGAGACTCGTGTCTCCCCTTTGGGGTGCCTAGTTAGAACTGCACTTCCTCATATCTTCCCGTGGCCTAAGAAGCCGCTAAGGGAAAAAAATACTAGACGGTGGGCAGCAGCACTTTCTAAAGAACTACCATCTTATACTGCGATCCCAAGATGCCTGCCAAGCGTAGGGATTATGGCAAATCCCCCTTAATGGCGATGGCTGTGTTCAGCAGTGGATGATCCGGCTGATATACTACAGTATAAGATTTAACAATATAAGGACTTCCATGTGCTCGTATGGGACTTCGTAAAAGGCGACTAAGGGAAAAATGCACCTAAGAAGCACCATGAGACGTAGCGGCGTGCCGCTCATTATGCCACTATTTACATACTCGTACCTTTTTTTAGGTGAACACAACTTTTTTAATTATACATAAATTTTAGTGATGATGTTGGCTATGCCAGAATAACTCGCTTGGCTTAACGTCACTTTTATGTCACCGGCCTTGCACGCTCCACTAGTTGATCCGAGGTCAGTTTTGTTTTGATCATTCTGATTCATGGGTGGCTTGTATTTTGGCATATACAACTATAAATGGAAAGTAAGATAAGATTACAAAATAACAAATTTACGAGAGAAAAAATTATAGTCATGTGCGGGATTCGAACCCGCGTCCATCCACCCCTTAAGTCCGGGTATGCTCTAACCAATTGAGCTAACATGACACAATGACTGAATACTAGTGAATATATATATATACTGAATATTACTGTAATTCTTGCTCTCGTTCTTCATGCAACCATCGTATTGGGATGGAGCGACACCTATAGTTCAACTTGCGTTGTACTAAATACAAGACCATTTTTGCAATTGGTTTTAAACTTGTAAATGATGACGCAACCTTATAATTTTAATATTGTTAAGTTTGCAATGACGCCTGCTAGGCAAATTACATAACAAAATTACAAATTTACGAGAGAAAAAAATTATAGTCATGTGCGGGATTCGAACCCGCGTCCATCCACCCCTTAAGCAGGGGTATGCTCTAACCAATTGAGCTAACATGACACAATGACTCATAACTGTAATTCTTGCTCTCGTTCTTCATGCAACCATCGTATTGGGATGGAGCGACACCTATAATTCAACTTGCGTTGTACTATAAACAAGAGCAATTTTGCAATTGGTTTTAAACTTGTAAATGATGACGTAACCTTATAATTTTAATATCGTTAAGTTTGCAATAACGCCTGCTAGGCGAATTACATTACAAAATTACAAATTTACGAGAAAAAAATATAGTCATGTGCGGGATTCGAACCCGCGTCCATTCACCCCTTAAGCCGGGGTATGTAAGATAAGATGCCTAACCTACTTCAAAATATACCTTCGCCTTTGGACACCACCAGCCCCGTGGGGTGCCTGGCCAGAACCATACCCCCGAGAAGGGAAAACATTCAGAAGGTAGGTAGTAGCGCCTTCTGATGAATTGCCGTCTAACACTGAAATCTTACAAATGGGCTTAAACTACCACTATTTAAAATATTAATAAATATATTAATAAAATAAAGTATTCAGTTATTGAATATTTATGTGATAAAATTGAATTACTTGTGGAATTGTGTTATAATCAATTTTGTGAATTTTGTCATAATTGTATCTGACATGTTTATTCTTAAAATTATAATGTATAATTCTAAATACACACATAACAATCAATGCAGATTTAATTTATAATCATTTCATTAGTGTAAACTCATTGTTGTAAATATTATATCAAATCATTACTTTCTAGGTGACTTTCATTTCCTCGCAATTAATGTGAACATATGAGTGTATAACTCATTTTAGCATTGAATTTAATATTAGTTCCACATCTCTCAAGTTACCTGTTTTATGCACATGTTGTTAAGCTTCGTACTCTTTTTAGTGAGGTCTTGACGATGTAAAATTTATTTATTCCTCTGACACGTGGAGTTGCTAAGGTACGGTATATTAGATAAGGTAGGTATATTTTTCACCTTACAGATTTTTAAATGTGTTGGTAATCAAAATAAATCAGCGTGGAAAAGGTTTCTGAAATTCGAGCGTCTATAACAGTTCCAGAAAATAAAATCCTTTAATTATTACCAATCTTAGTAATTTTACCTTTAATTTTTTCTTTAAATTAACGCAAATATTCTAGATTATTTAAGCTGTTTTTCTTACACCTACCAATTTCCTCGCTGGAATGAGGTGACAAATTGTTTGTTGCGCTCGGCATCAAAGTTATTTTGCATCTCGTATTATGAACCACTGTTAATACTTCTAGATCACTACCATAGAATATATAATAATACTCACTACGTAGTTATTATACATATAAAAATAACCAAATTTTGTCAGTTCTTTTAAGCTAGGTTTCTTTGGAATTTTATCTGATTTATTTATTATACACAGGCATGATATTGCATAGATTAGTACCTACATGATAGGTACAATACAAACCTGTTCAGTGACGAAGGAGCACCACACCGCCTCTGCGTTATTGGAAAGGTTTGTACTCGTATTTGATTTTGAAAAGGTTCACTACTTCGTTGTAGCCATTATATAAGAGGCCATCGACCACCGCGAACAACATTGCAAACAATGCCAACCGTGTTTTGATCAATTCGTCACGTCCGACGAAGCGCGTGTTATGACAAAACTTATTTGGTATTGACATTGGATATATTGCCTGAACTATCTGTTACTAGTTATGCCCCGCGGTGTCACCCGCATGGTGATGGATGATGATAATGATGAAAAGTATCCAGCGTCTCATCTACCTCCACATCAAATCTCATCCACCCAGCTAGAGAGTGAAGAAGTAACAAGCACTAACTTTCGCCTTTATGATATTAGTGTAATAGTGTGTTTTTTTATGTTATTGTGATGTAACCAGCTAGAGGAACGGATGCGGACTAACCTCTGCCTATAACAGATGCATTCCGTCACGTGTCACGAATTGCACTGCGCCCGTCACCTGAGACATAGCTGTTAAGTCTCATGTGCCTGTAATTTCACTGGCTCTCAAGGACTGCTGCCGGAACACACCGTTAGGTGCTTGGCGACAGATATTCTACTTGAGGGTGGTCACTAGCCAGGCGGGCATTTGCAAAATGGCCTTCAACCATGCGGTGAAGCTCAAGCCCGCGGCGGGATTCAAACCATGGACCTGCTGCGCGGCAGTCCATAGTCAATGCCACTGAGCAATCACTGCTTCGAAACTCAAGAAAAGTGATTCACTGATTATACAGGATTTGGTATGTGTTAGCTGTCTTTTATATTTAGTTATCTTCAATATCAAATATCTTGTATTCGTCTTACCTATGAGGTGCTTTCCATAATATTATAATGTCTTTCGGTAAACCAATACAACTTTTCATGTATGTATTAGAACGTAATATGCTATATTTCTATTAGCAATATGAAGCAATGATGGCCGTGATCTGCCCGCTTGAACCGGCTTGAACTTCAAATGGTGGAAGGTCATTTTGCGATTGCTCGCCTGGCTAGCTACCTCTCTCAAGTATCTATCTGTCGTCAAGCACCTATTAGTGTGATTGGGCAGCGGTCCTTGAGTGCCAGTAAAATTGCAGGCACATGTCCTCATATTATCCGCTAGGTCATAGTCCGCTTAACATCAGGTGGGCCTCGTGCTTGTTCTGTCAAAATTACATACAACACATTGCGTTCCATCTTCTCGCAGAAGGTGTAAGAAGTACTTTTCTTGGTAAACTCAGTGAAATTTTGCAAGAATTTCCTTGAGCTTAATATCTCCGCTTCTGGTTTGCGATGTTTTTAATTAATTATATATTTTATCTCTAGATGTGAAAAAAGGTATTCTCTTAAAAAACGTATTTTTAGTATATTTTTAAATATTCTTAATAGTACGGAAAATTGGCAAACCAGAAGCAAAGGCTCAAGGACGTGCATATGAAATTTCAGCGAGTTTTAACATTTGATATTTAAAATATTGCGAAATTTTGTATGAATGGAAAGCGCTTTGAGTAAATTTTCTTAGGAATATTTTTTATGCCCCGGGTGGTGCGGTTCTAGAATGTTTTTGTCCCATTTGCTACATGTTGGTGTCGTTAGAAGCGACAAAAGTAAAATACTGGAAGGTGGGCATCAGCGCCTTCTGAGGAACTGATATCTTAAACTGCGATCTCCAAGATACCTGCCAAGCAAGGGGATTATGGTGAATCCCCCCTTAATGGGGGAGGCTGTGTTCAGAAGTGGGCAATCCGGCTGATACAGTATACATTTATTACACTTACAAATACTTATACAGACCTGTTCACACACCAAAGCGCGCACTTTCACAGTGTATTATGTACATTTGTGAGGGTAAATTATGTCTTGGTGTGGGTATATTTGCTACTGATACATAAATTAATGTACCTAATGTTGAACTAAGGGTCCGTTTCAGAATGTCCTAATCAAGTTTCGGGTGGCTATGCAACACAAAAAATAACTGAGTGATAAAAATGACAGTTAACATGTAGCGCGTTTCATCTTTAACCGATGGATAGGCTAAATCGATGACTGTGAAACGCAAAGGTAGTGTTTTATCGACTAAATGTGTTCTGGGTAGTATAACCGGAACTTACTCGAACATTCTGAAACAGGCCCTTAATGTAATAGAATGATCGCTTGGGTAGGCAGTTATAATTGCATCTACACTCAAAAATATGGAAGAGCGTGCTTTCCTACTTGGAAAAGTTTGTACTAAAATAATATAACAAAATTGAAGATATGATAGCCGTGCGGTAATAGGTCCATTGTTCGATCCCGACCGCTGGCTTGAGCTTCACCGAATGGTGGAAGGACATTTTGCGAACGATCGCCTGGCTAGCTACCACACTAAAGTAGAGCATCTGTCATTAGGTACCTGTAACAGTGACTGTGTAACAGTGTGTTCCGTCAGCAGTCCTTGATAGCCAGTAAAATTAAGGGCACATGAGATTTAATAACGGAATGTGCAATTTGTTACTTGTGACGAAATGCATCTGTTATAAGCAGAGGTTAGTCCGCTTAACATCAGGTGGGCATCGTGCTTGTTCCGACACAACATAAAAAAACTGTGATAGTTTATTATCATACACACCTACTCCTAACAACATTTTGCACTAGCTAATTACATGTACTTATTACAAAATATATAAACTATTAATAATGTTGACTTATCAGTTATAATTATCAACATGCTTTCAGGGATTACACACAATTTGTATTCGCCGTGATAACTTAATCTCAAGAGTCATAGAATGAGTGGATCTGGTTAAATAATCGTAATAAATATATTTAGGGTATTACCACGGTAATGTTATTTACAAAAATTACCGTGGTATTACTCACAGTAGTGCATCTACGCCGCGCCCGGTGGTTATGGATAATATTTTCTTAATCTAATTTACTTTCGAGTACAGCGGAAGACGTAGAGTTGGTAGGCCCACGATTAGGTGGACTGACGACATCGTGAAAGTCGCGGGTAGCCAATGGCTACAAGTGTCTAATAGGCGTTCTTTGTGGTGTTCTATGGGGGAGGCATTTGTTCAGTAGTGGACGTCTTCTGGCTGATGATAATGATGAAGAATCCATAAAATATTGTTTAGTAGTATAGATTTATGCCTTTAAAACATAATTCACAAAATTCATATTTTTCACTTTTCACATTTAAGGGTAAAAAATAGTTGATATATATATTTGCTTATCCCGCAAATATAAGATGATACCACTTTATGTATGGACGTAGAGCGTTGGTATGCTCATATCAATTCAACCATCGAAAAATCAAAAATCCCAAATTCACTATCTAAAGTACAAAATAAGTCACCAAGCATCAAATACTTCAGAATAAGCTCCCACTCTTGATCTTACCTACTACTAGTTTCGACCTTTTAACTTATCATCAGGTAATATAGCATTTCAGTAACAAAAACAACCGATTCTTCATTTAGATAAACCCTTTTTTCATAGAAAACTTGAGTTCGTATAATTCAAACACTTTTGAACAATTAAATAATGAGTCCTAAACAAAATTATATATATATGTCTGTTATTATATTCACCAGTGGTTTCAATCACCACAATATCTCAAGTTATTTAGAATCTATAATCACTTTCAGAGATCTTCTTGTTTGTTATTTCAGCCTTCTCAATTTCATCAGGGTAGCAGATCATGGGTTTTCTTTACTTAAATATGCTGACTTCCATCGCATGATATCATATAATCTTCCACTGTTATATGTGATATTTATATGTAATTTAGGAGAGCGTTGTTAAAGTTAGACGTTCCAGTAATACGCGGTATCATATCAACTTTTGGAGGTTCTTCATCCAGTAAATTAGGAGGAGTTTTATTTGACCATCCTGAAAACTTTCCTAAGTGATAAGCGGAAACTGTGAACAGCGCTAAGACTGTCATAACTCCTACTGCAATAAGTATTATTCCCCAAAGCCCTAAGCTTCCAAACACTTCACCATCTCTTAAACTATTTCCATCTTTAAAAGTGTTATGATTTACTATTTTTACTTGTCCTGGGATACCATACTCTTTAGTATCAGTTTCCTTATTTCCTGCACCATTATTGATATAACTCATGGCAGTATTTACATTAAACATTTCTGGTTGAATTATGTACTGAATTGAATCGATTAAAACCATTTTGTTGTCTTCATTGTATCCTAATAGATTGATCTGTAACGATAAAATCGTATTAATTAACGTTTGTTGTATCAATTTGCAGTTAGTACGAAATTAGATTAAATCATTAAAAATAGCTTTGGTCAGTAGCCGCAAATGTCTAAGTTGTTTTATAAATAATTAAAATTGTATTACGTATTTGTGCAAAATAAGATTTTATAATATACTATATACTATATATATATGATGACTAATAATGATATAATGAATATATAAAATTGACGAAGAGCTATTATGAATCGTACTATCAAGTGTTGTCATGAAAATTAATGTCATTTTATTTTAAAAAGTAGATGCTAATGTTTATACATTACAAAATGAATAAAACTGAGATATATTTCAGCACAATCCACAAACAAAATTTTAGCTTAATCTAAGGTGAAAATTCATCTGTATGTACGTACGTGTCCAAAACCACCCTTTTCTATTACCATCGACATTTTCCTCCATCCGTCTTCAAATTCTTCGTCGGAATTGATATGGGTCAAATAAGCAATGAGATCAATATCTTCTGTATACACTGCAACTTCTATTCGACAATTAACACAATCAGATCCAACATAAACATTTATTTCCAGGGTACTGCCCGGCATTAGATATAACGGGACACTTCTGCAACTTTCACTATTAGCTGCGCGTAATGCATTCTGACCTTTATCACGTGCACTGAGTTCTATATCTTCGTACTTAACAAGTACCCAGTCAGTTTTGCCGCCGCAATACTTATCATTAGAACTTCTATATTCGTCTTCTAAGGGAAATTTAAATTTATCCTGACCAACAATTGACGAAACCAAAACAAGTATGATTACTAATCGAAACATGTTTTTGAGTTTTATTTTATAGTAATAGCACTGTGAGACATAAGTAACTCTTGAATACACTGTCACTAATGATACGGCGGTAGGCATCGTAATAAAAACTGATAAGTGACCTAGCGTTCTTCCATTGGCTAGAATGCATTCTAATAATCCCGCTTAAACCTAATCCACGATAAAGCAATACATTCGTGGCCTAATCAACAATTTGGCTTTGTTAATATAAAAATAAACTATTGTACAGATAAGTGTATAACTGATTACTATCTGCTTATTATAATATCACAGTTACATTTAAAATAACTAGATGGCGCACAATTCAAAATAGGTAACAATGTTTATTTTTATTTATCTATTGTCACGGTGAAAGTAGACATGCGAAAATAAATAAAACTTTTGTTTCAAAGATCATTTAATACAGTAAGATATTTACATAGCGTAATAATGCACACGATTTTTAATCTGCAATATAATTACGATATGTAATTACCTAAGTAAATTTATATCTAACATAATATTATCATCACGTTTTTATGGCCCCAAAGGGATAAGAAGCGGTGTTTGACATAATATGTTGCGACAAAATAATATATGTATACCATTTTGTCTCAACATTTTTGGCGTACAATCTCTGGAACCGTCGGCTGTTAGTGCGTACATGTTATAATTTTTCAACACATGAATATTTCTCAGTAAGAATAGGAATATAAATCTAGTACACATATACTACAGTATTAATATATGAATACGTATTTTATCAAAATATTACCTTCGTATGCATATTTACGATAACGAGACAATTGCATTACAAAAAAAATATGGACAGGTTGCACCAGAGCTATGAAAAACTACGGTAAAGTTTATTAAAGCCTTATTGAGAACAATTTCTATTGACATCTTAATTGAAGGTGGCGAACAAATAACCCATCCTGAAGGTCTACTGTACATATCGAAAAGGTTCATAAACAATAACTGCTGTGTATGATATTTGCATCAATAATTAAAATTAGACTTAAATATAAACATGTATAACAAAAAAACAGAATTCATTTCCATAGCCACGGCCAAATGATGGCATATAAAATACAATATTGGAAATGATGACGAAAAAACTAAATATGTCTTAATATTTTGTTGGCCACCAAAACGAATTTTATATTGACTGTGTAATCAAATTACTAACAACAAATTACAGTACGGTTGATTGTAAACAGGACAATTTTTATTCTTGATACAAAATGTACATACAGGCTTATCATAATATTTAATAAGACTCTAAAACGAATTACTTTCCTCCTCAAACAGAAATAATTATTTTATATTTGAAAACAAAATTACCTTCTTTATCTAATATGGTACAAATGCTTAGTTTTATTGTAATCTGTATATCTGTAAGGTACCCACGATTTTCACTTAACACAAATAAGATCTCTTTAAGTAACTCGTGGAAGTCACTATTTGACCCGCTATGACTTCACCTAAAGCATTATAAAATATACATTTATTACACACAGTGTAAAATAAAAATTGTGACTCAAATCACAGCTAACCTTAGCTCTAAAGATCTCATAAATTTGGGGAAATTCCATTTACATAGACCCGCGTTACTCTTGGAAGTTTGAACTCACTGGAAACGTTCTCTATATCCATATCTAATGGATCTTCATCCTCTCTTGCTTTTCTAAAACCTATATAATATGAAATAATAGCTATTAAGATTAACAAAAGGAATGACAATATTACAACCATAGTAATTGTGAAAGGATTCCAAAAGCTGTAATCATATTCTATGACTGGAATGGTAACTGGTTCATTACCATCTGTTGTAGGCCCAGTAATGTCAGAATTGTCATCGTCGGAATCAGTACTGTCAGTTGCTTCTATTCCATCTGTATTACCCGTAGTTATTGCTGAGACCATCTCTGTTGTTGGTATTGGGGTCGTATTTTCAGATATTGTAGTCTCAGAGACTGTTGTTGGTATAGCATTAGTAGTTTCAGTAACTATCGACTCATTCACAGTAGTTGGTGAAGGAGTAGTAGTTTCTGCTACGGTTGTCTCAGTCACTGTTGTCGGTGTTAGAGTAGTAGTTTCTGTAGTTGTCTCGGTCACTGTTGTAGGTGTTGGAGTCGTAGTTTCTGTTGTAGTCTCAGTCACTGTTGTCGGTGTTGGAGTACTAGTTTCTGTAGTTGTTTCGGTCACTGTTGTCGGTGTTGGAGTCGTAGTTTCTGTTGTTGTCTCGGTCTCTGTTGTCGGTGTTGGAGTAGTAGTCTCTGTGGTTGTCTCAGTCACTGTTGTTGGTGTTGGAGTTGTAGTTTCTGTGGTTGTCTCAGTCACTGTTGTCGGTGTTGGAGTAGTAGTTTCTGTAGTTGTTTCGATCACTGTTGTCGGTGTTGGAGTCGTAGTTTCTGTTGTTGTCTCGGTCACTGTTGTCGGTGTTGGAGTAGTAGTCTCTGTGGTTGTCTCAGTCACTGTTGTTGGTGTTGGAGTTGTAGTTTCTGTGGTTGTCTCAGTCACTGTTGTCGGTGTTGGAGTAGTAGTTTCTGTAGTTGTCTCAGTCACTATTGTCGGTGTTGGAGTAGTAGTTTCTGTAGTTGTTTCGGTCACTGTTGTCGGTGTTGGAGTCGTAGTTTCTGTTGTTGTCTCGGTCACTGTTGTCGGTGTTGGAGTAGTAGTCTCTGTGGTTGTCTCAGTCACTGTTGTTGGTGTTGGAGTTGTAGTTTCTGTGGTTGTCTCAGTCACTGTTGTCGGTGTTGGAGTAGTAGTTTCTGTAGTTGTCTCGGTCACTGTTGTCGGTGTTGGAGTCGTAGTTTCTGTTGTTGTCTCGGTCACTGTTGTCGGTGTTGGAGTAGTAGTTTCTGTAGTTGTCTCTGTCACTGTTGTTGGTGTTGGAGTAGTAGTTTCTGTAGTTGTTTCGGTCACTGTTGTCGGTGTTGGAGTCGTAGTTTCTGTTGTTGTCTCGGTCACTGTTGTCGGTGTTGGAGTAGTAGTCTCTGTGGTTGTCTCAGTCACTGTTGTTGGTGTTGGAGTAGTAGTTTCTGTAGTTGTCTCGGTCACTGTTGTCGGTGTTGGAGTCGTAGTTTCTGTAGTTGTCTCGGTCACTGTTGTCGGTGTTGGAGTCGTAGTTTCTGTCGTTGTCTCGGTCACTGTTGTCGGTGTTGGAGTAGTAGTTTCTGTGGTTGTTTCAGTCACTGTTGTCGGTGTTGGAGTAGTAGTTTCTGTTGTTGTCTCAGTGACTGTTGTTGGTGTTGGAGTCGTAGTTTCTGTGGTTGTCTCGGTCACTGTTGTAGGTGTTGGAGTAGTTGTTTCTGTTGTTGTCTCAGTCACTGTAGTTGGTGTTGGAGTCGTAGTTTCTGTGGTTGTCTCAGTCACTGTTGTTGGTATTGGTGTAGTCGTTTCTGTTGTTGTCTCAGTCACTGTTGTAGGTGTTGGAGTAGTTGTTTCTGTTGTTGTCTCAGTCACTGTTGTTGGTGTTGGAGTAGTTGTTTCTGTTGTTGTCTCAGTCACTGTAGTTGGTGTTGGAGTCGTAGTTTCTGTGGTTGTCTCAGTCACTGTTGTCGGTATTGGAGTAGTCGTTTCTGTTGTTGTCTCAGTCACTGTTGTTGGTGTTGCAGTAGTAGTTTCTGTTGTTGTCTCGGTCACTGTTGTTGGTGTTGAAGTAGTTGTTTCCGTTACCGTAGTTGGCGCTGATGTAGTTGTTTCCGTTACTGTAGTTGGTGTCAGAGTTGTAGTTTCTGGTATATCTTCTTCATACATAGGGCAGTCGTCATCGTTAACAGTTGGCGGGATGTAACGAAATGAGTCGACTAAAACTAAGGAATCTACTGAACCTGTGCCCATGAAGAGGACCTGAAAAAAGATAAGAAATAGAAATTAAGTCCTATGAGGTGCCGGGCAATAAATGTTACCCCCCCATCTTTACCCGTGGGCGTCGGAAGAGGTGACTAAGGGTAATACTCCAGGAGGTGGGCAGCAGCACTTTATTACGAACTGATATTTTGCGATTCCCAAGCTGCCTACCTAGAGTGTAATTTACGTGAAATAAATAATTTTTAATATTTAAATTCTAAGTTATGCTCCCAAAGCTACTGTGTGGTCCTCGGTGTTGTAGATAATTTTTCAAAGATTAATTTGTTATTATTATGGACGATTCGTTCTCATCTATTTCAAATAATCTATTTAAAAAATTGCTCCCGCAAAACAAAAAATTCACTTTCACAAAATATTTGGACAATTTCTTTATGTTCGCGCTTAAAATGTCTCAGATAAATGTTATCATTAAATACCTTTGTAATCATAAATAATTGGATCAAATGGTATTGAATATTAAGATATCTTAATAAAATAAGCTTATCAAGTCTTTGTATACCCGAAGTGAGAGGTCTAAATACCTACGCACATTACATCACATATCATGTTTGGTTCCCATGTTATAGGGAGAGAATATTTTGCCACCTACCGAGCACCGACTAGAATAGAATAGAAACTAATGGTCAGTCACGATGTGGTCTAAGATGTAGCTCGATCTAACCTAGAAATACTGGCTCTAAAAAACCAGAACACACTGTTGGCTACAGATTTTCTTCTTGAGGGTGGTAGCTAGCCAGGCGGGCATTTGCAAGTTGCCCTTAGGAAAACAACCGGGACAGTTTAACGTGTTCTCCGAAACACGAAAGTGCTCAGTAGTAACCTACATCATGATCGCAGCGGACGTCGCTTAACATAGTTGATCGGTTCAGGACGACTTACCAATCTATGCTGCGAGAGCTTCAAAACCAGTCAGATAAACGCAGTTAATAGATTTGGTTGATCAGGATCAAACAAAAGACCTATAGATTACAAAGCGATGCTTTACGCCACTTGAGCTAAGAGGCGTTAAAATTATGGGAAATTATCGTTCTTGTTTTAGTAACCTTTCCACTAAATTGTAGAATTAGGGAGTTTATAAATTACTCGTATTATTTTAAAAGGGTATCGACCACGTGTGTGTTTTGTTTTCATAACAGTTATGCCAAATTTAGAAGCCCAAACCATTTTGTAAAGATATTTACCCAAGATTGCACCTGTTCAAATAAACTAATTTATGAAGACGGTTTGATATTAGGCGTACTAAATTATGTAACTTTAAAGGCTGGATCATGTCGGGATTACCTTCCAGCGCCTCAGCGGGAGCTTAACAATAAGTTTACTAACTCAAATCTACTATCAAAAGAACCTCATGAAAGTGTTATTACGATTTTTTTTACGTTAAACATTTAGTACAAAGTATTTATACCAAACGGCAATCTGACATGAGTTACGTGACTCAAAGTAAACAGAAAAGGAATTTAAAATTACATTTTTCATATTTTTCTAGAACTTTAGTTAATGTAGCCATAAGAAAGTATTTTATGTAGGTGCCATAACGTATCATAATAATAAAAATAGGGTTTGGGAAAGTAACAAGTAAGTTCTAACTTTGCAATTTGTTACCTCCAATGTTAGCTGAAGTAGTGAGAACGGCCACATACGTGACGCCAACTAACCTGCGGTTTTTTGTGTAGCTATTTTTGGCTCGAAGGTGGTCAGCAGCACCCTAGTCACACATCAACCTGTCTATCATTTAATGTAATTCTTCTTTAAGTCTATTTTCACGATAGTCTAATGGGAGGTTAGTGAACCTGATTATTATACCGGAACCTACAGCAAGATCAGCAGATAAGGTTAATAATTCTATCAAATGAAAACAATATCGTTAAAGAAATGTATGATCATTACCGCTATCCGAACTTTCATTAATCCACTGATTTTTTTATGACATAAACATAATACAGGAAATAAGTAATTAGATAGTGATAACAGGCATTTGTGGATATAAATTAGGAGGAATTAAAACAATCAAAGGGATCATACTTATCTCTAAGTGGATTTAGTGAATTCATTCATAACATTGATAGCTTTACATGGGTACAAATATTTTTTTGCAAGGGACCAGTAGTTTTTATTGTTTCTTTACGATATTATGTTCTTTTTGCATATATTTAAACTTATGTAAAATTACTGATTTTACCGATAATAATACACGAATTATTACGGAGCGGCCATTGATAAGAAAAATGAGGTAAGATCTCAAACATTTTTTTTTAAGGTGATCAGAGATGTGTTAGAACTAAACTCTTAGTTTCGTCGTGTCCACACCCATCTTTCTTTCTGTCAGTCTGTAAGTCGCAGTAATTTTCTTCAGAGACTAAGATCTGCAACGCAGCATGTGTAAAAAAATGCGTGTCAAAATATGTTAACAGCTTCACGGGAAAAATAAACGTGTTTTGTTTAGAGTTTTTATTGCTCCCTTAGATGCTTAGTGGTTATGGAAAAAAAGTCTACTGTATCGATATGGGAATTCAAAACTATATTTTTTTTACACCGTTTCCAATACCTAATGCCACGATTGTTATTTAATTATTTTATTAATTTTCGCGCCTTAATTGGCTGTTTATGTTCGAATTTGGGGCCAAAATTTTACCGTAATATAAAAAAAATAATTAGACTAACTGACAGTACTTATAAATTTATCTCGTAGAAATTAAGTTGAAGTCCGACCAAAGCCAATGCCCACACTTGTTCGAGAATGTCGTAAAAACCCAACTCTGGAAGAAGTCCTTAAGTAACAACTGCAGAATCTGAAATATATTGTTTTCAAAAACATATTGGGTTCGATACCCACCCGGGGCATTCAATTTTGTGCACCAATAATTTGTTATAAGATATTATAATAAGTTATTTTTGTAAAATATATTTTATTATTCAGAATATTGTTTAATGTAATTGTATATCAATTATAAAACTAAAAATTACATATAATACACTAAAAATTTCTTAGATTATTATATAGAACTCGTTTAATTTTTATTTAGATTGCTGTGAAAATGTGTTATGCAATAATGAGATTAGGTAATAACTGCTGCTACTTAATATATACTATTTCAAATCTGTGATGCGTTTATCATTATAATAATATGCATATTTTTTTTACTAAACACATTATAAATATAAATGTGTTTATGTGTTTTTTTATTTTTTTTTGATATAGTGTAACGCCATTTATGTATATTTTACATAAATATAATAAATTAAATTTATATACTAATATTATTATACAACTTATAATATTATAATAATTTTTAATATTATTCCCACATAATTGAATCGGATTACATTATTCTGGCATTAAATTTTATAAATGTATGTGTGAGACATATAAATAAATTAAAACTGAAATAGGTCAAAAATATTCCACGAAGGTAATTTCTACTTACATATCCTTGAAAGCTGCCGTTCCCAATAAGAGTCATCCTGAGCGTCTTCCAGCCGCTGACAAAATTTGGATCCATTGGATAATGAAGGATAGTTCCAAGTACTGCATCATTCCCACCAGGAACAACCTGGTTGGCGATCACTGTGATCGAGTCCATCATAGACCCTCCATCCATATACACGGAGACCTCTACCGCACCTCCAGCAGACATCGTGAACGAGAACGAAGAAACGCAGCTCAAACTAGGGAAGGGTGCTATATAACTTTCACTGAACTCATTGGGGCCTTCAATTGGAGACATTGCAAACTGCCTCAACTCCCAAGACTGCAAGATGCCTGCACAAGCTCCGACATCATTGCTGAACAAGCTATCGTATCCTTCCTCGAAAGTGTAGCTGACGCACAGATCATCCGCGTTACATAAATATGGGTATATTATCACAATGACCACCATCCACTTACGAACTAACATTTCAAATAATAACGTCCGCCAGCACCAGCATGTGAAGACACTAAATCATCATAGTTAAAGTTTTTTATTATAATCAAATACGTATCTTAATTATATATTACATTATCATGGATAAGATAAGGTTCTTTGAATTAGCAAAATGGTAATATGATAAAATATAATAAATCCGCACTCCACCGCGAGTATATAGACTCCTCATCCGTCAGGGTTAATCTTCAGATTAAACACAGAGGTCAGTACAATTTTGAAGGTAAAATTTGTTAGTTAAGTCACAATTCTTGGTATAGATATCTATCAATAGAGTTATTGACTTGATGCAAGTAAATATTACGATATGTGACAAAAAACGATTTTTATACGAGGGTTCTGTCTATCGCTATAATTATTGTACAAAAAATCATGGATATTGGTATATATTTCGATGTGAAAAATATAATTCGTTGCAAATAATTAACCATAAACCCGGCAGTGGGATACACTATTTTCAAACATAAAATAAACACACACAAAAATAACATATTTTTAATTTTTCGTAATTTTTTGCCGCTAACTGTCTCCTAGGCCTAAATAGCTTAATTTCCAAAGCGAGCCTAAAGAAAATTCTGCAATACTCAATTTTTTTGCTGAGCATTTTGGTTGCCTTTAATAATTTGGTGTAGTTATTTTGTTGAAGATTAACAAGCATTATTAAATCCTATGTGTATAAATAGAAAACACTGTTTCCATTGGTTACTTTTGTTACGTCCCAAAAAGCGGCCTCTAGGATGGTTTGACTGTCATTGGAAGCTAAAGTCATCTATTGTACTTTTGATACAGTAGTAAAACCAACACTAAAAAACCGCTCATCTCAAATTGCTTCCTTTGCACACAGATTTTAAAAAAGTAAGTTAACGTGTTATCCCGCGAACTATATTAGTTTTCTTCAGCCCATTATTCATACCTTGGTAGGTCATGCAACTGTACTCGGTAATTCAATTAGTCACTATTCAATGATTCATAAATCCGTGATTTTGATAATCTATATTAAAATTGATTTAAATGTGCAGTTGCAAACCAAAATCCTCTGTTCACTCGCGGTGTCAAATTGTATGCAATACATATACATATTATTATCGTCATAAGTTCAGCGTTATAAGTTTACTAAGTTACTTTCTAATTCAGTGTTTTCTCGGTCACTTTATTAATGTGCTTGTATATTATTCTTGTAAAATGTTGCTAAGGGAAAAATACGGCAAATAATACCCATCCCACTACGAACGCCGACATAAATAGTGCTTTACTGCACCTCAGATCAGGGCTTCTTAAACAGGTTGTACGCATTTCGAGAATAATATTCCCAACGATGGCTTTACATAAACTTCCAACAGCTCCTATGTCGTCCTTTATGTGGTTAGTTGTAAGATAAAAACCCTTTTTACCACCCTCACAAACTGTATAATACTTTTTAAGATATTAGCTATAATGGGAATACGATGACGAACGGCAAGGCACAGACAATGAATATGATGTAAAAATACGAGTAAGATTCATAAGATCTTCGGTATAAATACCTAGAGAGCGAATTGTATAAGTACCCTTTGATACCGCATGTATTTCCTTCTCTCTGTTTTGTAGTTCATTCCATCCCATCCGCTCACCTTCAGCAAACATATTCTTCTTTACGAAGTGGATAGACTTGTTACTTATTTTTCCCTTCCCTTATACCCATCTAAATTCACACTCAACAAGTTTTTCGATATATGTTTTTGTCTTACATCATGCTATGACCCAATACCACGCTATTCTATTATCTTCTCTTCAACTTTTCTGACCTGGCGTTTCTTTCAAGCTTTCTATGTAGTCCTTGCCTTTCCATTCTAGTAAGACCACATTTATGTACACATTTGCATTGTAGCTACATGTTCTTTTTATATCATCATCAAACGAGGAACATATTGAATCAAAATTTATGACAGGTCTTCCGATGGTCCTAAGTTTTTTCACTTAAGCTTAGATATGTTTTATGAAATAAAGTTATAACACTAGCAAGCTCTCCACTTGAAATTATATTATTTTTCTTTAGTAAAGGTATATTTGACGCATATTGTACATACTGACCACAATACCACCCAGATGATTATTAGAAAACTGATTTATTTGTACGTTCCGTTCTACTTGTACGTTTAAACATGTAATATTACAGTATACAGCAAGTGTTGATGTAATATTAAGATTATCAAGGTATTATTATCCGTGGCATTGCCCCAAGCTAACTAGGAACCTGCAAGGTTCCTATATCATCTTGTGGGACTCAAAAGAGGTGACAAAGGGAAAAACAACAGAAGGTAGGAAGCTACGCCTTCTGGAAATCTTACACTGCGATCTACAAGACGCCTGCCAAGCGTGGCGATTAAGGCAAACCACCCCCGAATGGTGGAGGCATTTATTCAATATATAATATTTATTAAAATATTTCTAAAACTTACTTTAAGAACGAAGATATAGTGCTCTCAATAATTCTCAAAGCTAAAGTAAAAGTTAAAATCACTTACATAAAGGTCGTCTTCGATACATATCTGAACTCTTAATTTTCTTGATCAATTTGCAAAAGCGAAAGAATATCAATTTAAGAACATTACTCATGAGATTATTTAAATAAAATGTTATCGCCGTAGGTATACAAAAAAGGTACCTACTTATATAAAGCGGTGTTGACTTCATAACGATACTTTCATTTTCTGCGCTGTTTTGATATTCATCAGCCAGTCGAGCTGTTAGTACAGACCAGATGATTGGAATATTACTATAACTCAAAGTTTATGTTGATTTAACCATATTTTTCACTTTTTATCTAATATGCTAGCCTTTGACCACTACCTCGCCTGATGGTAAGTGATGATGCGCTCAAATATGTTGTTAAGGCAAACCTAGAATTCATACGGATAAGTGAGAGTTCCCGAGATATTGAACCTGGAAACACCAGAGATTTGATCCCATCAGTTCAACTTCCTTAAATGTAACCTGTTCTCTGTTATGGTAGGAACATATCTTCACCAATTATCTCCAATTTCTAAAATGGCTGCGGAGTGGGATTGGATTAATCATTTATCAAGGATTATTGGCTTTCAATATAATCACTATGAAGCGACGTTTAAATTATATTATTAATGAAATCTGGGAATAACATTTCTCACATTTTTACCACTTTTAGCGGGCCTTAATGTCATCCCTCCGTTGCCCCCTGCGGGTGTCGTAAGAGGTGACAAAAGGTAAAATACTGGAAGGTGGGCAGCAGCGCCTTCTGAGCTGACTTCTTAAACTGCGATCCCCAAGACGCCTGCCAAGCGCGGGGATTATGACAAAGCCCCCTTCAAGGGAGGAGACTGTGTTCTGCAGTGGACAATCCGGCGGATACAGTATTATCCCATGGCGTTCCGACCTGTTCAACAGGACGAAACAAGCGAAAACCGATATTTTTTTACCGACATGTTTTGCCTAATTTGTGTTTGCAAGTCCGTAAATTAATAAATTCCGTACATATATGTATATTCTCAATAGCTGTTTTGTTCTTTATTCCCCATTGTAGGGACACAAGCAACGTGAGCGCAATTTGATGATAATGCAAAAGTAGCCGCATGCGCTCAGTTGCCCCCTCGCGTTTGTACCGAGCGTCCGTACTTCAGCCCACCTTATTAGTGCAACCTTTCATGTAACTAAAATAGTAATTCTAGAAAACAATAATCAGCGGTGATCACCGAAATGTAGTACTTTTATTTACCCATCCCAGTAGACAGTCAAGAACACGCATAGAGAAGAAATTAGGGCGCACATATAAACCTTGATAGGTGACGTGCGCCACGACACCAGATGAACATTCTTAGAATTGTTGTTGTTGTTCTCTAAATATGGACGAATACTTCTTTTCAGAAAGTACTGTTACTTAACGACGGACGTTGTTGCGAGAAATTTGGAAATATTATATACGACGCTCATAAATGATACAAAGATGACGTGAATTCTGACATATAGACTTCTAGCAAATCTATGCAATTATTATGATATTTTTGTTTTCGTTACTATGAGAAACATCAAGCAATTGGTTCGCGCGCAAGTAATAAGTAGGCGAGTGTGTATAATTAAAGCCATTGCACAGACATAATGCGCGCACTCCTCGCCCTCCCAGCATGTTGTGAAAGAAAAATCATCACTAATTAATACATGATTGAAGTTAGTCGAAGACTATTTACCTTATAGTAAGAAAACATCTATGAAAATCTCAGAGTGATAACTCACATAATTATTTATTATTATTGAGATCTGACTAGTCTATCACTGATGCCCAGTGTACATAATCAACTATTATATCTGTAATCGCATTACTTTCTCCATCTTACTCATCTGAGAAAGAAATCTGTTGACGAGTAAAACAAATATAACACAGCAAACAACCAACATTCATCATCATCATCATCAGCCGGAAGACGTCCACTGTTGAACAAAGGCCTCCCCCATAGAGCGCCACAAAGAACGGCTATTAGCCGCTTGTTACCATTGGCTACCAGCGACTTTCACGATGTCGTCAGTCCACCTAGTCCAACAACCAACACTCGAGAGAAAAAATTAACGTACGTTTATTTTGTAGGTCTTGTAGTGTTTGTCATAATCGACGAGTAAAGAAAATGGCTAATGTACTAGCTATCACTTAAAATCAGGTGATGTAGTGGTCAAAGGCTAACCATTCAGCCATAAAAAAAACGAGCAAAAGCTGCATCGGAAAGTACGGAACGTTCTTACAGCCAAAGCATGGACGTATACATAACACAAACTCAGTGGAATTATTAGGCAGCAAATGAATTATAAGTAAAATTTCTCATAGCTGAAATGGAGGCGCGTTTATATTAATCTATATTTGTAAATTATTCAAAGTATTTATTGGAATACTCATTACATCACAAAATAGATTAATAGCGAAAACACAACAATCTTGAATTCAATCAGGTAAACAACTTAGAATTAAAATTTGTAAAATTCATTTAGGTTAGCACAGTCTTCCATAAATATGAAATACAACTAACTGTAAACTGGAAAAAAATAATTGAAAAACATAAGTGTACAGGATCGATTGTGACACGACTACAATACTAGTCACCATCAGGCTTCTGGGCCAATAAATTTACCTTTTGATTTAGCAATCTAAAAACGATTCAACCGATGTTGCTGAAATTAAAATGGGACTAGCTTACCAACAAAAAAATAACACCTAGATTTGATGAATCTGTTAAAAGAAATGCGTGGCCATACATAAAAAAATATAGATGTCGACTACCTACCTCTGATACCTTCCTCCATTTTTTTTGTTCAGGTTAAAGTATAAATAATAATACTTTCTTTCAGCAACTGGTTACAAAACTCGTAAACTGTTTAGGAATAATGTATTCAATACAGTTTTTTAGCTTGTAAGTTGCTTATTAACTCCTAGGAAATCATTATCTAAAATACCAAGAGATCAGCAAAGATGAGAATAACATCCCAATTGTAAATACATATACCGTAAAAGCGTTTTATTGACGTAACAGAATATTAAAATATATTATTGAGAATAAAGGTCAGCATCTTTGCAGAGGTGCATGCGCTAATTTCATACTAAGAACTTTTCAAGGTTTCACTTATAAATACCAAAAATAAAACCGTTAGTACATATATTTTCTAGTTACAATAAGTCTTAAAACATTAAAAACTCTCGAAGTAATTGATGAGGTATCCCTAAAGACATGGATGAATAGTTTATCACTTGAAAGATTAGTCATTATCAGAATTAAATAGCTTTAGATTTCTCTTTTTCTAAGAAACACAATAGGAATTCGGAATATCGGCTTAAAGGTGGGTTTCAAAATCGATTTTATTATTTGCAGACAATGTTGACAATTCGTGTTATATAATTAGTCGTAGTTCCAGAATTTTCTTTGTGAAGTACTTACCAATCGTCATTATTATGAAAAACTAATTACAACGTTTATATCTACTCGTACTAGCCTTAGTCCTACTTTAGTCATGTGATATATATGAATTTGTCTTTTTTGTATTTATTATATTACGTAATTGTTTTTGACACCTCTCCCTTTCACTCCCTTTCTCGGGGATATACAGGCGTGATGAGCAGTTGATTTTTTAATTACGTACTTTTTTCCGGAAATGAGGTTTTAATTAATTATTGATATCGCTTCCGATTGGTCTCTTTTGAAGAACACGTCATATTGAACATTCTAGAATAGGTTACTGAGAATGTAAGTGTTCCTTTAGCCACACAAACTACACTCGAGAGCAATGAATCCGGGTCACTTAAAGAATGTTAAAAATCTCGGAAACTAAAAATGATAGGTTAATGCAATAAATTGTATTTAATAGACAATGTAATACTCCTTAAATGAAAGTAAAAAAAATATGAGTCACCATACATTTTATTAACACAAAATTACATAAAGAAAAAAACTGCTGATCTCTCCTTAAAACAAAAATAGGAAACATGAAATTTTTGAACTTTATTACGATTTTCTTGAATTTTAATTCTTCCCTCCTCGTGCTTCCATTACTGCGTTTACGCGGTTTGGCATGCTGTACACCAAGTTCCTTATACGATTTTGGGGAATATTCTCCCATTCCTCTGTGAGAGCAATTTTGAGCTCACGAAGCGTGATTGGGGGAGGGTTTCGTTGTTTTACGCATCTGCCTAGCTCGTCCCAAGCATGCTCGATCGGGTTGATATCCGGGCTGCGCGCTGGCCACTCCACACGAGTAATGTTCATCTCTTGAAGGTAGTCATTCACAATCCTACCTGTATGAGGTCGGGCATTGTCATGCATAAATATAGCATCCTCACCTAAATTGAGCGGAAATGGACCAACGTGATCATTGAGGATTTCTTCCACATATCTTACGCTAGTTAAAGAGCCGTTTTCTATGATCACCAGCTCTGTGCGACTTTCAGAAGAAATTCCGGCCCACACAAGTACAGACCCACCACCGTAGGCTACTTTTTCTTCGATGCATGCTTGCTTGAATCTTTCCCCTGGTCTTCGATACACTCTGTGTCTTCCATCGTGCTTGTAGAGCATAAATTTTGATTCGTCGGAGAACATAACTTTTGACCAATCTTCAATACTCCAATTTACGTGGCTCTGGGCATATCTTAGTCTCGAAATACGATGCCCACGCTCCAGTTTAGGGCCGTTTGCAGGTCTAAGGGGTTTTAAGTTAGATTCAGCAAGCCGACGTCTTACTGTCCATGCACTTGGGTTACTTCCTCCGAGGCGTCGAAACTGATTGGTGAGTTCAGTTCCTGTGAGAAAGCGATTTCGAAGCATGGTGTTCACCAAGTATCGGTCTTCTCGTGCTGTGGTACACCTGGTTCTGCCCGTTCCTGGTCTGCGTAGGTTAGAACCAGTTTCTTCGTAACGTCGGAGAACTCTTTGTACTGTTGACAGCGACACACCGACAGTCCTGGCTGTATCGCGCTGACTCCGGCCGGTTTCCAGCATTGTAAGTATTCTGGTGCATTCTTCAGGCGTAAGCGACATAATTTCAGCTTGAATAATGAATATAGAGCACTATCAACATGGTTTATGTACCCACATAAATGATAGATTACAAACAAAAGCAAAACCAAATGCTGTAATTTCGTAGTTCCATCTTCGAAAGTGGCCCTTTTTCAAATTTGATTTTTTTATGATATAACTTTACAATAACTAAGAAGTTTTAATACCTTCATTTAAGGAGTATTACATTGTCTATTAAATACAATTTATTGCATTAACCTAGCATTTTTAGTTTCCGAGATTTTTAGGATTCTTTAAGTGACCCGGATTCATTGCTCTCGAGTTAAACTCTTTTCTTAAGACAGTTATAGATGCTAAAAGAAATGGCAACATATTCGTTTATACGACCACCATAAAAGCGTTTTATGACTTAATCAATGATTTATGTACTTAATTTATATGCTCTACAAGCCCGCTTGTAACGTCTTTTTACAATATGATCTTATCAAAATTTGCAAGACAAGAGAAGAAGGTCGAATGAGGGGGGACCGTTGACGTACATCGTACAAATCGTATTGAGAGCTCCCTTCTGAGTTGCCATTTCCTGGCACTGGTACAATGGCATACTAAGTAATTGAAGTACGAGCGCTTTAATGCGTGAAGCTTGCCTAGTCATTCTTAACCGTTCAACAACTACGGTCACTACTTGGATTGGTGACCTTTATCGGCATTTACTACTGAGCACTTCCGTGCCTTAGTGGACAGGTAAGCTGTTGTATTTTTCTATCAGCCGTTAAAGCATGGTGAATGCATTTTGCGAAAGAACACCACGCTTGCTATCGCTCTCTTAAAAATTCTAGCGCCAAACACCTAACAGTGTATTACGACGTCTATCCTTGAGAGCCAGTAATTCTGAACTAGGACAACATTTTTGACAGTCTCATTTACCATCACGCGAGATAGTTGGTAAAAGCTAGCCTATCAGCAAAAAACGACTGTCATGCCAATCAAAAAATACCTACCTTGTACATACCATATGGTCTCAAAATAAATATTTTATTTAAATCATAAAAATAATTAAATGCCTATATAAATAGAACATACTGATCACAAAGTAAAGTGTTCTCTTGTCGGCCGCCGTCTTTTGAATATTTATTACTGTTTTATGTGTCCATAATAATTATAATGCAGACAATAAGTATATTAATACTTTTATATCACTTGCATTAGATAAAATAAATGGCATAATATACTTATATATAAACAATGCAGATTGTAACTGGACATATATATCAACTATTTTAGGATAGTTTTAACACAGCTTCAAAAAGCAGCGGATACATATTGCTCCTTATTGAATTTGATGAATTTGATTGAAAATGACTTCAATATGACTTGATACTTCGTTTGTATGGAAAATGCTACGAAATTTGTATGGAAAATGCTGCGAAAATGGTGCCTGCTTTTCACCAGATCATCACTTACCATCAGGCGAGATTGTCTTCAAATGAACTGTTATTGTTATAGGATTTAAATAGAAGGTAAGACTTTTAAGCATCATTTCTATATATAGGTTAAGGTATTTGGGCTGTTTAATTGCTTCAAAATTACTAGACATACAATGATTTTTCTTTGAGATGTTTATAGAGACTATGTATGATGTAGGTCCAGAAATAGATCAGAAATCCAGTTAGTACAATCTAAATGAGGCGCGACATGCCGGGAGACTAAGGCCCAAATTTATCGCCACGTATCACCACACTGTTCGTAGCCGATTGGAACGCGTTTGGGGATAGTTCGGCGAACGCCGGAGACGTGAACATGCCGATGACGATGTGGCCGTTCAATTACTATCACCGTTGTACGGATGCGATTAGCAATTGGGAAAACCGGCTGGCAATGGATCGCGTCGTCTGATTTGAGCCGAAGCATGATGAGGACGCAATGACACCCTGATGACGTAGACATAAATATTTTTGGGCGATCCCGCGTCGATGTATGTGGGAAGACCGTACTGATACGAAAAGTGGAGTTGTGAGAGCAAAGCGTCATAAACAAGGATTGTATCGTTGTGCAGGGAAGTGACGTAAAAGGAATTATTATTAGCTATAGCGTGAGGGATATAGAATGCAATCAAAGCTAATTTCATTCACTAACTTATATGGGCTGTGATGTTCTGTAACTATAAAAATTGGGCTATAATTCATATAATAATGTTTTGATATCTTCCTAATTTAAAGTGAATCATTCATCAAAATCATTGAAATTGAATAAATTATTTTGACTTTGACTTTCGAGATCTTATTAATTTGTATCTAACTGACCTGTTTCTCAAGAGATCCCCATCATAATGATAAAATGAAAGCATGGATAAGCAAGTCGGCTGCTTCCCTCTGGTCAAACTAGATAGTCTAAAAGATTTTCCGAACAAGAAATCATAATCTTTGTACTCAAATTGTTTTCTAAGACAAATAGTACAGTCATTAAAAAAATAAAATTTCAATATGTGTGTTGTAAAATATCTACAAAAACAAATTAGAAGTCACTGTCATACTTTGTATGTTAAGGAACAAAAATCTTTGGCGGAAAGTTTTTAAACATTTTTTGATTTTACAGTCAGTTCGGGTAACTTTTTTGTACTTACATATTATGTAAGTTTTGAAGATGATTCAGTACATGTTATAGTAAAGATTATATAGGTACTATTATTTTACAATTGAATCATTTTATTACGGGTCAATGTAATTTTTAATAGTTTTATGGGTCACTTAATTAATAATGTGTATTAATGTTCAGTTACTTAGAATGAATTGTGTGTTTTTTATAGAGGTAATTTTGAATATGTTTGACTGTTTAGGGATATCTTATGGAACCAAAATACATTTTTCAAAATAACACGAGCAATATTATTTTAAACATGCGAAAACTATGATCACGTAAAACGGTTACGAAACCCAACTACAAGAGCTATACAACTGTTTAAATTTAGAATTTCCTGTCACAAAGGTTTCCTTTTAAAATATTCCTATTTCACATAACCACAGACGATTTAACTAACTTTTAGGTTGGTAGAATTTAGTGAATTTATCCTTCACGTTCACTTGTTCGTAAACTGGCGAGCGTGAAAATCGCGAGTGCGCGGGAGTTGGCAGCTTCCTTATACTTGAATGTGTGTGATTCAAAGTGAAATCTTCTTAGTCGTATCATCATGACTGAGGGAAGTAATTATGGCATACAGCCTGCGCCACCACTGCTCTCCAAGTTGACCTGTCTTGCGCCATCCGAATGGCAGCCTGAAGGGTTGATTGTGTTGCACCATGAGTCACATCAGTCCATTGTGTTGGCGAGGGTCCTCTATTTGTGTTGCTCTCAACACAGCCAGTAATCATAAGCCTTTCCAGACTGTCAGGGTGTCGCTTGACTGTGTGTCCGAAAAACTTCAGAACTCTTTGCATGCAGATAGTGGACAGAACGGCAGTCTTGACGTAATTATGTGCACCCTGAGTATTGACTCATTAGTCCGGCGTTCTGTCTAGGATATTCGGAGCATTTTATGCCAGCATCACATTTTGAATGTGTCAATCCTCGAGCACACACAAGAATTTATAGTCCAAGTTTCAAAGTGATATACATAGGTTGAAAAATACTATAGTCCCACATGTACATGTAAAACAAAAGCTATAATACGTTTTTTTTAATCCGTTTGAAGCTATCCATCATATTCCAGAATACACAAATCAAAAATAAAACATTAAAAAATGCTTTTATATTTCAATGAGATTGCCCTAAAGTAAGAGAACGCAGGAGAGCACCAATCCACGGTAGTCCAGCATTGGGAACTGCTCCAGTGGACACCGATAACCGGAACTTTTTTATTGCAAAAAGAACCCAGTTAATCAGAAGTGTGTTTTTCAGGCATACTTTCAGTTCGCCTATTCCTCCGAGAAATTTTATGGAAGTCACAATTTTGTATTTTATTATTTTAGTGTGTTATTTTTAAGTATACGTCTGGCCACATTAAAAGGCAAGTCAGCCAGAAATGTTGGTTACAAATGTATTCTCTATACTGGATAATGCCTCTAAAGCATATTTTTTTACATCAAATCTAGGCCTGCCATACACACGCCCCTGTCATTTCCTTTTTTTCAGTAACTACTGAAGCGAATATGGCTGAAAATTACTAAAATTACTCGTTTGGCTATGAACAGAGGACGACCACACAACATTTTTTAAGCCATAGCTTATTATATGTTTCATGGTAAAATAATAGCTGTACCCGCGACTACATTCGCGATTGCCACCCCTTCAATAATTTAGATTTAATCATAGTTTTTGGTCTAATATTAAGACAGGCTGTTGTTTGAATTCTCTCAGATAGATTTTATTTAACCCAGATAGAGATTTCCTTAGCGATTCGCACTATAAATGTTGAAGCACAGTGCTCTGTTTTGGGAATTTCGATTGTAAAACGGTGTCTTTTTACCGACGCTCTCCTGTTTTGGTGGTGGAACGAAGTCTTACCCATATTAAATTGAGCAGTTCCATTTCCATATCCACAGTCCCGAAAATGTATCCGGTGAAAGGGAAATAGTTAAGGCTAGTGTCTTCAGCTAGCGGTTCCCATACAAACGTATTTTTTTTCTTTTTTATGCTTGATAGGTTAGCCTTTGACCACAATCTCACCTGATGGTAAGTGATGATGTGGTTGAAGGTGTTGTTCAGGCTTACCTAGAATTACTGGCTCTCAAGGACAGCTGCCGGAATACACCGTTAGGTGCTTGGCGACAGATTTTCTACTTGAGGGTGGTAGCTAGCTAGGCGGGCATTCGCAAAATGCCCTACCACCATGCAAAGCAAGTTTCGTCATATTTAATTTTTTGAAGCAGAGATGGCTCAGTGGCATTGGCTATGGTCTGCCGCGCAGTAGGTACATGGTTCGAATTCCGCCGCGGGCTTAAGCTTCACCTCTAACTTCGCTACGAGCGCTTCAAACAAATTCTCTTTCGCGATAACCCATATATTGTCGCATTGTTGTATTTATTTACCTTTATTTATAGAGCTTCCCCGTATAAAACAATATATGAACATATTAGCAGCTTCAATCACCCTCGACTTTCGAAAAGCTGCACGCGTTTAAAGTGTAATGGGAAAATATTGGACGTACCTAAGTGATATCCGGGGAGTAAAAACTTGTTTCTTTACTACTACACCTAGTTAAAATGTTTACTTTAATGATGATCGAATTGATGATGATCGCTTCAAAGTAGAATTAAAGAAGAATCTGAATACCCTTTTGACAAGTTCTGTTGCGTAATTTAGGCGGGCAAAAATTACGCTACTGATAATAAACAATGCTACTTTTATGGTGTGCAAAGGTAGTACTGGGGCCGACAACGAATTTAAAAAAAAATATTGAGTAAGTAGTTGCCTCATCTTGCTCCACCACTCGATTGATATGCAGGCAAGCCATATATAAATAATGAGATAATTATTACTTATTATTTATGGTTATAATAATATTTATAGTTATTATAGTTTATTGTGAAAAAACGGGTACATAGATCAGACATAGGTATGGAATAACAATATAAGAATGGAATTTGACTAAATAGTATAATACTATATAATAAAATACCTAAAATTAAAGTTTCAAAAAATTCTTACATCACACTTATAGCCATACACTAGGATACCCTGTGTTGCGAGTGGACTAATTACTCCCAGAGTTCATGTAAAAAGGGACACGTCATTACAATTATTTAAAGTAATAATTAGAAACTATTACGAAAGAAACCTGTTTGGAATGTTAAATGAACATTGTAACAAAGCTGAACAAGTACCTATTTTCGGATATAAAATGAACATTTTATTATAAAAGAATGAAAAATAAGGATCAACAATATATTGTTGATAATATACATGTATATGTAAAAAAATATAAGCTTGGAACATACCCTTTAAAATGTACATACACTTGTATCACACTTAATACATAGAAAAAGCGAATTTTAGCTCAAAAAAACTTGTCAAATTCCTTTCACCTAGGGTTATAAAAACATTACAAAATGATGATTTCTAAGTTACTTCAATTTTTGTACAAAAAAACATACAGTACTTGTTCTTGATAAAAATGCAATTACTAAAATAAGAATGATATAATGGGGGTAGGTAGAATAAAACTTCTCATTTATGTTGTGCAGTCCGAAACATGTGTAGCCGCAGAGTTCTTGTATTGTTCATTGAGAATGGTGTGCCTGAGTTGTCTGTGTAGCATAGATACGAGCTACTTCGATCTATGGGTGCGAGTGATATTCATTACAAGTAGCGAAGGCGTAAGGCTGGTGTCGCAGTGAGTATATTTGTATTTTAAGGGCCTGTTTCAGACATTGACCTATTAAAGGTCAATGGTTTCAGAATGTTGTAGTAAGTTCCGGTTTTACTACCCAGAACATATTTAACTAATAAAACACACTATCTTTGCGTTTCACAGTCATCGATTTAGCCTATCCATCGGTTAAAGCTTGAAACGCGCTGCATGCTAACTGTCATTTTTATCATTCAGTTATTTTATGTGTTGCATAGCAACCCGAAACTTTATTAGGACATTCTGAAACAGGCCCTAAATTGAATTAATTGGTTTTGAGATAGTTTGTGTGTGATCACAAAAAAGAATAAGATACTTATATCTCATTATTTATAGTGACTACCTGATCATTTCGGTTCATGCGTATGGTACTTATGCTTGTAAAGAGAGACAAAGAGTTTCATTATCTTTTAGTTATTCTTCTTCTTCTTCTTCTTCGTGTCGACGATTCACGATTTAGATGGATAGCTGCCAGTACTGGGCTGTAGCCACCCCAAGGGTGGTGGCCTCGTAAAGGTCACCCAAAGTGCAAACATTGGGACAATGGGGGCAGGACAGCAAGTGAAGCATGTCCTGCGTAGCGCCACAACTACATTGGATTCCTGCGTCAGAGTAACCCCATTTGGTCATGTTAGTCCGGCAGCGACCCACTTGAGTCCGGAGTCGGTTTAGTGACTTCCAAGTGGGCCACGCCAGATCTTTGCCTGGGGGGAGTTCTTCAGCTGGCTCAATGTAATTGGGTGGGGGAGGGCACGTGTTCTGCCAAAGTTCCATGCGGGCATCCTTTGGATGACTTGTCAAGGCCCTGGTGAAGCCAAGGAAACTATTGCGGCTCTTGAGACGGCCTGTGGTTGGTTGTGAGTTGTAAAGAGAGTGTCTACAATCTTGTTCTTGCTTTAGTTTCTCCGTAGAGCAAATTATGTTACGGCGCACTATAGGTGGTGCTATTCCTGCTATGGGGTACAGCATGTTAAGAGGAGTGGGTTTAAGGCAGCCGGTAATTTTCCTACATGTTTCATTGAGGGCAACATCTACTTCTTTGGCATGGGAGGATCGGTGCCACACTGGGCACGCATATTCTCCAGCTGAAAAGCAGAGTGCTAGGCCAGATGTCCGCAATACTTCTGCTGATGCACCCCAAGTGGTTGAGGTTAAACGGGAAATTAAGTTGTTTCTGGAGCTTACTTTGAGTTTCGTCTTGGTGCAGTGGGTTTTATATGTAAGAGACCTATCTAGGGTAACCCCTAGATAGGTTGGGTTTTTGCAGTGCTCGATATCAACACCTCGCCAGGATATATTGAGTGGACGCTCAGCTTGACGGTTTCGGAGATGGAATGCACAAGATTGGGTTTTGGACGGATTTGGCCTAAGGCTATTTTCATCGTAGTATTTCCCAATCGTTTCCAGAGCTCCTGCTAGTTTTGCTTCAGCATCTTCAAACGAGGTGGTTTGGGTGGTTAATGCTAGGTCGTCGGCGTAGAGAAATCTTTCTGTGTCTGCAGGGCTGGGCTGATCATTGGTGAATATGTTAAACAGGATGGGAGCTAATACACTGCCTTGCGGCAAACCATTCTTTTGGCTACGCCATCTGCTTTTTTTGTTATTTAGGTGGACCTGGAACCGACGGTTTGAAAGCATCTCGCGAAGAATTGTTGTGAAACTTTCGTCACCCGTTACTGAATGGACTTTAGAGAGAAGTTTACTAATATTGATCGTGTCATAGGCGGCTGATAGATCTACAAACACGGCTCCTGTAATCTTTTTGGCTTCAAACCCGTTCTCGATATGCTGTGTGAGTTTAAGAACTTGGCCAGTACAGGATTTACCAGGTCGGAAGCCGGCTTAATGCTTTTAGTTATTTGATCGCATGGACTAGTTTGACATAAGTTTGATGGAAGTGTGACTTTTCCTTCTCCTATTGATTTAACCTATGAAGTATTACATTTTATTTGAAGCAGCGATGGCTCAGTGGCATTGGCTATGGACTGCCGCGCAGCAGGTCCATGGTTCGAATCCAGCCGCGGGCTTGAGCTACTCCGCATGGTGGAAGGGCTTTTGCGAATGCCCGCCTGGCTAGCAACCACCCTCAAGTAGAAAATCTCCAAGCAACTAACGGTGTGTTCCAGCAGCAGTCCTTGAGAGCCAGTGAAATTAATGGCACATGAGACTTAACAACCATGTCTCAAGGTGACGGGCGCAGTGCAATTCGTCACTTGTTACGAAATGTTTCTGTTATAGGCAGAGCTTAGTCCACTTAACAACAGGCGGGGTTCGGGCTAGTTCCGTTAAAAAAAAATACGTTTCCGATATTAAGCAACAGATCGTAAAACTTTTGAGCATTGCTGTTGCCGCCAATCAAAAACATGATTAAGAACTACAAAAAATATAGCATTGATATTTTGTAATTTTCACGTCTTGGACTTTGACAATAAGTCTATCTTTTAAGCTTATACGATAAAATTTGTACGCCAGCTTAAGATGAGCCGTACGTTCAAAGGTTCCTGTACATTCCAGGTTTCAAGCTAATCGAGCCGAATACTGAGGCTTCTGATGTCTTTAATTTATGAACTTAGAAACCAACGACCTTGAAATTTTTATTGGATAATTTTTAAAGTACTTCCTTTCGAACAAAAGAAGATTGAATGAAATCGCATTATGCGTAGATGAATAAAAAATAAACACTACAAAATTACAAAATGACAATGAGATTTTAATGTTAGCTCAATTGGATTAGAGCATACCCCGGCTAAAGGAGTGGATGGACGCGGATTCGAATCCCGCACATGCATTAAATTTTTCCTCTCGTAAATTTGTAATTTTGTCATGTATTCCGCAGAGCATGCGTTATTGCAAACATAAAAATATTAAAACTCAACACAGTATTTAGTTTTATTATAACATTCATCCCCTCTCCCATAACAACCTTGCCAAATTTCGGATTCAATTTTGGATTACTAAGTATGAGCATGAGTATGAGCTCAAATCATGCTAAGAATAGCGTCATGCGAGGCCTAGATTCACACAGACAGATATACAGAAAAAAAGGTACATTTTTGTCTATAATATCCATTAAGTACCCATAGAATGCACTCCAAACTTTTTCTAAATATTTGCAATGTACAGGATTAGACCTGTTACAGTTTTATATGTATAGATTTTATCTCCAAATGTTAAATTCAGATTCAAATTCAAATTCAAATCATTTATTGCAACTATTTTTTCAAGTCATATAATATGTTCAAATTACCTGACCTTTAAAATAAGTGTACTAAAGAGATTTTTTAATAATTTCGATAACACAACAACATTTTAAGGAAAACCAGAAGCACCATTAGGCACATGCATGCGAATTTCATTGGAGTTGAACACTTTGTATCTATCAACATCGACACTAATATGATCAAGAGGAAAGATTTGTATTCTTATACTTTTATACGTAACGAATAAACTTAAAAACTACTGAACCGATTTGAAAAATTCTTTCACCTTTAGAATCCTACATTATCCCTAATGAACATAAGCTGTAGATTATTTTCAACAATTTTAGATAAATGACCGAGCGAAGCCAGGGCGACGAAGTGCTCGTAGCGAAGTTTGCTTAGCCGTTCTGAACCGATCAGCAAAGTTAAGCAACGTCCACCGCGGTCATGACTTGGATGGGTGACCGCTGGTGACAACACTACTGAGCGCTTCCGTGCTTCGGAAGGCACGTTTAGCCGTCGGTCCCAGTTGTTGTCTTAGGATGGCAGCCGTCATCGCTCAAGTAGAAAAATCTTTCGCCAAGCACCTAATAGTGGCTAATAGCACCTAGTAGTAAATAGCTGGCGTGTTCCGGCAGCTGTCCTTGAGAGCCACTAATTCTAGGTTGAGATAGCAGTCAAAGGCTATACCTATAAGGCATAAAAATAGCCGCTAGTATAAAGTATTACATAACTACATATGTATGTAAAGCGCTTCATGCCCACTAACCAAGTGTATCAGTAAACAATGTTATATTAAAATAATGAGAGGGTCCAATGAGTAACAAACTTTAGTAATTATTGAAAATTAGCTTTCCGGGCGCCCCGCGCATATGTCGGATATCACGCAAAAACATTAACCTCTTTTTGCGCAGTTGGATAAAAACTATCTTATGTTTTTTCCCGTGTCTCAAACTATTTCCATACCAAATTTCATTCAAATCGGTCCAGTAGTTTTGGCGTGAAAGCGTAACAGACAGAGAGGCAGAGTTACTTTTGATTTTATAATATAAGTACTGATTACGCTATAATAACACAAAACGAGGTTCTAAATAGTTCTAATGAGTATCTTTGATTGATACACTTTGTTTCATTTGGGCTTGTTTCAGAATCTTCGAGTAAGTTCCGATTGTACTACCTAGAACATATTTATTAAACAAAACACTATCTTTGCGTTTCGGACATCGATTTAGCCTATCTATCGGTTAAAGCTTGAAACGCGCTGCATGTTAACTGTCATTTTTATCATTCAGTTATTTTATGAGTTGGTTAGCAACCCGAAACTTTATTAGCATGCATTTCGTCACTAGTCACGAATTGCACTGCGCCCGTCACCTTAAGACTAATTTGTTAAGTCTCATGTACCTCATGTACCTGTAATTTCACTTTCAAGGACTGCTGCTGGAACACACTGTTAGGTGCTTTGCGAGACCATCTACTTGAGGGTGGTCACTCGCATAATGCCCTTCCACTATGCGGTGAAGCTCAAGCCCGCGGCGGGATTCGAACCATGGAGCTGCTGCGTGGCAGTCCATAGCCAATCAAATTCAAATTCAAATTCATTTATTTCGAGCTACTTAGGACTCATATTATAGACACAATTACATAATCCCACTGAGCCAACACTGCTTCAAAATCGTACTTTGGAGAGTACATTAAAGCATTAGTCTTGTTTGCTTTCTTAGGTGGTAAGGCATTTTACAAATGCCTGGCTGGCTAACTTTCAATTAGGGGGAGGACCCTCTAATTGAAAATCTGTCCAAATTCTTTAAATCAGTATTTTCTCAATACCGCACTTTTTGAATATGCATTATTTACAAGTATATTCTTGATTTATTTTTTGTTGTTATACATTTGTGTATAAATATTTTATTTTAATGTTAAGTATACATTTTACGTGAATTTGGAGACTTAGCAAATTAACGATTTTGGAAGATCGAAAACACGTAACACAAGTATTACTTAATACTTAAAATGTGCTTTCAAAAATGTAAAAATACTGTATCTCCTTATTGCTGAATAAATCATTATTATTATTAAGCATTATTCAGTTTTACAGCTGTAAGCTTAATGAATCAAATAGCAATCGTGACAAGGTATATGCCTGCTGTATTTGTTGTTCGGAATTATATCATGATTTGCTTCAAATTTATTGGCAGGTACTACATGCCTTCTGTTTCTGGTAAACTAAGTATATCGTGTTCTTACAATTTGTACATCTATGGGGTGATTATAAAGTGGTGGGCGTGGAAGACTTTATGTTGTGCCAGCCCTTCTAAGCATGGTTTAATGTGTGTTTTCGAACCGACACGACTTCAGAACCATCAAGGAAACAGCTCCCCCCAGACACCGGCCACGTACCTCGATATCTCAGGTATTGCCGGGGGTGGATTTGATGCCTTGCTGCGCTAGGTCTATGGCAGAAATTTGCTTCACCTCGATGGAAACCACGAAAATACTAGATAATCCAGTTCTTATTTTTTTTAACCGGCGGTTTGCCTTTATTACACAAAATACTACGATCTATATATAACACTTCAGCTACTACAATAATACAATAAAAGCATTTAGACAACCTATAAGTCATAGCAGACTCAGTGTCAGTCCAAATGATCCAGCCCACTCCCAGTTGGTAGCGTAGTAGATCAAAATAAAAATGATACGGTTAAACTTGCATTAAACTAGTAACCAAATATCGAGTTCAATGAACCAAAGTATTAATAATCGTTATCTCAAGGAGTGTATTTTTTTGCTAGATGTAATTAGCTTATTTTTGAGTCTTTAATCGTTGTCGTGTGGCGCTTAATGTGTGAAACTCTAAAATAAACCGCCACGATTTGCCGCCCACCCCTAATTGGCTTTGGACATAATTCTTCTCTAACATTAGTTGTGCAAATCATTTATCCGGCCTAGAACTGGGACTATACTTGCGCATCAAGGCAGTAAATCCACCCTCGGCAACACCTGAGATATCAAGGATGTGCTGCCGGCCATCAAGAAAAGAATGCCCTTTACTCAATGGTTGCGAAGTTGTATCATTTTGAAAATACTGATTCTACTTTATCCTGCCCGTATCTCATGCTAAGAAGGGTCGGCACAACATGAAGGCACACATTGTAAAAAGACGTTTAAAAGAATGGCCCCGAGTTTCTTGCCCGTTCTTCTCGCAATGGCTCTATAAATTTTGTTTGCTGAACGTGGCAGTACAATGTAGTATATTTCAATATTAAAATTTGTAATTGACCTTCATAAGAGCGTCGTAGACGCCTAAATTGAATAAATGATTTTGACTTTGACTTTGACTTTGAAGGTAGTTCCACCACTTTATCATCACACCACAGTTGCACAGCTTGTTACAATAATTGTTTTAGTTTAAATTTGTGCACAAAATGTGCAACTGGGTTCACGTCAAACAAAAGCAGGAAACAGAAATGCCTGGCAATAAGATGGAAGCAAAACATTTTATGAATTCCGTACCACAAATACGTTAGGCACACCTTGGCACGATTAATATTTGATTAATTAAGTAAATTTTTAGCCGTAAAACTAAATATAAATAGATCAAGAATATAAGTAAATAATCTATAATCAAACATAAATCAAGGTATTTAGAAGATACTCTTTTGACAAACTTGGTGACAGATTTTCAACTAGAGGGTGGTAGTTAGCCAGCCGGCCATTTGCAAAATTCCTTAGCAACACGACTATCATTCTAAGATAATCAACAGGACCTACGCCTAAACGTGCCATCCGAAGCATTACCAAATTAAAACTGATATTTGTACAATGTTCTATTGTGAGTACCATTTCATATTATTTATACGAGCATAAGTTGCATATCGTTTAATGCATTGAATTGCGATAATTTGAATGTTATTAAAGATTTTTTGCACTTACGATTTCCTGAAATATAATCAGTAGGTACTATCAGTACTTATAATATTATAAATGCGAAAGTAACTCTGTCTGTCTGTTACGCTTTCACGCCAAAACTACTGGACCGATTTGAATGAAATTTGGTATGCAAATAGATTGAGACCCGGGAAAAAACATAGGATAGTTTTTATCCAACTCCGCAAAAAGAGGTTAATGTTTTTGCGCGATAACCAGCATGCGGGCGGAGCCGCGCCTGGAGGCTAGTGTAGTAATATAAAGAAGTTTTACTCTTAAGCTGATACCACTTTTTATATCTTGATTCTTGACGCCTTGATTACCTGAGAGGCAATCTTTATTTAGCTTCAGGTAATTTACCATCGACAGAATTCTTATTAAAGCAGTAAAAGCTGAGCGGTAATAACTATGGACTACCTACTACTAGCGCTGGTCCATTGTTCGATCGTTGGCTTAACCTTTTAAACAAGGTGAAAGGGCATTTTGTGAATACTCGCCTGGCTAGCTACCACCCTCAAGTAGAAAATCTGTTGCAAAGCATCTAAATCAAAATACTGAAGATCCACCGTCACTATTTCTCGGAAAGCCAATAAAAAGGAAACTCCGAAGAAGCGCTTTATGCCATACCCGACCAAAGGTCTTTGCTTTGTTAAAACTAGCCGCTAACACTTCATCTTTGCACTTCGCCACCTCCGCTCATGGATGCGTAAGGAATAGTGCAAGATCACCAGCTGAGTCATTGCGACGAACACTGTACGTAATGATCGCTAATACGGGCCGCTACTACAATTCAACGAAGTTTAGTTTTTCGTGTTATGATTGACACTTTAGACAACGAAAATTGAATTTGCGGTACTAAGTTCGTTGTTTCATATAATCTATGGTCGGATCGCATCGTTCATCACAAATCGTGTCATCTAGGGAATCTCCCATACTACTCTGAGAATGCTATTATGCCTCAATCAATTTTAAATCTTAATAGAGAGAAATTAAAGAACATTATCAAATTGTAAGAGTAAGAGTCCTATGTTGTTATGGATCAGCGAGAGGTGTCGCTACTGTTCTAGAAGTTAGATACTCGTGTCATGATTTTCAATGGTTTTATAGATTATTTCATCTGAAACGATATTTTATTCAATATTTCGGTATTTTAAATAGTGGCAACACACACACGATCTCGTGGTCGGTTATTCGCACTCGTATTAACACTCGTATTTAAAATGTACGTTAATTTCTTTGTTATCCATAGGTATTTATATCCTTATTAGTATTTGTGTTCTTTCTGCATATTTAGAACTCGGTTTTGACTACTTACCTATGAATAAATTATAATTTCATATTTTGAAAATGTACAAACCATACGAATCCGAGATAAAAATATCTTTATTCAGAATCTGCACAAGCAAATGCTTGCTAGTCTATGCTACGAACGAAGTGAAACAAAAGTGAGCCAATACGTGTTTTGCGGATACCTTTCTTTCGGACTCGAAGTTCGAAACTTCGACAAATTAGAGTAGGGCCCAGATTGTGCTCCAGAAGGTACAACAAAAGCTGGTTGTTTATAATGGATTCCAATGCACCTGTGCCGGCGCCGGCGCTGACGTCGGAGCGCGCGGGACGAGCAGCGGCGCGCGCGGCCCGCTCCGCCGCCGAACTCCATGACGAAGCGACTCTGAAAGTCGCGAAACGGGTCGAGATCTAGCTACTCGACTGTATTAACGTAAGTAAAAATCGGATTCCATTATCTTGGAGAACAGAGATGTTATGGCTGTAGGGTTGTGGCTAGACCGATCTGAGCGGTCACCCATTCTGGAGATCGAGTACACCACAGGACATATTTTACTGATTCCATATGAATGGGATACGCGGAGTTTCAGAGAACATAGAAAATGTTATTGTAATTTTCCAAAATGTGTGTTCTTCGTGAGATGACGTGAAGTGAATGGTGGATTAGTAACCACTATGGCTGGATTGTACCTCTAGTTGACTTGTACTATGTAACTGCTAATTCATTGACGATACGTAACAGGCGTGATGGGTATCGATAACAAAAAAATAATATGTTTCATAAAAAAAAATCGAATTCGAAAAATTTTAGTTGGAATTCTAGGTTAGCCTGAACAATTTTTTTTTTATTAATTTTGTTTTTAGTTGCACAAAAAAATATATTAATGTTTTTAGTATTTCTTATTGATACCCATCACTCCTGGCACGTATCCACAGGCATAGGCATTCAGCCTACGCGTTCTTCCACGAGCACACAGTGATGAATAAATATACAATAGTGACAAATGTTATTCTTCGTGTACTCTTCTTAACTTTCACACGCGTCGATTTATGGCAAAAATGTAATACGACACTGTGACTTATCGGTACTTGTGATTTTAATATGAGTGACCAAAAGACATTAATGTTTACATTATTCTATATCACATTTTTATGCCAATTTAACTTGTTGTTAATTTAATGTTTACAAAACAGCCTTATGCAATATAGAGACATTATTTTCTAAGATACATAGTACGAAGTACTGAAAAGTAAATGACGTTACATAAGTCCTTTCAAATCTAAACCTAACATGCAAAAATATCTTACTTAATAAAACTGCTAATTATGCAAGTTAAACGTGAAAATGCAATAATTTAAAAGTCTTTTTACCTAACACATACACAAAAATAATACACACTAAATTTGATCCAGATGATTTGACGATTAGCAATTATACAAACCGTACGAGTCCAATTTAAAACTAAAATATTGTTTGTCACGTGGCGTCCATGTCAGGTGAAAATCGACTCCTTATTATCAGTCGATAAAGAGTAGGAAGTCAATAGTAGCAACTTCTATTTCTAGTACCTAAGTAGTATAGGCATTTACAAGGTCGAAGTGATTTGTGATGAAGCCTATTACGGATTTGCGAAATTAAGTTTAATGCGAAAATTCAGTGTAGTTTGAGAAAAGTATATGTAGGCGCCACGATGTTATGACGCCTACTTGCGGGGCGGTTATGGGAAATTGAGAAGGTTTCTCAATGGTCCAGGTTCCTAAGAATCTGGAGCGTGGAGTCAAGATAAGAAATCATGAGACTCCGGCGGGTGTGGACTGTATTTGAAAATGCGTTTCTATAGGGCTGGTTCGCGGTGCGGCGACAGATATATAGATAGAGGGTAGACCGGTTGGCAGCTAAAGGATAAAGAACACAGGGTTACAGGAAAATAGGACATGCACGCCTATCTTGTCTCCTTTCGCGTGCTCCTCCGCTGCTTGTGAAGATCTGGTAGTTGTGCTACTCCGTGTATGGCCAAATCCGCACGCCAGCAATGTACAAACAAACTATATTCAGCTGTTTGACATAACTGTTCGAAGATAAATACAGAAATTAATTCATTATAGATGGTATTGGACGATAAGGCACAATACTACGATATTACAATATGAATTATTAAAATAATTCAAAATTGGTGTGTTTCTATGTATGTTATTTATTATTTCAGAGTATTGACACAAAATACTGTAATAATGTAGACATGACATTATAATCACCATAACTATTTATTTGTTCATTGTTTTGAAGCGCTTTTAGCGAAGTTTGCTTAGCCTTAGCCATTAATAAATTATTTTCTTGGACTTATATCCAAGAAAACGGTTAGGCTAACGCGAAGGGTAGTTGTATCATAAATAGGTAGGTAGTAAATATACTATAAGTTAACATACTGGGTATTGTATTTTTTTATTTTTTTTTATGCCTGATAGGTTAGCCTTTGACCACTATCTCACCTGATGGTAAGTGATGATGTGGTCGAAGATGTTGTTCAGGCTAACCTAGAATTACTGGCTCTCAAGGACAGCTGTCGGAACACACCGTTAGGTGCTTGGCGACAGATTTTCTACTTGAGGGTGGTAGCTAGCCAGGCGGGCATTCGCAAAATGCCCTACCACCATGCTATAACGACTGCCATCCTAAGACAACAACCGGGACCGACGGCTTAACGTGCCCTCCGAAGCACGGAAGCGCTCAGTAGTAATGTCACCAGCGGTCACCCATCCAACTCCTGACCGCGGCGGACGTTGCTTAACTTTGCTGAAACGATTACGTTTCAGTATGGCCAAGCAAACTTCGCTACGAGCGCTTCAAAAATTAAAAATTTATCTCGAATTAACTCGAATTATTTATTTTCCAAATTTTAGTAGCCAACAGGCTACAAAAAAATGGAAAATAAATAATTTAGATTATATGAGAGGGAGAGCCTATCACTTTTAGGCAACTGAGGTAGGTACGTATCAGGACATTGCCATTAAATTTAGCGCAGGCGTCCGTACTTTCAACACCTTATAATGTATATCTCGGTCATATTGAAAAATTTCAGAAAGCATTTTTGTCAGAGTTGAAACAGAGATGCTTTGCTCGAACTAAATTCTCTTTCGGTCAACTACATAGACACTTCATTAGACAGTAAGGTCTCAATACTCAAACATTTATTGCAATTATTGGGTACATACCGCATTTTACATGAGTTATTTATACAAACCAAAATTAGGTGGAATGGCACATAATTACTCAGATCGGGTATAGCAACATGTAGCGGAGTGGAACTATCTATTCTATAATCGAAGGTTACTTAAAAATTCTTCAAGAGTATAGTAGCACTTTTAGAGCAATATATTTTTTAGGACCTTGAGGAATTTGTGAATATTAACGTGAACTAATATTTTGTTTCCATATACATAACTCTTTTCATGTCATTGATCTTTGTCTTGTTTACTTTTGACTGTTCATCACTAACTACTTTTACACTTTAATTCGCGCTCCGAATATCACAAAGAAATGATCATCATAATATAGAGTATCCTAGTTTAGTGTCTTTACACTCATCTTATACTATATCTTTTTAGACATAGTATAAGATGAGTGTAAAGACACTCATCAGTCGCAATAAATACTGCTATACATATATAGATAGACATAAATATAGATATACATAGATCACCACCATCAACAGACCTTATGCTTACACATATTTTGTAATAATTATGGTCTAGCTTAGAACTGCGGAATTGTTTTTGACTGTATTCCGTTTTGTGTGCCACAATAATGTATAATTTCTACAACTATTGTCATGCAACACTCTATAATATATATATTTATTGTTATTAATAATGTATTATACCTTTACCTAGCTACGTTCAAGAATTGATAGCGTCAATAGTGATTCGATTTCAGTTTATAATTTATTTTCCAAAATAGGATTTATTCAATAAATAAATATGCATTGACATTAATGTATAATTTTAATTATTTGTATTGCAGCTAATAATAATTTATCTCATACTTGTTTTCACTTAGCTTTTCAGTCGCTGCTGCATGCAGCTGATATAAAATATATCATTGATATTCGGGTATGAAGCTAGAGTAACCATGAAGTAGTACATTTTGTTCTTAAAACTACATTTATATTTACATGTTAATATACAAATTGGTTCTTAATCAAGCCTCCACAGCTAAACTACAACGGAACAATATAACAACGAAATACCAAATGTTTATCAGCTACCAAAGATAAGAAAAACATTCAATTTGATTTTTGGCGGTGTCCTTAAAATCAATTAATGTAGTTTTATCTTCGTATTCCGCTACTCCTCGCAGTATCAAACTAAGTCATGAAGACATTTTCAAAATACCCTATGCTTTCTAAAACAATATAATAGCTTAATATATCTCATTAATTTTACAAATAAGATCTTTAAATCAACAACTACTAACTTACTCAAATTACTACAGACCACCCACAGAGCTAAATAGTCCCGCGAACAAGATTATAATATAATATAAACATACCTTTTATTAGGCTAAAAGAACAAAATAAAATCTAGAGAACAAAACTACTAAAAGATTCTTAGATTGTAGGGAATAGACATTATATATTGAGTTTATAATACGATTACCTATAATAATAATGTTTATTTCTCATAAATACTCGTGGTATACCATTTGTTAACAAACTAAATTGGGCACTTTTCATTATACTTACCTATAAATGAATTCTTACAAAAAGACAATGGTTGTATAAGATTACCTACTTAGTATGTTTTCGCGCAGAACCTATATATACTAAGGAAGCGATTTCTTGTTTTGCATGTTCTGAAATTTGTGTGTGTGTGTGTGTGTGAGTGAGTGAGGTGTGTTATGTGTATTTGTGATGGAGATGTAAGAATATTGCTGATTATAACGAAAAATTGCCCTTTCATTGACATTTTATTATTTTTTGGTAGTAATTGGATCCACAGGTTCTGGTTCTGTTTTGGGAACCACAGGTTCTGGTTTAGGTTCAGGATCGAAAGATTTAGGTTTAGTTTTCGGCTCTTTTTAAGGTTCTATGGATGCCAGTTCAGGCTCCGCAGCTACAGATTTTGGTTCAGGATCTACAGGTTTTAGGCCATTTTATCTCAGGTCCTTTCATAGCATTTTTTAATTGTTTTATTTATCACGTAAATATGGGTGAAACGGCGAATCTGCATAAACCGTTGTCACTCTAGGAACTGTAAAGGTCGGTAGATTCTCTATATCAATGTCGTCTACCTTTAGTGCTTTTCTGAACCCAATGATATATGCTATTAAAGTTGCTACTATAATGACAAGCAAAATTATAACTACGACCATAGTTATTGTTAAAGGACTCCAAAAAGTGTTACCACATTCAGTATCTGGACAAATTATTGGTTCTGGCTCAGGTTCAGGATCCACAGGTTCTGGTTCAGGATCAGGGTCGACAGGCTCTGGTTCTGGTTCAGGATCTACCGGCTCTGGTTCTGGTTCAGGATCTACAGGATCCGGTTCTGGTTCAGGATCTACAGGATCCGGTTCTGGTTCAGGATCTACGGGTTCTGGTTCAGGTTCAGGATCTACAGGTTCTGGTTCAGGTTCTGGGTCTACCGGCTCTGGTTCAGGTTCAGGATCAACTGGTTCTGGCTCAGGTTCGGGATCCACAGGTTCCGGTTCTGGTTCTGGGTCTACCGGCTCTGGTTCAGGTTCAGGATCAACTGGTTCTGGCTCAGGTTCAGGATCCACAGGTTCAGGTTCTGGTTCTGGGTCTACTGGCTCTGGTTCAGGTTCAGGATCTACAGGCTCTGGTTCTGGTTCAGGATCTATGGGTTCTGGTTCAGGTTCCGGATCTATAGGTTCAGGTTCTGGTTCTGGGTCTACTGGCTCTGGTTCAGGTTCAGGATCTACAGGCTCTGGTTCTGGTTCAGGATCTATGGGTTCTGGTTCAGGTTCCGGATCTATAGGTTCTGGCTCTGGTTCAGGATCTACAGGTTCTGGTTCTGGTTCAGGATCAACAGGTTCAGGTTCTGGTTCAGGATCCACAGGTTCTGGTTCTGGTTCAGGATCTACAGGCTCTGGTTCCGGTTCGGGATCAACGGGTTCAGGTTCAGGTTCAGGATCAATTGGTTCTGGCTCGGGTTCGGGATCAACAGGTTCAGGTTCTGGTTCAGGATCTACAGGCTCTGGTTCAGGTTCAGGATCGACCGGCTCAGGTTCAGGTTCAGGATCAACTGGTTCTGGCTCAGGTTCGGGATCAACAGGTTCAGGTTCTGGTTCTGGGTCTACTGGCTCTGGTTCAGGTTCAGGATCTACAGGCTCTGGTTCTGGTTCAGGATCTATGGGTTCTGGTTCAGGTTCCGGATCTATAGGTTCTGGCTCTGGTTCAGGATCGACCGGCTCAGGTTCAGGTTCAGGATCAACAGGTTCCGGTTCTGGTTCAGGATCCACAGGTTCTGGTTCTGGTTCGGGATCTACAGGCTCTGGTTCTGGTTCAGGATCTACGGGTTCTGGCTCAGGTTCAGGATCAACAGGTTCAGGTTCTGGTTCTGGGTCTACTGGCTCTGGTTCAGGTTCAGGATCTACAGGCTCTGGTTCTGGTTCAGGATCTACGGGTTCTGGACCAGGTTCGGGATCGACCGGCTCAGGTTCAGGTTCAGGATCAACAGGTTCCGGTTCTGGTTCAGGATCTACAGGCTCTGGTTCTGGTTCTGGGTCTACTGGCTCTGGTTCAGGTTCAGGATCTACAGGCTCTGGTTCTGGTTCAGGATCTACGGGTTCTGGTTCAGGTTCGGGATCGACCGGCTCAGGTTCAGGATCAACAGGTTCTGGTTCAGGATCCACAGGCTCTGGTTCTGGTTCAGGATCCACAGGTTCTGGTTCGGGATCTACAGGCTCTGGTTCCGGTTCAGGGTCAACGGGTTCAGGTTGCGGTTCATCATCTGTTTCTACTGGATAAAATGGACAATTATTGGCGTCCACAGATGGTGGAATGTAGCGAAAAGAGTCAACCACTACCAATGAGTTAACTGATGCTGTTCCCATAAAAAGTACCTGTAACAAAGAGCATTGACAAGTCGTAAAACTATAAGTATGATTAAGTTTGAAGCGCTCGTATCGAAGTTTGCTTAGCCATTCTGGACCGATCAGCAAAGTTAAACAACGTCCGCCTCGGTCATGACTTAGATGGGTGACCGCAGGTGACATTACTACTGAGCAATTCCGTGCTTCGGAGGGCCCGTTAAGGTATCGGTCCCGGTTGTTGTCTTAGGATGGCAGTCGTTGTAGCACGGTGGTATGACATTTTGCGAATGCCGGCCTGGCTAGCTACCACCCTCAAGTAGAAATCTGTCACCAAGCACCTAAAGGTATGTTCCAGCCAGTAATTCTAGGTTAGCCTGAACAACACCTTCGACCACATCATCACTTACCATCAGGTGAGATAGTGGTCAAAGGCTAACCTATAAGCCATATGAAAAAACTATTAAAAATACATGTAGTGATGAAGAAAGATCAATTCCAAGTTTGTTGCCAAAACATCAATGAAAAACGGGGTCAGTGTATAAGGTAACTATGTTTTCTTTGTCCTTCGATTCTTAAGCTAAAAATGTTTTAACAAAAGATTGGTTAATAATGCCGTATCAAATAATCTACAAATTAGTCAAGGTTAATTAATTTATTAGGTCTCCTTGACTACATTTTAGAAGATAAAATGTTGACAACGGTATTTTTGCATAAATGCACAAGATATTCGTGAGATAATAAAATACAATTTAAGATAAAGCAAAGTATTTCATTAGTCATAATTAATTTGAGTTTGAGCGGTACCACCTTCCTACGGTACATATAATAGATGTATTTCGTTACAAGAGACAAAGTGCACTGCAACCGTCACTGTGAGTTATACGGTTGTGAAGTCTCATGTGCCTTTAATTTTACTCTTGGCTCAAGGACTACTGTCCAAACACACTACTGTAACGTATTTCTAAATATAATTACAAGCACTACCGCGTGCTAAGCGAAAATCATATTTTACAAATTATTGGCGTACAAAATGTTTTGCCCCGGGCGGGAATTGAACCCGCGTTCTCCAATTTCGCGCCGGATGCCTAAACCGCTCGGCCACTGGGGGTCGGCTATTTCAGCTGAAATTTCATGCTCCAATTGTATTTCTCACTGTTAGGAGCTTGGCGACCGATCATTTACATGAGGGTAGTAGCTAGCCAGGCGAGCATTTGCAAAGCGCTCTTCCACCTTGCAATGAAAGCTCAAGCCGGTGGTGAGGATCGAACCTTCCCCCCTCGGCACTGTTCAATTCTATTACCACTTGGATATCATTCCTTGAAAAGGATTAGAAGGAAGGTTGTATAAACATTATTTGCAGCCTGAAATATTGTACCTATTTGTATGATTCCTTCACACATAAAGTTTTTTACTTCATACTTTTGTTTAGTTACGGCAATAGTAAAATATTGACATTAAATTTACTTACATAAGCTTCAAACGTGCCAGTGCCAATAAGAGACATACTTAGGGTCTGCCAACCGCTAATAAAGTTATCATCCGTGGCATGCTGCATACTGCTCCCAAGCACAACATCGTTGTCATTAGGTACAATCTGGTAAGCTATCACCGAGATTGAATCCGCTGTAGACCCCCCATCCATGTAAATGTTGACCTCCACATCTCCCCCAGCAGACATATTAAAAGGAAACGAAGTAACGCAACTCAACACCGGCTGTGGCGATATGTACCTTTCACTTAATTCATTGGGGCCTTCAATAGTAGACAGGGAAAACTGTCTCCAGTCAAAAGGCTGCAAAATTGACTCACACACCCCCACATTATAGTTGAACAAGCCATCGTAGTTATCTTCAAAATTATAGCTAACACACTCATCGGAAACCACGCTGTTTATGTATATAAGCACAAAAAACACTATGCATTTTCGGAATAACATATCTGAAAGCGTCCAACATCACCGACACGTGTATGTGCTATGTATTAGCTAAAGCTTTATTATAATGAACAAAATACTCGTATCTCGTTATTATCATAAGTCGATAAGATAAGTGCGTTCTTTAAATTGGCAAAATAGTTATATGATATTAACGTTAATACCTATGTTCGTCATAATACCAATACAATAAATTATATTTAATAATATTGGCAGATCCAAATTGAAAACAGAACAGCTTTGAGTACATTTTTTGTAAAAAAAATAACGCCCAGTATTATAAGTGTCTCCAACAACAACAAGAAATAATTGTATTTTTTAAGCTCTCGTAACGTAGTTTGCTTAGCTGTTCTCAACCGATTCGCGGAGTCAGGCAACGTCCGTCGCTGTCATGAGTTGGATGGGTGACCGCTAGTGACATAACTACTGAGCGCTTCCGTGCTTCAGAGGCCTTCCTACGTTAAGCCTCCGGTCCCCGTTGTTGTCTTAGGATAGCAGTCGTTATAGCATGGTGGTAGGGCATTTTGCGAATGCCCTCTAGTTACCACTCTCAAGTAGAAAATCCGTCGCCAAATACCTAACGGCGTGTTTCGGCAGCAGTTCTTGTGATTTAGTTATTCTAGGTTAGCCTGAACAACACCTTCGACCAAATCATCACTTACCATCACAAGTGTGATAGTGGTCGAAGGCTAACTATAGAAAAAGGTTTTTTTTTCATAAAGCGCGCATTTCTATGCTTTTGAGTGTAGTTGCAACTACTCCAGCCTACACAAGTAATCTTGTTTTACATTGCATTGTTTTACCGTATCTACCATTGGCGTTTACATCCACACTAATACATCGTGTACAAACGGGGCCTACCCGTAGATATTCGCATCAACATTTATTGCGCGCCTTTAATTGAACATTAGACAGGACAGGGATCTATCTAATAAAACCCGGTGGAGTATTATTTAGCATGATATATAGTTTAAATGATCAAACAAGGCACCTACCGGATGGACAACACCATGCCTGTCCATTACTTACAGTATCACCGCTCTCGTCCTGGTTGACAATACATAGCGCTCGTCACTCCAAGACCTTAGTTCGTACATCGCCAGTAATCTAACTTGATACAGTGCCTTTCATGTCTACACCTATATCTTTTTGAGACTTACTTTACCTCAAAGTAGCGCGAAGCTGAGGGCTTAAACAGAGTACTGGAGAGAAGGGAAAGTATGTGAGTATTATGGTGAAGACAAATAGGGAGTCTCTTGAGCTTGTCACGAAAATAAGAAACATGGGCATATTTACGCAAGCCAAATTAGTATTGAACTAATACAGAAGTTTCAAACGTGTTTAATTTGTTTAACTAATGGATTGGAGTTGTGAGAAAGGAATAGTATTAGAGCCCTCCAGAACATTCAATAGATCAAACTGTAGAAAACGCAACATCCAAATACAGAAACCAATGCAGATCCCTGTTCTACGCATTTGGTTTCTAAATGTCGACTTTCGTGTCTCCGATAATACGTACAGAAAGACATAGTCCAATGGGACGGACAAAATTAATGACATTATAGTTTGTCTTTCTAATAAAGGACTGACTACAATGTATAATGGAAATGTAGGTAGGAATGTAAAAGCATACAAAGTAACGCGTAACGAGTCAGACTCGCACTTATCCGGTTTTCTGATACATGTAAAATGCATTTATTATTGTATGTTCAGAGCGAACTACTTCCTGGGAAGGCTTAGTTATCTATCAGTATTGATTAATTCGCCTTTATCTTTGGAATGTGCAGATAATACTTATATCGAATTAATAATACTGAATGTATAAGAAGATTGTCTAATCAGAAAATCAAGGATACAAAAGAGCTCACCAGATTGTTTCTTTTAGAATAATTGCCTTCATAGCGGAAATATTCAGATAAATTCATTCAAAAAGTCTTCAAAATTCAATTCTAACATCATTGAACGAGAATTTCGCAAATTATTATGATATATGTTAAGATGTTTTGTGAAATTTATCGCAGATAAAGCCTGTATTTAGAAATATTCATTTAAAGAAGTCTTCAAAATTTAATGATTTATATTTGCCGCGTGCATACGATGTGGCTCGATGTGGCCTGTCATACGATACTTTTAAACACAAATTAAGGCATACTCATGAGGCAATTTGTATAAAAAAGTATTGTATAACAGGCCACAGGTTATATCTGTAATGAATATCACAAAACACCTTACATTTATTATAATATTTTGCGAAGTTCTCGTTTAATGATGTAAGAATTAAATTTCGTAGACTTATTTAAATTTGGCTTGCTTGGGTCAAAGTTGAATCAGACTTGACTTTAAAAGTGATCCACATATAGGTACATAGTATCGTCAGTTTATTGCTACATTTCCAAGACATACTTTGGCTGTCTCGTCAAAACTTCTCGAGTTAAATGTATTTGTTTGTAGAAAGAAGTTTCGTAAAGCTACGGAACAAAATTCGTGACTCTTTAGGCAGCCAAAACTGTTAATAATCTTCAAAACATGTAATTCTAGAATTCAACAGATGAACTTTAAATTTTTAACCGGTACATACATTTTTTTAATTGAACTATGATGGACATAATGTGAAAAAAATATTCTGAAATTTTCTTGCAGTTTGAAAACAGCGATCACTTTATTATATCTTATGTTTATCAAGTACGAGTAGTTATGAAAAAAACCTTCAGCACTAATTCGTATACAAATTGTTTACATAGAATATATATTTTTCTGAATCCAAACACTGATCGTCTGAAAAGATTATCATTCTCAAAGTGACTAAAATCAGGTACCGCCCCCTTATCAGCAATTGCGGGAGTGAGATTTGTATGTATATCTACAATTTTGATTAATCGCTATCGCATTCGATAACCTTATTCTGTGTCAGAAAGGTCACATAAACACAGCCAGCAATATGTATGGTTTTGTAACAACAAAAAAAAATACCACCTTCCACCCATAGATACGTGGAAGTCACGAACTACTCGATTTAATCGTCTGTTTCTGCCACGTACCTGTAAGTTGTGGAATGCTCTTCCACCTGAGGTTTTTTCTCAGGTCTAAGATCTATCCGCTTTAAAAGAGGCTTGAATATAGTCCTTTCTCTTTATGGTAGGCAACGCACCAGTAATGCTGCGGATATTACAGGTGTTCATAGGCGGCGGTGACAACTTATCATCAGGTAGGCCGTCTGCTTGTATGTCACAGTTTGTATTAAAGAAAATTTTAGCTTACAGACCTAAGCTATTTCTGTGTCTATTTCTATTTTCGGGAGCAGTGAAAGCCGAGCGGTAATAATTATGGATTGCCGCAGGACCATGGTTCGATTCCCACGAGTAGTACGGCATTTTGCGAATGATCGCCTGGCTAGCTACCACCGTCAAATAGAAAATCTGTAGCGAAATAGATTTTCTAACAAAAAATCATCTCATAATGTTTGTTAGGACTATAGCAGAAGTCAACCCTAACAGATTGTTTTTACCAATAAAGGATTATTGGTAGTATATAATAATATAATAATAATATTTATTTATTCATTTTAAGATACAGTCACATAATTCTCTAATTACTAAACTAGGCTGATTGGCCTGTATTATAGTATTTAGTACTCCCCTGTTCTATTTTACATCTTGGATCTATTTAAATTACAAATACAATATAATAAATTAATAATTACTTACAAATCTTACAAGGTTATTATTTAAATTCGATTGAGATATAGTATACAATACAAACTAGTACATACATTACTAGTACAACATTACCATTACTTTCACGATGTAATACAAAAGTATGCAGTGGGTATATACAGGCATTCGTAGTTATCAGTAGCCGCATAATCCCTTATTCACTCGTCAATTAGATATGTTCTGAATATATGTTATGATTCAGTACCTTGATGACATCATTACTTTATATGATACTTATTAATTAATTAAAAAAGTAAAAAACCCGACTGCAAACTATTTATTTTCGTATAAAGCTCAAGCCGGCAAACGGGATGGGGATGGGGTGCGGAACCATGGACCTTAGGCACGGCTATTTGTAAATATTACTGCTCAGCCAATCTTGCTTCAAAATTGTCCTTAGCTATATGAAAATATGAGGACACTATATTGGTTCAAGTTGGATACTGTTCTCGATGGTATCAACTCCATAAAATCATATGAGGCTTTATGCCTTTGGCATAGGCCTATTTTCGACCGACTACCAAAAAAGAGTAGGTTCATAATTCGCCTGTAATTTTGTACGAATTACTCCCCTAATTATGAACTGATTTTGATGATTACTTATTTTATTCGGTAGAGTACAACTCCGAGTACATCTCCAAGAATTAATAAGGTTTCTCACCCAAATTCTAATAGAAAATTGTGGTAGTTACACCAAATTCAAATAGTGAACAAGTAAAAATTAATTAAAAAAGTTCAAAACCCGACTCCTAATTATTTATTTTCGCTAGCGTTGTATCGTTCCATTGAAAATAAAACTGCAAGTTATATATATTTTTGGAATCTTGTTTTAAAGCCCTTCATTTTGATATCCCACTCGTTGGGTTTGGAAGAAAAAAATATTTCTCTCCTGATATGGCGTCTAATATCATGTTTATCTTTATATTTTTTATATACCTAAGTGTCACTTGCGCTCTATCATGACGTATCTATTATCTCATACATTAAAATCGGTTAATCCGTTTAGAAATTATGGCGTTATAAAGAAACTCACATACATACACGAACCTTGAAAACAACACCCCTTGTTTTGGTCAGTCGTAGAAACACGCCAAAAGTCTCCCCAGGTAACCGCCAGGATCTTTGCTCTATCTATTAATCGTTTCAATATATCTTTGTAAAGAGGCTATAAAATAAATTGTATAATTTTATGAAGCATTAGAGGCTTTTAATAGAAGTGGCAAATACTGAATGGCGATAAATATTATAAATATGTCAGGCGTTTATAATGTTTATCGTTATAGGACTGTTATTAAAATAATGTTCAATGTAGGTATGCAGTTATCATTGTGATTAAAAGACCGGCAAAGTCCGAGTAGGATATCGCTCTTTTAGTATTTTGTATCGCAACATCCGTGAAAGCAGGACTGATTGTTTGTTTTGATCGGAAATTATCTTTTAAGAGCTTTCTATACAAATGTACGTTCGCCATATTTTATAACCGTGTGTTCATTCTCGGTGATTTTTTGCACGTTTTTGAATTAAGAAGCATAGATTTAATGCTTCTGGTTTGTCCGTTTTTCGAAAACTTGTTGAAAAATTATTTGGAAAAATCGTTTTGTATTTGGATTCTTATTTTCCAATTTAAAGATTAAATTATTAATAAAATAAAAACTGACAAATCAGAAACAAAGATACTCGGCTCAAAGGTGCAAAATTTCAACGAGTTGATAAACATCTGTTTTTTTTAAGTATAATAAAACTTTTAAATGGAACGAGCTACGAAGATGAAGAAGTCTAGTGCCTTAAAACTGGTTCTGTAATGTTTTACACACAATTCATTACCAGTAGTTTGTAACAAAATGACAAAATGAAGGAATATATTTATGAGAACATTCTTTGTCTTTTTGTGAAATTTATTATTTTAGGCGCGCAATATGCCTTTATTATCTAAACACTATAAACTATACACAATACAACAGCTACTACAGCAAAAACATTGCGGCTACGTTTTTTTAAAATGAACTATACCTGTAACTTTCAAATGGGAACCTTAATCCCAAATGCTAACTATTAATTTTTCAAACAGAGCACGAAAAATAATAGATCTAAAAGAAAAAAATAATGTTAAACACGTGAAACCCCGCTCGTTTAAATTCTCTTGTAGGAAACCATATCTAACATATAAAATTTCCATGTTTGCAACAAAACTCCTCCGAAACGGCTTGACCGATTCCTAAGAAATTTTGTGTGTACATTCAGTCGGTCTGAGAATCGGACGTCAACAATTTTTCAAATACGTATATATTAAACTTTTCGTTTTATTTGCCTAAGTGCAAAACAAAGCTTGTCGGGTTAGCTCGTAAGTATATAGTACACACTACTAGTACACACGCTTGAGAAAGAAAAACATTTTTACCTGCTATTTGTAACTATCCTTGTAGCTGTTGTATTCTGTACAGTAGTGTTAAGATATTATTATCCTTGCCGCAATATGCCTTTATAAGCATATCGCCGCGCCGGATAAAAAAAAATCACAAAACAACAAAGAATGTTCTCATAAATATATTCTTTCATTTTGTCATGTAGGTATAAACTCTTTGGTAATGAATTGTGCAATTAATAATTAAAATTTCTTTAATTATTAATCGTAAATTAATGATTAAAGAAACAGTTTTTAAGGCACTAGACTTCTTCATCTTCGTAGCTCGTTTATACAAAAGAGTAATCATATTTAAATACCAAATGTTAAAACTCGTTGAAATGTTGTACCTTTGAGCCGAGTATCTGTTTCTAGTTTGTCAGTTTTTATTTAATTATCCATTTTATCTTTAAATAAGAAAATAAGAATTTCAATACAAAACGATTTAATTTTAGCACTCTTGTCCCTTGTGTTTTTATGTAACCAACCTTTTGTGAGGAGTAAATAAATATATTTTTGATTTGATCCTGTTGGATCATAAATTGTGTAATATGTGGTTATTTGCTCTATATTTTAGGTTTGCAGGCACCGCCCGGCTCGCCGCTGAACCATATCTTCATCATCAGCCCCAAAAAACCAAAGGCAAGTTCCAGCAAAGAAAACTGTTAGATTTTGCATAGGAGTAGCAACACTGTGTTATCAATATTATACTCGCAGATAGCTGTCAATATAATACGGACTTCTTCACATTTTACTACCAGGTGAGCCATCTGCTAGTTTGCCATACAAAAAAAAATGGATATCCCATAGTTAAGAACCTAACCGTAGTAAAATTAAATCACGAACATTTATACAACCAAAACGGTAGTGTATTTGAAAAATACAATATTTTTTCGTGGTCCGAATAATGTACGATTTTCTTAAATAAAATTGAGTTAAATTGATTTTTTGTGTTTTTTATTCTGGTAATAATCAGATTTGTTTAGATATTTGCCAAATGTAGAATGTAGTCAATATTTCTGTAAATTTCCTAGGACTAATTAATGTTACGGTAGATTTAGCTTAACAAGCGGGATGGATAAGCTAAATTATTATATAAGATCCCGTTTTCTGGTTAAAGTTACATAGGTACTCAATGAGCTGAAGACGATGATACTGCACATGCTCAGTCCAAAAACTACTGAAAATAATTATATATAGTACACCTGATAGAAGTTGTAAAAAAATGCTGTTTGTATGTTTTTTTTCTATTTTAATTTTCTTACTATAGGTAAGTTATATTTTCTCACTGGTGTTACCTGAATCACACAACATTTTCTATACTATCCATCCTGGCAAGTCTAGGTAGATTTTCAGACTCATCGTAGTACATTGCGTTTTGTAAGTCCAAACCTTTCCTTGAGGTTAAGCAAAGCCAAACTACAAATCCTATAACAAGAATACCAGCAAAACTTCCAACCGAAGCAATAACTATCGTAAATGAGGTTGCACTACCTTCTGGTTCATTTTCTGGCATTTCTGAAGTAACTTCTGTTGTTAGCATTTCAGTAGTGAGGACTGGAGTTGATTCAGCAGCAATTGTTTCGGTGGTATGATCAACAGCTGTTGGTTCATTGGTAGTGGGTATTGTAGGCACTATAATAGTAGTAGGTTCAATAGTCGTTGGTTCATTGGTAGTTGTTATGGTTGGTTCATCCGTATTCCATGTTGTAGAAGCAATTATAGTTGTGGGTACAATAGTAGTTGGTTCAATGGTTGTTGGTATCATCGATGTTATAACAGTAGTAAATTCATCAGTTGTTAATTCATTCGTAGAAGGCGTTATTGTAGAGGTCATAGTTGTATATTCAACCGTTATGGGTTCTACAGTAGTTAGTTCATTGGTAGTGGGTGTTGTCAAAGCCATTATAGTTGTTTGTTTATTAGTTGTTGTTTCAATGGCAGTTGACGTCGTCAACGCTATTCCTGTAGTAGGTTCAACAGTAGTTGGTTGATTCGTAGTGGGTGTTGTCGATGGTACCATAGTAGTAAATTCATCCGTGGTTGGTTCATTGGTATGAGGTATTGTCGAAATTATTATAGTTGTAGGTTCAACCGTTGTGGATTCAAGAGTTGTTGGATCATTGGTAGTAGATGTTGTGTATGATATCACAGTAGTAGGTTCTGCAGTTGTTGGTTCATCAGTAGTTAATGTTGTCGACGCTATTCCAGTAGTAGGTTCAACAGTAGTTGTTTGAATGGTAGTGGGTGTTGTCGATGGTATTATGATAGTAGATTCATCAGTTGTTGGTTCATTGGTATAAGGAGTTGTCCAATCTATTGTAGTTGTAGGTCCAACCGTTGTGGATTCAAGCGTTGTTGGTTCATAGGAAGTTGATGTCGTCGACGCTATCACAGTAGTAGGTTCTACAGTTGTTGGTTCAATGGCATTAGGTGTTGTCGAAGATGTAGGTTCAACCGTGTTGGATTCAACAGTAGTTAGTATATTGGTAGTTAATGACGTCGAAGTTACTACGGTAGTGGGTTCAGCAGTTGTTGGTTGGTTGGTATTGGGTGTTGTCGATGGTACTATAGTAGTAAATTCATCAGTTGTTGGTTCATTGGTATGAGTTATTGTCGAAATTATTATAGTTGTAGGTTCAACCGTTATGGATTCAAGAGTTGTTGGATCATTGGAAGTTGATGTCGTGTACGATATCACAGTAGTAGGTTCTGCAGTTGTTGGTTGGTTGGTAGTGGGTGTTGTCGATGGTATTATAGTAGTAGATTCATCAGTTGTTGGTTCATTAGTATTAGGTGTTGTCGAAGTTATTATAGTTGTAGGTTCAATCGTTGTGGGTTCAAGAGTTGTAAGATCATTGGTAGTTGATGTTGTGGAAGCTATCACAGTTGTAGGTTCAACAGTTGTCGGTTCATTAATAGTGGGTGTTGTGGAAGCTAATATAGTTGTAAGTTCAATAGTTGTCGGTTCATTGGTAGTTGATATCGTCGATGCTATTCCAGTTGTAGGTTCAACAGTAGTTGTTTGAATAGTAGTGGGTGTTGTCGATGCTGTTACGGTAGAAGATTCATCAGTTGTTGGTTCATTGGTATGAGGTATTGTCGAAATTATTATAGTTGTAGGTTTAACCGTTGTGGATTCAAGAGTTGTTAGATCATTGGTAGTAGATGTTGTGTACGATATCACAGTAGTAGGTTCTGCAGTTGTTGCTTCATCGGTAGTTAATGTTGTCGATGCTATTCCAGTAGTAGGTTCAACAGTAGTTGTTTGAATGGTAGTGGGTGTTGTCGATGGTATTATGATAGTAAATTCATCAGTTGTTGGTTCATTGGTATTAGGAGTTGTCCAAGCTATAGTAGTTGTAGGTCCAACCGTTGTGGATTCAAGCGTTGTTGGTTCATAGGAAGTTGATGTCGTCGACGCTATCACAGTAGTAGGTTCTACAGTTGTTGGTTCAATGGCATTAGGTGTTGTCGAAGATGTAGGTTCAACCGTGTTGGATTCAACAGTAGTTAGTATATCGGTAGTTGATGTCGTCGAAGCTTCTACGGTAGTGGGTTCAGCAGTTGTTGGTTGGTTGGTATTGGGTGTTGTCGATGGTACTATAGTAGTAAATTCATCAGTTGTTGGTTCGTTGGTATGAGTTATTGTTGAAATTGTTATGGTTGTAGGTTCAACTGTTGTGGATTCAAGAGTTGTTGGATCATTGGTAGTAGATGTTGTGTATGATATCACAGTAGTAGGTTCTGCAGTTGTTGGTTCATCGGTAGTTAATGTTGTCGATGCTATTCCAGTAGTAGGTTCAACAGTAGTTGTTTGAATGGTAGTGGGTGTTGTCGATGGTATTATGATAGTAGATTCATCAGTTGTTGGTTCATTGGTATTAGGAGTTGTCCAAGCTATTGCCGTTGTAAGTCCAACCGTTGTGGATTCAAGCGTTGTTGGTTCATAGGAAGTTGATGTCGTCGACGCTATCACAGTAGTAGGTTCTACAGTTGTTGGTTCAATGGCATTAGGTGTTGTCGAAGATGTAGGTTCAACCGTGTTGGATTCAACAGTAGTTAGTATATCGGTAGTTGATGTCGTCGAAGCTTCTACGGTAGTGGGTTCAGCAGTTGTTGGTTGGTTGGTATTGGGTGTTGTCGATGGTACTATAGTAGTAAATTCATCAGTTGTTGGTTCGTTGGTATGAGTTATTGTTGAAATTGTTATGGTTGTAGGTTCAACTGTTGTGGATTCAAGAGTTGTTGGATCATTGGTAGTAGATATTGTGTATGATATCACAGTAGTAGGTTCTGCAGTTGTTGGTTCATCGGTAGTTGATGTTGTCGATGCTATTCCAGTTGTAGGTTCAACAGTAGTTGTTTGAATGGTAGTGGGTGTTGTCGATGGTATTATGATAGTAGATTCATCAGTTGTTGGTTCATTGGTATTAGGAGTTGTCCAAGCTATTGCCGTTGTAGGTCCAACCGTTGTGGATTCAAGCGTTGTTGGTTCATAGGAAGTTGATGTCGTCGACGCTATCACAGTAGTAGGTTCTACAGTTGTTGGTTCAATGGCATTAGGTGTTGTCGAAGATGTAGGTTCAACCGTGTTGGATTCAACAGTAGTTAGTATATCGGTAGTTGATGTCGTCGAAGCTACTACGGTAGTGGGTTCAGCAGTTGTTGGTTGGTTGGTATTGGGTGTTGTCGATGGTACTATAGTAGTAAATTCATCAGTTGTTGGTTCATTCGTATGAGTTATTGTTGAAATTATTATAGTTGAAGGTTCAACCGTTGTAGATTCAAGAGTTGTTGGATCATTGGTAGTAGGTGTTGTGTACGATATCACAGTAGTAGGTTCTGCAGTTGATGGTTCATCGGTAGTTGAAGTCGTCGATGCTGTTCCAGTAGAAGGTTCAACAGTAGTTGTTTGAATGGTAGTGGGTATTGTCGATGGTACTATAGTAGTATATCCATCCGTGGTTGGTTCATTGGTATTAGTTATTGTCGAAATTATAATTGTTGTAGGTTCAACCGTTGTGGATTCAAGAGTTGTTGGATCATTGGTAGTTGATTTTGTGTACGATATCACAGTAGTAAGTTCAGCAGTTGTTGGGTGGTTGGTGTGGGTAGTGGGTGTTGTCGATGGTATTATAGTAGTAGGTTCATCAGTTGTTGGTTCATTAGTATTAGGTGTTGTCGAAGTTATTGTAGTTGTAGGTTCTATCGTTGTGGGTTCAAGAGTTGTAAGATCATTGGTAGTTGAAGTTGTGGACGCTATCACAGTTGTAGGTTCAACAGTTGTCGGTTCATTAATAGTGGGTGTTGTGGAAGCTAATATAGTTGTAAGTTCAATAGTTGTCGGTTCATCGGTAGTTGATATCGTCGATGCCATTCCAGTAGTAGGTTCAACAGTAGTTGTTTGAATAGTAGTGGGTGTTGTCGATGCTGTTATAGAAGTAGATTCATCAGTTGTTGGTTCATTGGTATGAGGTATTGTCGAAATTATTATAGTTGTAGGTTCAACCATTGTCGATTCAAGAGTTGTTGGATCATTGGTAGTAGATGTTGTGTACGATATAATAGTAGTAGGTTCAGCAGTTGTTGGTTGATTGGTAGTGGGTGTTGTCGAAGTTATTGTAGTTGTAGGTTCCACCGTTGTGGATTCAAGAGTTGTTGGTTCATTGGAAGTTGATGTCGTCGACGCTAATATGGTTGTAGGTTCAACAGTTGTTGGTTGATTGGTAGTAGGTGTTGTCGATGGCATTACTGTAGTATATTCATCAGTTGTTGGTTCATTAGTATTAGGTATTGTCGAAGCTATTATAGTTGTAGACCCAACTGTTGTGGGTTCAAGAGAGGTAAGTTCATTGGTAGTTGATGTGGTCGTAGCTATAATAGTCGTAGGATCAACAGTTGCCGGTTCATTGATAGAGGGTGTAGTCGAAGCTATTATAGTTGTAAGTTCAATAGTTGTCGGTTCTTCGGAAGTGGGTGTCGTCGATGTAGACGCTATGTCATCTGTTTTATCTTCATTTGTATAAGGTATTGATTCTTTTAATATCAAATTGGATCTAAATAAATTTATATTGATTAATTTAGGGACATTATTACTATTCGCTGTGCTTGTTACAGTATGGCTATATTTTGGAACCACTTTGATTAGCTTTGTTATTGTATTGAATTCGTCTTTGCTAAAGTTTCCTGTGCTGTTTTTAAGTGATTTTAAAGGAAATATGATATTACTTATTGAGGTAAATTTTACAGACTGAATGAGTATTGTAGACTGTTTTTCTGCTTGACCCATGATGACAATCTGAAACGACAAGAAATAATTTATGAAATTATAAAGTATATATGAGCTTAGCGATGCTGTCGTCGAAATGATAAACAAGCTGCCGGAACACACTTTTTCTACTTGAGGGTGGTAGCTAGCCAGGAGCATTAAAAGTGTCGGAGTTTTCATGCCGTCTAATCAGTTTATATTTTATTTCATAATATAATCGTTTTTTTTATATTTGAAAAACCTAATACATAAAAAAGTTAGGAAAACATAACAAAAAAGCGTGACATATAAAAGAAACATCAGGAGAAGTTAAAAAGCTGATATAAGACAAAATAAAAATTGGACAGAAAGTATATCACACTAATGATAAGATAAAATGACCAACAAAATTGAAATATTATAAGTAGCCAAGAATTATTGCCGCTAGTTATATAGCAAAGATAGAACACATGATGTAAAATATCACAATGTAACGGGTTCGATTCCCGGTTCAACCATGTAATTATTTAAATATCTGTGAATGCAGTTTAAATTGTTTTTTAAATTCTTTCAGTAAAATTTTCCATATACAATATTCAGGGTACTTTCCCTCCATGTGGCACCCCGTGGGACGCCCCGTATAGTTTAGTATTTGAAATTAATATAATAGATGGATATTAATGCTTATCACGTTTTATTTCCATTTATAAAATATTTATCTACAGCTGATATACGGTTCATCTTTTTTTATGTTATTGTGGCGAAACAAGCTCGAGGCCCACCTGATGTTAAGTGGACTAACCTCTGCTTATAACAGATGCATTTCGTAACAAGTCACCAATTGCACTGCGCCCGTCACTTGAGACATAGTTGTTAAGTCTCATGTGCCTGTAATTTCACTGGCTCTCAAGGACTGCTGCCGGAACGGAACACACCGTTAGGTGCTTGGCGACAGATTTTGTACATGAGGGTGGTCGCTAGCCAGGCGGGCATTCGCAAAATGCCCTTCCGCCATGCGCTGAAGCTCAAGCCATCGTTGATTGCTAGCTCACTTGTTGTTAAGTACTGATGTGATCGTGGTTGTTTGTCAATAATGGTCAATTGATTGCCCATTGCAGTTTTTTAACCGACTTCCAAAAAAGGAGGAGGTTCTCAGTTCGTCTGTATTTTTTTTTTTTTTATATTTTTTTTATGTTTGTTACCTCAGATCTCTTGACTGGGTGAACCGATTTTGAAAATTCTTTTTTTGTTTGAAAGCTGATGCTTGTCGTTTGGTCCCATATTAAATTTCATCAAAATCGGTCAAGCCGTTTTTGAGTTACACTAAAAAGATTGAAAAAAAATTTTTAACAAAAAATGGAACCGACTTCAACACCCAAAAGTGTGAAATAACTTGTCGAAGTCGGTACCATGCCCACAATATTGTGATAATAGGTACTTTTGAACAATCATGGTACCGACTTCAACAAGTTATTTCACACTTTTGGGTGTTGAAGTCGGTTCCAATTTTTGTTAAATTTTTTTTTCAGAATTTAAATCTTATGCTTTGAATTCTGAAATGACTTACTTAATGATATGAAATAGCCTGTTCGGACTATAGAGTTTTTTATATTAATATATACCCATTGAAACCCTTTATTGTAGAATAAATATAACTGAAACATTTAGTTAAAAATACCTAGTAAAATGAACTTTCAGGAATCATTAAAATAATAAAAATGAAGAAGTCTGTGTCTGTTTCTATGTTTTGATATCCGGTCCTTGAGAGCCACTAATTTCTTGATAAAATATGTTTATCATCATCAAAAACATTATCACTTACCGACAGGTGATTAAAGGCAGTAACAGTTGTAAAAAAAGATCACCTGACTATATAAAATGCTACAGAAAAAACATTTTTTTAAGAAAATAAGTTTTTTTTTCTTAAAAAAATGGCACATTTTTATGTATAGTAGGTTAGCTTTGAGTCGCTCAACGAGCTATGGAGAGAGCTATGCTCGGGGTTTCTTTGCGCGCTAAAATCCGGAACGTGGATATTCGCTAAAGAACCAAAGTCACGGACATAGCTCTCAGGATCTGCAAGGTGAAGTGGCAAGGGGCGGGCCACATCGCTCGTAGAACTGACAACCGTTGGGGAAGAAAGGTTCTCGAGTGGTTACAACACTACACCGGAAGACGTAGAGCTGGTAGGCCCCCACTAGGTGGACTGACGACATCGTGAAAGTCGCTGGTAGCCAATGGTTACAAGCGGCTAATAGCCGTTCTTTGTGGCGCTCTATGGGGGAGGCCTTTGTTCAACAGTGGACGTCTTCCGGCTGATGATGATGATGAGGTTAGCCTTTGACCACTATCTCACCTGATGATAAGTGATGATGTGGTCGAAGATGTTGTTCAGGCTGTGACGGACACAGGGACGATACATACCTACCTATCTACAGCACCGCCGATCGACGCGCTCGAGCCCACCCGCATCGCACGCACACAAGCATAACCGCGATAACACGTACGCTATATAAGCCAGCGCGGCCCGCGAATAGTGGCATTTGCTCGAGGCTCCCGCGGTGAACGGACGTGTGACCGGCACACTCACCGGACCGCTCGCAGAGCCTCCATCAAATCGCCCTACCCTGGTGTTCCCCACCAACCCGCTCCCCGCTCCCGGAGGTACCCGGTGCGCAGTGGTTCGCCCACGCTGCAAAGGACCTCAAACCCGCTCCCTGTTCCCGGAGGTACCCAGTGCGCAGTGGTCCGCCCACGCTGCAAGGGACCTCAAACCCGCTCCCTGTTCCCGGAGGTACCCGGTGCGCAGTGGTTCGCCCACGCTGCAAAGGACCTCAACCCGATCCCTATTCCCGGAGGTACCCGGTGCGCAGTGGTACGCCCACGCTGCAAAGGACCTCATCCCACTCCCTGTTCCTGGAGGTACCCAGTGCGCAGTGGTTCGCCCACGCTGCATAGGACCTCACACCCGCTCCCTGTTCCCGGAGGTACCCGGTGCGCAGTGGTTCGCCCACGCTGCAAAGGACCTCATCCCGATCCCCGCTCCCGGAGGTACCCGGTGCGCAGTGGTTCGCCCACGCTGCAAAGGACCTCATCCCGCTCCCTGTTCCCGGAGGTACCCAGTGCGCAGTGGTCCGCCCACGCTGCAAAGGACCTCAAACCCGCTCCCTATTCCCGGATGTACCCAGTGCGCAGTGGTTCGCCCACGCTGCAAAGGACCTCATCCCGATCCCCGTTCCCGGAGGTAACCGGTGCGCAGTGGTTCGCCCACGCTGCAAGGCCCTCGTTCCCGAATCTCCCGACGCACTCCCGTACTTACTAAACGAACCGCCGCCCGCCGTTACCCGCGAAACCGTCATACGCGTTTCTCCTCGCAGGCCGTCGCGCTCCTGTTAGAGTTCCCACCGCGACCGCGACGTCCCGGAGTCCGCCACACCGTAGATAACCATTTAATGTAAACTCAGGATAAGTTAAGGTTTATCTAGATGCCCTAAGCGACCTCTGTGGTACCCGAAATACATACTCATATTGTAGAAACCTGTTATTGTGCGTTTCCTTGGACCATCCCCCTTAATAGACAATCTCAATAGGATGATCCATCTCTTACCGTGAGGACCGCGGCAAGGAGCAAGACCATCCACCTGGACGAGGGACCCAGGCCAGCTAGCCGAAAGGGTCACCCACGTCACAAGGCTAACCTAGAATTACTGGCTCTCAAGGACAAGCTGCCGGAACACAGCGTTAGGTTTTTGGCGACAGAATTTCTACTTGAGGGTGGTAGGCCAGGACTGACTTCCAGCATACATCACAATATACAACATATTTATGTTTTTTTCTCTTTTTAGTGATAAGGACTGCTTAAGAGGTCATTAACTCGCTTAAAATAGTGTTAATCGTCGTCAGCAGCATTTACCATTTAATCATTCAGGTAAGCGTATACACTTTTCAGTTAGTTGACTATACTATAACTAATAAATTACTTAACCGATTTTGTTGAAATTCATACGGGGCTGCTCGAAAGTATATTCTTTCCAATAAAAAAATAATAACCAAAAGCAGATTATAAAAAGTTATGAGAGGTCATAATACAAAATATACGCCAAGACTTTATTTTTGTACAATGGGTCACGAGTCTGAAATAAAGTTTTATTATTATTAACCTCCTCCTTTTTTTGGAAGTCTGTTAAAAATATTGGAATCGCAATCATTCTAGCCCGGCACCCCACGCTCGAAGTTGTTGATAACTACATTTACCTGGGACAGACTGTCCAGTTAGGTAGGTCCAACTTCGACAAACAGGTCGCCCGAGGAATCCAACTCGGATGGGCACCGTTCGGGAAGTTACGCGACATCTTCTCGTTGAAGATCCCGCAGAGCCTGAAGACCAAAGTCTTCAACCAGTGTGTGTTGCCAGTGATGACTTATGGCACTGAGACGTGGTCCTTAACTGTGGCCCTCATGGACAAGCTCACAGTCTCTCAACGAGCCATGGAGAGAGCTATGCTCGGAGTTTCTTTGCGCGATAAAATCCGGAACGTGGATATTCGCCAAAGAACCAAAGTCACTGACATAGCTCTCAGAATTTGCAAGTTGAAGTGGGCGGGCCACATTGCTCGACGAACCGATAACCGATGGGGAAGAAAGGTTATCGAGTGGTTACCACACTACACCGGAAGACGTAGAGTTGGTAGGCCCCCTACTAGGTGGACTGACGATATGAAAGTCGCGGGTAGCCAATGGCTACAAGTGGCTAATAGCCGTTCTTTGTGGCGATCTATGGAAGAGGCCTTTGTTCAGCAGTGGACGTCTTCCGGCTGATGATGATGATGATGATATGGAACTACCGAAAAGGTACCCTTTCCAATAAAAATTAGTAATTCTAGGTTAAGCCTGTTAACACCTTCGACCACATCGTCACTTACCATCACGTGAGATTGTGGTCAAAGGCTTACCTATCAGCAATAATAAAAAAAAATGAACTACTTTTTTAAAGGTTATGAGAGGTCATAGCAAAAAAATATTCGCGAAGACTTTATTTTTGTACGATAGATCACGAGTCTGAAATAAAATTTTATTATAATTATTTTTATCAACCTCCTCCTTTTTTGGAAGTCAGTTAAAATATTGGAATCACAATCACTACTTACATATCCAAAGCGTTCAGATTCAGCCACTTTTATAATCAAAGTGTGAAACCCATTCTTATCGTTTGGAGGAACCAAATCAGCTCTTCCAGCGACTTTATCATTTTCTCTTTCAGTTTTTTCATACAAAATAATTGAAAGTCGATCAAGACCAGACGTGAATTTAACGTACACTTCTGCCTCAATCACTCCTGAAGTTAAAGGAAACGGTTTTGTTGACGCACAGCATACTTCTTACATACTTCTTGAGGTATCAATACACTATTATTCATCGATGCAAAACTACTCCGTATAGTTCGCCATGGCTTATAACTTTCACACAATTTGCCATGTTCAAAATCACTTGGAAGTATTATATAAGATACACAACAGTTCAATAACAAACTCAGGTATATTATTTTCATTTTGATTGTGTCTCTCCGTAGAAATTTTGTAGAAATATCCACCGCTTTTAACTATTCCATTCAACCCATTTAAAAGGTATTGAAAAACTGCGTATTGTCATCAATTGGTACATTTAATAACTAATAATGATAATATGTAATCAGAAAGGAACAAACCACATAGACTATTTAGATTTTCAGGAAGATTTCGTAGAATTTGTAATAACTGATCTAATCGGATTTGAGATATAGCATAAGTTAATTAAAAATGATTTATTGTTTGTTTATTAATGAACAAGATTCATCGAAAATATAAATGAAATGGAATCTATGTCATTTGGTTAAACAACCCAGTTTTCCTTCTCAGCAACCGAGGAGGCCAGTAGTAGTGCGCGTATTTTGTACTCTAATTAATCTATTGGTCTTGTTTCATGAAACCAAGTCCGAGCAGAACTATAGTTATATATATATCTTAGTTATATATTATGAATTATTCGTTATATGAAATTCACGTACCTAAATTCACTACTAATTATCTAGGAGATGGCAAGTTTTTAGATATACCTTGTAGCTTTGTGTGGATGTAGCAACCAAATAGATACATGGTGGTTTGATACATATCTGATAGATGCATGTGGTGGTAGGGCATTTTGCGAATACCCGCCTGGCTAGCTACCACCCTCAAGTAGAAAATCTGTCGCCAAGTATCTAACGGTGTGTTTCGGCAGCTGTCCTTGAGAGCCAGTAATTTTAGGTTAGCCTGAACAACATCTTCGACCACATCATCACTTACCATCAGGTGAGATAGTGGTCAAAGGCTAACCTATCAAGCATAAAAAAGAAAACAAAGAAACAGTTGTTGTTCAAAGTTTAAAAAAAGAGCCAACCACCACAACCAACTTAAAAAAAGAGTTCCTATCACATCCTATCTCTAGAATCTGTATGTATCGTTTTGTGTATAGTTATTGATAAATTCATCATTGGTGGAATGGTTAATTAATAGTTATTTGTTATACAAGAGTGCAAAGTTGCTTTTTAACCGCGTGTTCAATTTTGATGACCGAGCAAGCGAAGGATTGTAAAATTGAATCACGAGCGCAGCGAGTGATTCAAAATTAGAATCCTGAGCGAGGGAATCAAAAGAGCACGAGGTGAAAAATCTTTGCACTCGAGTGCAACACGTAACTTTTCATTCCACCTCAGCGAGGAAATGTCTAAATGCAGAAATTGAAAAAAGAACACCAAGAAGGTTCCGAGTCTGAGTTTTTAACAAATTAAAAAAAAGTTGTATGATATATTCGGCACCATAGAGGTAGCAGTAAATAGGTTTAATGTTTTTTTTAATTCACAAACTAAGTGCACACGATGTTCTAAATTCTATTTACTTTATCCTCTAGAGAATAAAAGCGGCTTTTCCACTCAGATATTGAAGATTAAAAATACTCTTTCCGAGATGGTGGAATGAAAAAGATCTTTTTTGTTGTTAGTAGCTGATAACTACTTTCATTGTTTAATATATGAAAAACACGGGTGTTTGAGCGTGAACTTACTATGATTCGATATCGCTGTCGACAATGTTTCGGCTTCTACCGGAAGCCTTCCTCAGGATTTTGAGTGTTTTCTTTCATCGTTGACCAGTATTGTGAGCACTTCCTCGTGGGGTGCCGGGTCAGAATGTGTGTATGTCGTAAGAGGCGACTAATGGAAAAAATACCTAAAGGTGAAAAGCAGCGCCTTCAGAAGAACAGACATCATCTATTGCGATCCCAAGAATTATGCCTAGATGGCAAATCCCCCCAATGGTGAGACCTCGTTCCACGGTGGACGTTATGGTTGATACGATGATGATGATGATAATAAGCGAGGAGTAATAAAAAAGGACCGATTTTTGACACTGAAAAGCATGAAACAACAATTATTACTGGAGGTTTCGAAGCGCTCGTAGCGAAGTTTGCTTAGCCATTCTGAACCGATCAGCAAAGTTAAGCAACGTCTGCCACGGTCATGAGTTGGATGGGTGACCGCTGGTGACAATACTACTGAGCGCTTCCGTGCTTCGGAGGGCACGTCAAGCCGTCGGTCCCGGTTGTTGTCTTAGGATGGCAGTCGTTATAGCATGGTGGTAGGGCATTTTGCGAATTCTCGCCTGGCTAGCTACCACCCTCAAGTGGAAAATCTGTCGCCAAGCACCTAACAGTGTGTTCCGGCAGCTGTCCTTGAGAGCCAGTAATTCTAGTTTAGCCTGAACAACATCTTCGACCACATCATCACTTACCATCAGGTGAGATATTGGTCAAAGGCTAACCTATCAAGCATAAAAAAAAGAAATCTGATTTAAACCCTCTGAGCTCCCATTTTCATGGTTCAACATCAACAACTTATTTTTTGTGCATTATCGAAGTTGCATCCGTATTTTTTTTATGAAACTACTGGTTCCTGTATAACCGATTATTGCGTTAGTGTTATACTATTTCCAAGACTAATATTTAAATAAAAAAACCGTCGTTGTAAGATGTCATAGGACAATACTAGTCTTTTTTCAATATCCAGAATTGTATCAGGTTTAATCAAAACTAGATCGTATCTTCATGGAATAAAGCTTAAATTCAGTAAATTCTTTATATCAACCATAACTAGCGATATTCATCTAATCATAGATAAAATATTATGAAATATAGATACATATCATTATTGGCTTCTGTGCTAGGTATACTTGGTCTCCCCTATATATACTAAGATATTTTGAAGCAATGATGGCCAAGCGGTGATAGCTATGGACTGCCGTGCTGGACTGCCGTGCAGGTCCAAGGTTCAATAACTGTCAGCTTGAGCTTCACCGAAGTCAAAGTCCGAAAGAAATAAGGCACCGGATGTGGTCGAAGAGCATTTTGTGAATGTTCGTTTGGCTAATTACCACCTTCAAGTGGAAAATCTGTCACCTAAAAGTGTTTTCCGGCAGCAGTCCTTGAGAGCCAGTAAAACTACACGTGAGACTTTACAACAGTATGTCTCAGAGTGACGGGTGCAGTGCAATTTGTCACTTGTGACGAATTGCATCTGTTATAGGCAGAGGTAAGTCCGCTTAACATCAGCTGGGCCTTGTGCTTGTTCTGGCAGTAACAGTTCCCAAAAAAAAAGAATAATGATTTTGTTATCATAACTTAAGGTTTTCACTGAATTTTACTGAAAAATACATGATTCGACCACATCCGGTGCCTTATTTCAAGGAGTGTTCGGGAGGCAGTGCTGAAGCACATGCTGTATATTGCGGGTACAGGGGTGAGCTCTCTTGGTCCTCTTCAGCACTTGTGAAACACCAGCTATCAAAGGGGGCGTCGCAGCAATAGGGTTCACCACATCGTCACTAGGCATATCCTTAGTATCAGAATGAGCTCCAGGAAAATATAACCACAAAGGCGGTGGCAAGAACCATTATCCGTTTCTATTGGAATTCGGACGTATACTAATCTCAAGGGACTTATAGAACTTTTCAGTAAACAATAAAGACTGATGCTCTTGATTTTTCTGTGATATACAGGTAATGTATGGCATATTACTCGCATTGCAAGCTAGCGCCCTCAAGTAGAAAATGTGTCGCCAATGGTGAGTTCCAGCAGCTGTCTTTGATATTGGTTTTAGTAATTAAATAAAAGCCTAAAATATCGTGAAGACCGTGGAAATATTTTATTTATTTAAAAAAAATATCCTTGTAATGCACGAAAGTACAAATGGATCTTATTCTAAATAATGTTTTACGAGACATCCAAAGCATTAGTAATAGCATAGGCTTAGAGTAACGAAAAAAATCTAAGTCTATGAGTAACACAGAAGAGAAAGCATGCATACAAAATTAACATTGGGGCTTTTGAAGCGCTCGTAGCGAAGTTTGCTTAGCCGCTCTGAACCGATCAGCAAAGTTAAGCAACGTCCGCTACGGTCATGACTTGGATGGGTGACCGCTGGTGACATTACTACTGAGCGCTTCCGTACTTCGGAGGGCACGTTAAGCCGTCGGTCCCGGTTGTTGTCTTCGGATGGCAGTCGTTATAGCTTGGTGGCAAGGCATTTTCCGAATGCCCGCCTGGCTAGCTACCACTCTCAAGTAGAAAATCTGTCGCCAAGCACCTAACGGTGTGTTCTGGCAGCTGTCCTTGAGAGCCAGTAATTCTAGGTTAGCCTGAACAACACCTTCGACCACATCATCACTTACCATCAGGTGAGATAGTGGTCAAAGTCTAACCTATCAGGAATTAAAAAAAAACAAAAAAAAAAAAACGAATATCGGAAACAATGTTTGAATTTGCAATCAAACAAACCTGTCTCATTTCTGCACTAGGCCCTTATTCTCTATGACGATTCAAAACGTAACACGGTGCGTTATGTTATTTCCGTGGAAAGATCGTGAAATGGATTTCTGCAAGAGGATAATTTCTCGCAATCTGAATATCACCTTCATAGCATCGTGCTATCTGCATGTTATGAATTACAATATATATATAAAAAGCCGTGTTATCTACATGTTTCGAATTTTCAAAACAACGCGGCACAGTAACAACTTCTTCGGTATGGCTTCTGTGGAGTATATGTAAAAGGTAAGATATAAATATTCTCTACGGGTAAGTGAAAGAACATTCATATACTTTCGCGAAACCTTCAAGGTAAAGAGATAGAAAAGTTGAGTATGTTCAGATGGAGAATGGACTTCAAAAGGACAGGTATTATTTAAAAAATCTATAATTTCAAAAAAAAAACTTTTTTTTTGTTCCTTATTGGTACACACAATAATCTCTTACCTGATGGTAAGTGATTATGTGGTCGAAGATGTTGTTCAGGCTAACCTAGAATTACTGGCTCTCAAGGACAGCTGTCGGAACACACCGTTAGGTGCTTGGCGACAGATTTTCTACTTGATAGCTAGCCAGGGGGGCATTCGCAAAATGCCCTACCACCATGCTATAACGAATGCTATCCTAAGACAACAACCGGGACCGACGGCTTAACGTGCCCTCCGAAGCACGGAAGCGCTCAGTAGTAATATCACCAGCGGTCACCCATCCAACTCATGACCGCGGCGGACGTTGCTTAACTTTGCTGGTCGTATCAGAACGGCTAAGCAGACTTCGCTACGAGCGCTTCATCCATAAACAGTCTCCCCCACTAAGGGTAACATGTTTATTTTGGGGATTATGATAAACCCGGGGGTTTATACAAGCTGCCCGGGAATCTTTATGAGGGACCAGGTGGAATAACTAATAACTATAGTAATACTTCCTCCTGCCTTCAATTTAAATATAACACAATTTAAAATATTTAATTAATATAACGTACTCGTCTATGTTGCTGTTCCCGATGGGGTTTATAATATGCCTTTGTACTTATCTTTAGGGCCCGTTTCAGAATGTCCTAATAAAGTTTCGGGTTGCTATGCAACACATAACTGAATGATAAAAATGACTGTTGACATGCAGCGCGTTTCAAGCTTTAACCGTTAGATAGGCTAAATCGATGACTGTGAAACGCAAAGATAGTGTTTTTTTTATTAAATATGTTCTGGGTAGTAAAACCGGAACTTACTTGAACATTCTCAAACAGGCCCTTAATGTGACAACTTATATGTACTATTTATGGAAGCAGTAAATTATCTGAATATGAATCAAAAGCGTTAGTTATTACAAGCTTTTATTTAGTTTCACCTGTCCCGATATTTGTCATCAAATCTTGCAAATTATATTTAATCCACTTCCCAGTTACAGATTGAGCTGAAATTTTGCATACATGTGTAAATCGCGTGACAATGCAATATTATGATGACATGGTGCTGATCTGATAATGGAGCTGGACGGTGGCTAAAGAAATTTCGCAAGCGACAAAACTTCATCGAGTTTGGGCTCATTTGAATTGTCTTGACGAGAATGTTTTTTTTTATTTTTAGGTATTTTATTGACAAGAACATTATAAAAGCTTGTTTATGAAAAGTTTTTTGTTATAGAGAAAAGCTTTTCTCTAAAAGTATTTTTTATAGAGAATAGCTTTTCTCTATAAAAAATTAAAAAAAAAATCTCGTTTTTTTTTAAATAATCCTTCAAATTAAGGTAATGGTTAAAAGATATTAATTTATCTTCCTTTGGAGGACCATATCTGTCCACTGAATAAATATCTGTGACTTCGCTTAGGTACTTGAGCTCCATAACATGAGTGTCGACAAAGATACGGTCAAATCCCTAAACATATTTAAATAAGAAAAAGGAAACAGCAATATATTCAAATCCTGTCGCAGTTTTATGCCAAACTCTCTACTCACGACACCTCAGGGATGCGTCACAACTTTTAAAATAAATATAGGCAAATAAATATTAGTGGTAGAAGAAACGCCAGGGGAATTCGAACTCGTGAAAGGTAACTTTATTTAACAGGTACCCGTGGGAACACATGGGGGATTAAATCATGGGAAAATCATATGTTATCAATAAATGCCTTATACGTTGGCAGTTATGTATGGTAAGTTTTAGAAAACTTCTTCTTTCCTGTCCTGTTTTCTTTGTAGGTTAGGTACCATATAATAGAGTTCATTTAATTTTAAGATTATATAAATTTTTTTTTTTTTATGCTTGATAGGTTAGCCTTTGACCACTATCTCACCTGATGGTAAGTGATGATGTGGTCGAAGATGTTGTTCAGGCTAACCTAGAATTATATAAGGAACTAGCTTTCCCTCGCATAGGCAAACAAATTGGATGATGGTGATGAGCCTATTTATTTATTTACGTTAATGAAATAAATAATTGGTCTCGTAAATAAATATTTACGTTGGTGACAGACCAATTATTATAAATAAAGTTAGTCAAAATACATTATAAATAAGATTACAATAAACAAAATCTTTCGTTTCATACATTTTTGAAGCGCTCGCAGCGTAGTTTGCTTATCTGTTTGTTACCAGATCAGCTAAGTTAAGCTACGTCTCGTGTGGTCATTAGTTGGATGGATGACCGCTAGTGCCATTCTACTGAGTCGTTATGGTATGAATGCCTGCCTGGCTAGCTACCACCCTCAAGAAGACAATCTGTCGCCAAGAGAGTACTTTTCGGGGACATACAATTGACATAGCGCCTCTCTAAAGTCTGACGCATCTATTATTCTCGAATGATTTTGCATGAAATATTTAGTTGGTTCCTTTCCAATCTAACTTCCAAGGAGTCGAAACCCAAACAACCGATTCGGACCCTTCAGCTAGGTTTCAGCTTGACGGAGTAAAAAACATAAACTCTCACTTCCTCACTCACAAACTTTCGCTTTAAAATACTAGTGTGACAAAAATTAGTTAAAATTATACATATCCATTACTTAGACTTAAAACAGAATATGAAAACATTCTATGTAACAAAATTATCAAATCAAAAGGAAAGGAAAAACTTGAAGAACGTTTGGGATATAACCTACCAGTCTATGGGGCCTTCTAGAATCTTCCAATCTGAGCTACTGTGGCAATGGGAATCACACTTTAAATTTTCTATTAAGTTCTTATTATTCATTTGATGTGGCACGTAGTACAAGGCTTTAATCTTAGATTTACAAAGAAACACATACTAAAAATACTAGAAGACTAAAATAGTTTAATTTACACACTTTCATATTGCTAGTTGATAAATCGTCATATCAACTAATAATAATATAGGTAGTACCTCGGTACATATTTTCTTTTATCCTTGGTTATCTGAGCATCCGGGTTTCACATACAGTTGATATACATTATAATTGAGTTTAAAATAGATAAAGATTTCCTTTACAAAACAACACATTTCCGATGTTGGTAGGTGATAAGAATATTTTTTTGCCTAGTTTCTTTATCTACGCTAATAATATAAAGAGGAAACATTTGTTTTTTTTTTGTATTTTTAAACGACTGCCCATAAAAAAGAGAGTTACGTTTTCAGGGTTCATGTATGTATGTATGTTTGTGATTTTCTTTATTCCACTATAACCCAAACGGTCTAGCCAATTTTTATGTAAGAGATATCTTTAGATTCGTCCTTACAGTGCAAGTGACATAAAAAAATCATAAAATCAAACTGGCAGACTTAAGACGCCATATTGTGAGATAAAAAATGTATTTTTCTTCCAAACCTATCGAGTATCAAAATGAAGAGCAATACAACTCCATAAATATATGTAATATGTAACTTGTAGTTTTATGTTCAATGGAACATATAAGTCATAACTGCAAGTAATTAAAAAGTTTAACGAAAATAAATAATTTGCGGTCGGGTTTCTTACTTTTTAATTAAGTTATACTTATTGTATATAACAAATAAATTTAAAATCTACTGGATCGACTTGAAAAATTCTATCACCATTAGTTTCCTTACCTCTTATCCTTCTTGAAGCGCCCGTAGCGAAGTTAGCTTAGCCATTCTGAATCGATCAGCAAAGTTAAGCAACGTCCGCCGCGGTCAGGAGTTGGATGGGTGACCGCTGGTGACATTACTACTGAGCGCTTCCGTGCTTCGGAGGGCACGTTAAGCCGTCGGTCCCGGTTGTTGTCTTAGGATGGCAGTCGTTACAGCATGGTGGTAGGGCACATTGCGAATGCCCGCCTGGCTAGCTACCACCCTCAAGTTGAAAATCTGTCGCCAAACACCTAACGGTGTGTTCCGGCAGCTGTCCTTGAGAGCCAGTAATTCTAGGTTAGCCTGTACAACATCTTCGACCACATCATCACTTACCATCAGGTGAGATAGTGGTCAAAGGCTAACCTATCAAGCATAAAAAAAAAAGTATCCTACATATTCCCTGCTGAACATAGGCCATAGAATTTTCAAATAAATTGAATTTTTTGTTAAATACCCGCTAGTTTCTCAAAAGTACCTTATTGATCATTAGCTAGTAATCTAACCTGTCGGTATTGGTAAGCGACGACGTGGTCGATAGTTTTAGCATGATTTAGAATGATCAGCTCAGACAAGCACCGCAACTCACCACTAGAACACTCCATACTAGAAGCTTCACGAGAGATTATCTATTTTAGGTTGGTAGCTATACAAGTATACGAAAAACTTCCTTCCAACATGCAATGAATCTATAACCTTGAACCAGTGATAGCTCAGTGGCTTTGGCTATGGACTGTCGTGCAGCAGGTCCATGGTTCGAATCCCGCCGCGGGCTTGAGCTTCACTGCATGGTGGAAGGGCATTTTTGCGAATACCCGACTGGCTAGCGACCGGGTGGTCGCAAGTAGAAAATCTGTTGCCAAGCACCTAACGGTGTGTTCCGGCATCTGTCCTTGAGAGCCAGTATTTCTAGGTTAAGCCTGTTAACACCTTCGACCACATCATCACTTACCATCAGGTGAGATTGTGGTCAAAGGCTTACCTAACAGCAATAAAAAAAAACCTGCAAAAAATCAAGGATTTGAACTGGTCAAAGTCACCTGCATGAAAGCCGACATTCATTACTTACTTCGAAGCCCGTAATATAAATAAACACAACTAAATACGATAACACAAAACAATAAATAAACTGTGCAATAACTTGTTGCAGTCGGTACCATGATAGTTCAAAAGTATCTATTATCACAATATTGTGGGTATGGTACCGACTTCGACAAGTTTTTTCACACTTTTGGGTGTTGAAGTGGATTCCATTTTATGGTAAAAAAATCCACTCTTTTTAGTTGCCCTTGCTACTTACAGGATCGATTGTCATTAATTGTCAACGACTATATTAACATCAATATAGGTAGATATTTTTCAGTTATTGTAGTGGAACTCTAAAACGGCTTGAACGATTTTTAAAAGGTACCAAACGACAAGCATTATCTTTCAAACAAAAAAGAATTTTCAATATCGGGTCACACAGTCAGAACTTCTGAGGTAAAAAATACAGACGAACTGAGAACCTCCTTTTTTGGAAGTCGACAAAAAAATAATTAAGTCTATATAAAACAAATAGCAACAGGTCTGTCTGCTAATTTTGTAGTCCACGAAAGTGACACGACGTGCAAACGCTCATGATGTTATTCCCAAACAAAATCAACTCACCACAGTGAAAGACATATAGATACGACTCCACGATGTGTATTCGTTGCATGGTTGAAAGAATCGGTATCTTTGATCGTAAATCGTCCGAACGATTCAATAGAGGCCGTCGAAGGCCCATTTGGAACGGATGCAGCTTTGCATTGATGCTATTATATGTTGTTGTGTTGCATTGTTATAGTGATCGCTAGTATATTAGGTTATTTAGACTATGGATTCGCTTTTGTATACAGCGGCAGTTTTGCATGGTTGCTATGGCTATCATCTCATTCTTCTAAGATTATCCCACTCATGTTGTCTTTTAACTAGATAACAGACAAAACATGTTGTCTTTTAACTAGATAACAGACAAAACAAATAAAAAATACAAAATTACAAATTTATGACAGGATTTTATAATTTTTTTTTAAAGTCATGTTTGGGATTCGATCCCTCGTCCATCCACACCTTTAACCGGGGTATGTTAACCAATTGAGCTAACATGAAAATGAATCATAACTCAATTTTTTTCTATCGTTCTATCGTGATGGAGCGACATCTATAGTTCAACTTACGTTTTACTACAAACAAGACTTATTTTGCAATTAGCTTTAAACTTGTTAATCCTCATTAACACGTTTATATTAACAAAGTCAAAGTCAAAATCAATTTAGGCGTCTACGACGCTCTTATAAAGGTCAATTACAAATTTTAATATTGAAATATACTGTATAAAAATATACATTGTACTGCCACGTTCAGCAAACAAAATTTATAGAGCCACTACAAGAACGGACAAGAAACTCGGGGCCATTCTTTTAAACGTCTTTTTACAATGTGTTGTTATATACAATATAATACAATTATAACAATATTTAATTACATTACGTAGGTGACAGGCGCTAGCTTGGCAGAGGCGAACCAGTCCAAGCATTTTTGTCGTTTAAGTAATCACAAACTGTGTAGTAAGATTTCTTTATCAAAATATTCTTCACGTGCAACTTGAATTTTCTTTCTGTGAGCATTGTAATATGTTTGGGCAATTTATTATAAAACCGCACACAATTTCCTAAGAAGGACCTTTTATTTGTCTTTGCTAATCTAAAACCTGGCACCGCTATTTTATCTTTATTCCTAGTGTTATAATCGTGAGTGTCACTGTTTGATTTAAATTTACTCAAATTTTTACGAACATACATAATATTTTGAAATATATACAGACTTGGTAAAGTTAAAATATCAATTTCTTTAAAAAGATCTTTCAGAGATTCCCTAGGATCCATTTCATATATGGCTCGAATTGCACGCTTTTGTAAGATAAAGATTGTCTCTATCTCAGCAGCAGCTCCCCACAGAAATACACCATATGACATAATACTGTGGAAGTACGCCAAATAAACGAGCCTAGCAGTAACTACGTCTGTTAGCTGTCCTATCTTACGGACTGCATATGCAGCAGAACTAAGTCTTCCGGATAGATAATTATAATATTTCGAAATATAGAAGGGTAGCGACATCATACCGAGAGTTAAGTGTTTGAAAAACACTTCTTTCGATCAGATGAAGTCTAGTAGTCTGGTTGATGGCCGCGCACCGTCCCCTATGACGGTTAAAGTAATACAATTGGAGCACAAAGTTTCGGCAGAAATGTCAATGTCCAGGTGGCTGAGATGGTGTTAAGCATCCGACGCGATATCGGAGGACGCGGGTTCGATTCCCGCCTTGGGCATAAAATTTTGTACTCCAATAAATTGTTTGATATGATTTTCGCTTAGCACGCGATAGTGCTTGTAATCATATTTAGAAATAAGTGAATTATTGATTTTAAATAAAAAATGAAAAGCCACCATTTATAATGCAATTAATAATTATTTTTTTTTTATAAATTTTATGTAATATTTACACACCATTGTTATAGTAGAATGTTTGAAACTATACCACCGGCTGTGCTAACAACATTCTTGTAAATAAATGATTTGATTTGATTTGATTTGACTTATACAATTAAATGAAGATCAGCCCTATCACAAGTAACAAACAAGTACTGTAGTCAAGATTCAATCTATTTTGAGATTTAAAACCCCTTAATTTTGACAGCTCGCACTGTTTTTTTGATAGCTGTCATATCCTAATTCATAAAAGTATATTTTATGTGGTTACTCTTTTTTGTGAATAATATGTTTTAATAATAATAATTATGGTTATCACCTCGCTATCACCCTCAAGTAGAAAATCTTTCGCCAAGCACCTAATGGTGATTCCGGCAGCTGATTTTGAGATCACTTTACTGAAAGAAAGTTTAGTCTTTTTAAAAATCAAATTTGTATTTTAGTCGTGTAACAATAAATAATTATTTAACTATCTATCCATCTATCTAATAATAAAAAACAAAATATTGTCTATGAAAATGTGGTCCAGCCAGTTCATTATAGCTATATAAGAAAGTCTATGGTAATACCGCACAAAAAATTAAAATGTGATAATACATGAGATGAGACATCAAAAAAAAAAGAAAAAAAAAAGGGCATACTCAAATTTCATAAAATATTTTAAAATAAAAACGAATTTTAGTGTTATTTCTAAACAATAGTACAAAAATTAATTACTTATAGGTTTTTACAATAATTAAATAATACCATATTTTAAAGACAATACTACGCGACGAGTTGCGGTTATGCTACCAACGAAAATTCCCAATGATTAATGGCGTCTCAGGACCACAAAACTGTAGCCATAACTCTCACAATTATTAATTTTTACATTTCTGTGGTGGTTAGAGACATATATTACCGACCCCACTTTAAAGAAGGGATAAGGGTAGAAAAATATGACCACCTACCAGGGTCCGTAATTATACCACCAACAAATTGCATAGATCTATAATAATAACAAATATATTTTATTTATATTTTAAAAAGTATCTTAAGAAAACATTAAAGAACATTTTAATGAAACACTGATAAAAATAAAAAATATACATATATCTAGTGTCAATTCCGCCTAATTTTCCTGCTATGCCCACGTGACGTCACAAACGCCTCGCAGCCTAACCGAAAGAATATTCGACTAGTTTCGCTTCTAAACGAAGCATCTTCAGGAGGTCTTGACTCACCAGAGCGCACGATCGAGACATCAACTCCTCAAGATGCTTCGTTTAGAAGCGAAACTAGTCGAATATTCTTCCGGTTAGGCTGCGTGGCGTTTTTGTGTCGTCACGTGGGCATAACAGGAAAATTATGCGGAATTGTCACTAGATATATAGTTTTTTAAGTGTTTCATTAAAATTTTATTTAATGTTTTCTTAAGATAATTTTAGAAATATATTTTTTATTACTTAATATGGATTTCTACATAGTAACGCCTGAATCTATTCAGTACACAGATCTATAAGGAAACAAACGTAGGAAAATTAAATTAGGAGCTCCTCAACACTTTAGCTATCCTGTCGATTAAAATAGATTGAATGATAAGAACAAGATATGTTTGAAATTTTTTTGATGAAAACTTATTTTTTTTTTAGATTTGATAGGTTAGCCTTTGCCCATCTCACCTGACTGTAAGTAATAATGACATCATCAAAGATGTTGTTTATTTTTTATTTACTTATAAGTTGGTGATCGAAAGATTCACTTACTTACCTGATGGTAAGTGATGATGTGGTACCTAGACTTATTGTAATGTTTTTCTAAAATATAAATTTAATGTTTTCTAAAAAATTTTTGTTATTATTAGATATGGATTTCCGCAAAGTAACGCCTGTAATTATTATTATTATCTTACAATATATTATTATAATCTTAGAATCAATGACTTTTGGTTTTGATTACAAATTTACGAAAGGAAAAATTATAGTCATGTGGGGGATTCGAACCCGCTTCATCCAACCGTATAACCGCCGGGGTAGAATCAAATTTATTGTACAAAAAAAAACAATATTTTAGAAAAAAAAACATCTTTTAATACACTAAAATCTGGCGGAAAAAGGAATCGTTAAATTTCAGAGGTGTTTTTGTAATCTTTTTTGTTAGATGACACGGTTTCGACTATAATTTTTCCTGTTATTTTGTAATGTAATAGGCAGACCATGCGTTAATGCAAAAAAATAAAAATAAAAATTTCGGTTTTGATTTCAGATTTGGGCTATAAACAATAACGCTGCAAATTGCTGCCGTTTTTTATGAACAGAATTTTATATGTTCCTGTTGGTGAATCCAGCTCCACTGGATATTGTGGGAAAGCTTGCAAGGCACTCAATATCTCAAGGAAGTGAGTGCTGACCGTATGAGTTACGAAAACGTATCGCTTCGATGACAACTCAAAAAAGTTGAAAATAGAGAAACATTGTGTTTTTCTTTTTCCTCTCAAAGAACCTTTTTGCTAACAACACACAGAACAACACAAGGATGTAGTTATTATAAAATATCCTGGTTAAAAATTTAAAGTTCGCGTGTTTTCAATTGTTCTTTTTTTACAGCCGGCACTTTTCTTAGTGGCCAGTAACATTTTTTGTGCAAAATTTCATTCGATCTCTTTGGCAATGTAACATTGGAACGATATTTATGTTTTCATTTTCGAACTCATTAGTGCTCTCTTTGAACGTCTCATGGAAAACAAAATACTTTCCTCGCAATAATTGAAAACAATACTAATTAACGTTTTGGAATACATCAAAATGTTTTTCTTTATTTGTCAAGTTTTTGTCATTAACTTGGTATAATAATCTCTACTAATTTCGAGAGCCAATAATTAAAGGTAAACCTGAACAACGTCTTCAACCGCAACGTTACTTACAATCAGTCAAAAGCTAGCCCATGAGCTAAAAAAACTAGCTAAGTGCGAGTTGTACTCACACACCGATGGTTCCGTATCACCACAGAATGTATATATTTTTGTGTTCGAGATCCTAGCGGTAGTCCGACCTGCACTTGGCTGTTTATGTTATTTATAGTTGTACATTATATATATAGGCCAATACATACCAATTTTAATATTGTTATGTTTGCAATAACGCCTGCTCTGCGAATTACATTACAAAATTACTCTAATAGTTCTAAAATTACTCGTTGTTCAACCATCGTATGGGGATGGAGCGACACCCATAGTTCAACTTACGTTGTACAAACAAGACCATTTTTGCAATTGGTTTTAAACTTGTAAATAATGACGCAACCTTATAATTTTAATATTGTTATGCATAACAGAATTGGTCTTGTTTGTAGTACAAGTTGAACTGTAGGTGTCGCTCTACCCCCATACGATGGTTGAAGAACGAGAGCAAAAATTAGAGTTATGAGTCATGTCATGTTAGCTCAGTCGATCAGAGCAAACCCCGGCTATAGGGGCGGTTTCAAATCTCGCACATGACTATAATTTTTTCGCTCGTAAATTTGTAATTTTGTAACAATAAATAAGTTTGACACTTGTACGTTTTACCGTGTATACGATAGAGCAAAAAGAAAAAAATCTTTAAAAAAATAAGTTTCTTGTATGGGGACTATGTTTAATTTTAACTTTGTGTGATTACTATTTGTTAGACAATCCGGTATACTAATACAAATTCTGTGAAAATTTCAACGGTTACCTATTTCTGTTCCCAAGATAAAGGTCGACCGGATGAACGGACGGACTGTCACCCGAGGCTTGGTAATAGGGTCCTGTATTCTAGTACGGAACCCTAAAAATTTGAACTCGATGTGAATTCAAATATAAAGTTAATACCTATGTGTAAGAATTTTCAAAAAAGAATGAATATATTTTGGTTTGTGTACCATATTCTTTAAAGTACTTACCTACTCGTAGTAGAGAAGTGGAACGTAGCCATGTTATTATAAGGATCAGAGCGTAAGCAGGGTGTAAGTAGGATGGAATGAAGTCTCTCTCTGTCTCTCCCGCGTAAAAGATGGACGATGCAAGACGTGCTAGTTTGTAAGGAATTGATAAAAATAGTTAAAGCAATAATTTCCGGACTCATCTCCCATACATATGCGCAACAACTAGGAACTATTGTGTCGGTACGGCCCGGCCGGTATTGTCATAATTATTTAACTATCTATCCATCTATCTAATAATAAAAAACAAAATATTGTCTATGAAAATGTGGTCCAGCCAGTTCATTATAGCTATATAAGAAAGTCTATGGTAATACCGCACAAAAAATTAAAATGTGATAATGTGTAACTAAAAGCAATCTCTTCCAGGCCTACAATATGTTGTACTAGAAAGCGGTAAATCAGACAAGTAACGCATTTCACCAAAGTCATAATATTTCATTTGTGATAGGACCTTGGGGTTCCCTGTTTGACCCCTTTCCGATAAATTCCTTCATATGACAGTTAACGGCAAAGTGAATTTTGGCGTTGTTATTATATAAAATTACATACTTCTCCCCGCAGCTTTTCCCGCGTATTATGTGTATATAGTGTTAATGTTGAATAAACAAAGTAGTCACTGCTTTTTCAAATGTACTGTACTGTACTGTACTGTAACAGCCGGATCGTCCACTGCTGAACACAGCCTCTCCTATTAAGGGGGTATTTGCCATAATCCCCACGCTCGGCAGTCGTCTTGGGGATGGCAGTGTAAGTTGGCAGTTCTTTAGAAGGCACTGCTACCCGCCTTCCAGTATTTTTCCCTTAGTCGCCTCTTACGACACCTGCGGGATGATATTGGGAGGTGCAATTCTAACCCGGCACACCACGGGTTTTTTTTTTTTTTCAAATGTAATTAATGACAATTATGACAATAATTGATTAAAACTAACGTAAGTATGACACATTTTAAAGATTATTTTAGCCGATTTAACTTACGGTTGTTTACGTTGAGAAGGCGTCTCCAGTGCATGCGTGGGCGCGGTCGTGAGCGCACGCACTCCGTGATGAAGCGACTCTGAAGGTCGCGAAACCGGTCGAGACGCCTTCTCGACGTTAACAAACCGTAAGTTAAATCGGCTAAAATAATCTTTAATATATTATGACAATACCGGCCGGGCCGTACCGACACAATAGTTCCTAGTTGTTGCGCATATGTATGGGAGATGAGTCCGGAAATTATTGCTTTAACTATTTTTATCAATTCCTTACAAACTAGCACGTCTTGCATCGTCCATCTTTTACGCGGGAGAGACAGAGAGAGACTTCATTCCATCCTACTTACACCCTGCTTACGCTCTGATCCTTATAATAACATGGCTACGTTCCACTTCTCTACTACGAGTAGGTAAGTACTTTAAAGAATATGGTACACAAACCAAAATATATTCATTCTTTTTTGAAAATTCTTACACATAGGTATTAACTTTATATTTGAATTCACATCGAGTTCAAATTTTTAGGGTTCCGTACTAGAATACAGGGCCCTATTACCAAGCCTCGGGTGACAGTCCGTCCGTTCATCCGGTCGACCTTTATCTTGGGAACAGAAATAGGTAACCGTTGAAATTTTCACAGAATTTGTATTAGTATACCGGATTGTCTAACAAATAGTAATCACACAAAGTTAAAATTAAACATAGTCCCCATACAAGAAACTTATTTTTTTAAAGATTTTTTTCTTTTTGCTCTATCGTATACACGGTAAAACGTACAAGCGTCAAACTTATTTATTGTTACAAAATTACAAATTTACGAGCGAAAAAATTATAGTCATGTGCGGGATTTGAAACCGCCCCTATAGCCGGGGTTTGCTCTGATCGACTGAGCTAACATGACATGACTCATAACTCTAATTTTTGCTCTCGTTCTTCAACCATCGTATGGGGGTAGAGCGACACCTACAGTTCAACTTGTACTACAAACAAGACCAATTCTGTTATGCATAACAATATTAAAATTATAAGGTTGCGTCATTATTTACAAGTTTAAAACCAATTGCAAAAATGGTCTTGTTTGTACAACGTAAGTTGAACTATGGGTGTCGCTCCATCCCCATACGATGGTTGAACAACGAGTAATTTTAGAACTATTAGAGTAATTTTGTAATGTAATTCGCAGAGCAGGCGTTATTGCAAACATAACAATATTAAAATTGGTATGTATTGGCCTATATATATAATGTACAACTATAAATAACATAAACAGCCAAGTGCAGGTCGGACTACCGCTAGGATCTCGAACACAAAAATATATACATTCTGTGGTGATACGGAACCATCGGTGTGTGAGTACAACTCGCACTTAGCTAGTTTTTTTAGCTCATGGGCTAGCTTTTGACTGATTGTAAGTAACGTTGCGGTTGAAGACGTTGTTCAGGTTTACCTTTAATTATTGGCTCTCGAAATTAGTAGAGATTATTATACCAAGTTAATGACAAAAACTTGACAAATAAAGAAAAACATTTTGATGTATTCCAAAACGTTAATTAGTATTGTTTTCAATTATTGCGAGGAAAGTATTTTGTTTTCCATGAGACGTTCAAAGAGAGCACTAATGAGTTCGAAAATGAAAACATAAATATCGTTCCAATGTTACATTGCCAAAGAGATCGAATGAAATTTTGCACAAAAAATGTTACTGGCCACTAAGAAAAGTGCCGGCTGTAAAAAAAGAACAATTGAAAACACGCGAACTTTAAATTTTTAACCAGGATATTTTATAATAACTACATCCTTGTGTTGTTCTGTGTGTTGTTAGCAAAAAGGTTCTTTGAGAGGAAAAAGAAAAACACAATGTTTCTCTATTTTCAACTTTTTTGAGTTGTCATCGAAGCGATACGTTTTCGTAACTCATACGGTCAGCACTCACTTCCTTGAGATATTGAGTGCCTTGCAAGCTTTCCCACAATATCCAGTGGAGCTGGATTCACCAACAGGAACATATAAAATTCTGTTCATAAAAAACGGCAGCAATTTGCAGCGTTATTGTTTATAGCCCAAATCTGAAATCAAAACCGAAATTTTTATTTTTAATTTTTTGCATTAACGCATGGTCTGCCTATTACATTACAAAATAACAGGAAAAATTATAGTCGAAACCGTGTCATCTAACAAAAAAGATTACAAAAACACCTCTGAAATTTAACGATTCCTTTTTCCGCCAGATTTTAGTGTATTAAAAGATGTTTTTTTTTCTAAAATATTGTTTTTTTTTGTACAATAAATTTGATTCTACCCCGGCGGTTATACGGTTGGATGAAGCGGGTTCGAATCCCCCACATGACTATAATTTTTCCTTTCGTAAATTTGTAATCAAAACCAAAAGTCATTGATTCTAAGATTATAATAATATATTGTAAGATAATAATAATAATTACAGGCGTTACTTTGCGGAAATCCATATCTAATAATAACAAAAATTTTTTAGAAAACATTAAATTTATATTTTAGAAAAACATTACAGTAAGTCTAGGTACCACATCATCACTTACCATCAGGTAAGTAAGTGAATCTTTCGATCACCAACTTATAAGTAAATAAAAAATAAACAACATCTTTGATGATGTCATTATTACTTACAGTCAGGTGAGATGGGCAAAGGCTAACCTATCAAATCTAAAAAAAAAATAAGTTTTCATCAAAAAAATTTCAAACATATCTTGTTCTTATCATTCAATCTATTTTAATCGACAGGATTGCTAAAGTGTTGAGGAGCTCCTAATTTAATTTTCCTACGTTTGTTTCCTTATAGATCTGTGTACTGAATAGATTCAGGCGTTACTATGTAGAAATCCATATTAAGTAATAAAAAATATATTTCTAAAATTATCTTAAGAAAACATTAAATAAAATTTTAATGAAACACTTAAAAAAATATATATCTAGTGACAATTCCGCATAATTTTCCTGTTATGCCCACGTGACGACACAAAAACGCCACGCAGCCTAACCGGAAGAATATTCGACTAGTTTCGCTTCTAAACGAAGCATCTTGAGGAGTTGATGTCTCGATCGTGCGCTCTGGTGAGTCAAGACCTCCTGAAGATGCTTCGTTTAGAAGCGAAACTAGTCGAATATTCTTTCGGTTAGGCTGCGAGGCGTTTGTCACGTGGGCATAGCAGGAAAATTAGGCGGAATTGACACTAGATATATGTATATTTTTTATTTTTATCAGTGTTTCATTAAAATGTTCTTTAATGTTTTCTTAAGATACTTTTTAAAATATAAATAAAATATATTTGTTATTATTATAGATCTATGCAATTTGTTGGTGGTATAATTACGGACCCTGGTAGGTGGTCATATTTTTCTACCCTTATCCCTTCTTTAAAGTGGGGTCGGTAATATATGTCTCTAACCACCACAGAAATGTAAAAATTAATAATTGTGAGAGTTATGGCTACAGTTTTGTGGTCCTGAGACGCCATTAATCATTGGGAATTTTCGTTGGTAGCATAACCGCAACTCGTCGCGTAGTATTGTCTTTAAAATATGGTATTATTTAATTATTGTAAAAACCTATAAGTAATTAATTTTTGTACTATTGTTTAGAAATAACACTAAAATTCGTTTTTATTTTAAAATATTTTATGAAATTTGAGTATGCCCTTTTTTTTTTCTTTTTTTTTTCATTATTCTATTTTGGACTACACCCGCCCCAATTGTTTTATTCGTTTAACTCCATCCTAAGGTTGCCTGGTAGAGAGCACTTTTAGTGATAAGGCCGCCCATTGTAACACTATGTTATTATTATTTAATTTGTAAACTTTTATATTTCATAAGTGGTGTAACAATAAAGAGTTTTCTATCTATCTTCTATCTATTAAACCTTTTTGAACGGTCCACTTACACGACTATAACCTAATATACATGGTAGTGGCATGCTCCTCACTGAACCCAATAATTGGCTCGATAGAAAAAAATGACAAAAACACCTCTGAAATTAAACGATTCCTTTTTCCACCAGATTTAAGTGTATTAAAAGTTGTTCTTTTTCTAAAATATTGATTTTTTAAGTACAATAAATTTGATTGATTATTTTTTCCACAAAAAGCACAGCTAATGCCTACTGAGCCTGTTTCCAATCACTGATCATTAATTTCCCCACGACGCCTTTGAAAAACATTATTGGAAGGTTATAAGAAACAGTTAAACAATATTTAGTTGGTAAGAGTAGCGCCTGAAAAAATACACATTCTTAAGATTATTATTATTTTCTCAAAATAAACAACTAACACCTAGATTTCGGTCCTTTTTTTTCGACTGTGACAATTCTTCCACTAAAAATTATAGATAAGGAGGGGTGAGAGTCTTGATCAAGCCGCGATAGACCGAAATGGATGAAGATTGGGAAATGGGTCAGGGAAGTAGTAGTAAGTTCAGTAGAACACTTTGTGCGAGTGCATCCAGGGAAATACTGCAACCATACCTATATCTACCGCCAATCTTCAAGATGTACTGGATTTCTTCATATGAAATTCGCTTATTCTCTTCGATTAAATGTTTAACTGCTGACGCGTTTTCTTCTTTTATAAGCATACAAAGGGGCCACATCTTGATTCATGGGGGTTGGCTTAATTTGCTGAACCATGAGTAAGGCCTTTAAATGGACTCCATTTACAAATGGCATTTGAAGTATATAAAAAGAGTCTTCCGGTTATAGGCCACACCTGAAATCGAAAAATATCAACGCCTGAAAATGTTATGGCAATTCCATTTTTATTTGAAATATGATAACTACGTTTATTTTTTTTTTATTTTTTTTTATTGCTGATAGGTAAGCCTTTGACCACAATCTCACGTGATGGTAAGTGACGATGTGGTCGAAGGTGTTAACAGGCTTAACCTAGAATGACTGGCTCTCAAAGGACAGCTGCCGTAACACACCGTTAGGAGCTTAGCGACAGATTTTCAACTTGAGGGTGGTCGCTAGCCAGGCGGGCATTCGCAAAATTGCTCTTCCACCATGCAAGTTTAATTCTTAATAAAATGTGGAGGGTAATTTTAATTTAGAACTTATGTATTTTATCTCGTGAATGATTTTATATTTAAAATAAAAATGTAACCTTCCCGTGTTCAATAGAAAAAAATTAACACTAAGTTAACCTAAACAACGTCTTTGACCACATCATCACTAGAGATAGTGGTCAAAGGAATGCAATCAGCAATAAATAAAGATAAAAACTCTTTTTTGCATTATTTCCTGAGTGGTCTGGTAACAGGAATTAGTAAAACTTAACTAATAAGTAGACATATTGATTTACAGCGCTGGCTGCACTCTACCAATGTTCATAAACTTCACAGACCGGTGTCGCATAGGTCACAGCTTGTGACGAAATGTAGAGTTGGGAGACCAGACCAGTGGCCTGCATAATTTCAATACCTAAGTGAGCTGGTGTCATGATTAATAAAGTTTTCGACCACTCAGCAGTGAATTAGTAAAGTTTGCTGTTTTCAGGTGTGTTAAGTTGCGAACACTGAATTGTAGCTGTAGAATTGTATGAATCTAGTTTTGGAATCTTCTTTTGAAAAGTAGCCCTTTCATTTAATTGTCACGACACTTTTGTCATTCATAGTTGGTACATATTATATAAAACTTGATTTATTGTTAAACATATACCTAAATGTTATATTTTTATAATACCATAATATACCATAAATAAAATAAATAAATACCACCTGTTCCAGAGAACCAGTAATTATAGGTTAGCTTTTACAACATCTTCGACCATATCAGTTAAGATAGTGGTCAAAATCTAGCAATATGCTTGGTAGTATAACGACAAATCATCACGCCTTATTTTCTCGAGGGTTGTGGGACCGACGTGTTGAGTCTCTCACTCACACCACGACAGACAAGTTTTTGTGCAATAATATGTAGTAGGGGCATACGGTACAGTTCTAGGCTGTAATAATTAGTCAGTTATAACTTCTGCGTCATAAAAACCTAATATCTACCGTGGGCATACAGCAGTCAGCAATATGATGGTACAAGAGTATGTACAACTGCTTTTTAGAGGTAAGTAATAGTTGTAAATAACAATAAAATTAAAGTTGAAACCGTTCAACACAGAATATACCAAAACATCTTAATTTTTTCATACATGTTAACTCAGTCTGTCAAAGCATACCCCGGCTATAGGGGCGAATGGCGCGAATATTAATTTTGTTTTTCATACAGTTCGTGATCCTGTCCGATTTGTACTTGGCAGATTTATATTATTTGGTGTTAAAAATACATTAGATGATATTATAAAATGGTAGATACTGCTTTGTGCAAGATAGTTTTTGCCAAAGCAAAAGCCAGAGTTCTGTGTTATGTATATTTTAAATTAAGAAATTACTACTAAAAAATAATCTCTTACGAACATTTTATTGTTATTATTATTATTAATTTTCAGAGCTCATAAACGCAGACGCGAACAAACCCTACATAAAAAAAGTTTAACCTTACAATATACGTTCACAAAACAAGAGGCCCACCTTTCTGACGTGCTCCTCTCTTAAATCAGGTGCTAGACAGGTTATTGCCTGTGAACGGTTAACGGGACATATACCGAAATCCGTATGAATTTATTGCCAAGAGGGTAGAAAGCATTTGCCGGAAATGTCACGTGGTTCTTTGACTTGCGTCCATTGGCAAACATTATATGTCAAACAGAGAATCTATTGCTATAAAAAGGTAAAAGACAATAAGCCTACATATGGATATGACTATTGTGCTACCTTTATCCTATGCATGTGCGGTTGGCAACATCTCTTTCACAATCAACAATACATGTTTTTTCATTCGCAATCATGATGTTTCGCCTTCCTGATGCTCACACTCTTTGAAGCGCTCGTAGCAAAGTTTGCTTAGCTATTCTGAACCGATCCGCCAAGCTAAGCAACGTCCGCCGGGGTCATGAGTTGGATGGGTGACCGCTGGTGACAGTACTACTGAGCGCTTCCGTGCCTCAGAGGGCACGTTAAGCCGTTGCTGGTCCGGGTCCCGGTTGCTGTCTTACGATGGCAGTCGTTACAGCATGGTGGTAGGTGGTAGGGCATTTAGCGAATGCCCGCCTGGCTAGCTACCACCCTCAAGTAGAAAATCTGTCACCCAGCACCTAACGGTGTGTTCCGGAAGCTGTCCTTGAGAGCCAGTAATTTTAGGTTAGCCTGAACAACATCTTGGACCATATCATCACTTACCATCAGGTGAGATAGTGGTCAAAGGCTAACCTATCAGGCATTAAAAAAAACACAAATTCCCATTGTAGTTTTATCTGCTAACAGCCGGCTAATAAGGAAGTTAGAGTTCACTTTTGTAATATTAGAGAGCTGCACTCCATTCTCGTCACTGTCCAACACCAGCTCGGGACTAAAGATCTGTGTATCTTGTATTCTCTCCGAGTAATGATTAGCCATTCGCCCGATATAGGGTAACAACCTTGGGCCGCGTGCGGGAATATGTCTTTACTTTTGACATGACATTTGCTGACTGTATCTTCCAAGATCTCAGCTTTGGGTACAAGTAGAAACAGGCATAGATAATTTTTTATAGGGTTGTGTGCCGTGTCCAAAAACGTAGGGTTGGCCCTACAAACATCAGGCTCTATATTTCGGAATTTTTAAGGTACTAAAATGAGGAATCGGCGGAGCATGTGCTGATTTCACCTACCGTGGAGAAGGTAAAGCGCTCCTAGCGAGCTTTTGAATGCCCACCAGGCTAGCTACCACCCTCGAGTAGAAAGTCCGTCGCCAATCACATAACGGTTTGTTTCGCCAGCTGTCCTCAAGAGCCAGTTCGAGTGTGTGAGTTTCTAACATCATCTTCAACCACATCATCACTTACCATCAGGTGAGATAGGTGTCAAAGGCTAGCCTATCAGCTATAAATAAAGAAATAAAGTCATACATAAATGTATTATTTCAATTTTATAATTTAACCGCTTCAAGGGAATAGATTGTCATCTGTAGCCAAAGTAAATTGAACTACAATTTGAATTAGCTTCAATCTTTTTTACATTGACATAGTAACATAATTCTGACATGGTATTTTCTTATGGAAAATTTTACAAGCAATATTACATACATTTCGGATGTAATGTATGTAATTATATTTAGAAATATAGAAGAGGAGCGAGATCATTACGAGTGTTCAGTGTTTGAAGAGGCACTTCTTTCAATCAGATAAAATCTAGTAGTTTGGTTGAAACTTCTGCGCGACGGTTAAAGTAATACAATTAGAGCACAAATTTCAGCTCAGTAGCCTCGATAGCCCAGGGATTAGCACCTGGTACGTAAACTCGGGAGACCCGGGCTCGATTCGCGCTTAAGGTGATTTTTCGCGCTCAAGTTTTGTGCTCTGAAATTTAGTAAATAATATTTTTTTGCATTAACGCATGTTTATCCAATAAGATAACAAAATTAAAACGTTTAGAAAAGTTTTTTTAAGAGCGGGATACTAACCCGCGGCCAATTATCCTTACGACCGGGACGTGCTCTACCGTATCTGAGTTACTGTGGTGAAATGACTCATAGTTTAAATTATTTTTTTCATTTATATCATTTAACTATCTTTAGGGGATAGAGCGACGTCAGCTATAGCTAAACTGAGTTGAAAGCAACACTAACTTTTCAATAAAAGTAAAATTGAAGATGACAATTTTGTGCTTTAAAAATTTGCACATGTAAATTTTGCTTAGCACGGGCCAGAGCTTGAAATCATAATAATAAATATTATTATTGAGTAAAAGGCGAGCAGCCACAGATTGATGTGCCTATATCCAGGTTGGTGTGTAATAGTTCACAATTGTTTATAATCCACATTAAATCACTAATGTTCCACTTTCACAATTGAGTTAATATACTCATTTAAATAAAAACTTTTAACAACATTTTTGGTCCATGCCACTTTTATAGTCCATAAGACGCAGATTAGCCTTAGGGGCCGTTTCAGAATGTCCTAATAAAGTTTCGGGTTGCTATGCAACACATAAAATAACTGAATGATAAAAATGACAGTTAACATGCAGCGCGTTTCAAGCTTTAACCGAAAGATAGGCTAAATCGATAACTTTGAAACGCAAAAATAGTGTTTTGTTTAATAAATATGTTCTGGGTAGTAAAACCGGAACTCACTCGAACATTCTGAAACAGGCCCTTAGAGTAATATACCTACATAATAATATATATAAGCATATAATGTTTTTTTTAGTAGCAAGTACTGTTCAGAGACATCTTATCGATACAATGACTTTATCAAATATAGGTACGTCAGTGAGCCATAAATTAATGTAGTAAGCCCCTTCTAATCTTTTTTGTTTCATTTTTTGTTATATACCGATCCTCACATAGTTAAGTCCAGGGTGATAATATAATAAAAATAATATATCGTAAATTAACATCACATTTCGTCGATAATACGAGTAGTTAACGGCGATAGGTCAATCTGGATGATAATGTTAACTGAGCCACAGAATAAAAAGCAACAGAAGGATATTTCCGCAAAAGCATTTTAATAAATAAGCGACTCTAGCTACGAAGCAATAAAGTGCTTTTCAGTTCGCAAAGCATGCAGTACCTAATATTTATATTTACCTACAAGACGTCTCTCTTTCTATCGCATAGCCATGTAGATATCAGATCTCTTCTGACGCGGCACGCACCGTAGAATAATCACGCCCGAACGGATACGCCGATATAACTGTAGTTTTGTACCTAAAGTGCGGAGTGAGCCAGGCCTGCCTGAGCAGAAAATTTATTTTCACGTTACAATAAAGTTCCTCTCCGCAGATTAACAGAAAGTCAAGTAAAGTTAATCTATGAGGTATGTATAGATGATAATTTTTTTATTGTTTTTATACGATTGTGTTGTAACGAATACGAGGCCCATCGGTACGTGGTAACCTCTGTCTAATACACATGCATTACGTCACAAGCGGCGAATTGTACTACGCACGTCACCCAGGGACATAGTTCTTAAGTCTCATGTGCTTGTAATTTCACCGGCACCCATAACCTTCAAACCGGAACACAGTAATGTTAACGTTACTGCTTGGCGTTAGTAATATGTATGGTAGCAGTATTTCCCCGGAGGAGCTCATTCACAAAGAGTTCTGTAGCTACTAAAAAAAGTTTCTTTTAGAATTCATTTCCGATTTGTAATTTAAAATTAACTGCCTCGTCGGCGAAAGCGTCGCTTTAAATCCTGGGTCTAACCCCCGGGTCGGAAAATTATTGGGTTATTGTCAAAGATGAAATCTCATTAACATTCTGGAAGCTGGAACTGCGCTCGGTAGATGGAAACATTCTCGTCCTGTTTATATAGGGTGAGAATGTTACCTACTTTATTACCTATATGGTACCAAAATAAGTTAAAAATGCAGATAAATTATTCTGCCTACAGCTTCGGGCAGTACAGGAGTGACGAACATTTGATGTTATTCAATCATTTCACCAATTGACTTACTCTGAAAACTGTTTCTTCTGAAACTTGACTTAGCTCTGGAAACTGGTCTACGAATCGAAACCTTTAGGAGGAAATTTAAAAAAGGACTTCAGGCTATATAGCTTATTATTCAAAAATGAATTTTTTGACTGTAAAATTTGCTATATTTTTATAATAAAAAAAGATAAAGTTTGGATTTGGATTTATGAAATGTAATACATATACTGTAATATAATTGACATGACTGTAATATTGACGATGTGCATAGACATTTATTCCTAGTATAAGTGTGTTGTGTATATTTTGATATGTTATTGTATATTTAATTAACACACAAATATTGTCTGAATTGTTTTGGAATGAAAACAACTTAAAAAAACCCAAAACCTATCTGAGCGCTTGGTCGATGCGACGCGTGATAAAAATGCTGGCACATATTTGGCTTAACGAATAAGCATTGCAATTCAATGGGGCAATGCTGCCAGCATGCTGGGCACGCTGTCAACTGGTACTGGGTTGGAGCATTTTGACTGCCTATGAGTCTGCTATGACTTTTAGGTTGTCTAAATGCTTTTATTGTAGTAGCTGTAGTGTTGTATATAGTTCGAAGTATTTTGTTTCATAAAGGCATACCGCTGAAAAAAAAAATTAAAAATTGATAAATATTTAGTAAATAGTCAATGCATGGCTGATAACTAGTATTTGTTGCTTAATTAAAGAGGTTCATGTGTTTTTATAAAATAATGTTGCATACCTCAAGCAGGTTAGAACGTGGCGAACGAAACATTATTAACAATAACATCTGTAATGTAATTTTACCTATGTATAAGCAAACAATAAAATTAAATTGAATAGAAGGAATCGACAATCGTTCATTCTTTATTTTGTCTTATCTATGTACCTATTTTTGAACAATAAACACTATTATTAGGTAGCAAGTTGGCGCAGAACATGTAATTTTCCATACAAATGTATTTTTTTTAATGTTATTTTGACGGAACAAGCTTGAGACCCACCTGATATTAAGCGGACTAACCTCTGCCTATAACAGATGCATGTCACAAGTCATGAAGCACTTCACCCGTTAACTTGAGACATAGTTGTTAAGTTTCATGTGCCTGTAATTTCACTGGCTCTCAAGGACTGCTGCCGGAACACACCGCTAGGTGCTTGGCGACAGATTTTCTACTTGAATGTCGCTAGCCAGGCGGGTAGTCACAAAATGCCCTTCCACCATGTGGTGAAGTTCAAGCCCGCGGCGGGATTCGAACCATGGATCTGCTGCGCGGCAATCCACATACAATGCCACTAAGCCATCATTGCTTCAGTGTGATACACAATATAATGTATTCTCCTATTTTCTTCCAGATATAGTGCTATCACAACAACCATTTCTTTTACATTAATTCTAGGTCTGCTATAGACAAGACATGACGCGAACTTTCCTTTTTTTCATGAAATATTTATTACTTATTATCTTAGTAACTCTGAAACTCTAAAAATATCCTGTTTCACCGCCGTCATCAGGACTACCAGACAAATTTGAGTTGTAAATAACATAAAAGAAGCCATAGCAGCTTGACATGAGAAATAATTAAGCTTCAAACGAACTTACCTGTACGTGAAGTTCGATCATTATTATATGAGCAGCTTCATTCTACGAGGTTTATAATAAATAACCCTCCCGTTCCTATTGTTAAACAATTATATGCCAAACAAAGTAAGAATTAGTTAGACTAGCTTTGTTATACTCGGTTTATTAGGAAACTATATCACCAAAGGTGTAGATATTGGATTTCAACAAAATGAAGAGCCGTCGAGAGAGAAATGTTAAAGATAAAAAAGATTTCAGAGTTGCCATAATGCCTTTTCTGTTTTACTCAAGAAATCTAAAAATCTGTGTGAAGCTAAAGCCTGGGACTCAGCCACAATATGTTAATAGAAAAAATCGCGTTGAATTACGCTGCGATATATAATAGAAGTCTAGATGTACTTTTTTTAACATCAAATAGTGAAATCTTAAATAATAAAGTATCATTATTATTAATATACACCATCAGGTAAATAATTAACAATTACAATGTTTTCAGTATACATATTGGTATTTTTATTAAAGTAGATAAATGAAGGAGATTTTATTTATCACTCGTGTGACTGATTATGTTATCAGCCGATACCAATCATCGTTAACAAATTTTATCTATAAATGCATTTGCAAACCAAATTAAAAAAAAACCTTAACAGAAATGGTTTACAGCTACGTGACGACAAAAGAAAGAATAAATTAGGTAGGTATACTAACGTTATTATATCAAATGTTCATCCTTTCAAAGAATTCAAAAAAAACATCGCTTTAAATGAATATTTAAAGCGATGTAAATGAATAAGAATCATTACATATTTAAAAAATATAACCTCACAACCTAATCATAGTCAGTCCAAGGTTTTCTTTTCACTTTTCAAGATCTACTTCAGTACAAGTTACAAGATGAGTCATCAGGTGGTGTCAGCGGCGGAATATAACGTACTGAGTCTATCAGCACTTTTGAATCTTTTTCTGCACTGCCGATGAAGATCAGCTGAAAAAAATAAACATTATGGCTTAAACAATTGTCACAGGTCCGTTTTCTTCTTAACGTCACAAGTGAGAGAATAAAGACCGATTTTGATAAGTTATTTCACACTTTTGGGTGCTGAAGTCGGTTTCATTTTTGATTAAAAAAAATATTTCACTCTTTTTAGTGACCCTTACTACTTACGGGACTCTGTCATTCATTGTCAACGACTATATCATCAAGATGGACATATATTTCAGTTATTGGAGTGTAACTCAAAAACGAACTAACAGATTTTGATAAAATTTTTATAGGACCAAACGACAAGCATCAGCTTTCCAACAAAAAAAAAATTAATTTGGTTTCCACAGTCAAAACTGTTGAGGTAACAAACATAAAAAAAATACAGACGAATTAAGAATCTTATCCTTTTTTGGAAGTCGGTTAAAAAAATAAACATAATGGCTCAAACAATTTTCAAAGGTCGTTTAATATGACATTAATGACATTTGAAGTGGTAGTGCCACGCTGTAGCTCTATGGGTTACAGCTGAATGGGCCGGCACGACCGGGGAAGTACCACTCTCCCACATGATATCGACGTGAAGTAGTGGCTTTGCCATTGCGTTTCGATCGATTTGTGGGAGATCCGGAGGCCCAATCCCCCCCCCCCCTAAAGGAATATGGCAGCACAGTTTCACGAGACATTACTCCAGGAGGGTACCAGCCGCGTAAGCGCTGGAGAATCCCTCTCCGAGCATCCACCTCCAGGACCTGAACCTGAAGGTGGATGCTCGGGCTGCCCTGCGTATTCTGGAGGGGGCAAAACCGTGCTCAAGCCTATTTCTACTGCTCGAGGTAAACGAAGCAGGAGGCTTAAGTCACCCCACACCACGCTAACCGTGGACTTTTGCAACATACGGGGTCTCCGTTCTAACCTGAACGATGTCCATTACCATCTGGAGACTGCTAAGCCGGCCTTGCTCTTTTTGACTGAAACACAGATATGCTCTCCGACAGACACCTCATTCCTCACATACCCTGGGTACAAACTGGAACATTCCTTTTTGCCGCGGGCGGGGGTGTGTCTTTACGTCAGAGAGGATATCTGTGCTCGTCGTCTCAGCAGCCTTGAAGGACGGGGCCTATCTGACATTTGGTTGCGCGTAGACTGCGATGACCATCCGCGAATCTACGCGTGCCTTTATAGGTCCCATATGAACGGTAATGCCGAAATAGATCAATTCGTGGAGCACCTACAGATGGCTACAGATTCCGTGCTTGAGTAGATCCCCACCGCAGAGATCGTGATACTTGGCGATTTCAACGCCCATCATGCCGAATGGCTTGGTTCGCGCACCACCGATCATGCGGGGAGATCTGTTCACGACTTCGCTTTAGCGTATGATCTAACACAACTGGTCACCTCGCCTACGCGAATCCCAGATGTGGTTGATCATACACCTTCCCTGTTGGACCTTCTGCTGACCTCTCACCCGGAAAACTACACAGTATCCGTTAACGCTCCTCTCGGATCGTCGGACCACTGCCTGATCCGGAGTTCAGTGCCGGTTACACGCCCAACTCGACCCCGTTTTGTGGGTTGTCGTCGCGTGTGGCACTATAGGTCAGCAGATTGGGACGGGATGCGGTCCTTTTTTGCATCCTACCCATGGGGGCAAGTTTGCTTCTTGCCGGATGATCCAGATGTCACTGCTAACTATGTTGCTGATGTAGTGCTTCAGGGTATGGAACTCTTTATTCCATATTCTGCAGTGCCCATCGGTGGCAGGTCACAGCCCTGGTTTGGTCGCTCTTGTAAAATGGCCTCTGGCCACAAACGAGAGCGTTACCAAGCTTGGACTGATTCAGTGGCATCTAAGGATTCAAATACCAGCAATCTCAAAAAGAAATATAACTTTGCCTCCAGGTCCTTCAAAAGAGTAATCGCAAGAGCGAAGTCGGAGCATATCGGCAGAATTGGCGAGAGATTAGCCCGCCTTCCTTCGGGAACACGTGCGTTCTGGTCTCTTGCTAGGGCTGTCCAGGGAAATTTTTGTCAGTCATCCCTACCGCCCCTGCACAGAGAGAATGACACACTGGCCCACACCGCAAAGGAGAAGGCCGATCTTCTGGGCTCTCTCTTTGCGTCTAACTCGACTTTGGATGACCAAGGGAACTCACCACCGACTATACAACGGTGTGATACCTCGATGCCGGATATAATTTTCCGGCAATGTGCAGTACGTAAAGCACTGTTCTCCTTGGACATTCATAAGTCGAGTGGGCCTGATGGCATCCCTCCGATAGTGCTGCGGACTTGTGCTCCAGAGTTGACACCGGTTCTAACGCGTCTTTTCCGGCTCTGTTACTCATCAGGCGTTGTCCCAAAAATATGGAAGACGGCTTTGGTGCACCCGATCCCTAAAAAAGGTGACCGCTCAGATCCGTCCAATTACCGCCCTATAGCTATAACGTCTCTGTTCTCCAAGATAATGGAATCCATTATCAACAACCAGCTCCTGCAATATCTAGAGGAGCACCAGCTGATTAGCGATCGCCAGTACGGTTTTCGTCGCGGTCGCTCGGCTGGTGATCTTTTAGTATATCTTACGCATCGATGGGCGGAGGTGGTGGATTCCAAGGGTGAGGCGTTGGCGGCTAGTTTGGACATAGCGAAGGCCTTTGATCGGGTGTGGCATAAAGCGCTTCTTTCGAAGCTTCCTTCCTATGGGCTTGCCGAGAAATTGTGCGAATGGATCTCCAGTTTTTTGGCAGATCGGAGCATCAAGGTCGTTGTCGACGGTGCATGCTCCGACTTAAAGCCGATTAATGCTGGCGTTCCGCAAGGCTGTGTGCTATCTCCGAGTCTATTTCTCTTGCACATCAATGACATGCTGCAACTCAGCGATATTCATTGTTATGCAGATGACAGCACCGGAGATGCCTCATACACCGGCCGCGCTAATATTTCTCGGGAAAGCGTTGTCGAGAGTCGGAACAAACTTGTGACTTCAGTCGAGACCATGCTGTCAAATGTTTCGAAGTGGGGCCAAATGAACTTAGTCCAATTAAACCCCAAGAAGACACAAGTTTGTGCGTTTACCGCTAAGATATCCCCCTTTGTCGTATCCCTCCGTTTTGAAGACACTCCCCTTGCCACCTCTACTAGCATCGGAGTACTTGGCGTCGACATATCGAACGTCGTCCAATTTCGCTGTCACTTGGAAGATAAGGCTAAGTTAGCCTCTAAGAAGCTCGGTGTGCTCGGAAAGGCGAGGCGGTACTTCACGTCGGCCCATCGCCTGCAACTTTATAAGGCTCAGGTTCGACCTCACATGGAGTACTGCTCTCACCTCTGGGCGGGAGCTCCCCAGTACCAGCTTCTTCCATTTGACCGCGTTCAACGCAGAACGATTCGAATCGTTGACGATCAAGTTCTCTCCGGTCGGCTCGACCCTTTGGCTTTGCGTAGAGATGTAGGATCACTCTGCATCTTTTACCGTATATATCACGGGGAGTGTTCTGAGGAACTGTTCGATTTACTACCTGCAGCTCAATTTCGCCACCGGACTTCCCGACAAAGCGTGATGTTTCATCAATTTCATGTCGACGTCTGGAAGTCCACAACCTTGCGATTTTCACGGCATTTTCTACCTCGCACTGCCACATTATGGAACCAGCTGCCAGGTGAAGTATTTCCGAACAGTTACGACTTAGGAACCTTCAAGAAAAGAGCATATTCCCTCCTTAAAGGCCGGCAACGCATCCTCGAGACCTCTGGTGTTGCGGATGTTTGTGGGCGACGGTGATCACTTACCATCAGGTGAGCCGCCTGCTCGTTTGCCCTCCTATCCCATAAAAAAAAAAAAAAAAAAAAAAACATTAATTCTTAACGCCTAAAGTGAGCGAATAAAGACGTGGCGCGCTTGACATTGAACTAATTGCTTGTGATATATTTCACAGTTGCGGTTTTACCTAGAATACACATACGCAACTTGAGAAATTAGATACATGTTTAATACGTCTGTAATTTCACTGACAGCTCTGTTCTATAAGAGCAACTTAGATAATAGACGGCTAAAATGTCCATTTTAGCAGTCTATAGTGTGCAAATGAGAGGCAATGATTATCAGCACCATTTTAGATTCATTTCTTTATGGCTTATGATTAACTTACTACTAAATCTAATTACAAATAACTGACAAAAATGGTAAATAATCACTAAAATAACCGAAGTTTTAACATCCCACTAACCTATTTAAACAATATGACTCCAAATAAATCATTGTTAACCCAAAAGTAGTAAATGATCACCAAAATTTTAATGATATAATTCTTCTAGCGCATCGCGGGCCCCTGCCGCGGCTCGTTTTTTCGCTCGCTCGGCTCACGCATTGTTGTGGTCACAAGTAACCTCCAAGTAAATTTGATGTTCGATTACAATTTTTGGTAAAAGAACTAAGGGTATCAAAGTATTTTATGGTGGTCAATATATTTATCACTTCCTTTACTAAACCGGATTACATCAATAGAAATTTGCTTACTTGTTAAGGGACACTAAAATTAGACTTTATGAATGTGAAATTCAGCTGCAGTCTATTAGTCTTCAGTCCGGCCACTGAGATACAGCGTTTGACAGTACGTATTCGTATTGCCGTTGTGGCTTGTAAATGGATCATTGCAATGGATTGAAAATATTTTTATACATTTAAATTCCCGAAAGACCCAATTTTTTTTATATGGGTTTGTTCTTGTTGTATGGATAAGAGCGTCTTAGACGCCTAAATTGAATAAATGATTTTGAATTTGAATTTGAATGGACTCCGGGATCCGTGCCATTTTTTTAAGTTAACCGATAAATTTGTTAAGTTACATTACTATGGGGCATTATTTATTAATATAGCATTCTTACATACTTAATGGGGTAACACAGTTTTAAGGAATATACTATTACTAAATAATAGCAAACAGATTGGCACAGGCATTCCGAACGGACCAGTGTCCTCAAGCAGCACTCGCTCACGAGTTGACTCGCGTGCCAGCCATCGTCCTCCTCAACCATTTTTGAGGGAAGAGGGCGACCCAACACACGATGCCACCGCTTGCCAACACATTTTCGTGACCATGTGTGTTCCGAATGCCCACGCAAATCCACTTGCTAATGGGGGAGAAAACTATAATTAAACACTAAAGAACCAACATTACATAATTAGACTGTCAATGTTACTTTGAACAATACTGATAAAATGAATTGTCAGACGCATTTTCTCAGCGGCCGCACTGTAGTTGATGGCCGCATCATCACCGTGACGTTTACTGTTACTCAGTAAGATGCAAGTTTTGAACTATTGTTATCGCTCTCTATTAAGTACGGATTCTACAGATATATAAAAACACCTTACTCGTACAGTGAACGTGAAGCGACAATTCATCGCTCCAGAAATTTGTAGATGAGACGGTGTCTGCTTCATCGTCTCTCTAAAATCTATATTCAATAGTGTTAAAATGTAACATTGTTTTGTAAAGTTTATGATTTCATTCATATCGTTAATAATTTTTGCTGATCGCTTCTGATAAGTTTATATAGGTCCCCACGTGACCGGCGCTGTAGCGAAAATCCTTATTGCACTCAGCGCAGGTCACGCGATGCGTCAGTAATGCCTTACATATTTCACTCGGGTAGTACCCACCGTTGCCATTAAAGATAATTTCTAGATAAAAAAGTTTAAAGATACAATGGCAATCATTTTTAACATCAGACATAATATTATCATGTAATCATCCTACAGAATAGAGGATGGGAAGCAATGTATTCTTTAACCTGGTAATTAATTACATTAATGTATGTTTCCTAACGTATGCTGTTCCTAATACGTATGGCTTCGTGTTTGCCTTTTTAACGATGCCTCTTCTTGGGAGCTAAGAAATATAAGTGAGAGCGCCGGCTGCGAAAATGCCTACCTCATCAGGTACCCCAACAGGCTATCCTTAGATAGTTAACCGACACTTGCACACCTAAAAAAATCAGGTTTGCCAGAGCCGATCCTGCCGGGTCATAGAAATAATGAATATTTTTTGATGTAATTTTTTTGTGAAAATTACTTCTTATGGTACCGAATTAAAGTGATGAGAACCGTTAACCATTATTTAATTATATAAAAAAGTAGGTATGCCATTGTACACAAGTACTTGGCAGACCTCCAAAAATATGCCCATCTGAAACTCTCAACCTCATCATCGAGTACCCTGATGGAACTTACGCCAAATAATAGCCAAGATACCCATAATAATGTATCAAAAGGTCTGCGAGGTCTAAACTTGCCGAAACTTAGTGTTCAAAGCATCTGAAGTTAGTAAACAGCATAATTGAATAAAATTCAGTTGAATTGAATATTATTCAATTCTGGATAACAATTAAAATATACTCACATAACCATCGAAACTTGTTAAATCCAACAGTGTGAATCTTAACACGTTCCATCCAGGCGTAAAAACTTGATTTTCAGGATAATACATCTTGAAACCAGCTACTGTATCATAGTCCTTCTCCGTTTTTCTCTGTGCCACAACTATTATATGATCGAAAGCTGTCACATGGTCCATGAATACGTTCGCTTCGACGATGCCATCTGGTGCCATTTTAAATACGAAAGAAGCTATGCAGCTAGAAAATTCATTTGGTGCCATAAATGCAGTACTTTCAGGATTTGGGCTCTCAATGTTTACTGAAGTGTAGTTATCCAAGTGCCACGGTAAGAAACCAGCGCATAGGTAGTTGTCAGTAGTAAAACGAATTTCAAAGTCCTCCTCGAAGTTGTATGTCATGCATTCTTCAATCTCTTTGTTTGTTTCTGTAGTAGCGTTAGGGTTTTCAGTTGTAATAGCTTCGTTTTCGTCTCTGTATATATCACATTGACGCTCATCAATTCCTGGTGGTATATATCTGAATGAATCTACTAGAACCAGTGAGTCTCCCGATGCCACGCCCATTATAACTATCTGAAAGGTATAATGTGTTTTCTTTAATTTCTTACTTATTGCGTAATAACTTTATTTTGGAGTAAATTCGCGTACTATAAAATTATCTGAATCAGATATTTTTGATCTTGGAAATAATGAAGGGGCTCACAGCGAGCTATCCAGAACTATGAGTTCACAGCTCTGTGGTCTGAGAAGTATGCGAGTGCTTAAATGAATGCACACAACAGCTTTGATATCGGGGCGCAGCAGCGGTCAAATTGAACGCATCTTCTGTCAGAGTTCTATTTTAGTTGACCACATAGTCGCTATTTCTCATTTTATGCAAAAGAAATATCGACCTACTACGAGAAATCCCATTGCTCTATGATTTAAAGGATAACAAATAAGATAGCTTGGAACTTGTGATCAGCAACTAAGATTGCAGATCTGTAGAACTCGATCGCTGTGTACGTGGAACGCAAACTCAGACCTCTTGACCTCTAGCTGTGATCCCAGCGCTTCAAGATATTTTATATAAAAATAGTTAGTAGTAAGCAAACACAGTTTCACAGATAAATGTCAGAATATCTTATAATAATAATTATTTATTCGTAGTAGAATATCAAATTTGGTTAGAAATATTTAGTTTGAATTTAAATTGTTAGAGAATGTTTTATTGTTGTCGATCCTATACAAATTCTCTACCCTTTAAATTATTTATAATTATCAAAATTATAGTTCATATTATGTTTACGTAGAAATCCAAATTCGTATAACGCTTGCGAATGAAATTATAATTTATGGTACCTAGTTGTTTTTCTTGTGAGATTTGTTTGTGAGATTGTCATATAGATCTCTGATTATTTTTCTTGGAAAGTAACTTTGATGTAGGCAAGTAACTTCTTTATTTCCGTACGTAGGTACGTAGTTGTAATGACAATGTAGATTATGTGCCCTTGGTGTTTTAGGTAAGCGAGTGGATTCACAGCTGATTAATAAAAGTGGGTGGGTACTAGCTCACAGTAAATAGAAGTTACTTTCTTAGCAAATATACAACACATAATATATACCACTAGAAGAGACTAGACTCCCGCAACACAGGGAATCCTAGCGTGGGAGCAAGTGTTCATAGTTGTAGTTTAATATTACGATTCATCAATTGAATATGTTTGTACTATAACTAGATGTAACCAAAAAGTTCTGGCGAATAAACGATATTATTATTCTGTTCACATTAAAGTTCAAATTCGTGTAACGTTTGCAAAAGACAGTCCTTAAAGTTAACTTTTGTGTTCAATTGTTTTACGCAAACGTAGTCGTCATGTAACTTAGTGCCCTTTGAACTGATGCAGAATTGCCTACAATGCATTGAATATAATAATCGTATTCTTAGAATGGTCAGTTAGATAGAAGATTATTAAATTAATGAGCGCTCCAGAATTGACACCATTAAAATTCTATATATAGGATAAAGTCTATATATTTATATATAGGATGTGAATTTGCCTTAAATTTATTACCATAGTGGAGTGTGAGAGATTCAGATAGATATATCAATGAGAAAAAATAAACGTTTCTTTGGGTCAATTAAAAATCTATGTTAATACTCGTATTACTTTTAAAACAATCAACTCTAATGAATGGAGAGAATAAAAATAAGCTTTCGTGAAGTACTCCTTCCATTATAATAACATTATATAATCGATTTTTTACGACAGAAAGTTTACAAATGATTATAAATTATAAACACGTTTTCTTTTCACTGTCTTATTTATGGCCCATGAAAGGTTCTGTGCTGAACTTGAATAGTGATAAACGTTTCAACGACTTTCTTATTTTATACAAGTTAATTACGAGCGATTACCCGATGTTCTTCGTTGTCTACTACGATAAATCTGGCAATTGAATACACCATAAAGACAAAAACACAGAAGGAAAGAAAGTAGACTTGGGATTTGACTGTGCTTTATTGATAGATAAACAATATCAAAGCTTCTTTGCTTCGATTGTATGTTAACATAAGCTATATATTAATATATGACAATGATAACCGGAAGCAAATTTATTAAAATTTTAATCAGAAATCCAATAAATGAACATACTCCATACATTTTATTTTTCAATGCATTTGCTCGTATAAGCTCAATCGAACTAACGTTGCCTGTATCGAAATGTAGTTTTATTCATACACACGTGCTTGAAAATTTCCCAGATTTGGTAAATTACCAGCACTTGGACACCAAGGATATTAATTTTTCCTCAACATATTGGTATTCATACCTTTAGAGTAAAATTTATGAAGCACATAATAACATTCATACTGTTGTCTACCATTGTCTTGTATTTTTATGATTCCAGTAAGCACGTTAGTAATCTAAATAACTACTTAATAATATAATAATAATTCCTAAAATTGTTGTCTAGTTGCATGCCTTGGCGTTGTTGTAAATGTAACTGGCAATTGAAATAAATAAATAATAAAAATCATTAATTTTACCGGGCTAGAGTTTCACACCCCCCTCTCCCCCACCCATATCTTCCTGTGGGAGTCATAAGAAGCAGTAAAGAGAAACAAAGCAGAATATTGACAGCATCGCACCAAAGAAGATATTACACTGGGATGACTAAGACGTCTGCCAAGTGTGGGTTTTCAAAATGGGCTTCATGACGTGAATAAATAATTAAAAATGTCAAAATTGTATTGAAAATAATCGTATCTTCCATAGTTGTGCTACGTTTATTTCAATCTCCGTTTAATTAATTAGTCTCACCTACGGCTCGGGTCTCAAAGTCATCATATCTTTGTATTGAATTAAAATTTATTAGTAAACAATCTTTCCACACTAGTGCCTTAATAATTATAATTCATTTACTTACATATCCCTGATGTGTGCCAGTGCCTATGACTGTGGTCCTGAACGTTTGCCATCCGCTGCTGGTACTGGTAGCTATGATAGAGCCGATAACCGCATCATTTCCCCCAGGGATGGATTGCATGGCCAACATTGTCAGATGATTTGTAATCAAATCAGTGTTCGTGAAAACATTAATTTCCACCACACCTCCTGCACTCATTGCGAATTCAAACGACGAGGAACAACTGAGTGTCGACGATGGTGCTATGAAAGACTCGCTGTTAGCATCAAAGCTCTCCATTCCAATCTCTGAGTAGTTTCCTACAGTCCATTTCGTCATTCCTGTACACAAGGCTACATTGTTGCCAAAGAGACTATCATAGTCACTTTCAAACCCATAAACAACACATTCGTCAGCTTTGACGAAATATATGCAAGAGAACAAAAACACAAAAGAAATCAACCTAACGTCAGCCATTTTGGCTTTTGGTGTTGAATACTTCTGTTCGTTTTGGATACTGATTGTGTGCCTATATTTGTTTAGTTGCCATTGATATAAGGATAAGATTACTGTTAATCGAATTGGCTAATCGTTGATAACGTGGATATCTTTTGTTTGAATCAATCGTCTTTTTTTGCAATTGCTTGTCAACTGCTTTTGGTGTTGGTATGATGCAGTAGGCGAGTTTAGTCAATAAAAGAATTGATTGTAGGTACCACATCACATGGACTTGTAGACACAAATTATTATTATACGGATTGGGATCTTGTATTGCACAGCTGTCAAAGTTTCAGTATCGTATTTTTATTTTCCTAGCTTTCTATCTCAACTCCCCATTTGCAATACTACTGTTAGGAGCACAAAAATTTAAGGTTAGGATACTTCTTCTAATTTGTGGCCGGCCCTTCAACGACTAACTGAATAACGTAATATACTAACAAACTAGATATAAGGAGTATATATTTGAAAATATTATGCATGTTCGGAAAAAATTGAGTAAATTTAAATTAAATAGTTACAACCACGATTACAACACTAGGAATAAATATAAAATAGCAGTACCAGGTTTCAGACTAGCAAAGATAAATAAAAGGTCCTTTTTAGGTAATTGTGTGCGGTTTTATAATAAAATTTCCAATCATATTACAATGCTCACAGAAAGAAAATTCAAGTTGCATGTGAAAAATATTTTGATTAAGAAATCATACTACAAAGTTTATGATTACTTAAACGATAAAGATGCTTGGAAAGTTCCGCCTCTGCCAAGCTATCACCTGTCACCTACGTAATTTAAATAAATATTGTAACAATCTCATTATATTGTATATAACACATTGTTAAAAGATGTTTAAAAGAATGGCCTCGAGTTTTTGGCCCGTTCTTCTCGCAGTGGCTCTATAATTTTTTTTGCTGAACGTGGCATTACAATGTAGAATATTTAAATATTAAAATTTGTAATTGACCTTCATAAGAGCGTCGTAGACGCCTTAATTGAATAAATGATTTTGAATTTGAATTTGAATTTTAAGTATGCCAATGTGAGTCCATACATATATATATATTGGTATGGACTCACATTAGCTTTAAATATTTTTTTAACTGCTGAGTGGAAAAAATAGGCTGAATTGTCACTGTTTAACATGTCAAACGTTTATTAATTTAATGTCTTCTTTTAATGTTTGTTATTTAAAATACCTAATAGCAAATACAAATAGCCAGCATAAAAGACATACCGCATACGCATACATGCCGGCATAGAATAATCAGTACTAGTCAGTACTAATATTATAAATGCGAAAGTAACTCTGTCTGTCTGTCTGTCTGTTACGCTTTCACGCCAAAACTACTGGACCGATTTGAATGAAATTTGGTATGGAGATAGTTTGAGACCCGGGAAAAAACATAGGATAGTTTTTATCCGACTGCGCAAAAAGAGGTTAATGTTTTCGCGCGATAACCGACATACGCGCGGGCGGAGCCGCGCCCGGAAAGCTAGTACTTTATATACTTGATTGTGTTTAAAGTTTCCTAATTGAACAATTCCTCTGCCTATAACAGTTGCAGTTCGTGCACTATGCCCATCACCCTAAGACAAAGTTGTGACGTCTCTTTTCATGTCTCTGTAATTTCAGCGGCCCCCATACCCTTCAAACGGAACACAGTAATGTGAACATTACAGCATGGCGGTAGAAATAGCTATGGTAGCAGTACTACTCCGGGTGAACTTGCGAACTTGAAATCTACCATGAAAGTTAACGCTACGAAAACTCTTTGTTTCCAAACACTATTTAACTTTGTTACCACATAATAATACATGTAACATAGTCTACATCATCAGACAAACTTTATACATTTTTACTTTAACTTTAGTACCGAGAAATAAAGTCCGCCTTTTTGGTGTAAGCTGACAATAATCGTAGTATTATGAGCTCATCATCATCATTATAAAATGATTATGTATATAAAGTAATATAACCGCACGTTGTAATTTTCAAACGAAAATATAACAGTTATGGCGTACGGAGCGTTGTTTGAAAGGTAATCCGATGGATTCGGTACGTGTCAGGGACCGGAAGTAGGTGGCGCCGGGCGCGTGACGCCCGCGACAACTTCCGCTTACGGACGTGCTTCGCACTACCCTATATTTTCTCTACAAAATCTAGGCTAAAATCTATGCTTGTAAAGAATATTTTTTATTATATTTTTATACAAACATAACGCCAGACCTCTTTCTTGAATGGTAGGATTTTAGTTACGTTTGTGAACCTCTCTCTTGCTTCATTGACGCTTGTTGGCAGCGGTACGTTTGACCTCCTCCGACTAGTTTGTTGGTCCATTCCAATATGTATCATTTCTGAAAATAATCCTTAACATCACAATGAGTTTCTGCATTGTTAGACGTTTATCTTGAAGATATACCTTACTAAAGGGTAACTTTTCCGACCACTATCTAACAAAGAGGGTGCTCAAGTGAAAAACCCGGCGCGAACGACGTAAGTAAGCAATACGAATAAATAGCCTCATGAATAATGCGTCTGTCTTTGTGAGGAGGCAACCGCATATGAGCGAAAACTTTTTCTAGTTTTTAACGCCTTTGTGCGATAAGAGAATTACTTAGAACAGAATGTCACAGAATATTTCCCCGCGACCGCGCATGTTTGCGCGGGACGAGGTAGCAAAACTCGTAATGTTTTTCAGTGACGACTGAAAAATATTACGACACCTGCACGGTAATTTCATGAAATTACCGTGCAGGTGTCGGATATATATTGTTGCAGAGGGTCCTTTAACTGCTTGAGTGTACCTGGAACTTGTAACTCTGGAAGTTGGTCTTCTTCACGACGCATGTCTTTGTTCACCTTTACTACGTAACCTAATTTGATGATATACCACTTAGTTACTTAGACTTTTTTAAGTGTTTTATTATAATATTATTTAATGTTTTCTTAAAATACTTTTAAAAATATTTGTTATTATTAATGTACTTCTGAGTACATAACTAAAAATACCTAAAATCTCAATTCTTAGATTCTTTTTATTGATATTCATATACATATTCATTTATTTCATAACTGATATAGTTACATGTCATAGTGATAATAAATGAATACGTTACATAATTACAATACATGTAAAATATCTCGTAAATTATATCTGTACAATAGGTACCGAATATAAAATAACAGGTATAAAAGCAGGCAGGGATTTTTGACGGAGCGGTGGTTATAATAACTATATTGTCATAAAAACTTACGTGAGTTGTCATGATTATTAATTAAATATACCGGCTAGCACTCACGGTGTTTAGTCGAAATCTCCGACCGGTGTTCGAACAGTAAAGATGTTCATTCTCAAGGAATGCGGGCAGCCTCGAGGGCTGCTTGACGCGCACTGCGGGCGGCTGCTCGCAACGCCCTCTCCGAAACTTGAGGAACGGCGGGCAGCAATGGAGTCGCAGGCAGGGTAGGGGCGCGTGCGTCACTGTCACTGTCTTCACTGCACTCGTCAAAAGTATGTGTAGGGTCTTCGCACACTATTGCAACCACGTCCGATTCGCGGGTAAACGGTTTAGCACTGGTCGAGGCACAATTAAGCACTGGTTTCCACGCAGATGGTAAAGTCCAGCCACCATCCCTATTAAAATTTGGATGACGATTTATTTCAATGGCCTCACGTACTTTCCGCGGCACGAAATACTTCTCTCTCGCTAGTACGGATGCCTTATCAAACCGTATGAAATGTTTCGCATCTGTGATGAGGGCGTGCTCGGCTATTGCGGATTTTTCAACTTCAAGATTCTTAATGCACCTGACGTGCTCCGTCAACCTTGTTGCAATGTTTCGTCGTGTTTCTCCAATATAGGACTTACCACAATCACACGGTACTTTATATACCCCGGGCCCGGCAAGTGGTTCACTGTCCTTCGGTGATCGCAGCATCTGTCGGAGTTGACCTTGTGATCGGAAGATCGCCTTAATTGAGTATCTCCGTTTCATCAGGTATCCGATTTTATCCGTTATTCCTTTGATGTACGGTAGATACACCGGCGATCTGTTTACAGTGGTAGGTCGCATGCGTTCAGTTCCACTCACAAGTCGAGAACATTGGCGCCAATTGTAACCGTTATCCTCAAGGACCCTTCGGACGTGTTCCAGTTCGGCATCAACTAACTGAGGGTCACATAAGCTTAACGCACGGTTGATTAGCGCTCTTGGTACCGAAGATAAATGGCATGGGTGATGATGGGAGTCAGCTCGTAGGTACTGGTCTGTGTGTGTTGGTTTTCTATGCACAGTATGAGTCAAAGTACCGTCAGGTCTTCGTATCACTTTGACGTCCAGAAACGCTAGCACTCCCTCTTTTTCTTCCTCAATGGTAAACGATATCTTCGGGTGTACCGTGTTCAAATGCGACCAGAACTGACTAAGAACATCTCCAGAAATTACAGCAAATACGTCGTCAACATACCGCCACCAGAATCGTGGTTTAGCGACGGCTGTTGATAATGCTGTATTCTCAAACCATTCCATAAAGATATTTGCCGCTACTGGAGCTATTGGTGATCCCATCGCTACTCCATCAACTTGCAGGTAATGGTCTCCACGCCACATGAAATAGCCACTTTTTAGACAGAACTTCATCAAATCAATGTGAACAGTGGGAAAATTTATTTCCTGTATCATTTTAGATATGATAGTGATCGTGTCCTCCACTGGTACGTTGGTAACGTCAATTCTTTGTTTACCAACGTACCAGTGGAGGACACGATCACTATCATATCACGATTGAACACGGTACACCCGAAGATATCGTTTACCATTGAGGAAGAAAAAGAGGGAGTGCTAGCGTTTCTGGACGTCAAAGTGATACGAAGACCTGACGGTACTTTGACTCATACTGTGCATAGAAAACCAACACACACAGACCAGTACCTACGAGCTGACTCCCATCATCACCCATGCCATTTATCTTCGGTACCAAGAGCGCTAATCAACCGTGCGTTAAGCTTATGTGACCCTCAGTTAGTTGATGCCGAACTGGAACACGTCCGAAGGGTCCTTGAGGATAACGGTTACAATTGGCGCCAATGTTCTCGACTTGTGAGTGGAACTGAACGCATGCGACCTACCACTGTAAACAGATCGCCGGTGTATCTACCGTACATCAAAGGAATAACGGATAAAATCGGATACCTGATGAAACGGAGATACTCAATTAAGGCGATCTTCCGATCACAAGGTCAACTCCGACAGATGCTGCGATCACCGAAGGACAGTGAACCACTTGCCGGGCCCGGGGTATATAAAGTACCGTGTGATTGTGGTAAGTCCTATATTGGAGAAACACGACGAAACATTGCAACAAGGTTGACGGAGCACGTCAGGTGCATTAAGAATCTTGAAGTTGAAAAATCCGCAATAGCCGAGCACGCCCTCATCACAGATGCGAAACATTTCATACGGTTTGATAAGGCATCCGTACTAGCGAGAGAGAAGTATTTCGTGCCGCGGAAAGTACGTGAGGCCATTGAAATAAATCGTCATCCAAATTTTAATAGGGATGGTGGCTGGACTTTACCATCTGCGTGGAAACCAGTGCTTAATTGTGCCTCGACCAGTGCTAAACCGTTTACCCGCGAATCGGACGTGGTTGCAATAGTGTGCGAAGACCCTACACATACTTTTGACGAGTGCAGTGAAGACAGTGACAGTGACGCACGCGCCCCTACCCTGCCTGCGACTCCATTGCTGCCCGCCGTTCCTCAAGTTTCGGAGAGGGCGTTGCGAGCAGCCGCCCGCAGTGCGCGTCAAGCAGCCCTCGAGGCTGCCCGCATTCCTTGAGAATGAACATCTTTACTGTTCGAACACCGGTCGGAGATTTCGACTAAACACCGTGAGTGCTAGCCGGTATATTTAATTTATAATAACTAATAAATAATAACTTTCAAACAATCTCACATGGCAGTTACGGTTCTTATAGCATTCTAAATAAACTCCTTGAGCATTAATTTTTGCGATGTTTGAGGACCTTGAATTTAACTGTCGTCTACCACACCGTCCTCAATCGCTGTTCTGTTTAAGAAATGCAAAGAATTGGACCACGAGACAAATACACGTGATCAGGTAATCGCGAGCTGGAATTTGGATTAGATATTATTTTTTTCTTAATCTAGTTGGCAATTCATATGGACCGTGATCCTTAATTATTATACACGATTACCTAAATACACGAATGATCTTGATCATGATTCTTGATATTAATATCTTGATCACGATTTGGATAAAAGTGTTGTGGATGCTTGTGAATCAATATCAACACACTATGTCATACAAACGCTTGAAATGAAGTCATAAGTGCTCGAGTAATTAATGATTTTATTTTTCTTTGCAGCCAATAGAATAATAACGCATTTTATATATGTAGTTAACTTTAACGACGCTTAAAACACTTTTCTATGATGGCGATCATTAGCGGTTAACTAAAACGTCGCCGTGATAATGTCGTAAAAATCAATTTTGCAACAAATATACCCAATTTTATCCATTAATGTTCTTTTAATAATTGTTTTATTGCTGATATGCCTGACCACAATGTCACCTAATAGCAAGTCATGTGTTCAATAAATATGCTTAACTTATTCCAACATTTGGATTACTGAAAGATCTCTGGGCGTATTCCAGCAGCTGGCTGGAACACGCTGCTAGGTATTTGGCGACATATTTCTTCATTGTTGATGGTAGCTGGCCGGGCCGCCGGTTTCAAGAATTGCTTTTTGTTAGTTGGTTCAAGACTTTGATCATATATTTATTGTATATTATATAAGATTTAAAGGTCAACGCTTTAAGAGTGATAATATAAATAATATTATGGGTAATAGCGAACGTGGAAATGTCTGATCACCATAAAAAAAAAACGTCGCCCGTAACGTGAGCCCCAGGGATTTCAATATTTTTTCTTATATTTTGACAAGCGTTTGTCTGCCGTCTCACTTTGTGGTGACACGACTGACGTGAGACGTAAGGACAGCTGTTTTTGCCAGTTTCTAGGATATGTTTTTTAACAGCTTTAACTACATCATCACTGGGTGAGATTATGGTCAAAGGCTTGCTGATGTTCTCGTCTGAAAAGACAACATTGTGTAGGCGGTCCGGGTCGGTACAGTTTGATTATATCTTAACTCATACTAAGTTCATTATTTTTTGCACACTACTGTATCCCTCACTAACTTCTTTATCTCTCATGCATATTCTTGGGTCGCGTATAAACTCATCACTTCAAATCAAAAAAGATTGATTATTCCGACATGAAAAACTGACTATTCGCTAAAATTTCTCCGCTGTCAGTCCCAACCAAGCCTTACCTATCACACGGATGTTTCGTCTTACTGATGACCTTCCGTTCTCCAGATTCGGCGCAGACTTAAACTCTCATTCTCCTAACGTTTGATAGTTTATTTCCAACCTCTCCCGGACACCTTAACGTTAGATAATATTTCTTATGAATTGTGTTCTGTTTGTTGGGACCGATTTTATTAGAGCTATAAAATGTGAGCGTTTGTTGTGATGACGTAGGGCTATAGGTTTTGTTTATCGTTCGATTGTGTACTTTGGGTTTAGGTTTATTGAGGAGATTCAGCAACCGCGAAGGCGTTTAGGATAATAGGCGTTTTGTTAAGGGTCGGTGAGGGAGTTAAATGCTTGGAGAAAAGGGTTATGAAATTACGAGGAGTTAAGATTATTAGTTTTTTATAGGCATTTGATCATCTTGTTTAATTTTCCATTAATTGAAATATTCGTTTAGGATAAAATTAACATATTTAATTCTGTAGCTGTTGCTGCCCCGTGTGGTGCAGGGCTAGAGGTATTCCTCCCATATCTTCCACTGAGTGTAGTAAGAGGTGACTAAAGAAAAATACAGCAGGACGGTTAGTTATACCAGCGTTTCCCAAGCTGCCTGCCAAGCGTGGGAATTAAGGCAAGTGGAATAAGTTGAATAGGCTATGTTTAGCAGTGGACGATTCGGCTGATACAGTACAGTACAAGCTGCTGCTTCAGGAGTAAAGTATCAAAAAAAATACCCGGTGTGGTAACGTGAGCACTGGAGACTTCTTTATTTTTGGTGATCTCTTTAACTGTGGTCATACCTGGTTGATGCTGCAGAGGACGATGTGAAAGCTCCAAAATATACAATGCCCTTGAAATCTCCTCCTTGTGTCATAATCCTCAAAGCTGAGGGTCATGATACCTCGTGGAAATCATCTTTTTCTTGACAATTTGTCGCCACGCCTATCTTTGGCGATGTGAATAGCGTCATGGACACTGTTGTAAAGGGTAAAGCGGATTTGGTCTGCCCAGTGCGCATCGCTTGAGACTGCGACCTCTTGGGCGTTTCCCCTCTATCTTCCCATTTTGAAACCACCACTTTGCCATAGGAACCACCCCCGGTTAAATCTGTAACAGGGCATCTTGTAAGAAAATAAAGAAGACTTGTAAGAAAACATTGAAGTAGCAGTGTCTGCATACAATTGATCAGTTTATTCAATCACCATAAAAACGTCACCAGTAACGTGGGCCATGGAGTTTTACGAGCGAACGAACGGCTAATGTTACTCCGTCAATACCATAAATTTAATTTTAGTATAGGTGAGTCCCTAGACATATTAAAATGTAAATCACACGGCCGATTTAATTTCAGGCTTGGAGAAGCTTAACATTCTGATGCAAAGAGTAAACGGCAGCGGAATGCAATTGTTGATTTTTTATAACATAACATTGTAAGAAAAAAAAACCGACTTATACAAACAGAAAATATTCACAAACAAAAAATGCACTAAAAAGTAAATAAACCAAACCATCGTATACAGTTTTTTTTTAATTTTAATAATTATATTTTAATTAAATAGTTAAGCATTATAACTGAAATACCACTAGTGTCAGATCTCACTCAAATTTATATTTAATAGAAGATAGTGAAATACTTATCTATTAAAAATCATCAATATCGGTACACATTAAATTAATATTTTAGACAAATACTTAAAACAAATTATTGTACATATGTTCTAATGATGATTTTTACACAGTACTTTAAACATGCTTACACTTTCACTCTTACACATTACAATAATAAAAACTGGAAAAGATATTAGTAAGTATCACTTATATAGTAGCGGTTCGCAGTATCATTCTACTGTCTGTATACATACATGTTTTATTTTATTATATATAGGTAACCAAATTATCTTGTTTCATACCATGTCATGTTCACAAGGAAGAGACTGAACCTGACAACACAGGTCATCCTAGTGTGAGGTTTCAGTGAACTACGAGTATGTTGTAAATTATCTTATACCTACAAACTGACAATTGTAAATATTAGCTCATGTTTTGAAGATAAATATATATTATTATTATTATTACTTTAAAATTTTCTTAAGATATTTGTTATTATTAAATATCTTTCACTTTTTCACATCAAACTGAACGCCGTAGAACAAAGGTCCTATATTGGGAAGGGAAGTGATGTTGGGGTGGATTTGCCATAGACCCTACGTTTAGAAGGCGTCTTCAGGATCGCAGTGTAAGATGGTAGTTTATCAGAAGACGCTGCTGCCGAACTCCTAGTCCAATGTCTTAGCTTGATAGACACGCAACAATTAAACATCTGTTAACTGATCCGCCTGGTTCTGCGGTATTCCAGGATAACTGAACTAAAAGGATATTTGGGGGTTTCCCCCCAGTGACTTACAACTTCCTATATAGCCACCCCAAGCCTCGCTTGCTGAACTGAATCTCATACTGAGCACACTGTTCGCAAACAGTCCGAACGCATCGGTTTCTGATCGGTACTCAATACGTAGTTCCATCTAGTCAGGGCTAGTCCTGTATGCACTGAGAATAACACAAGCTCACACTCAATACGTGGTACCACCATCTAGTCAGGGCTAGTCCTGTCTGCACTGAGTATAACACAAGCTGACTCACCGAGCTGCTGCTCCGGAGACGTCCCGTCAAGCAATGCCGAGATGGCGGCGCGCACGCTCGCTCGCTCGCCCCGTTGTCGCGTGATGTCTGGCGCGACTTTAGCAAGCATACCTACTAAGGTATATTTCTCTTCGCGCTCGCGACACTAAGTAAGCACCCACCAGAAGAGCTACCTGATTATTACCCTGCCTCTGATGATTAAATATATTACAATAATTTTGCAGCGCTCGTAGAGAAGCTTGCCAACTCGTTCTTAACTGATCAATTATGCAACTTCTGTTACGGCCATTACTTGGGTGAACTGCTAGAAGCATTTTCTACTGAGTGATTCCGTGCCTCGGAGAGTACGTTAGGCCGTTGCTCTTGGTTGTTGTCTATGGATGCTAGTCGTTTTAGCACGGTGGTTAGGGCATTTTCGGAATGTTCGCCTGGCTAGCTACCACTCTCAAGTAGATAATCTGAACCAAAGTAACCAATAAGTGTGTTTTGCAGGTGTCCTTCAGAACCAGTAATTGTAGATCAGCCAGAACAACATCTTCGACTGCATCATCACTCAGATGAGTTTATCATCAGTACTAATATTATAAATGCGAAATTAACTCTGTCTGTCTGTCTGTCTGTTACGCTTTCACGCCAATACTACTGAACCGATTTGAATGAAATTTGGTATGGAAATAGTTTGAGACCCGAGAAAAACATAGGATAGTTTTTACCCAACTGCGCAAAAAGAGGTTAATGTTTTTGCGCGATAAACGACATACGCGTGGGCGGAGCCGCGCCCGGAAAGCTAGTCAGTATTAAAAATATATTGAAGAATTGGCTTCTTATAAAGGTCATCTGATGAAATCTAGTAAGAACGCCACATCTCATGATTAAGACCACCGTCAGTAGAACTAGTTGGGCCGGGGGCGACGCGGTAACTGGCTCCAAACAAATTGCACGAAATTGCTGACCCTCCAGGTATATTCAGCTGCAGTGGGATTGACCGCTTTTCAACGGCTTTAGGACAGTATTGATAGGCTTACTCCAAGAGATTTATCCCACACACACGTAGCAGAAAATGTTATGCTTCTTTAAGGTTTCAACATTTTATATTAGGTAGAATTTATAAAACTCATTTATAGCTTCGGCACTGTTCCAGATTCTGGACGGCTGCTGAAAATGTATTTGTCGGAAAAAAATCTAGACTAGAACTGCAAGTGACAAAACGCTGAAGTACTTTTTTTTATTCCGAATAGGCAAGCATCTGAAGCGGTCGATGGTGGAGCATGTTTGCCATGCTGGAAGATACATGTTCAGTCTATACTTGAAAACTTCCAAATTGTAGCTGCCAGGGAACAAAGACGCTGGGAGGGTGTTCCATTCCTTCGTTTTTTGATGTGTTCTTGTATGTATATTTTTTAATGATAAATTTCAAAAGGGTTATTCATGCATCGCGATAGTGTGAACCTGTTAAAATTGTTTTTTTTTTTAATTGGGTCATAGCTGACATAAACAAACAGTCAGAGGCATTCTGGCAGAAACGGACGAATCACAAGTACGAGCTGACGTACGAGAAAATACTTAGTATGAATGGGGTTGATTACTGAAGACGTTTTCGCAGAAGGCGCTGTGTTTATTACATGTCAGAAATTTTGTATACTGGCCTGGCTTTTTCTGCATTTACGAGATTTATAGTTTAAAACAACAGTTTTAAAATTTTCCAATGGATTCTATCTGGCATATATTCTGCTGTTCTAGTTAAGAAGTTTCACTGCATTCATTATTTTCCTTGTTTGAAACGTTTGCATGATTAAAATTAAAAACAGTCTAGTTAATTACAGAAAAAATTAAGATTAGTTTATAAGCTAGAATTCTGATAAGTAATTAGAATGTGTTTGTTACTTATCAAAATTCTAGCTGTTGGCATTTAGCCAACATCTTTATTTTAACTGAAACTATAATATACAATTATTATTGAAGAAAATATAAAAATCAAATCACATCCAACGGAAGTATCTGCGATAACATACATAAACAAATATGCTAAGAGTCGAATTGAGAACCTGATGCTTTTCTGAAGTAGGTTAAAAATGAGTATATATTTTATAATATCTTCCTGATGTTTATTATCTGTTTGATATATAATTGGATTTAAAAATGCTCACATTGCAACTTATCAATAAACATAACGTAATCTGCACTGATTTGTTAAGGCTCTAGTGAATAAATGAAAATTACTGCGTAGAATCCATTTTTTTATATTATCAAAGTTGTTATTATTCATAATTCTATATCATATGTATTGCTTACTGCAACATCATGAAATTTTTTTGCAATAACAAAATATGATTATTACAAATGAGTTAAATCATACCAAATTCACGTTCCTTCGAATGTAAGAGCCTTAATTAAATTGGCTGAATTATCGACGTTATCTTGACCTTACACAGGTTTTTATCTTTCATCGATTCAATTTCTAAGAAAATTAGATTATGAGATATGGAGATATGAGGAGTGACCATGCGTCTCAGTTTTGTAATAAAATAAGAATTCTCGGAATAATATCAAACTTTAACAATAATAATATAACTCCTGCTTATCTGTGCTTATCAATCTACTAACTTTGGTATAAAGTCTTGTATTAAAAAACATACATGGATAAAACTCTAGTGATTCTATTACAAAATTACTATGAGAGGAAAAAAATTATGTGCGAGATTCAAACCCGCACCATCCACCCCTATAGCTGGTGTATAAACTAACCGCTAAGCCAATGACATAATGACGCGTGACTGTAATTTGTCCTTTCGTTCTTTACCATCGTATGGGGATGGAGCGACATCTTTAGTTTAACTTTACTTGTACCACAAACAAGGCTAAGTTTTGCAATCAGTTTTAAACTTGTTAACGAATCATCGTTAACTATAATTTTAATATCTTTTATTTTTACAATGATACATGGTCCGCGGATTACATTACAAAATTACAACGAGAAGAACATTTATTATTAATATATTTATAATTATGTGCGGGATTCGAACCCGCGCCGCGCCATCCGGGAATGATAACCGGGATATGCTCTAACCGCTTACTTACTTACTTTTGTTCTTAGCCATCATATGGGAAGTATCTAGTATTTCTAAATTTTTAAGTGATTTTGTTGATAAATCCATTGGTTTCTTAAGGACAGTATAACTTTTCCTTCATCCATCATAGGAAATTAATTATGAAGATATTGCATGTTATATTTTTTATACCTGATGGGCAAGCCTTGGACCACTACCCCCATCTTCAGGGACTCATTCTTTGGATTATTAAAAATATAATTATAGATATATGCTATGTATATTATTATACGTTTCAGCAACCAATTAGTGCTAGAGACTGTCATAAGATTCAAGACTATTTTTATACAATGAATAGAATACTGTAACACTGCTAAATGTTGCCTAATATCACAAACCGATATTTACGCGATAACACGAACCCATTTATTTAAATTATTATTGCAAATTAGTAATACTACTATAATTAAAGTCCACTCTGTAAGAGATCTGGGTATTATATTGGATTCAAAACTGACTCTGTTAGAACACCTACGGTCTTTTTAGCGACACTGATTGTTAGATTGGTATTGTTGAGTTGTTTTCTAGCTGGGGTCGTTTCGTGTATCAAAAAATGTATTAACCTTGTTATTGCTTGGCTTTCAAAATGCTTAGGGGTAAATGTTACTTGCTCAGTGCTTTGAAGCTGAATATCTAACATTGAGGTGGAAGTTGGAACCCACTAAGAAGAACTTACCTAGTCTTGATATAGAGATCTTAAAACATATACTTATTAGCAGATTTTTCTATTTTCATCATAGGTATATATTTTACTATTAGGACACTGAGAGCGAATACTTTCTCTTCTTCGCTCCAATATTCATTACGCTTTTTTCCATTTTATTCGCTACGGTAACACATATTTTCACTTTTTATCAATAAAACTTGCAATCTGCATATTAAATCGCGGGAAAACTGACTGATATAGATTAGAAAAAGTTAAAAACACATCTTTTTAGTACTCCAGCGTAAGATAGATGGCGCTATATTAAATAATTCATCCGATTTTCAGTTAAATGAACGCAGAAATATTTTATCTTTGGACGAAAATTTAAAACTCTAAAACCCGAGACTTTCACCTTCTAGTCTAAAATCGCGATAGTAATAAGATAAGGTTTAAGTCTAATGTCTTGTTTTGGATCAGAACTTCGTATTGTACTACACTTGTGTGCAAAGCGTTTTAGAGTATGCTTGTAGCATCTGGTCACCATGCTATATTGAACATTACATACAACAAATTTACGAAAGGAAAACTTTAAGTAGTGAAGCGCTCGTAGAGAAGTTTGCTTAGCCAATCTGAATCGATCAGCAAAGTTAAGCAACGTCCGCCTTGGTCATGACTTGGATGGGTGACCGCTGGTTGGACATTACTACTGAAGGCTTCCGTGCTTCGGAGGGCACGTTAAGCCGTCAGTCCCGGTTGTTGTCTTAGGATGGCAGTCGTTACAACATGGTGGTAGGGCATTTTGCGAATGCCCGCCTGGCTAGCTACCACCCTCAAGTTGAAAATCTGTCACCATGCACCTAACGGTGTGTTCCAGCAGCTGTCCTTGAGAACCAGTAATTCTAGGTAAGCCTGAACAACATCTTCGACCACATCATCACTTACCATCAGATGAAATAGTGGGCAAAGGCTATAGCAGGTTATCAGGCATAAAAAAAGTCATGTGCGGGATTCAAACCCGCGTATTTTACTACATTGAACATATTGAAAGAATTATAAAAGAAGTTGTTTTATTTTTTAAGTTTTAGAGACTAATAAATTTCGGATTTAGCATTTCGGAATGAAGCTCTTAGAGCAAAGACGTAAGCAGTATCATATATACTCGTATTAAGCGTAAACTGTAAACTCTTATAAAAAATAATATATTAAGATATTTTAAAAGGTAAAACGGACTGCTCTGAACTCTTATCCTATTTAGCATTCCAAGTACCTCCCCTCAACATATGCAGTCACTGGTCGTCCCACTTGTCAGCAAAATCTATGCTCAGAATTCAGTATTATGACGCGCAGCTTGAACTTATATTAAACATTATTCTAGCCTGGACAAATGTTATTACTCTAAAGCTGTAATTTAATCTAATATCACCCAATATTACCATGTTTTGGATACATTTTAAGCATCCACAGCAACCACCACCTCCCTCCCCCTTCTCTTCACATACAAATACACCCTTAAATACATATTTCATATATACACACACAAATACAGATACAAGTTTTTACATACACAATCTTCTAGCATTATCGCTACAAATGTGTATGTTTTGACTTTGTGTATTCTCATGTACCTACCTACCTAATTAATTTCTCTGTTAGTGTGTATTTTTAGTAATTTGTGTAATCATATTAAGTTAAGTGTAATCCTATCTTGGCCATATGTTAAGTTTTTAATATGCATATATTCTGTAAACTCTTATAAAAAATAAACTGCTTGCTTATGAGATAAAACGATATATATATTATAATAATTATAACAAAATGTAATAATAATTATAGTAATTATAAAAAAATATTATAATAAAATATGATAAGAAGTGAAATTGTATTCAAATATTTTTTTGGAATTCGTCTTCATACTTCTTATATAATGAATATTCACATCCAAATTTTGCTAAAACGTGACCATTGTTGAACATCTGTAATCGGACGAGCGCAACGATGTAAAATTTATTATTTTCGCATATTTTGGACTAAGATTTGTCGTGTCCGAACGTCACAAAGTGATTGATAGTGAATTTTATTTATTTATAAAATTACACATGAAAGTTTGATTAGATTTTAATTCTGATCTGAATCGGGCCCCTTGCGTTGGACACGGTAGTTAAACAGTTTAACTAAGTACAGTGACGTGCTGTACTTAGTTAAACTGTTTTTCGGTCAAGCACATGACTTGACCGAAGACTGATTTCATCTTAAATTTACAAATTATTGGAGTATAAAATGTTTTGGGGGCGGGAATTGAACCCGCGACCTTCCGATTTCGCTGATTTCATCTCTCTCTACAACTCGCCAAGATTGTTCTTCCTTCCAGAAAAATCGATGGCTTGGTAGCATCATATGCATCCGAATTCGGGCATTCAAAAACGTAATTCAATGTTGTGAATTTAATTATACAATTCAATCTGTGATACGCAAGGATTAAATAAAATTCTTATAATATTACAATGAAGTGTTTGTCAAGTCAGGTACTTCCTATAAAATTGCAAAAAAAATATAAATCACATTGAAACATAATACAACACTCACTAAAATAAAACGCTCTCGGCTGGTGGCCTTGAGTACATGTTAATTATTACAATCAGAGAAATGATAACAAATTCCTTGCACTTAAAAATATGTATGTACCTATACTTCATAATTGTCACTATTCACTCTTTGTCAGTTTAATACACTTGGCTTCAGTAGTTGAAATTTTTATTATATCTGATAGGCTAGCTTCTGACCACTATCTCACCTGATGGCAAGTGATGATGTGGTTGAAGATGTTGTTCAGGCTAACCTTGAATTACAGGATCTTAAAGGCAGCTGCAAGAACACAGCGTTAGGAGCTTGCTGACAGATTTTCTAGTTGAGGGTGGTAGCTGGCCAAGCGGGCATTCGCAAAATGCCCTACCACCATGCTATATTGATTGCACTCGTCATACAACAACCGGGACCGACGGCTTGACCTCCGAAGCGCAGAAGCCCTTAGTAGTATCTCACTGGCGGTCACTCATCCAAGTCGTGACCACGGCGGAAATTACTTAACTTAGCTTATCGGTTTAGAATGGCTAAGCAAAATACGCTACGAGTGCTTCAAAATTGGGCCTACTACTGAGACCAAGAGACTACACCTTTAATCACATCTATTTGAAAAGAGCTAGTTTTTTCTTCCGTAAACAGGGACTACAATAACTTTTTAATCCCTTAGGGACTAAAAATAATTTGAATTTAATATATGGATATTTATAGTAAAAGTTCCTATCACCAAACAGATCAATCACAAATATTGTATGAAGAAGTTTTAATTAAACCTAAAAAAACAAAAGTATTAGCTGCAACACAAAGTACAGCAACTTTTTAAATTAAACATTTTTGCAACCTCAAAAATAATATAGTTTATCAAAAACTACATCTTAAGACGACGTTTTCTGGGACTATTTCTAATCCTCAAGCTGTAAATAAATCGATAACTGTAACGGACGGTAGTGGTAAAATTTTTACGATGCACTTCCATAATTGATCGAATATAAACATAAGATTAGATTCTATTACTTTGCTGTCTTATTTTTCCTAATTATATCTAAATAAATAAACGTTCTATCCTTATTCATACGTTGCACATACTTATTTTCTCATAGAGGGTGACAAAAGTGGAGTGAATATTCTTTACTGAGCAATAGTTGTGGAAGTTGACGTGTTTGGTTTTAGAAATATTAGCGCGTAAATTGATTCGTTCTAACCAATTAACTATTGAATCTGCCGTATCGTTAAGTAATTGGTTGTGATCAAATAAAGGTTGCTGTTTTTCTTGAGCCACAATGACAGAAAAGTCATCGGCGAATAGTACACATTCATGGTTGATTGAGGACGGAAGATCATTAATGTATAATAAAAACAACATAGTTATTAGCTTGGTATGATGATCGATGTGATGTAATTACGTGTTCGTTGTCAAGAGAAGTTATCTCCACGCATTGAGTTATGTCTGATAAATAACTTTTGAAGGCATTTAGAGTGCAAAAATGATGTGTCCGAGTGATAAATAAGGCATGGTGTACGGACAGTTGTAGACATTAATTTAGGCTTTAGAGGTTTATATAGCGCGTACTTTTCCATACAAGAAGAAAAAGCTGTTTAAAATAACTTTAAAGTTAGAAGAAACTTTAAAGTTTTAAAGAAAACAGAATATGCTACTCATTATTATCGGCTCAGTGGCATTGGCTATGGACTGCCGCGCAGCAGGTCCATGGTTCGTATCTCGCCTCGGGTATAAGTTTCAAATGCATGGTGGAAGAGCATTTTGCGAATGCCCATCTGGCCAGCGACCACCCTCAAGTAGAAAAGCTACTACTTCACAAAAGAAAAAACATGTTAAACAGTTTTATTAATTAAATTGTTATGGCGACTTTTGAAGACGTTAAAAAAAAAACAGTATTCTATGAATTAATCAACCGTTTGGATTTTTCCACATAGAATGCACGGCTTAAAGCATATCTTGTGATAAACACACCCAGGCGATACTTATCTATTCTTCTAATTAATCATTCGCAATCGTAACATCTCAATAATTGCATTTCTTGATATCTACATGGTAGTGAACTCATAAATATGTAGATACCTATATATATCACTGTTAGATTTCAAGATAAGTGTTAATGTATATTTCTTGTTTAATGCTTATCTATAAGCGCTACTACAGTAGCGCATTATTACTTATCTGTATTTAAATTTTCTTATATCTAATGTACCTTATCTGCAATTTTTTTTTAATAATTCAGTAAGCCATTGAAAATTATATACCGTCAACAAAATTACCTGCCTCATATATCTAAAAGCACAGTGCAGAACATAACCTGCCATATATTTACAAACATAGATTTATTGCTTGTTACGTAGTATATTATAATAATCAATTGATATAAGACTAGTGTCAAATGATTTTTCAATTCCTAAATAATGATATTTTTATAAATACATATTGAATTGATTATATTTCTTACGGTTAATAAAATATAAACGTAATTTTAATTTTAATTTTACGGTTTCAGGGGTACGTACACGATAGAATTTTGTGCATTGGTGTTCAATAACTTTATCAAGTTAATATGAGCAGTATTATAAACACGCGAATACCATGATCATGTACTTAGAATAGTAACCAAACCATAGGCGTGAGTGTCCACTTTGACAATAATTCTTTTTTTTATTATTCTAAGGGCCTGTTTCAGAATTTTCGACTAAGTTCCGGTTTTACTACCCAAAACATATTTAATAAATAAAACACTATCTTTGCGTTTCACAGTCATCGATTTAGCCTATCCATCGGTTAAAGCTTGAAACGCGCTGCATGTCAACTGTCATTTTTAACATTCAGTTATTTTATGTGTTGCTCATAGCAACCCGAAACTTTATTAGGACATTCTGAAACGGGCGCTAAGAAAATTAACAGCTGGTTACAATAATATTTATGAAACATAAAATAAAAAGCCAAATATAAGATTATGTTAGGCCCGTAATACACGATCATACCTATATATATATATATATATATATATTTTTTTTTTATGCCTGATAGGTTAGCCTTTGACCACTATCTCACCTGATCGTAAGTGATGATGTGGTCGAGGATGTTATTCAGACTAACCTAGAGTTACTGGCTCTCAAGGACAGCTGCCGGAACACACCGTTAGGTGCTTGGCGACAGATTTTCAACTTGAGGGTGGTAGCTAGCCAGGCGGGCATTTGCAAAGTGCCCTACCACCATGCTGTAACGACTGCTATCCTAAGACAACAACCGGGACCGACGGCTTAACGTGCCCTCCGAAGCACGGAAGCGCTCAGTAGTAATGCCCAACCAGCGGTCACCCATCCAAGTCGTGACTGCGGCGGACGTTGCTTAACTTTGCTGATCGATTCAGAATGGCTAAGCAAACTTGGCTACGAGCGCTTCAAAAATATATGTCGTGTAACGTATGTATATTCGATAATTTGACTTCGTTTGATTGTCGCCATGATTATACTATAAACCAGATCTGTTGTAAATGGATATGATAATATATATATATATATATATTGTTTAGTTCTCTATATATATGACAATGTTATACTGGCGTTTATTAATATATGTATAGGTATATAGTTAGTATATAGTTTTGGGGGTCAGCGGGGTATATAGAAACACATTATTACTTAACACTGATTTATAATTTAGTGAATATATTATAAATTGCTCTAACAGCAACATTTTTCTTAGCAGGACCGTTCATCGAAAGCCGCCACACGAGTATTGCAAATTTGCAATACTCGTGTAATAACGCTAAGATGGCCGTTGGCGGCCATCTTAGCGTTACATGACACATCACGATGGCACCACTTAGTACTTCCGTAGTCAACTGCGCTTCTTTTAAGACTACATTTACAATAAATAAATACATGCTATAGTGTATTCATGAAATTAAATAAGTGACCTAACAATAGTAAGTAGACACATTACAATAGTAACGAGAACACCGTGTTGCGAATAATAATTATTGTTAAGTACACCACAGAAGCCGTTTCAATTGTAAAGCAAAAGAAAATAGATCAATATATCTATATATGTACTGTCATAATAGCTGCTTGCCTTACTAAGGTAAGTATTTTTCTTTAAACTTGCATTATGCACTAGGAATGTGTAAGAGTGTGGATATGCGTAAATAATGCGTCATAACTCTCAGCAGCCACGCGGACATGTAGGGTCTGAGTTGTGCGTATATTGAGCATTTTAAGTACAGCTTTTTTAATTTTAAGGTTCAATTGAGCAAAACTTTCGTTTATTTCTCTGAACACGCTCAGATCAATGTGGCTTATTCACCTGAGCATGCTCAAGTAGATACAAGGCTGTTGACGCCTTAATTGAGCGTCTTAGATGTACGTGTCTCAATTAATCATTGACCTTTGACTTCCTAATTATTGTTCACCCTGGGAAAGTGGTGCATTAAGATGGAAACTCATGTCAGTGGCGAATAATTACAGAACGATTTTTTGCTTTTGTAGCCAGAGTTGGTAACTATTAATAAGAAGTTTGCGAACATTAAAAAAACACACTAAATTAAACAAATATGTTTACTAGTGATAGAGAAACCTGACTTCGCGTAGCACATGAATATAAGTACGCAAAGTTACACAACCTATCTACAAAATAAAATAAAAAATCTATTTTAAAAGCAAAACGTGTCAGCGTTCTTAAAAAATGAAGAAACTCGATCCACACGAATGAATCAATAAAGCATTTTTAAGATGCTGCAAAGTAATAAGACACGAATTGAAATTTAAAAACAAAGCATGGCCTAAAAAGATACAAAAAAGAAATTCAAATCAGTAAGTATTTTTGCTGCTAAGTAAAATGTCCCTTGATTATCAAAAAAGGAAACACGCACAAATTACAAGTCGGAATGGTCTAAATATTTTGCTCTTAATGATGTAGCGGGGAACGCAGCTTGTTCATCTGTCAATCTAACCGAGATAGCTGCCAGTACGGCTGAGAAAGAACAAATGTTCTTATCTTTCTGTTTCCTGTTTTGTTCTTTTAAATTCATTCCTCATTTTGTTGATGGACGTCTTTGCGATTTTGAATAATGATAATAAGGGAGAAAGTTCTTTATCAAATTCAAGCTCTAGAGATTGAGTATAATCGAAAATGAAAAAATTTTTACAATAACAATGAAGCACAAAACATATTGTTAGGGTTCCGTTCGAGAAAAAGTGGCCACAGTAGGCCTACACCGTGCGCCACCGGCCTCCTTTACTCGTATAATGTATGAAATAAGGAGTCCACATTTTTTTTATAGAATGTGTTATATGGCTCATATAGCTGACTGAGGTTCTAACAAATAATCATGAAAAAAAATACTTAAACAAATAAGAAAAAATATAATAAAAAACTTATATCCAGCAGAATTGGACTCGCCTGACTCGTCTTACGGTTTTAAATACCGGGTGCCTTCTTAACAATTGAGTCAAAAGTCAAAACCAATTTTGGTTTCTATGACGCTCATATAAAGTTTAATTACAAATTTAAATTGCACTGACTAGTTCAACAAAAAAAAAAATGCGAGCAGAACGGGTAAAAAATTTGGGGCCATTCATTTTCAACGTCTTTTAACAATGTGTTATACTCGTACATACAATATAATAAAATTATTACAATGTTTGTTTAAATTATGTAACAATGCAATTTTTTATTTTGCTTTCATATGCAGTCTATGCCAGGTGGATAAGCTACTGCTTTTGCAAACTGTCCTATATCCAAATACATATATCCCAATACATATTACAATTATGACGACTTGTTCCTGAATAAAATACTTCGAGGGAAACTATAGAACACCCACAACACAGGGTATCCTAGTGATGTAATTCAATTTAACCTTCGTATTATATTAGGTATGTATATATACAATTAAGAAAAATTGTACTCACATAATGATGAAATTCCATATTCGTCTCTTATCTGTTTAGCACCATAAACCTTATTATTATGTGTGAAGTTGTCAGCCACAATCTACCAGCTTATAATCCAACCAAATTAAAAAGGTATTTTTTCAAAACTTACTTTTTGGTGCACTTGCAACATAAATATACTAAAAGTAACATGACAAATCCAATAAGGTTATATTATATTGTGCCTTGACCCTCAAACAGCTCTACGAAATTGAAAATTTAACATCCTTTCCGCTTCAGCTATGTCCATAATAATAGTATTTAAAACACTTACGCTATCGTTATAAGATCTTTTTCCAACGTAACGTTCAATCAATAAATTCAATACAATTACTTGTTTAAGTGGCATATCAAATTGTAGCAAATCAGCTTACCAGATAATTGCGGGAAAGTAGGTACCTGATATTATTCCTTATATCTTTGTTAACAACATTTGGCCGCATATTAAGTACATTGTACCTTCAAAATATGTTCACAACCTTTGAATAATGAGTTGCTTTGATTGTTTACAATACACATCCTTAGGGCTATTATTTTACGATGAATGTACACTGTAATGATTTGCTTATTTATTGAAATGATTCTATCAATCATATACTATGGTGATGTTGAATTTTTTTATGAGCTAGGAGAGCAAACTGTCACACAGCTCACCTGGTAGTAAGTGATCATCGTCGCCCACGAACATCCACAACACCAGAGGTCTCGAGGATGCATTGCTGGCCTTTGAAGAGGGAATATGCTCTCGACTCGAAGGCTCCGAAGTCGTATCGGTTGGAATTACTTCACATGGCAACAGGTTCCACATTGTGGCAATGTGAGGCAGAAAATGCCGTGAGAATCGCAATATGGACTTCCAAACGTCGAAATAAAATTGATGAAACATTATACCTTGTTGAGATGTCTGATGGCAAAATTCAGCTAGAGGTATCAAACCAAACCGTTTTACGGAACACTCCCCGTTATAAATACGGTAAAAGATGCAGAGTGATTGAACATCTCTACGCAGTGCCAAAGGGTCGAGCCGATTGGAGAGGGCCTGATCATCAACGATTCGAGTCACTCTGTGTTGAATGTGCTCAAATAGAGGAAGTTGGTTCTGGGGAGCCTCCGCCCAGAGGTGAGAGCAGTAGTCCATGTGAGGCCGAACCTGATAAAACTGCAGGCGCTACGCCTTCGTGAAGTAGGTACCGTATCGCCTTTCCGAGCACATCAAGCTACTCGTAAAATGGAGGGTCACGACAAAGAACTTAGAATAAACCGTGCTCCTTGTTAAGTCTCATAATATGTGCCTGTAATTTTACTGCCTCTCAAGAACTGCTGCCGAAATACTTATTTATTTATTTATTTATTTTATTTATTTATAGAAATACACTTTTGCTGATTAAAAGAAGAGTCGTTGAATGCTTTTCAACGACTCTTCTTTTAATTATTTTCTTATCTTATATTCTCTTTCAGCACGCATATATAATTACAAAAATGATTCTCATATGTTAAACAATGTGAAGATTGTTTACAAAATAACAGGTACTATTCCTCGCCCTAACAATAAAAAAATATCCTTAGTATCTCAACCAAACCACGGCTATAACTCAAAGGCTTTATGCCGAGCAGCAATGTCAATACAGCTGATATATAGTGCGGAAGCGGCCCAATGCTATTCCTTCCTACGGCTAATGTACAGGACAAACGCATTAACACTGCCTATTTGTGTGACAGTGCATAGATAGCGCGCCCGTGGGGCTGACCGTTGGTGTATGCTTAGAGAGAGAAACAGAAAATGGAAAAATGTTTTGGAAGAATACTGGATAATCCGAGAGGATTTCAAGAAATAAAGAGGATTTTTGTATTACTCCCCCTCTAAAGGCTTATTTTATTCATTGTGCAAGCACTTATAAGGACTATTTTGATGTTTGAATTTAGAATGAACCTATATTCAACGTCCATCTAAAAGCTATACAACTTTCCTGGGCAAAAAAATCCTGATACACACTCCTCGTGCAAAAAATACTCGACATAAAATCTCGAATTATATTATAAATATCGTTTCATTTTAATAATAGTAATTTAAAAAAAAAATCTTTTAATTTTAGTAAATGTTCCAATTTTGATGTATGTGTAAGAGTCGATTTATATATATTTATAAAATATTTTTATACATTGCGTTTCAGATCTCAATTTATTGTACTATACCTAAGTCAAATTTGATACTCCAAGTCTCATGTACTGGCGTAAGCTGTAGGGTAGCTATGGTTCAATTGTATTTACATCCATATTTTTTTTTAACCCAGTTAAAGTTTTTTTAAATAAATATAAACTTCTATGATGGATGGTAAACTCAATTCAGTGTCGGGTAGATCATCAGATATCATATAAAAATTACAATTAATTCAATCGAGACATCGACTATAACTAATATTAAATGGCAACTTAGTGTTGATTGCAAAATATATAATAAGAAACAGACAAAGAAAAAATAACTGACAAACCAATTCCAAAGTTCGGCAACAACGGTCACAGAATATCAAAGATTCAATTCCCAAGAAAGTTGAAAAACATGAAATAAAAATCAACACACCGCGACGCGGCGAATGCAGTTTAACTTCCAAACAGTCTATTATAACTCCACTAGCAGTTTACAGAAACAATTCCAAACTAGTATTCGTTGGATCTAATATTAAACGGACCGTAGAAAATATTCCGCATTATTTATTGGTCGGCTAAAGTTTGACGTGAACTTGCAAGTTGGGAGTACAAAGCGCATTCGGCAAATGTGTTTAGTTTTATAGTGATGTGACTAAAATCCGGCTAATCTGACAAAGCAAAAAGAGACGTCTCCTGTGACGGTTAAAATAATAGAATTAGAGCATAAGATATATTATATTAATATTTTTGAAGCGCTCGTAGCGAAGTTTGCTTAGCTATTCTGAAACGATCAGCAAAGTTAAGCAACGTCCGCCTCGGTCATGACTTGGATGGGTGACCGCTGGTTGGACATTACTACTGAGCGCTTCCGTGCTTCGGAGGGCACGTTAAGCCGTCGGTCCCGGTTGTTGTCTTAGGATGGCAGTCGTTACAGCATGGTGGTAGGGCATTTTGCGAATGCCCGCCTGGCTAGCTACCACCCTCAAGATGAAAATCTGTCGCCAAGCACCTAACGGTGTGTTTTGGCAGCTGTCCTTGAGAGCCAGTAATTCTAGGTTAGCCTGAACAACATCTTCGACCACATCATCACTAACCATCGTGAGATAGCGGTCAAAGGCTAACCTATCAGGCATAAAAAAACAAAATCTCAGTCAAGCTTCTCTTGGTTAAGGCACCCGGTGCGTACAAGCGCGTTCGATTCCCACTTGAGACAAAAAAAATTTGAGCTCTAAAACTTTGTATACGTGAAAAAAATATTTTAAAAACATGGTATTTATTCTAGTTTCTTTATACTTCTTATTTTCTTATTATAAAAACAGACTTTGCAAAATGATTGTTTGAAATTATGAACCTATTTATTTCTCTTTGAACGTAAGATAAGATAGAGAAAAAATACAAACCTACTGAAATTATTGCAGGATCAGTTTTATGGCCAAACGCAAGTTTTGGCCAAAACGATGAGAAAACATGATGCTTATAAAGTTAAAGAACTAATTCAAAGCAGGTACCATGCTTAACCAAGAGGAAACAATATATCTGTAAAGTTAGGCCATCTGCTTAGTCACCCATTTGTGTGTCATAGGTATGATGTCGTGGCATCTTTGATTTTAGGTACATTCTGAGTATTGAGTAATATTTATGATAAGTTCAGTCAAATAAATGTTGTGAATGCAATAAATGTAATAAAAATATTACAATTATTTCAAACTTATGATAATTATAACAATAAATAAATATCTATCAACATACATATATATGTATCAACATACATATATATGAGATTTTTATTTATTTTATTTTGATTTGTTTTAATAGAATGATATCATTCTATTAAAAGAAATCCCCCATCATGAGGAGGGCCTTTATTCAGCTGTGCACATTGTGACTATTTGTGAATGTGAACTTACATATAAATCTACATAAAAGATGTGAGCCAAGCGTTCTAAGTAAGTTTTCTAACTGCGTTTTGATTAGTTTTACAAAAGGACTTGAATGGAACACTTCACACTTGAGACTTGAGTAAAATACTTCACACTTTCCTTTTTAGACGTACTCGGAGGAAAATCTACAGCAAGACTGACTTCAAAATTAATACGGTAATAAGCTCAATAGCTTGAATGAAAATGGCACAGCCCCTACCATTACCTTTGACATCATAACTCGCAAAGTCAACTCAAGCACTTCTAAACAATTGTTATCATATACTATGAAATTAATTATTAGTTTTTTATAAAGTAAATAAAGTAAAAAAGTACTTGACCAATAATTGTGTAAGGCGTTCTCGCTCGTCCATATCATTACGTTTTAGGCCAAAAATAAGCTTAATGTCATATAAATTTATCATGTTATAATATAATATTAAGACTTAAAAGGAGACGGTCTATGAAGAAACGGCAAGATTAGTCAGAAGCTGGTCACATTTGAAGTTTGGTCGGACTGTTTAAGTCGGAAGTGTGCCGAGCGTCCGACCTAAACATCACTTTCACTGTCCTATCTCAACCTTTTGTAAGTAGAGAGAGAGTAGCACAATGTAGGACGATTTAGTTGAACATTTTGTGAACATTGTGTGTAATGGAATTGTGCCGGAACTTACAAATTTTTGTTCAACGGGAAATGAAGCTGTTAATGCTGGAAAACTTTAAGCTATGGTTAATTTTCTGAACAAAAGTAATTTTGTTCTAGAGCTCGAGCTAAATTGAATAGAAATCTGTACTTATGCACTATTTTCACAGTAATTTTGCTCCAAAGTAGTATTAGGATTATTGCTAATGAAAGGATAAGTATAGGAGCTAGCAAATATTTTGCAACCAACAGCTTTAATCGTGCTAATGAGAAAGAATACGATAAAATAAATAGCAAGGAAAGATCCTGAGTGTTGGTTTCGAGATACAGTTTATAAGTATCTACATTAAAAAAAAACGTATTATAAAATTCTATTATATATACCTCCTCTATCTTACTTTTTTATATGTGATTGCGACGGAACAAGCACGAGATCCACCTGATATTAAGCGGACTAACCTCCGCTTATAACAGATGCATTTGTCATTAAGCTAGGGACGAATCGCTCTGCACCTGTCACGCTGAGACATAGATATGTTAAGTCTTTAGTTTTACTGGCCTAAGCGACTGCACCGAAACACACTGTTAGGTCACCCCATGACCACGATCACTGCAAAGAATTTGAAACTTGGTATAAATAATAATAAATATACGCGATTTAAACCGTTTAAAGTAGTTTCATAACACTGTTAGGTGCTTGGCGACAGATTTTCTAATTGAGCATTAGCTAGTCAGATGAGCACTCTGCAAAATGCCTCTCCACCATACGGTGAAGTCCAAGCCGGTGCGGCGGTGGGGATCGAACCATGGACCTGCCTGGCTAGCATGCGCAAATAAGACATATGTCACGCATGACACGAGAAGAGTATTTTTCTCGCGCGTAGAGAGAGAGAGGTTGACGATAGCAGCGGCCGCACCACGCTAAGATCCGTTAATTGAGATTATCTATGAACGATTCTCCATTGCGCTATTTGTTAGTTGAATTGCGAACAGTTTTAGGAAATAAGCAGTGATGGAATTTGTACTAATAAAATACCATACTTTTATAAACGATTAAACAATGTTACCGTTCTCTCCATTAAACAATGCTGAGTTCATTGCCGTCGCTTAGCGTTACAACGTGTGTGTATGTGTGAGTGGAGTACACGGCGCGCGGCGGCCGCGAGTGTGGTCGTCGCTATCATTCTCAAAGTCAAAGCGCCACAGCTTAGGCAATAGTTAGTATTGATTTTGTTTATGTGAAAATTAAAAATGTGTGGATCACATTCAGTTATCGATTCTACACCATCCCCCGCAGTATTGTTGATGAATTAATAGTCACCTTATATATGCCACTGAAGCAGTGATAGCTCAGTGGCATTGGCTATGGACTGCCACGCAGCATGTCCATGGTTCGAATCCCGCCGCGGGCTTGAGCTTTCACCGCATGGTGGAAGGACATTTAGCGAATGCCCGCCTGGCTAGCGGTGGCTAGCACCTAACGGTGTGTTCCGGCAGCAGTCCTTGAGAGCCAGTGAAATTACAGGCACATGAGACTTAACAACTACGTCTCAAGGTGACGGGCGCAGTTCATTTCGTGACTTTTGACGAAATGCATCTGTTATAGGCAGAGGTAAGTCCGCTTAACATCAGGTGGGCCTCGATCTTGTTTCGCCACAATATCATTAAAAAAAAAGATATCATAAGAACTAATACACTTATAATGAGATTCACTTAAATATAATTTAAAAATGAGTCCTCTGGCTTGGAAGGCATTACTTATTTAACGAGCTATTTACATAGTGCTTAAGTTTACATCGATATGCGTTAATAATATCACATTCTTTAACCACATTTTGTAACTGACTGTATAGCTTCGCTCCTTTAAAAACGTTGTTCTCCCATAGTTAGTACGCGGTGTTATCAATCGAAATTTATTTTTATTCCTTAAATTGTGGGTTTTTAGGTGTTGTGTGAACTGTTTGAGTGAATTTATTGAATTATGACATTTTTTATGAGAATGCAAGTTTTATATGTGTATATTTGTTTGATATTATAAAGTTTAATTTTTTTATATAATAATGTTGTAGGTGTAATATAGTGATGATTGAATAGGACTTTAATTATTTTACAAACGAACAAATTTAGGAAAGGAAAAATTCAAGTCATGTGCACTGAAAAAGAAAACGTTACTTTGAGCAATATCCGCGTTCAGTATGACTAACACCTTGTTTCCATATGAGCCTAACATCATATCGGTTTACTTGAACCAATTCATGTTGTCAGCATGTGTTATCTCTCTCGTTTAGTTCATATGCTATTATTTGTTGCAGTTACTATATATATTCTTTAAACCGAATAAGCTGCAAGATCTTTCTAAACCTTTTATCTTATGCAGTTTGAACTTCTGTGTATCATATTATAAAAACTTACGCTCATATTTATATCAAATATATGAAAAACACGGGTGTTTGAGCGTGAACTTACTATGAGTCGATATCGCTATCGACAATGTTTCGGCTTCTACCGGAAGCCTTCCTCAGGAGTTTGAGTGTGGTACGTCCGCCGCGGTCGCGTCACGCTTCACACTGCGGGCGGCAGCTCGCTGTGCTCGAGCCGACGGCGCTGGCGGCGGGGGTCGCTGCGGGGAGTGTTGTGGCGAACGCTGCGTTTTCGGAGATGCGATGCACAATCTTCATCGCTACTGCTATCTTCAGATGACACCATCGCAGTCCGACAAGCAAAACTAACTGTGTCCACCATCTCCTGCTTCACATTTTTCAAACCTCCATGAAGACAAGTTCTCCAGCTTTGTGACAGCGCCCACCCTCTATCTCTGTTAGCGTGACGCGACCGCGGCGGACGTACCACACTCAAAATCCTGAGGAAGGCTTCCGGTAGAAGCCGAAACATTGTCGATAGCGATATCGACTCATAGTAAGTTCACGCTCAAACACCCGTGTTTTTCATATATTTAACTTCTGTGTAACTGAAATAACTTTATGTGTTGTAAATTTTGAACTGTATTTTTTTTTTATTGCTGATAGGTAAGCCTTTGACCACAATCTCACGTGATGGTAAGTGATGATGTGGTCGAAGGTGTTAGCAGGCTTAACCTAGAATTACTCTGGCTCTCAAGGACAGCTGCCGGAACACACCGTTAGGTGCTTGGCGACAGATTTTCTACTTGAGGGTGGTCGCTAGCCAGGCGGGCATACACAAAATGCCCTTCCACCATGCGGTGAAGCTCAACCATGGACCTGCTGCGCGGCAGTCAAATTCAAATTCAAATTCAAAATCATTTATTCAATTTAGGCGTCTACGACGCTTATGAAGGTCAATTACAAACTTTAATATTGAAATATTGTACATTGTACTGCCACGTTCAGCAAAAAAAAATTATAGAGCCACTGCGAGAAGAACGGGCAAGAAACTCGGGGCCATTCTTTTAAACGTCTGTTTACAATTTGTTATAAACAATATAATACAATTATTACAATATTTGTTTAAATTACGTAGGAGACATGTGATGGCTTGGCAGAGGTGGAATTTTCCAAGCATTTTTGTCGTTTAAGTAATCACAAACTGTGTAGTAGGATTTTTTAATCAAAATGTTTTTCACGTGTAATTTGAATTTTCCTTCTGTGAGCATTGTAATATGTTCGGGAATTATATTATAAAACCGCACACAATTACCTAAAAAGGACCTTTTATTTGTCTTTGCTAATCTAAAACACGGTACCGTTAATTTATATTTGTTCCTAGTGTTTTAATCGTGGTTGTCACTGTTTAATTTAAATTTACTCAATTTTTTCCGAACATACATAATATTTTCAAATATATACAGACTCGGTAAAGTTAATATATCAATTTCTTTAAAAAGATCCCTTAGAGATTCCATAGGATCCATTTCATATATGGCTCGAATTGCACGCTTTTGTAAGATAAAGATTGTTTCCATCTCAGCAGCAGCTCCACTACACTCTTTTTCATTCCGACCCGTGCTGCCACGCCGTGCACACCTGTCTACAGCTCCGCCAGTATCTCCCAGTGAGACCGCAATAGTCCCCGCACTATTGCCGTCTCACTCGGGTCATCGTTCCGACGCTAGTTGCAGACCAGTGCCTTGGAATACGCAGTCCTGACGAAGTTTTGTTTTCTGTGCAGAAGCTGAGCAGCCACCGACCGCCGAGCAACGTGAGCTACGAGCTCGCCGTGCCGGCGCGCAGAGGCGCTCTAAGACGTCAGGCATTACCACCTACCCAAGTCCCTTGTTTCGGACGAACAACATCATATCGGGCTGGTGGTCTTGTTTTGACCGCACTTTTCGGTGCGCATTTCACCACTTTACTACCCGACACAACATAGTAACAGTCGCGTAACAACACACTTTGTGCTGTTAAGCGACGTCGTTCAGGCGTGGGGTAGCGTCAGCCAAACCCGTCTGAACGATCAAATCCGCCATTTGCTGCGGTCGCAGTGTGACACCCTACGGTGACAACGGCCACTGTTGTTGTTTTGGTTTAACCTTGCACCGTGGCCTTTCCCGCTTCACGGGTCAGCCGAAGCAAGCTGGGCTCCGGGATTACTGGCCTTGGGGTCGCCCCTAGTCAACCCCGGAGTAGCGCTTAGGAGCACCCCTCTCCGCCGAGAAAAAAGCTCGGAGAGGGTACACAACTAGGGCACACCATAGGCACTCACTCCCTCCCACACAAGTGAGCTCACGAGTTGCGAGAGGGAGACAGAACCCGTTAGGCCATCCTGAGTATTCCCCTCAGGATGCAACGTCCCTCTAACGGTGAGGTGGAGGTCCTTCAGACCTTCGCCCTCCGCTACCCCGAACTCTACGCTGATCATCAGCAATCACTTAACGATGCAGAGAGTGCCCGCCTCACGGACACTCTCATCGCTCCCTCCGGAACTCCAATTCCGGAGGCCATCGTCCCTCCTCTGACCCGGTCCTTCTCAGAGGACAGCCCGACTTCGCCCGCTCCGGGCCCTGACAACAGACGCACGGTGGCAGCCCCTCCCCGTGAGAGGTCTCGCTCGCGCTCACCGATCGGGAGGCCAGCGAGCACCCGTCCCTCCATCGCCGTTGTCGAGCCCACTTCGGACTCCGAAGCGGAGATGGATGTAGATCCGAGTCGTGCCTTACGCACTGACTCGGACTCCGATAACGACGGCTATACCGTCGTAGACAGAAAACGCAAGCGTGCTCCTAAAGCCGCTAGTTGCGCAACTTCCGCCCCTCCCGCCAAGGCACCCGCTAAGGCCCCCGCCTCCGGCAAGAAGCCGACCCCCGCCCCGCGCCCCGCGTCTCCTCCCTCCGCTCCGGCCACCACTGCCGCGTCCCCTCAGGACGCGAGCGCGCGCCGCGAAAAACCGCCTCCGCCCCTGTTCATTCAGGACAAAACCAAATGGGACATGCTGTCCCGTTTAGTTTCGGATCGTGGGATCCACTACACTAATGCCCGCTCCACGCAGCAGGGCATTAAAGTCCAAGTGTCCACCATTAGCGACCACAGAGCGCTAACAAAGCTCCTCCGTAAAGAGAGCATAAGTTTTCACACTTATGCGCTCGAAGAGGAGAAAGTCCTCCGAGTGGTCATCCGCGGTGTGCCCAAGGAGGTACATACCGATTCGGTATGTGCCGACCTGAAGGCACAAGACTTCCCCGTACATGCAGTTCACCGCATGTACAGCGGGAAGGACCGCAGTCCCTACGATCTAGTACTCGTAGTACTAGATCGTACACCTGAAGGCAAGGCCATTTTTAATTTAAAAAAGGTCTGTGGCCTCTCAGGACTCGATGTCCAAGCCCCATACAAAAATGGGAGTCCCTCGCAGTGCCATAACTGCCAACTATACGGGCACGCCTCCCGTTTCTGCTTCGCTCGCGCTAGGTGCGTTAAGTGCCTAGGCGATCACGCGACAGCAGCGTGCACTCGCACCCGGGATTCACCGGACCCACCCAGCTGTGTTTTATGCGGTGCTCAAGGGCATACCGCGAATTACCGTGGTTGCCCTAAAGCACCACGAGTGAACCACAGGGTGGCAAGGCATAGGCCGACCCGTCCCTCTTACGACCGTTACCAACGGGTAAGCCCTAAACTAACGGTAGTACCTGCCTCACAGGTAATACCCGCGCCGCTCCCAGCCCGTAACGCATGGTCTAAACCACCCAGTATGGTTAAGACCGTCGCTACCGCCCGCGCCCCGGCCCGCGCGCCCGCACCCGCGCCCGCACCCGCACCCGCCCGCGCCGCGGCCCCTGCCCGCGCACCGGCCCCGGCTCGCCCCGCGCTCCCGGCACCCGTCGCCAACACCATTCGCGCGCCTCCCCGCGCCGCTTCCCGGCCACAAGCTCCACCTATGCCATTGATGGCTGCCCCTCTTCAAGAGGCAATCAACCTAGTCAGCGATCTGGCTATGTCGGTTGACATCAATGAGGTACAAGAGCTATTCCACAAGATGCAATACGCTCAATCCCCAGCAGACGTGATCCAATACACATTGGAACACGCGAATTTACTTAGCGCCCTTAAGCGCTTCGTTCCCCAGGCCCCTCCCCAGTACAACCACTATGGGTAGTACAACCGAACGCACGAAACCGTACTCAGTTTCGTTAGCGTCATTTAACGCTGACGGCCTCTTCAGACAACGTGACCTCGTCCACGACTTTTGTTGTACCCACCTTATCGATATCATATGCGTGCAGGAAACCTTTCTAAAACCGGGGAAGGCGAACCCTAGGTTTGCCAATTACAGAACGGTACGTGATGATAGAGTGAACTCCCGTGGGGGAGGCACTCTTATCTATTACAAAAGGTCCCTGCACTGCATTCCCCTACCTACCCCGACTCTTGTTAATATGGAAGCATCTTGTTGCCTCCTAGCTATGACTGGTCATCAACCTATAGTCATAGCATCCTGTTACCAAGCTTGCAAAAAGCCGATCGTCCGAGCTGACTTAGAAGCCCTATTCTCATTAGGAAGCGCCGTCATTCTGATTGGCGACTTCAACAGTAAGCACATCCTATGGAATTGTAACGTCAACAATCCCAGAGGTATTGCACTTGAAAACCTAATCGCAGAACTTAACTTTGACATAATTGCGCCCACTGAGCCCACTCACTACCCTTATATGGAAGACCACCGATCTGACTTGCTTGACATGGCACTATTCAGAGGCGTAACACTCCGGTTACGCTCCATAGAAGTGGTTCACGAGCTTCACTCTGACCACCGACCCATTATACTGCGACTAGGTCCCGACCCAACGACTGACCTCCCCCGCCCCACTAAGACGATAGTGAACTGGAAGCAAGTAGGCGATGCCCTAAAGGCTATCAGTTCACCGGACCTAGACAAGATCCCTGACGACATCCTGACATAAGATGACGTAACCCTTGCGATCGATTCGTTCACCAATCACCTCTCCACCGTAGTAGGTGCATCCGCAAAGGAGGTCATAGTGCCGGACGACCGGCGCCTTGTCATTCCAGCGGATGTGAGACGATTGGTGACGGAGAGTAAAGCAGTGACCCGACATTACGACTCTTACCCCAGTAAAGAGAACAAAACTAAGAAACGCCACTTTGAACGCATGGTTCAAAGTCGCATGTCTGAGTTGCGTGATCAACAATGGGGCGATAAACTTTCAAACCTCGTGCCAAGCCACCATGCTTACTGGGACTTGGCGCGAGGCTTGAAAGGAAGTAACCATAACGACATGCCTCCCTTATACAGACCAGTCCCACTAGTCCCAGCGTTCTTTGACGAAGACAAAGCTGAGTGCCTAGCTGATAGCCTAGAGGCTCAGTGTTCCCCTAACGTAGATCACGTTGACCAAGCTCACCTCGATTCGGTGGATGCTGAAGTCGAACGTAAAAGCTCTGTGGTCACCTCTGAACTCCCACCAATCACCTTAGCGACTTACGCTGAGGTGGAGAGACTGATCAAGGCCCTCCGACCGCGCAAATCCCCCGGCGCCGATGGCATCTCCAACAGGGTTCTTAAAACCCTCTCTCCTCCTCTCATCCATCTCTTAGTCAGCATCTTCAATGCTGCTATGAGCCACTGCTTATTCCCAGACACCTGGAAATGTGCAAATGTCATTGGCATTCACAAACCAGGCAAAAGCTCATCTGACCCCACCAGTTACCGCCCCATCAGCCTCCTCAGTGCCTTAGGCAAACTTTACGAGCGGTTACTTGCAAACCGTCTCCAGTCCCATGCTAAGGAACACCACCTTATCCCAGATGAGCAGTTTGGCTTCAGACCCGGACACTCATGCGTCCAACAGGTGCACCGCCTCACGGAGCACATCATTGAGGGCTTCAATAAGTACCCCAAACCCCAGACTACGCTAGCAGTCTTCCTCGACGTAGCGAAAGCTTTTGACAAAGTCTGGCACAACGGCTTGATCTACAAGCTATACCAATTTGGCGTGCCAGAACGTCTTGTGCTCATCCTACAAGACTTCCTTAAAGCCAGAAGCTTTCGCTATCGCGTGGAAGGCACCCTCTCCTCCCCCCACCCAGTCAGAGCCGGAGTCCCTCAGGGCTCCGTGCTATCACCTATTCTCTTTGCACTGTATACCAGTGACATCCCACGCTCTCAGCCCAAAGTATTCCTAGCCCAATATGCGGATGATACCGCCATTTACACCACTGGGTGGCATATCAACAGACAGTCCTATTTCGTCATGCAACGGGCCATCACCGAGATCGGTGACTGGTTCCGAAAATGGCGCATCGCGGTCAACCCAGCTAAAAGCACAGCTATGTGCTTTACTGAGAAGACACGCTCCCCTTACCCGAAACCGCTTATTTTGTTCGACGAACCCATTCCCTGGGTTCCTAGAACAAAATACCTCGGAGTCACCCTTGATCGTCATCTCACCTTTAACGATCACATAACTACCGTCCGTAACAGAGCGGCCTTCATAATGGGTCGCCTTGGTCCCCTACTTCGCAAAGAGAGTAAAATGTCTCTTAGTAATAAGAAGACACTTTACACTGCCTGCATCCGCCCCATCATGACTTACGCATCAGTAGTGTTTAGTCATGCTAGTGAGGCCCACCTTCATAAACTTCAAGTCATCCAAAACCGTTTTCTTCGTAGTGCAACCGGCGCCCCGTGGTATATCCGGAACACCGAGTTGCATTGCGACTTAAACCTTCCCTCTCTAGCGCAGTTCAATAAGGACTGCGCCCGCCGATACTTTGATCGAGCGCCCCACCACCCGAACCCATTGGTTGTCCAGGCATCGAACTACTCGACTGCCTCTTCTATCCCATTTTTCAAACCCCCCCGTCGCCGACCACGGCAGGTATTAGACGACCCGGATGACCCCATCGCAGCCATTACGTTGGCAGCTTTAGCGTTATCCGCAAGTCGTCGAGGTAAAATCCCCAGGTGTGAGGTAATCAGAGGTCACACAATCAAACACCGAGCTCGCCGGCGAGCTCGAGGCAAAAACAAGGTCACGATAAATTGCTCTCCAAATAGTCAAAGAGTATTATTCAGTAGGGCCCAATTGTGCAACACTGCAGTTGCACAGAGGCATTTTGCTCCGATCCCCCCCATGTCTCTCGACAGCGAGACAAGCCGAGGTCCGAACCACAGTGGTGCCCTTGAGCTCGCTGTCAACCCCTCCTATAGTAGCGGTACGTTTTCGGCGTCCGCAGGAGACGGAGGTAGAAAGCGCTTTTCGCCTTCTACGCCCGTCTCGGGAGAAGTGCCTTCGGCACTTCTCCCTCCCGGGCTATTGTAGGGCCAGGCCCTCGCCCAAAACCCGGTGGAGCTGGACGACCGCACAGGCGGTAGCCAGCATCTATGTCCTCCCTAAATTATTATAATTATAGCAGCAGCTCCCCACAGCAATACACCATACGACATAATACTGTGGAAGTTCGCGAAATAAACTAGCCGTGCAGTAGCTACGTCTGTTAACTGTCTTATCTTACAAACTGCATATGCAGCAGAACTAAGTCTTCCAGCTAGATCATGTATATGTGGATCCCACTGTAAAGTTGAGTCCACTTTGATTCCCAGAAAGACTGTCGCTTTGTCAATAGAGAGTTCATACCCAAAGCCACCGAGCTATCACTGCTTCGAGTACTGTATGTGTTCCATTACTTACGCTTATTGCTTAATTTGAACAAGACAGTATGTTACAGTAGTCATACGCTTAAGTTTTAGTAGTTAAGTAACTAGGTTCGTTTGAACAAGAGAGTACGTTGCTCTGGCCATATGTCTTGTTCAATTTAAACTACGGGTTGCGTTTGCCTAGTTCATATCGGCTATGAGTCTTGTTTGATCCTAACCAGACAACATATTTGATGATAGATTATATACTTTTACTAGGATTACTCTGTATCTACTCATACTGCGTATCCACTAGATGTGCGAGGAAAAAAGGCGGTGTAATTCTCTTGACTTTCCTGGCCTCACCGGACGCAGCGGTCCTTTTGGTGGATTTTTTCCTCTAACACCGTTGATCTTCCTTGCATGTCTCTGGTGAAGACGTAGCCTTATCCGCTGTACCCGAGCAAGCCATAACTATCCTACATCATTGAACACACGAAGCGAACCATATTACAATTTTTTTTTGTTCGCGTATACGATAATGTAGTAATATTACAGCTGAGACTATCAGTGACAGCTAGATATCCAGGTGATAGCTGCAACAAAATAATAGAATAAATAGACTGTTGAATTTAAAATATATAAATTACATGGTGTGAGATGAAATAAAACACCTATAGATTTTTTAATTATATTAATATATATAATTATTAATTAAAACAACATTTACAACAATCTATAACTGTTTATTATGAAGCGCTCGTAGCCAAGTTTGCTTAGCCATTCTGAATCGATCAGCAAAGTTAAGCAACGTCCGCCGCGGTCATGACTTGGATGGGTGACCGCTGGTTGGACATTACTACTGAGCGCTTCCGTGCTTCGGAGGGCACGCTAAGCCGTCGGTCCCGGTTGTTTCTTAGGATAACAGTCATTACAGCATGGTGGTAGGGCACTTTGCAAATGCCCGCCTGGCTAGCTACCACCCTCAAGTTGAAAATCTGTCGCCAAGCACCTAACTGTGTTCCGGCAGCTGTCCTTGAGAGCCAGTAACTCTAGGTTAGTCTGAACAACATCCTCGACCATATCATCACTTACCATCAGGTGAGATAGTGGTCAAAGGCTAACCTATCAGGCATAAAAAAAAAAAAAAAAAATTCTATACTTAGCATCATCATCGGATATTGACTCTTCGATATGATTTAGCAATTTAACATATTTAATAGAGCCTCCAGGACCGAACATGGAGCTGAGCAGCACTCACTGACTGATGTTGAGCGCGTGCTCCATGAGCAAGTTTTCTTGATATATGATTCATGTACTGAAATTAAATGAGTTATATGAATATATCATAAATGAGCTTTTTTTTATATCACTGTTAGGCTAGCCTTTGACCACTATCTCCTATAACCTGATGGAAAGTGATGATTACTGATGAGATTGAACGTGTTGTCCAGGCTAATCTAGAATTATTTTCTATTTGAGGGTGGCAGCTAGCCAGTCAGACGTTTGCAAAATGACCTACCACCATGCTATAATGACTGCTATCATAAGACTACAACTGGGACCGACGGCTCAAAGTGCCCTCCGAAGCACAGAAGTATTCATAAGTAATGCTACTAGCGGTCACCCATCTAACTCATGACCGCAGTGGATGTTGCTGAACTTAGCTGATCGGTTAAAAACAGCTAACTAAACTACGCTATGAGTGCTTTACTTGTTCAGAACATAGATCATCTACCGAACATTTAAAGCAAACTCCATTGGGATATTCACAGTAGTTGTTGAAATAATATATTTTAGCATGAAATAGTAACACTCATATCGTCTCTTACTCACAAACTTTCGCAATTATAATATTAGCGTGATTCTTTATCTGGTGACCAAACTTTGATTCAGTTGTCAGACTACAATGGTTAGTCATCTACTCCTAGAAATTTCAACGCATACTTGTAATTGTCAAATCTTTGGAATGATGCTAATCAATAAGGAAAAAGTCTTTCAGTAAATTTGTCTTTTCACAACCGCTAATATGTATAACATATGTACCCTATTTTGAAGCGCTCGTAGCGAAGTTTGCTTAGCCGTTCTTAATTGATCAGCTAAGTTAAGCAACGTCCGCCGCGGTCAGGAGTTGGATGGGTGACCGCTAGTGACAATACTACTGAGCGCTTCCGTGCTTCGGGAGGTACGTTGAGCCGTCGGTTCCGGTTGTTGTCTTACGATGGCAGTCGTTACAGCATGGTGGTAGGGCATTTTGCGAATGCCCACCTGACTAGCTACCACCCTCAAGTAGTAAATCTGTCGCCAAGCACCCAAAGAATAAAAAAAAGAATAGAATAATTTTTATTATAAAAACTCCAGTTATACCTACTTACTACACTAATCGTACATGCTTGAAATAAAATAACATAGAAAGTAACTTACGTAAACAATAAGTACGAATAGAAACTCTGACAGCTGTGCTAGATCGAGCCTGTGTTAAGGCTGTCAGCAACTTCCCACTGTGAGGTGACATTCCGACGGAACCATTTTTAACTAATACACAACATATATTTATTAGTAAACTCTTCTAAAAAGGTGTTCCGGCAACTGTCTTTGAGAGCCAGTAATTCTAGGCTAGCCTGAACAACATCTTCGACCACATCATCACTTATACCATCAGGTGAGATAGTGGTCAAAGGCTAGCCTATCAGCAATAAAAAAAAACTGATCTCTTCTAATATACAGATGCCATGTTCTTAGAAGTATTGCTATTATTTTTGGCAGGTACAGTAACCTCTCTGGGGTTAAGACATTCTTTGTCTCCCTGTCGGATACTGCACTTAGGATTTAGTTCTTTTTACGTATGGCCATATATTCTTGTAATTTTTTAGCGACGGTTTGTCTTTATTAACAAAAGTCTGCAAACTATATTGAACATTTTAGCTACTACAACGAAACTGTTTAGGCAACCTAGGGGCCATTGTAGGCCCACAGGTAGACCTAATGCTCCAGCTCACTACACATATTTAAGAGTAAAGTTCACGGAGCGCTTTCCAAGTGCGTTCGGCACTTCTCCCTCCCGGGCTAAAGTAGGGCCTCCCCTCGCCCAAAATCCGGTGGAGCTGGACGTCCGAACAGTCGGGAGCCAGCACCTATGTCCTCCCTAAAAAAAAGAGCGCTTTCCATACAAACGTAAAATTATTTTAAATTCATTGTTCAAATTCGTAGAAACTTTGCATGTATATTCTTGAGCCATCTATGCTTTTGGTGTGCCAGATTTCCGTAACATTAAGTATTTGCAAAAATAATTCAAAGATCGTTTTGTATGGGAATTATTATTTTGTTATTTAGGGATATAATGAATCGAAAAATTGGCAAGCCCGAAACATAGACATTAGGCTCAACAATCTCCGAACAAAATTTCACTGAGTTTGAACACTTGGTATTTAAAATATGACGAAACCACATTTGTATGAAAAGCCTTGCGTGAACTCTACTCTTGATAGGTAAACTAGATTACTTGCATACCGAAATCCATAGTTATAGTTTAGTTATGTCTTGCTAGGAACGGAGGGTATTGTTGTCTGTAATACAGTTTTAATACCACAACAGGCATCAACGATCTGACTAAGAATTGCTTCATGGTTATAAGTAATATGCTAACAACCTCTTAGGGTTGACATCTGCTAGTCCTAACAAACATTTTGAGATTAATTATTTTTGTATAGATTTTTTTTTATGGTTTTTTTGACTGAATATGTACAAGGACCACCTGATGTTAAAAGGCTCTTGTGCCTGTAATGTATTATTTCATATTTTGTATTACTTCATCATTTCAACCGCAAGAAGTCCACTGCTGGATATAGGCCTCCCCCATAGATTTCCAAATAGAACGGTTGGAAGCGGCCTGCATCCAGCGTTTTCCTGCGACCTTAGTAATGTCGTCCGTCCACCTTGTAGGTGGTCTTCCGACGCTGCGCTTGCTGGTTTGTGGCCTCCATTCGAGAACCTTTCGGCCCCATCGACCATCAGTTCTACGTGCTATGTGCCCCGGCCATTGCCACTTCAACTCGCTAATCCGCCGTGCTATGTCGGTGGCTCTCGTTCGTCTACGGATCTCCTCATTCCTGATTCGATCTCGTAGAGAAACACCGAGCATGGCCCTCTCCATAGCTCGCCGTGCGACCCTGAGCTTGCTTATAAGGCCCACAGTTAGAGGCCACGTTTCAGTTCCATATGTCATAACTGGTAACACACACTGGTTGAAGACTTTCGTCTTTAGGCACTGAGGTATTTTAGACGAAAGACTCCGTGAAGTTTCCCGAACGCTGCCCAGCCGAATTGGATTCGACGATTCACCTCTTTTACAAAGTTGGACTTGCCTAGCTGGACAGTTTGTCCTAAGTAGACGTATTTGTCAACAAATTCGAGTACCGAGTTCCCAACTGTTACCGGGGCGCGCACAGCACGTACGTTCGACATTACCTTTGTCTTGTCCATGTTCATCTTAAGGCCCACCCGTTGAGAAACTCGATTGAGGCTTTTGAGCATCATGCTCAAGTCTTCCATCGATTCTGCCATGACCACAATATCGTCGGCAAATCGGAGGTGGGTGATGTACTCGCCGTATATATTTATGCCGAGTCCTTTCCACTTCAGGAGTTTGAAGGCATCTTCCGACGCGGCAGTGAACAGTTTCGGAGATATGACATCTCCCTGTCTCACGCCTCTGTGTAATGGAATTGCCTTCGAACTCTGCTTCTGTACTCGGACCGACATGGTGGCGTTATTGTACAAACACTTTAACACTTCGATACACCGATAGTCGATACGGCATCGTATTACTTAGCTCGATGTTAATATTCAAAACTCTATTCAAAGGTAGCACGGCGCGGTCCAGTGTTGCCGTGGCGGGCACTCTAGGCTCAAAGTAGGCATTAAAATATATTTTTTTTTCAAAACTAAAACAAAAACTCAACATGTTTGTTAAGACTTGCAGAAGTCAACCCTTTTTTTTTTTATTTTTTTTTTATTTGCATGAGGAAAATGCATTTACGCATACGCACCCGCCGGGGAGCAGGTGGTTATGTCGGGCTCAGGGTCAATAGGGACCCCACTACCGACTAAAAACCTCATGGTGTTCCGTCGTCATCGACTAGAGGCGAGGGCCGCGGGGTCACTCGCGCTCTCATCCGCAGCCCCCGTCGCCGTCGCTGCCCGCTTAAACGGGCCCAGCCTCTGGGAATAATTCTCCCATGCCACTTCGTGGGATGCCCCGGAACACGAGGGCATCCACACCTCATGAGGACCTAACCCTGATGGGGGGTGCCGGCTGTCCCCACGGCCGACACCCCAGGTCCTCTGAGCGGAGATGGAGTGCGAGCACGATCAACTCGCCTCCGTGTCCGCGCTCTGCGGAGTGGAAGAGAGAGAGGGTCTCTCTCCCTTTCCCGCTCCTCCGCCTCCCTCTGCGAGACAATAGTCTCGCAAAACAAGGCCACCGCCTCCCACGACCTCTCATCACCGACCATCTTTACGATGATAGCCGGCAAGGAGAGGTCGGATCCCACAACCGCGATCAGGGATCGCCGCGGTCCCGCTCCTCCTGGGCATGTCTCCAGTGCGTGCTGGGCGGTGTCTTCCGCAAAGCCACACTGGTGACAGGCCGGGGAAGGCTCCCTTCGTGCGACGTTACACAAGTATCTCCCGAAACAGCCATGTTCGGTGAGAACTTGTGTCAATCTGAAGGAGAGCCTCCCATGCCTTCTTTGGACCCACTCTCTGAGTATGGGCCGGATCGCATCGAGGAGCCGTCGAGCGCCGGCCCCCCTCTGTGTGGGTCCTGCAAGGAGCCTCTCACCCCACGTGGTGAGAGCTGCTGCCCTGGCGTCATCACGCCAGTGCGCCACCTCCCGCGGCACCGGTCGCTCGTCCCGCTCCCGAGCCTGCACTCTGCGTTGGTAGACCGAGGCTAGGACTTCGGCCTCAAGGTCCCAAGGGAGCAGTCCAGCGAGGACGCATGCCACCTCACAGGAGAGTGTGCGGTATCCCCGACACACTCTCACTGCCATTACCCGTTACGCTGCGAGTAGTGCAGAGGTCCCCTCACGGCGGAGGGAGCCCGCCCATATTGGCGCACCGTAAAGGGCCATGGAGCTGACCACCGCTGTAAAGAGGCGGCGGCAGCTGCCCCCTCCTCCCCTGGTATTCGGGAGGAGGCGACTTAATGCGCCAGCTGTCCCCAGGAGTTTGGGGGACAGCTTCCGCATGTGTGCTTCGAACCTCCATTTCCTGTCGAGGACGACGCCGAGATATTTCAGCGTCGATCCGACTGGAATGGAGGTTCCGCCCACCACGATGGTGGAACCTGCAGGTGGTGCCCGTCGTCGGCCATAAAAATAAATAGCCTCAGACTTATGGAGCGCCACCTCCAGGCCCAGCATCCGGATTCTTGCCACGACCGTCGCGACACCAGCTGTGGCCAGGATCGCGGCCTCCCTGTAATCACCTCCCCTAGCGGTAACCAATGTGTCGTCAGCGTAACAAACGACGCTGACGCCACAGAGATTAGCACCACGAAGAACCCAATCATATCCGACGTTCCACAAGAGGGGGCCAAGAACTGACCCCTGCGGAACGCCGCGTGTCATGGGACTTCGTCCCTCTCCATTCGTCGTCGGGAAGACTACCTCCCTATCGGAGAGATAGTCCCCGACGAGTCTTCGAAGATACTGGGGCACCCTGTGGTACTCCAGTCCCCCGAGTATCGTGCTCGTACCCACCTAAGAAATATGTCAAACACACAGACATAAATAGTAAGATTATTATAATAAGTTTACACAAAGATATAACGATGATTGTCTACTAAACAATATAATACATAATAATTTAATAACGTAAATTATACATAAGAACTAATAAGTATTGGAATGACAAGCACAGTGAAGTGTGAAGCAGATTTAGAATGGTGACACTGCATCTGTATTGGATAGGCGTGACCGCTATCAGGCAGGTGACTTGTTCGTCGCATCAGTACTAATATTATAAATGCGAAAGTAACTCTGTCTGTCTGTTACGCTTTCACGACAAAACTACTGGACCGATTTGAATGAAACTTGGTATGGAAATAGTTTGAGACCCGGGAAAAAACATAGGATAGTTTTTATCCAACTGCGCAAAAAGAGGTTAATGTTTTTGTGCGATATCCGATTAACGCGCGGGCGGATCCGCGACCGGAAAGCTAGTCACTTTATATCATAAAAAAGTTAATGTTTCGTTACTCGTATTTAATTGCAATGTCTAAGTCTGCCATAACTTGTAGGTTGTCTAAATGCTTACATTGTAGTAGTTGTAGTGTTGTATATAGTTTATATTTTGTTAATGAAGGACTATCGGTTATTTTTTAAAAACACTGAACGAGTAATCGAAGATTTTATCTCTATATAAAGAGACGACTGCTATCGTGTTTTTTACATAAAAATTAACTGCGCTGTTGCATTTTCCTCGTATATTGGAAAGTGGAATTTCCAAGCGGATGATTAAAAACAAATATTGAATGTATATTCCTTAAAACAGTGTCTACAATAACATTTCAATGTTTTTATTGGCTCGATAATCCTCACATTTGTAATTATTTGTAATTCTTAGTATTAATGACAGGAAACGGTTGATAAAATGATAAAAATGTTGAATTACTATCAGTCGACATATTGAGGGCATGTACATACTCTAATAACAAAAAATATGATAATGAATGTTTTGTCTGTGAATCATAACGAGTTAGGACAACATGTTCTTAAGAGAAGTGGTGTTTGAAAAATGTCATTCTGCTGGAGTAGGACGAAGATAGCACGTATTAGCTGTAACGACATCCAGAGAGAGCCTACGAAACATCCGGGCATAACAGATGCTGACTTAATAAGATCTTATTCGTTTTCTGAATTATAATCTCATTTTAAGGAGTTTTCACCTTTGTCTTAATTTATAGAATATTATTTGAATTAAATAAGTATTAATGTCTAGCGGAATTTGCGACTGTGGCGCCGACTGGCAATTCTTTGCTGAACGAGGTTATTCACTTTACTAAAATTATTACAATAATTTGTTAATAAACCAATGTGTGCTGCAGGTTTGATACCAACAGCCGAATGACTAGGTAAGTAAGTAAAACAACGATAAAAGTGCATAATAAAAAGATAAATCTCGTTACATTGTCTTTTTCAGTTTCTTCTCAACGAGCGTATTCAAAACCGAATGAATATTTTGGTTTGAAGGCTATTATCATGATCTGCAAAAATATATATCGTGCATTATTGTCATGTTATTTTCAGCTTATATTCTGGTATTTGTGAATAGAGTAAGCGACGGATTCTATTTTTTAAACTGCAACTGAGATGTTCTTTAAGATACGAAATATTAGTAATACTATGAATAATATGTCCACGATAAACTATAATTTTACCACATTCCACCATAAAATTATTAATTATTATTTAAATCATAGAAAATAAACATTAAAACTCTGCAATTATCCTATCATTTTCAAACTATCATAATAGAAATAACGATAGTTTGTTATTTAGATTTCATAGTAAGTTCGTGGTATACTAAAATCAAAATACTTTGGTCTCACTCTCGCAGCAAAATTTGATTTTGATCGCTGTTTTCAAGCAGCAAATCCTGCATGTTTGAGCTACTGTGATGAAAGTAATATTAGTGATGTATAAACAAAATGATGGTAGTAACAAGTAAACACATCCTCAGCACAAAGGTCTTCAACTATTAAAAGAAAATTAATAATTTTTAAAGGATAATTAATAATTTAAATACAATTAGTGTAAACATATGTAAAGAAAATTTATCTTTTAAGTAAAAAAATATAGTGACATTCCCAATGTTCATACTATAGTCAATATCTGCAATCATTCTACTAGAAAAAAAAACAAAGATCACAACTATATAAAACAGCATTTTACAGCAAGAACCATATTATAACGTTTTCGAATTAAGTCTGCTAGCAACTCCTGAATCTTCGTCTGCCCTAAATACTAAATCCTTTATTATACATTCCCACAAAATAAAGGGAGACAATTTATCTCCAGAAGGTACCTAAATGTCAACCACCGGGCACGAAATAAAAAAGGGAAGCTCCCTTCATGTAACAATTAGAAGCGAGTAGAAAGGGCAACCCTGAATAAAGGACCTCACAATAAATTATTAAGGAGACAAAGTTTGGACCGAACGTTTTTATGTTTGAGAAAGAAGGCCATTCATCTTAAGGTGGTCCCGGTAATCGGGCTAACGTGGTTTTTAACGGCCAAAGTTTTTACATAGTCCATTTAAAATAATCTTCGCGGTGCTCACAGAAGGCCATGGAAGTATATCGTGACGTGAAGGAAAAGTTATGTATAACATTATTGAACAATATACATAAACTCGTGAATTATGAAATTTTTCGCTTAGAGGGAGAGAGAAACTGAATTGAATAACCAAAGAGATCTATCAGATAGGGCTTCTAAATATTTTATGTAAAACTAGCATCACAATATTCAAATGACAATTTCTGGGCCCCTACTCTAAATCGTCGATGTTTCGAACTTCGGGTCCGAAAGAAAGATATCCGCAAAACACGTATTGGCTCACCTTTGCTCGCAGCATAGACCAGCAAGCATTTGCCTGTGTAGATTCTGAATAAAAAAATAAATAAATTGGATTCGTATGGCTTGTACATTTTCAAAATATGAAATTATAATTTATTCATAGGTAAGTAGACAAAGTAAAGTTCTAAATATGCAGAAAGAATACAAATATTAATGACGATTTAATACCTATGGAGAACAAAGAAATTAACGTAAATTTTAAATACGACTATTTAACTTCTAGAACAGTAGCGACACCTCTCGCTGATCCCTAACTACATAGGACTGTCACTCTTACCATGTGAAAATGTTCTTTAATTTCAGTTAAGACTTAAAATTGATTGAGGCACAATAGCGTTCCCAGAGTAGTATGAGAGATTCCCTAGAGGGCACGATTTGTGATGAACGATGCGATCCGACCATAGATTATATGAAACAACGAACATCGTACCGCAAATTCAAAATACTGATCTGTTCGGTGTGTTCTAGGATTGGTGTTCTATTTAGAGAGATTTGGTGTTCTATTACGCGGGCTAAGCCCCGTTTAAAATATAGTAAAATACAATTACGTTGCAAGACAGTAGTAGTTGCAAATACATTTATTAAAAATATGGAGGAGCGTGCTTTCGTGAGGTGAGTAGTCTATATACATACTGGTACCACTGTATAACGGAATTCAGTTTTAAAATTATTTATTATTGTGAGTAAAAAAAACTTTTTAGGTACGTGTAAAGGTGTTTTTCTGCCCATCTGAAAAATTTAATTCATATAACCACGTGGCTTATAAAACAAAGAAGCTGTATTGTCGCTTAGGTGCGCATGTCTCAACTGCAGAATTAGTTTTTAGGGCAATGCAGATCAATTATAAGGTTGAAACGATAAAAACAAAATATGAATTAATAAACAAAGTTTTATCTCAATGCAATCTGCGCGTGGCGGTTACGACCTTTTTGGTTTGTACACAACGCGAAAATAATACTATTCACGTGGATGCCGGTTGTCCGATTTTATAATATTAGCATTGATTTGTTAAGGTCTTTGTTCTTTATAGACCTCAGATTATCGTGAGTTGTCATATTAGAGTGAAAATTCATTATCATTGACGAGAAATACCACAAAATAATTTGAATGAAAATTGTTACTTTTAGCAGTTATAAAAAATCATACCTACTTATAGCATGGATTTGTAGCCGAAATGCCCCTATATTTATTAACTGACTTAAAAAAAGGAGGAATTTTTCAATTTAACTGTTTTTTTTGTGTCTGTGCTTCCTAATAACTTTTTACTGGGTACCGATTTTGATGTTTTTTTTAATGAATAGATTCAGGCGTTACTTTGCGGAAATCCATATTTAATAATAACAAATATTTTAAAATATTTTAATAAAACACTTAAATATACAAAAATATTACAAAAGAGAAATTAAACTAGAAATTTCTCGATCGTGCGCTCGTAGAGTCAAGAACTCCTGAGGATGCTTCGTGTAGAACCGAAACGCGTCGAAAATTCTTCTGGTTTGGCTGCGTGGCGTTTCTTCACTAGATATATTTTTTATTTTTAGGTGTTTATTAAGATATTAATTTGATGTTTTCTTAAAATATTTCTTATTATTGATTTATTTTATATTTGAAAGCAGGTCCTTGTCACGTGGTCGATATACGATGGTTTGTAAGATCATCGTAGTATTTTGATGTGGTCCCTTTCTATATTGGTGATGTTCTGATGAAGTTCTTCGCAGACAAAACACCAATACAAACACAATGCAGTAGTAAATAGTATATGTACCTGAAGCAATCCTTATATAGCAATTGCCTACAAATCCTTCAGCAGACATCGTTGTTGGCGTTTTTATATGGCGACCGGCCGGCGACACACAAATCCAAACTAATCGGGAGAAAGTCTTGCTCAAAATATGTTACACTCACTGCACTATGACGTCGATACAGTATTGAGTGTAGTGTTATTTATTGCGTCTTCAATTGTTCAATTAAATTAATAAAACTAACACGGAGCGGCGGTGTGCGTTTTTTAGCGGAGAGAAAACGAAAATAAATAATCCACAATACCCACTATACAAAAATATTTGTTGCGAGCATCTTATATGGCTTTTGTAGGTAGATTATTATACCAATATCTACCAAAGCGATACTGCTAACGCCATCTCTGGGATTTGTTGAGCTAAAAACTCAGAAAGCAGCTCATACAGCATATTGGGTCTGCAGCATACTGGAGCTATCCTGAGGATTCATCAATTTAGAACTAAGATATAGGAGTAGGTATTATATATAAGAAAATTATTACATTTATAAGGCATTGACGCTTCACCACAAAGGAATGATGCTCTGAAGAGGAGCTCACCTTCAAAGTGACCAAAATTAAGGTAGACCCTATGCAGTAGCGCAATTACCGTGGAACTGTAATAATTACATTTGCGAAAAAAATCAAAAACAAGTAAGAAATTTGGCAATATTCAGGCATAGATACCCATATTTCTAAATATGATTACAACAATATTATGATTACAATCTTCAAGCATAGATACCTATATTTCTAAATATGATTAGAAGCACTATACCATATTTTTGACCCCTGGCTGTAAAGAACTACAATCACGTCAGAGTACTAAAGAATCTATCAAATTTATCTATCTATCTAATTATTCTCTTTCATTTTACTATCAGCTGCTAACTTTTGCTACTTACACCCTACTCCACCACAAATAATGTTGCTGTTGGTGAGGCACTCCTGCCTCCTATCTGATCCTGTCCCCACTCTGGTACTGGTGAAGTAGGCTTGCCTCCACTCTACAGCGGTGAGGTGCTCCTGCCTCTGCTCTGAACTTCTCACCTCCAACAAGCGCCCTCTCAAGATCCAGAGTAAAATTAGGTTTGCAACTTAGGTACCCTAATTCTCTAATTTTTAAGGCTAGTTGTACACGACCAATAATATTAGGATCATTAGGTCCAGACAATTAAGTAACATTGAGATATAACAAGAGTCTTTCTATAATTTTGTTTTCTGTTAATATATTTATTCAAAATCTTGTTCTCTTTTATTTCTATTACATTACATACTACCACCTGCCATAATCTCTTCCTGCCGAGATTGGCGTTTACCACACTCAGCAAAGAGGATTCCTTTCCAATGAGGGCTGAAAGTGTGTGTATGGGTTCCATGCAGCACATACCTGCAACGTACGAAATGCCATACCCTCCGGCGCCTCACACACGTGGCAGGCCGGGTTACAATAAAATTTATCCCAATTATACGATAAGATTTATCCGAAATATACACGTGGGCAAATTCTCTGGTAGAAGTGAGTAGTTTAATAACTAATTTCATTATCTAAATTATAATTTATTGAAAATGCAAAATAAATATTATTACATATATCCATTACTTTCTTTAAGTAGCTGTATGCTCCCAAATAGGTTATTGAACTTCTAGAGCGTTTGGATGGATATAACGTAAGGGTAGGATACAGCTCAATGCATGCCATTGCATATATATGGCATGCATTGAGCTGTATGTTCAGGATACTTTTCCCGGTCTGTTTACCTTTAGCTTTGAAAACCACGTGCTTACATGTCACTTGTCACACCGACCGTGATATTACGCCAACAAACTCGCATACATTCTCTAGCTCAGCAAATGCTTTAAATATATAATTAGACTAGTTTTTCGGGCAGTGTGCGGGCGAACGCCTGAATCTCTTAATTATCATCTTAGAAGTATCGTACCATTACTTTGACACAGCTTGGTCCCAGCATTTTTCTTACTTTAGGACATATACCCGCCAGCCAAAGCGTGAACTTTTCTATAAACTCAACTTGTTATTAAAAAAAAACTCGCATGTAAATATAGTGTATTATTAGACCTATCGTTTCTGGCTTAAATACTTTTTCTTTTGGACTAATAATAAAAAAAATATTATATAGCGTTTAGTATATAGCACTCGTTTTTAGGAGTTTGAGCCAGTTATTCGTAGCTCCAGATTTATTTAAAAAGTGTAGTACACATGTATAAATAACTTGCCACTATAGAAAGTTCATTATATTCCCCATGTTTGTGGTGCAATAGAAATTATAAAAACATGCTTATTTTTCTTGAAAGAGATGCTTAAAGTTGGGTCTTTCTTTTATCTAAAATTACGAGTTTTTGAGCTAGTGTAATTTCAAAACTGTATAATTTAATGAAAATGTGATGCACCACAAACCTAGATATTAGGGTAGTGATTACGTAGGTAAAAAATCGTTGAGTTTTATTCGCTATTATTAAAATGAGATTGGAGCTGCGTTTTGTATGGGGGCATTCGTCTAAAATATACCCTTGAAGAGATAAATTTGAGCCATGCAACACAGGCATAGTATGGCTTGATGGATGAGTCCAGTTACCAGTCCTAGTATCGGTACTCATCGGTATACATAGTTTTCAGAGTGCCAATACTACTCAATAATGACTGCCATCTAAAGTGAGGCAGCACTCAGTTGTAATAATATTTTCAGTCACCCATCCAAATAGTGACCAAGCACCTAACGATGTGAAATTACAGGCACATGAACCATAACAACTTTGTCTCAAGGCGACGGGCGCAGTGCAATTCGTGACTTATGACGAAATGCATCTGTTATAAGCAGAGGTTAGTCCGCTGTCCGCTTAACATCAGCTGGGTCTGGAGCTTGTTCCGTCACAATAACATAAAAAAGACTTATTTGGTTCAGCAAATAAGCATTGCAATATAAAGGTGGCAATGACGCCAGCATGTTGTGCACTCTGCCAACTGGTAGTGAACATGGCTTTTAGGTTGCCTAAATGCGTTCGGTCCAGTAGCTGTGGTATTGAGTAGTGTACATAGTTTGTGGTTAAAACCGGTAAAAAGATAACCTTAATTGCATGGTGGCAGGGCACTTTGCGAAAGCCCACCTGGCTAGCTACCACCCTCAAGTTGAAAATCTGTCGCCAAGCACCTAACGGTGTGTTCCGGCAGCTGTCCTTGAGAGCCAGTAATTCTAGGTTAGCCTGAACAACATCTTCGACCACTTCATCACTTACCATCAGGTGAGATAGTGGTCAAAGGCTAAGGATATCAGACATAAAAAAAAAAACTTACAGTGTTTGACCTAGACAACTGAGCTAGATAAGCTTTGCTACATACGCTTCTCAAAATCCTTAGTTTACTTGTAAATCTTAATGGATTTTTTGTTATTTAGTATGTTGTAACATTGTTCATTAAATGTTTATATAATAACGTGCATTCAGTGCAAATGTCATATTAGTTGAGAGTTGATTAAATTCTTTCGTTACCAAATGTAGGTACTCTGCGAATCTTGATAGACGTCATAATGTGATAAAGTTTATCTTTTAATTAAATAGATTATTGGATTATTGCAAGATTTATTTTCATAGATAGTCGTTAAGATTACAATCTTACTTTGAATTTGTCTTGCCTTGGACCACCGTGGGTTAATATCACAATTCTGCCAAAATATTAGCTCAAGCCTCAGACTCCTTTTAACTTACCAATAATCTCGATTCTTTACAAATTATCTATTTAAAACTATTTAATTTTCTCTATATTATGAAAAATATTATTCTGTTCACGCTAATTTTATAAATTAGACTCATTTATTTGGCACGAACACGAATAGTAACAACTCTTGCTCGTGCACTTTCAAGTATAGGTACTTGTCGATTAATTCTCACACATACATACCCCCACACACAAACATACGCATAAACGTCCTGACAAGCATAATCTAATGACCAAGATTTGTGTACGTAGGTTAAAATTTTCTTTTGTAATAATAGCATCTAAAATATATGCTAAGTAGATATATCTTAATGTGTATGTATAAATTCATTGAACATTTTAAATTCTTGTACGAAAGGCATTAAATAATAAATTATTAATATTATATTGCACACTAACCCTCGAAATGACACTTATTTAACATGATTACGACGGAACACCAGGCCCACCTGATGTTAAGCGGACAAACCTCTGCATGCATTTCGCCCATCACACAGCGACATACAGTTGTTAACTCTCACGAGCCTGTAATTTGATGCGCTCGTAGCGAAGTTTGCTTTGCCGTTCTGAATCGAGGAGCTAAGTTAAGCAACGTCCGCCGCGGTCAGGAGTTGGATGGGTGACCGCTAATGACGTAATGTCTGAGCGCTTCCGTGCTTCGGAGGGCACGTAAAGCCGTCGGACCCGGTTGTTGTCTTACGATGGCAGTCGTTACAGCATGGTGTTAGGGCGTTTTACGAATGCCCACCTGGCTGCCACCCTCAAGTGACGGGTGCAGTGCAATTCGTGACTTGTGACGAAATGCGTCTGTTATAGTCAGAGGTTAGTCCGCTTAACACCAGGTGGGCCTCGGGCTTGATCCGTCACAATAACATTAAAAAAAATACATCGGCGCAGTTTACAAGTTTTAACAAAGTGAGTTATATCTGACAGTTGTGCTTTGTTACACATATGCGGTGAAACTCAAGCCCACGGCGAGATTCGAACCATGGACCTGCTGCGCGACAGTCCATAGCCAATGCCACTGAGCCATCACTGCGTCAAAAGTTAGTTTACAATGTACCCCTGTATGTAGTATCAAAATGTTTTTACTTTTTGTATTGTTGTCGAGAGAAGAGATAAACCTTACTTAGGTTATAGAAATTACTTATCAGATCACTAATGTAAGTAATACAGAATGTTGATAAATAAATAATTAAAAAAAACTATGTGAAATGTCGAAATAAACTTTCAGGCTGACTAAAGTCTTATAAAATATGAAAATTCCATTATTACTACCATATATCAAAAATAAAACATTATAATAAGTTTAATAATTAATAAAAAAAAATTATGCATGTTAGGTTAGCCTTTGACCACTATCTCACCTGATGGTAAGTGATGATGTGGTCGAAGATGTTGTTCAGGCTAACCTAGAATTATATAATTCTAGGTATATAATTAATTTAATATAATAATTATAATTTAATGTGATAAATTTAAGGTATATAATTAATAGAATTATAATAAGTTACTTAATGCCTATATAGTGCAGAACCTAAGATTCCTGTTTTATTGGTTAACATGGTGCGTTTGGAATTTCCCTTTATGAAATTGTAACCTTAACCAAATATGACATTTTTTAATTGATATTCATAAAAAAATTGGTATGTAATATTCATATTCTCAAAAATATTTGATTATTTAATAGAATAATTATTAGATTCAGGCGTTAATTTGTGGAAATCCTATTAATAACAAACAAATTTGGGATTCAATGTATATTTTTTTTAGGCTGGATACAGACCTAACCACATTCATTAATGCAGGAATTGTTCTTGGGCAAGAGTGAGTGCAGCATTCGAATCGATGCACCGCATTTTCTTACATGCAAACATAGTATAGTCACGCCTATTTCCTGAAAGGGATGGCAGAATAATCGGATTTCCACCTGCCACGCTACACGATAAGAATGTGATGCCAGTGAATGCAACAATATTATAAGAGGTACAAGCATTACATTAGTAACACACACCAATCGGTACTATCGGTTATTGTACAATGTTGATCTGGCTTTTTGTTACCATCGAGAACGAAATTCAATCAAATTGACATTGAAATAACGTTTATATTAGAGCGCGCTGCAAACGTGGCGCTATCGTTGTCAATCTTCTGAAATGCACGAATCGAAATAACGTGTGCTATTACTGAGCAAAAGTAAGTACGCTTTAAGTTTTTAACTGAGACCATTGTTTAGTAATGTATAGTGTATACGTAAGAATTTAATAAAGTGCATCAGTAGGTGCAACAAAAGTTGAAATTAAATGGTGGTTAAGTGTATTCCAATTTAATAGAATTTTTGAGTAAAACTTTACTTTAGAATTTGTCAATGTCATAGCGGTAACCATGAATTGAGCGACATTTATACAAACTAATATTATAACTTGCTGTGACCTGATTGATAAATCAATAAACGAAAACAAAGAAAAACCTAGCCTTAATTCTCCAATTTATTTAGGAAACTATCGCAGTTTTCTCATCTAAATACCACGCTTATTTGTAAATTTATCAACGTGGTATGGCGTATTTCTAGTGCCCGGTTAGCTAGCTAACACTCGCAAGTAGAACATCTGTCACCAAGCACCTAAAAGTGTATCCAAGTCCTGTCCTTGAGACCCAGTATTTCTAGGTAAGCCTGGACTGCATAGTCACTTATCAGTGGAAGTAGATACTTAGAAGCCATCCGCAGTAAAAGATAATTATATCTTCTACGTATATACATAAAATTAGCAAAAGATATTAAGCATACGGATTTTTATAAATATAATAATACTGCTGTTTTTTTACCTTCTATTGACATGACGAAGTGTTTAGAACGATAAGAAGACTTGTTTGACTTTGATCTACCTCCTAGGCTCTGACAAAATAGAAGAAAAGACGGAGGCTCGTAAAACATCAAACTGAAGCCACACTTTTATACATGTGTGTGATAGAAGTGTTGCCATATGCAAGCAAAAATAACTAAATTGTAGGATTTATGGGAGAAAATTTTTAGAAGAGATATATATATATATACAGCAATATCTGTTCGTAAGAATACTTCGCAATAACATAATATTATTTGTATTGTGCAATATTATAATAATGAAGATTGTGCAATATTATAATAATATTGCACAATCTTCACGATTATTTTTTAATATGTTTCGCATTTTTTTTAAGTTATTCTAGTCTTTACGTTATCTAGGACAATGCATAATTGACCAAAGGCGTGTTAGGTTACCTATATGGTAATTGGTATAGTTTCGCCGCAGGTGCCGTTTTTTAGTGTGATTTTTTTATATTTTTTTGACGGAATATGCAGAAAGTACATTAATTTCAATACTTACGTGTGAAAAGTAATTCCAGATAACTTTTCTTAACTGAATATGTTCTGTTTTTGCAGTGTTTTAACACGCAAGTGGGCATTTTTAGTTTATTTATTCCGTTGTGTGACGTGCGTAATGTGCGACGGTCTATCGTGAACTCAGAGTAGGAGTGCACGATATATATCGATATTACAAAAAATATCGATATATGAACACGTTATATCGCTTCCGATATGTATATCGATACATCAATCGATATTATTCAACCGATACAACACCATAGCTCACTTGACATGTTTGACCAAAACTTTTACAAAAGGGATGTTGGCAAAGTTGTTTTTTATGGCAAATTGATCGTAAACGTTGCTAACACCACTTTAAGTTTATCATTTTCTTTTAACTTTTAACAGTATAATATAAGTGCATACTGCTAATTGTGCTAATCATAATGTGTACACATATTTAGGAATATAGTCCGGCTCGTAAATGTTAACCTATATCATATTATGTCTTCTTTTAGTGATTGAATTCTGTTTTGTGTATCAATACAAATAAATAAATAATTAGATACTGATTTATGGTTGGCAACGTTTTTAAAAAGTAAAACCACGAATTGTAAATAATTAGGCTTCATAGTTACGAAGGTTTTGTTGTAAACAAACCTTCGTAACGGCATTTTTTATGCAAGCCTATATTTTGAATCCAAGGTGTAGAGAAAAAAATATTGCTAATTAAAAAAATAAAGTTGATTTGTTTCTTTACCCTAGCTGTTTTTACTTATATCAACCTGTCAAATATTTACTATTATAGACTAGCTAAATTAATTAAACAAGAAAAACATTTTCTACGATATATCGAAAATATCGATATGTTTCTCCGATATATCGCAAAGTATCGATACAACACTACCATATATTATATCGAAAAAACATCGATCCTTTTTTTGTTTCAACATCCCTAACTCATAGCAATAAGTTAGAAAGAGGGAGTCTAAAGAAAATCAAAAGTTACATTAGCTTCTAAGATTTCACTAATAAACATTAGCTTGTTTATTTAAAGTATATAACCTTAGTAAGTAGTGATACATACACCGACTTTTGAAAACTGCACACTTTTGGAAACAATCTAAAATGTATGTCTGGCAACACTTTTGTTTACATTTTTATTCGAAATTATAACCTAAAATGCGTTGTTTAACATTAAAGAAAGTACATTATATTCAATACTTACGTGTGTTTTAATAATCAAGATGGTTTTTATTTTATTTATTCTGTTATGTGTGACGTTCATAGCGTGTGATGGTCTATCGTGAATGGGGAGAAAATTGGCCGAATTTGGATAAGTTTGTGTGAGTGAGTTGTGTCTTACATGAAATTGGCCGAATTTGATGCTTCATTTTTGATTTTCATTAGACTCCCTCTTTCTTATTCATTTCTCTGAGCTCCTAGGTAATACATTTGTAATTCATATTGGAATAAACCGATAAGTTATCATGCTAATCATTTCACACAGGATGCCGTGACTCTAATTTTATATTAGGTTATTTGAGCAGACATCATAAATCTATAGTAAATACAATCTATAATAAATAACTATTTGGAGTGAAGAGGAGATAAGTGGAGAATTTTGGCGATTGGATATGTCGTAGTTATATTATTCCCGCCTTTTCGGTTCAAAGGACCGTTTTGGTGTTTAAAAACTTGCTGTAAAATCGTCTTTTGCAGCGAGGGTGAGGGAAAATGAGAGCCACCTTCATTAGACGAGGACGCATTCATCTCGCCGACGGAGACATAGAAGGCGGTCAGACACCTGCCAAGATGAAAGGCGGAAGGGCACGATGGACTACCATATTTGCTTTGGAATAGTCACCACCCGCCTCATCAACGGCATTCTAAGAACAGGCTATTACAGGTCACGAAACTTGAAAGAAGGCTAAGGTCATTATGATTCCCAAACCGGGTAAAGATAACAGACAGCCAGCATCCTATCGGCCTAGCTGTCTGCTGCCTCATCTAGGCAAGCTCTTTGTGAGGCTGCTGCTCAATAAGCTGCGCCTCTCAAATATCCCCAGATTAATTAATTTGGCTTCAGAAGACACCATTCCACAACAATGAAGATGTGGCACCAGATGGCTTACAAAATCAACCGAAACGAGCCAAAGCCGCCGTTTTTTTTGATTTTTTATGATCGATATGGTATATCCAAAAAACTAGTTACAAAATATCATCTATGTTGATATTTTGTAACTAGTTTTTTTGGATATACCATATCGAATACTCTTCTTAGTACAAATTGAAGAAGAGGAGCTGAATACAGAAGAAAAATTCACAGGGGAAGAAGAAGAAAAACCAGACAGATCATCATATTTGAAAATACAAGTGCAATGCATACTTCTAGAAGAGCGTGAACATAAGAGGTACCATAGTCACTTGAGATTACGCAGGGAAAATGGGTAAGGTGGGGTGTGGCCCGAAACTCCATCCGACTCCCAATGTAGATCTGATGGAGAAATAATAAATAGGAAAAATGGTTCGAATTTACCAAATTGGTTTTAGGAAAGTAAACTGTCGACACAATACATTATGATATGAGTGCAGAAGTTAACCATTCCTATCGATGCTTCGATATCCCTCAGAAATACTCGGACTTACATTATTAAAAAGGTACAAGAAACGGTCATGGCCTTTGTTAACTAATCGCATCATACAACCAGTAGTTAATAGGTTAATAAGTGATTCGTATCTTTAACGCCGAAATATTAATTTACAATAAATTATCAACTACCTTCATAATTTCAAGTAATAATAATGTGATTTTAGACTTGGCCAATAAATGGAGAGCGTTACTCGTATAGGTAACTACTATATTTCTATACGTTACCATACCGAAACGTTCATTAGTATACATATATAAGTATCAAGAATGGACAAATGGAAGAATATCACTACAAAAGATATATTAAAAAAGGTGAAGAAATATCTTTGACGTAAGAGAAGTGGGCAATAGAAGTCAGCGGCAGCGGTCAATGGTGGTTAATGCTATTGGTTCTTTTTATTTGTAATATTGGATGGTTGAAAAACATGCGAATACACCGCTCGATCATCGTAGCGAGTCACATGTTTCAGCAGCTTCCTAAAAAGCAATCGCAATACAACTATCCGCAACGATCAGTACTTAGCTGTCATTTACGCTGACCAGACAGTTCTACCGCTAGCTCCTCTCTTTATCGCCACAGAAATATCTGAGCATAGATCCAGCACCCGCGTGGTGGAGGTATTTATTATTTACTAGCTGTACCCGCGACTTCGTTCGCGATTGCCGTACCTGCAGACTAATTATTCACATTTGTGCACTGTTTATCCCATATTAAGCAACACTGTGGTCTGCGGTGAAGTACTCTTATATTAAACCATAGCTCAGAATGGAGCTTTTTACTTTGGATTTCAAAACTCTCGGGTTGTATTTTCCAGAAGACAGTAGTTAAGTAACTCAGAGAGTTCTTTCCCGGTTCGCACAATAAATGTTGAAGCAAAGTACATTGTGCGTTTCTTTAGAATTTCGATTTTAAAGCGGCGGTTTGTTTGACGGTAGATAAAACATATTTTTTTTATTTCTTAGTCTCGGAAAGTAGTGTTTGTTTAACTGATTTTGATTTGAAGACAGGCGCTTTAGACCTTACAATCCAGCATAGGTACACAAAAATATTCTCAATTTCCGAGTTTAGAAAAACTCGTCAAATGGTATCACAATGGGTACCATTTTTCCACTACTAGGAGACTAGAGACTATTGTCCAATAAGTATATATATATATATAATCCATACTCCAAAATGATCCACATCATAAGGTACCTTTGCTGCTCCTCAAACAAGTTGGGTGGGCTTAAAATCAAGGCTAACTTATGCCTTGTTTTGTTCGGCGTGATTTTTGTCCTGGTCTGTGAGATGATTGAAAAGCCACTGCTGGTGGTGAGAATAATTATAGTTCGCCATAGTAGAAAAACACAGGTGTTATGCTATCTGCCGCCTCACTTAGATGGTCTAGAAAAAAATACTCTATCATCACATCTGTTATAACCTGTGGAACAACAAGTAAAATCATACGCGCCCCTTATGCTACAGTGCACTAAAACATTTTTTCTGTAGATATTATTAACATTTCTAATAAATATATACATGCTAAGCGAAAATCAAATTCAAACGAGCATGTTCCGGTGACCGAGTGGTTTAGGCTCGGAATCGCATGCAGGTTCCATTCTCGCTTAGGAAAAAATATTGTGCTCAAGCTGTAAATGACATTAATAAACAGCTCTAGTCCGTCTAGTTTTGACGCATTTCGTTTCGATACGGAGCATCATTAGGTCTTGTCTCTTCGAGCTCACGATCAAGGTACAAACATTTTTATGGGTTTGTACCAGGATCAGTTCCAGATTCATATTTGGATAGAAAGGGTACGGTCATAGATTAACATCTTAACCTGAGTAATAAGAAATGATTTTTAAGGACACCTGCAAGAACCCATCCTAAGTTGGCAACGGATTTTTTACTTGAGTGTGCCTTATAGCCAGGCGAGAATTTATAAAATGCAATGCCACCATGCAGTGAAGCTCGAGCAGGTTTCAAACCACGGAGCATCAGATACAGAAGCTGGCCCATCATCGCTACAAAACTATTAAATATACACAATGTTGCCATGTGATCCCACAAATTCCCCTCTGTGCCCATTTGCCACGTAATCTGAACCGCAAGTGGCCCGACGCTGTCAGCGCTCGTTTTATCACCAATACTTTAGATTTTATGACCGATAATAAATTGAACTTATGGCGGAGTTAATTAAATTTTCTTAAAACCTCCAACTTGAAGATGCAGTATATGTGATATGTCAGTAGTTAATATTACCTGTATTTCTCATCGCCACAAAAATTATATTTTATTTTCTTCATGCATCCACCTGCTTGAAAAGGATTTTCAATTACTTCAGTCACATTGCCTGAAAACATTAGAGAATCAATTATCACTAGAAAAAAATGAAGGATCCCGTGGTCGTAGTCCAATAGGTCTGAACAATTTCGAATCCTCTCACAATTTCTTCAAAATTAGCCGGCTATAGTTCCGATGACACAGAGTGCACAATCATGGGATGATGATAGATCTATATGACGGAAGATTTTTTGATGTGAAAGAACAAGCGCGAGGTCTCATTTGTGTTATCATAAGTAGGTAACATCTGCCTATAACAGATACATTGCGTCACAAGTGACACACTTTGAATTTTGAAGCAGTGATAGCTCAGTGGCTTTGGACTCATTATTTCCCCGAAGGGCGTCTGAATTTCGCATTGCGCGTCATTGGATTTCGGCATCGAGTGCATCGGATACAGGGCAACGAAGTGCACACATCTTCCTTAGGTCCCGTTTTCCTTTCAGTTGAGAGATAGATTTAGAATGGCTCAAATCTCTCCAGTCACCGTATTCCTGTGTAAACACGGACTCCCCTGGCTATGGACTATGGACAGCCGCACAGCAGGTCCATGCTTCGAATCCCGCCGCGGGCTTGAGCTTCACCGCATGGTGGAAGGGCATTTTTGCGAATGCCCGCCTTGCTAGCGACCACCCTCAAGTGGAAAATTTGTCGCCAAGCACCTAACGGTGTGTTCCGGCAGCTGTCCTTGAGAGCCAGTTATTCTAGGTTAAGCCTGTTGACACCTTCGACCACATCGTCACTTACCAGCAGGTGAGATTGTGGTCAAAGGCTTACCTATAAGCAATAAAAATGGTTGGTGTTAGTAAAAGATATGGTGGTAGCACATCTCCGGATGAACAGGTTCTCAATGATACTATTGATTTACTGCAAATGATGGGCCAATATTGTGTTGTAACAAAACATATGACTCATAACGTTGTACGTATTTGGTAGCATGACAGGGCTTGGCTTCCATCGTCACGAACCTCAGCATTGAGAATAAAAAATCGCAGAGATTTTTTATATTTTAAGCGCTAGTAGCGAAGTTTGCTTATGAGTGGGATGGGTGACCGCGGGTGACATTACTACTGAGCGCTTTCGTGCTTCGGAGGGCACGCTAAGCCGTCGGTCCCGGTTGTTGTCTTTGGATGGCAGTCGTTATAGCATGGTAGTAGGGCATTTTGCGAATGCCCGCTTGGTTAGCTACCACCCTCATCTAGAAGATGAGCACCTAACGATGTGTTCCGGCAGCTGTCCCTGAGAACCAGTAATTCTAGGTTAGCCTGAACAACGTCTTCGAATCACTTACCATTGGGTGAGATAGTGGTCAAACGCTAACCAATCGAGGATAAAAAAAAATATTCTCCGTGGATTACCGAAACAAGTTCATGTGGTACTGACTCTACGTATAGTGTGCATACGGATTTCATCAAATGTTTGGATTTCAGCTTCGGCGCTAAAAGTTAACACTGTTTATAGCGCAAATATTTTTCTCGGAAAATTGTTATTACAGCGTTAATGTTTTAGTCTTTTATTGCTGGCGTCATTAAATTTAAGTATCTGGTCCGCGATCATTTTATTATTTTCCTAGTTTTACGTAGAATATTAACTATTCCTTTGAATCATTATGGTGGTTAAGAACTAGAGGAAAAACTTGAGTTATGAGTCATATGTTATGTTAGCTTAGCGGTCAGAGCATACCCCTCCGGCTGTAGGGGTCGATGGTGCGGGTTCCGAATCCCGCACATGACTATAATTTTCCTCTCGTAATCTTGTAAGAGAATAATATCCTTTAGTGTCGTCTATTATTTATTCTGCGCTTTGACTGAAGTATAAAATTTCAATAACGTAGTACGTTATTGAATATTTATACTTCAGGCAGGGCTCTGACCGCTAAGCTAACATGACATATGACTTATAACTCAAATTTTTCCTCAAGGTCTTGGGCATTGAATAGAGATGGTACGAATCCTGCATATGACTATAATTCTTCCTATCGTAATTTTGTAATGTAATCCGCGGATCGTGCGCTATTGCAAAGATATAAATATTATCATATTATTTTCTTTCTATTCTATCCTAGTAGGGTAGCATCGTAGTGCCAGATATTCTGTTTCAAGTTTAATTATTTGGCAAACGAAACGAACTTCAGATTGACTAGCGCAGTGACGTAATAACATTTGAAACAACATATTTAATTCTATTTGGCGATATGTCCTGCGCTGAGGTCTCGCTTGATGTGTTTTGTGGTGCACTGCCCTTTGGGTAATATATTTTTCTTCTTTTAGCTTGTGCAATTTATCTTGTTAGCTTCCACCCAAGTTATTGTTAATTTCATACTTCTTAAACTCCATAAAGCCAATTCAAATTGTTCCTGTGTATCTACCATAATAACAAAAATATATACACTTATATAAATATATATATAAAGACGTGTGGATTTCACTGAAGTAGTCGGAAGTAACAAGAAAAGTCAGAAGTTCTATAAGAAGGCTATATATCTAATAAGAGGGCTGCTATTTAATAATTATAATATTTAATTAATTAATATTTAATTTAATTTCTATTTAATAATCCGAAATAACAAAAAGGAACAATAAACTATATTGTTGGCCCCAGGGCGTCATGAAGTAAAGGAGTTTTTATATGTATTAATACCTACATCGTTATTTCTTGCTTTACCAACACGTTCCGTTGTTATCTATATGTATGGTCCAAACTCCATTATACAAGAAGATTATGTTAAGCACGCACTTCAGTCGTATGAGGTAACAAAAAACATAAATTAGAACACAGAACAACCCACTTAAGCACAACAAACACATAAAAACAGACCCTTACGTGTTGTAAGAAAATTTAATGAAACAAAGGATTTTCTCTCTACATCTAGTGAATTATAGTCAAATAAAATACTGACGACACGAAAAAGTTACAGCCCTAAAGGGGCCAAGGATGGACGGCAGGACGTCACAAGATTTTATTACAAAGGCCATGCCCTGTCACCCTATTCTTTGGGGATAAACAAGAAAAAAATATTGCAACTCGGAGGAAAAAGATGCGGAGTTTTTGACGTAAATCGTAATATAGTGGACTGTGCGTGGCTGATGCTAGTCACAAATGTCGCAGTGGAAATTGTTGATTTGTTTTGTTATTGTTTGTTACCAGATTTGTTGCAAATTTTGCGCTTAGAGCACATGAAACAATATTTTACGTCCAGTATCCCACGTATCTGGTTTTGCATCTACTATGTAGGTAGTCTCACTACATTATCACTCACGGAAGTGACGCACCTTTCTTACATGTATACATATATGCATGGTCACTGAAGCGACAGAGTAATATTTACAATATGATTTGTCTACTTTAACGGCCAAACGGCCACCGTATCCTAAGCGACCAAGTAGTAGCAAGCCAAACCAATGCGAAAAAAGTGATAATATTTATAAAATGTTTTTCAATGCTGTTTTTTATCCATCGACAACAAATGAAGGACGAAAAGAGATCCAATATTTTAAAGGCACCTGTAAGACTCTATTGACTTATACTTATTTAACTCAGTTATTTTTTATACAAAAGAGATATTATAGCAAAAGTGGCATATAATTTCCGCAATTAAGTAAATTTATTATGGATTTAAAACAAAAAAATATTTACGTACAATTTTCTTCTGCAAAATGTGGACATTCTGCCAAACCCGTAGATGGTCTCTATTGTTTTATTTCTCTATGACCAAAGCCATAGGTATACTCTATGGTTCGGTGATCATCATGGACAAAATTTTACGTCAGTGGTGATCTTCGAGATTCTATTGGTAAACGATCAAAGATGATAAACTCTGGATATATTTTTGGATTCATTGGATATCTACGGATATCAGGCTTTAAGATATACAAGGTGATGTTGTCTTACTGAGCAATGCGCATGTGGCCTGCCTCCATGTCTTTATAAATATTTTCGCAGAGACGGCAGAAACCATTTATGCAATTATAAACAAATTGAGTTTTCACTGCTGATCAGACGGTAGTGGGTTCTGTTATACCCATAATTAGTAAGTAAAAATTAAACATAAGACTGAAAAGTGCACTTCTGCACTTTTCGGCCGAGGACTGAGATTTGAGGATAAGCCATACGGTACTAGCAGTCTCGTTCTGACCGCGAATCAGGCCACACGTTTTCAACATAAAACTACAAAATTGATTCTAATTGAAAGTAATCGTATTTTTAAATCATGCCTTTTTAAAAAATATTTTTCCAGTTCGCATATAACAGTACGAACCCTACGGTCGGCTTGAGGCTCACAGATTGATAGCAGATCATTTTGTAAAACTTTTTACACAGGAGGAGGATTGATTAGAAAATCTTGTTACCAAGTAACACTTTCTATTGCCAATATGCTTTTTTTTATTTAAAAAAGGTGGCAAAGTAGTAAATGGTCCTGGTATCCAGTCAAATCACCGCTTATAGACAGTTGCAATATCAGTATGGATAGACAACTTTTTTTATAACGCTCCGTGTTGTAATGTAACACTGCAGAAACACCTTCAGAGAAAGATTATTCAACATCTTGAGATCCAGCTTTGCAAGATATGGGGATGAGGTTTTTGACGATATCGGGATGTACGGTGGCAAAACTACGACGGCGGAAGGGGATCAAAAAGCTCTTCATAGCATAACAGCTATGTAACTGAATAAAAGCGTACAACTTAGACTCCTAGCGAGATCACGTCTCTTTGTAAGCGAAATGGTACTAATGTTCTCGTATTGATGAGCGCTTGTATAGTCAACGATGATGAGGTCGAGAGTGTTGGGTATGCAAACTAAACTAGATCTACGGGCTCTCAAGGACAGGTGTTTGGCGACAGCATTTCTGCCTAAGTGTAGTGAGCAGTCATAATAGTTAATGGTGGGTAAAAGTTGAAATACCTACGCTATAAAAAACAATATTTTATAAAATACTTTATTATAATAATTCTAAACAATACCCCCTGAAGATGCTTCGTTTAGAAGCGAAACTAGTCGGATATTCTTCCGGTTAGGCTCCGTGATGTTTATGACGTCACGTAGATAACAGGAAAATTAGGCGGAATTGTCACTAGATATACCTATATTGTTATACTATTTTAAGTGTTTTATTTAAATATTATTTCATGTTTTCTTAAGATACTTTTAAAAATATTTGTTATTATTAAATATGGATTCCGCAAAGTAACGCCTGAATCTATTCATTACCCTAATATTTTATGACTATTTTCTTGTGAAAATAGTTAACTTGAATGGAGAATGAAGAAAAAAGTACCTAATTTTAAAAACATATATTTTCAATTAATTATAACGAAAGAAAAAGTTGGAACAAGCAATGACTCACTCACTAGTAGATGGTTCGCGGTTACGATGCCAGTCTTAGTTCAAACTTTTCCATTTGTTATATAATGCAAAAATTACAATGTAAGAATATAATATATTTTATGTATAATAATACGAAAACCAACTAATAACGATATATAATTAATAGAAGGTAACATCACGAGCGACATTAAGTTAGACAGAAGACGAGTAAAATCTCATCGGGTCTTGCGGGGTCCCACCTGACGCTAGACTAGACATCTCCGAAATTATTTGAATATGAATAGGGCTTAATTTAACCGACAGACTGATATTAAATTCTCGTAAGATGCTCACGGTTGTCAGACCTGGATGCTAGGGGACTTGTAATGGAAGCGATATTCAGCATTATGCATCACATCTTTGGTGCAATCAGGTGAGGATTTATATTATCTTTGTTGACTAATATGTTTTCCAATTCATTATCGCTTAGAGATTACATCTGCAATTGTGTTTGTGCGCAAAATGTTTTCCTTCTCCAGTGAAAATAAAATTAATGTATTTTAACAACCACAAAAACTATATTCAACATTACAGCTACTACAAAGATAGCATTTAGGCAACGTAAAGGCCATATATATATATATATATATATATATATATATATTACATATATATCATATATATAGATAATATTACTCATAGGTAATAAAGAACTGCATTCCTACGAAGCAATGCAGCTATGCTAGGTACGCTGCCAACTAGTAGTGGCCTGAATCATTTGGACTATGGCCTTTACGTTGCCTAAATGCTATATTTGTAGTAGCTGTTAGTTAGTAGCTGTCTTATATCTTATCTCTCCTAATATTATATATTATTATCTTATTCGCTGAGCCAATAAGTACCAGAATTTTGATCACGCGCTGCATCGACCTCAAATTTTGGAGAAGACGATGAGCTCCCGGACAAAATGTCTACCAAACGGCTCAAAGATGAAATATCCAAATTACTTAAAACAAAACTTACGTAAACGTTTTATATTGATTTACAAAAATATAGTTATTGTAGTGACAGTATATTAGAATGTAAAAACCAACCTTGCGATTGTTGGCTGGGGATATAAGCAGGTTATTTTTAAGTTAAATTACCTGCTAATTATTTGGGTGGTAAAAACATTATCGACAATGCAAATGCTGAGGCTTGTTGGGTACTTACATAAACGCGCATTTTGACCGTAACTTTTCACAATAACGTAAATCATAACGTGTTACCACATAACAACATTAGAGCGAATGGTTGTTCACATTTGAACCGTTGCGAATCACTGGACGTTGCATGCTTGAATTGAACTGCACTACCAGAAGGAAAACACTAAGGGTTGCATTAATAAATGGCAAATGTTCCTTACGACAAACTTCAATACTGCATCTTAAGCTTGATCTTAACTTTGAGATGCATTTACGAGCCTAACAAAAAAAATAACTGCAATAAGCAAACTTATTAATGTAACAATTTTCTCATTATAGCACCAATACGCTGCAGAGCCCGTCGTATCAGCTGCTTTCTGAGTTTTTGCTGAACCGATCCCACAGATGGCGTTAGCAGTATCGATACGGCTATATTTGGTATTATAATCTACCTACAAAAGCGATACAAGATGCTCGCAATAAATATTTTTGTACAGAGGGTAAAGTGTGGACTATTCATTCGTTTCTGTCCGCTAAAAACTCACATCAATTTTATTCATTTAATTGAACAATTGAAGACACAAGAAATGACACTCAATATTATATGGACGTCACAGTGGAGTGAGTGTAACATATTTTGGGCATGACTTTCTTCGGATTATTTTAGATTCGGGCGCCATATAAGAACGCCAACAACGATATCTGCTGTTAATCCCAACTTGAATGTATTGTAGGCATAACGAGGATTGCTTAAGGTACGTGGGCTATTAACTACTGCATTGTGTATGTATTGCTGTTTTCAGAGAGGTTCCTAGCCTGTTTATACGCCTCACCAGTTAATACTTACTTCTTAGACCCTCGTCGTGATTATACTTGCGCAAAGTTGTACTATATCGGTCATTAAGTATTTTTTTTATTGAAAGGTGCTTATTTATTATCCATATTTCACATGTGAAAATGTGATCGAAAGTTTTTTTAGCAGGGCACAGCTAGAATGAGCTGAAATTTGAAGAAGTAGTAGCCCAGTGGACAGCCATGCAGGAGTTCAAATCCAGGTACGAATCACACTGAGTATTACTAATAATGATAGTAGGAATAGGGCATTTTGCAAACGTTTGCCTGGCTCGTTACTGCCCTAAATTAGAAAATATGCCACCCTAGAATCTAGACTTTTGCAGTGCCTCTACCCCATTACCCGATTTGAGTTATGACTCATTGTCATGTTAGCTCAATTGGATTAGAGAATACCTCGGCTAAAGGGATGGATGGACGCGGGTTCGAATCCCGAACATGACTTAAATTTTTCCTCTCGTAGATTTTTTGTAATGTACCCTATTAGTTTGGTAGGTGTGTATATATATTATTATAATCTTAAATAAACCCAGCAGTGATATATATTTACAGCCTACAGATGTTTTGTTTTGTTTTGATTTTATTCAAACATAAACAATCATTGCCTGGCTACAGTAGCTATGATTGGTGAACAAAGTGCAATGCAGATAGTCAAGTAATTATACTTATCGGTATTGACGACAATATCAGTTGCGATGTTATTTTAGGGTTCTGTACAAAACCGGGACCCAATTATATGTGTGTCCTATTTATAGATACTGGATGTCTGTCTACTAGTACGGAAATCAAAAATGACATGTTAAATTGTAATTTATTTACATTTTAAAAAGAATTAAAAAGTGACGAGGTTCTCAATTCAGCTCAATATACCATTATCTTCCTTTGTAACAGTCGATGAAAAGTTGCGAGGCTTTTCGTGGAAGGTGCTCAATTAGACAATATATTCAGAATAAGCCAAACTCATCAGCGTCACAAAGAGCTTGAATTTTGATGGGATCAAAATTCAAGCTCTTTGTGACGCTAAAATGTTTTACACATTCAATATGGAAATAAACCCTGGAAAACAACCAGATCCAGTCTGGTCCTGTACCAGACTATTCTGGTTTGGCTGTGGTTCAAAGATTATGCGAACCCAATTTCAAAACTGATCGCAACGTCACAACAGACAATTTGTACACCAGTATACCCTTAGCTGAAGCATTGCTAGAAAAGGTCTCACCACAGTCGGAACTATTCGGAATAACAAGAAAGAAATTCTACCTGACTTCAACATATATTGACTACTTGGTCGAACTGTGAAATCAAATATATTTGGTTTTAGTTTCACATGTTCCAATAAAAAGGCCAAATACACTTGCCACAAGTATAAGAAACATTTGTATCTCGAGTTATTGTAGTTTTAACTTGGCTGAAGAAAAGTGATTTGGCAAAAATTGATTTTGTTTTTGTTCCCATTTTTTTTATTTTTAATATCTTTATAGAGTCTAGAAAGTAAAAATACTGCATTGTTTAAAAAAAAGTATATATATTGTTCTGTTTTGAACCTTTATATAAACTCATGTGTAAAAACAAACTAGTTTTAAAAGTTATAAGTGAAGATGATTAGTAATAATAAATATATTATGATATTTTTTAAATTAATTTAACCATTTTTTTTGTGTGTTACCTTATAATATCTCTTTACAGGATGTATCGTAGTGTGTTTGATTTTACTTTTTATATTCGAAAGCTGGTGATCGTCATGTAGTCCCATATAAATTTCAGTGAGATCTGATGGGTTATCTAGCTTAATATTTGAGTTATCTTTAACCAAGCGTATTTTATGTTTGAAGTCTTTGTAAAATTATGTTATATGTGATTGCAATTAAGGTATACTTATTTTTTTTATTTACATTTTACATGATACGGGTACTCTTTGTTTGCAAAAAGATATTTTATTATTTATTATTATAAGCCTCTACTGTCCATCTATTCGTCCACCTTGGATATTCACATACACGATGACAACATCGACGAAACTATTGTCAACATAATATACTTATATCGAATAAGCATTGCAATTCAACGGGGCAATGCTGCCAGCATGCTGGGCACGCTGCCAACTGAGAGTGGGCTTGAGCATGTAGACTGCCTATGAGTCTACTATGACTTATAGGTTGTCTAAATGCTTTTATTGTAGCAGCTGTAGTGTTGTATATAGTTCATGGTATTTCGTTTGATAAAGGCATACCACCGGTAAAAAAATATTTTATACCTACTACGGTCTTTGTACAGTAGGTACATTTCAGTGTAAAAATTAATAGCAACTGTATCGTTGACCCGTTGACTGCCCACGGCATACTAATGCACATAAACTAATACATAGCGCGTCCGTTTTGCTCTGCGCTGTTTGGTGGATAGTCCTCGTCCGCATTGATTCGTGGTTGTCCAACACAAACAATAAGCGATCTTAGATTCAAAAGGTCGTTGTAGGTTTACTGTAAGAGATATATTCAGTTTCCGATATTATGTGCCGTTATATGGCACTAAGATTACCCCTATTACGTGGTACCAAAAACAACAAAATGTGGCTTCATGTATTCTACTTTTCAGGTATTTGTGTGCAAAAAATCACATCGATTCGTTGCCACGTCGCAGCGTGAAAGTAGGACAAACTAACAAATTAAACAACAGCCGATACACGCATTTTAGCATATATGTTAGCTGCTTTTTCGATTATTATTTCGATACCTTTTATATATATATATATATGTTTGATAACTAGATTAGTACTAGATTAGTAGTTGGGATACTTTGGACTGGTTTAAAACTATATGTTTTTACATAATTACATCAAGAGGAAAAATATAGACATATGCGGGATTCAACCCGAATAATATTTCCTCTGTTGTTAATGTGTGATGCTATCCACGGAGTAAGTCTTTTCAAAAATAAAAATATTAACACTATATTTTTTGTCTAGAAAATTTGGATACGTACTTATATATTTTGCCGCATATATTTCTCTTCATTTTATTTTTTACTATTTTAAAACTACCAAACGAGATTTACTTAGTACCAATTCTCAGAAAAGTGCTGTGTTGATAAGATAAAAGTATTGCAATATACAACAATTCACCAAAATCAAGTTCCAAGTAAAAATGTACTAGCAACGATAACTTGGATTCACAAATATCATGCACATTATATGTAATACCCTAAATAATAAATTAAATATAGCATAAAGTAAAGCTAACGTAGGGAGGCCAAATCTACTTATCTAGAATTGAAATCATTCGTTGCGTCGGTCGGGAGATACGAGGGCGGGCGGGAGGAGGGTATGGAGGGCGGGAGTCGGCGGTGCAAGGAAGCCAAGATCCGATTTTAACTAAATTGAGTTTTATAAGATCTCCTCAGTTGCAATACGAGTTCGTATATTAAATGTAGTTTTGCTGTTGACATGCATAAAGAATGAAGTAGACTTTTTAATTATTAGTTGGTGTTTAAGTTTTTCTTTCACGTTTGCGGCAGTATTCTAGAGGGATTATTAAAACTGTACCTGGTACAAAGTAAACGAAATTAGCAATATATAGACGTCTTTGAAACCTAAGTGAAATGGATTTCGAAATTTAATATATGAAGAACACGGGTGTTTGAGCGTGAACTTACTATCGATATCGCTATCGACAATGTTTCGGCTTCTACCGGAAGCCTTCCTCAGGATTTGAGTGTGGTACGTACGAGTTCACGCTCAAACACCTTGTTTTTCATATATTAGATATAAATATGAGCGTAAGTTTTTATAGTATGATTTCGAAATTGTTCACATATGTGTACTACTTGCGAAAGTTTTAATAAAACGCTGGTACATCAGGTATAAAGAAATGACTGCTGGTGAAAGATAAGTTGACTTTAAGGGCTCCATTATAACAAAGCGATACCCCATTGCTGAGCCTCCGCTATCCATCCGATGTTTAGAAGGATGTATCTTTTAACTGTAAAAGGTGGCCAACTGAAATTTTCAAAAATGATATACGATACGATACGAAAACTCTTTATTGACGGCAGATTATAAGAAGAAACGATACATGTAGTACTTAACTTAAGTAGGTCCAATGGGTCTTATCACTTACAGCGATCTCTTCCAGACAACAATTCTCTTCCAAACTTTGAATGGAAAGAAGTTAATCCCAAAAATATGGACGGCGGTGTTTAAACAATAAAATCACAAAATTGTAGAATAAACAAATATTTTACAAGTAGTTTAGTTTAATTTTAATAAAACACTTAAAAAATAAAACTAGTGACAATTCCGCCTACTAATTAAATTCATGGAGCCTTGCATCTGTGTTAAATTAGTGTCTATTTTTTTATCAAAATATCGGCTGGTGCTTTTGAAAAGCTCCGGAGTATATACGCGCGTTGGGAATAAACATATAACAGGAAGAAAATCGGCGAGGAAATCGACTCCAGTACATTTATGGAAGATAATTTGGATGAAACCTATTTTTCATACCTTGTGAGATTCACAGGGTATGCCCAGGTACGTACTGTTCGATATTGTGTCCGGCATATCGTAGTCCCACAAAATTTCAATGAGTATTTTACTAAAATATTTCCAGTGTCGTATTAAGCCACCAGCTATTTCAGCTTGGTGCGAGTTCTACACCTACTTTTATTTGGAATAGTTTGTTTAAATTCAATATTTTAAAACAGTAGCTGCGCTCAGCAGTTTTACCCGGGTAAAAAATATGAAAACAAATGAAAATGTTGAAATGTATCCTGTGTTAAAAGAACTGTTAATTATCTACATTCTAAGAAATATTCAAATAATTTCAGCGCAAAAGAAGTAACAAACACACACACATATACACACACACACACACGCACGCACATACTCACTTCCTACACGCACTTTCACATGTATAGTGCGAGGTATTTTACTTTACAGTGATTTGTCTACCGATTCTGTTATGTCTAGTCAATCTACTGCTTCATCATTATGACCATAATAGTACGCACCTGTTAATCCATAAAGTGACCGGCAGAGGTATCCAAACCATCCTCTATTCGCTAGACATGTTTACGTAATAGGAGGCTTTCACCATCATTCAAACTGTTACTACAGACTGCTCTACTGAGAATTTCAATGACAGATACATCTTCTGTTTCATACTGCAACTGCTTGCGAACATGTGTCCGAAGGGCAATTGATTACAAATCATTAATGAAATCTTTTGATCCGTGTGCAGAACGTCAACAACCGACCCATAGTTAGTATATTTATAATGTACCAATCAACGTAATCGATGCCGAAACGAACGCACATCTGCACTGAGTAATCCTTACTTAATAAGCTGGCAAATAACGCAAATTACGACTGGGCTTCGGCCGAAGCAATATTGTTAATTGATTCAGGTACTGTCCACCTGGGTACAACGGGGATAATAGGGATGGATACAGGGAAAGGTTCAGGGGCTCATTTTCGGAAACTAGGGGGCGATTACCGGAATGTATTGGGTGGGTAATAAAGCAAGAAAAGCAAAGTTTATTTGTTGTAGAATCACGACATGTGCTATGGAAAATACTATTTTATACCAGTTCTTAATATACGCACAAAGCAAGAAGCGATTTAATTCCAGCTTTATAGGAAGTATGGTTTGAGAATGAAACACGCTATAAGCGTCTCTATTTCCTGATGGATATGAGAGTCTTATTACAGAGCAAATAGGTATCTGCTAGCTAAGCATGGTCCATAGTAGTAGAGGTATAAGCGCTGGATTAACACATAGAATACTTTCATTATCATTATCACCATCCATCTCCACGTGGGTGAAACCACGGAACGTAACAAGTACCAAATATAAATATTTTCTGCATCATGCATTCGAAGTAATTTTTATCTGAAAATATATGTTGCTGCTTGGCAAGTTTTTTGATAACTTTTGGACCAGTTCATCTTTTGAGAATTAGTGGAACTCGTGATGGTCACACTTACTTAAAAAATTCGATTGTTTGTATTTGTGTGCATGTTCGTTATTCGTTACCTTTTTACAAACAATCACTCAATGGCTCAAGCGATTAAATGAAACTTGGAATATAGTTTAAGTCCTATATCGGATATTATAAAGGATATATATCCTACAGGATATTCTCTATCTTCATCATTATCTCCTTACGCGGGGTATATTTAGTTGATAGTTACAATAGAAATGAATCAATAAATACTTTCTGAGTTGCTTAAACGTGCCCCCTCCCTTGATGTGCTAAGTACGTCCCCGATGTAAATTGTTAATAGACATGAGATTGTTATTACCAATCGTATAGTATATTAATGAGTCCGTTAACAAACGAGATGTCAGAGGCACAAAGAGAATGGCTTGTGCTTTTGTAGGTGTAACAGAGTGGATCATTGAAAATTATTTTACGTAGTGTGTGTGTTTTTGTTATTTCAGATAAATAAATTTCTTTAATAATTTGACACGATTTGTTGTTGACAGTCGATTAAAGTTTCGCTTTCATTTGTCATCTCAAATAAGAACGTATTTCAGATGTTGAAAGCCATATCGTGTTTCGTAACAATTTGTTGTTCTCCATTTATTTTCATTGAATACCTAGATCGGCCATAAGTTCTGTCACAAATGAAAATGCAATATTTTTTGTGGTTTTTTAATTGCTGGTAGGTAACCTTTGACCACAATCTCATCTGATGGTAAGTGATGATGTGATCGAAGGTGTTAACAGGTTAAACGTAGAATTACTGGCTCTCAATGACAGCTGCCGGAACACACCGTAAGGTGCTTGGTGACAGATTTTCTACTTTAGGGTGGTTGCTAGCCAGGCGGGCATTCGCCCGCCTGGCCCTTCCACCTTGCGGTGAAGCTCAAGCCCGCAGCGGGGTTTGAGCCATGGATCTGCTGAGCGGCAGTCCAAAGCCATTGACATCGAGCCAAGCAATGAATTGTTAAGTGAAGTAATATAATATTACTAAAATATATACATATAATATTACGGTCTTAGCAAAAAATAAAAACAATATTTATAAAAACATTGTTTATTTTTTTGTTATGAATTTATAAATATGTTTAAAAACATATTTATAAATTCGAAATCCACCACCTTTACATTCTATAAGGACCTTTAATATGTCTGGCCAAAAATCCATGGATTTACGCACTGTTTCCATGGAAAATTTTGAAACTAGTACCTTTCCGACCTCTTGAGCAGCTACTTTAGAACAGTGAACGGACAAAACCCTATAAAGTATACTGTACTGTAACAGCCGGATCGTCCACTGTTGAACACAGCCTCCCCTATTAAGGGGGTATTTGCCATAATCCCCACGCTTGGCAGACGTCTTGGGGATCGCAGTGTAAGTTGACAGTTCTTTAGAAGGCGCTGCTGCCCACCTTCCAGTTTTTTCCCTTAGTCTCCTCCTACGACACCCTTAGGATGATGTGGGGAGGTGCAAACCTAACCAGGCACACCACGGGTTTATAAAGTATAACTAGATATTATTACGATTTCAACCTGACATAATATTTGATAGGCTATAAACTTTGTATGTACCTAAACTTTCAGGAAGAACCGGCGCGGCAGTGGGTACTCTCGCACGCCAGTGTTGTCACTCGCGCGTTTTCGGTATGATGCAAGAAGAGTGTCTGTGGCAGAGGCACGAATATTAAGATGGACGAATGGTGTAGACAATGGACAAGAAGAGAATGAGTGTATCAGAAAAAACTCGAAAGTAGCACCAGTTTCCAGTCGAAGAGAGATTGGCGTGATTTTAATACGTTTTGAACAAGGATGAAAAGTGCTCAGACATGGAATCACTAAAGCGATTTTGGACTTGGAAATCTACATGGATTTACCTAAATCCAAGTAGTAGAGGTAAGTGTGTTTTTGATAACTTACGACGGAGCACCACCTTCAATTGCAAACGTAAGCTTTAGTTGTTAATTTCGCGTACTTCCATAATATTGTGTCGTATGGTGTATTGCTGTGGGGAGCTGCTGCTGAGATAGAGAAATTCTTTATCTTACAAAAGCGTACAATTCGAGCCATATATGAAATGGATCCTAGGGAATTCTTGAGACATCTTTATAAAGAAATATTTTAACTTTACCAAGTCTGTATATATTTGAAAATATTATAGTATGTTCGTAAAAAATTGAGTAAATTTGAATTAAACAGTGACAATCACGATTATAACACTAGGAATAGAGATAAAATAGCAGTGCCAGGTTTAAGATTAGCAAAGACAAATAAATGGTCCTTCTTAGGCAATTGTGTGCGGTTTTATAATAGTGTTCCCAAACATATTACAACGATCACAGAAGGAAAGTTCAAGTTGCACGTGAGGAACATTTTGATAAAGAAATCTTATTCCACAATTTGTGAATACTTAAACGACAAAAATGCTTAGACTGGTTCGCTTCTGCCAAGCTAGCTCCTGTCACCTACGTAATGTAAACCGATACTGTAATAATTTTACTATATAGTATGTAACACATTGTTAAAAAACGTTAAAAAGAATGGCCCGACTTTCTTACCCGTTCTTCTCGCAGTGGCTCTATAATTTATATTTTGCCGAACGTGGCAGTACAATGTGGAATATTTCAATATTAAAATTTGTAATTGACCTTCATAAGAGCGTCGTATACGGCTAAATTGAATAAATAATTTTGACGTTGACTTTACTCCTTACTTTTTAAAGGCAGCCTACCCATGCAAAATCGTGTATAGAGTTAACTGGTTTGTGAACGGATTATATTAGCGCCACTGTTCTGGTACAGATCCCCGATAGTGAGAATCCCATTTTCGTCTTCACAAACTCTAAAAATGCAATTGCTAGAAATGATTGTAACCTATAGACACAACTGAGACTAAAATGTAACTAGTAAAATAAAAGTTCACACAAAAAAAAATGTTACATAATGAAACACAAACGAAAACTAGAAGCATAACTCTTTGTTCGTGTCGTCCGGGAAAGCACTGCCATGGCTTTTTCTACCGCCAAGCAGTAATGTGCACATTACTGTGTTTATGTTTGAAGGGGTGAAGGTGAAATTACTGCTCGTATTGAGTTAGTTATCCATATAAATGTAGTTTCGTCATATTAAAAATACAAGGTTTTCAAACTCTTTGAAATTGGGCGTACATGTCTTTGAGCCTAATACGAGTATTGATGCTTTTATTACAAAATTACAACGAGAGTAAAAATATAGTTATAATATACTATACAACTACTAAAATCATAGTTAAATATATTTACCAAATAGTATAAAAATTACAGATATGTGTAATCCGCAGAGTATGCATTATTGCAAAAATAAAAAAAAATAATTAAATATTATTATTATATTATGCAAAAATAAAAAATATAAAATATTTTTATTATTAAAAAAAATATATTTTTATTATTTTTATGCGTCTGGTTTGCTAGATTCCGTTAAGTGAAGTATTTTTTTAAATATCTAGTAAAACTGTTCTGTATTTCTCAGTAAAGCCTTACTTTAAAAATAAAAAATCAAAAAAACTAGCAAACTAGAAGCATATATTGAGTTGCTATTCTAACCTTGGCTGCAGGCTGCGGATGCAGGCAGCACATGCAGCGGCTGCACAAAGCCGGCTGCGGCTGCACGACTGGTTTTCTATGTAGTAGTATAACAGCCTGCAGCTGAGGTTCGAATACCTTTAGGCTCAGCCATTCGCTTCAAATTTTTACCAAGTTTGAACACTTGATGTTAAAAATATGACGAAACTGCATTTGGAAAGCATTACGTGCACTCTAACATTATCAACTTTAACGACTCAGGACGCAGTGCAATTCCTCACATCTGTCATAGACTGAGGTTACCTACTGTTTTTAACACCATCTTAGGCCTTGTGCTTCTTCCATCATGATAGCATAAACAAAACCTAGTGTTTCGTCCAGCCTCGACATGTTTGAACTCGGTAACCTTTTCTTCTTAGGTATACCAATAAATAAAATATTCAGTTAGACATTTTGAAGGTGTTGCGGTAACATAACACCTACCTTGGCGTAATTAAACGACCCCCGCCGCCATTGTTGCGGCTCCCGTACCATCGTTGAATAAGTACTTAATTAGATATATGTGGCCCTTATAGGAGGGTGATACACGGCTCAGAATTGTGTACAACGAGCATTTTATTCCACAAATTTAACCATCTTTTTGTTACTACCCTACTTTTTCTACCAATATCCCAAGGGCGTGACCTCTATACATTTTCGCTTTATAAAAATTATTTTTAATCCAGTTTTATGGCTGGCGCCTCTGTCTCCAACCCTTGTTTTTTATGGTATTTTATTTCTGGGATAGGAGGACAAACAAGCAGCTCACTTGGTGGTAAGTGATGACCGCTGCGTACGGACATCCGCAACGCCAGAGGTCCCGAGGACGCAATTTGAGCCTTTGAGTATAGACCTAATTGGGCCTTTCGGTATAGACCTAATTGGGCCTTTTAGTATAGACCTAATTGGGCCTTTCAGTATAACCCTTTAATTCTCAAAACAGGAAGTGTAAGGCAGTGCAATCAATTCAAAACATCGAATAAAACCTTGTCTACTTTTTTTATTGCTGATAGGTAAGCCTTTGACCAAAATCTCACGTGATGGTAGGTGATGATGTGGTCGAAGGTGCTAACAGGCTTAACTTAGAATGACTGGCTCTCAAGGACAGCTGCCGTAACACACCGTTAGGTGCTTGGCGACAGATTTTCAACTTGAGGGTGGTCGCTAGCCAGGCGGGCATTCGCAAAAATGCCCTTCCACCATGTGATTCATGCGATTTAATTTGTTGTTTTAGAAAAGTTTTGGACACATTTAGAATTAAACTTTTCGGCTCGAGCGCGTTTGAAATCATTTTCTATATATTTTTTTAAATAGATCTTCAAAAGAAAAGAGGTCTCTAGCTTGTAATGTCTAATATTCTAAAATATATTTTCCACTTGGCACCTTATTTTTTATGATGCTTTTGTATGGTGTCTTCGTAATAAAAACCTATTTTATTCATTATTTATTTGACAGGGTATAATGTTTCTACCTGAATGTGGATTCAAATATCTGAACATTAAAAAGTAAGTAAAATTAAAGAAACGTTATTACACGTATATCGTGCGTGGATAGACTCAACTCTTTAGTTCACGATAGTTTAAAGAGAAGTACGTACGTATACGAAAAATTTGAGCGAATCAAGTGAGGTTTTAAAAAAAGTTTTAAGAAATTAAATTTGCTACCATCATCATCACATCAACCGATATGACCTCCGTTGACCAAGGTCTTCCCCATTGGGGGATTTTGTCATATCCCCTAAGATTGGCAGGCGTCTTGGGGATCGCAATCGAAGTTGTCAGTTCTTCAGAAGGTGCTGCTTCCCACCTACCAGTATTTTTGTAACCAATTTTAATAATTTCTTTTTAGAAATTTTTTTGCAGGTACTTCTCGTGATTCATGTAATTTTTTTCTAAATTCAATGCCTAAAATAGGAGAAATTGTTTAAATTTAAATAAAAATCTGCAATTTTGTTTGAGATACTTTTCTTCCACTCATTTGTGCTTCGTGACCTTGTTCGGCAAATGTCACATCCATGAAGCTTACCAACACCACTTGTTCAACAGTTATTAAATTCAAGCGATAACATCCCAGCATCCTCTAGCGTAAAGAAGAAACGTTGACACTTTTGTTAATTTAGTTTCAGGTACCTATAAGAAACGTTAGCGATTTAGTTAATTAATTCCCAAAAGCCCATACGGTGTGTCCCTAAAGATTGCTTTAATTAAAATCGAAACCGAACCTATTGTTAAAGCCTGATAAGAATTCAACTAGTTATATGTGGCGCAACTTACATACGGCGCGAGGAAAATTTAAAGAAATAATACGAACAAAAATAAAAAGGACAATAACTGCTGTTGGCAACACTATCTCACCTGATGGTGCATAACTAACTACTTGAAGATATTGTTCAGGCTAATCTAGAATTACTGGCAAGGAAAGCTCTCGAAACACAGAAAATACTTGGTAATAGATTTCATAATAAAGAGTATTAGATGGGCAGGTGGTTAATCGCAAAACGCCTAACAGCAATCTATAACGAATGCCGACTAGGACAGTTAATTTTTCCGCTAAAGCACGGAACCACTCATGAGTAAATGCTACTTCTTCCCGTAGCTGTATCCTCATTACTGATGGAGGAGATTTTCATACCTTCTCCATCCTTTGCCTGTTTTGCCATTAGGGATTTTCTGACCACAATTCCCTCACAAAATGTTGTACCTACAGCGTAAAGATTAAAAAGCTCATTAGTTCGTTGCATGATACCCGCTCTGGTAGTTTTACAACTATCAGTTTGGTTTTGTATATGTAAATGTGATTTAACGTTCACCATTCAATACATAAATAATTATAAAATAATGCCCATGTGAAGCCTCTGAAAATAAAAATAAAGTATTAATAAGTTTGGTTCTATTTTGCGCCGGTAAAATAATCACTTCAGTGGCCGAAAGGTACTCGTAACGACCCTTGGTATTTAGGAATGAAGAATGAATAAATCTGTCTAATTTATTTTCAGTGAGTATATATTTGAAAAACTTAAAAGAAAATTAAATGGAGTTCAAACACTGAAAAGTTATACTTGTTGCATTCGGTAATATTCTGAGTATGTTATATGTTATGTAAAAAAGAACGAAACTTACGTTATATTTTCCACTCATTTTTTATGTATACTGCTTAAAAGTACTCGCCTAGAATACTGTTTACCATCGACAAGGATTGCAATTGCAATTTGCAATTTGCAACCATTAAATCATTCAGGTATCGAAATGCATTTTTCAGTTAATTGACTATAACTAAAAAACTACTCGACCGATTTTGATAAAATTTAAAGGAAACAAATTTGAAGGTACATTCGACCCAAAAAAATAAACATTAAAACAATTCATAATTTATGGATTTATAGAGTAACAAACACAGAAAAAAACATTCAGTCTGATGAGAACTTTCTATTTATTTGGAAAGTATGTTGGTTAATAATTCAACACGTGAAACGTAATTGATTTTATGAGAACGTAATTTAATATATTTGTGAAAATATTTTGTTTATTATGAAAATGTAGATTATGATAATCATTTTATATTATCTGAATAGCGGTTAAGAGAATTGCTTGTCACCTTTGCCGTAGTTTATTAATAAAACACCACGCATTATTACATTAGGTAACCGGGGTTAAGTTTTAGTTTAGCTACAGTCTGCCTTATTTTATGATAGATCAGTTATTGGGGCTTTATGTTTCAAAAATCGAATGTTCAAGTCTTGCAGTACACATTACACAACCATGCGATTTTAACGACATAATATTTTGCCTCGCACTGCCACTATGTGTATGCATTCTTATAACTGCAATTTGAAGTAATTCCGAGATTTATAAACCTTAAAAAAAGAGCATATTACCTCCTCAACGGCAGTCAAAACATCCTGGAGACATCCGGTGTTACGGATGGCCGTGGGTGACAGTGATAACTAACCACCAGATTAGTCATCTGCACGTTTTCCCTCCTATCAGCAGTCACGATGAAACAGTAGTAAAGTTCTGTATTTAATCGTGAAGGGCATTGTAGCTAGTAAGTTACTAAGCAAATATATATAAGAACTAAAGCCTCGGATTTACAAACCCAGTGGAATGTCTCACAGGACAAGAATGGTGTCACTGCAAAATGAAATTTTGACGTGACGCTAACAATCATTTGTTTTCTTAGTATTTCGTCCATTTCATCACTTCATAACAATAAAAAATCTCCTTCGATACGGTTTAGATTTGTTAATACAAAAATGTATCAGTATAAATTATCCTAACATGAGATACATTTATCTAGATTTACTGAGTAATTCTGGAGGAAGCGCTTGAAATATAATCGATTGCCACGCTGGAAAAGCCGTCGCTGAAATTTAGTACGCACTTGTTCGTACCTACGCATGTGAGGATATCGAATCTATGTTTTGTAGGTTTTTATTTCGTAGGCTGATAAAAAAAGTATACAAGACCTAACACTAGGTGACCATTGCTCTTTATTATAACATTAATTTAAAATATTGATATTAATTACTGAGCTCAGTTGGTATCCTGTCAGAACTCCCGAGGCTTCAATTACGAAATCCAGAACAATCCTACGAGGGGCCATTAATTTGATTGAAGTCCATTTATAGCTGAATTTCAAGTGTTTACAATTATGGAGACGACGCTCGTGAGTAATGGAGTGGCTTGGGGATGCTTACTTTGAACATTGTGGTAAGATGGCTAGTTTTGTTTGACGTCATCTGGTTTGTGGTAACCCCTATAGAAACTTTCTTTCCGACTATCTGCCTCTCTCTTGTCACTTTGCTCGTTCTGAAATGTTTGTAGACGATTGATGATAGTATGAGGACCTTCAGTGAATTTCTTTGTTTTAGATTTAACGCGCAAATATACTTCAAGCACATCCTCTCCGTGATGTGGTGTGCAATTTTGAACTTGTTCAAAAAGCTACACTTAAAATTAGAGATAACAAAAAACGCACTCCAGTGGTTTGGTGATCAGATTAGACGTTGTTTGTGAATGGATATATTTATAGCGTTGATATGTTTGGTAATTTATACTTTGCCAGAGTGTTTGTGACTTAAGAATAATAACGTTAAGTTCTGTTTTATTTTCATAACGGTAAGTCAAAGGTAAATAACAATATGTCAATGAGATAGCACTGCTATGACGCTATATTAAAGAGGTTTAGCTAAATATGTAACAGGTTTTGTGGTCCTATTTAGCAACTGTTTCCGATCATACGGCCATACTAGAATATGAAATATGGATAAAACTATACAAAGTCTCATTATAGTTCAATATGAGATAAGATTTTTTTTTATTTTCATAATCTACATATTTCCGTATGTGTTTCAATATGTGTATGAGACCTTGGACCTTTTATTAAGTAAATGTTTACCTAAAACGAAAGACGCCTCTCTTCCATAAATAGAAAATTCATACGTACTTAAGCAACTAAATACTTGTCAAAACTTGCTCCTCTCTAAAGGTTGTCTGGAAGAGATCGCTTTGAGCGATAAGGCCGCCTATCGTTCACTATTATAAGCTAAATATTTTTAATTTTGGTAAAGTTTAAGGTGTTCAATAAAGAGTTTATCTATCTATCTATCTATCTATCTACTTTAAATTTCTATTATGTGTAGGTGTGTGTATCAGTGAGTGTGTGTTTGCGTGTGAATGGGTGTATATGCGTGTGAACGCTTGTCACCATGAACATTTAAATAATTTTCTTTTTATGTATTAAATTTGTTGTAATGAAATGCATGAATATATTTAGTTATCTAGCAGGATGAAAAACTGCCTCAGTTTCTTCATGAGGAATCACACACCAACACAGTTCTAAACTAGAACTTTACTTCAAAAGCACAACTAAAGCACTATAAAGTAGAACAGTGGTAAAACTCGAGCTAAAAACTTGAGTTCTCCACTAAACATATATCATCCCGCATCGAAGTTTGAAACTTGCAAGTGTCACATGCTAAGTTATCAAGGACACACGTACTGAACTTGCGAAGTAAGGTCATAAAGCAAGCTTGTCTCTAATATTACCCTATTATGTCCGCCGGCTTAATTTATGCCGTTGCTAAGTCATAAGGTAGGACGAGGCAAGATTCCTTGATATAGATTTCTGTGGATGAGGTTCTACTTATATGTCTGTGTTAATAAATCAATTCCAGTCGTGGCCCCAGGATCGATGTCAGTTGCAAAGCTCAAGAGCTGGACAGCATCTTAATACTGTCACTCAATGTTATTAACATTAATATTCACATATCAACTGTGGTGAACCAAATAAAAAAATCGGCCAAGTGCGAGTGGGACTCGCACACGAAGGGTTCCATACCAGTATCTGTAACCTAATCTTGCAAGAAAGCGTCTACCTGTCACCGTTATTAGTGTCAAGCAAGAAACGGTAAAATCGAGTTTGTTGTATGGGAGCACCCTTAAATATATATATTTTTTTTTTTTTTTTATGGCGGCAATAGAAATACATCATCTGTGAAAATTTCAGCTGTCTAGCTACCGTTCTTGAGATACAGCCTGGTGACTGACGGACGGACGGACGGACAGCGAAGTCTCAGTAATAGGGTCCCGTTTTTACCCTTTGGGTATGGAACCCTAAAAAGGCTCTTTGAACACAGGAGAAACTTTCATTATATTTTAACCTTTTTTAAAAATATTACACGTCTTACCTGCATGGCACACACAAAACCGTATTATATCTACCGCCCTACTGTCACTGCAATGACAGATGTCAACATATTTCTTATGAACCTGTATTGTACATCAACAGCATCTTCGATATTGCCGCTCGTGACAATGATGGGCATTTTGCGAATGTTCGCCTAGATAACTACCACCCTGAAGAAGAAAATCTGTAGCCAAGCTATCAGTTTATGCAGCAGTTCTTGAGAGACAGTAATTCTAGGCCTAGTTAATTTATCATACTTATCAAACAGGCACATGAGACTCAAGAACTGCATGTTTCAGAGTGAGTAGTATTGTGATAAAATGTATCTGTTAAAGGCAGAAGTTACCGCTTAAAATCAGATGAGTCTCATGCTTGTTCCGTCACAATAACATGAAAAAAAAACATGGTATTTAAGATGTTTCGTTATTCTAGAAGAAATAATCCTTGTGTTAGTGAATCCTTGTGAAGTGTATGTGTGTTCAAAATATTTAAAACACTTATATATGATGTAGTTTTGCAGCAGTGAAATAAAATAAACAAATATTTAGTTTTACGAGCCATGGCATGCAGAACCGTAAATAGCGTTATGATACCACTCCCACGTCACCAATTTTGAGCATTAAAAAAAATACAGTACAATTGAGCTACAAGTTTTGAAACATCAAAACGAGCCTTTTTGTGCCGGAAAAAGACTTTTGTGTGACAGTCCTGAGTCTGGAACTGTACCTAGTATATGGCAATAGGATTGCCCGTCTAAACATTTCTGCCTACCCCTCAAGAAACGCACGAGAGATGACATGTTTTTTAATGCTTTAAGTTTTAAGGTTGAACTGGCTGGTCACATTTCCATACAAAAGTCGAAGGGTGATTTCTCCCTTATTTGAAGTCATAGGTCTAGAAATAAGTATGGTATGGATGATCGATCAATATGATCTCCTTATTATCAAGGCTTGTATAGTTTTTTTTTTATGCCTGATAGGTTAGCCTTTGACCGCTATCTCATCTGATGACGATGTGGTCGAAGATGTTGTTCAGGCTAACCTAGAATTACTGGCTCTCAAGGACAGCTGCCGGAACATATTGTTAGGTGCTTGGCGACTGATTTTCTGTACTGTACTGTAACAGCCGGATTGTCCACTGCCGAACACAGCCTCCCCTATTAAGGGAGTATTTGCCATAATCCCCACGCTTGGCAGGCGTCTTGGGGATCGCAATGTAAGTTGGCAGTTCTTTAGAAGGCGCTGCTGCCCACCTTCTAGTTTTTTCCCTTAGTCGCCTCTTACGACACCCACGGGATGATAAGGGGAGGTGCAATTCTAACCCGGCAACCCACGGGAATAATAAGAATAGATTTTCTACTTGAATATAATTCAGTTGAAAGTTATGAGCCAAAAATATTATATGAAATGTTTCGAGGCTCTTAAATGTTAAGTATATTATCTTTAAAATGTATTACGGTACAAGCTTATAGATTTCGTGGAGATCAATCGATATCATACTTAGTTCTGTACCGAAAACCTCAAATAAGGGAGTAATCACTCTTCGACTTTTTTATTGAAACGCGACCGGCCAGTTCACCTTTCAGATATAACTGTCCTATCTAGTGGATCTATATTTTTGATACAAGACTTGCCAACGAGCGGCAAAACTTAGAGATTTATTATCATACTGCTTTCTAAAAGTTTTATCTTAAATGCCCGCGGTGGCTAACACGTCTTGTACGTTAAGGTTTAGTTTTAATCACTTTCAACTTCCCTTTGAATTTTTCGCCGTAAATTGAACTACGTTATAGTGCTTTCATGTAGCGTAAAAATTGAAAGATATATGGCGTTGTTCAGCCATTGTGTTTCAGCGGATGCTGGCGAAAATGTATAAGTCTACACGAGTAGGAACGCTGGCTTATCGACCAAATCTACACCTGAAGATTTTATTAATCTATTTATAATCGCGATTATTATTTATACATTTTTATAGATATTATTTGTGGATATTCTAAATTGATGAATTATTATTATTGTATTTAAAGTTTTGACATGACATGATAAAGTTAATACAATATTTAACAATATATATTCAAATTATATTTTGTTAAACTCACTGGTTATAATGATAGTTGAGCTTCGGGAAGTCACATGGAGCTGATGGATGTTAAGACCTGGCTGAATGTTTATTAGGGCACTCAGAAGTTTTGCGACACTAAAACAAATCATGATAAAAATATTTTAGGTGAACTTCTCTTCATCCATAATTTATTTCATGCGTTTTAGCCATTTTTTAACTCTTCCATACTGTCTCAGATTTCAAGAGCCTGCACGTATGCTGCTAGATTTTCGGTGATAGAAGATCCTTTCCCATGTTCTCATAGCGCCAAAAAAATATATTGCATAATATGAAACACATTACTTGAATTTTTTTACATGGTTAAAAAGTGAAGAAAGAATTTGAAATTGAACATTAGTAAAATCGTGTTGACGTCGAATATGCAAAATAAATTATTATAGGCCAGTTGGTATTTCAAATAGTCACTTAAGGGGACAACTCATTTCTTTGGGGTAAATCTGCCCCATTGTCTGTCATCATGTGTTGGGACGCGCAATCACGCGTTCTAATTCAGCTTTCCAGTTGCGATATAATCATATCACGCAACTCGTTGACACAAATCCGACTGATGCCTCACTAGCTGCACCCAGGGCATTTTGCGAATGCCCTCCTAGCTAGCTACCACCCTCAATTAGAAAATCTGTCGCCAAGCACCTAAAAGTGTGTTCCAGCAGATATCTTGAGAGCCAGTAATTCTAGGTTAGCCTGAACAACATCTTCAACCTCATCATCACTTACCATCAGGTGAGATAGTTGTCAAAGGATAACCTATCAAGCATAAAAAAAACAATAAAACCCTGCTGTTTCACGCGGTTACACTATGATAGAAAGTGATGACGATGGTGATGAAAAGTATCTTATGTGTTAATACATGAGCTTAACTATCTAAATATCAAGTTTCATCCTAATCAGTTTAGCCGTTTCAGCGTAAAGAATATGGGTGATTATATAGTAAAACATATGGTATTAAAAATGTAAAATATAATATTCTACCCTTTTTTTTTCATTGTGAGATACTTTTTTATCATCTCACAAATTCTAAAATTTTGAATATCAGTGTGCTATCTTGTTTTCTGAGAGAGAAGGTCATTTGAAGTTATGAACTAAATAAATATTCTTCCTAAACAATAATTGATACCCGTGTGAAAAAATAGCTTAATGAACATTTTTTACCTGTATTGCCGATTCGTTGCGAAGCAGTATGATAGGATAATGTTTTCGTTATAATATAACTTTTACCGCAAACGGAAATAAGGGATGCTAAAAAAGTGCTATAAGAGTAATTCCACAATACTTTTATGGTATTCTATACAACATTCGCAGGATTTTACTTTTTTGTTATCTACTCTTCTTATAAAGGTTAAAACCTCATTATTAACAATACTTTTTCTGATCTAAAGATGAAACCTTCTTGTTTTTGCTCATAGAGGCTTTAGCCGTTTTTCAAATAAGATATTCTTGGTGCAGTTTCTGTGGTAAAAGTTAGGTTTAAAAAACAAATCTTAAGAGGTGCCGGCAACCGGTTGTAATTAAATCCAGCAACAAAAACTTGGCCGGCTAAGGTTATCTTTAGTGAAGATAGATTACGTGACCCGTAATTTGTAGTAACATTTTCGAACAGATAGTGTAAAATTTACCCCACGTGGGGTGCCGGCCCCCGTGGGGTGCCAGGTTAGAATTGCACATCCCCATTTCTTCCCGGGTGGGTGTCGTAAAAGTCGACTAAGGGAAAATACTAGAAGGTGGGCAGCAGCGCTTTCTTAAGATCTATGCCATCTTGCACTGCGATCCTCAAGCCGCCTGCCAAGCGTGAGGATTATGCCAAATACCCCCTACTTAGGGGAGGCTGTGTTCAGCAGTGGACGATCTGGCTGACACAGTACAGTACAGTGTAAAATTTAACAAAAAAAACGAATTCAAACAAAAAATACGTATTATCAGAGATAAATCAAATACAGATATAGGTACAGACTATAAAGATCTCAATGAAATTTAAATGGGACCACATGACAAGTACCATATTACAAACATAAAAAAAAAATCGCACATTCTGTTAGGAGTTATGAGGTGACACACACAAAAAAATACAGTCGAAGTGAGAAGCTCCTCCATTTTTTAGGGTTCCCTACCCAAAGGGTGAAAACGGGACCCTATTACTGAGACTTCGCTGTCCGTCCATCCGTCCGTCTGTCACCAGGCTGTATCTCAGAACGGTGATAGCTAGACAGTTGAAATTTTCACAGATGATGTATTTCTGTTGCCGCTATAACAACAAATACGAAAAGTTGGCCAAGTGCGAGTCGGACTCACGCACGTTAAAACCAAAAATATGAAGTCTAATGTTGTATAGCTACTGGTACGGAACCCTTCGTGCGTGAGTCCGACTCGCATTTGACCGATTTTTAAGTCTGTTAAGATTAGTAAATAATTACAAAGGTTGGCAATTGTATGTCCATTATGAGTTTTCCCGTGATAATTCTATCCCGGCACTCTTTAAATTTTTTCACTTTTTCAGCATTTTAATTTACTTTTCAATCCCCTATCTCTTCCCATGGGGTCGTAAGAGGCGAATACTGAAAGTCGGCCAGCAGCGCCTTTTGAGGAACTGTTATTTTATACTGCTATGCCCAAGACGTCTGCCAAGCGTGGGATTTATAGCTAAACCCCTCTTGATGGAAGACTGTGTTAGCAGTGGACGATTCGGCCGATACAGTATGAATTTGAAGGAATCACTCCATTTAATCCATTTCATACTCGGAAACGTCAGAATTCATTTTTATTAATGATTATTATCAAAATAATATAATAGGAATAAACTCTTTGCTTTACCGCCAAATAATTAATTTTTCACGACACTCACGGAAAAGTTTTGCTTATCTTGTGAAATCTGCGTGAAAATCAGCTTTTTATCCACTAGCGTGGAATAAGTATTTCAAATTCGAACCTCTTTAAAAGTTCCAGAAAATATACCAATTTTGGTAATTTTTACTATAAATTTACGCATATTTACTGCAATATTTCAGCTGTTTTTTTGCACTTAGTTACAAATAACTATATTACCGCCTTTGTCGAAACATTAAACTAAATTCATATGACACCGCAGCACGCCCGCAACGAATCCATACAACATTGCCGGCGTGTTTTTGGTTCCAAATTCAAAAACTGCGCCAGGGATGGATTTGATTTTTCCATGGACGTAAATACGATACTTCGCGTGCTCTTTATTCAGTAGTGATGACAATATTTCCGCGCATGTTGAGAAAAATATATTTCAATACACACAACACTATTATACTTTTAATCAGCTCAATACTAATAAAAACGGTATGTACTCGTATGTTGTAAAACTTTGTCAGATTTGTCAAACTTGAGCAAATCTGGCACCTGGTTCTGATTGCGTGGTGAATTCATACGGTGAGCCCGGGGGCTAACTAAGTTCATGACAGTTTACAAGCGTGATTGCTGTATCGCGCTTGTTACGGTGGAGTTCCACTGTGTGACGCGCGTCATGTTCCGTTGCGACTTTGTCAAGATAAGTTTAAGCTAACTTCAACTTTCATATACAGCTTTGATTATTTTATACACACATATTTTCGTTCCGAAGTTGTCTTGCGTGATGCCACCGTGTACAAGAATAATGTATAAATACATGATTAAGAGTTATTAGTCAACAAAGGAAGAAAAAACAAATTTCATCATTCAAGCTTTTGAAGCGCTCGTAGCGAAGTTTGCTTAGCCATTCTGAACCGATCAGCATAAGTTAAGCAACGTCCGCTTCGGTCATGACTTGGATGAGTGACCGCTGGTAACATTACTACTGAGCGCTTCCGTGCTTCGGAGGGCACGTTAAGCCGTCGGTCCCGGTTGTTGTCTTAGGATGGCAGTTGTTATAGCATGGTGGTAGGGCATTTTGCGAATGCCCGCCTGGCTAGCTACCACTCTCAAGTAGAAAATCTGTCGCCAAGCACCTTACGGTGTGTTCCGGCAGCTGTCCTTGAGAGCCAGTAATTCTAGCTTAGCCTGAACAACATCTTCGACCACATCATCACTTACTATCAGGTGAGATAGTGGTCAAAGGCTAACCTATCATGCATAAAAAAAAATAAAGCTCGGAATATTTATCATTCGAAATCTGCGTGACAAAAAGTTCTATTTTCCGCTAGCATGGTAAAGGTTTTTGAAATAGGTACATTTACAGTATTTACAAACCATACAGCCATTTATTAATTATGAAACTACAAGCATCTGAGACTTAACAACTTTACGTCTCAGGGCGCAGTGCAGTTCGTACAATATTTGAATCCTTCGATTTGTGATTTTCAGTTTCAGCGCCTTCGAAAGAGCCTCTAAACATTTCATAATTATATTGAACGCTTTCAAACCTAAATGATTTAACTGATCATATTAAATAGTTCAAGCATTGCCGTACTTTTTAGACCACACCAATCAACATCAGGCAGGGTGTGGTGAAACGCGAACCTATCACGAATAAAAAAAAGTATTTATCCTTTGAATTGTATAATTATAGAATTATCACTTTGATAGTATTAAGAAGTACACATTTGTCCTGAGAGAAATATTTTCCATCATTTATACTTGTTATAAAACCACGTGGCAACGATGGCGCTCATTTGATTTAAAAAAAATGTTTGTTGAAGCTGGAAACGTTGCCCATATACACAATAATCCTGTATTTATTTATTTAAAGGCTATTTTCACTTTCCGGAACATGTAACATGAGTGCATGATCAGTACATTTAACAATTAATTTGGGCATGATAAGATAAGATCTAAAGTTTACATCAGTACTTATATTATAAATGAGAAAGTAACTCTGTCTGTCTGTTACGCTTTCACGCCAAAACTACAAGACCGATTTGAATGAAATTTGGTATGGAAATAGTTTGAGACCCGGGAAAAAACATAAGATAGTTTTTATCCAACTGCGCAAAACGAGGTTACTGTTTTTGCGCGATAACCGACATACGCGCGGGCGGAGCCGCGCCCTGAAAGATAGTTTTAAATATGCATTGCAAAGGTAATGTTATAGGGCTTCATTAACAAAAAATCTACAAACTAAATACAACACTACAGTTTTATGACACAACAATACAGCACAACGTTTTATGTTATTTTTTTTAAGTTACACCTGATGTTAAGCGGACTAACCTCTGCCTATAACAGATGCATTTCGTCACAAGCCACGAATTTCACTGCGCCCGTCACCTTGACACATAGTTATTAAGTCTCATGCGCCTGTTATTTCACTGGCTCTCAAAGACTGCTGCCGGAACACACCATTAGCTGCTTGGCGATATATTCTCTACCTAACTATACATATGTACAACATACATATATCATATAGGTAGAGATAACGAGGAAGAGGAAAAGGGTCTTCCTAGATAATGAATCTCAACTAATACTATCATATAATATTAATAATATATAATATCATATAATATCATTGTCATTTGCGGAGGCTTTTAAGTGGCTTTTCCTTATGTACATATATGTTATTTGTAACTATAGCTGTAAGCCCCCCGAAAAAAATAAAATAAAATACTAGTCCGGTACAAAAAGCAAACGAAATTTAGAATACAAAAAGTATTTCTTTTTCAGACAACAATTAATAAAGCCAAACATTTAAGCCTAAGTTTAGAACATACAATAATGTTCTAGTTCTATTTCTTACGGAATATAAAGGCATGTACATAATTGTTGTGAGTAGTCAGTGAGTTAAGCGTGTTCAACTGTGCTTTCTAAAGGTACTTAAACTAACATAATTTGTAGTGTAATAAAACGTACAAACAGTAAATAGTTGTTTTGGGACCGGCTTCACCACTGTACGGAGTGTTTAATCAGGAAATTTAAAATGGTGTACCATATACGGATTTATGGGAGTATCTAAGATAGACTATAAATACGTGAGAGTAATAAACTCATTGTTACCCAACAGAATACCTCTTTAGAGGATGCATGTGGTACCTGATAATGCCTCTTGCCATTCTTTACTCGATGAGGTGCTCCATGCAAATTAAATTTATAGTTTGTAGTTAATTTTCTACTATCAATTTATAATTTATTTAATTTAAAACTAACATTCTACCGTTTATTATTCATTTGTAAAAATATGAATAACTTCCCTTGCAAAAAATCAGATATTGAATACTCTTTTGAAATTATAGGACAAAATCGAAGGAGATACTAAAGTCGATTAATTTGTATCTGAACACAGATCACTAACATCTAAAACGCTAACTTAACTACACAATGAGATATAAACAAAACACCCGTGAAGCGTTCCCGTCAACCCGTTCTGAAGCGCTCGTAGCGAAGTTTGCTTAGCCATTCTGAATCGATCAGCAAAGTTAAGCAACGTCCGCCTCGGTCAGGAGTTGGATGGGTGATCGCTGGTGACATTACTACTGAGCGCTTCCGTGCTTCGGAGGGCACGTTAAGCCGTCGGTCCCGGTTGTTGTCTTAGGATGGCAGTCGTTATAGCATGGTGGTAGGGCACTTTGCGAATGCCCGCCTGGCTAGCTACCACCCTCAAGTTGAAAATCTGTCGCCAAGCACCTAACGGTGTGTTCCGGCAGCCATCCTTGAGAGCCAGTAATTCTAGGTTAGCCTGAACAACATCTTCGAACACATCATCACTTACCATCAGGTGAGATAGTGGTCAAAGGCTAACCTATCAGGCATAAAAAAAAAAAACTAGGTGCTATAATTTTTTTAGGGAAGGAACTTCAAGATATGTACAATTACAGGTAACTTTCTTTACTTAACACTGAATTTTGTAAAATTTGTCATTTTGTAAAAAAAAGGATTTTGAAAAAATAATTTTGTATATGGACAACTAGAGGTATTTGGGAAAGCAGAGAAATCGACTGCCTTGGATTCTTCTGTATACTCTCTCGTACGGGTGTTGGTTAATTGTTAACAAAGCCAGTGAATACAAATTTGACCACAATAGTCTTCTCAGTAGGATGATTATGGTGACCATAAAATGGGCAAAGCTCGCGGAACCTTTCCCGAACAAAATACCCAATTCATGTGTTGATGAATGTTATACTGCCCATGGTAATTAGACCCATCAGACTGAATAAATGGCCGCCAATTTGTCAGATCAAGGATGACCAATAAAGCCCCTATCTGCTGTAAAATTTCGGAAGTCTCTATTGGAAGACCCGTTATATCAACAACAATAATTTTTTTGCAACTAGCACACATTTTCATAAGTATATGAAAAAGTATTCCAAAATGTTTAAGGCTGTGTGATTTTGTACTAAATCTTTTTTCATTAAAAACAAAACGGGTAAGTCTAGATTTACAATTAAAAAAACATATTTGGACAACACCGAGCCTTGTAAAAATAAGCCTTAAGATTCAACACTTGTACATAACTAATAACTACTGAACAGTTGATAATAATTAGATTTATGACCCAATACAAGTTGCTAATGATTTTACTCTATCTTGCCCTTAGATTTATAAATTATTAGGCTCTTGCCCCAATGTAGCAGACGCTTGAATGTTCCCTTCAAAATACGGGATTTTGGTTTTAGATATACAACGTTTGAAATTTATTTACTTAAAACATAAAAAGTACCGAAAATATGTCTGTTCTGTTAGTTATAGTTGCATAGTCTATTTATGCCATTATTGCGTTTAAGTGTTAAGTAATTAAGTGGATATATTCAAATTTTTTATTGATGAAGGAACCTTTTCAGAGTTTGAAACCTTTTCAGATGAAACATAATAAAATTAAACCAATTTACAGATCAATAGTTAATCTGTCCTTAACAATTATAGACAGGTATCCAATCTTCCCGCTCTGAGTAAAGTTTTTGAAAAATGATGCATTCCTCTTGAATCACTATATCTATTAAAAAGGCTTATGTTTAACTTACTACCAGATATAGTAACATATAACAGACAAAATAGTAAATGATCACCAAAATAAAACTTTAATGTATGTAAATTTATAACTATAGTTTTAAAATCTCGTTATCCTATTTAGGCAAAATGACTCCAAATTGTTAACCCAAAAGTAGTAAATTATCACCAAAATTAAAACAGCATTTAAATGTTATAATTATTGTTGGCGTTGTGGTCACAAGTAACTTAAAGCTCCTCCTCGCTTCGCTCGTCTACCTTAATATGACTTAAGTAATCATTTACTACATTTAATTTTGGTGTTCGATTACAATTTTTGGTGTTCATTACATTTAGGCCTAATTTCACCATACCATGTTTGTTTACGCTAAATCAGGCATTAGCTAATGGGTCTTTAAAAATAACAGAGCTGTTAGATCAGTCTACGTTCTATGAAGTTAACTGAATTAATCATCCATTAACAGTTGGTGGGACACTCGGTTCAGTTAACAGTCCGTTAAAAGGATTAACAAGGCGTCAAATAAATAACAGAGTATGGTGAAACTAGGCCTAAATCCCTTAAAATAACCGCATCAAAATCCGTTACGTAGATTTAAAAATCTAAGTATATATACAGACACTAGACAGTGGGAAGCGACTTTGTTTTATACTATGAAGTGATAGTGATAGTGGTAACCGTCATCCAAAAGTAAGTTTTTTTATGGTATCTAAGCATAATTTTATAAGGAAAGTGGTAATTGAGGATTAGTAATTTCCGGTACATAGTTTTTTTTGACTATGGGCTGTTAAGCATTGAGTCGGTTCAAAATTAGCTACGGTTATTATGATACGAGAACTACTAATGAGACTTTCCAAAGGTTTAATGCCAATAGCTCTTCTTCAAACCGGGAATTGAAAAAGGGACTTCTTTAAACTTATAAACGGAGTTGAATCCATTGTGGAGCTGGCTTCGAACATTTTAACCAGGCACTATTACAGAATAAACAACAGTACATACTTGTAGGTAGACACATAGCTCTATAAAGTAGAATTATTGGCTCATGAGCCATTATATCTGATTAAATTAGCTTTTGTGTAGTAATTGTGGTGACTTAATACCGTAATACAACTGTGGGAACAATTTATTTTAAGCTTATGTTAGGAAGTGTTGTATAGCTGTACGTATAGGGATGAGTATCGATTCATTTGTAAGGAACAGTTTAAATCTAAATTTAAAAACCGGCGAAGGACATTTCTAGGTTCATTCTAGGTTTAGCTTGAGTAGTTCAACTAAAACCTGAGGCTGCGAAGGAGTCTATACTGAAACACGATTAAGTGAATAAAAAAATTAGAATCCTGAGCGTAGCGAACGTTTTAAATGTACGAGACGCAAAATAACTTAGATGCCGAGCGCAACACCCAATTTTCCACTTTACTTCAGCGAGGAAAATGATAACTTGAATAATTATAGTAAATTGGTGTTAATTTACATTCAAAATACAAAGTATAAACTATAATTCGTAATAGTAATTAAACAACTTTAAACGGTTTAAATCGCGTATATTTTTCATTATTTTATCCCGACGTTTCAAACACTTTGCAGTCACCCCGTGACCACGATCACTGCAAAGTGTTTGAAACGTCGGGATAAAATAATGAAAAATATACGCGATTTAAACCATTTAAAGTTGTTTAATTACTATGTGTAACAATCGCGAAAACCTAAGACAACATTATAATTCGTAATATTGAACGCAACATGTTTTCTGGAACTGTCATAAAGGTTAAAATAGTTTTATAAAATTCAAACTTTATTTACGCTAGCGAAAATACACTTTTCTAAGCAAATTTAATTAATCATTACGGCATGAGCTCAGACTTTGAATAAGCACGGTAAAGATTTCCATATGCTATTTTATACTTCTTAGTGCAAGAAGTCGGTTCCATTATTTTTAAAGGCATTTTGCTCTGAAAAGAAACGGTATTCATAGCATATAATAATTTAAATATTATAAATTAAACCGGCAAAAATACTTACGTTGGGGATTATAGACGCAATTTAACAAAAAAAACAGGAAAAGTTTTCGCGATCGTTGACATTTCTAGTACTCAAACCTCAGTCGGTCCAATAAAGACTTTTGATCCCCATAAGAGACTAGATAGTTTGGCATCAAAAAAAGTTTTTGTGTGATATGAAAATTTTCTTGCTGACACTCCTTTATCTGTGAATGCAGTTCAGAACACCTTAAAAATATGTATAATCTCCTAAAAACTATTTCCTGCAACTACAACGGTTAAGGTACCTGCCCCGTCTCAAAAATTCACCCTGTACCCCCCTTAACACGGGAGGCTTTTATCAGCAGTAGACGATCCGGCTATATTATGAATAATATATACTATTATATACAATGTATACTGTACTATATTATTTTTATGCCGAACGTAGAAATGGCATCCATGTTGTCGAATCACGTAGCTATCCGAACATCGATTGAACAAAAACTACACAACAAATCGCCGAATTAACTGTTTCACGAAAAGCAACAAGAGTAACGTAACAATGAATAACGGTGTTACAAAACACCGCAAATCCGTACCACCTCTAACAAAGTAAAGAAAAGTGGTCGAACTTTATCGGGATTTTGCTATTTTAACGACAGCGTGCAGGGACGGGAAGGGCCATAAAAAAGGCTAAAAGGTCGGATTAGAACCTACAAATAGGTATTCAACCTTCGTAGATGGGAGGTTAGTAAGATACTTTTTGGGCGGAAGGATAGACTTTTTAAGATCTGTACCTGTGGTTATCACTATCATTCTCGTCACCTCGATAATTTTATCGTATATTTATATCAGATTCTTTGACCTGATGGTTAGTGATGATGTAGTCCAAGATATTGTTCAGGCTAAACTAGAATTACTGGCTTTCAAGGACTGCTACCGTAAAACACTGTTAGGTGCTTGGCGACAGATTTTCTACTTGAGGCTCGTAGCTCGACAGCGGGCATCCGCAAAATGCTTTAAAGACATGCTGTAACCACTGCCATCATAAGACAACAACCGGGATCGATGGCTTAACGGCCGGTCACTCATCCAAGTCATGACCGTTGCGGACGTTCGTTAACTTAGCTTATCGGTTAAGAACGGTATTGCTTTGCCGTACTAAACTTCGCTACGATTGCTTCAAAAAATATTGGCATAAGCTTGTTTGTGAACTTAGATTCAAAAATTGTCTTCATGAAACTGAACAAACTAATAAGAGCTTTGGATAAATTAAGATTTTAGATTTGTGCTTTAAGAAAGTGCTTCGAAAAACTTTTTTATAAAAGAAATATTTCGTCTCGTTTTAATAAGAATAACTTTAGAATATACTCGTACAACTAAGATTGCCCGTGCCGGTGTTATAGTGAATATTACTAGTTGAAATATCTCAACTATAAAACTTAAGAGGCACAATTAAGCCATAAAAACACTACCGCACGTACCTTTATTTTATGTTAACGAAGTATTTCAGTAAGAAATGTGTTAAAGCAACACATATTGACGAAATTACAAATTTACGAGAGAAAAAATTATAGTCATGTGCGGGATTCGAACCCGCACTATATATACTATACTACTATAATTTATATATACTATACTGACTATAATTTTTTCTCTCGTAAATTTGTAATTTTGTAATGTAATTCGCTTAGCAGGCGTTATTGCAAACTTAAAAATATAAAAAAAAAAACATACTGACGACTTGAGTGTTCAAGGATGACATTAACAAATCTTTAGAAAAACTTTACAAAATTTTCATTTTATTACGGAATTGAAAACTCGACTTACACTCAAATCAATTGTCCACCTAGACGACAATGATGCGAATCTTGTGCTGTGTGTTTTAACTGCCTAAGGCATTTCAATTTTCTTGCTTGCAAAACAGTTCTTTGATGCCGCCACCCTTGCTAATCAATAAAAGTGATTGCAAGCACTCGCATATGTGAATACGTCATTCACAAATTTTAAAAGCACATGATTTTATATGCGAGCCGTGATTGAATCCTTGGTTTCAAAAATATTACGAATTAAGACCTTTTGTCCAGAAAATCCCTGCTAGTTTCTAAGAGTTCTATTTGTGCATATCTTTTCAATTCACGAACTCGCTAAGATATGAATGCACGAATTTTACAATTGAAAAATTAGATGTAAGAGCATTGTACGAATGCTCACCTGAATAGCTACCACCCTCAAGTGGAAAATCTGTCGCCAAGCATCGACCGTTGTGTTGCGGCAGCAGTCATTGAGAGCCATTTAAATAACAGGCACATGAGACTTAACAAGTGGATGCCTTAGGGTGACGGGCACAGTGTAATTCGTCAAATGCATCTGTTATAGGCAGAGGTTACCGCTTATCATTAAGCGGACTTCGTGCTTGTTCCTAGTGTTTTGAAGTATTGCTTAGTGGCTTAAATTAAACTATGGACGGCAGTCATTACTACTTCAAAACCTGTTTGTCTCATAATTTGTATGAATATGAACCTGTTCCTCTATTAGGTGTACATCAACGAGCCATTGTGATTTGTAACACCAAGTTTTAACACAATTTCTAAACAGCATCACGGAAACTTCGAGAGGCAAAAGCCAATTTACCACCCGCCCACATATTACTTACGGTGGTGACGTCACTCATTGGCGTATCCTGGTATTCATTGGCGTAACCCGGTATAATCTTGTGAAATATGCAAGGCGCCCCGGGGCGCGTTGTTAGTATGCGATTTGCATAATGGCCAATCGGCGTTGCGATTTGCGCCCCTAGTTTGGGAGGCTACTACGAGAAGTTTTTGACCTAAGTTCTTCTTGAGACTGCCTGCCTAGTTGGTTCAGGGTACCTACATTGGTTCCGGAGTTGGATAAGTTTTATGTTCCTCTCAAAGTTTTCTATAAAGATCCGGATTATTAAAAAGTGCCCAGATGAGGGCAATATCACATGTTAGGTACTTAAATATGTGCGAAAATGTGGGTGTTTATATTCCTATGCCTTCCCCTTTGCAGCTTGTTCAGTCTGTCTATAAAGGAAGCTAGAAGGGCAAAGTGTCTGGTACAAGAAGAATAACATGTTATTATTCAACTGTTTATCCCAGCGAGCTAGCAAAATATACATCTTACGCTATTGGTATTAAAGTGTTGATAGAATAATTAACCTAGGTCATTTAAAATAAAACTGTATATTCCATGTGCCAATACGTCTGCACTATACGAGAGATTAGTCTAGACTGCGAAGACTACATGTTCCCAAGTAGAATCTACCCTCAAATTCCCGCCGAAAAGTTAAGTTATTTTAGCAACAAGAATAATTCGGATATGGACTCAAGTCAATGGAATACGCGTAAACATTTTAAAGTGCCGTGGAGGCCAAAAAAATATTGTAATAAATCGTTTAAGGAAACAGTTTTTTAACTTGGGAACATAGTGAAATGATAAATAACACTAACAAAGTGGAAAATTAATTATAAAATAACCCATGCGCATCGTAGAAAATAACGAGTAAGTATTAGATATGGAAGATATTGTCCACTGAAGAGGTCACTGATATAGTTATTCACTAAATTATTGCAATAGCTAACAATAGAAAACAATACCAAAGACTGATTGACTATGTAGTATTTTTTTTCTAGATACATAAATAACTTTCAAAAAAGTCTTTCACGATTCAAAGTTACAATGTATAGACATAATATTTTTATATCTACTGGTGAACTAGACACTTGACTCAAAATCCCTACCTACGCATTCAAACTGGAGTCAAAATTTTTACCGACCTTAAGGCCCGTACGATAGTTAAGAACAAAAAGACAAATATGAGTCATCAGTATTCATTATTTAGGCGAGTCTTCATGATTTATGAAAATAACACTGTTTTTAGATTTTTCGATATCAGAATATAAACTTAAGTATGCATTTATTAGCTTAAAGAACTCTGTGTAAACAAGTTTATCCGGGGAAGTATCGCTACTATTTTTACGGCCAAGTAGTAATGTTGCATAACTGCGTTCCGATTTGATGGGTATGTGCGCGGGTGATGGGGGCAGCGAAGTTTATCACATATGAGTTGTTACGAAATGCATCTAGCATATATAGGCAGAGGCAACCGCATTTCTGTTATTTACAATTTTATTTCTATTATGGGTTAGATGGATATGAACTGGTACTGTAACTTATTTACATAAAACAAGCTATACTATTTAAAAAACTTATTAAAAACAAGCTTTTATCATGTTCTTGTTAATAAAAATAACTAAAAATTTAAAAATTTACTCGTCAAAGATTCAAATGAGCCCAACCTCGATGAGGTTGTGTCTTTTAACTGCAAAGTTCCTTTGGCCACCTTCCAACTCCATCATCAGATCAGCACCATGTCATCATTGCACTGTCACGCGATTTACACATGTATGCAAAATTTCAGTTCAGTCGGTAACCGGGAAGTGGATCAAATTTAATTTGCAAGATTTGATGACAAACATGGGGACAGGTGAAACTAAATAAAAACAAAGAAAAAGAACATGAAAAGTTATTCCCACGGTAGCATCCCCATGTTACCGCAAAGTTAAGAGGCGTCGGCTTCGTCTTGACGTTGACGCGCGTTCTTACGTCGAAGGGAAGAGTTATGATGATGATACATGTGATGGTAAAAAACTGTATTTAGAGTGCTTTTGGTAATATATTTTGCTTCCCTTGTTTTCTTGATAACCTTCCTTACGTGAAAGGCAAGAGCTCAATGTAGTAGATCTTTGTTTATATTGAAGCGTTAATGTCTGAAGGGATAGTTAAGGTTGAATTTCGAACAACATATCGTGAATAAGTAATAACATTCTAATTTTCAAATTAACATGAAAATTTAAAAACCTTACATTCTAATTTTTGAATTAACATGTGCTTAGCGAAGTCTAGCATTAATATTGTATTGTAACCACAATAATATTGTATTGTAAAAGTACTCAGGTTTAGTTTTAATGTATATGTGATGACCAATCACGTCTGAAATTTAGGGACGGTTTTTGATGAAACTTGTTACACATATTCCTTAGGTCCTAGGTACATAGATAAGGGATACTTTTTATACTGATATGTGCGTGATGTTGCTAGCAACACAAATGTTTTGTATTATCTTCGCGTCGGTAAACCTTGTTATCCGTGGATAGGATAGTTTGTTGTATTTTTAGCTATCTACATCGCTGTGTCTCATTCATTTCCTAACTTCCTTTCTTGTAACGACGTCGTAATGAATAAAAAATAAATTACTTGCTACCTCACGAAGTTTTTATATTGACCAGCCAACCTACAGTCAACTAAATAAGGCAAGATTCCAACACGTGATTCACATGAGAGCGTGACACAGGTAACTATTTTTCATATAAGTGAAGCCGTTGGTGGAAGCTCTGTAGTTACACTAGTATTATAATTATTATAAATGCCAGTTAGAGTTTTAATATTTTTTTCGAATAAATAACGTTTAAAACTTTCGAGAACAAAATTTTGATATTAATTCGTGCGTGAATAGACCCGGTAACGATTATTAAGAAATATAAAATTGTATCTTCAAAAACATAACACCGAAAAAAAACACAAATCACGTCCAAGTTATACGTTTACATATAAACAACATTTTACCAGCTGGTGTATCAAACAAAACATAGTTCTTGTTAGACGCAAAGCAAAAACTTTAACTTGTTTCACCAAACGCAGCTGATGCCTTTCTGAATCAATGGGCAAAAGAATCGGTTCTTGTGAATTGAGATTACGACCGTGCCTAATGGCAGTAAGAGAAACTTTCATATCAGTTTATAAAAGAAAAACAATGGATGGAAATACATACATTTCTGTTAATATATTTATGATCTAACAGTCCAGCAAAGGGCTGCCCACGAGTAATGGAGCGCAGTATCCTAAAATTCAAATTACTAGACCGAGTAAAAAACAATTTCGTGCTTTTTACTCGCTCAAAGACATATATCACTGTTGTCACTGCTAAAATGGGACTAGGCAGGGACCTACACTGTATGCCTGAAGAGTTTTTAGCAAAAGCAACCATCGACTGGGTCCTATATAGAGTTTAACGGTTTCGCGGCTGGTCTAGACGGAAGTGACAAGAATTTACTCCTCTAACAAGATTTGATCTACCAAAACCATTGATTGTAGTAGTTGAAGGGTTTGTAGGAAGCATTTTCTTGGTAGTGGGACAATTCAGGCTGATATAATAATAAAATATTTATTTATTTATTCAAAATACAATTACAACTATTTTTACAGGAATTTCCTAATGCAATAGTGTAGGTAAGTAAAATTCATAATATAAAATATGTAATTATAATGATTAATCTGCTTTCTGATACCTACATAATGTGCAATAAATGATTTGATTTAATAATCTTCTATTATTTTGAACCCTGAAAATCCTATTTCTGAACGTTTTACAGAGAAAACACAAAAAATCGAATTTTTACTGTAATTTTGAAGCTAAAACAGTTATTTGCTACACTAGTTTTAGTTATAACCAAGTATTTAGTGCTAAAAGCTTACACCCGACAGCATAATACATTTTTATTGTAGATTAGTGGTGCGCAACCGAAGACATAAAAACTTATATGACCCGGAGCTAGTTTACAAATTATGTAAAGAAACATACAGCTCAGCGTGTCATCCAACGGATGCACTTTGATGTGAATGCCACTAGCGGTGACTTGTCCAAGTTCTATCCCCAAAGAACTTTGATCTACTAAGGCTGAGATTCAGAGACAAGTCTAAGCATGAACTAATGATTTAATCCGTCAAAATGTAGTGCTTAGCATCATAATTGTATTCAGAAACGTCTGGTACAGCGCTTAAACTTGCGTGTGCTATGCTAAGCCAAGTAGTGGAAATCGAGTACTTTAGCCTGTCTCAAAGCAGGAGTGGCGCCGCCAAGTGAGACACTGAGGCGTATGGTGCAAAAAGTTCTTCAGGAACTTTTTTCGTAAATTGAAAAAGGCACTTATTTTGTTTCACTCACTCCAATCACATTTTACATACTGTTGTTCTTGTCCTTTTCTTTTTATATCAGGATGCACAGATAAACAAGAACCAGTAAACGTTTCATAAGTTAAAAATGTGCCATAGATAATAGAGTGTGATCTAAACAGAGAGCAAGATAAGTAGGACTCAGACTATATCTCTGAATATGAAATTTAAAGATTAGCTTAGCTTACGCTAGGGTCAGACTGATCTTTGACCATCTTACACAAATATCTCTGAATCTTACCCTTATTAATTACCTTAGTGTATCGGTCATGAACAAGTAAGCCGAGCGCTTCAAAAAAGAGTTACAATACTGTTTGTATAACTGTTCTGAGATTACACTGACTTGATTTATCCGAAAGCCCATCTTTTCGGGACGATTTACAACCTATGGTTGGGATTACCTCCATTTTTTATCAACGCCGACGCGCTTACCATTTTGCCGGTTATTTGTAATTTGTGATACGATCATGATCTATGTGGTAAACAATATTGGAATAAGGAGGGAAATAGAACATTATGGGCTACGATGGAATATCAGTTACAGGAAATGGATCATATTGAAATATTGGTGGTAAATATACCATTGATAATTTGGTATAGTTTTTTTTTATAAACTAGGACACGTTTATGAGTCAGTATGATGTTTATTTTTGAAAGCTTTGTTTCGCAAGTTTAGTTTTTTTTATGCCTGATAAGTTAGCCTTTGACCACTATCTCACCTGAAGGTAAGTGATGATGGGGTCGAAGTTGTTGTTCAGACTAACCTAGAATTACTGGCTCTCAAGGACAGCTGCCGGAACAAACCCTCAGGTGTTTGGCGACAGATTTTCTACTTGTGGGTGGTAGCTAGCCAGCCGGGCATTCGCAAAATGCCCTACCACCATGCTATAACGACTGCCATCCTAAGACGACAACCGGGATCGACGGTTTAACGTGCCCTCCGAAGCACGGAAGCGCTCTGTAGTAATGTCACTAGCGGTCACCCTTCCAACTCATGACCGAGGCGTTGAGACCTTAGCTTTGTTGATCGGTTCAGAATGGCTAAGCACACTTCGCTACGAGCGCTATTTATATAACGATTTTGTTAGCAGCGATGGTAATCATGGTCGATTTGGCTGAGAAACGATAGAATGCATATTGACACCACATTAGTACTTTAAACGAAAATATAACTTCACTTGTCCATTTTAATAAAATTTTGTATGGCTACTGTTATATTTTTATATAATTAAGATACGTATTTACGTTGCTAGCGTAATTTAGAGTAAATTTTGCCATTTTATTCTATAGATGGATATTTTACGAAAATGTGTTTCAGAATTTAATTGTCCCTAGAGAATATGTATTATATATTTATGTATGTCATATTGATTAAAAACCCAAAAGAACCACACCGATTTTGATGAAATTTATATCAAGCCTGTTCAAAGGTAAAAAATGAATTTACAAATTCTGTTCAACAGATATACAAATTTAATATACCTACAGAAAGGAAACTTTAAAATAATTGTAGCTGTCCAACTCTTTGTGAACGAGTTCGTCTTTTTTTTTTTTTTTTTTTTTATGCCTGATATGTTAGCCTTTGACCACTATCTCACCTGATGGTAAGTGATGATGTGGTCGAGGATGTTGTTCAGACTAACCTAGAATTACTGGCTCTCAAAAAAGTCTGAGAAAGTACTACTTCTAGTTATACTGCCAACATGTATATTTATGTCAAGCGGTAATGTTCACATTACTGCATTTCGGTTTGAAATGTATGAGAGCCGGTGAAATTACAGGAACATGAGAATTAACAACTTTGTCTCAAGGTAATGGGTGCAGTGCAGTTTGTCACTTGTGACTAATTGCATCGGTTATAGGCAGAGATTACTGATTCACACCTGATCGTATAAAGAAACACCTAATTCTTCTCGTTTATCACTTTATTTAACAACGTTGTTACCAACTATTACGACTTTATTTTAATTATTACTTAACAGAACAGTCTTCCACAGTCTACACAATAATTTCTCCACGTCCGGAGCCAACGAGCGATCTTTTCAGAATGATCCCACAGTACCCGCCGTGGTACCCGGGTTCGTTCGATAGTTCGTTCCACCCCTCCCCCAGTAACTCGTAGTGGTGAACGATGACGATGGGAGGGAAGCACGATACCAGTGTTGCCACTATTTTACATCGTAGAAATTTTAAATCATGACAATGGGTCTCGTGCTTGTTTCCTCATGCTCACTTTATTTTTTTTTAATTCATGTTTTTTTTGAAACCTGTTATAAATGTTTAGGGAGGACATAGATGCTGGCTACCGCCTGTGCGGTCGTCCAGCTCCACCGGGTTTTGGGCGAGGGCCTGGCCCTACAATAGCCCGGGAGGGAGAAGTGCCGAAGGCACTTCTCCCGAGACGGGCGTAGAAGGCGAAAAGCGCTTTCTACCTCCGTCTCCTGCGGACGCCGAAAACGTACCGCTACTATAGGAGGGGTTGACAGCGAGCTCAAGGGCACCACTGTGGTTCGGACCTCGGCTTGTCTCGCTGTCGAGAGACATGGGGGGGATCGGAGCAAAATGCCTCTGTGCAACTGCAGTGTTGCACAATTGGGCCCTACTGAATAATACTCTTTGACTATTTGGAGAGCAATTTATCGTGACCTTGTTTTTGCCTCGAGCTCGCCGGCGAGCTCGGTGTTTGATTGTGTGACCTCTGATTACCTCACACCTGGGGATTTTACCTCGACGACTTGCGGATAACGCTAAAGCTGCCAACGTAATGGCTGCGATGGGGTCATCCGGGTCGTCTAATACCTGCCGTGGTCGGCGACGGGGGGGTTTGAAAAATGGGATAGAAGAGGCAGTCGAGTAGTTCGATGCCTGGACAACCAATGGGTTCGGGTGGTGGGGCGCTCGATCAAAGTATCGGCGGGCGCAGTCCTTATTGAACTGCGCTAGAGAGGGAAGGTTTAAGTCGCAATGCAACTCGGTGTTCCGGATATACCACGGGGCGCCGGTTGCATTACGAAGAAAACGGTTTTGGATGACTTGAAGTTTATGAAGGTGGGCCTCACTAGCATGACTAAACACTACTGATGCGTAAGTCATGATGGGGCGGATGCAGGCAGTGTAAAGTGTCTTCTTATTACTAAGAGACATTTTACTCTCTTTGCGAAGTAGGGGACCAAGGCGACCCATTATGAAGGCCGCTCTGTTACGGACGGTTGTTATGTGATCGTTAAAGGTGAGATGACGATCAAGGGTGACTCCGAGGTATTTTGTTCTAGGAACCCAGGGAATGGGTTCGTCGAACAAAATAAGCGGTTTCGGGTAAGGGGAGCGTGTCTTCTCAGTAAAGCACATAGCTGTGCTTTTAGCTGGGTTGACCGCGATGCGCCATTTTCGGAACCAGTCACCGATCTCGGTGATGGCCCGTTGCATGACGAAATAGGACTGTCTGTTGATATGCCACCCAGTGGTGTAAATGGCGGTATCATCCGCATATTGGGCTAGGAATACTTTGGGCTGAGAGCGTGGGATGTCACTGGTATACAGTGCAAAGAGAATAGGTGATAGCACGGAGCCCTGAGGGACTCCGGCTCTGACTGGGTGGGGGGAGGAGAGGGTGCCTTCCACGCGATAGCGAAAGCTTCTGGCTTTAAGGAAGTCTTGTAGGATGAGCACAAGACGTTCTGGCACGCCAAATTGGTATAGCTTGTAGATCAAGCCGTTGTGCCAGACTTTGTCAAAAGCTTTCGCTACGTCGAGGAAGACTGCTAGCGTAGTCTGGGGTTTGGGGTACTTATTGAAGCCCTCAATGATGTGCTCCGTGAGGCGGTGCACCTGTTGGACGCATGAGTGTCCGGGTCTGAAGCCAAACTGCTCATCTGGGATAAGGTGGTGTTCCTTAGCATGGGACTGGAGACGGTTTGCAAGTAACCGCTCGTAAAGTTTGCCTAAGGCACTGAGGAGGCTGATGGGGCGGTAACTGGTGGGGTCAGATGAGCTTTTGCCTGGTTTGTGAATGCCAATGACATTTGCACATTTCCAGGTGTCTGGGAATAAGCAGTGGCTCATAGCAGCATTGAAGATGCTGACTAAGAGATGGATGAGAGGAGGAGAGAGGGTTTTAAGAACCCTGTTGGAGATGCCATCGGCACCGGGGGATTTGCGCGGTCGGAGGGCCTTGATCAGTCTCTCCACCTCAGCGTAAGTCGCTAAGGTGATTGGTGGGAGTTCAGAGGTGACCACAGAGCTTTTACGTTCGACTTCAGCATCCATCGAATCGAGGTGAGCTTGGTCAACGTGATCTACGTTAGGGGAACACTGAGCCTCTAGGCTATCAGCTAGGCACTCAGCTTTGTCTTCGTCAAAGAACGCTGGGACTAGTGGGACTGGTCTGTATAAGGGAGGCATGTCGTTATGGTTACTTCCTTTCAAGCCTCGCGCCAAGTCCCAGTAAGCATGGTGGCTTGGCACGAGGTTTGAAAGTTTATCGCCCCATTGTTGATCACGCAACTCAGACATGCGACTTTGAACCATGCGTTCAAAGTGGCGTTTCTTAGTTTTGTTCTCTTTACTGGGGTAAGAGTCGTAATGTCGGGTCACTGCTTTACTCTCCGTCACCAATCGTCTCACATCCGCTGGAATGACAAGGCGCCGGTCGTCCGGCACTATGACCTCCTTCGCGGATGCACCTACTACGGTGGAGAGGTGATTGGTGAACGAATCGATCGCAAGGGTTACGTCATCTTTTGTCAGGATGTCGTCAGGGATCTTGTCTAGGTCCGGTGAACTGATAGCCTTTAGGGCATCGCCTACTTGCTTCCAGTTCACTATCGTCTTAGTGGGGCGGGGGAGGTCAGTCGTTGGGTCGGGACCTAGTCGCAGTATAATGGGTCGGTGGTCAGAGTGAAGCTCGTGAACCACTTCTATGGAGCGTAACCGGAGTGTTACGCCTCTGAATAGTGCCATGTCAAGCAAGTCAGATCGGTGGTCTTCCATATAAGGGTAGTGAGTGGGCTCAGTGGGCGCAATTATGTCAAAGTTAAGTTCTGCGATTAGGTTTTCAAGTGCAATACCTCTGGGATTGTTGACGTTACAATTCCATAGGATGTGCTTACTGTTGAAGTCGCCAATCAGAATGACGGCGCTTCCTAATGAGAATAGGGCTTCTAAGTCAGCTCGGACGATCGGCTTTTTGCAAGCTTGGTAACAGGATGCTATGACTATAGGTTGATGACCAGTCATAGCTAGGAGGCAACAAGATGCTTCCATATTAACAAGAGTCGGGGTAGGTAGGGGAATGCAGTGCAGGGACCTTTTGTAATAGATAAGAGTGCCTCCCCCACGGGAGTTCACTCTATCATCACGTACCGTTCTGTAATTGGCAAACCTAGGGTTCGCCTTCCCCGGTTTTAGAAAGGTTTCCTGCACGCATATGATATCGATAAGGTGGGTACAACAAAAGTCGTGGACGAGGTCACGTTGTCTGAAGAGGCCGTCAGCGTTAAATGACGCTAACGAAACTGAGTACGGTTTCGTGCGTTCGGTTGTACTACCCATAGTGGTTGTACTGGGGAGGGGCCTGGGGAACGAAGCGCTTAAGGGCGCTAAGTAAATTCGCGTGTTCCAATGTGTATTGGATCACGTCCGCTGGGGATTGAGCGTATTGCATCTTGTGGAATAGCTCTTGTACCTCATTGATGTCAACCGACATAGCCAGATCGCTGACTAGGTTGATTGCCTCTTGAAGAGGGGCAGCCATCAATGGCATAGGTGGAGCTTGTGGCCGGGAAGCGGCGCGGGGAGGCGCGCGAATGGTGTTGGCGACGGGTGCCGGGAGCGCGGGGCGAGCCGGGGCCGGTGCGCGGGCAGGGGCCGCGGCGCGGGCGGGTGCGGGTGCGGGCGCGGGTGCGGGCGCGCGGGCCGGGGCGCGGGCGGTAGCGACGGTCTTAACCATACTGGGTAGTTTAGACCATGCGTTACGGGCTGGGAGCGGCGCGGGTATTACCTGTGAGGCAGGTACTACCGTTAGTTTAGGGCTTACCCGTTGGTAACGGTCGTAAGAGGGACGGGTCGGCCTCTGCCTTGCCACCCTGTGGTTCACTCGTGGTGCTTTAGGGCAACCACGGTAATTCGCGGTATGCCCTTGAGCACCGCATAAAACACAGCTGGGTGGGTCCGGTGAATCCCGGGTGCGAGTGCACGCTGCTGTCGCGTGATCGCCTAGGCACTTAACGCACCTAGCGCGAGCGAAGCAGAAACGGGAGGCGTGCCCGTATAGTTGGCAGTTATGGCACTGCGAGGGACTCCCATTTTTGTATGGGGCTTGGACATCGAGTCCTGAGAGGCCACAGACCTTTTTTAAATTAAAAATGGCCTTGCCTTCAGGTGTACGATCTAGTACTACGAGTACTAGATCGTAGGGACTGCGGTCCTTCCCGCTGTACATGCGGTGAACTGCATGTACGGGGAAGTCTTGTGCCTTCAGGTCGGCACATACCGAATCGGTATGTACCTCCTTGGGCACACCGCGAATCACAACGCGAAGGACTTTCTCCTCTTCGAGCGCATAAGTATGAAAACTTATGCTCTCTTTACGGAGGAGCTTTGTTAGCGCTCTGTGGTCGCTACTGGTGGGCACTTGGACTTTAATGCCCTGCTGCGTGGAGCGGGCATTAGTGTAATGGATCCCACGATCCGAAACTAAACGGGACAGCATGTCCCATTTGGTTTTGTCCTGAATGAACAGGGGTGGAGGCGGTTTTTCGCGGCGCGCGCTCGCGTCCTGAGGGGACGCGGCAGTAGTGGCCGGAGCGGAGGGAGGAGACGCGGGGCGCGGGGCGGGGGTCGGCTTCTTGCCGGAGGCGGGGGCCTTAGCGGGTGCCTTGGCGGGAGGGGCGGAAGTTGCGCAACTAGCGGCTTTAGGAGCACGCTTGCGTTTGCGGTCAACGACGGTATAGCCGTCGTTATCGGAGTCCGAGTCAGTGCGTAAGGCGCGACTCGGATCTACTTCCATCTCCGTTTCGGAGTCCGAAGTGGGCTCGACAACGGCGATGGAGGGACGGATGCTCGCTGGCCTCCCGATCGGTGAGCGCGAGCGAGACCTCTCACGGGGAGGGGCTGCCACCGTGCGTCTATTGTCCGGGCCCGGGGCGGGCGAAAGCGGGCTGTCCTCTGAGAAGGACCGGGTCAGAGGAGGGACGTTGGCCTCCGGGATTGAAGTCCCGGAGGGAGCAATAAGAGTGTCCGTGAGGCGGGCACTCGCTTCCTCTTCTAGGAGTTGCATATGAGCAACATACAGATCGGGGTGGCGGAGGGCGAAGGTCTGAAGGACCTGCACCTCACCGTTAGAGGGACGGGACTGCATCCTGAGGGGAATACTCAGGACGCCCTATCAAGGGTTTGAATTCCCTCACACACCTTGTGAGCTCACTGTGTGAGAGGGAGTGTGTACCTAGGGTGTGCCCTAGTTGTGTACCCTCTCCGAGCTTTTTTCTCGGCGGAGAGGGGTGCTCCTAAGCGCTACTCCGGGGTTGACTAGGGGCGACCCCAAGGCCAGTAATCCCGGAGCCCAGCTTGCTTCGGCTGACCCGTGAAGCGGGAAAGGCCACGGTGCAAGGTTAAACCAAAACAACAACAGTGGCCGTTGTCACCGTAGGGTGTCACACTGCGACCGCAGCAAATGGCGGATTTGATCGTTCAGACGGGTTTGGCTGACGCTACCCCACGCCTGAACGACGTCGCTTAACAGCACAAAGTGTGTTGTTACGCGACTGTTACTATGTTGTGTCGGGTAGTAAAGTGGTGAAATGCGCACCGAAAAGTGCGGTCAAAACAAGACCACCAGCCCGATATGATGTTGTTCGTCCGAAACAAGGGACTTGGGTAGGTGGTAATGCCTGACGTCTTAGAGCGCCTCTGCGCGCCGGCACGGCGAGCTCGTAGCTCACGTTGCACGGCGGTCGGTGGCTGCTCAGCTTCTGCACAGAAAACAAAACTTCGTCAGGACTGCGTATTCCAAGGCACTGGTCTGCAACTAGCGTCGGAACGATGACCCGAGTGAGACGGCATTAGTGCGGGGACTATTGCGGTCTCACTGGGAGATACTGGCGGAGCTGTAGACAGGTGTGCACGGCGTGGCGGCACAGGTCGGAATGGGTTTTTGAAACCCAACAGCTATACAACTATCTACATTTCTCAACTATACATTTATCTATCTATAACAATGAGTGAATGAAACAGAAAGCCAATTACATGTTTTCAATGATAGAGACTAAATGGAATTTATGCGAACACTCTATAAGTCATCATGTCAACCTAAAACCTGCACAATAATAATATAAAAAAACAACTAAACACTATTCTAAAAGAAACGCAAGTATTAAACCTACCTAAATATTAAAATAGCTAAGGGTTATGCACCTCCTTGCCTTGGAAATACTTATATAGATAGAATAATAATATTGAAGCAGTAATGGCTCAGCGGCATTGGCTATGGACTGGCGCGCAGCAGCAGGGCCATGATTCGAATCCCGCCCCGGGCTTGAGCTTCACCGCACGGTAGAAGGTCGCTAAGCACCTAATGGTGTGTTCCGGCAGCAGTCCTTGAGAGCCAGTGAAATTAAAGACACAGACTTAACAACTATGTCCCAAGGCGACGGGCGCAATGCATTTCGTGACTTGTGTCGAAATGCATGTGTTATAGGCAGAGGTTAGTCCACGTAACATCATGTGGGCCACGAGCTTGTTCCGGCACAATAGCATAAAAAAAAATAGATATATGTCCAATAAGTGTGTCAATTGAAAGTTCGACTCTAGAAACTTCTCCTAACATTGAAGTAAATAACTCCTAGTGTAATAGGGTAACCTATTATTTAACTGTGCAATTTTGTTTCGCAAGAAAATGACGAAAAAGACTAAAGGTAACATTAACCTAAAAATAAAAAACATAACGCCAAATTGGTAAAACAATACAGTCGTCAGAAAGGTCTGGCAAAAGCGTAATATCAAGTAACTATAGCCTCCACAGACTGCACTTCTCCTTTTTCTTTAACAAGTAGAAAGTTGTAACAAGCAGATCAAAAGGCGTTAGACGTCGTTATCTTTTAACAAAACTTTATACCAAAGAAACCTTTGTAACTTCATCCTTTGCTAGCTTTATGTGTTTGTTTGAGACTTATGCTATATATTATTCGTTTCCGTTCGCTTTATCTACTGGATGTCTTGTTTATTGAATTTGAGGACAACATTTTTATCTAAAAAGGTTTTATTATGTATACTTCTAAATGAAGCGCTCGTAGCGTACCTTTTAACAGATAAACTTATTTAAGCAATGTCCGCTGTGGTCATGCCTTGGATGGGTGACCGCTAGTGGCATTACTAGTGAGGAAGAATCGTTAAGCCGTCGGTTATAGTTGTTGTCTTAGGATGGCAGTGGTCAGGACCATCGTGTGGTTTTTAGCCGTTAGGGGGGGGGCACTTGCTGCTGTGGGTGTAGTTGGTGTCTAGTCTGACATATCCCGGCCACCTCCCCGGTGGACGGGATGCGTTAATGCATTTCCAAACACGTACAAAAAAAAATAAGGATGGGAGTGGTCGCCTGGCTAACAAACCTTGAATAAGAAAATCTGTAGCCCCGCACTGAACGGTATGAATGGAATGTATTCTTTTCCGGCAGCTGTCCTTGAGAGTCAATAATTCTAGGTAAGCCTGGAGAACACCTTCAACCATAACAACTGCAACCATAAGCGATAACGCTTAGAATCAAGAGAGTGAACAAAAGTCTTGCCTATCAGCTATAAATTAAGGAGGGGCGACATGTCCATCTCGTCTCTACACAACATAAAAAACTTTAATTAAGCATACGGAGGGAATGTTTTATCATATTGTTATTTGACTTAATGACTTAACATCTGCTAAATTAGCAGCTTAGTATTATGGAGCGAAATTAAAAAAAAATGCTGATTTAAGGATCATTTCAGCACGCACGTCGACATGGAAATTACTTTAACATAGAGAGAGAATCATACAAAATATTACTATTATATTTGTTGTTATCACGATATTGCGGGCTATAAAGACAAAATAAATTACAAAAATATTTTTTTAATCGTAATGTTGTAAATGTATTTCTATTGCAATTAATAACGATGAATTATTCTCATAAATACTATTTTAATAGTGTTGAAAATATATATACATTTTTCAGTATATGTATTGAGTTAAAAATACTAATTTAGCGACTCTAAGGCTGAGATTCAGATACAGGTATCAGCGTAAACTAATGCTTTCACTGTCAAAATGTAGTACATCGACTACTTAAGCCGTTCACAAAGCAGGAGTGACGCATCGAGATATACGTTACACTAGAGAAGACATTTGAGACAAAAGTCTCTGCCATTTTTGCTTATTTTAAACTTAAGTGCGCTTCAGCGCTTTACGAGATCGGACTCGTAAACTAATAGACTAATTATATCGTCTAACCCATCGAAATAATGGTCTAACCAAATATCCAAACACGCAGCACCACAACGCTTGTAGGTTAATGTTTCCAACAAAAGTTCGCTTACAGCGCTTAATAACTAATTGCATCATCTAACCAAACTATTCAAACATGCAGCGCTAGACTACTTTTGAGGTATGGTTTCTCAATATCAAAGACTATAGGCACACAGAACGGACATGGCTTTTGTACCTACGAAATATTGTGAAGAGTATATTAGTTAAAATATTGTAAAATAAAGTTAAAAAAATAAGTATTACTGAGGGTCACGAACTACGCTATTCAGTTTTTGAAAGTAAAGGTACAATTCGTATTTTGCATACATACATTTAAGTAAATAATATTAAAATACATATAATACATATTATAATAAATAATACATATTATATTTAAGTCACTTTTCAAATATTTAATCCATATCATTCCAGCCATTTGGGAGTTATGTTGATAAACTGACACGTCAAACTTTTTTCATCGTGAGTAAAAATAGGTAATTTACTCAATGTTGCTAGTTGTCATATCTGTCCACTTAATCTATGAATTACACTACGTTAACATGGCTGCCTATGCTGTGTCGTGAAGCATTGTCTTTCGCGATTACAAATCGACAAAATAATAATGTATTCGGGCGTGTTTAACTCCAAAATCTGAACTTACATGTGAAAAGTGATTACATCGCTTTTATTTGTTTTTCCCGACTGGTTTTTGCAGTATCTGCGGACGCAGGATGGCATTTTGAATACACTATTTTTGCGTGTGATTTCTATGAGTGCCCAGCTGCGTGTGGGTGAGTCAAATGCCGGCTAGCTTGTCCTAGCTATTCGACTTTGCTCGTTTGAGATGTCGAGTCCAGTATATAGAGGTCAATGGAGTGACGCCGCCTGGTCAGCATAATTGAAGATTTTATTGACATTCAGTTGAATCATAGGTATACATAACACGTATTTTGTTTCACTCACTCCAATCACAGATAAACAAGAACCGGTAAACATTCCGTAAGTGAAAAATGTTCCATAGGTAATAGAGTGTGATATGAATCTGAAATTTAAAGATTGACTAGGCTAAGACTGTTCTTTGAGCGTCTTACACAAATGTCTCTGAATCTCAACCTTAGCCTCCTTAGACAAACAAACATTCACGTCATTGTCGACACAGCACACAATCGAAAGGAAACATTGACATCACAAAAGTCTTTACCCATTTTATTAGAACTCTAGATTAACGACGTTGCTTCGCACTAAAAGTACTTTATTGCCACGTAAAAGTCGGTACATAAATTCCTTGGCATTAAGTCAACCAAGTCATTTTAAATTAACCAGAATAAAGAACCTGACAACGTAGTTTTTGGATAGACATTGTTTGCATTATTTAGTGTTTAATCTTCTGAGAAAGTTTTAAGAAAGTGCTTGTTACTTGTGGTGTTGTTTATAAATGTGGACAAGGACATTTTTGTTTTTAAAGCTAAGTGCAGCTGGAGATATTACCTAATTAATTATTATCTTTCTTAAAGATCTTAAATTTCTTAATCCAAGATTCATATTGTAATAATAGTTAAGAAATATAGTGCTCCGACAAAGGCGTGATAAGGAGTTGAGGCGGGAAATTGGATTTATATGATTCTCTCCTATTATACTAAATTCCGAAACATATTATGATATGTTCTGGATTTTTTTAAATTATAACGAATATTTGAACTACGAGCTGGATTCGAAGACACAACTATCTATCCCTATAGCTGGGATCTGTCCTGCCAATTGAGCTATCGTATGAGGGTGAGTCATACCTCAAATTTATACTCGGTGGCCTCTAGCATGTTTGTTCCATCACAAATCTTTATAAAAACATCTGTTTCAACTGTTGTAATCTGTATCAGAACCCACGTGATCTTAGTTACTTCGTAAGTATTGTTTGTAGTAGTACTAAAGATACGTGTTTGTATCATTTGTACTACCAGTTGAACTATTTGGTAGTACCAATGATCCATAAGTGCTCCGAACAACTACTAAGCTGTTCATATCCTATGACACTAGTAAAACTAAAATAAATGGGCAATAGTTTTGTTCATTGTCCTTAGTTATTTTTAAGTTCTTTCACAATTGAATATACAATCAGATAAATATTCCAAAGCACCATCTGTATCATCATCCCGTTATCTTAGATATATGAGGTCGGTACAATATGTCTTCTCAAAAAACATAGAACGTTGTTATAAAATAGTTTTGTTTTTCGATTTTATAGCTGGTCGCATATCTGTTGCTAACTCAATCAAGGCGCTAAGATGGTAAGGAGCTATGTTATACCCAATGAGCAGCAACACCTACCTCGTGAGTGAGGGTGAGACAATGCAACACCCACTCACATTTGGTAGCGCACCACGACTTGGTGGTTTCATGCCGTTCTTTCGGTACTTTTCATTCCCTCGCCTTCTACGATATCCAACAAGATCATATAGAATAGACATTATTCTTAAACTAGGAAATATATGGCATATCAGTACTAATATTATAAATGCGAAAGTAACTCTGTCTGTCTGTCTGTTACGCTTTCACGCCAAAACTACTGGACCGATTCGAATGAAATTTGGTATGGAGATAGTTTGAGACCCGGGAAAAAACAAAGGATAGTTTTTATCCGACTGCGAAAAAAGAGGTTAATGATTTTGCGCGATAACCACATACGCGCGGGCGGAGCCGCGCCCGGAAAGCTAGTATGTTATAAATAAGAATAATTGAATACAAAGGTCTTAATTGCCAGTCACGCTTATCTAAGGTTTTAGCTTTTCTTTCTCTTTACTACCGCAACAAAAACTTACGACTTAGTATTTGAGGCAGAATTACACTTCTTGTGAACCAACCTTTACGACCAGGTGAGAAACGTTTTACTTTACCCAAATAAACCAAAGCAGTGACGCATAAAACTGAAATTTAACAAAATACATTTCCGTCCAATCTCCACGCGTCAAGTGAGAGCGTGAAAATTTAAGGCACTCCCCTATTTCACGGCTTTTAACCTTCCACCACCTCAGGCAGTGAGGGTAGTACGAAAATATTAGCTGCGTGTAACGTTATCAGCGCATACGCCGTATAGATCTTGTTAGTTGGCAATTTGAATATCGGCCAATCAGTGCGCGAACAGTCGGTTGGTGAGGGCAGCCCAGTCTGATTCGATTACATCCCGTTTTATTGCATAAAAAACATTGCTGTTCGGTTTCTGTGGTTTTTTCGGTACGTGTTGACGTTGGATGCGGATTTGCTTTAGAAATTGTTTTCGTATTTTACTAGGCTTTATTTTATGGAACTACAACTGACTATTGATTTGGTTAGCAACTGAATAGAATTGTTTATTGTATTGAGCAAGTCTTAGACGTTATTTTTTTCTTTACATATATTTTTATATTTATGTACATCTGATCTAATGTCACAACTAATAGAAAACAAAAATCTTTTTCTAATAAAAAGTAGAAGCAAAAACGTGTAAATGTGTGTTAACAATCTTTAAAATAAGAAACAAATGCCAAATTATTTGCAATTCTAAATTGATGAAATACATTCGTTTTGTAATACGAAAACATCTCATCATACAAAAGGAAAATTATGAGAAGGTCGAAATTTCAAACAAAAAGATTATATTTATTGCATTTTGGCATACGTAGTCAAGTGTGTCATTGATTTTACAGAAATTAATACAGGATGGGTCTAAAACATTGAAGTCCTTTTTAAAAGCAGTCAGGGTAGAGCGAGTACTAAAACGACGGTGTGCTGTTCACTCACTGTGCAGTCACTGAGGGGTACTGTTGTCTCTCTTCTACTCCCCATACACGATCACCTCGTCACCAAAATATCATTGTTATTGAAACTTTACATTCATACAAAATATCAGCTGAATTGAAAACTTTTACCAGAGGATGGGTCTCTTTAGCAACTGCTCTTCTTGGTGGCTCTTGTTCTCTTGTAGTGTCAGTTGTTGAAGAACTGTAGCAAGTGAAATTAGTGAGAGAACGAGACATATAAACTAATGTCTCGGACCAACGAGCGCAGTGCAGTACCATGCAAACGCGAACGGTGTCACTGCAACAGTAATAAACAGGGGTAATGTTTACTATTGGGTATTTAACATGTCTTGACTAGTATTGACATTAATTCAATGACATTAAAAGGGAATTGGAAATGCTGAAAAATAAACATCTTTCAACAAGGAGACATATCAAATAAAAACATTTAATTAATCTATTAAGTACATACATTTGAGATAGAAAATAGTATTTAGTTTTCTTATTTTTCAGCCAAAATCTAGCCACAATAGATAAATCAAAAATAAAATACTGAAATCAAAACAGACAGCGTCTTTCTTGATATCGACGCCCCGCAGTACAGAAAGCATAACTCGTTATTTTCCAATTCTCGTAAAAGCCAATCAGCCGTTACAGCCCGCGAGCGAATGTCAATAGAGCCTATATCGTGAGATACCGATCGCCTGGGAGAAGGCGAAATGTGTTTTTTATTAGGGTTCCCCGCGTCAAAAAGAGGTAAAAAACGGCACCTTTATTGGTGCACTCGTTCGGATGTGCTTGTAATGAAATTTCGTTGTACGGCGTGGAAAATTAGCAAGGAATTTTAGGGGTTTTACCTGTGTTTTTCCGGTGAGTTGAGTAAATTAGTTACAGCATGTTTAATGTAATAAAGACTTACACTTGATATAAGGGATAGAATACTGCTCATGTAACGCATTCAGATTGAGAGGGTGAAGCACGATTTGTGAAATTTGTTGCTGAAATTTAGATTATTAATGTATTTATTTTGGTTCATCATCATCAGCTGGAAGACGTCCACTGCTAAACAAATACCTCCCCCATAGATCGCCACAAAGAACGCCTATTAGCCACTTGTAGCCGTTGGCTACCCGCGACTTTCACGATATTGTCAGTCCACCTAGTGGGTGGCTTACCAACTCTACGTCTACGTTACTATTTACTATTTGACTATTTTTGTTATTATTAATGGAATTGCTATCGATCTTCCACTCCAATCATTCGATCAGCTTGCCCCAAAAATATTATTCCTGTTTAAGCTTTACATTTATACAAAATAACATCCCAATTGAAAACTTTTATCAGGCGATGGGTCTCTTTATCAAAAGTCCCCCTTGGTAAGAATTACTAATATTACCTATCCTACTTATACTTCGAAAGTAGTAAAAAATATCAATACTCCTGATGACACAGGCTTAGTAATTAATCCTTGCCTTGTCAATAAAAATCTGTTTAACCAATTAATTATAAACGAGTAAAAGCACCATGTTTTACATTGAAAGCGTGATTCAAAGATCAAAAACTTTTATTTGAAAATTGAAGGTAATACTTTTAAAGCGTATTCCTTTCAATTCCAACAAAGCCTATATGAAATCACAATCTCGTTTCAATTTTAAATCCTACAACTTTTACAATTCAAATATTTTATCTTCATTTACTTTAGCTTTGAAATAAGCCAACGATCCTGTACCTACATTTTAACTTTATTTTTTAAATTCATTAATGATTAACTATTAGACCACAATCTTACCATGCAGTATGTCTTCTATCAGCTTCAGCTACAGCTTGATTGTGACCTTAAGGTCACCTGATTCGAAGCGAAACTTGCCTCGTAGACGTTCTGGATGAGTGATCGCTAGTGGTACGAGTATTTGCACGCACGCACGCACTTCCGTGCTTGCTCTCCGTTCAGCCGTAGGTGTCAATTCCCATTTGTTGTCTAAGGACGGCCGTCGTTACAGCATGGTGTTTGGATATTTTGCGAATACCCGCCTGTAGATAATCTGTCGCCAAGCACCCAACGGCGAGTTCTGACATAACTAACTATAAGTTGAGATATTGATCAAAGGCTGGCCTATTAGCAATAATAAAAGAAATGGTAAGTGATAACGTGCCAAAAGTGGGAAATAGACATTAACCTAGAATGGAAAGGATAGCTTACGGAACACATCATTAGGTGTTTTATGACAGATTTTATAATAATGGGTAGTATAGCTATATTACAGCTGGTCATTTGCAAAATTACCAGTAATCAGATTGATGTACAAATAATTTCGTTTGCCGCATTTAATAAAGACTTCTAAACCAAAAACAAAACTAAAAAAAAAATAACCAACTTCAAACATAAACTACTCATTATTAGGGATAACTCAAATACTGCTCCTCCGATCTCACTCAAATTGAAATGTGACCAAACAACACACACAAAAAAACCAGTCGATTGAGTACCTCCTCCATTTTGTCGTTGGTTAAAAAGGAGATCTGTATGTGATGAAAACCTTTTGTGCATTTAAACTCATATTTCCGTTATTTTTGAATTGATCACGATGTTCAATTTTCTTTATTCGATAAAGCACTGATATCCTCCAAATTGAAAACCGTTTTCGGCTAGTTGTTCCTCCAAATATTTAAATGTAGAAATAAGCGACTAATTTAAAAATGTGCTCTATGAGCAGTATGCACCTATTTACGATGATATAATTGGGGTGTTCCTGCAAGTTGTGTGCATGGAAATATTTTTACTATTTTAATGTCCTGTTTACCCAAACGGTAGAAGTGAGTATAATACGAGTACAAACGTGTTTGGTGTCGTAAAACCGAAGTTTTACTTTTTATAAGCTTAATAATTATGTCATGTCGTATCCTCTGTGTTGTGTTAGAATTGTTAATAATAATTTTCGAGTTAAAAAATATAATTACCTTAAAATCCGATTGATTAAATTTATTATATTAAATTAAAAGCAGAAAATAACGCATTAAATGAGCATGCCGCTACATGCATTTGGTGTTCTACAACATTAATGTTCAATATATGTGCACTTAGAATAACATCGAATAGGCGTTTGGTCATAAAGCTCAGAATACATTATTAAGTATAAGTTTTTATTGATTAAAATTAATAATTACTAATATTGTACACATGTTTTAAGAAAATATTATATTTAAATTTCAGAAATACCCTCAAAAAGTATAAAATATGTGTAGTTACAAATCTACCTAATTTTCTTGTTAAGCTGACATGTGATAAACGATACGCAGCCAAACTGAAAGAACGTCCCGTAACTTTTTTGAATCCATGGAGTGGATCACTGGTGACTTGCAATACAGGTTTTTTTAAATTACCTCAGGAATCAGTCTACCAGTTATAATATACCGTTTATCATCTCAATTATATCCGCTTCTCTGATCTGTGCCGTGCGTGTTGAATACTATATTTATTTTTGTGTTTTTAGTTTTTTGAGTCACAAATGTGCCACCAGTCCACCATTTGTAGGCACCTTGGTACGTTTACCCGCTACTCCCTGTCCTTGAAGTGACAAATGCTCCGCCCCACGAGCTCGGCAGCAACCATCTTTAGCGTCTGCATGGAGCTGACATTCTGTAAGCTTTAAATTCGTTGTCCCGTAACATAACGTTTGATTTCAAAATCAGTCATCGCGTAACCATCTTTAGCATCTGCATGGAGCTGACATTCTGTAAGCTTTAAATTCGTTGTCCCGTAACATAACGTTTGATTTCAAAATCAGTCATCGCGTATACTACGGATTAGTACAGGACCATGAGTCTTGAATAATACTTGAATAATTTTTAAGCTATTGCATAGCTTCTATCGCGGGTCTTGAGCGTGGAGACCGAATCCAGAAATTCCGTAATGAAAATAACCTAACACTCCCACTCCGACCGGCACAGCGGTGATACTATATTTGATCAGCGCCTCTACAGTGCGTAAAAAGAACTAAATTTTGGCACAAAAAAAGGATTTGACTACTGATGTGTCGAGATTTATAATTGCATAAGTTGATAAAAATGCTAGCTTTACTGCGGCAGTCTCCGAGTGCCACACGTCTTATTTTCATATTTAACTTAGGGCCTGTTTCAGAATGTTCAAGTAAGTTCTGGTTTTACTACCCAGAACATATTTAATAAATAAAACACTATCTTCGCGTCTCACGATCGTCGATTTAGCCTATCCATCAGTTAAAGCTTGAAACGCGCTGCATGATAACTGTCATTTTATCATTCAATTATTTTATGTGTGAGTAACCCGAAACTTTATTAGGACATTCTGAAACGGGCCCTTAATAAGACAAAGTTAAAGGCTTCTTACCTTTGTTCTTTATGACATCTTCATTCACCATCGTAAGTTATTTTGAGAAAAGAAGGTCCTACGAACTTCTTTTCCTTTCGGCCGCGCAAGGAAGTCCACTGATGAAGTTTTAGTAGCATTAGAACAAACGTTCTTCCGGCCAAATACTGCCACTATGCCTATTTCTACCGCCAAGCAGTAATGTTCACAGTACTGTGATCTGGTTTGAAGGGTATTGGTGCCGTTGAAATTACAGGAACATACGATTGACTGCGAACAACTTTGTCTCGGGGTGATGGGCGTAGTGCAGTTCGCCACTTGTGACGAATTGCAACTGTTATAGGCAGAGGTTACCGTTTAACATCAGCCGGGCCTAGTGCTTGTTGCATCATGATGAAATAAACCAAAAAGTGATTCATTTCTAAACTAACCACAGAGCTGGGACAGAAAAGACAAAGAAAATTACAAAAGCTATGATGCGATGAAACGGTCGTGTTATCCGCCTGATGGTAAGCGTTACGCTCTGTCCCACTTGTAGTGTTACCACTGATCTCGTCATACTTAGACTTTAATACTTTTGTCCAGGAATTTCACTGGCTGCCCTCAACGTTTAAACATGCTTCAAGGCAACCCATCGGACACTGCAGTACTACTCACTAAGACGGAGTCTTGTTGAAAAGACCTTAGGCTATAGCTAATAGGCTAGCCTTTGACTCTCACCTGATGGTAAGTGATGATGTGATCGAAGATGTTGTTCAGGGAAATCTAGACCTATTACTGGCTCTCAAGGACAGCTGCCGGAACCCACAGGTGCTTACCGACAGATTTTCTACTTGAGGATGGCCTAGAATACCTACTGGCGAAAACCTGGTACAGTCATAAAGGTAAACGGTAAAGCAAACGGCATCAGACTAGTTCGATGCTTACGTCACTCACAAACCATTTCTGAAACTGCATATAAACATCAGCGTAAAATGCCACTCTACAGTTTTACGATCCAGATTCAACAAACAAAAATCTAGGTACGAAAACAGTGTCAAAATCATAAAGTTGTTAAGCACGTCGTTCCGTAAACTCTCGAATTCAAACTCTCTCCTGGAAACGGTTCTTTATGGTGGTTCGCGAACATTTACAATGATTGAAACGGACAAACAAAATGGACGGTTAAATTAGCGCTGACGCGTACTCGCGTCGTATTAGTTGTTTTTAGGAAACCCTCAAAGATGGACAGAGTGTGGTAAACATGACAATCGTTGGTGCCAAATTTTATAAAAATTTTGCTTTTTCAATAAAACATTATAGGAAAATAACACATATGTATACGTAATCACAACTTCAAAGTTTTTTTCAGCAGTCCACCGATTACACAGCTCAACCACAGTGTCGGACGAAATTTGCGTACTGTTCATGTTTTATGAGGGTAGATATTTCGTTGACATAACATTGTTTTGCACTGAATAGTTATGCCTACACTATCATACGTGAATCTGAGCTTTTTACGCAACCTCAGATTAAAATCGAGGTATAAAACTCAGAAAACTATTTCAAATGAATTAATTATACGGATGCGATGTTTATACTGTGTCACGTCTCTATTGGGTTAGTACCAAGTATGTAGAGAATTGTATAAAATCCCCATCTAGTGCCAGCTTATTGAACTACTGAAGGCACGAAGAGACAAACTTAGTTTATCCTACAGTTATAATTGATGAACCAATAGCTGGCGAGTCCCCTAGTGGGGTGTCAGGATTGAATGTCACCCCTCTATTTCTTCCAGTGTGTGTCAGAGGCGAGTAAGAGAAAAATAACGGAAGGTGGGGTAGCAGCGCCATCTGAGGAAATGTTATCTTTTACTGTGAACCCCAAGACACCTGCCAAGCGTGGAGGTTATGGAAAACTCACTTAATGGGTGAGGTTGTGTTCAGCAGTGGACAATCCGGCTGATACAGTACAGTTAACTAGTGCTACAAAATATTAAGGTTGTTACAGATTATCACGTCTATGTGTATACGCTGCCGTTCCCTTCAATTATATTTAATCTATGGCACTACAGTAAATTACGAAGCGGCAATATTATATTTCATGAAGAGGCACTCTTGCCTCTCCAGTGATTAAACAGTCGAGTTGATGGTAACCTTTTTAAAGTAAAAGCCAGCTCCATCATTCGATCGCTGACAAGCGCAGAGTGAAAAGCAAATTAATTGTATGGGTATTACCCTAAATTTCCGATGTGAACATAAATTCTGAGTGTACAAATGATATAGTAATTTTATTAAAGTGTGATGGTTGATTGATCTGAAGACAAAAATTTTATTTTTAAATTCAAAGTCACGAGTCCCTATCATGGTCTCGACAGACATATACTCGACAATCGGTGTCTCGACAACACACCATTTCGACAAACGATAGCGCGACGGATCTTTTGTTCGATGATCGATAGTGCGACATAACGTTAGGTCAACAAACGTTTGCGCGACAATCACTGGAGCGACGCATTTGCCACATGATGATTTGAGAAACAACTTTTTCTTCTGCATGACTTTAGAGGTGACTAATTGGGATTACCAGTGGTAGTAGAAGACAATGGTTAACTAGGAACCTCAGAAACATATCAAATAGGCATAATATAAAAAGTCATATTCAAACTAAGCTAAGAGCGCTTCAAAACACATTCGCAAGCTGACAATATTTCTCTACAAAAAAGTCGCCAGAATACACGGAACCTTACCCCAATTCCACACTAATTGAATACAGCCCGCGGGCGACATATTTCTCGCGGCATCGCGAATCTGCGACTGGTATGTCCGGTCGGGAAGCCGGTTATTTCGCTAAACAACGATGTATGGGCGCGGGGGACGGAAAAAACGGTATATTTTGCGTACGCAATGGATAAACACTGAATAAACAGTATCTTAAGTCGCAACATAAGGCTTGGTGTTTTTAAGTTTTGATAAGAGAGATTCTGTTTGTTGATAATTCAATGAAAAATTTATATACATTTTATGCTACGAATAATATTTTTATTTTTGCAATAACGCATGCTCCGCCATTGACCTATATATACTTTTGCGAATGCCCGCCTGGCTAGCTACCACCCTCAAGTAGAAAATCTGTCGCCAAATAGCTAACGGTGTGTTTTGCAGCTGTCTTTGAGAGTATAGGCTAGTCTATCAACTATTTAAAAGGAAAATTTTGTTCCCGAATTTTGTATTTGAAGGTGTTAACAGGCTTAACCTAGAATTACTGGCTCTCAAGGACAGCTGTCGGAACACACCGTTAGGTGCTTGGCGACAGATTTTCCACTTGAAGGTGGTCGCTAGCCAGGCGGGCATTCGCAAAAATGCCCTTCCACCACGCGGTGAAGCTCAAGCCCGCGGCGGGATTCGAACCATGGACTTGCTGCGCGGCAGTCCATAGCCAAATGCCATCACTGCTTCAGTTAGGTTCGATTCCTAACTAGCGTTGTCATAATAACAATTTCAATCAGAAATTTTGACTAATAAGCTTACATGATAGCAATCCAGATGTAATAAGGGCTAAAGCTAATATCATCTATAGGTAGTGTCAGGGCTGAACAGTTCTTTGTCAGAAAACTTAACTAATTAGTCAATATTCCCGGGATCAGAATAGGACATAGAAATTCCAAAGCGACGGTTTGCAGTACTTAATCCATTGGTTGAATTATATTTTTTTTGCTTATATCACATTCTTACCTGTTGTTAAGTGATGATGTGGTTATGTGTGAGTAAGGTGAGTGAGTGCTGATGAACAGCGTTATCTTAAAATTACGATTAGGATTGCTCTTAAGAATATAGTTACCGGAACATATCTTTAAGCGCTTGGCCACAGATTGAAGGATCTATTTGAGGGTGGTATTCGCAAAAAGCTCTTCCTGTATGCGGTGAAACTGAAGCTCTCGGCTGAATTCAAACTATGGACCGCAGCATGATGCGCAGCAGTCCATAGCTATTTCCATTGGGTTATTACTTCTTATATATGGCTATTATAGGTAGCACCATTTTTAAATAATCAAGTGGATAGCAACGCTTATATATGATGAAACTGAAATTCAGGTTCAATAAGGTTCATTAACGATTCAATGCTCTTATACAGACACACCACAACACCACTTCACATACACAGACATACAAACAAATGCACCCTCATACCTATTTTTTTAACACTCAACAGAAATTCAAAGTTAAAAAAACTATGTAAGTAACTATGTAAAGAGCAGACTCCCAATACATTCATTGCGTATAAACTCTTTGCTGAAACCTCTGGTCGCTTAATTTTTCTTAGTGAATTTATTTGTTACTGAAATAAACATTATTGTAATTATTATATATATTATATACAAAAAAGTTAGTATTTATGCATGAAAAAGCTGGAAGATTCTTTATATTTCCTTACAATAAAGGCAAAGCTTTTATTGTTATATGAGTCAATTACGTACATATCTAATCATATTCATAACGAAACATAGTAGAGGAAAGAATGCCATTACATAAATCAGAGGGCTGAAGAAACGTCGTAATGACCATAGCGAACAATTTTATTGCGTCTATATGAGTGAGAGCGAAATTCCGCTATACGATCATACACTGTACGGAAACACAACCGACGTAGATAAATTTCAACTATCCTTGCTCTTAAAGCATTATAAAACTAATTTAAAAAAAGTGCGGGTTGGACTCGCGCACCGAGTGTTCCGTACAAATCTGTAGGTATTAGTAAATGTTATTGTACTTTTTATTGCTAAATGAAATCCATAAAATTTTAGTTTTATTAAAAATATTTTTATTTGATCATATAACTAAAAAATGATGCTCTCCACAATTTTTCCTTTTTCTGTGCTATAAGACGTGGCTTCGTAACAAATTTCACTATTCTGAGTTCACGGGAGGACCTGTAGGTTTGATTCCCTTGCGAGTGTCGAAAATTTGCGGCTGTGTATTTGTGTGCGTTGGCTTTTTTTTCACAGCTCCAAGGGACAGTAAACCTGAGTATTTTTTTTCCTCCACACATTCCTGAGAAAAAGGGTCTTGACAGAGAGACAGACAGACAACATGAAGAAATCCTATAAGGATTCTGTTTTTCCTTGTGAGGTACGGAACCCTAAAACAGATAAGTTCAAATCTGGCAACTTCTGAAATGTAGGGCACCGCATCGCTATGAAAGATAAAATGTTTCATAAATAGTTATTATTACATCTTAATATTTTTTTAATAGTATAGCGACGGAATAAGCTCGATGACAACATAATTTCAAGCGGAATAACCTCTGCCAACAACAGATTCATTTCGTCACAATTGCACTGCGCCCGTCACTCTGAGACATTCAGTTGTTGAGTCTAGTGTGCCTCTTATTTTACTGGCTCTCAATGACTGCTGCAGGAACACACTGCTAGGTGTTTGGTGACAGATTTTCTACTTGAGGGTGGTAGCTAGCCAGGCAAGCATTCGCAAAATTAACTACGAATTTGCAGTGAAGCTCAAGTCAGCGGTGGGGATTGAACTATGCACTGGCATTGCAGACCATATGTATTACCGTTCAGCCATCATCGCCTCAAAATAAAATTAAAAGTGCTTGTAAATTTCATTGAAGATATCTTACGTAATATATCAGAATTCCAGATTCGTAACTAGTTTAGTTTTACAGACAGATCCCATAGCAAAAATGTAAAGTGCCAACTTTTTCATAGTTGTTAATATATATTTTTTTAATGTTGTGGTTTTTATATTGTATAGGCTATCCTTTGCCCACTATCTTACCTAATTGAAAATGCAATCGAACCAGAAATCACCATTGACTGGCAACTACAATAAATATATAATTGAATAAGATTTTTATTATTCTATATCTTTTAGTTTTTCACTGAATTTCAAAAAAGGAGGGAGTAAAAATGATTCCTTTTATATGTCGTTTTTCACTCTTTTTTTATGCATCCCGCTAACGTTTACTCGCTAAAAATAATGTCTACCATTGACAATTGTCTCATCATTATTATCCATTAATATTTAGAGGTTATACATCCAGGTATATATATATTACGCTATTTTTCAATTTATTGAATATAACTTGAAAGCTACTCAAACGATTTTTATAATATTTAAACGGCCACAAAAATTTGCAGATGCACTTTACTGAACAAAAAATAATCATCAAAATTAGCGTAGTAATCGTGTTATGAATACAAATAAATAAAACAAATAGTGGATTTGAGAACTTTCAATGAATACAAATAAAAAAACATACACTGGAACTTTCTCCATTTTACTTAAACAATATGTCAGGAGCATGGCAATGGCAGCTGCCCTTAAGAGCCCGTCTCTATTATTATAAGTACTATCTTTGACCACATCATTATTTACCACCCGGTGTGTAAATGTGCTCACAGAGTAGCTTATAAAATATCAGACAGCATCAGTGATATTAATAGATCTTTTACTGAACCTTCAAAATTTATCTCTCCTTTTTTTGTACCTCGTTAAGTAGGTACGAAGAAAAAAAGGATTTCTATTTGTCTTATATTTACTTTAATGTATGTTGTATTGTATAAAACGAATACATCAGGAATTGAAATGTGACCAACCGAAAAAACCTCACAGAATATGTTTCCGCCGCTAGTTGTCAATATATTATATTAAACTCACGTAATAATGCCTTCATTAGACAAAATACTATGAACTATATACAACACTACAGCTACTACAGTAAGAGCATTTAGGCAACCTATAATAATACAATAATAATAATATAATAATAATACATCCTATATAATAAATTTATAATACTCACGTAATTGAATTTGAATCCTTAAATGAAAATATTCAACAAAATAAAATCGAATGCAACAAAATAAAGGTTAATTTAAATCTCATGATTTAAAATACTTTCCGTTGTCATAGAGTAATAAAATATTTACCAAGTATAATTAAAATAGGTTTATTTAAAAAAAAAGAGCTTTAATCGGACTGGAACTACCCTAAAAGGTTTTGGAAATGCATATATTTAGGGAACTACCGCTCCGACCCAAAAAGTTATATTGTACAAACAATTTCGCCTACTGTCACCTATAGTATTGTTATATGTTCTATGCTTATATCAAAATTACACGTAGGCGGGATCCGTCGATTGCCACCTGGAAAGTGACTTAATCATATACTGTACTGTGTCAGCCGGATGGTCCACTGCTGAAAGTGACTTAATCATATATTGTACTGTGTCAGCCGGATGGTCCACTGCTGAAAGTGACTTAATCATATACTGTACTGTGTCAGCCGGATGGTCCACTGCTGAAAGTGACTTAATCATATACTGTACTGTGTCAGCCGGATGGTCCACTGCTGAAAACAGCTTCCCCTATTAAGGAGGTATTTGACATAATCCCCACGCTTGACAGGCAGCTTGGGGTTCGCAGTGTGAGATGGCAGCTCTTTAAAAGGCGCTGCTGCCCGCCTTCAAGTATTACCCTAAGTCACCCTTACAACTCCCACGGGATAATATAGGGAGATGCAATTCTAACCCAGCACCCCACAGCTACCCGGCACCCCACAGCTGCATAATGACTAAATCATATAAGACAATAATAATAATATTACTTCATACAAGATGGAGCAAAAGTAATCACCCAAAGTTCTTTATCTGTAATGAAAAACTTTGGTTCTGCTTGTCTTTATTTAACAATTTTGACATTGAACTTGATTTTTATTTGACTTTGTGATGTACATACCTATAATTTTATTATATAATTATACAATTGATTTTATAAATAGCATGTTATACTTAATATTGCATGCCTCATGTAAAGGCCGAATAGAATGTAACTCAAAATTTTACTGTAAGATCTCTGTATCACCTTTATTCGTAATAAATGATTTGAATTGAATTCACATTTGTTTATTTAATTGACATAATTTATCAATAACCTTTAGAAGTTATTCCATCAAGTTGAGAATATGATATCGGTCAAGTGGCCGCCACCAGAGTTGATGACCACACGGGCTCTTGTCTTTTTCTTTATGACAAATTAATTCTTGCCAGAACTTGGGGCGACAGGTTCTCGCATTCTTGGCGAATATTCTCCTTAAGGGCCTCAAGAGTCTGCTGCTTGTTGACGTAAGCCCGCGATTTCAAAAATCCCATCAAAAAATTTTGGGATCAATAAATCGGGTGATCTGCTCGGGCAGTGCAAATTACCAAAACGAGAGATTAAGCGAACTGGAAATGCTTTTAACAATTATTCCGCGTTCTTGCGGAGTAAACCGGTTCATGGCTTGTCGATTTGTATTCAGCGTTTGTTTGGCACAAATGTCAAAACCAAATTGACGTTTGGTGGCATTTGCAAAAGATTTTCCAATAGAAATGATTACTTTTGACCCACCTGTTATGATTACTAAGGTGTAATAAGAAATGTGGAATATCCACGTTTTATGCCGAAAGTACTTTAATACTTAAGCCTGAAAAACATTCAAAGAGTCCACAATACTATGTAGGGTTACAACCGGACCTGATATTGGAAACAGCTCTGAAGGACCACAGCCACTGGTTACTTCTACATTCCACCACTGAATTCCTTATCTACCCTAGTTCACCCACCTAGCTGTTAAGTAATATTTTGCATTCATTCAAATCAAACAAATAAATCGACACAAAATAAAGCACGTAGAACTGGCGAACCCGGCTCCAGGAATAAATAAATTATCTCCAGCTCAAGTGCATCAGTAGATTCTACCGACCTTGAAAAAGCATTATATACCGCTTTCATTGTCTTAAGTCAGTCAACGTTTTGTACAGATAATGCCGACGCAGTTCCGCCTTAGTTTTATGGGTACGTTTAGGGGTTAAGTGTGAAACGGAATGTATTATGTTGCTAAGAATATTTAATCACGAATATTTGGTAAGTAACGTGAACTTAGTAAATTAAATTACTAATTTTATTTTACGGTTTTTGTATATACTTATGGGTAGTGGAATTTTCAAGACCTTTATTTGACAAAAAACAACATCAGATACTCACTGGTATCTAAACTGGAAATCTTACTAGGGATGCAGGTAAATAGTTACTGGGGCGCCCTTTTACTATATATTATGTAGTATTGTAGCATTCGACGTTACCCGATGGAAATCTCTCAGGATGCGATGGCAACAATGTAACACAAGGAAAGGCTTTGCCGATGCAATTAAGCGAAGGAGCCCGAGCACTTTCCCTTAATTTGTGGTGTAGAGTTTATCAATAGACGCGAAATTTTGGGACTTGTACTGATCAGAACATATTTAAAACTGAATCAACTGACAGTAATGTCAAACTACTTTTAGGCAGAAAAGCTTTGTGTTGCCATTGCGAATACTGACATCAATACAGATCTGCTCGATTTTGAAAATGGAACAATTACCTTATAATTCATTATTTCATTTTGTATCAACGGCTAATTGGCTCTTAGATATTTTTTGTCCAATAGAAGGCCACGTCCAGGGATCTGTTAGATGCATACTTGAGGTCCTCTTGTATGCAAGTGGGTGACTACTTGTACTTTATAATAAATTGCCAATATTTTTTATAGCAGAGGTAGCATAGTAGCTGTGTATGAAGCGCAATGTGCTAGCGTAGTTAGATTACTATTATCACCAAGCCAGGACAGCAGACAAATAAAAGAACAGACGGATAAAACTAAAAACTGTATTGTCATAAAACACGTGTAGAATTGCTTTACATTAAATCACTGATAATATTAATTAACATCGATTACATTGGAGAAAATATTTTAGTATATGAGGAACAACTTCAGAGCATGAATATAGGAAAGGGATATAAACTACAGTACTAATAAAAATAGACAACGGCACAAGTGCTGCCATAGACAAGAAAACTAATCTTGATTTAAGGTATACATCACACTACTCGTACACTAGTGGTCTAATAAATATATGGTTGACGCACACCTCTCCGGCACCTTATCGACATCGCCTCAACTCAAACCTTAGTTTATTATTCTTTATACTCTACGAATAAAATTTATTCGTAGTTTATACTACTTCGTACTACAACGCACACTTATTAATGCAAAATCGGCATTGCCTCCTCTAGGGTTAAACTCGCCAGCTGTTGTTAAGATGAGGGGAGACGAAGTTTTTACGGTATGTCTGCGCTATTTAATTAGAAATTTTCAACTTACCTACGCTAATATGACCTACATTCGATGGACATTATAATATATTAATTTACCAATTTTAATGTTAACTAAAGGTTTCACAAAGGACTTTTTTATTTTTTATAGGTGACGATGCGCTCGTATATTTTATTCAGGCTAGCCTAAAAGGACTGGTTCTCAAGAGAAAATGTTGGAACACACCGTTATATGCTTGGAGACAAATTTTCTACTTGAGGGTGGTACAAAATGTACTAGCGCCATATAATTATGTGTCAAACACCATGTGTAGAATGTTTGGTCCAACATTTGGACATATTACGCTATTCCTACTGAAAGATCGATGGAATTTCTAATATTTTGTCAACCCTCCTTGAAAAAACTGAAGATGCATCTCGGTCACTAAGTATTTAATATGGTCATGGAGCAGTGATGGCTCAGTGGTATCGGCTATGGACTGCCCTGCAGCAGGTCCATGGTTCGAATCCCAACGCGAGCTTGAGATTCACCATATGGTAGAAGGGCATTTTGCGAATGTCCGCCTGGCTAGCGACCACCCTCAAGTATAAAATGTGGCGCCAAGTACCTAACAGTGTGTTCCGGCAGCAGTCCTTGAGAGCCAGTGAAATTACAAGCACATGAGACTTAATAACTATGTCTCAAAGTGACGGCCGCAGTGCAATTCGTGACTTGTGTCGAAATGCACCTGTTATAGGCAGAGGTTAGCTCAACATTAGAGTTCGCTTAACATTATTTTTATTTTTTTATGTTTGATAGGCTAGCCTTTGACCACTATCTCACCTGATGGTAAGTGATGATGCGGTCGAAGATGTTGTTCAGGCTAACCTAGAATTCAGGTGGGCCTCGAGCTTATTCTGTCACAATATCATAAAAAAATATTTAAGAGGCTTGATTAGGGCCTAATACGCAGCTCGTGTAATGCTGCTCATTAGGCTCACGCTCCCTGCGTCGCAATTAAATATCATCCAACTCCAATCGTAGGATATAAAACACTTCCTAGATCCTTAAGCCAGGCACCGTACGGATTCGTTTTACAACACAACATAAAAAATATATACTGAGGTTGAAACATCGTTGACAGCTTCAAGCCAATGTTTCACCCATACATAACGCAGTAAGCAAAAATGCTTTGCGTATGTTTTGGTGATGGCAATGTTGCCATTAAGGGCACACATTGTTTATTTTGATGTATTACTCCATTGCGTTATGAATAAAGGCTTTTTATTGCAATATTGTTCGTTCTTTGTCACGTTTGTTTTCGTTTATACAAAACATGCAATATAGCGTTTACGTTTTCGTTATTTACGTAGCTACTAAGCGCTACGTAGCACTTGCTGTGTTTAGGATTCCGTAGCTACAGTAGTGTAGTGTAGTGTTACGCGTAGTCTACGACTACGCGTAACACTACTAATGAAAGCGAGTTCTGGGGGCTAACTCTCACTTTTTACCAAATCATCATAAAAATTAGTATATTCTTTAATGCTTAAAATAATCATTCGTAGATACGAACCGCGTAAAACAATAATGGTTTGATCCTAATTATAGAACGAATGTGATATGTATCACGGATGTGCAAGCAAGATACAAGATGCTTATAATATAGCGTTATCCTGTTCCGAATTACAATGATTTATGCAACGGTTTTACCATAGTTTTCCAACATTTTTTTATACGCTGCATAGTAACTGTCTGAAAGTTTTTTAATTTAATTTTGCTGCTCTTATTTTGAGAATAATAGAAATAAAACAATTTTTCTTAATTTACATTAATTTACACATGAGTTTTTTATCGTAAAATACTTAAAATCAAGTTTAGTAGCAGTACGCTGCTAGAAAGTATCTGTTTTTTAATGAATAAATATGACGGATTTGTCGTTGGAACAGTATATTCTTAGAATCAAATGTCAAGTCAGAGTACGCGAATTGAGTGAACAATATGTTGTTACATCATCAAAGCGCCGAGCGATTCCAACCGTAAGCTTGCTTAAATGACGTGGAGGTATCAAATTTAATAGTAAGGTTAAGTCATTACTACTATACGAGGCTGGCTCCCTGTATTCAATATTAAGTTTACTGTTTCGTTATGTTTTACGTAGCTGCATAGAGTTACGTAGCACTTGCTGTGTTGAGGATTCCATGGCTACAGCGTAGCCTACTCGTAGCAGTACTAGAGCTACGCATAGTCTACTTCTTGATTATCAGCATTAGAACTTAAGTTTTACTCAACGTTTCAACTAATTTTCATTTTTTATGGTTACGGGTGACTTCCACGAGGTCAGTGATATAAGTTTCAACGCTATTAATCTCTGTATTTGCCCGTGTATCCGGTATATACTTGTAATATTGTATATGCGTTGCCCATCGTACCAGCTATGCTTTGTGTTATTTGCTCAAAATTATAAAGATTTTCAAATATTATATCGTATCCAAAGTGAATATCAAATTTACAAATTTTAAGATCACAAAATATTCATTTTGTTCGGAAAATGAACCTGTATAACCCACTGTATTACACAACCAGTGCCTCAACCACTCGGCTACCAAGACTGCTAGACGTGATGCAAATTTCGGGCTCTTATTTTAGTATCTTAATTGTCAGAAGGGTTGCGATAATTATAACCGCGTCATCGATTCCCACTCGTGGTGACAATTTCGTAAATGTAGCATAAAAACAATTCTATTAGATGTTGTCAAGTCCATGGAAATTATATGCGCCATATGACAAGAAATTATTCACATTGTCGTGAATAATACGTCGCATACTAAGACTTTTTACTCATTAACCAGTTCGCAGCAAATATGTTGGCAGAAAGGATATTAAAAATGAATTTTGGCGTCAACCTGGCTATAAAACCGAAGCTTAAACATTCAGAATTGGGTTATTTGTTTTTTTTTTCAATAATACTTTTCATTCATTGTTCCTTGCTATCATAATGTTAGCAATTGACAGTTCCAGCAATCATGATAGCAAAGATATTTATTAACGCCATTAGGCTAGCTTATGACTAAAATCTAACCCGATGGTAAGTGATCAAATTATCAACGATAGTCAACAGGTTACACTAGGTGGACTGACGACATCGTGAAAGTAGCTGGTAGCCAAAGGTTACGAGAGGCTAATAGCATTTCTTTGTGGCGTTCTATGGAAGAGGCATTTGTTCAACAGTGGACGTCTTCCAGTTGATGATGATGAGTCAACCGGTTTAACTTAAAATAGGAAATGGCTCTTAAAGACAATTGCCTGAGCACACCTTTGGATGCATGGTTACAGAATTTTTACTTAACAATAAAAACTAAGCCAGGCAGACATTCATATAATGCCCCACCAACAGGCAAATTCAAACTTTTCAGGTCACCCGAAGGGCTGAAACATCGCCTAATGACTTCTATTCTAAGAAAACAACCCTCGTCTAACGAATAAACGATGTGCCCTCCCTAGCATGGAAGCTATTAGTAGTAGAAGTTACAAGCAGTCATTTATCGAAATAAAAATTAAGCGAACATTGATTAACCTTGCACGTTTCTTTCTTGATCGACTAGGCAAGTTTCTCATAAAAAAATATTATATTTTTGTTCTCAACGCTCATTTTTTAAATATTTTCAATCATTAAATATTAAGGAATATTGATACAAAATGGTTTAATTCATCGGCCACATTCCTGCAAAATAAATATTAAAGCTGAAAATAATTTATCTGTGAATATAAATTTAATCAAATATAAAACTCTGAAGTAGAGATATCTTCGGATAATGACTGCTATTCATCCAACAATAGCAACCCGACAGATCCATAAAGTCTATTCAAGGCGTAGGTGCCTTATTCACCGGGGTTTGTTAGACTGAAATGGACTCAAATAACAGTAATGGACATTTCATTTATCAGTTTAAAATGATACCAAAATTAAATTATACATACAGGGTAAGTGCAAATTAAACTTCACTATTTTAAGGCACTGCATTCCAACAGACCGTAAAATATAAATGTTTTCTTATAATACATATACAAAATGTTTATTCTTGTTCAATACATATAGCTTACTTACTAATTTTGAAGCCCTGCCTGTGGCTTTAGTATAATTACTGTGTTGCAGCAGGGCAGTGTCTTCCCCGAAAAATTTGGCACTAAATATTAATATGCTCAGACAAAATTATACATTAAATGTGAGGTTTTGCATGTGCATGTGTGTGTGTGTTTGAGTGTGTGTGTTCATTAGTGTATTTTCATACATTATTATTATAGAGTGTGTTTAATGAAATAATGTTATTTATTTTTTACGAGCATGTTTTCTGTATCCTCATAGTATTTGTTCTGCAGCCATTCTATTAATAATGGTTTAAGTTTATATAGATTAAGTTTCCAAAAAATATTTTTGTTGTTATTGAATTTGTTATATAGCTTAGGAGCTAAATGATTATATTGTTTCCAGGCGATAAGGCACTTATACTTAGGAACTGGGCATATGTAGCGTCTTTTTTTAATGTCATAATCTTATTATTTGCTGATGAGATACAGGATATGGTACATACATTATCGTTCGACATATATTGGGGAGTAAGGGGAGAACGGAAATAACACCATTATCCGGCCTTAAAGTCAACCTCACCTGCACGCGTCGGTGGTTCGTTATGAATTGCCGGCGGCGGCATCCACTGGGCGCCGCGGTGCTCCCTGCTAGATAACGGACGAGGCTCTGGCGACCGAGCAATGGCGGTATAACCATACTACCGGTCGGGCAACCGACCGAAGAGGAAACAGCAGCCTAGGAGTCTAAATAACTTCTAAAATGTCTGGGGCAGAAGGCAACGGGAAACCACTGCTTCTATTTTCCCAAGAGAGTCAGCATGAAAGGTATTAGAACAGTAAATAGTATGTCTGGCGATCCGGCTGACGCCCGGCGCCATCTTCCCGGGAGAGATGGTGTGAAATGTGCTACCGGCCATGCGCGTGTAACTCGTCAGGCGCCGCATGGAAATTTAGCTACTGATGAATCTTACTCGATCCGCCATCCCCATCGCATCGGCACGTGGAATGTGCGCGGCCTCAACCAACCTGGCAAACTACAAATTGTGGAAAACGAGATGCGGAGGAAGAACGTTCACCTGCTAGGGTTAAGCGAAACACACTGGAAAGGACAGGGTCACTTTATATCTGACCTCGGAAGTACAGTGTATTTTTCGGGCCCAGAACAGGATAGCAGCAGAGGAGTGGCCTTCATCGTGCCACGATCGTTGAAGGAGTGCGTTGTGGGATATGAACCAGTTAGCGATCGAATAATAACACTGAAAATGAACACCATACCGTGCAAGCTTAACATCGTGCAGGTATATGCCCCCACAGCACAATCGACTGAAGAAGAGATAGAGGGCTTTTACGATACGTTGACTGTGACACTTAAGGGACTTCCAAAACGAGAAGTTACTATCATCGTAGGGGATTTCAACGCCAAAGTTGGAGATACCACAGACGTAGACCACCTTCGTCGTGTTGCGGGCAAATATGGAATCGGAGAACGTAATGATAGGGGCGAGCGTCTGTTATAGTTCTGCAGCGAAGCAAATTTTACTATTACCAACACCTGCTTCAAACATCATATCCGCAGATTATACACCTGGATATCTCCTGGTGACAGATGTAGGAACCAAATTGACAACATACTGGTAGGGACGCGATGGAGAAGCTCAGTGACGAACGTCTCAACTTGCCCCAGTGCTGACTGCGTCTCCGATCACCAGCTTCTTGTAGCAACAGTTCAAGTGCGGCTAAAGAGAATACAGAAATCTAAAATGGTTCCCAAAATGGAAAGCATAAACTTCAGTAGCTTCAGAGAAGATTTTAACCGGAGAATGGGAGGCCTTCCAAGTGACATGACAGACAGTGACAGCAAATGGGAATATCTCAAAAGGATGATAGAGGAAACAGCTAGAGATAATAAGCTGGCGAAACCTATTATAAATGATTTCATCACACCTGAGACGATGCAAATCATCCATGAGAGACGTGAACTAAAGGAAAACGGCATATGTTCAACAGAAGATCAGCAGCGGTATGCAGAACTTAACCGCCAAGTCCAACTACGCTGTCGAAAAGATCATGAAAGCCATATAAACAGAATCTGTCTCGAACTCGAACAACACTCCCAGAAAAACGAATCCAGATATCTCTTTCAAAAAGTAAGGGAATTGACTGGAACACGTAAACCAAGAACCTGTGCCATTGAAGATAAAGACGGGCGTCTGATTACAAACATGGCTCAAGTGTTAGAGCGCTGGAGGAATTACTGCGCGGAGTTATATGACACGGGAGAGCCTATTAACGCTAATAGTAAATGGACGCTAGAAGAACCTGATATCCTACCATCAGAAATTGAACACGCCATCAAAGCTCTTAAGTGCAACAAATCACCGTGTAAGGATGCTATTACAGCTGAAATTCTTAAAAACCTAGGTCAACAAGGCACAAAGGCTATCACCGAAATCTGTAACACCATCTGGAGTACTGGAAGATGGCCAAAAGACTGGACAGAATCGGTTTTTATACCTTTACACAAGAAAGGCTCTTCGAAGGATTGCAGAAATTACAGGACCATTGCGTTAATATCTCATGCGAGTAAGATCCTCCTCCATGTAGTTAGTCGACGTCTCAACTACTTTTTAAGCCGACAGATACCCGAAGAGCAGGCAGGTTTCGTTAGGGGCAAAGGAACACGGGAGCAAATACTTAACGTCCGCCAAATCATCGAGAAGAGCAGGGAATTCAACAGCCCCGTGGTCCTTTGCTTTATCGATTACACAAAAGCTTTTGATTGCGTGCAATGGGACAAACTGTGGAATGTGCTATTCGAAATGGGAGCTCCTGGGCACCTCGTTACTTTAATCCAGAGTCTGTACGCTGAAAACCGTTCTTTCGTCAGAATGGGCACTGAATGCTCCAATATGTTCCGTACAAAAAAGGGAGTGAGACAGGGTTGCATCTTGTCTCCTGCACTCTTTAACATATATGGAGAGTACATTATTCGAAAGACGATCGAAAATTGGGAGAAGGGTTTTCCTGTAGGTGGAAAAAGAATATCAAATCTCCGATATGCCGACGACACCGTTCTTCTGGCAACATCCATAGAAGATTTGAGTGAACTATTCCAAAGACTCGAGTTAGTAAGTGGCAACATTGGTCTCGCAGTAAACAGAGCAAAAACCAAGGTGATGATAGTAGATCGAGCCGGAAAGCTTAGAAATGTCACCTGCAAGATTCCTGGTATTGATATCGTCGACCGCTACGTGTACTTGGGCTCCCAAATCTGCAATGACGGCAGCTGTGTCCCTGAGATAAAAAGGAGAATCGGAATGGCAAAGGAAGCGATGACCCGGTTAAGCAACATCTGGAAGAAGAGAGGAATTGGTATCAAAACCAAGATCAGATTGATACGAGCCCTGGTCTTTCCTATCTTCCTGTATGGAGTGGAAACATGGACAATCCTGGCCCGAGAGAGACAAAGGATCGATGCATTCGAGATGTGGTGCTGGAGGCGAATGCTGAGAATACCTTGGACTGCAAAACGCACCAATGCATCGATCCGGGTCCAGCTCCGAGTAAAAACTCCGTTGTCCACCATATGCCAGCAGCGCATTCTTTCATATTTCGGCCACACAATGCGCAGAGACGACGAAAATCTGGAAAGACTGATTGTGATTGGGAACACCGAAGGTAAAAGATCGCGCGGTCGTTCACCAACGAGATGGACCGATCAAGTGAAAGACTCGTCGACCTCCAAATTTTACACGGTCGTAAGGGACGCGCTGGACAGAAACCGGTGGAGGCAGATCATCCGCTCCAGATGTAACCCTGATGCTGACCACGATCCTCAGACATGAGGGACCGACTAACAGAGAGAGAGACATACATTATCAAAGTCCCAATTCTTTACTAGTATATGCTTAAGTTACATCCATGCATCGAAGCTGACTTAATAAAACCTTATTTGTTTTAAATTATTATCTCATATATGTAGGTGTTTTAAGTTTTTTCGTAATTCATAGAATATTATTTTAATTCAGTGAGTATAGTTAGTATATCCATAGTGGCACATGCGACAGTTCTAAGCCAAACGAGTTTATGTACTTGATTAAAATTATTACAATAATTGTGTGCTTCAGGCGGCACCACAGTTTGATAACAACAGCTGAACGTCTAGATAAGTAAGTGAAACTGTAATCAAAGTGCATTTTAAAAGGATTCACTTCGTTAGTTTTCTTATCGGTTTCTTCTCAACGAGCTTAATGGTAACCAAATTATGGATGTTTTATTTTGATGTCTATCCCCATAGTGTGTAACAATTGTTTTCTTTTTAAAATCGAACACGTAATAAAAAAAAGTATAAATTGGCTTTGAGGCACATCCTCAATATCATTATTTTATATGAATATATACTATTATATTGATTTCAGTACTTGCTCCTTACTCATGGAGCAGTCAATTACACTTTCTTTGGCCTTATTATGTAATAAATGATTAAAACTCACGTAAGTTTGACACATTATGAATGATTATTTTGGGATGATTTTTTATTCTGTCATGTTGTAACAAACTGGACACAGAAAAGAGAAATCAGTATAAAATACTGTGTACATTTATAATTTTGTAAAACATGAACGAGCAATTATTCATGTTTTATTATGACTTTTATTCTAGTTTCTATATTTTTTTTTATGCCTGATAGGTTAGCCTTTTGACCACTATCTCACCTGATGGTAAGTGATGATGTTTTTTTTTTTTTTTTTTTTATGCATGATAGGTTAGCTTTTGACCACTATCTCACCTGATGTTAAGTGATGATGTGGTCGAAGATGTTGTACAGGCTAACCTAGAATTACTGGCTCTCAAGGACAGCTGCCGGAACACACCGTTAGGTGCTTGGCGACAGATTTTCAACTTAAGGGTGGTAGCTAGCCAGGCGGGCATTTGCAAAGTGCCCTACCACCAGGCAAAAAATATATATATGAAAATTGCAACTTGGAGAGTTTTGAAGCAGCATGGTACCGATTTTAACAAGTTATTTCATATTTTACAGTGTAATAAGTCGGTTACGTTTGAAAAAAAACCTTTTTAGTGATGCATACTAGGAGGGTAGTCAAATAACATACACTACTAAAATTTTGTTCTCAATTAATTTTAATTAATAATTGTATTTATAAATCAATTACATCTAATTTTGATGAATTATTAAACTTTGTGTTACAATACCTGCCAGGAAGTGTTTTCCCTACAAACAAACTAGTATTTGTTGAGTTGCATTCACACCATAGTTTCACCAATACATTTTGCACAAGATGGAGGCCATCAAACAAACTATGTCCCAACTGAATCAAACATTTCACACTAAGTTGGCTGAATTCGAGGAAAGGCAGCAGAGGATTTCAACACCTTCAACTCCAGATGCTGCAAATTTAGCTGCAGAGTTCTCCATGTTCAAGTCTTTTGTTGTCAGTTCTCTGAAGACATTGCAGTCCCAAGTGGACATGATTGCTCGCAGTTATGATAACTTGGAGATGCACAATCGCAAGAATATATTACTCCTTCATGGTGTTCCTGAGAGTAAGACTCCAAATTTAGAGGCAGCCATCGTCGATACAGTGTTGAAGAAGTTGAAGCTTAGCGATTTCAAATCGGAGGACATTAGCCGGTGCCACAGAATGGGTCGTCAATCTGCGTCAGCTAAGCCTCGGCCGATATTATTTGAGGTCCATGCTTTTTCAATGCGCACCAAAATCTGGGCCGCTAAGAAAAATCTTAAGAACACGGGCGTAACACTGTCGGAATTTTTGACGAAGCCACGGCACGATGTGTTTATGATAGCGAGGCAACGATTTGGCGTGTCTAAGTGTTGGACGCACCAAGGTTTTGTTTTCGTGCTGGGAGCGGACGGTGTGAGACATCGCATCACTTGTACTGCAGAGTTAGAAAAACTCTGTGAACAGGGCGCCACAGCTCCTGCCGCGAAGCAACCAACAGTGGCTGTGGCGGCTGTTAAGGAGCCTACGGCAGCTGCAAAACCCAGACGTGCAGCAAGCGCAGCCAGAAAGTAAATAGTTTGTTTCACTTTATGTCTACTATGTATATATCATTCTTTTTTAACTACCCTTTTCTTTTCTTTAGTATACTTTAGCTAACAAAATTGTGCTTGCACTTCACACAGATTTGCTTCTTTAAAATTTAATGTTTATACGTAGGTAGTGTCTAAATAAAGGACGTAACATTGTCAAAGTCAATCATCTGAAACTTGAAAGTGACAGATGTGATTGTTTCTTTTTTTTTTGGTTTCAAATTAGATTCGTGTAGTTTGTAAATATTTTCAGTGTGTCTATTTTTATTTCTAGTACTATAATGAGGGTGGTTATTGTTCTAATCTAAGTTTTGTGGACATGATAATATGAATGTATATTATTATATCGAATGTATGTTCTATTTTGGAAATATTGAATAGTACATTTTAAGTTGATTTTACACATCTGGCAGGTAGATTTTATGTTAATTGTAATTTTTATATATTTTTTTTAGGTTTAGGTATTATTTTATTTCTTATATATATTCTTATTTATATATTATTATCTATTTTATTATACGTATATAATGTTAAATATTTTTGGTGATAACGATGAAAGTGATGACTATTTTTCTGTGTCTTCTTCAGGTAGCAGTAGTGATAATAGTTTTTCAAGCATCCCCTCTCTTTGTGAAACTTTACATTCTGAATTTTCTGACGCATCCAAGAATTTGAATATTATTCATATCAATGCGCAGAGCATTCCAAAACATTTTTCTGACATGCAGACGTCTTTCAACAGTAAAAATATTCATGCTATACTAGTCTCCGAGAGCTGGCTTAAACCAGCTCTTCCTTCTATTAGTTATACTATGTCTGGCTTTAATTTAATCCGTAACGATCGGACGGGCAGTGGTGGTGGTGGTGTAGCAATTTATCTCCGTACGCACATACCTTTCTCTGTTATTAGCTCATCTACCCAACCACTTTCCTCTGACGCCGGAGAACATCTTTTTATTGAAGTCCTTCTTTCTCACTGTAAAGTACTTCTCGGAGTCTACTATAGCAATTCATCAAAGAACAATTATTTCTCTTCCTTCGAAAAGATCTTGACAGATCTGTCTCCTTCTTTCAGTCATACCATTATTATGGGTGACTTTAATACGTGCCTCTTAAAGCATGATAATCGTGCGTCTTCATTAGAAACCATTGTAGAATCCAGCAACATGCATATCCTGCCTCTCAGTGCCACGCATTACTTTCCTAATTGTACTCCATCTCTCCTTGATCTTATTCTGGTATCTTCATTAGATCATGTTGCTAAACATGGCCAGTTTACAGCTGATGCCTTTTCCTATCATGACTTGATTTTCTTATCATACAAAATTCGTCCTCCGAAGTCTAAGCCCACAATTATTCTGCAGCGTAATTTTAGTGGTATGAATTTCGATAAATTTATGATCGATGCCAGAAATATTGACTGGTCACCAATTTTTGAAACAGATACAATCGATGACCAAATTTCAATTTTTAATACTTTCATCACACAACTGTATGATGTACATGCTCCCCTTAGGTCTATTAAAATTAAACATACTCCAGCACCATGGCTCACTGAAGAGATTAAAATATTAAAACATAAAAAACATGCTGCCAAAAGTAAGTACAAGTGTCATCCAAATGATGTAAATAAAGCTAGGTACGTCAAACATCGTAATCGCTGTAATGTGGTGTGTAGGGATGCGCAAAGACGCCATATCTTTGAATCCGTTCAAAATGGGAATCCAGCAAAAATCTGGAAGTTCCTAAGGTCGATAGGAGTTGGTAAATCTCGTTATGAATCTTCCCCAAATTTAGATATTAATTCTTTAAACCAACACTTTTCCTCATCGTGTAACATTGATTATACGGTAAAAGCTTGCACTTTAAATTCTCTTTCTAACATTTCAACTCCTACCGTTTCGCCTTTTATGTTTAGCCAATTCACCGCTTGTGATGTTGAGAAGAGCATACTTTCCATTTCTTCTAACGCTATTGGTGCGGACGGAATCAGTCGTAACATGCTGATACCCATCCTTGATTCTATTCTCCCTATTCTTCGTTATATTCTTAACTTTTCTATTACTAATGGTGTGTTTCCGTCTGTATGGAAGGAAGCTCACATAATACCTCTTCCCAAAAAAACTAATCCTAAATCTTTTAGTGAATATCGTCCCATATCTATACTTCCTTTTTTATCTAAAGTGCTCGAACGACTAGTGCATAATCAAATTAATTCTTTCCTTATATTTAACAATCTCTTGAACCCTTTTCAGTCTGGTTTCCGTCCAGGACATAGTACAGCTACTGCACTTGTTAAAATAACAGACGATATACGTTTAGGAATGGATAAGGGTCAGCTAACTGTGCTGACACTCATAGATTTCAGCAATGCTTTTAACACTGTAGATTTTGACATCCTCCTTGCAATTCTTCGCTCCAACAACATATCTCCAACGGTGATTGGCTGGTTCCATTCTTATCTTCATGGTCGCCAACAGCGGGTTCGCCTTGATGATTCTTATTCTTCTTGGTGTAACACGTCAGCTGGTGTACCTCAGGGTGGCGTCTTATCTCCTCTTCTTTTCGCTATTTTTATTAACTCAATTTCTAGAACTATATCTTCTTCCTACCACCTTTACGCAGACGATCTACAATTATACTGCCAAGCACCTCTCATTGAATTGTCGGATGCAGTTGCAGCTATAAACACAGACTTGGTTCAAATATCAGAATGGAGCAAAGCTTACGGACTCAATGTCAACGCTACGAAAACGCAAGTCATTGTAGTAGGAAGTTCTCACATGATGAGTAGAATTGACTGGAACTTATTACCGAAGGTTGTGTTCGATGGTGTTGCCATTCCATTTAGTAAAACAGTCAAAAACCTTGGCTTAACTATTGACAGTTGCTTAACATGGGGGCCTCAACTAGTTGAAACGAGCCGCAAGTTGTTCGCTTCTGCAGGTGCCTTACGCAGACTTCGAAACCTTCTACCAACTACCACTAAAATTGCACTTGCACAGTCTCTTTTAATCCCTATTCTTGACTATGCTGACGTCTGCTATCTTGACCTCACGGAGGATATGCTAAATAAACTTGAGCGTCTCCAAAACTTCTGCATTAGGTTCATATTTGGATTACGCAAGTATGACCACGTCTCTGAATTTCGTACTAAGCTCAAGTGGCTCCCCATTCGCCTTCGTCGGAATGCTCATATTTTGTCCCTTCTATATAGTATTCTATTTCACCCCTCTTCCCCGCGTTATCTCAAGGAACGTTTTCGTTTCCTTCATACTACTCACTCATGTTCTTTACGATCGTCATTGAATCTTCAGCTTGAAGTGCCTGAACGTAAAACTAAATTTTACGATGGATCATTCACCTCTGAGGCTGTACGTCTTTGGAACTCTTTGCCTCTTGCTATTAAACGCTCACCATCAATTAATATTTTCAAAAAGCTTGTAAAAGATCATTATCTTTCCCCATCATGATTGTATACATCACGGTCAGCTTTAAAAAATTGCTACTAAGTTCTTACTTCTATGGTTCTGTATGTTAACTACTTACATTATTTAATGTTATTGATATAGGTATATGTATATATTGTATGATGTTATGTATACACATATATATTTATATATTAATTTATATATGTATTTATATATTTATGTAGGTATATGTATTATTAATGAACTGTGTTAAATGTTTATTACTTTAATTGTTTTTATTTTATTTATAATTGTACATATTTTAGATGCTTTCTAAGTAATTATTTTGTTTGTATTATGAAGACTACCGTCTATGTATTTTTAGTAAAATGTTGTCCTCCAGTTATAGGTCGTCTGGAAGAGATCGCTCTAAGCGATAAGACCGCCTATTGTTACATCATATTTTGTATTGTTATCTTTATAAGTTATATTTTAAATGGTGTCTCAATAAAGTGTTATCTATCTATCTATCTATCATACTTACAATATCGATTTGCACTTCTCCACTATACCAGCCACCATCAACAAGAGTTGCAATTACCATGTCATACTACTACATATATAGGTTATATTGGGAAATACTGTTAAAGTTAATTGAGTGTAACTTAAAAAATAATTTACCAATTTGAACGAAATTTCGTTACAAATTCGCACACAATAACAAAAAATTCAATAGTTTTATTAATTACCGATTTGAAACGATTGAATAGAACCAATGTGATGGAATACTCTACTAAACAAAATATATATGATCGCGCTTGGCTAACTCAGAACAAAGTAATGCTTGGTTCAACAAAAAAAATAGGTACGCGTCGATTTGAGAACCATCTTTTATTTATGTAAGTAGGTTAAAACAAGCATGATACTTAACCATACATTTCTTGTTCGTATCATTAAGCCCGTATCTTCTTATTTATCATCATCCGTATATTATTTATCAACCGTCCCTTGAAAAGCGAATAAGATTACACAATTATGACGTAAGGAAAAAAGTCATCCCGCTCGTAGTTCAAAATGTTTCTCTTATTGTAATTTTGTATGTAATGGTATATTATATGAACATACATACTACATTAACTACAAGCTTCTATCTAAAGATCGAAATACACGAACACTTAAAAGGACAGGACAGTCTCTTCAAAGTCAAAAGTCACTTAAAAGGACACTTTAGGACAGTCGTGTAAAAATAGGATAGCTAAACATAAAGCTATGGCCTCTTTTGCCGGCTGAGGCTAAAATTATAGCCTTAGACTCTATAGATAATCCAGCAATGAATCTAGTTGGCGAAGATGAGAGAGCAGAAGATAGACATAAAGGCTCGAACATGGACGTAAAGTAGCCAGCTTATCGATATTTATACACAACTTTATTCCATCACCTTTCTATGATAGCTCAACAAGACGGCCTGGAAAGCATCTTCAGTTCATGTCTGATATTCCAAACATACATACGAAGCTCTTTTGTTCGACCAACATAATTCGTGATTGAGTTGTAGAACAAACTACGATAGCGTCTATTTTTCCTAACAGATATAATCGAGGAGTCGTGAAAATTATAATGGATATGGTAGATGTCGTAAATTTTTAACTTCTTACTACTAAATTACGTTTTGTTTTTGCGATAGGTTGTAACATATATTTTCTAAAAGTGACACAGTTCCCTCCATGACGACTTTGCTTCTATTTTTAAAGATTAAAAATATACATATGATATTTTGTATTTTTATTGAAGAGAACCGAAGAAGAGAGCTAGAGCATGAAAGGGTGAAAAACTATTTTTATTTAGCTACCTTTATATTAGGCCCCGTGGGGTACGGGGTAAGAATTTCAGCCTCCATTTCTTTCCGTGGCTGTCGTAAGAGGCGACTAAAGGAAAATACCAGAAGAATACCAGAAGAAAGCAACTTCTGAAGAACGGACAACTTCTTCTGCAATCCGCAAGACCAAGCTTAGGGATTATGGCAAATCCTGGATGAGATGAGACCTCGTTCAACGGTGGTCTTCCGGTTGATGTGATGATGATAATTACTTTTTTCTGTAAGCCCAGCTGAATAATAATTTCATTGAATATCTAGTGACATACTTATGTTTAGGTCACCATTTTTTTTCAAAATTTCAGATTTGTTATTAATTTCGTTTGTGTTAGAAGCCTGTGACATTTTTACTCATACGGACGGATGGACAGCCAGCGAGTCTCATTACAGAGCTCCTATTTGCCCAGATAGATAACACTTTGATGATACAATACAAATTTACAAATTAGAACTTAAAAAACATAATAAGAAAAATCTTATCGTAGAAGCTGTAGTGTTGTGTATAGTTTGTAGTATTTTGTTCCAATAAAGGCATACCCCTTGTTAAAAAAAACATACTATGTTTGATATGTTTGTACGTGTAAAGTATAAGGATATATGAATGAACATTCCATACTGCGTCAACTGACAGATATGAACATATCTCTATAACAATTCATTATAACGCCATTCAGATATGGGCTATTGTGATGAAGACCCATTATAGTCTCATTTACCTTAGATAGGGATAGTAAGGGTTAACAATGCCAAGTGTCAATTAAACTTCGATTATGCGATCCGGATATTTTGGGGGCTTTATGATGGATATGATTTATATAATGTTATAACGTAATATCACGTAACTGTGTTGGACCCGTGAACATGTGACTTTGTATGTATAGTATATTCGAATAAGGTCATACTACTCTGACAAGAAAGTACCGGGAAAAGATCAATAATATAATCAATAGATCAATAACCAAATTTGTTTTAAAATCTTCAAAGTATGTTCTTTCAGAAACTATACGCTTAAGCCAACTAATAATCCAATCGTCAAAACATTTTTTTAACGCTTGTTCCGGAATTGAGGTCAGTTCTCGCCACGAATTCTCCTTTATGTCTACTACCGAATGAAAACGTGTGTCACGAAGTAGAAATCTGAGTTTAGGAAAAATAAAAGAAGTTTTTTGGAGCCACATCTTGTAAATAAAGTGGTTGCTTTTTGTTGAATTTTGGTCAAAAAATCGTTCACAGGCTTTGTGCGAATGCGCAGTATCTTGGTGCAAAATTCAAGAGTTTTCTTTCCACAAATTTACCATTTTTCGTCAAATTTTCACTGTTAAACGCATGTGGCGTTAACGCTCAAATAATATTCTTTATTGTACCGTTTGACTTTCCGAGTGCACAACACCGCGATATTCAAAGAAAACTGTCAACATGACTTTGACATTTGATCAAATATGGCGTGGCTTTTTCGGTTTCGGTTCAGTTGGAAGGCGCCACTCCGAAGCGTGTTGACGAGTTTTCATGACAAACTCGAAAACCCATATCTCGTCACCAGTAACAATGCGCCTCATGTAGGTGGGAGTTTACTCGTTTTAGCATGTCCTCAGCGACTCGTATGCGACTGCGTTTTTAGAGAAAATTAAGGTCTTTTGGGACTAGCCGAGCGGCAAAATGTTTCATGCCAGTACTATAAATGGCACGGATGGACTCGTGAGACACAGAAAATTTGGTGGCTAACTCTCCAAAACTTGAATGAGAATTTTCAGTCACTATTTCCTACACTTTTGCGATATCAACTTCACTTGCAGACGTTGATAGCCTACCAGAGCGAGGCAAATCTTCCATCACATCTTGACCGCTTTCGAACGCTTTGTACATACATGTATGATGGTAATATACCCATAAAATACTCATATATTAAGACGGTTAAAAGAACTTTTGCGCGCCAGATGTGCAGCGAAACAACATTCCTGCCGACGCAAATAACTGCATGCCGCTCATTGGGCGCAGCGTTGTCTATGTTTTCCTTTAATTAATATATGTACATCCAACAAGTTGATATGGAACAATACTTATTATATGTAATGAACCTGTTTATAGCACAATACATCATGTTAAATAGAACCATTGAAGCGAACAGCAGTACAGTAATGGTTTAGTATACACTAGGTAGCTTATATACTTATAACACATCTCTATGTTCAGTATAGAGCTACTAACGTATATTAATGGTATTGAACAATCGATAATACGGTCAGTAGGTTGGAGTGTTTAATGATTTATTGCATTCAAGTATTAAGGGTGTATGTTGGATCGTTTTCATGCTAAACATTAAGCTTTGAATCAATAGGTGATTATAAAAGTTACATGAGTTATGTAATATATAGTTGTGAAGGGCACTGTAGCAATTGTAATTACTGAGCGAATGAGACAAGAGTTAACTTGCGAGTGACGAACGCAGTGCCTGCTTTTCACTGACAAAGCAAGGAAGGTTTACGATGCCCTGCAATTGTAATGGAAAAGCGTAATACTTATCATCAGGAAAGCGATTTGTTCTTCTCATGACTTCATATTATAAAAATAAAAATCAAATTGTAAATTAATAGTAGCTTAAAGGAAAATCTTTAACGATGAGTGAGGTTCAAAACCACGACCAACTATCTCTATAACCGGCACATGCTCTGCCTATTGAGCTATCGTTATAAGTGAGTGAGGCTAAAATTTATCCTTTCGCCCCTATCGTTTAACTCCCTTAACCGGTCCCCTAAAATCTAAAAATGGTTATTAATGATATTCAAAAGCAACGCCACTGATTGCTAGTATGAGATAGATACGCGTATGTACATACGAGTATCTATCTCATACTGTATACTGACAGTATATTGTACTAAAGTATACTGTCGGTTGGCTGGGAACGACGCAGAGCAGTGTTAGTTTGTTTTTATTTTTTTTTCTTATTTTTCTTTAGTCACTGTTCTGTGCCGTTGCAGCCAGCTGGGAGTATTTCAATGACAAGGTTTAGTCAATTCCACTACAACACATGCACGAACATTTTCAAACAATGATGGCCGAGCGGTTACATCTGTGGACTGCCGTGCCGCAGGTGCACGATTCGATCCCCACGCCAGCTTGAGCTTCACTGCATGCTGGAAGGGCATTTTGCAAATGCTTGCCACTACCACCCTCAAACAGTAAATCGCCTAGCACCAAACAGAATGTTACGGCAGCAATCCTTGAATACCAGTAAAATTACAGGCACCGAATACTTAACAACTGTATATCTCAGGCTGACGGGCGTAGTGCAATTCATCACTTGGGACGAAATGCATTTGTTGGCAGAGGCTAGTTTGCTTAACATGAGATGGGCCCCATGCTGCGTTACTTCACAATTACATTAAAAAAACACTCTTTTTATGTACCCCTGCGCTTATTCCAAAAGAACATTGTATAAAAAACCAATCTCGAGTCTCAAGAGTCTTGAGCGTAGTCGATTGAGGAATTGAGTTATTGGCGGCAATGGAATTTGCTATCATATTACAAGGAAAAGTGCCATGGTTTTTGTTTTTTAAACAACTTGAAGGTTTTGTACACAAGGTAAGACATCTAACTCTTCTCTAACTTGAGTATAACTTACACGTGGGTTGCTTTTTATTTGCGTGGTGCCATTTAGATGACAAACCAGGTGGTAAGCCTCTTAAGAAAAAGGTCGTCTTGGTAGGTACACCCTGCACTATTAAGTAAACAGCACTTTTCAATGACCTGCTTGCTCAAAAACGGATTTGGATATATTTTATGATAAGGCAGATTTCAAGAAAAAATCATTGTGTATCTTAGTTTTGCCGTGTAATGTTTGTAAGTTACATTGTGCTATTTGAATAAATAAATAAATACACATTGTAATTTTTCAAATTGTGGCAAATACTACTGTTTCTCTGTATGTTTACAGAAGTGTCTTAAAATCAAAGAATAAGTTGAATATTTTCACGCATGTTTATGTTAACTTTGATAATTATGAATTGAGTGACATCACATTATTTTGAAAATTACGTAATGTATATTTATATTGCAGGCGAATGTACCATCACGGTGTCAGATATTCTACCTCCAAGCTGCAGTTTGCAAACACTGCTTGTGTTTAAGTGTATGAAGTGAATTTACCGGGCAATCGAGACTTAAAAACGAACGTCTCGGAGTGTGCAAAAAAAAATGTAAACAGGTAGAAACTTGAAATATTCACCGAATATTTAGTTGTATGTTTACTTTAAAAATAAACAATTAGTGAGATCACTATTTAGGGTTCGTACCTACCTAGGATAGGAACGTACCTACCCAGCTCAACCGGACGCTGCGAAAAGTGTCTGTAACTTGCAATATTAGGTTACATATAATGGTAGGGAACCCTTTGTGCGCGAGTCCCACTCGCACCGGTTTTTTATTTATTTTTAGTCAAATCACTTCACAGAATTGTTATAAAATAAAAATATACATAGCCAGAGACGCCATTAAGGTTAACGGTATCAAATACCTCTAGACGTTAGAATATTGTGAATATAAATGGTAATTTTATCGATAATATCGCATAAAGTACTAAGAATAATATAACTTTAACTTGAATAGTTCTGATTCATGATAAGAAGATTAGATTTTGCTGTAGACTTAAAGTAATAATAAAAGTGTCTTATGGTGCGGTGACCTGTATAGCCTCTGTAGGGTATTCTTAAAATGTTCTCAAATCTTTAATTTTTTATAAATATCGTGATGGCTCTCTAAGCTTGATGATGTGACGTTAAAAAAATATGTTTTAAAAGTTTAATATTATTTTAGACATAGTAGCATGCGATGCGAAAACTTCTTCTTCTTAGTCGGCATTTTCATTACTGAAGGTCGTGTCTAATCTGATTTGACAAATTGATGCACTATGCTCTTCCAAGTGGCTCTGTCCTCGGCGGTCTTAATGGCTCTGGTAATTGGCAGCCCCGTAATCGTCTTGACTAGGTCTGACCACCGGGTAGGTGAACGACCGCGTGGTCTTTTCCCCTCGACCTGGCCAATTACCATTAGCTTCTCTAGGTTGTCAGGGTTTCTACGAGCGATGTGTCCAAAGTATTTGAGTATCCGCTAGAAGTAGATAGCGGACAACCTTGTGGTTATTTTGAGCTCCGTTAGAATGGATACGTTGGTTCGGCGCGCGGTCCATGGTATTCGCAACATCCGCCTCCAACACCACATTTCAAAAGCATCGATTTTTGCTCTTTCCTTCTGTTTTATCGTCCAGGATTCGGCACCGTAAAGGAAGATAGATAATTCTTTATTGTTACACCACTTACTATACAAAAATAACATCAAAAAGAAATCTTACAATAAAGTGTCACAATAGGCGGCCTTATCACTAAAAGTGATCTCTTCCAGTCAACCTTTGGATGGAGAGGAAATACAGGAATAACAACAGTTGAAATTGGACTATAATTGTACAAAGTTTGACGCTTTTATGTATTACCATTTCTAGGATAAAGCAAAAACAAAAGTCATAAAAATTTGTTTAAAATATACAGGTTTCTTATATGGTTCTCCTTTATTTTAGACATTTAGGTCCGCCACACTATCACAATGATCTGTGTAAATTTCAAATGATTACATATTAAGGTTCCAAGGATACACCCTTTTAATTTTGGAGGGATGAATGTACAACCGAGATTTCGTTCCTAATAGGAACCCGTTTACTGGTACAGGACACTAAAAGTATTTAAGGCGTTATAGCATGTGGGTATGATATTTTGTGAATGCCCGCCTGGCTAGCTACCACCTTTAAGTAGAAAATCTGTCGCCAAGCACATAGCGGTGTGTTCCGGCAGCTGTCCTAGAGAGCCAGTAATTCTAGGTTAGCCTGAACAATATCTTCGACCACATCATCACTTACCATCAGGTGAGTTAGTAGTCAAAGGCTAATCTAGCAGGCAAAAAAAAAAAGATCAATGAACCAATATTTATTATATAAACAAATTTTTCTTTTTTTTAGTAAGCCTTTGACCACTATCTCACCTGATGGTAAGGAACACACCGTAAGGTGCTTGGCGACAGATTTTCTACTTGAGGGTGGTAGTCAGCCAGGTGGACACCCGCTAAATGCCCTACCACCATGTTATAACGACTGCCATACTAAGACAACAACCGGGACCGACGGCTTATCGTGCCCTCTAAAGCACGGAAGCGCTCAATATAAATGTCACTAGTGGTCACCCCATTTAAGTCATGACACCCGTTGCTTAACTTAGCTGTTCGGTTTAGAATGGCTAAACCAGCTATACAACGAGCGCTTCCAATATGTCGGTATCTGTGTTGGTGCTGAGACCTCGATGTGTGTCTAACTCGCACTAGCCCAGTATTTTTTTTAAATATATACAGTTTACTCTTTCTCTAATTCTGAGGACTTCATTATTTCAATATATAAAAAGACAGAGAGAAAGCGAGAGAAAGACATAAAAGAGATATAGGGGAGTATCCAGAAGGACCAATACTACCATAATGTATAAAAAGAAAACCCTGAAACTTTCCTGGTGTAACAGAGGTGAACAGGTTAGTTTGTTTTTCAGTAATGTAATATAGAATAGACAAAAGGACTTTAGTTTTAACTATTTCTGATATTTTTTATATTTATAATAACATGTAATCTCTTTCCACATCAAGTCATACACATTTCATGAATAGATTCAGGGGTTACTTTGCGGAAATTTATATTTTAATAAAACACTTAAAAAATATAAAAATATATCTAGTGACAATTCCGCTTACTTTTCCTGCTAAGCCGACGTGACGTCATAAATGCCACGGTTCAAAACCGGAAGAATTTTCGACGCGTTTCGATCTACACGAAGTAACCTCAGGAGGTATTGACTCAAGCTAGCATACACATTTTTGTTAGGAGGTAACTAAACGTAAAGCGCGAGTCCAACTCGCAATTGACCAATTTTTTGTATTTGTTGTTACAGCGGCAAGATAAATACATCATCTGTGAAAATTTCAACTGTCTAGCTATCACCGTTCTTGAGATACAGCCTGGTGACAGACGGACAGCGAAGTCTCAGTAATAGTGTCCCGTTTTTTAGGGTTTCGTAGTCCTGACAAGGAACCCTTATAGTTTCGTCATGTCCGTCTGTCTGTCCGTCTGTCCGAGGTTTGCTAAGAGACCGTTAATGCTAGAAAACTGAAATTTTGTACAGATACGTAAATCAATCATGCCAAGAAAGTGGTAAAATAAAATTTTGTAAAATATTTTTTTTTAAGATAGTTCCCATACATATAAATTAGAGAAGAATTTTTTTGTCGTCTAACCCGTCGTGTATAGTATCGTTGAATAGGTCTTTTAAAATGACTTAGGGGTTGCTAATACTTATTTTCGATTATATGCTCCATTTACGAAATATTAAACTTAACAGTGCAAATATTTGTTCCAGCAGGGCGTCCCCCCCCCCTAAAATCTAAACTGCTGGCTTGAAAAATCTGGAAAAAAATCGAGCTAATAGTGCATTTCATGAACTTTAAAGAAAAGTATAGCGGTTGAGATAACTTTATTAGTTTAGCAGTAATAGTCGTTGAACTTGGGTGTTGGATAATTTTGTACCAAATATAAAATCTATAGAATAAATCCTTTAAAGTGACTAAAATGAAGTAGTTGGTTGTTTATAAGGGGTAAAGACTGGCATTGAAAACTGAAACTAAAATAAATATCTTAAAAAAAATAACTATGCCCTATGTCATACATAATAGACTAGCTTTCCAGCCGCGGCTCCACCCGCGCGTATTGCGGTTATCGCGCAAAACCATTATACCTCTTTTTGCGCAGTTGGATAAAAAACTATCCTATGTCCTTTCCCGGGTCTCAAACTATTTCCATGCTAAATTAAATCTCAAACGGTCCAGTAGATTTTAAGTTTATTCGTTGCATACAAAAATACAAATCTTTCCTCTCTATGATATTAGTATAGATATAGATATGACAGTACAAAGATTCGACTTATATAGGTATAAAGTACTTTTTGGACCTCATCCTCGCCGTACACTAGAAGTGTTTGCTGTCTGTGCCTGTCGTACCGCTCACTTCATTCTACACATCATCAATTTGCTGACTGTATATTGTTTATGGTCTTCGACAGAGGAAGTGTTGTTGTATCTGTTGATATTACGATATACGAATATATGGCTGATACCAAGCTTTTGAAGTGTCTGGAATATGACCGACGCGACGGCTCAATACCTACTTTGTACAAGGCAAATACTGCTATCCTATTTTCTTTAACACCTCGAAGTCATTTCATATTGTTATTTGATAATGAACACGAAATAATACATGAAATGGCGCGAAATTGAAAGAAATTTTTAAAGTAATAAACGCGTTCTAAATTCTAAATTATTCTAAAGCTGAAAAGATTTTATGTTACAGTATTTATGGCCAGACTAGTTATTATATAGTATAATACCCCATTTATAAGCTTACTTGCATATATCGGTGTATACTTTTTATTTTTCTTTCATATATATATATATATCAACTATTTTATGATACAATTATTATTTATGTTATGCTACAGCAAATAAATTAAATAACATTCAAATTCTCACAATATACCAACGGATTCTGATCGCGCTATCATTACGTTTTCATTCGATTATCTGCCTATAGAATTCACAAACGAATTCTGTTTAATTTTCGAATTACAATTGAAATAATAACTTGGCGACAATCGTACTCTTATTTTTAGCTTTAGCACGAAGAAAGTGGAGGAGAATAAAGAACTACAGAATCGTTATATATTATGATAACGGGCTTCTACGGTGGCTCGACACGCATTTGACCGTTTATTTTGTTTTAACGTTTGCGAGTGCGTCTCGCACTTGGCCAACTTTTTGTATTTGTTGTTATAGCGGCAACAGAAATACATCATCTGTGAAAATTTCAACTGCTTAGCTATCACCGTTCTTGAGATACAGCCTGGTGACAGACGGACGGACGGACTACAGCGAAGTCTCAGTAATAGTGTCCCGTTTTTATCCTTTGGTTACGGAACCCTAAAAAACTATGGTCATAGTTGGGGGCCTTATCACTCAACATACACCAGCGATCTCTTCCAGGTAACTTTATTTAGTACACGTGTATTTCATAAAAACTAAAATTTTGAAACTTCCCGTTCGTGAGTCACAAGCAATGTAAATATATATCATGAGTATAACGTCATATAACGATAATTGTATTCCTTTTCAAACAGAGGAATTTCCAGTTCAATTATGAAGTCTCTAATGACAACAGTTATAAATTAATCATCAAATGTCAGACAGATAACGAAGTGAAGCGTCATGCATTAGTTTATTACGTGACTGTTGCCTTAATTAACGACTCATTGTCACAGTAAAAAAACGTAAGATAATTATATACGCATTGAGAAAATATCATGTATAAAAAAAGATTTTATCAGGGCTTGTTGTCACCTCAAAACAATTGAAACGTAGTATAAAAAAATATATCCCGTATTAGTGACTGTATATTCCTCTGTGTAATCATCACGAAAACATAGTACTTACGTTTTCTCATCACTGAATCGAAAGTAATGTCCACGTTACAGGTATTCATCATTATTATTTCGATGGCATATTCAATATTATTATTTCTAATTCTTATCGGCGGTACGTCTATATGATTAAACAGAGAGACAGAAGATACTATACCTAAAGCATTTCATACCGATAGATTAGAACATATAATACTACCTGATAGTACATTCATTCCACAATGCTTTTATACTAACCATCCACATTTATGTATCGTACTGTTTCAAATAAAAATATTATAATTATTATTTTAGCAACCAAAGGCTGTTGCAGGCTCACAGGCAGCCCAAATATTTTAAATCTAAACCATTACCAACTTACGGTATGCTCAGCATACTGGCAAATGGTAAAGAATAAAAAAATTATATATAAAATATATTTTTAATTATTATTTTAATAATGCGTAACTGTGATGGGCACCTCTGCACCAGAAATGGTCAGAGTTAATTGGTTTGACTAGATTTTTTTTATTTTGTGATATATTATATAAGTAAGTATTAATAATTTATCAGTCATATTCATATTCACTTAATTTTTGAATAAGTATTAATTTGGTAAATCATCTTTTTAAGAAGATAAGGACAACAATGTTTTGGTTGTAACAAGAGTGGTTAGGGTTCCACATTTTATGACAAGTCAAAACGTGTGCAAAAAGGCAGGACAACAAGTTTGACCCCGATCTTATCTGATGTTTATTTTATGTGATTGTAGATGTCAAAAAGAAATAACCTAGAATGGGAACAGGTTCTCAAGGACAACTGCTTTCTGATGGCTCAGTTGCATGGACTGCCACGCATCAAATCCATGGTTTGAAATCCGCCGCGGCAGGCTTAAGCTTCACCGCATGGTGGAAGGGCATTTCGCGAATGCCCGCCTGGCTAGCGACCACACTCAATTAGAAAATCTGTCGCCAAGCACCTAACTGTGTGTTCCGGCAGCTGTACTTGAGAGCAAGTAACTCTAGGTTAAGCCTGTTAACACCGTCGACTACATCATCACTTACCATCAGGTGACATTATGGTCAAAACTTACCTAAGTATCAGCAATAAAACTGCTGAAATACACTGATAGCAGCTTGGCAACAGACGGTAATACAGATAACAAAAGATTGCCTACGAAGTTATTTGCTCTGTGACAGTTGTACCTATTTACGAGTAAGTTGGGAACAGTTACCCAGATGATGGTGTGACGTCGAAGGGGCGGTTAGTCACTGATTAAGAACTGTCGTTCTTATTATTTACCTTCGTGAAGTCCCTTGTGGGGGAATCACTTGAAATAGACATGAGATGACATTTGCTAACTATTAGATTATATTAACTATTCTGTGTATACCTTCATCGCAGTCTGCATTTACTATTATGCGAGAAATATTTTTTTATTAATATTAATGGTCATAACTTCGCGTGTTGTTTTAGATTGGTACTTAACTTCACATCCCAAATTCTGTCACTCGGATACCATTTTAAGACATGAATGAAAGGATAACTCACTCACCACGATAGCTCAATTGTCGGAGCATGTCCCGGATTTAAAATCGGTGGTAGCGGGTTTAATTCCTCTCATGTATAAAACTTTTCTTCGTGTTGTAATTTCGTTCGCTTATGCTGCTTAGCATGCGTTTTGATAAAAACTATAATTTTAGATGTCCTTCTTGGTAAGTTTAACACAGAACGGAAAATACTTATAAAATGCCTATTTCTTTCATAGAAATTTTGATAGTGTCTATCTAAAAACATCTTCTTTCTAATACGTATAATTAATAATTCTGTGATAAAACAAAGTACCAATTTAACAAAATATGTATACGTATTTTAAAACATTATATATATTGTAAAACATTTTGAAGGTATAAAGTCACCAAGAGAACAAAATAGATAAGATACGTTCAAACTTTTAAGATAAATTGTAGTTCATCTAGCATCCTCAGAAACAGACGGCGAAACTCACCCACCTATTATTCTTGCAACTGCGGCGTACACTTTGTGATTTAAAAACATGACTAAAAGTTCACAGTCTTCAATTCAAAGTGGTCTACGATATTCAAATTTGATCGTCTTTGAGATAAGGGAGAATTTAGTTACATGGATCTTTATAAAATATTACCGTCAAAATATTTCGTTACTTTAGGCTATTTCTTAAGAGATATGAATATGTTATTTTCTCCGATAGCTTTAAGTTGATGGCGACTACATCGGTATAAAGTTTAAATAGCCTTATATGTCCCATGTGGTTTCCAAACACGTCATTACCTTTCCAAACCTAGACACTAATTATAGCGTACAAGATATAATAATATATTATAATAGCTACCAAGGAGATTAAAATTCAGACTTAGCCTTAAAGTTAAGAAATGTGGCATTGAAAGACGTCACTCATGCTTCTAGTCTATGTCTTTAGCATAACCACGTTTTTGGATACATACGTACAGTTATCGCAATCGAATGAAACTGTCTATATTGTGAATTAATGTCCATAAGTGTGAAAGGACACAAAAATTGATTAAGAGTAAATGAACTTGACCTAATTAAAAAGTTCTAGGCGCAAACGAAACAAAATTCTTGTACATAATATTATTTGACGCTACTAAACGCTTTTGAAGCGCTCCTAACGAAGTTTGCTTAGCCATTCTGAAACGATCAGCAAAGTTAAGCAACGTCCGCCGCGGTCAGGAGTTGGATGGGTGACCGCTGGTGACATTACTAGTTACTACTGAGCGCTTCCGAGCTTCGGAAGGCACGTTAAGCCGTCGGTCCCGGTTGTTGTCTTAGGATAGCGGTCGTTAAAGCATAGTGGTAGGGCATTTTGGGTATATCCGCCTGGCTAGCTACTACCCTCAAGTAGAAAATCTGTCGGCACCTAACGGTGTGTTCCGGCAGCTGTCCTTGAGAGCCAGTCATTCTAGGTTAGCCTGAACAACATCTTCGACCACATCATCACTTACCATCAGGTGAGAGAGTGGTCAAAGGCTAACCTATCAGGCAAAAAAATAATAATTTAAAAGCCTAAAATGTACTAAAATTCAAAATCTACCACATGTAGTGTGTGCTGATTATGAACTATTTTTTGTTATAATATCATTCACTGCACCATATACTAGTAATGATGCAAATATACCCTAGAACTATATCAAGCATATAATCAATAGTCATTGTATGAGATTAAAATAGTTCAGAAATATCAGGTAAGCACTCGTTAGTAATTTGTCCAGTTGCTTCTGGTCTCCTTTGTTTGGTTTCGAGAGAAGTTGCCAACTCTGAGTTGCTCACAGCGCTGCAATGAGCGAGCAAATATGGCGGCCACCTCAGTGTCATGGTTTAATGGCCTAATTGTGCATACGCTTACTACGAGCATAAGTTGAACCTGCATACCGAAAGATGGTTATTTTTATTATAAGATTTATAATTATTGGCACTGCCAATGGGATGTTTACAATGTATTCAAGCAATGATTGTTATTTCGGATCAGTTATGTATTGGTTCTACTAGCACTAAGGATTGGACTTCACAAGGATAACGGATTTTAAATGGTCAGTTTTATAAACGACTACCTTTCCGGGCGCGGCTCCGCCCGCGCGTATGTCGGTTATCGCGTGAAAACATTAACCTCTTTTTGCGCAGTCGGATAAAAACTATCCTATGTTTTTTCCCGGGTCTCAAACTATCTCCATACCAAATTTCATTCAAATCGGTCCAGTAGTTTTGGCGTGAAAGCGTAACAGACAGACAGACAGACCCAGTTACTTTCGCATTTCTAATATTAGTACTGATTACTTAAAATATAGATTCTTAAAATATATGTATTCATATTTGATGTATAAAGGCGTTATTTGAATAACACTAGAAAGTATAAATTAGTTAAAAGAGTACTTATTTGTATTGTGTGTGACTATATTTTTTCATCGGGGCAGTAGTTCTTTTTCCATTTCACGTTTTATATAGCTGTTGTAAGAGAAAAAAATCGTGATATGTGATGAAATGCACTGCACCCGTCACTCTGAGACACACAGTTGTTAAGTTTCATGTGCTTGTTATTAGGTATACTAGCTTACAACGACTGCGGCTGAACAGACGCTGTTAGGTGCCTGGAAACCGATTTTCTACTTGAGAGTGATAGTCAGCTAGGCGAGCAATCACAAAATGCTCTTGACTTCGCTGTGAAGCTCAATCTGGTGGTTGGGTTCGAACAATGTACCCACGGTACCGCAGTCCACAGCTGTAACTGCTCGGCTATCCTAGCTCGAAGTTCGAAATAAATTTCATAAATAACAATACTCTACTATAATTTTATAGTATTGTTCTGCCTAATAAAGACAGGGAATACATACAACATAACCCGTTGATGTAGGTACGTGCAGAACCATGGATTTTAAGAATCACAAGAGGCGCACAAAGCTTACATTACGCTAGCGTTCTCCAAGGCCATTAGTTATATGGAATCGATTTTATCTCTCAACTGACCCTCTTACTACGCATCGGGATGCCCATTCTTACTTTAATGGGAATTTTGGGAGTTCTGTCTCTGAATTTACGAGGTTTTAGCTTGACAAATTAGCGGGAAATGGTCAGAGCCGTTGCCCGTATGGCGTTTTTGAGCCAAGGACGTTTTGTAATCGATTTGTTTTCTATTGCCTTTTGAGGTTTTATGATTGGTCAAGGTTTTAGTGATAAGAACTAACTGTAGTTAAATCGGAAAACTGATTTTTTTTCCCTTTGGAGAGGCGTATATTAAGCGAACATTGTTGTTGCTTTCTATAAAATTGAATTCGCGTATCTCTTATGTTATCAATTTTCGAAACAGTTGGGTAAAAAATTTCAAGTTGACGAGTATATTATATTTTTTTTTATATACGATAAATAACTATTATCCGAAACATTCGATCTTGATAACTGCAAAATGGGTTCACGCATTTAAATTTAATAAAGTTGGATCAAGCAGTTTATCTGCTAAATTGATTAACTAAAAGAAGTATTTGCATATGTTTAACCGACTTCCAAAAAGGAAGAGGTTCTCAACTTGACGCGTATATACATTTTCTTTGTATAACCACGTATAAATTTTAATAGAGTAGTTCGATTTAGATACTTATTTTTTATTGGAAAGGGTTATACCTCCGAGGTAGTTTTCATATAAATTTCCCCAAAATCAGTTAAGCAGTTTATAAGTTATTGTCAGTTAGCTGAAAAATGTATTCGCTTACCAGGATGATTAAATGTTCTGTTGTCAACGACGATCACTATTTGAGGTGATTTTAATGATCTTGAAAGTAGTCTTTATCACTATAAGAGCAAAAAATACAATAAAAACGGAACACTAAATAATTTGTGGAAGTCGGACCATGCAAATGTGAAGTCGGTGTTTTAAATCAGCAACTGACTTCCACAACTTATTTCATCTTTTCGGAGTTGGAAGTAGGTTCCATTTTTTTTTTTATTATTTTTAGCATATGCTTTTACCTTACTAACCTCATAATTGCAATTTTTGTCCTGGTGACCATTTTTATCAGATACTAGCTTTCCGGGCGCGGCTCGGTATTTCGGTTGTCACGCAAAAACATTAACCTGTTTTTGCGCAGTTGGATAAAAACTATCCTATGTTTTTTCCCGGGTCTCAAACTATTTCTATACCAAATTTCATTCAAATCGGTCCAGTAGTTTTGGCGTGAAAGCGTAACAGACAGACAGACAGAGTTACTTTCGCATTTATAATATTAGTACTGAGACTGACATAATGTAACCTGTACGCAGCATGATGAAATAAGTATTTCTTTTTATAGCGGAACTTCTTTAACAGACTCCAACTCCTGAAAATAATGTATGGTAGCCACGCAAAAAAAAGTGAGAACATTTGAATGTGTATGGTGCCAACTTCAACAAGTCACATATTTTTTTTAATAACTATTTATTTTAGTGGAACCTAAAGCAATGCGGAACGCAAAAAAGAACAGAACAGATATTTTATAACCACGAAGCGGACGGTACTAGTGTAGCGTGTCAACAGTCCTAGACCTATCAAAACGACAATGACAATTACAGTGATAGTGACAGCAGTGACAGTTCGGACGGAGGAATTCTGACTTTGACAGCTCCGGCGCAACCGTCTCAACGCCAGTTACGTGCTGAGGCCCGCGCTCAAAGCTGTGCACAATCGTGACTCCCAGATGAAGAATTCAAATAAATTCGAAACTGGTCGGAGCAATATCCGGTAAATATATTACGCGAGTCCTAGCAGGTTACTAAATAACAAATAATATTACAAAATTACAAATTTACGAGAGAAAAAATTATAGTATAGTATCATTTACAAGTTTAAAACCAATTGCAAAATTGGTCTTGTTTGTAGTAAAACGTAAGTTGAACTATAGGTGTCGCTCCATCCCGATACGATGGTTGAAGAACGAGAGCAAGAATTACAGTTATGAGTCATTGTGTCATGTTAGCTCAATTGGTTAGAGCATACCCCGGCTAAAGGGGTGGATGGACGCGGGTTCGAATCCCGCACATGACTATAATTTTTTCTCTCGTAAATTTGTAATTTTGTAATGTAATTCGCTTAGCAGGCGTTATTGCAAACCTAATAATATTAAAATTATAAGGTTGCGTCATCATTTACAAGTTTAAAACCAATTGCAAAATTGGTCTTGTTTGTAGTAAAACGTAAGTTGAACTATAGGTGTCGCTCCATCCCGATACGATGGTTGAAGAACGAGAGCAAGAATTACAGTTATGAGTCATTGTGTCATGTTAGCTCAATTGGTTAGAGCATACCCCGGCTAAAGGGGTGGATGGACGCGGGTTCGAATCCCGCACATGACTATAATTTTTTCTCTCGTAAATTTGTAATTTTGTAATGTAATTCGCTTAGCAGGCGTTATTGCAAACCTAATAATATTAAAACAAATAATATATTTTATATCAGATGAACAAGCACAGAGATACTCGTGCGTATGCAGCATCTGCTGCACAGAATATTCATTGACGCATTTGTCTGTTCTGCCCTGCGGCTTGGTGCGATGAGTGCAGATTAGGAATAACTGAATATCGCCTTTATCATTGTCGTACATATTTATGTGTGACCTATGTCTGCTTATCTACGAAGAAGTTAATATTTATTCGTTTCTGCTTACTGTTTTACCTTCGTTTTAGTATACACTTATAAGACTAGCTTGTATTTACTTATCTGAAAATAAAACTTTCGAGATAACTTGCCAACTATGAGTTGCTCAAAGCACTGCATTGAACGAGCAAATATGGCGGCCACCTCGGCGTCATGGTTTAGTGGCCTAATTGTGCATACGCTTATTACGAGCATAAACTGGGCCGCTACTACAATTCAACGAAGTTTCGTTTTTCGTGTTACGAGTGACACTTTAAACAACGAAAATCGAATTTGCGGTACGAAGTTCATCACAAATCGTGCCCTCTAGGGCATCTCCCATACTTCTCTGAGAACGCTATCATGCGTCAATCAATTTTAAGTCTTAATTGCCGGAAATTAAAGAACATTTTCACATGGTAAGAGTGAGAGTCCTATGTAGTTATGGATCAGCGAGAGGTGTCGCTACTGTTCTAGAAGTTAGATACTCGTATTTTAAATTTACGTTAATTTCTTTATTCTCAATAGGTATTTATATCCTCATTAGTATTTGTGTTCTTTCTGCATATTTAGAACTCAACTTTGACTATGAATAAATTATAATTTCATATTTTGAAAATGTTCAAACCATACGAATCCCATTTAAAAAATATCTTATTCAGAATCTACACAGGCAAATGCTTGCTAGTCTATGCTGCGAACGAAGTTAAACAAAAGTAAACCAATACGTGTTTTGCGGATACCTTTCTTTCGGACCCGAAGTTCGAAACTTCGACGAATTAGAGTACATATACCTACCCTGAATATGTATACCGAAGGTTGGTCATCATTTATGTAAGAATTCATTATCATTAATATATGGAATGTTATTTTGTGTACCTTATTAGGTGTTGACATTATGTTAAAATCAATTGGAATATAAAATTTTTCTTGTTGTTTCCCATTGAATTCATTTGATTTGACATTTTATTATTTGGATCATAGAGATATTTGCTTTCTCTTTTCGGTGATTTGGATATTACTTAGACATCACTTGGTTATTTTGACTTATTATTTCGACATTTGATTATTGTTTGCTATTATTGGATTTTAGGTATTTAAATATGATTGCTATGCTATATTAATTATTTAATTATCTTGACATCTTATTATTTTCCGATTCTTTATTCATTTAATTGATTTAATATAAATTTTTTTAATTTTTACGGTGTGGTAATTTGTAATTGTATTAATGTACGTTTTTTTATCACAATAAACATATTTGAATTTGAATAAACTTTATAATTATTACACATAATTATGAACACACTGTTAGGGTTCTACTTGAGGGTGCTAGGTAGACAGGCAAAATGCCTTTCCACCATGCGGTGAAGCCACAGAGATCTGGTGACGCTTAAGCTAGCGATAGGGATCGAACTAATGATCTGCAGCAGCGTATTCCATAGCTATAGCTCAGCTATCATTGCTTACAAAATTGTTATTTACTAAAGTCGTACTCCACTACTGTTTACTAATTCAAATACTGAACTATTCATAAAGTCTCTACATTAAAAAAGCATTAACTATTGAATGACAATTACTTACAAAACTAAAACTATTTCTTAATATACAATAATGGTCCAATTGTAACGTTCTGTATTATTTCGAATTGGAATTCGATGTCGGATGAACCAAGGCTTCCGAACAATTAAATTGCGTTCAGGGACGACACCAGTTATAATAAATTGGGCTTCTACAAGTTGAAAAAAATACTACCACTTTTATATAAATAAACTAACACTTATAGTTTAGTTAAAAAAATTAAAATCAGTCAAGTGCAAGTCGAACTCGCGCACGAAGGGATCCGTTTCTTTAGCTATACAATTTTATACTTCATATTTTAACCTTTTTTTGTTTAACGTGCGCGAGTCCGCATCGCACTACTTTTTGTATTTGCTGTTTTAGCGGCATCAAAAATACATATCTGAGAAATTTTCAACTGTCTAGCTATCACCGTTCTTGAGATACAACCTGGTGACAGACGGACATACGGACGGACAGCGAAGTCGCAGTAATAGGATCCCGTTTTTACCCTTTGGGTACGGAACCCTAAGGAGTGAGAATCATCGTCCCGAATACATTTTTTTAATTTAAAGCTGTTAAGCTAGCCTTTGAACACCTTCTCTCCTGATAGTAAGTTATGATGTAGTAAAATATATTGTTCAGGCTAATCTAGAATTACTGACTCTCATGGACAGCTCTCGGAACACACCGTTAGGTGCTCGGAGACATTTTCTACTTGAGGGTGGTATATATCTAGGCGCACCACCATGCTATAACGACTACCATCCTGAGACAATGACCAGGACCGATGGCTTAACGTGCCCTCCAAAACACGGAAGCGCTCGGTAGTAATGCCACTAGCGGTCACCCATCCAAGTCATGATCGCTGCGGCTGCTTGGCTTGGCTGATCGGCTAAGAAAATTAAGCTACGAGCGCTTTAATAATTGAGTAGTACACTTGCAAACATAGCTACTACTTCTACATCTTAGTTTTGAGTAAATCAGAAATTACTGTCAAACGACATTATTGGTGTTGCCAGTATTTAACATGAGTTTACCCGGAAGAATACATTATTTCTGTTGTCTTTATATAAGAAATAAACCGCGGTTACTAATAAAATGCTTTAATAATTGTGATTTAAAATTGAACTTAACGAGTTTTGAAAGTTAATATTTAACTAAGAGGGTTCTGTTACTGTAATAAAATAACTTAGCTAGTTATGAAATAGTTTACTGAATAGTAAAATTATCGTTAGTTTCAAAATGTAATTAAAAGATCATACAAACTTATAATCAACTTGTCGTTAATATTTAAAACATTTATTATTCTATAAATCAACTGTCAAATATTCCTTACACCCTAATATCTTCAGATTCTTCCATCAATGTTGACTCATTATCAGTCTCGTCATCAGCTCTTTGAGGTTCAATGGCTAGATCCTGATTTAATAAGGCCACAAAAAAATGTAAAATCTCAAGGTTTTGCCATTGCTCACCAAAATGTTTTGTAAGGAGAGCCCGCACGTCTTTCAGTTTAGCAGTATTAACTGGGTGACCAATACCAATTCTTATTGGGTTCATGTTCATCAAGGTTTGGTTTTTCTTTATTATACTTCCGTCATTGGCATTTTGTGATACATACTGGCATTCTCCTTTCACAACGATACGACCGTTGTCGTTTTTCATCATAGTAAATAATTTTGTCTGTTTGAAACCGAAATGCCAAGACCCAGGTGGTTTCAGAGTTAGTTTCACTGATTGTTTCCAATCATAACATTGAAAATCGTGACCCAGACGTAAAACAGTTCCGTAGACTGCGAAATGCTCAAAATATTCGTTCGGTACTAATATGATCTCATTTTTTCGTATTTGTCGTTCAATATTTCCAAAAATCCGATCAGGTGGTAGAAAACTATGCCCGACTATGGGAAATATCACGGAAATCTTTTGTATGTGATTAGGGGCCTTTACTTTAAGCCAGTAAGCCAACATGCCAAATAGGATGGTGTTTTTATTTTGGCCTCCACAGCCATCACACATAAGACGTATGTGATGCACGTTTTCTGGATACTCTGTATTTATGAGTCTATGATACACTGCAGACGCTATTTGATTGGCTCCTTTTGGAGCTTCTGATTCAAGCCAAGTATACATAAATGTATTGCTAGGGCATTGTTTAGCACGGGACGAGCCTTGACAAATTGTGAAGTTGTACACGTACAACTGCCTGCTGTAGTAGGTAGCTTGGTCTGGTAGCTTCGGTTCTGGCAAATTTTTTTGACAATCGAATGTAAAAGTTATCTCGTCATTGTTCTGTACACCAAGGTTTTTATAAAAACATTTTGCTCGAAGCTTATGCACCCGTAACTGTGCCATCAATAAAATTTTACGGTTTTGGACCTTTTCATTTTTTATAAGTTCTTTCATCTCTGAACACTTTGAACAGGCATCTGTGGCTGGCGTTTTAAAACTCAAGTTAAACTTGGTAGTAAAAATGCGTCGAAAAAACTCGTATTTTACTGACTTTTCATGTGTACTATTGTAAGTTCTCCATAGCTTGCGAATACTGAGGTCACTGCTCAAATATTGAACTTTAGATCTCCCTCGCGTGTAATGAGATTCTACTGATTTCAAGTTTTTTATAAATTTCTTAACTGATTCCGTGCAAACAGCATATTTGCTAGACTTTCTATCTCCTCCACGGTTTTCTTTTGGTAGTGACATTGATCTTAAATTTTGTTTGCATATTCTTTGAATGCGGTCTTTGGATATACCAAGAACTGTTGTCATATATTTTTGACACACCTTGATTAATTTTACTTTTCGTCCTTGCTCCGTATTTTTTGCTTTAGGTATTAAATATTTAATGGTTTGTTTCCTTTTGTTATTGCTACCTTTTTTGTTAGGAGTTTTAGAAGAGCAATATTTTAGCAAGAAAGTGTCTTGTTTGATTTTATCAACATTTTCATAAAAATGTCTATGAAATCTGCTTACATCCTGAATCTTTAATTCATCGCATCGATATCCTTGCTTTTTATTACCATGTACACACTTTGGGAGTCTTGGTGGCCCTTTTGCTTTATACCTGAAACAAAATAACTATTTTATAATCTTTCTCTGTCGACAAACTAAACTTACAAAATATTTCACTGAAAAAAAGGGTACGTATTTTTAAGTTAGCTATCAATTTATAAATTATAATATTAAAATAAAAAATATCCGGGTAATTCTAAAACGTAGCTAAAAGGGAACCTAAAATTAAATGTTGGGTACACTGCTGCTATAAAGAAATTAAGTTAGGTATCCATTTTACGTCAAATCAATTTATAATATTAAATAAAAAATATTAGGGGAAAATTAAAATTTAGCTAGTGGGGGTGCAAAATGAACATCTTGTTCTCGGTTTTCTTCCATTTTAACATTAAATCCACGTAAAGTAAGTAACAACAACGTTCACACCACACAGCGAAATGAACACTGACAAACCAAGATGGCGGGTTATTGTTAGTGGACATAATTAACGTAGGGACTTTTGCAAGTGCCGTTTAAGTAAGCGGTCTCTGCAACTGTCACTCGGTTTAACTTAGAGAGTTTTGAAACAGGATCCACTTTTGATTTGAATTTTGTACGACACTTGACGCTGTCTGCTGTAGCATCGTAGTATGAGTGTGTTCGTTGGGACGTGTACAAAAGCAAACCACCCACCAGTCATTTTAAGAAAAAAAATAACTTAGAGGTGTTTGCATGTGTATTACTCAATTGACACGATTGCCAAGAATGAGTGTAATGTTTTATAAGGATTCATGTATATATTATATAGCGAGAGTAAAGAAACTTGCTTAAATGCTTGTATGGGAGTTTTTTTTATTCTACACTTGAACAGAGTTGGATGTAGGTGGTACCAATAAAATCCGCATCAACAGCATCTCTTGTAATATTAGTTAGTAATTTTTGACAGGGTAGTCGTGTTCTTAATTTTTTTTTACCATCATAGTAAAAAAGAAATTGGCCTGAGACTATATTTTTACTGAGCAGAGTGAAGTATAGCGATTGGTTAACATTATATTTTTTAAAAACTAACAATTTAATAACATTTATATTTTAATTACATTTAATAACTGTTAGCATGCTGTGTTAGCCTTTTAGAGATTATACATTAAGCAATGTACTATAGTAGAAAATAATGTCGTGTATGTAAAAATGTAATAACTGTTGCCTGACCAGAAATAAAAAAAAACCATTTTATGCAAAAAATTGATACGATACACGATATTGATATATTGATTATTCGTACATTGACTATATTTTGTTGTCTTCTTATCGTAAACTTGTACAAGAAGTTTTTACTATTGCAGATTGGCTAGTCTTTGACCACACCCTCAACTGAAGAAAGGTTTACCCTAAAATGGGAATGGGCTCTCAAGGATAGGTGCTGAAATATACCGTTACGTCAATGGTGACAAATTTTATACTTAATCAGCCAGTGGAGTATATTAAAATGCCCAAGGACCATGCAAAGATTATTCAGGCCACCCGAACGCTTCCAACAGCCGGGAGCGATGGTTTATCGTTCACACCGATGCATGGAAGCGCTCAGTGGGTAATTTCACTAGCAATTACTAGTTAATGTAGTGACCGCAGCGAATATTGGTTAACTTAGTCGATCGGTTAAGGATATCCAAAAGCTTCCCTACAAGTGCTTCAATTAAATTTAATTCGACGGCAGGCTGTACTACCCCCTTGTTATACAATCCTTATTACGTCCGTTACCGCATCGGTTCGGTATCCCGCCCCCGCTTGTGTAGTCACATTTTATTGGGTTCTTGTCTCCTACTTGGAACTTGGCATTCTTGGTAAACGCGGTTTTATTTCGCGGTTCGAAACGCAGACTTGCCTAGGAAACTTTGTAAACATTAAAGTTTTGCTTCTAGTGTTTTCGCGATTATTCTCGCGACTTTGTGATATTGCCTCAATTAATAATTCAAAAACCTTAAGTAAAATCGCCTTCTCTCGATTCCTAGGACTGTTTTGTCTAGTTGCTCAAATTTGGCGGCTTATCCTTAGACCAATCTTATAAATCTTAATATGTATATATAATATTCCACGAATTGAAACATTTCATTGAATTTTACAATATATTAAATTGCGTGGTTGACATATATTATTATGAAGTATAAGATAACATTATTATTCATTTTTCTTTTTAATTAAATTGAATCTGCACACCTATAAGAGGCTCAGTTTATCTAAGTTCCTTACATGTGCAATACTAACAGGAACATTTCTGGGTAGGGTTAGCACCAAAATGGCGTCCGACCAAAACATTCTACAATATGTTTTTATATCGTCCTGTATACTAGAAAGCGATGTACTGGCAGCGCCACCTACAGTAGGAATAATTACTTGATATGTAAACTTTTCATGGTGTTAGGGCATATTACGAATGCCGCCTGGCTAGCTATGACCCTCAAGTAGATAATTTGTGGCCAAGCACCAAACGGTGAGGTCCAACTGCTGTCCTTGTCAGTAATTTGAGTCAGTAGTTTACCTCGAGGAACATCTTCGGCTACATCAATCCTTAGTATCAGGTGTGATGGTGGTCGAAGGCTAACCTAAATAAAAATAAAAGTTGAATGTTTAACGACAAATCCACTTACGTGAAAAAAGCAGCTGTTTTTGTAAGAAAATAGTTGCAAATAGTATAATGTTTTAGTCAACAAAATATCAAAGCACAATAAACAGAAACAACAGACGCTGAAAGAAATACCACTTCCCGTTCAACAACGAAGTTCAACCATTACATAACAACAACAACCACATCGATAACCAATTATACATTCCGAGTCAATTGTCGCGGTGCAATACATCCAAGTCTTGAAGAAAAGGCGCCAACGCTGACGCATGCGCGCCAAAACAACCACCAACCCTCTCAGTCATGAAGGATCAGTTGAGCCGTGGACGTCGCAGCGTCCAGACGTCCCAGCTGTTACGAAAGCGCGCGTGACTTACTAAGAAGTCGAAGTAATGACAAAGTTGGTTAGATAGTAACGTGAAATGCACGGCGAGCGTTATGTATGTACTCGTAGTGCTTTTGACAGTGCTGGACGTGTGTGTGCCGCTATATCATCACCAGTTCGCGGTTTACGTACCTGGTGGTGCTGAGAGGGCTCACGAGCTAGCTCATAAACATGGATTTGTTAATCATGGGGAGGTAAGCTTACATCCGCATTACGATTTTATACTAATGCCGTCATGCTGAAGTCGTATTAAACCGGGCTCCACAGTAATTTCAAATTGGTTAGGGACGGCGTTTTAGGGTCTCAAAGTTCCCGTTTCAAGTTTGAGATCGTTCAAATACGTAGTAAAGCCCGAAGGCGTTGCGGTTTAAGCCACTAGTATGTTTGATGATGTTTGGTCTCGCTGCCGTCAGAATAAAAACGATGCGAAAGATAGATCGTGTAATATGATCTTGGCTATATCCGAGGTAAACATGGGAGAGAATGGATATGGGGTGTGGGTGAAGCGGAGCATATCAAGCATTATCGTAAATTATATAAGGGTGAGAATGTACGGAGCAATTCGGTCCGGGAATGGAAGTGTTATTTCATGTGATGTGTGATGCGAAAACCCTTTTATGACGTGGTGAAATGGGCGAGTTTGTCGCTTCGTTGTAAGAGTTCTGCATATCTTTAATAGTCGAAACACCTACAATTAAAAAAAAAACGTTGTAAGGTTTTGGGTGGCTCTAAACAATTTTCAATAGAACATATGATTTTGATACTGTGTGGCTACGTTCACTTTATTTATCTCGTTAATTTCTCTAAACATGTTATATTGAAGTGGTAAAGGGATGATACAGTAATATTTAGTACTTCCTAAATATATCAGAAATACAATATCTTACTGTAAAAATCAGGCTTCAAAATTGATGAATTTTGCATTATTTGCTAGAATTGCGGTACTTCTAATGCTAACTAGAAGTGACGTTTGTGTAATTCAAACCACTGAATTCTCGTTGACTGTCAAAATTATTCGAACTATGTAAAGCTTTAATAAGGCTACAGAATAAAAGATGCTGCTTTATTTTTCCGTTTGATTCTCGTGAAAGAACTGCTTGGACTTCTTCCAATATATAACCGGTAGAACGATGCTTAAACATTTTTTTTTGTTTAAGGTCCTACTTTAGTTATTTGCAGAACGTATGTTACAAAGATATTGCACATATTTTTTGATTCCATACATTCTGCCCGTACACACCGGTTACAACTGGATTGTAAATGTCTCAAAATTATATTTAACTTTGAATAATTGATTGGTGTTGTTCTTACAAAAGTCAGTCAATATTTTTCAAATTAGTTAGGTATATTAAAAATTTTAAATACACGTCAATCATAAAAGAGATTTAATTAAATCTTTGTTGACTAATCCATAGCTTAGCTAAACTGGAAATTTTACATTTCCAATATTGAACATTTATACTGAACTATATACGCATTGATATAAGTAAAGTAGATATTTACACATGGGTTGAAAATAACCTATTTAAGGCACTGTATGCACCAATAGTTCGAGTGCGTAAATAGGTTTTTTTTAACTTAGGTAAACATTTCCTTCAATATTACAGAAATAAAAACCTATTTCGTTAAATAAACAATATTTCATTACTCAAATAATTTAGTGAAAAGTAAATAACAGTATAAAGTCGTATTACAAAAACATTTTTGATTACAATTCAACAATGCAAAAAAAGATATAAAAAAATCGCAACAGAGAAAATCGTTTTTAGGGAGGAAAAGTACTGCTTCCTTCTGATCAAGCGATCTTCTACATCAAGCGATCTTTCCATATTTGAAACATGAAAATAATAATTAAAAGTTGTTTAGACATCATAACCATGATACTGGTCATCAGACTATACATATAGACCATTTCAACCTCGTAAAATGTACTGTTAACTTAACAAATTTCTCGGTTAACTTAAAAAATGGCACGGACCCCGGAGTCTGTGGAAAATGAATAAAACCAAATAGAAAAAAAAAAAAAAAAAAACTGAAATGTTAAATCTATTTTGAAGCAAAGCTGACGCTTATCAACAAGAGCACAAAGTCATGCTCATCTCCTAAAACGTTGAAATAAAAATGAATATGACAGACTAAGCATTTTGATCCGTACATTTTTAGACCCATAGGAAAGAATAGCTTGCAAAACTGCAAAGTTATACATGACCCTAATAATATGTAATGGGAACGTAAGTCTGGTCATATATTTGTACCCTCCAAAACACTAATATTTTGAACAGTTTAGTTAAAACCCTTAAGATATAAACTAAAAGCTGTTAGTGATAAGGCCGGCCATTGCAACACTTGAATTTGGTCCTTCGTATTTTGTTATATTGTGATGTAGTGGTGAGTACAATAAAGGGTTATCTATCTATCTATTTAAAAGATTGTCTTTAATTTCAATTAAAGATGTTTGAGTTCAAATAAGTCATGGTGGTAGGGCACTTTGCAAATGTCCGCCTGGCTAGCTACCACCCTCAAGTTGAAAATCTGTCGCCAAGCACCTAACGGTGTGTTCCGGCAGCTGTCCTTGAGAGCCAGTAATTCTAGGTTAGTCTGAACAACATCCTCGACCACATCATCACTTACCATCAGGTGAGATAGTGGTCAAAGGCTAACCTATCAGGCATAAAAAAAAAAAATTGTCAGAGTGCAGGTTTGTCAAGTTGTTACATAATTAAAAGGATAATTTCTAAGCACATTCTCAACTATATAAAATATGCAAATAATATTATCACAAGAAATATTTCATTATACATATAAAGGTTTTTAAAATTATACAAAGAAAAATTATAAATAAATAAATCAGAAATATAATCAGGACAAATATATCAATAATAACAATAAAAATAAATGTTGTCTTAGGTTTTCGCGATTGTTACACATAGTAATTAAACAACTTTAAACGGTTTAAATCGCGTATATTTGTCATTATTTTTGTCCCGACGTTTCAAACACTTTGCAGTGATCGTGGTCACGGGGTGACTAATTGGTTTTTTATATGGTAATAAACGTCGGGACAAAAATAATGACAAATATACGCGATTTAAACCGTTTAAAGTTGTTTAATTACTAAATAAAAATAAATGTTTAAAATTACATTACAATGTTATGATTATATATATAGTTGTCTAACACTCAATGATTTATTAATACGTTCTTTAGTAACATTTGTCAGAGTCTTAATATTTATATATGGGATCCTTTTAAAGAAATTGATATATTAACTTTACCGAGTCTGTATATATTTGAAAATATTATGTATGTTAGGAAAAAATGAGTGAATTTAAATTATACAGTGACAACCACGATTACAACACTAGGAATAAATATAAAATAACGGTACCAGGGTTTTGACTAGCAAAGACAAATAAAAGGTCCTTTTTTGGTAATTATGTGCGGTTCTATAATAAAATTCCCAAACTTATTACAATGCTCACAGAAGGAAAATTCAAATTACACGTGAAAAACATTTTCATTAAGAAATCCTACTACACAGTTTGTGATTACCTAAACGACAAAAATGCTTGGAAAATTCCGCCTCTGCCAAGCTATCACCTGTCTCCTACGTAATTTAAACAAATATTGTAATCATTGTATTATATTGTATATAACACATTGTAAAAAGACGTTTAAAAGAATGGCACCGAGTTTTTTTGCCCGTTTTTCTCGCAGTGGCTCTTTAATTTTTTTTTGCTGAACGTGGTAGTACAACCTAGAATATTTCAATATTAGAATTTGTAATTGACCTGCATAAGAGCGTCATAGACGCCTAAATTGAATAAATGATTTTGAATTTGAGTTTATAAATTTATATTTATTACAGGCTTTTAAAGATTAAGATAGATTATTATACATTTTAGGGGCCATACATAATGCACTTTTGCGCATTAGCGCGGTATGGCATATTCTAATGCACAGCTGATATTTATTTCTTACCGATTGAGAGTATGTAATAAAAATAACGTAGATTACGTTATTTTTAACAATAAGTGCGGTTTACTGAAAAAATATGGTAATGTCATAATTTTAAATTCCATGAGGTATGATTTACCACTACTTGCATATTTAAGATTAATTATTGCTGTAATCCAGCTCTTCTGGGCCAGAAATACCTATTGCTACTTACTACGTTTCTCTATAAAAAAGATAATACGATATTGTACAAGGTAGTTAAATAGGTAGTAGACGTGTGCAAATATTTTACAATATTGCTCTAAATCAAATCAAATCAAATAATTTATTTGCTAAAATACATTTCATAGATAGATAGATAGATAGATAATACTTTATTGTTACACCACACAAGACAATTAATAAGAAGTAAAATTAAAATTTACAGAGATAGTGTTACAATGTGCGGCCTTATTACTGAAAGTAATCTCTTCCAGGCAACCTTTGGATGGAGAGGATTTGTAAAACCGAGAGTCATATAAGATCTTATATTAATTGTTAAGATACAATGTATTTAGTCTGCAAGCAGACGTGCAAATTTTGTTGTATGAATTCAGTCAATATTACATTTTACAAAAGTCTTTAAATTCTTTAACACAGTAAAAACAGTTTATAAGAGGCCAGTGAGTCAAAGACCTTTTAAATTTGTTCTAAGCGAAATACGTAATTTTTTTATAACCAACTTCAAAATAGGGGGATATTCTAATCTTGGTTGGGTTTTTTGCGTATGTTTCCTCAAAACGTCAATTTACAAAAACTTTTCATTTGAAAGAATATTCTTTCAGTTTGGTTTATCGCATTTTATCGTAGTTTGGCGTTTTAGTCAGTAGTTTGGCTTTTCAAATTAATTTTAACTAGACATATAACTGTAATCAAAGTAAATAAATAAAACTATATTTACATTCTTAAACATTTCAGTTGTGAATGGCGTTTTTTACACGATTGTTCAAAAAATGGAGTGTTTTGTTTTCAGGGTACATGTATGTGTGTATGTTTGTGAGTTTGTTTATTCCACCATAACTTCTAAACGGCTTAACTGATTTTAATAAGTAATATATTATTAGATTTGTCTAACAGCCCAGGTGATACGTGGTACATAAAAAAGTGGGAAAAATAAAAAGAGGGATGTTAGACGCTATTATGTTAAAAAAAATCTCCTGAATCCATCGGGTGGGGTAACAACATGAAGGGCTTTAAGAAAATATTCCATAACTGTGTGTCACTTGTAGTTTTAATTTCAATGGAACGATAAAACGCCAAACGAAAATATATATTTTTAGTCGGGTTTTTCATTTTTAATTAATATAAACTTGTTCAAGGAATTATTTCTAGATAGTCATCAAGTGTCATCAATTTCATGACAATAAAGTCATGAAGAGCAATTCAAATTAACGAGTGAAATACTTTTTTAAATCATTTTGTTGATCCCTTAATAGAGATAGAATTTTGCATGGTGGTAGGGCACTTTGCAAATGCCCGCCTGGCTAGCAACCACCCTCAAGTTGAAAATCTGTCGCCAAGCACCTAACGGTGTGTTCCGGCAGCTGTCCTTAAGAGCCAGTAACTCTAGGTTAGTCTGAACAACATCCTCGACCACATCATCACTTACCATCAGGTGAGATAATGGTCAAAGGCTAACCTATCATGCATAAAAAAAAAAAGACAACAAGATGGGTTTAATGAACACATTCTTAACTTTACTCTATTTAGCAGTTTAAGTCAAACTAAAATTACTCATTAGTCCGTATTGTTGGCTAGATTGTAATATAATGACGTACTTACTAAGTATATCATGAATAACAAATATTTTTTTAAATATTTTAGGAAAACATCAAATTAATATTTTAATAAAACACTTAAAAAACACAAAAATATATCTAGTGACAATTCCGCCTAATTAGGCGGTTATGATGCCTAATTAGGTTGTTATCATTATATTACAATCTAGCCAACAATACGGACTAATGAGTAATTTTAGTTTTTTTAAGTGTTTTATTAAAATATTAATTTGATGTTTTCTTAAAATATTTAAAAAGTATTTGTTATTATTGAATATGGATTTCCGCAAAGTAACGCCTGAATCTATTCATTAAGTATATAATTAGAAAAAAAAATATTGATTTACATATATACATTTATTTACAGGCCTAAGATAAACAATTTTGTTGTTGCGAAGGGAACACGTTCAGGTTATTAAATTATACAGAAAAAGAGATGAATATATTTTTTTCCTGTTTATGATTACGGCTTTGTGAATGAATACACAACATTGAACGAAATACTGTATGAAAACCCATTAGCTGATGTACAATTCTGCAATTTGAAAATAAAATCATATCCCAGGAATAAGCAATGTTAGAAGGCTTAGTATACCAGCAGGAATTTACACTAATATTATAAAGGAAAGATTTGTATTTTTGTATGTCGCGAATAACTTAAAAATACTGGACCGATTTGAAAAATTCTTTCACCATTAGAATCCTACATTATCCCGATGAACATAGACTAGAATATTTTCAAAACTGGGGTTATTATTAGATTTTTTTGTTAAATACCTGTGCCAAGCCGAGACGAGCCGCTAGTAACATTTGAAGCGCTCGTAGCGAAGTTTGCTTAGCCGTTCTGAACCGATCAGCAAAGTTAAGCAACGTCCGCCGCGGTCATGAGTTGGATGGGTGACCGCTAGTGACATTACTACTGAGTGCTTCCGTGCTTCGGAGGGCACGCTAAGCCGTCGGTCCCGGTTGTTCTCTTAAGATGGCAGTCGTTATGGCATGGAGGTAGGGTATTTTGCGAATGCCCGCCTGGCTGGCTACCACCCTCGAGTAGAAAATGTGTCGCCAAGCACCTAACAGTGTATTTCGGCAGCTGTCCTTGAGAGCCAGTAATTCTAGGTTAGCCTGAACAACATCTTCGACCACATCATCACTTACTATCAGGTGAGATAGTGGTCAAAGTCTGACCTATCATAAAAAAAAACTTATAAACACAAATTAAACCAGTTTTTTTCGGTTCATGTAATAATAGGTGGAGGGCATCAACCGTACACAGTTCTATGAGTACTCCCGATTGTTAGTAAAAAATGGTTTAAGAACTAACAACATTATTTTCCGGGAATCAACCCAAGGAATTCACAACAGTGACTGTGGTGACACACATTCATGACATTTAATCGATGTGACAATCGTAAAAAACACACAAGTTTATTACGAACATATCATCAGATCTTCGTTATGGATACGAATTTTGTAATTAGTACTCCATAACTTAATTTTCCAAACAAATTATTAGCTTCAAGAGTTTGATACTAAAAATGTATTACTTGTATTTTTTTTTTAAAGATGGAGGTTATCCATATATTTAGTTTATTTTCATCACCCTTGCTCATAAAGTGAGCTTTATTACATCGTTTTTAGGGTCATAAACCGAACTATAACTCCCTCGTGCATAATAATATTATACACTAGTGTGTCATAGAATTATCCCTACAAAATTAAATTAGTACCTAACTGCAAATGATATGCGAGTAAATAGAGCATTTTCAATTTACCCGCGTAATTTATCCTACAAAATTAAGTTAGTACCTAACAGCAAATTATATGCGAGTAAACAGGGCATTTTCAATTTAATCGGGTAATACAAATTTGTAACAACAAAGAGGTTTAAAGCTGAGTATATGTAATCAACCACCATACATTTGCCGCGCGCAAAAAAAAACTTGCGCGCTATCAGTAAATGCGAAAGTCTGTCTGTCTGTCTGTTACGTTTTCACGCCAAAACTGGACCGATTTGAATTAAATTTGGTATGGAAATAGTTTGAGACACGGGAAAAAATCATAGGATAGTTTTATCCAACTGCGCAAAAAGAGGTTAATGTTTTTGCGCGATAACCGACATACGCGCGGGCGGAGCCGCGCCCTGAAAGCTAGTTTTCGTATGTTCTTTGTATCGCATTTGTGCAATATATTTTTTTTACCTCGCAAGGGTGTTGAAAAAGTGCGTATGAAACTCGCGAGCAACTTGCTTTTTATACACACGGCTGATTTACGCAACTGCAACTGCAACCCACAGCCTCGTGTATAATGAGCAACTTAGCTCACTTGTATAATAATATACTATTGTATGATTGTTACGTGAATACCCCACCAATTATGAACTGATTATGATGATTCTTTTTGTTGGGTATAATCATAGAACATATAATAATACTGTAGAATGTACCACGAAAGAGGTCCCGTTTAAATTTCACCAAATGGGTTAAATAGTTTTTAAGGTATATTCATCTAACTGAAAGTTGTATTTGGTACGTGGATGATTTCCTCCTCGAGGGTCGTGATGTCTCCGACCATCTGTTTCTTCACTACAGAGCTGTTTCCACCTCCCTAAATCTTTGGCGTGGCTCAGAGCATCTGTGATCTAGAATTACTGGCTCTCAAGGACAGCTGCCGTATCACATTTTAAGCAGTGATGTCTCAGTGGCATGGGCTATGGACTGATGCGCAGCAGGTCCATGGTTCGAATCCCACCACAGGCTTGAGCTTTATCGCATGGATGAAGTAAAGTTTAAAAAAAATCACATTACATTATCATGGTCCGACTTTCACCAGCTATTTAATACTTTTTACTTTTTAGAAGCGCTCGTAGCGAAGTTTACTGAGCCATTCTGAACCGATCAGCAAGGTTAAGCAACGTCCGCCGCGGTCATTACTTGGATGGGTGACCGCTGGTGACATTACTACTGAGCGCTTCCGTGCTTCGGAGGGCACGTTAAGCCGTCGGTCCAGGTTGCCGTCTTCAGATGGCAGTCGTTATAGCATGGTGGTAGGGCATTTTGCGAATGTCCGCCTGGCTAGCTACCACCCTCAAGTTGAAAATCTGTCGCCAAGCACCTAACGGTGTGTTCCAGCAGCCATCCTTGAGAGACAGTAATTCTAGGTTAGCCTGAACAACATCTTTGACCACATCATCAGTTACCATCAGGTGAGATAGTGGTCAAAGGCTAACTTATCATGCATAAAAAAAGTTAATTAGCATTACTGTTCAACAAGGTAACGTTACCATCGATTGTCGATTCAAATATTTTATTTACATTATATTAATTTATTATGATGCAGTAGGGAGGTACGTGAAAAGTACAGTAACCCGTTTTTTACATTTAAGGGCGTGTAATATAGATTTTTTAATAATAATCGGCTGGCGTTTGACTAACATCCCACCTGATGTTAAGTGATAATGCGGTACAAGATATTCAGGTTAATCTAAAATTACTGGCTCTCTAAAATACTCAAAAGAAATTTAAAATTATTATAACTTGTAAACACAAATATAGAATAAAAGTGCGGCCAAGTGCGAGTCGGACTCGCGCACGAAGGGTTCCGTACCATTAGCTATACAACATTAGACTTCATATTTTAACCTTTTTTTTTGTTTTAACGTACGAGAGTCCGACTCGAACCTGGCCAATTTTTGTATTTGTTGTTATAGCGGCAACAGAAATACATCATCTGTAAAAATTTCAACTGTCTAGCTATCACCGTTCATGAGATACAGCCTGGTGACAGACGGACGTACGGACGGACAGTGATGCCTCAGTGTCGCATCCCGTTTTTACCCTTTGGGTACGGAACCCTAAAAAGCCAAGTTTTACTTATCGTTATCTTACATAGTGTAATGGCCAAACTATTACTATCATACGAACAACAGAAAGCCGCGCAGAAGAACTATAGTTCGATTCCCGACGTGTAGTTAAGAACGACAGAGGGGACGGAGCTCAAGTAGGGATAAATGCTTATCGCACTAGCTTCCCCATCAAGTAAAGAATCTTATGCCAAACGCCTCATGATCTGTTTCAGTAGCTGCCTGTTCCATCGAATTCGAATTCCATATTCCAATGTCCGGAAACCAATGTTTAGATAATTTTGTTTATACCAATGATTTGCCCGAAATCAAGGACAGATAAAATTTCATAACAATAGTTCTCATTCTCAAAGGATAGTGCATACGGGCTTTGACTTGACTTTAAAAAAAAAATATAATGCAGTCTTCTATAGCTTTATGTAGCTTTTCGCCAGGAAAGGAGTCTGAAATTGTGCCCAGCATATTTACAGTCTTATATATATATATATATATATATATATATAGGCTAACCATCCATATCAGGCATACTATAATATATATATATATTATATATATATAATATCAGGCTAAACTAGTCACACGTTATAAACTCATATGTAAATATAACACACAAAAATGCTAAAGATAATCACATTGGGCGTTCGCTTTGGGACGTTGCCGTTGTGGGCAAAACGTTTTGAACAAATTCAAATTCAAAATCATTTATATAATTTAGGCGTCTACGACGCTCTTATGAAGGTCAATTACAAATTTTTATATTGAAATATCATACATTGTACTGCCACGTTCAGCAAAAAAAATATTGATAATTTATTGAACGTATTCGTACATAGTTCGGAAACAGCAAAAATGATCACTGATCACTATCTCACCTGATGGTAAGTGATGATGTGGTCGAAGGTGTTGTTCAGGCTAAACTAGTCTCACCCTATAAAATGGGACCAAAACTTCTTGCGAAACGATCTTGTCACAGCTGCATACTCCTCGTGTATAAACATGATGCTATGATTATATGTTTTAAAGTAATGCGGTGTCTCTATTTATCATTCGAGAACGCTTTAGATCCCTAATGTAGATAGAATAGCTGGAAGAGGATACTATTAGGGTGGCATCGTGCCAGTTTCCCTTTTAGTGTCAAGTATCCAACGTAGAAAGAATTCCCGAGAGATTTCCAATTTTGAAATTGGTTCTAAGATATATAATTTAGTAACAATAAAATCTTCAATGAATTTTCTTTCGAGTTTATCCTTCATTCGTGTATATTATTTATCATTAGGCTTTTTTTCAATTATATTATCAACTATACAATATTATTAATTATTGAAGCGCTCGTAGTGAAGTTTGCTTAGCCATTCTGAACCGATCAGCAAAGCTAAGCAACGTCCGCCTCGGTCACGAGTTGGATGGGTGACCGCTGGTGACATTACTACTGAGCGCTTCCGAACTTCGAAGGGCGCATTAAGCCGTCGGTCCCGGATGTTGTCTTGGGACGGCAGTTGTTATAGCATGGTGGTAGGGCATTTTGCGAATGATTTTGGCTAGCTATCACCTTCAAGTAGAAAATCTGACGCCAAGCACCTAACGGTGTGTTCCGGCAGAGCCAGTTATTCTCTAAGTTAGCCTGAACAACACTTTCGACCAGATCATCACTTAGCATCAGGTGAGAGAGTGGTCAACGGCTAACCTATCATGCATAAAAAAATAGATTAAAGTAAGAAGCATTAGAAAACCACTAGGCTATTCAATAGGCTAGGCTATGAATGCTACAATAGTCTACAAGGACGACGCACAATCTACTACAGTACTTGATAAAACAAATAATAGTTTAGCTCAAAAAGATAAATAAACATAGTTATTCGTAAAAAAAACAGTTACACACAGCACATACATAACTGAAGCCATGGAAGGTGAGTTCATATTTAGCTTCAAACATTAGGTACTTTTATGCTGCAGAAAATGGCACTTTAATTGATATCTAATACTAGATGACCCGATGTACCTACTTCGTATCACGTATCCTAACAAACGAACGTCAAATGTTTGACAGGAAAGTATAGGTAGTATATATAACAACAATTTTTTTTTTGCAATTTTATTTTTAGTTAAAACAGTTTATATGGGAAAATGAAATTGTTGTTTGTACTATCTTCTTTGCTTTTTTCCATATTTTCTCATCGTTTAAACATTCCTTGGAATACGACAAACATTTCAAAACCAAAATCAGCTAAACCGGCTCAGTCGTTCTCGAGTTATAGCGAGACAAACAACCGCAATTGATTTTTATATATAGAGAGAAGAGATTAGTACCTAGGTGCGATAATATTCCGTAGATTAAGAAGTAAGTCATTTATTAAACGCGGAAATAAGTATGAAGCTGTCCGTTCACCGTAGGCATTATTTGCACAGATCATACAAAGCCGGTTTCGAGCAACTGGACGTGTGTATACAGAATGATGCTTCTATGCTATTGCTTTCTTTAACGGGTCATTAAAAAAATGTTCCTTTAGTAGCATATATTTAAATTGCAGGATGAACAAGGATTGGACAAGGCAGGATTTGACAATGACTGAAGATATCACCGTCATCAAGTTGATTCTTAATTTGAGAAGATACAATATTTTTTTATATCTTTAGCTGAAGTTTATATATTTGATTCAGTTATGTTATAAGTTAGGCCGTGACTGCTAAGGCCCTATAATATATTGGATTCCGGCAGTGAGTTATACAACATTAACTTAATCTTTTTTTTATGCCTGATAGGTTAGCTTTTGACCACTATCTCACCTGATGGTTAGTGACGATGTGGCCTTAGATGTTGTTAAGGCTAACCTAGAATTACTGGCTCTCAAGGACAGCTGCCGGAACCCACCGTTAGGTGCGTGTTACATCAACCCTAAAACCATGACTCTCCTTTTTTTGGGCAGTCGTGTAAAAAGTAAATTAACCAAAACAATTGAATTTGGAAGATTGCGCATGTTTTGTAAATTGTGAACTGAAAAATTAAATCAAAGCGGTAACTGTATAAGATTTACAAATTACTTCTTTATATGTATATGTAGGGATTCAATTTTTTTCGGAACTACTGACATATTTTGCATTAATACCTGTTTGCCACAATCTCACTATATCACAGTCAAATAAATAATTAAAATATATATAATTTTTCAAGTTTTGCATGCATGGTGGTAGGGCATTTTGCGAATGCCTACCTGGCTAGCGACCACCCTCAAGTAGAAAATCTGTCGCCAAGCACCTAACACCAACAACAACGTGTGTTCCGGCAGCATTCCTTGAGAGCCGGTGAAATGACAGGCACATGAGTCTTAACAACTATGTCTCAAGGTGACGGGCGCAGTGCAATTCGTGACTTGTGGCGAAATGCATCTGTTATAGGCAGAGGTAGACCGCTTAACATCAGGTGGGCCTCGAGCTTGTTCCGTAACAACAAAATAAAACCCTATTTCAGTTCACGTCTGACTTCTACAAGTTTCTTATTTTTCAGTGTTAAAAGTAGGTTATGTTCTTTTTTAAATATTTATTTTCACATTAATTCTAGTGATGCATGCTGGGTACGTTTATGTTTCTCGCCTACACTGATTGCCGCCATCCTTTCTACATATGTATACATATATTGTGATAAGGTGAAAAGGAAATGTTTTTTTTTATGCCTCATAGGTTAGCCTTTGACCACTATCATACCTGATGGTAAGTAATGACGTGGTCGAGGATGTTGTTCAGGCTAACCTAGAATTACTGGCTCTAAAGGACAGCTGCCGGAACACACCGTTAGGTGCTTGGCGACAGATTTTCTACTTGAGGGTGGTAGCTAGCCAGGCGGGCATTCGCAAAATGCCCTACCACCATGCAACAATATACATGAATGAGTATGCAAGCTGTTACTAGTAGAAACAACACCAACGTTCCGCCGAACGTTTCGATGATTGGCGCCGTGCCGCAAATACGCATGTGTGAATGTGAAGGTTATATATATAGTATATATTTTAAAGTTATATATAATAACCCTCGGGCGGCTTGAAAAATCCAATACTTTGTAAAGTGATAAGCTACTTTGAATTTTTCGAATGCCTCATAACACCTTCTATTAAAAATTTGTTGCCGAGTCCCTATGTATGTTACGGCAACTGTCCTTGAGAGATAATTCACATTCTAGGTTAAGCCGGCTTACCTATCGTGTTCGACTACATTATCACTTCACCTAGCTTATCTTATCACTAATAAGCGTAAAAAAAACTTTTAAACAAAAAATGGAATCGACTTCAACACCCAAAAGTGGGAAATAACTGATTGAAGTCGGTACCCTGACAGTTCAAAAGTACCTATTATCACATTATTGTGCGCATGGACTTTGACAAGTTATTTCATACTTTTGGGTGTTGAAGTCGGTTCCATCTGTTGTTTAATATTTTTTTCTCTCTGTTTAGTGACTTTTGCTACTTACGGGATCGATTGTCATTAATTGTCAACGACTATATCATCAAGATACGAAAATATTTTTCAATTATTGGAGTGTAACTCAAAAACGGCTTGACCGATTTAGATAAAATTTAAATGGAACCAAGCGACATGCATCAGCTTTAAAACAAAAAAGAATTTTCAAAATCGTTTCATCCAGTCAAAAGTTCCGAGGTAACAAACATAAAAAAAACCATATAGTCGAATTGAAAACCTCCTCCATTCTGGAAGTCGGTTAAAAAGGGGTTAAAAACCGCTTGCAGATATCCTAAAAACAAGCAAAGTTTTTACATACACTCACGTTTTTAAGCATTTACGTGCGCATTCAAAGACCTTTGAAAATTATTTTTATTTTGAACTTGTTTTTTTTCGATATTGGACAACTTTATAATATTCATAAACATACCTATTATTGGATTCATCGGTTGCTTTGCAGCTGTGATATATAATTTATTTACTTAAAAAACTACATATATAAAATAATGCACAAGCTGCTTCGACCTGTTATCAACGATGTTTAAAATATATATTCTGGATACTATAAGCTCTTTATACGCTTAAACAAAAATATTATTCTTAGTTTGAACAGTACCCTAAACAATACTGAAACAAACTTTAGCAAAACAAACTAGAGGTAGCTCGTAAGCGAAAATTCTGTTACTGGCAACCTCGTATGGGCCAAACTAACAAACTGGTCTTACACGTGTATTTAAACTTTAGGAAATGGGATAGAAAGCTTTCACAAATCAGGGTTATTCAAAGGTGTAGTATGTTAAACTATGTACCTATTCATAGTACTTAAGCCATCGTCCTACGTGAGTGACAAACAAATGCGATGCGAGGAAACGCATCAAAACACAGCTTTAGCTACGTGGTTAACTTTGTCGCTTGGATCAGTTTGTACATTTGTTTATTTAATTATAGCTGTTAGGCTAGCTTTTGCCAACTATCTCAGCTGAAAGTATTTTTTTGATGCCTGATATTTATTAGATTTGCTTTGGACCACTATCTCACCTTATGGTAAGTGATGATTTGGTCGAAGATGTTGTTCAGGCTAACCTAGAATTACTGGTCTCAAGGACAGCTGCCGGAACACACCGTTAAGTGCTTGACGACAGATTTTCAACTTGAGGGTGGTAGCTAGCCAGGCGGGCATTCGCAAAATGCCCTACCACCATGCAAAAAGATGATTTGGTCTTCATAGACCAAATCATATAAATACATCAAATAAAATACATATCATCTCTACTGTATGCCCCGAAGGAATTAGCAGAGGTGTTTAAATACTCAAATTTCCCCAGACATTTCTTAGTTCCATGTAATAGGGGCAAAGAATGCTATTTAAGTTTTTTCCCAGAAAAACCTAACTTGATATCCTATCGGAGAATCCGACCCCAGAATTTTCCCAAGCGACATCATCCGATGTTGCGGAAAAATAAATTAAATAAATAAATACTCCTTTGGATATAATATAAACAACCTTATGATTGGAAGAAAATAAGAGTGTTTACCCTAAGTCTGCTTTCTAAAGCCGTAAAACTTCTTTTTTTTTGGTCGTGTACTTCATTACTGAAGGTCGTGTCCCCGAAAGGCCTTCATGGCTCTATGAATAATATTTTTCCATTCCTTTCGGTTTTCGGCTTCTCTTAAGGCGGTCGTTACATAGAGTCCAATGAGTGCAGTCACTTGGTCCGACCAGCGCGAGCGGCTTGGTGATCGGCCGCGAGGTCCTTTTCCTTCTACTTTGCCGACCGTAAAACTTACTGCCTCACAAATATGAAAACGAAACATACAAAATTAAAGGGGGACCCCCTTTATCAATGTATTTTATGTGAGGTGAATCAAACAGTTGGTAATGCATACAAGCGTTCAACAATTTTAGTAGCAGATTATCGCACATTATGATCGGTACAATTCGTATAGTAAAACATAAAATAAATAAAACCGCCCAAATGGCGATTATTAGACTAGTGGCAATGACATGTCAACAACAGCTGATCTTGTTTTGGGAGCTATAATCTACATTTTTTTGTTGGCTTAGGACAGTTAGTACGTAACCCTTGATGTGCAAGTCCAACTCGCATTGGCAGGTTCACTATTTTTTTAACTTTCTTCTCTGCCAGAAGACCTTAAATCACAAAATAATCTGTCGTAGAAACTCCTCAAATAGAATGGAACGACTAACCCTTACTAATATTGGCATAGTCCAATAATCCAATTACTAATAATTTTCCAATAGATTGTTCCATTGAATATCTACGGCTAGCATCAAATGTATATTGGGATTTGGTTGGGAAACGTTTCCATTTAATTTGAATTGAAACAAAATAATTTAACATTGGGAATGCCGAGCTCCATCGGATTATAATACGAGGATTAAGTCCCACAAATTTGTGGCAGCGAATTTTTTTTATCGAGGAAATGGCTGCGGCGAGGTTTCCAAGTCCCGGAAATTAATATTTCCCGGGATTCATTTTTATATTTCATTGTAAGAAATAAAAATGTAAAAAGATTATAGGACCTTCGCATAAATAAAGGATCTCTTTAGGGTAATGTTCCAGTTTTTTTTATAAGGTATAAAGACCAGTAAAGTATGTTAAGTAAACATTGAGTAAGATACTACAAATTATGCTCTCTAATATATTATTTCAAGAGCTCGTCGGGTTTAACAAAATTAATTTATGTATCTTTTCTTAGTCTTGCTTAGTCTATTTAAATGGCCATTACTACAAGAAGACACGAAGCGTTTACCTTGCATTGAACTGGCGCCGTCCTTGTGTTGTGCAGTGTCACCTACCTAGGTGACATGATAAATTTGGTCATGGCTTCTACATGACTCCACACTCGCAGTAACGCGTTATCTGGTATCTATATTCTAGGTGTTGGTAGCTGCTAGTCAAGTAAAACTAATATATCATGAATAGACTGATGCGCTTAGTTGCGGAACATTTACTAAATAACAACAAAAAATAAATTATACGAACATCTTCGGCAACTTCATCACTTACCACCCAGTGAGATAGCAATCAAAGGCTAGCGAATCAGCGATAAAAAAAATATGTCGTTAGAGTTAAAATACCTGTAATTTTTTTTTATTTACTTCAAAAAGAGGTTTTAATGGAACTGTATTTTTGTGTGTCATCAATTTTTACACGTTGTACCGATATTGATGTTTGTTTTTTTTTTATGTTTGAAAACTGGTAGGTACATGTCACAAGGTCCCATTACATTTCAGTGAGATCTGATGATTAATATTTGAGTTATCCCAAATCATGCATATTTAGTGCATTTTTTGTTTTAGAATATTTTGTTTCAAGATGATTTATTTTGTTAAAATTTTAACAGAACTTCTAATTTTACCAAGATATCCTACATTAGTCTCATTACGTAATAGAGGGACGGGCAACTATAATGTGTGCGTAAAAAAATCCATCAATCTGATCGCAGCGCACAAAGAGGCTATATAAAATAATAAACAAGTACAATACTGTAAATTTCGATTAATAATGAAGCCAAGCTAAGCTGTGATAAAAAAAAACTATTTTTATTTCTTTTGCTGATTGTTGCAAAATGCACCTTATTTAAGCTTAATATCAGCCGTTTGCACGCCTATTGCATTACATCTAATACCGCATCCAACGTAAGCTCGATGTTTAGAGGTTACACTGACAGTTTTTTTTTTGCTTCAAATCCATGTCGGAACTTCTTTATCTGAGATTACATCATATGGCATTTGGTTTTTTATTTATTGCTGTAGGTTCGCCTTTGACTCATCTGATGGTAAACGAAGATGCAGTCAAATGTGCAATGCATGAATGAAACAGACTTCGACTAGAAAGAGAGATCTGAAGGACGGCTGCCGAAACACACTGTAAGGTTTTTGGTGACAGGTTTTCTACTGGAGTGGTACATCTAGACAAGCGAGCTTTCGTAAAATGACATACCACATAACATTCTCAAAAACGAATGTTATCCTTAGAAAATAACCGGGTCTAACCGGTAAACGTGCTCTTCAAAGCATAGAAGCGCTCAGTATTAAATATCGCTTGCGGTCATCCAGTAATCACCACAGTTTTTGAAGCGCTTGTAGCGAAGTTTGCTTGGCTATTCTGAATCGATCGGCAAAGTTAAGCAACGTCCACCGCGGTCAGGAGTTGGATGGGAGACTGGTGACATTACTACTGAGCGCTTCCGTGCTTCGGAGGGCACGTTAAGCCGTCGGTCCCGGTTGTTGTCTTAGGATGGCAGTCGTTACAGAATGGTGGCAGGGCACTTTGCGAATGCCCGCCTGGCTAGCTACCACCCTCAAGTTGAAAATCTGTCGCCAAGCACCTAACGGTGTGTTCCGGCAGCTGTCCTTGAGAGCCAGTAATTCTAGGTTAGCCTGTACAACATCTTCGTCCACATCATCACTTACCATCAGGTGAGATAGTGGTCAAAGGCTAACCAAAAAAAAAAAAAAAACAGTGATCAGTATCGTAGTTCATCCGTTAAAACCGAATAGGCAAGATCCGTGAAAGCGCTTCAAAGCGATGTAAATTCAGTGTCTAACTAAACTTCACTTTTTCTTAGCCCTATCATATTCCAGGCGTATTATCTGTCCGTTTTTACCAGTTTATCACGCATAAACAAAAATATATTAACCAAAACATCCCAAATTAGCCTCATCACGATAAACATCAAAATCTCAGATAGAAAAAGTTTCGCCTACTAACTTCGTAAGCACAAGAATTACTTTTCCCGGAACTGCTTGGGAACTTCCCTCGGTGACAATTTATGTCAGATGAAGGCTATTTCACAAGATAATAATATAACATGGAAGAAAATTTCAGTTCAGCACTTTTGTTGAATGTAATGGAGGTATATTTGGGACGTGGGTATCTGTGAGTGATTTTTGACTACGTTTCACTTGTACGTTAATAGGTATACTTAGCCAGCAAAATAGGCTACTTTAGTAACTCAAATATTGTTTTATGCTACTAGTATTTGTTATAAAATGAATACATTTTTATGCTACTAATATTTCTTATGCAACTAGTAAATATTGTACGTACCAAATGGGCGTATAACTAAATGGGGAAATATGATAATATTTTATACAGCTACTCGCCCAAATAGTTACTGTTAAAAAAATACTTTTATACGAAAGTAATAATGTGAATTTGTTAGAGTATACAATTTCTGACTTCGAGTGAGAATCGATATTCCCCATATTAAACACTTACCCACTGGGCTATCGAGGATCGCATTACATTGAACGTCGTAAGGGACGAGGCGCGGTCATCAACCAAACAACTAGCAGTGCAACTACAGCCAATTTTTTTTTGGTATTGTGACTTATAAAACAGAATGTCCGCCTGGTATCAAGCGGTAACCTCTGCCTAAAATATATGCATTTCGTCAGAAGTGATGAGCTGAATAACTATACTATACTCCGCACATCGTCCTAAGACTTAAAGTTGTTAAGCCGTATGTGTCTGTAATTTCACCGGCACCCATACCCTTCAAATCGGAACACAGTAAAGTGAATATTACTGCTTGGCGGTAGAAATAGGTATGATGGCAGTATTTCCCCGGATCAACTCGTTCACACATAGTTCTACTGCCACTATAATTCCATATGGCCACTGGAAATTCTAATTATCAAGCATTACGGTCACATGTAAGGTTGAAATTCGTCAGGATTTTTTGGTTCTCGTCAGGATTTAAAATTTGCAAACGAATCTTAGAAATAATCAATCAATCAATCAATTCATTTATTTGCTTGAATACGTATAAAAAGATATAAAATAAGTTGGAAATACAATTTATTTATTTATTTATTTATTCAATTCAATTAGTACCGCACAAATACGAATTACAAATTATTATCTTATAGTTTCACCATAAATAACCCCGTACGAGGTGTGCAAATATAATAACTTAAATATATATTATGATGAAATTGAGAATTTATAATAATAATGATGCTTAACATTTTAAAATAATTTAAAACATCTTTAAAAACGATATTTATCATTATCCATATCACGATGCGGCGAACATAAAACGAAAAATAGGTAATTATGGTCAGCACCTAGAAAATATATTTCTACCTACAATTTTTTATCGTAATTACTACTAATATCGCACCATGTAAAATCGCGCCTTGGAAAAATGTCAGGACTTTTTACATGAAATCAAGCTTTCTGTCAAGATTTTGTAGGTATATGGCAACCCTAGTCACACCAAATGACGTGCCCTACTCTGTAATCACCTTAGTTCTCCTAATTCGTAACAACATACCACCATCAAAAGTGCCTGCATGAGATAGGAGTATTAAGTTTCATATTAGCCTACCTTAGATACACAAACCTGAGCTGAGGCGGTAAACATAGCCATGTTTATACTGATAATAACAGTTTATGATCACAGGCGTCGTATCTTAAGGCAGAAATCCGTCGGAACGCACCTTTATGGCGGAAATTCAAACGTGAAAAGCTTTTTTGGCTTTTGCAATAGGTTTAGTTTTATAGTTCATAGGTGACATAAGCTTCCCCTAAACCCGTTTTTGCTTTTAATGTAATAAATAATGTAATTCAGAGTTTAAAATTACATGTAACTTTGTGAAAATTATAAATAACAAAAATTTGGGAGAAAAATAATTTGAAAACACTAAATTTATAAAAATTACAAAAAAAATATAAAGGAAGGGCATGCACGAAACGCTCGATTAAAATGCTAACTAATATCTGATAAAAAACTGCTCATGTTTTCTAAAAATCTAATGGACATAATTTATTACATTAAAAGCAAAAAAGGGTTTAGGAGAAGACTCCTAAACCCTTTTTTGCTTTTAATGTAATAAATAATGTAATTTAGAGTTTAAAATTACATATAACTTTGTGAAAATTAACAATTATAAAAATTTGGGAGAAGAATAATTTGAAAACACTATTGTTAATTCCGCTTAAATTCCCATCTAAGACGATGTGACTTCAAAAAGAAAATTAGAGCCATGAGTTACCCCGGCTATAGGGGTGGGAGGGACGTATAATTTTTATTCCCATTGTAATTTTGTAATTTATGGAATTTTTTCTGACAATCACATATTTAGCGGCAGTCCAGAGTCGTGAAATTTGTCCAGTAGATGCTAGTAGGGTCGACCCCTATTACACTGGACCAACACTTTATTTGGCGACTGTTTAGTTTTTACACCACTGGCTACCCTATCAGGGATATAATTAATATGTAATTAATAGATTCTGGTGTCACTTTGCGGGACTGCATATTTGATAATAACTAGCGGTCTGCCCCAGCTTCGCACTGGTATTTAACATAAATTTCAAAAATTATAATTTTAAACACATAAAAATGTACTTATTGTGACATAACTATAAAAGTAAGACACAAGGATGACTCACGCTAGACCGTGTCGGGTCCGAGCCGAGTGTCGGCCGGAGCACGGTCAACTAATATTACCTATATTACGTATGGACACACTCACGCTATACCGAGCGGCAACCGAGTGACGGCCGAGCAACGGACAACGCTCGGAGACAACTCGGTCCCGCCTCGGCTCGGCCACGGCCCGTTGCATGAATACAGTGCCGCCGAACTGCGCCCGAGCAGTCGTAGTGGTGCTATGCAAGTGCACTGTCGTTTTTGTTCGACATTGGAAAATGAACAACGAACGTTTGATTGAAGCTGTGAGGAAATATCCAGCATTATATGATATGAGCGATGGGAAATGTATGGACTCCAATTATAAGTCTTCATTATGGGTCAAAATAAGCAAAGTATATGTAATAATAAGCAAAGTATATTTTATACTTCGTGTTAAATGTCACGTCAGGGTCCGCGAAAAGAGTGAACTATTTGTTGTGATGTCATCAGAGCGCCGAGCGATTCCTTTTTCGCTTGTAAGACTGCTTGATTGACGTGGAGGTATAAAGTTTATCAGTAAGATCAAATTATTATTACTATAAGAGGTGAGACTTGGGCCCTGGTCTGTCGACTGTCCAGCTGTATGTTACAGGTCTTCAGCTTGTTAATGCAATGTAGATGACAAAGCGCTGTCATCGCTGACGAAGTCGATCTTAATTGATCAAATAAGTAAAACAACCTTCACTGCGTTCATGACTGGGATGAGTGACAGCTAGTGGCATTATTACTGAGTGTTTCCGTGCCTTGGAGGGCACGTTAAGTCGTCGGTCCTGATATATATCTTAGAATGGCAGTCACTATAATAGGGCATTTTGCAAATACCTGCCTGGCTAGCTAATCTTATGCCAAGCAGCTAACGTGTGTTCGCTTAGCTATTCTTAAGAGCTAATATATATTAATTTTTTTTTTACCAATGTGGATGCACACTCCATTTCCTTGGAGTTGAATTTTTTTCAGTTTCTTTAACGTGTAAATCCAGTGCGATCGCAATAGCCGATAATTCCAGATCGTCAAAATTCAACATGATTGTAGTCTAGTTACATCACTATTTTTGCTCGGGCGAGTATACTGCATCACGGCGCATCGGTCATTGCTCGGTCGAGGCCCGTCTTTGTAATTACAGGTATGGGACCAGCTCGGTGACCGTGCTACGGCCGACACTCGGCTCGGACCCGACACGGTCTAGCGTGAGTCATCCTTTATAGTATTGGACACTTTTTTATAGATATTGATGTCTTCTATTTAATTATAATACAACACTTTGTTCTATTTTCAATAATTTCCGCAGCGTAAGCGATATAACGATTTTATGGTATTTTTTCGCACTTTGGGTTACATTATCGAAGTTTACATACGGATCCCCAACTTTTTGAAAATCCTTTATAGTCTACGTTCATCAGGGACAGTGTAGGATTCTAATGGCCTATTCAATGCAAACAACCAAACAAACCATCAAATCTTGCTTCATTATTATATAGGTAAGTATAGAGTATAGATAAATATTTTAAAAATATTTTATGAAAACATTAAATTATTTTTTTAATAAAACACTTGAAAAATATAAAAAGAAAAATATCAAGTGAAAATTCCGCATAATTTTCCTGTTAAGCCGACGTGAAGTCATTAACGCCACGTAGCCAAACCGGAAATATATTCATACTATGTTTATGATTGATCTCTATGGTGATTGGAACTTTTACAAATAATATCCACATTCTAAATTCAAATCACTTTTAGTCCCTCAGGGATTGAAAAGCTATTTTAGTCCCTATTTACGAAGAATAAACTAGCTCTTTTCGAATAGATGTGATATAAAATATTAATCTAATTCATATACTCGTTAACACATACAACGGTATATTTACCACTTGCAATAATTATTGAAGCCTGCACCGAGGCAGCAATTCGTATTTGTGATTCGTTTGATCCCTTGCTTTATCTTCATTTCTTAATTTTGAGTTATGTAATTAATTTATATTATTTAAGGATTCATTTTATAAATCATACACTTTAGAAACACGATATCTTAAAATTTTCTCGATGGAAAAAAAACCAAAGTTACATCTAAAAAACGAAATAAACCCTTAGTACGGCGTAAATACTTAACGGAGAGTCATCCGTATTTGAATAATAAAAAAACAACATGTTTTCTATAACATAATTACACACATTACATTTTTCAAATAGGTATTTGTTTTAATTGTACGAAGGAAATACTCAAATTCACGCATGTTCCGCCCATTTTAGTCAGAGCCGCGATGCTTTGTCCCTATCCGCTTTAGTAATTCTTCGACCGTCGGACGGGGACGGATGCTGTTGGCGTGCCTTACTTACGCACACATCCGCGGCGCTCCTAAAAAGCTCGGTGCGCCCTTAAGATCTTTGGCTCTTGCAACAAAGCCGTAATTTAGAGAGGGCTGATAAATAATCAAATATATTTTAAATTTTCTCCGTGGGGTGCCGGGATAGAATGTCACCGCATTTATTCCCGTGGATGTCGTTAGAGGCGACTAAGGGAAAAATACCGGAAGGTGCGAAGCAGCGCTTTTTGATGAACTGTTATCTTATACTGCAATCCCTAAGACGCCCAAGCGTGGGGATTATGGCAAACCCCCCCAATAATGGGCTTTTTTTAGGCTGTATTCATCAGTGGTCAATCCAGCTGATGCAGTACAGTACAATATATTTTAAATATCCAATATCTACATATATGTTAAAAGTAATGTTCGTGACAGTTATAAACCTTAAAAACTTATATTGGTATTGAATCCCAGAATATTACACAGAGAAAACTAGTTAACTACAAAAAAAGGTAAGTCACGAAACGGCTTTATCTAATTGATGAATAGTGTCGCAAATAGTCCCTTTAGGAGCTACCCGTCGACAAAGCAATTTATTTAGCTTCCTCCCTCATCCGTCAACCAGGGACTCCTTGATAACTTGTGATTGACCTTTTTACCACTTATTCTGATACGGAATAGGATAATAACTCAGATATTGTGGTCTATTGGGTGATTTTGTACAGTGAAATTGGTTAAGTCTAATCAATTATATGTCAAAATGGTTTAGGTTCATTGTGGTGGACTTACAGTTGTAAAACTATTATTATTCCTGAAGGATGTTTTCAGGTGATTGACCTTTTTACCACTTATTCTGGTATGGAATAGGATAATAACTCAGATATTGTGGTCTATAGGATGATTTTGTACCTTGACATTGGTTGAGTATAATGAATTAAATGTCAAAAATGGTTTAGGTTCACTGTTGTGGAATTGCAGTTGTAAAAATATTATTATTCCTGACAGCTTTTGATTAAGATGATTTAAGTTTCAAAAAGCCAAATTTTGAACATGTTTTTCGAAAGAATGAATCGAATAAAATATATAATATTCTAAAGTATAATGACAAATACTAGGCTTGATCCGAAAACGTGATTCTATATATTTCTCTCGATAGAAAAACACCATGAATATAGCTCTAAAATTTCGCTTAGTCAAGTTTCATGTCTACATAGTAAATTGTATCGAAATAAATTTAATTTTTATTTACTATGTAGCAACCATGTGATAAAGTACGTAAATATTTTAGCGTTTTTTTAAAAGTTACCCTCTATTTACTATTTGTTTTATTTAATTGTTGTGTAGTTCTGTTTTGCTCACTCGCATGCGGAACGAGGTCTTTCCGTCCTTCACACTCTTGCAAAGACTAATTTGTCTAGAGGCAACATTGAATTTAAATACCAGGAACTATCCAATCATCCTTCATCCTTCAGAGGTCATTTTAAGGTTAGAATTTCGTAGCACTTTCCATACAAACTTAGTTTTGTCATATTTTAATTATCAAGCGTTCAAACTCGGCGAAATTTGCGCAGGTCCTTGAGGCTAATAACTATGTTGCAGTTTTTCGTAATTGTATGTATTATCAAAATGATTTATGAAAATAGTTTTGTTTGAGGATTCTTATTTTCATATTTAGGAATAAACTTCGTATTTAATCGAAAAACTTGCAAACCAGAAGCATAGATATAAGATTCAGGAATAATCATGCAAAATTTCACACAGTATTAACGCCTGGTATCTAAAACGAAACTATGTTTTTTATGGAAAGCTCTACGCTTAGTACTCGGACGGAAGGTAGAAAAATTTTGCTGTAATTTTTGGGCTTCAATCACGTCCAGTGTACGACCATTCCGGTTTATGTTTCCAATTTAAACCAGATTCGGTTGCTAACCAGCATCGTCTAAATAAGGATTTTAATCAGAAACGATTACTAATACAATGACACGATAGCCATTATCCCGAGAATACGAATTTGAAGACGTGGAGACAATCTGTTGTGGTTTAGAGTTAGTGACGATTCGAGTTTTGCTTGGTGCAAGAGGAAGTGTGCTTTATCTGCTGAATTTACTAACCTGGGGTGGCATCAACTCCTAAAAGTTGGAATATGTCATGTGGTTTACGCCATACACACGAAATTTATTTTATCAAGACCTACACCTCCTTTAATTCATCATTTTAAGTAAAGAGACAAGGATTTCTAGGCAGATATACTCATACCTTATTAGCTTAGTACTAAAATTAGTCGCTAGCCATAACAGGGTCACAAGGGCAGCTGCTAGAACATATCGTTATGTACTGTTAATAGATTTTCTAATTAAGGATTCCTACCGAATTCATGACAAATGCCAATCGCTGCCACGTCGGTTTGAAATGACGCTAAGGGTGTTAGCTACCCAGGCGAGAATTCACAAAATACCCTACCACAATGCAAAGTCACACAAAGCTCACAACATAGCTTAAACAATTTTAGGATGGCTAAGACAACAATCGAGGTAAGCGTGCCCTCTCATATCCAAGCCCATCAATTGGATTGGAAATTGGACATAGGAGAAGTAGATGACCATGCCGTTGTAGAGATGAGCCTATATGCAATCTTCAACCACAACATACCCTTAAATAAAACCATGCTTAATATGCCCTCCGAAGCATGGAAGCCCTCAATTGTATATCACACAAGTGGCCCTAGAATTACTTAGATTGATTAGAAGGAATAGCAAGCTGTATGTTTCAGAAATTACACATATTTAACTAATGAAAGGTGAATATATTAAACTATATTATATATATCATACATATATTAACACTATATTGACCTGGTGGTTATATATGAGCCGTTTGATGTGGAGACGTTGAGTCCGTGGGGACCGGGAGCTCATCGCATTTTCCAAAACTTATCAGAGCACTTGGACGATACTTTTTCAAATACTGGGACTTGAATGACTCAACGCATAAGCATTGCAATTCAAAGGGACTATGCTGCCAAAGGGCTGGACATGCTGCTAGTAGTGGGCTGGAGCATTTGGACTGCCTGTGAGTCTGCAATGACTTGTAGGTTGTCTAAATACTACTATTGTTGTAGTCTTATATGTAGTTTGTAGTATTTTGGTATTAAAGACATACCGCCATTTAACATAGTAAAGAAATAACAATTGAATATAATATTTATGTATAAGAGAGCCACATAGAAAGTACTCCCAACAAAATGAGGGCCATTTTGTGTTCAAAATTACCCACAAAATCTTCTATATTATATATATATTATCACAAATCGACCCCGAGAACACGAATTTTCCTTCCTATATTTATTTACACTCGGTTATTTTTGCTAAGCCCTGTCAAGAGGGTACAACAACCCTTAACGGGTATTTACAGGCCATAAGTGGGGACCCAATAATAAATAGAAAACGACTTTTGGCAAAATATAAGCTTACGGGAAATCTGACGAAATAAGAGGCTGTAGTGGTCAATTCTGTTTATGTCTGCATCACAAATATATAATACTCGTATTTATTTTTAATTGGGCTATTTTCACTGTGAAGTAAGTATTTTTTTATATCAGGTACTGTTGGGTTTATTTCATACAGCTTGATTTTTAAAACGAACCGTTTCCCGCCAAATGAGCAATATCTCCAACCTATCTATGGTTGAGAGAAGTTTACCGCGCGCCGCGCCGTGATACCGTGGTGGCGCTACTGTCTTCGACATCTTGAGAAGCTTGTGTGTGCGCGGTCTATGCAAAATTAAGAAAATACTGATATATACTTGTTTTGAGACGTGAAAACTATACTAATTCGCTAAACAAGGTGCTAGTGATCCTCAGGAACTTTTATTTCGTCCCGGGACATGCTCCAAGTGAGGCTGTGGATTTTCGGTGAGTTTCGTCCATTATCAAAGCCATTTTTGTTTAACAATTTTCAAAGTTCTTTTAGCTATCGAATCAAACAGGTACCAAAACGGATGCCTATGGGTCATCCGTTGGCAATAGAACCATCTAAAGCTTTCCGCTCAGTGTAGAAACTCAAACCGTGCGTTTAGGCGGATGATGTTACTTTCGGTGGGTGGAAACCTATATTATTACCGTATCAGCTTACTCAGAGATAGACCGCACGCGGCTCTCACTCAGCGCCTAAAGATCTGGCAACTTATATTGCGATCCCCAAGATATCTACCATGGGGATTATGGCAAACTATATAATCTTATAAACTATATATGTTCAATGGCGGACGTCTTCCAGCTATACCTAGATGATGAAGATAATATTGGTATATTCTCACTTTTGGTAGACAAAAAATCAAATGTTCTACCACAGAATAAAACCGCGTTGTTTGAATTTGGATCAGATTGTTTCCAAAGCTTGTCCTGGTTGACCAAACGATATCTTATTGAATGATATCGTTGTGAGAGACGTTATCCGCCATCTGCCTACTCTTGTGGGGTTGGCTGAATACGTCTTCTTTTACTTTAAATTTTCCTGAACTAAACTAATGTTTCTAAATTATTTATATTCACACACGAATTGACATCATAATTATATTTCTAACCTGGACGTTTCGATCATGTTGCACTGACCACTGTTGCAGTTTGTCACTTGTCGAAATGCATCAGTTATAGTCAGAGATCAGTGCTTAATATCAAGTTGATATCGTGTTTGTTCTGTCACAAACACATGAAAAAACACCTAGGTATAGAAGACGAAAAAGTTGTGAACAATTTTGGCTTTGGTCGTGTGGCTACATTGTCTTTTATTTTTTAAGGGGCGAAAGTGGCTTACCTTTGTTTGGGTGTGTGAACCTACTACAGCCGTCCCGTGAGCGATCCTCCGCTGAAGTGGGGCAAGATGGGGTCACGTTAGCATTCAACATCTCGCCTTCTTCGAGAAAGTTAGAGTACTACCAAAGAAACCTCTAAAGCGTCGTTGGTAGTACTCGTAAACTAAGATAGGATAAAGTTCGTTGTGTTGTTCATGACAAAATTAAAATAGATACAGTGGCAATGTAAAATTATGTTTAAATTAAATGCGTTGCAATACCAAAGTAAAATGTGCCCGTTATATTCAAGTAGGTGAATAAGAATTTCCTTGAAGCAATTAACAAGTAATAATTTTAATTTGTCTAAGTACTTAAATAACTTAAGTACTTAAGTACTTGTAATATAGACGTAAAGTATAGAATATATGTGTGTCGTAGGACGTGTGTAAGAGAGTATGTATGAGAGAGTGAGAGGCTGTGCGCGAACAAATTACAAAGATGATCTTTGCTACTTGGTTAATGTGCAATCTACCATAATTCATCACTACATACTGTAAAACAGAGTCACTTCCCGCTGTCTATCCCTATGTATGCTTCGATCTGTAAAACCAAGCATCGGATTTTGATGTTATTTATAATAAAAGCATAATATAATAGAGGAACACTGATAATTTTAGAGGTTTCTAACGTGTTGTCGTAAATAAACACATGTTTTGCGCTTACATTGCTCGCGGGCTGAACCCTACGAGATAAATCAAAATAATGTATTACAGTATTGTACATCTTAAAAAGGTCTACATTAAAGTACACAATGGTATATGTCTATCGCTTAGGGATAACTCACAATAACAATTTTTTATCCTTTACTTTTTACGAGAAATATGGATTATACGAAACAATTTTAAGCAATACAGCATTAATCCTTATCCAATTAAGTACCTTAAATACATTGTGAATATAATATAGATCAAAAGGACCCTTTACAGCATGTAATTTAAATGAATATTTTCGAAAATATTACAGATTATTTAGTATCATCATTGAACTCATGTGAAGCCGGGGTGCGTCGCTAGTACTTAATATATATGTACTCATTTATCTAATGGCAGACACACCCTATTAACAAATTGACATGCTTTACTTCTTCAGCTAATATTTGTTCTTTTCTACATTTTGTCACAGATTTTATACATCGTCATTTTAGTCATGTGAAATGGTTGGTTTTACTGTTCGTTTATATTTGCTCCACGTCCCTAAATATTTGTCAATGCGATGAAATAATATGTATAAATTATTTTAGCAGCAGATACTCCAATGCACATTAATGTTGCTATCAATGAATAAATAGTGAAAATTGCAACACCAATTTAATTATTGGAATGGCTAATTATGATGTCACAGAATTGAAAATGAATAGAATAGATTTAAATTATTAATTATTTAATGTATGCGATTGTTTTATACGCTGGTATATTATATTGTATTCGGTGACATCTCGTTTTGTTAACTATTGCCTGAAAAACCGGTCTCTTTTTATGAATACCATACATTTTACATTGGGTTAGTATTATAATAATTGAAAAACACAATTTGCTTTAAATTGTGTTCGAGTCCCCATGGAAGACATCTTATGAGTTAGATATAATTTCTACAACGTCGTCTGCCACGCGTCAATACTCTTAAAATAAAGCTAAGTCATAATAGTTATATAAACATGTTATTTTCATAATCAGTACTAATATTATAAATGCGAAAGTAACTCTGCCTGTCTGTCTGTTACGCTTTCACGCCAAAACTACTGGACCGATTTGAATGAAATTCGGTATGGAAATAGTTTGAGACCCGGGAAAAAACATAGGATAGTTTTTATCCAACTACGCAAAAAAAGGTTAATGTTTTTGCTCGATACGGTTATCGAGCAAAAACATTAACCTTTTTTTGTCGGTACATACGCGCGGGCGGAGCCGCGCCCGGAAAGCTAGTTTAAAATAATTGATTATTGATTGTAACACAAAAACACAGATTTTATTTATATTTTCATTTATTTATTTAGAGAGATTTATTTACTAAGGATTACTCATAATCTCTTAACTGGTTTCAACTACATCATCAATGTAGAGAAAGCCAATTTTAAATACGCATTGTTAGGGATAAGTCAAATACTACTAGTCAGATCTAAATAAAATTTAAATAGGACCACGAGACAAGCAACAGTTTTCAAAAATAAAAAAAAACGTCAATGTATGTGGTACACCTGCAAAGAGTTGTGAGGCAGCACTCACAAAAAAACAACCAAATTGAGAACCTCCTTTTCTTTGAAGCCGGGTAATAAAGACTATACTATATCTATTTATACAATAAGTTGTAACTATTGTGGCACCACTAATCTTCTTGAAAAATACTAAAGCAGAAAATAACCTGGGACAAAAGAAATTAATTTAATCACGTATTATAATTTAATAGAAATTTAGGGAATCGGGGATGAATGGAAATTTTCCATAAAAGCGCGAGTGTGACGACAATGGCAGAAGGAGTGGAACAAAGGCGGTATAATTGGGAACACTCTTAATTAAAACAATGCATAGAAGCCGTTGAAATGTGAAATTAACTTTGGAATATTTTTGTGGTAAACTGGCTTTTGTCCACAATATTTTCTGTGTAAGATAGAAATATTTATTACATAAAAACCACATAGTACATTTTTCCCCCCGTGTGGTGCCGGGTTAGAATTGCACCTCCCCATTTCTTCCCGTGTGGGTGTCGTAAAAGTCGACTAAGGGATAAATACTAGAAGGTGGGCAGCGGCGCCTTCTTAAGAAGTATGCCATCTTGCAGTGCGATTCCCAAGCAAAGGATTATGGCAAATACCCCCTACATAGGAGAGGCGGTGTGACGATCCGGTTGATACAGTACAGTACATTTACAAACTATACGTTCTTTTCAATATTGTAATTTTTATAGTGATCTAGTTAATATTGCAGTACAGTTATTTAGGTACATTGATTTTTGAAGCGCTCGTAGCCAAGTTTGCTTAGCCATTCTGAATTGATCAGCAAAGTTAAGCAACGTCCGCCGCGGTCATGAGTTGGATGGGTGACCGCTGGTGACATTACTACTGAGCGCTTCCGTGCTTCGGAGGGAACGTTAAGCCGTCGGTCCCGGTTGTTGTCTTAGGATAGCAGTCGTTACAGCATGGTGGTAGGGCACTTTGCAAATGCACGCCTGGCTAGCTACCACCCTCAAGTAGAAAATCTGTCGCCAAGCACCTAATGGTGTGTTCCGGCAGCTGTCCTTGAGAGACAGTAATTCTAGGTTAGCCTGAACAACATCTTCGACCACATCATCACTTACCATCAGGTGAGATAGTGGTCAAAGGCTAACCTATCAGGCATAAAAAAAAAAATTGATACCTGTGTTACAGCTGTCAATGTCTTCTTCCAGTGCAGTAACAGTCTCAGCTCAGCAGTTTCTAAATTTGCACATACAAACATGTTTTTGAATAAACACAACATCCATCACGTCATAAATCTTGTTACTGTAGTAATCAAAAAAAAAAAAAATTTTAGTAAAATGAAGGGTATGTAGACAAGTTAACAACAGCTTCAGTAAACTGCTTAAGCTTATCAATGCTCCGATCGTCCCACTAAGACAGATACGAAATCGTTAAATATCTTATAAAACAGGTAATTTATATTCACAAATTATTATTTATTATATGTAATATAATAATAATTTAGTAATAAAACAACTTTAAACGGTTTAATTCGCGTAATTATTTTTATCCCGACGTTTTAAACACTTAGGCTGTGATCGTGGTCACGGGGTGACTATGTGAGATAATAATTTGTAAAATGATTTTCGTTCAGCTCGCGATAGTACTTGTAATCATAGTTAGAAATGTAGAAGGGTAGCGACATCATTCCGAGAGTTATGTTTTTGAAAAAGCACTTCTTTCGATCAGATGAAGTCTAGTAGTCTGGTTGATGGCCGCGCACTGTCCCCTATGACGGTTAATGTAATATAATTGGAGCACGAAATATCAGCTAGAAATAGCGTGCGCAGGTGGCCGAGTGGTTTAGGCATCCGGCGCAAAATCGGAGGACGCGGCTTCGATTCCCGCCCGGGGTATTTAATTTTGTGCTCCAAAAGTTTGTAAAACAGGTTATACATGAACATATTGATAATAAAGACACTTATAGAAATTGTAGACCCAAGAGGAAAGAGTGACTTTTAAACGAACTATTATACCTTGTTCAAGTTATTCATCTAATATACCAGCTTTCTAGGGTTTTAGTGAATAATTAAACCATATTGAGGTTTAATTTTGATCAATTAATTTTTTGGCTATTTTAAGTCTTGTATCTTTCAATAATTTCAAAAATAATAACGTAATAACTACATACTGTAATTATTTTTTGTCTATTTTCAGTCTTGTATCAAACGAAACTAATAATTAAAAAAATAATAACGTAATAACTACTGTAACGAAAAAATTACAAGTTGGTATAATTGAAATAGATTAAGCTACTTAAATGTGGTTCCAATAGCGACATGAGTCGAACAACAACAGGGTAATTTGGAACAACTATAACTACTGAAATGTATAGAAACTTTGATATTATAAAAGTAGTTTTATTTTTTGAGGGTAATTTGATGAGTAAGTGATAAATTACTTTGGACGACGACCTCTATCTAATGTACTTTTTTAAACTATTTCTGTGCCTATCTTGTCCCCACTGGTAAACGCTCAAAGCGTAGCTTGCTAAGTTGTTTTTAACTGATAAACTAAATTAAGCAACATCCTGTACGATGGGTGACCGGTAGTGGCAATATTTAGCTGCAAAAAAGCTGGGTGTTCTCAGAAAAGTGCGGCGGTATTTCACATCAGGACAGCTTCTAAACCTCTATCAAGCTCAAGTCCGGTCTTGTATGGAATACTGCAGCCATCTCTGGGATGGTTCGGCTAAATACCAGCTCGAAGCCTTGGACTCCATAGATAATCGAGCAAAGAAGCTCATTGGTGACGATGCGTTGGTGGAGGCTAGACTCCATAGCCTCGAGCACAGACGCAAAGTTGCCAGTTTATCGGTGTTTTACAGGCTTCACTTCGGAGAATGTGCGATCGAGTTACATAACCTCATTCCCTCTTCTCCTTTCTTTCATCGGACGACAAGACGCACTGGAACACGGCATCCATATATGGTCGATATTCCGAAAATACGCACAAAGCGTTTTAAATCAAGCTTTATAATGCGTACGGCCGAAATATGGAACACCCTACCAGCGTCTCTATTTCCCGATAGATATAATCTGGAAGTCTTGAAGAACAGAGTAAATAGGTATCTGCTAGGCAAGCATGTTCCACCTTTGACTGCGTCGTCACTTTCCATCAGGTGAGGCAGCGGTCAAATGCTTGCTTATCTATTATAAAAAAAAAAAAAAAAAAATTGTCATTATTGTTTGACGCTTCAGAGGGTACGTTAAACAGTGTGTCTCGGTAGTTTTCTTTGATATAGGATGGTGATGGCAATCGTTACGGCATGTTGGTAGGATATTTTGTGAATTCCCGCCTGGCTATCACCTTCAAGTAGAATATCTGTCGCCACGCACCAAACAGTGTGTTCCGGCTGCAGTCCTTGAGAACCATAAAAATTACAGGCACATGAGACTTAACAACTGTATGTCTCAGTGTGACGGGCGCAGTGCAATTCGACATATGACGAATGCATCTGTTATAGGCACAGGTTAATCCGCTTAACATCAGGTGGGCTTCGTGCTTGTTCCATCATAATCGCATAAATATATATATATAACATTAGAACATTGCAATAATATATTGTCAAATAAAAGTAAAGATTTTTTTCTGTACTAAATCTGTTACGCATTTCGTACGCATAAAAATGATACGAACCTTTCATTAGTAAATCTTGACCAATATAATTTTCAACCAGCCACTTTTGTAGCTCCCTGTAAAATATGTTGATATCTTTGACTAAGGCCTAGTTTCACCATACTCTGTTATTTATTTGACGCCTTGTTAATCCTTTTAACGGACTGTTAACTGAACCGAGTGTCCCACCAACTGTTAATGGATGATTAATTCAGTTAACTTCATAGAACGTAGACTGATTTAACAGCTCTGTTATTTTTAAAGACCCATTAGCTAATGCCTGATTTAGCGTAAACAAACATGGTATGGTGAAATTAGGCCTAAGTGACTTCGAAAGGTTGAATGCAAAGACTATGATGAATTAAATATGTATTTTTCTTTTGTTTCAGATTGGAAATCTCAAGAATTACTACTTATTGTCACATCCGCATGTTAGTAAAAGATCACCAAACGCCAGCATCGACTACGTGACCAGACTCAAAAATGACCCACAGGTAAGTGACTTATCAGTGAACTTTAAGCTACTAGTAATTAAGCATTATGAAGTCACCCTTTTTCATCGCATAATTTTGAAGCACTCGTAGTTAAGTTAGCTTAACTGTCCTTAATCGATTAGCTAAGTTAAGCAACGCCCGCTGCGGTCAGGAGTTGGATGGATCATCGTTAGTGACATTATTACTACGGTTCTTTCTTCATGTGTTACTACTGAGCGCTTCCGTGCTTCGGAAGCATATTAAGCTGTCAATCCCTGTTGATGTCTTACGGCAGTCCTTACAATGTGGTGGAAGGGCATTTTGCGAATGCCCGCCTGGCTAGCTACCACCTTCAAGTAGAAATCTTTCGCCGAGCATCTAACCGTGTGTTCCGGCAGCTGTCCTTGAGAGCTAGTACGATATTTGAATTCAAATCAATCTCCACAGCTCACTTTTACGTTTTAAGACATTCCAACCTGAACTTTTTGAGGAATGGTACTCAATAATAACAATTTTTAATTTTTTTTTAATTTTAAGAAAACATTGAATTATTATTTTAATAAAACACTTAAAATTTTTAATATATATCTAGTGATAATTCCGCCTAATTTTCCTGTTAGTCAAGATCTCTTGAGGATGCTTCGTGTAGAATCGAGGGGCGTCGAAAATTCTTCCGGTTTGGCCGCATGACGTTTGTAACGTCACCTCGGTTTAACAGGAAAATTCGGCGGAATTGTCACTGAATATATTTTTATATTTTTTAAGTGTTTCATTAAAATATTAATTCAATGTTTTCTTAAAATATTTGTTACTAGCTTTCCGGGCGCGGCTCCGCCCGCGCGTATGTCGGTTATCGCGCGAAAACATTAACCTCTTTTTGCGCAGTCGGATAAAAACTATCCTATGTTTTTTCCCGGGTCTCAAACTATCTCCATACAAAATTTCATTCAAATCGGTCCAGTAGTTTTGGTGTGAAAGCGTAACAGACAGACAGACAGAGTTACTTTCACATTTATAATATTAGTACTGATTATTAAATATGGATTTCCGCAAAGTAACGCCTGAATCTATTAATTATTGTGTGGAACTCATTACCTAATGTTTTAAAAATCATTTCAATTAGTTTATATTCTAAAAGGTTCTAAAATCTTTAAAAATTATTGAATTAAATTATCTCTTTTAATAAAATGTATAATTGTTTATTTATTTATTATCTAGCAAAGACGACGCACCATAAATTGTACGTTACTTTGCCATCTTACTAGACCAATAACTGGAGTATACGATTTCAGAAACACTTTACTGTCCGTTTTTGTAGCACCAGTTACATTTATTTACTTAAAGTTTTGGTAATTTGTTGGGTGTTTCTTGGAAACAACTTCAGTTAGAGATCCAAAATAAATACTATGACAAGGTAAATTAAGTTTTTTATCCAGTGATAAGCCAACATCGCCACTTATCTTACTTTTTAAGATATATTACAAAACTTCTAACGTATTCACGATTATTACAGATGTAAACAAAAATTGCACTTCTATCTGAACGTTTTAAATATATTGCAGTGACTGTTCATGGGAAGACTTATTTGATGTAGATAGAAAATTCAATATTTGTTTAATATTTATTAAAACCGTTTATTTGTTTAAAAAAATTCTACTACCTAAGATTTTATTTATTCATGATGTTTCATATTTTTTTTATTGCTGATATGTTAGCTATTCACAATCACATTTCATGATCGTAAGTGATGATGCGCTCCAACGTGGTAAATGGACTTAACCTAAAATATGCTCTGAAAGACAGCTACCTGAATACACCGTTGGGTGTTTGGCGACAGATTTTTGCATTCTCAGTGAATGCCACAAGCGGTCACCCGCTATAATGAATGTAGTGAACACTGCTTAGTTGATCGGTTAAGAACCACTAGGCATTCTATTCTAAGAGCGCTTCAAAAATACCCGCGAAATTTGCTGGTACTTATGTTTTGTATTGGCTATGGGTTTTAAGTAATATGACGACAGGATCCCAGGCAGTGCCTATTGTTGTACAACTTGCCATCTTCTTTATGGAAATTTTGGTTCAATTACAACAGACTTGAGTAAAACCTATAGATTGAACCTGATTATGCTGTCAAGGATTTGTGTATACATCAAATGAGAGCCAGTAATTATAAGTTAGCCTGAACAACATCTTCAAGCACATTATCACTTACTATTATGTGAGATAGTGATCAAAGGCTTACCTATCAAGCATACAAAAAAAAAACGTAGTGGTTGGGTTCAAGCACCTGTTTCTTATATCACACCCATGTGTTCTTTTGAACGAAAAATTACGCGCCCCTTTATATGCCAAATCTACGACAAAACGTTTATATTGAAGTTTATATACCTACAATAATTCTAAATTTTAACCGATAGAGCGCTATACAGGGTCTTTGGTGGAGGTGTGGTACGTGTAGGTGGACCTAGTTGTAAAATACAAATTGAAGTAGAAATCCCTAAGAGTTACATTTTTTTTTTGTAATTTTCTAATATTCTTTTGAAATGTGAAATTTTTTTATGTATATGTTTTCGATTGAACTTTTTATTTGATTTTACTCCCAGATGTATCCTTGATCTATCGAAGGCATTTTTAATCCAATATAATTAGTAAATAATTCGTTATGGGCTCTCAAATTTAAGGTTATATAACCAAATTTCACTAGCAGAAACTCGTCGGAAATAGGACAAAAAATTAATATTCTCAAACTATTACCGAAATTTTCTAGTCGGAAAAGCCCAATTTGATGAAAATAATTTCAATCAAATCAATCATTCAACTCAACTGTGCAAATTGAGTTGAATTTCTTGATCTATTGCCTGAGAGAGTTTTCTCTGCGGTCGTTGCTACATCAGATAGCTAATTCATCAATCTCTTTGTGGAAACTGACAAAATCTTATCTTGTAGAACCTCTTAAAATTGCGTTGTTTTTCGTTACATAAATACAATACAATAGCTATCCATTCCAAACCAATTTACATATTAAAAACCCTTACAAAATGGTGTTACGATGGGCGGTCTTTTCGCTTTAAAAATGATTTCTTCCAGACAATCTTTGGATGGTCAGAATCCGAAATAGGGATTAGGCAGTTTGTGCAACTTTAAATCATATACAAAACTTTTACTAGTAATAGTACTTACTTAAAATAAAAAATGGCCCAAGTGCGAGTCGCCTTTTTTTGTTTCAACGGGTGCGAGTCCGACTCGCACTTGACAAACTTTTTGTATTTGTTGTTATAGCGGCAATAGAAATACATCATCTGTGAAAATTTCAACTGTCTAGCTATCACTGCTCTTGAGATACAGCCTGGTGACAGACGGTCGGACGGACAGCGAAGTCTCCGTAATAGGGTCCCGGGTACGGAACCCTTAAAACTATAATACAAATCCTTACACGTAAATATCAATAAAATACACTAATACATACATATAGATAATATATATTAACATATACACACATACATACATAATAACATATACACATATTGTTATATATGATATATATAAATTGTACTAAGTAAAATAATGTCTTTGAATCCTTCGTTTATTTTACAGTTGATTGTTACAAGGAAAGGGATTCGAACTATTGACCAACCATCTTGGGCTAAATAGGTCTTTCAGAATCACATCATGAAGCAATGATGGCCGAGCGGTATTAGCTATGGACTGCTCAGTCGTAGGTCCATGGTTCGACCCCATGGACGGATTGGCATGGTGGAAGGCATTTTGTGAATGCGTACGTGTCTAAGATTAAACATTATTATACCTTGATGATTGGTTCGTCTATTCAAGCGCCCTAAGGCTTGAATAGACGAACCAATCATCAAGGTATAATAATGTTTAATCTTAGACACGTACGCATTCACAAAATTCCTTCCACCATGCCAATTTCAAAAAAATGCTCTATTTCAGAATGTTCAAGTAAGTTCTAGTTATACTACCCAGAACATATTTCTCAAACAAAACACTATCTTTGCGTTTCACAGTCATCGATTTAGCCTATCCATCGGTTAAAGCTTGAAACGCGCTGCATGTCTACTGCCATTTTTATCATTCTGTTATTTTGTGTGTTGGTTAGCAACCCGAAACATTATTTGGACATTCTGAAACGAGGCCTTATTAAAACAAACATACTCGTACCTACTACTTACTACATGCGCTAAAATTATCCAGTTGTCACTGATTTTTAATCGACTTCCAAAAAAGGAGAAAGTACTCAATTCGAATGTTTTTTTTTATGTTTATGTCTGATACCTCCAAACTTTCGACTGAGTGAATCTATTTTGATCATACTTTTTTTAATTGAGAGCTGGTGCTTCCCGTGTGGATTCATTTAAATTTCATCAAAATCACTCAAGCCGTTACACAATAACTGTATAGTGTTTTTCTATCTTGATGATGTAGTCATTGACAGTGAATAATAATAGATCCCGTAAGTAGGATGGGTCACGATAATTTTTTTTTACAAAAAAATGAAACCACCTTCAACACTCAAAAGTTTGAAATTACTTGTCGAGGTCGGTACCATGCTCACAATATTATGATAATAGGTACTTTTGAACTATCATGGTACCGCCTTCAACAAATTATTTCAAACTTTTGAGTGTTGAAATCGGTTTAATTTTTTTGTAATTTTTTTTTACTTCACCCACTTTTTTTATGTCACTATATATAACACTAATGAAAATTGTAACAATCACTCGCCACAGCGTTCTTTTGAAATTACGCTAAGATCAAAAAGCCAGGCGTAAGCAAAATATTTTTAACATCCCAAACCAGAAACTTGATTTTCTTTGTAAGCTTGAAAAAACAGGTATTATCATTAATTTTTAAGGTTATCTTTGTATTTTTTGCCGCGCTAAGAAAGTTTCGCAAAGTTTCTAAGGTGATTCGCTATACAACCTTTTACAGAGTGCCCGAATTTTTATAATTAAAAAAGTTCATTAATCTCTTGTCTTGTTCTTAGAATGAGCAAGAGCTGAGACTTAGTATTTCTTTTTTAATAATTAATAGCAACTTTATAAACTTATAGACTGGCAAAATTTTACCAGGGCTAGTTATTGACTTTGATTGGATTTGAATTAATGAAAATGTATTTTTAATAAGTAAAAATATTTAAGTTTAATCTCAAAGTACAACAGAGTATTTTAATTTAAGTTTTTCGTCATAAATATGTCTTTTAAATAGACTATTTGTCTATTAACGATAAAACAGCGCTTGTAGCGAAGTTTGCTTAGCCATTCTGAATCGATCAGCAAAGTTAAGCAACGTCCGCCGCGGTCAGGAGTTGAATGGGTGACCGCTGGTGACATTACTACTGAGCGCTTCCGTGCTTTGGAGGGCACGTTAAGCCGTCGGTCCCGGTTGTTGTCTTAGGATGGCAGTCGTTATAGCATGGTGGTAGGGCACTTAGCAAATGCCCCCCTGGCTAGCTACCACCCTCAAGTTGAAAATCTGTCGCCAAGCACCTAACGGTGTGTTCCGGCAGCTGTCCTTGAGAGCCAGTAATTCTAGGTTAGCCTGTACAACATCTTCGACCACATCATCACACTTAACATCAGGTGAGATAGTGGTCAAAGGCTAACCTATCATGCATAAAAAAAAAAAAAAAAACAAGAACACAAAACGCAAATTAAAATGCGTCTTACGTACTTTTTTGTATTGATATGATGTTATTTAATTTTCGGAAAATCGCAGTAAAATTGATTGAATCGAAGGAAAATTGTGATGCAGAGCATGCGTTACGGCAAAATAAAATATAAAATAATGATTGAGTTTATTACGGTACATGATACAGCACCTCTTACCTTGAAATAATGGTTCGTCGATTTGGCTTGCATTTCGCCTTTTCGAATTCTATCATCAAAACGTTAATCTAAGTTAATCACTCCTTGATGCCTAAACGTTAATGTAAGATAAAAATTGTCAAAATATGCAGCACCCTGCTTAAATACCAACTCCAGTCTCTCGATACTATTCAGCATCCATCGGTCCGAATTGTCGACGATCCCGAGCTCTCTGACCGACTTGAACCACTGAGCCTCCGTAGAGACATCGGTTCGCTCTGTATATTCTACAGGCTCTACAAGGGGAATGCTCTCAAGAGCTTTTTGATCTTATACTGTCATACCGATTCTATCATCGTACCTCGCGTCACCAGTTAAAAGCTCATTCACACATAATCGAGTCCTGGAAATCGCACACAGCTCGATTTACTCGTTCTTTCTTACCGCATACTTGCAAAATATGGAATAAATTTCTATATTATGTTTTTTCTCAGAGCTACAGTATGGTTTCCTTCAAAAAGAGTCTTAAATGAGTCTTACAGGGTCGGCAACGCATTGTTAACGCCCCTGGTGTTGCAAATGTCCATAGGCGACCGCTCAATATCAGGTGGGCCATCTGCTTGTTTGCGCATAACATAAAATAAAAACGTCCTTGATACCCATATTATGTGCAGAAAACACACTCAGAACACGTAGGATATACGTAGAAACTACTCTGTAGCATTAATCTTGCTTGTTGCTTAGTGCTTACATTCGCCACACGGTCTAATGAGTACTTATTTTTTGTTATTTGTGTGTGTAGAAGCTACCAGTATCAAAGTAATAATGGCACAGTAGTAATGACAATTAAGTACTATACAGGGGGTTGGTGATGGGAATGCTCGTCTGCTTAGCTGTTATACTAATAGGAATAGGCTGATAATGAGAGCCAATGTCCGATCTAGGTTGAACCTGCTTAAAGTTTACGACTGCCAAGGAGAGAGATATGAGCAAAAGATAGCCTATCAGCAATAAAAAAAAGTTGAAAATTAATGAAATACGTAAGGTTATGTAAAAGCAAATTAAGAAATGTAGATTTTCCAGCAGAATTTCAACAATGTTGTGGAAAAATTTGTAAAGTCATTAATCACAAAAATATTATTGACAATTTGTATGATCACATTATTGACATATTAAGAAATGCTGCTACAGATAGTTTCATTAAGCCAAACTCAATTAAGAAGAAAGTTGTAGGTTGGGTTTCAGAATTGGGTAATATAAATGGTAAACCCAAAAACGGTCTGATTTTTGATACAATGGTATCTACTAGGAATAATTTTAAGCAGAGATTGAAGTGGTGTCATGATCATGCTCAACAAATTAAAATGGATATTTTAGCGGATCACAAGGCTAAGAAAAAGTTTTGCAATTTCTGGAAAGAAGTTAATAAACTGAACCCGAAGTCAAGTCGGCCGGCCTGTGTCGGAGCTGCACATGTTCACTGCTAAAGAAACAGCGGCAGTGGTAGGGAATATGACGAGGGGAAAATCCCCTGGTCATGATTCTCTTAGCATTGAGCATTTGCAGCATGCAGGGGTTCTTTTGCCTCGAGTGCTCGCTTTACTATTTAATGTATGTATAGGCCATTCATACTTGCCTAAAAATATGACAAAGACCGTGGTAGTGCCCTTAATCAAGAACAAGACGGGTGATGTTTCTGATCTTAAGAATTACAGGCCAATTTCACTGGCAACGATTGTGGCAAAAGTGTTGGACAGTCTGCTTGACAAACAACTTTTTTTTTTTATTGCTGATAGGTAAGCCTTTGACCACAATCTCACCTGATGGTAAGTGATGATGTGGTCGAAGGTGTTAACAGACTTAACCTAGAATGACTGGCTCTCAAGGACAGCTGCCGGAACACACTGTTAGGTGCTTGGCGACAGATTTTCTGCTTGAGGGTGGTCGCTAGCCAGGCGGGCATTCGCAAAAATGCCCTTCCACCATGCGGCCAAGCTCAAGCCCGCGGCGGGATTTGAACCATGGACCTGCTGCGCGGCAGTCCATACCCAAAGCCACTGAGCTAGCATTGCTTCAAAACTTAATAAGCATATTACTCTGCATGATGCCCAGTTCGGCTTCAGGTCTGGACTTTCCACTGAATCTGCAGTTCTTTGTCTCAAGCAAACTGTCCGATACTACACGGACAGAAAAACGCCGGTGTATGCATGTTTCTTGGATCTCTCGAGGGCGTTTGATTTAGTGTCTCACAACCAACTCTGGAAAAAGCTTTATGAGGATACAAATTTACCCGCAGAATTAATTGAATTGTTTAAACATTGGTACAGTCATCAGAGTAATGTAGTTAGGTGGGCAGACGCACTATCAGATCCGTATGGGTTGGAATGTCGGGTTAGGCAGGGGGGGCTAACATCACCCAAGCTTTTCAATCTATATGTGAATCGTCTGCTTGAGGAGCTCAGCAACGCCATGGTGGGTTGCTCTATAGATGGGAAGATTATTAACAACATTAGCTATGCCGATCACATGGTGTTGTTGAGCCCTTCACGATTAGTGCTCTGCGCAGGTTGGTAAGCATTTGCGAGTGTTATGTGGAGGCTCATGGCCTCAAGTACAACGCCACAAAAAGCGAGTTGATGGCTTTCAAATCGGGCACCAAATAATACCCATGCATTCCAGATATTAAGTTAGCCAGCACTCCGCTCAAAATGGTCTCAAACTTTAAGTACTTGGGGCACTGGGTCACAGATACACTCAATGATGACATGGACATTGAAAGGGAGCGTAGGGCGCTCGCAGTGAGGAGTAACATGTTCATCCGTAGGTTTGCGAGGTGCTCAAGAGACGTGAAACTGACACTCTTCAGAGCTTATTGTCAATCATTTTACACCTGTAGCCTGTGGTTTAACTGTACTCAAAAAGCTTTTAGCGCCCTACGCATCCAATATAATAACGCGTTCAGGATGCTGCTGAAGCTGCCGCGTTTCTGCAGCGCGTCAGGAATGTTTGCTGAGGCGCGTATCGATGGTTTCACAGCTATCATGCGTAGGAGTGTGGCATCTCTGACGCGGCGGGTGCGCGACAGCGATAACAGCTATCTTAAAGTAGTAGCAGATAGGGATGATGGTGTTTTAGTTACACATTTAATAAAAATGCATGTGCTGCCATTCCAACGATGTGCAAAGTAAATAAGTATTTTAAATTTTGCGACTCTATGTAAGTATATTTAAATTCTAAACTTAATTATTTGACATATATGAATGTAAAGTTAGTAAGGAAAACCAATACCTGCAGTGTTGAATTTTTCGAATATTGGATGATGAAAATATCGTGAATATTGGGTATGCTTTAAAGTAGATACATCGTCACAGACTAGATCGACATTTATAAAAAACTGAATATACTTCGGGACAATAAGTCCAACTAACGTTAACGTAGCGGTACGTTGTGTTATTAAGTAAGGAAATCAAATATTCACGGTGTAGACTTTGACTTTTTGGAAAGTAAATGGTAGAAAAAATCGTTACTTAATACGTTAATTAAATCGAATGTTAAATTAATGGTCTGGTCCGACATTCATATATACTTTAAAATATTAACAACTAGCTTTCCGGGCGCGGCTCCGCCCGCGCGTATGTCGGTTATCGCGCGAAAACATTAACATCTTTTTGCGCAGTCGGATAAAAAGTATCCTATGTTTTTTCCCGGGTCTCAAACTATCTCCATACCAAATTTCATTCAAATCGGTCCAGTAGTTTTGGCGTGAAAGCGTAACAGACAGACAGACAGACAGACAGACAGACAGACAGAGTTACTTTCGCATTTATAATATTAGTACTGATTCGTGGGCACACTTCGTCCAGCTAATAAAAGTAAAGGTATCGATACGTTAAGTAAGAAAGGAAACCGTATAAGCACAGTGGAGACTTTTTGGAAATTGTAGGTAAAAAAGAACCGTTAATATTGCATCAACTGTAAAATTAATGCATTGGTTCAACATTCATATGCATCTAAATATAATTAACTGTCCCTTGTGACAAGTAGTCCTACTAACCTAAGGTTAACTTAACGAAACGTTAAGTAATAAAGGATATTAAATTGTTAAGGCGTAGACTTTTTTAGAAAATTTATGATGAAAATACTATGAACATTGGATCAACTGTAAAATTGATTCATTGTCACAAAAAAGCATTTACATTTAAAAATAACTACTATTCCTGGCCAATATCCATCAGTTATCAAATTATTCATTGGATTATTCTCTAAAATATCATTTATCAAATACTCGACTTAAGCGGATTTAGAATAATTGATTCAGCTCCTCAATAATGTAACATCCTCAAAGGATCCTTTACTTAATCTTCCGGAGTTAACTTGACGATTAAAATAGCTTTTTGATAAGTGGCTTTGAAGATAAATGGAGTTATCATAAATTGGATATTTGAAGGAGCTGTTGAAATATTGCGGAAAGTTGTAGGTTAAGTTCTTGTGTAATTTTGAACGTAATATTTGAAGTGCAGATATGTCTATATACTATATCTACGTACAAGCATATTCCCTCCTTAAAGGCCGGCAACGCATCCTCGAGACCTCTGGTGTTGCGGATGTTTGTGGGCGACGGTGATCACTTACCATCAGGTGAGCTGCCTGCTCGTTTGCCCTCCTATCCCATAAAAAACAAAAATACAACCACGGAATAAAAAGGACCAGAAGATGCACTCTTTAAAACCATTCCAATAAATAAGCAACTCTAGCGAAAAAGCAATAAAGTGAACTTCAGCTTGCGAAGCTCGGAGTACATATTTATATTCAGCTATAAGGCGTCTCTCTTTCTGTCCCATAGCCACGCTTTATTACGCCGATTTACCTGTAGGTTTTTACCTAGAGCGTTGAGTGAGCCAGCCTTGGTATAGGTCCGTGGTCTATACAGGTCTAGACTATTACAGGTCCGTGGTTCAAATACTTAATGCCTTTAGCTCGCCGTAGGATGTTAGAATATTTTGCAAAAAACATTTCTCACCCTCAAGTAGACAATCAATCGCCAAGCACCTATTCGGAGCAGTTTTTCTGCCTGCTGTCCTTGACAGCGAATGTTTGTTTTAGATTAAGCCTTTTTACAATTCTTACAATTGCCTACAAGTAAGACCATGGTTAAAAGCTATCCGATCAGCTGCTAAAACCTATTTTAAACTTTGTAGCTATACCTACTAAGTTTAAAATTGAAAAATGATTGAGGTATTTATATAATTCTCATATTTCTTACTTTTAATTCTCGACCACTTTTCTATAGTCGTAAAATGGGTAAAGACTTTTACGAGGATTTAGTTTTATAACTTGGAATATAGTTTTATAGATTCAGCGAATTAATTTTATAGTCGTGAATGACTTTTGTTGAATAAAACTCAACAGGAATTCTGATATAAATATGATGATCGCTAATAATGGTGACATTCTGGGATTGCTGACAACTGGTTGGAGCTAAAGCATTTTGACTGTGTGTTGGCCTATGCCATTTTGTGACGAACTCCACTGCTCCTGTTACCCTGAGATATACAGTTCATAAATCTAATATGCCTGTAATTTTACTGGCTCTCCGGAACATACTGAGTGAGTGAGGTGAGGTAATTGAGGGTGGTAGCTAGCCGGAAGAGCATTTCAAAAATGTCCTTTCACCATACGGTGAAGCTCAAGCTGTCGGCGGAGACCTTACAATAGACCTGTGGCACGGCAGTTCATATATATTTCTGCTAGCATATATATATTAGGCTTAGGGATAAACATGCAAAATTTTACGAAATTGGAACATTTGGTATTCAAAGTATGACGAAACGACATTTGTATAGAAAGCACTTTGAAGACTTAGCCCTTAAGTTTATGACAAATGAGTATAATCGTTACGGCACTCGCGCACTCTTAAACATTACTATTTGTTCGTAACAGTTCCGACTATGCTAGTTCGATAGATCAAATTGATAATTATTTATTGTGTTCACTTACATGTTTTGTTTGTTTTCACTAGATTATTCACCGGTTTCTGGATCTTATGATAAAACTTTTTGAATACAACACAAGAATATCAACCATATTTTAAGACCTGTTACGTGCAATATTCCCCTTCGAGATGCAGGTGCTCTAAGCACCTGCGTCTGCGAGCTCCCAACGGGCACTGAATTTAAATATGTGTGAAACTCACGAGAATTTCATATAAAAAATCACGATATTTGTTTAAATTACGTAGGTGGCAGACGATAGGTTGGCAGAGGCGGAATCGTCCAAGTATTTTTGTCCTTTAGTAATCACAAACTGTATACTTTCGACCACCTATCATCACTTACCATACATGAAATACATAAAAGAGAAAATTAAATCAATAGCGAATAAAAATCTAATAACGAAATGCTTGCGAGCGGAACTTCAATTCAATGTACTTGAATACTGAAGTTATGTGTGCGCTGTGTAGCTATTCAAACTTTTCAATTCCGTTGTTTCATTCCACATAAGGCAGGGAAAAGCTTATTGCAATTCTGTATTGTGATGATAAGTCGTGTAATTATGACTCTCGAATCGGGGCATTGTTTCGGTGGCACGCTGTTTATAATTCTTTGGCGACATATTTCTCGTAAGCCTGTACGTAGAAGATACTTGTACGTTCTATTTTGAATACAAAACTTTTATGTAAACAGTAACAGGTCGCATGATAACATATCTGTGATCCTCAGACATAGATTTTTCATGATAACATAAAATTTAAGTTTTAAAAAACACTTCAAAATATAAGACTCTCATAGTCCGTAAAATTCACCATAAAATATAATCACGTGTACCGTTTAAGTCTGTACTCTGAGCCTCAAGACACAGGCCTTTGCCCAGTTTCGGTCTTAATGTTAACAAGTGTTCCTAATATTATTAGCCAACCTTACTGTGAATTATGTGACAAAAAGTATTATTATATTAGTAATATAATAAGAAAAATAATAAATAATCTTCATTTGCCAAAAGACTTACAAGTTATTTCACAATTACAAATAGTAATGAATAGGAGGATAATTTTATACCTTAAACCATTAATCTATGGTACGCCTTTTCTATCATAATATATTCAACCTAGACGCAGAGGTTAAATTTGATGAAGTTTGAACACTGGTGTTAAAAATATGACAAAGCTGCGTTTGTATGAAAAGCGCAACGTGCACTCTAGCCTTAGTTGAACACATGGTTAAGCTAGTTCGCTGCAAATCGATACCGCATCGAGAAGTATGCATTGTAGTTTATGAAATCCCATGCAAAGAATATTGTTTGGCTAGAGTTGGGGTGATGTCGATACGGTGCCAGGATAAGTTTGCGCCAACCAATATTCCCCAAAGTCAAAGACAAAGTCAAAATTATTTATTTAATTAAGGCACCTACAACGCTCTTATTAAGATCAATTACAAGTTTTAATATTGAAATATTCTACATTGTACTGCCACGTTCAGCAAAAAAAGTATGGAACCACGCGAGAAGAATGGGCAAGAAACTAGGGGCCATTCTTTTAAACGTATTTTAACAATGTGGTATATACAATATAATATAATCATTGTAATATATGTTTACAATACGTAGGAGACAAGCGATAGCTTGATAGAGGCGAAACAGTTCAAGCATTTTTGTCGTTTAAGTAATCACAGTCTATTCAGTAAGATTTCATAATCGAAATGTTTTTCACGTACAACTTCGATTTTCCTTCTGTAAACCATGTAATATGTTTGGGAACTTTATTATAAAACCGAACACAATTACCTAAGAAGGACCTTTTATTTGTCTTTGCAAATCTAAAACCTGGCATATATTTATTCCTAGTGTTGTAATCGTGATTATCACTGTTTAATTTAAATTTTCCTGCTTAAGGAATTTAATAGATTATTTTCTAATAAATTTATGTGATGGTGAAACAGGTGAGATGGGTGATGCAGCAGCGAGAGTTGCGGCGGACCAAGAGGGACCACGTGAGGCATCCAAGGATAGCAATCGTGCGGCAGTCAAGTACACCCTCCTTTCCAGACCCTCTGTTCAAGGAACAGTGGTATTTGGTAAGTTTTCTTTAGAGTTATGCATAGTTAAGCACTACTTTCCCTAAAAATTAGAAGACATAATTAAGAAAGAAGACAATTTTGGTTCTGGTATCTATAAGAAAAATGAATTTTTCAATAGCTCATAAAAGCTCTATACGTAGGGGTCAACTTGTACAGAAACGTACTTCTTTCCGTAAACATACTTTTTTACTATATATATGAGTCATAGTTTTAATAAGTTCTTACCAGATTGACATGATGAAGTGTTGAGTTTTATTGAATTTCCTTAGGAAAACAAACCAAGGTGTGTGAATTAAAGTGAAGTGGTACTCCAAAGTCAAATATTAAACTTGTTTTTTTCTTCTAAATGTGATTGAATACAAGCACTATCGCGTGAGAAGTGAAAATCATATTTTTTCAAATTTTCGCAGCATAAAATTTTATGTCCCGGGCGGGAGTCGAGCCCGCGTCCAATTAGCGCTGGATGCTTGGGACATAATGATTCACGGGGACATAAAATGTTGTGCTCAAATAATTTGTAATAAATAAAGTGTAATGTATATGTCTTACATATATGAACAAAATAGAACATAATATGACAAATGCTTACGTGGGCTGATTAGAAAACATAATTCAATAATGTTACTCTCTATAGAAAAAAAAGTGATGAATATAGCTCTAAAATTTGCAGATTCAAGTTTTGAGTCTTTAAAGTAAATCGTGACGATATAAATATTACGTAACAGTAAGTTATGTTTAAAGCTTTAATAAGCTCACTTTTAAATGAATTTATAAAAGAAATCCATTAAATATTGCTTAGTTCTGTTTTGTTCACACGCACGCGAAACGAGGTTTTTAAAAGACCAAATCACCTTTAAGATCACCTATAATCTATTTACCGTTGGCGGTTTGGTGTGATGTTACCAAAGGCCTTACAGTTTTACTTTTATTTTCCATAAAACCTGCGCGAAAATATTAAAATGTTACTTACAAGCTACGAATAAATATTATTCGTAAATATCAACGAATAAATATTATTCGTAGCTTGTGAGTAACATTTTAATATTGTGTAGTGAATTGTATGACACACGTGCTACGTTATTCCTATATCAGCTTAATTTATTTATTCGCCTTCTCAGGCTTGTAAACTTTTGCCTACGGCTCAGTTGGCTAACAATATCACAACCTAGTTATAATTAACTTTTCACACTCGTTGCGTATTATACAATTTCTTTTATTTTTTTATTTTTATTTATTTCTTTGCCTGTATCACAATCTATATCTATACTCATATTATAAAGAGGAAAGATTTGTATTTTTGTATGCAATGAATAAACTTAAAAACTGCTGGACCGATTTGGATGAAATTTAATATGGAAATAGTTTGAGACCCGGGAGAGGACATAGGATATTTTTTATCCACATGCGCAAAAAGAGGTCAATGGTTTTGTGCGATATACAGAGACGCGCGCGGGCGGGGCCGCGGGCGGACAGATAGTGGCTTATAAATTCAAAGGTTGGATTGTCATGGCTACGAATCGCGCTCGAAATGTAAATGTATAGTTTGGTTGTCATTTTGTATGGAGCCTTTTCCCTTGCCCACAGGGTCAGTACCTACCGTATATTTTGTCCTAGAGACACGAAAACTTCTCGTTTATAATTAAAAAGCTCTAACAACGTGAAATACTATATATTGTTGAAAGATTTGGATTCGGTTTTATAGCTGGCTGCCTGCCTTATTTCCACCCCCTTCCTTATGAATGTACTTTTCTAATGGCACCCATATGATACAGATCCGTGTGGTCCATAAATCACTCATTCGGCACATTTTTAATGATGATATAACTCAGGCACGTTCGAGACTAAGTTCAACAATGCATATTTGCAACAATTGGAGAACAATATTTTTTTTCCGGCCGGGAATTGAATCCGTGTCTTATTATTTCACGCTGGATGCCTATACCTCTCAGCCACCAGAACCATACTCATTTAAACTAAAACTTTGTGCTTCAATCGTATACCTTCATAGAAGACGGTGCGCGAACAATGCACCTGGCGTGAATAATTTACAAGTACACATTATTCGGTGATCAATAATGTGATGAAAAGTTGAATCCGTCCTCCATTATTGCCGGAACTACTAGTCTCATCACACGGAGTACTGAATAACAGTAGGGAGAAAAAACTAATTGGAACAGCCTCAGGGGCATATAAAAAATCCGAAAACTGACACCATGAGGGCCAGTATTGATTGATTGATTAAATTGAAATCGAAAGCATAAGCAAGAAGAATAAATAGGATACAGATAGACAGGGATCTTATTGTCTAACACAATCATGGCGATGACCTTCATTTTGTAATTTTTCTTTGAAAACTGTGACAATAATGGTGTTCGAATTTCAAAATGAAGAAATTTTTACTACAATAGAATTAGGAAATAAAGCCCTAGAACAGTGAAAGTAAAAGTAATGGGGAAAATGTTCAGTAGTAGGTAGGGAGTACTTTCTTTTCTTTAAATTTTTGTGATCTCTACTCTGTTTCTAAATCATCAACGGCTCACAAATAACCGACTGTTCTAATATAAAGTCTATATATAGAAAATATGAGTAACAATAATCACTTTCTATCTATCTAAAGACATTATCGACAAGGTAAAGGGGGTAGATTTAAATCGCTCCCGCCCTTCAAGTCGCTGAACCCGCTTCTACAGTCTACTCGTGACCATGGCCAATGCAACTTGATTGTAACGTCGAGATTAGTCAAAATACTATTTTGATGTATATTTGATACATTCGTGCGCGAATAGACCTTTTAATGATTTAGAAACAAGAGTCCTTTCTTTCGTGGTTTCGCGGGAACTCTGAGTGCGCTACGCGGGGACTCTAGTGATTATATTCGAGGTTTCTAAGTGCGCTAAGTGTCCTCCGCGTGGACTATTACTGGAAATCTCAATGAAGTTCGCTCACGGAGGCTGCTTTGCCTTTTTAATCCCTATATCTGCTCCTGACAATTTATACTCGTCCTATTGATTTTATTAATACAATAAGTGCCGTACATTTTGTGCGTATTAAAGGCAAATAATACCACATTGAATGTTTGGTTACAGATTTAAAATGTGTATGTGGTTGTGTGCGGTGGCTCAAGCCACGCCTCAGACGCTCCTCTATAAATTTTTTATTAGATATTTGGTGAAGTACTGAATTAATATTTAATTCTTTGATTCAAATCCCTACTAACCATTATATCTTCATCATGTAAACATGTAAAATTCTTTGTAAAAAGTTATGAACATTATTATACTAATTTAGTAGTTCTTTCTTCACTGTGTTTTTTTCCCTATCTCGGGATTTGGACTCGCACGTCTTGTGTATTTGCCAGTGTCATGTTATAGTTTTCAATATTTCTTTTTTGGAAGTTCTGTTCTGACGGTTTTAACTGCCAGGTTTGAGCTGGGAAGATATTGCAAGTTAGTCATTATGTTTCCTTGTCAATAGACGTTTTAGGTAAAACGTTGCGTGGTAATATTGTAAGTTAGTCATTATGTTTCCTAGTCGATAAACGTTTTAGGTAAAACGTTGCGTGGTCATATTGCAAGTTAGGCATTATGCTTTCTAGTCGATAAACGTTTTAGGTAAAACGTTGCGTGGTCATATTGTAAGTTAGTCATTATGTTTCCTAGTCGATAAACGTTTTAGGTAAAACATTGCGTGGTCATATTGCAAGTTAGGCATTATGCTTTCTAGTCGATAAACGTTTTAGGTAAAACGTTGCGTGGTCATATTGTAAGTTAGTCATTATGTTTCCTAGTCGATAAACGTTTTAGGTAAAACGTTGCGTGGTCATATTGCAAGTTAGGCATTATGCTTTCTAGTCGATAAACGTTTAAGGTAAAATTTGACATAGACGTTTAGATTTCTAGGAGCATGATCTAAAAGCGTTTTTTTTATGGTGTCTTTGCGTAACAAGCACGAAGCCCGCCTGGTGTTAAGTGGTAACCTCTGCCTATAACAGATACAGTTCATCACAGGTGGTGAAATGCTCTGCGCCCATCACCGAGACACATAAAGTTGTTAAATCTCATGTTCTATAACTTCATCGACACCCATACCCTTCAGACCAGGTGACAGTACTACGTCATTTTCACACCACAAATTACAATGACATGAAATAATACAATTATGTGAGGGCGTCGAACCCACACCATCCATACCTATAGCCGGTGTATGCTCTAACCACTAAGCCAGCATGACATTATGACCTTATATTTTTTAACTGAGTCATTATACGTGTGTATATGAGTAATAAAATATTTATTAATATAATAATTAATTAATTTAACCGAATAGACGCGAATGAAACCGCGGGCGTACGCCAGTATAAGATAGAATGTGAAGAACAGTATTTTAAATTTTGAAGCAGTATTGGCTCAATGGCGTTGGCTATGGACTGCCATGCAGCAGGTCCATGGTTCGAATCCCGCCGCGGGCTTGAGCTTCACCGCATGGTAGAAGGGCATTTTGCGAATGCCCGCCTGGCTAGCTACCACCCTCAAGTAGAAAATTTATCGCCAAGCATCTAAGGGTGTGTTCCGGCAGCAGTCCTTGAGAGCCAGTGAAATCACAGGCACACGAGAATTAACAACTATGTCTCAAGGTGACGGGCGCAGTGCAATTCGTGACTTGTGACGAAATATATTTGTTATAGGCAGAGTTTAGTCCTCATAACATCAGGTGGGCCTCGAGCTTGTTCCGTCAAAATAACATAAAAAAAAAGAAAAAAAAAAGGATTACAAAGTGCTGTATAGGAGGATGTTATGTTAGGAGCCGTAAAGTCGATTATAACTCGAATGTAAACGATTAAAAGAAATCTACTCGTCGTCTTATAGAGAGCATTACTACTGATATAAGTAGTATCAAAAATTTGGAATGACCTCTCGCCACCTTTCAGAATGAAGACAAGCAGCAACACATTTAAAATAAAATAAAGAGAGTTCTTTTGGATCGCCAAAGGCATAATTTTGAAGCAACATTTAAAACGCAGAGGAAGACGAAACACAAACTCTAAATCATCACTTGCAAAAAATACTTGACCTCAATTATACAAACAGCACATACACACATATGCACCCTCTCACATACACAAACACACACACTTACACTTTTCCACCGAATATGGCGTAATATGTGTACTATATTTTATGATAATATATTTGTATTGTATATAAAGATTGATAGTAATAAGATAAGTCTTATGTTTTAATTGGCCACGAATTTGTGTAATTTAGTTCTATGATTGTAAGTTGTCTCTGTACCTATGTATCTTTTTTTAATTTGTGAACCGCTTTTTTTACCTCCTATGTCTCTCGGCAAACATCCACCCGAGTAGGGATATGCTGAAAAACAGCGCAGCGCACGCTCTTGTAAGTGAGTGATAGCGCTGCATAATGCTGAGCATAACCTTTTTGCCTTATGACTGTTATTAATTTTTATTATTGCGTACATATTTTTTATTTTGTAATAAGGCAATAAATTGAATTTTTTTTTTAAATTTTTTTTTAGTAGACGAATCGAATAGAGTCATACATATATCATATATCATACGCATCACGATATAGCAGTAAAATATTTTATAAATACTCGTTAGCCAACAGTTTATCTCATAGTATCTAATGGTCTGTTGCTGCAGCTGTATTTTAAATTAGAAACCGATTATTGGTTTAGCTCATTTTCAGCGTTTACAATACTACCACTAACAAGTAAGGTAGTGTACAAAGGCTAGCCTACCAGAATCATACATCAAACAATAAAGTTATTTATACGAATTTTTGTGAGTGACTGAGGATCTGGGGATATGAGTGTGTATGTTTCTTATTCCTTTTTTTATGATTTGGATGAAACTTGGAATATACTTAACTAAGGTTACGGAGTAACACGTAGGATGTTTTGAAACGTGAACAAAATTAATCTATTTATAACTATGTATTTTAGTAACTATCAGCATGCAGAGAAAGCTTTACTAGCTAGTGTGACTTAATAACTAAGGCGTAAATAGAAAAAGGTTTATTTCATCATAGAACAAATTGGCGAGTTGGGACTCGTTCAGAAATTCTTTAAGAATAGACACTACTGTTCGCGTGGCAAGTGCGTGTTACGATGCACAATCACCTGATCATACCTCTTTATCATTGTTCGTGGGAGAAACCTGCAAGTGTGAAGCACTCGTAGCGAAGTTTTCTTTGCTGTTCTTAATCGATCAGCAAAGTTAAGCAACGTCCGCCGCGGTCAGGAGTTGGATGTGTGACATTAGTACTTAGTGCTTCCGGGCTTCGGAGGGCACGTTAAGCCGTCGGTCCCTGTTGTTGTCTTACGATGACAGTCGGTACAGCATGGTGGTAGGGCATTTTGCGAGTGCCCGCCTGGTTAGCTACCACCCTCAAGTAGAAAATCTGTCGCCGATTACCTATCGGTGTGTTCCGGCAGCTGTCATTGAGAGCCAGTAATTCTAGACTAGCCTGAACAACATCTTCGACCACATCATCATTACCATCAGGTGAGATAGTGGTCAAAGGTTAGCCTATAAGCTATAAATAAAAATAAATTAAATTATAAATAAAAAGTCACTACTAATATTATAAAGAGGAAAGATTTGTATTTTTGTATGCAACGAATAAACTTAAAAACTATTAGACCGATTTGGATGAAACTTGGTACGGAAATAGTTTGAGACACAAGATACTTTTTATCCAACTGCAGTAAAAAGAGGTTAATGGTTTTGCGCAATAACAGACGTACGCGTGGGTGGAGCCGCGGCCAGAAAGATAGTATTTTATATAAATAACCGAATTTCACAAGGAAAAAACAAGGTGGCGCCAGGGGGTTATTTTTTTTTATTTTTTTTTTATTGCTGATCGGTAAGCCTTTGACCACAATCTCATGTGATGGGAAATGATGATGTGGTCGAAGGTGTTAGCAGGCTTAACCTAGAATTACTCTGGCTCTCAAGGACAGCTGCTGGAACACACCGTTAGGTGCTTGGCGACAGATTTTCTACTTGAGGGTGGTCGCTAGCCAGGCGGGCATACACAAAATGCCCTTCCACCATGCGGTGAAGCTCAAGCCCGCGGCGGGATTCGAACCATGGACCTGCTGCTCGGCAGTCCACACCCAAAGCCACTGAGCTATCACTGCTTCAACATTCACAGGTTAAATTATTCATAAGAGTATTATAAATGACGGTAGGTGCATAAAAAATCTATTGGAAATGTTTGTGCCTACAAAACTTCTTCGCTAAAAGAAAAATAACAAAGAAAAATAATATTTTGAAAATAAACAGAGATCCCCGTCTTAATGAATAGAAGGGCGTCGTAGTGGAAGGATTCGTCTGTGGGTTCATTCGACTGTAAGAAACTGCTACAGGTTCTAAGATATGCATAATATTATACATATAGATGCTATACACCACCACAAAGCAGGAAGTCATCGCCAATTTAAAAAACTGTTGCAAAGAATTAATGAGGCAGCCCCAGATTTAGAATTATATTAGATACCGTGTATACCTATGGAAGTATTTCCTCAATATGCAAAAGTAAATAAAATGAAAGAAAATGTTTAGTTTTATGTATGCATTTTAAGTTAATTAATACATTCAGGCAGGTATTGACTTTTCGAGCGCACGAAATGCGTTATTCAAAGATCAAAATGTTTTATTTTAAAAATTATTTATTGACACAATATTGTGTACAATGCTAATTTTGAAGCCTCTGGTCCTTGACGTAGCATAACACTGTGTTTCGAAGACCAAATCCTTCTCCAATGTGTGGCTATGGTATACAGAAATTATGTATATAGATTTTTTACTTTTCTAGTTGTTTTGTATGTGTGTGGATGTGGATTTGTATCTGTCAGGGAGTATAAAGGGTGTTATGCGAGTGTGGTGTGTTATGTAAGCGTGGCGAGTTATTACAAAATGTCTCTGCGCATATTGAATGGCTCTAGGAGTTCGGAAAACTTGAGGGAAGGTGTGGGTAAAGAACCAGTAAAGCAATACAGCATTTTTTTATTGATATCGTATATCGATACAATAAAATGTAAGTTATCACGATACTTTCAGTGTGTCCTGAGTTGCACATTAATGGTTTTTTCGACGCTTTTTTATATAATGTCTATAGTTTGAATTTGTCACATTTTGACAATGTTTAAGTTTATCCTGTTCTGACGTTTTACCTCTGAAAGATATAAAGACTGTTTAATGCCAGATGGTACGCATAATTTAATCAAAATTAGAACTGGTACCGTACTTGGTACCGTATTACCAAGTCAACGACCGACAACAGACAAACAGGGAGAAAGGACTTAGCTATACGATCGTAGGGTTTACAGACTTGAGCATTTCTTCGGACGGTCCATTGGTTACACATTTTTATAGGTAAAATATACTGGCTAAGGTGACCGTGTTTTATTATTATTCCAATACATTTAGAAAATAAATCGTGATTTCAAATAAACATACTTTCATCATCAAGTTTGAGCGTCGGTAGATTGCAAAGATTTTGCAATATTTAAAAAGTATAGCTCTGATCGCGCTCAATCCAATGGGAAACGATCAGGGATCGGCCGCGTTTTGATGCGTGGAGCTATATAAAAAGGTTGAAAACGGAATAATAATTAGAAAATACACGAAATTTAGAAAAATAATGACTATAAACTGTTAGTAACTTTGTGATTATTGTAAAATACCTAAAAACAACGCAGGACGGTCCGCTACCAGCGAGCGCAATTTAACAAACACAATAACAACATACAATTAGGAAACAAACAAAGACAACACTAAATTACATCGATTCCACTATACAGTAGTAGAAGAATTTTCATTCTAGCCTGGCTAGCTACAATGACCCCAAAAAGGAAAACATCAAACGTCATAGTCAGTATCAAAAAGCTATGTGTTATAAAAACATGATTTAGATTCACCTTTCATGTCAACACATTTGTAGTTTGTGTAAGTATTTTTTTTTTGCATGCATATATTATAGTGCTAGTTCAACTCTTACCAGTCGGATTTTATTACGGTTTTACTTCACAGTTGCCACTATAATCACTCCATTTGATACTTGTATTTTTTTACAAATATACGACTCATTTACGACAGAGTCAAAACTAAATCAAACATGTCACTTATATTATTTGTTCTACTATTTATTTTCTATTAATATGGAATATCCGCTATAAATATATTGTAATTTGAATTAAAAAGTTACAAGATGAGGAAAAAATATTAACATGTGCGTTATTCGAACCCACGCCATCCACTCCTATAGCCGAAGTATGTATATACCCTATAACTGCTAAGCCAACATGTCATAAGACTCATGACTCTAATTTGTCCTTTCGTCGATACTTCAAATTTGCTACATTTAAGATAAAGTCTTTATAGACAGTATATTCGAATGGACTGGCATTTATTACACAGATGTCAAAATTGACACATTCTTCGGATAGAATCTAAAAATGAAGTCTGTGGCAGTTGCGATTGATCAGCTTTTTATTTTGGAATTCTTGCATCATATTTTTTATGATGGTTACCCGACGAACAGTAAAATTCATGCCGGTCAAAGAACGTACACTTGAGTGAATTTACTAATTCAATAGTTCTACAGATCAAGGGGGAACTTTGTTGTTTTATCTTTTCTTATGACATTTGAACGTTCAGAATGAGGTAATAAAAAGTTTGGGTGAATTTTCTAGAGGTTTGGCAAGTGAACGAGCTTTGTGGAGCGGAAGAGGGTGAAATGGACGTCTCCATTCGAGTGGGGAAGGATGGTTATTTATTTAACTTATAGTGTCAGTCTGTTTCTAATTATTATGACTGTTAGTGGAGAGGTATTTTTAATACAGATAATATATTAAGGGTGTTGGTTTAATTAATGTCTTTGCGGCATTCTGTTTCTTAGCACAGTAGTCCTCTACTACTTCAGATTTGAATTTAAATATGTTGAAGTCAGAGCTATTCATAAATTTGAGTTCCTAGAACGAGGGTTTGTTTTTGAGTTTGCGTTAATTATGTTCTTGTTTATCCATCGACATTGTGAGTTACTGCTAAATAGTTTTAATGTACTAATTATTATTTTTTTAAGTTATTGTGACAAAACAAGCTTGAGGCCAACCTGATGTTAAGCGGACTAAACTCTGCCTATAACAGATGCTTTTCGTCACAAGTCACGAATTGCACTGCGCCCGTCACCTTGAGACATAGTTTTTTAAGTCTCATATACCTGTTATTTCACTGGCTCTCAAGGACTGCTGCCGGAACACACCGTTAGGTGCTTGGCGACAGATTTTCTACTTGAGCGTGGTCGCTAGCCAGGCGGGCATTCGCAAAATGCCCTTCCACCATGCGGTGAAGCTCAAGCCCGCGGCGGGATTCGAACCATGGACTTGCTGCGCGCCAGTCCATAGCCAATGCCACTGAGCCATCACTGCTTCAAGATTAATTTAATTTAATTTGTTTTAATATATGTATGAATCGTTCTGTATTATCATTCTTAAGAAAAGTAGTCTAGATACAGAACTGTAATGAATTATCACCGTGAATAATAGCTAATAAATATTAAATCACAAAATGTTTCAATATATAAGATACTACTGAATCTATTATCAACCTTGTACTTATTGTGAACCATTTTAATAATACCATTAGATGTTTGTTAAACCTTGTTTGTAGGTATTAAATAAATGTTAATTTCTTAAGGGTATATTTTAGACGAACGCCCCCATACAAAACGCAGCTCCAATCTCATTTTTATAATAGCGAATAAAACTCAATGATTTTTTACCTACGTGATCACTACCCTAATATCTAGGTTTGTGGTGCATCAGATTTTCATTAAATTATATAGTTTTGAAATTACACTAGCTCAAAAACTCGTAATTTTAGATAAAAGAAAAACCCAACTTTAAGCGTCTCTTTCAAGAAAAATAAGCATGTTTTTAATATTTCTATTGCACCACAAACATGGGGAATATAATGAACTTTCTATAATGGGAAGTTATTTATACATGTGTACTATATTTTTCAAATAAATCTGGAGCTACGAATAACTGGCTCAAACTCCTAAAAGCGAGTGCTATATACTAAACGCTATATAATACAATTTTAATTATTAGTCCAAAATAAAGAGGATTTAAACCAGAAACGATAGGTCTAATAATACACTATATTAACATGCGAGTTTTTTTTTTAATAACAAGTTGAGTTTATATAAAAGTTCACGCTTTGGCTGGGTGTATGTCCTTAAGTGGTTTGAAGAGTAAACAAGCACCTAAAAAATATAAAAAGCAAAAGTAAAGTTATATAAGGGCTTCAATTTCTTTTCTTCAATAAAATAACCTTAACAAAAGAAATATATTAAGGTAGACATAACATTTTCTACTTTCAGTGAATAAACTGTGTGTACCCAAAATAAATATTATCTAGTTCTGGTACGTATTATGGTTTTGTATTGTATTTAGTTTTTAATATAAGATTCTATTTCAGAACGGCGGTGCGGCAGATGGTTTAGACATGAATGTGGGGCACGCGTGGCGGAAAGGATATACAGGGAAAGGCGTCGTTATTACTATTTTAGACGACGGCTTACAGCCCAACCATCCGGACCTACTGCCGAATTATGTAAATATAACTAATTTTACTGGTAACATTATGCCAGGGCAGCGTGAGGCTTACTCATAACACATTGATATTTTTTTTAATTGATACAATTTAAAATAATTATTTTATCCTGTGACCTTGCCAAGAATTAATAGCAGCCATTCATTTAACGAATAGTCCTATCGCTCTACACACCAATTTGCTCTTGATCGCTCTCCTTAAGTTTATCACCACTCAAGATGCCAATAAAAACCTCACTAAAATTGAACATAAAGCCTTCATCCAACACAATAGACCATTGTCGGGAAATGTATTGAATGGGTGATTGTAGGACCCCGCCGCTTCAACCGACATAAACGGGAACGACACGGACCCGACGCCGCAAGACAATGGCGACAATAAGCACGGCACACGATGCGCGGGAGAAGTGGCAGCTGTCGCCTACAATCGGTACTGCGGCGTTGGGATAGCGTACAATGCCAGCATTGGTGGAATCAGGATGCTGGATGGCCTTGTTAACGACGCAGTCGAGGCGCAAGCACTCGGATTTAACACACACCATATAGATATTTATAGTGCGTCCTGGGGCCCGGAAGATGATGGGAAAACCGTCGACGGTCCCGGCCCCTTAGCCAGGAGGTACGTCTAATTGCGTGCGGCTTAGATTTCTATTCTCATTCAGCTCATTAAAATCGTTTTATTTTCCAGGGCATTCATAAATGGGGTGACGAACGGAAGAGCAGGGAAAGGTTCCATTTTTGTATGGGCGTCAGGAAATGGGGGAAAACACACAGATTCCTGCAATTGCGATGGTTATGCAAATAGTATATTTACGATATCAATATCGAGTGCGACACAGGGAGGCTTAAAACCATGGTATTTAGAAGAATGTTCGTCAACTTTAGCGTCAACCTATAGCTCGGGGACACCAGGGAAGGATAAAAGTGTAGCAACGGTGGATATGGATGTTCAGTTAAGGCCTGATCATATGTGTACTTTGGAACATACAGGGACGTCTGCATCTGCGCCGCTGGCTGCAGGAATCTGTGCTTTAGCTATAGAAGCAAACCCTTTACTTACGTGGAGAGATGTGCAACATCTCATAGTACTAACTTCAAGGTCGCAGCCTTTAGAAAAAGAAAAGGGTTGGATAGTAAACGGCGTCAAAAGAAAAGTGAGCCATAAATTCGGGTACGGGCTAATGGACGCCGCTCAGATGGTGACGCTCGCCGAACAATGGAGCAACGTGCCTCCGCAACATATTTGTAAGTCTCAGGAAATAAACGAAGACAAGTCGATTGAAACATCTTTCGGATATACGATATCTGTGCACATGGACGTGAATGGGTGCAGCGGGACGACGAATGAGGTCAGATTTTTGGAACACGTTCAATGTAAAATTTCACTAAGCTTTTTCCCGAGAGGAAATTTACGAATACTGCTTACGTCGCCATTGGGAACTACTTCCACCCTTTTGTTCGAGCGGAGCCATGATGCGACAAGTTCCAATTTTGACGATTGGCCATTTTTGAGCGTTCATTTTTGGGGAGAGAGTGCCGAAGGTCGTTGGACCCTTCAAATATTAAATAATGGGAACAAGCATGTCACTCAAGCGGGAATATTGAAAAAATGGCAGCTCATATTCTACGGTACGGCTATCAATCCGATACGGTTACGAAACAAAGGACATTTCAATTCAAATAACGTCTATCAAGAGGAAAAAGCTTATCATATCAACGACGTTTACGATGCGTCGGAATATTCGCAATTCCTGAATGAGATCGAGCTCGGCGTTTCTGACAGACGCAATTACCCCAAAAACATTCCTTCAGCGCAAAGAAAAAATGTTTTAGCTGATGCGAACGACAAGCAAGTACAGAGAATGTGCGACCCTGAATGTGATTCCCAAGGCTGCTATGGAAAGGGGCCGACGCAATGCGTGGCTTGCAAACATTATCGTTTGGATAATTCGTGCGTTTCGAGATGCCCGCCACGGAGTTTCGTGAATCAAGGAGGAGTATGTTGGCCTTGTCATGAATCTTGCGAGACGTGCGCTGGAGCGGGGCAGGACTCGTGTCTCACGTGCGCACCGGCTCATTTATTAGTCATAGATTTAGCCGTATGCCTACAGCTTTGCCCTGATGGATATTACGAAGATCCAGACGCAAACGCTTGCTTCCCATGCAATGAGCACTGCGACACTTGTTCTGAAAAGGCGGATATGTGTTCGTCGTGCACTCATAGCTACGTTCTTTACAACGGTTCATGTTTGGCCGCCTGCCCACCAGGCACTTATCAAAAAGATGACTTTGGCTGCGTGCAGTGTCATGAAACATGCGAGTCTTGTCGCGGCTCCAACGATACTGAATGTGTATCGTGCAAAATAGGCGATTACGCATTCAAAAACCGCTGCCTGCCTAAATGCCCTACAGGATATTACGCCGACACGCAAAGAAGGGAATGTTTAGCGTAAGTGTTATTGTTATGATAATACATTTCTACGAAACAGACGTCTCTGAATGCTAATGTAATGTTGATGTCGGTTTCAAGTAACGGATACATTTACTTCTTGATTGTTAACTCATGTGCGTGTGATGTTCCAAATTTTCATTTTATGTTTTAGATGCCCTATTGGATGTAAAGTTTGCTCGTATGGTATATGCTCAGTCTGTGAACAGAAATGGATTCCTACAAAGGGCGGTACATGCCTTCCCGACGGAAACGGCAAATGTGATACAAGTAGGTGTTGAGTACTTATATTTATACCTACAAAATGTAATTAAGTTTAAACGTAGTGTGAAAATGTAAATGCTAACAAGATTTTTATTTCCAGGTGAGTATTACGAAGGAGGTCGCTGTAAAAACTGTCATTCGACCTGCGAGAAATGTAGCGGACCGAACGAATGGGACTGTTTGTCTTGTTCTGGCCCGTTGTTATTACAGGGATCGAGGTAACTAACGCAAGTTATCCACACGTCGCCTTTTGTCGCTCCTAAACTAACCGAACTGTTTGTTTTAGGTGTGTTGCGGAATGCGGACAAGGGTATTACCAGACAGCAGGAAAATGTTCCTTATGTCCTCATACATGTACGAGCTGCGTTTCAAGGTTGAACTGTACGGCTTGTAATGGCGCTTTGAGGCTGCAGTCTGGAACGTGTAGATCTACCTGTGCTTCAGGATACTACCCCGACGATGGAACGTGTTCTAAGTGCTACTTGTCTTGCGAAACCTGTACGGGACCAAGACGAGACCAATGCGGCACGTGTCCGCCTGATTGGAGGCTAGCAGCGGGAGAGTGTAGACCAGAATGTCCTCAGAATTTTTTCCCGTGGAAGGATAGCTGTCGCCGCTGCCATCACTATTGCCAGGATTGTCACGGTGCGGGTCCGCAGCGCTGTACCTCCTGTCCCCAGCACTTTGCCCTTGAGAAGGGCCTGTGCGTGGAGTGCCTTAGTTCTCAGTACTACGATGCAAGGACGAGAACGTGTCGCCCTTGCCATGACTCCTGCAGGTCTTGCTCAGGACCTGGGTCTAGTAGTTGCGTCACTTGCGCACATCCCCTTCGATTAGATAGGTTAGTTCTAAACATTTACATGCCAATACTAAGTACAGCTAATACTTGCTACTTATTTTTACTTGTCATTAGGTTTAAAGTTTTTGAATTTTAAAAGAATGGTTTCTTTTTAAAGACGTTGCGTACAATTAATTAGATTTAGTTTTGCCCAAAAGATTTTTGCATTTTGAACATAGAGTTTTGAAATGCTAAAAAAGTTAGTACAAGAAAGTAAATAAATCTGAAACATATTTCAAGATTTTTTTGTATCGGATTTTTTTTATGTATTTGCAAGAAGTGATGATACAAAAGGTAAATGGAATGGAAACTTATGGAAAAATCTATACATTTAACATTCATACAAAACTATGTAGTTTGTATATGTTAATATTGGGTTTAATTATCTTTTGCAAATTATCTTACAATAATAATGATAATATCTTTTATTCATCCCAAAAACTTAGTCTAAGCTATAACTAATTATTACATAGTTTTTATGCAGCAAAATATCGAAACCTTAGGTTCTCTGAACCTCACACTAAGGTGGCCTGTGTTGTGAGATTCAGTCTCTTCCATATATTATGTTTTTGTATTTTATTCTTGTTAATGTATATATTAGTTGAGCCCGCGAGTTGGTTGCACTGTAATAAGTACTAATTGTATTGCCACTTTCAGGTTAAACAACAAATGCCTGCCATGTTGTACAGAGAGCGTGTCCTTCACTTCCAGCGCAAATTCAACAGACTGTTGCCACTGTGATAAAAATATGGGTGAGCTTTTCAGCTTTTCAAACTCAGATTCATAGAGAGAGCAACGTGCATTCATACCTAAGTGCCCTAGTTTCATACGGTTTCGGCGGCTGTAAACAAAAATGCGAATAGATTGAGTACTAGAAAATGTTTTCTTTTCCTAGAAATTGATGTTCGCTTACCGTCCGCCTCTCCAGTTTAAACAATAAATTTCTAATTTACTTCCGATAAATAGTTTTTTCGTTCATTTTGATTTTATTAACGGAATTTTAAAAAGTCAGTGAATAAATTAAAAGGAATTATTATGGATATGAGATAGAACATCTCATATTTTGACATATTTTGAGGCCTTTTATTTTGATACCCCACTCGATAAATACGCAAGAAGAAAAAAGTTTATAAATCCACCAGTTCATACATACATAAACCCTGAATACATAACTCTCCTTTTTTAGGCAGTGGTGTAAAAATAAAGAATTGAAGGGCCGTCAAACTTATCAATGTTAACTATTTTTATTTAATGGTAGAAATAAATCTGGAATATCTGTTTTTTTTTTTTTATTTATCATACTATTTAGATTATTATCAGTGATTTGATTTTACGGTCTAACGAAAAATTATTATTTTTCACGCGCAGATCCGACGCCTGGTTTGATTTCTCTTGGACGCTTCTTTATTTTAGTCGAGTAATTTGGTCACTATTATATTATTTGTAACCGCCACTGCTATTATAGTTATATTCATATAACCACCCATCTAACTGGTCATACGACCACAAGTTGCATTGACTGTGGTCACGAGAGCATTGAGTGAAAACAAAATGCAACGCAAACGAAAATTTTGTAATTACGATTTTTAAAAAGTGCACGAATAAATCGTGTTGTAGGTAAATATTAAGGCAAAAACATGAATTTCATTCGAAAAAGTTAAAAAAAACTCCATATTAGTATTATTTAATAGGTTGCCAGTGATTCCTTTCTAGCAAAAACAAAAACTTCAAATATGTGTTCATAGGTGGATGTTTAAACGGCTCATCAGCTGGGAAGAGACGAATTGCTGAAACTATCAGAAGTCGTGTTGCAGCCCCTTCCTTTGTAGAACACTCTGAAGACTCCACTACCTTGGACCAGAATATTCTTGTAGTTTGGAGTGTGGTAGCCACGACCCTTGCAGTCGTAGCTGTGGCAGTCGCTGTAAAGGTAAGGAGCAGTTTTTGTTTTCATGACTTTATGACAACTTTTTATAACTGGATAGTCTTTGAGCGCTATATCCCATGTTGAGAAGAAGTAAAAAGGTCATGAATAGTACCCAGGACTGGAGAAAGAACTATCAAGGACAGCTAGCATGGATCACCCATATTGGCCATTAAAAATCACTATTAGTAACGGTCTGCGGAACAGATGTATACTATGCAACTTACGCTAAACTATTTACAACGCACTCATAAAGCCATTTGTACATACAGGGTTATAGGTAAAATGCTAACAACCTCTTAAGGTTGACTTTTGCTAGTCCAAACAAACATTTTGTTAAGTATATTTTTTTTAAATTATTTTAAATATTTTTTTCTGTGTTTTTGACGGAATATGCACGAGGACCACCTGATCTTAAAAGTCTCTTGTGTCTAAATTGTTTTTTCATTTTATTGAAATTTGTGAAAGTATAGCCAACGCTACAGTGTATCACGTCTCTGTAGGTCAAAATTGACGATACAACACGACAACAAGCAGTTATATAGTTATACCAGTAGGATTTCATAAGAACCATAAACAAGACATCCCCCCAAACCAGCATTGCACTAAACGCATTACTAGATGCGCAAGCTTCTCTGTTTTGCCAAATGGACTCATTAAGTACGGTAAATAAATTCACTCTTGACCTCAGCGCACTTGACCTGCTGGATTAACACATATAATACTTTTTATCATCATCATTCATCACCACGCGGATGTAACCGCAAGGCACAGCTAGTACCATATATGGATATCGTATTGTATTATATAAATACAAAACGTTTTCTCCGAGTAATTTTGCTAATAGATAATTTTACAGAAAACTGGCACACCAGGAGCATAGTTATATGTGATGCATGCAATATTTCACCGAGTTTCAACACTGATAGTTTGTGATGTGGTCAATAATGTTGTTAAGGCTAATCTAGAAGTAAGCTCTCAAGGACAGCAGCCGGAACACACCGTGAGTTGCTTAAAGACAGATTTTCTACTCGAAGGCGATAGCTAGCCGAGGCGGGCATTGGCTATGCTATAACGAGTGCCTCCCTTAGATAACAACTGGGAACGAGTGCTCAACGTCTCCTCTGAAGCATTGTTGCCCTCAGCAGTAGGTAATGCCACTAGCGGTTACCCATCCAAGTCATGACAACAGCGGACGTTCCATAACTTAATTGATCGATTGAGAACGAATAAGCAAGCTACGCTTCGAGTGAAATGTTGCAATGTGCCTCTTTAGACATAATATAATAAACGTTATATGATAAAATATATATATATTAGCTTTCCAGCGGCGGCTCCGCCCGCACGTTTTTCGGTTATCACGCAAAAATACTAACCACTTTTTGCGCAGTTGGATAAAAACTATCCTATGTCCTTTCCTAGGTCTCAAACTATTACTATGCCAAATTTCATGCAAATTGGTCCAGTTATTTTTTAAGTTTATTCGTTCCATACAAAATGCAAATCTTTCCTCTTTATAATATTAGTATAGATAAGGCTGAATCTCACAATACATTTCTGTTCCACAGCTAAAAACAAGAAGAAAGAAACTCCACGCGCCTTTCCCCAAAGCCCAATACTCACAGTTGACCTCGGTCGATGAAGACTTAATCGCCATGACGTCATCAACATTACTAAAAACAAATACCAGTGTTACGCCACAAACTTACAGTGAAACCGAAGAACCAACATAGCAATTTGTAACCTAATGTCAATGTAATTAGATTAATTTTACACCGCGCAGACTGATATTTAGATGTTTCATTATAAATTGTGTAAATAATATTGGGACTATTAAAGTGATTATTTCTAGTCATTTGAATACAAGTTTGTAAAATTTTGATGAAGATAATGACGATATAGTATAAGGGTCTGTTTTAGTTCTATATATAATTTGTATATTATGTTACACGTCGCCGGTGTGGCGGTTATGGAATACTACGAGTTTATATGTCAAGATTAGGATGGCTCTTAGGGGGCATCCATAAATTACGTTATATGATTTAGGGGGGGAGGGGGTCGAGTTAAATCTCATATAATCTCACGTCTCCCTAACGTCTAAGGCAGGGTCTCGACAAATATCACGCAATTTTTGTTCTGATTGAAACAAAAAAAAAATATACTATACTACGCATAATTCTCCATGGACTGAATTAAAGTAGATATTCTTTTCTTTTTATCACAATAGTCATGATTTAAGTATTCTATTGTTAAATTTTTATTACATTTATAACTCTCAGCAATATTTATTACTAGTCTTATCTAGTCGTAAATAAAAGCACGATGCAAATTGTTTTATTCTTCTTTCTACAATAACAACCCAACGCGTTTACGTAAGAAACCCACATTCTGAAAAATCTCACGTGAGATTGGGGCATGGGGGAGGGGGTTGAACAAAATCTCACGACATCTCACCAACGGGGGAGGGAGGGAGAGAAAATTTAAAAAAACACCTCACGTAATTTATGGACGCCCCCTTACGGCTTACTTTATTGCTTGTGGCGTATTTACAGCCGATGGGAGCCCGAACTCTATACCTATTATAGTTAAATGGATGCTACAAAAGATAAATTATAAGCGTAAATTTTTGAGCTGTGATGACTTACTTCTTTACAAAATTACAAATTTACGAGAGAAAAACTTATAATCGTGTGCGGGATTCGAACCCACGTCCATCCGCTCTGAGCCGGGGTATGCTCTGATCGACTGAGCTATCATGAACTTATGACCCTTATGTTTGCTCTCGTTCTTCAACCATAGTATGGGGTTGGACCCGGGTTTGAATCCCACACATGACTAAATTTCCTCGTAAATTTGTAATTTTATAATGTAATCCGCAAAGCAGTCGTTATTGCAAACATAACAATATTAAAAATGTTATGACTTCTCCTTATAACTTCTCTTACAGCCAATTCAAAAGCAATTCCAGTCTAAAATGATTTTCGTTTTAAATTTATATATTTTTACGTCGGATTGCCTTTATCAATATATAAATTTATTGCATACAAGGTGTATTTCTGAATCTTTGGTAGACCTTCAAATGGATGCCTACTTTTAGAAAATTGAGTCCAACTATATAAAATATAAAATTAATTTGTGTAATTATACATTAAATTAAGACTTATAAAACATTTTTATTTAGGTTAATAATAAATATTGTTTACATCAAAAAAATATTGTGTGTTTTTATTTATAAATGCATTGTTTTGTATTGAATATTGTACCTGGTCTGTTAATTTTACTTTACATAATATGTGCTTTGGTTTAACAAATTCAAGTTGTACTTTTTTTAGAATAGGTAGATATAACTTTCTTTGGTTTTTGTATCCTAAAGAAACTCATAAGAAATTTATATTAATATATGGATTATTCACTATATATTAAAATTCTTCGTTTAATTACGTTTTAATTATTTTGATTATGTTTAATTTACTAATAAAATTGACTTTTTTAAAAACTATTTGTCTTTGTATGAAAAGTACTAGCACTAAGCTACTTTAATTTCAACTCGTTTAATATTAGATTTATTTGACAGATTCAAGATATCACCAATTCTTAAAAAGTTTCTCATTAATTGACGAATATTATTATAATTATTTAGCCCTAACTAAAATGTACCGGCTCATTATTTATTTTTGTAAAATAATATATTTTCAAATAAAATATTAACTGAGTAGTGTTTTGTATGAAAGAATTTGAAGGAAGTTTATTTTGGAACCGCTCTGAATTAATTTCATAAAATTATGTTATTTTTATTTATTAAGGTGAAAACTGACGTCCTTGACCTATATTTACTTGGCCTACATAATGATGGCTAGTTTAAAAAGACCTTTGGTGAGAACATCACTGCGAATATTTATTTGTCATACCTGTAAAATATTCATACCAATGTTGTTTCCTAAGTTTTTATCTTTTTTGGTAAAGTTACATATCTCTGTGTAGTTTTTCTTTCGAAGTTGGTTCTGAGAGTATATACTGTTGAATTACGTGTGAAAATTGAAAATTGTTGTATATATTGTAAATAAAATGGAAAGTGTAAATATATCGATGGTTTTTATGACGGATACAAACTGTTTTTTATTTTTATTTACACATTTTCTAAAACTTTACTTGTTTAAACTACGAGCCGTACTCGTACATGAGCGGAATACATGTGATGATGAACAGGGGATTAATTGAGTATCGAGAATGATAAAAGATATTTAATTTTGACATTTTCTTTTGAACCTAGAATGGCAATTAAAATTAACTTTTGAAATTGGAACTCCATCATAATAAAGCTCATGATAGAGTTCCGATTTCAAAACTTGAAATATTGTCAAAATTAAATCTCTTTTATCATTCTCGATTCAGAGTTATGACTCATTGTCATGTTAGCTCAGTCGGCCAGAGCATACCCCGGCTAAGGGGGTTGACGACGCGGATTCGAATCCCATAAAAAAAAATTTAGTAACATTTTTCAAAAATATATTTATTGATAATTCCGCCTAATTTTCCTGCTAAGCTCATGTCATAAACACTACGATCGAATGTCAATTCGTATGTATTTTTACCTATGTTCGTGAAACGAACACTTGACAACGCTACGTTAATGAAATTTATCAGAATGGTACCGATAGGTACTTATACCGTGTCACATTTTTGTAGCAGATATGGCTCAGTGGTATTGGCTATGGACTGCCGCGCAGCAGGTCCATGGTTTGAATCCCGCCGCGGGCTTGAGCTTCACCGCATCGTGGAAAGGCATTTTGGGAATGCCCGCCTGGCTAGCGACCACCCTCAAGTAGAAAATCTGTCACCAAGCACCTAACGGCGTGTTCAGCAGTCCTTGAGAGCCACTGAAATTACAGGCACATGAGACTTAAAAACGATGTCTCAAGGTGACAGGCGCAGTGCGATTCGAGATTTGTGATGAAAATGCATTTGTTATAGGCAGAGTTAAGTCCGCTTAACATCAAGTGGGCCTCAAGCTTGTTCCGTCACAATAACATAAAAAAAATATCAATGCTAGTTACTGATACAGCACAAGTACATATAGCACGGTGATAATTTTGTGCCAATGATTTTTGGATTATTTGTAACGCTTTATTTTAACAAAAGGGTCTATAAGAAAAAAGTTTTTTTCTAATTGTTTTTATGGATCAGACATCATATTTTTCATTCCCTGAACTTGATCTATTTTATTACTAGTTTTTTTTTTTTTTTTTTTTTTTTTTTTTTTTTTTTTTTTTTTTTAGGGAGGACATAGATTCTGGCCCTACAATAGCCCGGGAGAAGTGCCGAAGGCACTTCTCCCGAGACGGGCGTAGAAGGCGAAAAGCGCTTTCTACCTCCGTCTCCTGCGGACGCCGAAAACGTACCGCTATTATAGGAGGGGTTGACAGCGAGCTCAAGGGCACCACTGTGGTTCGGACCTCGGCTTGTCTCGCTGTCGAGAGACATGGGGGGGATCGGAGCAAAATGCCTCTGTGCAACTGCAGTGTTGCACAATTGGGCCCTACTGAATAATACTCTTTGACTATTTGGTGAGCAATTTATCGTGACCTTGTTTTTGCCTCGAGCTCGCCGGCGAGCTCGGTGTTTGATTGTGTGACCTCTGATTACCTCACACCTGGGGATTTTACCTCGACGACTTGCGGATAACGCTAAAGCTGCCAACGTAATGGCTGCGATGGGGTCATCCGGGTCGTCTAATACCTGCCGTGGTCGGCGACGGGGGGGTTTGAAAAATGGGATAGAAGAGGCAGTCGAGTAGTTCGATGCCTGGACAACCAATGGGTTCGGGTGGTGGGGCGCTCGATCAAAGTATCGGCGGGCGCAGTCCTTATTGAACTGCGCTAGAGAGGGAAGGTTTAAGTCGCAATGCAACTCGGTGTTCCGGATATACCACGGGGCGCCGGTTGCACTACGAAGAAAACGGTTTTGAATGACTTGAAGCTTATGGAGATGGGCCTCACTAGCATGACTAAACACTACTGATGCGTAAGTCATGATGGGGCGGATGCAGGCAGTGTAAAGTGTCTTCTTATTTCTAAGAGACATTTTACTCTCTTTGCGAATTAGGGGACCAAGGCGACCCATTACAAAGGCCGCTCTGTTACGGACGGTTGTTATATGATCGCTAAAGGTGAGATTCCGATCAAGGGTGACTCCGAGATATTTTGTTTTACTAACCCAGGGGATGGGTTGGTCGAACAAAGTTATAGGTTGCGGGTAACGGGGGCGGCCCTTCTCAGTAAAGTACATAGCTGCACTTTTAACTGGGTTGACCGCGATGCGCCATTTACGGAACCAGTCACCGATCTCGGTGATGGCCCGTTGGAGGGCGGGAATGGACTTTCTACTGATATGCCACCCAGTGGTATAAATAGCGGTATCATCCGCGTATTGGGCTAATAGGACGTTAGGCTGAGAGCGTGGGATGTCGCTGGTATACAGCGCGAAAAGAATGGGTGATAGCACGGAGCCCTGAGGGACTCCGGCTCTGACTGGGTGGGGGGAGGAGAGGGTGCCTTCCACGCGATAGCGAAAGCTTCTGGCTTTAAGGAAGTCTTGTAGGATGAGCACAAGACGTTCTGGCACGCCAAATTGGTATAGCTTGTAAATCAAGCCATTGTGCCAGACTTTGTCAAAAGCTTTCGCCACGTCGAGGAAGACTGCTAGCGTTGTCTGGGGTTTGGGGTACTTGTTAAAGCCCTCAATGATGTGCTCCGTGAGGCGGTGCACCTGTTGGACGCATGAGTGTCCGGGTCTGAAGCCAAACTGCTCATCTGGGATAAGGTGGTGTTCCTTAGCATGGGACTGGAGACGGTTTGCAAGTAACCGCTCGTAAAGTTTGCCTAAGGCACTGAGGAGGCTGATGGGGCGGTAACTGGTGGGGTCAGATGAGCTTTTGCCTGGTTTGTGAATGCCAATGACATTTGCACATTTCCAGGTGTCTGGGAATAAGCAGTGGCTCATAGCAGCATTGAAGATGCTGACTAGGAGATGGATGAGAGGAGGAGAGAGGGTTTTAAGAACGCTGTTGGAGATGCCATCGGCACCGGGGGATTTGCGCGGTCGGAGGGCCTTGATCAGTCTCGCCACCTCAGCGTAAGTCGCTAAGGTGATTGGTGGGAGTTCAGAGGTGACCACAGAGCTTTTACGTTCGACTTCAGCATCCACCGAATCGAGGTGAGCTTGGTCAACGTGATCTACGTTAGGGGAACACTGAGCCTCTAGGCTATCAGCTAGGCACTCAGCTTTGTCTTCGTCAAAGAACGCTGGGACTAGTGGGACTGGTCTGTATAAGGGAGGCATGTCGTTGTAGTTACTTCCTTTCATACCTCGCGCCAAGTCCCAATAAGCCTGGTGGCTTGGCACGAGGTTTGAAAGTTTGTCACCCCATTGTTGATCACGCAACTCAGACATGCGACTTTGAACCATGCGTTCAAAGTGGCGTTTCTTAGTTTTATTACTAGTATTTACACTTGTATTTTTTTATTAGAGTAGGTTACGCAACAGAAACGAACGGCCCAGTTGTTAAGCGGTAACTTCTCCCTATAACAGGTGCAAGTTACAAGTAACGCACTGCATTGTACTCATCAGCCTGAGACAAAGCTGTTAGTCTCATGTGCCTGTAATTTCACCGGCACCCAAACTTTTCAAACCGGAACACAGTAATGCGCACATTACTGCTTGGCGATAGAAATAGGCAGGGTGGGAGGACTTCTCCGGACGAACTCATTCAAAAGAATTCTACTTCTACCAAATATTACAGTGACTCATTATTTATCCCATTTTAAAGGAAAATATTTTCTGCTTGCACAACTCTATTTTTCAATAGCTCGGCGAATGTTTTTTTTTAATTTCACCACATTTATTAGGATTTTATTGACAGTATAGCAGCTCACAGCAAATTAAGTCAGTTAGTTGTGAAGTTCGGTTGAACCAAATTAGTTCAAACATGGTTACTACTTTCTCTTTAAATTGAGTGACTCATACTATATCAGTCAACGGTATTAAACTATAGGTTACTTCGGTATCATATACACATGATTATTGGAAAAATTCTAGCCTCTTAGGGTTGACTTATAAGTGACGCTTATCCGCTGCGTCACAGATTAGTCACGTCACTAAACATATACCTAATTCTGTAGAAGTTCAGTATTTCACCACAACATGTCCCTTAAGACGAAGTGATCATAGAAAAATTTCAGACTGAAGGCGCCGGATGGAGAGACTTCGTTTCGCGTTTGTGAGTGAAAGAGAAATACGAAATATAAATAGCTCAAGCAATATTTTTATGATAAATTCTATTTTTGAAGAGAGAAGAGGAGAATTTGGTTCGTATCATCATACTATAAAACAGAGTGAAACGAGGCTAAACCACGGTGGACGTACCACACTCAAGATGCAGACGAAGGCTTCCGATAGAAGCCGAAACATTGTCGATCGTGATATCGATTAATAGTAGTTGTTTACGCTGTTACACCCGTGTTTTGTGGTTCTTTATATATGTAATCGTGTTTTCGTATCAGGCATCATTTTTGTCATATTGTTTAAAATATATTTTTTTAATATCCGTAAGGCGTTTTTCTAAATAAACTTGTACAAAATTCGTCTTTTCGAGACTCACTTCAACTTTGTTCCTTGTGTTGGCATGGAAAATTGCGTTACATGTGGAAAAGCAAGTGAAACATTCAAGTGAAGTACGGGATACTTCACTTGAATGATTCACTTGATGTTTCTTCAGTGATGTTTTTATTGCTGATAGGCCTTTGACAACTGTCTCACATAATGGTATCTGATGAGACCAAAGATATTCTACTAACTAACCTAGAATTACGGGCTAAGTACAGCTACAATTTTTTTTTTATATCCTGGTATGGCCTCTAGAGTTCATTGAGAAGAATACAAATCCACTTGAAATATTTTTTGATTAAAAATAAATAAATGGTGTCAAGGTAGACCATTTTCATAACGGAGTCTAACTAAAAATTACAGTATTTAAGAATCTGATATTTCGGTATGCTATGTACCTACTATATCCTGTTTAACCAACAATTACTGAAAAAGCTGATTTATTGCGTATGTTTGAAGCTGTGATCAAAACTTGAGAAAAGTGAAGTCCGAAGAAGTTTTTTTGTGACAAACAAGCAGACGGCCCACCTGATGGTAAGCGGTTACCGTCGCCTTTGTACATTTGCAACACCAGAGGCGTTACCAATGCGTTGCCGACCCTGTAAGACTCTTTTAACACACTTTTTGAAAAATTCCATACTGTAGCTCTGCAGGGAAACGCAAGTATGCGGTAAGAAGGAACGCATAATTCGAGCTATGTGAGACTCCCAGGACTCGATTATGTATGGATGAGCTTTTAACCGGTGACGCGAGGTACCGTGACACCACCATAATTGTATGCCCATAAATATTTATTGGTATACAATGTACATTAGTACCTTTCCATTAGAAATTAAAATACAGATATTAAATTATACGAAGCTTTGGTACTGTATTGCGCTGATTGTGTTTCTGTTCTTTCCAGTAAACAACTTTTTAGGTAAATCAAAGGAACATCGGACGCTTGGAAAAACGGCATTATTTATTTAAATACTTCCCTCGCCGTTTTGTGTTTGTCCACGCTTTTATTTTATTTCACCTTTTTAAGGCGTCATTTGAATGAATAGGAAATCTTATTAGTTCATTATTGATTACAAAAATGTATTAAGTAAACTTATTTTGAGCGATTTCTGTATAGTTACTACCAGTAACTTAGTCCATCGAGTATTTGGTTATATAACGCGCACGCTGCAACGTGACATTGACAGTAATCACTTTTTCGAAAATGCAAGAAAATTATAGAGTTGAATTTTTCGGTGAGCTTTTTGTTTGTGATACTTGTCTGCATAAAGTTTCGATGAAAAATTCTATTCCCTCTGCGCCTAATTTATAATTGGAAGAAAAATGTTTGCTTCATTCGGTTCACCGATTCTTGACGAATCATTGCCACCCTTTGTCGAAGATCAAATTCGTAGTCAAACCTCCTGGCAGATTTTTCAAAATTATGGTATTTTCATTGGTATTGAGGCTGCAGAAGCCTTCGCCAATTATTTTTCTAGCGTTTTTACTAAATAGCCCCCTACTCTAATACTTGAACACCTAGAGCACCCCCAGGGAGGCGGCTGTGTCAGCATCCCTTCAAGATTTTGAATGTGGTGTACGTAAGCTGAGGGCGAAGGGATCCATAGGGGCTAATAATATTCCAGATTTTGCCCTGAAGTCATGCCAACATATTTTAACGGGTCCCCTATGCCACACATTTAATTCGTCGCTCAGAGATGGTGTGTATCCTTCACAATAGAAGCTGTCCAGGGTTACTCCCATTCCCAAATCTAGTAATAAAACGAAAGTAGAATAATATCGTCCTATTGCTATATTAAACTCACCTTTCTAATGTGTTTGAGTATGTCCTCCATCGTGAAATCCATAGGCAAGTTCACATGTATTTATGTGACGAACAGCACGGTTACAGACCGGGGAGGTCAGTTTATACTAAGCTACTAAGCTTAGGCCTAGTTTCACCATACTCTGTTATTTATTTGACGCCTCGTTAATCCTTTTAACGGACTGTTAACTGAACCGAGTGTCCCACCAACTGTTAATGGATGATTAATTCAGTTAACTTCATAGAACTAAGACTGATTTAACAGCTCTGTTATTTTTAAAGACCCATTAGCTAATGCCTGATTTAGCGTAAACAAACATGGTATGGTGAAATTAGGCCTTAGTTGACTAAACGTCGACCTGTATGGACCGCGGTTCACAGGTTGACTTATAATATTTTGACTTTCAGAAAGCAATTGACAAAGTGGTCAATTACGTGTTATTACAGAAACTATGAGACATTGGATTTACTCCCCAACTGCTTCTGTTTTTTGCTGATTATATGCACGACCGTAAGTACGACGGTCCACATGTCTCCGAGTCGTACTTAACTCCTTCTGGGCTCAGTCAAGGCTCAGTGATTGACTTCGATTAAGCGATCAAATAGAAGAGTGGGGCGCGTCTTCGTGGATGGCACTATCTATACCTAACTGTCACAAGTAACATTTCATAGTTAGAGGTGTTGCTTATTCGGTGGCTGTTACAAGACTCCCGCGTCAACTGCAATGTCTTGTGGCAAAAGCTTCGAAGTTACAGTCTCAGTCTCTCAAATGACTATAGACTAGCATTGATCACATGACTTCGATACATCAAAATGTTGCTATTCTAATAGCAAACTCGTAACTCGTAGATGAATGAACTCTGGTTGAACCCGATCTGCTGCATTTCGTGGTAACTCTCCGACTAATTTAGTTCTTCAGAAATCAAATCATGATGAAATATATTCGACCGTCATCTTCAAAACTTCTGAATAATTTCATTACGATCTCCATTTTTTATAATGTTGGGTAGTTATTGTAGCCCTGGGCTTATAACAGACTCCATTAATTACCATTTACATATACACACATTATGAAACTTTAACATCTTAACAGAGTCGTGAAAGCTTTATGGCGTCTTAAATTGCGACTAATTAACGAAATACTGAGGTCTGGAATAAGTACTTGTAAATTGAGTCAAAGTATTCAACCATCAAAAAGTTTTCACTTTTACGTAGAATTAAGCGCGAAACTGTAACTTATCCTGAAACAACATACCTATATGGCGCAATAAGTATAGATATATTTCAGTCTAGAAAATGCAAGCAACTCAATTTGCGTAGGTTTAATTCTTGAAGATCGCTGAAGGCTAAGCAATAGCTTAGTTGCTACTTAAGATGAAGGAGAATTCGCTGTAACCATGAATTTTTTATTACTCACACACTAAATAAAATATATAAAGAACCGTCAATTTAAACTCATGTTTAAATTGAACAAACTCGAGAAGGAACCAAAAATTTACCGACATGAGACTTAACTACTATGTCTCATAGGGTTGTGGTGACTGTGCAGTGCAATTCGTGACTTGTGACCAAATGCATCTGTTATAGGCAGAAGTTAGTCCGCTTAACATCAGGTTGGCCTCGTCCTTGTTCCGTCAGAAATAAATTTGAAAAAAATGACTTATTTTATTGCACAAAACTCTCTAATTAAACGACACAGAATAAATCTTCAATACCGTGATAGAATTTGATATTCATCGTTATCATTTTATTATAGATACAGTATTTTAACTTTTAATTTAATTAATCGTCTATAGTGGTATATCAACGGTATAGCACGGTTTAGTATAGAAACGAACCGAAAATGGTGCCCAAAATATTACCTCTCACTTGCACTCTATACCTGTCTATATGCGTGCAAGTGAGAGCTAATAACTTTCGGTGCCATTTTAGTTTCATTTTTTTATTTAAACCAGGCTTTACCTACCGAATTTGTTTGACTTTCATAATCACCAGCAACAAGCTGATTAAGCTACTGATTAAGCTTTTGAAAAAACTAAACTTTAGTGGTATGAAGGCACGTTATGAGATATAAGTATTGTAAAAGATGCTTTGGCAATAGATGTTTCAAAATGCCCTGTAAATATGCCTCACTTTATTAAATTGGTGAAAGGAAAACAGCTTAAATAATATAGTAGAATAGTGTTAATAAATGATTCAGTTATCGTTTATTTTTCTCCCTCTAACTCGACAAGGGTGTGCCTTTGACAAAAATGACCTAACGTAACTACCATTGACGCCCCAAACCAAAATTGGGGGTTATTATTACCTTAATTTGATCGAGTTCCAATTTCATAGCGCCCTGTTTCTTGCACTCCAAACGAAAAATCCCCAGGGAAGCGGCCTCCGGTTCCTTTCGCTTAACCATCCAACCACAGTCCCTCGATAAGGCGAGAATCCATGGGGGGCTATAATAAGTACCTTGTGAAATCACAGTTTAAGATAAAGAAACTACACACAAAACCTTTACCTTCATCTAATATGAAGCATATAGGTGGTAGTACAATTTGCACAAATTTCTGCCTTGCTTGTTACCATCCGTAACTAGATAATATGCTTCCAAGAATCTGATGGTGCGTTCCGGCAGTTGTTCTACGAGCAAGCCAATTTTAAGTTGAATCTGTTTATTATTTTCGACCACGACATAATTAAGTGAAATTGTAGTCATAAGGAAAAACCGGAAAAACATCGAGCAGATTCTTACTAGTGCCGTTCACCCAAGTTGCTCCGATTTCAAGCCGCTCAGTAAACAAAACAGAAACAAATGAAACCTGCAAAAGATTTATTCTAAGCGGCCGCTAAATTAACTCCAGAGATGTTATTCCTTCCCTTTTATTATTTAACACTCGTTCCGCACCGACAAAAGCTACGTGATATAAAATTTGCGACCAACCTTCAGACTATACAAAAAAATTGGCCTGAACAAAGCAGAATGTGGGTATATTAGTACTCGTATATGTGAGGTAAATAGTACGTATATAGTAAACTTGAATTACGAATGTTAAGGAAGAAATGTTTCATTGAATAGACTTGTTCGTATGTGTGTATTTATTTTTTCAATCAAGTTTTTTTAAATCATATAAATGTGATACACTATATACGTAAATTGTATAATGTTTATTAACGTAATGTAAATATATATTGTCATTAGTTTAGGTATACTATTTAGGTAGTTTGGTACACTTATGTTGCATATTTTAAAAGGGATGGACCCATAGACTCCGATTTTCTTGCCGTTCTTCTCACAGTGACCCTATACCTTATTCTCTGAACGCGGCAGTAGTAAAGTTAGTATAAATTTATGACAGTCCTTCATAAGACCTACACAATATTTTGACTTTTACTGTAACCGTATGGTCAAAGATTTCATGAACAGTTTCATTACGTAGAGTAAGATTGGCGCTCAAGAAGTTAGAACTTTTCACTACTTATGAAAGCCTTCAATGATCAACAGTTCTTAGGTAATGATGTGATCGGTGTTTTAAAGGCTAACACAAATTGATTGGCTCTCAAGTACTACTGTCCAACACACTTTTAGGTGCAGAGTGACAGATGTTTTACTTGAGGGTCGTACCAATTGCATGCGTGCATTCGCAAAATGCCCTATAACAATGCGATGAATCTCAATTCAAAAAAAAGATAAAAGAAGAAATAAAACAGTAATTTTATACGAAATGTTGACTCTCAGCGTTGTACGCGCAATGTGTGTATCTTCAAATATATAAAAACATAGCACGTAGAGCAAAAATCAGCAATTGGTAGTTTTCACATGCAATATGAAGCAAACAATATTCCTGCATGAAAATCCTCTCTGCAAAGAATACGAGTCTTTACTATAACATCTTGTGTTTCGAACGCACTCTGCATACCTTAAAGTTGTCCTACAAGACGTCTGTCTTCAGCGTAATGTTTTATTAACATGTCTGAAGGTGAAGGATGGCACTTTTGGATAGTGCGTATAGTGTAAAGAGTTTTCGTTGACGCGTATCAGCGTATCGCTTCAGCAGATTAATTAGTTTCGGCTCTCTTTGCCTACGAACACACAATCCCAGAAATATTAATAGTATTTCTTACCTGTTAAAAATATATATTTGAAACTATTTTACCAAAACCCGTATCTAAAAAACATTAATATTGTAACTCCTAAAGAATAAGTAAATAGAACGGTAACGATGTACTTATCCATTAAAAAAACAACTTCCTCCACTGAAAAGTATTACTATTACATTACCTACTTCATTTTATTTAGTAATTTTAGTTATAAATCCCATTTTTGAGCCCATTATGATGAATAGTATGAAATCAATGTGAAAGTGTATTTTTATATTTTGAATTAAAACATAAGTTTCCAAACCAATTAATAGATGAAGGAGTACTGAGGTAAAAAACCAGAAAAAGCTGTTCACCTATGGAACTTCTTACCAGTTACTATCAGGCGTGCACAATCCTTGACAACATTTAAAAGCCAAGTAAAGTGTTTTTATCTTGCCGATTAGTTTACCCCGTGTGAGCTTGGGTTTTAATCATAATCTACTAAAGAATTAATGTATAATATATACATCGTGTAAGTGTATCAATGTATTAATTATATTTATATATATTTCAATATGTATTAGTCTATTTTATGTATTATTAGTTATTTTTCTTTTCTTTTTTGTGATTCATTACTAATTTTCTTTAGTCATGTATTTTGTCTTGATTTGATTGTACCTTTGACTTTAAAGACAGTTAGAAGACTTTTACACTCACAGGCGAACTTCAAGTTTTTTTCGGGATAAAAGACGACAGCTATTAGTTTTAATTAAAATCTTACGTATAGAAGCCTAATCATAGAATAAACAATTAAAATACTTGTTTTTGTACCACATACTTACTCTCCATGTTCATTCGATAACCTGATGAAATCTGAAAATATGCAGTAAACTGATACGCAAGTATCCATATGACACGTATCAACGTATCGTCATCCTGTTAGGTGAAAACCCTATTCACCTGTCTCGCTATTTTCGCGCCGCCGCCGTGGTACGTGCGATAAATATTTTGTACGCAACTTTTAAAAAATTCACACAACCACGCCCCAGGCCGAAGGTACGCAATAATTCAGAAGATTAAAGTTGTAGGTAACAGCTATAATAATTCGTAGGCAAAGCTGCGTTACTCGAGTATTATGAGTTAGAATAACTGTGATTATTCTCAGGGTGGTATTTATTCGAGGGCTGGAGTGCTTAAATAAACTCGGATTTGTTAGTACTCTGGGTAAGTTAGATCGTATTTTTGCGTCAGCTTACCTATTGTTTTTGCATCATTTTCAAGACCACAGAATTATTTTGTATTTGTTTACGGGAAAGAGAAGCTCACGGGTCTACTGATTGTTTATATTTTTCACTAGCTTTTCGGGCGCTGCTCCGCCCGCGCATATGTCGGTTATCGCGCCAAACCATTAACCTCTTTTTGCGCAGTTAGATAAAAACTATTTTATGTTTTTTCCCAGGTCTCAAACTATTTCCATACCAAATTTCATTCAAATCGGTCCAGTAGTTTTGGCGTGAAAGCGTAACAGACAGACAGACAGAGTTACTTTCGCATTTATATTATTAGTACTGATATATAGTACTGATTGAATAACAAATCAAGAACTTTTCTATATATTAAAAAGATTCTTAAAAATACTATACACGCACAATCACGTGCTGAGCGGAAATCACATTTACAGATTTTAGAGTACAACTTTTTTGTTCCGGCCGGGAATCGAACCCGCGTCCTCAGAATTTTCGCCGGATGTCTATTCCATTCGGCCACCAGAAACTTATTCTGTAGTCAAATATTTGTACTTCAGTTGTATTAATTATGTACTCCAATAATTTGTAAATAAAATCAAGAATCATTAAACATTTTGCTATCAAGATTAACAATATTAATAAGTATTGACAAATTTTTATTAAAATTTCGTTCTATTTCATGAAATCCAACGTTTTACAGACCTTACTTTTATTTGGTTTCAATACAGCCGTCGTCTTGTTTTATCGGTAGTTTTTTAGGCAACCGACGCACCAACCATTCATGCGTCTAATTGTATGGTAGTTACCACCAGAGAGCTCACCAAAGGTTTGAACAACAGAACCTGGCTGTAAATACGTAAATTAAGCATCCCTATTCAGAAATAACAATCGCTGTGGCCGAAATCGGTCAGGACTACAACATGTGTGGTAGTGCATACAATTTTGGTTATTGAACTATACTTACATTATGAGTATTAAGTTAGGGTGATCAAATATCAGTTATTGTAAAAATACATTAATATTTTGATAGATTACAGATCCATAAGAATACATTTTAAAGGCATGCAATATGGAAAATGTAGTTACAGTGGACTTAGTATGCTTAGAGATTGCACTTGCTCAGAATATGTCGAGCGAGAGAATATGTGACCTTCACATTACCCACGTAGAACATCGGGCCGTTTGAACCCTTTTAAAAGTTTTAAAGCCATAAACAGTTTATGGCATCGCTTTCATTTCATTAAGTACTCTTACTAAAAGCTCTATGCGATTATGCTAAATTAAATGCACCTTTTATTTATGAGGTAGAAAGAAGACTGCCCAATGTACAGTTTTCTTAAATTAAGATACATCAAAATTAATCTATTAAAATAACAATATTATGTAATTTAAGTAAGTTTACTGTAGATATTTAATTTTAAAGATTATTTTAGCTGATTTAACTTACGGTTTGTTACGTCGAGAATACGTATCTACCGGTTTCCGGCCGCGCGCGCTGCTGCCCTCCTCGCGTGCTTTGACGTCACCGACGGCGCCAGCGCATCATTGTCTTCTTCGTCACTGTTACTACTGTCGTTCCGTACTACCAGACCTGTACACGCAGCACTGACTGTATCTTGTGGCAAGATGACGGGTGCATTATTCCAAGTGGAAGTGCTAAGAACTGGTTTCCACTTCACGGTCGCGGTTGAAATTAGGATGACGGTCAATTTCATTGGCCTCCCGTACTTTACGCGGTATCAGGAAAATCGGTCATATCGGCTAAAATAATATTTAAAATGTGTCAAACTTACGTTAGTTTTAATCAGATATTTAATTGTTAAAAGTGTTAAGGAAATGATAATAACATCATACTTTTTGCCTTGCTTTGGAGGTACAAATTTATATCAGTATAGATCGCAGTCTATTTCAGGGTATACCTACCGTTTTAAAATCCGAAGAGAAATTGTGTGAGCAGCGATTGGGAAATGTTTATTTTCGGCATCAAAATTGTTACTAAAAACGGCACAGAATATGCTTTCACAAATCCTGTAGCGTTTTTTATTTTTTTGTTACTAACCTATCCTCCGGTATTGCCCATTTTTATTTACTTTTCCACACGTAATTGGAATAATTTGAAATGTGGATTTTAACCTAGATATCAGCTTGAGATGATAGGCAATAATTTGAAACATTCGCAGTTGGATTTTTTAGTCATCTTCGATGGATTAACTATGTTAACCATTGTCAACTGCGGTCATAACTTGAATGGGTGGCTCTCGTGGCAATACTATTGAGTGCTTCCGTGCTACGGAGGGCACAGTCTAAGTTATTGTTTTGAGATGGTGGTTGCGCATTTTGCAAATTTTCGTTCGGCTATCTCAAGTAAAACATCTCACACCAAACACCTAACGGCGTGTTCCGGCAGCTGCCCTTGAGAGCCAGTAATTCTAGATTAACCCCATCGTCATTTACTCTAGTTTGAGAAAGTTGACAAAGGCTAGGAATAGTTTAGTATATTTCATTAGCTTAGCAATAAATCGTATCGTCGTGTATATAGCAAACACTATATATTCACTCCACATACAGAATTCATTTATACAAATCTCGTACAACGCTTGTTTTTTAACCGACTTCCAAAAAAGAGGAGGTTCTCAATTCGTCTGTGTTTTTATGTTTGTTACCTACTACGAATAAATAATGAAAAGAAATGTAATTCAAGCTCAAAAACAACAGAACGTAATCTGTACCATGGCGGGCGTAGTTTAAAAAGTGTACCGTGCAGCGCTGTAATTTCGCCGCATTGGCTCGAGTCATGCGAAGGTACCGCGAGAAGTTTCAACTGAATTTATCAATGTTCTTCTAGGTTATTTATTTCTGCAAAAATATTATAGTGTATTGTAAAATTCTGGTGAAGTATGGCTTCTCCAGAATTTTACAACACATATATGTACACAAGATATGAAAATTTCGAGAATAACTTTCATAAACGACTAACTAACAATATTTTGGATACCAATACTACGCATAAACTATATATTTCTTTTTTTTACCGGCGGTATGCCTTTATTAAACAAAATACTATGAACTATATACAACACTACAGCTACTACAATAAAAGCATTTAGACAACCTTTAAGTCATTACAGACTCATAGGCAGTCCAAATGCTCCAGCCCACTCCCAGTTGGCAGCGTGCCCAGTATGCTGGCAGCATTGCCCCGTTGAATTGCAATGCTTATTCGTTGAGCCAAATATGTGCCAGCATTTTGATCACGCGTCGCATCAACCAAGCGCTCAGATAAGTTTAGGAAAATACGGTGAGCTCCCGGTCCCCACGGACCCAACGTCTCTACACCAAACGGCTCAAATATGTAACCCATACCGAGGTTAGCATATTTGCGCCGCTTGAGTTGCTCCGCCGAAGTAGCCGCAGCGCCAGCCCTCACGTTGGTTTCAGAAAGATGTGAAGGCGCTAAAGTGTCTACGCAAGTAGCGTCCCATACTAAGGGCCGTCCTAACTTCCACGGAACCAGAGTCATGCCGTCAGGTCTTTTACCATCGTCACGCATCAGACCATTCGGTTCCAGAATAGCTGCAACATTGGCACTGGCAAAAGCCCGGCGAATGATATCGTTAAGGCTGGCGTGGCGGGAAATTTGACCAGCACTTCGAGAGCAGGAGAGGCCATGGTGACCGAGTTGATCAACTGCAGTACCACACTGGCAGTGATGTGCAACACAACACGTTGCACCCAAGCGTAAGCTAATAGCTAGACGAAAAGCGGATGGATCTATAAGGCTACCAGGTTTGTAAGAAGGAATGGCCTGTAACCAAAGACCTGATTCCCACACAGAAACAGCGAGAATACGAGCACGATCTGCGATGCTAGAACACGTATTTAAAAGATCTTTCCGTGTTAGCTCGCATAGCGGCCGATCCCACTGTTTCTGAGATGACAAAATTTTTGGGAATTCAGTATTTGGACAAGCCAGTCTCCATGTGTTTTTGGCCTCAGCCAGATATGCTACATCGAAAGAGCCTAAAGATCGCGCAAGATTTTTTTCTACTAATTTGTGTGTACTGTGTACAGAAGACAAAAAAGCTGGTAATGCCACACTAGAAATTTTGCGTATCCCTATGCCCCCCAACCTCACAGGGAGGGAAATAATAATATACCAATACTTGACTACAATATTATGCAACATGAACATTACATTAAATAAAAAAAATTCAAACATTCAACATAAAAAGTAGTTCGGAACATTGTTAGTCTTAGAATTTACTGTATGAAAATGCGATTTAGCTTTAAGGAATGACGGCGGTGACATGACCTTGACGCGACCAATCAGAAGCGATAATTTCTAAGCGCCAAATCAATTTACCAAAACATTGAATGTGTAAAGTTGTGCGTATTTTGTTACTTGTGGAGTCGACGGGTCCAAAATCAAAGCGGTCAATGTATGAAAGTTACGATTCTTCACATATTTATTCGTAGGTTACCTCAGAACTTTTGACTGGGTGAACCGATTTTGAAAATTCTCTTTTTGGTTGAAAACTGATGCTTTTACCGGCGGTATGACTTTATATAACAAAATCCTAAAAAATATATACAACACTACAGCTACTACAATAACAACATTTAGACAACCTATAAGCCATAGCAGACTCACAGCCAGTCCAAATGCACCAGTCCACTACCAGTTGGCAGCATTCCTAGTATGCTGACATATTTAATGTTATCCTACTAAAATAGTATGTGAATTTAAATTGTATGTTGCTAGCGAATACAAATTAAAAAGCATTTCTCATCGTTAAAGGAAAACAATTGAATTATTTAACATTCAAATCAGAATAATGGAATACGCAAACCTGCCTAAAAACGGTTCAATTTTGTAAGTGACATTCAACCTAAAAATACGCGAGACAAAAAGGACACGACCGTCCCGAAAGTACTTCAGTAAAACAAATGATTCTCCATTTTTACTGACTAAGAATATTTTGAAGAAATTAAAATTTTGCCGCTATAACTTGAGCGTAGCAGTAACTGCCTTGATAACGGAAATTTACGTTTATATGCCGGTGTTTCCCTTAAGTATTTCCCTTAATAGCCTTACAGTTACATTTGCGGAAGTATTCCGTATATTTTTTAACGGCCACTTGGACGAAGCGTCCTCTAGCAAAAGCTAGCTCGTGGCAATAATATAGCCATGTTCTTTACGATGTCAGTTTAACTTTAGTATCTTTTAAGAAACTTTGTCGTCTATTCAGGTATAAAGATAGGAAAATTGTGCCTGCAATTTTCCATACAAATGTATTTCCCTATTGTCTTCCTGGGTAATGCGTCTAGAACAATCATTTTCTTGTATAAAATCTAGGCTGGTTATAGAAACGCCTAGTCATTTCCTTTTTTTCAGCTACTAATTATTACTGAAAGAAATAAGACCCTGAAAAATCACAAAAAATGCCAGGGATCATTCACATAGCTATAATTGAAGACATTACAAAGATGCCATCAAAACACAACACGGTGTGATTTTTTGACAAAAGAAAACCTAGATGTACAAAAATGGAAAAGGCACAGGACTGAGGGCTACTATCACGCCTGCCCATGTCCAGTGGAAGTGTCACAACCCTCGCTCATAGTTATACACTGCACAACTGCGCTCGTCAATTCAAGACGTTAGTTATTAAGTTTTGTTTGCCTAATTTCACCTGATACGTAGTGCCCTTAACATCATTCACATAGCTATAATTGAAGACATTACAAAGATGCCATCAAAACAAAACAAGATGTGATTTACAAAAGAAAACCTAGATGTACAAAAATGGAAAAGGCACAGGACTGAGGCTACTATAAAAAAAAAAAACTAAAAAAACTACTGCTTCGAAGCAGAACATCTGATACTGCGGTGATACCTACCAAGATGTACCCTTGCTAAAGAGTCCTACCACCTGATTAATTATATACGACTAGTAATTACATTCGTGTTTACTGAAATCACAGATGCGATTTAAAAAACAGTACCTTTTCCAAAATATACGCAAGCAAATTATAGAAGCACTTTAATGTTAGGGGTGGGATACGAACACGCGTCCTCCGATTTCAGCTTGAAAGAGTGTGTCCAGGTAGCCAAGTCGATTAGGCATCCGGCGCGGTTTGCCACTCATATATGTACAAAAATTGCGCAATTTGCGCACACACCGCCGAATACTACATTTCGCACTACATGAATAAATACGGTTCTTTATTCATGTGTTTCCCATTATGTCACTAGATGTACGTACACTTTAATCACTCACACCACAACACTATTCAACTTGCTATTATAATATTATAACTACCCACATTTGTCATATCTTTACATTAAGCATATCTCTTTACCATAAATTTATCTACTTTTGTTTATATATATACAAATAACCTGTGGGGTATTCCTATTTATTTCAATGTGAAATTCTTGTAACGTTAACTAGTTCGTACTGTCTTTAGGAAATAACTTATTCTTATTTTTAAACCGTTATAAGTGTTGTCTTGATATTCAATTAACTTCTTAATTATTTTAAATGAACCAATATTTCGGTACTTTAAAGAGTGGCAACAATGACCGCATCACGTGATCGGTTGTTCAAAACCAGCCAATCACGGTAGAGCTTCATCGAACAATCAGAGAAGGTTTACCACTATCTCGTTTTGGTGGGAAAAATACAGGAAGACGTGCCAGTCAGTCGGTAAAATGAATTTTGTGTGATTTGATTAAAACTTTCGTAATTAATACACATATTCAACAATTTTGAAACCAATTATGCTTACGTTAAATCAGTCGAGTCGACCGCTTTCGCGACTTTCAGAGTCCCTTCATTAAGTAGTACGTTGGCTCCCGACCGCGTCGGCGCATGCACTGAAACCGGTCAAGATCGAGTACTCAGCTGATTTTACGTAAGTGAAATATATGTGTGATTGTGGTAAGAGACTTCGAGGCAAAAAGTACTAGCTTGATAGTTTACAAATATGAGATAAATTATTATCTACAGTGGTTTGGAAGTATTAAATATTTAACGTTTGTCCGTCTGCGGCATCAAAGTTCCCAAAGGGATAAAATGAAGTTGAAAGTTTTATTTGAAAGGTGACTTAATTGGTAATATTCTAAGCTATGAATCGAGAAAATCTGTTGAGTCGTTTAGTAAGATCATCAGCTCTATAACTGATACAGGAATGTTAGCAACTTTCACAGGTCTGATCGATTCGAAATTCAGTATACTGTTACTTAAATTGTTTTACAAGAACATGGTAACTGATTGCCTGTCGTTGCAATATCCCCCGAAGTCTGTAAGATACCGCTTGGTAGGTAGTCGGTGAGAATCACCTTAAATAAAGCAGTTTTCGTGGTTGGTGCTCATGTAATGGTCATGAAAAAGTTGTAGATAGTTGGAAATCAATCGTTTAGTGGGTTTATTTTTTCTAATATAATGTTACTATATAAAAAGCGTGTGAGCACTGCTGTTAAAACCAGACCTGCATACAGTTCAATATTCATAAAATTGAACATGGATAGGCAAGGAATGTTTGTGGGTTCCATGTATTGCATATTTATTTACATACTTTGAACTAAGCTGCGAACACAGACAATCTAATTAAAACGATAAGTTATTTTAATTGAAGCGGACAAAAACAATACGGGTATGGTAAACCTTAGAGTTTCAATGATGTTTGTTTAAATTTGCTTTGATATTCACTTTTATGAAATTTGACATCATGCAGACAGTTATAGCACATGAATCTTTATTCATGTGCTTGTAAAATGGTAAGAAATCTTGTCCACGAATAAAACAATCCGCTGAATTTAGCGGTACGGTTCATAAACAAAACGTATTAAATCACTGTGATATATTACAGCTGATATCATACCCTATTGTCTATGCATACAGCGGCTGTCACATGTCAGAAAAGTCAATGTTATGAGTTTTGTTATTTCACGACAGAAATTCAACAAACTGTAATATAGCCAGATTTTTCTGACGACAATTTAGTTTTAAAATACAAACTTGAATTACAATACAATTGCCTGCATTTGGAAAAAATACGATTTAGAAGTGCTATACTTTGGAAAAAGACACACATTACATTTTCTCAAACCCAAAGTAAGATTCTTTTACAAGGGAGGATCCAAAAACAAATAAACTCAAATAAAATAAACCCTATCGGATTTTTGAGCAAGCCAATTAGGGTCGTCATTTCATTAGACGGAGCTCCGTTTCTTATGAAAGTAATTTCGTTTGGCCAATCGGCTTTGTTTCTATAAATAATGTTACGAAGATTAGGGAAGATGTTAAATGAAAATGACATTATTTTGTGGCTTGTTTGAAAATAGAACCGGCGCAGATGACGGGCAATGTTAAGTATATTATGAAGTAGAACTAAAGAGCGTGAGGTTGTCTGGAGAAACTGATGATGATAAGGGCGAGTTCTTGAGACTTTAAATTTTAACATAAGCAAAAAATAAACTATAATGTAGCATTACGTATAAATTAGAGTAAATATGTTTTTTTTGTTTTTATGACAGAACTTGTATATTAATATTTAATTGTTACTCCAAATTCTAGACATTGTCAATGTGTATTATCTAAATAACATTGCAATTATTAATTTCCTTTAACATGTTAGATTAAGTAGTTTGTTATCATAATTTTCTAGTATACAGTCATGCTTTGAAATGAGTACCAACCCAATTGTAAAATGGCTTGTCTAGTCTAACGTTTACTGTTATATTGACCAGTAAGGTTTTCTGATTCTGAATAAGCACGAGGGTCTCCTGATGTTAAGCGGTATCCTCTCAACTCTCAACAGATGCGTTTCATCACAAGTGCGAACCGCACTGTGCCCACACCCTTAGACATACAGTTGTTGAGTCTCATGCGCCTGTAATTTTACTGGCTCTCAAGGACTGCTGCTGGAATACACTGTTAAGTGCTAAGCGACAAATTTTCTTTTTGAGGGTAGTAGGTAGCTAGGGCAGTATTCGCTAAATGCCCTCCCACCATGCGGTGAAGCTCAAGCTGGGCGGTGGGTATCGAACCTTGGACCTGCAGCACCGTAGCCCATAGCTATTACCGCTCGGCTATCATTGCCTTAAATTGATTCTTCATATATTTTAAATAGTCGAGTTATATTTTATTTTTTATAAATATATGAAACGTGATAATTAAAAATATCGGGCCAGTACGTGTTTCAAATCATGCGAGCACAAAGACTTTAAGATGATTTCCTAATCCACGCCCACATAAAAAAATAGCCGTATATTTTGATATGACATTACTACTGAGCGCTTCCGTGCTTCGGAGGGCACGTTAAGCCGTCGGTCCCGGTTGTTGTCTTAGGATAGCAGTCGTTACATCATGGTGGTAGGGCACTTTGCAAATGCCCGCCTGGCTAGCTACCACCCTCAAGTTGAAAATCTGTCGCCAAGCACCTAACGGTGTGTTCCGGCAGCTGTCCTTGAGAGCCAGTAACTCTAGGTTAGTCTGAACAACATCCTCGACCACATCATCACTTACCATCAGGTGAGATAGTGGTCAAAGGCAAACCTATCACGCATAAAAAAAAAAAAAAAAAATTGTCACAGTAGCCTCCAAAGTACAGGATCAGTACTAAATATTATAAATGCGAAAGTAACTCTGTCTGTCTGTTACGCTTTCACGCCAAAACCACTGGACCGATTTGAATGAAATTTGGCATGGAAATAATTTGAGACCCGGGAAAAAACATAGGATAGTTGTTATCCAACTGCGCAAAAAGAGGTTAATAAGCGATAACCGACATACGCGCGGGCGGAGCCGCGCCCGGATAGCTAGTTTCCAATAAATATTGACGAAAAATCTAATGTAAGCTGTCATAATAAACTATATATAGTACAGCCGTTGAAGCTGGCCGACTTCCTTCAGAATGTGCATCCTTACTGCCAGATCATCTGGAGTGTTAGGTATACCTGAAACTGGCTAGCGCTTATTTAGATGATCTCCAGTAAGTTTTAGGAACATATATGAATAATATAATAATTGTTATAAATATATTTGGTAACACCTAACGGTTTGCCTGTTACTGCCATTACTGCCTTACTAACGAGGAACTGGAGAGCAATTAGTTAAAATAGTCATAAATGAGTTATAAAATAACAAAAAGGCTAATGTTGAAAAACAGGCGATGAGTTTTAAACTGTAGAATTTCAAAAAAATCCGTTTGTATTATCCACCAACAAAATCAAAGTCTTCTTATAACGGCTACGTTGCTTAATGATTTGAAGGTGAACTTCGCGAAAAACTAATTCAATTTATTACATAAACGAACAAAGTTCTACAGCAACTTTATCGCTATGTCCACCAAAATACGTTCAGTATTAAACGAGTACAACAATGAAACACTCCGTGAAATATGTTCTCAATTCACACTTCGTTCACAGGTGTGGAATTATTGATTTGCTTTGTCTAAAAACGACCAATTTATTACATCCTCTTCCCGACCTTTTTCTCGTAAAATAAGTGAAACATTTGGAGTATGGGGCGGGTCAAGCTAAGCGTTACCAAGCAACGAGCTTGGGCCTAAAGGATCAAAGGTTGACCAAAAAATAAAGGTAAATTCCAACGTATTTTTTTCACTAAGGTGTAGAACATTTTTGTCGGGTTTAAACAAAAAGAACACGGCCCAAGGTTTTTACCTTGAGTTAACCTTGCTATTACAACACTTAATTTAAAAAACTGTGGGATAATGTTTTCTTTTACTTCGATGATGCTTTATTTAGTAGAAATATAAAGTATTGTCTCAGTTTCAGGAAAAAATACGATAACGTATTTTGTAACATTGCGCTTTTTTACGATAATTGTATTACTGCGTACAAATGGCATGAAATAGTACATATAAGTGTACATATACAAGGAATATCTCTTGTTAAGTTGAAACTTAAACGTAGTAGGTATTCTGTGACAGGCACAGAGTACCTACTATGTACTTTACTAGGCTACGAAAATTATAACGCTTTAGTACCTTCTGAACCATCTTACTGAATCAGGTCTTAGGCAAAAACTATCATTTCACATAACTTCTGCATGACCGATTTTTGAATTGTTAATGCTTAATGCAAATTTACTTAGAACTTGACGAATGATAAATGTGCAAGCCATACGGAACATATATGATATAAAAACTGGTAAAGGGGGAGTTGTACTCGTACAACTCGTTTTCTGTTACACTTAGTTTCAAGTCCACAATCTTGCGATTTTCACGGCATTTTCTACGTCGCACTACCACATTATGGAACCAGCTGCCATGTGAAGTATTTCCGAACAGTTACGACTTAGGAACCTTCAAGAAGAGAGTATATTCCCTACTTAAAGGCCGGCAACGCATCCTCGAGAGCTCTGGTGTTGTGGATGTTTGTGGGCGTCAGTAATCACTTACCATCAGGTGAGCCGCATGCTCGTCTGCCCTCCTATTAAATAAAAAAAAAGTTTATTCTCTGCTTCGGTATAGAAAACTCAGAACGCGAATTCAATTTCTTAATGTATAAAATCAGTACTATAATATTACAAATGCGAAAGTATGTCTGTCTGTCTGTCTGTCTGTTACGCTTTCACGCCAAAATTAATTAATTCAAATTTAATTCAAATCGGTCCAGTAGGGACCGATTTGAATTAAATTTGGTATGGAGATAGTTTGAGACCCGGGAAAAAACATAGGATAGTTTTTATCCGACTGTGAAAAAAGAGGTTAATGTTTTTGCGCGATAACCGACATACGCGCGGGAGGAGCCGCTCCCGGAAAGCTAGTCTATTTATATTGTGATACAGTTCAAGATCCCTAGTACGAGTACAACCCGTACTTGGCCAGATATTTATATTTTTTGGCTATAAACACAAAAAGTTGAACGCTTCAATGTATTTGAAAGATAAAAAAAGATAGAAAACTCAAACGACACGTTTCTTTTATGGATTCCTATGGTGGTGGTATTTTATGAATGCCCGCCTGGCTAGCAACCACCCTCAAGTAGAACATCCATGGCCAAGCACCTAACGGTGTGTGGCAGCTGTCCTTAAGAGCCAGAAATTATATTCTAGGTTAAGCCTGTTAACACCTTCGATTACATAATCACTTACCATCAGGTGAGATTGTGGTCAAAGGCATCCCTATCAGCAGTAAAAAAATAAACCGGCTACCAATTACGGTCTAAGCGTGAGGATTATGGCAAACACCCCCATAATGGGGGAGGCTGTGTTCAGCAGTGGACAGTCTGACTGATACAGTACCAATTACGGTTCCAAAGATGAGATAGAAGCTTGTATTCTTATACGACAACTTAAGTTGACTGAGAAGTCGTGGGTTTGAAGGAAGACAATTTTTTTTATGGAATTGTGACGTAGTAACCACGAGGCTCAGCTGATATTAAGAACGCTTAAATTTGCAGTGGGTACCGAACCACTGCTTGATTAGATGAATTTCGTCACAAGCAATGAACTGCACTCCGCCCGTGACCCTGAAATATACATAAATTTACTACGTGCGGGTGGTAGGTAGCCAGGTGAAAATTTGCAAAATGCTCTGCCACCTGGTAATACTGTTGATGACATAATTACTTTCTCAACATGTAAGATCCAAAAATATCATATCCGCCAATAAACTTACGTTTTTCGAGGAATATAACCAGCGTAAATCGCCATCTTTACAGTAATTACGTTCACCATGGCAAGTGGCTAGGGCACAAGTGTTAACAGGCTTAAACTAGAATTACTGACAATCAAGGACAGTTACCGGAACACAGCATTGGGTGCTTGGCAACGGATTTCTTACTTGAGGGTGGTTGCTAGCCAAGCAGGCATTCGCAAAATGCCCTTCCACAATGCGGTGAAGTTCAATCTCGCGGCGGGATTCGAACCATGGACCTGCTGCGCGGCAGCCCATAGACAATGCCACTGAGCCATCATTGCTTCAAAGTAGTCTATTCGAAAGGCAGTTCTTCAGAAGGCTTACTTCTGGTATATTCTCTTCGTCGCCTCGTACGATTCCCTACACATTCCAGCCTGGCACCCCACGGGATTATCCTACTTAGCATGGGACTTTTTTTTATGTGATGGTGACGGAACAAGCACAAGGCCCACCTGATGTTAAGCGGATTATCCTTTGCCCATACAGATGCATTTCATCATTATTTATTTTTTTACCGCTCGGCCATAATTTCTTCAGGGACTAGTTTAGGACAAAGATTAGTATTTTTAGATGAGATGAACTTTAGATGAAAACTGTCTGTAGTTGCGAGTTTTAATCCTGCTGGTTCTTTATTTATGATTATATTTTGAAGCGCTCGTAGTGATGTTTGCTTAGCCATTCTGAACCGATCAGCAAAGTTAAGCAACGTCCGCCGCGGTCATGAGTTGGATGGGTGACCGCTGGTGACTACTGAGCGCTTCCGTGCTTCGGAGGGCACGTTAAGCCGTCGGTCCCGGTGGTTGTCTTAGATTGGCAGTCCTTAAGCATGGTGGTATGGCACTTTGCGAATGCCCGCCTGGCTATTTACCACCCTCAAGTTGAAAATCTGTCACCGACACCTTACTACTTAACTTACGACAGTAATTCTAGGCTGGCCTGAAAAACATCTTCGATGACATCATCACTTACTACCAGGTGAAATAGTGTTCAAAGACTAACCTGTCAAGCATAAAAAATAGCCTTTGACTGCTGTCTCATCTGTAGCTAAATTAATGGTATGGACATAATAGGTAGATGGCAGATAAGCCAAGAAAAAAGGATTTAAAGCTTCGGGAACAAAATATTGCAGCCAAAATTCATATCTCAATATTCGCATAGAAAAATCAACTTCCCGAGACTCGATTAGCCGACCCACATCATACGGCACATTTTGTTTTGTTTTGATGTACCCCTCAAAATTACTTAGCATGAGTGGGCAAAAGCTTTTTGTTCGACAAATGTAGTCCCTTTCTGGAAATGTTATTAAAGTTTAGACAAGATTATTATATTTATTTATGCATATTTAATTTTTCAGGGTTTATTACCTTAAACAGAAAAAACTTCAAAAAAGGGGAGGTTCTCAATTCGACTGTATTGGACTGTTTATTTGTGTGTAAGTTACACACAAACACCCCGTGAGGTTCCGGGTTAGAATTGCACCTCCCCATATCATCCCACGGGTGTCGTAGGAGGCGACTAAGGGATAAATACAAGGTGGGCAGCAACGTCTTCTAAAGTACTGCAACTTACACTGCGATCCCCAAGACGCCTGCCAAGCGTGGGGATTATGGCATATACCCCCTTAATAGGGGAGGCTGTGTTCAGCAGTGGACGATCCAGCTGTTACAGTACAGTAACGTAACAGTAACCTAAGTTAGGTTACATTGTGATGTGCGAGTGTAATGTATGTCGTATACTGTATTTGACTGTTTATTTGTGTGTAACCTAAATGAGTCGAATTAAGAACCTCCTGTTTATTTTACAGGCTGTACCGATTTTTTTTTAAATATTTAAACGCTTATGCTCTTCATGTGTTTCCATTTAAATTTAAGCGACATCTGACGAGTAGTGTTTGAGTTATCCCTAATAATGCGTATTTAACGTTTTAGGAGGTTGTTTTTGTTAAAAAAAACATTTATTGTTTTTTTTTTTTTTTTTAGGGAGGACATAGGTGCTGGCTACCGCCTGTGCGGTCGTCCAGCTCCACCGGGTTTTGGGCGAGGGCCTGGCCCTACAATAGCCCGGGAGGGAGAAGTGCCGAAGGCACTTCTCCCGAGACGGGCGTAGAAGGCGAAAAGCGCTTTCTACCTCCGTCTCCTGCGGACGCCGAAAACGTACCGCTATTATAGGAGGGGTTGACAGCGAGCTCAAGGGCACCACTGTGGTTCGGACCTCGGCTTGTCTCGCTGTCGAGAGACATGGGGGGGATCGGAGCAAAATGCCTCTGTGCAACTGCAGTGTTGCACAATTGGGCCCTACTGAATAATACTCTTTGACTATTTGGAGAGCAATTTATCGTGACCTTGTTTTTGCCTCGAGCTCGCCGGCGAGCTCGGTGTTTGATTGTGTGACCTCTAATTACCTCACACCTGGGGATTTTACCTCGACGACTTGCGGATAACGCTAAAGCTGCCAATGTAATGACTGCGATGGGGTCATCCGGGTCGTCTAATACCTGCCGTGGTCGGCGACGGGGGGGTTTGAAAAATGGGATAGAAGAGGCGGTCGAGTAGTTCGATGCCTGGACAACCAATGGGTTCGAGTGGTGGGGCGCTCGATCAAAGTATCGGCGGGCGCAGTCCTTATTGAACTGCGCTAAAGAGGGAAGGTTTAGGTCGCAATGCAACTCGGTGTTCCGGATATACCACGGAGCGCCGGTTGCACTACGAAGAAAACGGTTTTGAATGACTTGAAGCTTATGGAGATGGGCCTCACTAGCATGACTAAACACTACTGATGCGTAAGTCATGATGGGGCGGATGCAGGCAGTGTAAAGTGTCTTCTTATTTCTAAGAGACATTTTACTCTCTTTGCGAATCAGGGGACCAAGGCGACCCATTACAAAGGCCGCTCTGTTACGGACGGTTGTTATATGATCGCTAAAGGTGAGATTCCGATCAAGGGTGACTCCGAGATATTTTGTTTTACTAACCCAGGGGATGGGTTGGTCGAACAAAGTTAAAGGTTGCGGGTAACGGGGGCGGCCCTTCTCAGTAAAGTACATAGCTGCACTTTTAACTGGGTTGACCGCGATGCGCCATTTACGGAACCAGTCACCGATCTCGGTGATGGCCCGTTGGAGGGCGGGAATGGACTTTCTACTGATATGCCACCCAGTGGTATAAATAGCGGTATCATCCGCGTATTGGGCTAATAGGACGTTAGGCTGAGAGCGTGGGATGTCGCTGGTATACAGCGCAAAAAGAATGGGTGATAGCACGGAGCCCTGAGGGACTCCGGCTCTGACTGGGTGGGGGGAGGAGAGGGTGCCTTCCACGCGATAGCGAAAGCTTCTGGCTTTAAGGAAGTCTTGTAGGATGAGCACAAGACGTTCTGGCACGCCAAATTGGTATAGCTTGTAAATCAAGCCATTGTGCCAGACTTTGTCAAAAGCTTTCGCTACGTCGAGGAAGACTGCTAGCGTTGTCTGGGGTTTGGGGTACTTGTTAAAGCCCTCAATGATGTGCTCCGTGAGGCGGTGCACCTGTTGGACGCATGAGTGTCCGGGTCTGAAGCCAAACTGCTCATCTGGGATAAGGTGGTGTTCCTTAGCATGGGACTGGAGACGGTTTGCAAGTAACCGCTCGTAAAGTTTGCCTAAGGCACTGAGGAGGCTGATGGGGCGGTAACTGGTGGGGTCAGATGAGCTTTTGCCTGGTTTGTGAATGCCAATGACATTTGCACATTTCCAGGTGTCTGGGAATAAGCAGTGGCTCATAGCAGCATTGAAGATGCTGACTAGGAGATGGATGAGAGGAGGAGAGAGGGTTTTAAGAACCCTGTTGGAGATGCCATCGGCACCGGGGGATTTGCGCGGTCGGAGGGCCTTGATCAGTCTCGCCACCTCAGCGTAAGTCGCTAAGGTGATTGGTGGGAGTTCAGAGGTGACCACAGAGCTTTTACGTTCGACTTCAGCATCCACCGAATCGAGGTGAGCTTGGTCAACGTGATCTACGTTAGGGGAACACTGAGCCTCTAGGCTATCAGCTAGGCACTCAGCTTTGTCTTCGTCAAAGAACGCTGGGACTAGTGGGACTGGTCTGTATAAGGGAGGCATGTCGTTATGATTACTTCCTTTCAAACCTCGCGCCAAGTCCCAATAAGCATGGTGGCTTGGCACGAGGTTTGAAAGTTTGTCACCCCATTGTTGATCACGCAACTCAGACATGCGACTTTGAACCATGCGTTCAAAGTGGCGTTTCTTAGTTTTGTTCTCTTTACTGGGGTAAGAGTCGTAATGTCGGGTCACTGCTTTACTTTCCGTCACTAATCGTCTCACATCCGCTGGAATGACAAGGCGCCGGTCGTCCGGCACCATGACCTCCTTTGCGGATGCACCTACTACGGTGGAGAGGTGATTAGTGAACGAATCGATCGCAAGGGTTGCGTCATCTTTAGTCAGGATGTCGTCAGGGATCTTGTCAAGGTCCGGTGAACTGATAGCCTTTAGGGCAACGCCTAATTGCTTCCAGTTCACTATCGTCTTTGTGGGGCGGGGGAGGTCTGTTGTTGGGTCGGGACCTAGTCGCAGTATAATGGGTCGGTGGTCAGAGTGAAGCTCGTGAACCACTTCTATGGAGCGTAACTGGAGTGTTACGCCTCTGAGTAGTGCCATGTCAAGCAAGTCAGGTCGAAAGTCTTCCGTATGAGGGTAGTGAGTGGGCTCAGTGGGCGCAATTATGTCAAAATTAAGTTCTGCGACTAGTTTTTCAAGTGCAATGCCTCTGGGATTGTTGACGTTACAATTCCATAGGATGTGCTTACTATTGAAGTCGCCAATCAGAAGGACGGCGCTTCCTAATGAGAACAATGCTTCTAAGTCAGCTCGGACGATCGGCTTTTGACAAGCTTGGTAACAGGACGCTATGACTATAGGTTGATGACCAGTCATAGCTAGGAGGCAACAAGATGCTTCCATATTAACAAGAGTCGGGGTAGGTAGGGGGATGCAGTGCAGGGACCTTTTGTAATAGATAAGAGTGCCTCCCCCACGGGAGTTCACTCTATCATCACGTACCGTTCTGTAATTGGCAAACCTAGGGTTCGCCTTCCCCGGTTTTAGAAGGGTTTCCTGCACGCATATAATGTCGATAAGGTGGGTGCAACAAAAGTCGTGGACAAGGTCACGTTGTCTAAAGAAACCGTTAGCGTTGAATGACGCTAACGAAACTGAGCGCGGTTTCGTGCGTGCGGTTGTACTACCCATAGTGGTTGTACTGGGGAGGGGCCTGGGGAACGAAGCGCTTAAGGGCGCTAAGTAAATTCGCGTGTTCCAATGTATATTGGATCACGTCCGCTGGGGATTGAGCAAAGTGCATCTTGTGCGCTAGCTCGCGGACTTCGTTGATGTCAATAGACATCGCCAGGTCGCTGACTAGTTTGATGTCCTCTTGAAGAGAGGCATCCATCAGCGGCATGGGTGGGGCTTGTGGCCGAGAAATGGCGCGGGGAGGAGGGGCGCGAACGGAGTTGGCAACGGGTGCCGGGAGCGCGGGGCGAGCCGGGGCCGGTGCGCGGGCAGGGGCCGGGGCGCGGGCGGGAGCGGGTGCGGGCGCGCGGGCCGGGGCGCGGGCGGGAGTGATGGTCTTTACCATACTGGGTGGTTTAGACCATGCGTTACGGGCGGGGAGCGGCGCGGGTATTACCTGTGAAGCAGGTATTACCGACAGCTTAGGGCTGACCCGTTGGTAACGGTCATATGAGGGACGGGTCGGCCTATGCCTTGCCACCCTGTGGTTTATGCGTGGTGCTTTTGGGCAGCCGCGGTAATTCGCGGTATGTCCTTGAGCACCGCATAGAACGCAGCTGGGTGGGTCCGGCGAGTCCCGAGTGCGAGTGCACGCCGCTGTCGCGTGATCGCCTAGGCACTTGACGCACCTAGCGCGAGCGAAACAGAAGCGGGAGGCGTGACCGTATAATTGGCAGTTGTGACACTGCGAGGGACTTCCATTTTTAAATGGGGCTTGTACGTCTAACCCAGAGAGGCCGCAGACCTTTTTTAAATTAAAAATGGCCTTGCCCTCTGGTGTACGGTCTAGTACTACGAGTACTAGGTCATATGGACTGCGGTCCTTCCCGCTGTACATGCGGTGAACCGCATGCACTGGGAAGTCTTGTGCTTTAAGGTCGTCACATACCGCATCGGTATGTATCTCCTTAGGCACACCGCGAATCACAACGCGAAGGACTTTCTCCTCTTCGAGCGCATAAGTGTGAAAACTTATGCTCTCTTTACGGAGGAGCTTTGTTAGCGCTCTGTGGTCGCTACTGGTGGGCACTTGGACTTTAATGCCCTGCTGCGTGGAGCGGGCATTAGTATAATGGATCCCACGATCCGAAACTAAACGGGACAGCATGTCCCATTTGCTTTTGTCCTGAATGAACAAAGGCGGTGGCGGTTTTTCGCGACGTGCGCTCGCGTCCTGAGGGGACGCGGCGGTTGAAACCGGAGCGGAGGGAGGAGACGCGGGGCGCGGGGCGGGGGTCGGTTTTTTGCCGGAGGCGGGGGCCTTTGCGGGTGCCTTGGCGGGAGGGGCGGAAGTAGCGCAACTAGCGGCTTTGGGCGCGCGCTTGCGTTTGCGATCTACGACGGTGTAACCGTCGTTATCGGAATCAGAGTCCGTGCGTGAAGCGCCGGCCTGATCTACCTCCATGTCCGTTTCGGATTCCGAAACGGTCTCGACAATGGCGAAGGAGGGACGGGTACTCGCTGACCTCCCGATCGGTGAGCGAGAGCGAGACCGTTCACGGGGAGGGGCTGCCACCGTGCGTCTATTGTCGGGCCCGGGAGCGGGCGAAGTAGGACTATCCTCTGAATAGGATCGGGTCAAGGGAGGAACGTTGGCCTCCGGGTTTGAAGTCCCGGAGGGAGCGATGAGAGTGTCCGTGAGGCGGGCATTCTCTTCCTCTTCAAGGAGTTGCATATGTGCAACGTATAGATCGGGGTGGCGGAGGGCGAAGGTCTGAAGGACCTGCACCTCACCGTTAGAGGGACGGGACTGCATCCTGAGGGGAATACTCAGGACGCCCTATCAAGGGTTTGAATTCCCTCACACACCTTGTGAGCTCACTGTGTGAGAGGGAGTGTGTACCTAGGGTGTGCCCTAGTTGTGTACCCTCTCCGAGCTTTTTTCTCGGCGGAGAGGGGTGCTCCTAAGCGCTACTCCGGGGTTGACTAGGGGCGACCCCAAGGCCAGTTATCCCGGAGCCCAGCTTGCTTCGGCTGACCCGTGAAGCGGGAAAGGCCACGGTGCAAGGTTAAACCAAAAGTTCGACAGTGGCCGTTGTCACCGTAGGGTGTCACACTGCGACCGCAGCAAATGGCGGATTTGATCGTTCAGACGGGTTTGGCTGACGCTACCCCACGCCTGAACGACGTCGCTTAACAGCACAAAGTGTGTTGTTACGCGCGCTGTTACAATGTTGTGTCGAGTAGTAAAGTTGTGAAGTGCGCACCGAAAAGTGCGGTCAAAACAAGACCACCAGCCCGGTATGATGTTGTTCCGAAACAAGGGACTTGGGTAGGTGGTAATGCCTGACGTCTTAGAGCGCCTCTGCGCGCCGGCACGGCGAGCTCGTAGCTCACGTTGCACGGCGGTCGGCGGCTGCTCAGCTTCTGCACACAAAACAAAACTTCGTCAGGACTGCGTATTCCAAGGCACTGGTCTGCAACTAGCGTCGGAACGATGACCCGAGTGAGACGGCAATAGTGCGGGGACTATTGCGGTCTCACTGGGAGATACTGGCGGAGCTGTAGACAGGTGTGCACGGCGTGGCGGCACAGGTCGGAATCACACATTTATTGTTAGTGATCTGTCCGTTTGTACGCCCCCCACTAAGTGGACTGACGACATCGTAAAAGTCACGGGTAGCCAATGGTTATAAGCAGCTAATAGTCGTTCTTTACTGAGTTTTATGGGGGAGACCTATGTTCAACATTGGACGTCTTCCTGTTGATGATAATGATGTACGTTTGTAAAGATCCGTATTGTCATGTCAAGTAAAGGTATCCATTTAAAAAAATATCAATTACTAATGTTGTAGACTTTATTATTTCCTTAGGACTATACTACATTATTATGCATAATACCTACTTCTATGACTTTTTTTTTACCTATCCACATATTGTATATGTAATTTTATTCAACGAATAAGCATTGCAATTCAACGTGGCAATGCTGCCAGCATGCTGGGCACGCTGCCAACTGGGAGTGGGCTGGAGCATTTGGACTGCCTATGAGTCTGCTATGACTTATAGGTGTCTAAATGCTTTTATTGTAGTAGCTGTAGTGTTGTGTATAGTTCATAGTATTTTGTTTAATAAAGGCATACCGCCGGTAAAAAAAAAAAAATTATTTAATAAATATTTCTTCTGACAAACCAAGTTAAAGACCTGTTCACCACGCAATTGACAATTTTTTTTTTATTATATACGTAATTAGTTTTTTTAATTTTAAATATATAACATATGATATTAAAGTATATAGTTTTTTTACTAACGTAACAAAATATATTAAAGACCCTAAATAAGGGTTTCAAAATTAAGATATACATATATATTGAATGAGAAGTGAAAATGAAGAATTAAGAACGATATCGTTCTTAACCATCGTATGGAGATAGATCGACACCCATAGTTCAAATTATGTTGTATGTATATTTTTTACATCATATGTTTTACATACCATTCCTATAACCGGTCGTAACTACTCAACAAGAATTTCAAACCATTGTAGATAATACTTCCAAATTACTTTATTCCAAACTTGTACAATTTCAAGCTAGTACTTTTCGCCTCGAAGTCTCTTGCCAGAATGCCCATTCGACGGACTGACTGGTTCCTTCTTCCTGTATTTTTCCCTCCAAAATGCGAAAGTGGTTAATCTTTTCTGATTATCGATCGAGCTCAACAGTGATTGGTCGATTCTGAATAACCAACCACGAGATCGTGTATGTGTTGCCACTATTTAAAATACCGAAATATTGAATAAAGTATTGGTTCAGATAAAATAATCTATAAATCCATTGAAAATCATGACATATAGATCTTTTTTAGGGTCGTTAATACATTTAAGCCCGTACGTTATGGTGCATCCAATCTGTCATTTATATTGTATCAACTGAGTGATGCATGCGGCTTCAAGAGAATCCTAATGTAGTATTTACGACGTTGAGTAGTTACGACCATTTATACATACATAGAACGTAAGTTGAACTATAGGTGTCGATCTATCTCCATACGATGGTTAAGAACGAGATAACAAATAAGAGTTATGAGACATATATCGTGTTAGCTTAGCGGTCAGAGCATGCTCCGGTTATAGTGGTTCGAATCCCGCAAATGACTATAATTTTTCCGCTCGTAATTTTGTATACAATTTAGATCAAAGACATACAACCTTTTGGGTTTTGCCACAAACTGGTTAAAATGTAATCTGATTATCGAATTACGCCAGCTACACGCTCATCCAAATAAAGTCATCTATATTAAAATCATAAAAACAATCACCGGACTATAATTTATCTTGATGACAAATACCAGGAGAGGTCCAATAAATACGGAACTCTAGCATTGTTTCCAGATTTCTGTCATTAATCATTTTTATGTTCCTAATTAATATAAAGATTCTGCCGACAATAGGGACGCGAAATATTATCTTGAAAAGTTTTTGGAAGTATAATTTTTATGGACGGCCTCCCTTGCGCTTTGGGACCAATTCAGTGCTTTATTTTAACTGTTTATTGTATTTGGTAGTTTTTTTATCAAATACTTGCCAGATAGATCGCTTCAGTGCAGTAGAGTCACTTTAGTGGAGATGAGACACATTTCTGTTTCACGTAGCTCCCTTTTAGATTACTTCAGTGCAGATGTAACTAATTTCTACTGTACGTACCCTCTTTTAGATAGCTTCAGTGCAGATGAAACACATTTTGATGCCCGTAACCCACCTTTAGATCGCTTCAGTGCAGATGAAACACATTTTGATGCCCGTAACCCACCTTTAGATCGCTTCAGTGCAGATGAAACACATTTTTGATGCCCTTAACCTCCTTTTAGATCGCTTCAGTGCAGATGAAACGCATTTTTACTGCACGTAACCTTTATATCATTTCAGTACAGATGAAACTAATATCTAATGCTCGTAATCTTCTTTTAGATTGCTTCAGTATATACTGAAGTCTGCTCGTAATCTCCTTTTAGAAATGTGTTTCATTTCCACTGAACTGATCTATTTTTTTAAATGCTTTATTTTTTTCTTGGAGGTTTTGTCAATAATTGACCATGTCACCCCCGTAGGTCTCACATCATGTTCTTTGCTAATTATTTTAACCAGGACTTGTTCCTCCGTAGAGAAACAAGTATAATCTTAGTAGTATTCTCGTCTCATGAGAGCGAAGCCAGAAGACTATTGCAAGCACCAACATTGGCATTAATTAGTAGTGAGCTCTGTCGTATCTCATCGTTTCGGACACATTCTATTAGTACATGCCTCTTCAGCATTTTAGGCAATTGGGTGAATCTGAAAAGGCTGATCTAAAAGGTGGCAACGTGCAGTAGATATGTGTTTCATCTGCTCTGAAGCGATCTAAGACTACGTGCAACAGAATGTGTTTTTCATCTCTACTATAGCGACTCTAAGAGGTCTTTTGTACACTCAATTCCCAAGGGTATTATATATATCATAAAACCATATGACTTGACGTCTTGCGATCTCGTAAAATCATGTTGTGTATATCAACCACAATTCCAAAGAAAAGGCGTCTTTGTCTGTATTTATACGCTATTACATATCTCTCTTCACTATATACATTGATTTTGTTACCTATATTTTAAGTCTCAGAGAGATCCTAAGCATTGAGTAAATGAATACTACTCAAAAATAATAATAACTACAAGCAATAGAGTCTAACAAGAGTCTTATTCCGTTTCATATCTTTATTACCTTTTAAATAAGGAACTAATATATATTTTCTTATATTATTATATCTTCTTTTTCTTACTATCCGAACTTCAGCTATGTGTAACACTGTACTCATATAGTTTCTATGCCCTTTTCTGTTATTAAGTGAAGATACTAACAAGTCGCTTGCTTTATACATCGACTTACTTTGACCTGAAGATTATGATTACTAGCTACAAACATGTTTTTAGGGTTCCGTCTGTCCGTACGTTCGACTGACTTTTACAGGCCTGTATTTTAGCAGGATGACGGATAGCATATTAAGATTTTCACTGAATATGACCGTGTAGAATATGTGTTGTGGTAGACTGCCTAACAATTTATACTAATGATAAAAAGTTTATTAAAGGAAGTCCATACAAAAAACAAGTTTTTTTACTCTAATGTGAAAGCTGTATTACATGTCTAAACGTCCAGTGTGTGATTCACACTCGCACTAGGTCAGTTTATTTTTGTGCAGAATTTTGTGTTTTTTTTTTAATTCACATTCTATTAAGTTGTTAAAACTGCCGGCACGGAACACACCGTTCGGTGCTACTTGAGGGTGGTAGCTAGCCAGGCGGGCATTCTCAAAATGCCCTACCACCATGCTATAACGACTGCCATCCGAAGACAACAACCAAGACCGACGGACTTAACGTGCCCTCTGTAGCATGGAAGCGCTTAGTAGTTTTGCCCCTAGCGGTCACCCATCCAATACATGATCGCAGCGGATGTTGCTTAAATTAGCGAACGGTTAATAATGTTAAACAATAGAGTCCGTTATGCATTGTTTTTTTTTGGATTTGTGATGGATCATTCATGAGGTCTACCTGATGTTAAGTGGTAACCTCTGCCCATAACATAATATGCAGTTGTCATAAGTAACGACTGCTAAGGATAAATTGCTTGCACTCTGAGAAATACAGTTGTTAAGTATCCTGTGCCTGTAATTTCATAATTACTCACTAGCTCTCAAGGACTGCTGCCAAAACACACTGTTAGGTACTTGGCGACAGATTTTCTACTTGAGGGTGGTGGCTAGCCAGGCGAGCATTCCCAAAATATCCGATGCGGTGGAGATCGAGCTATGAACATATAATAGTCAAAGCCATTAATTATCTCTAGGTTATCATAGTTTTAAAATGCATATTTGAGGAAACATACATTTTCATAATTTTGTACCTTTATTTATTTTGTTAGAAGATCATAATATTGTGTCTACCCCACATACGTGTACGTAGGTTAAGGATAGAAACCTATCCATGCTCAAACCTTCATGATGTGAACGACTTATAATAATAATATTGTTGTTATTGTGTTATTCTCTATATATTAATGTGTAATTGAAGGAAAACTGATGTAGGTCGGACTCTAAGTAAGTATGACTTAATCTGTGTTCGGTCAGGTTACAGTATACTAGGATACAGTTACAGTTTTCCACTTCAAAAACATAAAAATATATTTAGTAACAATTCCGCCAAAAGCATCTTGACTACGAGAGCACGATCGAGAATCAATGCGCTCGTAGAGTTCTCATGAGGAAGCTTCGTGTAGAAGCGACACGCGTCGAAATCTCTCACGATTTGACTGCGTCGTGTTTGTGACGACCGACGGGATGTCACAAACACCACACACTAACATGAAAATTGGGCGGAATTGTAAGTGTTATACCAAAATATTGATTTTTCCATCTTTTCAGTACTAAACTAGTTTCAAATTAATGTTAAGGTTTGGGCTTGAACTGGGAAGAAATAATACGAGCGATTTAGAACTTACGATGGCCCAGGCTATAGGTATAGATAGTCTGACATGGGGTCTTTGGTATAAGTCCGGCTACTGACTTATACTTTTCCATTTCACGGTTTTTAATGTGTACATCCCTCCAAGACTCTAAAATTAAAGTGAAACATTCAGTTTCATTTCAAAAAATATTTCAAATTAAATAGTTTAATTACATGTTACAAAATATACAAAAATATGGTTTTACGAATTGTGTGATTGTTGTGGTATGCCATTAAGGTGTGCAATATATAAGTTTTAATTAATAGTAAACATCAAATTATATTACACATTACTAATCGAAATAATTTTATGTAAATTACAATAATTAAATTGAATAAAAGGGTAATGTTATGTCAACGAAATAAAATGAAAAATAGTGATAATATGTAAAAAAAAAACATTTAAAAATTCATTTATTGTGTAGTAGCACTTAGTAGTCATAAATTTTCAATGTCCTTTTAATCCGCCATCCCCATTCTTTAACCGGACATCCAGGGATACTCAGAAGCGCCACCGCTATATGGTAGATATTCCATTTACCCGAACAAAGCGATTTGCTTCTTCGTTCATTATACGAACCGCCAGGGAATGGAATACCCTGCCTGAGTCTGTGTTTCCGGTTAAGTACAATATGGGGGTCTTCAAAAACCGAGTGAACAGGTATCTTCTGGGTAAGCGCGCTCCATCATCGACCGCATCATCACTTAACATCAGGTGGTCAAGTGCTACCCAGTTCAGTATAAAAAAATAAAAAAATAAAATTATGATTCATATCTCTTATATATTTTGGTACTTTACTATAAATATTAAGTGCCATTCCTAATGCCCGTGGGGCGCTGGGCTAGAATGTCTTTTTCATTTCTGCCCGTAAGTGTCGTAAGAGCTGACTAAGGGTAACACAACAGAAGGTAGGCCTCAGCGCTTTCTGAGGAACTGTTATATCACAGTGCGATCCCCATGACGCCTTCTAAGTGTGGGGATTATGCCAAACTCCCCCATAATGAGGGAGGCTGTCTTCACCAGTGGACAATCCAGCTGATACAGCATTAATCTAACATCCCTTTGCGCAGCAGCTTGCTTTTGCCTGGATGTAAAGACAATTTTATATTATCTCGTCTATTAAGCGTACCGGCATTTGATTCTCTTGAGATTAAATCAGGATTGGTTCTTACAATCATTGCTACTTTAAAATTCCGTTCCCGTTCTGTCCCATCCTGTGCCGTGCGAATGAGAATATTGCAATTTTTGTTACATGAATAAATAGTTGGCCATTGGCGGGATTCAAACCCACAACTACGGGCCTCTGGCTCGCATATAATTTATTATTTCTTAAAAATTCTGAAATCACTTAACCTAGAATTTCAGCCAAGCAAATTGATAAGATAAGACTGATAAGACATGCCACTGCACCAGAAAAGCCTTGCTGTTGAATCTTGCGGGTGCCTTTTAGATCCAACACTTTCAGAATTTGACAATTTGCTTACACAAAAGCAATCGCTAGCCTCTCAGTTTCTAAAGATTTTTTAGAAATTTGAAACTTAATTACATAATCATAATTAGAAGCTCACTGACTTAACGCTTGTAGCAATTTTGTAGCGCTCACAGCTTTTTTCGTAGCGCTCGTAGCTTTTTTCGTAGCACTCGTCGTGTAGTTTGCCGACCTACATAAAATTGTGAAATTTGATTATGTATTTGGACTACACCCGCCTCTATTGTTTTATTCGTTCAACTCCATACTAAGGTTGCCTGGTAGAGATCACTTTTAGTGATAAGGCCGCCCATTGTAACACTATGTTATTATAATTTAATGTGTAATCTTTTATATTTCTAAAGTGGTGTAACAATAAAGAGTTTTCTATCTATCTATCTAATTACGACAGTTGCCCTTGAACGCGAATTTAGTTTCTAGGGCTTTGTTTTTGACAGCTGTTCTATATAGCCAGTAATTTTAGGTTAGCCTGTACAACAACTTCGGCCACATCATCACTTACCATCAGGTGAGATAGTGGTCAAAGGCTAACCTATCAGGCATAAAAAAATATATACATTCAACTTCAAAACTGCATCTTATGATCGATCTCATCTTTGAATTGCATTTATTAATAAGTTTTTGCTAAGCCTCCCTTGATGGCATCATTACTTACTCCCAAGTGAGATTAAGGTTAAGGGGTAAACTATAAGTAACAAAAATACTTAATATAGCCTAAAAAAGAAACAACTCATCAATTCTTAAGACCGGGATAAAATGCACCCTCTAATGTGGATCAATGGAGGGTGTCCAATTCTAGCCTGGTTTTTAATTCTCCCAGAGGTAGCTAGAGAATAAGAGGCGAAAAATCAAAGAATTGAAATAGAAGAGCCGTAGAAGTTAAATCACAGAAAGTGAACAGCAGCGCCTACTGAAGAAATTGTATCGTACACTGCCAACACCAAGCGTGGCGATTATGGCAAACTCTCCTTATGGGGCAGAATGCAACGGTGAACGTTATGGCTGATAATCTGAATAAGACGAAAGAAGCAGTGATGGCTCAGTGGCATTGGGTATGGACTGCCGCGCAGCAGGTCTATGGTTCGAATCCCACCGCTGGCTTGAGCTTCACCGCGTGGTTGAAGGGTATTTTGCCAATACCCGCCTGGCTAGCGACCACCCTCAAGTAGAAAATCTGTCGGCAAGCACCTAACGGTGTGTTCCGGCAGCAGTCCATGAGAGCCAGTGAAATTACAGGCACATGAGAATTAAGAACTATGTCTCAAGGTGACGAGGTGACGGGCGCAGTGCAATTCGTGACTTGTGACGAAATGCATCTATTATAGGCAGAGGTTAATAGGTACTTAACATCAGGTGGCCCTCGAGCTTGTTCCGTCACAATAACATGAAAAAAGACGTGTGGCACTCGGAGACTGCCGCGGTAAAGCTATTACATAGCATTTTTTATCAACTTATGCAATTATAAATCACGACACGTCAGTTGTCAAAGTCTTTTTTCTGCCAAAATTTAGTTCCTTTTACGCACTGTAGAGGCGCTCATCAAATATAGTATCACCGCTGTGCCGGTCGGAGTGGGGGGTGTTAGGTTATTTTCGTTACGGAATTTCTGGATTCCGTCTCCACGCTCAAGGCCCACGATAGAAGCTATGCAATAGCTTAAAATAAAAAGAAAACGTGGACTCGTATTTTTTAAATAGACACCACCATTTCTCTGTGAGTGGTTATTATAGAAACAATACTTCTCAAACGTATTGGTACGGAGTTCAGGTACTTATTTTTATGTACAACTCGAAACGTGGTAGGCCTAATGTTTGTGTTTTTTATTTTTATTATCGTAGCAATTTTGTAACTTTATTAATACATTATAAGCGTAAGTAAGGCAATCTTACAAAATCTGAAACAACCCACGTTATTGAAAATATCACAATGACAAGAGGCCAAACAATTTGTATCAAGTATGTATACTTAAAAAAATACTAATACAAAACTGTTTAGAGAATAAAATTGCTAGATAGAACATATTCCGGCCCGGAGGATGGACTGTGGTAAATTCGAAAAGCGTTCGTGGTTTATATTGTATAGTTTCGGTTCTTTTACAAGTAAAATATGAGTCATCTGGAAGTACTAGCTCTCACAGACACAGGGTATCCTACCGTGAGAGCTAGTGAACTAATAATCCTAATGTGAGTAATTAAATATAGTTATTTATGATAATGTTTAATGTATGTGAAATGTAGTTATTGTAATAAGTAATTTTATAAGCATGACGCTAATAATAATTATCAATATATGAAATTGAATCATGTATGATTTTATTATATATAATTTATCTATAGAAATCTTAATAATTTGATATGTACAAAATTATTTTAAGTTCAATATTATTAATTACTTTTCTTTCGGATCCAATAAATAAATATTATTATTATTCACGTCATTTATTTTATAACATAATTTAATTTTTTTTACAATATTCATATATAAAAAAAGAAACAAATATTATAAAAAAACTTAAAATTAGGATGCCGCCGGCAGCGGGGCAGGGCCCAAACTACCAGCGGTTAGGGCTGCAGAGAGAGGAATCTTCGGACAATGCGTGTCGTGTCGAGTATCACTGCCTTCTGCATCTGACCCTTGATCCAACCGTCTAGTGAGAGCCTCTTGAGGTGTTGGTCGAGGCTCGTCGCTATTAAGCCGTTCGCTGAAACAACTATCGGGACAATGATCGTCGAGTCAACATCCCACATGGCGGTTACCTCAATATTATTATATTATTATTATTATTAGTTTACTTGCGTACATAACGCTTTGTTTTCAGTCTGTCGATTCAAGTGAGTTCTAAAAGATCAAAAATTATTGTCACCTATTACAACTAACTTGCAATAAAAAGATTTGGACAAATGTACTACGAGCTTCCGATCCCTACAGAGCCAATGACAGTACTTCATACAAAAACCACTATGATGATTTTAGGGTGTGAAACTAAGGCAAATATTTATAACTTTTTTTTTTACGCTTGATAGGTTAAGCCTTTGACCACTATCTCACCTGATGGTTAGTGATGATGTGATCGAAGATGTTGTTCAGGCTAACCTAGAATTACTGGCTCTCAAGGACAGCTGCCAGAATACACCGTTAGGTGCTTGGCGACAGATTTTCTACTTGAGGGTGGGCATTAGCAAAATGCCCTACCACCATGCTATAACGACTGTCATCTTAAGACAACAACCGGGACCGACGGCTTAACGTGCCCTCCAAAGCACGGAAGCGCTCAGTAGGAATGTCACCAGCGGTCACCTATCCGAGTCATGATCGAGGTGTTGCTTAACTTTGCTGATCGTTTCAGAACGGCTAAGCAAACTTCGCTACGAACGCTTCAAACTGTAACTAGAATCGAAAATTTTTAACAAAAAATGGAACCGACTTCAACACCCAAAAGTGTGAAATAACTTGTTGAAGTCGGTACCATGATGGTTCAAAAGTACCTATTATCACAATATTGTGGGCATGGTACCGACTTCGACAAGTTATTTCACACTTTTGGGTGTTGAAGTCGGTTCCATTTTTTGTTAAAATTTTTTTTCAATCTTTTTAGTGTAACTCAAAAACGGCTTGACCGATTTTGATGAAATTTAAAATGGGACCAAACGACAAGCATCAGCTTTCAAACAAAAAAAGAATTTTTAAAATCGATTCACCCAGTCAAGAGATCTGAGGTAACAAACATAAAAAAAAAAAAAAAAAATACAGACGAATTGAGAACCTCCTTCTTTTTTGGAAGTCGGTTAAAAAATCACGCCAATGTCTACACGACCATATTTTTCCGTAGCTATTATGTACAAAAACTTTAAGTAAAACCTTTCAAAAAGTATTCCACGGTATCGTCCCAGGCTGTTACCCGTAATATATGGAGGTCACACCCCGAAACGTCGGATCAACAGAAAAAGTGTGGAAATATGGAACACCGGAATGATACCCGACATTCCAACCCATGTCAAAATAATCCAAACGATGTTATTTGGGAATAAATAGGTGCCTACATCGAACCTAATTTGCATGGGATCGCTTTTTGTCATAGATCTTTGTGCTGCGTGGTATATGATGTTAGGATGGAATAAATTCACCCACAGCATCAATTATACTGCTAGAGACATTAGCAGACTTCAGCAGAATAATACGAGTATAATGCATATTTTTAAAGATCATCATAAACTGCCTCGTTGATGTGTATGTAAAGGCACTTCAAATCTTAAAATCTTGAGGTCTTGGGTTCGATATCCAGTCGCGACAAGTTATTGTGTTTATGTTACATTTGAATAAGTACTGCAGGAGTCTGAAATGATGCCCGGTAAGTGGCGAGTGTTTTTTTTTGTGATAGGTTGGCAAACGAGCTGGCTTATTTGATGGTAAGTGATCAGTGTTGCCAACGAATATCTGAAACACCGTCGTTCTTTTTGGCGTTCTATGGGAAGCCGTTATTCAGGATCGGCCATCTTCCGGCTGATGAAGATGATGACATTTTAATTGCAATTTCGTGTTGGTAATAGGTACCGATCTGTTGAAACCATATGTCAGTGATATCCACGTCATCAATAATAGGCCAAAATTGATTTGTTGACATCTCGCGACAGTGTGATCCAAAAAGTGATTAAAAACTTTGACGAATGAATCGACATCTGTCAGCGTGTGGACATTTGCCAGATATCATTTTTCATTCATAATTGCCAAACGTTTTTCTTCGTAATACAATAAAAATTTTCATCTTCATCTAAATTCTTTGTTTAATTTCGTTTTAGAAAACAAAGTCCTGGTTGAAAAACCCTTTAAAACATATATTTGAAGTATGATTTTGAATGAATTGCGGGTAGAGCCGCGGTATTTTATAAGCAGCGTCTACCTGAAATTAAGTACCTACCAGCGTAAAGTGATTTCACACCGGGCCCCGTCGAACCGGGATCAAAGAGATTCAATTTGAATAACATCAAAAGCTCCATAATTTCGTTCGTGTACACGCGTGCTACTGTCAGATATTTCAAATTCATAACAAGCAGTTTGTTTCGTAATTAAAAAACTTACAGAATATTTTATAAGGCTAAAATTTTGGTTTTTCAGCATCGGTTTGTAGGAAGGATGTTTATTCTTGATACAAATTTATATTCCATTCCTTTAGATAGCTTCAAAATGTATAGTGAAGTAATCAGACCACACCTCATTAAGGGACTTATTTCAAATGACGCAATACCATCGATCTATTATCAATGCGTAACACATACCATCTGTCACTTTGACAGCTGTTACGAACAACAGTAATGGACTAACCACTATTTACACCTTTTTTAAGTCCCACATTCATTATTAGTACTAATACTCTCGGTATATATTCCATGATCATTTGTTTGTATGGGGCGGACGATCACCACTTGAACAGCGTGGAAATATCGTAGGATACATATACATCCATATATTTTAAACTGTTTTTTACCGGCAATAAGCCGTTATCAACCCTTCATCTGTCAAGCGGCCAGCAGCTGGCCCATCTGTCGAGCAACCATAGGTGCTGTGGCCGGATTAACAAAAAACTACAAACTATATACAATACTACAACTACTACAATGAAAGCATTTAGACAACCTACAAGTCAATGCAGACTCACAGGCAGTCTTAAAACTCTAGCCCACAACGATCTTGGAATGCTGGTAGCTTTGCCAAGTTTAAAATTGCAATGCTTACTTCATATTGATTTTATATATTGCCAAGAAATCTGTAAGAATATTTTGTAAATCTATTTCATACTTTTTCATTAATTTGTTTGCTAATGCTATTTAAAATACAGTTCTTTGGAATTTTGAAGTTACCCTGTGACTGTATTTCAAAATGATTCTTCGAAAGCATTAATAATGTAGCTTTGTCGATTAATTTACCAGCCAGCAATGTGTACGTTGCCATGTTCACGTTTTATGGGGAGGGTAGTAAAGTGGAATTATAGACGCATAGGAGATTGTATTCTACCGAAATGAAAGCGAAAATTTGGGTGTGTTGTAGGGATGTGTTTTTTGTTGCCGATAAACTAAACTTAAGATAATTAATAGATTGAGGCCGCACTTTAAGAAAAGTTATATATATATATATATAACTTTTCTTAAAGTGTATAATATGTATAATAACAAATATTTTTTAGAAAATTTAAACGTTTATTTTTAGAAAAACACATAAATATGATGGAAAATTATACATAGTGACAATAAGGCCTAATTAAATACCGCCTTATTTTTAAATAGTAATTATATACTTGAAAATACAAAAAAACTGGTAACAATCAAGTCTAATTAGCTAATTACCCACGCCTGATTGTAGTTCGATATATTTTATATTGTTTAAGTTATTTATATAATTATTTTAAAATTAATCGGTAGGTAATATTAACTAGATATTTTTTATATATTTTAATTATTTTTATATACCTTTATTTTTAAATATTTAGGTGATATTGTCACTAGATTTCTGTTAAGTGATTTCTAAAATATGAATTTATTGTTATTATTGAATTAAACTTACTCTTCGAATACAGCCTCACCGGACGGTGAGGGATGGTGTGACTAAAGACGCTTTACGGGCTCAATGAATGAGAAACTAGAATGTGAACTGGTTTTTAAAGATAGCTGCCAGAAGCCAGAACACACTGTCAGGCGCTTGCGCAAAGGTTTTTTTTTACGTAAGTGTGGTAAATCTCTAAAACCGTGCATGTGTGTTTGTTACCACTTAATTCTGTAACAACTGTATGACTACAGGGTAAGAATTGCAAGATACATAATAAATTCTGGCTAGCTTCCACCATCAATTGATTCGCCTAACTGTGTGTTCCGGCAGATGTCCTTGAGAGCCAGTCATTGTAGGTTAGCCTGAACAACATCTTCGACCGCATTGCATTTGCATACCATCAGACAAGATAAGGGTCAATGGCTAGAAACAGCTACATAATAAAACTGAGTATCTCGTGCACTAAACTTTGTTAACCACAATTTGCTTAGTACTACCTAGACTTTAAACCAGTTCTGGACACATATAAGGTTAAATCTTAGATTATAAAAAATACATCCAATTCACGCGTACCTGGGAAGTTTGACGTCACGTTTTTCGTCCCAAAAATCAAGTCTTGTTGTTTACATTCATATTTTTTCGGCTTTTTTCGTAGCGCTCGTAGCTTTTTTCGTAGCACTCGTCGTGTAGTTTGCCGACCTACATAAAATTGTGAAATTTGATTATGTATTTGGACTACACCCGCCTCTATTGTTTTATTCGTTCAACTCCATACTAAGGTTGCCTGGTAGAGATCACTTTTAGTGATAAGGCCGCCCATTGTAACACTATGTTATTATAATTTAATGTGTAATCTTTTATATTTCTAAAGTGGTGTAACAATAAAGAGTTTTCTATCTATCTATCTAATTACGACAGTTGCCCTTGAACGCGAATTTAGTTTCTAGGGCTTTGTTTTTGACAGCTGTTCTATATAGCCAGTAATTTTAGGTTAGCCTGTACAACAACTTCGGCCACATCATCACTTACCATCAGGTGAGATAGTGGTCAAAGGCTAACCTATCAGGCATAAAAAAATATATACATTCAACTTCAAAACTGCATCTTATGATCGATCTCATCTTTGAATTGCATTTATTAATAAGTTTTTGCTAAGCCTCCCTTGATGGCATCATTACTTACTCCCAAGTGAGATTAAGGTTAAGGGGTAAACTATAAGTAACAAAAATACTTAATATAGCCTAAAAAAGAAACAACTCATCAATTCTTAAGACCGGGATAAAATGCACCCTCTAATGTGGATCAATGGAGGGTGTCCAATTCTAGCCTGGTTTTTAATTCTCCCAGAGGTAGCTAGAGAATAAGAGGCGAAAAATCAAAGAATTGAAATAGAAGAGCCGTAGAAGTTAAATCACAGAAAGTGAACAGCAGCGCCTACTGAAGAAATTGTATCGTACACTGCCAACACCAAGCGTGGCGATTATGGCAAACTCCCCTTATGGGGCAGAATGCAACGGTGAACGTTATGGCTGATAATCTGAATAAGACGAAAGAAGCAGTGATGGCTCAGTGGCATTGGGTATGGACTGCCGCGCAGCAGGTCTATGGTTCGAATCCCACCGCTGGCTTGAGCTTCACCGCGTGGTTGAAGGGTATTTTGCCAATACCCGCCTGGCTAGCGACCACCCTCAAGTAGAAAATCTGTCGGCAAGCACCTAACGGTGTGTTCCGGCAGCAGTCCATGAGAGCCAGTGAAATTACAGGCACATGAGAATTAAGAACTATGTCTCAAGGTGACGAGGTGACGGGCGCAGTGCAATTCGTGACTTGTGACGAAATGCATCTATTATAGGCAGAGGTTAATAGGTACTTAACATCAGGTGGCCCTCGAGCTTGTTCCGTCACAATAACATGAAAAAAGACGTGTGGCACTCGGAGACTGCCGCGGTAAAGCTATTACATAGCATTTTTTATCAACTTATGCAATTATAAATCACGACACGTCAGTTGTCAAAGTCTTTTTTCTGCCAAAATTTAGTTCCTTTTACGCACTGTAGAGGCGCTCATCAAATATAGTATCACCGCTGTGCCGGTCGGAGTGGGGGGTGTTAGGTTATTTTCGTTACGGAATTTCTGGATTCCGTCTCCACGCTCAAGGCCCACGATAGAAGCTATGCAATAGCTTAAAATAAAAAGAAAACGTGGACTCGTATTTTTTAAATAGACACCACCATTTCTCTGTGAGTGGTTATTATAGAAACAATACTTCTCAAACGTATTGGTACGGAGTTCAGGTACTTATTTTTATGTACAACTCGAAACGTGGTAGGCCTAATGTTTGTGTTTTTTATTTTTATTATCGTAGCAATTTTGTAACTTTATTAATACATTATAAGCGTAAGTAAGGCAATCTTACAAAATCTGAAACAACCCACGTTATTGAAAATATCACAATGACAAGAGGCCAAACAATTTGTATCAAGTATGTATACTTAAAAAAATACTAATACAAAACTGTTTAGAGAATAAAATTGCTAGATAGAACATATTCCGGCCCGGAGGATGGACTGTGGTAAATTCGAAAAGCGTTCGTGGTTTATATTGTATAGTTTCGGTTCTTTTACAAGTAAAATATGAGTCATCTGGAAGTACTAGCTCTCACAGACACAGGGTATCCTACCGTGAGAGCTAGTGAACTAATAATCCTAATGTGAGTAATTAAATATAGTTATTTATGATAATGTTTAATGTATGTGAAATGTAGTTATTGTAATAAGTAATTTTATAAGCATGACGCTAATAATAATTATCAATATATGAAATTGAATCATGTATGATTTTATTATATATAATTTATCTATAGAAATCTTAATAATTTGATATGTACAAAATTATTTTAAGTTCAATATTATTAATTACTTTTCTTTCGGATCCAATAAATAAATATTATTATTATTCACGTCATTTATTTTATAACATAATTTAATTTTTTTTACAATATTCATATATAAAAAAAGAAACAAATATTATAAAAAAACTTAAAATTAGGATGCCGCCGGCAGCGGGGCAGGGCCCAAACTACCAGCGGTTAGGGCTGCAGAGAGAGGAATCTTCGGACAATGCGTGTCGTGTCGAGTATCACTGCCTTCTGCATCTGACCCTTGATCCAACCGTCTAGTGAGAGCCTCTTGAGGTGTTGGTCGAGGCTCGTCGCTATTAAGCCGTTCGCTGAAACAACTATCGGGACAATGATCGTCGAGTCAACATCCCACATGGCGGTTACCTCAATATTATTATATTATTATTATTATTAGTTTACTTGCGTACATAACGCTTTGTTTTCAGTCTGTCGATTCAAGTGAGTTCTAAAAGATCAAAAATTATTGTCACCTATTACAACTAACTTGCAATAAAAAGATTTGGACAAATGTACTACGAGCTTCCGATCCCTACAGAGCCAATGACAGTACTTCATACAAAAACCACTATGATGATTTTAGGGTGTGAAACTAAGGCAAATATTTATAACTTTTTTTTTTACGCTTGATAGGTTAGCCTTTGACCACTATCTCACCTGATGGTTAGTGATGATGTGATCGAAGATGTTGTTCAGGCTAACCTAGAATTACTGGCTCTCAAGGACAGCTGCCAGAATACACCGTTAGGTGCTTGGCGACAGATTTTCTACTTGAGGGTGGGCATTAGCAAAATGCCCTACCACCATGCTATAACGACTGTCATCTTAAGACAACAACCGGGACCGACGGCTTAACGTGCCCTCCAAAGCACGGAAGCGCTCAGTAGGAATGTCACCAGCGGTCACCTATCCGAGTCATGATCGAGGTGTTGCTTAACTTTGCTGATCGTTTCAGAACGGCTAAGCAAACTTCGCTACGAACGCTTCAAACTGTAACTAGAATCGAAAATTTTTAACAAAAAATGGAACCGACTTCAACACCCAAAAGTGTGAAATAACTTGTTGAAGTCGGTACCATGATGGTTCAAAAGTACCTATTATCACAATATTGTGGGCATGGTACCGACTTCGACAAGTTATTTCACACTTTTGGGTGTTGAAGTCGGTTCCATTTTTTGTTAAAATTTTTTTTCAATCTTTTTAGTGTAACTCAAAAACGGCTTGACCGATTTTGATGAAATTTAAAATGGGACCAAACGACAAGCATCAGCTTTCAAACAAAAAAAGAATTTTTAAAATCGATTCACCCAGTCAAGAGATCTGAGGTAACAAACATAAAAAAAAAAAAAAAAAAATACAGACGAATTGAGAACCTCCTTCTTTTTTGGAAGTCGGTTAAAAAATCACGCCAATGTCTACACGACCATATTTTTCCGTAGCTATTATGTACAAAAACTTTAAGTAAAACCTTTCAAAAAGTATTCCACGGTATCGTCCCAGGCTGTTACCCGTAATATATGGAGGTCACACCCCGAAACGTCGGATCAACAGAAAAAGTGTGGAAATATGGAACACCGGAATGATACCCGACATTCCAACCCATGTCAAAATAATCCAAACGATGTTATTTGGGAATAAATAGGTGCCTACATCGAACCTAATTTGCATGGGATCGCTTTTTGTCATAGATCTTTGTGCTGCGTGGTATATGATGTTAGGATGGAATAAATTCACCCACAGCATCAATTATACTGCTAGAGACATTAGCAGACTTCAGCAGAATAATACGAGTATAATGCATATTTTTAAAGATCATCATAAACTGCCTCGTTGATGTGTATGTAAAGGCACTTCAAATCTTAAAATCTTGAGGTCTTGGGTTCGATATCCAGTCGCGACAAGTTATTGTGTTTATGTTACATTTGAATAAGTACTGCAGGAGTCTGAAATGATGCCCGGTAAGTGGCGAGTGTTTTTTTTTGTGATAGGTTGGCAAACGAGCTGGCTTATTTGATGGTAAGTGATCAGTGTTGCCAACGAATATCTGAAACACCGTCGTTCTTTTTGGCGTTCTATGGGAAGCCGTTATTCAGGATCGGCCATCTTCCGGCTGATGAAGATGATGACATTTTAATTGCAATTTCGTGTTGGTAATAGGTACCGATCTGTTGAAACCATATGTCAGTGATATCCACGTCATCAATAATAGGCCAAAATTGATTTGTTGACATCTCGCGACAGTGTGATCCAAAAAGTGATTAAAAACTTTGACGAATGAATCGACATCTGTCAGCGTGTGGACATTTGCCAGATATCATTTTTCATTCATAATTGCCAAACGTTTTTCTTCGTAATACAATAAAAATTTTCATCTTCATCTAAATTCTTTGTTTAATTTCGTTTTAGAAAACAAAGTCCTGGTTGAAAAACCCTTTAAAACATATATTTGAAGTATGATTTTGAATGAATTGCGGGTAGAGCCGCGGTATTTTATAAGCAGCGTCTACCTGAAATTAAGTACCTACCAGCGTAAAGTGATTTCACACCGGGCCCCGTCGAACCGGGATCAAAGAGATTCAATTTGAATAACATCAAAAGCTCCATAATTTCGTTCGTGTACACGCGTGCTACTGTCAGATATTTCAAATTCATAACAAGCAGTTTGTTTCGTAATTAAAAAACTTACAGAATATTTTATAAGGCTAAAATTTTGGTTTTTCAGCATCGGTTTGTAGGAAGGATGTTTATTCTTGATACAAATTTATATTCCATTCCTTTAGATAGCTTCAAAATGTATAGTGAAGTAATCAGACCACACCTCATTAAGGGACTTATTTCAAATGACGCAATACCATCGATCTATTATCAATGCGTAACACATACCATCTGTCACTTTGACAGCTGTTACGAACAACAGTAATGGACTAACCACTATTTACACCTTTTTTAAGTCCCACATTCATTATTAGTACTAATACTCTCGGTATATATTCCATGATCATTTGTTTGTATGGGGCGGACGATCACCACTTGAACAGCGTGGAAATATCGTAGGATACATATACATCCATATATTTTAAACTGTTTTTTACCGGCAATAAGCCGTTATCAACCCTTCATCTGTCAAGCGGCCAGCAGCTGGCCCATCTGTCGAGCAACCATAGGTGCTGTGGCCGGATTAACAAAAAACTACAAACTATATACAATACTACAACTACTACAATGAAAGCATTTAGACAACCTACAAGTCAATGCAGACTCACAGGCAGTCTTAAAACTCTAGCCCACAACGATCTTGGAATGCTGGTAGCTTTGCCAAGTTTAAAATTGCAATGCTTACTTCATATTGATTTTATATATTGCCAAGAAATCTGTAAGAATATTTTGTAAATCTATTTCATACTTTTTCATTAATTTGTTTGCTAATGCTATTTAAAATACAGTTCTTTGGAATTTTGAAGTTACCCTGTGACTGTATTTCAAAATGATTCTTCGAAAGCATTAATAATGTAGCTTTGTCGATTAATTTACCAGCCAGCAATGTGTACGTTGCCATGTTCACGTTTTATGGGGAGGGTAGTAAAGTGGAATTATAGACGCATAGGAGATTGTATTCTACCGAAATGAAAGCGAAAATTTGGGTGTGTTGTAGGGATGTGTTTTTTGTTGCCGATAAACTAAACTTAAGATAATTAATAGATTGAGGCCGCACTTTAAGAAAAGTTATATATATATATATATAACTTTTCTTAAAGTGTATAATATGTATAATAACAAATATTTTTTAGAAAATTTAAACGTTTATTTTTAGAAAAACACATAAATATGATGGAAAATTATACATAGTGACAATAAGGCCTAATTAAATACCGCCTTATTTTTAAATAGTAATTATATACTTGAAAATACAAAAAAAACTGGTAACAATCAAGTCTAATTAGCTAATTACCCACGCCTGATTGTAGTTCGATATATTTTATATTGTTTAAGTTATTTATATAATTATTTTAAAATTAATCGGTAGGTAATATTAACTAGATATTTTTTATATATTTTAATTATTTTTATATACCTTTATTTTTAAATATTTAGGTGATATTGTCACTAGATTTCTGTTAAGTGATTTCTAAAATATGAATTTATTGTTATTATTGAATTAAACTTACTCTTCGAATACAGCCTCACCGGACGGTGAGGGATGGTGTGACTAAAGACGCTTTACGGGCTCAATGAATGAGAAACTAGAATGTGAACTGGTTTTTAAAGATAGCTGCCAGAAGCCAGAACACACTGTCAGGCGCTTGCGCAAAGGTTTTTTTTTACGTAAGTGTGGTAAATCTCTAAAACCGTGCATGTGTGTTTGTTACCACTTAATTCTGTAACAACTGTATGACTACAGGGTAAGAATTGCAAGATACATAATAAATTCTGGCTAGCTTCCACCATCAATTGATTCGCCTAACTGTGTGTTCCGGCAGATGTCCTTGAGAGCCAGTCATTGTAGGTTAGCCTGAACAACATCTTCGACCGCATTGCATTTGCATACCATCAGACAAGATAAGGGTCAATGGCTAGAAACAGCTACATAATAAAACTGAGTATCTCGTGCACTAAACTTTGTTAACCACAATTTGCTTAGTACTACCTAGACTTTAAACCAGTTCTGGACACATATAAGGTTAAATCTTAGATTATAAAAAATACATCCAATTCACGCGTACCTGGGAAGTTTGACGTCACGTTTTTCGTCCCAAAAATCAAGTCTTGTTGTTTACATTCATATTTTTTATGTAACAGGGTCAGGTCAAAGCTTATCTCGGTCGCTTCCGCCATTATTAGAAGAGGCGTTCGTGGAGACGAAGGTCGAGGTTTCTGGTACCCATAATATAACGCGGTTACCCAAAATTGCACGCCTTTGAGAGTGAATTTTTTTTGAAAGTACCGTTGATTATGATGTTGGGCAAAACAGACATAAGTAATTTAAGAATTGAATACCTCCTTTTTTATTGCAGTCGGTTTAAAAACAAACATTAATACTAAAAAAAAAACAAATATTTTGCAATTGTTTAAAATTGTATTAAATTCTTGCATACATATCACAAGAATTGTAACTTAGTTATCCAACCTCATATCTTCAGAACATTATATTATCATCGTAGGAATATGTCGATCCTCTTTACCAAACATCTATTTTTAACATTTTTTTAACAGAATAGGCTGTAAAAATGAGATATTAATATAATTGCAAGATTTTGTAATCATGTATTAATGATAAAAAAATATTTTAACCTTATCATTGAGCTTATTTTGAGACTATTCTATCAACGTAAGCAGTAACAGATCCACCTTACCAAACTTGAGAAATTTTAAATTTTTTTTAGAACTAGAATCTCGACCACATCATCACTTACTACTAGGTGAAATAGTGGTCAAAGGTTAACCTATCTAGCCTTAAAAAAAACAGTCGTGCATTTTCTCAACATTTTATTCCTTATTTCGACACTTTACATCACTTCGAAAAAATATAGCTCGACAAGTCATCCTAACCTAAACTAATTATTATTATCAGGAACTAAATAAATACCTAGTCTCTGATTATATAAAATTTATTATGATCAAGGACTAGGTATTAAGTTTAATATCAAACCTAACCTTATATGAAACAATGGCTTGTCGAACTATATTCGTTCGAAATAAAGTATTGTCGAAGTTTAGAGGGACACCAGTAACCGACTTCCAACGCTAAAAAGTACGAAATAACTTTTGAAAGATCGTACCATGCTGATTCTGCACTCAGAATTTCAGTTTGTAATCCTAGGCTCTGCTGTATCACCTTCAATTATTTAAGCTCTATACAAATAAAATCTAAGTAAAATCTTGTGAATAACTGAAACACTGGCTCATAAAAACCAAACAAACTACAATAAAACTGAAAACAGAACAAAATAAAATCAACGTTATCAAAATGAAACGTTGTATTTGTGTATCAAAACAAATCGCACCGGAACGGGTTAACAAAGCAATTGTGACCATTTTGTCAGCGGAAGCTCGAATAAATTAATTAATTACTCGAAAACCCGCCGAAAATCTTTTCGGAAATTCATCAAACAATTTAATGAAGTTGCGGATGAATTGAATAAATGTGAATTAACTCGTTATAACGGAAGGGAGATTGACAATGAAATTTTGAATTTAACATTCCATTTAATGCTATATACCTACTTGGTTTATTATAGGTATATATTTCACTATTAGTTGTTTAGTTTCATTATACATACACGTGACACAAATGTTGAGTTGACCACATTATACAGGGTTGTTGGTAAAATGCTAACAACCTCTTAGGGTTGACTTCTGCTAGCCTAACAGACGTTTTGAGAAGGTTTTTTTGTTTTGAAAAAATAATGTTTTTTTAATTTTTTGTTTCGTGTTTTTTATATGTTTTTGACGGAATAAGCACGAGCACCACCTGATGTTAAAAGTCTCTTGTGCCTGTAATGTATTATGCCATATAATTGTTTATTACTTTTCTGGATGTAAATATTCAAAAGGAGCAGGGTGCGGTCCAGTGTTGCAACGGAGGGCACTCTTGGCTCAAAGTAGGCTGTAAAACGAAAAAATATCTCCATATGTTTGTTAGGACTAGCAGAAGTCAAATTCTACCAATAACCCTGTATATAATGCTGCCCTACAGACAAAATCGAAAAACTTTATAACTCATTCCATTTTCAAGCTAGAGACTCATGACATACGGGCGGACAGACAGAGAAACAGCTGTTTCATTGACACGACTACGTTTCTAAACTATAAAAACTGCTTCACATATTAAAAGTAAATAAAAACAGTAATACAACTTTTCACCAATATCAGCAAGTTTTCAACACTCTTACTTTATGTTTATTTTTGCGGCCTCATTAAAAATACCTACTTACGTGCTAATTTGCTTTGCACTTTCTATTTTGCTTGTACGGCAAAAACCACATGATTAAAACTTATAAAACAGTGCGGTTAGTGCATTGTACGTTATCTACGTTAATTGTTAGTACTCTCGTTTGCTTTTACGATCAGACGTTAGTGTCACCGCAGCTTTGTATTGTTTAGAGATAGTTTTAGCTGTACTGTTGCCGGTTTAAGGTTAGTTTCTTGTAGCTTCCATACAAAAGTTGTTTTGTCATATTTTAAGCACAAATTGTTCAAACTTGATGCAATTTAGCATGTATGGCCTTGAGTCTCTTATTTATTTTGTTAGATTTTAGTTTTTTAGTTTATTTTATCTCAACATGTTAATATAAGAGTTCCCGAACCAAACCATTTATTAAGTAACTAGCGTTCCGGGCGCGGCTCCGCCCGCGCGTATGTCGGTTATCGCGCAACAACATTAACCTCTTTTTGCGCAGTTGGATAAAAACTATCCGATGTTTTTCCCCGGGTCTCAAACTATTTCCATACCAAATTTCATTCAAATCGGTCCAGTAGTTTTGGCGTGAAAGCGTAACAGACAGACAGACAGAGTTACTTTCGCATTTATAATATTAGTACTTAAGTACTTATAGTACTTATGTTATCTCTACATGTTAATATAAGACTTCCCAAACCAAACGATTCATTGAATAGTTAAGAAAATACATACTTTCATAAAAAATGATAAACCAGAAGCATAGATGCTAGGCTCAAGGACAGACAAGAGAAATTTCAGACATTGAACGCTTGGTATTTAAAATATAACGAAACTGCCATAGTATGGAGAGCAATTTGCAGACCTTAAGAATATAAGGGGTGCCATTTACACATTTTAAGAGTTCAAGTTTCTTCTTACTGATTTTGACTTATTAAGGCTAACCTTGACTTATCGGACTTGACACCCGTTCAAGATATTATCGCAGTGGATGTTGCTACTTGCTTAACATAATCAATCGATTAAGAATGACAATAAGCAACCAAGCGAGCCCCATGGGGTGCCAGGTCAGAATTACACCGAATATAATATCAATATAATCCCATGGTTGCCGTAAGAGGCGACTAAGGAAAAAATACCGGAACTAGAAGAGAAGAGATCTAGCTTAGTGAAATCTGCCAGTAAATTATTGTAAAATACTCCTTTAAAAATAAATGTTTGAAAGATATCCCTATAAAAACACCGAGAACGCCCAAAGGTATCGCTCAATGAGGTAAAAAGTAAAAACCAACCCCATAAGATAAGACAATCTATTACGTTGTAATCCAAACCCCCCGCGGTTGCAGCCGATAGTTAGCAAAGCCGAAGCCACTGGCTTGGAAAATTGAGAAGTGGATTAGGCAAATCACTTTTCATCCCATCGTGGGCCAGAAGTTTGCCCTTTTAAATTTTATTATCTTCGAGACTGTGTAAGTGACGGCGGATTGTTGGAGTTTTGTAACACAATATTGTAAAAATCGCTATTTATATTACGAAATTACAAATTTATGAGAGGAAAAATTTGTCATGTGCGGGATTCAAACCTGCGTCATCCACCCCTTTAACTGCGGTGTGCTCTGACCAATTGAGCTAACATGACAATAAGTCATAACTCCTTTTTTTTACTATGGTTCTTTAACCAACGTATTGGGATACATCAATAGGCGTGAAGCATTGCTTCCCAAAATCTCGAGTGCAATTTCCATGTCGTAGAATCTAAGCTAAGAAATATTCTGTAGAAGTCCAGAGTCTGAAACTCTAATATCCAATCCAATAATCTTCACCTTCCAAACCATTGCCCGCGTTAGAGTCGTACCAGTCTACGAGTATACTAACCCACACTGCTGTTCGTGCCACTACGCCAGCGTGTCAAATCAGAATGACGAGGGATACCTTCCCCGAGCAGGCCACGGGATTGACTTACATTTCACAGCTGCTGACAATACGTTAACTGACTGCTCCACTCACGTCTGAGTATCAAGCGTCTCTAAGCTTACATTTGTCGAACTTTCTGTACTACGCAGAACCCTGCATATATCGCGCGTCATCACCCGCTCTCAACCATGTCACCATTTTTCTATGCTTAGTACTTACCTATTCGTAGTTTACAATGTAATTTTTCTGAGTTTGTAAAGAGAATAATTTTACAAAACACAACGTAAAAAAAATTGGAACCACGAGCAACTTAATAATAAAATTTAATAGACCTTGAACTTCGTCATTGTCCTAGCTTACATTGGAATTGGATTATTTTTCGTTATAATTTTGTGTGCATGAATACTGAACAGGTTTTTGCTTTGTTTCAATAGCATCGGCTACTGACGATGCCAATTCTCTCTACTATGGTTTTGTTGGTAGTATAATCACTATTTTATGCCTAATAAAGAATCTAAACATGGTAAAAGCCCTGTGGTGCGCTTAATATTTAGAAGCACTCTCCTGATGGTGACATAAGTAGTGGTGTGTCTCTCATTTTGCTCCTCTATATCGTATAAAAGTTCTAGTTTTAAAAATCCAAGAAAAATACCCACTACGGGGCACTACCGAGATATTTTAAAATTTTACTAATATAATCTTTCTAGTCTCTATCACTCCGCCCAAACCCAATATTAAGTGAAAATGAATTCCATGTCATGACTCAAGCCTATAAAGAGTTGGTTCGTCAATTTCATGGTTTATATTGGAATGTTTGATGGCACAAATCACTTTCTTTATGAGTTAAGCCAATTGGTATGAATTCAATTCGTTGATTTAAAATCTGAAGTTTATGACTTTCAATCTTCAGGAAAACCGTTTCCACCCTTTGGCCCTTCAATATTCCAAGCTAAATGAGATTACATGTATATTTTTAATTTAATAAGTTTATTTGATGTTTCTTTTTAATGTTATTTTTAAGGTATGCACATAAAGAATGTTATATCTATCTATATTTTTTTAATAATTGGCACCATTTCAACTGCTTGCAAGAGTCGAAGGAGTTGATATGCTCAACCTGAAATTACTGGTTCATAATTAGGTTCTCAAGCATAGTAACTCAATGTTTGTTTTACAAATAAATAAAAAATAAAATAGGCGTCGTAAAAAGTACCCGGCGTAAGATTTTCTCCATGAAGTTGTTTTTTTAATTGAGTCGTCATTATGTACCAATTCGCAAATAGCTAGTAGCAAAATTTGAACAATGAACCACCTGCGTTGCCACGCATAGTAACACATGCTATAGACTGCCGTCTATAGCATGTGTTACTACTACCTAAAACAAGTAATTTTATTAAAAATTAAGATACACGACTGCCCTGCTAAATAATGTGCCACTCGGGATGATTTTAAAAATACATCCAAATCTGTTCTGGCATTAAATGGTGGAATGATGTAACACATATGAATAAGAACAAGGATGGTGACACTGCATCTGTTATGGACAGGTGCGATCGCTTAATTTCAGTCAGGAATTTTGTCCATCACCACTTCATTACATAATAAAAGCGTTTTACGTACATAAGTACTGGCACAAGATTAAATGATCGTAGCCACGACTTACCAAATACATAGAGACCTGAAAAGCATTCTTATGATATGAGGAAATGTATTTAAACCAATTTTCCAGCATATAAAATTTATATCAGAGCTCTCCTCACCACTTGATCTATATTATAAACTGTTGAACAATTCATTTTTTAAAATTGTTAGTTAGCTGGCAGGTTCTTTCAACAAGATGTTCAAGAGCACAATGAGGGGGCTGTTGTGTCGAGCATTGTTGGACGCCATTGTTCTAAACTAAGGAGGCCAAAGGGTTGCGCCTTTTATATGGTAAGCCACAGTAAAATTGTCTCCAGAGTAGATTGTTACGACAATTTTACAAAAATCACCTTTTTCCGAGAGGTTCTGAAAATAGCAACATATTCAGCGGTAGTAACAAAATCGGTGTTGATAAACAATTAACAATTATCACTATTTATTGAAGAAACTCTCGTTCAATTAAGTGATTGAATAATTGGTTAGTATTATCGTCAAACTGGCGGTGTAATTCGAAAAAGTATGAAATAATTAGAAAGTTTTGCATCAGCAGCTGATCCGGACGCACCTTTCATTCATTTAAGAAACTGTGCACGTACTCATAATTTTTTTAAACATTTTTCTTGTTTTTATCCTAAGGTCCGTTTCAGAATGTCCTAATAAAGTTTCGGGTTGCTAATTAACACATAAAATAACTGAATGATAAAAATGACAGTTGAGGTGCAGCGCGCTCAAGCTTAAATCGGTTAAAACCGATGGATAGGCTAAATCGATGACTGTGAAACACAAAGATAGTGTTTTGTTTAATAAATATGTTATGGTTAGTATAACCGGAACTTACTCGAACATTCTGAAATAGGCCCTAAGTGTCTTATTAGGTCTAGTTAATATTTGAATTGATTTTTTGTAACATCTTTCTATTATTGTTTTATGATAACCGACTTACCATTAACGTTTAAAAAACAAGCGTAAAATATTACATTGATAGAACATTGAATACTCATATAAAAAATCCTGACTGACCCACTGTACCAAATAGTGGTTAAATTTTTACTTTGAATCAGCGGATGTTTTCAACGTCGGGGTAGATAATAAAAACAAAAGCTAAGCGTCAAACCTATAGTTGAAAGGTACCGTAAATGCTTGATTTTCGTCAATCTTTTTATTTTTGGTAAAAATAATATCAAAGTTCTTAGTTCTTGCCTTTACCTAATATATAAATGCGTATAACGTAACGTTATAACGTAACCCTACCACAGACAAGTGCAGTGCAGGTGACAAGGCAAAGTCAATATAAATACTTTTAACTTTACAAATATTCTTAAAACATATTAGTATTTCCTTATAATTCCTAACAGTAATATGTAAATATACTGCCATATATGTAAAAAACCAGTTCAAGCGCCCAAGGGGTCGTAGTTTGTTGAGATGCTCGGACCACATCCGCACGGCTTTGGACTCCAACCTACACGACGCCCTCCACGACGCCAAGGATAGGCATAAGTGGCGGGACACCGTCAAGGCAAAAGTACTTCAGAAGCGGGGTAATCACGACCCTCAGTAATGAGGACAACGACGCGAGGAGGATACGTCAAACGATCCGGTTATCCTTCTACTACAATTTACACTGTGGCTAAATCTTGCCATCCAGATCCTGATAAATTTACTCGTCTTGCTGCAAGTGAAATGAAAGGCAATGAAAAGTTAGGCCACAAATGCTTTTTTACGGTCGCTTAATGACCCAAAAGATTTTAAGATGGAGCATGGCTCAAAATGGTTAACTAAATCCTTGAGAATGACAAGAATTTCAGTGAGAATTTTGTATTTTATACTCTTGCGGCGAAATATTAGTTTAGCGAAGTTGATTAATGTTCCTGGCACTACCATGAATACGCATGATCTAGATGATTTGGTATGTCAATAATAGTAGTTTCACCATCTTCCTAATACCCAAGCTATTATAGCGACAATGGTTATAGATTGCAACACCAAAATTACTCTCCTGGATAGCCACACCCTTATCTAGAAAATTTGCCACCATTTTTTGAAGCGCTCGTAGCGAAGTTTGCTTAGCCAATCTTAATCGATCAGCTAAGTTACGCAACGTCCGCCGCGGTCAGGCGTTGGATGGGTTCCCGCTAGTGACATTACTACTGAGCGCTTCCGTGCTTCGAAGGGCGCGTTAAGCCGTCGATCCCGGTTGTTGTCTCACGATGGCAGTCGTGACAACATGGTGGTAGGGCATTTTCCGAATTTTGCACTTGTTCGTAAGTGATGATTTGGTTTAAGGCCATAACAAGCCAAGAATTACTGGCTCTCAAGGAAAAATACCAGGAAACAGCTTGGTTTTTTTATTGCATAGGCTAACCTTTGACCACTATCTCACGTGATGGTAAGTGATGATGTTTTCAATGTCGAAGATGTTGTTCAGGTTAACCTAGAATTTGGTTCTCAAGGACAGCTGCCGGTACACACCGTTGGTGCTAAGCGGCAGATTTACTAGCCAGGCGGGCATTCGCTAAATGCCCTAACACCATGCCATAACGACTGCTGTCCTAAGACAACAACCAGGACCGACGGTTTAACGTGCCCTCCGAAGCACGGAAGCGCTCAGTAGTAATGTCATCAGTGGTCACCTATCCAAATCATGGCTGAGGTGGACGTTGCTTAACTTTTCTGATGGGTTTACAACGGCTAAGCAAACTTCGCTACGAGCGCTTCAAACAAACTTGTATTACTGCCTAAAATGTCTTTCGTATGACCTAAATTTTTACGGTCAAATGCTTTGTCATCTAGTTTAAAAAAGAAATATCATTAAAAAAAACGTTGTAGCCATATAGTGTTTTAGACCTAATGCTTGGCCTAATGTTGGAGCGCGTTAAGAAGAACACCAAATTAATTGAAATTATTGAGCGAACAAGACAAAAGAACAGCGCAGTTCAGTGTCACTCTGAACGGTGCATGACCGATGAAGGACGCTCAGTACCTATGTTTTATATTTATATATATATAGAAATATATAAATTTCGTGTACCTATGAAAGTGCTCCATAGATTTGGAAAAAAACTTGAAACGAATTGGGTACTTAAATAAGGTTTTTTTTTAATTTATATGTATCATATAACTTTTAACTAAGTAGCTCTTGGATGCTACTCACGAAACCCTAAATACTTTGTGAGATGGTGCTATGAAAACAAGCGTAACTCGGTTGCCCAGGTACTTGTAATAATATGAATAAAGTTTTAAGATTAAAGGCTACCGCCAACATATTTTAAAATTGCATAAAATATATATTATACAAGGCATGAAGTCATAGCCTAGCGTGATAAAGTTTCACTATAGATAAAATGGACCTTATTTTATAGCCTATATATTATCGATCCCCTACGGCGAGTATTTCAATCAATACCGCTATATTCCGCACGCAAGTCTCCTGGGGTAGAACCGAGTTCATTAATCACGAGACCTCTACTGGTTGCCCTCAAAAATTCATCGTCCCAGCACTATTCCGTTTTTCTTTGTCCACCACAAACTGGCCAGTCATTGTTGGATAATACTTGATGTATGATTTTGATCGGCTGAAAATGGGAGTAAGGTTTACTGCTAGTCTATTAAAGGTATATTAAAGCCTCCTCGCTTTAGTATGATAAAGTATTAACAGTCTGTTTTTGAAATCATGGACTATGCAGTGGTTTCGTGAGTAAACAGGTAAAGAAATTTAAGTCAAGCTTAAAAATAGCAAAACGCAAACTTTGCCGCGGCAGGTGTGCTTTAAAATGTGGACCGTGCGACGCAACAATATCATATTTTCTAAATGCCAAATCATTTAACAAATCCAATTGAATTGGGCAGATTGTGTATGTTTTTTAATTTTGAACTTAATGAGTATGAATAAAAAGCGTTAACACTATGATTTACATATTTATTCGTAGGGTTTTTATTAACGATGTGGTCAACGGTAGGTAGACTTAGAATGGATACTCTCAAGGAACACACTGTTATGTGCTTGGCGACAAATTTTCTAATGAAGAGAAGTAAGTTAAGATGTGTTTTATTTTTGATAACTGTAAAATAATATACTTGTTAGTTTTTTCGAAGTAAATATTTTTTTCAACTATCGCATGAGGCGGATGTTTATATATGTAGGTGGATGGCACGTTTTTATTTTATTTTCTATATGTACATCGTTTGCTGTCAGCATATTTGGATGTTTCTTTATTTTGATACATTGAAGTTTTTTAGAAAGTGTTTCTAAAAAACTTCAATGTATCAAAATAAAGAAACATCCAAATTGGCCTGGTGCCTAAATTTGGAAACCTCGAATTATACTGTCACAAAATTATAAATAAACTTTAGAAAAAAAAATATGAACAGAAAAACATTTTAGGTACGCAAAGGAATAAAAAAATCAAATTAGATAGGTGTGTTGTTTTCCTTGTTAGAAACAAAAATAGTGTTATATCATTGAAATTGCTATAGTAAATTAAACCCCAAAAAGTCGAAAACAGTGCTCAAATGTTCGGTGGAGTGTACTCACCTACTGATGTTTCATTTACTTGACCATAGCTTTTGAAGTGTGATTGTTTACATTTTATATCTTTACTACTTAATAACGTTTTCAAAATATCTTCAATAAGCATTATGGGATGAGATTAGATGAAAACTTTTTACTGCAGTCATATTAATATAATATCTAAATTCAAAACTAAAAAATAAAATTATCTTAAGTGTCGTCAAAAAATTATTCTTAGTTACACGTCAATATGGAAAATATTGATAACTTAACCAAACATCAGTCAATGATAGAACGACTAATAAAAAATCCATTCCAATTATTGCAAACTTCCCTCAAACAAACAATAGGTATCGGCGAATAAAAGATTATTCTAAGTCACTTCTGAAGTTATTAATTCAACGTAGAGCGTTAGATAAATCGTGACACAATTTTCTTTGAAGGGAGATGAATTCTCGTTGAGAAATGGCGTGTTTTGTTTAATACCATCGTTATTCTTGATGGAATCTATTGTTTCGAGTTCGGGGGTGAGTGGAAGGATTATTCATTTCATTCGTACGTCAAAAGGCAGCTTTAGAAGTTCCGTTCGTACGAATCTTAATAAATTCTCGTTTCATTGTGACTTTGTGGAAGGATTCAATAGTTTATACTCAGCTGTTCGGAAAGTCAGCTGACACGGTTATTTGGTAAAGTTGTTAGTGACGTTTAATAAATCTTGCTTACTTCACGTCGGATGGGATCAGCCAATGCGGTTGCGTGGAGCCTTCTCAGACGATGAAACTTCTGCTGTCATTTAGTCTAAGTCTTAGAACTTGAGTCGGTAGACGCTACTTCTTAAAAAGCCAATTGGTTTTTTGTACATTTAACGTAAGGTTTAAAATTAATTGGCTTAACGTCGACCAGATTATTATAGGAAGTAAGCAATGAAAAAAACTTTGAATTAATTTGAAATAGTTATAGAGTCGAGGTTGGTTTATAATATTGCCGATAAGCTCGACTTAAACATAATATTAACTGATGGCAGATTAGGATGCAGCTGAAGGTGGTAAACAAGCTTAACCTAGATCGGGAAGTGGGGTCTCAAGGACTGCTGATGAAATATTATAATAGAACTCTCTGCCTTCCGCGGCCACGGTGGGGTCGGCACCGTTGAATAGGGGACGCGGTGGGGGGGGATATAATTATTACATGTTTCAAACAATAATATCTATACGAAAGTGATACTTACATTGCCATATAAAGCATCTGCGCAAGTGACGCAACCAAGAACAATGGGATCAGTTGGCGGCCGACTGATAAGATAGGTATGCATCGCCACGGTAATGTTATATCTCTGTAGCATTGCCCAGGCGCTCGGCGCGGCGGCGGGGGGCAACCGCCGCGCCGCCGCCGCCGCTCGCGCTGGCCAACCGACCAAATCAGTCAGAAAGATACTTCCGCGCTGGCACCACGTTGCTTGTCAATATACCTAACATTAAATCATTTACACAATTTTATAATATAGTATTTCATAACTACTTTAGTGATTACGATACAATATAAATTCGGCTGGCACAACCAGATAATTTGGACAAGCTGGTTATAGTAGGCAAAATAGAGGGGAAAAGGCCACGGGGTCACTCACCTACCCGCTGGTGCGACCAAATTAAGGTCATAATGGGGCTCACCCTGCCTAACGCCCTGAGACAAGCCGAGGACAGAATTGTGTGGAAGCAGCTGGTAAACGTCTCCGTTGAGACATTTCAAGACGGACACGACCTTCAGACATGAAGAATACGACGAAGTAGATAAATGTGTATGTACAGTTGTTACATAAACTTAGTGAAACCGTTACTTTGCATTATTTTCCGCTATCTAGGTAATACCTGCCCATAACTAACGTCGGCGGAGTGTCGGCTAAGAGTGTAAAAGCGCTGTCCATACGCAATAAAAGGGTCAGGAAAAAAAGTTTCATGCTTCACAACACGTAAAACATAAATAAATTATTGTAAAATTCATTGTTTTACAACAATTTATATTATTTAGTTTACCCATTTACCTCGTAAATTATTTTCTTGGCAAAATAAATTAACTTACCTGATATACCACACAACAAAAACAATTCAGAAAATACGTAAATTAAAACGTTTAATCGATGTTCCGCCTCGATATCGAGTTGCATTAAAAGTGACGTTGCAAACAAAATCCTGCAGAATAAATCTGTTAATGAACCGCCAATAATGAGTAGGTACGATTCGATTAATTTCTTTTAAATCGATGTTGATTATTGGACTGTAACTTCCGATACTGCGTATTTTAACAATCGTATTGTGTACATATTCGAATATTGGTCGCTTGTGATTGGATTCGGTTTGGTTTGTTTATTTATGTTACCAACACAATTAAAGTTGGATCTCCTTCAAATAAAAGTTGGCAACTTTTTTGTGGGCAACACGTGTTGATGACAAAAGTGTCTCCACCAAGCAAAAGTTGGTAATTTTAGTATCGCAACATTACATCCTAGATCCTTTTGCATAAGGCATTTTGAATGGTCGCTTGACTAGCTACCACCCTCAAGTAGAAAATCTGTCACCAAGCACCTAACGGTGTGTTTCGGCGACTGTCCTTGAGAGCCTCAACAGCTTCGACTACTTCATCGCTTACCATCAGTTGGGACAGTGGTCAAAGGCTAGCCTATCAGAAATAAAATAAAACAAAAAGGCCTTGCGAGCAAGCACCTTCTGTTAGAGGAATTTAATTCCCGTATTGGGGATCAATCTCTAACTAGAAAACCACTTCTCCAAATTGTGTTTTTAAATATTTTGAGACCTCCATTGAACCAAAACCATTAATTTAGTATATAAATAGAATTCAAGTTTATAAAATAGGTAAGTTTCTTCAGCAAGAGTCCTTCTTTGTGACCCATCCCAGCTGAGTGGGAGACGATCACGATGACAATAATGACTCTTCAGATGCTTATGCACAGATATATACAATAATTAGTGTAATATTAATTATCTTCAACTTCACATCGCTTTAAAATTCATTTTTTTTATGTCATAGTGACGGAACAAGCTCTAAGTTCACCTGATGTTAAGAGGACTAACCTCTGCCTATAACAGATGCATTTCGTCACAAGTCACGAACCGCACTGCGACCGTCACCTTGAGACATAGTTGTTAAGGTTCATGTGCCTATAATTTCACTGGCTCTCAAGGACTGCTGCCGCAACGCACCGCTAGGTGCTTGGTGACAAATTTTCTACTCGAGGGTGGTCGCTAGCCAGGCGGGCATTCGAAAAATGCCCTTCCACCATGTGGTTAAGCTCAAGCCCGCGACGGGATACTGACGACCTGCTGCCCGGCCAATGCCACTGAGCCATCATTGCTTCGAAATATCTATTCATATTGGAATCGCGTTTTTTTTATTCAGTGATGAGATGAACAAGTCGCCCACCTAGTTTAGCGGTCTTGTCTGCCCATTACAAATCCAGTGTCCCGTCTTGGTTCTGCTTGACACTGCATTGTGATCATCGCTGCAAAACTTGTGTTATTTGTATTTTTTTTATGTTGTGAATAGATAAACTGTTGTGAATTATATAATTGAATAATATTTTTTTGATTTTATTATATTTGTATTGTTGTTAATTATAAAAATATTCTAAAGATACTTTCAGAAGTAGTAAATAGACAGGTTATTTCAACCGTGAATAAAGGTAATAAAAAACCAAAGCTCTTTCTACTAAAATACCCTATATAATACAAACTCAAAGGAATACAACTCGATATGTACCCTTTTCCTATAAAAACTGGTAGTCAATAACCTCAATTTCTTTACAAAACTAAGAACCAACTAAAAGCGGTTTATTCGTTTTGTACTCGGAAAAGCCGCCATTGCATATTGTTACGACTTTTATTCTCTTTGAATAAGTTTCGATTGTGGCCTCACCGCAATGCGCCGCGCTTCTAACTTAGAGGTGTATATTGCCACATTTTGGCCGGATTGTCGAATGTGAAATCAAATACGAGCTAATAAAATAAATGAATCTATATGTCTACATTTTTTTACCTTCGGTATGCTTTTATTAACAAAATACTACGAAATATATACAACTAGCTTTCCGGGCGCGGCTCCGCCCGCGCGTATGTCGGTTATCGCGCAAAAACATTAAACTCTTTTTGCGCAGTTGGATAGAAACTATCCTATATTTTTTCCCGGGTCTCAAACTATTTCCATACCAAATTTAATTCAAATCGGTCCAGTAGTTTTGGCGTGGAAGCGTAACAGACAGACACAGTTACTTTCGCATTTATAATATTAGTACTGATGCTACAGCTACTACAATAAATGCGTTTAGACAACCTATAAGTCATTGCAGACTTACAGGCAGTCCTAATGCTTTAGCTCACTACCAGTTGTCAGCGTGCCCAGCATGCTGGCAGCATTTCCCCATGTCTACCAATTAACTAGGACAAACCCGTGATTTTTTATGCAAAATTGTCATTTAAACAGAAAGTCATATGCTTTAAAAACCTGGAATTAATCCAAGGAGATTTACAAAACAATTGAAGTCCCGAGGTAAGCTACGTAGTATTATCACATTAATAACTAATACTATTCTTTATTCATGCTATATATGTTCTATGGTAACGCGATAAAATCAAATTACACGCGGGCAACGCCACCGTAAGATGCCAGGCTAGAATGTGACCCTAATTGCTACGTATGGGTGTCGTAAGAGGCGACTAAGGTAAAATACCAGAAGGTGGGCAGAAGTGCCTTTTGAGGAACTGATATCTGCAACTACGATCCCCAAGACGCTTGCTAACCGAAGGAATTATGGCAAAACCCCTCTAAATACTGTATACAGCAGTGGACAATCCAGCTGATATAGTACAAAGCCATGGCTTCGTAGATAGTGCACGTATACGTTAATTAAATAGAAAATAATTGTGTTTATATTGATTAGTTTATTATTATAAAATGCAGTATTTTTTCCTCTTATAATTGTATGTAAAAAACAACCAATAGAATGCTCAAACTATTTTATACCCTATATAGGTAATGTTCCACTAACATTCATCCCTTTCAGTGCCTAAAATATCGACAGGCGTATGTTTGAGACATCTCTACTTAAAAGTATTAAGAACAATCACAATAAATACAGAGCTTAACTTTGACTGTTGAAAACTTCTGGTGAAACCGACCCTTCAGCTATATTTGCTGTGAGATGGGGGCTTAAGTAATGAAATGTAATTGTAAAAGTTCGTATGTGTGCCATGTTACGACGGCTCTTATAGACGGTTTATTACTGTCATGCACATACTTACATTATATACACAGATATATACGACAACATATAAATGTAATAATATTTCTTCTACACTTTTATTACATTCATATAGTTGATATATTTAACTCATAACTTCGTGATTTCTTCATCGACTTCCTTTAGGGAGTCGGATGGGGCATCGGGTTATTTTCCCATTTCCCCTGCGTTATCTCATGTGCTACGGTCACAAGGTGTCTGTTAACTTGCGCAGGTACTCTCTGTAATGCCGCTCTGCGCAAGGTCTGAATTGCACATTAGTGCCTTATAACTTCGTACATAGAAAGATAAGTCAGGTATATTGACTCATACGCATTTGCTAGTTCAATGAACCCTTAGACATGGCATTCATGATGTAAAACTAAGCGTTGTTATCTTCAAGTGGGCAAAGGTTACTGTTGAACATATTCCTCACATTGTACGTTACTTAAAATAATAAAAGTCTATGAACGTGGAAACAAGGCGGTGTGAAAGGAGAGGAGAGAAAAAAAAATCTTTAATAGGATCTCTTCAATATCCTGTCCTCGTTGAACTTAACTTTGGTGGAAAAATGCTAGTAGAGATAGGTATTTGTACAATAATTTTAATAAAAAAAACAACTTCAAATAGATAATATTCTAAAACAAAGAATGCACATAAAATAGTAGTTTAACCAAACCTATATGGTTTTTTTTTACATGTTGATGTCAAAAAGTAAGTGTACGTGCTTCAGAGGGCACGTTAAGCCGTCAGTCCCGGTTTTTATTTTAGGATGGCAGTCGTTATCCCATAGTGGTAGGGCGTTTTTGCGAATGCCCGCCTGGCTAGCTACCACCCTCAAGTACAAAATCTGCCGCCTAGCAACAACGGTGTGTACCGGGCGAGGAAGATTTTGTAGCCCCTAGAGACCATTTTTCCATAGCGCGTCAAATCCAAGAAATACTTCATAAAGTGGAACATACGAATATCGTAATATGCCTCCCTAAACTTAACCATTGCTACTCAATTAATCATGAGATGAATACATACAACTGGAGTATAAATAACTTTAACAACATTATTTGTCTAGAGCTGCAATCACTTAAACATGTATTCATCTTCAACCCAAACAAAGACGTGAAATATAACTCAAGCATGATCTATAAGATATCGGGCACACTGAATAATAAGGGAATGCGCGCCGTTATCCAAGGAATGTACAAATTAATTGAAGATATAGAGACACAATATATACACAACAGTAACCAAATATACACGCAAGAAGAAAAAGAGATAAATACACAGTTTTTTCGTTAGCAAATATCTCCATGTAATGCACCAAAATATAGCAGGACTCATAAATAAATCTGATCAACTATTAGTATCTCTAAATGAATTAGAAAAAAAGAACTTACCTGTAGACGTCTTATGTATATCGGAACATTTTATTATGTCAGGCTACGAACAATATTTGCATGTACCAAATTACTCATTAGCATCTAGTTTCTGTCGGACAAATACAAAGAGAGGGGGATCTTGCATTTTGCTAAGAAACGGACTTAAATGGAAAGAGCTGGATGAAATACGTAATTTTTCGGTGTCGGGAGTGATAGAATGTTGTGCAATTGAATTGTTAGATTACAAAATAACGATATTGTGTGTATACAGAGTACCAAAATTCAAGAATTTAATTTTATTTTTCAGTAAACTTGAATTGATTATGCAATGTTTACAAAAGAAAAAGTATGAACACACTGTAATTGCCGGTGATTTTAATATTGACACGCTAAAATGTAACAATCTCACATTAGATTTTGAATGTCTTTTATTAAACTATAATTATACATTAGCACTGAAACAACCAACTAGATTAGAAAGCCAAACATGTATTGATAATTTCGCACATACTTTTAAAAAAAAACTTAAGACGGAAGTGTTAGAATTAGCATTGTCAGATCACACTGCACAAATTATACGATGTCCGATTAAAAAAATTTGTCTCCTTAAATATTGGCGTAAAATAAAAAGAGATTACAGTCCCGAAAATATAACAAAATTTAAAGAATACATTAAAAAAATGTCTTTCTCAGAAATTTACAATACATCAGACCCGAACATGGCATATAGAGCATTTATGAGTACATTTATGTTAATATATGACCTCTGCTTTCCTTATAAGACTATAACCATAAAAGTACAAAAAAAAGTGAAGTGGTTGTCCCGGGGAATTAAAACCTGTAGTAAAAATAAACGACATCTTCTAAATATCTCTAGAACTAAACCGACAACAGCCAACAAAATAAAATATAAAGAATATTCTAAGCGTTTCAAAAAAATTATAAAACTGACTCAAAAAGCCCAGAATAATAACAAAATTAAGACATCTGACAATACCTCAAAAGCAACCTGGCAAATAATAAATAACATGCGAAATAATATACCTAAGTCTCAAATAACAAACATAAAAATGAATGACAAAAATATTACAAATCCCAATGATATAGCAAATGCATTTAACAATTACTTCATAGATAAAATATCACCGATACCAAGTTCGGGAGAAAGGGTAACGCGACATATAACCAAACGCAACAACTCAATGTTTTTGGCACCATCTATACCTTATGACATATATAAAATAATAAATAACTTAAAAAATACCAATAGTGTGGGATATGATGGAGTAGCTACAAAAATTATTAAATCTGCTAATATTGCTATTTGTAGCCACCTAAGCCACATACTAAATCTTTGCATTAGCACAGGAACGTTTCCGGAAGAACTAAAAAAGAGTGTTGTTATACCATTGTTTAAAAAGGAAAACAGGGAACTTATGGAATACTACAGACCGATAGCCTTAATACCAATAATTTCAAAAATCTTTGAAAAGTATTTATATCAACAGCTTAATTACTATTTCGAAAAACATAATATTCTTTGTGATGAGCAAAAAGGGTTTAGACAGAACAAGACAATAAATTTGGCCATCCATGACTTTCTCAATAAAGTAATGACAAATGTAGACAAAAATAATGCAGTATGCTCCATCTATTGCGATATGACTCAAGCTTTCGACTACGTGAACCATGACATTCTTTTTAACAAATTAGAAGCATATGGCGTAAGGGGTAACGTGTTGGATTTAATTACATCATATTTAACAAATAGGAAGCAAGTAACCAAAATTAATAAGATTAACCTAAAGACTAAAACTGAAGAAGTTTACACATCCACGGAACGTATAGTAGAGTTTGGAGTGCCACAGGGAAGCGTAATAGGACCACTCCTCTTTATTATTTATATAAATGATTTACCCAGAGTATCAAAACACCCATTTTCTCTTTTTGCAGATGACAGTACAGTTACAATCTCATGTGACAATAGACTAATTTATGAAACTGACATTAATAATACTTTAAATTCAATAATAATGTGGCTCAATAACAACAATTTAAAAATTAATATCAATAAAACAAATATAATGCAATTTTCTCAACGATTTAATTATATCCCTGACATCAATATAACATATCAAGACATTAAGATAAATGAAGTAGACACGGCAAAGTTTCTTGGTCTAACAATTGATAAAAAATTAGACTGGAAAGCCCACACAACTGACCTAAGCAAAAAATTGAGTAGTTCTGCTTACGCGCTCCACAAACTCAGTTACATAGTGGGGAAAGAAGTCCTCAAAACGGCATATCATGGCCTTGTAGCTTCTATACTAAGATATGGCTTACTATTTTGGGGGAACTCAACCAGCGTCAACCTAGTTTTCAAAGCACAAAAACGATGTATTCGATCTATGTTTGGCCTAAAAGTAACTGACAGTTGTAAATCAAAATTTATTGAGAATAATATTTTAACACTTCCGTCACTATATATCTTAGAAGTATCACTATTTGTTAAAACTAATCCGCAACTATTCACACAACAATCAGACACAATTCAACGAAACCGACGCTACCAAAATAAACATAAACTTAATCTGCATCCAGCCAAGAAAAAGCTAATGCGCAATAGCATCTTTTGCATGGGTCCTGTTATCTACAACAGGCTACCGCGATGTCTCAGAGATCTGAACTCTAAAAGTTTCAAAGTCAATATAAGAAATATATTAGTAAAAAAATGCTATTACAGCGTAAGCGAATTTTTAACTGACAATGTATTTCTTATTGCTACTGATACCTTGACATGACATTATTAATGTACCTATATAACCTTTCAACATTTTTGTAACAACAATCAATTTTAATGTTATTTCTAATGTGATTATTATTATTATTGTAATGACGGCCATCTCAACACATTTGTACGCCTAAAACAGGCAAAACATGTTGACACAGACCTAGTTTAAGACCACATGCATGTATATATATTGTATGACATCACATGTTTTTGCAAATAAAAGTATCTTATCTTATCTTATCTTATCTTACCGGCAGCTGTCCTTGAGAGCCAGTAATTCTAGGTTAAGCTTGTTAACACCTTCGACCATCAGGTGAGATTGTGGTCAAAGGCTTAACTATCAGCAATATATGATTGACGCACTGTTGTATATTCTATATTCTTTTGTAAGTAGCAGAAGCGTGGACACAGAATCTATGTGTAACGAAGTAGAAAAATACCCAACTAGAAATACTACGATCTTACAAACCATCGTATACAGTCTTTTTGCTTATTTTACACGGACAAATGAAAATGAGAACATCATCAATGCAGTCGAAAACAATAAATACGCATGATTAGGGATAATTCAAATACTACTCGTCAGATCTCACTCATATTTCAATGACAAGCACCAGCTTCCTAATATAAGGAACAATGATCAAAATCGGTACACCCATAAAAAAATTATAAGGTAACACACACAAACGTACTCCTTTTTAATTTCTCATAGTCCGTTAAAAATACTCCTACTGAACAATTTGCAATAGTAACAGTGATAAGACAGAGAAAAGAGACTCATCATGATAGAACAGAGTAACAAAAAATACAACCGTGAACGAAGACATAATTCCGCCCAGAAATGTAGCACGATCTAGCGTAAAACGAAACCTGCAACAAAACCTGGCGTGCAGCCAACGATGCAAATGTGTATAAAGTGATTCCAGCCCGAGACACTAAGGGACTTATGATACGGCATTAGCTTGCTTCGAAAAAATGGCTACATTGTCAAAAGTTAGATTATATTCTTTCTTTTGTAAGCTATTTGAGGCAGCATTTTGGAATATTGTACGGAAGATGCTTTCATAGAGCTGGTTTAATTTTTTAAAGTTACCCGTTGGTTCAGTGGTTTAAATTGAATATTTTTTTTATTTTTTTTATGCCTGATAGTTTAGCCTTTGACCACTATCTCACCTGATGGTAAGTGATATTGTGATCGAGGATGTTGTTCAGACTAACCTAGAGTTACTGGCTCTCAAGGACAGCTGCCGGAACACACCATTAGGTGCTTGGCGACAGATTTTCAACTTGAGGGTTGTAGCTAGCCAGGCGGGCATTTGCAAAGTGCCCTACCACTATGCTGTAACGACTGCTATCCTAAGACAACAACCGGGACCGACGGCTTAACGTTCCCTCCAAAGCACGGAGGCGCTCAGTAGTAATGTCACCAGCGGTCTCCCATCCAAGTCATGACCGCGGCGGACGTTGCTTAACTTTGCTGATCGATTCAGAATGGCTTAGCAAACTTGGCTACGAGCGCTTCACAACAATAACGCCTCAAAGTCAAAACCACAAGGTTTTTTTTTGGCTTTTGGCTGCGCATAGAGTGTTTATGCCTACGCAGCATTTGCTTTTAATGCCTTTAGGTGGTTAGCAAAGATTCGTTGACAGTTCGTTTTAATATAGTACGTGTAGTGTTGTACTTTGTACAGTTTTGCTCACGAGAGCACGCCGAAGATAAAAAAAGATATAAAACGTATAACCAAACTTAAAAGGACTTCCTTTTTTTAAAGCGATCTCTTTCAGTCAACTTTTGGCTGGAGATCGATGGAGAAATCAGAGAAGTTGCCGAACGCTATAAAATAATGTCTTACAATCATAACTGATTGGTTCGAATCCCGCACATAGCTAAAATTTTTCTCTAGTAAATTTGTAATTTTGTAATTTTGTAATGTAATTAGCTTAGGCGTTATTGCAAACTTAACGATATTAAAATTATAAGGTTGCGTCATCAAACCAATCGGTCTTGTTTGTAGTACAACGCAAGTTGAACTATAGGTGTCGCTCCATCCCGATACGATGGTTGAAGAACGAGAGCAAGAATTAAAGTTATGAGTCATTGTGTCATGTTAGCTCAATTGGTTAGAGCATATCCCGGCCAAAGGGGTGGAGGGACGCGGGTTCTAATCGCGCACATGACTATAATTTTGTTTCTCGTAAATTTGTAATTTTGTAATCATAACTGACTTAAACATTAATGTACATATATACATGTAGGTAATAAATTATTTTGAATTTAAAGAAACCATGAAGTATAATTATAGTCAGTTGCTTACAGATAACAATACTAGGTACTTCTAATATTTTTCATTTTGCAATAACGCCATAACTAGTTGACTATATAAATGCCTGATGATGTTTTAGGGTGATCATTTTTAACCATTGTGTAGTTAATACGATGGATTCTGAGTCGAATCAAATAATGATAATAATATGTAAGACATCTTATATCCAGGGATATAAGTATGCCTAATTATATAAACGAGTAGGTATATCGTGTTTTCAGATAGTAAATATAATTAGCGCTATTTTCCCTGTAACAAGTTTCTAGAGTTTGTTTAAACTTTTCTACTTTAAAATGCAGTGAAATTAGTTGGCGAATGTTTTGTGAACCTCTTCTTTAAGAACTCAACAAGCAATTTACTTAGAAGTTTCAAATCACAGATTTAATATTTGCTTTGTATTAAATCTGGAACTAAAATTAGGTTTTATTACATTTCGGAAAAAAATAAAATTATTGATTGTACTTTTGGAAATTAAACTAATTTAATTTATTTAAGATAGGTTAAATCTATCAAGCAGAGAGAGTCGTCTTTGATATTTTAGAAACCTAATGAGTTGATTTGCAAGAATATAGGCACTATATTTTGAATTATTGTGCAAATGTATAGTTTCTGTCCTATTAGTACGGTTATTATGGGTATATGTGCACTTATTATTTTTAAAACGAATCTACAGTAATACAAATTTTGTATTCACTGTAAAATTGTAGGCCACTTACGTTTGAATATCTCTGACGATGACCAAAGAAGGTTACTTTTTAAGGTTAGTTATCGATAAGATTACTTTAACATTTAATATTTGTTATTATGCTATTTTAAACATAGTGCAATTTCATTTACAAGTTAGCATTAGAGTAGAAGGGTAGCGACATCACTGCCAGAGTTAAGTGTTTGAAAAAGTACTTCTTTCGATCAGATAAATTCTAGTAGTCTGGTTAATGACCGCGCACCGTCCCCTATGACGGTTAAAGTTATACAATTGTAGTACAAAGTTTCAACTCGAATTAACATACGGCTGAGTGAAATATTATGCATTCGGCGCAAAATCAGAGGAAGTGGGTTCGATCCCCGCCCGGGACAAACATTTTGTGCTCCAATAATTATAAAATGTGAGTTTTGCTAAGCACATGATAGTGCTTGTAATCATATTTAGAAATATAGTGCGATCTAATGTATGATGAATTTAAATTTTAGGCTGCTACCGACTACTTGGGAGTTTTATAAAATCAACTAAGTGCAATAGTAGGCATCTTGCGATGAAATCTTCTGCCTTCAACCGATATGCGTTTATTTAAAGGCTAAGCCACACTGACATTAAACATTTTGATGCATCAACCTATGAATGTCATAATAATAATGGAAATACACTTCATGTATCCTTTAAAATCCATGTGCTTTATAAAAACATATTGTAATAAACACTGACAGTTATTTCTAAAAAATTATCTACACCTGGAACAATCGTATATCTATTGGTATTTTTCATGAAACTTTTATCCATATACACTACTCATAAAAATAAAGTAGAAAGATTTGTAGTTATTTATTTATTTACAAAATCATAGGAAAACTTACAGCTAGGTGTGTTACTTTAGGTTTATAGACATATATATGCAGCTTAAAGTTACATTGAAGCAGTGATAGCTCAGTGGCTTTGGCTATGGACTGCCGCGCAGCAGTCCATGGTTCGAATCCCGCCGCGGGCTTGAGCTTCACCGCATGGTGGAAGGGCATTTTTGCGAATGCCCGCCTGGCTCGCGACTACCCTCAAGTTGAAAATCTGTCGCCAAGCACCTAACGGTGTGTTCCGGCAGCTGTCCTTGAGAGCCAGTCATTCTAGGTTAAGCCTGTTAACACCTTCGACCACATCATCACTTACCATCACGTGAGATTGTGGTCAAAGTCTTACGTATAAGCAATAAAAAAAAAAAAAAAAACATATACAGGAAGGCCAATTAAAAGTTTTCACAGATAGTATAATGATTGTATGTAACGAATAAACTCAAAAACTACTGGTCCGATTTGAAAAAATCTTTCACCATTAGTATCCAGTATCCCTGATAAACATAGGCTATAGAATATTTTCAGAGAGTTGACTTTTTCATGTAATTTTTGTAAAATACTCGTGCAAATCTGGGCCGAGCCGCTAGTTGTAAATATTCCCCTTTTTAAATAATATCCAATGGTGGATATAGATAAATACTTTTGCTCCATTATACGTCGCTGTATCACCAGTTGGTAAGGTCCACTGGTTAAGGCATTTTGAAAAATTCGTACCTGGCTAGCCACCACCCTCATGTAGAAAGTCTGTCATCAAGCAGCTAATAGTGTGTTCTGAAACCTGTCCTCAAGAGCCATTCAAGTCCTGTTAACACCTATTTTGACCACATTTTGCACGATGTAACAGATAAAACTTTGACCAAACTATAGTTTACCAGCAAAAAAGTTAAAAAGCTACTATATATATTCTTGAGTTGAACACGCTACTTATATTCTTGTATTATTTACTAGCATTAATATTACTAGGTTTTTACTATTTTCGTGCGGCCTTAGTCTATGCCAGTGAGCATTTTTTTTTAAATTATTGATAGGTAAGCCTTTTACTATACTCTTACCTGATGGTAAGTGATGATGTGGTTGAAAGTGTTAACAGGTCTAAACTTGAATGACTGGCTCTCAAGGACAGCTGCCGGAACACACCGTTAGGTGCTTGGCGACAGATTTTCTACTTGAGGGTGGTCGCTAGCCAAGCGGGCATTCGCAAAAATGCCCTTCCACCATGCGGTGAAGCTCAAGCCAGCGGCGGGATTCGAACCATGGACCTGCTAGGCGGCAGTCCATAGCCAAAGCCACAGAGCTATCATTGCTTCAAAAAGCTATGTTTTTAAAATAAAACCAATTTATGTCTTATGTCATAGATTTATTCTACAGAGGGAATATTATACTTTGACCCCTGTAAGGATCCAGTTAAACAAAAAAATTCTGCATGTCACCAATTGGTAGACACCATTTTGTATTGCCATGGAGTTGATATCTTCCCTAAGGCAATTTCCACAGACCCGCAGGGGCGAGTGGGAAATGGAATTTACCTTTCGCATTTCAATTCAAATTTTATGATAAAATAATAACGTATATATTATTGGTATATATAATAATACATATTGTAAATATTGTCTCTCTTGACAGCAAAAAGATGTCATATAACTTAAACATACGAACATTTACTCGTATGACGAAATAGTTGGTTACGAATAATCTGTATTATAATTTTTGATGTAATGATAGCCGAGTGGTTATGGACCTGTAAACTTGAGCTTCATCGCAAGGTGGTGAGGTGGTAGTTAGCCAGGTGGGCATTCGCAAAACGCCCAAATGTTCTACCAGCATGCTATAATGGCTGCTATCCTAAGGCAACAACTGGGATTTAAATAATGTGCACTTTGCAACTCGGAAGCGCTGAGTAGTAAATGCTGTTTGCGATCACCCATCCGAGTCATGACCCCTGCGGACGTTGCTACACTTAATTGATTAGTTAAGAACGTATAAGCTAACTACGCTAAGAGCGCTTAAATAAAATAATCAACAAAATAGTCGTAACTCTATAGTCAACTAAAAGGCGCGAAAGGGTGACGGTGCCGGTCGTGGTGGGCAGCTCACAGCCACATTTAAATGCAACATGCTACGAAGCTCTCTAAAGGCATTGTTGCCATTTCATTTGTTGCCTACGACACACAGAACTAAAATATGTCAGAGGGTGCTAGAAAAAGTTAGATACTATTATGGAAGTATGTTTTATTGGCTTTCCATTAATTGCGAAGGACGGCTTGTACTTATTTTTAATATTATATTACTTCAGGAGACGAGGAAGAAAAACGCCATGTTGGTTTCACACACTTTTTTTATTAATCCCAAAGATAACAGAGCTAGTATTTACTAGTGATGAGGTACTAACTAGTGATGGCAATCGATAATATCCAACACCCCTTCTCAATTTCAAATCTCTTACTCATTAATACCAACTTAATTTAAAACTCTATATTTTGAAATTGCCTCATAAATATCAAAACTTAAATACTCCATAACCGTACGAACAAATTCTAATTTAACAAAAAAAATTACTCTGGCTCTCACTAAACAAACATAAAATTAATGTTCTTATGACATGACTCTCTTTAAATAAAACTTTACTTGACTCTACTATAACTAATCTTAACTATAAACTTAATCATTACAGTTAATACATTATCTATACTAACAAACTTATTAGCAGACTTGGTTTATATAAAACTTTCTTACTACATTTACAATTTCACTTACACAAAATAGGTAGTTAATGTTTATATAGTGGGTTTACATAATACAAAGTAGATTAATATTTTCATAGTCGGTTTATATACTTAGTGCAAAGTCTAAATAGGTAGCCTTTCATATTACTTAAATTTGAACAGATTAACATTATAAAGATTCTATAAAATAACAAATATTCTAGTTTTTTTTTTAGTTTTACAATATTTTCATTTTAAATGTTAGGTATGAATGCTGAGAATATAATAATGCTTTAGTAAAAATATCTGCAATGTTTTTGTGACTTTGTATATATTCTAGTGTTAACACTTTTTTACATAGTATATCTTTAATGAAATGTGCTTTAATGTCGATATGTTTAGATCGCTTACTGTTTTCATAGCTTTCTATCAATCGCAATGTACTTTGGTTGTCAATCAATAATTTTGTACTAATGTGTCTGGAATGAAGATTGGACAAAACCCCCTGTAAATTAACTATTTCACAGACTGCCTGAGCTCCAGCTAAGTACTCTGCTTCTGCTGTGGATAAAGCGACACAAGCTTGCTTTTTAGAGTACCAAGATATTAACTTACCACAATAGAAGACAGCACATCCGCTCGTACTCTTCCTGTCTGCCTTGTCTGATGCCCAGTCTGAATCTGAAAATGTTGTCAAATCTTCATAATTATTTCCTTGCCTCTGATAAGTTAAGCCCATATTTTTGGTTCCCTTTAGGTAGCGTAAAATCCGTTTTCCTGCTTTCCAAAGACTTTCAGTCGGTTTATCTAAAAAGCGACTCAAGTATGAAACAGCAAATGTGACATCTGGTCTACTATTTGATGAAACAAATAATAGTGATCCAATCAGCTCTTTGCAAGGTACATTTATTACATCTTCCTTTAAATCTGCATTAAATCCTGCTTCCATGGGTGTATTTGCTTCTCTACATTCTGTCATTCTAAATTTCTCTAACATTTTCTCAATATGTGATTTCTGATTTATTTTTATTCCATTCTCAATTTTCTCTATTTCCATTCCCAAAAATTTCTGTATTTCTCCTAGATCTTTAGTATTGAACTCATCATATAATATCTTCTTTATTTTTTCTACTTCTTCCAATTTTCCTGTCAGTAAAATATCATCGACAAATACTAGTAATTTTACATCTTCATTATAATACAAGCAAAAATCATGACCTGACCTTTTTAATCCAGCCTTCATCATCACTTTATTAAATGGAATATTCCAGCACTTTGGGCTTTCTTTTAATCCATATAAGCTTCTTCTCAGTTTCAAAACTTTATTTCCTTTTATGTCAACTCCTTGAGGTATTTTAATGTAAACGTCAGACTCCAAAACTCCATTCAGAAAAGCTGTAGGTACGTCTAGCTGGTATACTGGAACATCTTCCTCTACGGAGTGTGCCAAGAATGCTCTTACCGTTGCCATTCTTGCTACCGGTGCATAATTACTTTCGAAATATCTATCTGGTATCTGAAAACCTTTTACTACTAATCTTGCCTTTTTAATACCATTTTCTTTCATAGTAAATATCCATCTTGTGTCAATAGCTTTTATTCCCTCTTTATTTTCCATTACTGTCCATGTTTCAAATTTTTTCAATGATTCTATTTCCATATTTATAGCTTTTCTCCATTCTTTATCTTTAATCGCATCTTCATACTTTTGTGGTATTTCTTCTTCTTGTGTCATTAAACAATATGCTGTGTGTAATTCATATCCGTCAAATTGTTGAGGTTTTTTAGTTACTCTTCCAGATCTTGTCCTCTTCAAACTTTCCTCTTCTTGAATTTCTTCTTCTTCTTGTTCTTTTTGCCTTAAAGCTTCCATACTCTCTTTATTTTTCTCATCTTGTATTTTACTTGGTTGATATTCTTCTTCTTCATCTTCACTATATATTATTTTTCTCTCCATTTTTCCTTTATTTTCCTTTTCATTATAGGTAGTTTTTCTTTCATCAAAAATGATGTCTGTTGATATTACAATTTTATTAGTTTCAGGATCCCACAAACGGTATCCAGATCCTGTGTATCCCATCATAACCATAGGCTTCGCTCTGACATCTAATTTCCCAGGTTTAGGTATTGTCACTTTCCATGCCGTTGACCCGAATACTTTCATATTGTCGATTTTATTGATACCATACCATATTTTTGCTGGTGTTTGATAATGTAGCACTCTACATGGACATCTATTCAATTCAAATGCTGAGCAGCACACTGCTTCTCCCCACAGATGTCTTGGTAATTTTGTTTCAGAAAATTTAGTTCTTATTCTCTCCAGTAAAGTACGATTCATCCATTCACTTGTCCCATTCTGCATTGGTGTGTGAGGTGTAGTATATTGCAGTTCAATGCCTTTCTTGCGGCAATAATCCTTGAAATAATTTGAAGTGAACTCACCCCCATTATCCAGTCTCAATTTCTTGGTTTTAAATCCCTTCTGTGTCTTAAGTTGTTTAATATAATCCATTAGATTTTGTTTAGCTTCATTTTTCTGCTTCAATAGTTTGACTGTAACAAAGTGTGAAAAGTCATCAATAATTACTTGAAAATATTTTTCTCCATTAATATTTGAAGTACCAATTGGCCCGCAAACATCCGAGTGTAACAAGTCTCCAATCTGTTTTGATTGCCTACCTTTTTCAGAAAAGACTCTTCTTGTGCTCTTACCTGCCGTGCAGAAGTCACATTTCTCCTCAGAAGCTGGTAACCCCATTAATTTCAAACTGTGCCGGTTTAAATGACCCAATCGCCTGTGCCAAAGGTTTCTGTCCAAATCTTCACTAACCATACATTCATATGTACCTAATTGAAAATCAATTGTATATAACCGCGCATTCAAAGTACCTTGGACTGTAAAATGACCTCTACAAATTGATACAATCTTTTCATGAAATTTAACTTCAAATCCTTTCGCTGATAATTGTCTTACTGATAACAAATTATATGAAATATTTTCTACAATTAAACATTCAATAGTTATGCACTCATTTTGCCAAGTTACACGTATCTTACCCTTTTCTTTACATAATAAATGCTCACCGTTAGCTACATAAATTTTTGTTTTTTTACATTCTTGTACATCAAACATACTACTTTTATAACAGCTTTTGATCAAGTGTTCGGTGGCTCCTGAGTCAATAATAAATTTTATATTACCTGAGTTTAAACTGTCACTATACTTTTCCTCTTCTTTTCCTCGAAATGCTGTAAATAATGTCTCGTCTATTGTCTCCTCTGTAGCACAATTTGCTCCAGTTCCTCGTCCTCGCATGGGTGGTCTCCGTGACCATGCCCTTCTCCTATACAATTGTCCTCGTCCATGATTAAATGTTTGTCCTTGTCCGTGATTATGTGTTTGTCCATGTCTTGTACTTTCTGTGTTTTTATTTGCTTTGCATTGATATATTGACGATACAGATTTTAGTACATGTACTAATACAAATGTTGAGTCAAACTGTTTAAACTTTTAAGTCCGACAACAGGGAAGTGTTTTGACATAGCACTGTACTACCAAAATATAAATCGCTTCTCTGGCAAAATACTTGAAATTGAAATGCTCTTAGATAAATATCCTTTTGATATATTATGCTTTACTGAAACATGGCTAAGAGCTGATACAATGTTATTTAATGTTAAGAATTTTAGTGTAGGCAGTGCGTTTAACAGATCATCTGCAGAAGGAGGAGGGTGTATTATTCTTGTAAAAAATAACTTAAAATTTAAAGAACGCCGTGACTTAGTCAGATGTTCTGTTGAACGTGTCTGTGAAGTTGCTTGTGTGGAGGTGGACAGGCATCTTGTGTTGTGTGTATATCGACCACCAACAGATGAAGGTCGTGCTCAAAATTTTACAGAATTCTTAGCCACTCTGGAAAGTATACTACTAAAAATTTCTAAATGTAAAAAACCCATATTTGTATGTGGTGATTTTAATGTAGATATTTTATTGAAATCTAAAAATAAGACTGATCTTATTTCATTGTTTAAGTCATTTAATTTGAAATTTCTATTCTGTGAGCCCACTAGAATAACAGATACTTCAGCTACCTGTATAGACAATATATACTCGAACTGTAAGATTAAACAAAAGTCAATAATGAAGGGTGTTAGATCTGATCATGAGGGCCTGGCAATTAGATTTGATTGGAGCAGAGAAACAGCAAGGTATGAAATTGAACATAGGCCGTTAACAACCAGTAGGCTAGAAATACTCAGTACCAATATAGAAGCTAAGCTTGCCATTACAAGTTTTTCTCATAGTGACCCGAATGACATTTATAATAGTTTATTCTCTCTAGTAAATACTGAGTTTCAAAAAGTTTGTCCAAAAATAAAGAAACAAGTAAATGGAAAGTTGAAGTTCGGTGATTGGGCAACTACAGGTATTCGAAAAAGTAGAGATTATTTGTATGATCTGTATCGCAGGAAGAATTTGACATCCTGCAAGCAGTTTCGTGATTATGTTAGGAACTATTCAAAAATGTTTAAGTCTGTTTGCTTGTGTGCTAAATCTCTTTTGATTAGAAATAAAATTAGCAAGTCTAAAAATAAAATAAAAACCATTTGGAATACTATAAATACTGAGACCGGAAAAAATAAACCTAGAGATTCTACATATGTCTTAAATGTTGATAAAAATCAAATATCTGATCCAATACAAGTGGCAAATATATTTGACAATTTTTTTTCTAACTTACCCCTAGAAGTCACTAAGTCATTGGATGCATGTCCCGATGTAGCAGAAACTCTGCTAATACATAATTTCCCCTGCAAATCCCCGGACTTTTCTTTCAGACACACAACAATATTTGAAATTATAAAGACATTTAAAAATTTAAATGTTAAGAGCACCGAAGACATGTGGGGTATGTCAGTTAAAGTGGCAGAGTCTATAATATGCATTATTGCACCATATTTAAAAACAATATTCAATCTTTGTATTGATAAAGGAAACTTCCCCGACTTAATGAAACAAAGTAAAATCACTCCAATTCTGAAGTCGGGGGCTACATCTGACCCTTGCAATTACAGACCTATTTCTATCTTACCTGTTCTGAGTAAAGTATTCGAAAAAATTATGCTCAAACAACTTCTATCCCATTTTAATGAGCATAATATATTGAATGAGAATCAGTTTGGTTTCACAAAGAGCAGATCCACAACAGATGCAGGTGCTCAATTGATGTCACATATACTTGAAGCCTGGGAGAGTTCACAGGATGCTATTGCCGTATTCTGTGACCTTTCTAAGGCATTTGACTGTGTAGAGCACCGCACTCTGATTCGAAAACTTTCACATTATGGTATTCGTGGAAAAGCTCTGGATCTTATAAAGTCATATCTGTCAGACAGGCTACAGAAGGTTAGAATAAATGGCAATACTTCTTCCGGGTCTTTGGTAAGAATAGGCGTACCGCAAGGATCAATTTTAGGACCTTTTCTGTTTCTAGCATATATAAATGATCTGCCTTGCATGGTTAAAAATTTCTGCGATATAGTTTTATTCGCAGATGATACCTCCCTAATTTTTAAAGTAGACAGGAGGGATAGTGAACTTATTCATGTAAATAATGTGTTATCCATGATCTCTAAGTGGTTCGCGGCTAATAATCTTCTCTTAAATTCAAAAAAGACCAAATGTTTAAAGTTTTCTTTACCAAATGTTACTTATGTTGAACCAAACATTAAGCTTGGCCTAGAAAAACTCTCTTTTGACAATGCGACAGTCTTCCTGGGAATTAAAATGGATTCAACTTTACAGTGGAATCCACATATACATGATCTATCTGGAAGACTTAGTTCTGCTGCATATGCAGTTCGTAAGATAAGACAGCTAACAGACGTAGCTACTGCTAGGCTCGTTTATTTCGCGTACTTCCACAGTATTATGTCTTATGGTATATTGCTGTGGGGAGCTGCTGCTGAGATAGAGACAATCTTTATCTTACAAAAGCGTGCAATTCGAGCCATATATGAAATGGATCCTAGGGAATCCCTGAGAGATATTTTTAAAGAAATTGATATTTTAACTTTACCAAGTCTGTATATATTTGAAAATATTATGTATGTTCGTAAAAATTTGAGCAAATTTAAATCAAACAGTGACACTCACGATTATAACACTAGGAATAAAGATAAAATAGCGGTGCCAGGTTTTAGATTAGCAAAGACAAATAAAAGGTCCTTCTTAGGAAATTGTGTGCGGTTTTATAATAAATTGCCCAAACATATTACAACGCTCACAGAAAGAAAATTCAAGTTGCATGTGAAGAATATTTTGATAAAGAAATCTTACTACACAGATTGTGATTACTTAAACGACAAAAATGCCTGGACTGGTTCGCCTCTGCCAAGCTAGCGCCCAACACCTACGTAATGTAAATTAAGTATTGTAATAATTTTATTATATAGTATGTACTTAACACATTTTTAAAAAACGTTTAAAAGAATGGCCCCGTGTTTCTTGCCCGTTCTTCTCGCAGTGGCTCTATAACTTTTGTTTGCTGAACGTGGCAGTACAATGTAGTATATTTCAATATTAAAATTTGTAATTGACCTTCATAAGAGCGTCGTAGACGCCTAAATTGAATAAATGATTTTGACTTTTTTTGACTTTTTTTAAGATTTATGCCCCTTCTTCCCACAGGTATAACAATTAAAAGTTTGCACTGTAGTTGAGCTGTCATACTGATCCTTATTTGTTAATTTAATTTCAGCATCTAATAATCTCGATTTTATAAAATCTATGTTGACACTTTTATCACTTGACATTGTCTCAATGGATGTTATCACTGCTTCATATTCTGGTGGCATTGCAGCCAGCAAGTAGCACACTTTATCTACCTCTTCGATTTTACTATTAATGGCACATAATTGGCCCACTATTTCATCAAACTCCATAAAAAAATCTTGCAACTTTGTGCCTGTTTTACATTTGAGGTTAATTAATTTACGGCGCAGATGCAATTTGTTTGATACACTTTTCCGTTCGAATTGCTTTTCCAAGGCGTCAATCATTTCCATGGCTGTAGTACTATTATTCTTGACAATTTCTAGATATTTATCGCTTAAACACTGCACGATGAGACACTTTGCTTTAGTGTCGGATTTAGCAAAATCTTTATCTCCACTTTTGTTATACGTTTTGTCAATGGCGTGGTGCACTTCTTTATCCTGCAATATCAGACCCATCCGAAATTTCCAGTTCGAAAACGAGTCACCCTCCCGCAGTATGGGCAACGCTAGTAATTTCTCCATGTTTAATTATGCTCTGATGACAATACACTTGCTTTTATATATGCACGCCGGCCGGCGAATCGCAAGACGCCGCCAGACGGGACACGTACCGTGATTTTTCTGATAGCTGTTCTTATCCGTATTTTAACACTTGTTTGTTGTTGTTGCGCAGTGGAAGCGTGCTATTGGCTTTCCATTAATTGCGAAGGACGGCTTGTACTTATTTTTAATATTATATTACTTCAGGAGACGAGGAAGAAAAACGCCATGTTGGTTTCACACACTTTTTTTATTAATCCCAAAGATAACAGAGCTAGTATTTACTAGTGATGAGGTACTAACTAGTGATGGCAATCGATAATATCCAACATGTTTTAGGTTTTGAATAAAGTTGTAGACCTAAAGTTGTATGTTTAAATATACCTAAGTAGTAGGTTTTCCAGACGTCCAGGAAATCCGGGATAGTCCCGGAATGGGGTGTCTAGTCCAGTAATTTTGCTCAACTGTCCCAGAATTCGCGAGTTTTAGGTTTTTTTACAAACTTACCGATGATGATCCAAAGTTTCATAGTTTATCTTAAATCGTGGCTAAGGTTTGTATTCATGTCCATTGTATGATAAACCTAATTTAGGTAGCATTTCTTTGTAATAAATTACACATTTATTTTATTACAAAATCTAACATCAGTTCAACCGTAGATAGATAGTATTTATATTTTAAGTTGAGGTCAAAGTACCAACTCTCTTTCGAACCCCAGAAATGTCCAGGAATTAATATACGTTGATGTGGAAACCCTACGTAGCCCAGTAAGAAATTGTTTGCATTTTTCCAAAAACTCTATGTACACTGTACAGCAATTATATATTTCGTCAATTCGCTACAGTATACGACATATCCTTGTGGAAATATTTAGTTACGAATGAAACCGTATTTTTTTCAATCGCGCTCAGTGAAGCGGTCAGTCGCAGCACTCTAGGGAAATCTGCTTCTGTTCGTACAATAGATTTTTTTTCATCCCCAGTTCACATCCTTCGGTAGGTAAGTTTAAATAACAATAAAAATAACGCATGAAATATTTGCGGATCGGGAATTATGTTTGCTTAAATGTTTGACTTCGGAATATAGGAATGAGGTCAGATTTCGATTTGAATATGCCCGAGATTTTTTTCAAATAAGGAAGGCGAAATGAGGCGGTAAATCTTTCCGTAGACGTTTTTATGTGAGGAATGTTTAATGAAAGTATATTTCAGTTTCCGTTTACGCGTACTGTATATTAAAAAAAACCGGCTAAGTGCGTGTCCTTAATCGTGCACCGTAGTACCATGCTATAATGTATTTGTGTTGTCTTAAGAGTTTAACAGCTGTTAAATTAGCGCTCGCAGTTAGCGAGTACGAAAAAAAACTACAGTTGAAATAAGGATCATTTCAGAGTGCACTCTGAAATTAAGTTGATATTTTCGTCCGAAATGCGCGAGAATCACACAAAACATTACTGAACACGAACTAAGGGATTAAAAGAAAAGTAATCAAGATAATTTTTATTTATTCCAATTTCCTATCCTTTGGTGTCAGAAAAAATTAAAAAGCATTTGTTGTTACAATTATATTTCGGACTATATAGACAAAATAGAGTTAAGAAAATTTTCTTAGAATCTTAAAGTTGCAAATATAATAAAATTAAGTTTCATTACAATTAAAGACGATGAATTATATTACACCAATGATAAATATGTACTTTTTAACCGACTTCCAAAAAAGGAGGAGGTTCTCAATTCGTCTGTATATTTTTTTAATGTTTGTTACTTCAGAATTTTTGACTGGCTGAACCGATTTTTTTTGTTTAAAAGCTGATGCTTGTCGTTTGTTCCCATTGAAATTATATCAAAATCGGTAAAGCCGTTTTTGAGTTACACTCCAACAACTGAAAAATATTTACCTATCTTGATGATATAGTCGTTGACAATGAATGACAATCGATCGTAAGTAGCAAGGGACACTAAAAAGAGTAAAAAAAATTATAAACAAAGAATGGAACCGACTTCAACTCCCAAAAGTGTGAAATAACTTGTCGAGTGAAAATACTGATTTGGCAATTCTTAGACTTTTAACCAAAAAAAATCGTGTGCTCTTATCTTTCGGTTTAGGATCAAATGTTCGAATTGGACAGTTTTAATTACATGTTGATTTGTTGCTTTCACTTTCAACCCACAAGTTTAACCTATAAGAGTTTTGTTCCATTTTCGACCTAACATGTATGCATGAACTTTTCTATGTAAATAAAACTTATTTAAATTTGTTTTTAACTTGATAGAGCTTCCGCTTTCTACTTTCCACCTTTTTGTAAAGACAATTAAATCACGCCAAGTTTCACGCTTGAATGAATTCGTATTGACATTTTTACTACTGTGTGGATATCCTCATTATTTTTCCATTTGATATAGTTTTTGGGTACCCTCATTATAACCATATGCTGGAAATTTTTGAAGCAATGTTAGTTGAGCGGTAATAGATTTGCCAGTGGGGTGCCGGGCCAAAATGTCACCCTCTCATTTCTTCCTGTGGATGTCGTAAGAGGCGGCTATGGTTAATATACCGGAAGGTGGACCCCAGCGCCTTCTGAGCTAGCTTACACGATAGCGATCCCCAAGAGACCTGCCAAGCATGGGGATTATGGCAAAACCCCTTGATGGAGGAGGCTATGTTCAGTAGTGGACATTCCAGCTGATACAGTAATAGCTATAGACTGCTCTAACACACGACAATAGTAAGATCCTCACCACGCCGGCTTGAGCTTCACTGCATACTTACCCTTACTACCCTCAAGTAAAAAATCGGTCGCCAAGCACCAAACATTGTGTTGCGGCAGCAGTCCCTAAGATCTGAATCGTAATTCTGGGCCCAGTCCGTTTACGATATTTGACCATACCGTCAAATCTTACCAATAGGTGAGATAGTGGTCAAGTGCTAGACTTTAAGCAATTAACAAAAATTGGAACCAGCAACCTATCAAGATACCATTAAAATATAGTAATTAAACAACTTTAAACGGTTTAAATCCGATGTTCATCCGATGATAATGGCCGACACAAATCTGCAAGACCTCTGGACACTGAGCGAATACTGCGTGAATAGGGAACGTTATGATTTTAATATAAAAATTTCTGACGGTAGACCAAATAATTTCTTAATAACTCATGTGACAAATAAAATCAATTAGTCACCCCGTGGCCACGATCACTGCAAAGTGTTTGAAACGTCGGGACAAAAATAATGATAAATATACGCGATTTAAACCGTTTAAAGTTGTTTAATTACTATCTGTAACAATCAGAGACAACGTTATCTTTAAAATATACAGCCATTTATGGTACGACGGACAGAAGGACGGGTAGATAGCGAAAGCATAGTAATAGGGTCCCGTAATATCATTTGGATTCCTAAGAAGTAAAACAAAATTTGCATACACATAAATATTAGTTGGCGACATCTACCAAAATAGCTATTTGGGTAGATGTTGCCAACGTCAAAAAGACGTACTTTGAAACGGATGGAGAAATTTGGACTGTCCAGCGCCCCGCTTCCATAGCATAATTGGTAATGCACCAGGACGGTATTCTGGGGGTTGCGGGTTCAAGTCCCGCTGGAAGTTTTCTTTTTCCATCCGAAATAATTTCTGATTTCGCTTAGCATGCGTCAATGCTGTAAAATAATACTAACATAAATATTCATGCTCGATTAACAATTCAACAAAAGAAAGAGCAAACGTGTAGAAAGTTAGACGTTAATAACAAGAAAATTCCACACATAAAAAAGACAAATAGCGCACGTGTGGATAAACAGGAATGTTCTCGCCATTCTACAATTAATTTCGACCGTATTAAGTTTCGCGTCGGAATAAGTAATGGCGCAAATCTGCGTTATCCCCGAAGGCAATCGGTGAGTAAGTCTGATGTTTGACTCCGACGAATTATGTCTAGGAATAAAACACACGGCTCATATGTTTTGCGAACCAAAAAAGGAATTACAGATAAATACATGCAATGTCAGTTTGACAATAATACATAAATCGATTCGTGACATTTACCAAAAATATTTATCTAAGAAACTCACTTTATATGTAATGATTTGAATGGCGTGCACCATCGTGTCACTTTACACGAATATAATATAGAAATTAGTAGAAGCTTTGCGCGAGAGTGAGTTTGTTGACACTAAACTCCGTAACGACTGAACGGAACGACTTTTTACAAGTTTATCAAAAAGTGTAAAAATTATTTACACTTTTGATTTATTATTATAAACAACTAAAAAATACACATATTTTATAGGCTCTGGAATAAGATAATGAATACTTTTTATCCAGAACTAGTGAGTAAACATACCCTATGGAACGTGATAAATTAGTTTATTCTTCAGGCAGCCGCAATCAAAAGGTACTTGCACACGTATATGTAATAAGTATTCAGAAACCAAGTGTTCAATATACAATAAAACACTGGTATATAAAAATATTTTGTAGCATAAATGTGTGTATTATGTGCTTGGCGAAATATTTTCTACATGGGAGTGCTGTGGAGAAAATACGTGAAAATGTTTAGAGATCAATTTGAGAAAGTCAGTTATCAATTTCTTATTCTATTCACTGAAATATGTATGTGGGTTGTAGTTATATAATTTATGTATTGAGATATTTGATTTCTGACACTGTAGGCTAGAGTTATTTTATATAAAAACATGATTTTTCTATAAATTAAGTCGCTCAAAAACCACGTAAGACGCTCTTTTTAGAGACGTTTCTGAAGCCTTATTAAATTAAATGTACCATCCTCATTCCACTGTAATAAATTCCTCTGAACTGTATTTTTTTAAGCCAGTGATTTGCTAGGTTTTTGCCATAATCTCTCGTGATGTTGATAGGTGATGTGGTCGAATATGTTGTTATGGTTAATCTAAACTTACTGGCTCTAAATAAAACCTGCCGCAACACACTGTTAGGTGATTGGTGGCAATTCTTTTACCTGAAGGAGCTACCAAGCTAGCCAGACAGTCATTCGCAAAATGCCCCACCACAGTGCTATAACGATTGCCAACCTAAGGCTACACATGAGACCCACGAATTAACGTATTTTCCGAAACTCAGAAGCGCTCAATTGCTAAGGCGTTGCTGAACTTAGATGATTGGTTAAGAAGGATAAAGTAAGCTACGACTTGTGTGCTTAAAAAAGTCTTCTTCTTTTTACTGATTTCGAATTATTTGATAAGCTACAAGTACGTGTGTAGTGTACGAGGTAACATATTCTATTAAAGTCCAATTGTTACGCAAGCGAACCAGAAAGTGATCTAGATATACAGAGCATTTCTTGAATTCTCTTACAAGAGTTTGCATCTGGACAAGACTTGGTTTAGTTGGTTTTACAATTCGTATAATTAATTGATTCTGGCGTTACTTTGCATAAATCCATGTTTTATAATAACAAATATTTTAAAAATATTTTACTTTGGCCCTTTCTTCTAAGGATCTTCATTGTGTTTATCTGATATAAAGCAAATGGTGCTAAGCCTATCTGACCAGTTGGTCAATTCCCAAGAAGAGTTCTTCTCGGATGCCTCTTGTTTACCCACTACATTTCAGTTAAGAAGGGGGTTCAGCGTTAAACTTTGGTCGTTTACCACAATCATTTTCAGAAACCGACAGACTTCCGCCGCAGTACAAAGAACTTCCCCAAAAGGGGGGGGGGGGTGAGAAAGCCATTGTCTTCACGCTTGACTGGCGTTCTGGAGGTCACAGTGTAAGATGGCAGTTCTTAAGATGCGTTTCTGCCCACCTGGTATATTTCTCTTCATCATCTCTTACGACAGGAAGTATGTGGAGGTGCAACTCTTGCCCCCACGGGTCAAGTGTTATAACAGGTGCCAACAATGACAAAAAGCCGGTAAAGTGCCCTATTATGTGCGTACTGTGAAGAAACACTCTTCTAACATCAACGTAGTAGTGCCAATACTTTCATTGAGAGTATTTTCGCTGAGTCGCCTCTTATTCCATACTATTTATCTCCGCATCTCTCCATATCCATACATAAACCATCTGACATAAAACTAAATCATCTATGACTTTGACTTTAACCTAAGCGCTATGCTTCAGCAGCTCTTTTTGTTACTATTATATAGTACTAGCTTTCCGGGCGCGGCTCCGCCCGCGCGTATGTCGGTTATCACGCGAAAACATGAACCTCTTTTTGCGCAGTCGGATAAAAACTATCTTATGTTTTTTCCCGGGTCTCAAACTATCTCCATACCAAATTTCATTCAAATCGGTCCAGTAGTTTTGGCGTGAAAGCGTAACAGACAGACAGACAGACAGACAGACAGACAGACAGACAGACAGACAGACAGAGTTACTTTCGCATTTATAATATTAGTACTGATTATTACCTATATCATAAAAAGATACGTGGACCTCACTGAAGCAGTCGGAAGTAATAAAAAGCACCTCTATTTTCTAAGCATATATACTTGAACATAATAATCAGTAAATCTTAAAATTTGGTTTTTAATGGACTTATTATAATGAATCAAACACATGTAGTATCTTTGGTTTTTAGACAATGTATCTCAGAAAATACATCACATTCCATCCTGCAGTTATTGCGTGATATAAAACAGACATGACAAAATACAAACAGACACAGAAAATATTAAATAAAATGGATCCTACTCATACACTAAAAATACATCAATTTATCTCCTATGAAGATACTGGCTTAAAGTTTTAACAGATTTGTATGCTTTCTAAAGGTTAGCTGAAAGAAATTGCTACATGTGTTATTGTGAAACTTTATTATAAGCATGTGTGTAAAAGATTTCTTTTTTATTTGAGAAACAAACTGTATGGCATACATTTATTGACTATGCTTAAATATCGCTTATAAGCTATGTCAATAAAGTTTATATTTGACTGATACGTCAATGAAGACATCAATCATGAATTAAAAAACTCTTGATAAACGTTTTGCTTATATTTATATCAAAATTGTGTAAGTCATGCTTGGATTAGGATAAAAATTTAGCTTAAATTTATTACCTCGTATTGAAAGATAAGAAACTGATCGAAGTTATAAGCTGGTAGCGTATAACAGGGAGGAAGTTTGTGTGCCGATATTACTTATAGCTGACAGGCTCGTCTATGACCACTAAGATGTAAAGCCTATTAACACCTTCGACCACATCATCACTTACCATCAGGTGAGATTGAGGTCAAAAGACTTACAAAACAGTGATAAAAAAAAACTATCTCACGTGATGGTAATAAATAATGTGGTCGGAGATATTGTTCAGGTTAATTTGAAACTACTGGCTCTCAAGGACAGCTGCCGGAATACACAGTTAATTGCTTGGCGACAGATTTTCTACTTGAGCGTAGTAGCTAGCCAGAAAAGCATTCGCAAAATGCCTTAATACCATCCTATAACGATTGCCATTCTAAGACAACAATCATGACCCATGATTTAGCGTGGACTTACATTTCCGTACGTGTGCCGATTCTTATTCTTACAAGGTATAATGGCAACCGGGTTGCTGCCTTTCACCTACCGGTCCGGCTAATTCGTAATTAATAATAACAAATATTTTAAAAATATTTTAAGAAAACATTAAATATAATAGTTTAACATAACACTTTAAAAATATAAAAATATATCTTGTGACAACTTTACGAGCGCACGATCGAGAAATCACTTTCGATCGTGAGCTCGTAGTATCAAGATCTCCTGAGGATGCTTAGTGTAGAAGATTCACGCGTCGAAAATTCTTCCGGTTTGACTGCGTGGTGTTTTTAACGTCACATCGGCTTAACAGGAAATTTAGGCGGAATCGTCAAAAGATATATTTTTACATTTATTGCATGTAGCAAATCGCAGTAAAAGTGGTCTGTTCTTTGGAAGATGCATTCTAGTATTTATGTAAAAATACTGTTATACGTTGCTAAGTTTCCTAAAAAAATGTATACTACAGGACCTTAACTATTACCTTACATTTCTTCCCGTGGGTTTCGTTGCAACGAAAATGAAATGTAAGGTAATAGTAAAGGTCCTGTAGTATACATTTTTTTAGGAAACTTAGCAACGTATAACATTTTCGCATATATTCTATGACAGATGATGTACGCTTAGATATAGAGAATGTCACATATATACAAAATAAACCCTGGTTAAATAACAAAAAAATTTTTATGCCTGATAGGTTAGCCATTTACCACTACCTCACCTGATGGTAAGTGATGATTTGGTCGAAGATTATGTTCAGGCTAACCTAGAATTACTGGCTCTCAAGGACAGCTGCCGGAACACACCGTTAGGTGCTTCGCGACAGATTATGTACTTGAGGGTGGTATCTAGCCAGGCGGGCATTCTCAAAATGCCCTACCACCATGCAATTTATTATAAATAAATTGCATGCATTTATTATAAATAAACATGCCTTCCTATACTGTACACAAAATTTTCCTTCACTCTGTGCTCCTTTACCTTAATCCACAAAAATAGATAACAAGATACTCATGCCCCAAGCCCACTCTAAAATGTTTTACAAACAATTTAATCAAGATCTCAATGAGATATCGCTATCTTGTTTACGAGTTAAATTAATCTTAAATAGAGATGAAATATTTTTAACAAACTTGTCAAAATAAAGCTGTAACTGCCGGCTTATCTGTTTAGTATTCGGAGATAGGAAGAAATTGGTCGTGGCTTACAATTTATGTAAAAAGTTGAAAAGTTAATTGGAATGTTTTTGGTAGTTAGAATGATTAAACAAACAAAATTATTTTAATGACTTTCTATCAAATATCTACCAATTGTATTGTTTATCTATCACATCAACCGATACGTTTAATGTTGAAAAAAATCTCTCCTTCTCTATATGATTACATGCAACATCTTATGTATATGTATAATTTACCCATGTTTTGAACAATAAATAAATCTTTACCCTTATTTTATCCCGTGCTAAGGAAAATTACATTGACACATTTTATTTTTCTTACCGTGTTTTTCTTTGGGCACTAAAAATAGGTTCTGAAAAAGTAGACAGAAGTATCGTACACATTTTTATCCCAGATGATAAGATGTGATTCTATTGCCATTTAGATACTGGACACAGTTCCAGACTCCGGTACTGCTACTTTGCTTCATTTAAACAGTAGGTACCTAACAAATCATAATTAAACCAAACACTTATGTAGATACTGCATAAACACTACTTTTCCCTCAAATAATAATAAATCCTATCCACTTATATTTATAATCCGTTCAGTTCATCACTTGTGATGAAATGCGCTTCGAGCGAGTACCATCACAATCCAATAAAAAAAACGTTTTCTCGGGTAAAAATATACTTGCCACTTTTACGAATTATATTACTGATTAGACACAAAGGCGTACATGAGTCGTAAAAGAGTATATTAGCCGTATAGGCGTACATGAAAGTAGGACGCTGCTGACGCTTAATAACTCCAGTTTAATCTCCCAGCCTTCAATATACGAGGCTCATATACGGGATGTGCGGAAAGCAGTGATTCAGTGCTATACGGTTTTCGCAGACTACACTGTTTCACCTGTTGGTAAGGATTTTCAAACTTATTGCGGTTCGGGAGGACCATTCTGTAAGGGCTTTTTTATTGGGAGTATGAAATCTTAATATTTCAGTGCACCTGGTCGAGATCCTCGCGTGACTGTAGCAATGAATCATGGCATTGCAACAAGGCAATGCAGACAAAATGCACGCTGTTAAATGAAAAAAATTACCGGCGAAATAATTTTGTAGGTATGTAACGGCCCAGGCAACCTTCGTTCTACATGTGCTGTTTAACTTTCTGTTAACTGGGGTCTGAGATGCAAGAGTTCTATATTTTTTAAGAGTGTAGTACTTGTGTGTGGAAGGGTCGGCTCACGGCCTTTACTTTAAATTTTGTCTTTCACTAGCACAGTTACATTGTATTTACTCATGTTTTATAATATATCTTTGTTACTTACTTTGAAATCATGTAGTTTTTTGTTAATTAACTAATTTTTTATTATTATTAACTGACACTAGGTGGACTGACGATATTGTGAAAGTCGCTGGTAGCCAATGGTTATAAGCGGCTAATAGCCGTTCTTTGTGGCGCTCTTTGGGGGAGGCCTTTGTTTAGCAGTGGACGTCTTCCGGCTGATGATGATGATGATGACAGTTATGGAATCGTTTACTCCCATAAGCGTCGTTTAGACCAACATTCGATATAAGTTTAAAACCACATATTTAACTTTTTTATAGTTAAGTAATATAAATCTAATAATATCTAAAAATTAAAATACATATAATATATCCATGATACGAAAAACGTCAAATATTAATTAAACGTTTTCAATTTCGTTATTAAGTGCCCATTTTACAATATTATTACAATCATTCCGTATTTTTATTTACATTTCTGTATCCGTATAATACTCGTAAACACATATTTATTTTATTTATTTTATCAATTAGTACCGCACAAACACGATTTACACTAATGATATGAATTATGATCTGCTTACGGCTAGACGTACCGTTGTGTGGACCTATTCAGTTGTCTTAAAAAAAACAACTTATAGACACACACACACACATTTATTTTATTAAAAAAATAAAATTATTAATATACACTTGACTTTTGAAGTTCCCGCAACTCACTTTTAACTACTAATTTGGGCAGAGGTTCCACCTGAAGGGTATACTGGTACTGAGTCTGGTGACTCCTGGAGTTATCACAATAAATCTGAGCACTTAATTTTGGAAGCCACCGTTTATATACAGAAAAATACTGCTGACAACGCGTAAATAGGTTTGTGAGGGATTCGGGCCTAGGTCAGCAATATATTAGGTGTAACAGTACGTTGAAACACATATTTGACAATACTTAATAATTGCGTTACTTGATATCTGAATAAACTGAACAAAGTGTAACAAGGTCATATCTATTATTCAAGTGTTCAAAATAACAACATTGTGTTGAACTGATTTTATTCAATACACGATCGAAGCATAATTCCAAACTAAACGCGACCAATATTTCCAAAAGCTACCCCATAGATACAATATAATACTCACACAGGGGTATCCAGTGAGCACAATAGACTACATGCCAAAACTCATAATCTCATGGGCCCATTCTATTGGCCCATTCTCGCGGGACCGTTTGTAAATTAATCTTCGGAATTACAGCAGAGCAACAAAAAGAGCTATTCTATGCCATCGTCCAACGATTATATTCACCAAATGGCCACAAAATTGCCAATTTGCGTACAGAATTCCTTCCGTTTGGGTATAGTTTTTATGCACTTATTAATGAAGTTTGAATGCTTAAATTTAAATAGTGATGATAAATGGAAAAAATGGCGGACATAATAACTTTGGGTAATTATTAGTTTTGTGTTCAACACTAAATTTCAACTTTGCCAATTTGGAGGAAAGTTATGTTATTAGCACAAATAAACTAGCTATGTGTCCCATTAAATTTGGTTGATGAAATGTTGGTATATTGAGAGCACATAAGGAGCATTATGCGTCAAATAGGGAGGCGAATATGAAAAAAAAACGTAAGTAATACTTATATAGGTACATATTCGCAAAAAAAATCATAGAAGTCCAATGACAGCTGTCAAAAATCCATTGTGGCAAATTCAATACTTCGACCGTAAAAATCGGGTATTTTGCACACAATCCTATAACTGTAGAGGCATGATGATGTTTATTTTTTGTTTTTGTTGTAAATAAGCAGTTAAAAGTATTTATACTAATTGGAATGATACCAGGCGCACGAAACCGAGTTAAATCAGTTTACGTCAACAATATTGACATGTGTCAAGTAGAACTTAGCCGCAGGTTCGGACAAAGATTGATGACGTACCTACTGAAATAACTTCGTTGGGATTTCAAACAAAGCGACAGTCGACAGGACAACAAAACTTTACAATTATATTATTCATGTTGAGATACAAAACTTGGACACAATCATTTCTACATATCAATCTTTCCAAGACTTGGGTTCACTTTAACTGTAACTTATGGTTTTAAAAGTAACTAATTATAAAAAAAAAGTCAATTAAGGTAGATTGTCAATATAAAGAAATGTAAAATTGTTCACTAATAGTGTCTAAAACTTGTAAATGATCTTCAAAATATATATATAACTATCGTATGTATTTTTTCATTTATGATGAACAATCTATGACAGGTTTTTTTTTTATACGTGACGTAACGTTTCGTTCTTTTAACACTAAATCCGAATCAAATTATTTGAGGAATTTTTAAAAACATTTAGGGGTAGAAATTAATGAAGGTGCAATTTTTCAATGTTAGCTTGGGCTTTATCGCATAATGCAGTGATGGATCAGTGGCATTGGCTATGGACTGCCGCGTAGCAGGTCCATGGTTCGAACCTCGTTGCGGGTTTGAGCTTTTCACCGCACAGTGGAAGGGCATTTTGCGAATGCCCGCCTAGCTATACACCACCCTTAAGTAGAAAATATGTCGCCAAGCACCTAACGGTGTATTCCGATACAGCTGTCCTTGAGAGCCAGAGAAGTTACAGGCACATGCGACTTTCAAGGTGACAGGCGCAGTGCAATCCGTGACTTGTGAAGTGCATCTGTTATAGGCAGAGGTTAGTCCGCTTAACATCAGGTGGGTCTCGAGATTGTCAGTCAAAATAACATACATAAAAATAAAATAAAATTTAGATCACTTTCATATTTTGTCTGAATAGCTACGTTCTCTCAACTATTAAGAGGTTGCCAAGCACGGCCAACGCTAGTGCCCAATTAAAAACAGACAGAGAAAACAAAAACTTACCTTACGTCGATTTGTATAGTAATGCACCATTATAGTATTTTTCGAGACTGTCTTATGAATTTTATATCTAAATAAGCTGTGCTTTAACATTCTTCGCCTAGCCGTTATTCAATAAGCGACTCTATTTAGCAAGCACGATGATTCACATTTGTATCAAAACATCTGCACCTTAATTGTCTAAAATATTGCTTTACTAACAAAGTGGACGAGCGCTGAATTATTAGATACGACAGACATCGGTAGTCAATTAATTAAATTGGAGCTGAACTTTTAGTGAAGGAGCAGTGGCATAGTTTATTTAACGATCAAGTTAGCATTAAACTCAGACATGAGACATTTACTAGCCAAAAATATAAAAGTAGTTATATCACACGGATTTGTTACACTAGAAACAGTGAAACGGTGTCAATTAGAGTTCCTTATACCTTTTAGGCTAACCTTTGACCACTATCTCACCTGAAGGTAAGTGATGATGTGGTCTCGCAGGAAGAATTTGACATCCTGCAAGCAGTTTCGTGATTATGTTAGGAAATATTCAAAAATGTTTAAGTCTGTTTGCTTGTGTGCTAAATCTCTTTTTAGAAAAGAAATAGGAAATAAAATTGGCAAGTCTAAAAATAAAATAAAAACCATTTGGAATACCATAAATACTGAGACCGGAAAAAATAAACCTAGAGATTCTACATATGTCTTAAATGTTGATAAAAATCAAATATCTGATCCAATACAAGTGGCAAATATATTTGACAATTTTTTTTTCTAACTTACCCCTAGAAGTCACTAAGTCATTGGATACATGTCCCGATGTAGCAGAAACTCTGCTAATACATAATTTACCCTGCAAATCGCCGGACTTTTCTTTCAGACATACAACAATATTTGAAATTATAAAGACATTTAAAAATTTAAATATTAAGCGCACCGAAGACTTGCGGGGTATGTCAGTTAAATAATATGCATTATTGTACCATATTTAAAAACAATATTCAATCTTTGTATTGATAAAGGAAACTTCCCCGACTTAATGAAACAAAGTAAAATCACTCCAATTTTGAAGTCGGGGGCTACATCTGACCCTTGCAATTACAGACCTATTTCTATCTTACCTGTTCTGAGTAAACTATTCGAAAAAATTATGCTCAAACAACTTCTATCCCATTTTAATGAGCATAATATATTGAATGAGAATCAGTTTGGTTTCACAAAGAGCAGATCCACAACAGATGCAGGTGCTCAATTGATGTCACATATACTTGAAGCCTGGGAGAGTTCACACGATGCTATTGCCGCATTCTGTGACCTTTCTAAGGCATTTGACTGTGTAGAGCACCGCACTCTGATTCGAAAACTTTCACATTATGGTCTTCGAGGAAAAGCTCTGGATCTTATAAAGTCATATCTGTCAGACAGGCAACAGAAGGTTAGGATAAATGGCAATACTTCTTCCGGGTCTTTGGTAAGAATAGGCGTACCGCAAGGATCAATTTTAGGACCTTTTCTGTTTCTAGCATATATAAATGATCTGCCTTGCATGGTTAAAAATTTCTGCGATATAGTTTTATACGCAGATGATACCTCCCTAATTTTTAAAGTAGATAGGAGGGATAGTGAACTTATTCATGTAAATAATGTGTTATCTATGATCTCTAAGTGGTTCGCGGCTAATAATCTTCTTAAATTCAAAAAAGACCAAATGTTTAAAGTTTTCTTTACCAAATGTAACTTATGTTGAACCAAACATTAAGCTTGGCCTAGAAAAACTCTCTTTTGACAATGCGACAGTCTTCCTGGGAATTAAAATGGACTCAACTTTACAGTGGAATCCACATATACATGATCTATCTGGAAGACTTAGTTCTGCTGCATATGCAGTTCGTAAGATAAGACAGCTAACAGACGTAGCTACTGCTAGGCTCGTTTATTTCGCGTACTTCCACAGTATTATGTTTTATGGTATATTGCTGTGGGGAGCTGCTGCCGAGATAGAGACAATCTTTATCTTACAAAAGCGTGCAATTCGAGCCATATATGAAATGGATCCTAGGGAATCCCTGAGAGATATTTTTAAAGAAATTGATATTTTAACTTTACCAAGTCTGTATATATTTGAAAATATTATGTATGTTCGTAAAAATTTGAGCAAATTTAAATCAAACAGTGACACTCACGATTATAACACTAGGAATAAAGATAAAATAGCGGTGCCAGGTTTTAGATTAGCAAAGACAAATAAAAGGTCCTTCTTAGGAAATTGTGTGCGGTTTTATAATAAATTGCCCAAACATATTACAACGCTCACAGAAAGAAAATTCAAGTTGCATGTGAAGAATATTTTGATAAAGAAATCTTACTACACAGTTTGTGATTACTTAAACGACAAAAATGCTTGGACTGGTTCGCCTCTGCCAAGCTAGCGCCTAACAACTTCGTAATGTAAATTAAGTATTGTAATAATTTTACTATATAGTATGTACTTAACACATTTTTAAAAAACGTTTAAAAGAATGGCCCCGAGTTTCTTGCCCGTTCTTCTCGCAGTGGCTCTATAATTTTTGTTTGCTGAACGTGGCAGTACAATGTAGTATATTTCAATATTAAAATTTGTAATTGACCTTCATAAGAGCGTCGTAGACGCCTAAATTGAATAAATGATTTTGACTTTGACTTTGACTTTGGTCGAAGATGTTGTTCAGGCTTGATCGCAAAGTCAAAAAAATAATTTGAAAAGTAAGTGTAGCCAGAGCCAGTCAGTCCAAAACCCAATGTTGACTCACCATTCATATGGTCTTCTCCTATTAAGGTCGGCACTAATTATGGTCACTAAGATTGTTAATACATTGTCATTCGTGATAAAAGAAGCAACAATCAGATAAAAATCAAAATGGGATTAAAGTCGATAAAAATATCTAAATGGGTAATTTTTCACCTTTCCCTTCCTTCATTAGCCGATAATCTACTCTAAATTTAGGTGTCTAAAGTAGCAAAAAGCAAGCACCTAATCCTAATATAATGCAAATATATTGGTTTGTGATTCAGCATTCAGTCATGGTCACCCCAATAATACTAACTATGAATAGACCATAATGCACGAATGAATTTTAAGAGCCACCAATAAAATGTAATTTTATAACTATGGAAAAATATTATAAATTTGATCAAAAAAAAACAAAATTGCTATGACACCAATCATGGTCAATTTGACCATCATTAGAAATATAATTATTGGACGTTCCAGTAAAGGTCAGCGTCGTTCATGCAGTCTCCAAGACTGAAATATGTGAATTTTATGGTATCATCCGTCCCCCAGGTATGTGACTCTTAGTATCGACACAGAGGTATAACCCAAAACCCCTTATTTAAAACAAAAAAAAAACAGAAGTACTCAACTCCTTATCCAAAATAACACTTATTTTATATAGTTACCATTGCAATCCGTTCAAAGGCTCGCCATGTTACAAATGTGAAGTGTCAAAATGAGAAACGTCAATTTTTTACAAACAGAGTGTCTATGGATTATTATTAAGTGTTGCCATTTTTCCTGCAACATTTAGTTCTCTTATTTTTTAGCCTTTAAATCGAAATTGACCATCAATAGAACGCTGACTATGAATGATACAGCTACCTTAGATGTATCGCTTTAAAATCCAACATTTTGCTCCTTTTGCTTTTGAATTTTACTAGTTGTAACTTACCAGAGGTTAACCTTTCTATAAGCTTCTACCCGCATTACTTAAATAAATTTAACTCGTAACCAAAAAACACTAGAATATAATTATCTTAACATAGTCTCATGAAGGACAATCTTTTTGGTCGAGTTGCGTAAATTATCATATTGAGGTCTAAGGTTCGATGCCTTGGTCCTGAATAAGTTTCAATAGCAGTCTGAAAAATTTGAAAGTGCTTGGTTAATGCCAATAGGCTTGACTCCATTACAAGGGACCAAATGTGTTTGGTAAAGCGTGGGTGCACAGAAATTAAAGCCGACCCCCTTCGAAGTTTTTTTTTGTTATATTATGTTGGAACAAGCTTGAGGTCGACCTGATGTTAAGTGGACTTACCTCAGCCTATAAAATATGCATTTCGTCACAAGTCACGAATTTCACTGCGCCCGTCACCTTGATACATAGTTGTTAAGTCTCATGTGCCTGTAATTTCAGATAATGATAATTATTATTCTCTATGATATTGTTATATTTAGCACGCATATTCAATGGCGCAGAAATAAACTAGAGTTTGCTTCTATTGTCTAAAAAGCAGTGTTTGAACAGTAAGTTGCTAAGTAAATAAAATTAGCAGTGGTTCCATGTCTCAAAGTAATTAATAAAAGTCAGACGGAACGTGGCTTCGATGGCACTTTCCAGAAAATCTTCAGATAACTTGTTAGTTGCGATATTTTGTCCATTTTATAAAATCCGGGACCTAAAACTGATCCTCGTGGAACCCTTGAATAATTAAAGTTGGATATTAGCTCATTTGTGTGGCTTACAACTAAGAATGAGGTTCTTGCTCTCGTAAGACACTTGGGACTTTATTTCCTAAATTGACAGGGGGGTTTACTCGTTTTTTAATATGCTTAGGGCCAATTTCATCAACGTTGGTTTTAATTATAAAGGAAAACTTTTTAATATTGTTAAGTTTGCAATGACGCCTGCTAGGCGTGTTTGTAATTTTGTAATGAAAACTTTTTACTTTGAACCAATTTAAATGTGTGACGCGTTTATTACCTTAGAACGTCAAACTTATAGTAGCAGTTTTTTAATTTGTTGTATTTCTATCATCGTAACAGGAAAACTGATTGCTTTAACATTTATGTCTATGGGAGCCCCTGTAGGCATAAAAAGGTGTATTAACAGCTGTAGGAAAATGGCCTTAATGGTTTTTAGATTATGGAGCTGTACTGCAAAGATATAATATTTATTCGACGGTATATTATTTTATTCTTATTTTCTTTATCTATCTACCTATTTATCTAAACAAACTGATGTTTGTTGATCGAGATCTGATGATCTCGAGGTTAATTATACATAAAAGAAAAAATAAGATTAGATTCAGACTGAGAAGATCAAAGTTAAGCAACGTCATGACGGTCACCATACCCCCCATATAGTAACGTCACCAACGGTTACCCATCCGGTGACCGCTGGTGACGTTACTACTGAGCGCTTCCGTGCTTCGGGGGGCACGTTATGCCGTCAGTCCCGGTTGTTATCTTAGGATGGCAGTCGTTATAGCTTGGTGGTAGGGCATTTTGCGAATGCCCGCCTGGCTAGCTACCACCCTCAAATAGAAAATCTGTCGCCAAGCACCTAACGGTGTGTTTCGGCAGCTGTCCTTGAGAGCCAGTAATTCTAGGTTAGCTTGAACAACATCTTCGACCACATCAGCACTTACCATCAGGTGAGATAGTGGTCAAAGCCTAAACTATCAAGCATTTAAAAAAAAAAGTTATTATTATAATTATATCTATTACTGGCTTTCCAGTCTCGGACAAACCGAACAATGCGTGGGTACCCACGCATTGTTCGGTTATCGCGCAAAAACATTAACCTCTTTTTGCGCAGTTGGATAGAAACTATCCTATGTAATTTACCGGGTCTCAAACTTTTTCCATGCCAAATTTCATTCAAATCGGTCCAACAGTTTTTAAAGTTTATGCGTTGCATACAAAAATACAAATCTTCTCTTTAAAATATTTGAATAGATCAGACATATTTGGTACAAAGGCCTACCGTATTTTTCTATGGTTAGAAGCATTATCGTCTGCTAGGGAAAGATCATATTGATAGTGGGCTGGAGCATTTGGACTGCCTGTAGGCTTGCAATATAGCCTTTAGGTTGACTAAATGCTTCCGTTGTTGTAGCTGGAATGTTGTACTTCGTTGTGTATCAGTACTATATTAATATAATATTAAAAATAAAATTAAATAAATAAATATAAAAATACATACGAGTATTTATAATAAATGCGAAAGTAATTCTGTCTGTATGTCTGTTACGCTTTCACGCCAAAACTACTGGACCGATTTGAATGAAATTTGGTATGGAAATAGTTGCGCAAAAAGAGATTAACGTTTTTGCGCGATAACCTACATACGCGCGAGCGGAGCCGCGCCCGGAAAGGTAGTAGTTAATAATTATTAATTTCACAATTACACATTTTTAGAGCACACAATTATTACCTACAGCTGTAATCGAACGTGCATCCCCCAGACTTCCTGGAGCCCCGGCTCAAAAATTTAAGTTAAAGATTTGTGGATAAGAAAAAACAATAGTTGTTCAGAGTCCATTTGTGTGCTTGGTATAGATTTTTTTAGTTTTTTTTTATGTATGATATGTTAGCCTTTGACCACTAACAATTGATGGTAAATGATGATGTGGTCGAAAATATTGTTCAGGCTAACCTAGAATTACTGGCTCTCAAGGGCAGCTGCTGGAATACACCGATGACAACAGGCTTACTCCCTACTACACGAGATATTAAATATTGGTGAAATGTATATGCAAACACCTCTGCCTACCCCTTAGCGGATATACAAGCAATGTGATACGATGTATAAACTTTATGTTGGTTCGTCTATTACCCATATACAAAATGCAATGAAAATATTGCATGGTAAACCTACTTTATTTCATATATAAATTTTATGAACGCCGTTAACTTCCTTGATTTTCATTTTCAAGAAATCTTACGCTCACTTTCCTCGAAAAAAGATTTATGCGTCGACGGATCAAGCTCATCAGAAGCTCTTTAAAAACTAAAACCTTTTTTCCACTTCCGTTGAGTAAGGTTCAACAGAATTTTCTCAGATATTTCTAGTACTTGCTGGTTTAAAGGTTGTTTAAAAATGTTCAGTCCATTAATGAACATTTGCTAGGGATTAGGGTGTTTAAGGCAAATAATCTATACTTCACAAGTTCTTTACTCAAAGCTTCTGATGGTTTATTTTTAATGGAGTATTTTTTTATGTCTGTATTATAATTTTTTATTGATAGCTTATTATTAATGGGCTAGCGTTTGACCAATATCTCACCGGACAGTAAGTTATGATGTGGTCGATGATAATATTTAGGCTTGACATAGCATTACTGGCTGTCAAGGATAGCTACCGGAACACGTCATTAGATGCTTGGCGACAGATTTTCTGCTAGAGGCTGGTAGCGGCGGTAATTCAAAAATGCCTGCAACCATACAATGACGTCTGCCATCTTAAGACAACAACTTGGGCCGACGGCTTAACGTGCCCTCCAAAGCACGGAAGCGCTCAGTACGAATGCCACTAGCAGTCATTCATCGAAGTTATGACCGCAGCGGACGTTGCTTAACTTAGTAAGCTAAGCTACGCTACGAGCGCTTCCAAATTCGCATTCTTCATTTCATTAATTCCAGCTGTATTTATTTTTCTATATCAGTTTGATTTTTGTATTATTGGGAGAAAATTTGCTGATATGCTACTTCATGGGCGTGCGCTAACATGGACATTTCTGATATGGTTTGAGAAAAAAACTACTCGTACTACTGAGAGCTACTGAGCTTCGGAGGCCCGGAAATATTGGTAGGGCATTTTGCGACTTCCCGCTTGGTTAGATGCCAACCTCAAGTAAAATATATGTCGCCAAGTACCCAACTTGTGATCCGGCCACTATCTTCAAAGAGGCCAGTTTCTATCCTAGATCAATCCTGTTTACCTTCGACTACTTCATCGCTTAACATCAGATGAGATTATGGTTAAAGGCTATAGCAACAAAAAAACTGACCTTTCGTACTTCAGGACGTATCTTTGCCTGTTCTATCGATAGAAAAAGGGTACACATATCGTTTGGGTATAACTCAGAAGAATAACTAAACACTTTAAGGCTTAACTTAATTTTAATGCTTTGAGATTCTAAGCTTGAAAATCTGTATTATGACAATTAAGGCTATTGATAAGAAACTTATGGATTTAGGAAACTTTATAAAGTCATAGCTATAAGTGTTTATCGAGACTTAATCGCGATAAAAACATGTATATTATTTACCTCAACATTTCGACCAAGTGGTGCCCTTGAGCTCGTTGTCAACCCCTCCTATAGTAGCGGCACGTTTTCGGCGTCCGCAGGAGACGGAGGTAGAAGGCGCATTTCACCTTCTACGCCCGTCTCGAGAGAAGTGCGGTCGACACTTCTCCCTCTCGGGCTATTGTAGGGCCTGCCCTCGCCCTAATTCCGGTGGAGCAGGATGACCGCACAGGCGGTAGCCAGCATCTATGTCCTCCCTAAAAAAAAACTTAAAAGAATTTCATAAAGGGTTTAATAATAAGTTTATTGTTAATTAAAACACACACATAAATACAATACACAATTTAAAAAGTTCTAAATAGTCTGTGGTATGTTTTACTCACTAAATTATACAAGACTTGCATAGCCCTCACCAAGACAAATCTTGAATCGAGGGTGTTTGCTTCCTTCAAGTTCACAATATTGGTAGTTACCGTGGAATTCATTGGTTAGTCCTAATTTTAATGTATCCAATATAAATAATAATAATCTATGAACTTATTCTATAATCTTTAATGAAGTTAATATGTAGATACAAAGGTATGTTTATAATCATAATAATTTCTCTGTAATTTAAAATTCAGTTACAGAGAAATACATATTGTATCTTATATGTGGTAAACATACATGTCGGTATGTTAACATTAATTCATTTTTTTTCACCGGAGGTATGCCTTTATTAAACAAAATACTATGAACTATATACAACACTACAGCTACTACAATAAAAGCACTTAGACAACCTATTAGTCATAGCAAACTCATAGGCAGTCCAAATGCTCCAGCCCACTCCCAGTTGGCAGCGTGCCAATATAAAAATAAAAATAATAATAATTAAAAATAAACCTTATACAAACAATAATTTGTATAAGGTGGTATAAGTAAGATTGAAGGTAAATTGTTTAGTATGCGGTTGTTGTTGACGCATCCAATATTCCAGTACGTAATCGGTACTGCAAACATTTAATTATGGGATTATCATTATATGAAGTATACAGTTAAGGTCTTCTAATTAAACTATCTTTAAAACGTTGGCTCTGGGTGATTTTTTAAATAATTTAGGGAGCTTTTAGATTATAACTATGTGTTCGAGTCGCAAAAGTTTTAAAGTTAGTTCAAAGCATTATTAACGTTACGTTTGTCCTTATTTTTAATCCGAACATGGGAACTGTCAGAGTTGAGTGCAGTCGTGAAGTCAGACATGTAGTAAGTAAATACATCCATTAAATTTTGAGGTAAAAAGAAGAGTGGAAAACTATACATGTGCAGAAATGCGTACTTAATAGTTTGACGTTTTATTTAAAGCCAAACGTATGAAAACTCTCTTTACAATTTTTATCCCTGAATATATATGTTCTGAGCATTCTGAATGGACCATGTTAAACGGTCCACAAATAGCGGTCAAAGAGAACATAAAACATCAAAGTCTGAAAAGGATACAAGCCATTGTGGCAACAAAAAAACATAAAAAAACTTTAGCAATGACAACATATCGGTTTGAAAGGCGAATCGTGGCGAAGTTTTATTGCTTTTATTCGAACTATCGAAGTTTTCTGTTTCACATATCTATTGGGCTTCACCAACAATTGGCCGGGGTGAATTGTGTACAGTAAATAGGTTGTTATACGGAAACGTCGAATTTCCTTCTTCGTTTTATTGGATTTCATCTTATAACAAGTTTGTAAAAGAAAATTTTCTCCCTTTCGGGTTCCGTCCGTTGTTTTCGCAAAACGGTTTTTAAAACAATGGGGAGATTTTTGTATTCCTTTATTCACAAAGGATCACTCGCGCGATCCGCTTTTTAATTGAAGAAGCCAACAAAAGTCCGTGTTTTAGAGATAACAATATTTTTTTCATAAACAAAGTTCTTTTTGGGACTTCTTTTGCGAACGTCTAATTAAAAAGAACACAGGGTCGTCTGTTCCGGATATGGACCTTAACAATAAATGGTTAATTAGTCAAACATCAGTTCCCTTATTGTGCAAACTCTGTATATTTTTTATTCGGGACCTTTATTTAATATCATTTAATTGGCTATTGTTTTGAAACCAAGGAGGCGTTAGTGTTTCTAATCATCTAGTAATCTGAGTAGACATTGGCTCGAACTAAAACTGTTTTAAAATTACATATGTACGAGCAAAACTCTTTCATAGAACTTCTCTCAAAATTCTGTTGCCAAGTATCTTAGAACGTGTGTTCTTATTACTATTCCATTCTAAGTTTGTTTATGATTCTCGGTCACATTATCGGTTACCAAAAGATGAGATAGTGGTCCAAGGCTAACCTATTCGCTATAAATAACCTACTATTTCTTAACGAAAAGAGCTTAAGAAAGAAGCATCATGGATAAATAATCTTAAAAAATATTTATTTATTGATCTCGTTTCTGGGGATTCATTCCTTTGTTAACATAATATATGATACGTAAAAACAAAGACTGTTATTATTTTATTTGTCTTGCTAATTTTGGATTCTAAGATTTTATTGATGGGAACGTTTGTGTATACGTGCGTATTAGTAAGTGTGTGTGTCTGTCCATAACAATAGTTTTCTCGAAAACATGAACAAGAATGTCGATAACTTATACCTAGCAAGCCCATGGGGTATTGCACTAGAATGCCACCCTAATCTCTTCCCGTGGGTGGCATAAAAGGAGCTCTTACTTTCACCGCGAACCCAAATATGCCTACCAAGCCTCAAGATTATGGCAAACTCCACCACTAAAGGCTGTGGGGAGTGAACAATGCAGCTGATACAAAACAGTACCTACAAATGATACAGAATACTACCTACAAATACAGCATAATCATATCTAGTATATACAGCATATACATTATATACCGAGTATATGCAGTATACACCTTGTACATACAGTACACACCAAGCAAAAAAAAACATTAAGACCAGTGAATGATATTTTATACTTTTAAGCCGATTTACTGCGTAGTTTCCTAGAGGTTGTGATATGTATAACCGAACTGAATGCCAGTCAAGCCGTGGGTGGAAGCTAGCGTCAATAAAACTCAAATACTAAAATTAACTATATAATAAACAAGGCAGTAATAGCTATGTATCTTCGCGCAGCAGGCCTACGGTTTGGTTGCCGCTGCGGCACGAGTTTGTGTTTCACCACATGGTTGTAGGGAATTTTTCAAGCCCGCTTAGCTAGTTACTACCGTCAAGAAAAATCTGTCGCCAAGCACCTAACTATCCTTTAGAACCAGTTATTCTTGATAACACCTTCTACTACCTCATCACTTTCCATCAGGTAAGATAGTAGTCAAAAGCTACCCTAATACCAATAAAAAACACAAAAACATGCCATACCATACAAACAGTAAAGTTATACATAGTAGTAAAATACCTAACTGAATAATCTCTTATATTCTCACTGACACACTGTTTTGCAATCCACGCTGCTGGTGAAAAATAATTTATTAATCAGTACTTAATCCATGCGCATCGTAGAAAATTAAAGCCGTGGACAATGTCGTCAATTTCATTGAGGACAAAGAAACAGGAAAAAGTAATATGATAATTTTCTAGGTAAGCCTGAACAACACCTTCGACCACATCATCACTTATCATCAGGTGAGATATTAGTCACAGGCTAACATATAACGCATTGATGAAAATGAACTTTGTTTTGTGAATTTCCGTACTTTCCTATTTTGTAGCTCACAAATCTCACAGAACCCACATATATCTTTAGAACACCTGGACACAAACTGTTTCGGCCCTCCGCGGCAACAAACTCGCACAAGATGGGGCATAATGAAACTCGACCCTTTAATTTGAGTTGCGTCTTTGTAAACAGATATAAAGGATTTTCTCTTGCAAGTTTTTATTGTTAAAGTTTTCTCTTCACTGCGATACAGAACTGATTGAATTATTCGTATCGGAGACTGGTTTTTATGGTCATTGGTGATTAATCGCGTACTTTTATTTGCAACAGTTGTTGTTTTAATGCGTTTGTTACATTAAAGGGGATTTTGCGAAGGAAACATATTAACAGTGTTAGGCAATAATTTAAGACGAAGTGGTCTTTGAAAAATGACAAACTAAGGAGAGACCACACCGCGCATGCGAGTGAGCAAAACAGAACTATGTAAATAGAATGAGCGATTTTTTAAAATGAATTCATATAAAAGTAAGTATGCTTTTTAAAAACGGGAAAATTCTTAAACCCACGATAAAATTGAACTTGGAACAAGGGTAGTTCATATATTTATGTTTATTTTCAAACTGTGTAGTATTGTGTAGCATTTCCACTTTATTTTTGTCCACTTTACGTTAAGTTTCGTTCTTTTATATAAAAGATTACTTTAGTTTAACTTTAATAGAAATTGCGTAATAGCTTTCACTGTCAGCCAAGTGTAAGCCTAAAAATGTTCTTCTAAACAAGATAATTGTTCAGTTTTTTCAGCGTTTTGTGTGCCTTAGTCTGCCGGATACGAAATTCTAACAATTTTAATGTGACCAAGGCGCCTTTTTAAGTCTTCTTTGCATGACTTATATTATTTGTTGGCAATGTTTGGCAAATCAAATATTCTATTGCGTTCAAGTCTTGTCTATGTAAGAGCATTAACATGTACATTTAAAATATTCAAAACTGAAGGCTCTTTCGTTATTTTACATCTAGGCTCTGGAATCAAATTAAATACTAAGCAAAGATTACCTATCTGAGTTTTCTTTTCTTTATTCTAGACTAGGTTTCCGGGCGCGGCTCCACCCGCGCGTGTGTCGGTTTCGCGCAAAAACATTAATCTCTTTTTGCGCAGTTGGAAAAAACTATCCTATGTTTTTTCCCGGGTCTCAAACTATTTCCATACCAAATTTTATTCAAATCGGTCCAGTAGTTTTTGCGTGAAAGCGTAACAGACAGACAGAGTTACTTTATACGCATTTATAATATTAAGTACTGATAAACAAAATAAGTACAATATATTTTGTAAGAGTTTTAGCTTGATTTTAATGACCGGGCAAAAGATACCTCAGTCTAGCGGACGGCTTGCCACCCAGCGAACCACGAAAAAATATATAATTGAAGGCAATAGTACCTTCAATTATATAAAAAGCTTACAAAACTCTTGTCACTCGAATCTCACTTTCACGCTCTTGAACTCAAAGAATCGCACCTTCGTATGAAATGCGACATTAAATTATACCTATGTTTTTTTCCAAGCAACTTTACATAGCCGTCGTGGCAGGAAATATCGAGTTATATATAGATAGAATATAGATCCTACAAAACAGCATTCTTTATTTTTCCTAGATAAAAAATTCTACGTATTGATCATATTGTTCTGATGTATGAGGGTATAAGCTATTCCCATTCAACATCATTCAGAGCCTCATACGAAATTTCAACTAAACCTTTTCATCCGTAGCGACGTATTAAAAACCAATAATGTATTTAAGGTTAGTTCATGATATTATACAGGAACCGTTATTTTTTCCTGGATAAAAACGTATCTGATAATCCTGGTAATTATAGCTTTTATTATTATTATAGCAATTCCATCAAATATTTTTTTCAGCAGGTGCTGCATGAAGAACCGTGCAAACAGATAAAGAGAGAGAGAGAGAGAGAGGGATAGGAGCCATTATTGTTTCCCGGATAAATGTTTATTTTTTATTTTTGATAAGACGCCTGCGCCGCGGTTATCAAGACAAAATTACTACGAGATTAAAAATTAAAAATATGATAGCGTGGGTTCGAATCCTTCACATAATTCGGTATCATTTTCCCCTTGAAATATTTTGTAAAGTAGCCTATGTTTTGAATCTGGGTATAAAATAACTTCGTGCTATATTTGAACCAAATCGTGAAAAGAAAGTGTTTGAAACTTAGAGACAGCAATATCCTAATAATATATAAATCCGTATTTTTTTAGAACATTTGCACTTGTTTTCAAAATGCCACCCGAATACCTTCAGCAAGGTTCAAAAGAAGACAATAAAATACTTACTCGTTGCTTTTACTATATTTTATATCACATCAAAACTTTTGATAAGTATTTTAAAAAAAATATATGACGTGTAAAACTAGGAAAGCTTCCTTCAAGATTTTCTTTCTTCTTCTTCAGATAATTTATAACTTCTAATCGTATTTTGGCCAGTGACAAAGTGCAGCCCAGGTATTTATATATATATATATATATATATATATATATATATAGTATAGCCAAGGTTTAGAATGAAAAGTATGTACCTATTGTAAATTAATAATAAATTGATGGCTCAGTGAGACAAGCGCTATTTATATAATATAGATAAAAAAGTCTAGATAAAATTGACATTTCCCGAGGATAACCTATAGGCCATCTGACGCATCTATCAAAAACCCTGATAAGCCAATATTGACAAGATTAATAGTTTCTAGGAAAATATAATAAGTGTACAGAAATTCCAGAAGTATCGGTGATTAATGAAGCCGATGTCCGCTAGATAAAGCGGATTGTCAACCCTACTGGAAAGCGACAATTTGTCATGCAGGCAAATGGTCGTGACAATTAACTTGTGGCCAGTTGCTTAAATTTAATTTACGTGAGGAAATTTCCAGTATTAATATTTTTGAGAGACTTTAAGTATAATTTTTGACTGTGATGAAAGTATAACATACCATATAGGCCTGTGTATGCCCAAAAACGTCGCTCTGTCTTAACACAACAAATTAGAAAATATAATTGGTCTCTTATTAGGGGGCAAGCCTATTGCCCATCTTCTTTGTCACAACTATACTACTCAAGCTAGAAATCAAACCCAGGCCCTCGAAAGCTCAAAGCGACGTTTACCGCCTACAGAGCAAAGCAGGTTTTCGATTTCGATATTTTATTTAATTATCACGAGTCGAACATTTCTGTTAACTATCAATGATACCGCAGATCACAGTAAAAATGCGTTGTTACTGTACTGTTATCAGAAAGTCTTCAAAACACAAAATAATAATATAGAGGACGTATCTGGTATGTAAAATCCTTGTTTAATTAACATCTTTGAATTTCTGGATAAAATTTCGCTACCATGATTGAGATATGAGATGTCGAGTTGCAGCGTATATAATACAAATTTGACCATTCCTAACCAGTGATCTCTCGTAATCTCGTAATATCCTCATTGTAGTTGATCCCTAAGTTACGAGTAAGTATGACCGCGATATTAAAAATGTAAAACGCCTTAATACGAAAATGCCTAACATTGATGTTCAAAAAGCATTTTGCTAGAGAAGCAAACTGACTCAAACTGACTCAACTTTATTAATGTAATAATTAAAAATAGTATATTAGGAATTTAATGTTATTATTTTTCACTGTGTTACGTATTAGTCTTCTTATAAGTTCTTAGACTAATGCAGGTTAGGGAACATGCACATAAGAAGTTGTAAAATAATTATTACCGACGTAGACATGGAGAATGGCAGCGTATTATTTTATTTATACATAAAAATATATTATATTAAACTACTCTTGACAATTTTGACTTCTAAAACTATTCGGGTAATTTTTATAACAAGAAAATATTTCAAACCCTCAACTATACTGAAGAAATTTTAACGGTACATTGTTAAGAGTGCCACTCGCTTTATCCCGACTTATCTCTGAAGTGAAATTACTAATAACATACTGAAAAAAATCGTTCTCGACTGCCATATTTAACATCTGGACCACCTTACATTATTTTATGCTAGACACTCAGCGTACAGTTGTAAGTTTAAGGATATAAGGAAATTTCCATATCCTCTTATTGGTATATATATATATATGTCAGAGATAATTCTCAAGAAGGTACGATGTTACTTATTTCAGTATTTCTTTGATTTATTTGAATGGGAACACCGAGCGAATGTCACAGATATCACAAGTTGTTGACTGTCTTTGGCACAGGGCTGTCAGCGGCAACGTCATATCTGTCAGTAGTGCGTTCGATCAAGCTTCACTTGCCTTCGAGACAGCGCCTGCGCCGGGTGACTTATAATTTTCCCAATATGGCGGACGCCGACGGCGAACACATGGGCTCGCGACCGTTTGAATCCCCGACATATTATATAACATTATATATATGTAATAGAATATAATATAGAATACATTATATTATAAGATGACTATTAATCCATCAACAATACTGCGGATGGTGTAGAATCGATAACTGAATGTGATCCACTCATAATTAATTTTCACATAAACAAAATGAATACTAACTATTGCCTAAGCTGTGGCGCGTTGACTTTGAGAATGATAGCGACGACAACACTCGCGAGCGAAACGTGATTTAGATCTGCTAAATCGTATCAAAAAACCGCAAAATAACTCCATTCCTAAGTTTTCCGCTTATGTTCCACGAGGTTCCAGCTCCGAAGGCACTTGACATGTTTGAATGTAACTTGCTTGATGACTTGATAGTTAAACGCAAGGAGAACCCAGTTTGGCGTAATCTGTGACACTCTGACATATATATTTATGTGTATGTTTGTTACGCAATTATTTCGCCAATTATGATTTTGTTGATCTTTTTTTGTTGTGTAAAGTATACCTTCAAGTTTACTTAGGTTTTTTTTTTCGGTCTAGTAGTTTTTAAAGTCGATAATGTGTTTGCATATCTGAATAGTTTTAGGTGTACAGTATTTTAGGCAAGTGTACGATCTTGTAAAGACTATGCATGACTAAAAGGAAAAAATAACTTAAAAATTAAAAGCGAAACCGTCTTCCTACACTGAAAGTATACTATAATTTGTGGAAGTCGGACCATGATAATGAAAGGTATTTTTTTTTAATCAACGTGGTTCCATTTTATTCTTCCTAATGTAAGTATCTTAGTTTGTAGAATGATGTTATCTTGTGAACTACAGCGTAGGCGTACTTGTAAAAATAACGTCTAAAACAAATTTTAGTGTCCGATACAATTTTCACATACTCAGGCAGGGTGTTCCTATCCCTGGTAGTTCGTAAAATGAACGACGAAGCAAATCGTTTAGTTCTGGTAAATGGAATATCCACTATATAGCGGTGGCGCTTCTGAGTATCCCTGGATGTCCGATCATAGAATGGAGATGGCGGAATCAAATTGTGAAGTTCCGTTGCACACTCACCGAAACGTATCCGATAAAAAACCGATAAACAAGCGACTTTGCGGCGATGCTCGAGACTCTCTTGGCTCTCCTCTCAATAGCTTCCATTGTCTTCAGCTGGTATTTGGCAGAACCATCCTAAAGGTGAGAACAGTACTCCATACACGTCCGGACTTCGGCTCGATACAGATTAAGCAACTGTCCCGGTGTGAAGTATTGTCTCACCTTAGCACACCAACCTTTTTTGAGGCAAGCTGGGCTTTGAGCCGAAATTATGTTTGTATATTTGGTACATAATATCGGTTCTTTCACCAGCACAAAAATAAAATAAATAAGGTGTTGAATGATTACTAACATAGAAGTACGAGAAAATCAATCATAATTGTCAAAAACAAAACTATGAAAATAACGAGTATTTTAATGGTAACATAAGATACACCGTACAATGAAAACAATATAAATCGTTTTTTTATACTGTTTTAAATTGGCATTCGGACGATTATAGGCGAATCAATTGGGATTTAATCAGGTCCGAATACAACCCGACCCATTTTGCAAATGCCCACCGGAATTGCTTAGTAGCTAAAGGAGTGGTCCCCCAAGTGGGAATCTGTCACTAAGCACCTAACAGTGTGTCCCTGAGAGTTAGTTCCCAATCTAAGTAAAACCACCTTAGATAAAAAGTAAAATAAAAACGAGTACAGGGTCCTGTACTCGTTTTTACCATTATTTCATATAACTCAAAATTTCGGCCTATATTTACCCGAAACTGACCGAAACAGAACCTTCACTGCATCAAATCTTTATACACTTCATAACTTTTCAGCCAGTTTTTATGCTATAAACAATTTTAATAAACTCTTTAATAACGCCGTAAACCTAACTGGGTACAACCGTTCTTGTCATTAATTTTGTAGGCAACACAGAATATATAACAGTGTGTACCAACAGCTTCATTAATTAAAAACACTACGGCCGAGTAAAGACTGTAATGAATATTGCTTATGGACAAAACTTGGGGACGATGAATTTTAAATTACAATTTGGTTCTGCTGAATTTGTTGATCGATTGTCTTTTAAACTCTAACTTTGGTCAAAGAATGAATGGCCTTTTTTTTTAAATTGTCGTTTGTTCACTTTGGAATCTCGAAGTCTTCAGTATGATAACGGACAGAATAATATATGATAATAGGTTTTTGTGACAATAAGTATTCAGTAGCAGTTCAGGAACTAGTATTATTTTTGACGTGAATACGTCTTTAAAATTGCTTCCATAGGAACGCAATTTTATAAATGCTTTCATTTTAGTCGCTGTAGTGTTGTATATAGCTCGTAGAATTTTGTTAATAAATAAATACCGCAGGTAAAGAAAACACTGAGTATACAGTACATATTTACAAAGCAACGCAAAACAATCACAAACATAAGTGTTTCACCGAAACTTGAGGCAGATAAGTCCGGGTGACGTATGCAACCGGTCTAATGAGACATAATAGTCCCATTAGTTCATTCAACCGAACTACTGATACAAAGTCGATATTTCATGATTAGGCACAACACACACCTGACCTTTCAACAAAATTATATATGATACGAGTCAATTCAATACTCAGTAATAGCCTGAAGTAAAGTAAAGTTTCCGCTTATAAAAACATTTCTATCGTCATTTAACTTACTTAATACAGGCAATTTCATTTAGATTTTGTATATGTATGTTCCACATACAAGTAACTCGAAACAACTGAGAAATTATTCAAAAGGCACTGCACACCGAGTAGCTGTATTAATGTAATTTGACACCGGCCGCATCATGGAAACTGAGGAGCGCCTTTGTCTATCTCTCTAGACTGGACAAGGAGACGAAAGGAGAAACGAACTTGCATTATGTCTGGTTCATAAATCTCTCTGATTTTGTTGTGATTGGAGCCGACTTAGGCCACGGAATAAGTTTTGCAACCTCAAGGCCCCTAAAACCCAATCCAAGATGTTCCTTACACTGAAGTACCTACTATTATTAGTTTTACCTACTATTAGATGACACTCTTTAAAATTGATATTTTTATAAATGTATTAATTGAAATGAATTAAGTCAATGTTATATTACATTCATAACAGTCTCTAAAATTATGTTAATAATAACTATGTGTTAGTGGTAGCTGCCATGCTTATTATAATAAATAAATGAAATAACAAAAAACTCCACGCTTGCCTTAGTTCTTGGATATTACAGTTCAATTTTGTACCTAAATTAATCACCATCATCATCATCAGCCGGAAGACGTCTACTGTTGATCAATAGCCTCCCCCATAGCGCCACAAAGAACGGCTATTAGCCGCTTGTAACCATTAACCACTCGCGAGTTTCACGATGTCGTCAGTCCACAAAGTGGGGGCCCTACCAATTCTACGTCATCTTGTGTAGTGTGGTAACCACTCGAGAACTTTTCTTCCCCATCGGTTATCAGTTCGTCGAGCATTGTAGCCCGCCCATTCCTACCTCAACTTACAAATTCTGAGAGCTATGTCGTTCTTTGGCGAATCCGGTTTTTTCGCGCAAAGAAACTCCGAGCATAGTTCTCTCCATAGCTCGTTGAGCGACTCTGAGTTTGTCTATAAGAGCCACAGTTAAGGACCACGTCTTAGTGCCATAAGTCATCACTGGCAACACACACTGCTAGAAGACTTTGGTCTTCAGGGTCTGGGGGAACTTCGACGAGAAGATGTCGCGTAACTTCCCGAACGCTGCTCATCCATCAAGTTCGATTCTTCAGAGTTGGACCTACCCAACTGGATGGCAGTACCTCAATTAATAACCAATATAATATATCTACTTGTCTCACTCCCGCAGTACTCACAGAAACACATAGAATAGTAATACATCGTATTATAACGCAAGCATATATAACATCAAAGTTTTCGGTACTCTCACCATCTCCGAGCGTAGCGATTGACGTTCACTATCGATAGCCGAAAACTTAGCAAAGAACTTACTAGAACGATCCTATGGGGAAATCAATGGAGCAGCCAAAGACAAGGGTCTTATTATATACGGCCTCATTGTAATAATTAAAGTTAGGAAACTCTGTATGCTTATGGCTCGAACTAACTGAGATACCATAAAAGTTTGAATGGAGCTGAAATGGTCAGCCTCGCTAGAGATGGGGTATTTAGTAATAATTTTCATCGATACTGAATTACCTTATTTTTTATACTTCTTTATTCGACACTAAAATGTATATTTCTCCTGGTGTTATTGGTAAGTGATGACGTGGTAAAAGATGTTAGCAGATTAAATCCAGCATATGAAAACAGCTGCTGGAGGACACCATTAGGTGGTTAGTGACAGATTTTTTTATTTAAAGTTTGTGTATATAGCCTTGCCATCTCTCAGCACGGCATACCATAGCTATAAGTTTCATCAATATTTAAAATAAACCGTTTTCATATTGAAACTTTAATTAATGTATTAAATAGGTATCGTAAGACCTGGCACGGACCGAAAATCTTCCTGGTAGGGAGATAAAAATAATTTCTCTTTAAACATTTTGGCCAAACACAATTACGAGAGGAAAAATTATAGTCATGTGCGGGATTCGAACCCGCGCCAGCCACACTTCTAGCCCGGGTATGATCTAACCGCTAAGCCAACATAACACGCCTGACTCTTATTGGTCCTTTCGTTCGGTGAGAGCATAGGCCATAGAGATGGATGGTTTGAACGTAAGTATAATATTACCTAAGAAAAATCCTAGGAACAGATTTAACGCTTATCTTTCTTACGTCAGAAGGAGGGTATTTAAAAGTCATAAAGAGCCCTTGATCGGATAGGGAGACATATAAGAAAAACAAATAAGGGCAATTTTCCACTCCTCTGTTGCCTCTGTTGCTATACTCATATGAACAGTAGACAATTTTGTCTTTTGAAAGTGGATTAAATCAAGGGATTTTTTTAGCTCCGGTTCTAAACTTTGCCGATTTATTTAAACTAAAGATGATATCTTTAGTAATTTTTCCGGTCTTGCTAAAACTAAAACTTACTGCACCAGTTTGAGCATTTCATTCAAGAGAAAAAGAATAACTTTATTTCACGTGAATGATCGTGTGAAAAAGATTTTCTTTTGTTTTGTAAAAGCTTCGATTCGGTTCGCACCTGCAACCCTATTTCTGTTTTCAATTGAGTTACTGTAGGAGTAGATACTATAAAAGTCTCACGTTACCAAAACAAGGTTGTCTTTCCGGTAAGTGGAAACAAGATACAAGATGTCTTTATTACCATAAGTATTACCAAAATTATGCAGAAAAAGTTTACATTGTTTGAAATAGATTACAGAGTAAAACAGATTTTCAATGAACTCCAAACTAAGCACGAGGCCTGTGTCTTGGAGCTCGAGGACGATTTTAACAATACAGCAAAATTAAGTAAAAAAATTCTTATTTGTTTACACTAGCTAATTTCTTATAAAAGGTAATATATTACAAGAAGACTTAAAAAGTAGACTAATAGAATTATACAAAAAGAAACGTATGTAAATGACGTGAGCTTGTGTAAATGGACGTGGGTAATATGTGTGCTTTTTTATAAGTGATTGTGTATATATATGTGTATGTGTCGTGTTGTGTTGTGTGTGGTGCATGGGAGAGAGAGAGTCCAAGATAAATATTATTGTGAAAATTTAATTAATTCCTCGGTCTCGTCGTAGGTGAGTTCCAGTAACCATAGTTTTAAGGTCTTTTTATGTGCAAACATAGAAAGGGACCTCAGCTTACACTTTTCGTTTACTTTATTATAGGTATGTGGGTGAGAGATTAAAGGACTACGTTTTGCTAGAAGGCTATCGGCTCGAAGAAGCGGAATTCTCAGAGTACGCTTTTTGATTATTTCATCGTAATGACTACGGAATTTCAAGCTTTTGTGAGTTTTTAATGTCGCATTATACACAAACAACTGCCGAACACGCAAAACTCTAAAGTCTCTGTACAAAGTATCAGTAGGATAGCGGAAAGGTTTTCGTAGCAACACTTTAATTAAAGCTCTCTGTGCCCTTTCTATGCTCAGGAAAAATGTTTTTCCTGAAATGCCCCATACAGATATACAATACTGGATGAAAAGCTGACACAAGGCAATATAAATTTGTCGAAGTAAAGGTATTGGTGTACAGTCACGAAGATTTTTCATTATATAGATGAGTTTTCGGGTCCGAGCTGATAGTTCCGTGATCTGTTGTTTATAAGATAAATTTTCATCTATCGTTACACCGAGGTATTTTAAACAATTTGCCTGGTCTATAGAACTACAAGAACAGTCCGTTTTACGGGACATGGAATCATTAGAACAGTAATGTATTTTAAGCTCTTTTCCAAGTGGAGGACTGGACACGCAGGTTTTCGAGAAGGCTAGATACCTTGTTTTACTGGTGTTTAGAGTAAGGAGGTTCCTTTCCAAAACTTTCGCAATGACTGAAAGAAAACGAACGTCTATTGCGGGAATTTCAAAAACTACATAGTACTTTCGTTCTGTAACTAGGGTTGATAACTATTATAGGTATGACATAGAATTTGAAACTCAATTTCACCGCAAAATTTTGAAGCGCTCGTAGTGAAGTTTGCTTTGCCTTTCTTAATCCATCAGCTAAGTTGAGCAACGGCCGCAGCGGTTATGACTTGTATGGGTGACTGCTAGTGCTTCGAAGGGCATTAAAGCCGTTGGTCCTGTTTGTTGTATGGCAGTCGTTACAGCATGGTATTACGGCATTTTGAGAATTTCTGCCTGGCTAGCTACCCTTCTCAAGTAGCATATCCGTTCCTAAGCACCTAACGGTATGTTCCGGCATCCGGCGGATAAAACGTAAGTATTTTAGTAATTACGTATCGCTGCATCGGTGCAGGCTTAAGTTTTAACATTTCCATGTAGGTACCCCCCCCCCCCCATAGAAGTATACTATACTACTATTCTAAATAAATAGAAAGATGATGAGCGCTTCTATTGGCGAACACACACCACTCCATGCTATTATTCTCAAATCGACATCTGCCAACTTGTTATACGTCAATGAATCACTATTGCTTCAAAAATTGCAAATCTTACGGGTCAACTAAAGTGAATGTAACATAAAATTGATTCTCAGCAGTTTAGGATGGACTGAACAAACATTAGCTAAGGCCTGATCCAATAAGATTGTATGCTTATAAGGGACTTGGTGTAAGGATATAGAATGTCAACGCTGGATATGACCTTTCTTTGCGTAAGATGTACATTTTTGATATTGTGTTATAAAACTAATATTATAAGATTTACCAATCGACATTAGGCGTCCTAGATATAAAAAGGTGAATAAAATATTCTTTCATCCCACCATCTCGGAAAGAGTATTTTTAATCTTCAATATCTGAGTGGAAAAGCCATTTTTATTCTCTAGAGGATAAAGTAAATTGAATTTAGAACATCGTGTGCACTAAGTTTGTGAATTAAAAAAAACATTAAACCTATTTACTGCTACCTCTATGGTGCCGAATATATCATACAACTTTTTTTAATTTGTTAAAAACTCAGACTCGGAACCTTCTTGGTGTTCTTTTTTCAATTTGCTTTGTACGTGGTTCTTTACGTATTGTAAACGGTCTTTTTTTGCATTTAGTCATTTCCTCGCTGAGGTGGAATGAAAAGTTACGTGTTGCACTCGAGTGCAAAGACTTTTCACCTCGTGCTCTTTTGATTCCCTCGCTAACGCTCAGGATTCTAATTTTGAATCTTTCGCTTGCTTGGTCATCAAAATTGAACACGTGGTTAAACAGCAACTTTGCACTCTTGTATAACAAATAACTATTTTCTCCAGTATATAATACTATACATTTTGTACCATTACATGTTCTATGTAATATTTTATTACATAGAAAATCATACTATTAAATTATAAAACATGAAAAAATTCATAAAATAGTGTAGTATATTTATGAGCAAGTATTTTTTAGTTTAATTTATTGTTTGTGTAAATAGGCACACCACTTGTTATTGGCCATCCAAAGGTTGTCTGGAAGAAATTGGTTCACACGATATCACGTACCATTGCAAAATCATAAAATTAGTAGCTATATTAGATAAATAATAATACCTAATGCGATGACTTCTGAATGATAAATAGAAAAATGTTTTATATAGAATTGTATTAAATAATACAAAGCTAATTTGTCTGTATATGCTCATATGTACACTCATCCTCACCCGCACTGTGGTGTAAACGGAACTTCGAACTATATTGCGATTTCAATCGTCGTCTGCGTTCAAGAACTGCGGCCTTAGTTACTTTAGCAGGGCTTCGTACCACCCGAAGCCTCTGGTTGTCTATGCAATGAACTATTAGACTGGCTTTCTCGATCTCCATTTCAAACTTCCCCTTCAATCCAAGGCAGGTAATTGGATTTGGATCATCTAGATGACTCCATCGCAGGATTACGTTAGCAGCGGTAGTGTTATCCGACATTAGTTCCGGTAAATTTATCCCTGGTTCAAGTTCAGTAGTTACTAGAGGTTACACAGTCATCATCGAGCTCACTGGTGGGCTCGAGGCAAACATAAAATTCCGATTAGTGTATCATCAGTGCAAATATCCGTAGTGCCCACGTGTACAACTCTGTTGTACCGGGGTAATTAGTTCCGGTCTCCCCAAATAATTGAAGCGGTGGGCCCAGCAGAGGTTTGTTGTACAGTGATGTTTTTGAGCCGGTCGCCAAATCCTCTTCGTCGCGGTACGGTTTAAGCTCCCGCAGAAAAGTCTATCCTTTGACCGATATCTAACCTGATGGTAAGTTATGATGCAATCGAAGATGTTATTTAAACTAACCTAGAATTACTGGCTCTTAAGAAATCTACTGGAGTGAAAGGACATTATAATAAAAAAGAAGTTAAAAATAAGAGGGAACTTAGAAAGGCATTGTGAAAAGACACTGTTTAACATTGTGTATCAAGTATTAGTTAAACATCACTGACGCTGATAAAAATTCTACTGTTTATAATAACAGCAGAATGTTCTACTGTTTATAATAACATTGGCATTTAAAGTATGAGCTTATGTCTTTTCCAACCGATCTATTTCCACGAACTCAATGTTTGGTTAAAACTAACTCATACGAAATTACCCGCACAGGGTTCGTAATCTTCCAAGATAGCGGTTAATATGAATTCCAAGGATGCTATAAAGTCAGGGCCTGTCAAAGTCTCTGTGCCAACTTTTGGTGTTTGTTCTTTGCTTTCTACTCAAAGTTAGACCAAGTTTTGTGAACATTTTGAATTGAATCCCGATGGAGTTTAACAGAGCATTGTGATCCGACTTTATTAGCATAAAAGTGTTGTTTTAAAGTTTCCACATGGAGTGTTCTTTTGGTATTGCGGAACACAAGATTGGAATAAAGTTTGAGCAAGTGACTGACGTGATACAGCAGCAGTTTTGAACCAGATTTCTGTATAAGTTTTACTAGCATATACAAATAAGATTTCGAAGCTGTTTAATTTCAATATTCAATTCAACGTGCATCAAAAGAACATTTATTTTCACTTTTATAAGAAAATATTTGGCAACCAACTGTACCTACTCCTCTAAATTTAGGTAAGTACCGAATTAAAACTGACTAACTCCATTATATGCGTCAAATTCAAGTGTAAATTAAAAATATGCTATACTTGCATTGGCTGAAATCTTAGAGCATCACGTATTTCTACCATACCGTGTTGCTTTAAGGCTGAAATTGTCAAACAAGGTATCTCCTTCGTCAGGTGAGTTTACGCATCGCGGCGACGACTTTGCTAAGCTCCTGTCGCGCCTCGAATGCACTTGTGCCACGCCTCGGACGATTAGGTACGTTCAAAATAGCGGTAGTGGCATTTTATTGTTTTTTTGTCAATCCTCAAGATGAGCTCAAGGCGTCAATAATTAGTAGACTGACCCTATTCATACAAAAATCAACGCATACATGAAGTAAATCAATCTTGTTCAAATTTGAAGCAGTGATGGCTCAGTGGCATTGGCTATGGACTGCCGCGCAGCAGGTCCATGGTTCGAATCCCGCCGCGGGCTTGAGCTTCACCGCATGGTGAAAGGGCTTTTTGCGAATGCCCGCCTGGCTAGCGACCACCCTCAAGTTGAAAATCTGTCGCCAAGCACCTAACAGTGTGTTCCAGCAGCAGTCCTTGAGAGCCAGTGAAATTACAGGCACATGAGACTTAACAACTATGTCTCAAGGTGACGGACGCAGCGCATTTCGTCACTTGAACGATGAACTGCATCTGTTATAGGCAGAGGTAACCGCTTAACATCAGGTGGGCCTCGAGCTTGTTCCGTCATAATAACATAAAAAAAAAAAAAAAAAAAAACTATGGGTGCGCTTACAATAAGGCTGAGGTTACGCCTAAGTCAATCTATTCTTAGTCGATTGTGGTTTCATAATTAATATAAATATGTAATAATAAAGCATAAAAGCGATGCGGAGGAAACACTACAAAATGCAGAAAAGCAAGGTTAGTTTAGCGTCTTTTTGCAGTTATAATAATTATGTATAAGCAAGCATTTGTAGCCCCAGTGTGAAACGACGACCCGGTGGCTTTGTGTATTGCATAGATATTATATCGTGATAACTTCTTCTTCAATCCGTATTACAGCATAAATACTACGGCGAGATGGCTAAAAAAACAATCTAACGAAACGTTTTCCTCATTAGGAGCCATTACATTTAATCGAATAATTTTTATCTCACCTCAATAAATAGGCAATATAAAAGGTGCAAAAAAATATTTTCATGGTCATGACTGGGGACTGCTAGTGGTAGTACTTATTGCTACTGATTACTTCAGAGCTCACGTCAAGCCGTCTGCCCCGGTTGTTGTCTTAGGACGGCAGTCGTTACAGCATGGGGGTAGGGCATTGAGCGCCTGGGTAGCTACAAGCCTCAAGAAGAAAATCTGTCGCCAAGCAGCATACGGTGTGTTCAGGCAGCTGTCCTTGAGAGCCCGAAATTCTAGTTTAGCCTGAACAAAATGTTCGATCACATCATCACTTACCATCACTATCTTAAAAAAAACAAAGGCAAACCTATCAGGCATAAAAAAAGGTATAATATTTCCCATACAGAAAGATTTTTTCAGGTATTTGTGAAAATAATCAAATTTACGGAAAAGTAGCAAAGCAAAATTGTAGGTATTATGTTCAAGGACATACGTGCAAAGTTTTACCGAGTTTAAACTACTGGTATTCAAAAAATTGGTGATACTAAGTTTGTATGGAAAGCGCTTCGAAGACAATAGCCAAAGTCCGTACTCCCACCACAACACTAGTTACTTGTAGAACAAATAACTAATCTAGAACGTAGTTGATTTCATTTCGGATATAGCTGAGGGCTGCGACTTACAATGTTTACAGCTCCTTTGACCCCGCAATTCTACTTTATTTACACAGTACAAGCCATTATCTTTAACAATCCTAGGAATAACACCTATGAGAGCTCGAAGGTGTCTCTAAACCCTCTAAACACAAATGGCGTTCCCGTAATAGCTCGTCCACGTCCGTCGCAGGACTACAACGGGCCGTATGGCTCGTAACTAAGATATTTGGAGCAATAGAGCCATACAGGCATACGTCTGACATGCGGTCCCAAGACAGGACTCGTTGAGGGCTTTACTGGGAATGGTCTATTATGTAAGAGAATTGAGATTTAGTTTTTTAATTATTGAGTCATCTGGACTCATCAGCTATAAAATCCACAAGGCAGCTATAAAATCCACTTTTGAATAACGCTTCCCCCATTAGGAGGGAGAGTACCTATAGTGCCCATGCTTGGCAGAACTTGGATCTGGGGAATCTCACTGCAAGATGGAAGTAATTGACAAGGTGTAGATGTCTACCTAATGTTTCCTTCGACGCTTGCTACGACTCAGGCAGAAATGGGGGCAAATTCCTATCCCGGCACCCAACTAGACATAAATTTCCAAGCCTAGCAAGTTCAGTTTGGACTTAGTTACGTAAATAATATCGGTTGTGTGAGTGGTGTAAAGCATTGGTCCAGAATCTTGATGTCCTGGGGTTGTATCTGGATTGGACAGTAATATGACTTGCTACAGCGTCTTTCACGCCTAAGTTTCGGTTGCAATGTACTGCTTTGAAGTAGAACACCAGACATTGCCGTGGTGCCTAAAAACCCAGATTCTTACTAAAGAGACCTACCACTAGGTTATATGCGACATGTTAAGATAAGCTATGAATCTCTTAAACGCCTGGATTGCTCAGAACTATATTGATGTATTTTTTACATCTTTCTTTATTTTTTTAGTTCATGTATTGTTTTTTTTTGTAATTGAAATGATGTCAATATAAGATATTAATATAATATCAAATAATACACACATCTGTACAACCAACTGGCTTGCGGAATGTTTTGGTGCTAACTGTAAGTGCCGCAAGCAATTTAAATAAATAATTTTAAAAAAATAACATATTTAGCCATTTGTATACATTAGCTTCCCGAAACTCTGACGATGCCTATCATCAAGTAGGAAGACTACCTATATTACGTATTTGAGTTCATAAGCGTATTTAGAGCTTACTTTTCTATAGCCAATCTTCACGTTTTGAATTTCATCGGACTCTCTTCGATGTTCGTTATATCTCATGAACAGCTGTTTAAATCCACCGTTCAACAAATGTTTCCCTACTAGGGGTAGGGGAGGTTTGCAATCACAGAAAAGAGAAAGCAATTTATATCTCTATGTTTTCCATAATAACTACGCTAAGCAGGCGTCTTGGGGATCACAGTATAAGATGGCAGTTCTGCAGAAGGCGCTGCTGCCCCCCTTCTGATATTTTTCCCTTTGCCGCCTCTTCCTACTCCCACAGGATGACATGGGGCGTTGACTGATTCGATATATTGTTAATGAGACCAATATGCGTTGAGGGTTGTTAACGTTTTGGACATTATTGTGGTAGTATGGACCGTGCTCTTTCGTGCTCCCATTGCATTTTCTGTGTACTGAAGACATGAGAGATAATGGTTTTTTTATCTCGTGCTTCTACTGAATAAACTAGAACTAGAATATCTTGTACCTTAGACCAAACAAACATTTACGAACGAAGGTCTGTCGTAAAGTTGGCGTCCGTCGGGTCTCTACGTGATACGTCACACCACACTGATGGATTTACGCCCCTCAACGGTTTTTGCGATGTCTTTGTTACGGACATATTTGAGTTATGTGGTGATAGGGCGATTTGGCACGGCTTTCTACGTCTGATGATATGATGGAAATACGATTTTCGAAGTTAATAGTACTCGTAAAAATGAGTGTTCGCTTTCGGCCGTCTACGTAACCGTTTCTTGTAACCAGATAAAAATAGGTCTTGTTTGATGATGTAAACTGATTTTTTTTTACTTTTTATAACACTGTGACATAATCTTCTCTAGGCCTGACCACTGCCACAGATGCATCACACTACAATACGATAAAGTTTTGAAAAACATATTTTTAACCCTAGTCTGCAAGAAAAAAAATAGAAAGAATTTAGGCGATCTAAAGGCCATTTCAGGGCCACAGGTTGTCCAAATGCTCCAGCCTACTTCAAGTTGCCAATGATTATAGTTTAGGAACCTACTTATAATGTAACTTTTTTTTTATTTGTAAGGCAATCTGACATTCTAATACATATTCTGGGGAAATTTCAAACAGTGTTACAGTAGCCAATACTCAGCCGCTTAAGGGTCCGACGGACGGACGTACGTACAGCCGAGGCTTAGTAAAAGCATCTTATTTTCTAGTACAGAACACTAAAACATACATCAACTTGAAAAACTTCATCGTTTTTTTTAAGGTAAGGTTAAAAACCTAATCGAATACTGTAAAATTGGGCATGATCAGCAAAAATCACATAAATCTAGCCCTTAACGTTACATCTACGCTCAAATATAGGTATGTATGTAACAGTGTACAGATTGACCACGCCGTCTAATCCAAGCGAGTGTTAATCACATAGTGGCTTAGGATCTCTGATCATCCCTACTTTACGCCTACATAAGGGGTTATCACTCGAGAGGGTAGTAATAGTAATGCAATCCAACAACGTAACAACTTAAATGACTACAAGTACCTCTAACATTGTAATAAAATTACAATATTAGAGTTATTGGGAATTAGCTTTAAAATTAAGCTAATTCCTAAAAAGGAAGCTCTCAAGTCACCGAGTATGTTTTTTTGTGTATATGACCACGCATATCTTGTAATTGGATAATCCAATTTTTTGGTTATGAAGTCTCTTTCAAATTAATCTCGATAAAATTTCATCAACTTCGATTGAGTAGATTAGTTGCACTCAAATAATTCAAACACAAAAATAATTACCAATATGATGTACCTGGATGACTAATTTGTAAACAACTCTTGCCAATGATGAAAAGTATTTTGCGCAAATGACACAATCCAACATGTAAGTAAGATTCCAGCCGAGCTCCATAAGTCCAGACTGGCATAAGGACTTGCTTGTACAACACAATTTTATTTTGTACAGAGAACGAAAAATGCTCCCCAATCAGCCAGTGCATCTTGTTGCAACGAAGTTCTAACTCTTCGCGTTTCTTTTTCACGTGAGATTTCCAGCGAAGCTTTGCATCAATGGTTATTCCAAGGTATTTGACAGTATTTTCGTATGGTATCGCGTGGCCGTTTATGTATACCGGTTTGTAATTGGCATTTTTATTAGTGGTATATTTATGAACCAATTTCGATTAATTGAGCTTTAGTCTCAATATTTTCGTTCATTCTTGTATCTTATTCATAGCTGATTGTAATTTTACCACTACTTCCTCATGGGTGGCTCCTATTATATCTGTATCATCAGCAAAGGTTGCAATGGTGTTATTTTCTAAGTGTGGAATATCACAGGTGTACACAAACGTAGCGGTTTTTTTTTATTATTTTTGGCGCAAGTACCATCAGGTTCTCAAAAGGGTGAATTCTGAGTAATAGGTGTCTTAATATTTCTAGTAGTTTTCCATAACGAGAAATCTAACACATACTGAAAACATAAAAATTTTATTCGCAACACGCATATTTTTAACTTTCCGAGGGCAGGTGTGTAAAGCTACGAGTATGTTTTAATGGGCTATACTATTTTCCATCATAATCATTTTGAATAAGTACTTTAGTAGTTAGTGAATATTTAGGGCTATATAACCCTAAATATTTAGGGCTATATAACCTGAATATTAGGCTATATAACCCTAAATATTCACTAACTACTAAATATGTACTTATTAAAAATGATTATGATGGAAAATAATATAGCCCATTAAAACATAGCTTTACGGATGTACAAACGACCAATTACAAGTGGGCAGCGACCAGGGGGAAAGCCAAATGGCTTGATTGGCATCGTGATGGAACTCGCGAGCCGTTTAATTCGGAAATCTGATCGTCCCCCGTTAATTTGCCGGGAAACGTTTGTGCAGACCCCTCGTATGGATGTAGAAAGTCGCGAAGTCAACATCATTCTTGAATAGTAACTTGAAATAATACACGTAAGTTATTAGCAGTAATTTGAAAACTAATCAAAGATATATATACCACATAAAAGATACTATTTATATACATTAAAGATTAAATTCCGTGAAGAATGGCGCCGCGGCTACTTCGGCGGAGCAACTTAAGCGGCGTAAGTATGCTAACCTCGGTAGTGGACTGGAACATTTGGACTGCCTGTGAGTCTGCAATGACTTGTAGAATGTCATCAAATTTTATTAAACCTGTGAAAAAAAAGTATTTTGTTACCAAAAGGATACAGCAGGTAAAAATAAAAAAAATACACCAGAGCATCAGTAGTACAAAGTACCAGGAGATAATAAATAATTAAGAGGTAAGTCGTAAATGAGGAACCAGACCTGCACTGTAAATGAGAAAAATCTCGAGTGTCACCGAATTCATTCAGAAACGGAAGGCTACGCCCCTTGTCACTACAAATGACCCGCATTTCTAAAAGAAACTCGATGACCTTGGCGCGTGCGGCTCCAACGGTGCATCTAGGTGCGTGTTCCCCTTAATACGGTGCCGAGGCAATAAGTCTGCGAACCTTTAAACTGAAAAAGCTCCGAGTATTCATGTCCTAGTATTAATACATATACAGCTTCCCAAGGGGTCCACTGTGAGAATCCTTAAGGCACACTGACTTAAGCATCACAACTGTCTACCACGTGGTGGTAGACAGCCAGGCGAGTCATAAAGCAAAATATTTTACTACTGAGAGCGTTTCGAAAGAGAAAAAAGAAAAAAAAAGCGAAAAAAAAAGAAAAAAAGCTGACATTATGGATCCAACTAAATTTTTTCATTGCTGACATTGAGCCCTAATAAATAAACTAGTGATTTAATATAAAGGAACTAGTTTAATTATTACCCAAAAATTAAACTTGTTCCAGAATCACAGATGTCTTGTTTTCTAAAAATACCATATCGCTTTGTTTCTATTTCTTTGTTGTCTGCATTCCCCTTTTAATGGAGTTACCGATCTGTTATTTGCTAGTTATCAATAAAATTTAAATTTTCTTTGAATTTATATTTTTACAAAATTTTATTGTACCTATATAACTACTATAGATAATACATAGGTACTTAGTCTTCTGAATTATATTTTTATAAATTAAGACATTTAGTATGGAAATATCACAGTTTTTTTTACATCGATATTAATACCATAATATTTTTATTAAAATCATGATCAGTTTTCAATCATTCAGATTATTAAATTATTAGATATTTATAGAACTTTATTCTTCACAAATTTTTTGCCCTTTTTCTTTTGCATTCTTTTTCTATCAGCCGTAAAAATATATGGGCTGTTACATATCGGCCTATTGGCCATCGTGAAAGTCAACAAAGGGAAAAATGTGCCTAATGAGCAGCGTGCATAACTCACGTCGATAAAAGTATGGTAATATACAAATTGCCCGTAGACAAGGGCTTCTCATCATCATAGACACCTTAGTTTATCAACTTTATTTTAGTTTATTATTTGCCCGTTTTATTTTATACCAGTATTTTATTTATAACTTACTTTTATTTTCATTTTATTTACTTTTGTTAGGTGCCCAAAAGACAGCAGGCATATAGTCCACTATAATATTCCCATGAAATATTAGCGTCAGGAAGTCTATAAAACCGAAGCTAAAATTGGATGCCATCGCGTTACCCAAAATATATTTTCTAAATACTATTTTGTCTAGTATTATTACAGAAGACAGTATAATTATAAGTGCTAAAAAGAAATATATTAATGATCTTATATTTAGGTAGTATGAAAGTTTTTTTTTATGTCATTGTGACAGAACAAGCACGATTCCCTACTAGATGTGAAGCGGACTAACCTTAAAGTTAGCCTTTGACCTTTATCTCACCTGATGGTAAGTGATGACGTAGTCGAAGATGTTGTTCAGACTAACCTAGAATTAATGGCTGTCAAGGACAGCTGCCGGAACACACCGTTAGGTGCTTGACGACAGATTTTATACTTGAGGGTGAAAGCCAGCCAGGCGAGCAATCGCAAAATGCCCTACCACCATGCTATAACGACTGCCATCCTTAGACAACAATCGAGACTGACGGCTTAACGTGCCCTCCGAAGCACGGAAGCGCTCAGTAGTAATGTCACTAGCGGCCACCCATCCAACTCTTGACCGCGGCGGATATCGGTTAACCTTGCTGATCGGTTAAAAACGACAAAGCAAACTTCTCTACGAGCGCTTCTACCTATGACAGATGCATTTGGTCACATGTGACGAATTGCACTGTCCGGTACCCTGAGACATACAGTTGTTAAGTGTCTGTTCCTATCATTTTAAAATAATATGATAGGTAACTTTTATTTCAATGCTGTTCGTAGGTACACGTGTAAAAAGAACAATCTTTTATTCCCATAGTTGCAGACTGAAAAACCGGCCAAGTGCGAGTGGGACGCACGCACGAAGGGTTCCGTACTGTGGGGGTCCTTACGCTATGGGTCAATAAAACACACGCTTCGATGTAGCTCAAATGGTGGACTGTATTTCTTTCTTCAAATTATGTTACAATTTCTTCGTATATCCTATGTAACAATTTGTTCTCGCTGGTACATGAAACAAGGAATGAAACAAAGATGTGGTTGACTCCGAGAGTCAGTTAAGAATGCATGATATCGCAAAAAACGTGCCAATATATATAGTAAAGCGAGTTTTTGCCATGAGTAGTACAGAATATATCGTTGTCTCGCTCTACAAGTATAAATATTAAAGAGGGCGCTGAGCGCATATTCTCTCAGTCTGCGGTCGGCACTGGCGCCGTCAACTAGCTAACAAGTTACACGAATGAATGACATATATCTTTATATCCCTATGTCTTAGCCTACTAATATTCTTTATTAATACACTTAACATCTAAACAACTTAATTCTACAAATAATAAAAGGCGAAATCGAATCTTATAATTAGGTATCTAGCTATTTACAGGCGGGGCAGTGAGAGGGCTCGTTTCGTCCGTAACATTCTCCCCCCGGCGTAGACCTTCGCAGCCATCATGATGAGGGAGGACGATAAGCCGTCTCACTGGCCTTCGGAAGATACCACCCCGCGTACGCACGTCTGCACTCCTTACTACGCCGTCTGGTCCCGTATGCACTTTTTCAATTAAACCGCGCGGCCACACGCCGCGTGGCAACAACCCGTCCGCAATAATAACGACGTCACCTTCTTTTACGTTCCGCGCGTCTTTCCTTATATCACCACGGGGTGTTAACGTTGGTAGGTATTCTTTTACCCACCGAGACCAAAACGCGTTCGCTATCGCTTGTGCGCCTCGCCACGTTCGTCTATCGGCGATGTCGCATTCCCCGACATACGGCATGCCTAAGGCCGTACCTAACAACAAATGATTGGGGGTTAGCGCTTCCGGATAGTCTTCACATACAGATACGTGCGTTAACGGTCGCGAGTTGACTGTGTATTCGATTTCGGTGAGCGCGGTAGCTAACACTTCTTCTTTCGGCGCGCGCTCTGTTAAAGTTACGGCTAATGACGATTTTACCGTTTTAATCATACGTTCCCACGCCCCCCCTTCGTTCGGCCCCCCGGGGTTAGTAAATAACCATTTTGCCATTTTCCCGTTCGTATAATTTTGGAGGGCGGGTAACCATTCGTCATACGCTTTTTGCATTTCGACCGAACTACCATGAAAGTTCGTCCCGTTATCACTATAAAACACGGCGGGAAAGCCTCGTCTCGCGGCCATCCGTCTAATTGCCATAATAGCGGAGTCTGTACTCAAACTACTTAGAATCTCAATGTGGATGGCGCGCGTGACTAGGCAAGTGAACAATAAACCCCATCGTTTTTCGCGCCGGCGACCTATCACAACCCACATCGGACCGAAACCATCTAGACCGCACCTAGAAAAAGGTCTGGTGTACGCACTCAGCCTTTCACGCGGTAGGTCACCCTTTACCGGTGTCGCGGGTGTCGCTCGTTTTATACTACACCACGTACATGCGCGCGTCATTTTTCTAACGGACGGACGTAAGTGTAAAATCCAATAGCGCTGTCTAAGGTTGTTCACAACGTGTTCGCGCCCTATGTGTCCATTTTTCTCATGTTCGCGCCTAATGAGCAGCATTGTCAGCGGATGTCTTCCGTCAAGCACGGGCGGTGTCTTCATTTCCTCCGGTACTAGCGCGGCGTTAATCCTTCCACGCAAGCATATTAGCCCGTCTTCCGTGTACATAGGGTCTAATTTCGCTAAGCGGCTCGTTCGTTCGACTGTTTTTCCGGCTTCCAATCTCGCCGTCTCGTTCGTAAAACAGTCCTTCTGAGCTTGTCGTAGCAGTATTTTCTCGCTACGCCGTAGGCGGTCTACATCGGTCACGTTCTTGACCTTTCTGCATTTATCGCAGAATGCTAGTACTCGCGCTACGGTCCTTATTAAACGATCGTATGACGAAAATCGGCTGACATCAATGAGCGGGGTCGAATCCGTCGTTCGTACGGTAAGCACTTCGACCTCTTCTTCTTCTTCTTCTTCTTTTATGCTGACCTCTTCTTGCGGCCAGTATTCCTCTGACTTTCTTAAGAATTTTGGACCGGTGAACCAACGATCGGTGTTTTTTAAGCGAGTGCTGCCCGTTCGTGTGGCGTCGTCGGCGACATTATGCGCGGTAGGCACCCATCGCCACTCGCTAACCCTAGTTAGTTCCGCAATTTCACCTAAGCGATGTGCTACGTATGGCGTATAGCGCGCTGAGTCGTTACGTATCCAGTGCAAGGTTGTTTTCGAGTCACTCCAATATGTGACACGGCCTGTGAATTCATGTTCGCGGATAATTTCAGCGGCTAATCTCGCACCAATTAGGCTAGCCTGTAATTCCATGCGTGGTATACTTTGCGGTTTCATAGGCGCTACTTTCGCTTTTCCGGCGATTAAGGTCACGTGTACTCTTTGATCGTCGTACAAATACCTCCAGTAGGCTCCCGCTGCGTATGCCTGTTCACTCGCGTCTGCGAATATGTGAAGTTGTCTTTCTACGGCTAGTCTTATACTGTAGCATCGCGGAATACGCAGTTTTTCGATGTACTCCATATCGCGTATCCATTCGTTGAAGCTGGCGGCTTCTTCCGGTGGCAGGGGATCATCCCATCCCATTTTGTGTCTCCATAAGCTCTGCAGTATCATTTTTGCAGAGATGACGTAAGGGGATAGCTGACCCGATGGATCGAATATAGACATTACGGCCCCCAGTGCCTCTCTCTTAGTAGGCGTTCTAACTCCCGTTTTTACTTCGGTCGGGATACGGGGCATCTCCGTATTGAATGCTAGTTCGTCTGTAGACGCGATCCATTTTATGCCTAAGGTTTTTCCGTACTCGTTCAACCCGGTTCCTAATTCCTTGTGAGTGGTGGCGTGTTCCTCGTGCCCCACTCCCCCCAGTAATTGAGGACGGTTCGAGCTCCAGCTCGCGAGTTCGAATCCTGCCTTCTTGTGAACCTCAATTACTTCCTTTATGGTATGCGCCGCGGTTTCTTCGTCACTAAAACTTTGCACCCAATCGTCCATGTAGTGACACTTAGTTATAGCTGTGTGCGCTAGTGCGTGCGATTCTCGCATTTCGTCGGCGTTCTTATTCCGTACGCTGTGTGCTAGAAACGGTGAGCTTTTAGCGCCAAATATCATAGCTGTCATTACGTAAGTGTCGGGTGGCCGTGACCGTTCGTTTCCGCGCCATAGAAAGTGTTGTGCGATGCGATCGTCGGGTCGGATTCTCACCCTTAAGAACATCTCTCGTATATCAGCTGTTACGGCGACCGGTCGTTCACGGAAGCGGTACAATATACCGTTGAGATTTTGTAGTAAGTCCGGCCCTTCCAAGAGCGCATCGTTCATACACACGCCGTTCGATCGTGCTGCGGCGTCAAAAACCAAACGTACTTTATTTGGTTTATGCGGGTTGGTTACCGCGAAGTGAGGTAGGTACCACAGACGAGGGTTGTTACTATGGTCACGCTCGCACCTGACTGCATATCCTTTTTCTAGCAGTTTGTTCATTTCCTTTGTATATGCCTCCTTGAACTCAGGTGACTTATCCATTTTTCTTTCTAAGCTTTTTAAGCGTCGCGTGGCCATATCGTAACTATGTGGTAGCCGTACGTCCTCCGATTTCCATGGGAGTCCTACTTCGAACTGGCCGTTCACTCGTCGTACTAATTTATTAAATATCTCTACTGCCCTTTCATCGGTTGCAACCGGTTTTGGTTTGTTAGAGATGCCGATCGAGTCCAATTCGAAGTGGGTTTTCACAAGTTCGTGTAGCTCGCAGTCTCGTTCTCCTTGCACCGTATGTATATGTAGTGTGCGTTCGTCGTGAGATACGATTGAGCTATACGGTGCGGTCCCGTGTATCACCCATCCGAGCTTGGTGAGGGATGCCGCCGGTTGTGACCTTTTTCCCGTTAGTAACTTTCTAGTTACTATTAAGTGCCAGTTGTCGGCACCTATTAATATGCGCGGTTTTCCTCCGGAGTAGCACACGTCTTCGGCGCACACACTTTGTAGGTATCGTTGGTTCATTATCTCGCTGTTCACCGACTGACTTCCTAGTTCCAAGTGTTGAACTGTACGCGCCTTAATAGCGTGGTATACCGTCTGACGTCTTCCTTTTATCCCGATGTCAACGGCTTGGCTACCCGCTTCCCTTTGACTCGATGTGACCCCGTGGATGTTCAGCGGCCTCGTAGGCCCGTGCGCACCGATTAAGTCGGCTATTTCCTGGTCGATTAAACTGATTGTCGACCCTTCGTCTAACAGACCGAATGTTTCAATTTCCCCTGTCGGTCCCTTAAGTGTGATCGGACACACTTTTAACAATACTTTATTACTGCTTATTGCCTGCGCGGAGGCAGTGATAGCGGTGTCTTCCCTTTGCGGTTTTGATTCTGTACGTTTAACCGCATGCAGTAATGCGTGATGTGGCATCCTACATTCATTGACTCCGCATTTCCTTGCTTTGCAGTTGTAGCGGCGATGTTTGCTATTCAAACATAGGAAACATGTATGCGTCTCTTTCACCCATTGCCATCTCTCTTCTACAGTCATTTCTTTGACTTTTTGGCATTGTGGGGTTGCGTGTTCGTTTCCACAACACAGACAAACGTTCTTCTGTGTCTCGTTCGTTGCATAGACGTTAGCTCGTTGATTGCGGTTATTGGGTCGGAATTGCGGCGCGTCCTTGGTCGTTTTGGTAGGCGGGTTATGCTGTGCGGACGAGTAGCAATGGCGTACTGCGCGTTCGGCTTCACGCATGAAGAAACGCGATAAAGTTACAATTTCCGCCTCTGTTTGCTGTCCTTGTTCCTCAGCATAATCGCACCAACGTGACCGTAGGTGTTCACTCATTTTATCCGTGATTTGACGCGTTAACATTGGGTTTTGCAAGTAACCGCGTTCGTCTAGACACGAGATTACTGTCACAATGTTTTGCAATTTAATTGCGAAGTTATTAAGCTCCGCTGCCGTTGACCCGATACGCGGTAGCTTTTTCAAGTCGTCTAGTGCTTGATCGATTATTATTTCCGGCTGCCCATAACGTTGTTCTAACGTTTTCATGATCACAGTCGGTTCCGTTGCGGTATATAACAGCGCGGCCACGCATTGCCGAGCTTCGCCTCGTAGACACGCTCTTAGCCTAGCGAGGTTCTCGGTTGGCGTCAGCCCGTATACCGCCTTTGCCTCTTTTGTAGCCGCTTTGAACGGTAGCCATTCCCCGGCGGCCCCACTGAATATAGGTAAGTCTGGTGCGCTTCTATGCGGTTTGTTTCGTGCCATTTTCTCTAATATTTCCGCTAGCCTTTCCATGCCCCTATCTCTGGATACAGGGCGGGCTGGTGACGGTTGGCGCCGCGACGAAGATTCAAACGTGACTTGGTTTGGTGTGGGCATAGGGTATAACTCCGTTTCCTTTGCTTGAACTACTTGGCATCGTTCTGTCTCTCTCGCACGCGTAGTATGTAGGCATCGCTCCGTCTCTTTCGCTCGTTCCATAGTTACGGCAGCATCGATGTCGACGTTTACGCTGTGCTCCCCCCGTCTCTGCGTGTGTTGAACCCAGTCTTTGACTCGCATACTGGTTTCCATAGCTTCCTGTTCGCAGAGACTCTCCTGATCTGATTCCTCCCTTATAGCCGCTATGTCGGCGACTAATTTTTTCTTGATCAGATCCGCTTCAATTTGCAATTCTTTTTTCCTTATGTCGGCTAATCGTTCTTCAGCCTCCATTTCCATTTGCCGTATTCTTGCAACGGCACTTGCGCTTGAACGTTGTGAACGAACCGATAACGCTTGCCCTTCGCGTCTCCTACCCGATACCGATCGCGGTCGCGTATTGTTTACATTCGGACACGACGCGGATTCAGTGAGCGGTTGCTCGTTAATTACGGGCGCGTGCGCGAACGCGGATGCAGACGGCGACGCGGGGTAGTCTTCGTATACGCGTAGAGTCTTCCCATCGGCGACCTGGCTCCTGGTCGTCGGCATTTTCGGCTCTTCACGCCCCTAATTCCCTACCTGCCTAACGGTCCCTAACAATTCCTTAGGAGGGCCCGGCCCTAAGGCACGAGATACGCTCCCTTGGAGATGGAAAAAGGGGATGGGTAGGGAAGGTGGGCCCTGCCCGGCAGAGGATCGCAAGCGGTGACGGAGCGCTCGACAGTCGGCTGGAATGTCCGACTGCCTTCCGCAGTGCCTACAGTCCGGCCTCCGCACCACAACTACGACCTTACCGACGTCAGGAGTGCAACTTCAGTCCGTGGGGACCGGTGACACCGCACCAAATGTCACACCGCCAGTACTGGCGTTAACCTGGCCCTCTTACCGATTTAGCACCGTGAGGGGGTTCGAGAGACCAGGCCGCGGCTAACCGCGTTAAAGTCTTCTTTTTTCGTTCTTCGTTCTGCACACCCGGGGCACCCGTTGCACGGCGCACGGCGTATGTAGCACCGTTGGGTGATCTTCCGACCCCGGTCCAAGGTCTCACGACGTCACGGCGATCGTTGCACCGTTGGGTGATCTTCAGCCCAATGGCCCGCCGCTGCCGCTCCTTGGTGACAAGTTCCACACTCGTTCTGGTGGACTTGTTTGGTTCCACACTCGTTCTGGTGGACTTGGTTGGTTCCACACTCGTTCTGGTGGACCTGATGTTGTTGGCACACGTCCTACACACTGCGTGAAAGGTACAGTAAGTGTAGACGTCACAGTGCCCTGCCGACGATGATGCTGATTCTTGACTTGATGACGACGACCCAGAGTTGACCAACTGCTCCTTTGTCCAATTGAACCCGGCTTGCGAAGGACCAGAAACTGTGGGGGTCCTTACGCTATGGGTCAATAAAACACACGCTTCGATGTAGCTCAAATGGTGGACTGTATTTCTTTCTTCAAATTATGTTACAATTTCTTCGTATATCCTATGTAACAATTTGTTCTCGCTGGTACATGAAACAAGGAATGAAACAAAGATGTGGTTGACTCCGAGAGTCAGTTAAGAATGCATGATATCGCTTGTTTGTTTGTTTAGGGAGGACATAGATGCTGGCTACCGCCTGTGCGGTCGTCCAGCTCCACCGGGTTTTGGGCGAGGGCCTGGCCCTACCTGGGAGGGAGAAGTGCCGAAGGCACTTCTCCCGAGACGGGCGTAGAAGGCGAAAAGCGCTTTCTACCTCCGTCTCCTGCGGACGCCGAAAACGTACCGCTATTATAGGAGGGGTTGACAGCGAGCTCAAGGGCACCACTGTGGTTCGGACCTCGGCTTGTCTCGCTGTCGAGAGACATGGGGGGGATCGGAGCAAAATGCCTCTGTGCAACTGCAGTGTTGCACAATTGGGCCCTACTGAATAATACTCTTTGATTATTTGGAGAGCAATTTATCGTGACCTTGTTTTTGCCTCGAGCTCGCCGGCGAGCTCGGTGTTTGATTGTGTGACCTCTAATTACCTCACACCTGGGGATTTTACCTCGACGACTTGCGGATAACGCTAAAGCTGCCAATGTAATGACTGCGATGGGGTCATCCGGGTCGTCTAATACCTGCCGTGGTCGGCGACGGGGGGGTTTGAAAAATGGGATAGAAGAGGCAGTCGAGTAGTTCGATGCCTGGACAACCAATGGGTTCGGGTGGTGGGGCACTCGATCAAAGTATCGGCGGGCGCAGTCCTTATTGAACTGCGCTAGAGAGGGGAGGTTTAAGTCGCAATGCAACTCGGTGTTCCGGATATACCACGGGGCGCCGGTTGCATTACGAAGAAAACGGTTTTGGATGACTTGAAGTTTATGAAGGTGGGCCTCACTAGCATGACTAAACACTACTGATGCGTAAGTCATGATGGGGCGGATGCAGGCAGTGTAAAGTGTCTTCTTATTACTAAGAGACATTTTACTCTCTTTGCGAAGTAGGGGACCAAGGCGACCCATTATGAAGGCCGCTCTGTTACGGACGGTTGTTATGTGATCGTTAAAGGTGAGATGACGATCAAGGGTGACTCCGAGGTATTTTGTTCTAGGAACCCAGGGAATGGGTTCGTCGAACAAAATAAGCGGTTTCGGGTAAGGGGAGCGTGTCTTCTCAGTAAAGCACATAGCTGTGCTTTTAGCTGGGTTGACCGCGATGCGCCATTTTCGGAACCAGTCACCGATCTCGGTGATGGCCCGTTGCATGACGAAATAGGACTGTCTGTTGATATGCCACCCAGTGGTGTAAATGGCAGTATCATCCGCATATTGGGCTAGGAATATTTTGGGCTGAGAGCGTGGGATGTCACTGGTATACAGTGCAAAGAGAATAGGTGATAGCACGGAGCCCTGAGGGACTCCGGCTCTGACTGGGTGGGGGGAGGAGAGGGTGCCTTCCACGCGATAGCGAAAGCTTCTGGCTTTAAGGAAGTCTTGTAGGATGAGCACAAGACGTTCTGGCACGCCAAATTGGAATAGCTTGTAGATCAAGCCGTTGTGCCAGACTTTGTCAAAAGCTTTCGCTACGTCGAGGAAGACTGCTAGCGTAGTCTGGGGTTTGGGGTACTTATTGAAGCCCTCAATGATGTGCTCCGTGAGGCGGTGCACCTGTTGGACGCATGAGTGTCCGGGTCTGAAGCCAAACTGCTCATCTGGGATAAGGTGGTGTTCCTTAGCATGGGACTGGAGACGGTTTGCAAGTAACCGCTCGTAAAGTTTGCCTAAGGCACTGAGGAGGCTGATGGGGCGGTAACTGGTGGGGTCAGATGAGCTTTTGCCTGGTTTGTGAATGCCAATGACATTTGCACATTTCCAGGTGTCTGGGAATAAGCAGTGGCTCATAGCAGCATTGAAGATGCTGACTAAGAGATGGATGAGAGGAGGAGGGAGGGTTTTAAGAACCCTGTTGGAGATGCCATCGGCACCGGGGGATTTGCGCGGTCGGAGGGCCTTGATCAGTCTCTCCACCTCAGCGTAAGTCGCTAAGGTGATTGGTGGGAGTTCAGAGGTGACCACAGAGCTTTTACGTTCGACTTCAGCATCCACCGAATCGAGGTGAGCTTGGTCAACGTGATCTACGTTAGGGGAACACTGAGCCTCTAGGCTATCAGCTAGGCACTCAGCTTTGTCTTCGTCAAAGAACGCTGGGACAAGTGGGACTGGTCTGTATAAGGGAGGCATGTCGTTATGGTTACTTCCTTTCAAGCCTCGCGCCAAGTCCCAGTAAGCATGGTGGCTTGGCACGAGGTTTGAAAGTTTATCGCCCCATTGTTGATCACGCAACTCAGACATGCGACTTTGAACCATGCGTTCAAAGTGGCGTTTCTTAGTTTTGTTCTCTTTACTGGGGTAAGAGTCGTAATGTCGGGTCACTGCTTTACTCTCCGTCACCAATCGTCTCACATCCGCTGGAATGACAAGGCGCCGGTCATCCGGCACTATGACCTCCTTTGCAGATGCACCTACTACGGTGGAGAGGTGATTGGTGAACGAATCGATCGCAAGGGTTATGTCATCTTTTGTCAGGATATCGTCAGGGATCTTGTCTAGGTCCGGTGAACTGATAGCCTTTAGGGCATCGCCTACTTGCTTCCAGTTCACTATCGTCTTAGTGGGGCGGGGGAGGTCAGTCGTTGGGTCGGGACCTAGTCGCAGTATAATGGGTCGGTGGTCAGAGTGAAGCTCGTGAACCACTTCTATGGAGCGTAACCGGAGTGTTACGCCTCTGAATAGTGCCATGTCAAGCAAGTCAGATCGGTGGTTTTCCATATAAGGGTAGTGAGTGGGCTCAGTGGGCGCAATTATGTCAAAGTTAAGTTCTGCAATTAGGTTTTCAAGTGCAATACCTCTGGGATTGTTGACGTTACAATTCCATAGGATGTGCTTACTGTTGAAGTCGCCAATCAGAATGACGGCGCTTCCTAATGAGAATAGGGCTTCTAAGTCAGCTCGGACGATCGGCTTTTTGCAAGCTTGGTAACAGGATGCTATGACTATAGGTTGATGACCAGTCATAGCTAGGAGGCAACAAGATGCTTCCATATTAACAAGAGTCGGGGTAGGTAGGGGAATGCAGTGCAGGGACCTTTTGTAATAGATAAGAGTGCCTCCCCCACGGGAGTTCACTCTATCATCACGTACCGTTCTGTAGTTGGCAAACCTAGGGTTCGCCTTCCCCGGTTTTAGAAAGGTTTCCTGCACGCATATGATATCGATAAGGTGGGTACAACAAAAGTCGTGGACGAGGTCACGTTGTTTGAAGAGGCCGTCAGCGTTAAATGACGCTAACGAAACTGAGTACGGTTTCGTGCGTTCGGTTGTACTACCCATAGTGGTTGTACTGGGGAGGGGCCTGGGGAACGAAGCGCTTAAGGGCGCTAAGTAAATTCGCGTGTTCCAATGTGTATTGGATCACGTCCGCTGGGGATTGAGCGTATTGCATCTTGTGGAATAGCTCTTGTACCTCATTGATGTCAACCGACATAGCCAGATCGCTGACTAGGTTGATTGCCTCTTGAAGAGGGGCAGCCATCAATGGCATAGGTGGAGCTTGTGGCCGGGAAGCGGCGCGGGGAGGCGCGCGAATGGTGTTGGCGACGGGTGCCGGGAGCGCGGGGCGAGCCGGGGCCGGTGCGCGGGCAGGGGCCGCGGCGCGGGCGGGTGCGGGTGCGGGCGCGGGTGCGGGCGCGCGGGCCGGGGCGCGGGCGGTAGCGACGGTCTTAACCATACTGGGTGGTTTAGACCATGCGTTACGGGCTGGGAGCGGCGCGGGTATTACCTGTGAGGCAGGTACTACCGTTAGTTTGGGGCTTACCCGTTGGTAACGGTCGTAAGAGGGACGGGTTGGCCTATGCCTTGCCACCCTGTGGTTCACTCGTGGTGCTTTAGGGCAACCACGGTAATTCGCGGTATGCCCTTGAGCGCCGCATAACACACAGCTGGGTGGGTCCGGCGAATCCCGGGTGCGAGTGCACGCTGCTGTCGCGTGATCGCCTAGGCACTTAACGCACCTAGCGCGAGCGAAGCAGAATCGGGAGGCGTGCCCGTATAGTTGGCAGTTGTGGCACTGCGAGGGACTCCCATTCTTGTATGGGGCTTGGACATCGAGTCCTGATAGGCCACAGACCTTTTTTAAATTAAAAATGGCCTTGCCTTCAGGAGTACGATCTAGTACTACGAGTACTAGATCGTAGGGACTGCGGTCCTTCCCGCTGTACATGCGGTGAACTGCATGTACGGGGAAGTCTTGTGCCTTCAGGTCGGCACATACCGAATCGGTATGTACCTCCTTGGGCACACCGCGGATGACCACTCGGAGGACTTTCTCCTCTTCGAGCGCATAAGTGTGAAAACTTATGCTCTCGTTGCGGAGGAGTTTTGTTAGCGCTCTGTGGTCGCTAATGGAGGAGACTTGGACTTTAATGCCCTGCTGCGTGGAGCGGGCATTAGTATAATGGATCCCACGATCCGAAACTAAACGGGACAGCATGTCCCATTTGGTTTTGTCCTGAATGAACAGGGGCGGAGGCGGTTTTTCGCGGCGCGCGCTCGCGTCCTGAGGGGACGCGGCAGTGGTGGCCGGAGCGGAGGGAGGAGACGCGGGGCGCGGGGCGGGGGTCGGCTTCTTGCCGGAGGCGGGGGCCTTAGCGGGTGCCTTGGCGGGAGGGGCGGAAGTTGCGCAACTAGCGGCTTTAGGAGCACGCTTGAGCTTTCTATCTACGACGGTATAGCCGTCGTTATCTGAGTCCGAGTCAGTGCGTAAGGCGCGACTCGGATCTACCTCCATCTCCGCTTCGGAGTCCGAAGTGGGCTCTACAACGGCGATGGAGGGACGGGTGCTCGCTGGCCTCCCGATCGGTGAGCGCGAGCGAGACCTCTCACGGGGAGGGGCTGCCACCGTGCGTCTGTTGTCTGGGCCCGGAGCGGGCGAAAGCGGACTGTCCTCTGAGAAGGACCGGGTCAGAGGAGGGACGTTGGCCTCCGGGTTTGAAGTCCCGGAGGGAGCGATGAGAGTGTCCGTGAAGCGGGCATTCTCTTCCTCTTCTAGGAGTTGCATATGTGCAACGTATAGATCGGGGTGGCGGAGGGCGAAGGTCTGAAGGACCTGCACCTCACCGTTAGAGGGACGGGACTGCATCCTGAGGGGAATACTCAGGACGCCCTATCCAGGGTTTGAATTCCCTCACACACCTTGTGAGCTCACTGTGTGAGAGGGAGTGTGTACCTACGGTGTGCCCTAGTTGTGTACCCTCTCCGAGCTTTTTTCTCGGCGGAGAGGGGTGCTCCTAAGCGCTACTCCGGGTTTGACTAGGGGCGACCCCAAGGCCAGAATTCCGGAGCCCAGCTTGCTTCGGCTGACCCGTGAAACGGGAAAGGCCACGGTGCAAGGTTAAACCAAAACAACAACAGTGGCCGTTGTCACCGTAGGGTGTCACACTGCGACCGCAGCAAATGGCGGATTTGATCGTTCAGACGGGTTTGGCTGACGCTACCCCACGCCTGAACGACGTCGCTTAACAGCACAAAGTGTGTTGTTACGCGACTGTTACTATGTTGTGTCGGATAGTAAAGTGGTGAAATGCGCACCGAAAAGTGCGGTCGAAGCAAGACCACCAGCCCGATATGATGTTGTTCGTCCGAAACAAGGGACTGGGTAGGTGGTAATGCCAGACGTCTTAGAGCGCCTCTGCGCGACGGCACGGCGAGCTCGTAGCTCGCGTTGCTCGGCGTTCGGCGGCTGCTCAGCTTCTGCACACAAAACAAAAACTTCGTCAGGGCTGCGTATTCCAAGGCACTGGTCTGCAACTAGCGTCGGAACGATGACCCGAGTGAGACGGCAATAGTGCGGGGACTATTGCGGTCTCACTGGGAGATACTGGCGGAGCTGTAGACAGGTGTGCACGGCGTGGCGGCACAGGTCGGAATGGAGTGTGTGAGTGCATGATATCGCAAAAAACGTGCCAATATATATAGTAAAGCGAGTTTTTGCCATGAGTAGTACAGAATATATCGTTGTCTCGCTCTACAAGTATAAATATTAAAGAGGGCGCTGAGCGCATATTCTCTCAGTCTGCGGTCGGCACTGGCGCCGTCAACTAGCTAACAAGTTACACGAATGAATGACATATATCTTTATATCCCTATGTCTTAGCCTACTAATATTCTTTATTAATACACTTAACATCTAAACAACTTAATTCTACAAATAATAAAAGGCGAAATCGAATCTTATAATTAGGTATCTAGCTATTTACAGGCGGGGCAGTGAGAGGGCTCGTTTCGTCCGTAACACGTACCATTATCTGTAACCTAATCCTGCAAGTTACAGACACTTTTCGCAGTGTCCGATTGAACTGGGTAGTTACGTTCCTATCCTAGGCAGGTACGAACCCTAAATAGTGATCTCACTAATTGTCTAAATATTCGGTGAATATTTCAAGTTTCTACCTGTTTTCATTATTATTATTTTTAGTAAATAAACGGCGATAACCTATTTTATTGTATGGGAGCCCCTTATTATTTACTTTATTTTGTTTTAATCAATTATATTTAAAGAGAACAAAAGTATTATGTGAACAGTGAAAGCGTCTACCTGTCACCGTTATTAATAACGAGCAGGAAACGGTAAAAAAATCAAGTTTGTTGTATGGGAGCCCCCCTTAGATATTTAATTTATTTTACTTTTAGTATTTGTTGTTATAGCGGCAATAGAAATACATCACCTGTGAAAATTTCAAATGTCTAGCTATCACCGTTCTTGAGATACAGTCTGGTGACAGATGGACGGACGGACATCGAAGTCTCAGTATTAGGGTCCCGTTTTTACCCTTTGGGTACGGAACCTTAAAAACTAGAAACAGTCTCCAAGCATTTTACAGCGCAAGGCCACATAAAGTATACACGTTCGGCGTCCCGAGGAGGTGTTCTGGGACACACTAAGCGGTTTTTGATGTCGCTCACCCGCAGCGGCATCGTAAACGCGTGCTACAGTGTAACCTTGTTAATGACAACATATCGGTCACAAACTTTAATGTAAATACAACAAAACTTTAATTAAATATCTAAACAGTCCCTCCCATATACGAAGAGAAAAGGCGCTGCTGCCCACCTACCTGTATTTTACCTTTAGTCGCCTCTTACGGTACCCACAGGAAACATTGCAAGTTAGTAAATATACAACATACCATATCAATAAAATTTTATTTTGAAGCGCTCGTAGCCAAGTTTGCTTAGCCATTCTGAATCGATCAGCAAAGTTAAGCAACGTCCGCCGCAGTCACGACTTGGATGGGTGACCGCTGGTTGGGCATTACTACTGAGCGCTTCCGTGCTTCGGAGGGCACGTTAAGCCGTCGGTCCCGGTTGTTGTCTTAGGATAGCAGTCGTTACAGCATAGTGGTAGGGCACTTTGCAAATGCCCGCCTGGCTAGCTACCACCCTCAAGTTGAAAATTTATTTATTTATTTATTTATTGTAAATTCATATACACAATCATTACAAGATTATCCTAATTCAATTGTGTATGCCACATAATTATGATTAAAGAGAAAAATAAAGATTATTATAATTTAAATTCTAAATATAACTTCACTAAATAACAAACGAATAGCAATCATTTAAATTACAAACAACGTCAAAATCAAAATTAAAAGTTAAAATCTATGTCAATCATAAAAATAAAATAAATAAAGAATCATGTCCATTATTACAAATTAAAATTCATGTCAATAATTACCTACTACTAAAAAATCATGTCAATAATTACAACTATAAAAAATTCATGTCAATAATTACAGCGTCCATAATTACAATACCATTAAATGTTAAATTTAATCTTAATAAATAAATAATTTTAATAAATAGGTAACAATGTCAATTACACCATATGTCAATTACACATACCAATGTCATGACAATATCAATTAATACTTATTAAAAAACGTCTGGTATTATAATAAAAAGTAATATCGAAAATTTCAATTATTAATGTGTGTCATAACATATGTGAAATAGAGTGCATGTCTTAAATTCTGCAACTGAGCATATAAATAGGTCAATTTTATGGGCAACTCGATTTAGTATGTGCAACGTACGGATCAATGGAGTCTTGGCTAACAAGTTAGTTCGTGCGACGGGCACAGCCAACAGTAGTGGCCGCCGCCGCCGCCGCGTTACGTATTCGTCCGGTACACACAGACTCATCATTATTAATATGTCCGGGTTTGAAACACTGCCTCGAAAGACTCTCATCATATAATATGCGAGTGCCAAATTCCTTCTCGTCTCCACTACTTGTTGTATCCCACCATGCCCAAAACGAACAATGTGGGATACATCAATGGATAGAAAGGGTAAACTCCGTATCGTCTTAGGTATAGGTACCTCATACATTTATTTTGTATGCGCTCCAACATGATTCTGTATTTAGTTTCATTTAGTTGCATTGCATTCTAGCTGGCTTCGGATAAGGGCATTATACAGGGCTGATATGGCTTTTATGTTTGTGAAGCCCTCTGCTTGACGCAGCACAAAGCCTAAATGGTCCGAGAGTTGCGCAGACACCTGTCGTTGAATACTGTTCCGTATAGCTGACTCAAAAACTTTTGCCGGTGTCTAAAGGATAGCCACAGGTCTTAAGCTGCTCACTTCCGAACCTGTACCACCCTTGAATATTGGGACCACGCGTGTTAAGTTCCAACAGTCGGGAAAATATGATGCTTCTAGACATAAATTAAATACGTGTAAAAGTGGTCTTGCTAAAACTATGCGGCAATCTTTAATGAGAAAAGGTGGAATGCCGTCCGGCCCCGCTGAGCGTTTTGGCTTGAGCCGCTCGAGCGCCGCGCGTAACTCGGCGAGGAACAGATGCGGTAGCTGCACACACGCTGCGCTTGCGCCACCCGCGCCCGCCTCCGCGGCTCCCACATCTAATATTGCCCACTCCCTGCCGTATACAGAATGAAAGAATTTCGCAAACTCGTTTGCACATTCTGGATCGGATAAAACTTTACCTTCTTTAGTATTTTTTTTATTATTTACAATACCTTTTTTCGACCTAACGTATTTCCAAAATGACTTAGGATCTCGAATCAAATTAATTTGTACTGTCTCTTTATGATTAATATGTGCAGTATTAATCATGTCTTTGACCTTCGACCTACACTCAGAAAAAGCCTTGTAGTTTCCTGACGTTCTATTAGTTTTGTATAACTTATGAAATCTGGCTTTTAATCGTATGGTTCGAATAATATCTAAAGTATACCACTCAGGGTATCTATACCTACCTGGTTTTTTACATAACTGTTTTTTTGGCACACAGTCACAAATAATACTGTCAACTATGTTATAAAAATAACTTACGGCATTTTCAGGCTCTCGCATAGTATATATTGGATTCCAGTCGACCTCGGCCATGAACGCATACAATCTATTTTAATCGGCTTTAGCAAAGTTAAAGTAGTGCAAAGCATCGTCTGGCTCGTGAGAGAGGGATGCGGGCGCGGGCAGGGGCGCGGAGCGGGGGAAGTTCACCATGACCGCCAGCGGCGGGTGATGCTCGTCCACCGGCACAAGCGCCTCGTCCGCCACGCTCACCTCCACTCCCGTCGCTATACTCGATGAACATAACACCAAATCGAGCTGCCTGTTATTATAATTTGGAACCTCATTCAGTTGTACTAAATATAATAATAATTTATGACATTATCATTACAAGAATGTAAATTGAAATCTCCTACAACTATCATTGTTTTGTATTTAGTACACCAATATTCTATTATCTCAAACAAATTCATGTATTCAGTTTCCTTACTTCTCGGAGGTATATTAATATAACACATAACACAAAAACAAAATCTATTGTGCAAGTATACCGCCGCGCCGACTATTTCGAATGAACATGCATCTATGTTAACGTGACTCGGTAACTTCGCTAGTTGTAGTTCGAATCGGAGTGTGGCCACTAAAAACGCGCCTCCCTGCTTTCTTCCGTCTGTTCGGTCACACTCCAGTATTTGATATCCCGGTGGAATAATTTCTGCATCATGAATAGATTCATTACAGCCTGTCTCTGTGACTGCAAACAAATCGGCACCAGAGGAATCTAGGTTATTATAAAATAAATTCAACTTTGTTCGTAAACCTCTCGTATTTTGGTAGAATAAATAAATACTGCTACACTTTGTCGATAAGTTTATTTGTCGATCTCCGAAACCAAATCCATTCTCCAAATGCCGTATTTATGGACCATGCTTCAGGTTGACACAACTTCTTATATAGTTCCTCTGAAAGCGTGATAACAAAAGAGGAATACTCTCGTTCTATCTTATGTTTAATTTTTTCAACCTTAACCACAACGTCTGAACCACAAATACTTTTCACATGAGATATCAACTTTTCTACTGTAGTGTCTGATGTCAGTCGCCAGACATGAAGATGTTTCTTTCGCTCCTAGGCCCTAATGTCCGTAAAATTAGTATTTTCACCTCTTTTTATAACCTTATGTTGCAGTTTTGCAGTTGTCTCGAGTTTTTGTTTCTCTATGTCATTAATTTTACTCCCGCGGCTGGGATATTTCAGACGGATCTAATTGGGACACACCACCCGTAGTACTTCTAGCCATTTTTGCTTCCTGAGTATTCTTACTGACTCTAGAATTCTGCGCAGTTTTCCTACGGACTGTAATCCACTCACTTGTATTGGGGTCGGATATTTCACTTGACTTCGTTGTTTCCAATACCTCTGCCTCAACTATTATAGGCTGGCCACTTTTTTGAGGAATCGCTGGTTTAGTGGCCCCTTGGTCACTATTCATATTGAGGGTAGTCTTTAAAACAGTGTCCCTGATATTACTTGTGCTAGCTTTAAATGACATTATATTATGTTTATGTACCTGTGATGGTTTTGTCTCCGGCCTTTTCTCAATAGCCTCCACGATATCATTAGAGTTTTCTGTTTTTCTTAGCAACAACTCGATCTGCTGGTTACGATCGTATAGTAATTTCAGTTGACTTTCTATTGCGACAAGATTATGGCCGGTTTCCTGCAATCCTTGCACAGTTATTTTTAGTTGTTCGACATCATTTTTTGTCGTATAACACACTTCCTGAATATCACGAATACATTGTTCTTGAATGTCCAATCTATTTTTCAGTTCCCAGCGTAATTCTCTCAATTCCGTGAAGATGGTAGCTTCGTTATGTCGCATGGAATCTTTCGATTGATTGCTTGCACTGCCCTGTTGAGTATTAACGTAAACAGGACTAGAATTTGCAATAAGCCTTCTCTGCTCCGGAGTACGAACAGGAGTATCATTACCCAAACGTTTCGGTTTACACCTTGCACATTCCGGGCATACCCATTGGTGTTTATATTCCGTTGTAAAGGATTCAAAATCTTCCAGTTTTATGCCAAGACACAACAAACAACAAAATCTGTCGCCAAGCACCTAACGGTGTGTTCCGGCAGCTGTCCTTGAGAGCCAGTAACTCTAGGTTAGTCTGAATAACATCCTCGACCACATCATCATTTACCATCAGGTGAGATAGTGGTCAAAGGCTAACCTATCAGGCATAAAAAAAAATTATGGTACATTTTCGATACTTTAAAATGCCACCTACGCCTCATGAAAACCTCTAATTAGAATCAGAACATTGCAATACACAAAGTTTTTAATTATGCAATAGACATTTTTAACTTTACAGAGGCAAACAGATTACATTGTTTTCTGACAGCTGCCTTTGAGAGCCAGTTTTTGTTCTAATTTAAGTTTGTTTACCATCTTGAACAACATCATCACTTATGATGAGAAATGCAAACATGTAAGCCTCGACATTAAAAAATATTCATAAAATCATAGTCAAACTATACTCTCGTTTCAACGCTGTAATATGACCGATCGCTTGCAAATGTTTTGTACTACAATAAAGCAACTTGATGCTCTCAAAAACAGCTTTGTTGTACCTACTTATGTAGAAGCTTTACATCATTAAAATAAAAATATTAATATTATATATAGGGTTGCGTCATCGTAAACAATTTTTCAGCTAATTGCAAAATTAGTCCTGTTTGTAGTACAATGTAAGTTGAACTAATAGATGCCCCTCCATCCCCATACGATGGTTAAGAACGAAAGGATAACTTAGAGTCATACGTCATATGTCATGTTGGCTTAGCGGTTAGAGCATACACCTGCACAGGGGTGGATGGAGCGGGCTCGAATCCAGCACATGACTATAATTTTTCCTCTCGTTGTAATTTTGTAATGTTACCCGCAGCGCATGCGTCATTGCAAAAATAATATGTAATCATGATGGTGGGATTACTATGGAAACAGTTACCTATATGGTGGTATTAGTTCAGGTACTTGTCAATTACTCAAACCTTGTAGGTGAATATAAATATTACGTACTCCGGGCTTTGCAAGTCAAAGTGCACTTTACTGCTTCGTAATTAGAGTCGCTTATTAATTGGAATGGCTTTGCAGAGTAATCATTCTGGACCTTTTTATTCTGTGGTAGGTACCGATACAAAAAAAACCCGTACTAGCTTTCCGGGCGAGGCTCCGCCCGCGCGTATGTCGGTTATCGCGCAAAAACATTAACCTCTTTTTGCGCAGTTGGATAAAAACTATCCTTTGTTTTTTTCCCGGGTCTCAAACTATTTCCATAGCAAATTTCATTCAAATCGGTCCAGTAGTTTTGGCGTGAAAGCGTAACAGACAGACAAAGTTACTTTCGCATTTATAATATTATATAAATTGATAGATAGAAAGAAAACTCTTTATTGTCACACCACATTTAAAATATTAAAGTTTACATCATAAGATTTAATTAAATAATAATAACATAGTGTTACAATGGGCGGCCTTATCACTAAAAGTGATCTCTACCAGGCAACCTTAGGATGGAGTTGAATAAACAAAACTATTGGGGCGGGTGTAGTCTAACAATTAGCAATGAAAAAGTACAAATTCATAAAAATATTTTAAAAATAAAACTAAATTTATTAGTGTTTCTAAACAAATGTATAAAAATAGCATGTAAGTTTTCAAAAAAAATAAATATATATATATATATATATATACATATATACATATCAACATACATAAATAGATAATGATATACATATATAAATAAATCATATAAAAATACATATCATAATATTATCCCATATAAAGCCTATAAATGTTCAAAAATGTAGTGCAAAATTAATTGGACAAATAAAACTTTTTTACTTGATCCTTGAACATTCTGAGAGTTGGTGCTTGTCTTATAGATACAGGAAGAGAATTCCATAAGCGAGCAGCCTAAATAATGAAAGATTTGCTATAAAACGAACTCGTATGAGGATGGATTTCAAGTGTAAGATTTTCTGATGACCTTAAAGTGTATGAAGAACAGTGAAGGAAATCAAAACGTTCCTTGAGATAGCGCGGGGATGTAGGATTAAACAATATATTGTAAAGGAGACTGAGAATATGAGCATTCCGGCGAAAACGTATTGTCAGCCAATTGAGCTTAGAACGAAACTGAGAGACGTGATCATATTTGCGTAAACCAAATATGAATCTAATACAAACATTTTGAAGACGCTCAAGTTTATCTAGCTGTTCCTCCGTGAGATCGAGATAGCAGGCATCAGCGTAGTCAAGAATTGGAAGTAATAGAGATTGAGCTAATGCAATTTTAGTGGCTGTTGGAAGAAAGTTGCGCAACCTTTTTAAGGATCCTGCTGCGGCATATAGCTTGCGACTGGTAATTTGTAACTGTTGATCCCACCTCATATAGCGATCCATTGTTATTCCAAGATTCTATACAGAGCTACTAAAGGGAATAGCAATACCACCAAAGAAAACTTGAGGAAGTAATACCCAGTCAATTGTTGACATTAATCTTGAGCTACCAATAACTATTGTTTGTGTCTTTATGGGATTTACTTTTAACCCAAAAGAATTGCTCCATTTAGCTATGCGATCAAGATCAGCATTAACAATCTGAATGGCTTCAGATAGTTTATTCACTGGAGCCTTAGAATAAATCTGTAGATCGTCTGCATATAGGTGGTAGGAAGAAGTGAGGTTGTGAGAGATCGAATTAATAAACAAAGCAAACAATAAAGGAGATAAGACGCCACCTTGCGGGACGCCTGCAGACGTGCTACACCACGAAGAGTATTCATCTTCAAGGCGAACACGCTGCCTGCGCCCGTACAGATAACTGCGAAACCAATCAACTACCGTTGGAGAAATGTTAATTGAGCGAAGGAGAGCAAGAAGAATGTCAAAATTCACAGTGTTGAAGGCGTTGCTAAAACCTAAAAGAGTTAATACAGTAACTTCGCCGTTGTCCATTTCTAGACGGATATCATCAGTAATTTTGATGAGAGTAGTTACAGTGCTATGCCCAGGTCGAAAGCCAGATTGACAAGGGTTTAAAAGTTTGTTACTAGTTAAGAATTTGCTAATTTGGTTGTAGATAAGACTCTCGAGCACTTTTGACAGGAATGGAAGGATTGAAATGGGTCGATAATCGGAATAAGATTTAGGGTTTGATTTTTTAGCCAAGGGAATAATTTGAGCGTCTTTCCAGATTGAGGGAAATACTCCATCAGAGACAGAGTTATTAAAAATGTGACAGAGAACAGGAAGTATAACATCTAGGATGGGCATTACCATGTTACGACTTATGCCGTCAACGCCAACACAGCCTTGGAAGTGATTGAAATTACGCTCTTCTTAACATCGCAAGCTGATAGTTGATTAAAAATAAATGGCGAATGGTCGGGAGTCGGTAAAGTTGAAAGGTAACGTAGGGTATTGTTTGTATCTGAGATGTTAATATCAGACAGCGAAGAGAAATGTTGGTTTAGAGAATTGATATTTAAATAATTTGGAATTGATTCTTGTCGTGATTCACCTATTCCCAATGACCGGAGAAATTTCCATACATTGGCAGGGTCCTCATTAGCGACAGATTTGTGAACATGGTGGCGTAAAGCATCCCTACACACCATATTGCAGCGATTGCGAGATTTCACATACACAGCTTTATTTTCAACACAAGGTCTACGCTTGTATTTACTTTTAGTGACTACTTTTTTATGCATTAACACTTTTATATCATTGGTTAACCATGGAGCTGGAAGGTGCTTTAATTTTATAGCTTTTATAGAAGAGGAGCATGCTTATCATACAACTGTGTTAATAAGGAGTTGAATATAGCAACTTGGTCATTCACAGTCACTGCATCATATACCGGAGACCAGTCGACTAAATGGGCATCATTAAGAAATGCTACCTGGTCCATGCCACTAAAATTGCGCTGAAGTATGATTTTAGGTTTAGGTTTCGGAGGACGAATTTTGTAAGATAGGAATATCAGATCATGATACGAAAAGGCATCGGCGGAACATTGACCGTGCTTTGCAACATGCTGGGTGGATGATACTATATTCAAGTCGAGAAGTGAAGGAGTGTAGTTCGGGGAGTGATGAGTAGCATTTAGAGGTAGAATATGCATGTTGCAGGAATTAATGACAGCTTCCAGTGAGATAGTACGACAATCACGTTTGGGAAGACAGGTGTTGAAATCACCCATGATAATGGTATGGATATATGAAGGGGTAAGATCTTCAAGGATCTGTTCAAATGATGAGAAGTAATTATTACAAGAAGAGTTGCTATAATAGGCTCCGAGTAAGATTTTATTATGTGAAAGAAGAACCTCCACAAAAAGATGCTCACCAGCATTTGATATAGGCGGTTGGGATGAGGTGCTGACTACTGAGAAAGGAATATGTGATCTAAGATAAATAGCCACCCCACCACCACGGCTGTCACTACGATCATTTCGGATTAGGTTAAAGCCGGGCAAGGAATACGATAATGACGGTAAGCACGGCTTGAACCATGTCTCGGAGACTATTATGGCGTGAATATTTTTGTGATCTAGAGATGCCTGCATATCGGGATAATGTGCCGGAATACTTTGCGCGTTAATATGAATCACGTTAAAATTCTCCGGTACATCAGAAAACTGCGAGTCGAGAGTATCGTTAAGCGTTGGAATGCTTTCGAAACTCTGGTCACTAAGAGAACTGTTAGAAGACAATGACAAATACTCTTCACTATCACTGTTATCCACATTTTTAAATAGTTTTAACATATTTCTTAATATGAGATATATATATTACAATATAATATACTAATAAATATACTTATATATACTAAATATATACTTACAAATAATAATATATTAATATATAAAAGAGGTTTTTTTATAACTCTCCACCTGCCAGGTGGGTATCAGTAGGTCAAACAATACATTTAAAAAACACGCACAATACACACGGATACAAATATTTGTTTTTACCCAGAGAAGAAAAAATGAATAAAAACACCAAAACATAGACACAAACTAACCACATCAAATATATGCATATTGTTAACGATATGGTGGACTGTATGTGATATTGAGGTTTAAATGAAGAGATAAAGATCTATTAAACGAATATAATGAAAAATATGGTACAAAATTATTAATCCAGAGCCAAACTTTACACAACAACAGAAAACAATCAACTGATCTGACATGTTCTAATGTCAAAGTATAAAAAATACAAATTAATTTAAAAAAGGTTTGTTCCTTTTTCCAGCCAGTCGCCAACATTCCGGACCCCTGGTGGAACACTATATCCTGGTGGCAACTGACTGGGTTTCGGTAACAAGTGGCAGGAGCTTACGGACTGGACGACGTAAAGTACCACCCTTGGTAGCTACGTCTGCAACTCGAACCAGTCCGTCAGGTCCCACAAAAGTTTTAACCACTCTACCAAGAAGCCAAAGGCCCCGTGGAAGAGTGTTGTCGGCAATTAGAACTACGTCACCCTCGCAAATATTTAACTCGCATCTATTTCGTCCTCGTGGAATGAGCGTGGGTAAATATTCTGTAAGCCATCTTGCCCAAAAATGATCAGCAAGCCTCAGAACACGCCGCCAATCACATCTGCGTATGAGATCTGCATCAGTAAGTTGAGTAGGCCAGGGTTCCACTGACGAAGAGCCAATAATAAAATGAAAGGGAGTAATTGCCTCGGGAGCGTCTGGTGAGTTAGAGACATACGTGAGTGGTCTTGAATTCACTATAGATTCAGCTTCCAGAAGTAAAGTTTGAAACACTTCTTCTCGTGGTGCCCTGCTTTTAAGTGTGGCACGTAGAGCTGCTTTTACTGTGCGCACTAGTCTTTCCCAGGCACCGCCCATAAATGGTGACGAGGGTGGTATAAATTTCCAAGAAATTTTGCGACATGTTGCAAAGTCTTCGACCACTTCATCATAGAATGAGGTGAGTTCCCGATCTGCGCCGACAAAGTTTGTTCCATTGTCTGAGTATATTGTTGATGGAGTTCCCCGCCGAGCTATCAGACGTCTAAGGCTCATGATGGCGGAATCGGATGATAGTGACGTAGCGATCTCCAGATGTACAGCTCTCGCTACAAGGCAAATATATAAAGCTACGTAGCGTTTTTCTCGTCGTCGACCAATTGACACTTCTATTGGTCCAAAATAATCTAAGCCAATATGTGTGAATGGCTTTGTATGGTGATCGAGGCGTTCCAAAGGAAGGTCACCTGTTGGCGGCGTCACTAGTCGACCTTTTTGTCTCCTGCATTGTAAACATGCTTTCGCTACACTGCGAATGGTAGTTCTTGCTCGGAGTAACCAAAATCTTTGCGTTATCTCATTGAGGACAAGCTCGTGGTTGCCGTGGCCAGCTTCAGTGTGTTTATGTAAAATAAGTAGACGAACAATTCGATGACGACCATCCAGAATAATAGGAGATTTGATGTTTTCATCGACCCCGGGAGTGGACTTTATGCGTGAGTATAATCTGATAAGACCATCTTTGTCAAGTACCGGGGCAAGCTCTGCTATTCGGCTGCTCTTGGGCAATGGCTGGGAGGCTTTTAGAGTCTTCAGTTCTTCTGCAAAACTGTCTACTTGTATACGTTTCATTAGCATCTTCTCAGCTTGAATTATATCCGCTGACGAAAGTTGCGAGGGGGACGCAGTATCGGTTACAAATTTGGATCGTAAACGCGGTGTCAGAGATTTTGCATAAAACTTTCTTACGCCTTGAAAAACGCGGGCTGTAGCTCTCAATAATCGTAACCAACTGCTAAAACGATTAACATCCGGAACGGGCGGATTAAGTAATGGTTTGTCTACTAGAAGCCCTACGAACTCTGGTTTTAACTCAGAAGTTTGTAACGCTTCGTTCGAGATATATTCTGGCTCACATGGCCATTCCGTGGGTGGTTGGACCAGGAACAATGGACCAACAAACCATCTATGCGATATAGAGAGATGGCAATGTTTTGACTTCGTAGCGTCATCTGCAATATTGAGTTCGCTAGGAAGCCACCTCCAATTTGAAGAATTAGTGGATTCTAAAATTTCACCTAATCTATGGGCTACGAACGGTTTATAATTACGCGCGTCACTGCGGATCCACTTAAGGACTGTAGTAGAATCAGTCCAGTAGTAGACAGTGGAAGGTCGTGACCGATGAGCACTCAAAATAGTTTGTGCAAAACGCGTCGCAATTAGAGCTGCTTGTAATTCTAAACGCGGAATGGAAAGTGGCTTCAAGGGGGCAACACGTGCTTTGCTGCCTATTAAAGCAAGCTTGACTGAGCCATCTGCAAAAGTGTAACGCCAATATGCAACGCAAGCATAGGCTTGTTCCCCCCCATCGGCTAGAACATGAAGCTGAGTGTCGCACTGTCCTAACTTGCCTACGTACCAGCGCGGAATGCGAAGATTAGCCACTGATGCTAGCTGATCAAACCAGTTCTTACATTCAGCTTCATATTTTGAGGGGATAGGTTGGTCCCAATCAGATCCTTCTCTCCATAGCTTTTGAATTAAAATTCTACCTTGGATTACTACTGGCATGAGCAAACCCAAGGGATCATAGATACTCATAACATTGGAAAGTAAACCGCGTTTGCTTAGTTTTGTACTCATGTCTTTGAAACCTGTACGGAAACCTAAAGTATCATCTAAAGGATTCCATTTTACGCCTAATGCACCTACGTCATTGTTAGGAGATAATTGGACATCAGCATTAGAGTCATTATGCAATTCTTTTGGTACTAGTTTGAGAGCTTCTGGTACGTTTGAAACCCAAGAACGCATCTCAAAACCGCACCTCTTGTGAACTGTAACTATGTCCAAAGCTAAACGTGCAGCTTTGGAAAGATTAAATTCACTTCCAATGAAGTCATCCATATAGTGGTCGTAGATAATCGAGTGTGCAGCATCAGGGTATTGTTGCTCAAAATCTTTCGCATTTTTATTCTTTATGAAAAGAGCTATGAAAGGACTAGAAACTGCACCAAAAACTACGGATGACATACTATATTCATTTACCGCCTGATGTACGTTACCATCTCGCCATAAGAACCTAAGTGCATCTCGGTCCCTCTCTTTTATTTTAATCTGCGGGAACATTTCTCTTATGTCGGCATTAAAAGCGATTGGTCCCTCCCTAAAACGGAATAAAATATCTAAGAGGGATTGCAACAGATCAGGGCCTTGCAGTAGCATATTGTTTAAACTTACACCCCTAGTTACGGCTGCAGCGTCGTGAACGACTCTCAGCTTACGCTTCTGTGGATGGACCACACCAAAATGAGGTAAATACCATCTAATTGAAGAGTTATTGGAGTCTTTGTTTTTAAAAATGAGTCGTGATTCGATGATGGGTCGCACTTTTCTGCATAACCTTTTTCAATAATCTTATCTATGAAGTTTTTATATGCCGAAGCAAAATTATTATCGTTGGCCATCTGTTTCTCGAGGGACTTTAGGCGTGACAACGCTTGGGGGTAACTGTCTGGTATGTTATTTGTGACATTTTCCTTCCAAGGCAAGCCAACCTCAAAACGTCCAGTACTTAGTCTCTGGGCCGAAGAATCTACTAAATCTAAAGCACGTTGGTCGTCACTGTTGTATTTTGGGGAATGTTTCTGAATACCTAACGAGTCTAACTCATACTGCTGTTTGATCAGCGCTTCTAGGCTGTTCATTGTGCGCGATGAGTAGTCGTGTTCAGAAGTATGATGAACAAAGTCGACCGGTTTGGATGATGTGGACACGGCACCGTGCAGCACCCAGCCCAAAATTGTTCTTGACGCTACGGGTTCATCTTTTTTACCTACACGCATTTCGTGACTTAGAGATAAATACCAGTCTGTGGCTCCAATGAGTACAGTTGGTGTTGCGTTTTCGTAAGTTAAAATATCAGACAGATCACTAAGATGTTTGTATTCTGATATGTTTAGTAAATTTGTACTTTGCGGAGCAAGACGAAGAGGAGTGATGCTCCGTGCATCTTTGACAAGGTGGTTTTGAGATCCACCACGCTTCCGTAGCATACCTCTGTTTCTAAAGACATACCACCTACTCCGTTGACTCGTAGTCGTTGTGTCCCAGTGACCTCTGCACCGATACGTTTGGCTATGTCACCATCGATAAGGGTAGCGGTACTACCTTCGTCTAGTAGGGCAAAAGTATCGAGTGTACCGCGCGGTCCCTCCAAAACGACTGGCACAACTTTTAGCAAGCCTCGTGTACTGGCAGCTGGAACCCCGTCACCTGTTTCAATGAAAGTGTCAGATATGTTAGTTACGTTTAGAACGCCGGGCATATTCGTATTAGTGGTAGATGTGCTGACGTCACTATGTTGATGAGGCAAGGTGGTCTCAGAGCTCTGATTCCGCGATGAAAGAGAATTATTATTAGATGATGATAAATATTGCTTTGACCCGTCACCATGAAGTAGTGTGTGATGGCGTCTGGTACAGCCGTTGAAACCACAACGCTTAGCTCGACAATCGTTCCACTTATGTGGGTTTGATTTTAAACATCGATAGCAAGTTTTTGAGTTTTTGATCCAGCGCCATCTGTCCTCTACAGAAAGTGAAGTGAAGACCTTACATGTTTTGATTGTGTGTGGCCCCTGTTTACAGTATGAGCACTGAATAACCTTACCAGTGTTATCACTGGAGACAGTAGCATGGACATGATCTTTCGTCATGGTAGAAGGTTTGTACAATGTTTGTTTATTGAATAAGGAGGAGCTTGGACTCACATCTACTAGGAAGTTGTATTTAAGTTGACGTTCGGCTTCAAGCACTAAGAACTGAGAGAGTAGTTCAAGTTTAGTGATGGTTGGTTCGAAAGGCTTATGCGTGGCAGCGTAGTCTGTGAACCTGTCTCTAGTATGCTCGCTTAGCTTTAAAAGCACTGTTCGAAGTAGTTCTATAGAGGACAAATATTCGGTTTGCTTTAGTAGTTTCATAGTAGCTACACAGTTTCTTAATTTGTTTGCTAAAATATTCAAATGTTCTGCGTTACTTAACTTTATGTTGCGAAGACCGGCGATCTCATGTGCTATTAACAACTCGGGTCGCGCGTAGTTTTGCTCTAGAGCGCTCATCACTTCATCTGGATCTTGCGCTGCCCACAAAATGGAAGAAATCGCTACTTGTGCCGCACCGCGAACGGCGGCAATGAGTCGTGCTAGATTTTCTGCGGGAGTAAAAAAAGTTTTAGTGCGCTCGTATGTACACTTGAATGGTAACCACTCACTTAAATTACCTGAAAAGGTTACTAGTTCAGGGCGTTTATTGCTATGAGATAATGATGTTATTGCTTTAGCGAGTTGTGTAAAAGGATCCGTTGCATTATTGTTAGGTGCGTGAGTATGTGACGATGGACATGGGCGTGGGTCTATTTGTTCGGTGCTATAAGGTGGCGCCATTGTAACTAACCGTGAAGGGGTGCCTTGGGGATGAGCCAAGGTTACGGTTGGTTCAACTGACGGCAAGGGGGCGTTTACAGCTTCAACATTTGCTACCCACGATGGAATACGATCGTTGTCACAAACAATATGAGATGAACGACGAGAACTACGAGACTTATCGGTTTGTGCATCCAGTGCAGCGAGTTTCGCCCGCAGCTCCAGCTCCTCCGCTTGCTGTTGCATGAGTGCAAGATTATTCTCACGTTCGCGCTCTTTCTCCATGCGCTCCCGTTCACGATCCACGCGGCGTCGTTGAAACTCAGCCTCAGCGGCTAGCTTCTGTGCCGCAGAACGTTGTGAATGGAGCGAAAGCCTAGAACTGTGCCTCGACTGACTGGCATCTTGTTGGATTTCTCGTGTGTCCGTTGCGTGTTGTGTGATAGACCGGGTTTGGCTCCGGGTGACTACCATGGCAAGAATATGAGTACTTACCTATAATTATATGAGATGAAAATGGTTCGATTTAGGGCGACAAAGGACCAAAATGTTAACGATATGGTGGACTGTATGTGATATTGAGGTTTAAATGAAGAGATAAAGATCTATTAAACGAATATAATGAAAAATATGGTACAAAATTATTAATCCAGAGCCAAACTTTACACAACAACAGAAAACAATCAACTGATCTGACATGTTCTAATGTCAAAGTATAAAAAATACAAATTAATTTAAAAAAGGTTTGTTCCTTTTTCCAGCCAGTCGCCAACACATATAATAAATTTTAAGACAATATGACTTATATAATATGGTCATTTTGTCACCAGGTTTGAACAGAATAAGCTGGTGTGATAAACTCTATGGTTTGATGTGAAGTAAAAAAAACTTCAAGGTCAAAACAAATGTCAAAACTGTCTTAATTGATACGAGAGGTAGTAAAGTAAAATTATTTATGATGTAAAAAAGACAAAAGCTTTAAATTTATTACCTACTTACAGTGCGTAAAATTAGAAGACATACATATTATAGAGGGTAACCAAATACGAACAAACCATGTTGTAAACAAAATTATGTAGTAATAATTATACCCTCAAGAAGAGATTGGAGCAGTCATGTCAACGCTTTTTGGAAGCGGCTCGTCTCGGCTTGGCTGTAGCTATCGACTCCTTGGCAGCATCATGCACTGGAATCGGCGCTTCCGTTCCACCAATCTTATCGAGCTCTGCAAGAGAGCTGATACGATGTCGTATTCCGTCAGCACCCGATATGAACACGAATCCGTCTTTTGTCCAACATTTGCCAATGCCATATCTTTGGCGAGCCACCATAAATGTTTGATGCCGTGTTTTAGTTAAAAACTCAGATAGAGTTAAACCGGATCCTTTTAAACCCGTCTTTGCGAACCATAACTTGTTTCTAATCTCCAACTTACGCAATTTGAACAGGATCGGTCTGGGCTTATCAGGAGTGGATGCACGACCTATTCGGTGACAACGGCTGATATCCTCGATAGTAACACTTAACTTCGTGTGAGTTGCCACGACCCTCGCTACCACTAATGCAGTATCTTCATCCTCGGATTCCACAAGGCCATGTAGCAGCAGGATCTTACGACGACTACGCATTTCCATAGAATCCTGCTGTTGAACAAGCATGGCCACCTGGTCTTGAAGACATTGAATAGCTGTCATAATAAAGGAGCGGAATGCAGTAAAGTCTGATGCCAAGTTGTTTATATTGGTTGAAGGAGTTGCAACTTGAAGCTCACCTTCATAAGCATCCATCCGCTGCATAAATAACTGCTGGAGTTGGGCCATTGAATGCTGTACTGCCTCCATAATGAAATAAAAGTGTGTGCAATCAATACCAGTATATTAAACTCAGTTTAATTTTGTGTGAAGTGACTGTATGATAAGGATAATACCCACTGGCAGGTATTTTGTACTAGATTTTAATTATACATTAAATTTAGACATTAAGGAGTAGATTAACTTATTATTTTTAAATAAATTTACTCAGACAAAATTTGATACATGTTTTACACTCTCCAACCCGCGCAGAAAAAAAAAATTATATAGTATTGATTAAGTACTGAATAGTACTGATAGTACTGATGGTTTGTATCCGAATTTGTTAGAGAATGCCTTTTGATAATTGTGATTACAGCACTAAATACTTGTAGGTCTATGTTTAATATATGTATATTTATTATTATCTTGAATTTAACCACTAATGCACTCAAATAAACGAAAAACGCCACTGAAAAAATAACTTTGAATAGGAGGTTACTATGATAAGTATTGAGAAAGTCGTCGCATGTTACATATGCGATGATATTTATAGAACATAAATAGTATTGTTTTAGGGATTCCGTAACCAAAAGGCGAAGTGAAACTAACGAATCAACGGAACGAGTCACAAGCCTTTTAAGTTATTTTACTACCGACTTTTTTCTTAAAGAACTTTGTTGTCATTTCAGAAGTTTAAAAAATAGTCAAGGTTACAGCCGATTTTATAGCTAAGTCTAACTTGCCTGTAGATTGCCTTGAAGGATTTTAAAGACACAATATTTTATACTTTATTGGAATTGAGAAAAATATTTTTAAAAAGCTAGCCCTGAGAGTGAGACGTCATTCCAACTGCTCGGTCTGTGTTGGCGTAAGTGCAATTTGTAGACTTTTCGCTTTCATAAATCCTATCTTTTCCGATTCGAAACGAAACCCGGGCTCCTTGAAGCGTTCGCTGATTTATGTTAACGTTTTACAAGGATCGTTACGGATAATAAATCTCGATTTAACTTGTTGCGGTTACGCAGAATTAGCTTACCCTATAAACGCGTGTCACGCGCTTTTTCTGTTTTTATTTGTATGGGATCTAAGGAATAGGCTTCGGGGATTCTGTGGAGTCACAATAAATTTGGCCCGTTGTGTATTTTGTCCCACGATGTTGATTTGAGACTCTCAATGTTTGTATTGTCTTCAATGAGGTTTGGTGCTGAGTTTTGTGTATTATAGTATCAGGGAACGTTCCCAAGATGTTAGTATAGTATGTTACAGGTAAACGTAGTTTTTTATATTTTTGACGGTTTAGGAGTAATTTATGGAATCATGTGCATTCATGTCTATTACTGTTGAAGATAATACGAGCAATATTATTTCGCTTATGTTTAACTGACCACCTGTTATAGTCACATAAAACAGACAACAATTGTAAATAATCACTAAAATTAAACCCGCATTTTAATGTTAATTTATAACAAAAGTTTTAACATCTCGCTATCCTATTTAATCAAAATTACTCCAAATAAATTATTGCTTACCCAAAAGTAGTAAATTATCACCAAAATTAGTAAATGATCACCGCATTTTAATGTTATAATTCTAAATCCGTGGATAGATGTCAGTATACGCCTAAAATCTGTGATTAATACTATATTTTGATCTTCCAGCACAGGGCGGTATTCTCGTGTCATGAAGTTGTCTTTTCCTATTCAAAACTTTCTATTAATGTGTTATATACATATTACCTATATATTAAAGTATTTTTTTATTGCCTAATAAAATAATAGACAGACCGGCAAGCTCACCTAATGGGAAAAAGCAATCATCGCCTTTAGGCTTTTATATCACCAGAGGAGTTACCAATGCTGCCGACCTTAATCCATGCTCATCATAGATAATGAGAATAATACAATTTCAGTCATATATGAAGGATATCGTCCACGCGGGTGCCATGAAGTCCAATCATATCCGTAATTAGGTGTGATACCTAATACTCGTATTATAATTTGATGTATTATGAAAAATCCCATTTATTCAAATAAAGGACATAAAGTACACAAATAAAATGATACAATGTAATCAATCCCTCGTAATAAGTTAGTATATTTTTTGCCTTGCCAATGTTAATTTCCCTGGAGCAGTCAATCGAGCCGAAGGATCCGATCAATCTAAGTCTGTGACGTGGATTCTCTTAGCTATACTTTTTATTGTTATATACTTGTTTCTTACGAAGTGACAAAAAGGACAAGTCGTCGTAGTATAAGTCACGCCTGTCCGTTACAGCTGCACTGTACATCGGCACACAACCAAAAAAAAAATTGCATTTTTGAAAAATTTAATTTTTGATTTTTATGCCTTATGTTAGCCTTTCACCACTATCTCACCTGATGATAAGTGTTGATGTGGTCGAAGATGATGTTCAGGCTAACCTAGAATTACTGGCTCTCAAGGACAGCTGTTGGCGACAGATTTTCTACTTGAGGGTGGTAGTTAGCCAGGCGGGCATTTGCAAAATACCCTACCACAATGCTATAACGACTGCTATCCGAAGACAACAACGGGACCGACGGCTTAACGTGCCCTCCGAAGCTTGGAAGCGCTAGCAGTAATGTCACCAGCGGTCACCAATCAACCGAGGCGGATGTTGCTTAACTTTGTTGATCGTTTCTGAATGGCTAAGCAAACTTCGCTACGAGCGCTTCAAAATCTTCCATCTCCCTATTGTTCTGAGTGTGGGGTTATAGAGGACGCTCAGCATGTATTGATGGAGTGTGTGCGGAATGAAAGCTATACAGGAGATCTTGCTTTAATAGAAGAAGTATAATTGATGTTGGATACTGGAATTGTGTACTAGCTAGTCCTATGTCAGACCAGGAAGTTCAAATGTATAGACTAGCAGAGTTGGCCTTACAAAAGTTAGTTGCTAAGTTTGTATTGTAGCGATGTGGTCAATTAGCAACAAAGCCTATAAAAAAATATTAAAAAACGGCCAAGTGCGAGTCAGACTCGCGCACGAAGGGTTCCGTACCATTAGCTATACAACATTAGACTTCATATTTTAACCTTTTTTTGTTTTAACGTGCGCGAGTCCGACTCGCACTTGGCCAACTTTTTGTATTTGTTGTTATAGTGGCAACAGAAATACATCATCTGTGAATTCAACTGTCTAGCTATCACCCTTCTTGAGATACAGCCTGGTGACAGAGGGACGGACGGACAGCGAAGTCTCAGTAATAGGGTCCCGTTCTTACCCTTTGGGTACGGAACCCTAAAAATGATTACTGAAATGAAAATGAAGAAAACGCTTTAGTTTCAAGGATACTAAGAAAGTTGCCTTTTCTTAAAATAATAAAAATAACATCTGTATATTATCGCTTTAAGTAGGTTTAATATTAAACTTAATAATATTTTGTTATATATAATAAGGTTATTTAACAAGATATAAGTAGATACGTTTTATATGACAAGGTGCCTACTATAAGGTAAGGTACAATCTTACTCGTATGTTCATATAAACGTAAATTAGTTATTCATTTTGTACTAAATTTGTCTAACAGTCCGATCTTCCGACTCCTGATACAGTGAAGTTCTGAATTTGTTCACGTACTAACTCTTTTCCATAGTAAGAAAAATAAACGCTAAAGTAGTTATTAAAGAAACACTGTTTAGTTTTATTACGACAAGGTGCTTGAATGTGATAATTTTGCACTGAACTGTGAAATTAAATCAATGTTTTAATCTGACGACTTGAACGGGCCAATCTGAATAATTCAATTACCGATTTGCTTCGTTATAAGAGAATTAATTTGGATTTATTAAAAAATCTAATATTCGTCAATTGCTCCAAGCTGGAGGAGTCTCGTCTTTATTTATTAAGAGTTTCATGTTACAAAAGCTCTGTTTTAATATTCCCATAACTACTGAACAAGAGAGAGATAGTTTACAAGCTAACATTTATACATTTTGAATAGTTGAGCCATGTATGGATGCCGAATTCTTTTGCGTCTCGTTGTCCAATGAAAGAGCCATGGTATCCCACGATCAACTTCTAGGAACTGTTGTTGACAAATTTATCCTTACACAAGCCATGTAGTCACAGGTAGGACTTTCTTGCTATTGTTTTAATACAATATTTTATAAAGGAAACATACAACATTTATACATTTAGGGCATGAACAGCATGCCACTACTCACATTTGTTACAAGGTCGAAAGATCATATCGACGTGAGAAGTGTAGTTGTTGCTTCAATTTGGATACACAAAAGGGCTTTTACTAACCTTATACTCTCAAGTAACAGGAAAATAAGCCGATTCCAAAGGAAAGTTGGCGTCACGAAGGCACCGAACATATTTTATACACCCTAAACAAGTGGGATTAGGTGAGATCAAGAATTCCAAACAATAAACAACATACGATGCAAAAAGCAAGCAAAGGACTTCCCAAAAGGCTAACAAGTTCAAACCAAGCATGGGAGATCTATTGAAGAAGGTATTCAAATTAAAACATATCAATTGTTCACTTAGAAAACTATCGCGAGTTTTGTCCATTATGACTAAATAGGCACCCGGCTGGGACTCGCGTTATATTTACCGGATAGATTCCGACCAGTTTCGGGCTATATTGTACCATTTGGCTTTCTTATGACACGGACGTCCAGAAAAGTTACGTCAGTTACGTGCTGAGGCCCGCGCTCGCCGCCTCGCGCAACCGTGACTCCCAGACGAAGGGCTACAATATAGCACGAAACTGGTCGGAATCTATCCGGTAAATATAACGCGAGTCCCAGCCGGGTGCCTATTTAGTCATATCAAATGTTTACAATTAGAATACATATCTTTACCCTTTGCCATTATGAATAGAATACTACATCATTTAAATAACCACTTTGGCTTCGTATGGTAGCGTGAATAAGAGAGGTTCAATTTTCCAAAACTTTTTGACATAGTACGTAAATAGCACCTCTGTCTCATTGACAACGCGAGTTGTTGTAAGTTACTGATTAGGTCTTCGAAGTTTGGGATTATTCGCATGCACCGGAAATGCAGATGATCCCTCAGAAAATAATCAAGGAGCGTTGAATCACTTGATCTTGAAGGCCATTGCTTGTCCACGTTAAATTTATCCTTCAGTAATTGTAAAAAATTGAGTGTTTCTCTGGTGGTATGGTACCTAGCGCCATTTTGTTGAAACCCGAAGTCTGTCACATCCATTCCATTTTTCATATAGGTAGGTATTTTTTCGCAATACTTGCCAAGTGAAATTGACAAATTTGGGATTTATCTAAAATATTCAGCCGCCAGTTCAATATTCTCAGTGTTCTGAACATTTCAATTATGGTTAAGAGGTGGATGAACAATCACCAAACCACTGGTTTCAAATGTTTCCACTCTGTGACGAATTGTGTCCTCCTTAGTACGTTTATGTTGGTTGATCATTTTACCGTACCACTGGTGAAGCTCAAGCCCGCGGCGGGATTCGAACCATGGACCTGCTGCGTGGCAGTCCACAGCCAATACCACTGAGCCATCACTGTTTCAACTTCAACTTCACTTATTGCGGTTATCGCACAAAACCATTAACCTCTTTTTGCGCAGTTGTATAAAAAACTATCCTATGTCCTTTCCCGAATCTCAAACTATTCCCAAGCTAAATTAAATCCAAAACGGTCAAGTAATTCTAGGTTAGCCTGAACAACATCTTTGACCACATCATCACTTACCATCAGGTGAGATAGTGGTCAAAGGCTAACCTGTCATGGATAAAAAAAAATAAAAGATTTTAAGTTTATTCGTTGCATACAAAAATATAAATCTTTCCTCTTTATAATATTAGTATAGATATAGATATGACAGTACAAAGATTCGACTTATATATGTATAAATAAAGTACTTTTTGGACCTCATCCTCGCAGTACACTAGAAGTGGTTGCTGTCTGTACCTGTCGTACCAAGGTCATCGCTCACTTCATTTCACACAGCATCAATTTGCTGATTGTAGTGCTTTTCAATCGGGTAATTTTTTTCATCGGGAATGTGAATATTTCTATGCCCTTCACTTGCGTATCGCAACGGAAGGCACTCTATTTAATTTTAAAGATTGATTTAGTGCATGTACTGTATATCGACGATAATCACCGAGCTTCAGATCTTGTTTTATAATACGCGACATTTTCCTAGCGGGAATCTTCATTTCTCGCAATAAGATATTATCTTCATTTCTCGCAATTGGTTGAGTTATCAAAATATTTTTACTTCCTAATGGGATTTCAACCAATTCTGGCTTTAACAGCATTAATTTGTAGTTCTAAGACACGCGGCTGCCCAAATCTTTAATGTCTTCGACAGAGGAAGTTTTTTGTATCTGTTGATATCACGATATACAAAACATACGGCTGATACCAAGCTTTTGAAGTGTCTGGAATATGACCGACGCGACGGCTTAATACCTACTTTGTACAAGGCGAATACTGCTATCCTATTTTCTTTAACACCTCGAAGTCATTTCATATTGTTATTTGATAATAAACACGAAATAATATAAGAAATGGCGCGAAATCGAAAGAAAAATTTTAAAGTAATAAACGCGTTCCAAATTCTAAATCATTCTAAAGCTGAAAAGATTTTGTAACAGTATTTATGGCCAGAGTAGTTATTATATAGTATAATAGACCATTTATAAGCTTACTTGCATATATCGGTGTATACTTTTTATTTTTTTTCATACTACTACTATTTTATAATACAATAATTATTTATGCTACAGCAAATCAATTAAATGACATTCAAATTCTTACAATGTATCAAGGGAATCTGAATCGCGCTATCAATACGTTTTCATTCGAGTATCTACCTATTGAATTCACAAACGAATATTGTTAAATTTTCGAATTACAATGGCAATACTCTTATTTCTTAGATTTAGAGGAAGAAAGTGGAGGATAATAAAGAATTATAGAATCGTTCTATATTATGATAACGGGCTTCTACGGAACCCTACATTGTGCGTGGCTCGACACGCATTTGACCGTTTTTATTATAATACATTTTATTCATTTATACGCACTCATTTATACATCTTGATAAATGCCGAACATTTAATTGCTCACTTGTCAAAATTAGCGCCAATAGACAATCTAACATGGCCGCCATCAGCTGACAAAGATACCTTGTTCCTATTGAAACCCTGTATATTTTGTGCAATATTTGTAAATTATTTAAAGCATGTGAAGCAACAGCATGCCAACACTACTGTGTTCAAACGTAAAGGGTAGGTACTAGGCAAGTGGTAGTGGTAGTGGTAGGCAAGTGGTAAAACGAGTGAGAACTATTGGAGGGGAGATCACAGCGCATTTTCGAGCTGAAAGAGGAGGTGAAAATAGACTAACGATTTAAAATTAATTGATTAATTAAATGTGTCGCTCCATGACTCCATCCCATAACCATACATATGGTTTGTAATATTTTTGTGTGCGGTTAATTTTGACTTTGTATTCCGAACACAACTTTGCGGTGGTGCGATCTACTTGCTTAATGGTCTGTGGTTATACATTTGTGGAAATAACCTTTTTGAAGAATTTATTATCTTTTTGAAAAATAACTTGGATGACTTTGACCTACGCAAGAACCCAGACATAACCATTATTCGAGCAGATAAAGGTAATTCCACTGTGATCATGGATACTTCGGATTATAACCTAAAAATAAAAGAACTTTTGTCGGACGAGAGCACATACAAACCAGTAAAAAGCGATCCAACAGCTAAAATGGTAACAAAAACTAAGGAAATAATTTGTAAACACTCCGATACTCTTGGGTTAGACGTCACGGCACTGGTACCTTCGTGTGTGAAACCACCAAAACTGTATGGATTACCAAAAATACACAAGACAGACGTTCCTTTGCGCCCAATTGTAAGCCAAATTGACTCCCCAACATACAAACTAGCTCAACACCTTGCTAAAATACTATCTCCACTTCGCGGTCAAACTAGTGCGCATGTCAAGGATTCTTACCATTTTGTCAGTCAAATGGAAAATCTACAATTGACTGATGATGAAGTTATGGGAAGCTTTGATGTACAGTCGTTATTCACCAACCTACCTGTACATGATTGCATTGAAATTGTCAAGAAAAGACTAAGTGAGCATGACCTTCCCGTGGAATATGCAGAACTACTGGAACATTGCCTAACATCTGGCTATCTATTCTGGGAAAATAACTTCTACATGCAGATTGATGGTGTAGCTATGGTAATATCTTAAGACGAGCTTCAATAAAAACTTACTTCAAGCCGCACAAGAAGATCAACCAATTTTTAAGACCTGTTAAGTGCAATATTTCCCTACAAGATGCAGGTGTTTACAAACTTGATTGTGAATGTGGGCTGTCATACATTGGGCAAACAAAGAGGAGCGTTGGTATCCGGGTAAAAGAACACATTGCTGACAGACGCTCGACCAAGTCCGCGGTTTGTGAACATGCCCAGGACAAACCCAACCACTACATTCGGTTCGACAAGCCACATATCCTCGCTAGACAGAACCGGTTTATACCAAGAATGTTACGCGAGGCTATTGAGATCAAAAAGTACCCAAATTTCAATAGAGATGATGGTTGGCAAGTACCACCTGCTTGGGATCCTGTGATCAAATTAATTAAATCCCAAGGCCAACACAAATCTCTGGACACTGTGAGCGAATACTGCGTGAATAGGGAACGTTATGATTAATATAAAAAAAAATTCTGACGGTAGACCAAATAATTTCATAATAACTTATGTGACAAATAAAATCAATTAGTCACCCCGTGACCACGATCACTGCAAAGTGTTTGAAACGTCGGGATAAAATAATGAAAAATATACGCGATTTAAACCGTTTAAAGTTGTTTAATTACTATGTACAACAATCGCGAAAACCTAAGACAACATTATGAAGTAACTTTGTATATATTGATTTTAAGGATGTCCTCTAAACTTGTCTTTGATTTTGAAAATGGTGCGTGTGCTTTTTGAGTTTGAATCTTTTGATAAATTGAATATTTTAATAATTTGAAGAAACCCGTAATTATTGTAAAAGTGTTGTGTTGGATGGTGATGAACACCAGTTTGATGTGATCATGGTCGTATTGCGACCTGCAAAGAAACATTATCACGCATGAGTACAAGATTAGCTACTGGCCCGTTTAAGCTAGGTACCCAAAGCTTGAGGGTGCAAGTAGTGGAAGAACGAGTAATTTTATATAAGTTACGTGTCTTTGTTTTTAGCTCCGTGTATCGGGGACATTTAGGTTCTTAAATAGACTGCCTAGGTAGGAGACTCTGCTATTTATCATACCTAGCTAGGCAAATCTAGAATCTTAACACTTAGGTTATGTTTTTTTTGTGTAGTGAGATGCAACAGCGCATCAATATTGTCCTTCTCCCGATGATGAGTTGAAAGGGTCTAATGGCATCACCACTGCGTGCTTCCGTGCTTCGGAGGGCACGTTAAGCCGTCAGTGCTAGTTGTTATCTTAGGATAAAAGTCGTTATACCCACCTCGCTAGGTACCTACTAGAAAATTCGTCGCCAAGCGCCTAGCGGTTCGCCCCGGCAGCTTTCCTCAAGGGTCAGTTTCCATTCCAGTTTATACTTGCTTACTAACTTCCATTACATCATCACTTAACATTCGGTGAGATTGTGATATAAGGTTAGCTATAAAAAATACAGCGTTTTAAGTCTATAAAGACAGTATTGATTTCACACGACTGCAGGATTTACACGAAGGCAGAATATCCAATACCCACCTAGACGTTCTGCCTTGCTAAAGAGGCATGCCACTTTTTCTATACGGATTCCTATTTATTCTAAATTTAAAGAAGCATCCCAGGAAATGTGATCCATTTTATAACACCGTGTTTAATTCAAACCACACCCAAGTATATACTATTGGGTGTAACTGTATATGCTTCGAAACCATCCCAGAAACTCATCCCAAGCCCTACCGCTAAATACGGGCTTCGATTTTAAAAGCCAGGGATAACGTCAAACCGAAGTACGTCAGATAAGGAACGAGTACGCCATCTATCTTCCCGCCAGACGTATGCAAGATACGGGCACCCACATGATATAATCGAAAATCGCTTACCAGAATCCATCTACATATTCCTTCTGACAACGGCTAAAATTGGCTTTTAGATTTTTATTGGGAGTTTTTCGGGCAAGAAATTGAATTGTTATCTCTAGTGGTTGAGCAGGGGCGGGGTGAGAAGGGGGCGTGTTTAGTGGTTGTAAAGAGGTTTATGTCTCGTGTCAGTTTTAATGTAGGTGTGGGGAATTCTAAACTTCTCGCGTCTTCAACTTTATATGCTTACAGTTTATTTTTCTGTGCGATGGGTGGGAATATCTTTTAAGGTATATAAGTGTGGCCAACATACAATATTGTTTCCGCGTTTTATGTAATCTGTTAAGTCAAAACAGACATAATTAATGTTACTCAGTTCTTTGTCCGTCTGTCGGTCCATACGATTGTCACGATACTCTAGCTCGTAAATGGAATATAACATGATCCTGAAATAGACAGTTTGTGTAGAATGTGGACCCAAAATCAAATATGGAATGATATATTCAATTGAAATTATTTTTAAGAAGGGGTCCATAAATATATTTATTAAAAATTTACTATCTTGCAAATAATGTCTAGCTAGTTCACTCGGGGCTAGGATTCTAAAAATACCTTATACATCAAAATCTGTTCTGGCATTTCTAAGCTATGGTGGAATAAAGACACAAAATTATCTATCTATCTATCAAACACGCTGAACTACATGAACCTAAAAAACATACAAAATCTTTACAAATACAAATACAAATAATTTTATTGTTCAAAAAGTGAATATTAAACATACATAGACAAAACTTAAAAATATATATAGTCTTATTAGGTACATATTTACTTATTTAAGTTAGGTTGTACAAATATAAGTATCAATGAAAACATTGCATAAAATGATAGTCAAAGAATATTTTACTATCTACTTACTTACTAGGTATCGATATTGTTTTTTGTCTACATGTCACTCTAGCCCCCACACTAGGATACCCTGTGTTGTGGGTGGACTAGTCTCTTCCTAGCACAGTATTAATTGTTGCAGATTAAGTTTCGAATAAACTGTGGTTGGTTGGTAGATTTACAATTAATTTGGCAAAGAAAGAACAAAGAAGGGTACCTAACTTGTATATATAATATAAAAATATCCACTCAATTATTAGTAAAAACCAAAACAATATCAATTCAAACTAAGAAAAATAGAAAGGCATCCCTAATAATTAGTAATCCCTAATATATATTTCATTATTAAGCAGATAGGTAGGTACATACCAAGTCTTTAGGTACAAAATATCCAAATGAATATTTTACATCATTACGTCGCAATCGTCTTCATCGAGTCACTTTTTAATTTACGAACTTTACACTATGGGCGAACATCAATCATTTGGTAGGTATTATAGTCCTTAGCTCATATTGTTTATTTACAGATTATTCGTTATAGTTTTTGTTTCACAAGCATCTACTGTTTTCTAGAAGATACAAAACAAAATACTGTCTTAGATAAAATGGAGGTAGTAAAAGAATATAAAACATCATCGAAATTGTTAATCTAGTGTGCTGGTGAACACATGCTTGGTTATACATGTGTGCGTGTTACATTCTAGTAAGCATTTTATGATACTAGCTTTCACTCACGAAAGCTCGCCCCTCCATATTTTTGAGGGTAAACGACTACTATCTACCCAAGGTATCAAATTTTACATTTTGTTTTAATCACTACACAGTATAAAAGCTAATCGCTTCCCGCTATCTGTCCCTATGCTTAGATCTTTAAAACTACGCAAAGGATTTTGATGCGGTTTTTTTAGATAGAGTGATTCAAGAGAAAGGATTATAGGCAAGAAGAAGGTTTTTTGTTCTTCACAACAAACTCAGTTATCGGTACTACACATTTTCTATTATGTTTTAAATAAGCTATTGCGCTCGCAGGTCTTATACTTTTTGCGACAAATGTGTGTATATGTAGTGTTTTGTATTAATTACTAATTTTAGACTGATTACTCTAATCAGGTAATAATAATAACTAAATTATAAGAATACTTATGTGATTTAGTTCCCGAACCGAAGGCCCTTGATTTTTATTATGATGTTTACTCATATGTTTGTTTACTAATAATATACAATTTTTACTATCACTCTATATTTTTCAATATAATAAGAAATAGTTTGTACTAAATTCATAAAATTAGTTACATATACGCGTCATAAAGCGAGATCGCCTTTAAAAGCGTATAATTATTTTGGTCAAACCCCTTCCTTTTTTTTATGTGATTGTGTCTGAACAAGCATGACGCTTAACTGATGTTAAGCGGTAACCTCTGCCTATAACAGATGACGTATGTGTCAGGATGACGAACTGCACTGCGCTCGTCATCCTGACACATACAACTGGCTCTCAAGGACTGCTCCCGGAAAACACTGTTAGGTGCTTGGCGACAGATTTTCTACTTGAGGCTGGCTAGCCAGGCGAACATTCGTAAAATGCCCTCCCACCATGCGGTGAAGCTCAAGCTGGCACGGCGACGGGGATCGAACTATGGCCTGCGGCACCGCAGTCCATAGCTATGACCGCTCGGCTATCATTGCGTCTAAATTTCTGGCTACTGTTATATTTTATGAATAAAAAACAGGTCATTGCTAATTCATATTGAACAATATTGAAGTGTTGAGCTGTTTTATATAAAAGCTCAGCGTTTGCCCTCACCCTGACACCGCCTCTGTATTATAAAGGAAAATGTATACCTTTGTCAAAAAGGGACAATAGTACCCTAAATTATGTAGGTTATCGCAATTATGCCTACGGGACTCACTTGACGTTTGAAGGGTTTTGCAGTACTTGGGTTTTAGTTTTAATGGGTTTCACTTTATGAAAAGGGCTAATTGGTTCTGGAGTAATATATTAATTGACATGTAAATACTTTTAACCTTAATTTACATAAAAAAACTTTTTTTTATGTAGTTGTGACTGAACAGGCTCGAGGCCCATCTGATGTTAAGCGGATTAACGTCTGCCTGTAACAGATGCATTTCGTTGACGAATTGAACTGCGCCTGGCACCCTGAGGCGAGGAAGAGTTGTTAAGTCTCATGTGCATCTTGTAATTTTACTGGCTCTCAAAGACTGCTCCGGGAACACACTGTCAGATGCTTGGCGTCAGATTTTCTTCTCGAAGGTGGTAGCTAGCCAGGCTATCATTCGCGAAATACCCTTCTACGATGCTGTGAAGCTCAAGTCGGTGGTGGGGATCGAAGCAAGTACCTGCATCACGGCAGTCCATAGTTATTACCGCTCGACCATCATTGCTTAAATGCTTCTGAAGCGCGTGTATGAGAGCTTGCCTCTTAGATCTTGTTGTTACTTAGATAGTTGACCGCTGTAATAATTTAAATTACAATAAATAAATAAATGAATCATAAAAATTGAAGCGCTGTTAATGCCACAATCACACAATCACAATCCCGTGGGGTGCCGGGTTAGAATTGCACCTCCCTATTTCTTCCAGTGAGGGTGTCGTAAAAGTCGACTAGGGGAAAAGTACTAGAAGGTAGCAGCGCATTCTTAAGAACCATGCCATTTTGCACTGCGATCCCCAAGCCGCCTGCCAAGCGTGGGGATTATGGAAAATACCCCCTACATAGGGGAGGCTGTGTTCAGCAGTGGACGATCCGGCTGATACAGTACAGTTAATGCCACAACTGCATCAGTGCTTCCGTGCTTTGGAAGGTCCCAGTTGTAGTCTTAGGATGGCAGTGGTAATAGCATGGTGGTAGGGCTATTACGAATGCCCGCCAGGCTAGATACAATCTTCAAGTAAAGAATATAACGCTAAGCACCTAAAGGTGTATTTAGGCAGCTATCTTTGAGAGCCAGCAATACTAGGAGAGCCTGAGGAACATCTGCAACTGTCGTTCACTTTCAACCAGGGGGGATAGTGGTCAAAGGCTGGCCTATTAGCAATATAAAAAACTAATGAAACTAAAATCTTTGACTGTAACAGATTTTTGTTTATTTTTTTATGCTTGGTAGGTTAGCCTTTGACCACTATCTAACCTGATGGTAAGTGATGATGTGGTCGAAGAAGTTGTTCAGGCTCGCCTTGAATTGCTGGCTCTCAAGGATAGCTGCCGAAACACAACTTTAGACGACTGCCATCCTAAGACAACAACCGGGACCGACGGCTTAACGTGCCCTCCGAAGCACCCCTAAGAAGATAATGACTTGGTCACCCATCCAAGTCATTATCGATGCGGACGTTGCTTAACTTGGCTGATCGGTTACATCGGAACAGCAAAGCATACTTCGCTACGAGCGCTTCAAAAAACAAATTTAACAAATTGATATGAGAGGAAAAATTTAAGCTATGTGCGGGATTCAAACCCGCATCCATCCACCCCTTTAGCCGGGGTATACTTATAGCTAACATGGCAATGAGTCATAACGCAGCTGTGCACTCGCCCTGATGGTGAGCATCTGATATCCTCGAAACCCGGGTCGACGTATTCGATCCCCAACGTGAGTGTTTTTGCCGGTTTAATTTATAATATTTAAATGAGTCATAACTTAATTTTTTCCTATCGTATTGGGATGGAGCAACATCTATAGTTTAACATACGTTGTACTACAAACAAGACTAAGTAACTTAACTGTTATGGCAGCTATCCTTGAGAGCCATGATCTTCATTACATCTTCGACTTGCAGTATTATTTGACATCAGGTGAGATAGTAGTCAAAGGTATGGCCTATAAGTAACGAAAAAGTTAATGATTTTACTATAGAAGCTAAAAACTTTGACTATGACAGATTTTTGTTTGGAGACCCGTTGGGGCCAGGAAGGTGTTACTTTGGAATTATGCCTTCCTTGACAGTTTTAACAGCTTTATTGTAAAAGTGTATAGTTTATGACATTAATATTCAAAAGATACACCACATTAAATAAAGGACGTACAGATAGGAATTTTTTTATGTTGTTGTGACGGTTCAAGCTCAAGGCTCACCTGATATTAAGCGGATTCACCTCTGCCTATAACAGATGCATTTCGTTACAAGTCACGAATTGTGCCTGTCACCTTGAGACATAGGTAGTTATTAAATCTCATGAGCCTATAATTTCACTGGCTCTCAAGGACTGCTGCCGGAACATACCGTTAGGTGCTTGGCGGCAGATTTTCTACTTGAAGGTGGTTGCTAGCCAGGTGGGCTTTCGAAAAATGCCCTTCCACCATACGGTGAAGCTCGTGTGGTGGATTCGAACCCGCGCCGTCCACCCCTATAGCCAGGGTATGTTCTGACCGCTAAGCCAACAAGATATATGACTCATAACTCAAATTTTTCCTTTCTTTCTTAACCATGGTATGGGGATGGACCGATATCTATAGTTCAACCTAAGTACGTTGTACAAACAAGACAAATTTTTGCAATTAGCTTTAAACCTGATAATAATGACGCACATATTAACCATTTTTTTGAAGCGCTCGTAGCGAAGTTTGCTTAGCCATTCTGAATCGATCAGCAAAGTTAAGCAACGTCCGCCGCGGTCATTACTTGGATGGGTGACCGCTGGTGACATTACTACTGAGCGCTTCCGTGCTTCGGAGGGCACGTTAAGCCGTCGGTCCCGGTTGTTGTCTTAGGACGGCAGTCGTTACAGCATGGTGGTAGGGCACTTTGCTAATGCCCGCCTGGCTAGCTACCACCCTCAAGTTGAAAATCTGTCGCCAAGCACCTAACGGTGTGTTCCGGGAGCTGTCCTTGAGAGCCAGTAATTCTAGGTTAGCCTGTACAACATCTTCGACCGCATCATCACTTACCATCAGGTGAGATAGTGGTCAAAGGCTAACCTATAAGGCATAAAAAAAAAAAAAAAACCTTTTTTATTTTTTCAATGACGCATGCCCCATGGGTTACACGTGGGTTGTAATTTTCTAATACATATTTTGATTTTAATGGCATCATGTTTTTTCATAAACTTAACCATGATCGCCGAACCAAGCTAATATAGTAGCTGTGGTATTGTATATAGTTCGTAGTATTTTGTTCAAAAAGGCATTATTTTTTTCTTTCATTCAAATTGTTGTTCTTTTTGTACATAACCTCATATAAAAGAAGCATATTTCTTCACAATACCTTCTTCTTAGATTTTCCTCATTGCTAGGCACTGAAATTAACGATTTGTAAGCGTGCTCGGAATACGTTTATTATGATGGCAATATATCTGCCCAGTAGTTACTGATAATTAAAATAATAAAGAAGGGAGATAGGGAGACCAATGATTTGTGGTAAGTAACCGGTGGGGAGACATTTTCCCCGAATTGAAAGCATTCGGCGAGAATATAGTAGGTATCAATTTGAATTAAAATTCAGAATGTTGGCTAGCAACTAGCTAGCAACCACCCTCAAGTAGAAACTCTGTCGCCAAGCACCTTAAGGTATGTTCCCGCAGCAGTCATTGAGAGCCAGTGAAATTACAGGCACATGAGACTTAACAACTATGTGACAAGGTGACTGGCGCAATGCAATTCGTGAGTAGTGACGAAATGGATCTGTTATAGGCAGAGGTTAGTCCGGTTAATATCAGGTGGGCTTCGAGCTTGTTCAGTCACAATAACATAAAAAAATTAAAGAGCATTACGCAAACCATTATTAATTTTAAAATTCTTGTTTGCAATGAAGGTGGATGGACACGAGTTCGAATCCCGCACATGACTATAATTTTTTTCTCTGGTAAATTTGTGATTTTGTTATTACATTGCAAACGTAACAATATTGAAATCATAAGGTTGCGCCATTATTTACAAGTGTTTCGTACCGAAACAGACTTTGCTCTTTATTGTACTTGTTCTAAATTTAAATATCGCGCTCAATCATTCGCAGTGATCTTCACATGACCACACGTCGAAAAGCATTGTTTTTGTGAGGTTGGTAATGCACTTTGGCACCAGCCACCTTGTCTTTGCACTTCGGCTGGCAATAGCGCGACCCGACACGCGAACTCGAGCGCGTGCGTTTATGTGAAACCGTCACGCCCTCCATCTACCTTCGGACCCTTCGCATTTCCTGTACCATATTTTTTTTTAAATGTACTTATTTGCAAAATCTTTAAGAATACGATAACTCTTCATTTGGTGTCGTGATAAATATTAATATATTGAATTCAACATTTTAACTAATCCCTTCTTTTTATTATTCAACTGTTTCGTATTATTGTTTTTCTTTTGTTGTTTTTTGTTAACTTATTCGTTGAGCAGGATTTAATGAAAAAAATACGTTATTAGAATTTCCATAGATCTCTTTCATGTTGTTATGACTGTTGCAAATGGCAATGCCCTGCGAAGGTTCACGATATATTATGCAAGCCACGTACGAACCTCGAACGCTGATGAACTCGCTTTGAATTAATATTAAGATGCAGTGGTTTTGTTCTAGAAACATTTTCCATTTTGTAACATATAATTTTACTCCTAGAATCTTTTGAGTTACTGGTCACATAAATAAACCACTCAATTGTTGTAAAATTACTAAGCCTTATTAAAATCGGTTGATGTGTTGGCTCATTTTCAAAAAGAGAACGTTGTTGAACTCGCTTTGAATTAATATTAAGATGCATTTTGTTACAGAAACATTTTCCATTTTGTAACCATATATTAGTCTTTTGAGTTACTAGTCTAATAAATAAACAACTTATTTTTTTATAAAATTACTTAGCCCTATAAAAATCGTTCGATGTGTTGGCTCATTTTCAAAAAGATAATGTTCTTGAACTCGCTCTGAATTAACATTAAGACGCATGGGTTTTGTTCTAGAAATTTTTTCCATTCTGTAAGCATTTATGAGACATAGAATCTTTTAAGTTATTGGTCACATATATAAACAACTCTATTTTTATACAATAACCAAGCCTTATAAAAATCGTTTGATGTGTTGGTTCAGTTTCAAAAAGAGAATGTTATCGAACTCGCTTTGAATTAATATTAAGATGCATGGGTTATGTTCTAGAAAAAAAAATCCATTCTGTAAGCATTTTTAGTCATAGAACCTTTTGAGTTACCTGTCACATAAATAAACAACTAAATTTTTATCATATTACTAAGCCTTATAAAAATCGTTTCATGTGCTGGGTCATTTTCAATAAGATGATGTACTCAAGTCGACCTCCTTATTTTTTGTTTACTTATAATAAAACAAATACCTTAAAATCTTATATAACCTTCTACAAGGTTATACGTAGTCAACGTATAACTTTTCAGAAGCTATAATATTTTAATGTAATTTTTTTTTTATAAAGTTGTCGTCAAATTTGTACCATTAAAATTTAATTATATTTAGTGTCCGTTTCAGAATGTTCTTATAAAGTTTCGGGTTGCTATGCAACACTGATGGTAAGTGATGATGTGGTCGAAGATGTTGTTCAGGCTAATCTTGAATTACTGGCTCTCAACTGATATCTTTAACTATGATCCCCAAGCGTGGGGATTATGACCAAACCCCTTTGGGATGGGGATAGGCTGTGTTCAGGAGTGGACAATCCGGTTGAAACAATATACGAGAGGTTCGATCTTCAAATGAAAAGTTTCCATTTTTATTTGAACTTGTTTACCATCTTAATGGTTCAACTATCATTAAGTCAAGATTGTGCTCAAAAGTTTGGTATCTGCTATTATTACATATAGTAATAATAATATTCTTGTCACAGAATGCAACTTCTGCTAATCAGATACAGCTGTTTTTACTTATTATTTCTTGTTGTTTTTACATAGACCAACGCCCTGAATAAGTCCAGGTACAATATGCAAGTCGCGTACCAACCTCGAGTGCTGGTGAGCTCGTATTGGAACGCAGTGTATTCATGCTAATTGTCAATGGCGTTAATCTAAATAACCTTCGCTGATAATCAGGGCCTTTTTGAAGAAAACGCAACAATTTTATAGGAAAAAAACATCCTTGAAAATCAATATTTGAAAAATATAATATCTTCGTATATGAGAAAGTGCTTTAATTTTGAACAGAATACGGTTCAATATTATCCAATTTACTAAAGAAAGTAGAAAATGCAAAAGCAACCAGCTGATAACAAAAGAGGACTTTCAATTAAAAAGAAGGCCTGTAACACTGTGTTTCGCCATTTTTATCATATGGATAGGAGTCATGGTCTACAAACAAGTACACAGAGAAAACTCCATTTGAAAAAAGCCGGTGAAAAGAAGCATTAAAAGAGACATTAAAATACTAAATTAACAGATTTCTTAGAAAACAACACCAATAAAAATAGCAAAAGACGGAAAATTGCTGCGTAGTATAGAAGACAAGTGGAGAAAAATACTGACAAATTCATATTTTTCATTAATACTAACAAAATAGTACCCAAGAGAAGGCAAAAGAACAAGAGAGAGTAAAACTATAGAAGATGAGAAGATGTAATTAATATGCTAGCGGGACCACACTGAATGAAAAAAACTAGAGTCGGACTTTGTCAATTATTCATTTGACTTATGAAATATAAAAAAACTATTTATGGAAATATCAAAAATGATCAGACTAAATGCTTTAATGATTTTACGTTTGCTTATTTTCAGAGAACAAAATGTTCCCCTTGAGCGGGAGTCGGACCCACGTCCCCCGGCTTTACGCACTGGGTGCCTTAACCGCTAGGCTATTACGACAGACTGGATAAGATGCACATTTAGTGCTTCAGTTTTATTAACCATTAAAGAGATGGCTACCAACCAGACTACTGGACTTAATCTGACCTAATGGAGCGCTTTTTCAAAAACATTTAAGATAAATAATTATAATGTTCTACTATATTGTCCTGGCACCTCTTACACTAACCTACCGTATATTTTACCACTAAACTTTTATCTATTGCCTACCATTGGAAACAGATCCACTATATAAAAGTAATATAACTTGCAATATAATCCAAAACTGAGAGGTTTGGACGTGACGCTAAACACAAGCCACCAACAAAGCAGACAACTAAAAACCTGAGCAAAAAGTCTCCTGTTTCGCTTTGCAGCCGGGTATTCAGAATATATATTAAACTTAGCTGAACTAGTATGATAAGCATAATTGAAATTCCCAGACAGTCTAATGATTTGTCTAAGTGTTTTGAGGACTTAGTTATATTCACAGTTAGGAGTACTTACTAAATACCAATAGACAATCGAAGGGGTATTATTGCTGGTTTTAGAACCTGGAATCTCCTATTTACTACCTACCTTAATAAGATGTCAAATAGTTAAAGAAGTTATGCGCTAAATGAACCTCATGCCAATAATTATTGTCATCTAATTAAGAGGCTGTTATAGTAAACACGTGTAGCGTCACATTATGCACGACTTGCAACTCGTAGAAATGATGAAATAGCGAGAAGCAATGTCTGTCGAGGGGCGCTCGTCTGTCGTCACCCGGAAGCCAAATTCAAAATCATTTTTTTTTTTTTTTTTTTATGCCTGATAGGTTAGCCTTTGACCACTATCTCACCTGATGGTAAGTGATGATGTGGTCGAGGATGTTGTTCAGACTAACCTAGAGTTACTGGCTCTCAAGGACAGCTGCCGGAACACACCGTTAGGTGCTTGGCGACAGATTTTCAACTTGAGGGTGGTAGCTAGCCAGGCGGGCATTTGCAAAGTGCCCTACCACCATGCTGTAACGACTGCTATCCTAAGACAACAACCGGGACCGACGGCTTAACGTGCCCTCCGAAGCACGGAAGCGCTCAGTAGTAATGCCCAACCAGCGGTCACCCATCCAAGTCATGACCGCGGCGGACGTTGCTTAACTTTGCTGATCGATTCAGAATGGCTAAGCAAACTTGGCTACGAGCGCTTCAAAATTATCATTTATTCAATTTAGGCGTCTACGACGCTCTTATGAAGATCCATTACATATTTTAATATCGAAATATTCTACACTAGCTTTCCGGGCGCGGCTCCGCCCGCGCGTATGTCGGTTATCGCGCGAAAACATTAACCTCTTTTTGCGCAGTCGGATAAAAACTATCCTATGTTTTTTCCCGGGTCTCAAACTATCTCCATACCAAATTTCATTCAAATCGGTCCAGTAGTTTTGGCGTGAAAGCGTAACAGACAGACAGACAGAGTTACTTTCGCATTTATAATATTAGTACTGATTGTACTGCCACGTTCAGCAAAAATATTTATAGAGCCACTGCGAGATGAACGGGCAAGAAAATCGGGGCCATTCTTTTAAACGTCTTCTGACAATATGTAATATATACAATATAATACAATATTTGTTTAAATTACGAAGGTGACAGGTGGTAGCTTGGCAGAGGCGGAATTTTCCAAGCATTTTTATCGTTTAAGTAATCACAAACTGAGTAGTAGGATTTATTAATCAACATATTTTTCCCGTGCAACTTGAATTTTCCTTCTGTAAGCATTGCAATATGATTGGGAACTTTATTATAAAACCGCACACAATTACCTAAAGAGGAACTTTTATTTGTCTTTGCTAGTCTAAAAATTGGTACAGCGATTTTATATTTGGTCCTAGTTACACATTTTTTCCGAACATAAATAATATTTTCAAATATATACAGACTCAGTAAAGTTAATATATCAATTTCTTTAATAAGGTCCCTTAGAGATTCCCTAGGATCCATTTCATATATGGCTCTAATTTGCACGCTTTTGAAAGATAAATAAGCAAAAACACTACAAATTAGCCTTATTTTCTATTTAAAACAATTATTAAAATATGGAGAAAACATTACGATATGTACTTAATAGTGTTGCCACAGTGCAAAAAAAAAGTACTGTTTGATATCCGTATCTTAAATAACTACCTACTCTTTGTTTATTCAGCAATAAGGTTGTCTGGAAGAGATTACTTTCTGTAATAAGGCCACCCATTCTAACACTATCTTCATAAATTTTAATTTTACTTCTTATTAATTGTCTTGTGTGGTGTAACAATAAAGTATTATCTATCTTTATAATAAGCAAAGAGTAAGTAGTTATTTTGTGATTAATTAATTTGAACCGAAATAAACGTTTCAATCGTTTTACAGCATTTGATTGTGGTAGAATGAGTGATAGAAGATATAGAACTTAGAAGTTAAACTCGTATTACTTCACCGTGGGCATTTCATTAAATGTTTAACCAGGTCTTTAAATACACTATACCGCCACCATACTCATCAAAATGATATACTTGTAAGGCATAAATACATATAACATAGCTGAATTGCACCAGATTTGACTGCAGTAACATCTGTCCAAATTCAACCTTATCCCAACGGAATATTTGAGTTCACCAAATGGAAGATTTGACGTTTACCAGAGATGTCGCAACTAAGCCATACTTGAAATTTTAGAGTTAGAGTCTCAGTTAAAATTTTGAGCAGTATTCGAATGAATAGTCAAGCTTTAATATGTTTTATTTTTAAATACTATTTCAATTACTTATACACCATATATCAGAGATTCACAACACTTTCACCTCCATCATGAATTGAATCTGCATCTTCCGGTTACATCCTCTTCTTATCTACGGGAATACGCCCAAAACTATTTGCCCCCAAGACGATAGAAAGCGAAAAAAAACCGGTTGAATACCAATAAGTCATCCTTACATAAAATACACTTAGTTTCCATAATAATCATCATAATCACATCAACCGGAAAGTTCACGGTTGAACAAGGAATCTATCTCCCTCTGTGCAGATAATCTCCACGCTTGGCAGACGTCTTGGAAATCGCAGAAGAAGTTGTCAGCTCTTCAAAAAACTCTATTTCCCACATTCTGGTATTTTTCCCTTAGTCGCCTCCTATGACTCCCACGGGAAGAACCATTTCTTCCCTTGGGTGACATTCTAACCCGACAATCACGGAGTTATTGCATAATTAGCTAAAATACTTGTATCTAGATAAGTTATGATTTCAGAAAACCAGTTGGTGCAAGCCTGCTCTATTCAAAAATAGTACAAACAGTCCACAATAAATTCCATGCCATTTAAACACCAACATTTTTAGCATCTAATCAAATTTTCAACTAAACAATGTAAAAACTAAAAACCACAAACAAAACGAAATAGTAAGAATAAATGGCTAAGTCCACTGCAAAGTCCGCTTATACACAACTTTCATTGTAAAAGCAAAAAGCGTCGGCTACGTTAAAATAACAACTACCTCACTAACATATGTACCGGCTTCCGAAGGCTTTCTTTTAGGTACGCGGCTATGCTCATAAAAAGTCATGACAAGTGTGTTCCGATTTAAATACAAAGTGTTCCATCACTTGAGTCATTTTTGACTCATGGCACACCCCGGGATATTGGATCTTGGAGTATATATATTTCCAGCCTATCAATCCTTGGAACATCCACACGTAGAAAAAGAAAAAACAAACTTCGCAGAGAAAAATATCATATTTATAAAAGGATTCATTTTGCGTTCTATATATATTGAAATATTTTATAAAGTAAATATGTGCTTTCCAAAAAAGAAAGCTGATTGCAATTAGAAACTATAAAAGCTGACAAAACTATAACCGATAAACCTAGCATACAGTTCTGAAATTTTTTAAAGGTTTTAGTAATTAGTTCATAAAATAACTTAAGTAAGTTATTTTTACAGCCGGATCGTCCACCGCTGAACACAGCCACCTATTAAGGGGGTATTGGTCATAATTTCCACGCTTGGCAGACGTCTTGGGGGGCGTAGTGTAAGTTGGCAGTTCTTTAGAAGGCGCTGCTGCTCAACTTCCATTATTTTTTTCTTAGTCGCCTCTTCCAACACTCACGGGATGATATGGGGAAGTGCAATTCTAATCCGATACCCCAGGGGCATAAAATTACTGCGTTCGATTTCTACATAACTTGTATAGTAATTGATTATGTTCTTGCAAGGTTGATTCGTACCTACTTCTTTTTACAGCTATGAATTAATAAGACGGACCAGCCACTCGCACGATAGTAAGTCTACATGACTTACTATCGTGCAAGTGACTGGTTTAATCTATCATTAATTTTAATAATTATAATCTCAATTACAGTTGCAGTATCACCCTTTTCGTTCTGCTTGAAATTACACTGTGCTCGTCACTCCGAGACGTCCGTCTTTAGCCTCGTCCTTCACGCCTAAACATCGTATGCTACATATGCTTGCTTAGAAGCTGAATATTTGACACTGTGTTGACACCCGTCAAGGCGGACTCTTGATATTAAATCCATGCACACATGCATTAAATCACGCCTCTTTACCGTAAGGGTGGGCAGAGATCACAGATTTCTACTTGCTAGGATCCTTATATACCTCATTCGCTTTTATTATTACATTATTTTCATGTTTGACTGGTTGGACTTTTGACTGGGGGAACCGATTTAGAAAATTCTTTTTTTAATTTGAAAGCTGATGGTTATCGTTTGATCTCATTTAAATTTCATCAAAATCGGTGAAGCCGTTTTTGAGTTTTACTCCAAATACTTACTTATCTTGATGATGTAGTCGTTGACAATGAATGACAATCAATCCCGTAAGTAGCCAGGGTCACTAAAAAGAGTGAAAAAAATGTTAACCAAAAAATGGAACTGACTTCAACAATCAAAAGTGTGAAATAACTTGTCGAAGTCGATACGATGCGCATAATATTGTGATAAAAGGAACTTTTGAACTATCATGGTACCAACTTCAACAAGTTATTTCACACTTGAGTGATGAAGTCGGTTCCATTTTTTGGCAATTTTTTTTTTCAGAACGTGTTTAATCTGATTTCGTTAACGTAATGCTTAACGTTCACCTAGATATTCCCCTTCTAAAACTTCTGTTCACTTCTCTCTTAAATTAATCCAAAATATAAAACAATAGCAAGATTTCACTTATAAAAAAATATGTCTACGCAAAATGAACTGTGATGGATCCCCAAAAAACAAGCCACAAAAAGTTTGTTACCGTCTTTCAAAGCCGAGCAAGTTTTTTCATAGTCATAGCAGCGTGGCTCACGAAAATGTTCAGTTTTTTATAACTTTTGGCGTATACGGTTTTATCACTTGCATGGGGCGTCGAAATACTTTTAAACAATCTTGAAAAATTATTGTACATAGATAAGGGTGCTTCGTTGGTGTGTAAAAGCGCTGTTTCTGGTCTAGGTATTTGGTTCGATCCTGGATAGGGCACGTTATTGGGTTACACAGAAAATCAGACTTTACGATGGTACCCAAAACTGTTTCATGTCATATTCGCTATGCAGGCAATAGAAAATAAAATCACCTCTTACAAACACAAAAAATATTTTCTAATTTTACTATTAAATTGCTTTCTGCGAAATCGAGATGAATCACAAAAAGAATTCTAACTACATACATAGGCCCATGTAATGGCGATTCATACCATTAAAATTGAAAGAATAAGAGACTACAATATTTTATACTAAAGCACGTAACAGCCAAGTTTTTTTTTTTTATAGCTAATACCGGCCTTTGACCATTATCTCACCTGATGGTAAGTGATGATGTGGGAACCTAGAATTACTGGCTCTCAAGGACAGCTGCCGGAACACACCGTTAAGTGCTTGGTGACAGATTTTCTACTAGAGGGTGGTAGCTAGCCAGGTGGGCATTCGCAAAATACCCTACCACCATGCTGTAACGACTGACAACAACCGGAACCGACGGCTTAACGTGCCCTCCGAAGCACGGAAGCGCTCAGTAGTAATGTCACCAGTGGTCACCCATCCAACTCCTGACCGCGGCGGACGTTGCTTAACTTGGCTGATCAATTAAAAACGGCTAAGCAAACTTTGCTACGAGCGCTTCGAAAGTATTTATGTTGATAATCTTGTCTGTTATAAAAGTCCATCTCGTTACTCCATACCTTACAAAACACGTACGTATGGAGAAGATAAAAAATAAGCCGGCAGCTGAAACAAGTCGTATAAAATAAATATTACATACGGGATTAAGGAAAGTATATACAAATGGTGCATTCCATAAAAAGGTAGTTTCGTTATATTTTAAATACGAAGTTTTCAATCTCGCTAGAATTTTCAATGCTCGTTCTTGACCATACGAGTCAAGACTATGCATTCAAAATTCTTGTATGCCAGTTCTTCATATAGTGTTTGCTTCTGGTTTGCCAGTTCTTCGTTTTACTGTTTATTTAATCTCAAAATATTTTTTTTTAACGTGCGCGAGTCCAACTCGCACTTGGCCAATTTTTTGTATTTGTTGTTTCTACCCTTTGGGTGCGGAACCCTAAAAAGAACTAATTTTCTTATTATTTTGAAAATATAAAATGTTACCGAAAACTGGCAAATCAGAAGTATAGATATTCGGGTCGAATATATAGACGCAAAATTTCAATATTTGGTATTTAAAATATGACAAAACTACGTTTGTATGCATAGCACTATGAATTCTGTTGCTTCAACGATAAACAGACCGCTTTATGTAGTAAAATCCAGTATAATAAAAATATATTTCTCTTCAAGGCGTTTATCAGAAGATCTCTTCAGACTTCAACTTAAAAATAACAAAACACAATCGCTATGCAATGAGAAAAGTCATTCAACTCAATAAAACACATTCCGTAAAATGCAATTCCATCTGTACATGCAGTGGCATTGTTTCAAGCATTACATAATAATATGACAACAACTGGCTCCGGAGCGACTTAAGTGGCTCTCCTCGAGCGAAAAGGAGCGAGTAGAGCGTAACGAGCAGGGGGAGCGAGCGGGTCGTGATCGCGAATACCAATATTCTAAGTGCACATCGCGTGGTTTGTCAAAATAGGTTTACTGTTAGACGTACCTACTTTTGTCGTTATGGCGTTATAGGATCACACGCTACGTGAGAACGAAGCTACACATAACTTTAGTATTTCGGTCCCTATAGGTATAAACTATTATTCCAAAGCATCTCTGGTATCCTATTTTTATGATATAACCGTCTTAGCGTCTTCATAGAAAATTGTACATAGTTGGAGTAATACATTATCACAAATGCTTCTGTGTTAAAGATTTTTTATTATTTTACGATATTGAATCTGTTGGATCGTGAAAGTTTTTTTAATAGGCAATGCAATTTGCAGTGAATATATGAAAGCCGTTCAGCTTGGGTGCAAACTTAATGGAAGAATGGTTCTTCTAGTTAGAGGTTTTTGAAGCGCTCGTAGTGTAGTTTGCTTAGCCGGTCCTAACCGATCAGCCAAGTTAAGCAACGTCCGCCGCGGTCATGACTTGGATGGATAGCTATTAGTGACATTACTACTGAGCACTTCCCTGCTGCGGAGGGCATGGTAAGCCGTCGGCCCCGGTTGTTCTCTTAGAGTGGAAGTCGTTACAAGATGGTGATAGGACATTGTACGAAGCCTGCCCTACCACCATGCTATAAGGACTTTCATCCAAAGACAACAACCGGTACCAACGGCTTAACGTGCCCTCCGAAGCACGGAAGCGCTCAGTAGTGATGTGATTGCAGGTGTTACCCATCCAACTCATGACTGCGCCGGACGTTGCTTAACTTTGCTGAGCGGTTCAGAACGGCTAAGCAAAGTTCGCTACGAGCGCTTCAAAAATTCTGGGTAAGCCGAACGAAAAACATGTTCGACCACATTATCACTTACCATCAGATAAGATAGTGGTCCAAGACTAACCTATCAGCTATTTACAAAAAATACAAATCTCCATTCTAATCGTGACTTACGCTTGTCTCAGTAAGTAATATTTGTATTTTACTGCTGAACAACCAATAGTAAAAACATTATATCAATCTTAGAAAGACTCTTAAAGCCGTTAAATCAGTGTTACCTCGGAATTAATAGAGCAAGTTGCTATGGGATTATGTAGTACATCTGATTAATCTTACATTTTTTATATTTATTTCTAACCTAACCAGCTGAGGTCAATCTTTATACCACGATTTATTAACACGAACCAATGAGGTTAAGCTCACATAAAAAATATTAAGTTATTAATAATTTTCTTATTATCAACTTTAGAGCATTGAAAAGATGCACACATGCACACATGCAACGTGAGTGTAATATGCTAATATTGCAAACGTTGCCTCTTACACTCTGTTACACACTTCATTAGTGTAACCTTTGATATAGGTACCTAAATATGTAATTCAAACGGAGAATAATTAACAGTGATCACATAAAAGTAGTACTTTAATTTACATTTCCCAGTAGACAGTCAAGAACACGAAAATGAAAGAAATAAGGGCGCACATATATAATTATAAACCTCTATAGTTTACGTGCGCCATCATAGCAGGTAGGTAACATACCTACATAAGACCCACATTCACATAATTAAGATACTTGCAATACAGGTGTATTTAAAAGACAACTTTGCGATTTCATTCCATCGAGAAAATAGAATAGAAACGTGTTTAAGAATCAACTTCACAACTAATAAAAATTTCTAAACAACTTAACAAGCTAATATAGCTAATAAGAATTATTATATTAGCATTATAGCAGAGCAAATATATTTCGTTAAAAATCTGTTCAAGTAAAGCTATTCAGCACTTGTCATATACATTTTGTAAGCTAGGTAGGTCATGGTTTAAAATATAGAGCACGTTAAATGTTCGACAGAAATGCTTAATAAGTAATATTTCGTTTTCTTATACGCAACCCTGTTGCTGCTGATCAAACCCAACCTCAAAATAATGTATTTCAAGATTCGCATCCCCGCTTCGCTATTATTCGATTGACAAAACGTTAAACTTCGCGGAGCTCTCATAAAACTAGTCAAAGTAACTGAATAATTACATTTACACCGACAGGAAAAGCGGTGTATAGCTTCTGACTTTCTTGAATCTAATTTATTTTGAAAGTTCTCGTATGAGACTTTAATGTCTTATTAACGGCTGTTCTCACGCGTATTGTCGACCTAGGTCTCAGGCATATTCGATATGCTGCATCAGGTGAGGTCACGTTCTAAATCGCGCTGATGACATGACGACTGTACTTTGTTTTGGTACCAAACAGCGAATCGAATACACACTCGCTAATCACCGTACTTAACGGCTAAACTGTTTTTAATCAACTTTTTTTTGTTTTCTAGCTACCGTGACTGTTAAGCCGAGTATAATGAACCTATTTTTTTTACAAGACTGGTATCTGGAATAATAAGCTAGATAGCTGAGATGCTATCTCCACTTTTTAAGTATTTTTCCAAGGAAGTGCTTAGTGATTTCCACGAACGGAAAAAGTACCTATCAACGGCAAGTAAGCAGCTTTTACGCACGAGTCACGACGTGCGTCAAGACTTGCCATTTAAGAGTCCCATTACAAAAGAAAAAATAATACAATTTATTAATACCAAGTTCGTTTCCCTGGGTAGATTAGCGTATGGCTTAAGTTACAAGATTTTGACATGTGTAGGCGTGAATACTTATAAACTATTGAACTTTTTGACATTTTTTTGAGGGGGAAGATGTGTATCTTTATTTTTCTGTAAACGTCCGCGTTGTTCGTTAAACAAGTTTCGTTATATTATAACACAAAGGATAATACCGGAACAGATTAGCGAACTTTTCGGCTTAGATTTGCTTAGCCTAGAGGCTTGTCACCCACCTAATATTTACCCTCCTAGGAAAGGCGATTATTGGTAGTACCACTTATTATTTGGTTTATAAAAGTTTTATTTCTAACATGATTCGCATTTGATTATGATTTCAAGTTTTCTTTACGACCAATAAATTAAACAAATCTCTTAGGGCATGTTAAAAAAAATGCATTTTACGTAAACCAAGACTTGTTAAATAGCGTAGTAAATTTGAATAAAACAAATGAAATATTTTATTCAAGATAATTATAAAGATCACATTTTTGCTTTTTATATCAGGCAAAGAGTATCTCATTTTTTCACACAACTTCACTCAGAAGTAATATCGGCTATGATATGTAGGTAATCTCTTTATTTACTTAAAATACAATATAAAAACAATAGATGGAGAAGTTTGCTTTAAGTGAGTCCATTGGACACTCTTCTCGCTCACAGCGATGTCTTCTAGACATCTATAATTTAATATTATAATGCTATAACTTGAGTAGTTCCATAGAACAAGGACATTTTTTTTTTATTTTGGCCGATAACGGTTCTATACAAAATTTTTATTAGTCTGACGATGATTTCAAGCCCGCTTTCTCGCAAAACTTAATCCAAATCTCTACAGGGACGCAGCTCACGACGCACTAAAGCTACACGTCACCACCCTAATGGAAAACATCATGAGTCCTGACATCGGCTCCCGTGAGGACCAAGACTTGTTATCCGCAGTATTACGTAATAAAACAACAAAATGGATGCCATTCGATATGGGTATAAATAGCTTGTACTTAATATGTAGCTAATGTAGTGTGAAATTAGAATTTTGTTCTCTGGAATTGTGTTTATTTAATAGGTGTTGCGATGCTTCGCTTTGTTGGAATGTATCGTATTTATATTATTTACTGTGTGAAGCAACATAAAGCCTGAGTTTTTGTATGTTTTTCTGGGGGGATAACTTTATAACGCCTGCGCTGATCAGAAATCTATTATATTGGAATATAGACTGCCACAATATGAAACCAGCTTCCAGGTCAAGTATTTCTGAACAGATATGACTTAAGAGCTTTCAAGTAGAGAGCATATTCCCTACTGAAGGGCCGTCAACGCATCCTCAAGACGTCTGGTTTTGTGGATGTTCGTGGGCGACGGTGTTCACTTACCATCAGGTGAGCCGCCTGATCGTTTGCCTTTCTGACCCATAAAAATAAATTGATAGTAAAAAAACGTATTTGTATACGAATAAAATATTGGGCTCATGAACTTCTAACCCATAAAAATATATTTTAATAGATCTGTACAACTAATTTGAATATGGACAAAATATTGGGCTCGAACTGAAATCAGTGTCGAAGTTTTCACTGACAAACATAATAACAAGTAAGATATAAATTTTGAATGGTTGCAGGGCACTTTATGAATGCCCGCCTGGTTAGCTACCACCCTCAAGTTGAAAATCTGTCCTAACAGCACCTAACGGTGTGTATACCTAAAGCTGTCCTTGAGAGCCAGTATTTCTAGGTTATCCTGAACAACATCTTCGACCACATCATCACTTAATATCAGGTGAGATAGTGGTCAAAGGCTAACCTATCAAGCATAAAAAAAATCATAAAGGGCTGTACTATTTGGATTGATTGTGCCGAAATGTTTGAAATTTGTTGCATGTGCGCCGTTACCAATGAACTATTCAGTCTCAGTTTGCAATGAACCAATATTTTGTATCCTTCAGTGTATATTCTTCAGTAGTAGCATGAAATGTGCAGAAAAGCAAGCGTGGAAAGCGGGACTGTCCGCGGTTCCGTCTTCCACTGCGACCACAAAACAAATGATTATTTCTGATTGGGTCAGGGATTTATGCCTTGACACTAGTGTTAAAATGAAGATTATAATAATCACGATATAATGGTAAAATAAGGTTTATCTTTAACGGTGGATGCTGCATAATTACGTCGACAAACTTTAAGCGATCATATCCCATAAAACTATTAAAGTAGGTAACATAATAAACAGTTTCGTTTCGGCAATCGTGTCTCCACTAGTCCCCACTTTGCGACAATGTTCCGAAGTAAATAGATAATAAGTTTCGCCATTGACAAATGCGTAAAGTTTTTCCGCATGGGGTAGAAGGGTAAGTTGGAGTTAACTGCGGAGTGAGATAGTGAGATGAACTGGCAAGCTCGGATTGAGATAAATCTGCGACTGATTGGAACTTGGAGACCATCGTGTAGATTTAACGTATTTTATTTTCTATTTCCCTCGCTTAGTGTTTTGTAAACGTTTTTCACACTGTTTTTTCTGCTGCAAAGCTATGTTTTGTGACCATTCTACAAGATCATAGTATTCAAATCATTATTATCGTGAACAGTTTGAAACTAATGTAACTGATTCCATAAATGGGTAATTTAAAACCGTTTAAAATAAGATAAAATACGATTAGCCGTTGCAAACGTAAAAATTCTTTTTCGCCGCATCTTGCGTTTTACATTGATCATGTATAGATATCACAATATTTAGAAATTTTGTCTACCATTTATCTCGTGTAAAATAGACATATCGACATATGTCTACGAATGCTAACATGGGACTCGTCCGTGTTTACGTACATTTTGTGCTACCTGTGGCAACTTGTCGACCAACACTAACATGCGCGCCCTTCGTTTTATCGATTTTTGACACTTATCTGCGAGTATTTGTGTTTGTATTTTCTCTACCTCTGTTTTGAGGACGAAATAAATCGAGTGTTTCTCGCGCGTCTAAGTATAATGGGGGCGATCGACGATTTAGTACAAATTTACTTTCCGTCCAGTGTTGGCAGACCCGTTATATATGTGTGTGTAATCTATACATTATGAATAACGTAATTTGAACACAACTCGCGAACTCTGTGTGCATGAGTTTAAATAAAAATCTTTGAATAATGCTGTAGGTAGCGTAGGTAGTTTTTTTCAACTATTTTAAATATAGTTAATTACATTATAGGTACTTAGCTCTTGTTGAAGCGCTCGTAGCGAAGTTTGCTTAGCCATTCTGAATCGATCAGCAAAGTTAAGCAACGTCCGCCGCGGTCATGAGTTGGATGGGTGACCGCTGGTGACATTACTACTGAGCGCTTCCGTGCTTCGGAGGGCACGTTAAGCCGTCGGTCCCGGTTGTTGTCTTAGGATGACAGTCGTTACAGCATGGTGGTAGGGCACTTTGCGAATGCCCGCCTGGCTAGCTACCACCCTCAAGTTGCAAAATCTGTCGCCAAGCACCTAACGGTGTGTTCCGGCAGCTGTCCTTGAGAGCCAGTAATTCTAGATTAGCCTGAACAACATCTTCGACCACATCATCACTTACCATCACGTGAGATAGTGGTCAAAGGCTAACCTATCAAGCATAAAAAAAAAAAAAGAAAACTCAAAAAAACTATTATATGTAAATAAATGAGTAGGTATTAAAAGTTTAAATTTTAATATATACTTAGTACTTAAGTATTATTTTTTTTTATTAAATTCGTAAACATTTAAAGTAATCTAAATGAATAACTTCGTTTTAGGGTTTCGTGCTCAATAATATATTGCTATAAAATATTATTATATTGTTTAATAAAGAAAAAAATGGATGTGACACTTAAAACTAGTTAAGTACCTAGCTGTGATAAAAATTTTGTTTCGTTACTTAGCATTCATCAACAAAAAAAAAACATTTAAGCAACCATCGCATCGTCAAAAGAGCCATCCTATTTACACCTTTATCATTCGTTTGAAAATTACATCAACGATAATAGTTTTTAATCATAAAAATCATCATAATTTCTAATGAAGTGTCGAGAACGCTAAAAATGTTTAATCGTTTATAAAAGTATGGTATTTAATTAGTACAAAGTCCATCACTGCTTATTTCCTAAAACTGTTTGCAATTCAACTAACAAATAGCGCAATGGAGAATCGTTCATAGATAATCTCAATTAACGAATCTTAGCGTGATGCGGCCGCTGCTGTCGTCCACCACTCTCTCTACGTGCGAGAAAAATACTCTTCTCGTGTCGTGCGTGACATACGTCTTATTTGTGCATGCTATGCAGGCAGGACGTTACAATACTCGTAAGTTAAGTAAATATGGATCAGTTTACTTTTACTAATAAGTGTTTAACCGGCCATGTTCAAGTTAGACTCGCTCACTAGATTGGGTGTGTAAGTCAAGCTCAAAAACAAAAGAACGCAAACCATACCGCGGCGGGCGTGGTTTAAAAAGTGTATCGTGCGGCGCCAAAACAACATTATCGGATCCGAACATTTCGAAGCGCCGAATTCAATCAAATTGTATTTGGAAGATTATACGTGTTTTGTTAATTATGAATCAAGAGTTCGACATCATAGCGACTGTATGAGAGTTATTTTAAGGTATTTATTCATGGGACCAACACAAAATTTATAAATAACTCGATGTTTTCTTCGCACAGTTCCAAAACCTTAGAGGGAGTCCGACCCATTTTCGTCGGTATTTATTATTTGTTGCTATACCGTGACTACCGTATCGCATTATTGGAATATGTTTTATCGTTTTTACGATGGAGCAAAAACAAAATAAGGTTAATACAATGTTTCTTTTTTTTGACGCATTTTATTTTATCTTTTTTCTTTAATTGTTATTTTTTAGACAATCGCCATCGCCAAATCGCCAAGAGTTGGTAGGCCCCCCACTGGACGACATCGTGAAAGTGGCGGGTAGCCAATGGTTACAAGCGGCTAATAGCCGTTGATTGTGGCATTCTATGGGGGAGGCTTTTGTCCAACATTGGACGTCTTCCGGCTGATGATGATGATGAGGAATCGCCATTCTTATATATATTCTATGAAAATTTCATTTAATTGACTACCTATTGCGTTTTCGAAGATAAAACTCTTTTAAAGGTCAAACCTCGGCTGTCTCTCCTCCGCCTGGGTCACAAGTCCCGTTTTCTTTGACAAAACCCTGAAAATGGTTATATTTTAAACATCTATTGAAATTCTAGACCGCAAGACTATCATCCTATAAATTGCCGTCTCTTTAGAACGAAACCTTTGCATAATGCAAAACCGTTTTGCTGCAGCAAAAAATACAAAAAACAACATGTATAAATAAACAGCAATGTGAACGTCTCTTAACGGAGACGCCACCGAGAATTTAGAATTCACTATAAAAACTTTAATAGTTTGTCTGGCAGCTTTAAATGCTAACAAAAAAGGAATATTGTTGGCTTTTTATTCGAAAATCATGATATTCTTTGTGATTTTGTCTTTAAAGTTAAAAAGCTTTTATTTATTTTCTTTTAGGAGCGTAAAAATTCAACACTGTATTAGTTACATTTACAAGTTGTGTAGTAAGTACGTAAGTATTTATAATAACAGAGTCTGTTCATAAAGACAGTGGACTTGACTTTAAGATTGTAGTCATTCATAATACTGAAATTAATTGGTAAAAAATATAATTATTTACATAAATAATTTTTATAACAATGCATTGTTAAAATATGACGACGGCAAGGAAAGATTAGCTATACTGTATCAGCCAGATGGTCCACTGCTGAACACAGCCTCCCCCATTTAGGTGGGGCTTGCCATAATCCTCACGCTTGGCAGGCGTCTTGGAGATCGCAGTTTAAGATATCAGTTCCTCAGAAGGCGCTGCTGCCCACTTTTCAGATTTTTACTTATAGTCGCCTCTTCCAGCACGTTCCCAAGTCCTCTCTCTCTCTGAATATACCTTAAAAACAAAGCGTTGGATTAGACACATCATGCTTACAAGAAAGTTTGAAAGTGTTGTGTATTTTACTTAAAAATAAATAAAGTAAAAGACCACCGGTAAAAAAAAATAATTGGACCCTTAGATCAGGATGTCAGTAAATAAAAAAAAAGGTATATGGTATACGATAATAATGTAGACTTATACCCAATCACTACTTACTCTGTAGCACCAATCCAAGAGAAATTAATAGTTTTTTTATATTGCATTGGGCACTATCTGGCCTAATATTTTTTATTTTTTGAAGCGCTCGTAGCCAAGTTTGCTTAGCCATTCTGAATCGATCAGCAAAGTTAAGCAACGTCCGCCGCGGTCATGACTTGGATGGGTGACCGCTGGTGACATTACTACTGAGCGCTTCCGTGCTTCGGAGGGCACGTTAAGCCGTCGGTCCCGGTTGTTGTCTTAGGATAGCAGTCGTTACAGCATGGTGGTAGGGCACTTTGCAAATACCCGCCTGGCTAGCAACCACCCTCAAGTTGAAAAATCTGTCGCCAAGCACCTAACGGTGTGTTCCGGCAGCTGTCCTTGAGAGCCAGTAACTCTAGGTTAGTCTGAACAACATCCTCGACCACATCATCACTTACCATCAGGTGAGATAGTGGTCAAAGGCTAACCTATCAAGCATAAAAAAAAAAAAAAAAATAAGTGATGATACGATCAAAGATGTTGGTCAGGCTAACCTGTACAATTACTCAAATATGCTGCCGGAATACCATACTGTTAGGTGTTTGGCGACAGATATTTTTCTACCTTCAAGTAATTTTCGATTATAATCGAAATGGTATGGTTCAAACTAAATAAATAAAAAAAACGGTCACATGCGTGTCGGGCCACGCACAATGTAGGGTTCCGAAGTGGCCCGTTGTCATAACATATAATATAGAACGATTCTGTAGTTCTTTATTCGCCTCCACTTTTTCCCTGCTAAAACTAAAAAATAAGAGTACGATTGCCGCTAAGTTATCATTTCAATTGTAATTTGAAATTAAACAAAATTCCATTGTGAGTTCTGTAGGTACTCGAATAAAAACGTAACGATGCGCTGCCGTTACGTTACGTAAGATATATATTTATATACTATATTTTATTAATGTAAAAGTATTCTTATATATAGTAAAATTTTTTTGTTAGTAAGGCATAGATTGAAAGTACAAGTTATTTAACCACTTAAATAAGTCCAATTCATAGATTGCTGTTTTTGTCTGTGCCTAGATATATAAGTATTTATTCCTAGTTTTTGGACTCTCTTTTATTTCTAGTTAACTTTATTCTCGGCGAACATCTTAGGCCAAGTTCAGGAATTCACTGAAAATCAGTTTATGGTTGCACCTTAACAGGAGTGGCTATAACTCAAACTGAGTGCTATAAGTTGTATATTGTTTGTAACAAGGTGCATGTCATTTAATTTATTTTCTGTGGCAAAAAATCATTATTCAATTCTATTGTAAAATAGTTGATATATATATGAAAGAACATAAAAAGTATACACCGATAACTGCAAGTAAGCTTATAAAAGGGCTATCATACTATATAACTAGTCTGGCCATAAAAACTGTAAGATAAAAACTTTTATTTAATATACCTAATCAAAAAACATTACTTTGAATTAGGAACGCGTTTCAGAGTACAAGTTAAGGCCAGTTTTAGAGTACATGGCTTAATCTATATGACACGCTGACATTGAGTTTCTTAAAAAAATCTCTGAAGCAAGCAGTGGCAAAATTTCCCATGGAAACTGTACGTTAACCCATAGATGTATGGCCAGACAGGTAAAAGTGGCCATTACGATTAGAATATTGCTTTTATTTTTTGCTGAGACTTTAATTAATTAATGTACATATCAGTTTTGAGAATTTTTTCAGATTTTTCAAGCCAGCAGTTTAGCTTTTAGAGGGGGAGGGGGGGACGCCCTGCCGGAACAAAAGTATGCTCATTAAAGATTAATATTTCATAAATAGACTATCAAATCGAAAAACAATGTTAGCAACCCTTAAATCATTTTAAAAGACCTATTCAACTATACCACAAACGACGGGTTAGACGACAAAAATAAAATTAATCCCCACTTGACATGTGTGGAAGCTATCGAAAAAAAAATTTTTTTTCAAAATTTTATTCTACCATTTTGTCGACGTGATTGATTTACGTACCTGTACAAAATTTCAGTTTTCTAGCACCAACGGTCTCTTAGCAAAACCTCGGACAGACGGACAGACAGACGGACATGACGAAACTATAAGGGTTCCTGGTCAGGACTACGGAACCCTAAAAAACTGTACCATGGCGCCTAGTTACCTTTATAACTCAGTTGTTTTGTTGTGCTTTTATTTCTTTTAGGTACAACGGATACAACAGCGGATTTGGACAATACTTAAACTTAATGTTGGCTTAGGTTTTCGCGATTATTACACATAGTAATTAAACAACTCCTATGCCCGACACAAATCTGCAAGACCTATCGAGACTAGGCGAATACTGCGTGAATAGGGAACGTTATGATTAAATAAAAAACTCTGACGGTAGTACAAAATAATTTCTTAATAACTCAAATGACATATAAAATCAATTAGTCGACCCGTGATCACGATCATTGCAAAGTGTTCAAAACGTTGGGACAAAAATAAAGGCAATTTAAACCGTTTAAAGATGTTTAATTACAATATTTCAATTTTTGAAGTCATTGAACAAAATTTTATAGCATTTATTCTTGCATAATATAATTATAAGAGATATTCTGTTTCTTTCCTTACTTCTGAACAAAGCATCTACATTACCCTTAGCAATCTTCAGAAATATACAACAATTCGCGTGAGTTTCAACTTACATAAATATTTAAACATCTCGATGGGTCTCCAAAACCGAACGCATTAAATATTCAAAGATTAAAACATCTTTAGCACGGACTTTACCGTCTTAAACAAAGAGTTTTACATCGTTTCAAATATTTAGCTTCGCGCCAATCGTTCCCTGCGGTCTCTTTTTGCATTATGCACGCTTTCAATTGTCTACTGGAATGCTCAGCATTCTGAGTTTTATACATAATATAAAGAATGTCACAAAAACAAACGAGAATTAAAGATTTTCTCCCGTTGTGGCAGCTTCATAACTAATGCATATATTTCAATCATGTTTAGTATAAAAACCAATCAGTATATACCACTAATTATGTTATTACAAGTACTAACGTCTATAAAACAATCCCATATTCAGTTCTCTTGTAAAAAATACTCTTATTCCTAATATAATTAAATCAGTATAGTATATAGTTATATAAAGGATCTAACCCTTTTAGAGAGCATAACACAAAATGTATATTGTGTATATTAATGAATAAGAATAAGTAGTGATTAGTACAACTGTTCACATGATTTAGTGTTTTCACCCTTCGTTCCATAGAAAAAAAAACAATTTCACCTCATGGGATTAGCCTGTTCCCACAGGCTAATCTCATCTATTCAATATACAGAAGTATTTGCCACAAACGCAACAAAAGCTTATTAAATAATATTAGTCTTTCCATATCAAATCTAAATTATACAATTGGTTCTCATTTTTGGTGCATAATCTGAGTATATATTTACTAATTAACGTTCAAACAATTTCTTCGTTTTGTGCTCAGCACAAATATAACGTTTTAGCTGGTTAATGTGCAATTCTACAACTAACACTTTTAGATCATCTTGAAACTAATTCGAATGACTGTATAAGCGACGGGCCCACAGCTTGTGTATAATATGTTCTGTGCATTCAGCGACTAGAGTACTGAGTTTAAGTTAAATTTTAGTCTGCGTACCGTGTCCGTACCGCAGCACGCAGCGAGCGGTCGAGTTGTATAGTTTTCATTATTTTTTTTTATTGTGACGGAACAAACTCGAGGCCCCCCTGATGTTAAGCGGACTAACCCCTGCCTATAACAGATGCATTTCGTCACAATTCACGAATAGCACTGCGCCCGTCACCTTGAGACATAGTTGTTTAGTCTCATGCGCCTGTAATTTCACTGGCTTTCAAGGAGTGCTGGCACGTAACCGAGCACCGTTAGGTGCTTGGCGACAGATTTTATACTTGAGGGCTAGCGACCACGCTAGCCAGGCGGACAGTCGCAAAATGCCCTTCCACCGTGCGGTGAAGCTCAAGCCCGCGGCGGGATTCGAACCATGGAGATGCTGCGCGGCAGTCCATAGCCAATGCCACTGAGCCATCACTGCTTCATTATCACATATATGTTATCACATTCAAGTATATGTATCACACACCCGAAGCTTTTCTTCTCGCTTGTTGTAGGATATAAAAGCTAACGTGGTTTTCACTCATTTTAGTAAATAATACGGGATAACTCACGTGAATCAGTCAGATAGCTCCGACTATAGTTTCGCCCGCGTCGACGCGACGTCTCGCTAAGCAGTGCTAATCGAGAAGTCAACGCGGGCGTCCCGAGCTCTCCTTGAATGTAGAAAGACCTCATCGAATGTAGTTGAAACTAAAGTCGCAGCTATCTGACTGATTCACGTGAGTTATCCCGTATTATTTACTAAAATGACTTAGAATAATAATCCTTTATATCACAGACTCACGTCTTCCTCAGATTAGTTTGATATTTTCTACCATATTGTTAAGCAAGGAAATACACAAAATATTTAAAATGTATTATGTACTTGTTGAGAAAATTGGATTGTATGGAGCTGGATATAATTGAAGATAATATTGAAACAAATTTATAATGGAAAAAATATTGTACATTAGGTACTTTCAATGTTTTATACTAGGACATTACAAATTTTACTTTCAGAATAAAACATTACAAAAGAGTTTCAATGCTGCGGTAGAACATCACGACCAATGATTGCGTACTAAGCGGTCAACTCAAATACTCGAACAGAACGTGCGTTCTTTTACACCACCGCGGCCCAACAAATGTTGTGTGCGCATTCTGTTGCAGATCATGGGGATAGAATTCAAAATTAAACATTTATAATTCGTTATTGATTACGCTCATTAACAAGAAACCAAAAAAGAGACTTACGAGGTTAAACTTTTTGATATGCACTTTGATTACAGTGTCACTTACTTATCTAGACGTTGAGCTGTAGGTGTTGAATGTGGCGTCTCCTGAAGTACACTGTTATTGTAATAACTAGCTTTCCGGGCGCGGCTCCGCCCGCGCGTATGACGGTTATCGCGCAAAAACATTAACCTCTTTTTGCGCAGTTGGATAAAAACTATTCAAAGTTTTTTCCCGGCTCTCAAACTATTTCCATACCAAATTTCATTCAAATCGGTCCAGTAGTTTTGGCGTGAAAGCGTAACAGACAGACAGTTTCTTTCGCATTTATAATATTTGTGCTGATAATAATAACGCACATGAACCTGTTCAGCTAAGAACTGTCAGACGGTGCTCCAGTCGCAAATGCCACTCTGTAAATATATTACTTATTAAATTTTAATATTTTTCTCTATATTACGAAAAGTATGAAAACACCTACAAAAATTAGATTATAATTTATAAAACTAATACGGTCTTATTAGCGTCACAGATGTAAACTTAGTCTAGAGCAAAACCTGACCTTAGAACCATCAGTTCCAAGAAACATTCCTATTATCGTCAAAGGTTTATCTGCTAGATCGGTCCTAACAGTAGACTATCTCTAAGCCAAGTACACCCCTAGTTTAGATATAGTTTAATATGGCGGCCACACAAGACATCAGCTGATTGGCTTTTCTTTGTCCGTGTTTGGGCTGTGGCTGTGGATTGGTATTGTTGAGTTGTTTTCTAGCTGGGGTCGTTTCGTGTATCAAAAAATGTATTAACCTTGTTATTGCTTTGCTTTCAAAATGCTTAGGGGTAAAATGTTACTTGCTCAGTGCTTTGAGGCAGAATATCTAATATTGAGGTGGAAGTTGGAACCCACTAAAAAGTACCTAGTCTTGGTAAAGAGATCTTAAAACATATATTAGCAGATTTTTCTATTTTCGTCATATATATTTTACTATTAGGACACTGAGAGCGAATACTTTCTCTTTTCGCTCCAATATTCACTACGCCTTTTTTCTATTTTATTCGCTATGGTAATAAATGTTTTCACTTTTTATCAATAAAACTTGCAATCTGCACTACAAATTAAATTGCGGGAAAACTGACTGATATAGATTAGAAAAAGTTAAAACACATCTTTTTAGTACTCCAGCGTAAGATAGATGGCGCTATATTAAATAATTCATCCGATTTTCAGTTAAATGAACGCAGCAATATTTTATCTTTGGACGAAAATTTAAAACTCTGATCTAAACCCGAGACTTTTACGTTCTAGTCTAAGCTCGCGATAGTAATAAGATATGGACTAAAAAGTCCAATGTCTTGTTTTGGACACACTAATAAGACTGATAAGGTCTAATTAAGTCAGCATCTGTAATGTACGGATATTACATAGCTACTGATAGATGTCGTTTTTTTATGCCTGATAGGTTAGCCTTTTAGTAGTCAAAGGCTCAACCGATGGTAAGATATTATTATTATTATTTTATTAACAACTAAAACGACGTACATGAATCCAATTACAATAGTTGAGGAATTATCACACCTGGTCGAAGATGTTGGTTCAGGCTAACCTATAATTACTGGCTCGCAAGGACAGCTGCCGGAACACACCGTTAGGTGCTTTGCGACAAATTTTCTACTTGCGGGTGGTAGCTAGCCAGGCGGGCATTCGAAAAATGCCCTTCCACCATGCTATATGACTGCCATCCTAAGAAAACAAACGGGACCGACAGCTTAACGTGCCCTCCGAAGCACGGAAGCGCTCAATAGTAATGTCACCCACCCATCCAACTCAAGACCGCGGCGGACGTTGCTTAACTTTGCTGATCGGTTAAGAACGGCTAAGCAAACTTCGCTAAGAGCACTTCAAAACAAGGTAACAGCTAATAATATAATTTAAGCGTTTATATAATTCACAGAGAATTTAAAACTCTGAACTCAAATATAGATCTATGTGGGCCCGCCGCGCCGTCGCCTTAGTTGATTATTTTATCTAATATTTAATAACAATGTTACTAGTTTTCTACATCACTGCTGCAGTACATTCAAATGTTACTTAAAGTCTGCCGTAAAACTGTTACTTTAAGTTTACACGACCACAAATATTCAGAGTCGTAGCACCAATCGGTCCCCGGGGCCTTGACTCCTCCATGCATAATGCACACTTTCAATTGTCTAGCGGTAGGTACATGCTCCCGCTTAAAATTCATTCTGTAGCTTTCCGCTGCTTACTGCCAAGGGGGCACTCTTTACCGTTTCTTATGTACAAAAGGCGGATCTTGACAAGATTTTTTACTGTACGAATGGAATGATTATGGAGATCAAGACTTTACAGTTATATTTGTAATGGTTGGATTTTGCTTATTGATGGTACATATGAACACTGTTTAAATATCTCAAGTAGTAAGCATAACACGTTCATAATTTTGTTAATGTGATTGTGGCGAGGCCATTCTGTTGTTAAGCGGTAACCTCTGCCTATATCAGGTGCATTTCGTCACTCATGACGAACTACACTGCACTGATCACCCTGAGATATACAGTTGTTAAGTCTCTTGTGAATATAATTTACTGGCCCTCAAAGATTGCTGTCGGTGGAGTTAGGTGCTAAGCGACAGATTTTTTTTTTATGCTATTGTGGCGGGACATGCTAGAGGGCCGCCTGATGTTAAGCGGACTAACCTCTGCCTATAACAGATGCATTACGTCACAATTCACGAATTGCACTGCGCCCGTCACCTTGAGACATAGTTGTTAAGTCACATGTGGCTGTAATTTCACTGGCTCTCAAGGAGTGCTGCCGGAACACACCGTTAGGTGCTTGGCGGCAGATTTTCTACTTGAGGGTGGTCGCTAGCCAGGCGGGCAGTCGCAAAATGCCCTTCCACCATGCGGTAAAACTCAAGCCCGCGGCGGGATTCGAACCATGGACCTGCTGCGCGGCAATCCATAGCCAATGCCACTGAGCCATCACTGCTTCTTTTCTACTTGAAAGTGGGGTAGGTAGCCAGGCAAGCATTTGAAAATGCCTTTTCAATGCGGTGAAACTCAAGTCGGCGGTACCGAACCATGGAGCTGCGACACGGCAGTCCATAACTATTCCCGCTCGTCTATCATTGCTTCAAAAATCATCACCTTCCTTAACTTATCCTGGGGCGTTTGCATGTTCTCTCTTACATTATAAGAACGTTTCGGCTGGCTAGCGACCTCTCTGGTGCCAATCCCCCTTGTGTCGAACGTATTTATTTTGTGTTTTAATTATCAAATATTAACATTCGACTATTGATTCGCAACATATACTCCTGTGAAAAAGTATAGTCATTAAAGGAAATTAGGAATTAGGGAAAAACTATTTAGTGATGATGCCATCAGAACTTCCGACTAAGGTTTGCGACAGAAATGCCATTTTACCTGATTTTACCCTGTTGGAAAACCTTCGAGCTTTCAGCAGGTGATAAAGAAATAAAACACGATACACACTCCAAAACGAAATCCTCTTGGTGATGTTTCGCTTATGATAGAAAAAAAATTCGAAATTATTTCGACTGGATTCTGCAGCGTTCCTGACGTGACGCGTAGGCGTACCAACATGTGGCGTATGTTAAAAGTGGCGTATAAATAAAACTGTTTATCAAATATTTTTCTTACAGTAATTTGTTCCTGTGGAAGTCGTGGTGGCGCAGGGAAAAAATATCAGGTGAGTAGCAGGACCTCTGAAGAGTGCCATCTTACACTGCGATCTCCAAGATGCCTGCCAAGCAAGTGTGAGGATTATGGCAAACTCCCCCTAACAGAACAGGTCATAAGGCTTAGCGTGCTATAATCATATCATCATCAATTTGTTCAACGGTGGACATTACGGCTGTTCACGAATTTGCAAAAGATTTTTCAAAGTAGGAAATGACACGACTGATTCAATTAATTCTAATATAGGGTATTGTCCTTTAAAATTATTTAAATTTATCTTTAACAGCAAAGATAAAAGCATATCAAAACAGTCAAAATATTAAAGTTAAAAAGGATGCAGATCTTTTACCAATTTCAAATTTCCATTTTCAAAATCTAACTAATCCAGGCTTGTTGCCGTTACCGGGTGCGCCAGCTTATTTGTGGAGCCCTCAAAACTTCACCCATCAAACAACAGCGTTCAACTTGCCCTCTTTGAAAATTCATTTCATAAATGATTTTTTGTACGCTTTTGGGAGGATCTTTATGTTTACTTATATTATAATAAATGAAAATAAGAGTTTTGTCTATAGATCATTGTCTGTGTCAGTATTCATGTCTCAACCAGTGATATCGAGATGAAAATGGGATTCTTCGGATTTCAATTACGATTTGATTTTTCTAGGCTTCCTTTGAAACGTGTTATAACACTTCAAGGAGTCTTATCAGTTGGGTGGCTTTTTTAGTTGACGCAAAATATTTATGATATTGAGCTTGTCTGCAGTGTTTTTTTTTAAGGTGGACAAGGATATTGTTTCCCGCTGTCGACAATATACCTCCACCTTTGGGCAAGGGAAGGCCCACTTATAACCCTGGAGGGGAAAGTGCTGAAGGCACTTCACCTGAAACGGATGTGGAAGGCCGAAAGCGCCTTCTAAAAAAGAGGAGTTGACAACAGACACAAGGGCACCACTGTGGTACAGACCTTGGCTTGAGTCGTTGCCGAGAGAAGTTGTGGAGTTCGGAACTAATTACCCGGGTACAACTGCAGCGTTCCGTTGAGAGTGGGTCCTACGAATATTGATTCTGGGACTAATATGGGTAATTTGCCATAATCCCCATGCTTGGCAGGCTTCTTGAGGATTGCAGTAAAAGTTGTCAGTTCTTCAGAAGACACTGCTGCCCACCTTCCGGTATTCAACTTTTAGTCACCTCTTACTACACCTACGGGAAGAAATGGGGGTTGACATTCTAACCCGGTACCCACGGGGTAATAACGCATCAATATCACTCGAAATCGTTACCAAATATTTTATACTGAATCTATTTGGTTTTGACATTTATATATTATAGTTATAATAGTTGAAATGAACATTCAGTAATTGCCTCTTTCATAATAAGGCAATAAGAAAATATTACATATTATGTGCAAAATATGAATTATCATCTTGACTAACAACAAAAACGAGCTATATCACAATGCTTATAGTCTAAGCAAAAAAATTGTCAAAACGGAACGTTTATTAGCTTTCTAAGAATTCTGTTATGAGTCTCATTGCAGGATTTATCTTTCAAAGTCGTTTTTATTTTTATTTCACAACACGGTCCCAGACAATGGCTATTATGTTTTGTATGAAAACTGATAGTTGACAGCAGACGTGAGTTGTTTACAAAAATATTATCTAGAATTTTCTATATAATACTGGTTATTATTGTTGATAAAGCTTTATTGACATGACGTTGATGTATTTGAGAAAAGAACATGCTTTGTCTTTTATTCCATGCTAATGTGGTGTAAACATAGACAATAAACAACTTGTAAAGTAGCCACCTATGAATATACTGTTAGGTTTGTTGATTCATGTAGTAAGTAGGCACTTACCTATATTATAAATTGTATAGGTAACGTAAGTCTTAAGTTAAGTCCTGAAGGGGTTGTATTAAACTAAGATATGCGATGTAATTATGACAGACCATTAAAAATTTCATTTTTACGAGAGGAAAATCATAGTCATGTGCGGGAATTGAACCCGCGTCATTCACCCCTTTAGCCGGGGTATTGTCTGACTGAGGTCGTACTCTGATTCGTACCTACTCGGTATGTAATTTTTTTTGGGAGCATTGTAAATTTTTGCAGGTAAAAATATTGCAAAGGTTCGTACTTATATACATACATTTTATCTATTATCTTTATATATACATTTGATTATTTTCTTAAGGTATTTCATTTTTAAGATACCCTATAATTCTTATAATTATACTAATCGGTGTAAAAAATATCACTTTATGGCACTTAAAAACAAACGTACTATCACCGATTATTTATACACATTGCATGGTGTAAGGGCATTTTGCGGATGCGCGTGATAGCATAGGTAAATATTGTGTCGTTAGATTTACGTTTTAGGCAATGTCCTTTGTTTTAATTTTAATATGTTGAATAAAATAGGACTTGCAAGGAACTATTAAAAAGTATTTGTATCATGTTGAATCATTGTACATTTATTTAAGGTTTAAAATAAGGGTACTTGATTTGACGTTAGTCATATTAAATATATTATATTTGTTCAATACATATAATTGTATAAAATCAATAATAAGATTAATGTAATAATACCTATAATTAAAATAGTTATTTATAAGCAAATTGTAATCAAATAATTTAATAGTAAACTAAAATTGTTATTACTTGAAAGTATTGATATTGACTGCCGAAGTTGTTATTTGAAAGGGGCTCTGCCCAGCAAGTCAGTCGTCTTTAAGCAAGCTCAGAGTGAACAACTCAGATCTCACAGTGGTGTCGAAATATATTTTCAAAGTGGTCTTTAACGACGAAGTGCTGCCCGATCAGGATTGTGTGAAAGTTAAGGGATTTATTATTCTCTTTTATGATATTACTGAACCAACCTTGTTTATATGTAATGGTTCTTAAAATAGTTTGTTATAAAGGTTTTGACCGTTGTTATAAATTATATTGAATTATAATTATAATAATGTTAGTTAATAGTTGATGAACCAGTAAAAGTGTAAATAAAATGTATTTAGAAAGTAAGTAACACATTGTTAAAAGATATTTAAAAGAATGGCCCCGAGTTTCTTGCCCGTTCTTCTCGAAGTGGCTCAATACAATTTCGTTTGCTGAACGTGGCAGTAAAATTAGAATATTTCAATATTAAAATTAAAACAAAGGACATTGCCTAAAACGTAAATCTAACGACACAATATTTACCTATGCTATCACGCGCCTGGCCAGCAACCACCCTCAAGTAGAAATTCTGTCGCCAAGCACCTAACGGTGTGTTCCAGCAGCTGTCCTTGAGAGCCAGTAATTCTAGGTTAATCCTGCTAACTCCTTCTACCACATCATCGCTTCAAGCTTTTGACCACAATCTCACCTGATGGTGGTGAGATTGTGGTGAAAAGCTTACTTATCAGCAATAAAAAAAATACATATTAAAATTATATCTAATGGCATCGATTGCCTTTACTTGACTTAGCAAATTATCCTTCATGTCAAATTCTTATGTTTAGTGAAACACTTTAGGATATCCTGATACCACCTTTAACTTGCGCTCCGGACACATTCATTTGAATAAGTTTGCTCATCTAATGCGCAAAATCAGTTCACCTCTATGTACTGCTTGTACCAAAGACGAAGATGCGTACCACATTTTAATGGAATGTGTCTGAAACGCAGTAGCTTCGAAGCGCTCGTAGCGAAGTTTGCTTAGCCGTTCTGAACCGATCAGCAAAGTTAAGCAACGTCCGCCTCGGTCATGAGTTGGATGGGTGACCGCTAGTGACATTACTACTGAGCGCTTCCGTGCTTCGGAGGGCACGTTAAGCCGTCGGTCCCGGTTGTTATCTTAGGATGGCAGTCGTTATAGCATGGTGGTAGGGCATTTTCCGAATGCCCGCCTGGCTAGCTACCACCCTCAAGTAGAAAATCTATCACCAAGCACCTAACGGTGTGTTCCGGCAGCTGTCCTTGAGAGCCAGTAATTCTAGGTTAGCCTGAACAACATCTTCAACCACATCATCACTTACCATCAGGTGAGATAGTGGTCAAAGGCTAACCTATCAGGCATAAATAAAAATTTGTGAATATTGACATTGTTATGTATAATTTTGATGCCCTAGCGGCATATTCACTGAGCGGAAGAACTCCTTATAGATAAAAAAAACACCTCTAACTATGGATAAAATCAATTTATTGTGCGAGTGAGTTAAACTTTTAATACATATAAAATACTTAATTATTGATCATCGATTCATTCTTTGCCAGTACCCCCAATGCAATGCGGTGCATAATCTTTAGCAGCAGTGGAATTCTATGTGAAGTTCTTCCGGTGAATCACTGCCACAATACCTATTTGTACCGCTAAGCAGTAATGTTCACATTACTGTTGAAAGGTATGGCCACAGTAATGTTATCTATACAGTATCTTAAATAGGTTCTATCCTCGAAATAACTACCTACCACCGCGCGGTACGTTGTGACGGACACAGGGACGATACATACCTACCTATCTACAGCACCACCGATCGACGCGCTCGAGCCCACCCACATCGCACGCACACAAGCATAACCGCGATAACACGTACGCTATATAAGCCAGCGCGGCCCGCGAATAGTGGCGGATCGCTGTAACCCGCTTATGCGTTCGGACTTACCAACCCAACCATATAGCGAATCGTACGATTTTTCTTGTTGAAAAATTCGTCGATTGCGACAGTGGCGACGGCTACTTGATTTGATTCCTCGACCAACGATGACCGGTGTGAATAGCAGGTAACAGAGCTATTCACACCCTTAGTCGCGCCGGGTTACCACCAATAGCCGCCGTCATGGATCCTGATCCAGATCCGAATAAAGGCCCTTTTCAGGGCCAACACCCCCGTAAGGATGTACCCATACAGCCGCCGCGCCGCCAAGAGGCGCAAAAAGGCCCTTTTCAGGGCCAACCAGATGCAGCCTGTTCGTCTGGAAGCCGTCCCTTGGAGTTCCAGTACAGCCATGAAGCCTCCGCATCTACTGCCAGCTCCCCTATCTCGCCGTTCGGGATAACATTGTCGCCGCGAGGTCAGCACGAAAGTGATCTTGTCATGCTGGCCCGCCTTGTTAAGGCGGAAGCCTTGTCAGGAGGAATGTTGTCATGGATGGCTATATATCTGAGACTAGAAGAAGCCGAAGCACTAGGCGCACCAGTATCTGAAAATGACAGAGTCGTATTAGAGAACGCGTCTAGAGCAGTATTACTTTTGCCACCATCCCCGCATGTGAAAGCGACCGCATTGCCAGAAGGGCACTATACTATGAGTATTGACGAAATTCTGGAATGCAGAAAACGCCCAAGAACCCGCTCCCTCTCCGCGACCCCTCCAGCCGCGAAGAAAGGATACACATCCCGGATTACTCCGGTTAGCCCCCCGCCGGTTTCAACACCAAGAATGGTACAAAAACCGGCTCAACAGAAGGACGAACCCAAACCTCAAAGGGTTAAGCCTACCGCTCCCACGTTCGCGCAAGCAGCGCAAACTGAAAAACAGGGAAGCGTGAAGGCCCCTCCCCGCAAACCCGCTCAGCCCCCCCTGCCAAGCCAGAGCAGGACACAAGATGCGAACGAGAGAGACAGCACGATGCCTACCCCTCCCGCAAGCTCCCCCTGCCCCCTGCAAGACAGACAAGGAAGGAAGATGAAAGAGAGAGTGAGACCCCCCCCGCCCCTGTAGAAGGGAAAGAGAAAGGGCCACGCTATCCTCCTCTAATTGTAGAAAGGATTGAGAACTGGACCTTTCACTTCAAGGAAATAGCAAAGAAGCTTGGCAGACCACCAAATGGTAGGCCAATTGGTCAAGGAATCCGCTTCATGCCAACCGAAGATACGGAATATAGACTAATACAAGCCTATCTTACCCAGCTAGAAAAGGATGAGCACATTAGCTGGTTTAGCTACTCCTTACCGGCAGAACGCTCACTGAAAGTAGCAATCCGCGGCCTACCATGTGACACGCCGATCGAAGAGATCACTGAAGCTTTCACTGTACTCGGGTTCGAACCCGAGTACATTAAGAACATAAAGGGAAGGCAGGGGCGCCCAGGAAGCATTTTCTTTGCACAATTTAAGAGAACGCCAAACCTCACCCCGGCCATCTACGATGTCAACGAGCTGCTGTATATGCCTGGCATCTCTATAGTGGCATGGCGAGGCAAACAGGGGCCTGCCCAGTGCCACAGATGTCAAAAGTTCCGCCACAGTTCGCACAACTGCCATCGAGTACAGGCTTGTGTGCGCTGTGGCGAGGAGCACATCGCCCGCGAATGCCCCAGACCCAGGGAGGAACCAGCTACCTTTTTTTTTTTTTTTTTTTTTTTTTTTCACCCGGGAAAATCCTTTATGGATACCACCCGCCCCGGGGGGGGCGGAGTGGTTATGTGGGAGTCCTCGACTCTTCAGGCGAGGACTCCCACATAACCACCAAACACCCCCACGGGGGGGTAGTAAGTGAGGTTACCCACTAAAAACCCGGGATGAGCAGTCTGCCGCCTAGTAGGGCGAAATGGGGTAGCGTTAGCAGTCACCATCTCGCCCCAGCGGCCGGCCCGTCACCGATGACGGGCCCCGGCCAATGGAGGGATGACCCGGCTCATTGGGGCCATCCCCCAGACGTGTGGGATCGTGCAAGCCAGTGGAGAATCCCCCGACTCTCCACCGATGATCCGCACAGCACTAGGAAAGAGCGAGAAGGCGCCCGAACCGCCTTCTCCTCCCCCCAGTTCGTCTACGCCGGAGCGGGTCCGCGAGGACGTCGTCCTCCCTCGCCCGCTCCGCGGCCTCTTTCTGCGCCATCACCGCTTCGCAGAAAGAGACCACCGCCTGCCACGATCCGTCGCTGCCAAGCATAACGTTAACCACGCTCGGCAGCGACAGATCTGCGCCTATGACCGTGTAGGGACACAGATTACATACTATTTGTTAAGTCAGTCGTCGCCCGCCCCGCTTGTAGTTAGGTTGTCTATAGCCTAATAAACGTGTGAACATTTATATTGTGTTTTACCTGGGCACCACCACCGTGCGCACCCCCTACTTACCCCTATAGGAAAGTAGATAGTAAAGCGTACATTGGTGACCCCGGAAATTAAGAACTCGCAGTGATTTTAAGAAAATTTTTTTTTGTGAATTGTGATAGTGGTGGACGGACTCAGGACGCTAAATTAATTCATTGGCACGACGGCTCCTTCCGGCGGGAAGTAAAACATAGATGTTTGTGATCTTACGATAAATGAAATCTGACGACTACAGCATGCAAGGACAAGGCTCATCGAGTTCACCTTCTTATCAATATGTGGATATGGCTCAAATTTCGGTAGCGTCGAGGATTCCGGACTTCTGGACAGACCAACCTCGCCTTTGGTTTCTCCAAACAGAGGCCATCCTCGCGCCACAAAAACTAGCAGATGAAGCTAAGTATAACTTACTTATTACGAAGCTGGGCAAAGTTGTCATCGCCCAATTGACAGATTTTTTGATGAAGCCTCCGGAAACAAAAAAGTTTGAACAACTTAAGGACAGACTTTTGGCAATTTTTGAGGAGTCAGAGGCACGCAAACTGCAAAAATTAATTTCCGAAATGGAGCTCGGCGACCAACGACCTTCACAACTTCTAGCAAGAATGACTGATTTAGCGAGAGGAAAAGTTTCTGATGAAACCTTGCGACTTTTATGGCAGGGACATTTACCAGCGTCAGTGCGTGCAGTGTTAGCGGTTGCTGACACCAAGGAGTTGAGCAAATTATCGGATATTGCTGATAAGGTATTAGAAAATGTGAGGCCTACACAGATATTGGAAGTCACTCGCGGATCAAATTCTAACCCAGATACTGCAATTTTATTGGCTGAGATAGCAAGGATTAATACTAAGCTGGCAAACCTGGAAGCCTCTACATCGCGTGGCAGACCACAGTTTTATAGAAGGAATGGAACGAGCTATAGGAGTCGATCTAATTCTCGGAATAGATTTAGCAGACGTAACCCAAATAGCCCAGATTGGCTCTGCTTCTACCATTATAGATATAGGACAAAGGCACACAAGTGCACAGCACCATGTAATTGGAAGCCGCGTGGACAGCAGCAGCAGCAATCGGAAAACCAGTAGAAGTACAGTCGACGGCGGGAACCTGTACAGTTTTGGGTAACAACCGCCTCAGCGTGACGGAGCAGGAGACAGGATATAGGTACTTGATTGACACAGGATCTGCGGTAAGCGTTATTCCTTATCAGTGCAAATTAGTGAAAAAAAGTGATTTGAAACTGTCTGACTATAGATTGTTTGCAGCAAATGGTTCGGAAATTAAAACGTATGGTACAAAGACATTAGTGTTAAATTTAAAATTAAGACCACCGTACCGATGGACATTTATTGTTGCAGACGTAAAGCAACCTATTATTGGTGCTGATTTTATTAGACATCATAAATTATTAGTTGATTTAGCAGGTCATAGATTAATAGATCAGGTTACGGAATTATGTATTATAGGTTCAATTGTAGATTGTAATGACTCTTCTTTGAAAACCATCGATATAAATCACCCATATGTGGACTTGTTGTTGAGATATCCTGATATTAGCAAACCTATTAATTTTAAAGAAAATCCTCGTCATTCAGTTGTGCATTATATTGAAACAAACGGCCCACCGGTGTCAGCACGAGCTAGGCCGCTGCCACCGGATCGGTATAAAAAAGTTAAGGAAGAATTTAGTTTAATGCAAGAAATGGGTATTTGTCGCCCATCGAAAAGTCCTTGGTCTAGCCCTTTACATGTTGTCCCTAAAAAGGATGGACAAATAAGGCCTTGTGGTGACTATAGAGCTCTTAATGCTATAACTAAACCGGATCGGTACCCGATACCTAGAGTACAAGACTTTACATATATATTAGCTGGTAAAACAATATTTACACGACTTGACATTTGTAGAGCATATCATAATATCCCGATTAATCCCGAGGACGTGGAGAAGACCGCAATCGCAACTCCAGTAGGCCTATGGGAATTTCTCCGCCTAGGTTTTGGACTCAGGAATGCTGCACAAACCTTCCAACGATTTATGACCAACTCAGTGCTACAGGACTTGCAGGTACGTACCTCTGAAGGACAAGTTACTCCAGGTACTGACTTCGTCTTTTGTTTCATAGATGACGTAATCATAGCCAGTAGGTCAAATATTGAACATAAAGTGCACTTGGAAGCTGTTTTAAAAAGATTTAATGACTTTGGTATTACTATTAACACATCTAAATGTATTTTTGGTCAGAAAAAAATAGAATTTTTAGGCTTTGAAGTCACAAGCAAAGGTATTTTACCCCTACAAGAGAAAGTAAAGGCCATTGTGAACTATCCCATGCCAGACACTATTGATAAATTACGAAAATTTCTTGGTATGATAAATTTTTATAGGGCCCATTTGCCAAGGGCGGCTGAACATCAAGCCAAACTCAACAATTTTTTGTGTGGTTCCAAAAAGAAGGATAAGTCACCTGTGCCCTGGGACGAGCAGTCGAAAGAAGCGTTTTTGCAATGTAAAGAGGACTTAAAAGAGGCGGCGTTGTTAACTTATCCGAGTGAAAACGCCCCTCTATCGTTAATGACGGATGCGTCAAATGATTGCGTAGGAGCGGTTCTACAGACTAAAGTTGAAGGGACTTGGAAACCGTTAGGTTATTTTTCAAAACGTATGTCTGAAACTGAATGGAAATACAGCACATATGATCGTGAATTATTGGCGATATATCAGGCTATACAGCATTTTAGATATTTATTAGAAGGACGTGAATTTACGGTGTTAACGGATCATAAACCGTTAACACACGCCTTCCATAAGAGACCAAGTGAAAAAGACACGCCAAGGCGTATTCGACAACTTATGTTCGTGAGTGAGTTTACCACAGATATACGATTCGTTAGCGGAAGCGAAAATAATTTTGCAGATGGCCTATCACGTATAGAAACTATCACGTGTCCCATCAGTATAGATTACTCGGAAATCGCCAAAGCTCAACAAAGTGATGACGAGTTATTGCAATACGTACAGTCACCATCAGAGAACATTAAATTTAAAAAAGTATTTTTACCCGATTGTGACGATATGATATATTGCGAAACTTCATTAGATAGAATTAGACCATATGTACCTGAGAAGTTTAGGAGAACCGTTTTTAATGTTTTGCATAATATAAGTCACCCAGGAATTAGGTCATCGCGAAATATAGTTAGAGAACGTTTTTTTTGGCCGAGTATGAATAAAGATGTAGGTCTATGGGCCAAAACCTGTATTCATTGTCAAAAAACTAAAGTAATTCGACACACAGTTTCGCGATTTGGTGAATATCCTAATGCTGATAGATTTTCACACATACATATGGACTTAGTCGGTCCTTTGACGACGTCACCGGACGGGCATAGGTATCTTTTAACGGTTATTGATCGAACTACCAAGTGGCCTGAAGCTTTTCCTTTAAAGGACATTTCGGCTAATTTAGTAGCAAAAACTTTTTATGAAGGATGGATCGTACGTTTTGGGTGTCCTATTAAAGTTACGACTGACCAGGGCACACAATTTGAAAGTCGATTATTTAGTTCTTTATTGAAGTACTTAGGTGTTACGAAGCTTAGAAGCTCACCTTATCACCCGCAAAGTAACGGAATGATAGAACGTTGGCATAAATCACTCAAGATGGCATTACGTGCAAGGCTAGATTGTTCAGGAAGCACATGGGTTGAACAGCTACCAACTGTCATGTTAGGATTACGCACCATGCCACGCAGCGACAACGGGTTAAGTGCAGCGGAGATGGTATACGGTGAAAACATCCGACTTCCAGGTGTGTTTTGTGGCTCTAAAACGTCTCAGCAGTCAAGTGACACGGAATTCATGGTGAAGCTGAAGGAGACCATAGGTAAGCTGAAGCCGATGTCTATCACCAACAGACATCAAAAAGCCATATTCGTACATCCTGATTTGGAAAAATGTAATTATGTTTTTGTTCGAAATATAGCCGGTAAAACATCATTAGATCCTTCGTACTCAGGACCTTTCAAGGTATTAAATAGAACACCTAAAGTTTTTAAAATTCAACTGACAGACAGACAGACAAACATTTCTATCGATCGGTTAAAACCTGCACATATACTAAATGACGAGGATATATCTAGAAGTGTAAGTTACTCAAATATTAGAAACAATGAAGTTATTGTGCACCCGAAAGTACCAGAGTGCCATGATGACACAGTAGTTGATAATGACGACAGCAAGAATGCAACGCGGACCACCCGTTCTGGCCGCATAAGCAAAATGCCTGTTCGCTTTAGGTTATAAGTATATTAGTTAGCTACTTATAGTATATAATATATGTACCTATGCATTATTTGGTATTTAAAGTGTTATTTTTCCGTAGACCGTAATTGTTTGTCAATAAGGTACTTAGCTGTCATTTCGCTGGTATGCATTAATGTAAGTATATGTATGTCAAAAATTTAGCTTATACAGCTTTTATTTTTTTCATAAAAGGTTGTATTTACCACTTAATAATGATTTTTAGAAATTTTTGTTTTGTTTTCATAAATATGTGTGTGAATTCTACTTATTTTATTTTATTGTTTTTACATAAACGTGTTAAGTTTAGATAGCATACCAGTGTATTTAACAAATAATTATATAACATTTTATTTTTTATTTTGAAGTTACTTAGTTACATTATTATTATCAAGGTTATACTATAAGTACATGATATTAAAAATAATATGAATTTTCAAATATATTAAATGTTAGTAAAATTTATTATTGTCTAGTTCTGTATCAACGTAGTCATACTATATAAGTATACACTGTGCTTAATATTTTTCAAAGAATTTCTGAAAATAGTTTGAAAATTAATTAATGTATTTCGGCCACGTGCTAATAAAATAATTATTACGTTCGAGTGCATCCCACTATGGAATGCATACCAGCAGGTATCAGTTTACTGCACCGGCACGGCTAAAGTGCTGACAGGGTAAACATGTAGCGATGCACGTAGCCTTGGTTACTTTTTAAGCCACTTTAACATGTACTTGCAGTTGGAATGATTTTATATAGATATAAGATTTTAATTTGGTTTATATTCATTTTTTTTTCGTTTTAAAGGGGGGGCTACTGTAGGGACACAGATTACATACTATTTGTTAAGTCAGTCGTCGCCCGCCCCGCTTGTAGTTAGGTTGTCTATAGCCTAATAAACGTGTGAACATTTATATTGTGTTTTACCTGGGCACCACCACCGTGCGCACCCCCTACTTACCCCTATAGGAAAGTAGATAGTAAAGCGTACAGACCGCTGTGAGGGTGTGCCGCATGGGACTCCACGCGGCGCACTCCTCCAGCGTGTGGAGCGCCGTGTCTTCTGGCGCTCCACACTCGTGACAGGCGGGGGTCGCCTCCCGTCTCGCGATGTGATGCAGGTACCTTCCGAAACATCCGTGTCCGGAAAGCACCTGCACCAATCGGAAGGTCAGCGACCCGAATCGCCGCCCTACCCACCTCCGGAGGACCGGGCGAATGGCATCCACCGTCCTCTGTCCAGGGACCGGTGGAGCCAGGTCCTCCGTCCACCGCCTCAACAGGGCGGCCCGCGCCCGCCGTCGCATGCGCGTGACCTCCTCCCACGCTGGAGGCTCCCCGCGGGATCTCCTCGCCGCCACGAAGTGGTACACTTCGGCGAGGATCTCCGCTTGGAGCTCCCAGGGGGGATCACCGGCCAGCACGCATCCCGCCGTCCAGGACACCGTCCGGTACCCGCGTATCGCCCTCGTCGCGATGACCCGCTGCGGACGTCGCAGCAGGGCCTTATTGGCGCGACCGAGGGCGTCCACCCAGACAGGTGCCCCGTACAAGGCCATACTCCGGATCACTCCGGAGTACAGGCGACGACATGTGGCGTTCGGACCGCCCACGTTGGGCAGCAGCCTCCCAAGGGCGGCAGCGGCGCCTATGACTTTTGGGGCCAGTTGTGTGAAGTGGGCCCCAAAAGTCCACCGCCCGTCCAGGATGAGACCCAGGTACCTCATCTGGGTCCCAACCCGGACCAGGACCCCGTCCAGGTCTATCCTCGTTCCTGGAGGGGGTCCCCCCCGAGGCCCATGGAACATTAGGGCCTCGGTCTTGGAGAGGGCGACCTCCAGCCCCAGGGCACGTATGCGGCCGACCACGAGTGTCGTGGCCACCGTGGCCCGCCGCACCGTCTCCCCGAGGTCCCTCCCCTTGACCACGACTAGGGTGTCATCCGCGTAGCACGCAACCCGCATACTTGCGGGAAACGTGCCGCGGAGCACCCAGTCGTAGCCAATGTTCCACAGGAGCGGTCCCAACACCGACCCCTGCGGAACCCCGCAGGACACGCGACGTCGCCTCAGACCGTCGCGTCCCTCCACCAGGACCTCGCGGTCCTGGAGGTAGTCAGCCAACAGCCTACGCAGATACAGGGGCACTCCGTGATAGCGGAGCGCCTCCCGTACTGTTCCGTGCGGTAGGCTGTTGAAGGCGTTGGCAATGTCTAGCGAGACAGCCAACGCCTTTTCCCCCCCGCTGACCGCGTCCTGCGTCCACCCCTTGATCCAGAGCAGGGCGTCTATCGTCGACCGCCCTGCTCTGAATCTGAACTGGGCCTCTGAAAGTTCAGGCCCAGTTCCCCCCAGATGCCGGATGACACGGGAAGCTACTATTCTCTCCAGGAGCTTCGCCGTGTCATCCAGCAGCACGATTGGCCTGTATGCGGCGGGCGAGTCGGCGTCTCGCCCTTCCTTCCGCAACAGGCACAATCACCCGTCCTTCCAGAGCTTCGGGAACTGACCCGACGTGAGGCACGCGTCGAACAGTTCCCGAAGCTGACCGCCCATCTCCCTAAGGGCGATCCTGAGGACCCGCCCGGGAATCCCGTCTGGTCCCGGGGCAGTCTTCTTGCCACTCAGGCGAGACTGCTACCTCCATCTCCACCTCTGAGATAGGCGGAATGGAGGCCGGGTCCTCCTCCTCCTGAAAGGACGGCGTGGCCATCGGTGGAGGGGTGTAGTGGGGGTCGCTGTCGGGGAATAGCCCCCCCAGCACCCTCTCCAGGAGCTCTGGCTCCAGGGACTCTGTGATAGGGGGCGCGCTGCCCCGGAACTTATTCCGGGCAGCCTTATACGGGCGCCCCCATGGGTCCCTGTCGAGGCCCTCCAGCTCCTCACTCCAGCCTAGGGCCTTAGCCCGGCCGATGGCCAGCTTCAGCTCCTGTTTGGCTAACTTTACATCGCCATGCAGGAGCTGCTCGGCCGCCAGCTGCTCCGCCGGCAGCTGGTCGTCCGTCCGGCCGTGACGCCGCCTCCTGCAATGATAATAGAGGCGGCGCGTCTCCGAGCATCGCGCTCGGAGATCCTCGATCTCCGAGCACCACCAATAAACCTGGCGGCGCTCGGGGCGGCGTCGGGACCTCGGCATGGCGGCGTCGCAGACGGCCGTCACCGCCTCTCGGAAATGGCCCGCTGCGATGTCCACCTCCGGGTGCATGGGGGCGGCCACCCATGACTGTACGATGGCCGCCTCCTCAGCCAACTCTGCATCGAGGCGACCAATCGCCCAGCGCGCAAAAACCGCCCTCTCCACGCGCCGAGTCCCTCCTTGGTGGGAGGTGGCGATCTCGAACCGGATGTAGTTATGGTCCGAGAGAGTCGCCACCTCCGCCTCCACTCTCCAGGCCTGGACACGTGCTGCGACCACCGGGGTGGCGAACGAAAGGTCCACCACGGACCCCCCGTTGTGTCGCACGCACGTGTGGACCGACCCCCTGTTGAGGAGGGTCAGCCCTGCGGCAACCGCCCACTCCACGACAATCTCCCCGCGAGTGTCAGTGGAGGGGTTGCCCCAGGCCTGGGCCTTGGCGTTCAGGTCCCCCATGAGGAGGACCTCACGTGGTGCCTGCCTTCTCACCGCCGCGGCCAGGAGGTCTAGATAGACCTCCAGCTCCGCGACGGTCCTATTGGGGGAGAAGTATGTGCCCACTACCGCATACCTCTCCCACTTGGCCACCACGTACCCCGAACCCCTCTCTAACACCGAGAGGGGGGGGGCCGCCACTGGCACGTCCAATTATCGCTACGGAGCCGTCCAGATCCCCAGCCCAGTAGGGATGGGACTGGGGAATGTAGTACGGCTCCGCGGCGACCGCCAAATCGATCCGCCACTGCGCCAGGGACTGCATAAGCAAATCCTGAGCCCTGACGCAGTGGTTTAAATTCGTCTGGAGGAGATTGTGCTGTCCGACTTGATCCATTAATCGGACGGCACAACCTCCATGCTCGCCGCGCGGCGAGCAGCCTCAGGTGCGGCTCTGGATGCCGGTCGGGGGATGGCCGGGGTCCTGGCGGCCTGACCCTTCGTCTTTGGGGGGACACAGTTTTGTCCCCCCATCCTGTGCTCGGCGGGTCGCCCCGATTCAGCGCATATCGCGCAGTGTGGGGCCCTCCTCTGGCAGCTCACCGCCTTGTGGGCTGCGCCTCCACAACGGAAGCACAGGTCCCCCCTGTCTGCCGACGAGGGACACTGGGGGCGCGTATGGCCGAGTCCCATGCACTTGAAGCAGCGCATGGGACGCGCCGCCAGTGCCACCACTCGCACCGAGCTCCACCCCACCAAAAGCCTGCCCTGTGCCAGCAGCACTTTGGCTGCTGCAATCGGGCAGGAAACAAGGGAGGAGCCGGTCCCGCCGAAGCTTCGCTGCACCTCTCCGGCTTTGACGTGCAGTACGTCACAGCCGCCCACCTTAGCGACCGCTGCCGCCACTTTCTCCTTAGTGGCGGCGTCGTCCAGGCCCGTCACGTGCAATTGCGCGGACTTTACGGGCCTCGAGACGTTGGCCACCTCGGACAGGACACCGCGCGCCGCCTCGACGATGGCCTTGTATGTGACCCCCTTTTCCATGGCTTCGGGCTGCAGCGTCAGCACAACAGCCGCGGATTTGGGGGCTTTCATCGTCTTTGCCTTCTTGGGCCTGGCGGCGGTGGAAGCCTTGTTGACTTGAGGCTTCGCGGCGGAGGGGGGGGCACGAGCTGCTGGGGCAGGAGCGGGAGCGGGCGTGGCTGGGGAGGACGATTTGCCCTTCCCTTTGCCTTTCCCCTTTTTCACTACTGCAACCCAGGTTTCCGCCTGGGCCACAGCAATGGGTACGGTCGTTTTTGGGGCGATGGGAGCCGCAGTCGAGGGCGTGGCAGCAGCCTGCGACGCCTGGCCAACCCGCTTTCGTAGGACTGGTTTCGGGGGAGGGGGTGCAACCGCTGGTGCAGCCTTCTTGGCGTCCGCCCTGAGAGGCGGGCGAAGAACCGGCGCTGGCAGGAGGCGATCCTCGATACCAGCGAGTCGGGCATTGAGCATTTGCCCGAACGTGGTAGTCAAGGAGCGCGTCATCTCCTCCACTAACTCTGCCCCCAGTACAACAGCAGGGGGGCCGGCGTCTCGGCGGCAGCGGCTGCTGCTGCTACTGTAGCAGCAGAAGTGGCGGCAGCCGCCTGGGTCTTTGCTTCGGTGAAGCCGCGACGCAGCGCCTTCACCTCTGCTTTGCAGGCCTCCAACTCGAGGCGCACGCGACTGTTTTCGGCTCTCAGCCGCCGCGTCTCCTCCGCCTCACTCCTGCTGGCCAGTGCGTCGACAACCTCCCTCAGGGTCGACGCAGACCTTTTCAGGCGACCAACAAACTCGCCTTTTAGGTTGCCAGATTTTTTGGCAACCTCTAAGATGCAGGCGAGCATCCCTCCTGCTTGAGCCCTCAGCTCCTGGGCGTTTAGCCCGCTAAGGTCACCGACCCCGGCAAGGACATCGGAATCGCTTCCGATGTCGAGAAGACTTCCGGCAGCCACAGCGGCCGGCCCCTTTTTAAACTTTCTACTCTGTAGAACCTCCGCCAGCTCCTCTACTAGCGGAATAGGCTTCAAGAATTCCTCCCGCGTGGGGCCGGTTTTGGTGCCCTTCGCCCTTCCCCTCCGCGCCGTACTGACCTTAGCGGCCACCGTTCCCTCGGTCTCAGTGTCCGACTCTAGGTAGCCGGGCGCGTAGAACGAGGAGTAAGGCCGCTTCCTCTGGCTGTCAACTTCGTCGGCAGACTCCTCAAACACGGACTCTACGTCCGACCTCCTTTCGTCCCCCATAGAGACCTCCGACGGATCTCTTGAAGGGCCGTTTTTCCGGCTCTCATTAGTGCCGCTCGAGCGGTCCTCAGACAAAACAATATGTTGGCCCTGAGAAGGGCCTTTTACAAATTTCCCTTTCGCGTCTCTGTTGGCTTTCGACATTATCACAATACACAATCAATGAAACAGAATAATTATAAAATATAATTAAAAATCGTGACCATAAGCAATTTGTTGGGAAATTGGACAGGCTTCAATCTTTCTACTCAAGCCTCCGGAAGTTTAGAGTTCAGAAGACTGACAATACCTTGGAGGTATTTTCCCGAAGTCTAAGGATACACTTATCATCGGGGTTTTGGAACTAGTCCAGCCAGTTTGTCCCCGCCTCCAATGACGTGAGTTATCGGAACAGGGGTCACTACCAAATAAAAGACAGCGGTTATTTTCGATTATGTAACAATACGTTTGACAGTAGTAGGCGCTGGTGTTTGCCAGTTAGAGGGGTCCCTATTTTAACACACACACCGCCAAACTGTTTTTCATCTACTCATAAACATGACAAATTATCTGTAGCCTTGCCTTAAAACTACAATTTATACACCGTAAGTCTATTCTGTCATCTGTCTTAAAGAGGTGCTAAGCACCTTAGCACGTATAATACAGATGACAGACAGTTAACCACGGCCCTGGTCTGTACCGAGCATTTTCAATTTGGTTACTAATAAGGGGTTAAATAGCTCTGTGAACTACATAATATACACATATAATATAAATATATACAAAAACAATACATACATATACATACACATATAGATAACAATACACGCGGCGCCTGACGGTGTTCTGTTGCGTTTATTTCGGAAGGAAATAAACTAATAACAGGCAGCACCACGAGTAGGTAACCGTCAGACTTGCCTTAGGGATCATCACGACTTGCGCTCTCCCCTAAGACCGTTGCCTCCTTACCCATCCGGGATGAGTAAGGAAGGCCTGAGTTTATCCAAAACAAGCAGCGCAAGGCATGCAAGCTAGGCAAAGCAACTATTAATGAATAAACCCAGGCCCGCCCAAGGAACCAGCTACCTGCGCCAACTGCCAGGGCACACATCCTGCCAATTTTAAATCGTGCCCTGTGTTCAAAACAGAGATACGAAACAAGAAGGCGGGAACCATAGCCCTTTTTTGTTTTTTTTTTTTTTTTTTTTTTTTTTCACTCGGGAAAATCCTTTATGGATACCACCCGCCCCGGGGGGAGCGGAGTGGTTATGTGGGAGTCCTCGCCTGAAGGGCCTTACTACCCCCACGGGGGGGTAGTAAGTGAGGTTACCCACTAAAAACCCGGGATGAGCAGTCTGCCGCCTAGTAGGGCGAAATGGGGTAGCGTTAGCAGTCACCATCTCGCCCCGGCGGCCGGCCCGTCACCGATGACGGGCCCCGGCCAATGGAGGGATGACCCGGCTCATTGAGGCCATCCCCCAGACGTGTGGGATCGTGCAAGCCAGTGGAGAATCCCCCGACTCTCCACCGATGATCCGCACAGCACTGGGAAAGAGCGAGAAGGCGCCCGAATCGCCTTCTCCTCCCCCCAGTTCGTCTACGCCGGAGCGGGTCCGCGAGGACGTCGTCCTCCCTCGCCCGCTCCGCGGCCTCTTTCTGCGCCATCACCGCTTCGCAGAAAGAGACCACCGCCTGCCACGATCCGTCGCTGCCGAGCATAGCGTTAACCACGCTCGGCAGCGACAGATCTGCGCCTATGACCGCTGTGAGGGCGTGCCGCATGGGACTCCACGCGGCGCACTCCTCCAGCGTGTGGAGCGCCGTATCTTCTGGCGCTCCACACTCGTGACAGGCGGGGGTCGCCTCCCGTCTCGCGATGTGATGCAGATACCTTCCGAAACATCCGTGTCCGGAAAGCACCTGCACCAATCGGAAGGTCAGCGACCCGAATCGCCGCCCTACCCACCTCCGGAGGACCGGGCGAATGGCATCCACCGTCCTCTGTCCAGGGACCGGTGGAGCCAGGTCCTCCGTCCACCGCCTCAACAGGGCGACCCGCGCCCGCCGTCGCATGCGCGTGACCTCCTCCCACGCTGGAGGCTCCCCGCGGGATCTCCTCGCCGCCACGAAGTGGTACACTTCGGCGAGGATCTCCGCTTGGAGCTCCCAGGGGGGATCACCGGCCAACACGCATCCCGCCGTCCAGGACACCGTCCGGTACCCGCGTATCGCCCTCGTCGCGATGACCCGCTGCGGACGTCGCAGCAGGGCCTTATTGGCGCGACCGAGGGCGTCCACCCAGACAGGTGCCCCGTACAAGGCCATACTCCGGATGACTCCGGAGTACAGGCGACGACATGTGGCGTTCGGGCCGTCCACGTTGGGCAGCAGCCTCCCAAGGGCGGCAGCGGCGCCTATGACTTTTGGGGCCAGTTGAGTGAAGTGGGCCCCAAAAGTCCACCGCCCGTCCAGGATGAGACCCAGGTACCTCATCTGGGTCCCAACCCGGACCAGGACCCCGTCCAGGTCTATCCGCGTTCCTGGAGGGGGTCCCCCCCGAGGCCCATGGAACATTAGGGCCTCGGTCTTGGAGAGGGCGACCTCCAGCCCCAGGGCACGTATGCGGCCGACCACGAGTGTCGTGGCCACCGTGGCCCGCCGCACCGTCTCCCTGAGGTCCCTCCCCTTGACCACGACTTGGGTGTCATCCGCGTAGCACGCAACCCGCATACTTGCGGGAAACGTGCCGCGGAGCACCCAGTCGTAGCCAATGTTCCACAGGAGCGGTCCCAACACCGACCCCTGTGGAACCCCGCAGGACACGCGACGGCGCCTCAGACCGTCGCGTCCCTCCACCAGGACCTCGCGGTCCTGGAGGTAGTCAGCCAACAGCCCACGCAGATACAGGGGCACTCCGTGATAGCGGAGCGCCTCCCGTATTGTTCCGTGCGGTAGGCTGTTGAAGGCGTTGGCAATGTCCAGCGAGACAGCCAACGCCTTTTCCCCCCCGCTGACCGCGTCCTGCGTCCACCCCTTGATCCAGAGCAGGGCGTCTATCGTCGACCGCCCTGCTCTGAATCCGAACTGGGCCTCTGATAGCTCAGGCCCAGTTCCCCCCAGGTGCCGGATGACACGGGAAGCTACGATTCTCTCCAGCAGCTTCGCCGTGTCATCCAGCAGCACGATTGGCCTGTATGCGGCGGGCGAGTCGGCGTCTCGCCCTTCCTTCCGCAACAGGCACAATCGCCCGTCCTTCCAGAGCTTCGGGAACTGACCCGACGTGAGGCACGCGTCGAACAGTTCCCGAAGCTGACCGCCCATCTCCCTAAGGGCGATCCTGAGGACCCGAGGGAACCATAGCCCTTACCCAACCTAACCGAAGAAGCACTGCACCGGTTATACAGAACACTGTTGATGAAACAGCGGAAGCTACACTGATGGCACCGGCTAACTTGCCCAAGTTAAATGGACCCAAATCCGCTAATAAGAAGCCCAACAAAAAGAAGAAGGCACAAAGGCCTCCCCCAGAAACCCAAAGTGCACAACAGAAGCCCCAAAAACCACAGCAGTCTCAAGAAACCCCCCGCCGTGACTCACTGGGGCAGACTATTGAAGTACTGAAGGGCATACTAGAGGCCGTTCAAGGCGGCACTGATCCAGAGACGGCCACACTTCAAGGCCTAATGAGAATACTCACCTCTAATAATGGATCACGGCCTTAACATAGTGCATTGGAATGCCCAATCGCTCACGGGGAAGAGAAGACAGCTGACCCTCTTCCTCCGTGAGCACAACGTGGATATTGCATTGGTCAGTGAGACGCATTTGAAGACAAGTACGAAGTTTAAGGTACCTAACTACGAAGTGTACCGGAAAGACGAGGTCTCAGATAAGGGCATAGCACACCGGGGACTCGCTGTCATAGTGCATCGGAGAATCGTTCATCAGCTTCTGCCTGTGGAAGACTACCAGACAATACAAGCCTTGGGTGTGCTTGTTAACGTCAGAGGTCTAAACCACCGCATTTATGCCATTTACAAGCCGCCGCAAAATTATCTGAACACAGCGGAAATCAGAAAGATTCTAAACACAGACGACCCCACCATAATTGCAGGTGACATGAACGCCAAGCACACCCACTGGAATTCATCATACACGGACTGGCACGGCAGAACGCTGTTTCAAGACGCATGCAGTCACGGATATGACGTCATAGGACCCAACGAGCCGACGCACTATGACACGAGGGGTAACTCAAATGTCATAGACCTCGTCATTATAAAGGGTATAAGAACGCCGCCAACCCAAACAGTGCTACCCGACTTACCATCGGACCACCGGCTTGTTCTACTTCGCTACAAGGATCTCCCAAGTAGAGTCGCCGCCCCCGCGAGGAGGCGGAAAATCTGTTGGGAGACATTTCACTCAGAAGTCCACGAACGGACCACCACCAGGCCGGTGGTAACCAGCGAAGATGTTGAGTTGCTAACTACAGAACTGACCACAGCCATTCAAGACTCCCTCACGGCAGCCACTCACACCTCCACAACGGTTGAAAGTCAAGACTCTCTTCCTTCGTGGATAAGGAACTTGATTAGAGAGAAGAGGGAGATTAGAAAGCTGTGGCAGGACACCCGATGCCGCGTACTTAAAAAGAAACTGAATGCACTTATCACCCAAGTACAACAAGCATTGCAGGACAACGCGGCAGAATCATGGGAGCGCCATATTGAGGACATTAGAGATGAGATCCCATCCGTGCACAAGCTATGCAAACGGATGACCAGCACCAGAGAACCTGTTAGACCACTGATTGGACCTGACGGACTCTTGAAATTTGATGCCGCGGACAGAGCGGAGATATTCGCCAATCATCTAGAAGGTCAATTTAAACCGAATCCAATCAGCGACCAGCAGCATGCAGAAACGGTGCGGAATCACCTGAACGCATACTGGGCACAAACCTACACGCCAGAAGAAGAAGAAAAAGACCAGCTTTACTACTCCCCTGGTAAAGTAGTTAAGCTTATAAGACGCCTGCCAAACAAGAAAGCTCCTGGCACGGATGGGATACCCAATGAAGCCCTCAAACGCCTCCCTATGAGAACGATAGCCGCGCTCACAAGACTGTATAATGGGATCATGCGCTGTGGCCACTTTCCTACTGCATGGAAAACCGGGAAAGTAATCGTCCTCCCTAAACCCGGCAAAGACCCCAAGCTTCCCGTGAGTTATCGACCGATAACACTGCTCAGCACGATATCCAAACTGTTTGAGAAACTTCTACTGATGCAGCTTGTTCCACACATAAAACCCAGAGACGAGCAGTTCGGGTTTAGGGCGGAACATTCCACAACACTACAAATCACCAGACTTGTACACGAAATGGCCACAGCCATGAACAAGAAGGAATATACAGTGGCTGTCCTCCTGGACATGGAGAAGGCCTTCGACAGGGTGTGGCACGAGGGGCTAGTGTACAAACTGTCGAGGTCTTCGGCGCCCAGGAGGATAGTGAAGATTGTCGCCTCCTACTTGGAAAACAGGAAGATAAAAGTCTCCATAGAAGATGCTATCTCCTCAGAGAAGATAGTGGAAGCTGGTGTTCCACAAGGAAGCTGCATCGCTCCGTACTGCTACGCGTGGTACACCGACGACATCCCCGTCGTCGGGCACGCAAAGCTCGCCCTCTACGCGGACGATGCAGCCTATTTTGCAACATCAATCAAGCGCACGAACGCCGTTAAGAGGCTACAGCCGACTCTCGACGCCCTGCCAGAATGGCTAGGGAAATGGAGGTTGTCTGTCAACGTCAAGAAGACCCAGGCCATCGCCATCGGCTGCAAGATTCCCCCACCACGCCTCCAACTGATGGGCGATGCAGTCGATTGGCTATCAGAAGTCAAATACCTTGGAGTTACGATTGACAGACGCCTCAACTTTCACCGGCACGTCGACGACGTCGTGGGAAGAGCCAAAGGATCCGTGGTAAAACTGCTACCCATCTTGAAATCCAAGCTGCCAGTCAATACGAAAATCATGTTATACAAGACGTATATCAGATCGCGCCTAACATATGCGGGGCCTGCGTGGTACGGGTTTATTGCTCAGACGAACCGTAACAGACTCCAAAGGATCGAAAACCGGTGCTATAGAACGATAGTGAACGCGCCAAGATACGTGAGAAACGCCACTATCTTCAAAGACCTCCGAAGACACGAAGACGTAGAACTCTTCATCAGAAAGATGTCCACCAACATGTTCGCGAGAGCAGATGCCTCCGACCAAGAACACATCAGAGGTATAGCACCTCTGCATGCTCGGCCGCCAGATAGGGAGGGCATGAAGAAGACGAAGCCTTATCCCAGAGAGTTAATACTCACAGAAGAGAGTAAGGAAGAGAGTGATACCGCGACTAATTCGGCGATACCCCCAGTGGGCACCGCCTTGGTCGCTGATCAGCGCGCCGGGCTTCCCACCAGCGGGATCAACCCGGCGGTGCTTCCGTGATCGCCCAGGCAACCACCGCCCACTGGGCGGTAGGACCGAAGAGGTCTAAGGTACTCACCTACCCCAAAGACCGCTCCGTAGTCACGGAGTGAGACGAGCCAAAGCAAGAGGGCAACGCCCTGAAGCTTTAACCCCAGGCGCAATAGCGTTCTGAGAAGAGAACCCGGATGTGGAATAGTGGCATTTGCTCGAGGCTCCCGCGGTGAACGGACGTGTGACCGGCACACTCACCGGACCGCTCGCAGAGCCTCCATCAAATCGCCCTACCCTGGTGTTCCCCACCAACCCGCTCCCCGCTCCCGGAGGTACCCGGTGCGCAGTGGTTCGCCCACGCTGCAAAGGACCTCAAACCCGCTCCCTGTTCCCGGAGGTACCCGGTGCGCAGTGGTTCGCCCACGCTGCAAAGGACCTCATCCCGCTCCCTGTTCCCGGAGGTACCCAGTGCGCAGCGGTCCGCCCACGCTGCAAGGGACCTCAAACCCGCTCCCTGTTCCCGGAGGTACCCGGTGCGCAGTGGTTCGCCCACGCTGCAAAGGACCTCATCCCGATCCCCGCTCCCGGAGGTACCCAGTGCGCAGTGGTTCGCCCACGCTGCAAAGGACCTCATCCCGATCCCCGTTCCCGGAGGTAACCGGTGCGCAGTGGTAAGCCCACGCTGCAAGGCCCTCATCTCCAATCCCGTTCCTGCCTAACCTGGAGGTACCCGGTGCGCAGTGGTTCGCCCACGCTGCAAAACACCTCATCCCGATCCCCGTTCCCGGAGGTAACCGGTGCGCAGTGGTTCGCCCACGCTGCAAGGCCCTCGTTCCCGAATCTCCCGACGCACTCCCGTACTTACTAAACGAACCGCCGCCCGCCGTTACCCGCAAACCCGTCATACGCGTTTCTCCTCGCAGGCCGTCGCGCTCCTGTTAGAGTTCCCACCGCGACAGCGACGTCCCGGAGTCCGCCACACCGTAGATAACCATTTAATGTAAACTCAGGATAAGTTAATGTTTATCTAGATGCCCTAAGCGACCTATGTGGTACTAGAAATACATACCCATATTGTATAAACCTGTTATTATTTTTGTTTGTGATTATTAGACTCTTACAGTTTGGACATTTGCACTGTTCTCACAATATATCTGATTGTATACTGTATAGTTTGTGTGTTTAGAAAGATACACTTTAGGAAATGTATGGGTTAACAGTTATTTCTCATTTTTTTTTTACTATAATTAGCTCTACTGGCAGGTAGGACTAACCAATATTTTGTAGTACTTAGTATTTTTTTGTGTTTATTTATTTTTTAATTTTTTTTATTATATTTAATTTGTATATATTTATAAGTATATTTATTTTTATATGTATTATGCCAAATGATAATGATGATTATGATAGTGCCGATTATTTGTCTTGCTCTTCAACGGATGACAATGGAAGCTTTTGTAGCCTGCCCTCTCTTTCAAGTTGTGTCGAGTCTTTTGTTGGTGATGTCCCAAAAAACTTTAATGTCATATACATTAACGCACAGAGCATCCCGGCCCATTACCCAGATATGCTAGCGTCATTTGATAATAAAAATGTACATGCCATACTCATTTCAGAAACCTGGTTTAAACCTTGTCATCCTTCTACCTCATATTCTTTGCCTGGCTTTATACTTATACGCAACGACCGCATTGGTTGTCGCGGAGGCGGTGTTGCAATTTACCTACGCGCACATATTCCCTACACTATTTTGAGTATTTCAGCACAGCCTCCTCCAACCAATTCTGGTGAGCATCTTTTCATTGAAATTGTTCTTTCTTACACTAAAGATCTTCTTGGTATATATTACTGTCCATCTAGTAGAATCAACTTTTTCTCATCTTTTGAACAGCTTTTACAAGATTACCTCCCATCTTATGAGCACAAAATTATCATGGGCGATTTTAACACGTGCTTACTCAAACGAGATGCTCGTGCTGATTCATTTGAATCTGTTACCAAGGCTAGCGACTTGACCATCTTACCCCTAATGCCACACATCATTTTCCACACTCTGTACCCTCTCTTCTTGATATAATACTTGTATCTTCACGAAATCATGTTGGTAAGCATGGTCAATGTGCGGCGGATGCGTTTTCAGCTCATGATTTGCTTTTTCTCTCCTACAAGATCCGTCCGCCTAAAGCAAAGCCGAAGGTTCTTATGCTGCGCAATTTTGGTGGAATGGATATAGAGAGCTTACGTCAAGATGCACAAGAGCTTAACTGGGCTGCTGTGGTGGATGGGGTTACCATAGATGATAAGGTCGATGCTTTTAATAACATTCTCACTAATTTGTTTGACGTGCACGCCCCAATTCGACCCATAAAGGTTAAACATCTCCCAGCACCTTGGCTAACAAATAAAATTAAGGAACTCATGTTTAAGAAGGTGGTGGCAAAATCTAGGGCGAAAAAACTGCCATCTGATAATAATAAAGAAAAATACGTAGAGTGCCGTAATCGCTGCAATAGAGCGTGTAGGATTGCATTACGCCAGCATTTTTTTTGATTCAGTCTCGGATGAAGACCCTGCTAAAGTATGGAAGTTCCTTAGGTCAATGGGAGTTGGAAAATCTCGTCAAGATGCTTTCTCAAATAAAATAGATATTATCAATTGAATCAACACTTTGCATTGTCTTCCAATTTCAATGGACAGCTAAAATCGACCACTTTAAACATTCTTTCTTCGATTCCACCTCCCGACCACACTCCTTTTATTTTAAATCAATTTGCCGATTGTGACGTTAAAAAAGCTATTCTTTCCATTTCTTCAAATGCAGTTGGTAGTGATAGTATCAGTCGTAAGATGATTTTACCCATACTGGATGAAGTTACTCCAGTTATTCGTTATATACTAGATTTTTCGATATCTAGTGGCACTTTCCCTTCAGCCTGGAAAGAAGCCCAAATAACCCCGCTTCCCAAAAAATCAAATCCTTCATCATTTGCTGAATTCCGCCCCATTTCAATTTTACCTTTTCTTTCAAAGGTACTAGAGCGTCTCGTTCATCAACAGCTCTCTACTTTTTTAAACAAAAACGCTCTCTTTAATAGCTTTCAGTCTGGATTTCGACCAGGTCATAGTACTGTCTCCGCTTTAGTTAAAATCACTGATGACATCCGGTATGGAATGAGTAACGGACAACTGACTGTGCTATCATTACTCGACTTTAGTAACGCCTTTAATAATGTTGATTTTGATATCCTCCTTGCTATTCTTCGCTCTCTTAACGTATCTCCAACAGCTATTGATTGGTTTCATAGTTACCTGTATGGTCGCCGGCAACGCGTTCGCATTGATGATGTTTTTTCATCCTGGTGTAGTACATCAGCTGGTGTGCCTCAGGGCGGCGTATTATCACCTTTACTTTTTGCAGTATTTATTAACTCTATTTCCCGGCAATTATCTTCGTCCTATCACCTCTACGCAGATGATTTACAAATTTACACACATGCTTCCTTAGAGGATCTAAAATTAGCTATCAATCGCACTAATGCTGACTTAAAATGTATTTCTAACTGGAGTAAATCGTATGGGCTGTCTGTTAATCCTTTAAAAACACAAATTATTGTCATTGGTAGCTCCAGAATGATATCAAAGATTGACTGGTTTTTGCCTACCACAGGTGATGTTTGATGGAACACATATTCCTATTAGCAAGACGGTGAAAAACTTGGGCATAATATTCGATCAGACCTTATCTTGGGGACCTCAGCTTACGGAGATCAGCCGAAAAATGTTTGCTACTGCGGGATCACTTAGAAGGTTGCGGAACTTTCTTCCAATATCCACCAAAATTGCTCTAGCCCAATCTCTTCTATTGCCAATACTGGATTATGCTGACGCTTGCTTTCTGGATTTAACCGAAGAACAGCTGAATAAACTTGAGCGCCTACAAAACTTTTGCATCCGGTTCATATTTGGCTTGCGTAAATATGACCATATTTCTGAATATCGCAATATGCTCAAATGGTTACCAATCCGACGTCGCCGAGATGTTCATGTGCTTTCACTCCTATATAGTATCTTATTTATTCCTACCACTCCACTTTACCTCAAAGAACGTTTTCAATACGTACATCATTCTCATTCACTCTCCCTACGTTCTTCAAATACTCTAAAACTACTACCCCCTGCTGCATCTACGATGTATTATGACAAATCGTTTACAAAGCAAGCTATCCGTATATGGAATGCGCTACCGGCTAACATCAGACACACCAAGTCTATTGTGTCCTTCAAAGATCTGTTGAAGAGGCACTACCTTTCAGTACAGCTATAGGCATACTAATATTTAGCATACTTATATTTGTACTAGGCATATCGTATTTATTATTTATATTTATCTCTATCTATTTATATTTGTATATATGTATACATATTTATTTATTAATATATATTCTATTGAAGTATGTAAATTCAATATGTATAAGAATAACATTATGTATCTGTTTTTTTTTAAATAAAGTTCGATAATTTTCTGTGTAATCTTGTACACCACCGTTCTCAATATGCAGTCACTTACATGTCCATTCACGGTTGCCTGTAAGAAATTGCACCTAGCGATAAGGCCGCCCATTGTACATCCTTTTGCTAATATCTCTCTGTTACATTATTATTTTGTCAAAATTGGTGTCCAATAAAGAGTATTTGTATTGTATTGTATTGTATTGTGCGTTTCCTTGGACCATCCCCCTTAATAGACAATCCCAATAGGATGATCCATCTCTTACCGTGAGGACCGCGGCAAGGAGCAAGACCATCCACCTGGACCTGGAGGGACCCAGGCCAGCTAGCCGAAAGGGTCACCCACGTCACAACGTAAACATGCGATAGGGCTGCCCGCCTCCAGCATTTTAATTACATTTGCCTACTTTGTGTTTCCATATAGTTTTGTGATTTTAAATATACTTTTTTTGTCTAAACAAAAAAAAGACTGTGAATAAAATAGGTAGTGTTCAATAAAAATGCGTGTTGTTTTTTGATTGGTAGATTTAATTAAAAAAACACGTTATAAATTCAGTCCAGTCCAGTAATTTTGGCGTGAAAGCGTAACAGACAGACAGACAGACTTTCGCATTTATAATATAAGTACTGATTATATATTAGTACTGATAAAATACCACGTCTATATTTTGAATTATACAAAGTTACAAAATAAAACACGCATGCCCCGAGGTTTTAACACAAGCGTACCTACCGTATCGTGATTCATGAACGTAGGTATAACTCGCGTTTCATCCGTTTCTATGAAGTTGAAATACTGTATAGATAACATTACCGTGGTATGGCTGCCGGTGAAATTACAGGAACGTGAGACTTAACAATTTTTTGTCTCAGGATGATGGGTGCAGTACATTTCGCCACTTGTGACGTTAGGCAAGAGGTTACCGCTTTACAACAGATATAAAAAAACACTTAACTTCTTTAATACTTAGGTAGGTTTATTATTCTTAACCATCTTAGACTAGAGTTTACGCTTATTTTTGATGTCATTAATGTAAAAGTTTTGTATTGTCATGCTGGGTTTAACATTGTTCAAGTAATCTGTTTTTACTAAAGCTTTGTCTCAATGAATAAATATACTTGGACCTTATATATTTGGAGTTTTACAAACATAACATTTTAAAAATAGAATTTATTAGCCGCTAAATTGGATATAATCAAATTCCACGTGTATAAAGTGACTGGCAAACCTAGTTTAATATAATATTTTTCTTGTACAAAATGTGACAGATACTCTGAAAAGGGTTCAACGTCACCTTTACTTATTATGTTTGCTATCCAATAGATACTAAGTATACAATGAAAATTGCTATTCAAAAGAATATTTGTGGTTACATTTACAAACCTTACTTAGTTTTCAAGTTCTTCCCTTATTAGTCTAGAGATAAAAGATTGTTTATTAAGTATACAATATACAATGAAAATTGTCATTCAAAAGAATATTGAACATATTTGTGGTTCCATTTACAAACCTTATTATTTCGTCTCTAGTTTTCAAGTTCTTCCCTTATAAGAGATGAAAGAATTTTTGGTATGTTAGATTGTATTTCAGACAATTAATAGTGCTGGGGAATGTATTTGTGGATATTTTTTCCTATGTCTTCAAGCGAATTTGCGTTGCCAACTTTTTCTAAAGATCATAAGTTGTATCATTGCGTAATAATTATATCATCATAAACAGAAGATTTAGTAAATTTTAGGACGGTCTTGTTTATAGATGCTGACGAGATGCTTAAAATTAGTTTTCAGTCTTATTTGAATTTGAAAGGGGAGCAATCCTATCTTTGTTGACTGTGGAAATCCCATGCAATATAATATTATACCTATTCATAAAGGCCATGAATGTTTTAGGGGACGACGGTGAGGTTGGCTTAGGAAATGGTGGCATTTATAAATCATGTTGTTGTCATGGAAACTACAGCCATGATTGTTTTGCTCCTTGCACCGAATTTATCACCATTGCGCTTAATTCTGAAATGATTTATTATTTTTAATAATTAGTTATATCTCTAACGAAAATGTTTGTTGCTGTTTTTTACTTTGAGTATCAGAATTATTTTATCCCGACGTTTAGGCTGAATTATTAAATATTATACTGCATATATGTAGGAAAATATTTGACCTATCATTTAAACAATTAGCAATACAGATACAATACAATACTACATCACATTAAACAATAAACAAACAGGTTCATTTTATTATCGGCAGAACCAGTGGTACTTGGAGATTTCAACGCTCACCATATCGAGTGGTTGGGTTCCAAAGCTACGGATCACGCCGGCCGTACTGCTCTCGATTTTGCTTTGGCGTATGATCTCTCGCAGTTGGTTAACACACCAACCAGAATACCAGATGTCGAGAACCATACACCTTCTTTATTGGATCTGATGCTGACTTCTCACCCAGATCACTACCAGGTATCAGTAGAAGCGCCTCAAGGTTCTTCTGATCACTGCCTGGTACCATCTAAGGTAGCGACCGTACGCAACCACCGTAATGTTCCTCTCGGGAGTCGTACGGTGTGACACTACCAGTCAGAGGATTGGGATGGATTGAGAGAATTTTTCTCGTCCTACCCTTGGAGGCAGATTGGCTTCTCCTCGGAAGATCCAAACGTGTGTGCAGACTCCATAACTGAAGTCGTGCTTCAGGGTATGGAATGCTACATTCCTAAATCTGTTGTGCGCGTTGGTGGTCGGAGCCGTCCATGGTTTAATAAGTCTTGCGCTGACTCATCCGGTCAGAAAAACGCTGCTTATAAAACCTGGACCGAAGCACTTACGCGTAAAGATCCGAATACCGCCGAGTTGAAGAAGAAACTAAATGCTGCCTCCAGATCTAATAAGAGGACAATTGCTAAAGCAAGGTCTGAGCACATCAGCAGAATTGGCGACCAGCTGTGAGAGTTCCATGCCAAATGTACGTTTTTCGCAGAGAGCGGTATGGAAAGAACTTTCCTCCCTTGATGTGCGCAAGCCGAGTGGGCCAGATTGCATCCTGGCTATTGTCCTCAAGTCATGTGATCCTGAGCTGACTCCGGTGTTAACGCGCCTTTTCCGGCTCTCCTACTCCAAAGGATGCGTGCCGTCTTGGTGGAAGGCTGCTCTCGTACACCCTATTGCCAAAAAGGGTGACCGTACAGACCCATCCAACTATAGGCCTATAGCAATCACTTCTCTACTCTGCAAGGTGATGGAGCGAATAGTCAACGACCAGCTCCTAGGTTACTTAGAGGATTACCAACTGATCAGTGACCGCCAATACGGTTTCCGTCGTGGCAGATCGGCTGGTGATCTTCTGGTTTACCTCACTCATCGTTGGGCTGACGCAGTCGAGAGTAGAGGGAAAGCTTTAGCTGTCAGCTTAGATATTGCTAAGGCTTTCGATCGGGTCTGGCATAGGGCACTTCTTTCAAAGTTACCATCTTACGGTCTTTCCGAGGGGTTCTGCACCTGGGTCGCCAGTTTTTTATCTGGACGGAGCATTTGTGTCGTTGTCGATGGAGCTTGCTCCGATCTCATGCCGATTAATGCTGGCGTCCCTCAGGGATCAGTGTTATCGCCTACGCTATTTATTCTGCATATCAATGATATGTTACAAGTTTGTAACATGCATTGCTATGCGGACGATAGCACGGGCGATGCGCAATATTCTGGCCGTGTTAGTGCCCCTCGCGACGAATTAGAAAGAAGCAGAACTGGTCTTGTGTCTGAAGTCGAGGGTTCATTGGAACTTGTCTCACATTGGGGACAGCAGAACCTTGTCCAATTTAACCACAAAAAAACTCAGACATGCGTTTTCACCGCGAAAAAGACCCCCTTCATCATCGCTCCGCAATTTCAGGGTGTTCCCCTAGAAATCGCAGAGAGTATTGGAGTTCTTGGCGTCGACATTTCCAAAGATGTCCAGTTCCGCTATCACATCGCGAGTAAGGCTGGGTTGGCATCCAGAAAACTTGGTGTGCTTAACAAGGCAAAGCTGTACTTTACGTCGAGCCAGTGACTTTTGCTTTATAAAGCACAAGCTCGCCCTCACATGGAGTACTGCTCTCACCTCTGGAATGGCGCACCAAAGTACCAACTCCAGTCTCTCGATGCTATTCAGCGTCAAGCGGTACGAATTGTCGACGACCCCGAGCTCTCTGACCACCTTGAGCCACTGAGCCTCCGTAGAGACATCGGTTCGCTCTGTGTATTCTACAGGCTCTATAACGGAGAATGCTCTCAGGAGCTGTTTGATCTTATGCCAGCTTCGCGATTCTATCATCGTACCTCGCGTCACCGTTTGAAAGCTCATCCACACATAATCGAGTCCTGGAAGTCTCATACAGTTCGATTTATGCGTTCCTTCTTACCGCATACTTGCAAAATGTGGAATAATCTTCCAGCTAGCGTTTTCCCGCAGAGCTACAATATGTATTCCTTCAAAAAGGGTGTTAAAAGAGTCTTACAGGGTCGACAACGCATTGGTAACGCCCCTGGTGTTGCAAATGTCCATAGGCGACGGTAACCGCTTACCATCAGGTGGGCCGTCTGCTTGTTTGCCACTCCATCACATAAAAAATATTTATAGGTTATCTGTGTAAAAAAATAAAATATCTAATTCATAAAAACGTAGTACTAATTTTCAATGGCCCTGTATTCTATAAAGGGTTCTTTCCGTTTCTCTTGCAAAAAAATACGAAACTACAAACGTTCACAATCACTTTAAAAAATTAAATGATATCATCAATTTAAATCAAAAAGGAATATAAGGTATGCTCTAATACCACTACAATATAATGTGGAGAAAATTTCACACAAGCATATAATGCACACAGCTACATTTCCATTGTATATAATATGTTTTTATTTATTCAATTAATGACAAAGATAGGAAGACGAGCATATAGTAGATGCACGTAAGCACACTACTGAGACTCAATCAGGAGACGGCACCTGATTTGAAATTGCCATGTTCGAGGTACGGGTGCCAGTTCTCCCAAATTTAAAATTTTTAATAAATGTATTGTGCGGTTTCATTTTCGTTTAACACAACATCCTCTCCGCAAGATGAACATGATGGCTGCAACGGACCCGGAATCGGATCTAAAAATAAAAGAATTTTAAGGTACGATTTCCAAAAATAGGCAACAAAAAATGATTCCATTAGAACCAATCAAACGCCACATCTGCAACGTAAACGACAGAAAATTAAGATGCTTTTTATCCTTTTGCCCCATTCACGTTTCATAGACGTTTGCACTTTTCAACAACAAAACGCTGGTCGTACGGAGGGAAAAATGCAACAGCCAGCAGCTTTGTTCGAAAGAATTGAATTAAAAATGTCGACGTTCGTGTTCTCTGTTTTTCGCGTGGCGCTCGACTGCCCGCAAATGGACAATTAGTTGGATTCAGGAGAAGAATAAAGAAATGGACAAAAAGTTGTGCTGTATTTTTTGGCGCGTGATGTCATAATGTAGCTCATGTTTTGTCTGAAAAAATTGCAGTCACAATATAGCCGTATAAGACTTACTAACTGTGAAAAATTGTGTATTTACTTCTTTGATATGCTTTCGTGTGCCTTATTTACCCCTATCAACACAAAGATTCAACAAAATGGTAAATCAAAAAGTATTTATTGCCAGTGCAATCAAGATATCATTTATACCACAGTATGTAATACAATACGACACGCAATTAATTACAAAATTAAATATTTTACATATCTCTTGCTCTGTAAGTACACCCTTACACCCCTGAATGCCGGGGTGTATGACTATCATTACAGCATAGGTTTTGGAATTTGAAAAAAGAACTGTCATACTCATACTGCACGAAGAATATTTTTAAAAGGTTAATATTTTTTTTCTCGGTATCGATTAATTACTCGAATCGGAATCTAGACAATTTATTTTATAAAGATTTTATTTTAAATATGGAACTATTTGTTTCCACATCGTATGTTAGATGGAATCGATTTAATTAATGAAGAAAATAGTACCAGTCAACTGCCGCCATTTACGATGCAAGAACCTCAAGTCACTCAAACTCAAGTCTTATCATCACAAACTCATATTCAAACTATAAATATTCCTAAAAAGAACGTGACCATATCTCTTACAAATTGTAATAATTTTACTATTAATTAATTAAATACACATTTTTTTCTTCTTAATAAATGTTCATTGAAACCTGCTGTCTTGTTGTTTACTTACCTCACAATCGATATGTAAAGCAGAGTATTTATCTCGGGCGTAAGCATCAATTGCATACTCGGGTTAATTAGCGCCTTTGCTTCGCTAAGGCGCCAAAATCCTCGTATGCAATTGATGTCATACAGCCCTTGGTTAATAATCTACTATTTTCAGTGTATTCATGACAAAAAGCGTCCGAGAGCACTTTCCGTAAAAGGTTATTATTTGATTTCGTTGAAATTGTAGGTAGGCTATTACATCGAATAAGCGAGTGATTCTTGTTTTAATTTCACAAGGAGGTTACACTACATAAAAACTTTTTCGCAGAGGGTTTTATAGCATAGTATTATAGAATGTTGAAAAAAGCTCGTCGACAAAACGAGACCAGTTTTTCAAGTAGATGAACCTGAGGGACAACCCACAAGTAGAAGCAATCTTAATGTTTTAAATAACCAGCTGTACTTACGCGTATTGGTTGAGATTGTCGACCTAGGTCATCTAAAACATGAATATGTCTCATTTCACAGAAACTTTCAAAGTAAAATAAAAGTAATCTGTCGCCAAGCACCTGACAGTGTGTTCTGGCTGTCCTTGAAATTGATTTCTGTAAAAATAATCACACTAATATCATAAAGGCGAAGTTTGTGAGTTTGTTAGTATGTTTGTAGCTTCTTCACGCTCAAACGATTGAATCAAGCTGCATGGCGCTACATTAACACAAGATACTTCATAATTGTTATCAATCTCTATCATTATTTCATCATGACCACGCGGTTTTATTTTATCAAAGACAAATAAAAATTACTTCTGAGGGAATTGTTAGCGATTTAGTAATAAAGTTCCTGAAAATATTAGTGTTCTCAGAGGGGAAATTCAAGTGGCGCGTGAAAAACGTTTTAATTAATAAAGCCTATTCCGAGTGTAGAGTTTGTGATTATTTATATGACAAACAGTCGTTGATAATTTCGCCTCTGCCAAGCTACAACCTGTCACCTACATAATTTTAACAGAATAGGTACATTGTAATAATTTTGTAACAATCATGTCAAAGACAAATAATGTCAAAGACATTTATAAAGAAGAGTTTCTTGAAAGTTCGTCTCGCAAAGACTGTATTTTTTTTTTGTTGAATGGCACAGTAGAATGTTTTCTTACTTTTCGATTTAGTTAGCTGAAATATTAGAACTTTACAACCACGGTTAATTATAAATTTTTCTTATAACTTAAACTCAACTTCACTGTATCAGTCAGATTGTGCACTTCTGAACACAGCCTCTCCCATTAAGGGGGATTTTCCATAATCCTCACACTTGGCAGGCGTAATGGGGGTCGCAGTGTAAGTTGGCAATTCCTCAGAAGGCGCTGCTGCCAATCTTCCAGTATTTTACCCTAAGTCGCCTACAGGTAGCAAAGGGAAGGTGACATTCTAGCCCGGCAACCAACGTGGCCGGAAAAAGTTGAGGGTCCAATTCTAGCCTATACAGTAGACGCCTAAATTCAAAAGATATTTTTAATCAATCTTTGATAATATGGTATAACGTTGATTCCAACGAAAAGAACACACGAACAAAATGTTCACTTCTTATATAATATTTCCTATTTCAAATCGAATGCTAAAATCAGAAGAGCCATATCCGAGATTGCTTTACGAACCCCAAAAACTTCCTTCCTTTGTATAAGTTTCTATAATGGAAACATTAATTTCACAGAATAGTAGAAATTCAAACAAACAAATTCTCCCAGCTGTATTATTATACGTTGTTCATATTAAAGTTTGGATACTCTTGTTTAATATTTTTTAATTTTATTAAATCGATGTTGAGGGCAGGTAAGAATGTTGCCATGTAACATAAAAGCTTTGATCGATTATACTTATTATCTGTGCTAAGACCCTTCACATAATTTTGACGGGTGCAGCGGACAGTGACAGTGACAGTGACGCACGCGCACCTATCCTGCCTTTCATGCCATTGCCACTCACCGTTCCTGTTTCACAGGAGGCATTGTGTTGTGAGTAGCCGCCCCCAGTGCGCATCTAGCAGCCCTGTAAGCTGCACGAATTCCTTGAGAATGAGGAAATTTACTGCTCGAACACTGGTTGAATATTACAATTGAACACCGTGAGTGTTAGCTGGTATATTTATTTAAATAAGCTTTCTAATTCATCTGTAAATTGACTATTGTTGCTTATTCATAAAATATATCGAGGAGCTCGTAGCTCTCTCGTTTTTAAGGTTGAATTGGCCAGGCACTTCTCTATAGAATCATCAGATTAGCCATAATCCTCATGCTTGGCAAGTGTCTTGAGGATCGGAGTAGAAGTTGTCAGTTCTTCAGAAGGCGCTGCTTCCCACCTTAGTCGAATCTTACGACACACATAGAAAATATAGATGGTGACATTCTCCCGGCACATTATGGGGTCGCCTTCAAGTTAATCCAGTTTAAATCACATCAACATTGGTTAAGAAGTTTCGATGTTAAGACCTTCACTTACGAAGACGCTCTGCTCCATATTTTTGAGTTTAGTTGCAATAACTACTGCCTACCCAAGCGATCATGCTTCACTGTATGTACCATTAGCATATTTTACACCCACGCTGAGACATAGGGTAAAAAAGAGGACTACCCACACGAACAAGTCTGTACAAGTGTACACTCAATTAACTGAGAAAAGTAATAAAGTGTAAACCTATACCTGGATGACATGATAATTGCAACTTATCATTAATGTGGCCAAGTATCCATCATATAAGCAGTACGCAACACAGAAAACGGTGTTTTTTTTAAACGGAACCAACACATCTTAAACGTTCAAAATATGACTAAATATGCAAACACTATCGCGTGCTGAACTAAAGACATGCATGCATGATGGCAGGGCATTTTGTGAATGCCCGCCTGGCTAGCTACCACCCTCAAGTAGAAAATCTGTCGCCAAGCACATAACGGTGTGTTCACTTGACAGCTGTCCTTGAGAGCCAGTAATTCTAGGTTAGTCTGAACAACATCTTCATCATCGCTTACCATCAGGTGAGATAGTGGTCAAAGGCTAACTTATCAGGCATAAAAAAGACACAATATTTTCATGCACGGTGTGCCTTAATCACTGGCCTATCGATGATCGTTCAACTGAGCTGAAATTTCGTTTACCCGTCGCTGGAGATGGTGCGCGAGGTAATGAACCAGACTACTAGACTTCTTATCTGATGGAAATAAGATGCTTTTTTCAAACACTTAACTCTCGGAATGATGTTGCTACCCTTCTATATTTCTAAATATCCTTAGAAGCACTATCACGACTAAGTGAAAAACACATTCACATAATTTTTAGACTAAAATATTTCTCACCTCGATTGGGAATCGAACCCAGATGCTTAGTTAGGTTACGTATAGTATATATAACGCACTGGTAACTAAGGATACGATTTTAACTGGTTAATGTACCCGTCGGGTAAAATTTTGTAATTTTGTAAATATGAAATACCTTGTGGGACCATGAAAATGGGACCTCAGAGTTCTTTGAATCAGCTTGGCACCATAGTAAATTTTCTATGCTATTATATACCGTCCACAAAATGTCCGAATACCAACTTTCATACGTACACACCATGACAGAACATGGTAACTGTTTCTTTTGTGAGTTGGCCTTACAAAAATAACGAAAAATATTAATCTACCTAATTTTATTTTCGATTTTGATTGATAAAGTTTCGTAATTATTCAGTTAAAAAATCATCGTGTGAACGTGATGGTTCACTAAGTTTATGAAGTGACTTAAAAGTTATATCTCACTTTGACTCATTTTATATTCGTAAGGAAAGGACTTTTTAATAAAAAAATCTAAACTTCGCTACTGATTATTATTCTTTAAAGCGAAGTGTTAATTTAATTGGAATTCTGTGGGTAACGTGAGTGGAATATTAAAGGAATTGGAAGTGGTTTTCTTCCGTTTTTATTAATGTTTTGGTTTATAAAATGGCTTCTGACTGGAATATGTTACTGTCACTTTTGTATCATTACAGTATCTTAATATGGTCAAGGATAGAACTCGTTGCTTAATGTATTATTATCATATAGTATTTCTTTCGTTATTATTATAACTTGGACAGGTAAACTTTTTTAACCCAGTAAATAATGTTCATGAAGCAATTTGTGGCTTCATTTTTGAAGCTGTTGAGAGTAAAAGAGAATCATTGCTTCAAATTGCCAAGCGTTTGACCGTGTTTGGCAGGAGGCACTCCAGGGGAAAATTTCAACATTTGGCAAAACGACGAGCCTTTGCACATGGTGTTTCAACTGCCTCACTGGGTGTTATATCAAGACAGTGCAGTAGTCAGTGTAACTTGTTCCGATGGCATGCCCATTAATGCTGGAGCCCCACAGGGATCAGTGTTGGCGCCTACACTGTTTATCCTACATATCAATGACATGCTTCATATTAACAGCACGCGTTGCTAAGCGGATGACAGTATTGATGCAGTGTACCTTGGCCGGGTCGGAGCCCGACTTCCAGAGATGGAAAAAGGCAAATGCTAAAGACTAATGTTCGATATTGGGTATTCTTTTGAGAAAATCTCGGGGTGATAATGAAACAAGTGAAATTAAACTCTAACCGTTTTCCTAAAAAGTAAACTCTGTACCTAAAGATTATTGACCTTTGCTGAAGTCGTATAATAATCTTATTAAAGTATTTTTATGTTTTACAGAACAATAAAATTTCTTGATAACGTAAAACCCGATTGCGGTGCAAAAATAAAATTTTCTATGATTTTGCACTTCAAATATTTGTTTCAACGAAATAGATTCATTATTATGGTATTAGCTTTTGAAAGCCATTTATTTTGATTCCTCACTCCAGGGTCTTAAATAAATATCACTTTGAAATAAATATTGTTTAGCCCTCACAGTGGTGCATAAAATCTGCAATTTTATTGTTTAATAATTTTGTGTAACTACTATTTTCCCAAACCGGTGGTTGAGCCTTTATGTGTCTACGAGCTGATATAAGAACGACAACACATACAGTTTAAACATATGTCCCTCCCTCTGGGCTTGTTTTTTATCTCTGATTGGTCTAATTCTTATTTGGTTAGTTTGCCCAACCTCATAAATAGCATTCCTTCAAATTAAAAAAAGCGTTTTTGCAATATTTTCATATGTGACAGCAAGTGTTAAAAAAACCTAGCTGTTTTAAGATTTAAGATGTTAAAAAGTGGCACTTACGAGTAAATAAAGTAATATACCAATTGCACCACCGATATTTTGGAATGTAAATTTAGAGACACTCTATGTATGTATTCAGAGACTACACTATTCTTTAAATTTTGGTTAATCATTGTACAGCAACAGTGTCAGTGAAACTCACATGCGTGGTAACGGCCACTTCATCACTGCGACAGGAAACACCATGTACTTCTCAGGCTGTGAAGATTCAAGTACAAGTGGAGTCGGATTCATCTTGCCGCCACACTTAAATAAATATGTCCTCGGTTATAATCCAGTGTCGGATAGAATCCTGACAATGAAGCTGAATACCAATCCGTGTGTCCTCAACATTGTACAGATATACGCACCAACGGCACAGGCTCAGGATGAGGTAATTGAAGACTTTTATGGAAAGCTGGAGGAAACATTGAACTCAATACCTAGTCGGGAAATCAAAATTATTCTTGGTGATTGGAATGCCAAAGTTGGTAGTACACTGGCTGATGTACATATCAGAAGCGCAGTTGGAAAATTTGGACTTGGTTCTAGGAATGAACGGGGTGAAAAACTGATCGAGTTCTGCATAGATAGAAATCTCAGTATTATGAACACGTACTTCCAACATCATCCAAGACGTTTGTATACATGGAGATCTCCAGGTGATAGGTACAGAAACCAAATCGACTACATCATTCTAGACACCCGCTGGAGATCCTCAGTTTCTAACGTGAAGACTTTTCCCGGCGCAGAGTGCGGCTCTGACCATAACCTGCTCGTGGCTAACTTCTCGCTTCGTTTAAAAGCGCCTAGACGTCAAACATCAAAACCCAGAAGGTTGGATCCTTCCGAGCAACCAATCTTCCGAGAGGCATTAGAAGCAGTTTTGAAGGATTCTCCAACGCAGTTTCACGCTGACGCTGATACTCAATGGAAACACTTGAAGGGGCATATCAACGTTGCACTGGACCAGATCGCCAGGAACAAAAAGCCAGAACAGAAGAAAAAATGCTGGATCTCTGATTACTCATGGGAACTCATTCAACGTAGAAAAGACTTAAAAACTGGGGGTTTGCAAGATGGTACAATGGTTGAATACTCCAAACTTAGCAGAGCTATTCAGGTTAGTTGTCGCCACGACAGGAACAACTTTATTGAGGGCATCTGCAGTGACATTGAGAGCCATTCGAACAAGTTGCAAACTGCAGACCTCTTCAAGAAAGTTAGAGTCCTCTCCAAGCAGTTCAAGGCCAAATCGTGGGTCATAGAGGATGCCGATGGAACTGTACTACACGAGCTCGACCGCATTGCCGAGAGATGGCGTGCCTACTGTGAGCAATTGTATACAGGTTCCCACTCCACACCCGGAATCAACCCAGACTGGAAAGATCTAGAACTGGAACCCATGATTTTACCTTCCGAAATCTTCACTGCACTAAAATCCCTCAAAGTGAAGAAGGCTCCTGGAAGCGACCAAATTACAGCAGAGGTGCTTAATGCCATGGATGACTTAGGTGTTATGACACTTTATAAGATCTGCTCACACATCTGGCAACACGGTGATTGGCCGCAAGATTGGTCGGAATCCGTCATTCTTCCGCGTCAACCAAGAAGTGTGGCAATTATCGAACCCTGTCCCTTATCTCACATGCCAGCAAAGTCTTGCTCCACGTCCTTAATAATCGCATCCGCTACTACCTAGATTGGCAAATTCCGCAGGAGCAAGTGGGTTTCGTGAAGGGCAAGGGCACTCGAGACCAGATACTAAATGTCAGGCAGATTGTGGAGAAAGCATACGAATTCAATACGCCAGTGATAATGTGTTTAGTCAACTATAACAAAGCATTCGACTGTGTCAGCTGGAGTTGTTTGTGGGATGTTCTGCAAGAACTTGGGGTGCCAAATCATCTCATCGCCTTACTTCGCACACTGTATTGCTCAAGCCAGGGAGTTGTAAGAGTCGATGAAACCACCACTAAACCTATTAAGTTTCTCCAAGGAGTACGCCAGGGCTGTATTTTGTCGCCCATTCTATTCAACGCTTATGGAGAGCACATAATGAGACGTACCTGCGAGAATTGGGAGGGAGGCATAACGGTAGGTGGCGTGAAAATCACCAATCTGCGGTACGCCGATGACACCACTCTTCTTGCAGCAAATGAGTCGGAAATGGTTGCGCTTCTGGAGCGAATGGAGAGAATGAGCGAGGAGGTGGGGCTTTCCATAAACAGGTCCAAAACCAAAGTCATGGTGGTGGATAGATCTGGAGTGCTGGAATTTACTGGTGCATTGAAGCTAGAAACAGTGGAAAATTTTATCTACCTGGGTTCCAACATCAGTAACAATGGTTCGTGCGAGAAGGAAGTGCGCAGGAGAATTGGCATGGCCAAGAGCGCCATGACTCAGCTTGGAAAAATCTGGAGAGATCGCAACATTTCCGTAAAAACAAAGACCAAACTGGTACGGACACTAGTCTTCTCGATTTTTTCGTATGGCGCTGAGACTTGGTCTTTGAAAGCTGCAGACCGTAAACGCATTGACGCCTTTGAGATGTGGTGCTGGAGAAAGATGCTACGTATTCCGTGGACAGCATTCCGGACTAACATCTCAATATTACGGGAGCTCAAAATCTCCTTGCGGCTGTCGTCTGAGTGTTTACGCAGAGTCCTTGAATACTTCGGTCACATTGCAAGGAAAGATGGAAACAACCTGGAGAGGCTTATCGTGACCGGTAAAGTGGATGGGAAAAGACCGCGTGGACGCAGCCCATTGCGCTGGTCCGACCAGATCCGCACCGCTCTTGATTCCTCAGTCCACAACGCCCTTCACACCGCCAGAGACAGAAACAGATGGAGAAAGATCGTGCGAGAGAAAGTGATACAGAAGGGTGGTCACGACCCTCAGCATTGAGGTATACGACGCAAGGAGGAGGAGTACAGCAACAATGCATTTTAGGCTAAATCTGTTCTTTACGTAGGCCTAAGTTAATATACTTAATATAAACTAACATAAATGTTACAAAATCAAATATTTAATAAAATTAAACGCCAAGTAGGTCACGAATACACTCACTTAGATGCCTGTAAGAAAATCGAGGATTTGGGACATAGTTATGAAATAATAACTATATTATATATTAATTTGAAACATTAACTCACATGTCTTAACTCTAAATAATAAAACAAGACATCCAACATCACATATTCATGCAGATGTTTCATACATATCGTTTCACCCTTAGATAAAATTCAATTAACTTTTCGCCTTTCCAGATATAACAAGCTCGACCTACTTTCTGAGCATTTGTTAGATGTAGTTAATGTACAAAGACAACCCATTGATAACAGTTTCTAAACAAACATGATCTAACTAAACTTGAGCATAAACTCAAGTCCAACGTAGAAAGTAGGCCGGAGTGATGATTTATACAATTTAAAATTAAATACGGCCTAACTCCGTGAAGGGTTCCAACAAACTGCTAATAAATAAAGCTCTCATTAAGTACTTCGGCACCCACTCACTAAGCACCACTCTCAAGTTATTCCGCGAAGTTAGCCTCTATCAAATCTCGACGATACCAAGTCGGAACTCGGAAAAACTTGGGATTCTTTGCAGCGTAGAATTTCACTGGTTTGTTGTGAATTAGTTTGAATTGCAATCAGTTATATACCTAGCGTAGTTTATATTTAATGATTGATGTAATTGGTTATCACTTGTATTGTGCAAGAAATACTGTATACCTAAAAAAGATAGAAATATACTTTTCACGTCACAAGCTCGTAATGGTTTTGATGGACATTCGAAATCTACGTGCAAAAATGCTAGCGTGTATCAAACCTATGTTATAGTTCTAATTGCTAAATTAACATAAAAAAAAATGAAAATATATTACCTACCTTTTTTTCTAAATATGATTACAAGCAACATCGCGTGCTAATTTGTTTGATATGATATTACCTACCTTTTATATGGAATTGTGACAGAACAAGCAAGAGGTTCACCTGGGTGTCAAGTCTGCATTTTACATATTCATATTCAGTATAGATTTAGACCGAGTCGATTACTCTAAGAATCGGTATTTCTGCTAACCTCATGTTATGAATCTATATTTACGATGGAGTAACAATAGGATCTTCTAAGTATGTACTATACATATTGTATAAAACGTCTTTGGTAATCGATCTAGGTTGGTGTGGTAGAAAAGGTAGAAATTAAAACGAGATTGCAATAACACAAAATAAGAAGTGAGCGTATTAAAGAAACAATGTGTATGTAAACACAGGTATTTTAAGATTAAAGCATGCTTTTATATTCGCATATTATTATTATATTTACTATTGTTATAAAAATGATTGTTTAGATGCATAGAAACAACTAAAAGAATTATTAAAATAAACCTTATTTAAATAACAGTAAGAGATATATTGCGTTTTCCAATATTAAAAAATAAAAAGCTGATCGAAATTATACAGTAAATATGAATGAAATCTAACAACTATAGTGGTTGTCACCTTCCTGAACGGTGAACAAATATTACTTAATTTACTACTAGCGCCATCTAACCATGTATCTACCATTAGGAGCAGAATAGAATATCTATCCGTTCTCAAAGAGATCTCAATACAATTGTGAACGCCTTGCTCGCTGAAGTAGTACATCAATGATCCGAGAGAGGTCGCCTATTCTTAAACCAAAAATCTGGTGATGTGTTGCAATAAGTAAAATAATATTTTCATATTAAGTATATCTTGCTAAATAAATAATAATAATATCTTAAAATAAATAACGAATTTTAATAGGTCTAAATTACAATAAAATAACTATAGGTCCATATATAGTAACTGACAGAACTGGCTTGTTACAGCTGTCAAGTGTCAACATGGCCACCGTCATAGTTTTTACTTCCGATTTTCTAATGCAGAAGCACGTTGTAATTTTAAATTAGTAAAATAAAAGTGAAGCCATTGGTGGATTCAATTCTAAACGGTCTAGTCACCACTAGCATTACCATATTTGGTAATGGATTACGGAGCAAACTTCCGGGGGTTGAGTGGCTAGGCGCCAAAACGGCAAACTAGCTTCACTTTACATGAGACCTCCAGAAGATAAACTTAACTGAGATCCTTACAATTTGTTGAGCTCAGACTTTATTATACCAGTTCTAAATAATTTAAACCTCAATCCAAGCTATAAGAAACCCCATTTAACGGGTAAGTGAATATGTGCTTAACCAATAATTACCACAAAACTAACCTCTAACTTGTGTATTTAATTCTTGCTATGTTATCCCATTGTATTTACTGTGTTTCCCTATGTTCTAACCTTGCTAATAGCTATTCGAGCTATAAGCATATATCATCTTGTGTAACCTATCTCTATTTATCTATGTTTTTCTGTATTTTCTTGGTTGCTTCACAACACACAATTTTACTTAAGCCCTTCAGGCATCTGTTGTTTGCGGGCGGGTCACATCCTTGAGACCTCTGCGTTCCTAGCCATGCTCAGTAGCAGAGGAACAATGGACCCACCAGCTCAACACCTTCACTGATAGGATTCTGACCTGAGCACATCCTTTCAGGGTTCTTCCAGTACCGGGTTTCCAACTCCAGGCTTCCTGTACCAGGCTTCCACTACCAGGCCCAGTACCTAACGAGGCTGATCCCCTGACTCCGGCCGTCCCCTGAACTCCTGCGCAGACCGCTGCCAAACTCCACGTCTCTACAGCGCCTAGCTGGGACAGCCTACCGGCGCGGCAGTGTTGGAGCTGAGCCACTGCACGGCAGACCTGCTGCTGAGCATTAACTCAGTTGCTAGCGGACCGGAGATAAGTTCTCAAACAAGGAAGCTCGCTATTGCCACACCTGTCTGTAATCCACGACCCTTTTTCTCTACCCAATATAATTCTAAATCTTTCCTTCTTGTTTTCTTTTATGCTCCCTTCTACCAACCGTAGGTAGGTAGGTGACATTGGCGCCCATACTAAATAGGATCAGACAGGTTGGTGTGGCAAACTTTCTTGGGTGTGGCTCTGCCACATATTTTCTGTACTCTCTAAACTGTATTTTATTGTGTTCTTCTTGTGTGTGTGTTAATTATAAGTTGGCAAGCCCTGTGTAGGCTCGGGGTACTATTTAGAATAGGCCTGCTGCAGAGCTGCATGTCGTAAGAGGCGACTAATAGCCAACGGGTAACACCCTCTGGCGGCATAGAACCAGCCATATCGTCTTCAACGAGAAATTTTAAATATTTTTTTTTTCTAAAATTAAATTTTAGTTTTTTTTAATATATTTTATCTTACACATATCTCCTTCTAATTTAATAACTTGCACTTAATATAATTGAATCTGTAAAACAGCTTATAAATAGCACACATACCATATTTCTATGTACCCACATTTTTTTTCTGAAATATTTTGTACTTACTAACTAACCTTCATTGACCTTGTATGACACTGTTGTCATTGGGTATAGGTCAAGTACATATTCACTCCAATAATCATGGGTCTGCACATTTACTTTCTATCTATGCAAAAAGCTGAATTTGCATATGAAGTGGCACTATCTTATAACTTGAAATTTTCTAAAAACTTGCAACGGAGAATACTATACTCAAATGTTCAACTGAACTGTAAATTTTGTAAATGTCGTTATAAATCTAAACTCTTACTTGCTGTCTCTGAACTTATTGATATACATAGATTATACTTATGACATATCAAAGTTTCTTAGTTAATACTTATCTCAGTATTTAACTTCTTTTATTTTAACGACTGACTAAATACAAAATTTTACTAAGTAATGTCTCAAATGCAATCTAAATTGACATAAATATATTGAATAAAACTACAGTCATACTATGACTTTCTATCACAGTTATATAGATAATAGCTATTCTAATAAATTTAACTAAATACAATGTGTTGCAAATAAAACTAAATTTTCTCTTTTTGTTTCTGAATTGACTGATATGCAAGACAATAAACTTAGGTTCTTGGCATATCAGGGATGATAATAAATACATATTCTAGTAATTACTTCACCTTACTTAACAATTATTATATGCAAATCTTTCTACTGAATAGATTGTTGATAACCTAAAATTTAAATAAATCTCAAATAAAACCAAATTCATACTTTGAATTAATTTAATAAAACTTTACTTATACAACCTTACAACTAAAATACATATTCTGAATATCATAAATAACTAAATTATGGTAGGTAAATAAAACCAAACTCATAGAATATTTTTATAGAATAAGAAAAAACGTGCAGGCGGCTCACCTGATAGTAAGTCATCACCGTAGCCCACTTATAGAATAAACTGTTTTAATAAATTCTAATATAACCTTATCTTGATAGGAAAAATAAATCCTTATATAAAACTGATCAGGCGGCTCACCTGATAGTAAGTCATCACCTTAGCCCACTTATAGAATAAATTGTTTTAATAAATTCTAATATTATAACCTTAACTATATAGGATAAATAAATCCTTATATACTACTGATCTACTATGTAACAGTATCTTATATACTTCTGAAATTCAAATAACTTGTGATCTTTTCTTATATTGATCCTTGTTTATAGATATATCTTATATACAACTGTAATGGCATAAGATATATTATAACTTAACTCAAGTGCCTATAATGTACTACAAACTAAACATCTTAACTTATATACTAAATTAATTGTAACTTCCTTAATTTTCTTTGTCACTATCAAGTTTTAATGGAATAGTGTTGTAACATTGCTAAATTCATTCTTTCACATACCATATGGTAATTCTTCCATTGAGAGCGGTTGTTCAAACTCTTTAAATTAAGCCTTATTGTTCAGAGCGGTTGTTCAAACTCTTTAACTTAGCCTTATTGTCCTGAGCGGTACATAACTCAAAAAATAAGCCATTATGTATTTCCTGTTGATTAACTTCTATCTGTCATAATATTTTATTTAACTTAGGCAATCATGGAACCTATAATAAAATTAATTCCATGAATGCTTACTTTATGTACTTAAATTAACTATTGTTCTAGTGTGTTCTTTATACCTATAATGTAGCTAGGCTGTTTTTCAGCCCTACAATCTTCCATTTCTCCCAATATTGCTGTCAATAATCGTTTCTTGGGATGTCTGAATCCAAACGATGGGGAGGAATTCTAGGGAGTTCTTATATATGTATATGCACATCGCTATGGCGGCTAGACAATGTTAATACTTAAGACCATATGCTGGAGCTTCTATAGTGTATATATGTAACTCAAGTAATGTCTTAAGTGAGGTATTTTTCTTAGATCTGCTTGAGGCTAGTGAATTTTTTGTTTCTAGTAAAACAAAAAATTCTTCTCGCCGAAAGGGGATATGTCACCTTCCTGAACGGTGAACAAATATTACTTAATTTACTACTAGCGCCATCTAACCATGTATCTACCATTAGGAGCAGAATAGAATATCTATCCGTTCTCAAAGAGATCTCAATACAATTGTGAACGCCTTGCTCGCTGAAGTAGTACATCAATGATCCGAGAGAGGTCGCCTATTCTTAAACCAAAAATCTGGTGATGTGTTGCAATAAGTAAAATAATATTTTCATATTAAGTATATCTTGCTAAATAAATAATAATAATATCTTAAAATAAATAACGAATTTTAATAGGTCTAAATTACAATAAAATAACTATAGGTCCATATATAGTAACTGACAGAACTGGCTTGTTACAGCTGTCAAGTGTCAACATGGCCACCGTCATAGTTTTTACTTCCGATTTTCTAATGCAGAAGCACGTTGTAATTTTAAATTAGTAAAATAAAAGTGAAGCCATTGGTGGATTCAATTCTAAACGGTCTAGTCACCACTAGCATTACCATATTTGGTAATGGATTACGGAGCAAACTTCCGGGGGTTGAGTGGCTAGGCGCCAAAACGGCAAACTAGCTTCACTTTACATGAGACCTCCAGAAGATAAACTTAACTGAGATCCTTACAATTTGTTGAGCTCAGACTTTATTATACCAGTTCTAAATAATTTAAACCTCAATCCAAGCTATAAGAAACCCCATTTAACGGGTAAGTGAATATGTGCTTAACCAATAATTACCACAAAACTAACCTCTAACTTGTGTATTTAATTCTTGCTATGTTATCCCATTGTATTTACTGTGTTTCCCTATGTTCTAACCTTGCTAATAGCTATTCGAGCTATAAGCATATATCATCTTGTGTAACCTATCTCTATTTATCTATGTTTTTCTGTATTTTCTTGGTTGCTTCACAACACACAATTTTACTTAAGCCCTTCAGGCATCTGTTGTTTGCGGGCGGGTCACATCCTTGAGACCTCTGCGTTCCTAGCCATGCTCAGTAGCAGAGGAACAATGGACCCACCAGCTCAACACCTTCACTGATAGGATTCTGACCTGAGCACATCCTTTCAGGGTTCTTCCAGTACCGGGTTTCCAACTCCAGGCTTCCTGTACCAGGCTTCCACTACCAGGCCCAGTACCTAACGAGGCTGATCCCCTGACTCCGGCCGTCCCCTGAACTCCTGCGCAGACCGCTGCCAAACTCCACGTCTCTACAGCGCCTAGCTGGGACAGCCTACCGGCGCGGCAGTGTTGGAGCTGAGCCACTGCACGGCAGACCTGCTGCTGAGCATTAACTCAGTTGCTAGCGGACCGGAGATAAGTTCTCAAACAAGGAAGCTCGCTATTGCCACACCTGTCTGTAATCCACGACCCTTTTTCTCTACCCAATATAATTCTAAATCTTTCCTTCTTGTTTTCTTTTATGCTCCCTTCTACCAACCGTAGGTAGGTAGGTGACATGGTCAGTAGAGCCCTACTTAGAAACAACGAAACAAGTTTGAAGAATGTAACAAACTTATTTTCCATGTCCACTTACAGGAATGGTACATAATGCTGGAAAAAATTCAAGATTTATATCTTTTTTGAAAACTCAACATGTTGGTCAACAATACGACGCGTAGTATCCACAACACCATAGAGATATAAAATACTGTTATTTTCTGTGCACAACACCATTGATTTTACTCAAGTTATAGAATCGTAACTACATTTTATACAGTAAGCAATAGTTCATTTAAATTATTTCTGTATTGGTTGGTGGTGCATAAACTATGATCAGTAGGTACAGGGAAATTGACTCACCCCTGATTATACGGGATTTTAAATATGTCTTTTTTTATTTTTATGCCTGATAGGATTAACCTTTGACCACTATCTCACTTGATGGTAAGTGATGATGTAGTCAAAGATGTTGTTCAGGCTAACCTAGAATTACTGGTTCTCAAGGACAGCTGCCAGAACACACCGTTAGGTGCTTGGTGACAGATTTTCTACTTGAGGGTGGTAGCCAGGCGGGCATTCGCAAAATACCCTACCACCATGTTATAACGACTGCCATCCTAAGACAACAACCGTGACCAACGGCTTACCGTGCCCTCCGAAGCACGGAAGCGCTCACTTGTAATGTCACCAGCGGTCACCCATCCAACTCATGACCGCGGCGGACGTTGCTTAACTTTGCTGATCGGTTCAGAATGGCATCATCACTTACCATCAGGTGGGATAGTGATCAAATGCTAAACTATCAGCCATAAAAAAAAATGTAAACTTAACAATGATTGTTTTAAAAAGCTATTGTATAAAATAGTACCCAAATACGAGTATACCTATATATTATGCATTATTTTACTTCACTAACATACTTATTATACTGACTGTTTTTGTATTATACCTAGTTTTGTGGAAAACTAATTCGTTTAGTTACATACTTTTTTTATGATTTACTGTATAAATTATAATTATAAATATAGTAGAGTAATTTTCGTTTTTATGTGAGGCAAGCAGATAATCACATTATTTTGGTATGAAATGAAAATAAATATCTAAACTTATTGTATATAGTGAGTCGTTTTAGACATTTCTAACTAATAGTTTTATCTTTAGTTTTCACGGATGGAACAAAGAGTAGTTATGATGTATCTAAAGTCTTTTATTTTTACTCAAGTGATAAGGGAAGTGTACGCTTAACGGCTCACAAATTAGAACAAATCCTCTGGCACTTCCTACGCTCATTAATCTAGTTTTGTAGACGATCAACGGGGTCAACTATCGCCAAAATATGTCCCTCAGGAATAAAATTATTTTGGGTTCTAAAATACCTGTATTTATTCTACTTCGACAGAGATACACTGACACACGTGTTCAACCAAATACTCGTACTCTTAATAAACAAAGTGTTTCTGACCATAATTAACTGTCTAAAATAGCACCAGTAAACTTTACCAAAATACGTATGTCGGCAATCACGGCTCAATCTTTGAAATTTGTACCACTTGACATCTGTCCAAAAAATAGTGAGCTACTGATTTTGTCTCTCATTGAAACCAAAGGCAGACTGGCTGGCAGACTACGAAATTTAAGAAAAGTAGTATGAATCCGAGATTTATTCAATATGGACAATGTCAATTTAGTAGACTACCAAAACTGCTAAAGTTGACTTAACAAATCCAGTAAGTTCATATTTATTAGTAGACTTGACACCCTTATATTAAACGGTAACCTCTGCATATAAAAGAAGCATTTTGCCAACAAACAAGCTTTGCAGCCTTGCGTAGTACAGTCTATTTTAGCCATAGTATAGTATTCAGTCTGCAGTTTAAATAAACGCGCTGCCGTAATCTTCTTGACTAAACGTCTCCTTTCCTTCATGTTATTCGTTTTGATTACATGATCAAGGATGGTTAGCAGACTTAATCTAGAATATTGTTAATACCACACACCGTAACCAGTGAAGGGATGCTGGTCAAACCTATGGCGATATTAAACTTAATGAAAACTGCTTTAAGAAGTAGCTGTCCCTTCTTGGGATCTGTATTTTTAAAATAATTATACTTAACTTACCTTTCTCAAACTATTGTAAAGATACCTGAGATACTGCAGGGTATCACAAATACTACAATTTAAAGTTTAAGACCGTAATTGTCATGTGATATGCAATAAATATAATAGATTTGCTTTGATTCGTTGAAGGTAAAATACCGGAAAATGGGCAGCAGCGCCTCCTGAGAAACTGATATCTTGAACTGCGATCCCGAGATGCCTGCCGTGCTTGGGGATTATCGCAAACCGCTCCTTAATAGGGGAAGCCGTGTTTAGCAGTGGACAATCCAGCTGGTTGAGATTTGAGATTAATGCCTATCAATTGGGTGATAGGTGAGGATTCAATGATATTACCTACTCCCTCACCTATGGGAGTAGGTAATATCATTGAATCTTCTAGGTCGTAAAAAATTGACACCTAGATTAAAGACTAACATGAATATTCTTCCGGTTAGGCTGCGTGGTGCTTGTGACGTCAAGTAGGCTTAGCTGGAAAATTTGGCGGAGTTGTAACTAGATATATATTTTTATACCTTTTTAGGGGAAGGTGGGGTAATTGCGAACACCTAAGGGAGAACAGTAATAAAACAAAAAGAAATAAAGTTATAAAAGTCTTTTATTGATAAATGTTAACTTAAACTAATCATTATTGTACTCTCATAATCAACTTTGATAAATATTTAGTATAAAATCAAATTTTGATCTAAAAACAAAACACTTGATGTCCGGAATTACCCGCAGCATGTGGGGTAATTGCGGATGGCCTCCTTAAAGGCCGGCAACGCATCGTCGAGACCTCTGGTGTTGCGGATGTTTGTGGGCGACGGTGATCACTTACCATCAGGTGAGCCGCCTGCTCGTTTGCCATCCTATCCCATAAAAAAAAAAAAAAAAATGGGGTAATCACGAACATAGCCAAATCGGCACAGAAATCACAGAGAAATCTTCTAGACGTGCTTTCACCACTGGTACAATTTTTGTGGGCCCAGAGTTTACATTTATAGCATATTATCCAGTCTTCGATTATTGGAGGTTCATACTTTTCATTACAAATCAAACAATAATATACTTCTTCATTTTCCGTAGCTCTCTCAGTGGATTTATTTTTCTTGCATAAAACCTGGTGATCTTCGAAACCTTTTAAATTCTTCACAACTTTCTTTTTTTTATTGGTACTATCAGTCTTATTTTCTTCTTTTTCCCCTTTTTTCTTCTTCTTTCGTTCTGCTTTAATATTTTCAGTCTTAACGTTTTCTTTTTGGTCCACTTTCTTCTTCTTTTTCTTCTAAAGTATCTTTCATTGGCGTACTAGTTATTATAATTAAATGTTTCTTTCAGTAATTCTGTATATTCTTTGGTTGTGGAAGTTGTGAAATTGTGGCATCTTTACAATATCTTTTTTGAGATAGTCGTGTATAGTGCTGTAGTTTTGGAACAGCAGTGGCTGCTTTTCCCAGTGAAAGTGATTTACTATTTTTTGCATAGAGTATTATACACGTATACAATTTACATAAAAAATTAGATGAAATTACAAGAAGAAAAAAGGATTAACTTACCTTGAAAACCGAGCGCGGCTTCACCTTACTAGTTACTTTTTGGCACTAAGTTCGGGTCCGACTCACGATTGCGGTACTCGAGATATCTACTATTTCTTTCTAACATGCGAATATCTTAGTGTTCGCCATTACCCGCCGTCCGTGATTCCCCCACCCTCCCCTAAGTGGTTAATTAAAATATTATTTAATGTTTACTTAAGATACTTTTAAAAATATTTGTTATTATAAAATAAGTTACATACACAAAAAAAGACTTCGTTCTTTTAAGTCGGTTAATAAACGTATTTAAATACTTGGTTCTCATTAGCGCCAGAACAAGGTGGTAGGCTTACTTTCCCAAGGGGCATATTGATATCTGTATTAAATGAATAATTTTAGCTATGTAGCTTATTTCGTCACAACATTTTATAAGCGCTCCCATTTTGTGCATTTTTTTGCACATAAGCGCTGAAAAGTATATTATAAAATTAAATTAGCTATTTCTCTTCCAAGTTGTGGCTGTGACACATACAAAGTTAAATATGATCCCTCAAATTCGTTCATCCAGAAACGTATCACTGGCCGCGGGACAGACACACTGTTAGAATTCAGTCCGAGAGCAAATAGTATTCGGATATTAATTAAAGATGGGGCAAAGTTGCCGGATTCCGGCCCAAACCGGTTTGTGCTGAGAATGTAATTGGAATTGTTCTCGGCAGAATGTTGGGGTAATTTAAGATTGCTCGGAAGACGAGCTCGGACAGTTTAGGGTTAAATCGGAAATGCGATGTCCGTCAAGAAGCTCGGTTGATATAAAGTACCTGGTTTTGAAGTATTTTGTAACTTATGAATCTGTTGCAAAGCGGATGCTTGACCGAATTCCGTAGAAACTTGAAGTACATAACATCTGTCCCTGATCTTATTCCTTATACTGGAACGTCCACAGTTGAACAATGTCTCCCCCATTGGGTCATAATTGCTATACTGAAGCAGTGATAGCTCGGTGGCCTTTTTGAAGCAGTGATAGCTCGGTGGCTTTGCCTATGGACTGCCGCGCAGCAGTTCCATGGTTCGAATCCCGCCGCGGGCTTGAGCTTCACCGCATGGTGGAAGGGGATTTTTGCGAATACCCGCCTGGCTAGCGACCACCCTCAAGTAGAAAATCTGTCGCCAAGCACCTAACGGTGCGTTCCGGCAGCTGTCCTTGAGAGCCAGTATTTCTAGGTTAAGCCTGTTAACACCTTCGACCACATTATCACTTACCATCAGGTGAGATTGTGGTCAAAAGCTTACCTATCGGCGATAAAAAAAAAAAAAAAAACTTGCCATAATCCCCACGCTTGGCAGGCGTCTTGGTCACTTCCTCAATTGACACAAAGAGTGATTTGTTATGGCATAAACACAACGCCTTGATTTTGTAATAAAATCGCGTTTACTCGCTCGCAAACTACTACGGCTAAAACTCATACTAGGCCCACTGCACTGCCCCCATCACCCTGAGACATTCAGTTGTTAAGTCTCAGATGCCTGTAATTTCACCGGCACCATACCCTTCAAACCGAAACACAGTAATGTCAACGTTAGTGTAGCTGGGGGTGCCTGGTTGGTAGAAATAGTCATGGTTGTACTTCCCAGGACGCAAATTCAAATTTCAAATTCAAATTCAAAATCATTTATTCAATTTAGGCGTCTACGACGCTCTTATGAAGGTCAATTACAAATTTTAATATTGAAATATTCTACATTGTACTGCCACGTTCAGCAAAAAAAAATTATAGAGCCACTGCGAGAAGAACGGGCAAAATACTCGGGGCCATTCTTTTAAACGTCTTTTACAATGTGTTATAAACAATATAATACAATTATTACAATATTTGTTTAAATTACGTAGGAGACAGGTGATGGCTTGGCAGAGCTGGAATTTTCCAAGCATTTTTGTCGTTTAAGTAATCACAAACTGTGTAGTAGGATTTCTTAATCAAAATGTTTTTCACGTGCAATTTGAATTTTCCTTCTGTACGCACTCGCACAACGAGTTCTACTGCTGCTAAATATTCTGTGGTCACGAATCATTTGCATTTTACTTGTTTTTTTTCTTTTGTTTACACCTGTACAGATAGGGAGAACTGAAAAGCCATGTATACCCAAACAGGTAATGTTAATGGCTTTCCGTCAATCATCCTTATTTTTTTGTATGTGTTATTAATCTTAACATGGGTTAGGTACTCACCTCAAGATTTTTGTACCCCAAAACCGAAAAGTTACCCTAAATTGGCTTCAGAGTCACACTTAAGGTTCTCCGAGCGTGATATATGTATGTTTTATTTTGTTTATCATCTGTGTTATTATTTATTGGCTATAGAAGCGCGCTGACTGCGATGTTTGAAAGTACCATCAAAATATAGCCACTCAGAAATTATTCCCAAGTGATATCAATTCATGAAGAAATAATTTTGCCAAATGGGGTGCGGAGCTAGAATGTCACCCCTCCATTTCTACCTGTGGGTGTCGTAAGAAGGAATTTAGTAAAAGGTATTTTTTTTGTTTTATGCTTGATAGTTTAGCCTTTGACCACTATCCCACCTGATGGTAAGTGATGATGTGGTCGAAGATGTTGTTCAGGCTAACCTCAGAGAATCATTGGCTCTCAAGGACAGCTGCCGGAACACACCGTTAGGTGCTTGGCGACAGATTTTCCATTTGAGGGCGGTAGCTAGCCAGGCGGGCATTCGCAAAATGCCCTACCACCATGCTATAACGACTGCCATCCTAAGACAACAACCGAGACTGACGGCTTAACGTGCCCTCCGAAGCACGGAAGCGCTCAGTAGTAATGTCACCAGCGGTCACCCATCCAAGTCATGACCGAGGCGGACGTCACTTAACTTTGCTGATTGGTTCAGAATGGCTCAGCAAACTTCGCTACGAGCGCTTCAAATTCAATCGTGTTTATACTTAGTACCGATCAACATATATATTAACCTGCTAACTAGTGTACCTAAATTGGACTAATGAGGAACTATAATGCCCATTAGGTCGATACGGTCTGACGGCTAAATTAATTTAGGTTCACGGACTATAAATTCTCAGCATACCTTTAGACAGTGTAATCTAAAATAGTGGATATTTCACTTACCGTAATCACTGAAAACAGGGTAAAATGTTAGTGAATTTGATTACGTAAAATAACTTGTATTGAAATATTTATTCCCTTTATTAATTGTTTCTTTAAAAACAACACATAATAAAACTATAAAATGATTGCTCCGTGGTAGGTCTGAGAGGTTTAAGCATCCACGTTTTGCTAGCTTTAGTCCAATGTTATATGTTATCTCTTTGTAATGTCGTTAATCTGTCATTACATATAACATTGGACCAAAACTAGCCTTTGACATCTATTGAGAAACCCAGTCCGAGTTCTGGAATTGTACTGTATACCTGTGTGTACTGGTAACATTATAGTGATGGTAATCTGCCTATGTTTTAACTTTGTGGGTTGATTGAATTATGTATCTTAATCAGAAATTAGTACTGGACCCAATTCTTTGATAGGTTAGCGTTTGGCCACTATCTCATCTGATGGTAGGTGATGATGTGGTCGAAGATATTGTTCAGGCTAACCTAGAATGACTGTCTCTCAAGCACAACTGCAGGAACACACCGTTAGGTGCTTGGCGATAGATTTTCTACTTGATGGTGGTAGCTAGCCAGGCGGGCATTCGCAAAATGCCCTACCACCAAGCTATAACTCCTGCCATCCTAAGACAACAACCGGGCCCGACGGCTTAACGTGCCCTCCGTAGCACGGAAGCGCTCAATAGTATGTCACTAGCGGTCACCACAACCACCCATCCAAGTTATGACCGAGGCGGACGTTGCTTAACTTTGCTGATTGGTTCAGGATGACTTAGCAAACTTCACTACGAGCGCTTAATAAATTTTAATGAATTAATTTTTATTTCATTTTTATTTAATTTTCTTTCATTATTAATATTTGATTAATTTTTTTGACCAAAAGGAACTACTACTTGTGCCTCACCAACTTCCTTTTCAAGTGTGTACGCATTGGAAAAACTCAGGATATATCTTTGTGGCATCTCAAAAAGTTCTTTACACAATAGTTTAGGCTCTACTACCACACTGATTTTACCTTAGAATTTGTTTTGAGCAGTGTTTCATCGGCCATTGTACCGTATTGATTTTCAGAAAACAAAAGCTTTTAAAATTGAGAGATAGGCGAGAACCAGGCGAATTGCTAAGCAAAAATAACACACATGATCAATTGCAAAAACTTAAAAATAATTGAGAACCATACCTTAGAATCAGCCGTTGTAGTATTCAACATGAAAACTCGCATTTCAGGCGCCACGTTGAGTGTGCAATGAAACGGAAGCAGATACAACGTGTCGAGTACTCCAGTCGCGTTATCCATCAATACTTCATTTGATTAAACGTAAAAAAACAACGTAGCCACAAACAAAACGGTGCAATTTTTTACCGAATCAATGTAATGTAACCCATTCTATTGATAAATTATTTCTCTGCTACACCCACCTCATTCAATTTCCTGAATAAATAGCTTATGCCAAAGGCATCGGAAGAATTATTTATTTGCCTCCTGCTTTTTGGTTGATACATATTACTGAACACGTCGATTTATTCATCGGCTTCCGGGTTTTTAAGACGCAAGCCGTTTACGTAGGGCACGCACCCTGACCGATTGAATTGCCCAAACGACCTTGGCTTAGTTTCGTAAGTGCGCATTAAAAAGACGATATGTGTCGGCCCACATTTTTGACTAAAAAACGTTTCCGTCCGGCAAATTCAGGCTGTGTATTTGTTAGAGTTCTGTTAGACATTTCATGATAAATATCAGATTAGATTCTTACCCTAATCCCACTCGTGTGGGGTCCGTGCAATGTGTCTTCTGCTGCTTATCTGTCATGTGAAAGCGCTCGTTTATAGTATACCCTATAACTTTTAAACAGGATGACAGATTGACGTTAAAATTATTAGGGACCGAGTTGTGTCTTCGTTAAATATACAGCTACAACTTTATGTAGCGCTCGTAGCAGAAGACTAGCTGTTGTTATTAATCGATCAACTAGCTTCGATCCCCACCGCCGCGTCTGGTTGAGTTTCACCTCAGGATGGAAGGGCACTTTTCGAATGCTCGCCTTGCTAGCTACCATCCTCAAGTAAAAAATCTGTCGCCAAACACCTAACAGTTTATTTCCACAGCCAGCAGTCCTTAAGACTTTACAACTGTATATCTTAGAATGACGGGTGCAGTGCAATTCGTCTTGTGATGAAATGCATCTGTTACAGGCTGCTTCAAGTAAAAAAATCTATAGCCAAGCACCTAACGGTGTATTCCGGTAGCAGTCTTTGACAGCCGGTTATATTAGTTTGGCATGAAAAAAAATTTCGTTGCTTTTTTTTAAAATAAAAACATATTCGGTAAATATTTAGCTCAGGATGTTAATTACGAGCATAGTGCAAGTAAACAAGTCAGTTTCAGGGAGGACGGGTCTCTTCGCCTAGAGTCAATATTGGTGGGTACCCTAGCAATGCCATATATTCTGCCTATAAGCAGTAAAGTGCAAATACATAACACTGAATGTCCTACGTTTTGTTGATCGATATGGTATTCTAAAATATGACCTTTTACCTTCAAGGCTAATAAATGTCTAGACTACTAAGTAGGTCTAGAATGTATTTCTAGCAGTAATTTAGATTCTTGATAGGCATGCAAATTTTATCAGCTCTACAATTAGATGTACGTAAAGTCATTAATTATGAATAATATTAGAATATTAAAAGCAGTGTAATGGGTTTCCAGTAATTGCAAATTGTGATAATAGTTCTATTGGATGTTGATTAAAATTAGCAATAAATAACATCTGAAGTTCAATTGTATCATTTAAGAATCATAATCTTACTAAGAATCTTCTTCTTCATGTCTACGTTAATCTATGTAGGGTCGGAACAGCATACATTATTTGTCCTGTCTGTTCTATTACTCGTTTTTTACCTTCGCAAAGAATGCGAACGGACTATGAACGAACAATCGATATATACATCATTCTCTGCGCAGTTCGTTCAGCTCACCTCATAACTTGCCCATACCACGCTAATTGCTGAGCTTTTCTGGGACTTGTGTTACTTAGCTTTCTCTGACATGCTCAGTCCTAATCTCCATTCTAACCTAAGTCCATTTATCATATCAAAATCATCTCAAAATACGTATATCTGTCTCATATAGGTACACATCTTCAAATTTTTTGCCGTAATTATTATTATTAGGTTTAATGTAAAGGTGTTTCTGGGCTGTGACCCAAGAATACCAATGAAGTTATAAATGTGTGAATATAAAAATTGGGCTACAAAAGAGTCTAATTGAATTCTATTAAATTTTTTGAAGCTATCGTAGTATAGCATTCTACCTTGAAAAAACAGCTGGGATTAGCAACGTCCGCAGCGGTCATGACATGTATGGGCTGCATTACTTTACTACAAAAATAAATATTTATGTTGTTCATCTCATAGAGTAACTTGAATAACACTATGACTACGATGACTTTAGACTCGAGAAGCTCCTAGTGTAGCTGGTTTGAGTGGTCTTTAACCGATCCATTAAGCTAAGCAACGTCCACGGCGGTTATGACTTCTATGGGTGGCATCACTTTGCTACTGAACGCTTCTGTGCTTCGGAGTACACATGCAGCTGCCAGTGCCGGTTGTTGTCTAAGGACGGCTGTCGTTGTAGCATGGTGAGTATTACACTTCCACCACGTTATTCCGTGCTTGGTCACTGTTTTATACTTGAAGGTGGTAGATAACCAGGCGGGCATCCACAAATGCCCATCCACGCTTTAACGTCTGCCATTTTGATCGGCAACCGGGACCTACGACATAATATGCCCTCCAAACCACGGGGTGAACTCCGAACCACGGGGGTGAACTCCGAACGAAAGGCTCAGCAATATTGGCTCAGACCACTGGTGGTCACTCAACAATGTGTCCATTGCAGCGAACGTTGTTTAACCTAGTTATTGGTTTAGAAAGATGAAAAAACTTGTATCATATTAATAATCATCAAATTAAAACTTAAAACTGTGTCTTATTAAATTTATTTGTATAAAATGAGAAGAAACTGTTTTGTTTCAATAAAACACCATTCTAATTAACGTCATTTAAATTCATTATTGAAATTGCTGTAGGTACACTTGGGAGTCTTAAAACGTAATGGTTTCTTTGATTTTCAGCTGAAGCATGAATTAATTTCATTTGAACGCAAATCACCTAACTTTTAAGTTGCAGTGAATACAACTAGCAATTTTCTGCGCCGTTCGCCTGAAATTAGGTACGCACACTAGTGGCAAGCTATAACTCTGCCAATGGACGTCTTCAGGACGATAATAATGGGGTCTTTAAGATAACAGGACTGAATTATTTTACCAACACAATATTTAATTAGAGTGTACCAACTATTTAAATAAACTCATATACAAATTATAATTTTGAAAACGGAAAATCTTTCAAGCACGTAGTTGCTACGTAATAGTTAATAACAAAATTTGAATTGATACAATTTACTAGACACAAAATTTTACCAAAATTCATGTTTTTTTATTATAGATAGAAATATATGTGATCGTGTTTTCAGGATCAGGGTTAGTATTTAAAATATCCTCTAATATGTTATATAATTTATCCATCACATGTTCAAAATTTGCCTTTTGGCGACTCACATCGCCTTACTTTGATTTTATTTAACCGCTTCAAAAATAAAACATAATGCATTGAGAAGGTAAAATTAAATAACCAAAATCTTAGGGTACTGTTACCCTAAGATTTTCGCAAGACAACTGTTTGGATCAATGTGTTGGTGAACGCTGCCTTAAAGTCTCAAGTTGCTTGAGTTCGTTCCACAAATTGAGTCGTTGGGTTTTTCTTGTAGTTCTCAATGTGGAACTGTGTCTGGTAGAAGGTAATAGGCTCCTGCCTGACAGTATTTTATGTTATTTTTCTTTACGAAGCTTCCACCTAAAATAACTCCAGCAATCTTACCATAAATAATGATTCCACCCAATTCTAATACAAAACAACGCCCTCTTCTGTTCCCTTGAATCCGCCTCAGTCTCTGTTATTGCGAGTCTAATACAATTTCTCGCTCGAGCGGTGACCGCGATCCCACGGTCTCAGGACAATTAGTACTAGCGACATTATTTTTGTGTCGTCTTTATTGTACCTTTTGGAACTATCTCTTGTGGAACGGAGGTTGAAATTCGTAAAAACCTCAGGGGATGATAGATATGTGTAGGCTTCGGCAGGGATATGACGAATTAGTTTTGTTTTCTGGGTGGAAATTATATTGCGCTTACAGAGATAGAACGCGCTCCTTTCTTCTTTTCGTAAAATAGACAAGTTTTGACTTTTGACAACGATCTTACTTGGTAGAAAGTGACGATGTGGTAGAAGACGTAACATGTTGTCAAGGAAGTAACTGCTCACTCAGATTAAAATACTCCCAGCCTGGTTTTGGTCACATGTAATAGGGGGCGAGCTTATTGCCACTCACCGAGCTCAGTTTCAGGGTCAAACAAAATGGGTCAACACTAACATATTACGAATAATATGTTTACGCTAACAACTTAAAAGACAGGAACACAAGAACATATTGTATGAAAACCTGGCAGGGCACTAAGATGGTATACAGCCCTGTTGTGCGTCTAATACTCACAACACCCTACGAACTAAAATCCACGAGAGAAGTGGCAGTCTGCAAAATAATATAATAAATGCAAAACGATGTGACGATGATGTTCAATGAATAAAGAATGTCAACTATGAATGGACATCCATTCATAGTCGAGAGATGCTATAACCCTGGCATTTATTTCTGTATCATTTACTCTCATACACAAGGAGTAATTACAATATCTATAAAGATTCCTTGAATTGCTTCGGAAAATCATGACAGCAATATCAATTGTGCACTTCAAATCAATTCAAGCCGTAGAAATGTTCAATCTATCTACTAGAATAGACCCAAAGTCTTTGATTACACTATCTTTATGTCGCTTTTGGAGGGTTAGGCCGCTCATTGAAACATAATAATTAACTTGTATCCTTGGACCGAAATTTAATTACTTATTCGACCCCGCCAGCCCAGAGGACGTTCACAAGACATGTTGGACATCAATTCCATTATATTCGTAATGAATATTTGGTTAGGGACAACGTTGCCATGTGAAGGTTTCTCTTGCAGTTTACTATATATATATTACCTGTTCATATTAGCAAGCTAATTACATGGACATGTAAGTATGATCAAAAAACTATCAGAATAAATATTGCATACACATAAACAAAGATGAGGTTTACCTCTGTAACCAGTTGCAAGAACACATCATTAGGCAAGTTATTGGGGAGTTATTTTTTCTTTATGGATGCTGACTACTAATATACATTGAACCTCCACGTAGTGTCCCTGGCATCTGTATTAGACCTGGTAAAGCATTGATGAACAGGCACTCTACATTCGTGTTGACAGACGTCGCCGCGTCGTGGATACTCTTTTCGTGGCTAAACTTTTGATTCTACGAAAGACCTTTTATGTCCCGAGGAACAGGTTAAAAGAAAGTAAAGTAGTTCCTTCCTTCATCATTCAAACCAAATTTTGCTTGAAGATTTTTGAAGATTACTTTAACAATTTTCACGATCGGTTTCAAATGATATAATACTTATATGACGTTCCTTACAATGATTGTTCACAAATAAGTTATAGAATGTCCTAAAACCATGATTCGTGCCCAATTATTCATACACATAAGAACTTAAGAAATTGTCATTGCCTTCAATTTGATGATGTTTACTTTTTCAACAGCAAGCGGTGTCAATGGGGATGAAAGAGGGACAATAATTTTGTCTGTAGTTGAGAAAATAGATGACATGCATCTGTAGATTCATGTCATCTATTTTTGAAAGTGCAAGTGGTTGGGGGGATTTAACGGGAAGAAAGCCAACGGAGCACCTGGTGATTTATTCTGATAGTTGGCCTCAGAGCCAGTTTATATTCTAGGTTTAGCCTGCTTCATTATCTTTAAACGAAATAGACAGGCCATTATCTGTCAACAGATGAGACACACTTACACCATTTTAACAGGTGGTAGATTTATTTAGCAATAGTCCGTCTTGGAGTACTGTGTAAGGAGTAAAGGGTACTGTAACAAATGAAATTACTGGGCAAACAAGAAACAAATGGTTGGGGTGAGGAGCGTATTGTCAAGCAGAACGAGTCAACGCTGCAACTGTTATAGGCAGGCGTGACCTTCACCATCAGGAGAGCGATTTCTTCATCTCATCGTTTCTTAAAAAACCTTTGAAACAATATGCTTTGCTACGACTAAGTATTTTCGATATTGAAAATACTTAAGAAGTCATACAGAGTAGAAGAATAAAGAAATTTCGCCTACCTTTACAAAAAATAGTGTCCTCAATTATCATCGTTGTTCGTTGAAGATACCTACAATATGACCAACCATATTCAACTTGAAAACAATTTGATTATATGCCTTTGTATACAAAGGCATATTTATAAAATATTGTTAATATTGAAGAGTACTGTTTATTTTTTAAATGTTGTTTTAGTGGTAACCAAGCAGGAGGGTATGACTGCAGCAAAGTAACTTAGTAGTTATTATACTTAATAGTATATTAGTATATTTATTATCATTTCAGTAGCAGTAGAAAACTTTGTGCGAACTCGTCCGGGGAAGTTAAACCACCATATCAGCTATTTCTGCTGCCATGCAGTAATGTTCAATTTACTGTTCTTTTTTTGTTATTGTGACGGAACAAGCTCGAGGGCCACCTAATGTTAAGCGGACTAACCTCTGCCTATAACAGATGCATTTCATCACAAGTCACGAATTGCACTGCGCCCGTCACACTGAGACATAGCTGTTAAGTCTCATGTGCCTGTAAATTCTCTGGCTCTCAAGGACTGCTGCCGATACACACCGTTAAGTGCTTGGCAATAGATTTTGTACTTGAGGGTGGTCGCTAGCCAGGCGGGCATTCGCAAAATGCCCTTCTACCATACGGTGAAGCTCAAGCCCGCGGCGGAATTCGAACCATGGACCTGCTGCGAGGTAGTCCATAGCCAATACCACAAAGCCATCACTGCTTCAAGTGGTGCGGTTTGAAGGGTGTAAGGTGCCGGAGAAATTACAGGCACATGAGACATAACAAATTTATGCTCAGGGCTATGGACACAGTGCAGTACCAATTGTAACGAACTGTATTTGTTATAGGTAAAGGTTACCGTTAACACCAGATGGGCCTCGTGTCAGTTCCAAAATTTTCTTCATGATGGTGGTAGCTAGAAAGGCGAGCATACGCAAAATGTCCTCCCACCATGCAGTGAAGTTCATGCCGGCGGCGGTGGAGATCGGTCCATGGATTTGCGGCACCGCAGTCCATAGCTATAACCGCTCGGCTATCATTGCTTAGAAATTGATAGGTACATTACGTCAAAAGCAGGCACGTTCAAAAGCTGTAGCCCTAGCACGAATAACTTGCGAAAACGTAACCGTTTCGTTAACGTATCGAAATGTCACCATTTTGTATAGGATTTGATCAGCGCCCCTACAATGCGTAAAAGGAACTAAATTTTGACAGATTGAAAGGTTTTGACATATAACGTGTCGAGATTTTAACGTGAACGTTTCGTCACGTAAAAAGTTTCGTATGAAATCGCGAGCACGAACTTTTAACGTAAGCACGAACAAATAAAACGCCAAAATTGACAAATATCAATCATAGAGGACTTTGTATGGGCTGAAATAGAATTCAAACCGCTTTTGAAATGAATCATTAGCTCTTAGAAAGTAGGTACAATTGATTTGATTTACGCCGGATGACGTCACTTTTGTTATTCAGTCGAGTTCACGTTAGCCAACAAACAATGCGTTGTGCTGTCAACCATCGCCTCCTGCGTAAACGTACTGTAAACTCGATACGTTTACGTTACGGACCACCGAAATGTTCCTGCTTGGGCTACTAATAACGAATAGTTTTGGTTCTAATATCAAAATGTCAACACACAAAAATTGTGTTATAATAATATAAGGTTATTTAGCAGTAGTGTTAAAACTACACACAATCTGCTCTCTTGTTCGATGTGATTTTTAGGTAAAATTAAGAGAATATATTATATATACCTGGCAACCCTGATCAAACGTGCCTTAATAAGATCTCATTTTATTGGAATAGAACTAATGCGTATCAAAATAAATTACGTTTGGGAATAGAACGCTGACATCTATCTCATTATTTGATTTAAATTTATTTTATTCTTTCGATAAATTCAGTATATATTACAATAAAAAAAGGTAACGAATAGATATTTAATATTATTGGTACTTTGCTAATCAGGTCGCATATTGTAATAAAAAAATTTTGAACAGATTTCTGCTAGTGGTCGAGTTAATTACTTTAAAATAATTTATATTAGAAAAGTGCCAACTCGACTCATATGGGTTTTTCGCGGCCGAGGTGACTTGATCAACTCGTTGCCTTGAAGAGCAAAGCTCTTGTGGGCAGTTACATATATCATTATAATTCAAATCAAGTAAAGTAATATTTTTCTACGGGTGTGTAACTCGGTTTATTAGGAATTACAGGCACATGAGACTTAACAGCTGTCTCAAGGTGACGGGCGCAGTGCAATTCGTGACTTGTGATCAAATGCATTGTTATAGGCAGGAACCTCTGCCTATAACAATGCATTTGTCAACAATGCATGTCCGCTTAACATCAGGTGGGCTTCGAGCTTGTTTCGTCACAATAACATAAAAGAAATAAAATTAGAAAAACAAATCGAATCGAAAATGGAGCCGCTAAACCTCTCGGGTTACAACCCGTAAAGAAGTATACTTCTTGATGACCCCAATCCCGCAAGGACCCGTCTAGGAGGGCCCCAAGTACTACTTATCATGATAAAGTCGATTGAACTCAATTCTCGCTTTAAAATACCATACTTTCGTAATTGTTATCAAGTTATTTGAACAAATCACTATCACTATATAGTATAAAACAAAGTCACTTGCCTCTGTCTGTCCCTATGTATGCTTAGATCTTTAAAACACGCAACGGATTTTGATGCGGTTTTTTATAATAGATAGAGTGATTCTAGAGGATGGTTTATATGTATAATATATTAGAGAAACACTGATTTATTAAGAGGTTTCTAATGTGATGTTTAGAGTAATCTTTAACCTTTCAAGAGTAACCTCTAAAGAAAACATGTTTGTATTATCTAATGACAAAAAAGCTGCACACGTAATATGCATATAAAGAATTCAGTAGTATATTCAGTATCAGCATTGCCCCCGTGCGAACCTGGGGCGGATCGATATGTATTATAATAAAGAAAATATAATTAAAAAGAATGAAATATGGATACATAGATAAACTTTATATGAAAAAAACACCAATAATATTACAAAAAATGCAAATAAAGATATTACTGTAAAGTAAATGTAACAAATGGCCGTCGTATCGCTCAAAGCGATCTCTTCCAGATAACACATTACAAAAAATAATCTAATCGTGAATATGTAACATAGTCCTAACAAATAACAATATATAACAATCACCAATACTGAAACCAAAATTAATAAAATTTAAGTCTTTCCACAAAATCCGTGAACAAAAAGCTTACCAACAAAAAAATAATACTTTGTCATTGTCGTCATGAAAACGTCTTCATTATTCCAAAAGTAGTCAATAACGATGTACTCCCATGTTTTCCAAAGTGACTCGTTCGCTTCCACTGAATTTTCAATAGTTTTATTTTTCAAAGCCTTTATTGTTTTCAGTTGGAGCACAGCCAAATGGATTTACTATTATGGTTTGTCTTAAACGAGAAGAGGCGCGAATGAATCGAGAATTCAATTTATTATTTACATCTTCAACCTATAGACTGTGATCCTTTAAATTAGTCTGATTTTAGAATTCCCCCGGCGACTTCAAAGTAAAATCACGTTGCTTGATTTTAATTATGTACAAGTACCAATGTTCCATTTATATAATACTTGCTTTATCCTGAATATTTATAATATTTTTGTAAAAATAACGAAGTTTACAAATTATCTCCACTCTCGGAACGCACGCAGTTTAAATCTTTATTTTATGAATAGTATGCTAAATTTATCTTTGCAGGTCATTTGAGTTCTATGTCTCTCTAATTCTGGTTCCATCGCTGTTTTTTATTGTTAACTTTTTAATACTTAATTAAAACATATCAATGCCACTTTTTTATATCAGTTTCAACAGAAGCTTTGATTTGATAGCACTACATGTCGTTCACTACTCAATTTATTTTTACTTGTCCTGCCTGATATCTTAAATAGTATTATACCTTTTTTTTCTAACGGAATGGATTACAGATTTTTGCATAAATTACTACATTGTATTAACAGTTGTCCTAATCTTCTAGCAATATTAAGTCATATTAGACTATTTCTATGTCCATGTTACTAAGTAAATCTTTTTGCCCGATAGTCAGTTGTGTTGAGGGCAAGCTTATTGTTAGCACGTCTATTCGGGGTCATTGGAAACTTTGACACAAACAATTGGCAAAAGTCAAAGAAACTTAATCTTTTACAACAAATCACAAATTAGTTTTCGAAAGCTTCAGGCAATTCTATTTGAAAATTTACAAACATCCACACGAAAGCTAGATAGAATAATGACTTTTTCTAATCCGTGAGGATTGAGATTGAATATAGGAAACTGTCGTTTCAGAACTGTACCTATTTTAGCGTTGTCCAAAATAGACAAAAACGTTAAATATAGCAAAGCATGAGTGGTGTGTCTTTACATTTGAACATTACTATTGAATGTCTGTCCAGAGTTAATTCCTTAAGTGGCGGCTGCAATTAAACTTTTGTTAGCTTGTTATCGTTGCAAAGATATGTTCATATTTTATTCAAAATTAATAATTTTATCAACAAAACTTATGTCATAACAGTGGTACATACTACTCTTTATTTAATAAGTATTAAGTGAGTTTTAAAAAAGATGTTTAAACCATTACAATCACTTCTGTTATAGGTACATGTACTGATTTCAAATTGCTATTTCCTTCTTTGTTGATGATACAAAGCGTAGTCTTAAATCCAATAGGGCAGAGCCTAAGCATATTTTGTTTGTACAAGTGTTTGTTCGACAATCCTTTTTAATAGCCTGATCCATCCGATGAAATTTTTGTTACTATGAATACGAGTTACTACGAATACGAGTTATTTCGGTCAGGGCTTTAGCTCAAATATAACATTTTAAAAGAGAATGTGAAACTACTCGTTGAAATAGGTAAGTCATAAAACATTTTGTTTTTGTCATGGAGAAAAATAACACTACAACTTTAGTGAGTACGCGCAATTCTTGCCATGATGCTGCGCGAATAAAGTCAATGAATTAATTATTAGACACCACTAACGCCTTTTGTGGTAACTACTAAATAAAAGAAATCAGTAAAAAAATATATATAACATTACTTCCACGTTGGTTCTTTTTTCGACACATACGTTCAAGATTGATGTTCCGATACCGCGTAAATAGTGTAAATGAATGATGTTAATGTTCGTCTAATTGCACCGAAAAAGTGTAAGAAAATATAATGATATTTTGAAAGCTTTGACGTTTATATAGATGTCAAAAAGGTTTTATTACTCGGAGTTGTGTTCCATTAGTCTCTTACATTACTTTGTCATAACATAATAAATCACAACGATAGATATTCTTGAACATTAATATTAGAACTTTTGTACATATAATATATGCCAACGTTTTTTTCTAGACACAGTTATTGACCGGAACAAGCTTGAGGATCACTCGGGGTTAAGCGGTAACCTCTGCCTATATACGAGTACGCATCTCGTTTCGAATGACACTGGACTGAGTTCATGAACTTGAGACAATAAAATGTTAGCTAATGTAAGCTAGCTTTGACCTCTATCTCACTTGATGATATGTGATGATGCCTAGAATTACTGGCTCTCAAGGACAGCTGTCGGAACACACCGTCAGGTGCTTGGCGACAGATTTTTTACTTGAGGGTGAAAGCTACACAGGCTGGCATTCGTAAAATGCCCTACCACCATGTTGTAACGACTGCAATCCTAAGACAACAACCGGGACCGACGGCTTAACGTGCCCTCCGAAGCACGGAAGCTCTCAATAGTAATGTCTCTACAAGCGGCCACCCATCCAACTCCTGACCGCGGTGGATGCTGCATAACTTAGCTGATCGATTAAGAACGGCTAAGCAAACTTCACTTCAAAATTTTTCAAGTTTTTTATTTCATGAGATTGTGATGGCCAACAAGCCCTAGGCCCGAAAAGCGATAAACTCTGACAATAATAGATGACTAAAACCAATTTAGCACATTAGGAGGCTAAATTGGCAACACTGGTTGGCGAATGCTTGCCTGAGTAGCTACCACTTTCAAGTAAGAAATCTGTCCTCGAGTTAATGTAATTACAGGAATTACCCACTGCCGCCACACCTATTTCTACCCCAATCAGCAATTTTTGAATTCCTGTGTTCAGGTTTGGTGAAACGACAAGCACATGAGATTTTAAAAATTAATGTCTCATAACATAAATGCGCAATGCGTCACATGTAACGCATCCATCTGTTATAGGCAGAGGTTAACCTACAAAATAAATACAGATTGGTGGTAAAGTGTGTTGCATGTTCACACGTACATGTAAAATTATCAGGGATAGCCTTCTAGAGTATGATAGTCCAGACCACATTAAAATCAGACTAAAAGGATACCTCTGAGAACCAGTTCCCAATCCAGGTCGAGACCAGGCCAATCGACATTAAAACAACATGACTTAAACAACATACAAAGATTATGAAAATAAACCAAAGTAATATGCCTAAAAATTATTGTTAAAATTTCCGTCCACAAACAACAACATCGACAAAATATTTTGGCCCGTCTTCAATATTCTTTACGAAAGTCGTTAAGGGCCATCCTACACGCCTTAACGCTACGTACATATTTACTTTTAATAATGAAGAAATAAGTACAAACACGTAAATCCAGTCCTTAATATCTATTACGCAAAAATTCTCCAGATAATACCCAGTCTGTTGATAGACAATGTGTAAGTATAAGACAGTTGCTATAACCTTGTTTTATAAAAGACACGTAAGATCAAAACTATTGCTGCTGTGGCAAACAAGTTTTATTAGAATAACCAATAATGTAACTGCTAATATGAAAATAATGCTTCTATAAAATACTAGCCGGCTGCGCCGGCTTTGCAAGGATAATAACTAAAAATTATTACTAATCAAAATATTACTCTATCGCATATTTTTATCAGGGATAATGTAGGATTCTTTTTTTTCTTATGTTATTGTTACGGAACAAGCTCGAGGCCCTGATGTGAAGCGGACTAACCTCTGCCTATAGCTAATGCATATCGTCACAAGTCACAAATTGCACTGCGCCCATCACGTTAGGACATAGTTCTTAACTCTTATGTGCCTGTAATTTCACTAGCTCTGAACGACTGCTGCGGGAACACACCGTTAGGTGGTTGGCGACAGATTTTCTACTTGAAGGTTGTCGCTAGTCAGGCGGGCATTCGCAAAATGCCCTTCCACCTTGCGGTGAAGCTCAAGCCCGCGGCGGGATTCAAACCATGGACCTGGTGCGTGGCAGTCCATAGAATATAGTAATAAAATATTCCAATTCTAATGGTGAAAGATTTTTCAAATCGGTCCAGTAGTTTTTAAGTTTATTCGTTACATACAAAAATACAAATCTTTCCTCTTTATAATATTAGTGTAGATTTTGAAGCGCTCGAAGCAAAGATATTATCCTATCAACTAGGTTAAGGTACGTCCGCTGCGGTCATGACTTGGATAGGTGACCGCTAGTGGCATTCACTAATGAGCGCTTCATTCCTGATTGTTGTCTTAGGATGGAGTTGATATAGCATAGTGGTAGGGTATTTTTTGAATGCTTACCTGGCTAGCTACCCTCAAATAGAAATTCTGTCGCAAAATACCTTACGGTATGTTCTAGCAGCTGTCTTGGAGATACACTAATTATTTCGAGACCAACGGCTTCTTCAAGCAACTTCACTCTGCTAACCATTTTTAAGACCCAACCGATTGACTTTGTATGTGTGCAGGAAACCTTTCTAAAACCGGGTAGGCCGAACGCCAGGGTTGCCAAATACCGAATAGTACGTGATGATAAATTGACTTCCGCTAAGGGAGGCACTCTTCTATTACAAAAGGTTCCTGAATTGCTCCCTTTATTCCTAATTAATTTATTTTAGAATTAATTTCCTTATCTGTATAAAAATATTTTGAGATTTGCCAATTGAGAATAGTTGTCTAAAAACCGTATTTAAAAAACTAAAGCATGTTATTTCTTGTGATTTTTTGCAGTCTGTAATTTTATGACTTGGACTTTATTTCTTTTCAAATATTCTCGTTTCTAAGAAAGATAATACAACTTTAAAAACAAATAAAAAAGTTATATATAATATTTTAAATTATATTATATTTCTTGCTATATTGAAAGTCGCGGGTAGACAAGTGGCTAATAGCCATTCTTTGTGGCGTTCTATGGAGGAGGGTTTGTTCAGCAGTGGACGTCTTCCGGCTGATGATGATATATCTTGCTAAATGTGTTGTTAATTATCTTTACTATTAAGGTATAAATTAATTGGGAAAATAATATGGGAAAATCGAAACCGAAACTTAATAATATCTTAGGTACTGTTTTATGTTGTCACTTCGCAAAAATATAAGGGCGGCTAAAACTGGTATAATCTGCTCCTAACCAAACAACACAGAATGAAAGCTATGGCCGCTTGCGGTTATGTTAGAGTATGTACAGACACAGAATAAACAATACTTTGTATGTAACAGCCATAACCAAATATACTTGATTGGAATTAACGCTGTTTTTGGGTTGCCTACGCTTGAATTCATTTTAGGAGAAAAATGAGTAGAATTATTTCCTGGAAAATATATGTAGAAAATAAAGTTTTTCTCTGTTTCAATATGATTGAGTTTTGAGGCAACAAATGTAATTTCTTTTAAGAATTTTTAGCAAAACTAGGATGGCCTTTTTTGGCTACGAATATACTAAGTGGGGCAAAAGTAATTACCCAATGTTCTTTTGCTGTAATATTTTTTATATTAAAAAACTTTGGTACTGATGGTTAAATTTGTTTAAATAATCCATTAGAATGTATTCCATCAAGTTGAGAAAATGATATCGGCCAAGTGGCCGCCGTCGAGTGGAGTGGAGTTGATGACCTTACGGGCTCGTTTTATGGCATTTTTCATCACTCTTGCAAAAACTTCGGGCGACAGTAGGTGCGGTTCTTGCACTCTTGGTGAATTTCTCCTTAAGGGTTTCAAGAGTCTGAGGCGTATTGACGTAAACCCGCGACTTCAAAAAACCCTATAAAAAGAAGTCTGGAACGGTTCAATCGGGTTATCTGGCCGACTAGTGCAAATCACCAAAACGAAAGATTAAGCGACACGGAAATGCTTCCTTACAATTATTCCGCGTACTTGCAGAATAAACCAATTCATTACTTATCGCTTAGTATTCTGCGTTTGTTTACTTCACAAATTTCAAAACTAAATTGAAACTTGGCGCTATTTGCAAAACTTATAGGGTTTTTCAATAGGGTGATTACTTTTGCCCCACCTAGTATAAGTAACCATCTGGTTTTAACAGTTACCACCTGAGCTCTCTCTATACTATCAGTACTTCTGCTCAGGTGTTTCAATATATAGCTTTTTAGTTCATAACATACTCACAGATACTAAAATTTATTCTATATTTTAAAAATTTGTATGTTTGCAATAACGCATGCTTATTCAATAGGATAAGGATTCCAAATTTACAAATTTACGAGAGGAAAAATTTCAGTTATGTACGGGATTCGAACCCATGTCCGTCCACCCTTTTAGCCGGGGTATGCTCTAATCCAATTGAGCTAACATGACAATGAGTCATAACTCATTTTTTTTCTATCGTTCTTTAACCATCGTATTGGTATGGAGCCATATCTATAGTTCAGCTTACATTGTACTACAAACAAGTTTTAATGTTTGCCGAAAGAAAGTTGATGACATAGACATTAAAACCTGTCTTCTTTAACATTTACTCAAGTACGATTCGCATTGAGTTCGTCGGAACCCAAGTTCGATACTCGAAGGTCTCAGACCTTCGAACGGAAACTTCTATGTCCATGTATGACTTCAATTCAACCCCGAAGGGCATTATCATCCTCTGCAAAGGTGCATTATCTGTATAAGAGCATCAAGTGCGTCGTTATATGCTGAATAAGGGCAACGAAGTGCCGTAGATAAGGGATAGATTTAGAACTGCTCTAACCCCTCTTGTCACCGTCACACTGTGTAAACACGGACTCCCTAAACTTCTATGTCCAAACTTAACCACCGGCTAATACTACTGTAAACTAGTATTGTTTTACGCACATAGGAGTCGCAAGTACACAATTGCAGTATCCAACATCTATTGTACTTTGTCTATTAAAGCAAGATATCATATAGCATTCATTCCGCACACACTCCATCAATACATGCTTAGCGTCCTCAATAACCCCACACTGAGATTGACCTTTATTCATTGAAGCGCTCGTAGCGAAGTTTGCTTAGCCATTCTGAATCGATCAGCAAAGTTAAGCAACGTCCGCCGCGGTCAGGAGTTGTTGGGTGAGTGGATGGGTGACCGCTGGTGACATTACTACTGAGCGCTTCCGTGCTTCGGAGGGCACGTTAAGCCGTCGGTCCCGGTTGTTGTCTTAGGATGGCAGTCGTTATAGCATGGTGGTAGGGCACTTTGCAAATGCCCGCCTGGCTAGCTACTACCCTCAAGTTGAAAATCTGTCGCCAAGCACCTAACGGTGTGTTCCGGTAGCTGTCCTTGAGAGCCAGTAATTCTAGGTTAGCCTGTACAACATCTTCGACCACATCATCACTTAACATCAGGTGAGACAGTGGTCAAAGGCTAACCTATCATGCATAAAAAAAAAAAAAAAAAACGTTAAGCCGTCGGTCCAGGTTGTTTTCTTACGATGGCAGTCGTTACAGCATAGTGGTAGGTCATTTTGCGAATGCCCGCCTGGCTAGCTACCACCCTCAAGTAGAACATCTGTCGCCAAGCACCTACCGGTGTATTCCGGCAGCTGTCCTTGAGAGCCAGTAATTGTAGGCTAGCCTGAACAACATCTTCGACCACATCATCACTTACACTTACACTTACATCAGGTGAGATTGTGGTCAAAGTTTATAAAACAAAACTTAGCTTTTTTTGATGGGGTGTGTGCCGAACGCAGTCTTAAAGCTGTTACTAGGATTTTTTGGTTCAGGCAGTTTCTGTCAATCCATGGATATTTAGTTATTTCAGGCTGAACAGTTCGGTACAATATACCTATAATTTTGACTTCTCGTCAAAATACTTTTGCCATAAGTTTCTACACTATTCTTTTACTAACTGAACATGATCAAAAAACAGAAGAAGTACACTGCGGGAAATTCCGTTAGCTATTGCTTGCTTAGCCAGTGTGTCCACGGCTTCGTTTCAGCTTAGCTGGATATGTGATGGAATCCATTTCAAACATATTTCCTTTTTGATAGTATGTAAACTCAATGACTCAAGATACACCGAGCCAAATTTTGTATAGAGCCAAAGAGTCAGTCAAAATTACTATATTTTTCACAAATAGAAAACGGAACAGGAAGTGCAATCATTATAACACACAGTTAATTGTATCATTAACACATTACATCTATTTTAATCTACTTAGTTCACGTGTATAGTCAAAATGAAATTCGTCTTTTTTAGCAGTTCAAGTAAAGGCGTGAATACATAACGTGTTAATCTTCTGCATTAGGGCGCGGACTGCGGTAGAAAGGGCGAGCGTTGATAGCATCGGCACTTGTTGCGTAGACGGAGATGCGGTCACTTCAATTGGGATGTTAATTTTTTTAAAGAAAACAAGTAAAAACGCGAACCTGTCCGTTTTTTGCATGGAATTTGTAAAATAGAGAAACTCAATCCCGTGTTGACAGTTTCTCTTCTAATTTTATATTTTTGCATCTTAATTTGTTGCTCACTATTACTACCTTATTTTACAACAAATAAGTTTTGGTTTACAGACGACACATATTACCACATAAAAATGTATGGGTTGTCAACTTAAATGAAGTTCAATCCAAATTTAATAAAAGAAGTCAAGTGAGAGTTAGACTCGCAAACCAACGGTTCCGTACCAACAGTGAATATTTCATAAATTATATTTCTTTACTTATAGTTTGAGATCAGTTAATTTAGTCCGACTTAGCCGATTTCGATATTTGATGTTATATGTTGGATACTAATTTTGGCGCTTGTGTATATTACCGATTTAAGATGGAGTAAAAATAATGAATAGACTCAGGCGCTACTTTTCTAAATACCATATTTAATTATAACAAATTTACAAATATTTTAATGAAACATTTAATTTAGAAATATAATATAATTATAATTAGTTTACACAAATCCTTAAAATTATAAATATATAGTGACAATTTCGCTTTATTTTTTTTTTAATCGTTAAACTGACGTAACGCGTTTCACTTCTACACGAGTGAGGATTCAGGACGATATAACTTCTAAAATATTAATTTAATTTGGTCTTGAAATATTTGTTACTATAAAATACAAAGTAAAAACGTAAAAGAATACGTTACTTCTGTCGGGAACCTTATTTTTTTTCTTCTTATTTTTCCTTGTTTTATTGTATTGCTGTTATTACCTATATTTAACACACGGAAATTTCTGCTTTAATTAAAAATATAGTAAGCCTTTTTGAATGGAACACATTCCTATACACGCAGCAGAGATCTATATTACAAAACCCTATTAGCGGCCCTGGGGCCGCTACTACAATACACCGAAGTTTAATTTTTTTGTGTTTTGACCGACACTTTAGACAACGAATTGCGGTACGAAGTTCGTTGTTTGCTATAGTCTATGGTCACTCGTATCTGGTAACAACAAAATATATTCCAATTATTTTTCCTGTATGTCAATCCGTACACAGGCAATAGCCTACTATTGCCTGTGTACGGATTAAGTAAGTTTAAGGCAATTATTGTATTACTAATGGTATAAGATGATGATGATTGATGAACTCAAGGCCCAACCACCAGCGGCCATCACTGACAATTACATTAGCGAGATATTAACATGCCCCAAGTGCTCTCGTACCTTTTCCAACAAAATTGGGTACTCAAGCCACCAGAGCGCACCAAAGGGTTGAACAACAGAACCTAGTTCTAAATCCCTAAATTCAGAATGCCTATCCAGAACTAGCAGTCGCTGTGGCCAAAATCGGTCAGGATTTACATCGTCACCTTTTATTGTGAACCAAGAAAACACATTTGTACTATAGTCTTCATGTTCTTCCCTATCAAGATTTGTAGTATTGTAGCCATAGCCAAAATATAACTAAATAATGACTTTGACATGACTTAATTTCTGCATATTTAAAACTCGATTTTGAAACATAAAAGCAAACGAATTAATATAATATTATATTTAGAAAATGTACAAACCATACGAATCCAATTAAGAAAAAAGTGTTATTCAGAATCTAACCGGCTAATGCTTACTAGTCTATGCTACGAACGAAGTAAGCCAAAACGTGTTTTGTGGATATCTTTTTTCGAAGTTTGAAACTTCGACGAATTAGAGTAGGGACCAGCGGAGCAGCCTCTCCGAGACAAGCCAGCTGTCCTCTTAGTTTATCATACAATCATTACAAAATTACAAATTTACTAGAGGAAAAATTATAGTAATGTGCGGGATTCGAACCCGTAGAGTCTAGACCTCTGAGGATTCTTCGTCTAGAATCAAAACGCGTCGAAAATTCTTCCGGGTTGGTTGCGTGGCGTCTGTGACGTCACGTCGACTTAACAGGAAAATTGGGCGTTTTACATATTTTTAATTATCACTAGATATATTTTGAATTTGTTTTTTTTTTTTTTTTTACATATTTGGCTCAACGAATAAGCATTGCAATTCAACGGGGCAATGCTGCCAGCATGCTGGGCACGCTGGAGCATTTGGACTGCCTATGAGTCTGCTATGACTTATAGGTGTCTAAATGCTTTTATTGTAGTAGCTGTAGTGTTGTATATAGTTCATAGTATTTTGTTTAATAAAAATTAATTTGTTCTGAAAAAAGGTCAGGACAGGAGTACCCTAAACCGATGCTTATGTATGAAAGGATTGATGAATGTAGATGAAGCGAAAGATAAATGTAAGGATCGTAGCAAATGGAAATCTGTGGTCGCTGCCTACCTCTACGGGAAAGAGGCGTGATTGTATATATTTAATTTTTTACAGCTTACATAACATTCTGACTCATAACTATAATTTTAGTTCTCGTTCTTCAGCCATGGTTGGATATGGGGATGGAGCGACACCTATAGTTCGACTTACCTTGTAGTACAAACAAGACCAATTTTCCAAATGGGTCAAACTTGTAAATGATGGCGGAACCTTACAATTTTAATGTGTTATGTTTGCAATAATTCTCTATGGATAGGTATGTAATTTAATCTTAATAATAAATTAAAATTCCTTGCTGAATTTTTATAAGAACGAATGTTAATTATTTTTAGGGTTCCCGACTGGAAAATGGGATCCTATCAATAAGCCTCCATCGTCGTTTATCCGTCGTTTATATGTCGTATGTCCGTTTATCCAGCGTTTAAAAGGCTGCTTAGCTGAAACCGTAACGGGTAGATGGTTAAAATTTGCATTTAATATATTGTGTTAGTTTGACAGATTGCTTAACAAATCTACAATGAATGAATGTTACGAATAATAATTCGTAACATCTTTTTTCAGCAAGGAATTTTAATTCAGCATTCTCAACTTCTTGTTTGAATCTCCCTGGTGTTATATAGCTGTCTTAGTGACCGGACTCACTCATATTTTGTAATTAATTTGTACATAAAATTCGCTTTAACTATGATTCCCGCTACTTTTTAACCGACTCCAAAGAAGAAATAGGTTCTCAATTAGAAAATTTTTTTTCGTTTGTTACCTCATAACTCAAGGGTATACCGATTTTGATGTTTTTAGGGTTCCGTACCCAAAGGGTAAAAACGGGACCCTATTACTGAGACTTCACTGTCCGTCCGTCCGTCTGTCACCTAAAAATAAAATAAGATAAATATTTAAGGGGGCGGGCTTCCATACAAAAAACTTGACGTTTTTACCGATTCTTGCTCGATACTAATAACGGTGACAGGTAGACGCTTTAACTATTCACAGAATACTTAGTTTTATGTTCTCATTAAATATAATTAATTAAAATAAAATAAAATAAATAATTAAGGGGGCTCCCTTACAATAAAAAAAGAGGTTTTCACCGTTTATTTGTACTGGCACGGAACCCTTCGTCCCACTCGCACTTGGCCGGTTTATTTATATTCGAAAGCTGGTTCTTGTCATTTGGTCTCATTTATATTTGAGTGAGATGTGACAAGCAACATTTGAGTTTACCCTACTAATGCATATTTTATGTTTGAAATCGTTTTTTTTTCGTTGGTAAAATCTAATGATGCGTTCTAAAACTGCAACAGTGATACTCTAATTTGATATTAAAGATTGTTAAAACTATAAATAACTGTGTATGTGATAAACTTCGAAAGCGTGTATGTCGTTAACTTCTGCCTTATGTCTTTACATAATTATGTTTGTATAAAAAAACATTAAAATTCAAACGTTAACATAACGTAGATGATTTTCAATTTATACGGTTATTTCTTTTTAAGCACTGGTTTGGATCAATTATTTGTAATGTTAGGAATTAGGAAGTTGAATGTAGCAGTAAGGGTGATCGTTGATAGCATCGGACACTTGTTGATTGTCAGAGAAGCGGCCGCTTCCATTGTGTTGTATTTGGCTTGCTTGTTTGGTTGGAAACGTAGGTTTTTAGGGCTCCATACTATAAGGTCGAAATTAACCTTTTTAATGTCATGTTGCTATCTGTATGTATGTCCGTTTCCATAGGCCTCTATAGTTCGTAATCTGCAAGAGATACAAAACTGAAGTATTGAATAGTAGAATACTAGTTATTTTTGTATAATATTAAATGAAATTCTTGAAGATAATAATATATAAAAAAAATGTAATATGCCTAAATAAATATGTCTTTATATACATATAAAGAAAGGGGGGACCACCGAATATCTCAGATTTAGATTACGAATAAATATGTAAAAAATTGTAACACTCATATAGTAATCCATTTTGATTTCGGACTCATCAAGTTCACTATTAACAAAACACGTATTGTATTCCGATTAACTGAATTTGGATTGGTCTGGCGCTTAGAAATAATCCAATCAGTTCGTGTCAAGGTAATGTTGTTGCGACGCATGGTACACTTTTAAAAACATGCCCGTCGCGGTAACGTGTGCATGCTGCTGTTGGAGCATGACCGTAGTGAAGTATATTAAAGAGTAGTAAAAAAAAAACTAGTAAGTGATCAAGATGTTCTGAGTAAATTTTGTTTCTTCCGAAGTGTCAAAAGACATCATTGATACCGGTGCAAGATTCTTTACACCGTTTAGCTACCAAAATTAATGTTGCGTCTTTCGTCACCCATTCTGGCGACCGTTATGGGCGGACCATTTAGTGGATTGCGACTCATTATCTGCCACATATTTTTGTGTGAGATATAAAAAGCAGGTGCCGTGTTCTCATTTTATACCCATATGACATACCACGAAACTAGTATTTTTGTTCCTCCCCCACTTTTTGAACCATATTCTTATAAATATAATAGGTAATGTGTAATTGGTATACATTTTACACACAACATAAAAAAAATTGTCGGCTTAATGGAATAGGCGTCCGGCGTGAAATCGGAGAACGAGGGTTTGATTCCCGTCCGAAACAAAACAAATTGAGCTACAACAATTTTATATGTGATTTTCACTCAGCACGCGATAGTGCTAGTATATTTAAAAATATTTTTCTATGTAGTGAGGTGAAAGCTAAACGCCAGGGAGCGCTTGTCTAATGCTTTGAGCATTCTTTGTCATAAAAATCAGTGTTACTTTAGTCTCTCAATTAGTAAGTACTACGTGTGCCTTCCTTCAAAATTGACAAAACACTTAGGGCTACTCCTCTCTTCATTGCATGAAAGGCTACCGATTGTCGGCATTTAATTGAAGCGACCGCATTTACGCAACACATAACGTGCCTGATGTTATCGACGCTTACCTATTCTACCTCAAATCTCATCCTAATACATGCTAACTAAAACCTAAAACAAACATTAGAGGGTGATTGCCTGATTTTGGTCATTTCGAAGGTGAAGTCCTCTTCAGAGGACCATTGCATCCCACCAATGACTCCCCATTTCATCCCGTGGGTGTCGTTAGAGGCGACAAAGGCCAAATGAGCAGCATGCCTCTTCTCACGTAGATTTGAGTAGGGTGTTGTATGCATTCCACGCACAACAGGGCTGTTTACCATATTAGTGCCCTACCAGGGTTTCATACAACATGTTCGAGTGTTCCTGTGTTTTGTGTTGTTAGAGTAAACATAATCATGTTGTTAGATTCATATGTTCTTGTGTTTCATCCAGTGTGTTAGAGAAAACATTTTGTATGACCATGAAAATGTGCCCGGTCAATGGCAATAGGCTCGCCCACTATATTGGTGCAATGTGGATTTTTTCACACCTCTACCCCATCCCATCGGGGAAAACAGGCGTGATTATATGTATGTATATCGGAGTGATAATCGCAGTGCAGTTTCACTGCAACTCATAATAGGCATGCGTAACTTATCACCATTAGGTGTAAAAAAACACTGTAATATTATAAAAGTACTACAAGTCATTTAAAAAAAAATTGTAGAATTTAAAAGCTATACAGAAAATTCAGGCATCTGCATCCATTTTCCAAACTATGTATAATAAATATAAACGCTCAGCGAATCTAGCAAACACAACCAAACGATAATAACTCCAGCTTTAAAGCACCTAAATCATATTATCTCCCAAAAACCAATCAATAAATTAATATTAACGCTCAGAATTTAACTCTAAGTCCACCATAAATTGTCATTAGTAAAGCTGAAATAATAGGTGATCATCCACCGAAGCGCGAAGCATGGGTCAAAGCAATTTGAAATCAATATAGGGTTGAAGTCAGCTGACTTTCAAGCAAGGGTTATGCTAAGGGTAAAATCAGTTGGATGGCCAACTCGACTTTGAAAGGGTTATGCGGATGAACTTCAATACAGAGACTTAGATTATTGAGTCTAGTGAATTGGTTTTCTAATCAATTTAACTCGAATGTGTTCATTTTGAAACACAATGAACTCAAAGTAATGTTTATTAATACTTCAAGGTTATCGTTCTAGTATTGACATAGACAAAAATGTAATGCAGAATAAACATTATACTTAGTTAAAGCATGATGGTAGGGCACAGTACGAACTATGTGTAATATAATACGACTCCTAATACAATGAAAGCGTTTAGGTAACCTAAAGGCCTTTGTAGTTCTACAGACAATCCAAATGCTCCAGCCCACTGCCATATGGCAGCGTGTCCAGCATGCTGGCAGCATTGCTCCGTTGAATTGCAATGCTTATTTGTTAAGCCAAATAAGTGCCAGAAATAATAATAATACATTATTTTGTTACATAATATATGTAATATTACATGAATCTTTGACTGTATTATCACATACCTTTTTTTTTTATGCCTGATAGGTTAGCCTTTGACCACTATCTCACCTGATGGTAAGTGATGATGTGGTCGAGGATGTTGTTCAGACTAACCTAGAGTTACTGGCTCTCAAGGACAGCTGCCGGAACACACCGTTAGGTGCTTGGCGACAGATTTTCAACTTGAGGGTGGTAGCTAGCCAGGCGGGCATTTGCAAAGTGCCCTACCACCATGCTGTAACGACTGCTATCCTAAGACAACAACCGGGACCGACGGCTTAACGTGCCCTCCGAAGCACGGAAGCGCTTAGTAGTAATGTCACCAGCGGTCACCCATCCAAGTCATGACCGCGGCGGACGTTGCTTAACTTTGCTGATCGATTCAGAATGGCTAAGCAAACTTGGCTACGAGCGCTTCAAAACCTTTCCGATAGATAGTAGTCAAGGGCTAGCATATCCATAAAAAGTACTATAAAATAGAACGATGTCTTACCACATTACACCACGTAGATTACTCTTGCTTCAACTAATATCCGATAATAATAAGTTATGTTCACTACTAATATATTAGAGAATATACGAAGATATTAGCTTATGTTAGACAGGGAATATACGAAAATATTCTCTCTAGCATATTCGTTCAATCTACACATTGTTTAATTACGTCCTATGTAACGTAGAAAATCTTGTTACAGCTCAAAATGAAACTAATGTAATTTTCTCTAACGATATGTATGTATTTCTAAAATAAGCAGCGCAGAGAAAACTTTTAATTTCATTCGACGTAAAGTGTAAAACGGGTAGTTTATTTAAAATATAACACGTACTCTTTACTTAATTCGGAAGTGTATAGTGTCTGGAAGTGTAAGTCTCAGACACAACGCGGAGTGGCGGTAGTGTCTCGAGCAATTAGTGTAAACAGGGTCGACCTACAACCGAGAGGGCACTTCACTTCGTGCCGCTTCTGAGCGGGTGAGATTATTGTTAGGAGTTGCAGCGGGAGCGGATGTATGGGTTCTATGTCGGAATTTGGAGCTGTGTATCAAATTTACTGACTTTATACTGTGGTTAAGATCTGGGCCTTAGCCCTGAACTGCACTTATCCGTGGGGTGCTAGAACACCACCTCACCATGTCTTCCCGTGTGGTCGTAGCAGCAACATCCTCTGAAGAATTACCATCTTATACTGCGATCCCCAAGACGCCTGCCTAGCGTGTAGGGGAGGCTAAGTTCAGCAGTGGAAAATCCAGGTGATGATGAAGATCACTTGGAGTAGCAGTACTTCTTAAAACTTTGGGCTTACATCTGTTTCCATAATAAATTAAATAATCACTACTTTCTTTGTCATACAGCTTTTAGATGTACTTAAGACTATAGAGATCAACCGATATCTGAATTTGAATACAGATTGCAGATGCTACCGTATAGATTCCTGCTTTTAATGCTACCTTAATGCAGAAAGTAGGGGGCAGTCTAGAATGCGACACAGAATTGTATATCATGTTACGTGTGATGAAGATGTGATCACAGATGATGAATTGTGCCCACCGTCGGCAGCCAAGTACCCTATGCCCGCCGGCTACGCGGTGCCGTACGGGCGGGCGATCGTAGATGAAGCTGGTCATGTGCGGGATTCGACTCGCATCCATCCACCCCTTTAGCCGGGGTATGCTCTAATCCAATTGAGCTAACAAGACAATGAGTCCATGACTAAATTTTTTCCTATCATTCTTTTTTAAACCATCGTATTGGGATGGAGCGACATCAATAGTTCAACCGTTGTACTACAAACAAGACTAATTTTGGAATTAGCTTAATTTTCTTTAGGGAGTTAGTTATTCTCCAAAACCAACCGTAGTGCACGCTTGGTAGACGTATACATTCTAGTAAAATTTGTCAAAATAATAAAATAAAATTAAACGTATTATATAGTGTATAATTTTGTATCAAAACTTACGCAAGCGATTATTTCTATAAACATAGCTTTACACCCTCGTCACTTCACTAAATGCAGGGAGAATTTCCACTGACTGTTTTCGCTTTGCATGTAATATTTTTTAGTTACGAGTATTATAGTTTTTATTTTTTTAAATGTAGAAAATTAAGTTTGTGTTACAAACGTGTAACGTTTTGCAAATTGATCGTAATATAATCACTCTATTGAACTGAAAGTTTTTATAAAATGAAACTGGAGTATGATTTTTTTTTCATTTGTTGTTCCTGTTATGTGAACAAAATTTAATTTAGGTACTATTAGTAGAATAAGGCTCAATGTAACTCAGACTATTAATTTCATGAAATGCAAATTTGTTTATTTAACTCAATAATAATAATACATGACAAAACATACAAACATCTAGACAAACTTTTAGTAAATATACATTAGGAAATAAGATAATAATGTTATGTTTTCATTAGGTATTATGGTATTATTGGACAGCAATAACTATTTAAGACTAGTCTGATTATGGAATTTAAAGATTGGCTTATCCGACGCTTGGCTAAGACTGGTCTTTGACCGTCTTACACAATTATCTCTGAATCTCAGCTTTAGAATAAAAAGAAGATCAGTTAGTAGAATTAAATTTACTTTATTAGACTATACCGTAATCCCGGCGACAGAATGGATTTCTGTATTTTTTTCGTAGCTGTAAATTGTATTTTAATTTACACCCTTTCTGTGACCTGGCAATGCATTTGATAGGTACATTTTGTTTTTAATTCAGATTTTAGTTTTGTGATACTATTCAAATTTATTATAAGTATTACGTATCAGTTTCTGTTGATTTTATGATGTGAGCGTGCATCATTTGTAAAAAGACGTGAGCGTGCGTCATGTGTAAAAAGACGTGAGCGTGCGTCATGTGTAAAAAGACGTGAGCGTGCGTCATGTGTAAAAAGACGTGAGCGTGCGTCATGTGTAAAAAGACGTGAGCGTGCGTCATGTGTAAAAAGACGTGAGCGTGCGTCATGTGTAAAAAGACGTGAGCGTGCGTCATGTGTAAAAAGACGTGAGCGGGCGTCATGTGTAAAAAGACGTGAGCGTGCGTCATGTGTAAAAAGACGTGAGCGTGCGTCATGTGTAAAAAGACGTGAGCGGGCGTCATGTGTAAAAAGACGTGAGCGGGCGTCATGTGTAAAAAGACGTGAGCGTGCGTCATGTGTAAAAAGACGTGAGCGTGCGTCATGTGTAAAAAGACGTGAGCGGGCGTCATTTGCAAGACGATAACTGATGAAAAGAAGAAGTAAGTTTGCATTATTTATAGGAGGACGTGAGCATACCACTTATGAAAACTGAGTATACATTGTGATAAATGAACGTGAGGATAATCTTTGCTTATTAATAACTTTGTATATGTCATTTCGAGAAAATGTGAGCGTGTGTTATTTCATGCGTTAATTTAGATAGAATTGCAAGACGACGAAGACGCGAGCGTGCGGCTTGATAAAGAAAATTCATGCATGTATAGCATATTTCTTTAAAGGACGATTTGATCATACGCGGTGCAGGAAATTAAGAAAGAAATATTTCATCGACTTTGCTATGGATGCGAATGAAGTGGCTTTGAATAACTCGTGCGAGTTTTATTACAGTGATTAGACTCAAAGTAAGATATATGTAAGATATATAGAACTGATGGAATAGAATGTTATTTATATATTTTAATGATTTGAAGCTTTTAAATCATTATTAGATAAGAAAATATGTCGGATATATATTATAAGAGATACTCAACAACACGCATTAATGATCATAATTTCTTTTAGTATCGTTAGATGATTCTGAGAATAGAGCAACAACAGATTCTTATTTCATATATATATGCATATTTTTAGGGTATTGTTTATCAAAAACTTATATTTTGTAGAAGTAATGGGCTAGATATTATGTTTAGCGCGCAACCGCCTGATCAGTGATTCTAATGAGCAGTGTCGCGAGACATATGTAACGAAGGAAGCAAGTATCAACTTGGTAAGTCTGTGTCGAATCGTATTATTGATGTTACTGAATCAATAATAATAATGATAAGAATTTTAATAATAAGTGTTAGACGTTAATTAGTTCTTATTAGAATGATTAACGCTTGACCAAAATTTGACCCAGAGAACAAAAGACCACAACATTGAAATATGGTTGAAAAAATGAATAAGTATGAATGATGAAAATATAATTGAGAAGACAGAAAAACATTTAATTTTGCCATTCAGAAATTAGCTAGTACAGCGAAAAACTGATTATATCCTTTGAACAACCTAAATTTCACTTGGACAGAATGGCAAACAAGTTTCATCGCGCTTTCCCTATAGAAGATAATTTTATGGTAGCTGAAAAAAAATGTTTATTAGATAATGGGAGTATGAGAGGGCATGTCTTGCCCTTGAGTTAGCCTGTGGCATCGAGAGACATAAGTCTACGTTAAAGCATAAACTAAAGATATACCTAGATATCGCATATATCAAATTGTGTGTTTTTTCGCTATGATGATTGACTATTTGGATTATGAAGTATTAGCAGATGAGATTAAACCAATCCAACACAAACCTATAGCTGTGAACAATTCCAATGACAGAGAATGTCCATGAATCTAGGCAGTTCTCGATTTGGCGAAGCTATTTTAGAAAGTTTGACAAAATATTTAGATAATTTTCATGACCATCTCAAAGGTACTAAAGATAAAAGTTTGATGACGATGGGCAGATGATAAATCAAAAGCTTTTACAAGTTGTGAGTGTATTTATTTAGTAGTAGTTTTGGCACTTTCGAACCCAAAGTTGAAAACGGAATCTTACACAGATGTAAACTCACAATGAAGACTTTGAAAAAGTAGTGTTAATGTTACACATGTTAATTTATTATATCTAGAAAGAAATTATAAGGGTTATGATCAAATTAGTACGACGACAGATAACTAAGTACAAAGGTAAACTATATAATATGTGTGAATCATGTTTACAGTTTAGTAACAGTGAAACAAAGTATCAAACTCATAACTGTTCTAAAGTTGTAACGACTTTACCACAAAAAAATAGTATACATGGTTTTAAACATTATGAGAGAAAACAAAAGATAAATTTTATAATTTATGCTGATCTTGAATGTCTCTTGCTAAACTATGACAAAGATTGCTCTCATAACCATCATAATTGAAAAAAAAAAAACATCAACCATCTTGTTTTGGTTATTAGATTTGCTGTTCACATGACCCAAGTATGAATAAATACGTTTCTTATAGAACCCAAGATTGTGTTGAAGTATTTATTACTACACTGATTGAAGATATAAAGCAAATAAGCAAAATATTGAGAGATAAAAAACCTATGTTACCTTTAACCAAAGATGAGAAAGACAGTTTCGAAAATGCTTCTAATTATCATATTTGTGGCCTCTTATTACTCGGAGATTTGAAGGTTCGTGATCACGACCCCATTACCTCCAAATATAGGGGCCCGTCGCACGTGTATTGTAAGTTGATTTACAGGGTATGTCCATTCATACCTGTGGTATTTCATAACTTATCGAACTATGACTCTCATATATTCATTAGAGTTAGCTAAATATAACGGTAAAATTACAATTATACCTAAAACTAAAGAAAAATATATAAGCATAACTAAATATATCTGTAACAAGAATGGTGACCACCCAATTCAAATAAAATTCATAGACTCCTTGCGGTTTCTCAGTTCAAGTTTAGATATCCTGAGTAAAAGCTTGAATGAAAAAGATTTTTTTCAAGTAAAAGACGAGCTTAATGTCGAAAATGTACATTTGCTGAAAAGCAAAGGAATTTATCCGTATGATTTTATTAACTCATGGCAAAAATATGAGTATAAACAAGTTCCTCCTAAAGAAGATTTCTATAACACAATAAAATTGGAACATATAACCAATGAAAAATATGATTTTGCTCAAACTGTTTTGAAAGAGTTTAACATCAACTCATTGGGCGAGTATACTGACTTGTACCTATAATGCGATGTTTTGCTATTGTGTGACATATTTGAAAAGTTTCGAGATGTAAGTCTACCGTACTATAAATTAGATCCAGCATACTACATCACCGCACCTATTTTTAGTTGGGATGCTATGCTACTTTATACAGGTGTTAAATTAGATTTGATTCATGATCTGGAAATATACCAGATGATTGAAAAGGGTATTCGAGGTGGGCTAGCACAGTGTTCACTACGTCATGCAAAAGCTAATAATATTTATTTACCAGAATTTGACGACTTCAAAGATTCTAGCTATTTGATATATCTCAATTACAACAATTTATATGGTTATGCAATGACAAAAAGTTACCTATTTCAGATTTTAAATTTCTAAATCAAAATGAAATTGATAAGTTTGATGTAATGAATGTATTAGATGACAGCAATTGTGGGTTTATTCTAGAGGTTGATCTGGAATACCCAAAATATTTGCATGATCATCATAGTTTGCGCCAGAAAAAATTTGTACCCATAGGAAGAAAGACGGGAAAACTAATAGCTTACTTGTATAATAAATTTAATTATATTATTCACTATACTCACCTCAAAGAATGCATAAAAAATGGACTAGTATTAAGAAAAATCCATAGAATACTGAGTTCCAGACAAGAAGAATACTTAAAGAAATATATTGATTAAATACCCGTCTTCGGCAATCGTCCACTACGATCTTTGAAAAAGATTATTTTTTTTAAACTCCTAAATAATTCAATATTTGGCAAGACTATAGAAAATAAACGCAAACAGGTTGAGGTAAAGTTACTTACCAAATGCAATGATGATACCAATATCACGAATAACTGCTTGGTGCGAAAAAAAAAATAGTTTCTAAGCCTAATGTGAATTGTATTTGTATGTTTTCTGAAAATCTGGTAGCGGTTCAGTTAAAACCCGAGAAAGTTATTTTAGACAGATCAATCTATATAGGTTTTGTCGTTTTGGAATAGGCTAAGCAGCACTTGTATCAATACCATTACAATGTAATTAAAAAGAAATACGCTAACAATGTAAAGCTTTTCTATACAGATACCGACAGCCTGCTCTATCTGGTTTATACGGATGATATATACAAAGACATAAAAAAATAATTGAAATGAATTCGATATAAGTAATTTTGATGAAAACAATCCTTATTACATCCCGCTAGGAAATGGTAAAGTACCTGGAATGTTTAAAGATGAACTTGACGGCCAATAGAGTGATTGAGATTAATCTTGAAAATTGTGCAAAGAGTGATCCAGAAAAACCACTTTTTAGAATAGAATATTAGTTATTTGCTTCAAATGCGAGTACATTAGATGTTTTGAACAAATCGAACTAACAGATTATGTCCCCAAATTAATAGCATGTAACAATTATTATACTAAAACAGTCTAATTTTAAGAATAATTCTTATTGTCCTTTGAGCACAGTGATTAACTAAACATAATTAGAACACATGAAAGTATTCTATTAATAAGTAAAATTTCATCGAGACAGTAGCAGCAACCAGACTTAATTTTTACACGACTGCCCAAAACATTGTTTGCACATTAGCGAAAATAAATTATTTGCAAACTTTAAGAGTTCACTTGTTTATTAAACAAGTACAACATTTTACACACTTCTTAGAAATTATGATTGCAATATGCTTCATTCTAACAAGTATTATGTAGGTATATTCAAATGAAACGCCAAATCAGCTTACAATGTTTTTTTTTTTTAATTTTTAGTATCATACGGATTCAGAAAAGGCCTAATGTTATGTTTATATGTTGATTGTTTTGCATAATATTGAGTATATTAAGATAGAAAAAACACCTAATCAATAGATATGAAATTTCAAAAGACAATGAAATAAAATTATAATTAATGAAAATAATAATTGTAATGATAAATAATGAATCTGTTTAGTGTCATTAGAGATAAATATACTTTTAGGGTCATCAACAATTAGAAGAAGAATCTTTTAATAACCTAGTTTTAAATATGTTTGTTATCGTGCGCCGGAGTCTGCACGATGTCCGATGGCCGAATGTTATGTTTTCATTAGGTATTATGGTATTATTGGACAGCAATAACTATTTAATACTAGTCAGTTAGCGGATGTGGTAATGGCAACACCGAGCCGTCAGTGGCACCACCATTTTTGACGGTATTAAACATACGACACACTCTGTGATTGGCTGGGTGATAGCCCGCTAAAACGAGTGGTGATTGTTGTCACGAAGTGAAGGGCGAGGCATTCTTGAGACGACCACCAGGCTGGAAACATATGAGTCGAAGGGCTGTTCTGTTTATAACAATATACTTGTAAGTAAAGCATGATGTGTCAAATTGAACTCATCTCAGCATAATTCCGAGTGTCATAAACTTCGACGCTGGTTTTCAAATGAACTCATCACGTGGTCGGCACAAATTTAAAACTACGTACAAGATTTAATGGATAGATTCAGGCGTTACTTTGCGGAAATCCATATTTAATAATAAGAAATATATTTAAAATATTTTAATAAAACACTTAAAAAATACAAAAATATATCTAGTGACAATTCCGCCTAATTTTCCTGCTAAGCCGACGTGACGTCACAAACGCCACGCAGCCAAACCGGAAGAATTTCTCGACGCGTTTTGCTTCTACACGAAGCATGAGGAGGTCTTGACTCTAAAATAAGTGCCAGCATTTCGTACATCGATTGACCAAGTGTTCTGATAAGATATGTAAATCAGAATTAAACAGAAAACCTAAACTCAATGTTACTTAGTTGATTAAATAAAAAATATCGTGAAATAAAATCAAGCTACGCTATGAAAGCTAACATAGAAAGCAAATATAGGCCAAACGTAGAAATGGAAACGCATTAGTAAATCCACAAACAAAAGTGGGGCGTAAAACGGCAAAAATAGGTGAGATAATCGTAAAAGTCGCGTATTATTGGGCCGGGAGGGTAAAAGCAATACCGCCCATATTGAGAGGTACCCCACAAAATAAATGTTACACGGAAAATCAGTACATTCGTATTCAAATGATTATTGTTCAGGGTTATACTACATTTATGTGGGCTATTGCGTGGTGTTGTTGTATGCTATCCACTTTTGGCGTTACTTTGCATAATGACATTCGGACGTGTTTTTTTTTAGTGCTTCCTTGATTTACTTTTCAGAATGTTTTGAAGTTTTCTATCGTTATATTTTTGAAATCGGAGTGTTAAGAAAACATATTGAGAATTTATAAAATTTTGGTGGTTTGACAATATGTGATATTCCAATTAGTAGGCATCTCTGGTTGCAAATAAAATGCAATGTTGCAATCACGAACGTGATAAGACGATTTAAGATTGTAGATAACAACATTACCTTTACACTACTGGTCGTGTCTGTTTGATACATATATTAAACTACAATTTCAATTTATTATTATTTCAATTCTGTTAAAATATGTAATTGTGTCTATGATATAAGACTAGTAGCTCGAAATGAATGAATTTGCATTTAAATTTGACCCCCGATTTTTAACCGACTCCTAAAAAAGGAGGAGGTTCTCAAGTCAACGCGTATATATTTTATTTATGTATGAAAATGCATTACTTTTTACTGAATAGTCCGATTTGATAATCTTTTTTTATTGAGAATATTCCTCCGAGGTAGTCCCATACACATTTCATCGAAATCGGAATCGGTTGACTAGAAAAATGTATTCTTATTTGGATGTTTTATAATGGTATTTTCTGTTGTTGACGACAAATACTACAACAAATTTGAGATATTTAGGACTCATATGCACAACATACGATCAGCCTTAACATCAACAGTTGAACAAAGCCAAGGTGACCCTTTAGAGGGAGTTTGCCACAATCCCCCCGCTTGGTAGGCGTCTTTAGGTTCTCACTGTAAGTTTAAGTATTTCAGAAGGTGCTGCTGCCCAGAACTGGTATTTTCCCTCCGTTGACTTAAACGACTCCTGAAGGGGATATGAGGTTTAAATTCTAACCCGGTTTTTTTTGTGTTATTGTGACGTAGCAAGCTCGAGGCCCACCTGATGTTAAGTGAACTAACCTCTGCCTATAACATTAAATTGAATTGCATTGCGTTCGTCACCTTGAGACATAGTTGTTAAGTCTCATGTGCCTGTAATTTCACTGGCTCTCAAGGACAGCTGCCGGAACACACCATTAGGTGCTTGGTGACAGATTTTCTACTCGAAGGTGGTTGCTAGCCGGGTGGACATTCGCAAAATGCCCTTCCACCAAGCGGTGAAACTCAAGCCCGCGGGATTTGAACCACTGACATGCTGCGCGGCAGTCCATAGCCAAAGCTACTGAGCCATCACTGCTCCTTACCCACGGGTAACTATTTATACGTATACTTCTGTATGATTATTTCGTATTTTTCATTAAAAGCATAAAACTGTCATTAAACAACACTTAGTCGACACAAAGCGGTAGATAGCGGTCAAAAGCCGCATAAAAAGTTACAAATGCGACTGCATAATCTTTTTAATGTAACAGAGCACTATGATAATACCTCTTTAGTGGTATTTGGAGTTGTCGTGCATTGGAAGCTACGACCAGACTTTAAAAGTTACTGACATGTTTTTGGTTAGGTACCTATTTGTAAGCTGGAAAATTATAATTCATTAGTATTAAAAAGAGGAATAATACTTTATGGCAGCTACAGGATACAGGTTTTAACCAAACAAGCGATGTGAAATAAATTAAATACGGGTATTAATTGAGTTCTATTTTCTAGCCACTTTTTTGGTACGAAAAAGGGCTCAGTAATGATAATTTTGTTTAATGATGATCAGAGCTAAATAAAGGACGAACAACAGTGCACGAATAGCCATTTTTACATGACTGCCAAATGATTTCCGGTTTCATACCACTGAAAAATAAATTGAAATGACCGCCCAAATTGTTACTATTGTTAAATGCAGAGAGTTATGATGTTTTGTGCGTGGATTATATGCGGCTCAGTACCGATAATTTTGTTTATTGATGATCAAAACGAAATAAAAGACAAACAACAGTGCACGAATCGCCATTTTTACACAACTGCCCAAAAAAAGTATGCATGTATGTTTGTGAGTTTATTTATTGCACCAGAACTTCTAAACGGCTTAACCGATTAAAATTTAAGAGCTATCGTTAGATTTGTCTTGATAGCGCAAATAACACTGTGTACATCAAAAAAGATTGACTAGGATGCTGATGCAAACCGGCCGGGACGCCGGGACACTGGGTTCAAACCGGGACAATCCCGGCCAAACCGGGACGTATGGTAAGCCTAGGTAACGGTATCTCTACATCTTCACTTTCCATCTTACTCCAAGGAGCAGCTAGTAAGGCATAAAAAGTCTAAAAATTATGACTAGTGTCTTCTAAGAGCTTTCCACACAAAAGTAATTTCACCATATTTTAAATAAAAGATTCAAACTTGATGTAATTTTGCATGCTTGGCCTAATATATATGCTATTGATATGCTTGTTTTCCGTAAATTTGAGTATTTACAAAAATATTCAAAAAAATCTTTATGTAATTTGTAATATTCTTATAATTATAATATTGTACTGTACTGTAACAGCTGGATCGTCCACTGCTGAACACAGCCTCACTTATTAGGGGGTATTTGCCATAATCCCCACGCTTGGCAGGCGTCTTGGGGATCGCAGTGTAAGTTGGCAGTTCTTTAGAAGGCACTGCTGCCCACCTTCCAGTTTGTTTCCCTTAGTCGCCTCTTACGTCACCCACGGGATGATGTGGGAAGGTGCAATTCTAACCCGGCACCCCACGGGCTGTTATAAATATTGAGGGGTAATATAAATCAAAAAAACAGCTAATATATACTTATTTCATAAATATTATGCTTACCTCTAAATGCAAAATTTCACAGAATTTAAACACTTACTTACTTAAAATATTATGAAGAAACTAAATTTGTATTGAAAGCCTTACGTGCGCTCTGGCCTTAATGCAGGTTCATTAAGAGGTACAATGTTTTGCCTATTTCTCGTTATATTTAAAAAGAAATACTTTTACTTTGTCTCACATGAAAGAGGATAAATATGAAAAATACCTATACCGATGATGCTGAAAATATTTGTATTTGGTTTGAATGCAGAATCCATGAACAAAGCAGTCATTGATTTTTTAAGTTTTTACTAACATAAATATTCACGCGTTATGTACAACTCAGCGCTAAAAACTAAGTTACAACTATCCTTACAATTATTTATTTTACAGGCCAGGACCACCTCTTAAAACTTATAAAACAAAATGTTAACATTTAATTTAAGCTAGTTCTCATTAAATATTGAGTTATAGAGGGTAGTTACAATAAAGTGACATGGACTATCTTACGTGTCTTTTCGTTAGTTTATAACATAGCAATAGGTTTTTTCTTTTATTTCAAATATGCGGAAACATTACACCTGGTTTGATAACTTAAGAAAATTGAGTTTGAAGCATATGAAAGAGTATCGCTACCTGGTCGATCCAGTGCGCGATAACCTTCAAGTGCAAACCGGTGGTCATAATTTCTCTTTTACTTTTTCTGCACTATGTCATGACCTCTTAAGCGGAGAGAATTAAAATAAGCACGCCTCCCTTTATGCAACGTCCTTAGTTTTTAATATTACTGAGTTTGTCTATAAGGAATAGTTTTTTTTATGTTATTGTGACAGAACAAGCTCGAGGCCCACCTGGTGTTAAGCGAACTAATCGCTGCCTATAACAGATGCATTTCGTCACAACTCACGAATTGCTCTCCGCGACCCTCACCTTGAAACTAAGTTGTTAAATCTCATGTGCCTGTAATTTCAATGGCTCTTAAGAACTGCTGCCGGAGCACACTGTTAGGTGCTTGGTGACAGATTTTATACTTGAGGGTGGTCGCTAGCCAGACGGGTATTCGCCCCGTCATTCATACCCTTCCACCATGTGCGGTGAAGCTCAAGCCCGCGGCGGAATTCGAACTATGGACCTGCTGCGCAGTAGTCCATAGCCAATGCCACTGAGTCATCACTGTTTCGCACGGTACTTGAAATTACACTAATATAAGGATTACGGACTAATATAATATTATAAATGCGAACTCTTGTAAGTATAAATGTTTTTACTCTTTCACGTAAAAACTACAAAATGGATATTGATGAATCTGTAAAATAATAATATCTTACACATCAGAATAACAAATAGACTATAATTTATAAAGATATTGTGAGAATTGTCCAAAATATAACGATAAGTGTCAAGTAAGTGGGAAAATATTCTGCCATAATTATGCGACCTATTCTGGCGTGCACTGCAAAAACCTTTAGTATCACACGTACATAGTGTATAACGGATTTTTTTATCTTCAATAGTCCTACAAAAAATCCCCCGACAGCATATACATATCTTTTATGTGTAAGCCATTATCATCATAATAGTGATAATTTATTTCTAATGCATATTTGGTAGTAACCAATTGGTCCTTTTTATGCTAAATATGAAGGAACGTTTGTGAGTGTGTTTGTATGTTTATCACTTCTTTACGCTCAAACAGCTACACCGATTTTGATGAAATTTTGTATGGAGGTAGATGAGGCGCGGATTAACACATATTATACTTTTTATCATCATCATCCATCACCACGCTGTGTAACCGCGGGGCGCAGCTAGTATATATACTATTATATATGCTTCTTATGTGAGTGAGGATATTAGTGTGTATGTTTGTAACACCTCCACGCTGAAATGGCTGAACCGATTTGGATTAAACTTGGAAAGTAGATATGTTTATATTTTTTAATAACTGATGGACTAGAATCATGGCGGTAAATAGTAATTTTCTTTGTTAAAAAATTATATTCACAGATTTGTTGCTTGAGCTTTCACAAAATTTATTATACGGCTCGTATTCTACGTATCTTTTAAAGTATTTCAGATATATGATATGGTAAGAAAAGCTTCTAGCAGCCATTGAACTTATACGAAATGGAAGATACGGCACCCGTACCTCGAACATATCAAATTAGACGTCTTCTGATTAAATCTCAGTAAAGTGCGTATGTGCAGCGCGTCTACTGCATGCTTGTCTTCCTGTCTTTGTCATTCATTAAAACGTATCATATACAATGAGCTAATTGCATTGTACTATGCTTGTGTTCAATTTTCTTTAAATTATAATTTCACGATATTAAAGCGTATCTTCTTTATTTTATTGAAATCTATGGCTACTAGTGATTTAATGCAAATCTTTTGTTTAATGCAAAGGAAGATTAGACTCTTTTATTGAATTTTGAGATTGTAATTAATTTATTTATCATATTTAAAGTCAAGAGCTTGTTTAAATAATGATTGGATATAATTACATCCAATCATGATTTAAGCAATCAAGTGCTTGTTTAAGTCTTCGAAAGTCATACCTTTACAGCACGATTTTTTTTTTATTGCTGATAGGTAAACCTTTGACCACAATCTCACCTGATGGTAAGTGATGATGTGGTCGAAGGTGTTAACAGGCTTAACCGAGAAATTAACGTATTTACACGTACCTATTAATATCGTAATAATATTAGGTAGGAAAAAAAGTACCTATTAATTTCGTAATAATATCACGTAGGAAAAAAAAGGGAAAAAATATAACATTTATTGTAATAATTATGGGTACGATAAACGAAAAATGTCAACAAAGTGACATAATATTTAAGTAAGCACTTCCCTATATAAAAACGGCTTTCGCACGTTAGTTGTATTCATTTCGTTTGTAATAACGAATAAAAAGTCCTAAACAAATAGAGCGTAAAACGGTAACTTATTACGGGTTATAAAAGCCCTTATTTGCTATCAAAACAACTTCAAAGCCTTTATCACAGTCCTTTCGTATGAGAGGATGTTGGGCATAAGCGAGCCCCACCAATATTACAAAGGAACTGAGCTTTATCGAGGGGTAATATGTCAATTTGAGGAGCGACTGTGTGTGCAGGCTAGTGGACTTTGAATGTACATGTACACTTTTTCTGTTTCTAAAATTAATCTATTCTTAGATTTTTTGCAGGTATTTTTAAAAAGTTTGGATTGTCTGGAGAATGAATGTTACCCAACAACGGAGTATTCGTTTAGTGAATGTTAATATACAAAGATTTATTACATTGATTTGGTATTTTTTTTACAAAATAACATATAAATTTACAAATTAATTTTTACACAGTTACATAATTGGTGAAGTACATTAGGTCATTGATGCTTCAAGAACTGATTTAATACTAATTATAGACATAGACATAGCTTTATTTGTGAAAAGGAAACAGACTAAAAAAAACAACATTGCAACATTTTGTGTAGGTACAATACATACATTATAGTTTTTTTGGCACAAGCCGACCCCAACTCAGCATAATGCTGGCTGCAAACAACTAGCGCTGGTCTTCCGTTGGGAACGGCAGGTGACGTCACGCATGAAAATGGACAAACAAAAACAACAACATATATATATAATATTTATGTACAATCACTGTAAAGCAAACTATGTTCTTCTTCGTGTCGACGATTCAAATTTAGATGGATGACTGCCAGTACTGGGCTGTAGCCACTCCAAGAGTTTAAGCCTCGTACAGGTCACCCAAAGTGTAAGCATTGGGGCAATGAGGGCAGGACAGCAAGTGACGCATTCCATGCATAGTGCCACAACTACATGGGGTTCCTACGTCAGAGTAACCCCATTCGCCAATATTAAACAGGGAGCGACACACTTAAAAATCCATACACAATAATTGCTAAATCGGCAAAAGTCTTTATATATTCTAGTCTATATAAGTCCTTTTTTACAGCCTAAATTAAATAGGAATAAGTTTTGATTGGCATTATTTATGGCATCAAAAAAAAATATGAAAGTCAAAATGAGCAAAATAGGTCATGCGTTGATTAGAAATATTACATAAACTTGAGTTATTTGTTTGTGTGTTATACCAAAACTAGGATATCGATATTGATGTGATGAATTATAGTGTAAGATTACCATCATGCCTTTGACACTTTCTTCGAGACAACGTGCAGTAATTATTTGCATAAGACCTGCACTTCCCACGATAATAGGAAAGTTATCTCTGATACGAACTTATAAACACCAAAGTCGGTAAGTTTGTGTAGAAATGCTTTCTTCTTGGTGTTACTTTTTATTTCTTTTTGCTTGTTGTTGTTTATTTACGTCTAAACCATTATTAAAAAAACTATTTCTTCGGATAGACTTTTAATTCGATAATGATATCAGTGGAAACTTTAAGCTAATATTTTACGTCTTGTCTACTTTATGGTTAAAATTAGGCAAAAAGACATGAGTGTGATTGTTATGCTATCTATGCCCTACGTACTCTTAGCTTAGGCTAAGAAAGTGTTAGACAAGTATAGGAACCACACTTAACTGGAAATGTTACCAGATCGACCAGATCCTAAGTTAACCATTAAATTTCTTGAGTATTGTATATGAAAACGATGGTGTTCAACTACAAATCGTATATATATACACGATCCTAAATTTCTAATCAATGAAAATGTATACGTCAAATCAATACTAGATATCCAAATAGAGACGTGTTGATGAAATCATCGATTTATGTATAAACAGGATTATTTTTAAATAAAAGAAATATTCATGTTTTTTTTTTTATAAACTACTTCGACTCTCAAAAGTGTGAAATAACTTGTTGAATTCGGTACCATGATAATTTAATAGAATTTGACAAGTTATTTCACACTTTTGAGTGTTGAAGTCGATTTAATATTTTTGTAAAACGAAAAATATTCACCCATTTTAGTGACTACTAATTACGAGATCGATTGTCTACAATGTCAATGACTATATCATCAGGAAAGGAAAATACTTTTCAGTTATTGGAGTGTAACTCAAAAATGGATTGACAGATTTTAATGAAAATGAAATAGGACTATACAGAAAGCACCAGCTTTCATATAAAATATGAATTATCAAAATCAGTTCAACCAGTCGAAACTTATGAGGCAACAAGCATTCGATTCCGTAGTAAGGGTCACTAAAATGATGAAAAACAATTACAATAATATGAAACAGACTTCAACACTCAAAACTATGAAATACCTTGTATGAGTCGGTACGATGCGCACAATATAGTGATCATAGGTCTTTTGAACTATTGTGATACCGACTTCAACAAGTTATCACACTTTTGAGTCTTGAAGTCGGTTTAATTTTTTTGTAATTATTTTTTACTTCTATTTTGAATGACAAACATAAACAAAAGAAAATCACCGGAAGAAGACAAACAATTCGTTTCTTCATTTTAGTAACAAGTGTAGGTATTACCCTCTCTTAGGAGTGCACTCCTGAAGCCTCGCATGCATACTCTGGATCAAATTCCGCAGGTTTTCATCTGGAATCTTCTCCCAGAGACGTTTTAAAGCGTCAATCAACTGTTGTTGGTTGTAGATCCCTCGCTCATTCTCTCTAATATGAAGAAATGATAGCTCAGTGGCTTTGGCCATGGACTGCCGCGCAACAGGTCCATGGTTCGAATCCCGCCGCGGGCTTGAGCTTCACTGCATGGTGGAAGGGCATTTTTGCGAATGCCCGCCTGGCTAGCTACCACCCTCAAGTAGAAAATCTGTCGCCAAGCACCTAACGGTGTGTTCCGGCAGCTGTCCTTGAGAGCCAGTAATTCTAGGTTAAGCCTGTTAACACCTTCGACCACATTATCACTTACCATCAGGTGAGATTGTGGTCAAAGGCTTACCTATCAACAATATAAAAAAAAAACCTTCGTTTCAATTGATCCCACATATGCTCGATTGGATTTAAATCCGGACTGTTAGCTTGTTATGGTAATACATAAATATGAAACTCTTCTAGTACAGCTTTCAGGGCGATGATGAATTTCTTTTATACTTTCCACATAATACTTTACTTTGATTGGTCAATCGTGAAATTTACTTGCTTATACTCCAATTTTCACTTCTTGTCACTTGTTGTAATAAAACTAAAATAATCGAGAATCTTATTTGCATTGCATTGTTATTTTTTCCGTAATAGGTTCACTTTGCATGGTGGTAGTGCATTAAGCGAATGCCCGCCTGGCTAGTTACCACCCTCAAGTAGAAAATCTGTCGCCAAGCACCTAACCGTGTGTTCCGGCAGCTGTCCTTGAGAGCCAGTAATTCTAGGTTAGCCTGAACAACATCTTCGACCAAATCATGCATAAAAAAAACGTATCGGAGAATGAGTGTAGTGTTGTATCATGTACTCATGTAGAATGAGGATGGTGACATTGTAATGGACAAGAAAGACACATAGTGTGTAACCAGGTAAAACCATGGCAAATTCTCTGCCATTAACTAGCTGAAGCAGTGAACGCTCAGTGGCATTGGTTATGGACTGCCGCGCAGCAGGTCCATGGTTCGAATCCCGCCGTGGCCTTGAGCTTCACCGTAAGGTGGAAGGGCATTTTGCGAATGCCCGCCTGGCTAGCGACCACCCTCAAGTAGAAAATCAGTTGCCAAGCACCTAACGGTGTGTTCCGGCAGCTGTCCTTGAGAGCCAGAGAAATTACAGGCATATGAGACTAAACAACTATGTCTCAAGGTGACGGGGCCATGCAATTCGTGACTGGTGACGAAATACATTTGTTATAGGCCAAGGTTTAACTTAACAAGGTGAGCCTCGAGCTTGTTCCGTCACAATAACATTAAAAAAAACTGGGCTTAAAAGCAGGTATGTGATAATAACTTAAAGATCTTAGCGAGTCATAAGCAAAAGGGGAGGTAGGGGAACTATTGTGTGTTCATATTCTTTTAATACGTTTCAGTAAATTTTGATATTCGGCATTGATATTTAGTACCGATTATAAATTCCATACTATGCATTTGGTAAAAAAAAAAGGCAAAACTTATACAGAAACAATGTGTAACTATGATAAATCGCTCTGAATTATGAATATGTACATACCTTTATTCGTATAAAGGAAATTTCAGGATCAGATGATGAGTATCTGATATGCTGAAAACCACCCAGGTCGACGTATTCAATCCCCAACATGAGTGTTCTGCCGGTTAATTATTAATATAAAAATTGCATTTCCTTACCATAATAATCTGTGGACGAGATTTTAATACATAAAATCGTATTGGTACTCGTATATGTCTTTGTTGCCTTTTATCACCCTACATACTTTCCGGGCTAAGGAGGTGTAAGTATTTGTGTAAGAGCACCTGCTATCAGAACCCGGGAAATGTTAGCGGTGCAAAGTCGGTCCCCTAAGTAAACCCACCTCTACTAGTGTAATAGTGTTTGTGAAAACAATGGCTTTTAGGTTTGGAGTCGTGAAGGTGAAAAGTAAATTTTCTATTTCTATATTTGTTCGTATCTTCTCTTTATATACGACTATTGTAGCAGGTTGAATAATAGTATTGTTACCGAGCAAGACCTCGAACAATCTAGAATAACCCAACATCAATAACAAATTGAGAATGTACCTACTCTTCACACAAAAATGTTATAAAAAAATCAGCCAAGTGCGAGTCGGACTCGCGCACGAAGGGTATAGCAGCTAATGGTTCGGACCATTTAGCTATACAAAGTAAGACTTCATATTGTAACCATTTTTTGTTTTAACGTGCCCGAGTCCGACTCGCACCTGGCCAACTTTTTGTATTTTTTGTTATAGTGGCAACAGAAATACATCATCTGTGTAAATTTCAACTGTCTAGCTATCACCGTTCCTGAGATACATCCTGGTGACAGACGGACGGACGGACAGCGAAGTCTCAGTAATAGGGTCCCGTTTTTACCCATTGGGTACAGAACCCTAAAAAAGGTCAACTTTATTCTAGGGCAACTATTAAAAATCACAGTAGTTAGTGGTTCGTGGAATTTTATTTAAAACAATAAGAGCACAAAATTACGGCTCAAACGAGCATGTTCCGGTGGCCGGGTGAGGTAGGGATCTAGCTTAAAATCGGGGTCGTGGGTTCTATTCCCGCCTGGGACAGAAATTAATTTTTAAATGTAACATCCCTTTAGTCCACGTTCGTAACTGATTTTTGATAACCAGATACGAACATGGAATTTTTTCTTGGTTGATAACCAGTTGTCTTTCATCATTGTCATTCAAGATAGCTTTTCATCATTGTCTACGAAGACTAAATTGCACTAAAAATTACAGAAATGTAGTAGTTAGATGAACAACGGCAATGATGGCCGAGCTTAGCTATTCTGAGACTCCGTGCCGCCGGTCCATGGTTCAACCCCACCGCCACCGGCTTGAGCTACTACCACTCTCAAGTAGAAAATCTGTCGCCAAGAACCTGACAATGTTTTGCGGCTGCATTTCTTGAGAGCCAGTAAAATTACAGGCACATGAGACCTAACAAATGAATGACTCAGGGTGACGGGCGCAATACAATTTGTCACCAGTGACGAAATGCATCTGTTATAGGCAGAGGTTAGTCCGTTTAATATCAGGTGGGCCATAAATAGTTCCGGAACAACCACAAAAAAAAATATAAATCAAAAAGTCTAATTTATTGAAGCGCTCGTAGCGAAGTTTGCTTAGCCATTCTGAACCGATCAGCAAAGTTAAGCAACGTCCGCCGCGGTCATGAGTTGGATGGGTGACCGCTGGTGACATTACTACTGAGAGCTTCCGTGCTTCGGAGGGCACTTAAGCCGTCGGTCCCGGTTGTTGTCTTAAGATGGCAGTCGTTATAGCATAGTGGTAGGGCATTTTGCGAATGCCCGCCTGGCTAGCTACCACCCTCAAGTAGAAAATCTGTCGCCAAGCATCTAACTGTGTTCCGGCACCTGTCGTTGAGAGCCAGTAATTCTAGGTTAGCCTGAACAATATCTTCGACCACATCATCACTTACCATCAGGTGACATAGTGGTCAAAGGCTAACCTAACAGGCGTAAAAAAATGATAATAATAATAAAGTATGCATAGACATTAAAGTCGCTGGTTTATTTTAAGTAAGTATAAACTCAGCGCAAAAGCTTACCTTTAAATTAAATTGCTAGTCTACTGCACACAATCTTAGCAGGCTGTCACTTGGCAACTTCTTTCCTGGCATGTATTCCATAATTTTATTATTCCTTTACCTTCTTTCTTTGACAATGTTGTAAGGCTTGCTTCAGACTTCGCCACTTTAACATCATACCCATATGGCCGAATATAGATCATGGAGTGCGAATGTATAGATATAAGTTTGGCAAACTGTTTGAGTATAGTTTAAATTATTATAATAACAAATACTTTTAAAAGTATCCTAAAAATTATTAAGTGATATTTAAATAAAACACTTAAAAAAGCATAAAATTATATATCTAGTGACAATTCCGCCTAATTTTCCTGTTATCTACGTGACGTCACAAACATCACGCAGCCTAACCGGAGGAATACCCGACTCGTTTCGCTTCTAAATTATTAAATATGGATTTCCGCAAAGTAACGCCTGAATCTATCCATTACCTTAAATTATTATATTATAGTGTCTATAGTAGCAGTCGTTGAAACTGTATTTTTAATTTTATTCAATAAAACTAACTTTAATAAATAATGAATGCGTTTAATCCTCAATGGGGGGCTGGGATAGAATTTTACACCTTATCTTCCCGTGGGTGCCGTAAGAGGCACATTCCGGACGGTGGGCAGTAGTGCCTTTTTAGGAAATTTCAGAAACTAAAAAAAATTTCTTTGTATTAATGCCAGTTTCCCAAACAGATTATTCATCTTAATATTTTTTTTGCAATAACGCATGCTCCGCGCGTTACATAACAAAATTACAAAAGGAAAAATTTTATATAATTTTTTTCCACTACCACTAACTTTATCAATTTTATAATTTTGTAATGTTGTAATATTATTCGTCTCTATATATAGGTCCTTCATCAGTAAGTTTTCTTAAATTATTTATTAATTGCGTTTGCAGTCTTTTTCTTTTTAATAGCGTTTTTATAGCGCCTTATACCTATGAAATTTTAGATATGGACAACTTCCCTATCCAAACTACAGTATGCATTTTAATCTTCTGCCGGCTTCCACTCAAACTACTTTTCTGGTTTTATTATACCTAAGTAAGTATTTACTCAACTCTATTCAGAAATTGACACTTTGGTGATATTCTATCAAGGTGAATTCTGGCTACAGAGACTCATTTAATTGTGATTAAAAAATTAAATGTATGAACGAGGCCTTAAATGAAATCCCTTGTGCAGGATTAAATGCCCTTAAAAAGACGCTGACGTTAGAAAAGTTATTTCAAGACAACATTATTATCTAGTTTATAACAATATAATATTTCTTTATTATTCTTTTAAAGTTTTACAGGGCTTGGTGGTTTCTTTACAATCTCTCTTGGGTAAAAGCTATTTCTCTTGTTTCTTATGCAGTCTTATAGATGTGTGTACCTAATTAATACCAATAAAGAAACACCTGGGACCATTGATTCCCATTCGGTACCCGCATCATCCACCTCTATAGCTGGAGTATGCACTGACCAGCTCAACTAACATGACCTATGACTAATAATAACTCAATCAATATCAAGAGCAGAATACGTTAAGTCTGCACCGAGGCAGCGATACGAAATTGTGGTTCATGTGATCCCTTGCTGTATCTTTATTTATTAATTTTTAGTTATGTAATTAATATATAATATATTTTAGGATTCATTCTATAAATCATACACTTTGGATACACAATTACTTAAAATTTTCTCGATGGAAAAAAAAACAAAGTTACATCTAAAAAACGAAATAAACCCTTAGTACGGCGTAAATACTTAACGGAGAGTCATCCGTACTTGAAAAATCAAAAAACAACATGTTTTCTATAACGTATACACATTACATTTTTCAAATAGGTATTTCTTTTTATTATACTAAGGAAATACTCAAATTCTCCTGTGGGCGTGGTTTAAAAAGTGTACCGTGCCGTGCGGCGAACAACATTACCTTGACGCGATCAAATACGATCGTTTCTAAGCGCCAATCCAATTGAAGTTGGAATATTGTGCGTTGTAAACTTGATGAGTCTGACCGAAATCAAAGCTGTAACTTTATGAGAGTTACACTTCTTGCCATATTTATTCGTATCTCTATGTACTTTTGCTGTACACGAATTGTTGTTCTTAGAAACAAAAGCCTATTTATATATTTTCCAAAACCAACACAAACAAAACTAGAAGCGAAGTCAACCTCTGTGTTTTGCTTCAAATCTCGCGGTTGTTTGCTCAACCGAAACCTGTTAATAATTACTAGGCACACAATAAGACTCACTTATACTTTTAGAGGCAGTACCTAAAGTAGCTATTTAATTGCAATGCCTAAAACTTGATCAATAAACAATATATTTTATGCACTGTATTTAATCTAAATAACAGACGAAACTCAAACCCCGCGCCAAAATGGAAAACATTTGTGCCAATCTAATAACAACAACGAAACAAAAATTTTATTGGAACAAAAAACAAATCATACATTCCCAATACTTTTTTGATTGAATATCTACAAGATATTACTGGTAGATTCCTAAATTTTCTTAAATGGACACTAGACACTACCAGTTGATACATAGTTTAAAAGATACATAATATTAATTAACTTACACTACCTACTTTTATTATCCTTAATTACAGTACAGTTATAAAATTGTTAGATAAAGATATGAATGTTCAGTGTGACAGATGTCAAAATGACAGATTAGATATGAATGACCATTTTAATTGCAGTTGTCATTTTTAATTAACCTTATATATGCACCAGTTATGACAGATCGTACAATTATCTGGTAGCTGGTATCGTACAAGTTTCAAATTATTCATGGTGTGCCGGGCTAGAATGTCACCCTTCCATATCTTACTGTGTAGGCGGCTAAAGGTAAAATACTGGAATGAGGGCAGCAGCGCCATCAAAAGAACTGCTATCCTCAAGACGCCTGCCAACCGTAAGAATTACGGCAAACGCTCTTTATTTGTAAGGCTGTTTTCAGCAGTGGACAATCCAGTCCATGTTACAGTGTAGTATGTTTCAAATTTCCTTTATATAAACCTTATAAAGATACTCTGTTTAAAACTGGCCACTGAGCGAGCTTAGTCACTGCGTTATGGTGAACTAATTTGTTGTATATCAAAGTGCACATCAAGCGATATCAATCCCTACACCACACTCATAAAAGTTATAATTGAATGAAATTAAGCTCAATTTTCAAACACGTAGAAGCCCCGTTTAGGTACCTGTAAATTTAATAGAACCGTCAACTTAAGCAGGTAACGGTAAGGTAACTTGTTTATGTTTATTTGTTTAGTTGCCATGAAAAGATTAAAGTTTGAGTTAGGAAAGATTGAAAGCAAAGCAACATTTGAGAATGCAAGCTTCTTGGTACCTAAGTATTGAGTGAAAATGATTGTATTTCTCCATTGAAAGAGGTAGAGGTTATACTCGATAAGTAGGTAGATACACTCAAAGAACTTGGCAGTATTTTTATACTAGTTTTTCGAATATTATTCCAGTTAGTGTATTGAGTCCCAACCCATCCCGTACTAATAAATATCCACGTTTAAAGCAATGATAGCCGAGCAGTAGTAGCTATGGACTGACGTGTCGCAGGCCCATGGTTCGAACCCTACCATCGGCTTGAGTTCCATCGCGTGGTGGAAGGGAACATTTTGCGAATTTTCGCCTGGCTAACGACCCTCAATAAGAAAATCTGTCACCAAGCACCTGACAGTATGTTCCGATTGCAGCCCGTGAAAGAAGCACAATTACAGGCACGTGACACATAACAACTATAACACTAAACAACTATATATCCCAGGGTGAAAAGCGCAGTACTGTTCATTATCAGTGACGAAATGCATCCGTTACAAGCAGAGGTTACCACTCAAAATCTGTGCCTCGTGTTTGTTCCATCGCCGTACAATAAAAAAAACAATATGATGCATAGTAAAATTGAATGAAAATTTAAAAAAAACTGCATCAATTTCTGCTTGATTTATGCCTAAATCATAATCCTGAAAGGATATGATTTAGGCACCAAGACTATTTCAAACATTAACTTTAATTCTGACTCCACAACATTCTTAAGGAAAACGTTATATTAATAATGTTAGAAAATTACGATAGGAAAACTGGGGTCCCCAAGTGGATTCAACTTCAGCATCTGTCCCAGAGGTCGGGGCTTGCTCTGCCAATTTGAGCTATTGTGGTAAAGGTAAATCATACTGTAGTTTTGCGCTTCGTTCGTGTTATGAAGGAAGGAGCGACATCTATAATCAATGTTGGACAATACCATAAAGAGGGCAGCAGCGCTTCCTACAATACTACCATTTTACACTGTGATCGCCAAAACGCCTGCTAAACAGGGAAATTATAGACGTATTCAAGCTGTACATGTGTTTTTTTTTTACCAAAATTGGAACCGATTTCTATTACTGAAAAGTATGAAATAAGTTGTTAAAGTCGGCCCCTTGCTGACTCTAAACACTCTGAGATCACATTTTCATTCACCGTCCGACTGCAACAAGTTATTTCATAAATTTCAGTGTAAGAAGACGGTTCTATGTTTTGTAAAATATTAAGACCTTTTTAGTGATCATTGCTGGTTCACGATCGATTTTTATTCACCTACAATACTGGTCAACATCGAAAAAACTTGCAACTACCAAGTCATCTAGGTATGTCAAGTATTTTTTTTGCTATTGTATATTCCACTGAAGAGACCAGAGCGAGAACTGATTAAACTTTTCTGTGTTTCAACCACACAGATAGACATGTCTCGCTCGTCGAGCTACTTGAGTGAACATGAAGGTAATATAGTCCATCATTTTTGGTAAACGTTTATGCCCAAGACGTTGGCACTGACCCACAAACCGAGTAGTAACTTAACAGCGAGGGTTATAACTTATGTAGGGTGAGTGTTCCGTGGCATTGTGTGGCCTCAGCTTGGTATAAGTCATAAAAGATGTGAGGAGAAACTAATCTTTTAGAATTCTTTGAACCACTCGTAGCGTAGCTTGCTAAGTCGTTCTTTTTTTATGTTATTGTGTGAAGGCCAACCTAATGTTAAACGGACTAACCTCTGCCTAGAACAGATGCATTTCGTAACAAGTCACGAATTGCACTGCGCCCATCACCTTCAGACACAGTTATATTATAAGTCTCATGTACCTGTAATTTCACTGGCTCTCAAGGGCTGTTGCCGGAACATACCGTTAGGTTCTTGACGGATCAGCGTCATCCGCTGCGGTGATGACTTGTATGGAAAGAAAGAAAGAAAGAAAGAAAAATGTTTATTTTGCAACAAATAAATAATAATAGCAATAAAACATACAAATTATAGAAGAAAAATACTTATATCTGTCGCAAAACCGGCCTTAACTCAGCGTTATGCTGGTCGTTCAACCAGCGCTGGTCTTCCGTTAAAACCGTTTGGGTGACATCACTGACAAACTACTAAAGTTAGGTATAGTTAATATATAACAATATTAATTTCGTAAATTACGCAACCTTATATAATGCAATTAATCCTAAAATATAATATATTATAAATAGTATACAATATGCACCATAAAATTATATATTTCGCTGTAGTATCAAAACAATTATATGTTTGCATAAGATACATATTATATGTTTAGATCAACATCTTTAGAATAATATAAGCATACTACAAAAAATATATATGTTGAAAACATAGCTACTTAGGTAGACAGAAGAGGGTGTGCGTAGAGGTGCTTATTCGAAGATGTGAGGTGAGGTGTGTTGTGTGGAGTGAGTGTGTATTGTGTAAGAGGGTGTGTTTATGTGTGTGCACGTGTTTTTGTTTTTAATAGACTCTGTTTCGTTTTATAAAGCACTTGTATCAAGCCTAAGAGTTTCCTGCGATTTTTGGTGATCCGTAAGAATTTCCTTGAGTTTTAATTTGAAGTTATGAACATTTTGCAGGTTCCTTATAGGCGGTGGAATATTATTCCAACATTTCGTCGCATTGTATCGGAAACTGCCACGAAAAGCTGCCGTACGATGTCTTTGCATTGACAGTTGTACCGCTTTTTGTCGAGACTCATATGATGTTTGTCTAGGCACCCAGCATAATTTTTTATATAAAAACATTGGAGCTTGGTGCTTGAGAACACTAAAAAGAAGGCATGCTAGGTGTAATTTTTGACGGTGCTTTATTTTTAATATAGAGTTTTTATTTAAATAGGGTGTCACGTGGGCTCTCAACGGAATATTGAAACAAAAACGTATACAGGCATTTTGGACTCTTTGAATTAACTTATGGGTTTTGACTAGTAGCCGCGGGCCAAATACTATGTCCATATAGTTAAGCTTTGACAGAACCAAAGATTCAACAAGTGTTATACGCAAACCTTCACTCAAATATGGTCTTATTTTATACAATATCTTTAATTTATAGAAACAATTTTTTATTGTGTTTGCCACATGTTTCTCAAACCGTAGATCACAATCCATAAGCAGTCCTAGATTGCGTGCTTCGTATACCCGCTCTATCTCTTCATTCATGAGCATAACCTTAACCGATGAAGGAATATTTACGCGCTGTGTTTTACTACCTAAGATAAGGTATTTGGTCTTTAAGGGGTTTAGCAATAAGCAGTTCTGCGATGACCAGGTGGCTATCCTGGTAAGATCGTCATTAAGTTTAAGTAGAGCACTATCCATATCTTTTGGTTTGAAAGATATATAGACTTGTATGTCATCTGCGTATATATGGTATTTACAGTGCTTTATAACGTTAGATATGTCTGCACAGTATAAAATGAAGAGGACAGGTCCCAAGATTGATCCTTGAGGCACTCCTCTCTTTACAGGTACTCTATCTGACACCAAACAAGATCCATCATTTCTCCTTAATTTTACACACTGAGATCGACCACCAAGATAACTGTCAAACCACCGCAAAGCTCCGTTATCAAATCCATAGAAACTTAACTTTGATATGAGTAAATTAACATTTATGGAGTCAAATGCCCGGGAAAAATCAAGTAGTACAAGTAATGTGCACATTCCCTCATCTTGGGCGCAAATTATGTTGTCAGTAACGTCTAATAGAGCGGTCACTGTGCTGCGTCCCTTTCTGAAGCCTGATTGTACATCAGGTAAGATATTGTTATTTTCAAGAAAATCAGTTAGTTGATTACAAACCGCCTTTTCCATAATTTTTGACAAGCAAGGCAGAATGCTTATTGGTCTTAGATCCTTTAAATCAACAAGATTCGTATTCTTTGGTAAAGGACGCACGATAGCCATTTTCCACACATTTGGATATATGCATGTGCGGATCGAAGCATTAATTAATTCCTTTATGCAATCTACTGTGAAGGGAAAGGTCATTATAAGCATATTTAAGGTAATATTATCACTGCCCTCAGCATTGGACTTTAAACTTTTTATAATTTTAATAATGATATCCAAACTAATTGGTTCAATCTGAAAGACAGCGTCACTAAATTTCTGATGTTCAAAGAACGTTAGCTGTGAGATAGACACTTCCGAGGAACCTGGTATGTTTAGAAAATGATTATTTATAATATTAGGATCGTCGAAGAGCGATGGCAGCTCATTTTTGGTGTTCGGTAATAATGTATTTTTGATGTTTGACCATAACGTTTTGGGATCATGTATTTTGCTATTAATATTATGCTTATGATATGCTGACTTTTCATGGAAAAGTGCTTTATTTACGGTTGATTTTAGTGTTTTGTAATATTCCTTTTTACTATTTAATTTATATTTATGATAATCAGCAGCGGCCTCATCGCGAAGTCTCATCATCAGTTTCACTGTGTCCGTAATCCAGGGGTACGAACGGTGTTTAACGACAATGGATTTAACAGGTGCATGAAAATCAAACAAAGACAGAACGCTGTGATTAAAGAGATCCACCATGTCATTAACATCATTAAGCAACGATATTTGATCCCATTTGACCATTCTCAGATCATCATTAAACTTATTTATACATATATTTTTTAATGGTCTACAACAAATAGTGCATGGCATAGGTTTTTCACGTTTTATATTAAATTCACAGATAACAAGGCAGTGTCCGAGATGGGATCCAACGTGCTCTAAGGTAATTGTCCTAGGTCGCAGATCCGTACAAACTATATCTATAAGTGTCTCGCTGGTTTCCGTGAAATGGGTTGGTTTCGTGACCAACTGGGATAAATTAAAACAAGACAAGAATAAATTAAATTTTATGGTATTATGATCATTAATATTGAGTAAATTAATATTTAAATCTCCTAATAACAATAAATTATCAAAATTATGAATTGAACTGATGGAATCTGTTACTGCGTCAAAAAATAGGTCAACGTTCACCCAATGTGGACGATACACCGTGCCAATTGCCAATTTCTTTCCGTTGAGGGTTACCGTGAGCCACATTTGCTCTACTGTGCTGTGCAGTGGGTCTACTGGGTGCGTCCAAGTACGCACACTCATGCGAGCATTTCGTTTTAAATAAAAACCTACGCCACCCCCGCGCAAGCGCTTACCTCGGGGTCGGGGAATGTGACGAAAACTATACCCTGGTACCTGGGGTGCGCGACCCTCCTCGCCTATTTTTAGCCATGTCTCATTAATAGCCAACAAGTCCAGGTCATTGCGAGTTAATGCGGCTATAAAGTTATCGTGATTTGTGCCCAAGGAACCTGCATTATACAAACCTACTTTTATAAATTTGTGATTAACCATAATAAAGATGATTTAAAAAGGCAAGAGAGTAGTACAACATAGAAAGTGTTATGTTTACACGCAGTGGAAAATTAAAAGATACGAAACGAAGAAAACATACATGAAATTTTTTAGAGATGAGTGAGGTGACGGATTCGTTTGTTTGTGTAGTGTAAGTGAAAGTGAAAATGTTCCCTCCTAGCTGCTTAGCTATAGTGTATAAGTAATCTAATAATAATACATAGTATAATAAAATAATACAGAAAGAACAAGTACATAATTTTATGACTTTACTTTCAAACAGTTTCAGTCCCAAAAACACGGAAAAAGTCGATATCTGAACGAATTATTAACGCGTGCATCCCATCGTTTTGCCGAGCAAAAACACGGCCTTTCTTTGTCCACGCGTAACGCCACTGTCGCTTACGACATTCCTCGCGCACGCGGTGAAAGAGCAGGCGGTTGGATCGCGTTAGCCGCTCATTCAAGTATACTCGTCTGGGGGATCCTGCTAGGCCAATATCAGCCGTAGTAAAATTACGCCGAACACGCGCCGCGCTTAGCAACTCATCGCGTAAGCGGCGCTGCGCCAGCCGAACGACGATTCGACGCGGTCGCCCACCAGCCTTACCGTCGTCGGCGCCGCCACCTCCATCCTTTTCGATCGCTCCGACGCGCTCAGCAAATACAACCTCATGATCTTTAAGAGTCACCCCTAACTTCGCGGCCAGAACGCTGACAAGATGCTGGACGTTTTCTCCTTTCTCCTCGGGTATATGTCCGATGTCTATATCGGCCAGAAGAGCTTCTTGGTCTCGTTCATTTTGTTCCAGTTTAAGTTGAGCCACCACCTTCTGCAGTTCAGCTACCTCTACTGTCGATGCGGACGCGGCCTCAGCCCTACCTTCGACGGATTCTAGTCGCCGCTCGAACTCATCCATCCGTAAAACTATGTTTGCTATGGAAGCGCGCATTTCGGTTCGAAATTCGCGCTGCTCCGCCATATACACAGCAAGCTCACGTCGCATAGCCCGAACATCCGAGTCATCAGAGGAGGCTGCGGGGGTGGAGGAGAGAGAGACGGGTATTTCAACAGTTGCACAGGAAGGTGTATGCGGCCCGCCAGCGCTGATGCTTCTAACGGGAGTGCTGCTATTGTCTCCCTTGCGCTTTTTACTTTTGCATTCAGGGCATATCCAATCAGAAGGTACTAGTGTGCTGTCAGGAATCGACACGCATATCTTATGAAATTTAAGTAAGCATATCGTACAAGAGGCGGCCCCTGTCGGCGTTAAGAATTTGCCACAACCACCGCACTTAACCATGTTAAAATAGGTTCAAAAATGAGTACACGGATAATTGGTTAAGCAAAGTTTAGTTAGACTACTCGCCGCTAGATGGCGCGATGGTAAAGTTCTTTTTATAATGTACCCACTTTTACAATAAAAATCTCTTCAATCTTTGATTCACTGCTATGATTATTCCGATTATTTATCACGAATCCGACCTGTATCGTGCACACAAACACTCACACAGCTGATCTGGATGCCAGTACACACACTGAGATTACTGATGCTACGTAAGTTTACGTTTAACTATTTTTACAGCGAATTAATTATGCGAGCGTATAGTGTAAGTTAGCCGTCAGTGACATCACCGGATATGGGTACCGCTAGCGACTTTACTACTGAACTCTACCGTGCTTTGAACGGCACGTTAAGCTGTCGGTCCCGGTTCTTGTCTTAGAATGACAATTGTTATCATAGTAGAAGGGCATTTTGCGAATGCCCGCTTAGCTAGCTACAAGCCCCAAGTTAAAAATCTGTCGCCAAGCATCTAACGGTGTATTCTAGTAGTTGTCCATGAGGGCCACATCACAGAACACCATCTTTGACAAAATCATCACTTACCATCTGATCAGCCAAGGCTAGATAACCTTCAAATGAAGAATTTAAACACAGGTTAATGCATAACATATGATGGGATTTAACATTTTATCTATAAAGTCTAGAAAAAACAAATCTAATGTGAATAAGCTATTTTCCGATCAAATTCAATCTAGTATTGATATTGTTTAGAAAGATCACTCCGTAAAGTCATTCTAAGAAATAAGCAACTCTAGTCTAGAAGCAATAAAGTCTACTTTAGCTCGCATGGAGTAGCTAGTACTTATATTCGCGATTGAAAGAGATACACCTTGTAGGTACAAGGTGTTATCTCTTTCAATCGCATAGCCACGCTTAGTTCTGATCTCTTCTTTTGCGGCACGCACCGAAGAATAATCGCTCCAGACGGATACGCCGATTTACCAGTAGCTTTGTACATAAAGTACGGAGTGAGCAAGACTTGACATAACCTAAATGATTCTAGGCAAGCAAACTGTCATTCTAAACCTGGTAAGCCACGTTCAAATGATAAAAGAAGACATTATCAAAAAAGATGATCCAAATGCTTCCTATTATTCAATAAAGACGGGATAAAATCATTGAGTTTTTATTCCAATGAGCTCCCAATATTTCAACGTTGTTGGGATGACGTTGTTGAGAAGTGTTTCAATAAAGATAAATAACAATATACCATCAGTCTTATCCTGTAAGTGAAATCACTAATACCTAATCTTATTAATTTTAAGGACACATTTCGATCTCTTTTTCTAACAATATATTCAATCATTTGACCGCAGTATTACCAGGTGGAGTATGACAGTTTACTTTAGATTTAGGCACCTTGCGCAAAATCGAAGGACGTGGTTTCATTTCCCACCAGAACAAAAACTTAGTGCGCTAATAATTTGTAAATGTGACCTAATAGTGTGTTTCGGTCGCTGTCCTTGAGAGCCAGTAATTCTAAGCCTTGTCCATTTACCATCCTCAAACAGATGTGATAGAGGTAGAATATGATCTGTAAAAAAAAGAACAGTTGTACACTAAAGTACCATAATTATAAAATAACATTTTATCCGTGTCCTCCTTAGCAGACTCGGGTGTAAAATATTCTGAAAGGTAATGGTATCAACCATTTAACGAAAATAAGAAAGCCAGCTTACTGGCTAGGCCACACTTTCGACTATTGTACTAAAATATAGTGATGTAAGGCTTGTCAGTTACACATTATGTATCGCTTAAGGCTTATGACTTAGTACACAACGTCCCAAAGTCCCAACAGACGGTCCGTGAGCCCAACTGCACAACGTGGTTAATTAAATTCTAGCCACTGGCCTCCCTCACAATAAAGCGAGGAATACCATCCTTAATAATATTATCACATTTAATAATATATACTCACTAGTTTCTTTTATATATTTCTAGGGAAGAAGGATTAATAGTTGCTGAAAGTTGATGGATTGGAGAATAAACTTTATAAGTGTCATTGCGACTTTTTTTGCTTAGTATAAGCATTTTTAAGCTTAGAGCCACTGCAAGAAAAACAGGCAAGAAACTGAGTGCCATTATTTTTAAATGTCTTTTAAGTATGTGTTACAAAAATAATCAAAATCAGAAATCTTTATTGGCCATTATAACAGTAAATGTTACACTAGGCAAGTCATTTAAAATAGGTTTACAATAGGTTGTTAGCATGATTATATACTAGAAAATTATGTAAATAAAGCACTTAATCTTCACAGGAAATTCATAATTGCAATATGATATAATAATGACAATATTATGTAATAACAATTTAAAATTAATATACATAATAAATATATCTATGTGAAACAAAATAAATATTAAGACGATGTCAATAATATTTTGTGAAATTACACGCGATACATTAAAGATTACTAAAAAAATAAAAATGGCAGTATAAATTTGTTATATTAATAAATTTACTGTTCATAATTCATAAATGAAGATTCTGCTAATGTCATATTCATAAATTCATTAAAATTGTATAGAGGATTATTAAGAAAAAATATTTTTATTATTAGCTTAAAATTCTCATGATTTAAGTTCATAATTTGATGAGGCAGTTTATTGTACATAGTGATTTTTAAAAACATGCCCTGTTTTTTAGTTTCCACAAGTCTAGCTTTTTGTCTAAAAAATTTGTAATAATTAAATTTGTAATATAACACTGTACTTACTTATTTTAAAACATTACACATCACTTGTCTATTTCATTCACTACATCAAAAAGTCCCGACAAAGCTAGATGTTTCATCAATTTCATGTCGGCGCCTGAAAGTCCACAAACGTTTGATTCTCACGGCATTTTCTGCCTCGCACTGCCACACTGTGGAACCAGCTGCCGTGTGAAGTATTTCCAAACTGATATGACTTAAAACTATGACACGCGCAAAAGCATAACGTCTGCCTGAACATATAGCGTAATAGTAGGCTAATCAATATATTATACAGGGTTATTGGTAAAATGCTAACAACCTCTTAGGGTTGACTTCTGCTAGTCCTAACAAACATTTTGAGATATTTTTTTGTTTTAAAAAGAGATATTTGATTTTTTCTTATTTTTTTTCTGTTTTAAAGCCTACTACGAGTCAAGAGCGCCCGCCGTGGCAACACTGGACCGCGCCGTGCTCCCTTTGAATAGAGTTTTGACTATTTACATCGAATAAAGTAATAAAAATATGATATAATACATTACAGGCACAAGAGACTTTTAACATTAGGTGCTTCTCGTGCATATTCCGTCACATAAATATTTAAAAAAAATTCAAAAATATTAAGAAAACAATATTTAAAAAAAAAACATATCTCAAAATCTTTGTTAGGACTAGCAGAAGTCAACCCTAAGAGGTTGTTAGCATTTTTCCAATAACCCTGCATAAGAATCAAAGTCCTGACTCACTGGCTGACAGACAACGCACAGCCTAAACCGATGGTCGCAAAGACTTGAAATTTGGAGGGTGTATTCGTCTTGATACTTGAGGGTGTACTAAGAAAGGATTTTTTGAAATTCAATCCCTAAGGGGGTAAAAATGGGTGAAAATGTTTATATATAAGTTCGTTGTTTTTTAAAATGTAATTTATGAAATTGAGACGCTTCGCTCGCGATACCTGCTCGCTCGGTTAGTTAAAAAAGAGTTAATTTTGTTGCAACAATTGTGATAGTTACAAGCGTTATATCAAAATTCACAATCAATACACCAAATACCAATTTTCATAAAACCAACATTGCGTACTAATTACACGAATGGTAGAATCACATAATTGGATCTCGTATGACGTTGTCGCGTCAAAAAGCTTGCAATAGAAATGGTGTCCGATGCACACGCGATACACTAGGGTTCCCATAGTTTATTGGAAAATCTAGGCATATTATTTCAGTGTTTCATTGGTCGATTTTGAAGCTCATTGCGGGGTTTTCATTTCATTCTTTATGTGAAGCTTAGAATCAGGCGGAATTGTCACTACATAGATATATATTTTTATACTTTTTAAGTGTTTTATTAAAGTATTATTTAATGTTTACTTAAAATACTTTTAAAAATATCGCCTGAATCTATTCATTACGTGAAGCTTAGAGTTTTTTTATATCTGATAGGTTAGCCTTTGACCACTATCTAACCTAATGGTAAGTGATGATGTGGTCGAAGATGTTGTTAGGCTAACCTAGAATTACTGGCTCTCAAGGACAGATGTCGGAACACACTGTTAGGTGCTTGGCGACAGATTTTCTGCTTGAAGTAAGTTCTGTAGCTAGCCAGGCGGGCAATCGCAAAATGCCCTACCATCATGTTATAATGACTGCCATCCTAAGACAACAACCGGGACCGACGGCTTAGCGTGCCGAAGCACTCACTCACGGAAGCGCTCAGTAATAATGTCACTAGTGGTCACCCATCCAAGTCATGACTGCGGCTGACGCTGCTTAACCTTGCAGTCCGGTTAAGAACGGAAAAGAAAACTTTGCTACGAGCGTTTCAAAATATAACTGTATAATATTCTTGTGAGTACTACACAAGTATACTTTGAACATGGTGTTAAGAAAAAGTGTACGCATAACAGATATTAATAAAACATATAATATTATAGAGGATGTGACTAATACCATGCCTGATCCATGTGTCCATATACATTCTATATATTTCTCTTCATAGAAAAAAACATGAATTCTACTCTTAAATTTCATTTTGTGTGTAAATTTTATCAATACAAATTTTATATTAAATTATTATATTATATGCCATGATGTTTCCGACATGGGTATAATATATATATATATATATACTAGAAAATGTCAATGTCACCCAAGTCACCCCACATCTCTTCCTTGTCGTAAGAGATGACTATAGAAAAAAAAAAATTAACAAAAAATGGAACCGACTTCAACACTCAAAAGTGTGACATAACTTGTTGAAGTCACACTTTTGAGATCATGATCTTGTCACACCATGATGGTTCAAAAGTACCTATTATCACAATATTGTGCACATGGTACCGACTTCGACAAGTTATCTCACACTTTTGAGTGTTAAAGTCGGTACCATTTTTTGTAAAAAAATTTTTTTTTTAATCTTTTTAGTGTTACTCAAATACGGCTTGACCGATTTTGATGAAATTTAAAATGTGACCAAACGACAAGCATCAGCTTTCAAACAAAAAAAGAATTTTCAAAATCGGTTGACCCAGTCAAGAGATCTGAGGTAACAAACATAAAAAAAAAATTTTAAAAAATACAGACGAATTGAGAACCTCCTCCTTTTTTGGAAGTCGGTTAACAATAGCAGAAGGTGGAAATAAGCACCTTTTTAAGAACTGATAACTTTTACTGCGACCCTCAAGACGCCTGCCAAGCGTGAGGATTACGGCAAATCCTTCTAGTGGGTGAGACCTTGTTATATGATTATTATGTAGCAACCATTATGATACAGAAACTTCCTCTTTGGTACGGTGGTTAAATAACGATAGGAAAAATTAGAGTTATAAGCTACTATTATCATGTTAGCTCAGTCGATCAGAGCATACCCCGGCTAGAGGGGTGGATGACGTGGGTTCGAATCCCGCACATGACTTTAATTTTTGTTCTCGTATATTTGTAATTTTGCTATGTAATCCTCAGAGCATAGGTACGTTATTGCAAAAATAATAAAATTTTAATTATAAAGGGTATGTTGGCTGAACATCAAAGATTCTGTAGTCTTTTTGAATACAAGGAATGTCATATTGGGGCACAGACGATTGGGAACTATTTAAACAATTGGTAACTATGACACAGTAAACAATTCACTCACTCACATTCCGACCTGTGCCGCCACGCCGTGCACACCTGTCTACAGCTCCGCCAGTATCTCCCAGTGAGACCGCAATAGTCCCCGCACTATTGCCGTCTCACTCGGGTCATCGTTCCGACGCTAGTTGCAGACCAGTGCCTTGGAATACGCAGTCCTGACGAAGTTTTGTTTTCTGTGCAGAAGCTGAGCAGCCACCGACCGCCGTGCAACGTGAGCTACGAGCTCGCCGTGCCGGCGCGCAGAGGCGCTCTAAGACGTCAGGCATTACCACCTACCCAAGTCCCTTGTTTCGGACGAACAACATCATATCGGGCTGGTGGTCTTGTTTTGACCGCACTTTTCGGTGCGCATTTCACCACTTTACTACCCGACACAACATAGTAACAGTCGCGTAACAACACACTTTGTGCTGTTAAGCGACGTCGTTCAGGCGTGGGGTAGCGTCAGCCAAACCCGTCTGAACGATCAAATCCGCCATTTGCTGCGGTCGCAGTGTGACACCCTACGGTGACAACGGCCACTGTTGTTGTTTTGGTTTAACCTTGCACCGTGGCCTTTCCCGCTTCACGGGTCAGCCGAAGCAAGCTGGGCTCCGGGATTACTGGCCTTGGGGTCGCCCCTAGTCAACCCCGGAGTAGCGCTTAGGAGCACCCCTCTCCGCCGAGAAAAAAGCTCGGAGAGGGTACACAACTAGGGCACACCCTAGGTACACACTCCCTCTCACACAGTGAGCTCACAAGGTGTGTGAGGGAATTCAAACCCTTGATAGGGCGTCCTGAGTATTCCCCTCAGGATGCAGTCCCGTCCCTCTAACGGTGAGGTGCAGGTCCTTCAGACCTTCGCCCTCCGCCACCCCGATCTATACGTTGCACATATGCAACTCCTTGAAGAGGAAGAGAATGCCCGCCTCACGGACACTCTCATCGCTCCCTCCGGGACTTCAAACCCGGAGGCCAGCGTTCCTCCCTTGACCCGATCCTATTCAGAGGATAGCCCTACTTCGCCCGCTCCCGGGCCCGACAATAGACGCACGGTGGCAGCCCCTCCCCGTGAACGGTCTCGCTCTCGCTCACCGATCGGGAGGTCAGCGAGTACCCGTCCCTCCTTCGCCATTGTCGAGACCGTTTCGGAATCCGAAACGGACATGGAGGTAGATCAGGCCGGCGCCTCACGCACGGACTCTGATTCCGATAACGACGGTTACACCGTCGTAGATCGCAAACGCAAGCGCGCGCCCAAAGCCGCTAGTTGCGCCACTTCCGCCCCTCCCGCCAAGGCACCCGCAAAGGCCCCCGCCTCCGGCAAAAAACCGACCCCCGCCCCGCGCCCCGCGTCTCCTCCCTCCGCTCCGGTTTCAACCGCCGCGTCCCCTCAGGACGCGAGCGCACGTCGCGAAAAACCGCCTCCGCCTTTGTTCATTCAGGACAAAAGCAAATGGGACATGCTGTCCCGCTTAGTTTCGGATCGTGGGATCCATTATACTAATGCCCGCTCCACGCAGCAGGGCATTAAAGTCCAAGTGCCCACTAGTAGCGACCACAGAGCGCTAACAAAGCTCCTCCGTAAAGAGAGCATAAGTTTTCACACTTATGCGCTCGAAGAGGAGAAAGTCCTTCGCGTTGTGATTCGCGGTGTGCCTAAGGAGATACATACCGATGCGGTATGTGACGACCTTAAAGCACAAGACTTCCCAGTGCATGCGGTTCACCGCATGTACAGCGGGAAGGACCGCAGTCCATATGACCTAGTACTCGTAGTACTAGACCGTACACCAGAGGGCAAGGCCATTTTTAATTTAAAAAAGGTCTGCGGCCTCTCTGGGTTAGACGTACAAGCCCCATTTAAAAATGGAAGTCCCTCGCAGTGTCACAACTGCCAATTATACGGTCACGCCTCCCGCTTCTGTTTCGCTCGCGCTAGGTGCGTCAAGTGCCTAGGCGATCACGCGACAGCGGCGTGCACTCGCACTCGGGACTCGCCGGACCCACCCAGCTGCGTTCTATGCGGTGCTCAAGGACATACCGCGAATTACCGCGGCTGCCCAAAAGCACCACGCATAAACCACAGGGTGGCAAGGCATAGGCCGACCCGTCCCTCACATGACCGTTACCAACCGGTCAGCCCTAGGCTGTCGGTAATACCTGCTTCACAGGTAATACCCGCGCCGCTGCCCGCCCGTAACGCATGGTCTAAACCACCCAGTATGGTAAAGACCATCACTCCCGCCCGCGCCCCGGCCCGCGCGCCCGCACCCGCTCCCGCCCGCGCCCCGGCCCCTGCCCGCGCACCGGCCCCGGCTCGCCCCGCGCTCCCGGCACCCGTTGCCAACTCCGTTCGCGCCCCTCCTCCCCGCGCCATTCCTCGGCCACAAGCCCCACCCATGCCGCTGATGGATGCCTCTCTTCAAGAGGACATCAAACTAGTCAGCGACCTGGCGATGTCTATTGACATCAACGAAGTCCGCGAGCTAGCGCACAAGATGCACTTCGCTCAATCCCCAGCGGACGTGATCCAATATACATTGGAACACGCGAATTTACTTAGCGCCCTTAAGCGCTTCGTTCCCCAGGCCCCTCCCCAGTACAACCACTATGGGTAGTACAACCGAACGCACGAAACCGTACTCAGTTTCGTTAGCGTCATTTAACGCTGACGGCCTCTTCAGACAACGTGACCTCGTCCACGACTTTTGTTGTACCCACCTTATCGATATCATATGCGTGCAGGAAACCTTTCTAAAACCGGGGAAGGCGAACCCTAGGTTTGCCAATTACAGAACGGTACGTGATGATAGAGTGAACTCCCGTGGGGGAGGCACTCTTATCTATTACAAAAGGTCCCTGCACTGCATTCCCCTACCTACCCCGACTCTTGTTAATATGGAAGCATCTTGTTGCCTCCTAGCTATGACTGGTCATCAACCTATAGTCATAGCATCCTGTTACCAAGCTTGCAAAAAGCCGATCGTCCGAGCTGACTTAGAAGCCCTATTCTCATTAGGAAGCGCCGTCATTCTGATTGGCGACTTCAACAGTAAGCACATCCTATGGAATTGTAACGTCAACAATCCCAGAGGTATTGCACTTGAAAACCTAATCGCAGAACTTAACTTTGACATAATTGCGCCCACTGAGCCCACTCACTACCCTTATATGGAAGACCACCGATCTGACTTGCTTGACATGGCACTATTCAGAGGCGTAACACTCCGGTTACGCTCCATAGAAGTGGTTCACGAGCTTCACTCTGACCACCGACCCATTATACTGCGATCGTCCCCGACCCAACGACTGACCTCCCCCGCCCCACTAAGACGATAGTGAACTGGAAGCAAGTAGGCGATGCCCTAAAGGCTATCAGTTCACCGGACCTAGACAAGATCCCTGACGACATCCTGACAAAAGATGACGTAACCCTTGCGATCGATTCGTTCACCAATCACCTCTCCACCGTAGTAGGTGCATCCGCAAAGGAGGTCATAGTGCCGGACGACCGGCGCCTTGTCATTCCAGCGGATGTGAGACGATTGGTGACGGAGAGTAAAGCAGTGACCCGACATTACGACTCTTACCCCAGTAAAGAGAACAAAACTAAGAAACGCCACTTTGAACGCATGGTTCAAAGTCGCATGTCTGAGTTGCGTGATCAACAATGGGGCGATAAACTTTCAAACCTCGTGCCAAGCCACCATGCTTACTGGGACTTGGCGCGAGGTTTGAAAGGAAGTAACCACAACGACATGCCTCCCTTATACAGACCAGTCCCACTAGTCCCAGCGTTCTTTGACGAAGACAAAGCTGAGTGCCTAGCTGATAGCCTAGAGGCTCAGTGTTCCCCTAACGTAGATCACGTTGACCAAGCTCACCTCGATTCGGTGGATGCGGAAGTCGAACGTAAAAGCTCTGTGGTCACCTCTGAACTCCCACCAATCACCTTAGCGACTTACGCTGAGGTGGAGAGACTGATCAAGGCCCTCCGACCGCGCAAGTCCCCCGGTGCCGATGGCATCTCCAACAGGGTTCTTAAAACCCTCTCTCCTCCTCTCATCCATCTCTTAGTCAGCATCTTCAATGCTGCTATGAGCCACTGCTTATTCCCAGACACCTGGAAATGTGCAAATGTCATTGGCATTCACAAACCAGGCAAAAGCTCATCTGACCCCACCAGCTACCGCCCCATCAGCCTCCTCAGTGCCTTAGGCAAACTTTACGAGCGGTTACTTGCAAACCGTCTCCAGTCCCATGCTAAGGAACACCACCTTATCCCAGATGAGCAGTTTGGCTTCAGACCCGGACACTCATGCGTCCAACAGGTGCACCGCCTCACGGAGCACATCATTGAGGGCTTCAATAAGTACCCCAAACCCCAGACTACGCTAGCAGTCTTCCTCGACGTAGCGAAAGCGTTTGACAAAGTCTGGCACAATGGCTTGATCTACAAGCTATACCAATTTGGCGTGCCAGAACGGCTTGTGCTCATCCTACAAGACTTCCTTAAAGCCAGAAGCTTTCGCTATCGCGTGGAAGGCACCCTCTCCTCCCCCCACCCAGTCAGAGCCGGAGTCCCTCAGGGCTCCGTGCTATCACCTATTCTCTTTGCACTGTATACCAGTGACATCCCACGCTCTCAGCCCAAAGTATTCCTAGCCCAATATGCGGACGATACCGCCATTTACACCACTGGGTGGCATATCAACAGACAGTCCTATTTCGTCATTCAACGGGCCGTCACCGAGATCGGTGACTGGTTCCGAAAATGGCGCATCGCGGTCAACCCAGCCAAAAGCACAGCTATGTGCTTTACTGAGAAGACACGCTCCCCTTACCCGAAACCGATTATTTTATTCGACGAACCCATTCCCTGGGTTCCTAGAACAAAATACCTCGGAATCACCCTTGATCGTCATCTCACCTTTAACGATCACATAACAACCGTCCGTAACAGAGCGGCCTTCGTAATGGGTCGCCTTGGTCCCCTAATTCGCAAAGAGAGTAAAATGTCTCTTAGTAATAAGAAGACACTTTACACTGCCTGCATCCGCCCCATCATGACTTACGCATCAGTAGTGTTTAGTCATGCTAGTGAGGCCCACCTTCATAAACTTCAAGTCATCCAAAACCGTTTTCTTCGTAATGCAACCGGCGCCCCGTGGTATATCCGGAACACCGAGTTGCATTGCGACTTAAACCTTCCCTCTTTAGCGCAGTTCAATAAGGACTGCGCCCGCCGATACTTTGATCGAGCGCCCCACCACCCGAACCCATTGGTTGTCCAGGCATCGAACTACTCGACTGCCTCTTCTATCCCATTCTTCAAACCCCCCCGTCGCCGACCACGGCAGGTATTAGACGAACCGGATGACCCCATCGCAGCCATTACATTGGCAGCTTTAGCGTTATCCGCAAGTCGTCGAGGTAAAATCCCCAGGTGTGAGGTAATTAGAGGTCACACAATCAAACACCGAGCCCGCCGGCGAGCTCGAGGCAAAAACAAGGTCACGATAAATTGCTCTCCAAATAGTCAAAGAGTATTATTCAGTAGGGCCCAATTGTGCAACACTGCAGTTGCACAGAGGCATTTTGCTCCGATCCCCCCCATGTCTCTCGACAGCGAGACAAGCCGAGGTCCGAACCACAGTGGTGCCCTTGAGCTCGCTGTCAACCCCTCCTATAGTAGCGGCACGTTTTCGGCGTCCGCAGGAGACGGAGGTAGAAAGCGCTTTTCGCCTTCTACGCCCGTCTCGGGAGAAGTGCCTTCGGCACTTCTCCCTCCCGGGCTATTGTAGGGCCAGGCCCTCGCCCAAAACCCGGTGGAGCTGGACGACCGCACAGGCGGTAGCCAGCATCTATGTCCTCCCTAAACAAACAAATGACACAGTAAAGACACACTGCTACTTTCAAGTGGAAAATCTGTCACCAGTATCAAGCATCTCACGTTATATACCGGCAGCTTCCTTTGAGAGCCATATCCCATTCTAAGTAAGACCTGATTACTATCTTAGACCGCATCATCACACAGAATCAGGCAAGATGTTTTTCTTTAGGCAGTAAAAAAGAACTAATTCCAATAATCGTTTTGTATCTGTTACGAAAAGGAGGAAGGAAGAAGTGCTACAAGTACGTTGAAAATTCAGATGTTGATATGTTTTATACAGACGAATGCGATGCAGTCCATTCCTTAGCGATTAAATTAGTGATAAGGCCGCCCATTGGAACAGTCAAAGTTTTTTGTAAGAGTTAAATTATTTTATTAGTATTTTATTGGTGTAACAATAAAGAATTATCTATCTATCTGAATGCGGGCCCTTACTGCACCCTCGGAAGATATAATTGAATATAAAAAAAACAATAAAACCTTCGTTGATTCAATCAAAATTCTGGCAGTGATATAATTGACTCAACTAATAAGTAATGCAACTAAACAGGGCAATACTGGCACCATCCTGAGCACGCTGCCAACTGGTAGTGGGCTGGAGTATTCGTATTATCAAAACATAATTGTTATTTTCACTCAGCAAGCGATAGTGCTTGTAATCATATTTAGAAATATAGAAGTGTAGTGTTTGAAAAAGTACTTATTTCGATCGGATAAAGTCTAGTAGTCTGGTTGATGACCAATTACCGTCCCTCTATGACTTGAGTAATTGTAGCAAAAAGTTTTAGCTCGAAGGAGTATGGTTCCAGTGGCCCAGTGGTTTAGGCATCCGTCGCAAAATCGGAGAACGCTGGTTCAGTCCGGTCCAGAACAAAGAAAGATAATTTAAAAATTGTTGCTGCAATTATTTGTCAATGTCCGCTGAGCACGCGATAGTGCTTGTAATCATATTTAGAAATATACGAAGCCCTTTTGTTGTATTTCTGAACAGTAAAAATTGTTCCCAATCAATGTGACACGGATATAAAAAGTTCCAACAAAGCTTTCTGTCAACTAAACATGGAAAAACGTTGTTATTTTTGAGAACTAGTCCAATGTCCAACAAAAACAGTATGAATGGCTGCCCCAGATAGATCTAACGCTAACAAAAGCGTTTTAATTGAATTGGACTATGTTGAGTGGTGGAATCAAATCGACGTATGTGTGCAGTGTAAAACGAATGGCGCAGAGTTGAACGCTTGTATGCGGTGGGATGTTGTGCACTACCTAATGATAATTCGGGCTATTGTTAGATGTGGTTTTCGTTCCATTATTGTTTTATTTTTGTTAATTGCTGTATGAAGTTTAAAATAGTTGTTAAAAGCCTGAATTTAGGGATTAAAATAGTTATAGATGTGTTTTAGTGCTTAAGATTACATAATTATACAATAATATTATAATAGTTTTGAAGCAGTGATAGCTCAGTGGCTTTGGCTATGGACTGCCGCGCAGCAGGTCCATGGTTCGAATCCCGCCGCGGGCTTGAGCTTCACCGCATGGTGGAAGGGCATTTTTGCGAATGCCCGCCTGGTTAGCGACCACCCTCAAGTAGAAAATCTGTCGCCAAGCACTTAACGGTGTGTTCCGGCAGCTGTCCTTGAGAGCCAGTCATTCTAGGTTAAGCCTGTTAACACCTTCCACCACATCATCACTTACCATCACGTGAGATTATGGCCAAAGGCTTACCTATAAGCAATAAAAAAAAAAAATAGAAGGCTGAACCTTCTGTTTAAAATACATGTAGACACTGGACCTAAGGCAAGGATAAGACGTGGGGTTTATAAAAATAATAAGCGTGTTGAAACTGTGTTAACTGTATATATAATTTTGAAGTTTTGTTGTTATATATATAAATAGATCGATTGATTGGTTTACTTAGTTGTTAGTGCCATAGGCTGAATACATACATATAGATATTATATTCTCGAATATAACAATTTTTATTATAAAAAATTTTATTATAAAAACTAACGTGGTTTTCACTCATTTTAGTAAATAATACGGGATAACTCACGTGAATCAGTCAGATAGCTCCGACTATAGTTTCAACCACATTCGGTGGTCTTTTTCAAGGAGAGCTCGGGACGCCCGCGTTGACGTCTCGCTTAGCACTGCGGGCGGCAGCTCGTAGTCCGCGAGACCATCGAATGTGGTTGAAACTATAGTCGGAGCTATCTGACTGATTCACGTGAGTTATCCCGTATTATTTACTAAAAATAACAATTTTTATATATAAAAATTACGTGTCACGTTGTTTGTCCGCAATGGACTCCAAAACTATTGAACCAATTTTAAATTTGATTTCCACACCGTGTGCAATTTGATCCAAATTGAAAGATAGGTTAGCTTTTATCTCAATTCATAGTCGTAATTACCCGTGCAAAGCCGGGGCAGGCCGCTAGTAACATACATAATACTGGGCTGATAATAGTGAAATTCATTTTTCTGTTTAATACGACTGAGAACAAAATATTAGTCATTCTATTCAGTATACTTTTTGAATTCATTATACTGCAAATAATATATTAAATAAATAACAGGATTTTATACATTAACAAAATATATATCTACATCTAGTACTGACTCGTACAAATATAAATGTAACTTATGATTGATATAACGTTAATTAGGAACAAAATCTTCCTTTCACAATAGCCCAAACTGTCCTAAAGATAGCCCATACATTATATATATATATAGTAAGTGTGAGTTGCTTTTTTAATGCTATTTTTGACTCACCTTTATTTTTCTGTAAATATGATTGTGACCGAAAAGACACGAGGCCCACTGAATATTAAGCGGTGCCCTCTGCCTATAGTAGATGCATTTCATCAAGTGACGAACTGCACTGCGCCCTTCACCCTGAGACACAATTGTTGAGTCTCAGGTGCCTGTAATTTTACTGACACTCAAGAACTGCTGCCGGAACACACTGTTAGGTGCGACAGATTTTCTACTTGAGGCTAGCCAGGCGGGCATTTGCAAAATGCCTCCCACCGTGACATGCGCGAGCGAAGCGTCTCTGTTTCAGTTGGGACAAAATGCTTCCGTATGAATGGCAGTGGATATCGGGCTATTTTATTCTACGGGTTTATATGGATTTTTTCTTGTCGACTAAGATTTTCTAATTCAAAACGGCAGGAAGGGCTTGAAACAAAAAAAATATTTCAGTCGTGACATATTCAGACAACAGAGCCATTATATTATTTACAAATTCTATTTTGATTCATTTCAAATTTAAAAAAGAAAAGGTGAAACAAAATGATCATTATCGTTTGGTTAGAAGTAATTGCATCTCAAATCAAACTAAAATATCAACACAGAAAGGAAAAACAACACCCGAGTCCAAAGTAATTAATTCGCACCGCATTAGGGTGACCAAACCTTTAGTATTTTTATTAATGTCAAGTATTTTAAAGAGTTTCAATTTTCATATTTCAATTTCAGGAACATTAGTATTTTTATTAATGTCAAGTATTTTAAAGAGTTTCAATTTTCATATTTCAATTTCAGGAACATTATGTTATGTGTGTTAGACCTAAATGTCTTTGTAGCCCTTTCCACAAAACTAACAAAGTAAGTTTTGACATATTTTAAATACCTACCGAGCGCTCATACCCGGTGAAATTTTGCACTATTAAAATGTGTATGTTTCTAATTTACAGGGATGCCATTATCTCCATATTTTACATGCATGCTGGGAATTACTAGTAAGTGTGTATGTGCTGGTGGAGAGTCGGGGGACTCTCCACCAGCATGCACGGCCCCACACGTTTGGGGGATGGCCTTGGTGAGCAAGGCTGCCCCTCCACAGGCGCAGAGGTCTGACTGAGTTCTAGCCTACCGCCGGGGCATGATTGTGAATATTAACAGGAACTTATCTTGCCCCGCCTTGGCCGACCGTTCAAGTCCCACACGTCCCGTTCCACTGCCCCCGGAGTGAAAGGACAGTGCGAAGGCATTCCGCCCACCGTAAAAAAAGGATGTGTGTATGTAATAATTAATACCATTTCATGTTTTTGATGTAAAATAAACCATTATTATTATTTACTGAGGTTAAAGAAGACTTTTCAGAAAGTAAGGAGGGTATCTCGATGGAAAAGACGTTCTAACGGTCTAAGGAGAATCAAGGGAAGTGGTGCAATTTTTACTCAGCATACCACAATCGTATGCAAAAAATATTTTCTAATTAGAGCTATAATTAATGGCCATTTAAAATAAATTTTCTGTATCGTATTATTCTAATGCTAACTGGTCACTAGATGTAAAACTAAAATCGTATTTTGCAACGAGTAAGTTTGTTCAAAACGGTCAGTAGCTACATTACAAACTACTTCAATTATGTACGTTTTTTATATGTAACAGCTGCCTCGTCATTGGCACTCGCGAATATCGGATTTACCAGGTCGTTCGGCTGTGACGTGCATTGTTTTATGACTCTTCCAAAGTTAATTAAAATGTGTGATCCGGATGTGTGCTAGATCCAATTAAATGGATCAATAACGGACGGAAGCAAAAACATTCTGTGTTGTATTTGAAACATCAATTTTGAATAGTAATATTCTTACCACTATTTTTCAAATACAATATTTGATTGATATGAAAATATTACCAAGATCTATCTAGTGGAATGATTGCCTTTTTGCAACCCATCATGATGGTACCGACCATCCACTCGCATAGACTTCAGTTTACTCGTGATCATTTCGCTTGCAACAGTGCCGAAATATCGAGAGCTCAAAAGTAATCGAAAGCACGGTAAATATCCCGTCTGTAATAATAATTATTGAATAAAAAATCTTCGAGTATGTGCTTAAATTAGCGTTTCTAACATTGGCCAAGTAGAAAAAACCATGCACCTTTTGTTCATCTTAACTGTGATCACGTCAATATGGATCTCACTTGATTTTGGGTTGGTACGTTCGGAAATCATTGGGTGAATGTAAAAATAACCCGAAGGTGGTCCTGAAAACACTTCAGTGAATTTTTACATTCACTCGAGGCCGTCCGAAAAACAAGTAAAATTTCACTTGACTGTTGAATTTGTTACCCGATGCGAGATATGACGAGGAGTTCACCTGTCAAATGAATGGTAGTCAGTTATCATTTAAGAGTCCATTTAAGATTATTTTTTTATGTTTGTAAAAAAAATTGAAAATAATATATTGGCTTTGTCTCAATATGTCACGACTATAAATTTTTATTTTTGTAAAAATTAAAATGTGTCTAAAGGCTTTTATTGTAGTAGTTGTAGTGTTGTATACAATTCGTAGTATTTTGTTAATAAAAGCGTACCACTGGTAAAATAAATATATATTATATTTGTTTAAATTAACATGAAAGTTTTTTGCCTATATATAATATTATTCAAGTTTTCTAAATATCTTTACAAGCACTATCGCGTGCTAAGCGAAAATCATATCAAACAAATTATTGGAGTACAAAATTTTTTTTTGCCCAAGGCGGGAATCGAACCCAATTTTGTACACCAATAATTTGTTTGATATGATTTTCGCTTAGCACGCGATAGTGCTTGTAATCATATTTAGAAATATAGAAGGGTAGCGACATCATACCGAGAGTTAAGTGTTTGAAAAAACACTTCTTTCGATCAGATGAAGTCTAGTAGTCTGGTTGATGGCCGCGCATCCCCTATGACGGTTAAAGTAATACAATTGGAGCACAAAGTTTCGGCAGAAATGCCAATGTTCAGGTGGCTGAGATGGTGTTAAGCATCCGACGCGATATCGGAGGAATTTGTACTCCAATAATTTGTTTGATATTATTCAAGTTTTTAGAGATTATTTTTTTGCTATGGAAAAATATATGATAAGTGCAGGGAAATAGTTACGACTACTAGTTACTCTTGAGTTATTCGATGCTCGTTTCGAAACGACTAAGTTAACGTATTATATGCCTTTATCAACTTACAAGTGATACACTGTTGAGAAATCTTTCGTTTAATAAACTAGCAAGACTCAAATGCGTCGATAAGTCATAGAGTAAAATTTTGTCTTTTATAGCCAATATACACGGCTATTGATAAAATGCTTTTGCAAACTTTGGATAGAGTTTTGAATATTGACATCGAGCAATGTAATAAAAAATAAGAAATAATACATTACAGGCACAAGAGACTTTTAACATCAGGTGGTCCTCGTGGTTATTCTGTCAAAAAAATAAACAAATAAAAATATAATAAAAACATTTATTTTTTCTCTATATTTTTTTATTAATGTTTAACTTCGAATTTTGTAACTGCTTGTGATATAATTTATAAATTACTTATAAAATATAAAATTTTGTTTATTTTCACTCAGAAAATGTAGTAGAGTATTCGCCTTGGAAATAAATCTGCTTTCACCTTGGCGCTCGTGAAGTTATCTCTTAGGTGCTTAATTGGTCTGTTAAAATATATTAAAAATATCACCATTTTTAATATATTTTTAATAGTTAATTATTCTTCATGAATAATTAGCTATTAATTTAAATAATGGTTTAATTTCTTTATTTTTTAATGTGATTATGACGGAACAAGCTCGTGGTCCACCTGATGTTAAGTGGATTTACCTCTGTCTATAACAAATGCATTTCATCATGTGACGAATTGAACTCAGCCCGTCACATTGAGACATACAGTTGTTAAGTCTCATATGCCTGTTATTTTTATGGATCTCAATGACTGCTGCCGGAACACACTGTTATGTGCTTGGTGACAGATTTTCTACTTAAGGGTGGTAGCTAGCCAGGTGGGCATTTGCAAAATGCCATTAGTTCAAACGGTGTCATTAAACGCACAGGGCAAATGACAGGAATCAGCCTTAGCTTTCATTTATAATTGTGCCCATGTGTGAAGCAAGCAACAACATGTAAGTACTTCATTTTACCATCCCAAGATTTCCTAAACTCTTGGTCGCTCTACTTTCAGCATCTAAGCTGTAGGTAAGTAAATTACCTTCATTTAAGTAATTGGACATCTAATGTTTTTGATCATTAAGAACGCTTGCTCGTCAGCTGAAATCAAGATACACTCTTAATTTGGACCGTAAACAGCAAGTAAATAAGACGTCTTTTGTTTCTTTAAAACCATTGAATAGATAAGGGTTTGTTGTTCTTTATCTGGTAAATTTCTGGGTTATTGTTCTCGGGGGCATAGAGTTTCTTACCTTTAATATCAAATAGACTTGACATTTCATTGAAGATTTCTTTTGTTTATTATCTCATGGCCTGATTCTTCTGAGGAAGACTACAGAAAATGGTATGCTTAGCAGGTTTTAGCAATCTCTCGAGAATATTTTAGCCATTTTGCTTTAGGAGGTAATAATTTGAAACACACATAAACCCCAATATTTTCGAAAATATTGTTGCCAATTTTTAAATATCTTCGCTATAATTATGAAAAATTGAGTGTTCACTAACTCAGATGCATACCACCAATTATTCGATTGTGGCTTACTGACATAACATTAACCATGATGCACTGTGCAAAGTGCATCCTCTCCATAATTAACACCGAACCATTATGATATCGTCAATTCATCAATGGAGATCGGTTAAAATACCTCAGCACTCTAAACGTTACAAATTCCATAACAAGAACAACATTATGTTGTAATAAGGCTAATACATAATGGAACCGTTACAATCTGGCTCAGCTTGAAACTTCAGTGGTCAGTCCTCAATGCACTTTACCAAAGTGTTATACAATACAGCATACTGTATCGCCCATTGCCTCGCCCATTACAAGGAGATTTGACATAACCCAGACAGTTTAAGATGGCAGTTATTTAGTAGGAACTGCCCACCTTCCCGTATATTTTCTTTTAGTCGCCTTTTATGACACCCACGGGAAGACATATAGGGCTGCGATTCCTACCCAGCACAATCGGGGAGCAATAGTATCATCATCATTCATCATCATTTCAGCCGCAAGAAGTCCACTGCTGGATATAGGCCTCCCCCATAGATTTCCAAATAGAACGGTTGGAAGCGGCCTGCATACGCCCACCTTGTAGGTGGTCTTCCGACGCTGCGCTTGCTTTTTTGTGGCCTCCATTCGAGAACCCTTTTAAATCTAACATGAGAAAGAGCCAAGAAAACAATAATTTAAGAACAGTTACTAGTCAAACAGAACAATGAAGACTAACTTGTCTTAATACAGGAGCTCACTAGAATACCTCCTTGTTGTAACTGTTTCTTTTTTCACTCGTTTTAGTTACCCTTTTCCTTACAGGATCGATTTTCATTCATTGTGGGTATGTTTTGGTGTTATATAATAGAAAGCGAGCCTATTTCAAGGCCATATATACCGGCTACAATTTGCAGACTCCAGACCGTAGTTTGCACATTTATGCAATATAACTATTCACATTTACTTGTCATAAGAATTCTAATAATTAACCTTTGATGCTATGATAAAAATGTTCAGCTCAACAAATCGTTATTAGCCCATAATCAGTGAGAGATGAGCCTAGTCGATATCATAGCATTGTTATTAGTTTGATTGCAATATGGGATAAATTACATCAATCCGTTAATTCTCTAGCTCTCTGTCAATGAGTTTGTCGTACAAATATGTAGTAGGAGACTTTCACCGATTCCATAGTTTTAAAAACTTTTTCGTTTTAGTTTTGATGTGACTAAACTATACATTTGAAACATATCATAGTATCCATTTTGCTAGACACGAAATGCTTAGTTAGTCTCATAACTATAAAACCAGCCTAATGCCACAGCTTAAGTAAGATTCTTACACTGTGGTCAGCACCAACCAGTGGGCAGACAGTTTCGGTTAATTTCTTCAGAAAAAAACTATGTAATTAACATTGTGTGACCTCATTAATCAAACTCAAGAGCGTCATTTTTATATCCAAAGTAGTTTCTTCTATGATTCTTGTCACTTAATTTAAATATTTTGAAATACATGCGTTGCACATTCCTTGATAATTTAAGGTGTATGATTGTGTTCTCTGAGACCTTTTGTAGTGGGTTCTGAATAACAATATTTATAATAAAGTACCTGGGAAGTATTTGTAGCTTATTTAATTCCAACACTGTCTTTAGTAGCAGTAGAACATATTGTTTGAGTTTTTATTGAATTCTTATTTGTTTGATTCGTGAACACGTTTGGCCCAATACCATGCATCGGCTATAAGCCTTTACAATGTTGTATAACTGATGAAGCACCTTGGTGTATGCTGTTCGTATAGCCGTACAAGGTGATTTCCGAATACACTCATTCGATTTTCGGTAACTTGGTTCAAAGTAACTGCGGCATATCACACGGCCACTAAACACGATATATCATAATCTCAGTATTCAGTTCAGTTGATAGGTACGGAAGACCTTGCTATGCATCCTTCTATGACCCATAACGACTCTCTACTAAAATAAATTTCGGTAAGCATATTTTACCTTGGCACGTTGTGGCTTGTTTATTCCGTACTGTATGTTAACTATAGTGCTAACCACATTTCGGATTACGGAAATGACACTTTATTGATTGTGATCACATGCCGCATATTTCAATATTGGGACCAGGGCTTTGTTCTCATTAGCTATTTCATTTGGGACTATTATATTGAGGGGTTTGATAATTTTGGTTACTGTTTTTGTAGTGGCTCCATTTTACTATCAGGATCACATAACATTCAACACGCCATATTTGGAAGCAGAAATTAACGATCTCTCACATTTCTTCAGATAATTTAGGTTTTACGTAATAAAATATGAGCTTGTAGCCATCGATAGGGCACAATGTCATACTCCAAACTGTAATATTACGTACTGAGAATTTCCTGTATGAGAAACGCTTAATACTTGTTCGAACCCGAGTATAAATTTGGGACGTCACGATTTGGACGTGACGCTTATTACTATATAGCCTATAAGATCACTAATACTCGTTTTAATAGTTTTAAATCCATATAATAATAATAATACATGTTTACTGGAACTTCATAATCGCTCAGCAAGAAATTTTCCGATGCCGTTTAGAATACTATATTAACTAATAAGTACACTACAGACCGGCACCCCGTGCGGTGCCGGGTTCGAATTGCACCTCCCCATATCATCCCGTGGGTGTCGTAAGAGGCGACTAAGGGAAAAATACTGAAAGGTGGGCAGCAGCGCCTTCTAAAGAACTGGCAACTTACACTCCCCAAGACGCCTGCCTAGCGTGGGGATTATGGCAAATACCCCTTTAATAAGGGAGGCTGTGTTAAGCAGTGGACGATCGGGCTGTTACAGTAACAGTACAGCACAGTAACACTACAGATAACGAAATTACACTTTGAAATATAAGCATCGACTACATATAGGTATAGATTGTTTACTTCTTCCTTAGAGTTAACGTATTATTTTAGAGTTAACGTATGATACCAAAAAATATTATTTTCTCCTGTAATGCTCGTAAAGTTCGTGTTAATTATAGTAAAGTAGAATTAATACGGCTTTCAAAGCTATAATGCATAAAAACCAGCTTGCACCAGTGCATAATATGAACATTTTTATTTAAAACTTTTCAAAGAGGTTCAGGTTTCAATATATTATATAAAAAGATTTGGCATCACATGGATTTAGCACGGTAATGTTATCTATACAGTATCTTAACTCGGCTCTCTCGTTGAAATAACTAACTACCTACAACCGCGCTGTACGTAAACATGCAATAGGGCTACCCGCCTCCATTATTTTAATTAAATTTGCCAACTTTGTGTTTCCATTTAGTTTTGTGATTGTATTGTAATAATGCTTTATCATTAAATGTAAGAATATAAAAAATCCGCATTCTAATATATAGCTTATAACTACCTATTTACCTCGTGTCTATTTCACACTTTCCTTTTTTATTAATCGAGATTTTTTTTTCAGGGGATTAAAGGAAATACTTGTCCATTAAAATGGCACACATTATGTACCGTCAACTATGTAGACTATAAAATAATGTTACTTACTAGTAGGTAAAATTATTTTATGGTATTACCTCTCACTTTCCAGGTTATCTAAAAAAAGATTCTCTGGTTGCGTTTTTGACGAATTCATGCAACCAAAAACAGCATTATATATCCTACTCGTCGTCTTAAATATGTAATATGTACATAAACTTATTTTTAGTGATAATATCGCGCGTTTATTGTTAAAAAAATAACACACCGTCCATTCGTCACTGCGGCACAGACGCGACTGCCTGCGTATCGAGCGCGGGCCGAGATCGAGGCGCGTAGGTATAACTCGCTTTTCGTCCGTTTTTTATGAAGTTGAAATACTGTATAGATAACATTACCGTGGTTTTAGTATAACTCGTGCATATAACCCAGTTTCGCTTCGACCTTATTACTAGCCCTCGCATTTGGTCGTCGGCTAAAATGACTTGATTTATGCACTCTTAGTAAAATCTACTAATAATTCACAGCAAAAATTTAAATATTCACCGAGATATCTATATAATATATCATCAATCTTATCATTGCGTAATTCAACGTTTAATTGTACAAACGTCGGCCAAATGCGAATTGGATTCTCAAGCCGAGGGTTCCGTACTAGGTATTTCATATTTTTCATATAGTTCGAAATCCTTAGCAGAAGTTAGTAGAAAAGACCCGCATTAGGTTTATTTTTAGGGTTCCGTACCCAAAGGGTTAAAACTGGACCCTATTACTGAGACTTCGCTGTCCGTCCGTCCGTCCGTCCGTCAGCCCCCAGGCTGTATCTCAAGAATGGTGATAGCTAGACAGTTGAAATTTTCAGAAATGATGTATTTCTGTTGCCGCTATAACAAGAAATACAAAAAGTTAGCCAAATGCGAGTCGGAATCGCGCAAGTTAAAACAAAAAAAGGTTAAAATATGAAGTCTAATGTTGTATAGCTAATGATACGGACCATTCGTGCGCGAGTGCGACTCGCACTTGGCCGGTTTTCATTACATTCAGTTAATATTTGACTGTAATCTTAACGAGTTTGATGCTAGTATATGACAAAACAAAAATAATATTAAAAATACACGCAAATTTTAAATTAAACACGATCCCCATAAAATGGGGAATTTGCTATTATTATGATATGTTACGTAATCCGCCATACTAATACATATTTTGTAAAAAAAATAATCGGCTACCTATAACGATTTCAAATATTCTTGAAGGTCTGACGGACGGACTTACAGCCGAAGATTGGTAATAGGCTCCCGCTTTTTAGTACGGTACCCAAAAAATCCAACTGAAATATCATCTGACGATGTCTACCTACCTCCTGTGAAGTGTTTTGATGCACAATCGTTTCATCTTAATTTATTGGATTTAATGGGTACAATTAATACTTTAAAAATTTTCATCTTTGTCGTGAACACTATTTTGAGATGTACCTAACTAAATATCTATCTGATAAAAGTGAACCCTGGTAGTGGATATTGATACGGAGCCAGTTGAAAATCGCCTCTTTGATCTTATTACTTACCAACTAATACCTACTTGGCCCGCACCGCCTCGCCATTGCTACCGCTTCTGCGTCCGTCAAACAAGAAACAGCTGAGTTATACCGAGTTCATTGCCCTCGCATAGCGTTAGAACGTGTGTGTATGTATGAGTGGAGGCCACGGCGGCCGCGAGTGTGGTCGTCGCTATCATTCTCCAAGTCAAAGCGCCACAGCTTAGGCAATAGTTAATATTGATTTTGTTTATGTGAAAATTAAAAATTAGTGGATCACATTCAGTTATCGATTCTACACCATCCCCCGCAGTATTGTTAATGAATTAATATCCACGTTATATAATATCTGTGGGTACTTTTATTTCTATGTCTGCTTCTTCGGTGTAATATGTGATGATGTTATTTACAAAAAAGATTTAGCAATACATTGCAATAAGTACGTATAAACTTATATTATAAGTTATCAGCAGGTATATATTATGAACTAGTATTTAATACACAAAAGTGGTTTCGTTCGCTCACGTTTCCACAATAAACATTCCTTCAGGGCAACGAGCTCTCTTAATGTCCCCACTCTCTAGCTAAGTGGTCGCTAGCCACTTGAATTAACCGTTTTGCTTATAGAGATATTATGCTATTAGAACCAGAAGAGTTATGGAGTATACGTGCCCTAAGTCGTTGTTTGATTTGAGTTCAATACGTGTTACTAAAAGTTTCGTATTCTGTGTACAATAACATATACTGCATAATGATTTGTGATAAGCAAAACATTTTCATCTCGAGAACCGAACCTGATTTAACGCACCGGATGCCTTTACCGCACGGCAATCGTGACTATTTTTCATTTTTTTTATCTATAGCTGACAGTCAAACCTTTGACTATTGTATTACCTGATGGTAAGTGATAATGGGGTCGAAGATGTTATTCACGCTAACTTTATATTACTGGCTCTCAAGGACAGCTGCCGGAACACACCTTAGGTGCTTGGTGACAGATTTTCTACTTGAGGGTGGTCGCTAGCCAGGCGGGCATCCGCAAAATGATCTGCCACCATGCTGTAACGTCTAAAATCGACAACAACCGGGATCAACGGTTTAACATGCCCTCCGAAGCACGGAAGCACTTAGTAATAATTTCACTAGCGATCACCCATCCAAGCCATGACCGCGACGGACGTCGCTTAAATTAGCTGATCGGTTTAGAATGGCTAAGCAAACTTCCCTAAGAGCGCTTCAAAAAATCCCGGTAAATGAGATACGAGTTTCGTACAGTATTATTTTAACCATCACAGACAATAGACTTATAAGCGGGACAACTGCATGTTTGTTTTCCTGTCTTTGTCGTATACGTAACGTATCATATACAGTGGAAGTGTTACTGAGTGCATGTGTGTGAGTGTGCATTAAACACATTCTATTATCGTGATATAAGAGCTCTATCTTTCTTATTTGTATTTAAACCGATGATGGTTACAGGAGACGGCTATTAACCCGAATACTGGATCTCATCTGACCGAAAAAAGTGCTTCTTGAAAGACACTTAACCCTCGTAATGATGTCCTACCCTACTACTATATTTCCTTTAAATATGATTACAAGCGCTTTCGCATGCTAAGCAAAGATCACATGAAGTTAAAAGGAAATAAAAACTTACCTAGTTGTGTATTGAATTTAATTTTCCTTTCTATGCTCAAAGATCACATGAAGTTAAAAGGAAATAAAACTTACCTAGTTGTGTAGTGAATTTAGTTTACCTTTTTATGCCCAAATTATTTAAGTACTATTTATAAACTATTCTACATGCTTCGTTAGCAATTTGACTAATTTATTGAGAACACAAACTGAATTATTGAACGAGTAATCGGTATACTATAAGGATCGTATATATATATATATATATATATATATATATATATATATATAAATGCATATATATATAAATGCATCTCAAAGTTGAGATCGAGTGAGATGTTCCATACATATAACGTTAAACCTGCATCTTAAGATCGATCTCAATTACTTTGAGGTGCAATTATTAATACAAGCCTATCTTTCAGTGAATACATTTTAGGCGTTTGAATCATCGTATATCCATCATTTTTTTGGTTTTATATTTGGGTAATGGAACTGTTTTTTATTGAGTGTAGGTTGTGTTTGACAAAAATCGCAACTGTTGATGATGACGAAAATGGTAAATGGCCTTCGTCTAGCATAAGTCTGAAATGCAGCAGCTGGACGGTCATAATATGCAAGGTTGAAAGTCGCAGTAACTATTGGTTAGCCTGAACAACATCATACTAAACGTTTTTGCTTTCTATTGAATGCCCATGCCATGTTACAAAATAAGTCAAGTCTTTGTATCATATACGGTTTTGGGATGATATTTTTATTCATTTTACGATCGATAGAATGTCCATGATAAGCGGAGCACCGCACTTGTTCATATATGCTAGTGAGAATGCGAGAATGAGCTACATAGGACGGCCAAAGTTATTTACGCGCTCCCGTCTCTTCATTTTTAAGTCTTTATTTCTATTTTGTTTTTGTTTTCATATTGTCACTAAAAAACTAAACTTATCCGTGAAATTAAATTATATCCCTTGTATAACTAAATACCTGACTATTATTTCCACAATCCGTGGAGTCGATCACTGGTGACTAATGCATTTTTTTTTAAAAACCTCAGGCACCAGTTTTCTACAAACCTTATGTCATGATTTAAAAACTTCGACGATTTAAAATAGTTTATTTATTTATTTAATCGTATGACTACAGGTAACATTTAAAATAGTGGCAACACTGGTATCGTGCTCCCCTCCCATTCCGTTCTCGTTCCCACCACTACGAGTTACTGGGGTAAGGGTGGAACGAACCCGAGTACTGTGGATCATTCCTGAAAAGATCGCTTGTTGGCTCCGGACGTGGAGAACTTATTGTGTAGACTGTAGAAGACATATTTCTGTTAAGTAATAATTAATATAAAGTCGTAATAGTTGGTAACATCGTTGTTAAATAAAGTGATAAACGAGAAGAATTAGGTGTTTCTTTATACTTCAGAAGCGGGATACACTCACAAAGGTACTGTTACATATAATATATTTTGAAACTATTTATCGTTAAATTTAAAAAGAACGATCTTCCTTTTCAATCTACCTACATAATTAAATTAAATTGATGATTTTTTTTTTTTTTTTTTACTTTGTATTATGCCATGCTTACGCAACCACAACGATTCAGAATTAATACGTTTGGTCAGGGCTATCTTCTGATAAGGTTTAATGCATGATGTATAGATGTATCAAGACATTTGGCCGGGGTTACTCCTTGGTATTGTCGGTGATGCACTACATAATGATGCAAAGGATTTAGTCGTCGGATGTTTCTAATCAGAGCAGCTCTCCGATAACATCCCACGTCATTATCAGAGATACAGTGTGAATGCTTAAGGACATATACCCGCCAGCCGGGGCGTGAACTTTTATATAAACTCAACTTGTTATTAAAAAAAAGACTCGCATGTAAATATAGTGTATTGATGGACCTGTCGTTTCTGGCTTAAATCCTTTTTCTTTTGGACTAATAATTGAAATTTTATCATATAGCGTTTGGTATATAGCGCTCGTTTTTAGGAGTTTGAGCCAGTTGTTCGTGGCTCCAGATTTATTTAAAAAGTGTGGTACACATGTATAAATATCTTCCCGTTGTGGAGGGTTCATTATGTTCCCCATGTTTTTGGTGCAATGGAGGTATTAAAGGCGTGCTTATTTTTCTTGAAAGGGATGCTTAGGGTTGGGTCTTTCTTTTATCTAGAATTGCGGGTTTTTGAGCTGGTGTAATTTGGAAACTGTATAATTTAATGAAAATCTGGTGCACCACAGGCCTAGATATTAGGGTGGTGATTACGTAGGTAAAAAAAAAATCATTGAGTTTTATTCGCTATTATTGGGGTGACATTGGGGCTGCGTTTTGTGTGGGGGCGTTCGTCTAAAATATGCCCTTAAGTTTCACACGTAGTTCATAAAACTTTATATATTTCTTATCTTTAAGACTTAGGTGTCATTATTATTATTGTCATTTAGTTAATCGTCAAAGATCTTCACGATACAGGCTTGCCTAGTGTGAAGGTCATAAGCAGCTGACAAATATATTAACCATCTCGGCATTATTTGGGAGATATGTTTAATTATTTTTAAGCCAATCATTGTGTCTAACTTTTCCATATAATGCTGTAAATAAATATTTTTCATTTTCATTTTCATTCCACATTAGTAACGTTGTTTATAAATTTTTATAACCGGAATTTGGCCGGGACAACCCCCCGGTAGTGCTAATGATGCAAAATAATTATTAAAACTTTGTAGTCGTTGGATATTAGATTTGGATATTATATTAAGGCAACTCTCCGATAACATCCTTTTTCAATAATGGGGTTGCTTGAGGTCAGTGGACATAATACGTTATTCTATCATAACTAATAAACTATTGTTAGTAATTTTCAGAATTTACGTATAAAGGAGATCGAATGTGTAGTATCAACAAACAGGTTAAGTGCGCCTGTAAGATATTCATAGGTTAAGTGTGCCTATTACAAGTATTACACCAAGAAACAGGTTAAGTGCGCCTGTAAGATATTCATAGGTTAAGTGTGCCTATTACAAGTATTACACCAAGAAACAGGTTAAGTGCGCCTGTAAGATATTCATAGGTTAAGTGTGCCTATTACAAGTATTACACCAAGAAACAGGTTAAGTGAGTCTGTTAGATGATTCGCAGGTTAAGTGTGCCTGCAGGTTATGTGTGCCTGCCATGAAGGTCAGTTGTACTTACTATATTATTTGGTTTGTGTAAGGTTTAGTAGACTTACGCACGCTATCTTCGATGAAATTCAAGTTGAATGGTACATTTAACAATAAATTTGTAATAATTTAAACTATCAATTATTTAAAGGTTAATCAAACTATTCCCTTTAGAGTCCAATTATTGAAATGGGGTAGAACCAGATTATTTCACTGATTATATTTAATAGTTTCAGAGTCGAGCGAAGGAGTTGATCATAAACATTATGAATCCTTTTTAGAAGGGAAGGCACTCCACATGGTACGCCTCCTTAAAAAAAAGATGACAGAAAAGGAAGTCCCGACGTCGCAGTTCATCTTCTTAATACACTAGAAGCACACTTCGAGCTTGAAGCCCCACCACGAAGGAAGCGTAAAAGTTGTGAGTCGGTTAAGTCTAAGGATGCTTTAAATTTGTTGTTATCATGGAAAGGAGAGTCAAATAAGGATTCTAAATTAAATAACAATGATTAAAATAATGTTATTCCTGAATTTGACCCAACAAAAGGGTCTCAAACCATAGAGGGTTGGTTGCATAAGGTAAACGAGCTGGGCTATTATTTAAGGGTGGAATTACAAGCAAACAATTCACTTTTCACTATAAGAACTCTTTGGTCTTGCAAATAAATGGTTTGAGGCTCTTCCGATAGTTGTTTTTATTTGAAAGAAGTGGAGCCCAGGCGCTAAATTATTCAGAGCCTGAGGAACTACTTAACTTTCTTGGTTCACGAAAGCCACAACAGCCGTTCTTAAACTATGGCAAAACATGTAACCGTGCCAATGACTTGAATATACCTGATAATACTCATATTCAAATTTACCTAACAGTTTCGTCCTCTATAGCCATTTTTTAGTCGCAGATTTTTAAAGATGTGAAATGTAAAGTTTTATTTATGGTTTGCAATATCCAGAAAGTATTTTATTATTTGACATCAAATTAATCAATTAAAATATAATTCACAATAGTTGGAATATAGACGTCCAGTTTAAGCCCTTCTGCAATTGTGTGAATTTTTACGTTGACTTTGTAACTTTGCATTTAGTATTTTTCTAACTTTGTACTGGTTGACTGGGTTCATTACGTCTGAAGAGCTCCAAATCATAGTTTTTCACTGACCTTGGCAAAAAAAAAAAAAAAGATGCTGTACATAACCCAAGTACTTGGTACAAGAGATATTAATATCGATGATCCTTGTTTTGTGATATCAATGTCAAATGGCATTTTGTCGATTAAAACAAAACTGAGAAATACTATAAAAATATAACATGAGGAACCATTATATAAATCCAGTCACTTTGCGACAACTTTAAGTAACATTTTGACATTATATCGACACATTATCGTAACTTTGTGTCTAGTTGTAACGAGAACATTTTCGCTTAAAATCAGTATTAAAATTAGCTTTAGTATATAAATAAGAACATTTGGGCACTTGATGGGTAAACATTCCATAAAAAAAAAAATGTATAACGTGTCGCTAAAATGTATAAATAATCATATAATAAGGCATTGACACAGTTCAACCAATTTAACGAAAATACACAGTAAATTTCTTTTCCCATTAGAACTCTGTCAATAATAATTACAATAATCAAAATAACTTTAACTTTCTACTTGGCTCAGGAGATAATAATTGTGAGTTGGATTCTGTTATTTTAAATTAAACGTCATGACAGAAGACAACCAAAATGAGTAAATTAATGAATCAACAAACTTACATAATCTAGTTCGAACATGGTAACAACATTACGACACAGCGATGTAAATTTGAAACCAAATGTTACTCTGTCGGTTTTCCCCATAAATACGTTTATTAATCACATGCATCTTTGGGACCTATGCCATATTTGGATATTGTTCATATTATATTGTATTATTATTTTAGAAATATAGTGAGTGTGGCTCTACAAGTTGAAATGTACATTAACTACTTACAAATTGTAAACATTAACCAATTAATTTACATAATGTATGCCGCCAGGTTGAGGATTTTCGTAAATAAAAACGTAGTATACTTATTCAAATCAGATATATTCACATAATTAACGGTCTATTCCAGTCGATAGTCGAGATTAAAGTGAGATTTATCCATTTTTACATTGACTCAAATACCAAACGACTTCCGCCTTATATGTACTATATGGATAGACTATATTACAACAAAACATCTTAATTAGCTCCTAAAATTATATAATGCTAATATTAAATCATTACTCCATTGTATATAACGTAATTTGTTATTACATAACGGATGTGATATTTCATCTGCAATTTTAGAATAGTTCTTTTCATTTGTTAAATTACAAACATGTTGCTTGTAAATCCTTAAATGATATTTAAATAATTTGAATTTATAGTTACATCTGTATTTTGATAACAGGATGTGGTGTTACTTCCATAGATTATTAGCATAATGTGATATTTGACTCATAATTAAATTTAAATAGTGTTTCATAAATCATAAAAAGGATTGAATTATTTTCCATGCATATAAATTTACATATATAATTAAATTTACAAATGAGGTGGCGCAATGCCTTAATCATGACTTTAAATAAAAACATAGTCTAAAATTATCTGAATAATTTAAAAATTATCATAGAAATATGTGAACTAATTTTAAAATAATAACGATTTAAAATAAATCTTATAAATAATAGAGAACATCAATAATTAATTACGTCATATCGATTTCACATCAAATGCTATACTAAAAATGTGGGCGCCTATATATGTAATATATATATAAAAAATAAAAAAAATTGGAGAACAAGATTTTTATTATTATTATTTGTTCAGTCTTATTTAAAATATGAATTTTATGTGTATAGTCAAAATATATATACAGCTGCAATCACCGAATGTCATGATTTAAAAACTACACACAGTATCTAATTCAGTAATTTTAATTAGTTTTGCAATGAATCATTTAAATAGAGTAGTATATATAAAAAGTATCTTTACCCAATTTTGTAGATATATATGAGATATATGATCATTACATTAATAAATTAAAATGAAAATAATCAACTGTAGCTAGTTTAATTAAAAATTGTGTCAACAGTACTAATGTAAAATGTAATGGTGTAAATTGTAATAGTGTATATTGTAATAGCGTATATTGTAATAGTGTATATTGTTATAGTGTAAATTGTAATAGTGTAAATTGTAATAGTGTAAATTGTAATAGTATAGATTGTTATAGTGTAAATTGTTATAGTGTAAATTGTAATAGTATAAATTGTTATAGTGCAAATTGTTATAGTGTAAATTGTTATAATGTAAATTATAATAGTGTAAATTGTAACAGTGATAGTGTAACTAGATACGTGCGCCAGGGGGCAGCACGATGCCGGATGGCTGAATGTCATGATTTAAAAACTTCGACGATTTAAAATAGTTTATTTATTTATTTAATCGTATAACTACAGGTAACATTTAAAATAGTGGCAACACTGGTATCGTGCTCCCCTCCCATTCCGTTCTCGTTCCCACCACTACGAGTTACTGGGGTAGGGGTGGAACGAACCCGAGTACTGTGGATCATTCCTGAAAAGATCGCTTGTTGGCTCCGGACGTGGAGAACTTATTGTGTAGACTGTAGAAGACATATTTCTGTTAAGTAATAATTAATATAAAGTCGTAATAGTTGGTAACATCGTTGTTAAATAAAGTGATAAACGAGAAGAATTAGGTGTTTCTTTATACTTATTTGAAGATTTAGTAGATAATACGGAATAACTCACGTGAAACGTTCAGATAGTTCCAACTATAATTTCAACCACATTCGGTGGTCTTTTTCAAGAAGAGCTCGGGACGCCCGCTTTGACGTTTCGCTTAGCACTGCGGGCGGCAGCTTGTAGCGCGGGTGACGTCAGAACTATTTGACTGATTCACGTGAGTTTTCCCTTATTATTTACTACAATGAGTGAAAACTACGTTAGTTTTTATAATAAAGATGTTTAATGTTTTTTTTTAATATTTTAGCTTATAATTACAGCTACGTAATAGTTAGCTTAAATATTTTTTATCAAAATTCTAACATAACCTTTGTGGAAGAAAAATAAAAGCTTCCCATTTATATTATTCTTTTCGCACCATTTTATTGACTATGTCACTATGGTTTTAATATATTTTTTGTGATGTAAGTGATGACGCGATGTGTTAGCCTTTTATTTATATAGTCTTGACTTTATTATAAGGGGCAGCCGTATGGACATTCAAGTGGATATATTGGTCTGTGGGTGTGATAGCGGTCACAGACTACCCTTTCAGCTACAAAGAAAGGAAAGTGTGAAAAACCCTAAAATCACGTTACGCAATATAATTGATTTTATAAATGTTTGCTTAAAGGAATTTAAATTATTTTCTGTAATACAAAACATTTATAATAAAATTAATTCATTTTGCAATAATTCAATGCATTCCTTCTGTCTATTAGAAGGATATATAAATATTATAAAGGAAACTAAAAATCTAAGAATTAGGTTAACTGACAACTGGTATTGAAAGCAATAGCTTTCAATACGTAAGGAAATATCCAGCCTCGAAAATCTCTGTTTATCTTTCTGATAGTCTTTAATATAACGGAATGGCAAAACAAAGCAGATGTATATCAAATTGCTAGATCAAGGGCCTGTTTCAGAATGTTGGAGTTAGTGCCGGTTATATTACCCATAACATATTTATTAAACAAAACACTATTTTTGCGTTTCGTCATCGATTTAGCCTATCCATCGGTTAAAACTTGAAACGCGCTGCATGTTAACTGTCATTTTTATCATTCAATTATTTTATGTGTTGGTTAGCAACCCGAAACTTTATTAGGACATTCTGAAACGGACCCTAAGAATAGTGTTAAAACTGAGTAGGTATAAACGTCAAATAAGCTAATTATCTTATGACTTCATATTTCATCCCAAAATCAATTAATTGTGAACACAATTCCACGTATCTCATACAGACGGAATAATGAAACGTGTGTACAGTGGAGAGCTAATGCGCTCCCGGTGTACACAAGTCATCGGCACTGACAGACTCATCAATCACACGCTTAAATTCATTATTGTCTAATCCGCACGGGCTTCGTTTGATATGTTTACGAGGGCTGATGGACTGATTGGTCAATCGCGTTTTTGCTTAAAATTTTGTGAGTTTGTCTTGTTTTTTTTCAACGGGGTTAAGGATATTGACGCTGTGGGTGTTATGCTGCTGCTATAGACACGCCACTGTCATTTTTCTTTTTTCAGAAACTAATTATTTCTTAGATATGACACTGAAAATCACTTATGCGCCGTAAAACGGCGCATTTTCAGTTATGCGCCGTTTTATGGTCAAAGAACCACAAGAAAAATTTAAGAAGTTTTTAACATAAAAGAAAAGGTTCTATATACAGGCTTATTGGCTAAGATGTTTTACCTGTAGATGAGTTGTGTGCCCTCCATATTTACTAGACGAATTCAGGGTAATTACCAGATTCACTACCAGTCTTGCACTTCCGATCGTCCGGTGAATACATCGCCGCTAGTCGTGTTTTTTAGGAATAATCTGTGGACAATATGCCTTCCTTGTGTCTTAAGACTCTGCACCAATTATACAAGCACTGTGAGAGATAAGAAAACTGTTTCATTTCACGCGTAATTATTGCTTTTATTGATGAAATGAGACAATGAAACAACTACCCTCCGCGCTAATAAAGTACTGTTTATAAAATAAACACAAAAAAATAAAAAATACCTAGCGCAGAAGTCAACCCTAAGAGGTTAGCATTATTCCAAATTATAGTCTTTCTTAAAATTTTGATGGCAATCAATCATTCTCTGTTTTAGTCACCTTCGGCTATAATTACTGCCATTCTAAGACAACAGCTAGGACCGACAACTTAACGTGCCCTCCGAAGCACGGAAGCACTTAGTAGGAATGCCACTAGAATGGTCACACATCCAAGTCATGACCGCAGCAGACGTTGCTTATTATTGTTAGAGCTGATCGATTAACAGCGGCTAAGCAAACTTTGTTGCAAAATTAGAATTCATTCTACCAAAATAGTGAGTGAATAATTCAGAAAAATCCAAAAAGCTACTTTTTATTTAGATAATTCACGACTTTTCTGCCTGCCAGTCAAGCAAGCTGTTTTTCACTATGAAACTATCAAATCTTTTCAATCTTTAGTTAGGTGCTTGGCGACAGACTTTCGGGTTGGGGATCATTCGCAAAATGCCGTGGATAGTAACAAGTGTTGTTAATGAAAAAACCGGGGTTAATGTGTCACTTTTTTTTCTTAAGTAGAATTTGCCGCTTCTTTGTAGTAACTGCAGTGTCCTGAATTCTAACCAGTAGTAAAAGAACACCACAGATGCATCTAATAATTTATTCACTATGAGTTAGAGCAAGAGTTTTTTACCGACTTCAAAAAAAGGAGTTGTAATTGAGTACTTCCTAGTACTCAATTCAACTGTTTTTTTAATGTTTGTTACCTCAGAGCTTTAAACTGGGTGAACCGATTTTGATGGTTCTTTTTTTATTTAAATTTCATCAAAATTGGTCAAGCCGTGTTTGATTTACATTTCAATAACTGTAAAGTGTTTTCCTATCTTGGTGATATAGTCATTGACAATGAATGACAACCGATCCCGTAAGTAGCAACGGTCACTAAAAAGAGTGAAAAAAAATGTTTAACCAAAAAATGGAACCGATTTCAACACTCAAAAGTGTGAAATAACTTGTCGAAGTCGGTACCATGCGCACAATATTATGATGATAGGTAATTTTGAACTATCATAGTACCAACTTTAATAAGTTATTTCACACTTTTGAGTTTTGGAGTCGGTTCCATTTCTAAGAAAAAAAAAATGTTTTTAAAGGTCATCCGTCTTGTTTTTTTTACCAAATCTTCTCCAAACAAGACTTCATTGATTTTATGCGTGGGTGTGCTAAATCGGGCTCACCAAAAATAAGAAAACCTTTTGTCATTTTAGTGTGTCAAGCTCAATATCTATAAGTCAATGGCTAAAAGGAATTGCGTGTTTTCAATTGATTAGTTGGCATCCATTCCACGAACCTATATAGGAAGACAAAGATTTAAGTGGTGCCAGTTTCGAAATTTGACACGTATATATAGCTATTGGAAGTTTCCTGGGATAAAACTGACACTAACATTTTATGTTTCTGAATTTACCTACGGATGAGGACATACGGACGTAATTTTATATAGTTTTGAGCCGCGTATTTTCGGTTGCGTAATTTCTATTGCATCTGGTTTCATACAAAAGTGCAGTATTGCCACACGACGACTCAAAATGAGTTATCCACGTGTTAGTAACAAAAACGCGACCAAAAAGACAATATTACGCTCGTTTGGCCTCATCCTTAAAATGGATCAAGGGAAAGCAGAAAATGAGTCTTCCTAGAGGTTAAAGACGTTTACCATAATCCGTACGCTTGGCAGACGTCCCACTATAGTAGTAAATAAACATTTGATACTGCAAAACGCAACTGCTACCAATCTTCTGATACAATTATAAATAATACTATAATGCGGGTACAATGATAACATATTAATTAAAAGTTCAAAATATTAACCTTTTCTGGCATGCAATTTCACGCAAAATGTTATGTTCGGGATAATGAGGAAGTAAACATAATTATTATTCAAATTCAAATTTATTAATTTACAGGGACATAGGTTGTTTAGATACATACTCGTAGATCTTAGAATTATTTGAGTAAATTATGTCCACTATATTCTACCCTTAATGGGTGTGCAAAATTCGGTTTACATGTCACTGAAAAATAGGTACATATTATTTAAATACATTGGAAACTAAATACAACTGCAGTCAAGAAACTAAAAATAAGTGGTATATGAGTTCTCATTATTCTATTTACTTATTATAATGGTACAAATAATTATTTAATAAATATATAATAGTTTAGACTGTTTATTGTATTATGAACTTATTTGGATTACATATGTACAATTTTAATAAATTATACATTTTAAGATTGATCACATTAATTGAAGAAATACATCAAGACGCAACAAAAAAACTACACATTTAATAATATTGAACATAATTAAGTAATTTAATAATAATAACAGTAAACATTGGCCGTGATTTAGATGTCATATTATATCTATTAGTTTTGATTATTTATTAATAATTATTACTATCACAAAATATTTCAATATAATTATTGTAATTCAATGTCAACGTTAATATAATATTTAAAAGAACATATAAATTTCAAAATATAAGTCATCCGATTTGAACATTAACAATCAGTCTAATTATATAAGGAACTCTTGCGTGGTGTAGAAACACTTATTTACCAGCCCATTTTGTATTTTTTTAAAAATGATATTTCCATTTAATATTCTAATGTTCAATGGAAGGGCATTAAAAATTCTCACACACATGCTGTAGGTATTTCTAGAACAGAATTCTGTCTTGCTATGTGGAAATAACAGTTTTTCAGGAAATCGAGTGTAGTAATTACTCATCACTCCTTTTTTCACAAAATATGAAAGTTGTTTACAAAATAACGAATTTCATAAATGTATAAAGAAGGCATTGTTAATAGCTTTAATCCTAAAAATAGAGGCTTGCAGGATATCAATGGACCACTATCACAAATGGAACGCACACATTATTTTTATGCTGTGAAGGCACTGTGTATACTTACAGAATTACCCCACAACACCACACCATACCTGAAGTTAGTACGAACGTAGCCGTGGTAGGCTTTTAATGCGGTTTCTTTGCGAAGCGATTTATCATTTTAATTTTTTTTCCACGTGGGCTTTCCAGGATTTACTGTCTGATTTCTAGAATATACTGTGATTCTGTTTTTCACAGCTCCATAAATGAGAAACTGTACATAGCTCTAGTAGTACAAGCTGAAAGGTTAGCCTCTGACCACTACCTCACTTGATGGTAAGTGATGATGTGGTCGAAGTGTTGTTCAGGCTAACGTAGAATTACTGGCTCTCAAAGACTGCCGCCAGAACAAACCAAAGGTGCTTGGCGACAAAATTTCTACTTGAATGTGGTGGCCAGCAAGTCGGGCACTTGCAAAATGTCTACGACCAAGCTGTAACAACTGCTATCCTAAGACAACAACCGTGACTGATGTCTTAACGTGCCCTCCTAAGCACGGAAGCGCTCAGTAGTAATTCCATTAGAGGTCACCTATCCAAGTCATGACCGCAGCAGCCGTTGCTTAGCTGATCGTTTAAGAACGGCTAAGCAAACTTAACTAATAGTGCTTCAATACACCATTTCTTTCACATCTCCCGTGGATACGCAGCTAAGCATTTGTTTGTGTTTCTAATGAACATGTGCTCCGTATTTCTTTATTCATGTTCTTATTAAATAACGGACAAATCCATTACAGTTGCATTGTCACCGTCATGACGTTCTTTGAGACACTGCACTGCACTCATGACTCGGAGACGTTAGTTCAATTGCCCCGCTCATCCAGCAATTTCATATGCTACAGTGCCCTTCACGCATTAATAAAATATAGTGTTTGAACACTACTGTTTAAGACAGTATATCTAGGTGGTACCTACCAAGAAGGACTTAGGCTGAAGAGACCTACCACCCAAATACTACCTCGTGGTAGTAGAAGTGGCAAATTTAACTAATGAATACGTAGAAAGTCCTGCTCACTAAAAATAAATTTACCAAGGCAGCGCTAAAGCAAACATGACAGTAGAATAACATAACGATTTTTTTTCCGAGAACGAATATGTGTTTTATTTCAATTGAAAGAAACTTTTTCGTGACTCAAGTCGAGGTCCGCAACACAGTGATGCCATTGAACGCTTTGTTTTGTAGCGGTACGATTCAGGCGCCTGCAGCAGAAATGGGTAGAAGGCACTTCACGGCTTCTACCGGAGTTGTATTGGCGAAGTTAAGCGTATCCAAGACCATTCTTAAAAAAAATATCATTATTTACTGAATATTTCCCGAAAAAAGTGATAAAGCTGTGTTCCATGCGGGTGAAACTGTGAGAAGAAAATAGTCTTAAGCATAAAAAAGTGGCTATACTTAAAGCTATACTTACCATTAGAGAAAAGAAACTTTGAAGAAAAGTCTCAGTAAGAAGCCCACAACGCTAAGAAAAACAAACATCTTAATGGGCTTCTACGCCAACACTTCACAACAGAGGCAAAATACCTGACAAACAAAATTAATATCATTCTTTCTGCAAGTCCAAAGCATCTGTCGCCCTGGGATGGTTTCATGCATAATGCAAACGGCTGATTGTGGCACATAAGGCCGCGGGTTCTTTGCGAAAACATTCATCCTGTGTTTGCTCGCTCGTGCTATTTTCCTTGGCGTCATATTGCATGAATGCGATCTATTGTCGTTTGCTTGTATTTTTCTACGTTTTCAGCTGTTTTGCAGCAAAAACCAATTTTGCCTTTGATAGTGGTTACAAACAAATTCATACAGTCAATATATTATATACAGATGCACACGTACCTCTTTTCACACACTGACACACTCTAACTTTCACTTTTTTATTTTAAGGGTCCGTTTCAGAATGTCCTAATAAAGTTTCGGGTTGCTAGCCAACACATAACATAACTGAATGATGAAAATGACAGTAAACTTGCAGCGCGTTTCAAGCTTTAACCTATGGATAGGCTAAATCGATGACTGTGAAACACGAAGATAGTGTTTTGTTTTATAAATAAGTTCTGGGTATTATAACCGGAACTTACTCGAACATTCTGAAACAGGCCCTAAGTCTCTCAAATAATACCTATATTACAATAATTTTAACGATCAGAATATTACAATTATACCTTTCGTTGACATTTGTAAATTAAATGATCATAAAAGTAGGTATAAAATACTATATAATCATTCGTATCATTAGACAAAGTTCAAACATAAACATAGTGTTAAAAAAAATAACCAAATCTTGCTATTGCAAAGTACCCTCGTTTTATAATTGCCAAACTATGTGTGTGATAAATAAATACTTATATTTTTTTAAATTATTTTATTGGTCATCCAACAGCCTGTTAACAATTTTAAATAAACATTTTTAGAAACATGGGGCCAATTATAGGACAACATGTATAAAAAATACGTAGGTATACAAATGATTATTATATTATGAAGAACATTCCTAACCTACCATAATTTAGATAGGTACATAATATCTTATGATATAGGTATCTCACCTAATGGTAAGTGGTGATACAGGTAAAGATATTGTTTAGGTTATTCTAGAATGACTGGTTAGCATTAGGTCAGCATATTTTATCTTACATCAAATAAATAACATTCTAATGGTAACAAATATTTTAAAAAGAATCGTGAACATTAAATTAATATTTTAGAAAAACACTTCAATAAATTATAAAGTGACCTATTCCTCCTAGAATAAGTCATTAGAATTCCGTCTAATCGTTCTGTTATGCTGACAAGTCGTCATAAACGCCACGTAGCCAAACCTAAAATATTAATATAATGTTTGCTTAAATATATATATTTTTGACAAATGTGGATCACGGTGTGCCTTTATTTAACAAAATACTAATATATACAACACTACAGCTACTATAATAAAAGCATTTAAACAACCTATAAGTCATAGCAGACTCACAGGCAGTCCAAATGCTACCAGTTACTACTAGTACCACTACACTACCACTTGGCAGCGTGTTTGCCCCGTTTTTGCCCTAGGGTTCCGTACCCAAAGGGCAAAAACGGGACCCTATTACTGAGACTTCGCTGTCAGCCCGTCCGTCTGTCACCAGGCTGTATCTCAAGAACGGTGATAGCTAAACAGTTGACATTTTCACAGATGATGTATTTCTGTTCCCGCTATAACAACAAATATTAAATGTTAGCCAAGTGCGAGCCGCACTCACGCACGTTAACACTAAAAAGGTTAAAATATGAAGTCTAATGTTGTATAGGTAATGGTACGGAAGCCTTCGTGCGCGAGTCCGACTCGCACATGGCCGATTTTGTTTTTTTAATATTTGTTATTATAAAATATGGATTTTGGCAAAATAACGCCTGAATCTAATCTAATTAAATAAAATTCTATTATATACTATTCTATACTATGTAATGTGAATGGAAACTAAAAAAATACCGACGTAACATTATGTCCTTTCGTATTCCAACCACAATGCAAATCCGAGCCGATCTCTAAATGCATCCGTGGCCAATGAGCACACTCTCAGAATACCAACTAGCATCATTTTGTTGTAACAAATAGCTCCCTCACGATACATAAATCATCGCGTATATAACAAAAACTGTGGCAGCTCAGCACGTGACTAATACACTAACATGAAAAACCTTTTACTAAACAACTATTGGCTGTATAAGTTTTCTTATCGGATATGTTTTACGCGCTGCTGCTTTTGGCGATATGCAGACAGAACCGTCTTAAGGACTTGAATAAAAACTACAGAATAAAAAAAAATAAATTAAGAAAACATCAAGTTAATATTTTAATCATACACTAAGGGATGCTTCGTGTAGAAGCGCCACGCGTCGAAGTTTTTTCCGGTTTGGTTGCGTGGCGTTTCTGAAGGTTAGCTTAACAGGAAAATTCGGCGGAATTGTGACTAGATATATTTTCATAATTTTTAAGTGTTTTATGAAAATATTAATTTAATGTTTTCTTTAAATGTTTTTAAAACATTTTTATTATTAAATATGGATTTCCGCGAAGTAACGCCTGAATCTATTCATTATGAAAAATATACAAGTGTGAAATGTGCAGAAAATTCCTGATAAGTGCTAAATATCTTTACTTGAACAGATGTTTAGCAATATATTTTGTATTGATCATTTTCTTTAAGACTAAGTCAATTTTGAAACAAGTTTCCTTAAAAAATATCGATGGAATAAAACTGCAAAATTTACTCCTTATTACACTTGTAACGTTAATATCTCAATTAAAAGTATGTGTAAGTGTGTGTAAAAATATAACAATAAAATAGCAAAACGTAATCAAATGAGACAAGTTCAGTTACATTTTCGATTTAAGTTAATCGTTTTATAATTAATAGTCAGTTTGGGTGGAAAACAAAAGAAAGCTTATGCTTCCTTTATTACGCTTAGCATAAGCTAACAAAAGTATATTTTTTTTTAATCAAGATTAACATATAATTTTCTTACTGCTAAAAACAAAATATTTTTTTTTATATTTTTTATGCTTGATAGGTTAGCCTTTGACCACCATCTCACCTGATGTTAAGGGATGATGTGGTCGAAGATGTTGTACAGGCTAACCTAGAATTACTGGCTCTCCAGGACAGCTGCCGGAACACACCGTTAGGTGTTTGGCGACAGATTTTCAACTTGAGGGTGGTAGCTAGCCAGGCGGGCATTCGCAATGTGCCCTACCACCATGCTGTAACGACTGCCATCCTAATACAACAACCGGGACCGACGGCTTAACGTGACCTCCGAAGCACGGAAGCGCTCAGTAGTAATGTCACCAGTGGTCACCCATCCAACTCCTGACCGCGGCGGACGTTGCTTAACTTTGCTGATCGATTCAGAATGGCAAAGCAAACTTCGCTACGAGCGATTCAAAAAAAAAAAAACAAAATATGTTGCTAAAATCTATTCAAGAAAACTTATATGCTTTCTTTTGTTTGATCGCGATTTCCCATCGTTGATTCCCTTTAACTCCTCCACATTTTAATAGTGATATTTGTGAGTGTGTTAAGGTTGAACGGGCCAGTCACTTCTACCTAATCATCCAGGACTATCATTGCTTTCTTTGAGGTTTATTTGAGAGAATTAGAAATAATTCTGTTTTGGAACGAAGGTGCCATCTATTGAGCTTGAACAACATTTTCGTAAGTGAACTACAGCGCCATCTTCTGAGTTCCTTGAATTACGTCGAGTTTATGGATGTTCCGTTCGAACGAATGTGAACGAACGTTTGACTGAATCAGTAGTTCGGTCTTGTGTATCGTTCACGTACTTCTTACGCTGACTGCCGACCGTGCCGGACGTGTACACTGTTCTTGCTTATTACCAAAATGGCGAAACATGGCGCGCCCGATATTAATACAAATCCATTTTGATCTCCGAAATATAAAAGATAAAAAAATAGACAGAGACTAACTTATAATTCATAAAAATATAAAAGTTCAAATTCCTTTGGACATGTTGATTCTCTTCTATACGGTATTTTATTTTGTTATGGGTTTGCAAAACGTTATTACTTATGAAGTATCTACTTAACAAAAATTTTCAGGTGACATATTGATTCTGCACTTCTGGTACTTGATTGCTTTTACTACTTGAGATATCCTCAATAAATAGGTCCTTGGAGTCAACGCAGATTTTACCAATGGATATACAAGTTATATCGAGTAGACTCTAAGAACTCTTTAGTGGTAATGTCAAGTATGAATCAAGTACGGATCATTGGCAGCTCAGCTGAGCTGAATAAGGCAAATTTTCCAGGAGTCACTCACACTGTCTCTTGAAATCCTGCCTAATGGGGCAATTGAACGACATACTATCGCGTACATTGGATGATGACGAAATGATTATTAGACTGATAATTAGACTAACTGATGTGGATTGCTAAAGGCAATTCTACCCTTAAATGATTCACCGTTGCTACACCAATCACGTCTCGAGTTCAAAAGACTCAGCATAAACCCAGCAGGTAAAAAGTATTCCTAGAAATCTTGTTTCACTATGATTTCATGGATATTATTATACAACCCCAAACTGTCAAAGTTGCGCCAAATGTCGCAATAAGGCAGCAGAGTTCTCAGAGCTAGAAGTTTAGAGCGTAATACAGCGACGTGTTGAACATGTTCTGGTCTGAACGATGTATTCTTGTACACCGTTAGATGCTTGGCGACAGATTTACTAATTGAGTACGTAGTGAAGTTTGCTTAGCCGTTCTTAACTGATCAGCTAAATTAAGCAACGTCCGCCGCGATCAAAGCTAATAAGCGCTTCTATATTTCGTGAGAGCACGTTAAGCCGTCGGTCGCTGTTGTTGTCTTAGGATGGCAGTTGTTACGATATAGTGTTGGGCATTTTGCGAATGCCTGGCTAGCTGTCACCCTCATATAGGATAATCTGTCGCCAAGCACCTTATGGTGTGTTCTGGCGCTGTCCTTGAGAGCAAGTTATTCTAGGTTAGCCTGAACAACATCTTCGACCACATCATCACTAACCATCGGGTGAGATAGTGCTCAATTAGCCAATCAGCTATAAAAAAAAAAACTGAATTACCCCCAATAGTTTGTCCTCCTAAATGACAAAGGTACTTGATCTCTCATCTAATACGATATTCAAAACACGTAGAAAATTTTGTCGTGATATATTCGTATTATGAAATTGAATTGCTTGCCATGATTCCATTAAAAACTAAACCTATACAATAACATCAATTACTGTATTTAAATGTACAACTAAATCAGTGCCTTAATTACATTAGGTTCTTATTCAAATGAAGACTTAAAATTTTGTTGTAAAAGGAATTTTCGACAATTTGATTTATGAATTCATTCAAAGACATATTATGATATAGTTTGATTATACGATATAGTTTGATGAGCTACAAGTTTCAATCTTTGTTTATCCAAAAAAGTTTTTTTTTTATGCCTGATAGATTAGCCTTTGACCACTATCTCACCTGATGGTAAGTGACGATGTGGTTGAAAATGTTGTTCAGGCTAACCTAGAATTACTGGCTCTCAAGGACAGCCGCCGCAACACACCGTTAGGTGCTTGGCGACAGATTTTCTACTTGAGGGTGGTAGCTAGCCAGGCGGCGATTCCCAAAATGCCCTACCACCATGCTATAACGACTGCTATCCTAAGAAATCAACCGGGACCGTTATATTAAAAAAAGATGTCGTATGTGACTTAAAAGGCAAAAAGTGTCATCAGTCTTCTGCGGACGCTGAACACGCACCGCTACTAAAGGAGGGATTGACAACGGACTCAAGGGCACCACTGTGGTACAGACCTCGGCTTGAGTCGTTGCCAAGAGATATTGGGAGGGTCGGAACTAATTCCCCTGGTACAACTACAGATATTTACTCAGTGATTAGTTGGAGAAACACTAATAGGGACTATATTTTTGCGTTGAGCTCGCCGGCTCGGTGTTTGATTGTGTAAATACACTGCCACCGCCACGGCTTTGCTTTTATGATAACCTATGTGTCATGATATGGGAAACCCTTATTAAAATGGTAATATATTTTCTAGCTAATTACACATTTTTCCCAAAATCTGTAGATGCAGCTCAGATATCGTGAAAAATTATGAATAGACTCCTTAAAACGTATCTCAAAAAATCTCCCTGTATGTAGTATTTACATGAGATACATAATAGACTTGTTTAGACTGTATAGCTTGTAATAGGTTGATGAAAGAATGTATTATGGATTCATATTGATTAGCAGAGTATAAGTGCATATAAGTGAATATAAGCTGCGAGTATAAGTCCAACGTACGGGGAAGAACTCTGAATGCTGAATCACAGGTGATGAACCTAGTTCAGCAGCAGATACTCTGACACAAATAAATTATCAAATTTACTAGCTAATTTTTAAGAACGAAACCATGCACACTTTGTTATGAATAGAAATTATTATGATATTAAGGGCCTGTTTCAGAATGTTCGAGTAAGCTCCCGTTATACTACCCAGAACATATTTATTAAACAAAACACTATCTATGCGTTTCACAGTCATCCATTTAGCCTATCTATCGGTTAAAGCTTGAAAGGCGCTGCATGTGAACTGTAATTTTTATCATTCAGTTGTTTTATGTGTTGGTTAGGAATCCGAAACTTTATTAGGACATTCTGAAACGGACCCTAAGTGGAACTAAATGCGTTTTACGGTTGGTCATATCTATGGCACTGTTGGTGGCTCTTGGGAATATACCTCAGGACCTCGCACTATAGCTGTTATGAGTCCCAAGTACCTTATACGAAATCGGATACGATCACCAATTCCTTTTAAAACTGCACAGTTTTAGGTACTTCAAGAACGATCTTATCTTCATTTCATTTCACGATGACATCATTGATGACGCATTAACTGTTTTCGGCTTAGCGATCATCTTATAATACATTAAAGAGACAATATCTAATAATACATAAAAAATAAATAAACTTTATTACTCTATTAAAAAAAATTAAACTTGTGAAACCGTTGCGAAAACAAGTCTATAAATGAAAACTATAGTAAAAGCACAATATAAATTATATTTTATTCTTTTTACACCATCGTTCAAACAAAACACTTTTTTTTTCCTTTGCCGGCGGTATGCCTTTATTGAACAAAATACTTCGAATTATATACAACACTTCAGTTACTACAATTAAAGCACTTAGATCACCTATAAGTCTTAGTTATTGTTTCTTATCTTACTCAAATTAGTTTTTCCCTTATGTTAAATTATAGAAAACAGCCAGTAAGTATCAAAAGAGCTACAAAAACAGCCAGTACCCAGCACTAAAAGAGGTCAGTCGGCAACGATTTGATTACCTTTAAGCTACTTACCTATTATTAATATTTATATTTTAGTACTTAGACAGAATGCTACTATACTACACGAACAAGAAGTGCAGGGTCAAGGAAAATCTATTGGACCGCCGGCACACACGGTTCGATTGGACGGTACAGTTCCTCCGTTTCATTATATATTCGACTTGATTCTACTCCAAAACGGTACAGTTTTAAATATCAAACTGATCCCCGGCACACGGTACGACTGATCGAGATCGTTCGACTGTACAGTCAAACTGCACTTGATTTCATAAGGTGTGTGGTAGGTATAACGCTTACGCTTCACGACCGAATTTAAACACGAAAGTATTATCAAAGAAAGTAATACAATGCAAGTAACTCGTAGGAAACATATGAACGACCTGTAACGTCTTTGATTTTATTTCAATACAAAGTGAATTTGGTTGTAAGCTTTCATTTCAAAACTGTAAGTTTGAGAGACTAGCGAGAGCTAGGAAAAGAAGATTTCATGTAGAAAGTAAATTTTTCCATCTGTTACTCACTCACACATTTATTAACTTATCTTAAATATATAGAAAGATTCACACGTCCACACTTCACAAAAATAAGTAACTGAAAACATTCAACACCATTGCATTCCCGAACCCCAATCATTTCAATAGCTTTTATTGCATTGAAACTTTACCCATACAAACTTTTCCGCTTTATTTAATGGCGTTCTATAAAAACAATAGGCGATCGCGGCAATATTTCAGTGCTTAATTTCCATTGCTCGTTCCCATTGATTTTATAAATTCGCCTCTCCTCTAGAGGATTTAATGAAAAACGTGCGTAGAAAGTTTTCGCTCCATTACTTCGCGGGTTATTAATGACTGGAGTGTTTCAACTCACCTTGTACTGAACATAGAAATATGTAGGGCAGAAGAGAAACTCAGTCAGTTTTATTTTACTACTATTACCTTACCTATTTTTAGGCAACGAAGGGAATATATCACTCTCACAATCTTACACTGGAATCCGCAAGAGGCCTGACAAGCGTAGATTATGGCTGATCCCCCATAGGAGGGGACTTTGTTCGAAGAGCACATCTTCTGGCTGTAGATATAATTTGTAAAAATAGTAGTTGCATACGATTTTCCTAATCTTGATTCTTGCAAAGTGCAGGCGATGCAGTTTATCAATACCATCAGGTTAGGATTTATAAAAACTCGGGCATTGTGTCAAAATGTCATCCGAAGAGAAGGCATCCATTGTTATTTATGATATATTTGGGAAGGACTATCATTGGATTGTGACCTAGCTGATGTTAGCCCCACAGAGATAGCTGACACTAGTGAAAGGGAGACACTATATTATATAAGTAAACACCAAAATTGATTCTCACGCATATAGTTCTTAAGGTAATGGATAGATTCAGGCGTTACTTTGCGGAAATCCATATTTAATAATAACAAATACTTTTAAAAGTATCCTAAAAAATATTAAATAATATTTAAATAAAACACTTAAAAACTGTCTCGATCGTGCGCTCGGTAAGTCTCGATCGTGCGCTCGGTAAGTCAAGACCTCCTGAAGATGCTTCGTTTAGAAGCGAAACTAGTCGGGTATTCCTCCGTTAGGCAGCGTGATGTTTGTGACGTCACGTAGATAACAGGAAAATTAGGCGGAATTGTCACTAGATATATAATTTTATGCTTTTTTAAGTGTTTTATTTAAATATTATTTAATATTTTTAACCGACTTCCAAAAAAGGAGGAGGTTCTCAATTCGTCTGTATTTTTTTTTTTAGGATACTTTTAAAAGTATTTGTTATTATTACATATAGGACTTCATTACACTGCCACATTCTACACAAAAAGTGTTATAGAACCACTGAAAGAATCACGGGCAAAGAACTCGGGGCTATTCGTTTTAAACATCTTTTAACAATGTATCACAAAAATATAGTATGGGTATACAATATATTACTTACAGTGTACTTCAGTAATTTCAAAACATAACACATAAACATAGTGTGTTTCACTTATCACTTCCTACTTATTCTATATCAGCCGGATTGTCCACTGCTGAACACAGCCTCCCTCATAAAAGGGGGATTCGCCATAAGCCCCACGCTTAGCAGGCGTCTTGGGTTCGCAGTTTAAGTTATCAGTTCCTCAGAAGGCATTGCTGCCCATCCTTCGGTATTTTACCTTTAGTTGCCTCTTACGACACGCACAGGTAGCAACGGGGGTGACTTTCTGGCCCGGCACCCTACGGGATCCGACTTATTCACTACGTCACAATTTGACATCCGTTCGATACGAATTCCGAGGCGAGACTGACTGTACAATGTTACTGGCGTTAACAGAACGCCTTCTCGCTATTACTCGTTTGTTAGGGTGTACGTGATTAGACAAAGTCAGTACAAATACTTTTATCTTTATAAATATTCTTTAAAAAAACAGTATTTGCTTATAATTCCTAATACTTGGAAGTGCTTGCTATTGTATGCAGCAATATTAATCTGTGGCAATACTGTCTATACGCTTAAGGCAGCACTGTAGCAAGTTAAATTTTCCGGCGAAAAAACTACCTATACTTATATGAATTCCTAAACAACGTGTCTGCCGGTACTTCTACGTATTTACTATCCCGATTTTGTAAATTTTAAGATCATTCGTCATCATTTTCTCACCCCCATTCCTGTCATGTGGCACAGGTAAAATAGTTGTTCCTCACCACACTAAGCATAATACAAAAAATACCTATATAAATGCATCTCTGTTACATCGGACAACGAAATAAATGGTACAATCTCTGGCTTCGAGCATATGGCTAACCACCTTCCTAATGCACCCTCTATATTATACCCCTCTACAGCAATGCTTTTATTGTTTATGTTCACAAGATTAGATATCTTTCGCGTAGTACGAGCGTTACAGCTAAATAAGTTGTCAAAAGGAAAATTTTGAACATGTTTTTTAGAAAGAAAGTTCGCCTTACTAATATGAATTAATAATATAATTTTCTAGAAAATTTTAATATGCCTGATCCGAAAACAGGAGTCAATGTATATTTATCTCGATAGAAAAAAAACATGAATCAACCATGAATGTTGCTTAATCAATGTAATTTATGTCGTTAATCGTAGCAAATCAAATTTAATTTCTAATTATTATGTAGCAACCACTTGACACAGTTCCTGAAATACTTTTTCCGTTTTTAAAAAGCACATTTTTGTATGAACGAAGTTACGAAAAATCACTCACGTTTTTATGAATACTGTGTAGTTCTGTTTCACTTTCTCGCAAGCGAAACGACGTTCTCCGTCCTACGCCCTCAGTCTGACATTTTTAATGACGACTTCACCTTGAGGCGTATACTGGTGCCTTTTGTGGGTAATTCAAAATTTTAATATATATTTGCATTTTTAGTTAAATCGTTTATCCATTGCACTTGTTCGCGTAAAACGCGAGGATCGGAGAAGAGTCTTATTAATATTTGAATTTTAGTATTAATTGAATTTATGTCCATTTGTTACTGGTGAACATAATTTTTAGTATTTCTGACGGTATAAATAGTGATTTATATAAACTTGAATCACGTGCATTGGCGTCAATACGAGCTATATTATTTTAAAACTGGAGAATGCCGTAATGATATAGAAAGGTCACAAAATCAACTGAGATATAAAACTGTACATATATACATACAAAAAATCACGCCTCTTTCCCGTAGGGGTAGGTAGGGTAGGCATCCTCATTCATACCAGATCGTTCCCTAATCACACTATTACTAATCATGTCACTCCGTCGGAATCCAATAATGCTTCCCAATGCTCTCATTCCCACCGCATTTATTCTACTTTCATGTTTTGTCTGCCATACCTAACTTTCATGCATTACCACATAGTAATTAAACAACTTTAAACGGTTTAAATCGCGTATATTTATCATTATTTTTGTCCTGACGTTTTAAACACTTTGTAGTGATCGTAGTCACGGGGTGACTCACTTGCACTACCATACATTAGTGTCGGAACCAACACTCCTCCATGAACAGCCCGACGAGCCTTCTTAGACACCTTCTGATTGTTCATAAATGCGTACAATGCTCCGTTCACCATGTTACCAGCATTCACTTTCCTTTCTATATCACTTTTACACTCTCCAACTGTTGTAAACATAGATCCCAAGATACAAACCCTTTAATTTATTCCACATTTTCACCTCCAATCACAATATTGCGATCGGTCACTAACATCTCGTTCAAACACCATATTTTTCTTCGTATTTACGTTTATTTTCATTCCTTTAACTTCTAAAGCCTCCTACATAACATTTATCATACATAACCTTTACCGACGACGCAACTTTGTCATCAACTATCACTTGGTCAACAGCGTCGAGAAGACATTTGATGAGTAACTCGTTCATTAATATATTACACTCATCCTAGCCTAACACCTTTTTCGATGTAAAATAAAAACTATAGTTATTTATATATAGATATACTCGTATTAATGGTAATATTTTGAAATTTATTGACCGAGTGAGCACGAAGCGTTTTTGTTTCAGCTTACACAGGAATGCTTTCCTACGTACGATTGTTCTCCTCTACAGGTCGCGTTCCTCAATCGATTCACGTGAAATTTTTTGAGCATATATTACCTAGTGATTTTTGGCGACCTATACCATAGAAGACGTATACCAATAACCAATACTATTAGCTATACTTACTATGCCCATTACCAACCAATTCTTATAAAGCTTTTGTTAGCTACTTTATTCTATTTAAAGCGCTAGGTACTGAATATAGTGAGACATACTCTAATCAATACGAATAGGTAAACATATAAATATCATACGCTCCTTGGAGCGGGGAGGGTTGCGACGGAGGAGCGCGGTGTGCACTTATATCAATGAAGAAAATCAAATTACCTGTCACATCACATCTTGAAGCAGTGATAGCTCAATGGCTTTGGCTATGGACTGCCGCGCAGCAGGTCCATGGTTCGAATCCCGCCGCGGGCTTTAGCTTCACCGCATGGTGGAAGGGCATTTTTGTTAATGCCCGCCTGGCTAGCGACCACCCTCAAGTTGAAAATCTGTCGCCAAGCACCTAACGGTGTGTTCCGGCAGCTGTCCTTGAGAGCCAGTCATTCTAGGTTAAGCCTGTTACCACCACATCATCACTTACCATCATGTCAGATTGTGGTCAAAGGCTTACCTATCAACAATAAAAAAAAACAAATTAATTTCATCAGTTTTCGGAATATAACTATTATTATATGTTCTAGGATATAACTATGATTTTTGATTTAGCGACCCATTCCCTCATCAACGTGCGCAGTGACATTTTATTCAATTGTAAGATTTACAGCTCTGAGACCCACTAGTCGAGTACTTTTTTAATAAGTTATGTGTGATATACTTATTTCTATATGTACGTGTGTGTGTGAGGTGTGTGGTGCCGTTCTTCAGTGGTTGGTTATTCATGAATATTGAGTATAGGTAATAATATGAACTTTTGTTTTTGCCGCAATTATGTTCAGTGTAGAATTTTATTAAAAAAACGTAATCTTTAACCTCTGTTTAAATTAATAATTGATATAAATAATAATACTCAGTGGTCACTTTTCGGTAATCCATATTTAATAATAAAATATTTTGAGTTATCTTTCAACTAATATTTTTGCAAAATACCTACTTAAAAAAATATATAAATTTATCATAAAATCCACCAAGCCAAACCAGAAAAAAAAAATTTTTTTCTGGTTTGGCGACGCATTTCTACACGAATCGTTCTCAGGAGGAGTGCACAGACACAGAGAGAGAGTAAAGTCAAGACCTGCTGAGGATGTTTAGAGCACAATCGAAACGCATCGAAAATCCTTTGATTTGGCTACGTGGCATTTATGACGACATAACAGGAAAATTAGGCAAAAAGGTCAATAGATATATTTTTGAACTATATTTCTAAAATATTAATTTAATATTTATTCATATTTTCTAAATATTTGTACTTATCTGTTTATGTCCTTCACTTTACATACCTTTGATGAATAGTCCTATTCATCTGGACGGATTTAAACTTTACGCACAATCTTCATCAGTATATCGCAACTTTGAACCTTATCGCTACATGAACATCTTCAATTTCAATGCAAGAAGACAGGAATCATCAACTTAAATGATAACGACAAGGTTCTGTAAAGATACCTATTTATAATCTCTGGTGATAATTCAAAAGCAGCCGTGAAGTGTTTGTTGAGTTTGAGGAACTTCGAAAGCTCTTGATAAGTTGGAAATACTTATGTATATGTATTTAAATTTCAAGACATTTAATATTGAATTTTTAATCCTTCTATTTCTTTATTTTACCGTTATTGAGTGACCGTTTAATATTAAAATTCTACCCTTGTTTATAAGCAGTTTATACAATACCGCTATGATCGCGTAAATGATGTCGAATGAATAACATGCGTCAACAAAATGATGTTTTGAAAATACATACTTAATAATCATTTAAAGCCAGACAGATGGTAGATAATTTAAAAATTTCACTGCGTAGGTTGCATGTAGCCAAGTTCCTTGGCCGAGGCTCAAAAGCTAAACACAGCGTGTGATCACAATCACCGGTTTCAAATTTCTTTGCGGTTTTGGCACACAGATAAACCTAACAGAGATATTCGATGAAATATTTTAAATTTACTTTTCAGCTATTTAATATACATGCATAACATCACGCTTGTTTCCCGTATGTGTAGGTGAGACCACAGATTTCCACTTGCTACGATCCTTTCACACATAAGCGTAGTTTAAGGTACTGACCTTGCCTTCTTTCAGAAAGTCTTCAATTTGATTTGGGATCGTTCGCCTAGGTCTTCCCCTTCCAACACTACCGTTCACTTGTCTCATGTATACCTGTTTAGTCAATCTCATTTCATTCATTCTCTCTACATGTCCAAACCATCTTAACATACCTTTCTCGATTTTTGTCACTACATCCTCAGCAACACCACATCGTTCCCTTATCACACTATTCCTTATCCTGTTACTCCGTTTGACTCCAATCATGCGTCTTAATGCTCTCGTCTCCACTGCATTTATTCTACTTTTATACATTTCTGCCATACGCAACTTTCACTACTATACATTAGTTTCGTAACCAACAACTATTTAATATATCCAGCTAAATAAGACAAGAAGTTAAAGCGAGATTACCAGAGGTTTGAGTACTTTAATAATATTAACTTGAAGGAACTATATAATTTTGTTAAATATATAAAGCGTTTCTTACTACTACTTACAAGATAAGATGCGCTAAGGATTCAAGCTTTTCCAAGACGAAGATATCTTTGACATTTATTTTCAACTTCTGAAAGACAAAAACGCAGGCCAGATATACAGCATTATATCTGGGATTAGTTAGTAGTACTTACTCTTATATTATAATTTGCAATTTTTTTTATGTTTTTGTGACGGAACAAGCTCGAGGCCCATCTGATGTTAAGCGGACTAACCTCTGCCTATATATAACAAATTCATTTCGTCAAAAGTCACGAATTGCACTGCGCCCTTCACCTTGAGACATACTTGTTAAGTCTCTTGTGCCAATGTGCAATTTCACTGGCTCTCACGGACTGCTGCCGGAAAACACGTGCTTGGTGACAGATTTTCTACTTGAGCGTAGTCGCTAGCCAGGAGGGAATTTTCAAAATGCCCTTCCACCATGCGGCGAAGCTCAAGCCCGCAGCGGGTTTCAAACCATGGACCTGCTGCGCGGCAGTCCATAGCCAATGTCACATAGCATAACTGCTTCAAAAGCTTTGCTAGTTGAAAATTTATATTTGATACAGCCAATCTGTTTTATTTACGGATATTTATTTTCAGGAACTACCATTATATATTTTATTTATTTTTCATGTATTATTGGTAAAACGTTTTAAGCCTATATTTTCTAATATAAAAAATCCAATATTTCAAATATTCACAAACTTTCGATTGAAGAGGGGGAGGCCATAAAGACATCAAATTTTCCGTGGCATCATTTTTTTTTCGCAAAGCGTTACCTCCTTTTTATCTACAAAAATAAATAAATTATATTTCAAACATGAAGTGGGTAAATTAATATACCAAAAAGATAAACATTTGAGAATCCAGGATTGTGGGATGTGTGTCCAGGTTTGTGGGAGATGACTAAAGGTAAAATACCGGAAGGTGGGCAGCAGCACCTTCTGAGGAACTGCAATCTTAAACTGCGACCCGTAAGACGTCTGCCAAGCGTGGGGATTACGGCAATATGCGAGGCTGTGTTCAGCAGTGGACAATCCAACTGATACAGTACCTACAGTACAGATAATGTAAAGCATTAATTTGCCTTACGACATAATACCAATACACACACGACATAATGCATTCTAGGTTAAGCCTGTTAACACCTTCGACCACATCATCACTTACCATCACGTGACATTGTGGTCAAAGGCTTACCTATCAACAAAAAAAATAAAAAATAATAATAATAATTACGGCGTCATTTTGTGTGCTATTTTGAATCCAGTACGAAACGTAAGTTAAAGAGAGATAGAAGAGCAGATAACATGTTTTGCAATACACACCTTTATTACTTTTCGGATGAAGGTGAAATATATCATGTATTCTATTTTCCATACGTTTTCAATGTTTAATTCTAAAATATTCACCTAAGGGGTACCACTCCCAATACATTGGGAAATTAAAGACTTCAAACCACATTGCATCGTTGCGTTTCACACATCGAAAATTACATTTCTGCGCACTACAACAAAATCACACGTGGTTAGTACAAAAATGTTACACCCGCCAGCAAATAACTTCAAATTACAGTAGATTTTTGATAAGGGAAAAGCGAGAATGGCATTCGCCCCGTGGTATTCCTAACTTTATATATTCATACTAGTGGCCCGCCCCGGCTTTGCACGGGTAATTACTACTTTAAATTGTAATGTAAGCTATCCTATCTTTCAATTTAGATCAAACTTCACACGGTGTGCAAATAAAATTTGAAATTGGTTCAGTACTTTAGGAGTCCATCGCGGACAAACACGTAATTTTTATTAAAGATAATGATTATGTGTGATCAGGATCCTCATTCAATTCATTTCTTCTTTTAATGAGTTTTTTTGACAGAGTTTTACATTTAGTTTTAATCTTGAATGCAAACCCGACATATTACATAATAATTGAAGAAGTAATAAAAATTAACACATGATTTTGCTCTCGTACTTTCAAAAAACACAAATCTTTTTTTTTTATGCCTGATAGTTTATTCTTTGACCACTATCTCACTTGATGGTAAGTGATGATGTGGTCGAATATGTTGTTCAGGCTAACCTAGAAATACTGGCTCTCAAGGACAGCTGCCGGAACACACCGTTTGGTGCTTGCCGACAGATTTTCAACTTGAGGGTGGTAGCTAGCCAGGCGGGCATTCGCAAAGTGCCCTACCACCATGGTAAAATCACACTCACAATGACCACAATGGGGAGTCCAAGCTTGCATACGAAAATAGATCTATTCTATTTACATATTATATTTCAAAACTATTTTAGGAAACCATTAAATGAATACTTTTGAAATAGTTATTCAAGCGGTCGAAGTTTGCTTATAGCTGTTCTCAACCGATCAGCAAAGCTAAGTAACGTCCGCCGCGGTTGACCGCGGTCACCCATCCAACTCTCATGTGTTAGATGGGTGACCGCTAATGACATTACTACTGAGCACTTCCGTGCTTCGGAGGACACGTTAAGCCTTCGGTCCCGGTTGTTGTCTTAGGATAACAGTCGTAATAGCATGGTGGTAGGGCATTTTGCGAATGCCCGCAAGTAGAAAATGTGTCACCAAGCACCTAACGGTGTGTTCCGGCAGCTGTACTTGAGAGCCAGTAATTCTAGGTTCGCTTGAATTACATCTTCGACCACATCATTACTTACCATCAGGTGAGATAGTGGTCAAAGACCAACCAATAAAGCATTAAAAGAAACACTTATACCTACATATAAAAATATTTCTATATTAATTTGCTTGTAAAACTGACGTGACGTCATTAACGCCACGTGGTTTTTCTTAAATGTTAATAATGTTTTCTCGATATAGTTTTTATGTATGTGTTATCATTAAATATGGATTTACGCAAACTATAATAACACAAGAATCTATTAATTGAAATCAATTTTACCTATGGTTTAAGTTGATTGTTGGATTTGACCTGATGGTAAGTGATGATGTGGTCGAAGATGTTGTCCAAGCTAACCTAGAGTTACTGGCTCTCAAGTACAGCTGCCGGAACACACTGTTAGGTGCTTGGCGATAGATTTCTACTTGAGGGTGGTAGGTAGCCAGGCGGGCAATCGCAAAATGCCCTACCACCATGCTATAACGACTGCCATCCTAAGACAACAACCAAGACCGACGGCTTAACGTGCCTTCTAAAGCACGGAAGCGCTCAGTAGTGTTGTCTTAGGTTTTCGCGATTGTTACACATAGTAATTAAACAACTTTAAACGGTTTAAATCGCGTATATTTGTCTATTCTGGGAAAATAAGTTCTACATACAGATTGATGGTGTAGCTATGGGCTCTCCAGTCTCCCCCGTTGTTGCCGATATTTTCATGGAGGACTTCGAGGAGAGAGCTCTTTCCACAGCTGTGGCTGTGCCAAAGATCTATAAACGGTACGTAGATGATACTTTTACCATCCTCCCCAGTAATCAAGTTTCTGCATTTCTTAACCATCTAAACTCCTTACATAACAAAATTCAATTTACAATGGAGCCTGAGGTCAATAAACGCTTAGCTTTTCTTGATGTTTTAGTCATCAGGAATCCTGACAACTCCCTAAGTCATACAGTGTATAGGAAACCCACCCATACAGATAAATATCTCAATGGTAACTCCCATCACCATCCATGTCAGTTGGCTACCGTAGGCAAATCTTTGTTACAGAGAGCACATGGCATCTGCGACACTGACCATCTCAAGGAGGAGCTTCAGTATGTAAAACAAGTACTGCGAAGCAATAATCACAAGCTCCCACGAACGCGTCACAGAAGCCGGCCCAAGCCTTCCACAGTTGAGCGACAACCTGCCATCTTACCTTACATCAAGGGAGTCACAGACAAAATTGGTAATATCTTAAGACGAGCTTCAATAAAAACTTACTTCAAGCCGCACAAGAAGATCAACCAATTTTTAAGACCTGTTAAGTGCAATATCCCCCTACAAGATGCAGGTGTTTACAAACTTGATTGTGAATGTGGGCTGTCATACATTGGGCAAACAAAGAGGAGTGTTGGTATCCGGGTAAAAGAACACATTGCTGACATGAAGAACAGACGCTCGACCAAGTCTGCGGTTTGTGAACATGCCCAGGACAAACCCAACCACTACATTCGGTTCGACAACCCACAAATCCTTGCCAGAGAGACCCGGTTTATGCCAAGAATGTTACGCGAGGCTATTGAAATCAAAAAGTACCCAAATTTCAATAGAGATGATGGTTGGCAAGTACCACCTGCTTGGGATCCTGTTATTAAATTAAGTAAATCTCATGGCCGACACAAATCTGCAAGACCTCTGGACACTGTGAGCGAATACTGCGTGAATAGGGAACGTTATGATTAATATAAAAATTTCTGACGGTAGACCAAATAATTTTCTTAATAACTCATGTGACAAATAAAATCAATTAGTCACCCCGTGACCACGATCACTGCAAAGTGTTTGAAACGTCGGGACAAAAATAATGACAAATATACGCGATTTAAACCGTTTAAAGTTGTTTAATTACTAAGCGCTCAGTAGTAATGTCACCAGCGGTCAACCATCCAAGTCATGACCGCGGCGAACGTTGCTTAACTTTGGTGATCGTTTCATAAGCAAACTTCGCTACGAGCGCTTCGAAGTAAAACTCGTAATATTGTCACATCATTAACACTGGCAAATTTATACTTCAATTGTACCTGAACGTATCGATATCTCTCAGTCGCATTTTTTCTATTCATACCTTTTAAATATCATATTTTCTTTCTTCATAGATAAAAACATTGTAATAACCAAAACTCTCAACACGTACGTAACATCAAAGATAGCAAATTTTATTTCCCTACAAACCCATAAAGACTCAAAGGCTATCTTTCATTCCAAGAGGGTGAGTGACCAAGCGAAAGCTTTGACGGGTTGTTTATTGCAAATTTCAAATTTAAATCCGCTGCACAACGAGCTGTGTCTGCCATACGTCTGGTGAGAACCACTTTTACTGCACCGACTCTGTTTTTGGAGCCAACGTCCAATATCGACCAGGGACGCAATTCTGCAATTAGAGTATCATACATGGTACATGCAGTGGAATCAAGTTTAAATTTTTCCTATAATGTACGTACACCCATCATGCTCAAACTGGTTTTGGAGCAGTTTGTAGTTATGTCCAGACGATCCTATTATTAAAGCATAATTTTATTGTGATGCTGATTGCTCCAACAGAACACGGTCCACTTGGGTGTAATGCTTATAAAACAGGTGCAAGCGGGCATCCGTAAGGAGTGTATGCTCAAAAAGCGTATTCTTTGCTCTGAAAGCAGCCGTAGCGTCAAATAAATAGAACCTAACAAATTTTTTGAATATAAGTTACAATAAATATAATCAAATTTTGTTCACTGGTGCTTTATATAAATAAGCTAAATCGTAAAATCTAACAACCGATATATTATATAGAAAGCGTGCTATTTCAAAAGATAGCCAAAAATATAAAACCTCAACAAAATACTTTTGTTTCCTTGAAAATTAATTTTGTGCTGCCATAATACCGCGTATGATTGTGTTATAATAGTAGGAGCATTATTTAAATACTTTTCAGATAGCAAACAATTGAGTTGTTAATGGCTTTATTACTGTTAAAAATATGTTATCGACAGTATGCTCACGTACGTAGTCATTTGTCAAATAACTATCAAACAGTTCAAACCATTGGAAAAGCATTATGAATGTCAAAAGAACGGAATTGTATCCTTGTATTTTTGCATAGGTATATGTTATCAACAATCTGTAAATACGGTATTCTATGGAATGCCTAAAATGTTCGGGCATTGTATGAAATATCCGATTTGATTCTTACTTTACACAATGTCGATACAATATCGATACCTCTTGACATCGATACCTTGAATAGTTAAGTGTTAATTTGTCGTTGATTCTCAACTGGTTCTTATGTCTAATCTAATGCTCAGTGAGCAGCCAAGAAGACAAATATAAGGCGGTATTTCATATTATTATCACAATAAGTGCTGATTCTAGGTATACCAAAGAGAATATACTCAATAATATACTCTTACTTTGCCGGCAACATATGTTGTACATTCTAGTCACACATCTTCAAGTTTATGGTATAACAAAGTTGGGATTTTAAACACGTTCTAAGTAAATGTTGAAGCTAGAATAAAGATGCGTTCTGAAATATTGGAACCAGACAGACAACCCTAGGTACAATTATTCCATATTATGTGAGTAGAAGTGAATTCGGGGCAATATAAACCAAACACCCGTGAAGTCCCGAGCTAAAATTGCGTCCCCATATCCAACCATGGAAGTCTTAATGGCATTTTCCATACAAACGTAATTTCGTTATATTTTGAATACCGTGTTCAAATTTGTAGAAATTTGGCATGCATTTTCTTGAGTCTAAAATGCATGCTTCTGATTAGTCAATTTTTAGTAAAAATGAATATTTTCAAAATTATTTGAATGAGTAAATCTTTTTGTATTGGAATGCTTATATTCACATTTAGAGATATATATTTTATATTATTAAACTGAAAACTGGCAAACCACGAGCATATATTTTAAGCTCAAAAACGTGCGTGTAACATTATAAGGAGATTTGAACACTGGATATACGTTAAGCCGTCGGTCTCGGTTGTTGTCTTAGGATGGCAGTCGTTATAGCATGATGGTAGGGCATTTTGCGCGTAATGCCCACTTGGCTAGCCACCACCCTCAAGTAGAAAATCTGTCGCCAAGCACCTAACAGTGTTTTCTGACAGCTGTCCTTGAGAGCCAGTAATTCTAGGTTAGACTGAACAACATCTTCGACTGCATCATCACTTACCATCAGGTGAGATAGTGGACAAAGGCTAACCTATCGGGCATAAAATAAATATATATGCGAAATATGACAAAACTACGTTTATATGGAGAGCGCTAGGAAAACGCTAGATTTAAAGCAAGTAATCCATGAAATTCTCGTGAGTTTCACACATATTTAAATATTATAAATAAAACCGGCAAATAAGGGAGCTCGCAGACGCAGCTGTGCACTCGCCCTGATGATGAGCATCTGATATGCTCGAAACCCGGGTCGACGTATTCGATTCCCAACGTGAGTGTTTTTTGCCGGTTTTATTTATAATATTTAAATAAGCAATCCATGCCCTGTTTTTTTCAGTTTTTGCTTGAAAAATCACAGTGATAAATGGCAGTTCTTTAGAAGGTGCTGCTGCGTACCGTCTCATATCCCCTTAGTCCCTTCTTTGTCTCTCATGACTCCAAAGGAACATATGGGTTATGCACATCACACCCTCATATCACATACTTAAAAATACATATCCATTGAAATCAGCGTGCACTTTCTCAAGATTCATATAAAGAGCAGCACGTTTTAAATTTGTCTACTCAATTATTTTCCATAATATTGGATATAATAATAATAATTTCGAAAAACGGAAAAGACTTCCCACACTGAAAAGTATAAATTATGGGGTCCTTGAAATATTGTTTGGTGCCCTAACGTATTACCCATTTTTTTAGAAACTTAAAAAAATATTTGATCTTGAGATTAAAAATGTTCAGGAAAATAGGCATAACTCATAAAGCCTAAATGGAGATTATGTCGAAACCCAATACCAATATTTCTTCAAAAATCTTTTAAAAAAGTCGCAGATTTATTGACTCCCACCCTCGTAAATAATTAATATGTAAGCATATTGCCCGTCTAGCTGACAATGTACAAATGAAATGCCAAAACTTCGAAAAGCGGTCGAATAAAGTTCATCCTTGTTTTAACCAAACACCAGATGCAGTCCAGTTATAATAATTGTTGGAATTTGACGTTGTAAGCAAGCACGTTGGTATTTGTTTTGCTTAGCAGAATTTATTTTGTTTGCATTTACATTTCACTAAACAATTAGGTTTGTTTGTTTTACTAAGTATGCTTTAATGGTGATATCATAGTGGATTGGTTTATGAATAATTTAGTGCAGATTTGAATTCAAAATTAAATAAATTGTTTTCAAAGCACTTTCCATTATATTATCGACATATTTTTAATACCTAGTGCTCAAACTTGGTGAACTTTTGCATGCCTGTGATTAATGCCTCTGATTTGCCAGTTTGTCGTCTAAATTATTAGAAAAAATCGTTTTGTATAGATATGTATAGACATTTATTTCGATAATAGTTTTATCGCCACTGTGCTGTATTCATTCATGACAAAATTATTTGCTATTTTGGGCAATTACAGGCAGAACACAGGTTTGATTCGGGTGTACAGATGTTTTAATAATTTAGCTTTTTATCTTTATTATAATGTAATAGCATTAACAATTAAATCTTAATATTACCTGTAATGTTCCTTAATATTATTTAGTAGTCGTTCATTAACTTAGATCTTTTTGTCAATTTAGTTGCTATATGTAGAATTTTTTAACTAGCCCTCATATATTTATTTGTTACGTTTGTTATTCCTAGATAGCTGTTAATTTCCCTAAGATTGTTTAATAAATAAATCATTATTTTCACACATAAAGATAAAATAAATATTAAAACGAAAAACAATCAAACCAAAATTATCAGACGCGAAGATAATTATGCATGTTAAATTTCAACAATTTTGATCACTATTAAAATATGAGGAAACTTCGTTTCATGGAAAGAGATGCGAAGACACTTACCTTAATGCATGTTTACATGCAATACTTGGTAGGAATAATCAATATTATAAAAATATATTTATTTTTAATTCGACTCCAATACAAATATCAACCGATATTGGTGTATATGTTAACGGAAAAGTGTGTAATCCGTCATTGTGTACATTACCTAGGCAATGTGTACAATTCCTAAAATAGATAGGAAATGTATGATATATTTTGTAATAAAATTATATTATTACGGTAAGATTACGTTGAGATCATTGGACTAGCGCTTTCATTGGACCACATAGGTATCTCGGGAACGGTTAACACTAAAAATCGTTTGTACTTGTTAAATGACCCCTCTCCCGGCCCCTCTACTGCCAGTGTTGCCAAACTTTTCATTGAGGAGAGATGCATGTTGCTATGTTTATCAGTCTCCCGATGTAAAATTGCGTGACATATTGTGTAAGTAGAATTATGTCCAACTTTTTAACATTTTTCTTTTTGAGAACATTGACACATTTTATGGCGTTGGCAAATATCAAATAATGTGTAACAAAATATTTCAATCAAATTTATTATAATTATTATAGTAATATAGTAGACTATTGCCATCAATGGACCAGGAAGAGGTGCTAGGATTGAACCAGTCCTATGATGGCGACTTTTTAAATTGTTGGTCTTAGTAAGTATGTACATTTTTGTTTTGGCATGGCAGAAAGTGTGGAATATTATACAAGGAATGAATCGAGCGTGATATTGGCGTTAAATTCTTCACGCGAGAAACAGGTTGGAATTAATGAGGCAGCCGAATATAATATATGGTGTACCTAAAGGAAAACTTAAACGAATATTTGTTGACACAAATGAAAAAGGCGTAAAGAAAATTATAGTTGGTTCAACAGGTGATTTGAATCCAGAATTATAAGAAAATTTAGTACAACATATTTTAGAAATAGAACGTTGTTTATGGCATAACACCAAAAGACGTAAGAAGCTTGGCTTTCTCACAGGCACTTTGAATGAACCGGTAAGCCTTAATGACCTAAGTCCAATTATAGCAACTCAGAGGTCCAATCATAGTAACAGTGGTCCAGCGAAAGCAACCATTGTAAAATGTGTTTTTTATATTTCATCCCAATATACTTGACGCAAAAAATCTGAAATTATAGCTGCTAGTACTTGACTAAGAGACCTATTCATTAAACTTAAAATTTAATTTTTAAACGTTACAGCTTGAATTTTATGTCGTTTCAAACTTAAGTGGTCTAATAGTAGCAACCTTACCCTTACTACAATTCTTCTGTTGTGGTCACAAGTAACCTAAATATGATATTCATAGTTGAACTACTGAGGATAAGTTTTTTTTTTGTTTTGTTATCTATACGACCAATGATTTTATGTTTTTTAGATTTTCAAAAGTTTTCATTAGAAATATTGTGAATATAATTTGTGACTATATAATAATGTTTACAAGCATTTTCACGTGGTAAGCGAATATTACATTTACAAATTATTACAGTACAATATTCTTGTCCCGAGCGGTAATTGAGCCCGCGTACCTTGTATTCGTCATGTGCAGTGACCTCTTGGCTATCAGAACATGTTAGTATGAGCCGAATGTTGTGCACCAATCATATTATTTTAACCGTCCTACGAGTAGGCACGTTGCGCTTGTTCCGATAGCCTAGAGATCAGGATACTTAGGGAATCCGGGAACGTGTGTTCGTTTCCTTCTCGGGACAATAATATTGTGCTATAATAATTTGTAAATGTATTACTAATTCAACGGTTGAAAGTTGAACTAGTGAAAAATTAAGCGCTCGCAGTGAAGTTGGCTTAGCTGTTCTTAATCGATCAGCTAAGTTAAGCAACGTCCGCTGCGGTCAAGAGTTGGATGGGTGACCACTAGTGGCATTACTACTGAGCGCTTCCGTGCCTCGAAGGGCACGTTGAGCCGTCGGTCCCGTTTGTTGTGTTACGATAGCAGTCGTAACAGCATGGTGGTAAGACATTTGGTGAATGCCTGGTTAGCTACCACCCTCTGTCGCCAAGCCCCTATATATCCTGGCAGCTGTCCTTGAGAGCCAGTAATTCTAGGCTAGCCTAACCAACATCTTCGACCACATCATCACTTACCATCAGGTAAGATAGTGGTCAAAGGCTCGTAAATTGCTATAATTTACCCTCATATTTTGAAATACATATGAATTGTTTTATACGGTATTTGGGACCCAGGGAAGAAAGTTGTTTTCTTTGTATGTTGAGATTTTGTTACGATTTCTCTTTCTTCAGAGTGGAATTGCAAGTCTCCCTTAATCACCTAGGAAATGAATCAAAACTTTTCGTTAGCCGTTATAACAATCTTGTTAAATAAAAGTGTGTCTTATGATCGAGCTTGCGAATTCGCACACCTGTTGCACATATTATATCTAATACCGCATCTATGTCACATGCTCGATGTTTATAGGTAGATCAACCTATAAACATCCAGTTATTGGTTTAAATCGCGTATATTTTTCATTATTTTATCCCGACGTTTCAAACACTTTGCAGTGATCGTGGTCACGGGGTGAGGGATAAAATAATGAAAAATATATACGATTTAAACCGTTTAAAGTTGTTTAATTACTATGTGTAACAATCGCGAAAACCTAAGACAACATTATCCAGTTATTGGTTCACAGCTAGCTCGTGTTTTTGGTCGTGGAGCGAAGAATTAAAGTTTAGTTTTTTTTGGTCTAAAAGTATTGTGGGAGACGCACTAACTCCGTGCAGGAGAAACTAAAAATCGTGAAACTGGGCAATATCAATATACTCGGCTTATTATTTCCCGTAATAGCAAATAGTGCGCCAAAATGTATGAAAAGCAGGCGCCATTTTTTTTTTTGAAATACTTTCTATATATGTATCGGTCTAGTTGCAGGAAGTGTTTGAATCGTTCAAATCCAACCAAATGCCAAAGAAAAAACATAAGCTTATTAGTCTAGCTTAGCCCCTTTGAGGCCAAGGCCACTGCTAGCCTCATTTAGTATTATACAACGTGAAAGGAAGCGAATACTATAATCGTGTACAATGGTTGTCAAAACAGGTTAGGCCGGTAGTTCAGTAGCTAGCTTAGCTACAAGTGCAATAAAACTTATTTTAGATATATGAAGACACGGGTGTTTGAGCGTGAACTTACTATGAGTCGATATCACTATAGCCATTCTGAAGAAGGCATCCGGTAGAATCCGAGACATTGTCGATAGATATCGACTCATAGAAAGTTCACGCTCAAACACCCGTGTCTTCATATAAAATATATAAACATGAGCGTAAGTTTTTATAATGTGATGCAATAAAACTGTTTAAATTTAGAATATTCCACTATAGAAGCAAGCTTTCACCTTCAACTAAGTTAAAATAGTCCAAGCGAATACTGTTTTAATTGTACGTTAATAATAGTAATATCAATGGTATGTGGGTAATATTCAATGCGTTTTGTACGGCGTCGCGTCTTGGCCAAGACCATAGCCCGAGCTCCCGGGTTTACTGAAAAACAGCGATATGTTAACATCATACTTGTGATATTAACATAACAAAAACTGAGTTAACCCCTATTTTTTATTTTTTTTATTGCCTATTACATGCATTTTTGTCACAAGTCACGAATTGCATTGAGCCCGTCACATTGCGACATAGTTGTTGAGTCTCATGTGCCTGTAATTTTACTTGTTCTCAAGGACTGCTGCCGGAACACACCGATAGGTGCTTGGCGACAGATTTTCCACTTGAGGGTGGTCGCTAGCCAGGCGGGTATTCGCAAAAAGCCCTTCCACCATGCGGTGAAGCTCAAGCTCGCGGCGGGATTCGAATCATGGACCTGCTGCGTGGTAGTCCATAGCTAATGCCACTGAGCCATCACTGCTTCAAAAGTCTTGTGATTAAACAGCAGAATGGTGATGTTTACTAGTATGATAATGTTAAAATTGTTTAGTGTTAAATGTTTAAGATACCTACTTATGTATAATGTGAAACATTACCAATTTACTTATGGCAATAAAAAATATTCTATTCTATAATCATCTAAATAATTATTGAAATATGTGCACAATATCCTACAGTTTTAATAAAGTATTTTACGTTTGAAGTCCATAATTTCTCAGCTAAGTACTATATGCAAGTACATAAAGCACACGCAACTAAACTTAAGTTTATCGAAGTCCGTAGCATAAAATAGACTTCTATTTGCGAGCCTACATTCTTTGCACCTGGCTTTTCTCTAACTTTCCAAGACAGGTGAACTTTTGATACACGGGAATGCTTTTACACTGCATCACTGACTTTCAGACGGTGGTATAACAATTAATGGATGAGTATCAAGTTTTAGCAAGTTAGGAAAGTTTTAGTGTCAAAGTGAACTGGTACGGGTTTATAGACATCACAGATCTTGAGACTTGTGATTTCCACGTGAGTGGAGATTCTTGTTCAGTGTAATTTGTAATGATTTATACTAAAGCTGGCCATCGTATTACGCCAATCAAAACTGTGTGCAGCATGCATCTATGAAAAAAAAGAATAAGAAATCAAAAAACAGGTGACCCACTTTAAACACTCTTGTGGCTATACTTGCCTGGCTAGCTACCTATAAAGTAGAAAATCTGTTGCCTAGCACCTAACGGTGTGATCCGTCGTGTGTGCTTGAAAGCCATTAATTCTACGTTACGCCTTGCAGCCCTCATAGCCGAGCCTGGTAAAGCCATGCCAGGTGGTTAGAGCTCGTGACAGTGGTAGTCTCTGAGGCGATATGAAGATGGTTTGTCCGCCACCATCTCCCTGTAGGGTCACACAATCACAAGGCGACCCTTAGAAATGTCATTGGCGAGCAATATTCCCCATCAGCGCAGACGGGCCCAGTGCACACCCAGGCCTTCCTTCGGGGTAAGATGGAGAACGCAAACGCCATAACATCTTGTGCGACTTCCACAGATGACTGCTCGCTACTGACGGGTATTACGGTGAGTTCTAGGCCCACACACTTGTGGGCGAAGCTTTCTTCATCATCATCAAAATTAGTACACAATGAGTGTTCGAATATTGCTCAAACTTGTAAGCAGCACCTCACTTTGCACAAATATAATTTCCCATAATTTTCCAACATTACCCTTCTCTGAACTGGTTATAATAGCCCAACCAAGACTGTTATTACGTAGCGTTTTTAAATGAAAGCCATTTGAACTATTACCTAGCTAGCCAAATCATAGACTATTATGAAAAATATTGTTGCGAGGAACAAAGGAAAATACTATGAAGCGATGCTCACCTTGAAGACTTTATGACTAGTGCTCAAATTAAGAGTAATCGACATTTTGAAAGAAGTTGACGGTGCAAAATTGCGATGAATGTTGACGAAGAATGGTTTTCGTAAATATGCAGTTCTCGGCTTTATAAGAACTGTTACATATTTAAGATTTTACAGATCTCATGATCAACCTACGAGTAGTTCGACTGGTACGACTTTCCATTGACGTACGTTGAATCGAAGGGGCAGTAGGGATACATCATTAGCACTATTTTAAACTTTATATTTTTAGGAAATATTCCTCATTTTATGGATTAAAATTTTAGAATCGGTAGGTACGATAAGGTTGGAGAGAAAGGGTGGGCGGGTCCCCTCGTCCCTCCCATACCACTTACCTACATAAATAGGCAATGCATAGTTTTCGAGTTATGTAGTTGTTAGCTTGAGTATTTAAATCATAACCTCACATTTTTGTAACACTTCACAGATCAAATTTATTATTTTGTTGTACGTGTAACAGACTTTTTAGCGCTTCACCGGACGCTGCCGTGGCACGGTCGCTTCGCTCGCTCGGCTTGCACGTTGTGTTGTCGCAGTTTCAACCTAACCTAGCATTATTTTTCTTGTGGGGTGTTCGACAACAGCACGTAAACGCTATCAACTGCTAGGGACACAAAAGATGACTGCCGATGACATTGAGAATTAAAAATGGCGTCATTTTTACGTTTCGTTCCACAAACCCGCAAAAGACGATAAACACTACACATTTTAATTTTAATTGCTCGTAATGAAAAATGCGTAGAAATAATAATTATTTGCACACAGTTAAAAATACCGACCTTATGACAGCTTAACCGTAGGTAAAACCAAACAATCGATGGCGAGAATTCTATATAATCTGTGGTAGGGATTGACATAAATATTGCAAAAATAATTGATTTTTAATAATTTTTTTCTCAAAAACTACTCTTCTACTCATGCTGAAACTGAATGTGCTTATATTAATGTAGTTGTTTTGTAAAAGATATCAGCTTCCAACACAACGCACGTCAATGGAAAGCTATGCCTTTCGACTTATTGACTAAAGTTAATTTACTACGATGGAACTCTCAGTGTGACATAAAAAGACGTCCAGCAATGATGATTTCACCAGGGAAAGACAAAGCCAAAACAACAAATTATATTTCAAAAGATTTACCAAAAATTCAACCCAACGCAAATTCAACCTTCTTTGTTTTACTGGCCACATCTTCACGAACTGCTCGCAGCGTACAGTAATCATCGTACAATTTTATGCTCATTAACAGGCACGTTTAATTAAAGCCCTGAGATCTTTAATTCAGACAATTTCTTTGTTCTTTGTCGTAATATTCATTTACTTACTACTTCGAATTCGTAGGTACCACTTATCCAGAAAAGCTAAACACCTCTCTAGGTATCTGCATTTTCTTTATAATAATGTTCACTAATTTACAACATCCTCAGATATTGCGTCGCCGACTGTCAGTTGAGGAATGGAAAATTTGTAGTTGGACGTGGTGGTAAGCCATTTTGTGCTCTTGTCTGGCTTACGCCCTCAAACTTCTAGCATATCCATTTTTGACGTTCAATTCATTGGCCTTCCGTGTGAGAGAATGGTTAAACATTAGAATATTAATTTTAAAAGGAACATATACCTACCTGTGATTGGTAATTTTGTTTATTACCAAATTGTTACCGCTAACAAAATATCTATTATTCCATACACTTTCGGTATGATCGTAAAATAAGCCTATAGTATATTATGATACAAGTGAGCTAAGTTGCTCATTGTACACGAGGCTGTGGGTTGCAGCCCGAGCCGTAGGCGAGGGCCTAAATCAGCCGAATGTATAATGAGCAAGTTGCTCACGAGTTTCATACGCACTTTTTCAATACCCTTGCGAGGAAAGAAAAATATTGCACAAATGCGTTACAAACAACGTAAAAACAGCGCGCAAGTTTTTTTTTTGCGCCGGCAAATGTATCGTTGTTGATTACATATACTTAGCCTTAAACCTCTATGTTGTTACAAATCTGTATTACCCGGTTTAATTGAAAATACTCTGTTTACTCGCATATAATTTGCAGTTATGTACTAACTTAACTTTGTAGGGATAAATTACCCGGTTAAATTGAAAATGCTCTGTTTACTCGCATATAATTTGCAGTTAAGTAATAATTTAACTTTGTAGGGACAATTCTACTAAAAACGATATAATAAAGCTCACTTTACGAGCAAGGGTGTTGAAAACAATATTATATACATTTTTTTCACAAAGACCTGAGTAGCGCCTAAAAGACGTTAGATGGCGCTCGAAAGCTAGTCTATCAGTCACAAAAAAAAGACTTAGGTACCTATAGAGTGCGATCACGTAAAATACTTCATATCACCTTAAGTAAATACCCTGTAAGACGCCAACGACCGATACGGTATCCGTTTCAGAATTTATAGTACGAATACTTTATACAAATGTGCTCATAAACTTCTCTGCCTTCAAGCTTTAGTACTGAAAAATTATATATTTTATTCCTGTCGCCATTGGTCCTCGTCTGGCGATATTATAATTTACATTTTATTTTCAGATACGTATTTTGAATCTACTATTATCTTCCTATGTACTTCAGGGACAAAGACTTTGCTAGTCAATAAGGATAGGAATTAGGAATATAATGGTCAATTCAAAATATAACTTTTGCTGGATCAAAACAACATGAAACTTCTATGACAACAATAGGGTAAACAAAAAACCAGCACAGGGACATAATGTGAAAATTTTCGGGTAAATTTATGGCCAGCTTTACAAATGGCAGAAAATAACAAACAAAATTTCGCATTTTTAATATGAATTTAATGATTGTAGGCAAAAATGGGATGTAAAAAATCATACGTCTGATTTTTCGACTGCTATAAAATAAACATGTGTTAAAGAGGTTCGAACATTATTGAATGGAAGTTAACATATCTATTTGCCGATATTTTGTTTTTTTTTTTAAGTTTCCGCGCAGAATGAGGGTAGTACATATGGGCAAATGATGGTTATACAAACATAAAATGTTCTATAAATAAAATCAAATCAATGGTTTATTTTCATGAATACAGTCTTAAATGTAGGTGTAACTTCTGTGTATTTTGCCTGCAAGCAGACCTGCAATTTGTTTGTAATATATTAATGTCACATCATTATTAATGAATTTATTATAAGTATAGATTATCTCAAGCTATAGAAACATTTAGATAAAAGCCAGTCACATAATTGAATTTTGAATATATGACCATTTAACTTGTTTATTTCATTGGGAATCCTGTTATATATACTTAAATACAATGAATAGATTCAGACGTTACTTTGCGGAAATCCATATTTAATAATCAATACTTTTAAAAGTAATATTTAAATAAAGCACTTAAAAAAGCATAAAATTATATATCTAGTGACAATTCCGCCTAATTTTCCTGTTACTCCATTCGATCGAGAAAATCTCGATCGTGCGCTCGGTGAGTCAAGACCTCCTGAAGATGCTTCGTTTAGAAGCGAAACTAGTCGGGTATTCTTCCGGTGAGGCTGCGTGATGTTTGTGACGTCACGTAGATAACAGAAAAATTAGGCGGAATTGTCACTAGATATATAATTTTATGCTTTTTTAAGTGTTTTATTTAAATATTATTTAATGTTTTTAGGATACTTTTAAAAGTATTTATTATTACTTAAATACAATTATTGTTAAAAAAAATGTACATATAACTTTATGACAAGGTGGTTGATATAATAGATGGGTGAATTTTATTCTCTTTTGTCGTGAAAATACCTCGTTTCGTATTTGGAAATGTTCTGGATGGTCCATTACAAACAGACAGATGTCTCTTATATCCATGCATGGTAGCGGGAGAATGTTACATGCTTTGAAGAGTGGTCTACAACTAAGAGTGTCACGTTTCCGAAATTAAAATTAAAAATCTCTCAACTCAACTAGCGGGTCGATATGTCACAAAGGTTCTATCCTTTTGGTATAATTATTTTACTCTTTGGGTTTTATCCTTTCTCATGTTAAGTCTAATAGGGTACCAAAATCCCCTTAACTCTGCATTGAAAACCGCATGAGGGATTTTGGTACTAAGAGTCCCAAAATCTCCTAAGAGCTATTTAAACTGGATTTTGAAACCAAGCCTGTGACTTAAAATATGCACTAGTAGTTGAAATACAGGTAATCGCTTAGCGTCAGATGTTTTACTTAAGGGTGATAGATATATATAGCACTCGCCAAATGATGACTACTATGTAATACCTTAAAATTTTCACAGGCTCTTTAGGACAGTTGCGAGGACACTGTTAGCTAGCTAAAAATCTCGAACTGTTTGGAAAAATATTTTTTTGGTACCTAGGTTTTAGTTAGGAAGCGCTCGTAGCTAAGTTTGCTTAGCTGTCCTTGAGAGCTAGTAATTCTTGGTTAGCCTGAAGAACACCTTCTACCACATCATCATGTACCATCAGGTGAGATAGTGGTCAAAGGCCAACCTATGAGGCACAACAAAAAGGTACATTTTTAAGCATAGAACTTTCGATGTTCGGAACCAACTCGCGCTTAACCAATATCTTGTTGATGGTAGCAGCTATCCAGGACTAATTGATTTTTTCGCAATGATTTAGGGTTCCCTGGAAGTTCACTTAAGCATTGTATAACGAACTTTTGAAAACAATCTCACATTAAACGAATATAATTATCTCAATGCAGCTTTTACAATCTTTGTTCTTAGGACAAGTGCAAACGAGTTAACTGCAAATTGTATTTAACAGTATTAAATGTAAAAATACTATGATAATTAAATTGTAATCAATTATTTACTGTAACAGCCGGATCGTCCAGTGTTAAACACAGCCTCCCCATTAAGAGGGTATTTGCCATAATCCCCACGCTTGGCAGGTGGCTTGGGGATTGCTGTGTAAGTTGGCAGTTCTTTAGAAGCCGTTGCTGCCCACCTTCTAGTATTTTTCCATTAGTCGCCTCCATGTGATGATACGGGGAGGTGCAATTCTAACTCGGCACCCCACTGGGCATATATATCTTTATACCTATCTATATTTATAGTACATATATAGATCGGTACTATTTGAATACCTTCACCCCACTGACTGCCTTCCGAGGTAGGAAGTATAGCAGGACAACGGTCTGATGCAAAAATGCACTGCATTTTTACTTTTACAGCAGTTTTACATCTCCGTTTTTATCGGATCCAATATCGTAAAAGGAAGTGTCAGTCTTTCTGTTTCATCTGTTCGTCTGCATTTCAGAGATCGAGCGTAGTTTGAAGATTTTATAACAAGTTTTTGCATGTGACTTCTGTTACGTATTTGTTTGAATAGCGTGCCTTCGGGATAAGAGGAGATATTTTATTTTAATTTTATGAACTCGTTGGTTGTGTGGCGTATTGGCTTTGGAATTTCGAAGAGTTCGGGCCCAGCTTGTATAGTGAAAGGATTTTTCTCTAGTAAATCTCTCTAAGTAATTCTCCACGAACAGTTTCGATGTCTATGCCCGGTAGATCGACCACAATGTTACTTGGTGGTAACTAAAGACGTGAAAAACAATTTAACCAAAAAATGGAGCCGACTTCAACACTCAAAAGTGTGAAATAACTTGTTAAAGTCAGTACCATAATAGTTCAAAAGTATCTATTGTCATAATATTGTGCCATGGTACCGACATCGATAAGTTGTTTCACACTTTTGAGTGTTGAAGTTGGTTCCATTTTTTGCTTAATTTTTTTCCCCCTTTTTTAGTGCTACTTATGAGATCGATTGTCGTTCACGGTCAACGACTATATCATCAAGATAGGAAAATATTTATATAGTTATTGGAGTGTAACTCAAAAATGGCTGGTCCGATTTTGATGACATTTCAATTGAACCAAACGACAAACATCAGCTTTAAAATAAAAAAAGAATTATCATAATTGGTTCACTTAGTCAAAAGTTTTGAGGCAACACACATAAAAAAAATACAGACGAAATGAGAACCTCCACCTTTTTTTGAAGTCGGTAATAAAATATATTTAACGAGCATATATAATTGTTATATAGCAATTATATATGCTCGTTAAACATATTATTATTGTTAATAAGTCATTCTTTCAGCTGCCATCTGCCGGAAAGAAACGTGGAGGTGCTTTTATGGAGAGATTTTCTTTTCTTTCTTCAAAGGTATCTAGACTGGCTGTCAGTCACAACGTGCCCCTATCACCATGCAAAGCATAAGTGTTTTCTAACGCCTGCCATATTGATACAGGCTAGCAGCTTAATAAGTAGTATATGCCACTAGAGGTCACCCATGCAAATAATGACCGCCACGAATATTTCTTCACCTAGTTCATCGGTTGTGAATGAATAGGCAAGCCCCACTACGAGTGCTTCAGAAAAGCATGCACGCGAATTATAGGTATCTAGACGCCCCTACCCTTTTAGGGATAATAATATACAGGTGTGATAAATTGATAATGCATAATATATTTATGTTATGGAATTAAGATAATTGAATAGCTTCGTCTACGTAGAATTTCATTTAATTGAGCTCCCTCGTGAGAAGAATTTGTGTACGTGGGTGGACAAGTTGATTGTATTCTTTAAAGGTCACTGGTTCGCTGAAACAAAGCAAAGGCCTCGTAGTTTGGCAAGTATTTGTAACTCCCGAGAGATTGATGATTGTGTAGGGGAAGCCGGGCAAAGCGCATATGTTAATAAAACCACAACAATAATCAATTGAAATCTTTGTACTTTTAATTTACACTATGTTTAATCATCTTTAGGAAATACTTTTCAAAATTTGAACAATTTCGATATGATATATTGACTATTGTACGATCCAACGTACATTTCTTACTAGCATATTAACTGTGATGCAATCTGTGTTGCATATATATATATATATATATGCAGCGCACATTGCATTTATACGTCAATCGGTAAAATACTACGAGGATTGATCAATAGAACGCCGAACTACACACTCGCGCACCCATTGTGAATTGCCTACTTACTTTTAATGTGATTCTACTTACTTAATAACTAATAATTAAAAATAACGGTGAACGCAGTGTTTGACTCCAACTACTTGTAAACCTCAACTCGACTACCAGCACTCCGCAACTCAACTCTAACTTCACATGTACCTACATTTTATTTTATTTAGGGAGGACATAGATGCTGGCTACCGCCTGTGCGGTCGTCCAGCTCCACCGGGTTTTGGGCGAGGGCCTGGCCCTACAATAGCCCGGGAGGGAGAAGTGCCGAAGGCACTTCTCCCGAGACGGGCGTAGAAGGCGAAAAGCGCTTTCTACCTCCGTCTCCTGCGGACGCCGAAAACGTACCGCTACTATAGGAGGGGTTGACAGCGAGCTCAAGGGCACCACTGTGGTTCGGACCTCGGCTTGTCTCGCTGTCGAGAGACATGGGGGGGATCGGAGCAAAATGCCTCTGTGCAACTGCAGTGTTGCACAATTGGGCCCTACTGAATAATACTCTTTGACTATTTGGAGAGCAATTTATCGTGACCTTGTTTTTGCCTCGAGCTCGCCGGCGAGCTCGGTGTTTGATTGTGTGACCTCTGATTACCTCACACCTGGGGATTTTACCTCGACGACTTGCGGATAACGCTAAAGCTGCCAACGTAATGGCTGCGATGGGGTCATCCGGGTCGTCTAATACCTGCCGTGGTCGGCGACGGGGGGGTTTGAAAAATGGGATAGAAGAGGCAGTCGAGTAGTTCGATGCCTGGACAACCAATGGGTTCGGGTGGTGGGGCGCTCGATCAAAGTATCGGCGGGCGCAGTCCTTATTGAACTGCGCTAGAGAGGGACGGTTTAAGTCGCAATGCAACTCGGTGTTCCGGATATACCACGGGGCGCCGGTTGCATTACGAAGAAAACGGTTTTGGATGACTTGAAGTTTATGAAGGTGGGCCTCACTAGCATGACTAAACACTACTGATGCGTAAGTCATGATGGGGCGGATGCAGGCAGTGTAAAGTGTCTTCTTATTACTAAGAGACATTTTACTCTCTTTGCGAAGTAGGGGACCAAGGCGACCCATTATGAAGGCCGCTCTGTTACGGACGGTTGTTATGTGATCGTTAAAGGTGAGATGACGATCAAGGGTGACTCCGAGGTATTTTGTTCTAGGAACCCAGGGAATGGGTTCGTCGAACAAAATAAGCGGTTTCGGGTAAGGGGAGCGTGTCTTCTCAGTAAAGCACATAGCTGTGCTTTTAGCTGGGTTGACCGCGATGCGCCATTTTCGGAACCAGTCACCGATCTCGGTGATGGCCCGTTGCATGACGAAATAGGACTGTCTGTTGATATGCCACCCAGTGGTGTAAATGGCGGTATCATCCGCATATTGGGCTAGGAATACTTTGGGCTGAGAGCGTGGGATGTCACTGGTATACAGTGCAAAGAGAATAGGTGATAGCACGGAGCCCTGAGGGACTCCGGCTCTGACTGGGTGGGGGGAGGAGAGGGTGCCTTCCACGCGATAGCGAAAGCTTCTGGCTTTAAGGAAGTCTTGTAGGATGAGCACAAGACGTTCTGGCACGCCAAATTGGTATAGCTTGTAGATCAAGCCGTTGTGCCAGACTTTGTCAAAAGCTTTCGCTACGTCGAGGAAGACTGCTAGCGTAGTCTGGGGTTTGGGGTACTTATTGAAGCCCTCAATGATGTGCTCCGTGAGGCGGTGCACCTGTTGGACGCATGAGTGTCCGGGTCTGAAGCCAAACTGCTCATCTGGGATAAGGTGGTGTTCCTTAGCATGGGACTGGAGACGGTTTGCAAGTAACCGCTCGTAAAGTTTGCCTAAGGCACTGAGGAGGCTGATGGGGCGGTAACTGGTGGGGTCAGATGAGCTTTTGCCTGGTTTGTGAATGCCAATGACATTTGCACATTTCCAGGTGTCTGGGAATAAGCAGTGGCTCATAGCAGCATTGAAGATGCTGACTAAGAGATGGATGAGAGGAGGAGAGAGGGTTTTAAGAACCCTGTTGGAGATGCCATCGGCACCGGGGGATTTGCGCGGTCGGAGGGCCTTGATCAGTCTCTCCACCTCAGCGTAAGTCGCTAAGGTGATTGGTGGGAGTTCAGAGGTGACCACAGAGCTTTTACGTTCGACTTCAGCATCCACCGAATCGAGGTGAGCTTGGTCAACGTGATCTACGTTAGGGGAACACTGAGCCTCTAGGCTATCAGCTAGGCACTCAGCTTTGTCTTCGTCAAAGAACGCTGGGACTAGTGGGACTGGTCTGTATAAGGGAGGCATGTCGTTATGGTTACTTCCTTTCAAGCCTCGCGCCAAGTCCCAGTAAGCATGGTGGCTTGGCACGAGGTTTGAAAGTTTATCGCCCCATTGTTGATCACGCAACTCAGACATGCGACTTTGAACCATGCGTTCAAAGTGGCGTTTCTTAGTTTTGTTCTCTTTACTGGGGTAAGAGTCGTAATGTCGGGTCACTGCTTTACTCTCCGTCACCAATCGTCTCACATCCGCTGGAATGACAAGGCGCCGGTCGTCCGGCACTATGACCTCCTTTGCGGATGCACCTACTACGGTGGAGAGGTGATTGGTGAACGAATCGATCGCAAGGGTTATGTCATCTTTTGTCAGGATGTCGTCAGGGATCTTGTCTAGGTCCGGTGAACTGATAGCCTTTAGGGCATCGCCTACTTGCTTCCAGTTCACTATCGTCTTAGTGGGGCGGGGGAGGTCAGTCGTTGGGTCGGGACCTAGTCGCAGTATAATGGGTCGGTGGTCAGAGTGAAGCTCGTGAACCACTTCTATGGAGCGTACCCGGAGTGTTACGCCTCTGAATAGTGCCATGTCAAGCAAGTCAGATCGGTGGTCTTCCATATAAGGGTAGTGAGTGGGCTCAGTGGGCGCAATTATGTCAAAGTTAAGTTCTGCGATTAGGTTTTCAAGTGCAATACCTCTGGGATTGTTGACGTTACAATTCCATAGGATGTGCTTACTGTTGAAGTCGCCAATCAGAATGACGGCGCTTCCTAATGAGAATAGGGCTTCTAAGTCAGCTCGGACGATCGGCTTTTTGCATGCTTGGTAACAGGATGCTATGACTATAGGTTGATGACCAGTCATAGCTAGGAGGCAACAAGATGCTTCCATATTAACAAGAGTCGGGGTAGGTAGGGGAATGCAGTGCAGGGACCTTTTGTAATAGATAAGAGTGCCTCCCCCACGGGAGTTCACTCTATCATCACGTACCGTTCTGTAATTGGCAAACCTAGGGTTCGCCTTCCCCGGTTTTAGAAAGGTTTCCTGCACGCATATGATATCGATAAGGTGGGTACAACAAAAGTCGTGGACGAGGTCACGTTGTCTGAAGAGGCCGTCAGCGTTAAATGACGCTAACGAAACTGAGTACGGTTTCGTGCGTTCGGTTGTACTACCCATAGTGGTTGTACTGGGGAGGGGCCTGGGGAACGAAGCGCTTAAGGGCGCTAAGTAAATTCGCGTGTTCCAATGTGTATTGGATCACGTCCGCTGGGGATTGAGCGTATTGCATCTTGTGGAATAGCTCTTGTACCTCATTGATGTCAACCGACATAGCCAGATCGCTGACTAGGTTGATTGCCTCTTGAAGAGGGGCAGCCATCAATGGCATAGGTGGAGCTTGTGGCCGGGAAGCGGCGCGGGGAGGCGCGCGAATGGTGTTGGCGACGGGTGCCGGGAGCGCGGGGCGAGCCGGGGCCGGTGCGCGGGCAGGGGCCGCGGCGCGGGCGGGTGCGGGTGCGGGCGCGGGTGCGGGCGCGCGGGCCGGGGCGCGGGCGGTAGCGACGGTCTTAACCATACTGGGTGGTTTAGACCATGCGTTACGGGCCGGGAGCGGCGCGGGTATTACCTGTGAGGCAGGTACTACCGTTAGTTTAGGGCTTACCCGTTGGTAACGGTCGTAAGAGGGACGGGTCGGCCTATGCCTTGCCACCCTGTGGTTCACTCGTGGTGCTTTAGGGCAACCACGGTAATTCGCGGTATGCCCTTGAGCACCGCATAAAACACAGCTGGGTGGGTCCGGTGAATCCCGGGTGCGAGTGCACGCTGCTGTCGCGTGATCGCCTAGGCACTTAACGCACCTAGCGCGAGCGAAGCAGAAACGGGAGGCGTGCCCGTATAGTTGGCAGTTATGGCACTGCGAGGGACTCCCATTTTTGTATGGGGCTTGGACATCGAGTCCTGAGAGGCCACAGACCTTTTTTAAATTAAAAATGGCCTTGCCTTCAGGTGTACGATCTAGTACTACGAGTACTAGATCGTAGGGACTGCGGTCCTTCCCGCTGTACATGCGGTGAACTGCATGTACGGGGAAGTCTTGTGCCTTCAGGTCGGCACATACCGAATCGGTATGTACCTCCTTGGGCACACCGCGGATGACCACTCGGAGGACTTTCTCCTCTTCGAGCGCATAAGTATGAAAACTTATGCTCTCTTTACGGAGGAGTTTTGTTAGCGCTCTGTGGTCGCTACTGGTGGGCACTTGGACTTTAATGCCCTGCTGCGTGGAGCGGGCATTAGTGTAATGGATCCCACGATCCGAAACTAAACGGGACAGCATGTCCCATTTGGTTTTGTCCTGAATGAACAGGGGTGGAGGCGGTTTTTCGCGGCGCGCGCTCGCGTCCTGAGGGGACGCGGCAGTAGTGGCCGGAGCGGAGGGAGGAGACGCGGGGCGCGGGGCGGGGGTCGGCTTCTTGCCGGAGGCGGGGGCCTTAGCGGGTGCCTTGGCGGGAGGGGCGGAAGTTGCGCAACTAGCGGCTTTAGGAGCACGCTTGCGTTTGCGGTCAACGACGGTATAGCCGTCGTTATCGGAGTCCGAGTCAGTGCGTAAGGCGCGACTCGGATCTACTTCCATCTCCGTTTCGGAGTCCGAAGTGGGCTCGACAACGGCGATGGAGGGACGGGTGCTCGCTGGCCTCCCGATCGGTGAGCGCGAGCGAGACCTCTCACGGGGAGGGGCTGCCACCGTGCGTCTATTGTCCGGGCCCGGGGCGGGCGAAAGCGGGCTGTCCTCTGAGAAGGACCGGGTCAGAGGAGGGACGTTGGCCTCCGGGATTGAAGTCCCGGAGGGAGCAATAAGAGTGTCCGTGAGGCGGGCACTCGCTTCCTCTTCTAGGAGTTGCATATGAGCAACATACAGATCGGGGTGGCGGAGGGCGAAGGTCTGAAGGACCTGCACCTCACCGTTAGAGGGACGGGACTGCATCCTGAGGGGAATACTCAGGACGCCCTATCAAGGGTTTGAATTCCCTCACACACCTTGTGAGCTCACTGTGTGAGAGGGAGTGTGTACCTAGGGTGTGCCCTAGTTGTGTACCCTCTCCGAGCTTTTTTCTCGGCGGAGAGGGGTGCTCCTAAGCGCTACTCCGGGGTTGACTAGGGGCGACCCCAAGGCCAGTAATCCCGGAGCCCAGCTTGCTTCGGCTGACCCGTGAAGCGGGAAAGGCCACGGTGCAAGGTTAAACCAAAACAACAACAGTGGCCGTTGTCACCGTAGGGTGTCACACTGCGACCGCAGCAAATGGCGGATTTGATCGTTCAGACGGGTTTGGCTGACGCTACCCCACGCCTGAACGACGTCGCTTAACAGCACAAAGTGTGTTGTTACGCGACTGTTACTATGTTGTGTCGGGTAGTAAAGTGGTGAAATGCGCACCGAAAAGTGCGGTCAAAACAAGACCACCAGCCCGATATGATGTTGTTCGTCCGAAACAAGGGACTTGGGTAGGTGGTAATGCCTGACGTCTTAGAGCGCCTCTGCGCGCCGGCACGGCGAGCTCGTAGCTCACGTTGCACGGCGGTCGGTGGCTGCTCAGCTTCTGCACAGAAAACAAAACTTCGTCAGGACTGCGTATTCCAAGGCACTGGTCTGCAACTAGCGTCGGAACGATGACCCGAGTGAGACGGCAATAGTGCGGGGACTATTGCGGTCTCACTGGGAGATACTGGCGGAGCTGTAGACAGGTGTGCACGGCGTGGCGGCACAGGTCGGAATCAGTGTGATGTACCTACAGTACTTACGAAACTGTACAACTATTAAAATAAGTGCCAATTATCACGTATTGTTGTGGTTAAATAAACATGGCGTCACCGGTCCCACGTATCATGACTTGAGAAAGCATTATTACGCTATCATAGATTTTTTAGAAAATCAGATAATCTTTTTTTTCCGCACTAAGGTTCTGCCTGAGCTTCCCCGTTTTAATATGTCTAATTTTGAGTTATCAGAAATATCTCATTTTATATTGAGGTACAACGATAAAACTTTGCAGGCAGAGAGTAAATTATAGACTATTGCAGTATAGTAGGTGACTACTTTTTAATATATAACATTATGATTCGAGCAGGCGTTTGGTTAGGCCGAGTTTACCTACCGAACTTCTTTATAGGTTCTGTGCGTAGAAACGAGATACTACTTTTTTGAGAGAAGAATATGCCTTCGTACTGCTCTTTTACCACGGAGGTAGCGGAAGGGGATGTGTAGGACTTGAACTTACTAAAATCACCCTGTGAGCAGTATTCCGCCGAGGTGGGGAGAGATGGAGTCGCGTTGGCACTCACCATCTTGCCCCGGCGGAGGCTCAAACTTAATCAAGCGCCACCGACTCCCGACTACCTACCTACAAGCGGAGTAGCGTGGACATCATCCTCCTTGACCCGGTCCCTTGCCTTCTTATGCGACATCACCGCTTTGCAGAAGAATACCACTACCAGCCACGGTCTCTCCTCGCCGAGCACGGCGTTGACCACGCTCAGCAGAGAGGTCACTTCCAATGGAAATGGGATTCTACCTACGCCAACGACCGGAGATCGACGTCCGTCCTACCTTTATAGGCATATATTTTTTTAATCGTAACAGGTAGAAATTTTCACAGAAAATATGTTATTGTAGCAGATATCCTTATAAATTAGAATTTATTAGGATTTCTGGAAATTAAGTAATGTAATGTATGTAATGGGTTTTCCAAACAATATAATAATAAACTTTTTTCCTTTCTGAATTCAAGATTAGATCTGTAATAAATTCTCGGCACTTTGAAGTTTGAAGCGCTTGTAGCGAAGTTTGCTTAGCCATTCTGAAACGATCAGCAAAGTTAAGCAACGTCCGCCTTGGTAAGGAGTTGAATGGGTGACCGCTGGTGACATTACTACTGAGCGCTTCCGTGCCTCGGTCCCGGTTGCTAACTTAGGATGGCAGTCGTTATAGCATGGTGGTAGGGCATTTTGCAAATGTCCGCCTGGCTAGTTACCACCCTCAAGTATAAAATCTGTCGCCAAGCACCTAACGGTGTGTTCCGATAGCTGTCCTTGAGAGCCAGTAACTCTAGGTTAGCCTGAAGAACATCTTCGACCACATCATCACTTACCATCAGGTGAGATAGTGGTCAAAGGCTAACCTATCAGGCATAAAAAGGCATAAAAAAAGCAAATACTAATGGTTTTTCAACATTTAATTTAATATTTTGTATGTATTTCAAAAAGTAAGCTCTAAACTTAAGCTGATAATGGTACAGGCTCTATAGAAAATTAACAAATAATAATAATACTGGCAAGATTTGTTCTTAATCATGACAACAAATGTTGCCAGATTAATAAATTTGTCTAAAAAAATGGATTTGTAACTTTGTTTAAAAAATCAAAAACAGGCTATGAGCAATCAGCAATCTTAAGCCTATCTTACACCTACTAAATCATTCAGAGCGACCACCACTGAACCTTTCAGCTTATACAGTATTTATGTTGCCATTATCAAAATACTAATCGGTTGAAAACCAACCTTGGTTTCCGGCGTTCTGGTCCATTTTTTGATAAATGTTTTCCAAAAAAATACAATTTAAGTATCCGATTTTGTTCAGGTGGATAGTTATAGTAGAGAACATAAATTTACCATTCTAACGCGACTAGAACTAAGTACTCTATGGAGAAGCTATTCTGAAAGTTGCAACAACCGCTCAAGGCTTTCCTACTCGACTTAACCACTTAATAACATTTGCATAAACTTTATGAAAACAATTTCAATCAAGAAATACAATAACCAATCACCAAATAACAAACAAACTCGGCATTTCCACGAGATAACCTATAAACTTTTTAAAATTCAGCCCAGACTCAGGCTACTGCCAAAATCCTGTGCATGTTCCACCGAGCACGATAAGTACGGTTCGTGTTGAGTAAATTTCACAAATCATAAAGCAGGGAGTGAGCGGACTTGCCCAAGCCAGCGAACCGAACCTCGCGATAAGGTTATTGGCAACACCAGCTGATTTTAGAGCTCGAAACGTGAGATAAATTTGAAATCTTTAAATAATGGCAAAAGTGTTTCAATCTCCAAAAAAATAGGAAGCACGCTCATAATCATTGCACGAAAAGGTGCAATATTGTGTTATACGTCAGTTTTTATGATCGACCATTGACCCTTTGCGGTAGCGTTAATTGCAAATTCTATATTTAATATACTCTCTGCAAACTCTCGCCAAGAAGCCCCACAAACGCCAAAGAAAGGTGAATGTAAATAGTTTCTCGCCTTACCAATCTCGCGCTTCGATGTCAAGTTGTTTTTATGTTACACTTAATTAACTGAAAAAAGTATATTACGGCAATACTGGAAATAATGGTTATTGCAACTCTAGTCGATGTTTTCTAGAGTTGTGTACGAGTGACAATCTATATTTTAAGCAAAACACATCACTGAAACGAGTGAAAAAATGGAAATTACGTCCAGTAATGAAAGTATGAAAAAATTCATTTCCTTGTTATAAATTTATATATCTTTCGCCTTTTTATGTTTTTCAGAAGACAATTTATTATTAAGAATTTATTAAAGTTTATGTCACTATCACAGCCGTTGTCGTACATTATCTTGAAGCAACAAGGTTCGATCCCCACCCCCGGCTTGAGCTTCACCGCTTGGCGGAAGGACATTTTCCGAAACTCGCTGATATTTAAAAGCTAAGGACATAAGTATAAAATGTTTTGGTACTATCAAATACAGAAATGCTCTGGTTTGTGTATACTTGCTACTTTCTGTGCTCAACAGACTGATTTCATCCCTAAAAGGAATCCACTAGGGTATTTTTTAGCTGAGCTTGTTCATTAATGCTAGCTATAACACTTGCAACAGAACTTAAATCGCTGATGCTCCCCAAGGCTTTCAATTAAAAAATTTCTCAGCGGCCAATTGATTATTGACCTTTGAGTTATAAAATATACGATACTAAAATTTATAGTAAATAAAATTACATGTAATATATTTAGCGGCCGTTTGGTCATATAAAGCATTTATCTTTTAAAACACTTTTTAAGTGAATTTAAAGTCACAGTGATGACAGGTCACATTTGGGTCGTGTGACCTTTATAAAGCTTTCACAAACAATGACTCGATTACAAATGTCACTGAAATTGAAAAGCCAATCGTTAAGCTGTCAGTTGCTACTGAAAACACACTGTAAAACTACTTTGAGTACACGACAGTGACGTGGAAAATAATGCGTTTATTTTCATATGTCTAAAGTCGTCTTTTTGTTTATTAAAGAGCTTCTGAAAGGACGGGGCTCTGTATTCTATTGATCGGTTTTAAGCATGATTACGGAATTATTCGGAATTCCTGTTTGCTTGAATATTTTTTTGTTAAAGATTGGTAAAAATATTTTATGACGTGCTTTAAGAACTTTTTCGTACATATTTTTGTGTGAATGGGCGAACCGCAGTGTGCTATAACAACATACACTGGTTTATAAAGACAATGTATACAAACACGTACTATTTAATTCTCCGCAATGTATGCTGTTCGTGACAATTTTGATCATACATATGTATTTTTTGTGAGTGTTACGAAACAACACATAAGCTAGCAAAACACACATAGACTTTGAAACACAACCAAATAAATACTATTTCATGCGGCACCCAGACTCTAGCTGTGAAGACTCGGCAAGGTCTGCCGAGACTTCTGACGAGCACTTGAACATATCTATTGACAAATATTTTTACTTATGATATCTTACCATCAAATATTTTTTACGGTTTTATTACGGCCTGTTGCATACCTACGCTTGTTATATTTATGCCTATAACTTGTATTTCATCATGTGACAATCAGCGCCCATCTTTTTGAGTCATACAGTCATAAAGTCTCATGTGCCTGTAATTTCTTACTGGCTCTCAAGGACTGCTGCCGGAACACTCTGTTAGGTGCTTGATGACAGATCTTCTACTTGAGGGTGGTAGCTAGCCAGGCGAGCATCGCAAAATGCTCTTCCACCATGCGGTAAAGCTTAAGCCGTCAGTGGGCATCGAATCATGTACCGCTCAATTACAATCACGCCATACAAAATGCTGCGTTTACTATACCGATGACAGCTCGGACGCCATTGGAGGCTTCGTCAGGCGGGCAACGGAGGCAAACTATAAAAACATAGTCGATCACAACCTAAAAATGGCAATACGAAACAGAAACGAAGAGATCGTGGAGGCTCTTATCAAAACATCAAGGGCATCGGCGGAATCTGTGGCCGGACCCTCAACGACATACTGAATAACGTAATATACTACTATACAAACTAGATATAAGGAGAAAATATACATATAAGCATGGACTCACTTTAGCTTTATGATATATATATATATATAAATATATTTTATAACTAACATTAGGCTAACTTCCCTTCAGGAGGAATATTGATAAGCTGGAGAATGATGTAAAATTAAGAAATCTATTTAAGTGAAACAAAATCAAACAAGTGTACGGACCACGAGTCTGTAGTGTATAGAATGTGTTAATAAAAAAAAAATAAAAAAAAAAAACTTTATCAATATATGTAGATACTTAAATAGGTACTACGTACTACTTAAATAAATAATAATATTCATAATATAATATTCATATATTACTTACCTAGAAATAGCTAGCTTTTATCATTCGTTTTCCTGTACTTGTGTTAGTAGTTATTTAAAGTATTTAGGTATATGTATATTTATTTATTATGTAGTATGTATGTAGGTATTTATATATGTGTATTATTACACGTAAGTTTATATGGTAAATTTTATATAAGTTACATTCTTTGTATGCAGTACCTACCTCATGATAATGTCAGTAAGTTGTATAATTTTCGGAAAACTGCCTCTCATATCAAATATATATAAATCCTTTATTCCTGGTTGTCTGGATGGAATCGCTATAAGCGATAATGCCGCCATTTTACACTGTGTATTTCTGTATAAGTTTTTATTGTAATGTTATTTTTAAGTTCTTGTGCAAAAAAGGGTTTTCTATATATCTATCTAATACTAAACAGCTAATAGATTAGTATATTCCTAAGTCAGCGAATTTGATGTTTTTGCACCAATCAAGCACGAGATAGCTGTCAAATGTGATTATCAGCTGAAACTTAGTGTCACGAAGCTACCTTTCAGAAAGTATCATAGCTTTCCCTTTAAATCATTGCAAAATTAAGTTATCGTTGATTTTTTGTTCAACATGCACTCAGCCTTGACAAAAGCATTGCTATTAAAATCAAATTAAGAGAGGTGAAGCGTCCAATTCTTTTTTTGCGTACCTCGACCTGCATTCAACAATGAACATGCACTAACAGTCCAAATCTCTGACCCGTAACGGTTTTCGATCACGAGCGGCAGCGATTATATCCCATAATATATAGGAAGATATATATAGAACATGGCAGATGCACTCATCGCGGGCCTCATCCACTGTTTTCAGTCCCCTTGGGAAGAACGACGGCGCACAGTCATTCCCCTATCCAGCACACTCTTAGCCACTTCAATGTCTCTTGACCAAGATGCCTCAATGTGATATGTTTGCGGTCGAATGGAAGGATATTCTGTCCGAGTTCTTGGAGTACTGTGAGATGAATGCACGGAAGAGGAATGAGGATGATGAATTTTATTTTGATCTGCCAGTAATTCTAGGTTAGCCACATCAACACTTACCATCAGGTGAGATAGTGGTCAAAACAAAGGCATAAAAAAAAACTAGTTCAGTTCACTTTAATATAATAATATTTTGTTATTTTTATGAACTCGGACACGTTCGCGCAGATCACACACACACAACGATGATTGAAAAACCAATGCTATTGGCGAGGTTGCTTGTATTGCGTATATACACTATTTTGTTTGTAGAGGTAAAGCCATTGGTGGGGAGTGCATTTTTAGTCTGAAAGATGCTACGTTTAACGGCATTATGTATCTAACAACAAGATATTTGGTTCTATTCGACCTAAGTTTGATGATGTTTTGTGCCCCCCCCCCCCTGAGCTATTAGCTCTTATTATAGAGCCTGAGTAATAGTTAATTTACTGCACTAAATTTGATGTTTTCCTTTTCTCGATGGTGCGTGGTTTTATGGGTTGCTAACTGCCTCAAAAGATATTTTTATTTTTAGGCCATATACATTTAAGCCGAATAGGGTTAGTCAATATATGCACGAATTAATATCAAAATATTCTATTTGAAATCGTCGAATCGTGCGTGAATAGACCCGGTAACGATTAAGAAATACGAATAGGGTCAGCTCGGAATAAGATATAATGAGCTATAAAAAGATAAGGTGTGTGAAAATAACTTTGGAACAAAATTTTCTTTTTGAGATAACTTATATAAATCTAATACCTATTGGTGTTCTACAAGTTGTCTCAAAAGCCTCATAAAATATCGTGACCGCGTCAAAGTTATACTCGAAATATACAAAGTCAAAGTTCACAAAACCAGCTTTTAGGCAAATGTCTCGCTTCTTAGGGTTTTAATGCTAATTGTATCTAATGTCTACGAATAAATATCTAGTGTGAAATTGTAGAAAATATAAATCTCTCGAAATTTTGTTTCGAGAGATTTATATATCTTTTTTTTTGGGAAATACGATGATTTCCCAGCCTCCAATGACTCTCTCAGCTCTCGGAGTCCCACAACAAACAGTTCGAATATGAAAGCTATCAAGTAATATCTTACTTGGTAAATCATTTTTAGGGTTCCGTACCCAAAGGGCAAAAACGGGACCCTATTACGGGAGACTTCGCTGTCCGTCCGTCCGTCCGTCTGTCACCAGTCTGTATCTCAAGAACGGTAGTTTCAACAGTCTAGACTGTTGAAATTTTCACAGATGATGTATTTCAGTTGCCGCTATAACAACAAATACAAAAAATAGGCCAAGTGCGAGTCGGACTTGCGCACGTTCAAGCAAAAAAAGGTTAAAATATGAAGTCTAATCTTGTATAGCTAATGGTAGGAAACATTTCGTGCGCGAGTCCGACTCGCACTTAGCCGATTTTTATATATTTATGCAATTCAACGGGGCAATGCTGCCAGCATGCTGGGCACACTGACAAGTGATAGTGCGCTGGAGCATTTGGACTGCATGTGAGTCTGCTATAACTTATAGGTTGTCTAAATTCTTTTTTATTGCAGTAGCTGTAGTATTTTATATAGTTCGTAGTATTCTCTTTACTTTAGCATCGTATTGCAGCTAATACTAACTATAGGAATAACTAAAGTAAATATAGGAAACTGTCAATACAAATGTATAACTTGTTTTGGTTTAGCCCCACTTTGAAATTTTCAACAGTACTACAACATGAATTTGTGATTTCCTGAAAAGCCTCGAGATACCTACTGTTATTTTCAGAATTCTCGAAGACCGATACCTCCGTGCCGAACGATAAAACCTACGTGCCCGCTACCTCCTTTCCCAGAAACCTGTAATTGGATCCCGCACAGCCACAGCTACAGCCAGCCTTAATTGCAGCCAGGAACACAGCCAAGATTTCTCCCGAACCGACCGTCCATGCCTGTAATTAAACTACATAAGTACTCATTATACTAGCTCTGATATATATCGTGTTTTTTTTGTATATTCGAGTAAGTACAAGGCGTGAATTGGAAAGGCTGATATTCAAAATAATCTTCTATACTTTTTCTAACACTGGTTACACAGTTTCCAACTATATAATTAGTCATCAGGAATCCTGACAACTCCCTAAGTCATACAGTGTATAGGAAACCCACCCATACAGATAAATATCTCATTGGTAACTCCCATCACCATCCATGTCAGTTGGCTACCGTAGGCGAATAGACCTCTGGACACTGTGAGCGAACACTGCGTGAATAGGGAACGTTATGACGAATTTAAAAAATTTCTGACGGTAGACCAAATAATTTCTTAATAACTCATGTGACAAATAAAACCAATTAGTCACCCCGTGACCACGATCACTGCAAAGTGTTTGAAACGTTGGGACAAAAATAATGACAAATACACGCGATTTAAACCGTTTAAAGTTGACTAACTACTATATATAATTACCTCAATTACAAAATATTTACGAGAGGAAAAATTTAAGTCGAGTGTGAGATTCGAACCCGCGTTCCTTTCGGATATGTGTCATTTTGTAATGTAATCCGCAGAGCATGCGTTATTGCAACATAAAAATATTATAATTACCTTAAATTTATGTGTGTATAAAAAAAACAACATACGTCCAGCGGTACCCTCTGCGTATAATGTATTTCAACACAAATCACGAACTGCACTGCGCCCAAAATCCTGACACATACATTTGTTATGTCCTGATATTAAGCGGACTGCCTGTTGGGAGACTTGCCCTGTTATTATGCTTCATATTACTACACAATGTTTTTTTTTTATGTTACTGTGGCGGAACAAGTTCGAGGCCCACCTGATGTTAAGCGGACTAGAGGTAGGCCTATAACAAATGCATTTCGTCACAAGTCACGAACCGCACCGCGCCTTGAGACATAGTTTGTTAGTCTCATGTCCCTGTAATTACACAGGCTCTCAAGGACAGATTTTATACATGAGAGTGGTAACTAGCCTTATCATTCGTCCTACCACTATACAACCACGGTTCTAGTTTCTTAGATTTTCGTATTGTAATTATTTTATCGCTTTCTTTGAAAAATTTTACTAAATTTAATCCATTCAAAAAATTTCTGATGAATAAAGTTCCATCTCCCAATTTTTCTGGATGTGGCGTTATTGAGGACGCTCAGCATGTATTGATGGAGTGTGTGCGGAATGAAAGCAATAGGAGATCTTGCTTTGATAGAAGAAGTACAATAGATGTTGCATACTGTTATTATGTACTAGCGAGTCCTATGTCAGACCAGATAGTTCAAATGTAAAGACTAGCAGAGTTAGCCTTACAAAAGTTAGTTTTAGAAGCAGTGATGGCTCAGTGGCATTGGCTATGAATCCATGATCATCATGATGTTATTTTTGTTCCAATCCCGCCGCGGGCTTGAGCTTCACCACATGGTGGAAGGGCATTTTGCGAATGCCCGCCTGGCTAGCGACCACCCTCAAGTAGAAAATCTGTCGCCAAGCACCTAACGGTGTGTTCCGGCAGCAGTCCTTGAGAGCCAGTGAAATTACAGGTACATGAGACTTAACAACTATGTCTCAATGTGACGGGCGCTGTGCAATTAGTGACTAGTGACGAAATGCATATGTTATAGGCAGAGGTTAGTCCGCTTAACATCAGGTGTACCGTCAAAGCTGTTGTTACGTCAAAATAACATTAAAAAAATTTTGGTAAGTTTGTATATTGGCTGCACTGGACGAGGGGTTCCTTAGTCACAAAGCCCATAAAATTAACATAAAAAAACACTCTACTAAAACGTTAACAAAGTTACAAAAATAATTTCCTGTAACCTACATCTTGGCAGAAGTCGAGAAAAGCACATGCAATGCACGGTTATCCCCATATAAAGCCTGATTTAAGGGGTAGCTACACGGAGCGTAACATTGTATATGATTTGCGTATCGTCACAAAATATAAGTAAGTACCTACTAAAATTGGATGTATCGTGAACGTTATCTATTACATTATAGACTAAGAGCATCTTCCTCATGGATGGAACAAATATGTACATAACAATATTTAAGCTTTAAACACTTTCTGACCTGTGTCTTGCTAGCTTATACACGCGGTTCTCACTACGTTACAGGCGCTGACAAATGCTACATGGCTTTACTTGAACAGATTTTTAGTAAAATGTATTTAGTTTGTAACAGTAAGAAAATTATATGTTAATCTTGATCATATTACCTAAGGCCAAGAAAAGTCCGAAACACGTTTACTTAAAATTTTCTCCCTATAATAAAATTGCATATTGCGTTGTATAGAGTATATTACGCTTGTAACATATAGGTATGTCTTAATTATTTTCGTATGTATGTGTATAAAAATTAAAAATACAACATTTGACAGCGTCTTACTTAGAAAACATTCTAATTATTTATAAATATACGTAACAGGTCAGTGTTTCAGGAAATTGTAGGTATGCCAAGCTCATATCAATAATTTTTTTTGCTTTTGTGATGGAATAATCACGACGCCTATCTGATATTAACCTCTGCCTATAACAGATGTATCATCACTAGTGACGAAATTCACTGCACCTGAAAGAAACGTATGGTAGAAGGGCATTTTGCGAATGTTCGCCTGGCTAGCCACCACCCTCAAGTAGAAAATCTGTCGCCAAGCACCTAACGGTGTGTACCCGCAGCTAAACTGTTGCTTTCGAAGCGCTCGTACGAAGTTTGCTTAGCCATTCTGAAACGATTAGCAAAGTTAAGCAACGTCCGCCGCGGTCAGGAGTTGGATGGGTGACCGCTGGTGACATTACTACTGAGCGCTTCCGTGCTTCGGAGAGCACGTTAAGCCGTCGGTCCCGGTTGTTGTCTTAGGATGTCAGTCGTTATAGCATTTTGCGAATGCCCGCCTGGCTAGCTACCACCCTCAAGTCGAAAATCAGTCGCCAAGCACCTAACGGTGTGTTCCGACAGCTGTCCTTGAGAGCCAGTAATTCTAGGTCAGTCTGAACAACATCTTCGACCACATAATCACTTACCATCAGGTGAGATAGTGGTCAAAGGCTAACCTATAAGGCATCAAAAAAAACACAGTTGTTAAGACGAGGCTGCGGAAAAAATACTCTCATTCGACTAGTTTTTTTAAGCAACTGAAATATGCAATCAACACGAAAACTTAAATATTTGATATTTCAAACCTTTTTCTATCAGTTGTACAGCCAGAAACACATTTGAAAGAAATTTACTCGATAGTTTTAATTTTTCAAAATGAAGCCTTTTCTTTAAATTATTGGAGTTTTCTTGGAAACTACATCAGTTACATATTAATAATAAACACACATAGAAAGGAAATGTAATTTATTATCCGCTGTATAAGTAAAATTTACCTAGAGTAATTAGTATTGTCATAATAAATTAAATAGTGTTTTAGACTTACGACCTTTAGTTCTGTGCAGGATTACGGTCAATCGGAAGATTCGATATTCAACCTTATTAGCTTAGGATTACGAAATAAAATCAATGCGTAAGAGCTGTACTTCAGTGCCGCGCTGTGCGCCGCGCGCCGTTGGACGTGGACCTATTGCTCGCGCGCTATCACCTGTGCTGTGCAGTATAAATACGTATCTTGGTAGGTATATCAATCAATATGGGAAATAAAGATAACTAAAAAATAAAAAACGAAGCAGAAGAGTCGATACAAAGACTTTGCAAGAATTATGAGAGAGCGTATAATATTTCAGTTTATTTTTACCTATGCAAATTTAATATTCGTTTGTGTTTCGGTGCTTATTCTATTCATGAAACATATTATCTCTATCAAACCAAGAGATTCTATACCTACTAGGTTCCTATAGTACTGTAATTGAGCTATAAAATAACTAAATGTCGTACTAATCTAAGTACGATTAGTTGGATACTATAATAATATCTGGTAATGTATAGTTATGGTCTCACCTGATGGTAAGTGATGTGGTAGAAGGTACCAAACAGGTGATAACTAAAATTATCTGGCTCTAAAGTACAGCTGCCGTTCAACCGTAAATGGAGTTGAGTGTTGCTAAATAATAATAACACAAGCGTAGCAAATCAAAGCATTTGGTTTGGTGGGTATATCGCAATAAAACATCGAACATTGTTCATGTCCCTCAAGACTAAATGTAGATTTATATCAATGAAAGAATATTCAGAATCAGGCAAGTAGGTATATATTCAAGAGATTATCTACAAAGTCACCTGCATAGGTACTTTTAAATATACATTTTATCACTTAGACATGTACATATAAGTAACGATTTATACAAATATAATAGAGTGGAATAAATAGATTCTGTACATATATATAATAAAATAGACTGTGTTCATAAAATGCACCTTCTTTCTCAGGAAAAAAATAATAAATCAGTCAAAGTCCGAGATCACTCGGAACAGGGAGAACTGTCGGAGTCGCCATCTCATATAATAAATTTAGACTGTGTTCTTCCACTATATGAAAATAAGTGAGTAATCTTTGAATAAAGTATTACTAAATTTGTCGATACTACCTGTGTATCTAATACCTGTGTCGATACTTTAGCACCTTCTCATATCCTGCTACCCAAAAAGAGGCCGGTGCGGCGGCTGAACTAGCAGAAGGCCTCAAAAGGCGCAAATATAGTAATCTCAGTAGTTGTTACATGTTTGTGCCTTTTGGGGTCGAAACGCTGGGACCGTGGGGACCGAGCGCCAAACTATCATTCAAAGACGTCTCAAAACGTCTGGTCGACGCTACTTGTGACCAAAATGCTGGCATATACTTTGGACAAAGGATAAGCATTGCCATACAACGTGGCAATGCGGCCAGCATTTTGGGAACACTGCCTAATGGTAGCGGAATATTGGATTAGTTTGTAGTCAATTTTTTTTTTTTTTTATTTAAATATGTTAATTTTAGTCATAAATATCTGTTACCACATATTATAAATAAAATCGAGCAAAACTAAATGCTTATTTGCCGTGTAGTATGGAGACAAAAAATTAAAAATAGAAATTCTACAAAAAGATGAAGAATTTTGGAGGGAAAAAAATGGAGACAAAACTAGTCACATTCTATATGGACTGCTTTCTTCCTGAGCTGGTCGATCCCCGCCACCCAAAGAAAAGAATGATCGGGATCAAGAATATGCGGATACTTCTAGAAAAAAAAAATCAAGAGGAGGCTGTCGAGGGTGACTTGCAACATCAAAGTGCAAATCCTTCAGTACTTCCTCCCGCCATAAAAAGAAGACTTAAGAGCCTTTACGCTTTGCACGATCGGTCAAGTTTAGGCATTTATTGAAGCACGGCGCAAACGGGCACACCGTTAGCAAGGATCGAGCGGTCAACGACGATGTCGCATGGAATAAAACATTTTGATCCTTTTTGCAGTGTTATTTATTTTTGATAAATAATGTGGAATGTTATGTAACTTTGTAAATTCATTTCTCATCTTTACTGTTTACAAACAAAGTAGACTTAAATGAACCTAATAATAAACCTTGAGGTATCTACTCATTGACTAACTATAACTATAGTCCATTAAAAAGTTACATGAGCTTTGCATTTTTAGAGCACGCAATTTATTTTTGGGACATCTTTTTATATGTGGGGGTCTGAAGAAGCTTAACCTCAAGTTTGTGGGGTCGCCACCCTTGTCCCCCGGCCACCATCATGGAAAAAGGGTTGAAAACACGTATTTTGCAATATCTCAGAAACTATGCGTTTTATAAAAAAAATTTAAGAATATAATTTGTAGCAAATTGTGTTGCCCACAAACATATATATATAACTTTTTGCCCTAAATTAAATATTAAAGAAGTTATAAGCAATAATAAATTTTTTTGCTCTATAACTTTTTTATACATTTTACAAAAAAAATACCCTAGAACAATCTCGTAGATGATCTGCTCAGGATTTTTTTACGAAACTCGCAGGTTAATTGATAAAACTGAAAATAATATCCACAATTTTCAATACGTTTACACGTTGCAAAAAATGTAGCACAACTAAGAGAATAAAATGAGATAGAAGAAACAGCTAAGCCTACGTATAATAATAATAGTCGTAGCAGGCAGATGTTCCTTTGAACCCAAACGGTTACTCAGACCTTTTCTACCTGCTTATCCTTCCGTAAGTTAAATTTAGTAAGTTCTATGGTAAGGAAAACAGGAATGAAAAAGTAAAGTTGTACGAATTCAACAATTTTTTTAAGAATATATTTACAATAAAAAATATAATAAGTTAAACATTTCTTTTTGACCGGATTCTCATGAGCATTGACGAACCTGGTCAACTTTGGAGCGCTATAACAGTGTGTTAAATGAATTAAAATAAAATAAAAAAATCCTCAAAAGATAATCAAAAATGTTGGTCTGAGGTATTATTTTGTAAAATAAGAAAAAAAAGTTATAGAGCAAGAAAACAATATGAAAATTTTCTCACTTTTTTGCTTATAACTTCTTAAATTATTAATTTAGGGCAAAAAGTTTTAATAACATATTTGTAGGAAAAATAATTTGCTACAAATTATGTGCAGTGGAATTTTTTGTAGGACACATCGTTTCCGAGATATCACGAAATAAGTGTTTTCACCCCTTTTATCAAGATGGTGGCCGGGGCACAAGGGTGGCGACCCCACAAACTTCGATTTGTCTCAAAAGTAAAATTGCGCCCTCTAGGAATTGCAATATTCGGTCCTTAAATTGTAACATTTAAATGGACTACTATGTAGGTATCTATATTTGATTATGTCCTTCTAACCATCATTGTATACATATAGGCAAATAACTTAGTTTTGTAGTTTGTATACCTGCTTGGTGCATGCATACCTTGGTTCATTATATTTGTATAACTGCCCTGTTGGCGGAACGGCTTTAGATAGATAGATATATATCAAACAAATTATTGGAGTACAAAATTTTATGCCCAAGGCGGGAATCGAACCCGCGTCCTCCGATATCGCGTCGGATGCTTAACACCATCTCAGCCACCTGGACATTGGCATTTCTGCCGAAACTTTGTGCTCCAATTGTATTACATTAACCATCATAAGGGACGGTGCGCGGCCATCAACCAGACTACAAGACTTCATCTGATCGAAAGAAGTGTTTTTTCAAACACTTAACTCTTGGTATGATGTTGCTACATATTTCTAATATAGCACACGATAGTGCTTGTAATATGATTACAAGCACTGTCGTGTGCTAAGCGAAATCATATCAAACAAATTATTGGAGTACAAAATTTTATGCCCAAGGCGGGAATCGAACGCGATATCGGAGGACGCGGCTTCGATTCCCGCCTTGGGCATAAAATTTTGTACATGTACTTACAATTGCGTATGTAGACTCTTCTGCAAGTTTGGTAAAAAAAAATCTTATCCTGCTGTTTAGAAGTGGCTAGATATATATCTGGTTGGTCTAATTTTTACCATAGTTGGTATATGAAAGCAGAGTGGTAGTAAAATAACACCTTTCTGTTTACCACTGTAACTGAAAAATTAAACGAAATAGGATGTATACGAATTACGAACATATTTTCAACATAAGTAATTAATAGTCAAACATTATATGATAGCAATAAAAAAAAAAAAAACATTATATTATTATGGGAACGTGTACAGTAGCACAGTTATGAAAAACTATAATTCATATTTGTATGACGAGTCGTGGTAAAATATATTGCCCACAACTAACATTTAATCAAATCAAATCAAATCCATTTATTTCAGGTCAATTGTACCCATATTCACCGAATATAATATAATATTTTGCTCATTTAATTTGATGGTATTTTACTTTATTCTAATGATGTGTAACATGTAATCTGATTAATCACATTCCAAGATACTGAGAACAATGTTGATTCATTCATAAATTATCGTCCACGCGGATGCCAAGTAACATTACTTTCGTTACTACGGAGAATTTAAAAACACCCCATTTATCAATATATATCGTGCCGTTTGGGCTGTTATGTACCACCATCATATTCCGACCCTTGTCTCACTTATGTTGGTTTGGTGCAGTATGTTTTTTTCTATAAACACGGAGACTGCGAAGCAACAACATAGCAAAGAAACTTTAAAAAAAAAAGACTTGAAAACAATTTTTTATATTAAACAGTCTGAAATAACTGGTTGATATCGGTTCAATATGATCTCAAATTTGTGTTTTTATCACTATTGAACAATAACTTTCATTTATATTCATAGTTGCCACTTACATTAGTTGCTAGAAGCACTGCGATCGTCAAGGCATTTTGGCAAATTACTTTTTAGTAAGTTGACTGTAACTGGCAAACCGTTCGCCGGTGTTGATGAAATTAAAATGAAACCAATAAAGAGTTAAACTGTACTAGCAAAAAAATAATCTTCTATATTGTAAGGTTCAGTAAAAAAGTTATGTGTGGTCAAACATAAAATAAATAATAGACAAGTCAATTTAAGAACCCTCTTTCTATTGGGAAGTCAGTTAAATATGTATAATATGATATACCAATAATATATACCAATAAAGTCGAGCAGACATGAACATATGGTAATAAGTAATAAGTCTGTCGACCGTAAGAATAATTTTGAAAAGTAAATCAAATAATCAATTTCTTACTAAGAAATATTAGTAATGTTGATAAAAATAAAAACGTGACATCAATTGCAGTATATACAAAGTTACTTTATATATCGAAATTCGTCACGTGAATAAGATTATAAAAAAAGTTGAAATCGTCTCAATGGTATCTGTGTTCGCGAATCTAATATCAAGTATACAAATATGTTTATAAGCGAGACGCGTGCGCCGCTGCTGCACATCGCCTCGTTCGGTGCAGCGGGGATCGTTGCGCCGCATGGGCGGAGCTAGCGTGGGAATTATTTTTGACTGACTGCTCTTAAGTCTCATGTGCCTGAAATAATACTAACTCTCAAGGGTCTGTGCCGGAGCCCGGAACACACTGTTAGGTGCTCGGTGACAGATTTTCTACTTGAAGGTGGTAGCTTGCCAGGCGAACATTTGCAAAATGCCCTACCACCATATAGGGGTACGATATACATGGTACACATAAAGTTTCTCAACTCAACATATACACTCTCAATTATTACATTAGTATTACCTACATTTACCAGCCAAAAAATATTCAAAAGTAAATAATTTCATGGCGATTTATATATCAATCAAAAAAGCAATGAATATGTGCTCTAAAAATGTAAACATGTGTTTTACTTAGCAAGCGATATTATTAGAAATCATATTAAGAGAATAAATATGGACTTACCCAACTACAAAGTATTGGGTTGGGTGATATTTTCTTATCAAATTTTGTCTTCAATTGATATATAAATATTTTAATACAATATGGCTGTATAGAGAAAAACAAAATGTATTAGCTCCACATACGAGATATGTGGAATTAGAAAAATGACGAATATGACATGGTTTTCACTAAAACATTCTGAGCAATATTGCTCAGAATGTTTTCAATACTTTGTAGTTGGGTAAGTCCATATTTATTCTCTTAATATGATTTCTAATAATATCGCTTGCTAAGTAAAACACATGTTTACATTTTTAGAGCACATATTCATTGCTTTTTTGATTGATATATAAATCGCCATGAAATTATTTACTTTTGAATGAACTATATTTTGTCTTGCTTATTCGCGGTCCTAATTTGAAAGTCAAATAAATACATATTGCTTTTAAGGTTGTAATTTGTGCATTAAACTACACAAATAAGTTTATAAAAACACAACAAAGGGAAACATTTTACAAAGGGACCGAATCAAAAACCCAATGATGATTGGCTGAGACTTAAATTTAGATTTTTTTAAAGTAATTCCTTTCATTTTATAATGACATTTCTTTCTATACACAATTCATATTATACCCTTCCCTCAAACTATTTTTCGTCACACGACCCTTCTTACATTACTAAACGTATCCTTTATTCAAATATCCTTAATACCCGATACTTTTAACACCCTATTCCGTATAATACTCCCACTGTGGTGTTGCCGGGACCACATAGTGCCTTGGAGCTTTTATCAAAAGTTTAGAATTACGCCCCGGGCCGGGCGGTCCCGCCGCGATGCCGCTGTCGTCGTCGTATCGAGGGATTATATTTCTAACAATGTTACAATAATGCAACATAGTATGGTGACGCAAAGTATCAAGAAGAAATTTGAGAAGTATTATCAAAGTATAAGTTTAGAAGCGTTCTTAGGGAAGTTTTCTTCATCATCATCAGCCGGAAGACGTCCACTGTTGAACAAAGGCCTCCTACATAGAGCGCCACCAAGAACGGCTATTAGCCGCTTGTAACTATTGGCTACCAGCGACTTTCACGATGTCGTTAGTCCACCTAGTGGGGGGCCTATCAACTCTACGTCTTCCGGTGTAGTGTGGTAACCACTCGAGAACCTTTTTTCCCCAACGGTTATCAGTTCGTCGAGCAATGTGGCCCGCCCATTGCCACTTCAACTTGCAAATTCTGAGAGCAATGTCGGTGACTTTGGTTCTTTGGCGAATATCCACGTTCCGGATTCTACCGCACAAAGAAACTCCGAGTATAGCTCTCTCCATAGCTCGTTGAGCGACTCTGAGCTTGTCCATAAGGGCCACAGTTAAGGACCACGTCTCAGTGCCATAAGTTATCACTGGTAACACACACTGGTTGAAGACTGGTCTTCAGGCTCTGCGGGATCTATGATGAGAAGATGTCGCGTAACTTCCCGAACGCTGCCCATCCAAGTTGGATTCTTCTTCTTAGATGTTCTTAACAGATCAGCCAAGTTAACAACGTCCGCTGCGCTCATGATTTAGATGGGTGATCGCTACTGACATTAGATACTACTGAATACATCAATAATTTACCGTCGACGCGTGCCTTCGTATGTTAAAAGATCTATATTGTTCCAATTTGTTCGCAATAGTCAAGATCAATATTCAAATCATATATGAATTAATTTTCGGCGTCCACGATTTGATTCTGAAACACACTTATTCAATACTCCAACTTATACTAGAAGAACAGTTTGCCCAAATAAGTAGGTAAGAGCCATTGTGGAAATAAAGACGTGATAGGTAATTGTATGCCTTTCAGATTGATTGGTGATCGAACCGTTTCCAATCTTATAGTAAAATTTAAAATATAAACTTATAACGAACTTTAATTACAGACTCAAAAACAATAGACTTAAAACAGTTTCACAGTTTGTTGATATCAAATTGGTAAGCAATGAAAACAAATAATAAATAAAACATGTCCAAAACTTAACTACAACAAAATCAGTTCTCCAACTACGTTACCAACTAGCTCAATGAAAACAGTTCGTACAGTTCAAAATTTTACAGTGAACTAATAAAACCAGTGAAGTGAACGTGATTCGCAACGTTAGGTTCACGATTGAATGGATATTCATTCATTCATTCGTTCATTATATCAGTTTCATATCAGGGCGCTGAGTTGCGTTTACAAAATTCTTTTTTTTTTTATATGCCTGGTAGGTGAGCCTTTAACCACTATCTCACCTGATGGTAAATGATGATGTGGACGAAGATTGTTCAGGCTAACCTGGAATTACTGGCTCTGAAGGACAGCTGCCGGAACACACCATTAGGTGCGTGGCGACAGATTTTCTACTTGAGGGTGATAGCTAGCCAGTCGGGCATTCGCAAAATGCCTTACCACCATGCTATAGTCAAAGTCAAAAGTCAAAGTCAAAATCATTTATTCAATTTAGGCGTCTACGACGCTCTTATGAAGGTCAATTACAAATTTTAATATTGAAATATACTACATGGTACTGCCACGTTCAGCAAACAAAAATTATAGAGCCACTGCGAGAAGAACGGACAAGAAACTCGGGGCCATTCTTTTAAACGTTTTTTAAAAATGTGTTTGGTACATACTATATAATAAAATTATTACAATACTTAATTTACATTACGTAGGTGTTAGGCGCTAGCTTGGTAGAGGCGAACCAGTCCAAGCATTTTTGTCGTTTAAGTAATCACAAACTGTGTAGTAAGATTTCTTTATCAAAATATTCTTCACATGCAACTTGAATTTTCTTTCTGTGAGCGTTGTAATATGTTTGGGCAATTTATTATAAAACCGCACACAATTTCCTAAGAAGGACCTTTTATTTGTCTTTGCTAATCTAAAACCTGGCACCGCTATTTTATCTTTATTCCTAGTGTTATAATCGTGAGTGCCACTGTTTGATTTAAATTTGCTCAAATTTTTACGAACATACATAATATTTTCAAATATATACAGACTTGGTAAAGTTAAAATATCAATTTCTTTAAAAATATCTCTCAGGGATTCCCTAGGATCCATTTCATATACGGCCCGAATAGCACGCTTTTGTAAGATAAAGATTGTCTCTATCTCAGCAGCAGCTCCCCACAGCAATATACCATAAGACATAATACTACATAATACTATAACGACTGCCATCCCAAGACAATAACCAGGACCGACGGCTTAACGTGCCCACCGAAGCACGGAAGCGCTCAGTAGTAATGTCAACAGCAGTCACCCATCCAAATCATCACCGCGGCGGACGTTGCTTAGCTTTGCTGATCGGTTCAGAATGGCTAAGCAAACTTCGCTACAAGCGCTTCAGACTTCTCTAAGACAAATATCTGTAAACTATAAAACGTGTGTTTATCATATACATAAATAGTGAGTTTATCTTCATCTTAGGTAACGTAATATTTAGGTTAATTGTTCGGCTTTTGAAATAAGTTGGTGAAGTAGGTGCTGATAAAATCATTCTAAGTTCTATTTCGTTTTCATGATTCTGACTTTAATAAGTTTTGCACGTGTGAATGAAATAGAATCCTATTTTGCTTGTAGCAAATATTTACCGATAGTGTAGTAATATTTTTTTATTATTAGATCATTTTTGATACGGGATCCATTGCCATAGTTAAATTAGTCAAGAATCTAACATAAGTAAATAGCATTTAACCAAGAAATACCGAAAACAAAAATATTTGAAGTAATATATGAAGAACACGGGTGTTTGAGCGTGAACTTACTATGAGTCGATATCGCAATCGACAATGTTTCGGCTTCTACCGGAAGCCTTCCTCAGGATTTTGAGTGTGGTACGTCCGCCGCGGTCGCATCACGCGTCACGCTTCACACGAAACATTGTCGATAGCGATATCGACTCATAGTAAGTTCACGCTCAAACACCCGTGTTCTTCATATATTAGATATAAATATGAGCGTAAGTTTTTATAATATGATATTTGAAGTACTTTATAGTCTTTGATCAATACCAACAAACTCTTTCGTGGATTGTTGCGACCTTCGTAAAACCAAGACTCACAATCATCGGAATTTATTTAAATTTAGAAAAAGTGCGTCCCTAAACGCAACCCGGAGTGCTGTTTTATCTGTTACTGGCCGGTTTTATGGCGGATGAATGAATTGAGAGAAGGTTGATCTTTTCGAAACATGCCGGTTGATGGATAATTTCGATGGGCAGATTGCAAAACGGCGAGGATTTCGGCAGGAATATTGAAATGCTCCATTCATTTCAAAAGGTTTTTTGTAGAATTTTATTGGTAGGTAATCCAACAGACAACAACTTTATTTTATATTTAATATACGAGTATATTGTTAAACTGTTCAAATACGCGTGTATAACTTTGAAGGGGTATGCAGTGGTATACATTAGTATACATTAGCATTTCACGAGACTAATGTCACGTCTACATGTGTACTTACTGTATCTTGTCTCACAAAACAACCACATTATCTAGAACTTAGATCGTTTAAGAATGATAAGTCGTTTAGTTCGTTTCTATCTATTCTATATAATTTAATCCTGTTTGAATCTCAGAGCCATATTTCATCAGATTCCTTTTCCATTCTCGACATTTTCAATTTTCAAACTAAAACTGGCAGCCATATTAAAAGGAAATTAAAATCTGTTCAGAATGCAAGCTGTGAAATCCAATATAGGCTTGCTGGACTAACTATTGCGATATCAAATTATGTAACGGCATATTATTAAGTCTTTAGTCACAGACTTCAAACTTTAGATAAATTAACGAATATTTTTTTTTCTTATCACTTATTTATACGTCCCTTCGGAATAAAATTGTTACCATAGAATAATATGTTTTGCTATTCAAATCCTTAGTTTCTGTCCTTGGATAAAGAACAGATCTTAAGTTTTTTTTATACTTTACTGGGTAGCAATTGAACACTATCTCACCTGATGTTAAGTGATGATGCGATCGATGATGGAGCGCGCTTACCCAGAAGAAACCTATTCACTCCCGTTATGAAGACCCCCATATCACGGTATATAGATATAGATAATATTACCGTGCATAAAACAAGACAAACTCAGGCAGAGTGTTCCTGTTCGATGTTATAAGAAGCAAATCGCTTCGTTCGGGAAAATAGAATATCCACCATATAGCGTAAATAGTATGACAATAAAAAGCTGGAATTTTACGTACAAAATAAAACTGTCATTAAAATTACTTCCACAGTTCTTTGGAATGCGCTGTTGTCCAACTTCTGGTATTTTTGGCGGGGTTTTAGTGATGTCTGTGGCTTTGAATTAACTATAAAATTAACATGTTAATTGCGATGTTCGTAATCGACAGTCTGCATTACATAGGTAATAGTTTAGCTAATCGCCAATCCATTATTGATCAGGTCATTGAATGGTTACTCTACCCATTTACATTTATAATAACATCTCGTATTACGTTTTTTATAACATACATAACCCTTTTTTATGTAATGAATGCCGAGACGTATAATCTGGTGCCTGATGGTAAGCATCACCTCTGTCCGATAAAATTACAGTATCAGAACTGTGTGTTTTGTCACACACAGACCTTATACTGTAATTTTATCGCAGCGCTTCACTTTTTTTGTTGAGGACATAGTTGCTGACTACCTTTGTCGGTCGTTCAGCTCCACCGGATTTTGGGCGAGGGAAGGCCTTTACACCCGGGAGGGGATATAAGGCTTCTCCCGAGACGGGCGTAGAAGGCGACAGCGAAGCGCCTTCTACCTCCGTCTCCTGCGGGCGCCGAAAACGCACCGCTACTAAAGGAAGGGTTGACAGCAAGCTCAGAACACCACTGTGGTTCGGACCTCGGCTTGAGTCGCTGCCGTTAGACATTGGGAGGGTCAGAACTAAATGCCCCGGTACAACTGCAGTGTTTTTTTATGCCTGATAGGTTAGCCTTTCATCACTATCTCACCTGATGGTAAGTGATGATGTGGTTGAAAGTGTTAACAGGTTTAACCTAGAATTACTGGCTCTCAAGGACAGCTGCCGGAACACACCGTTAGGTGCTTGGTGACAGATTTTCAACTTGAGGGTGGTAGCTAGCCAGGCGGGCATTTGCAAAGTGTCCCACCACCATGCTGTAACGACTGCTATCCTAAGACAACAACCGGGACCGACGGCTTAACGTGCCCACCGAAGCACGGAAGCGCTCAGTAATAATGTCACCAGCGGTCACCCATCCTAGTAATGACCGCGGCGGACGTTGTTTAACTTTGCTGATCGATTCAGAATGGCTAAGCAAACTTGGCTACGAGCGCTTCGAAAAAGTCTAATTTGCCTGTAAGTTCACTGGCACCCATACCTTTCTAGCCGGAACACAGCAATATGAACATTACTGCTTGGCGGTAGAAATAGGTAGGGTGGCAATACTTCCCTGGACGAACTCGCACAAGGAGTTCTACTGTTACTAATACACAATTATACTAGGTGTATGTCATTAATAGACGAATAAAAGAACGACCTCAAAGTACCTGTCATGGACGTCGTAACGACGTCATTTGTAGACGTATAAAGTACTGACCAATAAATGACCAGTCACGAATGTCGTAACTACGACGTCTGTAATAATAAGTGAATAACGAGTGGCCTTAAGAGGACCAAAAACAGACATCATATATAAAATAGACGCCATTTTGCAACCTGGGAGTGTTACCAAGTCTTTGGGTTAATTACAAGGTAATCTGAGTCAGCTTTACTATGGCATACTTTATGGCAGCCATGCTCTCTTGCTATTAAGTGGTCTTTACACGGGTGACTAAAGCCGCGCGGTTATACAATAAACGCATCGCTTTTAAAAACTCAAATCGCTACCTTGTTTTTGCGGTCGATAAAATTTGTTGCATCAAAATGTCAAACAGTCGTATTAGCATAGTAAAAGTATTACAATGTATACTGAACAGTTTGAGCCATTATTGCGCAAAGTACTTGTCGAAAAATATGATACCAATACCTACCAAGAAGAAGCGCTATCGCCGAAAATCAAGTTGCGATGTAACCTTAATGTTTTTAGCTACTGGTGATAGTTGTCTAAGTGTAGCAAATTAATTCAGTTCCTGTATAGATGTATTGTGTATTCAGTGGAATTCACTAGTATGAATGCTCAAATTGCTTAGAAATTTGAGCATTTGCATGGTCAATTTGAGCAACAATCGTATCAAATCAAAATATGTTTATTGCATTATTACAGGTTATAGTATAGATATTATCATAATAAGTTTAATGTTTCTATAATATACCATTATTGGTGTAGAATATTTTACAATAGTCATAAAATTAATTATTTGTAACAGGACTTAATTGATAGTAGATAATTCAATAATTTTCACATGGATTCGTAAATAAGGTAATATTGAATTCCAGTTAATGTCTAAGTTAAATTAAAAGTTATATAATGTTCAAATATTCATTAATTATTAATGTACGTATGCCAACGGCTGCCGCACGAAAAATATACAAAAAATATTTTAGATGCCACTTTAGAATTTTCAATTCACCAAATCACCATTTAGACTTTAGACAGTCAATTGTTGCCGTGCGGCGACAAACGTGCGACTTTAGTCCCCCGTGTACAGTCCACATTATAGATATTTGATCAGTATAGAAACTAGATGCCGTCTGAATTCTCTCCACATGTAAGGTTCTCGAGATATCTTCCCTGGCGGGACTGCAGCTTCATTGCCATGCAAATTTATACTCCAATTCAGTCTGTATGAATTCCACTTAAACTTGGCACAAATAATATAATTTTCTGGAGTTAATATGTAGAGAACTAACGGATATGTAATGAGCTAGCTGTGTTTGAATTATATCAGCGAGTTGATTTAATTCCTAGGTATAATAGTTCTGGTATGTTTTGAATAGGCTGCTGATTCAGCGTTCAGTCTGCTACTTCGGCTTGAGTGTTGATATAGTGAAATTTGAGAAATGGTTGAGTTGATTTAGGTGTGTGGTTTTAATCAATTTCTAAAGAGCACGTCCCACACTAAACTGATCATAAATTATGCCACACCTAGCTCATTCCTGCGTCTTTCATGTGACATTTTGTAATATTACGCTTTCTCGGGAACTTCGTTCAAACTACTATTAACTCTGAACTGACATCGTGGGGTAAATTTCACCACAGCCACATATAAATTAAGGCGGGATTATCAAGCAAAGAAGTTGTTTCTTTACTTAATGCGTGTCTTCTTGTATTTTTTATATATTGCTGATAGGCTAGTCTTTGACTTCTATCTCACCTTAAGATAAATGCGATGATGAGGTCAAAGATGTGCAGACTTATCCAGAATTGCTGGCTCTCAAAGACAGCTGCCGGAATACCCTGCTAGTTTTTCTACTTGAAGGTAGATAGCCAGGCGGACATACGCAAAATTATCCGTCCGAATAAGATTTTGAATAAATTCAGGAGTTTCTTTGCAGAAATCCTTATTTAACAACAACAAATATTTTAAAAAGTTTGTTAGAAAACATAAAATTATTGTCTTAGAAAATGTTTATAAATATAAAAATATATCTAGCGACTAGCCAAATTTTCCTGTTAAGCTAACGTGACATCATTAACGCCACTTAGCCAAAACCGGAGCAATATTCGACGCGTTTCGATTCTACACGAAGAATCCTCAGGAGGTCTTGACTCTTCTAGCGCACGATCGAGAATGTCTGACTACTCTCAGATTAGTTGACCAATTCGTGTGATTATAATAAATAATGTAATTATAATAATAAATTTCATTTACTTTACATATATAATGTATATATATTCAATAAAATATTTATAAAAGCAGTAAAAATATTGCTATAAGATTATGCCAAACCCTTCTGTATACAAATTGAGCAATAATATGAATGTACAAAAAAGTGCTCGAACAATAGAAGATATCAATCATTTCTCGAGAATCCAAACCATTCTTACAATACATGCGTCCAATACTGTTACTAGGCAAAACAATACGTTACCGAGCGATCGTTCACTCATGCCCTTTATAGACGAAATCCAAAGCAGTGTTACCAATTTCACTTATAAATTTAAAGCGTTCCAAGAATGTTCCATTTTAGTGCTCTCTTTGAATCGCTCTCACTCACTTGCTTTATCCCAACAATCAACAATCAGTTATTGGATATAGAAACATGAGTCGCAATTTATGTAGGGTCCGTTTCTCCTCTTACCTGCCTTGTCATGACGGAAGAGCTCTGTAATCGTGGGACTGTATGTAAGACACCACTGTGAAGCATAGGGATTCTGAGGTGGAGCCTAATCAGTGATGGCTCAGTGGCAATGACTATGGACGCCGCGCAGCTGATGCCACTGAGCCATCATAGCTTCAAATCATGTGTACTTATACATCTACGTTTCACTTCTTTAATAAATCATTTTCATTTCATATATTTTCTTCCATTGGGGATATGACTTTGGGTAGATAGAAGATAAAAAACACTAGAACTTCAAAATAACATTACATGAAAAAATTCTTCGCGACAACCAGGTATAATGGATCTTTATATAATTGGTATGGGAGGCAAAATATTTTTTTATTTTTCATCATCGGCCGGAAGACGTCCACTGCTGAACAAATACCTCCCCAATAGAACGCCACAAAGAACGGCTATTAGCCACCTGTAGCCATTGGCTACCCGCGACTTCCACGATGTCGTCGGTCCACCTAGTTGGGGAAACTATACTTACCATATTAAAATTCGTTTCAACCAACTAGAAACTCCAACTATCTTGTACTAAACACACCTCTATTATTAGTTACAAGTAAAAGACCTTTGCGTGTTCAATTCCGATAGAAATACAGTAGACACCCGTTGAATGGAGAATCCCTATAAATAATTCAAAGGGCAAGCCGCGGAAACATAACAGAAATAATTCTGGTTATATTTTGATACACAAAATAATATATTTTCTTAGATCGATGTACAGAGTTATTGGTAAAATGCTAACACAACACAACCTCTTAGGGTTGACTTCTGCTAGTCCTAACAAACATTTTAAGATAATTTTCTGTTGATTTGAAAAAAAATATAAAACATAGAGTTAAACGTTTTCGAGCGCAATTTTTAAGGTTCAAAACGGTACCCTATTACTGAGTATGTCAGTCACCAGGCTGTATCTCAAGAACGGTGATAGCTAGGCAGTTTAAATTTTCACAGATGATGTATTTCTGTTGCCGCTATAACAACAAATACAAAAAAAGAAAACTCGCAGTTGGCCCTTTTTTATAAGTTATTGTGATTACATTTTATTATATTTCTTATTTAATTAAGATAAATCCTTTGTATTTGATTGGAGATCTCGATTGAATCATATATTTGAGAGATAAGACTGTTTTCTAATAATAATAGTAAATATTTAAATGAATACTGCATAAAGTATTTACAGATTATAAGATAAGACTGTTGGTCTCAGTGAGTACAAAATGTTTCTAGCACTAAAGGTTAATTTTTGATATTAATGTTTAAAGAAAGTTATGTTTACTGTTGATATTTTCTAAAGAAACTTTTGTTAATTATTGATGTGCAAGTGTGACATAAAAATAATAAACGATTGACTAATGTAAAATTACTTTTTTCTAAGTACAACAGTCCTTTGTCTCACTAAACAGTCCCCTGTCATGATTTTTTGGAAAATCGCTAATAACTCGGAAAATACGTATAAATTCAGTGGGATTCCTTATCTAACTAAAAAAAAGTTAATTTTCTTCTAAATAGAACTCGGTTTTAGGGCAAATGTAAAAAAAATGCCAGGACAGCATTTATATGGGACCTGTACAAGCTTACAGAGAAATGCCCATATATCATCCAACTTATTAACATTATAAAACAAATCAAATATTTAATATATACAATATATTATATATTTATATATTTTGTATCTCCTGTATGTTGTTAACCTGCATGTACCTGTAACAGCCGGATCGTCCACTGCTGAACTCAGCCTCCCATAATCACCAAGCTTGGCAGGCGTCTTGGAGATCGCAGTGTAAGTTGGCAGTTCTTTAGAAGCGCTGCTGCCAACCTTCCAGTATTTTACCCTTATTCGTCTCTTACGACACCCACGGGATGATATGGGGAGGTGTAATTGTAACCCGTAGGCATATATATATATGGCCGTTAATTACCTTGCGAAAAATCCTTACTTAATAATAGTGGCCAAAAAGGCCTTTTACCAACACAGGTAATAACAAGAAAGGCTACAAGTAGTTCTGCCCATCTCGCGAAGATTTATCCTTTAAGCCTGCACCGAGGCAGCGATACGTACCTGATTGTAGTTGGTTTGATGCCTTGCTGTATCTTTATTTCTTAATTTTGAATTATGCAATTAATATCTATTACATTTAAGGAATCACTCTATAAATCATACACTTTGGAATAACAATTACTTAAAGATTCCTCGATAGAATAAAAATGGAAAGTTATATCTAAAAACCTAAATAAGTCCATGGTACGGCTTAAATACTTAACGGAAAGTCATCAGTATTTGAATAATAAAAAAACGTGTTTTCTATAAAGTATACACTTTACATTTTTCAAATAGGTATTTGTTTTTATTATACCAAGTAAATACTTAAATTCATGCACGTTCCGCCCATTTTAACCAGAGCCGCGAAGCTTTGTCCCTATCCGCTTTAGTAATTTCGGCTGTCGTCGGATGGGGACGGATGCTGTTGGCGTGCCTTACTCACGCACACATATGCGGCGCGCCTAAAAAGCTTGTTGCCCTCTTAAGAATTGCTGCTAGACGTGCCAGAGAAAGGCGGCTTTTGTTGGATGATAATGATGATGCTCTATGGTTAGATGAAAATCAAGTTCACAATCTGATCACAAATATTGTTCCTGACATTTACAACCCAAATGAGAATGAAGTTACTGTCACGTCTGTTATAAATAGGATATTATATGTATATTTAATGCCCATATTAAGCTTTCTCGGTTCAGAAATAATGATTTACTGTTTATCTCTAAGAGCTATGGATTTTGTTAATAAATAAATTAAATCAAATAAAGCAGTCGGTTCTAAGTTAATTTTCAAGTTATGGGATTAGAGATGATTAGATCTATCAAAATATAATTAATTATTCTTAGTTATTTTTAAATGTTCAAATGTTTGATTGATGTGCATTTCATAAAAAACTCATTTAGATATTCCTGTTTTGATTTAATAAACTTAATTATGTGACTAGGGAGTGGGGAGTCTCACAATTATTGTGACCAGCTGCGACAAGGACGGGAGAGCGGTCGAAAATCATGAATAATAACATAATTTACGGATGGACCCTTTTTAGTGTTTTTTTTTAATTCGAGTTTAGTTGATTCAATCTCCAGTGCACATGTGAATTTCTTGGTACCGTTGGTATACATTTTTATTTACATACTTATTAGAGTTATTATATTTTGAAACGGATTGTGTCATTTATTAAGGTAACGGATTGTGTCATTTTTTAAGTTAACGGATTGTGTCATGTTTTAAGTTAACGGATTATTTCATTTTAGAAGTTAACGGATTGTGTAATTTTTTTAGGTCTATCTGGTATTATTAGAGAAACATTTGGATACGGGACGATAAATGCATACCGCGTGGTGGTAAGGCTTTTGCGAATGCCGGCCTGGCTAGCTGTCACCCTCGAGTATAAAATCTGTCGCCAAGCACTTAACGGTGTGTTCCGGCAACTGTCCTTGAGGGCCAGTTATTATTGGTTAAATCTTGTTAACACCTTCGACCACATCATCACTCAGGTGAGATTGTGGTCAAAGGCTTACCTATCAACAATAAAAAAAAGACCCACAATATGTATGATAAGAGTAGGAAGGTGACATGAGTCACCTTCTCATTTTATTTTCATCAAAAATATTTTTTTCACTCCAATATAACGCTTACTTACTTCAACTGTTTAAATTTCAAGTTAATCCAAGATTAAAGGTCAACAAGAATTCCAGAGAACACTTAATTAATACAAGAACAATTTAAAAGAGACTTCATAAAGTACTATAAAAGAACTCTTTGAAAAGTAACTAATTAACAAAAGTTATTAAAAAAAGAAAAGAGGGACCCAGTTATCGAACTCAATGAATTAATTTCGTTAAAAATTGAACTTCTCTGTCACTGGTGTTTTTCTTCGAAATTACGTTCGTAAGTTCTTCGCGATGAAATTTTTATTTTTAATTGAAATTGGAACAAGGTTTATGACCCTTGCTTTTATTCGATATTAATTCGATTCCAATTTAGTTTTCAAATTGAACATAAAAAAATGTTGTTGAATACTGACGACATTGCCTTAAAGTCTTTATACTTTGTTACCTATATATTCACCTACATTTGCTCCATGTTGGGAGATTTGTACTGTTATTATGCTTCATATTACTGCACAAGTTTTTTTTATGTTATTGTGGCGGAACAAGTTCGAGGCCCACCTGATGTTAAACGGACTAACCTCTGCCTATAACAGATGCATTTCGTCACAAGTTCGTCACCTTGAGACATAGTTGTTAAGTCTCATGTCCCTGTAATTTCACTGGCTCTCAAGGACTGCTGCCGGAACACACTGTTAAGTGCTTGGCAACAGATTTACTACTTGAGGTGGGTAGCCAGGCGAGCATTCACAAAATGACCTTCCACCATGCGGTGAAGCTCAAGCCCGCGGCGGGATTCGAACCATGGACCTGCTGCGCGGCAGTCCATAGCCAATGCCACTGAGCCATCATTGCTTCAAAATGATGACATTCTTCATGTTGACGACAAAACAACAGTTCTTTTTTCATGTACCTAACAATATAAAGCTAATAAGTATATTTTTAACGCTTTCTGACATTTCTTAAAGAAAACATCGTCTTAAAAATGTCAGGGTGCACGTTTTTCATTGACACATCAGTTTCTCTGCAGTGATTTATTCCACCTTTTATTTCCTACAGGATGACATTAAAAAACGCTTAGCGCACCGGTTGACTACGAAATACGCTCGGAAATTTTAGTGGCTACTAAAAAATATTAACAGCGAACGGTAGCGCTTGGAAGGAAGTAAGTGTACTTTTAATGGTAAATAAATCACCGCATTGTATAAGTCATAGACGTGGGTTTCAAAACCCAAGCTTTGTCATACAGGTTTCAGCTTAGAAAAATCATATAAAGGCCCTCTTGAAATACACGTAGCCAAGCGCTCGTAGCTAAGTTTGCTTAGCCATTCTGAATCGATCAGCAAAGTTAAGCAACGTCCGCCGCGGTCATGACTTGGATGGGTGACCGCTGGTGACATTACTACTGAGCGCTTCCGTGCTTCGGAGGGCACGTTAAGCCGTCGGTCCCGGTTGTTGTCTTAGGATAGCAGTCGTTACAGCATGGTGGTAGGGCACTTTGCGAATGCCCGACTGGCTAGCTACCACCCTCAAGTTGAAAATCTGTCGCCAAGCACCTAACGGTGTGTTCCGGCAGCTGTCCTTGAGAGCCAGTAACTCTAGGTTAGCCTGAACAACATTCTCGACCACATCATCACTTACCATCAGGTGAGATAGTGGTCAAAGGCTAAACTATCAGGCATAAAAAAAAAAGAATTGAAAAGCATATAAGGCATAGATGCCCATTTTCTGTGAAAACTTAAGCATCTTCTTTCTCCATCAACAATTAATTTGTTCTGCTAGAGATTTGACGCCTCTGCCTTTTAGAATTAGAAGCAATGAATTCGGTTCGACAACCCACAAATCCTTGCCAGAGAGACCCGGTTTATGCCAAGAATGTTACGCGAGGCTATTGAAATCAAAAAGTACCCAAATTTCAATAGAGATGATGGTTGGCAAGTACCACCTGCTTGGGATCCTGTTATTAAATTAATTAAATCTCATGGCCGACACAAATCTGCAAGACCTCTGGACACCGTGAGCGAATACTGCGTGAATAGGGAACGTTATGATTAATATAAAAATTTCTGACGGTAGACCAAATAATTTCTTAATAACTCATGTGACAAATAAAACCAATTAGTCACCCCGTGACCACGATCACTGCAAAGTGTTTGAAACGTCGGGACAAAAATAATGACAAATATACGCGATTTAAACCGTTTAAAGTTGTTTAATTACTATAGAAGCAATGAGTATAACATAAAGAAAGGAACAATCTCTTGTTAAAAATATATAATTTTATTTTAAAAATACCTGGAAATTATGAGTAAATTTATAGTCATGAATATTATCCAGTCATTTTGCATCTAAATTTGCAATCGCAGAGTTGCAAAGTTTCCTAGCCAGACTTACAGATCTGGAACAGGGGGTATAATAAATAGCTTTATAATAAGAAAAACCTACCAACGTGACCGGTGAAGTGAGTAGTAAAAACTGTATTGAATAATTCTATAAATTAGAATACGACTAAAAACATGATATCTCTGTATAATACACCTACCTGGTACATTTTTATGGGCTTGTGACAGAACAAGCACGACGCCAACCTGATATTAAACGGCCTATTAAAGATGCATTTCGACATAAGTGACAAAGTTCACTGCGCCCATCACCCATCAGAGACACAGTTGTTAAGTTTTATATGTCTATATTTTACTGACTCTCAAGGCCTGCTGCCGAACACACTGTTAGGTGCTTAGCGACAGATTTTCTACTTGGGAATGTAGCTAGCCAGGCGAGCATTATCAAATGCCCTTCCATAATGCTGTGAAACTCAAGCCGGCGGCGGTAGGGATCAAACTATGGCACTACGGCACTGCAAACCATAGCTATTACCGCGCGGGTACATTGCTTTAACATGTGTAAGGAGATTTAATATTAATTAAAATCATAAGTAGACAGGAACTACATCAAAGCCTGGAAACTTTAATCCCTAATTACCTACTTTTTTTTCTCACAGGGTACTCGTTTCAGCAAAGCTCAATCTGGCAACTTTCAGACGGTAGTTGGTTCGTGCAAAGTAACTTTACCGCCATAACCGCTCAGCTGACTAATATTCAATTAAAACTTTTAAATTTCTTGCGCAGGCCTCGCAATATTACCCGACAAACGTCTCGGGGGGGTAAACAGGTCTAATGATTTTAGTACACTGCTTTTATTTTGTTTCACTTTCTTTTTTTAAATTGGCTCGTTTGTTTCGTTTATACAAGTATATTTTCTTAAGGTGGACCGTAAAATGGGCTACGCAGAAGGTATTGCGAACAAAAGTTTTATGTATGAAAATTATGAGAAACTGTCCAGTTATACCTAAAACAATTTTTTTTTTTCAAGTAAAAACGTTCTAAGTCCATATTTAGATCTCCTTTTTATTAAGTAACATGTAAAATTAAAAACTTTTTTTTATAACATGTTTTTATTATGTTCTTGTTAATAATTAAAATCATCCGTGTACAGCTGGTATAATGTATTTAAACGCGATTGCATGGTATGGGAAACGTCCATGAGATTCCACATGAGCACCTTCACGTGAGGAGAATAGTTCCCGGTAGGGGGCCCCACATTCTCACCGGTGCGGTGCTCGGAACCAGACCCACGTATAATAGCTTCGTAACGTAATTGCTACATTTTATGCAGACTTGACTAAATAGATAAGTCATTGAGTTAAGTACTCATAAATACTCGTACATAGTGTTTCAGCGTACTCAGGAAATATATTACAAGTGAAGAGCCCTGAACTAGCCCAAAGTAATTTGTTTATTTCTCTGTATTTTCTTTTACTAAGTTGTCTAAGCTTTCAAGCTCACTGTGTTTCCACAGCTGATAACATCCCAAATTATATGTATATTGAGGAAAAAAAGGCAAAATATAATAATAGTAAAGTATATGTCACATGAGCGTTAACATTTAAACTTTTGAATTTGTACTTCGACAAAAGGATTCGTCAAGAATCGGTGAACCTAAAAGACGAAGCGAGCATTTTTCTACCAATTTACATTAGGCGCTAGGGAATTGAAATATCAATAATTCAAACTGTATTCGAACCAGTATCGCAAACGAAAATTTCACTTTGGAAAAATTTTGCTCTAGGCCTGAGTGGTTGGCAAGGCTAAAAATATCTGGATGTTGATATAGCTGGGCGGTCTCTGTTGATATCTTATGGAAGGTAATGTCCTTACTTACTTTGGTAGGTTAATTTTTGACCGTTTGACATTGCCAAAGAAGAGGCTATATTATTCGAAATTTTATCTGTCAACTCATTCAAAAGGGCACGGTACATAGGTATATGTAGGTTAATTTGTTTTTATAGAATACTAATGTGAGTATAATAGTTGGGCATTCAGGGTCCAACAATCATTTTCATGTCAGGAAAACCTTGTTATACATAGATACAGAGCGTTGCTCGGCACCAACGGCCCACGTTCTAAGTAGGTACTTATAGGTACCTATTTGCATACTACTAAATCTACGCGTCGAATTCAATATACCTTCTGGTACTTTGAACGTCGATTAAAAAGAGTTGCTATGGTAAAATCAACATTGCAATCGTGACCAATTTTAATTATACATTAATTATAAAATTAGGACATGGTATTATTATCGCAACCGCAATATATTCGTTGATCAATATATTCAAACACCGCATGGTTGCGGGTCCAACAATATTATTGGTAACATTGTTATAAATAACTAAAAACACAATGAACGTTTCACCACAGTTTGTGAATCTATTAAAAGTGAACGAATACTTACTTGTGTACATTAAATATCGTGTCTGGTGTATAATTTATAAATACTTGTAGATAAGTCATTAAATTACTTTCTAAATAGGTAAGTGCCCTTTAGTTTTAGCGTTTAGGCGAGTACCAATGTAATATTTTAACCTGCTTCTGTGACAATGGTTGTGTCTGGCATGCCTCTCAAAATAGTGATAACATTTTTTTTTAAAACGCACTGCATTGGTTTTCTTCTAATGACAGTTTTCAGGGGCTTTAACAAGTTATTTCACACTTTTCAGTATTGAGAGTAGGTTCCATTATTATTCAACAATGTGTTATTTCAGAAATTATTATTTCTTTCAATGTTATTGTGCAATAATCTTGGATTAACGTGCACGAGTAAGACTCCCTCAACAGCAATAAGTTATTATGCCTGTTCTCGCCCAATCTATTTATAAAGTATTCATATAAAAACCTTAATAAAACATGATTTGGACATTTTTTTGATTATTTTAACTTGCGTAACATAGATTCTATTCTATAAAATACCTATTACTTGACTTAAAAATTACTTGCAAACCCATAAACTGTAGTTATAAAATTTAACTACCATCCAATAGAATTATAAAAAATTATTTCATTTTTTTCTTTCGTTAGTACGTAAATAATGAACATATTAGATATTAGTACCCAATACAGTATTAACTACAGTATTAGGTATACATCAATAACTTTATGGGGTTCTGTAGATACATTACAGATCCAACAGTAATAAAAGTCCAAAATTAATTTCATTTTTCTGAAAAATAATAGTTACTAAGTACCTAAATTAAGGTCTCAATTAGGGAATAATGCTAACGGCGAAATTGCTTAAGATTATATTTTATCTTCTGCACGCCATTGTATTCGATTTTCCATCCGGGCAAAAGTAAGTTCACCAATTGCCTTACTATTTGCAGCATGCTCTTTTACCATGTAATGACTGAACATTTTCGAAATAAGTGATTTAAAATATTAAATTTATTTTGCATGCAGTCAATAACTCACGAAACAATTTTGTAATGTCATTCCATGCTGTGTACATTTAAAATCGTCTCATTCGTAAATTTTCGCACTATAAAAATTTTCGCATTGAAACTTATGGAAATTATATTCGTGAGATAGGCTGCAGAAGATTGGCATAAAATGTGTATTCGTGAGCTTAGTAAGAAATATAACTTCTGCAAGGATCAATGTTTTTTTTTTTTTTTTTTTTTTTTTAGCCGTCCTCCTCCACTATATTGTCTCCCCCGATATATTTCGGGGACCTTTTTTAGGTTTTGTATTTAATGATTAAAATTTTAATTAAAATGTTTGACTTGATGTCAATTTTAACTACTACAATTTAATATGTAATTTTTTACGATTTATATATTAATGGAAATTTCTATTTTGATTGTCATTTGATTGCGCCTATTTATATTGTCATTTATTATATACGGTTTCATATTTTGTTTATGTACAAACAGTGAAATTCGTAAGAATTTACGTTGTACATTTATTGATTATGTGACTAATTTTTTGTTGAATAAGATTCGATGACATTATTTTCACCGAGTCCTATTCCTGTAGACCACGTCCCTTACTACTTTTGTGCAGTACGTTATCAGATGTGGTCTGGACTCTTTCCCGGCCATCATTTCATACAATGAAGCTGTGGTCAACTTTGTGTTAGTTGCTGATTCCAGATCACATCTGATAGCGTCGTATTTTGGACACTCCAGTAATAGGTGCTGAATTGTCTCATCTTTGGTTGGTTCGCAGATACAAGAAGGACTCTCCTTGCATTTGAAGCGATGAAGATATGCAGAGAACCCTCCGTGTCCAGTCATCGCTTGTGTCATTAACGGGGTAAGTTTAAATGTTTTTAGTATTTTGTACGCTTCTGAGACTTTTGGGAAGAAGAGTTTGGTATTCTCTGCTGTTGTGCTATTTGAATATCTGTGCTCCCATTTTTCGATCGTCTTTTTCCTGATTTCGTTTTTAGCGTAAGAGACAGGACACTTTGTATAGTGTGCCGACGTCTTCATGTGTAAGGCTGCCTGTTTGGCCAGTTCATCGGCTCTTTCATTCCCTGGTACGCCAACATGTGCTTTGACCCAGTACAGTTTTATTTTATTTCCTTTTCTCTTAAGACTGCTGAGGTTTCGTCGTATTTCGAAGGCCAGGGGATGGAATGAGTTGGCGTTTTGCACAGTTTCCAATGCAGACCTCGAGTCGCTCAGCACAGCTGCAGTCGTATTTTGCTTTGCTCTAAGCAGGAGCTCTGTGGCTTGATAGAGTGCATAGAGCTCAGCTTGAAAGACTGTGCAGAACGGCTCGAGTCTCATCTTTTTGGTTTGACGCTCCACTCCATTTTTCCAGCAAGTATATGCTGCCCCCACTTTTTCTTCCAATTTACTTCCATCAGTAAATATTTGTGTATCCGGAAGTTGGTTCTGTTCAAGTGTTTCGGGCAGCATATCGTTTAGGGAGTCGAACTGTATGTCGTCCTCTTGTGCTGGGTGTGGGGCTTTCAGGTGGCAGACCTTTTCCTCAATTTCCCATCCGTAGCCGTCTGGGGCAGGTTTTCCTTTCTTTATTTCATAAAGCTGGGCCGTTTCTCCAATCCGTAAATCCAGAGGAAGCAGTCCAGCCAACACTAGTGATGCGTTCAGGGATACGGTTCTATATGCTCTGGAGATTTTTTGCGCAAACCCACGTTGTAATGTGTTGAGCTGTTTCTGGGTCATGATTTTTTCTGCTGCTGGTGCCCACGCGCTGGATGCGTACAGCACTATAGGTTCTATAACCGCGACGTATATTGTTCTGATGATTTCCGGGTTCAGCCCCCATTCAATCTTCGCCGTCTTTGCGAGCTGCTTGTAGATGTTTGCGGCCTTACGACACACATTGGATACGTGTTTATTAAATGTAAGTTTATTGTCGATCGTAAGGCCCAGCAGTTTTATCTCGTCGACGATTGGAATCGGCACGCCACCCATGTGTATGACTGGTGTGTCAAATTTAAGCTTCTTCGTTATTATCATGGCGTTTGTCTTATGAGCTGCGAATCGAAGTTTATTTTTGACACCCCAGTCAAGCACATAGGCAAGGGTCTGGTTTGCCTTTTCTTGAATGTTTAACGCTGAGTGTCCGGAAAACATCAGAACGACATCGTCTGCAAAAGCCTGCACATACACGCCCCGCACGCACAGATCTTCCAAAAGAGGATCCAGCAGCAGGTTCCAGAAAGTGGGTCCACCTATCGAGCCCTGAACGCATCCCTTGTCAGTCTCTTTGCAGCATATCTTTCCTGCGTAATTGACTGTTACCCTTCTTCCCTCAAAGTAACTTCCGACAAGTTTCCTGAGGTTAAGAGGACATTTTTTGCGCATCAGCTGCACTTTGATGGCTGGCCACCAAGCGCTGTCGAAAGCTCCTTCAATATCTAGAGAGACTATAGCCGTTATCTTTTTCTTACGCAAGTTTGTTTTGATTTCCTGCACGAGGTCGTACAGGGCATCCTCCGTGCTGCGCTGGGGGATGAAACCGTATTGTTTGGGGTTATTCGTCGGTTGTGTGAACCACCTTATCTTTCTGATCATCATCTTTTCTAGGATTTTTCCCAGCACTGGTAATAGGCCTATTGGTCTGTACGACTTCGCTTGGCTATAGTCACTCTTTCCGGGTTTTCGGAGCACAACAATGGCCGCTTCTTTCCAGGGTGATGGGAAGCAAGACAGGGACAAGCATTTATTTAAGATCCCCAAGAAGACTTCTTTCGCAGCGGATATTGTTCTAAAGCAAATGTCAGCCGTGAATCCGTCGATTCCTGGGGACTTCCTGGGGTTGAAGCCGTTCATGGTCCTGTGTAGTTCGGCCATTGTAAACAGTGCGTCGTTTGTATCATCTGGTGTCGAGTTGCCAAGTGTATCAGCCGTGTTCCTGATAGCTTTGTGGATATCATTATCCTCTCTGCTATCGTCATTCGGGAAAAATGTATTTGTTAGAAACTCTACAGATTTTTCAGGGCTTAGTACGGCTCCATCCATCGCTAGGAGTTGGTCTTCGTGTCGCTCTGTCTTACTTCTAATAAACCTGTATATGTTGTCCCAAAAGCTTTCTTTGTCTTGCTTTGTACAGTTAATTTTCCAGCTTTCAGTTTGTAACCGCATAGCTTCCTCTTCATATTTTGTTTTTTCTTCCAGGTATTCGTCAACCACATGTTTGAGTCTTCGGGGTGCTGCACAATTTATTCGACGTCTCTTCGTGATCACCGCTCTCTTCATTCGCTCAAGTTCGTCGGTCCACCAGTGTAAGTATTCTTTTTTGTTTCTGCTTGTTATTTGGGGTATTGTGTTGTTGCATGCTGTTTGAATACTTGTTGTATAATCTTTAATTGTTGACTCTAGATTTTCTTTGCTTTCAATTTGTGATATTTTTTCAGCTGTTATGTTGTACTCATCTAGAGACTTTTTTAGCTCCTCATCAAACTTACCCCAGTTTGCATTCCGAGTATTGTATATCCGGGTGGTCTTTCTTTTTTGACATTCTTGGGGTTTATCTAGGATGAGATTGAATGTTAAGGCGTTGTGATCTGAGCTAGTGACCGACACATCGACCTTCCAATCCTTGATGTTGCGCAGAAGATTTGTCGTGCACACTGTAACGTCGACATGGCTTCTATATGTGCGTTCGCCTCGGATTGTATCGAAAGTTGGGTCGGTCCCTTGGTTCAGAATGTGTAAGTCCTTTTCATCTAAGAAATCTCTGTACACTTCGCCTCTTTCATTTTCTTCGATGCTGCCCCACCATGTACTCCATGCGTTAACGTCACCCGCGATTATGATCCTATCAGTTTTTACCGCTTTCAGGATTTCCCTAAGTCGGTCCAAGTAGGGCTCAAGCGGCACGCTGTCCTCGAAGTAGATCGAGACCACACCAATCTTCCATATATGGGTTTGGAGAATAGCCAAGACAATATTCTCGGTCACCATTGTTTGGTCATTTAGGATCTCGATCTCCTCGTCGAACACGATTATTGCGGCTTTAACAGGCTTTGTCCTTTGGTGCTCGGGTTGGACTATACGTGTGCCAGGGTACCGCTTAAGCTCACCCTCGGACCCAACGTAAGGTTCCTGGACCAGTGCGAAACAAGATTTCCTCGTTTGAGCTTCACGAAAAAGTTCTTGTGTGGCCAGTTTTTTGCGCTGTAGATTGGCCTGAATTACCCCATACCTTTTCCTTTCAGGGTTATAGTCCGGGTTTGCTTTTGATGAGGTGCCCGTGTCGTTAACAATACGCCACGCTGGACCTGGCCGTAGCGTCCCATCGTTTGCGTATTGGGCACTCTCTATCAAACGCGTTATGGCCTATGTCATGGTACTTGGCCAGCCTGCAGTTTCGGCAGGTAGGTGTTTCTCCTGCCATGTAGTCTGGGCAGTCTACCCGGTGGTGGGGTCCCGCACAGAAACTGCACAAGTCAGCTGGTTCCTTGCAAAGTCTGCGACCATGGCCGTAGCCCAGGCATTTTGTGCACTGGACCAATGGCGATTGGTCTTGTACCACCACATACTGCAGGTCAATGTGCACTCGCTTGGCCGATGTCAGTTTCTGCCATAGTATAGGCGACACCCGTAGCACCACATGATTTTCATGTGGGTTTCTGGCTCTACGCCTGTACCTGACTTCGGCTCTGAAGTCTTTCTCGGCCAAGTTTCCCAGTAGACCCGCGTTTTGCGACTTTAAAGACGCAATTATGTCCTCATCTTTGTTATATGTCAGGACGTCCTTGATGATAACCATCGGGTCTTTGTTTTTGGCCTCTTCAATTTTTAGGTCCTTATTTCGAGTGAGTTTTGCTGACATTTTTTCCAGCTCATCTCTACTGGCGCAACTAAGGACCACTTTTTGGTTCTTGACCTTACGTACTCGATGGATTTGAATACCGCTGTTTTTGGCGTCAAGGACATCCCGGACTTTACCGAGGACTTCATCGCTAGTGTCTTTTTCTACGTCCGACGACACAATGATGGAGTGCTTAGGGACAGTTTCTCTTTGGGGATTACGGCTGGGTCTTCCAAGGACATCCGCATACGATGGCACCGTCTCCTGCAGGGCATAAACCATTTTTCCGGTGTCTTCAGTGGCACGGCGCAGATCTTTGACCTCACCCAAGAGTTCGTCCATACGGTGTCCTCCATCACATTTGCCTGGAGCGGTTGGTTTTTGAATCGCAAGCGTTGAGGCCTGTTTCTTCAGCATCTCCTTAAGACGTTCCATCTGCTCATTGTTCGTTTGGATGAGCTTCGAGTGTTCCTCTAATTTTATGAGAAGATCGCTTTCCTCTATTCCTCGTTTCTTCTGAGTCTGTCCCTCTTCTGCCTGTACTTTGCTGGAGCTCGGCGTTTCTTTCTTCGTCTCCTTCTCCTTTACGAGCTGAAAGAGCCTATCGATGGCCTGTATTACTCCAGCCTTAATGTCCGCCTTTAAGTTTCTCGAGTTTGCGAGGTGCAGCTTGGCCTTTGTAACACAGGCCCTCGCCTCACTGAGCCTGTCTATATATTTGCCTCCTTCTTTGGGGGACCCGGTCAAAGCATCTGCCTCCACCGGAGCCCTTCTCTGTGCGCTGCTACTGCCCTGAGAGGGCGCCGGTTTAGGTTTCTGAGGTGGATGCTCAACAGCAGCAGTTTTCTTGGGAGTGGTCTGAGTGCTGGTCTGCGCGTCTGGCTTTCCGGACTCCCATTCCCCGATGCTTCGCCTAACACTATTGTTGAGGCCTTTTGTCCGCGGAGAATCCTCTCTTACCACCGATTTCTCACCTGGAGATGGCTTTTGGGGTTCGTCTTGGCCAGCTGCTACTCCTGCTTTAGTGGGCGTGCGTATTCCAAACATCTTGGGACGTCAGAGAAGCACAACACAATATGAATAATATAAATAAATATCTTAATTAAGTCAAACTTTGTAATAGTTGCAACTATATCGTCATATAACGTCAAATATTACTAAAAGAAAGTACGTGTAAAGGACGTACAAATCACCCAATAAGATGATTTGATGTCAGGCACAGCCTGTGCTATTGTCTGTTTTTCACTATTGTGAAACTCGAAGAAATTTAAAGTAAAAATAAAAATAACAAATATTAGCTATATAATATAGCATAGGTCAACTGCTAGGGACGACCGCTATGCAAAATAGCGTTTTTTCGCGTGCTTCGGTCCACTAAAGTTCTCTTTTTCTACCTTAGGGTGGGCGGGTCTACCTTAGGGTGGGCGGGTGGGTCAAAATTAACTGTAAATCTTAAAGTTAGGTATATTACTATTATTTTGTTATATTTAAAAAAGTATAGCTCCGATCGCGCTCAATCCAACGGGACACGATCGGGGACCGCGGCCCGCGTGTTTTGATGCGTGGAGCTATTTAAAAAGGTTGAAATTTACCTAAAAACAACGCAGGACGGTCCGCCACCAGCGGCTGCAAATTACCAAACACAAAAACACCACACAATTAGGAAACGAACAAAGACAACACGAATATATGAAATTTTCTGCAAAAATATTTGCAGAAACAGGTTTTAGCTGTCTAATGTAAGATTTTATTATCGGACGATACTATTAAAACTATTTAGTTAATCTGCGCTACCAGAGACGCAAATTTTGGTAGGCTACACTCTATATTGGGACGTGAATTTGACTATGTCGTATTCCTAAGGATCAATGTTAGGTTCTTTTATGTAGGTACCGTATTTTTATTTTTTAAAATCTTTGATATTTATTATATATATAAATATATTATATATAGCTTAGCTTTTATAAATATACAGCTGGTATTTTCATAAGAAGGAAGAGATACATTACATTAGCAAAATAAAACAATGAGTTATCTTTAAGCCCCGCTAGATCAAAATTTACCTACATTTAAATTCCAAAATGACGAAATGCTTAATTTTTTCTTTACCTTATGATGTTAAGTTTATGTTAGTTAATAGAAAGAAAACATTAACCCAATATTTCAAACTTTACTAACATACACTTTTACAAATTCCCCAATATTAATTTAAAGGGCATATTTTCTTCAAAAGACTATTGTTTGTGTTCAGAAAGAATATATACGTATTATAAACCAACAAATCCAAGTCGAAGGATTTTTCATGAATGCCGAGAAGCCAAATGCAACTGTGGTTGCACGCGGCAATCACTACTTTTTAACGAACGACTTTGCGGTTGCATTAGCATTTGCTGGCCGGACGTTAAGCGCAGCGTAATGTAAACAATTTTCTCTTGTGCCTCAAGTATTTAACTTAGGAGGAAAAATATTTTTGTGTAAGATAGCTATAGTACATTACTGCTGTTAAATCCAGATAAAGGCGGATAGAGGATGGTGTTCCTCAAGGAAGCATCTTGAGACCATTACTTTTCCTCGTTTACATTAATGACTTACCAAACACTGTAAATCACCAAATGGTTCTTTTTGCGGATGATTCCACCCTTATAGTTAAAGGTATAAATACATCAGAATATGAAAAAACTATAAACGAAGCACTTGAAAGTATTATGAATTGGTTTGGCAATAATAATCTACTCGTAAATCTAGAAAAAACCAAGGCAATACAATTTGATTTTCCACAGTCAAATCCAAAAAATATTACAATAAAACACCAAAATACAATTATAGAACAGGTAAAAGAGATAAGGTTTCTAGGATTAATGGTTGACTGTCACGGAAATTGGTTTACATACGCAAAAAAATTAGTAGATTTGTTTATGCATTAAAGAGACTAACTAAAGTAGCATCACATTGTGAGCAGCAATTTGTGCTTATCATGGAAATTTATCTTCCAATTTGCGTTACGGATTATTACTTTGGGGAAACTCTGTGAACGCTAGAAAAGTATTTGTAATGCAAAAAAAATGTTTGAGAGCAATAACTGGAGCCAGACAAAGACAAAGTTGTGTTCCAATATTTAAAAGGCTTAAATTACTTCCCTTAGCATCATTGTATATTCTAGAGGCTTGCCTATTTGTTAAACAAAATTTAAATAGCTTTGACGTAAAAATTACACGTAAACCACGAAAAACTCGTAAAAACTACTATGTGTTACCTCCTCAGGGCTCTAAAACAATTTTTTTTAGCAAAAGTATTTACGTAATGTGCACTAAATTATACAACCATTTAACACATACAATGAAAGTTATGACATTTATCAAATTTAAAAATAATCTAATGAAACTATTACCTAACAAATGCTATTATACAATTGACAAATTCTTAAATGATGAAAATCTTGACATTTTACCTAAATAATAATTATTGCATGACATAATGTTAATTAGAATATAATTTATTGTATCATATTGATCTATATAATATTGTACGCCTGAAAAGGTAGCTGTCGATACTTTCACCATTTTGACCAACATGTAACACACAGCTGACAATAAACAATTTTGAATTTGAATTTTGAATTATAATTTTGAATTTTGAATTTTGAATTTTGAATTTTGACTTTTGAATTTAGAATTTGCTGCGGCCAGCAAAGGAGGCATTGATGGACGAACGTGTAAATAAAAAAAAAATAATAATGTAAATAATAAAACGTACATACGTAAGTGCATCAATATCTAGTTGTGGCCCAGGCTTGTAATTGCTTGAAATTAAAACAAAGTAGTACCTAGGCAGAATTTTTTATTTGAAGATACAGTCAAATCAAATCAAATCAAAATTATTTATTTCCTAGATATATGTACATTAAACAGGTCTTATGTTAAAAGGATGTGTTGCTCTATATCTGAACCTTCATGGCGTGCAAATTATGGATTCAATACAATACAAATATATATTACAAAATTATTTAGTTACATTCCTAGAATACATTATTACAATATTATCCAATTACATTATTATATTATTTAATTCCATAACATAATTTTATCAATCATATATTAATGAATACTTTATTTGAATTACTTAATATCATTCATGTCCATACAATTTTCTATATTTTATCATTCAAAAACTCATTTATACTATAATATGCCTCATTAATCAAAAAAAAATTTAACCTTAATTTAAAAATGTAAGTAACTGTCGTTTTAAAGCTTAGTGGTAGTTTATTATATACGAGTATTTTTACACTCATTATAAAAACACTTTTAGTATAAATAGTTTTTTGCTTTTTGGTATACATAGAACGTTTTTATGTCGACTACTTTTCAAGGTACTAAATTCTTTTAAATTGTTTCTTACAAATATAGCCGATTCGAAGATGTATAGTGAAGGTAAAGTTAACAGATTCAAATTTTGGAAATATGGCTTACATGTATCTCTTGGCTATATGCAATATATTGCGCGAATGCATTTTTTTTTGAGACTTGAACGGAGTTTCTTTTTCTGTAGAATTTCCCCAAACAAGTATGCCATACCTTAGCTTAGTGCCTATATATGCATGGTAGGCTTGTAGAAGTGCTTTGTCATTAGCTACCTTTCGTAACATATACAATGCATATGAAAACTGATTTAACTTTGTACATACATGGTTTATATGTGTCCTCCGTGATAAATCTGAATCTATGTGAATACCCAGAAATATTGTATTATCTATTTCGTCAATGTGCTTACCATTATAATTAATATTTAAAATGTTAAATCTACAATTAATATTATTGAATGTCATTATGTGTGATTTGTCTAAGTTAATAATGATATTATTACATCAATTATTAATTATTAATTCTAAAGAATTGTTTATGTCATTTTCAGGTTCAGAGTTCTTATGGTCTGTGAAAATAGCAGTGCTATCATCGGCAAACATGACCAATGGATGATTGATAGCCTGGGGAAAATTATTAATGTAAATTAAAAATAACAGTGGCCCTAATATGCTCCCCTGGGGCACACCATATTTTACAGTTCTACAGTCTGAACAGTATTTTATTTCTACTTTAGTATTTGTATTTAACCTAGTTATTTCAGTGTATTGTTGTCTATTCCCCAGATATGACTTTATTAAGTTTAGTACATTTCCTCTTATTCCATAAAATTCTAGTTTTGTTGTTAAAATGTTATGGTCTACTCGATCGAAAGCCTTGGACATGTCCATATAGAGTGCTGTAACCCTTTTTTTGTGTCGAGACTAGTATAAACTTTCTCGAGAAAATTTAGAATAGACAAATTTATAGATTTTCTTTCGAAAACCAGCCTGCTCTGGTGCAAAAATGTTATTACGTTCGAAATAGTTGCTGAGGCGCTTATGTGTCACCTTTTTGAATATTTTGGAAAACGTGGGTATGAGCGCTATCGGTCTATAAAATTGCATATTGCAGTTGTTAAATGTACAATTGCTTTGAAGTCAGATTTGGATACTACTGTTTAAAATTCACGTTATGTTTTATTAAAACTGTGCATTTTAGCATTGAATAGATGATCCATAGTGTTGTCAGCTTAACTTTCTTGGCGAGTTCGCCGAAATAAGCCAAAAAAACGTTTTCGGATAAGGATTTCAATTTTCTTTCATTCTTCCATTGAACAAAATTTTCATAGGTTTTCAAATATTTTTCTTTCGATTTTGGCGGTAACAAGTTTTCTATTATGGCTCTTGCTGCCTCTTGAATTTCAGCTGGCGTTGAATTAAGTTCATCACACTCATTGTCTTCACTTGAACTCATTTTGTCGAAACAATTACTTTTCAAAATCAATGACTATCAACAAACAACAATAAAATTGCCCGCGTTAAAGTGTTCATTTGTTTTTTTTTTCAATAAACAGCATTCTATTTGCAAGCCAGATCGAAATTTAAATAAAACCTTTGATAAGTTACCTCCTTGGTTGCCATGCTTCGAAGTAAAAGATCGTTCCATTTTTAAATTACACGACAGATATGAGTTTACTATGCAATTTATTTGGCCGCTAGACACGACAGATATAGATTTTCATACATTTTTTTTTGCCGGCCGCTGCGCGCATGTATTTGGCCAGTACAGCAATTTTGATTTAACTCGATGAAGGTTGTCAAAATAATGCTCACATTTCCAAGCATGTTTGAGAAAAATATACAAGAAATACGAAAAATAATAATTTACGATGTATTCATTATGATACCTAAACATTCGGAGGTATATTACGAAACTACTAAATTCTATTGATTTTTAAGAAACAACTACTGTTTTATTATTTAATTATATACAAAATACACGTGTCTAGCATATTACAAAATATCATTTCAGTATTCATGGGAAAACATTTAAAAAAACGTAATTAATAATAGCGGTCCAGTGAAAAGCCAAGTCTGAAGTTTAATACACGCCTATCCAAATTTTGATAATCAGGAACCAAAATATAGGTTTTGTAAGGTAAAATGGTGCTTATTCATCGTAATATATTAACAATATACGATACATATTCATAGTTCACGCCACAATATTTATTTCAGAATATTATGGCCCTGTTTTCTACGTGAAACATCGACGGATAAAACTTTTTGTTTGTTTATAGGTAAAAATATTTTGTTTGCACTGTGAAATCAAGCTCATCGTCTCATTTAATAACATATAGCTCAAAAACATGTATTCGGCATGATTGACAAGAAAAATATTGTTTTCATGTAAATATTTTTCACTCCATTGAGTTTTTGGCAAAAATGGCCATCCAAGATGGCCGCCATACTCATCTTCGTTTCAACTGGCTCAAATCCTGGCATATTGCTATGTACTTACCAAAATATGAATTGCTAAACTCGAACTACGATAGTAACCTTAGGTTAATTCTTATTGCACATGCACAAGCACAATCTTTTCACTAAAACGGCACGACGACACGTTGTTTACATCGCGACACTTTCACAAATTCACAAAATGACCGCTTGGTATTTCACAATAAATTCCTTAGATTACCGTTGCCGTTGATTCGAGACCACAATCACTCTACCAAACAATTATCACGACACTGACGTATATTCAGGTATTTTCTGAACAAAATTGCGGTATTATTGTCCATAATAAACACGCAAATATACAAAGCCGGCCGGCTTCGCAAACGCATAGATCAAATAGAATATATCGCAAACGTAAACAAACAACTGAACTTTTTTTTCATAGATACATTTTAACTGCAAATGGTTGTCAAAACAAATAGAAGCTATATTATATTGTCTATCATGGCTACGTTCAATCTCGCAGAAAAGGACCCGATTTACGAAAATCGATAAAGAACGCTGGCGTTCTCCGTGCACCACAGTTGCACGCGTAATCGTTGTTTTCATTTCATGTTGCACGCGGCAACTGTGGTTGCACGCGGCATTCACTTGTCTTCGCAGCGATTGAAAAATGTTATGTGCAGCTTTTTGTAACAAGTAATTTTTTTGAACGCCTTTTCCATGATCGCAAATTTTCACATTGACTTACGCTATAATGTGACTAATTATATACGTCATAAATCCGTGTTGAATACTTTAGAATAAGACACCAGGCAACAGCGCCTTCTAAACAACTGCCAACTTACAATGCGATCCCCAAGACGCCTGCCAAGCGTGGGGATTATGGCAAATACCCCCTTAATAGGGGAGGCTGTGTTCAGCACTGGACGATGCGGCTGTTACAGTACAGTACTGTTTATACCAAAGACTATAAACCCATTACCCCTAGCATTACCCGGGTATTTGATCTGTGGCTTATAACTACTTATTTAATGTGGTAAATAACTATGTACCTGTAGGTACCTAATTCAATTTAAAATTATACTATGTATATTTTAATTGACGTCCATATTGACAAGAAAAATACATGTGAAAATGACGCAAGTGATTATATGTGCCGAAAATAGTCTTATCAATAGTTTAGTTTGCTGGGGGCGTCAATAACATAAACAATACTGATAATAATATCGCTCTCCTTTCCACATGCGTAATACCACAGTTTTATATGTATAATATACTGGGGTAACGTACCTACTTAGATCAAAACAAGGTTAGAGAGAACAGAAGGGAGCGCGCGCTCATAACATTGTATGGCATTGGAATTAATCACAGTCACAAACTCTTTGAGACATACAACAAAAGATATATTAATTAACTACTAATAACCTAATTGACAATTATTAAAATAACATTATTAAACAATTTGTTTTTTTAAGGACAGGTTTTTACCGGTGAGTACAAAAATATAATGTTACCACGTATTTTATTTTGTAGGCGCGACGAAATAGCGCTTTAAAGTTAAGACTAGACTTGCCTAGTCTTAACCAATCAACCAGATTAAGCAACGTCCACTGCGATCATTGCTTGGTTAAGTGTCCGCGTTAGTGGAATTTATTTACTACTGAGGGCTTCCGTGCTTCCGTGCATGCCTGTTATAGTCTCGGTCCCGGTTATTGTCTTTATGATAGCAGTCAAATCCGATTAAAACTTAGGTCATTATTGTCGGGAGCTCACGAACGTTAGCTAAAGGCGAATGGGCAATGTTACTTGAGGTACAATATAATGGAAACTCTTAGGTACAGCAAAAGTGACATAAACCCATACCCTTCAAACCAGTACGTAATGTGAACATAACTGCTTGGCGGTAGAAATAAGTATGGTGGCGGTACTTCCCCAGACGCACAAAGAGTTCTACTGCTACAAAACGTTGTGTTTTTATTGCAATATATTTATCTAACTATAATTAAACAAAACCAGTTCATTAATCACTGGAATTGACATTTAAGTTTATCACATGACATTCTTATGACAGTTATACCTAACTGTTATTCATTTAGTTAAAAGTTGAGTAATATAACGTCAATGTGGATTGTGCTTTAAAATGTTTCATAGTGTACGGCTTCAAACATTATTTTCCCAGACTTCCGTCATAGAACATATTATTATAATAATACTACACTTCCGTCTCAATCACGTGGAACTGCAAACTGACAGCTTTCGTGTGCGGGAGCTGAAATGGCGCGCCATACGGTCCGTTCCATACCATTCGATATTTTTAAATTGCAAATTTATTTCCGTACTTTATATTATATGAATGAAATTGGAATAGAATGAAAGACGCCCGTGACATATCCGCGCCTATGGCTATATGGCTTACGGCTTAGATATTCTTAAGAAGTTTACCCACTATATCATTCAGGACTACTCAGGATTTCTTAGCTCCTAATTCTCGACATCCATCCACTCTCGACAACAACCCATGTTTCTTAAAATGTAATAAGTAATTTAAAAAAACTGGTCAGTACAGTTAGTTGGGCTAGAACATTTTATTCTGTGCTAGAACCTATGCTACAATTGGCGACATATTGCATCTGTGTGCTTGTACCTAGGTAAGTAAGTACAGGACAACACATTTAGCCAGTTTTCGGCCTCCATTTTTGATTAAACGGCGCTCGTAGAAACTTTATCTTTAGTAATACCACTAGGTACTATGATGACCGAGCAGAGACGTCCTTTCATATTTCAAAAGTGTCAAAACTCCAGGCAGGTCTCGGGAAAGCCAGCATTCTATCCGATTATACCTACCACAGATTCCATAATTCCAGGTAGGTAGGTACTTCAACCAACAGCGGATTTTGATTTTGATATTACGACGTCGTTGGCAAGTCTCCTTTGAATGTTTTACGAAATATTAAGCAAAAACTTGCCCACAAAACTTTGTTTCGCGTCGTCCAAGCAAGAGACGAGCCATTACAAAAAAACAAACATTTTTTTGTAAAGGCTCGTCTCTTGCTCGGACGAAAATGTTTGTTTCAGAAATACGCTCTGCCCATTTAAACAGTACACGTAGCATAACTTGCTCAATGCGTGGTTCAAACCTACCGCACCCCTCCGCTCGCGCGGGAGGTAAATGTTTAGATGCTTTCCGCAAGCCACGGAAAACATGAATGATGAAAACATACATTTTGCAGACAAAAGTCGTGGAAAAACTTTGGCAAGAGACGCGCCTTTACAACCGTGCTAACAAAATACTTACACGTGACTCGAACTGGCATTGACAGTTGACACATAACCATAACCCATGGATTTAAGAAAGTCGATGCCATAACCTCAAAATTCATATCAAAGTAATCAAAAAGTATTTTTATTGCATCTTCGCTTGTTTTGTTTGAACACGTTATCAAAAGGTAGTGTTTTTAAATTTATGTTCTGTGTGTGATTATTCAAAATCAGTGGGCGCATTTTCAAAACAAAATTCAACTTTTAAACTTGCACTGATTTACCACTTGTTGTTATTGCTTTAAAAACATGAATCTACATTTAAATATGCTGGAATTTAGATGACGTTAACGTGAAATAGGTATACAATTCACCTAATAAGCAAGCGATTTAATTTTGTTGTCCCTAAATCCATATTATAAACTGAACAAATGACTATCGTTACAGTAAACTGAAACCTGTATAGTTTACATGCTGTCGCTGATAATTTTCATGAATGGAAATGTTTTCAAAACACCAATGTGCTTGTTCGTAAGTGTTCAGATGAACATTTAGTAAAACTGTAAAGGTGGGTAACATCATTTCAGCTCACTTTTTTAAGTGAAGTTATTGGCTAGTTTATTATATAGTTTATTTAGTATCTGGCTAGTTTATTTTATATGTTTGGGTGGTTACGCATAGTGAACCATACAGTTTTGGAAGGCATAAGGACACCTTCACAGGAATTTGTGTGTGATTCTATAAATACTATAATTTCTAAAAAATATTGCAGTGCTCATATAAAAAAAATTAAAGTCACTATTAAAACATTTCAATTAAAAGTCTACAACAGATTATGTGGTTAGAAAGTTACACATTAGACTATAAAGATGCTTATAATAAGCCATTGCTGCCAAACCAAAACCTGATAAGTAATGTAAAAAATGTTGTATTCTAAACATTGTGTCATTCCTGAGGGTGTAGGCATTTTTTCATCTAGATTGGATATATTTCTGTACTGTGAGATATATCTAGAGACCACAAAATTAAAACAAATATTATGACTTGACAAATGAATTGACTAATAATAATTATGTAGTTATTTTTTATAGAAGTTTTAGCAAGGGGTATTCCAACACAATCAAAAGTAGCACCTAAAAACACTTATTGGCTTGTCTAGAACAATTGTAACTTCCAGCTTAAATGCGGCATTAAGTAACAGTAGGATCTTATTACAATTTGGTTATGCGGGGGAGGATGCTTGATGAATGGAGGTTCAAGTTGTTTGCCTATTCTCAGTCCCTCTATAACAGTTTGTTGCAAGCAACTACATTATTTTTGATAAGTAAAATCACCAATACCAACTTAGTGACTAACTACCTAATAAAAAGATTGTTGTGGTGAAGGTGTTGGTAAAATTATTACCTGTTGAAAATTTTAATGTATCTTAAAAGGGACGAAAACATGCTCTTTTTAATTACAGCTAATTTTTATGTTATATGGGTACTTTGCTAAAATAGGAATAGAGGTCATCAGTGCATTGGTAACCCCTCTGATGTTACAAATGTCCATAGGCAATGTTTACCACTCTCCTTCAGATGGGTCGATCTGTCTTCAATTAGGAAAACTAATTTAGTTTTATTAAAATTTGAGAGATTTAATATGGATGATCTGCCTGTTTTCAATCATCTCACATGGATACTTGCTCTGTTTGTTTTGTTTTGATGTACATATATTCCAGTTCCGTTATCTATATGGCTCATATAATAAATATTATTTTGTTTGGAGTATTTAAGCATCAACTGGAAATGGCCAGTAATCATCGTGCTATAAAAAACTAGTTTAAAGCAGTTTGCACCTATATTTTAACCAGTTATTTCAATATCATTTGATCCAAACGACCTGTGGTAGATGTTCTCAATTTAAAAGTATGAAAATGCAGTTTGGAGCAGTTCGTGTTATTTGTGTCGAAATATTCAAGTGTAAATGAGTTTTTATCATCTGGAGATGTTTGGCCCACTTTGACCTAATGACCTATGTACGTCAACAGTAAGCAATGAGGCAAATCATTTCGCTCCGTGTAGTCAGTACACTTCTAAACTCCGCCATGAGAAGCCACACATATATCGACTCTTTGGGCTCAGCCAGGTAAAAAAAAGGGTGTGCTTGTGTATTTGTGGCTTTGGTTTTTTTTTATAACTCATATTATCTTTTACTAAAATTTTAATCACTGTCATTGCATAGATAGTCTTGTATGTAGTTTTAGTTTTCTAATATTCTGATGTACGTACAGACCTACTTTGTACTCAGTACTACCTAGATAGACTTTTGCTTAAAAATGTTGTTTGGTCACATAGATATTGAAAACAAAAATGTTTATTTTTGTTTGTATTTGTAGTGTAATTACTTAATCATCTTTTCTTTTATTATTATGTAAGTATGTAGGAATTTTCAATAAAAATTATTTATATATGTCATTTTGTAATTGTTTGTATTATAGAAAAAGTTCTCAACATTTATTAGGTTGTTTCTTTTTATGTGGGACATACGCATAGTACACATCTTAATGGGCTGTGAATTATTTTTGTTAAAATTATTATTAAGTTGGAAGTTTTTTCATTTCTTTTCATTGTAACTAAATAATTGAATTACATTATTCATGATCTTCTATATAATTAATAGACACTTAATGTATGCTTTGTTGTGTTTTTTAACAGTATTATGGCTCGAATCCTCGATGGGAAGGCCCTTTCAATCACCATGAAGGATGAATTGAAGGCAAAGATTGCCACTTGGGTGAACATGGGTCACCGAGCCCCGTCCCTCAAATGCATTATTGTAGGAGATGATCCCGCAAGCCACACATATGTGAAGAACAAAGTGCAAGCAGCAGAGTATGTTGGCATTGATGCTGAGACTATCAAAAGAGATGAGAACATAACAGAAGAGCAGTTGATTGCTGAAATACAGGAGCTAAATGCTGATGCTAATGTCGATGGTATCTTAGTTCAGTTACCAATCCCAGAGACAATGAATGAGAGAAGGGTCTGCAATGCCGTTGCTCCGGAGAAGGATGTTGATGGATTTCATATTGTGAATGTTGGAAAGCTGTGCTTGGATATGCCAACTTTGGTGCCTGCTACAGCTTTAGCAGTTATTGAAATGCTGAAAAGGTAAGTTTTATATGTCTTCTATTTTGTTTTCTTATGAATGAAGTGTGAAATGGACAGATATCAGTAAACTCATAGACATTATAGCAGCTGTAGCCTTCTATATAAATATGGTTTGCACATTGCTGGATTACATTTTAATTACACAAAATATAATATTAGTTCAATATTATTTGTTCCAATTTTAAAGAATGCTCATTCTTACATCATACTACATTTAATATTTTGTTTTTATGTCTTCTAACATTGCAAGTAGTACGGGGCATTACTTACTTATGGAATGTGCAGATTCAATCCTAGTCTAAGGCAATACATTTTTCACTTATTAATATTTATAGATTGTATTTTTATTGAGTATCTTTATGTGTCTGGTTTCTATTCTGTTTTATAAATAAATGTCTATTATATGACAAATTATGAATATATGCTTGTCTATGTAAAGTTGAACCACTGAACTGCTTGCCCACCTTGAATATTTTTTTTTTAAGTTACTATTCCCCATGTGGTGCATGGTTAGAATTGCACCTCCCCATATCATCCCGTGGGTGTCGTAAGAGGCGACTAAGGGAAAAATACTGGAAGGTGGGCAGCAGCGCCTTCTAAAGAACTGTCAACTTACACTGCGATCCCCAAGACGCCTGCCAAGCGTGGGGATTATGGCAAATACCCCCTAATAGGGGAGGCTGTGTTCAGCAGTGGATGGTCCAGCTATAGTACTGTATCAACAGTACTATTCAACTTTATATATAAGAATAAGTACCTAAATGAATAGCATATATGATAAAGTAGAGTATTTTATTGTCCAACATAACTTGGAAAAAACAATTAGATTGAGTAGATTTTTGACTTTCAGATTCAACATTGATACCCATGGTCGAAATGCAGTTGTCATTGGTCGCTCAAAAAATGTTGGAATGCCTATCGCCATGATGTTACACAGTGACAAAAGACATGACAATGGCCTAGGTATGGATGCCACAGTCACAATCTGCCACAGATATACCCCTGCTGAGAAATTGGCATTTTACTGCCGAAATGCTGATATTATTATTACTGCGACTGGTAAGAATATTTTATGTACTTATATATTTTAATATTTACTGTGGGTTTTGGTCATAAAAATATTTAGTTTTTTTTTAAGGTTTAAGATTTTATAGTCAAGGTTATATAAAATTTTAATTACTTTTTTTAACCAACTTCCAAAAAAAGGAGGAGGTTCTCATTTTGTGTATATTTTTTTTTTATGTTTGTTACCTCAAAACTCTAGACTGGGTGAACTGATTTTGAAAATTCTTTTTTTGTTTGAAAGGTGATGCTTGTCGTTTGGTCCCATTTCAAATTTCATCAAAATCTGTCAATTCGTTTTTGAGTTACACAAAAAAACTTGAAAAACTTTTACCTATCTTGATGATATAGTCGTTGACAATGAATCATAATCGACTCCGTAAGTAGCAAAAGTCCCGTAAGGTAGGTAACTAAAATTTTTTTTTTGCAAAAAATGGAACCAACTTCAACACCCAAAAGTGTGAACAACTTGTCGAAGTCGGTACCATGCGCACAGTATTGTGATAATAGGTACTTTTGAACTATCATGGTACCTGGACTTCAACAAGTTATTTCACACTTTTGAGTGTTGAAGTCGGTTCCATTTATTGCAGAAAAAAAATATTTATGGAAAAAAGTGGACCAAGTGAGACTAAATTTTGGTTATTACTCAATATTTACCTATTTATATATTATGTATAACATACATATATTTAGTGCTGATTTTATTTTAAAGCTGATAGGCTAGTCTTTGACCACTATCTCGCCTGATGGTGATGATGTGGTTGGAGCACACAGTTAAATGCTTGGCAACAGATTTTCTAGTTAAATATACTGGTGTTGTCAGAAACAGCAAATAGAAATGACAATTAGTGTATGTGATAACGATCTGCAATAGTATATAGAAGTTTGCTTGACTCTATTATAATAAAACTTTTCAAACTACCTGTACCTTCCTATGTTTATGTAAAATTATTGGATACAAAATTTAGTATATGATATGCCTTTATATGAATTTATATTGCCACATGTTTTGTTAACGAAAACCCATTAAGTTATTATACATTTTTTAGGTATTCCAAAATTGATCAAAGCTGATATGGTGAAACCAGGTGTGACCATTATAGATGTGGGAATCACCAGAATCACAACCGAGGAAGGCAAAACTAAACTAGTTGGTGATGTAGATTATGAAGGTAAGTTTATTTTCATAATAATGTTTTTTTTATAATTTCATATTATATTAATACTTAGGTACTATTTGTCTTGTTCCTTTTTGTTCTAAATTAATAGCTGACTTCTGTTAAATAATAGCATTTGAAATTATTTTTCAACAAAATGTATTTAGTTTTAGCTGCAGGCTAATTAAAGGTCTCATTTTGATAATTTCTTAGAAAACCCCATGTTTTCCTTAATTAGAATTTTTTAAATGAGTGAAATAGTCAATATTTACTAAATTAAGCTAGTAACAAAGAAAGAACTCCTAAAATTGAACATGCTTGCATATAATATTATGTTAATTGAAGTCCCTAATCAGTACTATATATATATATATATATTATATATTTATATATATATAATATTATAAATGCGAAAGTAACTCTGTCTGTCTGTCTGTCTGTCTGTCTGTTACGCTTTCACGCCAAAACTACTGGACCGATTTGAATGAAATTTGGTATGGAGATAGTTTGAGACCCGGGAAAAAACATAGGATAGTTTTTATCCGACTGCGCAAAAAGAGGTTAATGTTTTCACGCGATAGCCGACATCCGCGCGGGTGGAGCCGCGCCCGGAAAGCTAGTCCTTAATAAGAATTTTTCGGTGGTAGAATTTTTTGTTTGTGTTCACTAGATCTATGTATTCCCCCATAGGGAGCAGAGTTAATATTGCACCCCTCTATATCTTTCTTAGGGAGTCATAAGAGGCGACGATATGACAAATATGTAGGAACCAGAAGGCAGCAACGCGAAGGCGCCTTCTGAATATTTGACAACTTACACTATGATCCCCAAGATGACTGCCAACTGTGCTACTATTCCATCAGTAGATAAAGAAGGTCACATTGTGAATTAAATTTAAACTTATTTGGGTTCTTTACAATATGACCGAACTATTGTGGCCAAATCATAAACAAAAGTGTATTTGTATGCCCAAAATTTTAGGGCATCAGTGTAAATAACCCCTAGTAACTTTTATGATCATCAAATGGAACAATACAAAACGTACCTAACATAATTAATTATACAACATAACATATAATTTCTTTATCCAAACAGAAGTAAGCAAGATTGCTGGTGCTATCACCCCAGTGCCTGGTGGAGTAGGTCCAATGACAGTTACGATGCTAATGCATAACACGTTCCAAGCTGCTCAAGTGTTACATGGTATACAGGTCAAGCAGTAACTACCCACTGGCTTATCTATACGGATATTGTTCATCTGTGCCAAGGGTACAGAGCTACTGAGAATTTAGGTATATATAAAGTTTTGCAAGTTCATTGACGATACGCCACAAATAGGTTATCAATTCAATTGAGACCATTTAATAACGCAATTATTTTTCTTACAAAATATTAGCAAGGCTTTAGTGTCTACTTCAAAGACTATGAACGTAGTTATTGATCTGTGGTCTACTTCGAATGGTAATGAAAATGATCTTCATTTTGAGATTCCATCTCCATAACGGACATCGTTTTAAAAGGAGAGTGTCAGTTATGTTAAAAATTAAAGTGCATCAAATTTCATGTTAAACGTGCAATAAACGTTCCATATTCAACCTTATTCCGACAGAATAATTAAATTGACGAACAATTTGAAGTTAACCGGTGGTACTACAACCCAGCCTAAGAATTATAACCGCAATAAGGCCGCTGTTCTCTTGTAACGTTGTCTTTTCTTTAACTCTTTTGGCCCAGTTATTCAGTCATCAGATAGTTACTATTCCTAAGAATAAATGTGTGCACAATCAATGTTGAAGATTGAATGTTGGTTGTTTACAAGAAAGGTTCATTTGTTTGAAATTTTGTTAAAATTGTATCATCCTGATATGACCCATCATCGATTGTGTTTTCTTTTATTGCACTTAATAATTGAATGTCACAGTACAGGAATTAGCTGAAGACTAGAGATAGGAATTAATTAGAAATAAACTCCCGAAAAACCAGACTGTTTTTTTTTTTTTTTTTTTTTTTTTATGCCTGATAGGTTAGCCTTTGACCACTATCTCACCTGATGGTAAGTGATGATGTGGTCAAAGATGTTGTTCAGGCTAACCTAGAATTACTGGCTCTCAAGGACGGCTGCCGGAACACACCGTTAGGTGCTTGGCGACAGATTTTCAACTTGAGGGTGGTAGCTAGCCAGGCGGGCATTCGCAAAATGCCCTACCACCATGCAATTTGACATAATTCACTTGTAATTCAATCAACATTTACATCTAGCCGAGGCGTATCGTGACCGAACTTGACAGGCTATATGGTGACCTATCTGTAAGTTGGTTGATCTTTGTAAAAAGATTTAAGTATTTTTTAATTTATAATTCTAGTTAAAATTTGTTTGTATTGTCCTAATGTATATGTAAATAAGAATAAGCATGTACGATGTATATGCCAATTTTTTACTTACAAATTTAAACTTGCTACTTACATATTAGATCAATATATGTACATTTTGTACCTCATTCTCATCTATTAATATAAGAAATACATATTTGTATTGTACGTTCAGCCTATATACCTCTTAATAAGAGAAAACTTTTCAATAAATTTTGAATGACATTTATAAATATATTTTAAATTATTTAGATTATCCAATGTGCCTTAGATCTGTGTAAGCAAAGAATGTAGATTGCGTGTATAAAAAAAAACAGTTTTAGTATGGATTTTGAGAATGGTTCTAGAATCTTAGTTTTTAAGAACTCAAGAGTATTAAATTTAGTTATTATTGCTATTTTGGAGGATATTGATGGGCTTGAAGCCCGTAGTTTATATAGATAGGCCTAGAAACAAGGACACCTAGACTCATTAGAATGTCAATATATATTAATTGTTAGCCTACAAAGTCATTAAAGATCTTATGCGAAGGCGGATTGTGATTCGCATCCGCATTGATTGACATTTGACGGATATGCAAAATGTGACTGACGAGTTTGCAGCTTCTTTGAACTCTTTTTGTGAAGTTTTATGTACATCTTGTCTGGGACAAATAAGTTGCTTAATAAGCATTAATACATTTTCAAGCCAAAATTAAAATCTATCGCAACTTTAGATATCAGTTAGTGTATCTTTTAAAATGACAGAACAGTGATGTCACTTTCCGATTATATCCTGTATGTGTCAAACGATGCGAATCATGATCATGATCCGCATTAAATCTACAAAACAAGCAGCTTTTGTCTAATGTCATGAAAGTCCCTTGTAGTGAACTGAAACAATCGTTGTTTTCATTTCGGCCCAAAGTTTATTTAAACGAGGCATTTATAATTCACGCATTTATAAACATTCCTCATCATTGGAATGGCTGTGGGTGTATTTTTATTATTATTGTTTTAATTGTTAAGTTTATTTTAATCTCATTTTGTAATAAAAAGTTATCATAAATATTTTTGTGTTTTAAAACCCTACCTCAAAAATAGCCAATTGTCGGGGAGTGTAGGTGCTTGAAGGTGTGTGTTTCGTTGTCTTCAGACATCGTAACCCCGAGAGGCTTATGTTTTCGTTCCTTTTTTTCTAGGCATTAATGTTATGGTACTTTTAATGGTTTGCCGAAAATCTGATCAGTCATCTAAGATATTAAGGTTCAAGCATAGTCCACACACCTTGCAGCACTGGGCTTCGGTAAAAATCGAACGGATATGTAAGTAGTGCTATTTTGAACTTGACTAATTAAGACATTCCGAAGGAACACTGCGCGCGATAGAAATAAAGACAGAAATAGCCATTCTCCTCCCAATCTATCTTTAAAAGGAAGAGGTGGTTTTTTTCGGCTTCACATCGCGCTCTTTGATCTTACTTCTTTATTGGTCTGAAAATTTGAACTAACATGTTAGACCAAATCATTGCTGAGGCCCTGATCATCAGTTTTCAGTTTTGAATTGTGTTTTTAATTACTTGCGAGTTTTATGACTTTAAATTATTGATAATATTCCGGCGTTTACGCTATGTTCTAAAAGCCGGCAAAAGTTCAAATTACTAAGTCACATATGTAGATAAACAGTGGGACGACATAACATCACCGTAACTGCTTCTGCTAAACTCATACCAACCTCTAGGGGCACCTATAGCAGTTAAAGGCCCAAGTACACAACCGAAAATGCTCTTATTTTCCCCAAACTTGTAGGTATATTATCAAGACGTGCGAATTACGTATGTACGTATAATCTTATTTCGTCCAGGGCAATAAGGGTCCCGTACGTGGTAGGCTGCTAATAAAATAATTATGTTATACAGAACTTGGCCCGGGGACACCGCTCTTGTTAGGTTGGAAGTTATAGCTTATTGAATTACTAGTCAGTACCTAACCTCAGTGATGGTGTGTATCAGGGTTGTTGCTGATGCAGGTTTTTTGGATATCAGCGGATGCTGATGCTGATGCTGATTTTAATGTATTTTTTAATTTAATAATAATATCTTTCTTATAAAAATATACATATAATATACAACTATGAAATCGTTGGTTAAAGTGATAACTTTATTAGGCATTTTAAAGAAAAGGTAAGTTATAATAATACTGTGACTTTTATTTATCAAAAATAATCAATAATTGTACATTTCTCGATTCTTGAATAGGTAATTGCTATGACCTAACACATAGAAATAAACTTATTATAAATAACCACGCATTGTAGTATATCTTAGTATATCTATCAATAAAATTACTACTGAAAATGTATTAGAGGTAAGTTATATTTAAAAAATAACAATTAAACTGCCTTTTTTCCTTGCAGTCGATTACAAGACGGTGGAGATACCGATTCCGGTACTGCTGAACAATTGTTCGCTAGGAACACTTGCCGGCGGAGGTGACAGGAATCTCCGAGCCAGCACAGAAAATTCTTTATATGTTGTTGTTCCATGAGTTCTCCACCAGTCAAGTGGATTTTGTGAAACAATATTATTTTTTTCTTTGATATACGAGTATTGCTTTGATAGTAGATTTTTAAGTTTCGAATTCGCATCTGAAATTGATTTACTCTCTTCGTCACTTGAATCTAGCAAAACTTTAAGTTCATTTTGCAGGCTTAATCTGCAAGCTTTGCTAGTTGAGGGTTGTTCATTATGGTCTGTTTCCATCGGAGGAGCAGTTCTTGACCTCTTAGGAGATGATGGACCAGATTCGTCTCCATTATTATTGGCTAGTCTTAGTATTTCAAAGTCAATACTTTCAAATTAAAACTTTGAAATTTCACTGAAGAATTTAGATTTATATCGCGGATCCAAAAATTTTGATATTGCATATAAGAAATTATTATTTATATCATAAAACTTATCGGAAATATTTGTAATTAACGTTGTAATAAAATGTTTTATAGCTTCTGAGTGATCTGTTTTAGCTAATTGCTCATCAAGTTTCTTCGTGAGTAGGTACATGAATAAGGGGGATGACCGATGAAATCAACGCATTTGAGTTGCTAAGTTCCCGTGTGCTTTCTTTAAAGGGTCGCAACAAATCCACCCAGTATTTCATTATTTTCCACTCTTCAGGTAAAATGCCTGGTATGTTGTGGTTATTACTGTAAATGCTCAATGAATCTTTAATTTTTAAATATCTCTCCATCATGTCAAATGTACTGTTCCATCTATTGACGCAGTCTTGAAAAACCGTTAATTTAGATTGATTTAGGCGTTCTTGAATAACATTCAATTCTTTCTGTGCTATTGTAGAGTGATTAAAATGGTTAGATATTTTTTTTAATTTTTCTCTTATGTCTATTATACTTTGGTGGGACTTTAACCCATTTTTCACACATAATTTAATTTTATGCCCCGCCCAATCTATATCGCTAAACACATATTTGACCCTTCGTCTCTAATAACGCAGTGTACCTGATTTTTTGATATACCCCATTCAATTAACATAGATTCGTATTTTTCGGCAATGATATCCCCTGTGTGCCGATCGTCGAAAGTTTCGCATTTTAGTATTACGGATTTGCGTTCAAAATTCATGGTGATTCCATGGCAAGTTAAACTTAGCAAATAAAAATTGGTCAAAAGCCACCGCCGCCAAATCTACGCCCCGCCTACAACGGTCATGTCACGACCTGAATATCAGCAATAAAATCAGCATCAAATGATGCAGATGCTGATATTTAAATCAATGCTGATAATCCGCTGATGCTGATGCTGATGCTGATATTCGCAACAACCCTGGTGTGTATCATTAAATGTTAATGATTTATGTAGAAAAATATTAATTTTGAAGAATCGTGAATCGAATTGCGTGGTGGAAGGGCATTTTGCGAATGCCCGCATGGCGAGCGACCACCCTTAAGTAGAAAATCTGTCGCCAAGCATCTAACGGTGTGTTCATTAAATGATAATGATATATGTAGAAAAACGTTAATTTTGAAGAATCGTGAATCGTATTGCATGGTGGAAGGGCATTTTGCGAATGCCCGCCTGGCGAGCGACCACCCACAAGTAGAAAATCTGTCGCCAAGCATCTAACGTTTGTGTTCCTAGCTGTCCTTGAGAGCAAGTAATTCTAGGTTAAGCCTGTTGTCACCGACCACATCTTCACTTATGAGGTCAGATAGGTGAGATTGTGGTCAAAGGCTTACCTATCAGCAATAGAAAAAACTAATTACAATTCAGCTAACACATTAGGCGGCTTTCAAAAGGCGCGAATAACCAGAGCCCAGGACTTATTGCCAGGCCATCCTGTCTCGGAGCCCCCATTTTGGGCTGTGACTGAGATAAATCAAATCAAATCAAAATTTGTTTATTGCCACACAAAAAATATAAAAAATAAAAACAACAATGGCGACCAATACACAAGAAAAAAACAACATAAAAATATGTCTAAATTTACATTGAGAGAAAAGAATAGTTGATTCAATATAAATAAATACTGTGGGCAAAAGGAGAAAAACTCAGCATAAAGTCCGTACACATGTTATTACTCATGTGCTCAGACGCTGTTTTTCAGTAATCCTAGATAGAGGAACTAAGACCACTTTATCCACACAAGCGGCCTAAGTGGCTGCTTCTCGCCTTGTCCGGATCTCTATTTGTCTGGCGTATGAACTGAGAATATGTATTCTTAATTCGTCTGGCATATTATCAATTTGTCTGGTAGACCTATGGACAAAGTGGTATGACATGCGCCTAAGCGTATTATCAAAGATTACCTTAGTACGGTAATTAAACTATCCATTTAACCCTTTCATCGCCTTCCCGCCCCTAGGGCGCCGCTATGCGCCAGGGTCACCGCACTAGGTACCTAGGTATAGTTATTTGCTTGGGCATCACATTTGCATGAAGTTTGCATTTCACTGAAATATCAACCTAATTGCGGCTTTAGAGTGAAAACATCTAAAGTTGAAGGTCAAAAGAACAAATGGGGACTAAATAGCAAATATGTAAAATAAGGTAGATTACCTGTGATAATCTGATTTCTTATTATCGGCATTGCATATTAGCAAATAGCGTGGTAGTTAATAATTTCCTTGTTTTCATTCCCAGAGGTCTCAAGACTTGGTTTTTATCTAGAACGTCTCCAGTAAGAATACCGTAGGTATATTGCCGACATTTAGAAGAGCTCGTAGCGTAGCTTGCCTTGACGTTCTTAACCGATCAACTTAGTTAACCCATATGGTCAGGTCTATTTACGTTTAAAATTATGGGGCCCGCAATTTGACGCCTAAAATTTTAAAATATATACAAAATACAAAATTGTATGGTTATTTATTATTGTTTTTACCAAATTCATTTTTTTTTTCCAAAACTTATGTGAAAGATTAAACAACATCCACTGCGGTCATGACTCGGATGGGTTTTGTATATGGCAAGAGTGATAACAATGGGAAGAATCGGTTATTTTTAAGCTACCCTGATGGTAAATGGTGATACGGTCGAAGATATTGTTCAGGCTGACTTATAATTATATTATCAAGAATAGCTGTGATAGCTAGACGGTTGAAATTTTCACCGATGACGTATTTTTTTTTTTTTTAATTTTTAAATCTACACTCCACAGACTCCAGGGTCCGTGACTTTTTTTAACCATGACATAATTTATTAGTAAACAAGAAATATGAAATAGGAAACATGCGACATTCCAAGGGGGAACAGTGATAAAAATTTTTTTTTTTTCTTTTTTTTCCGTTAATGTCATTAGCACTAGCATCCAGAGCAGACCAGTATCCTCTAGCAGCACCCGTTCACGAGTTGACGCATGTGCCAGCCATCGCCTTCCTCAACCATTTTTGAGGGAAGATGGCGACCCGACACACAACACCGCCGCTAGACAACACCTTTCTGTGAGCATGACCACTCCGGATACCCGTGCCAACGATTACAATTACAAAAATAATTTGGGACTACAATAAAATAATATACCTACAGAAATTTACCTATTTTGTTATTCTCCCACGTCACATTTTAACAGGGCCTCCATTACCGCGCTATTTCGATCTTTGATCGCCATTTTGAGGTTGTAATCATGGATGGCTTTTGGTGTCGCAACCATCGCCTTCCTAACGAACCGTCCTATGGCGTCGTTTTCGTCATCTGCGTAGTATATGAAGGACCGATGATGTATTTCTGTTGCCGCTATAAGAAAATAGGTACTAAAAATCGGCCCATTGTGAGCCGGACTTGCCCACGTGAAAACTAAAAAAAGGTTATAATATAGTGACTAATGTTGTATAGATAATGGTACGGAACCCTTCATGCGCGAGTCAGACTCAGATATGATCTATATTTTTCTTAAATTGTGTTTCGTACTGAACGAGTTATTTTATTGTTAGTCTCCTGATCCTGAATAACCATAATCTAGCGCAAGCGGTGAGCTAGTCAAAAATAGAGTTATAAAATCATCTAACACCCCGTCTATTTGTCCTTTCACCCTGCGGCACCGCACTAGTCATTTGCGAGGGCATCACATTTGCATGAGGTTTGCATTCGACCGAAACGTTAACATAATTGCAGCTATTGTGTACACTTTGGAGGGTCAACTAGAAAATTGCTTTAGTGCTGCTAGTTCAATCTACAGGGTAAAGCACTTAAGTAAATATAAAACGTACCTAACCCTTTATAATTTTCTCTTTTGGCCCTCTTTAGCCCTTTCTTCATTATTATATCTCATCGCCTTGCCCTTGTCCCACACGAAGTAGGGTTGAAAAAACATGTAGGGCCCAGGCATACTGATTAGTTTACAAGGATGCCGCGGATTTCGCGTTGGTAGGTTAGACGTAGCGCTTCTATTCCACTGCTGTGTATGTAAGTTTAAGACTTTCGCGACTTGAACACGTAGCCAGGTATGAAAATCCCCAGGTGGAGAAATCTGCTATAGCTTTAAATCTGCTAGAATGAGGATCTGACCACTGGATTGAGCTCCACAACCTGAAAGTCATCTCTATCCGTAGAGATGCTTCGTTTAGAAGCGAAACTAGTCGGGTATTCTTCCGGTTAGGCTGCGTGATGTTTGTGACGTCACGTAGATAACAGGAAAATTAGGCGGAATTGTCACTAGATATATAATTTTATGCTTTTTTAAGTGTTTTATTTAAATATTATTTAATATTTTTTAGGATACTTTTAAAAGTATTTGTTATTATTAAATATGGATGTCCGCAAAGTAACGCCTGAATCTATCCAATAAATTAACAATCATAAAAATCTTGTCTGTAGGTAGCTATGAATTGATTTGCAGTAGTACCTGTACATATTACATAGATACCTATCTATAAGTAGGAGTTTAATATACCTATGAACAACATGCGTATCCAGACTAGAGTAGGCAATTAAATCTAAAACGGGGTCCAGTCAAACTACTTTCTTGTTTTTACTATGGCAAAACTAATCACCATGAGCGTATACCTGCATAATATAATTCTAGATGAATATCGCTTAGCATCTTAAACATCTCTGATTAGTAAACGTTATAGTGACGTGTAGGTATACTTAATGAACAAGCGTTAGCCAGACTAAAACATAAGTTAGAAGTAACCCTTCATCAATCAAAGCTTCACCTTGACTTAGAGGTGCCCTCAGCTGCTTGTAAATTATTATTTCCAGTCTGGGTGAAATACAAAGGCAGGTGCTTACATACACGCACTAGAAGGACAATCAAAGTTGAGATACCTAAATATTAAGGCACACAATAATTGTTATCGCCATATACCAACGCATCAACCTATCATCGCATAAACTCATGTGAAAAGGATGGTCGTGCTAAACCGCGCCCGCACGACGCCCATTTCTGATGACCTGTTCATCAGCGAATTACCTACATAAGCTCAGTTATTTATTCATAAACAAAGTACCTACATAATTATAAGTAAGCTCTTAAAATAATATACCCTAAGATTAGGTACATTTCAAATTGATAACAAAATTGTATGTATGTTTCGATTAAAAATATTTACATATTGCCACTAGTACTGGTAGGCACCTAAAATTATGTGAATAATTCTTCTCCAAAATAAATGCTCCAAATTTTAAGCTTTTGTTTTAAAATATACTATCGGTAGACTTCTTCCTTAAAATTTTGAGTAAATTTAGTATTTTGGTGCGTGCTTATATATAAGTATACTAAGTTTTGGAGTGATTTTTATTATAAGACGTTGTGGCACCAGCACAGACGAGACAACAAGCTTAAAGAGTATTTAGAACAGGTTCGTGGAATTCTTGTACCTTTCCTTGCTAACTCCTGCGTTAGGTAACCATATACTTATTGTAAGACCTACCCTCACCAGCTACCACCAGCTTCATCATATCTACCAGTGTGAAAACTTGGAATTGAACAATTGATAACAAAGCAAAGAAGTTCAGTGATGACGATACGTTTATTAAAGGCTTGACTCCAGTGGGCTGAACATATTACCAGCATGTCTTTTTTGTTCAGCAAGTTTCATTTCGGTGGATGTGTGATCGATAACGTGAGCTTACGGTAACTGCTTAAATAGGTATCCTTTAAAAAAAACCGCCGTACAAACCTATAGGTACACTCCGCTATATAAAGATGTTGGGTTGCTTAGGGTGCCTAGCGGGGACAGGGAAATGCACAATACACCCCAAGTGGGAATTTAGTGATGGGCCATCACACAATTAGTAAATGGGTGCACATTATACATTCTCCCTCTTTTATTCCGTAATTGTAGCGTAAATAGCGCAGGTATAAAACCAGCTGCACCCTGCGGTTTCAGCCGCGTAGACAATGAGCAAAAGCGTGACTTTTACTGATTTTGTTTTGACTTGCTTTGAAGATGATGATAAAAAAAAATACTATGTGTAAATCCAGGACCTATACTATCTATTTTCTAAGTATCATCCAAATCGGTTAAGCTGATTCTGCGTGAAGGAGTAAGGATGATATTGTTACTCCTCACCTAACTCAAAAACTTTGGCATATACAATATCACTGTCATCAAAGTCAGAATATTCATGAGTCTATCTTAAAAAAGAGTTTATATTTTTACTTTTCGATTGCACACGTCTAATCAACACTTGTGTCAACTTATTACCAAAAACCATGGACTCCGCCTGAAAAGTGGAATAAGGAATGGTCCAAGATCATGGCCTTTTGCTACCCTTGCAGGTTCAAAATATGAACTTGTGACCCGTTTACAAATTCCGCTTGCATTCTGCTATACAAAAATACGTTAAAGTATCTACCTATAGTAGACACCAGAACCTCCATCACTAAACATAGTTTCTGTATGGATTTGTCATGTTCATAACCTATTTTAAGACCTTATTCGATTTTACTCACTTCATTAGTGAGCCATACTTAAATAGGTTTATAGTATGCCGCCCCTAGCCACTCAGGTATTCCACTTAATGATGTGAATGCTGATGAATAAATTGCAAGCTTTTGAATTACTGCGATTTGGTACAGTGTAATTTTGTATTGTAAAATTGCATGATTTACCCTTCTATGGCGTTTCCCTGACATCACAGAACAAAAATATTCAGTAGGATCACTAAGCCATTCCAAACTGTAACTTTAAATATAATATCTAATGAATTTGATATAGATTTCGTAAAGAAAATTTAGGCGTTATGGCGCTAGTTTTTGGGCAAGAATACATGGCAGGTTTAAGGTTCAGAAAAGCTCAAAAAATAAGTTTATATAAATATAAATACACTCCAAATATGATTACAAGCACTACCGCGTGCTAAACGTTTTGTGCTCCAATAATTTGTAAAATATAAATACACTCGCTTAATACTAAAGTTTACACCCGACGGCAAGTTGGTAACTGTTTTGGCTTCAAAATTACAGATGTTTTCTTTGTTGTTTTTCGGAATGTATCCGTACATTTTGTTTTGTTGATTGCAGCCACCGATGGCGGGCCTTCCTACATTGGTTTCACGCCAATAGGTAGAATATCTGAAAAGATTATAATATATGTTTGGTAATTTTATTTAAATTTTTACTTTTTAGGTACTAATAATTTTCAATTTTTTCGGTTAATTCTCGTTTTATTACACACGGGTAGCGATCCCCGATCGTTTGCCACACCTTTTTAAATATTAGTAAAATACTGGATTTTTAACATACTAAAATTCAACTTAGGTATACCACTCCCTATATCCTTGGAAATTTTTACCATAGCGTATAATATACCTAAAGTTGCATCTCCAGTACCCAGCAAAAAACTAATGTACCTACAATAAAAATACACTCACGAGGTACTAAAATTTTACACCCGACGGCAAATAACTGTTTTGGCTTCAAACTCAAACTCATGGAGTGGGATTTGAAATTGTTACGAAAAAAATTCTTGTCGTAATTTAAATACGTGTTTTTCAAGGTTGTGTCGAAATCTAACTAATATAATAATAATAATATATACATATTTACTCGTAGGTCAACACTGTACAAATTATGCACTGCTTTCAGCAGAGATTCATTGAGCTCAACATAAAATAAGGTACTGTACTTATGTTTTTCTTAGCCCATTTGACCTTATTTTTTAACAACACGCTGTAATATAATCCACTTCATCGAGCGTATTAGCGTTCAAAGTGCTCAAGCTTTCTATGTCAAAGACGTCTATTCACATGAAAAGGAATGTTCTCGCCTTCAGAGCCTGTGAAATTTTAACTTCACGCTCACTTCTTCAAAACGCTTCTGAAGCTGTCTTTGAACGGCTGCGAGCGTCTGGACTATATTGTGCAATTCACGCCTTACAAATGAACTACGACTAACGCTTCACGTATCTTTACAGAGTCGGTTCGTTTTACGTTTTTGCTCTTTTGAGGTTCTGTGTCACGATTGTTTATTCTATGGTTTTGGTCACAGTTTCAAATAATTTATGGTTAATTATTCACTCCTTATAAAAGAAATATGAGCACATCTGTGGGTACATTTACATAGTTCATTTTATGAACTTTAAAGAACTGGCCAACTGTGGATCGGGCCTCGATTTTTTAAAACTCCACGTCACAAATTTGTGTGTTTTAACCGCAGCTTCAAATAGGTACTTAATGGTTATATAGATTATTCTATAATTATGGATATACCTTCCTATACTGTATGTATAAAGACATTTTAGATTTCTAACTAGTTTCTTTCGTCAAATTCTCATAAGAGATTAAAACAATTGTTTAAAGTGGATCACTGACAACCCTTGATGTAATTTTCTAAGTAAAGATATAAAACTTATACTTATCTGACAGACAGACAACGGAGACTCATTAATGGGGCTCCGTTTTGTGCTTTGGGGAATTCTAAAACAACGTAAAATATTCAGCTTAAAATATGTAAGTAATAGAACCCTGAATATTCTCTTTACATTTTGCAAATTGATTCTTTAAAATGTGCCGTTCCTTTGATAGATTAGATCTATCCAAGTTTTCTTGAAAGTAGATGAAAATTTTTCTATAAGTATGCACCTACGTGATTCTGCCCATTTTGAGGTACAGGTACAGTTTTTATTGGTCGAACTTAATATTAGACTACTCGATTGATGTAATGAAAACCTGTGAACCTATCCAAGGTGTGGTAAATCATACGTCTCGTGAACGGCATCTTAGAACAATATATATTAGATGTCGTTATTACCTAATGTAAATGCACTTAATAAATCGCATGCCGCCACTTAAATAGTTCGATGCGATTGGATTGTTACTTCACTCTAGTCGCGCAACAGGTCACCTTAAAGTCCTAAAATATCTAAAAGGAGATACCAAAAAGAGCATTTCCAACAAAGTTAAGAGCCAAGCCGACAACCGGCCATAAAATCGAAACAAAATAGGTATTCTTATAATGTTCTAGTGTTGTCATTTGTGTTGTTAGAGAAGGTATATTGTACCGAACCCAAATGATGCGTCAGGTTAGTATTATTTATTGTATTGAGAACCAACCATTTCAAGCTACAGTAAAAATTCAGAAATATATTTGTGACGGCTTATTGTGTGGTTAAACCTAGTTTTAGCCGGCTACAACTAGGTCTAGCAATAATAACTTAGTTGTATCTATGGCGAACTTTTATATAGGTAGGTGCCATAATCAGCGAAAGCAGGAGGAGCGTTAAGGTTCTATTCCGGGCGACGCTGCATTTGACCACGGTGGTACTACTGGCACATGAATAAAGAAATGAGCAGCTAGTTCAAATCGGTTATGCACCATGAACACAACAAAACGTGAGCCGAGCGAGCGAAGCAAGCATACCGAGGTGATGCGCAGAAATGCGGAGCTATAATCATTATGATGAAGACTAGATCTAGTTGTAGCCCAATGCAACCAGCTACATCTAATAGTGGCTGTGAATAAATAAGATACGCTTAATTTTAGCCGCCTGTTACTGCCCATACCTAGTTGCAGCTGGCTAAAACTTCGGCCTTCGACTATTAGCCGAATCATATAAAAATCTGATATGCCAATGGTATCACAACTCCTTCCAGTTTAATTATAAAACAACGAGATACCTTTCTCGCTTCACCTGACTTGAAGACAACTGCATCCTGCCAGGTACCTATTAACGGAGCGATTCAGTTGAGACAATTCCACTTAGGCATGTAATTGTCCCCGAAGACATTGGAAAACCGATCCGAGCTTTTAAATGAGCGTCCCAATTACTCCGTAACGAACTGCTAGAAGCGTTGGCGTGACATAGTGGAAGTGTTCCCGTAACGGAGTGGATAGCGTAACTAAAAGGATGGTAAGCAATGAGTCCATATATTAGAGAGTTCGATCGTTCCGAGCGACAATTGTAGAAGCCAACAAATGCTGCTAGGTTCGAGATATTGTGTCGTATTGCTGCCGCGAGATAAACTAGCTTGGCTTTAAGTTGTAAGACATAGCGAGTACCTACCGCAAACAGCGAGCGAAAAAAAAACACAATGAATACCTGCCTTGATGAATGCAGACGTCTTTGGAGGAAAATTTACTAAATTATTTATTTAAGTCAATTTAACCTACGCTCGTAGTATAATTTTAATCGAAATGAAACTAAATTACGGCACATTTAATTAATTCACAATCAAAATCAAAATTACACCCAAATTATATGAAACTAGCTTTCCGGGCGCGGCTCCGCCCGCGCGTATGTCGGTTATCGCGCAAAAACATTAACCTCTTTTTGCGCAGTCGGATGAAAACTATCCTATGTTTTTTTCCCGGGTCTCAAACTATCTCCATACCAAATTTCATCCAAATCGGTCCAGTAGTTTTGGCGTGAAAGCGTAACAGACAGACAGACAGACAGAGTTACTTTCACATTTATAATATTAAGTACTGATTTACTCAAACTTTAATTAAATAGTGCCGGATTAGAATTGTGCCCCCATATCTTCGTGCGGGAATCGTAAGTGGCGATGGAAGCAAAAATAATAGGAGGTGGGCAACAGCACCTTCTAAAAAAGTTTCTCTTCTTGCACAAAACTTCAAATTATCTGATCCTGCACTCCTTGAGACGCCTGCCAAGCGTGCGGGTTATGGCAAATTTTTGTATAACATTCTGAGATAATGGTTTTGTAAGACTAGAAGGTCACTAGCTTTTTTTGCTAAAAAAAAAGCCCACAGGCTGCATGTGTTGAAGTATGTAAAGAACATTCTTAATGTGTAACCATGACTTCTACCCAACAGCGTGCAAATCTTTTTTTTATGTGATAGGAGGGCAACGATTATGCGGCTTACCTTGATTTGCGTGGTGGCTCATCGCCCATGGACATCCGTAATACCAGAGCTCTAAGATGCATTGTCGATCCTTGAGTGAGTAATATATCTTGAAGGGTCCTAAGTCGTAACAGTTCGGAAATACTTCACAAGTCAGCTGGTTATACATAATGACAGTGCAAGGCAGAAAATGTTGTGAGAATCGCACGGTCCTGGACTTCCAGACGACGGCATGAAATGCATGAAACATCATGATCTGTCGGGACATCCTATGGCGAAATTAAGTAATATTAAACGGAACAGCTCCTTGGAACACCACCCATGACAGATACGGTAAAAGATGCAGTGAGCTAACAACTCTACGCATTGCCAAAGGGTCGAGCTGATCGAAGAGAGATAGTTGCTGGATCGTCGACAACTCGAGCCATTTTGCGTCAAACGGAAAGAGCTTGTAGGTATTGAAGATTCCCTTCACAGAGGTGAGTAACTCAATGTAAGGTAGAACCCGAGCCTCAAAATCTATGTCTATCATGTTTGCTTTAACCCCTTTAATATGTTTTATGTTCATCCACACTCTTCTAAACACTTCGCTATAATATATTTTTCACCCTTTCAAATATGGCATGTTGATACCACGCCTCTCTATTAGGTAGGTACTCTTCATTTTTAACCGACTTTATAAACGGAGGAAGTTCCTAATTCGTCTATTTTTTTTACCTCATAACATTTTACTGGATGAACCGATTTTGATATTTTTTTTGAATTTACAGCTGATGCTTGCTGTGTGCTCCCATTCCAATTTCATCAAAATCGGTCACGCCGTTTTTGAGTTACACTCCAATAACTAAAAAGTGTTTTCCTATCTTGATGATATAGTCATTGCCAGTGAATGCCAATCGATCCCGTAAGAAGCAAGGGACACTAATAATAAGAAATAATTTAAAAATTAAAAAACACGCCTGCCGTACTAAGAAGTGAACTAAAAAATTACAAACAAGTTACATGATTTTAATGTTGAATTGCTATAATGTAGGTACTAAATAGATTATATTTACTGTGCAATTAAAAAACCATTGAACCCAAAAATGGAAAACAGATAACCATTATTTTCATTGAAGTCGGGGGACATGTAAAAAACTATTCCAAGGAACTGTCCCCCGACTGCAATGAAAAGATTGGTTATCTGTTTTCCATTTTTGGGTTCAATGGTTTTTGAATTGCACAGTAAATATAATCTATTTAGTACCTACATTATAGCAATTCAACATTAAAATCATGTAACTTGTTTGTAATTTTTTAGTTCACTTCTTAGTACGGCAGGCGTGTTTTTTAATTTTTAAATTATTTCTTATTATTTCGTACCTTTTAGTGATAAAACAATATTTTTGCAAACGCACAATGTGCCACAAAACATAACTTATATTTTTTTTGGAAATTAATATCACGCAAAACAACGTGAAATATATTTTTTTATGATTAATTAATTATTAATGATATCTTTGAGGTCTTTCAGTTCTTGCAGAGACTTTTTGTCATGGGGCTCGTTTATAAGCTTTCGTGGATCTAAAACACCAATTCTTCTAGCTGTCTGACGCGACTAAGAGCGACATAAACTTTCATCATCGTCATCATCAGCCGGAAGACGTCCACTGTTGAACAAATGCCTCCCCCATAGAACGCCACAAAGAATGGCTATTAGCCACTTGTGACCATTAGCTACCCGCGACTTTTATAATATCGTCAGTCCATCTAGTGGGGGACTACCAACTCTACGTCTTCCGGTGTACCATGGTACCCACTCGAGAACCTTTCTTTCCCATCGGTTATCAGTTCATCGAGCAATGTGGCCCGCCCATTGCCACTTCAACTTGCAAATTCTGAAAGCTATGTCGGTGACTTTGGTTCTTTGGCGAATATCCACGTTCCGGATTTTATCGCGCAAAGAAACTCCGAGCATAGCTCTCTCCATGGCTTGAACGAGCCATTGAGAATATTATAGAGGTAAAAATAGAGCCAAAATTAGAGGGCCACTGTTAAGGACCACGTCTCGGTGCCATATGTCATCACTGGGAATACACACTGGTTGACGACTTTAGCCTTCAGGCACTGCGGGATCTTTGACGAGAAAATGTCGCGTAACTTCCCGAACGCTGCCCATCCGAGTTGGGTTCTTCGGGCGTTTTTTTTTTGTCGGAAAGTTGGACCTACCTAACTGGACAGTCTGTCCTAGGTAAAATTACATAAACTTTGCCCCTTGGCAAAAAAATTTGCGCCTAGATCCACGACGGCTCTGTCCAGTGTCGTTCCTTGCAGATTTTGCACTGTCACAGCCTAACATAATATCAGTGGTAGCATGTGCCACTCGACTTTACCTTGACCCCGTAACGCGTCAAATTCGACAGCGCTAGGCTCAATTTTGACACCCAAATTGACTATGTTGCCACGCATCGTTTTGTCATAGAACTCAACGAAAACGGCTTGCGGTAACTCTCCCGGTTACGACGTAGCGCTGGCCATACGAATTATCGGATGACTTCCATAGCCCCATTTACCAAGCCGTGTCCAAATTTAATATTTTTCCGCAACATTACCCTAGTACCAATGGTTACTTTTAAGAATGGCACAATACCTCCTGTTACGTCTTTTATTGTGTAGTTTTAGTGTCTTAATACGTCTTTTATTGGGATCAGAAAGTATAAATTCGGGTTTTGGCCGCTGTCATTTGGTTTTGGCTTTTACGGATGTATCTGATGCTACCACGTAAAACAACCGGCAAATTTTGGCGAGTTCGATGGTCATCGTTTGAGTTTGATTTGGTGGTTCGATTCATCCACCTGTCTTGTCGTGGGAAATTTTCGCACATATTCGCCATCTGGTCCAGTAAGTGGTACTCTACGATGATCCAGGATTTTAACCCGTAAACTATTCAAAATATCGACAAATGTGGTGCTGCTTGCCTCACATTCTGTGGCAGTTTGCAGAAGCTATATAACGTCCATAAATCCATTTCAGCACTTAAATGTGGCGGTTGTTTAAAGCAGTAGTATGCAATAAATGATTCTGATTCTGATTCAGTATGCTCCGCTGACAGATTTAGCTACTAGTGGAAGCTGCATCAAGTCACTAAACAGTAAAATGTTAACACCACCAAAATAATCATTTCTTGTAGTTGTGTATGAAATGCCTTTCTCTCTGAAGGCGTTCTCCGGTCAAAAAACGCATGGTCTCTGTCCTGCCGCATGCCGGTGATTTATTTATTTGTATTACTTGTGTCTACAAGAAGCAAGTGTAGAAACGGATTAGACAATATTTATTACTTTTGATATTAGTTAACCAATGTATATTGAATACTACTGTTATATATTTTTGTTATGTACTAAGCAAGCTCTAGACGATGATAGTAAAATTTGTAAAATTTTCACAATTTTATTTTTTATTTTTTTTTAATTTCATGAACTATGGCCCCCTCTTTATATTTTTTTAAACATTCACTAGCCTATGTTACCCGGAATAACTCAACGCTTCTAATGATATGACAAACATCAAAATCGGTTCAGCCGTTACGAAGTTATGGTGGAATAAAGAAACTCACAAACATACATACATACATGAACCCTAAAAACATAACTCTCCTTTTTTCAGGCAGTCGTGTAAAAAGAGCAAAAAACAATGTTTACCTGAAATGGAACCAATTTCATTACTCAAAAGGGTGAAATAAGTTGTCGAAATCAGTACCATACGCACAATATTGTGATAATACGTACTTTTGAACTATCATGGTACGACTTCAACAAGTTATTATACCTACACTTTTGAGTGTTAAAGTCGGTTCCATTGTTAGGTAAAAATTTTACACTCAGCATTTCTGCTTACATTATTCATAATATGTATTCATATTGAATTTGCAACACTTATGTAAATCAATATGTATAACATAGATCCCGTCCTGTTAACTTGGACCAAACAATATTGGTTCTGCAGTCGAGCCGATACCTAACAAGCATATACGAATGCAATAAGCTTCCAAACAGTGACTTGCAGTGTCGCATTTGTAGGGATTTCTACTATTATCGTTCTTGGCATGTCTAATATTAGAATAATGGTACAGTGGCAAGGCAGTCACATATTTTTCTCTTGATAAGGCTTAGGTAGTTCACTTATATAGCCTTCTTACCAGTTGATGTGGCTATATCACAGCAATATCCTTAACATCTAGAGTTTACAGTAAAATCGCTGTTCGTTTAAATAATCACGTTGAGTGAAGAGGCGTTTACAGTCAAATCGCTGTACATTTAAAAAATCACGTTGAGTGAAGGGGCGTTTACAGTAAAATCGCTGTACATTTAAATAATCACGTTGAGTGAAGGGGCGTTTACAGTAAAATCGCTGTACATTTAAAAAAATCACGTTGAGTGAAGGGGCGTTTACAGTAAAATCGCTGTACATTTAAATAATCACGTTGAGTGAAGGGGCGTTTACAGTATAATCGCTGTACATTTAAATAATCACGTTGAGTGAAGGGGCGTTTACAGTAAAATCGCTGTACATTTAAATAATCACATTGAGTGAAGGGGCATTTTTAGACGGAAAACCTCTACAATCTACTTACTAAAGTTGAGCTACATATGTTATTCATAAAAGCGACACACTTGCTATGATTCAAGTCCAATATTACCAACGTACCGCAACAAATGCTTACTAAAACAAGCCAAGTACTAGACACTCGCTAAGGATTTCTACCTGTATTTAAAAATATCGATTTTATGGCAAATTCTGTGTTGAAATGATTTTATGGAACTTTCGGTGTGTGAGTGAAACTCGCACTTGGCCGGTTATTGCTTGACATGGTTTTTGCTTTTGCTTCATTATATCATCGTCACCTTTCACCTTAAAAAAAATCAATAAAAAATAAATAAACTAATAAAATTTTATTTCGCTACAGGCAAATTTTACAGAATTACAAGTAAAAAGAGCTCCTGGTTCCTAAACTAGGTCCATACAGACCCGTGCGATATGTTCCAGGCCTCATTCGTCGGTGTATAAAGGTGTCTAGTTATTGCCAAAAAGTTACGCAATCTATAACATGTAGGTACACATTTATACAATATACTAAACAATATTTACTAAGTATAGTATTACAATTACTATAGTAAGGCAATATGAATCTGTATTATTTAGCTGTTTCTGCATTACTTAACATTGTTCTTATACGCAATATTTTATTTTAAATTAGTATAATAATTAACAATATGATTTATAAAACAATAATATTTTCATTAATAAAATAAAATCATATATTCAATATAAGTATTACAAATTTATTGGATTTTTGATTCAAATTCAAATTCAAATTCAAAATCATTTATTCAATTTAGGCGTCTACGACGCTCTTATGAAGGTCAATTACAAATTTTAATATTGAAATATTCTACATTGTACTGCCACGTTCAGCAAAAAAAGTTTATAGAGCCACTGCGAGAAGAACGGGCAAGAAACTCGGGGCCATTCTTTTAAACGTCTTTTTACAATGTGTTATAAACAATATTATACAATTATTACAATATTTGTTTAAATTACGTAGGAGACATGTGATGGCTTGGCAGAGGTGGAATTTTCCAAGCATTTTTGTCGTTTAAGTAATCACAAACTGTGTAGTAGGATTTCTTCATCAAAATATTTTTCACGTGCAATTTGAATTTTCCTTCTGTGAGCATTGTAATATGTTCGGGAATTTTATTATAAAACCGCACACAATTACCTAAAAAGGACCTTTTATTTGTCTTTGCTAATCTAAAACATGGTACCGTTAATTTATATTTGTTCCTAGTGTTGTAATGATGGTTGTCACTGTTTAATTTAAATTTACTCAAATTTTTCCGAACATACATAATATTTTCAAATATATACAGACTAAGTAAAGTTAATATATCAATTTCTTTAAAAAGATCCCTTAGAGATTCCCTAGGATCCATTTCATATATGGCTCGAATTGCACGCTTTTGTAAGATAAAGATTGTCTCTATCTCAGCAGCAGCTCCCCACAGCAATACACCATACGACATAATACTGTGGAAGTATGCGAAATAAACTAGCCGTGCAGTAGCTACATCTGTTAACTGTCTTATCTTACAAACTGCATATGCAGCAGAACTAAGTCTTCCGGCTAGATCATGTATATGTAGATCCCACTGTAAAGTTGAATCCATTTTGATTCCCAGAAAGACTGTCGCTTTGTCAATAGAGAGTTTATCTAGGCCAAGCTTAATGTTTGGTTCAACATAAGGAACATTTGGTAATGAAAACTTTAAACATTTGGTCTTTTTTGAATTTAACAGAAGATTATTAGCGGCGAACCATCCAGAGATCATAGATAACACATTATTTACATGAATGAGTTCACTATCTTTCCTATCTACTTTAAAAATCAGAGAGGTATCATCGGCGAATAAAACAATATTGCAGAAATCTTTGACCATGCAAGGCAGATCATTAATATACGCTAGGAACAGAAAAGGTCCCAAAATTGATCCCTGTGGTACACCTATTTTTACGAAAGACCCGGAAGAAGTATTGCCATTTATTCCAACCATCTGTAGCCTGTCAGACAGATATGACTCTATTAGATTCAAAGCTTTTCCACGAACACCATAGTGTGAAAGCTTACGAATCAGAGTGCAGTGTTCTACACAGTCGAATGCCTTGGAAAGATCACAAAATACTCGGATGTTTGGATAACTGGATTGGATTTCAGAAATCAATGTATTTAGGTAAATGTACTTATCTTTTCACATATTTATATATTTTTCTTGGTCATCCTAGGGTAAGAAGTATATTTTATGTGTCAGCATAATTCATATCGATTAACAATTATCTTGGATTGCCCAATCCACGATACCTAATTGTTTTTTTATAAGGATCGATGTAAAAATACTTACTAGTAAGTACCTATACCTACCTAAATAAAATTGGATAAAACTACAAAAGGATTTTTATAGACAGACCAGGAATTTTCATAGTAAGTTAGTCAATGTCATAGTAATATACTGGTTGCATACTGGTACTCTATGACGTAAAAATGACCCCCGAATGCGACCCTAATATCAATCGGACTAAGGTTGATCATATTTTTCATGTTTTTCTTATTGAGTCTTATCGCGTGAACAAGGTTTAATGCTGGTACCTACCTCATGACGTATTGACATTATTGTTACAACACTTTTTTTCTAAACTTAAATTGACAAGTTTCGCATAGGCCGACCAACTTGTTAAACATTACCTTTTTTTAAATATAATATTTATTGCTTGCAATTATAGTGTCATGCAAGGAATAACCATAACTAATATGCAACTCGATAAGATACTGTTACCGATTCGCCTCCCGGTCTAATGATGATTTTAGTACAACAATGAAATATTAAATTTGATTCCGAGTGTGGGCTTTAATAGTTATAATGAGCTCAAAAAAAATCTAAACAAAAAAAAATGGAACCGACTTTAACACTTAAAAGTGAGAAATAACTTGTTGAAGTCGGTACCATGATAGTTCAAAAGTACCTATTATCACAATGCGCATGGTACCGACTTCGACAAGTTATTTCACACTTCAGTGGCGAAGTCGATTCCAATTTTTGGTTAAAAAATTTTTTTTTACTTTTTTTGGTGACCTTTGCTACTTACGGGATCGATTGTCATTCATTGTCAACGACTATATCAGCAAGATATGAAAATATTTTTCAGTTATTGGAGTGCAACTCAAAAACGGATGGACCGATTTTGATGACATTTATATGGGACTTAGCAACAAGCATCAGCTTTAAAATAAAAAAAAGATTCTTCAATATCGGTTCTCCCAGTCAAAAGTTCTGAGGTAACAAACATTTAATAAAAAAACCAGACGAATTGAGAACCTCCTTCTTTTTTTAAAGTCGGTAAAAAATGGAAGGAACTTCTTCGTGATTGCAAAAGTCTGTATGTACTCACTGTAAACAATAAATATAACAACGAAAATAAATCAGACCAAAACAACAAACACAGAACTTTCCAGAACAGGGCGACGCGTCGACGTAAATCCCAAACAACGAAACTTTACACCAAATAAAATGTAAGTAATATCAATATCACTTAATAACTACGCCTGCTTCAATAACGTGAAAGTAGGCCTAGTTAAGTCCAATTACAAGTCATTACGCTGTCTCAAGTAAATTACTTATTGATTTATGATTCCTCGACGCCCAACGCCCTAGTTTCCACTTAAATCTAACTTGGAGTTTGGAGAACGAAAATTTGTATTCCGTAAGTACCATTATCATCACATACCTACCCTTGTTCCACCAATGTAGTGGGGTCGGTATATTTTTTTCACTTGTTCATAGTTTCTGTTTTATGACCAGTTGTCTTTTTAACGCTGTCCTCTTTAGGATTTTTTGACAGAGTTGAGTACGTACAATTTTTACTGACTGAAAAATGATGAGGTTCTCAGATCAATTTTATCTTGTGTGTTTAATATAACACATTACGGGGTTATGTCTTTAAATAACTAGCTATACTCACGCGTATAGGTCGAGATGGTCGACCTAGGTTTCTGGCATATCCGATGCCCTTCATCTGGTGAATTCACGCGTCTAAATCGCGGCGACGACGACGACTCCGCGACTCATTACGGAGTGTACCGATTTTGATGTTTGTTTTATATATTCGAAAGATGGTGTTTGCTATGGAGTACTCTTAAAATGTGAGTGAGATTTGAGGAGTGGTATATGAGTTATACCTAATAATGCGTTTTTTATATTTAAAGTCAGTTTTTTTTCTAAAAAATATTGCACTACTTATCGTTGCCTCGCTGCCAAAGTATGTTCCAAGACATAAGATGCTTTTTTAGGTATTATTATACAACATTACAGCTCGATTTTGGCCCGCGGAGTGAAGCTGCTGTACATTCATTTTGCACTTTTTTAATTAAAATTAAATAAATAAATACTTATAGAATTTCTTTGAATATATCAACCATAGTGTTAATATTCGTAAAACAAGTGTATATAATATATTACAAATATTTAAGCAATTAAAAGTATTTAATTAAAGACCCATCCATTCAGCCATTACATAATTGACCCTTAGGCACTCCATGTCGTAGGCTGAATTATTTCACAACAAGAATTGAATAAGAATTGAAATGCTTGAATCTCGATATTAATTTTATGTACTTATTAAGAATGTCATTAATAATATTGAACTATGGACTTTGTCTGATAGAAATGGATTTTATTTCATATATATATTAATTTATTAAAATTATATATATTATAGTCCTTGGTAATTAAGAACCTCCTTCTTTTTTTAAAGTCGGTTTTAAATGGAAGGAACTTCTTCGTGATTGCAAAAGTCTGTATGTACTCACTGTAAACAATAAATATAACAACGAAAATAAATCAGACCAAAACAACAAACACAGAACTTTCCAGAACAGGGCGACGCGTCGACGTAAATCCCAAACAACGAAACTTTACACCAAATAAAATGTAAGTAATATCAATATCACTTAATAACTACGCCTGCTTCAATAACGTGAAAGTAGGCCTAGTTAAGTCCAATTACAAGTCATTACGCTGTCTCAAGTAAATTACTTATTGATTTATGATTCCTCGACGCCCAACGCCCTAGTTTCCACTTAAATCTAACTTGGAGTTTGGAGAACGAAAATTTGTATTCCGTAAGTACCATTATCATCACATACCTACCCTTGTTCCACCAATGTAGTGGGGTCGGTATATTTTTTTCACTTGTTCATAGTTTCTGTTTTATGACCAGTTGTCTTTTTAACGCTGTCCTCTTTAGGATTTTTTGACAGAGTTGAGTACGTACAATTTTTACTGACTGAAAAATGATGAGGTTCTCAGATCAATTTTATCTTGTGTGTTTAATATAACACATTACGGGGTTATGTCTTTAAATAACTAGCTATACTCACGCGTATAGGTCGAGATGGTCGACCTAGGTTTCTGGCATATCCGATGCCCTTCATCTGGTGAATTCACGCGTCTAAATCGCGGCGACGACGACGACTCCGCGACTCATTACGGAGTGTACCGATTTTGATGTTTGTTTTATATATTCGAAAGATGGTGTTTGCTATGGAGTACTCTTAAAATGTGAGTGAGATTTGAGGAGTGGTATATGAGTTATACCTAATAATGCGTTTTTTATATTTAAAGTCAGTTTTTTTTCTAAAAAATATTGCACTACTTATCGTTGCCTCGCTGCCAAAGTATGTTCCAAGACATAAGATGCTTTTTTAGGTATTATTATACAACATTACAGCTCGATTTTGGCCCGCGGAGTGAAGCTGCTGTACATTCATTTTGCACTTTTTTAATTAAAATTAAATAAATAAATACTTATAGAATTTCTTTGAATATATCAACCATAGTGTTAATATTCGTAAAACAAGTGTATATAATATATTACAAATATTTAAGCAATTAAAAGTATTTAATTAAAGACCCATCCATTCAGCCATTACATAATTGACCCTTAGGCACTCCATGTCGTAGGCTGAATTATTTCACAACAAGAATTGAATAAGAATTGAAATGCTTGAATCTCGATATTAATTTTATGTACTTATTAAGAATGTCATTAATAATATTGAACTATGGACTTTGTCTGATAGAAATGGATTTTATTTCATATATATATTAATTTATTAAAATTATATATATTATAGTCCTTGGTAATTAAGAACCTCCTTCTTTTTTTAAAGTCGGTTTTAAATGGAAGGAACTTCTTCGTGATTGCAAAAGTCTGTATGTACTCACTGTAAACAATAAATATAACAACGAAAATAAATCAGACCAAAACAACAAACACAGAACTTTCCAGAACAGGGCGACGCGTCGACGTAAATCCCAAACAACGAAACTCTACACCAAATAAAATGTAAGTAATATCAATATCACTTAATAACTACGCCTGCTTCAATAACGTGAAAGTAGGCCTAATACACACTAGGTACAATAGGATTCCCTGTATTGTCGAGATCAGTTTCATACCTATTTGTTTAAGAGTTAGTACCTATAGGTATGTCCCTACAGGCTTTCTTTGGTCGTGACTGTATTCACTTACGATTGAATACGAATTGATCTAAATAATTGTAAAAAGACTTACACAATTATGAAGGTGAGCTGGGGGTGGACAAGCACGCCTGAGACTGAAATTTTAAAAACTTAAAAGCTTTTTCGTGCCTATGTATACTAGGATTGGTAACCATTGTACATGGTCATGAAATACGCGGCATTTAAATAATATTGCTTTTAATATTATGCAAGCATTATGATACCTACCTAGAGTGCAGGGCTAGAGTGTCACCTCATTTGGGTATTTGTTGTATTTGGTAAAAGTTTTGACGACGATCGAATCATCGATGTTAGACGCCACCCTAATTTTAATCGAGATCGTGGGTGGAACATTCCGCCGGCCTGGACACCAGTCCTCAGTATTTGTGTTACGACAACGGGGTTGTGGAACCACGAAGAGGATAGTACTATAATAGTATGTCAACAGTCCCATACCTATCAAAACGACAGTGACTATCACAGTAATAGTGACACGAGTGACAGTTCGGGCGGATAAATTCTGACTTTGACAGCTGCGGCGCAGCCGTCTCAACGCCAGTTACGTGCTGAGGCCCGCGCTCCACGCTGTGCACAATCGTGACTCCCAGACGGAGAACTTCAAATAGTTCGAAACTGGTCGGAGCAATATCCGGTAAATATTACGTGAATCCTAGCCGGTTACTAAATAATAATTATGGATAAAACTCGCGACAGTTTTTTTAGCTCAAACAGTTTTGACGTAGGTAGGTACAGGCAAACATGCAGATATACAGGCAAAGAAGGCAAATACTTTGCCACTGTGATGACATGATGGTTTCTCAAAAACATCAAATACACGAATAGAAAATGCCACCATTATATAAATTCAAATAGGTTTTAAAATGAAAAGATTACATAAATTCATTCTCTCATTCAGTCTTTTACAATAATCACATAAGTTACTTCAACAGGGAAAACGCTAACCTTCGTCATATATAACTAAATTATCGTCTTAAAATCGATTGCCTCAATTTTAGAATCCTTGTAAGTACGTATAGATACCAAAGAACATTATAATTTTACTGGTAATTTCACCACCAAACATAAAATATTTACTTCAATAATACTCGATGACATACGTTAAGTGATGCCTGCGTTCTTAATACTATATATCCGCAGTCTCATATCTCAACTGAGATGCATTCTACTGTTTGAATAACATATGAATGGTTTATAATGGTTCACAATGCATTGTAAATATATTCATAATTGTCGGAATGAATATCGCCACCTACAGTGTCTCTCCAATTCATTGTTTAAATAATCGCACATATTTCGCTTTTTACTGGACACAATTGAATAAGAAATTGAAAAAACACCCTGAATACTATTAAAATTTCTTTGTACAGGAAAATGCAGTACCTGTACGACCTTGGAATTGAACCTAAGCACCTTATCCCACTTTTTTTAAGGACTGAGAATGCCTTTTCATTGATCTTTAACCACGGAGGTAGCGGAAGGTGATGATTGGGACTTGAACCCAGTGAGCAGTCCTCCGCCGAAGTGGGGCAAGATGGTGCCGCATTAGGATTGGCATTAACCAACTTGCCCTGGACTTTTTAGAAACATTATAAATATTATAATATATATCAAAATAGCAAAATCGGGTTCCTGAATATGTATAAAACTCTTCAAAGTAACACTAAAATTTTCATACCCCTATAAAATCCTTGAGACAGTGTTGGCTCGTCAAAAGATAATTTCAGAAATAAAAGCTTTGCAGAGGCAAATCGTAAAGAAGCTTTTTACGGAAAATGACGGGGTGACATAGTTTTTTGAGTGATTTCGAAGCTAAAAAGGCAATTTTGAGTTAAATGTTCACCATTTAGGGCTGGGTTCAATTGATACACTTAGGTATTAGATATTCAAATTGACAAATATATACTGGCACTCTATTGTTATGAAAATTAAACCTAAATTGTTATCACGTACGCTCTTCGCGAAAAAAAAACTGATTTGGAAACGGCATTTTCTATGTATTACGCGAATGCAAATTTTTCATATTCCAGATTAACTTATGGAATATAAATATACAAACCTCAACAGTGATTACATATTTGAGACGTTTGTAGAAACGTTGGGTCTTTAGGGACCGGGACCGCTTGGTCGATATGAAGCGTGATTAAAATGCTGGCACCTATTTGGTTCAACAGTAAGCATTGCAATTTAACGGGGCAATGCTGCCAGCAAGCTGGGCACGCTGCTAACTGGTAGTCGGCTGGAGCATTTGGACTGCCTGTGACTCTGCAATGATTTGTAGGTTGTCTGAATGCTTTCACTTTTCAGCTGCAGTTTTTGTATAGTTCGTAATATTTTGTTAATATACAGCAGGAAAAAAAGAAGGTCATAACCTTGTGAGTATAACTGTATATAGTATCGTGCAAGTGATAAGAAAAATCACTAGCATATTGTTGGTTGACTTAGAGGGCTCCGTCCTCCCCCTAAAGCCATTCCAAGCCTCGCCTTGCAGAACAGTCTTTACAGTCTCACTATTCTATCTCATCATATTATCATCAATGTGGCGGAGAGGTTTACAGTTTTCACTTTCAATATTAAACTGTCACAAGTTTCATCTCATAGTTAGCTCTTCGGCGACTGGTACAAGACTACTGAGTCATATGCGACTTCGAATGATGTGAGTTTGCAAGCTCACATCATTCGAGACAGTCTCTCAAATGACTATTGACTAGGAGCGATCACAGACTAGAAACATCGTCGATAATTCAAATGCTGCCAGTCTCATATCAAACTCACTCCTGCTGCCAACGGTCTTAAAAGCAACTTGCTTGTTGGTTTGATGAATGAACGCTAAGAAGAATCCGAAGTATAAGTATATTTAAAAAAATATATTTTAAGAAATGATGGTCGAGCGGCAATACCTATGGACAGCCATGGTTCGAACCGCACCGCCGCCGGCTTGAGCTTCACTGCGCATGGTGGAAAAGCATTTTGCGATTTCTGGCTATAGGCTACCTACCACCATCAAGTAGAACGTCTACTAATAGCACCATCTATTGCGAAGCACCCAATGGTGTGTTTAGGCAGCAGTCCTTGAGAGGCAGTTTTATTACAGGCACATAAAACTTAACAACTATGTTTCAGGCCGCAGTGAAATTCGTGACTTGTGTCTAAACACATCTGTTATAGGCTGAGGTTATTCCGCTGAACATGAGGTGGGCCTTATGCTAGTTTTTTTTTTATGCTTGATAGGTTAGCCTTTGACCACTATCTCACCTGATGGTAAGTGATGATGTGGTCGAAGATGTTGTTCAAGCTAACCTAGAATGACTGGCTCTCAAGGACAGCTGCCGGAACACACCGTTAGGTGCTTGGCGACAGATTTTCTACTTGAGGGTGGTAGCTAGCCAGGCGGGCATTCGCAAAATGCCCTACCACCATGCTATAACGACTGCCATCCTAAGACAACAACCGGGACCGACGGCTTAACGTGCCCTCCGAAGCACGGAAGCGCTCAGTAGTAATGTCACCAGCGGTCACCCATCCAACTCATGACCGCGGCGGACGTTGCTTAGCTTTGCTGATCGCTTCAGAATGGCTAAGCAAACTTCGCTACGAGCGCTTCCGTTACAATAACATAAAAAACTTGATTCAGCTAATTGAATACCTAGTAACTCAAATACAAGTTCTTAAAAGAAAAATGACTAAATACTAGTAACCCCATTAATGGCGGAGGTGCTTTTCAGCAGCAGTGGACAATCCAGCTGATACAATGCAGCACAGTCAAAGAGTAAGACCCAATTTGCACTCAACCAGTTTGTTGCCACTACCGCAGCTTTCTCGCCTCATTTTTAAATGATATAAAAATCCAATTAAAACGCTACGTGTAGCTTAAAAATCAATTAAACAAACGGTCTGGTAAAATTAATCGCAGAATCAAGATACCGACCGCGGGCTCCCTCGATTGGAATACAGAATTACATTATGAAAAGGGTTGACAACTTTAACAAAAGCTATTTGGCTATTAGCAGGTATTAAACATTTAATTTAATTGTGACTGTTTTGATAAATCTACAGATTAACTTTTTAACTGAGTACGTTCTAACAGGTCTTGTTTGGTAATATTCGCAATCTTATCCAATTTTATGAACGTAAAATTTATAACGAAACACTCACCCTCAATGCATATTTATATTACTTTAGCTTTTTTTGTGTTGTCTTTGTTTGTTTCCTTAGCTTAGTGTATGTTGTTTTTGTGTTTATTAAACTGCGGCCGCTGGTAGCGGTTCGTTCTGAGTTTTAGATTAATAGAGTCAATAGTGTCTAAGTTACTAACATTTTATTGTAGTTTTTATTCAAAATTTCGGGTATTTTTGTTTTCTAAATTTAAATTTCTACAGTTCCACGCATCAAAACACGCGGGCCGCCATCCCCGATCGTTGGTCTGAGCGCGATCGGAGCTATAGTTTTTGTATTTTGCAATTTTGAGGGTAGCTAATATTATCTATTAACATCTGGCGCGCACAAGAACTAGTCGAACTCCGTACAACTATTTGTAAAAATATTGTTAAACCCGATGTTTCAACAATCAGCCGCGATGCTAGCACACGAAAATCGCCGATATCACCAGATCAAGGAAGTCATCTACGTGGAAAAGGAAGAAAGAACGTGTAAACGCGTCACATAACATCCAATTCGCGATGCTAGTTTTGTACCAGGTAGTGTTTCCATTGTTCTATTTAACCCAAACAGGTATTATATAGCGGATTTTTTAAATTCCAGAAATTGTATAACATATAACGTTTCAACGTATACTTTTTAGGGTTCCGTAGTCCGTACCCAAAGGGTAAAAACTGGACCCTATTACTGAGACTTCGCTGTCCATCCGTCCGTCTGTCACCAGGCTGTATCTCAAGAACGGTAATAGCTAGACAGTTTAAATTTTCACAGATGATGTATTTCTGTTTGCCGCTATTACAACAAATGCAAAAAGTTGCCAAGTGCGAAAAAAGCCGCGCCCTCGTCCTGATGTTGAGCACCTGATATGCTAGAACCTGTGTTGACGTATTTGATTGCGTACGTGAGTGCTGCGCCGGTTAATTGATGATGTTTAGGTATAGGAAACTAATACTTTCGATATAGTAGTAAAAATCAGCCAAGTGCGAATCGGACTTGCGCACGAAGGCTTCCGTACCATTAGCTATACAACATTAGACTTCATATTTTAACCCTTTTTGTTTTAACGTGCGCGAGTCCGACTCGCACTTGTCCAACTTTTTGTATTTGTTGTTATAGCGGCAACAGAAATACATCATCTGTGAAAATTTCAACTGTCTAGCTATCACCGTTCTTCAGATACAGCCTGGTAACAGACGGACGGACCGACGGACGGACAGCGAAGTCTCAGTAATAGGGTTCCGTTTTTACCTTTTGGGTACGGAACCCTAGAAACATTAAGACAACATTAATTAGACAGGTATGGATTATATTTAATAAATTACTACAAAGAATATCTAGTATACTAACACTTATTCTTAATTTTCCTGTCAAATAACATTAATATCTATCGAAAGCTGCACTGATGAAATATCCTACATTTAGTTAGAGGCTTTTTCAGTGCCAGGGGAAAATTAGCATTGTGAAAAGTTGTATTGTGAAATAATGATATTATTTCACAATACAACTTTTTCTAGATTCGCGTACCCAGTGCATTCCGAAATCGTTGTGGTGACAATTTTCCCAGGATTCCACGGATTTGGCTCACGCCACCAAGGATCAAACACTGCAGAATCCGTTCGTGTTGGATTCCCGGATTTTAGCCGGGGCCCGGGATTGTTGCTATTATCAACACCTTCTTTTGGACTAGGTTAGCTTTTCTATTTTAAAGGGATAAAGAAACCTCTTATTTCTAGACGCTGCAAAAGGCAGTCGTAGAAAATGTCTTTTTGCTACAAATAATAATAAATGCGGTAACTTCGTTATAAAAACGATTTTTATTGCAAGAAGACTCGACAATTTGCTATATTTTTTGTGCTTTCTATTTTCTGTGTCCTAATTTACAGATTTGGACTAAGATCCGATCTTATCTAATCTTAGAGCAACACAGACTGCCACCGTGCTGGAATACTTATTCCACTACCGACTAGTCCTTTTTGGGATCTATTAACATGTTTACGAATTCATGTAGCTATTTTTAATCTCAGACGAGATTTATTCTCGATTAATAGAACCGAATACGCTTATAGCTTTTTCTTAGCTTGAAAAATATGGCGAGTTTTATCCATATTAACTTATTAGGAACCGGGTAGGACCCACGTTATATGTAAGGTAAACGTCCCAATATTCGGACGATATTGAACTTTGCTAAGTTTGCTGCTCCACTAAACTGAAACTAGTAAATGTACAGAAATAAAAGTTATAAGGCATAATAGGCCATCTATTCTAGCTTAGTCTTAATTAAGTTTTATAAAATTAATTTGACGATTGATATATATAAATATACAAAATATAAAAAAGAACCCCAATGTACCAATTCGCGGACGATTTGCAGTAGTAAACGGAATGTTGTCCCATTATCCGGATGCTATGCAAAATTGAACTCTATGTAGTTGATTTAAAGTTGAAATTATCATTATTATTGAAGATTAGGAGAATTTCGCTTGAAATCCTTTTTACCAACATCTTTTAGCTATAATCAAGCTCAGAAAGGTTGTAAAAAAGGATTTTTAACAAAATTTTACATGTCTCAAAAGAAAAAAAGATAATCAAATTTTGGTTTTGGTTAACTTATGGCTTTATCATAAATTCTAAATTTAATTACACAAAGGTTATTGTTGCCTGCTAAGAAATAAACAAAATCTCTTAAAATTATAACATTTTACTAGGTAAAACCTAAGTTGAAACTTCATAATTCCACGATGAAATTATGTTAAGAACAAATTTAACTGGAGGCATAAAATGAGATCAAGGCAAAATGTATACACATCCAAAGTGCCTAGGGATCATGTATATTTTGAACTATCAAAAAATATTCAATGAATATTTAACAAGAGATTTTTTTTTTTTTTTTTAATCTACACTCCACAGACTCCAGGTTCCGTGACTTTTTTTAACTATGACATAATTTATTAGTAAACAAGAAATATGAAATAGGAAACATGCAACATTCCAAGGGGGAACAGTGTTAAAAGTTTTTTTTTTTTCTTTTTTTTTTCCGTTAATGTCATGAGCACCAGCATCCAGAGCAGACCAGTATCCTCTAGCAGCACCCGTTCACGAGTTGACGCATGTGCCAGCCATCGCCTTCCACAACCATTTTTGAGGGAAGATGGCGACCCGACACACAACACCGCCGCTAGACAACACCTTTCTGTGAGCATGACCGCTCCGGATACCCGTGCCAACGATTACAACTACAAAAATAATTTGGGACTTTGTGCGTTTACCGCTAAGATTTGTAGTATCCCTCCGTTTTGAAGAACCCCCCTTGCCACCTCAACTAGCATCGGAGTACTTGGCGTCAACATATCGAACGTCGTTTAGTTTCGCTGTCACTTGGAAGATAATGTTAAATTAGCCTCTAAGAAGCCTGGTGTGCTCGGAAACGCGAGGCGGTATTTCACGTCGGCCATTGCCTGCAACTTTATAAGGCTCAGGTTCGACCTCACATGGAGTACTACTCTCACCTATGGGCGCCGGGAGCTCCCCAGTACCAGCTTTTTCCATTTGAGCGCATTAAACGCAGAGCGACTCACATCGTCGATGATCAAGTTCTCTCCTCGGTCGGCTCCCCTTTGGCACTGCGTAGAGATGTTGGATTACTCTGCATCTTTTACCATATAAATATCACGGCGAGTGTTCTGACGAACTGTTACATTTACTACTGCTACCTGCAGCTCAACCTTGCGAAATTCACGGCATTTTCTTCCTCGCACTGCCATATTATGAAACCAGCTGCCAGTTGAAGTATTTCCGAACAGTAACGACTTAGGAATTCAAGAAGAAAGCATATTCCCTCCTTAAACGCCGGTGACGCATCCTCGAGACTCCTGGTGTTGTGGATGTTTGTGAGTGACGGTGAATTCATTTAGTATAAAAAAAAACCGACACAGAACTGATGAAAATCAATTAAAAACCCTAGCTTTAATTTAACTAAACTCTATTCTTATTTTCTTTATTGGCTTCATTGATATTCGCTTATAGGTTTCATTTTCAGTAAGAGATTTATTTCAGTAATTGAACAAAAAAACATTCCTTTTAAAACTATTTTTAATATAATACTTATTATAAATATTTACTAAATAATTAAAAAAGTACTAAAATACAAGCCTCTGATAACAGTTTTAGGTTTCAACAGGTAGGAAAGGCGGTGTTCGTTTGTTATTTAGTATGAAAACAATATGTGCATGTCAGACGGTACGAATAATTAAGACTCAAACTCCTAAAAAGTTACCTTAAAACTCGTAACAAAGTCTCTCAAATATTAGGTAATTACTCCAAGTTCAGTATAAGGAAGTTGTATTTTATGTGTTTGTCGGAAATTATGAAATATATGACTCTCTGTTCAAGCACACTACTCATATTTCTTACCGCTTTCAAGATATTTTATCTAGTTGCACTCAGATATTTTGCTATATTCTCCTCAACAGCCCTTACAACTTTCCCATACATAACATTCACCCTCACCGCAACGTCCTTCTGGGAGAACATTTATGTTAATTAGTCAGTCAGTCAAAATGACACAAAATTAATACCTACAATATTTTTTCTTTTTAATTTCAAATAGAATTTACACTGTTCTGAAGCAATCTAGATATAATAATCTACTTAGCCAACAAAAAATGACTTAACTGAAGGCAATAAGACACAGCGACGGCATAAATACCCCCGTTCAGGCAAGTCCTATTGTTTGGAAGTAGTGTGAACTGGAGGTTTATGGAAAAATGAGATTTATTTCAAGGTAATAAGGATACGTAACGGGCTTAGGTACAACGAACACAACAGGGTTGATACGTGTCCCTTTCTCCGGACGAAAAATCTACATTATGTCCGAGTATTAGGTCAAGCAAGGGTTTAGTGAGTACCAATAGACAAACATGCAAATATAACAAATAGTTAATAAGAATCCCTTCTAATTATAGGTTATATTTCATAAAAAAATATCGAAATATGCAAGTAAATTCGTAAACCTACCTTACCACGGCCCACAAATGAATTACGAGCTAAATTAAACGACGTGGTTGACATGAACTTCAGCGACTAAACTAGAAAGTTTTTGAACATTTTCGGACACTCCACTTTTGTAACTGTGTACTTCGAACGCCATTAAACTATTCGTTTAATGTTGCCGCTAAAATGGTTCGAAATATAATTAAAAATTTATTGCCATTAATGAACTATACCTTAATATAAGCAGAAGAGCGCAAAAATCCAAAAACCGCATGGCGTTCGAGCTCCGGGACACGTTCGGAATTACGTGCATCTACCTTATACAAGGTTATTGGTTATATGCTAACAACCTCTTAGGGTTGACATCTGCTAGTCCTAACAAACATTTTTGCACGCCAACTGGCGCGAAATCGGGCGACGCGGGTTCGATTCCCACCCGGGGCATAAAACATTTTGAGCTCCAATAATTTGTAAAATACTCGTATGATTTTCGCTTAGCACGCGATAGTGCTTCTAATCATATTTATATATATATAAACATTTTTTGTAAATATTTTTTCATTTGAATGTCTTTTCTTTAATGTTCCTGCTGCTCCTACGTTTGGTACCGTAGTGTATAACCTAAATGTGCGTGCGCTCACAGCTCTTTTATTTGTTGGTAGAAAACTATAACGGTAAGCATCACACAGTGGATAGATGTTAGCGTTACCTGAGTGCTTCACCTGAGAGCAAGCTCACATGCTCTTAGATTTGTGAGTTTTAATGGAAAGTTGGAACCAAACTTGCCAAGATCCCACAACGCGCCGAAGCAAGCAGCTAAACCCGGTACAAAGACCTTTCCATCCATGAAGGCGTGCATCTCCATATTTTTGTTTGTACTGAGCGCTTCCGAGCTTCGGAAGTGTTGGTTGTTGTCTTATATATATCATAGCATTCGTTATAGCATGGTGGTAGGGATTTTGCGAATGCCCGCCTGGCTAGCTACCACCCTCAAGTAGAAAATTGGGGCATCTAACTGTGTGTTCACAAAGCTGTTGTTGAGAGAGCTAGTAATTCTGGGTTAACCTGAACATCTTCGACCGCATCATCACTTACCATCAGGTGAGATAGTGGTCAAAAACTAGCTATTAGCATATTATAGCACGTTCACCACATACCTGATGTGTGGGAACATGATGATACCGTGTCATTGTGGCTGCAGCATATCCTCTTTTGGGGTTTTTTTACACGGTGCATTTAAAATCGTAGATTGAGTCGATTCGGAATACAATTCAAAATTCGTCCTTCAAATGAGAAAGAACGCTTAAGATATTGTGTTATGTGATTTGATTATCAAACGCATTAATTCAGATAATAAGTATTTAAACATGAAACATTGTTCTTGTCGCGCAAACAACCGCAAACATTTTCCTTACAGGGAAAAGTGAAGCGACATCATGTTCAAAATATGATTTCCAGAGACAGACGCGAGACAAACATAATTTGTCAACGAGATTTCTTGAAATTCACATGTGAAAAACGAAGACATACACAGGACGAGTTTGAGGCAAAAGTAACATATCTCTGATGTAAGATTTTAATAACAAAATTGCTAACATTTGCCTCTACAAAGCAAGTCGTGCTCGCGTACGCTATTAATATAAACTTGCTTCGCAAAAGTGTACCATTTCTTCAAAGCATATACGCTATTTTAAACCGTATACTGTTACTCTTTAAAGGTGATTTTATCGTTTAATTTCCAGTTACTCGATGGTACATTAACGTACACTAAACCGCAGAATGTGTGACGTAATATTTCGAGTAAGCTTTTCCGTGACGTAGGACTTAATTTAATACTTTGTAGTTGTATTGGTCTGTAATGAAAAACTTTAACGACTCTTATTTGGAAGTTTTATGAAATGATTGAGTTGATACTAACAGCTTTATGAAATAAGTAAGGCTTACGTTCTTGTTGAATTATTAGCGTATACCTAAGGAAGCACATTAATAGAAGGATTATTTATTCCTAAATAACAAAGCATCTAAGTCTTCTTTCAGGGAAATGTTCTGCTTGTATACGAGGTCCCAGAAAAAATATCAGAAGGGCAGGTACATCAGTTTTTAAAGATGTCACTTTTATTGGGATTCCCAAGACTCTCAATCATGGGGGAATTCAGCTGTCCATTTGTCATTTTCCAGTTGTCGAGGTGATGTAAGATTAAGAGAAATTTCATTAAATAATTTGCATACTCTCAGGTATAGTTTTCAAAGAATCAAAACATCAATGATTATTTTACCGATGTAAAATAATACTGAAATTCCTACCTCTCAATTTTTTAATTAGAAATGGCATATCAACCTATCTATTTATGGCGTTTAACATTTCGAGCTGACACTGCTTAATTGCTGCAGGAAATATGGGAAATTCTGCTTATAACAACTGACGATACCAGCTTTATGGTTCATTTCACATTCGCCACGCTATCGGCGACGGCTTCCACAGAATCGAAATAACCTCATAAAAGTTTTATAATATTTCAAATAATATTTCTGCAACCAAAAATATGACTATATATAATATAATAGTTGTTAGTAGCAGTTGTGCGAGTTCGTGCGGGGAAAACTTCGACCATGCCTATTTCTGAAGCGATTATATCTGAAGCGCTCGTAGCGAAGTTTGCTTAGCCGATATTCTGAATCGATCAGCAAAGTTAAGCAACGTCCGGCTCGGTCATGAGTTGGATGGGTGACCGCTGGTGACATTACTACTGAGCGCTTCCGTGCTTCGGAGGGCACGTTAAGCCGTCGGTCCCGGTTATTGTCTTAGGATGGCAGTCGTTACAGCATGGTGGTAGGGCATTTTGCGAATGCCCGCCTACCCTCAAGTTGAAAATCTGTCGCCAAGCACCTAACGGTGTGTTCCGGCAGCTGTCCTTGAGAGCGAGTAATTCTAGGCTAGCCAGAACAACATCTTTGACGACATCATTACTCACTATCAGGCGAGATAGTGGTCAAAAGTTAGGCTATTAAAAAAAAATGTCACATATTTTTTATTCCAATTGTTTCTGATGTAACATCTTATTTTAAATATTTAAGAAAGCCAGCAAATGTTTGTCGGAGTATCTATTTGCAAAGACATGGCCGACATTGAACTGTTGGCAAGATGTCAGGTCCTTGAGACGGTCTAGTAATTCTAGTAGAAAGACCTTTTATTAGATTTTAATTAAACCTCGCTTGACTCGTATTGTCTGAAAAATCCTCTGTAAACAAGATCAGAACACTGCAGAATGAGATGACATTGATATCACTTAGCTAAACAAAAACTAAAAAAGCTACTACAATAGTGTGAGTAGTTACCCATTTACTCACGCATAGCTTTTACATCTGTTTGTATATTTATGCGGGCAGCATAGTTTCAAAAGATATTACTTCAAAAGGGAGCCCACCGGACCGGAAAGTAGCCGAGGCTGCTCTGCTGCTGGGGACAAAATCGTGCTCTTTATTATATATACCAGCTGCTCGGGGCAAACGGGGCAATAGGCTTAATCTGTTACTACCACACGTACCCGAATTCGGGCATTATTGAATGACATTTAATTGTTTTCATAATTTATAAAGACCTATGATTTACTTCTTCATCAGAAAGGATATCGGGGCTTGTCGCCTCAGCAGTCTTGAACGAGGAACTTGTCTAACATTAGTCAGCGCGTAGGCTGCGATGACCAAACCCGTGCTTTTATAGGTCTTTTGGTTTTAGATCAATATTAAACACGAATCATATACATTATAATTATAATAATTAGTATTTATTTTAAAATAGATATCAAATATTATACACCAGAAAAATGTTAACAAATAAAAACAATTTCTAACATAATATACGCATTTTTAGATACAACTCAAATAGTAGTATTTCGTCAGATCTCAGTCGAACTTAAATGGAACGAGGTAACACCAGCTTACGAATGTAAAAAAAAAATTAAATAATCGGTACACATTGTAGGCTATAAGGTAACAACGACAAAAGAAGTATAAAAATACAGTCAAATTAAAAACCTCTTCCTTTTATTGAAGTAAATTAAAAAACATTTTGCTTCTTTGGAATGCTGCCGAACTAAGCTCCTGGTCTATGATTCAGACATGATCAGGTCTATAACATTATCTGAATCAGTGATGGCTCAGTGGCATTGGCTATGGACTGCCGCGCAGCAGATCCATGCTTCGAATCCCACCGCGGGCTTGAGCTTCACCGCATGGTGGAAGGACATTTTGTGAGAGCCCGCCTGGCTAGCGACCACCTTCAAAAAGAAAATCTGTCGCCAAGCACCTAACAGTGTGTTCCGGCAGCACTCCTCCCACCTCAGTATTGGAATAGATCTATTCCAGCTCAGTTTGAATTGAAAAAAATATACAAATTAAAGTAAAAAAAAAAAAAAATGTAATTAAAAAATAATGATAAATAATTATAAAATTTTAATTTTTATATATTTTAAAATTAAGGGGGGCAAAATGCGGGCCCCATAATTTTGAGTGAAAATTTACCTGAGCGTAGGGGTAAGAGCCAGTGAAATAACAAGCACATGAGACATAACAACTATGAGTATGACTCAAGGAGTGTCACGTAATAGAATAGTAGTGTGACTTAAAGGGTGACTTAAAAAAGAATGATAAAAATAAAAGAGGGAAAGTATAGAATAATTATAATATCATTTAAAACATAAAAGGTTGGGCTCTCGTTATATCTCACTTAATTATAGGAATGTATAAAATTAGCCTACAAAGAAAGTTAAAAAATAAATAGGAAATAAAAATAAAGAGAAAATCTAGCTGGCGGAATTTATGTGGAACCAGGAGCGCTTCGCCAAGAACGTAGAATAGATAGCAGCAGAGCAGAAGCGGGTGCGCCTCTTTGCAGGAGAATGGAGGCAGGCACACCTCACCAACACTTCGCCAGGAACGTGCGTAGAGAGCAGCAGAGTAGACGCGGGTGCGCCTCTCTGCATGCAGGAGAGTGGAGGCAAGCAGAGGTAGGAGGGCCTCGCCACAGGAAAGAGGAGGCAGGTACACCTCACCAGCACCTGGTCACCTTGATTTGCTGGTCCGCGTATGTGTTTGTGGACTGACTCCGGTGAGCTGGTGGGAGAGAAAGGAATTAAGAACGGAGATAAGGGTGGCCGCGCTTGAGGGGCTTCGCCACGTAGCTCCCACCAACTTCAGGAGCACCGGATGTAGGGCCGCGTCGAGAGGGCTGCGCCAGTCTAGTCTTCCAGTGTTGGACCAGCAATCTTCTCAGGTGACTTCAGTTGTTCAGTGAGGGTTTCTTCCTGTACTGTATTTTAATTTTAGACTTTCTTGAAATCCAAGCAAAGAATGATCGAAGTAGCCGAATATTCCGTTTATATAGGGCCGCCTGGCTTTAAAATCGGAACCAAGAACGTTAGGTTTTAATTCTTAGTTGCTAGCAATATTTGACATAAAATCACCAAATTTTGAATGCAACCTCATAAATTTTAGAAGAAATCGTCGTTTGACAACGCAATTTTGACTCAAGACAGTGTCATTTTTGACATGTTTACATTTGTGGAAAACCCAAAATATGAGGATAAATACTATGAATATAGTAAAAACAAACATACCAACGTATAGAGAAAAATGCGACTGATATAATATCAAAAATCACAAAAATAAGTGATTTAGGCTATAAAACAGGTAACCGTTGTAATTACTATCATAAAAATACTGTTTCTAGATAGAACAATGCATTCCACACATCACCAGCTAAAAATTTCATAAAATCATTCATTTATCACACAGAAACATCAACTCGGAAATGTATGATGTTGCTACGAAAACCTATCTAGTTTTCTTGATTTGGCTTGCAAAGCCCTAAGCAAACAAAGGAAAAGTTATCAGCATGTCTAGAACCAAAAATCAGCACAAATCTGCGTCATATTCTATTCATTTTGTAAATTTTCAGATAAAAGCTTCAGTGTCCAGGATAATAAGGACTTATTAAAGTCGCAAAGAGCATATAACGAGATGAAATAAACCTATATATATGAAAATCAAAAGTAAAAGAATAGTACCACTCAAGTAGCAAAGATATATAAACACAAGAACTTATTTACGAGAAACAACTAAAATCTACGTGGAAAAACTACCATAAGAACCATCTAGAGCTCAATAAGAATCCCTATAACTATACGCACAACGAAACGTGCGCATAATATGAGTAATATGTACATATTCGAGTGAGGCAGTGCTGAGTATATAATGTACCAAGTTGCAGACATATACCTACGTTTAGAATGAAATCAAGGATAAAGCATCATCAGATAAATTATGGAAATGATTGTTAGTACAAACTATATTATTATTACACAAAAGAAAAGCTTAGTGAAAAATTAAAACCCTACATATTCCCCAAAACCCCGGAAAAAAAATTAAAATAACTAATATTTTAATTTTTTTTTATAGAGAGTATCTACAAGAAATGAAAATTACAAGTAAAGATTAATAACTGTATAAGAAAATATTACAAGAAAGATCTCATATTTGAGATTTAAGTTAAAATCTAGAGCTGTATGTTACAGTAGTTTAATACGAATAAGTAAGATAAGAATTACCTCACAAGAAATATAAGTGAAAATCAAGTGCTCTTTAAGAACAGACAAACAGACAAAAATAATATAATAAAATCTCATATTACAAGTGAAAAGCAAAGGCTTGTTTAAAAAAACAGGCATATAAGGTACAAGAAATAACTCATATTCGAGATAAAAATCTAGAGTTGTACAAGAACAGTTATAGATTTAAAAGTAAGACAAGAATGAACTTATATTAGAAATATAAGTTAAAGTTTAGAGCTAAATAGAACAAGCATAGAGGATACAAGGATCGAATATTTGAAATATGATTGCAAGACCCTACAAGCAATAGAATTGGCAACGGACTTCGAAAATGACTAGTAAATGTTAAAGACATGAAACTCTTTCATACCAGACCTGTCATTCCAATATATATATATAAATAAGTTAGATATATAAATGCAAGTATGGCTTATTTTACGAGTCCTGCAACCGCTCGATATAGATAAATATAAATGCATGAAAGGCATATTTTACGAGTTCTGCGTCCGCTCGACATGGATGGCTTATTTAACGAGTTCTGTGTCCGCTCGACATAGATAAATATAAATGCATAGATGGCTTATTTAACGAGTTCTGCGTCCGCTCGGTATAAATAACTATTAATAATAAGCTTTCACATGACCTCATTCCTCATCACACATACAATTGGGAACAGAGCTCACACTCAGTGGCTTCCGAAAACCCTTCCATGTCAGAACCACACCGCAAATTACGAAACCGATAACCTATCAAAAAGCTTATGAGGGTGCATTCAATTACAATTCAAAATTATAAGAACTGTACAAGATATATGCTATTTTTTTTTTACAACCTTATTTATACCTAAATTAAATATCAGAGATAATGTATATAGAGAAGTTTGAGCTTTTTCATAATTGTTGCCAGTAATCCAAAAAAATTTAGTATGTATGTCTTCAAAAAAAAATTGTGCCAAAGAAATATTTATTGAATTACTTTTTAGTCGTGCTATACCTTCTGTATAAATAAGGAACTTACCACATGACTTGCACTTAACTGGCATTGTGATGTGGCAGCCAACCGCACAGAGACAACAAGACACGTTCAGCAAGCAGTACAGTAGCAACAAAACGGCAACAGCTCGAAAAAGTTCAAACAGCAACTAAGGAGAAAAGCAATATAAAAAAAAGTTAAAACAAGGTATAAAGTATCATGTAAGAAATTATAAAATGTATGTAAAATAATGTACAAAATATATGATATATAACGAGAGATAAAAAAAAAAATAAAGTTAATGCCAAAGAGAGCCGAGAGAAATATGAAATACGAGCGTACTTATTTTAGAATTTAGAAGATATAGGAGGGGGGGTGGGTTATTTTAAAGTTGGGCGCCAAACTGTCACGTAATAGAATAGTAGTGTGACTTAAAGGGTGACTTAAAAAAGAATGATAAAAATAAAAGAGGGAAAGTATAGAATAATTATAATATCATTTAAAACATAAAAGGTTGGGCTCTCGTTATATCTCACTTAATTATAGGAATGTATAAAATTAGCCTACAAAGAAAGTTAAAAAATAAATAGGAAATAAAAATAAAGAGAAAATCTAGCCGGCGGAATTTATGTGGAACCAGGAGCGCTTCGCCAAGAACGTAGAATAGATAGCAGCAGAGCAGAAGCGGGTGCGCCTCTTTGCAGGAGAATGGAGGCAGGCACACCTCACCAACACTTCGCCAGGAACGTGCGTAGAGAGCAGCAGAGTAGACGCGGGTGCGCCTCTCTGCATGCAGGAGAGTGGAGGCAAGCAGAGGTAGGAGGGCCTCGCCACAGGAAAGAGGAGGCAGGTACACCTCACCAGCACCTGGTCACCTTGATTTGCTGGTCCGCGTATGTGTTTGTGGACTGACTCCGGTGAGCTGGTGGGAGAGAAAGGAATTAAGAACGGAGATAAGGGTGGCCGCGCTTGAGGGGCTTCGCCACGTAGCTCCCACCAACTTCAGGAGCACCGGATGTAGGGCCGCGTCGAGAGGGCTGCGCCAGTCTAGTCTTCCAGTGTTGGACCAGCAATCTTCTCAGGTGACTTCAGTTGTTCAGTGAGGGTTTCTTCCTGTACTGTATTTTAATTTTAGACTTTCTTGAAATCCAAGCAAAGAATGATCGAAGTAGCCGAATATTCCGTTTATATAGGGCCGCCTGGCTTTAAAATCGGAACCAAGAACGTTAGGTTTTAATTTGAATGCAACCTCATAAATTTTAGAAGAAATCGTCGTTTGACAACGCAATTTTGACTCAAGACAGTGTCATTTTTGACATGTTTACATTTGTGGAAAACCCAAAATATGAGGATAAATACTATGAATATAGTAAAAACAAACATACCAACGTATAGAGAAAAATGCGACTGATATAATATCAAAAATCACAAAAATAAGTGATTTAGGCTATAAAACAGGTAACCGTTGTAATTACTATCATAAAAATACTGTTTCTAGATAGAACAATGCATTCCACACATCACCAGCTAAAAATTTCATAAAATCATTCATTTATCACACAGAAACATCAACTCGGAAATGTATGATGTTGCTACGAAAACCTATCTAGTTTTCTTGATTTGGCTTGCAAAGCCCTAAGCAAACAAAGGAAAAGTTATCAGCATGTCTAGAACCAAAAATCAGCACAAATCTGCGTCATATTCTATTCATTTTGTAAATTTTCAGATAAAAGCTTCAGTGTCCAGGATAATAAGGACTTATTAAAGTCGCAAAGAGCATATAACGAGATGAAATAAACCTATATATATGAAAATCAAAAGTAAAAGAATAGTACCACTCAAGTAGCAAAGATATATAAACACAAGAACTTATTTACGAGAAACAACTAAAATCTACGTGGAAAAACTACCATAAGAACCATCTAGAGCTCAATAAGAATCCCTATAACTATACGCACAACGAAACGTGCGCATAATATGAGTAATATGTACATATTCGAGTGAGGCAGTGCTGAGTATATAATGTACCAAGTTGCAGACATATACCTACGTTTAGAATGAAATCAAGGATAAAGCATCATCAGATAAATTATGGAAATGATTGTTAGTACAAACTATATTATTATTACACAAAAGAAAAGCTTAGTGAAAAATTAAAACCCTACAGGAGACGGGCGCAGTGCAATTCGTGACTTGTGACGAAATGCCTACAGAGCGGTTTTGAAGCGCTCGTAGCCAAGTTTGCTTAGCCATTCTGAATCGATCAGCAAAGTCAAGCAACGTCCGCCACGGTCATGACTTGGATGGGTGACCGCTGGTGACATTACTACTGAGCGCTTCCGTGCTTCGGAGGGCACGTTAAGCCGTCGGCCCGGTTGTTATCTTAGGATAGCGGTCGTTACAGCATGGTGGTAGGGCACTTTGCAAATGCCCGCCTGGCTAGCTACCACCCTCAAGTTGAAAATCTGTCGCCAAGCTCCTAACGGTGTGTTCCGGCAGCTGTCCTTGAGAGCCAGTAACTCTAGGTTAGTCTGAACAACATCCTCGACCACATCATCACTTACCATCAGGTGAGATAGTGGTCAAAGGCTAACCTATCAGGCATTAAAAAAAAATCCTCTGCCTATACTGTTATACCGCTTAACATCAAGTGGGCCTCGACCTTGATCCGTCACAATTACATAAAAAAACTGTACCAGTTTTGATTACACAAACTGTAGTAAATTATATCTTTTATGAGCTAGAAATGTAAATAAATGAGCCAGATACACGGACGGACAGAAGTACTAAGATCTATCTCAATTTTGAAAAAGTAGTGAATATATTGTAATATCAGCGATCTTCATTAAAGGAAGTAAATGACCACGGATACTTCAGTAGATACTATTTATATATTCTGTGATGCAACTGCACCAAAAGATGTAAATGGGATTGTCGTGTTGGGACCATTTTGGCGCTAGTTACAGTGGAGTGTGAAGTGTGGAACCTTGTCGCTATAAGAATACATAATAAGCAGACCAACTGGAGTGTTCGTGCAAATACACATAGGTCGTTTTGATTAAGGAGGTGATTTCTTGATTTCGGTTACTTTGAAGGTGAAAAGCCTCTTCAGAAGATCATTGTTTGGATTTAAAAAAATATATGCTATGTAAGTTGTATAAGTATATAAGTTGTACTTACGGAAATTTTGGTAACTAATCTGTGTAAAAGATTTTTTTATGTTAGTGTGACGGAACAAGCTCGAGGCCCACCTGCTGTTAAGCGGACTAAACACTGCCTATAACAAATGCATTTCATCACAAGTCACGAATTGCACTGCGCCCGTCGCATTGAGACTTAGTTGATAAGTCTCATGGGCCTGTAATTTCTCTGGCTCTCAAAGACTGCTGCCGGAACACACCATTATGTGCTTGGCGACTGATTTTCTATCTGAGGTCGCTAGCAAGGCGGGCGTTTGCAAAATGCCCTTCCATCATGCGGAGAAGTTTTAGCCCGCCGCGGGATTTGAACTATGGACCTGCTGCGCGGCAGTCCATAGCTAATGCCACTGAGCCATCACTGCTTCAACTTTATTGAAGTGCAGCTGTTTTCAAATTATTTATTGACCTCAACGATAACTTTCGCTAAAGTGTGGGTAATTATATCTATAAAAAATCCATGTTCATAATTTCAAAATCGGTCAACTGCATTCATATGAAAAGTATTATTTTCTTTAATCTTTGTACATTTCGGGCAAGCAAAAGGCCGAAAGCTGTATGCGGAGCGCGCATTCATACTTTTACTTACATAATTCATATATGTGACATATAGAATACATTCTAACATACATATGTTTTCAATACATACTTCGAAATCATTTTGCCTCGAAGCTAAGGGAAACGACGCATAAGATTAACCACAACAACAAAACCAAAGAATGAAAAGATTCAGGCCTTACTTTGCGGAAATATTTATTTAATAATTTCAATTATTTTAAGAAAACATCACATTAATATTTCAATAAAACACTTAAAATATATAATTGTCACAAGATATATTTTTGTATTCTTTAGATGTTTTATTAAAATATTAATTTGATGTTTTCCTAAAATATATTTAAATATTTGATATTATTAAAACCAAACAATAATAAAATTTTGAATATACCACCAAATTTGCGATCAGATCATCAAAAATCATCATCGCAGTAAGAGTAGACTATCAATAACATATAAAATAAACATCTCCGAAAACGCCACTGGTTTCCAATACAGCTGCCGAAACATCATTTAGCTGCTTGGCGCCAATTTTTTCTATATGAGGGTGGTAGCTAGCGGGTATTCGCAAAATGCTCTTCCGCCATGCTCAAACGAGGCAGTTGTGTATAACTCACAATTCCATAAGGTATATTTAGGTAAGGGGGTGAGCATAATGCTAACACCGGGCAAAAAAGATGAAGTTTTTTATGGAATTATCACAGGTGCATTTCGTAACATATGTTGAAAGCGCTGAGCTCATCACCCGGATAAATACAATAGTTGTCTTATATAATTTCTTTCTGGATCTCAAGGACTGCTGTCGGGACACACTATTAGGTGCTCGGCGACAGATTTTCTACTTGAAGATGGTAACTAGCCGGGTGAGCATTTGCAAAATGCCCTATCACCATCCGGTACAGCTCAGAAGAACTGGCGGGAATGGCACCAAGGACCTACGGCACATTAGTCCAGCTATTACTATTCGGCTATCATTGTGTCCTAAATATCTTACAGAAAATAAACAAGTTACACCAAACTTTAAATACATAAGCAGATATTGAGTAATCCATTATTCAAACAGTCCAAAATCACCGTATTACAAATTAACACTGACCCATGCTCACCGCGCATTAAGCCCTATTTACTTAGGCTCTCAGCTATAGTAACTGCTATATAATCTGGACTCTCACCCCAATATAATACATATCCCAGGGGATTACGCTTATACGTTTAATAACAATTTGTAAGCTCATCCACCGTATACTGGATCACAAAGCATATCGTCGTATTTCAGACAGCGGGGCATCGTTTAGAGTTAGGTGTACAAATTTGCGGTAACTATCATCTTTCAACCCGTGGGAGGTAAAGGCACCACGCGGATGTTGTGTGGTTTTGTTTTAGTTTTATTAATACGTGTAAAGTTTTTTCTCTAATTATAATTACAAGCATTATCGCGTGCTGAGCGAAAATTACAATTATCGGAGCATAATTTTTTTGTTCCGGGCGGGAATCGGACCCGCATCCTCTGATTTCGCGCTGGGTGCCTTTTCCACTAGGCCACCGGAACCTTACTCTTGCGAGCCGAAATTTTCTGCTACAATTGTATTACTTTAACTGTCATAGGGGACGGTGAAGTATAACGCAACTGACAATAGCAGTTGTAAGACAGCCAACTTTGGACGCTTATTTACAGCACCATATTGGCTTGTTTAATGCAAACGAATAAAAGGGCCGGCAAGGGTCGAAGACAGTATGGATAGCCTGCTTGAAGACTTCTGTCTGAAGAAAGCTGTTAGACTTGAAAACAGCGGTGAAGATGGTGCCTCGCAGCCTGAATTGTCGACGCAGCGTTCGCCACAACACTCCCCGTCACCATGACTGAGATAAGCCAGTGCCGTCGGCTCGAGCAGAGGAATCTGCAAGGTCCCGTTGTGTGAAACGTGAGCTTCCCACAGTGTGAATCACTAAGCGTCACGTTTCATTCAAACAAATGTTACTTACATTTGTTTGAATGAAACGTGACGTGACCGCGGCGGACGTACCTCAAGATCCTGAAGAAGGCCTTCGGTAAAAGCCGAAACAATTGTCGATCACGACACGACATCGACTCTTAGTCTTTTCGTAGGAATTAAACTCTTTATGTCTCACGGTGATGGGCGCAGTGCAATTTGCTAACTGCATCTTTTATAGGCATAGGTTACCGTTTAACACCAGGCGAGGACTTCTTGCTTGTTCCATTTCGATAGCATAAAAAATAGTAAGTAGTTTAAGCTATAAAACGCTTTTAATCTTTAAAACAACTGCCTAGGTAATGTTGAACAGTTTATTCAAAGATTGACAATATACTACCGCTATACTACCATAGGCCGCTTTGATTTTAAAAGGTAAACAAATCAGGTTTGTATAATTATTTCATTTTATTATACATAATAATTTCATATTAGGAATATTTCAGGTACCTACTTAAACAAGTTAAGTTACTTAAGAGCCGTCGAATGATACCTGTCAAAAATCCAAAATGGCGGATTTCAAGATGGCCGTAATACAAAGTGCTCCGCACCTGCTGAAGCGAGGCCTTGATACTTATTTAGATCAAATGTGGGTAATTGGAGAAAATACCCGCCTTTCAAGACGTTGACACCCGCCTCTTCAGTCCGCTAGTGACCACGACAAAGTAACTTCGATACCTCGTGGTAAATAATATACATTTTATCGCAAAATACTAACATTTGAATATTTTGCCCATATTTGGATATAATCTAAAACGCCACAATCTTTCAAAGAAATACTAGTAGCCTAAGTATTCCTTTGACAAACATACTGTACCTTTACCAAGGCAACTTTGGGTCGGTCTAGCTTATACGGAAGAACGACAAATTTATATATATTTCAGTAAAAATTTTGATTATCAGTTTTTAGTAATAATTAGTGATTACTGATTACACAAGAATGATTTAGTATAATTTTAGAAATTCCCGGGTAAAACTAAGTGTTGCTAGGATATTCGCCAAAGAACGAAGTTATCGACATACTCGTAGCTTTTAGAATTTGCTAGTTGAAGGCAATGTGCAGGCTGAATTGTTAGATGAACTGGTAACAGATGGGGAAGAAGTATGGGGATAGTTTTTTTTGTTCCTTGTAATTTTTTAGCCTTTGACCACTATCTCAACTGACGGTAAGTAATGATGTGGTCTAAGATGTAGTTCAGACTAACCTATAATTACTGGTTCTCAAAGACAGCTGCCGGAGCACACCGTTAGGTGCTTGGCGACAGGTTTTCTACTTGAGGGTGGTAACTAGCCAGGCGGACATTCGCAAATGCCCTACCACCATGCTATAACGACTGCTATCCATAGACAACAACAAGGACCGACGGCTTAACGTGCAAGTAGTAATCTCACCAGCGGTTACCCATCCAAGTCATGACCGCGGCGGACGTTACTTAACTTTGCTGGTTGTAAAATTTCGAAGAGGTTGGCAGCGCATTGCCGATGGTATTGCAATCGTCCATAGACTTGGACGATATAATCTATGGTCCACTTTCCATCGGAGGGATCCCATTCCTGTCACATGCTTAAAACTTGTATATAAATAGTTTGACGATTCTTACTGCTTGACATCTTACTCACAGATCCAATATATATACAATATCGACTTAGATAGGGGACCTCGATCTACACTTTATATAAAGACATTTCTATCGACTGTATCCTGCCCTAGGACAGGGCCGCACTAAATCCCCGATACAGTTTATGGTTATTTTTGGCACTAACTCCTAGCGGGATACATTATAAACATGGCGGCTGAAACTTGCCGTATTTTGTAACAACTGTGTTCTTTCCATGGGTTATGTAAGAACCCGCTAAGTTATGGATTTTCTGCCGATTCTTGTCTTGTTTTATTCTCTTGTTATTGAGATAATTCTATCTTGGTAATATTGTACTGTAAGTTTCATGTATTTTTAATATTTACATTATACTTGAGGAAAGAAGGCTTTATTCTGTTAATCTTTGTTTTAATGTCGTTAGCTTTTAAAGTTACATTACGGTAAGTCTCCTAAGTCTCATCACTCATGAAATAACTCCGAATCCTAAAATAAATACATTCCTTGGAGTCAACAGAATCCTTTTTAGGGTTCCGTACCCAAAGGGTAAAAACGGGACCCTATTACTGAGACTTCGCGGTCCGTCCGCCTGTCACCAGGCTAAATCTCAAGAACGGTGATAGCTAGACAGTTGAAATTTTCACAGATGAAGTATTTCTGTTGCCGCTGTAACAACAAATACAAAAAGTTGAACAAGTGCGAGTCGGACTCGCGCACGTTAAAACAAAAAGATTAAAATATGAAGTCTAAAGTTGTATAGCTAATGGTACGGCACTCTTCGTGCGCGAGTCCGACTCGCACTTGGCCGATTTTTGTCATTGTATGTATCTTTTATCATTTAAGGTAGAATACCTACAATATAACCAAGAGTATAATTATATTTAATCGAATGGCCATGTTTTTTATTTTTTATATTTTAAACCCCCCGTGGGTGCCGGGTTAGAATTGCACCTCTAACATACATAAAAAAATACTGGAAGGTGGGCAGCAGCGCCTTCTAAAGAACTGCCAACTTACACTGCGATCCACAAGACGCCTGCCAAGCATGGTGATTATGGCAAATACCCCCTTAATAGGGGAGGCTGTGTTCAGCATTGGACGGCTGTTACAGTAATATTTTAAACGTAGTTGGCTGTAAATTATCATGAATTTTGCGAAATACGGAGAAATTATATCTTACACTGGAACAGAATTTGCAAGTTGAAGTGGCAATAGCGGGCCACATTGCTCGACGAACTGATAACCAATGGGGAAGAAAGGTTCTTTAGTGGTTACCACATTACATCGGAAGACGTAGCGTTGGTATGGCCCGCAAGGTGGACTGATGACATCGCTGGCAGCCGTCTAATAGCCGTTCTTTGTGGCGTTCTATGGGGGATGTCTTTGTACATCAGCGGATGTCTTCCAGCTGATAATGATAATGTTTTACACTGCAAAATGAAGATTTTAATATTAATATAGCTGATTACATTTTTAGATAATATTCTTACTTAGTAAGAAATATTCTTCTAGTGCTACAAAGTCTGTGATCCTGAATAGTTACCAAACCTAGCTACGAAAACGGCAACATTGTTCAAATTCTGAAAATCCACCACAGAACGAAGTTTCTACAAAAAGGAATAAAATTGACCCGTCAACATTTTTAACTTACATAGGTTTACTTGCATTTTGTAAGATTCCTTTAAAATTAAATAATTGGTCATATCAATCTTTATAATAGTTTATCGACATTATCAGTATAAACCGTGATTGATTTCAAACGAATTAAAAATCGAAGGCTTTGTGGCGATATGTAAGATTGTAAAATATTTGCCAAAATCTTAATTCATAAATATATCTTTATTTTTGCAATGACGTATTCTCTCCAGGTTACATTACAAAATTACAACGAGAGGGAAAATTACAGTCATTTGCGGGATTCGAACCCGCGCCATCCGACGCTAGAGCTGGGGTATGCTCTGACCGCTAAGCCAACCTGACATAGGATAGATAACTCTTATTTATATCAAAAGTAGTTATACAAGGGTTTTATACGTACAGTCACATCCTCTCCTTAACTGCTGATAAACCTGTTAAAAACGTATGAAGAAGATATAAGAAGGGTTTAACTCTTCAAACTTACTATTAGAATTACCGCGAAAAGTTGTTATAGCGAATAGTCGAATACCGATTAATCGCCATTCACTTTAGCGAATAGTCGAATAACTCGACATTACTATTCGACATGAATAAGGCACATTTAAAATATTTCTAACTTCTTCTAAGGTTGTGAGAAAAGGAAATCTGTTTCATGTCATACATACATATATGTAACGTAGTAATTTAATTATTATTAACTAATTGAATTTCGTTAATATGATAGGCACAGGCACATATTACAGATAATAATGAATACTGTGTATTGTTTTATTTAGGAAAATAATAAAAATTGATTATTTTTAACTCCTTAGTTTTTTGTTCGATAAAAGTTTAATTTAGACGACTATTCGCCGTATGCCGAATAATAGCTACTATTCGGTATTCGACGAATATAAAAAAAAATGTCGAGTAATGCCGAATACCGAATAGTAGCGAGTATTCGCGGCAACTTTACTTACTATAATTTCAGCTGGCATGTCTTTGAGCCTTATATCTTTCTGATAGTTTGCCAGTTTCTCATAAAATTATTCAGAATTCTGACTTTAACATGATTTTTAGTGAAAAAATAAACTATTAAACGAAAAAATATAGGAAGCATAAATGCTAGGCTCAAAACATGCACCCAAAATGTCACCGAGGTTGGGTAAACTACGTTTGAATCGAAGGCACTACGTGCACTCTCACCCTGGTGAGCCCTGCTGTAAACCCTCTTCATAGACTTGTAGTGACATAATTGAGCAGCAGAATCTTTTAAAGAACTGTCATCTTACATTGCGATCCCCAAGACGCCTGCCAAGCTTGGAGATTATGGCAAACCCTCCTACCTTTTGGAGCGCTCGTAGCGCAGTTTGCTTAGCCTTTCTTAACCGGTCAGCTAAGTTAAATAATGTCCGCTGCGGTCATGAGTCGGATGGGTGACCGCTAGTGGCTTACTACTGAGCGTTTCCGTGCTTCGGAGGGCACGTTAAACTGTCGTCGTTCCCCATTGTTGTCACAACATGGCAGTCCTTATAGCACTTTGCGGAGGCCTGCCTGGCTTGCTACCACTTTCACATAGAAAATCCTAACAGTCCAACAGCTGTCCTTGAGAGCCAGTAACTCTAGGTTAGCCTAAACAACATCTTCGACTACATCATCACTTACCATCAGGTGAGATAGAAGTCATAGGCTAGACAATCAGCTTCGTAAAAAATGGAGGAAGCCCGTTCATCGGTGAACATTATGGCCGCTGTTGTGTGTGTGGTGAAACAGAGAAAATCGAGACCCGTAACGTATTAAAAGCATAAAACAGTATTGACGTGAAATAATAAGGTTGGCAAGAAATAACTAAGCACGGAGTTTTATCGGAATCGATCATTAACAAGATTTATAAGGTATTTCGAATCGTCAAACAAACATTGTCACGCAAAATACAAATCAATTTTACGTTGTAATTAAAATAGAAGTGAACAAAGGAACGCTTTTAAAGGAAACATAAATAATTCAGTTCGTTACGGTTTTCCGATAGGAGTTTTCTTTCTTCAGATGTTTTGTCTAATGTCTTGGAAAAATTGAGTTTTCAGAAAATACAATAACTATTATAAAATAACATTCACAATTTTATAGGGAGGAAACTTTTTGCCATGAGCTAGTATTGAACCCACATTGCATCTTCTGCCCACACTCGCTATATGAGTTTCCATATTTACTACTGAAACCAATAGCAGAGTAAAAAAATATGCGCAATTTTTTTTATTGTTATGATATGCGCAGAGCATGTTTTAGTGCTTTTTTTAAATCATTTTAGACATTCAGAAATGTAGCGACTTTTTAAAAGTTGTTTACTATAGTTTATTTGTTTTGTTCAGATTTGAGATAAAAAATGTTAACTGTAGCATTTTTTTTAATAATTAAATTTGACGGCATTTGACTAAGTAAAATCACAAATTATTTATTTATTATTAATTCCTAGGGACTAAAAGTGATTTCAATTTGGAATGTTGTTCTATTTACCCAAGAGATAGATATAGAACATTTTATTAACTGGCTGTTTGATAAAATAAACCCCACACGGACCAATTAAAATAAAAGTTTGTAATAAAGTAAAAACCGTGCGAAATGTATTCTGCCTTCGTAATTGTTTTGCCCAAATTTGGATTTATGCTGATAATATTTTATAATATTATCAGCATAAATCCAAACCTAAACCTATTTATATAGGTAGGTAAATCTTCTTCAAACAGTGATAAAATATAGAAGTATTAAGTATATTAACTTCAAATTCTAAAATGTAGGTAATATCTGTTAGCCACAAAATCCCTGGAGCAGTATTTGATGACTTCATTGTTTGGATATGCAAGAAAAGCAAAATCTTTATCGGTATATGTGTTAATCCACCATGGGGTGCCGGGTTAGAATTGCACCTCCCCATATCATCCCGTGGGTGTCGTTAGAGGCGACTAAGGGAAAATACTAGAAGGTGGGCAGCAGCGCCTTCTAAAAAACTGGCAACTTACACTGCGATCCCCAAGATGCCTGCCAAGCGTGGGGATTATGGCAAATCTCCCTTAATAGGGGAGGCTGTGTTCAGCAGTGGACGATCCGGCTGTTACAGTATATATGTTATTTAGCTTATTTTCAAGATCTAGTCATATATGAAAATAAACAAGGACCCCAATGGGTGCCGAGACAGAATTTTAACCCCCCATTTGTAAGGGAAAAATATCGAAAGTCGGGCAGCTGCACCTTCTGAGGAACTATTAACTTATATTGCGATCCCCAAGACGTTTGCCAAACGTGGGGTTTATGGCAAACCTCCTTAATGGAGGAGGCTGTCAGTGGACAATCCGGCTGACACCGTACAGTACAATTACTCTTTATTTTATAAATACCATGCTCACTCACTTATTTTCTATTTGAAAGCGATACAAAGTAGAGTGTATGACTCGGGCCGTGACAATTTTACACCGTTCATCATCCTTCGGGGACCGTGCTTGCGTTCTTACTTTATCGTGACGGCAGCCGCTAAGAGATCGCTCAGGTGACTAATGAATAAGGATTAAACACAAGTATAAATACAAGGGTATTAAAGACCAGCAAAGGGCATTTTCAAATCCATAAGAGCAGAACTATGAAGTTACAGTGCTATAAGTATATTCTACAGCTACCTCTCAAAAGTAGAAAATCTGTTAACAAGCACCGAATGGTTTGTTCTGGGTGCTGTCCTGGAGAGTGAGTTCCTTTAGGATACGCATCATCAAGACTCTTACCAAACGGTTGAGTGATAGATAGATAGATAACACTTTATTGTACACCAAATGTAAGAAAAAGTGGGCGTAATATTAGCTGTAATATAATGTTGTACAATGGACCGTCTTATCGCTTAGAAGCGATCTCTTATAGACCGTTGTTAACAATGGTGTGATTAAATAATATAAGTTAGAAAAAGTATTCCTACTCAGAAACTCATAAAACATATATATATAAAAAATATAGAAAATAAATATTTACGGTACATAAATGGACTAAATCAATAAATTTATACAGTGGTCAAAACTAAAATATTTTAAGAACTTATATAGTGCTTTTTCATTTTAGTTAATTTAGATAATTCACACTAAACAGGTAGATCCAACTATAGTCTATATAGTTTCAATCAAGATATTTTTCAAAAAGAACTCGTGACGCCGGCGTTGTCTCTCTATTCGCACTGAAATATCAACTGTAAAAAGAAAACAACCACTGCCCGTATGACCGAAATTTACTAAACACAACCAATTATTATTTAACTTACCAACCTATTAGGCGACTTAACGCGCTTTCCGCCATGTGAGCTTGTACTGAAACCTCGGCCAAATTGCTTACAAAATTACCCCGCTGAAGCCGAGGTATAATCGTTAATGAAACTGAAAACGAGTTAAAACTTTTAAATGCCGCCATGAATGCAAGCTGTTTCTCAATTTTGGTAATTTGCCACAATTTTTATGGAGGCAAAGTTACATTACTTAGCTGTGAACGCTGTAATAGTAAGCGCTGTAAACGAAACGGCAGCGCTTTAAATTCATGATTTTATATATAACGGGTCTTTTTTACGTTATTTAAGAATGGGGTGTACTGCCATCTGTTTTCATTAGACAAAAAGTGGGTGTAAAAGTTTTAGGAGTCATAAATAATCCGCCTTTTTTTAGGATTACAACCTTTTGATTGCTCTACTCCAATAGTATCACTTAAATTTAATTGGCACTACCACTTCAAAATTAACTTGCATAAATAGAAGGGTGGAAATAAGCATGCATTTCATATTGGTTTATTGGTATATTCCTTTTAGATGATTAATATTTGCTTCACTTATAAGTGGTTTACTGCAAACGTTTTTCGGTTTCGTGAGGAGGCATTTGTTCAACAGTGGTCGGCTTCCAGCTGATGATGACTGAAAACATTAGTGTTGTGGTCTCACAAAATCTTTTAATCCGCATACTGCCCAGTCAGGTCACACTCTCGAAAAGATTCCTAAAGAAAGGTTCACATTTTACGTTCATTACTAAATGGGCCGACTTTTAACACTGCCAAATATAAAAAAACTTATTGACATTGTTAAGAAACTCAATCATTGTTTATGGTGTAGATTTAAACAAGTACTTTAATATATTTTAATGTTAAAAAGTGTTGCTTGTGATTTAGTTAAGTACTACGTTCAATGATGTACTTAGTGCAATTTCGTGTGTGCTATTCGAAGAAAATAATTTCAACTTGACTCACCTAGGCTTTCTTAGCCTATCAACTGCGCTGGTTACATGGCGTTTAATTAAATTTACTATAAATATATTGATAAGTCTTTGTTCCTGTTGTTGCCTTATTATAGCAGTTTTGGCAGTTTGTGGGCCTCAAGCGACTTAAAAATTCCGACACTTTGCATTGTGATAAGACATTTTGAGAAAGCCCACTTGACTGTAGCTAACAATCTGAGGTAGACGATCTGCCGCTAAGTAATTGTAAAAACGATTTTAATCGAAATTAACTGAAAAACTGCCTAATCTTATCAAACTCGGATGATCCAGTAAAATACTATCTAGAAAACCGATCAAAAGTATTTTTGGAATAGTAATATTCTATTCTACAGTGCTCTCTTTATAATATATTCAAGGGATAGTATCTTATAGTATTCGAAAGATATAATAAAAACTTTTATATTAAACAGAATGCCGTCATAATAGATATAACTTTGGATAAGTATTTATTCCAATCTCTATGGATACCTATAAAAATATGTACTTACTCATAGATATATAAAATACTATTATCATTTCTGTGTACTTACTCGTATCTGTCAACTGTTTTATATTGCTTACGTGATTAAAAAAGTTTTTGTGGACAAAGATGTCTTAATCATAGTACATTATACTCGTAAGTCGTAATTACGTAATAAATCTTTCCGTATCAATCGTCAAGAACGTATAGGAAAGTTTGTGGTCGATTTGTTTGTTTCTAACGGAAAGGCAACTCAGCATAGTAACACAGGTTACTTATTATTTCGAGAAAATGAATAGTTCCAGTAGGATAGCATTACTTTAGACCAGTGGTTCCCGACCTTTTAATGACCAGGAACCACTTTTGTTTCTTATATGCCAGCAGGGACCACGAAGTACAAGAAAAAAATGTAATCAGCCCGCATTAATATGTAATATACGTTCATGGGAAATCGTTTTTTTTTATCGAAAGCCAATAAACTTTGAATCAATGTGATTTTTGAGCTTGCATCTTTATCTTAATCCTGGTATAAATATTATTGCACAAAGCTAAAAGAAAATTATTACTAACTTTCAATAGATTTCTAGCCTTGTTTTTAATTAGCAAACAATACCCTTGTTTACATTAATAAATGTTTGAGAAAAAAGAAAGAAAAGGTGCTAAAAGGGTTTTAAATCAGTTTTTGATCAACCCAATTACTGTTTCGAAATATCGTGGGAAGTAACGATTGAATTAATTTATCAACTTATTTAGGTTATTACATTAACCACCTAAGACCACTGGTTGGGAACCACTGCTTTAGACACTTAACAACACCAGTTCCGTCAAAATCGTCAAAAAAAACGGAATCCAAACAATGGTCTTAGGAAGAGTAGGTAGCCTTCAATGTGCCCAAAATCAAGGAATCGCCCGCCGACGGAAACATGAAGGTACAAAGAAGGCAACTCAAACTGTGCTACCCAAAGTTGCCGATCCGTTTATTCCATGTACACACACGGACAAAGCCTCACACAAAATATAAAAATAGGGTAACTTCCTGTCATTTGGCACCTCTCAAATTACGCAGACGTAGACGTGTGCAAGGAAATTACCCAATATTTTGGGTTCCTCACGAAAAACGGGACATTGCCTCTCTTTTCTTCAGTTTGTCCGTTCGTCCTACCTAGTGCTGTATCTTTTCAAACGTAACAGTTATTGTAGGGGAACCCGGGGCAGCACGGGCCCTTTAAGGATCGGATGTTATAATCATGACATTAAAGTGAAATAGCAGGCATAATCAGTAATTATTTATTGGACTCATTAATAAACTTTAATTATCTTACAGAATAGTCAATTCAGACTTACAGTTATCTCAGTCGGTGGTCCTAAACAAAAAATGAGATCTTGCTCATAATGCCCCGTACCTGGGGCACCATGGGCATACCTGGGGTATTATGGGCACTACGATAACTTACATAGAAAACCTGGCCCAACATGAGCAAATATGATGAGACTCGTCATCGTTATCATCTTCACCTGCTCGTGAACAATGAGCCCATCTTGTACACGCCCGGCATGATGTCCAATCCTCTGTAGAATGAGAGTACGTTTTTGAGTCATTTGGTTTCTGGTCGTTTGACTTCCACTACAAAGTCAGGATCCAATATTGCAGATTACTGCATATTTATTGGAGCACGTGTAAACACTGGTTTGAAAAACCGTAGTAGTTTTGGCGCTACATTTTGTGTGGTGATATATACTTTCTGTTTTCTTTGCAATGTTGATTTTGGCACTCCATATTTTTTAGAAGCATGTTTGCATCTCATTTTACCACAATAGATATTGATACATCCTTCACAGCAAACTCCATTTTGTGGATATCCCAGTCGCCCCGGTAACATGTTCTTTTATAATGTCTCACCTTGCATGATGCTACAAAAACAACATAAATTCGTCAAATATAAACCGGGGCATTATAGGCATATGCGGGGCAATATGGACACGCTGCCCATATTACCCCGCCCGTAATGCCCCCAAGTCATTTCTAAACAAAATGAATGACAGAAAATTAAGTATCCATTTGGTCCGAATATTTCTTTACACAATGAAATCAATAGTAAATGAGCTAATCAATACGTCAAGAGTAGTTCTTTCGTCACATAAATATTACTGATTATGGATCACGCACAATTTTCAAAAATTATATCAAAATACGCACATACCTTCTTTTTTGTCTTCCCCAAAATGACGTGGGCTCCGGCTCGCAACACTTCCCGTCACGTGTGCGCGGGGTCAACTGGCTGCCGACGCAAATATTTGCGACGGTGTGTGGCAGTTATTGTGGGTGGAAGCAAAGGTGCCTATATTACCCCGGGTGCCCGTGCTGCCCCGGGTTCCCCTAAGCTAAGCGAATAAGCTTACAAAATTACAATGAAATATTTTTTTTTAACCACGAACGGGATTTGGTTCACGATCACTTGTCCACGAGCTATCGTGAACTCGTAACTAATTGGCAGAGCATATCCAGGCTATAGGGTAATTGCTGCTTGTGAGGTCGAATTGGGTGGGGTTACATTTTTTACTTATGTTTTTGTTTTGTAAGCGTAACAGTTATGCTAGTATAAAATACTATACAGTTTTTACGTAGCACCGTACCTATTGATGAACTTAAGTATAAATTGGATTTTATAGTTTGACCTTTTACCACAAGCTCACATCATAGTAAGAGGTGATGCTATCGAAGGTGGTAAAAATGCTTAACCTAAAACTGGCTCTCAAGTCCAGCTGCCGGAACATACCGTTAGGTGCTTGGTATCAGATTTTCTAGTGTAGGAAGGTATAGCTAGCCAGGGAGATCATACAACCATGCAATAACGACTGCCATTCTAAGATAACAACAGAGTTGAATGGCATAATCTACCCTCCAGCTGACGCGCGGAATAACTCAGAAGTAAATGCTACAAGCGATCACCCATCCAAGTAATGATACAGAATAAAAATGAACAGAAGGATGACTCCGTAAAACTATTCGAATAAATTAGCGACTCTAAGCAATAAAGTATAAATCAGCTTGCAAAGCACCGAGTACTAATATTAATATTGACCTATAAGGCGTCTCTCTTTCTATCGCATAGCTACGCATAATCTCTTCTGACGCTGCACGTACCGTAGAATACCTATTCTACCGGTATATTTGATACATTATTAAAATTGATGTCAAGTTTACATAGAAAATATTAATTACTTAGATAATGTCAATAACCATACAACATAGCATCAGTCAAGTTTGAAATTTTATCATTCAAAATTCTTAATTCGTAACTCTTCATTATCAGAAAATTAAACAATTTGTTCTTAAATATAATTAGACTCTCCGATTCCAGTATTATTCTTCGTAAATGATTGTATATTTTGGGAGCCATACCACATACACCCTTAGTAAAACCTGCAGTTCTATGTGCTATGTATTGTGGCGGGGTAAGCTCGAGGCCCACCTGATGTTAAATGGACTAACCTCTGCTTATAACAGATGCATTTCGTCACAAGTAACGAATTGAGCTGCGCCCGTCACTTTGAGACATGGTTGTTAAGTCTTATGTATGTGCCTGTAGTTTCACTGGCTCTCAAGGAGTGCTGACGGAACACACCTTTAGGTGCTTGGCGACAGATTTTCTACTTGATGGTGGTCGCTAGCCGGGCGGGCAGTCGCAAAATGCCCTTTCACCATACGGTGAAGGTCAAGCCCGCGGCGGAATTCGAACCATGGGCCTGCTGCGTGGCAGTCAATGCCACTGAGCCATCAATCCAATTTCACTAATATCAGGTTAAATTAATACATAGATAACTTTCAAATTCAAATTCAAAATCATTTAATGCATGAACATAGGTAGATACAGTGGTTAAGATGTAAATAAACCTTACTTAGGTAAGGTCAAAAATAAATTGTACCACATAAGAATATCATTTGTGTTAATTATACATAGTAATTGTTTTAAATTAATACAAAATTCACATTGCAAACAAAAGAAAATTAAATGTCAGTTAAACATATAAATGCAACAAAAATTAAAATGGAACTAATAAATAAAATTATATCAAAACAATATCAGTACTATAATATTATAAATGCGAAAGTAACTCTGTCTGTCTGTCTGTCTGTCTGTCTGTCTGTCTGTTACGCTTTCACGCCAAAACTACTGGACCGATTTGAATGAAATTTGGTATGGAGATAGTTTGAGACCCGGGAAAAAACATAGGATAGATTTTATCCGACTGTGCAAAAAGAGGTTAATGTTTTCGCGCGATAACCGACATACGCGCGGGCGGAGCCGCGCCCGGAAAGCTAGTACTACATAAAATTAATTAATGTTAGATAAGTTTATACTATAAACCATTAAATGTGATATTCCTCTACTATCATGGAACGTCAAACATTGTAGAGGTGTCCGGACGGACACGATGTATTTTTTTTTTACCTGTAGCTTCTATTATTTTATACATTGTATGTACCTGTTTGAACCTAAAGCGCGGAGAGAGCCAGGCCTGGTAATTACTATAGTGAACATTGTTTAGCCTGATAGATTGCTTAAGAATGACTAGGTAGGCTCCATTATAAATACTGCCAAATACAGAGTAATAAAAACAAGAAAAGCAATATCTAACCACCTAATACCATCTGAGGTGTGCATTTGTAATTCAAAACAAATGAAGAATAAATATGCAAAGAAAATCGCAGGTTTATCTTTTTAGGGTTCCGTACCCAAGGGGTAAAAACGGGACCCTATTACTGAGACTTCGCTGTCATCTCAAGAACGGTGATAGCTAGACAGTTGAAATTTTCACAGATGACGTATTTCTGTTGCCGCTTTAACAACAAATACAAAAATTTGCCCGAGTGCGAGTCGGACTCGCGCACGTTAAAACAAAAAAGGTTGAAATATGAAGTCTAATAATGTTGTATAGCTCGGACGGAATCCTTCGTGCGCAAATCCGACTTACACTTGGCCGTTTTTTTAATATGTATTTTAGTTTGTTTTTCTTACTTAAAAACAGTAGAATATTGAGTTAGTTGTTTTGTTTTGTCTGGGAAACTAATAAATTTATATCATCCAAATTTATTTCGTACTTAATTAATCATTTTTTTGGTATGACTGAATTTCTGTCCACAGCTGGAGTTCATGCTAACATTATTCAGTTTTATCAAATTTCATTGAAAACTACATAGTGTCTTACCTTTTGTTCTAGAACAATTTTATCTTATATTTTAGAGATATTTTTATTTACCTCCAGAAGAAAATAATTTGTTATTATTTTCCAGAAAAAAGTATAATGGTAGATTATACAATTAGTTCATTGCAAGTCATTTTAGGCGAAATGTTAAATAGCTTGAGCCAAACGCGAGGGCTGGTATTTACGTCGCGGCTAAAATGAGTTTTATACGCAAGTTATACACTCGGATTTTCACTTCAATTGCGAGGAATAAACAATGAAGTTGTTAGTAATATGCATGTTATTAATAAAAAAAAACTGAAATTTTAGAGATGCTCTAGTTTGAGTATCATTGTTTAGAATAAAAACATATCGTTGTCTTTAATTACACTCCTCATATATGGGTACCGATTATTAAAGACTCAGGCAAATTGCTTACTTGAAATCTGTTACAAACTGACCTTCTTATAACAATTGAAAGAATCGTGCACCGTGGTCTGTCTCTATCTGATTCCTTATTTATCTGAGCCAATTACACACAATCTTTTTTTTATATCAGTACAAATTTTCTACTACTGTGTATAATTCCTCGCTGCTGTGCCGTGCAAATTTATATATATAAATCGTGCAGTGAAAAATTTTGACACAAAACTATATTACTTGATATCTCAGGATTTCCTTGATAAAATGCCCATTAAAGTGTCACTAAAAACGAAAAAGATAAAAAAAGTTATGATTAAATTGTCAATAAAAAGAAAAAGAAAAAAATACCGACAAAACACATAGATACCTAATATTGTAACGAATTCTTCCTATATGATCTTGTGTGGCTTTGATTGTTAGTTAGGCTTACATTTTAAATAAAAATATGAAGAAAATTAATAGTATAAGAGCTATTGAATATGGACGCCTTGATCCAACATCATCATACTACGAAGATAACTTTAAAAATCCAAATGAAATTCCGATTGTGTATCGAGGCGTCGTATTTACAAGAGGAAGAAGCTATGAATAAATTTCCCGAGTTCGTTACTGACTGGATTGGCCGGAGGAGCCTGTGACTTGGGTGGAATGAGCTCGTCGGACTTCAGCTTGTTATTTTATAGATTGTTTGAGATTGGCTTTAGGCGATATTTGAGTAGGAGTTAGCTAAAATGGATATCTCAATTTTAGCTAATTCCTACTTAGTGGTTATAATCTTTTGTAACTAACTTAGTTTAGTAGTTTTACCATATTGTGGTTTACTCAAATTGTTTGCACATCTAAAATAGTAATGTTGTTTGACGAATTTATTCCAAAGTTTTTTTACAGGTACGCTTTTATAACGAAACACTACAAACTATATAAAACACTACAGCTACCACAACTATTGTATTTAAGACTACCTAAAGGTCACAACAGGCCCACGGGAAGTCTAAATGCTCCAGCCGTCTTCCAGTTGCCAGCGTGCACAGTGTGCTGCCTTATTAGATTGCATATCTTATTCTATGAGCCACATAAGTGACAGCATTTTAATCACTCGTCGTAAAGACCAAGCCCTCTGATTATTATTATTATTATGAGGTGGAACTGTCCCACTGCTGAGCCTCCCAAAGACCTCCCTTCCTTCGAACTAGTGCGGTCGACAGTTTTTGTAGGCCAATCCTTATCAAAAGAGTCAAATATGTCTCTTTACCTCAGTCTAGGCCAGCCACGTGGCCGTTCAAATCCCAGTCAATAGTTGTCTTTGCCCAAAATCCCTCGGGAAAGCAGTGCATGTGCCCTGCCCAGTCCCACTTTAGCATTGCGGCTTTGCGAGCTGATATTTTTGGAAGGCAAGAATGAGCACTTGGCTCTCGTGGACCCATTGTTTTACCCGAACGGCTTAAATATGTAACCATTACAAAGATTAGCAACATGCGCCTCTTGAGTCGCTCCGCTGAAATAAACGTCTTGACACGTTTGTTTCAGAAAAATGAGAAGTTTTTAATAAATTTCCCGAGTCGATTTCCTTTCTGACTAGATTGACCTGTGGAATCTGAGACTTGGTAGGAATAAGATTGTTTCAAAGAATTAAACTGCTATGCTATTTAATGGATTATATAAAACAAATATGTCATATAAGAGATAAAGCTATTTTTGAAAGGTAGGTTGTCTAAGTGCTTTTATTGTAGTAGCTGTAGTGTTGTATATAGTTCATAGTATTTTGTTTAATAAAGGCATACCGCCGGAAAAAATAAAGAATTTTTGAAACAATATAAAAAAATCTATAGTAAAATATGGTTAACTATTTAGTTTTATTAATATCAGTCATAATTCAATAGTGCCTGTCCAAAAGCTTGTTCCTTTGGCTGTTGCGAAAAACTCGGGTCGAATATACAATGGGCATAATATATACCATTACACACCCATCCCTGTAACCTCAGCTCTCCCATTCTGAACACCCAATGTTCTTGTAATATATTAGATAGGGTCTACAGTATAAGGTACCTTGGAGTATTGGTCGATCAACATCTACTCGTAAGATGGGATTGTCATATTAATGCTTCCATAGGTAGAATACGAAAACTATTTTACGTATTTAAGAATTTGAGATCAATAGCTGGCAATAAGTTGTTAATTCAAATGTATATAGTTCAACGTATTATTGAATATTGTATAAGCTCATGGGGAGGAGCCGTAAAGGAATATATGTTAAATATAGAGCGAGCGCAAAGAGCTATATTAAAAATACTTCAAAATCTTCCTTTTCGACATCCCACTACAGATGTGTACAACCAAGCCAAAGTTTTGAGTGTTCGTAAGCTATATCTATGTCAAGTTTTACGCAAATATCATCATTGCACGTCACTGCTACCTATTAATCACAGTAAACGCATAAATATGTGTCCGATGCCAGCATGCAAATCAAGTTTTGCTCGAAGACATTATGTTCATACAGGGCCACGCATATATAACATATTTATGAAAACCGTTAGAGATTGTAGGAAATACAATGACTTCCAAATTAAAAGGTACATAATTACCTAATTGGCTGAACGATTTAGATTATGATGCTACAGAGAAATTGATGGCAAAAAGTCTTTAAATTGGTAAGAATTACTAAAATTGTATAGTTTCACACAAAACTACACATTTCAAACCACATACCTACACATGCGCGTATACTCAAACATACAGAAACACACACCGACACATACACCTTTCATATCTCTCACAAACATTCACTTAATCTCATACACACAATAATACACCGTAGGTTTTAATTGTTTTAAAAATGTAAACTTTGTTATTCAGTGTAAAAAAAAAATGTTACAATATTTTTCTTGTGTATATTTGTTTTTAATGCATTGGTTTAACTTTTGAGTTGTTACTAAATAGTAAATAAGAAATTATAGATTGTGTATAGATTCACTAAAGCCAGGAAGGACCTGGCTCTTGAAATACAGGCCACCAGCCTAGTTTAAGAGCCAGAGACTCAACATAAATGTAGCACAATATGGATACAATAAATTTATTTGTATTTGTATTATTACAAGCTTACTATAGTTGTAATATTTAAAAATATTTTATATGTGTGAGTTATACATGTAATTTAATCTCTCCGGACACTCTGTATCTTCGTATGCAGTTTATACAATTAAATGAGACGACGAAAGGAGTAATAAATTTATATTTATTACTCCTTTCGTCGTCTCAAGAGACCCTCCGCGGGAAGAAATGGGAGGTCAATTTCTTTATCTTCATACTTTATACATAATTTACGTAAGTTAACAGTTTTTTTCATGCAATATTCAAAGATATAGATTCTAAATAGATTTAATACAAATAATACAAAATGAAATTAATTTAAACGGAAACATGATTTAATTTAACCTCATCCATAGACAGAATTTGGCTCACGTGAAGGAGGGTCAAGTAAATTGAGTCAAACTCGGACTACGAGTATATCTCGACATTTTAAGGTGCTGTACAGTGAGATCCTATTTCTAAACCTACGCTTAATTTACCAGACAGTGCATCCGTTCGTATTACCTTTATGAGGGATCTACTGAAACATAGAAGGCAGCTAGTTTACAAAGTTTGAATAATACAAAGAAACATATGGGACGTAATAATTATTGTTACCTTAATGCACAGCAAACGAAGAAAACTAGAAATTAGTGGTATGTTACTAATTTCACTGTACATGCACATTTGGTAGGGAACCCAGGTTAAGGAACTTATAGTCCCTTAATAAGCAACTCGTTGCTGGCAACAAAAACTAATAAACCTACTTTACAATCCATATCAGCCTAAGCCTAAAATTTTTAGACAGGACTAGATAAAGTTACTGTTTTAAGTTTTGAGTCTCGTAATTAAAGACAATGCCTACTCCGATCCAAGAGCGCCCGCCATGGTAACACTGGACCGCGCCGCGCTCCCTTTAAATAGCGTTTTGAATATTTACATGGGGCAAAGTGATAGAAAATATGAAATTATTTACATTACAGGCACAAGAGATTTTTAACATCAGGTGGTCTTCGTGCTTATTCCGTCAAAATACATAATAAAACACATTTTAAAATAAAACAACGATTTCAAAAAAATCTAAATGTTTGTTAGGACTTGAAGAAGTCAACCCTAATAGGTTGTTAGCATTTTACCAATAATCCTGTATAAGTAATATTTATAGGTGTAGTATAGCTAATATATTCGTAGTTACATAATGACATGATGGATAGATAGATAGATAGATAGATAATACTTTATTGTTACACCACACAAGACAATTAATAAGAAGTAAAATTAAAATTTACAGAGATAGTGTTACAATGGGCGGCCTTATTACTGAAAGTAATATCTTCCAGGCAACCTTTGGATGGAGAGGATTTGATCTTTAATAATTATATTGTGATTAAACTAATTAATGCACTCTGGACACCAGATAATTGTGATACAATGTACAAGCCGCATTTGGAGAACATGTGCGAGTCTCTGTGAAGTCAAACTACTTGTCTGGTTATACTATGATAATACTTTTCACATAAGTAAGTATAAACATTTTTGTACCCATTAAAAAATATAACAATGGGGAAGAAAGCTTCTCTCACTACACCGAAGACGTAGAGTTGGTAGGGCCCCCACTAGGTGGACTGACGACATCGTGAAAGTCACGGGTAGCCAATGGCTACAAGTGGCTAATAGACGTTCTTTGTGGCGATCAACGGGGAGGCTTTGGTTCAGCAGTGGACGTCTTCCAGCTGATGATGATGAAAAAACTTAATTGTACCCATTGTACACCAAGGTTGGCATGATTTCGAAAAATCGTCGATGTCCTAAAGAAGGAGATACGTAGGTATTCTTCACTTTACAAATATTTTTTTTACTAAGTGGTTTTGGCACATATGACATGTTGAAAAAAAAAGGAGATTTTTCAAATTACCTTCAATTAAAGTAAGTAATTTTTTTAAGTCAAGTCTGGTTCTAATTTGATGACACTGGACCATGTTAGATCAATATTACCACAGATATTACCAACATAACACCGTCAAAGTTCACTCACTTTATTATTAGAGAGTGTTGCAAAGTTAAACTCACTCCCGGCAACTTGGGAGTCGGCCAATACAATCTCATTGTAACTTTCGCGATCCGGAAAAGCTCTGAAACGTTTTACTTCGATCGGCTATTATACACTGAACAATTTAACGGCATTTATCGTTATTTTTTAAAAAGCTAGTTTTTATAGCTACCTATCAGAATTAGATGTATTAAATCCTAGTGTTGGCAAATATGTTATAACTATAAAAGATCTTCTCCAACCTAAACCAAGTGATTCGGACACAACAGCCACGTTGTGTCTGGATGATCTGTCTTATTGTTAGTTCTAAGTATATATTGTGCCAGTTTAAGAGTGCCAATCTGCAAATATTAGTGTGATTTGCGGATTGGTGCTTTCGTTTAAATCGTCTCGGTATTCACTTTACCTTTCTGTATACACATATGTTGAATTACAATCCAGTTCAAAATTTGCATTACATTTATAATTGACATAAGGAAATTGACTGTAATTTGTTTTGTGTATCTTAATAAATAAATTAATATCGCTTCTATTGTTTGCGCCACCTATTGGTAGCAGTAAAGGGTACGTATATTAGTATCTTTATTAAATTAGTAAATGTCAGTATATTAATTTCGCTAATTAATAAAAAGTAAACATATATTCAATTCAATGCCGCTAAGGATCATTATTTGTTTTTGTTTTGTTTTACTTTTAGAGTGGCCTCAGATAATGAATTTAATCAATTCTTTGAGGTACAGGGTCTGTCACCATTTAATCATGGACAGGACGAGATCCCGATCTCGTTCTATAGATACTACGTAATTACTATTTATACTTACCCTCGAAACCAACCATTTGAATAAAAAAGGGAAGGGTACGCTCTTACATCACGACAATATACTGTCGAGATATATTAACCAAAGGGTATAATGCACTCAGCTACACTTCCATTGCCTCATGGGGCGCCGGGCTAGAATGTTACCACCGCATTGCTACCTTCGACTAAAGGTAAATTACCGGAAGGTGGGCAGCAGCGCCTTCTGAGGACTGATATCTTTCTCAACTCAATTTCTTAAGCTCAGATCCCTGTCAAGCGTGGATATTATGTTAAATCATGTTGTGTTCTCATGAACGACAAAGACAGGAAGACATCGTAGACGCACATACGAACACTACTGCAAGACGCAATCAGGAAACTTTGCCTGATTTGACGTTACCGTGTTCGAGGTAAGGGTTACTCCCGTTTTTATAAGATTAATGGTCGATACATAAAATTTATGTGATGAAATAGTGCACAAAATATTTCATCACATTAATTTTAAATGTACCTTACATCAGAAAGTTGCTCATAACTTTTGAAATGAACAACTTTGCTGCCGCACGGCTGTGATATGATTTTAATGGATTATTTTAATTCAACATCTATAATTTATTTACTTTTTCCTGACATTTAGTACGTCAATTGTAGTGCGGGATAGAAATGAATTATAGTAGATTATTAACCAAGGGCTGTATGACATCAATTGCATACGAGGTTTTTGGCGCCTGAGCGAAGCGAAGGCGCTAATTAAGTAACCCGAGTATGCAATTGATGCTTACGCCCGAGATAAATACTCTGCTTTACATATCGATTGTGAGGTAAGTAAACAACAAGACAGCAGGTTTCAATGAACATTTATTAAGAAGAAAAAAATGTGTATTTAATTAAAATGAATAGTAAAATTATTACAATTTGTAAGAGATATGGTCACGTTCTTTTTAGGAATATTTATAGTTTGAATATGAGTTTGTGATGATAAGACTTGAGTTTGAGTGACTTGAGGTTCTTGCATCGTAAATGGCGGCAGTTGACTGGTACTATTTTCTTCATTAAAAAATGGCTCAGATGATGTGCTTTGACGTGGTGATTTCAAGTTTATAATCCATTAAAGGCACCAAATTCGCATAGTATTTTTGTGAAATATTTTGGTAACTTATTAAAAAGGGCAAGTAAATACGTAGGTACCTTTATTGCTAAATAAATTTAATCCGGAGCTTCATTTAAGAATTTCTGTACTTCTTCTGCAGTAAATACCTTCGATTTCTTGCTTTAAAGCCGTCAGACTGCCTTTTCAAGAAAGCAGTAAGTTTAGAAAAATCTTTCAAATTCACGTCATGTTTTGTCATCATTGTAGATTTTAGCATGGAATAAAAGCACCATAAACTGGAAGGTTGTAGCCTCTTAGATAATTCATCAAAATATGATATAAAAACACTTTCAGAAAGAGATTTCACTTTTTTTTCTGACCGCCATTTCATAAATTCGTCGTATGCCTTTACATATCTTTCTTTCGAGTTCGGCGGTAATATATTTTCGACAACTGTTTTTGCCCTTTCTTTAATAAAATCGGGCGTTAGATCTATGTCTTCGTCACTAGACATGTTTAAAACTTTTCAAAAAGAACTCAAAAAAGAAAATTAATTATTTTCGCGATGCTTTCGCGCCTACTAGTAGACTGTCTTTTTTTTTTCACGCACGCAAGCGCGTCAAATCTTGCTGGCCAGTTTGATTTTTAAATCGATTCCATCTAACATACGATGCGGAAACAAATAGTTCCATATTTAAAATAAAATCTTTATAAAATAAATTGTCTAGATTCCGATTCGAGTAATTAATCGATACCGAGAAAAAATATATTAACTTTTTAAAAATATTCTTCGTGCTGTATGAGTATGACAGTTCTTTTTTCAAATTCCAAAACCTATGCTGTAATGATAGTCATACACCCCGGCATTCATGGGTGTAAGGGTGTACTTACAGAGCAAGAGATATGTAAAAATAATTACGTACATTTTTTGAGATTTAAACGATATAGATGACGTTTTTGAATAAGTGTATACTGTCTACCTTGTGGAGTATTGGACTATTATTGCAGCCCCATACCTTCCTGCAGGAGTCGTAAGCGGCTACGTAAGGAAAAATATCAGATGGTGGGCAGCAGCGCCTTCGGAAGAACTATTATCTTATTCTGCGATTCCCCTGCCAATCGTTGGGATTACCGTAAAACCTCCTAACAGTGGAAGACTTTGTTGAACGGTGGTCGTTTTGACTTTGAAAGACATGAGAAACTGCTATATTTGTACCAATCGTGTATCCCTGTACCTAAACAATGAATAGGTCGGAGTTGTCAGATTAAATCACCTTCAAGGACTGCTGCTGTTCAGCCTGACGGTACTAGAGAGGACCAGATAGTTTGCTGGCATGTAATAATATGCCATCATGCATGCAATGCCATCTGTCAAGGTATCATCATCATTAACACTTCAACCGGAACGGCCACCATTGAGGAGAGATGCCGTAATCCCCACGCTTGGCAGGTGTCTTGGGGATCGCAGTAGAATTTGTCAGGTCTTCTAAAGGCGCTGCTTCTTACTTAATGGTATTTTTCCCTTAGTCGCCGCCGCTTACGACACCTACGGGGAAAGGCGTGGTGACATTTTAACCCGGCACCCGTTAGAGTATCTGTCAGGTGTGATCGCTTGATCCAGACTGGAAAATTTCTTAATCAATAACCCTTTTCAACCCGGAGATCCAATACAGGGCCTCGAGATCCTAAAGTGACATTTACTCCACTCGACCAAAGTGGCGGTGTACCCACTTAATTATTTTATGCAGCATATCGCCTGACTCCATATGATTACGTTTGTACAGTAGTCCAATGTACATTAGGTACCAAGTAGCTACTACGTAACAGGTAATTAGAGTCAAGTCGCATGGATTAGCGGCGACTTGTAATCACAATCACTGCACCGGTGTAAACCGATTTGCACCGCGTGGGGAAAATAACCGACGCTTGTATTAGTACGAGATGTAATGGAAATTGAGGTCGATTCCGTTAGACACAGTTCTGCCTTAATGACGTCTATGCTATGTACATAATTTTATGTATGATCTTTTAATCACTGTATTTAGTTATGTGGTAAACAACAAAGACAAATCGGCTTCAATAGTAGACAAACTGTTAAAGTTTACAGCGTAATCTAACAGTGGTCTGCTAAGATTCATTTTGTGGTTTAATAATTGTACCGTGCGGCACAACAATTTAAATACCTTGCAACGACCAATCCCATGCGATTATTTATAAGCGCCAAATCACTTGTCCAATCCAATTGAATTTCAAAGATTGTGCATGTTTTGTTGATTGTGAACTTGATGTCGCCGAAATCAAACACGGAAGGAGTTTAGATGGAAAGATATCTTATGACTAAAACGTCTATACATGTATTCCTTGTCCTTGGCAGACGTAAGGCTTTGCTGGAGGCCTTTGAGCGGCCTGAAAACTTCGACATACTTTCATAGTGCTCGCTACCACCCATCGCACAAAAATAATTGTTGGTTATGATCACGACTTTAAAACTACATAAAAAAATTGTCGTTTTGACAACGGTTAGTATTTGTTGGTTTAATAGAGGACGTGGTACACATCAACAGCCATAGGATTCACCGTTAAACAAACCCCCCATTAGGGGGTTTTGACATATTTTTTTTTTTTTTTTATGCCTTATAGGATAGCCGTTGACCACTATCTCACCTGATGGTAAGTGATGATGTGGTCGAGGATGTTGTTCAGACTAACCTAGAGTAACTGGCTCTGAAGGATGGCTGCCGGAACACACCGTTAGGTGCTTGGCGACAGATTTTCAAATTGAGGGTGGTAGCTAGCCAGGCGGGCATTTGCAAAGTGCCGTACCACCATGCTGTAACGACTGCTATCCTAAGACAACAACCGGGACCGACGGCTTAACGTGCCCTCCGAAGCACGGAAGCGCTCAGTAGTAATGCCCAACCAGCGGTCACCCATCCAAGTCATGACCGCGGCGGACGTAATAATAATCCCCATACTTGGTAGGTGCCTTGAAAATCGCAGTGTAAGATTATATATACTTCTTTAGAAGGCGGTGCTGCCCACCTTCTGTTACTTTTCCCTTTGTAGCCTCTTACGACTCCCAAAGGATATATGGGACGGTGCAAGCCCCGCACTCTACGGCACCCCACGGGGTATAGAATATAATTTTCATCTTCCCTTACCCCTTACTCGGCTCTTACGACATCCAATTGGGGAAAATAAAACAGTCACGTTCCAAAGGTCACAAAATGACTGTTTCAGAAATATGTTGCAACTAAGAAAAATTCTATACAAGTATTAAATAAATTAAAAATAGTAAAAACCCGAAACTCGCTAAACGTTTAAAGTTCCATTGAAATTGAAACTTCAAGTTATATTTTTAACCGACTTCCAAAAAAGGAGGAGGTTCTCAGTTCGTCTGTATTTTTTTTTTTTTTTTTTATGTTTGTTACCTCAGATCTCTTGACTGGGTGAACCGATTTTGAAAATCTTTTTTTGTTTGAAAGCTGATGCTTGTCGTTTGGTCCCATTTTAAATTTCATCAAAATCGGTCAAGCTGTTTTTGAGTTACACTAAAAAGATTGAAAAAAAAATTTTAACTAAAAATGGAACCGACTTCAACACCCAAAAGTGTGAAATAACTTGTCGAAGTCGGTACCATGCCCACAATATTATGATAATAGGTACTTTTGAACCATCATGGTACCGACTTCAACAAGTTATTTCACACTTTTGGGTGTTGAAGTCGGTTCCATTTTTAGTTAAATTTTTTTTTTATGGAATCTTTATTTAAAGCCTTTCATTTTGATACCCCACACGATGGGTTTAGAAGAAAACCTTTGTTTTTATCTCACAGTATAGCGTCTAAAATATCCGGCAGTTTGTTTTTATATTTTTTTATGTACCTGTCACTTGCACTATCGAGAAAAATCTAACGATATCTCCTACGTATAAGTATGTAAAGAAGTGTAAATCTCATACAGTGACCGCTTTGACTTCAGACTAGTCGACTCCACAAGTAACAAAACAGGCACAAGTTTCCAAATACAATCGGATTGTTTAATTGATTTGGCGCTTAGAAATGATTACATCTGATTTGCCGCGTCAAGGTCATGTTGTCACCGCCGTCATTACTGAAGGCCAAACCGCACTTTCATACAGAGAATTCCAAGACTAACAATGTTCTGAACTACTTTATGATTTAATGTAAAGTTCATGTTGCATAAAACTATCTGAGGTAGTCAAGTATTGGTATCCAAAATATTGTTATTTACTCGTATATGAAAGCTATACCCGAAATTTTCATATACGTATGGCTTCTCCAGGATTTTACTATACACCATAATATTTTTGCAAAATTAAACATACCACAATAACTTTGATAAATTCAGTTGAAACTTCCCGCGGTACCACCGCATGACTCGAGCCCACGGGGCGAACTGAGAGCGCCGCACGGTACACTTGTTAAACCACGCCCGCTGCGGTACAGTTTGCGTTATGTTGGTTTTAAGCTTGAATTACATTTCTTTTCATTATTTATTGGTAGGATATCTCATACATTAAAGACGGTTAAGCCGTTTAGAAGTTATAACGGAATAAAGAAACTCACAAACATACATAACTACTAACATGAACCCTGAAATCATAACATTCCTTTTTTTGGGCAGTCGTGTAATATACAAGATTATTTTTCATTATTTTTAAAATGGTTTATCATATTTTTTGCAAAGCAATTCCATTAGGGTGCAGATTATCGTCCGACAAAACGTCCCATGGCGTCCCGTAGTGGTCGCAGCGACATTTGTTTCAAATATTTATCACGCAATTCCCACCGCTCTCGTCCATCTATTCTGCAATTTATTTTTCAGTGGGGCCCTGTTTTTGTAGAGTAACAACAAGTATTCATATTCATGGTGTATAAAATTTTTAAATAGTTGAGAATCAGTTTGGGCTATTGAGACTAATTATGAAGTTTCTATACGCGATAAAACTGTAATGAAGTAAAATATTATATCGAAGAAACTAAAATTACCACTACTCATTATTACCGTTAAGTTGGCAGCCAAAATCTAGCAGCCTATAACCCAACCAAATTAGGGAGGTAGATTTTCAAATATTTAAATTTTATTACACTCATGATTAGGGATACCATTTCAGCAATGAAAAAGCAAAAACATTGCGGCAGCTCAGGTCCTTCACCTTCCAAATTAAATATTTAAAATTATTGATAATTGAAAACAAACTATCAAATTGGCTGCTGATAAATTTAAAAAGAAGTACTCTAAAACATGCGAGTTTTGGTGATCAAAACTAATGATTATTATATTTTCTGTACAAAAATCATGAGCAGAAAGCGACATTTATGTGTTTTTTAACCCTTTCGTGGTATGAAATAACTTTTTTTTAAGAAAATATAAAATGATGCGTTTTGACCCTAGAACCCCTTAAATAAAGTAATCACGGCTATAATTCATTAACTGAGAAAAAATTTCAGCTATAAAAAAGCATCGGCATTGCGGCAGTTCACTTACTTGACCCTCAAAAAATAAATGTGAAAATTGCAAACAAATTATTAATTTGGCTGCTGATAAATTTCAACCAGAAATCCTTTAAAATGTGCAAGTTTTGTTGATTACAAATGATGACTATTATGTGTTCTAAACGAAAATCATAAGCAAAAAGCGGCAGTCATGTGTTTTTTAACCCTATCGTTGTAGGACAAAACTTTTTTAAATGAAAAAATGAAATGAAGCGTTTTGACCCTTGAACCCCTTAAATAAAATAATCACAGCTATAATTCATAAACAAAGATGAAATTGCAGCTATAAAAAAGCATCGGCATTGCGGCAGTTCACTTACTTGACCTTAAAAAAAATTGTGAATATTGCAAACAATTTATCAATTTGGCTGCTGATAAATTTCAAGCAGAAATCCTCTAAAATGTGCCAGTTTTGGTGATTACAAATGATGACTATTATGTGTTCTAAACGAAAATCATAAGCAAAAAGCGGCAGTCATGTGTTTTTTAACCCTATCGTTGTAGGACAAAACTTTTTTAAATGAAAAATGAAATGAAGCGTTTTGACCCTTGAACCCCTGAAATAAAATAATCACAGCTATTATTCATACTCAGATTTGTATTTCAGCTATAGAAAAGCATCGGCATTGCGGCGGTTCACTTACTTGACCTTCAAAAATAATTGTGAAAATTGCAAACAAATTAATAATTTGGCTGTTGATAAATTTCAACCAAATATCCTCTAAAATGTGCCAGTTTTGGTGATTTCAAATGATGAATTAATATGTGTTCTATTCGAAAATTATAAACACAAAGCGGCAGTCATGCGTTTTTTAACCCTTTCATTGTATAACAAAACTTTTTTAAATGAAATTATGCAATGATGCGTTTTGACCCTTGAAACCCTTAAATAAATAATCAAAGCTATAATTCATCATTGGAGATAAGATTTCAGCTATAAAAAGCATCGTCACAGCGGCAGTTCACTTACTTGACCTTAAAAAAAAATTGTGAATATTGCAAACAATTTATCAATTTGGCTGCTGATAAATTTCCACAAGAAATCCTCTAAAATGTGCCAGTTTTGGTGATTACAAATGATATCGCATCCGCTGACCAGCCGACGCCGTCGAAGAGATATAAGCTACGGGATTGAAAGAGTACTGCCGACGCCGACGCCGCTGACCAACCGACGCCGTCAAAGAGATATAAGCTATGGGATAGAAAGAGTACTGCTGACGCCGACGCCGCTGACCAGCCGACGCCACCGCGCCGTCAAAGAGATATAAGCTACGTGATAGAAAGAGTACTGCCGACGCCGACGCAGCTGACCAGCCGACTCCGTCGAAGAGATATAAGCTACGTGATAGAAAGAGTACTGCCGACGCCGACGCTACTGAACTGCCGACGCCGTCGAAGAGATATAAGCTACGTGATAGAAAGAGTACTGCCAACGCCGACGCCGCTGACCAGACGACGCCGTCGAAGAGACATAAGCTACGTGATAGAAAGAGTACTGCCGAATCCGACGCCTCTGTACAGCCGACGCCGTCGAAGAGATATAAGCTACGGTGTAGAAAGAGTACTGCTGACGCCGACGCTGCTGACCAGCCGACGCCGCCGCGCCGTCGAAGAGATACAAGCTACGTGATAGAAAGAGTACTGCCGACGCCGACGCCGCTGACCAGCCGACGCCGTCGAAGAAATATTAGCTACAGTATAGAAAGAGATCTGCCGACGCCGACGCCGCTGACCAGCCGACGCCGTCGAAGAGATATAAGCTACGTGATAGAAATAGTACTGCCAACGCCGACGCCGCTGACCAGCTGACGCCGTCGAAGAGAAATAAGCTACGTGATAGAAAGAGTACTGCCAACGCCGACGCCGCTGACCAGACGACGCCGTCGAAGAGATATAAGCTACGTGATAGAAAGAGTACTGCCGACGCCGACGCCTCTGTACAGCCGACGCCGTCGAAGAGATATAAGCTACGGTAAAGAAAGAGTACTGCCGACGCCGACGCCGCTGACCAGCCGACGCCGCCGCGCCGTCGAAGAGATATAATCTACGTGATAGAAAGAGTACTGCCGACGCCGACGCCGCTGACCAGCCGACGCCGTCGAAGAAATATTAGCTACAGTATAGAAAGAGAACTGCCGACGCCGACACCGCTGACCAGCCGACGCCGTCGAAGAGATATAAGCTACGTGATAGAAAGAGTACTGCCGACGCCGACGCCGCTGACCAGCCGACTCCGTCGAAGAGATATAAGCTACGGGATAGAAACAGTACTGCCGACGCCGACGCCACTGAACTGCCGACGCCGTCGAAGAGATATAAGCTACGTGATAGAAAGAGTACTGCCAACGCCGACGCCGCTGACCAGACGACGCCGTCGAAGAGATATAAGCTACGTGATAGAAAGAGTACTGCCGACGCCGACGCCTCTGTACAGTGTAGAAAGAGTACTGCCGGCTACGGTGTAGAAAGAGTACTGCCGGCGCCAACGCTGCTGACCAGCCGACGCCGCCGCGCCGTCGAAGAGATATAAGCTACGTGATAGAAAGAGTACTGCCGACGCCGACGCCGCTGACCAGCCGACGCCGTCGAAGAAACATTAGCTACAGTATAGAAAGAGAACTGCCGACGCCGACGCCGCTGACCAGCCGACGCCGTCAACGAGATATAAGCTACGTGATAGAAATAGTACTGCCAACGCCGACGCCGCTGACCAGCCGACGCCGCTGACCAGCCGACGCCGTCGAAGAGAAATAAGCTACGTGATAGAAAGAGTACTGCCAACGCCGACTCCGCTGACCAGACGACGCCGTCGAAGAGATATAAGCTACGTGATAGAAAGAGTACTGCCGACGCCGACGCCGCTGACCAGCCGACGCCGTCGAAGAAATATTAGCTACAGTATAGAAAGAGTACTGCCGACGCCGACGCCGCTGACCAGACGACGCCGTCGAAGAGATATAAGCTACGTGATAGAAAGAGTACTGCCGACGTCGACGCCGCTGACCAGCCGACGCCGCCGCGCCGTCGAAGAGATATAAGCTACGTGATAGAAAGAGTACTGCCGACGCCGACGCCGCTGACCAGCCGACGCCGTCGAAGAAATATTAGCTACAGTATAGAAAGAGTACTGCCGACGCCGACGCCGCTGTCCAGCCGACGCCGTCGAAGAAATATTAGCTACAGTATAGAAAGAGAACTGCCGACGCCGACGCCGCTGACCAGCCGACGCCGTCGAAGAGATATAAGCTACGTGATAGAAATATTACTGCCAACGCCGACGCCGCTGACCAGCCGACGCCGTCGAAGAGAAATAAGCTACGTGATAGAATGAGTACTGCCAACGCTGACGCCGCTGACCAGACGACGCCGTCGAAGAGATATAAGCTACGTGATAGAAAGAGTACTGCCGACGCCGACGCCTCTGTACAGCCGACGCCGTCGAAGAGATATTAGCTATGGTATAGAAAGAGTACTGCCGACGCCGACGCCGCTGACCAGCCGACGCCGCCGCGCCGTCGAAGAGATATAAGCTACGTGATAGAAAGAGTACTGCCGACGCCGACGCCGCTGACCAGCCGACGCCGTCGAAGAAATATTAGCTAGAGTATAGAAAGAGTACTGCCGACGCCGACGCCGCTGTCCAGCCGACGCCGTCGAAGAAATATTAGCTACAGTATAGAAAGAGAACTGCCGACGCCAACGCCTCTGTACAGCCGACGCCGTCGAAGAGATATAAGCTACGGTGTAGAAAGAGTACTGCCGACGCCGACGCTGCTGACCAGCCGACGCCGCCGCGCCGTCGAAGAGATACAAGCTACGTGATAGAAAGAGTACTGCCGACGCCGACGCCGCTGACCAGCCGACGCCGTCGAAGAGATATAAGCTACGTGATAGAAAGAGTACTGCCGACGCCGACGCCTCTGTACAGCCGACGCCGTCGAAGAGATATTAGCTATGGTATAGAAAGAGTACTGCCGACGCCGACGCCGCTGACCACCCGACGCCGCCGCGTCGTCGAAGAGATATAAGCTACGTGATAGAAAGAGTACTGCCGACGCCGACGCCGCCGACAAGCCGACGCCGTCGAAGAAATATTAGCTACAGTATAGAAAGAGTACTGCCGACGCCGACGCCGCTGTCCAGCCGACGCCGTCGAAGAAATATTAGCTACAGTATAGAAAGAGAACTGCCGACGCCAACGCCTCTGTACAGCCGACGCCGTCGAAGAGATATAAGCTACGGTGTAGAAAGAGTACTGCCGACGCCGACGCTGCTGACCAGCCGACGCCGCCGCGCCGTCGAAGAGATACAAGCTACGTGATAGAAAGAGTACTGCCGACGCCGACGCCGCTGACCAGCCGACGCCGTCGAAGAAATATTAGCTACAGCATAGAAAGAGAACTGCCGACGCCGACGCCGCTGACCAGCCGACGCCGTCGAAGAGATATAAGCTACGTGATAGAAATAGTACTGCCAACGCCGACGCCGCTGACCAGCCGACGCCGTCGAAGAGAAATAAGCTACGTGATAGAAAGAGTACTGCCGACGCCGACGCCTCTGTACAGCCGACGCCGTCGAAGAGATATAAGCTACGGTATAGAAAGAGTACTGCCGACGCCGACGCCGCTGACCAGCCGACGCCGCCGCGCCGTCGAAGAGATATAATCTACGTGATAGAAAGATTACTGCCGACGCCGACGCCGCTGACCAGCCGACGCCGTCGAAGAAATATTAGCTACAGTATAGAAAGAGTACTGCCGACGCCGAAGCCGCTGTCCAGCCGACGCCGTCGAAGAAATATTAGCTACAGTATAGAAAGAGAACTGCCGACGCCGACACCGCTGACCAGCCGACGCCGTCGAAGAGATATAAGCTACGTGATAGAAAGAGTACTGCCAACGCCGACGCCGCTGACCAGCCGACTCCGTCGAAGAGATATAAGCTACGGGATAGAAAGAGTACTGCCGACGCCGACGCCACTGAACTGCCGACGCCGTCGAAGAGATATAAGCTACGTGATAGAAAGAGTACTGCCAACGACGACGCCGCTGACCAGACGACGCCGTCGAAGAGATATAAGCTACGTGATAGAAAGAGTACTGCCGACGCCGACGCCTCTGTACAGTGTAGAAAGAGTACTGCCGGCTACGGTGTAGAAAGAGTACTGCCGGCGCCGACGCTGCTGACCAGCCGACGCCGCCGCGCCGTCGAAGAGATATAAGCTACGTGAAAGAAAGAGTACTGCCGACGCCGACGCCGCTGACCAGCCGACGCCGTCGAAGAAACATTAGCTACAGTATAGAAAGAGAACTGCCGACGCCGACGCCGCTGACCAGCCGACGCCGTCAAAGAGATATAAGCTACGTGATAGAAATAGTACTGCCAACGCCGACGCCGCTGACCAGCCGACGCCGTCGAAGAGAAATAAGCTACGTGATAGAAAGAGTACTGCCAACGCCGACGCCGCTGACCAGACGACGCCGTCGAAGAGATATAAGCTACGTGATAGAAAGAGTACTGCCGACGCCGACGCCGCTGACCAGCCGACGCCGCCGCGCCGTCGAAGAGATATAATCTACGTGATAGAAAGAGTACTGCCAACGCCGACGCCGCTGACCAGCCGACGCCGTCGAAGAGATATAAGCTACGGGTCCGCTCGGAAGCGCGTTGCAGTCAATACGTTATTTTATTGCTCCGTATTAAAAAATTTCAAAAGTGTTGAAAAAGTTATTTGTTTTGAACTTAATATATACAAGCGTATAACCTGTAATACAAGGCTCATTTTAACCGAAAAAATATTTAAAATAAGTGGAATACTAGTGCTTAAATCACTCGATTTATTTGTTCGTCATTCGTTAAAATCTATTTGTCAATGTGCAGTGTTGTGCCATAAGTGGGTAAGCCAATGACCGAGCGAATAGATACATGAGTCATACATTGCATTATACAGCTAGCGGTGGTTCATACTGATTGCAATTTTCAAAACATATATCGCAAGCGTCGTAGCGCAGTTGAGATCTCTTCGCCTCTCAAGAAGAAGATACTAAGTTCAAGCCTTGGTGGCGGATTATCTTTTTGTTGCAAATTTATTTTTGCGATCACAATGAACAACGACTGTGTTAAATGTAATCGTCCAATTGCTGATAAAAACTTTTTGCGCTGCTCATTTTGTAAGAATTACTACCATATCCTGTGCTCGAACAGGTCAGAAAAACAGTTCAACTTAATGGAAGCGAAAAAGAAAACTGCATGGAAATGTGCCCATTGTGTGCAATCAAAAAAACAAAAACTACCAATTACTAAATCACAAGATATTGACGCACTGTCACCGCAAAAAAATATTACTACCCGAAAGCAATATAGATCAAAAGTTCATACAGAAAACTCATTCGACACCTTACCACTTGATGAAGAGGTGGAGGACCTATCTTTATTGCTACAAGACAGCTCCAAATTAAACAGAAGCTGTCCAAATTTGCAACCAGATCATTTAGATATTATTGAGAAAATGCAAAAACAAATTATTGAACTTTCAGAAAAATTAGAAATCGCAGATAACGAAATATTAAATCTGCTGTCAGAAAATAATTGTCTTAAGAAACAAGTTGCTTCATATGACACCAGGGTTAGCCAGTTAACAGACATTTGTAAATCTACACCAAAAAAACCAACATAAAGATTAAATAGAAATAGTTTGAATAAAACGAAATTGGATTTTTCATTTGAACGTAGCACTCCAGACGTAATGACAAATCAAATATTGGATAATAAAGACAATAAAGTTTCTATAGACAAAAATAATTTGGATATTTTTGAAAAAAAGCAATTCGAGGTGCGGGTAAAGAAAAATGAAAAGTCTGATATAACGAAGAACGTATTTATAATTGGCGATGAACAAGTGAAGGGACTAGCAGCAAATATAATGAATGCTTCTTCTGGGAAATGGAACAAGGAACACATCATTCAAGGCATTGTTAAGCCATATGCGAGCTCTAATGAAATTTTAGCCAGTGTAAATGAAATTGCTAGGACAGCGTCAGAGGAAGATATTTTTATTTTGTCCATGGGTAATAATGATAGGGATCCATTCATGCTGCTTAGAAATATTTGCGATGCTTTAAAAAAGCTAAAAAAATGTAAAGTACTAATAATGAATGTATATAAAAATATTTTTTTGAATGTGAATGAGATAAATTACGAAATCAGGATGTTACTAAAATACTATTCCAATTGTAAATTTATAAAAGTTAAGGACTTGTTTGAAAATCACGGTAAGAAAATGCCTCTTTTAGACTTAATGACGGCAAAATTATGTTTCGAAATCGAGTTGTTAATCAAATGTGGATCAACAAAATTAAATAGTGAAAATAAATATCAACATATTGATAACTTGGAACAGATCGATTGTAGTGTACATCAAAATATGTTTTTTCGTTCCTAGTAAAAGTAAATTATGTCAAAACATAATAAATAACGTAAGTAAATTGGGAGAAATAGAAATTTTGCATCAGAATATTGCTGGTCTGTGTAATAAAATTGAAGATTTAGAATTATCTTTAATTGATTTGGCGAAAAATGGGCATGATGTGGATGTATTATGTTTCAGTGAAACTTTTGTTAAGCAAGGAACAGAAAGCAATATACGTCTTAACAATTATAAACTGGCTGCCACATTTAGTAGAGACAAAAGTAGAGGAGGTACGTGCATCTTGATCAAAAAGACTCTTAATGCTAAATCATTATCTATTCCGTCAAATCTTGCCGTTAAATTTTACTTTGAATGTTGTGGAATTGATATCATGGGTCTCAATATCATTATTTTTAATATTTACAGAACACCTGAACAAAACAAAACTCAAGTAGGTATATTTCTTCACAAACTAGATAATCTTCTAAATTATTTGACTGATCAATTTAAGCATAAAAAAATAATCTTATGTGGGGATTGGAATATAGATATTTTGAAAAATAGCACAGCCGCTAAAAATCTTGTGAGTTTGCTTCAGAATTATAATTTTCAAGTACATATTAAGTGTCCAACACGGCTAAACTCTTGCCTAGATCAATTTGCAAGCAATGTAAAAAATGTACAGACGTATATCCACAGATTGGGGCTTTCTGATCATGAAACGGCTCAAACATTAACAATAAAAGCAAAAAAACAAAAAGCGTACACAACTTGGTTCGAGTGTAGACGTGACTATAGTGTAGATAATATGAGAAAGTTCTCCGAAGCCATATCTTCCCTCTCGTTTGCAGATGTTTTAGAATCAGATACAACATCAGTAGCTTTTAATTACTTTTATGATTTATTTTGCCCATTATACAATTTATGTTTCCCCACAATTACAGTTAAGATGAACAATAAACCAGTAAAATTAAATTGGATCAGTAAAGGTATAAAAAAATCTAGTAGAACAAAGCGTAAACTACATTTGATATATATAAATAGCACTAATAAAAAGGCGACTAAGCTTAATTATTCTAAATATAACAGAATTTTCAAAAGAACTGTCCTACAAGCGCAGAGAATTGTTAATACAAGACGTATAAAAAGCAGTAATAACAAAACTAAAGCAATTTGGAATACCATATCATCATCGACATCTGATAATTTAATTACAAATGATATTGACATGATACAATTTAATAATATGACATATACTAATCCTATCGACATTTGTAACATATTTAACAATTATTTTATAGAACTGACATCAACAAATACCTTGAATAATAAACATAACAAAAAAATACATACTATTAATAAAAATGATAACTCACAATTTTTAACTCCAGTTGTTTCTAGTGAAGTCTACAACATAATAATGAGCTTAAATAATAGTAAGACTAGTGGATACGATGACATTACCACCAAAGTAATAAAAAGTTGTGCTCCATGGATATGTCACCCATTGGCACATATCATAAATTTATCATTTTCTGAAGGTGTATTCCCAGAAAGATTAAAAATGTCAATTATAAAACCATTATTTAAAAAGGGTGATAAATCCGTTCCTAGCAATTATCGCCCTATAACGATAGTCCCAGTTTTTTCTAAAATTGTAGAAAAGGCAATGCTTGTGCGATTAAATAGCTTCCTCCAAAAATTTAGTATATTACGTGAGGAACAGTTTGGTTTCCGCAAAGGAAGGTCTACTACGCTTGCATGCTTTGATCTTATAAGATATATCACGGAAAGCATAAATGAAGGTACTCCAGTCATATCTATCTTTTTAGATATGACTAAAGCCTTTGATTTTGTTGATCACTCTGTCCTTTTAAGTAAATTAGAAACTTATGGCATACGGGGTCTAGCACAAGATTGGATAGCGAGCTATTTAAAAAATAGAAAACGTTACACAGAACTATCAAAACTTGTCAAAGAATCACAGAACAAACTTACAAAAAATACATTTAAATCTTTACAATTAATTAACAATACTGGAGTACCCCAAGGCAGTATTCTAGGTCCATTGCTTTTTTTAATTTATATAAATGATCTTCCAAAAGCCACTGACCATAAATGTATACTTTTTACAGATGACACTACAATAGTTATTAAGTGTCCCCACAAAAGCCAAGCGCAGGAATTGGTAAATAAAGCCCTATCTGACGTAATTCATTGGATGGAAGTTAATAACTTGAGTATTAATCTTAATAAAACGAAATTAATTCAATTTATATCATACAATTCTAATCCACTGCCTCTTAATATCAATTTTAATAACGTATTAGTTGATAACGTGGACGACTGTACTTTTTTAGGACTTATTCTTGACAAACACCTTAACTGGAAAATTCAAATTGATACACTATGCAAGAAAATTGAGCGCTTTGTGTTTGCTCTAAAGAAAATCAGACACACTGTATCTACTGAAGCCGCGTTAGTGGCATATCATGGTCATGTTTCGTCTCTGCTTAGTTACGGCTTGATATTGTGGGGTAACTCAGTAGACATTGAACGAGTGTTTAAAATACAGAAACGGTGTGTAAGGGTGATAAATAGAGCCTGGTTTCTTGATAGTTGTAAACCTCTTTTTAAATCATGCAAAATACTTCCTCTACCTTGCATGTACATCAATGAAATGTTTATATTTGCCAAACAACACCCTGATTTTTTTGTAAAACGTTCCGATGTATTTAAGCGCCAACAAAGGTCTAAATTCAGTAACCTATTATATGAACCTCTAGCCCGAAAAGATTTATACAAAAGAAACATTTATAATATGTGTATAAAGATTTATAATTGCATACCTAATGACATAAGGCAATTAAATGGAAGGAAATTTAAGAAATGTTTAACTGACTGGCTTCTTAGCAATTGTTTTTATAGTGTGAAGGAATTATTAGATTATTGTAAATAAATATATATATTTTTTAGGTACAAATATTATAATTAATAAATTAGCTTCAAATAAACATTTGCACGTCTGCTTGCAGACTGAATCCATTGAATCTGTATGACTAATATTAAGATCCTTTTGACATGTATTCTAGCAAATAAATGAATGATTTGATTTGATTTGATACGTGATAGAAAGAGTACTGCCGACGCCGACGCCGCTGACCAGCCGACGCCGTCGAAGAAATATTAGCTACAGTATAGAAAGAGTACTGCCGACGCCGACGCCGCTGACCAGACGACGCCGTCGAAGAGATATAAGCTACGTGATAGAAAGAGTACTGCCGACGCCGACGCCGCTGACCAGCCGACGCCGCCGCGCCGTCGAAGAGATATAATCTACGTGATAGAAAGAGTACTGCCGACGCCGACGCCGCTGACCAGCCGACGCCGTCGAAGAAATATTAGCTACAGTATAGAAAGAGTACTGCCGACGCCGACGCCGCTGTCCAGCCGACGCCGTCGAAGAAATATTAGCTACAGTATAGAAAGAGAACTGCCGACGCCGACGCCGCTGACCAGCCGACGCCGTCGAAGAGATATAAGCTACGTGATAGAAATAGTACTGCCAACGCCGACGCCGCTGACCAGCCGACGCCGTCGAAGAGAAATAAGCTACGTGATAGAAAGAGTACTGCCAACGCCGACGCCGCTGACCAGACGACGCCGTCGAAGAGATATAAGCTACGTGATAGAAAGAGTACTGCCGACGCCGACGCCTCTGTACAGCCGACGCCGTCGAAGAGATATAAGCTATGGTATAGAAAGAGTACTGCCGACGCCGACGCCGCTGACCAGCCGACGCCGCCGCGCCGTCGAAGAGATATAAGCTACGTGATAGAAAGAGTACTGCCGACGGCGACGCCGCTGACCAGCCGACGCCGTCGAAGAAATATTAGCTACAGTATAGAAAGAGTACTGCCGACGCCGACGCCGCTGTCCAGCCGACGCCGTCGAAGAAATATTAGCTACAGTATAGAAAGAGAAATGCCAACGCCGACGCCGCTGACCAGCCGACGCCGTCGAAGAGATATAAGCTACGTGATAGAAATAGTACTGCCAACGCCGACGCCGCTGACCAGACGACGCCGTCGAAGAGATATAAGCTACGTGATAGAAAGAGAGTCGAGAAGGTGTATATAAATGTTACGTACCAATTGGTGTGTGAACTGAATTGCTCTTTATTTTGTCGTAGTAAAGTTACCTTTTATGTAAATATCTTTGCAGAGAGATCATTCTGGTCATGTATTTGTGGAAATGTTACAGAATAAAAAGGACCAGAATGATCTCTCTGCAAAGATATTTACATAAATGGTAACTTTACTACGACGCAATAAAGAGCAATTCAGGTCTCACACCAATTGGTACGTAACATTTATATACACCTTCTCGCCTCTCTTTCTATCACGTAGCTTATATCTCTTCGATGGCGTCGGCTGGTCAGCGGCGTCGGCGTCGGCAGTTCTCTTTCTATACTGTAGCTAATATTTCTTCGACGGCGTCGGCTGGTCAGCGGCGTCGGCGTCGGCAGTACTCTTTCTATCACGTAGCTTATATCTCTTCGACGGCGCGGCGGCGTCGGCTGGTCAGCGGCGTCGGTGTCGACAGTACTCTTTCAATACCGTAGCTTATATCTCTTCGACGGCGTCGGCTGTACAGAGGCGTCGGCAGTACTCTTTCTATCACGTAGCTTATATCTCTTCGACGGCGTCGTCTGGTCAGCGGCGTCGGCGTTGGCAGTACTCTTTCTATCACGTAGCTTATATCTCTTCGACGGCGTCGGCAGTTCAGCGGCGTCGGCGTCGGCAGTACTCTTTCTATCCCGTAGCTTATATCTCTTCGACGGAGTCGGCTGGTCAGCGGCGTCGGCGTCGGCAGTACTCTTTCTATCACGTAGCTTATATCTCTTCGACGGCGCGGCGGCGTCGGCTGGTCAGCGGCGTCGGCGTCGGCAGTACTCTTTCTATCCCATAGCTTATATCTCTTTGACGGCGTCGGCTGGTCAGCGGCGTCGGCGTCGGCAGTACTCTTTCTATCCCGTAGCTTATCATGATGTTAGCTGGAGCATTTGGAATATCTGTGGGCCTGCAATGGTTTTAGGTTGCCTAAATGTTGTCGTTGTAGTAGCTGTAGTGTTGTATATATAGTTTTCAGTGATTAGTTAATAAAAAATGCGGCCAGTGAAAAAACAGTTTGTTGGTGTTTATCACAGCTTTAAAAGTAGGTACTTTAAAATCGGCACACTCTCTATTTGTTTCTTATTAAATAGATACTTGTGATACTTTCATAATATGCCGAAATTTCAGATTTCTGAATACCTACATAGTTTTGTTTTAGAAAGGTTTATCTTTCACTGGTGTTTTTTTTTTACATACAAAATTAATATATCACATTATTACATACATTAATATACATTTCGTAGTTAACCTTGCATTAGCTTTGTTTCTTGCCATACTTACTCGCACCAATTACCTAAGTACATTGTTCCTAAAATTTTCAGAGATGTTTCAATCTGCTCCAAAGCGTATACACATGTGTAACACGCATTACCTCCCTTAGCCACATAAATAAACCGTGTTGGCAGGTATCCGATACAATTTAATAGAAAGTTGAGCTTCTGGATGTTGGCATCCATCCTGCTGCACGGTACTTAACAGTACCTTAACTAAAACTGCTGTGGGAGTGACGCAAGAGTTGACACTCTTCTACCCTTCGGCGTACAAAATATTAGCATCATTTGACAGTAATGTCACCTGGTCAGCGGCGGAACATGCTTCCTTAGATGGTATTCAGTCTGTACTTGGATTTTATTGATTGATGGTATTCAATATATTATAAACGTACAAAAAGACACAGTAGCACGTAAGATAGTCCATGTCACTTTATTGTAACTACCCTCTAAAGATTTTATGAGAACTAGGTAAATGTTAACATTTTGTTTTATAAGTACAGCCTGTAAAATAAATAATTATAAGGATAGTTGTAACTTAGTTTTAACTTGGTGAGTCAACTTTGCAATTTTATTCTATAGACCATGTTCTATAGAATAAAATTGCAAAGTTGACTCACCACGCTTATGATATAAATATTATTAACAACAACTATTTTAAAAATATTTTAACACGGCATTAAATTATGTATGAGGTAGATATTTTTTGGGAGCATCCAAGTACAGACTAATTGATTTGATTTTTAAAGTTGTTTATTTGTTAGTATTCACGTGTCATGTACAACTCAGCGCTAAAAACTAAGTTACAACTATCCTTATAATTATTTATTTTACAGGCTAGCTTAAGGAGACATGCTTCGAAATTACGAATAACTTCGCCTTTGAAAATATGGTTCATATAATAAGGAAATTATATGTTATATAATTTCCTTATTCCATCAAACTAAATATATTTTGCTAAACGTCTGTTCAAATAAACCTATTACTAGCACTTGTCAGCGCCTTAAGATCTTTTTACTAGATTCTGTAAGTGCTATTGTTTGATCTTTTTAGAGGTCAGGTACTGATTTATACTGTGCTCCCATGCCCTTCTTAATAAATCAAGAGGAATGTTATTAGCAACGCGCCTTGCTTAATATCGCAACTTGGCTCTCGTCTTATTAACGAGATTATGATTGGAATTATTTTATGGTATTCATCTTGATATCAAAATATGCTTCGGGAAAACAAAAATCAAAAGATGCATGCAGGATGGGAAATACAAAGTTTTTAATACTCCGAATGCTTTGGATGACTCCTTGTTATTTCCACTGATGCATTGCTACGGCCCAGTTTCTTTGCGTTTGAATGTGCAGCGGTATCATCCTCATTTTTTTATGCCTGATAGTTTATCCTTTGACCATTATCTCACCTGATGGTAAGTGATGACGTGGTCGAGAATGTTGTTCAAGCTAACCTAGAATTACTGGCTCTCAAGGACAGCTGACGGAACACATCATTTTCTACTTGAGGGTGGTAGCTAGCCAGGCGGGCATTCGCAAAATGCCCTACCACCATGCTATAACGGCTGCCATCCTAAGACAACAATCAGGACCGACGGCTTAACGTGTCCTCCGAAGCACGGAAGCGCTCAGTAGTAATGTCACCAGCGGGCACCCATCCAATTCATGACCGAGGCAGACGTTGCTTAACTTTGCTGATCGGCTCAGAACGGCTAAGCAAACTTCGCTACGAGCGCATCCTCATATCGGTATTATTCATAGGTCACAACAGTTACTAATATTTTAATTTCTACTATCTTCTTTTGCTTACTCCGAACTTTTAGTTTAATCATGACGTATTAGTATACTTTTTCGATTGTAGTGTTTCAAAATATCCATGTTCATAATTAAAATCATTTTGGTATTTTTTTATGGCTTCATAGGATAACCTTTGACCACGATCTCACCTGGTGGTAAGTGATGATATAGTCGAAGATATGTTCAGGCTAACCTAGAATGACAGAATGCGATTCCATCGCATGAAAAGTGTAAGGCATAAAACAACGTTTTATGAGAATATTTTACCTATACTGATAGAGTCAAAGTACCAGCGCTTGGCAGCGCATTAATTTTACGTCAACCCATTTTCGACTTTGTCCTTATCATCAGTCAGTATCTGTCATCCCGAGGAAGTCGTAAGAAGTGACGCAGGGAGAAGTAACAGAAGGATTTTTTATAGTATTGTAACGGAACACGCACTAGGCCCATCTGATGTTAAGCGGTAGCCTCTGCCATAACAGATGCATTTTATCACAAGTAACGAACTGCATTATGCCCAGCACCTTGAGACATACAGTTATTAAGTCTCATGAGCATTTAATTACTGGCTCTCAAGGATTGCTGCTGGAACACGCTGTTAGGTGCTGGCGACAGATTTTCTACTATTCGTAGTTAGCCAGGGGATTAGAACTCGTGAAGAGGGGAAAGGCTAAGAGTTCTACCTAATTAACAGTGATTTTCCGATGACACCTTGGTGTGCCAACTTTTTTTTGCGAAAACCCATGTATATTTGCTTTATAGACTTAATATCTAAACAATATTACAATCTCAACTGCGAGCGTTCCATTCGAAACTAAACACGGGAATTAACCATTTTACGATGTATTAAACACAAACTGACGATGACATTTATATAGGTACCATAATCCAAATTTAGACGGGAAAGCCAACTTCAACTAAATTAATAAACCTAAAATTATGTTCCACTAAACGAAATATGACACAAACAATTCCTCTCACAATAAACCAAACGGCGTAAAATAATGGATCAAAATTAATAACGGCAAGTAATTTAAACGCGAAATGCCAAGTATACGCTAATGAGGCCAACATCTGGCTGGAGGTACCAAGCAGCCAATAATGTTTTACAAAATAATTTAATTCGCCGCATGAGTCAGGGACCTCAAATTGTAACGTGAGAATTTGTGATTACTGGTGGTGAATAAAGCTGATAATACACGTGCGAGATCTGTCTGTGGATGGTATAAATTGTTTCTCGGGCCGAAAGTAGAACACTTTCGGCCCGAGAAACAATTTATACCACTCACAATTTATATTATTCACCACAAGTAATCACAAATTCTCACGTTTATACCATCCACAGACAGATCGGCAACAGTTTTTCTACTTGAGAGTGGTACTCAAAGTTAGCCAGGCGATTGTAATTCGTGAAGAGGAGAAAGGCTTCAATAAGAGTTCTACTTAATCAACATTGATTTCCGATAGTATAATTAACATTGATAGGGCCGAAAGTGTTCTACTTTCGGCCCGAGAAACAATTTATACCATCCACAGAGAGACGCACGTGTATTATCAGCTTTATTCAACACAAGTAATCACAAATTACAGGTACATGAGAATCTATAATGGGCTTTACATAAGTGGCTAAAAGCGTGAAGGGCTAAGCACTAGTCGCCTCGGTCGTAAAAAGTCTAATCGCTACCCCATTTACACGGTCGATAAAAATCTCAGGTGACTTGCATCATCCATATTTTCGGAATTCATGGTGCATTGTCCCTTCATTATTTCTTTGAAGGATGTATTGATTACGCAGCAAAACCCACTATTGAAAACAACACCCTGGGACAGAGCATATTTTTTATGTTTTTGTGACGGTAAAAGCTTGAGGCCCACTTGGTGTTTAGCGGACTAACCTCTGCCTATAACAGATGCATTTCGTCACAAGTCACGCATTGCACTGCGCCCTTTATTTTGAGATATAGTTTTGTTAAGTCTGTAATTTACACGGTTGATTTCTGTCACCAGCCGCACGTGGCCGTTCACCACACGGCCTTGTCTATACATTGGAATTTTCGATTTTAGTCACTTGCGGCTAGGCCGAATTGCCATTTAGACAGTCGATTTTCGTTTGTGGTGGTAAATTTTTATCATCGTTTACGGCATACAGCACTCAAGTATACAGTTTCCTCCATGTGGAATGCCACCATTTAATTTTGAAGGTATCATGTTGGATGTAAAAAGGTATAATATGTGCCACGGCACTTCATAATTTGATTCCGCCATCCCCATTCTATAATCGGACTGCCAGGGATACTCAGAAGCGGCGCCGCTATATGTTGCATATTCCATTTACCCGAACAGAGCGATTCGCTTCTTCGTTCATTATACGAACCACCATTGAATGGAACACCCCTGGCGCACTCTGCCTGCGTCTGGGTTTTCGGTTAAGTTCAATATGGGGGTCTTATAACACGACTGAATAGCTATTTCCTGAGTAAGCGCGCTCCATCATCGATCGTATCAGTACTTAGCATCAGTTAAGATAGTGATCAAGTGATACACAGTTCGGTATAAAAAAATGTAATATACTTATTATATGATAATACTATAGCCAATATCGCTGTGTACTGTCACAAGAGAAGAAATAAACGGTGTTTCACTAGAAATTTTGTTTACATTTATAAGCTGTTATTCTACGTATACTTATACACTTTCTTATTAAATCAAAGAAATACAACATACCTAATGCATAAAAGAACAGTGTATACTCAACTTTAATCAAATTTATGCCCTCCTGCACGTATTCAAGGCGTTGAACATTTATAATTGAAAATTTGACTAATGAACATGTGAAAAAAGATACTCATTTGAGCCTTGAAATGCATTAATTTGTTGTACCTTGATACATGAGCCAAATTAATGCACCCTCATGCTTCAAAATGAGTTGCTTTTATCACTGAATATTACGGCTTTTGAAGTAGTTCAATAGAATGTAGCAGCTAGGGAAAATTTTCTATCATCAGCATTAAATATCCTTTGAGAATTGTGTGGTGAAGTATAGTAAGCGTGGGTTATATTTAATAATATTAAATATTTTAAGTAACATTAAATTTATATATTAATAAAACACTAAAAAATATGTCTAGTACCAATTACGTCTAAATTCGAAACGCACGTTGAATCGAATTTGTACCCTCGTAGAGTAAGACCTCCTGAATCTCCAGATGACGCTTCGTGTAGAATCGACACGGGTAGACAATTCTTCCGGTTTGGCTGCGTGGCGTTTGTGATGTCACGTCAGCTTAACAGAAAAAATTGGCGGAATTGTCACTAGATATATTTTTATATTTTTAAGAGTTTTATTAAAATATTAATTTAATGTTTTTACACGACTGCCCAAAAAAGGGTGTATGTTTTCAGGGTTCATGGTATATGTATGTATGCTTGTGAGTTTCTTTATGTCACCATAACTTCTAAATAGGCTTATTTAATTTTAATGTATGATACATCATTAGATTCTTCTTGATAGCGCGGGTGACACTAAGTACATGAATATTAAAATGAAGGGCTTTAAGAAACGATTCCATAAATATATATAACTTGCAGTTTTAAATTTAATGGAACGATAAAACGCTTAACGAAAATAAATAAATTACTATTATTTTAATATTGAATAGCTGTTGAATACAAAAGTAGAATTTTATATTATTTTTTGTTTTTAAAATATTTGTTAATATTAAATATGGATTTCCGCAAAAGTAACGAATGAATCTATTCATTATGAGGGTTATATTGTAGCGTATTACTTAATTTATCCTGTCCGAGTCGATACCTGTAGTGGATGTGATAAATAAAACAATATTTCACTTAATAAAACTATTCTCTGAGATAAAATACACGGTAGATATTAAGATATCTTTCAGTCTGAAATGCACTCAACTACTAAAGGTGATTATTTAAATATGTGTGTGTGCAGCGATTTTACTATGAAGTTGAAGACATATCTGCCGCTCTGACACACACACCACGATGATTGAATTACCAATGATATAGATGAGGTTGAGGAGAGTGTTCCGTCTATACACTATTTTACATGTGGTAGTAACGTCATTGGAGGGGCGTGCATTTTAAGACTGAAATATCACCACGTTCGATATGCAACGCTGCACCTGTAGTTAACTAGGTTTGAATATATGCCTCTGTTTTTCCTCATAAATGCGTAATGAATATCTAAATCTTCGTAACATAATAGTCCCACATATCTGATGCAAGGGACAGGGAACCTGTTAAACTGTTTAAGTAAGTCTTATTGTTATATCAGCAAGAAACTTGACAGTTCTATGTTGTTCTGTTGACGATATAATTTTATGATTACAATAGCCATTAGCCAATTTGTTCTTTATATGGCTGATAGGTTAGCCGTTGACCACTATCCCACCTGATGGAAAGTGATGATGTGGTCGAACATGTTCTACAGGCTAACCTAGAAATACAACATATCAATACATACTAGCAATTTATCACGGAACTCAATATTTGTGTTGCAAAGTCCAAAGATACAATTTGGCCATAGAGTAGGCGTGTTGTTTGAAACTAATGATTATTATTTGCAATAAATGCAAACCGTTAGTAAAAAGCAAACATGATGTACTCGTACTTTTATTTCATTAATCACTGCAACAAAAAGTTTTTAGATGGATATATGTCAAACGTACAAAAAAATCTATTAGTGTCACCATATAACATGCGGACGTATATCACAAAATAGCTCGCATTTTTAGCATTTATCAATAAAATTATTTGTAAAGGCACGTATTAAAGAAAAACCTCAAAAGCGGAAATCTCCGCTCGCAATCATCAGCACCATCAGCATTCAGGCTGCAATTCGACAAAACAGTGAAAATTTCCCTTCAGGCACAAACACGTTAATTTCTCGGCATTCGGGGCACGCACCGTCGATTTTCAAGTGGCGCGTAAAGTCGCAGCGATTTTTTTTTCTGATTTCTCAGGCTGTGACTACGTATGCCCTTTCTGGGTGAGTTCTGAGTCCAGAATAATCTTGCTCTGTGAAATTTGGTAGAGATGAGTTAAGCGGTGATTGGGACGGATTGGCGGATACGTGCTAATTCTTTTTGTCCTATACCTCGACTAAACGACGTGCCATACAGTTTCCGATTTAAGAATATAATTACATCCATTTTAATGTCCTGATTACCCGCTTTCTGGTAAACGAAAACATTTCTAAGAAGGCTGTCCTTAAAATCAAAGCAAAAACTTGTTACAGATGTATCTATATTTTATGAAGAATATTCTTGTGTTGCCATTTGTTTGGAAAATATATCATTAGGTATATTATACCGTCATTAGCGTACCTATTAGTAAAGGACTAAGTCTTTTTGTATGACCATTATTTCTAGGAGAAATAGTGGTCACAGGCTTTCCCATCAGGAATATAAAGAGTTCTACTCAGTAATATATATAGTATACTATAATATTGAGGGTCTAAAGTCAGATCTTAAAATTATAGGTGTATGCAATGATTATACTACCTCCACACATACACCCACGCACACACACTCTAATACTCTAAATAAATATGAAAAAACAGTATTGTTTATGCCTTGAGGTATTTGATTTCATGTAACCAGTTAAAAAAATATAAATTAGGTAAGTATGTAATTTGTACTAATTATTTGGGGACACTGCCTTCTGCAACACAGTATTTGAAATACCAAGGGTTTCAACTATAGAAATAAGAGCACCTATATGTTGATTAGGCAGATATTAGAGTATTAGAGTATGTGTGCGTGGGTTTATGCAATGATTATACTACCCCACACACACACATACACACATACACCCACGCACACACACACTCTAATACACTAACTAAATATAAAAAAAACAGTTTTCATTATGCTTTGAGGTATTTGATTTCATGTAACCAGTTAAAAAATATAAATTAGGTAGGTATGTAATTTGTACTCATTATTTGGGGACACTGCCTTCTGCAACTATAGAAATAAGAGCACCTATTATGTTGATTAGGCAGCACTAGAGCTTTTTTTTATAAAATGATATTCATATGTTACTGACAAAATCTAATAGATCCGTAAAATTTTATAATATATATATGTATATATTATTGTTTAATTTTGGAGTTTCATTAGGGTTGCATTGACTGTGTTTGACTGGCTCAGTTGCGGACTCCTCAGTTCACTACTCTAAAAAGTTGGCCTAGTAGGTTAGATAAAAAAAATGGTCGGATATTTTTGTGTACATCTCTAGAAATTATTTACTTGTTTAATATAGCTCGTTTCGGCATTCGCGGCACGTCTGCACCCAGCTAGGTACGAGGTGCGAAGACTTATTCATGGTATTGCTACATTAAGTTGCTACCGATTTTGGTCCTTACCTCAATGGTATAAGGTTTAAAATTTTGCGAATATTTTTGCTGGTACTCGCTAATCTAGGGCAGATGTAATTTTTATGTTATCTTCTTACGCTAGTATCATTCTTGAAAATAGGTTCAAGGCAAAGTATTTTTTTTATATATGAGAAATAGTATTTTATGGGGCTTAAACCCTGCCTTGGGATTGTGTTTCACTATGGTGGTAGGACACTTTGCAAATAGTGGTCTGACTAAATGTAACCCTCAAGTATAAAATATGTCGCCAAACACCTAAAGGTGTGTTCTCACCACACTCACATAACACACCTCACACACCCTCACATATATTCACATCCACACACATACAAAACTACCAAAACTGTATTTAGATAAAAAATAATAATTGTATAATGGCATAATTTCTGTTTGTATAGACACACATTGGAGAATTATCTGGTCTTCGAAACACAGTGTTAAGCCTCGAAGACCAGGGGCATTATTCACGATTACGTCAAAAAATGGTTTTTAGGGTTCCGTACCCAAAGGGTAAAAACGAAACCCTATTAATGAGACTTCGCTGTCCGTCCGTCCGTCTGTCACCAGGCTGTATCTCAATAACGGTGATAGCTAGACAGTTGAAATTTTCACAGATGATGTATTTCTGTTGCGGCTATAACAACAAATACAAAAAAATGGCCAACTGCGAGTCGGACTCGCGCTCGTTAAAACAAAAAAGGTTAATATAGTCTAATGTTGTATGGCTAATGAACCCTTCGTGCGCGAGTCCGACTGGCACTTGGCCGATTTTTATGTTTATGTTCTGAGAGTTGTATTTGAGAGCCAGTTGCCACGCTAGGCTTAGCCTGGTCCGACGACATTATCTTTAATAAGTGAGATACACTCACAGTGATAATTTTTTTCATTCATTAATCTGTTTTTTAAGGGAAGAATTTTTTGATAGCATTTTCTATACAAAGGTAGTTTCATCTCATTTTTAATACCAAATGTTCACACTAGACGATTTTTTCAAGCAAGTTTGTGAGCCTGATATCTATGCTTCTGGTTTGCCAGTTTTCGTTATGTTGTTTATTTAATCGCTATATGTGAATATAAGAATTACCGCACAATTGAAAGGCACTTGAGACTTCACAACTATGTCTCAAAGTGACGGGTGCAGTGTAATTCGTGACTTGTGACGAAATGCATCTGTTATAGACAGATAGGTTAGTCCACTTAACATCAGGTGGGCCTCGAGCTTTCTCCGTCATAATAGCATAAAAGAAAGGTGCGATGAAGGAAAAAAAATTCAGTAATTGTGCAACAACGCCTTCTGAAGAACCGATATATTACACTGCGCTACCCAAGTCGCCTACAAAGCGTGGGGACAACAAAAAAATATATTTAGAAAATCTGTCGCCAAGCACCTAATAGTATGTTCCGGGAGCTGTCCTTGAGAGCTAGTAATTCTAAATTAAGCCTGTTAACACCTTCGACTACATCATCGCTTACCATCAGGTGAGATTGTGGTCAAAGGATTACCTATCAGCAATAAAAAAATAAAAATAACGTCGTTTTTAACACAAATATGTTAATGAATTATTATTATGAAAAAAAAAAGTATTTTATATATATACCTAAGTATAATTATTATCAGGAAAACCATAACTTATTTACATTCAAATTATAATAAGAAACTTATAAAAGCTAAGACTTACCTAAGTGTAAATGTTAACCTTTCATAATAATTTAATTATATATAATAACAAAAAAATAAAATAAATTATGAATGACTTTTACTATATTGAGCCCCAAACTAGACACGAGGCCTGTTCTTTAAGACTCAGACATAAAATGACATACAAGTAGTAGTAGATAAGCTATTATAATAAAAAAAGAAGTTACATACTTTAAATATTAAAATAAAATAATAAGAGTTAATTTTAAGTATAGTTTGTTGCGGCATTCCAAAGGTTCAGCAAAAAGGCACACATCGGAAAATAATAAAATAGTTCCATCCTTTTCTCTACATATTTTTTTGCGAATAAATAATATTCTATTCCATAAAAGAGTTATTACTCACCATAATAAAGGTAATGTAATGAATGTTATTCGATACGAACTCTATGTATTTACTTTCCTACATAAAAGAGTTTTTCAGCCAATTTTCTCAGGGAAGATGAGCCAAATCAGGTGGGTGGGGGAATGTGGGGTGGGAGAAAAGCGATCATCGATCATACTCAGTTTGACAGGCACATGTGTTCTCTGAATTGAACAGTTTCTCTGAGCCTGGTGGCAGGTGACAAGATGCAAGACACAAGCGAATGGAATATAAAACTCAACCTTCGGTAGAAACTTTTTATATTACGCAGTGGGTCAAGGAAGTAAATCAATCTAATATGATTAAAGTGATAAACCTAACTGAAGCTTAACTACTAAAATAGGTTTTTTTATTTCTGATAGGGAAGCTTTTGGTCACAATCTCATCTGATGGTAAGTGATGATGTGGTCGAAGGTGCTAAACCTAGAATTAGGTGCTTAACCTAGAATTACCTACTGGCTCTCAAGGACAGCCGCCGGAACACACCGTTAGGTGCTTGGTGACAGATTTTCTACCTGAGGGTGGTCGCTAGCCAGGCGGGCATTCACAAAAATCTACGACCATGCGTTGAAGCTCAAACCCGTGGCGGGATTCGAACCATGGACCTGGTGCGCGGCAGTCCATAGCCAATGCCACTGAGCTATCACTGCTTCAATTAAGTTAAAACATAAAACGTACTTTCAATGGAGAAATCATTCAACAATATCTAGCTAAGGTATCACACACTTTGTAAACATACAATTCAACTATCAATTGATATATTATTATTAATATTGATATATTGAACTTATAAAAAACGGGACAAACGACCTGTACATCGAATATGGCAATGTCAAACCCGGCGACGTCTCCTGATTGATCTCCTGATAGTCATAGTAGTGTGCGTATGTGTATGTCTACTGCATGATGGTCTGTGATTAGTGGTCTTCGTCGTTAATTAAATTATGGTTATTTATTATTATTTTTTAAACATTTAAAAAAGATAGCTGCGCTATTAACATACCCTCAATTTTAAGGTTGGTATCGCTCTTAGAAATCTAGCCTTATTATTTCTTAAATAATCATTTAAAAAGCCTTGATTTTTAAAAAGATATGCGTACTGCATCTTTCAGAGACAGCAACTGAAGTCGATAAAACATTTTCTATAAATGTACCAAAAATCATCTCAATACCACAGATTTCGAAGACTTTTGAAGCAAATTTTTAATCGTACTATAATCCATAAAAGATACATGCAAAGCTGCAGCAAAATTATTTGAAAATATGGCCCATTTTGAAATAACTAGGATGTAACTTTGTTTTACTTCTTTGCTCATCATAATCCTTTAAAGAGTTAGGGAGGGGTTTTCATAATCCCACCATACTCTTGGGGATTGACACACTAAAAGAGCCGTGAGTCTGCATATAAGAATCACTCGTTTTAGTTTATATTAGCTGGTAAATAAGAGGAGCTATCATCCCCCTTAGGCTTAGTCGTTACTGTATGTCATATTTAATCACAACTACATATAGGAACGAAGCAATGTGGCCATTTGACACACAGTTAAATCTATTACGGACTGTTTGATGAATCCGTGAAAATTAAGTTCCCAACGACCATTCCCGAAGTGTAACCGTAACCACGTTGTAATCACGAATAACATTGGCAAACACAGCAAGAAACATTCCCTTGCTGTATTTTAATTATACGATTCTGTAGATTGGCGGCAGTGTCACTTCACTAGGAAATCCATATGGTGTTCCTTTATAATTCGTTTAAATGTATTCAAGATTTTAAAATGATGACCATCAAGATCACATATTGAAGAGGCAAAATAATAGAAAAGTGAAAAAGCTTAGCCAAATGGATGTTTTTGCGTCGATGGATTTTTAGAATGGATGAGACAGCTATTGAAATAACAGCAATTTTGAGTGTTTAAATCAGTACCCGTTTTTTCTTGTCTATGACCAATTTTTACTAATCTACGGCTAAGTTGATGCACAGATAACTGTATACTTAGGCCATAATTATCATAGAACGTCAAATCTAGTCGCAGATTTTTAAATTTCTTGGATATATTTCTTAAATAAACGGTCAAATGCGTGTCGGGCCACGCACAATGTACGAGTAGGGTTCCGTATGTAGCCCGTTATCATAATATAGAACGATTCTGTTATTCTTTATTTTATTCCACTTCCTTCCTGCTAAAGCTAAAAAATAAGAGAACGATTACTGCCAAGTTAGTATTTCAATTGTAAGTCGAAAATTAAAGAATATTCGATTGTGAATTCTATAGGTACTTACTCGAATGAAAACGTAACGACAGTGCGATTCACAATTCGTTGGTACACTGCCATCTACGGGAGCTTTATGAAACTCATATATAACCAACAAACAGTGTTAATATATTTTCTTAAGGTAAAAGTATTCTTATTTATAATAATAATTGTGAGACTAATATATAAGGTGGATATTAATTCATCAACAATACTGCGGGGGATGGTGTAGAATCAATAACGGAATGTGTTCCACTCATGTTTAATTTTCACATACACAAAAAGCCTGTACTATTGCTTAAGCTGTGGTACGTTGGCTTTGGGAATAATAGCAAGGACAACCGCGGTCTACGAACACGGTGTATCTACTCTATTCACACACACGCACGATTGCTACGCGAAGTCAATGAACTGCTATACTAGGCACAATAGACAGCTGTTTTTTGTACCTATTCTGCCTAGTCGGTCTTTGGCGGCTTGCGACAAAAGAATGCGCGACGCGGTAGCGGTGTGGCCATAAATCAATCTGAGTTCTATAAGTTGTATATTGTTTGTAAGAAGTTGCTTGTCATTTAATTTACTCTCTGGAGCAATTAATAATTACTTTATTCTATTTTAAAATAGTTGATATATACATGAAAGAATAATAAAAATTATATACCGATAAATGCAAATAAGCTTATAAAAGGGCTATCATACTATACAACCAGTCTGGCCATAAATACTGTAACATAAAACTTTTCTTTTATCGACATATTAATTATTTTGAATTTGGAACTCGTTATTTATTTTTAAAAGTTCTTTAGATTTTTCCCATATTTTATTCCGTTTCACATATTTTTTCGTATTAAAATTACAATATGGAATAGGGTGTTAAAGAAAATTGGACGCCCTGCCGGAACAAAAATTTGCTCTTAAAAGTTTAATATTTCGTAAATGGAGCATTTAATCGTAAAACAGTATTAAAATATATACATAATTAAATACCTATTTACCGATATCATACACGATGAGGAAGACGACAAAAAATAAATTCATCCCGCCTTCACAAGTATGGGAGCTATTCTAAAAAAAATATTTTTCAACATTTGATTTAACCATTTTGTCGGCGTAATTGATATACATACCCACACAAAATTACAGCTTCCTAGTACTAACGGTATCTTAGCAAAACCTCGGACAGACGGACAGGCAGACGGACATGACGAAACTATAAGGGTTCCTTGTCAGGACTACGGAACCCTAAAAATGGAATAGGTACTCTTTGTTTTGACTTTAATGATATGTGACAGCAGTGGCTGACATGAGTGAATGAGTGTATAATTATCAATGCATGGTTTGTTTATAGATAACAGAGCTATACCGCCACATTAAACGTGTTGAGATCGTAGATTACATATATTTATTGCTACTGTCTGCCTGATGTCAGCATTATAAAAGTCAATACCATGGCAAATTTAAACTATTGCAACTTCACTGGACATCTACCAACATAGATGGTGTGGCAATTTTTTATTTGTAATATTCGTCAACACAAAGGCATATGAAATGATATAGTACCTCCACATTAAACGATTTAATATTTCAATCGTGGATTAGATATATTAAATTTCTACTGTCTGCCTGATGTCGGATTTATAAAAGTTAATACCATGGCAAATTAAAAATATTGCAACTTCATTTGACAATCTACCAACATTAGTCCAATGGTGTGGCAATATTTTCAGGAAAAAGTCGTCAACACAAAGACATATATTTCCTTTTTAATGCCTGATAGGTTAGCCTTTGACCACTATCACACCTGATGGTAAGTGATGATGTGGTCAAAGATGTTGTACAAGCCAACCTAGAATTACTCGCTCTCAAGGACAGCTTCCGGAGCACAACGTTAGGTGCTTGACGACAGATTTTCAACTTGAGAGTGGTAGCTAGCCAGACGGGCATTCGCAAAGTGCCCTACCACCTTGCAAATATTAAACGATATAGTACCGCCACATTAAACCATTTAGTATTTCAATTGTAGAGATATATTAAATTGCTACTGTCTGTCTGATGTCAGATTTACAACATTCAAGGCCTTGACAATTATAAATTATATTGCAACTTTATTGGACATCTACCAACATAGATGTCAAATCGTGTAGCATTATTTTGAATTTATAAAACTTGTTTTTTGTGTTGGCTACAGACATTAGTTCTTATCCTCGCCACTAGGTGTGTGATACATTCAACTTCTTTGCTGGTACACCTGTGTTTGTCATTCTATTTCATACAAAGTATAACCTGAACTAAACTTGCTAATCAAGGCAATTTTTGTAGTATATTTTGTTAAATAATGCGTATATTAAATAATTTCCGTAGTTTAATAGTAAATAACTTGTCATTATCATAAAATTTAGATAAAAATGTTTTGTCTGTTGCTTAACACCGTTTCGTCATACGCAGATGTTTCATCACTTGTACCACCCGCAAACATCCGTTGTTTGCGTATAATCTCTCATTTTCCGTGACGCAGTTTGGGTTTTAAATAGGAGCCTTTTATCTTTGTCAAAGACTATAATGTTTGTATTTGACGATCGATTGACTTTTAACCCCGTTTTCAATTTTTGTTTTTGCAGGGATACCTAAAATATAAAGGAATACAATAGTAGATGTACAAATGGAATGGTAATGTTTGTTATAACAGGATTACAGTCACATAAAACAAATTCAAAGCAAGAAATTTGAGCTTATGGCAATAAATTTAGCCCCTATATTTCGGAGGTAAAAACATCTACCAACATTTGGACTGGTATGTATGAACCTCTTTCCATTCCTTTTTTTTACTGAACAGAGAAGTGAATTGACTATCAAAAACAGCCGCGGAAACATACAAATTAGTGATAAGCGGCAGATATTCTACTCGAGCCTGTCAGACATGTATTTGACAGTCCGGTGATTTGACCACCTGAGACGAACTGCATATGTTAAAGAATGAGAGGTTATCGCTTAATACCAGCTGGGCTTCGAACTTCGTGTTCCTCACAATAGCATAAAAGAAAAAGGTTTTCATTTGACTGTACGTCTGACTGTATTTTTTTTCTCTTAGGTTATTTAGAAATGATTTTGTTATTCTACTTGTGTTTGGAAGAATATAATATCTCGAGGTTGGTGCGATTTAAATTTCATTGACTTTGCTTAATTAGATTTTAAGTTACGGTCAATTAACTGAAAAAAGATTTGCATACTTGGATGATCAACTCTTGTCGATGGTAGTAATGTCATTGCATGTCTAGTGAAAGGTATTTTAGGTGAGTAACAATGATCTTTTAATTAGTATCACCTTTTAGGTAATAATCCTCCTAAATAGGCTAATCATTACTGTACCCAACTAAATCCTTCAACTGTTTTTAACACAAATTACAAGCATGCATGTTGTATGCATGTTAATCATTATTAACGTTTAGCTATTACCTCCTAAAATCACAATTAAGACAATCAATAGTGAAATATCAGTTTCCTACTAACGGAGGGCTTTGTCGCCTGTAAAACAGTTTTAATACTAGCTCAGGTGACACAGGTTCTTTATACAATCCTTGTGTCCTATATTCAAAATAAATTAGACATTTAAAATTGTAAAGACTCAGTAAGTAAGTATTGTAATAGCTCAGTAAGTTTGGCAATAAATCATTATTATTATTATTCACGTTATTTATTTAATAACATAATTTTAAATTTTTTACAACATTCATATATAATAAATAAATATTATAAAAAACTTAAAACTAGGATGCCGCCAGCAGCGGGGCAGGGCCTAAGCTACCAGCGGTTAGGACTGCAGAGAAAGGAACCTTCGGACAATGCGTGTCGTGTCGAGTATCACTGCCTTCTGTATCTGACCCTTGATCCAACCGTCTAGTGAGAGCCTCTTGAGGTGTTGGTCGAGGCTCTTCGCTATTAGGCCGTTCGCCGAAACGACTATCGGGACAATGATCGTCGAGTCAACATCCCACATGGCGGTTACCTCGTGAGCTAAGTCAAGGTACTTGCTGACTTTGTCCTTCTCGGCCTTCACGAGGTTCTCGTCATGTGGGATGGTGATGTCGACAAGCACTGCCCGGCGCTGGGATCGGTCGACCACCACGATATCAGGCTTATTGCAAACAATAGTCCTGTCCGTGATGATAGAGCGGTCCCAGTAGAGCAGTGCACGACCATTCTCGAGAACTGGCGCCGGTGCGTACTGGTAGTACGGCACCTCTGACTCGACAAGGCCATATTGAAGGGCAAGTTGCTGGTGGATGATCCTGGCTACTTGGTTGTGCCTGTGTAAATACTCGCAGTTAGCAAGATGCGAACAACCGGAAATGATATGCCTGAGTGACTCTCCGGGACGGCGGCATGCTCGACAAATGTCGACCGTACCGTCCTTCAGGATATATTTCCGATAGTTGTTCGTCATCATTACTTCGTCTGCAATTGCACAGGCAAAACCCTCGGTTTCTCCAAAGAGATCTCCGAAGCGTAGCCAGTTCACCGAAGCGAGTAAGTCCACATCAGGCCCTGTAAGGGCCCGAAAGAACCTCCCGTGCAGCTCCTTGCCTTTCCATACTGCCTTGCGGTCATCAGTGCTCAGCACCGTTGGTTTGCGCCAGTTATCGTTCGCCAAGGAGAGCGGTGTGAAGCCTTTGTCAACCGTCATGACATCACGATGCATCCCGCACTCGTGGTTACGGAAATAATCCCTGAGACTGCACACTTCACGGTTGTGAAGGCTCTTGGCATTTAAAAAGCCACGACTTCCCCATTTCCGTGGAATGTACAGTCTCATAACTGACGAGCGCGGGTGTAGCATGCGATGCAAAGTGAGCAGTTGACGGACTTTTCTATCCAGGGCGTCCAGCTCAGTCTGCGTCCACTTCAGGATGCCAAAGGAGTATATCAGTAGAGGCATCACCCAACCGTTAAAGGCGCGCGTCTTGTTGCCACCAGACAAAAAGCTTTTAAGTACTTTTGTCAGGCGGTAAAAGAAGCGTTCCTTTACCGATTCCTTGATGTCATCTACCGAAATACCCAACGACTCTGACATACCGAGGTACTTGTAGGACTCGACTTCGGAGAGAGATCTGAAAGTTATTGTCTCAGAAAGCTGCAAATTCGGAGAATTTACAACTTTCCCCTGCTGTACATGCAAGACCGCACACTTATCTACACCGAAATCCATCCTAATGGCGCTGCTAAAATCTGTGTAATTTTTAGCATTTCCATCAAGTCTTGGCGTTTCGGAGTAAACAGCTTGAGATCGTCCATGTACAGCAGATGACTAATGACCTCACCTCCTCTACGAAGTCGAAAGCCTAGCCCTGAATCCTTCAGCAAAGTGCTAAGAGGATTTAGTGCTAGGCAGAACCACAATGGACTCAGACTATCACCCTGGAAGATGCCTCGCTCAATCCTTATAAAGTCCTGCGGGCCAGAGGGGGTATCGCTACCACCTGGTTGACGAAGTACTGTGGTCCATTGTCTCATACATGCAGATAAAAAGGATTTCAGAGTTGTATCAATTTTATACAATTCTAATATCCTTTCCAGCCATGAATGAGGCACTGAATCATAGGCCTCTTTATAGTCAATCCAGGCAACAGAGAGAGCCCCCCTGTTCCGCCGAACTTGTTGGCTAATGGTCATGTCTATGAGGAGGAGCTCCTTAGTACCACCGGACCCAACCCTACATCCATTCTGAGCGGGGGCCAAAACATTGTTCGCAACTATGTGCGTGTTAATTTTTGTAGTCAGAATGGATGTAAGGAGCTTGTAGATGGTAGGTAAGCACGTGATGGGTCTATAGTTTTTCGGGTCCGTGGTACTACCGGACTTGTGGAGCAGAAAGGTGACACCGGTGGTCATGAAACGGGGAAGATAACCAAGCTCGAGGGCTTCTTGAAATTGTGTCGCCAATCGGTCGTGTGAGCATCGAATCCATTTTATCCAAAAGTTGTGCAATCCGTCTGGACCAGGACTTTTCCAGTTCTGGGTCGTACGAATTGCACAACTAACATCTACGGGGTCTATATTAACAGACCCCATGGATTCGATAGACTCACATTCCCGCTGGATAACACGAATCCAATCACCCTCTGTATGCTCGACGGGCATCGACCAGACGCCACGCCAGAAATCATTCATGGTACTGGCATCAGGCAGTTGCCCGTCGATCACACGCTGATCGGTCCCTTCCCATTTCCGGTACACCTTTTTTTGATCACTTTGAAAGAGGCGATTAAGCCAGTATCTATCCACACGCTCTCTATAGCGGCGAATACGACTCGCCCACGCATAGACCTTCTGCTTCAGGTAGTCAATGCGATCAGTGACACAGGCCATGTAGTCTCGGGGTAAGACACCGGTTCCGGCAAAGGCCTGGGTCACGAAACGCATGACTCGAGGGCGGTTATTCCCTCGACTGAAGCAGATAAGTTTAGCAATGAGAGTCCGGAATGAGTTGATACGCCGCTCGATCCGTACTTGCCATGCGCCCGGAGGGACGTGATGCGCGGTCGGTGTCCGGGAACTTGACATGAGCAACACGACACGCCGCAATGGCGCCACAGTACAAAATCGAGTGGGTATCAACTAAATCTTCGCTAGCCCGCAAATACGGGGCCAGCAAAGTATTCAGGGCTCCCATTAACGCTAGATTGCGTCTATGAGTAGGCAAACGTGGTAGTCGCGGCCTAGAGTCAGGTGTGAATCGATACTGGCTAATTGCGTCCTCCAAAGCCCTCCTCAGTTGCTCACTCACCTGGCTAGTCACGCTCATATTCGCGCAATCTCCCTCATCGACTTCAAGATCCACCATTGCCACTGGTGTCATACCCGACGGTGGCGTCATAGCCTGGGCCGGGGTCGACGAAGCGGCGGGCAGATCCTGTGCCATGGAAGGAGTCGCGTGAGTAGTAAGCGCCTCCAGGCGAAGCCGATCAAGCACAGACTGGTCTAACAGCTTGCACCGGTGGATAGCCCGCACTTGATCTGATAGGCGTTGGGCGGATACGGCGACAGTCGGTTCAAGGGTCTGAAACAGAGGCAGCATACGATCACGATACGCGGTCAGAATTGTTCCTCCCTCCGTAGCCCCATAGTAGGCGCGCATGCAGTTTTCATTGATTGATGGAGTCCATCGCATGCGGCGCACTATACCACCGGTAGCGGGGGCCGGGCGCGGAGCAGATTGCCCCACAGGCTCCAAGCGTGCCGGTGGCGGGGGACGTCCCCGTCGCACAGGTCTCGGCGGCGGCGGCGGCGTCGGTGGCCCACCCTCATCACTCGATGCACTCGATTCGCGGGGAGTGTGGAACTCGTCTCCCGACGAAGAGCTCGGAGCTGACGGGGTAGGCGGTGATGGGATATGTGTGCAGGTGGTCGCCGCTGTGGTATTCTGTCTCGCCTTTAATCTTGTGATCATATTTATGATATCTATTGGTTTAATTCCATATTGTAATTTGTTGTTGTTTTCTTTGTTCTTTGACATAAAGTGTCAGTATAGCAATTTGTAGTCATTTTAATTGTTTCTTCTATAATTTTATAAAATATTGTCTGCTTATGTTATGGAAGGTTTTATTATACACTCAAAATATCATATAGTAGGAAATATCAGCCATAAAGTGTAAAAATTCAATTTTAAAAGTATGTCAGCGGGGTTTTTTTTTTTTTTTTTTTTTTTTTTTATTATTATTATTATTATTATTAGTATGCATCACTGAAAACATATTAAAAATATTTTAAAAATCTCGGGACCGACTTCCAAATCTGAAAGCATGAAATAAATTGTGGAAGTCGGGCCATAATTATTGATTTTTTTTAATGCTTGATAGGTTAGCCTTTGACCACTATCTCACCTGATGGTAAGTGATGATGTGGTCGAAGATGTTGTCCAGGCTAACCTATAATTACTGGCTCTCAAGGACAGCTGCCGGAACACACCGATAGGTGCTTGGCGACAGATTTTCTACTTGAGGGTGGCTAGCCAGGCGGGCATTCGCAAAATGCTCTACCACCATGCTATAACGACTGCCATCCTAAGACAACAACCGGGACCGACGGCTTAACGTGCCCTCCGAAGCACGGAAGCGCTCAGTAGTAATGTCACCAGCGGTCACCCATCCAAGTCATGACCGCGGCGGACGTTGCTTAACTTTGCTGATCGGTTCAGAACGGCTAAGCAAACTTCGCTACGGGCGCTTCAATATTCATAATGGAAGGTTAGTGCTTTGAATCAGCATGGTTCCAATTTCAACCAGTTAATTCATACTTTTATTCATTTAGTGTTGGAAGTCAGTTCCAGGAGTTCCTTTTTTCGTCTAGCGAGAGTAGACCCGTTTGTAAACATAGTGGTTACATACTTAACGGACGCTGCACGCGCTAAATCGAGTTGCAGATAAAATAGATCTGTTTGCTTGTTCCGTAGCAGAATTTAAAACGTTACTATTGTTCGATCTGTGTTTTGCTAAGACAAATGACAACAATTACAATTTAATATGATATGTCTATAATTTACTAATCTTTATTTGATGTAAGATGACTATCTTCTCAGTCGGGCACTCAGTGTCAGAGTGGTTGCGCTGATGCTGTACACGCAGAGGCATTGGTTAGGTCCCCAATAATCCCAAGGCTTGCCCTCTTAGCGATATTCTTCCAATTCTGTCGGTTCGAAGCGTTCCGAGTACACTGGACCACGGTAGAATCAGTTGCTTTTAATATCAGGTCAGTCCAGCGGGTTGGTGATCGGCCGCGTAATCTTTTGCCTGCCACTTGGCCCTGAACCACTAGTCTCTCCATCGAGTCCTCTTTTCTGGAGATGACTATAGTTATAATTTAATGAATATGATTTGATTGATAATTAATTAATTTTAAGTATTTAATAAGAATGACATACATAGTATTAGTAATTTAAATAAGATAATAGTATTTCATGATTTTATATAATAGGTATAACTAACTTAATATTAAAATGTAATAATTAATGTTTACAGTTATTTTAGTAATTGTAATATTTTTGACTACACTATTGTATTGGGGTTAATCCTATAAGAATAGTTGTAATGAATAAATAAATAAATACTTACATACTTAGTAAAAATTTTTATTTTATACGTAGAATATTAAACGTGTTCTTACATTTCATTATCTTTTTATTGTTAGTCTTTGCCTTAGGGTCCTGACAAAAAAGCTGTTCCTAACTTTCTTTTTTACTTCAGGAAATAAGGTCAAACATGATTTATGCTGGAATGGTAGATATATAAAAAAGTTTTGTCTACCCTCATAAATTTGTTATTTTCGCGTCCACATGACTTCTTTGTTTTTGATTGGACAGCAAGACAGTCAAAATGATAAATTGGTAATAAGAAGAATGTTGGTCAAAGTGATGAGCACTTTATTATGTTTTCCGTAAACTTTACAAAATACTAAAGTAAGTTTTCATGCATATTCATTGAAGGAAATATTATGTGGATCGATTCGGTTTATGTCACATATTGTTTTTCGTCGAGTTGAATAGACTAGATCAGCACGTCTGGTCGCCAAAATAGAACAAAAACAACTTCGAAACGTTATTATTACAGCATAATATTAAATCCTGCTTATCCTATCTCAAATACTGATTTCACATAAAATCTTGTACACAGATGAAACTTGTATGATATGTTTACACTCTTTTGAAGCGCTCGTAGCGATATTTGCTTAGCCGTTCTTAATCGATCAGCAAAGTTAAGCAACGTCCGCCGCGGTCATGACTTGGATGGGTGACCGCTAGTGACATTACTACTGAGCGTACACGTGCTTCAGAGCACAAGTTAAGCCGTCAGTCCTGGTGGTTGTCTTAGGATGGCAGTCGTTACAGCATGGTGGTAAGGCATTTTGCAAATGCCCGCCTGGCTAGCTACTCCCTCAAGTAGAAAATCTGTCGCCCAGCACCTAAGGGTGTTTCGGCAGCTGTCCTTGAGAGTCAGTAATTACAGGTTAGCCTGAACAACATCTTCGACAGGTGAAATAGTGGTCAAAAATACTAAAAGAAACAAATGAAAATACAAGTCAAAAATTAAATATTTATTTTGCGTTCTTTCCTGATATCTTCAATGGAAAATATATGAACAACATACCTAATATGCATGTTATATGTCAAATAATTCCTCTATTAGCGGAAAGAAGTTTTTACTGTCGCTTCGCTGGACGCTGCTGCTGCCGCTGTCGCAATTTTTTTGGTTATCCGAACGCCTCCGATAGCCATAACAACTGCCACCTTGAGACAAAACTAGGATCGACAGCTTCCAAATCAAGAAATAGGAAAGTAGTAGGTATAAATGAATTAACAAGAAATAGACCACATACTCTATTCCTAATATTTTCATAATAAAACTAATACAAGTCGGTACTTCTCGTCTTTGTTTTATTATTATAAAGTTAGTTTACTTAAAATATAATTATTCAAAAAATCGTAGGTATACAGAGAAAAATTTAGATTTATTTAGACAGAAATTATTTATGGCAGATAACCAACTATGTGATGTACATAGGCGAGCTTAATTATAATTATACAAATATAAGTAGTCTTATATATGACGATTCTTAAAATAAATTTTGATTCACGTATACGTGCAGCGAATTTTATAGGCAATAATGGCCAATGCGTGGTCTTGAAAGAGGCGCATTTAATAAACAACCAAAAAAAATGTTTCCTATCACCGCAGTGCACCTGTGAGACCAAAATAAACAGTCTGAACTGACTCTGCTAGGCGGTGGCGAATAACAAGAGTTGAGAAGAGCCAGGATGGAAAAAAAAAGGCGACCCGTCCACTTATCAACGAGGTCCAGCAATGGACGGTAGTGTTGCGTGTTCTTTAAAATATATGCTTTATTCAAGAATTGTTATTTTACTTAACAGAAAATAATTTAACCATTTTGAGCTAATGGATCCGCTAGATTATCCTGCCAATGTTGTTAATTTAAGGGTCCCTTTCAGAATGTCCTAATAAAGTTTCGGGTTGCTATACAAATAAAATAACCGAATGATAAAAATGACAGTTAACATGCAGCGCGTTTCAAGCTTTAACCGATGGATAGGCTAAACCGATGACTGTGAAACGCAAAGATAGTTTTATTTATTAAATATGTTCTGGGTAGTAAGACCGGAACTTACTGGAACTTTCTGAGACAGGCCCTAAATCTAATACGTCAACTGACTTAAATTAAGTGTTGTATGTATTTGATAATTATTTGAGCAATATCATAATAAAATCAAAGCTATGTATCTTGTTCGTAGTGCAACGTAATTTGTAATTATACTTGTCGCTTCATCCCCATACTGTGCATGGTTAACGACGAAAGAATAAATTAAAGTCATACGTCATGTTGGCTTAGCGGTTAGAATATGGTGCGGATTGGAATCACCCGCATGACTATAATTATTTCTTTCGTCGTAATTTAGTAATCTTAAACGAACTATTTGTCTATCACATGTGAAAAAATAATTGGAGTGATATGATCGTAAATGACATAAGTGTAACTTAGTAAAACAGGGGCCAAAATACTTTAGGATATAAGAAAAGTTTTGTTTAAATTTTTATATACATTTGGACCAATTTTAATACTGCCTCCCACATCGAATATATTATAAATCCTCTATTCTTGGTTGTCTGGAAGAAATCGCTATAAGCGATAAGGCCGCCATTTTGCACTTGATTATTTTATATATAAGCCTTTTTGTAATGCTATTTTTTAAGTTCTTGTGCAAATAAAGTGTTTTCTATCTATCTAATGTAACTGAGACTGAGTTATATACCTACTCATGAAAAGCAAGTCCATATTTTTCATCGGTTACGGGCACATATGAATGGTGAATTCATTTACAAGGAAATTTATGTAATACAAGCGAATAACTAATTATTATTTTTTATTTATCTTTACTTCATATAACTCTAACCGTGTACAACCAAGTTGATGTTATACGTATTTACAACAAAAAAAAAACTAGTCCGTGAGCCTTTTAGAAATCCGCACAATTACACACAAAGGAAACATCAAAAATATCAAAATCATCTGTAAATCATTAGCAGGTCTATTCACGCACGAATTAAAATCAAAATAATATTTTGACTAATTAAAGAAAAGTATCAAAATCATCATCATTTTTACGACTTTATCTACTAATATCGTCAGTCCATCTAGTGGGGGTACCTCCCAACTATACGTCTTCCGGTGTCGTCGTTTTTGAGGGTAGTAGCCGGGCCACCGTTACCTGACTTGTTAGCGGGGTCAGGATAATAGAGCTGCCGGGGACTCGAGGCGGAGTTATGTTTGTGCTTATCATTAGGGGGATATTGCCATGATTTCCATGATTGGCAGGTGCCTTGGGGATAGCAGTTTCAGGTGTCAATTTCTCAGAAGGCGTTGCTGCCTACCTTCTGGTAATTCTCCCTTAGTCGTCACTTACAAGTTACGAAACCACCGAAAAAGGTGTGAAATTCTAGCCAGGCAATTATAGTAAGACATTGTTGTCTGTGTTTTTTGAATGAAATTCACTGTATCTTTGTAAAAACATACACGGCTAAGTTTTTAAAAATCTCGTAGTGTAAAATAAATGTATTGAATGATACTATCTAAAAATATGTTATGTAAATACTAAATTATTATGTCCATTTTAAAGTACTTTTTTATTAAAATAATGGTTACATTAATTTGTTATAACAATATATGTACCAAAACGGAAAAAACAGCATATCTCCTTTACAACTAGCAATAACATTCGGAGTATTTTTTTTTTATCAAAAGTTAGTTTGTTTCACCGCAATTGAAGTGGTATATGTACTTTTTGTCTAAAACTCGAGAAATCATAGATTAAACACGCACGCGCTCCAGAGGACCAAAATCCTTTCACATAGCTTGTCCACGGTAATGTTATCTATAATAACATTACCGTGGCTTGACAGTCAATTCCTGGGCGCCCCGCAGACCTAGAGGGGCTATAAAAATATGTGTTCTCTACTTCACTAAGGAAAAATAAATATTAACATTTGATGTTTCATAATACTTGCACAACACTAGCCAAGTGTCCAGACTTTAGCTCTGTTGGGCAGTTGGGCATGTAGCAATGTGGCAGCGAGTGCCAAATAAATCTAGTGGGGCGACAGAATCGCACTGAACACTCAACGCTCTAGCCTCTCTGCTCTTGTATTAGGATTTACACCTTAGCTTATAAGGTTTTGAACAGTATCTAGTTTTATTTGGTACTTGCCCCTGAACTTTCTAAAACTAATAGATTATTTATTATTTATTTATTATTTTATTCTAGATGTTCCACGTGCATAACTTTGTAGAGGTAGGTACTCGTATATCCCGGCTTAACGAATAAAATGAAACGAATCAAAGATGGCGTTGCAAATAATGTCATCTCACCTTACACAGTCTATAGTGGGCAAGTGAGATATCATGATTTGTTAAGTTTAAGTAAATTAAGTTGCATCTGTATTGTGTTTACCATGTACTCATATGTACTTACAATGATATGCATAAAACTCGATAAATACGAGTATCAATTAAATGATTGTCCTTATTAAAGGTCACATGTTTAAAACGGCAGTTGTAAATATATATGGTATGTAAAAATGTATTTTAATATTTTTATGTTTGCATTAACGCATGATCTGCGGATTATATTACAAAATTACAAATTTACGAAAGGAAAAAATTAAGTCATGTGCGGGATTTGAACCCCCATCCATCCACCCCTTTAGCCGGGGTATGCTCTAACCAATTGAGCTAACATGACAATGAGTCATAAATCTTTTCCATTTGTTGTTTTTGTTCTTTATTCATCGTATGGGGATGGAGCGACATCTATAGTTCAACTTACGTTGTACTACAAACAACACTAATCGTCATCGCTCCTATTATGACTTTGTTCTGAATAGATACTCCACGTGGTCCGTGAACTGCTGAACTATTTATCTAACCGTCCATTCCAATATTTTTACTGGCTGTTTATTTATTAGACTGCTTACGTATCTTTTGTTCTGATATAAATATATATGAAATAGCCAGCTGTTTTTTATAACTTTTCATGTTGTATTGTCGCAATAATTTACCAACTATTAAAAATCAAATACCTGCCCATAACGTCCCGAATGTTTAACTAAAACTTTATAAAATGGTTTCATATTATGTAGAATGGACATCGAGTAAAATTTAACTTTTCACTATAGTTATAGTAAGTTAGTATAAAATGTCTTTACTATACATGTTATAATGTAGATTTTTTTATGCATGATAGGTTAGCCTTTGACCACTATCTCACCTGATGGTAAGTGATGCTGTGGTCGAAGATGTTGTTTAGGCTAACCTAGAGAATTACTGGCTCTCAAGGACAGTTGCCGGAACACATCGTTAGGTGCTCGGCGACAGATTTTCTACTTGAGGGTGGTAGCTAGCCAGGAAGGCATTCGCAAAATGCCCTACCACCATGCTATAACGACTGCCATCCTAAGACAACAACCGGGACCGACGGCTTTACGTGCTCTCCGAAGCACGGAAGCGCTCAGTAGTAATGTCACCAGCGGTCACCCACCCAACTCATGACCGAGGCGGACGTTGCTTAGCTTTGCTGATCAGTTCAGAATGGCTAAGCAAACTTCGCTACGAGTGCTTCAAAAAGGACATCGAGCCATTGCATTGCTGCGCGACCCAGTGTCGTACGAATCACTGCGTTTTACTAGGCGACCCAGACGAACTAACGTGCGCTCAGCTAGTACGCCGCGCCATCGGATACGCAAGATCGGCAGTTCGAAAGTCAGTCGTCCAAACACAACAAGCCACGATGCCCCAAAATTGTTAGATACTTCAATAAAATTATGTCTATACTGTGACCCTGCCTTGCTGTATTATTTACTAATAATCAGTAACAACAACTTATCTAGGTAATAAATATGACAGTAAGTGAACCGGTTCAGTATCGAACAGTGAAGTGAATGGCGTCTGTCAACAGCACGTGTTCATTGATATGATTTAATGGCTTGTAATTATTGATCAATATTTACAATATTCATAATTTACGAACATGTGATGTGCGTGAGTAAATTATAGGAAACTCTTTGTACGGTTTATTGCGTTGGTAATAATTTACATGGATGTAATAATACGTCTTAAATAAATAATATTTGAGAGGCACCTACACACACGATAACCCTTTAACTCAATAGTTTGTGTTGCCAGTGATGACTTTTGGCACTGAGACGTAGCCCGTAACTATTACTTACTAAACGATATTTTTTTTAAAATAAAATACGTTAAAGAAGCAGGGCTTTGATCCTGACAGAAGCTAATTGCAACATATCTCGGTGTAAGATAATGAATAGATTCAGGCGTTACTTAGCGGAAATCCGTATAGGATGATATAGGATAGGAAAAATGGTGACAAATATAAAAAAAAAAAATTAAGAAAACATTAAATTTGTATTTGTAATTCCGTCTAATTTTCCTAGTAAAGCCAACGTGAAGTCACAACACTACGCTACGTAGCATCCTCAGGAGGTCTTGACACTTCGAGTGCACGATCGAGAAAATTTCTTATAGAAGCGATACGCGTCAAATTTCTTCCGGTTTGGCTGCGAAGCGTTTGTAACGTCACGTTGGCTAAAAGGAACTCTAGGCGGAATTGTCACCATTTTTTTTTATGTATTTTAAGTGTTTGACAAAAACATAATTAAATGTTTTCTATTTTTTTTGTTATTATTATTTAGGCATAACGTTTGACAGCTGATATTAAGTTGCGATAGTCGTCCCCGTCTTGGTAGTTTTTTCACTTTAGATTATAATTAGGTATCTCTGGAAAGTAGACTCGGGCAATGAATTCAAGTTAGGCTGCGTGCCGTACGTATGTTATAATATTTCTATAAATAGTTCTCCAAATGTCAACATAACACCTAACCTGGAAGTAGAAAGAAAAAAAACACACAAATATGATACTTATTTTTTAGTAAAAATAAGTAACATATTTGTGTTTTCTATTAGAAAATAACTCTTTCTACTCACTTCTTTCGTGCCTACCAAAAAGACCGTAATAAAAACTTATTTTACAGTTCCATTTTTGAAATAAATTTCAGTAATTATCATTAGCTCAAACTCACGAAATCCTTTTAACAGAAATCTCTTTTTAATTCAACTGTCGGCATATTTTTGCATTTAGTAGAAGTTTTTGTCTGCAGCGGTCATTAGGCCTACAGGAAAGTGTTGATGGATATCTAATTTGCCAGGTTTCTGATGACTTTTGGAGAAAAAGTTAAGATAAGACTGATGGTAGTAATTAGTGGATTTTGAACGTTAAATAATTTGAACAGTTTTATTAACTGCAGTTTCATTGTCCAGCCGGTTATTGTGTTCAGTCTTAAGGAAGTTAAGTTAAATTTAAGTTAATAAAGTCGCTAAGGCATTTTGGTTCTTCAGCAAATGGACAACCAAATTCACTTGAGTTCATATTTGCAGCGCCAATAGCCAAAAGTAAGAGTGACCTAAAATCCAATGGGAGAATATATTATTAGAAATACTTGCACTGGAGAGAGGCCTCGAAAGAAACTGCCTTTCTCAACAAATAAAGGTTTTCTAATACTGGTTTCAATATTAATAAACCAGTGAAAACAGGTGATTATTTTATTTTATTTTAGTACTGGTAGTTTGGTCGCTGATCACAATCTCTGAAGTTTTGATGTGATGGTACATCGTAGGTGGTAAACAGGCATAATCTAGAATGTTAACTGGCTCTCCAGGACGGTGCCAAAATGCGTGCTCTGTTAGGCGTTTGGTGACCGATTTTCTACCTGAGAGGTAGCTAGCGCGGCGGGCAATCTACAATCATTCAAAATACCTTACTAATATGCTATATATATATTCTATAACTAGCTATATAATAAAGCCTGGCAACTTAAGACTTCAACCGGAACCAACGTCGAAGCACGAAAACGCTCAATAGTAAATGTGGTCACCCATCCATTTCGTGATCCTAAGTAGTTAAATCATAAAAAAGTATTGGTTAAAACGCCTAGACAAGATATGCTACGAGCGCAGCAGAAATTTCAAACAAATATTTAATTATTTACTGCAGAAGAATTCATACAGTAGGTTCATCATTTTGCCTATTCATATCAAGGTATATATTTGGTTGCTAGGAATGCCATTCACGTACCAACTTACTGTTACTACTCCTGTTTTTATTTATTCATATTACCAGTAAAATTATAACTTTAAATAAACCTGAGCATTTGTCGAGTAAATTCTCAAATCAAGAATTGATATAAAATATGCGATCACAAAACAACCATCCTATTAACAATGCTTTAACCTGCTTTATCACTGGTGTCTTGTTATGGGTAAAATTAATCCTGACATAATTATTAGGAACTAGGTGTAATAATTACTCGTACTTATATCTTAACGGTTGTTAGCGACGCGCTCATTGTTTTTAATTAAATACATGACAGTTGAGAATTTATACCCACATTAGGTTGTAAAAGTATCTGTCATACGACTGCGGTTACCGCGGGGAGGGGCATGCAGGCGCCGCTGTAAAGGTGGGCGGTCGTCGGCGAGGGACTGGACGTAAAGGCTCTGCCAGTCTCCCAGTCCTTCTCCAAACAGACGATGCTGGAATGCCGCTGGGTCGTTTAGTGGGTATACCGGTTTTCTACCGGGGAGTCCCACATACGTAATGCGTAATGCATTTTTCCCAGCGTCAATAAAAAAAAAAAAAAGGGCAGTCCGTACGAAATAGCGAGCGAGTCCATTGCGCTGCGCCATAATTTTTAAGTAATCTGTCCAAATCTCGTGCCTTTGTGATTTAAATAAACATTGAAAGTTCAAGTGAAGTTGTTATTTATCGGCTCACACCATTTGCTTCATCTACAACGGTACTTAACGTACTTGTATTGATATTTCCTTCTAGCCTTTGAAAGAAAAGTATTTAAAGCATAAAAATTTTCTCCACAAAATGATAACATATTTATCACAGATGTGGAGAACAATTATAAGAACCCGGTAATGTATATTGAACGCTAGAATATTGGTTTAATTCGATGATTATTGTTCACAAATGGTGGAAGGGTATTTTACGAATGCCTGGCTAGCGACCACCCTCAAGTAGAAAATATGTCGCCAAGCACCTAACGGTGTTCCAGCAGAAGTCCTTGAGAGCCTGTGAAAATAAGTCTCATGCACATGAGACTTAACAACTATGTCTCAAGGTGACGGCGCAGTGCAATTCGTGACTTGTGACGAAATCTGTTATAGGCAGAGTTTAGTCTACTTAACGTCAGGTGGGGCTCGAGCTTTTTGCGTCAGAAATTATATTTGTCAAGCCTTTTCATTATGTTATCAACTCAGATAGAGTCTGTTCAGAAAGAAGGTAAACTTGGGATTTAATTGTACAAAATTGTTAAAAATTATAAGTTATATATGATAATTGAGGACAACGCTCACGACTAGGTACTTTAGGATTACGCTAGACCACAGCCATGTAAATCTAAGATTCTCTATGTTTGCAAAATAAAAACTACCAGCTATAAAATGCCAGAAAACTTAGAATAGAAACCCTTATATCCCCAAGCTCTTGTTCTAAATCTCAAACAGAATCAAGTTTAGAATTCCACACATACACTTCCACAGTTACTACATTTCCAAACATCAGTTGTTCGGACTGATCATTCGACAAACAAAAGGCCAAATGATTACAATTCTCTCCCATCCTCCCGCTTTCCTCTTTTACCGGAAACGTGTCAGATATTTCGGGTTCGGTTTTAATATATCGAAAACATTGTTCTGTTTCCTTACAAAAGTTCTGCTTATTTGCTATCAATTCCCGTTGAAATAGTTTTCGTTTGTGTTGCTGTCCAGTATATAGATATTTTAAAATAATGTTATTTTAAATAAACATAACTCAAGTTAATACAATCATTTTTTCAATGCTTATTGGTCGGAAAGTGTCCCTAGTAAGTCTACATACTGTAAAAGGAAGCTATTGCCTGCAACTAAGTACTAACAACTAAAACACGCATTTTTTTTATATTAAACTCACGTTCACATTCTTCAGTCTCACTATAAAGAGGTACCCGCAACGATACTTTCATGATGACGACTTATAGTAAAGAAGTTACAGATAAATCGTAGTTTATTATATTGTGTGAGTTACTAAAATTATTGTAATCTATATTTATTAACATTATTCTATTGTTTATTTACATAATATCATGAAGGTCATTTTTTAATAGACTCTTGATGGATAGTCTTTGGTTCATCACCTGCGATTTTTATGTGAGCGCGAAAACTACACACGCCCTCGGCGAGTTGGCGATATAGGTACATATAGACATTTTCAACTGGTTTTCACAATCCGAAACTTCTTATATAAACGTAATTCATAATTATTGTGTTGAGTGTTAGTGACTAAAAATATGTTCAGTGTTAAATATGGAAATATATCAGACTCCACAACGCTTAGTAGAAGTAAGGCAGTAATCGCTCAATCTAGTGTTACGTTATAATTATCTCACAAATGTATTGAAAAACGTTGTCTAACACGTTTTTGAAGGTTATTGTTAATTGGAAATAATGAAATCAGAGAACAAATATCGTAACTTATTCAACCTGTCTCGAAGGCCGAGCGTTTAAGCCACAATCCTAAAATCAAGGGTTCAATACAAGATGGACATGAAAATGGTGTGCTCTAAAAATTCTTAAAATTTGTTATGCGATAGTGCTTGAAATCATTTTTGGAAAGAATTCAAGGCCCTTTATGCAAGAAGCTGACTAATAGCGCAAAGGTGCTCGTGTATTTTTTATATTTTTAATATTTAATTTATAAGCCGCTACGGAGTGACTAAAAATGTACGAAAATAGCGAGAGTATTCGAAATATCAACTAATCCAGATTTCTCTCATCGGAAGAAACTTACCGAACCATGGCCTGCAAAACCAACCGTCACATCCATCTTAGAACGCGTACCTAATATGCAATTGTTAAATCTTATCAAAATTGAACAGGAAAGGAAGATCGAGGCAAGCATTGATATTTATCAGCAATATCAATCATCTTAATACTACACTCAAAGGATTCAAAGATTTTTGTCTGTTTCAGCCGGATCGTCCACTGCTGAACACAGCCTCCCCTATGTAGGGGGTATTTGACATAATCCCCACGATTGGCAGGCTGCTTGGGGATCGCAGTGCAAGATGGCATAGTTCTTAAAAAGGCGTTGCTGCCCACGTTCTAGTATTTTTCCCTTAGTAGACCTTCCCTTTTACGACACCCACACGGGAAGAAACGGGAGGCAATCCTAACCCGGCACCCCACCGGGGTCTTGTCTTGTCTAGATGAGACTATTTGTATATTGTTTCCCTGCAACGCGATGTGCCCAGTATCCGCACGGTTCATCCACGGTATGCTGAATAGTTCGTCTCTTAAACCTAACCTACGTTGTAACCCATAAGTCTGCAAGATGATGTTTAGTTTGATAGTGTTGTAAACGCTCGGTTGAATAAAATATACTTCTCAGTGTAGTGGCAGTGTATAACCGACGCCCGATCCCCACATTAGGAGTCTGGTCACGCGGCGATCGCTGCACCCATACAGACGGACCGGAATAAATACCCTTAGACACAAGAGAGGTTTCTTCGTCCAAGGCTCTTGGTGCATGCTCAGATTTTGTTTTTTGCTGTGATTTTTCAAAACAGAAACAATAACAAATAATCAAAATCTGGAACCGACTTCAACACTGAAAAGTGTGAAATAACTTGTTAAAGTCGGTAGTGATAGTACAAAAGTACCTATTATCACAATATTGCGCGCATATTACCGACTTCGACAAATTATTTCACACTTTTGAGTGTTGAAGTCGGTTCCATTTTTTGATTAAAAATTATTTTTACTCTTTTTAGTAACTCACAAAAATCAGTACTAGTAGTATAATAAATGCAAAAGTCTGTCTGTCTGTTACGCTTTCACGCCAAAACTACTGGACCAATTTTAATGAAATTTATTATGGAAATAGTTTAAGACCCGGGAAAAAACATAGGATAGTTTTTATCCAACTGCGCAAAAAGAGGTTAATGTTTTTGCGCGATAACCGACATACGCGCGGGCGGAGCCGCGCCCGTAAAGGTAGTTAAAAATAATTTTCAGTTATTGGAGTGTAACTCAAAGCGGCATGACCGATTTTGATGAAATTTAAATGGGACCAAACGACAAACGGACACACGGCTTTCAAATAAAAAAAATATCAAAACTGGTTCATCCAGCCAAAAGTTCTCGGGTAACAAACGTAAAAAAACAGACGAATTAAGAACGTCCTCCTTTTTTGAAGTTGGTTGAAAATCGTATGTGTAATAGTAGGTATAACTTTATAAACCGAAATGCTTCTGTCTATCCAGTAAAAGTATTCGATGATATACTCTTATGTACTTACTTATCTTTGTTGATTGTTTTCCATTTATGATAAAGAAAATTCTTTGTACCTACCGACGACTCCTCATAGATGAGCGCTGTTTTGAGTCCACAGCAGAGCGAAGATTCTGAGCTCAGTGAGAGATATAGTCTACCTACGTCATCCGAGTAAAAATTATTTTGACGCCAAATAATAATAGTCTCTACTTTTCATCCTCTTTTATGAGGAAAAGGCGAATCCATTCCCAAGTTTTTTATTTGTTTTTTTTTTTATATATAGAAGGCGCGTTCATCTTCGGTAACCACCACAGTTCATTTTACTATGAATGTCTGTTGGAGAGAATACAAAAGTTGCTTACGATTATTGAATGACCAATCACTATGTATTGGGATAGATGGGGTGAAAAGATTTTAAATTATATGTATATATATATATATTACATCGAATGTTATCATTTCTCTCTTGTTTCAGACTTAAGAAAAACTAAATCGATATAAAGAATTTAATACAAAGAAGGCCACTAATTGTTCTTGAATTTGTTGAAATTGTCACCCTAGGTTTCGGGAATGTCTAGAAGTCAAAGCTGCGATTTGACTAGCAAACTCACCTTATGAAGAGTACCGTACGCAAATATGCTACTAACTTAACCTGCTGAACGTACTAACCCCTATTACAAAACTACAAATTTACACGATGAAAAATTATAATCATGTGCGGGATTCGAACCCGCGCACATCCACCCCGATGGTAGTATGCTCTGAATGACTGAGCTAACATGACATTATGACTAATTACTCTAATTTTTGCTCTCGTTCTTCAACCATCGTATGGAAATGGTTTTTTTCGTAAATTTGTAATTTTGTAATATTACCCGCAGAGCAGGCGTTATAAACATATTATAAGTACTCAAGACCTTCGGCTTAAGACCTAGCTCAAACTAGGCTCAAGACTTTCGCCTGATACCATTAAGTACAGCCAGTTATTTATACATTAAACATATATTATTTCATTTGTTGCCATTTTACAAATGTTTTTTGGAGATTAACTTAATTTTGATATTTCCCTTTGATAACGACGCCCATAATGAAGTTCGTATTTCAAAATAAACTTAATTTTCATTACCATTGGGATCAAACAATAAGGACCCAGATCCATATTAAGTTCATATGTTTCAAACAACTGAAGTGAAGCAGTTATGATTATGATATGGTTTTCAGAACTCCTCCTTAACAATAATGGTTTTTGTATGTAACTTTCACTAAAATGAGCCATTTATATTATTAACAAATTCATATTGACATTTTTTTTATCGTACAATTGTGTCCTTTAGGTATGCTTAGTGGAACAAAGCCATCGTCGCATGCATACGAGCGAGATATCATAGGTATTTTGTGTTGATACCGGCCCGTTACCAGCTGCTAATTTAAGGTTAGTGTCTATACATAGGTCTTTCCATTATATATATTCCAGTTTCGTTATACTTTATATACCAAGTGTTCATACTCGATGAAATCTAGCATACATATCACCGGGACTAATATCTATGCTTCTGGTTTGGCAGTTTAAAAAAATATTATTAAAATGTTATATAAATATTGAATTATTAATAATGAAACTACTCGGGCATCGTCGCGTTCTCGAATATAAAATTCGTAAGTGCAAACTGTAAATTACTGTGAGAAAATTGACACTCGGATCCACAATGCCCTACGTTGTAGTGCAGCGCTTTACAAGGTGTTGGTGTCCAGGCTATTAAGTAGGAAAACCAAGATCTGCATATACAAAACTGTCATAAGACCTATACTGATGTACGGATGCGAGGCCTGGACACTTACACTCAAAGAAGAGAACAAACTTCCAGTGGCGGAGAGGAAGATTTTGCGCAAGATTCTGGGCCCGGTCCAACGTGATGATGGCAGCTGGCGTTTGCGAAAGAACCAGGAGATCGAAGAGCTGATCGCCGAGCCCAACATCATGGGAGAGACCAAACCCCCAAAGGCTAGGTGGAATAGGGGAGGATCGCAATGTCAAGAAGGTATATCTTGGAGTTCCAATTGGCCGCCAGCGTTTGGGTCGCTGCGCCAGAGGAGTAAGTAAATAAACTGTAAATAATAATATAATAATTTTCAAAAATATTCGGATAATCGTTTTGTTAACAATTTTTTTATATTTACTTTAAGGGCTAAAATAAATTATAAATCAAAAATGGGCAAACAAGAAGCATAGATGTTAGGCTCAGTGATATCCGTGCAAAATTTCAGAGTTAGAACACTTACTATTTAAAATATGATGGACCTACGTTATATTGAAAGGGCTACGCGTACTCTAGCCAGTATCTTATTAACAATAACATTCATTATCTTCAGTATCCTTTTATCTTATAGCAACGTGATTTGATCGATGAGCATTACTTTTTCATTATTGCCCAACCAAATTGAAAGGCCTCCCACTTTATTAACACCGACAGCACCTTTAACGTATTTATCAGAATAGAAAAGTGAATGTTATTTTCATTCGCTCCACGATGAATTACAACGCTCGGTCCTTACAATGAGATTGCATTAAATATTTATAAGCCTCTTACATTTTAATATCAAAAGCTTGTGAATAAAACCATACATATTCTTCGCATACAGTTTCGCGGAAAAGTAAATTGGCTAACGTTTTAAGTACCCTTTTCATACATGTGCAAATTCCAACTCACTTAGGACTGGAAAAAGGTGTCTAGACGGAAAATGTAGTGGTTTTTTTGAATTCCGGTGGCGAGTGGTGTACTGCGTGGTTTGTGCGGTAAGTGGCCATGTTTTTTAAAAGTGTATAACCTATTTTAGGGTTCCGTACTTATTTAGTAGTATACTAAATGTAATTTAATATGTATTAGTATAATAATATATAATATATTGTAGGTATTAGACGATTTTGAATGATGTGTTCTAGATTATAACGTTGCCTAATTTTCTTTATCTCGATGTTTGTTTATAGCACTTATATACACCCCCGACATAGTTCCTGTATTTCCTCTTTATACAAAGGTTGCCTGGAAGAGATCGCTATTAGTGATAAGGCCGCCCATTGTGACACTTTAGTAAAAGTTTTTTGTAAAAATTAAATTTGTATTCTATTGGTGTAACAATAAAAAATTATCTATTTATCTATCTACAAGGCAGTATTATTAAGCCTGCGTTTTACAGTCTTACTTCTGTCGTACATTAACTCTTGAATGCATGGTTTACCGTTTTACAAACATAATGTAATTGTTGTTCAATAATTTAAAATTACCGGTGGATTGCCGGGTTAATGACCCCCAATTTTTCTTCCCGTGCGTGTTGTAGACGCGACTAAGGGAAAAATACCAGAAGGTTGGGAGCAGCGCCTTCTGAAGAACTGACAACTACTGCGAACCTCAAGACGCCTGCCAAGAGGGGAGATTAGGCAATTCCTCATTTGGGTAGACCTTGATCAGCGGTGGACACTCCGGTTGAAGTGATAAAGCTTTATTTGGATTAATAATATGTGGTTTTTTTACCGTTTATATAGCTTTGTTTGTAAATAGCTAATATTAGCTTCGGAATAAACGATAAAATAATGATATAGTCAAAAGTAGTACTACTTCTAATAGTGTGAAAATAATTTTGGTTCTTAATGAATTCTTGAAATTGTATATTATTGATTTTGCAGGCACAAAAATACAAAATTACAAATTTTCGAGAGGAAAAATTAAAATTATGTGCGGGATACTTTAACTTTTCCTCTCATTTTGTAATGTTATCCGCAGAGCGTGCGTTATTGCAGAAATAAAAATATTAAGGGCGCACCGAGATTTTAGGCGCGCCGCGTATGTGTGCATGTGCATGTTGATGAAGATAATGAATGTTGTAAGGCACGCCAACAGCATCCGTCGCCGTCCGACACCCGAAAAATTACTGAAGCGGATAGGGACAAAGCATCGCGGCTCTGACTAAAATGGGCGGAACATGCGTGAATTTGAGTATTTCCTTCGTATAGTAAAAACAAATACCTATTTGAAAAATGTAATGTGTATACGTTATAGAAAACATGTTTTTTTTATTTTTCAAATACGGATGACTCTCCGTCAAGTATTTACGCCGTATAAAGGGTTTATTTCGTTTTTTAGATGTAACTTTGGTTTTTATTTCCATCGAGAAAATTTTAAGTAATCGTGTTTCCAAAATGTATGATTATAGAATGAACTCTTAAATATAAAATATATTAATTACATAACTCAAAATTAAGAAATAAAGATACAGCAAGGGATCAAACGAACCACAATTACGTATCGCTGTCTCGGTGCAGGCTTAACACTTATAGGCACTACTTTGAATTATCGCGCATTATACGAGAAAAGTAAATAGGAGTTAGTAGTAAGTGCCAGTAAAATACAAAGATGGTCTTCCGAATGTATGCCTCGGCTTTGCTGCGGTCCATTATCACGTTCGTTTTAACTATACAGCGGGCTATCGGCTGTGATATAGGGTACATTATAAGATGATACTATAAGCACGGTAATGTTATCTGTACAGTATTTCAACTTCATAGAAACGGACGAAACGCGAGTTATACCTACGCGCCTCGATCTCGCCCTGCGCTCGGTACGCAGACAGTCGCGTATGTGCCGCAGTGACAAATGGACGGTGTGTTATTTTTTTAACAATAAAAGCGCGATATTTTCACTTAAAAATAAGTTTATATACATATATGACGAGTAGGATATATTGTGCTGTTTTTGGATGCATGAATTCGTTAAAAATGCATCCAGAGATAACTTTTTTTTTTTGATAACCTGGAAACTGAAAGGTAATACTTAATTATTACTTAAAAATAATTTTATTTACTAGTAAGTAAGTAAAATTATTTTATACATCTACATAGTTGACGGTACATAAAGTGTGTCTTTTTAATGGACAAGTATTTCTATTAATCCGCCGAAAAAAAATTGTCACGATTAATAAAAAAAGAAAAGAGAATATATATGAATAGAGTAAAGGAAAGTGATTGACATGAGTGAAATAGGTAATTAATTAATTAATAATTAATTTATACTTTAAAATTTAATAATAATGTTCGTACGTATCACAAATATTTTTCGGTCGCAAATGTTTAAGACTGATTTTTTATTCAAATATAAACATGTTTTTTTAATTAAATCTAACTTCAAGTCAAAAAACAACACGCATTTTAAGTGAACACTTCCTGCTCATTTCACAAAGAATTTTATTTGTTTATATGAAAAGGTATAGTTACAATCACAACACTAAATGGAAACACAAAGTAGGCGAATGGAATTAAAATACTGGAGGCGGGTAGCCCTATGTTTACGTAAAGCGCGGCTGTAGCACGGTAATGTTATCTATACAGTAGTGTAACTCGGCTCTGTGAAATAAGTACCTACAGCCGCGCTGTAAAACATAAAACATGTTTATGTTTGAATCAAAAATTGTTCTTAAAATTGGCGACAGAAAAATATTTGTGAGACGTACGAAATGCTTTATTATTATATTTTAAGGTATTAAAAATCCACATTCTAATAACTACCTGTAATATTATTATAAATTGCTTATAACTACTACCTATTTCACTCGTGTCAATCACTTTCCTTCACTCTATTCACTTTTTTTATTAATTGAGACATTTTTTTCGCGGGATAAAAGGAAATACTTGTCCATTAAAAAGACACACATTATGTACCGTCAACTATATGTAGACTATAAAAAAAAATTATTTATTAGTAAGTAAAATTGTTTTATAGTATTAAGTAAAATTATTTTATAGTATTACCTTTCAGTTTCCATGTAATCAAAAAAGTTATCTCTGGATGCGTTTTTGACGAATTCATGTAACTTAAAACAGCACAATATAACTTACTCGTCATATGTTATATGTACTTGAACTTATTTTTGGTGAAAAAATCGCACGGTTATTGTTAAAAAACAACATACCATTCGCTCGTCACTGCGGCGTAGTCACCACACTCGAGACTGTCTGCGGTACGAGCGCAGGCCGAGATCGAGGCGCGTAGGTATAATTCGCGTTTCGTCCGTTTCTATGAAGTTGAAATACTGTATAGATAACATTACCGTGGCTGTAGGTAGTTATTTCAACGACAGAGCCGAGTTAAGATACTGTATAGATAACATTACCATGCTATAAATGTGTGGGCATCTAAGCCATTGTAACGACAAGAATACTTTCTTTGAATATAATAACATTTACAGATTTAAAAAAAATATAGAGTCAGCAATAACAGAGTCAATATTTTTTAGCTACTCTACCCTCTTAAAAATGTGGGGAAGTTATGTCCTAGTGATATATAAGTTGCGAAGCTGTCGAAATTTATTGTAGGCGGGCAATAATGTGTATAATTTACTGTCTCTTTTCATACTACCACAAAAACAAGGAAACGTTTAAATGAACAGGGAAAATTACCGTTTTTTTGTTTTCCGATTGTAAAAAGGAATGCCAGTAATTATTCAAAAAGATGAATGCCATTTAAGATAATATTCCTCACGTAAAGGTTTATCTTTTTGACAAATTGCCGGTGAATGTACCTTTATAACTCAGGTATCAGAGTAAAGTACCCTGAAATCATGTCCGTTTAGGCACCTGCTCATTTTTCATGTTTTACATCGCACTGGACATTTTTTACCTGTTTTTTGTCGTTCCCTGAAAATCAAAGTTTCTTAGTTAGTGCCTGGGTGTGGAAGGCCTGAGGCGGAAGAATATAGTGCTTATTTATTTACCCAGTTTGAGTTGAAGTCATCAGTCTGCCAAGTTGCCCGATGGTACCCGTCGCTCCTATTCATTGGTATCGCCGTTCTCGTTCTGCTTGGCAATTTACTGCGGTCGTTATTGCGACGTCAGTTCTTATGCCACAGTTTCTCAAACAATCATACTTACTTGTACATTTACCAGATTATTGCCCATATGTGCTAATTTTGACAGCTCCTGTCAAAGATGAGAGAAAAAAACGTTGCCACAATAATGAGTTGCACTAACCATATGAAGTATTAAATGCTCATAATAATAACGTAAGCAACGTAATTAATAATAATGCATCTGCATTTATTATTACGAGCCTTAGAATGGAATAAAAGTCGAAGTTGAAATCCACCTCAAGATGCAGTATTGACGTTTAATAATAATCTAAATATGATTACAAGCACTATTGCGTGCTAAGCTAAAATCATATTGTGCAACGTGCACCGTCCCCTATGGCTGCTAAAGTAATACAATTGGAGCATGATATTTCAGCTTGCACAGGTGGCCGAGTTGTTTAGACATTCAGCGCGAAATCGGAGGAACCGGGTTCGATTCCCATCCTGGGCATAACATTTTGTGCTACAATAATTTGTAAAATATGCAGTAATTTGTAAAACGTTTAAGGTATAGAATATCTGTCAGAAACTGTATATTAAGATCGATGTCAACCTTGAGACGCAATTATTAATACGAGCCTTAATTCTTAAGTCATATTTAACCCTTACGATATGTTTTATTAAGCGAGCCGTACCGCAGTCACTTATCGAGTGACTTAGCTGTCACAACCAAGCACTTTTTATGATTAATAAAGAACATTAAAGTAGAAAAAGGTTCCGACGTTTGAGTCAAAAAGTCAAGTTACTAAACAGCCCGCGGCACAAAATGCGGCGCTAACTTAATTAACACCAAAAAGCCTCCCCCCGTCAAGATAAACATATTTTCATGAACATAATTGCGGAATAATATTGTGACAGTCTTAACAAAACTTTCGTCCCAAAAGCGTACGTTCTCAAGTTTACGTTAACGTCTCTAATCTACCGGACGTCGCTGTAAGCTTCTGAAATTTAAGTCAAATTAGAGAAGCACCTTCAAGAGTCTACAGATTTCATGGTGTTCTTATCTTTCACTATAATAAATCACGCGGCGTTGCCTCGTGAATTTCTATTTTTATTCGCTACATTTTTATTGCCGGTTGAGCCTCTCTCTTAGCTGAAGGTACGTGATGATGCGGTCGTAAGTGATAAGCTTGACTTTTAATGGAAACTGGCTCTCAAAGACAGCTGATGGAACCTGGAACACACCGATAAGTGTTTGGCGATAGATTTCCTACTGAGATGCTTCGGATTTAAACTATTTTTATTTTTGATGTCTGCTTTTGACTAGTCTCACCTGATGGTAACTGATGATGTAACAAAGGTAATAAATAGGTAATAAAGGTATTAAATCTTTAACTAAATCGTGGCATACAATACTGGCCTGGTACGTTTTCGCAAAATTCTCTGTTATCGTGCAAAGTGTATGAGTTTTTAGGCCGCTCGGCGCTCAAAGGCCTTAGACACAACCTTACTAACTGACGATTTGCTAAGGTAAGAATTTCTTGCTTTCTCTTAAAAATTGGCTAAGTACAGGTTGGGTCTCAAGGTCTCACATCAGTGTCTAATCAAAACAAATCGGAGTCAAAAACAATTTAACTTAAAAATCTGCATTTTTTTATCGATGTTATCAGTAAGTATATTATGTTAGTAATATAGAGGTCAACCAAAATTTCAATTGTTCACTGCTATTGGGATCTACACGATCTCACTAGCTGGGATGCAAAAAAGTTTTAGTTCCGGCTACCTTCTCATGTATTTGAGCCCCCTGATAAATAATTTTATTAAATTTCGAATCCAATACTTTTCGGGGCATATATTTTCGTTTTAATTGTGCAAAACCAGCAAAGCAAAAATGTATATGGTCATCTGTTTTAATGATTGACTTTCTTTGAAACACAAAATAAAATAAATCAAATGTTATTTTAATCTGTTTACTATAGTGTTGTATATAGTTCATAGTATTTTGAAAAAAAATAATAAAAAAATTCAAATTCAAATTCAATTTATTTGCAAGAATGTGAGTAATTATTTAAACAATACAGTAAAGTTATTAGTTAACTGTAAACAGATCTGCACATTCCACCATATTTGGCATGCAAAAGTGTAGGTCCAAGCCTTGTTTATAAACTAGATTATGTACTTACATAGATATACTACCAACGCTCATACAAGAATAAATTAATGAATTACATTTTTAACTTGTTCTTAATATTAAAAAAATCACCGGTAATAATAACATTTACTAAATACATCAAATACTAAAGTCACAAAGATATCTACCCACATTAATTAATGTCATATACAATTAAATATTAACTATCCGTTCATTTAAATGTCATATTAATCTAATGTCAAATTTTTAGCGTCAACCGTCAAGAAACTTTAATGTTGCCAACTTCTAATCTATAATAAAATAACAATAATATATACTAATACGAAATAAATATATGTATATTGGTCATTTAAATACTCAGTTACAGAATAATAGCATTTATCAAGAAGAAAATCAAATAATTTCCGCTTAAATAATGCTTGGTATTCGGATTCTAATAAAGATGTAAGTAAGTGATTGTATATTCAATTATACGGCTCTTAAAAATCTGTTTACTTTGTCATAAGTATCATGTCAAAAGACCAATAACTAAAAGAAGAGAATCAAATATTATTTTTGCTTAACAAATATTAATAGTTTGTTAAAACATAATTTTTATATCACCTAAATGCAGTTCATTGTAAATTTATCTATAGATCAACTAATATATACGATATAATTAATATAAAGATATAACATAACAAAATAAACCATACATTTCTAAAAGTGCTCATGTACAATAGATAAATAACTTTTAACTTTTTGTGTCAGCTTCGCAAAATATAAAAGTTTCATGTTTTGCCCTGTCAATGGTAGAATACGGCATTGCCACATAATTTTTTTGGGCTGTATAAAACATTGGATAGAAAGTTGAAAGTTGAGATGTGTGAGAACAGACTTATTAAATCATTTCCGTTATCTCTAAACTTTCATAATTTTCCTTAACGTATTGACAAAAATTGCGCGGCTTGTAGATTTTTGCAAAGTGTAAACGCTGGCTATATCAACCTTGTTTTAAATAAGGAGGAAAACGTAAACAACGGAATGATCCCAAATATGACACGTACAGCGTGCGGTCAAAATACTCTCTTAACAAACCAACATTTTGATTTGCCTTTTACAAACTAACAGAATTTCCGCTTCTGATTATTATTTATTATTATATTGTTTCGTCACAAGCCCGTGCCCCAAGGAAATAGTCTTAGTAACTTACCCGTCAAAGTTGTAAAGGAGGAAATAATAACAGTATAACGCGAACTAAATGTTTTAATCATTTGTGTCTATTCTGATTTTACGTACAACGAGATTTGGAGCACCGGTAACATAATTTGAAGTGGAATATTAGAGCCGTTTTGAGGCTTAAATCTGAATTATTTTATCCTTAAAATCTTATAACGATAATTTCATTTATTTCCGAATCAAAATTCTTTACTTGTAAAGAACAAAGAAATCATTACTTATTACTTGTTTGTTAAGTGTTCAATCTATTCCTCGAGATTTCTTTAATCTTTGGCGCTGCCATTGTTAGGAACCCTTTTTTTTTCTATTTGTGTTCGTCGGTTGAGATAAATATTCTGAAATTTAGATAAACGTAAACTTATTACAATAATGTTGAAGCAGAAGAATTTTGAAGCAGTGATAGCTCAGTGGCTTTGGCTATGGACTGCCGCGCAGCAGGTCCATGGTTCGAATCTCGCCGCGGGCTTGAGCTTCACAGCATGGTGGAAGGGCATTTTTGCGAATGCTCGCCTGGCTAGCGACCACCCTCAAGTAGAAAATCTGTCGCCAAGCACCTAACGGTGCGTTCCGGCAGCTGTCCTTGAGAGCCGGTCATTCTAGGTTAAGCCTGTTAACACCTTCGACTACATTATCGCTTACTACAGGTGAGATTGTGGTCAAAGGCTTACCTATCAGCAATAAAAAAAAAACTAATTGCCTTAACTTTTTGTCACAATTGTGAACTACGTGCAGATAATCTAACGGAACAGTAAAATATAAATAAGAGCATATATACGAAAGAGAAATTTTGAATTTGAAGCATTGATGGCCGAGCGGTAATAGTTAAGGACTGCCGTGCAGCAGCTCCATGGTTCTATCCCCACCGCTGGCTTGAGATTCACCGCATGGTGGAAGGACATTTTGCGATTGCTCGCCTGGCTAGCTACAACCCTAAAGTAGAAAATATGTCATCAAGCACCGGATAACGGTGTTCCGGCAGTCCTTGAGAGCCAGTAAATTTACAGGCATATGAGACGTAACAACTATGTCTCAAGATGACGGGCGCAGTGCAATCCGTGACTTGTGACGAAATGCGTTTTTTATAGGCAGAGGCTGGTCCCTATAACATCAGGTGGGCATCGAGCTCGTTCCGTCACAGTAACATTAAAAAAAAAGGTCCTACTGGGATACATTTTTCTTACACACAACATGTAGGTCAGAAATCAATGGTGTTATGTTAAATTATTCTCTGCGCAACCTACGCGGCATGTGTGCTCGTAAAGTTTGATATGATGAATGGAAACTGAATAATTGAAAAGCATGGATATTTTCATAATTTAACTGTATACCTATTATAAAAATCTGCGTTGCCGAAATACCAATTTAATATACATGCCGTCAAAAAAATATTGCAAATTTAGTTTTTTTTTTATACCTATCTTTTGACCACGATCTTAGCTGATGGTACGTGATGATGTGGTCGAAGATATTGTTCAGGCTAACCTAAATTTACTGGCATTCAAGGACAACTGCCGGAACATACCGTTAGGTGCTTGGCGACCATGCTGTAACGACTGCAATCGTAAGACAACAATCGGGACCGACGACGGCTTAACGTGCCTACCGAAGCACGAAAGCGCTCAGTAGTAATATCACTAGCGGTCACCCATCCAACTCATGACCACGGTGGACGTTGCTTAACTTAGCTGATCGATTAAGAACGGCTAAGCAAACTTCGCTACGGGCGCTTCAGGTATAAAATGAATTTAGTTCAACGAGATTTAAAACACCGATAATATAATTTGAAGCGGAATATTAGAGCCGTTTGGAGGCTTAATGCTAGATTTTATCCTAAAAATACTGTAAGCATAATTTATTTTATTTACGAATCAAATTCCGTACTTGTAAAGAACAAAGAAATCCTTTGTACTTGTTTGTTAAGTGTTCAATCCACTCCTTAAGATTTCCCTATGGCACTGCCATTGGCAGGTATACTATTAAATTTTTCTATTTGTGTTGGTCGATCAAAATAGACATGCTGAAATTTAATTAAAATTAATCTATTAAAATAATTCCTATATTTTTTGTCAAAATTGAGGAGTACGTAAAGATAATTTAACGGGCCGTAGGATATAAATAAAAGCATATGTAATAAATCATATTTTTCCCCCGACTGGGATATTTTTCTTACACACGCCATTTAGGTCAGAAATCAATGGTGTTATGTTAAATAATTCACTGCGCATACGACGCACAGTGGTCTGAAAATTGGCCTTTCATACTCATAGAAATCAAAATTCCAAAATAGTGAAATATTTTGCTGTTAATAGATTAAGTTATAATATATTCTGATAACACCTCAAAAAAAACGTGAAAAAAAGATAAAAAATATTTTCAAAAATTTTTTGTATGGAAAAAATCATATTTCTTGCCTTTTGTCGCAGCTGGGAGCATTATCTCTGTAGGGATTAATAGTGCCTTTAAGGCGGTTCATATGAGATATAACACGCGCGCCTATGTCTGCCTATGCTCCTGCAAAAAAAAATGTTTTTTTTTTAATGCTGTTGGTCTATATTACTATCGACAAATTATACCTTAAGTGCATATTATTATGTAAAAAAGGTACATAGTTTTAATTTAACCTTTAAAAAATTAAGATATATCCCGCAGCAGTTAGTATACTTATAAACATTGCATTATTTAGAGAGTATAGACATTTAAAATGTTCAATCAATAAATACGATACCTCACCATGAAATAGATTTAGGAAGGCTTTTGGGTACTTACTTTCTTATCAGTTAGGTACATTGAAATTTGGGATTATACCAGGTTATACCTATATGGATATTGAGAATAGCATTGTCAGTTACCAAGAAGTAATTACAATGATATTTAATTTAACTGTCTACCTATTATAAAAGTTTCCGTTGTGGCAATACCAATTCAACATCAAATAAACACAATGTCAAATATATATCACAAATTTATATATTACTAGGTTTTTAAAACCAAATTTTTTTTGATTTTAATCCTTTTATCTTTATAATGGAAATTGCTAAGATTTAAATAAGTTAGATATACCATAGATAGATAGAACCATATCCGTACAAAAAATCTTCGATACCAAAATATCAAGAACTTGCATCTAATTTTCATCGAAATTGTATTTAAGTAGTAATAAGGAGTATTTTATCAAAATATGATTACAAGCGTTCTAAGCGGTTAAGTCAGCCGGTGCGAAATCGAAGGCCGTTGATCGAATTTGTGAAGGAGTAAAATTATGAAATCATAAAAATCTTTATAGGTTTTACCTCTTATGCATAGCTTGATTAGGATATCAAAATTTTTTATATTATATTTTTCCATTTCCATGCTATCTGGTCGCAGTTCTAGACTCAAATACAATTTATTGACATTTATCTATTTTTACCATATTTTATATTTGTAAACATTATATATGTTCTCAAAAAAATTTGTACATTTAATTTTAACAATGACAATCACGATTACAACACTAGGAATAAATATAAAATAGCAGAGCCAGGTTTTAGATCAGCAAAGACAAATAAAAGTTCATTTTTAGGTAATTGTGTGCGATTTTATAATAAAGTTTCCAAAGATAGATTTTGAAGCAGTGATGGCTCAGTGGCATTGGCTATGGACTGCCGCGCAGCAGGTCCATGGTTCGAATCCCGCAGCGAGCTTGAGCTTCACCACAGGGCTTTTTGCGAAACCCGCCTGGCTAGCAACCACCCTCAAGTAGAAAATCTGTCGCCAAGCACCTAACGGTGTTACAAAATTACAAATTTACGAGAGAAAAAATTATAGTCATGTGCGGAATTCGAACCCGCGTCCATCCACCCCTTTAGCCGGGGTATGCTCACCTAACGGTGTGTTCCGGCAGCAGTCCTTGCGAGCCAGTGAAATTACAGGCAAATGAGACTCAACAACTATGTCTCAATGTGACGGGCGCAGGGCAATTCGTGACTTGTGACGAAATGCATCTGTAATAGGCAGAGGTTAATCCGCTTATCAGGTGGCCCTCGAGCTTGTTCCATGACAATAATATAAAAAAAAAAGATATTACAATGCCCACAGACGGAAAATTCAAGCTGCACGTGAAAAACATTTTGATTAAGAAATCCTACTACACAGTTATTTATTATTTAAACGAAAAAAATTCTTGGTCAATGCCGCCTCTGCCAAGCTATCGCCTGTCACCTACTTAATTTAAGCAAATATTGTTATAATTTTGTTATATTGTATGTAACACATTGTTAAAAGAAGTTTAAAAGGCCCCGAGTTTCTTAAGGCTCTATAATTTATTTTTCTGAACGTGGCAGTACAATGTAGTATATTCCAGTATTAAATTTTTTAATTTAACCTTCATACGAGACCTAGATTGAATATATGAATTTGAATTTTGAATTTATAACATAGTATGAAATTGTTTAGTTAAGGTGTACCGCACTTTTTACAGATCACGTGCTTTGCTGCGAGTCTTTTTTTGCTCGCATCTAATCTGATATTTAAATTTGTATTTGCAAGTTTAAATTACACTTTTGGATCTATTCACAAACATGTTACGGTTAAAATACCATTTCTGACTAACATAAACGTTGATAAATTAAGGTCAAGAAATGTTTTTTTATTAACCTCAATATTGAAAAATTAAAGTCAAATTGCCATTTTTGACTTACCTGGTTGTGACAAATGCTATTTGTCCCTTAACCTGTGTACTAGTAGACCCGAAAGCATGATATATAAACATGAATTTAGTTCCCAAAAGTTTAAGACATACCACCAAATTAGTAGACTGCAATTAACTAGCATCAAACTTGTTTACACCTACCACAACTTTTGATACTTGTTTACACATCACCATAACACATAACGAGAAAAGAATCAACAAACTTTCCTTATTCGTTGTCCAAGTAACAATGCTCAAGTAGATTTTCACTCTACTATTTTTAGATAAATTAAAAAGCACTTAGTGCAAATAGAATAAACGACTCACCTTACCTCTCTACTAACTAAATTTAACTTTATTTATACGGTTCGCTTGTTTTTCAGGCTCCTCCGTATGCTTATTTTCTTTCTGTGTGGTCTTTGAGGTAAAAAGGGTATTTTAGAATCGTTTATTTGTATAAAATAAAACAGCTAGAAATGGTAACATATTTATGATGTAGTGTAGCAGATATCTAAAGACGACGGTGATCGCTTTCCAGCAAGCAGCTGGTCGGCTTGTTTGCCTCCTATGGCAGAACTTTCTGCTTATTTGCCACCTATACCATGAAGGAAATATAAATATGTATATACACAGGGTTATTAATAAAATGCTAACAACCACTTAAAGTTGACTTCTGCTAGTTCTAACAAACATTTTTAGATGTATTTTTTTGTGTTTTTATATGTTTTTGACAAAATAAGCACCATGACCACCTGATGTTAAAAGTCTCTTGTGTCTGTAATGTATTTCATATTTTTTATTACTTTGCTCGATGTATATATTGAAAACTATTAAAAAAAAAACAAAAAACAAAATCATCTCATAATGTTTGAAAGGACTAGCAGAAGTATAGCCTAAGATGTTTTTTAATATTGTTAAGTTTGCAATATCGCCTGCTAGGCGAATTACATTACAAAATTACAAATTTACGAGAGAAAAAGTTATAGTCATGTGCGGGATTCGAGCCCGCGTCCATCCACCCCTTTAGTACGACACCTATAGTTCAAATTGCGTTGTACTAAAAACAAGACCAATTTTGCAATTGATTTTAAACTTGTAAATGATGACGCAATCTTATTATTTTAATACTGTTAAGTTTGCAATAACGCCTGCTTGGCGAGAAGCCTAGCAGGCCCTAAGATGTTGTTAGGATTTTAGCAAAAACCCTGTATATATATAAAAGTAACAGGATATTGATCATAATAAAGACTTTTAAATCTAAAACAACAACAATTGGTGTCGGCAAGTTCTGGCACTTAAACTTTACAGACTATAGATAACTTTGCACTGCCATAGAATATGGATAGATCAGAGATACTCCAGGCCATGACGACGTCGATGATTTTGACTACCTAACATCCGTGAAGCTCCATAAGTAACCGTTTAATGTTACAACAAAATAGTATTTCACGAACCCATTAAACCTATGGAAGGCTTTAACGTTTTTTACGAGTTCGTCGACGCAAATGAATATGCATGGATCTATAAACACTTATTTTCTTTGGCTGACAGGCTATCCCTTTCTCACTTCTTGATAGGTGAGCGAAGATGTTATTCAGGCTAAAAATAGAATTGAAATGGGTTCAAGAATGATACCTAATCTTATGATCTACAATGTACCATGAGTAAATCTCAGCACCACGATGTTCATAATTTTATAACGAAACGCTTAGGGTCTAAACGATGTCAAATGTTTGGAATAGTATTTTTATACAATACTAGCAGCCCGCCCCGGCTTCGCACGGGTACCTAATTGCGACTATAAATTGAGATGTAAGCTATCTTATCTTTCAATGTGGATCAAATTGCACACGGTGTGCAAGTCAAATTTAAAATTGGTTCAGTAGTTTAGGAGTCCATCGCAGACAAACAACGTGACACGTAATTTTTATAAATAAAGATTATAATATATTCTAACATAATACATTAAAATGGACATAATTAACATTATAATTAAAAGCAATGTAATATGAATTTAGTAATTAGCTTCTATGATATTTACCAGCACCGTACCCACTTCCTAAAACAGTATTTTGAGCGTAGGTTCTAGGACCATTTTTTTTTCTCTGTAACGCATGTACTGAATCGGTCCTCTTATATGTAAAGAAAATGTAAAAAGTTTGTATGTGTGCACGTGTTGCTCTGTTACCACTACTAAAAAGGTATTTCGATGAAATTTTGTAGAAGTGAGTTTGACGTGAGTGCACTTCGAAAACGTATTTTGTAGAATTCTGTGGGCCTTGATTAACACACTTATGATATTGTGGGCCTAGTGTGTCTTACTCGTATGTCGTGCGTGATATACAGCGCATATGAGGAAACGTGGTTTTGTGTGGCAAGGGGGGGTGGGTCTGTGTTTTGTCATACAAATCTGTGTTAACGCGTTTCCGACGTATCGTGAGAACAACTCACACTAGGCCCAAATGAACAGTTTCCTAAGAATCACGATAAAATCAATCTCCTTTCCTTCAACGACGCGCGTGGAAGCTTGTATAACAGAATACACTCGCAATTCAGGTTATTCCACGCACGCGTTGCTTCACATCCGCGCCAGCTTGAACGCTGAACCTTGAAGGTTTTTTTATAAGTGCGCAGTAAATAATAATAAACATTTCAATGTCTGCGAGCGTGGCTTCGACTCGTTGTAATTGGGTTAAAAACCTATTAAAACCATCTGGTTTGCGTTCGCGGGACAAAGTTGCGACTCGTAACGGCGTTGGGAGCTTGGGGGACACCTAACGACTGATTAAAACTATGACTCAGTGAGTTATGGGGGTTGAGAATATAAAATACAATAAAAATGTTACAAATGAAGAGGTAACCCTTCTGAGGTTAATATTTGTTTGTCAGACTTATTATTTAAAAGCTTGGGCAGAACAAAATCGTGTCAGTTTTGGTGGAACAGGGCAGCGCAGGAGATATCACACACAGCACACTTTGCTACAGCCGGGGCAAGCTGCCCCGGCTGTAGCAAAGCGTTTTGATGGCGAGCCCGCTTTAGAAACGTGTTCAATGTGGCGGTATAGTTAGGTGCGTTGCAGTGACTGCAAGTCATACGAATTCGGTACAGACTTCGATGAAGAGGAATTAGAATATCCTGGAACTTTTAATAGAAACATAAGAATTTAGATTCACGATATTAAATTATAATAAATATTTTAAGTAAACATTAAATAAATATGCTTAAAAACCAAACTCTCGATCGTGCGCTGAAAGAGTTTAAGATCTCCGGATAGAGCTTCGCCAAACACTACTAAACAAAGCTACATAAAAACACCTCTAGTTTACGCAGTTGAACCCATACGTATGGTTCAGACCATGCGTATCCTTTGAAATTTACTAAAACAGCACGAATAATTATTTACTTATGGACAGTACATAAGTCCATTATATCGCCTTTTAGAATAATGTCATTTTTATTTACCATAAATTAAAAAGCGTCTGATTCTAAAAAATGTTCTAAATCATTCTGCGCTCACCCATACAATCAAAGACTCGAAGTTAAAAGCGAGATCCCAAATCTAGGACACGGTAATATTATCTATATATAGATAACATTACCGTGTCTAGGAGCAGCTAGGTCACTTAAGCAAAGAATAAGATTAAAGATAAGAATTAGATTTAAACTTGTTTAAGATGACGCAACCCAATTTTAACATAGTAATTTTTGTATTAATGCCACTCCCGGGCCCCTGTGGGGTGCCGGTTTAGAATGTCATCCATCCCTCTCCCAATGCTAACTGTACGTTAGTAAGAAGGTAGGCAGCAGCGCTTTCTAAGGGACTGATATCTTAAAGCTGCGATCCCCAAGATGCCTGTCAAGCGTGGGGATATGGCATTAATTATGGCAAATCCCCCTTTAATGTGGGAGGTTGTGTTCGGTAGTGGGCGTTTAGTGAATAAACTTACAAAATTATCCATGTAACGTGTTCATCAAGTTCTTGCAAGTTTGGCATTTGTTCAGTTTTTAACCCTTATTACACCCCTTTATAACCGCCAGGGGTTATTAACAAGGGCTTCGTTTATGTTTGCCGTAGATAGAAAACTAATGACTTATGTTCATGTACACGTTAATAAAAGTGAGTTTCATATTTACCCCGCGATGACAACGGCGATAGCTGACACGACATGAGACACGACAATTATTATCACGAAAACAATTTGTGAAAACGCGCAATTTCGTCTTTGCTAGCTTAATTCCGAGAAATGGGCAACATGTTTCAGGATGGAAATGGGTTATGCCTCTTAATATTAGTCTTTCAGTGTATCTTTTTATTAAATTGGATTCGTACGGTTTGAACATTTGGAATACATCAAGCAAATTTGCTTAAATTAGTCAACTCCTAGGCTGACATTCAGAAACAGTGGGTCGAGTTTACGTTGACCGATCTCACCGGAGTTTGAACTCAAGGTTTAAGGTTGTGCCGTATATAATTTGCTCACCAAAAACCCCATAAAGCTTGGTATTGTCGAGACCTACGGGTAAAATGCTATTTTATATTGAAATTTTGTGCTTTTTTCTTTGGTTCCTTAAACCTGAAAACACGATTGGAAAAAAAAACCTCGATAGAAAAAAATTATGAAAAATGTGTGTTTTACACACGTTTTGTTATTTATATCACAAACTCGTTGATAATACAAGATGATTTTTGCTTTGATAAATAGAGAATAACTATTCCCTTAGTTCCTTAAACCAATTATATTATTAAATGTGTACTTTTCTCATAATTAACAATTATTTGATATGGCGCTTTTGACCTTTTTAAAATGCTGTAGTTGCTAATCGCATTGGCAATCTGTCCCTTTCGTAAGCGTTCGTTATCCATTGCATGCTTTTTCTTTCTATCTTTAGTCAGTATGCCCCGGCATTCCTGCGAGGCGGACGTATTGTTCGGCTTCCTGCCACCGCGTTCCAAATAATTTACGCAGTTTTGTCTGTGTTTATTAACTAACATGATACTGGTATTATATTTTTTGTGCCGGTGACGATGAGAAAACCAAGAAAATTTGGTCCTATAGTCTGTTTCAAATCCTCTGCGAAACTCGGCCATTGACCTTTGAGCGGACTGCAGCGACTCTCAACCTTACCGCCTCTGATCGACCTTGTCTCGGACACTACCTTGTACCACGAAACGCGCTTAAACGCATAAACGACAAGGAAGCGATGCATAATTGTATGGAAAGCGATATCTATCGCTTTTTTCGGCGCTTACATAATACCGGGGGAGCAATGCACGAGTTTCTCAGGGGATTTGAAACAGACTATATAAAAAATATTTAAAAGAGAGGGCCAGTAAAATAATAATATAATAATAATAATTTATTTCAGTTATTAAACCATAAAATGTACATTCAAACATATAATTAATATCATATCAAAATACCTTAAAATCAAATACCTAATCACATTATAACGGTCATTAAAATATTAGTGAAATCGTAATCAAGGGTTAGTAAAATCAAATATAATTATTAGTAGTATTGCAATAAAATAAAAATTAAATAATAATAGTACAATAAGTCAAAGTATGTGATAATGTCAAATAAAAATTATGATTTAATGAGAAAGAAAAAGAAGTAAGTATACCTACGTACCTATTTGTATTTTTTTTAACTTCCTATATGTCCTAAAACCTTCTCAGTTATTCTTTGAATATTTTTTGTGCTGGTTCAAGTGGTCTGGTGTTACTATTTATGAAGATTGGAATGCAATACCTACTTATGGGTAGGTAAGTTAACTTTTCCTATAATTACCTTCCTATACCTACTTATGTTCTACTAAATTCTTTACAGAAACCAAAACGCTTCGTCCATTGAGCTAGTGAATGTGACCGATGCTGCTCAAGCACAACATAACGTGGATAACGCACGGGCGGCGTCATCTGATCGCTGTGATCATGCGACAATGGGGTCGTTGACCTGTCTGCCAGAACAAAATAGATAGTACGGTGACGACTTTGGCAATCAAAAATCGGAACTGTACCATACAAGGTTGGTAACTAGCCTGGTATTTGTACTTACCTTCTACGAACCACCTACATAATAAAATTTAGAACCATATATATATATATATATATATATATATATATATATATATATATATATATATATTATATATATATATATCTAAATGCCGCGTTGTGTGATTGTTCATATAAGTACTTACCTACCTGACTTACCCCTGCGGTTTTACCCCTCCCCTATCAACAATTTTATTATGCTAATGGATATTTTCTGGGATAAAAAGATCTATAAGGTATTCAGATACTAATATCTACCAAATCTATGTTAGGTTGGTGCATACCTGTACAAATCTTGACCAAGTTCACCCATATTATGTAGGTATGTAACTACACAGAGAAGATTATAACATAAGTACTGAGGTATCTAAGCTTACTCATTATAAAACTTGGTTTTTTACAGCTAGCACCTGTTGGTGTTGTCGAGGATGCTACCCGGACTAGGCCTAGAACTATTCCTGCCTCTCATGGACTGCTGACGGAACACACTGTTAGGAGCTTGGCAATACATTTCTCTACTTTGGGGTGGTTACACAAACTGTTATGCGTACTGCACGTACCTATCCTACTTAATATTATGATATTACTTATGTAGAAAATAGGTAAGTAAGTACCTATGTAAGTTTACTACTAACATCTATACCTATCTATTATCTATGCTATAAAAAAAATATTCAGAAATCAAATTGATTAATTTATTGAGCTCGTGAATGTGAGTTACGAGCTGGTGTATTCCACTTCGATCCCACGAAGAGATACCACATGGTAACAGTTATATTTTTTATTAATTTTCTTTTCCGTTCTGATCCCACTTATAATTTCAAATGGGATCCGTAAATTTTTAATTATTTTACTATTCCGTCCTGATCCTACCTACTCTTTAATATATTTAGGCACTTAATTATTACGGTTTGCAAGATAAGTTTCACAAAAATAATATTTAGTAACTAATTTTCAAAGTACCAAGAGGGCAAAAGTATTAAGAAGTCATATATATTACTTTGCATATTTGCTAGAAATCTACACTAATATTATAAAGAGGAAAACTTTGTTTGTATGTTTGTTTGGTTGTAATGAATAGGCTCAAAAACTGCTAGGCCGATATTAAATTTTTTTTATTTATTTGAAAGCTACATTATCCATGAGTAACATAGACTAAATTTTATTTTGGAAAATAAAAGGGTTTCGTAAAATATTTGGGTTTTTCGGACACAAGGTGTAAAAAATCAACCAGAAAAGGACTTATTTTGCGTACGCTGCCTAAACCATAAATTATAGAACCATAAAGTGCTGTAATTAATTTTAGATCTTATAAATATCTACAAAAAAGTCCGCGACATACTATACATATCTATGTCAAGTGAGGAACAACAACCATTAAATAAAACTTCAAACCGTGTTAAATAAAACTTCAAAATTCTCACCGCACCAGTATGGTATAGGTAGGTAATAATGAATAAGCATAAAAATAAGCAAGAACAAGGCTATTTGGAATATTTTTTTACGAAAGAAAAGGTTATTTTTCGTTAACCATAAAAGATATATATACCGTCGCGGATTTTTTTGTAGATAATGATGAATACTATAAATATGTAGAACATATTTTTTATGTATCATCAATACTTTTCGCAGCGCATGCGAAATAATGTTATTTTATGGAAAATAATCAGTACTCTTTACAAACATACAAATATATTGGTTTCTGATATTTACGCAAACATTACAAACATACAAAAAATATATTTCTGGCGTTCGTTCTATCTCTGACCCTTATGTGACGCAAACGAAGTTGCGCGGGCCGGCTAGTTTATTATAAAATTGTTCTCATTGTTCTTAACTAGTTACTTAGTATATCAATTGAATACAGTGATACCCCGAACTTACGCGGTAGGTGGGTCCGAGCGATTGTCGTGTAAGTTGAATTCGCGTAAGTCGGGGTTCAACTTTGCATATAAATATATATAAAGTATGTTTAATCGGGACCAGAGTTAAGAGAAAACTATGATTTAGAAGTAAAATGTTGAATGAAGTGTAAGACAATAAAAAAATTTACATTGTTATGAATAAAGAATCCTAAACCAAAGTTATTTTGATGTCGAAGGCTTCATATATTCTAAAAATGTTGCCTGAATAGTTAAATTTTTCTTCTTCTCACGCAAAATTTCTTCGTAGCGTACCAGTAAGTTTTTTATTCCCTGTTTTGTAGTAAAAACGCATTCTTCATTAGAATCTATTTTTTCTAAAATTTTCAACCCCTTTTCAATTGAATTGAGTGCTTCTGTTAAGTTTGCAATTCCGGTATGTCAAATTTATTTGCCAATTCACAAATTTTAATTTTTGCTTCAATATAATCAGTCAGTTAACACTCCAAAAGCTGTGTTTTTCTTTTCTTGTTAACTCAAATTACTAATTTTTCGTTCTTTTAGATGACATAAATAGAGATTATAAGTAAAATGCACTGCCCACGTAGAACAGTTCCACGTGGAACACGTTAAACCTGTCGCAAACTGAACAGTGAGAGGGTGGAGCGAGAGAACTGATGCGCGCGGCAATCAAAATGAAAAACCGCGTTTCTCCGAATTCGCGTAAAACGGGGTAGCTTAAGTCGGGGTATTACTGTATTTCAAACTCAACAAGATGACATAGATTACACTCGTGCTGTAAAGATACCTATAAAATATTTTTTTCAAATGGTTAAAGCAAATATACCAGAATGGCAGCCAGAAGAATATATAACAAACTTTAAAATAGCAGCTATAAATGCTATATCGTCGGTGTTTTCATCAGTTGAAGTAAAAAAATGTTACTTCCATTTCTAACAGAGTGTGTGGAAGAAAGGAAAGTCACTAAATCTAACAAAATAAAAAGACACATGACCATGACACCCCGTGACCACAATCATTGCAAAGTGTTTGAAACGCCGGGACAAAATAATGACAAATATACGCGGTTTAAACCGTTTAAAGTTGTTTAATTACTAAGACACACGACGACATGTTGCACTGTCAGCTTTATTGCCGTTACTACCCATACAAAGCATCGGAGAAGGCTGGTATTACATTATTCATCTCCAGGTACTGCAGAAGTCTTTAATGACTATATGGTAACCCAATGGCTGGAAGAAGAAAGTTTCATAGACGTTTGGTGTGCACATAAAGAACATCACTGAATGACGAATTTTGTGGAAGCTTGGCATTTTGAATTAAACAGCAACTTTGCCAAAAAGCACCCCAATATCAGCTTCTATATTATTTAGAAAAAGATGCAAACTTTAACTGTAGGTAAATATTTAAAACAATTCAAAAAAGTTACTCAAAATATAACATAGTGGATAAGGTTGGTTAGATCAATTTAGCTCAATCGATAACTTAAGGTCTGTGCTTTTTTGAGTTTAATTTTAGCCCATATGTATAATGCATTGTGTAAATACAGTTTTTCTATTACGAAATCTACAGTAGAAACTCCTGTGAACTTCTGCTTTCCTGGTACTTTAAGTTTAATAAATAAATAAATCATACAACAATCCAGTTTGATTCAAAGAGAACTAAAGTATGAAACTCCCACGAGCTTCTGCTATCCTTGTAGTTTGAGAATTCGTACATTGAAATTTATGCTATTGTGTGCATCTTTCTAACTTAAGCACGTTAACTATTATTAAATCTGTAGCCCAAGCACGAACATTTCTATAGACCGTAACGTAAACGAATCGAGTTCCTTTTACGCACTGTAGGGGCGCTGATCAAATCCTATATAAAATGGTGACATTTCGATACGTTCAAGAAACGGAGAAATTTTGCCTAGTTATTCGTGTCGTGCTAGGGCTACAGGACAATAAAACAAGTGGGATCAGAATGGAACGGAAAATAGGACGGGATCAGAACGGAATTTTATTTTATAAATATTTCGAGTAGCAGACTAACGTACCTACTCTATGCAGAAAGTAGGTAAATACCTATATCACAATACCACGGTAATAGTATCAATAAAAATTACCGTGACAATACGTACCTACCTAAGTAGATAGTTAGTACTGCATACGAACCTACGTAAGTTGGTATTATACCATGATTGATAGGTATTACTATTTTGGTTACGTGCTTATTCATGGTTATTCTTTTAGAACTAATTATTATAAATTACCTAGTAAATAGCTAATGAACTGTTTATTATCATGAAAATCAATAATTAAGTACCTACCGAGGTTCACTAGGTAGTTGCAACCTTGTTCGATAGGTTTTTGTTATACCTATCGGTTTTAAAAATACCTAAAAAAGTACGTTCTTATTATATTTTTTTCCAATAAAGATATTATAATTGAATGAAAGTACTTTTATTACAATACAATAATACCTACCTACATACATTACACAATATATATGAACAACCAATGACCGTAAACATTATGTAATATATTTATAACTTACTAGTGCAATAGAATAAAATAAAGAGAAAATCACAAATTCTGTATTTCACTTACCTGCAATCACAGTTTATATACCTACCTACTGATTGCTAGCGCCCTGCGTGGAAATATAAAACGTACAATACAGCTGCGTTTACTATAATCCGACTGAAGCGCGTTGCTTGCGAAGCGGGACCTTACTTGTAAATTCGGTCGCATTGGCGAAATCCATCTTTCCGCGCTGGTATGGCGCGTCCTTAACGAGTTTACTCCGCTTTTTTAAATTCACAGTTGAGAAAGTACAATAGCTCCATACCGTCTCCATCGAGTTTGCCTCCAGCCATAGACAAATATTGTTCAACATCTTTGTTTTAATTTTATTTTTTCTTGTCTGGTATCATTCTGTTAGAAAGGGACAAATATATAAATAAAAGTTATGCGAGTAAGTGAAACAAAACATTAGAATTGCTGGCTCTCAAGGACAGCTGCCGGAACACACCGTTAGGTGCTTGGCGACAGATTTTCAACTTGAGGGTGGTAGCTAGCCAGGCGGGCATTCGCAAAGTGCCCTACCACCATGCTGTAACGACTGCCATCCTAAGACAACAACCGGGACCGACGGCTTAACGTGCCCTCCGAAGCACGGAAGCGCTCAGTAGTAATGTCACCAGCGGTCACCCATCCAACTCCTGACAGCGGCGGACGTTGCTTAACTTTGCTGATCGATTCAGAATGGCCAAGCAAACTTCGCTACGAGCGCTTCACATTATGAAAGGGCGCGAATTGAGGCTTTGAATTTGAATCTTCGCGGCATACTTAGATAACCTACGTAACATTATCAAACTTGAGGACTATATCAATATTAACTAAGATAAATTAAAATATGGAAAATAAATCCCACCCAGCATTAACGGTGTTCAAAAATGAATATTTGTGGGAGTTGGGAGGTACTTTTATAAATATATTGGAGTCAAAAATGACAAATGCTGCATTTATTAATGACGAATTATTTTATTACCGTTTTAATTCAATAAATAAAGAAAAAGAAGCTTGGAGCAAGCTTACAGTGCAAAGTATTAACTTTCTAGGTATCAGAATTTAGTGTTTATGGGAAACTTATAGAATTAGTTTCACAATTATTATATGTTTTATAGGCAACCCCCAATCAATTTAAAAAAGCATGAAACAACATTAAAACACGAGCTAGAGATACCAAAACAATAATTCAACACAGATTGGCAGCCCTCTCATGTTATATTGTTGGAAAGCAGCCCAGCGCTGGCATGATGACATTCTGCCTTTGGGAACCTGTAACGGTTTTTAACTCCGCGTCGTCATAATATGTTAATACTGTTCATCAATAACATCAAACTTATCTCCATTATCTATTTGCTCTAAATCCGGAGATACTTCGTCGCTATTATTCATTTAAGTAAAAATATTAAATACAATACATATCTCAGTTCCAACTACATAGCAAAGATGGTGGCGTTTCGGCGCCGCGCGCCGTTTGAATTCGACTGGTGTCACCGATCTGGTGACTAAGCCTGTCTCATTCTCCGCTGAGCATATGCTCGTGCTCCATTAGGGCGGACTCGACTGTGAATTAAAAACTGTTTGGAGATTGAGTCTAGACTCATATTTTGACATAAAAAAGTTTGAGTTTGAACTCGATCTCGTTTGTGAAAGTCAGCCTTAGTCTCAGTAATGCAAGAGTCACTTTAGCCGTGTGTGAATGAAAACTTTTTTCTCACTAACTCTTTTCTTCACGTAACCAGTTACTATGGAACACTTTTCCATGATTTGAAACCAGTACCTTAGAGCACCACCTTAGAGTACCTTAGTGTACCGTGGGGTGCCGGGTTAGAATTGCACCTCCCCATATCATCCCGTGGGTGTCGTAAGAGGCGACTAAGGGAAAAAATACTTGGGCAGCAGCACCTTCTAAAGAACTGCCAACTTACACTGCGAAACTGCCAAGCGTGGGGATTATGTCAAATACCCCCTTAATAAGGGAGGCTGTGTGGAAAATAAAGGCATATCAAACTTTATCTAAAATTGTGTGAGTTACAATCGGGACTAATTGATGTTTTGTGTAAGTAATAAAAACATAAGTTAAGGAGATTTTGCGAGGAAACCAAATACTTATATTATCATTTGCATATAATTCCAAGGCTTTCAAAATACTGCGAAACCTCGGAGTGGCTGAAAATCAGCGCCGCCTGAAATGTATGTTTCAGGTTGCACTCGTGGCAAAAACAATGTATTATCATTGACCTATATTGTGTTATAGTATTTTTTATTACCTGCGGTATGCCTTTATTAAACAAAATACTACAAACTATATACAACACTACAGCTACTACAATTAAAGCATTAAGTCAACATATAAGTCATAACAGACTAATAAGCAGTCCAAATGCTCCAGCCAAGTACCAATTGGCAGCGTGCCCAGCATGCTGGCAGCATTGCCCCATTGAATAGCAATGCTTATTCTTATATGTGTTAAAGTTATTTAATGTATAAGATAAAAAGGATTACAAATATTTAGAACATTACACGTTTATCAACCGATATCTTCTTATAATTTTATATGTAAAAAGGGTTGTATAGAAATAAATCAATTTGCAAATACACGCACTTAACAATCAAAGTATCATATCCCTTCTACAGCCCTTGAAGGGACCCAATTACCGGGCAAGTATCATAAACACCGGTTGTCGAACAAGATATACAGTGTCCTTTTTGTACGAGCCCTTTCCAAAGTAAATATGTATCTATGTAAATAAATTCAATAACTTTGGCCTGAACACGATACCGTTGCTAGTGGGGATAATTCAATTTATGCCTGGATGTGAATGTGGTAGGGTTGTCCAGGGAATACGGATTACGGACTCAGTTCCGGATAAGTTAGGATATATCTGAAATGTTATGTGTTAACTAAGTAAAATTTATTGTGGATTGTTTAATGGATCTTCGATTTATGTGCGCTTAGTAGTTCTAGTGGTATTAATTTCAAGTTAGTTATAACCCTCACATATTCCAGGGGTCTCTTTAGACTGCTCTGTGGAGTCGCTACGATCAAAATCAAAATCATTTTATCCACTTAGGCGTCTACGACGCTTTTATGATGGTCAATTACAAATTTTACTATTGATATATTCAACATTCTACTGTCACTTTTAGCAAATAAGTGTTACAGAGCTGATGCGAGAAAAACAAACCTGAAACTCGGGTGCATACTTTTTAAACATCTTTTAACAATATAAGTAATTCAATATACTACTACTACTATTACTACTATAACAGCCGGATCGTCCACTGCTGAACACAGCCTCCCCTTGGAAGGTGGGCAGCAGCGCCTTCTGAGGAACTGATGTCATAAACTTCGATCCCTAAGACGCCTGCCAAGTGTGGTATTATGGCAACCCCTCCTTGACTAGGAAGGCTGTGTTCAGCAGTTAACAAACCGGCTGATACAGTACAGTACCAAATGCTATGGACATTTTCGTAAAGCGTCACATTTGCTGTATCTGTACAACATTCTTGTGAATAAATTATTTGAATTTGAATTTGAACCCGGATAAAGCTAGAAATTCATATAATAAAGTTCGAATACCCGATATCGAAACATACTATAACTCGTGACACAAACGAAATGCACTTTGAAATACACTATAACAAAACCATATGGGGAGATAAAATGTTGATACAACTGTCTATCCGAATTTGTCATATGATATCTGGATTCGAAGTAATCGATATTCCGGATTCGTACTGAGAGAGCTCCGCGACGGATCGGATCCCGACGGACCGGAACAACTCGCTGTAAACAAAAGCTACGGTACTATATAGCACCCTACATAAATAATGTATGCCTCCATTCTCCCAAAGAATATATCTTTTACACACAACTTTCCCGATATCGTCCGAATATTCAGAAAGCGATTTGCCAATTTCGGGTTTGTCAGAATTTCCTCACTTTCTATCAACTGACGTTTTGTTTTTCTAGAACTTTTTTTGTGTTTTGGAGCAGAGTAATGGAGATGCTGTATGGAAAAAGTTTGCTACGCGAATAATAAGTTGTTATTTTGGTAAGAATGACTCTTATTTTGGACTCAAGTTTTGGGTTGATGTCTTTCTGGTCTTATTTTTTATAAGAGCATAGCTGAATCCCTTTTAATATTAATTCGAATGTGCATTATATTTTCTGTTTAATTATTATTCTATAATATAAAAATTATATCACATGTTTTTTTGTTAGTTTGTTTTGTGGGATTGTGCCGGAACACCTAATGTTAGAATAGAATAGAAATATTTCACCATATAACTTTGGATGTTATACAAGGCAAGTCAAATTACATTATTAAGAACATTATAAATACATTTAACAACTACTTATGAACTATCCTGCTAGGAATTTGCATGTACATTAACTAATCGCCTTTAAATTATATAATACAAGTATTAAAATAGAGTGAAAGTAGTAGTAAAAGGTCGTAGTTAGTTCCAATCTTCCTTCGTCACCAATTTAAATATTGTACAAAATCGTCATTACAAAAAATGGATACAGTTAGGCGCGTCGTCATAAGTTCGTTCAAACAAAAATGGATTATACAGAAAAAAAGTATTTTATGTTACGTTGAAATTTAGTTAGATTTAGTTTTGTAATATATAAAGGCACTTTATTGCACATAGTTATTTTTTTTTTATAAATGCCTTGCTTTTTCACTTTCACCAGTCTTATCTTGGGCTGATTAAGTTTTTCTTTATATTAATGTTTAGCGGTAACCTCTGCATGTAACAGATGTATTTGGTCACAAGTGACGAACTGCACTGCGCCCCTCACCTTTAAACATGCAGTTTTTAAGTCTCATATGTGCCTGTAATTTTACTGGTTCTCAAGGACTACTGCCGGAACACACTGTTAGGCGTTTGGCGACAGATTTTCAACATGCATTCGCATAATACTCTTCTTCTATGCGGGGCAGCTCAAGCTGGCGGCGGTGGGGAATTCGTTAATGATCGACCTACGGGACAGCAGTCCTTAGATATTACCGTTCGGCTATCATTGCTCACGACGAAGCGTCGATGAACATTCAGCTCATTACAGACACACATGCAGCTCATTTGGCGTATTTTTATATCTCAGTCGCTCGTTATGTCATCTATCAATGGAATATTAAATAGGCCGTATATCATCAAGTCAGGATCTGTAACGATGATAATAATAGAGTACATACAACAGTTTCCAGACTTCTCTTATATCGTAAAGATTTATGAAGATTCATACCCCCACAATATATCCAAAGCCTCCATAATACGCAGATAAAGCTAAGCCCCGCGTTTGAAAACGACCTCCCTTTGTACAGTAGTTAAGCAAATAAGCGCATATTTCATGCTCCAAACTGAAATTAAAAGCCAGAGGCGCCTAATCGACGCCGCCATACTTTACAAACATACCTACCCTCGGAGCTCCGAACGCATTTTATCGACACCCACAACCGCAAACTAATTTATGAGACATTTATCCACTTTATCTCACCGCTTGCGGGTTATTAATTGAATAATTTGGTCGCTATTGATTCGCAGATCCCATGCCCACACGTAACTTACCCCATTTTCATATTCATTTACACAGTTGAAATTCAATGTGGGTCGGCCTACGCCGTACAATGCCACAGTTAATAATAAATACAGTACCTAACCTGTAGACACAGCTTTGTAGAAGGGGAAATGTTTACACTGGTTTTGTACTATTTTGTTAGTCGTATTTAAGGCCGCTCTTTGTAAAAGGGTTAAAATATAGGTGAAATTAAAGCAAGTTTTTATTCTTTAGTTATTATTTGCCAAAAAATATAATAAATATAATATAATAATAATAAATGTAATGCTGCCAGCCTCTTGGTACCCTAACCGTTGACAGTGATCTGAGGTCTGTTTTCTACTTACGTCTGGTAGGAAACGAAGCTTACATTTTTTATCTATAATTTTCTTAGGTCGTAGATAGATATAGTTATATTTTATATTAATAAAATAAATATTAATTATTTTTGTGTTGGCTTTTCTTTTTAATTTGTTTTCGTACAAAAAGTACGATAACAAATTAAAATTAGATACTGAATCCAAAAACCCCACCCCACAGGGTTGTTATATTTATAATAAATTACATCATCATATTTAAAAAAAATACCTAAAGCATCCAGTTCTCATAGAATCAGTGCGTCAAGTTTATTGGCGTGATCCCAAGCCTAAAATATGGGTAGTTTTTTTCCTTATTTAAGAGTACCTAAACTGGCCAAATGCGAGCCGGGCAAGCGCAGTGAGGGTTCCGTACCACCTTATAGTACCTTTCACTAAAGTATTTTTTTTTTATTGCTGATAGGCCAGCTTGTGGCCACTATCTCACCTGATGATAGGTGATAATGTGGTCAAATGTATAGTTCCTACAATTACTACTAGCTCTCAAGGACAGCTCCCGTAATACTCGTAAAAATTGTTAGTATGTACGCGGCAAAAAAAAATAAGTATATTTTTTGAGATTTCTAGAAATTTACTATTTAACTTAATTTATGCTGTACTCTCATTGAAGGGAAATTATCGTAAAGGTTTTCTTGAATGAGTTGACGATTAGATATGTGTCACAAATGGTAATCTTCAATTACATTTCATGTTTTTCTATATTTTATAATAAAATCAACTTAAAGAAATAAGTGTGCAATTTTACCTTACCTTTATAAAATGCTTCCGCTTTTAACGCACAGTTTCCATAAATATTATAAATCCGTAAATAAGCTTTTATCAACGGTGTCGGCGAAACAACCCCATCTCACGTACAATTTGTTCTAACAAGAGTCACCCTTTAATTTATTAAACACAATTTACAATCTACAACAATATAATTAACCCGAGTTAATTCAAATCTTCAGTATACCCTTCCGTAATGTATACAAAACCCAAATGAAAGTCTGGAGCCGCCCCGCTGGTCACAGGTCCGACAAAAAAGGCCTTAATTTATCTTTGGGAAGAGCCCGAAGGGACAAAAAGAAAGGTACAATTTGGATAGCGTTTTTTCGGGTTCTATCTATATGTTAATGAGGTCGATCAAATGTATGTTAAAACCGGCGATATTATTGAGGTACGAATGCGTGGTAAATTGAAATAGCAGGGGTCACGCCAAATGTCAATTTGTGGGGAGGGAATGTGCCTCTTGGAGCTGAAGGTAGTTTATGTGATTAACATACACAAAGAAAAATATACCTGGCTGCATGGTATATTAAAATGGTGGTAGAACTGTAGCTGAAATCTTAGTGCTGTAATCGCAGTCGTTTGCAATTTAAATTTCTTTCAGAGCCACTTTTAATGTTTTAAAATAAATGAGGATAAGAACTTTTCCATATTCTCTTGTTAGATGACATAGAAGATCGGGAATAAATGAGTCATCCATTATGGATCGTATATTATTAGAAAGATTTTTTTTTGTTTTTGACTATCTTGATGGTGTGGGTAAAGAATTAAAGCGTTTTTCTGATAAACAATTGTGCAATACTTATCTGGAGTCCTATATCTAGAAAACGTGGGTGTTTAGACACATCTGTCTACTCCTTCTGGGAATACAGACGTGACGATAAGTTAATATTTATTTCCATAGAACCTGAAATATACAGGGTCATTGGTAAAATCCTAACAACCTCTTAGGGTTGACTTCTGCTAGACCTAACAAACATTTTGAGATGATATTTTTTTGTTGTGTAAATTTTTTTATATATTTTTTGCTTTATATATTTTTTTGTGGTTTTGACGGTATAAGTATGACGACTGCTGACGTCGCTGTTCTTAGCAGACAGCTCAGGAAAGAGTCATATTTAGAAAGATGGTCGCCGACATCCGTTAGGATATGGCACAAGAAGAAGAAGAAGTACGAGGACCACCTGATGTAAAAAGTCTCTTGTCTGTAATGTATTATTTCTGTAATGTATATCTTTATTGCTCGATGTAAATATTCAAGACTCTATTCAAAGGGAGCACGGCGCGGTCCAGTGTTGCCGCGGCGGGCGCTCTTGGCTCGGAGTAGGCATTAAAACACAAAAAACATATTTAAATAAAAACTTTTTTCAAAACCAAAAAAATAATATTTCAAAATGTTTGTTAGGACTAACAGAAGTCAACCCTAAGAGCATATTAGCATTTTACAAAATGACCCTGTATATTCAAACTCTACGATATTATATAATGCAGATATTTTCTTTCTTGATCGACTAACAATTATACCTGATCACGTAAAACGCGAGATTCGGAGATTTTTTTTACAACATCTAATACACTTTTAAATACTTATTGAATTTATCACAATTTATACTGATAAACGTATTGTTTTGAATTTGTGAGGGATTCAGAGATAGAGAATAATGTTTATTGGCGTCCATAAATAACAAATCAAGTTAGCAATAGATACTCGTACTAACTTGAACTATTATGTATTATTTTTAACACGGATAAACTTGATCTTGATGGTGAAATATCCGAGCTACAGGCGAGAGAAAACTGTTTGAATTTGGAAAGCCTTGCCTCAGACTTACGTGAGTATTTAAGTACCATATGCCTGAATTTAACCAGCCCATTATTTGGTATGTTCTTCAGAAAAAAAACATAAAATAATGAATAGATTGAGGCGTTACTTCGGCGGAAACCCATATTTAATAATAACAAATATTTTAAGAAAACATCAAATTAGTATTTACACGATCGAGATCGTTCGCTTGTAGAGTCCTCCTGAGGATGCTTCGTGTAGAAACAAAACGCGTCGAAAATTCTTCCGGCTTGGCTGTGTTGCGTTTGTGGTACATATTGATTTAGTATTTTTTTTTTTTTTTTTAAGTGTTTTTGACGGAATCAGCACAAGGATGACCTGATGTTAAAAGTTCTCTCGATCACAGATGCATTTCATCACAATTCACGAATTGCACTGGGCCTTTCGCCTTGAGACTAGTATTGTTCAAATCCGCTATACAGCACCAACGCGCTAGAGACTATAAACTATATTCGAATAGCGCGCTTTATTATACGCTATCGTTATAACGAAACAAGGCGCTCGCGCTAGATGCATATGCTAGGTGTCGTCACAATAGCGTCAGGCGCAACAGTATAACGCGGATATGCGCAAAGCGTGTTAACGCGACCGAAAGCGCGCGATGACTGAAGCTTGGCGCTATGCCGCTATCCGCTATACTGTTATAGTGACAGTATAGCGGATAGCGGCATAGCGCCAAGCATCAGTCATCGCGCGGTTTCGGTCGCGTTAACACGCTTTGCGCATATCCGCGTTATAGGCCTACCCAGCCACGTTAGTGGACGCTTGATGCTAAACGTTATATTAATAGCGCGAAGAGAATAATATACAAAGCGCGCTGTATGCGCTACAAGGCAATAACACGCTTTGCTATGGCGCTAGATGCTATATTATCCACCACTACTTGAGACATAGTTGTTAAGTCTCATGTGCCTTTAATTTCACTGGCTCTCAATGACTGCTGCCGGAACACACCGTTAAGTGCTTGGCGACAGATTACCTACTTTAGGGTAGTCACTAGCCAGGTGGGCATTCGCAAAACGCCCTTCCACCATGTGGTGAAGATCAAGCCCGCGGCGGAACTCGAACCATGGTCGTGAGTTTAGAAAGAGTAGATAGTTCTATCCAACGTGAGAGCGAGAGAAAAAATACAAAACTAGTTTTGAACATTTCCCAACACCGAGATTTTCACGCGAAGTTAAATAGTCTCAAAAAGTTACCCGTTTAAACATTGTAACAAAGTATTTAAAACTAACAGGTTGTAGTTTCTAAGTTACTTAGTTACAGTTTCAAGCCGGAAAAGCGGCTGGTTCTAAGCTGATAGCTTCGAGAAGGTTCTTTACTTTAGTATCAGCAGTGCCACTATTATTATAGTCAGAGAAAGAATAGAAACAATTTCTAAATACGTATTCATTAGAAAAGTTGACAAATTAGTTGTAATTTATTGTAACCATGATTTAGGGTGGAATTAACTAAATTTAAAAATACTGGATATATATATATATATATTCAAAAAATAATTTATATAATATTTAGGTAAGTTTAGGACTTAACACGAATAAAGTATTATATATGTCAGTCAAAATTCCCTAATATCCGTAAATATTGACGAAGCACTATATATTCGTATCATTTTGAAAAAAGTACAGTTAAAAAAGTTTGTATATTTATTTATCATCAAATGCATACTGTGCCTGATGATACCCAAAGCGTACAGTAGGCCAACCTTAAATAAACTTATCTCCATATATATATCTATACTTATATAGCATATCATTGAGCAGATTAAGGCCCTGTGCGGTGGGAGCGTGCGTACCGTGCCCATTGTTAGCGCACACCCGCCGGTGCGGCAAATGGGTGGCGCTTGCAGCACGCACGCGACTCGTGCTTATTTATATTTAAAAAAATATATTATAAATAATACAATTATAATATATTATTATTATAAATAAGATTATTATATATAATATTAATTATCATAATATTATATTATTTGAAGGGATGAGGAACGTATTAGATTACTGGAGACCACAACAACGCACCAGCCGAGTGACTGCAGCGAGTGTGCCGTGGTAACGGTTGGTGATGCCTCAGAAGATTTTTTCTTTCAAATTCGTTCAAATGTCTATAACCACAGGTCAAAGGCCAATGACCCCGTAACGCCACGTGGTCGTAACCCAGTCTGCTAATCTTTCTAAGTATTTCCCCTTAGCGTCTCGTAAAGTACACATTGACCTCCGATTCTCCCTGAGGCTGAATGAGACCCCTGACCCCTACATTGCTTTTACTATATGGATATTTAACGTAGAAGGGTAACAATATAATATGAGTTCAGTGTTTGAAAAAGCAATTCTATTGGTCCGACAAAGTCCAATAGTCTGGTTGATCACTGCGTTGTCTCCTTCAATGATGAAAAATATTAAATCAGATCAAGAATAAAAAAGAAATTGCATCTCTTCGAACATCTCAGTGGCCAATGGTATTACGGCGACCGGTGCGTATTACAAGGTGACTTGGGTATAGTTCCAGCCCGAGGAGAAAAAGTAAGTTCTAAAGAAAATTTTACATTGAATATAAATTATGCCCTAACATATACTAAGTATTCGATACGGGTGAGATATGATACTAAAGACTGACTAATACTTTGATGCTGAATTTTTTTTAAATATGTGTATTTAGGAACCAAATCATAATTTCCAAAAAGTGCGTGGCGTAATAATAAACACCTGCAATAAAAGTGGACTCTTGGACATTTTCGTGGAGAACTGGGGGCCTACTTTCCCTTCTTATAGTAGTAATAACTCAATCTTACTGCTACATTGCATACCTCCCTCCAGCAAGCTAACAATAAGTAATGGAAACGCTCAGTGTTTTATGACGTCACAACAAACGGGGCACTCTTTTCGCGTACCCTGATGTGACATTTGATACGAAGTATTACTGTTCCAATGTCAAATCCGTCATATTTATCCATCGTAAAAAAGCTAGCTGCGGAATTAAACATGGCGTTAACTTTAGTACAATAAAAATAGTTTAAATTAATGTGTAAAGTAGGTAAGCGTATTTTTTGTGATTCTGGAGACGGACTAAAAGGCTACTAAAGACAAGAATGTGCTGAATGAGCATCATTTTACCACTCACATCGCACATTGGGTATGGTATTTCTGTACACTGGGTGCACCAAAGGGACCCTTACCTTTTAATGAACCTGTGGCGTCAGCTCATGTAGGTACATGGCAACACGCCTCATCCGTCTGTGGACTGACGTATGTTTTTAATCTATGGAACTTACCAATTCGCGCTAATTGCAAAAACTTGACTGGAGATCCAATATAAACTTATTACAATTTTATTGCGCTGTTCTACTGTAAAATTACTGAGTAATGAATATATTCAATTTTCATCTCAATGTGTCAACCTGTGTTCTTATAAACTGTGTCGTCTTAGGTGAATAACCTTTGACCCTCGTACCAGAGGCACCAACGAACGCATCTCTCCTCTAAAAACCCACTAACTTAAACGTTACACATTTCCAAAGAGGTTGCTTTCAGACATACAGCCGGCCATAAAACCGAAGCCAAAAGTTTGTTCTGTATGTTGTTATAGCAAAAGCATATTCTTGTGTTGTCCTTTGTGTAACAGAATACACAATTCTAATTGTATCTACGAACACTAATGCGTAGGGTAGGGAGAAGATAAATAAATAGAAAATATGATCATTTATTTGACCCTTAATTAAGAACTTCAAAGATAATCTCTTATAATATTGATTCGCACATTCGGTTAGTAGGTCTCTTCAGTAAGTCTTGTCTTGCTGGGTACGACAGTCAGTTATCTTACTACTATCCCAATACTTACCCAAAGAAAAAACAGTAGTGTGCAATCAAATACCTACTGCGTTTACGCATGAAGGGCGAACGAAATAAAACTAACTTCTCGTATTGAAGAGCTAAAAAGCTGTCACTGCAACTGTAAGATCAGCCGAGCGCATATTTTTGTCGCATTCAAATAGTATAAAAATGCATCGCCCAATGTGATACAAAAACATTATTGGAATCGGAAACAGCAGGAAAATGTACGTGGAAATAAAACGTCTCAAGGGTGCCATTCTGCCGCATCGACAATTTTATATCGCTTTTCTAGATGCAGCGGCGGTGATTAGTGTAACCTGGTAACACAAATCTACCTAGCTTCTAGGGAGAACTCCTTTTTATTTATAACTGAGTTTGACCGAAAATCATATTCTATAACGGTCTTCTCATAAAATCCTGAAGTGAAAATATTGAATCCTTATAATTATACAAATTAAATCCTAGTGCTCTTACAGTAGAATACTTATATACTATATCTGTATATAGGTACTCTTCTGTAAGAGCACTACTTTGCGTTTAATAATCGATCATGCTAATTTTTATGTAGGCGACTGCTCGAAATAATCCAATCCCGTGTCAAGCAAATCTAACCATAAGTAAGTCATTATATCTCTATGGACTAAGCTGGGCTATAATATGTAGTGTACTGAATTTTATTGTAACTCGCTGGTCAATAATGAGATTTGAAATTGGACCCTTTTGTTTGAAAAATTTCACCGCTGAAATCTAACCAAGGAGATTTATATTAAAATCTATTGGTATACGGTCTCAAATGTAGAACCAAGAATGTTTTATGCTAAAAATAGTGCAACCTTACCTCCTTTTGTTTGTTTTAACAAGAATGGAACACAAAAAATAAGTAAAAACCGCGATTGTAGATACTCGTAATTTAAAATAAGTAAGTATTGTAGAAACCAAGGATTTGGTACAAGTATGTACCATAATAAAACGTCTTTGATAAAAATACTGTAACTATTACCTAAATTTTGACGTTCGTGATCACGGTCATATCCAAACGTACTGTTTTATTTACCTATTTCATAATTGGCTTCAGCTCGATCATGCATTGTGTAAAGTACCGCGATGTAGTCTAAGGGGTATGTATAAACCAATAAAATAATTTAATATATATATTATATAGTAATATTATATTGTAAACACATTCTCGAAAATGTCACATACAATTAAGATCATTTATTTAGGTACTACGTCATGGGTTATACAAAGATCAAACAAATCATATTATGAGGATAATACGCCATGAAAGTTTTGAGATGCTGGGTACGAATACGCGGGAAGTGTTCCTACTATATTTTTAGTTATGAGAAAGCTACTAACCAAGTTTTTAGTATTGAGTATAATATTGCTCTTGCTCTTTCACTAGTATGCTTGTATATAATTCTTTTAATATCTTTTAGCACCTACGTAATAGCTTTTGTTAAGGCTCCTGTTCCTTCCCAAGACATTTCTTGTAATAATTAGTAATTTAATAATAATATTATTTTTTTAATTCTAGTAATTTTAGCATTATCTTTAATAGTTATAGAAACTATTGTGGAAGGAAAATATAAAGATTATTATTATGAATATAAAGATGATTATTACTGCTCGGTCCCCAAGACACAGCCATCTGCGGGCTGGTGCAAAAATCAAACAAAAGATTGCAAGAATGAATATGAAGTAACGTACAGAATGCAAATAACCTCTCACAGGACAGGGCTATTTCGCCGCTGCTGTCGACTTTTATACTGATAACTGGATGCACTCCTGGCCACCATCAGAGCTCACTGAATGTTGCATACAAAAGACTGGGACTCGTAATAGGTAAATGTATATTTAAATTTATAAGTCCCGGCGTACACTTGAGTATTATGACGGAAAAATCCTCCAGTCTGGTTTTCTAACGATATTACATTCTAGGAGTATCGCGCTTAGATATCGCGGCAAGTACCTATGTCATAAAAACATGCAACTTGCTTTGATGTATTAGTTAACTTACAGATGCATAAGACAGAGAAGCATTTTTGCGCCTAATGAGCCGATAATTTTTTAAGGCTTTCCTACTAACCAGAGAGCTGTGGCTGACAGTAAACCAAAGACGAAACTATTATAAAATGTTTTTACGCCTTCGTAGCTTCGGCTTTGGGATTTTTTTTCATCAGCTGTTCCTCGCCGCGAGTAAACTAAAGCGCTGTGTACCCACAGCGCCAGAGCTGTCATAGAATTACTTCACTTCTAATAAGACATTTGAGTCTAATGCATAAATAATTGAAAAAATTGAATTGAATGCCTAACCTTAGTTATTTTAATGAAGAAGAAGAAGAAGCAAATTTTGAGAAATTTTATTAGTAGATATTAAAAACTTAACGGCATTTACTACTGCATTATGTAGGTATATATCGGTGTTTTAAGAGGTTCATCAATTTGTTCAAATTGTTAGTCATAATTTTAGGTGCCATGGACTCCATCGCGATTTGTATTAAAATAACAGTACCCAAGACCTCGATTAGGTGTAAGCTCACCTCACCAATAGATACCTATGTGCTCCTTCAGAGCAGCAGTACATTTGACGCTTATATAAACACTGCTGCAAATGGCTGCGAACTTTTTTGGGGCCGGTCCAGCTTGACTGACTTGGTATATATCTGCTGTATAAATTCCCAGCTTGTAATAAAATAGGCACTGTTCCAGGACCTCCTGTGAAGTCGTAAAAAGCGACTAGAGTAAAGCATGCACCTAAGAGCCACCGCTGAAGTCCATGTGTGCGGGGTATTACTGCACTTTGAGGAAAAGCAGTGATTATTACCATCTTTACGTACTCATTACCCAAAAAACAGTGGGTATTATAACCTACAAGAACATTCCTGAGGAGGTTTGGCGTTTAGGCCAGCTATGAAATTTAAACAATACTTAACCTAACTATCCATACTATATTTACTACTATAATGTTATAAATACGAAAGTAACTCTATTTGTCTGTCTGTCTGGCTTTCACGCCAAAACTACTGGACCGATTTGGATGAAATTTGGTATGTAAATAGTTTGAGACCCGAGAAAGGGCATAGGATAGTTTTTATTCAACTGCCCAAAAAGAAGTTATTATTTTTGCGCGATAACCAATATAGGCGTGGATGGGACCGCGGCTGGAAAGCTTGTATACAATATATGTCCTTGTTTTGTCCTGTGTGTTTCTAGCAAAAACACGTTCATAACAAATAATCGTTATAGTCCTTTGTGTTGTTAGAGAATCATCAACGGCCACAAAGTCCACCGTTGAACACAGTCCTTCCATATTAGGGTGGGGGAGACGGTTGCCATAATCCCCACGCTTGGGGTCTTGCATATATACCGCAGTGTTATATGGAAATCACATTTACAAACTATTGAGTAGAGCACAACATTTTTAGACCCGGTCGGGAATTGAACTAGTGTCCTCCGATTTCGCACTGGATGACTATTCCACTCGGACCGGAAACTTTGTGCTCCAATTGTATTACTTTAACAGTCACAGGATAGAGTGCGCGAATAATTCGTGTATAAGTGCGCGAATAAGTGTGATTTTCTTAGCACGTGGTAGTGCATATAATCATAATTAGAAATAATATGGCAGTTCATCAAAGGCACTGCTGCCCAGCTTCTGATAGTATTTTTCTCTTCATTACCTCTTACGACTTCCACAGGATGATATGCAGGGTGCAAAATTGTATATTTATTCTTTATTATCAGATTTATCACAATCAAATCCACAACCCTTCTGCGTAAGAAGAATTGCAATTTGCAACTGAACGTGCTGTCTTATTACATGCACGACGGCGCAAAGCACATTCTGCGTTGACGACATTATCTCTCTGATACCGGCGCGGGCTGACATACACTTAGTGCCTATCTTACTACCCCTACAGCTACAATTATAACATTATTTAATGATATGGTCGGTCAAAAACCATAATATACTGTATGATAACTGATTAGACAGGCAGATTTCAAGAAGACATTGTCGAGAGTACTTACTATATTCTCTATCTTTCTTTCTTGCCTTGTAAAGCCTTGTACGTAATCTGTAAGTTACATTGATCTATTTGAATAAGTAAATACATTCTAGCTCGGCACCCCACGGGGCACGGGGGTTCTTAGAGAATACATATTCTTAATTAATACATATATTAATTTGACCAAATTAATCCAAGTCCCTTCTGCATTTTTGGTGGTAAGTAAGTAAGGCAACAAAATAACACAGAAACAAAATGTATACCTTTTTATTTCCTATAACTACTTAACGCATATGCTCCTGCACACATTGTAGTCTTTAATCAAATGAATCCAATCCCCTACACATGTCGCACCACCTGATGGAACAGACACCGTGTCGCATGAATTCTGAATGAGATAATACAAGGTAGGCCCTCCACGGCGCACATACGCCTGTCTAAATGTTAATGCGCGGACCATCTATGCAAATACCATATTCCAGGTAATGTATGCGACCAATAACAAGGGTCTCGATAGTGGGATGGGACACATACCTGTCAGCTGCTTGATCGGCGGTTCCATGAAATTGCTGCTACGATATTCACAGGCGTTATTTTTGTCGCTGTTGCAATTAACGTATTTGTCAAGTAAATCTTGAAAGATTACCTCCTCACATAAATATCGGTCGTAGAATGTCGTAAGACAGAAAACTAAGGCAGAAAATGCACCAAATAAGCATGCCACTACTCACGAAGTATTGCTCTATATTAGGCGCACGCAAGTCAGCGGGTGCATGCAGGTCTTGCAGCAAGAGCATTCCGAATTAGGGCATGCCCTGAAATTTAATAAAAGGCGGCCAAAACTTTACCTAGGTATTTAAGTACAGTATATTTTTACGAATTGTGTGGTTATAGAAAACATATATTCAAATTTACAATAGAAAAATAGCTATTCATACAAATTTATGATAAATTTTTATTTTTTAATGTTCATTTGAAAAACCAAGTAAGCACTTGTTCCAGGTATTTTTCCAACCGGACATTGATGGTGAATTTATATAGATAGGTCAGGCAAGCTTTTGCCCTTGCCAGTGGTACAAGCCGTACAAGGTCAAGGGCCACAAGTATTCGGAAAGCGACTGTTTTACCCACAGAGGTATAAAATACTATTCTTTTCTGTGGTTTTACCCACCCTTTTTTGCGAAGTGGAGGTATTTCAAATTTAAATACATGTTTTCATATGACTACTTAAACTTGACATTTTGGGATACTTTTTGATACCTCTATAGAGGTATCAAAAATTATCCCATTACTACATACGTATTAGATTTATTACTAGATATCTCTATAGAGATTGACATTTTGGGACAAAAATATTTTCATATTTTTGTTTGCCGAGTCGCTACATACCTTCTCGACTTCTGTAGTACAGAAAGTTCTTCATAATAGCCCCTATTTGAACCACAACTAATAATCATAATATAGTGACACACGCTTGTTTATGATTCCGTAATCTAGTCCGATAGCGCTAGGCTATTTTGGGGTCATAAGTTAAGAAAAATCTAAAGTTGCTAATTTCTTGCATGTGGATACAGTCGTATCTATAAAGCTTATTATTGCGTTTTGTGCCACATCTGTCACTTGCAATTTCAGCAATTCAATGATTTGTGGCTAATTTGTTTGATTCAAATCAAAACTTCGAAAATTATTTTAAAGTTTAAAAATATAATGGCATCGTATCTAAGATAGCCTACGTAGTGTGCAAACCCAGTTTGTGTCATTTTCATCCAGTGCAAACAGACAAACTGACAGTATGTTAGAACAATGTCAAAAAAAACTACAATTGATATGGTTAGTATTAACCGCATCGGATCACCTAAATATGGCCAATAAATAGTTTTGTGCCGTTTTAGACCATGGAATTTTTAGATTTTTAAAAGATTTGGTTTTTTATGCTACCAACGCTTCAAAAAAAAATATTATAATCATTAGAGTTCACATATTTAATATTGTGCATGCATGGAAAATAGACACTGTAAATTTGTGTCATTTCCATGCATGCGGCTCAAGCGGGCGGATACGAAGCGGCGCGCGGCGACGTGGCGGTGCGTTCTGTAGGTACGATTACGGTAGGTACGAATAATATTCCATGGATATAAACGAAACAAATTCAGAATAGTGTTTCTTTAATCTATGATAATATTTAAGACGTAAAATCTAATAACTTGTATTTTATTTTGTGGCTTTTATGGGGTGTTCTAGAATAAATATAATATATATATATATATATTCTAATGCCATGGATGAATTCGACACAAAACGTTATGTACAACGGATACCAGTGACCTGAAACTAGTAACATCCATTTGACCTATTATAATATTCTTTTAAAACCGTTTAGGCACTATAGTAGATACTGGTTAAATATCAGTATTTCCATGGAGAGAAATGATACAAAATACATATGTACATTTAATACTACTTTATTATTATCATGAAAGACAAATTTTCAACTTGAATTTTATTTTCGTCGGATAATGTTCGCTAAGACAAATACCTAAATTTCTACCTGCATATAGCATGCACCACTGCAAGCACAAACTACTGTATATAGGTTTGGCAAATGGTCAGGAAACTATATCCAAAACATAAACAACTTTAATATTTTTGAAACCTAAAAACCTAGCGCTAACTAATCAGGGGGCAAAACAGAGCCCTGGTCTGTCGTCTGAGCTCGTTAACTGAATATAGATGACAAAGCACTCTTAGTGTAGCTAGCTCAGTCGATCTTAATCGATCATCTAAGATAAGCAACGTCCGCTGATCATGATTTTTGATGGGTGACCGCTAGCATTACCACTGTGCGCTCCCGATTTACGGAGGGCGCGTTAAACCGTCAATTCCAATGGTTGCATTAGGATGGCAATTGTTATAACAAGGTGTTATTTTTGCGAATGCTGGACTGGCTAGCTACCACCCTCAAGTAGAACTCTGATTCTGGGTTAGCCTGAACATTTCGACCACATAATCACTTACCATTAGATGAGGCAGCATTAATGGTCCAAAACGTCAGACTTGTAATTACGATACTTTGTGTAGAATGTTATATTTTGTGTATTACCAAATTAAAAATTTACGAGGGTAAAAATGAAATCCCGCACATGACTTTATTTTTTCCTCTGGTACATTTGTAATTTTGTACTTATGTTATTATATAGCATATTCCCTCCTTAAAGGCCGGCAACGCATCCTCGAGACCTCTGGTGTTGCGGATGTTTGTGGGCGACGGTGATCACTTACCATCAGGTGAGCCGCCTGCTCGTTTGCCCTCCTATCCCATAAAAAAAAAAAAAAATATTCTAGTTAAATAATGAATGATTTGACTTGATCCTTATAACCACTCATCTTCCCTGTCTAGGCTGGCTCACTATTTATGGGAATAGATATATAGTCACACTAGCTCGTATTCACAAAATATTTCCATAGTATTAGACGTATAAAAATTATTCGCCTTTACCATAAAAAGTCTCAAGTACTATACACAAAGATACCTCTGTTATTACATATGGGAGATATAAAATTATACAAAAACTAATTTGTGTCATTTGTACTAGGGGGCGTCCATAAATTACGTGAGGTGTTTTTTTAAATTTCCTGTCCCTCCCTCCTCCGTTGGTGAGAAGTCGTGAGATTTTGTTCAATCCCCACCCCCGTCCCCCAATCTCACGTGAGATTTTTCAAAATGTGGGTTTCTTACGTAAACGCATTGGGTTGTTATTGTAGAAAGAAAAAAAACAATGTGCTTCGTGCTTTTATTTACGACTAGTTAAGACTAGTAATCAATATTGCTAGAGTTATAAATGTAATAAAAATTTAACAATAGAATACTTAAATCATGACTACTGTGATAAAAAGAAAAGAATATCTACTTTAATTCAATCCATGGAGAATTATGCGTAGTATAGTATATTTTGTTTTGTTTCATCAGAACAAAAATTTCGTGATATTTGTCGAGACCCTCCCTCTCCCTAACGTGAGATTATATGAGATTTGACTCGACCCCCTCCCCCCCAAAATCATCTCACGTAATTTATGGACGCCCCCCTACAAGTTGAACTCCTCGGTAGTACAACAGATCTGGAGCGGATAATAAATGACATTTGGTAAGGCCTCATTATCTACTGCTGTATCGCCCGGCATGGCTACACCCCATGTAGCACTGGTGCCACGACAAAGAAGATGCAAAATTATAAATATTATTAATTTTATTCAGAGGTAAAATGAAATTTGTATTTAACACTAAGGTAAAAATAAACTAATGTATTAAAATGTGTGAAAATATTATTAATTTTTAAATGAATTTATTATTAATTACCTATTTAAATGTGTGAAGTATCCTGTGATAATTGATATTTATAATAATACTTTAAAACTATTTGGTGTAACACATTGAAATAAGGAAAAATAAACCAAATTACCTACACATAATAAGAGCGCTGCCAGAAACTAAGGTTTGCCTTAGAAACAATAACTACAGAAATCTTAAGTTTCTTCGAATAAACAAAAATACATCTTTCAAATTCAAATTCAAAATAATTTATTCAATTTAGGCGTCTACGACGCTCTTATGAAGGTCAGTAACAAATTTTAATATTGAAATATTCTACATTTCAAATCATCTTATATAACTACAATATACGATATTATAAGTACTTGAAGGAGAGTAGTTGAGGATATAATATGTTAACATTAGGCCCCGAAGAGGCATCGCCAATAATCATAGGCCTGAAGATAATCTTGGATAGATATTGAATAAAACAATCGTATATGACATAGACTTCCTTTTTATTACAAATATTAATTGCACATAAGAATGTTTCATACAAAAATATATTCTTAATTAAAAATATTCCCATTAAATTAAAACAAACTATAAAACTCGAGTAGAATTACGTCAAATTATGTATTTAGAAGACATTAATTCTATTTATTAACATTTCTTTTTATAGCTAATAATTTGTCTCATAATTACAAAATAAAATGGCAAATCAGATGTCAAGAATATTTTCTGCTCTTTACATAAACATACAATTGAAATTTTATACAAATCGATTTATATAAATAACTAATATTTATACTATAAATTATAAGAAGGTCAAACTGTACAATATTTAATTGACAAAAACATTAAGCCAAAAAGCATTTTATTGCAATTACATTAATAATTTTGAATATATATATTTATAAACAATTTGTTTAAACAATCTAGCTAATTATTCTATAATAATTATACAAAAATTTGTGATGGTTAAATGGTAACATTTCGTCTTTGACTTGGGTATTATTAAATAATGATCACCACTTTCTCGCAACAAACGGTATTACAAACATTTTTATCACAATATAATTTATTTATAACAATAATACAAACTTCAATATATTTCGGAATTGTACAATTTCACAATTTGATATAACAATGCTTGTGGTGTGACAGTTTTTGAAATACTAACAACTAAATTATATTTTAGAATGTCGCTTAAACCGTTTCGGTTTGAGATATTTCGAGATGATCAACGTTTTTCCTAGATAAACCTAAATTATAAAAAGCTACTTAAAACTAAAATTGTTATTATTATAGAATGTGGCATAAATATAAATTTGTGACCTCTGCATCGCTCGCTTTAAATATGATAATATGCAAGAACGTTTGGATATAGTACGATCAAAATTGTACAGTTATAAAATTCTATTGGTAACTTGTGGCCTACGAACTAAAATTACAAATAAAAACGATGAGAAATTGTTTGACGTTTGTGTGAATCATGATCGAGCGTATAACTTAAGTTTTATACCACTGTGCAACAATATTTGACAACATAGTTACGGTCAACATGTTTTTAGCACGCGACGTTGCCGAACGACACGCGTTTTGTTGTCGGCGTGTTTTGCCAAACAAAAGTTCCACGTCTTTGCTGCATCGAATTACGTTAAACGACATACTGCGCGACAATTGCTGCCCAGATAATATATGTTCTAGCTACACGTTTTTGTGTCGTGTTAATGCACATTGCGTCTGAATGCTTTCCTGTAAATATGAAAGGTCGTATTCGTCTATGTGTGCTTTCATGACACACTCACACACACCCAATAGACACATGTAAGCGCATTCGTGAAAGGCCATTGCTGTGATGTGAAATCCATAGTCAATAATAAGGCTTACGTAGTTTTTATTATAATGACATCAAATTTCATATATAGGATGATAAGAAATTAAACTAATTCCAGAAGGTAATGCGTCGAGTCTGTTCAAATAACACTTTCGCACGCGATTTGAAAGTGAATTAAGTGCGCGAAGGTATAAAACTCCGATTTCGGTTCGACTGAAAGCCAGCAGTTCAAAACCTACAGGACAATTATAAAGATTACGGAATAACAGCAATGATTTTCCAAGAATTATCTTGTTGAGTCAAAGACGGAAAAGATTTAATTTACTTCCTGTAAGATTTATTACACTAATAAACTGCATTAGAGTGATAAATTTTACTAAAGAGATTTATTTTACGATTATCAGAGCGTTAAGAATTCTCAAAAGAAAATTAATGGCTTTGACTATGGCTTAAATTAGTTTAAGATATTTTATATTTTCTTCAGGAGCCGAATTTGCTGATACATTTACAACAAAAAAACTGGAAAATATTTCAAGAGTAAATCTCAATTTGTCTAGTCTCAAAATCAGCTTTACTAGTATGATAAATTACAAAAATATACAATCTGGATAGACACTTTCAGAATTATTAATAAGACAATATTTTTCAAAGCGAACGAGCACTTTTTCAATGTATTAGCGCTGTATCTTTTTAATAAAACTTATCGGATTTATCTTACCTGTTTTATTTTTATCAGATTTAATGAATATTCAAATAAAATGAAAAACATGATGAGGTTAAAAATGCGATATTTTTATGTCCATAGTAGTATTCGTGTAGATAGGGTTAATTAGGATATACACTTCATATTGCTTGGCTACTGACTAAAGTAAAATTTATCTCCGTAAAAACTCTGTAAAAGATACAATACAAATAAATAAAGTTATTGCAATATATTATGCATCAGCAAAATCAGCGCAGACATTGCTAAACAAAAGCCACAGCGTATTCAATTACAGCAGGAAAACTGTTACTATTAATTTGGTCCATTGACAAACGCATCATAAAAACATAAAACACGTATAACTTTCAAGTAATGTTTCGTGCAAAAATGGCGTTAGAAGCTGAAAACGTTGTTTTATGCCTTAGAACAGTTCTACTGCAATATTTATATGCACTGTGGCATCACTAAAGGTCCCATTATCACAATATTAACGGCGGTGCGAGGCTCGAGACCTCTGCTGGGTCATTCCTAAAGCGTGCGAAATAAAGTGAGAGCTTATGTGGACTACCATCGGAAACATTATTATATTGTTTGACCTCAATAACTGCGACGTTTGTATTACATCAAACACAATAATTATAAAAAAAAAAAATAACTACCATATCATTATTAAGATTATTAATATTGTGTTATCAATATTAATTATCCCATTTCATTTATAAGTCCACTAGTCGTATAGTGATTACTATAATGTAAATTCAAACTTTCTTCTTTACTTCACAAGACAGAAACTGACTAATTGAACACTATCTAACGAATTGTAAGTGATGACGTCATCAAAGATTGGCAGGTAGATCTTTATTTAAAATTATTAAAAAAGTAAATAAATTTCACGTGAATAGGATTATAGCTGCTATATAATTAATTTATGTTTCCTGAAATCGGAAAAGGAAACCGAAAAAAAATCAATATAGTAGGTACGCACAGTTTCACTTCAAGAATGGCCCAGCGCTTCGAACATTTTGTTCAAACTTACAATTTATAACTAGCTAATAAACACGTATATAATACACTAATAAAAACAGGTTCACACGCTTCAACTACAGTTAGTCAACTGCGGTTCAATTTAGTTGGAGTTATCGGTACAATTTAGCCGAAAGTCTGTCAATTGAATTGTATATTGACAAAATGTAATATATACGCATTCGATTAAAATCGAGACCAACTAAAATCGACACATGTGAATCCGCATTCCGCTCTAGCCGTGGGTTTTTGTGAACCTTACTTCCTCTTACTTACCTCACATAATAATAATAACGTAACGCAATAAATCATAATGCATCTAGAATAGAATATAAAAGGATTCGACCCTGAGCATGAATAGGTTTATCTAAAATCATTAATTTTTGTATATTTAAATAGATTTTCATATTAATATACGTAATTTTTCTTCTATTACATGTCGAACTCAGATCAAACTAGAAAAAAATAAGTAGTTCATATAAATCACAATAACTATATCCTAATATAATATATTTTTGCTATTGGAAAACAAAGCAACCCAACGAAACGGATGTTTCGGTAAGCTAATTGATGTGATAAAAACTGATGAGAAAAACTCATCAAATAAATCAGTAACAATATTTTAATATAAAAAAAAAACATTTAATTTAATATAATTTTGTGACAGTTTTCGTGACTCTTGTTTAAAATTTGAGATTTAGTTTAAAAGCAAAAAAAATTACATACCTAATTATTAATTTTATTCAGATCTGTCAAAAAATTGTGACATTAATAACGCCATCTGTATTTAGTCATCGCATAACTACATGAATAAACAAAATGTACGTAAGGGTATGTTAATCTTAAGTTATTCACAAAGTTATAAAGCATTCATATTATGTCTTAAAAGAAAAAATAACTTTAATAGCGAATGTCGACATGTATCGGCAGCCCCAAAAGTTCAAAACCAGTTTGCCAAAGCAATAAAATGAGCTGTCTGCTGAATAAACCGTTAACAGGTATCTGCTTATATAAGGTACTTACATTGATAGTCAAGAAAATGATGGCATGACGAAGTTAGTACCTTTTGCGAGGGATTATCGATAGATTATGGAGATCGCAGCGATCACTTGAAGGAATCTGAAGTGACCATACCCCAGTTGACACAAACGTGCGCTAGACATGTTTCGGTTAAGGGGTGACCTCATTGCCATCTATCGGACAGCGTAGCAGACTCTGGACTCCTGAGTTCTTTTTTAAAATCCCAATAACTATCCCACCCGGGTTTGTTGCCACTCCACCAACAAAGCGGTCAAAGCACTTTATTCAAAAAGTTGTATAATTAGGTTAGTAGAAGAAGTATTGTAGAAAGTGCTTTGTTGATCTATTGCTCAGTCAATCTGCTCATAAACTTGTAAAGCTTACCACAAATAATATTACACTTCAAATCTGTCTATCATTATAAAATTAAATTGAGTGCAATTTTTTTATAAAATGTAATGATCGCGTTCATACTCTATGAATAACTTTTCTCTTTTCATTCACAAAACATTTTGAAAGAATCATCTAATGAATACACAAGTCTATCTAGCTTCACTATTGGAATATGTTAGAATGTTTAGTTTAAGGCCCCGTAAGACCTTAAGGCCTCATTGCAGCACTGATAACAACCCTTATATGCTATTTATTAATTTTGACTACTAGATAACTATGCAAGAAAACTAGTACAGCATCTTTGTGACGAAAATTCATAAATTTAAAATATTTTAGGACAATGTATCTATTAAAATTATATCACGGTATTCTGAACTACTGATTTGTGACTTTGAGCTTTTATTAGAGTTAAAACGACTACATACATAGATTAATTTCTAACAAATTAATATGTTTGTACCGACCATACCAAAATCTTTCTTGCATAGTCTTATAAACAGTTTGATAATTTTACTATATTAAGTAGTATTTATTTTTAAGTTATATCAATCAATGACACATCTTAGTGATTGCATCTCGTTTAACATATACGGTTATTCTCATTTGAATTGAGAATGAAAACGAGTTTTCGAACAATAATTCTAAGTATCACTAAAACATCGAGAAACATTATATGGTCCAATTTCAATAATTCATTCTTTCAACATTACATTGTCTAGGAAAATGTGATAGTAAATCACTTACAATCTTAAATACTACTAACGCAACTAGAATCTTTGTCACTTGGGCGAAATCAACACAAGAAATGATACAGAAAGTAAAATTTCACTATATTCATTTGCATTTTTAAATTTTACAATGATAATTTCAACAATTGTAAATTTGTCTATTTGTAACAAGACGTGCAGTTAATATTACCACTTCAAGTGTAGATTGAATAATTAATATTTGACGCATGGAACCAACTTAGTCTTCTTAACATACTCTAAAGAATCATAGACGTTCTTAAGAAAAGGTCTGGGGTTGTTTTGCATATTTTCTCTTCTCCACAAAGGAAAGGACAGTGTTCAAAAATCGATTTTTGCTGCGAGTCTAATAAAATGTGAGTCCCGAACAAAACTGCTTATTTTAAACCTGCAGAAATGCAGCTCTCTCTTTTTTTTTAATAAGTGAAGTGTCTATTTATTAATTTATAAATATGTAATGTTTGTAAATTATAATAAACGTATAGCTTGTCTTAAGCGTATTTCTTAACTGAAATGTTTTCTCACTGGCAGAGTTGAAAAGTTGTATGTTTCACAAGAGTGTATATTTAGGTCTTCATACCATTATATCCATCACTTCGCTGAGTAGTATAAATAAGATTTTATAATATAATCTGTATTTATAGACTACTTCGCTAGATTGGGATTTAAAGTCAGCAATCACAGCAAAGAACGACTACTTAAATAGATATACAAATTATAATGAGATCTATGAATTCAGAAAAAACATCAAATACTCGTAAAAGCCGGTAAAAACTGATAGCATCTCCATATTTCAATTACATTAGACACAATTTTTCTTAGACATTCAAGTGACAATTCTAATAACATTTTGTTCTAATACCAGTTTATAAAATTAGTTCGGAAATTTATATCGTTATTATACTGGTCAAGAAGAATAAGTTAGGTCCGCATTACTAAGCCGATCCTAGTCATGGACTCAAGACCAATATCAGCATGTAAGCACTCCAGAGCTGGGCCACAATCTCTAATTACAATGGTAATGAATATGGTATTCTTTTTGAAATTTTAAGTTCATAATGGGCATCGTTTACAAAGGAAAGTGTCAAAGTTATGCCCAAATTAAATTCATCTCCATTACCATTTTGTTAGACAATAATGCGCTTGACATCTTAGTACCATCGCTGATACAAAACAAATCAGTTTCGCAAATAATGCCGCTTTCAAGAATCAGCTTCATAGATCCATTTCAAAACGACTCTTCAGACCTGTTATTGGTCTATGCTTTCAGCTGATAGCGAGGTCTCAATTGGTTTATAAAATAGTTTAGCATCATAAGTGTATCTTGAGAGCATAAGTCAAACTTAGATCGGTTTATTAATACGGACTCTAGCCTGTGAAAAATTCTTTAAATGGTTTTTATTAAATATTTATAAATATGTGTAACAAGTGACAAAATCCTTTAAGTCTAAGTTGATCACGCCCAAATCATCCTAGTGACAAAATCACATTTGTTTACTATGTGTACTCACAGCAGGCGTTACGTGGCGTGTTCTAGAAGCGGTTCGTGTTCGTATTCGGTTCGCTGTTTGCTCGGGCACTCTGTTCGCGAAGTCAGCACCGCTACATCACCGTCGTCGGTGCATGCGAGCGGCGAGTAGATGAGCCCGCGCGGACGTTTAGGGTTCTCGCGAACTGTTCGCGATTTTCCGACCTGGTGAGAAAAAAAAGCGTATGTTATTATTTATGATTATAAAAGTTGCCACATTATTGCAATTGCTGTTTTTCTTTTACAGCAAATCGATTAGCCTTGGCGTAATCAAGAATCAACTTGGCTAAGATTAATGTTGTGATATTAGCATATATATATATATGTATGTTAGCATGTATAATAGACGAATGAAACAATAACGAGAGATCTTTGACATGGTAAATATTATATGGTACATTGTTCATTTACGCTAGAAACAGAAAAGGTCCTCAAAATTGATGCCTTCGGAACTCCTATTCTTACTAAACATACAGCAAATGTGTCGCGATTTATCCAACCTTTTGTAGCTCGTTTGACAGTTATGATGCATGCAGATAAGATGCATCTTCCGAGTGTTTAGTACGAGTACCCGTCAATGGCATCATATAAAAATCCATATTTTTTTAATACTTTACTCAGAACAGTACCTAAGGATGATAATCGGTATATAAATTGATAAAATCTAATTCAAAAATTTAACCCCCGACTTAAAAATTGAATTGATATTATTGTATCATTTAACTTTTAGATATAACTGTATCATTGTATTACTGTTTCATTTAATCTGTGAAATTTTGCAGCAGTGGACAATCTGACTGATGCAGTTATGCAAATAAAATACACTCTGCCACTTTTACTAACATACTCCGCGGTACTTTTTATCGACAAACTTTTAGGAACATGTTTTTTTAAACTAAAAAGCTAACCTTTAACCAATATATCACCTGGTAGTTGCTAAGTGATGACACAATCGCGATTATCAAGAATTACTGGCTCTCAAGGACAACTGACGGGTCGGAATACACCATCAGGTTTGGTTACTTCGCGATCGATTTTCTACTTCAGTGGTACAGGCGGCCATTCACAAAATGCCCTAACACCATGATATAACAATTGCCATCCTACAACAACCGGGACCAACGATTTAACTTGCCCTCTAAAGCACGTGGCGAATGAGCCATGCAGAGGTTAACGAAAAAGTAACTATGGCAGAATAAAATAAGTAATATTATTCAATCGATTTAATTATTCTTACCGTGCCTACTTCGTTAATTAAACATACAATAATTTAATAAATTATTCAAATTTACTGATTGCTTTGCAGTTTATATTCAAAAGATTAGTTTTGTTGATTTGAATTGTTCAAATTGAATTAAATACAGCTACGTCTGGAATTGCTGAAATCCCATTTCAATATTTGAGCAAACGCTATATAAAATTAACCCTCATTTGCTATGTTGAAATTAATATTTAATGTTGACTCGGTTTGATAAAGAAACGAATCAAAGATAGTGTTAATAATCATCACATGTAACTTCTCCACTAAAGACTGTCTGTAGTGTGCAAGTGACCTTTTGAAGCAATGATGGCCGAGCCCTAATAGCTATGGACTGCCGTGCCGCAGGTCCTTTGTTCGATACCCACGGCCAGCTTGAGCTTCACCGCATGGTGGAAGGGCCAGTAATTTTTTTTTATATTATTGTGACGGAACAAGCTTGAGGCTCATTTGATGTTAAGCGGCTACATCTGCCTATAACAGATGCAGTTCATCGTTCAAGTGACGAATTGTCACCTTCAGACTTACTTGTTAAGTCTCATGTGCCTGTAATTTCACTGGCTCTCAAGGACTGCTGCCGGAACACACCTTAAGGTGCTTGGCGACAGATTTTCAACTTGAGGGTGGTCGCTAGCCAGGCGGGAATTCGCAAAAAGCCCTTCCACCATGCGATGAAGCTCAAGCTCGCGGCGGGATTCGAACCTTGGACCTGCTGCGCGGCAGTCCATAGCCAAAGCCACTGAGCCATCACTGCTTCAAAAATTACCGGCACATGAGACTTAACAACTGTATGTCGCAGTATGACGGGCGCAATGCAAATGGTCACTTGTGATGAAATGCATCTGTTCCAGGCAGAGGTAAGCCTAGTTAACATCAGGTGGGCCTCGCGCTTGTTCCGTCATAATTACATATAAAAGTGAGATTTATTTATTAGCGACACCATCTTATTAAAACGGGTTACATTTACTATAACTGTGGTATGTAATTATTTTGAGACAAACAGCTCAATATTTCAAATGTGTCTATATAGACTTTCAGCACAAAATAAACATACCGTATTTCATGATTTCATACAAACAAAGATTATGGTCAGTTTTTCATTAAAAAAATGTAATGGTACTCTTACGATTATTTTGTAACGCTACTTCACGTTACCAAAGGCTGCTTTATAAGGCAAAAATCCACCCTCACGTAGAGTATCGCCCTCACCTATGAAACGGAGCACCTAAGTATCAGCTTGAGCCACTTGATGCGTTGCAGCTTAAAACTATCCTGGATTGTCAACCCTAAGCTTTCCGAATACCTAGACGGATTTTCGATCGCTAACATGTTTGGTCTCATTCAGTGGTCTTTTTGAAACCACTGGTAATCCACGGCAAGTAGGGTCTATGGATGAGATCCTGAGAGGTTCAATGGAAGACTAACTAGTGTCAATTAGGGTCTTTAAAATTATTGTGATATGTATACACTTAGCAGTCTTAGCAAGATTTTTTACAATATATGAAATTTACGCGGTGATGTGATTCCAATCTTCGAAACCCTCAACGCGCAGCAGCAGTGTTTAAGATGTTTTTATCTCAACGAGCTGTGTTTAAAAATGCAGATATTTATTATTAATTATTGTTATTTGATCAGAATTTATGTATAATATAAAACAAAATAATTTATTTACATAAAATATAAATGAGCAACTGGATTCTAAACAATGCTCAAAACGCATGGCATAGTTTCTAGGCATCCTTAGTCGACTGTGAATAAAGGAAGGTGGGCAGCAGCGCCTGCAATCTTACACGATTTCGCAGACACTGGTCAAATCATTGATTTGTCAAATTATATGCTCGTCAAATCTTTATTTGTCAAATTATAGACAAGACAAATCCTCGATTTGTCAAACCAGAAACTGATCCAAACCTAAATTTGTCAAATACTTGATTCGTCAAATTCTTAAATGTACTTATTCTTTATTCGTCAAGTGAGCTCTTTGTCAAGCACGCTTTGGGACAGTCAAGATGAAAATAAAATCAATTATGTGTATTATTTTATTGGATTAAAATAACAGTAAAACTGAAAGCTTTTCAATAACTCAAAACCTTACTTACACCTTCCTTAAAACCTAGTAAAAACATGTAGTTTTTATGAACTCAAAACTTCTTAATATGTTATTAAAAAGAAATATGGACCAACTTTATCCAATATATTTTTTTAAGCATTGTATAGTAATTTTTGGCCCTTTAATAGATTATTTATTAGTATTTCAACTTTAGCATTTCAAATCATGTCTTTATTTTACATTTTTTTTTATATTGCGTGCTCCGACCTGTAATTGTTTTACCAAACGATCATACCGCGAGTTTATAATTTACAAATTGAAATAAATATTTATTGTTTTCAATTTTGCTACTAAACCTTCCGATTTTATCCTAGGAAACCACTGTCAAATATAATAATTCCCGTGGCTTGCGAACAATTAAAAAAACATATTTTTTTCACGCACATCTGGAAAGAAAATCTTAACTGATTGTTTGTCAAAAGTGTTTAATCTCAACTGCGTTCATAATCACACACATATATATATATATATATATATATATATATTTATATAATCTCATTCGGTAATATTCTAATTATGAAATGAAATACTGACCTTCATTGGTATATTTTATATACATACTTTTTTGACAAAATTAAAAAAAAATAATTAAAGCATTATTCTCCTAACAAAACAATGCTTTAAAACAAATTTTTAATTATTAAAGTACAATGTGTCCCGACCAAGGTTTCAATTCATTTTAAGTTCACATTATCTGTGGTGAGCGCGCTGCGCGCGCAAAGCGCTGGTTTTTATATTGCATTTTATTTAATGTAGCTACCTATAGCCATGAGATTAAATAAAGTAGTGTATGCAACTGCATATAATTAGGTATTGAAACACTCGTGTAATCTTATTTTGATACTCGCCTGCGGCTCATTTCAAAAAACTACACTCATGTTTTAATACCCTCTAATAGACAGTTGCATAAATTACTATTTTATTTTTATCTGAAATATGTCTTCAAAATTTCAAATATTTTTTCATAAGTAATCTAGTTTTTAGCAGGTAATAGACAACAAAATACTCTAATTATGCTGTCCATTTTGTCATTCAATTTTGAAGAACCATTATTGAAATGGTAGGTATTAATTTAAATATTTCGTATTTGGAATAATATAAACAAATAAGAGGTTGCTTCACTAAAGGGTTAATCAAAGATAAAGCACTTTAGTGTTCGATCTCACAATGACAAGATAAATCACGTATTTGACGTGTAGAAGTCTTGACGAATAATTGAATTGATGAATCGCGATAATGACAAATTAAGCTTTTGACTTGCAAAGTATATGATTAATAAAGGATTTGACGAATTGCGAAATTGACAAATTAAGCTTTTGACTTTTACAGCATATGGCCAAACAAGGATTTGACCAGTGTCTGCGAAATCTCTTACACTGCAATCCCCAGGCCCCGTCTAATCCTGTCAAGCGTAATATAGAATGTGCGAGTTTTTTATCACATGTTTCTTAAATGTTGTATGGTCATGTGTGAGAGATCAAGAGAGAGATGCCATATCAGTTGACTGAGGACGGTAGGTGTAAAATTGAGTCAGATGAGGTATGGGTGCCTATTAACTATATCAGTTTTTTTGGCATTTCGTAATGTCGCATAATCATAATAATTTATTTGTCACTGTTATATTTTTGTGTACTGCTTTGTGAGGCACACATTTAAACTAACCTAATATTGTTAAATACTTTTTGGGTCGGCATAAATTATTATGTAATTTTCTTATCGTTACGTTCAATAGTAGTAAGTTGGATATATTTTCAAAATTAATAATTGGTAGTTATTTTTGTAAATACCTATCATGCATTTTCTTTTAACAATTTCTTTTTATTTAACTGCAGATTCATCTACATTTTTCACATATTTTGGTCCCAACTTTTTATCAGTAACTTTAATTACGACGGGTTTGCACTTGGGCCCCCCAAAGTCGCTGACATGTTTATGGAACCCATAAATGTAGTATTTTGACTCAGCGCAAACTATATTTCATATAACATTGTTATAAAAGTTATTGTTAATTAAGCAAATATGTTAATATATCGTTATGCATTCATAATAGCTATATGGTTGCCAATTTCAGGCCTAACCGTTGTGTTAATAGCTGTGTTTGGTAAAAGTTTTATGTCTAAGCATTTATAATGATTAATATGATGGATTTTGGTGTTTAGCATAAGCAATGGGATACCACAGTAAATTAGGAATAAAATTTTTATGCAGGCCAATATGAATCCGTCAGATGGTATCTTGTCAGTTACGTGATAGGTCAGTTAGCTGATAAGGTTTAATTCAGTGGTATATCACCTATCTAGGATGCTGCTATAGCATTAAGTGGGCTTACGTTAAGAAATATGGCTTGCTATAGCCAAGAATAGCACAGCCTAAAGGAAGTTGGGAATACCTAAGGGAAATGACCTATTTTTCTAAATTTGCGGAGATTCGACAATGTGGTAATGCTAATCGCAGGGCAAAAGTCAGCTTTATCATGCAATAATATCGATTGTTGAACGCGCGGAAGCCTTTTTATAGAAGCTTCAGTTGGGCCAAGTAAAAGGTATTAAATTTTGGCTGGAACAAGAAACTCACGTGGTTATTGCCTTAGCTGTCGCGCCTTTTGAAATTGCTGCAACGTTGCTGGAACTAGGTAGAACTGTGCATGCACCTTTTAATTTACCCTGAAATTTACCACTTTTAGAAACTCCCCTTTCCAATATATCAAAACAAAGCAATGTTGCTGGATGGTTTAAACGTTCTCTACTTATGATCCGGGATACAATAAGTACTACGGCTCACAAAGAGTATGTCCTAGCATTAAATAATACACTCACATATATAAGGGGAAACAGCAAGATGATGGGTAGCGTGACTGTTTTGTTTGCAGGAGACTTGCAGCAAACTTTACCGTCTAGCAAAAGAAACTCGAGCTAGTGCAATAAAGGCCTGTTTAATCATATATGTCTTGTGGCCGTCAATGGGAATATACTAGTAAAATGGAAATACAACAATTGCAATCAGCGGCGCAATGTTGCCAGCATGCTGGGAATGCTGGCAACTGGTAGTAGGCTGGATCATTTGGACTGCCTGTGAATCTGCGATGACTTATAGGTTGTCTAAATGCTTATTTTGTAGTAGCTGTAGTAATGGATATAATTCTTAGTATTTTGTAAGGCATACCGCCGGTACTAAAACATGGAAATACATGTGAGCGGCGATAATTTGCCGAGCGACAGTAAGATATTCTCATAGAAATAAGGAAATGGTGATTATCCCTCGATTTATGATAACATTACTATTCCGTATGAGTTAGAGTAGTTTCCGGTCAGGAGCTGACACCAAATTTATCCAGACATAACGCATTACATGATCACCCAATGGATTTGCTTTATAAACGAGCGAGTTTGCTCCAAAATTACCAAGCGGGTTAATAAATAATGCGATGTGTCGCTGAAGACTTTAGACGGTGAAGAAAGTGACTCAGGATGACACAGTTGACGCACGGTAAGCAATGAAGACGACGCCGTTATTTTTTAAATGAAATTCTCGTGTGTTTCATAAATATTTTTTATTTAAATATAATAAATTAACCGGCGAGGTCGCACACGCAGCTGTGCACTTGGCCTGATGATGAGCATATGAAATGCTCGAAACCGGGTCGAGGTACCCCAACGTGAGTGTTTTCGTTGGTAAATTTATAATATTTAAATAGGTATGATGCCGTTCACTATCAAGTGAAGTTTTTATTAGTTTATTGTTAACCGTGGTAAGGTATTGATTTTATACTCCAGTTGAACACTATACATTTTACCACAAAAAATAAATATAAAGCCACATAGATTTCATACAATAATACACATATTTCACAGAGATTTTACTTTCTTTTCGGTCCGCCTTAGAGGATACTGTCTTTATTTTCTAAATACAGGGTTATTGGTAAAATGTTGACAACCTCTTGGGGTTGACTTCTGCTAGTCCTAACAAACATTAAAAGATATTTTTTTGTTTAAAAAAAAAGTTTTTTTTTTGTGTTTTTGACGGCATAAGTTCGAGGACAACCTGATGTTAAAAGTCTCATACGTCTGTAATGTATTTCATATTTTTTATTACTTAGCTCGATGTAAATATTCAAAAATCTATTCAAAGAGAGCGTGGCGCGGTCCAGTGTTGCCGCCGAGAGCGCTCTTGGCTCGGAGTATAAAAAAATGATTTTTTTTTTCAAAACATAAAAAAATGTTTGTTAAGACTAGCAGAAGTCAACTCTAAGAGGTTATTAGCATTTAACCAATAAACCTGTATATCATTCGACGCAGTTCTGAAAGTAATAATTCTTTATATTTTGAACCGCGTGGGTTTACAATTAATAAACAAATAATTTACTATGTCATTACATTCTTTGCAGCTTACACACTTATACGCCAAACTCTACTAAGAACGAGTTCACCTCATCACACGAAAGTAGAACTAGATAATCATAAAATTTAAAATTACTCAAATACCATTAACTTATCCAAACACAGTATTGGATTACATCAAGTATCCATTGAATTAACTAAAATAAACATCAGCGCTATATGACCGCGCACGAATTCAGATTAGTTCGATAATGAGGCCGCCGGCTAATCCGCGATTAAAATGATTGAACGCGCCACATTTAATTCCGTAAATAGTTACATACGTAGGAAAAGGGTTATTTTAAGCGTATCATTTTGTTGATGGTTTGGCTATGACCAATTGTTGAGCTACTTAGCTAGTAAGCATAACACGCATCTTACTGTACTGCAGCAGCCGGATCGTCCACTGCTGAACACAGCCTCCCCTTCTAAGGGGGTATTTGCCATAATCCCCACACTTGGCAGGCGTCTTGGGGACCGCAGTGTAAGTTGGCAGTTCTTTAGAAGGCGCTGCTGCCCACCTTCCAGTATTTTTTCCTTAGTCGCCTCTTACGAAACCCCCGGGATGTTATGGGGAGGTGCAATTCTGACCCGGCACCCCATGTGTGTGTACCCCACACAACATGCATTTAAATTCTGACAATTATCTATGAATGGATATAATTGCAATCATTATCTTTAATGCGTATGAATTTATGTCGTGTATTTGTCTGAGCCTAAGATATCCAGCGAACATTAGGTGACGCCATTTCTCGCGTTTGTTTCGGTGTAAACTGTTTCAACTTTTCTACCTAACTAAGGACCAATTTAACCAGACTAGGGAATAACGATACGAAGATAATTTTATAACCAACAAAATATGATAGACAGTTGTCACCACAGATGTCCAATAATGGTGCAGTATTTTAAATTTGACACGATTTTCACGTTCATGAAATTCTACATTAGGCCTACAATGCCTTAGCCAAATATTGATCGATCTAGATTTGCTCGATGATCAGCAATGGAACAACCTTTATAGGTACTGTGAAACGAGTTTGTTAGCGATGTTTTGAGGTGGTAAAATATTTTCGTCGTGTTTTGAAAATCGGGAGCAACGTAGATATATAATGTTACCATAGTAATCACTAATCTTTGGCTTAGCTTGTACAAAATTTATAATTTACTTATTATAGAATTTGACAGCTAGCCAAGATTTGTCCGATTCAAAAGGTGGTAAACTTTTGGCTAGGCAGAGCGACCTGTTAGAGCTAATTAAACTCTGACAGGTCGCCCGGAACGGGTATTATCACATCTTGTCCGGATCAAATTAAGCTCGATTGGAGCGCTGAATTGTACGCTTTGGGCATCATCATGGGAATTTCTTCGTCCATCATCAGCAATTGAAGCCAACACAACTCCTTCATACAAGTGCGTGTATTTCGGTCGCTGACAGAGCGTAACAAATTATTCTTTAGTGATAATAACCATTAAATCAGTCACCGTTAAGTAAGGTACACGCCTATGTAGATGTAGAATATAAACCAACCTGCATGACGACTATGACGGCTATAAGGACGGCGGCGGCGGCCGCGCACACGGCGAGCACGAACGCGGCCCGCGCGGGGGCGACGCGCGCGCTCGGCTCGGTGTGCAGCGCGCCCCACTCCGCGATGCGACGCTTGCCGGCTACTGACGAGTTTATGCACTCTCCTGTTCGAAGAACATATCTATCAGCTTAGAAGTCGTTCACATTTTACACTTGGCAGGCGTCTTCGGGATCACAGTATAAAATTGCACTTCCTCAGAACACGCTGCTGCCCAACATCCGGTATTCGACCCACAGTCACGACCACCACGAGAAGTTCTGAGAGGAGGGTTTAAGATCCTAGCCGGTTACGCACAATAAATTTACTTTAGTGCTTATATAAAACTACGGCCTTAGGTATAAAATGGCGGTGTACAGAACACGTAACCTTGAAGAATTCTCATACCCACAGTCTACACGATGGTTGAAGAACGAGAGCAAAAATTAAAGTTATAAGTCATAATGTCATGTTAACTCAGTCGTTCAGAAGCTATAGGGGCGTCGATCCAGCGGGTTCGAATCCCGCACATGACTATAATTTTTTCTCTCGTAAATTTGTAATTTCTTATATGTTTCACATATTCACGACGAAGCAATATCAAAAGCTATAGCGCTCGGAAAGTCACGACTGTTCATCAAATTTATTTCCAGTCGATTAGTACCGGGTATAATAGCAACGAGAATTCCCGAAAACGTTTGTCATCAGGCGGCTGGACATAAAGCCAAAGCGAAAACGTTTTAATGTTTTGTAGTTAGTGGTAAATATGTTACCGCTAAGGGTAAGAAAGTGAATATAATAAATAAAACTTACCACTGTCTGGATTACAATGACAACAGTCGGCTTCCTCTGCCTCGTCCATAGTTGCCGTTCCGGTACAACATGGCACGCATTGGTTGTTTAATCTACAACAAAACAAATATTCGTTCATAATCATAAGCAGCTGGAATATGGCCATTGTTTTTTTTATTGCTGTTAGGCTAGCCATTGAACACTATCTCACCTGATGGTAAGTGACGCTGTGGTCGAAGATGTTGTTCTAAATCTAGAATTACTGGGTCTTAAGAACAGCTGCCGGAATATAACTTTAGGCGCTTAGTAATAGATTTTCATATTACATTGCTCTCATACCTCTCATCACCAATTACAAGAGATATTATATAAGCTGGGTATTTAGTATATAAACATAATGCTATGCTTTTATATTATCCCTGCTGCTATATGCGTGACATTTCATCCACAGTAAATTATCAGTTCCAGAGGTAAATATCTAGCAATCTAGTAATAAGAACATACGAATAAACTATCTCATTTAAAACATCAATAATGTATCATAGTGTTACGAGCTGGGGGTTCAGGATAAATAATGCAAAACGTTTTCGACACACTGACACCTTTATTCAACAGTTCTACCGTCACTTCCAACTACACTAAAACACTGAACTAATCGCACTTCACAGAACACTATTCACAAACTTCACTGTACTTCACTATTCGCGCTTGGAGCACTTGGTCCAAAGATAATCGCACTGTTGATCGTTTCGAACTCAAAGTAAGACTGACTGGTCGGCGCGGACCCGACCCTATTTATACTCAAAAGTTACATTTTCCAGAATGTTCACAAATAGTCTAGATAGAAAAACAATAAGGGCCATAAATTATCCTTTTAACGTAAACAACTTTTGAATGGAATTCCACGACTAACTACTACGTACACTGTGGTTGTTTACTAGTTGCCTGAGAACAAAGGCGACCCTTTTTTTATAACCTTTTGTGTGAAGAGTAGGTACATTCTTGATTTCTTTTACTTGTTTACTGATGTTGGATTATTCCAGATTGTTCGAGCCCTTGCGCCGTAACACTGCCCCCTCCTAAGACATGCTCGTCCCGAGCATAGTTGGAACCACAGTATGGCGCTAATCGAGCCACATGAACAATCTTAGAAACTCCTCGTCGACCCTTCCGTATCCGGTACGTGATATCGTTGATTTTAGTCACAACCAGGTATGGTCCGTCCCATTTAGGCTGAAGCTTCGCGGACTTCCCTTTACTGCGTAAAGGGTTATCCAGCCACACCATAGACCCTTCAGTAAATCCGGGATTAACAAGTTCTCCACTGTACCGGGTCTTTTTTACATCGGTATAAAATCCATTTCTGTATTGATCACAGGTACAGTACGGTCACAGGTATTTTTCTGTTTGCGATTGTCATTCACGAAACTCTTTACACTGTTTGCTTGAGATGCTCTTCTAGTAGCACAAATACTGCATTTGTTACACCAGTCTACAACATCACTCCGACAATGGATCCAATAAAACTGCTCTCGTATCTTTAACAGTGTCTTTCTCACTCCAGGGTGACATGTTGAACATTCGTTGTGACATTGTCGTAGAATCTCACGAATTTTCGCTTCCGGAACAACCACTTGCAGGTGATAGTTATTGCCCCGGACATTCTCCCATTTGCGGCACAGCACACCACCATGGATCACCAAGCTGTCCCACTGCGCCCAATAAACCCTTGTTGCCATACCCATTCCAGCAACATCATTCCACTTGGGCCTTCCAGTGCCAGCTTCCATCCATGTCAGAATAGGCCTGATGTTCGCATCATCCTCCTGTGCACGTCGCATGGATTTCTTCCAGTCGTCGGTTATAACTGTTCTCACCATCCTTACTGGTATGACTTCTTTCACTTTGCCGTCGTGAGTGTCTCTAATGTCGCTGCGTTCAATATTAGAGTGAAGTCGGTCGCGCTGTTGATTCCATCCATGTCGAAGTCTGTCTTCTGATGTCAACTTCCATCTGGGGCAACTGGATCTTAAATGCCCTTTTTCTCCACAGCCGTAGCATCTCGGACTGAATCTTCGAAAATTTGTATCAGATACTGTATCTCCTTTCCTGGTCCATTGCATATTGACATCAGTAGTAGAAAGTTTTCTTTCCCATGTTCTGTCGTGTCTTCTATCGCTCTGCTGCGGGCAGTTATACCGCAAGTGACCCCTTTCTCCACATTCAAAACATCGAGGACTGAATCCTTGGTTGTCATCACGGTAACGTTGTGTGTTAACCTCGCGAATGTAATGCGATCGATGATCCTGCCGTACAGCTTCCACCTCCAAAGCATGGGCCAGAGCGTCCTTTATAGATTCATGATGGCCCAGCCTCACTGCAGCCCTCACTTCTAAGTCACGTATCCCGTCGATGAACGCTTGGAGTAGATTTCCATCGATGAGCGCCGGTGATGTCTGGTACGCCTTCCGTACGAGCTTTTCCACTTCCAGCGCCCACTGCTGAAGATTCTCACTGCTTCGCTGGGTTCTATCTTTGAGCTGGGCTCGGAACACATGCTCCAGATGAGCATCACCGAACCGAGATTCTAAAGCTTCCAGAAGTTGGTCATAATATATGTCTTTTCCAAGGGCTTCCAGAACTGTTAGGGCTTTGTCACGAAGGCCCAGAGTAAGCGCTGTCATAGCCTGATCTTTAGTCCAACCATTTGCCTTCACAACGGCCTCAAACTGAATTTTGTAGGCCGACCACGAAGAGGTTCCGTCGAATGGGGGCACTTTGAACCCTCGAGGCGATGGTGCGACCACAGGAGCTACCATGCTCTCTCCAGATTTGAGGACGCTCAACGATTTTTTTACATCGGCGATCCCAGCTTCAACATCTGCTATGCGATTCTCGTGCTGCTGGACCTGATCTTCCACCACTTGAAGTTTCTTTCCAAATGTGGCACGCAGGTCTTTCATCAAAAGGGTCTGCTCCTCTTGGTGACGGATCTGTTCTTCCTGCCGACGAGCTTGTTCCTCCTTGTCTTGATGCAGTTGCTCTTCAAGACGCCGGGCCTGCTCCTCCTGGCGGCGGGTTTGCTCCTCCTTGTCTTGTTGCAACTTCTCTTCAAGACGGCGGGCCTGCTCTTCCTGGCGTCGGGCTTGCTCTTCCTGGCGTCGGGCTTGCTCTTCCTGGCGTCGGGCTTGCTCTTCCTGGCGGCGGGCTTGCTCTTGAAGCATCGCCATTAGCGCAGCAAAGTTAGGCGCAGTCGGAGCAGCCATAGTCAAAGAGGTTCCCGGTGTAGCGGCGACGTTTGTTTCTGCAGTTGGTTGTTCTTCGGAGAGCACTGGTGGTGTAGCTCCTCCAAACCTTCGTTGGTCGATGTCCTGTTGCCGCTGACTCCTCGTTCGGATTCCCTCAATGTCCTCCTTTGGGAGTACAGGCATTATTTATCCCCAATTCTGACACCAATTTGTTACGAGCTGGGGGTTCAGGATAAATAATGCAAAACGTTTTCGACACACTGACACCTTTATTCAACAGTTCTACCGTCACTTCCAACTACACTAAAACACTGAACTAATCGCACTTCACAGAACACTATTCACAAACTTCACTGTACTTCACTATTCGCGCTTGGAGCACTTGGTCCAAAGATAATCGCACTGTTGATCGTTTCGAACTCAAAGTAAGACTGACTGGTCGGCGCGGACCCGACCCTATTTATACTCAAAAGTTACATTTTCCAGAATGTTCACAAATAGTCTAGATAGAAAAACAATAAGGGCCATAAATGATCCTTTTAACGTAAACAACTTTTGAATGGAATTCCACGACTAACTACTACGTATACTGTGGTTGTTTACTAGTTGCCTGAGAACAAAGGCGACCCTTTTTTTTATAACCTTTTGTGTGAAGAGTAGGTACATTCTTGATTTCTTTTACTTGTTTACTGATGTTGGATTATTCCAGATTGTTCGAGCCCTTGCGCCGTAACAATAGGTTAGTAGGATTTATTCAGCGCATTACCTTAAAGTAGTTATATTTCACGTAAACATCGTCATATCCATTCATTAAAATTTTCACGTTTAATACAAAATAAAATCTTAACGCACAATTTTAAACCATTTTGTTAAAGATGCTCATTTACTTTAACCAATCATCCATGCCTTGTCCACAGTGACAGGTACGTACTACGTAGATCAAGAACACTACTCGTTAAGTCACTTCCTCAAGCCGCACTTACACATTCGTAAGTGTAGCGAGAGGAGTGGCGAGGTAAATTTGTAAACAGAATGCTCAGGAGTCGCCTCGCCGTTTATCTCGACACGCGATGCTTGCCTCTGTGGCGGTATTTGAGCAAGAGTCAAAGAGACCAGTGGTAGAACGAACTGGTGTTTATACGATAATGAATAGATTCAGGCGTTACTTGGCGGAAATCCATATTTAATAATAACAAATACTTTTAAAAGTATCTTAACAAATATTAAATAATATTTAAATAAAACACTTAAAAAAGCATAAAATTATATAATCTAGTGACAATTCCGCCTAATTTTCCTGTTATCTACGTGACGTCTCAAACATCACGCAGCCTAACCGGAAGAATACCCGACTAGATTCGCTTCTAAACGAAGCATCTTTAGGAGGTCTTGACTCACCGAGCGCACGATCGAGACTGACTGGTGTTTATACATTTGCGCTACCGCTCATTTCGATGATGGAAGCGCTTGACAATACGTATTATTTATAAATAAAAAGTGGATTAGAGTATTAATCATACATATATATATATTCATTTTTTAGAGCTTTACCTTCAGCATGTTCATCACAAAAATAAGCAAATTATATTTAATGTAGGAGTGGTAGCGCATCTAAAAATTGGCTAAATGTAGCAGCAAATGTATTTTAACCAATTTTGTAAGTGCTCACGTTTGCTCACAACGAAAAAAAATATTTAGGTATTTGTAATCTTGAGAGAAAACAATAACAATTGTAACGTGGATGCCGCTAGATAACGTTCATTGTCGCAAGTTATAAGAAGTTAGAAAATATCACACGCGATTGTGTGTGCAGGGAATGGTGTTGGTATGTAAACCACATGAGCGTTTTGGCGAACGATTTGTCGAGTGGCGAGGCAAGCCGCAGGTACGCATGTGTGAATGCGGTATCTGACGATTCAAAGCTTCATTGTATGATTTAAAAGGCTGCAAGATGCCTAAATATCTTTTTTGTACTTAATAGTACAATATTATCACTAACAAATGTGAAATATCATCGTGTTAAACCTCTCGTAGATTTCACACAATGATAGGGTAACTTGTTGTACATAGGTTCTCGTAGGGTGACATTGGATCAGAGTTCTCATTAGATTAAATTAAAAAAAATATATAAAATTCACACATATTCCTTCTTTAAAACACGCTTTTTACCCTCTAAATGACAGGTACCTCGGTCTAAGAACTCTAAGAGCACTTCTCGACACCTCGCACTCCAGTCGGTCGAGTCGAAAGCTTCTCTGTACAACCTAAAGGGGCTTTAAGATGTCTAAAAAGACTGTAAGCCACACGAATGTCCAAGGACGAGAGGGCGATCTGTAGTGATGGGTATGATTTTTAGTTTAATATTGTTTCTACCTAGATAACTTACCTAAATGCAATTAACTAATTATTTTCTGTCACTTATGTACAAACCTACAACGCGGTCACATTAACTCGACGCATCGGTGGAATGCGGATCCTCGCCCGCTTCCCCCCGCATTCCCTTTTCTCGCCCGCCATGTGTCAGTACACAGTAGACACCGTACTTGAGCGCCAAAATGACGTAACAATGTCAAGCGTCTAGTTAATGTGACCCCGTTGTACATACAATAAACAACTCTTAGTTCACGTGTCATAAAGTAAATCACAATTAAATTAATTATAAGCATAAATCGCGTTAATATTTTTGGAAATGAAATGAGATTTATTTAGGTAAATATGGTGTTATATGTTATTGTACATATCTGACTGACTGACATGCGAAATTATAATTACCAAATTAATTAGAGTTGAGCTTGTAAAATTTAATAACGCAATATAATACACATACACATAATACACATTCTACAAAATATAATGTCCAGCAGGATAGCAAATTAAAATACTGTACAAATAAATTTACATGTCCATTGTTCGTTCAATGGTTCAGATACATTGTAGATTGTTTTATCTTGAAGCCATTGGAAACTTTTAATTTTGAATTGTCTCAATGTCAATTGTCGTTTATCTCTGGGTATTTTATTATATTATATTCTCATTGACGCGATATGACTATTTTTTGAAAATGAGACATACCCATTTGTCTTGGGTTTTCGCGATTATTACACATAGTAACTAAACAACTTTAAACACAGTTTAAATCACGTATATTTATCATTATTTTTGTCCCGACGTTTCAAACACTTTGCAGTGATCAACATGGGACTAACCCAACCACTACATTCGGTGGACAAGCCACAACTCCTCGCCAGAGAGACCCGCTTTATGCCAAGAATGTTACGTGAGGCTATTGAAATCAAAAAGTACCCAAATTTCAATAGAGATGATGGTTGGCAATTACCACCTGTTTGGGATCCTGTTATCAAATTAATTAAATCCCATGACCGACACAAATCTGCAAGACCTCTGGACACTGTGAGCGAATACCGCGTGAATAGGGAACGTTATGATTAATATAAAATTTCTGATGGTAATCCAAATAATTTCTTAATAACTCATGTGACAATAAAATGGTCACATGAGTTATTAAGAAATTATTTGGTTTGGTACTGGTACCAATTAGTCACCCCGTGACCACGATCACTGCAAATCGTTTGAAACGTGTCTGGACAAAAAATATGATAAATATACGTGATTAAACCGTTTAAAGTTTGAGTTAAAACTGTTTAAAGTTGTTTAATCACTATATTTTAAAAAATAATAATTTCATATTTATTTAAAACTGGCTCAGCTCTAAAAATCCCACTGCAGACAGCTGGTATAGGATTAGTGGAGCGATAGGTATCAATGCCTCATCGGTTATATTGCTCAAAAAGGTCTAGACTATTTCAATATATTTCAATGTTTTTTCACTCCGAAGCTTTTTATAAATGTATGCGTTTTCGCAGATTAAACCGAAAGCCTTTGCATATTGATAGATTTCGCATTGGCACTGACGTGAGCCTTCGAAATGGCTCGGTTTACTATTTATTTATTTAGTCCACTTTTATATGTATTGTGTTTGTTTCAAAGGTTTCAATTCTATTTGCGCATTTATTTGCGTAGCCGATTATTGTAATTTGTGATAATAATGGTTTATAATAATAATAATTTATTTCTCAGCTAAAGTACAATGCTTAAAGACCTCTTCCATCTATATGTACATTACATAGGTACTTATTATGGTCAATATAACATTGTTACATAATAAATACTAAGACTTTATTATTTTGTTACAATATTGACGTGCAGAATCTATACTAAGAATACTCTTGTAACGTAGATCCTGCATTCCCTTCAATATTCAAGTATAATAAATATTAAACATAGCCTAAGTTTCCTAGAGAAAATATAATTATATTGAAGTTAGAGAGAAATTTTAACAGTCAAAGTAAGTTAATTAAATATTATATGTACAAAAGTAAATTTAACGTGTGGATGGTGTGTGAGTGAGAGGGTGTGTGCGAGTGTATATAGGTTGTTCATATATATGTGAGGGAAGAGTGTGTTAGTGTGCTTGGATATTCTAATGTGAAGAAACCCAGAAGTGATATGGCTTTTTAAGGAACGAGCGGTAATAGCAACGGACTGCCGTACCGCAGGTACATGGTTCGATCCACTTCACCAGCTTGAGCTCCACCGCATAGTGAAAGAGCATTTCACAAGTGCTCGCTTGGCTACCTACCACTCTCAAATAGAAAATCTGTCGCCAAACAAGAATCAGTATATTCCAGCAGCAGAGAGCCAGTTAAATTACAGTCACATGAGACTTAACTGTATGTCTCTGACTAACAAAACTAGAAAAAATCAAAACAGTAAAAAAAAATTCCTCCGTAACGAAAATTCTCACCTATCCAATTTCCGTGGACGCTCGCACGATGAACAACTGAACTGCGAAGGACCAGAGCAAGTTCTACAGGTAGGGTGACATCCACGGCATGTTCCATTGGTGGCTTCGTAGTATTGAGAGCCGAGGCATTCCATGCAAAGCCCTCCATCTAGCATAAAGTGGGGCGGGCAGGACTTGCAGTGAAGAGGGCCGGAGCCGTCGCATTCACGACAGTAATGATGGCAGTGTCGGCAGCCGTCCGAGGTTTGGTAGAAACCTGCATAAAATAAAAAAGAATCTTCATATGTCGTACATTTAAACGAATTTTATCCGCTTCCAAAAACGGAGGAGGTTCTCAATCCGTCTGTATTATTTTAAACGATTTTGAAAATTATTTTTTTGTTTGAAAGGTGATGCTTGTCGTTTGGTCCCATTTGAAATTTCATCAAAATCGGTCAAGCCGTTTTTGAGTTACACAAAAATATCTGAAAAATATTTACCTATCTTGATGATATAGTGGTTAAAAAATATTTTAACAAAAAATGGAACCGACTTCAACACCCAAAAGTATGAAATAACTTGTTGAAGTCATGATGGTTCAAAAGTACCTATTATCACAATATTGTGCGCATGGTACCGACTTCGAAAAGTTATTTCACACTTTTGGGTGTTGAAGTAGGTACCATTTTTGTAATTTTTATTTTATAAATTTATATTTGTGGCAGTGAGTGACCATTTTATCCAAAATGTATACCGTTTCGGTTAGAGGCATATCGCCAATCATTTTACCCTCTATAACTATTGGCATCAAATACAAAATTGGGAATATAAATAAAAGCCATTTAGTTTGAGTAACTTGATCGTTGAAGCAATGAGCAATTATTTTTTTTCATACTGGTACTGGGTAGCACTTGACCACTATCTCACCTGATGTTAAGTGATGATTCGGTCGACGATGGAGCGCGCTTACCCAGAAGATACCTGTTCACTCGCGTTTTGAAGACCCCCATATTGTACTTAACCGGAAACACAGACTCAGGCAGAGTGTTCCATTCCCTGGCGGTTCGTATTATGAACGAAGAAGCAAATCGCTTTGTTCAGGTAAATGGAATATCCACCATACGAGTATAGCGGTGGCGCTTCTAAGTATCCCTGGATGTCCGATTATAGAATGGGGATGGCAATTAGAAGTAAAACGTTAATTTGAGGTATATATGCAGTTGCGGATAATACGAGGAGCCTCAGGCTGCAAAGTCTCCGGTTCGTCCGGCTGTTATCCGGCTTTGTCCGGTTGGTGAAAGCTCATCGTGGCAATCACAGGTCAAAACTCTCGAGAAGCAACGTTAAATTTTTTATGATTTCATTCCTATCACGCTACTTACTATATAAAGATAAAATTTGGAATAACTTTTACTGAACTTTTTTTTATGCATTATAAGATTTATAAGCAAGCATTTGGCCGCTATATCACTTGATGGAAAGTGATGATGTGGCCGAGGAGGTAGCTTGCCTAGAAGATACATATTCACTCTAGACTTGAAGGCTCCCAAATTATACTGTTGTGTTGTATACTCCCAAATTGTACAGGAAACAAAGATGCGGGCAATGAGTTCCACTCCTTCGCTGTACGGACGATAAATGTGGAAGCGAAACGCTTCGAAGGAACTGGAGGAATGTTAACCATGAAAGTATGACGGCCATCAGAGCGCCTTGTTGTCCGATGATAGAAGGGGCATAGTGGAATCAACGAGTGTAATTCCTGTACAGAAATGTATATTATAGAATACCGATAGGCTAACGAACCTGCGACGATGACCGAGGCTCTGCAGTTTCAACTCAACCAACTTGTAGCTAGTTTCAACTCAACCAACTTGTAGCTAGTTTCAACTCAACCAACTTGTAGCTATTAAGGGGTGAAGGGGCCGGTCAGTTCTCCATACAAACGTCGTGGGGCGATCACTCCCTTATTTGAGGATTAAGGTCCAAAACGAAGCATAATATCGATTTATTTCTTAATATATAGGCTTGTATCATAACGTTTTTTTGAATAAGATAATTAACTTGAGAGTTATGAGCCTCGAAACATTTTCATATAAAGTTTTCGAGGCTCATTTTTAGAGTACATACCCAAGTGGTAAAAACGGGACACCATTTCTGAGACTTCGCTGTCCGTTCGTCCGTCTGTCACCAGGCTGTATCTCAAGAACGGTGATAGCTAGACATTTGAAATTTTCACAGATGATGTATTTCTGTTGCCGCTATAACAACAAATACAAAAACTTGGCCAAATGCGAGTCGGACTCGCGCACCTTAAAACAAAAAAAGGTTAAAACATGAAGTCTAATGTTGTATAGCTAATGGTACGGAACCCTTCATGCGCCAGTCCGACACGCACTTGTCCGATTTTTCAACTTAATTATCTTTTTAAATTTCGGCACGATACAAGCCTAGATAATGACGAGATCAATCGGTGTTATGCTTAATTCTGGACCTAAAATCTCAAATAAGGGAGTGATCAGATCACCCTACGTTTGTATGAAGAAGTGACCGGCCAGTTCAGCCGTTATGGTTCACAAAATCAGAAATTTACCTTGTGGACATTCGGGATGGCACTCCCCGGCAGCGAGTCGCCAACCTTGAGGACAGGAACCACATTGATCTCTTCTAGGACCGATGCACGTGCGACATGATAAGTAGCATTTCGAACACGTGCCACGATCAGCATAGTACCTGTTGGAATGGAGTAAATGAAGAACATTTTTATTTTTGTACATATTAAATAACAAAAACATAATTAACTGATAGGCTTCACTTTTCCACAATCTCACTTGTTGGTAAGTGAGGATTTGGTCGAAGACAGCGCATCTCACACAAATAGGATAATCAAAGGACTATAAGCTTGATCAAGAATGGTAACTGGCTTCCAAAGACCACTTCCAGAACTGAAATACATCCCGTAAATCATTGAAGTTATATATGAAGGTATCTTGCTGTGAATGACGTTTGACCCATAACCTAATTTCTGATAATATTTATTACTTGAAATTTACTTCATTTGAAAGTTTACCATCGAGTTATTACGGGTTTAACAAGTGAATAGACATTTTCTAAGCAGGCGTTTAGTAGTTGGAGCACGTCCTCAATTCTCGAGAATACGTTCCGTGTAAAACAAGTGAATCTATATGAGATCAGAACATTTTTTCTTTGTTGTTTTGATTTCATACTCACCCGTCAGCGCACGAGGTCCTGCAAGCCCCTGATTGCAGCCGCAGCGAGCCAGCGCACGACGTGCAATTCAACCTCGAAGCGCACTCCGAACACCCATGCACGCAGCGCGAGCAACGACCTGCCTCCGAGAAGTAACCGCGGCTGCACTCCGTTACACATCTGTGGAGGGGTGTACACTTTAGAAAGGTGTCAAGAAGTATATATATTATTTGAAAGATATATTATTTATACTGGACATATTTCCTACTTGAGGGTGGTAGCTAGCCAGGGGGATATTCGCATAATGCCTAATCACTATTCTATATCGAGAGCCACCGTAAGACATCAACCGGGACCGACGTCTTAGCATGCCCTCCGAAGCACGGAAACGCTCAGTATTAATGCCACTAGCTGTCACCCATTCAAGTCATGACCGCGGCGGACATTGCCGCTGTTCGGTTAAGAACGGCTAATCAAACTTCGTTACGAACGCTTCTAAACACTGTATGATTTAACCATGTACTATTAATTCGCCAATTATCATCCTAATCCAGTGTTAACTTACAGAGATACATCAATAAGTGCACACAAACATACTCGTACAATAACATTTTTTTCTTTTTATTGAATGAAATGAATAAACTTACAACCATCTTGTCCAAGTCTGAATTGCATTTTAAATAAAATAAGGTACTGAAGTGGTATGTATGCCATTTAAAAGTTTTAAACGTTTTATCAGGTCAGTCCCTATTGCAAAGAGTAAAATATATTGCTTCGTAGCTAAATATTTGAGTACTAACGAAAAGTTACACTCAAAAAAGTATTCTCATTTTTAGAATAAGAGGACGATTTTTATATGTGCATACAATAAACGTAAAAGACTTTTTTATGTGATTATGACAGAACAAGCACGAGGCCCACCTAATGTTAAGCGGACTAACCTCTGCCTATGACAGATGCATTTCGTCCGAACGAATTACACTGCGCCCGTCAAACTAAGACATACAGATGTTAATTCTCATGTGCCTGAAATTTTTCAAGGACTGCTGCCGGAACACACTGTTAGGTGCTTGGCGTTAGATTTTCTACTTGAGGGTGGTAGCTAGCCAGGCGACCATTCGAAATATGCTCCTGCACCTTGCAGAGAACTCAAGGCGGCGGCGGTGGGGATCGAACAATGATCCAGCGGTGGGCTGCCGCCCATAGCTTATACCGCTCGGCCATCATTGCTCTAAAGACTAGACGAGTAATATATTAACTTTAGGAAAATTTCACCAATCTAAAGTATTAGTAACGAGAGTAATTTTATTTAGTGTAACTTATAAAAAAAATATAGGCCTATGTCACTATAGATGTCCAAAGATGTAGTAGTATTATAATTTTCCAGAGTATGTACTCGATTTTACGAAATTCGACATAAGGCAGCTGCTATAGCAAAGCCTCTATGCGACAGCTTATAATACTCGCTGTACAATGTGTACATATGTCTTCAACTGCTGTCACATGTCATAAAAGTGAAAATAATGAGATTTCCTTTTTCGACTACAGAAAGTCGACATATTAAAAAAACTGCTACTCGGTTTGATGTTCTATGAAAGCAAACGCCCACCACATTTTAATGGTTTAAAGTATTAAGTTAACGCGTATTTGATAAACTCTAGGTAGGTGAAAATAAACCCCTATTTAGAAAGATTAATTGATACCTATTTAGAAATATTATTTGGTACCTGTTTGGAAAAATTTATTGGTACCTATTAGGAAAAAAATATTGGTATCTACCTATTTGGAAATATTAATTGGTACCTATATTTGGAAAGACACACTACTAGATAGATTTACTAACATTATGCTCCAATGGTGACACAATGCAATGTTTGAAATTTAATTATCAAATTTAGATATACTCCAGTATAACTTCCGGTGGAAGTATCAGTTAAAGGAAGTATAAAACCACCCACATTTTGCTAAATATGTTCGTAAGACCCGTGTACGGTTCAGACTCCATACTGGTATATGAAAATGTATTTGTCGGGAAAACCCAACTACTATGAATTATACCCCGAAATTATACCTAGGATCTCGAGATCCAAAATGCTTCACGCGAAAAAAGGCATAAAGCATTAAGTGCTTTACGCCATTTGCCGCCCAAAGCCACTGCGTATCAGATCTATCTCTGGTCTAGTATCAGAACTAACCCATGTATAGTTATATAACTATAGGTATGTTTTACAAGACCTAAATGACTTCTTTGCTTCGTTCTGTGATTCAATAATAACATGCTAAGAGTGCAATCAATTGACCATTTTTTTTGTTAACTGTGACGGCATTAGTACGTTGCCCACGTGATTTTAAGCGGTATCCTCTGCCTCTAACAGATGTATTTCGTCACAAGTGAACTGCACTGCGCTCGTCTCTCTGAGACGTACACACTGGTCTCATCATGTTCCTGTAATTTTTCTGGCTCTCTGCCAGACTACTGACGGAACACACTGTTAGGTGCTTGGCGACAGATTTTATAATTAAGAGTGGTAGCTAGCTAAGCGGGCATTCACAACATGCCCTTCCACCATGCATTGAAGCTCAAACCAGTGACGGATTTCACAACAACAAGGCAAATCCTACTAGAGTTTAAATCGATACATATACATAAGAAGAATGTTTCGAAGCGCTCGTAGCAAAGTTTGCTTAGCCATTCTGGATCGATCAGCAAAGTTAAGCAACGTCCACCGCGGTCAGGAGTTGGATGGGTGACCGCTGGTGACATTACTACTGAGCGCTTCCGTGCTTCGGAGGGCACGCGCCGCGAGCCGCGCCGAGGTGCTAAACGGCGCGTGATATGGCGGACGACGCGTCGTCCGTCGTCCGGCTCGCGCTTGCCCGCGCAGTCTATCACCAGCTTTAGGATGGCAGTCGTTATAGCATGGTGGTAGGGCATTTTGCGAATGCCCACCTGGCTAGCTACCACCCTCAAGTAGAAACCTTGTCGCCAAGCACATAAAGGTGTGCTCCGACAGCCGTCCTTGAGAGCCAGTAATTCTAGGTTAGCCTGAACAACATCTTCGACCACATCATCACTTACTATCAGGTGAGATAGTAGTCAAAGGCTCACTTAACAGGAATAAAAAAAAACATATTTATACGTAACTTACATAACCAGCTTATTTCAACACTAAGCTTACTTACGCACTTGAAAAGGTTGACAATAATATATCATTTCATATCAAATATACAAACCTATTTACAAATCTGTATGCTTATTTTAACAAATAAATTGGCTTGCGTGCGCCTCGGGGATGTCTGCCTCTATCAAGCTCAGACATTGCTAGATTTACTCTAGAACAAATAGTTACTTATGACAAGTCTCAGACATGACAAATTAGATCTCAAATGTTGTTATAGCTACAACGGCAAAATAAAGTTAAATTATTTATAAGACATGAATAGTTGAATTATTGATTTTGAGATGTTTTTTTGTATTTGCCTGCCTTCAAGACTTTTATTGACAATGAATTGATTGACCCCCCCCCCCCCCCCCGTACATAGTAGTTTTTTACCCCAACGCTTCCACCCTTACTCCTACCCTCACCTCTTAATTATTGAGGAACCGGGCTTAAATACATTAGTTGAAAAGTAAGTTACCTATACGACAGCTGTGTCATACATTCTCTTTCAAAAGTTCGATTATATATAGCAAAATAGTCATTCAGCAGTAAAAAAAGTATTGTAAAATTTATATTTATAAATAATTAAAACACAAAATTCTGGTCCCGAGCGGAAACAGAACTACCGTGCCATGAATTCGCGCCGAATACCCAGACTTCTAGGCTATCGGAATATACTCAACGATAGCGAATCAAAAATGCCCTAATTAATTAAATCATTATTTTTTAATCGTCAGAGGATGGTGCGGTCTTCAACCTAACTTCTAGCCTTCATCTGATTCACTTTATCATCCAATATGTCAACGAAATTAAGCGTCTAACAACATATACTAAATATTGGTGGTATTAGAAGTTGCCCAGGAATTTAATTTAAACATAATACATTAACAACGGGAAGTGAGCGCAAGATTCCTTAATTTAATTTATCAATAAACAAGGAAGAAGACTAGAATTTTCTTGGAAAAGTTAATGATTTGGATGCTGACGAGTCGATTTATCTTTGAGTAATATTCACGGTTTTCTGTTTGTTTATTCTAGGCTTATGACTACGTTCTCTGTCCCAAAAGTGTACGTATATTTTATTTTCAGAGATGAGACGGACCAATATCTCGTTCGACGGTAAGCGTCACGCCTGTCCATTACAGTTGCAGTGTCACTGTACTCGTCCTGCTTTACACTGCACTGTTCTTGTTACTCCGTGACGTTCGTTCAAACTCAATATGTTGTGTTGCCACAAGGTATGGAGATGACTATGTATTGGTAACTTAACAGCTGCGAATTTAAGCGGACTTTTCGCATTGTTAGATTGGAAAATCATTGGGCTCCTTAAGTGTATTGAGAATTGTATTATAAAATACCTGTTTTAATTAAAGTGAACCTTTTTTGTTTTTATATATTTATTCCAAGTTTTTAGTGATTAGTTTTTGTTATAGAAAAATATACGCAATGGCGGGATATAATTATAACCATACGATACTCGTTCGGAAACGCCCAAGTTAACACATTACATGAGCTTTAATCTTATTGAACTGACAAGTGGTGTGAAAGCACTTGTTTTCGAATGCCGCCATAATAAGTGAGACCGAGTTCTTTCTTGGAAATAATTTATTGTGATTATGGGACTTGAGTGGTCAGTGCAGACATTAAATTCAGCCAGAACAACAAAAAACGCTGGGGCTTTGGGCGTTAACATTGAAGCCTGCACCATGGCCTGTACTTGACCACTCCTAATTAGCTTGTTCCAGAATTTCAATAAAGGTTTGTCGCCGTGAGTATCACGGAACGAACTAGGTCTACATCTCCAACACGCATATTGTATTGTATCAGAAACCGCGGTTTCTAACTTGGCATGTTTTAAAAAACTGCCTGTGGCCTGTGTGAAAAAGAACATCATTCCCCTATATAGATTTCCAAAAATAAATTACGTGTGTCGAAACTAAACTGATTAAAATATATTCTTGTCAATTAATTCTTTGTGTTTTACTTCACATATATTACAATTACATAACATTTTTAGTCCACAAGGAAAAAAACAACCTTTTACTATTAAAATAAACACACTTTATTAGCGGACCGTGGCGTTTGTCACAACAGAAAATACCGAATGTCGGAAGTTTTTAATAATAACGAAAATATTTCAATAATTCAAGGAAAATTAATGAACTGGGAGCAACCCACTCAAGATTTAACTATGAAAAACATTAACAGTTATCGCTTACCTGTAGTCTTGTAGTAGATTCGGCGATGGACACGTCAGACAATGGGCGTCGCTTTCTCCATAGCACGTCTCACATGCCGGTTCGCATTTCTGACAACTGTGACTATTTATGTACTCCCCCGCAGAACAATGGTCCGATCCAGAAGGAGCGCATCTTCCTTTCTTGTTCAATTCCCATTGATCCTCACACGTGAGGCAGAGACTAGTAGTACACGTGACACAACCAACTGGACACCTGTAACGAAAATCTGTCATTAAAATATACCCGTTTAGTGAAACCTTCAAGTTAATGTCGATATACGTACTTCATGCATTCTCGCCTTTTCTTGTCAGCGTAATATCCAGTAGGGCATGCTGTGACGCAACGGCCTTCTATGGCGTAGCTGGATGGATGACACGTCACGCATTGTGCTTCGCCAGGACCCTCGCATGTGTCGCACGAGTTGTGGCATCTAGCGCACGCGTAGTCTTCCGTCTCATAGAACGAAGGAGGACAAGAGGCGAGACAAGTTCCGTCATGAAGTAATAAATGGTGTTCACAAGAAGTGCAACCGTCAGCGCGTTCCGAACAAGTCGCGCAGTGCGCAGCGCAAGGACGACAAGTCGAAGCTGCCGTGTCTTCCCAGTATCCATCTGGACACTGCTGCAAACATACTGCTAAATCTGCGACGAGTAAGTGAGCCGGTGCACATGTCAGACACGAATCTTGTCCCGGCCCGACGCAAGTCTCGCAAGACTCATGACACGGCCAACAAACACCTCCCTGGTTGGCGTAGCTCCTTGGAGGGCATCGAGAAACGCACGCGTCGTCCAATCTATAGTGCTTGCAGGCTATGCATTGCGTAGGTCCTTTTCCATAGCATCCTTGGGAATCGCATTCGGGATCACATTGGTGCATGACGCGCTTGTCATTACTATCGGCGAGGACATTCTCCCCATGCGGTGAGGGAACGTTATGTCCATCGAGACGGGCCACCGCCTTCTCCGGATCGGAGCCGGCAGCGAATAAACTTGGAAAGTTTTGATAGTTGGCAAACGCGTCAGTATTGTAAAAAGAATCACCGATAGTTTCGTAACCGTCCGCGGCGGTTGGGAATGCAAACGGAGGTGCTACCGGTAATGGTCTTTTCGAACGTAATCTCACAGGGTCTACCGATGTTCCGTAGAATATCAACTGCCATTTTTTTAGTATACCTGGCTGGTTGACATGTCGGTTGCCGGCGTTGAGGATTTCCAATTGCCACCTTCCTTCAGCGTGTTCACCCCAAAAGTGAACGCTAAGGAAAGGCCAGTCGTCGAAGTTAGAGCTAACGACATCACGCGGTCTTTCAAACAGCAATGTTGAAATCGTTCCCATTGGTGAAGTCAGGTGAATACGCAAGTTGCCTCTGGGGAAGAACCTTAACGATATTTTGCATTGAACGTGTTCTAGATATCGGACTTCGTTGACGGTGCCACTGCAGCCATTCACATCCATGTGAGTTTTTAGAGAGTAACCAAATGTCGATTCAATTTGCTTATCTTCGTTTATTTCCTGTGATTTACAGATGTGTTGCGGCGGAACCGAGACCCATTGCTCGGCTAAATTGACCATTTCCGATGCGTCCATCAGTCCGTAACCGAATTTATGGCTTACTTTTCTTTTCACTCCATTAACTATCCAGCCTCCTTCTCTTTCTAAGGGATGGGGTCTGGAAGTCAGTACAACTAAATATTGCATGTCTCTCCACGTTAGTTCAGCGTTTGCTTCTAAAGCTAAAGCGCAGATACCAGCAGCTAAAGGCGCGGAGGCGGACGTTCCTGTGTGTTCTACTGTACAAATGTGATCAGGTCTGAGTCTTCCATCCATGTCCACTGTAGCGACACTTTTATCGTGTCCCGGGGTGCCTGAACTGTAAGTTGTGGCTAACGTTGAAGAACATTCTTCGAGGTACCAAGGTTTGTAACCACCCTGAGTTGCACTTGATATGGAAAGTGTGAATATACTGTTCGTGTAACCATCACAATTGCAAGAATCTGTATGCCTGCCACCGTTTCCTGATGCCCAAACGAAAATGGAACCTTTGCCGCGTCGACCGCTTGTCACGCCGTAAATAAAAGCTCTGAAACATAAATTCAAAGTTACGTCTCGTTCGAGATAAAGACAGGGAACCGATTTGGAGGTAATAAGTTAAGTTAATCATACCTCCTAGCTAATGGTCCTGGCCCATCTACAGTCTTTCCATCATCTTCTGGACCCCATGAAGCACTGTAAATGTCTATATGATCTGGGTTTAAACCTAGAGCCCTCGCTTCCACTGCATCATTGACTACTCCATCCAACATCCTGACGCCACCTATACTAGCATTGTACGCGATGCCGACGCCACAGATCTGATTGTAGGCTACTCCCGCGACTTCGCCTGCGCATCTCGTGCCGTGTTTGTTGTCGCCGTTGTCTTGAGGCATCGGATCGTCGTCATTACCGTTGATATCAGTTGATGCAACGGGATCCTGGGAAATCAAAATGTATTATATTTTATAACAGGTAATGAACAAATTCTACTCCATTACTGCCTACGCGCGCTGCGAAGACAGCCCATTACCTACTCATTCACACAGCATCTTGATGAGCCTAGCTCCAGAATATATATTTCTTTCAACCTTAATCCAACGCATTAAAGGACTGTTCCACGGAAAGGATTTCGGATTTAAGGGTACTAAAAGTACATTATAATATAATCAGCCCTATGTTTTAGCACTTATGTTTTAGAACTAAAAGAGAACGCTATGGTGACAAATAGACATAACTGAATTATAATCCACCTATAACAGGCTTGATGGCAACTGTTACGCCCGTTAGAAAAGTTAACATATTAAGTATAGCTGTGTGATGACATAAATTTGTACAACAAAACGCAAGTGGCACATTAGTTTTCTAGGTCGACAGATTACTATCGCGGTAGCGTGCCAGTTACAAAGCTCAATTAGATAGGCGACCCGCATGTTAGTGCCGAAAGTTCAGCTTCAAACGGAAACTAACCACCCCTGACATAGATTCTCTTCTTGTTTCCAAGTGAATGAGTTTCCCGAGTAAGCAGTAGTAGGACTATCGAAGGAACCTTTGTAGTTGTATGAGTGCCTAAAAATAATGGTTTTTGTATGTCATACTAGGCAAACATGCAGACGGGCCTTAAAAGTGATCACCGTCGCATATAGATATCTGTGACACTGGGAGCAACATTTTTTAAAGTATCTTAAGAAAACATTAAATAATATTGTAATGAAACACTTTAAAAATATATATCTAGTGACTTTGTAAATTTTCCAGTTAAGCCTACGTGACGTTACAAACGCCACGCAGCCTAACCGCAAGAATATTCGACTAGTTTCACTTCTAAACGAAGCATCTTCAGGAGGTCTTGAGTCACCGAGCACACGATCAAGACATAAACAAAAAAAAAGGTATTTCGACATAATTCAAAACAAAATTATATTAGCAACACAAATATATTGCCGCATTATATACAAAATATGTTTATGACACCTTTTATGAAGTAAAATAAAAATTGTTACAAACGTACTAACATAACTCCTAATATCTTGATAGTGAAATCATTTTGTAAATTATTTTTTTAGTTTTTAATCAATATGGTGTAAAAATTTAGTCTGTGATAGACTAGAAAAATATAATATATATTTAGATATATAGAATATTATAGATTTAGAAGTCTCATGTGCGGCATTCGAACCCGCGCCATACATTCCTATAGCCGGGTCAATCTCTGACCGTTTAAGCTAACATGACATACGCCCCATAACTCTAATTTGTCTGCTCGTTCTTTTACCATCGTATGGGGATGGAGCGACTCCTATAGTTCAACTTACGTTGTACTACAAACAAGACTAATTTTGCAATTAGCTTTAAACTTGTTAATGCTCACTTTCCTGTCAATAAAGTAGAAGGTATAATTTACTAGTTTTTTCTCTAAAGAAAAATTTAGATAACTTAACAAATTGTATTTCTTTTGTAGTGACCTATACTCGTAGTCGACTAATGGCGTACAAGTTCCACGAAGTCAACGGTCCTGCAAGTAAACAGAGTTTGCACTCAAATAAATACTCCTTTATTTTATTTATCGTTCCAGTTAGCTTGCTCTTGTCTTGCCTTTAAAATATATTTTAAAACCAATATATAAATTCAATTGTTATACTTCAGTGCCAGCACACAAACGTGAAAGCAATATAAAAATAAACACAAAACAATCAAACGTGGTTTGATATAAAATATAAATAATATAATAATTATATATACATGGTTGATTCGTAAGAAGCGCTTCGCTTCCACTTTTCTCGTGCGTACTGCGAAAGAGTGGAACTTCTTACCGTTGTCCTTTTTTTCCGATGGATAAAACTTGGGTTTCTACAAATCGAGAGCAAATAGGTTTCTTATAGGTAAGCGTGCTCTATCCGAGATCACGTCAATGCATAACATCAGGCAGGGGTGTGGTCAAAAGAGAACATCATGGATAAAAAAGGTGGCCCTTGGGGAAGGCTATGTTCAGCTGTGGATAATCCGGTTGATATAGTAGAGTACAGTGTACAAAATATAAATGATGCTTCTTTACTTACGTAATTCTGAGCGAGGTCAGGATGGTTAGTCTGAATGCCATCGTCTAATATGGAGACAACCACGCCTTTTCCTGTGTACCCTTTCTGCCAGGCCGGGGCCACGTTCATGTCCAGCCCGTCCTTGGCTCCACCGTTCTGTTCACAATAGACAATTAGTTCCATATAGGTACCTTGAAGTGTGAAGATTGAATTGGAATCAAGGACAACACAGTAATAAGAACTACGAAATAATATCTTATTAACAACTGGTCTCAACACTCGGTATTTAAAATATTACCAAATGAAGCTTGTATGGAAAGCCGAGCGCAATGGATACGCTTCTCTTAAACCTTAGACCGCCTACAGCTATGGTCACTGTATGCCATAAGGCGTTTTATTTTTTAATCATAGAATCACGCCTCGTTTAAAAACCATAACACTTCCTAGAAAAAAATTAAATGTTCTCTAATTGTATAAAAACAGTTTGTGTAAAATTTTGCGTAGGTACAAAATAAGTATTTAAGCAAACAAAACAACCAACTACAAAAGTAAGTGGGTGTGGTATACCAACAAAGTTTAAAATTTTTCTATATTTGTTTGAAGCAGTGATAGCTCAGTGGCTTTGGCTATGGACTGCCGCGCAGCAGGTCCATAGTTCGAATCTCGCCGCGGGCTTGAGCTTCACTGCATGGTGGAAGGGCATTTTTGCGAATGCCCGCCTGGCTAGCGACCACCCTCAAGTAGAAAATCTGTCGCCAAGCACCTAAGGGTGTGTTCCGGCAGCTGTCCTTGAGAGCCAGTAATTCTAGGCTAAGCCTGTTTACACCTTCGACCACATCATCACTTACCATCAGGTGAGATAGTGGTCAAAGGCTTACCTATCAGGAATATATAAAAAAAAACAAGATCAGATAAACTATACTTTGTTGCACAGATTCTCTCCCATCTGAGAATATTAAGACTACTACGGAATTATAAGGGTTCCGTACCCAAAGGGTAAAAACGGGTCCTATTACTGAGACTTCGTTGTCCGTCACCAGGTTGCGATCACCAGGCCAAGAACGGTGATAGCTAGACAGTTGAACTTTTCACAGATGATGTTTTTCTGATGGCGCTATGACATCAAATTAAATAAAATTAATATTTAAAGGGGGCTCCCATACAACAAAATTGTTTTTTTACCGTTTCTTTCTCGATACTAATAACGGCTTTAACTATTTACAGAATATTTAATTTTATGTTTTCTTTAAATGTAATTAAATTAAATAAATAATTAAGGGGGCTCCCATACAATAAAAGAGGATTTCGCTGTTTATTTCTTGTTCGTCTGTAAATTGCAAGATTAGGTTACAGATAATGGTACGGAACCCTTCGTGCGCGAGTCCCACTCGCACTTGGCCGGTTTAATTTTTTATTTAATGGGTATACGTGACGACTAGTTACTATGCCTGATGGATATTGTCCCTACCGCGTCTCATTTCCGCCTACACACTGTCTACCCAAGCGATCCCATTCTAACCGACTTCCGAAAAAGGAGGAGGTACTCATTTCAACTTTTTTATGTTTGTTACCTCAAAACTTTCGACTGGGTGAACCGATTTTAATGATTCTTTTTTATTTGAAAGCTGGTGCTTCCCGTGTGGTCCCATTTAAATTTCACCAAAATCGGTCAAGCCGTTTCAGAGTTACACTCCTAAGTATCTACTTTTTCTATCTTGATGATTGGCAGTGAATGATCCCGTAAGTAGTAAGGGTCACTAACTAGGGTGTTTTTTTTTTACACAAATGAAACCGACTTCATCACTCAAAAGTGTGAAATAACTTGTCGAAGTAGTATCATATCATAGCGCACAATATTGTGATATTAGGTACTTTGAACTATCATGGCACCGACTTGAACAAGTTATTTCACACTTTTGAGTGTAGAAGTCGGTTCCATTTTTTTGTAAAATTCTTATTTTACTCTTTTTAGTGACTCTTGCTACTAACGGGATCGATTGTCACTCATGTCAACGACTATATCATCAAGTAAGGAAAATATTTTTCAGCTATTAGAGTGTAACTCAAAAACGGCTTGACCGATTTTGATAAAAAATTAAATGGAACCAAACGACAAGCATCAGCTTTTAAATGAAAAAAGGAATTATCAAAATCGGTTCACCCAGTCAAAAGTTCTGAAGTAACAAACATAAATTTAAAAAAAAATAGTACAGACGAATTGAGATCCCCCTCCTTTTTTTGGAGTCGGTTTAAAGTACAGTAACTATATTACCCACAATTACTACATCTAGATACGCACCAAGTACCATTGCTCTTTGAACAGCGGATCGGGAAAGAAAGCAGCAGACGCCAGCGCTCTGTGATGAGTCCGGTGAGCCGGCAACCGCCGCGATAGCTGCGCAAACGCAGTCCGATCGTACGGAGAGAAGTCTCGTTTCACTCTCCGTTTCTCTCTTTGCTGCTCGAACCACCGGACCTGGAACAAGATATCACGTTAATACTGATGCTAAGGAAGGATGACGTGAGAAGATGGCATTGCATGCGCGGACACGGTCGGGAGCGCACGTACTCCATGAAGAAGCTACTCTGAAAGTCGCGAAACCGGTCGAGATCGAGCTACTCGACTGTTTTTAACGTAAGGATGAAACAGCTCGCTGTCAAAATAATGAGTCAAAAACTTTTCTTACGCTGATAGAGTGACCTTCACTGTAATCTCACTTGATGCTAAGTTATGAACATAATGTATAGAATGGGTATTGGGTCTCCAGGACGGCAGCCGGAACACACTTTTAAGTATTTGGCGAAACATTTTATACTTGAAACTGGTAGCTAGCCAGGCGGGCATTCGCAAAATGCTCTAACACCGCCATGTGTATTTGTTTGTAAGTAATTGGGTATTCCCGTTTATGTTTCGGTAGAGTTACCCTTTGGATAGGGTGTTTTTTTTGTGAGATTTCTTTGTTGTTATGAGCATAGAAATTTTATTGGTGAAAATATTGAATCACAAGTCAATATAAATAAAATTTAAGGTTATTTACATAACATTTATAATAATAATTAAGACTGTAATATACTGTATCAGCCGGATTGTCCACAGCTGAACACAGCCACCCCCATTATGGGGGGATTTGCCATAATGCTCACGCTTGGCAGGCGTCTTCCCTTAGTCACCTCTTACGATACCCACGGGTACAGATGGGGAGGGGGGTGACATTTTAGCCCGGTACCCCACGGGCATACATAACGGGCATAGTAACATAATTAAAACAATAAAGTAAATTAAAATTCAATGTATTCAGTGTTGAGTAAATAGTTTATCGTCGAGATACTCTTTAAGAGGTTTTGCTTATTAATAACTAGCTTTCCGGGCGCGGCTCCGCCCGCGCGTATGTCGGTTATCGCGCAAAAACATTAACCTATTTTTGCGCAGTTGAATAAAAACTATGCTATGTTTTTCCCGGGTCTCAAACTATTTCCGTACCAAATTTCATTCAAATCGGTCCAGTAGTTTTGGCGTGAAAGCGTAACAGACAGACAGACAGAGTTCCTTTCGCATTTATAATATTAGTACTGATACTGATTTCTTCAACATATATATCTACATTTACAACTATTCAAATCGCGTCAAAAACGCGTCGCCCTAGAGCAATTTTGGCGCCAAGCAGCCTCGATTACTAGGGTACCATATTTTAAAACATGTATAAAATATAATTTTATTTCTATATGAAATATCATTATATTCCATGCTTTCATTTCCTTATACGAACAACGCAAATAGACGTGATATATTCAAGTTTCAAAATTTAAAGCTCAAGATCTTCGCAGTAGCCGGTCTTTTGCAATACCTTGTCGCATATAAATGGCGTCGCATTTCTCTCGCTCCAAACCGAGATAAAAGACGGGTTTTATCTTAATCGAGTGCGACTGTGAAAACATTCCCGTCTCTCTGCGGAGCCTCAGTTGGCGACCATCCAGGGGATAACAATCTAGTAATTGCATCTTATGGGGGCGCTAATTGTGCGGCTCGAGTGATACTTCTTGTAATTGGTGTTATTTCTTGTTTCTGTGTAAATGCAGAAAACTAAGGTGCTTAGATGTTATACATATAGATTTTGTTAAGAACTTCTGCCCATTTTCGATTAATCAATTGCATCTTTAGAGTCAACTAATTATAATTTATGATTTAAACAGGCTGTGCGTGCCATCGCGCGTGTATATATATCTATACATGAATAGATAGATAGTCTCAAGATCAACCGCGTGCAGTAAAGTGTGCGCACTGTGCACACCATTTTCATGTGCGCGATCGACTCACCTATTTAAAACAATAATTCAAGTAAGTGCACATATTTGTCCTAAAACAATAATTTCTGTATCTAAGCTTTCTTATACAAGGCAAATATCCTTTCGAGCATAAAGAGAATAATATAAATGGAGTAATAAATTAGAAGCCCTAAACTTTCAATTACAGAAATCAACAAATAAGGCAATATAAGTATATATTTTTTTTAACTGTCGTGGTCATTAACACTATAGTTATGAAATATCGAGAGATCTACAAATACACTTTAAATTTCCCGTTTCTATTAATAATATAATAATATAATCTATTGGAGGTATATTTAGGGTCCGTTTCAGAATGTCCTAATAAAGTTTCGGGTTGCTAACCAACATATAAAATAACTGAATGATAAAAATGACAGTTAAGAGCAGGCAGTCAAAAATAATTCCCACGCTAGCTCCGCCCATGCGGCGCAACGATCCCCGCTGCACCGGCGCAACGAGGCGATGTGCAGCAGCGGCGCACGCGTCTCGCTTATAAACATATTTGTATACTTGATATTAGATTCGCGAACACAGATACCATTGAGACGATTTCAACTTTTTTTATAATCTTATTCACGTGACGAATTTCGATATATAAAGTAACTTTGTATATACTGCAATTGATGTCACGTTTTTATTTTTATCAACATTACTAATATTTCTTAGTAAGAAATTGATTATTTGATTTACTTTTCAAAATTATTCTTACGGTCGACAGACTTATTACTTATTACCATATGTTCATGTCTGCTCGACTTTATTGGTATATATTATTGGTATATCATATTATACATATTTAACTGACTTCCCAATAGAAAGAGGGTTCTTAAATTGACTTGTCTATTATTTATTTTATGTTTGACCACACATAACTTTTTTACTGAACCTTACAATATAGAAGATTATTTTTTTGCTAGTACAGTTTAACTCTTTATTGGTTTCATTTTAATTTCATCAACACCGGCGAACGGTTTGCCAGTTACAGTCAACTTACTAAAAAGTAATTTGCCAAAATGCCTTGACGATCGCAGTGCTTCTAGCAACTAATGTAAGTGGCAACTATGAATATAGATGAAAGTTATTGTTCAATAGTGATAAAAACACAAATTTGAGATCATATTGAACCGATATCAACCAGTTATTTCAGACTGTTTAATTTAAAAAATTGTTTTCAAGTCTTTTTTTTTTAAAGTTTCTTTGCTATGTTGTTGCGTCGCAGTCTCCGTGTTTATAGAAAAAAACATACTGCACCAAACCAACATAAGTGAGACAAGGGTCGGAATATGATGGTGGTACATAACAGCCCAAACGGCACGATATATATTGATAAATGGGGTGTTTTTAAATTCTCCGTAGTAACGAAAGTAATGTTACTTGGCATCCGCGTGGACGATAATTTATGAATGAATCAACATTGTTCTCAGTATCTTGGAATGTGATTAATCAGATTACATGTTACACATCATTAGAATAAAGTAAAATACCATCAAATTGAATGAGCAAAATATTATATTATATTCGGTGAATATGGGTACAATTGACCTGAAATAAATGGATTTGATTTGATTTCATTAAATGTTAGCTGTGGGCAATATATTTTACCACGACTCGTCATACAAATATGAATTATAGTTTTTCATAACTGTGCTACTGTACACGTTCCCATAATAATATAATGCAGGTTGTTTTTTTTATTGCTATCATATAATTTTTGACTATTAATTACTTATGTTGAAAATATGTTCGTAATTCGTATACATCCTATTTCGTTTAATTTTTCAGTTACAGTGGTTAACAGAAAGGTGTTATTTTACTACCACTCTGCTTTCATATACCAACTATGGTAAAAATTAGACCAACCAGATATATATCTAGCCACTTCTAAACAGCAGGATAAGATTTTTTTTTACCAAACTTGCAGAAGAGTCTACATACGCAATTGTAAGGGCCTTAAACTTTGGGATATTTTATGAAAAAAACACACAGCTGCAGAAACATTGTAGGGAACATGTTATACAGGCTTTTTTAATGAAACATGGCAGACAAGTGAGAGGTACTGGAACAGGGGCCTAAATTAGACTTTAAAATAAAAATAGTGGATTCTTAGATTGTTAGTAAGTGGTATAGTCTACAGAGGTTATCGACAAATTAAGTTAAGATGTATATAAATTAACAAAAATCATTTATAAAATAAAAAATATATTGTTTTCAATTTATACAGTTTTAATGATATGCAAAAGTGTGCGTGAGAAATAACGAGTATCGGAAACGGAAAGTCAAGTTTTTTTTCAAGTTTGCAGTCCCCGTGACCACGATCACTGCAAAGTGTTTGAAACGTCAGGACAAAAATAATGATAAATATACGAGATTTAAACCGTTTAATGTTGTTTAATTACTATGTGTAACAATCGCGAAAACCTAAGACAACATTAAGTTAAGAGCCCTTATTCCAGCAAAGCCATTTTACAGCCCTTTTCTCAAGGCTGGTGTGGCTAAAGTATAAAAGTTTTTGTTTTTTAAATGATGCAGGAAGAAAGTTTATTGTTTTTGTAACTGAGTGCATGAGCCATTATTGGAGTACAAAATTTTATGCCCAAGGCGGGAATCGAACCCGCGTCCTCCGATATCGCGTTCGATTCCCGCCTTGGACATAAAATTTTGTACTCCAATAATTTGTTTGATATGATTTCGCTTAGCACGCGATAGTGCTTGTAATCATATTTAGAAATATAGAAGGGTAGCAACATCATACCGAGAGTTAAGTGTTTTAAAAAACACTTCTTTCGATCAGATGAAGTCTTGTAGTCTGGTTGATGGCCGCGCACCGTCCCCTATGATGGTTAAAGTAATACAATTGGAGCACAAAGTTTCGGCAGAAATGCCAATGTCCAGGTGGCTGAGATGGTGTTAAGCATCCGACGCGATATAGGAGGACGCGGGTTCGATTCCCGCCTTGGGCATAAAATTTTGTACTCCAATAATTTGTTTGATATGTATCTATCTATCTAAAGCCGTTCCGCCAACAGGGCAGTTATACAAATATAATGAACCAAGGTATGCATGCACAAAGCAGGTATACAAACTACAAAACTAAGTTATTTGCCTGTATGTATACAATTATGGTTAGAAGGACATAATCAAATATAGATACCTACATAGTAGTCCATTTAAATGTTACAATTTAAGGACCGAATATTGCAATTCCTAGAGGGCGCAATTTTACTTTTGAGACAAATCTAAGTTTGTGGGGTCGCCACCCTTGTGCCCCGGCCACCATCTTGATAAAAGGGGTGAAAACACTTATTTCGCGATATCTCGGAAACGATGTGTCCTACAAAAAATTTCACTGCACATAATTTGTAGCAAATTATTTTTCCTACAAATATGTTATTATAACTTTTTGCCCTAAATTAAAAATTTAAGAAGTTATAAGCAAAAAGTGAGAAAATTTTCATATTTTTTTTTTGCTCTATAACTTTTTTTTCTTGTTTTACAAAATAATACCTCAGACCAACATTTTTGATTATCTTTTGAGGATTTTTTTATTTTATTTTAATTCACTTAACACACTGTTACAGCGCTCCAAAGTTGACCAGGTTCGTCAATGCTCATGAGAATCCGGTCAAAAAGAAATGTTTAACTTATTATATTTTTTATTGTAAATATATTCTTAAAAAAAATTGTTGAATTCGTACAACTTTACTTCTTCATTCCTGTTTTCCTTACCATAGAACTTACTAAATTTAACTTACGGAAGGATAAGCAGGTAGTAAAGGTCTGAGTAACCGTTTGGGTTCAAAGGAACATCTGCCTGCTACGACTATTATTATTATTATACGTAGGCTTAGCTGTTTCTTCTATCTCATTTTATTCTCTTAGTTGTGCTACATTTTTTGCAACGTGTAAACGTATTGAAAATTGTGGATATTATTTTCAGTTTTATCAATTAACCTGCGAGTTTCGTAAAAAAATCCTGAGCAGATCATCTACGAGATTGTTCTAGGGTATTTTTTTTGTAAAATGTATAAAAAAGTTATAGAGCAAAAAAATTTATTATTGATTATAACTTCTTTAATATTTAATTTAGGGCAAAAAGTTATATTAATATGTTTGTGGGCAACACAATTTGCTACAAATTATGTTCTTACAATTTTTTTATAAAACGCATAGTTTCTGAGATATTGCAAAATACGTGTTTTCACCCCTTTTTCCAAGATGGCGGCCGGGGGACAAGGGTGGCGACCCCACAAACTTGAGGTTAAGCTTCTTCAGACCCCCACATATAAAAAGATGTCCCAAAAATAAATTGCGTGCTCTAAAAATGCAAAGCTCATGTAACTTTTTAATGGACTATAGTTATAGTTAGTCAATGAGTAGATACCTCAAGGTTTATTATTAGGTTCATTTAAGTCTACTTTTGTAAACAGTAAAGATGAGAAATGAATTTACAAAGTTACATAACATTCCACATTATTTATCAAAAATAAATAACACTGCAAAAAGGATCAAAATGTTTTATTCCATGCGACATCGTCGTTGACCGCTCGATCCTAGCTAACGGTGTGCCCGTTTGCGCCGTGCTTCAATAAATGCCTAAACTTGACCGATCGCGCAAAGCGTAAAGGCTCTTAAGTCTTCTTTTTATGGCGGGAGGAAGTACTGAAGGATTTGCACTTTGATGTTGCAAGTCACCCTCGACAGCCTCCTCTTGATTTTTTTTTTCTAGAAGTATCCGCAAATTCTTGATCCCGATCATTCTTTTCTTTGGGTGGCGGGGATCGACCAGCTCAGGAAGAAGGCAGTCCATATAGAATGTGACTAGTTTTGTCTCCATTTTTTTCCCTCCAAAATTCTTCATCTTTTTGTAGAATTTCTATTTTTAATTTTTTGTCTCCATACTACACGGCAAATAAGCATTTAGTTTTGCTCGATTTTATTTGTAATATGTGGTAACAGATATTTATGACTAAAATTAACATATTTAAATAAAAAATAAAAAAAAATTACTACAAACTAATCCAATATTCCGCTACCATTAGGCAGTGTTCCCAAAATGCTGGCCGCATTGCCACGTTGTATGGCAATGCTTATCCTTTGTCCAAAGTATATGCCAGCATTTTGGTCACAAGTAGCGTCGACCAGACGTTTTGAGACGTCTTTGAATAATAGTTTGGCGCTCGGTCCCCACGGTCCCAGCGTTTCGACCCCAAAAGGCACAAACATGTAACAACTACTGAGATTACTATATTTGCGCCTTTTGAGGCCTTCTGCTAGTTCAGCCGCCGCACCGGCCACTTTTTGGGTAGCAGGAATATGAGAAGGTGCTAAGGTATCCCATACCAGAGGCCTTCCCATCCTCCACGGAACCAAAGTCATGCCGTCCGGCCTTTTACCATCGCCACGTACAAGGCCTAAGCATTTAGTTATATTACAAATGTGCATTTAGCCTTCAGTTTGATAATATCAATCAAATTTTTGATTGATATATATACCTGCAAAATACATTTTACAGACAATCCGTTACCTGAAGCCTTCAGAAAAGCAACTGTACATTTCTGTTTGTCCGACAATCAATTTCGCACAATTTGTTAGAATGTGTAGATAGAATTTGTCAAAAGGTAGAAGTAAGGATAAATGTCGGGAGAGCAGTCGAATGACACCTGTCAAAAATCCAAAATGGCGATTTCAAGACGGCCACCATACAAACTGCTCCGCCCCTGCTGAAGCTCGGCCTTCAGAAAGGGGGTGTAGTGAATACGAATAAATGAATTTAAATACATAAATTCAGATAATTTTCACGTCAGATTTTTTGCACGTCAAGAGTAAAACATCGCTCTTTACCATCTATCTAATACCCTAACTAATAACCGAAAAGGGGGCAAAGGCGAGTATAATACATATCAACGATGGCATACGCAAAGGCATATTGCTTCAGATAGGAGGCCGGCCATAAAATTTAAGTGTTACTCCGCACAAATATGTCAATGCGTTGTCTTTTGTGAAGGTACTCAGAAAAAATATATTGTTTATACCGACCCTACAGAGGTGTGACAAGTGCAGGGCGATAATAATGTAAAGTTTTTTTTTTCAGTGTAAAAAGCATGATAGCTCGGTGGCTTTGGCTATGGACTGCCGCGCAGCAGGTCCATGGTTCGAATCCCGCCGCTGGCTTGAGCTTCACCGCATGGTGGAAGGGCATTTTAGCGAATGCCCGCCTGGCTAGCGACCACCCTCAAGTGGAAAATCTGTCGCCAAGCACCTAACGGTGTGTTCCGGCAGCTGTCCTTGAGAGCCAGTAATTCTAGGTTAAGCCTGTTAACACCTTCGACCACATCATCACTTACCATCAGGTGAGATTGTGGTTAAAGGCTTACCTATCAGCAATAAAAAAAAAATGTATATATACATTTATACGTTTTTGTTATTTAAGTTTACCTGCTGCTCTGCTATGGATAGGTCAAAATATTTTTTTGCCTAATATAGGTATTATAATATCTAAATAATATATTAAATATTATTTCGTTTACGAAATAATATTTTTTCGTTTACGAAATTTCCTGTGAATAAAATGTGCAAATTAAGTAATACTTTATTCAAAGATTACTCACTTATTTTCATATAGTGGAAGAGCACAGTCTAAATTTATTATATGAGATGGCGACTCCGACAGTTCTCCCTGTTCCGAGTGATCTCGGACTTTGACTGATTTATTATTTTTTTTCCTGAGAAAGAAGGTGCATTTTATGAGCACAGTCTATTTTATTATATATACGAGGGTGAATCAAAAAATTCTTGGAATCAATATTAAAAAATGCAAAGATTTAAATAATAATATTTTATTTTTCTACATAATCTCCCTCCAATGCAATGCATTTAGAATAACGCGTTTCTAACTTCCTTATTCCTTGTGAAAAAAAAATATTTTCTTGACTCTCGAAAAAGTCCTCTACGGCAGCTATAACCGCGTCATTATCGTGAAATTTTGTTCCACGAATTTCCTCTTTTAATTTTGGAAACAAGTGAAAATCACTTGGGGCTAAGTCCGGAGAATATGGTGGGTGGTCAAGGAGATTGAAGCCAGCACAGCGGATTGCGTTGACCGCAACTTCCGATCGATGAGCAGGAGCGTTATCTTGAAGGAACAACACGCCTAACGACAGTTTTCCACGACGTTTTTCTTTAATCGCTTCACGCACTTTCGGGATTAAATTTGCGTAATAGGGTCCAGTAATCGTCTGGCCTTTTGGCATGTAATCAATAAAAAGGATTCCTTCACTATCCCAGAACACAGAGGCCATAACTTTGCCAGCGGTAGGAGCAACTCGAAATTTTTTAATGGATGGAGAGGATGGTCGTTTCCAAGACATGCTTTGTCTTTTAGTTTCAGGATCAAAATGGTGGACCCACGTTTCATCCATGGTGACAAGACGACGGCAAAAATTATCCGGATCACGCTGGAACATTTCGAGATTACGCTTGGAAATTTCCAAACGTCGCTTTTTGTTTTCGTCGGTTAACATTCGTGGCACCCATCTTGCAGACACTTTTTTGAACCCCAGTGAATCAATTAAAATGGATTGAATGCTACCAAAAGATATCTTTAGGATCTCAGCTATATGTTTTATAGTCATTCTTCTGTCTTCCAAAACCAGATTCTCAACCTTTTTGACATTTTCTTCTGTAACGGAGGTTGAAGGCCGCCCAGAACGCGGGTCATCTTTACAGCTTGATCTACCTCTTTTAAATTCAGCCACCCAGTACGCAACCGTAGAATAGGGTACAGCATCACCCCCTAATGTCTGCTGAATGTCCAAAAAAATTTCCTTCGTAGACATTTTTTTCAAACTGAGATATTTTATCACCGCACGTAACTCACTTTTATCCATAATTTTGACTTTTTAGCAACTCGTTGCACAAAAAAATTTATTACATGCGAACGAACTGACAAAAATAAGTGACAGTCTGCATAAATATAGTGTGATAGACACTCTTTAATTTGAATATCGAACTTGATCCAAAAAGGTTTCATATATATGCACTTCTAAGAACTTTTTGATTCACCCTCGTATGTACAGAATCTATTTATTCCACTCTATTATATTTGTATAAATCGTTACTTATATGTACATGTCTAAGTGATAAAATATATATTTAAAAGTACCTATGCAGGTGACTTTGTAGATAATCTCTTGAATATATACCTACTTGCCTGATTCTGAATATTCTTTCATTGATATAAATCTACATTTAGTCTTGAGGGACATGAACAATGTTCGATGTTTTATTGCGATATACCCACCAAACCAAATGCTTTGATTTGCTACGCTTGTGTTATTATTATTTAGCAACACTCAACTCCATTTACGGTTGAACGGCAGCTGTACTTTAGAGCCAGATAATTTTAGTTATCACCTGTTTGGTACCTTCTACCACATCACTTACCATCAGGTGAGACCATAACTATACATTACCAGATATTATTATAGTATCCAACTAATCGTACTTAGATTAGTACGACATTTAGTTATTTTATAGCTCCATTACAGTACTATAGGAACCTAGTAGGTATAGAATCTCTTAGTTTGATAGAGATAATATGTTTCATGAATAGAATAAACACCGAAACACAAACGAATATTAAATTTGCATAGGTAAAAATAAACTGAAATATTATACGCTCTCTCATAATTCTTGCAAAGTCTTTGTATCGACTCTTCTGCTTCGTTTTTTATTTTTTAGTTATCTTTATTTCCCATATTGATTGATATACCTACCAAGATACGCATTTATACTGCACAGCACAGGTGATAGCGCGCGAGCGATAGGTCCACGTCCAACGGCGCACAGCGCGGCACTGAAGGACAGCTCTTACGCATTGATTTTATTTCGTAATCATAAGCTAATAAGGTTGAATATCGAATCTTCCGATTGACCGTAATCCTGCACAGAACTAAAGGTCGTAAGTCTAAAACACTATTTAATTTATTATGACAATACTAATTACTCTAGGTAAATTTTACTTATACAGCGGATAATAAACTACATTTCCTTTCTATGTGTGTTTATTATTAATATGTAACTGATGTAGTTTCCAAGAAAACTCCAATAATTTAAAGAAAAGGCTTCATTTTGAAAAATTAAAACTATCGAGTAAATTTCTTTCAAATGTGTTTCTGACTGTACAACTGATAGAAAAAGGTTTGAAATATCAAATATTTAAGTTTTCGTGTTGATTGCATATTTCAGTTGCTTAAAAAAACTAGTCGAATGAGAGTATTTTTTCCGCAGCCTCGTCTTAATATGCAGCGCGTTCCAAGCTTTAACCGAGAAGGATAAGTTAAATCGTTGACTGTGAAACGCAAAGATAGTGTTTTGTTTAATAAATATGTTCAGGGTAGTACCGGAACTTACTCAAACATTCTTTCTGGTAGTTTAAGAACTTAAGTTTAAGAAATAATAAATAGTCTTATTATATACTAGCTTTACGGCCGGGGCAGCTCCGCCCGCGCGTTTGTCGGCTATCGCGCAAATACATTAGCCTATTTATAAACAATTGGACAAAAACTATCGTATGTCCTTCCCCGCATCTCAAACTATTTAAATACAAATTTCATCCAAATTGGTCCAGTAGTTTTAGCGTAAAAGCGAGACAGACAGATAGATGGACAGACAGAGTTACTTTACTTTCGAATTTATAATATTAGTATGAATTACAACATGACCTACTGCCAACGAGGTCTTGCAAAATTGTATTTTTCCGCACGCTGTACGTAAAACGCGATTCTGGTTAGGGGGTAGCGGAGTAGCACGATAGAGTATTAGCATCAGAAAGAGCGAGTGGCGCTACCTATGTTTAGGGATGAGGCTTTGCCGCTTTATTTTATTTGTAGACCCGTACATGCTTGCGAGCTGGTTTCTAGCGCTTGCGAGCGCAATCCAATTATTTCCACGTCGTGCCCACGTTTTTTTAAGAATGATGTTGTTTGATGAGGGATTTTAAATGTAAACCCTTTTTTATGAGATGTACTTATTACTACCAGTTCATAGAAATAATTTTTTTAGTTCTTTTTATCAACAAGAACATACTCGTAATAAAAGTTGTTTGTAAAAAGTTTTTTTTTATATATAAAAGCTTGTTAGCTAGTTTATCGCGAAGACATAGTTTGAATAAGTATTATCACAATGAATTGTGCAAAAATATATGCAAGAGCTAACTTTTTTTGATGGTTCAGTGACATTGGCTATGGACTGGCTCAGCAGGTCCATGGTTCGAATCCCGCCGCGGCCTTGAGCTTCACCGCATGGTAGAAGGGCATTTTGCGAATGCCCGCCTGGCTAGCGACCACCCTCAAGAAGAAAATCTGTCGCCAAGCACCTAACGGTGTTATCCGGCAGCAGTCCTTAAGAGCCAGTGAAATTACAGGTATATGAGACTTAAAAACTATGTCTCAAGGTGACGGGCGCAGTGTAATTCGTGACTTGTGACGAAATGCATCTGTTATAGGCAGAGGTTAGTCCGCTTAACATCAGGTGGGCCTCAAGCTTGTTCTGTCACAAGAACATATAAAAAAACTTGTATTTTCCAAGACTAAATCGTTAAAAAAAACAAGATGCAAATCGTTACCTCATGTCGTTACCAATAATATTTCATGAATTACTCGTATAACTCACTCAACATATATTTTTTTTAAATATTAACAGAAATAAACCTATTGGCTATACCATGTTTGTAAATGTTGCCGTAACAGTTATAATTTACTTAGACGTAGCTGCATAGTATGTTTGGGTTGTCTGATAGAGATCGCTTTGAACGATAAGAACGTAGCACTTTGCCTTATTTGTTTGTTATTTTTGTACTTTTTCATTGTTAATTGTTAGACTACACCCGCCCCAATAGTTTTGTTTATTCAACTCCATCCTAAGGTTGCCTGGTAGAGATCACTTTTAGTGATAAGGCCGCCCATTGTAACACTATGTTATTATTATTTAATTAAATCTTATGATGTAAACTTTAATATTTTAAATGTGTTGTAACAATAAAGAGTTTTCTATCTATCTATCTAAATTATGACGTTCCAATAAAGAGTTCATCTATATATCCTATCTTCCTTGAAGCTTATAGTACGAGTATATTGAGGTTGACAGAAAACGGTACGCATAACCCAAGAATTTTTTCTTATCATCAGTACATCTTGGACTTCATTCACTCGCAATTACACTCGCGCCAAATTAGACTACTTTTACCTTGAACAATTTTACTACAATTCGGCAAGAACACGTTCGCAATGGAAGAACTAAAACACAAACAGTACACATGCTCAACTTTACATTTAGTTTTAGCTCAAAATATCAAGAGACACCGAGGTCGCCACGCTAAGCCACGTATACCGAGCTACTTGTACGAGTGCAATTCTCTCTCGCAACAAAAGGTCGCACAAAACCTCTACAGAAACATATTTTAAAAATTCCCCGCGCGCTAAATTCTGTTGTTGTCTTAGCGTCTGAACGTAGCCACTCTAATTTCATTAGCAACAGTGCCGTTGGCCGGTGTATCGTTCATAAAGCACGATGGGATGCCAGTAAAGCGAGTGTTTTTTTGTGTTTTTTCTGCTGCACTAAATAAATTTAACTTACTTTTCAAACACTACTACGAAGCAATTGGCTAGGGGTAATAGCTAAGCTACTGCCATGCGGCAGTCCATGGTTCGATTCCCACAGCGTCGGGTTGAGCTTCACCGCATGGTGCAAAGGCATTTTGCGAATGCCCGCCTGGCTAGCTACCACCCTCACGTATCATGCATCTAACGGTGCCTTACGGCAGTTGACCTTGATGGCTATCAAAGTCAACTGCTGGAACACAACGTTTTCAAATTTGGAATAAGAACGTTCAGAACAACCCAGATATCGATTTTCAGCCAAATCGGAGGATTTTTTTTTTACTTGGCAAACGTCATTGAAATAAAAATTACTAGCTAATAAAAATTTTAGGTTAACCTGAACAACATCTTCGACTACAACATCACTTACCTACCTACTATCGGGTATTATAGTGGTCAAAGGGCAAGAAATAAAATTGCGTAATAAAGAGAGCTCATGATGTTATCTTTTACTCTCTTTTAGACACGTTTTGGTATAAAAAGCATTGTATAATATTTTCTCCATAAGGCAAACAAAAAAATAAAAGACTCAAAGGCTATTCTGGGTTTTGGGGCTGCAGCTCAGTTTATTTCTATAGTTTAATTAACACAAGTAAAAAAGCCTTAGATAAGGTTTAACATTATGTCTAAATATGTTATATATACTTATGCATGTTTAGTAGGTTATTAAGTATAATTTATATGTAGTCTACTCGTGTAAAACCGTGTCAGATCCTCGGGTCTGACTTCGGATCTGGCTGTCCAGATCCGGGTTTGGATTGGTATTGGGTTTTTCTGACTGATATATTTTCAATAGCAATCCGGTATCTGGAACTGTGCCCGATAAATGACGCAACGTGGATGTTAAGACACCCCTGCCCACCCTATAGGCGATATAAATGCGAAATTATATAATACCATCTCATTAAAAGTAACAGATTTACTTTTATTTGGGATGTTTTATATTTATTCATTTAAACCTGATAGGCTGAGCCCTTGACCACTATCTCACCTGATGGTAAGTGATCATTTGGTCGAAGATGTTGTTCAGGCTACCCTATAATTACTAGGTCTCAAGGGCATACATGTACCGGCAAACAACACACCATAAGATGTGTAGCGACAGATTTTCTACTTAAGATTGGTAACCAGGCATGCATTCGCAAAATGTAGGGCATTTTCCAACATGTACATCTAATCTGAAATGGCCCCAATGTAAACTGTCACATAGTATGCGTACAAAAGGGGAGGTAAGGAAAAAACCATGACGCGTCTACTCATCACGACATACGCATAATGGACGCCGCCGTGCCGCTCTTTGTCTTTGTTCCAGCACCCAAGTAACTTAATAAAAAGACCTCGCCTCTTTCCCTGCAAACCCTTCCAAAAGGATAATTATGAAAAACGCGTAGGAATAACAATGCGAGTATAAATCTCCTTTAGCCGGTATTAATTAAAACATTTTAATCAACCCGCGATACGATTACGGCTCAATTACCGAGAATATGAGAAAGCATTCATACGATGATTTATTCTGCTGGAAAAGTTTAGCCTTGTTAATTCCTGAACAAGTGAAATCGGGACTGACTTCTTGAAACTCGTGTTTTTCATATAAGTATAAATAGCCGATTTTATTATTCATTCTTTACACAAATTCTACTCCTGTCAACATCCCATTTATTGTCGTTGGTATATATGTACCTATATTATAAACATAAATATCTTATTTTATACTAGCAAAAAATTACAACACTTCAAAAAACAATATTTAATGAAAATTCCTTTTCATTTCTACACGCAGAATTGTCTTTTGGCATTATCGGTTTTGGCTTCTCGAGCGCACTAACGAGAAAATCATCGAAGAGTCAAGACGTCATGATGATGCTTCGTGTGTATCGACACGCGTCGAAAATTCTTCCGATCGGGCTACGTAGCGTTTATGACAACACGTCACCATAGCAGGAAAATCACGCGGAATAGTCGCTTATTATATTTATTAACTAGCTTTCCGGGCGCGGCTCCGCCCGCGCGGTTGTCGGTTATCGCGCGAAAACATGAACCTCTTTTAGCGCAGTCGGATAAAAACTATCCTATGTTTTTTCCCGGGTCTCAAACTATCTCCATACCAAATTTCATTCAAATCGGTCCAGTAGTTTTGGCGTGAAAGCGTAACAGACAGACAGACAGAGTTACTTTCGCATTTAATATATATATATATATATATATATATTTATAAGCATTACTTATAACTTAATTTGTAATAAAAAGTCAAAATACTACACTTTCACTTCTTGAAGAACCAATCACCCTTCCCATTTCGAGTTGTTGCCATAAAAATGTATATTTTCACCAGACAAGAAAACTTTTTCCATACCCACCTAATTGCCATAAGCCTCCCGACATTTCAACGGGGATACAAAGCGGACGTAAAAAGCTAAAACCGCTGACGTTGATAGAAATCAGTTCTTGCGTCAGCATCGTCGGAGAGTTGGAAACGTTATTGTTTTTGTGGTGTTCAGCTGAACAAACAGCAGATGTCGTGCAGAAACCAAACATAGTTATCCTTCGAGTCTTGGGACAGTGCAAAAAATACAGCACGACCCGATGAGGTTTAATAAAGCCCCTTTTGTACTTGCACACCGTAACGTAATAGGGTCCTAAACTAATAAGCTTGGGGTCTATTGCGGCGTCGTAGGTCTATGACGCAAACGGGTTTAAACAGATTTACACCGAAAAAAGCGTTCGCTGCCTCTACTAAAACATGTTACGGGCAGTAAAAACAGTATGGTGGGACAGCTAGGCGGAACTTAGACAACCGTGTCGCATATAACATACACGACTGCCCAAAAAAAGAAGACTTATGTTTTTAGGGTTGATATATGTATGTTTGTGAGTTTCTTTATTCCACCATAACTTCTAAACTGCTTAACCAATTTTAATGTAAGAGATGTCGTATTCGTCTTGATATCGCAATTGACATAAGGGACATCAAAATAAAATAGAATTGAATTTTTCTTCCAAGTCCATCGAATGAGGTATCATAATAAAGAGCTTTAAAAACGATTCCATAAATATATGTAACTTGCAGTTTTCATTTTAAGAAATGAACAAAAACATTGAACCGAAATAAATATATTGCAGTCAGGTTTTTTAATTTTTAAATTAATTTATACTTTTTATCAAATTATATGCTTACTATGGAAGCTAAATCTTTATAAATAAAAATGACGTGTCACGTTGTTTGTCCGCGATGGACTCCGAAACTACTGAACCAATTTTAAATTTGATTTGCACACCGTGTCTAATTTGATCCAAATTGAAAGATAGGATAGCTTAGATCTCAATTTATAGTCGTAATTACCCGTGTGGAGCCGGGGCGGGCCTCTAGTACAATTAACATTATTGACAAATGTCAATAATGTTAATTTACCACTACAACAATATGTTTTAGTTAGTACGAAAGTTTAATTGTTTACTAAACTTCTCTTGGATCAGCTGAAAATTTAAACTAAGTACTTCAAATAAGAACTTTATGACGAATGTACCAGATGCAGAATTTTTCGAATACATTGTTTACTGATTTTATATGGGGTCTGTACAGTTGACCCTTGTCTTTTGTTGTGCGGCCCAATTTGCGCTACGCGGGTCGTATTTGTTTTGAATCTAATTAAAATTCTTTCTTAAAATTTACATTACGAACGCAACAAACAGCTTTTTATGTACGCTATAAAGGGGAGGTGTTTGTTTTGAAATTAAATTTCCTCGTACAAAGGAGTTTTTTGATCGTGTAAATGAAAATTACGCGGTATTTTTACAGGAGTGCCGCAGATATTATGAAATAATGTACAGATACCTAGCACGATAGATAGAATACCTATAATATTTTATACGAGTACACTGATAAAGCTAAGAATTCAGAGTGCAAACTCGTGGTAAGGATTTCTGTCGCCAAGCACCTAACGGTGTGTTCCGGCAGCTGTCCTTGGGAGCCAGAGTAATTCTAGGTTAAGCCTGTTAACACCTTCGACCACATCATCACTTACCATCACGTGAGATTGTGGTCAAAGGCTTACCTATCAGCAATAAAAAAAAAAAATATTTTAAAAGTTCTGTGTTGTGGCCACTTTAAGGTATATGAAAACTATGTTTTACATCATATAAATATTTGTTAGGTCATAATAATTTATTCGGTAATTTAAACTATATCGATTAATAGATATTACTAAACATTTAAAAATGTTATTTCACGTTTAATTAAACATTTTTAAAATACGAAATTTTTTACTCGAGGGGGTTCAGTATTATTGAGTTGAGAATACTGATTTAGCAACTCATATCCCCTTAAATCCAAACAACTTTCTATTACAACCAAGGTGAATAAGTGAAAATATATAAAAGGCCCTGTCTTAAACCTTAAGAACTCCAATACAAAGTCAACATGTCTCTAAACATCTTACCTTTCAAATAAAACAATTCACATAAAATTTTTTGAAGCGCTCGTAGCCAAGTTTGCTTAGCCATTCTGAATCGATCAGCAAAGTTAAGCAGCGTCCGCCTCGGTCATGACTTGGATGGGTGACCGCTGGTTGGGCATTACTACTGAGCGTTTCCGTGCTTCGGAGGGCACGTTAAGCCGTCGGTCCCGGTTGTTGTCTTAGGATAGCAGTCGTTACAGCATGGTGGTAGGGCACTTTGCAAATGCCCGCCTGGCTAGCTACCACCCTCAAGTTGAAAATCTGTCGCCAAGCACTTAACGGTGTGTTCCGGCAGCTGTCCTTGAGAGCCAGTAACTCTAGGTTAGTCTGAACAACATCCTCGACCACATCATCACTTACCATCAGGTGAGATAGTGGTCAAAGGCTAACCTATAAGGCATAAAAAAAAAAAAAAAAAAAAAAACATCCGATCCGACCAACTCATCAGCATGAGAAAGGAGACAGGCGTCGACCGCGGAACGCCCACAAGTTTTATTAGTCCAGTGTTGCCCAGTATAGCTCAGTGTTGCTCAGTAGAGGGCAGTTCACACTACTTTACCCCAGTATGCCGTTTTCACTGTTATCCGAAACTCACTCACCGTATAAAGATGCCGTCATGGTACATTGCTAACGGAAACTTTTTAGCGATGAATGAGGACAATGCATAAATAAATAAGTGGACATCACACAATAAAAACATTTTTGTGGTTAGAAATTGTTCTCTGATAAATGTTTAACTCAGTTTTTTCTGTTGCCTAGAAGAGTGGCGACGAAACATATTTACATTGTTTTTTTTTGTGTGGTTAAAGTGAATCATTATACCATATCATTATGTCATATTAATATACATATATTTATTAATATCTCAGTTCAATAAGTCATCAAGCAATTAAGACAGTAGTATCAATATCAGAAAACTATGGGGTTGTGAAAATTGAGCCCGTTCACAGTAAGTATCTTTTAAAAATGTAAAAATTTCATAAAATATTTCTGTTATAGGCATAATCATGAACTTTATCATAAAATTTAAAAACACGACCCTCCTGCCAAAGAAATTATAGCAAATGTTACTCGGGACGATAACAGTGGAATAAACTAAAACATACAAACATGAACCCTAAGATAATTACACTGCATTTGGGCAGTCGAGTAAGGTGTGGTGTTACTTATAAACGTAAGTTTAAAAAAAACTGACATTAACTTGTTACTTAACAACTTGTACTAACAATAAAACAAAAAAAATTGGCCAAGTGCGAGTCGGACGCCCGCACGAAGGGTTCCGTACCATTGGCTATACAAAATTAGACTTCATATTTTAACCTTTTTTTGTTTTAACGTGCGCGAGTCTGACTCGCACTTGGCCAACTTTTTGTATTTGTTGTTTTAGGGCCAACAGAAATAGGTATATCATCTGTAAAAATTTCAACCGTCTAGCTATCACCGTTCTTGAGATACTTCTTGATACGGATGGACGGACGGACTGACGGAAGGACAGCGAAGTCTCAGTTATAGGGTCCTGTTTTTATCCTTAGGGTACGGAACCCTAAAAAATAACGTTTCGTACATACTTAAATTGGAGTTGCACTAGATGGAGCATTCGAGTTTCGATACAGGTATGGTGCTGACGATAGATATCCCCCAGAGCTCATGGCTCTATTTGAGCAGCTTGAAGGTATATCCAGATATCCTAGTAGTTGGGAAGCCGCTCGACGTGAGCTTTCGAATCCGGCTTAAGCGCGCGTGCGAACTGTTACACCAAATATATTGCTGTATATATATATACCTAGGCCCGAATCCATTTTGAAGCCATTTTTGCGAATGCCCGCCTGGCTAGCGACCACCCTCAAGTAGAAAATCTGTCGCCAAGCACCTAACGGTGTGTTCCGGCAGCTGTCCATGAGAACCAGTAAATCTAGGTTAGTCTGAACAACATCTTCGACCACATCATCACTTACCATCAGGTGAGACAGTTTTCAAAGGCTTATAGCAATATAAGGCATATGTATATAGGTTATTACCTTATTCAAATACTCTTTTAAAGTTACCCTCTACAAACACTCAATTTCCTGGTAGATATCTAAAGTCTTTTATGACATTTTTAAGAAACGTGAAGAACAGGCGGGCATTCGCAAAATGCCCTACCACCATGCAATTGCAAAATATCTTCGTATTCAAAGACCTTTTAAGAGAAGCTAGTTTTGACCCAATATAACTTTTGTTTAGCACAAGCTGTTTTTTTTTCCTTATTTTCGAATACATTGCGAGAGTCGCTTAAGGTGCACAGTGCAGCGGAATATAAATTACGTGCTCCTGGAGCCGGCTCTAATATTAACGGGAGCTTTGGCTCAACCGAAGGCTCAATGGTCCTTCGGGCATTCAGTATTTTAAACTTAAGTACTCTAGTGATGACTCAGCGAATATGTAAGTGCATAGCTTAAGACGCTGATATAACCTCACTATCGGACTATGCTTAGGAGTGAAAGTGAGGCAGCGGCAACTTTACTATGAAGTCAGTATCAGTTTTGGTAAAAAACTTAAAATAGCTTTTAAGACGAAACTAATAGGTAACTTAAACTCCGGCGCGAACCGGAGGTCGCGGGTCCTATTCCCGCCCGGGGCATAAAATGTTCTGCTCCAATAATTTGTAAAATATATTTACTGTATTTTTACAAATACATACTAGTGAGCACAATATTCCAGTTCTAGACTTTGAAAACGGTGTAAACTTATTATAACGTCTTGCTATATAACGTCTATCGATATAACATGTTTCGATATAACGTACAACTTCCAATAACGTAGAAAATACTTTAATTTTGTTGGTTTATCTTAAAACCATTATGTTAATACACTCTTTAAAGCGCAAAAGCCATTCCCTATTACGAAGATATATGTTCATATTTAGATTCAGTAAACATATTTGATCAGCATTACTGTTTAGTACCAATTTACAAAAGGCTCTTTGAGGTGGCGTAAATTCTAAAAAAGACACGTAACAGTCACCTGGCAATTGTTATTATTAATCGCCAAGAACACTGACAATACTCTTTGACTAATTGTCTTAACGAGTACTGGTCCAAGTTACTAAACACACAAGGCAACATGTCGTATTATCATTCGTAAACCGACTTTGAAACCGTTAACATGGCCAGTAAAAGACAAGCGTTGTGTGTTGATTGAGAAGGGAAAATAATAAGGATTCCCAAAACAGATGATCTCACCACATCCAAAGACATGAACAAAATGCATAAGAAAATATAAAACAAATACTGGCATCACAAAAAACATAGAGCAAAAATAACATACCATATTATGTCATTAGATAATAGTTTTATATATAGGATATATTTACTCGTACTATATTACTATAATTTTTGTCGTATAATTACATATTTATTTATAAAATAATAAATATATATGATAGAAAATATATATATATATATTATTCTGTATATATTATTGCTTAAATGTTTATGTTCATCGTTTTGAATGTATATTTGTATAAATTTAGTTGCACATGTTTTAAATTCATTATCTATATTTAATTGCTCGTTTTTTAATTTATTTATTAGTTATGTACTAGTAATAGTACACCCCTTTATAATCGGTTTTACAAATCCTCTCCATCCAAAGGTTGCCTGGAAGAGATTGCTTTTAGTAATAAGGCCACCCATTGTAACACTCTTATTGTGAATTGTATATTTTATCTGTTTCATTTGTTATGTGGTGTAACAATAAATTCTATTTATCTATCTAGTTTTCTTCCCTCATTCCAAGGGTAATAAAAACTCACTAGAAAGAAAAAAAGTCCCTTCAGTTTCATTATAAATGGTTTACAATGTGATTCAATCACCAACTGATGTTGTATCCAGTTCACGGTACATTCGCCACGACCACAATCCAATCTTTAGACCTTTTATATATCATTAAAATAAACAAGCTTATCAGCGAGAGACCTCCATTAAATTCACCTGCACACGGCCCAGTATCAATAGCATTATTATCCGCACACCTTTTATAACACCGAAAAAAAATGAATATAGGTACGCGAGATGTGATTATATTATACCACACACCCACGCACCAGATTTAGGTTATAAAAACACATATGAAACCTAATAACAATGTAAGCCGTCCTCCTAAATGATATCATTTCCTCGAAAAAAGGTTAAAAGGGTCATTCCTAAAGAGAGCCCTCGTTATATCTACACTTGTTGGCCGGAAGTCATAGCGCTAAAATAACATTACAACGGGAAAATGTGTAAATGTAATGATTGGAAACGAAAGTAGATATGTATGAGACGGACCTTCTCATACATACGCATCGTTCGAAATTGAAGCATTAAAATACAAGTTTCTTTATTTACACTACTAGCTTATTTATAACTTGGAATTTCGATACCAGTCTATCCAATATAAATACAGCAAAGAGAGCTAAAAACCCGTACAAATTTGCAAGAATACAAATTTGAGCTATGACTCACCCACTAGGATATCACAAATGGCAGAGCATGTCCCGAACAGGGACGGATGGTCGCAGCTTCAAATCCCACTCATATTCCATATTTTTACAATCTTTGATTACCAGGCGTTAATGCAATAATTACAACGTTAGAATTATCGGGCTGTATCATCGTATACGAGTTTCAAGCTAATACTACTAACATAGCTTTACCATGATCATGGTAGTAACCAAAAAGTACATTATGCTCAATAGTAACGAAAGTAATTAATAACAACATGTTTGTACCGAGTATCGAATATTTTTTAAACGAGTGTTCATGCCAAATCATGGCTACAATATTAAATGTCAGTGTCAATGTCAAAAAATGTTTGTAGTCATCCAACACGAGGGTGACTTAAATTATGGATGTTTTCATTTAATATAGGTTTTTCTATGATTTCAAACATTTCGTTTCAAGATTTAGTGAGTATATAGGTACTCATAAAATCTTGAAACTGTTTGCATTGTAGCTCTAAAGAGCTAAATCAGCAACACTATATGAGACGAGTCAGTCGCCTGCATGATCTGACTGTTACAGTTACAGCATTCTAGGTGACACTGTACTGTGCTGGTCACTCCGAAAAAATAGGTCTCTAGTCAACAGTAACGTCAGTGATTTCACTTCTTGCAGTGCCCGTCAAGCCTAAACTCAGTAACGTTTGCATACTAATACCTAAATACAGAATGCTCTTATATTTGGTACCGCGAACTCCATTAAAGCCACTACGAATATACTGTACTTAACCTATCCCTAAAGTCAACCTAAGTAAATTAATGTATTTACTTAGATCTCTCTTGAAATAATTATTTTTTGACATATTACCATCAGTCTGATTTCAGTCCGAGATAATTACTATTTGAGTGAGAAGATACTTAGTACTAATGTATTCTTTGTAGTGTATTTTTTATTCTGTCTGGATCATGAAAGGTCGAACTAAAAGAATAGATCAGCATTTTTTTATAAAACCCTGCCGTATGTTTTGAACTGTCATTCTGTGGGTCAGATGATAATAAATCACCCGCGCAATATAGTCATTATATAAATTTGTACATACGTTATAGGTCGCGATGTCATAGGATGAATACGGAACGACCCAATTTATCATTTTATCAAATAACTCTACTAAAATGACAAAGCACGACACTCTTTTTTTTACACAGAACGAAAAATACAGATGGAATATTTTACGCCTGCATTGTGTGTTTATGACTTTCTTTTGGCAACGTAGCTCTAAAGATTGACCGAGGCGAATTAAACACTGCTCTTTTAGGGATTTAGATAAACATGCACAAGCATTCTATATCGAGCTGGGGCTCATTTACTGACTGGACATTACTCTGATCGCTGCTATCCTGACTGGACTCTTTATTTTTGGTAAACTTATACGAAGGAATTTGTTTTCATGAGATGCAATATATGAGATTTAGTGTCAGTGTTTCTAAATTTTAAACGTAACCTGTATAATAGTATTCATAAATCAACTTTCTAATATCAATCTTATTACAGTTACTGAAAGACGAAACTTTCGTAGCAACTCTTTTCTAATCTATGATACTCTACGCTCGGTCGCTTCCATCTATGTAAGAGAAAATAATATCTAGACGGTTTCATGCATCAAAGCCCCACGTTATGACTCCATCTCAAATATCCCAGAGATATAAGATAAATCAAAACGTCAATGTGGAGGCAGACCTTTTTGTTTCTTGTTTCTCTATATTTATGTGAGCGGGAGAAAGAAGCAACTCGCTGGGCGGGTCATCTATTCCTATCAGTTTAAGGTTCGCCGCACACGAGCGGGCCCATTTATTAAACTTATTTTCTACTACGCTTCATATTTGATAGTTTGAAACGGCCGTGACGTGATACAAATAGGGTGGGCTGTAGGGGTTACGGAGGTTTTGTGGTGAAAAATATTTCAGGGAAACACATTCTGCTTAGCTGCTTACAGACAACAATACTAGGTCCTTCTAATATTATTTTTGCAATCACTAAGCTAATCCAACATGACATATGACTACTGATTCTAATTTGTTCTTTTGTTCTTAACCAAGTTAAATACTAGGTACTTTCAAAAACGATAGCTTAGGGATACTTTTCTTTATGGGCAATAACTGACACTTAAGTTTGGAAACTTAATCCTTTACATTTTCACACAATAATACGCGTGAAGCCGAAAACCTTTTGTTTTTAACATAAGTTTTGTTTTACTTTTCAAGGTTTCGTACTATGTAATTAAATCAAATTGATTGACCGGCTGCTTGCATATCTAACGCCAAGAGACACATTCAAAACATAACACATTCATGTCACATTTCAAAGTTACGGCTGAAACAACTTTTTTTAATCTTTGTTTATGTACTAAAACAAGTGACTGTTGTAATAAGACTCTTAACTTCAGTTCGATACTAAAGGGATGATTTTCAGGGAAATGTGCTCAGGGCTTTCCATACAATCGTAGTTTCGTCAGATTTTATATTCCATAAGCATAATCTAGATGAAATTTTGCACGCACGTCTTTCTTTGCGTCGAGCCTAATCTATATGCTTCTGGTTTAACAGTTTTTCGTTTTATCATCTTTCTCTTTATATAAAGCTCGATTACCACACACTGACTGACTCACTGACTGACTCACTGACTGACTCATTGACATAATTGTTCTCCCAGACGGAGCAGAGTAGGGTTAAAATGAAGTATGGCGAAAATGTTCGGGGGGTTTTGGTGAGTATGAGAAAAATCGAAAATCATAAAAATGACGCCTGCCAAGTAAAGATGGATGACATATCTCGAAAACGGTAAGAGATAGATAGGGGGTGCTTGAACAAATGTCATAGGGAATCTGGAGAGCAGTCGAATGACACCTGTCAAAAATGCTCCTCTCATTCTTCGTTCTGCATTTGGAGTATTTTTCTTACATTTTCGACTGTATTTGGAGTTTTTGTGGGATTTTCGACTGAATATAGAGTTACTGTCATACGTGAAGGTATAGCGAGCCCGAAGGGCGAGCTTCTGGTGAGGCCGAAGGCCGAACTTTCGGCCCGCGAGGCCGAAGGCCGAGCGTATGGTGCGCGAGCCCGTAGGGCGAGCACTGGGCGAGGCCGCAGGCCGAGCCGTATTAGTGTCTTGCGAGGCCGAAGGCCGAGCTCTGAATTGACATGCTCCTCTCATTCTTCATACTGTATTTGGAGTATTTTACCTTACATTTTCGACTGTATTTGGAGTTTTTGTGGGATTTTTGACTGAATTTGGAGTTACTGTCCCCCACCAGTGTATCGCGCGCCCGAAGGGCGAGCTTCTGGTTAGGCCGAAGGCCGAACTTTCGGCCCGCGAGGCCGAAGGCCGAGTGGAAGGTGCGCGAGCCCGAAGGGCGAGCGCTTGGCGAGGCCACAGGCCGAGCTGTATAAGTGTCTTGCGAGGCCGAAGGCCGAGCTCTTATTTGAAATGCTCCTCTCATTCTTCATACTGCATATGGAGTATTTTACCTTAAATTTTCGACTGTTTTTTGGAGTTTTTGTGGGATTTTGACTAAATTTGGAGTAACTGTCCGAGGCCGAAGGCCGAGATCCGACTTGAGAGTATTTTCCACATCTCCGACTGGTCTCCATGGTAACTGCCCGCGATAACCAAAGCACCTACAAGTGGGGTTCCTTTACCGAAGTGACTTAGAACCTTGGTACGATTCTGACCGTACCACTTTTTTATTGCAGTAGGGTTAATCTGGTTTGGTGGCTACAGTTTAGTTCCTTATTGTATTAAAGGTTTATATGGGATTTCATACTTCTATTGGAGTTTTTAATTTTTTTTTTCAAATGTATAAGGTGCTTTTATGACAGTTCGTACTGACTCAAGATAGATGCGGGCCGCTTGCGGCCCGCACACTGCCCGAATAACTAGTTTATTATATATAAATGTAAAAAAAAACTTCAGTACAAAACTGTTTTTTCCGAATAATTTTGAATGTACATACTTAATTAAAATTTTAACAAAACAAAAACGAATTTCAAAAAAAGTACAAACATAAAATACGCATTATTAGCGATTACTGCTTCACTCTACTACGTCAGATCAAATTTAAATGGGACCACGTGGCAAGCACCAGCTGTAAAAAAAAACAAAATGGTAAAAAATCTATATAGGTATAAAGCGTTGTGAGGTAGCACACCAAAAAAACAGCCGAATTGAGAATCACCTCCTATTTTAAAAGTCGGTTATTTTTTTGACGGAAAACTGGTAAACCAGAAGCAAACTCATGACATTGAGGTCAAAGACATGTATGCAAAATTTCAGCGAGTATAAAAACATGGTATTTAAAATATGACGCCACTACATTTGTATGGAAGCACTGAACACTTTCCTTAAAAGCTTTGTTACGTTAAATTAAAACATTCGGTCTTTGACATATTATACGAGTGTCTATCTCCATTCACATCGAAACGTAAACACGTCCATGAAAACGTTTTTAATACTTTAACTTCGTCGCCATTAAGGAAATTGCAAAAGCTCATCGCTTAAATTAAACAAATTAGCATGCTGCAAATTTGTATAATGACAACCGTAATTTGTTCCCTAAACAGTTTACTAGAAAATTCGTTCAGAAAAATTAGACTTTATAATATTTGGGATATTTTACGTAATCGTACACTAATTACGTTTTTAGTATTAGACAATTTTTAACCGACTTCTGTCTATCAAAAGATGGAAAGTTTTTATGTCAACGGGCATTTTTAGGGTACTACCTCAAAAAAAATAACAGAACCCTTATATCTTAGATCACAGACAGCAAAGATGATGTCCGTCTATCGAGGCCCTTTTTTCAGGAACGCGTGGAGGTATCAAGCTGAAATTCATATAACATTCTCATGTTTACTGCCCCTTGGAGCTGTGAACAAATCAAACTGCTAAGCCAACACAATCAAAAGATACAGCAGTTAATCCCGCAAATTTCGACACTCTCAAGGGAATCAAAATCTACAGGGTACTTTCCGTGAACTCAGAATCTTGAAATTTGGCACGAAGCAACGTCTATAGCACAGACAAAGGAAAAATTACGAAGAGCAAAAATTTATATTTACATTACATAGTAAAATTATTTTCATTATAAAGAATAGACGACTAATATTTAAAATTTAATGTTTTGTATCTCATTTTCTGAGAACTTCTTCTTAGAAGAATAGTTCTTATATATAAAAATATAAAAAAACACTGAGTGTTTTTTTATGTTATTATGACAAGCTCGAGGCCCACCTGATGTTAAGCGGACTAACCTCTGCCTATAACAGATGCATTTCGTCACAGTCACGAATTGCACCGCACCCGTCATCTTGACACACAAAGTTGTTAAGTCTCATGTGCCTGTAATTTCACTGGATCTCAAAGACTGCTACCGGAACACACCGTTAGGGGCTTGGAGACAGATTTTCTACTTGAACTCGCTAGCCAGGCGAGCTCGTAAAAAGCCCTTCCACCATGCGGTGAAGCTCAAGCCCGCGGCGGGATTCGAACCATGGACCTGCAGCGCGGCATCCATTCAACAAGAGAGGCTACTCGACTAAAGATCGAATGATCCAGTATAAAGTTATCCCTATCATACATAAAACGCGTGTACTTCAAGACCGGCTTACCGCCTTTATTAATCGACTTAAAAAATGGAGGAGGTTCTCATTTCATCAAACATTTTTTTTTATGTTTGATACCTCCGAACTTTTGACTGGGTGAACCGATTTTGTCTTTTTTTTATTTGAATGCTGATGATTGTCGTGTATCCTATTTTAATTTTATCAAATTCGGTCAAGCCGTTTTTGAGTTATCTCTCTCTCCAATTACTGAAAAATATTTTCCTATCTTGATGATAAAGTCGATGACAGTGAATGACAATCGGTCCCGTGAGTAGCAAGGGTCAATTAAAAGAATGAAAAATATTTTACCTAAATATGGAACCGCGTTCAACAGTAAAAAGAACTTGTCGAAGTCTGTACTATGGGCACAATATTGTGATAATATGTACTTTTTAACTATCATGGTACCGACTTCAACAAGTTATTTCACACTTTTGAGTGTTGAAGTCGGTTCCATTTTTTGGTAAATTTTTTAGATTTGGTAAAATTTAAATTTTTAGGTAATCGATTGAAGAAATAGCAGGCGTAGTCATATTAGGAGACCAGTTTGGCGTCAAAGGAGCAAGCTTTACGGGATTCTTTTGCGATTGCGAATACTCATTAAAGAGAAAACCGATTTTTTTTCTCTGATAACTCCTTTTTAGTTGCTCTTATCAGGCTGTGGAACGCCTTACCAATGGATATCAAAAAAGCTTCATCCAAAAACGCATTTAAGCGACAGATTCGTAATTTTTATATAAGTAAAGTCACTGATGTCCATCCATAAAACGTCTTCATTTTATTTACTACGCATTAATTGTTAAAATACAGTATTTATATTATTGGCTCAATATATTTATCTATTATGTTTATAATTACACACAATATATACGACAAAATTTATTTTTATATATACATATCTATGATGTCTTTACGATCTTTTACTGCACCGCTATCATTTTCTTGCACGTCCAGGATGACTGGTAGAAAATGCTACATAGCATTAAGTCCTCCTTGTTCACTTATTTGTGCAAAAGAATAAATAAATACATGAAAATAAAGCCAGTTTTCTGCAAGAGAACAGGAGCCGTCGGACACTTCACTTTTAGAACTCGAGAACTTTGTGAAGTAATAACACATTGTATTACTCGTCGCTGTGTCAGATGGAATAAACTTTAATTTTATGATAGTGAAGAATATTGTACGCCGCGGTGAAGCGAAAAGCTTATAAAGAAACGCGAGCATCCAGGGCTACATACAGCAAAATGCGGTTGGGATTTCACTTTCATAACTTTTATAATATGATCAAATTATTGACTGCAATTTCAACTTAAGCACTTTTTCATTTTTATAGCAGGAAAATTCACAGATAACAACAAAAAAATGCTTTCTAACACTGAAGCGCTCGTAGCGAAGTTTGCTTAACCATTCTGAACAGAACAGCAAATCTAAGCAACGTCCGCCGCGGTCATGAGTTGGATGGGTGAACTATGAAATAACTTGTTGTAGTCGGTACCATGCTGATTCAAAACAGTGACCTCCCGTTATTATTGTCCGACTTCCACAACATATTTCATTATCTTATTCTAATTTCATTAAGTTCTTAGTATTGGAAATCAGTTCCATTTCTTTATTTGAGATTTTTTTAGTGCTTACAAGGTCAGTGTCGTCCGCCGAAAATTCTGTACGCCATCGACAAGAGTTGCTATTACCATTAAATCATTCATCGTTTCACTAAATCATTTTATATATAATGCATTTTACATTTAATTGATTGTGTAGTAAAAACTACTCGACCGATTTTGATGAAATTTTAATGAGACCAACTTGGAGGTATACACTCAACCGTACAAAAAGTAACCATCAAAACCATTTTACAAAATTACAAATTTACGAGAGAAAAAATTATAGTCATGCGCGGGTTCGAATCCCGCACATAACTATATTTTTTCTATAGTAAATTTGTAATTTTGTAATGTAATTCGCCAAGCAGGCGTTATTGCAAACTTAACAATATTAAAACATCAAAATCATTTCATAATTGGCGGAATAATCCCGTAACAGAATTGCAATAAAAAATGTATACAGTAGAATTAAGGAACTTTTGAGAAGTCTGTTAAAAAGTTTGTAATTACTACTTTGTTTTTTTTGTTGGATAAAAATTGGATTCTCTTCAATTATCATGTAAACCATGGCATAACGAACTTTATTACCAACAAAAAATCCGCTTATCTCAAAAAAGAAGCAAGATCCGAACAGGCATGTAGCAGATCAATATGCACGATAGCTTTGAAATATATTGCTGTACCAGCCCGCGTGGAAATTGATTATATAGTGCTCCCTCGGGAACTACTCAGCAAATCGGTAGTAGAACTATCCGTATATATATAAAAGTAACGTGTCACGTTGTTTGTCCACGATGGGCTCCTAAACTTTTGAACCGATTTTAAATTTGATTTGCACACCGTGTGCAATTTGATCCACATTGAAAGATAAGATAGCTTACATAACAATTTATAGTCGCAATTACCCGTGCAAAGCCGGAGCGGGCCGCTAGTATACGATATAACGTTTGAAGCGTTCGTAGCGGAGCTTGCTTAGTTCATCTTAACCGATCAACTAAGGTAACGTCTACTGCGGTCTTTACTTGGATGGGTGACCGCTTGTGGCATTAAAACTGAGCGCTTCCGTGCTTCGGAGGGCACTTTAAGCCGTCGGTCTCGGTTGTCGTCTAAGGATGGCAGTTCTAAAATGGAGGTTAGGCATTTTGCGAATGTCTGCCTGGCTAGCTACCACCGTCAAGTAAAAAATCTATCACCAGTATAAGTACTTGCCAACTTGTGAGATAGTGACATTAGCGTTCAAAGCCATGGCCTATTAGCAACACTTCAATATATTATTGAAAATATAAACTTAATTCTATAACCATCTCCAATGACACTTTAACGCAATTGTAGCATAAAGTTTCGCCTCGAAAGAGCGTGCCCGGGTGGCCCAGTTGATTAGTCATCCGGCGCGGAATTGGAGGACGCGGGTTCTAGTACCGCTCAGGACATAAAATGTTGTACTCCATTAATTGTAAAAATGTGATTTTCGATTACCACGCGATATGCTTGTAATCATATTTAGAAATAATTTATATATATTCAATATTGTATTATTACAATATGAATATATAGAAGTTATTTCAAATTGTAGTGGATGATCATCCATGGATCCTAATTATGTTGTAATAATTACAACACGACTTCTTTTTGGTTGACTATTTCATGACCTACGACAACACGTAGATACGAAGGCACGAACCTTTACTCTTGAGTGAGCAACTACTACTGCCTATCCACGCGATCATATATTATATATATCATTGTTTTTCTGTATGTACCATTAGTATTTACACCCACACTAAGACAACGTGTACAAACGAGGCTTACACGTACAGATGCCCATCTATAATTAAAGAGTAGAAATTCTGTCGCCATGCACCTAACGGTGTGTTCCGGCTGCTGTCCTTGAGAGCCAGTAATTCTAGGTTAGCCTGAACAACATCTTCGACCACATCATCAGTTACCATCAGTGGTCAAAGGCTAACCTATCAGGCATAAAAAAAACCTGTTCATTCACGCGCCTTCGTGAATGAACAGGTCTGCACACGCGTCTTGAGATGTCTCCCACAATATTGCAAAATATTTTCTCATTGCCTTTGTTTAGCTTCTACGAGTATGCACGACAAGGAGCATCTTGCAGCACGATGCTAATAAACGTCATATTTTAGACTACACTGGAAGAAATTCCAGGAACGCAGGAACATGTGCAGCGGTTGCTTGAGATGCAAATAGCTTCGCGACGAGCACAAAAACATAAGAGGAGGCAACAGGGGCGCTACGACGGCATTACCATAGTTGAATTCAACGATCAAGACGCTCGTTATCTTTGCTTGTTTCCTTTGTCTATGAAATTCTTCCTTTATATTATCCTTCCCTTGGGTACAAAACTATTAAAGTTAATTGTATTTTTTTTGACAATGAATTCAAAATGTAAACCATTTTACTTGACACGTATAACAGCTCAAGTCAAAGGCGCAGGCTGATACTTCAATCAAGGTGAAAATGGCACATAAGCACGTTATTGAACTGTAATTGCGTGGAAATTAAGTAAAATGTAATGCTAATAATATCTGTAAAACTAATACTGAACACGATATTTAAACAATGTTATATTTCGAGTATATGTTATCTTTAATTAGACCACTAATCTATGGGTATTATGAAAGACCTTGAACCTCTGTGAAATTAATTAAATATTTACATTAATCTACTTTGAAATTAATGTAATTGAAATTTAAATACAATAATCATTTTATGAACTTGTGCTTTGAAAGCAGGCTTTTATGCAGTGGAGCATAAAAACCCCTTTAGTCCGCTCACACCGGGCATAAACAATGGCTTAAAAATCACATATAAAAAATGCTGCTGTCTTATATTAATTATATTTTCGAGAGACGACTTTAAAAAAACTTGTAACATGTTACAACTAAAATGTTTCTGCAATTTGTTGTCTTCGCTTACTATTGTAGTGAGTTTAAGTTGAAAATAACAGGGACTAAATTATACCTAAATAAAAATATAATGCCCTCGTATTCATCAAAAAAATATTTAATTAAACCTGCAGCACCGATTTTATCTGCCACACCCGGCCACGTCCATCTGAAACGCGATCCCCATCTATTGTCACGGGAAAATAATAAGATCTTTCCAAAAGCCGACATGTGCATTGAGCAGTCTCCCCGCGACTAATGTAGATAGCGGACTTTGGGTCCCTTTGTCACCCGATGGAGGGACATCAAACGAAGCCCCGGTAATCCCCATGCGGCTAAGTAATAACTTCTTGACGAGTTTATCACTTGTTATCGTATAACGGAACACTTCTACGCGAATAAAATTTAACTTTCCGACGTATATTTTTTTTGTCATCGGCAAGTGGTCAAGTAGCTTAAATCAAAAGCTCTTCCGTTTCATCGCATGCAAGTGATTGCAGCCAGTCTTTAAGTTTTGTTTTCACTGTTGAGAAGGAAGAGGGTAAATACTAATAATTATATTTATCGTACTGACGTCATCATAGATTTTAAATTCGTACCTTAGAGTTACAGTTGTACATGCAGTTGCTATTAAATGAATTATCTTGAGAAATAACGAAACCTCAATCTCAGAATTATACACGAACCCAACGTAATTCTCCTCAAGACATATTGATCCTAACTTTCACGTGGACAAACAAAATAAGAAAAAAACTCCTCTGTCTAAATAAAATAACAAAAACACTTAACACGATAAGTCTTGTTAGATCAAGAAAAAAATATAAAAAGCACAAAACTTAATTAAAAAGTCAACACAAACATGGTCGTACACAAAACAATCACGGATCGCGGAAACAGAAACGCGGGCAATAAGAATGATCTAATTTCAACCCAGGAATTAATTAAATGGAACAAGAACAAAAGAAAACAGGATATTATGAATACTTTGAACGGGGATCCTTTACGTTTATTGTGTTCCATTTCGGTTTCACGTTTATTTTGGAGAGGACTGACTTTGCTTGGCGCGTTTATTGCGTAGCGTCTTCGAACAAATGCTTTATAATAGAAAAGGGATCATGGACTAAATGAGAGCAAAAGGGGGTGGCGAAGCGTGTTCCTGTTAATAAAAATGTAACGTCTCAATAACAAAGTTCAATTATGTTTGCAGTGTATTTTATACATGTGACCTTTTGGTATAAATTAAGTCAAGAACAAATCTTGAAGTAAGAGCACAAATTTCTCTTGTACTCCTATTTATCAGGCCGCATCAGAAGTGTAGAGTACAGCGAAACAGTTTTGTCCCTTTTCTATGTTTATATTATTAATGACCTTTGGCTCCAATTGTAATGGAAAGGCAGGCAGTGATCTCTATTCTATTCGAATGGCTATCACAACCAGGGCTACAGACAGCGTAGGCAGTGAACTCTATTCTATTTGAATAGCTACAACAATCAGCGCAACAGAGACCGAAGACAATGGCCTCTATTCTATTTGAATAGCTACAACAATCAGAGCTACAGAGAGCGTTAGCGATGGGTCTCTATTGTATCCGAATAGTTATCATAACCAGGGCTACAGAGAGCGTAGGCAGTGATCTCTATTCTGTCTAAATAGCTATCACAACCAGGGCTACAGATACCGTAGACAGTGAACTCTATTCTATTTGAATAGCTACAACAATCAGGGCTACAGAGAGCGTAGGCGATGGGTCTCTATTGTATCAGAATAGCTACCACAAGTGAATGTAGGCAGTGCTCTCTACTCTATCAGAATAGCTACCACTACTAGAGCCACAGAAAGCGTAGTGATCTCTACTCTGTGGTTGTGCGTACAAAGTCAAATCACGGACATGATCAAAGAGTTAATATTTCACGCGTATAATATCGTGAGTTTAGCTAGTAGCCTTAAGCCCAGTTTACACTGCAGATTGTATTACCTTTATAATTTTAATAGTTTTGTTTTGGCTACTTGACGTGCATCTGGCTGTCGTCTCTAAATATTATGTTAGCCTGATAAGGTGTAAACAAAAGTAATTTCGGCTACGTAGAGAATAAAAGGCAGGTAACAACAGCGACTAATAACATACGAGTATGTTAATAAAACCACACCAGCTTTACCGGAGATGGAGATATTTCTATATAATATACATACATTTTTTTAAATTAAAAAGCACAATGTAGCCTACTATGATTTGAAATTATTTTGATTGTATACGAAAGCCTACTTCAAGATCTGAAGTGCGATTGTCGATTGCGACATCGGCAATACTTAAGTTGTCTTTTCATGTGAATCCCGTTATAAGAAATACAAAACTGAAGTTATAGCTTCATGGACAGAAAATCAGTACCTTATTAATTTACATTGTTAGAATTATTGAGTCGCGTCATCGTAAACAACCTTAAAGCTAATTGCTAGTATCAATTTCATAAGTCTCGTTTGTATGTGAATTCAGATTGACTTTAGATGACACTTCATCCATTTAAGACGGTTATTGGAAGAAAAGGAGAATAAAAACAAATGGACAAAATCAAACCATGACTCATTGTCACGGCAGTTCAGATATAATTTGATAATTAATCGTAAGTTATATGTTAAAACAATTTTTGATTAAGGTTCTCCCAAATAGAAAGTCTACTATATATTTTTTTCTTATGCAGGATTGTGACTAAACTCGCACAAGGGCCACCTGATGTAAAGCGGTAACCTCTGCCCATAACAGATGCATTTCGTCACAAGTGACGAACTCCCGTGTGCGCATTGCCCTGAGACATATTCTTAAGTCTAATATGCCGGTAATTTCTTATTGGCTCTCAAGGAGTACTGCTAGAACACACTGTTAGGTGTTTAGTGACAGATTTTCTACTTGACGGCGGTAACTATCCAGGCGATCATTCGACAAATGCCCTTCCAGCATGCGCTGAAGCTCATGTCAGCAGTAGGGATCGAATCATGGACCTGCTGCACTGCAGTGCATAGCTATTACTACTTATAACAGTATACTAATTAACTGTTGGTACGTGTACTTATTTGGTGTGGCAGTCTCTTATCATATGGCAATCTTTTTTGCATGGTGGAAGGGCATTTTTGCGAATGCCCGCCTGGCTAGCGACCACCCTCAAGTAGTAAATCTGTCGCCAAGCACCTAACGGTGCGTTCCGGCAGCTGTCCTTGAGAGCCAGTCATTCTAGGTTAAACCTGTTAACACCTTCGACCACATCATCACTTACCATCAGGTGAAATTGTGGTCAAAGGCTTACCTATCAGCAATAAAAAAATAAAATAAAAAAAAATAAAAATAAAAATACAGAAGACCAATTTTTTTGGCACAATTACTCTCACCCAAGAAACTTCACAGGCATCGTCGTCGATCTACACCTTGCCTAACTACCCCCAAAATTCACGTGCGTCCCTAACCCTCTAATCCGCGACCTCACTTAATCTTTTTGTCGTCCCGTTGTGTACGTCTAGTGCGTTCGGGACCTTACTTTATCTTGTTTACGTTCCGCGATGTGCGCGCAATTTTGTCCTTTTCTTTATGCACGCGGAAATAGGGGGTCTGTTTATATTGCACGTTATTATAGTTCTGAGAAGCGTTTATTAAACCGAATGCTTTATATACTTTGTTACTCAAGTTTCAGTGTTGCCTTAGAATACGATTTACGCTGGAATAGGGCAAATGTTGTGGCATGTTTAGGTTTTCGGAGAATTCGCGAGGCTTTAAAACCTTATTTCAAGCCTCTTAGCAGTAGGCTACTACTCACCAAAGAAAATTTATTCCTCATCCTGTTATGTACTTAATCATCTAGCGCCACGTGAATGTGAATTGATAGAGATAGGCGCTAGTGCGCGTTATTGACTAGTGTCAAAGAATAAAATTGTGATAAAAGTAATCCTTTTTCATCACATTAGCAGCTCATTTCACATTTCACCACTTTCATAATATATGTACATATTTTAAGCTTTTACACGTAATTCAAATTTAAAACATTAACTGAATTTCGTTTCTTTTCGTTCTTACTTTTTAAAACATCGCGCACCCCTTGCTTTTGAGCTAAACGATTGTTCATACCTAGCAAAAAGTAAAAAAATATTTATAAAATTGATGTTGACTTTACTGTATGATTATTAAAAATTCTTAATTCTTCATTCACTATTCCTGAATCATCAGATCATTATCGCCAAAACCTCAATTTCTTTGTTAATTTTGTGACACCGAGTAGTTCCCATGAACCAGCCGGTGGCCTTTCAGGAAACCTCCCATTGCAAAATTACTGCTAATTAATACACGCCAACAATCAAAATTTTAACATATTAGAAACCGGCTAGGTAGCCCTGGTCCCACCTTATATTTACAATCGTTTAAGTCTTTGTAAACATAGTTGACTAGCAACTCTACTAATTACTACTACAATACTAACATATTTGTAAAAAAAATGTTTTAATAGGTATCACATAACTTTTGTCTCCTATCTTATTTTTGAAAGGCCAAACACTTATCCGTGATGGATAAATAAAGGTCCTCCAAAAATTTTAGCGACAATTTACACCGTGAGAAGCGCACGTATTTAACACCTTTTTTCGTATTACGTTACAGAGAGCGAAACACCATCGACCCACAATTACGCTGCTTTCCAATTTCAAAAAGAGGATCCTTTTACTCTCGCGTTCTGCATTTAAAAACATCTAAAAGCGAAATGGTAAATGTTTCGTGCGTTGTAATTGTATGTTTTCGTGTGACATTCTCTCAGTTCTTTTTGCGTCGAATGGCCAGGTGGTCAGCAAAAAGTTTAATAGTAAGCAGCCGCTTGCAATTTTGATAAAAGCCACAGCGCTTTTACCGTTTTCAATTTGTTCAAGTAATTTTTTGACTTGACCACATAACAGTTGAAATACTTAAGCATTGCTTACAAACCGCAAACTCAATATTACTACGCCCTTGACCTTATATGTTAGTTCTCACCGTTCGTCAGCTATTCATTCTGCACTCATGCCTAAGAACCCACAAGCCGAAAAGCTACTGCACAAATAAACGGAAGCGACCTATCAAATTACCTCTTCCCAATAATAATACAGGATTTGCTCGCAGGATGCCCATGTATCTATTTCCATATATCTATAATAGAGTTCTCGACTACTGTGACATCACCACATATTCACTAAACGAAGCTAAGACGAAACTCCGTGCATGGCTATACTCAAACTCATATGATGAGACTGAGAGATTGTTAGTCCCAGTGTTATAATATAATAAAAGTACACATAAATATAACCTTCACCAACCCGCATACTACACATAGGTACACTCCCCACACACAAATAATCTCTCTCTCTCTGGCTTCCTAACAACTACATCAAATAAAGCTTAAATATAGACATAGAGAGTATAAGATAAATGCTATTTAACTTAGAACTAAATTAAATAAGAAATTTATTAATTGCATAAATAAGAGGATATAAAATTTATAATACAGAGTTATCAAGGGTTACCAAGATACAGGCTGCGCCTAGTTTGGAACCCATTGCCTAAACATACATGAATATATTATATGTTAATAGGATTATTTAGATTAGAAACTAGGAATATTATAATTATGTATATATTTGTTAACACCTTATATGAATAATTAATAAACAATAGACACAAACAATATTTCTTATTCATTTCGATACTTAAATACCATAATTCTGAATCGCAATTACCGATAGAAAATAAGTGCAAAGATAGCCAAGCGGTAGTGCAAAGATAATAGCTATGGACTGCGGTGGTGCAGGTCCAAAGTTCGATCCCCACCGCCGCGCCGGCTTGAGCTTCAACGCGTGGTACCACCCTCAATTAGAAAATCTGTCGCCAAGCACCTAACAGTGTGTACCGTCAGCAGTCCTCGAGTGCCAGTAAAATTACAGCCACATGAGACTTAACAACTGTATGTCTCAGGGTGACATCTGGGCAATGCATCTGTAAAAGGCAGAGGTTACCGCTTAACATCAAGTGGGCCTCGTGCTTGTACCGTCATAATTTTGCATGGTGGTAGGGTATTTTCCGAATGCCCGCCTGGCTAACTACCACCCTCAAGTAGGAAATCTGTCGCCAAACACCTAATGATGTGTTCCAGCAGCTGTCCTCGAGAGCCAGTAATTTTAGGTAAGCCTGAACAACATCTTCGACCGCAACAAAAAAAACTAAAAAAGTGTCTGGACAATTGCAAACTGTACCAAATTTATTCAAATCAGTAATATGGTTGCTATATTTCCATCGCTTTGATTATCAATACTCAAAGCCTATTGAAAAAACCAAGCATAGTACTAAAATATGCTATAATTCGTTTGCCCGCTATGCACCTAAATCGAAGTGTGCTTAATAGTGGCCGGAGATATCTTTGCTTAACTCAGTTGATCAATTAAACAATGAACAGTCTTACTCCGTTTCGGGTATTTCAAAGAACATAGTTTGCGAGATACTATTTTCAGCGCAGCCCTAACCCCAAAAGACAATTTGTACATCCACTACGAGAAAGTTTGAGCATGCATGAGCCGTTATAAAATATTCAGTTTATAAATGCGATTCGTGATACGATTTCTCAGGCCGAGGGCAAAATGCGAAACTACAAGCTCCTTTGTCAACTCAACACTCGTTACTTTTACAAGATATCTTTTTGCAGCGTTGGAGATAATGAGATCGTTTTTGCACACGCCGAAGTATAACACAAATCTTCATCTAGTGGCTTTATGTAATATAAGGCGCAGTGTTATAAAAATTCCTAGATCCATGCATACATTAAGATATTTACATCAACAAAAAGCAGAACTAAAAACGAAACCTGGAATGTCTTAATCTTTGTCTCGTAGCGTAGTTTGTCTATCGTTCTGAACCGATCAGCTCAGTTAAGCAACGTCCGCCACGGTGAGGACTTGGATGGGTGATCGTTAGTGGCATTACTAAAGCGCTTACGTGTTTTTTTTATAATATTGTGACGGAACAAGCTCGAGGCCCACCTGTTAAGCGAACTAACCTCTGCCTATAACAGATGCATTTCGTCGCAAGTCACGAATTGCAATGCGCCCGACACCTTAAAACATAGTTGTTATTCTCATGCGCCTGTAATTTCACTGGCTCTCAAGGACTGCTGCCGGAACACACCGTTAGGTGCTTGGCGACAGATTTTCTACTTGAGGGTGGTCGCTAGCCAGGCGGGCATTCGTAAAATGCCCTTCCACCATGCGGTGAAGTTGCAGCCCGCGGCGGGATTCGAATCATGGACCTGCTGCGCGGCAGTCCAATGCCACTGAGCCATCACTGCTTCAAAGCTTCGGAGGGCACGTTAAGCTGTCGGTCCTGGTTGCTGGCAGTCATTATAGCATGGTGGTAGAGCATTTTGTAAATGCTCTCCTGGCTAGCTACCATTCTCGAGTAGAAAATCTTTCAAGTCAAATCAAGTAACAAACAGTGTGTTCAGGTCATCTGTCATTGAGAGCCAGTAATTCTAAGTTTTAGTCTATAACTTCAAACACTCCTAACATTTTAATTTTTGCATTAAGGCACGCTAACCGAAAGACAAAATTACAAAAAAAGGATAAAAAAATGTCTTCCGCTTGTGGTTAACATTTGTCGGTTCGTTGTTATTTTGCAATCTTCAAACACTACAGGAAACACCAACATTTGAGATTATTACAAAAAAATAGTCATCGAAACAAAAAAACTTGATGAGCCTCCTCTGCAGAAAAATACGCACCAATGGGAATAGCAAAATATACTTTAGATTATGATCTACACTGATATCATAAAGAGGAATGATGTGTTTTTTTGTATCCGACGAATAAGGTTAAAAACGAATGGGCCAATTTGGATCAAATTTGGTATGGAAATAGTCTGAAACCCCGGGAAGGAAATAGAATAGTTTTTATCCAACTGGACAAAAAGAAGATAATAGGTTTTGCGCGATAAACAACATACGTTCGGGCGAAGCCGCGGCCAGAGAGTACAAAAATTAAATTAAATTTAAGAATTAAATAAAACTATAATAAGTGTTTTAAAATATAAAGATTGTTAATAATATATAAGTTACCTGTGGTTCGTCGTTGAGTTTTCTATTGTGCTCGTGATTAGGCTCTAGAGACCTCTTGTGGATCTCGTGATGTGATAGTAGGTAGTAGTTCTTGAGAGAACCAATCTGAAACAAAGAAAAAATTCACATTAGTTAACAGCTCAACTCTAGAAAAAATAAATGTTTATTGGGCTAGCTGAGGTAATGGTATTAAGACGCGGTCAAATGCTGAAATTTTGTCACTATCATACTTCGTAGGAGTGAAAGAGGGGCAACAGAGAACATGGTGAAATTGCGATCAGTTCTAGTAAAAACACAAAACTATTACCATAAATCGAAAACGAACTTTTCTTGTCCCTCTTGATAAGGTTTTGCTATTTTATTTAATATATTTTCATACACATTAATACGTAAATAATTAAGATATTTTCGTTACAAGCGTAATTTAGAGTCAACTTTGCAATTTTATTCTATAGATTTTTTTAAGAATCCTGTTTCAGACTTTTGTAGGCCTTAGATAATATGATCAAGGTTAACATATAATTATCTGACTGTTACAAACTTAATAATATTTTTTATAAGCCTTATAGTTAAGTCTTTGGCCACTATCTCACCTCATGGTAAGTGATAATGTGGTCGAATATGTTGATCAGGCTAACCTAAGATTTTCAACATTTGTTCAGCGTCTTAACGACACATATAAAAATGATATGGAACAAAAAACATTCGTCATACTCTGAAGCCGGAAATAGAACGCAATTTTATATTATAGAAATATCTGTATCAGCTAGAATTCCACATAGCGCATGTATTAAGTATCTTTTGTTAATCCCTTTCTTTTTGAGAGTCAAACATCTCCTTTACAAAGCAATAGATGTAAAAACAGATTGATACTTCTGTAACTTAAAATTATACCTAAACCTGCAACCTTTCGTCCTTTTTATTTCCATTCACAAAACTTTTCGAATAACATTCCCATGAGGCACTATAAAACATTAGCACCCGGCAATCTACCAAATCGGCGCCACTGGTCTAAATTAGTACCTTGGGAAGCTATCGGCGTTCCAAACACTATTTTTAGGGTACTCTGAACGTTCGAATGTAAATCCGAGGCACGCGATATCGCCCTATCGGCCGCGCCATCGGTGTTTTTGTACCATTTCACTGCAGTGCTTTATTTCTCTTTGACACATGACATTCGGGTCAACAAGTATCAAAATAAAAACGCTACTTGTGACTACAAATCTTTATGTATTTACAACGATCGGATAACAAGCCAGTAACCAGATTTTCAACTAACATTGCTTAACCTATCACGTGTAAAAAATATCATACAACATTATATCTCTTCATTTTTTATTTACAACTATTAATTAATTATGGAGTAAACAATGAGTGGGATTTGCCAGGTTTTTTAAACGACAAATAGTGTGGAATCAGTCATTCATCAAGCCGGAAAGGGAAACACCAATGATATATGCAAAATATATAATATTATGTAAAAGTAAGAATGTGTTCACCATTTAAAAGAAAAACAATAGAACTATATTTTTACACGACTGACAAACATTAGTTACATGTTTTTAAGGGGTTCAAGTATGGGTTTATGTAACTTTCTTTGTGTAACCAAAACTTATAAATGCGTCAACGGATTCAGGTGTACAGTCGCCAGCAAGAACATGTATACGCATTGTAATTTTAAAAAGTGTGGCAAAGACTTCTGTTTCTCTCTATGCACACTGGAGTATCTTAAAATCAAAGAATAATTTGAATTATTTTACTCATGTTTACGTTTGTTTTTTGAAGCGCTCGTAGCCAAGTTTGCTTAGCCATTCTGATTCGATCAGCAAAGTTAAGCAACATCCGACGCGGTCATGACTTGGATGGGTGACCGCTGGTGACATTACTACTGAGCGCTTCCGTGCTTCGGAGGGCACGTTAAGCCGTCGGTCCCGGTTGTTGTCTTAGGATAGCAGTCGTTACAGCATGGTGGTAGGGCACTTTGCAAATGCCCGCCTGGCTAGCTACCACCCTCAAGTTGAAAATCTGTCGCCAAGCACTTAACGGTGTGTTCCGGCAGCTGTCCTTGAGAGCCAGTAACTCTAGGTTAGTCTGAACAACATCCTCGACCACATCATCACGTACCATCAGGTGAGATAGTGGTCAAAGGATAACCTATAAGGCATAAAAAAAAAAACGTTAACTTCGATATTTAGTGACAAAACATTGTTTTGAAAATAACGAAGTGTATAAGTACTTGTTATTGCAGGCGACTGTACATGTTATTGTTTGAATACGTACATCAACCCAAGTGACACTAGCTATTATTAATTTGGGCAGACATTTTGCATTTTTTGACCGATAGAGCCAGAAAAGCGAGGCTAGCTATTTCCGGATGTTCTTTACTACAGGTCACATTTCTCTTTGTCGATTCAGCTTCTTTAGTTTTTATTTCAAAACAGCGGATATACAGGTATTGAAACCGTAAAAACAGTCAGTCGCTAGTCCAAAAGAAAATGTATTACTGTTGGCCCTGTAAACTAATTACAGAGGCACGAATAATAAATTTTCTTCCATTATACAATAAGCTGAAACGTCTTTAAAACTACTGATGCACCGTATTCAATTCTTACATTAAGAAAGAGATGTTAAAGTGTAAACGTTCCATAACATTGTAATTTTTACATAACACCCGCTAAGCAATTAAACTTTAAAAAATACAACAAAAGGAAAAATTTTAACGAGCGGGACTCGAACCTGCGCCCATCCGTTCCTGAGGACGAGACACGCTCAACCAAATTCGCTACTACGGTACCTTCGAGTAGTATACTTCTGTTTAGTAATATTTAGCGTCACTTTCGTGCATTTAATGTGGAGCGATTGCGTTGGCGTCACGTTGCAGCGCAGGCTAATATGAACGTTATTTCAACTGTAGTTCGTTTGATTTTCGTACCCGCTGCTGGTAACGAGCAGCTTATTTGACTACTCTCTACACGAAGAAGAAGAAGAAGAAAAGGAAGAAGAATTTGCATACTCTTAAAGATTTAAAACGTTAGCATAATATTTACTAAGAACAAGCTTTATGCCAGGGAATTAAGGTGCTGTATAAAAGTAATGCTTATAATATTAAATGTTTCGTATACAGTGTAAATTTAAGTTGTTTGTCATACAATATTATTTATGTAGACTGCAGAGATTCGCGGCATCCTATTTATCTTAGCCGGCACTCTCTCGAAATATGTGATGACAACGTGTGAGCTTTGATATTATTTTGCTTGAAGCGACGCTCTTTTTCTCGTGTTGAGCTGTGAAACATACATTTTCAAGGTGTTCGCGGTAAATGTCGAGCTTTGAGCGCTAGACCTAAAGCAAAAATATTTGAACACATAGGGTTAGCGCTTAAGGCGAAACATCATAAAAAAAAATTGATAACATACCGCAAAAACTCTTAAACGTGTAATACATGCAATAAAAATACTATTTGACACACTTTGGAAAATTACTTGACTAAATAAATACTATTCTTTGAAAGATAATTGATAAAATTCAGAACAAACAAAAAAGAAATACTACGGAATTCAGACCTTTTTGAGGTCGATGAAAAATGTGGCTAAGGATTAAGGGCCTGTTTCAGAATGTTCGAGTAACACTGTCTTTGCGTTTCACAGTCATCGATTTAGCCTATCCATCGGTTAAAGCTTGAAACGCGCTCCATATTAACTGTTATTTTTATCATTCGGTTATTTTATGTGTTGCATAGCAACCTGAAACTTTATTAGGACATTCTGAAACGGACCATAAGAATAATAAAAAAATCAAAGGAATAAAAGAACTAGATTTCATTAAAAAAAATCTAAGCGCAACCTCCGTTTATGTATCAATGCTTCAATCTTCTTGAGAGAAACGCGCCCGGCGCATACAGAATGACATGAATAAAAAAGCGCTCAAAATTCCGGTATATGATATTCTTCACTAGATACTAGAAAATTATAAAAAAAGAGGTTGCAGTAAATAGGAATAAAACTATTTTAATATTGTTATGTTTGCAATAACTTCTTATGAGTCATTATGTCATGTAAGCAAGAACATACCACCATAGGGGTGTATAGACGCGGGTTCGAATCCCACACATGACTATCATTTTTTCTGTATAAAATTTGTAATTTTTTGAGAAATAAAACTATTCGAACCACAGACAAGATTGAACCTTACGTTATATTTAATTTGCATACTATCCCTTTGATGCCGTATAAAATGTACAGTACACGTAAGCTTATCAAGAGCCATGCTTCACTAATTAAATTTTGAAGTTAAGGTGACGTAGTAGCACCGCGTAATTGTAAATAGTTACAAAGTAATTAAGGAAATTGCCACGGCGGCGTAAGGAAGTTGGGGGATGTTACTTAATTAATTTCAAGCACATTAATCAAGATCACACTAGCTTAGATATAGTGAGTGCACACTTCTTGCTACATTAGTGTGCTTCGGAGGGCACGTTGAGCCGTCGGTCCCGGTTGTTGTCTTAGGATAGCAGTCGTTACAGCATGGTGGTAGGGCACTTTGCAAATGCACGCCTGGCTAGCTACCACCCTCAAGTTGAAAATCTGTCGCCAAGCACCTAACGGTGTGTTCCGGCAGCTGTCCTTGAGAGCCAGTTACTCTAGGTTAGTCTGAACAACATCCTCGACCACATCATCACTTACCATCAGGTGAGATAGTGGTCAAAGGCTAACCTACCAGGCATAAAAAAAAAATATATACATCAGTAAAAAATAAAAAACAATGATGCTATAGATAGACGAAAGTATCTCCTCAGTATGATTGGCGATCTGAGGCATTATTGTGTAACTAGAATGGGAATGGAAATGGAAATTAAGTAATTACAACATAGTTTGACATTTTCTATTGAAAACGATGTCCATTATGGAGTTCGAATTTCAAAATGAAAATCATTTACACGTTTTGCTAAAGAACAAATTTTGAGAGTTCTAATTTCAAAATAAAGAAAATTGAATTCCTACTGGAGATTAACTAATTTTTACATAGTTTGACATTTTACTTTTAAAACTATGCCCATTATGGGGTTAATTTTAATTTACATTAGAGGTGAACTAATTTTGACCTAGCTATAACATTTTCCTTTGAAAACTATGTCCATTATGGAGTTTGAATTTCAAAATGAAGTTAACTTTAATTCCCATTGGAGATAAAGTAATTTTGACATGATTTTGACATTTTCCTTTGAAAACGAGTTCGAATTTCAAAATGACGATCTCATTCCCATTAGATTTACACAAGTACTGCATCAGCTTGATTGTTCACTGGTGAATATAACCTCCTCCATTAAGAGGCGTTGGTCACAATCCCTATGCTTGACAAGCGGCTCGGGGATCGCAGTATATGACAGCAGTTCTTCAAGTCTTCAGAAGGCACTGTGGTCATCTTCTATGATATTTTTGCCTTTGTCGCCTCTTCTAACTCACACAAGAATATATGGAGGGTTAGGGGAACAAATCTAGCCCCGCAACCCACGGTATTGTTTTAGAAAAATAAAAATATTTAAACATACTTACTATACATAGTACAAAGAAGTTACGTTAATAAATGCTTAGTTACTGACTATTGCGTTTAATCAGTACTAATATTATAAATGCGAAAGTAACTCTGTCTGTCTGTCTGTCTGTCTGTCTGTCTGTCTGTCTGTCTGTCTGTTACGCTTTCACGCCAAAACTACTGGACCGATTTGAATGAAATTTGGTATGGAGATAGTTTGAGACCCGGGAAAAAACATAGGATAGTTTTTATCCGACTGCGCAAAAAGAGGTTAATGTTTTCGCGCGATAACCGACATACGCGCGGGCGGAGCCGCGCCCGGAAAGCTAGTTTATTATATGAAAAAGCTGAATTCACGCAATTTCATCTCAAAAAATATTAAAATAAAGTTTCAAGGCGCCTCTAGCGTACGTTGTAGTAAATTATGAGGACAGAATTAAACTTTATAACTTTCTGTTGAATCTGTAACAAATATCTTTTCACTTCTCACGTTTGTTAAGTTCTTGTTTATGCCCAAAGGTAGCGAACTCAAACGTCTTTTTATGCACTAGTGCACAGAAGCCCGCACCTTGAGCAAAAGTGCAAAAGGAAATATTGTTTTATTGGAAATTATTTAATGTAGTTCACTTTGTTCATTTCGCGTAGAAAGTTTGCCTGGGTCCTTCATAATACCCATAGATCAGGGACATATATCAATGACTCAGACATTAATTAATTCGAAATAGTGACACTCAAAATAGTGCCTTGGTCAAATATGAGGTAGTAGGAGAGTATCGGGTTCAATATATTTTTGTTACGGATATATATATAGTTTACTTTGTTTCAATTCTCGCAATTAAAGTGAAATTCAGCGTGTATAACTCGTACACAAAACGTCTCGTTTTAGCTGAGAATTTATTTTATGCAGTCGTTGTACATTCTTCTATTATCTTAGTTTTTCATACATATACATTCTTATAAGTACGTTCTAATCTTCTTAACACGACATTAACTTCTAATATCTTTGCATTTAGATCTCTCCTTTAGTTCAGCAAGGTTAATGAAGACCTATATATGATAGCTCTTGCGCTTCAGTTACCATCCAACCAAGAGCGATATTAAGCACTGTAAGTAAAGATAGTACCTATACCTAACGACTCTTTATGAACCATATTCGAACGTTTATTACCCTCGTAAAGTTTAGCGACAACCTCAGCGGGTTCACAATTGTTTGTGTTTTACGAGCAAAAGACACCACTTTAGTGTATTGGCTTTGCTTATTTACCGCTTGCATTGTAAGCGTATAGCTTACTGTTTTGTCATGGGGTTATGAGTTATAAAGATAATATACAACGGATATAAATAAGTTGTAATGTATGCTGTTGGCGGGAGCGTCTAGCTATAGTACTGTATGTTATTATACAAGTTATATCGTGTAATAAAAGTTTAATGTGAGTGGATATGGCTATACATCGTTCGATCTACTGAATAGATATGCTAGATTACCCGCAAGTTTCATTGTCGCCGATGGTCATACAAAATGTTGAAGTAATGGTAGCCGATCGGTAATAACTATGTGATGCCGCAAGGCTATGAATCGATCACCAACGGTACGCGCCGGCTTGAGCTTCATCGCATGGTGGAAGGGTATTTTGCGAATTTTCGCTTGTCAACTACAACCCTATAGTACAAAATCTGCCTAACATCACCTAACAGCGTGTTCCGGCATCCTTGAGAGCCTATAAGTTATTATGAAACTTCAGGAAAATGAGACTTAACATCTTTTTTTTTATGTTATTGCGACGGAACAAGCTCGAGGCCCACCTGATGTTAAGCGGACTAACCTCTGCTTATAACATGCATTCCGTCAAAAGTCACGAATTGCACTGCACCCGTCACCTTAAGACATAGTTATTAAGTCTCGTGTGCCTGTTATTTCACTGACTCTCAAGGACTGCTGCCGGAACACACACGTTAGGTGCTTGGCGACAGATTTTCTACGTGAAGGTGGTCGCTAGCCAGGCGGGCATTCGCAAAATGCCCTTCCAACATGCGGTGAAGTTCAAGCCCGCAACTCGAAACTGCAGCACGGCAGTCGATAGCCAATGCCACTGAGCCATCACTGCTTCACATGTATGTCTAAGGGCGAAGGGCACAGTGTAGTTCATCACTTATGACGAAATACATCTATTGTACGCAGAGGTTACCACTTAATATCAGATGGGCCACATGCGTATTTCATAACGATCAGAAAAAAAATAACAGTAGATAAAAATAAGTACCTATTATCAAGGCAGGTAGTATTATATAGTTGTTGCAAATCACGATTTCGTGCGATTTTAGTCGAATTGAAGTCATATCCACACACTAACATAATGTGGACGCATGTAACGTCAAATATACACACTAACGTAATCACATACATTAACACATGTAAAGTAAAGGCTCACTTGCGCTCGTGAAATGCAACAACTATGATAAGATATCAAGAAATGAGAGAAATAATGCCAGTAACAAATTCGGTAAGCATGCGAATCCCATGAGACCACTTTTAATCTCCCTCTAAAGTATTAAGCCTCCAATTTTAAAAAAGCATTCTCCAATTCGCCAAGAGTTAAAAACAAGGCATTTAGCATCGCACCTCAGTTGCCCGCAGAATTTAAGGCCATACATTCACGCCGGAGTCAGGTCTATTTTTCACATAGGCCACAATTTATGCACCCGCTCAGAAAACGCCAGCCGCGGATATATGAACCTAGATTAAGTTATTATCTGTTCAACTTAAAAGCTGAACACTTTTATATAGCGCTTAAACGATTTATACTAGCATTTTGCGGAAACATTTCTGTATAGCTTTAAAAGGTGCCTTTGTTTTGTAACATTTGGTCGACTTTTCGAACAATTTTCTTTATGTATTGCAGGTAGTATGATGTCGTGAGTGTCGCGGAGAGTGGATGAGTTCGAATGGCAAATAGCCATTCATTATGACGTTCTAACAGAAATACATATGTTCAACAGTATATGGTAAATAATGACCAATATATATTGGACTGTGATGTTAACGATGGATGATGGGTATTTTTTTAGCCAAGGTGTCATTAATTTGACACACTTTAACGCGAAAACAAAAGACTATATATTCGATTTTGTCATAATATTCGATCTTGTTTTAGACCCTTCATCACAACCCTACACGGCCCAATCGAAAAAATTGAAAATAGCGCACTGGAGAAGTCGATTTTCCTTTGTGCATTAGGTACCTATATTATGCTTATGGCTTTTTTTTGTAAATACAAATTTTTTTGATGATGGTTACATATTATCTAATTTAAATCAACGTAGAAAGACCATCATAAGATGGTATTCTACGTTGATTGAAATAAGACACTATGTACCTATCATCAAAAATATTTGTATTTACAAAAAGAGCTATAACGCAAAATCCACGTCTTCACTGCACTATTTTTACTTTATTTATAACATAATAATTAATGAATAATAATAAAATACTAATAATAATTTAACAATACCATACCAGAAATGTAGTTCGACTGGAGGCCAGTAGTATTTAAATGCCTACTCTAATCTGGACACTCAGCTTGTCCATATATCAAAGTATTATTAGCTGTCTACGTAATATGTATAGGTACACTATAGCAAATCAATTTGTACCTACATTTTCTTCTTTGATTGATAGTATATTATATTCTTGAATAAATCAACGCACGCTGGACACACTATATATCTGTCATAGTGTGCATGAATTGGCGCGTGAGTACGGGCGCGCACACATACAAGTCACGTTTGGTAAAACTCTATGTATTCAAACAGCTTGGCTGGTTATACTACGATAATAACAAGCGAACCCAAGCCCAAAAGAAACTGAACTATAATAGGATGCAAGCTGACACAACGAAAAGAAACTTCGTCCCTAATCAACCCTAATGCACCCGAACCTTACGTCATAAAATGAAGCTTCTGTTGCAAGGCGACTAGTATTGAATTTGTGACCTGCAGCTCTTTGTCGCAATTCATTAAGAAACCGTGTCATCACCATCCAAGACGCCCGCCGACTTTGCATAACTACTAACTTCTATAAGATTTAGTTCATCAGTCCACGAAAGCAAAATTGGATTAGTTAGTTAGGTACGTACCTCTGTTCCTGTTCCCGTCATTAGATTCGAACTTTGATGGGCGATGAACTCAAACGAGGTTCCGTCTGTAGAAACGAGTTGAACTATTTCATCGTATTCATACGACTGGTTTAAATCTATCAGAACCAATCACACAATACACTTTGCTGATTATAACAATTGACTTGAATCACTATTCTAAACAGAAGCATGAGTATGGTAACGCTTTGAACAAAGATTAATTATATTGTATTCGTATGGTTGCTAGAAAAACTTCACAAACAAATATACATAATCATATAGAGTTAATTCCATGACTTTACGATACTTCACTGGATCGGACGGCTAAGCAAAATTCGCTACGAGCGCTTCAAAATAATTAGGAATATATAGTGGTGCTCATTAATAATTATTATGCTACTGAATTATTAAATTTAATCTGACACGAGTACGATGACATAAGGCAACGGCATGATGATAGGTTAGCCTATGACCACCATCTCACATGTCGCTAAGTGACGATGCTGCCGAGGATAGTATACAGAATACCCAGAAGCTACTGGTTCTCAAAGACAGCCGCCGAAGCACATCATAAGGTGCTTGGTAACAAATATTTACTTTAGAAAGCATGGAGCTGAACGAGCTTTCGCGAATGCTCCAAGACAATATAGAGAACCAGGGACCCCCTGCGCTTTAGTTATTGCTATTTATATATTACTGGGCCATCCCTGCTCCACAAGTTTTGGAGCTCAGACGAAATTTTATATGAGGAAAAAATTAAAAAATCAAGAGTCAGGCATCTGGCAACACTGACTGAGAGGAACAGAGGAGGGTTTCTTAAAAGTTTTAATTAATTGTCAAAGTTCCAAACTCCGCCGCCAGAGGGACTCGCGTTACATTCCCAGGATTTCGAGTCATTGAGCATAATTCAAATTGTTTTCCAACAAAACAACTCGAAGTGGAGTTTTCTTCGAGGGCTTTGATCTTTGCGACTGTCTCCCATTGGATACCTTCTTACATAAAAATAAAAATATAAAATGTATTTCAATTCTATTTTGATCTAACTCATATTAAATAAGGACTCAAATCTACATCTTGTTTTAGAAGACATTCGACTCGCGACTTCTAAAGAAATTCTTTTAGAAGTCACAAAATGTACGACGTATTTTTCTGTTCTTTTAAATATGTATACCATTACTAAATTTGAATATATCTACGTGAACGTATTTACTAACACGTACTTAAAATGAGGTTAAAGATGGAGTATTCGAAAATGGAAACAGTTATATCAAGTTACAGATCTTTCCACTCACGAAGGCACTCTCATCCATATTTTTTTACTAGCTTTCAGGGCGCGGCTCCGCCTGCGCGTATGTCGGTTATCGCGCAAAAACATTAACCTCTTTTTGCGCAGTTGGATAAAAACTATCCTATGTTTTTTCCCGGGTCTCAAACTATTTCCATACCAAACTTCATTCAAATCGGTCCAGTAGTTTTGGCGTGAAATCGTAACAGACAGACAGACAGACAGAGTTACTTTCGCATTTATAATATTAGTACTGATAGTACTGATTAGCATTTATTCCCAGTCTAAGACGTTATATACAAACGAGGCCTACCCGCTCAAATACGCATCATTTTAAAAGAATTACTGGCTCTCAAGTATAGCCGGCGGAACACACCGTCAGGTGCTTGGCGACACATTCCCTATTCTAGGGTGGTAGGTAGCTAGCCTATTCACAAATGCCGTACCACTATCGAGACCTTCCACTATGCTATAACGACTGCCATCATAAGACAACAATCGTGACCCTCTAAAGCACATAAAAAATATATATAACTACAACAATAGCACCTATGGTACCCTCAGCGTGCAAGTCCGATTCGCGCTTGGTCGGGTTTTATTCCTTTCTTTATATAAAGTTGTTCAACCCTCAGACCACCTGCATACAAATAGAAACCTACAAACAAAGCTGAACCCCTCAAGTAGGGATAAAGATGTCGTCACCCTCCTTTGTGCATGCCATGTATCTGTCATTACGGTCATAAGATATGAAACGTCAACGGTATCAAGAAGCTACTCGACTGTTTTTAACGTAAGTGAAATCGGTGACAATATGATTAAATAGGTATCAAGAAGGTTTATAGTACTTTAGGTATCACAATCTTGATCCGATGTATATTCCGTTGATTCACTCTATAAATTTTTAAGGGTTGATTTTTCAATCAGATTGCGATTTATTCGTAAAGTTGAACATAACTATAACTAAAGTGTATGTTGGTTGTAAAATAAACGACTCTAGTTTGTTTTGAACTTACAAATTGGCATCATTTTAAAAGAATTACTGGCTCTCAAGTATAGCTGGCGGAATGCATCGTTAGGTGCTTGGCGACACATTTTCTATTTGAGGGTGGTAGCTAGCGTAGTCACAAATGCCGTACCGCTATCGAGATCTTCCGCTATGCTATAACGACTGCCATTATAAGACAACAACCGGGACCCTCCGAAGCTAAATCTATATCTACAACATCAACACCCATGGATTCCTCAGTGTGCCAGTCCGATTAGAACTTGGTCGAGTAATATTCCTTTCTGTACAAAGCTGTTTTTTTTTATTTTGTATGCCTGATAGGTTAGCCTTTGACCACAATCTCACCTGATAAGTGATGATGTAGTCGAGGATGTTGTTCAGACTAACCTAGAGTTACTGGCTCTCAAGGACAGCTGCCGGAACACACCGTTAGGTGCTTGGCGACAGATTTTCAACCTGAGGGTGGTAGCTAACCAGGCGGGCATTTGCAAAGTGCCCTACCACCATGCTGTAACGACTGCTATCCTAAGACAACAACCGGGACCGACGGCTTAACGTGCCCTCCGAAGCACGGAAGCGCTCAGTAGTAATGTCACCAGCGGTCACCCATCCAAGTCATGACCGCGGCGGACGTTGCTTAACTTTGCTGATCGATTCAGAATGGCTAAGCAAACTTGGCTACGAGCGCTTCAATATGAGTTGGAATATATATAGTTTCTAATGAATGCACGTGCATAGGCCAGGCATCAGGTGAGGTAGTGGTCAAAGGCTAGACTAACAGCTACAAAAAAAAGGGAATTGATAATTTGCCGTCGCAATTTTAATTTTTAATAATTTTATACTTATGGATATTTGTTTGTGTGCGTAACATTTTATTACGGAGATATCTAACTATCTGTTAATTCTAGACAAGCCAAGTCTAGACAGTCCAGTCAACTAGATTTCCAAAGTCAAAGTCACAACAGACAGATATTTGCGGTACTTAAACTTAACCAAACTCAACACTGAATCTCATTATTTTGAGTGCAAATGAACTTGAATTGTTCTTGCGACCTTATATTTTCCACTCAATTCACCTGCGTCAATATCACCCAGCCGACGTAATGTCGAGTTGAATACGAGACTTTTTATTGTTCAGACAAGTGATATCAATAAGTAGTGATTAATGTTAGAATACCTTAAATTTTTCCATCAAAATCACTGTGAACAAAAAAAAAACGATTTAAAAATAAATATTCTAAAACAAAAAAACACAAAAAAGTATATTAACAACCGTATAGTTTTTCTTGTTAATTTTACATCGACTAGTAAAAATCTGCCAAGTGCGAGTCGGACTCGCGCACGAAGGGTTCCGTACCATTAGCTATACAACATACTTTAATAATAACAAATATTTTTAAAATACTTTAAGAAAACATCAAATTAATATTTTAATAAAATACTTAAAAAATACAAAAATATATCTAGTGACAATTCCGCCTAATTTTCCTGCTAAGCCGACGTGACGTCACAAACGCCACGCAGCCAAACCGGAAAAATTTTAAAAATATTTGTTATAAATATGGATTTCCGCAAAGTAACGCCTGAATCTATTCATTATCATAAGACTTCTTAGTTTAACCTTTCTTTATCTTAACGTGCGCGAGTCCAACTCGCACTTGGCCATATTTTGTATTTGTTGTTATAGCGGCAACAGAGATACATCATCTGTGAAAATTTCAACTGTTTAGCTATCACCGTTCTTGAGATACAGCCTGGTGACAGACGGACGGACGGACAGCGAAGTCTCAGTAATAGGGTTCCGTTTTTACCCTTTGGGTACGGAACCATAAAAATGAGAACATCATCAATGTAGTCGAAGGCAATTATATACGTATTATTAAGGATAACTCAAAATACTCAAATACTACTCGTCAAATCTCACCAACCATGCCAAGCACCTAATATAAAATATAAAACACACACAAAAAAAATACAGTCGAATTGAGAACCTTCTCCTGTTTTTGCAGTCGGTAAAAAAATGCGATTAACTCGAAACCAAAAGCCAAATGGATCGACGACGAATCCCTCTAGGGAAAGTTACAGACTTGACGGAAGCATATCTTGTCACTTACGACGTAGATAAAAGACATCTCAGAAAATGACGAATGCTATCCTCAGAAGGACACTCGTCAACATCTAGTCAAAAATCATACAAAGTTATTTGTTTCCACTGAAAAAACGCTCTCTTATTTTTCTCCCTAAGAATTAATTCTTCATTGACAAAGCAGATGCAAATTAGCAGCATGCAACCTCCTGTAAACTATGACATAGATTATGAAGATCTCGTTAATTCCTAGAAGTTCCCTTGTCTAGTAATAGTTAAGCGGATGGTGGAAGGGGATGTGTGGGACTTGGGCCCACTAAAACCCCCCGTGAGCAGTCCTCAAATTAATTTATTTACAAGAATGTATTTTAGATACAGCAGGTGGTAATGCTTAAAAATATATCTTAACATTCTACCATATTGCAATGGTGTGCAAATTTTAAAATATTAAAAAAAATATATGATCTGTTGAAGTAAAGAAATGAAGCGTTATCAGTGTTAAAAAACAACTTTTCTACCTTTTTCAACATACTTCTATATATTTTCGCTACTTTTCCAGATATGTTACGTCAGCACTTCGCATAATAGACATTTTAAAAGATACCACACAATGCGTCGTCCTACCCGCTCATGTCTTGGGTCCCGCTGAGGTCGGGCCCGGTCGCTGACAAGGGTCCAAATCAGAGATATTAATTTGTAGGGCACGTTGTAAATTAACCGTCGCACAGCGTGTAACCGAGTTACCCCACTCTACCCTGGTCCATATTATGGGTAAAATATATCGTGAATCTGCCACATATTCCGTCGACGATAATATCCTCTTTCGCAAATGTGCTATCACAGAAAGTAGGCATACAGAGAATGTAAAAAAAAATCAAGCCGTATTTTTGGAAACATTTTTATTTGTACTTTATAACACGATCGTAACGAATGAAAAAAGGCACTTGAATCTAAACACTATATATATGTGCAGAATAAACTTTTTGAGAAATGTAGTTTTGAGATATGGAGCCATCATTTGGACATTTTCATTCGAGTATTGGACCCCGTGGGGTGCCGGGTTAGAATTGTGCTGTCCCACGTAGAGGCGACTCAGAGTAATATACCGGAAGATGGGCAGCAGCGACTTCTGAACAACTGCTATAGTACACTGCGATTCCCAAGACGCCTGCCAAGCGTGATAATTATGGCAAACAACCCCTTAATGGGTGAGACTGTGTTCAGCAGTGGACAATCTGGCTGGTACAGTACGAGTATTGGAAATGATTCAATAATGGTATTCATAATTCAAAAATCTGAAGGATTTGGCCTGCCTGTGAGTATGCCGTGACTTCTAGGATGTCTGAATGCTTTTATTCTAGTAGCTGTACCGTTGTATATAGTTCGTATATAGTATTTTGTTTCATAAAGGCTAACCGAGAATTAAAAAAAAATATTATAACATTGAAAATACTACCACAAACAAAACAACATCGAGAAACTATATGTAGTTATTATTAGAATATTTAACATGTTTTAGATTGTTTATGAGCTCTCGATATTTGGCACTGTTGCAGGCGCCATGATCACGAGTAAACTGAAATCTATGCGAGTGAATGGTCGGCACTAAGATCAGACGAACCGGTCTACCCTCTTTCTAGTAACGTTTTTGGCGATGCTATTATTGTCACTGTCACTCAAACCATTATTGAAAAACACCGGCCAAGTGCGAGTGGGACTCGCGCAAGAAGAGTTCCGTACCATTATCTGTAAAAAATCAAGTTTGTTGCATGGGAACCTATTTGTTCTTATAGCGGCAATAGAAATACATCATCTGTAAAAATTTCAACTATCTAGCTGTCACCGTTCTTGAGATACAGTCTGGTGACAGACGGACGGACGGACGGACAGCGAAGTCTCAGTAATAGGGTCCCGTTTTTACCCTTTGGGTACGGAACCCTAAAAACTAACATCAATAAAGTTCATGTCTAGCACGCATATTGTCATGAAACAATACTTAACCGAGGAGGTTTCGTATTAGGCGCCGCCATAGGCATGGCCTAAATAGAGATTTGGAGGGTATTTTTATGAGCTTGACCGTTCAGAACATTTCTAACACATTTTTATGGAGAAGACTAGGTACACTGTTTATTTGGTCATTACCTACTATTCGAAGTTTATATAATAGCATTGTAGACGGTTCGTTGCCGTTTCGTAAAAGGACTACGAACATAAAAGTATCTTTCTCACTTTAGTGCATATCTAAAACCTTTACAATATTTGGAAGACTGAGACACGGTCGGACAGTTCTTTGATAAAACGGGACCCTATTACTAAGACTCCACTGTACGTCAGTCTGTCACCAGGCTGAATTTCATGAACCATAATAGCTAGACAGTTGAAATTTTCAAAGATAATGTATTTCTGTTGCCGCTATAACAACAAATACTAAAAATTTGCCAAGTAAGAGTCGGACTCGCGCATGGTTTTAACATAGCGTATAATGTGTATAAATCTCACCCAAGGAAAGTGATGATGTGGTCGAAGATGTTCTTCAGGCTCACCTAGAATAACCCAAGCACGTGCACACTCAGTAGTAATGTCACTATCGGTAACACATCCAAGTCATGACCACGGTGGACGTTCCTTAGCTGATCGGTTAAGTAAGGCTGAGCAAACTTCAAAATTGAGCATGCCGCAGTCATCAAATTCCATCAGAAATTCTGTTAGTGGCGCGGGATGGTGCGTGACGTGACCCTGGATTTTTACACGTATTCGATGACTGTCGCGTCTAAATGCGACAATCACAAAAACCAAGATACCCCCCAAATCTTCCAAAAACAACGTACAGAGGGGGTGTTGAATTATACTAGACGCTATCTAATTTACAAGAGAAGGCCAGCGAGTAATAATTTCCGGCAGTAGTGGTCCCATGGGCGTAGATTAGTGAACAGTTTGTAGGTAGATAGCAGGATTACGTAGCAAGGAGGGATCATGTTCTTGCATATTGTTTAATCTAACCTAACATCGGAGTGATAATAGATTGCGGTTCGCAGTTAATTAAACAAGATTCTGATTGTAAGTTAAGCAGATACCTATAGTGTTTATGTGAATATAAAAATGATGAGTCAAGAACATTACACATGGGGGCCAAATTATATAATTACCAATTAATTACTCCCTAAAAACTTGATTGAAATGAAAGAAAAAATTACATTTGTTACTAGCTAAAGCAGTTATTAACTGATGGACTAGTGATTCTCAAAGACTTCCCCGTGGGGTACCGGGTTAGAGCCCTACCGTTTCTGCCCATGAGTGTCGTAGTAGGCGACTAAGGAAAAAATACTGGAAGGAAGGAAGCAGCAACTTTTGAAGAACTGACCGTTTCTACTGCGATCCTCAAGACGCCTGCCTAATTAAAAGGTAGGAAGCCACGACCCAGATATATTTGCTTTTATATAAAATACTGTATCTCGCGGTAGTTAGCCGCGTTATCATTTAAATGGGATTAACCATTCAGGACCTTAAACTATCTATTTATCAAGTTTCATCCAAATCGGATCAGCCGTTTCAGCATGTAAGAATAGAAAACACGCAAACTCTCACATACTTTCGCATTTTTAATATTAGTGTGATACTAAATTTTATACCGAGTTGCCCGATTGAATAATATTGACATAATTTAAAATAATATGTAGCTAAGAAAGTGACGGGTATTGGTTGCCACGCTGTATCATAAGGTAAGGTACATAATTTATAATACACGTTTATCATTCTTCCGATTACATCAGTTATCAGATTGTCAAGAAATTAAAACAATACGTACTTTAAAGTCACGTATTAATAAATTGATACGGAATTATATTACGAATAATTTCACACCAATGTCACAAGCATCGGTGGTTCAGTGGTAGAATGCTCGCCTGCCACGCGGGCGGCCCGGGTTCGATTCCCGGCCGATGCAAATATTTTTGTAGGAAATTATATTTTTTTTGTTACTTATTTTTTATTCATATCATATTATTGGAATATATTCTAATAAATAAAATATATATAACAAAACTATTTTAAATACCTACTAACGTCCACTGAGCAAGCGAGACTGAACTAAATGTCACAGTGTTATGCGTAATCAGACAATGGGCAGTGTGACGATTGCCAGCTATCACCAAGCGAGCGAATTAGCCGTCTCGACAACTGATATCATTAAAAAAAACTGCTAAATATCAATAAAGGCAGCAAAACCAAACAGACAGCGAATTACGCGAGCCGATGCGTTTTGACGATTATACTACTAGAATTTTTCTCTTACGCTTCTCCATGTGAATAGATTCAAGATTTTACTTTGCCCGGCGAGTGAGGTGAAAAAAATTAACACGTAGTATGTAATATTGACTCGGTAAATTATACTCAATATAGCGGATGTCGTCAAGTTTGTATGATAAAAATAAATATTTAACATATTATTTTTTAATTTGAAGTTAAAAGCTTTGTTTTATGGTTATAATAATATCCGGCCACATTCTCACCTGATTAATATAACGAATCCTAAAATGCTTCACGTTCGGGTCCGAAAACCAGAAAACATTAGAAAAACAGCGTCGTGAATCATAGAAATTTGACCTATTGTGTGCTGAGGCACCTATGAGTAAACCATTTGGACACCAACGTAGAAACAACTATGTTTTTATATCTACTTGTTTTTATTTTTTTAATAATTAACCGACTTAAAAAAGGATGAAGCGCTCGTGGCGAAGTTTGCTTAGCCATTCTGAATCGATCAGCAAACTTAAGCAACGTCCGCCGCGGTCATGAGTTGGATGGGTGACCGCTGGTGACATTACTACTGAGCGCTTCCGTGCTTCGGACGGCACGTTAAGCCGTCGGTCCCGGTTGTTGTCTTAGAATGGCAGTCGTTACAGCATGGTGGTAGGGCACTTTGCGAATGCCCGCCTGGCTAGCTACCACCCTCAAGTTGAAAATTTGTCGCCAAGCATCTAACGGTGTGTTCCGGCAGCTGTCCTTGAGAGCCAGTAATTCTAGGTTAGCCTGAACAACATCTTCGACCCCATCATCACTTACCATCAGGTGTAGTGGTCAAAGGTTAACCTATCAAGCATAAAAAAAAGGAGTTTCTCAATTCGTCTCTTTTTTTATGTTTGTTACTTCAGAACTTTTAAATGGTTGAACCGATTTTGATGTTTCTATTTTTATTTAAAAGTTGATGCTTGTCGTGTCGTCTCATTTAAATTTCATCAAAATCAATTACACTTCAATAACTGAATTTTTTTTCCTATCTTGATGCTATAGTTAATGGCAATTAATGACAATCGACCCCGTAAGTAGCAAGGGACACTAAAAAGGGTGAAAAACATTTTATTTCCCAAAAAGGAATCGCGACTTCAACACTCAAAAATTTTAAATAACTTGCCGAAGTCTATATTTAATACCCTGCGCACAATATTGTGATAATAGGTACTTTTGAACTATAATGGTACCGAATTACAAATTTACGAGAGAAAAAATTATAGTCATGTGCGGGATTCGAACCCGCGTCCATCCACCCCTTTAGCCGGGGTATGCTCTAACCAATTGAGCTAACATGACACAATGACTCATAACTGTAATTCTTGCTCTCGTTCTTCAACCATCGTATCGGGATTAACGCGGGGGACGCGGGTTCGAATCCCGCACATGACTATAATTTTTTCTCTCGTAAATTTGTAATTTTGTAATGTAATTCGCTTAGCAGGCGTTATTGCAAACTTAACCATATTAAAAATATAATGGTACCGACTTCAATAAGTTATTTCACACTATTGAGTGTCAAAATAGGTTCGATTTTTCGGAAAAGTGTCAAGTTAATGTATATTCTTTCTTTTTTCTTTTAACTATGTACTTTCCATAGCTACATGTAACGTACTAGCATATCTATTGCCTAGACTCCTAGAGTTTTATTTGCGCTTTCTCGAACATGTTCCGACCTCCACGTAATAACTGCATCGGACAAACGTCGGTTCCAATATGAATAACATTACGGGTGTCCGATACCGTGACACATTGCCACCGCCATATGTCGGAGACCGAACCACGGCGACTACGTTTCATTCGATACCCACCCACCTACCTACCTACATTACTGAATAATAGAACATAGCTGAAGTTCCCTCAGCAAGCAGTAATTAACTGAGTCTCATTTATAAAACCACGGGTAGACATAAAATTGGAAAAAAAATACACTTTTAAGCTTATGGTAACTTGTTTTAGAAAACTGTTAAAGATATATAAAAAAATAGTTTCCGAAAAGAAAACCTCACCAATTATGGCATTTCCCCCTTAATGGAGACGGTGTGTTCATCAGTGGACGATCCGGCTGGAAGAGATTGCTTTCAGCAATAAGGCCGCCCATTGTAACACTATCAATCTGAATTGTAATTTTTTATCTCTTTCATTTATGTGGTGTGACAATAAAGTATTATCTATCTATCTATCTATCTGATAGTATAATCGACCGAGGTTATTTAAAATAAAAATCTGGTAATATCCACTTAGCTCACTATATACAATGTACCAATACGTCTGCACTGTACGAGAGATAAGTCTAGACTGCCATGTTCCCAAGTAGAATCTACCCTCACAGCTCCCGCCGAAAAGTGAAGTCAGTTTAGCTACTCGGAAATGGACCCGAGTCCATTGACTGCCAAGGTAACTCGTTAATAGTTTTAGACTTAACACGGAACATATTGATATATAATAAACAACATTAACAACGTGGGGAATTAATTATAAAACAACCGATACTAATTAATTATGAAACAGCCTTGCATGAGAAATCCTTTATTTAGGTAAGGATTAAGGCAAATGTATAAATAACTTGGTCAACTAGGTCTGATTTTGGTCGAAATTTCTATTAAATTTTAAAATATTAAAAAGTAGTTATTGTGATATAACTAATCGTAGTGAAGAATGTAAAAAAGATAAGCCCTCGGAAACTGCCATTGCACATGGGCTGTAATCCATAGTGAACCAATAAAAGAATAGATGTATAGATATATTTTACATTATTGGAGTACAAAATTTTATGCCCATGGCGGGAATCGAACTCGCGTCCTCCGACATCGCGTCGGATACGTAAACATCTTCGCATAAAATTTTGTACTCCAATAATTTGTAAAATATGATTTTCGCTTAGCACGCGGTAGTGCTTGTAATCATATTAGAAAAAATACATATATAGATAGTCATGATTCGCTGCGGGTATGGACACGCATAGTTACGTAAAGCAAATTAAATTGATATTTAGACCGTACTATTTAAAACATTCAACCCTGTGCCATTTTAATGAGAGTATTACGATTTTAATCATGGGGTATCATTATATAATACTAGCTTTCCGGGCGCGGCTCCGCCCGCGCGTATTTCGGTTATCGCGCAAAAACATTAACCTCTTTTTGCGCAGTTGGATAAAAACTATCCTATGTTTTTTCCCGGGTCTCAAACTATTTCCATACCAAATTTCATTCAAATCGGTTCAGTAGGTTTCGCGTGAAAGCGTAACAGACAGACAGACAGAGTTACTTTCGCATTTATAATATTAGTACTGATAGTACTGATAACTTACTAGGCCCGCGTGGATTTGCCCACGTTTATGTTGGTTTTAAACCACTCCGTTGATTAAACCGGATAAAAAGTATTGTACAGTACTGCATCAGCCGGATCGTCCACTGCTGAACAGAGCCTCCCCTACTAAGGGGGTATTTGCCATAATCCCCACGCTTGGCAAGCGCCTTGGGGATCGCAGTGTAAGTTGGCAGTTGTTTAGAAGGCGCTGCTGCCCACCTTCCAGTATTTTTCCCTTAGTCGCCTCTTACGACACCCACGGGATGATATGGGGAGCTGCAATTCTAACTCGGCACCCCACGTGGTTCCGTCGTTAAAACGTAATAACAGCAAATCTGTTACACGAGGAAGTTCATTTCGTAATGAACCGGCGGAGTAACAACGGACATTTAGCAAACGACCTTTGCACTAATAACCGCAGCGAGAACTTAAAGGTCACGAATGTAATTAAGGTCAAATACCGATGCTCCAACTTGTAAGGTTAAAAGCTTCACAGGTAAATAGAAACAGAATTTCAGCGCTATGAATATGTAGGTACTACATGACAGAAGTATGCGAGGCTGAAAATGTTTTGGGAAATAAATATTGGTGCTTAATTGTTTTTGTATATACGTATTATGAACTTTTTCGCCTCGCCAAGGATATAGACGAGTACGGAATGCTTAGTAAACCTTCATTGATTGAAGAGGCACAGAGAGAAAAAGTATTATGATTATAAGTAGCGGATTGATATTGTCGCAGCAAATCCCCAGATATTTTTTATTAAAAAAATCATAATCTAATTGCATAGGATGTAAAAAAGAAAAATATAATATTTATTTTTAAACATGATAAATATAATATTTACAAAACATTACATACAAAGTTACAATTTGAAGAAAAATAAGTCTGGATGACTTTATTTTTTGCTCTCGTTGTAATTTTGTATCAGCGGACCATGCGTCATTGCAAAAATAAAAAATATAAATAATTAAAATTTTAACAAAAACTACTTAAGGGGGTACCGAGCTTCTGGCGCTCAGCGATTTCAGGTATTCTATGTGCTCCGCGTATGTGTGCGTGAGTAAGGCACACAGTAACGCCGCGCGCCGCGCTGCCGCCGCGCCCCCTCTGCTGCCGCCAACAAGATCAAGCAACTAAATAGCTATGCGCGCTGACCCGCCGCGCCGAGCTGCGCCATTCGACTAGCTAGGGTGCTACTAATATTTATTTACATAATAAAACAATACATTTCAAATACTTTTATTGAATATGTTCAGGTAAAAAACGTTTTTCCACATTTATTATTTTTTATTTCTGACTTATCGTTACTTCAGTAGGTATACATAATTTACTCTTCCAAGTAAACGTAACCAATTTCCAATTGACTAGCTAGGGTGCTACTTATTTATATATATACATAATAAAACGACTAGTTTTTATTTATATACTGTTACTGAATATATTCTTATTCACGTAAAAAACCTTTTTCTACGACATCGAGGTACGTCAGTAGGTACATATAATACAGAACGGGCATATAAATAGGGTAAAAATCCCAGTGATCGACCCTTTTCAAATTTACATTTTTCACTCAGAGTAGACGTACTAAATCGATTTCCGTAAAGTATACATATACATACGTAGGTATATTATGTGCGACCACGAATAATCACCAAGAATAATCCGATGTTCCAAAAATATACCAAATATCCGATGTTGGTATATTTTTGGACAGAGTAATTTACATCCCCTAGTAGGTTTTTGAGATACACCTAATAAATCTACATTATAGTAATAGTACTTACGCAGCAATCTCGGCTATTTGCGTAGTAATGGGCACTTACTTGAAAAAATCAGCTAAATAAGAAATCGAAAGATATTTAGTAGTAGAAGAGAATAGTAGAAATCTTTACAAACTTTAAACCGAATTTTTTCAGTGATTGTTAGTGATGTGACATGATTTTCAATATTTAAATGCTTTATTCAAAGTCAAAGCCATTTATCGTACAAATTTTATATTGAAATATTCTACATTGTACTGCCACGGTCAGCAAACAAAAATTGTATGGAGCCACAGCGAGAAGAACGGGCAAGCATCGACGGCAACTTGAGGCCATTCTTTTAAACGTCTTTTAACAATGCGTTACATTTACTATATAATAAAATTCTTACTATATTTGTTTAAATTACGTGGGTGACAGGCGGTAGCTTGGCAGAGACGGATTTGTCCAGGCATTTTTGTCGTTTAAGTAATCACAAACTGTGTAGTATCTCTTAATTAATATATTTTTCACGTGTAACTTGAATTTCCCTTCTGTGAGCGTTGTAATATGTTTGGGAACTTTATTATAAAACCGTACACAATAACCTCAGAAGGATATTTTGTTTGTCTTTGTAAATCTAAAACCTGGCACCGATATTTGATCTTTATTCCTATAGTCTGTTTTTTTTAACAAACGGGTACTGAACATTTTACTGCGTTGCTATTGGCTCACGTAAACAACATAAAGTCCGTTCCAAATGAACGCTGTAGTTACATGTATAGTGACATTCAGTTGAGTCTTCGACTATTACCTGCGTAGAAAGTTCAACAGAAGAATGACGATATTTTTTAACATAACAAGAATTGAAGTAAAATTATTTATTTATATGTTCTAGTGCATAATAAATATAACTATTACAATATTGTTTTATATCATAAACGCGACCAGAAAATTTTGTTACGAATATACTAAGTATGCAAATTTAAATCATAAAATAATGACGTAATTTTTTCTACACTACAGTTCACAAGTATTCAATATGAACGGCCCTTAACAATTTCAAAACAAGAACAAAGGCATTGACCAATGACGGCAATGACCCATCTCACTCTCTCAATATCGGAAATGTGCAAGAGACATACTCAGTACTCGTTTGTTAAAAAAAACAGACTATAGTGCTGTAATCGTGATTGTCACAGTTTAATTAAAATTCACTTTTTTCGAACATACATAATATTTTCAAATATATACAGACTTGGGAAAGTAAAAAATATTAATATTTATTTAAAAATCCCTCAGAGATTCCCTAGGATTAATTTCATATTGTCTCGAATTGCATGCTTTTGTTAGATAAAGATTGTCTCTATCTCAGCAGCAGCTTCCCGCAGCAATACACCATACGACATAATACTGTGGAAGTACGCGAAATAAACTAGGCGAGAAGTAGCTACGTCTGTTAACTGTTTTATCTTACGAACTGCATATGCAGCCAAACTAAGACTTCCGGATTAATCATTCATATATGTGGATCACACTGTGAAGTTGGATCCATTTTGATTCCTAAGAAGACTGTCGTATTGTCAATAGCGAGTTTATTAGGGCCAAGCCTAATGTTTAGTTCAACATTAAGTAACATTTGGTAAAGAAAAATTTAAACATTTCGTCTTTTTTGAATTTAAGAGAAGATTATTAGCGGCAAATCATTTACAGATCATAGATAACACATTATTCACATGAAATAGTTCATAAATTTTAAAGTTTTTGCAGAGAGGTTCGATTGAATTTCTGATAATGAAGTTGACTACACAGGTATTTGGTTAGTTATGGCAAGGAACATGAAAGTCAGAAAGAGAAAATAACTAAGTTTTTTTCCCGCTTTGTTTCAGGCATTAGAATCGCGGGAAGAATTGTTTTTTTTGTTTATTGCATCTAAAATATATTTTGGCTCACGTATTTCTGTCTAGCCTTGAATCAATATCAATAATTTCTGATAGCAGGCAATCGAAGTAAAATGTTTTTAATTTTTTTTTCCATATTCTTCTCCCAGAATTCATCATCTCTTTTTATTTTCTCTATTTTTATATTTTTTTCAGTCCACACAACAAATAAACAAATTGCTTTCCTAGTGATGTGTAGCTGACCTTGCACCTGGTAAAACAAATCATGTTGTTTATTTATTGTCAAATTCAAATTCATTTATTCAATTTAGGCGTCTACGACGCTCTTATGAATGTCAATTACAAATTTTAATATTGAAATATTCTACATTGTACTGCCACGTTCAGCAAAATATATTTATAGTGCCACTGCGAGAAGAACGGGCCAGAAACTGGGGGCCATTCTTTTAAACATCTTGTAACAATGTGTTATATACAATATAATACGATTATTGCAATATTTGTTTATATTAAGTAGGTGACATGTGATAGCTTGGCAGAGGCGGAACTTTCCAAGCATCTTTGTCGTTTAAGTAATCACAAACTTTGTAGTATGATTTCTTAATCAAAATATTTTTCACATGAAACTTGAATTTTCCTTCTGTGAGCATTGTAATATGATTAGGAATTTTATTATAAAACCGCACACAATTACCTAAAAAGGACCTTTTATTTGTCTTTGCTAGTCTAAAACCTGGTACTGCTATTTTATATTTATTCCTAGTGTTGTAACCGTGGTTGTCACTATTTAATTTAAATTTACTCAATTTTTTCCGAACATACATAATATTTTCAAATATATACAGACTCGGTAAAGTTAATATATCAATTTCTTTAAAAAGATCCCTTAGAGATTCCATAGGATCCATTTCATATCAAGTTTCCGTTTCTCTCCTGATTCCAGATTTCTGCTATTCCTTCTTCTACTGTTTTGTCTTTAGATGAATACGGACACTTGATTTCAATGATTTTATCATATATCAATCCATCTGGACTTGCCACCAAAAATGGCAGTTCAGAATCGATGAATAAGCCACATTTTTTTATACCATTGAAGTTAGCTTCTTTGTTGAGTTTGAGTACTTAAGCAAACTGTTGTAACGCAATATGTTCGTGTTCCTTGCCATAACGAATGGATTTTACGTGGCTTAATTCACCAGTCACATTTACAAGATTTTTTACTAGAGGTGCACATTTTATAAGGCCTCTGTTGCATACCTTTCCAAAAGTAGACGCAGTAAGGCGTAACTTTCTCTCTTGGTGCCATTCAATCGAATCTGCCTGCAAAATAGTTCTTTTTTTAAGTGACTGGCGATCATCATCAGAAAGATTAATTTTCTTCATAAGTTTTGATTTAGCAAAATCAAATTCAGCTTGTTCTAGATCTGGCTTTTGACAAGACTCGCCATAATATTTGCCATTGGTAGTGTTTGTACACTTTTTTGTCACAAAAGATTTTGATGATCTCCGTTTTTAAATCATCAATTCTTTTTTTATCGCGTTTAAATTCTAAGCGTCTAACAATAGGATTAGGACTTTGCATTAAAATCTTGTTGCAAATATACGATTATTTAGTGGTTAGCGGTGTAGTTAGCGAACTGTATAAGACTGTCGACTTGAATAATGAATTCGTTTACCGCCAACAAATTTCGCGATAACATTGTTTAATACTTCTACTATATGACTATTTACATCATATAAATAGTAGTCATTAGGCTTTTAGCATTGTTTACCAATCTGGACATGATTTTCATGATAGCAGCAAAAATATTACTAGACTTCATTTCAGCAACAAAATCTTTAATTCTGTTGGTTCATTTTGATCTATAATTTGGCAGAAATAAGGTTTGCATAGTTTGTGATTTCCGAAAACGTGATTTGGTGCATTCAATTACTTATTTGGGTAAATAACTTGAATCGTTTGAATTTATATGTTTGACAACTCCTTTAACACATCTACGCAAGTGCAGTATATTTTTTCCAAGTACTTTGCGATATTTGCAGGTGTTTTTGGTTAATTCGTCTAGTTTCGTGCAAAAGTAACAGATGATTAGTGCATTCATTTTTTTCTACCAATAAGTTTCCATAAGGTTTTGCTTCTAATATGCTCTTATATGTACTGGAGTCCCAATTAACTTGGAGTAAATCAAGCCCTGATTTGGTAAGGAATGTTTAAACCCTTCAACTATTGCTACGGATTCCATTCCACTTGAGGATACTTCGTAATTTTTAAGTTGGGATTTTTTTGTTCTCTGACCGTGTACAAATCATACAATATTTGTTTTTAACTGCAATTTAAAGAACTTTTTTTTGTTCTGTAACCAATAATTACCGCAGCAACCGCCAATGCGTTATATTTGTTTTTAAATGATCTTTTTGACCAACATCCATCAGCAACTACGGTAATCATAGGTACTCCGTCTGCATTAATATTACTCATCTTTTGCTGCTTCTTCAATACATTTTTCTTTTGCCGTTTCCATAGTTCACAGACTCTTGCGTGACACTTGGCAAATGATCCAACATAGAAGGTATATCAAGTAAGGCTGACACTTGTTCTAGACCTGCGTATCTTACACCTATAGATATGAAACCACCTACCACATTTTCGTTGAGATCAAGTTCTTTGTTATTATTGGATTTTTCACAATTATTAAAACTTAATTTGGCGTTGCACATTTTGCAAACACACCCGTACTTTGATACAAACCCTGTTCTTTTTTCTCCGACTACTTTTAAATGATTAAAATTGCAACTAAATGGAGAGTCATGCTGCAAAATTTCCTGCAATTGTTCAAATAAATACATGAATACCACAACTCTATTTCCACTTATTCTTATCTCTTCTACTTTTTCTTCTGGTTTTATTATTATATAATCTTCTCTTGATCTGATTCACCAGGCAACTGATGCGTAGAAACCTAAAAATTAAACAAATTTTAATTAAATCAAAATATATTTCATTTTATTTATCTAAAAACAAGGTTAAGCATACCTTCGTTTATTTAAATTCATAATTGTGTAACCATAACCATATTTGAAATATACATTAAAACACAGAGAAAAACTATCTCAGAGCAAACAAAGTTACCACCAATCACCACTTTCGAAGTAAATATATGTAAGTATTATGCTTAATGTACACAGATAAATCATGAAACAATTTTACTAGGACACATAAAACCATCATGATCAATATCGAACTTACTTCAAGGCATTATTTCCTTTGTGTGAGTAATTCATGTTATCATCTATTTCTTCCTCCGCTGAAAGACAAAAATGTTGTGCCTGTGTATATGGTACCCAGTAATAAAACAGATATTTTAATTTATATATTACAACATTATATATCAACAAATAGTTTTTAAAGGAACTTTTTATTTATTATTTGATAATTTAATTCCATAACAAAAACTAACCAGTTTTTTTTATGGAATTACAATTCTGGAGTGTGGTAAATTTTACAATCCGTATCATCCAATACCCTGGAAATTCGGAAATATTTAGATGGTTTAGTAAATTAGCAATTGAAATCAAATTTATTATATTATTTCTTTAAACACGTCACGTTCAAGTACGTTCAAGTCATCGGTTCATCAGATGACTTGTAAACGTACCATTAGTTGACAGTTCACGAAGTATCATCTAATGATACCCTTTTTGAACAATAAAATAAATTAATTTATATATATAAAAGACCCGGCTGTAAAATAGACAATTTAAAAGTATAACTAAAAAGACCGAAGCGAAATTGTGAATAGCAGACATTTTTTTTATTAATTTATTCTATTCACTTTTAGTGTCCCGGCACACTGTTTAAACAAAATCTGTGTACTTGAATTATATAAGTTGGATGAAATGTAGTAATGATTGATTGCTTGCCAAACAAAACGGACAAATATGGGCTACGAATATTTATAACTATTATTAATTTCAACTAACGCTGGCCATTTTTACGCAATCAACAACTTTTTTGAGCTATTTATTAATTGTAATTAATAAATAGTACTTAAAAGTAGGTCTATATTTAAAAATATAGTATAGGTTTGGTATTTCTTTTTTAAAAATGTATTTCTATTTCACGCCACAAAACCAACATTTATTTTTTTCTTATACCCATCTAAGTTCCTTGTGTTCCAAATACAAAAAAGTGTGAATTCTATTGTTGAAGTCAGTACATATCGTAGTGATTACAACGTATGGATTTAATATGTTCATTCACGTCTGGGAAGTCAGTTTTATATTTTGTCAAAGAGTTTTTAAAAGTTTTGTTTATTGTATATTTACTATACTTACCTAGGTACAGAACTAGGTACAGTTACCTAAGTAAAAAATATTTGTGTTCAAAATTTCCCGTCTGTAGTGGTATTTCTGTCAGCGTGTCATCACATAAATCAAAATATGTGCTTTGCTGTGAAATGCCAACATTTGGTACATTCACCCTATAAATAGAAAATTTAAAGATTATGGGTACTCAATTAAATCTAATTAAATTATTAGATTTAATTGAGTACCCAAACTTGGAAGGTATAATATAATAATTGTATAAGTATTACATGTGATACAAACGAAGCATAGAATTTTCTTTCAAAATTTTCTGCCTGTAGTGATATTTGTTGCATCGCGTCATCACATGATTCAAATGTATTCCCTTACATTTTCCCTATAAATAGAAAAAATAGTGGCAAAATTTGAATTCGTTTTAGTAGGTAAATATTGCTGAAATAAAGTAAATACTCGTTTTAAACTACCTACGCAGTTATAGGTATGTAGGTTGAGTATACTTACGAAGTAAGAGTATTCTCTATGTTTTCCATACTCTCGGCCTGGAGGAGTCTTGAAAGATAAATTTGATTGTGTTTGAAACATTTCAGTGTGATTTTAAAATAAATGCATATTGGGGTAAGTAAAATTAGGAACAAATATATGAACTTTACCTACTTTATTTCTTCATGGAAGCGATTTGCATTAATTTTTCGCCAACCTCTTCACTTCTTTGATTTGTTTACTTTGTTCCCCATAGTAAATAAACAAAATCGTTACGTAAACTCAAATATAGTTTTTAAAACCGTGCGTGAACTCAAGCGATACGTGTTCCCCGTCCGACGGCCGCAGCGGTACTGAAGCGGATAGGGAGGAAGCGTCGCGGCTCTGGCTAAAATGGACGGAACGTGCGTGAATTTAGGTATTTCCTTTGTATTATAAAAACGAATACCTATTTAGAAAATATAACGTGTATACGTTATAGAAAATAAATTGATCTTTTTATTAATCAAAGACTGATGGCTTTCCGTGAAATATTTACGCCGTACTAAGGGTTTATTTAGTTTTTTAGATATAACTTTGGATTTTTTTTCTATCGAGGAAATTTTAAGTAATCGTGTTTCTAAATTGTATGATTTATAGAATGAATCCTTAAATATTATATATATGAATTGCAGAACTCAAAATTAAGAAATAAAGATACAGCACGGGATCAAATGAACCACAATTACGTACTGCTGCCTCGGTGCAGGCTTAAAACATAAAATACGCATTACGTATTAGGGATAACTCAAATACTACTCCTCAGATCTCACTCAAATTAAAATAGCTCCTCATGACAAGCACCAGCTTTCAAATATAAAAAAAAAATCAAAATCGGTACACCCTGTAAATAATTATGAGGATTACACACACAAACAAAAACACAGATGAATTGAGAGCCTCCTCCATTTATGAAGTCAGTTAAAAATATATAAAAAAAAACTGTTGAAACTATACTACACAGAACGGATTACAAAACCGAAAAGTAATAAAAAGCATTATAAAATAGTAAAATAATAGTCAATCAAAGCGTCTATTAATTTTATATAATTTCACACAAACCAAGTGTACAGTTTGTGTGAAATTATATAAAATCAATAAATCTTTTGTATAACTATTAATTTACTATTTTATAATGCTTTTATACTATTAATTGCAGGAGTAAATATACAATATATTGAATTGACCTATGAGTACATTTTGATTGTAAACGCATCCAAATTGGCCACATGTCGAAGTAAACCAGCCGTATCCCGAACTCACCGCAAACATATCAACATTATTTGGTTAAAACTCGCCGAATAACGAACTGACAGACAACGTTACACATATTAAACTTGCGCGTGTCAATACCATTCGCGTTGGTAACGCAGACCGTGAGCCAAAATGTGAGATTCCAACATTTTATAGGGATGGGCAGTCTATCTACACTTATATTACAAAGTGTTTTTTTTTTGGAGGAGGTCAATGCTGCTGTTTTTTTTATATATGTTACCTCAGATGGTGCCAACTTCAACAAGTTATTTCACACTTTTGAGTGTTGAAGTCGGTACCATTTTTTAGGGTTCCGTACCCAAAGGGTAAAAAAACGGGACCCTATTACTGAGACTTCGCTGTCTGTCCGTCCGTCTGTCACCTGGCTAAATCTCAAGAACGGTGAAAGCTACATAGTTGAAATTTTCACAGATGATGTATTTCTGTTGCCGCTATAACAATAAATACAAAAAGTTGGCCAAGTCGGACTCGCGCACGTTAAAACAAAAAAAAAGTTAAAATATGAAGTCTAATGTTGTATAGTTAATGGTACGGAACCCTTCGTGCGCGAGTCTGATTCGCACTTGGATATTTTTTATTTGTATACATCAATTTAACATAAAAACGACTTCACCGATTTGGATAAAATTTGGTATTGAAATAGTTTGAGGCCCGGGGAAGGACATAGAATAGTTTTATCCAACTGCGCAAAAAGAGGCTACTGGTTTTGCGCGATAACGAACATACTCGCGGGCGGAGCCGGCCGGAAAGTTAGTATAACTAAAAAATAAACTACCCGAATGAAACCTATAAAACATAGCTATAAAAATGTGTTCTTTAACGTTCATGACGATGATCTTAACTATATGACTACTTCTAGGGTAGCCTGAACAACATCTTCGACCACATTATCACTTACCATCAGGTCAGATAGTGGTCAAAGGCTAAACTAACAGACATAAAATAAGCTATAAAAATGTGTTCATTAACGTTCAAAATTATGGTCTTAACTAAGAGTATATGACATCATCATCATCAGCCGGAAGACGTCCACTGTTGTACAAAGGCCTCCCACATAGAGCGCCACAAAGAACGCATATTAGCCGCTTGTAACCATTGGCTACCATTGACTATTAAGATGAGATGTCGTTAGTCCACCTAGTAGGGGGGGGGGAACGTAAATTATGGTCTTAACTACGAGTATATGACATAAACAATCGTAATTTGGAGTTTATAAAGTTACTGCTGGCTTCTAGAAATTTAGGCAGGTGCATTTTTTTTTGGTATTATTAATTATAAATAATTAGTAACTTTGATGTGAAGATTCGAAAATGAAACTACGCCATTTTAATGTAAAACGGAAGAGAGCTTTATTTTTTTTTCGCAGTCTATAGTTTTAGGATGTGTTCATATTATACACGTTCTTAGGTACATTGCATAGGTACATTCTCAGTTCCACAACGGTTATACATACTTTAGACTTGTCCTTGTGTAAGATATTAATAGAATTATATGATTATGTTAATTTTAAATTAAGATCTGTAGATTATGTGAATTAAATAAATCTAAAGGTATGTGTCAGAATTTTTCTGTTTACTACCCACGCATTGGTTTCTGTCAACGTTTATCGTTATTAAATCACTTTTTAATATCGATTAAAATTGCAATACAACGATAAGCGCAGTTCAATTTATAATTACAATTTTATCGGTTACCATATTATGTAGGCAATTAAAATGGTCTGTACCCGATTTCTTTACGTTGCTGCTGAAGCGTTACTTTACGAATATAATATAAAATCGATTTTAAGGTTCATCTAAATCAGAAAGACATCCCTATTTTATACATTGGTGAGTTAAGCCGGGAGGTTTGATGCCATTTCAATGGAAGCTTCTTTGAAATGTGAAGTATTAGGACGCGCGTAAGCCGACTCGTACTGAGTGCCCCATTATAGGTCGGCTAAGAGGTCATTCTATTTACATTATTTATTTATTAATTTGATAGAATAATATACTTAGGGTCCATTTCAGAAAGTCCTAATAAAGATTCGGGTTGCTAACCAACACATAAAATAATTGAATGATAAAAATGACAGTTGACATGCAGCGCGTTTCAAGCTTTAACAGATGGATAGGCTAAAGCGTTGACTGTGAAATGCAAAGATAATGTTTTGTTTAATAAATATGTTCTGGGTAGTATAACCGGAACTTACTCGAACACTCTGAAACAGGCCCTAATTCTTGATAATGATTTGATTGGGATTCACATATACTGTGCAAAATTGAGAATGTTTATATAATTATTGCAATATTTAAATTCAAAATGTATCTATATATATATAGCAACAGGCCACGTTTGGACCAGGCCTCACTTAAGGTATGGCAAAAAAAAAGTTTTTTATGTAGACACTGGCCAGTTATATTCATTTTAAAAGTACGGTTAATAAATCACAATTAACAAATAAGGACGTTCCATTTTCAAAAATCCAATCACATTTTTATGTACTATAAAGAATTGTATTCATATTGTGTCTCATTTAACAATAGATCTTCGTCGGGATCTTTTTCACGCTATTATTTTATTACGTTTTCGAATGTCGAACAAAGACCGAAAACTATTGATAGACATCAAATGGCATTTATGGATAAAACCAACGGTGCATGCACAACTGGTATAATCAATGTAAAAGCAGTCGACTTACGTTGAAGGCCCAATAAAGATGTCGTCGGCCTTTGTTGACTGTTTGGAAAGTAAAAGTGCTAGCAGTGAAAAGTAGAATTGAATAGGACATACGAATGACTATAAAGAGATTCAGCACATACTGCAGATTGGATCGGGAAGCGTTCAAAAGATTCTATATGAGCACTTATGCGTGAAAAGCGTAGTTTCGCGCTGCTCACCGCACAACCTCACCGAGACGTTTAGAAGCAGGACTTCTTTTTATGCCTGATAGGTTAGCCCTTTGACCACTATCACACCTTATGGTAAGTCATGATGTGGTCAAAGGTGTTGTTCAGACTAACCTAGATTACTGGCTCTCAAGGACAGCTGCCGGAACACACCGTTAAGCACTTGGCGACAGATTTTCTACTTGCGAGTGGTTCCTAGCAAGGTGGGCATGCGCAAAATGCCCTACCACACGGCTATAACGACTGCCATCCTAAGACAACAACCGAGACCAACACGACGGCCTAACGTGTCCTTTGAAGCACGGAAGCGCTCAGTAGTAATGTTAGGAACGGTCACCCATCCAACTCATGACCGCGGCGGACGTTGCTTGACTTTGCTGATCGGTTAAGAACTGCTAAACAAACTTCGCTACGAGCGCTTCAAATGACTGCATTATTGTTTCATATATTATAATTATATATTAATTCGCTTCAGTTTGTTAACGACACTTTTACACTTTGAAAAACTATCACTACTTTTAACTATGTTTTATCCTTAACATAAAAGCTATGATCTATAAGATAATATAGAGCTATTTATATTCCATCATCTAGGGGAAATCAACGTAGGATCAATGGCGAATGCTTCTCTTATCCAATCAAATGCTTGCCAGAAGTTTTAACACCTATGCTGTGAGCAATAAGCCACCGAACAAATAACTCTGCGAGCTACTGCTTACAGTATAACGCGCCCCAGCAAAGAATTGAGGGCTGTTTTTTTTATGTCATTATATCATGTGCCTGTAATTTCTCTGGCCCTCCAGCACTGCTCCCAGAACAAACTGGTAGGTGCTTGGCGACCGATTTCCTACTTGGGGGTGGGAGCTAGTCAGGCCGGCATTCGCAAAATAACCCTCCACCATGCGGTGAAATGCAAGCGGTGGACTTGCAGCACGGCAAATTAAAAACTTATTACTAGAAGAAGTTCCTAGACAGCGCACATGTTTATTTGGTCACCTTCCTTACAGCTATGATTTGGCACCGAATTGTTTCCTTTTATTTACTGCAATAAAATGCACGATAAAATAAACTAAGAAGTACAAACAGTTTTTATCGATATCAGTCACATATACACAGACAGTTTCCATCGGTGGAAGAAGTTAAGCAGTGTTTGGATAGGCAGTAGAAGAGGTAACTCGAGCGGCTTAAAAAATCTAAATATAAACGCATGAAACTGTTTTGTAGTGTAAATGCTGGTGGAGAGAGAGAGAGAGAAAAAGCACATTTAAAATAGCGCTTCCATAATTTGCAATTCTGAATGTGTGGGGCCACTGTGCCTATAGAAAAAAAAAATGAGCACGCCTACGAAAATTTCTATATCTTATTCCCTCAACATAACACAAAGAATTGTACTATAGGTTCTCGTTTGTAATAATATTGGAATGCAATTCTCGATTCGGCAAAAACAATGTTGAACATCCGAAACATGTTGAGTCAGATTTTCGTTGAATTATTCAATTTTAAAATATCAAAGATAACCATAGAATTTCCATAAAAATATCGAAAATGTTTTCATGAGTAGAATGTTTTTAAATCACCACAAAAACAAAAACCATTGAATAAAATATCAGTAAATTTCCATATTCAAATATTTTAACTGCACCCTTTGTTTATCATATTCATAGAATTTAAAGTATGAAGTGTAAAAATCGCTCATGCTGCGTAATTTGAAAGTTATTTTTACTGGTAGTTCACTGTGTTGTAAAACTTTACCCTGTACCATATATTTTGGCCAATTACATAAAAATCCATAAAAATAACCAATTTTTAATGCTACCAAATATTTTAAGATAACATTAAATTGTTACTTTGATACAACACACAAACACAAAAAAAAAGAAAATATATATAGTGACAATTCCGCATAATTTTCCTGCTAAGCCGACGTGCCGTCATCTACACCACGAAGTCAAATCGAAAGAAATTTCGACGCGTTTTGCTTCAACACGAAGTCAAATCGGAAAAAAATTCGACGCGTTTCGTTTCTACACGAAGCATCCTCAGGAAGTCTTGAGTCTACGAGAGCACGATCGAGATTTTTTCTCGGTCAAGGAAAATAATGCAGAATTGTCACTAGATATATTTTCATATTTTTAAAGTGTTCTATAAAAATATTAATTTGATGTCTTCTTAAAATATATTTGTAATATTTGTTATTTTTAAATATGGATTTCCGCAAAGTAAAGCCTGAATCTATTCACAAACTAATTTTTTTATTAGTTCGGGAATAACATTGGTACGACTGGCACTTGTCCAGTTTTTTATTTGTTATTTGGTTTTCTCTAGAGTTTTTACTATAATCAGACCAAGTTGGATAATTTTTACAATTGTGCAAAAACATAAGCTAAAATTTACCTTTCTAATAAAAATATTTCAATACAGGGTATACTGATTGATACCTTTTTATTAGATCTTCATATTCCCCACCGTGGGGTACCGGGTTAGAATGCCACCCCCCATCACTGCCCGTGGGTGTCGTGAAAGGTGACTACGGGTAAAATACCGTAAGGTGGGCAGTAGCGCCTTCTGAGGAATTGCGCTATCTTACACTGCGATCACAAGACGCCTGCCAAGTTTGAGGATTAAGGCAAAACACCCCTTGGGTGGAAACTGTGTTCAGCAGTGGACAATCGAGCTGATTCAGTCAATACACTTTTTATTATTATTTGTTAGGCAATGCACCATAACAACGCATATTCTGTAAAAGAAAGCAACCAAAAACAACGATTCAAAAGATACGTGCCTTGAAAGGTAAGACAATTTCATGTACGTTTTTTTTATATCTGATAGTTAGCCTTTGACCACTATCTCACCTGAAGGTAAGTGATGATGTGATCGAAGATGTTGTTCAGGCTAACCTAGAATTACTGGCTCTCAAGAACAGCTGCCGGAACACACCGTTAGGTGCTTGGCGACAGATTTTCTACTTGAGGGTGGTAGCTAGCCAGGCGGGCATTCGCAAAGTGCCCTACCACCATGCTATAACGACTGCCATCCTAAGACAACAACCGGGACCGACGGCTTAACGTGCCCTGCGAAGCACGGAAGCGCTCAGTAGTAATCTCACCATCGGTCACCCATCCAAGTCATGACCGAGGCGGACGTTGCTTAACTTTGCTGATCGATTCAGAATGGCTAAGCAAACTTCGCTACGAGCGCTCCAAAAAATACGTAAATTTAAAAAAAGTGTACAACTGTCATAAAGTCATAATCCAAACTTCAGTGAATAAGAATGTGATATTGCACGATAGCCGCTTTAAATGAAAGTTACACGATGCAAAGCCAGAGACCGAAAGTAGTGTAGTTATACGGTTCCGCATTCAAACCGCAAAATAGAAATAAAAAAAAACATTAGTCGTAAAATAGAAATGATATACCGCTGACAACACTTTGATGCCGACAGTAAAAGAACGCGAGTGCACTTCATAAAACAACAAAATGTAATAAAAACTTTGATATATGGACGGAAACAAATCTGTGTATCGAATAGAATACAGAAACATTATGTTCTATGACGAATTTTTTCTAAGCATGTGTGGTGGTAGGCCAAGCACCTAACGGTGTGTTCCGGCAGCTGTCCTTGAGAGCCAGTAACGCTAGGTTAGTCTGAACAACATCCTCGACCACATCATCACTTACCATCAGGTGAGATTGTGGTCAAAGGCTAACCTATCAGGCATAAAAAAATAACAACTTTGTACAGAAAGGAATATTATTATAGATAATGTTCAGACTAACCTAGAATGACTATTCTAGGTTAGTCTGAACAATATCTTCGACTACATCATCACTTACCATCAGATGACCTAGTGGTCAAAGGCTTACCTGTGAGGTAAAAAAAATTTGTTTTTTGATTCATATTGTTTTAGAGTTCTCGGATAGGAAAACGCTGAAGTTTTTTGCGATATTTTTTTAAGGAACGGCACCCTATTACTTTGCCTAAGCAGCCGTCCAACACTTTATATCAAAAAAAAATTTGCTGATAGGTAATCCTTTGACCACGAACTCACCTGATGGTAAGTGATTATGTGGTTGAAGGTATTAGTAGGCTACACCTATAATTATTGGCTCTCTAAGAAAGCTGCCGGACACGCCGTAAGGTGCTTGGCGACAGATTTTTCACTTGAGGGTAGCTTTGGTAGCTTAGCCTGGGTAGCTTCGGGTTGTTGTCTTAAGATGGCTGTCGTTACATGGACCGACGGCTTAACGTTCTCGCACGAAAGCGCTTAGTAAGTAATCACTAGCGGTCACCCATCCAAGTCATGACCGAGGCGGAAGTTGCTTAACATAGCTGATCTGCACGAGAGCTTCGAAATTGACCGAATTTTCATAAATTTGCCCGAATGCGAATTTAACCATAAGCGACGAAACGATATAGGCGATTTAAATTTTCTGTTAGTATGGCGGATTGTCCAATCAATGTAATAACAAACAGGTATAAATAAGCGGGTGTCCCCATACACGAGATGTTTGTTTCTCTATTGTAACAACGGTAATACATAAAAGCGACCGTCGTGGTAGTTATGGTAAAAAAAATTACATCATATACTTAAATGATTTTTTTCCATAACTTTACTCATACTAAAGTTCCTGAAATGAATAAAGCAAGTAATCAAATAGGTATATATGTATATATATCATATATAAATATGAGTGTATTTTAAATTATAAAACAAACATAAATCGTCCTAGTGCTTTCAATACTCAATACTTTATTGTTTTCTGTAGTGTAGACAAAGAATGTCAAAATAAGTAAGAGCTCAGATCCTGTTGGGTACACAATTAGGAGGACTTTACTTGATATATAAAGATAAAACCACAAACTCTGCACAATCATCGATAGCTTTTTGCTTCTGACCGTTATCAATGTTATTATATAAGTTTAAAAAACCTCTTAGAAAACAACGCTTCTATCACACACAGCTCCTTTGCCAACACAGACTTAAATATAAATATTGTTCTCTCCAGGCTAAATCTTGAACGCCGAGTTTCCACACCTACAAGCTCAGCAATTTTAAAATGAAAATTTAATTTTTCGCGTCGCTTGCCCGTCGCTGCTCGTCATTCGACCGTCGACATTTTTCCATGGCTCTATAGAGTCTAGTTATTCAACTGGCAGCTAATGCCGGGAGCTCCACTAGCGAGAAAACGCCTTTGAAATAGTCTTAGTTTCTTTGCTTTGGAAAAATAAAGTTTACAGCGTGGATTCTCGCGTCGTCGTGCCTTTGACGTAAGTGACGCTATGTCTATATGTTATGGTACTCTACTACTTGAAGCCTAGTTTTTAAACCAACAGAAAGAGGTTCAACAATATATAACTCATAACAAATTAGAGAAGTTTTTTTTACAGGCAACATTCTATTTTTATTATATTCAAGTTATTTATTCTGAAAATAAACTGCTGTCTGATCATTGAAAAATCCATCCTAAGGCCATGCCCCCAATCCGCTACCAGGCTACTGTTGATTACCAGAAGGAGACCGGACTTTGTATATGTTGCCATGAGATGGAAGTAAGCTGGCTCTTTGTGTGACTAATGTCTAATCATGGTTTATGGAAACCTCTGCATGCCTACCCCTTTCGGGATATAAAGGTGCGATTACGATTTCATTTTAGTTTTACCACACAAAGTTGGAATATATTAAAAAAACCTATTCCCATCTTTTTTTAAACACTAAATATTCATCCATCTACTAAGACGGCGAAAATAATAAAATTACAGCACGAAATTCGCATCTCATGCAGCAGTCTCTATAGCCAGGCAGTTAGGCACAAAGTGCATAAAACTGGGGCCGCAGGTTCGATGACCACTCATCATGAAATTTTCTGCTCTAAACAAATGTGTAAACCAGAAGCATAGATATTATGCTCAAGGACATGCTACATATTTCACTAAGTTTGATCACTTCGTACGTAAAAATTATGTCAAAACTACGTTTCTAAGGAAAGCGCTACAAAGACACTTCCCTTAAAGACTCCATTTATACGAGACACAAAGAGGTTAATAGAGAAACCTATTCAACAGAAAGATTTTCAATTTGCTCCGCGGATAAAAACCTATAATAATGGAGCGCTGCATCGGGGTGGCCAGAGAGGAAAAAAAGGTGCAAATGATGGCGAGGCAGCGAGGCGACTCTCCATCAAGTAACAAACGTCGGTTGCCAGCCTTCATTTGAGCAGCTGATTGAGCCAATCAGCTAGAGAGGGTTGAGAGGGGTGACAAAATAGGTCGTTTGCGACGAATGCACCCTGCGGCAGCTTTACTGCGGTAGGTGGCATCTACGGTTACAGAGCGGTGAAATGAAAAGGAATATTCAGCATTCATAAATCTTTGAAAAGGTTTGAACAATCTTTTGAGTCTCTTCTTCTTAACCTTGTCCCAGATAAATGGGATCGCCAAAATATGTTTTTTTTTTTTTTTTTTTTATGCCTGATAGGTTAGCCTTTGACCACCATCTCACCTGATGGTAAGTGATGATGTGGTCGAAGATGTTGTACAGGCTAACCTAGAATTACTGGCTCTCAAGGACAGCTGCCGGAACACACCGTTAGGTGCTTGGCGACAGATTTTCAACTTGAGGGTGGTAGCTAGCCAGGCGGGCATTCGCAAAGTGCCCTACCACCAAGCTGTAACGACTGCCATCCTAAAGACAACAACCGGGACCGACGGCTTAACGTGCCCTCCGAAGCACGGAAGCGCTCAGTAGTAATGTCACCAGCGGTTACCCATCCAACTCATGACCGCGGCGGACGTTGCTTAACTTTGCTGATCGATTCAGAATGGCTAAGCAAACTTCGCTACGAGCGCTTCAAAATTTTTTCCTCTACTATTTTCTGTCGCTCGTTATCTCACTAACTGTCGCAATCTTTATATGGGCTTACTCCTCTTTCTCTATTTCAGTCTATATTTTTCCCAACACAATTTCCGTTATATATAACGTATAAACCTATTGAGTATGGATGTATGGATGTTTGGAGCACCAGACTTAATCTTTTATTTTTCAATAGTATGTCTAGCAAAAGTGTTACACGTTCATTTTGAATAAATTTCCCGGCCAAAGAGATTACAAAAACGTTTATCTCCTCAACTCTTGTAAGTCGTACCATAGACTATTATTGTTGACATTGATATTAGCTGTCAGAAAAGTAAAATGCAAACATGGCGCGGTGCCGGCACAGAGTTAGTAATGCTGCAATTACTCACTTAGTAAAAAAATATTGCTTATTATGCGATGTCTTGAAATATGCTACAATTCTTCCATTTTATGGCGTATTTACTTACAAAACCCAATACAAAAAGAGCATCTCCTTTCCATATGTCAAAACCAAAACTGTCATTCAATACTTGTCCTTTTTTGATGGTACTATTTTTAAGTTTTTTAATATTTCTTGTAACTAGTATTAATAATTTTAAAAGTGCAATAAAGTATTATCTATCTATCAATAAAATAATTTAAATGTTAATATAAATAGAACTAATTTACTCAAAATATATTGGTTCAGAAAGCATCGGCTTCAAATACCGGCCCGGAGAAATAGAAGATCATATATTTATTCAAAGTGCATTTGCTACGCTCATATTTCAGATGTCATATAAGACCATTTTCAAGTTTAATATCTTAACGGTGCACCGATGCAGCCTCAGGTGGTACGGAACGAAGTCACTCGTAAAATGTTCAAAAGCTGCGGAGATAATGGTATAGCTTTGTCTCATCTGTTCTCAACGAAGGTAATGACGGATTAGATTAGTTGGGTTGGTTTCGAAAGCGCCGTGAATTTTCAAAGGATGTGCCATGAAATTAATAAAAAAATTATATATGGAGGTGTAGAAGTGAACAGAAAATGTAAAGAGACGCTGAGTTGTCGATAAAAAAGAGATATTTCGATGGTGTCGAGGGTTCTTATAATTAATTGTTAAGGCTATTTAACATGTTCAGGATGAAATGATGATACGATAACCCAATAATCATTACCTCTCACTCTATTGTTGGCTACAGGGTATGTAAAATATTCGTTAGTTTCATTTCTTTACTCACTGTCGCAGAGGTGTATAAACATAGCCACATTTTGATAGTTAATTATGCCTGCTGATAGTAAATTATAGCCACATTTAGATAGTTAATTATGCCTGCTTATAGTAAATTATAGCCACATTTTGATAGTTAATTATGCCTGCTGATAGTTAATGATAGCCACATTTTGATAGTTAATTATCTGTACAGAAGGAGTTTGATTTATTTAGAGTTTATAATAGGTATATGAGTTTCTCAATTCCAGCATTACTTTCAAATGCTTGAACAGATCTGGATGTATTCCCGTACATCGAAATCTGTTCAGTTCTGTTGTTGTTAAGACTCTTACCTTGAGTGATACTAGTTTTCGTGGGTAGTCGTGTTTTTTTTAATAGCTTAGGCAGCATAAAGGACAGCAGTTTTATAATCAATTTTCTCAATAATTTTGAAACGTATTCAATACTGACTCAAATAAGTCTACAATAATCTTCGATATTATTCATACTGTCAGAGAAAAATTCCGAACGAAGAAAACTGTCTCAAGCGCGTTAATACTGGATTTTTCTTTGTAAAGCTGAGGTCTTGATTTTGACCTGTGGAAAAAGTAAGTCGAGTGCAGCGGGATGGAAACGTTGCATTGTTGCAGAAATCCGATTGACTCCATTGTAAGAAGCTCTTAAGCTTTCATTTACCATGAAGTGATATTAAGAGAAATATGATCGATAATATGCAGTATTGATGCAGTTAAGATGAAGTTTTTCTTTCGAATGTTACACAAGTTCATGCCTTCTTAAGGCCCAAAAACTAGAATTTCTAATTTGTGGAATATCTAATTCTCATAATGATGAGTTCCCATTGAAATTAAAGAAAACAGTGAAATTTGGGCACGTGAGACTTAGAATCTTTATGTCTCAGGGCGAGGCGCAGTGCAGTTTGCCATTTGTGACGAACTGCATCTGTTATAGGCAGAGGTTACCGCTTAACGCCAGGTGGACCTCGTATTTTTTTCCATCACTATTGCATAAAAAATCAACCTGATAAGTAACCACGTGTTATATATTAGTAGCTTTTGTTGTGAGCCAATGGAACGCATATATATATTAACTTGCGTACGTTATATTAGGTAGAGAGTATCATGATTGCAATTAACAATGTTACTATTCGATTTTCAAAATTCAAGCGACAGTGAGCAAACTCTCCCAATCACGGATACATTTCGTAATTTACATTTTAACTATTCCGCAGTTGTTAAAATATTGACGGCGTACGTTGGAAAAACCACTTTCCACTCTAAAAACCAGGTGCGACTCGACAGAATTCGCTATATTGTAAAAACTGTCGGCGAACGAACGGAATCCGATCCCTTTCGATGCAAATACGAATAAAACGACAGTTACGCCGTTTTATACGTGAAAAAAAAATTAACACGGGGCATTTTTTATTTTATGCGACACGCGCTGTTCCAGGTTTTTGGTGATACTCGTGTGACTTCTGATTAAATTAAATTTTAAAAGGATTTGTTGGTATTAAGACTGACGAATCTGTGATTAAATGTTAAGTGTGATATATTAACCTTTTCTTGTGTAGGTTATATTACTTCAAATTGTGTAAGTACATTTAACGAATTTCAACATTATACAACAAGAGTTTCAGTTACAGAATGCTCATATGCCACGCGTGCGGTCCAAACCGGGTTCGATCCCCAGTCGATGCATTTATTTTTTTCAAAATATTTTTTTAGTATACAAACATGTATGAAGTATGTAAAGAGGCCCTAGTTTCCATTCATCAGGTAGTTAGTATTCCTAAGAATAAATATATACACAACTAATATAAAAAATAACATGGCTTGTTTCTTTATTTTAATTTAGTGAGAACATTTTTATTTCTGATATTTTTTTTAAACCATATCTCAAAGAAATAATGCGCGCCTTTTCAAAATGTTTTAATCCGATTTCATTCCATGTGAAGAAAATCACTAGGGTTGCGCGGCTGGGTATAGATACCTTTAAAAGTAGGTACAATTAATCATTAAGTATGTATGTTGGTACACTTGTTATTCATCGTCATCAACCGGTACGTCCACCGTTATACAAGGTCTCCTCCATTTGGGGAATTCGAAATAATCCCCATGCTTGGCAGGCGTCTTGAGGATCGCAGTAGACGTTGACAGTTCTTCAGAAAACGCTGCTTCCCACCTTCTGGTATTTTCCCTTAGTCGCCTCTTACAACACTCACAGGAAGAAACGGATGACATTCTCACCCAGCACCCTGGTAATTCTTATTAAGAACGTAACAACATCGCGACAAGTTAATTCATCCACATTAAATTTTCGCTTTAAATGTCTTTTAAATACCGTACAAAGTATACAGGTCCACTGTAAAATGAGAATATAAATGATTCCAGACCTCTGATTCCACTGACGGCATGGCTCCACTGACACCGCAAAACGCAGCAAGCAGAAATGTGATGCGGTGTTGCAAAATACACATGTCAGACCTCCCCCGCCCAATTATCTTTCCAATTTATATTCCCTTACTATAGTGCTTTTTCACTTCAAAATAAAACTTAACATTGGGAATGTGATATTAAGAATTTAAATATTGATGTAAAAACGATAACGGTGACCAGAAAACGTGTCTAATATCATATACACATCTTTTTTTAGGTTTCCGTACCCAAAGGGTAAAAACGGGACCCTATTACTGATACTTCGATGTTCGTCCGTCTGTCACCAGGCTGTATCTCAAGAACGGTGATAGCTAGACAGTTGAAATTTTCACAGATGATGTATTTCTATTGCCGCTATAACAACAAATACAAAAAGTTGGCAAAGTGCAAGTCAGACTCGCGCACGTTAAAACAAAAAAAGGTTAAAATATGAAGTCTAATGTTGTATAGCTAATGGTACGGAAGCCTTCGTGCGCGAGTCCAACTCGCACTTGGCCGATTTTTTTATATTTGTAAGATTTATTTTATCCGTTGTTTGTTTCGGGATCTCGTTTATGAGTCTTAGAACCATGTAGTCTGTAAATTGTAGATAACGAAGCATTATTATGACACGACACGTGTGGAGCTTTGTGAGCCGACATATAACCAACTATTTAAGTATCTCCATATCTGTTATGCTTACCGTCACGTCGCTCACTGGAAAACTATAACCCTTTGTTGTCCGCACCGCACACGCTTGTAACCGCAAAACAGGACGTTACAAAAGCCGCACAACTTTGCACGAACGTAAGTTATAATACATTACCACGTTTTCAATAATTGTTGGTTAAAAAAAAAATTACCAAAAAATGGAACCGACTTCAACACTCAAAAGAGTGAACTAACTTGTTGAAGTCGTTGACGTCGATGATAGTTCAAAAGTAACTTATCAAAATATTATGCTCATGGTACCGACTTCTACAAGTTATTCCACACTTTTGAGTGTTGAAGTAGGTTCCATATTTTGATTGGAATTTTTTTTAATTCTTTTTGTGACCCTTGCTACTTACCGACGCGATCGATTGTCATTCATTGTCACGACCAATACATCGAGATAGGAAAATATTTTTCAGTTATTGGAGTGTAGCTCAAAAACAGCTTGACCGATTTTGAAGAAATTTAAATGGGTCCAAACGACAAGCATCAACTTTCAAATAAATAAAGAATTTTCAAAATCGGTTCACCCCGTCAAACGTTCTGATGGAACAAACAAAAAAGAACACGAATTGAAAACCTCCTGTTTTTGAAGTCGGTTAAAACACACTGTCTTGTCTCCACAATTCAGAACAGTCACGTAGGTTTCCACCACTGTAGGTACTTTAATCTGTCTGCACATCAGCTGAGCACGACAAAAGATTCACACAACTCCGATCCATCACAGCGATGCCTAAGAAACGCAATCTATTTTCCACTGATTGTACGAGCACCGTTTATTTCAGACAGTTTAGACGGAGACCTCGTTGACTCCGTGCACCGTTCAGATAGCAACGTTCAGTTGGACACCAATGGCCCTTTATTTTCGGTGAGATGCACCCTAGATATCCAAGAGCTTAGGTTTCAGAGCGAAAGGGATTATAGACTCTAAATATCGAGGTACCTGGCTACGTTATCAATCAATCAATCAATCGTTTATTTGTCAGTATGCACAATAATTACAATTTCAGATGTTAGGAAAATATATAGCAATGCATTCAACCTGCAAGCAGGTGTACAAATATTAGTATTTATTCCTAAAAATAAAGTTTTTTTTTAAACAATAAAATACATTAAATTATTATACATTAAAATATTCTGTCATGCTATAAAAACAATTGTCCAATAACCAATTGTGCAGTTTAGTTTTGAAGCTGTTTCCGGTCAAAGTTTTTAAGTTGTCCGGTAATTTGTTAAAAACAGTAATAGCCATATTATAAACATTTTTTTCATAAATAACTTTTTGGCATAGAGGATGGTATAATAAGTTTTTATACTTCGATCTTTTTTGTCTTGGAATAACATCACTTCTTTTGTGAAAATAGGTTGGATTTGCCTTTACAAAGATACACAGGTCTCTTATATACATACACGGTAGGGGAAGTATATTATTGTTTTTAAATAGTGGTTTGCAGCTGTCAAGAAACCAAGCCCTGTTTATGACTCGGATACACCGCTTCTTTACCTTGAAGGCATTATCTAACTCAACCGAGTTTCCCCAGATTATAAGGCCATAACCAAGAACCGATGAAACATAGCCATGGTAGGCGGCTAAGGCGGCCTCAACAGATATTGTTTGTCTCAGCTTTTTTAAGGCAAACGTGTAAAGTTTTTGGCAAACTGCATTAACATGTTCTTTCCAATTTTCGTTGCGGACTCTACTACCTTTGTCTATCTTGACTTCTCTTTCTAGGTTTATTGAATATGAAAACAACGTTCGTGCTCTTTTCAGCTGTTCCCTGTTATCAAAACATTCTCATTTCATGTAGATACGATAACTTTGTATCATGAGACATGCAGTGATGGACATCTATGAAGACAAGAAAAACGCCTTCTGTACATGGTTGATATTCCCAGTACTCGTACGAAGCGTTTCGCTTCCACTTTTCTCGTGCGTACTGCGAAAGAGTGGAATTTCTTACCGTTGTCAGTTTTTCCCGATGAATACAACATGAGTGTCTCCAAATCGAGAGGAAATAGGTTCTTATAGGTAAGCGTGCTCCATCTTAGACCACATCAATGCTTAACATCAGGCAGGGTGTAGTCAAACGCGAAACTATCATGAATAAAAAAAGTCATCTATTATTCACTAAGTAATTTCCGTGTTCCAGTGCCGCCTCTTTTTCGCAATCTAATTTGTTTATACCAGTGTGAAAATCTCTTGTCATTAAGTTTGTTGTGTTTTAATTATACAGCTGATAAAACTCTGTTTGACTACTAACTCCTTATGTAAGTAAGTAATGATGTGGTCGAAGATATTGTTGAGGCTAACCTATAATTACTCTCTCTAAAGGACAGCTGCCGGAACAAATTGTTAAGTGCTTGGCGACAGATTTACTTACTTGAGGGTGATATAGCTAGGCAGGCAGGCATTCGCAATATGCCTAACCATCACGCTATAACAACTGCCGTTCAATACAACAACCAGGATCGAATGCTAAACTTGCCCTCCGAAGCACGTGCACGCTCAGTAGTAATGCCACTAACGATCACTCATCCAACTCATGACCGCAGCGGACGTTGCTTAACTTAGATGATCGGTTAAGAATGGCTAAGCAAAACTACTAAAAAAACAAGCGCTCCATAGTCCGTCCTTATTTGTAAGATTTCTATTGAACAATTAGACATTTATTTATAACATCTAAAACATGCAACGCACTTGGTATCTGTAATACAACTAAGCTGTGCGTTTTTTTTTAGGTAGTACATAGATTGAAGCAATGATAGCTCAGTGGATTTGGCCATGGACTGCCGCGCAGCAGGTCTATAGTTCGAATCCCGCCGCGGGCTTGAGCTTCAATGCATGGTGGAAGGGCATTTTTGCGAATGCCCGCCTGGCTAGCTACCACCCTCAAGTAGAAAATCTGTCGCCAAGCACCTAACGGTGTGTTCCGGCAGCTGTCCTTGAGAGCCAGTAATTCTAGGTTAAGCCTGTTAACACCTTCGACCACATCATCACTTACCAACAGGTGAGATTGTGGTCAAAGGCTTACCTATCAGCAATAAAAAAAAAAAAAGATGCTGACTACCGACTGTTAGGACGTTCAGCTCCACCGGATTTTGGGCGAGGGAAGGCCCTACAGCCCGGGAGCTAAGCTGTGCGCATAACCGCCGCTCTTATATAGGGTCAGATTGACCGCATGCTGGCGACACGTGCCATGCTCCCATGGAAAGTGCAATCTAGTAAAACATAAGATTAGTTTCAATTAAGCAAATCTTTGAAATTCAAATAAGCTGCGGTAACTAGCAGGTGAGTTTCAATAATCAAATTACGTTCGTTAATCCCGCGGGTGCATCCCCGGCTGAGTTTATAGCTAGCCGCGCGTTCGTGACTAAATATATACCTTAATACAATAAGAACCAGGTAGAATTATGTTTGCACAGCTTGAGAGTTACGTCTACGCGTTTGCTATGACATATTGTGATGACGTCAACGAAACGTGACTCCCAAAGCTAGCAAACCCCCCCCCCTCCCCCATAATGGGGGAGGCTGTATTCAGCAGTGGACAATCTGGTTGATACAGTATACATCACAGTAAAGGAATAAGGATACAAAATTAAGTAGATAAATGATAGGAGTGAAGGGATAAATTTGTGTTGTGGCTCACTCACTACGATAAAACAGTTGGAAGAACATGCATCGGCTATAGAGACGGATGGTTGTGGGTTCGAATCCCACTCGTAGTTTAAATTTTTCCTTTCGTTCTAGTATTGTAATTTTGTAGTTAAGACATATTTTGAATACCAGGTTCAAGCTTGGTTAAATTTTGCATAGGTACAGGTCTTCAATTCCAATATTTATATTAATCTTCTGTTTTTTTAGGTTTCCGTTAGATGAAAGAAATAAAATCATGTATGTATTTTCAAAATTATTCCATATACGATGTATTTTTTTACATTTAGAGATAAAATAACCAACAAAACAAAAAAATTGCAAAGCAGAAGCACAGTCAAAAGACTTAACGAGATCCATTCAAAAATTGCGGAGTTTGAACATTTGATAATTTAAAATATGACGAAACCACGTTTATATGCACACGCACTATGAATGATACGAGTGAGTGGTGTTATCATTGTAATTAAGTACTTGATTAGACACGTACACTCAAACAACAATACCTAACCTCCTGAAGCAAAAGAGTTAACATGGGAAATACTTTTAATATTATTATGTTTGCAATAACGCATGCGGTGCGGATTACATTACAAAATTACAAATTTACGAGAGGAAAAATTTCAGTCATGTGCGGGATTCGAACCCGCGTGCATTCACCCCTTTAGTCGGGGTATGCTCTAATCAAATTGAGCTAACATGACAATGAGTCATAACTAAATTTTTTCCTATTGTTCCATCCCAATACGATGGTTAAAGGACGACAGGAATAAAAGAGTAATGACTCATTGTCATATTAGCTCAATTAGATTAGAGCATACCCCGACTTAAAGGGTGGATGGACGCGGGTTCGAATCCCGTGACACTCATAACTTAATTTTTTTCTTCTCGTAAATTTTTAACTTTGTAAGGGGACATACTTTTAATAAAGTTATGTCCAGTTTCCCAAAATTTCACTGGCAGCAGTATTAATACCGAACTGCCTCTTTTTACGTAAAAAAAACTACATTAATCCCGTTACACGGCAAACTGAACTCACCTGATGGTAAGTGATTATGTGGTTGAAGGTGTTTAGTAGGCTTAACCTATAATTATTGGCTCTCTAAGAAAGCTGCCGGACACGCCGTAAGGTGCTTGGCGACAGATTTTTCACTTGAGGGTAGCTTTGGTAGCTTAGCCTGGGTAGCTTCGGGTTGTTGTCTTAAGATGGCTGTCGTTACATGGACCGACGGCTTAACGTTCTCGCACGAAAGCGCTCAGTAAGTAATCACTAGAGGTCACCCACCCAAGTCATGACCGAGGCGGAAGTTGCTTAACATAGCTGATCTGCACGAGAGCTTCGAAATTGACCGAATTTTCATAACTTTGCCCGAATGCGAATTTAACCATAAGCGACGAAACGATATAGGCGATTTAAATTTTCTGTTAGTATGGCGGATTGTCCAATCAATGTAATAACAAACAGGTATAAATAAGCGGGTGTCCCCATACACGAGATGTTTGTTTCTCTATTGTAACAACGGTAATACATAAAAGCGACCGTCGTGGTAGTTATGGTAAAAAAAATTACATCATATACTTAAATGATTTTTTTCCATAACTTTACTCATACTAAAGTTCCTGAAATGAATAAAGCAAGTAATCAAATAGGTATATATGTATATATATCATATATAAATATGAGTGTATTTTAAATTATAAAACAAACATAAATCGTCCTAGTGCTTTCAATACTCAATACTTTATTGTTTTCTGTAGTGTAGACAAAGAATGTCAAAATAAGTAAGAGCTCAGATCCTGTTGGGTACACAATTAGGAGGACTTTACTTGATATATAAAGATAAAACCACAAACTCTGCACAATCATCGATAGCTTTTTGCTTCTGACCGTTATCAATGTTATTATATAAGTTTAAAAAACCTCTTAGAAAACAACGCTTCTATCACACACAGCTCCTTTGCCAACACAGACTTAAATATAAATATTGTTCTCTCCAGGCTAAATCTTGAACGCCGAGTTTCCACACCTACAAGCTCAGCAATTTTAAAATGAAAATTTAATTTTTCGCGTCGCTTGCCCGTCGCTGCTCGTCATTCGACCGTCGACATTTTTCCATGGCTCTATAGAGTCTAGTTATTCAACTGGCAGCTAATGCCGGGAGCTCCACTAGCGAGAAAACGCCTTTGAAATAGTCTTAGTTTCTTTGCTTTGGAAAAATAAAGTTTACAGCGTGGATTCTCGCGTCGTCGTGCCTTTGACGTAAGTGACGCTATGTCTATATGTTATGGTACTCTACTACTTGAAGCCTAGTTTTTAAACCAACAGAAAGAGGTTCAACAATATGTAACTCATAACAAATTAGAGAAGTTTTTTTTACAGGCAACATTCTATTTTTATTATATTCAAGTTATTTATTCTGAAAATAAACTGCTGTCTGATCATTGAAAAATCCATCCTAAGGCCATGCCCCCAATCCGCTACCAGGCTACTGTTGATTACCAGAAGGAGACCGGACTTTGTATATGTTGCCATGAGATGGAAGTAAGCTGGCTCTTTGTGTGACTAATGTCTAATCATGGTTTATGGAAACCTCTGCATGCCTACCCCTTTCGGGATATAAAGGTGCGATTACGATTTCATTTTAGTTTTACCACACAAAGTTGGAATATATTAAAAAAACCTATTCCCATCTTTTTTTAAACACTAAATATTCATCCATCTACTAAGACGGCGAAAATAATAAAATTACAGCACGAAATTCGCATCTCATGCAGCAGTCTCTATAGCCAGGCAGTTAGGCACAAAGTGCATAAAACTGGGGCCGCAGGTTCGATGACCACTCATCATGAAATTTTCTGCTCTAAACAAATGTGTAAACCAGAAGCATAGATATTATGCTCAAGGACATGCTACATATTTCACTAAGTTTGATCACTTCGTACGTAAAAATTATGTCAAAACTACGTTTCTAAGGAAAGCGCTACAAAGACACTTCCCTTAAAGACTCCATTTATACGAGACACAAAGAGGTTAATAGAGAAACCTATTCAACAGAAAGATTTTCAATTTGCTCCGCGGATAAAAACCTATAATAATGGAGCGCTGCATCGGGGTGGCCAGAGAGGAAAAAAAGGTGCAAATGATGGCGAGGCAGCGAGGCGACTCTCCATCAAGTAACAAACGTCGGTTGCCAGCCTTCATTTGAGCAGCTGATTGAGCCAATCAGCTAGAGAGGGTTGAGAGGGGTGACAAAATAGGTCGTTTGCGACGAATGCACCCTGCGGCAGCTTTACTGCGGTAGGTGGCATCTACGGTTACAGAGCGGTGAAATGAAAAGGAATATTCAGCATTCATAAATCTTTGAAAAGGTTTGAACAATCTTTTGAGTCTCTTCTTCTTAACCTTGTCCCAGATAAATGGGATCGCCAAAATATGTAATTTTTTCCTCTACTATTTTCTGTCGCTCGTTATCTCACTAACTGTCGCAATCTTTATATGGGCTTACTCCTCTTTCTCTTTTTCAGTCTATATTTTTCCCAACACAATTTCCGTTATATATAACGTATAAACCTATTGAGTATGGATGTTTGGAGCACCAGACTTAATCTTTTATTTTTCAATTGTATGTCTAGCAAAAGTGTTACACGTTCATTTTGAATAAATTTCCCGGCCTAGGAGATTACAAAAAGGTGCACAATGACTTTTTATTGTTCTTACATGCGTTTATTTAACTCTTAATCGATCGTGGTCGATTGTTAATATCGTCGATTACGTTTATCTCCTCAACTCTTGTAAGTCGTACTATAGACTATTATTGTTGACATTGATATTAGCTGTCCTGAAAAGTAAAATGCAAACATGGCGCGGTGCCCGCACAGAGTTAGTAATGCTGCAATTACTCACTTAGTAAAAAAATATTGCTTTTTATGCGATGTCTTGAAATATGCTACAATTCTTCCATTTTATGGCGTATTTACTTACAAAATCCAATACAAAAAGAGCATCTCCGTTCCATATGTCAAAACCAAAACTGTCATTCAATACTTGTACTTTTTTGATGGTACTATTTTTATATTTTTTAATATTTCTTGTAACTAGTATTAATAATTTTAAAAGTGCAATATAGTATTATCTATCTATCAATAAAATAATTAAAATGTCAATATAAATAGAACTAATTTACTCAAAATATATTGGTTCAGAAAGCATCGGCTTCAAATACCGGCCCGGAGAAATTGAAGATCATATATTTATTCAAAGTGCATTTGCTACGCTCATATTTCAGATGTCATATAAGACCATTTTCAAGTTTAATATCTTAACGGTGCACCGATGCAGCCTCAGGTGGTACGGAACGAAGTCACTCGTAAAATGTTCAAAAGCTGCGGAGATAATGGTATAGCTTTGTCTCATCTGTTCTCAACGAAGGTAATGACGGATTAGATTAGCTGGGTTGGTTTCGAAAGCGTGTTTTACGTGAATTTTCAAAGGATGTGCCATGAAATTAATAAAAAAATTATATATGGAGGTGTAGAAGTGAACAGAAAATGTAAAGAGACGCTGAGTTGTCGATAAAAAAGAGATATTTCGATGGTGTCGAGGGTTCTTATAATTAATTGTTAAGGCTATTTCACATGTTCAAGATGAAATGATGATAACGATAACCCAATAATCATTACCTCTCACTCTATTGTTGGCTACAGGGTATGTAAAATATTCGTTAGTTTCATTTCTTTACTCACTGTCGCAGATTATTATGCCTGCTGATAGTAAATTATAGCCACATTTAGATAGTTAATTATGCCTGCTTATAGTAAATTATAGCCACATTTTGATAGTTAATTATGCCTGCTTATAGTAAATTATAGCCACATTTTGATAGTTAATTATCTGTACAGAAGGAGTTTGATTTATTTAGAGTTTATAATAGGTATATGAGTTTCTCAATTCCAGCATTACTTTCAAATGCTTGAACAGATCTGGATGTATGAACAGATTTCGATGTCCCGTACATCGAAATCTGTTCAGTTCTGTTGTTGTTAAGACTCTTACCTTGAGTGATACTAGTTTTGCAGGGTAGTCGTGTTTTTTTTTAATAGCTTGTTATTCTGTCTCCTGTATGCCTATTTATGATTCAGGAAAATGCCGCTCGACAAGTTACACTTCTCATACACATGAGGTACAGGCGGGAGATGATGAACTGGTAGCTATTGCCTCATCTGGCAAAAGCCTGGTCTGATCAAACTAATATTCATAATTGTTACATTTATCATTTCAATTTTAAGAAGTTAAATATGTTAGAATATAACATAATAACATCAGTTACAAAATAGTGTAATGCGAGTTTAAATCAATTCATGTCCATATTTTGTGAAACAATTTTCAAAACAATAAAGGACAGCAGTTTTATAATCAATTTTCTCAACAATTTTGAAACGTATTCAATACTGACTCAAATAAGTCTACAATAATCTTCGATAGTTATTCGTACTGTCAGAGAAAAATTCCGAACGAAGAAAACTGTCTCAAGCGCGTTAATACTGGATTTTTCTTTGTAAAGCTGAGGTCTTGATTTTGACCTGTGGAAAAAGTAAGTCGAGTGCAGCGGGATGGAAACGTTGCATTGTTGCAGAAATCCGATTGACTCCATTGTAAGAAGCTCTTAAGCTTTCATTCACCATGAAGTGATATTAAGAGAAATATGATCGATAATTTGCAGTATTGATGCAGTTAAGATGAAGTTTTTCTTTCGAATGTTCATTCCTTCTTAAGGCCCAAAAACTTGAATTTCTAATATGTGGAATTCTCATAATGATGAGTTCCCATTGAAATTAAAGAAAACAGTGAAATTTGGGCACGTGAGACTTAAAATCTTTATGTCGAGGCGCAGTGCAGTTTGCCGTTTGTGACGAACTGCATCTGTTATAGGCAGAGGTTACCGCTTAACGCCAGGTGGACCTCGTGTTTTTTCCATCACTATTGCATAAAAAATCAACCTGATAAGTAATCACGTGTTATATATTAGTAACTTTTGTCGTGAGCCAATGGAACGCAAATATATATTAAGTTGCGTACGTTATATTAGGTAGAGAGTATCATGATTGCAATTAACAATGTTACTATTCGATTTTCAAAATTCAAGCGACAGTGAGCAAACTCTCCCAATCACGGATACATTTCGTAATTTACATTTTAACTATTCCGCAGTTGTTAAAATATTGACGGAGTACGTTGGAAAAACCACTTTCCACTCTAAAAACCAGGTGCGACTCGACAGAATTCGCTATATTGTAAAAACTGTCGGCGAACGAACGGAATCCGATCCCTTTCGATGCAAATACGAATAAAACGACAGTTACGCCGTTTTATACGTGAAAAAAAAATTAACACGCGGCATTTTTTATTTTATGCGACACGCGCTGTTTCCACGTTTTTGGTAACTCTCGTGTGAACTTGTGATTAAATTTAATTTTAAATTGTTTTGTTGGTATTTAGACTGACGAATCTGTGATTAAATGTTAAGTGTGATATATTAACCTTTTCTTGTGTAGGTTATATTACTTCAAATTGTGTAAGTACATTTAACGAATTTCAACATTATACAACAAGAGTTTCAGTTACAGAATGCTCATCTGCCACGCGTGCGGTCCAAACCGGGTTCGATCCCCAGTCGATGCATTTATTTTTTTCAAAATATTTTTTTAGTATACAAACATGTATGAAGTATGTAAAGAGGCAATGAATAGATTCAGGCGTTACTTTGCGGAAATCCATATTTAATAATAACAAATACTTTTAAAAGTATCCTAAAAAACATTAAATAATATTTAAATAAAACACTTAAAAAAGCATAAAATTATATATCTAGTGACAATTCCGCCTAATTTTCCTGTTATCTACGTGACGTCATAAACATCACGCAGCCTAACCGGAAGAATACCCGACTAGTTTCGCTTCTAAACGAAGCATCTTCAGGAGGTCTTGACTTACCGAGCGCACGATCGAGACATATCGTCTCGATAGACATATAACCAACTATTTAAGTATCTCCATATCTGTTATGCTTACCGTCACGTCGCTCACTGGAAAACTATAACCCTTTGTTGTCCGCACCGCACACGCTTGTAACCGCAAAACAGGACGTTACAAAAGCCGCACAACTTTGCACGAACGTAAGTTATAATACATTACATAAATGCACGTTTTCAGTAATTGTTGGTTAAAAAAAAAATTACCAAAAAATGGAACCGACTTCAACACTCAAAAGAGTGAACTAACTTGTTGAAGTCGTTGACGTCGATGATAGTTCAAAAGTAACTTATCACAATATTATGCTCATGGTACCGACTTCTACAAGTTATTCCACACTTTTGAGTGTTGAAGTAGGTTCCATATTTTGATTGGAATTTTTTTTTAATTCTTTTTGTGACCCTTGCTACTTACCTACGCGATCGATTGTCATTCATTGTCACGACCATATCATCGAGATAGGAAAATATTTTTCAGTTATTGGAGTGTAGCTCAAAAACAGCTTGACCGATTTTGAAGAAATTTAAATGGGTCCAAACGACAAGCATCAACTTTCAAATAAATAAAGAATTTTCAAAATCGGTTCACCCCGTCAAACGTTCTGACGGAACAAACAAAAAAGAACACGAATTGAAAATCTCCTTTTTTTGAAGTCGGTTAAAACACACTGTCTTGTCTCCACAATCCAAAACAGTCACGTAGGTATCCATCACCATTACTTTAATCTGTCTGCACATCAGCTGAGCAAGACAAAGATTCACACAACTCCGATCCATCACAGCGATGCCTAAGAAACGCAATCTATTTTCCACCTATTGTACGAGCACCGTTTATTTCAGAGAGTTTAGACGGAGACCTCGTTGACTCCGTGCACCGTTCAGATAGCAACGTTCAGTTGGACACCAATGGCACCCTTTATTTTCTGAAACCTAAGCAAGAGCTTAGGTTTCAGAGCGAAAGGGATTATAGACTCTAAATATCGAGGTGCCTGGCTACGTTGCGGACTCTACTACCTTTGTCTATCTTGACTTCTCTTTCTAGGTTTATTCAAATTCAAATTTATTTAGTCATAAGAATATTGTGCATTGTGTTCTTACATTATCTTAGAATAAAATATTCTACCGTTTCCGGTCAACAAATATATTGTGTCAAGCTCTATAATAAGGACAGAATAATTTTTCAAACAATTATTGTAAATACAATAAATAAAGATTACTGTACCTAATTTTTTATATAATATGAATAAATGGTTAATTTTATTACAACATAAATATTTAAATGTCACAGGTAATACAAATATAAATTAATTAAGTATGTCAAGTACATTATTAGTCAAAAATTCATTAACTGAATAATAACACTTATTTATTAGGAATTTGAATAATTGATATTTGAATCTATTTGTGCAATGTATTTTAAAACTATCTGGCAGTTTGTTATATATTCTGATACACATACAGAATGAGTTATTTTTATGCACCATTAGGTGTTGTTTAGGAATACACAATGTGTATTTATGCCGCCTACTTCTATTTACTACCTCGTTTTGCTTCGGAAATATGGCGTGATGTCGATGGACAAATAAACAAACTTCTAAGATGTAAAGGGATGGCAAAGGTAATATGTTATGCTTTTTAAATAAAGGTTTACAGCTATCTAAAAATTCGACACCACAAAGCGATCTCATGCATTTTTTCTGTGATTCAACAGAGTTACCCCAAATAACCAAACCGTAACGCAGTACCGATGACACATAGCCATGATAAGCATTTATTGAATGTGAAAACAACGTTCGTACTCTTTTGAGCTGTTCCCTGTTATCAAAACATTCTCATTTCATGTAGATACAATAACTTTGTATTCTTATGACTGTATGTATCATGGATATCTATAAAGATAAGACAAGCACCATCCGTACATGGTTGATATTCCCAGTACCTACTCGTACGCAGCGCTTCGCTTCCACTTTTCTCGTGCGCACTGCGAAAGAGTGGAATTTCTTACCGTTGTCAGTTTTTCCCGACGGATACAACATGGGTGTCTTTAAATCGAGAGGAAATAGGTTTCTTATAGGCCAGCGTGCTCCACCTTAGACCACATCTATGCTTAACATCAGGCAGGGTGTAGTCAAACGCGAACCTATCATGAATAATAAAAAAAGCCATCTATTATTCACTAAGTAATTTCAATGTTCCAGTGCCGCCTCTTTTTTGCAATTTAAATTGCTCATAGTACTGTGAAAATATCTTGTCATTAAGTTTGTTGTGTTTTTTTTATACAGTTGATAGGCTATGCTTTGATCACTATCTCACCTGATAGTAAGTGATGACTTTGTCGAAGATGTTATTCAGGCTTACCTATAATTACTGTCTCTAAAGAACAGCTGCCGGAACACATTGATAGGTGCTTGGCGACAGATTTTCAACTTGAGGGTGATAGCTAGCCAGGCGGGCATTTGCAAAGTGCCCTACCACCATGCTGTAACGGCTGCCGCTCAGTAGTAATGTCACCAGCGAACATAACCCATAACCCATCCAAGTCATGACCGCGACGGACGTTGCTTAATTTTGCTGATTGATTCAGAATGGCTAAGCAAACATGGCTACGAGCGCTTCAAAACTACTGACTACCGACTATTAGGACGTTCAGCTCCACCGGATTTTGGGCGAGGGAAGGCCCTACAGCCTGGGAGCTAAGCTGTGCGCATAAACACCGCTCTTATATAGGGTCAGTTTAACCGCATGCTGGCGACACGTGCCATGCTCCCATGGAAAGTGCAATCTAGTAAAGCATACGATTAGTTTCAATTAAGCAAATCTTTGAAATTCAAATAAGCTGCGGTAACTAGCAGGTTAGTTTCAATAATCAAATTACGTTCGTTAATCCCGCGGGTGCATCCCCGGCTGAGTTTATAGCTAGCCGCGCGTTCGTGGCTAAATATATACCTTAATACAATAAGAACCAGGTAGAATTATGTTTGCACAGCTTGAGAGTTACGTCTACTAGCGTTTTTTATGACATATTGTGATGACGTCAACGAAACGTGACTCCCAAAGCTAGCAAACCCCCCCCCCCCATAATGGGGGAGGCTGTATTCAGCAGTGGACAATCTGGTTGATACAGTATACATCACAGTAAAGGAATAAGGATACAAAATTAAGTAGATAAATGATAGGAGTGAAGGGATAAATTTGTGTTGTGGCTCACTCACTACGATAAAACAGTTGGAAGAACATGCATCGGCTATAGAGACGGATGGTTGTGGGTTCGAATCCCACTCGTAGTTTAAATTTTTCCTTTCGTTCTAGTATTGTAATTTTGTAGTTAAGACATATTTTGAATACCAGGTATTCAAGCTTGGTTAAATTTTGCATAGGTACAGGTCTTCAATTCCAATATTTATATTAATCTTCTGTTTTTTTAGGTTTCCGTTAGATGAAAGAAATAAAATCATGTATGTATTTTCAAAATTATTCCATATACGATGTATTTTTTTTACATTTAGAGATGAAATAAACAACAAAACAAAAAAATTGCAAAGCAGAAGCACAGTCAAAAGACTTAACGAGATCCATTCAAAAATTGCGGAGTTTGAACAGTTGATAATTTAAAATATGACGAAACCACGTTTATATGCACACGCACTATGAATGATACGAGTGAGTGGTGTTATCATTGTAATTAAGTACTTGATTAGACACGTACACTCAAACAACAATACCTAACCTCCTGAAGCAAAAGAGTTAACATGGGAAATACTTTTAATATTATTATGTTTGCAATAACGCATGCGGTGCGGATTACATTACAAAATTACAAATTTACGAGAGGAAAAATTTCAGTCATGTGCGGGATTCGAACCCGCGTGCATTCACCCCTTTAGTCGGGGTATGCTCTAATCAAATTGAGCTAACATGACAATGAGTCATAACTAAATTTTTTCCTATTGTTCCATCCCAATACGATGGTTAAAGGACGATAGGAATAAAAGAGTAATGACTCATTGTCATATTAGCTCAATTAGATTAGAGCATACCCCGACTTAAAGGGTGGATGGACGCGGGTTCGAATCCCGTGACACTCATAACTTAAATTTTTTCTTCTCGTAAATTTTTAACTTTGTAAGGGGACATACTTTTAATAAAGTTATGTCCAGTTTCCCAAAATTTCACTGGCAGCAGTATTAATACCGAACTGCCTCTTTTTACGTAAAAAAAACTACATTAATCCCGTTACACGGCAAACTTAATTACTTCCCAGCTCCGAAGCGCCGCAATTTGTTGGAAGTGGCAACCCTAAACGCGCGCCGTCGAACAGTTGGACTTCAGGGCTTACCTTGATAATCTGCCGGCTTAACGTGGAGGGCATTAGTGAACATTCTCGAACATTTTGGGACCAACCGCGACAATATCGTCGCAAATTGTTCCATCTACCCTATAGCTATACCTATTAATACTCGTTTAAGTTCCAAAGGACTCATTCTTCGAAGGTAAACATAGTATGTATAACAATGTTACGGAGAATTCGGCGGTCTTCTAATGGACATTTCAGAAACAAAACTTTATTTTACCACATTTAGTTTCAACTGTTTTAGGGTCTAATTTATTATATTGGGGCCCTTAGAGAGGTAAGAGACCGAATAACAACATAAGAAATACTATATAGGTATATATATACATGTAAAATAGCGGAATCGTAAGTTTTGTAACAGAAGCAGGTATAGGTTACATACTTGTTGAAATTCGCACTGGACGAAATAACACATAAATTACAACTTGGACGAATTGCGGAGGGTAACTAAGCATAAGATCGTTAAATCAGTATTCCTTGAAAGAGGTGTCCTAATCTCTCACATTTCACTAGATATTTATTCCCATGTTAAGAGAAGAGAGCCTATAACGATTTAACAGCTATAAGTTTCTTTTTTTTTTTATTTATTTCATAGCCATGGATACAAAGTCCTACAGCTGGAATCTAAGAATAAAATAGTGTTGGCTAGAGTGTAGGCTTTAGATAAGCAATGACGCAAAAAGTCCTTGAAAATGTTGTAATCGACCTTCATAAAGCGTTGCGGGTTCATTAATTGCATAACTGATTTTGACTTTAACAATATTTTTTAATTGCTTTTTGTAAGCCACCACAATCTCACGTGATGGTAAGCGATGATGTGGTCGAAGATGTCAACAGGCTTAACCTAGAATTACTGGCTCTCAAAGACAGCTGCCGGAAAACACCGTAGGTGTTTGGCGACAGATTTTCTAATTGAGGGTGGTCGCTAGCCAGGCGGGCATTCTCAAAATGCCCTTCCACCATGCGGTGAAGCTCAAGCTGGCGGCGGGATTCGAATCATGGACCTGCTGCGCGGCAGTTCATAGCCAATGCCACTGAGCCATCACTGCTTCACTATATAAACATGAGGGTCTATTTGCACCCCACATTGTATACAATGACGAAAAGTATTCTTTATTATAATCCAGGACCTAAACTATAAATATACCAAGTTTTATTTAAATCAGTTCAGCCGTACAACGTGAAGGCGGAAAAACATGCACACAATGTTTGAAGCAGTGATAGCTCAGTGGCTTTGGCTATGGACTGCCGCGCAGCAGGTCCATGGTTCGAATCCCGCCGCGGGCTTGAGCTTCACCGCATGGTGGAAGGGCATTTTGAGAATGCCCGCCTGGCTAGCGACCACCCTCAATTAGAAAATCTGTCGCCAAGCACCTAACGGTGTGTTCCGGCAGCTGTCCTTGAGAGCCAGTATTTCTAGGTCAAGCCTGTTAACACCTTCGACCACATCATCACATACCATCAGGTGAGATTGTGGTTAAAGGCTTACCAATCAGCAATAAAAAAAATAAAAAAACAAATTGTCTCTTTTATTAAATAAGTTTAATAAGAAAGTATATTTAAATTAAAATATTCATCATTACGTCAATAACTGGAACTTCCAATAACATTAATAAAACAACCGTAGTAAAATGAGGTTTAACGGCGCGTATTTCCAAAGGTCTTTTAAATATTTCAATACGCAATAATTTACAGAAGATAGGTCCGGGCGCAAACGGACGCGGACGAAAATCGAGCAATTTTATTAATTGACCAGTCGTAATTTTCATATCGTTCAATGATTATTTGGAACGTTCTCGAGTGCAACAATTTAATTAATTAACGCGAAGGTAAACTCGTGTGTATATTTGGTATGCAGTTCCGTACATTCGCGTGCAAAGTGATATTATGTTTGCACACATGTACTCGTATATATGAGTACGGTGCATACTCGTTCGTCCATATTTACAAGGCAACGTGATCATCTCTATATAAATATTGGATTGCTAATATTGCTGTCGAGATTAAATATTAACTATGAAATGGTATACGCATTAAAGTAAGGAAAATTAATTATGTGATTTTTTATAAAAAATTAAGCCATTGTAACTTAACAAGCATGAGGCCAACCTGATGTTAAGTGGTAACACCTGCTTATAAAATATGCATTTCGTCACAAATGACTAACGGAATTGCGCCCGTCCTAAGGCATACACTTGTTTTAAATCTCATGTGACTGTAATTTTACTGGCTTTCAAGGAGCTCTGTAAGGTGATTGGAGACAGATTTTCTACTTGAGGGTGGTAGGAAGGCAGGCGACCAACCACAACGCCCTACAATGCCATAGTACCATGCTTTAACGACTTTAACGACACGTCTGGTAATAAATAAAATAGAGTTTAAAATAGAGTTGACTGCATGACTGCTATATAATTATTTTAATAGTGATAAGGAATTTAGAGCATATAAATGTAACAGTAAAATTATGTGAAATATAAGACTCATTTACATCTCAATTAAATCGGAAAGTAGTTGCATGAAATATTAACATTTCATTAACTGCAGCTTGCATAGTACAATTATATGTACTTAATTATATTTTTAAGATGTACTTTACTTGCATTGGAAATAAACTATTTGATTTGATTACGAAATATTCCATTAATTTCATACACGCCTCACAAAAGCATCCATTGGTTTATTGTATAGCTTGCACATTAAATAGTGTAAAGCTTTTAACTGTGCACTTTATTCTATTCAAACACCTATAAACATAAACAAACCTTAACGGTTTAGCTTTGGTTAAAGCCAACAAACAAAAAACAAAACAGGGAAGTCGATTTGGCCGATCGCCAAAAGGGCAATAATGTCGACCAAACCAATCAAAATCATGCCAGAACCTCACTGTTATTTTCCATTTATTAAATTATTTTTCGAACAATAAGCTCGGTTCGGTTAACATCAATTTAATGGTATTCTGATATACTGCGGTAAGTAGGTTATATTCAATGTAAAAAGTATTAGGCATGGTATACCATCGTGCTTTTGTCCCTTTTTTCACGAAAGGATGAGCAGATTAGGCGAGCATATTGCCATCTAACGAAAAGTACAGCTACTGAAAAGACCCGCGATTCCAAAGGGAAAGAGTATTCACTGGACAACGAAGCAGTGAAAAGCAAACTTACCTACATATAAAGTCACTAAATATTTATTTAAAGACATGGTTACCTGGTCCCTGCTAATTATTTTCCAATGTATATCCATAATAAAGCAACAGCCAAAGAAATATTTTTCACGAAGTTATAATAGTTCAATATTCTTTTCAACATTACGTCAGTCTCCAAAACCAAAGCAAAAAATACCACCAGACAATAAATCAACAAAGTCGCGCGGCCACGACGCGACACGGCTTCCCACCCGACGCCGTTCTACGTCTCTAATAAGACAATTCAAACGTAAACGACATGCGTACATCAACGGAACACATTACCTTAACACCCGCAAATATTTCCCGAGTCCCGACACGTGTTTATAATAAAAACATCACCCCCCGAAGTCCCATCTCGAAAGATGTGTGTGCGCGCACGGAACAAGGATTCAACCTCGGGGGCGTCACAGACACGCTATCCTGACTAACTTGATGTTCTTCTTACAGAGAATTTCATCTTTGCGAAAAATTACGCACAGTTACAAAATTTAGAATTTTCTTTATTACAAGAAGTGATTCAATTCAAACAGGCAGCTGGGTTTGAAACCCCCCTAAAAGTTATTCCTCGACTACGCCAACGAGAGACGAAAAAATATCGCAACATTAGGCGCGATAAGTTCCCGACAACGCGGCGTACTATTCGCTCACAATACACATAAAATGAGTACAATAAATAAAAGTTATCTGGTGTGCGTTGGACCATGAAAAGTTGGGGTTCCGTAGATAACAATTGTGAATATGCAACGGCCGAGAGCGATGAAATGAGAAAGGGTGAATCGCAAGGACTCAAATCCCGCGACAACATCGTATGGAGTGCGTGAATTTGGGCATATTTATGTACTCGTATTTTAATAACTTTTTAAAGCCAATACCACGTAAAATTAAAAAAAATATGATATAACACATTCAAACAAATCTAACGTTAATAAATCTTTAAGTATTTAAATGCGGAACGTTCGGAAAGCAATACCGAGGATCAAAGTAGAGTTCCTTCCCTCGACCACCAAACTACTTACAAAGTCAAACCGTTACGTTGACAGAAGCACCTTCCTCGCCAAATTAGAAGGCTTACTGTTTACCTTCCGAACCCTAATAACGCCTGGGGGGAAGAAGCAGGTGTGTCGAAGGCGGTCCGCGGCCGACGTGGAAAAACTCATTCGTAAACAACAAAAGGAGAACCGCTGATATAACTCAGAGGGAGGAACGGGGGGAGTGGGCAGGTGTTGAGTTAAGATAAAGTGCCGACGTTATGTTCTATCCCGTGATTTAGATATGACCTTCTGAACGCAATCTGCATTAGTAACCCGCGCTCGACTCTTTCGCTGCCTTTGTTTTACTTTGCACCTGTGCGATGTGAAAGCGTGAAAGCAAGATGTTTTCCAAATGGAGTGCAGATAAAAACTTCGCTAAATTAGGGTGAGGCTTAATATCGGCGGGTTTTCACTAAAATACCCTATTTCATTTTTGAGATAGCGAAGCAGCCAAGTAAATGTTTCTCCCTAAGAAACTCCTCTCCCTTGCCAATAGTACCAAAATATATTTTTGTATTCTATATCCATTGAACTTAATGTGAGAAAAAAAATGTGAGAAACGCCCCCCTCACCTCGAACATGGCAATGTCAAATCAGGCGACATTTTCTGATTCACCTGATTGAGTCTCAGTAGCGTGCGTATGTGCGTCTACTGCATGCTTGTTTTCCAGACTTTGTCATTTCGTTAAACAGTTTTATATACAACGGAAGTGTAGCTGTGTGCAATTATATGCTTGTGTGAAATTTTCTTCACATTATATTGTTGTGATAGATATTAGAGAGTACCCTTCCGTTTTTATTTTAATTCGATGGCTATAACGGAAAAAAATCGTATGTATTTATATAGCTTGTACGATTTTAGAATTAAATTCAAAAATAACTCTAACAACAGTTTTTGTATAAGAGCTCTACAGAAGAGGTAAACGTATATTTACAAGTCACTCAAGCTTTTACAACTCTTTTGGAATGCGAATATTAATTTATTGCACAAAGTCTTTATATCTTATTAACATCCATTTAGTCCATAACATTCTGAGATTCAACACACGCACATAACATCTTCAGATCAAATCCTGTTCAAATCAATTAGTGGTGAACATATGGTTTTAATTAACCGCACAACAATGCGAGGAGCACTGCGGCCCTGAGCGTAGCATCGGACGAGCTCTCGAGCGCATCGGGCACATAAGGCACATTCAGGTAATCAATGACAAGGCCCACATGGCCGATAGCACCCGATAGGCTGGAGATTATCTTAATGGCGCCGCAGTGAGGCGAGCTCAAATTATGTATTCCTGAGGCACAATCGGCCTAAATGAGAGGCCAATCAGCGGCAGGCGTGCCGATGTAAACGGCGTTGACAGACGTGATGTTAAACGGAATCGATAATTTGTACGTATTGTACTCTACCATGTTTGCGGATGTCTGGTTTCAAATCATCGGTTTCGTGAACTGTGTCCGTTGTTTTGAATGGCAAGTTCAATTGCTTCAATTTCATTCGGTCATGAGTAATGACACTCAAAGCACTGTATTTGCTAGATGAATGATTTTTGAAGCGCTCGTAGCGAAGTTTGCGATCAGCTAAGTTAAACAACGTCCACTGCAGTCATGATGGGTGACCGCTAGTGATATTACTATTGAGCGCTTCCGTGCTTCGGAGGGCACGTTAAGCCGTCGGTCCCGGTTATTGTCCAAGAAAGGCAGTCGTTACACAACATGGTAGTAGGGAATTTTGCGAGTGCCCGCATCGGTAGTTACCATCTCAAGTAGAAAATCTGTCGGCAAGCACCTAACGATGTATTCCGGCAGTGACAGCTGCCTTAAGAGCCAGTAATTCTAGGTTAGTCTGAACAACATCTTCGACCACATCATCAATTACAATCAGGTAAGATGGTGGTCCGAGAATATATCAGCTATAAAAAAATGAAGATAGTTCAATGGTAATATATCATTGTTGTCATATCATATCATTGTGTTAAATATCATTTCGACGATTTCATATTGTCGAACAACCAAATTCATAAATATCACAATAGTATAATAATTGATATTTGACTAGTCGATTCAATGAAACCTACAATCATTTTTAGACTGTTATCTCAAGCACCTCGATTATCATATAATACAACAAGACGTTGATTGATACGAACTAAAAAATCAATCAATGACCTCATCAATTATTTAAGTAGGTACATACAACTTTAATTTAGCTATACATCAAAGGGAAGGTACATAAATATGCCTATAAACTTGTAACTTTAGTCCTCCAGTTTTCACCACTCCCTTACATTTGCGTACAGAAGTTTGGATAAGTTTGTTTGCCAAACGTACATAATGTATGAGTAGATACGTCGTCAATATTGTATGGAGGCTCTAACAAAGACGTATAACGAGCAACATAAACATCTGTCTGACAACATTGCCTACACGAAAATACCATATTTATATGGCTTAAGAAGTTTTATTAAACAAAATGATAGGCATTATATATCCCAAGATCTGTTTACCTTTACAGTGAAAGTTACGGTGATATTACGTTATGACGACACAAAACTTTGGTCCTTCAGAGATTTGATGGTATAATAAACGGGCCCTCTTTGTAATTTGGCGGGAAACAAGACTTGGTAACAGCCGTAATCGAATTTTGTACGGATTTGATAGATCGTTGCGAGAAACTTGTGAAATTAGGGTATAGAATTACGTTGGTATTTTCAAAATTGGATTCTTGACTAAGGATTGGAACATGGTATCGCTTCACGGAAATCTTTTGAGCCTCCAAAGGAATTGGCCCAATATAAATCTGTTAGTTCATATATACACTCGCTGTAATTGAGATCTTTATTTTATTCAACCATTTTCAGACTTATTTTGTCCTAAACGTAAATAACTTTTGAGCGCTGCCTTCATGCGTTTACGGCTAAGCCATGTACCTTAAGCAATACGAAATAACTTTGAGACTTCTCTCACTGTTATCTGTGCATAGCGCGTTCTGTCATTTACGCCACTTTTTCTGTAATATGCAACCCTCATCAGAGATATAAGACATTTCAATTCAACAAAACCAATCATACTTTCTTCAGAACAAGTAAGTAAGCGTTTCAACACAGACAACTTCTGATTCTTGAAACACGTCTCGCACTTATTGAAATCAGAGATTTCGCTTTATTCCACGAACGATACTCCAATGATTCTTTGCAAATACCATCTTAATCGGTTTCTCTTCTGAGAAGCACGAATTACGTCGACTTCAGAGCAACATTTCATTTTTATTCGAACAGCTCTTTACATATTAATATCTTGGAGAGGAAAAAGTGCGAATTTTGGCAGACATATTTTTTCGAGTATTACGAATAAGGTCAAACATTCGTGAAGCGCGACGTGATTAAAAAATATGGAATACGTATAAGAACATATTAATATGACATTAATATCTGCGTGTTTGAGCAATATAAAAGTTTAAATATAATATATTGTAATAAAGATAAGACACTTCAATTTAACATGTCACTCCGTCCCCTTAAGACGGTTAAGGAATAGAATATCGTTTATTCGCATAAAATGTAGGTACAAAGGATGGAACAATGCTTTGCAAAGTAATTATAACAAATATATTTATAAAAGTATCTTAAGAAAACATTTTAATGAAACATATCACGATTGAGACATCGAGACATGTCTCGATCGTGCGCTCGGTGAGTCAAGACCTCCTGAAGATGCTTCGTTTAGGAGCGAAACTAGTCGAATATTCTTCCGGTCAGGCTGCGTGGCGTTTAAGACGTCACGTGGGCATAACAGGAAAATTAGGCGGAATTGTCAATATATATATATATTTTTATATTTTTTTAAGTGTTACAGTAAAATGTTATCTAATGTTTTCTTAAGATACTTTTAAAAATATATTTGTTATTATTAAATATGGATTTCCGCAAAGTAACGCCTGAATCTATTCAGTATTTTGGAAAGTGTGCCTTGTACATTTTGCCAAACTGTGGCAAGCAAACATGAATTTACAACAACATAAACAATAATGATTATCACAATTTTACATTTCAATTATTTCTCTCCAATTATGTACATCATTATTAACATTACCCACATACATATTATGTCATTTAATTAAATCGTTTATTGAATAAAATAAATTTGTGTGAAGCCATTTTAACAATTCTCATTTATACGACCTTAGTTCTAATGTTCTGAAGTGTTTGGGTAGGGCATTATACACTTTTATGCACATGTCATGGCATTGTCTTCGATACAACGCTGTTTTAGTTAGTGTATCAATGACCAGTCTGTCTAGATGACTAGTATTTATGGGGAAGAATTCAAATGCCCTCCTAAACTACTCTTGATTTGTTTTGGCAAATATTGCAAGTTCATATATATCCATACACGGTAAAAGTAACATGTGAAGATTTTTTTTTGTTTTTTTATTCCTGATAGGTTAGCGTTTGACCACTATCTCACCTGGTGGTAAGTGATGATGTGGTCGAAGATGTTGTACAGGCTAACCTAGAATTACTGGCTCTCAAGGACAGCTGCCGGAACACACCGTTAGGTGCTTGGCGACAGATTTTCAACTTGAGGGTGGTAGCTAGCCAGGCGGGCATTCGCAAAGTGCCCTACCACCATGCTGTAACGACTGCCATCCCAAGACAACAACCGGGACCGACGGCTTAACGTGCCCTCCGAAGCACGGAAGCGCTCAGTAGTAATGTCACCAGCGGTCACCCATCCAACTCCTGAGCGCGGCGGACGTTGCTTAACTTTGCTGATCGATTCAGAATGGCCAAGCAAACTTCGCTACGAGCGCTTCAAAAGAAGTTTGTATGATTCATAAGATGGCTTACCACATAATGCACGTACACAATTTTTTTGAACCACAAACACCTTATTTTTGTCTGTCGAGTTACCCCATAACAATAAACTATATTTGAGAGCAGACGAAACATAGCCATGATAGGCAGCAAGCATTTTTGATAGAGCAGATGTTTGTCTTAATCTCGTCAATACAAAAACGTAACGATTTATTTTATTACATATATAACGAAAATGAGGTTTCCAGTTAAGATGACTGTCTATAAATATTCCTAAAAATTTGGTTTCTCGTGCTTCTTTAATTTTTACATTATTATAGAAGATATTTAGATCAAGAGGCTCACTGCCATCATTTTGAAATAGTACATAATTAGATTTATTCAGCATTCATATTTAAATTATTAGAATTTAACCAGCCAGTCACATTATTAATAGTATTACTTAAATCATTTTCATAATTATTAATGTCATCACAATAAGAAATTATTATACAAATGTCATCTGCGTCTAAGGTACATTTTTTCCCGTAATGTTAGGTAAATTATTTATATATAGTAGAAAATATAGAAAATAATAAGAAAACAAACTCAAATTTCAACTGTGATTCACCTTACCACGGCAGCTCATGTTGGCAAAGCATGTCTCAGCCCCAGGAATGGTTAGTTGAGGGATACCCCTTGTAGTTCACCTTGCTTGAAACCGATATTAGATCTTAAAACTAGTTGCTTAGTGTAGTACCAAAATCACGTTAAATCCTTTATACAAGGATTATTTACCTTTACCATTGTAACTCGAGTCTAAAATACACAAAGAGAGATAAAATTATTCAAGAGCAGACCTGTCCTCGCATTATGTAAGTTTTAATGAAAGAAACTAAGTAGTTAGGTACACGGGTCCATTAGTAGAGGAATATTCATTTCCTAGACCGTCTCTTGGCGAATAATAATGATATCTAGTTTGTCTATTGTTACTGCTGCTATGACAGCAGTTACTGAAAAACAGTAGGGTAACTTCGCTGGTTTATTACTAAATGATATAAAACTATGGCAAAGCCAGAACTACATAATTTAAAGTAGAACTATATCGGCAGAAACTTCCCCATCAGAAGATTTCAATAACCAGTCGGTGGAGCTGTTAAATTTTTTAAGTGTTGCCAGCTTTGCAGAAGACCGCCGTTTTATGATTTACCCTTTTTTGTTTCCTTTCTTTAAGTACTTGATTTTAAAGACATCCTTTCACATGAGATCGTAATAACAGATAACTAAATATCAAGTTACATATATCGATTTTTATACAAACTAACAGTAGATATTAAAAGCAATATAATTTAGCTTTATTACATTCAGTGTCAATCTATAGGGTTTTGAGCCATTCACAAACGATTTAGAAAATGTTCTAAATTATTTTGTAACATGCATAGGTGCGTGTTGCGGCAGATGTTTTTTTTAATTAGCAAGTTATAAATTAGTATTTAACCAAAATTTCAGCTATTGGTAAATATATATAAAGTCGAAGGATAATAGCTAAGCATAGAATTCCTGGCTTCTGAAATATAACATTAGAAGCTAGACGACAGTTTATCTACTTGACGATGGTAGCTCGCTAATTGCCATATCAATATGCAAGTTTGGTCCTCCTGTCGCTCGTACAGCTACAGGTTGCAAGCTTCTATGTTCACGAAAAAACAGCGGTCAAATTAATCAGAAAACATGACTTACAATTATGCCATAGAAATTACACAAAGCTTTTTTTAAAGTAATTGTTAAGGAATAAGCACGAGGCCTAACTGATGCTAAGCGGACAAACCATCATCTGTAACAGATTCAAATCGTCACAAGTGATGAATTGCACAGCGCCCGTCCGAGACATGCAGTTATTATTATATATATATATATATATTTTTTTTTATGTTATTGTGATGGAACAAGCTCAAGACCCACCTGATGATAAGCGGTTACCTCTGCCTATAACAGATGCATTTCGTCACAATTGACGAATTGCACTGCGCCCGTGACCTTAAGACATAGTTGTTAAGTCTCATGTGCCTGTAATTTCACTGGCTCTCAAGGACTGCTGCCGGAACACACTGTTAGGTGCTTGGCGACAGATTTTCAACTTGAGGGTGGTCGCTAGCCAGGCGGGCATTCGCAAAATGCCCGTCCACCATGCGGTAAAGCTCAAGGCAGCCGGGATTGAACCATGGACTAAGGGCACGGCAATCCATATTATTACCGCTAGACCATCATTGCTTCAGAACTTAAGACTAAATACACGAATAAAACATATACAGTACATGAACTTTCCTCACTGTTTCAACTCGTTATGTGACTATGTAAGCAGAATTAATTCGGACCAATTTGCTTGGATCCCTGGGTCGGCACAGAGATGTACTTTAAGTTTTAATAAGTGCTTAGACCCCTCGGAGGAAATGTTAGGCCTCTCTGTAGTTTAATGATCCTTAATAAGCACTACGTATTATACTGTAAATATAATTTTCATATATACGACTAAAGTTTAGCTTAAGCAGCGAACTACTTAATACAAATTTTATACAACTTTACAGCAAGAAAACGAAATCATAGTAGTAAATCAATTTGATCGTATTTCAACGTCAACTACTCCTTTATGTGGCTTGCGAGAGCTTGCTACAATTTCGTCCATGTCACGTGGATAGAAAAGAAAACAAACGAAAAAAAGGGTGACCAACCTACCAACCAAGTCATTCATAATATTTGGATATATGACGCCACAAATAACATGCATTTAAAAGGGGCAAACATTTTACTGTACAACACTCGCTTCCTTAGCATATTTGATGATGCCATGGGACGGAATTCAAAAATTTCCTTAATAAGAACTTTTCAATATTTCGTCCAAATATCTAAAAATAAGGATGAGCATTGTAATAAAAACCGTCTATGCCCTTAAACTTGATTAAACCATAAAGTTATACTATTATAACGTTGAATATACCCAATGATGAATTTGAAAAAGTTGAGCCGCAAAATGTTGACATTATAATTCCTGAAATGTATTATTTCCAAAAAGTAGTAAGGTTTATATTATTCAAGCAGATTGCTGCCATCATTAGATTTAGAGGAAAGGTAGACAATTCAATAAACTTTCCTCTATCATACTTTTAAATTAGTTTAGCAAACATGCCACCGGGGAAGATTTACACGTATATAATATTCATATCTTGCTTCCTTTTCCTTTAAAATAATACATCAAATTATCTTCTTTCTATGCATATTCATGCCCCTAACCCACGCCAAGAGTGGTCGACAAAAACACAGCCTTCTTTCACTTCATTATCAGTATATTTGGCTACTCATTCAGCTATCATATCAGTACTGACACCTTTCATAAACGTCATACAAAATCATTCATGTTTTTTTTTTATTTTATATCTTTTCGTGTTGGAACAAGCGCGAGGTTTCCTAGTGTTAAGCGGTAACCTCTGCTAATAACAGATGTAGTTCGTCACCAGTGGCAAATTGCACAGCGCCCTTTGACATACAGTTGCTAAGTCTCATGTGCTTGTAATTTCACCGCCACCCACACCATTCACAGCGGAACACTGTGATGCGAACATTAATGGTTGGCGGTAGAAATAGGTCTAAAAATTAGAAGCCGTACGCCCATACCTTCTACGGTCTTTCTCCACACTTCAATCATATATCAGATGTCGCTCACATTTGATTACTCATTCATTGTAATTTCTTGACTACGTCTACCTATGCAAGACTTCATTTGGAATAAAAGCCATCGTGAACTATGTAATAGTAGAAAAAAATAATGGTACAAACCCAACCAAGCTTTTGCTCAATGCCAATTCCTGTATTAGTCTCCATGCCTTCGTACAGGACACAGCCATACTAAATACAACCAACTAAGTACACAAACCCAACCAAGCTTTCACCACCGCATATAGACATTTAATTTTTGGGAACTCGGTAAGCAAAGCTCCCTAGATCCTCAGAAACGTAAACAGAACACAGCGGCACGGAACTAGCAAATACTGACGTGAATCCCCTAATGCACAAAATTCAAATTAATTACAGTAATTATTAGTTAAACTGACATGAGGACACAAGTGTTAGATGTATTGCTTTGGGAATAGTGTGGATATTGTAAGAATAGGTTGATGCTTTTGTAGTTACATAAAAAAATAACTATGAAATTGGTGAAATCATATACCATTATGAATTAAATTCACGGCATAGATTTGCAAGTAGTTTGTTTGTAGTTTTTTTTAGATACAGATAGGTCAGTAAAAATAATTAAATTGTACCTTCCTAGGTACTTGATTAAAATGTACTTAATTTGTCATAAGTGATGTTTAAAGGAACACAAACGTTCGTTTCTGTTCATGCCTAGTAGTGACTAATCGCCTGTATAATTTAAGCAACTTTCTCTTCGGCCACTACTTAAATGAATGATCCGTAATCGCATTCACATGTGAGCGGTTAACTGATTTCTTTTGAGTTTGGAAATTAAACCATTATTAGGTTATTTCGAAGACCTTCGGACGGTATCACAACTATAAGTTTTGTCCAAATAGCGTATCCGCAAAGACGCACTGACACCGTCTGGTAGATTACGATATGACCTATACATCTCTAAATTTTAAAAAGTCACGATTGCCACTATCCTACAGGGTCACCCCTGCTGTAGGATCGTGGCAACGTGACGAGCTGATAAGGATTCTAAGTAATTATGTTATTTACTAAGTACCTACTATTTTTTTCGCACTACGTACGGCCACGAACGTAGTGAGGGTAAAAACATTAACGTACTTCCAAATGGTAATTTGGAATGAAAAAAAGTTCTATAAATTACCTACGAGAAAAACAGAAACAGCCGAAGAGAACAAAACAACAGCTGTACTTTACGGCACCTTCATTGGTTTTCGAAAAAACTTGGGCAACGTATTTGAGCAGCTGCGTTATCATCAGAAAACATGCTTGAATAAAAACCGAATAACTTAAGACCTTGAGAAATAGAAAAGAAATTTCGGAACCGCCACACATGACGAGGTGGCCGAGAGGTTAAGGCGTTGGACTGCTAATCCAATGTGCTCTGCACGCGTGGGTTCGAATCCCATCCTCGTCGATATCTTTTTGGCTTTTGTAGCCATAATTTTATGACTTACCTACGAGAATTTCATAGAAATAATCGCCTGCAAAATAAATTGTAAATTCAATAAGCGTGTTATAAAGTTATCTAAAATTATCAAGATTGACTGTAACGTACGCATTTCCTATACTCTGAATTTCACCCCCCCCCCCCATAGATTAGCGAATCATCGACTCGACCAAATTGTGGGGAAAAAAGGCAGGGAATAAAGAGCAGCGTTAATGTGAATTGAGTTGAATATTCCATCGCATTATACGCTTTGTTCCAAATTAGATAAATTATGGCACAAAAAGATTCACACAAAGCGCCTGCGGTGCGCGTGGAGCAATAAACATTGCCGATGTCAAATTCACGAGGAATGTTAAATCGACGCGCGTCTTGAAACGACGCGACGAGCCCCTTTGAGGTTCGCGAGGCTTTGCAGACAAGCGACCCGTCCACAACACAAAAGGTAAGTCACATATTTTTAGAAATTACCTCTGTGAGTCGATTCTTCTTCCAACCGTCAGGGACCAGATAGTTCTAAGTTTTTAACAACTTATAAAAAAACTATTCAAGCGATATTGAACTTTAAGGTTAAGATAATAATTAATGGCTGAACTTTAGGTGCACTTCTTGAATACTTCTTAATCTTCGCAGTCGGTTTATTAATGTGACGTGAAAGTTTTTTATATAGCTGCTAGGCTAACCTTTGACCACTATCTCACCTGATGGTTGAATGATTATGCTGTCGAAGATTTTGTTCAGGCTAACCTAGAACTTCTGGCTCTCAATGACTGCTGCCGGAACACACCGTTAGGTGCTTGGCGACCTCTACTTGAGGGTAGGCAGCTATCCAGGCGAGCATTCGCTAACTGCTTTTCCATCATGCGGTAAAGCTCAAGCCGATGGCGGGGATCGAATCATGGACCTGCAGCACGGAAGTCCATAGTTATTACTGCTCGGCCATCATTGCTTCAAAATATTTCACTTACACATTATAGCTGTGTATAGTGCGCAAAAGAGCCGCGGGCTTGAGCTTCACCGCATGGTGCAAGGTCATTTTGCGAATGCCCGCCTGGATAGCGACCACCCTCAAGTAGAAAATCTGTCGCCAAGCACCTAACGGTGTGTTCCGACAGCAGTCCTTGAGAGCCAGTGAAATCACAGGCGCACATGAGACTTAACAACTATGTCTCAAAGTGACGGGCGCAGTGCAATTCGTGACTTGTGACGAAATGCATGAGGTCAGTCCACTTAGCATCAGGTGGGCCTCGAGCTTGTTCCGTCATAATAACATTAAAAAAAAAAGTGAGAGGTAATTTTCTATCGCTAAGCAGTTCACATTACCGTGTTCCGGTTTGAAGGCACCGGAGGTGGAGGAGGTGGTGCCGGAGAAATTACAGGCTCACGAGACTGGACAACTTTATGTCTCTGGGTGACGGGCGCAGTGCAGTTCATCACTTGTGACGAACTGTGCATCTGTTATAGGCAGAGGTTACCTCCTGATTAGCAATTGTCAATAGGTTAGCAATCTTCTTGCTGCGTCATAATCCTATTCAAAAAAGATAAAGCATTTACGTAATTGAGATTACGTCAGGGCAAGTAAAACAATAAATGTCTTTTAGCAAACTATCATACAAAAGATCAAAAGATCTTCCTTTCAATTGTTAGTCATATCTAACCAAAGGCATTATTATAACAAGTCTGTGATACATTTTTCAAGAAATCTTTAATTAGCGTCGCATCGTTATTGAGAGTCGCCTGTCTGTTCCGAGCACATTTACCGACACCCGACAGCGTAGTCGAAGCCGCGTCAGAGAGACGTCTTTGTTTCCTGCAACCGGTATACAACGGCCCCGTCTACCGGGAAATTAAATAGGTAAAGAAATATCATATCACTACAGACTGCACTCTTCAGTTTGAATATATGCTGCTTGTACGGTGAAAGATCAGTTCGTTTGAGACAAAAAGATCACAATTTCTCCATGTATATTTCTACCGACGCAGCAGTACGTACTATACTATTATATATGTTCACATTACTGTTCCAGTTTGAAGGGTATGGATGCCGGTGAAATTACACACATGAGATCTTATACCTCAGGGTGACAGGTGCAGTGTAATTCGTCACTTGTGACGAAATGTATCTATTATAAGCAGAGGTTACCGCTAAAACCCTAGAGAAACGCGAAACAAAAAAAAATAATAAACAGGATATATACCTTTTTATAACATTTTTTTGTTATAATTATTGTATACTTACGTAAAACTAATACCTAACTATGAAAACTCTGAATTAAAATTACAATGTATTGTTTTAAATTTATTTATTTATTGTATTATTTTTTAACGCAAGTGCATTTTTTCTATTGACTTAAGGTGGCTAAGCAAACGTTTCATTCCAAATCATTAAAATCTTTAAAATTAAAACGTGTCAAAAATCCTAAAAGAACGTTGAAGTTTGGTAAATCCTGCAATCGTTAACAACACGTACTCTTAGTAAATGTTTAAATTTCTCCTTTATTCTCAAAGGAGGTTATTCCAAATTTATAAATTTAGTATAAGGTCGGGAAGGTCGCACGTTCAGGCCACGTTGCACGTTGTTCTCAACTGTCGTCGCCGCGTTGCGGAAATAGCTTTGTTTCCTGCAGACGGGAAACAACCGCGTCCACAGTGAAATGAAATCAATGGATATCATCAACAGCCCCAACACTCCTCTATTTATACACTCGTAGACGCTGTTTATTAGTGTCTTTCTTTCTTTAGCCTGTTAGTACTTTGTTACTGAAGGTTGCAGAAAAGATACTTTAAATATGCTTCTAAAATAATTACAATGTTAACACACAGAGGGGAATTCAGTTTTTTTTATTCATCCGGTTTTAGGTGATATTTAAAATGGATTGAAAATTGTTACATTTGTATATTTAAACTTGTTACTAAATTTATTTCCATAAATATGTTAAATAAAGTCGGCCAGTGTCTCAAAAACCCATAAAAAACTGTTTCGCTAATTTTAACAAGAGAAAGTCATGCTGCTTTAACTGCTCAAATCTAATAACGGCCTTTACAAACCTCAAACTTCGAATAGACGTATATTTCTTTTCATAATAATTATTAAAACAATAGAAATATCATACAGCAATATAACCTATGCAAAGAAAGAGTTCTTAAAAATATATTCCTATTTTTCTCACTGTCGTCGAATGAAATGAAAACGTTCCAAAGGTTTCCATATTATTATTGGAGACGAAGCTAAAACGCAGATATAAAATAAGCCATGATAGAAAAACTGTGAAAGACATATAACCATTGCTAAAAACATATACATTGGTAAAAATATACCCACAACGAAATGCTAATCAAATGAAGTATATCTATTGTTGTGAACATTTCGACGGGATAGCCAGGCTATATTTATGAGATATTGGCACCTGTCAATTTCACACATCGGAAAATATTTAAAGATTACCAAATGGACGCCTGCATTTGCAAGAATAGATGGTACATTGATATTTATATTCTTTGAGTAGAATGATAGGATGGGTTGAAATAAGCATAGAGAATAATATATTGTCGCATTTTATGTGACTGGCCAAAATATAGGTTCATGCTTGGAATGCTTCACAGAATGGTGCAACGGCATTTTGTGAATGCCCGCCTGGCTCTTCACGTAGAAAATCTGTCACCAAGCGCAGTTAACACCTTCGACCACATAATTACTTATCATCAGGTGAGACTGTGGTCAAAGGCTTACCTATCATAAATAAAAAAAACCTGCTTTGCATACAAAATTCAAAAATTTTTACATTCGTTTAGTATGCAGTAATATTTTCAATCGTTTATTAACTTAATAAAACCGAATCTCTTTTAATATCATACCAACAAAACCTTTTATCTAAGAAGCTGCAAAGGAAAGAAATAATTCTAACCCAGAAAAAACACACTTTGAAGGTAAAATATATTTCAAAGAGGGAAAAAGGTAACAAAAATAACTAACTTAAATGTCAACGACCTAAAACTGTTAGCTAAGTAAAACTCCGTATACCGTGGAATATAAAATTAGGGGAAATTTCGTTGCCCTGCCATCACAGAGAGAGATTTTATTTTTTCCCTTTAAAAGAGCCTTTCAGGTTATTTTTGTCTCATATGCCATACTTACAGACTTATAATGAGATGCTCATAAATACTTCGTCATCTTTGAATGATTTCGAGACTAGGTACGCCTCGCGGTTTCACTCGCGTAGACATTTATGAAAAATGATTACGATGATGATCCAGAATGTTAAGCGACAGATTAAACTACTTATTCACTTCACAAGGTTTGTGTAAACCGTTTTTTTATACGTAATAGGTTAGCCTTTGACCACTATCTCGCCTGATGGTAAGTGATGATGTGGTCGAAGATGTTGTTCAGGCTAACCTAGAAATAGCGTGAACAACATCTTCAGGCGTTTTAAAGTGAAGAATTAACAAACACACACTAAAACAAATTTAGGTGATTCAAAGGCGAATGTATTCTTGCCTTACTACCTACCACCATCAAGTACAGAATCTGTCACCAAGCACCTAACGTAGTGTTGCGGAGGCTATCCTTAAGACGCAGTTAACATTATAAGTTTAGGCTGCCCAATCTCTTGGACTATACTTATCATCATTGTGAGAATTGTGATCAAATACCCTATCTACAGTAAAAAAATAATAAACCACTGCACTGGGAACTTATAAATTATATACCTTACCTCCGTAGAAAAAGTTTCTGAGAATCCATCGCTTCTCAGAAGCACACTATTGTATGCAAGGAAACATGGGAGTCCCTATATAAGTTATAAATTATTGTCATGACAAGCAATAGGAATAAAATTGTATGCACCCATATTTTTTAATAAAAAAAAACAAAACTCAGACGATAAAATTGGTGTTGACAACTACAGTAAACAAAAGTCGAAAAATAAACATGTACCGCATTCAATAAACAAACAAGTCCAGAACTAACCAAATACAACGTATCGTATTTATTATTGGCCCCGGATGGAAAAACACCATGTAATATATTATATCTGTAGTTAAAAAAGTTTTATATTTTAACAGAAACATAATTATAAATATATGGAACGTATTCGATTTATGAATCACTGAAGAAATACCAACTAGATGGTCTGACCAGATCAGAGGCACCATTCCTTCGTGTAAATTCTATGCCGCAGTGAGGATGTCCACGGACCGAAATCAATGGAAACAGTTTGTCCGATCCTATTTAGCCAAGAGTGACCACGACCTTCAGCAATGAAGAAACGACCGTAGAGAGAGAGAGAGAAGAAATACCAAAAAATAATCTTCGTTCTAAATTTGACTGCTATACCACTGACTTTTTTTGCAGAAAGCACAATGAAACATCATCCGACATATTAAAATCTATCATTTCGCAACCCTAGAGCGGGCTACCGAATACCGCATCTTCTCCCACGCACATTTCTTCACGAATTGTACAAAAGAGTATTAAATTCAAGTACTTAACGTAACCGGCCCGGTGAGGTGCCGGGTTTGAATGTCACCCCACGTTGCTACCTGTGGGTGTCGTAAGAGGGGACTAAAGGTAAAATACCGGAAGGTCGGCAGCAGCGCTTTCTGAGGAACTGATATCTTAAACTGCAATCCCCAAGACGTCTGCCAAGCGTGGGGATTATGGCAAATCCCCCCTTAATAGGGAATGCTGAGTTTAGCTGTGCAAAATCCAGCTGATACAGTACAACACTTATAGTAACATAACTTGAATCAATAGGTGACGTTTTCATTATCAATCCATTCAAAGAATATGAAGTTAAGGAAATCTCATAATTTCAGTTCTACACGAAAGTAAGCCCGTGGTAAAGAGAAAGTACTCAATACTTTTCTTTCGATACCAAGTACTTTTAGCATCAAATTATTCTTGCGATTCCTACTCTGTATCGAAAGGAAAGTGCTTGTATCGAATAGAATCAAATATTTCAGATTGCATCCCAGTGAACGACCCAACCGCGTGATTAAATGAATTCTGTCCCACTATTTGTGACTTCTCGAGCACCTTGAGGAGTTCATATTTCTAAAAATATTTGTTAGTGACATTTATGACTTCCCGCATAGTAATGCCTGAATCTGTTAATTACTTAAATGTCTTATTTCGTGTAAGTAATATATATTTTTAAATTTTAATTAAATGCCATTCAATTCAAAATAAATCTATTCAATTAATAATTATACAACATTATGTTCGATTATTCCATAATCGTGCATAAATTTGGACCAAACGATGAAACAACATACCAACCCTACTAATACTTAATGTGGTTACAATAATGTGAAAAAAGGTAAAAGTAGGTAGTAATTTAAAGAAAAAGTGGGAAGGAAAATTAAAGAAAAAGTGGTATCGATATCAGTAGGTGTTGATACATTTAGGGTATTTATTTAGTACCGAATACAGACTCGATTACTACTCATTTGAACGGGTACACTTTGATGGTATCGGGACATCACTATCAACCATCCCTAACGTGGTTTCACTCCCCGATATTTTGAGTTATCCCGTATTATTTACAAAAAAAAAAAACCGTAACTTAATAAGTAATCACATGTTTCTGTAAGAATATATTGTGAGGTAAACATTACGATGACTGTGCCCCATATACTCGTATACAGAAAAAGCCCGCGTGCACAGTAAATAGTAAACATTGAGTTAAAAAATAGCTGGTATTTTTCTTTTTAAAATACCAGCCTGTGATCGGTTGAAGGCATCGATGGGTCTGCAGACCTCTCAATACATTGATTAAATAAATGTTGAAAGAGGAAACGCACTTCAGTCGGTATGAGAGGCGTGGCCTTTTTATTGATGCTATTTTTTTTGTGTTCAGATTTTCAAAGTTCTAACCTAGATTACTTAGTTTGTTATTTTTCGTACTAATATTTTGAATAATGTTGACGTCACTGATATTTTAGGCAGTTTCTCTTCAGTTTAGATCTAGTTTTGATTTTGTCGATGTGAATACTTGACCGTAGTACCTATCAATAGTCCAATCAATTTAGACAGTCGAGGGTACAAAAATTCGCAGCCAGCTGAAATTTAGTACGTCAATGAGAGCTTTTTAGATTTCATTTGTTTATGATGGTGTTTTGAACAATCTTACCAATTTTCAGCTGCCTACGAGTTTTTGTAACTTCACTCCTATTTTTTGGTCTAAATTGACCGGACTACAAGCTGTCTCAAAATTTATTTGATAATATATATTTTTTTTTTATTGCTGATAGTTAAGCCTTTGACCACAATCTCACCTGATGGCAAGTGATGATGTGGTCGAAGGTGTTAACAGGCTTAACCTAGAATGACTGGATCTCAAGGACAGCTGCCGGAACACACCGTTAGGTGCTTGGCGACAGATTTACTACTTGAGGGTGGTCGCTAGCCAGGCGGGTATTCTCAAAAATGCCCTTCCACCATGCGGTGAAGCTTAAGCCCGCGGCGGGGTTCGAATCATGGACCTGCTGCGCGGCAGTCCATACCCAAAGCCACTGAGCTATCATTGCTTAAAGATTTTATTCTGTCTTCGATCTTCATGTTTGTTATTTGACTTTGCTCGATTGAATATTTCATTGTGAACAATTTCAGACTCTGTTTACACTCGATTACTATCTTACTACGCCTATTATGAGTGCGCCAATGGTGTCATATTGTCTTCGATATCCGTCTATTGAGCTTGCATATTTCAACATATTAGCTGAAGATTGCAATTATATTTCGTTTGGTACTTTCGTGAGTTTGCTAGGTTCATTCACAGATGAAGGAATGCTATGTTCATTTTATCGTGGGGTATTAATACCAGTCATTAAAAAAATATATTAATAACTTAAAACTTGGGACATGTTTCAACGAACCTGTAATCAAACGAAAATAAAAATAATATGAAGCCGGTAATTATTTTTAAACGATCGTCAACCGATTGAATGAGCAGTATTTACAGGCATTCGTGTCAGATTGATTCTGTCACGGAAACACTGAATTAACGTTTGACACGCGACTTTTGTTTCGAAAAACATGTATTAAAATGTCAACCCGGTCTGCGGCGACATATATGTATTCCAGCAGTAATAACCGCTTTCGTTATTGTAACTAAAAATAGAAAGATTCAATGTGCAAACATTAAAAAAGGGTCGAATAAAATGTAAAGCCTAATATTTTTGGAAATCGTTTTCATTTCAAACTGCAAATAGATAGAAAATTCTTAATTTACATACCTCAAAAATAACATAAGAAATAAACGCATACATAGGGCGGTCTTATTGCTTAAAGTAATTTCTACCAGACAACCGGTCTGAAAAATATCGCAAAAATAATTTAAGTTCACAGTTAATTTACAAACAACAATACATGCCGTATGTTAAAAAACACTATTTTGTGCGTTTTCACGCACAGAATCAAGACTAAGTTTGCATGGTGGAAGGGCATTTTTGCGAATGCCCGCCTGGTTAGCGACCACCCTCAAGTTGAAAATCTGTCGCCAAGCACCTAACGGTGTGTTCCGGCAGCTGTCCTTGAGAGCCAGTAATTCTAGGTTAAGCCTGGGGGCCAACTCCCATCTCTTAATTCAGTCTTATTTTAACATTACATTTACAATTTTAATTCGCACCGCCACATATCACTATAGTATACTTACATAAAAACTTCAACGTGAGAGCGGGATGCATGCATCGAATCAAGTCATTTGTGCGACAGCGGTAGCACTATATGAACATTATTGTTTCGTGACGGTCACGGTACTAACCTTAGTATCAATAATTTAAACTTGAAACAATGACGTTTGCATTCCATAATAGTTTATAAAAGATGGGAGTTGGGCCCCTGCTATCACCTTCGACCACATCATCATTTACCATCAGGTTAGATTGTGGTCAAAGGCTAACCTATCACGATTAAAAAAAAAAAAAAGTTTTAAAATATAACAGGCAATCACGGTTAATTACTAAAAAAAATACTTGTCTCCTCGCGATCTTTGTACGGCCTGAACCTTGTTGTTCTTAATTTTAAATTATGAAGCAGTTTAGTGACAGGACCAATAATACAACTGATATATTTTTCTAACTTCGGTTTTCGTTATGCAAAAGTCGGTACTTTGCTCGGAGGTCTTTACTAAAATATTATCTAGTATTGAAGTAAGCTTCTAGTGCAATTGTAATAACTTTTGATAGTAATATGAGTAATTATTATTTAGTAACCGGCTAGGACTCGCGTAATATTTACCGGATATTGCTCCGACCAGTTTCGAACTTATTTGAAGTTCTTCGTCTGGGAGTCTCGATTGTGCACAGCGTTACGTGCACGAGTTACGTGCTGAGGCCCGCGCTCGACGCTGTGCACAATCGAGACTCCCAGACGAAGAACTTCAAATAAGTTCGAAACTGGTCGGAGCAATATCCGGTAAATATTACGCGAGTCCTAGCCGGTTACTAAATAATAATTATGGACAAAACTCGCGACAGTTTTTTAGCTCAAATATGAGCAATATCAATTTATTGCTCGCGGTTTCTATGATCATCTACAATTGTTACCGAACCTACCAACAAGCGCGATGAAACTCTTAAATTTTCTTATGCTTGCCACATGCGTTTTTCTTTTAATTTTTAACCGACTTCCAAAAACGGAGGAGGTTCTCAATTCGTCTGTATTTTTTTTTTTTTTTTTTTATGTTTGTTACCTCAGATCTCTTGACAGGGTGAACCGATTTTGAAAATTCTTTTTTTGTTTGAAAGCTGATGCTTGTCGTTTGGTCCCATTTTAAATTTCATCAAAATCGGTCAAGCCGTTTTTGAGTTACACTAAAAAGATTGAAAAAACAATTTTAACAAAAAATGGAACCGACTTCAACACCCAAAAGTGTGAAATAACTTGTCGAAGTCGGTACCATGCCCACAATATTGTGATAATAGGTACTTTTGAACCATCATGGTACCGACTTCAACAAGTTATTTCACACTTTTGGGTGTTGAAGTCGGTTCCATTTTTTGTTAAATTTTTTTGTATATTTCATTTTGTGCGCACAAAAAGTCTAAACACGCACACTATAAATAAATATTATATGTTTATAAAACACTTGTAATAACACCTGACACTTATTACTCCATTTTTAGTTCATAAATCTCCTTGTAAATTAATTTTCCCTTTCTACTTTACGTTGAAGCACTAGTGCATTTTTTTTTCATACACGGCATTATTTTTTTTTTCAAAAAGTTTTAAATTTTTAAATTTTAAATTTCAGCAACGTCAACAACAAGATGTTTACTTTAAACTGAAGCACTAAATGCAACTTAATTACTTTACCGCATTAGTGCTTTTTACTTAAAAATCTCTTTTTTTACCAAAGTTAATGTTTGCTACAATTATTATTCCCTCCTTGCCAAAGTGTGGTATATATATCTCATCTTAAGATTGGTTTCTCAAATAGTGGATCATCGTAAGATATCTCTTAGGAGCCTGAAGCTGAGATGACCTGCACGGTGCACCATCACAGCCTAGCATTCTAATCTATTGATAATTTAGGTAATAATTAAACGACAATACCTATTTCACCCATTTCACTTCACATATAGCCCTTGCATCATAATATACTATTATTTTCAACATAACTATACAAATATATCTAGTCTGCATGATATAGACATCAACATTATCTTCTATAAATGAAGCTATTCGTATTCAAACGTGTCGAAGTATATATGGCACTATAATCATTCGGTTTAGACCACGTATACAACATAAACGCAATTGTTGATCATGCTCATAAAACTAACTACTATCTAAACCATTATAATAATACCCCTCAGTACGTTCATACGTTATGAAAGGGTAGTAAAATCGCGTTGTAACTAGGGATCAAATTATATTGGTAAATGGAAGGTATCCCCCGTGTACGTGGTCGTGTTTTAGCACGTACGTATTAACTATAAGGAACACGTGATAATTCCCACAAGGGACCATTAAATAGCTACTGAATGAATAATGTTTTGTGTTTGATTGTTACGAATTCGACGGTAAATAAAATGATAGGATAGGGTTAATGGATATTTGATTACAGTAATTATGTATATTGATCTGTACTCTAGGAATTTACTAAATGTTTTGTTAATATCACGCATTATTGTCACGAAACAAAATAATGTTTTTTTAGTTATGGGTGACGGATCAACCATGATAAAATCTGCCGGTAACAGATGCAATTCTGCACTGCGCCCATCATCCTGAGACAAATAGTTGTTAAGTCTCATATGCGCTTGTTATTTTTTTTTTATACTGAACTGGGTAGCTCTTGACTTGGCTTTCGTACCTAACCGAAAAGCTAAGTGAAGCAACGTCCGCCGCGGTCATGAGTTGGATGGGTGACCGCTGACATTCCTACTGAGCGCTTCCGTGCTTCAGTGGTAGTTCAGAAGGTACGTTAAGCCGTCGGTCCAGATTGTTGACTTAGATTTCAGTCGTTATACCATGGAGATAGGGTATTTTGCGAATACCAGCCCGCCTGGCTAGCTAACCACCCTCAAGTGGAAAATCTATCGCCAAGCCTAACCTAACCGTGTGTTCCGGCAGCTATCATTGAAAGTATATATAATATTCTAGTTTAGCCTAAACCACATCTTCGACATCTTCATTTACCATCAGAATAGTGGTCAAAGGCTACACTATCAGCCATAAATTTAAAAAAATATACCAGGTACTATGACCAAAAACTTACTTCAACGGGATCACTACTACATACTAAAGTATGTAGCTAAGGGTACCTAAAGGTAATTAATAGATTCAGGCGTTACTTTGCGGAAATCCATAGTTAATAAATCCCGATATTTGATCAATCGAGATCGTGCGCTCGGTGAGTCAAGACCTAAAGAAGCTTCGTTTAGAAGCGAAACTAGTCGAATATTCTTCCGATTAGGCTGCGTAGTGTTTGTGACGTCACGTAAGCTTAACAGGAAAATTAGGCGGAATTGTCACTAGATATATATTTTTATACTTTTTTAAGTGTTTCATTAAAATATTATTTAATGTTTTTTTTAAGATACTTTAAAAATTACTTATTTGTTATTATTAACTACATAATTTCTTAGAAGATAGATGCCGTAATGTACGATAGTATATCATAATTATTGATAACGCTTGTTTAGTCGACCTTTACTTCGGCTCATTAACAATTGATTCACAATCAGTATGAATACTCAAACACACGGTTATTTGTGCCGTGAAGGCTCTCAAAGGAGGTTAAATTAAATTAGGTTAATTTGATTCGTGTTATGCCTGAAGGAATTCGAAGGCTGTTGCGTACCTTCATACGATTTCCACTTTATGAAAACGTAAGCTTATATAACTTAATGATAACGTAGCTTTTGTACGCGTATGGCATAATATACAGAATGTACTAAAACACGTTGTATTTTACATTCAGTTCGAAATCCTAAGCCGGAGCCCTAGGCCAACACATTTTATATGAACATTGCAATTGGCTACATATAACCGTTTTAAAGATTTAATTTAAAATTTTTTTTTCATACCCATCATATAGGTGGTTAAGAGCGAAAGAACCACTTACAATCAAGCGTCATACGTCATGTTTGCTTAGCTGTTAGAGCAAACGCTAGCTGTAAGGGTGGATTGATCGGGTTCGAATCAATCGTTCGAAATCCATTGTTGTAATTTTATACTACTACCAAAGATGTTCCAAAGATTTCCTTTATATCCTGACTGACAGCCGAGACTTAGCAATAGGTCCCGTTTTTTAGTACCTATGGAAACCTAAAATCTATGATATATTACATGATATATAACAGTGATATTCTTTTGTAAAGAGGTGAAGTAAGTTTTTTATCCACTAGGCTGCTCTATTGTTAGTACGTTTGCAAGTGGCTCAAGCAATCTATGTCAATCACGGCAAAGGGGCGTGATAACAAATGGCGTTTTTTCTCCGAGAGATATGGCCGGCACTAAGAAACAGGTAGACCGAATTCGATCCCGCGCTAAAAGGGGCCACGAGGCCAACGACTTATCCCATCCACGAGGTAAGTACTGATGGTCTGCCAATATATTCCATTGTTTTGACATTGAAATCTATAAATTGGTAATTGAAATTTAAATCGCAAGCTTTATGACGCGAAGTTTGCTTAGCCGTTCTTAACCCATCAGCTAAGTTAAGGCTCGGAAATTACGAAATAGTGCCAACATGATATGGAAAATCTCATAAACCAGGTTCCGGATGGCACTGCAATTTAAATACACGATACTCAAGGATATAAGTAATACTTTCATCAATTTCAAAACATGTGTCCTAATAATTGGCTCGATAGAAAAAAATCTCAAAAACACCTCTGAAAATAGAGGATTCCTACTTTTCCGCCAGATTTTAGTGTATTAAAATTTGTTTTTTTTTTCTAAAATATTGATTTTTTAAGTACAATAAATTTCATTGATTATTTTAATCCAAAAAAAGCACAGTTAATGCGTACTGAGCCTGTTTACAAAATGTCACATACGCCCTTTCATTCCGAGAAGCGTTAACATCATGTCGCACTATTTACTCCAGCGATCTACGTATATTGCTATCATCCTCGCTCATATCGCGGTCAGCCGCGTCATGCGTCGGACCTGTGTCACTTTTCTCGGCGATCTCAATTAAAATAAAACATGGGTAAAATTATAAATAAACGCTTTGGGAATGCAAAAAAGATGTATAAAAATCGTCAAAAACGCATGATGGACATAATAAGGTAAGCATCTATGGCTTCCTTTCTCCATGTACCTATGTATATATCTCTTATATTAATGAAATTATGATATGATTGTGAACCCTAACGCAATATAAAAAACACTTCAAACATTTTACAAGACATAGGTACAACTTTAGCTACCTAAAATAATTATTATAAGCAATATTCAGAATTTTTCGTAATGAATGTGTTGTAATTATTTTAGATGGATCATGATTAATTTATACAGTTTCTGACAATAAGGCACAAAGGTTATGTACATAATTTTCGACTAATCAAAAGTCGTTCAAATAGCGCATAGTAAGTGACATCGCTTCGCAATTGAGAGGTACGTGGATCGGATCCAGCGTAAAGAGATTCTTTTTGGTCAAATTATAATTTTACGACATAATTCTTAATAATACAATAATAATTTTACGTATGTACGTGGACCAATATAATGTGTCTGACAGTAAGGCATAAACGATATGTGTGTAATTTTCGACACCTTGGTCAATGATTGTATAGTGTGTAACTACTGAAGTCGAATCAGAAGATCGAGTACCGTGGATCGAATCTCACATACCTAGATTCTTTTTGGTGACTTTTTTATTTGTATTACTTTTTATTTGATACGTATTATATTTACGTATAATTAAGTTTTCTGACGCGTATTCAATTTACGATTACAATGCTTGCAAATTTATTAGGTATCTCGAGTTTCCATGTTTTCATATAATTAGAGAGTTTAGTATATCTAATGAACGTGAACATTAAATAGGTACTACCTAATCTAGCTACCTGAACACGTTTTTTCATAGATCTCGAAAAAGTATGTCTTGGATGGACACGAGTTGCCACAGCGTAATAGTTACAGTAGAACAACATTATCAATTTACTACAAAGCTATGTTGAGTAAACACCGTCCTTCTGTCCACTACTATAGAAAACACAAACTTTCATACATGGAAAGTTATTGAAATATTCATGGCATTATCGAGTACGTAATATATTAGTACATATAAATTAGTAGTAAAAAGATGGCCGTCAACGTTTGATGCGATAGAGATAATGAAATTCTGAAATGAAAACTTAATACAAAAAGAAGAAGCCTAAGCTTCTGCTTTAGAATGAGACTTTCCATGGTTTTCTTGAATAGCATAAGTATTAAGAACTGACTAAAAGAAAATGAAATAATTAGCACCATACCAATACTTACGTAAGAACATCGAGTAAGGTGCATTATAGGGGACTTAACTATAACGCCCTTAATAACCAAAGTGTAGCGGATATACTACCAAAGAGAGTATTCCCAAGGACGTTTTGGTGTTAAGGGGCGGCCGGTAATTCAACAAAAGTTAAAATTATACACATTATAGCCATTATGTTTTTAAATGTTACATCTTCTGTGTTGTATAAACAACATATGGTAGCCGTATGAACAACCCCATATATTGTAGGATAGGAGGATGCTTCTTGGTTATTGATACTATCCCATAACTTACTTACCAATAAAATTCTTCACCAAAAATATTATTTGAAAATCAATAAAAGTTTGTTATTTTTCTAGTATAGAAAATGGAGGAGAAGAACGACGCATTGTTGATATACACTATTACACAAAGAGTATATTAAGACAAATCTCGAAACATTCACCTTTCGATTATTTTTTTATTAATATGCAGGGTTATTGGTAAAATGCTAAATCCAGGGAAACCCGGACGGATGGCAGCCCTACTCTCATAGAATGTCCGATTTTATGTCGCACTCCGGTGCATCTTCGCAACATAATCTACCTATACAAGTACATACATCAAGTGACGGCACGGGTGTCGTTTACAAACATAAACGTATCTTTCGTAATCTTTGACAAATACAGTTAATAACAGTAATACCACGGTTTTATAATCGATATGTAATATTGTGGTATTACGTATGAATAGTAATACAAAGTAATAAATTTTCAAACAAAATACTTATCTTTCTCCTTGGGTGATTTCAATAATGGTATTATTTTGTTAGAAGTTTTGTTGTTCCACCCATCTACACAATAGCATCCACGAGATGTATTTATTATTATTAACAAATTGAAACAATAACTGTACCTACCTACTACATTCTCCATGTGATTTTTTGTAAGTGAAATCTTAATAATGACTTGTAGTAATGACACGAGCAGGTACCCTTGATTGTTAGCGGAAACAAAGCCAGGATCTGAATGAACTACGCTACTTGATAAAAAAAAAACAAAAATTGGAACCGACTCCAACACCCAAAAGTGTGAAATAACTTGTTCAAGTCGGTACCAGTATAGTTCAAAAGTACCTATTATCACAATATTGTGCACGTGGTACTAGTGTTGGACTTCGACAAGTTAATTCACACTTTTTGGTGATGAAGTCATTTCCATTTTTATTTAAAAAAAACACTTCTTTTTATGACCCTTGCTACTTACGGGATCGATTTTCATTCATTGTCAACGACTATATCATCAAGATAAGTAAATATTTTTCAGTTATTGGAGTGTATGTCAAAAACGGCTTGACCGATTTTGATGAAATTTAACTGGAACCAAACAACAAGTATCAGCTTTCAAACAATAAAAGATTTTTTTAAATCGATTCACCCAGTCAAATGTTCTGAGGTAACAAACATATAAGAAAAAACAGACGAATTAAGAACCTCCTCCTTTTTTTGAAGTCAGTTAAAAATACCCAATAGTATAACCCGCTATTTGTATTTTGATCAGGGGTAAAAAAGTTTTTTTATGATTTTCTTTGTAAATTTTACACAATATACTTGTTTTTGTAATAAATAAACCATCTTTTGTGTAACAGCTTACGCCTTGCATCAAAGTAGATACATAGTTCATGTTCATCAAAACCATAGTTCATGTTCATTAAAAATGAACATACACAAAAACTGCAAAAATCAAACAAGTTGGTAATAATCAAGACTAAACTTGTTCTACTGTAGGTATGGTAAATTTATTAACTGTGTCACACTATGATATTTACAGCATACAATCAACTAATGGTTGGTATCATGTATGCGTACTAGATGGCGCTTCAGCACACATCACATTCGTGTGTGACAAGATAGTTTCTACTAGTTCTACTAGAGAGCGCTCTAAATTTTTAATCAAATAAAATATTACCGTTGACTTGCGGACGTGGCGCCATGTACACCGTGAAGTAAACACGCGAGGAGAAGTGGGGACAAAATCTAACATCTGGTTTTAGAATTCTGTCCCTTAAGCAACGTCCGCCGCGACCATGACTTGGATGGCTGACCGCTAGAGACATTACTACTGAGCGCTTCCGTGCACGTTAAACCGTCGGTCCCCGTTGTTATTTTACGTGATGGTAGGGCAAGTATTGATGTAGGCCGCCTGGCTAGCTACCGTCCTCAAGTAGAAAATCCGTTGGCAAGCACCTAACAGTATGTGCCGGCAGCTGTCCTTGAGAGCCAGTAATTGTAGGTTAGCCTGAATAACATCTTCGACCACATGATGACTTACCATCAGATGAGATAGTGGTCAAGAGCTGACCAATGGTTATAAATAAAGAAAAACTGTTGAGCTGAGACCACAGACTGAGATAATATCTTGTTTGTTGCATTTGAATAAGGTGGACCAAGTTTGAAATGGATTGTAAGATCGTAAGGGCACAAAGTCTGAAGTTCATTAAAATTTACGAAATCTTCGAGCTCAAGCGACTTTCAAATAAAAAAATAACTCGTATTATGGTATTACCGTATGTAAAAGATAAAATATATCCATTTAATAAACATATTTTACGATTGTAGCCGGCGGGTAGTTGGAGCGTCGCGTCGCCCCACTCGGGGCAATATTCCGGCGGTCCGATCCCCACAGGAAAGGTCGGCGTTTCCTTCCGTCCCGCGCCGAGACCGCCTTTATTATGACTTTATTACGCACAATGAAAATCATATTTACCGGTATAGAAAGAAGACATAATAAACACGCGTCGAGTATACTGAGTATACTACGAGCATCTGGCGTTTTCGAGACTCTTATTACGTTCACAAAGAATCTAAAAAGTGTACTGTCGCGTAGATAGACGCGTTGACACATCCCTGCATTATGTAATTCCGTTGAGTTCCGCGCGCATTTTTCATAGCGAGATTTTGAGAGTACGCTTCGCACACCTGTCACTGTTCCCTTTTCAGTGGAGGAATATTACATTATGTCTTTCAAAGAAGCGGCCGTCGCGTTGCGCGACGTCGAACGTAATGAGATCGCTGGGTAATGCGATTGTAAAATACAGATAATAGCGCATTATAAGCGACTGTGCCACCGCTAGAGTTGTGCCGCGTCGAAAACAACAAAGAACTTTTTTGCTTTAATGGAAATCGATTGTTTGGTACATAAAGAAACGGATATAAAATTGTGGATACTCAATTTTATTTTATCTTACTTGCCGGGAATAGTATTTCTAATCAAATTGGCATTCCGCGAAAGCATTGCTCAAGCCACTGCCACTGAGAGTTTTTAAAATGATGGTTAAATAGAAAATTTTTGTGTCTTGTATCTACACAAACATACGTTGCATTGCGCTTATGAGATTGGAACAGAATTTGAAATCGAAGTAGAACAATTTTTAGGTTGTAAATAGCACTTGAGTGAATGAATATAAGAGGAACTATCCTCTTTTTCTTCCTATCAGTTTTTTTTTTGACTTCCGGTATGAATATGATGGGCTAGCCATTGATTTGAAATTCGGCATACTTTTTGGAATAAACATACATAATATGGTACGATACCATAACTCTTTATTGACACCAAACACAGGAAATTACAAGGAAACCATATTCAAAGAAACTATATCTTCCAGACGACCTTTGGAATGGCAGGGAATATTTTGAGCAGGTAGGCTGATGTGAGTATTTTATTTAAACAACATAGACATACATAATATAATTTACATGAGTGTGTAATACTACAAAATTACTTCTACGAATCATTATAATTGGCAACCATCTCACCGGTTAACACGTGATCATGTCAACAACCTTAACATTGAATTAGAATTATCTGAAAGACAAGACTAGTAGACACACATTTTCTTTGTCATTTTCTACTAGAGGTATCATTCCCGCATGCGCATGTAAATTTCAAATACCATGAAATATTGAATCTTAGTGTTTACTCGCAAATGTATAAAAATAGTAGTTTTATTAATGGAGATTGATTAATAATTAACCTTTAACCACAATCTTTCCTGTTATTAAGTGATCATATTGTCGAAGGTGTCGAGAGGCTTAAAACCTATAGCCTAGAATTACAAGCTCTCAAGGGCAGTTGCCGGAACACACAGGTAAATGGCTACAGATTCCCTGCTTGCGGCTGGTAACCTAGCTAGGAGAGCAATCGCAAAATGTCCTACCACCATGCAGCGAACCACAAGACCGCGGCGGAATTCGACCATCCAGCCTCTTCACAAGAATCCATTGCTATTGCCCCCGAGACATCGTTGCTGCGAAGCTACATTTATATTCACTCGAGTACAACTTATTTATATATGATATTATAAAGTCATATTTCACCACGAGCTTATTAATCGTGTTGCCAGTGCATTAAAGTGTAATTATTTTGAAAATAACCGACGTTAAAAGTCACTGAACGGGGCTACAAATTACATTGGCGCCGCGCCGGCGTGCAAACGCGCACCGCCCGAGCCGTTTCTTCGTCGCCCCGTACCTAATAAGCACTTAGTTAAGTTAGTTATTTGCACACTGTTTTCTGAACAGGGAAGGTTAATGCTACATTTAATTACTTACTTTGAATTTTATTAGAATGTAAAATTTACTGCGAATACCTTAAAATACGGACCGACAAACTAGTTGAACGCGATTGTGTCTTGCACTTGAGAAAATGTCATCGGGAGCCGTAGACGAGGGCTACTAAAACATCAAAAGATCAAGCTGAGTTTCTTTTTATGTTATTGTGGCAAGCACGAGGCCCACCTGATATTAATCGGACTAACCTCTGCTCTTCTTCGCAAGATGAGGAAAACCCTACCGAATGTCGACTCCTGCGAAGATAAAATATCATGTAGGCCACGTCAAAAAATGGAGTTAAACTAGAACGTCTGAGCGGGCAACGTGTGAGCAGCACTCCGTCAAGTGTTGCAAAATTGCGGACTAACCTATAACAGATGCATTTCGTCACAAGTCACGAATTGCACTGCGCCCGTCAACTTGAGACATAGCTGTTAAGTCTCATGTGGCTGTAATTTCTCTGGATCTCGAGGACTGCTGACTAGGTACCCAGGCACGAAATCCCAAAATGCCCTATCATGCTGTAACAATTAACTGCCATCCTAAGACGACAACCGAGACCAACGACTTAACGTGCTCTCCGAAGCATGGAAGCGCGCAGTAGTCACCAATCTAACTCATGACTGCGGTGGGCGTTTACATAGCAGATCGGTTAAGAACAGCTAAGCAAACTACACTACGAGCGCTTTAAAAAGTCAGTTAGTAAAGTGTCATATTTAAGTATACATTTTTGAAGCATAAAGGCACAGTTGTAATGGCTGTGGACAGCCCGCGGCGGGATTCTAACCATGGATGGTTAGAATCCCGCCGCGGGCTTCACCGCATAGTTGTAGGGCATTTTGGGAATGTTAAAGGTTAACTATAAATAATATCCTAAATTAGAAAATCTACCTTGGTAGGCACCACCTTCGTATACGATTCACTATATTTCTCTCGACAGTAAAAAAAAACAGAATACAGTACTAAAATGTCCCTTAATCAGGTTTTGTGTCATTTTAGTATAGCGTATCAATACAAATATTATTTCTCATTATTTTGTAGCAACCCTGTGATACAGTACCTGAAACACTTCCGTTTATAAAAAGCTCACTATTATCAAATATAATTTTAAAAAATTCGCTCTCAGATTTTTAAATATTGCGTAATTCTGTTTCTCTCGCATGCGAAACAAGGTTTCTCCGTCTACGCCTTTAGTCTGACAATTCATCAGACCACTTCGCCTTAAGAGGTCTTTTATACAATTATCACATTAAGTATTTCAAAACTTGGTTCTAAAAAGAAAGCTTCAAGTGAGAACGCTAAGAGTCTTAAATGAATTCCGGGTAGTTACACAAACACCCAAGATAACATCCCTAATAGAGCCAATGCAATATACCTTGTCATATGTTAATCCAACGTAATGTATTCCGTATCTACTTACAACTTTATTGACCAAGTCCACGACATGCAATTCAGTGCAATCAGATCGTATCGCGCACTAAGCAAACACATCACTAGTAATTAATTACGTAGTCGAGGCAACAGCGAGTGCGGGCGGCGAGGGATTCCCCTGCAGTGTTAAATGTCAGTTATTTAAAACCACCACATTTATTCTCCCGAGATGCAACGTAATTTACAATAGGGTATTAACAAAACAATAGCGCTCAGGCTTCAGCGATCTTCATTGCACTTCTTGTTCTTATAAAACATGGTACTGTGCTGGTTCTTTTGTTCTATTTGTTGTAAAGAAAACTTGTTGTAAAACAATATGTTTATTTTGTGGCGACGGTTCAGAGTGAAGTACCTGAGGGCAATGACCGAAATTAAGCTTCGACTTACCGCTGCGCTGTATGAATGTTGCTACTCACTACATTTACGGCTAAATAGTAAAATACTGACGACACTTAGTGCATATATTCTTTGGTTCCTGGATTACGACACAGGTTAATTTTAACTCCAATTTTGTGACTAGTTCCCGAAGGAGCGCGTTGTGACCGATTTCAACGCGGGCAAAGCCGTGGGTGTGCGCCTAGCATCATCTATTTGTGTGTCGGCAAATGCCATTGAGAGCTCTATTCTAGGCTTGTTAATGAACGAAACCTCCGACAAAATAATCACTTGAAAAATGCCTTTTATCTTCGCCGATCTTACCAAAATGTAAATAGTTGTTAAAAACAAAAACTAGAGCCAGTGAAAAGAAATATAGTTTTCACTTCTCATGCTCGTAAAGTTCTTTTTTATGCCCGGTTTTTATGCGGATCAAAGTGACTTTTTATCCTCTATAATAGCACACAAAAGCCTGTTATTACGGATAAGTGCATAAAAATGTTTTAACATGTTCTAAGAATATCCCTTTGTAATATATTTCATGTAAGAAGTTTGCCTGGGTGCTTATAATACCCATAGATTAGGGATATTATAAAGACCCTAATATGTTTTGTTTTGAAACAATGATACTCAATATAGAACATTGTTCAAATATCAGTTTAAATTTCAATTAGACATATATATAGTACTAATAATATCATTGTTTTATTTCGTCGCAAATGAAGTGAAAATCTGAATGTATAACTCAATCATTTTTAGCCTCGACTTAAATGTGTGAAGCATCTTTGTTAAAATTACTTATTTTATGCACTCGTTATACAATCTATTATTCTTTCCACTTTTCGCCTTTTGTCTTCGCAAAAATATTCCAAGTCAGTGTTGCCACTGATTATAACCGACATTGAATAATAGGCAACGTAACAAAGTTACACAATTGTTGTTTACACTCGTACCAGAGTTGTATTGTACTTTTCTCCCCGCGATCGGATTATCAGTTGTTACTGTTTGTCCCCAAACATTTCGTCAATAAATTCAATTACAACAACAGAAGCCGTCGAACAAATACAACTTTCCAAAATCCACAAGTAGCCTATTGAGTACATCTCGCGGTCAGGTCCCGAACAAAGTGGGGCCATTGGAAATACTTATAAAACGAACGGGAAGAATGGGCCCTCCGCTGAGAGCCATCGACGGGACCAGACTACGTGACACGAAACGAAAACTTTAACGTAACTAGCGACGGCGTTTAGTCCTGCTTATGGCAGGCATATTGAACGATACGTAAAGAAATGTCCATATTTTTATGAAATACTTTTCTTGATTTATCAATAAGTATTTATGAAGCAGTGATGGCTCGGTGGCATTGGCTATGGACTGCCGCGCCGCAGGTCCATGGTTCGGATCCCGCACGGGCCTGAGCTTCACCGCATGGTGGAAGGGCGTTTCATAGCGTCCACCCTCAAGCTAAAATCTGTCGCCAAGCACCTAACGGTGTTCCGGCAGAAGTCCTTGAGAGCCTGTGCCATTTGAGGCACATGATACATAATAACTATGTCTCAAGGTGACGGGCGCAGTGCAATTCGTGACTTGTTATAGGCAGAGGTCAGTCCGTTTAAAATAAGGTGGGCCTCGAACTTGTTTTTATATAATTTCAATCATTCTTTGTTATGAATAAATTAAATAATCGACCTACAGTATTATAGTCGAGCTGCAAAGAATTCCGAGTACGAGGATTAAATTTCGAGTAATAAAAAAAAATTAAGTTATGGTATATTTGAAAACAGACAAAAGCGAAGCTGGTAGCGTAAGTTGAAATACGCAATATAAGATAATTTATGCAATAAAAATTATCTAAAAATCATAAAACAATACTGAACTCATAAATCGTTCATAACTTGGGCCACCGAATATGAAAAACCTCATGTTATTCCAACCTTCGCAAGAATAAGTGCCTATAATAATAAAAACCGCAAAATTCAAGTTTGTTTTGGCAGTTTGGGGCCCCACTTTTTATAGTCCATGTTTTTAGTGTTCGGCAATATTATATAACTGTATGAATATTTCAAGTGGGAATATAGCCATAAAGCACATATTGCTGTTTTTTATATAGGTAATACTTAGGTATTACAGTTGGTAGTTTAACGCAGAAGTTCAGCTAATTCGTTGTTTTTGCGATATTTTTAACTAACATTGACATAATAGGTACCGACTCTTTTTTGTTCATTATCGCCTAGTACTTTATTACATACTAGCGACCCGCCCCGGCTTGCACGGTAAGGTATTTAACGACGATTTCAACTTTTTTTAAAAATATTCTATAGCTTATATTCCCTATAAGGGATGATGTAGAATTCTAATGGTGAAAGAATTTTTCAAATCGGTCCAGTAGTTTTTAAGTTTATTCTTTACATACAAAAATACAAATCTTTCCTCTTTATAATATTAGTGTAGATATATTTCTTTGTTCCACAATATTTTCTAATTTAGTTTTACTTGTTGGAATACGATTGCAGAGTGAATAAACAAATTCAAATTAATTTATTGGCCTTATAACTACATATGTTACACTAGGCAAGACAACATACTTTTTTTTCATATTATACAAAAATTAAAAAAATAAATTTAATGGTGATACAATAATCTAAAATTTCAAAATAATCATAATGGATTTAGTTAACAAAAATTAAAAAAATAAATTTAATGGTGATACAATAATCTAAAATTTCAAAATAATCATAATGGATTTAGTTATAAAATAAAATATTAATATAAGTCAATAATTTAATTTTAAATTAATTTAGTTAGTTATTAAATAATAACAAATACTTTTAAAAGTATCCTAAAAAACATTAAATAATATTTAAATAAAACACTTAAAAAAGCATAAAATTATATATCTAGTGACAATTCCGCCTAATTTTCCTGTTATCTACGTGACGTCATAAACATCACGCAGCCTAACCGGAAGAATACCCGACTAGTTTCGCTTCTAAACGAAGCATCTTCAGGAGGTCTTGACTTACCGAGCGCACACTGTCTCGATCGTGCGCTCGGTAAGTCAAGACCTCCTGAAGATGCTAACCGGAAGAATACCCGACTAGTTTCGCTTCTAAACGAAGCATCTTCAGGAGGTCTTGACTTACCGAGCGCACACTGTCTCGATCGTGCGCTCGGTAAGTCAAGACCTCCTGAAGATGCTTCGTTTAGAAGCGAAACTAGTCGGGTATTCTTCCGGTTAGGCTTCGTGATGTTTATGACGTCACGTAGATAACAGGAAAATTAGGCGGAATTGTCACTAGATATATAATTTTATGCTTTTTTAAGTGTTTTATTTAAATATTATTTAATGTTTTTTAGGATACTTTTAAAAGTATTTGTTATTATTAAATATGGATTTCCGCAAAGTAACGCCTGAATCTATTCATTAGTTAGTTATTAATTAATTAAATTCAAGAATGAAGATTCGGTTACTACTAAATTTAAAAATTCTTTAAGCGAATACAGTGGAGTAGACTCAAAAAAATGTTTCATTTTCCTATTAAAATCATTGGAGTGTAGATTGGCTATAGCCAAAGGTAACTTGTTGAACAATGCCTTGTTGTTTTACTTTAAACTCACGTAAGACTAAAACCTTCGCTAAGAGACGTACGAGTATAATACGTAATAACTCGTCGTAACGAGTATTATGAAATTACAAGAATTCGGCGTTATAAGTAATTTAAAATAATTAAGTATTATAAAATTATGTGTTACAAGGCAGGAGATATTCGAGTTGAAGTAATACTATATACTTTATGGTGAACTTAATAATATCAAATAGCGATTGTATTCGATACATTTTATTACTATTATCATTATATTAGTATATAGTAGTAATAGAGCGTGGGGTGCCGGGTTAGAATTGCACCTCCCCATATCATCCCGTGGGTGTCGTAAGAGGCGACTAAGGGAAAAATACTGGATGGTGGGCAGCAGCGCCTTCTAAAGAACTGTCAACTTACACAGCGATCCCCGAGACGCCTGCCACGCGTGGGGATTATGGGATATACCCCCCTTAAGGGTATATTTTAGACGAACGCCCCCATACAAAACGCAGCTCATTTATATATTCCGCCATCTCCATTCTATAACCGGACATCCAGGGATACTCAGAAGCGCCACCGCTATATGGTAGATATTCCGCTTATAAGTACAATTAGTATATAGTTATACAATACTAAGTACTTATAAGCAGAGATTACCGCTTAACATCAGGTGGGCATCGCTCCGTCTTAATAATGAAAAAAAAACTTGATTGTTAGTGCTCTCACTATTGTTAGTAAGTACCTACATATATTGTTATGATTATCATCAAGCTTTTAGCAAAAATAATGATCGTTCATTTACCAGGTAGGTCTCCTTAGCAAGAATGGATACTATCGATGTTAAATATCCCTCGAAAATAAGTGCAAACACTACCTACCTTTAAGAATTCCAAACCATTGTAGATAATACTTCCAAATTACTTTATTCCAAACTTGTACAATTTCAAGCTAGTACTTTTCGCCTCGAAGTCTCTTGCCAGAATGCCCATTCGACGGACTGACTGGTTCCTTCTTCCTGTATTTTTCCCTCTAAAATGCGATAGTGGTAAATCTTTTCCGATTGGTCGATCGAGCTCAACAGTGATAGGTCGATTTTTAATAACCGACCACGAGATCGTGTGTGTGTTGCCACTATTTAAAACACCGAAATATTTAATAAAATATTCGTTCAGACAAAATAATTTATAAATCCATTGAAAATCATGACACTACTATGCTTAGGAGTGAAGGGCAATGTAACACATTAAATTACTGGGCAAACTAGCAATAAGAACTAATGTCTCGCAGTGATGAGTGAGTGAGTCAAGCACAACGAGAAAGGTGACATTGCAACTGTAATGGTCAGGCATGATTATCAACATCAGGCTGATGACTTGTATTACCTTATCCCTTCATCACATAAAAACGTGGACTATTTTAAAGTGCTCAATTCATAGGTGCTACATGCGTAATATAAGGTGCTCTGAGTAGAACACCTCTAAATTACATACTGATGCCGTGTAGAATAATAACACAATTCACATGTGTTTATTGTATTTGCTCACAATCTGGAACAATAGAATCCAACAGCCATAACGTTCCCCGAGTACGAACGTCGCCAAATAAACGGCACAATAAAGCCCAAACGCCGAAAACGACTCACTCGAACTCTCACAAATAACGTCATCAAAACATCCTTAATCATTCGGTAGATGGGGATTGTGCTAACTTGCTACGTGAGAAGTTTTCCATCTACAGTTTGGAATTACACAGTGCGCCGTTATGAGGTTCTGATCGTGTATATAATGTGGACTTTACACTGGTGACTATAGCCGTGCGGCTACTCACAAGTCGCATCGCTCATAAAATGTCCAATCGCCACCTCATTTACACGGCCTATAAAAATCGCAGGGGGCTTGTTCATTTTGCAAAAAAATTTCGACCAGAACAATCACGCAGCGTACTGATCAATTCCAGGCTATGGCGCGATGTCAGCCCGCTAATCGAAAAATGTGAAAATGTGATGTGTGTGTGACTAATATAGGTTAAGCGCTATCGCCGAATATAAAATTGCAAATAACCCAATTTTGTTTACTACTTGTGATAATTACAAATCTAGAATCATTCAGACTTCCGGAATGCACTCTTTTCTTGATGGATGATGTCATCAGAATCCACAATTCGCAGCGATCGCATGCGACTTATTTATATTTGCACGATCGATTTCAGTCGCTGCACGGCCATGTCCGATGCTAGTCTACTTGGAATTTTCGAGGCGCAGCCTAGCTTGATTGCCGTTTGCGGCGTGCGAAGAAAATCGTGCGGCTATAGTTACCCGTGTAAAACCCACATAATAGACAGTGTCTAGGACACCGCGTGTGTAGGTTGCCGTAAGCAGCGTCAACACACCGGGAAAGCTCTCCTAGGTCGATTTGCTGGAGCACGTCAAACACAGCGGTTCACGGGCGTCTCACGGAACACAGCGAGTGTTTGGCGACACTCACTCGACAATGACGGCTCCACAGAGTGTTTGTTCATGCCAGCCCGCGCTAGTTTGCTTACCTACTCACGCGTTCAAAGATTTATCTAACGCTGTTTTCGCACGACGTTCTTAACGTTACACGGGTGAATAGTTTCCCCTTTAACGCTTCGCTTTTCCTCATCGAGTCAAGGTCGAGTGGGGAGCGAACTTCCCGCGGTCTCCCTCCACTCGGGAATAGTTCGGAAAGTGTCCAAAAAAATTGCCTCGTCCCGGAGTTTCGACGCGAAAACTATAAAAACGAGACGTAAGTGAAAACTATTATTTTCGCATCACGGACGCTTTATGTGCCAAATTAAAGTTTCCGCGGAGTTTTTTTTGTTGCGTTAACGACTTGTTCAACTTAGCGGAGCCCATAAGAGACGTTTTTGTGTCCGACGTAAATTAGATCCTATCGGATTTGTTGGGAGTGTTTTGTTGTTATTGTCAGTTGGCACAGATTTTGTTCGAATGGTGTGTTTTGTGAATGCTTGGTACATACATATAAAGCGTTGCGACTCAACTTCCTACCTTTATCCTTTTCACCTGGGGTCGCTACCACAAGTATTCTCTAAAATCACAAAGGACAAGATATGATTTTAAAACGATTTGGTTTCAGTTTTATGTCCGCCTACGTCAAACCCCCCTACCCTTCCTATGAATGCTCTCATTGGTACTATATAAACGCTTCCTTCCGGGTAATAAGGCCGTTACAGAGTTCCCCCTTTTGTGACTATAATGTGCCGTGGATACCCCATTCACATCGTTATGAGTGTATATATTTGTATGTACATGTACATATTTTGCACTCTAAGTCACGTTTGAGGACTTCAAACGGAAAGACTGTTCCATAAAACAGTAATTAATTGATTTGGTAACTGTACGACTAATTTATCGAACCGCATACAACTGTCAAATCAAATCACAGTCGTCTGATTCGATCGAACGAAATGAATAATGCGCCGGCCCTTTGAGAGACGAGACACGGCACGGCACATTAACCATTAAAACGTTCACGCGCGCTCCACACAGTAGGAAAATCAAACAGTAGATAATGCGACAGGAAATGTTCCAAATGTGATTCATGGAATGGTATCCACCTCGTTATTCCCAGCTGAGACTAGATAGAGTGAAAATTCACTGAGGAAAGGTACTCTGATAGTATGAGTAAGGCAAGAATAAGTTTGAGATAAGAGTATGGACATAGAGGTAAAAAATGGTGAATTCTGATCTCGCACGCCACCGCTTATCTCTCGCACATATTTGGTGAATATGCAGATTTGAACGTGCAAATATTGTAGCGATGTTTGCTAAGTACCTAACCTCCGCCACGGTCATGACTTGGATGGGTGACCTTTAGTGACATCACTAATAAGCGTGCACGTGCTTCGGAGGGCATGTTAAGCCGTCAACCCCGGTTGTTGTCTACAAATAGTTATCTATATACATGATGGTAGGGCATTTTGCGAATGCCCGCCTGGCTAGTTACCATCCTCAAGTAGAAAATCTTTCGCTGAGCACCTAACGGTGTGTTCCGCGCCTTCTGGATCTGCCCTTCTTCATTGCTATCCCAAAGAAGCCTGCCAAGCGTGGGGGTTATGGCGAACCTCCCCTCAACCCCCTTTGTTCAACTGTGATACTTGTGAATAGATGTCACTGTTAGAACCTAAGAGGCAAAATTTCAGCTCAAACTGAAAGCTAAGAGACAAAAATTGGAACAATCTTAAACTTGGAAGAGGGACGTACGAACCAATTTCGAAAAATAGTTTCCAAACAGAATTTTATTTTCATAAACCAATTTTAATTGGTCTCTTTTAAGAGACACGGTAAAACGAGCATCGGGATATTACGTAGACTTGAAGAGGTATATGCAAACTCATATATACGGGGTTTTACCTATATATATGTGTGAAAGTTTGTGAGTGGGTATCTTTGTTACTCCATCACACTGAAACAGCTGAACCAATTTGGACAAAACTTGGAATACACATAGTTTAGATCCTGGATTATTATATGATACTTTTCATCAACATCACTTTTCATTATTATATAAACGAAAACAGGTACTTATAGATATTTAAAGATAATCTTTCTTGGTCGAGTATGGTATTAAAAGGCTGGTTTTATGCTGGGCTCAATTCCCAACAAGGGTAGGCGAGACAGAGATGCTCGTATTTTTATATATACACACACTCTGATTAACCTATAGAGAAACGCAAGCGTTATAAACAACGAAAGCCATTTGAGTACCATGAGATTAGAAACATAAAACGCTTCAAAGGTGATACATACTAACATATATAAGTATAGGTATATATGGTAGTATGTATCACGGCTAAGTTCCTTTCAATATTATTTATCAATCTTTGATGCTGCTTGATATCAGTTTATATAAATATATATATATGATATATATGTTGATATGTATTATGTATATGTATGTATGTATTAGGATTTGTTAATACAAATACATATAATAACACTAAACGTTTTGTATGATTTGAAGTTCTGATTCTGCCCATACAAAGGTTGTCTGGAAGAAAACGCTTTTATAGCTATAAGACCGCTCATTATAACACCATTTTGTGAGTATTTTTATTGTTTATATTAATATGTGTAAAATTTGTAAATTGGTTTGCAATAAAGATGTATTGTATTGTATTCATAAGTTTTCTTATGACTTCGCGATATAAGAATTGGATAACATGAATGATCGACAAAATCGAATCAGAACGCCTTTTCAGTGACAAGTTTTACAGGGATTTCAAAAATGTTTGTAATATTACCGAGGCGTTCGAAATTTTCTAGTAACAAGTATAACCGTGTCTACTGTAGCACGGGCGAACGGACCGGTATATTTCCCGGCGTCGAATTCAATTCCATTCGTTCCGATCATCGGCTCCGTGTTGGAGATAGAAATCTAATTTGGGGAAACGGTGTAGTCAACAGTTTTTTGGACAAGGCATGGCGTACAGTGACGTTCGCCGCTCTCTTTCGATATACGTTTCCTTATTTTCTGGAGGTGAAATGTGAACGAAATGAATACTTCTCGTTATCGAACAAATTTGTATGATCGGAGTTCTTTATTTGCTTATTTTCCTTGGCTTGAGGTGGCTGTACGATGATATGCGTCGACTCAGCGAATAAGTTTTATGGTAACTTTGAAGGTTTGGAAATTCTATTTGTACTTATATAAATGTTCTTATTGTACTGCCCGAGTCATCAACTATTGGACTTAGAGAGAAAGTTTTCTCTCTTATTACATTTTGAGGGTCGAAAACCAGGTTTATAGCTTAATAACGGTAGCGATTATTAGTACCTAGCAATAGAACTCTTTGTGGGAGTTCGTCCGTGGAACCTACATATATTTTCTATAACATATGCCTATATATTTATATAAGTGTATGTATGTATGTATGTATATAAGTATTTATTTATATTATAATGTACATAAGTTTTCTTATTTATTTATTTATTATAGGTTTATATTTTAATATAGGTTTTTTTTGTAACTTAAATAGTACTTCGTGAATAATTGTTATGTTTATCTAGTAAACTGCCAACCTAGCAAATTTTGTAGATCCTTTTTGTTCGGTTGTCTGGAAGAAATTGCTTTAAGCAATAAGACCGCCCTTTGTATACCTAATATGTGTGTTAATTTTCTGTAATGTTTTTTCATGGTATGCAAATAAAGTATTTCTATCTATCTATATTTTTATAACATACATATTTCTACCGCCAAGCAGTAATGTTCGCATTACTGTGTTCCAGTATGAAGGGTATGGGTGCCGGTGAAATAACACGCACATGAGACGTGACAACTTTATGTCTCAGGGTGATGGGCGCAGTGCAGTTCACCACTCACCATCAGTGACGAACTGCAACTTTTATAGACAAACGTTACCGCTTACCGGGTTACACCGGGTGGGCAACGCGCTAGTTCTATCACAATAGCATAATAAAAAAACTTATAGTAATTACATTGTATTAGATGTAAAAGGCCCCCTTCTAAAAGGTCACTTTAGTAGAAAGTAGAGAAAGATCTTCGATGCGGTCCTTCTAAGTTTTAGATGTACTCATCGTTCTGTATTAGTTTAACCTGTAGATCGGACACTTTCTGAGACAAGTCTTCATAACGCGTCGATATGTAGTCCATAGACTTTTCAATGTCGTTGAGCTTCTTTAGTTTTGTGTCCATTTTGCTTAACATCGTATTCATATCAGTCCCGAGGGTCGTGATAGCTTCCAACATTTCATCTTTAAAGGTCTTGAATTCACTTTGCCAATCGGGTTCGTCGCGGAGGCGGCCCTTTACTCCTTTGCGTATGTTTCGCCTTGAGTCTGAGTCTGAGGCAGAGTTGTTGTCGGGCGATCGTAGCATTTGTTCGGGTAGCCGCTTGCACTCGTTGAACAGGTTTGCGCGCACGTCCGCTCTCGTCGAGGTCTCACGAGGGAAGAGGCTTACGGATAACAACAGCTTAAAAGTGTATTACGGATGACCACGTGTTAGTAATTACATTCAGGACGTATACGTACCTACTCGTACTAATGCAGTATGTAGGTGATACGGTTCGCGTGAATATTAGAGGGTGCGCGCGCGTATGTCGAGTGCCGGAGGTATTTGCAACGACTGATGTACCAATGGCAGCTTGACAGACGCGCGGCCGATGATTTTATTTAAGGAAGTGCAGGTAAGTACAATAATAATATATTATTTCAAAATACCGACGTTTTCACACTGACAACTGTTTGTTTACAATGCTATCAACTATTCGTAATAATTTAAACCTATTTCTAAAAATATTATGATTACAAGCACTACCGCGTACCGTACTAAGCAAAAATCATAAACTTACAAATTATTGGAGTTAAAAATGTTTTGCCCCTGGCAGGAATTGAACCCGCGCCGGATGCTTAAACTCAATTGCCGCCCGGGGCAAAACATTTTGTACTCCAATAATTTGTAAATTTATAATTTTAACCTATGTTTATATTTGCTGGTGGCGGGCTAAGCCACGTAGTCTACACAGTATAAAATAGTATAGATTTTGGTGCAACACAATCAACCCTTCAGGCCGCCGTTCAGATGACGCAAGACAGTTCAGCTTGGAGAGCATTGGTGGCGCAGACTATACGCCATAATCACGTCCCTCAGTTGAGGATACGACTAAGAAGAAGAAATGGATTTTAAATATATTATGGTGACTGAAAGTTTCAAACAAGCATCTGTGTGATAAGCACTTGTAGGTACATGCTTATTATTGAAAAAATGATCATAAATATTATATTAAACCAACGGAAAGATTTTTCTTTTGACTACCGATTCCTAAGTTTTACTTAAGATTAATAACGAAAAGCATCAAAAGGAGCACTGAGACGGGGAGCCAACCGGAAAGTTTTCTAAAAGCGAAGTCTGTCATAAGCAGTTACTCTCCCCCACGCCGCAACCGGTCTGAGAGAAATAAAATTTAGACTTCAATCGGATCGGATAAAGGTATGTACCTAGCCAAGTTTAAAAAACAAAGATCACAAAATCTGATGCACTCTATATTCTACGTTTAGCGAGTAGAAAATGCTAATAAACTGAAACTATAAAAAGTGTTATAAGTAAGGTAAATTTTTCAACATGCAATGTTAACAAAAAATACAATCGACTTACATTAAATATGCATTATAGGGAATAACTCAAATACTACTCATCAGATCTCACTCAAATTTGAATGGGTTCACATGACAAGCACCAGCTTTCGAATATAAAAATATCATCCAAATAGGTACACCCAGTAAAGAGTTATGAGGTGACTTACCCCAAGCCGTATATTACACTAACGAAGCGTGAAGCGCTCTTAGCCAAGTTTGCTTAGCCATTCTGAATCGATCAGCAAAGTTAAGCAACGTCCGCCGCGGTCAGGAGTTGGATGGGTGACCGCTGGTTGGGCATTACTACTGAGCGCTTCCGTGCTTCGGAGGGCACGTTAAGCCGTCGGTCCCGGTTGTTGTCTTAGGATAGCAGTCGTCACAGCATGGTGGTAGGGCACTTTGCAAATGCCCGCCTGGCTAGCTACCACCCTCAAGTTGAAAATCTGTCGCCAAGCACCTAACGGTGTGTTCCGGCAGCTGTCCTTGAGAGCCAGTAACTCTAGGTTAGTCTGAACAACATCCTCGACCACATCATCACTTACCATCAGGTGAGATAGTGGTCAAAGGCTAACCTATCAGGCATAAAAAAAAAAAAAAAAATTACACAAAAAAAACAGTCAAATTCTCCTAAACCTCTCTAGTCAGAGGGAAGCACTTGCTTTCTTCGCAGACGGGGTCAGAAAAGATCTTTACACTTTAAAAAAACCGGCCACGTGTGTGTCGGATTCGCGCACCGAGGGTTTCGTACAAACCTGTAGGTATATAAGTAAAAATAATGGTATTTTTATTGCTAAATCAAATCTATATAACATTTTTAAATTATAAAAAATATTTTTATTACATGATGTAACTAAAAAATTATGCGTTTCGCAATTTTTCCTTTATCTGTGCTAGAAGACGTTGCTTCGTACCAAATTTCAAGATTCTGAGTTCACGGAAAGTACCCTGTAGTTTTTGATTCCCTTGCGAGTGTCGAAAATTTCCGACGTAAACGGCTGTACCTTTTGAATGCCTTGGCTTAGAAGTTTGATTTTTTCAGAGCTCTAAGGGACAGTAGACTTCCCTATTTGATATGAATTTCAGCTTGAGACGCGATCCTGTCAAAAAGGGTCTTGAAAGACAGACGGACAACAAAGTGATCCTATAAAGTTCCGCTTTGTCATTTTGAGGTTCGGAACCCTAAAAATGGTAAATTGACCACAGTATACAGAGCTCCATGTGTAGTTTTAGCAGAAGGACAGTTTTATCGAGGTCTTATTTTTCTGCTAATTACTTAGTGTTGATCAATGCGAACATTTCGCTTTATGTGAGCATAATAATTCAAATTGAGAACGGAAACTATCATCCAGTACCAAACATTACACCCGTCTGCTACATTTTTTTTACACCATTATCAAGATCGTTTATCAACAACTACGTAATACGACAGCAAAGGAAAAGGGAAACGGAAGGAAAATAACATTTATTCCGTGGAATAAATGAGTAATAAAAATCAGGAAGGAGCGTGATTGATGAGACATAATATGCTGACTAAATACAACAAATAAATACAACAAATGAGCAATGTGGATGGAACAGGGTTTTCATTAGGAAGCTATGCGAATATCAATCATGTGTAGGCGGCAATGATTTCCCATAAGGTGGATATTATCTAAGGTGATAATCTGCAAGTGGGGAATGTTTCAGACATAAGTTATTATAACCAACATAAATCTCTCTAATAATATAGGTTTATACTATACAAAGTTGCCGTTTAAACGCACTGGCTGCATAGAATAAAAATTAAGAGTAAAACTTTTTCAAACGAAATATTTTAAAATTTAGAATAACATTCTAAATTTAAAAAATGACATGACTATTGATTTTTCTTCTTTCAATTGTTTTTACATTGATTTTTGAAGATGGATACAGCGAAAATCAGTCATATGCGATACGATCTAACGCGGACTTACGCGCAGAAACAATCTTGTAATGTCAAGGCTATGTATGGAAAGGATACGGCTAATAAACGCACCTTATGATTTAATCGTCTTATTGGAAACTTCGATCTGAAGAATGAAGCATGAGAAAGACTCGACTCAGTTAATAACAATGAATTGAAGGTAATGGTGGAAACCGAACCATTGTTGTCATGTGTGATGGATCTCGACGGGTGTTGAAAGCTTTAAATGATTTGCCTTGTATTATTTTAAAAGAGAACTATCGCATGATAAGCCAAAATATGGTAATTATTTCGGATGGAAAGATAACTTTCAGCGGGACTTGAACCCCCAACCCCAGGTTACAGCCATGCTGCATTTCCTATTGTGCTATGGAAAGGGGTCCTTGAATTTCGATTTATTCTTAAAATAATACTAGTCAAATTAAAAATGCCTTTATCGATTTGATGTTGAAGAGTTGATTGTATATCAACCTACCAGCCTAGGTAAGTCTTCTGCTATTTAGGTAGATGTCGCTCACGTTAAAAAGACGTGCATTCAAACAAATGAAAAAAAATTCGACAGTCCAGCACCCGCTTCAATGGAAGAAAATTGGAAATGCACCAATACGGTATTCTGAGGTTGTGGGCTCAAGTCCCGCTCAAAGTTATCATATTCCATCCGAAATAACTTCTAGGTTTTAATGGTCTTTCTATTAGAGATATATATATATATATAGACAGGTAGTGTGGATACTTTTGTTGTATTGGCAGGACTGGCTCACTCCGCAATTTAGGTATAAAGCTACAGGTTCATTGGCGTATCCGCTTGGACGGGATTATTCTACGGTGCGTGCCGCGTCAGAAGAGATCAGAGCTATGCGTACCTATGCGATAATTAGGTGGTTATATTCTAGGTGAATATAAATATTAGGTAATGCGTGCTTCGCGAGCTGAAGTGCATTTTAAGGCTTCGTTATTAGAGTCGCATATTTATTGAAGTGGCTTTGCGGAGTCATCCTTCTATTCCTTTTTATTCCGTGGTATTGACTCTATCGTAAGAATGGTAATACATGCAAGCGGCAAACTTAGTGTAATTATGATAATAACTATAAAACAAACCAAAAATCATAAAAACCAGCCAAGAGCGCGTTGAATTCTTACTGTTGAAAGATCAAGAAAAACGAAGATACATACGATTTTACGTCGCATGTTGCGAGTCCGGCTCGCACTCGGTCTGTTTTTTTAATTATACTAACAGCACCCGCCTTCCATAAATTCTATATAAGCTACCGAGAAACTATTATTAAAAAGACTGAGTCTCAGACTTAATAAATTAGCTCAGCAAGCGGCAGACAGACAATAAAAAAGTAATTTAACTAGGTAGCATACTCTGCGTTAAAATGTTTAAAGGTAAATTCTCTCCTTTTAATACAACTAAAGAGGTTCTTGTTTTCATGATCTAAATATCTTTTTAAACCTTTTTTTAAAGATGGAAACCTTTTACCTATATTGTAAATATGGTGGTTCCACTAAGAACCTACCTACTAAAACTTTACATACACGCACGGCGAATTAAATTCCTCAAAAAATAAGGCAAAACTGATTTTTTCGCATTTCGCAACTGAGACACACGTTAATGGACAACAGAACCCAAAGTCTTGGTTTGTCTGTTATAACGGAATAAAGGAGTGTCAATAGATGTCACCAAAATTGGGTTCACGCTTTTACGGCGATAATACTGAAAGGAAATTCTTCTTTTCAAAAACGATACTTGTGATAATACAATATAATATAGCCTTTGGCTTTTAAGAAACTGCTAAAAAGACGCGGATGTCAGAGGTATAGTATAATTCCAGAGTGTAAAAAACATTCTTAATCGCGCGGGGAAATTTCGCTGTGCGGTCTTCCCTTACCACATAGCTCGCGCACCGCACCACACACGGTAAAACGCCGAGTCTCGATCAATAAACTAGATCTTTCGAATTTAAACGCATATATTTCGGAAAATTTTAACGAACAATTCATGTTTAGAGTATTTATTCCTTTATAGCTTTTAAATATTTTCCTTTATAAGCAATTTGACCTTTTTGGGGAATCTCAAGTTAATATTAAATGTAAAAATAGGGTAAGAAATTTCGAACCCATTTGATTTGTGAGACGTTCAAACACGTCTACATTTGTTATCTTTGAATATACTCGTATCGTCCCTTTTATGTAACATTAGATCTCTGACACCACTTAACCAACAGTACCTATTGTCTGACAAGTAAGGGTATGCTTTCACTTCAGAGGTAATATGTGATCTCCCTTTGTGCGGATTCTAGGCCTTTCTAGTCTTCACCATCACTTGAGACATGTCCTGGTATGGCCAAAGCCAGTAAGCTGAGCAAGTTTCGAGATCAAAGGTATTGTCAAGCTAGCGTCAGACGGCGTTACTACGCTCGCCCAGTTTATACACACACAAAGGGCGTATTAGAACTATTACTCAACGGAGAAAACTTAATTGGACGCTCGGACAGACACGCGAACTTGGATATATTAACGTCCGGCTGTGCTACGTAAAATATTTAATGAATGAACGTTTCTAATTGGGGGTTGGTTGCAGGAAAATTTGTGATGAAAATAATTGCCTACAGTCTTTCAAATGTATAACTATAGTTTCAAAACAGTAATTAGAACCGTTTTCAAAGAATCATGTAAATTATAATTCATTAGAAGTCTTTTTGATTCTAAGTTATAAATGGTTCTTTTGCGTTACACTTATGTAATAATATCGTCTGCACTACATCTTCTGCTTATTATGCATGGTAGACGGGCATTTAGCGAATGACCGCCTGGCTAGTTGCCACCCTCAAGTAGAAAATCTGTCGCCAAGCACTTAACAGTGCGTTCTGGCAGCAGTCATTGAGAGCCAGAAAAATTACAGGCACACGAGACAACTGTATGTCTCAATGTGACGGGCGCAGTGCAATTCGTCACATGACGAAACGCATCTTTTATAGGCAGTGGTTAATCCGCTTAACATCAGGTGGGCCTCGTGCATGTTCTGTCACAATCACATAAAAAAAATTATTTCCCTAATTCAAACTGTAATTTATTCCATTACCTCATAATACTACAAATATTACTTATCACCACAAATTGTTATAATATTTTCATCAAAACCTTGTTGGAGATAATAATGTTAGTAAAACACGGTATTTTAAGTATGATGTTTCGTAGACGGTGTTCCGTAAACAATATTAACTGATTTTGTACAAGACTCACCTGCCCATGGTTTTTGTAACCATGCCTCCTCGCGATGTCATCGACGTGCTCCTCCCCATTGGGCACGTGCACCGCGAACTGGTTGTGATAGATCTGGTTCCGAGCGTGTGCGCACACGTGCAGCGCCGCCAGCAGCGCCAGCGCGCGCCATGACGTCACCATGACACCGACGCGACCAATCACACACACATTCGCGCGCGCCTAACTATTACTAAACCACTATTACTGTAATCTCTTTCACTGACATTCGGGACGCAATTAACTTATACTTCACTTGGGAATTTCTTCGCGAGATGCCTCTCTTTGTCCTATGTCATCACACCTCGCGTTACCTGTAAGCAGACACGTTAAATTAGACATTGAATAGCTTAATTAAAAGGCACTTTCCACGTAACGCGCACCCCGTCTCGAAACAAAAGGGGCCGTGGAGATATTCAATTTTAATAAAGATTAATTCCCTTCGCGCCGCTCGCTCTGTTTAGGTTTATTTTTTCCGCGCCAGTGAACTTCATAAATATAAAAGGAATTTAGGAGCACGATAAACATATTTGCTGAAGCTCCAACGTTGCTAACGGCAAATCACGTGGTAGATAGGGCACAATAAGCGGACGCATAAACGCGGACAAGTTAAAAAAAATACGCTGGGGAATCCCCTGATTATCCAGATAAGCCACGCGGGCAAAGTACGGAAAGCCTGACCATGAATATATCAAAAATGTTTATGAAATTTTATTTCGGAATTTATCCCTTGTCCCCTAGAAAGAGAAACCTTTGTCCTTTGTAACTGTCGGTTTCGGTTTGAGATATTGTTTTGATATCTCCATAAATGAAATTTTATTGGAGGCCACTTGGGATATATCGAGTGTAAATATATCGATGCGATAAATTCTGTTTATTTTTTATTTATTTTGAGCTCAAAGAGGTCACTCATTAAATTCCATTTAGTTTTGTCAAAGCATTCCTAGGTAAAGAATTTTTGTAGGAATTTATGTGACATGCTCAAATATGCCAAATGATTTATACCAAAACAAAATAGAGTACAATAAACTATTTTATTAGATATTCTTTTTATTTATTTTTTATCAAATAAAGGTTCATGATTCAAGTCGGCAACTCTTTGCATGTATGACAGGAATCGAATATTTTTCCAGTTCATAGATCAGATATGCATTTAAAAAATAAACTTAGCTACAAGATTAATGTTCTGACAAAGCCCATTTCGATAGTTTATAAGATCAAAAAATCACTCAAGTCATTGCGACCTGTTCAAAAATAAGCCACGCCCAGCTTAAGTATTTCAATACCGATCTTGAAGGGTCTCTAAATAATGTGTTAGGCCATCATTTCATTTCCTTTTACAGAGGATAAAAGTCAAAGTCAAAATTATTTATTCAATTTAGGCGTCTACAACGCTCTTATGAAGGTCAATAATGATGAGACTGACAGCAAGTGGGATTTTTTTTTAAATTATTTTGACCTACAATTGGAACTTGCTCTAAAGAAAAGCTGATCTGTTAGGCGTTATTTCCTACCTGAGGGTCAGGCAGGCATTTGCAAAATGTGTATAAAAGCCTGCCTCCACGCAAACATAAAGCCGCTTTTTAATCATTGTTAAAGAACTCTGGCATCACCCTGAATATATATAGAGACTAGAATTCGAATATCCCGTTGAACAGGAGTACCTATCTGGCTATAAAACTCCACGATAGAATGTTTATGTTTCCCTTGCAAACATACACGCCGTGGAAAGTAAGCAAATAAACTTTAACGTTTAAACATCTCTAAGAAACTGCGTGAAGTTCCTGAGAAACCACGTAGTTTCTTAAACATAACAAGTCAGGTTGTAGCTTTATTCTTTTGTTAGTTAAAACTGTTCAACAAAAAGATAAAAGTACGGAAACCTTTTTGAAACGATAAAGCTAGCTTTATACCTAGGTGTTTGTTATTAAAAGCTGTATTTTTCCAATAAGGAAAAATATTATTTCTTCAGTGCACAGTGAAAGAAAAGTACAAGAAAATTTTATAAAACTTCGGTCGACATTTTACGTCAAAGAAATCATACCAAAGCATCTGGTAGAATTTCACAAAGCTAGCGGCTAACGGGTCTTTTAAAAAGCGTTCAATGGCTAATCAATAAACAAAATTACTTATATCTTAATTTGCAATTCCGTTTAACCATCTCCCAAACTTTATTTCGCGTATGTAGTGACGGTAAAATATGTTGCAGTAAACAACTTCTGTTTCCGTTTTCTGATTCTGTTTTGTGGCCTGCCTGACGCCAACAATCAACACCAAGCAACGCATATTTCGTTAGTACACCCACTGCTTTTCTTTCATTGAAGTTGTTAAAATGGCAAAGCACCCGGCTGTGCTCCTGATGTTTAGCAACACTTCGCCGTGACTTGGGCAAGCTGCACATTGGGCGCATTAATTACTGTGGAATTTTACAACATCTAATAGTTTTTTTTTTAATTTAGAAAGGACTTTTTCGCCGAGCAACCACATCGTCCTGTAAGACAAAGTGAGTACCACTACCTTATAATTTAGTCTTAATAATAATATGTCCAATTAGAGCTATGTACTTACATTTTGGCTAAATTAGGTCTTATTTAGACCTAATTCAGCCTAAATGTATGATTAAGTCTTATGAATAATATGTCCAATTAGAGCTATTTACTTACATTTTGTCTAAATTAGGTCTTATTTAGACCTAATTCAGCCTAAATGTATAATTAAGTCTTAATAATAATATGTCCAATTAGAGAAATGTATAAATAAGTTTTAATTATAATATGTCCAATTAGAGCTATGTATAAATAAGTTTTAATAATAATATGTCCAATTAGAGCTATGTACTTACATTTTGGCTGAATTATGTCTTATTTAGACCTAATTCAGCCAAATTATACAATACTTCATTGAACAGTTTTTATATTCTTATGCCGCCAACTGTACAACAAATACCGATTGACTGAAGCAGTAAAGTCGGTTATACACTTTTTAATATATATTTTTAATAATCTTACCCTACACATAACACAAAAAATAATCCAATTAATAAACGCTGTATGAATGTGACCTTTAATTAAATTAACAAACTAAACTTTAAAACGACTGCGACCAAACGTAACTAACTCGAACGATTTAAATAGTTATACACCCAAATTTCAGTTTGGGCTTCAGTTTAAAATAATTAATCATCCCTTTCTAATATTGGGGTAAAGGCGAAACAGCAATATTACGAGGCAAATACCTATTAAACTTTCAAAGTCGCGGACGACGAGTAACAATTTTTAATGTGTCACGCACTCGCCCCTCTGGATAATAAAAGGGCCTAAAGGGACGTTAAAATTAATTCAAAGCTATAGCTGGGATAATTCTATTAGCGGACCGGTGCTGGAATATACGACTTAATAACGAAGCCTGATCGTTATTTACATTTCTAATTTATGTACGCTTTCTTTACTGAATGAAAGATCACTTTTAAGGAAATGAAGAATTTTGAAGCGCTTATTTTATTTTATAGTTCTTAACCGATCAGCTATGATAAGCAACGTCCAACGCGGTCATGACCTGGATGGGTGACCACTAGTGATATTACTACTGAGCGCTTTTGTGTTTCGGAGGGCACGTCAAGCCGTTGGTCCCGGGTGTTATGTCTCAGGATGGCAGCCGTTACAGCATGGTGGTAGGGCGTTTTACGAATGCCTGGCTAGCTAACCTCTCTCGAGTAGAAAATCTGACGCCAAGCACCTAATGGTGATATGAACGGGCGCGTCTTTGTTTTGGAAAGGTCTGTATTTATAAACAGACTTCCGTAACGAAGCAGGCTGTTAATACGGCGAGTTTTTTTGTTTTTGAAGAATTTTAGGTATATGATATCCCTCTGTGGTCAATCTTTTTTTGGTGGTTGTTTTCTTTATTCAATAAGGTGTTTATTTAGAGTAGTGTCATGTGTTTTTAAAGCAATCTATAATGGAATTAAATATTATTTTAAATCCCAGCAATCCAAACCCAGGTTGGCTAATCAAAATGAAAATATTATAAGGAACGTTGTTCATCATATTATATATAAAGTAACTTCAACTCCTTTTTGAGTGCCTTCTTTGGTATTGTCAGAATTCCGGCAATGATAAGTAAACGTATTTTTTACCGACTTCAAAAAAGGATGAGATACTTAATTAGACTGTTTTGTTTGTATGTTACCTCGTAACTCTTTACGGTATGTACAGATTTTCATAATTTTTATTAAATGTTGATGTTTGTCTTGTGGTCCCATTTAAATTAGAATGATATCTGACGAGTAGCATGTTTAGTTATCTCTAATAAATTATTGTTCATTAGATTAAATTTATTATTTGTCAACTTCAATCCAATTCAAAATTCCAAGGAACAAAAGGTTGAGATGCGCGCGATTTTCGATAGTGCGCTCGTAGAGTCAAGACCTCCTGAGGTTGCTACGAGTACGTGTAGAAACAACACGCGGCGAAATTCTTTCGGTTTGGCTACGTAGCGTTTGTGACGTACAAACGTCGCCTTAACAGGAAAATTAGGCAGAATCGTCGCCAGATATATTTTTTATATTTTTTAAGTGTTTTATTAAAATATTAATTTAATGTCTTCTTAAAATATTTTTAAAATATTTGTTGTTATTAAGAAGCTTTATTTGTAAATCTAATTAATTAGCTGTAATTAAAATATATGATTTTAATTAGATCAAAATAATCAACAAGATAATATTTACCAGGAAAAAACTTCTGACAAAAACATTCAGCTACACATATCAACGGAGCTTACATTCATAAATACATTACCATAATAAGAAAATAGAGCCATAAAAAGGCCTCTTGTGTATTATCCAACTAGATGAAGTGGCAGTTTCTTAATAACCGATGTCGATAGAATGCGGGAACGCGGGGCCGAATCTCACCACCTCTGTGATTAGCTGGTTATTCGAAGCGCTAGGGCATCGCGACATGAATAAAACATCGTTTAGGTACAAGTCCCATTACAGCGACCATTTTACGATGACCTTCCCAATCCCCGATGGAGAGAAGGAACGTCTTGTTATAGATAGCAGGTTGGGTATAGAGAGGGAGGTCTAGATATCTTGGGAGTTGATCCGGGCCAGCGACCAAATCAAACAGGCCCTGCCAAACAGACGGTGACGTGGTAAACATCGGCCGCTATTACCGCTAAAGGGATTAATTAGAATGCATTCGGCGTTTGTTTTCTTACGTAATGAGTGGGAAAATGGGTTTAATGCGTTGTGATTTTAGCAACATTTAAGTACTTGCGAGAAAAAATTCTATAGAAGCGGGCCGTTTAAGAAAATATGGGTATTAGTGAATTATAATAAAAGCAATATTATTTATTTATGGTCGACAGGATAGCCTTAGAAGACTTATCAGACCTGATGAAAAGTGTTGATGTGGTCTAAGATAGTCAGCAGGCTTAGAACTGGCTCTCAAGAAGAGCAGGAACACACTGTTAGTTACTTGGTGAGAGATTTTCTAATCGAAGTTTGCTAGATATGTATACATTCGTAAAACGCCTCTGAAATAGCTTAACTACTAAAGGTAGACCTTTAAAGTATTAATATATAAAGGAAAATTTATATTTTTACAGTACAACCTTGTATAAATATATATTAAGCTACTATGGATAAACAAGCAGATTTATGAATTATTAATAAGAACGGCTGCCTTCCTGCCAAAAATAAATAGTTTCACTTGGGAATATGTTAGGATTCTAACGATACCCTATAGTAAACATTAAGATCTGTTCAAACATATAAAAGTAATGGCGGAATAGAGAAGCTTACATATATACATACATACACACATGAACTCTAAAAACAATAGACTCCTTTTCAGCAGTCGTGTAAAAAATAAAAATTTAGTAGCTGTTCTAAGTCTGGAGAAGGTGGCAGTATGCTCACATCATATAATATGGAATAAACACATAACTAACGTAACATACACCACTATAAAGCGACAGTACGGATTAGCTTAGAAAAATCATAACTCATATAGTATTCAATACGATTGTTTCAAATCGTAAAGAATTTCGATATTGGAACCAATCACGTTATCGGAATTTCGGTATCAAAAGCTTTATAAAGGCATTCACAATACGGTGTAATGAATACATTTCTATAACGCTAAAATCGAAGGTAAAAGTTTCCTCATTAAACCTTCAATATTTCGCATTCCAGCATCCTATCGGTGTCGTATTTTGAACGTTAAGTAACCCCGAAGTTTCGCTACCAGCAAGTATAACGCTGGCGCTAATATTTCAGAGCTAAAGCCATACTTGTTTGCAATATTTACAGCACTGATATTCCATACGTTACGCAGAGCTGAAATTTCATACAGTTATGAAAAGCAACAACAATCAACACGCTATTATATTCCCAAGAGCTTTTCATTGTTACTGATAGGTTAGCCTTCACAATCTTCCACGATCATCATTACTTACGAATAAGTACTCGTAAGTGATGATGATCGTGGATTCGATCTCCCGATTAGACAAGATACTAATTCCTGACAAGTCCGTTTTAATTAGAAGCCTGGAGTTTAAGACCGCGGTCTGTAGGTGGCAATAGTTTGGTCGCTATTACGTGGGCCTAAGACGTAGCTGGGGAATTGTGTTCCGAAACCTCTGAAAAAAGAGCTAGGATTTTGGAAGATTACAGGATGCACATGTTTGTCTATGTGAATAAAGTTTAAGCACTCTTTGCTTACTTCTTCTTCACCGATAAACTAAGTTAAGCAACATCCGCTGCGTGATCTTCAGTGGCTTCCGTGCTTCGGAGAGCACGTTAAGGCTTCGTTATCCTAAAATAACAACACGTAAGTCCGTACCTGTTGTTATTTAGGATGGGATCCGTTATAGCATCGATGATATTGTAAGTTTACGCTTGTCCACCTTAGCTATCACTAAAAAATCTGCCAAGCACCTTTTTAGTGTCCAAGTGTTCCGGCAAAAACGGGCGCAGTGCGATTCGTAACACACAAAATCCATCTGTTATATGCAGAGGGTAGCCCGTTTTACATTAAGTGGGCCTGGAGCTTGTCACTGCACAATCAAATAATAAAAAAAACAACTCACGATGTGTTTCGCCAGCTGTCACTGAGAGCCAGTAATTCTAGGTTCGGCTTTGCTGGATTAGGATCTGCGACTACAATTTTTTTCAGATTACTGACAATCAGGTAAGATAATGCTCAAAGACTGGCCAACAAGCTCTACTTTTAAAATAAAATAAAACAGGACACATTTTACTTTTTTTAAACACTCAACACACTTTTTAATTTCCTTCAAAAATTGATATACTTAACGGTGTTTTTTTTTCTAATAAACTAAACGAGAAATATTACACGTATGTGAAAATATTTAGCACCGCCGCAATTTGGGGTTAGTTTACTGATGCAAATTGGAGTTAAATTGAAAAACACAGTACAAGTGGCTTATCCCATTAATCAAATATTCACCTAAAATCTTGATAGTACCTATACACTTCAGGAATATTATTTTCAGGCATACTTCAGGAATATTATATTCATGAACGGTAGGCGTTTTAATATTCATCACTAGTATATTACTTCTAATTACTCAATTTACATAATTACTGTAGGAAATATTAATTTTCCGTTTTACTAAACCTTCAGTATTAATTTTATCCCACTTACGTTTCAATATGAAACATAATAAATACAGTAGCTAAAAATTAAGTATCCTTATGAACCATCACATCCACCCATAATGTAGAAACATAGTAGACAATCTGTTGCCAAGCACCTAACTGTGTGTTCGAGCAGCTGTCCTTGAGAGCCAGTAACTCTAGGTTAGCCTGAACAACATCTTCGACCACATCATCACTTACCATCAGGTGAAATAGAGGTCAAAGTCTAACCTATCAGGCATAAAAAAAACAATGTTCACATTGAACAAATGCCTCCGCGATTAGAGAGACGCTAAGCAAACGTCTTCCGTGTTTTTTTTTTTCTAAATCGCCTCGACACCCACAGGAAGATCTAATCTAGGGGTGCAAATCTAACCCGGCACCATTAAGTACGTTGCTTAATTAGAAACACTGTTGTAGTGTTAGAAACACACCTAATGTAACGAAAATTATGTAAGTAACGTACTGAAAAGCCAGGGTTTTAAGTGCAAAAATGTTTAGCATAATTCAAAACCCTTTTTTAATAATAGCACAGTATGCAACTAAGTTAAAATGAATAACCAATAAATACTAATTATTAATATCTTCAATCCATACTTATTATAGCCAAATTATTCAAAGCTTTGAAATAAGCAGAATACAATGGTATCTTAATATTAGTTATAGAAAAAACATGAACAATGTTTTATTTTTATAGTAATTAAATACGGGACCTAACAAAAGCGAATATCGGGTATGTAGACACGACTGCCCCTCCGGGGGTAAAGGCCTTAATGTGTTTTTTTTAAAACTTACCAAGGGAGAAAAAGATTTATCAATAAAACCTGACTTGAGAATCACATAATATGTTAGTGAAAGTCCATTAAATACGATACAAATTACAACTAAAACATATTTTTTTGCCTCAACGCACAGACGTCAAACAGTTCTAGTCATTGTTAGTTAAGATCAAAGGTCAACTAGTTCAATACAAAGTGACTGAGATTCTGAGCAATGCAATCAAATATCATGTTCATTGTAGCATTCCGTAGCCTGTGCGGTTATGGAAACAAAGTTCGTAGAGCTTCTCGTAGTCGTTGTCCGTACTACTAACTAAGCGTAGAACTTCGTAGCTGGCCCGTAGCCCATTGTGCTACGACGACCGCAAGCCGCGCTGCGACGCGCCACAGGGTAATAAAGTAATATTGGGTATAATTAAATAACGTTTTTCTTTGGAAATTGATAGAGACGCAGATTTATAGAGAAATATACTATGAATAGCAGATTTAAATCATACACTAATATTATAAAAGCGAAACTTGTGTTGTTACTGTTTCACGCAAAAAAAATGCTAAACAAATTTTGATGTAAATATACATTGTTTAGGTCCTGGATTAACATAGAATACTTTTAGTCGACATGAATTTTCATAATTGATTACGTGCGTTAAATCGCGCGACGCGGCTAGTATGCGTATTTTTGTAATATTTTGAGTAAGCTTATATTCAGTTCAATCTTAAATATAGAATACGGATAAGGACATCGTTAAATTTGATCAAAGAAATTAGTGAAAAGAAAGGTTTGTAATTAGTAATTGTTCTTGAGTTGACTTTGCAGAATGCACCGACCCCGCAGCGGGGCTCAAAGGTAGGAAGAAGAGGTTTTGATTATAACATTTTATTTTATTTATTATAACGATGATAAAATTAGCAACCGAGTAATCCAACTGACTGTGTAAAGCACAGTTACACTGTGGCAGTGCCACGTGCTCCGGCATAATAAACCGTGTAAATAATTCCTATTGTTTTAACGAACTAAGGCAGCCACTTGTTCCATGTTTGCCTTTGATTAACAATTATGTTTGTAAAGTTAACACAGTTAATGCTTTTATGTGGTTATAATTATGATTAGTGAACGCGGCTGTTTTAAAATTATATTATTATGTAATCCAGGCTTTTTTCTTACAATTATTTCAATAATTGTTCACCTAAAAAGCAAGAACAAACGGTAATAAATACCGGCTTCCGCGGTCAATTTCATACTGCAAAAATGTTGTATCTACCGTTTGGTACTTTTTTGTAGTGTTATTGGACTATAAATATCTCCTAAATCACTTCATTCAAAATTATTTAAAAACAGTGTCCCAGGCAAAAGTTTTGATAAATGGTCGACCGCGATCACATCTTCGACTGCAGTTATTTTTATCAAAATTTTCTCAATGTAGTTGAAAATAAAGCAGATTGCACCACTCACTTCTCTCATAGTGAATTCTTGTTCCACTCGGGCTCGGACTTGTCAAAACCAACACTGGGTGCACCAAAAATACATTTCCTTATGAGGTAACAGTCATCTACACATAGTACCGATACAACCGATTTAAAAAATTATTCACCATTAGAATCCTATAGTATAGGATTCTAATGGTGAATAATTTTTTATTAATCCCTGATGGACATAGCATATAAAAAGTTATTTTTTTATCTTGTAATTTTGTTTGATTTGTTTGAAATCATTGTAAATTTTAGATTAACGCCTGCTAAGAGAGAATACTACAGCAGATATACTAGCCCTTAATTACTTTTGTAACCCTCTGGTATGTGATGATGTGGTCGAAGATGTCGTTCAGGCTTACCTAAAATTACTGGCTCTTAAAGGCAGCTGCCGGAACATACCATTAGGTGCTTGGCGTCAAATTTTCTACTTGACAAAGGTGCTATAATGACCGCCATCCTAAGACAACAACCGGCACCGATGGGTTCACGTGCCCTCCGAAGCACGGAAGTACTCAGTAGTAATGTCACTAGCGGGCACCCATCCATGTCATGACCGCAGCGGACATTGTTTGACTTAGTTGATCGATTAAGAACGGCTCAATAAGTTAAGCTACGAGCGCTTCAAAATTCTAAGTACGTACATATGACTGGTTCTTTGGCGATACTTATATCTAATACCAATAATAACATCGTCTGCACTACATTTTCCGTACTCTTATATGTACCAACTGTAATTTATTTAATCATTTCATAATTCTAATATTTTATATTTTGCTGCTAAGAGAATAACTTAACACAATTACGACGAAAAGAAAAGAAGTGAATTTTAGGTCCATGGTTCGAATCCCGCCGCGGGCTTGAGCTTCACCGCATGTTGGAAGGCCATTTTGCGAATGCCCGCTTGGCTAGAGACCACCCTCAAGTAGATAATCTGTCGCCAAGCACCTAACGGTGTGTTCCGGCAGCAATCCTTGAGAGCCAGTGAAATATCGTTAGTTGTGACGAAATGCATCTGTTACAGGCAGAGGTAAGTCAGCTTAACAACAGGTGGGCCTCGAGATTTTTCTGTCACAATAACATTAAATAAAATTAACCAGTGTCACGGGACGAATGTACAGAGGTTCAAAACCGTGGTTCAAATTTTTGCTATAGTTGTAAATATGTAAATTGAAGTTAGTTATAATGAACATAATGGCGGAGGCACAAGATTAAACGATTTAGAAGGAAGCGTACCCGAAGCCTACCATATTGCGAACAAAAGCTATCATGTAGAAGTAATCTATTCTCTCCGTTTTGTTATCCAATCGCGTACCGTATGTATCAGGGTTTTTAATATTCTCCAACAAACCTCCCGAGATTGTGAATTAATCGAGCGCACAGTATTACAGTCAAGTTTCGATCTTGTACAAGTATATTTCAAGGAATATCAAGAACTTTGCACAAATAGGAAATTTTTGCGATGTACTTCGAATTAAACAAAGGTCCAAAATATTTTATGTCCTTATCGAAACAAATTTGTTATTATTTAAATATTGCACAGTTTGTAATCATCTATAGACTCTTCAAACTAAACTTAAGATCTATGTATATACCAATTATGGCTTTAGCCTTAGGATGCTATCACTGTCACATTTAGAACCGCAGTTAAAGTTGCCTCTCCGCCAACAAATGTTACAACAACGTTTTCTGTAAAGCTGGAAACTGTTAACACTAGATGGAATCACAAAGTTGGCAATTTTTAAATTTACAACACATATTGTTGACACAGGTTGCCAATTTTGATTTGGTGGAGACGCAGCTTTTAAATAAGATATATATTTTATGATATGACCATGGGGTATACCTGAACATTGGTTTCAGTTTGACAAACCCTACCGTCCTAGACTATGATATACATATCCTATGCGTTACATGTAGAATGTGAAGCGTAGGGGAAAGTGGACCGAGTTCGATGTAAAACCACTGGCAAGTCAAGAGCTCCAACACAATAGCTTCTCTCGAGCGATCCGCTCTTCACCTGTACCAGGTAGAGAGATCCGCTCGTGAGTACGAATCGACGCATTGTATCAACACGTGATGAGAATATACCGATACACAATATAGTGTAGAAAGATCTACAAACAAGTGTACTCATAAACAACGGTAAAAGAACATTTTGTATAAATCTTTAAGGTCGTAGAATTTATCTTATAATAAAAATATTACTTTATACATTATCATGTTCAAATCTTTCTTGACTTGAACACCGTACGCGTACGTACTCGTATATATCTGTATAGTAAGATAAAACATGTATGTCAATAGCTCTTGGTATACGAGGATCGTGTTCGATGTGAAGCCACTTGCATGCAGACGAGGGCTTCCGCAGAACACAATAGCTTCTCTCAACCGATCCGCTTTTCACCGCTATCTATCCGTGGATACGAGCTGATACGTCATAATGTTGATCGATGTATTGATGAGAATCAATGATAAGAACCGAAATAAACATAAGCTTCAGCGTAATACAGATAAAAGCGCTTTTGAGCTTACGTTGTAACTCATTAGTAGCTTCTATGCACAAAGGGGATAAAACAGTGTCTAATGTCACCGGCGTAATTTAGAATACCGAGGGTTTTATTTATATAGTCAAAAGGCTTGTAGTTTATCCTTTCTCTAATGAAATATGTGATGATGTGCTTGAAGATGGTTCACAAGTTTAACATAGTCAGCTCCATTTCATCCACTCTGCTCCCCCGAGGCCAATGGTACCCATTAAGGGTTTTCTCTGTGTGCATAAAAACAGGATGGGGACACTGACTCACTCCGAGGTATGCATGAGCTGATTGGAGCAGCCACTATATACTCTGGACTTTGCTTCTAACTCCATGACGGAGCGGCAAAGGTGGGACTGCAGGGGACGAGGAATGACAGTCAGCACATACCGACTACGAATAAAACCGTGAGGTGTGAGCTGAGTCTGTAGAGGCACTTGCTGCTGTGGGAGTAGCTGGTGCCAAGTCTTACATATCCCGGTCACCTCCCTCGGGGTGGAAAACTAAAAAGGATTGAAACTGGCTCTCAATAACAGATGTCGGAACAACACATTTAGTGGTCCTTCTTGCGTTTTTTTATGTTATTGTGACGGAACAAGCTCGAGGCCCATCTGATGTTAAGCGCCTATAACAGATGTATTTCATCACAAGTCGCGAATTCCACTGCGCACGTCACCTTGAGACGTAGTTGTTAAGTCTCATGTGCCAATAATTTCACTGGCTCTCAAGGACTGCTGCCGGAACACACCATTAGGTGCTTGGCGACAGATTTTCTACTTGAGGGTGGTCGCTCGCCAGGCGGGCATTCGCAAAATGCCCCCCACCATGCGGTGAAGCTCAAGCCCGCGGCGGTATTCTAACCATCGACCTGCTGCGCGGCAGTCCATAGTCAACGCCACTGAGCCATCACTGCTTCAAAAAAGAATACTAAAAGAATGAAGGCGGTTGATTCGTTTTCAGCTGGCACCGAGTGTTTTTTCGGAAGAGCAGTGTCATGGTAGTGCCCATCACATATAACGTATAATTTTCGAGTGGCAATAGTGGCCTAAACACTAATATTGCTACTACAAGAATTCTACAGGAGTTCGATAAATTACCCAGAAATGTAAGTGATATATTATAACATACCGTAACGTGTAAAACACTAAATACTTCTACATAGTTGAAAATTAACAAAATAGAATCTGATTTCGACATCATGAAATAAACATCCAAGTTATTTACTGGTACTGAACGTTTGAATTAAAGACCCCCGGGGGTTAGTACAAATTCTGATTTGCGATCAAACTTGTTTTAAACTTTCAAAATGTCATTTACAAAAAGCTTTCGACGAAATGGCTCCAACTTATCTTAATTTATTTTCTGATTTATCTTTGCGTTGATCTGGATTGATTTAATCAAATATTTTTATTTACATTCCCTTTACAGAAAAGTTTGCGAGCTTTAATGCAACTGGACTTAAAAGTTTTGTATCGGTTTTTTCGATAAAATATTAAGTTCGTTTTCGTTAGAAGCTTTTAGGACCTGGCATAGTACACGGCTTAGGTTGAAAAACTTTTCATTCAAACAACTATAATTGCTGTAACTAAAGTGCTTAGGTTAAAGTACGAAAGAATTTTGTGAGGTTGAAATTATATTGGCTTTTTTATGAGTTATGTCTAGACTGCCGACCGATGGGAATTAGGCTGTCGAAAAAAATACGATGTTCATTACAAGTTCCAATCCTAAGTCCTAAGTGACTGAAAGCACCTATAAAATCCTGATAGCCGTGACCTTTCAGAAGCGAACGAGGTCACATGGTGGACTTTTTCGTGGAAATTTACAATGTACGCCATCCGTGTTGGAGATCTTGCACTTCTCGTGATCGCGGCGGCGCCGGGCCGCTCTGGGCTACTGATTTAGTATGGTGCCCGACTTAAGGCTAGGTCTTCGTAGCTCTTTTTTTATGCCTTATAGGTGACTTTTGACCACTATCTCACCATATGATAAGTGATGATGTGGTCGATGATGTTGTTCAGGCTAACCTAGAACAACTGGCTCTCAAGGACAGCTGCCGGAATACACCGTTAGGTGCTTGGCGACAGATTTTCTACTTGAGGGTGGTAGCTAGCCAGGCGGGCATTCGCAAAATGTCCTACCACCATGCTATAACGACTGCCATCCTAAGAAAACAACCGGGACCGAGGGCTTAACGTGCCCTCCGAAGCACGGAAGCGCTCAGTAGTAATGTCACCAGCGGTCACCCATCCAAGTCATAACCGCGGCGGACGTTGCTTAACTTTCCTGATCGGTTCATAACGGTTAAGCAAACTTCGCTACGAGCGCTTCAAGCATTTCCTATAGAAAAGCATTTAAAATAAGTACCAAGTATTCACTCATTGAATTGTAGTATGCATGTCCTTAAATATAAAATGTATGCTTGTAGTTTGCGAGTTATTTTGTTATATTATTTATTTTATCTCTAAATGTGAAAAGAAGAATTCCCACGCAAATTAATTTTTCCATATAATCTAGATTTTTTCTCGGAAAACTGACAAATTAAAAGTATAGACGCTCAATGATAAGCGTGCAAAATTTAAACTGAGACACTGACAGACAACTGAGAGTTTGAGCACTTGGTATTTAAAATGTGACGATACTGTACGATGTTTGTATGAATAGCCCTACGAACACACTAGCCTTAACGCTATCAACGTACAAGATGAAGTGGCAGCAGGGTCGTGACGCGACTGCATTAATCCTTATGCTTTCTTTTTAATACAAACTAATGAATAATTTAAAAATTTGTTATGAGTTCAATGTATCGGTGTAGACTGTGTTGGTGATCTTTTAAATAAATAAATGATACGGTTGTTTTTATAAAAAAAATGATCTTATCAAAAATATGTTATTACCGACACTTTTTAGGTATAAGTTATTCAAATCTATTTGTAAGAATATTTATAGTCTAGTTCAGTATGCGTAAATGCTTATCAAAATAAGTATTCTCACACATTCCGTACAAAGTGATAAAACAGACTACAATAACTATCCGACTACATTAAATCACAATAGAAGGAGTTACAAAAAGAAGAATTGATCATACGAAGCGATCCATCAATAAATAGTCAACGCGGAGGAATTTCCGATTTAGCGGGCGTTAAATCCGCATACCATAGTGAATAAATTTCTAATGGATATTGCTGGGCCCATATTAAATAAGTCTTTCCAATTTTTCAATTCAAATCCCGATACTATAAAAAACAAATACAAAACTGAGTCAATAAGAACCGGCGGCGCAAACACTTGCGCTAAGGCAAACACACATACGGAAATACGACGTACGCTACGATGGATATTGCCTGCATTATTTGCGTTCATGTTTGGATTTTTAAAGCTGCAGTCGGTAAATAGTTAGCTGATGGAAGCAGCGACGAATTAGGGCGATATTGATACTACACAGCCATAGATAAATAATACCTTTGCATTCGTTTGTTATAAGCTTTGTTAATGTGTCTTATTAAAGTATCAAAATATAATTAACTATTTATGTTCCATCATGTTTTCAACCGAACTTCGAAGTAACCCGACATGGAGCCTGGTCACATAGGTAATTATTCTTTCTAAAGTTGTAGGTACACGATATCTTTTTCTTTTTCATTGCTGATAGGTAAGCCTTTGACCATAATCTCACCTGATGGTAATGATGACGTGGTCGTAGGTGTTAACAGGCTTAACCTAGATTTACTAGCTCTCAAGGAGGGTGTGTTCCGGCATACAGATGCTTGGCGACAGATTTTCTACTTGAGGGTGGTCGTTAGCCAGGCGGGCATTCCGAAAAAGGCCCTACCACCATGCAAAACACAGAATCATATACATTGATTACTGACCAGGTACCTAAGTTCTCTCTCTCTGTTCAAATGCCAATTAAAGTTTTTATATATATACATCCCTTATATTATGACGAGACTTTATTAGCATTATAACTTACTCCGAGAAGTCTGCATAGATTATGCTCATAAAAAAATATCATTACGCTTTCGCATCCACAAAGGGATAGGAAGAGGTTTTTAGTAAATTTGATATAGGTTCACGTTTGACCGCTCTCTTGATGTAATATGAAACAGGAAACAAAGAATCAGCCAATGGACTCTATTTACAAAATTACAATGACATCCGTCTAGGGATCGGGTCATGCTCTGTGATTCTCAGTTTGCGTAAAAGTGACTCAAAGTTAAAATTTATGATTTCGTTGAGGTGAAATTCACCAATCTACCGAATACGAGGTTAATTTTAACATCAGTGACCAACAAAATGTGATAGGCCTCAGCACCTGTCAATTGAGGCGAGACTACGGAAGGTTAATCGCTACTAATCGTAGGCTGCCCGTGAAACACCCAGTTCCAAGTTATTATAATTCTTTTTATCATTAGTTAGCTTGGTCTAAATTCTGAATTTACAAAGTCTTCTAATGTTTTATTTAGCTACCATTTCTTCGCCCCGGCATCAAGCTGTAGGTATAATATATACGATTTAATCAAATTGAAAGCTTTCTCTTTTTTTCACACACAAACATTCTAAATTTGAAAAGAAACGCGTACAAATTGGCCCCCAACAAGAATTCCACCCGGCACGTCAACTTAGACGAGGAGCTAGGGTCATTTTTTAAAGGGCCACCCCGTAATGTACAACGTTGACGTGATCTCTCAGTAAATTGGCGCGATTTAAGCGTAATGCCCGGATTTCGGCGTAATTTGTCTCGAGCCGGTTCGATATAAAGCGTGTCGTCTGACAAAATACCTGCCAACTCGAATTACGTTTTATGTTGACAAAATTCGGGCTAAACGAAATTGGTAAATGTGGCGTTTCAAACATTGAAGATATTGGGTCGTATTTGACTCAATTCTAAACCGAACTCGAGGGATGTGGTATGAGAGGAACAGTTGGGAATTTAATCCACAAAGGGAAGGTAGCTCAAATTCTGTAAGGCTTCCATAGTTCTACAAATTGAACCTTTAACCCTATTCTGAAATCTGAGATTTGACCTCTCACCGAAGCACAACGAAGTCAGCCGAGCTTAAATTACACATAACCAATTAAATTTACTCAATTCCATTCCACAAGACGTTTGAGATCCGTGGTCTGCCTATACAATACATTTATAAGATGTTAGGGTAGCGCTAGTTTTAAGACGAAGTGAAAAACGGAGTTAATCTGTTAGGTCATTTATCACATGATTGTTACATAATAATTGGAAATCAAATTTTGAAGCGCTCGTAGCGAAGTTTGCTTAGCCATTCTGAACCGATCAGCAAAGTTAAGCAACGTCCGCCACGGTCATGAGCTGGATGGGTGACATTACTACTGAGCGCTTCCGTGCTTCGGAGGACACGTTAAGCCGTCGGCCCCGGTTGTTGTCTTAGGATGGCGGTCGTTATAGCATGGTGGTAGGGCATTTTGCGAATAGCTAGCCAGGCCGGCGCCTGGCTAGCTACCACCCTCAAGTAGAAAATCTGCCGCCAAGCACCTAACGGTGTGTTCCGGCAGCTGTCCTTGAGAGCCAGTAATTCTAGGTTAGCCTGAACAACATCTCCGACCACATCATCACTTACCATCAGGTGAGATAGTGGTCAAAGGCTAACCTATCCAGCATAAAAAAAAAACCTCTAGAATATTATATATTTTATTCGCACCAGTATGGTACACTCTTTCTAAAAACTTTTTGGGATTCACTTCACTTAAAGAGCAGATAAATAAAATTACCTTTTAAGAACCCAAAGCATTAATTAGGGAACGGGTGCCTAAGTTTAAAGCTACAAAGATCTTTCAACTCGAAATATATTCTCTTTTTCACCTTACACGTTTCTAATTGTAGTAAATTTTCTCTCACAGTAATAAAATTAAAGACTTAAACAAGGGTTAAATAATAGCGAACGAAGTAGAATTGCCGAATAATAATCACCCCGAGGTACTCGTATGCACACGGCGAAGCGTAACCGCAGGGAAAATACAATGTATATTCAGGAGAATACAAATATTTCAAGTTAATATTAAATTGTATACATTATTTATTATGGAAAGTAAAAAGTACCGATTGCGCAAAACCGTAAAGTACCTATTTAACAGTTACTATAACAATAACTAATGTTTTAAGAAAATGTCAATTTCCTGCTTAACTGACGTGACGTGTGAAAAACTCCATTTGGCCTAGCCGGAATCAGTTATAACGCGTTTCGCTTCTACACGGGCTCTTGGCTCTTCGGGCTCGCGATCGAGAATACCTATAAATATTGATTATGGATTTATTAACGATCTTTTAATTAAGTATCTTACAATTATCCATTATATTAAATGCGAGCTGTAATGCGAGTGCCACGCGACACCCCTGCAAAGCCTTTATTTCAGTCTTTGAGAATTCTCACTGTCCCGTCTTTAACCCTTTAACGGTCATAGGGGATATTTATACCACCATATATGTCTATCGATTGTTCTAAAATAAATGTAGCAAACCTTTTTTTTCGTGTGCTGGCAACAAAGAGAAGAACTAAGCAACGTAATTAAAAAAAAAATACTTGAATTTTCTTTCGAAATGTGTCATGGTGGAACCAGTTGCTGTGAAAATGAGTGATTTTTCATCATTGAAACAATTTTAAATAAATCTTTGGATTTCAGTGTAAAACAAGGTAATATTTTATTATTATTACATTTGTTTATGATCTACGAAGGCAAATACGACTATTTTTCCTAAAATTAGTTGAAATTTTTACCACTGTATTTATTTATTATGGTGGGAATAATACTCCCTATGCCCGTTACAGTATTCAATTTTACTTTCTGATTCTCAGGTTTTTATAGAAGATATCACGAAATTTATTGCAAGATTCGGACTTTGAAGTAGTTTTGGAGGAATTTTTGGGCATTCCTGATGATGGCACCTCCGAAGACAATTTGGAATCCAGCGGCACAAGAAAGTAGCACTGAAGATGAGAATGGAGGAATCGTCTGATGATGAGGATGATGACTGGAAAAAGAGAATGGACAGATAAGCCAAATGGAGGACAAAAGATGACAGCTTCCGGTATTTACAAGAGTATGAAACCATCTGGAGAGTCTAGTCATCCGAAATATATCAATAGTGTTACCCATGAAGTGCACTACCTGAATTTTGGAGTCCACATGCCAGTTGCCTCTACATGCAAACGCTGTGAACTTTGCACTACGAAGACATTTCGCAATAATCGCACCAAAATTATGCGTGAGAAGTGCAAAGTACTACTTTGTGTAACTCCGTGTTTTACTAATTTTCATGCCCTATAAGGCATAGGGAGAATATTTACCACCATATTTTCCAAATTTTCTCAAAAGTTACTGATTATTTGGAGCCATATTGTAAATATAAGCAATAAAAATATGCCAAAACTGTAGACATTTATTATTTTCACCTGCCAGATCCTTATGCCCGTTAAAGGGTTAATAATTCTTCAGGCTGCGCTCTATGCGAGAAGTCACCCAGAAGAATATTCTTACCTAGGTAGTGGGCACAACACACGTAACTCGCAACAGATGCGGCCGGTCTCGCACAGCCTCGCCAACACGTCTAAGCTGGTGCATGTAATGGCACCGGCAGTATACAACCGGTTGCCGGAGGATGTTCGTAATACTCCCTCATTCGAACTTTTTAAGCACAAAATGAAAAACTGGCTCATTGAGAAATCGTACTATGACTATAATGAGCTCTTTATTTGACTGTACATAAAGATGAAAAATTATTTATATATCTTTTTTGTGACATATTTAATTAATTGATTTTTCACCATCTAAATGTATGATTGAAATGTATTATATATATATATATATATATATATTTTTATGACATTCTTAACAATAACCGAATTTGACATAATTTATATAGACAATTTAATTCAATTATATTAACCATATTATGCCTAATTATTGTATCAATTATTAAACAATTAGATATGTACATACTTAGTTGACTACTTTATCTATCAATTATAATATACTGTTTTGACATGTAACTATATCGTTATGAAATAAATGAATATGAATATGAATAAGGTAAGTAGTTATAAGATCGACTTGGTAAAAAAAACATCCTTTCTTAGGTCTTATCATACCGATCGAATGATTTCATCATAAGGATTATTTTTTGCTAAATAACATAGTGTCAGAAAAAAAGGAAGACCATGAATTTTAACATTTGATGTGAAACTTTTGTTCAGAAATATGAAAAGTCGACGTAATCTTTATGAAACCAACGTGAGGGCTGGCGCTGCGGCTACTTCGGCGGAGCAACTCAAGCGGCGCAAGTATGCTAACCTCGGTATCAGTACTAATATTATAAATATGCGAAAGTAACTCTGTCTGTCTGTCTGTTATGCTTTCACGCCAAAACTACTGGACCGATTTGAATGAAATTTGGTATGGAAATAGTTTGAGACCCGGGAAAAAACATAGGATAGTTTTTATCCAACTGCGAAAAAAGAGGTTAATGTTTTTGCGCGATAACCGACATACGCGCGGGCGGAGCCGCGCCCGGAAAGCTAGTGGGTTATATATTTGAGCTGTTTGGTGTAGAGACGTTGGGACCGAGAGCACATCGTATTTTCCAAAACTTATCTGAGCACTTGGTCGATGCAACGCGTGATCAAAATGCTGGCACATATTTGGCTCAACGAATAAGCATTGCAATTCAACTGGGCAATGCTGCCAGCATGCTGGGCACGCTGCCAACTGGTAGTGGGCTGGAGCATTTGGACTGCCTGTGAGTCTGCTATGACTTATAGGTTGTCCAAGTGCTATTATTGTAGTATCTGTAGTGTTGTATATAGTTCGTATTATTTTGTTAAATAAAGGTATACAGCCGTAAAACAATGTCTTCTATTGTATCAAATATATTATCATCAAATAATGTCTTCTTTCACTTAAATTTTCCATCTACAATATTCAAGGTACTTACCCTCTATGTGGCGTCGCCGTGGGACGTTTTGTATATATAAAAAATATATTAATTTAAATTTAGTAAATCAATCAACGAAGCCCAGACGGTCCACCTGTTATTTAGAACTATAACCGACAGTCTACTTCCAATGATATGAATAATATAATATAGATCTAATATTTAGTACATATTCAATAAAAATCTAATTATAACAAAAAAGTTACGACATAAATAATATTAAGAGCAATTTATTGAAATAACGAGATAAGAGGCCACTAAATTATTAAAAATAATTTCAATTATTAAAAATAATTTAGACTACAAATTGGAGTAAATTTTATAATACAATGAATTACCGATCCCAGTGTCGGATAAATGTGGTATAAAAGTGAGAGAAGCTGACATCTGTTGTCACCAGATCAATATAATACAGAACAAAAACGTACAAGTCCAAGAAATGAAAGCCATACATACCAAATCTCCAGACCACATCAATTTGTGATTATGTTTGACGCATCAGTTACCAGATCCGTTCGGTTCCATCTCGGATCTTAATTCAACTCGTGCTCGGATGGTCCGAAGTCTTGTTCAAAGGCAATGTGCTTAATACAATATAAGATATGGTCAGAATCCTAGCTTTCGGTTGCATCTTTTAAAATGACTGTTATCGGCAGAGGCCGATAATAACAGATTCATTTCATCACAAGTAACGAATTGCACTGCGCATTTTTGTCCTGAGTTATGGCATGTGTCAAATACCTTGAACAAACTGTTACTATCACATTTGACAATTGAAATGTTTTCATTTTTTCACATCACCAGGAGTTAAAAGTGGGATTCACATAACAACAATCAAATCGTTCTAATAGTAAAGAATATTATAAATTTATTGGATGCTTTCGTACTTACTATTACATACTACTCTTCGGTTATACCAAACTTAAACTTGGGGCGGGGTTGGCATAGCGGATTTTTATATTGACTTTACTTTTCGCTTATTATGCGTTTATTCGTTATTTTTGGACCTCTTCCGCCTTTACACGATGGATAAAAGTTTATACCAAATTCATTAGTATATTTTGAAGCCCTGGATACAATATAATTTTTTTTTATTATATTACATTAAAACTTCTTATAATTTCCATCTATGCTTGAGCACATTATGCCAAAGACATATATTACTGTCACTGTATTTTCCCAATACGGTAATATAAGTACACGTCAACATTAACTATAGAGATATTTTCTAAATGTACATAACATATACTACTGACTCCATCACTATCTCGTGATACTGTGTGCCACTAGAGCGTCTAATTCAAATTGAACAGTAGCTATAGGTAAGGACCACCTGGTCGGGATGTCTCGACGATCGCTTTGCTAATGTACGGCGGCTTTGATCTTATTACATGCTCGATAGTGATCGTCTCTAAAAGGGACTCGAGTAGACGTTTCGTCGAAAATGTTCTTGTATTATGATGCTGGTTCATCACAAGATTTCCGTCTGAAGTACAGAAACCACCAATAGGAAATCTGTTTCTATTGATCTATCTCATGGATAATCAATTCATCCGCAGTTTTATCGTCTAACTGTAATTGTAATGGATAGATTATTTGTTTTGACATTGGAACTTTTTCATTGCAATGTACTTAAAACATGCATCTAAAAACAATAATTTAATTTTTGTACCACCTACGTTTTTCTGATTGCCTAGTACATACATATATGAGATCAAATTACACCTAGTTCTAATTACAAAGTTTGCAACCAGATTATGTACATTATCTTAAAAATGCTCCTCATAAAACAATCTTATATCTTGACTATACACATTGTTCGAATGAAAAATACTTTCGGGCCACAGTAACACAATGTTTTCCAAGTACAATATCTCAACGAAAATTCGAGCCATACATTTCTGGGCCACATAAACTATTACTATTATCACAACATTAACTATTTACTTGAATTATTTCGTTCTCCAACCCGTTAACACCAAGATTACTACACAACGCCTCCACAGACAATACTCACTCTGGATTTCATAAAATTAATCTCTATTGCTATTGTAATTAGATATTAAGAACTACCCTTTTATAGTATTCTAAAATAATACTATCTTTCAATACTGAAAATTATAGAACGAGTAACAGAAACCGTCCATATCGTTCAAAAGTAACTTAGCGTAGAAGTAAATTGTTGTTGAAGTATACCCGTTAGTCGGCGTATCGGCGCGCCTCGTGTAATGTATGCAAAACGAGCTAATAAAACGCGAGTCGGTCGAGCCGGCAGCAGCGCACTAAATTCGAGAACAGTTGACATTTATCCAAAGTTACATCCGTTACAATAACAGTAGCAGTTACGATATCCGAGCGCGCTCCGCCGTCCATTTGTTCTAGTTCCGGAGGCATTCGCCGAAGCCAGCCAGCTCTCTAATGTAATGGGTAACTTTACACAAACAGGCTTCAGGCTCTGCTCGCGGATTAGTAGCGAATCGCGTAGTACTCGCGCGTCGTAACATAATTAAAATTCACAACGCATCCAACCCGCCTGTATCCTAATACAAGTTCAAAAATATCTCACAGTTTAAGCTGTGTCCGCGACGTTTAATCAAGTTTACCTGCATGAGGGTAGTGGCAGCGTTTGCATCAAATAACTATACCATACCGCATACATATAGATCTACACTACCGCAGTTTATTAGCTATTCCTTCTTATGTATTTGATTATCCGCTCGGAGATTGAAGATTTACAAGCAATAAGCTGGATTATTCATAGCTTATACCTGTCATAGATAGCTTTTTGATGTAGATACCGCATTTTAACATTAATAATAAATATTGTAGACTTAACATACGACGAGTAATATCCTACCTCGCAACATAAATCAAATCAATCAATCAAATGCGTAAACGGGAGATTTATACCGGTCAATCGATACTTCCGAAAACAGGGGTCTGTCAGCGTGTCAGCATATAAATCGCGGAGCGTATCGATTTAAGCGCCATAAAAATATTGCGCTATAAAAGTGTAAGCGCTCGTGTCAGGTAAAAGATTGATAGCTCAATTCAAAGTCACACTCTCAACTCGTACGGCCTTTTATGTCGCCAGGGACGGAGTTTTATATGTGTCTAAGTAACGCTTGTCGCTGCCCGGAGGAAATGAGAAAGTTATCGGTATCTAAATCCTCGCCCGGGGGACCGTTGAATGTTCTCTTAATAGATATAAAATCCGAGGGCTCTGTATAATTCAATTTTGGTCGGTAAATGGGTGCATGGGCTACCGATGGTACAATTTATGTGTGACCACGGTGTATGTCGCGACATGCAAGCTGACAGACGGTCCTGTCACGTCGTCACGGCCTCATGTCACTGTCGTGTCGCCTGCTCTGCCGTGCCCAACAATTTCAGCAAATGTGTACCGTATATAAACTTTAGGAACACGTAAATCATTACCAGGTTCGGGCGTGTTGTAGACGCAACACGCCCGAACCTAAATTTGATAAACTCGTGTCAGCGAAATGGCTTCTGCTACATTATTACGCTCAGTGGCCAGCCACGTATTCATTTCAAAAATATGTACACTTAATATTCTCGATATTGGATACGCCTTATGGATTTTCTCAGGTTTCACATCGAAATAGTGGGTTTATATTTAGAATTATTATCCTTAAGGATCAGAGTGAGAGTTTACAAAGATTCGAATGAATTTGTGAGACCTATACGTATATAAACCGTGTTCTTATGTAGAGTGTCAATAAGGCCGTTTACAACTTAAATTATACTCGTAGTTGTGGTGGAATGGCCATAGGTCATATCCTTAACGTTAATGCTCTATCTCCAGCAATAAATTATACGGAATACGGCGTGACCGCTTCCATTTGTCGTAATATCGCCGGTTACGATACGTATATAATGTTCTGCTACGAAATATGAGTATTCAGAATAGAACGTAGTACTACGTCCAGTGTTTGGCAGATCTCATGCATAATAATGAGAACAAATCTAATATGTTATTTAAGATTAGAGATGTTTTACTATTCTATCACAGAGTATAAAACAGAAATTTCGATATTATAGTTAAACATTCTACATGTCGAACAAATCCTCACTTACATCAAGGGTGCCGGAGTTTTTTTACTAATAAAAAGTTTATTGACTGTACGGGATGGTTTTAAGCCAAACAAAGATAGATTGAGAACATATTTTTGGAGTAAATACCAAATACAATGTGATGTTATTAAGTGATAATTTTCACGAACTGTTTTGTAGGCATTAAATAATTAGATTACCGTATAGGTAAATTGTGGAGGAATATCAATTGTTTATATAATCACAGCCATTTTATGTTTTTTTTTTGCTATCGTGATGGAAGTGGCACGATGCCCATCATGTGTTACATTTAAACCTCAGGCTTTAACAGATGCAGTTGCATGCTCACAAGTGACGAAAAGCACTGCGCCATCACGCTAAGACATAAAGTTGTAAGTCTCGTGTGCGTGTAATTTCACCGGCACCCATACCCTTCAGACCAGAACACAGTAATGTGAACATGCATGGCGGTAGAAATAGTTTTGTCAATACATGAATAAGTTTTATAGAAATTCTGCATGATAGTTGGCGTCTTTTTTTGCTTAGATCCGGGAGAAGTATGTGTCTGGTAAATAATATCAATACATATGTAGATATCATTAAAAAATAACTGGTGTACACTTCCACTACTCCCTGCTATGGCTTCCCTTTATGACTGCCAGGTCTTTCAGAGCAACACAAGCTTCAATGATATTTATATATAACTAGCTTTCCGTGCGCGGCTCCGCCCGCGCGTATGTCGGTTATCGCGAGAAAACATTAACCTCTTTTTGCGCAATCGGATAAAACTATCCTATGTTTTTTCCCGGGTCTCAAACTATCTCCATACCAAATTTCATTCAAATCGGTCCAGTAGTTTTGGCGTGAAAGCGTAACAGACAGACAGACAGACAGACAGACAGACAGACAGAGTTACTTTCGCATTTATAATATTAGTACTGATTAAACCAATAAATGTTGTCAGAAACTATAATAATCGATTATTACGGTTGACTTTATACAAACTAAAGTTTCCACTGAGATAAGGTTGTAGAGTCGAGTATAAATTTGAATTTGCATAGAGACTCTATTGAATATCAAATACAAATGGTAACGGCGGCACAACAATGAATCAACCGAGTGTGCTGCATTCATGGATATGCTTTTGGTAGAAATTTGTTTCATGTAGCTATATGTATCTGACATTTTCTATTGTTTGTTATACTTTATGCAAAAACACCCCTTCCCTTTAAAGTAAAATTGATCGGTTAATTTTCAGTTTTAATATTTTCACTGGACCAAAATACCTCAGTGCCTCATAGACGAAAGTCTTCATACACTGTGTGTCACCAGTGACGACAGAACCAGAAACGTGGCCTCTAACAGTGGGCTTTATATTATGTCAGCTCAAAATCGCACAACGAGCTATAGAGAGGGTTATATGTGTTTCTCTACGAGATCAAATCAAGAATGTGGAGATCCGAAAACAAACGAAAGTCAAAGACTAAGCCCGGCAGATTAGCGAGCAGAGGTGTCAGTGGGCAGGGCACATAGTACGCATAACTGATGATCGATGGGGCCGAAAGTATCATCTCAGGATCATTAAAGTCACAGAAGACGCTGGGTGCATGCCGCTTCCAACTTACATTGGACTTCTTGATCGTTGATGATGATTTTCATTGGAAAGTATCATTTATTAAAAAAAATCTTGAAAAAATATTTACTGTTCTGTACTGACTGTATCCGCCGGATGAACACAGCCTCTTCATATATATGAAGTTTGCCATAATCCCCACACTTAACTGGTGTCTTGGCGATCGCAATGTCTTATATCAGTTCCTGAGAAAGCGCTGCTGTCCACCTTCTTGTGGGTTACTCTTAGTCGCCTCTTACGACACCCACGGTTAGGGATGGGGCGGTGACATTCTAGCCTAATATTTATTACAATAAAATAACCATACACACGTATTCGTAGTTAAACAGTCGAACGTGTTGTGCTGCCAGCGAGCCAGATTAGGCTATTAAACAATAACGGTTGACGTCGGATAATGAACGAGCTATCCGATATGAGCAGAACTAGTATGCAATACTACCCACTTACTCATCAGCGTAATGGAGCTAAACACCGATAGTAACATAGTTAATCGTGCAGCTTCAATATTATCGATGGTGTCAAACTAGTCACATCTAAACTGGAAACCGAATGCAGGATTCCATCCTCATTAGGATTATGAATATTGCTTGATGCGTGCTACACTACATGATAGATAGATTAAAACCTAATATGTAAGAGGCTCGTAGACACAGGTCTACGAGCCTCTTATTTTCTTTTCATTTTTTCATTATTGAATTTTTCGTAAATACATACAGATGCATTTACGAAAAATTCAATAATTCTTGAGGCAATGATGGGTCAGTGGCATTGTCTATGGACTGCCGCGCAGCAGGTCCATGGTTCGAATCCCGCCGCGGGCTTGAGCTTGACCGCATGGTGGAAGGGCATTTTGCGAATGCCCGCCTGGCTAGCGATCACTATCAAGTAGAAATCTGTCGCCAAGCACCTAACGGTGTATTCCGGCAGCAGTCCTTGAGAGCCAGTGAAATTACAGGCACATGAGGCTTAACAACTATGGCTCAATGTGACGGGCGCAGTGCATTTCGTGACTTGTGACCAAATGCATCTGTTATAGGCAGAGGTTAATCCGCTTAACATCAGGTGGCCTCGAGCTTGTTCCCTCACAATAACATAAAAAAAATTTCTTGCTATCGAGTTAGTCTATAATAACATCAAGTTGTATGTATTTGACGCTTGTATGTATTTGTTTAAAACGAAGCAAAAACAAAATACTTTGATACAATTGAACACGTTCCTGATATGGTCCCCGCTATATTTCTTCCATAGGGTTATACAATTATTATTTGGTTGGCATTCCGACATAATATACAACTAAAATATATGTTTTGAAACGTTTTAGGAGAGGTAAATTTTGAGAATGACACATAAAGAGAACGGGGCATTACGGACCGTGGGAAATTTCGGGAAACGAATATTATAGACTTAAACGAAAAATAGACAGTATTTATATAACACTCGAAGCACATACACGTGAACACGCATGCAACATTGACAAAGTTATCAAACTCCCCTGCGCTGTCGAGTTTCTTAACTCAACGCCACCTCTATTCAGCAACTCCGAAGAGCTGTAAATAATCTCCCCTTGATCCGAGTATTTTCCCAGCTTAAATACCGGAAATTTAATCAAAACGGTGCTTACAACGACATCACAACATAGCTATTAGTTAAAGGAAATAAACCTGTTTAACGCCGTAACACGCTGAAAGCGATTTAGACAGTCTAAAATAAATTTTATCATCTGATTAAATCCTGGTTCTATAAACATCAGATTAATAATTGGTGCAATTATTAAACCATAATGTCAATTAATATAAATTTAAAGATATAAAATGTCAATACATCAGATTAATTAACATCAGATTAGATAAATATCAGACTGATAAAAGGTTAACCGCCCAAATATAAAATTAAGAAATGAAATGCTTAGTGAAGGGATTGTTTCGAAGAAACCTAAATATTGGTTTGGGTCGTCTATATCTCAAAAACTATAATGAACTAGAACTGTAGCAAGTCATGATTTTTTAAAAAAAATTTCGCATGTATTTAATATTTTACCGAAAATTACTTCAGAATGATATTATGAGCGACGATATGGCCAGAATGTTTGTGTTAATATGTTTAGGGGTTGAATATTTCTAAAACAACACGTGATTATGAAAAAGTCTATTAGCTACCTAACAATATTTGTAACGTTTTTTATCTCCCACATTTCCATGAACACCACATCCTCATGAATTGCAATATTTTCCGCATTACAGATATTATTATCTAAACGTATAGGAAATTTTAGCCTTATACATTGTTTTATCTCTGTATAAAATGACATGCACACGGAAGAACGGACACGGCGAAACTAAACGGTTCCATGTTATTAATGAACCCTGAAAAAGGATCAAATACCTATAAAGCCTAAGTTAAACTCATAGGTAAAACTTAACAGAAACAAATGTAAGAAACATACATTTACAATTAAGTATTTCATCTGCATGGACTCGAAATCTTATTTTATCCCGTTTCTAATATCTGCAATCGCATGTCAGCGTTTTGTAGTCGGCTCCGTCGGACGGTGTACATCGTATGTCACAGAGAGAAAAGTATTTCTCATTTGCTCCAGAAGAGGAAAAACAGCAAAAATGCCGCACGTCCCGTCCTCAATCTCCTTTGGCTCGGGCACAAAAGAATATTATTTCAATTAATCCCTACAAACAAAGTTTGCTTTGGGCATTTTTTCCGTGGCGGGCCTGTGTTTAATTGCTGAATTAAGTTGAAAATATTGGCCTTATCTTGGCGTTATTTAGGGGAATGCTTTTGATGCTTTTATTATTTGTTGAATGTTGGACACTTGCAATACTTTCAGTTGAGATTGTTACAATAATATATAGGTGTTTAACGCATGTCTTATTATGTTCATCATAATCATGTATATATGAATTTTGTGTTCCAGTAAACTTTATTTATACACGCATTTTACAAGCATTTCTGAACAGAATTAATCTTACCAGATTTACAAATTTCTGAGAACTTCACTATAAAAAATCATAGACTCTGGGTACAAAAAACTTTTAGAAGTTTCGAGTAATACACTTGTAAAAGCCAATGAAAATAAAATGAAAAATTTAATAATTCTAATATAGATACACGGACTCTGCCTATCTTTTCAACAAATGGAGTCAGGACGATATTTTTTAATCAATCATATTAATTTTAATTAAAAAAAATTATTATAAATCAGTTATTGATCTACGATTGATGACAAGATTTATTAAGGTATGATTCCAAATTGAAAGATGCAGCTGATCTTGAGCGAAATCACGTTGACACATTGAACTCTTTACACCTCCAAGTAGCCGTAGACTATTTAATAACACACAGTTAAAAAAGTAACTCTAATACTACTACGAGTATATCTATACTAACTTTAATACTACTATAGGTAGGTCTATCTACTATAGGTCTACTATAGGTATCAATAGGTACATTTGCTCAGGACCATAGTAAAGGTCAGTGCCCAAAAATAATACAACCGCAGCAACGATAACGTTCCTTAGCAACCATTAAAGATAAACGACAGTCTTAGCTACGAGTTGCAATCCGACTAGACTGCAGACACTCCCCAAACTGCATGAATATCAAACAGAAACTATGACGCTTCACGCTTGCACAATATTACATATTAGTTAGACTAAGTTCCGACGGTCACGTTGCTAATCCCAAATGTAACTTATATGAATGCAAGTGCTCCCTCCCCTACGTTAGTAATAACTCTACTTTGTAACTAAGCTGGGTGCAGATATGAGACTTTGTTTTAGTTACCTAGAGTGCCGCCATTTACAGTACTCTCGCAAACACTAAGACTTGATCGACTCGTAGAAAATGAACAAAAGCTTTTCGTAAGTTAAGAGTAGTTCTTCTGAGGATTTAAACTTATTAACATGATAGCTATAGATTTCTATTGTTTTAATTAATTACCGATCTAGGGTTTTTTTTTTTTTTTTTATGCCTTATAGGTTAGTCTATGACCACTACCTCGCCTGATGGTAAGTGATGATGTGGTCGAAGATGTTGTTCAGGCTAACCTAGAATTACTGGCTCTCAAGGACAGCTGCCGCAACACACCGTTAGGTGCTTGGCGACAGATTTTGCTACTTGAGGGTGGTAGCTAGCCAGGCGGGCATTCGCAAAATGCCCTACCACCATGCTATAACGACTGCTATCCTAAGACAACAACCGGGACCGACGGCTTAACGTGCCCTCCGAAGCACGGAAGCGCTCAGTAGTAATGTCACCAGGTCACCCATCCAAGTCATGACCGAGGCGGACGTTGCTTAACTTTGCTGATCGGGTCAGAATGGCTAAGCAAACTTCGCTACGAGCGCTTCAAAAGCGGAGTTTAAGTTATAATATTTACAATCAATATTCCACCAGCTGCACCCCGCGGTTTCACCTCCGTAGACGATGATGAAAACTGATGACAATAATGACAAATATCTTGTTATGGAAAATAAGATGAAAAGTTTATATTATATGTTAATCGAGGATGTAATCAATTTATGTTCCAAGTTTCATATAAATCGATTCAGCCGTTTCAGAAGTGAAGGAATAACAAACATACACACTCACATTAACATATTATAATAGTTGAATTACATCGCATATTTAGTTACACATATTAGTGTGGTTGGGGACTGTATGTTCATTCATATCATCATATGAATATGGCGAGTATGTGTACCTAATTTTTTTATTAAATCTGTATTACAATATGGATGAATAACGCAATGAACTACAGTTCAGAGAACTAAGGTGTTTTTAGTGTCTTGTTCTTGTCATGAGCAGACCTATCAATAAAGTTACCACTCCCTCGTTTGATAGAGGTGACTCTCTATTTGTCTCATAAAATAAATGGTTAGATGCGATCAAACTTAATGATTAAAGTCTAGTTCTCGCAAAAACAAAACGGGTAAACTCTTTGCTAGCTAAATATTAAATTCTCTCTCGCTGCTGAATATATTTTCTGAGCCTTGCACTAAAAGAATGTTAGGTCCGGATTCAACAGTAAGTACACGACTAACACGTGTCGGACTCGGAAGCTATTACACGTCGGCATTTGTAACGGTGTTACGGAAAGCCGATACGAATATTATGTGCAGTTATGATCAATATTGACACCCCGCTCATTTTGCTTATTCTGGTTGCAATTCCTATAGACTGCAGTCTATGGGAATTGCAACCAGAATAATACCTATGAGGGAAACTTGTCAAAGGTGAATTACTTTGCCTATACAGTATTTCTATTTTATTGCTAAAGCGCGAGTGCGTGCGATCTGTACATTGATTATCTGATAACAAAGTCATGTGCATATAGAAACGCATGTTTAAATGTTATATCATATTATCATGTTCAATTTTTATTACAGACACGTTTGGCACTGTGGCGTATAGTTTAAACCTAAAATAGAAATGTATTATAATAATATATTAGCACGGTTGTGTTATCGTTATTGGAGCTTTACGTAAATTCTAAATTCAAAGCTCATTTTGTAGGCAAACTTCAGTTCGAATACCTACAAATGTAGATTTCGTGTCACATAGAATTTAAAACAGCAACAATGTTCTGACGCGAAAACCCTAAGAACTCTAGGTATATTTTTATTTTACTGTTTTAAGTAAGGCACAAAAATCAAGAAACAACAGTGAACATGTCTCATTTTGACCATTTTTAATAGAACTATGCTACAAAAGCATTTCATTTTACTTTAATAGCACCGTATGCCAGAACCTTAATGGGTTCTGAGAACGTTCTTAATGGATCTTCAAAAGCTTAGTCATAAGTAATATCAGCCTTTTGAGCTTTAATAAAAAAAGGTTCAATTAATAAAGCTTTACATATACTCGTCCCTGCATACATAACTAAGTCTACTCAACTCGGTGCTGTAAATTTACGAGTCAAATGGATATTGTAAAGTATCGATGATATATTTCACTTCTATACTTTGGAATAGTTTTGCTACGCGACTAGTGTTCTGTTGTCAAGTTAGGATTTTGTTGCGAAGTTGGACTACAGGTCTTGAATAACTTTAACGACATGAGAAACTACATAGGCAAGCAAATTTACAAGGTAAAGAGACTAAGCATCTAACTAAAAACGTTATTAGAGTATAATAAAATATTAATTTAAAAAGTAAAAAATCCAACTGCAAATTATTTATTTCCGTTAAAGGTTTTATCGTTCTATTGAAATTAAAACTACAAGTTATATATATTTATGGAATCGTTTTTTCTAGCTCTTCATTTTGAAACCACACTTGATAAATAAAAAAAAAAATTGTCCTTTATTTTGTCCTCTGAAATCCGCCCGTTTTTATTATATATACACCCATATATCTAATAAATTATCATCGGTTAAGCCGTTTAGAAGTTATGGTGGAATAAAGAAACTCACATAATACATGCATAAATGAACCTTGAAAATATCTCTCCTTTTTTTGGGCAGTCGTGTAAAAAGATAAATAGAGATATTAAGAATTAAGGTATATCTATCTTATTAAATCCAGTTTAATAAAGAATAAAATCGAAAATGGCAGCGCTAAAACTCTCACTCGCCCGTAATTTTCTTTATTAAATAGAGTTATAATTATTATTTTCCTAGAATAGAGTTCAGAGAATATCTTTCGCCGACATATCGGTGCTGCTAATCGATCCCCGATCTCGATATTCCCATCTCGGATCTCCCAATACCGACAATACTACCTGCAAGCATCCAATTAAAGCGTATGTACTAATGAATATTGCACTGGAGTTTTTATTCAACCATTATTATTTCAGCGATCGCGAGCAAGGCGCGCTAATTGATAGCAAACGCGAGAATAATGAACCCCGCAACTGGTAGCTATACTGGTAGGTACTGGTATGTTTTGGTTGCATAATGTGGTGTTGGTATTGAATTTAAGTTCATAATGATCAGTATCATCACTAGATAGTATAAAACAAAGTCAATTCCCACTGTTTCTCTGTCCCTAGGTATGCTTAGACCTTTAAACTACGCAACGGATTTTGATGCGGTTTTTTAATTACATATATAGAGTGATTCAAGAGGAAGGTTTGTATGTATAATACATTCGTAATATATTAGAGAAACACTGATAATTTTAGAGATTTCCAATGTGATGTCGTGATTATTTTTTTGCGCTTACATTGCAAACGCTGGCTGAACCCAACAAGATAGATCAAAATGTTTTATACAATTTGAAAAGGGCTATAAAAAAGCTCGCAATAGTATATGTCTATCTCTTAGGAATAACCCACAATAACCATTTTTTATCCTTTAATTTTTACGAGAAATAACGACTTATTAACGAAGCGATTTTAAGCAATACAGCATTAATCCTTATACAATTAATTATCTTAAATACATTTAATATAGATCAATATGGCCCTTCACAACATATTATTTAAATGAATATTTAATCAATTTCATGTTTAAGTTTCGAGCAAACTTATTCGTATGATAAACTTTAGTGAATGTTTAAAATGTACAGAAATAATTTATAGATTCCACTATAGCATGTCCCACGTCGGGGCAATGCCGACACGGCGTTGATTTCAATGTGTATGCGCCAACCATAAGGTTTTACTTTCTTTGACAGTCAGCGGTGGTGTGCCAGCCCTGCAGGCTTAAATTAACAAACCGTGCCTGTCAAAGTTTTACATGTCAAAACAATTCTAAAACAGACATGGGCATTCGTTATATTATATTTCAGTCTTTTATATCCGACAAGACAAAGTTGTTTTGATGGAAAATTTGGTACTGCGGATACCCTGGAAGAGACTTACGTTACGTGCCCGCACCAATGAGGTGAAACTTCATCTTTATTTTTGATTAATTTTGTTAATGTAAAATTTTTAACAACTCTTTTCACCAGTACAATGTTTGGTTATACATTCTTACTTCCAGAGGTATAAGTTGGATGGTTTATCTCATGGAGGTCATTTTATACGCTAAGTCTATATAACTCATATCATTGTAATTCCGAAACGGCAATTAAAGAAACAATTTTTATGCTGTCTGTTTAATTAGAAATCTATCACCATTGATGCACACTTGGCGGTCTGTTCTGCGCTCATACTGAGAATAAAAGTTGTAAAGTTTCATGTGCCTGTAATTTCACCGGCAATAAAAGAATAAATACAGTTTACCGACCAAATTATATTCTCTTCAAAGCCTTATTGTTTCCGAATCGCGGACTTCGTTTCATAATCATATCCTACTATAAACTGCTACACGGAATAGCTGCAAATGAAAGAAAAAACCAAACGTTAAGTATCGTCAATAGAAAACCAACAATAAAACTATATAGCGTGTTGCTATGCAGAAAACGAATAAACTCTATAATCGTACAAATAAATCACAAATTCAAAACTTTCCCACACTACGAAACATGAGCAAACATGGTAATACACGTCGATAAAATGAGTTAAACATACTTCCATTATCCAACTGCAGCCATTCGAAGCCATGCACACACCTAAGCAATCAAACGAATGTGTGAACCGAAAGAAACCTCAAACCTAGTATAAAAATGTCTTAACTACGCCTTTTCTTACAATGACAGCGAATATAAACAATAAAAGCATAAATATATAAAAAATGTTTTTGTGTTTGATATACAAGGGATTATTTGCCTATAAAAAAAAGAAGATATATTTTTTTTTACCTCCATGAACAAACAGTTTTTTTTGTTTTATTATAACTTCTGAAACGTTTCGTTATTATTGACTATTATAGTTCATATGTTCTACGTGTACCACCATCATATCCATCATCAACTTTTAAATGTAACTACTTATTAATATACTCCGTGGAGTTCTGGGCTAGAATTGCACCTTTCCCCCTCTCTCCCTCTATATCTCCCCTTAGGAGTCTTAAAAGACATCTCAAAGAAAAATACCAGAAGGTGGACCACAGCGCCTTTTGAAGAACTGCAGTCTTACACTGCGATCTTGTCTTGCTAAAACAGCTAAAAATAGATAGCGGTCTCCTTTGAAAAAAAAATATGACACTACTAGCACAGCTTAAACATTTGTTTTTTACACTGTACTTTCAGTATAAACCAAGAGTTATGCCAAGGATTGGGAACACAATTATGCCAAATTTTATTGCTCGAACAGCAAACAAATTAATAGTAGGTAGATTATGCTTTATTAAGTGCTTTCAATTCCAAATAAGCGAAAATACGTCTTAAATCATCACAATGTATCGAAAATGTTAGTTCAGATACATGTTTCTATGAGTTACTATATATAGACGTCAACTTTCATACAAGTCAAACTGCTGTTTAGTCACGCAGTTGTGTCGCGTATGTATACAAGTGGTAGACTTCCCTACAGTCCGATACCTTACGCGTTGCAGTCGCCGTGGTCGCACAGGTATATTCAAAGGATTATAACGTTCAAACCCATTGCACTAATTAACTATTTGAACACAAAAGCGCTGGTAAACTCTACCCTGCTCAAAAGGGGCAAGTGCTTTCAACTACTCAGTATGTTGTGCCATTTTCTAATTAGAAATCGACCTTTTATAGGAAACCCTTCACAGAAACAATAACGTTTTATTGCTTTTAGAGAGAATAAAGTAACGTACAAAACATTTTTTTTTTGTTTGGTAAGTATAAAATAATTTAAAAAAATACCATAGGATTGTACGTTTAGAACATAAAAAAATTACACGAACTTGATTTTACCTAATGAAATGGAAATTTCAAATGACTTTATAAACAATTAAATTCAAATTTGAAAGATATGTTTCTCCAAGATTATCAAATCTACACGTTGCTGGATGCGTTCCGCAGACTAAGTTTAAAATCTGTCAATTTGATTGGAAGCTACGACGCCACGAGACAGTGACACACAGACGACGACTTTTTTTTAAATATTTCAAATAACAACAGTAGACAAAAAAGCATCCAAGTCCATTATTACACAAACAGATATATATTGAATATTAGTTACTCGAATTCTGTGTAGGTTACTAAACAAAACGCGGAGCAAGTCTCCTTAAATATGTCTACAAAAGCACCTACAGTCGTAGCAAAAGCTACGTCGTAGGGGCAATTACATATTCCGTCGTACGTAGCCATTTAACACGTAGCCAATCCACGGTAAAAGGAAGTCTACGTCGACATTTTATGCTACATCTCGTAATACATTTCTCGTAGATATAGCGGCGCGAAACCGTTACCTAGCTTCACGTATTTTGCGAAAATCACACTAATACAATTTTGTTTAGGAATTTTTAACGAAACGTGACGGTATGCACCTACATTATTGGTATAGTTTTAAGTGCAATACCAACGTTATCTACGAAAGTTTTGTACAGAAACAGCGTCGACAATAGCAGTTTACCTACTGTTTTCTTTAATGTTTATCCAAGATTGGTGTATATATTCGCTATCAAGTATATACCGACTAAGGAATTTAGCCCGGCTCGTGTCCTGAATTTTGATATTTGTAGATCTCGATGGCGTATTCAAAAGGAGTTTACATAAAAAGGAAAAACCGAAGCACCCCGCGCCCGCCTGTATGGCACGGGTGTCGAGCGCGAAACCGCAAACTTTAAATCAAAATGTTCACGTATATTCTATAAGCAAACTTTTAATTGCGGCTCCCAGTTATACAGTTCATGGCTGTGTGGAAACTCGTGTTAGAGTTAAATGAATTTTGTACTGAAAATTTTGACAATTATTTCCGGCAACGGTCTATGATACGGGCATCCATTTTTTTGTATACGATGCCGTCGGCTTGATCTTTACCGCATGAATGGCATTTTGCAAATGCTCACTTGATTACCTACTACCCCTGAGGGTAGTAGTCAGTACAGATTTTCTACTGGAGTTACCAAGTACCTAACAGTGTATTCTGGCAGTAGTGCTTGAGAACCAGTAAAATTACAGGCACATCAGCCTTAACAATTGTATGTTCTGGGTGACAGGCGCAGTGCAGTTCAGTGACTAAATGTATTTGTTATGAGCAGACGTTACCGCTTAACATCAGATGGTCTTTGTACTAGTTTATTCACAATGACATACAAAAAAAATCTCTGAGTACAGATAAACTATGTTTACGATTCGAGCTTTATTGTTGACCTGCTTTAATAATCTATCGTTCATAAAACAGGCCCAATGAAGATATCATGCCTGTTATATTGTATATTTTTATTAATATAAATAATATTTGAAGAAGAACTTTGCAATATTTCAGAAATATTATTTATATAAAAATAAATGTTAGTGTCGATTGGACACGTAAATTGGACGCGCACATTGTACAGTTAGGACAGATTTTAGTAAATAATACGGTAACTCATGTGAATAAGGCAGAAAGCTCCGGCTATAGTTTCATCCACATCTGGGGATGTTTACATCCTCCGCATTCATTCGGAGGATGGTTCTTTTTTCCAATTTGAAACCTTTATTCATGGCACTGCTGCCATATACTGGACGGGTCTAGTGGAGATGAAGTGAGCTCTTTTGCTGGAGCGTTCCTCCGAGAATTCACCAGGCGAAGAGCACACGCACTAGGACTCGCCGACACAACCAATTACCGCACCACCCGCAGTGCGAAGCGAGACGTCAAAGTTCTGAGCTTCCCTTCAAAAAGACCACCGACTGTGGTCGAAACTATAGTTGGAGCTAATTGACTTATTTCCGTGAGTTATCCCGTATCATTTACTAAAATGAGTGAATAACGCATTAGTATTAATAATAAAATATTAACCCACTTAGTGTTTATGATCAAGTTGCATATACTGTTGTCACAAGTAACTGCACACAGTTGTGTTGAAAGCCAAGGTAAGTCAAAATTTTATTATGATATAATAATTATAATTATTATATCATAATAAAATTTGACATATAAATATGTCCGTGATCCGTTAATCTCTTTGAATATTGAAAGTAGATACTTTTTTGTAGTTTAAGGTAGGTGAAATTTTACGTTTATTTTGGACAATATATATGCCGATAATGATAAAAGGACGCTTCTCCTATCTGTCTAATGACGTAAAAGGCGCTAAGAGGAAAAAATGAGCAGCGTGCTCATATCGCATCACGTACATGTAAGGACCCCGCTTCCATAAACGTGAGACTTTATTGTTTCAAATTGGGCACAACACAGGCCTCCATGCCATCTCATAAAGCTAAGCAACATACAAAACACATCACAGCGTGCAGTATTTCAACGGTTATTACAATGAACCAAAAACCTTTGAATTAAAATAATTTGCAATTCACGATGCACACAAAATATATGTACAGGGAGGGTTGTGTAAAATAGCCAGTAAACTTTTTTAACCAGGGGCCTAACTCCCCCACCCTTTAGAAACGATTATGGGAAAAGAGCGTTATTATTTTAGCTTAAAATATTTATACTGAGATTCATACCGTGGTCGTAACGAAACAATAATATTCATATAGCGCTATGACTTGATTCAATGCTGCCCGTTCTCACATTGAAGTTCTAATGAAAGTTTACTATAGTGATATTTGGTAGTGCGAATTAAAATTGTAAATGTAAGGTTTATATAAGACTGAAATAAGAGATGTGAGAAATATGTACTATTTTATAAGAAAAATATCAGTTCTATCTTTTAGTAAATTAAATAAAGTGATTATACTAACGTTTAAAATGGAATATAACGCACAAGCCACATGAGTTGCTTGACTCAGCAATAAGAAAGATTCCCCACAATTTCCCGTTGAGGATCGCTTCGTACCGCGCGTCACACGTCAGGTTTTCGGACCGGGCTACGAGAATAAAGCTATTCAATTTAAAACGTCTGCCAACTTGAAGACCTGGAATTCTTACTATCTACGTAAACCAAAGAAAGTATGCAGTAAATTTATACGCTAACATGACGATGCTCACTTTTGAATACTTGTTTAATATTAAAATAAGAGTAGAAAAAAAATATATTATAATTTTTAACAGACTTCCACAACAGACTATCTCAATTTCACTGTATGTTTTTTTATTGTATGTTTGTTTACGATTACTCCGCCAATTATGAAGTAATTTTGATTATTTCTTTATTTGTTGGGTAGAGTATACCACTAAGTTGGTCCCATTTAAATTGCATCATAGTCGATGAAGTAGTTTTTAAGTTATAGTCAATTAACTGAAAAATGTATTTGCATACCTGGATGATTTTGTGGTAATTGCAACTCTTGTCGATGGCGAACAGAATTTTAAGGGAGTGAATGGTTGTGTAAGCAGTATACATGAAAGACAGAAAGAAAGAAAAATAATTTTATTTGGCACATAAAGAAAAAGTTACAATAAAAAAAAGACATTTAAGAGCAGCATAGTCATTACATACTTTTCAGTCTTGGACGTAAGTCGGTTCCATTTTTATTTCTTTTAATTTTAATTGTATTATAATTTTCCCTTATTTAAGTATTCAATGTGTTAACATTTAAACACCATCTCGCCCGATGGTAAGTAATCTTGTGGTCAAAGATAGTAGAATAGAATAGAAGAAAGAATTGTAAATGCCTGCCTAGAATAGCCCCGGGAAGACACGGTTAAGTCATTCATTAAAGATTCACTTAAGGATGCCGCTAGCTATCTAAGCGAGCCTGCGAAACAACCTACCACCAAGCAGTGAAGCTAATGCAATAGCAATAATGACATTTTTTTACAAGTGACAAACAAGTCCGTCTGATGAAAAGCTTTTACGGTCGCCTAAGGACATTTGCAACACTTGACGGAGTGCTGCTCACACGTTGCCCGCTCAGACGTTCTAGTTTAACTCCATTTTTTGACGTACATGGCATCTCCGCAGGAAGTCGACATTCGGTAGGGTTTTCCTCGTCTTGCGTAGAAATTTCATAAAAGAAATAATATGAGATTGAGACATGTCCACAAGATGATTAAAGATGATATATTATAGACATATTAAAAAGAACCAATACGTTTACTTACTTTAAATCCTAGTTCTATTATTATTTCATGCTTATATTTGTGACAAGTTTATAACTACTACTTAAAAATTATGAAATTAAAAAATTAAATTAAGTACATATTTTTAATTTCAAAATAACATTCAAAAATTAACGCTAATGGATATAGATATTTCAATTTGGCCAACATTTTTTAATTTTGTTTTCCAAATTGGAGATTATATTTAAATGAAAATATTGTAAAGCCTATACGGGGTTATATATCCTGTCAAACAAAGAAGGATCAATGAAATTGGTTAGAATTTACGGATAAAAACATAATCTAGATAAAAATCTAGTACAGGTACGTGTTTTTAATTTCTAACTAAGAATGCTTAAATATATATAATGGTTACTAATTTATTTAAAATTAACAAATGTTCCTTAGTACTTGCCTAAATTTTAAATTTCTGCCATTTAATACTCAATTTTACAAAATTAGGGGTTAAAAATGCATAAAAAAAGTTCATGATACCAAACGGAAGACCTATCGAATAAAGAATAAAACATGCAAATCGATCATAGCTTCGGAGATATCAGACAAGATTGAAAACTACCCGCTTTTTATGGAAGTTTGTTAGTAACGAAAACACATCGAACTGACGATCTGTAGTCGACACTATAAAGTCACGCCAATCTAAATCATACACTTGAGCAGGCAGATATGCCAGCATGCATTATGCAGGCACAAATTACGACGCCATCTGCAGACTTGTCATTGTTATCGACCAACATAATTCGACATGACAGACACACCCGGCATCTGATTATCTAACTATATGCTGTATGTTCTTAGATATATATATCTATTACATATTATATATAAACCCTTATTTAATATGCATGAGATGTCGGCAGAGAACCTTGGTCTCTTGTATAATTGAACTCTTATCCGTGATCGCTAAGTTTCAAAGTGTCTCGTTGTTGAAGGTAGGGAGATGGGGAACAGCTAGCATTTTTCTGAAGGGAAGCCATTTCAATTTAATGGCGTGGAGAATAACATATTTCCACAACAAAATAACGCAATGAACTATTTAACAAATAAGACTCACCCAATGTAACAAAGGATATTATATAAAGTAAGTGACAATAACATAAGGTTTTGGTTGAAACTTCTAAATATTATCGTTTTATAATCATAGTCATTTTATTGATATTACAAATACACGTCAAACAAAAATTAATACATTGCAATATTTTGATACATATGTAAATTTTAAATTACGTAAATTACGTGTAGACAGACGTAATACAATAAGTATTCACGTAATAATAATAATAATCTCATTCGTCATTTTAACATCATAATTCATAAATATGTCAATAACATTATCATTTAAACAAATCGTCATATGTATAAAATGTCTGCTCAACAAGCCATTTTTTAAGTTGGCGCTTAAACGAAATGATTGAATATCTATTTTTTATGTATTCTGGTAGCCGGTTATAAACCGCCGGCGCCACTAGCTTCGATGTTTTGGTAAGTCACCGTGGGACCGCCTGCAACCTCTGTGTATTGCGTGTGTTGTACCCATGTCCGTCAGTCACCCAGTTTGGGATATTCTTCCAGGTGGTTTCTATAGCGTAAAGAGCAGTCTGAAGTATAATCATGGAAGGTACCGTCAGAATTCTCATCGAGGGAAACAATGGCTCCGCTGGAGTATCTTGCTGTATGTTATTAAGAACAAAAAAGCTTTTTATTGTTAATAGGCTAGCCTTTGACCTCTAATTGACCTAGACCTAGTGATTAGTGGAAGATTTGAAATCTCCAGGTACTGGGTTCGATTACCGGATGAGTTAGTTTTTGCGTTTTTTAAACAATTGGCATTATTGTCAATAGCTAGGATTTATTTTAAGACTTCATAGCGTTTTATGACTATAGCCAACATGAACATTCGCATGGTGTCATACTAAGAGTACATCACTCTTAAAAGGGATTGAGCTCAGGAATCGAGAAATAATGCAATTATATTAAATAAATTAATTATATTACATCTCGTAAAATGAAAATTCATCATAAACAAATGACCGTTCTATGGATATGAAACAAACCAAGTTAGTGTTTCAATATAATGAAAAGAAAACTCCAATTCTCGCTCGTTGCCGCATCGTACCCTCGAAACAAATGCGAAACGGCGTCGGTGTGTCAACTTCCATTGCCACTTTTTAATTGTACAGTAGCCGCCCGCGCTCACTGTGCGAGCATCGGACGTGCAAATACTCTGTAAATCATTTCTATCACTCCATCGCATTCTCTATCCTCCCTGTGTGCCAACTAACGACCCCGCATTCGGAAATTGCAATACTCGTATGTCACTAGCCGTAGAAGCGAAGCGGTTGTATTGATGCGGAATGCAGTGCTCCCCTGGAACTCGACCAGAATTCTTTGAGCCCCGACGCCTCTGCCTAGCGATTGGTAAACACGTAAGGGGTATTTGGCTTTATGTCAACGTATCAGTGTTAAATAGGCAATATGCGTCTTATTTTGGAAAGAGCTGCATGTTGTACGTAAGGACATTTTGATAAAGAAATCTTACTACACAGTTTGTGATTACTTAAACGACAAAAATGCTTGGACTGGTTCGCCTCTGCCAAGCTAGCGCCTGTCAACTACGTAATGTAAATAAATATTGTAATAATTTTATGTAACATATTTTTAAAAAACGTTTAAAAGAATGGCCCCAAGTTTCGTGCCCGTTCTTCTCACAGTACAATGTAGAATATTTCAATATTAAAATTTGATCACCGTTGTAAATGTAACAAAATATTTTTCGGCAGTCAATGCAAATCAAGTAGTTATTGTAAGAATCTAGAGAGGATAATATATAATATTAAAGTAATTCGATCATAGATTTAGACACAAAATATTAGTTATGAAACCAATCTCTGTAACTTTAGACATCTTTGTGTCACGTTTATAGCTATAATAAACAGTTATGACCTACCATCACCGATGAAATATACACGTGCGTAATCTTTATGGTCTTTCGAATATGACATTTTTACATTTCACAATTTCCTTGCCCAATGCTAACACGAATATAAGGCGTCAATGACATTCGTAGAATAAACCTGGCTGTTCTCATTGTAAGTAAACGTTAAAAGTACATTCATAAAATCGATAAATCTTTTAAAACTGTTTAGGCTTCAAATCATTTCGTACCGACTCCAAATAGGGATAAGAGATTGAAGATGACACATAATTCCAATTTTTTGTAAACAAGTTTAAATTTATATTGGAAGATTCAATACAATGTAGTTTCAACACGCACAAAATAAAAACCGGCTCACACAAGGAGGGTTCTGCACTACCACAGAATGTACCATTAATTATTATATCAAAGGTAATTTACTTTAAGGTAAATTACTTAAGAGGCCGTTCTCGTATTTGACGCATTTCGGAAAATTTTGCTTCGTTATTGTAAGAATGTGATACAATATATTAGTAATTTTATTTATGGTTTGGTTAGTACAACTCTTTATCTTACATGTAGCGCGAATGTTTTTTTCAATTAGCTCCTAAAATAGTGGTAAGTCTACAACATCCAAAACACTTTTTCTAAAATATTACGTTCGAGTGAAGTTTGATTATCGATTCAAAAAAAACTACAAGAAATATTGACTATAAAAAAAATATTAGTTACAACAGCACATAACGTTTTTGCATATGTGTTGACTACTTTTTCAAGTTCCATACAAAATATACCAAAAAAAAATAAGTTGAAATCACGTTATTCTACGAAACATTTAAGACAAATATGTATTATTTTTAAATTATTTGACACTACTTTAAGATTATTATTTATAAGTCAATCCTCTATACTAAAAAATGATGTGATAATTTCAACCATCTCCTTACTTCGGTTCCGAAGATACATTCCTTGAAACATTCGACAAAAGCACAGTCAAAGCTTAGTAACAGTGTGAAGTTTTCTAGTACTGAAACCATAACAATTGTATATATGAATACATAGCAATAATCAACATATTTTTTTTTTGTATCTAACAGTGACTTTATTTGGATTCTACGTGAAAAAAAACATTCGTATGACATCTGCCGAACTTGTAGTAACAAAGCTATTAGAAGAAATAATAAGGAATAATATTTGAAAGCCACAAATGTATTTTTATTTTTCTCGTAACGACTTGTAACAATCCTAATGATCAAGCTAAAAAAATGTTCGAACGTTATCCATCTAACTATTACAAGAAATAAAAACGTATCCAACTTCGCTTAAATCCAAGTACGCAATTTGAAGCAACTCCACTAAAAGTAATGAGAAAAAAAACCTAATCCGAAGACATCGAATTACCCGAGAGAGAGAGAAACCGATGTAGTTCATTATTTATGGTACAGTAGGTACGGGCACTAACGAAACCTTTCAGTGGGGGAAAAAGTTGCGAATAAAGGCGATGTAAGAAATACGACAAGAAAACTCGACTCAACTATAAGCTCTGTAGTCGTCCAACATTAATTACTATGACACTCGCAAAAGAACTAGCTTTGTCAAAGAACAAGTTGTCTGAACAGGGAAAGCCGGATTTCGAAGTCTTCGTCCGAACAACGAACTCTTAGTATAACTCCCTTGTTTTCTCCAACATTGGAGTAGTTAATACCTGCGTCATAATTCCCTAGAAAGTTCCACAAAAACTCATCAGGCGCAAGTTTATTTAATGCTTTCTGTCTTTGTTTAAGCGGTCGCTATAGTTTGCCAACTGCACTACGTTCTGAACAATGCAAAAGTTTCGTTTCCAAAGTTGAGATTGAAAACGAGACTAAATTAAGCGTGAATTAAGACTTTTACAGACGGAATTCAGAAACAAAACATCGCACCGTGATTAATTGGAGCGCGAACTGGATTGCCGCTTCACAGACATAGTTTAATGGTTTCTTGGAACAAAAATAGCAAAAAGCTGCCTTTAAAAAGCATTACGTTAAATAAATACATTTTAACTTTAACGAATACATTAAAGCAGTCTAAAACAAGACCTAAACGAATGGAAAAATAACACTAATTAGGCAAAGACAGATCTTTATTTTAAACATATCCGCCAAAAGCTGAAAACCACAAAAACAAAACTATATGTAATTTCATATATAATAAGCGCTTCCAAATACATATGAAGGTGGGCTGCTCTTTCTGAAGAACTGCCGGACAGGTATATGCCACACTTCCCCAACTTCTAATACCCGAATATGTCGGCAGTAGTGTCAAATTAGGTAAAGAACCCAAGAAAATTTTAAAAGGATTCTTTCATCACAATTCTCACACCAACTGTCTTCAAACTGGAGATAACCACATACATAGGACAAAAGTATAAGTTTTCTTCTTAGTTTATGTTCTATTTAGTGTATGTACCTTTTCACAACAAGTGATATAACGTTCGCAAGATATAACTCATTACATGCGTATAATAGAATAAAAGCCCAATCGTATTCCCTTATCAACCCCTACTATATCAATCTACTCAGCGAAAAAACCAATCTCGGGATGCTAAATTAATTAACGCGCCACAATCGAAAGTCATCAAAGGACAAGGGGATAATATCTCATTCAGTCCAATAACTTCGCCTTATCTCGTCAGACATTCCCCAAAATCAGCTTTTCATTAATTGTGAGGTAGGTTTATCTCGCCCGCCTTGACTGGCCCGACACTGACCCTAATGTAACTTTGACGTTGATCTGACGCTCTATTAATTTATTAGGCCGGTGGTCGAATGGCAGGCTCAAGTGGAAATTGACTTAGTTATTAGTGTCATATTTTCCTCGACATATGTCCGGCAAACGGCGAGGGTCTATCCATTATGGGGACGCTTATTGGATAAAATGATAGGTCCGACCTCAGGCGTTTTGTGTATTTTCATAATAATGTTTGCTCTAGCGAGCGTGACTGCGCCTTTCGTCGCTGGCTGGCCGGTTCGGATTTAATATTCATGCAGAATGCATTTTTGAAAACCCTTTGACCGTGCTCCTTTAGAAAACGTTAGATTCATAAAGAATGTACTGCTGTTGAACGTACGATTGATTTGTACGACAAAAGACAAGAATGCATATTCATTCAATTTATTAAGAGCGTACCTGCTTTCAAACATGGAAAGCATTTGCTTCTGAACATTTGGAGTAGAAAATAATATAGAAGACCGTCATATGACCTGGCGTTATGTACAGATCTGTACGATGGGCAACGAAAGAGGCGGATGAAAGAAAACTGATGCAAGTAGCAGAGATGCGAATGTTGTGATGGGCGTGTGGTATAACTTAAATGGACAAGAAGAACAGAGATAGCTTGAAAATAGTACCAGAGACAAAACGCTATAGAAATACTATGGAGGCATGAGGAGGGACCAGAAATATGTAACAAACTAAGTACTGAGTATAATTTTAAGCCACGGATATCGGAGAATATACAATGGAAACGTGGAACGTGTCGAACGGTCAAACTGACCCTTTCGGCTTAGTTGTATGACAGATGCTGAGTGTTCTAGGTATTTTAGATAATTTAATAAAATGCCCAATTGGTCAGTGGAAGTCTTCAAAACAAGGACGACCACAACTAACCTTAGGCAGTTTTTTACATAGAGAACAAATTAAGTGGCGAAAATGACGACATTCAGATATGAAAATTACTTAGTGAATTGGTGAAGACATATCACTCGGATATCTGTGATAAATTTAGAGATCGGAATAGGCTGAATGATTTTACGTACTTACATCACGTTGTCATAACAAGGATATGCCATTTTTTCCGGAAAGTTCCGATATTCACGGGATTGCGTTACATAATATTATTAAAATAGTGATTCAGTAACTAATCAAAGTCCTTATATCCAAGCAAAGTTCGTCGTTTTAAGAAGATTCCAGAAAGTCCGTACAAATCACGATTTTCACAACACAGCAAAGAAAGAAACGCACTTTACGAACCGAAGTAAGAGAATGAGATAGGTAATTGCGATGTGCACGTGCGCGCTATATTTTGGCAAACAAACAATAAGTCATTGAAGATACGCCGTTCTGATTGGCTGCAGTTTTGCATACAAATGATAAGGTGACAAAAGACCCTATTTGCCGAGTTATAGGTACTTATTATTATTCATGGTATTTATAGCTAATCTGATCTCGTTTATAAGTAGTTATTTACCTGTGAAGTGAGCGTGCGCGCAATATTCTGACGAACAATAAATGAACCATCGCAGATACTCAGACCTGATTAGTTGCAATTATGCGTACGAAGTATAAGGTGACAAAAAACCCCATTTCCCGAGTTATAGTTACCTATTTTTTTTTGTATGTAGAGCTAATTTGATCCCTATTTATACTTAGTTAGGTTTTTACTTAAAGATTTTTAACACCACAGTTTTCTTTGCTATAAAATACCGGTCACATATGGCGCTCTAAGAGCATTAAAAGTTATACAGAAAAAAAATGCTCATATTGATACGTTACTCACCTTACGCCTCCACGTAATATTTTTGATATTCCGAGAAAAAAAGAATGAATTTAAAATTCAGAAATCTGGGAGGCTTATCCATATTAACATATACGTTCGAGATCATTGACCCTAAATCATTCTACCTATTCCGATCTCTACGTGATAATATCATAAGTTCAGGTTTGAAACACATTCTGCTTTCGTAAACGTATATTCGTAAGCTGCCTCGTGCCAGAGACCAGTAACATACACAGACAAACAGACGGCTAAGACTCATTAATAGTATAACTCTAAAAAAGCAACACATCCCAACGCTTTAACATTTCAAATTAGCTTATTATGTTCCATTCAGAAGTCGCCGTCTACTAAAATCCGACGGGCACAATTAACCTATCCACAATAGTAGTGTGGAGCAAAAAAATCAGTGCTAAACTGTTTACTGCGAACGTGATCGAATGTAATCTGGCGCGGCGCTGTACCATTTCCGACCAATTACGTGACTTAGTGACTCCGGCATCCAGAATATGGCCCGCAACGGTCACGAGACGTGGCAAGCTTATTTTCACTAACAATGCCGGCTAATTATGTCATTGGGGAAAACGTTCAGGATTTCAATTTCTTAAGTGGGGACGCAACGTGCGTGTGGAGATCAGACCGCTTTCTAGGTTCGTTACTGTTTGGATACTCGTATATTTTTCTTCTGTCGGAAGATTAACCTTTGAACACAATCTGATGGTATGTCTTCGTTATGTTCGATGATGGTTTAAACCAGAATCGGAACACACCGTTAGGTGCCTGGCGACAGATGTTCTACTTGAGGATTGTAGCCAGGACATTCGTAAAGCCCTACATGTAAATCTACACGATAATTGAAGATAATTTATTTTAGTCTTTCTCAATAACCCATGTCCCTGTAGGGATGCGGTATTTTGTGAATACCCATCTGGCTAGTATAGTATATAATAGACAACCTAGTTGAACATCTGACTTATTGAGAGGTGGTTCCCATTATAGGTTAGACCGATTCACCATCTTATCATGTCGGAATCACTGGCATCTGATGTACTAAAATAAGTGAAGGTTTTGTCCGTACTGAAAAGATGGGAAAAGTAAAACTTTTCGCAGCATGTTCGTAACCCTTATTAGCGGCGAACAACAATTTAAAGTGTGTGCTACATTTCTGAAATAGACGCTTGATTGAGTAAAGATGTGTGGACATACGAGATGTAGTGTGATGATGTGTGGATTGTAGAAAATATAGTTGAAACGAACAACTTCCCGCGAGTAACACCCGTTAAAAATTTTCATAATGGAACATCGTAAAGTGCGTTGTAAAAACAGAATGTACACGTCAAAACGTAATATATCCCTAATGCATCTCATGATGGCTACAAATTGTTATGTCAGCTGGACATTTATTAACACGACCGCGGTTATTAATGTGTTTTCACACGCTAGCGGCGCACGCGACCGACACGACCGGACATGGCGTGACGCAGCTGATGCTTTAAGCTAAGCTTCTGTAAATCAAATTAGCGTATGTCCACGCGAGAATGACATGCGTAAAAATATTAGTTTTATTTCGTAGGCCTTACTTTATCATGCCGTTAGGATTTTGATGAATATTCCGTAGATGTGCGTAACAGGGGCTAATGAGCAGCATGCCACTACAAATTGACGTGATAAGGGTGTTACTAAACGTAAGGAACATAGCATGTCTTTGTACTATTTAGACTTATTAAAGGCGTATTTAGGTATACCCAAAGGTATGGGTGTATAGATAGTCTATACTGATATTATAAAGAGAAAAGATTTGTATTTTTGTATGCAACGAATAAACTCAAAAATTACTCCGATTTAGATGAAACTTGGTATGGAAATAATTTGACACCCGGAGAAGGACATAGGATACTTTTTATCCAACTGCGCAAAAAGAGGTTAATGATTTTGCGCGATAACCGAAAAACGCGCGAGCGGAGCCGCGGCCGGAAAGCTAGTCGTAGGTATATACAGGGTATATATTTTCACATTTGATGTGAAATTTTTAATTATTTCTTTATAATCAGCCTTATTTCTTTACAAATAGCTGTATCTGTTATATGCAGAGGTTACCACTTAACAACAGGTGAGCCTTGTGCTTGTTCCATCACGCATAGCATAAAACAAAAATTAGGCAGCCGGCCATAAAATGGATGTTAAAAACTTTAGAATATATGCAATCTTAGTTAGCGATATACACATTGTACTAACCACTAACCAGGAGGATTGGCTTCAGACAAATTAATAAAACAAAAACTTACGTTTATAATACTTACCTATGTTACATTATCTTTATTCATATGCATGTTTTTTTTGGCAAACTACATATTCTATCGACCGCACCTCATAGCTACAAGGATATGAACATAATGAAATAACGCTTTGTGTAAACATACCCAGAATCTGTTCGTATTGTTTGTACTGATGTCATTGTTGCACTTACCTGAAACAAGAGTAATTTATTAATTCATGATCATAAAGTTAATAATAGAATACTTATCTGTTTGTGTTACAAGAGGATAAAGTAATATGCTGTCGATTTGAGCCTGAGAAATCTGTGGGTGTCGTCAGTAAACCAAAAATTGGCGTAAATGATGCGCCGCAAGCTATATTTGAATTTATTTGATTCTTTTTGTGATACGAAACAATGCAATTTTTATTATGAGCTTGAGCTTATCTGATAAAGGGCATCGGATATATCCGAAAACTAATTGGAAAATTCCTAAATGTATACTACATTAATTTCCATGTATACTATCTTTTACTTTACTATCAAACTATCATTTAAGGTCTCCTTTTTACATTACGAAAAAGTCAAAAAAATTTTGAAATTATTTGTTCCAAAAAATTAAGTTACCGCCCATCATTAAGCAACGAATGTTGGACTATGTTTTTTTTAAAGCAACTAAATCGTATTTTTCCTTTAGTAGAGAAACCCTCTACAAATCGAAATGGAGGAACGCCGGCTCAAAGCGAGTGGAATTCCCGTCGAAACGCAGGAAACGAGCTGTGTACACGCGGACTGACCATATCGACTGTTACATTCACGCTCTATTTGTGCAGTCGGTTAGTCGAGTACCTGTCTTGGATTTTGTGAGATAGGAACAGACAAAGTTTGAGCTTACAGGTGACTGAGCGCAGCGCTGTACCACTTTGAAGCTAGCCCATAGATGTAGGGCTGGAGATAGCCTACCAACAATAAGCGCAATTACATGTCGGAATACTAATATAGATGTGTCCATAGACTAGTATCAAGTGGTACTCAAATGACAAAAATCCTTGGTATGGTTCGCCTCTGCCAAGCTAGCGCCTTTTACCCACGTAATGTAAACAAATATTGTAATAATTTTACTATACAGTATGTAACACATTGTTTATTTATTTATTTATTAAATAGGTTTGCTAACACTAGTTACACGGGTTCAAGATTTTACATTGTTAAAAAAACGTATAAAAGAATGGCTCCGAGTTTTTTGCCCGTTCTTCTCGCAGTGGCTCTATTTTTTTTTTGCTGAACGTGGCAGTACAATGTCGAATATTTCAATATTAAAATTTGTAATTGACCTTCATAAGAGCGTCGTAGACGCCTCAATTGAAATGATTTTGACTTTTGACTTTGTAGGTTTCTTGAGCAAGATGCCGACTTGGTGGGTACTGTAGTGTCAGATATTCTTCCGCAATCCGTTAGTGTGCAAACATTACTGTGTTAAGGCTAAAAAAGCTGAAGTGAAATTACTGGGCATTACGACTAATAATATACTTGAATTGAAGAAGAAAAACTAACGTCTCTGAGTTACTAGCGTAATGCAGTGTCAAGCAGAAAGATGATGGCCACATTGCACCTGTAATGGACAGGCGTAATGCTTACTTTAAGGGTCCCGTATCATAGAGCTTCAAGTTCCATTATTACAAGCGTAAAACATTAATACAACTTACAATATTTTGTGTATCGATGCATACAAGTACATACTTATATCTCTATGAAGCACTTGTATTTAATTAAAATGACATAGCCACAATATTGCAAGTATTATTGCTGTTATACTCTTGTTACAATGGAGATTGCAGCGGAGTATTAAACGGGGCCCAGATGGCCGACTTGTTCGTGTCATCGCTTCATAACATAAAAAAAAGATAAATGAGCATTAAAAAATGGTCGCTCGATCGAAAACCGAATAGAAGGCGCTTAGGTGACTTCCTACTCAGACCTCAGAACGACTCGAACAAACACGGACGATTTGCATTGCATTTCAGCAAAGTTTCAGGATTTCAGCATAGTTTCAAGATCGAAAGTCGAGTCGAGTCAATTGCTCTCATGAGAAGTGCAGATTGGCGTTTATGAACGCTTTTATAAATAAAGTGAACACTCCACACTTGAGAAAATACTGCTTCCTTGCGATAAGACGGCCCATTATACATATATTTTATGTTTTATTATCTTATGTTGGTGTTGTTTTTTTTCTATATGTCTATGTTGATATATAACTTTAGTCAATATAATCGTATCGATGTCAATAGGAGTAAATAGATGCTCGTTTGTATTTTAAAATTGTTGAATGATTTCTAATTTCAATTTGTACGTTACGTTACAAAAATAGGTATATCTTGCATACGTATTTTATAAAATATTTTACATTTACTTACGTAAGTACGAGTATGACACTAGCCACAAATGCTAAATGCGAAAGTTTGGGGATGTGACTGTGTATGATACTCCTTCACGCTATGCGGATGCACTGATTTAGATCAAAATTTTAATACAGATACTTTAGGCCCTGGATTAATACAAGATACTTTTCATCCTGATGACCATCACTTTTCATCATCATTGTGATGACGTGACGAAGTGATGAAACCGTGGAGCGCAGCTAGTATAATATATATTTTTGTACCTAAACTACCAAAGTACCTATGATTAATTGACAATTTCTATCCCGAAGAAGCTTGCACATTCATAATGCCACATCATGCATTAACAAACTTCAGAAGCAAGTGTGCAAAGTTGCAGTTAATTTAATAGGCTCAAAGTTTACAACACAGCAAGACAGGGTGTTCAAAAGCGAGTCCCCGTTGTCAGCCACGTTCACGCCACTTAAATCACACGCCCGCAAACTAATTCTGTGCGATTAAATTTGAAACGTGCCACGACACGACCGCACAACGGTGTCGCGGAGATGCGCAATAAACTATGTATTTCAAAACAGGCGAAGTGCCATGAATCAGTTGGGCGCTGAGCGCTTGCATGCACACTTTATGAGTGCAGTTGATGTCCCCCCGGTTGCATAAATCGTCGCGGATTGTGCCAAAAACAACGCGACCTATAATTCTCGGTACGGGCTAGTTTTGGCCGCTGTCCGCTCCGAAAATGCACTGTGAAATGGAACGGCGAAGTTAGTGCAAACTCGCGCCACCGCCATCATTCGCATCGTCGTCGGTGCAGTCGACGCCCGAAAAGCCTAGATACACACTTAGTTGACTAAGACACATTTTGCGTTTAATAAATACCACAGGAATTAAATATGGTTTAAATTAATAAAAAAAAATTGTGCAGATGTCATTAGAAAATTTAAATCGATAGTTAAATAGTAGAAATAAATAATAACACTAATCGTACATTATCTTCGCGTCTGAATTCGAGAGCAGACCACCTGTAGCGAAATATGAATATGAAAACAGTCAGTTCAAAACATGCCTAAGCATAAAAAGTCCCTTTTTACCGACACTAGAGACTCAAATTTCGCATTTTCACGCGGAGACAAAGCCGCCGCAAAAATGTGAGGAATGGAACCCGACGTCAGAAAGCCTTGAGCTCCCGTGCCCCAAAAATAACCTGGTATTTTATTAGCTCAGTACTATCGCAAGAAGAGAATGATATTACAAGAGAAGATATACGAAAAATATTATTGGCTCACGTAAAAAACCAGGTGTCACGGGGAGCAAATGAAATTTTTATTGTACATTTTTCGCGCTAAATAAAGTATTTCGGGATTTCATTTCGAGCTCTAAATAAATAACATTTTTAATATCCCGACTTTATGCGATATTACTCGCGTTATGATAAAAAGAGAATGGCACGTTTCAACAATGATGTTATAAAGTCGTAAGGCATGAGAGGTAACGCGTTCGTTTATGAACACAAAATGTGGGGTTTGATTTATACCTCGTATTTGGGATTCGGTCGCCTCCCGGGAAGATTGTTTGTTCCTTTCAGGTGGTAAGTTTTAATGAGATAAGTTTTAAAGTGAAACTATGCGGCGACTTTTAATTATGACTTCTAACCTCTGGGGCATCACTAGTGCAGAACTTTTCAACTTTTATAATGATGATATGCGAGTAACGGGAACTGGCGAGGATAAACATCGGGGAGAGGTTTTAAAAAAATATTTATGCATTTTTGGACCATTTTTACGAGAAGCGGAGAATTTTTAAGCTCGTTACATATTTTTATGCGAAGCACTTTGGTACAACGAAATGATTAACAAATATAAAGAATCAAGAGTATTTATTGCAAATGAGTTACAATATGGTCTTATCAATGTTTTACGTGCTTCATATTTTGCCTGAAGTGGCGTACAATATTACATATTAGTTACATACTAGAATTCATACATCTACACTAATATTATAAACAGGCAATATTTGTATTTTTGTATGCAACGAATCAACTCATAAAGTACTTGACCGATTTGGATGAAATTTGGCATGGAAATAGTTTGAGGTCCAGGAAAGAGCATAGGATAGTTTATATCCAACTGCACAAAAAGAGGCTAATGTTTTTGCGCGATAACCGAAATACGCGCAGGCGGAGCCGCGCTTGGAAAGCTAGTAATTTATAATTAAATAATTAAACCGAACCTATCTTTACATAATGATTATAAAGAAAGATTAGATTATCACATCTTAATTATGTCATCGTTAACGATATTTCGTGTTATTAACCAAATTCTCTTAATCCGAAAAGATCAACCCATGACACCACAAATCCCTGTTCTATAGACCATTGAACGAGTAAATAAGACGTTATTGGGTAAATTACACCATAGATTACACAATCTCCTAGAAAAGTAACTTCAGTGATGTATACTCGTAGCACATCACTGATGTGAGCAATACTTTTTAAGTAGTTTTTATTTATTCTCAAGGGCTGAGGTGGACAATTCCCTTGCCTGATGATACGCGTCTCGCCTGCCCAGTATAATAACCTAATAAGCATTTTGTGTGATACTTTTCTTTGCTTGTTGGTAGACATAATTACGAGGTCTACTGTACCTTGTAATTTTACTTGCAATAGTGGCATCACAACCTAAACAATCGTTTTTTTTTATATAGTTTTTTTTTGCAACGGCAATGCTCCGCGCTTTATATTACAAAATTACAACGCGAGGAAAAATTATAGTAGGGTTCGAATCCCGCACATGACTGTAACTATTCTCTTATTGTAATTATGTAAAATAAACAGTAGTGTTTGGGGACTACTGCTTTGAGCAGAATATTAAAAAACTACGGTGGTACCTACCAAGACTGACTCTTGCTCAAGGTTCTGTCACTTGGTTAGAGCACTGGCATAGTTATAATGCCGCTCTAATTTTATTATTTCAACCGTCCGTCATAGGGGACGATGCGGCCATCAAACATACTACTAGATTTCATCTGATCGAAAGAAATATTTTTTTTATTGAAAGACACACTTAAATCTCGGATTTATATCGCCACCTTTCTATATCTAATTTGATTACAAGCTCTATCGCATACTAAGAAAATATCATATTTACAAAAGATTCGAGCACAAAATCGAATCCGCGTCCCCGGATTCACGCCAACTGCTCTAACTCTCTCTGTTACTTTAACCGTCGTCACAGGGAACAATGCAGCCATTAATCTCATTGAATCTTTTAAATTATCTGTAAGGTACGTGCACTATACCCCTTCGGTTAGGTACCCTACAGAAAAAAACTAATTCGTAGTCCATCTACGTCTTTCTTTCACCAACATTCATAAATAATTCATGCAATTATCACCACCCGATATTATTAATACGATAGGTCTAATTTGACGACTCGTAATTACGCCTCTATGGAATTATGTTTTCAATGTCTGTTATATCGAACCAGCTGTGCCCTATCATCGTGGGTCTATACAAAAATGGAACTTCATAATTTATCCGTGGAAATAACCAGCCAATTGAATGGGTAGGCCGATAGGCAAGATTAATGATGGTGGGGATATGAAATACTTATTGGCGTTAGGCCATTATTGGGAGAAATGTGGCAAATACGTTGTGGTTATCGACATGTTTGTTAAAGAAAATTGTAGGTATCAAAGTGTGAATGTAATATATTACGGTGTAACTATAAATTTTAAACTACCCATTCTTGTTTGCGATGACTTTAAAGTTATTGCTAGTTTTTAGGGTTCCGTACCCAAAGGGCAAAGGGAACGGTGATAGCTAGACAGTTGAAATTTTCACAGATGAAGTATTTCTGTTGCCGCTATAACATCAAATACAAAAAGTTGGCCAAGTGCGAGTCGGACTCGCGCACGTTAAAACAAAAAAAAGGTTAAAATATGAAGTCTTATGTTGTATTGTATAGCTAAAGGTACGGAACCATTCGTGCGCGAGTCCGACTCGCACAAGGCCGATTTTTTTTTACTGCATAGGGAATATATAGCGTTTCACAATCTCACCCAATTGTAATTGATGATGTGGTCGCAGATACTGGAAGGAAAGCTGATCTAGGACAACTGCTGGAAAACCCCCGTAGCTGACGACAGATTTTCTACTTGAGAGTGATAGCGAGCCAGAGGGGTAATCGTAAAATGACCTACCTTCATACGGCCGCCCCTCCGGTAGCTTTCCGACATGGCCTATATATAATACGATCCTAAGACAACAACCGGCACCGACAGATTATCATGCCTTCCGAAGCACGTAAGCCCTCAGTATTAAATGCTAGCGGTCACCCATCAAGTAGTGATCTCAGTGAACATTGCTTAACTTCGTTGTTTGGTTAAGAACTCTACACAAGCTCGGCTACCAACGGTGCAATTTATAATAAATTTACTACGTGTAAACTGTTTCCCGACTAAAAAACCTAGTCGAAGGATTCAACTTAAGTAACAGGAGGATGAAATTTCATGGTATTTAAGGAGGATAATTAATAATTATTGAGGAATTCATGCTGGGTACGCTGCTGACTAGTATTGGGCTGGAGCATGTGGGTCTACAATGGATTTTAGGTTTCCTTAATGCTTTCGTTATTGTAGCTTCAGTGTTGTATTTAGTCTATAGTGGTATGTCAATAAAGGCATGTATAAAAAATATACATACGAGTACCTTATCTGCAAGTACTCGAACCCGATCTTCATTTACATGATATGTAATTAAATGGTAATAAAGTACATAACTGTGGCTCAGCACACGAAAAATACGAAAGCTATTTCTGAATTTAACACAAAAGAAATACCCTCACAACGGCGTTAAGGCGAATTTAACCACCAAAAACCCACGAAACATAATTAAACATTGAAACCCTCAAGCAACTCGCATACCTTAAGGTTTGTTTATCTTGGGCACACACAACCGGGTTACAGAATACATGATGAAGACAGAAGCTTCAGGCAATGCAATACTGGAAGATTGATGTAGTTTCCGAGTTACCTACGTTTAATCATAGATTTATGAGTTTGCAAATACATGCATATACATAGGTAAGTACATATACATGACCATCTAATACGTCAATTGTACGTAACTATTTTAGATCCACATTTATCTTCCTAGGTGTTCAGGTAGAAAGTTGACAAAACCGAGGTTTGAAAAAAAATTCAAAGTCATTAAGGCCTAGCTGCGAACTTTTCTTTTGATCTAACATTTTTATTTATAAATGATAGGATTGCCTTCGACTACAATCTCACCTAATGGTAAGTGATGATGTGGTCGAGGATATTGTTCAGGCTAAACTAGAACTACTGCCTCTCAAGGACAGCTGGCGACAGATTATCTACCTGCAGGTGGTAGACAGCCAAGCGGGCATTCTCAAAAGGCCCTACTACCGTCCTATAACGACTGTCACCCTAAGATAACAATCTGGACCGATGGTTTAACGAAGCATGGAAGCACTCAGTAGAAATGCCACTTGGTATATATTATATACATATTTGTACGCTACTAGCGCTTCAATTCAACCTCTACTAACGGTATTGGTGCACAGGTAAGATTTAATTCACCGATTAAAAACAGTAATTGCCACTAATATCAATAGAATTTTACATGACTGTTTGAATAACTTATATCGTCATACAGAAAGCAACAAAGATAATGAACTTGTCAAAAGCTGCCTGCAGAGTTCACTGGTTGTCATAATCCACACCTCATACTTGATAGGTTGCTTATGGATATCAGTGTTAGATGGCAGTTCTTGAAGAGTCCATACCCGAAGGATAAAAGCGGGACCATATTACTAAGACTCCACTGTCTCTGTGTCAGTCTGTCTCCAGACTCTCATGAACCGTGATAGCTAGACAGTTGAAATTTTCACAGATGATGTATTTCTGTTGCCGCTATAACAACTAACACAAAATATTGGCCATGTGCGAGTCGGAATCGCGCGCGAGAAAACTAAAAACAATTTATAATTTAGTTTCTAATGTCGTATAGATAATGGTAAGGAACCCTTCGGGCGCGAGTCCGACTCACACTTTTTCCCTTCGACACCTCATACAGCTCCCACAGGTATATATAGGGTGAAATTGTAGTTAAAATCGAGAAAAAATAAAACAGGATAGACTGTTCTTTAGTATACTGATCACAAGTTTTGCACGGTCTGTACCTACTTGTAATAGGCAGTCTAGAGTACGCAGACTGTAAGTTCTAGGACCTAAAAACCTGGACGGTGGAATATTTTCATAACCAATTTATGTTTAAAGAAAATCCGTATCTAATATTTTGATCCTCTTCATCCGCAAAATCCTACCTAACTACGAAAATATAGCTTTCTTCGGAAGGCCGCCACTGTAGTAATACAATATCGTAAAAGGATATAGAAACCAATCGTTATCATCAGAGAGTAACGTAAAATATATATTTTCCTTGATTTATCTTTCTTTGATAAATAAAGATTTATCCACAAAAGTACTGTTCTCTCAAAACCAGTTTCTACCGTCTGACGTGTCGTAATATTCATTACACTTGTAAGTGGCCAGGATATTAGTTTTAATAAAAGAGTTTTTATTTTGTTATTATTCACGGAGTTTTGATATTAGATTTTTCATTCTTTTTATCGAAACAGGTTTCGAAATCAGAATAATGTTTGCGAGTCAACCAGGTAGTAATCGCTAACCACTGATCAGAAGCGGAATCAGTAACCACTGGTTTCGATAAAAGCACTTTTTTTTCTCGGTACTGTTTTCCAACCTAATATGTTTCACATGAGTCCATAGGGGCATGAACACACGTCATAATATCACCTGAAGACATATTTTTTTTATTGCTATAGGTTGGCTATTAACCACAACCGCAATCGAAGAGAAGTGATGGTATTTTAGATAACCTGGTCGAAAATATTGGCAAGATAAATCTAGAATAGTTTGTAACTGCTGTACAAACCGTAACTAAATATTCATACAAAATGTTGCGAAAATTCCATGAAAATCCACTTTCTATGATGGAACTTATAATGTCTTATGGCACTTAGACGTGTTCTTAACTGTGACCCTTATCGACAAGCTGAGAGTCACTCAATAAGCTATGAAGAAAGTTATGCTTGAAATTTCTTTGGCCAGTAGAATCGGGAAGGAGGAAATTCGCTGATAACAAAAGATAGGGAAGAAATGTTCTCGAGTGGTTACCATATCACACCGGAAGACATGGAGTTGGTATGTTGAGGGCGTAAGTCTTTTGGTGTAATAACTAAAGGCTTGAGTGACCTGACAATATCGTAGAAGTCGCGGGGTGCCGATGTATACAAGTGCCTAGTATCCATTCAATAGGACAGGCCTTGTTCACTATTGGACCTCTTCCGGCTGATGATGATGATATTACTTGTGCTGTATTCATCTGTTCCGTAATACATTATCAAATTATTTTTATATGTATGGAGTAGATTTGGTGAGATTATATACTGACTTTACAACTGTGACAAACAAGTACAAGAGGCTCCCTTAAACCGGAAGCTCATATATAATTCAGTTAGGAAAACTTGGTCCACTGCAGGTGAGTAGCTTAATTGTGACCTGAACAAGCTAATTACTAAGCAAAGGGTCAGAAATGGTAGTTTGCCATCTTAAAATTTACAAGGAATGGGCATCCGGTTATAGCTGCATATACTATTATTGTGTTTGGACTAGGCCAATATATTGTATACTAATTTCTCTCTTACAATAGGATTAAACCGGTAAAGCATACATTCATAAAAATAATGGTTGTTTAATATGGAAATCAAGAAAACTCACCATTTACAAGATGAGAAAAATAGTAAGATGTGATTTTAAGATAAATCCCTTTAAACTTTCATTTAGTTTGAGGCAGCATAGCCTCATATAACATTAATCTAGACTTAACGGTTACATGTTTAGGGAACTAACGTGATTCTAACCACGTGTATTTCTCAACACGGTATGAATCACCAAACAGCTCTTTTAAAACTGCGTTTTTCGCGTACACTGTGATTTGCCCACGGTTTACATTGGTGAGATGTGATTGGGATAAATATTTATTTCCAATGGGGTGATACGAAACACGTTAACTAAAACATTACGTACAGTTCTAATATCTAAAACAATTTTCGCGTACAATTCGCCAATATGCATTTCAATACGAACTCACTTTACTTTTTAAGACAATACACCATAAAATGTTATTATATTTTTTTTTTTTATATACTTATATTTAATAATTTTATATTTTATTATTATATAAATCTCATCACTTAGTTTTACGAACATAGTGACGTGTATTCGAATATCTCGATATAATCTCGCATTTCATCGAGTATCGCATATAAAATGTCGTATTTATTCACGCGTGCGGGCACACACTAGTTCGCTATTTCACCAAATCGAATATTCGAAGTGTGTCACCCTGTTTGCCTACAACGGCTCGAGTGCGTCTCAATAAAATATTTTAACATACTTTCGCGGAGTACGAGTAATTGGTGCAATATAAAGAATCTCATATGCGATTCGCTGCTATTTGTTGATAACATTGACTTGAACGAACGCGTGTTGCTAAGTTGAACGTTGGAAATCGAGCATTCAAAAGTTGAACTTGGTATTATAGGTTCGTCCAGTTTATATAAGAAACCACTACTTATAACAAAATAATTGTGATATTTCAACTAGTTTTTAGAGACAGAGGTGTTATAATATAGGAGTAAATTGTTTCTTTCTAAGACGTGTGGTGAAAAGTACACGTTTTAATTTACGGCCAGTTTATGTAAGTCCTATAAGATAGTAATTGTATTATGTAGGGACTATTTTATTTGTATTTTCAGAAGCTATTTCTTAGATTAAAGATTCGAGGTGAGGGTTAGGATTTCCATAGACCAGGATCTTAGTTTAAAATCCTGTTCCTTCCAATCGGATAAGAAACTGTCTAACCCTATTGCCCGCAATATTTACGGACCACCTCATTTTTAAGTTAATTTTTTTTTTGTGTATGTTATTTGTGTGGCAATAAATTGATTTTCATTTTCATTTTTTTTATGTACTACTATTAGTAAGAAGTATTGGTGAAGGAAAAATAAATGGTTATTATAATTATAGTTTATAAAACGTTATGCAGTGACTTTCATATATGGTGCTCCGAACCACAGAAAAAAAATGTGCATCGAGGATCACTCCGCAAAACCATTCCATTCCAATAAATAAACGACGCGAATGCGAAATAACAAAGTGCATTTCAATTCGCAAAGTACGGAGTACCAAATATTTATAGTCAACTATAAGGCATCTCTCTTTCTATCGCATAGCCACGCATAGCTTTGATCTTTTCTGACGCGGCACGCACCGAAGAATAATCTTATCCGGACGGATACGCTTGTAGTTTTATACCTTAAGTGCGGAGTAAGGCTGCCCTGTAAGAACCTTAGTTCTGTTTGTTTGACTTATCAAACGTTGGAACAAAAGTCCTCAACGTTACATTATACCAAAACTTACAATCACCAAACAACATATTTAACTTTCAAATACAGATTCATGAATTTGTTTAGTTAAATAAAGTTTTTGAAACACACACTTCTCCGAATTCACTCTGCTTTTAAAGCCCGGGATAATCCCATTGCCGGGGGCGGTCTTAAGCCCATCGCCGTTTATGAACTACCTGCACTAAATAAACCAAACCCACGATGTTTCCATACTGACTAAAAAATCAGTTACACGAACCGATTAAGAAGTAGTATTAAGGAAGGTGCCACTGTTTGTACGCTCAGAAGTACCTACAAATACGAAGATAGATTACACTGTATTAAACATACCACAAAATTACTGTTGTAGAAAGAATTTACCTAAATATTTAAATATGATTACAATCACTATCGCCGTGATAAGCTAAAATAATCGAATCGCTAAAAGAATCGAACCCGTGTCTCCCGTTTTGCGCCGGGTGCCGGCTACCGGAACATGAAATTGTATGCTCTAATTAGTTTACTTTAACCGTTATGGGAATAAAATGTAATACTTTAATAATTTGTAAATGTAACTTACTTGAATGTTGAACTATTTGGCTTCAGTACTATGACCGGCCAGCCTGAACCTTGCTTGGGAATCTTTGTTAGTAATGCCTTTTTTATTCCTAGCTTTTGTTCACTATCTCACCTGATGTTAAATGATGATGTGGTTGAATACGTAACGTGCGGCGCAACAACATTACCTTGACGCGACCAATCGGACGTTAAATTTAGAAGATTTTGCGTGTTTTGTTAATTGTGAACTTGATGTGTCCGAAACCAAACCGGTAACTGTATGAGATTTACACTTCTTTACATATTTATTCGTAGCCTGGAACCCAAAATTTCCAGACTAGAAAGAAGCATCTGTTAAAATTACCCAATAACACTCAGGCCACCAATCAATTTTATGTCGCATAGTTAAGCTAAGAGCGTTCTCCTGCCAAACTACATTGAAAATATTAGTACCGTTGGCAGGCCCACAAACATCTGTAACTTATTGCGCCCATACGCAGTCTCATTGTTACGGAATCGACGGAGAAATACGACATTTGCTTAGTTATCGCCTCGTGACGCAAACGCAAACGTCGATTATCGTTTACTCTTTCGTTTACGTTATACCATAATTTACAAATGGCGTGGTACAGGGCGAGTAGTAACGAGATTATAGGGCGTGGTATATGGTTCTCGTTTATAGGGTTATTTGCACACGGTTGCGTAACTTGTCCCTATCGCAATCTTTGCACCGTAAACATATACACACAGGCTGATATCTAAACTTTTCCTTTCTACATTTTTGCAACCCTAAAAACTTTCACATGTTCAGAGGAGATCTTCTACAAATTATCCAAAGAAATCTGATTTTAATGTCATCTGTTAGCCGATATGATTTTTAACTGGGGTACTGTACTGAATCAGGCATATTGTCCACTGCCTAGCACAGCCTCCCCCATTAAGGAGGCCACCATCCCCACGCTTGGCAGGCGTCTTGGGATCGCTGTTCAAGATATCAGTTCCTCAGAAGCGCTGCTGTTCACCTTCCGGTATTTTACCTTTAGTCGCCTCTTACGACATCCACGGTAGCAATGAGCGACATTCAAGCCCGGTACCCCACGGGAACATAACTGGGGTAATGGGCAAAAATTGGAACATTTTTTTTCAACATCCAAAGTAATCTGATTTCAATGCTAACTGATAGCCTAAATGCATGATTTACAACTTGGGCAATAGACAAAATGTTGTACAGTACTTAAAAACTCTATCAAGACTGTATACACTCGGTGTGTATAACATTTATTGCACTTGCAAAAGTTGTTATATTGCTCAAATAAAGCAGAACATCGCGGGCAGACTTAAAGGGCACATCGCAGTGTTAAAATCAATCAGAGCAACACATTAGCAATCGCTGAGCACTTGCTTGACTCTGGTCGGTACCAAACAACTGGATCGATCGCCATAGCCGGAAGGCAGTGTTTACACATCGGACATTTCTATTCTAGACTTGTTTGATAAGCCATTAAAATCACGAAATACAAGAATTTCAATCAGGAGGATAGCTTCCCGTTGTCGTCCTGGAATCTTGTCATAAAAAATGTACTTATAGCTTTTCAACTTCAAGTGTCAGTGTCAATAATGTTAGTGTTCCGTGGGGCGGTCAGTATATTGGTTTAAACATAATATATACCTTAGAGGGGAGATTCATATAACACCTGCACTTTAAGATGATTCTTCTGTCTATTCATGATCACGATCGATGCAACTATATTGAAATTTCGAGGGTAGTCAGAATTATATTTTTGATATAATTCTTTGCGGGAAGAAAACGCAACAACTGTTATCGAATCCTATACGAATGTTTAATTTAATAAGAATATGAGCTCGTACGTTACATTTAGGTAGTTAAAAAAAACTATAACGATATCACAGAAAAATCTGTCAGTCCTATCAGTTAATCATCTAATGTAAAGGCTGCAAAAGCCATCAAATCGTGCGTGTGTTAGATCTACGTTCAATGTTGTAACGTTAACAGGGCTGACTCTCCATCTGTCATATCCAAGCGTCAGGCGTTAAGCCTATAATTATTTGGTAACACGTAGTTACAAGGCACAGCCACCTCGCAGGGTTGTCACGCGAAGTGGCGTGTCGTTCCAGTCACTTTAATGAACATGTAATTACTTCTCCTCCGCTGATTGCTCCGGTACAGGGTTGCCATAGAATGGTATGACCACTAAACACGGGAAATATCTTTAAAACTAATCTTATGGTAGTTGTTATTAACATAGATGCGTTGCCGCTGCAGTGTTGACCCTAACTTCTGGCATACTTCTTGAGTAATTTATAAAGAGCTTTCTATGCGCGTGTAGTAAATGGTATTAACGCACTATTTGGAGACCAAGAGTCTGTACTACGTATAATAGAATAAAAGTCGATGTCACTCTCCAGATGTTTGACTGCCTTGAATAAAGGTCAAACAATTACGTGGATCTTCCACGGTGCTTGAAATAAGAAAAAACTAACCCACAATTATACTTTCACGTTTATGATATGTGTGGGGATGGGACTAGCCGAGCAATTGTACTTGCTGCTGCAAGTCAAAGAAGGGTTGTAAGTAGATAGAGGCTCAAACTCAGCGTTCGTCGTGCCTCGGACTCTTGGTTCCGCGTCTAAAAGAATGGTTGTTTGTATTCATCAATAGTCGACAGCTCTTAGTTGGTGCCGATGACATCATTCAACTTTGGTCAAGCAGCTTTTAAGCCAAGGCTACCTAATAATTGAGACCATTGCTGGTGTCGAGCATTATTGCTGACGGATGACACAATTCATTCTGTACTGCATCAAAACGAGTGAAACTTATATTAGTCCATAATAAGAACAGTACGGAACTGATTCACGCATCTATCAATGCGTTTTATTCGTGTAAAGCATTCATTGGTATATTATTCACATTGGATTGTTCCTTCTTGGTGGACACATGGGCATTTTTAGCGTCATTTCAGCACAGACGAAAACTCGAAAAGCGAAGTTAAACCCGCCATTCTTTCCGACGCTGTCTGCCTTTTACGAATGTAATCCAGCGGTTTTTAGCACTTTCATACAATAACAGTAAAAGGTCTGGATTTTATTCACACACTTTAGAACAGAATTTCTTACGTTTTAATGTTTTTGTATCTTTATTCTAATTTGTTCCGCAACGAATAACCGCATGCCTATAATTTTCGATTATATCGTCAACCCTGCCATTTCCTCTGTTTCAGCATATTAATTCAACAGCATCGTACAGAAACGTTGGTATATTAACATCTCTAATTAACATGACAACTGTCGACTAATTGGTTTCGATGCCTTTGCCTCGCTCACAGTTCAAAGTCACGTCATAGATTACAAAGCAGTTTCTAGGAAAATCAAAACGCTGTTTGCATAGAAGGTACTAATAACTGTGGAGTGCTGCGCCACAGATTAAGTAGCAGTTTGTATGGGCACCACAGACAGTTGGCACAGTTACAGTGTAAGCCAAGGAGTTCAATCAAGGGTGACTTGTCACGATTTGATTTGCTTGCTTGTACGTGATTTACGCTTTTGAATTAGGTGGATAAATCATCTCTTGTTTGTGTTTCAATTGGTAATTGATGAATAAACGAGGAATGAGTTCGTGACTGGTGTTTCTTTTCTTCAAATCGCGTGTGGTTTCCCTGTCAAACTATCGAATTACTTTTTAACGAAGATTAATTAACGGAGCTTTTAATCTTTTTTTAGTTTTTAGATAACTACCGGGCACTAGCGTTGTTTCTAGGTTAACATCATGTTCCTGATCTAGACTTTAAAAATATCGCAATATCAACAAACATTCCTGAGAAATTATACCACCCGGGTACGGTTTGAATGGTCTATTAGTAATAAAATTTATTGAAGTGTCTTAACGGGGAACACAGTAGCGTTAGCGTAGCGGTAAACATCTGGCACTCAAAATAAATTGTCCGTCTTTTTCGGTCAATTGAAATTCGGGTGAGAAAAACATCGAAAGTATGTGATATGGTTACCTAGATAGATGCATTTTACGCAGCTTGCGAGTAAAACATAATATTAGGTGCTTTGAAAGTTCGTTAGGCTGAAAATGTATTAAATACGTGCATTTTACAAATCACAAACAGTCATACAAAAAAACACAAATAAATTATATGCGTTACTTTTTAGAACGAGCTATATTATGAATTTTACAATTATTTAAACTTCGGGATCGATTTTGATTTTTGGACACAGCTCAGAGACCAACTCAAGATAGATAGTACGTACATATTTGGCCAGGTTTCATATATACATGTACATATTTAGCCCAGTGGTCTAGTCTAGTGACAAAAAACCACTACGCTGCAGAGCATATCCTTGATTGCGACAAAGAAGCATTCCAGCGTCAATCAAGTAGTCCGATTTTGAGAAAACTGTGCCCTTTTTCCGCTAGTCAAAATGTCTTGGTAACGGTTATCTAATAGCGTCAGAGATTTGCGTAGGCAAATAAGGCATGTTTTCGACTCCACGGTCGTCACTGTAAATTAGAAATCCACGACACAGTATACACTGTGCCAATATCATTCTCATATTTATCACATGGCAGGCGCGTTTTCCTTTGTGTTTAAAAAAAACATATTTTACCAATATCACATCCTTGGAATAAGGGTAGAAAAGCGATGATGCTCAGCGCAATTTATATGTTCCAGATAAATCTTTGCACCTCGGGTGGGAATGTCGATGATCCAGTGGCAAAGGCATACGTTGTACAAACTCGTCTGAGTTGGGACTTTGACCTTTGTCTTTAAAATGTATAGTTTTATTTTTTAATAGGCATTTCAACAGTTTGTGAGATGTACTCTTTGCGAATTTGACAGTTTATGTTGCCTTATTGTGTGATTTCTTTGTTGAACGCTTTGCGTGTTGTCGCTAGGCGACATAACGTATTTTACCACCGTGCACTGCGCTCGTCCACTAGCGGCTCCTGCCATCGGTACAGATACTGTCTTAGCTTCCATAACAACATAGATTACCGTCTGACCGTCTAACAGAGAGTGATTTAAGTAAAGGATGCATGCGCAAGATGCAACCGCATGGAGCACTTTTATTATGAGCTATAGAACAAACAATATAATTACAACGAGACAAGAGTTGTCATCACCACAACCACATACGCCACTGGAGCCGCTAAATCCGATATGCCAGTGAACCAAAGACCATATCCGCTTCTTCAAGGAGTTGAGATCGCTTGTTAAAAGCTAAAGGGGGAAATTAACAAAACACTCCAAACAGGACGTGAGTGCAAGACTATCGTCCCCAAATAGAATTAGATTATTTAACATTATCAACAGGAAGTAGAATAATACCCAATTACAATAGAAACCTTTCTATCAAACAACACAGTGAAGTATTCGATTCATTAATCAATCATTTGCCATTTAATATTTGCATAGTTGACCACAAACCACGGGACACTGACTATTGGTAACCAATTACGATATACGAGAGTATGCAACAACAATAGCTTGTATTGTTTCAGGTTAAAATTACTTTATAAAATTACAATGAGAGGAAAAATATAGTCATGTGCGGTATAATCTTTCAAATCGTTTAATGTAATCCGCGGAGCAGCCGTTATTGCAAAAATAAAAGTATTAAAATTACTTAAGTACTAGCTTTACGGGCGCGGCTCCGCCCGCGCGTTTGTCGGTTATCGCGTAAAAACATTAACCTCTTTTTGCGCAGCTGGATAAAAACTATTCTATGTTTTTTCCCATGTGTCAAACTATTTCCATACAAAATTTCATTCAAATCGGTCCAGTAGTTTTGGCGTGAAAGCGTAACAGACAGACAGAGTTACTTTCGCATTTATAATATTAGTACTGAAGTACTGATAATTTAAAAAAAAGGTATGGCTGTGTTATGAACACGGCCGTTTGTTGTACGTGAATACGTCTCAAAATGGGGGGCTCCCCCATAGCCGCGCGCGATTTATTACTGTCCTCACTTAGCGTAATAAATTCTTTGATTCTTTAGCTATCCAGTGGTGTAATTGAATTTTGGATGGGAATGATAGATATGTAGCTGCAACACTAAACTAGTTATTACAAGTTTTTTGAATTGCGTCCCTATTATGGATATATTCAGGTCAAAAGAAACTCTCCTTTCAGTTTTCAGTTACTGCTTGCAAGGTCGATTGTGTCATTCACCACTATACTGGTCATCAACGGCAATTATAGTGGCAAACATTACGAGTATATCATCCAGGATAGGCATATTGACAGTCTTTTTTCATTTAATTGAGTGTAACCTAAAAACGATGTTATCGGATTTAGTGAAATTTTTCGTGGGACCATTTTTGAGTCAATGACAAAAGATAAATCAAGATTTGAAGATAGCGTGCAAAGTGACGCGTTGTCATACGTAAAAAAATAATAAGTGGGTTAAGCACCTCCGCTTTTCTTCCGCAATTTCTATGGATTGTAAACTTTCATGATGATGGAATACATTTGAATTCAAAATAAAATATTTTTCACCTGTCATGCTCGTGAAGTCATCGTATTGGGATGGAGCGACATCTATAGTTCAACTTACGTTGTAATACAAACAAGACAAATTTTTCAATTAGCTTTAAACTTGTTAATAATGACGCAACCCTATAATTTTAATATTTTTATGTTTGCAATAACGCATGCTTTGCGGATTACATTACAAATTTACGAGAGGAAAAATTTAAGTCATGTGCAGGATTCGAACCCGGGTCCAGCCACCCCTTTAGCCGGGGTATGCTCTAATGCAATTGAGCTAACATGACAATGAGTCCTTAACTCAATTTTTTTCTATCGTTCTTTTTAACCATCGTATTGGGATGGAGCGACATCTATAGTTCAACTACTACTAACTAACTGTTCTAACAAGACTAATTTTGCAATTAGCAAATTTTTTTATGTTTATAGCGCGATAGATATATTACAGAACGTATATACTTACAATGTGGGACGTATTCTGAATTCTGATTGTTGAGTCGACAGTTGACCAATACTCCCATGTACATGAATAGAAGCTAATCCATATGGATGCTGACCAATATGGACAAGCTTTCGACTATATAATCTACCGCATTGATAGATTTTTTGTGCGAGGTATTGCCAGATTTTAGCGAATTGAGATATAGGTAAATGTCAAAGCAATAATCATTAGAATATTTTTTACGTTTTCCGAGATTTATTGAAACTCTGTACTTTATAACTTTTATCTGTATTGATATTTTTTTTTTGATATTTTAATTTAATTTTAATAATTTTTTATGATGTTTACGGGAACCTAAATAGTCTAAAAACTTTAAGGGTTGAGACCCTGACGTCATTGGCGGGAAAAATAAAATTTTATAATTTTTTTGGTTTTGTTCTAGATTGTCAGACTATTGCAATGATCTCGTAATTTTAAGTGACGTATGATATCTCATATTTGTTTAAATACTTTTTGAATTGATTACATATTATGTTACGGGTAAACATGACTTATTTGAATATTTTTGACAGTTTTAATGGTAATTTATGGCATTGCAAAATTATAATGACATCCGACGGGTAAAATTATAGTCATGTGCGGGATTTATCGTGTATATTTAAATGGTACTTTTATAGGTACATGAGTACTAAACGACGACGTTCCAAAATAAAACGAAGAATATTATTTTTGACTCGCGAATGGCACTATCGTGTGTATGGTTACCAAACCAGGATAAAAGCACGAAAAAACTGATAAAATTTTAAACATCCCGCCAAAGTTGTGAGTTTCCTCTTCAAAATTGAATTCTTGATCTACATACTTAGTATGCACACATTAAAATTGCATAAATTGAAGAGTGAGAAATCGACCCTCCACCACGATCAATGAAGCAATGTTTAGGTATCGGTATATATATATAAATGATGAGTTAAAAAAAGCTAACAAAAACAAGCGTATTGTAAACAAACTGAGCCTCAAGACATCTTCAACAAAGCCCTTATGCCCTAAAGTACAAATAGCTAGTGTGTACACGTTTCATCACAAATCGTTCGTGATCTACACCTTAACGCTCCCACAATATTGGGGAAGCTTTCAACACGGCATGTGGCAACACCGCGTTACCATAGTAAAACCCATAAAGTAGGTTATCTGGAGGCCTGTAGGATAGTACATTTCCTACCATAATCTGGATAAGCAGCGCAGGGTAGTCCTTATCTCAAAAGTTTTAAAGTACAAAATACCAATGTAATATGCATATTATAACAATTTAATACGTAGCTACCCACACACAACAAAGAAATATTTTTTTTATGACTGTTGTATATTGTATTATATTAAAATAAATAATTTATATTTATAACAATATTAACAGCGGCAGCGGGTAGGTACTTGTGGACCGGTAAGATCACTAAGGTCTCTGCCCACACCACATAAAAAAAACTTATTTAATTGAATAAACTCTATAGAAGACATAGTTTGGGTAATACTGTAAATAGGTATATGAGCTCAAACTAATCATATGGTTCTTATTTTATAAAGTTCATTATATCTTAATGATTTCTATGCTTAGACAGAGAAACTCAGGTACAGTGACTGACTGGCTCAGGAGATTTTACTACCATTGTACTATTTGCGTGAAAATATAGTAATATAGCAGCGTTATAAGGCAATCGTTCAATCACCTCCAGTTTAGAATCAGTAATTAGACGTACGAGTAATAGATCAGCATGTTCTACTCCTTTCTTCTGACCATTCGCGGTGCGCTGGCGAACTCCTGTTTCGCAAATACAAACAAACCAACGGGCCAGCTAGATATTTCTCATAGTTTGCATGCTGTGGCATGTGCTGTTGTATGGACCTATTCAGTTGTCTTAAATAAACAACTTATGGACATACATACATTTATTTAATTATTTTATTAGAAAAATAAAATTATTATATTTACAAAATGCCTTATATACAAGTTCCCGCAACTCATTTTTGCTACAAATTTGGGCAGAGGTTCCACCTGAAGGGTATACTAGGACTGAGTCTGGACTCCTGGAGCTATCACAATAATTCTGAGCACTAATTTTGAAGCCACCGTTTATATATAGAAATATACTGCTGACAACGCGTAAATAGGTTTGTGATAAATTCGAGCCTAGGTCAGCAATATATAAGGTGTAGCAGTGCGTATACGTGTATTGTATACAAGCCGCGTTTGGTAAGTACCGATGAAGATAAACTACTTTCGGATTTTACTATGGCGGTACCTTCAGACAGAGCGTCGACAAACAAACCAAACAAGCAAATCCGCACACGTCTCTCCGCATTCTATTATGACAATCAGAAACACTCCGTGCCAGCGACTTGTGATGTGTCGACTGAATATGTATGGACACGTGTCTCTAGGACGCGGTTTGTTGATCGACGACTGCCAATGCCGGCTGTATTGAAGATACGTCGTACATTTTACCTACTTCTATAGATTTGGTCCCTTTCTGTAAATAACGCTTTTTATAATAAAATTAAGTGAAGAGACGGCAAATTCGCTCGCCTAGTGTTAAGTATAACGTAGTTTTTTTTTGTAGCGAATTGGCTAGCATTTGAGCACCATCTCACCTGATAGTAAGCAATGATGTGCTCGATCCGAAGCACGGCACTCTCAGTAGTAACCAACTCATGACCGAGGCGGACGTTGCTTAACTGAGCTGATCGGTTAAGGGCAGCTAAGCAAACTTTGCTATGAGTGCTTCAAAACCGAGAAAGACCGTCACCGTTATATCTATTTTATCACAATGACCGTAAAACTTGACCATATTTGAATTTGAGCTACTGCTTCGAAGCAGAATATCTGATACGGCAGTAGTAGGTCCTACCGAGACGAACTATTGCTAATGAGACATAAGGGACAAACACTTTAATATAACATGAAATGTTATATTAAAGGTTTAAAAACGCAGTAAGTTCTAGATAGCGTCATAAAAGGTTTTTGGCCAGGAGTCTAAAATAATATAATAAGTTTTTTATGGAAATTATCTAGGCTGTAACTTTTGGGTTCTTTTAAATACATATTTCAATTTCCCTATAATAAACTCAAACCTAAAAAATTTCGGAAGTTCAAGATTTGGAAAAATATAGTATTTACAGGTATATTCATCTTCTTCAGGAGACGGTGAAATGCCATATACCATAATTATATAAGAGAGGAGAGGGTAGGCGATCTCCAATGACAAAGATAACATTTACGCAATTTGCGTGTTAAAATTAGTTGTTTCTGATTTTCAACCGAATTTTTACTTGAACCTGGTGCTATTATCATCGCTGCATGTGTGGAAGTGTTATCCAGTGACTGGGACCAGTAAAAACTAAATATTTAGAATTTCAAAACTGGCTGCCCGGTGCCTACCATACAACACTGTTGCTGTCGTCGATTGTGCTATTGTACGCACAATTTCGTGTTCTTAATTGTGCTATAGAAGCGGAAAACAAAGAAATAGTGATGTGATGGTGATTCAGTGGTGGGTTTTTAATGGGAAAATGTATTATTGAGATAATTAAATAACCCTTTTGGATCTCTGTAAGCAGCGCCATCTATCCTGTTGCTGAAATACTAAAATAATCTATGCACGGCTTTCCAAGTAGATGATCACCAACGAGCGGTTAGACAACTGCATTCACATCGCATACATGTACGTGACTTTCATCTGGTGCGGCGTTGATGACTATTTTTACTCACCTCTTTTCTAAATATTTTTCGATTAGTATACTCCTAAATATTGTTTGTTTACTGATAATATAAGTCAAAATGTACCAACCAAGATGCATCAATCTTAGTAGGTAGGTATTTAGATTTTTATCAGTGGTTCTTGCCATTGACATTAACATTCTCTGATAACTTTTTACATTTTATTTTATGTTATTAGTATTATTTGACTCAATGTATTAATTTATCATTTAATTTATTTATACTCTGTTATGAGTAGGTATTTAAATATATTTAGTTGATTTTGTTTGTAACACACATAATACAGTATGAGTACATATAGATAGGTAATTATATACCTAGATACTAATACTTTTTATGGTACCTTCCTTGCTAGTTGGATAATTTTTATTTTTTTTCTTTTATGTTTGCAGTAAGGATAATAAGTTCAAATGAGTAACCTATCAGCGCCCTTAACTTGTGTCCACTGCTCTGGATCTACTCGCACTTTCAGTGAACATGGGCTCAAAGTTCATATAGGCCGTATGCATAAAGATGTGAGGCAATCAGTCCTCACTCCACACACTTCACGGACCTCACCTACAGTTCCAGCTACCCAGCCAGCCAGTCCAGCGTCGCAGGCACCATGCGCCTGCCCTCTCGATAGGCTTGCGGTATTGAAAGGGAATACACCGGTACTTCGACATGTTCCCAAGGGCGCGAGGAACCAAGCTGCGGTTAAGCTCAGTGAGATAATCGAGAAGTGTGTCAGCTGCAATGGCGTAGGTAATGGGAGTCCAAAGTGTTTGAAGGAGATTTGCGGGGAGCTGTTCGATTGCTAGTCTCCGACGATTCTATTGCGCAAAATGACCCCGTTACGCTGGCTGCCCTGGAGCATAAGCACCCAAGTCCCTCTCGGCCGTTGAATTTCCCACCTGCACCGGATGCGACATCCACCCCGGTGTCTGTTTCGGTGGAGGATGTCACGATGGCCCTTAGCACTTTTTACAGCGGTTCAGCTGCTGGGTTGGATGGAATCCGCCCTACCCACCTAAAAGAGTTGACGTCGGCATCAGCCGGCGAAAACGGCCCGCGTTTGCTACAAAGTCTCACGAAACTCGTCAACTTTCTACTCAGTGGTCAGGTAAATGTAGAGGTCTGTCCTTATTTATATGGGGCCTCCCTTTGTGCTCTGACCAAGAAGGATGGAGGGGTGAGACCCATAGCTATTGGCAGCGTATATCGGCGGTTGACGGCTAAGCTGGCCTGTAGGGCAGTTCGAGAACCTATGGCAGAATATCTACAGCCACACCAGCTGGGGTTTGGGACGCAACGAGGGTGCGAGGCTGCCATTCATGCGACGCGTGCTTTCGTGATGGATCCATCAAACTCCCACTGTGTGGTTGTCAAGCTGGATGTACGCAATGCCTTCAACACCATAGAGCGGGACGTCCTCTTGAGTGAGGCCAGAGAGAAAATTCCAAACGTCTATCCCTTTCTTCATCAATTGTATTCTTCCCCTTCGAATCTATTCTTTGGCAACAAGCTTATTTCTTCACAGGTCGGAGCGCAGCAAGGGGATCCGCTGGGGCCACTCGTCTTCAGCCTAGCTATCCACAAGGTTATATCAGAATCCAAAGGTGGTCTGAATTTGTGGTATCTGGACGATGGCACCATTGGGGGTTCACCGGGAGATGTTTACCAGGATCTGCAGGTTCTTGTTCCTCGTCTAAAAGAACTGGGTCTGGAAGTGAATTCATCGAAATGCGAGTTCTTCCCCTGCAGCGCTGCGGCTTGTTCACAATTCGCACGTTTTAGTGCTCTATTACCAGGCCTGAAAGAGATTTCTTCCAACACTTTCACCCTCCTGGGTTCTCCTATTTTGAAGCTGTACCAAACGCTATTGTTTCGCGAACACAGCTCCTCCTGGCCGCCCAGGGTCGTCTAAAGCATCTTTCCGCACATGTGGCATTAGTGCTGCTGCGAATGTGTTTTGCGCTTCCCAGGATAACATATCTACTACGAACTGCCCTTACCTGGATTTGCAACAATGAGGTCTCTTCTTTTGATGACTCATTAAAGTCTGTTGTTGAGTTGATTCTCAATGTATCCCTGAATGATTTGCAGTGGACTCAAGCGGCTCTTCCAATCCGCTACGGAGGTCTCGGGGTGAGACGTGCTGGGGATTTGGGCTTGCCGGCTTTTCTTGCGTCGGTGCACGGAGTGGCGGACCTTGTCGCCATTATTCTTAACCCGAATGGTGCCGAGGCGAGCATACCTTTCGTGCCTGAGGCTGTATCAGCTTGGTCGGCTCTTAACCCGGGTGTGCCTCTCCCTACGACTCCCCAAATACAGCGAGCATGGGATGACATTGCAACGAGACGAGTCCACCAGCAGACATTGAACAGCGCTTCGGGGGCGGACTTGGCCAGACTCCGTGCTGTGTCACAGTCAGAATCCGGGGCGTGGTTACACGCGTTGCCGTCGCCTCACCTGGGCACTTTACTTGACGATGACTCTCTGCGTGTGGCAGTGGCTCTCCGTCTGGGCTGCAGGGTGTGTGAACCCCACGTATGCACCTGCGGCTCGATGGTGGAGAGCGACGGCCACCACGCATTGAGTTGTCGTCGTTGCACAGGAAGGTTTTCACGCCACCACGCCTTAAATGACATAGTGCGGAGAGCCTTAGTGTCAGCAAACGTCCCGTGCGTACTGGAGCCGCCTGGTTTGTCCAGGTCGGACGGCAAGAGGCCGGACGGGCTGACCTTGGTGCCCTGGAAAAATGGCAGGAGCCTGGTGTGGGACGCCACGTGCGTCTGCACTGTTGCCGCCAGTCACCTTGGTGGTACCGTCCACTTGCCGGCGGCTGCTGCAGAACACGCCGCTAACATGAAGCGTCAGAAATACGCAGCGATGGAGCCCCATTACTTGTTTGTGCCCATCGCTGTGGAGACCATGGGGTGTTGGGGGACTGAGGCCAGGGCTCTGATAGGCGAAATAGGGCGCAGATTGAGGGAGAAGACGGGTGACTCCCGCTCCGGATCGTATCTGGTGCAAAGATTGTCCATTGCCATACAACGTGGCAATGGCGCCAGCGTTATGGGTACCTTTGCACCCGGTGCGATCAGGGGAGGGTTATTTGGTTAGTTTTAAGAATTATGTTTTTGTTTCCTTTTATTGACTATTAATTTAATTTGACTATATACTTTAAAGTTAAAATTTTTATTGGAAGATTTGTAGTAATAAATAATGTTTCGGAGGTGAGATGCAGTTCGTATCAATATATAACATTTATTATAATACTTAGTGCATAAAAAAACAATAAAAAATTATATAAGTAGGTATTTTCGAACAGATACGACTTAGGAGCCTTCAAGAAGAGGGCATATTCCCTCCTTAAAGGCCGGCGTGTGGGCGACGGTGATCACTTACCACCAGGTGAGCCGCCTGCTCTTTTGCCATCCTATCCCGTAAAAAAATATGCCAACCGTAGAACATATCATACAACTACACAGTTGTCTTTAGAATTAAATAAAATCTTAACTGTGACCCGTACATGACAATAGACTCGCCTTCTTATATATATGGGAGCAGAACATAAAAGTAATAATAATCTTTATTTTTTCCTTCCACAATAGTTTCTATAACTATTTAATGACAATCAAGAAATTATTTATAGCAAGAAATGTCTTGGGAAGGAACAGGATCCCAAGCTAGGTTGATCTTGTGCTGCACTCCTGGCCCCCCATTACGAACCTTTTTAGTTAATATTCTGTTTAACAAAAACTATTACATAGGGACTAAAAGATATTAAAAGTGTATACACCTCCACCGACTATATAAAGGCTGAAGATCTTATTTTTTAATTCTACGTGTCCTTGTGATGTGGTCGTAAGTGGCTTAATTCAAATGGCAGAGCATACCTATCACTTAGCTAAAGTTTGCTTCAGCACAACAATGGCGTCGCGTCGGTTTGTTGACTGATGTTATAACCAGATGTTGTTGATTTAACAGCTCAATTTGAGAATGGACTAGATTACGCATGTTTGATAAACACAATGGCGACGAAAATTTTGGAACGGAGCATTGTTCACTGATCAACGTACCGGCATTTATCATTTATTTTACATAGAAATTGTTAGTATTTCGGCGGCGTTGCCCGGTAGATGCCAACAGGCTCGCCCACTATAAAGTAAACTCATAAAATGTCTGGCAAAAAGTAAACTTATAGGGTACCATAAAGGGGTGACGATGTACTATGTTTATCGTTGTTCACAATAATAGCAGTCTCTCGCAACACCCATTTTAAACGCTTAGGTACATTTTTGGGTTGCTCTTAAATTCTGTCGGTACTTAGCCCGTTAGTAGAACGCTTAAAGGCTATATCAGGGTGACTATAGCCCTGATACAGAGTGGTGCAATAAAGGTTATACAGTAAGGGCCAATCGTGGGGATTATGGCTACTACCCCCTAAATAGGGATGGCTGTGTTCAGCATTGAAGAATCTGGCTGATACAATACGGGCTCTGAAAAGGCGATCAGGACCCCTCGGTTTCCAGGTCGGTGTAATAGCCGTCAGGCTGTCAGGGTGGGAACTCCCTGAAGTTCCTTAATGGCAGTTGTAACGCGTTGAGCACAGAGTGCACACGTCCACTCAGCACAATGTTTTTTTTTAGCAGATAGGCTAGCCTTTGACCACTATCTCACCTGATAGTAAGTGATGTTGTGGTCGAAGATGTTGTTCAGGCTAGCCTAGAATGACTTGGATGGGTGACCGGTGGTGACATTACTACTGAGCGCTTCCGTGCTTCGGAGGGCACGTTAAGCCGTCGGTCCCGATTGTTGTCTTAGGATGGCAGTCGTTATAGCATGGTGGTAGGGCATTTTGCGAATGCTCGCCTGGTTAGCTACCACCCTCAAGTTGCAAATCTGTCGCCAAGCACCTAACGGTGTGTTCCGGCAGCTGTCCTTGAGAGCCAGTAACTCTAGACCTGAACAACATCTTCGACCACATCACTTACCATCAGGTGAGATAGTAGTCAAAGGGTAGCCTACCTGCTATAAAAAAAAAATGTTTTAGAATTCTGTGATCATGTCTAGTTACTTTCTCTGTTCTGTTCTGTGTACCTATACATAACACGGTTTAGTAGTGTTGGTTGTGTGTCCTTGTATGTTAGATTTATGTGTGCGCCTGGAAATACTAAGTAAATTTGTTGGTTTGATTGATTGCTATTCAGTTATACCAGGTGGTTTTTTTTTTATTACTAAATACTACACACCACAGACTCGTGGTCCGTACTCTTGTTGTTTGGTTGTTTTTTTTTTACATATAATATATTTAATAACTTTGAGATCATTCTCCAACTTATCAATATTCTTCCTGAAGGGAAGTTACCTTAGTGTTAGTTAAAATATTATATATCTTTAAGCTAAAGCGAGTCCATAATTATATATATATATTTTCTCCTTATATCTAGTTTGTTAGTATATATTACGTTATATAATTAATACCCAAACAGTTTGTCGTTGAGGGTCCGGCCACAGATTCCGCCGATGCCCTTGATGTTTTGATAAGAGCCTTCACGACCTCTTCGTTTCTGTTTTGTATAGCCATTTTAAGATTGTAGTCGACTATGTTTTTGAAGTTCGCCGCTTATACCAGGTGTTTTAGGAGTTTCGACTTTCGATCTCTACATCGGGTTGATTTGATACCCGCCACGAGTTCATACCACACTAATATTATTAATGTGAATGTTTGTGAATGGGTGAGGTGTGAGTGTGTGATTGTTACTATTTCACGAATTCTATATAAAACGAACGGTTTGGATACTTTTCATTATCATCATAATTTTTTTTAATGTCAGCGCGGGTGAATCCGCAGTGTGCAGCTAAATAGGGATTGCTATATACTTACTATAATCTTCTTAAATTACTGCTAGTAATACTTTGCGTCTAGGTGGAACTTTTAGCTATCTTTAAATAATATTTGAGGTAAATTCCTGGCACCGCTTACCCGAACTAACCTGCGCGTTGCGTTTAAGTCTCAGAAGCATTAACCTACAGAGAAAGACCGAATTATGCGAAGACACCGTAACGACGGTATGGCGTGTCGCTCGACATTATAACAAGATATACAGAGATATGCCACAGTTTAAATATCGTTTCATGTCGTAAATTCAATTAAAATCATCCAAAATTTCATTTGAAAATCAAATAGACAATTAGCTGCCCCACAAATGCAAACGGCATTAATTACTGCGAACTACGAATCATTATCGACTGTGGTATAATGACGCTTGCCATTTATACAGGCTGCGTGTTTTCTTTCCTAGGTAACTATTTCATATTTTGTCGATTTAAAAATAACCTTATAGAATATTCCATTAGCGAATGAAATCAACCATGGCACAAATAAAAACAGCATTTAGTATGTACTTCGAGCTATACGAATTAATAATGACAGTTGTATATAGACAATTGACCTTAGGGTTGAGTAATGCGTATCTACGAGAGGTGTAGAAGTTAGAAGATGTGGAAGATAAGATATAAGATCAGCAACTTAAGCAACGTCCGTCACATGAATGGATGACCGCTAGTAACATTACTACTAAGCGCTTCCGTGCTTCCGAAGGTACATCAAGCCGTAGGTCCCGGTTGTTGTCTTAGGATGGCAGCTGTTATAGCATGGTGGAAAGGCATTTTGCGAATGCTTGCCTGACTCGCTATCACTCTCAAGAAAATCTGTCACCAAGCACCTAACGGTGTGTTCGGACAGCTGTCCTTGGAGAGCCAGTAATTCTAGGGAAACCTGAAGAATACCTTCGACTACATCATCACTTACCATCAGGTAGTAGTGGTCAAAGGCCAGCCTATTAGCTATGAATATAAAAAAACGTCAATATCGCGATTTTTCTTTCTTTTTCTTGAACGCATCGTTCTATCTTAAGAATCCTCTGTTACCGTCGGGGGTCTCAAATAGCAAACTGATAAAATGAATTAACATGATGAAAGATCTACCCACGCTGCCTAATATACACCTCGAGCAAAACTTTATACGATGCGACAAAATCGCGCGTATATACTTCAGTACTTTATTTAGGTCCTGCTCAATCCTTTACACAAACTTAATTCTCTTAAGGATGTAGTTCTGCAAGAAACCCGACGGGCACGGCAATATTGCACGAGGGTTGCTTCTACCTAATAAATTAATGAAAATACAGCAGCGCTTTTAATATAACTGAAATAAAAGCTACCGAAAGGACGGTTAGAACTAAATTGTATATTTTATGTATTGAAAAATCAGGTCAATTCCGGTAGGATATAAAAAAGCATATATTAATGCAAAAAAACCCGACTGCAATTTATTTATTTACATTAAAAGTTTTACTTTAGTATTGAAATAAAAAATTGCAAGTTATAAATATATTTATGGAATTGTGTTTTCAATCCCTTTGTTGAATAAAATACTTGTTTATTAAAATACTTGCTAAGCAGTGAAACTGTATTTCATACAAATTTGGAATTTTACAAAAATAAATACCTGTGCTATGCAGAAAGGTCATTGACAAAGAGAGAGTTGCCAGTGCAACTTTTTCACAAGTTTCTAATAGTATTGCCACTACAAGATATATATTTATGTTTAATAGTTTTAAACACTCTTCCCTTTGCTATCACAATCGTGGGTTTCGAAGAAAAAAAAATGGGTACTGAACCCTAATAAATCATCGGAAAAGATTATGCATAAAATATAAGCAACGTATACTACGTTGCTAATTTATGGTAAAGATAAATCAATGCAGTTGAGACCACCTCAAATACAAAAAAACTTTTATAATTCCGTGACTAACCCTTATATATTAAACAGAAAATTAAGTTGATCTGACAAAACGTTAATATAGCAAAGAATTCCTTCAAACGCATTTAAAACACGTGTATTTCTAAAACGAACACTCTGTATAAAGCTGGCTTTATATGTATACGTATAACGACAGTGGGTAGAATAGTATAATGATAATAGCATGGCGCATTACAATAAACAATAGACACCGGCCGACCTCCACCGCGCCGCGCCGCTCGCTGACGCAGCTACGGGTACATCCGCAGTAACTAATGTCACAAGGTTTCAGTAAAGTCAACAAGAATCTTGTAGATTTTTGAAGTAATTCGATCAAAGATCGAAATAGCGCGATAATGGAGGCCCTGTTAAAATGTGACGTGGGAGAATAACAAAATATGTAAATTTCTATATTATTATTAGTATATTATTTTATTGTGGTCCCAAATTATTTTATAATTGTAATCGTTGGCACGGGTATCCGGAGCGGTCATGCTCACAGAAAGGTGTTGTCTAGCGGCGGTGTTGTGTGTCGGCTCGCCATCTTCCCTCAAAAATGGTTTAGGAAGGCGATGGCTGGCACATGCGTCAACTCGTGAACGGGTGCTGCTAGAGGATACTGGTCTGCTCTGGATGCTAGTGCTAATGACATTAAAGGAAAAAAAAAATGTAAAAAAAAAACTTTTATCACTGTTCCCCTAAGAATGTTGCATGTTTCATATTTCTTGTTTTTAAATAAAAAATGTCATAATTGAAAAAGTCACGGACCCTGGAGTCTGTGGAGTGTAGAATTATAAATCAATAAAAAATAAAAAATAAAAAACCCGCCGCGGGCTTGAGCTTCACCACATGGTGGAAGGGCATTTTGCGAATGCCCGCCTGTCTAGCGACCACCATCATGTAGAAAATCTGTCGCCTAACACCTAACGGTGTGTTCCGGCAGTAGTCCTCGAGAGCCAGTGAAATTACAGCCACATGAGACTTAACTACTATGTCTCAAGGTGACGGGCGCAGTGCAATTCATGACTTGTGACGAAATGCATCTGTTATAGGCAGAGGTTATCCGCTTAACATAAGGTAGGCCTCGAGCTTGTCCCGTCATAAAAAAGGTAGATAGAGAACTCTATTCTACACACCACTACATAACAATATAACGAAATACGAAGGATTACAGTCAAGTGTTACAATGGACGGCATTGAAGAGAAAAAAAAAACAGCGATCTGTTCCAGGCAACAAGGATGGAGAGGAAATGGGAGTAATAGGACGGGGGTGCATTACATTAATATTAACAGTCAGGTTGAATAAACTGCATACCTAAAATTGTATTTACCGTAGATATATAGTACTAAGCTTATAAATCCCGAAAGGGAATCACACAGGCCCAGCTCCCACTAAAACTATTTAAAACTAACTCTTAAAAACTATTGTGGCACACAAACGTCATTTTAAGCCTAGAATATGAATACTGAGTATCGTACAATGGCCGTAAAACAATAATGTTCATATAGCGCTATCTCTATCGTACAAATGACTTGCTTCAATGCGTGATGCGTGCAGCTCGCTCTCACGTTGAAGTTCTAATGTAGGTTTACTTTAAGGATATTTGGTAGTACGGAATAATAGGTTAATATATGACTTAATTAAAAGATGCTAATTGACCCCAGGAGTTGAAACACCCATGTATCAACAGACATTTCCCATTCTCAAGTAGAAAATCTGTCGCCAAGCACTTATCTGTTTACTCCTGCAGATGCCATACAGAGCTCGCATTCTAAATCAATCCTGTTATCTATGTTCGATAATATCATCCTATCAGTCACCATCTGGTGAGCATATAACAAAACTGTGTCAAAGACAATAAATAAGACAATATATAAAAAAAATATTATAGATTTTAAGAACAATAATACACTTGGCAAGAAGTAGACACTGAATATTCAACAAAGGTCCAAAATTAATGTAAATTACATCAGAAGTGGCAGAGAAATATATCTAATTTCAAAGGTAATTTAAGGCCCGACAATAAATTAACTTGATGTTTTCCTACTTTAATATTGTAAAGAGCCATTTCTATGTATGTGTTAGGTTTGATGTAATATTCACTGAAATATTTGATTTTAGTCTTTGATAGTGGATCCGACCTCTACATTAAAAATCATAGCAAATTTCTTTACGGAAATTAATGATGAAAACCTATGTTCACAGCACCAAGCGAAACAAAAGCGAATTAGAAACAATTAGAATATTTAAAATACTTTAAATACTGAGCTATGTAAACAACGAATCCCGAGGTTCTAGGTTCGATCCCAGTCAGACATTCATTGTTTAGATAAACCTTTATAAAACCATTAATGTCTAACAACGTTCATATCATACTAGACTGGTCATAAGTTAATATTCTTTTAGGAAATTATATTAAAATATCGACTTCAGTGACCACTGTACAAAAAATTTCATACACAATGTCACTAACGATCTTCATAACAAGTTCATCCGTGAGTATCGTTCTGCAATACATGACTACCCCAAATTTACGTTAAGAGCAAATCCTTCAGTTTCATAATAATTTAAAGATTCCTTCTTGGTGCAGGATGGCCATTGCGATTCAGCGTGGGAATGTGGCGAGTGTGATGGGCACCTTTACATCGGGAACGGTCAGGGGACGGTTATTTGATTAGTAAGAATAGATTGACTTTGATTTGATTTTGACTGTACATATATTGTACAATGTGTGAATATTTAAATAATTAGTATCATATATGAAGTGTCAATATTAGGAAATAAAATAGGGCTAATAAAAGAACAGAATCGGACACCTAAAACTGCACAGACCACGACACATCCAGTTCTAAATGTAGCTGAGGAAAGAAATTAAGCAATTCCACAGTCCAGAAGACATAAGGTCCGTCGGACAGGAAAACAGTGCCCGCTTGGGCAAGCTCATTCACCCAGGAATTTCGATTACACTGCCAACAAAATCCCTCTAATGCTGCTAATGTGCCAAGGACCGGCGCGGCGTTCCGTAGTGTGACACTGGAAAAATTCACCCTTGCGAAGCAGTAATCAGTCAAGTTTTAGCTTCACATTACGGTAATGAGAGCGCCCGCTTTGTCTCCGTATAGACCCCGCCTTATATAGCCCGTCCGCCTTTTTACTTATCGTATTTTTAAGAAAATTGTACGCCGGTATCGGTATTAAGCTCTGATTTGAAATTCGAATTAGCAGTTAATCCCTGGCCCGAGCCCATCTTAACACCAGTGCTTTTTGCTCGTAAAGTTAATTTCGTGCCTGCTTCGAACACTTTTTCGACTTCTGATCAGAGCTAGGATGGAATTTGTCACTGATTAAATATCTAGAGCGAACGTCGAAGCACCTTTAATACGGGAGAAGTACACAGGAATATGAACCTTATACATTACGGTTAAGGCTTAAATAGCAGTGTAGTTTATAAGCTTTTCGTGGCGACATAATTCGAAATGTTACTGGCTGAAAGCTTACCTTCAGCCTACAGACTAGATATATAAAATAAAGTTAATAGAATTTGACGAAGTAGAAAGCTTGTTCGTCGTAGTAATTCCCGAACTAATGCAACGTAATTGAACAGAGATTTATTGTCTACGAGGTTAAAAAAAATATGATATTATTTTTTCCTTCTACGGTAACGAGGGATTTGTTCGGCTTCTTTGACATCAATAGGTTTATTTGTAAGAAACTTACACAGTATAATGAACTGTCCTCGTGGAAACTCGATATTTCGCTAACGACGACTTTTGCTTACCTGAAAAAAAGAAAAATACGTTTATAGAACCGTTACAGTAATTCTTTGAATTATTTATTTACATAGAACATTCCAGGCAGATTTTATTACAAGACACAAGACGCTTATAACATTTTAAAGATACATACTGAATATTTTTCAGATGGGTGGAGCTTAATGAGCGTGACAAATTTATCCCTCTCAACGAACAAGCGGTTTATCGCCCAAAAGAAAATGATCGTTCACTGAATCCAACCTGTCCTGTACTTAGTGAAGTTAATCGACAATGATCCGATGTGCCATTGCGCGCTTATCGGCCTTAATGTAAGGACCGCTACACACGTGAAGGACGCAAACAGTAAATTGACAAAGTTTTCCATATCATATTGTACAGAGTCATAGCTTTTTTTTTTTCAAGTTGAGTTTGTTTTTAGCTGGCGTCCTGAGTGAATTTGGTGTGTGGAGGAGTGAGATGACGGAGAATAGGAGAGAGTGCAAAAGAGAAACATACCGACCCCTAATATAGGTGGGATATGGATATAAAAACGATGATGTGATAACGAACTATCAATTAAGTGTGAAGCGCTCGTACCGAAATTTGATTAGCCGTTCTTAAGCGATCAGCTAAGTTAAGCAACGTCCGCGGCGGTCAGGAGTTGGATGACCGCTAGTGGCATTACTACTGAGCGCTTCCGTGCTTTGGAGGGCACGTTAAGCCGTCGGTTCCGGTTGTTGTCTTACGATGGCAGTCGTTACAACATGGTGGTAGGGCATTTTGCGAATGACCACCTGGCTAGCTACCACCCTCAAGTTGAAAATCCGTGGCCAAGCACCTAACGGTGTGTTCCGGAAGCTGTCCTTGAGACAGTAATTCTAGGCTAGCCTGAACAACATCTTCGACCACATCATCACTTACCATCAGGTGAGATAGTGGTCAAAGGCTAGCCTATCAGCTAGCTAAAAAAAAGTGCAATTAATGCATGCATTGATATCTTTACTACTTACGCAGCGCGGATGATAATGAGTTGATTCACACTCACCACATTCCCATGTCTCCACAGTTCTGTTAGTCCGCCATATAGATATAGATATTTTGCACGTACCTACCACATCAAGTTTCTTACGATTTGTTCAGTATCTCGTACAAACATATAAAAGAGTCGAGAATTAAAAATGAATATTGTTTCTTTTAGGTACTTACCGATCTAGATAGCTGCTTTTTATAATGAAATTTATGTTTTTATAATAAAATTTTGCATAGAACAATCGAACATATTGTTTTATCGAACTATGCAAAATAGTTTAAATAAAATACATTTAGAAATTACCTTGAGCAGATAATATAAATTCACAATTTCTCACAAGAAAAACATTAACCTCTTTTTGCGCAGTCGGATGAAAACTATCCTATGTTTTTTCCCGGGTCTCAAACTATCTCCATACCAAATTTCATTCAAATCGGTCCAGTAGTTTTGGCGTGAAAGCGTAACAGACAGACAGAGTTACTTTCACATTTATAATATTACTAGTACTGACTAGTACTGATTATAAATTAACTATGGCTGTTCTTTGCACTCTACGATTTCTTTCAGATCTTGAATATAGTCTATATACAGCATAAGCATATATGTATAGTTTAATTTTAATATTTTTATATTTGCAATAACGCATGCTCTGCGGATTACATCACAAAATTACAAATTTGCGAGAGGAAAAATGTATGTCACGTGTGGAATTTTTCGGGATATTTCCTCTTCAGAGTTTGTCATTTTGTGATATATAGTTTAAGTACTGTAGCCATTAATAGTATAACATTAGTCAGTACTAGCTTTCCGGGCGCGGCTCCGCCCGCGCGTATGTCGGTTATCGCGCAAAAACTAATGTTTTTGCACAGTTGGATAAAAACTATCCTATGTTTTTTCCCGGGTCTCAAACTATTTCCATACCAAATTTCATTCAAATCGGTCCAGTAGTTTTGGCGTGAAAGCGTAACAGACAGACAGACAGACAGACAGAGTTACTTTCGCATTTATAATATTATATATTAGTACTGATAACGCGTTGTAACTGTTCAATATTTGCACACGACACAATATATTAAGAAAAAGAAAATGATACAGTATAATGTTCGTAGCAAGATACGATTTCTTTCAGATCTTATATATGATCTTTATATAATGACCAACGCTAATATGTGGATAAGCATCGTGGAAGTGCATTTTGCGAATGCTCGGCTGGCCAGCTATCAAGTAGAAAAATACCAAACAGTGTGTTCCGGCAGCAGTCCTTGAGAGCCAGAAAAATTACAGGCACATGAGACTTAACAACTGTATGTGTCAGTGTGACGGGCGCAGTGCAATTCGTTCGGACAAAATGCATATGTTATATTGAGGTAAGTCCGCTTAAAATCAGGTGGTCCTCGTGCTTGTTCACCACAATCACATTAAAAATATATGTAAAAAGTAAGAATTAAGTAAAAAACCCTACAGCAATTTATTTATTTTCGTTTATATATTAGCGTTTTATCGTTCCATTAAATAAAAACTGCAAATTATATATATTTATAGAATCGTTTCTTTAAACCTCTTAATTTTGATACCCCACTCGATAAGTTAGGAAGAAAAAAATTTTTTTTTACCTCACAATGTGGGGTCTTAAATCCTCCAGTTTGCTTTACTATTTTTTTTTATGTACTTAGTGTCACTTGGGTTATTAAGACAAATCTAACGATATATCTTACATCAAAATCGGTTAAACCCTTTAGAAGTTATGGTGGAATAAAGCAACTCACAAACATACATGCATACATGAACATGAACCCTGAAAACATAACTCTCCTTTTTTGGGCAGTCGTGTAAAAACGCTTATATGTATAGTTTAAGTACTGTAGTCAACAACGCGTTGTAACTGTTCAATGTTCAGTGCACGATAAAATCGCAGCGATGTCACGCTTAACCGTCACGGGCACACAACACGCTCGAAACACGCTTCGTGACATACGATCCAGTCGATTTGGATTCATTTGCAGCATTCCTCGCAATATTAAACGATGCGTCTAGTACCGGTTCAGGAATGGAAATGGTTGTATGTCGAACGTAAGGCGGTGAGGAAGCATTTTGCTGTAATGGATTGTGCTATGCAGGTACCGTCGTGAATTGCTTATTGAAATTCTGTTTCGGAGCAATGTTACCCAAATCAATTCTGTTACAAAATTCAGTTCTCATTAATTTATGCGAAGTGCACGAGGTATTTCGAATTTTTCAACGAAGTATGTACGCTCAGTTGTTTTTACGGGTTAATGTATGTTTGTCATTCTATCTTGTGGTATTGTATAGATCTGAAGTTTGCGTGGTGGTAGGGCATTTTGCGAATGCCCACCTGGCTAGCTACCACCCTCAAGTTGAGAATCTGTCGCCAAGCACCTAACGGTGTGTTCCGGCAGCTGTCTTTGAGAGCCAGTAATTCTAGGTTAGCCTGAACAACATCTTCGACCACATAATCACTTACCATCAGGTGAGATAGTGGTCAAAGGCTCGTCAGGCATTAAAAATAAAAAAGATCCCAAACGGCGAAACTATTCCGAAATCGTTGATATCAAAGCTATTACCTCTAATTTAGACTGAAATGTTAATTAGGCCACGGTAAAGCAGGGTTGTTTTTTTAATTACAATAATTACAAGTCTAAATATTCTGCATCGTGTACGAAATTACCCATTATTTCAGACGCTACCCTACTAAGATACCTATAACAATTAGTTCAAAACAGTATAATCTAATACTACTACCATACTCGGAACAACTAGGAAAAACCACACGACCACAAAAGTTATTCAGTCGATAATTAGAGTGATTCCCAGTTGCCATTGGAGAATTTTATTTGTTTGTATGCGACGTACCTATTAGATCGGAAAAGTGTGTGGATCGACTCTTTGAATAACGGTATATGTGCGAAAATCTCTAGATGAGATGCAATAGAATAGGCTGGAACAAGATTACATATCACGCCGGTCCCTTTTCGCGTGGTATATGAATGGAAAGACAAAAAAATACCTTAGATGTGACAGCTGTCAAAGTAACGGTAAATGTCAGTATTTTTCAATTCTGATTCCAGTTTATGGCTACTTATAAAATTCAAGTTTAACAGATGTCATCTCCCATTAAGATTTAGATAAGATCTATCACTTGGGTTAAGTATCTAAAGTACTAATGGCAGCACCGGCGATGGCGATAAAGCCAGTACGACTATCAAAAAAAATTGAGTGTTTTTTTTGTATATTTAATTCTTAATTTTTTCATAGGTTTTTTATTTTAGTATAAATGTACTGCACCACACAACTAACCTATAAAACGAAGAAGAATGTTGCTTGTATAGGAGAAAGTTTCTTTTATTTTTTTAATTTGGACACTTAACATTTTATTACTCTGGTCTGTTTTATCTGGTGATTGATAAAACGTGTCAAAGGAAAATAATTAATAAAATATAATAAAGTCTTTGGCTACAAAAACTGCTGCTTAAAACATCTGTCTACTGGGAAATAGGTGAGATGTTATCATTTATTCTCAATGGAATACCAAGAGTCAAGCAGGTTATTATAAGAGATAAAAAGCTACTATTTGATTACTAGGTAATCATAAACGAAGATAGAAGTACATTTGCATTTCCTTTCCGTTAACCAAATGTGCGCAGCCCTATAACTAGACAAGACTTTTCAAATACCAATATGTGTATGTTTATATACTATGTAAGTTTGGAACGATTCTCGCCCAGCTAACCATGAACGAGCATATCGCATGACGAAGGTTGACACATGCCCATTTGTACATATGCATAGTTAGTTCCTGATGATACTTGTGTTATGTGTTTTAGATTTTTTTATTTAAATAATAATGTAAACAATAAAATTACTACTGATATAATGGACAGATTTGTAAAGCATAATATTTAAAATCTCCTTTTCACTGACTTATGGTTGTGTAATATTTAAGAAAATCACTTTGAAGGTTAACTTCTCTTTTGAAGATCATCTTTTGGATAAAGAAAAATATATATAATATGCACGGACATTCCGATAACAAATCCATGTTGAAGGTTTTTTCGTAACTGCTCGACAACTAGGTATAAAAATTTTAAAATGTATCAGTTTTCAAATTATTTCTAGGAACTCCTCAACGATAGTTAATTTTCTCGCAAAACTCATGCTAAAATGTGACCTTAATTATTTCTAAAATTTTTACGCTCTTTGGAAAAACTAAAGGTCGCAGCCGCCACGCGCATCGCCATTGAGATTGAAATTTGTATAATAACTTTTTTCAATTAAAAACACCATATTGGTTTGCATCTCCCCCTTAAACAATTCTAACAATTCTTCGTATACGATAATAGCTAGTCTGAACTACTATAAAAAATTCTAGGTTAGCGTGAACAACATCTTTAACCGCATCCGGTCAACCAAGGTAGTGGCCAAAGGCTAGCTCATAAAGTACGAGTATAAGTAAAATCCCCTCAATTATGGATTATCATACATAGATACAAGTTTACTATATAATTGAAATAGTTCCACGTCTACAAACGAATAAAGTAGCGATTGACTCGCGCTCAGCCAGTAACAGACCCTCATCTATGGGCCTGGAGGATCCTATCGCGAATATTGCCTGACGAGGGTTGACACGTGTCCATTCCTGCATAGTTATTGTTGCTGATGATATCCTTCTTAACATATACCGGGAATAGAAATGAATAATCAGGGAATATATTGACAGACCCAGAGATATTTGAAGTTCAAGATTGCGCAAGGGTTGACATAAAAAGGGTTATGTTTTCGGTTAGTCTATATCAGTTACACTCTTTACACGACTGCACAAAAAAGAAGTGTTATGTTTTCAGGGGTCATGTATGTATGTATGTATGTTTGTGAGTTTATTTATTGCAACATAACTTCTAAAAGGCTTAACCGATTTCAATGTATGAGATATTGTTAGATTCCTTTTGATAGCTAAAAGGCTTAACCGATTTCAATGTATGAGATATTGTTAGATTCCTTTTGATAGCTAAAAGGCTTAACCGATTTCAATGTATGAGATATTGTTAGATTCCTTTTGATAGCTAAAAGGCTTAACCGATTTCAATGTATGAGATATTGTTAGATTTCTTTTGATAGCTAAAAGGCTTAACCGATTTCAATGTATGAGATATTGTTAGATTCCTTTTGATAGCTAAAAGGCTTAACCGATTTCAATGTATGAGATATTGTTAGATTCCTTTTGATAGCTAAAAGGCTTAACCGATTTCAATGTATGAGATATTGTTAGATTCCTTTTGATAGCTAAAAGGCTTAACCGATTTCAATGTATGAGATATTGTTAGATTTCTTTTGATAGCGCAAGTGACATAAGGTACATAAAAATTATAAAAGAAACTGACGGAATTTAGACGCCATATTTTGGATGAATTATTCCAAATCCATCGAGTGGGGTATAAAAATGAAGGTATTAAAAAAAAAGATTCCATAAATATGTATAACTTGCATTTATAAGTTCAATGGAAAAAACGTTAAACGATAAGAAACAATTTGCAGTCCGGTTTTTTTACTTTTTCAATTAATTTATCTTTTTTTTTGACTGCGTATATATCATAGGTGTGGAGGAAGATGAGCGGTGTACGAAGAAAAGATGCGCCAATAGGATCGCTGTACACAGCAAAGCTAGGAAAATGAAGCGATGCCATTGATGGACTTTTTCCTATAACTCTCACATTCCTCACGCAGCCAGACCCAAAGGGCAAATCGGATGCCTATTAAGGCGAACGCTGATGTCTATAGCGGGATTGTTTGTATAAGCTGTTACAGTTTTACTAAATATTATTAAGCTATATCACAGCTCTTTTTTAAGACCTATACATGTCTATAATGATTATGAACATACCATAACAATAATGAAAGACTGCCACATCAAACGGCTCAATTATAAAATTCAATCACATTTCAGTGAGACGAATTACTTAGCATTCCATGGATTCACCATGCGGGTGTCTGGTGCATAACGTTGCGGAGGAAGAGGCTAGAGGGGCTTGGTACTTGCAACCCAGGAGAAGGGTTAAGGGCCCCTCTACGATGCCTCAATGCTCCCCTTCACCGCTCGAGCCCCTACTTAACCAAATTTAGTAAGATCCTACTAATGTCAGCTGCATTATATACACATTCTAGGATAGAAGTTACGTTGGCAGGCCAAGGTCTTTAAGTAGTTTATATATATAAGGATTTCGCTGGTATACCCCTTGCTCCAACTTCTACAGCATATAAATGAACCACATAACCGTTTTTGGTTTATTCATTGGTTAGGTCATAATATTTGTTTGTTTTTATTGTGTGGTCTTTAGGTATGCTTCCCACGGCACAGTAAGCTCTATGAGTACTAAGCGGTTAGAATTGTTGAGTATAGAGATATGTCTGGTCTTGTAGACGAAAATTATAATCTTGTCTTAGGATTTCGCGATTGTTACACATAGTAATTAAACAACTTTAAACGGTTTAACTCGCGTATATTTGTCATTATTTTGTCCCCGACGTTTCAAACACTTTACAGTGATCGTGGTCACAGTCACCCCGTGACCACGATCAAAAGTGTTCTAAACATAGGGACAAAATAATGACATATATACCTACGCGATTTAAACCTTTTAAAGTTGATTAATTACTACGAAAATTATAGTTTAAATTTATTCACGAATAACTATACATTTGATTGATTACATTCATTCCCCCTTAGTCATAACAAAATATGTACTTACTTATGCCAAAGATCCTGGTATTACCCATCGATCCCTATTAATAGGAAGCGTGCGTGATTACGAGCCTCACTAGACCGGGAGCCATCTTGTAATTACTGATCCCGATTCGGCAGACCACTTCAAAGGCCTATTCGGATACGCATCATCTTTGCTAAAGCTATTTCTGATTGGGTTGTCCGTACTCATCTGTGAGTTGAATACTCATACGATCAGTTGAAAGTGTGTTTAGATTAGGCAAAATAAGCTTCGGAGTAACATAGCTTTGTATTATATTATACCGAAAAGGGCAGGTGATCTGACTGAATTTGTATGGTAGATAAAATCGCTTTTAACTGCTGTTTAGTTAAATAATAACTATGTATAAGAAGTATAACAGTAATTAAGTTGACAATTCCCCGTGGGGGGCCGTCCTGTGAAAGTCGTAAGAGGCGACCAAAAGAAAAAAACTTTAACAAAAAACTACTAACTTCAAACATAAAATACGTATTATTAGGGATAACTCAAGTACGTCAGACTTCATTAAAATTTAAATGAAACTACATGTCAAGCTTGAGCTGTCGAATATAAAAAAAACATCAAAATCGGTAAACCCGAGAAATGAGGCAACACTCACAAAAAAAATACAGTCGTATTGAGAACCTCCTCCTTATTTTAATAAAAATACCACAAGGTGGGCAGCAGCGCCTTCTGAAGAACTGCCATCATACACTGCGATCCCCAAGACGCCTGCCAAGCGTCAAAATTATGGCGACCTCACCTTAATGGGGGAAGCGTTTGTTCAACGTTGGATCTTATGGCTGTAAATGTTGATTTGAAGTTAACAATAGCGCATGCAATATACGGTCTCATCGCTCTAACTTATTTCAATCAGACAACGTTTCAGTCAATACCTCTACTGCCATAACATAACATCTACTAATCTGAATATCCTTGTGATATTCATCACATCAACAGCCCGAAGATGTCCATCTTTGGACAAGAAGCTCTAATGACATTTCTTCAGAAGGCACTTCTGTCCACCTTGGGTATCACCACCGGTGGTAGCTAGAAAGGCGGGCATTCGCAAAATACCCTACCACCATGCTATAACGACTGCCATCTTAAGACAACAACCGGGACCGACGGCTTAACATGTATAATATTAATAATAATTGATTGTATAATTACTAATTAGGCATGATTGATAAGTAATGTAATTGGTGATATAACCGTATTAGTTTCAAATAAATAAATAAATAGGACAATCCATTTTTTCTATTGAACTACTACATACATATGTTATTTTTCATCATATATATAGGTTATAGCATTTAAAAACAGCTAGATACTTTTTTGAAGCTAGAAAGTGATCACATGATCGAAGATCGAAACTCTAAGGAAGGCTATGTATCAATATAGACACTGAAAAAAAAAATAGATCTATGTCACGTATTGAAGATGAAGAATTAATGGGTAAAAGCATGGGTATAAGTCGTGCAAAAGGATAAATTGAAATTTAATTATTTTAAATATATTTTTGCGTATATTTTGTATACGTATGTACGCAGAAGAGATGTCTCTTCTGAGTACTTCCTAACTCAGGATACATTTAACAGGCACGTGTATCTCCACTTTATGACGTCTTTCATAAAACCTCAGTGGCAACGATGTTAGGATTACGAGTGTATCATTATCCTCACTTCTATTATAACACTGCATGACAGTACTAACGCTGGAAAGCTTTATTATCTTTTGAAATAGACATTTCAAAAGGTATTCTTTACTCCGCACAGTGTCTACTTCAGAGCTCTCTTTATGTCACCGAGTCACACAGATAACGAAAGAACGTAACAACCATACTTTATGTATGGAACCGACGTCGTTCTTTTATTGGTAATGTTAGTCTCAACGTTGTATAGACTTCGCGTCATATGAAGTCTGGAAGTGCACACGGATTACTGTGACTTTATATTTGCTCTACTTAACCTTTTATGTTTTGTGGAGTTGAGCTGACTTTATTTACTTGCTACGAAGTTGAGTACTGTATTATCTTCAAAGTGCCGTATTGTGTTCTTATTAAGGATCATTATCTTTGAAGATTGTGTCACTCGAAGCCCGATAGCAATGTTTCCGGCTAAATCCGGCATCAACCTAGACCATTTATAAAAGCAATACATTCGATCCGATGGTAGACTTCTGCCCTTCATTGGAATATTTAATTAGTCTAACTAATCTAAAAAAGATATCAGGCAATATGTATCGTGTGTTGCGCAAAATCACAAGGAATGCCAAAATACGCGCGAGTTATAATTAAAAGCGTGTTTTGCCTTGATTCATGCGCATCAATTTAATTATTAGTTGTACCTTGCCTATACCTACAATATAAAAACACAAGAAAAAGAACATAACCAGAGTTATTTTTTATTGTGAACTAATGAAATAACCTACCTACCAAAACTTTAAAATATAATGTCCATAAAAATATACTATTATAGTTTCATAAAGTTGGAACTATTCTTAGTAACAAAAGTCATTGCTTTTGTTGCTATCAAAATCAGATATTTTGAACCAGTGATAGCTTGTAGCTATGGACTGCGGTGCCGCAGATACCTACATGGTTCGATTCCCCCGCCGCCGCCAGGCTTGAGCTTCAGCGCATAGTGGAAGGGCATTTTTGCTCATAAGACGTAACGTATTAATAAAGACGTTACGTCTTATGAGACGTAACCCATGTGTGTCTCGGTGTGATGCGTAGACATACATAGTGTGATGGGTAGACAACACTGGGTTGTGTCTCATAAAACGTAACCCATGTATGTTTCAGTGTGATGGGCAGTGCAATTTGTCACTTCTGACTAAATACATATGTTATAGGCTTATTAGAAGTTTTAACATCAGGTAAGCTTGGTGCTAGTTCGATCACAAGCCCATACAAAAAAAAACAGTAATATGTATATTTTATAACATTTATTAATGCAACAGAATGTTTTTGAAGAACAAAGCTCAACCCAATGTTTTACAGTCATTAATCATGTTTTATGTGTTTATTAGCCTCGAGCTAGCCAACAGTACAATAAACTTTTTTATACCAACATTAGTTTGGTTTTTTATTGTTATTGAAGTGATTAACACTGATGGATATCAGTCGAGAGTTTTTAATTGTGATATTCAACTTGGTAATGGAATGAAAGTGGCCTGACCTTAGTTATTTAATCTAACAATTGTTTTTGTTCAAATCATTTACATACGATGAAACGTTTTAACTGTATACGACTTAAAAAAAAGCATTTTTGTTATACATGACGATGACACGCACGCTTTCTGTTATTGGGGGCGATTCAAATCAATTATGTTTGTAACAGAAAAAATTAAATTAAATTTTTTTGCCAGCATGCTGGGCACGCTGCCAACTGGGAGTGGGCTGGAGCATTTGGACTGCCTATGAGTCTGCTATGACTTATAGGTGTCTAAATGCTTTTATTGTAGTAGCTGTAGTGTTGTATATAGTTCATAGTATTTTGTTTAATAAAGGCATACAGAAAATAAAGTGAGACATGATTTAAATACAGTTCCATCAACGAACTTGAAATTTTAACGAAAGTTACACGTGAAGATTCATTATGGTGAAGACTTTCTAGGAGTCAATTATAAAACAGCTGCACACCCGAATATTTTACCTATTGAGTGAAGCGCTCGTAGCGTAGTTTGCTTAGCTGTTCTTAATCGATCAGCTAAGTTGTAAATCAACGTCCGACTCGGTTATGGCTTGGATGGGTGACCGCTAATGACATTACTACTGAGCGGTTCCCTGCTTTGGAGGGCTTTCTAGCTTCAAAAAAGTATCTAGCTGTTTTTAAATGATATAACCTATATATATGATGAAAAATAACCTATGTATGTAGTAGTTCAATAGAAAAAATGGATTGTCCTATTTATTTATTTATTTGAAACTAATACGGTTATATCACCAATTACATTACTTATCAATCATGGCTAATTATACAATCAATTATTATTAATATTATTTACAGATCATAACAAGGTACCTAATAAAATTATAAAAATATATATTTTTAAAGTAATTATACAATGAACTAGTGCTCACCATCATCATGTCATGATTTCACGAAATTACAAAATAATCAACAAATTAATCAGTAAAAAATATGTCAAAATTACATTATTAATAATAAATATTCAGTACATCATTGTTGCAATTCAATAAAAAAAAAATAAGATAAATAATGTTTGGTCAATGAATGGAATAAAAATAAAAATATATAAATAAAAATCAATCAATCCTATGAATGGTATCACTATAGATATCCACAACACGCGCATTCGAATTCGGGAATTTATGAATGAACTTCTGTTCTCGTTATCTATGACGTGCAAGGATTTAGTAATAGTTTAAGGATCAATTTACAATAATTATCACAATAGCACTTGTCCTATATGATCTTCATCAACTGCGAGGCTACAAAAGTTTCATACTTTTATAGAAACATTATGTGAAATTGGACAGTTGGGTTTGCTAAAAATAGGAAGGAATCAGCTGTTAGACACTCAACAAATTCAAAGCAACGATTAGCAGATATTATTGAAATGAACATAGTAAAGTATTACAACACAACATACAAGCAGCAATCATTCAGTTCAAAGAAATATATTTTCTATTTTCCATTTTCAAAAGGACGTCGTCGTCGGATGGACCATCTAGACTCCTTTAAAATCGGTAGGAGATAAGCACTGCAGTACTGTTAATAAGTATACTATGAAAGTAGACCGCAGAGAGTGTAAGACGTTCGGAGTCGAATAGCCACGATTATCTTTTCTTAGAAGGATGAATAAAACCAAGAAAATAGAGCAGAGTTGCAAGCAGAGCTTCGTACTACACAAGTATACTAGGAAGTACTCGTTCGAGTATAAAAATAAATTATAAACTAGGCAAATCTTAATCAAAAACGATCTTGATATTCTCACAATAATAAATTGAAATTATAAAGTAGTGTGAGTACTGTAATCACACGTTATATTATACAACACTTACTATCACACAGAAAGCGCTTTTGAAGCGCTCGTAGCCAAGTTTGCTTAGCCATTCTGAATCGATCAGCAAAGTTAAGCAACGTCCGCCGGGGTCATGACTTGGATGGGTGACCGCTGGTTGGGCATTACTACTGAGCGCTTCCGTGCTTCGGAGGGCACGTTAAGCCGTCGGTCCCTTTTGTTGTCTTAGGATAGCAGTCGTTACAGCATGGTGGTAGGGCACTTTGCAAAATGCCCGCCTGGCTAGCTACCGCCCTCAAGTTGAAAATCTGTCGCCAAGCACCTAACGGTGTGTTCCGGCAGCTGTCCTTGAGAGCCAGTAACTCTAGGTTAGTCTGAACAACATCCTCGATCACATCATCACTTACCATCAGGTGAGATAGTGGTCAAAGGCTAACCTATCACGCATAAAAAAAAAAAGAAAAAAAAATGCTAGTGTGTGAGCTTAGTATTCTAAGGGCCCGTTTCAGAATGTTCGAGTAAGTTCCGGTTATACTACCCAGAACTTATTTATAAAAAACTCTTTGCGTTTCACAGTCTAAATCGAAGGATTTAGCCTATCCATCGGTTAAAGCTTGAAACGCGCTGCATGTTAACTGTAATTTTTATTATTCCGTTATTTTATGTGTTGGTTAGCAACCCGAAACTTTATTAGGACATTCTGAAACGGACCCTTAGTGTATTTGTCTGTTATCGCTGCGCCGCCCGCTGCAATGGCTGAAGACATTGGATGAAACTTGGCATAAAGATTCATTAGGTTCTGGAATAACGCAAAGCATAAATTAAAAATTTCAATAATTCATTGTTTATACAGGTGTTATTAATTATTATAATTAAAAAACAGGTGGCCTTAGACAGAACAAGATGGAGATCGTTGCATCATCTGCACCGACAAGATTCTAACTCTTAAGTTAAAATAATAATAATTATTATTAATTTATTTGAAATATTACGATTTGCAAAGTGATTTTTTACCATAAACATTGTCTCAATCTGAATTTGATACTTATGATCCCGATTATGAAGGATTTCACGGAGATTTCACGGATATTACATGTTGTACCATGTAATACTGACCCCACTGACCACAGTAATGTAAAAATACCGTGGCAATTAAACTTAAAAACGTGTACAAGACGGAATAAGTTTTCAATATAAGATATATCTAAATAGAAACCTTTTAATATTATCTTCTATTACTTTTTTATAATGCAAAAATATTGCTACAATCTCATGATTAAATAAATAGCAAGATCTGGCGACGAAAGTTATTACCAGAAGGTGGACAGCAACACCTTCCTACCTTCTACCCTAGTGATTAATCTACTGTGTAAAGTACAAAAGTTGGACAAACAATTTATGTAATGTCAGTGATTCCGTTGTTACCTAAGTGACTGATCTTCTTGAATATTATAGTGAAACGCACTGCAAGCGTAGCATACACTTCACAACTTAGCAAAGCAGCAAATCGTAACAGCTGCGCTTAGTAACTTGACGTGGTGATGACGAACTTAGATGCAAATCATAACATTGCGCAATTTCTTGGAACGAATCGTTCATAATTCAAAACGTGTACGCCACAGAATACGTAAGAGTGTACACTAGAACCAAAGCGCAACCTTTAGCGAGAGGCATTCCATAGCCTCGAGCATTTCCTATTCCGTGACTGGTTGTTATTAATTTCTAGTTCGAAGGTCTCATTACTTTGATATTCAGCAAATATGGAAATACCATCGAGATCAATTATGAAGATACATATTTTATTTGACTGTTTGTTAACAGGAATGTTTACGGAGGCATACCAACGCCCCAATTATTATGTACATTCCAAATACAAATTGGTTTTAAATTGCTTTGATCAGCAAATCGATATATTTCCTTTGTTATAGGTAAATGGACGGGTTACCAAAGACTTTAATTTGTTTTTAAACAAGAAATAAATACTTTTTCACCTATCGAATACGAAAGGCGAAAAATCGACTTTGCTGTGAGTTTATGCACACCAAATGTGCATAAACTCACAGCAAAGTCGATTTTTGCTGCGAGCGTGAGTAAAAGCGATTCGAATTTCAAATATCAACATTTGGACATTGACGCTGGAAAATAAAAAACAACGAGATGACTGGTTCAGAAACTATATTATAAATTTATACCTTCATATATTCAATCTATTGATTTTAATAAAAATAATTGAATTGTATTTTTTTGTTATTACATAGTTAATATTAATATAGCTAGAACTATAATTACTTGTTATTAATTTAAGAAATGTTATGCTTTGTTTTTGAAAATAATGACATGCAGTATGATTTCTGAATGCAACTTCTAAAGACACAATAAAAACGAAATGACGGGAAAGTAATTTTCCCGATGGTTAATGATGAAAAATTATACTTATGCTTCACACGAGGGTCTTTTAAATCCTTCCCTCTGCAAGTCACCCCTTGATTCAATTTTAGACTAAGTACTTCAACAGTTCATGATTAATCACACAAAAAAACTTTGCAAACTTTGCGCACTTGTTGAACATATACGAGTAATAATTGTTCACAACGAATCTCAGACTTCACGTAAAATTGATTTTCTATTATAGTAACGCTTTGTTTATAATCTTAATGGATTTTATAAAGGGGAAATTAGAACTTCAATACTTGCTCATCGAAATGGATTTTTGAGATTTTTTTTTATTCTATTGAAATTGAACAAGTACCAGGCCCTCCAAGTGTTAAGTACCTTAAACTCTGCCTGTAAGAGATATTTACAATATTGGTGAGCTTTACATTTTCGTCAGAATTTAGGAGCGTGCGGTGAAATACTAGTAATACTATTAGTAGTCCCTAAGTAACATATGACAGGAAAAGGATAACAGGATATGACAGGACACAGTTGAAAAGAATGCACTTCAGCTGCAGCTCGAGTAATTATTTTAAATAGACCAGTTAGTCGGTCTGATCACGAAACCTCCAAACATTAAGCAAGGTCTGGAATGGCCAAACGTCTTTTGATGTCGAGATATGCAATTTCCTTATTGCCAAAGTTGTACAGCATTTGTAACGACACGACCTGCAGTTAATGTCATCTTATCTTGAAGTATGAAACAGTGATCTTCGTTCGTGGCATAGTTATCTGGACTACAATCGTGTTTTAATAATTAGGTGTACAATAAAAGGTATATATGTGCTTTAAAAATAATGAATAATGACGAATGAATGTATTTTTAACCGACTTCAAAAAAAGGAGGAGGTTCTCAATTTGTATGTATGTTTTTTTTTACCTCAGAACTTTTCACTGGGAGAACCGATTTTGAAAATTCTTTTTTGTTTGAAAGTTGGTGTTTGGTTCCATTTAAATTTTATCAAAATCGGTCAAGCCGTTTTTTCACGTCGTCGTCGTCACTAAAGTAAACGAAAAAAAATTTTTAAACAAAAAATGTGAAACATCCAAAAGTGTGAAATAACTTGTCGAAGTCGGTACCATGCGCAAAATGATGTGATAATAGGTATCACATTATTGTGCGTGGGCATAACTATCATGGTGCCGACTTCAACAAGATATTTCTCACTTTCGGGTGTTGAATAAAAACGGTTCCATTTTAAGCTATTTTTTTTAAACAGTTATGAAACGTATATATGCACCCAAACATGTCTTGTGTAATTCGTGTATTTTTCACAGATAAAGTCAATAAAAGTTACCGCGGCACGATGCGATATAAACGGCGAGGGCGTCAGAGATATCCATCCTATAAATAACATTACGTGATCAACATACAGCAGTAACAAGTTTAACAACGATGGACGCGACGATACTGCTATAAAGCACGAGTATAATAATGATTTTAAAGAAAAATATTACGAGCGCGATACGAAGAGGAATCTCTGACCGATCCATCATCGACATGTCGCGACGACATAAACAAAATGTCGCGTCCAGAGAGTTGAAATACATAGAGTAGTTACATTCGAACACCACTGCTCTAAAAGCTTACTAGAATTTACCTATATAGATACCTACGCACATGTATATGCAGTTTGTAATGACAAGGAAAGAACGTTCAAATATTATGCGTCATATCTGTTGTCAGAAAGAGATAAATAAGCAATTCGTGTTACCACCGAACCGCCACGAGACGTTCCGATCACCATTATGCTGCGATCTCTTTCACTCTCTCACACCAAACGATTTACATATCTCGCTGATCCATTTCATTGAGATTAGTTCCTAAGATAAAACAAAATGACGATATTTTCTATTTCAACAATAAAAGCAATAATTACGCGTGAAATGAAACAGTTTTCTTATTTCTCACAGTGCCTGTATAATTGGTGCAGAGTCTAAAGACACAAGGAAGGCATATTGTCCACAGATTATTCCTAAAAACACGATTAGCGACGATGTATTCACCGGACGCTCGGAAGTGCAAGACTGGTAGTGACTCTGGTAATTACCCTGAATTCGTCTAGTAAATATAGAGGGCATACAACTCATCTACAGGTAAAAAAAATCTAAGGTCGCGTCTACGTTGTCGCCGACGGAACGACACGCGTCAGAGCTTTAGACGAAACTGCTGATGGTAACCGGACATGAAAATATTATCATATTACGTGATATTAGAAACTGCACAGCTTGCATTTAAAGGACAGGAAGCTATCAATCAATAATGACTATCGTAGATCCGAAAATATATATCAGTAATTTAATGTGACGCGGTTTTCAGCAAACCAACCAAATAACTTGGGATAATATGCACAAGTATTAAAAACAATTTTTACCAAAAAAAATTGACTGACTTCAATACCCAAAAGTGTGAAATAACTCGGTTCTATCGGTTCTATTTTTAGTGTAAAAAAATATTTTTTACTCTTTTTAGTGATCCTTGCTACTCACGGGATCGATTGTCACTCATTGTCAATGACTATATAATTATTATCAAGATCGGTAAATATTTTTAAGTTACTGGAGTGTAAATCAAAAATTGCTTGACCGGTTTTGATCAAATTTAAATGGGACCAAACGACAAGCATCAGCTTTCAAACAAAAAAATAATTTTCAAACTCGGTTCACCCAGTCAAAAGTCCTGAGGCAACAAAAAAAACAGACGAATTGATAACCTTCTCCTTTTTGGAAGTCGGTTAAAATTTAGTATTAAGTTCATCAAGACTCATAATAGGATAAATGCGTTTATGATACTTTTACTGTTTACGTGAATGAAATAAACATTCCGAATGCGCCGAGAAAAATTCCGCAACGTTCCTCCAACATGAGCGTACGTACGCGACGTGATTAAACATGATGGACGACCGATGGTAAATACCGAAACGACCTAACTGTTCCACTAACGACCCGATACGGGCCCTCGCATGTTTCATTCCTGAATTTTATTGAGCAACGCCGATAAGTGTCGATATAATATCGGCGAATAAATAAACCAGTTATGTCACTATGGGTAACATTTTAATAGCAATTTAAAACACATTTTTAAGAGGGTTTTCAACCTTGTTCAAAGTAATAAAATTGTACATTAAAAACTGCAGTATTTATCCTACCCCGGATAATAATTTGTGTAAACAACTTCCGGCAAGTTAAGCAAGAAGCCCTTAAACTTGGTAAACCCGAGACCGTTACTGAAACAAAAACTTGAAACGAAAAAGTTTCGAATCGAGAGGAGCCCGGCAATCGTATCAATCACCCTGTGATCGCTGTAAATAAAGCATCAATCGACGAAAAACAACGAATCGAAGGGATCCAATAGACAAAAAAGCGAGAGGAAGTTGTTTAGACTGTATCACAATAGCACAAAGGAGACGGGCACAACAAAGGCGAAAATGCCGGAGTGGAAACTGGAAACCTCACGGAGAATATTTTTCTTACCGGCATTAAACTTCTTAATGAGGTTGGTAAAATAATTGTTGTAACACTAGAAAGGTAGGAGGAATGGGTAGCATTAATTAAAAACAGTACCGCTGTGGAGGCGGTGCGGTCAGACGAAAACGTAACATAAATAATAACACAAGCCCGGAGAGAAGTAGAATGTACAAAATGTAAAAAGGGCGGACGCCACTAAACTTTTGGATCTCCCTTTCATAACTTTCACGAGAACCTTTTTTTCGGTGCCATTATTTTATTATGCCTCATTTGACTAAAAGAAAGTCCGGGGGAGGCGTCCGTGTTATGTGTCGGTCCCTTCATTTAAAATATGTATGTCCATACGCGGCATCACACATGGACATCCCTAAAGTTATGTAGCCTCCTTCCTTCCCCCTGTGGGGTTGGGTTTTATGATGAATGGGCATCATCTTTTGTTTGTCCGATGCTGCGATAGCGACTACGTAATGACGAAATTTGGAGTGGATTTAAGTTTTCATAAAGAACATCCTTTACAACTCCAAATAACTTGTACAATTGTTTTCGAGCTTTTACACGTCACAAATTAATCACTGTCTGATAGTTACCTGAATCGAGTTTTTGATTCTTGGTCCGGACAGTATTATTGGGTTATTGTGAAGAATTTATAAGTACTTTTTTTTATTTATAACAGATACGCTAGCTTTTGACCACTATCTAACCTGATGGTAAGTGATGATGTGGTCGAAGATGTTGTTCAGGTTATTCTAGAATTACTGGCTCTCAAGTACAGCTCCCAAAGCACACCGGTAGGTGCTAGGCAACAGAATTTCTACTTAAGGTCGTAGCTAGCCAGGTTGGTATTCGCAATACGCTTTACCACCATCCACAACAACCGGGACCAACGGCGTAACTTGCCCTCCGGAGATCAAAGTTGACATTAGAACTCGTTTAAGATACACTGGTAGTGGGCTGGAGCATTTAGACTGTCTATGAGTCTGCTATGACTTAAAGGTTGTCTAAATGATTTTATTGTAGTAGCTGTAGTGTTGTATATAGTTCATAGTATTTTGTCTAATAAAGGCATACCGTTGGTTCAAAAAATATATAAGTTTAGCTTATACGCCATTAGTAATGCGAACTGTGAAAGCGGCTCTAAATCCTTTACGCGAATTTACTTGAACTTTTCATATCTTCAAAGAAAAATAGTGTACCAAAAACGACATGAAATTTATTTCGCTATGATATAATTACTCGGACTCCTTGCTGATTTTTATCTTTTTCGCGCTCTCCTATCCAACGGTAAAATTGAAAGGAGAGCGCGAAAAACAGAAAAGAGATACTACACTCATTCGTGTGTTCATAGAGTTTTTATTTATCTGCAGAAACATCATTAGTAGTTTCTGAAGTACTGTAACTTGCAAATACTTTTGAAAAAGTATATTATGATTTTTATGAAGTCTTAATATTACAGTTTTATTTTAAATAAATCTCCAGTTGAACTAGTTCTGCTTGCGATGAAACGATGTTCAATCAAACATTCATACATTTCAATGAACGTTCGAAATAAAAAGTAGCTCAACGTTAAAATTAATAATCAATATACGATGACCTAATTTCATAAAACGAATGATATTAATGAAAGCCAGCTTCAGCCCGTGGTTTTCTAGAAATGTAAATTACCTTAGAGATAATTGAAGAAACCGTATAATCACGTAGGTACGTAAGCATGTAATAAAATATTTCGTTTGCTGACTATACTACCTAAAATACCACTTTATAAGGTTTTTGGTCATATACATGGACTTTATATAAAGATTTTTCAAAGCGCTGATAGAAAAGACAAACGACCAAAGGGCTGGCGCTTACCTCGGCCAGAGAATTAGTCTTGCCATACAACGGGGTAATGCTGCCAGCCTTTTAGGTACTCTACCCGTGGACAGTGACCTGAGGTCTGTTTTCTACTTATGATTGCTTCCTGCTAGAAAACAGAGCTCACAATTTTTAATTATAACATTTTTAAGTCGTAAGTAACTATATCTAGTTAAATTATTTTTTTATTTTTGTGTTTGTATTTTGGTCATATTATATATAATTGGAAGAGATAATGAATTTGCCATTACTTTCCTTCAATACCAGGCCTGGCGCACTGGGCACTTTAGGTACATAGCTACAGGTACATTGGCGTACTTCCATCCGGACTGGATTATTCTACGTGCCGCGTCAGAAGAGATCAGTGATATGCGTGGCTATGCGATAGAAAGAGAGACGCCTTGTAGGTGAATTAAATATTAGGTACTCCGCGCTTTGCGAGCTGAAGTGCACTTTATGGCTTCGTAGCTAGAGTCGCTTGTTTATTGGAATGGCTTTGCGGAGTGATTCTTCTGTTCCTTTTTATTCTGTTTTTGTACCAAAGTCACGATATACTTACATACACTACAATGGCATGAGCTTATTTCTTAGAGGGATTGGAAAAATAATAGATGTATTTTTAACAACAAGAAAATGTGAAGTGAATAGGTTACTTCACTTTCAAATAACATGCATACACATCCTTACCCTAAAATACTATCGGTTAAACATACTGTCTTAAGGTAACGTGAGTCGTCAGAAGGCAAATTTTGATTATATGTTTTTAGTAAGAGCCTTCCAAAAAGAAGACTTTTGCCCCGTGGGGTGCCGGTTTAGAATTGCACCTCCCCATATCATCTCGTGGGCGTCGTAAGAGGCAACTAAGGGAAAAGTACTGGAAGGTGGGCAGCAACGCCTTCTGAACTGACAACTAATACTGCGATCTCCAGGTAGCCTGCCAAGCGTGGGGATTATGGCAAATACCCCCTTAATAATGGAGGCTGTATTCAGCAGTGGACGATCCGGCTGTTACAGTACAGTACAAGAGCCTTACATACTTATATGAATAAAATATATAATATTCTAGAGAAAGTTCACTTTTGAATAAAGTTATTTAAAAAAATTCGTTCACGCTGTTGAATTATTGAGAAGTTCTGTTTTGAGCACTCGCATTCGAAACGAGGTATCTCCATCCTACGCCCTCAGACTAACATTTTTCAATGACCATTCACCTCAAGTGAACTATAATGTGACAATAACAGTTCAGTTTAGACCCGAATTTCTGAAATCAATTTATCTAAAGATGTTCTATACTGGTACAGGGCCTTCGAAATTCTGAGCACGGAAGTGTTATTGTAACGCAATTTGAGTACCAAAGCGAAGTGTCTGGCTTACAATATTAAGGTTAAACTTTGAAACTATTTCCTATACGTGAGGCAAAGTGGCTTCACGAGGTAAACAACTATTAGGGAAGTGTCCATTTGTAGCCACTTCGCCGTAATTTAGGGTAAACGTCATTAGAAACCCGCACCGTCTAATCGCCCCCGCTTAAAAGTCGAAAACTTCCCCCAAGTGGGTCAAAGTAAAACTGAACAGTTTAGTTCGCAGTTACCGACGATTCATTTGAATATCCTTTTAAAGTTTCACTGGGGGCTGTTTAATTTTGCGAATTTATTTGAGTTGATGTCAAACAATGAAGTGTTTAATGCGCCCGATGAATTCGAATCGTTTCGCCGAATTAAAATTGGATTTATTTTGGTGTACATAATTACATTAGGTATTTGTATTTTTAACAGAACAGAATAAGTAACAGTCACAATTTTTTATTTTGATTTCAATGAAACGATGCGTTTATGAAAAAACTAACAGAAAATTTTATATCTAAAAACTTGTGTGCAAACGAGAGGACCAAATTCGAGCCATGATCATGAGACATATGTCATGTTGGCTTAGCGGTAGCGCATACCTCGGCAATAAGGGTGAATGGCACGGGTTCGAATCCCGCTCATGACTATAATTTTCCCTCTCTTTGTAATTTAGGGTTTGTGTGCAAAACTAAATAACACATGATTACTACCTACGTAAATGCAGAAACAGAGTAAATGTTTGATTCTCGAAATTAAATTTAAATACTTAAGTATACTACATTTATATACGAACCATTGAAAATTAAAATTAGTTATAACGAAACACTTACTTTTTCAAACAACCAGCCAAATATCACGGCTCCCAACGCCATCTACCGATAAAGTCATGAACAAAAGGAGCCTCCTTAATAACTAATGGAAAATATACACTTGCATCGTGCAGAAAGGGCAAAATTTGAATGGGTTTTTTGACTGATTGAATTGAAACAAGGTGCTATCGTACTCACCTGACTCCTACTTTCCGTTCTTTAATTAGTATTGTATTTATCAAAGGATGTGAAAAAAAGAAAGTATTATATGACATCAGGAAAGTAGGTAATGAAACTCACTGATGATAATAGAGGTAGGTAGTAAATGTTCGTTGTTATTAAAATAATACCAGGTGATAAATATTGGTACCGGTGAGATAAGTCCGCAATTAGTTTTAACGATGCCATTTGACGTGACACAGATAATTATCGTAAATTTCATATCTATGTAGGTTGTAACAAAAATGCAAGGTTGGGAAAGCAAACAAAAATAGTATGTGTTTTATAGCTATCTAATTATTAATAATTACTTAGATTTTCGCTCTGACCTACTAAAATACTAATAACATATGAGCGTCAGATGATGATACTGTCGAAAATAATGTCGTGGAGTACATATATGTATGTGTATAGATAGTGTAACAAGCACCGCGTCTTTTATCTGTGGCGTGGAGAACGCATCCCTACTTGTCAACTTCACAAAACGTCACTGCCAACTTACGTCTGTCAATTTTACGGCTGTCTTGAAATTTCGTACTCTACTGTAAAATTTTGTTAATGCTATTTTCGCTTAGCACACGATAGTGCTCGTCATCATATTTATAAACAACGAATTACCTATTACATTCCATAGACAAATATATCATCACAATTAATAGAAGTCGCAAACAGATCTATACCACATCATATAAACATAGAAAATTTCAATATCTTATTTCTGCCATGGCAAAAAGAACATCAGAATTGACACTAAACATTTTCTTTTAGAGCTCGGATTTCCAGGAAGTCACGCCTGGATCGTCCAATTTTAAAAACGTATTTGTTGGATACAAAATAAAATAGACATCGCTTTTATTAGTACAGTTTCAAATAAAGCTTATTTTGTACGGACTAATTTCACTCCAATTAATCTCGCCACCTATTCATTTAATACTTTATTTTAGCCTAAAAATAGTTTTTAAAATTGTAAGCCTTTTGTATTTTAAAATAACGTGTGTTTTCTTTGGACATAATGGTTCTTTGGAAATAATGGTTTGAAAACCTACTCATATTTTATGACTATATTCTGTATTATGGAACTCGGTTTAATGAGGACCAATAGTATCCTGTAGTATATTCCGGGAATTGACCTATATAACTCGCAAAATATATGTTCAATGTAAGTATACAAGAAATATCAACCAATTCAAAGAGTCGTAATGGAGGTCGGTGGTTAAAACCAAAAGTTTTTAGATGAATAAACATTTACTCGGCAAACAATATGCATCATTTTGAAGTACCTACTTAAAATAACTCAGTATTATTTATCATTACTCATAGAGCAGACTTAAAAGCTTAAAATCCGTTTACGATAAGAAAGACGAATTACTTGTCTTTACATGGATTCGATACATGATTCGTGTGCGAGTCATTTATATTTTCATCGCGATGCAGTGAAATAATCTAGTAATGCTTGGGACTTGCAGTCAGGCATACGGAACCCCTCTTAACGGTAAACATCAATGCACATTAGTGCTATTTACAAATTCGTAATGTTAATTTCAAGAATTGTATACTTCTACACATCAAAGCTACTGCTAAGACAACCGCCGGTCACGGGTAGTCATTGTCAACTGCCCGATCAGTCGCTTTCAACCTCAACAAACAGTAAACAAAACAGGAAGACAGACGAGATACAAACGAAAGGGTATGCCAACTGTGCCAAAGCAGTCGACAGCTGGAAGAGTCGAGAGTTATTAGTGAATGTCTTGCTGCTCAACGACACGATAGAATTACGCCCTTTTGCTGAGCACTCGAAGCACTTGTTCACTGCTCAGTCGCAGCCTGAAGCGCTCGCATATCGTCATCAAATATATATAAAAAAAACGCACGTTTTAGTATTTATTAAAAATGTTAAATGTAAACCCAATTTCATAGAGAGAATACAAACGGACACAAATCGTTTAATAATACATTCGTAATTCAAAAGCGATCACGAAACTTTTTGTCCGCACCAACCCGCTCTCAATAGAAAGCATTTTATTCGAGTCCCGTCGATTCGATTGCAAATCGAATCCAGTCTCAATGTGTTCTGAGCTAAGTCCTTTCACTTTCAAAGAGCATCGGTAAGAGGCAAACTCGTTCATTATGCTTCAAACTTAATGTAATACAATTTATTACTATAAGTTTTAATGGTCTGGGGATAACTAGACAGAAATGAACTCGCTTTTGAGCTATGCTATATATCGCATAATCGCAAGTAAAACTAATACCATGCAAGTAAAAAAATATGTTTATATTAAATGTTCTTATGTTTCTTTTGAAAACATGGCAACACAACACAATTACAACGAAAAAAATTTTAACAAAAAATGGAACCGACTTCAACACCCAAAAGTGTGTAATAACTTGTTGAAGTTTCAAACAAAAAAATAATTTTCAAAATCGGTTCACCCAGTCAAGAGATCTGAGGTAACAAACATTAAAAAAAAAAACAGACGAATTGAGAACCTCCTCCTTTATTGGAAGTCGGTTAAAAATTATATTTGACGAGGAAAAATTATAGTCATGCACGGGATTCAAAACTTACCATCAACATACCTCAGCTATAGGGGTCTATAGCTGAGGTATGTTCTAAGCGATAAACCAACATGACATAGTAGACGTATGACTCTAATTTATCCTTTCGTTCTTAACCATTGTATGGGGATGGAGCATGCGTCATTGCAAACATATTATTTTTTAAATCATAGCAACAGTGCCTTGAGTGTTCGGCACCTGAGAAGAAAATAAAACATTCAGAGGCTCCTCTTTAGCACCGTTAAGGTTCTTAGTGGCTATACCTCTAAAACGATAAAAGCCGAAGTCCACTGTAACAAAACGATTACTCAGAATAAACAATACTGCCTGATTATACATTATTATATATTACTTCTCATTAATGAAGCGGCGAATGCAATGCCTTCAAATCTCTTGGGTTCTTACGTTTTTTCTAAAAAGCAATTCTCAGTAGCAGACTTGAACTGCGCCTTATAAATGGTAATTGGCTTGAATTTCTCTATTAATTCTCTATTACAAGAAACCAAAACATATCTAGCAAAACATCCATGTGTGTACATATACTGTTTGCCAACGTGTTCGGGGAAAAACGCGTGACGATGACCATACATACAGCACACAATAATATAACGAATGCGAAAGTTTGTGAGTTAACATTATTGTTACAGTTTCACAATGAAACGGCTGAACCGATTTTGATTAAACTTGAAATGTAGATAGTTTAGATCCTGGATATTCTCATTATAATCAGTTTTCATCATTGTCTATGCGGGTAAAACCACGGGATGCAACTAGTAAATTGTAAAACGTGTTCAAATCAGCACTAACTTTTATTTTACTTTGCCTCTTAAGCGAATATAAGCCCATGAATCAGAATGAATTGATAAAATTGAACTATGATTCATTTATCACGATAGCTTAGATTAGATGATCGTGCAACGGACTGATGGTTGCGGCTTCGAATCTCATTCGTTGTTCAATTTCCTTTCGTAGTTTTTATCTCCCCTTTTTATATAACTACACATTAACTGCTACATTACATTATGTTTTTAATGCTCATATTTATGTTAATATAATAAGTTATATTTTAGAAGCACGACTACTAATAAATTTTAAAGTCTTCGCTCTATCTTTATGTAAATACGACGATCCAAAATAATTTTCTCATAAACGGTTTGGATTCCTTGCCGAGACCAAAGTAAGATTTGTGTTATGACTTTATTATGCAGTAAATTATTGTAGACTGAGTTTTATTAGGTCTACTACAATATTTGCATACTACCTAGAGTATATTGATAGTCTTGCTTTTTAGACTATATAGCAAAGTTTGAATTTGAATATTGTTTTCATAAACATACCGGTAGATTAAGGACCTTTTTCAGAATGTTAAAATAGTGTTTTTTTTTATTAGTATGAGAGAGATTTTAAAGTTTTATTGATTATTGGTAAAGGTCAGGAATCTTTTCTACCGCTGGATACCTCATAAATAAACTCGTGTTATGCCTAAAATAAACACGTGTCGAGTGATGCAAGGAAATATTGATGATGTTAATATACTGATGCTCAACTACCGTTTATGACATCGTCGTAGAAGACGAAACATAAACTTATTGTTTTAAACCGAAAAATTTGCAACAAACCCGTGAATAGGACTTCGAAGGTGACAGGGCACCAACGTAGTTGTGATGTTGGCTTCGAAGGTGTGTGGTAAAAATATAATAGAATATTTTAAATTTCTAAATCGTGTTACATGAATTTTGCCATTACAAGAATACAAAATTTAATTCTATTAGAAATTTCCAGTCTCTAGTTCTTGAGAAAGTTCGAAGAAACGACAGATAAGGCGAATCCTCTTGCACCACGAGAACGCTTCTCCTCAAACCGCGATATGAACCAAGGTAGTTTGACTTCTTACCAGTTGAAGTTCATCATACATCCAGCTTAAAACAGTGTGTGCTTTCTTTCTTTCTTCAAAAGAGAAAATTTGATGAGAGGGATTCCGTTGCGAAGCCAGAAGAGGCAGTGTAGCTATCATTCAACAAAAATATGGAAAACGTTCACTCACAAGAACGGATCTGCTGTATTCAAAAAATATTAAGGAATGTAAATATATTTATAGGGTAATGGATACAATAGAAGAATATATTAATATAACATATTTTAACAAACGAATATGTGCGTAAAGTGTGAGTCGGAACAGAACAGAGGGTCGGCACAATAATAAGGGCAGGAAGAAGTCGGAGAATATTATCAAAAACAATAAATATAACATTAGAAAGTATATGTAGTATTAGAAAGAAAAATAAAATTAAAATATATTAAAAATATTTATACATTTCTTTGTAAGTTGCGGACAATAAAAGTGCGCCCATTAGGTAAAACTGAGATTAAATATATTAGGTATCTATACTTTATCAGCTGGATCGTCTACTGTTGAACGCAGCCTCTCCCATTGAGGACGAATTTTGCTATAATCCCCACAAACTCCCAAACTTTTAATTTTTGTAAGAGGCTTGGGCATCATAGCGTAAAATAGCTGTTCTTCAGAAGGCGCTGCTACTCACCTTCTAGTTAATTCCCTTTCGTCACTTGTTAGGACTCCCACAGGAAAATAGAACGCGGTGCAATTGTAGGCTGGTACCCCACCTGACAGATAGTATAACTATTCAGTTATTTATTTCATATACCTCCGTAGATAGATACGGGTAGAAAAAAATACTATACGTGCTCGCTTATAATTTTCGTTTCACCATGTAAAATTCGCGCTAGACACGCAATTTCAGTCGTATTTTTGGAAGATGAACATCCTGTCTATAAAACCTTGGGTTTCTTTCATCATAATGTGCTAACTATAAATATGAAACGATTTCGTAAAAACATAAAAATGTTGTTCACACGCAATATTTCGTTTTAATGAATTTAATTCCAACATCAAAGACTTGGTGGCATTACACTTAGATACATATTTATATTCAATATGTCAAGAAGCAGAATTCGCAAGCGGAACGTGTGCGAATTCTGCTTCTATGAAATGGCAAGGACAACCGGTGACTTCTAAACCACTCTCTAAAATTCTAAAGCTAGGTTCCAACAACTCAGTGGTTTGTCGCGTCACTACCTATCGTGTTGACGAGTGATACTTAGTCTTACGTATCATCAATTTCAATTTCTATAGTGGTGTGCATACTTGTAAAGTTTATTTTGCGCCAAATCCCACCCAGTTTTGTGGCATGTTCGAATGCCATCCGATCGCCGCCACGACACAAGCGGCTACAAAACAAACAACACATCAATGTGAATCTGACCAAACTAAATTAATGAAACCGATTGAGTTGTGGCGCACCACGACTCCCCAACACAACAACTATTTGAATCTAGCTTGAAGCGCTACTACTGGCGCATATGCTATGTTCTCTAAGATATTTGCTAGAGAATAATCTACATTTCAAAGATGGCCAAGTTTTCATCACAGCACAGTAGTTACGTAATTGATCCGTACTGTTGCCGGCTCAAAAATAGAAAGACTGTTTCTATCCCTGTTGAATGTCACAAAAGGGAGGTAAGGAAAAGAATACGTCGAATTATTAGGCGCACAATAGCCTTATTGTGCTCCCGTAGTATAGTGTACCCGCTTGAAGGCATTATAGAGCCTTCTTTTCCATTATAACGCCTACAAACGGTTATACAACCAAGAAGATAATTCATAAGGATGGTGTGGACGATTATCACATCTGATGGTGAAACGCGATCGGAGATATTACTCTGGCTAACCTAGAATTACTGGCTCTCAAGAACAGCTGCCAAAGCTTACCGTCAGGCGCGTGGCGACAAGTTTTCTACTTTAGGGTGGTAGTGGCAGGCGGACATTCACAAAACGCTCTACCAACATGCATGAACTTTGTATGAAACACTATTTGATACTATTTATTTCAGCACATTTGGCACGAATAAAAATATTGAAATACACTTGACACTGATACATCTCGCCCGCTAGAGACTTAGCACATCTTCGTGCAGCAATCTGTCGCCAAGCACCTAACGGTGTGTTCCGGCAGCATTGCTTGAGAGCCAGTGAAATTACAGGCACATGAGACTTTAAGAAAAATGTCTCAAGGTGACGGGCGCAGTGCAATTCGTGATTTGTGACGAAATGCATCTGTTATAGGCAGAGGTCAGTCCGCTTAACATCAGATAGACATCGAGCTTGTTCCGCACAATAACATAAAAAACACGATCTTTATGTTGCGGCAGCAGTAGCTGGGGCCACTATTACAGCAAGGGAGCAGCACGGATGTTCGAAGAGAGGGTCATTAACAGGGACTGCAGCAAGGACTGCAGCATTGGCCAAAGCACATTATAGTATGTTATATTTGTGCCGTCCTTTATGTTGTTAGAGAATCGATCTCAAATAAATCGGATGAGGGCAGAAAAATAAAGAGTAACCACTCAATTATCATTTGATATATATTCCGATGCGCAAAGTAATATTTTCTCCGGAGAAGCGTAAGAACAAACAATATTTTTAGTATCTTTTTCCTTATCCCTGTTTAAGCGACCATTTTTGTGTAAACCTTCATTTTTAGAATACTTATTGTCTGCCTTGGTCGCGTGAAATGCAGGAAGTTTTTGACCGTGTATAAATCCGCGTTATGCACGCAGGAGTTGTCTAGACGTGCTAATATTAAGCAAGACGACTAACAATGGACCTATGTTTTTGTAGACTTTAGGCATGACATTCTAGCTATTATTCTAGTGATCTCACTCGGAGATGCTGTACATAATAAATATCTAGTACAAAATGTTTTTTCCGTAAACGACGGAGGCATTATTTTGTTCGATAAAATATGCTCTGTCAAAGTTTTACTAAAAGCATATAGCGGAGATAATAATTAACAGGTTATTTTTTATCACTAAAGCTGAACGCTCGCAAAGACGCACCGCAACTTCGATTAATTCAGAAATGCAAGGTCTTGCACCGAAATGCGCCGAACTACCCGTCTTTTTACCGACTTCCAAAAGAGGAGAGATTCTATGTCCAACTGTATGTATTTTTATTTATTTTCACTGATTTCTTCCACATTTGTGGACCGATTCCCAAAATTCTTGGTAAGGGTATACTTTTGAAGTCCCATATAAATTGCATCAAAATCGGCTGAGTAGTTTATAAGTCATAGTCAATTAATTTGGATGATTTTATGGAACTTGCTCAAAACAATTAATAACCACAACATTCTATATCTTAAAAAGCTTTCCATTAACATCTGACCTAAATAGAATGACCTAACGCATTAAAGCTATACCGGGCGACCGGTAAATTAATACACACACCTACACAACGATCCAGCTAGATGTTATATCGATGGTATACACGGTCAGTCCATTACCGGAGCGTATTATGCATGTGCATCCTGAAGTGATTACCGCTGATAGGAATTACGCGTTGGATTCCGCTTCCACGGTCTACTTGACGGAGACAGATGGCTCACCGTTGAACGTAAGTAATGATAGTGATACCATTTATGCATGTGTGCAGTTCGTCATCTTCATACCCACGTCCCATTTTATGTGGAGTGAGTTTGATATGCTTTTTAATGTGAAATGAAATAAATAAATTAAAATTAATGTGTCTGTTCAGTTAAGAACGGCTAAGCAGACTTCGCTACGAGCTGTTGCACCTAATATATTGCTGACCTAGGCCCGAATCCCTCACAAAACTATTTACGCGTTCTCAGCAGTATATTTCTGTATATAAACAGTGGCTTCCAAAATAAAGTGCTCAGAATTATTGTGATAACTTCAGGAGTCACCAGACACAGTACAGTATACCCTTCGGGTGGAACCTCTGCCCAAATTAGTAGCAAAAGTAAGTCAACGTATAAATATAATAACTTTATTTTTCAAATTAAATAAATGTGTGTGTGTCCATAAGTTATTTTTTTAGGACAGCTGAATAGGTCCTCGCAACAGATCGCTTCAAAGCGATATAAATAAATAAAATAATAAGTTGAGATGAGATCTTTGAGAAGAAGGAGTGATGTGACTGATTAAGAAACATCTTAATGAGAAAGCAATGTGTAAGTGAGTGAGGATTTAGTGACGTAATTCGAGAAAGGTACGCTGAGATGGTTTGGACATGTAGAAAGTATAAAAGGCGAATATGAATGGAAAAGTAAGAAAGGAAGACCTCGATGAATATTGTGACCAGATTTGACACAACCTGCAAAAAAGCTAGGTCACGAATGTCCTTAAAAGACGTGTATGAAGAAAAGGACGAAAGCGAAGGAAATAGAGAGATATGCTAACATCGTATCAAGTAAAGAAAGCATTGGGTTTTTTGATGCTGTTGTGATGGATCAAGCTCGAGGCCAACCTGGTGTTAACAGAATGTCGTGATTTCATTGATTGTTGTGGAATGCTTGTGGTCCCATTTAAATTTGTTAAAGATACGATCAGGAGCATTTGAGTTATCCATAATAATGTATATTTCATCTATAAGTCGTTTTTTTTATATGTAATTATTTCTGAATCCAAATAATGAACCTGTGAAAAGAAGTTTTGCGAATGCCCGCCTGGCTAGCGACCACCCTCAAGTAGAAAATCTGTCGCCAAGCACCTAATGGTGTGTTTCGGCAGCTGTCCTTAAGAGTCAGTAATTCTAGGTTAAGGCCTGTTAACACCTTCGACCACATCATCACTTACCATCAAGTTAGATTGCGGTCAGAGGCTTACCTATCAGTAATAAAAAACAATATGGATTGATGAGTGTAGATGAAGCGAAAGAGAGAGATATGCAAGGATCGTAGCAAATGGAAATCTGTGGTCTCTGCCTACCGCAACAAAAAAGGTCACCTTCATAGTGACCAAAATCAGAGAATCACCTCCTTAACAGAGTTCGAAGTCAGCAAAGCAAATATTAACCTAATAACCAGCAAGCTGTGACCTAATACTACTACTAATTATGTGAGAACTACTAGAGTAGATGCGTGTCGATTATCGAGGTCTACAGTTTTTACAGTATCATCTGTAGACATCGACACGCTATGTATCGATAAGTTAATGCTATTGTTCCGTGGTAATGAGTGCATCATTATCATCTCCATGCCCTTGTCCCACATATTGGGTGTCGGTACAATATATTTTTTCTCACATCACACGAATATTTCATTCCATATATGATCTCCATTAACAGAAAGTACGACAAGCTTACAAAATTACAACGAGAAAGGAAAAATGTGTACATCAAACTTTTCCTTTTTTTTGTATATTGTAAAACTAGCTTTCTGGGCGCGGCTCCGCCCGCGCGTATGTCGGTTATCGCGCGAAAACATTAACCTCTTTTTGCGCAGTCGGATAAAAACTATCCTATGTTTTTTCCCGGGTCTCAAACTATCTCCATACCAAATTTCATTAAAAATCGGTCCAGTAGTTTTGGCGTGAAAGCGTAACAGACAGACAGACAGACAGACAGAGTTACTTTCGCATTTATAATATTAGTACTGAGTACTGATAGTACTGATAATGTAGTTAGTTTAGCAATCAGTTATATAGCCAACCACCTGTAGCGGTTGCGGTAAGGACTTCAACTCTCCCTGGGAATGCCCTTTTTAATAGTATATAACCGCTACTTTTTGGTTTAATAATGCTATTAAAATGGTAAAGAGCCCTCTGTGCACCTGTTTATAAGTACCCTGTAATACTTATTACACAGGCATTTTGCTAATGCTCGTCTGACATCTGTCTGGGTCTCAAAGACGGCTGCGGACCACAACGTTAAGAGACGTATTTTCTACTTGAAGGTGGTAGCTAAACAGGCGGGCATTCGCAAAATGCTCTATTTCCATACAGCAACAACCGACATCCAAAGAGTATTATCTTTGGATATCGATTGTTGCTCGGGACCGACGGCTTATCCTGCCCTCTGAAGCATGGAAGCGCTCAGTAGTAACAGAAAATAGCGGTCACCCATCCAAGTAATGCCAGCAGCGAACGTTAGCACCGTTCGCTTAACTTAGTTGCTCGATTATAAAGGTTGTTTGCAGGGTTAGACAAAAATTGTAAAATACTTATTGAAGTAGAAGACCCTAATTGCTCACATATTTTTAAGCTATTGCATAGCTTCTATCTCGGGCCTTGAGCGTGTAGACCGAATCCAGAAATTCCGTAACGAAAATAACCTAACACTCCGACTGGCACAGCGGTGATACTATATTTGATCAGCGTCTCTACAGTGCGTAAAAGGAACTAAATTTTGGCAGAAAAAAGGTTTTGACAACTAACGTGTTGCATAAGTTAATAAAAAATGCTGTGTCATAGCTTTACCGCGGCAGTCTCCGAGTGCCACACGTCTTTTTTTTGAACATCTAAGCAAACTAAGCTACGAGCGCTTCATAATCACACTCGGCCAAAAAAGCAGTCACGTAGTACAAGCCGCATCTACAATAACCTTACACATACCCGATTAGTTATCAAAGCTGCAGTGATACAGCAAATAAACATTAATTTGCTGTGCGGTCAGCAATGGAGCTGCGTTCGTGCTGAACGTGATCATATCAATGTAGGTATTAGTTTCATCCATTTAATTATTATTATATGCGTGTTAATCTGAACATCAACGATGAGGAAGAGACGCATTTTATCATACATATAGACATAAATATACTAATTCTTCACCCTGTCCTTAATCCACGCTAAGTGGGGTCGACATATTGTATTCTTCTTTCATATCTGTTTATGTCTTAAAGATTAGCCTTTGACCACTACCTCATCTGATTGTAAGTAACGAAGTGGTCGAAGATGTTGTTCAGGCTAACCTAGAATTACTGGCTCTCAAGGACAGCTGCCGGAACACAACGTTAGGTGCTTGGCGACAGATTTTCTACTTGTTAGTGGTAGTTAGCCAGGCGGGCATTCGCACAATGCTCTACCACCAAGCTATACGACTAGCACCATAAGACAACAACCGGGACCGACGGCTTAACGTGTCCTCCGAAGCACGGAAGCGCTCAGTAGTAATTTCACTAGCGGTCACCCATCTAAGTCAGGACAGCGGCGGGCGTTGCTTAAGGCGATTAGAGTCGCCAATGGCCTTGAGCATCTGGACCTAATCGAGCTTACTTTACTCGCGCATCGCCGCATACGTTCCGCGCTCGCTGCACAAATATAACGGTCAAAGAATATGCAGATGCGCGATGCGCTCCGGTAATGGCACTTTATATTCCTACCGTACGATTCTAGTGAGTATCCGCAATTGCAACTGCGACTGAGATCAGTCGTCAAATGAAAATGTATAGTGTACCTACCTAGGTTGTACTGGACGTCTTTATTCCTTTTCTTTATTTTTCAATGTCATCTGCCGAGTGAAGAAAGTTACTCAAATTTGTCTGATAGTCGATATTTAGACTGTGCTGAGAGTCATTATTCCGAATTTGGAATTATTTTTTCAATGTCATCTGCCAAGTGAAGAAAAATGCTACGGTTTGACTGAAAATTGATATCTAGGTTGTTGTAGACGTTATTATTCCATGTTAAGAATTTGTTTTACGTTGACGTCTGCCAAGTGAAAAATGTACTTCGATTTGGCTGAAAATCGATATCTAGGTTGTTTTCAGTTCGCACACAGACTCTTTAAAAAATCTGCAAATTTTAGTAATATGCTACATAAACGAGTTTTCCAATTAAAATAACCTGTCATTCGTACAACTTTTGCAAGAAGATTTAGCCCTTTTATTAAAACATATTTATATAATCAAGTCCTGAATTTTTCAGTTTATATATCACCATATAGCATCATACCTACAAACACGTAAATAACACAAATTTAGTTAAAATATAAATACCACCTGTGTGGATAATTTATAAAAAAAAATGTATGAAACTGAACAAGATGTTATTTTATGGATAATTTGTAAGTTAAATTTATGTTTATAACTATTTTGCGTGAAAAATTGTACTGAAGTCAACTGTGCACTGTACAGCTATCAATTAAGGTCTTAACGATACAAACTTCAACGTCGAAGTCTGAAGACCACCAGCAATACAAGATTTGGAAAAAGTGTTATTGGCTTAAATAAAGATTTATATTATTGTTTATATTATTATTATTATTCTGGACGTTTTTATTCCAAATTTGGAATTTATTTTTCGATGACGTCTGCCTAGTGAGAAAAGTTACTAAGATTTGGCTAAAAATCGATATCTAGATTTTCGGGGCGTCCTTATTCCAAATTTGGAATTTACTTTCCGATGACGTCTGCCAAGTGAAAAACTACTTCAATTTGGCTGAAAATCGATATCTAGGTTGTGGTGGGCGTCATTATTCCGAATTAAGATTATTTTTTTTAATGGCGTCTGTCAAGGGAAGAAAGTTACTCCGATATCTAGGTTGTGCTGGGCGTCATTATTCTACATTTGGATTTCATTTTTCAATGACGTTTGCTAAGTAAAAATAGATGACGTATCTTTAAAACGCTAAGATATATCGGATAAGAGTAAGAAAATTATAATAATCAATCGTTTATTCAAATCTCCTTATAAATGAGATTATAGCCGACGCGGGTTTAATCGTTTAAAAACGACGATATAAAAGGAAGATTTGTATAATGGCGAAAATACATTGAAAAATAAGAATAGGGACGACTGTGTCGTACGCAAAAATACAAAATGGCCAACGTTTGTGCTATTGGACATGTCGGCCCTTGAGAAGGAAGTATTTACCTTTAGATTTTCCCGCCCATAGGTGGGAAGCAGTCTTCTACCCGCTACTCGCATCAAACAAACACTACTTTCCGGGTACGAGATATGAGATGAATAATTTCTTGTCTAGGAAATAATAATATGGGCAATTTATCTACAGCTATATTGTAAAGATTGGTTCCATCGTGAAAAGGTAACCGATATACTTTCTCATTTATTAGGAGATTTGAATAATTGATTTATAAGTACTTTTCTTTAAACTTTCGTGAACTAAACTCATGTTTCTAAATTACATTAACGAAAACCAAGCGGGGTAGATTTAAATCGCTCCCGCCGCTCCTCAAGACGATGACACCCGCTTCTTCAGTCTACTCGTGACCACGGTCAATGCAACTTGATCGAAACGTCGAGGTTAGTCAAAATATTATTTTGATGTTAATTCGTGCGTCTTTGATAAGTAATCATAATTTTCCTACTCTTATCGTACTGCGGCGATAGGGAACTACTAATCATCCCACGGTCAGCAGGTAGGTAGGTAAACTCAGGGAGTAGGTTTGAAAAGTTTATTAGGCCAAGCCTTATCAGGTTGCACAGTCGCACAGTTCTACTGAAGTTACAAAGACCGGAGGGAGACACTGGCCTGATAGTACACGTGATCCAGGTCCCAGATGTGGCGGTCTTGGCGTCAGCTGATAGTTCTGGATCTCGGTAGTGAGTGCTCGAAACACCCGTCCTCGGATTAAATCAGTGAAGTGGAATCCTGGAAGGAAGACACCGGCTTAGTAGCTGATATTCCTCAGCCAACTGTAGCCAAGCCGCGCCGACACGATCGTGGTACTGTTACCAGCGACTCACATTTTAAAACTCACAGTCTAGCGCGGTAGGGCAGCACAGCTGTTTACGTTACATAGGTTTTAGTCAGCACTATGAAATAACAATAATAAATAAGGAACTCACCCTAGAGGGATTCACGCACTTCACAACAAGTTAATAACAATTAAGATCGATAGTACGAATAGAAAAGCGTCCAGGAAAACCAAGATAAGTATCGATTTGTAGCCAAATCAAAGTAACTTTTTCCACTTGGCCGACGTCATTGTTAAATAAATTCTAGATTTGGAATTAAGACGTCTAGTACAACCTAGATCGATATCTAGGTTGTTCTAGACGATCGATCTTTTCAGCTTAATCGAAGTTACTTTATCTACTGGGCATACGTCATCGTAAACAAATTCTAAATTTGGAATAATAACGTCTAAATCAACCTAGATATCCATTTTTAGTCAATTCTGAGTATTTTTCTTCACTTGGCAGACGACATAGATAAAATTATTCCAAATTCGGAATAATGACGCACAGCAGAACCTAGATATTGATTTTCATCAAAATCGGAGGAACTTTTTCACTTGGCAGACGTCATCGGAATATAAATTCCTAATTTAGAATAAGGACGTCCAGAAAAACTTAGATATTGATTTTCAGCCAATTCAGAGTAACTTACTTCCCATGGCAGACATCGAAAAATAAATTCCAAATTCGGAATAAAAACGTCCAGAACTACCTAGATTTTGAATGTTAGCCAAATTGGAGTGACTTTCCTCACCTAGCAGATGTCCAAAAATTTATGCCAAATATTGAACAAAACGTCCAGAAAAACCTAGATATCGATTTCCAGCCAAATAGGAGTAACTTTTTTCACCTGGCAGACGTCTTCAAAAAATTAATTCTTAATTCAGAATGACGATGTCCAGAACAACCTAGATTTTCAATTTCAGCTAAATCAGAGTTACTTTCTTCACTTGGCAGATGTCGTCGAAAAAATAATTTCAAATTTGGAAAAAAGACGTCCAGAAAAACCTTGATTTCGATTATTAGCCAAATCGGAGCAACTTTTTTTACTTGGCAGACGTCATCGTAAAATACATTCCAAATTCGGAATAAAGACGTCCAGAACTACCTAGATTTTGAATTTCATCCAAATTGAAGTAACTTTCCACACTTGGCAGACGTCATAGAAAAATACGTTCAAAATTCGGAATAAAGACGTCCAGAACTACTTAGAGTTTGAATTTCAGCCAAATCGGAGTAACTTTCTTCACTTGGCAGACGTCATCGAAAAATAAATACCAAATTCGGAATAAAGACGTCTAGAACTACCTAGATTTTGAATTTCAGCCAAATCGGAGTAACTTTCTTCACTTGGCAGACGTCATAGAAAAATAAATTCCAAGTTCGGAATAAAGACGTCTAGAACTACCTAGATTTTGAATTTCAGCCAAATCTAGGTAACTTTTTCACTTGGCAGACGTCATCGGAATGTACATTCCAAATTCGGAATAATGACGCACAGCACAACCTAGATATCGATTTTCAGCCATATCGGACTAACTTTTTTCACTTGGCAGACGTCATCGAAAAATAAATTCCAAATTTGGAATAAGGACGTCCAGAAAAACCTATATATCGATTTTCAGTACTGTAACTGTAACAGTCAGTTCGTCCACTGCTGAACACAGCCTCATTTTTTAAGGGGGTATTTGCCATAATCCCCACACTTGGCAGGCGTCTTGGGGATCGCAATGTAAGTTGGCAGTTCTTTAGAAGGCGCTGCTGCCCCCCTTTAAGTAGTTTTCCCTTAGACGCTTCTGACGACACCCACGGGATGATATGGGGAGGTGCAATTCTAACCTGGCACCCCACGTGGCTGCCCACCTTCCAGTAGTTTTCCCTTAATCGCCTCTTACGACACCCACGGGATTATATGGGGAGGTGCAATTCTAACCCGGCACCCCACGGTGCTAATCTCCCTTACCTATCTCTCACTATTTTCGAGATACGTTATCCATCTTCACTTGGCAGACGTTATCTTTATGTAGTATTAATTAACCTATATCAAAACACCTAATACAATTATCAAGAAAAGCTTAGAACTCCAAAAGATGTATGTAGCCCCATACAAACTCTAAATGTAGTTGAGAACCATTTTGTACCCTACAAACTACTAAAGCCGGAAACTATTTGCCATAATATAAAAAAAATATATTATCTTTAGTTAACCAGTTATAACATGAGAGCGTTATAGACATTACTAATTAATTTTGTACATATATTATAAAACTTTTCATTGATCTTATTGATAAGGCCGCCCATTGTAATTTACCCACAACATTGTCAATTTCAAGTTTTGATTCTTTTCATATGTGACACAATTCGAATAAAATTTGTCTACAAAATACCAATAATAAAGCGTCACCGCGCATACTTCACGTCGCAATCAAGTTGGCCCTCTGCAGCGAGCGAATCATTGCACGCACACAGCTACGAATCTCGCGTGTCAATGCACTAATACAAAGACAAGATCGTTATCAGTCAAAAGCGCGAGCGGAGCTACGAGCGACACAGCCTCCCCGTGCCAACGCTTGCGCAACACTGCCGCCCGCGTCCGCGCAGAGCACCTCGGAACCGCAAGCGTTCTGAATCTGAATAATTCGACATTTTCTTAGGAAAATATCAATGGATTTACAAATGCTATGTTATAATTGTAGTATAACAATCTAGAAATTTAATGGTACAATTTATTTTTCAAAAATCGTAGCCGTTTAGAAGGAGTTCGCCATATAAGTCAAGAAATAGTATGTAGTTTGATTTTTTTTTAAGGCAAAAGTAATAGTAATACCGTAAAATCATATGTTGCAAATGTTGTACTTGAATTCATCTATAAAATATATTTTTTTCAAGTCTTCAACTTCAGCGGTTACGGAGGAGTTCGCTTTAGAAAGTACGAATTTGACGTACCCAAGGGCCTTAACTTCGGTTTGGTTAAGAACGGTCGCTAAGAGCGCGTCGAGAACCTCTCGTATCTTCACCCTGCAGTCCATTCATAACTTCTTCGACTGCCCATACTCCGTTTTCATTTTCAGTTTTCATTCATAACAAATTCGTATTCAGCACTGAATCTCACATATGCGGCGAGAAATTCAGTTTAATTTCAGCTTTTTTTCAGTAGCTATGTTTGGTAATCTTTCTACATGAACGTGGTATTTGCGAGTTGATAATATTGTGTAATATGCAATCGAATGTGGAGTTAAAACAATAGTAAAATTGGGTGAAATTGGACCTTTCTATTGTTTATGACAGTAAAACCAGATCCTTAGGAATTATTAGATAATATTCGTAGCGTTATTTAAATTGGGTGCGGTATAAATGGATTCTGTTCGTCGCGCAGATTCCACTAACTTTTAAGAATAACTTGTCTAGTAACCGGCTCAAATAAACTCTTAACAATAACCGACAGCAAAACATTGAGTTGGGAAACAGGCCGGTCTAGTTCCACGTTTTATTGTAAGATAAGAAAATGTAGACAAGTTTGTGATAAGCTTTCAGTTCCGAATGAAGCTGCCTTTGTAAAATTATCTGTAATTATTTAAGTTTTGAAATCAATAATTTGAAAGGCTGCGTTATTGTACTAGCAAATTTCTAATTGAAGATTAAATATTTGGATTATATAAGAGTAACTACTCGTATTAACTTTTTGTATTCAACTTCAGTAGTGAAAAGCAGACACAAGTAAGCAGTTCTTCCCACAACAAAATTCAATAGGGGGCCAACTAATTTGTCTTAAGTTCGTCATAGTTTAAGCTTACATTTGCTAACAAAGCTTTTTACTTGCAATTCAACGGGGCAATGCTGCCACCATGCTGGGCACGCTGCCAACTGGTACTAGGCTGGAGCATTTAGACTGCCTGTGAGTCTGCTATGACTTATACCCATACGTGTAATGCTAAGTGGTTGTCTTAATGCTTTTATTGTAGTAGCTGTAGTGTTGTATATAGTTCGTAGTATTTTGTTTATTAAAGGCATACCGCCAGTAGAAACTAACATACCGCACTAACAAATATCCATAATATTATAAATGCGAAAGTAACTATGGCTGTCTATCTGTACGTGTATCTCGCTTTTACGCCATAACTACTAGACCGATTTGGATGAAATTTGGTGTGGAAATAGTTTGAGATCCGGGGAAGGACATAGGATAGTTTTTATCCAACTGCGCTAAAAGAGGTTAATGTTTTTGTGCAATTGCCAACATAATGGCGGGCGGGGCCGCAGCCGGTCATTAAAATAAACTTACATTAGACCTTCAACGTGAGAGCGGGTTGACGCATTGAAACAAGGCATTTGTGCGATAGAGATAGCGCTATAAGAACACTATTGTTTTATGACGGCCATGGCACGTAGATCTGTCTTAATATGTGTAGGCTTGAAACAATGACGTTTCTTTTCCATAATAGTTTTTAAGCGATCAGAGTATGAGTCGCTATGTTGATTGCTACGAACACAGAAGATACCAAAAAAACCTTTAATCTGTATCAACACCCCGTTGCTACGTAACTCAAAGTACAGATAGGTTCATAGTCACCACGTAACTACAGGCCTTCTGATTCTGTAGTCGTCATCAATCAAGTTTAGTCTCGCATTAACGTAATGACCGTCGGCCCGTTCTGATGTCGCCTTTTTTCCACAAACTTCGTTCAAACTAATTCCGTATACGATACGGCGAGGACGTAGTCAGGGAGACAAGTACCTACGAAACCTATAATCTTCATGAAATGATATATTTTAAAACTTAAGGTAATGTAAAAAAGGGTTATTTGCTTGATATCGCGCTAATTATTGATAGTCATTTGGAGGTATTCAAAAGGCACAATTTATATTATATAAATCTTATTAATATAAAATTCATATACATATGCAAAAAATGACAAAGAGACAAGAAAATGTAGGTTAGGAACGTTAGGTTAGGGTCAGAGTTTTTTTTTTTTTCATAACCAAGATACGGATATTTTTCATGACAATTTCCTTGAGCTGGTCCTACTCAACATAGATTAGCTTCTAAGACATCCCAGTCGTTTATTTTGCTCCTGTTGAATTTATCTTTAATATTTTTACTATTAGGTCTGTAACTAAAATAAAAGCCTTTGCCTGTGCAAAGGTTATTAAAAGCTTTTATTTTTCATGGAATTATAACGAAACAAGCACGAGGCCCACATGATGTTAAGCGATAACCTGTACCTATAACATATGGATTTCGTCACTGCACTACGCCCTTCACCCTGAGCTATAGCTGTTATACCTCATGTACCCTGTTATTTTACTAGGTATACGAATACTGACTCCGTCCAGTGGAAACGGACTTCGCAGTTGCGCGCGAATGTTTCCGCCCCGATGGAAATCTATGAATGATAACCGTCCATTATGTTTCCAGAACACTCGACATTTACATTTCGACAAGGCTATTAATCTTATTCTTCGTATCTCGACATCCGTCGCGGTTTTATTTCGTAGAGACGGCGGCGGCGGCGTACTTGTAGCTGCGGAAAAGTGTACGAGTGCACAACAGATAATTCACTTCTGAAAGTGGCTGTCTCGTATCAAAGCAAAGTTCATCGGTTCACATATAGAAATCACAAACTTAACCTTATAAAACTTGAACCCTTACGTATCGCGCGGAACCAAAATCGTCCATTTATGAATGTAATTCAATCGGTATCATTATCTATGATGCGCTTGGATTTAACCAATTATGAGACCACTGATATCCGCCAGCAATCGGGCCATGTGCAAGTTGATATGCAAAGCAACGAAGAACCTGAAGAAGAGCATGGTGGTAGGGCACTTTGCAAATGCCCGCCTGGCTAGCTACCACCCTCAAGTTGAAAATCTGTCGCCAAGCACCTAACGGTGTGTTCCGGCAGCTGTCCTTGAGAGCCAGTAACTCTAGGTTAGTCTGAACAACATCCTCGACCACATCATCACTTACCATCAGGTGAGATAGTGGTCAAAGGCTAACCTATCCGGCATAAAAAAAAAAAAAAAAAAAAAAAAAGCATCCCTAGATGTACTTAGTTATCATCATTCATTGTTCCAAGAGTTAATGAATAATTGGTACTACATGGTAAGTCCTTTAGAAATAAATATTTATTTTAATATTGAAAAGAAAACACTTAATAAATTTAAAACATATCTAGTGATAATTTTAGAGATGAAAATGAAACATTTTTTTTATTAATATATTTTAGGTAAGTATTTGTAATTATTTAATACTAGCTGCACGCGGCGTTTACACCTGTGTGGAGATGGATGATGCTTAAAGTATGCTATATGTTAATCCAGCGCCTCATCTACCTCCATCCTCTCTCCATATCAAATTTCATCAAAATTGGTCCTTCCGTTTGAGCGTGAAGAAGTAACCAACATACAAACACACTCGCAAACTTTCGCCTTTATAGTATGAGTGTGAAGTGTGATGGATTCGTACAAAGTATAAGGACTGAATCCATTAATTATCTTTTTGAAATATTTGTGCGTGTGCCATATTAACTCTATGTTTATATTGATAACGATAGCAATCTAACGCGCTGCTTTTCTCTTACGTTTTTCGTTTCGCTGTATTTTGGAAAGATCACATTTGTATTATTCAGCTTCGAAAGCCTTAGTGTATGAAATATATATATACCTACACATCTATAGAGCCAATACAAGAGACAGCATTAGCTTTATCTCTTTCAGTTCCGATTCGAAAGATAATAGGAGAGGCGTAGGCTACTTCTAAGATAGTGCTAGGATGTATGCAAAAACGACGTCAAATTATGAATACATAGTACCTAAGTTACCGATACTGTTTCAAAGTTTTAAGTAGTTAAACATTAAGAGACGGAAGAAATTTAATTGCGGTCATAGTCATTCAACTGCATGTACTCGTATAACCAGTCGACTGGAACTACAAATACCTACCTTCTTTTCAACAAGATCTTGTTGGAGATGTCAAACACGTCTAGAGTTTTTCAAAATTTACTCAAAGAGCTAAAGCAGTTTTATCTGAAAAGGTTTCCCACTAATCACCTGGTTTAATCCTTAAGCTAAGCTTTGTAACAGTTAAATCCTGGTTAAGTTGAGGAACAGCGTTAAGTAATTAAAACTATCGAGTTAAGAGTTCATTTCATTAGTATATATCGTGGCAAAGTTATCCTATACACAAAACAAGGAAGATTAGTAAATATATAGGTACATAAAAATGTGTTTGTGATAGGTACATCAAAATGTGTTGCTCAGGACCAAAACAACTCAAAAGATTTTGTAAAACTTTAACATATACGGGGTTTTGCAGGCAAAATATGAACGTAGCTTGGTTTATCTCTGAAAGTCTCGATTAACATAGGTAATATTAAGAAAACTGACTACGTAGCGGAGTATGCCTAGTCTTTCTTAACCGATCAACTATTAGGTAAAACAACGTCCGCTGAGGTCATTACTTGGATGGGTGACCGGTAGCGGGATGTAGGTTGTTTCCGGTTGTTGTCTTCGAATCACAAGTGTCGTTATAATATGGCAGGGCATATATCGATTGCCCGCCTGGCTAGCTACTACCCTTAGTTCGAAAATCACTAAATAAATGTAAAACTTATATTCTTAGTCAGAGTAGTAGATCATCATCATCACCTGAACCGGAAAGTCCACCATTGAACAAGGTTCCCCAACGAGGGGATTTGCCGTAACCCCCACGCTTGGCGGGCATCTTGAGTATCGCAGTAGTTGTCGATTCCTCAAAAGGCGCTGCTTACGGGTATTTTTTTCTTAGCATCTTCCGATTTCGACAGTCGCGGAAGAAATGAGGGGGACCCCACGGGGTTATATTAATAGTAATTACTGCACCCAATTCTCTAATATAGTTACCTTATTAGAGAATTCATATAAAAACACAAAATATGTACACGGTGTTATATTTACAAGCAGAGATGTTAAGCTGTACTTAATTTTTATTATTTAGAATAGTTAGCGCCCGCGACCAGTTTAACCAAATTAATTTTCATTTGTTTAGCAAGGTAATTTATGGTTACATTCCATTTCAGCAGCACGAACTCTGGAACAATACAGAGCCAGTTTCAGCAATGGAGCTCTCAACAAAATTCACTAGCCTAAAATGTTCAGTACATCGAGCTCACCAGGTGAAGTTGAACTTTATCTCCCTCAGTCCACCGGCCTTCCCAACCCGACAAATTTCAACCGGGAATTCGCTGCATAATTTACTACTATATTATAAATTAGGTTTACCCCGTACCTGGAGTATTTTAAACTGTTAGCTCGAGAAGCACTGTTTTTAAAGACCAATTTGTTAAATTCAAGTTAACGCCAGCGACGAGACGATTTGTTATTATATTACACTCTATTCTACAGTTATAACTTTTTATTTTACGATTAATTTTATTTAACGACACCTAATTATGAGCGGGTGTAATAATTTCATATTAACGAGCCAGCCGGAATGGTTGTGATAACGGTGCTTTACGATGTTTTTACGTCAACGAAATTAAGTTAGTAGCGTAGTTTCTAGTGATGGCGGCGTGTAGGCGAACCTTTGCCGTCGATCGGACCACAGTGAATAGACAAACAGTATCCAAATTCAGACACGGCCACAGTTTGTAATTACGCTATTCTAATTACGGTAGTCACGCGCTAACAAACAAATGACCGACGCGCTGCCGATAGATTACGACGATAATTATGGATTAGTATCGACTGTAACAACTCCAATGCATTTCAGCCGCATTAATGACCCTATTAATCATACTCTGACATGGTAGATTACATTTCATGATACTGTTTAAGATAGAAAACGGCCAAAACTACAAAATATGAAATAACTTTTGAATGTCGGTACCATGCTGATTCAAAATACTGATTTCACATTATCGTGGTCCGACTTACACAAATTCTTTCATACTTTGAAGAGTTGGAAGTAGGTTTCGTTTTAAAAAAACAACACTGTTTTGAGTGATGCATACCTACTGCTTACAAGATAATTGAACACTAGGCTTAAATGTAGCCATTAATTAGCCATTCATTCCAGCTATTCTCGAACCGTATGGTCTGATGCGTGACGATGGTAAAAGACCTGACGGCATGACTCTGGTTCCGTGGAAGTTAGGACGGCCCTTAGTGTAGGACGCTACTTGCGTGGACACTTTAGCGCCGTCAAATCTTTCTGAAACCAACGTGAGGGCTGGCGCTGCGGCTACTTCGGCGGAGCAACTCAAGCGGCGCAAATATGCTAACCTCGGTATGGGTTACATATTTGAGCCGTTTGGTGTAGAGACGTTGGGTCCGTGGGGGGACCGGGAGCTCATCGTATTTTCCAAAACCTATCTGAGCGCTTGGTCGATGCGACGCGTGATCAAAATGCTGGCACATATTTGGCTCAACGAATAAGCATTGCAATTCAACGGGGCAATGCTGCCAGCATGCTGGGCACGCTGCCAACTGGGAGTGGGCTGGAGCATTTGGACTGCCTATGAGTCTGCTATGACTTATAGGTTGTCTAAATGCTTTTATTGTAGTAGCTGTAGTGTTGTATATAGTTCATAGTATTTTGTTTAATAAAGGAAAAAATGTAGCCTGTTGAGGCAATGATAGCCGTCCGGTTATATCTACGGATTGCGATGTCGCCAGGTCTATGGTTCGAACTCCACCGCCGGCGCCGGCTTCAGCATCAACGCATGGTGGAAGGTCATTTTGATGCCCACGATTTCGCCACATTTCGTCACTCGTGACGTAATGCATCTGTTACAGGCAGAGGATTCCGCTTAACGTGAGGTGGGCCTCGTGCTTGTTTCGACAAAATAACATTTAAAAAAACTGTTCACCATCTACAAAAGTTGCAATTGCCATTATATCATCCAGGTACGCAAATACATTTATCAGTTAATTGACTGTAACTTAAAAACTACACAACTCATGTTGATGAAATTTAAATGGAAACAATTTGGAAGTATATGTATTCTACCCAACAAAAAAGAATCGTTAAAAAAATTCAAAACTGGCGAAATAATGGCGAAATATAAATACAAAAAGAAAGAATGGGGAACCTCCACCTTTTTGGAAGTTTTTTTTATAGAGATAGAATATCTTTCTGTTATAGAGAACAGATTTTTAATTCACTACGAAGGGCAATATTTTCTTGAACCTCAAGAGCAAACTCTTGCGACCTAAGATAAATAATCATTTATTATGTAACCACAATTAATGAGAATTACACATAATTATTATTAAGTGCTTACAATTAACCTTGCGCTCCTGGGTAGAAATGCTCAAACAACTGAACTACCGCGATAATGAGTCATAGTTCGAATTAGTCCCTTCAGCCCTTATATAGAGACGTTAATGGAAAAAATACAATATTATAGATATATTGAGTTGCGACATAGTTTACAAGTTTAACTGATTGCAAAATTAGTTTTGTTTAATTTATAATTGCTTTAGCTGTAGCTCTTTTCTCCTAAGAGGTGAATGGCTGATTTTAGGTCACTTTGAAAGTGAACTCATCTTCAGAGCATCATGATATGGATTCAGAAAAAATATATATTATATACGGAAGTTTCAGCAACAAATCCACGCAGAAAGTTTTTTCATTACTACTTCATTAGGTGAAAAAATCTGAAGTAAGTACAGCTGTTTTAAAAATGATAGGTACTCCTCAGCAACGATAACGAATTTTCACACCTAACTTTCGCTAAAACGTGACCAAATATATCCTTAACAAATCTGTGTTGATAATTTTTAAATCGAACAGTCGCATTCCATTTAAAAGTATTATTTTGTTTTTCATATGCGGATTTCTGAGAAACAAAAGGTCGTAGCCGCCGCGGATAGCGCGCATTGAGATTGAACTTTATTGAACTCAATTTCGTATTATTTTTCGTTGCAGACACCTAATTGATTAAGATCGCCCCCTTAAAGTGAACGCTGATGGCGGGACATTAAAAGTGTTAATTTTAAAACCACTTTTGGAATCGACCCTAGGTCTTTTTTTATTGGAAGACGACATAACATGAAATACATCGTAACCAACGTAATTTAAAATAAACGGTGGAATAGTTACATACTTTTTAACTATTGTAAGTACTTGACCACGTAACACGAGAGATTTAAAGATTTTATTATGATATCTTATATAGGTACTAGTTTATTTTAATGGATACTCATTAAATAGATTACATTTATTACGAGTTAAGGGTTTAGGGGTACCTTATGGAATCAGGCGCATTGGAGTTCAATAACTTTCCAAGATAATACGAGCAATAAATCCCAGTATAACATAGAATAGTTAACAAACTAGCAACAAGCGATATGAAACTGATGAAATATTCAAGTTCCCGGCGATAGGCGAGTTTCCACATTCAGCAGTTTAATAATAAGTACTACACATGACCCATCGCCACGGCAGCTCGGTTTAAAAGAGCATATCCCGGCTTCAGAGACATGTTCTCGGGTTCAAATTATAAGCTTATTCGCTAGGCGTTAATACAAAAATTACAATGTAAGATAACATATGTCGAACGCTAAAAATCACACGCAAACATCTCGTGTGTAGGGGAAAGAATAATAAATAAAAAGTCGATTATCCAAATGACGCGCCCTATACGTTGCGAGCGCGACGTTATCCGTTGTAAAAACAAACAAACAATATCGAAAAACGCGAAGCGCGCTTTTTGTCGCGTATATCGTGATATTTGTTTGCAATTCGCCATACGTCATGCGAGCGGCAGATAGAGAAAAACTGACAGGCGCGCAAGAACCCAAAACTCGTAACTGGCAACTGGTTGCGAAGCATTGACATGAAACATTTTGTAAAACCAGCCCGTTGTTATGCACAGTGTTGCACGTTTACTGAATAGTTACGCAACAGATACAAGTGTAAATTAATTAATAAAAGTAAAAAAACCCGCCTGAAATATATTGATTTTCACTAAACACTATATCGTTACATTTAAATTTAAACTGCAAGTTATATATATTTATGGTATCGTTTTTAGGGTTCCGTACCCAAAGGCTAAAAACGGGACCCTATTAGTGAGACTTCGCTGTCCGTCCGTCCTTCTGTCACCAGGCTGTATCTCAAGAACGGTGATAGCTAGACAGTTGAAATTTTCACAGATGTTTTTCTGTTGCCGCTATAACAACAAATACAAAAAGTTGGCCAAGTGCGAGTCGGAGTCGCGCACGTTAAAACAAAAAAGGTTAAAATATGAAATCTAATGTTGTATAGCTAATGGTACGGAACCCTTCGTGCGCGAGTCCGACTCGCACTTGGCCGATATTATAAAGTTCTTTATTTTGATACCCCACTCGATGGGTTAGGAAGAAAACAAAATGTATATCTCACAGTATGGAGTCTACAACCCTTCAGTATGTTTTTTTTAAATATTTTGTTATGTATCTAGCGTCACTTGCGCTATCAAGACGAATCTATTGATATGTTATGTATTAAAATCGATTAAGCAATTTAGAAGTTATGGTGGAATAAAGAAACTCACAAACATACATACATAAACCCTGAAAACATAACTCTCATTTTTTTAAAACATTACTCTCTGTTTTGGGACAGTCGTGTAAAAACATTGGTGGCACCAGTTTAAAACGGCTATCGAAGTGCATTTTAGTGCACCAGAACCAGTCACCGCAGATATATAATGTACACACATTACGAAGAACTAACCTGCCCATGTGCATCGCAACTTAAACCCATAACTGTTTACAAATATATGCAAAATGCTCCAGTGTGGTGTGACCTACTGATATTGTTGTATGCTAAACGGTTTACGAAATTGCTAGAACATTCGCGGCGAAAAGAAAGTAGTGTCATAAAAACTTCATCTGCGTAGATTATCTTTGATGATATAACATAGGGATATTTAAGAATAATAAATAAGTTTATTTTTAAGGTTGTCTGAAGGAGATCTTACAGTACATTGTAATTTATACATGGTTATTGATAAAATGCTAACAACCTATTAGGGTTGACTTCTGCTAGTCCTAACAAACATTTTGAGATTAACTTTTTGTCTTGAAAAAAAACTTTTTTTTAATTCATTGTTAAAACTTACGTAAGTATTCGACATATTAATTTACTATATACGGTTTGCACTTACGGTTATTATTATAGTCGAGAACGCGACGACGCCCGACTAGTTTCGTGGGATTCGGACCCACTTCATCAAGGAGCGACACGGGCGGGTTCGACAACGTCCGCTCGAGCACTGCTGGCGGCGGCCGCGGCATCGGCGCGCCTGGCGCGGGCGGCGGCCCGCTCAGCCCTGCTAGACAATGTCGGAACCGGTTGCACCTCGCTGCTATGGTCACTATTGTTGTCATCGTTATCACTCAAGTCTGTGCTATTGTAAAGTCCCGTGCACACTACACTTATCGTGTCCTGCGGATGGAATTTAGCACCAGCGTGGAGACCGGTTCTTCAAAAAACTGCTAGTTTTACCAACTGGGTGGAAGACTTGCCGCAGGACACGATAAGTGTAGTGTACACGGGACTTTACAATAGCACAGACATGAGTGATAACGATGACAACAATAGTGACCATAGCAGCGAGGTGCAACCGGTTCCGACATTGTCTAGCAGGGCTGAGCGGGCCGCCGCCCGCGCCAGGCGCGCCGATGCCGCGGCCGCCGCCAGCAGTGCTCGAGCGGACGTTGTCGAACCCGCCCGTGTCGCTCCTTGATGAAGTGGGTCCGAATCCCACGAACCTAGTCGGGCGTCGTCGCGTTCTCGACTATAATAATAACCGTAAGTGCAAACCGTATATAGTAAATTAATATGTCGAATACTTACGTAAGTTTTAACAATGATATCGCTAACCGTTACGGTACGGAATGGCTAAATAAAGTGAAGGAGTTTACGCGCCAGAGAATAAAACGTAAGAAACTCGAGTGCGGTCTACAGTTCCTTGTGATATGTCGTGATAATGGTTTAATACCTAAGTTCATACGCATAAAACCAGTGAAGTGCATAAGAGATTACGAAAAATTCTTCAATATTGCTAGTGAGAAACTATTGCGTCGCGTTATTTCAGACTACCGCCGACAACTTATCTATACCAACAAAATTGTATACGAAATACATCTTCAGTTATCTTGCAAGTTAAGTAGTGAATTGTGGGAAACTTTGGACACTATGTCATATAATAGAACGGAAAAGATGATGAAAGATATTAACAGAAGACATGTGAAGAAATTTAATAACTTAAAACGTTGTGATGCCGGACCAGTTCAGCAGCTGCAGAGGGTAAACAACATAAGGGCGGTTTCAGACTCGACGTCAAATGTTATTAATCTGTCTTCGCAGCAACTCAATGAGAATGCCGTGGCTGTGTTGTCCCGTGGTTTAACTTACGCACCTGCGCCGCAAAAGATACCATATGAAAACATTATTGCCAGTGTGGAAGACACGATATGGCGTAATCGTATTCCCTACCAGGAGGCGGATTGTTTAAGGCAGGATGTTGCAATTATGTTACGTAAGTCGAAACCACCAAAACGTAATATAAGCAGGCAAGAGACATCAGCTATGTTAGACCTGAGGAGGAACAAAAGGCTTCTGGTTCTTCCGGCGGATAAGGGCAACGCTACAGTAGTGGTCGATACCGAGGAATACGAAAGGAAACTAACGCTTATGGTGAATGACGTCACCACATACAAAAAGGTGAATTACAACCCGACCCAAAGAGTGGCATCCAAGGTAACAAAGTTGTTGCAAAGTTTTGGTAATGAAGACATTTTGACACGGTTTCGTTCTCACAACCCAACATCTCCAAAAATATATGGCCTTCCAAAAGTGCACAAACCCAACTGGCCGCTCAGACCAATAGTTAGCCAAATAGATGCCCCTACATACAAACTTTCAAGGTATTTGGCTACCATCCTGCAAGAATTCATTGGTAAAACGGAGACCTACATAAAGGATTCCAGACATTTCGTTCATCTTTTGTCTGAGGTACAACTAAAAACTACAGAAATTATGGTAAGTTTTGATGTTACGTCCCTTTTTACCAGTGTTCCGGTGGATGATACGATAGAAATCATTGCTGATCTCATCCACGAAGCAGACTTACCTCATGATTACGTTGAGTGGGCTAAATGTTGTCTGAAGAATGGCTATTTTGTATGGCGCGGCCAACACTACTTGCAGGTGGATGGTGTTGCCATGGGCTCTCCGATAGCTCCAGTTGCCGCAAACATTTTCATGGAGTGGTTAGAGATGAGGGCACTTGGTGGCACAAGTGAAAAACCACGATACTGGTGGCGCTACGTGGACGATGTCTTTGCGATTATTAACCTAGATTGTCTTGCCAGTTTTACTACCCACCTGAATACCATACACCCAAAGATTAAGTTCACTGTGGAGAAAGAGTGTGATGGAGTATTACCATTTTTGGATGTTCGGGTTATTTGTGGACCAGATGGCTACCTGTCTCACACTGTTTACCGAAAACCAACACATACAGACCGGTATTTAAGAGCTGACTCCCATCACCATCCATCACACCTTGCGTCGGTACCAAGAACATTAATTAATCGGGCTTTGAATTTATGTGATCCACAATATCTCAAAACTGAACTGGATCACATAAAGCAAGTATTAATAAAAAATGGGTATAACTGGAGGCAATGTACACGCTGGGTGAACAATACAACTCGCAGGAAGATGTCCAAAGCTGATCGGGTACCAGTTTATTTACCATTTTTAAAGGGAGTCACCGATAAAATCGGTGTTTATCTAAGGCGGAAATACAATATACGCACATTCTTCCGCCCCCCCGGTCAGCTGAGACAGCTACTAAGGTCACCCAAAGATAGCGAACCGCTTAGCATGCCAGGCGTGTACAAAATCCCATGTGACTGCGGCAAGAACTACATTGGGGAAACATGTCGAAGTATTTCGACTAGGTTGGCTGAGCACATAAGAAGCGTGAAGAACATGGACACGAGCAGGTCAGCCATAGCGGAACACGCACAGGAAGTCAACCATTTTTTACGTTTTGACAAAGTTTCCGTTTTGGCGAAGGAGAAATTCCTTGTTCCTCGGAAGGTGCGGGAAGCGATTGAAATTGCTCGTTTTCCCAACTTCAACCGGGACCGGGGATGGAATTTAGCACCAGCGTGGAGACCGGTTCTTCAAAAAACTGCTAGTTTTACCAACTGGGTGGAAGACTTGCCGCAGGACACGATAAGTGTAGTGTGCACGGGACTTTACAATAGCACAGACATGAGTGATAACGATGACAACAATAGTGACCATAGCAGCGAGGTGCAACCGGTTCCGACATTGTCTAGCAGGGCTGAGCGGGCCGCCGCCCGCGCCAGGCGCGCCGATGCCGCGGCCGCCGCCAGCAGTGCTCGAGCGGACGTTGTCGAACCCGCCCGTGTCGCTCCTTGATGAAGTGGGTCCGAATCCCACGAAACTAGTCGGGCGTCGTCGCGTTCTCGACTATAATAATAACCGTAAGTGCAAACCGTATATAGTAATTATTTTTTAATTGTTTTTTATGTGTTGTTGTCGGAATAAGTACGAGGTTAACTATATATATACTGCTATTGTTTTTTATTTTGTTTATTTCGGTGTACTATAACGTGTTATTTATCTTATAGTACATATAGGTAACTATAATTATATACTATATTATGTAAGGCTGTGACCGGACATCTATTTTTATTAACCGTTCATTAATTTAGATATGCCGTTAGCTGCCGGGTTAGAAGGTCACCATTTCTTCTCATGGGTATGGTAAGAGGCGACAAAGGCTAAAACACCAGATATGAAGTAGCCTTCTGAAGACTGACATCTTCTACTGCGACGCCTGCCAAGAGTGGGGTTTATAGCAGAACCTCCGAAAGAGGAGATCTTGTTCAACGGTTTATATAATGAATTAAGATTTTAAATATCACAGCATTACATATTTACAATTTTAACTGATTAGTTTACAGACGATTGATATATCCATAAAACTAATCACTTAGCTAGCTCTTAACTAAACGCTTGCAGCATTCACTGCTAGATGGGGAATAGGGAACATTTCTCGTATAATTCAATGGATGTTTCCCATCGGCCTGATTGCATACCGAGATATATCGCTTTCCATGCAGTCACTTGCAGCCGCAAGCGCGCAGTGTACTGCCAACAAAGGGGAGCTCCCGCTAGTGTTGCCGAGTGGTGAATAATACGAAACGTCGCAACTTTCACGGAATTGGTCGAATTTTTCGCGTTCAACTTCATGACGGGTCTTATATCAAGAAATTCAAGCATAAGTGTAAACTAGGAAAACCTGTAGATGCTCCATATAAACTAGATGTTATACTATTCCTTTTTTATCTAGGTAAGTATATGAGCTAGAGCTCTTAGGAAATATATTTGGTAATAGTTTAATAATTAGTTTCTAGCTCGACGAATACCTGTTCGAGCACAGCGGATTACTGAAAAACAGCGTCATATCATGTGTACGGACTTTATGCTTTAATTTCTCCTTTTGCCCACATTATTTATTTAAATCATATCTTTTTCTTTTCCCTTTTCGTTAGTTACGAATTATTTTTAAGTTCTTCTTGTGTATGGGTTGTTATGTTTATATGTGTGGCAATAAACTAATTTTTATTTGATTTGATTAATATCTTATTTATGATGCTAAGACACTAAACTATATGAACAGATAAATACAAAGAATCATATAATATATGCAACGAATCATCTTCGTTTAGTTATTAACTTGTGTTTCTTTTTCCGGTTTCCAGTTTTGTAATATGCAGCACGAATCGCGAATAGTCAATTAAGTAAGTTAAAAAGTACAACCATATGATACATTTCAACGTTTTAAGTTATTGATAAAAAAATCTAGACTTCGATTAATCGAAACATCCAACTCTAGTCACAATAAAGCTGCGTTTTCACTTACGAGAAAACTTCTTCGTGAAATGTTTGATGGTTCAGAACCTCAAAATGATTCCATTACTTGTTTGTAACCAAACCTATACTCACTTTTCTGCTAAAACAACAAGCTTGTAGAAGGTAAATATACTATACACAAAATTTCATTTCGATACCATTTCTTTTGCTATCTTGTCTTTAAAAATTATCTTTATCGTTAACCCAGCTCGCGTTTGGCCTTAAAGTGAAGACGTGGCCTTATCATAATGTATAGTATCTGATGTAGTCCTTGTACAAAATGTTCGAATATTTTGTAGAAAATATTGTATTTAGAATATTCTTCGCCGAGTTAGTTTATCCAGACTTAAAGAAAGACCTACTGCCGCGCAGAAGGTCCATTGTCCGAATGACAGCACGGGCTTGAGCTCCACCGAATTATGGTACCTCCACCGTATTAGCAAAATGCCGATTTTGCTAATGCAAGGTGCATGTAGTACACCACAAGCAAATCTATCGAAACAGTGCGTTCCGGTCAGTGACCTAGAGAGCCATTTCTAGGTTAATCCTGTTAACATTTTCTAGCAAAGCATCACAAGGCCAAACTAAACAGAAAATAAACGCAGCGGCTTCTTAAGACAGGCTTTGCCAGGCTCAATTATTGCAGCAATGATAGCCTATATAACGAAGCTATTTGCTTCTTCGTTCATCATGCGAAGGGAATAGAATACTCTGCCTGAGTCTATGATTCCGGTTAAGTACAATATGGGGGTCTTCAAAACGCGAGTGAATAGGTATCTTCTGGGTAAGCGCGCTCCTTCATCGATCGCATCATCACATCAGGTGATATAGTTGTCAAGTGCTACCCAGTACGGGATAAAAAAAAGCCGAACGGTAATACCTATAGACTGTCGAGCAGCAAGTCAATGGTTTGATGCCCAACGCCGTCTTGAGCTTCACCGCATGGTGGAAGACCATTTTGCCAATGTCCCCAGGCTTGTTACTAGTTAACACCACCCCGAAGTAGTTAATCTGTCGCCAAACACCTCAAGGAATACTGCCGGATCAGTGTGAGCCAGCAGTAGTCCTTGAGAGCCAGAAAAATCACAAGCTCATGAAATTTAACAACCGTATATTTCAGGATGACAGAAGCAGTACAGTTACTTAGTAGTACGTACAGCAGTACGGTACAGAGTACTTGTGGCGAAACGCATCTATTATAGGCAAAGGTTACCGCTTTACCAAATTGGGTGGGGCTTGGTGCATGATCTGTTACAAACACATAAAAAAAATCAAGAGTGTCAGACTTTTCCCGCAGAAGTTCTGTTGCAAGTGAAACGCGTCCTTAGTACAGTACAGTCTCCAATGTGGTACAAGGACCAACTACGCAATATCCGCCGTCGAGTTACTTAATTAATTAAATTTGACTCAGAGGAGACATTTCTTAATATCGATAACGATACATGCAACACTGTTTTCAAAAAAACATTCATTTGTTTTAGTACACGGAGTACACAATCCTTATCGTTGATTTTAAACAACCGATAGGGAACGTCATTTTGGGGTGTTGGCACTCTGTACATACCCCTTTTAGGCCTTGTTAGCCAACAGGAAACAAGAATTCCTATGCAGGTTTTCAGCTGGACTCGTGTCCGGTCCTAATACCTTAGATACCACTTTTTCAATAATGTCTGTATAATAAAAACTTCATACATTTCTCATGTTGGTTATTGGTGATATGTTAGAAAGGAACCGGGTCTCAATGACAGCTGTCGGATGGAACACGCCGTCACTCGTCGAGCACATCTTTTTATATACATTACGTTTATCATTTATTATGTACATGTATCTGCAAATTATGTAACTACCATTTTGCGGAATCATCATAACATATATATAGGCCTTGATACAAATAAGAACCATAATCATAATAAATATAAATAATAAACAAATATTTAAAATGGAATATTTCAGAAAAACATTAAGAAAATATATCTAGTGACAAATCCGCTTAATTTTCTTGCTAAGCCGACGTGACATCATAAACGCCATGTAGCCGTCACGGAAGAATGTTCGATGCGTGTCACTTCAATGCAAAGCATCTATCGTTGGTCTAAATTCATCGAACATACAATCTTCCTTATTGATCGATAGGTTTTTTCGAGGCATTTATGACGTCACGTCAACTAGTCAGGAAAATTTGGAGGAATTATCATAAAGATATTTTTGAAATTCTCATTATTATTTATTATAGATTTCCGCATAGTAACATCTATTAATGTAATAGTTGTATTTTGTGTAGCAGAAAAGCTTTATTCACTTTACTTATTCATTGCTCACAAATGAACAAATATTCACTCCACGTTGCATCCGTCCCAAGGCAGATTTTTTTCTTCTATTTCTTATGCTATTGTCTTCCTATTATCTTACATTACACAATACACGAGTATTCAATGTCATTTTCGACCTTTAATGTTTTTCTTTACCAATCGAACCATAATGTTTATACACATCACATCTACTTACCCTTCCAGGCGCGACATTATATTTTCCAAAGCCTTAAGAACATTGCAATTATATACAAGGAACATCCATCCAACAACAGTAGTTCTAAGTATAGACAGTTTCAGTACAAAGACTGGGAGGCAGTTTTAGTACGAGTAACATCCTCGCGTTGTCGTCGCTAATTCAGATAGATTTAATACAAGAGCCAAGCGGAGCGCACCCAACCGTTACTTTAATGTCTCGCTTTAATGCATAAAGTTTTAACGTGGAAAAGACGATGACAACGTGATATTTTTGCAGATTTCATTGTATTATTTTGTGTTCTACAAAATCGCCAAGTACACAGAGTGCTGCCATGTTTTTGTAGTTAAACGTAAGTTGAACTATAGATGTCGCTCTATCCCCATACAATGGTTAAGTAACGTGAGCAAAAATAAGAGTTATGAAAACCACTGTCATGTTAGCTAAGTCGATCAGAATATACCCAAACTTAAGGGGTGGGAACCCGTGTTGGGTTCGATGCACGCACATGACTATTATTATGCAAAAATAAAATATCAATATTATAAGGTTGCGTCATCATTTACAAGTTTAAAGGTATGTTTTGCAAAATTAGTCTTGTTTGTAGTACAACGTAAGTTGAACAATAGGCGTCGCTCCATCCTCATACGATGGTTAAGGAACGAGAGCATAAATTAGAGTAATGAACCATTGTCATGTTAGCTCAGTCGATCAGAGCATACCCCGGCTGTATAGGGGTGGATGAGGCGGGTTCGAATCACGCACATGACTATAATTTCCTCCCGTAAATTTGTAATTTTGTAATGCTGCTATATTGTCATAATCAAATTGTTTTTATGGACCCTACAACAGTAATTCTTATGTATAGCTTCAGGTTTAGGCCGTGTAATGCCCTCTTGTCGTCGTGGCCAAATCAGAAAGATTTAATGCAAGAGCCAAGCAAATAATGTCTTACTTTAACGCATAAAGTTTTAATGTGAAAAAGACAATGACAGCGTGGTGATTGTGTTGTCTTAGGGCCAATTTAAACTAACTAAGGTTTAACTAAACGTGATAGGCCTCACCAACAAAATATGATAGGCCTCAGTCAACACAGACGTCCAATGATGGTGCTGTGTTTTAAATTTTCCATGGTATTGACTTTTATGAAATTGAACATCAAGCAGACGGCTGTAGCTAAGGTAGAATTCTTATCCAAGATCAAACAATATTATCGTCGATTGTTTTGAACGGGATTGTGATTGACCACATCCACCTGATGTTAAGCGGTGACGCCTAACAATAACAGAGAGAACCATGGAGCTGCGGCACAGCAGTCGACAGCTATTACCACTCGGCTATCAATGCTTCAAGGAACTTGAATTTGGCAGTAAAGCTTCATAAACTAAAAAACATAAGGCCACTTTGTTACACTATGATACCTGCATATTATCTATGTTCACGCTGCTGTCACATGTCATAAAATTCTGACAGTATGTCATTAAAACTATGTTCATAGAAGTTATTTCATTTCAAGACAAAGAAGATCTGAGTATAAAAACTTATTATACCATCCTCTATGCCAGAAAGTTATATATGAAATTTTTTTTTATAATATGGCTATTACTGTATTTAGCCAATTACTGGAAAACTTGAATACTTTGGCCGGAAACAGCTTCAAAACTAAACTGCTCAATTGGTTATTAGACAATTGTTTTTATAACATGTGAGAATATTTTAATGTATATACTCGTATATTGTTTTATCGTTTACGAAATTAATAATATATTTTATTAATAAATACTAATGTTTGTAGGCCAGCTTGCAGGTTGAGTGCATTGCTATATATTTTCCTTATATCTGAAATTGTAATGATAGTCTATTCCGTCAAAAATCCGATTGATATGATTTGAACCAAGGAGTTTTACTAATTCCAAAGATTGTTCTTCGAAAATCCTATTTCAATGCTGACATTGTCATTGGTCTTTTCCGGTAAACTAATAGTTAAATATTACCATTACTATCTAGCGTGTTAACCTATACAATTTTACTGTAGTATAGAGATTGGAAAAGAAACATATTTTAAATAATTTTATTTCATATTACGACTTTACGATACGACAAATCCGAAACTAATCTTGTCGCGTTCAAATTAAATATTAAAAATAACTTTACTAAGCCAGTAAAACGAAAAGGTTTTGATTGTTGTAATAATATTTTTATTTTATAGAGATACTAACAATGAAACTTACAATCTAGCTAGATCATATTATTATAGAAACAAAACTATAGGAATGAAAATACTTTTTACCTTCCAGTGCAATGGTTATAAGCATGCGATCATCGTCAATATTAGAAATAAAGCTTCTTATAACTGTTTAATAACCTGTTCACTAAGTTTGACAAACAAGAATAATACATATATCTGATATTGAACAATCACCTCAAGTTCATTTTGAGTTTGAGATCTACTTCTAATATTTACGATTACAATTTTAAGCCACGTTCAAAGCATACATATGTGCTTAAATATGATACCGATAGTTATATACCACCAGTAACATGCCACAACAATATTGGGTAAAAAAAGCGTATTACGTAAGCAATAAAATTGTTATACATACAATGCTTGTCAGGCTTGAAAAATTCATGATGTTTAGATTAAATGGCTCGGCGGTTGATGAATGGTCAGTAAAAAATAACGGGGCTCAATCGACGGCGAAAACAAACACGGCCTATGACACATTGGGGCATAATTCATTGTATTACGACACGAATCGTTGAAAATTTAAATAGCTACAGTGCGCTTGGACAATGTTCCCGTGAAACGTCACTCATAATTTACCGGTTTCCAAAAATTTATTTTAGTGCACGTATCAAAGTTAGACAAAGCGTTTTATTTGTATCACTATGGGTGATTTATACGATAGTTTTATTCTGGAACGTATTACATATTTTTAGTTTGATATCCGTAGTATTTGACGACGTTATCAATGTTTTCAACTGTGGTTACTTGGTATGGCCGTAATTTATTAACCGATTTTAATGATTCATTGGTTGTTGGATAGTATACCTTTTGTAGTAATAAGAAGGCTCAGAATTCAAATTCAACTCTCAACTAAAAAGTGGTTAAGTGAAGGATTTATTTTCTTTCAGGATTCAGTATGACATTTTTCGCCTAATATAAGAAAATATAGTTATATCGCTGTGTGTTTTATAAAGAATAAAAAAGAGACTTTATTTTATTTCCTAACTTTAAAGGCTTGATATGATGAAAATGCGATCGAAAAAACTTAAATTATCAACGATTTAGGCAATTCTTCCTTTATACGAAAAGTGCGCTATTCAAACATAACATTATGTATTCTTTACACGGTGGAAGTGCATTTTGTGAATGCTCGCTACCAAGTAAAATTTGTCGCCAAGTACACCTAACAGTGTGTCCCGGCGGCAGTCCTTGAGAGTCAGAAAAATTACAGGCACATGAGACTAAAAAACTGTAGGGCGCAGTGCAGTGCATCACTAGTAACAACATGCATCTGTTCCATTTAACATCAGGTGTTCATCGAGCGCGATCCTTCCCAATAACATTTTGAAAAATTAGAAGCTCAATCATTCTTATAATACCGAAAAATATTTCCTCGTTCGTAGATTACATAGGCCATTTCTTTGCATATGTATCCAGGCCGACCCAATACCCGGACACTAACATCAATCTCAATTCGATAGGCAGCCCGTCGTTCAACTGGGTATTTTAAATTAAAAAATACACACATATACACAACACACGTTCGCTTCAATAAAGAGTTTGCATTATTCAAAAGGCCGGATGTATTCTGCAACCTACCGACCGGATTTAATTTCACCCGTAATTCACCCATGACTGATGCGAGAGATTGCTGCCCGAAAAAATAATTACTTAATATTTTGGATAAACATTATGCTTGGATGTGGGTCGCCGTAATGTCGCTTCATGTGTTGAATTTCAACATCAGCCAGTTGACACTTTCACTCTTATCACTTCCACACGTCTGAGTTGTTGGAAGACAAACTACTTTTTATGTTAAATTACTGTATATACAGGGCGTCCCACGGCGATGCCACGTGGAGGGTAAGAACCTTAAATATTGTAGATGTAACATTTTACTGAAAGAAGACATTATGATGATGAGATGAGTGACAACCAGTTTTTCTGTTAGCCAACATCTCCGATCGCAACCGTCACTATCCGGCCGAAATAACGCTCAAAATCTAGAATATCGCAATAATATATTTAAGTTATATATAGCAATTTAAAAAACCTTAGAACGGAACCCAAAATTCAATTTCTGCAAGCTGGAGTAGAATTGACCGGTTGAGGTAAATGCAGCAAAAATCTACGCATTATCCAAATAACGTGTGAAATGGCCAGCACGGATACGAAAGCAGCTGCTGAATTTTTGCCTGTACCCATAACTGTTTGCGTACCACTACTTTAAAGCTGAGTATTTAACACTGTGATGGTACCCGGGAAAACAAAATAGAAAGCCGTAGATTTGCATTTTTTTATGTTATCGCGACTGATCATTCTCGTAACCTATACCTGGTGCTAAGGAGTAATCTATGCCTATAACAGATGCATTTCGACACAAGTGACGAACCGTCCTACGCCCGTCACTCTCAGATACACAGTTGATGTGTCTCACGTGCCTGTAATTTACTGGCTCTCAGGGACTGCTGCCGGAACGCACTGTTGTTTGGCTACAGATTTTCTACTTGAGTAGCTAACCTAGCCAAGCAAGTATTCGCAAAATGAATTTTAAGCGCTCGTAGCGAAGTTCGCTTAGCCGTTCTGAACCGATTAGCAAAGTTAAGCAACGTCCGCCGCGGCCATGAGTTGGATGGGTGACCGCTGGTGACATAACTACTGAGCGCTTCCGTGCTTCGGAGGGCACGTTAAGGCGGCGGTGCCGGTTGTTGTCTTAGGGTGGCAGTCGTTATAGCATGGTGGTAGGGTATTTTGCGAATTCTCGCCTGGTTAGCTACCACCCTCAAGTAGAAAATCTGTCGCCAAGCACCTAACGGTGTGTTCCGGCAGCTGTCCTTGAGAGCCAGTAATTCTATGTTAGCCTGAACAACATCTTCTACCACATGATCACTTACCATCAGGTGAGATAGTGGTCGAAGGATTACCTATCAGGCATAAAAAAAAATGCCCTTCTATACTATGCGGTGCACGATGATGCAACAACAAGCAGCACGTTTTTAATTTTATTCTGAATCGATTTCACATGTTAAACACGTCAAAGATCGACTCTATAATGTTCATAAAGGCACTATTGCTGTGACGTCATAAAACAACGCACGAGGTGACGCAAGACACGAATCTACCTAATTTGCGTAAGTGAATTCCGAGAGGGCCCCTTGCACAACCAAGCTCCAGGCTTCGGCTGATTTAATGTCCACGATCTACGATCCTTTCGCTTGATACGTAATTTTGAAGCTACATTCACTAGGAATAGCTGGTGCAGTTTATGCAAATCTTGTCTGGAACTTGGTATTGAGAATGATAAGATATTTTCACGTGTAAGGTATATTACGTTATATGTAAGGTATGTTAGTATAGAAAATATAATTAAAATCTTTACACACGTTTATCAACTTAGGACGATGAATGCTTCTGAGCTTTTATATTCTATAATATTGAAGCGCTCGTAGCGTAGCTTGTCTAATTGTTCTAAACCGATTAACTAGGTGAAGTAACGCCTGCTGCGGTCATGATTTGGATGGCAAATACTAATGAGCGCTTCCGTGATTTGGAAAGCACGTTGAGCCGGCGGTACCGGTAGTTATCTTTGCCTTGTAGAATGGCAGTATTTACGGCATGATGATAGGGCATTTGCGATTGCTAGCTATCGAGTAGAAAATCTGACGCCAAACACCTAACGGTGTGTTTCGCCAGGTGTTCTTGAGAGTCATTAATTCTAAGGTGAGGTTACGTAAGTTAACAGTATCGACCACATCATCGCTTATCATAACGTGATATTGTGGTCAAAATATAACCTATCAGCTATAGAAAAACACTATGGAATATATTTGTAGGGTGGTAGAGAATTTTGCGTATACTCGCTCAGCTACCACCCCAAGTATAGAAAAACTATCGCCGGCTGTCCTCGAGGAGCACTTTCTATTCAAGTTTTAAACTGTATAACATCCTCGCCCGCATCATCCCTTACTAACAGGTGAGATAGCGATCAAAAGCATATAAGTAATAAAATAAATATCCCAGTCATTAACAAGTTTCCTTCTCGTCGGTTTCTGCTCGTCGTCGTTTCATTATTTTTCTGTAGAATATATTATTTTCCTTTAGAGAAAGACTACAATAGTGCAAATAATTTACATCTAAAATGGCAGAGTCGAGAAGCAAACCAATTTGTAGTACAACAATCTTAATAAAAAGAGCAATATCTCGTGCACGAGCGCGGCACTCCCTCAGCGCGGATAAAAGTAACGCAAGCTTTAATTTAAAAATCCAAGAGAGCGGTCCGTCGCTAAGCGCAACACGAGACCTGAAAGAGAAATGCACCCTTTCTAATTGCATTTCTCTTAGAAAAATGGTGTACGTTTCTTTGTAGAGGTGCCATTGAGGGTGCAAGATCGCGGCGGTGGTCGAATTGACGTTGAGCGATAGACGCCACGGCTTCGGAGCGGTTCGGCGAGCCGTGAGTTATACAGCGGCTCGTATGTTCAAGACAGCTCGTCTAATATTATATTTTGTTATTTTCAGGTTACTTGGACGCAAATAGTCAAATAGTAACACATAATATTATTATATGAAACAACAAGAGAAACTTCAGATTAAAATGTGTGATTTTGATATAATATAATTTTAACTTCATCGTATATATAGATTATAAATTTAAAATTATGTTAAGCGGAAATTAAACATCATATAATATAATATGCTGTTAATTAATTTAACCTCATCATATTTTAACGAGCATGCCTACACTTACATGAGGTTATGAAATAAACTTACAAACAAAAATAGATAACGTTGAAATTAAAATCTGCCAGAGTAGTTTTTTTTTTTTAATTTTTATTTTTTCTTTTACGCAAGCTTTGCGGATTACTTTACAAAATCACAAATTTACGAGAGGAAAATTTAAATCACGTGCGGGATCCCGCACATGACCATAATCTTCCTTTTTTGTAATGGATTTATTTTTATGTGACCCAATCACCTGACATTTTAAAACGAATCTTTTTTTATTTAATATGTTCAGAACCCCGAACAAGGAGTCCTTATACAAATTATGGAAAGACATTTTATAATGGTAGAAAGCAAAATTCAGAAAAAATGCAAGGTGCTAAGCGCAGACAGGACTCAGGCAATTTCAATTAACTAGACGCCTCATTATTCTGACGGTCCCTCTAACAAGGTGTCAGCTACCTGACACTATTGTGATAAATATAATATATTCCGCTTTGATGAACGAATATTACGTCCCAATAAACGCTATACATCGGTATAATTCTGCGGCTCAAAGGGTCAGGCACCGTAATGAATTCTATTTACTAGAGCATTACCATTGTAAACTGTTAGAATCGTCTTCTATTATCTACGGAAAGGTAAATCTAGCATGAATCAAACAAGAGTACGGTTCGTACTAGCGCTCATTGTTTCTCGCGTATGAATTATGAATTCGATATACACCTGTATTATAGAGCTGTGTATTTCGATCACGTATGAAATTACAGCCTCAATAACGCCAGAATAACGGCGGTGAGGGAATACAAAAAAAAATAACTGAAATAGGTCCATTGGAAACTCCACAATCGGAGCGAAACGATACGTAAATGTGTGTAAGGGTACATACGAATGCAACCATCAAATTTTATTAGCAGGTGTTCATAGCAAACTCTACGACACGAACTACTCTCGGATTCTTGAGCACTATAACGGAATCAATGATGGCTTTGTAAAGAGTATATATTTATACATTACGCTTCTATTGTGCACGTCGATGTATCGTGAATAGAGTATTCAAATCGAACGAGTACTGACTGCCATGACATTTACGATAAAATCGTGACCCGTCTTAAATGCCAAGCATGTATTAGTTCACTATTAAGAATTATTGCATGTTTTGCATATCTTTTATGAACAACAATTTTATAAGGTACCTGGTAAGGTAGGTAATGCTGTTTTTTATGCGCCTAAAAGATACATTACGAAACAACATTACAAGCTTTTAAAATGATAAGTACGCTTAATAAGCACGCTAACAATGGCTTTACAATGAAGTGACAATTGTTTCAGAAATTAATGCGAAATAGGTAAATTCCATTGTGTCGAATGTAACACACAAAGGGGGTGGAACAACCACTAATTTTCGGAAGCCGCAACAAATTTTACACGAACGCAATACCAACACAATGTTTACTTTCATTTCACCATTATGTTGTACACAATGACATCAGTGGCAATCAAATTTTAATACGTTCAAACGATTGTTAGTCGTATAAAATATAATTGGATAATCGATATTAACGTGGGAAATTATCAGCGTTGTCCTGTACCCAAAATATATACGGTAGTATAATCTAAAATGTTTCGTTTTATACAAGCAATGCGTTTTATACCATTCTAGCAGACGTAACGCGTTTATAAAAATGTACCTTTTGCTTTTTATGATTGCCTAGTACATAAGTTTACAAAACTACACATTCCAATTACCTAGTTGCTCTGCAACCGTATCACGTACAGTTTCAGTTTTGAAATCCTACAACCCCAACAGTTAACTCTAATTACGGGGGAAACAATTACTTGATAAGAGCAAGCCGTTCTTTCAATGACAAAGCATCTCGACATGATCTTGATATTTTTAATACGTCTAGCAAATTAAGAGGGTATTGTAAAATGCATGTTTTTATCAAGTTGTATTCTTGTACAAATATTATCTATTTGCTTGTTTTTCTCAGTGTTTATAGTCTCAATTAGAACAATTATCTTAATTTATTAGGGAAATCTTTTAAATTGTCTAAGTAATTGTCACCTAGAGTTATTATATATACCTAGCTGTAAGAAGCCCTAAATTGTAAATATTAAAAATAAAGCAGTTTTTTTACTTGACTATAATTCCTACACTATTATATTTCTATAATTTAAACAGGTTTACGAGACGGCTAAGATGTCACATAAAAAATCATTTCAATATAAGCAGCCCAATAAAAGTTGCAGTGATAAAAAATAACTTACTTTTTGCTGAAGAATTTACACAGATCCAATATTGACAAAATCCGAATCGAGCTCAGCAAATCACAATGCACATATTATAACACTCACTAGAAAACATCACAACCGACAACAGTCCAAGCGCGTACAACACTTCAACATTTACGCGGATGCGATCGGACGCAACAAGACAAACTGGTCGCAAAAGTAACGTTCGAAAAAACAAACGGAAACAACCACCGCTAATAATAAGATAAAGCTAAATACTGCCTTTGTGGCAGTGAAAGTGAACGGCCAGCTGGTCAGACTCTCGATTTCGCATGCCTCGAGGTCTCCGGCTCAACTGCTAAGGACCGCGTGGTGCGCGATTGTCATAATGATCGGACGGTTACGAAATCACGCACGACGACTTACGGTGTTGAGGTTGACATAATTTATCTTGCCTTTTAGCCGCAGATTAAACACCAGTTTCTGTGTAAACCCAATTATATTCAAAAGGTAATATGTACACGCAGGCTTTAGTGAATGCAGCCTTTCTAAATTTAAAAGCTATCACTTGACGGTACCTAAAGTCATGTCTCGTGGAACTAAGTAGGTATTGTGTATTGAGATTCTAAAATTTAATTAAATTGTTGACTTTTAATTACATTTCTGTACGTATTGCCGGAAAACGATTTGCTTGGTATAGTGTCTACCACTGCCTTCTCTTCCTTAAAAATTCTCCAACTTTTCCAGACTTATCTATGTTATAACTTTCGTTAAATATCTACCACAGTATTGTAGGACCACTTATACATGAAGAAATATTTTTTCCCGAGAGTGAAGTTACAAAGGGAAAAAAAGAACGTCTAATATTAGAGTCACGTGCAAATATAGATCAATTTAAAATCAAAACGTGACATTTATAGCAACGGCACGACACCAGGAAGTGTTAATCCAACTTTATCACCCCCAAGACCGGTTTACAGTCACGCCGTCAACAAAAGTCAAAATGTAAATTATGTCACGTTTGACGGAATTATGCAAAGTTTATGTTAACACGTCCACGCAACGTACGGCTATTTCGATTATGCAGAATTTCGCAAGCGAATCGATAAGAGAACGGCACTCGAGTGCACATTATTTGCATGTTGCTACGGAACTAGACCTCGAACCTGGTTACGGACCTTTTTATTCATGAAGGCGCGGCCCTCCATATTTTTGAGTGAGTATTCTCAACTAGGTACTACTGCCAACCCAAGCGATCATATTTTACATGTACATTGTACATTCTATTATGAAGACTAAGACGTGTGTACGAACGAGGCCTACCGGTAGGTAGGTAGGGGTGCGCCTTCGTGACTGAACAGGTCTGTACAGGTTATTTGTTTTAAGTATATTCCTAGGAAGGGTTTCGCAATACATGATAGCATTTATATCATGTGTTCCATGTTTGAATGTTGGTAGTCATTTTAGGAATGCTCGCCTGGGTAGCTACCCTGGCGTTGGTAGAAAATCTTTCACTAAACACCTAACGGTGTGGTCCGGCATATGGCAGCTGCAAAAGATAGGAAGTATTCAGCTGAATTTGAGAACCAGTAATTCTAGGTTAAGCCTATTATCTATCAACAATACTACAGCTACAACAACGAAAGCATTTAGACATCCTAATGGCCATTGCAAGCCTACAGGCAGTCCAAAAGTCAAGCTTAACTTGATTTTTACAAACATGAAAAAAAGAACGTAATTGTCTAAGGAATCAATTATACCTATATATCAATGAGTATATGCTATTCATGGCATCAATTCTAGAGGATGTTTTTTTATCAGACACCGAATATTTTAATGGAATGACAGTTCCCTATGTCTGGCTTCTTTAGCTACAATCGAATTGTGACAAAAAAGATATAAAAGATGGGTAGAACTATGGAGGGAAGCGATACCGCCAGGCGACAAATTCAAATCCAGATCCGAGAATTCGCGTCCCTCTACTTTTTCCACCAACGAATTGACTTTCTATTTTATTGTGTGGGCACTAACGCGACATTGATGGCGGCACTTATTGCACGTACTTTTTACTCGTGTCGTGCCCGTAGCCCGGCGGAATTGGCCGCGACTCGGTGCGGCGAAATTGGACTGCGACCTGTGACGGACGTTCCGCCCCGATACCTTGCCGCACTTGAAATGAGATTTAGCGCCAACGCCTTGTTAAACGTACCTGAAACAAGAAACAAGGAAAGTTTAGCACACGGTCGACCAACCAAGGTTGTGTTATTGGAGTGACGTGAACAGAGGTAAAAGGTTTTTCGTCGCAAAAGTCCCTTTACATTAAACATTTTCAACGCAAATACCGGACAAAAATTGGGGTGTCCAATACTTAAAGAAGGGTTCAATAAACTAACAGAGTCGCGCCATTTAAGATCTTTAATCGCTTTGCTTTTATAAACAGAACAAAATGAGGAAATCCTGAATTTTCACGTGGTTAAACGTAAACAACGGTAATTCAATCTAAGCAAACAGGACAACGTCAGACGGGCACTGTATTCAAATGATGGAAGCAAATAGGCCGAGCGTCCGGAACTGACGGCCCGATTGTGCCCCGGAATATTCGGCAATATGGTTCGGACACTAGGGAATATGACGAGATTGACGCGTTTAATCGAAAAACAAAGAGCGAAAAAATATGGGGGCGAATATCGGCAAACAGACCTAGAAGTCAAAAGAGTTGACGACCATTATTATGTGCATAGAGAAATTAAAGCTTGTCAAAACCGTAAGATTCTTGGTTGTTTAAGGCCCTGATCCCTTTGGAGGGGACTCCTTCATAGCGGGTATTATTTGGCTGTGAAAGAAAAAAAAATGTTTTTATCAACAGATTCGCATGCTGAAGTGCTTAGTAAATACAAATATGTATATTATGGCAAAACGTGGTTATTTATAGATATCTGTCTATCCCTAGTAGATATAATTATTATGAATTTATTTATTCAACAAATTCAACAAAACAACAGGGATTGACGACTGAACGTGCCCTCTTAAGCACAGAGTACTACAGAACTCTGTAGTAATACCACTAGCGGTCACCCATTTGGATGGGTGACCGCTAGTGGTATTACTACTACTTACCACGTCCTGCCTGACCGCAGCGGATGTTACCTTATTTAGTTGATCGGTTAAGAACGACTAAAGCTACGCTTCGCGGGCTTCAAAATAAATTACGTACAGTAAAACTCGTTATGGTACTTGCTACCATTTTGTTAATGAGGGCGTTAAGATGGGAAAGTGCTTTATTGTGCTCCCATAGAGAAGGAATACCTCAATCACGTCGATAAAGCTCAGTATGCTGCTCAATCGGCGCATTATTTTCTTTAATCACATTTAACGACATCCACCGGAAGAACATGGAAAATTTCTTATATTATATGTACTTAAGCCAGAATATAAGGATCAAAGTATTTTTTATAAGTTAAAAGAGTCTGTATTTTTGAAATCACACTGACGAGTAATGGACCTCTCATGTATTATGTATTAATTTTATCATAACTCAGAAAGCTTTAGATAAAATCAAAGCAAAAACTTAATTTACAATTCATAACATAACTTATTCGTAATTATGTTTTAGACTATATATTTTAGTTTAAACATCTACAAAGCAAAGGTTTCGACCTATTGTAAAGCAGGCATGTTCAATTAATTCTCATATAGTGAGACACGCCTGTACTTAAGCCGTACCCAACACACACAGAACAAACATCACAAATCACGATCAAATGTTAAATTCTCATTTGTGTCGCCCCTCCGGGTCTATATATCAACAGTCGAGTTCATGAACATCAAATTGGATTAGAGCCGCAATCTAACTAGTCCGAACTGTGATCGCAAGTTAGTGAGGCCCGAGGCACGGGTCGCACGCTCGAATACGGTCCCCATTACCGCGACATACTGAGGAAATGTCCTCGATTTATGTATGATCAAAACACATACATAATTATATACACTGTTAACAAGATTGAAAACATAATATATGCATTAAAGCGTATATAATTACCAATTAGATCTGCCTTTAAAAACGATCTACTTTGACAAAATGTATTCAAAAAATTAAAAATATACTTTATTATCGTCAGATCCTTGATTGCATTTTCAGCTTATAACTTTGTCTATAGCTTTTAAACTTTAAGCTAAAAAACTGTTTGTGAAAATAGGTTTCTTCAAGTTATGGATCATAATTCGTATCTACTACTAAGGATATTGACGATTTCCTTAAAAATTATGTAACAAATACGATCGTGTATATATTTCATTAGTACATACGATATTGAAATCTAAGAACGGCGTCCAAATAAAAGTTATTATATTCTGAAATTTTAAGATATAAGCTTTAATGACGCTCACAGGCGCTGTATTTTAATGGAGACTTTGGCTTGTGTTTTGGCATTGGCAACGTAACTTCAAAACGGAAAATACATCACAATGCTTATTCACAACATACAGTGCAAGGAGCGTCGTGAACAGTACATGTTGCCTACAAAATCTGCTGCAAATTCTATACAACAGTAGAGATCGTAGTGAAATGACGGAACAATATCCGGGCGGGCGTCCAGATTCCCGAGCCAATACTGCCCATACATGAATCAAACGTTTACCGACGTCCGAGATTATATCGAGAAGCGATAGCAACATCATCATAAACTAACATGATAAAATTACAAATTCACGAGAGAAAAAAATTTGGTCATGTGGGGGCATCGTATTGGGATGTAATGTAATCCGCAGAGCAGACGTTATTGCAAAAATAAAAATATCAAAACCTACATGATGTTCAAAGATAGAACTATTAAAGCTGTACAGAAAGTTTGCGTCTTTATTTGTTTAAAGCTGACAGGTGACCACTATCTCACCTGATGGCAAGTTATGATGTGGTCAAAGATGTTGTTCAGGCTAACCTAGAATTACTAGCTCTCAAGGACAGCTGCCGGAACACACCGTTAGGAGCCTGGCGGCAGATTTTCTACTTGGGGGTGGTAGCTAGCCAGACGGGCATTCACAAAATGCCAGTCCATAGCTATTACCACTCGGCTATCATTGCTTCAGAGCTAATTTTGCATAGTGGAAGGGCACTTTTGCGAATGCCCGCCTGGCTAGCGACCACCCTCAAGTTGAAAATCTGTCGCCAAGCACCTAACGGTGTGTTCCGGCAGCTGTCCTTGAGAGCCAGTAATTCTAGGTTAAGCCTGTTAACACCTTCGACCACATCATCACTTACCATCACGTGAGATTGTGGTGAAAGGCTTACCTATCAGCAATAAAAAAATAAAAAAAAATAATTTCGTATTCTTCTGAGTCGAACGAACACACCTTGCACCCTTCAAAAGAATACTGACTCCGTCCAGTGAAAACATGTTTTTTTAGGTTCGTCCTTTTTATACTGTGGTCCTGGGAAGTACAGCCATCATAAGTATTTCTACCGCCAAGCAGTAATGTTAACAATACTGTGTCCCGGTCTGAAGAGTATGGGTGCCGTTGAAATTACAGACAACATGTGACAACATCTTTAACTATGTCTCAGGGTGATGGTAATGCAGTTTGCCATTTGTGACGAACTGCATCTGTAATAGGCAGGGCTACCGCTTAACGGCTTAACGCCAGGTAGGCATTGTCCTTGTTCCATCACGATAGCATAAAAAACATAACTGTAACATCGTTGTATCGCATAAGGTATGTACGAATTTCGAATGTACAAACAGTTGGAGGCCAATTTAAAAAAAATAACGAATTCGAAGGTAATACCTTAACATATGATTAAGTATCAGATGACATTATATCAAGATTACGACGTCGGCTAGCGTAATTAACGGGAAGTAGGAGATTTCCGCTGTTATATAATAACTTGAAATTCCAAGACTGGTTTTTCTGATTCACGGTTTTAAATTGCTCACTTCTTTCCACAGCTTATCATTATATATGTTTGAATATTAACATACATGTCAGGTAATTTCATTTAGAATGAGCGACAAAAGTACGCGTTACATTATAAAAGCAAAATCTATACGTTGTGTCTAGATGAGACGTTTATGGGCCAGCGTATTTTTTATATCGATTTATAACTTAACACAGAGTATAAGTATTAGTAGTGAGTAGTTATATAACTTAATCTGAAGCCCGGAGATACAAAAGAGACTCTTATGCCCATTTTCACCAACGACACCTATACACCTCCCTAAGTAGGAATCCCTTAACGTAAGGTCTCTCTTAAATCAACCCTTATCCTAAATTCATTTTCTTAGTGGTAAGTGACACTTTAGTAGGGGGCACCTATGTGCACCTAAGAGTGAGAGTAAGCTGTACTACAGCGCTTCTCGTAGAAGCTCTACACAAACTGGTGGTGGACCATCAATTATGAAAACAGATCCAATTTTGGAGCAGGTCTGCAACATAATGGGTAGAGGTTGTACAGGAATTGAAGGTGTCCAAGATAGTGACTCTATAGATGTGTCTGTACTTGAACAAAGCCTGCCAAAAGTTATCTGCATTGATAATATTCCACTAACTGAGGTACAAATTGATGAAAGTGACTTCACATCTGAAGTTATTATTGAACCAGAGGTGATTACTTTATTATTATTTTGCAATAGACAAAAAGTAAAACTTATTACAGAAAAAGTAGCGATACTGTACAAGTCCAATAACTAGGATAAGACACAAGTGCAGAGTGGTCATTTTCAACCCCATTACCCCACATCATTACCCCATGATGTATCTTCACTGCAGAAGCTATACTTGAAAATGACTACTCTGCACTCATGTCTTAACCTAGTAGAACAGTTTACATCCTTATAACTTATTATACCAAAAAATTAGATATAAAAATGTATAGCTACTGAACTGGGTGTGTACCTGTAAAGATAGATGCATGTATGGAAATAAATAAAACTTTTAAACATTGGCTGTGGTAAATCTATGATTAATTGCAGCAAGTGTTTATTTAGGTGAATCATTATTTTTCTACAAAATTAAAATAAAACTTGTTTCAGGTTTGTGTTGAACCTATTATTAAAACTCCGCTGTGGTCCCGGAGGAGACCAATACCTTCTCACACTAATGAGCGCTCACAAGCAATGGGATCATTGTGTACAAGCTTCCAAAGCATGAACAGTAAAAAAGAAGATGTAGAACTGTTAAAATTTGCTCTTTTGAAGGAAGAGTTGGAGAGCAAAAAGAAATTATTTGATTTACAAATACAGGCAGCAGCTAAAGATCTCATTATAAAGGATTTAGAAATTGAAATAAAAAAAGCAGTAATTGATAAAATCAAAGGTAATTTGAAATTGAAATTTTTAATATTAATTTTTCATTACAAATTTTTAAGTAAGATAATCATCATAAACACTTTTATTGTTTATATTCTTCAGTTCTTTAAGTAACATGCCCATATTAAGACAGTCCATTACATATTCTATTTGTTTTCTATACCGGTACTACTGTTAGATTTCTCACATATGTACTTATATCTAGTTACTCTGCACATAAATATTAGGAATAGCTAATTCAAATTTTCAAAATAGTTTGTTACTTGATTTCTTTGATACCCATAAAACGGATCATTGGATATCACTTGTGATGCAGGAATCTGTCCTTGATATATTAAATTTTCCAAATCAGGAACTAAACCATCATTAATAGGTTCTTGTTCTTTTCTTAAAATACAAATGTTGTGTAATACACAACATGCAATTATGACATTGATGGCATTTTGCATTTTGAGCCTCAAACCTAAAGCCAGAACTGGAAATCTTCGTTTAAGGACTCCATATTGACATTCAACAACATTTCTTGTTTTGATATGGGCTTCATTGTATCTTCTTTGGCCAGCGGTTGCTGGGTTCAAGTATGGAGTTAGTAAATGACTCTGAAAATATTAAAAGTTTGTCAAATGCTTGTGTAATTCAATATTAATTTAATTATTTTAATTTCAGGTGGTTCATCAACAACAAAATTACAAGATAACTTTTAATTCCATTTCTTTGTATATACCTGCATGTTTTAATTGTTTAATAAATATATGTTCAGTAATAGTTGTTCAGTTTATTATATACCTTCAATGGATAACCGCTATCTCCCAATAAATAAGAACCCTGATAGCGTCCCCCATCAAATCTTGCATAACATCTACTGTTTTGGTAAATAGTAGAGTCATGTGTAGAACCTGGCCATCGGGCGACAACATCCAATATCAATAAGTTTGGTGAGGAAATTGTCTGCATATTTATTGACATATACCCTTTTCTGTTTCGAAATAGTTCAGCATCGTCTCCCCCTAAGAAATAAGCAAATATATATTAAAAAAATAAGATTATTTTAAAAGTATGTTTAGCTAATGAGTAACTCTATGAATAAGAATGGTACCTGGTGATTGTATTTTTATGTGTGTACAATCTATGCAACCTAAAACATTAGGAAAATGTGCAATTTTGTAAAATCCTGCTTTTATAGAGTGGTGTTCTTGTTCAGACTCTGGAAATGCTATATATTCTCTTTGTAGGCCTGAAATCGCTTCTGAAACTCTCTGAATAATGCGGCTGCATGTAGAAACACTAATGCCTCCCATGTCTGCTACAGTCTGCAAGTGGCTACCAGTGGCATAAAATCTTAGCGCACACAACAATTGTTTGAACGGTGGCACCGACTTGTTCCTGTAAAAATTTAAACATTTTATTGAGTAATTACCTATTTAGGTGTAGGTTGATATAAAGGCTCTTTGTTAGGTAAGTAGGTAAATTACAGATTTATTATTGAAAATTATCTGTAGGTGTATTTTTTTTTTCTCCATTGCAGTAGGTACATAACACCTACAGTTAAAAGCTAAGATTTTTTACCTGTATTGCAACTCTCTGGTTAAAAGTATAATTACTTACTGCTTCCAGTGAAGAGTCAAAAATATAGATACGTAGGTATTTTATAAGCAAGATACATTAGATTACTCACTTATTATCAGGAAATTCCAATTTTCTTTCAATTTTTTCAAGTAAATATAAAGCACTTTCTTTGGATAACCTATATCTAGTAACAAAATCGTAATCATCATATTTTGCCAAGAAGTCTGGTCTTTCACGATACAGGCGAGGTCGCGTGAACAATCTAGGATTTGTTATTAACTCAATTGTCGCTAAGGCGTCAATATTTTCCAAAAAATCGCTTAATACACCCTCCATTTCACAAATTTTGCTAAACTATAATTGTCGAAACACACTGTCACCTAGGTAGGGACCCGCTAAGACGCCGACATTCGGGCTCCTAAAGTTAAGGGACACCCTTAGTGTTTAGGTGTCCCTTAAACGTTGGTGAAAACGAAATCATTCATAAGTATCACCTAAATTGCCTTAAGTGTCCCCTAAATTTTAGGGATTGTTGGTGAAAATGGGCATTATTCCTCTCCATCACAAAAAAACCGCATCATCGTTGACCTAGTATGATTGTAACCATGGTGTGGTTTACTAACATACTAACACAATATCATGCAAAGAAATAAAATAGCTGGTACATAATGGGGACAAAGAGAATTTATATCGACAAATTTAAAAAGAAGAAATCTGTCTTAAATAACGAGGTAGTATTTGCTGAAAAAATAAATAGGAATTCCATATCCTGCATACAACAATAATTGAATAAATTTGACAATAATATGATATTGTATAGTCGAAAATCCCTCCTCAAAGAATTGGTTGGCACCCCCCGAAAATCATTAGATTAAGTAGAATACTGTGACACTGAATAATTTAACAGATCCTACTGCCTAATTGGTTGAGTGGCGTAAAGCAACGCTTTGTAAGTCCTGGGTCTGTAAGTTCTGGGATTCCCGTGTCAGACAAATTATTGAGATTTTTCTGGCAAAGTTGAACAGTTACTATTTCTATAGTAGTTCTGGAACTACTTATATCTCTCACTCAGGACAGTTATATCTCTGTCTCAAAATTAAGCCACCTATGGCGACCGAAGAGAAGTGGCAGAGAAAGGCGTGATTGTATGACATATGTCAGGATATATTGAATATATAAAGTTAGAAAGAAACACAATACGGCGTTATGAAAATGACAGCGAATTATATTACTCGTATGATATAATGTTCAAGTCACTAGTGCATAATGTAATAATATGTCAATAATATGATAAAAGTAGCAGTAGAAGTCTTTGTGGGAATTTGTCACTCAATACTCACTCTCACCACGGTTTAATCGTCAAGTCTTCATGTCCTCATCCCACTCATGTGAGATCGGTAGAATATGTATTCTATTACAATATAATCATAATAAAAATATGTTTCAGATAATAACATATAGAACAAATTGTATAGCTTTCTATTTGGCTCTGCGATGTGGCGCGTACCTAACAGCAATTCTCGTTGGAAATTCTTTCATTGGTAGTTTACCTTTCGGGTAATAATGACGAAAACTCATTTCGATGTTAGTGGTGACACCAATATTTCTTTTAGTTGTCACTTCCAACAGGGGGACCGACGACCGAAAAGTGATTTATTTTCTTACACTTTCAACCCTCTCATTTGTTTTGAAAATTATCACTCAACTAGATTGACAAAAAAAAACCCATAAAATTATCGAACTTGCTCAAACCATTTCATGAAAGTCGGTTGAGAAATGCAAACTGTAGGCTTTAGAGAAAAACCCGATATGGAAAAACATTCCAAATAATGTTTGCCGTAACGTAGGACAAATAGAAATCACCTGAACAAACCCTTTTATGTCAAAACCAACAAGAGCTTAAATATCACGTGCCTATTCTACAAACTAGCTATACACAATTTAGTTAGTTCAATAACATATAATTTTGCACTGTAATTTAGTGCACCTCGCGGCCGCGAGGCATGCAATTGCATTATCATTTTATTTTGTTATCGGTGTGAAATATCACACCATGTTCCTATCTGTTTCATTAGATATCTAATATGCGTCATTCGTAGAGCAACATATGCTGACACCGATACCTGCACACATGAACAATGTCTAAGGTCATTTAATTTTGGACACCAGAACATTAATCATCAAAAACTTTCCAAAGGACTAATTGTTGCTTTTAGTACCTAATGACTCAAGGTTTGGTTCCTCAAATTAAGATCTAGCAGCGTCTCTTGCAGAACTGTAAAAAGCTAGTCTTCTGCAGAACTGTAAACTGATCTTCGCAGAACTCAACAGATCACCTGCGATCCCTCAGTTAACCAGGCGAGCATGGCAGACGGATTACTATTAGGGAAAGCTTGGCACAATGCAGTTTTATGACTTTTTTGGTGTCCACACGTTAACGTTTTTTGAGTTCAGGACGAGAAAACTAGACCCAGTCATTAAGCCCACGCTTTCCGCGAGCCAGTTTGTCTGGCTTTGTATAGGTGGTAGGCCAAAATTTTCGCAGAATTTGCATGGTTCCTACCTAATGCAGTCGTCTTCGAGACTAACACTTCTTTCTAGGTTAAGATTGTTTACAATCATTTACTAAGTACAGTATTTTATAAGAAAGAGACTAGCAGCATTTAAATAATAGTAATGGAGTCCATATGGAAAAATCAGTTATTTTCAACGTTATTTTTTATTTTGTTCTATAACAAAACGGTAACTGTAAAAGGTATCAAACTTAATGTGATTAAAGTAAAAAAATTGCCCAAGTGCGAGTCAGACCCGCACACGATGGGTTCCGTAGCATTATCTATACAACATTTTTAAGGTTTACCAATATAATAATTAATTAAGTCATTAAACATTTTTAAGTTACATATTTAAGATAATTACTTACCTAAGTGTAATATGCAACATTACCTATGGCAATAATAAAAAAAAGACATGTGACTCTATATAATTACGTTATTTTTTAGTTTTCACGTGTGATTCGCACTTGGCCGATTCTAAATATTTGTTGTTAAAGCGGCAACAAAAATACATCACCTGTGAAAATTTCAACTGTCAAGCAATCGCGGTTGATTATATTCAGTCTGCTGACAGACAGACGGACAGTAGTCTTAGTGATAGGTACCGTTTAAACCTTTCGGGTGCGGAACTCTAAAAAGAAAATATATAAAAGCAGTCCAAGTGCAAGTTCAAATCATAACGTCATATTTTTACTTACAAAAATAAATAGTGTATTGATAAAGAACCCTTAGAGGATTCTAGCTCGAGTTCAAATTATGATTATGGTGGAAATTACGGCACAAAAGTTCATGTTATTCTTGTACCTCGACATTATGTTAATCCACACGGATGAATACTTAAGGAGATTAGTTATAAGTTTGCTATTGACTAGTTCGTATTCGCAGTTGAATAAGGTAACCATCAATCCCATGCAAACTTTGGGAACTGTTTACATAACGATGGAATCCTTTTACTGGCTTTAGACGATATCATACATAATTCATCATAATTTTACTTGTCGATAGTTCGATTCTGATTCGTAAAATAGTTAAACAGGTCTAGTCGCATTTCAGTTTTTTCTTTGCATTAGTTACCTTGTAAAACTACTGATTATACAATATAACACAAGTACAGGTTGCTTGAATAAGGCAATGCACATTCCCCCGCCAGAAGACGTTTTAGTTTTGAAAGAATACTATCGCAACTTAAAAATGTAGCACTTACCTCCTTCAGCGAGATTAACGGCACAAAAGAACTTACTAAAACAAGCCAAACTCTCCCTGAGTTGGGCAGTAAGTTTTTTTCCGAAATCAATTGATCATCTTAAGCAGGTTTAAAAGTAACCATTTTATTAAAAGTTATTGTTTGAAAAGTTCGACATGAACGCTTCAGTAATATCTTTGATCACATACAATCAGTGTTTACAACATCAAAAGAGAAGCGCAAAAATTAGGCTAACTCTTGAAGGTATTTCTGACTTTGAAGGATCAACAGTCCGTAAGATGTGTGACCGTTCCCCAAATCACTTAAAGTAATTTTCCTATCGATTGAGCAGTATAACAAGGCACTCGTTAAATAAGACGGATGTAGGTCGCTCGGACACACTTGATTACTTAAGCCTGATGGATAGTGTAGTAATTGTGGGGTAATTGCGAATTTACTGGCATAGCCGTGCGTGCTACTGGCCTTGAATTTCAGGGAGATGGACCCAGAGTCCTTGCTTCAGTGTAATTATAGTATAATATTTGTAACGATAAGTTTAGGATAATATTCCATGAGATTATGATTTATACCTATTTTCAACACACTGGCTCGTAACGGGCCTTTAATTTTTTTTTTTTTTTTTATGCTTGATAGGTTAGCCTTTGACCACTATCTCACCTGATGGTAAGTGATGATGTGGTCGAAGATGTTGTTCAGGCTAACCTAAAATTACTGGCTCTCAAGGACAGCTGCCGGAACACACCGTTAGGTGCTTGGCGACAGATTTTCAACTTGAGGGTGGTAGCTAGCCAGGCGGGCATTAGCAAAGTGCCCTACCACCATGCTGTAACGACTGCCATCCTAAGACAACAACCGGGACTGACGGCTTAACGTGCCCTCCGAAGCACGGAAGCGCTCAGTAGTAATGTCACCAGCGGTCACCCATCCAACTCATGACCGCGGCGGACGTTGCTTAACTTTGCTGATCGATTCAGAATGGTTAAGCAAACTTCGCTACGAGCGCTTCAAAAATGCACAGATTTTAGTGTCATAATGTAGTCTATTACGCACGCGTGCTTTTTTCTACTTAACCGCACACTTTTCACCAAGGAGATTGTAGTTTGTTTAATTAGTTTTTCATATAAAAACAAACCAGAGTTTTTTACCTACTGAAATAAAACTTTAGAAGATTAAGTGAGTTTATAAACCTTTTTATTCACATTATTATTGCTATAGATATATAGAGTATATTCTGATTCGTTTTGTATTGTATTCTAGTACTAGGTATATATGAACATAGTGACTTTAAAATAAGTGGTTCGGTGTTTTCGTCAGGGCTATCCTTATTAGCGAAATCAGTGCACCAGTGATAAATAAATATTTAACAATATTTTCGTTTTTGGTCCTCGCAAGTGTGTTGAAAACGTCGTATGACACGCATGTGGGATGTTGATCATTACTCACTCAGCTATATCGCCTCTTGTGTAATGATCAACATATCACACTTGTATCATAATGTACTATTCTAACACCAAGCAGTATGTTCACATACTGTATACTGGTTTTTTGGCTATGGGTGCTGGTTTTCGAATTACAGGCACATGCAACTTGGATGTCTGAGAGTTATAGGCAGATGTTAACTCTTAACACCAGTTGGAACTCGTGCTTGTTCCTTCACGTTATAAAATAAAGTGAAAAATACCAGATACTTTCGATAGACACATGAAAAATTGATCAGGGTTTTAATCGCAAATAAAAGATTAAAAAAAAAAACTTGCAAATAACACAAGATTCACAATAAGAAAAAACGGCCGAAAACAATTCAGACTTCTACTAGGAAACGTTTGTTTTCATTACAGCTTCAAAATTACATTTTGAATTGCCGATTTTAGTATTTGTTGCTTTTTCTCTATATTAATGACGTCGTACATAATAATAAAATAAAATAAAATAAAACAACCTAGAATTTATCAAATTTGTCACTTTAGTTTAGCTATTTAAGCTAGCCCTTGACCTCTATTTCACCTGATAGTAAGTGATGAAGTTATGGAAGGTGTTTACTTATATTGCAAATGACAATAAGTACCCGATTACCTGATATTGTTTTATTCAAATAATAATGATATACCAATCAAGTAGAAAATCTGTCGCCAAGCACCTAACGGTGTGTTCCGACAGCTGTCAAGAGCCATTAATTCTAGGTTGGCCTGAACGACATCTTCGACCACATCATCACTTACTATCAGGTGAGATAGTGGTCAAAGGCTAACTATCAGATATAAAAAAAAACACTATAGGAACAAGGATAACTTCTCCCTTTCTAATGTCAGACTGAGACTATTTCATCAATGTTCGCTGTAGTTTTTTTTTGTAATGGAGACAAATTTCCACGATAATGTCAAAAGGAGACAAGTTTTACTTGGAAATGTAGATCATTTTGTCTCTAGAAAGTCGATAAAATAAGGAGATAAAAATATTGAGTCCATTGCAGGCCCGCTGCACGTCTTAATATATACAAGAAGGAAATTAAAAACTTTACCTTAACCAGTCCATTAGCCTTAGTAATTTCACGGCACAAAACTTGTACCATCAACTAAATGCCAAAACAGACAGCACAAATAAATGTAACACAGCACGCTCCGACTACTGAAATATAACAAGTTATTTCATACAAACTAACAAACAAGACTGCACTGAACCATTTATTATTATTAAGTCTAGCACGATAAAATTAAGACACAGCAAAAAGTCAGTTGTCCAACTTTCCATTCGGCTTAAATTAACTCGAGCAAGTTTTGACTGAGGTACATTTTACTTAGCGTGTTTTACTACCAGTTGTAACTTTAACTTTGGTAGTCAAGTTAAAGAATGACAGTTGAATAATGCAGTAGATTTAAAGTGTAAAGTTGGGAGTTGAGTGCAAGATGGAATTATGTCCATTGTGTAAAGGTGGTGACAAAACACAAGTTTGCGTGTCTTCGCTGACATTTAAAAAAATCTAGGACAGTCACGGGTGTTGCGAAGATACTCGACAACTGGAAGATACGCGTTTGGCAATATTCACAATTTAATATTACTTTTAAGTAATTGATAGATAGAGGTATTACTTTTCGGTAATCCATGATTAGTTACAAAAATATTTAAGATAACTATCTATTAATTTATATTTTAGAAACATTTTGAGATATGAAAAAATGTGAGAATCCTACCTGAATTTCTTTGTAACATACTAATATGCGATGTGTGAAGCGCTCGTAGCGAAGTTTGCTTAGCTATTCTGAATCGATCAGCAAAGTTAAGCAACGTCCACCTCGGTCAGGAGTTGGATGGGTGACCGCTGGTGACATTAGGTACTACTGAGCGCTTCCGTGCTTCGGAGGGCACGTTAAGCCGTCGGTCCCGGTTGTTGTCTTAGGATGGCAGTCGTTATAGCATGGTGGTAGGGCACTTTGCGAATGCCCGCCTGGCTAGCTACCACCCTCAAGTTGAAAATCTGTCGCCAAGCACCTAACGGTGTGTTCCGGCAGCCATCCTTGAGAGCCAGTAATTCTAGGTTAGCCTGAACAACATCTTCGACCACATCATCACTTACCATCAGGTGAGATAGTGGTCAAAGGCTAACCTATAAGGCAAAAAAAAAAAAAAAAAAAAAATATCCGGAACATACAAGCGAGCATTCGCAAAATGCCCTTTCACCATGGTGAGGACTGAGGATAGAACCATCGACCTGCTGCACGTCAGTCCATAGCTTTTACCGTCGCTATAAATGTTTGTGTACAAAAAGAATCGTACCATTAAGCAAATACATTCCCAAAAATTGAAAAATTCCCAAAAAGAGGTATTTCAACGTCGACATTTCTTCAGTTATGTTTGAGGCCCAATTTATTAGTACGTAAATGGAAGGCAGGAAGCATATTATATCTTATGATACTTATGATATTCTTGATATGATATGAAAATACTCTTATTTTTCATATTTTCATTCTTGTAATAAGGCATCCTCTGCGGATTACATTACAAAATTACAAATTTACGAGAAAAAATTAAAGCCATGTGCGGGGTTCAAACCCGCGTCTAACCCACCCTTTTAGACGGGGTATGCTAGGACCGACTGAGCTAACATGACAATGAGTCATAACTCAAATTTTTCCTATCGTTCTTTAACCATGGTATTGGGACAGAGCGACATCTATATATCAACTTACGTTGTTAAAAAATTGCTTGTACATGTTAGCGAATATACTCTTATGTTAAATGTTTCAAACATTTCTCACAAACGCTGTAATTACAAATGCTGGATATATCGACGTACGTTTGAAGTCACACTACGAACCTACCAGGAGAGCAAATAGCAACAAAAGATGGTTTAATGGCCGCGCCGGCAGCTGACAGTCCTCAATCAGCCGTAATTGGGACTTGCCAGAGAAGCCTTTTACGATCCAATTCTGCACTGATCTGTCTCTTACTGTGCATTCGAATTTCGAGTTGGTTGGAACGTTTTGTCTAAGAGCGATTGGCTACTAACTATGGGTTGTTGTTTCGTTCGGATCTTTTTCAATGGATGACTTGGCTTTGACCAAAATTATGCCCGTTAAATGGTGAAGTGCTGTAAGATGTAAAACAAAGTGAACCTAGAGAGCAAACTGGCTCAGATGTACAGCTGCCGGAGCACACTATGAAAAGAGAAAGAAGTAAAAAATAAAAAGTAAGTAAGTAAATAAAAGAAAGTATAGGAGGTTCTCAATTCGACTGTATATTTTTTTTGTATATTTTAACGCGATTATTAATTTCAATTATGAACTAACTTTTCGGGTTTATAGGGCGCTCGTAGTTAAAAAAATATATTTTCTTGTAATTTTTCAAGGAATTTTATAAAGTTTGCTAGATACTATCATACTCACTAGGTATTTATATTATTTCGAATCAATTTTGACGATTTTGGAAGGTGTGTTTAAACTTTTAGAAGGGCATTATTACAGCATGGTGGTAGAGCATTTTGCAAAATCCACCTGGCTATCTACAACCCTAATGTAGAAAATCTATAGCCAAAACACTTCGGTGTATTCCGGAAGCAGTCTTGGAGCACCAGTCATTCTGGTATCAGACTAGCCTACCAGCTTTAATCAAATCCCACGCGTGCGAAGCTGCAGACGGAATCTAGACATACCTAAAAGATAAACACAAATAATAAGTCTATTTTTTTTTTCTATGCCTGATAGGTTAGCCTTTGACCACTATCTCACCTGATGGTAAGTGATGATGTGGTCGAGGATGTTGTTCAGACTAACCTAGAGTAACTGGCTCTCAAGGAGAGCTGCCGGAACACATCGTTAGGTGCTTGGCGACAGATTTTCAACTTGAGGGTGGCAGCTAGCCAGGCGGGCATTTGCAAAGTGCCCTACCACCATGCTGTAACGACTGCTATCCTAAGACATCAACCGGGACCGACGGCTTAACGTGCCCTCCGAAGCACGGAAGCGCTCAGTAGTAAAGCCCAACCAGCGGTCACCCATCCAAGTCATGACCGCGGCGGACGTTGCTTAACTTTGCTGATCGATTCAGAATGGCTAAGCAAACTTGGCTACGAGCGCTTCATAAACAATCTATTACTGCTTACAAGAGTAGGTACTCGTTAGCCATGACATTAGAAAACCTTGAATTAAACGTGACGAATAATACCAACAAATCTCATTACCTATTTATTGAATCAGTAATTCATCGTCCACGCAATATTTCTCGCATCTGATAATATTAATCATACTCAAATACCTAATATAACGTTTTGATATTTAATCAAAAGTTATTTATTATATAAAATATTGTTTTACATTATTTCGATAGAGTTAGTTCCACACGTGTAAGTTTTGAATCATCGTGAGACTTGTACCAAGAAGCCGTGGCATAGTGTAATTTATATAGGTATAGAATAAATCCATATACGACTTTATTTGCAGTAATATCGCCAGGAATACCGGCTCTACAATTGGAACGTGGCGTGCTGTACTGGCTAGAATAACAACCTCCACGCCCCCCTTCTCCCTATTCTCTTACTATAGAAGTCGACGAGACAACTAAAGGAAATACCAGAAGGTGCGAAGCACTTTTTTTTTGTATTTGTGGAAAATGCCTTTACGCATTTCCGTCCACCAAAAGGTGGTGGGCAGGGTATGTCTTCCGCAGAGTGGTAGGGTTTTTACAAATCCTCCGCTGTCTACCAACCAATGTCAAGAAGAAAATCTATCGCCAAGCATATTAAACTGCATTCCAGTGTTCCAGCAGCGATGCTTGAGCGCCATTTCTCTTTTTTGAGTTGAAAGTGTCATAACATATATTTCGATTATATCACATACTTAGCTTCAGAGTTGTGGATATGTTACAACAAAAAAGAACATTTGCAGAGTTGGCGCAAAATCAAAAGAAAACATTGAATTACAAATACAAAGTTTTCACCAACACGAACGTATAGACAAATACAACCATTATTAACGTTTTTTGCAGACCAGAAATGGCCTTAAGAAAATGTTCTCAAAATCAGCTATCTCTATGTCAATTAACAACTGCACAGTATTTATTACATTCTTCCTACAGAAAAATTACTCATTACTTGAGAACAAGTATATTGTTATCAGCCGTGTTACGAGTTACTCATAATTACAAACAATTAAATTCTAAACTACCAAGACGGTAAAGTAGGTAATTAATGTCCAACTGTCTCATAGAGTTAACGAGACTGTAATCGTTTGTAGCATTACGTTCGAAGTAATTGACTATATTTTATTCATTACCAATTACATTCAATACCGGAAATCGAGTACTTATGTGAATGAAGATACTCCATTCGAATCAAGAGGTACCTATTTAGTTTTATGTGTAATGCAGGTTTCAATACCTACAAGGTTTAAGTTTCAATTCTAACTTAAACGGATGCATACCAACACTTACACCGCGTGCCTATTTTATTTATATGTGTATAATATGTATTAGTATTCTACTCAACGAGCACTTTACGATGATTCTCAGATGTTTAGGAGCAAAAGATTTTTTTCAGGACCCTTCTGATGTATTGGAGACCTCTTGAAAATAATTTAATTGAATTTGTGGTACAATAGCCGTCTTTGGCTTTCTACGTTTTACAAAAAATATCTGAATTTCAGGTTTGTAACTCATTTCATACATAAGCTTATATAATACAAAATATATTTAATAGCAATTACCCTGGTGTATGCTGATCGTCGGCGGAGAAAATGCAAGGCAACGCACCAGTAATGCTGCGGATATTACGGGTGTTCATAGGCGGCGGTGACCACTTACCATCAGGTGGACCGTCTGCTTGTTTGTCACCTTTTGTATAAAAAAAAAAAAAAAAAAAAGCCGAGGTCCAGATCAGAATGGAAACATGGCAGACAATTATTTTTTTTTAATGCCTGATAGGTTTGCCTTTGACCACTATCTCACCTGATGGTAAGTGATGATGTGGTCGAGGATGTTGTTCAGACGAACCTAGAGTTACTGGCTCTCAAGGACAGCTACCGGAACACACCGTTAGGTGCTTGGCGACAGATTTTCAACTTGAGGGTGGTAGCTAGCCAGGCGGGCATTTGCAAACTGCCCTACCACCATGCTGTAACGACTGCTATCCTAAGACAACAACCGGGATCGACGGCTTAACGTGCCCTCCGAAGCACGGAAGCGCTCAGTAGTAATGCCACCAGTGGTCACCCATCCAAGTCATGACCGCGGCGGACGTTGCTTAACTTTGCTGATCGATTCAGAATGGCTTAGCAAACTTAGCTACGAGCGCTTCAAAAATTGGAAGTGTCGGACTGAAGATGAATACCATTTGTTTCGATTTCCTGTATCTTCACTCAATGATACAACAAGACAGCCACTTTAACTGAGAGCTAAGGACTACTACTAGAACTAGCGACAGGTTTCTGGGAACACATGAGTAGTATGTGGTCTTGTCCATTCCACCTACAGCACATACATACACACATAACATCACGTCTCTTTCCCGTAGGGGTAGGCAGATACTACGGATTTCCACTTGCTACGATCCTTGCAAATCTCTTTCACTTCATCTACATTCATCAATCCTTTCATACATGAGCGTCGGTTTAGGGTACTCCTGACCTATCCTTTTTTCAAAACGCCTTCAATTTGATTTCGAAACGTTCGTCTAGGTCTTCCCCTTCCAACACTTCCGTTCACTTGTCCCACCATGGATACCTGTTTAGTCAGTCTACAGCATGTATCCGTCATAAAATTGCAGGTCTGTCATATTGCCACATTTTATCCGCTTCTTTCTTTGCCCTACATGAAGATTCAAGGTCTTATGTTTTTCTACCTTAAGCTTCAAAATTGTATGTACCTTTAATTTACATAAAGGCTATCCTTGTCTTTTCCGTATCACAGTAATGTAAACATGCCGCCTAACGACAGATATATACCAAATTTCAATAACCTATCCAAATTTCATCTATTTGAAGAGACAACATTGTCGTTGTATCCATTAAAATTAATTTAAAAATTAAACCAAAACCCTTTCAAAATCTCAGAAAGGAAAACAATAACACACGCCTAATTTCCGACTTGTCAAATCCAATACAGATAATGTGGTACAATTTCCTTCGTACGCTCCTAAAAAAGATTATGTATCGACGTCTACTTCGGATACCGATACGGTATACGTATTTTATACTCGAGAATATATGGTACATATACTTGGTTGGTCCAAAAAAGTATCGAAGCAATTATTAAAACAGTACCGAGTATTTATCCAACTAGAGCATCACTTAAATCTCAGAAACATGTTTGAATAATCTAATTAAAATTCGAAACTAAGGACACGATCATTATACTTATATATGTAATTATATACCTAGATAGTTTTGAGTACCAACTAAATAATATGGAAACATTTAACTCGTATGCGAGAAAACATCTTAAATGATTTAAGTGGATATCCGAGTGAAGTTTTGTTTATATATTCACATAAATCAATTTAGTCAAGATTCACGTTAGATTAGGTATATTTCTGGTAAATACGCTTGATTTAAGTGGATATCCGAGAGAAGTATTGTTTATATATTCAAGCAAATCACTTTACTCAAGATTCACGTTTGAGTAGGTATTGTTCCGGTAAATATGCTTCGAGTATCAATACTTCGTTTATAAAGTATTACTCCACCCCTAAGTAAGATTAACTTAACCGTGACATCACAAAATGGAGAGCCAATGACACGAACAGAATCAATCTTCATAGATTTCACCGTCGAACGAGTGATAATAGAAGCCAAGTGGCGACAAGAGTCGGCAAGAAGCCATATTTCCTCGGCCATATTCCCTCACAATGGGACCAGCTGTGTAATTGCTCGTGCATTGTCGTAATACAATTGAACACTAGCTCCCGTTGAGTTTCATCTCGTATCTGTACCGTTATTGGATATGTGAAGTAGTTCATACGCTCGGTTAGATCGATTTAGATGATTACATTTTTTACGAGGCATGTGACGAACACGATATCGGACGATTGCATTGTTCAGGCACGTGGGAAGTTTCTATGCCCTTCAAATACATTGCTGTTTCTATGCTGGGAACAACTTACTAAAGTCGGATAAGAGGAAATCGGTGCCAACTGAAGTCTCTTGCATTTATAGACCTAACATAATCAGGACTCAGATACGTGCAGATGGAGCACGGCTCACGATGAAAGTGAAGCAAAAAAAACGTCCTGTTCCACTCCGATCCATTGAAAAAATCTTATAAAGTTTTGATTCCCATCATACTGGCCCTTTCACGCTCTACGGGTTTACCATACTGTTGATGTCCTGCGTTGGAACTTCTTAATTTATTCTCTTATTAATTTATCTGCTAAACGTGGCAACTCAGTAATTAATCATAAATAGTATGTCATATTATATAAGTTGGTCAAGATGTATAAATAAACACCCACAAAGCAGGTAAGGCTGATAAGATGAAAGAAGAGTGTTTGTGGCAGATGGATGAATGTTATTAGAATCTTATCGAATGATTTCTAAAGGAATCTCGAAAGTGGAATCAGACACAGAAAATCTGAAGAGTAGAATATATTGGGGTGGTGCAGGGATGTCGTGCTAAAGGGGTTTATTAATCCCTTTAGCATAAAACTAAAAGATACAGAATATTAATTATTTAATATTTTTTACAACTGTTATTCAAACAATAAAGAGGTTATTATGATCAGTTAATAAAACAATGGGCAGTCATTTTATTTTTCGGCTGTTGGTAAACTAGAGTGGCGGTAAAACATTGACAGTTGTAAACATAAATTGTTCCATGCTACAATGTAAGTACAAAAAATACTTAAATAAATAGTGTGATTTTAAAATATGTGACTAGGCACGGATCTCTTGGAGTATCTACTCAGAGCAAAGTCACAATAGGTGCGTCTCCGAACGAACCCAGGAGGAGCGTTAGGTTACTGATGACCACAACAACGCGAGAGGTGAGTGAACGAAGCAAGCGTGCCGCGGTAACGGCCGGAGAAGCGCCAGAAATATTATATTACATTATTAACTGCTTAGAATGATATTTCTTACAAACTAATTCCGATGTTAACTGCCCGAACGTAACTGCCTGTTTTAGTATTTTACTGCTCAATATTTTTTTAATTACCCGTTTCATTATTTTTTATGGCTCATTTTGTTTACTTTTCTAATAAGTATTAGCTGCAGAATTTGTTAATGAATATGTATTTTGTAACTTTTAATTTACCAAAACCACAATATACAACTGCCGCTATAACATTTGGGCCCAGGAAGCCAAAGAAGTGCTGCTTGAAGATTGCTATCAAAAGGTATGTATTGAAATGATAAGCTAAAGATTAGTCAATAATAGTATGTATAAAAAAATGATGTTCTGCCAACCTTATCCAGCGTGACACAAGGAGAGGAACAATATTTGTTTGGGTTTGAAAATTGTGTGAGAAAATGTTTAGGCCTATATTATCTCTTTCAGGTTCAGATTAATATGCTGCTACAAAAAAAAATATTAACAAAATAACCCAATAGCACACATCCGACCATCGACTAACGAATGGATTGAACCGATTCGCTTAGATAATTATATACATTAGACACATTACCGAAATGTATTTGATATAATTTTTTGGCACCACACGAAACTCATTCTATTATTAAATTTTCAATGCACTTATTCACTTTGAGTCACCAACAAGCTCGCATAACATTTCGCTTAGCTACTTAACTATGACGAAGTTTGGCGCGACGCATGCATACGAGAGCGCAGCTATTGTACTCGTAATTCTACACAATAAAGTTGCAGAGTCGTCGAGTGAATAACGTTGCACTGCCATTGACACTCTAAACAAGTTCCGTCCGAAGTTACAACTTACACTACCCCACTCCACACTTGCTAAGTTATTCGAGCGACACGGCAACAACTTAAATCAGGACAATAAGTAACTACCTTACTAATTGTTTAGAAGTTGAAGGACGTAGAAAGCTTACGACATAACGTGGGATACTTAAGGCGAAGTACTCAAGACCTTCACTAACAAATAGTCCATTTATTAGCCTATCAGAAAAAGTAATAAGACACACAATAACAGTTCACAAGATATATTGCGGTTTGTTACTAACGATTTCGACATTGGCCTGTCAGTCCATGGTCGAATCAAGGCCGAATCGAAGACTATTTCAGGTGTTCGGATGCGGTGGCCTGTCGATCGTATTACACGGGTTACGACGTCGTCGTAATGAGTCTCGTGATTTGTGATGTGTACTGCCGATCGCGGACAGTTGGTAAAAAATTGTCAGTGTGTGGAACTTGTCGGTTCAGAATTGGTATGCGATCAGTACCTGAAAGTAATAATGGCTGGCATAGTGGGCGAAACTCTGGCCGGCAGGCAGACGAAGAACTACAAGAAAACTGTTAGTCAGTAGATATGTTTAAGTTCTCTAGAGATCTCATAGAACAGCCGAAAAATCACGTGCAACATATTAATTGTTGTTGCACGTGATTTTTCGGTCAGACAATATAATAATATACATACATAACATCATGCCACTTTCCCATAGGGGTAGGCAGAGAACACAGATATCCACTTGCTACGATCCTTGCATATTTCTTTCGCTTCATCTAAGCTCGTCAAACCTTTCATACATAAGCGTCGTTTTATCAGAACGACTTAATTCAAACAATAAACCTTTTATAAAATACAAGTAAAATAAAAATAGATAGCCTAAAGGCATATCATTTATTAAAATAAAACCTTTGACAACTTAAAAAAAAAACCTACGTATGTAAGTTCGTGTGTGGCGTCTACATCTTTTTAAACTCTATAATTAAATCAGTAATTTATTGAAACAATATAAATTTATTGTTATCTTGTGAATATATTCGAGAAAGTATCCAAAATTATTTGGAGAGCTTTCACCTTAAGACAGTTCACATGAATAAGGCGAAGTGTTTTCAGGCGAACGTATGGAAGTTGCGGTAAATATGCGCATACATTTTGTGATTGCAATTGGGGAATTCAAAGAAGCGTTGGGCGGGAAATGTTAGGCAAACCGACACACGTGTTGAAGTACCACAAACTCCTTTGAAATGTCAATACGTCGTGTTACAAAGATTTCAGCGAATTTGAACTCATATCTGTACATAAGAAGTAAGAACATAAGAAATCTTATAACACTCAAAGTATTAATTATACGTATAATTATCAGCAATTAAAGTAACAGTCCTTAAAATTGAAAAAAGGTTTCTTTACTTCTCACAAACTTTCTTTTGCTATAAGGTTGAACCAAACTTTTGAGTGCTTAAGTTATAAGTTTGAAGAATGGAGGTGTACCTCAGCGGTCGCAAAATCTTTAAAGAAAATCGACGAAGCAGTTTTCAAACAACTTAAATCAGGAAGCCTTTGTCTACAAAGTTTACAACTGTTATGAAAGCGAAGTCAAAAGTACAAACACAAGAAAATATACCAGCAAAAAAATCTTATTTATGTCACACGGGTCAAACATATATCGCTGTGACTTGGCGAAAATATTCCCAGTAAACAACGCACGTTTTCCAACAGAGCTTTCAAAGGAAACTGCTTTTGAAGGTTAAAAATAGAGGATGACTGGACGAGCGGACAATGGGCGCCTTCCGAGCATTCTCCTAGACTTGCAGAGACGTGACGTTGACAAACGATGCCACGGTTTCTTAAGACACTTGGACAGGTGATCCGACGCGAAATGTCCATTCATTGTCCTGCCAGCTATACGGTTCGGAGGAACTTGGGAGGGGATTTAGGTTGCTCTTATCTTTGTACAATGGTATTCGTTTTAATGATAGGTATTATTATTATCTTCAAAGATAGGCAGCTTAATTAACGCGAGCAACTTCCCGTACGCGATGTGACAGTAGCGAGGCAAGAGGAAACTCGTGTCAGAGCTATATTGCGGTGCAGTTTTGTCACCGAAAATCGTTCAATTTCGCCGAGAGCGGAGCAATCTCGGCAAGATTCGCAGACGATAGCTGTTTTCGACGTTGTTTACATAATAGACACACTCGGAGAAAGCGAATCTGCGTCTTGTGATCGGATTCTCTATAAGCCGAGGTAATAAGCACTGACATTGCAAGGTGAAAGGAAGATACAGTCAGTCGATGACGTAAGACACGTTTTACTTTTATTGAGTCAGCTCAGCGCTGATATGAAAACAAAAACAATTTTATGCAATTAAAGAGTATGTGATTTCGTTGCTACTAACATTCAATTTATATATATATATATATGCCTGTATGCCCCGAAGGAGTAGGCAGAAGTGTATAAACACCCATGTTTCGCCAATTTGGTTTTGGTCCCATTTATGTAAAGTTAACCTTATTTATGAATATCGCCATGTTTCGCTTGCATTAAAAAACAGACTTCCATCACTCTATTACGCCATTTAGTCAAATGGGAGTAAAATACCAGCTTTAATGTACCTACCGTTGAGGTGTTTTGTGGAATTAAATCAATTCGATAAAGTTAAACGCATTGAAAGTTTCTAAAGATAATCTTGAACTGGCGGAAGATTCAACGAGAGGGTGTCAAACTCGCAAACTCTTTAACTCTCCTATCAATATTACTTCCACGGGTATTAATTCCGTACAGATGATTCAACTCGGGGCGTGCTACATTCGTATTCCTGTCAGCTAAAGAATCGGGCCGTTTCTTATCACGGCCGATGCCAGTTACGAACAAGACGATTGAGTGCGCGTGAAGTATTCCCCGCTCGGGAAACTTCGCCACATTACTCGATAATTGATAAAGTTTAACATATAATGTTGGCGAGCCGAAGAGGCAAATATTGGTAAAACTGTTCGGGCATACGGTTCGACTTCTAGGAGAGTTTAAACGAGCTTAATAGCTGGGTTCACGGATTGCTGATTACACACAGAAATTACAAATTGCTTGCGAGTCAGCGCACGTTGCAGTCGGAGAGCTGAGCCAGCAGTTTGTCTGCAGCAGTCCGATGGAAACAATGAAGTTTAATAATTGCTAGTTAACCATCGGATATCGTATTAGGATTCCGGAAAGCTCTGCGCTAATTTCGTTTGTAAACAATTGTTGTTCAAACACGCTCTTGTTGTAAAAGTCTGTACTTACCGCGAAGTTAGTTCAGAATAGGTTACACAAAATAAAAGTTAGGTATAGCAAGAATTCTTTAGTTATGCTTACAGACCTTTCCAATCACGAAGGCGTGCCCCTCTATATTTTGCAAGCAGTTAGTTGCAACTACATTTGCAATTTCTTCTAATTTTATTGTTTTCCTGTATCATTTACACCCACACAGGCGTCGTGTATAAACGAGGCCTACACACACTTACGAATGGGCAACAATAATTTACTGTGGATAAGCGTGAACAGTTCTACTGTAACGAGATTTATTCTTTATCGTTGTTTAGTTCGCCTTAGTTCAGAATCTCATCCAAAGTTGAGTGATGACTGTGGACGAAGATGGCTTAGGGACTATTGAAACCGGCTTTTAAGGACAGCGTTCAACGTTAGTTTATCACGGAAATACCAAAAGGAAAATACCATTATTTATATCGGGCACCTAAATCGGATTTACCTATACCTATCGGTACTAACCGATTTCTCCGTAATTAATAAATTAAATTCCCGTACCATTTATTAAACATGTTTTCAACTGACAGGTTTTACCGAATATCGATATAACCCGCATTGGGTGAATAACCGCATTTTTTGCACAATACCTAGATTCTAAATGGATGACGACGAGCAGGCATGACATCAATTGTGGTAAAAAACAGGTATTTTTAACAATCTAGTCCCTCACAATGGCCACTGTCGATCGGACACGGTGTTTTTATTATTAAGGAATTAACAAAAATTCGTCAAAGAAAGAAAAACACTAAGTAGTATATGTTTTGTAGCTTTTTACATCCGGATATGAGTTTAAGCGACACTTGAATACGTCCCCGTCGGGGTTGCAAATATGTCACAAGGCATTTTTTAGCATTTCACACGAGGCAGTATTGCGAGCTAGGACAAGAACATCTAAAATGATTAGTACGATTGTGTAATTGATAATTTACATCCGAGTTGATCACTATATTTTTCAACTAGTTTGAGGGGGCGGAAAAACTTCACCAAAGATTGCAAAACGTTATAAAAATATAGATTTATACCTGAATTTTCTTTTATAGGTTGTTACTAGACACGTACGGCTTACTTTTGCCATTCGCACTGCCTTCCGAGATATAAAATCTTTTTAACTTCAACTGCAAAAAGAGAATGGTCGTGGAATTTGATTCGTATACATGAGACCCAGTTTAGTGTTTATACCACGGCCTTTCTCACTTTCAAGTACTGCTGCCGAAACACACTGTTAGATGCTTTAGCGACATTTCTTTATTGAGAGTGGTAGCTAGCCAGGCGGGTATCCACAAAAAAACTCTACCACCATCCCAACACGACTGCCATGCTAAGGAAACTACCAGGACCAACGGCATAACGTGCCTCCGAGCACGGAAACGCTCAATATAATATGCCTAATGTTGTCTTAGGTTTTCTCGATTGTTACACACAGTAATTAAACAACTTAAAACGGTTCAAATCGCGTATATTGATCAATGTGTTTGAACAGGGACAAAAATAAAGATTAATATACGCGATTTAAACCGTTTAAAGTTGTTTAGTTACTATATTATATGCCACTAGCGGTCCATCATCCATCGAATTATTTAAACAGCCTAAACAGAGAGAAATGGTTTTGAACTTGAACTCCTGTAGGCAGTCCACAGTCTATTATTGCTTTAACGGCATTCTGGAGCACACCGACCTCAATCCACAAATCAGACCATAGTATGATATATATTTGCACAATGCAACGTCCACCAGAGCGACCTTGAAACTGTTGCGTGGTGGTCATGCTCTAATTACAATGCACGCGAGGCCGTCGCCATATCGTCGTAGTCACGTGCCGCTCTATGCACATGCACTACGTGACATCTAGTTGCAGTAAATTGGATGTGAATGTACTAGATCTGAATATTGCGTACACGACACGATGCTGACAAACTCGCTTCAACTCGGGAATTCACAGTTGAATTTCGATAAATTCATCGTAATCGTAACACGTGAATGCTGTACCTATAATATTATGATAACACACGAGGAGCGTTGACTTCTAAATTTAGAGAAAGATACGAGTAAGTACATACGTTAAAGATTTAGAGATAGTGCACGTGGAACGCCTTACAGAAATGTTTAATATATATAATTTTTTAAGAGGATATGGCAAATGCCTGATCCGAAACCATGATTCCATATATTTCTCTCTATGGAAAAAACATCTAAAATTTCGCTTAATAAGTGTCAATGTGTGTATATTTAGTAAAATGGTAGCAACTATTATCTCATTATTTTTTTAAATCACACTTTAATATGAAATTTTAAACGCCGTTTAATGTAACAGTTAAAGTATTTTTTATTTTTAAAAATATTTTTACTGGTTCTATTTTACACTCATGAGCAGAACGAAGTCTGTCCGGCCTCGGTCTGAAATTTTTCAAAGACTACTTCATTTTAAGTATCAACTCTTCGTGTTATTTAAGTCACATTTAAAAGAGAGTATAACACATTTTGCTTACATTTATGTTGCTGCAAAGTTGACTATAAATAAGGGATAATAGTTTACAACAAGAAACTTACAAATGTAAGTTTTTGTTTGTCCTCTATATTTACAAATACTACAAACTATATACAATACTAATAGGTACAACGACATCATTTAGGTAACTTAAAAACCATTACAGGCCCATAGGCAGCCCAAAATGGAGCAATGTTGCCAAATCTGTCGGCAAGCACCTAACGATGTGTTCCGGCAGCTGTCCTTGAGAGCCAGTAATTCTAGGTTAGCCTGAACAACATCTTCGGCCACATCATCACTTACCATCAGGTGATATAGTGGTCAAAGTCTAACCTATCAGGCATTAAAAAAAGGGAGCAATGTTGCTAAGGGGAGTAATGTTGCCAGCATGTTGGGCCCGCTGAACCCAACATACTGGGAACAATGCTCCGTTGGAATACAATGCGTATTCGTTGAGCCAAATGACTGCCAGCGTTTTGATCACGCGTCGCATAGACCCAGTAGTTGTTGCAAGACTTCTGTTGGCATCTTTAAATGCAATGTTCAACGATAATAACGTCAAAATATTCTCTTTTACGTTATTACTTGTATCATGCATTATTCCAATGGTAATTCGTTTACAAATCCGTGTCATTATATTATGTCAATTCGCAAAGTATTACTCTGTACTTTTAGTCTTACATAAAATGAACTAACAAGACTCGTCATTACTTGCTCATATTGTATAGGTACCTACTAATATTGAAGCTATCCACTGACTTCATAGAAAACACCATTCACAATGTTATTTGTTTGTGTATTGTGGTTGGGCAGATATTACGCCATATGGTTGCGATCATACAACATTCAACAATTCGGGCTTCTAAATTGACTCATTTGCAACCATAATGTGCATTCGGTGCAGTCACAACTTGGAACAAGTCATGGATATCATATAATACTACGTACCTGCCAAGCCCAGTGACCTTACGAAGTCATCGACAGAATTTCTATAGCCAATTACAAGTTACCAAACAAAACAACAAGGGTTTAATTGACAAACGCACGTTGTTGATTTTACCTTTGACGGTAACTATTTCTCAAGTCTCCAACTTCAGTGCAACGGCTTGTTCGAGATAGTTAAGCTAAAGTTAAGGAGACTAAGCCGGAAAGCGGACGCCGGCACAGGCAGCTTATACCCGGATGACAGAATAACAAAATAATAATTTTCAGACTTGTTCCAACATTGTTTTCTAGGAGCATAAGTAGCGACATATACGAAAACTTTGAGCTTTCAAACATGTCGACTACGATGAGGTTACGCGAGTGAACTTATATGTGTAAGATAGCAACGTCGAAAGTTTGCTTAATGGTAAAGAAAACAATTTATTACGCAATGTCTATTGACATATACCGTTATCCAAAAAGTTTAGCTAAACCGCTGAACAACAGAATAAAACCACCATTGTTTGCAGACAACAGTCGCGTCGCGTCGGCTAATTATCATGCTAAACATGTCAAGAGCACAAAACCAGCCATGAAATCTTCGATTTCATCAGAGCACGGTTGTTTACACAGATCCAGCCACGGTAAATCAGGCTGCAGACAAGCTTAATGTCCTCCTTAGGGTATCTGTTGTCGTGTTCTTTGGCAACGATACTAGGAAAAGACGGAAGCGAAAATAATGATCACTTTAATTTTGTCTAATCTACGGAATTGCAGTGTTATGTTAAAGTCGCAATCCCTTGAATAATCATACATATAGAGATATGTATACATTGATGTTATCGTCAAGCATGTATTTCTTGAATGGATAGGCACTTTACCTGGTGTCTTCCATCCTTCCGATTCCGTCTTGGGGTCGTAATATCAGATCCTCCTCGAAGCAAAAATTAGTAAGAACTACTGTGTTTGGGCTTGAAGGGCACTGGATCAATTGAATATACTGGGCGAACGAGACATAAGAAGTAACGTCTCAGATTGAAGAGCGCAGTGCAATTTCGCGCAGAACGAGAAAGATGGCACTGCAACTGTAATGTACAGGCATCGTGCCGCTTACCGTCAGGCAGGCGTAATATCCGTGTTATTAGTAGGTAACATTAAAAAACTCCTACATTTCGCGAGACAAGTTTTGGTCGGCCAGGCTTTGGCTGCTGGTAGATACCAGGAACAGTTTCACACCGGATTGCTAAAGAAAATTTCTTCGTCAGAAAAATTCCTACCCGGATCACGAACCTCCAAATTACAAAGCGATGCTTTCGCCACTCTACGTAAAGTAAATTAATTTATCTTCGAAAGAGAAGACATGCAATGTAAATTTAAAAAAAAACTAGCTACTACTGTTATAAGTGTATACAACCTAGTCTGAAGAAATAAGCGCATCAAAAAACATATACCTACTGCCCAGACCGAGAACCAATATTTATGCGCATCTTACACGTATCTGCTCTAGCCAGGATTTGAGCCTCGGACCCAACCTTCACAGGCAGTGTTACTACCAACTAAGCTACAGTGCTGAATACTTTATAATATACCTTTTTCTAATTTGACTTTTAAAATCTAACTTACTGTGAACTTACCATGAAAATATCTTATGTGCAAGTCCAGTACATAAGCTATCTCAAAAATATTAAATTACATATAATATTATATAAAATTGTCAAGTAGATCTAAGTTTAATAAAAATGTTGACCTGTTTACCTTATTATGTAGAATGGCCACTGGTATCCCCCAGTGACAGGTGTGAAAGAGGTGAATGTAAGAAAGAAATAGAATGCAGCAAGAAAGCGAGAAGTAAGAATGAGCCAAAAAGGACTCTGATCATGTCAGAGGAGATATTTGTAGGATAACTCGCGGGCCGGGACAGTTGCTCCCGGACAGGAAAAAAAAGCAATCTCAAAGTTACATTAAATCGGTTTAGCCGTTTCAGCGCGACAAAAGTACACACTCATATCCTCATTCACATACTTTCGCATTTTTTGGCAATCTTAACACACATTTAAGTACAATAAACTCACCTGCAAACGTAGGCTACTACCTAGTACCTATATAGATATAAAATGTTTTTGGCAAGCATCTTGTGTTAGTAATAGGATATCCGAAGTTTGATAGCGAAACTATATTAGACCAAGTTACCTATTACAGCGGCTCTATTGCCGATATTAATTTACTAACATGGCAGAGTAACAATGCACCGGCCACTGGCAAAATTCCAATGGCCGTCGCCGCCTCCGACCGCGGCCCCGCCTCCGCCGCCGCCGCCGTCCGAACTCCACCGGAGTTTATCTGACGTTTGATAAGAAACTCTGTTCTTCCCGAAACGTTTCTGGTAACTTCTTGTGGGTCAAGAATTTGTATGGTAAAATTTCGATAAAACTGCAGCGGAGTAATGTTACCTTTAAGGCTGAGGACAAACTGGACAGTTTCAGACTGGATACTAAGTAGACCTACAAGTTACTTTTTCTGTATTCAGCTTGTAGTTTGAATCTACAAGATTACATGGTTACTGCTAAACATCTGCTGATGACGTGACAGGAGTGGTGGCTTTCGATAACAAACACTAAAATATATTTAAAAAATACAAAGTTACATTTTCGAATCGTCTTTGTATTGCAAGTATATATGTATGTAGTATTTGTATTCTCCAGTATTATGCAATAGCCAAAAACCAACGTCAAATTAAAAACATCCCAAAGTTGTTTTTGATTTACATTTTTTATGGTTCCGTACTATAAAAGATTATAGGACCCTATTACTAAGCATCGGCTCTTCGTCAGTCCGCCGTAATCATTCGTTCATATAGAGGTATGCCTGTCTGTCTAGAAGCTTCGAATTATCTCAAAATATATATTAGTATGGCGGTTTGCCCAACAAATTATAATAACTAAATGAAATAAATTAGGATCCACATACAGGAATCATGTTTTGAATTTTTTTGAAATTATAATAAATATAAACGTATGATTATAGTTCAGTAAATAATGTACAACAACAAATACTAAAAACTGGCCACGTGCCCGCTAAAGATCTCGATCTATTTGAGAAAAAGTAACGATTTTTGGCACATTCTGTGTTGGTACAGAACCCTCGATGAGGGAGTCCAACTAGCGCTTGGCCGGGTTTTAGAGTTTGTTATCGATACGTAACTGGAATGATGGGTCCAGTTACGTATCGCCAGTTAATAAGCAGTAACCATGTATAATAATATTTACAAAATGATAACAATGTAAAAAGAACGTACTGTCATGATTTTCAATGGATTTATAGATTATTGTATCTGAACCATATTTTATTCAATATTTCGGTATTTTAAACAGTGGCAACACACACACGATCTCGTGGTCGGTTATTCAAAATCGACCAATCACTGTTGAGTTCAATCGACCAATCAGAAAAGATTTACCACTATCGCATTTTGTAGAGAAAAATATAGGAGGCAGAAATCAGTCAGTCCGTCGAATGTTCATTCTGGCAAGAGACTTCGAGGCGAAAAGTACTAGCTTGAAGTTGTACAAGTTTGGAATAAAGTAATTTGGAAGTATTATCTACAATGGTTTGAAATTCTTCATAGTACCTATAAAATGTTATGTATGCACGGCATGGTAATTTCACTAGCCGAAGGTAGCGCTACCTTGACTTTTGATTCACGCAATCATAGTCGAGTTCACTCGCAACGCAACCAAATATGAAATTCTCACATCATTACCTCCATAGAGAGATGGCGAAAGTTAAACGCTTTGCGGGGGGGCAAGTTCGGGCGATTACACACTGCTACTACACCGAGTTCACACTAACTTTCTTTCGATTACTTTAAAGTTCTGCGAACGTGGAAGTTGAAACACACCAAGGGATAACTTATGTGTAAATTGAAAGGTTTTTGATGAGATGCATCGCAATAACTATTAAGAACTCCCGTCTGCAGCTCGTTTCTACTCTGAGACTTAATCATATTGAAAACTAACGTAGCACGGAAATTAATTTTGTAGATTTTATTACAACTATTTGAATCTCAATGCAAATGTTAATAACCCTTGTCAAAGGACTCCTTGCAAGCGAGCGTTAGAATCTTCATTAAATTACTAGAACATAAAGTTTACAACCGATCAAAGGCCAAAGTGGAGTGTTTCAAGGAACAATTAATCAGTTGCGTTCGACGTCGTCAAGATCGTAATACCAACCGTAAAGGTGAGATAATAGGTTTACTGACATCCTCGTACTGAACGTTTAATACTGGTTGCTTATTAAACACAACAAGACCAATTCACAACTCACCACGTTATTTCACGTTTTTAAGGTCAGTGGTAAAGGTGAATAATTTTATCTAGCCGTGTCTTTTTTGTTTCAACACTAACGACTCAAGCCATTGAGAAAAACACAAGCATTAAGGATTCGCCACAGTAATGACCGGTTTGGCTAGGTACGTCTCAACAGGATTGGTAGATAGATAATGACAGTCGCATGTGGCCGCCGACACTTGAACACCATTATTGTCATTGTGCAACTTGTCGAGACTCGAGAAGCGCCGTGACCTTTGCTGCAAAGCAATCTATACGAGTACGAGTATTTCTTACATAAGCAATTCAATACCCCGTAAGTACTTTCAATTGAGACGTAACATTTATGACAAGGCTATGAAAGCAGCATTGTTATTGTGCTTAGGAGGGGATGTGTTCGGATAGTAAGAACAAAATTCACGATATCGACTTTTCGAATCTGTTGTCTCCTTGAAAACTAAGTTCATTAAATTGTTTTCTTTTTTGCATATAATCAATGCCAGAGCCACGCCCTTGTCCTTTTTTCAGCCACTAATTATTACCAACGAAAATATGACCCCGAAAATCACATAAATGACCTTTTTTACCGCCATGTTCAGAGGACCACCAGACAAATTTGTAATATATTACAAATTTGTCTGGTGGTCATCATGGCTCCTATCATTTCTTGTATATATACAAGAAATTATAGGAGCCATGATATGCTCTTTCTTAGAATTTTAATGCTAAAGAATAATTGAATCGACTAATTTTTGGAGGAGAAAAACAGGGGAATACGAAACAAAGATTTTGTGAATTGTCTTTCAATCTTGTGAAGCATGCTTCCCTCTTAACGTGAATTATTTTCCAAAACTAGTATTACACGCAAACAAATTATATTGAAATCCATAACGTTCGCAATACGGAAAAGCGCACACGACCATTTACTTGACAAATGTTCAATACGTAAAGGAATAAATAGTAAGTTGCCAAGACTGAAATGCGTGGCAATTAAGAAAAGTTGGAGACAGCGAATGGAAGAAATCTAAATTACGGCGGATTCGCGATTATTACGGCGGATTTGTGATTTAGGTCCAAAAAGTACCAAGTGGTGTGATGTGAATAAGGATGTGGTGACAATAATCGAGACAGGTATGTTAAGGTGGTTTGGACATATGGAGAAAAAAAATGAAATGAGAATGACTAAACAGGTATACATGGGACAAGTGAACGGAAGTTTTGGAAGGGGAAGACCTAAGCGAACGTTCCGAAGTCAGATTGAAGACTGTTAGGAGTTAGGAGTTACCCTAAACCGAGGCTCACGTAAAAAAGGATTAATGAGTGTAGATGAAGCGAAAGAGTAGATACGAGTATGTAAGGATCGTAGTAAGTGGAAATCTTTGGTCTCTGCCTACCCCTACGGGAAAGAGGCATGATTTTATGTATGTAAGTAACAAGTTTGAAAGCATGATTCGGTGACAAGGCACACTGCGCACTAAGTGCCAATATCCAATTAACGTGTGGGAAACGTCATCAGACGTTGGTTGGAGGCTAGCCAAGCAAAGCAGTAACCGTTGGCGAGCCAAGTCACGGATGGGGTTGAGGCGAAAACAAGTCTCTGTGACTTTGTCTGGCGAAGACTTTTTTTAATATTATGAAGTAGGTACACGAGTATGTTTTGCTTTATAACCGCTTGACTTTTAACTTTTAATGCGTATCGTAGGTAACAGTAACAATAGAATGAAATTTCATTCATTATATGACGATATCAACTTCGGGTGTTAAGAATTGGAAATATTTAAGTGCACTTTAACTAAAAATGAGACCGATGATTGTTTAATTGCTTATGAAATAGTATAGACAAAACATACATGAAAAAATTTTGTAGTATTTATTATTAGTTAGACTTCTAATATGTATGACCACGCACAATGTTTGACTGGATTGACCATTCACGATGATTTCTTTTTGTTTAGTAGTGTATAGTTACTCTCAAATTGGTCCCATTTCATAAACTTCGATACAATGCTTTTAAAGTTACACTCAATTAACTAAAAAAAATATTACCCAATATACCTAGATAACTTAATAATATTTTTATTGCGACTCTTGCCGATGGAGACCAGTATTGTAGTCGTGTGAACTTGTAACTCGCTTAAAAATATATGTCAAAAAAGCAGAACCGACTTCGAACACTGAAAAGTAATAAATAACTAAAGTTGGACCGCAAAAATGTGACTTTAGAATGTTTTGAATCAGCATGGTGCCGACTGCCACAACTCCACAAGTAATTTTATACTTTTTACAGTTAAAAGTCGAGTTTGTTGTGTATATAATGTTTTAATGTAATAAGTATCACCAGTACAATGATGTGTACAGGTAAGTAAGGTACCAAATTATAGGTAAGGTTTGCGAATGCTCGCCGGGCTAGCTACCACCCTCAAGTTAAAAATCTGTCGCCAAGCAAATTCAAAAGTAAGCCTATTCATTATCCTCGATCACATCACCACTTACCAAAAGGTGAGATGTCGGTCTTGGCTAACGTACCAGCTGTAATAAAACCATTGCGACTTTACCCGTCACGTGCTCATTTAAGGCGTGTTTCGTCACAACATTTCTTTCGTTAATCGTTTACAGCTAAAGTAAAACTAACATTTTTAATGAAACTAAAAATATACCGACGTTACTTCCAAGTAAACATCTGGAAACAAAAATTAAAAACCAATTAAACGAAATGAGTCAATTTAACTTAGGCCGTGCCCCATATGCAGGAACCATGCTCACACAGTACGAACTTCTAAAATGTAAGGCTTAAAAATAATACCAAGATTTTTATATACTGTAATAAAACTAATTATTAATAATAAGTAAGCGTAATACGAGTATTTAGACATTCTATTAACTATGTCTATATATTTATTACGCTTTTTGGTCTAAAAGTTTACTTGTGATACCAAATAATGCGAAATAGCCCTTATATTCTTAGGGCAGGAATTATTCTCAATATTATTAAAAGGTTTATCCACATTTAAAAATAACCGAAATCAAATTATTCTGCGTTTTTTTATTGCTAGCTACGAACTTTACGAGTGGAATTTAATGAATATAAAACGGCTAATCTTTTTGTAAAACGGTACGTGTCTTTGCAGTGCAAAGGGGAAAAACTTATCAAAGAGTTTTAATACCAATCTTTGATGACATTTCATTTGTGAGATTCCCTCGGTGGAACATCAAAGGTGCACCATTCAAAGGGAATGTTTATGAAGCCTTTCAAGAGCAGCTAATTCGAAAATCCATTTCTAGAATAGACGACAGTTTTCCATCAGATATATATTTATCAGATCAGATATATCTTATATCGAAATATCATATTACGAAAATGTAAAGATGGGCTAATATTAGATCCTTTTTTCGGGGCACGACTTTGAACGTCATGCCGAAAAATTGCTGGGGGGAAGGCGGGCCAACATAGGCCAAGCGAAGTAGCTTTAAATTTTACACTTTCCTCCATTATCCAGATGATCGAGCCCCATTATTGACGACGGAGGGAAATTACTTCCGAGTCGCCACACGCAAATTGTCCGACCACGCGACCATTAAATATTAGTAAAAACTTTGTTGAGCTGCTCCATTTACGATTGGCAGCCTTTTTCATCTTTTTAAGTGAACTTTATTTTCCATAACGTGAAGATTTTCTAGCGTTTCCGATTCATAAACTCGGTGAATGAGAGTATCATAATTCAAACATATTTACAAGCAGTTGCAAATCTGGAAAGCAGCAAAAAAGATTGGTAGAGGAATAAACCGACTTATCAGCAGCCCTAAGAATTTGTTATGTTATACTTGAACATAAATAAATTGCTAGTTAAAAACCAGAGGAAACAAACTTACAGTTAAATGTACGATTGCATAAAACAAGTCATTGTATCGGCAACGTTTAACAATCCGAGCCAAAGGCGAAGGCTGATAATTAAGTCAAGGCTAAATGAGTTTTATGCACGAGCTTTACAGTCGGCTTTTTAACTTTAATTGCGAGGAAGTGAAACAATGATATTTTATGCAATGTCTTGGTACATATGTAATTAAAATGAAACGGATATTTAAACAATGTTATAATCTGGTTCTTTAATAAGTATCCTGATCTGTGGGTATTATTAAATACCCAGGCAAACTTCCGACATGAAATATATTACGAAAAAACTGCACCACTTAAAATAATTAAATAAATATATTTATGCACTTGCGCTTAAAAAGCAGGTTTTGATGCACTAGAGCATAAAAAGCCATTTTAGTCCGCTTAAACCAGGCATAAAAAAATACTACGAGCATGAGACGAAGTGATCTAGATCCTTTTGTAGAGATTTAAAAAATCGGTTGCTTGAGAAAAGTTTTTATACTATTATTTTTTAAAGAAAGTTTGTGTCGCGTACAGAAATGCGTTGCATATTTTAAGAAAATGACATTTGCTAAATCAATTTCTGTATTACATTTTTTAAGACATGTTTTTATTTAATGCAATTTATAGACTAATAAAAATAATATTGATGTTATCTTATTTCAATATTTTTACAAAATTTTACTGGTTGAATGTAACGAACTAAATTTATTTTATGTAAAGAACTATTTGTACCTACTACCAACAAATAACTATCTGAATTTAATTGCATTAAATGACTTTTTTTCTATTCATTTACTTGACCGACACTTTGTTATAATAAACCCAAAGGATAGTATATCCTCATAGGATAGTAGTACGATAGTACGAGTAGTACTCGTAAGTAGAGTCAACAAACGAGCAAATACGTTTCACGTTATATTATAACATTAACTCATAGCTTGTGTCTGAATAAAAATATTCAAATTCTTGGATAAATAAGTTACGGGTAGCATTGGCTTTAAATCAAATACAAAATAAAAACTATGTACAACTTGAGTAGGTCGGTCCAAATTTGCATGCGCTGCGTTCGAATACAGTAAAATTCTGGGCAACTCGAAAAGATGGTATCGCATACCAGGAACGTCGGACTGTGAGACATTTTTTGGTCTCGGCATATACTCGTACTCGTATTTTCCGTGATATATAGAAATGTTTTGTGCATGCTGTATTTTTTACGTGACTTTTTAATGCCTGTTTGTCACCGGACGTTCAAAAAAACTGAAGGTTCGCTATTGGACGCCCGGCTTGTTTATTTTTGGATCTCATTACTTCAAAGAGAAATTTCCAAGTATTAACTCGAGAACTTTTTCGAAATTCATTTGCAAATTCTCGTTACAAAATCGTTAGGTGGACGTTAGGTAAGGTTATCTGTAGGTTCTTAATTTTTATATCAAAATTACTGAGAAAAATTCTACACGTGTACTAAAGTTCACTGGAGTCCTCTTTCAATATTGGTTTAGGAATTTTCGGTGCTGCATTTTTTTTAATGTTACTGTGGCGGATCAAGCTGGAGGTCCACCTGTTAAGCGGACTTATCTCTGCCTATATCAGATGCATTTCGTCACAAGTCACCAATTGCACTACGCCATTCACCTTGATACATATAGTTGTTAAGTCTCATGTGCCCATAATTTCACTGGCTCTCAAGGACCGCTGCTGGATCACACCGTTAGGTGCTTGGTGACAGATTTTCCACTTAAGGGTGGTTGCTAGCCAGGCGAGCATTAATCCCGCGGCGGGATTCAAATCATGGACCTGCTGCGTGGCAGTCCATAGCCAATGGCAATGAGCCATCACTACTTCAAATTAATCATGAATTCATATCTAAATCGTAAGGTTAAGACGCTTATTGAAAGTAGAATGGTCGGCGCAGAACAGAAGGTATAGGCGCAACACTGGGACTCTCAAGCGTGCCTCCCACCGGTCTCAATTGTTTAATCGCCAAAGTTCCTCGATACAAGCCCGTCCACGCGGAAAGTTCAGCTATCAGCCGATAGGGCTTGCTCGTTCCGCTGAGCAAGATTGTGCACTAGGTAAGGAGGAATTTTTGCTTTTAACTGAATTTGGCCAACTATAACAATATTTCATACAAAAGAAAACAAGCATACTTTGCAAAGGGTACATATTTTACGTCGAAAATTAAAATACTTTCGCGTTAAATATCAATGTTCAAAACATCAAAAACAAATATCGAACGGTGATAAAACCACAACAAATTAGAATAACGAAAGATCATATTCTCGAATGGTTACAGGTATAATAATTTCAGATACAACGATATTTAAGTCTTCGATTATTGAACATTAGACATTTTATTATTAACTAGCTTTCAGTGCGCGGCTCCGCCCGCGCAATGAAAGCTAGTTTTCATTTTTTTTTTCATTCAAATCGGTCCATTAGTTTTGGCGTGAAAGCGTAACAGACAGACAGACAGAGTTACTTTCGCATTTATAATATTAGTACTGATAGTACTGATACTGATTATCGACTTTAAAATATGTACCCTTTGAGAAACATAAATATAGTACGCAACTTATAAAAGCTCCTATTTCATACCACCTTGAACACTTTTCGAATTCGAGGTTATATATGTATATCACTATAAGTTTGTCAACGAACAACTTACATTACATTATGGTTCAGTATTCAGCAGGGCGATTTTGTTTTCTTTCTTTACATCTTTATATTGTATTGGAACAAGCACAAGGCTTACCTGATGTTAAACGGTAAACATCTGCATTTTGACGAACTGACTGCGCCCATCACCCTGAGACATACAGTTGTAAAGTCTCATATGCCTGTAATTTCACCGGCACCAATACTTACGAAGCGCTTCGCTTCCACTTTTCTCGTGCGTACTGCAAAAGTAAAAACAGTAAAACTACTTACCATGGTCTGTTTTTTCCCGATGAATACAACATGGTTGTCTTCAAATCGAGAGTAAATAGATTTCTTCTAGGTAAGCGTGCTCCATCTTAGACTACTTCAATGCTTAACATCAGGCAAGGTGTAGTCAAACGCGAAACTATCATAAATAAAATAAAAAAAACTCTTCAAACCGGAACAAAGTATGTGAACATTACTTGGCGGTAAGAAGAGTTCCACTGCTACTAAAAATGTACTTTGACAAATGTCAATTGTAACCCAATAAATAAATGTCAAAAATAATTTCGGTTCAGTCACCCATAATACTCGTACAATACTGTCGACTTGCAGTTGCAAAATGATTATTAGGCCTCATACGGCAATATAAAATGTATACAAGGAAACTATACTTGAACCCGTCACTTCGTTTTTTTTTATGTTATTGTGACGGAACAAGCGTGGGGCCCACCTGATGTTAAGCGGACTAACCTCTGCCTATAACAGATGCATTTCGTCACAAGTCACGAATTGTCTCAAACCAAGGTGGGGTTCGGTTATAATTGATACGCTAATCTTTGACCACTATCACATCTGACAGTAAGATTTTGTTTAGGCTAACCTAGAATTACTGGCTCTCAAGGATAGCTTATGGAACACACCGTTAGGTGCTTGGCGACAGATTTTATTATTTTGCCTTAATTTTTGGGCTATATTCATGTCCAATGCACGAGCATGGAGGTCAATGTTACCTTTGCAGTAAGGCACAGTTGCTAACTAGCGTTACCAGAATGACGCTGTCAACCAGAAATTATAGTTACTGCGCATTTAGATAAAAAGTATTCTATGTCCTTCCCTGGGTCAAATGATTTCCATACCATTATTTATTATTATTACCAACGGGATATTTACCGTATTTTTGGTTAGTTTTGAGCTCTCGATATTTCGGCACTGATGCAAGCGCCATGATCACGAGTAAACTGAAGTCTATGCGAGTGGATGATAGGCATTAAGAGCAGACGATCCGGTCTAACCTCTTTCTAGTACGTTTTTTTTAAATTCATATTTCCATACCAAATTTCATCCAAATAGGTCCAGTAGTTTTAAGTTTATTCGTTACATACAAAAATACAAATATATCCTGTTTATAATATTAAGTAGACAACGACACATAATCGCCATACTGGTCTACATTATACAAGTGCACGATCACTCTAACTTAATGTGCATCGTGGTACCAGCACACTTCCACCGTATGCAATTACACGAACGCATTACAGAGTTCTGCTGTAGATAAAGATAAGTGGATGCATGCTATGTCGGTATTTAATGGCGCCGAGCTGATGGCTCAAATCAAAAGGACAATGGCTTCAAGTCGAGAGCAAACTTCGAGTGCTAGAATATATCAATATATATATATACTTGTACATATTGTTAGACGTTTCGTGTTGTTTGGATTTCTACAGAAAATATGAACGACGATTTCAGTAAGTTTAGCTTTTGAACGAAGACTTATTTGCAGAAAAACATTTTCGTTACAATAACATAAATGTACAGTAATTAACAAATAATTACTAATTCTCTGGCGCTTACCTCGGCCAGAGAATTAGTATTGCCATACAAAGGAGTAATGCTGCCCAGCCTTTGGGTACTCTACCCGTGGACAGTGACTACTTACATTATTTATTTTTGTGTTTTTTTTATTTTTATATAATGTGAATGGAATTATGTATAAGAAAATAACGAAATACGTGTAACTATGAAATTTATTATATCTATAATGTTAACAGCCAGATCAACTATAAAATTGGTAATGATCAAAACTGTCAAAAATTACTTTATTTGAGCTTTTGGACTGTTTCCAACGAATTTACTCGTATGATGTTGACTGTCTATTTTTCACCAAAACTATTAGTAATAAATTCAGAAAACATTAACAGATGACTTTCACATCAACAACCGGGTGACGTGTACCGTCATAATTCCCACGTTTGGCAGGCATCGGAGAATTCAGTGAATTATGGCAGTTCTTCAGAAGGTGCTGCCCTTATGGTAATTTCGTCGCCTCTTAAGACTTTTACGTGAAGATATAGGTTTTGCTAATCCCACTATAAAGAAAGACAAAAATTGAGACAGTGGAGGAATTTGTGATCCGGTTGGCCAGGAAAATGTTCAACCAAGCCGACAACGGGCCACATGCACATCACCAGGGTCTAGCACCTCTACACGCCCGGCCACCGGACCTGACGAGAGAATGGCGTCCACTACCAAGAGAGCTAATCAAGATGGACCCAGTGGAGTCCAACTCAGAAAAAGCGTCAAGTAGTAGCGACGAGACACAATGAAAAAGCATAAGAGTGCACCGACCCCAAGGGGTTGAATACATGACGATATAGGTTGTTGCGATTATAGCCGGCATCTCAGTAGGGGCAAAGCACACATGACTTTACTTCGTTAAATTGGGAAGGTGAAATTCAGACGATTCGCTACTTGTGCTGATGTATTTTAAAACTCCGTAAAGAATCCCGTCGTCGAGCTTCGGCACAATCAACTTACGTACGTAAACAATGGAGATATCTAAAGTCTAAACAAGGCATCGTAGCCCATACTCAACGCCGCTCTACCACTTCACCAAGTCTTTATTACCCTTAGTGCAGCGGATTAGCATCCTAATAACCTAATCCCTAAGGATTGCCTGAAGTACAGACAAGTAACTCGAGTAAGAGAATACTGCTCGGTGTAGCTTCAGTCGCATGCTTCCGCAGCTGACAGCTGTCACCGCGAACAAAGGCGCCAAGTTGACAAGTGTCAGTGACACGTTGCAACTTACAACTAGAAGCTGCTATTAGCCGACAAAACTTAACGAGCTATGACACCAATGACACTCAAAATGTTATTGAAGTGGAGAGAATTGTAAAACGATTCGACCAATAAAAACACTGCGGAGTTTACTCGACGCTACAATCATTCGTATCTCGAGCCGTTGGATTCAAATCGACGTGTAAAAGTGCCAATTGTGGCCCGTTTTCGTAACGAATCCAATTTCGCTTGATTGCTCTTTGAAATTGATGAATCGTAAAGTGCGAAAACAATTTCGCGAGATATCGAATTAGGGAGTCCAAATGTTTATTCTATTCGTTTCATAACACGCGTTGAAGGGTGAACTATATTGCTGAAACGACAATCTGTGTGGTGCAATGATCGGAGAGAGGGCAATTATGGAGATGGCCGTATAGGGTGGCGTGAGTTTTACGCACACATTAGGTTACTATCGTCAACTAAGCGTTTTATCACAATCTCACTTCATACCTATAGGTAGGTACGGCTCTAAAAAAGGTATGATGAACAAAAAAAATCCATAAATATGTTTTTATAACTTGCAGTTTTAATTTCAATAAAACGATAATTAATAATTTACAATCGGGTTTTTAACTTTTTAAATAAATTTTTACTTGTTTTTAAATGCTGTTGGCAAACTGCACTGCGTTCATCACCCAGAGACATAAAGTTGTTAAGTCTCATGTGCCTGTAATATTACCGGCACCCACACCCTTGAAACCGGAATACAGTAATGCGATCATTACTGCTTGGCGGTAGAAATAGATACGGTGGCAGTATTTCCCGGAACGAACTCGCACAAAGAGTTCTACTGCTTTTATAATCACCATGTGAACACTTTGAGGTACTTGAAACAGATTTTCTACTCGAGGATGGTCGCTAACGAGGCGAACGTCTTTATGTATCATGCATTTATCATCTTTATTTATTATATTTATTTATCGTTATCGTATGGTGGTATGGCATTTTGCGAATGCTCTCCTGGCTAGCTACCACCCTCAAGTAGAAAATCTTTCGCCAAGCACCTAACGGTGTGTTCCAGCAGCTGTCCTTGAGAGCCAGTTATTCTAGGTTACCTTGAAATCTGAATAACATCTTCCACCACATCATCACTTACCATCAGGTGAGATAGTGGTCAAAGGATAACCAAATGCATAAAAAATGTGCTATCACTAATGCTACCGATCACGATACAATCCTTGGGTCCCGTCAGAAATACACTTTTAAGGACATATACCCGCCAGCCAGAGCGTGAACTTTTATATAAACTCAACTTGTTATTAAAAAAAACTCGCATGTAAATATAGTGTATTATTAGACCTATCGTTTCTGGCTTAAATCCTTTTTCTTTTGGACTAATAATTAAAAATTTTAGTATATAGCGTTTAGTATATAGCACTCGTTTTTAGGAGTTTGAGCCAGTTATTCGTAGCTCCAGAATTATTTAAAAAGTATAGTGTTTAGATGTGAAATTGTCTGTGGTAGGACTATTTCCCCACACTATGAAGTAATGGATTTTTCCCCTCACTAATGTTATGTCAAGTGTCATTCTCTTCCCTTCCTATTGCTGACTGTGTGAACATGTAATTTAATGTTATAATTTTAATAAACCGAAGTTCATAAGAAGACTTGCATTTATCTCTGAAATCTCCATCTCAAAGTTACCAGCTCCGATAGCGCAATGCAAAGCGCCAACATGGTCCTTCGAGCCGGATACATGACGAGATGGGGACGGATTTTCAAGATTAGCCTAGCAGCAAGTGCATCGATGCAATGCATCGCCATGCAATGGCGTCAAGTAAACTAATGTACTAAATCTTCAACATTTAACTTCGGATGTCAGCGAGTACATAATGGGTCAAGAAGCAGAATTCGGTATCCTTTTAGTGTGAGTTAAAACAGTGGTTAGGTAGGTACTCATGTAAGTAAGTTAAATCAAGATAATCGACATGTTAAAATGCCAATAATTTTCAAGTTTTGTTAAAGTTTTTACTAATTATAATGTAAGTACTTACATAACATGTTATATTATAATGCCAGTACCTACCCATGTATTTAACAGTAACAGAATTCAAGTGATTGTGTCAATGTAATTATGCCAGTATGCATCTTATCATCAAGTAGGTATCTAAATGTATTAAGTAACAAAGATTGAAATTCATGTCAGTTTTAGTACAAAATATGTTTTAGAGTAGTACATCTGACATATGTTTGCATGTAATTCAGTGAATTAGATCTAATGTGCATGAAACTTTCAAGATACATACTGGTTATAATAAATTAGTAGATTCTCTATTATGCAATCAAGATGCTGAATTATGTTTGTACTAGGTAATATACATACTAGTTGTATCGAGTTAACAGTGTTCTCCCCATGACCTAGACATGCAAATGTTAGGTAATTTCGACCAATGTCTATTGAAATATACACACTAGTTGTATTGAGTTAACAGATGCCCTCTTTATGACTTAGACATTCAAATGTTTGGTAATTTTAACCGATGTCTATAGAATTATACATACTAGTTTTGTTGAGTTAACAGATGTCCTCTTTATGACTTAGACATTCAAATGTTTGGTAATTTTAACCTATGTCTATGGAATTATACATACTAGTTTTGTTGAGTTAACAGTTGTTCTCTATATGATTGAGACTTTCAAATTCTTGATTTATCTCATGTAAATTGTACCACTTATGAGTGTTATGTAATTAAGTAGGTAGTTTCCTGCAGGACCTAAGTATAGGTATATATACATAATTATTGTATCAATTTCAGGTGATTTCTTGTTTCCCAAGTATTCAAAATGTCTGATGCCAAAGAGGAAAAAGAATTAATTAAGCGACGTGCAAGTTATAAAGGTAGACTTACAGCATTTTCAAATTTCCTCAATGACCTTCATGAACTAGATGGGTCATTGACCCCACTTCAGGTAAGTGAGCTGCAGTTGCGGTTAGGTAAAATTGAAAGTTTATATCAACAATATGATGAAGTTCAATTGAAATTGGAGTGTATTGTCAGTGATGTGGATCTGCAAATCGCTGAACGCAATGAATTTGAATCAACATATTTTAAAATATTTGCTAGTGGTCAAGAGTTGTTGTCACAACACAGCAACTCAAAGAATGCTACTGTTTGTAGTGAAAATGCTTCTCGAACTCATCAATTTGTTAAGTTACCTACAATTTCACTGCCAAAATACAATGGGTCATATGAAAAGTGGCTTGAGTTTCATGATACCTATGTCAGCCTTATACATTCAAACGAGGAAATTGATGATATTAATAAGTTTCATTACTTGCGGGCCTCTCTTGAAGGCACAGCTTTGGTGGTTATCCAATCAATAGAATTTTCTGCGAAGAATTATTTAGTCGCATGGCGGTTATTATGTGAGCGTTTTGATAATAAACGAATGTTAATACAAAACCATGTCACCTCATTGTTCAATATTGATACAATCAAAATGGAAACATCAGCTAGTATTAAGCGCTTGATAGATCAATTTAACAAAAATGTACGAGCTTTAGAATCTCTTGGTGAACCCACTTTTAATTGGGACACGCTTTTGATTCACATTGTCACTCTGAAACTTGATCAGAAGACATTTCGTGAATGGGAAGAGTGTAAGGGTAAGTTAGATAAAAATGAGAAAATAAAATTAAGTTATTTTCTTCAATTCTTGAGAAACAGAGCTGACTTGCTTGAAACTTTGGAAATGTCTCGGTGTGGTAAGAGCAACCAGAATGTAACCTCAAACTTTAAGGTAAAAACAATGGTTTCAGTAGCTAATACTTCATCGGATTCAGAAGTAGGTAATCTGCAATCAGTCAGGTCATGCCCTAAGTGTAATGGTTCACACCCACTGTATAATTGTTCACAATTTCGTGGGCTAAGTGTTAAGGAGAGATATAACTTGCTTGGTCATTTTAAAGTATGTTTCAATTGTCTTTGTCCTGGTCATTATGCCAACCGTTGCAAAAGGTCTGGTTGTAAAATTTGTAAGCGTAAGCACAACACTTTAATTCATGCTTCAAACTTTCAAAATTCTGCAAATAATGTAGCATGTACTGAAACTAAGCATGTACCTGCTGCTCTTTCTGAGGTACAGGAATCCACAGATGTGACATTGACTTCATGCATGAATGCCCCTTTGGAACCAGAACAGGATGTACTTCTCTCTACTGCTTTAGTTAAGGTACTGGATAGGCACGGAAATGAGCACACTGTTCGTACTTTACTTGATTGTGCTAGCACATCCTGCATAATGTCAGAAAAGCTATGTCAGATTTTAGATTTACCTTTTATAGATGTTGATAAACCAATATATGGTATTAATAAAACAAAGACCAGGACATCAAAGATCTGTCGCATAAAGATGATATCATTGAATGAAAATTATAGGCGTGAGTTATTATGCTATGTTTTACCTGCAATAACAGATGAGATTCCTTGCAGGAGAGTAAATGTAGGTAACCTTGACATACCTTCCGACTTGAAGTTAGCAGATCCTTATTTTTATAAGCCATCTGACGTGGACTTGGTGATAGGTAGCAATGTATTCTGGGATCTTTTAGGATCACAAAAGGTTACACTTGGAGACAGGAAACCCATACTATGGGAAACTCGTTTGGGTTGGTTAGTTTCTGGCCCCATTAACAATGAAAATGTACTGTCTCCGCTGATATGCAATTTTACTCAATGTAACTTAGTCCAAAGTGACCTTGAATTTGACAACAGTCAAAATATGTTGGCCCGGTTTTGGGAAGTTGAGGAAATTAATCCTAAGTCATCTTACTCTAAAGATGAAAAACTATGTGAACAACATTTTATTGATAATACCACTCGATTAGAAGATGGACGTTTTTGTGTAAGAATACCTCTCAAGCAAGCACCTGAATTGTTAGGTGACTCATTAACTCGAGCAAAGCGTTGCTTCACCTCTTTAGAACGGAGGTTTAATCGAGAACCTGAATTTCATAAAATGTATGTTAATTTCATGTCAGAATACATTTCACTGGGTCATATGTCTGAGTGTCCAATAAAGTCAACTCTGTCACCATATTTCATACCTCATCATGGAGTCATTCGTGAACAGAGCACAACGACAAAATTAAGAACTGTCTTTAACGCTAGTAGCCCAAGTTCTTCAGGAGTTTCGTTTAATGATTTACAATTGGTAGGCCCAGTAGTTCAAGATGACCTTTTATCGATACTACTAAGGTTTAGGTTACATAAGTATGTTCTTGCCGCAGATGTGGAAAAAATGTATCGACAAGTCATTGTACACCCCGCAGATAGGCACCTTCAACAGATCATTTGGCGTGAGCACCCTTCACAACCCATTAAGTGCTACCAACTGAATACTGTAACCTATGGCACGGCCAGTGCTCCGTTTCTAGCGACCAGATGTGTTAAGCAATTAGGCATTGAGTGCAATGACAGAAAGATATCTGAAATTATTCTACATGACATGTATGTAGATGATCTTCTTACCGGCGATAGTCGTATCTCGGATGCTTTAAGCATTAAAGAAAAGGTTACAAGCGTGTTGGCTTCGGCTGGCATGCCATTACGAAAATGGAAATCAAATTGTTCAGAGTTAGTTTCATCTGATATATTAAAAAATCCTAAGAATTTGTCTGTTGACTTGAATATTGGTAATGAACAAAATAAAACTTTAGGACTAGGCTGGTTAACATCTTCTGATGAGCTCTACTTCTCCATCGATTGTTCGTCTGCCACAGAAAGTACCAAACGTGGAATACTTTCCATGATAGGCAGGATTTTTGACCCAATGGGTTTATTGGCTCCGTGTGTTATATTAATCAAAATTCTGATGCAAAAGTTGTGGCTGTTCAAGTTGTTCTGGGATGATCAGCTACCACCAGACATAGCCAGAACATGGAGTGAAATATTAGTATGCCTTCCCAAGTTAAATAATTTGCGTATTCCTAGGCTCATTCTTTGTGATTCATATAACATTCTGGATTTTCACATATTTTCGGATTCTTCTTTAAGCGCATATGGAGCGTGTTTGTACGTTCGTAGCACTAACTCAAGTGGTGAAATTTCGGTGCGTTTATTCATGGCCAAAAGTAGGGTTGCCCCCATAAAACCCATGACAATTCCGAGGCTTGAATTATGTGGAGCTTTGGTAGGCGTACGTTTATATCAAAAGGTTATAAGCTCTATTCGTGCTATGGTGAGAGAAACCACTTTCTGGACTGACTCAACTATTGTTCTTGGATGGTTAAAAAATGCTACCAAATAAACTTCAGCCATTTGTGAGAAACCGTGTTGGAGAGATTTTGGAACAGACAAGCAACTGCAAATTTAGGCACGTACCCACGAATCTCAATCCAGCCGATTTAATATCACGAGGTGTTAGTAGCACTGACATTCATTCTCTTGATTTGTGGTGGTCAGGTCCTCCTTTTCTCAGCCTCGACAAATCACAATGGCCATCTTATCCAGATAAGCCAGAAGTAGACACGTTACCTGAATTACTTAACGAAGTTTCATTACTCATTTCAACAATTGTTACTAGTAATTTAATTGATTTCGACCGGTTTTCGAATTATTTGAGACTACAACGTGCAGTAGCTTACATGTTTAAGTTTGTAAGTCTTTGCAAAAGGCAAAAGGTTAACAAAGATTTTATTACAACTGATGAATTGCAAAATGCTTTAATTTTGATAATTAGACTTTCTCAACAGAGTTCATTTCCTGAATATGATATTTTACTCAATGATAAACATATTCCAAGAAAAAGTTGTCTATCTAAACTGAACGTTTTCTTAGATGAACATAAATTGATCCGTATTGGCGGACGTTTAGGCAATTCATCATTCGATTATGATAAAAAGTTTCCCATTCTAATACAGTCCACTCATAAATTTGCGAAGCTATTGTTTAAGTATGAGCATATTCGGCTTATGCATGCCGGCCCACAATTACTATTGGCCACCATTAGGGAAAGTTATTGGCCAATAGGAGGTCGTAACCTGGCAAATGTTACCTACCATCAATGTGTCCGTTGTACACGCTTGAAGGGAAAAACTCTACAACCTCTAATGGGAAATTTACCTCAGGCACGCGTGATGCCTGGCGGATATCCGTTTGAATGTGTAGGTGTTGACTATGCAGGTCCTATTTTATGTGCCAGTCGTCAAGGACGTGGCTGTAGGATGACCAAAGTGTATATTGCTATTTTTATTTGCTTTAGTACTAAGTGTATTCACACGGAACTTGTAGGTGACTTAACAAGTAACAATTTCATGTCAGCGTTGCGTAGATTTATATCTCGCAGAGGTAAACCTCGCGATTTATACTCCGATAATGGCACAGCCTTTGTTGGTGCTTCCAACGAACTTGGTAAATTTATAAAGAACAATTGCAGCTCTCTTTCTGATAGTGCGGCCAATGACGGCATTAACTTTCATTTTATACCACCTCATTCACCGCATTTTGGATCTCTTTGGGAAGCAGGAGTCAAGTCAATTAAGTTTCATTTAAATAGGGTATTGGCTAATTGTCATTTAAGTTATGAAGAGCTTAACACTGTTTTGACTCAGATTGAGGGGATACTGAATTCGCGCCCACTCTCTTCACTTTCTTCGGACCCTAACGACTTCCTGCCCCTTACACCCGGACATTTTTTAATTGGACGACCACTAGTCTCTCTACCATCACCAAACCTCCAGAACTCTTCTACCAGTCATTTGAACCGTTACCAAAGGATAGAACAACTAAGACAACATTTCTGGAGGAGATGGAGTAAAGAATATATTGGAGAGTTGCAACAACGTGTGAAATGGCGATCTAATCATGATTCTTTGAAGATTGACCTTAGTTGTTGTAAAAGAAGATAATTTACCACCACTTAAATGGAGACTGGGTCGTATCGTTGCCGTTTATCCGGGTACTGATGGGATCTCCCGAGTTGCCGATGTCAAGACATCTACTGGAATCATCCGAAGATCTTTCAGCAAGATTTGTCCATTGTTAGAATCTTTGGGTTGAAAGCTTAGCTTCCAACGCCTGGGGGCATGTTTAGATGTGAAATTGTCTGTGGTAGGACTATTTCCCCACACTATGAAGTAATGGATTTTTCCCCTCACTAATGTTATGTCAAGTGTCATTCTCTTCCCTTCCTATTGCTGACTGTGTGAACATGTAATTTAATGTTATAATTTTAATAAACCGAAGTTCATAAGAAGACTTGCATTTATCTCTGAAATCTCCATCTCAAAGTTACCAGCTCCGATAGCGCAATGCAAAGCGCCAACATATAGTACACATGTATAAATAACTTCCCATTATAGAAAGTTCATTATATTCCCCATGTTTGTGGTGCAATAGAAATATTAAAAACATGCTTATTTTTCTTGAAAGAGATGCTTAAAGTTGGGTCTTTCTTTTATCTAAAATTACGAGTTTTTGAGCTAGTGTAATTTCAAAACTGTATAATTTAATAAAAATCTGATGCACCACAAACCTAGATATTAGGGTAGTGATTACGTAGGTAAAAAATCATTGAATTTTATTCGCTATTATTAAAATGAGATTGGAGCTGCGTTTTGTATGGGGGCGTTCGTCTAAAATATACCCTTAAAACACGTCCTTCAGCCCTCTCTTTCAACAATGTTATTTAGGGTCCGTTTTAGAATGTCCTAAAAAAGCTTCGGGTTGCTATGCAACACATAAAATAATTGAATGATAAAAATGACAGTTAAGATGCAGCGCGTTTCAGGCTTTAACCGATGGATAGGCTAAATCGATGACTGTGAAACGCAAAGATACTGTTTTGTTTAATAAATATGTTCTGGGTAGTATAACCGGAACTTACTCGAACATTCTGAAACAGGCCCTTAGTCTAGAGACGTTAAAGCAGTGACCTGCTGTTAGGTTTACACTGGCAGTACTAACATAGGAACGTTAGCTCGGCACACAAGCTACATCCGAACGGTGTCAATCGTAAGCTTCCGATTGCCCGTTATCGACCGTGCGCCGGCTTATTGACACATTCGTTCCTGCAACGATTCAAAAAAGCGTACTCGCACACCTTTTGGTTTGTTTGGTTAGAAATACAAAAAGGGGTTATACTCAGTGTGCCAGGTCAAGTTGCTATGGTGGATTTATAAAAGAGCTCATTTTGTACATTTCCAAAGTTTTTAATTTACACTATACTTTTTATATACAACTAAAAATGACTTTAATTCACATTTTTGTTCAGGATTCCGTGGCCAAAATGACTAATTGAAGCAAATGTGACTACGCGGTTTGCCTATATATAAATGACTCCCTAGATCGTATATTAGATAAACAGAAATTTTAATATTTTGTGTAAAATTTAGACCCGAAAACTAATATTTATATAAAAAAAATATTGAATCTTTAATGATGAATGAATGGGGGTTGCAATACATGACATGGTAGCCTAAAAAAAATATTTTGCACCCCAGCATGAGGGGTGTCATCATCTAGTGTATAAATGTATTATTCAAGTGTTTTTAAAGCTGCCGGAACAGTGATATAAAGCAGTGATGGCTCAGTGGCGTGGGCTATGTACTGCCTCGCAGCAGGTCCATGGTTCTAATCCCGCCGCGGCTTGAGCTTCACCGCATGGTGGAAGGACATTTTACGAATGCCCGCCTTGCTAGTGACCACCCTCAAGTAGAAAATTTGTCCCCAAGCATTACACGGTGTGTTCCGGAAGCTGTCCTTGAGAGCCAGTGATTCTAGGTTAAGCCTGTTAAAACCTTCGACCACATCATCACCATCAGGTGAGATTGTGGTCAAAGGCTTACCTATAAGCAATAAAAAAAGAACAGACTGTAAGGTGCTTGACTATAGCCAGGAGAGTATTAGCAAAATACCCTACCACCATTAGTAGCGGTAAAGCTGCTAATAGGTGCGTTTAAGCCCCTGCGTTAGGATTGAACTTTGCGCAGAAGTCTTAATTCACAGCGATTACTACCAGATCATCACATCACATCAACAGCCGGGAGACATCCACCGTTACCATAACTCCCAAGCTTGACAGGCGTCTTTGGGATCGGAGTTGCACAGAAGGTGCAGCTACCCAGCTTCCGGTATTAGCCACCTCTTCCGACATCCATGACAAAGAGTTAGGTTGCGCCTTTTGTAAAACTGCAGTCTTACACTGCGATCCCCAAACGCCTGCAACGTAGGGTTTATGGGATAACCCCCATTAATGGGAGAGGCTCTGATTCAGCAGTAGATCATCTGGCTGATACAGTATAGTAAACAATACCAAACGGGCAACCTTGTTTCAAAATCAAAGATCTATTAAGTTCACCTTCTCTAAGCAAACCGACGTTTTAACTAATAAGAAATACACTTGCATACCTAAACTAGATATGTTTTTGCCTCGACCCAGTTGAGGGTTGCATTGCAGTCTCGTTTGCATGTAACCCAGTAACGTCAGCAAACAGAATGTATCCGGATGGCGTCAAAGCAAGCTTCCGAACACTTCCGTATACATTGCCGCGTTCGATTGCCTTATTTGCATTTACACGCTAAGTCAGCCAGTAACAGATTTGTTAGAATTATTGCCGTAGACTTAGAACGAATAAATAATTGAGTAACTACCAAATGCCGGTCGGCCTTCACTCGTGTAGTTTTTTCCATTGCAATATTCTGTAAGTGATCACAGCTTTAAAACTACATAACTAATAAGCGTTTCAGGTATTTGTTGGTTATATAGAACATATAGTTCATAATATACCAACAAAAGACCCCGTAACGAAAATGGTCCAATATTTACGACTTTGACAGCCACTATTGATTATTATTTAAAAAAAAATTAACATAAAAAAAAACGACTTCAAACATGAAATACGCATTGTTATAGGATTTAACTCAAATACTATCTCACTCAAATTTAAATAGGACCACATGACAAGCGCCAGTTTTCTTTTCTTTCTTAATGTAAAAAAATACATCAAAATTGGTACAGTCTGTAAAGAGTTATAAGACTTATAAGGTAAATCACACAAAAAAAAGCAAAATGAGAAACTCCTCCATTTTTTCCAAATCAATTAATTTTTTTAAGAAATACATTTGTACTCTCAAAGATTTCTCTTGAGAGACACCATACTACAAGGGTACAAAAAATGTTTTTTTTCGGCTAACGTCTCTTGCCTCCAATGAAAATTATTTAATTGAATTTCTAGCCCAAGCCTTTGGTTCAAATATAATATCTAATTTTCAAGTTAGTAAATCATTTTGCTACCTGACGTACGGACGAACAGATAGGCACCCAGCGGAATGTCTTTAATATGGCTCAGTTTAGCCCTTTTGGGTACGGAACCCTAAAAACTCGTGCAACAATCTTTATACTGAGGAAAGTTAACACTGCGCGAACTAGTTTCAGTGGGGTAATTAAAACCAGCAGAGTCAGGCGATCTTTTTTAAAGTTATGATTAGTTCCTGGAGCAAATCTGAAAAAAACTAGAACGTGCACCGAAAATTCATAACGAAACTGAAATGAAACTGGAAAATCTGCGCCTTTTAAACTGTACGAAAGCAACCCCTCGTCGTTTATTAAAAGTCCAGAAAAATAAACATTTGAAAATTCGTACAGACCTTTTCAGTAAATGAAACGGAATAACAAACGTGAATAAGTCAGATCAGATAGCTCCGACTATAGTTTCAACTACATCCTGTGATTTATATTGATTAGTGCTCAGCGAGACGACAGCGCAGGCGTCCCAAGCTCTCTTAGAAAAAATGTTTAAACAAAAAGTGGAAACACCCAAAAGTGTGAAATAACTTGTTGAAGTCGCTACCATGATAGTTCAAAAGTACCTATTATCAGAATATTGTGCGCATGGTACCGACCTCGACAAGTTATTTCACACTTTTGGGTGTTAAAGTCGGTTCCATTTTGTGTTTAAAAAATTGTTTTCCCTCTTTTTAGTGACCTTTGCTACCTACGGGATCGATTGTCATTAATTGTCAACGAATATATCATCAAAATATGTAAATATTTTTCAGGTATCGGAGTATTTTGTGTCTGAAAAAAAAATCTGGGTTAGCCTGAACAACATCTTCGACCACATCATCAGGTGAGATTGTGGTCAAAGGCTAACCTATCAGGCATAAAAAAAGTGTAACTCAAAAACGGCTAGACCGATTTTGATAAAATTTAAATGAGACCAAACAACAAGCATCAGCTTTCAAACAATAAAATAATTTTCAACAAATTTTCTCTACTGTATGCGCAGTATACAAAAGTAATCTCTCATGTTTAAAGCTTTGTAAATAATTCTTATTGTAGAACTGTCATGAAGTCCTTCCGTGACGTCACAACCGGTCTCAACGGATGACCAGCACTGGTTAGCATAACTAGCATATGCTGAGTTGGGACCGATTCCTGGGATGTGCACATTATAATTTTTTTTGGTTTCATTACTTTAGTATTTCATATCAAACATATTGTGTTCATGTCATAAAAAAATGTATTTTCTTTCTTTTTAAAAGAGGCCTGGCCACGTCTGTACACTATGTCTTAGTGTGGATGTAAATGCTAATTACACAGGCACACACACACACACACACAGTAAAACATGATCAATAGGCAGTAGTTGTCACTACTCAAAAAATATGGAGAAACGCGCCTTCGTGGGTTGAAAGGCTATTAATCTGCCCATAAAGAACCTCTTTAGGTGAGTAAATGACATAATACACAAATACATACATGTTTTACTTAATACTTAATACATACGGGTATGTAATAAAAAAAATGAAATATATTTGAATATAGGTATATTACATAGCCTATGTTCATCGGGAATAAATGTATGGTTCTAATGGTGAAAGAATTTTTGGAATCGGTCAAGTAGTTTTTAAGAACATTCGATACATACAAAATTACAAATCTATCCTGTTTATAATATTAGTGTAGATTACAATAAAAAAACTAAATATGAGAAAAATAACATCTCAAAGTGTTTGTTAGGACTAGCAGAAGTCAACCCTAAGAGGTTGTTAGCATTTTACTAATAACCCTACATATAGTTTTACCAATCTTAAATATTATTGTAATAAGAAAATAAAATTTTGTACTTTGGGAATTCCATATGGCGAATCTAAATTCCACCTAAAAAGCCACCTCGATGAATAGAACTGCTGGTTGCTGCACCAAAACTACAAAAGCAAAACATCACAAACCCCTCCATTCTTCAAAATTCAGCTCGAGGAAACAATAGTGTTTTGCTAAAATATTAATTTAATGTTTCTTTAAAATATTTTAAAATAATGCTGGGTTATATTTTGATATATATTATAAAATATACATATTAGTTAAATTATGCTGCCAGCATGCTGGGCACGGTGTCAACTGGTAGTGGGCTGGAACATTTCGACTGGCTGAAATTCTGCAATGACTTATGGGTTGTCTAAATGTTTTTATTGTAGTAGCTGTAGTATTGTATATAGTTTGTGGTATTTTGTTAGCAAAGGCATACCGCCGGTTGAAAAACAAAAAAATATTAAATTTGGATTACCACCCAGTGACTCCTGAATTCATTTATTATAGTAAACAGTCTTGACACACTTGTACAACGCCGTCGTTAGGTATTTGGCGACAATGTTCCAGGCACACAAAGATTTTCGCAAAAATCCCTATCAGCATGTTATAACGACTGCCATACTATAAGACATCAACCGGAGCACCCATCTAAGTAGGCAAGCTCCGCTGCTAGTACGTACTCTAAAATTCTGGAAAGATTCACATTGAAGCTGCATTGAAGCAGTATGATGTTAGACAAAAGTTTTAAAAACGGCTCATAAGGTTCCACAATAATTAACATAAATTTTGAGTCTACTACAAGAAAGAGAATTTTTCATAAACAAATGTTAAAAATACGACTAGAAAATATGATAACCGCTGTAGCTTTCCCAAATACCGCTCTTGGAATATGTAAGAAGAAAATGTACGTTACTACTTCCCGTTTGAACATCTAGCGGAAGACAGATAAAGTTTTGCAGTCTAATTGCTTCCTTGAGACCTTTGAGTGCAGTTAGCATTTTATTTTGGTTTCGTAGATTAACACCCGTATTTTTTAGGTCTGTCTGCGAGTCCTACAAGAATAAATAATGATTAACATATGTAATTAAAACAGTATTTTTAAAAAATGTAATGGCAGTTTTCGATTACTACTTCATTTTTCTCGTGTCAATAGTTTAAAAATAACTAAAATGTTCTCGGCTTAATCCTTCGTAGAATTCCCAGTTCGAGAATGAAGAAATATTGTTCATATTATCTAGTTGTAAAAGCCGTATTACGGGCGGCGCTGACTGACGGCGGCGCGGCACGGCAGCGCATGCTTCGTTCGAAACACGCAAATACATGCCCTCAAGGTTGAAGTTGGCATTCAGAATAGATACCATTTCACGATCATTCCACGGAGATAGGCGCGTTACGTTTTTGGGTCCAGTTGGTAACCGATAACACCATCGCTTCATGAAGTTGTTTGCAGGCCATACAAAGGCACTGACTGTCAAGAATAGATTCAGGAACACGCACTCGCATGCTTAGTGAATGTTTTCATTCTTGAAGAAAGTACTTGAAACAGTTTGTTTAGTAGAGCATTCTAGGTTAGCCTGTACAACATCTTCGACCACATCATCACTTACCAACAGGTGAGATAGTGGTCAAAGGCTAACCTATCAGGCATAAAAAAAAAGCATTTGCGAATTCCCGCCTGACCACTTTAAAGTAAAAAATCAGTTCCCAAGCACCTAACGGTACACACCGTTAGGGGGCAGCAGTTCTTGAGCGCCAGTAAAAAATCTTCGACATCACCATAACTTACCATCAGGTGAGATTTTGTTTAAATTGACTAGCCTGTCAGCAATTAAAATAAAACCAGCCATGCAAGCATTTGAAAATTCCCCAAACTTTTCAAATTGCTTTTCGAATTGTATTCAAGCGAAATAATTTAAAATTCTATCAGAGACATTTTGCACTGAAGTTCGAAGTTCATAGAAAGGGCATCTACGGGTCGGTTTATTGCAGAAGGTGGCACGTACCTGAAAGCAAACAAAACATAGTATTAATTTAATTATACGTAAACATCCTCGTGCTACACAAAATGAGAAACAAATATCAGAAAATTACTTAAAAATATTTTTTTCCACAACTGAGAAGCATGAAAAGCAATGAGGTTTTCTTTAATTCGATGCCATCGAAGTAAATAAAACCTCATTGCTTTTGAGTATTAAAAGCAGAATTTGAGTCTATTTGGACAAAATTTATAAGATACCAACTACAATTAATACGAACAAAAAAAATTTTAAAAAAGTATAGGTCTACGAACCAAAAAAAATATTAAAAAATCAATTAATTATTTGCGGAATTATCGACTATCAAACGAACAAAAGACTTTATTCTTACATATTTGCAGTCGATTAATTTTATAATTACTCAAGGTGCACATGGGGGTCCGTGGGTAATTATAACAATAGAAATGGACGTGCTTTGCGGATGCTAAAAGATTAAAATTACATAAAAAAAACTTAACAGAAATTCTCTGGAAAAAAATCTTCAAAATACATTTTATTAATGGAAAATATTGATACATTTTATGCTAGATTATGTATACACAAGGGGAGTGACGTGGTGAGCTAATTGCGATGATGGTACAAATGATATACAAAGTTGTATTTTCTACTAATAATATTTAAGATTTGTAAAACTACATAGGGTATATATATTATTAATGAATAGTTGCTAATTATTAACATATTATTTTGTCATCATCTTCTTACACTTACTTATCATAATTATTAATAAAAAAAACTTAATAAAAATTTTGAAATACTCTGGGCAATCGGCCTAAATATTTATATCCATTATCACTCGGGATGATGTAATGACTTTAATGATACCCCATTCATTAAATTACCTGAAAACATATTACACTCCTTATGGGAAGTCATATAGTTATAACTTTCAAAACAAACCAAATAATCCCTCGCGTAATTTTAACGGAATAGTACATTACTGCAGCGGCTAGCAAAGGACTTACTTATGTGTGCCTCGGCTTCGCCTCGGCCCACATTTACACGTTCGTCCATCAATGCCTAGTTGTGGCCAAGGCTTGTATAGTGCTTTTCTCAAATAATGCGCGGAAATTAAAACAAAGTAGTACCTAGGCAGAATTTTTTATTTGAAGATACAGTTGTTATATGTAAACGTTTTCGGATAAGGATTTCAATTTTCTTTCATTTTTCCATTGAACAAAATTTTCATAGGTTTTCAAATATTTTTCTTTCGATTTTTATATTATGGCTCTTGCCGCCTCTTGAATTTCAGGTAGCGTTGAATTAAGTTCATCACACTCATTGTCTTCCCTTGAACTCATTTTGTCGAAACAATTACTTTTCAAAATCAATGACTATCAACAAACAACAATAAAATTGCCCGCATTAAATTGTTCATTTGGTTTTTTTTTCAATAAACACCGTTCTATTTGCAAGCCAGATTGAAATTTAAATAAAACCATTGATAAGTTACCTCCTTGGTTGCCATGCTTCGAAGTAAAAGATCGTTCCATTTTTAAATTACACGACCGATATGAGTTTACTATGCAATTTATTTGGCCGCTAGACACGACAGATATAGATTTTCATACATTTTTTGCCGGCCGCTGCGCGCATGTACAGTACAGCAATTTCGATTTATCTCGAAGAAGGTTGTCAAAATAATGCTCACATTTCCAAGCATGTTAGCATGCAAACCAAAAGCATATAATATATATTAGGCAGAAAAACATGCATGCAGAATTTGAAATTTACACTGAACACTTGTATGTCAATATGACAAAATTAGGCTTGTATCGAAAATGCTAATGCAATTCTTTTAAATATGCCTAATTAAATTCGCGCTATCTGCTTTCTTGCTGTTCAGAACAACTCAACAGAAAATAAGTTGTATATTTACAACAGCGTTAAACAACTTGACACATACATTAAGATAACTTCTTAGGTATAACAACGCCAATTATACAGTGTAAATTACAATTCACTATTATTTTTTGCAATAATAGCGACTTGTTATGTATATCTCATTCAGATAACCTTTGCATAGAGGGTAATAAATAACTTGGTACATAATAATAAAACGGTTCCATTATATACTGTCTTGTGAATGAAAATGAATCTTAATCTTTCCACTGACATGATAATTTATAATATTTATTTATGAATTAAACTACAATTACTTAGCTTGCTATGAACTGGTCTGCCAGAAGTTTTTAGCAACAGTAGAACTCTTTGTTAACGATTCGTCCGTGGGATTTTACTGCCATAACGTACTTATTTCTAGCGCCCAGCGGTAATGTTCGCATTACTATGTTCCGTGAATGGGGTGCCGTTGAAATTACAGGCACCCTTCACATCGGAATATTTTTATTTGATTGTGACAGAACAAGCACGAGGCCCACATGATGTTAAGCGGAGTAACCTCTGCTTTTAACAGATGCATTTCTTCCGAACGCATTGCACCCGGCCCGTCACATTGAGTCATACCTACAGTTGATAAGTCTCATGAGCCTCTAACTTTTCTGGTTCTCAAGGACTGCTGCCGGAACCCACTGTTTGGTGCTTGGCGACAGATTTTCTACTTAAGGACAAGACCGTAGTCAAAATAATTTCTAATTCGGGCGGGGCTAAAAGAAATGGGCGTCAACTTTTAACTCATAAAAATATTCAGTCGCACGGCGGCACTAGTCGCCGTACCACGGATAGCGTCGCTAAAATTGTAGAGTTTCGTGCGCTATTAGAAGCGGCAGAACAGAAGAAGTGTAGATAACAACATTTTTATCTGCAGATACTGAGAACCTCTAAGGTAAAAAAAAATATATCACTTGTAGGTAATGATATTTTTTTAATAGACTAAGCGAAGCGAGGTCTCGGTGGAGGTCTGAGCAGTGTATATTTCCCCGTCAATAAATCTCGATTGTCTGAATCGATCTTCTTGAAATTTGGTACAAAGGTGCCCATCTTGCATATCAACAGAATTTGCAAGTAGGAAGAGCCAGTAGGAGCTTAATTGGTTTGTGGTTTGCTGAGATTATAGGGTTCATAAAACGAGGTTATAATTTAAAATTCAAAAGTATTATCTCAATATTTTGCTCAAAAAAGTATTTTGACTTCATGAAGCGGTACGAAACCACGGTAATATTATCTATACAGTATTTTAACTCGGCCCTGTCCTTGAAAAAACTACCTACAGCCGCGCGGTACGTAAACATGCGATAGGGCTGCCCGCATCCAGCATTTTAATTGCATTTGCCTACTTTGTGTTTCCATTTTGTTTTGTGATTGTAAATATACTTTTTTATATAAGCAAACTACTGATTCGCCCCGGCTTCACGCGGTTATTTAACAAAAAAATCTTAACTTATAAATTAAACATATAAAAAAGCAGTTATTGTGACATAACTGTAATAGTTAGACTTATAGTATTGCGGACTTTTTATAGATGTCTTCTATAAAATTGTAGTATATCACTTGGCTCTATTTTCAATAATTTCCGCAGCGTATGCGATATACCTAACGATTTTTTTGGTATTTTTTTCGCACTTTATGTTACGTTATCGAAGTTTACATACGACCTAACTTTTTTGAAAATATTCTATAGCCTATGTTCGTCAGGGATAATGTTGGATTCTCATGGTGAAAGAATTTTTCAAATCGGTCCATTAGTTTCAGAGCCTATTCAATGCAAACAAACAAATGCACAATCAAATCTTTCCTCTTTATTACCTAAATTAGTTTAGAAAAAATACTTTGTAAATTGAATAGGAAGTGTGTACAAATGCGTGTTGTTTTAGATTGGTAGTAAAAAATATTTACACCTCGACTGAAACGTACGAAATGCTTTATTATTGAATTTTAAAGTATAAAGCTTAACCCAGTAATGCCCGAATTATTTTTTTCTTGTTTTTCTTTAGTTTGGACTCGGAATATTGTTCAATTAAGGGTTCTTGATGACATGATTTTAGTCATTTTTTTTTAATAAAAGGGAAGTTAGAAAAAAACCATGTGTCCAAATGGACACACTAAGCGCTGACAGTAGCTAAAAAGTTGAGAAGATATAATTTATCTTGTAGGAGTTATTAGATTAAAAAAACAGGATTTATCGAATGAAAACATTTATTATTTTTTATGATAGTCAGCAAAACATGGTACGCAAAGGCCGACGTCACACTTCATGCATTCAGTTCGAACCGACGAACTTTTCGACTTACAGTATGGACCGACACATCGCCTCTTTTTCATACATTTTTTTACATAATGGTTTAAACCATCGAATCGCCCAGTATCAGCTAACTTGGAGGTGGATGATCTTCCTCCGCCTTTGGCTGCTATTCCATAGGATTTGAGATAAGTTAGCACGATTTCCCTACGGAACTCCAGTTGTGGGATTTTATCATTTTTCCTATGTAGTTGCCAAGCATTGTGTACACACGTATCTAACATCCAAGTAATAAGGGACCAGTACCATTTCTTTCCTCTAATATGTATTCTGTACATATTTACATTTTCGTCCATCCTGTCAACACCACCCATATATTTATTGTATTCACCCAAAAGAAACGGTCGTGGCACTTGAGTAGTAGCTTTATCTTTTTGGGAGTAACGTTTCACCATAGATAATGGTTGCACACCCAAATTATTTGATGCAATAGATACTATAGAGTTATCCATCCACTTAGCCACAATCACTCCATCTTCCTTGCTAATTGCGGATTCATGGTAACCCCTCTGTTTCTTTTTCATAATTTTGTTAGATGTCAGCTTCTTGCATTTCTGCAGGCGGTTTTCTCGTACCGTTCCTGTAGCACCGTATCCCTGTTGTCTGAAGTAGTTTAGGAGGTTCAAGCTGGTAAAAAGATTGTCAAAGAAGAAATGGTAAGGCATTCGCTTTTTTTCATTGGGAAATTCATCGATGAGAGCAAGAAGAGGAGCAGCACATTTTCCAAAATGTTGTTCATAAGCTGAATTAGCATTTGGAGATTTACCTTGATATACGTCAAAATTGATCATGTATCCATCTGGAGTACATAAGCTCCATACCTTGTAGCCAAAACGGATGGATTTCCCTCTGATAAATTGTTTACAGGAATGCTGGCCATAATACTTTACCATAGTTTCATCAAATGATAAATTTTGTTCAGGCACAAAATACTTCATGAAATTCTCTTTTATTCTATTCATAAATGGACGCAACTTCCACGTCTTGTCATTTACATCTATTTCATTATTATCGACACAATGCAGATAACGCAGTATTTCCTCGAACCTATTTCGGCGCATTGAATCGCAAATAAGTTCATTACGGGTATCTGTCTCAGTGCTCCAATAAAGACGTCTGTTTGCGTTAGGCGAATACCCGCTCAAAATAAGAATAGCAAAAAAGCATCGCATTTCAGCAGCAGTGATTTTAGGATCAGGACAGTTTTTCCATAAAGCATAGCGATTTGATTGTAGAACAAACATGTCAATAATACCGTCATCGATAAAAAGCTCAAAGAAATCAACAGCAGATTTTCCATTATTAGTAGAAGCAACCTCAGGAAACGGCCCCAAGAAAGGTTCTAAATCTCCATCAATCCATGTCCTAGGTTTTTTACCGCAAAGATCGTCAAAGCGAGGGGCGTTTCTATTAGAAGCTTGGTATGACTGGCTAAACGTTACCTCAGCCTGAGCTGTCAACTGACGAGCATTCAAATTTTCGGTTCTTCCACCACTGTCTTCGTCACCTGAATCTTCGTCTGTCAAAACAGCGGGATCAAGAGGGACGACGTAAATTGACTCTGGTATCGGCAGGTCTCCAGCTTCTTCCTCATCCGCAAATAAAATGTCCAAGAGTTCATTTAGGGTCCCAGTTCCCCGGTACTGGTCAAAATCGAAGAATCTAAAAACAAAAGCAATTTTATATAAGGACATGCCAAGTGCTTAGCGTGTCCATATGGACTCAGCAACATAATGCGTATAAATATAGTGCTAAAATAAAACTAAACTATCGTTGACCTATTTCAACATATTAATACATTATTGTAGAATAATATAACACGAAAATAACATTAATAAATGAAATAATTTAAAAATTATGATACTTACTCTCGTCTCGGGTCCATTTTTTCCGCCATTTTTGACTTTGGTGAGAATTGAATGAATTTACCCGCGAATTTAGATTTTCAAATGACATATCAATGACATGTAAAAAAACTTTGACAATTGATAGCACAGTATGACCAGTTAAATATTTCTAAACAAATAATGGTTTGCCACAAAAAATATTTTAGCAGACCTATATGTTTGTGTCCATATGGACACGCTAGGCATTACTGGGTCAAAAATTGTTTTGGCAAACATGGACAAGGTGGAGAACAGGGAATATATGTTACTTGGTTATAGATACCTTCAGCTATTTTACAATTAATATATTTGGTTTGGACGAATTCATACAACCAAAAACAGCACAATATATCCTACTCGTCATATATGTACTTGAACTTATAGGACGTTATCCGCACCAACCACTGGGTTGGTGCGGATAACGTCCTGGAGCATATTTGTGCCCTGCATACAATGTAAGTACACATGTTTTTTGTTGTTCTTATTTATAGTTCTATGTGTACATTATGCATTCCTTACTGCAACAACATGTGAAACGTTTTTTGAAATTAAATTATTATTATTATGTGTGATAACGCTTATGTAGAAAAAGTGAAAAAAGTGTGTCAGTATTTTGGCAAGCCGAAAGAAAAATGGTGAGAATATGTATTTAATTTTAAAATGAACCTTGTTTAAAAAAAACTGTCAAACAATTTGTGTTTGGGCTTACTGTCATATACCTACCATTTACCAACTCTAAAACAGAAACTTGCAATTTAACTCTTGACCATATTTCTATATATCTATAGGTAAATAAACACTATGCATAGGTATAATTTCAGTTATAGAAAGTCAGTTTGCAATTTTAGAGTGTCTTTATGAGATAACACGCAAATAATCTATAATATAATAAAAGTTCAAAATTTTAATAGAAGTATAATCCCAATGCAATGCTCAATACAAAAGATAACTGTAATGAAACCGCCATATAAGATTCACACTACCGCTTCTTAAAGTGGTACAGGCAGAATCGTACCAAGTTTCTGAGTCACATTGGTTAAAGAACCCCACTCGTAGGTGCTTCGGTTATCGCGGCCATTCATCATGGAGACCATTTGAAGATATGGAAAATATTCCCAAGTCGGACCCCAGCCTTCGGCCTCGCAAGTTACTCACTCAAATCGGACTGCAGCACTTTGTATGGAAGCCATCTTGAATTCTGCTATTTTGGATTTTTTTGCATGTCATTTGACTGCTTTCTCGATTCCCTATGTCATTTGTTCAAAATTCCTTTACTTATCTGTAACCATTTACCAGATACGTCATATATCTTCACTTGGCAGGCGTCATTTTTATGAGGCGTAATTTATATTTCCCATTATTATCTTATCACGAAAACCACTTTGTTATTTTCTGTTTAGAATACTTGCTTTCCCCATGACTCCTTCCCATAGAACAATTTAAGTCAATGGTTTCAAAACATCTATGTATGGCGGCCATCTTAAAAAAAAATATCTTCGAAAAATAATTTCTAAATTAGGAATAAGGACGCCCAAAACCACCCAGATATTGATTTTCAGACGGATGGGAGCAACTTGAATTTTACCTGCCATCTTGAATATGTCATTTTGGTTTTTGTCAAGTCTCATTCGACTGCTGCCATTAAAAGTTGTACGAAAAGAATTGTACCGGGTCACTTTTCCTAAGGAACCCCACTTATTACAATATATAAAATAAAATTATAATAATAGTACACATTATCACTTTTGCTATGAAAATTGAAACTATCTACAGAAGTAACGGTTCCAAAGTTACGGGTACATGCTTTTAGAGGTAGTACGTAAGAACAGCGGAGTCATACAGATGTAACACACATTTTAATCCGACTAAATACATACTAAGTATCAATGAGATAAAAGAGATATAGTAAGTTCCCTTTATTTGAATGATTGGATATCTAAATACCTAGAAAGAAGTTGGTCGTCTCGGAAAGTGTGTTAATGGCTTTGGGAATAAGTTCTCATTTAATTGTACAGTAGCCTAAATATAACAAAATGAAATATTTTACCAAGGGTTAAAAATCTAGATACCTACTAAAATAGGAATTAACAATGCCGTGTCTGAACTTTAATCAACTCGCTCAAAAAAGTTATTATAAAGATTTCATAAATCAATATAAACAAAAGTACTTCCCCAATAAATGTTTAACTTGAGTTTCAATAATTTATGACTTCCAAATTAACGTATGGTAAAAAAATATTGTAATATTTCGTAAAATAAATGCACAAAAATGATGGCGAAACAAACGGCACAGATCCCACGTCCAAACGGCCCGAGCGCTGCGGGCAGACTGATTTTCGTTGCGATTTCTTCTCGCGATCACAGAATTTTGTGCCAAAAATTTATAAAAATGTTTTCAACACAAGTTAGTAAGTAGTTCATTAGAGTATAGTATTAGCTATTTTTTAAAAAAAGAATCATTGCATTTACTTCAACTATGCCTCTTAAATTAATAAAAAACAATCTAAAAAGGGTCGCCGATTACAATTTATTACATATGAACTAATTAGTTTTAATAAAAAGTAATCAACTAATTCACTTAATAAAGAATTAAAGAATATGATATATTTTTTTCGCACAATTTGAACTCATAGTTTCAGTACAAGAAGATTCCAAAAGTGCGCGTTTCACTACGGTCATCCCCTTAAGGGTGGTGGCTAGCCAGGCAAAATGCCTTTCCACCATGCGGTGAATTTCAAGCCAGCGCGCGGCGGTGGGGATCGAAACATGTTTATGTCATACCCGTGGAGCGTGAAAAGGGCAGTGTAATGGGAGCATGGTTTTTATCAGCTTCACTTATACCGTGCTGTCTGTCTACTATTAGGAAATTAAAAAAAAGTTGTTATAACAATACAACATCAAAAGTCTTAGGGCCTGTTTCAGAATGTTCGAGTAAGTTCCGGTTATACTACCCAGAACATATTTATTAAACAAAACACTATCTTTGCGTTTCACAGTCATCGATTTAGCCTATCCATCGGTTAAAGCTTGAAACGCGCTGCATTTTAACTGTCATTTTTATCATTCAGTTATTTTATGTGTTTGTAAGCAACCTGAAACTTTATTAGGACATTCTGAAACGGGGCCTTAGTGAAACCAGCCAGAAACATAGATATAAAGAAAAAAGAATAAATTAATAAAATAGAAACAATCTGGGTCTTATCGTTAATAACGATCTCTTCCAGACAACCATGAAATAGATAGAAGTGTTTAAAACAAGGACAATCATGTATCTATATTTCAACGATTAATATTTACTATTTTTGTAATATTGCACTCACACTCCTTGACGGGGAATACCTATTTACGAGTTACTTGAATCGTTGGGGTCACAAAAGTGATATAAAATTTGAAAAGTACGTCATCTGACACTTTTACAGCTTTCAATAATTTTCATCTGTCAAATCTGACTACTACCACTTACTATAAAATTTCATCTTGTGTATACACACAAAGTATACACTTTGTGTGGCGCATATGCCAATTTGTTAGCTGTCATATTTGATACCTGTTGTAGGCGGCGAAGAGGAGTTTCGGTAAAATTTTAATCGGCGAGAGATCCTTTCTTGTAACAAAACCAAAGAGTGCTTTCGAAACTTTGTTTGTAAAAAGATTTTTTAGTCGATCGAAACAAACCTTAGCCAAGGAGTGGTTTCCGCGAATCATACGTTCTCCGAATGATTTTTTCGTAAAATAAACATACCGCTAAGTGTGCTTTGGTTAAATCATATCGTACGGTGAAGGGTGATTCTAAAAACCATATCAAGCTCAGTACTAACCGTAACGATACTACCTGATTACATTCCGTTATGTCCCCAGGTATATCGCAACCGGGAGACTTAGGAGTTCTCCTTTCTTTCATCGGATAGCAAGACGCACTGGAACACGGCATCCATACATGGTCGATATTCCGAAAATAAGCACAAAGCGTTTTAAATCCAGCTTTATAATGCGTACGGCCGTAGTATGGACCCTACCAGCGTCTCTATTTCCCGATAGATATAATCTGGAACTCTTCAAGAACAGAGTAAATAGGTATCTGCTAGGCAAGTATGTTCACTTTCCATCAGGTGAGGCAGCGGTCAAATGCTTGCTTATCTAAGTTTTAAAGAAAAGAGTAATAATAGTAAACATAAATGAGCGCTGAGCGGCGGAAAACGTTGAAAAGCCGCCGCCATATGCGCAGCGCAGGTACCTACGCAAAATTCCCAACAGACCACGAGAAATAGATGAGTAATAACATAAAAGTTGGAAATTATTGCAGGTTACAACGTCATGGCAAAAACCAGCGGGAAGTCCATCATAAAGATAAGAATAACCACATGCTACAAAACAGACCACTAGGCACATTAGTTCCCCATTCTGCTTACACGTGACTATGGACTGAAGCGGTATGAAATAAAGGTATTATTATAATAACAAAATAACATTTATTACACGAATAAATGTTACTTTGTTCAACTACCTAAAACCAATAATAATCACATGCCACCTACATAGTGCAGATCCGTGGAGTGCCGAGCTATAATGTTTTCAGCTAGAATTTTATCAGACCCACTTTAATTTTAAACATTGTTACCCTGTAATATCAGGTCATGATGAAAATTCTGAAAATCACTGATGAATTTTAGTAGGAAATACTCTACAAACAAGGTGGAACTAAGTGTTGCTACAACCAATGATGGCAGAGCGGTTAAAGCTATGGACTGCGTGCCGCAAGTCCCTAGTTCAATCCCCACCGCCGGCTTGAGCTTCACCGCATGGTGGAAGGGCATTTAGCGATTGCCCGCATGGCTAGTTACCACCCTCAAGTAGAAAATCTGTCACTGAGCAACTAACAGTGTGTTCCGGCAGCAGTCCTTGAGAGCCAGGAAAATTACAGGCACATGAGATTCAATAACTGTGTATCTCAATGTGACGGGCGCAGTGCAATTCGTCACATGACGAAATGCATCTGTTATAGGCAGAGGTTAAGGGACAGAATTCTAAAACCAGATGTTAGATTTTGTCCCCACTTCTCCTCGCGTGTTTACTTCGCGGTGTACATGGCGCCACGTCCGCAAGTCAACGGTAATATTTTATTTGATTAAAAATTTAGAGCGCTCTCTAGTAGAACTAGTAGAAACTATCTTGTCACACACGAATGTGATGTGTGCTGAAGCGCCATCTAGTACGCATACATGATACCAACCATTAGTTAATTGTATGCTGTAAATATCATAGTGTGACCCAGTTAATAAATTTACCATACCTACAGTAGAACAAGTTTAGTCTTGATTATTACCAACTTGTTTAATTTTTGCAGTTTTTGTGTATGTTCATTTTTAATGAACATGAACTATGGTTTTGATGAACATGAACTATGTATCTACTTTGATGCAAGGCGTAAGCTGTTACACAAAAGATGGTTTATTTATTACAAAAACAAGTATATTGTGTAAAATTTACACAGAAAATCATAAAAAAACTTTTTTACCCCTGATCAAAATACAAATTGCGGGTTATACTATTGGATATTTTTAACTGACTTCAAAAAAAGGAGGAGGTTCTTAATTCGTCTGTTTTTTCTTATATGTTTGTTACCTCAGAACATTTGACTGGGTGAATCGATTTAAAAAAAATCTTTTATTGTTTGAAAGCTGATACTTGTTGTTTGGTTCCAGTTAAATTTCATCAAAATCGGTCAAGCCGTTTTTGACATACACTCCAATAACTGAAAAATATTTACTTATCTTGATGATATAGTCGTTGACAATGAATGAAAATCGATCCCGTAAGTAGGAAGGGTCATAAAAAGAAGTGTTTTTTTTTAAATAAAAATGGAAATGACTTCATCACCAAAAAGTGTGAATTAACTTGTCGAAGTCCAACACTAGTACCACGTGCACAATATTGTGATAATAGGTACTTTTGAACTATACTGGTACCGACTTGAACAAGTTATTTCACACTTTTGGGTGTTGGAGTCGGTTCCAATTATTTTTTTTTTTTTATCAAGTAGCGTAGTTCATTCAGATCCTGGCTTTGTTTCCGCTAACAATCAAGGGTACCTGCTCGTGTCATTACTACAAGTCATATTAAGATTTCACTAACAAAAAATCACATGGAGAATGTAGTAGGTAGGTACAGTTATTGTTTCAATTTGTTAATAATAATAAATACATCTCGTGGATGCTATTGTGTAGATGGGTGGAACAACAAAACTTCTAACAAAATAATACCATTATTGAAATCACCCAAGGAGAAAGATAAGTATTTTGTTTGAAAATTTATTACTTTGTATTACTATTCATACGTAATACCACATTATTACATATCGATTATAAAACCGTGGTATTACTGTTATTAACTGTATTTGTCAAAGATTACGAAAGATACGTTTATGTTTGTAAACGACACCCGTGCCGTCACTTGATGTATGTACTTGTATAGGTAGTTTGTAGTAAATTGATAATGTTGTTCTACTGTAACTATTACGCTGTGGCAACTCGTGTCCATCAAAGACATACTTTTTCGAGATCTATGAAAAAACGTGTTCAGGTAGCTAGATTAGGTAGTACCTATTTAATGTTCACGTTCATTAGATATACTAAACTCTCTAATTATATGAAAACATGGAAACTCGAGATACCTAATAAATTTGCAAGCATTGTAATCGTAAATTGAATACGCGTCAGAAAACTTAATTATACGTAAATATAATACGTATCAAATAAAAAGTAATACAAATAAAAAAGTCACCAAAAAGAATCTAGGTATGTGAGAATCGTTCCACGGTACTCGATCTTCTGATTCGACTTCAGTAGTTACACACTATACAATCATTGACCAAGGTGTCGAAAATTACACACATATCGTTTATGCCTTACTGTCAGACACATTATATTGGTCCACGTACATACGTAAAATTATTATTGTATTATTAAGAATTATGTCGTAAAATTAAAATTTGACCAAAAAGAATCTCTTTACGCTGGATTCGATCCACGTGCCTCTCAATTGCGAAGCGATGTCACTTACTATGCGCTATTTGAACGACGATTGATTAGTCGAAAATTATGTACATAACCTTTGTGTCTTATTGTCAGAAACTGTATAAATTAATCATGATCCATCTAAAATAATTACAACACATTCATTACGAAAAATTCTGAATATTGCTTATAATAATTATTTTAGGTAGCTAAAGTTGTACCCATGTCTTGTAAAATGTTTGAAGTGTTTTTTATATTGCGTAAGGGTTCACAATCATATCATAATTTCATTAATATAAGAGATATATACATAGGAACATGGAGAAAGGAAGCCATAGATGCTTACCTTATTATGTCCATCATGCGTTTTTGACGATTTTTTGCATTCCCAAAGCGTTTATTTATAATTTTACCCATGTTTTATTTTAATTGAGATCGCCGAGAAAAGTGACACAGGTCCGACGCATGACGCGGCTGACCGCGATATGAGCGAGGATGATAGCAATATACGTAGATCGCTGGAGTAAATAGTGCGACATGATGTTAACGCTTCTCGGAATGAAAGGGCGTATGTGACATTTTGTAAACAGGCTCAGTACGCATTAACTGTGCTTTTTTTGGATTAAAATAATCAATGAAATTTATTGTACTTAATAAATCAATATTTTAGAAAAAAAAAACAAATTTTAATACACTTAAATCTGGCGGAGAAAGTAGGAATCCTCTATTTTCAGAGGTGTTTTTGAGATTTTTTTCTATCGAGCCAATTATTAGGAAACATGTTTTGAAATCGATGATAGTATTACTTATATCCTTGAGTATCGTGTATTTAAATTGCAGTACCATCCGGTACCTGGTTTATGAGATTTTCCATATCATGTTGGCACTATTTCGTAATTTCCGAGCCTTAATCCGCTTAGTGCTTGTTCCGTCACAATACATAAAAAAAGATAAACAGTCACGCATGTAAATCAAACGGAATGTCGTAATGTAAAGATAAATTAGATCAGATATATATATTGATTCAAGCATACTCGTACAATTTAGTTGCATTGCATCGCTGTATCTACTGCGCGGCATTATTATATACCTATTATGTTATTTTTAATATATTTGTAAGTTATTAGGTCCTAGATTGTAGCCAATACAGAAATTTTATCACCTCGTAAACCGACCGTGAGGGAGCACGTCAGTCGTTAATTGCCGTATTTTCGGACTAAATACAGGAATTAATTTAATATTCATTCGGCCTCATATCGGAATTCGAGCGTATAATCAACGTGTTTGCGGAACTTATTACCGCTTGTCATACACAAACTTATTGATCGTAATTGAACGTAAGGTAAATTAGAAAGGGAATCACAGCCTTTTGACGCCGTAAAATAAGATCAAATTTACTAATCAAAATAACAGCAAAGCATATCCCCATAGAACCTTTTAAAAAAATATTTCTCGTATTTCAACTTCAAAATTGTAATTGTATTATTATTTTATTATATTGTAATTGTATTATTCTTGTATTATTAATAATACACCATTAATGAATACTTGTTATTTCTTATAAAATCACAACAGAAGGAATAATTTTACCGTGAGCGGTATTCAAACCCACGAATTCTTGGATTGCATCATCGTTATCAAGTTACACTAAATAAATAAAAAAATTGTCTTGTTTGTAAGTCTAATCAGATTAATTATGTTGCCCCGTCCCATATTATGTACGGTTTTCTAATATAATAAACACAAAAAGCCTATTCGAACTGCAACTTATTACTACAAAGCTACAATTTTGTCTTCCTTTGTAAATTTGTAGGGTTGTTTTTCCTCCTGATAGGCTAGCTTTTGAACTCAATCTCACCTGATGGTAAGTGATGATGTGGCCGTAGATGCTGATCTGGCTCTCAAAGATAGCTGAGGCACAGTTAGGCAATAGATTTTCTATTTGAAGGTGTGGCTACTCAGGCGGGCATTCAGAAAATTCCCTACCACATGCTATAACGACTGCCATTCTAAGACAACGACCGGGACAGATGGATCAACGTACCGCTCAGTAAGTAGATGTCACTAGGTGTCGTCCACCCAAGGAAAGACCGCAGCAGACATTGCTTAAGATAGTTGATGAGTAGAAAAACGACCAGGCTAGTGCAAAAAGTACAATAATCAACATTATCTCTTTATTTAACGACTTCCAAATAAGCAGGAGGTTCTAAAGTCAACGCTTGTATATATTTTTTATGTTACACATAACTTTTGACTGATTAGTCCGTATTTGATAATTCTTTTCTATTGGAAAACTTCATAGGTGGTGCCATATAAAATAGCAGTAGTTCATAAGTGATGACTTAATGGTATTTGCTGTTCTCAACGATGAACATTATATTAGGCGATGGAATGATCATTTAAGCAGTCATTATCACTAATTAAAACGAAAAAAAATTTTTTTTAATTCGGAACCGTCTTCCGACCAGGTAAAGTATGAAATAACTTGTAGAAGTCGTTACCTTGCCGATTTAAAACACCGCCCTAACATTACCATGGTCCGACTAAGACAAATTTCTATATATCTAATACTTTTCAGTGTGACGGTTCCGATTAAAATAAAAAATATTTTTCTACAAAGCAATTCGATAATAAAGCTTTTTCTGTTAACACTTGTTTTGTATAGAAATATAATCACAATGGTACTCCTGTACTTAAGCATTGAACATAAAATAAACATTTTGAGAGATCTTAAAAATTCCCATCAATTCCCTTGTCACCATAGTAGTAAATATACTTCTATCTGCTGCCAGCAAAAAGCCGGTAATAACTCATGCCTGTTAATAAATAACATTATCTCCCCCGAAATACGTCACATATCAAACATCATAAATTCTGGGTGTCATAGCTGTTAAAGTGCTATTTATGTAAATGTGTCAAAACACATTACAACGGAGATTAACGATGTTAAAGCGACCAGAGAGTACAACATCGCTGTAGATGTTTTCAGTTAAATTGACGGAATCTTTAGCCTAACAGCCCAACTTAATATACTAACGAGTTTTTTTATTGATAATAGGTTAACCTTTTTTACCCCGTGGGGCGCCGGGTTAGATTTGCACCTCCCCATTTCTTCACGTATGGGTGTCGTAAAAGTCGACAAAGGGAAAAATACTAGAAGGTGGGCAGCAGCGCCTTCTTAAGAACTAATGCCATCTTGCACTGCGATCCCCAAGACGCCTGCCAAGCGTGGGGATTATGGCAAATACACCCTATATAGGGCAGGCTGTTTTCAGCAGTGGACGATCCGGCTGTTACAGTAACAGGTTAAGCTTGGATCACTATCTCTCCTGCTGTTCAATTATGTAAATTGTTACTAACAAAATAAATTACGGCTAAATTCACATTTGTCACCTGATAGCTGATATTTACTGACAGACTTCTCAGTCGATAACAGCTTTAGTTAGTATCAAATGTGAAGAATACATAACCACGAAAACATTTTTTTTCTCTAATTTGATGAGCTATTTTTAAGGAGGACTTTGATGTTGGCCGCCGCTTGCGGCTGTCCAACTCTATCGGACTTTAGGCAAGGCAAGACACTTTTATAGCTGCGGAGGGAGAAGAGTCGAAGGCACATCTCCCGAAACGGGCGTAAAAAGGGAAAAGTGCTTTCTACCTCCGTCTCCTGCGGGCTCCAAACACTTACAGTTGCTAAAGGAGGGGTTGACAACGAGCTCAAGGGCACTACTGTGGTACGGACCTCGGCTTGAATCGTTGCCGAGAGACATTGGGTTGGGAGGACCGGAACTAATTGCCCCGGTACAACTGCAGTATTTACCGTTGATAATGGCCCCTTCGGAAATTTACTCTAAGACTATTTCGTCATAATTTTAATACCAAGTGTTTTAACTCGGTGAAATTTGCATGCATGTCCTTGAACCTAATACATATATACAATTTATATACAATAGTGTGGTAGTTTCGACAGATTTCTGTTTATTTTTATTCCTTTTTTTTTTCAAAATTATTCGGAAAATTGTTTTGTGAGGGAATTCTTATTTTCATACAGCGATAAAAAAAATTACATTCAGAGATAAAATATAGAATATAACGAAATACTAAAACAGAGGCATACATTCACACAAAATAGAGTCAAGGACATCCATACAAAATATTTAAAATATGACGAACACACGTTTGTATAGGAAGGCACTAGGAAGCACAAAATGCATATGAAAATTACGAAAGTTTCTATACGCAACTTAAAAAAATGTTTAACCAATAAATGGAACCGACTTAAACACTCAAGTGTGAAATTCTTGTAGAAGTCGGTACCATGATAGTTTAACCTATTATCACAATATTGTGCGCATGGTACCGAATTCGACAAGTTATTTCACACTTTTGAGTGTCGAAATCGGTTCCATTTTTTGGCAAAAAAAAAATGTGTTATCTTTTTTGTGACCCTTGCTACTTACGGGATCGATTGTCATTCACTGTCAAAGACTATATCAACAAGATAGGAATATACTTTTCAGTTATTGGAGTGTAACTCAAAAAATGCTTGTCCGATTTTGATAAAATTTAAATGGGACTAAACGACAAACATCAGCTTTCAAATAAAAAATAATTATCAAAATCAGTTCACCCAGTCAAAAGTTCTGAGGTTACAAACATAAAACCTCCTCCTTTTTTGAAGTCGGTTAAAAAGTCTTTGATTGAAACCGCATTGGCCATTCTATTAATACTTATATCCGTATCCGTATGCAACAACGTCTGTCTGTAGACATAGTTATGTATTATTTAACAGTGTACACTAGTCTACTTAATCCATGGCTCAAGAAATTGCTCTGAAACTGTCAACGCAATAATTACGGTGTGAGACCTCGAGACGACTCCTTTGTCTACGTAAATTTGTAGATATTTTATGATGTATGGATTATTACGTGTTATTACGCTGCCCGCAGGTAACAAAATAAGCTTTGTTAATGTGAACGTCTTACGACGGAAGACAAGGGAGGGTTATATTTAGTTGTCGTTGCGATAATGCCTATACACTACCTATAACTATAACGAAACGTTTTCAATATACATACCATGTATATATACCTCCTTTTTATTAACAAAGATATAAAAAAACGATATACAATCAAAATATTTATTGGAATTTAAGAATTTCTTGATAGTTTTAAGTGATAAGATCTCTCCTGACGGCATTTCGTGTAGAATCATAACGTGTCGAAAATTGTTTCGGTTAGGCTACGTGGCGTCTATGATGTCACGTCGGCTTCGCAGGAAAATAAGGCGGAATTAATTCCAGATACATTTTATACATCGAATGTTTATTACTTTATTATTTTATTCAAATGTTTTTAAACATTTGTTATAATTAATAATGGATTTACGCAAGGTAAACACCGGAATCTATTTATTACATACCAAATTATATAATTATATGTACAATCTGATCATATGAAGCACCTAATTTATTTCAAAGACATATCATACACGTATATAAATAAACACTTTCTCGTAGTGGGCGCACGCTGACCCTACCAGCGCGGCGCAGCGCCGTAGCCAAATCACGTCAACTCGCATCGTTCAGTATTCAATTCAACGCACACTAACCAACGCAACGGCGCAACAGCGCATCGGCATCGTCTCGACTCGGGACAAACTCGGGAGTAGTCGTGAGAATGAAGAAATACCACGTGGGTACGGAGCCGAGGCGATAATACTTAAGTCTGCAAAGTCTAACTCCTTATAATCAGCATCAGCGCCAAAGAGAGCGTAAAACTAGATCCCCTTTACCGATATTTATCGTTACGGTTAACGACACTAACCCCGATGCAATGACCGACTAACGCGAATGAAAGACACAGAAATCTTTAAAAACACAGTTGCAAATTAGATATCAACAGACTTTGTACAAAAGCGCCATCTTATCATCTCCACTGAAAGCCATCTTTAAAGGAATGGACGACGAAATAAGCGAACGAAATACACACTAAGCTCCTAAGAAACTGCCACATCTATCCGCTTTATAGGTCATTTCACTCATTCCATCCACTTATTTCAAAGGGATCTTCCGTTACGACCGAATGGGTTTCGCAAATAAACCTAATTCTATCTGAACAATACGATGTTTCTTTTCAATTTAACAAATTAAACGGTCCGGGCTGAAACTGAGCCGAATAATCTGCAGGGATGGTATTGCGCCAAAAACTGGTGTTGAATTATGGCTGTTGGAAGGTTCTAATTTCAAATCGTGAAAATACTCTAGTAAAATATTTTAGAGCTTCAGTTATTTTTATCTCACTTTCTGGGTCAAAATTATTGATTAAGTTGAAAAGATACGTAACTGAAACTGAAAAAATCATATTAGTTAATCAGAATTTACACATATCTACGCTTAGACTAAAAAATAAAGCCAAGTGCGAGTTGGGTCTGTAGAGTGAGGGTTTCGTACCTAACCGAATGTACCAAAAATTCGATTTATTTTTTATAAAGATCGAGGTTATAAGCGGGACTCCGACCTGCACATTAGTGCCCTTCGCCAGTTTTTAGAATATCTTGTTATACGTTAGATATCGGACTATAATCCCATCAAGTTTGACGCTTGTAATACCATTTTTATTACATAGCAAAAAGAAAAAAGCGTTAAATAAACACTAGTCTTGTATGGGTAAACCCTTTTTTATTCTTGTTATCATTATTATTTGTTAGGCCGCCATACTAACACACATTTAGTAATCATTTCAACTGGCTTCCTATTACAGTACTAAAGATCCCTTTAAAGATCGGACGGACAGCCGATGCTTAGTAATATGGGCACAAAACCCACGAATTGCCGATATTTTTCCATTATATAATTATTAATAAATGTTTCATACAAGAAAACGGTACCCTGATTATAGAATGAGAAAATATCGGCAATTTATTCGTGTCCAGTTTATTTCGCAAATTTACTCTTTGATATGGTCATACTTTGCGTAATGCAGCTCATGTAATGTTTCTTACAAAGATATTTATTTCATTAGGGAGTTAGAACAAGTCCAAATAATTCCCATCAAAAGAATTGTATTGTTATACATACCTCTGCATACTTATTATGAAACCAAGCCATTATATCATTAAGAAACTCAAGTGAATCCTCCGTGTCCAATACGTGCCAACTTACATTTAATTCATATCACTCAACATACAGCATTGCTGTGTTGTTTTAATGTTGTTATTAAATATTTATTTTACAAAATAAAATGTGCATGGACTTTCATAAACAGCAAAGTATCAGCAAAACTAAAAGAGAACTCTTTTTACTGTGTTCCTTATTTACTATGTTAAACACTATCGCCTTTCTTCATACCACGTGTCGTCTGTAAAATATCACTTTAAGACTTGTCAGAATGGATGCGTTCTGCGTCTTGCGGTCTGATGTGCACGTAACCCTCACCCTGTGGGAATATCGTTGTGGTTTATATTATATTTTGTGTTAATGCGATGTGACCGTTTGGGCACAAGGAAAGAACGCAGGAAACGAAGACGCGGCGGCCAGCAGAGGCCTACCGGCCACCCATCCGGCGGCGAAACGTGAAGTTGCACGTCCCGAAAACTCTTTTTTTTTAATATAAACATCTGAGTCAATTGACCAGATATTTTAAAATTGTTTATGAATAATGAAAATATCTCTTTCTATTTAATATTTTCAAGTTTTAACAAATGGTTTAGGGCAAAGTCATAGTTTATACGAGAAGGTGCGTGTAGATAAATAAACATGACGTTTTGAGGTAAATACTATCAATCTCGTAATAATTACTTATACTCATACATGTATGTGTCCCAGCTTAAAGTCATACATTTTTCCGATTTCTTGCGCATTTTGAATGCATTTTTCGTTAATGCTGGTTAACTTATACGAAGAATTTCAATAGCAACAATGTTCTCCAGATTTAGGAAAAAAAAATTCGTAGTTTTGTTTTTGTATTAAGTACGTGAGATTTTTTCTTTTCTGTTTTGTAATACTTGCCTTTGACTACTATCTCACCTGATGTCAAGACTAAGTGATGATGTAGTCCAAGACGTTGTTCAGGCTAATCTAGAATTACAGACTCTCAATGACAGCTGCTACAACACACCATTTGATGATTCGCGACAGATTTTCTACTTGAGGGTGGTAGCTAACGAGGCGATCACTCGCATAATACCTACCACTGATATTACGACAGCCATCCTAAGACAACAACCGGAACCGACAGCATAACGTCCCCTTCTCTCGCTCGCTCAGTAGTAAAGTCACTAGCGATCAGGATCACCCATCCAAGTCATGACTGCAACAGACGTTGTCTAACAAAAGGTTATCGCTTAAGCTAGCTACGCTACGATATTTACTAAAACTATAAACAGTATATAATATTTCACTTTAATTATTTATGTAGGAAATATTGAGTCGAAATCTCGCGTTAATGCAGTTAACGAGACCTGTACCGCTTTTTACCGGTAAATATTCGGTAGTTAAGTGAGCTCGCCGTTTTCCGGGGCATTTCCCTCCGAAGCGAGCTGCATTTATAAAAGACCGTGATTGCAGTAGGTAGGTACGTTCAATTACTGGGGCTTATGTACGCTTGATGATGGCTGATTTTGTTCCAATTATGTTTTTGCTTTGTTGCGTAAATATTTCGAAATGTTGCCATTTTATATTATTATTGCGACTTAATTGAAGGCAATTTCGTCATGTCGGTAAAAGGCTAAATAGTTTTGTTTATTTCAGGAAGTAGTTAAACTGAGTATCAGTACTATATTATATTATAAATGCGAAAGTAACTTCACGCCAAAACTACTGCACCGATTTTAATGAAATTTGGTATGGAAATAGTTTGAGACCCGGGAAAAAACATAGGATAGTTTTTATGTAACTGCGCAAAAAGAGGTTAATTTTTTATGCGCGATAACCGACATACGCGCGGGCGGAGAGCTAGTATATTATAATGTTCTTACGATATCATTTTGTGGTTTGTGTAGGAACACATAAAACGTTTACGTTAACTCTTTTTAACACACATGTGTTTTTAAAACATTGCGTACCTAGTAACAGCACTGCGCGAGGTTTTTTTTGTTTGTCTAATTTTGATCCAGCCTTATATATTAAACTAGCGGCACGCCCAGGCTTCGCACGGGTAATTACGACTATAAATTGAGATGTAAGTATATCCTATCTTTCAATTTGGATCAAATTGCACACGGTGTGCAAATCAAATTTAAAATCGGTTCAGTAGTTTAGGAGTCCATCGCGGACAAACAACGTGACACGTAATTTTTATATGTAAAGATTTACGTATTTATATAATCAGGTTTTAGTAGCAGTAAAACTATTTGTGCGAGTTCGTTCGGGGAAGCACTGCCACTAATCCGATTTGAAAGGTAGTGGGTGCTGGTGAAATTACAGGTACATGAGACTTAACAGCTTTACGTCTCAGGGTGATGAGCGCAGTGCAGTTTGCCAATTGAAACGAGCTGCATCTGTTATCGGCAGTGGTTACCGCTTAAAACTGGCCTCGACCTTGTTCCACCACAATAGCATAAAAAAAGACAATTGTATATATATGGAAAAACGGAATGTTATAATGTACTGGTAGGTAGTTATTTCAATGTATTTTTTACACTTTAATCATTTTATGTTATTAGTAAGCATGTTGGGTATAGATGACTGTTTTATGAAATCTATTTTACAAAATGTAAATCCTTTATTGGCCATAAGATATGGTAATAAGAATTTGTTATTTTATGTGCAGGGCTGTGGATTTCGTGTATTAAATAAATAAATAAATGTTTAAGGCTTCTACTTTACCTAAAGACTGAGTATCTACTTCTATAATATTATTTGATAAGCTAGCTTTTAATTACAATAATTAGTAACATAGATAATTGATGATGTGGTCAAAGACAGTAAACAGGTTATCTAGCCTGGAAACTGGCTCTAATTACCTGACACCTAATATCAATCTATAACGTGTAGGTATACATGGTATTATACTATACAATATTAATTACGAACTACAAAGTGTTATATGTTATAGTTATTATATATGTTATACAAATTTTACTATCTAGTGTAAGTTGATAACGATGATGCAATCCAAGAATTCGTGGGTTTGAATACAGCTCACGGTAAAATTATTCCTTCTGTTGTGATTTTATAAGAAATAACAAGTATTCATTAATGGTGTTATATTAATATTAAAAAATATACACTTTTATACGAAATATTTTTTTAAAAGGTTCTATGGGGATATGCTTAAGCACAGTTTGCTGTAATTTTAATTGGTTAAATTTGTACGGCGTCAAAAGGCTGTGATTCCCTTTCTGATTACCTTACGTTCAATTACGATCAATAAGTTTGTGTATGACAAGCGGTAATAAGTTCCGCAAACACGTTGATTATACGCTCGAATTCCGATATGAGGCCGAATGAATATTAAATTAATTCCTGTATTTAGTACCGAAAATACGGCAATTAACGACTGACGTGCTCCCTCACGGTCGGTTTACGAGGTGATAAAATTTCTGTATTGGCTACAATCTAGGACCGAATAACTTATAAATATATTAAAAATAACAGAATATATAATAATGCTGCGCAGTTGATACAGCGATGCACCTAAATTGTACGAGTATGCTTGAATCAATATATATATCTGATCTAATTTATCTTTACATTACAACATTCCGTTTGATTTACATGCGTGACCGTTTATCTTTTTTTATGTATTGTGACGGAACAAGCACTAAGCGGATTAACCTCTGCCTATAACAGATGCATTTCGTCATGTGACGAATTGCACTGCACCCGTCACATTGAGACACACAGTTATTAAGTTTCATGTGCCTGTAATTTTTCTGGCTCTCAAGGACTGCTGCCGGAACACACTGTTAATTGCTTGGAAATTGGCTCGCAAAATGCCCTTCCACCATGCGGTGAAGCTCAAGCCGGCGGTGGGCATCGAACTAGGGACCTTCGGCACGCAGTCCATAGCTTTAACCGCTCTGCCATCATTGGTTCTAGCAACACTTAGTTCCACCTTGTTCGTAGAGTATTACCTACTTAAATCGGGTACTCAAGCCACCAGAGAGCGCACCAAAGGTTTGAACAACAGGACCTGAGTGTAAATACGTAAATTATGCATCCCTATTCAGAAATAACAGTCGCTGTGGCCAAAATCGTTCAAGACTACATCATCATCATCATTACCTACTATAATTCATCAGTAATTTTCATCATGACCTGATATTTCAGGGTAACAATGTTTAAAAATAAAGTGAGTCTGATAAAATTCGAGCCCGCCACTCCACGGATCTGCACTATGTAGGTGGCATGTGATTATTATTGGTTTTAGGTAGTTAAACAAAGTAACATTTATTCGTGTAATAAATGTTATTTTGTTATTATAATAATACCTTTATTTCATACCGCTTCAGTCCATTGTCACGTGTAAGCAGAATGGGGAACTAATGTGCCTAGTGGTCTGTTTTGTAGCATGTGGTTATTGCTCTTCATTCTTATCTTTATGATGGACTTCCCGCTGGTTTTTCCGTGACGTTGTAACCTGCAATAGTTTCCAACTTTTATATTATTACTCATCTATTTCTCGTGGTCTGTTGGAAAACTTGCGTAGGTACCTGCGCTGCGCATATGGCGGCGGCTTTTCTACATTTTACGCCGCTCAGCGCTCATTAATGTTTACTATTATTACTCTTTTTTTTTTAATTATATAAGCAAGCATTTGACCGCTGCCTCACCTGATGGAAAGTGACGACGCAGTCGACGGTGGAACATACTTGCCTAGCAGATACTCTGTTCTTGAAAACTTTCAGATTATATCTGCAAATAGAGACGCTGGCAGGGTCCATACTACGGCCGTACGCATTATAAAGCTGGATTTAAAACGCTTTGTGCTTATTTTCGGAATATCGACCATGTATGAGCCGTGTTCCAGTGCGTGTTGTTGTCCGATGAAAGAAAGGAGAACTCCTCAGTCTCCCGGATACCATATGCCAGGGGACATAACGGAATGTAATCAGGTAGTATCGTTACGGTTAGTACTGAGCTTGATATGGTTTTTAGAATCACCTTTCACCGTACGATATGATTCAACCAAAGCACACTTAGCGGAATGTGTATTTTACGAAAGAATCATTCGGAGAACGAATGATTCGCGGAAACCACTCCTTGGCTAAGGTTTGTTTCGATCGACTAAAAAATATTTTTTTACAAACAAAGTTTCGAAAGCACTCTTTTGGTTTTGTTACAAGAAAGGATCTCTCGCTGATAAAAAATTCACCGATACTCCTCTTCGTCTCCTCCAACAGGTATTAAATATGACAGCTTAACGGAGGCATATGTGCCATACAAAGTCTACACATAAGATGAAATTTTGTAATAAGTTACTACTTATTACGGAAAGGTGATTCTAAAAACCATATCAAGCTCAGTACTAACCGTAACGATACTACCTGATTACATTCCGTTATGTCCCCTGGCATATCGTAACCGGGACACTGAGGAGTTCTCCTTTCTTTCATCGGACAACAACACGCACTGTAACACGGCATCCATACATGGTCGATATTCTGAAAATAAGCACAAAGCGTTTTAAATCCAGCTTTATAATGCGCACGGCTGAAGTATGGACCCTACCAGCGTCTCTATTTCCGGATAGAAATCTGGAACTCTTCAAGAACAGAGTAAATAGGTATCTGCTAGGCAAGTATGTTCACTTTCCATCAGGTGAGGCAGCGGTCAAATGCTTGCTTATCTAAGTTTTAAAAAAAAGAGTAATAATAGTAAACATAAATGAGCGCTGAGCGGCGCAAAACGATGAAAAGCCGCCGCCATATGCGCAGCGCAGGTACCTACGCAAGTTTTCCAACAGAGAAATAGATGAGTAATAATATAAAAGTTGGAAATTATTGCAGGTTACAACGTCACGGAAAAACCAGCGGGAAGTCCATCATAAAGATACTAATAAATATAGGTAAAACTATTTGTGCGAGTTCGTTCGGGTAAGCACTGCCAACACCAATCCGGTTTGAAAGGTAGTGGGTGCTGGTGAAATTACAGGTACATGAGACTTAACAGCTTTACCTCTCAGGGTGATGAGAGCAGTACAGTTTGCCAATTGAGAAACAAGAAACGAGCTGCATCTGTTATCGGCAGTGGTTACCGCTTAAAACTGGGCCTTGACCTTGTTCCACCACAATAGCATAAAAAAGACAATTGTATATATATGGAAAAACGGAATGTTATAATGTACTGGTAGGTAGTTATTTCAATGTATTGTTTTACACTTTAATCATTTTATATTATTAGTAAGCATGTTGGGTATCTATGACTGTTTTATGAAATCTATTTTACAAAATGTAAATCCTTTATTGGCCATAAGATATGGTAATAAGAATTTGTTATTTTATGTGAAGGGCTTTGGATTTTGTGTATTGAATAAATAAATAAATGTTTAAAGCTTCTAGTTTACCTAAAGACTGAGTATCTACTTCTATAATATTATTTGATAAGCTAGGTTTTAATTACAATAATTAGTAACATAGATAATTGATGATGTGGTCAAAGACAGTAAACAGGTTATCTAGCCTGGAAACTGGCTCTAATTACCTGACACCTAATATCAATCTATAACGTGTAGGTATACATGGTATTATACTATACAATATTAATTACGAACTACAATCTAAACGATAAAGAAATCGATTATATCGTTCTACCCCGAGAACTACTCGGTGAATTGTAATAAAAAGTATCCAGGACGTATTTTTAAGTCCTAATAAGTAACGTTACGAATACAATAAACCAAACAAAATTACAAATTTACTAGAGGAAAATAATAAGTAAATAATAATAATCAAAGCATGCTTTATTACAAAAATAAAAATATTAAAATTATTGGGTTGCGTCATCATTATGTCATATTATAGCATCCACCACAAACCTTAGTGGTTTTCGAATGCTTATAACTTAAATATAACAATGTGTTGTTTATATGGCAATACATTTTAAAAAAAAATTACACGTTGCAAAATTTCTCTTCTTTGTAGTACAACGTAACTTGAATTATAGGTGTCGCTCCATCCCCATACGATGGGCAAAAAACGAGAGAAAAAATTAGAGTTATGACCATCGTCAGTCAACTCAGTCGGTCAGAGCATACCCCGGCGGCTAAAGGGGTGGACGACGCGGGTTCAAATCCCGCACCGAAATATAATTTTCTCCCTCGTAAATTTGTAGTTTTGTAATGTAATCCACAAAACATGCGTTATCTAAACTAATATAATAAAGAGCAAAGATTTGATTGTTTCTTTGTTTGTTTGCATTGAATAGGCTCTGAAACGAATACTGGACCGATTTGAAAAAATATTTCACCAATAGAGTCCTACACTATCACTGATGATAGGTTATAGAAGCTTTTCAAAACGTTAGGGATCCATATGAAATCTTCGATTATGTAACCCAAAGTGCGAAAAAATACCCAAATAAATCGTTATATCGCGTACGCTGCGGAAATTGTTGAAAATAGAGCAAAGTGATGTGTTACAATTTTATAAAAGAAATCAATATCTACAACAAAGTCCGCAATACTATAAGTCTTACTATTACAGTTATTGATAACTACTTTTTATGTGTTTATATTTATAATTTTGAAATGTTTGTTAAATACCCGTGCGAAGCCGGGGCGGGCCATTTGAAGCGCTCGTAGCCAAGTTCGCTTAGCCATTCTGAATCGATCAGCAAAGTTAAGCAACGTCCGCCGCGGTCATGACTTGGATGGGTGACCGCTGGTGACATTACTACTGAGCGCTTCCGTGCTTCGGAGGGCACGTTAAGCCGTCGGTCCCGGTTGTTGTCTTAGGATAGCAGTCGTTACAGCATGGTGGTAGGGCACTTTGCAAATGCCCGCCTGGCTAGCTACCACCCTCAAGTTGAAAATCTGTCGCCAAGCACCTAACGGTGTGTTCCGGCAGCTGTCCTTGAGAGCCAGTTACTCTAGGTTAGTCTGAACAACATCCTCGACCACATCATCACTTACCATCAGGTGAGATAGTAGTCAAAGGCTAATCTATCAGGCATAAAAAAAAAATAAAAAAAAAATTTGTTGCATAAATAAAAATATTAAAACAATAAACCGAATTTTATGAAAACCCTTTGAGCCGGATTGTATGCGAGTTGTGATAAACACACACACACACACATATTTTAGCATTTATAATCGAAGTACGATACAATGAACATGTAGGTAACTTATTTATACATAATCTTAAGTTTATTCTTATTAAGAAGTTTTTTTTTATGTTATTGTGACGGAACAAGCTCGAGGCCCCCCTGGTGTTAAGCGGACTGACCTCTGCCTATAACAGATGCATTTCGTCACAAGTCACGAATTGCACTGCGCCCGTCACATTGAGACATAGTTGTTAATTCTCATGTGCCTGTAATTTCACTGGCTCGCAAGGACTGCTGCCGGAACACACCATTAGGTGTTTGGCGACATATTTTCTACTTGAGGGTGGTCGCTAGCCAGACGTGCATTCGCAAAATTCCACCATGCGGTGAAGCTCAAGCCCGCGGCGAGATTCAAACCATGGACCTGCTGCGCGGCAGTCCATAGCCAATGCCACTGAGCCATCACTGCTTCAAAACTATGTTACTATTACCTACACACCATAAACAAAATAAAACGAAGTTTATAAATTTATTGCATAAAGCCTCGATCAATAATTTGATATAAGTTTTCAATTACCAACAAAGTCAAATAAAATCACAAGTCTATTAATTCTGAGTTTAATATCCGTTCAGGCGACGAAGTGTTCAGGACAAATTTTATCAAAATCTTTGACTAATTTTAACCAGACATAATTCGTACTCGAGGACTTTGTCTTCCATGACATTCTTATTAAAACTTATAATGACATATTCGGATACAAACAATGAAGCAGTGTAAGATTTGAAGAATATTATGTACGAAAAAGAAAAGGTTAAAATATTTGAATACGGTATTAACCGTACTTATATAATCCCAAGGGGTAGTAATCTGAGGGACTATTGTGATTTGTAAATAAAACAAAGTAATCAACCTCGATTTGAATTTTTTTTTTGAAATTGCCTCCACACCGATATATGTCAACTTGCGGAGAATCTCGTCACCGCGAGTTAGGATTTGTGACGTATTTTACTAGCGCCATCTATTGTAAAACTTATAAACTAGGTGGAGCGTAACTATGGTACATTTACAAATAAGGTGTACAAATATAATAATGCGGTTGCTAATTAGTTCAACAATATTGTTAAGCTTGCATTTTTAATCAAAGAAGCATATGCCCCATTGATTGGTTTTGTATTTTGATTTGATCACTGGATTGATTGGTGTCAGTCCAGAATTGTAGTTCCATCTGATCATGTGGTTTTCTTTCCTAAAACTGAAATGCCAAATATAAAACTGATCCAATTCAACCATTAATCGGCTCAGTTTTAGAGAGGAGAAACTAAAAAAAAAGTGGAACATTTCGTGTTCCCCTGGAACACATGTTCGAAAGAAAGAAAGAAACATTTTATTAGACTAAATAGTAGAAGCAATAGTATTCAATGTCTTCCTCGCACGCATACTTCCCTCTAAAGCTCTTTACAGATGAAGCGTATTTTACGCGTTAATATAAGCTTTTTTGGAAGATCAGGTTAGGGAAAATCAGACTGGTTGCGATCCTCAAGAATAAACCGGAAGTCGTTCATGCGCCTGATATGGTAATTTGTCCACGTTCTCGCTTACACAGGTGATGCTTGGACGGTTAATGATTGATGGTCGAGCATGAAAAAATATGAAATTTCTTTTTAGAACGCACTATTTTATTCTAGATCTCAAATTTCTCAGTTGTCAGGAAACAAAGGAAAATTTCACAATGGACTGAAAATTGGGATACATAAAATGATAATACAAAACATATTCGCGTATATTACTCAAAAACAGACTGTAATAGCTTAAATAGAATATGTTTGTGTAGACTTATGTAGGTTTTATATAACAAAGAGAGTTTTGTAACAAAAGAGCTGAGCCTAGCCGTTAGAATAATATACTTAATAAAATTATATACTTATGAATATTTCGTTGCTAGTATTAATTTGTTTTTATTAACTTTAGAACTAGAACTATCGCTAAGATGCCCGGACAGTAATTCCCGGCTTTGGTATATATAGCTTGCAACTGAATGTCATAAATAAATACTAAGCTTGAGCCGTGAATAGAGTCCTTTCTATTAATGGTAGGCAACGCACCAGTAATGCTGCGGATATTACAGGTGTTCATAGGCGGCGGTGACCACTTACCGTGAGGTGGACCGTCTGTTTGTTAGTCACCTTTTGTAAAATTTTTTTAATAAAAACTACCAAGTGACATAAACGCCTAGTGAGCACCATGTCACTGCGCTCATCTGCGTCTATGCGTTATTTTGGAAACTTTAAAAATAGAGGAGGTTCGTAATCGGTTGAATATTTTTTTTTATGATGATGTTAAATTTGTAAATCCTTTTATTAGTGTGTAAACGACGTAGACATTTGAAATGCACTAAACCTTTTTTCAAAAAGTGCTAGACATGTACCCCCACATCGTCCCACGGAGAAAGGATTACCAGAAGATGGGCAGCAGCACCTTCTGACCTTCTGAAGGACTGCCATTTTATACTGCGATTCTGAAGACTCATAGCAAGCATGGGTATTATGACCCCCCATTCAACGTTTTTCTATGATAGCTATACTTGCATGGTCGCAGGGCATTCTGTAAATGCTCGCCTGGCGGGTTAGACTCTCGCACATGACTATAATTTTTTCTCTTTGCAATTTTGTAATGTAATCTAGAGTTATTGTCTCTCAAGAACGGCTGGCGAAACACCGAGATTTTCTACTGGTGGCGGGAGCCAGGCGAGCATTTACAGAATGCCCTGCGACCATGCAAGAATAACTATAGGGGTGGAAGGCATGGTGGTAGCCGCTGCGAAGCCACTTGCAACCGTGGTTGCATGCGGCACTCACTACTTTTTACCGGACGAACTTTTTGTTGTATTAGCATTTGCCGGCCGTGCGTTATGCGCAGCGTAATGTAAACAATTGTCTCTTGTGACTGAAGTATTTACTTTAGAAGGAAAAATATTTTTGTACAAGATAGCTAAATAAACAATTAATACGAAATATAAACATTTATGATGTATTCATAATGATACCTAAACGTTCGGAGGTGTACTACGAAACTACTAAATTCTTGATTTTAAGAAAAATACTACTGTTTTATTATTGAATTATATAGAAAAGACAAATGTCAAGCATATCACAAAATATTATTTAAATATTCATGAGAAAACCATAAAAAACATGTTTAATAACACCGGTAGCCCGCCGGTTTCGCAAAACGTAAACAAACAACTGAACTTTTTAATTTCATAGATACCATTTTACTGCAAATGGTTATCAAAACGAAGAGTAGCTATATTCTATTGTCTATTATGGCTACATTCCATCTCACAAAAAAGGACCCAATTTACGAAAATCGATAAAAATTCGCTAACGATCTCCGTGAAACCACAGAGGCGCGTGGCAATCACTGTTTTCGTTTCATGCAACCGTGGCGGCACGCGGCAAACACTCGTATATATGCGAACCTGTGGCGACGCAATCGGTAGGGCACATTGCGAATGCCCGCCTGGCTAGCTACCACCCTCAAGTTGAAAATCTGTCGCCAAACACCTAACGGTGTGTTCCGGCAGCTGTCCTTGAGAGCCAGTAATTCTAGGTTAGCCTGTACAACATCTTCGACCACATCATCACTTACCATCAGGTGAGATAGTGGTCAAACGCTAATCTATCAAGCATAGAAAAAAAAAAAAAAAAAAAAAGGCGCGTGTTCAAATGCGAGACTATAATATCTTCTCGTTGCAATTTTGTAATGTTACCCGCAGAGCATGCGTCATTGCACAAATAAAATATATTAAAACTAGATTAGAATAAAAAACTAGTCTATCAGCTATAAAAACAAAACATACATATCATATCAATATTTTACTATAATTCTATCCGTGAAAAAATTGGCTTTGTGTATCTATTTTAGTTACTATTACAACTATGTTTAGCTGTTGGTTTTCCATGTAATTAAATAAATAAATAAGTTACATAAGGCCGCATGTCTTGTCAGGATATAACACACATTAATCAAATCCTTATAAAATGCAATAGACAGCGACACGACGTTTAATAAAAACAACGACGTAACCAGTTTTAATTTGTTAGTCTACTAAAAAAATCATTATGTGAAAGTTCTGTTAACGCGTAGAGAAGCTTATACCTTGTATTAACACGCTGTTATAAAAGCAATAAAGTAACGATGGCCAAGCGGTTTTATCATATAACAAGTAAGGCAGCAAACTCGAGGCAAACAAAGTACCGAATAGTGTGTCTCCAAATAGTCATAGTGCAAAAATACGTAGGGCCAACTCACAACAATACAACCCTAGTCTGGTTTTACTATGGTACAACTCTGTTAGTAACTACTTATTCGTTACGATCTCCCAAATAATCTAGACGACGACGGCGACGGTTCAAGCCGAGGACACAGGTCTTTTTTGTATTTTTTTTTTGTTATTTTGACGGAACAAGCTCGAGGCCCACCTGGTGTTAAGCGGACTAAGCTCTGCCTATAATAGATGCATTTCGTCACAAGTCACGAATGTCTGCGCCCGTCACCTTGATACATAGTTGTTAAGTCTCATGTGCCTGTAATTTCACTGGCTCTCAAGGACTGCTGCCTGAACACACTGTTAGGTGCTTGGCGACAAATTTTCTACTTGAGGGTGGTTCGAAACGAACTAATCTGAAATTCCGGTATATTATGTAACATATTGTGCAAAAAAGTTTGACCCTGTTACAATAATGGTCGAAAATGTACAAGTTTGACGGTTATTTTATTCTAATTTATTTATTTTCTTTATTAAAAAAAATGCAGGTTCCCTATTCAATGAGCTCCACATCATTACAACCCGTGTGCAAAAAAGTTTTTTTAGCTTGCTTTTCATGTGTCGCACCCCTAGAAAATTACAATTTTTCTGGCTTTCATTCACTGCTACCAGAACACATTGATAGGTGCTTGGCGACAGATTTTCTACTTGAAGGTGGTAGCTAGTGAGGCGAGCATTCGCAAAGTGACCTCATACAATGCTCAAGCCGGCGATGGGGATAGTACCATTCTGTACCATGCACCTGCACTCCTGCAGCACCGCATTCCAGAGCTATTAACCGCTCGGATATCATTGCCTCTAAATCGATTGAACCGGGGACCTCTACATTCAAAAGTGGCGAATTTACACACGTACACATTTATACACGTATTTAATGGCAACGCTCTATTTCATATAAACTCATTGCCACATAGCAACTAATCTCCTCCTTTCGCGTGTAGAAATTTCTAAATGGAACTTAGCACTTTAGCAACTACTTACCGAACCAACTTACGTATAAACTTCACACTTACCAAACAGACGTAGGGCGTAACTGTGCCAAAAGCTAGGATTTATGTCTCTCAACGCTACGCGCTGTTATGTCCAGAGGGCTCACAAATTAGGCACATTATCAATGTCACGTCACGGAGAGGTACTTACTTCACTAAGTTTATCATCTTACATAAGATGAAGTATGCCGTACAGTTATCGACGTAACAGTATATAAGGAATTATTTCGAATCCTCCTGTTGAATCAAGAGAAATAACTGCATCATTTATCTATTTCTAGGTTAAACTTGTTAACACGTTCCAAGTTTCAAATTGATGTGAGAAGATTGTGGTCAAATGCCTACAAGAAAAAAAATACCGGTGTGGAAGGCGGTCATAAAAACGACATGGCAGTTATAAGTTTTTTACATCAACTGCCGAAAGGAAGCAGTACCTCCATTTGGTTGACATAACGCTTGGCAGGCGTCTTGGAGATCGCAGTGTAATATGGCACCTCTTTAAAAGGCGCTGCTTGCTGGTGTTTTCCCTTTTGTCGCCTCTTAGGTCTCCCACAGGAAGATTTAAAGGGGTGTAACTGCATTAAAGAGTATGAAATAACTTTTGGAAGTCAGACCATGATAATGTGAGGTCAGTTTTTTGAATCCGCAGGCCTTTTTTATTTATGTGTATACAGTGGTGGATTCGAACTCGCGCCATCCACCCAAATAGTCGAGGTATGCTCTAACCGCTTAGCCAACATGACATATGACTCATAACTCTAAGCCGAGGTATGCTCTAACCGCTAAGCCAACATGACATATGACTCATAACTCTAATTTGTCCTCTCATCGCTCCATCCCCATGCGATGATTAAGGACGAGAGGACAACAAGTTATTTCATACGTTTCAGAGAAGGATGTAGGTTCCATTTAAAAAAAAAAAAAAAATTTGTCAAAGATTCGAGTATCCTCAACATTCAGTTACAAATTCGATACAAATATAACTAATTTAATAACAGTAACAGTTCTCTCGAACTATCTTTTCCTCTCTACAAACTTCTCTCGACTCTATTGAACATTTTATAGAAGTACTAGCGGCCCTCCCCGGCTTCGCACGGGTATTTAAATAAAAATATAAATTAAGATGTAAGCTATCCTATCTTTCAATTTGGATCAAATTGCACACGGTGTGTAAATCAAATTTAACATTGGTTCAGTAGTTTAGAAGTCCATCGCGGACAAACAACGTGACACGTAATTTCTGTATATAAAGATTAAACCCTTAGTATGAACTATAAGGTAAGCTTATTATGTCAAATTACAATTCCTGAGTAGCTCCAAAAAACGTTACGAGATACATTACATCAACAGAGTTAATGTACAGTTTCTTATTCACCATCGACAACGTTAAACAAGGCGACGTTAAAACTAACGATGCAGTAAAACTGGAAAGTGTCCTAGTAGTAATTTGTATGCGGAGGCCAAGACGACGCCGTCATAAAGAGGGCGCTCTTACTGCATTGTAAACGCTACCTTGGGAGTGAGAAATTGTTTTATTGTACGAGAGAAGTCGACAGACGAAGATAAACTAGCGTCAATGTTTAAAAATACAAGTCATGTGTAAGTAGAGCATTGAAATAGATTTGAAATGTACATCTCATACAGTTTAATTGATTGTTACGTTGACTATTACGACAAGGTTCTTTTATAACAGCACGCGCCTTGTAGTTATTGGATTTTACTGACAAATAATTGTTCTGTGCTGAGTCTGGAACTTTGTGCGGTAGGTGGCAATATGTTTGACCTTTATGACTTGGGACCAAACATACCTGCTGTAACGTGTTTCGACTTCTAGCCTACTGACCTATGTTGATATTTGTCGTTATTGTTCATTTCATTTTGCGCAACTTCTCTTAAGTTCATTGTGCTTTGGACTTCTCGTTCACATTTTTTTTTGTTTTCTTCCATAAACACCAATTTTAACGGTAATAGCACCCTAAAGGTCAAAATGACAAATGTCAAAGAGACAGGTGTCATACTATGAAATGTCGACTAAGTGTGTAAAGTGGCAACCACGGGATTGCTTGATATTACCACGGGTTTTTTCCTCGTGTTACTGGCAGTACCACCTGGCAACAAAAAATATTATTGTGATTATGTCAGACGATTCTTGCAGGGTTTAGAAATTACTTTTAATCAAAACATTTCGACTCATGCCTGCAATACCAAGAATGACAAAATAATAATGAACGTAACATTTCCAACATGGGAAACTACACAAAATAAACGGAAAACTTTCCAACGACCGAACAACTAAGCTGCATTGAAGCGTAAACGAGAAGTTCGAAAATATCACCCCAGAACACGAGCAACTTTTGAATTAACGCTACCGATGCCAAATTTGTTGTTTCTAGATCGGACAAATCCGTGAAGAGCAAAAATGGTTTTCATCCATTTACACTTGAAAAGGCACACGTGACACAGGAAAAGATGACAATTTATTTCAGCCCCATATAAAAGTTGTTGAACATTTTCAATGACAGCACTAGCTGGACGCATCTGCAGTAAAATAAGAACTGCACTTTGAAAACACTTACACGGCGCCGTAAAGGTCGCAAAACAGACACAGTTGCATAAGAACTTAAGGAGGGCGACGTCCACGTGCGAGTTTCCTGACCACGGAAAAACAGTCTCGGCTCGTGACAGCAACGTACGTGACGGGCGTCTGTAACAAGACTGTCCAGGGTGGACGTACCTATGCTCCAGTTGTGTGGGGGCTCTTATTCCCTACAGGTTGGAGAATGTGTAGGATCTCAGTAATTTATTCACAGGGTACATTTTAATCTTCGTAGTTTATCACAAAGCCTACATGTGATCCTATCTACAGTGTGAAACAAAACGATAGTCATTTACCCGTAATTTTGTCTCCAATAGTAAATTCCTTGTAAAGAAGACACTGACGGGACTGACTGCATTGCTTTTGACCCCCGAATTGCAAGATTTCATTAGTCTCATGTTATCCAGAAACAGAGTAATGTCAACATCGCTGCGTAGATAAATGTATGAATAGTCCTTGTGACTATTCATAAATAGTCCTTGTGACTATTCATACATTTATCTACGCAGCGATGTTGACATTACTCTGTTTCTGGATAACATGAGACTAATGAAATCTTGCAATTCGGGGGTCAAAAGCAATGCAGTATCACGCATATACGTCTATGTATTATAATGTTTGTGTTTTCGACATACCATGGACAGGCATCAAGAGTGCCACTGAGTACCTGCGCTTTCACCTATTATAGTAAAAAAGGTGCACTCTGCAAGTTTTCTACTCTTTTAATTGAAAACTGCTTGCACTGGAACAGATTAACCAACTTTTAATAGCGCACTGTTTGTACATAATATAACCCTGTCATACGAGCAGTGCAGAAAACTGCCTGAAAGACTGTCTTTGATCGTATTTTAACTCTGACACACTTAGTAAAACTTAGCAGAACTGTATTTGATGGAAAATTGCCGGGAGCAGAAAGGCATATTTTAACAGAATATTATACGACACCAATTGATATAATCCCTTATCCGCGAGCAACAAACATTACAAGTGCCTAACTGAGTGCCTTTGATCATATTTTAACGCCGATTCCCCTGGTTACCTTACTTGGACTCAGATTTGGAAGAACTTCCGCCTTTAAAGTAAACTGTTTGGAGCAGAAAGGTATTCTAAACCATATCAACGGTACGCCCTACTGACATAATCCTAACTACGCCCTCCATCCGACGAGCAGCGCCACAAACTGCCTAACTGACTGCCTTTAATGAAGTTTTGACTCTGCTAACTCCGGCCCGCACCACACTTGGACGCAGACTTTGGAGAACTTCCGCCTTTGATGCCACCGCGTACGTTTCTTTGCGGAGATGATTTCTTTTCTATATATTTTTTAAACGGTTAATAGATTAGAGGTCTACAGACAAAACAGTATATTTCCCCTTTGCTGAGTAGGATAGCAAAGATATTTGGTACGCATCATAGAAATAGCCCCCATTCTAGTTCAAGTCTGTTTACCTTCATTGATCGCATAATTACTCACTATCAGGTAATATATTGGTCAAAGGCTAGCCTATTATGACCAGTTAAAAAAACACAAAGGAAAAGATTGAAATAATAGATGTACATTATTTCAATCTTTTCCTTACATCGCCTCTTACGACTCGCAAACGAAAATATGGGATGAGTGCAATTATAACCTGGCATCCCTCGGGGCTGAGAAGGAAAATACCAGAAGTTGGGCGGCAGCGCATTCTGAAAAATTGCCGTGTTACACAGCGATCCCCAAGACGCCTGCCAAGCTTAGGGATTATGGCGATCCCTTAATGAGGGAGGAAAATATTCAACGGTGTACGTTGTGGCTGTTGATGTTATGTGATAATTTAAACACGAAAAAACGTGCTAAGTAATTGCTAACTTCAAACACATTTTTCAAATTGTGTAGGCCAACATAAATCCACAAATTAAAATGTACAAGCTCACCGATGTCATAATTCGAAAACTACTCAGTAAAACTACTCTACTTTTACATCGATTCGCCAGCTACCGTGGACGATATCCAGTGATAAAATATGGACCAATTCACGGATTGAAGCAATTTTTACCCGTACCTTATGAATATGCACGGAGTAAAGAGTTGAATTGCTTCCGTTCCTGGCGCCCAAGTCTCGCACAACCGCATCGTTATTACCGTACAATTTCAACCGTTAACCGGCAAACAAAGGGGGGCGCTTATTTACGCCGAGGAGGGATACGAAGGAAGTTAGAGAACGGATTGCGCCCCCGAAGGGGAAACACGTGGAAACTGGAAATTTTAAAGGTAAACACCGATGAGTTGCTCCCATTTCGCGGTGGAGGGAACACACACACGATTGTCGATTGTTTATCCAACCGATGACAGATACACACATTTCATTTAGTACAGATGATTTCTTTCCTGGAAACCGTTTAAAATAGTGTACGAGGTGTTACGTTCACGAATATAAACTACTAAAATCTGCAGTGTGCTGCAATTAGAACATTTTTCTTTGAATTCTCATAAATATAAAAGCAGCGGTAACCTCGCCGTCCGGTGTCTGAACGCCGCCACCGAGTTTTTAAGTATACCTAACCTATATAGGTACTTGTTTAGTAGTTATTATGCAGTGCCTGCTGTTTTTCTTAACAATTTAGTGACGTTAAACTGGCAAACAAAACTCAGGGTGGTTATTTACACAGCCCCTCGGAAAGGAAATCCGAACAACCGAAACGGAACTAGCAGGCCAGCAAAGGAAACAAACATAAATCACCAAATTCACGACAAACATCTTAAATTATATTAGCTGTTATTTAAGTAAAAGAAAAACAGATTTGAAGAAAAACAGCTCGGTCCTGCCAAAGGTTTCCGCTAATAGGCAATTTGGAAAATTAAGCTTTGTTTGTGAAGTAAACTTTCGATTCTTGGGACGACAAAGTCAACATTGTTTTTAATTACGCAACACGGGAATGAAATTGTTTTTGCTTTTCTTTCTGCAAACGTGACTCGTCGTTATGCTTGCTACGCATAAAAATGGAGCTAGCTACCACACGCGCAAAATTTAAGTTTCCACAGCAATATTGACCGAACAACTTAAGAGTTGTGTAATCCAACAATTTGCCGTTCCTAACTCGCAAACACAACAAAACAAAGCGAGCATATTCCCGGAGCTGAAAGGAAGTTCACTCGAAAAGGCAACTAGCAGCGGGGAAACCTTATTTTGTTGAATTTATGATATGTTCCTACACTACGTTCTTGTTTCTGGGGTCATTCTCGCTGGTATCTCGGCGATATTACGTTGAAAATAATAACAAACTACACTTACGTTATTCTCCGCACACAAGTCTTGGTTCCGATCTTAGTGCTCCGGAAATCCGTAAATAAATTCGAGATTCAACCGATCGATTTACAAAGTGTGCAATATGTCTTATGTCTGTTACGTATTTGGCTCGTAGCAGCAGTGGGAATGGGTCTGAATGTCCCCGATAAGTGTTTATTGGCCAATTAGTGGCGAACGAAATGAGGTCCTTCGTCCTAACGCAAACCTGATAATAGTTAAGATACGATTATAGCTAGACTTCTGCACCCTACTGACTTAGATAACTAATTTAACTATTCATTAGATAATTTAATTAACACATCTATGTATATACAAGTCTGACCTAATTATCTCATGATTGACTAATAATAATTAATCAGTCAAGATAATTATCCACATCAATGAGACGCTAATAGCTAATCAATCAAAGATTTTAATAACATAGAAATCGTAAATATTGACGATATTAAAAGAGGTCATCATAATCAGTGTTATAATCTACAAAGCGACATAGTACCTGACCTACTTGATGACTTTCGCCTTAGCGACAATAGAAATGAAAGTGAAACAGAACTGAGTGAGAATATCTAGACTACAGGTTTAGAATGCAAACTAGCTTTTTGGTTGTTATAATAAAAATTAATAGTGTATCGGCATTGACATAGTTTTGTAATTTCATTGTACATCGAGTAGAAATTGTGCAGATGTTGGCTGATCATTTCGCGTGGAGTTCTAGCCGTGATTGCAAGTTGTTAACTTGTAATGGAAGTTGCTTGGGTTTGTGATCCATTCACTGTGTTCTAGTGCACGCCGGAACCATTACGGCCTCGTTTTAATTTATTCGCCGCATTTACTAGCAATGCAGTTGAGCATAACTGCATTAGGTCATAATTTTAGTATTCTACACTAACTTTGCCTTAACCCCAATTTTCCAGCGGCAAAAATATGTAATCGGGAAGGTGATCGAGAGTAAAAACTATAAAAATGTTTACTTGAAGTATTTTTTGACGTAAACGGCCTTCTATGTCTATTTGAGATTTCAATGACGACTTGTACAAATATAATCACGACAAACATTCTGAATACTTAACGACTTAATTTATCTCCCAGAGCGGTAAACCCTGAGCAGGTAAGTACAGATCTCTGTTTCCATTAGCATTAAGGACATTTTCATGGCAAATAAGGTTAGTGCGATTAAAGTGGGTTTTCAAATTGGATTATTCCTGAACGCTCCCATTGGCAACTGGGAGGACTTTACCACGTATATATCAACGTTTCTACGGAACTCGCATGCGTTGTAGGTACTAACCATATCATACATTTTCAACTCAAATTTCAAGACAGGCATATATACTATATATATATATATATATATATACAAATTTGACAATTAGCTAAGGTTTGGGTAAGTACAGTTTGGACCCTGTTCGTTATCGAAGGAGGGTGTTAAAATACCACTTTGAGATATTAAAGCTGAGGTCATCAGACAGAACGTTGGTACATAAATACCTGAGTATTTATATATATTTATAAACCTTAGTATTTATGTTCTAACGTTTTAACTTTACCAAATAGGAGTTTATTGAATGAAAATGTTCACGCTAACATAACACCTTTTCTTTAACTTAATTTGTATAATAAGATATTCTATGACCTTCCTTATATAAAGCAAGCGAGGGGTAAATAGTAAGGTGACTTTTGTCCATTCATTCTAATGTACAAATATAGTCATGTATTTATTCCTAGCTGATAGGCTAGCCTTTGACCACTATCTCACCTGACGGTAAGTGATGATGTGGTCGAAGATGTTGTTCAGGCTAGCCTAGAATTACTGGCTCTCAAGGACAGCTGCCGGAACACACCGTTAGATGCTTGGCGACACATTTTCTACTTGAGGGTGGTAGCTAGCCAGGCGGGAATTAGCAAAATGCCCTACCACCACGCTGTAACGACTGCCATGACATATAGAACATATTTATTAAACAACACTATCTTTGCATTTCACAGTCGTCGATTTAGCCTATCCATCGATTAATGCTTGAAACGCGTTACATGTTAACTGTCATTTTTATCATTTAGTTATTTTATGTGTTGGTTACCAACCTCAAACTTTATTAGGACATTCTGAAACGAAAATGATAATGGTACATCCAGAAAAACAAGTAAACGTTGAATATAATAAAGCATGGGTTTCAGTAGTAGTTGAAACAAAACTCAAAAAATATGGAAGGGCGCGCCTTCGTCACTAAAAATGTCTATACTAGATTTTTTTTGTTGAAAATTCTATTCCTATGTCAGAAATTTAAATAAGTGTAGGTGAATCTCAAAATGTACATGGAAATCGTTTGTTAATACTGCGCTCGAAATACGCAATTTTTAGGGATGGCATGGAAGTTAAAGTTGTAAGAAACATAAGGCTGAAACAAATTCTTTCTTTCTATTTAAGAATGATTATTGTCAGTTTTTAAACAATCAAATCTTAAGTCATTCCTGCAAGGGGTAAAAAGGGGGTTCAGATGTGTGGAAAATTAATGCTCTCCGATTACTCTGAGGTTCTTAAACTAATAAGAGTGATTCATTTTTTGCGATAAGCTAAGTTCTTGGGGTCATTTCATAAGAATTTCGAAAACATTTTAATTAAATTTAAGTTTTTTATTGCTTTTAACCTAGCTTTTAATACAACAATATTATCGGATGGTCCAAATCCAAATCTTCTACCAAATCATCACTTGATGATACTTCACTTGATGATCACCTTCACACACCATCACTTGATGATTTGGTAGAAGATAGTGAACTGGAACAATTAAGAATGGATACAGGGTCTAGTACAGTTGCCGGAACACACCATTAAGTGCTCGATGACAAACCTTTCCCTTTTGGGTGGTAGTTATCCAGACATTATTTGTAAATCCCCAGAATGCTCTAACAACATACTTCGAAGCCTAAGCTCGCGGTAGGATTCGCATCATGGATCCTCTGTACTTCCATTACCTTTGCCACTAGGCTATCCAAACTTCAATAATTTTAGCAATACCTCGGTATTACCGTCTACAAAATATCTTCGATACATAATCTTAACGAATCGTTGAGATTATGAAACTAATCTTACTATATCAAAAAATTTCACCACAATGTGAATCGTAGACCACTAGAAATAATAAATACAATTATGAAAAAGTAACGATTTCTACACTAAAAACATAAAACTGTCAATGACGTATGTATAAATAATAGAGCTATTAGGATTTTAATAAATATGGTACGCACCGACTTCGACAAATCATTATTTAATGCTATTCACTACAATTCAGTCTAGGAAGTCGTTAAATTTAAATAATCTTCACAGTAGGTTATTTCTTATCCAAGTCAATGTAAAAAAGTGCTTGTTTTTGTTGTCAGATTCAGATCGCTCCAAGATTAAGTTCTTCCTAAAGCTTTAACTATAGTACGTAGTATTATTATACTCGTATGTTCTATTACTATAGTACATACACATATAAACTTTACGTAGGTATACTTAAATGTCACTATAATATTAATATTTATATTTTTAATACAAGTTTGTAATTGAAGATATGAGGACGTTTGATACTTAATGTTGTCTTAGGTTTTCGCGATTGTTACACATAGTAATTAAACGGGGTGACCACGATCACTGCAAAGTGTTTGAAACGTCGGGATAAAATAATGAAAAATATACGCGATTTAAACCGTTTAAAGTTGTTTAATTACTACGTTTGATACTTCTTAACGCCTCTGAAACAGCTGAACCGATATGGATGAAACTTGGAAGACACATCAACACTTAGGATACTTTATATCAACAGTGTCAACGAGGGTGAAACCGCGGAGCGCAGCTAATCAGTACTAATATTATAAATGCGAAAGTAACTCTGTCTGTCTGTCTGTTACGCTTTCACGCCAAAACTACTGGACCGATTTGAATGAAATTTGGTATGGAGATAGTTTGAGACCCGGGAAAAAACATAGGATAGTTTTTATCCGACTGCGCAAAAAGAGGTTAATGTTTTCGCGCGATAACCGACATACGCGCGGGCGGAGCCGCGCCCGGAAAGCTAGTATTACATAATGCAGTATTTAACCTAATGTTCACATATATCAGTTATTAGTTGCCTTGTCCTATTTCCTGAAATAGGTGCTGGTAACCTTAAGCCTCGAAGTACGTTAAGCGCTGGATCGCGTGACTGAGGGTTTAATCATTAACGATCGTACTTTACAACAGTTGAGAATCAACATTAACTCAATTTAATCTAGCCCATTTGAAACAATGTTACATGGAATAAATCTTATATCTTATAGCAACACGGAATAAACAATTGAAAGCTGCGTCTTGCATAATACTTAGCTTAATGGAAGTGTATTCATGGCGCTTTCCAAGCAAAGGTAGTTTCGTCTTATTTTAAATACCAAGTGTATCTCGCTCAAATTTTGCATGCATTTACTCGAGAGTAATATCTATGCTTTTGGTTTATCAGATTTACCTTATAATATTTATTTTTTCACTTAATATGAAAATAAAAAATCATACACAAAACGATTTTTCGAATTGATTTCGACATTAATGGAAAAGTGGCAAACCATTAGCATAGATATTAGACGTATGTATGTACATGTATATCAAGGACATACATATACATACATAAGCATTGGAATTCAACGGGGCAATGCTGCTAGCATGTTGGGCACGCTGCCAACTGGTATTGGGATAGAGCATTTGGACTGCCTGTGAGTCTGCAATAACTTATAAGTTGTCTCAGTGCTTTTATTGTAGTAGCAGTATTGTTATATAAAAGTTCGTAGTATTTTGTTAATAAGGCATACCGCCGGAAAAAAACAGGACATGCATGACTAATTTCACCGAGTGGAACACTTGGTATCAGTACTAATGTTATAAATGCGAAAGTAACTCTGTCTGTCTGTCTGTTATGCTTTCACGCCAAAACTAATGGACCGACTTGAATGAAATTTGGTATGGAAATAGTTTGAGACCCGGGAAAAAACATAGGATAGTATTTATCCAACTGCGCAAAAAGAGTTTAATGTTTATGCGCGATAACCGACAAACGCGCGGGCGGAGCCGCGCCCGGAAAGCTAGTTTTAAATATGACAATACTATACGTTTGCATCGAAAGCCCTAGAATACACTTCTCTTAACCGCTCGAGTAATTAGTAACTACAATTCTTTGTTGCAAGCAGCAGTTGCCTTATTTACAAAAAGTTTGATGTAGTTTTTTACTGTACAAAGTCCCCTTCCATTCAAAAAAGAACTCATTTCAAGTTTTACCAGTTTTTACAACAGTGAGACAAAAGAATGAGTATTAGATTAAAATTTGAGATGAGCAAAAAAATTACATGCGCATGGAATTTTAATTCGGTCATTTGCAAATCAAACAAAGACTACTGAGATAAAAATATGCGTTGAGATTCTGCACGGAGACCGTCGCAGTTCTGAATTAAGTTAATTGTGCCTAGGTCTCAAAGGAATTACGGACATTGGTCCGTGATACGGGTCCAAATTGCCGCTTTACCATAATCAATACAATACCATAAATTACTTTGACACTTACTGAGAGTTCTTATATTTACAAAAAGTAGAAACCGTTACATACCTAAAAATAAAGTAACTACGACGTGGTGTGAATAATTAGAATCTATCCGCATTGATAAGTTAGTTCTTTGTGATATACAGGGTTATTGATAAAATGCTAACAACCGCTTAGGGTTGACTTCTGCTAAACCCAACAAACTTTTTTTTATATTTTTGACGAAATAAGTACGAGGACCACCTGATATTAAAAAATCTCCTGTGCCTGTAATGTATTATTTCATATCTTTTACTACTTTGCTCGATGTAAATATTAGAACTGTAAGACGTTATTACCGTTTTACCAATAATCCTGATGCATATGTTTCAAGGCTCAAATAGAAGATTAGATCACTTATATACGGAACATGTTAAACCAGCTTGAAACACATTGTTTGCTCTATAACCATTTTTTACAGGCAGTATGCCTTTATTAACAAAATACTAAGAACTGTATACACTACCTATATGTCATTTCTGACTCACTGGCAGTCCAAATGCTGCAGCCCACTACCAGTTGGCAACGTGCCCAGCATGCTGGGAGCATTGCCCCGTTGAATTGCAATGCTTACTCGTTGAGCCAAATAGGTGCCAGCATTTTGATCACGCGTCGCATGACGCATCGACCTAGCGCTCTGATAAGTTTTGAGAATCATAAAATGAGCTCCCGGTCCCCACGGACCCAACGTCTCTGTACCTAACGGCTCAAATATGTAACCCATACCGAGATAATCATACCATATATCCATAATTACATAAGTTGCTACGAATAGACGAAAAGATGACTGCAGTTTCGGCGGACGCACAAATAACTTTTATAGGGCAGTTAGCAACGGAGTTATGTCATCACAAAACTCCATAAATCGGCGGGAGATACGTAAACGGCTGGCGATTATAGCCGTAGGCAGGTTTCTATCGGGACAATAAAATAGAACTGGCCAAACTGACGCGTCAGCCCGAGGCTAAGCTGCAGCTCGAGATCCCTGAACATGCTACGAATATTTCATAAACTGCCTGCCTGGCGTCTTTTGAACCGACTTCAAAAAGGAGAAGGTTCTCATTTTGACTTTTTTTTTTTATGTCTGATAGGTTAGCCTTTGACCACAATCTCACGTGATGGTAAGTGATGATGTGGTCGAAGGTGTTAACAGGCTTAACCTAGAATGACTGGCTCTCAAGGACAGCTGCCGGAACACACCGTTAGGTGCTTGGCGACAGATTTTCAACTTTAGGGTGGTCGCTAGCCAGGCGGGCATTCGCAAAAATGCCCTTCCACCATGCGGTGAAGCTCAAGCCCGCGGCGGGATTCGAACCATGGACCTGCTGCACGGCAGTCCATAGCCAAAGCCACTGAGCTATCACTGCTTCTTTGACTGTTATTTTTGTTTGTTTTTACCTCATAACTTTTTACAGGATGTACTGATTTTTATACTCGAAAGCTGGTGCTTGTCATTGGTCCCATTTAAATTTGAGTGATATCTGACTGTGTTATTTATGTGACGGAACAAGCCCGAGGCCCACCTGATATTAAGTGGACTAACCTCTGCCTATAACAGATGCATTTCGTCTCAAGTGACGAATTATGCATGTAAAAAAACAGCTTTTAACATGCCGATGCTCGAAGTGCACAATAGTTAGCGCATGAGATTTATGGTAGGTATTGCGTTACCGAAAACCGCTTAACAAATTGTATTTTCTGAACGGCATATTTTTTAAAGCCTGATAGGTTAGCCTTTGACCACTATGTCACCTGATGGTAAGTGATGATGTGGTCGAAGATGTTGTTCAGGCTAACCTAGAATTACTGGCTCTCAAAGTCAGCCGCCGGAACACACCGTTAGGTGCTTGGCGACAGATTTTCTACTTGAGGGTGATAGCACCATGCTATAACGACTGCCATCCTAAGACAACAACCAGGACCGACGGCTTAATTTTTTGCTCTCCGAAGCACGGAAGCGCTTAGTAGTAATGTCACCAGCGCAGCGGTCACCAAAACACCAAAGTCATGACCGCGACGGACGTTGCTTAACTTTGCTGATCGGTTCAGAAAGGCTAAGCAAACTTAGCTACGAGCGCTTCAAAATGTACTTGTTATGGGCAAGAGAAGAATACAGAATACTGGTCATCTGCCTGTTTCACCATTCTATTTCAAGAATACACTTGCTACTTGCAAAACGACGCCAAGCAACTGCTTTTAAGCTTATTGTAAATCATATAGGTTGGCAAGTATATGTACAACAATTTATTATCCGTTAAATAGCTGCAGAGATTTCACGGAAGGAAATATTACTCATTGTCGAGGTTCCATCTTGATAATATAACAAAGAACCTCCTTTCGCATTAGAATATTAAAGCAAGCTTTAAATATGAGAAACGTAACAAACAAAACAGGGTTCTATTTTATGAGACTGCTTTTATGTGCTTGAATTTCATGATTTGCGAAATTGCGGGCTTGGGTTAATCTTTTTTAACTCAGCGTAGGTAGGTATACGCCTATACCTACTGAGGTTTGTAAACATTTCATGGAGATTATTGAAGCTTGAACAATGGTACATTGGGTTAATGACCAAATACTTTTTTATTTGCAGCAGTTTTTCATTAAATTTACGGTAGAAACCGATCTTCGCCTCGGAATACTGTTTTCTTTTATGCCTGATAGGTTATCCTTTGACCACTCTATCACCTGATGGTAAGTGATAATGTGGTCGAAGATATTGTTCAGGCTAACCTAGAATTACTGGCACTCAAGGACAGCTGCAGGAACACACCGTTGGGTGCTTGGCGACTGATTTTCTACATGAGGGTGGTAGCTACCCAGGCGGGCATTAGCAAAATACCCTACCACGAATGTACTCACTGGCACCTGGCACCCATCCAACTCATAACCAATACAAGTCGACTTTAGGATATTGCATTACTTTAGACGCAAAACGATAAATTAAAATCATTCTCAATCTTCGAGAAAGTCTCGATGTTCCCAATGATAAATAAATGACTGCACTTATCGGCTACCTTTTGTTTCGCCATTAACCGCGAAAAGTAAATAATACTTTTAACAGCCCGGGTTCGGTAAAGATGTATAATCACAGTAAACTGTAAAGTCACACTTTAGCGTGTGTTAGAAGAGAAAATTCCTTTTTTTTACATATTAAAATGTATTGAGCAGTTACCAAAAAACCTTGAGCACGGATTTTTGTACATATTGCGACCATATTGGTAAAGTCTAACATTATATTTTTTTCTGCCGTCTTACAAGGAGTTTCCGTGTTAGTGGGCGATACTTGTTCTAGAAGTGCACAACAAAATCGCGCGGAAAATAAACAATTAAAAAAATGGGTTAATTTGGAAATCTTACAAGTTTACGTATAGTCGATACAAAACTTCCACCCGTCGAACAATATTAAACCTGAGTTCTGTCCTCAGCAAAGCTTATGCATGACATCTTGATGAAAGCATCTCCGGTCCAAGACCGTAACAGTTTTCTACACACGACGGTAAAAAAATAATGTTCATATCCCATAGAAAATTCAAACGTTATAAAACATAGGATTAAAATAATAATAGAGCCGCCGATTGTACAACGGGACAATACTTTGCTATGCGACAATATTGCAAAACTAACAATCGAGATAAGAAAAGGAAACAGTCACGGTCCAAGGCATTGTCGAGCCGCTAAGGACAGCGTAATAATAAACCTAAAAAAATCGTAAACCTTGATTGCAAGACCTGATAAGTACAATATGCTGTACTGGTAACCCAAGCATTGTAACTGGCAGACAGGGCAAGGTCAAACGTTCACTGTCTGGTTGAATTATGCTTAGCGCTTGTTTTTTCATATCCGTGTTTAGATAAAATATGGCCTCAATGCGTGACATATTCTATTGAATAACAAACACTACTGTTTTTAACCGATTTCAAAAAAGGAGGAAGTTCTTCATTCAATTCATGATTTTTGTCGTTTGGTCCTATTTAAATTTCATTAAAATCGGTCAAGCCGTTGTTGAGTTACACCCGAATAACTGAAAAATATATTCTATATACAACAGAATAACAATCGTTGACAGTGAATAACAATCGATACCGTAAGTAGCAAGGGTCACTAAAAAGAGTAAAAAAAAATTTTTTACCAAAAAATGGCACCGACTTCAACACTCAAAAGAATGAAATAACTTGTCGAAGTCGGTACTATGCGCACACTATTAATAGGAACTTTTGAACTATCATGGTACCGACTTTTGAGTGTTAAAGTCGGTTCCATTTTTTGGTATTTTTTTTACTCATGTAATTGTGACTGAGTACGCACAAGGCCCACCGGATGTTAAGCGGTAACCTCTGCCTAAAACAGATACAATTCGTCTGCGAACGACGAACTGCAATGCGACCTTCACCCTAAGCACACGGTGAAGTATCATGTAAAAGTTATTAAATCAGTACTAATATTAGAAATGCGAAAGTAACTCTGTCTGTTACGCTTTCACGCCATAACTACTGGACCGATTTGAATGATATTTGGTATGGAGATAGTTTGAGACCCGGGAAAAAACATAGGATAGTTTTTATTCCTTCCACCACGCGGTGAAGCTCCAGCCCGCAGTGGCCATCGAACCGTAGACCTGGAGCACGGCAGTCTATAGCTATACCGCTCGGCCATCATCGCATGTGTTTTGCATTCATGCTACAGACATTTTAGAGTTCTCAGCTCAAAAATCTACTGTTTCATTGAAAGATTAAAATGTGGCGAATGAACGGTATGCCTCTCGTCTCGTATTCGCTACACATTAGTTGCAGGTCTCTTTACCATCGTAAAGCTTTCCTTTACGAAAAAGCAACGGGGAAACTGCAATGTAAGAGCATTCCTAATGATGGTTGGCACGAAACGGGGCATGAATTTGAAGCCTTTTTTACAAAATGTTCTCGAGTGTTCCTATAAGATTAGTGAAATTTTTTTTTTAATTATATTCTTCCGTCGTCTTATATGTTCTTAGATAAATCATGGATAAGTTGAGGAATGATTTCAAATTGATTTTCAAAGAGATAAAGAAATAAGAGTTAAAAATATAAGAGTTCAAGACTAATGTATTATCAGTACAAGGGGAACTTGAAACTTTTTTATAGTCGTCATTAAAAACATCTTGTTTAGGCAGCAGCTTTTTCCCTTTATTATTTTCTTCGTCCGCTTGATCTCGGTGATAAGGTATGTTCCAATCAAGTCTGCTTTACGATATCTCAACAGAATAACATTGTAGTCAAGTGAATTAACAAAGATGATTATCCTTGTCGTAAATTACAACTAAATATGATTATTATATACGGCAATCCAAATTTGTAGGTGTTACCTCGACCTTGTACTATTAATAAAGTTATAATTTATTCCGCATAATCGATTTCTGGATTGAATCTAGTACATAATTACATATAATTTTTCATAGAACTGCAAGTTCTTGATTATTATGATTATAGTACGCCAAGGTCTTCAAAATCACGGATCAGCAAGCGGATACTTAGATCATTGATAGTTCGTCATCATCAGTCTTCATTTGCAACTCATTGTAACTTGAGGTATTTTGTACTGGTTTAGAATTGTAAATACTCGCCCAACTTTCATTTTTGCATTTAACACTAACAACCTACAAACGACCTGAACCACGAGAGTAATGGAGCGAGTCGAACAAAACATTTATCAACAGTGAAAGTATCATTCAAATTCGTCCAGTTCTTTCACCACAACATAAAAAAAAACTGGACCGACTTCTAACACTGAAAAACATAAAATAGCTTGTTACTTTGATTGCGCTGCTCGCCTATAATCAAATAAATAAATAAACTTTGCAAATACTATGGATTTCAGAAGGTGAAGATAAACGCCTTTTACATTCTACTTGTTGAAAAATGAACGCCATCTCGTGGATTTCGTGGTCACTACGTTCAGCGTCAGTAACGCGTGGTACAAGGAATCGTACGACCTTGTAACTATTATCTAATATTATGTGGTACAAAGCACCTCTAGTTTTTATAAAGGAAGTTTAATTTTCAAATTGTTGACCAAGTAAGGGATGCTAAGAAATGCCACCTTATTTACACGACAGCCAAAAAAACATTTTTGCAGGTTTCATGTATGTATGTTTGGGGGTTTCTTTATTCCACCATAACTTCTAAACGGCTAAACCGATTTTAATTTATGAGATATCATTAGATTCGTGTTGAAAGCGCAAATGACACAAAAAACAATTGGCGGATTTTAGACGACATTGTGAGTAAAAAAAATATTTCTTCATAATCCATCAAGTGCGGTATTAAAATGAAGGCCTTTAAAAAACTATTCCATAAAATTTATATATATATATAAATTGTAGTTTTAATTTGAATGGAACGATAAAAAATTTCACGAAAATAAATAATATGCATTCGGGTTTTTTAATTAATTAATTAATATATACTTGTAACGCTTCCCACACTACGGATAGGTCGTCATTTTACAGTGGGATCTCCAAGACGCCAGTCTTGTGCTGCCGCCAGTCGTACTGCTGCCCATTTTCTGGTATTATTCCCTTCGTCGCCTCTTACAACTCCCACATGAAGATTGGAAATATAAACTCATTCCTAATTTGCCCATTCTAGATTCACCACATACCGATATTACCTCTAGTTTTTATAAAGGAAGTTTAATTTTCAAATTGTTGACCAAGTAAGGGATGCTAAGAAATGCCACCTTATTTACACGACAGTCAAAAAAACATTTTTGCAGGTTTCATGTATGTATGTTTGGGAGTTTCTTTATTCCACCATAACTTCTAAACGACTTAACCGATTTTAATTTATGAGATATCATTAGATTCGTGTTGAAAGCGCAAATGACACAAAAAACAATTGGCGGATTTTAGACGACATTGTGAGTAAAAAAAATATTTCTTCATAATCCATCAAGTGCGGTATTAAAATGAAGGCCTTTAAAAAACTATTCCATAAAATTTATATATATATATAAATTGTAGTTTTAATTTGAATGGAACGATAAAAAATTTCGCGAAAATAAATAATATGCATTCGGGTTTTTTAATTAATTAATTAATATATACTTGTAACGCTTCCCACACTACGGATAGGTCGCCATTTTACAGTGGGATCTCCAAGACGCCAGTCTTGTGCTGCCGCCAGTCGTACTGCTGCCCATTTTCTGGTATTATTCCCTTCGTCGCCTCTTACAACTCCCACATGAAGATTGGAAATATAAACTCATTCCTAATTTGCCCATTCTAGATTCACCACATACCGATATTACCTCTAGTTTTTATAAAGGAAGTTTAATTTTCAAATTGTTGACCAAGTAAAGGATGCTAAGAAATGCCACCTTATTTACACGACAGTCAAAAAAACATTTTTGCAGGTTTCATGTATGTATGTTTGGGAGTTTCTTTATTCCACCATAACTTCTAAACGACTAAACCGATTTTAATTTATGAGATATCATTAGATTCGTGTTGAAAGCGCAAATGACACAAAAAACAATTGGCGGATTTTAGACGACATTGTGAGTAAAAAAAATATTTCTTCATAATCCATCAAGTGCGGTATTAAAATGAAGGCATTTAAAAAACTATTCCATAAAATTTATATATATATATAAATTGTAGTTTTAATTTGAATGGAACGATAAAAAATTTCACGAAAATAAATAATATGCAGTCGGGTTTTTTAATTAATTAATTAATATATACTTGTAACGCTTCCCACACTACGGATAGGTCGCCATTTTACAGTGGGATCTCCAAGACGCCAGTCTTGTGCTGCCGCCAGTCGTACTGCTGCCCGCATTTTCTGGTATTATTCCCTTCGTCGCCTCTTACAACTCCCACATGAAGATTGGAAATATAAACTCATTCCTAATTTGCCCATTCTAGATTCACCACATACCGATATTACATAACTGCATCTCTTCTACTGAACTTATCTTACATATGCGTCGATTTTGAGGCCCAATATTCAGAGAGGTAACGACTGGTGTTGTATTTTTTTCACTCGAGCTCATGAAGAACCACTCTGGACAATCCATAACACATCAGTAGGCCAAGATGCAGGTGGATCGGCCAGTAGGTTATAATTCATATTTATAATCAAGCGTCATTAAAATACAAACAAAGATTGTTAGTGTATGTTATTATTTAGTTATTCACATTGAGCATCTCTCGTGGACAATCTGACGCCGCCGTCCAGGCGTTTATCGACAAAGTTCCGCCATAGAAGTGCAGTAGAGCAGAAAGTTCGAGGTTCTTTACGTAGAGCGGCCGACAACGCATTTACGCGTCAATTCATTACTGTCCCGACGACCGTAAAAATGACCCCGCCGGCTAGGGTTACCATTGTCTACTTTATTATGTGGGACAAGACACGAAAAATATTTTTGAGCCGATATGGTTGCCTCGTGGTAATATTTGTCTGTTGCTGAACAGACGGTTTTAAGCGAATCCTACCACGGGTTTGAGCTTCTCAGTGGCGATATGTACACCACCCTAAATTAGAATATTGACGTCAAGCACTCACTTGCTGTCGCAGAGACAGTTCCCAGTCTAGGTCTTGCTTGCTAAAATTTTCGACTACATTATCACTTAACGAAGTGGCCGAAGCGTGGACTATGCTTCAGCATCATCAAAAAAACATCAGCAAAAAAATCAAGTGTGGTTGTATGTCATGGATTTCTTTAATTACACCCAATAGTAGGTAAATTATTACCTAATGTAATGGGGGTAGTCTGGATGGATTCAAAGATGCAAAAATACAGTTCCCGCTTTAAGAATCACAGGACTGTGTTATATCCTACCATTTGGGTGGTCGTAAAAGGCGACTAAGGGTAGAAAACGCGCGGAATGAGCAACACACTTCGACGTGTAATCTTCCTATTACGTCCGCAACACGGCTCTTAATTCTATTTTTTATCGTAAAGATTCATAATATGAACGTGAAACCTATTTAACCGGCTTCTAAATATACAGACTCTTGATTCATATATGCAGCGTGAACTTAAGAGTCAAAGGATCAATTAAAACTGGAAAAAATGTCCTAGGAAAAGAAGGCTATTGGAGCACGTACTCCTCTCAAAATGTAACATTGTCTCCATGAGTGGGGCGTTTCGGTGAAAAACTTGCCTGTAATGTAAGTCCCTACATACATACAACTAGATCGTAAATGGCGACTCGGTGCGGTATACATGACTCGTGTAAAGTGGGTAATAAAAGCAACGCCGTTCGAGTGTGGTGTAGGTACGCGTCAAAAGTTATGACGTCACTTTTTATCGGCTGGGCTGACGTAAAACTTCTGCATCAGTGCTCCGATGACATATCTTGAGAATGGTGTAAAAACTTTGCCTGAGTGGAATAGAATTTGAATATATATGTATATAACTACAGTACGAGTATACTATGTACTTTCTAATAATTTTAGTGTTTTTACTCCACCTGCTCGAAAATGTCTCATGGTTACGCAAACCTTCATTTATCTCTCTAAATGTATAATGTGGGCTTAGCCGGGACATCATGTTGTATTGGATTTTATGAGAACCTAAACACAATTTAAATCACATGAGCGAATTTCAAAATGTATAAGAGTGAAAATTTATGAGATTTTTTAGAGTAAGGAAAAAGAACAAACAGATCTTTGTGAAAATGTACCTCCATTTTCAAATGTCCTAACACGTCAACCCAAAGATTGGAAAACATAATATATTAGTAATAATGAGGCTCTAACCCCTTTTTAGGGTTTCGTAGCCAAAGGGCAAAACGGAACCCTACTAATGAAACTCCGTTTTTTTTTAATGTTATTGTGACCGAACAAGCTCGAGGCAAAGCTGATGTTAAGCGGACTAACTCTGCCTATAACAGATGCATTTCGTAGAGTTTGAACACTGCACTCAGGATTCTAATAGTCTAAACGCTTTTATCTCCTAAGTGCATAATCTATGTACTATAAGATTTGTAAACGCACTCCTTCAACAACTTTGTTGCGGGAAATTCAAACTAATTTAACTAACTATTTTCACGTTTTTCTTTCGATAGATTTGGTGAATTTTGTTCATGATCGTAGAATTATGAGGATCACGACAGTAGAAGAATATAAGTCATATATATCTACATAGAGGTAACCTTGAAGAGTCATTAACAATAATCAACCAGTTTACTTAAAGGACAGGTACATTACGCGTGTTTTTTTCGAAAACTCTGCACAAAAACTAGAAACAAAACATGACTTACGTACTCATTTTTGTTAATGGTCTAAACATAAGTTGACCTGTGGTGAATTGAATCAGTTTTTGTTGAATGTTTCGAAAAACAGATAGCATTGGACTCGGCTTAGTTTTTCCTTAAACCTAAAGCACCAAAAATTACGTTGAATGGTTAAAATGAGTAGTTAGCCATTTAATATTCAGTTCCGTTGTGATAATAAAATTCTTCATTTTTTATGAAATGAATACCCTCCGATTTACGCGAAACAACAGTTATCCCAGCCACACAATCTTAAAAATTATTCAATTTAGATTTTCTCGCTTACAAAAGCAGCGAAAAAAAATCAACTGTCAAATGTCTTTTCTTGACAAAAAGGAAACAAATCAAAGGCTAAAACTTATTAACACAATACCATCATATCAACACGTGACGTGGGGATCGCAGTTCTTCAGAAGGCGTTGCTTGAGTCGTCAGACTCCCACAGGAAGACAAGCGGGGTGCACTTCTAGCCCAGCACCCCACGGGGTTTATACCATGGACACCAATTGTACATTTTCCTCCAGTCAGTACCAACCAATCTCCTTTTTAATTCTTGCTTTCTACTCTGTTTTATGGCAACACTGAAAAAACTACAGCGAAAAGGTGACGATGGAAGATGTTACTTTTTTTGCTGATAAGAACTGTTATGTTAGCCAGCTATGATGTGGTCGATGATGTTCACAGGCTAAAGCTATATAAGACTAGTTCTCAAGAACCACTGCCGGATCCCATGCTTGACGACAGATGTTCTACTTGAGGATGGTAGCTAGCCAAGCAAGCATTCGCAAAATGCTTTACCAATATGCAGTGAAGCTCAAGAGCCAGCTCGGCAGGGTAAGAGCCATGAACGAACAAAAGGATACAACACGAACGATATGCGATTTACTTCACCAAGTTAGGTCAGAATTAGAGCCTGAGGAGAAGACTACCATAGGGGCGCAGGTTCAAAGACGCGCAGCAGTACATAGAAATTCTGCTTCTGTATTTGAAACGTAGATTTTCCAGTTGAGCAGAACTTATTTGAAGTTCTTCATCTGGAAATTACAATGGTGCATATAGCGGGCCTCAGTAGCACACACAACTATAGCAGTCACCGAGGTACTCAGCGACAATATAATAGGTATACTTGAACAAACGAGGGTCTCATTCTGTACCCTGTTTTATGTAAATATTAGCTGATTTTCCTTGCAATAAAAATCAATTATTTCACCAGAGCATACAACGTGTTACTAAAAGGCAGATTATTAGATCATAGTTGTTACTACTTACTTGTTAGTCATTGGGTATATTGTTTTTGCACACATGGCCCTGTTTTGATTAGCATGTGAAGTGCACACACAGTTACCTGGCATTGAACATTGTTGCAGATAATAGGATGTTATGAATGTTCACATCACAGCATAGGCTAGGTTTTCTTGACGCACCATAGTGGAAATTATAGGCAATTTCTGCCTAGAAACATAATTCACCATTATAGAGCTGGGCCGAGGAAGTTTTGTTTTATTGCCGTTTTACCGTCGATGAAGTTTCGACACGAAGCGATACTCCAGGTCGTGTGAGTATCTCGAGGTTCTAAATTCGATCCTCAGGACAGACGGTGTTATTGGAGTTCTTACAAGGGAAATCTCAATGGCAGTCTGGGGTCTGAAACTCTTCCCAAAAGATCTCGAGGACCTAAAACATATGTGGCAAAATGTGGGTGATAGGATACCTCTGTCTGCATGAAGAGATTGCCCACCGTAACACTTCTAAACTAAAATCATATTTACGTATGTTATAAATGCAAAAGTTTGTGAGTGATTGTAATTCCCGAGGGAGCGCGATATATACAACCATAATATCGCAGGCGAAGTCGCAGGCAGACATGAATTGTCGTTTAATACTCACTTAGAGGTTTAAGGTGGCGATACAGTTTAATAAGGAGCGGAAAAAAAAACAAAACATGAATGAAACTAAGTTCAATGTGACCTTTTGTTTGTCCATAAAGAGCGATTATTTGAGAAAATAATATTTTTCAAATGGATGTAGTTGTACGATTAAAACATTTACAGCTGGGATATAATTGGTTACATTTTAGCGTGAATTAGTTGAGAAAATTCGCAATCGTTGAAGAGATCTTTTTTTTTGTAAACAAATGTTTTTCAAAACATTCATTTACCTGTTCATCAAGCTGTATGAAAAATCTTCAGCACTGATTTGTTGCTAAAATTTCGTTCATAGTATATATTCTTTCTGAATCCAAACATTGATCCTCTGAGGAGGAGTTCACCTTCAAAGTAATCAAAATCTGGAAATCGCCCCTTTAAGAGCAGTATATTTTTATAAATACGCCATATCACGCAGTTTTTTCCTCAAGTTTTTATCAATATACTTAATTAAGAACCTGGGATAACCTATCTGGAAATAACTACGTAGTATTGTTGTTTATTGGATCCATATTTAATATTGAAAATATGTTTTAAGAAACATTCAGTAAATAATTACAGTTTGAAAACTACATTATAATTAAAATATGGTAATTATAGATTATTAGTACCTAATCAATAGATATGTAAGTGAAACTATATTACTATATTAAGTATTTTCAACTTTATGCTAAATTAAAACTCAGTCAGGCAGTCTCCGCGATCTGTGCCGTGACCAAATGTGCCCAAGGCTGGGCTGCGTTGCCGCGTTTTATGGCCACTGAGATTTGCTGGACTAGAAAGTAGCCCTATCGAAACTCATGCTCCCTCTCCCTTAAACGTCGACCTAAATTGGCAAACTTTCTGGCCTCCGAGCCCAACGAGCCCATCGTCTCGACGGCAAGCGGGGCGAACTCATGCACCGATTCGAAGTCAGAGTACTTTTGGTGTTTGCCTCTGGAAGCCACTCTTCGAGACCCGCACTAGCTGTAGTGTACCGATAAGTAGTTAGAACTTTTTAGAACTTTGTAAAGTAAAATAATTATTATCACTGTAATTAGTACGTTTTCTTCATAGCTATTTGAAAGCATGAAGAAAACCCATAGGTATGTACCTAGTGTGAATCCAACTTATATTATTAAGTACTTAAATGAGAAAGTTTGTTACTTACTTATCTGCGAAAGGACGAAACGGACTTTGGTGAAATTTGACCTTATATTAACTACCGCATTTGTATGTGTGTATAAAATCGCCACTTAGGAATATCGAGTTTCGGGATTCGATACCACGGGCGGCTAAGTTTTTTTTTATGGAATAGGACCTCAAACTAGAGGGCCGCTCACCTGGTGGTAGGCGATCACCGCCCACTGCCATCCGCAACACCAGAGGTCTCGAGGATGCGTTGCCGGCTTTAAAGAGGAAATATGCTCTCTTCTAGAAGGTTGAAGAAGTCATTGGGTTTTTCTAAGAATTTTTATTAACAATCCAGATTCTAGACCTGTGCCTATTGCTATCTACCGGCAATATGTTAATGGCAGCAAAACCAGTCATGAGAGCAAAAAATTACTAGAAAAAGTGTGTGTTTAGATTGCCAAGGTGGAACACAGTCTGTATTTTTTTTTTTTTTTTTATGCCTGATAGGTTAGCCTTTGACCACTATCTCACCTGATGGTAAGTGATGATGTGGTAGAAGATGTTGTACAGGCTAACCTAGAATTACTGGCTCTCAAGGACAGCTGCCGGAACACACCGTTAGGTGCTTGGCGACAGAGATTTTCAACTTGAGGGTGGTAGCTAGCCAGGCGGGCATTCGCAAAGTGCCCTACCACCATGCTGTAACGACTGCCATCCTAAGACAACAACCGGGACCGACGGCTTAACGTGCCCTCCGAAGCACGGAAGCGCTCAGTAGTAATGTCACCAGCGGTCACCCATCCAACTCCTGACCGCGGCGGACGTTGCTTAACTTTGCTGATCGATTCAGAATGGCTAAGCAAACTTCGCTACAAGCGCTTTAAATCATAACAATAACAATATATCCATGATTAGGTAATATGCTATTTTTTATGGTGAAGCCACAGGTGTAGGAAAGTATAGCCTTAAGTTATTTGCTGAGTAAGGTTTTTAAAGTTTTTACACTGCTCTCAATAAATATTGTGAAATATAGCATTAGCACTTCATAGTGTCCAGTAGATAATTACATTTTGTCATTATTTATTAACTCTTTACACTAAAAACTACTACAAGTCACACTATTTCAGAATTCAATAGCACCTAAATTGCATATGAGACATAAATGTTCAACAAGTCACAATTTTTATTTTTTATTGCGAATATGCAAGCATTTCTCCGCAATCTCACCTGATGGTAAGCGACGACGCGGTCGACGGTGGAGCATGCTTGCCTAGAAGATACCTGTTCACTCTATACTTGAAGACTTCCAAATTGTAGCTCTCAGGGACTTTTTTTAATCGACCTATATATATGTTTAACATTAGAGATAAAACATGTCAAAGGCCAGCCCATCAGCAATAACAAAAAATGACATTCTAGAAAGTAATTCTATAAAAAATAATTTAGTGACCAACAATTTAATAACTTATCTACCAAATATCACCTTATTAGCTCTTGCAAAAGGGATTTCCATGCAGCATCATTTGTGCAGTGGTATTGCAGAGTCATACATCAAGACACACACAATGATAGGAGCAGACAAATGGAGTAAAGCAGTCACCATTTGGTATCCCAGAAACGGAAACGGAAAAAAGGGAAGACAACCTCTAAAAGATAGCATGATGAGATTAGAGAAATAGCTGGAAAAATTTGAATGAGACTTGCCAGAAAGAGTGGAAGAGGCCTTTGCAAACACGCAAACAGATAGTGATGAACATTAGTAAATTTTATATTATGATAAAGTGTAAAATATGTTGCTGTCTGAAATAAAGGCTCTAAATAAATAAATAAAATTGCAGAGTCATTACATTTATTATAGAAATAAAGATTTCTTAAGCATATGGATAGTCACTTCACTACATATTAATATAGGTATGTAATAAGGATATAATTTACGACAAAGTTATTGAATAGGTGCCGAACATGAGGTGTCACAACTTTATGGTGGAAATATAATCTTTTTATATTTTGCAAAACTTAAACTTTTTGTACATTTAATGTTTTTGATGATTCAATTTAGGTAGTTATCCTACATGAATTTTAGGTTTTAGTTGATACATTCTATTAAACACATTATAAATGTTCTTTTTTTAATTGAAATAAATAAATTAAAATCACAAAAATCAATCAAAACAAAATTATTCTTTTAAAATTTTAACACAATAAAATTAAATTTTAATATCTTACTTTCATAATAGCTCTTAGAGTTTTAATTTGAATACAAACTGCTTTTCTTACGAAGAAGTCTGTTGTAACCTATAATCTAGCAATATGAGCTATTAAGCATACCATGATAAGAGATATATTGCATCACATTTGGTGCTGTTTATCTTAATACCTCAAGATTTGAATCAATAAAATAAAATACCTTTATTAAAGGCAAAAAATACCCATTTTATACACTTAAATTTAAATTATTTGGCTTTCTCGTCACAAATTTCCCAGTATAACATTAAAGCAAAGTTTAATAATACTTGAGCTATGGATGATAGTGATAAGTCATAGTTCAAATTTATTCTTCCTTTTAATATGGTACCATTATAAGTGAATGTAGCAACATCTATAGACAGTGTGAATTGATCTACAAACATGATTTATTTTATAATTAGCTTTGAACTTCTTATGACCTATGTGTGAGTTACCAAACTCATGGATTTTATAAGATTATTTGTATAACAAGTGTTTAGTAAGTACTTAATGAAAAAAAAGACTATAATATAAGTGATACTAACATAGGTAGGTATAAGATGGCTAATTATCAATGAGCAGAAAGGAATGATACTCTACATCTTTTTAGTGTTATGTACAAGATAATTGGATCCCATAACAAAACCCACACTATCCATTCTCCTACCTTTATAGGGCAAAAACTGTGATCCCATATATCTATAGGCAGCTGGTTGAAATGAATAGAAAAGTCTCAATTATATTATGTTATTACATTATTAGTTAATATGGTGGATCGCCTAACAAATAATTACTAAGATTAAGAATTAAAGCTTGGTGTGATTGTAGTGCAAACTCTAGTAGAACAACCAATACAACAAACCAATGAAACTTATCTCGACATTCTGTTAAGGAATTTAAGGATGTCAAACAGTATTAAAAAAATATTTATTTTGGCAAATTGTGTGTTGGTAATGTTGTATACCCACAATGTGCAAGTCTAGCTTGCACTTGCCTATTTTTATTATTGACAATTATAGATATGCTTTAGCAAGAACAAGTGGTAACATACCAGTATGATAAAAACCAATGGTTCTACCACAACTAAGTACAAACAATCTTACAAGATTCTTCTTAGAATTAATAATTTAGTATTAGATTAGGCATACTTGTCCATAAAAATTGAGAGCCAAGGCTAGCAGTAAACAATGATAAATTTGTTTAATGAGATAACCTTTACACTATCGACATTCTATAAGGTTTTGTCTGTATTCTGTACAAAGCTGATAAGGGACCTCACACGCATGTCAGTATACTACGATCAAATTGGCACATGTTACTAGCAAAAATTAAGTATTTAATTATTAACATAGATTGGCCGACAGAATAATTATGTACAAGAGTATCTACAAATTTTAAATAAACTTGCCACTAACTATACTGATAAATAATTTTAATTATGAAGAAGTATGTCTCTAAATAGGTCAAGTAATTGTTGATTACTATGCTGACTAACTATGTGTTCTAGGAACAAAAACCTATGTTATGCAGCTGCAGTCAGTCCATGTAAGACTAGTATTCTGTTACAAACATTACTTCCTTGCCTAGAACAACTTTCGCTACAGGCTCGGCACACAGCGCGCCACCGTCCGCCAATGCGCCTGATCAGAAGGCGCGAGCGCCTTCGTACCTCATGCACATACTAAACAATGGTTAACGCACCTCCTCGACTCGGCTAAACCTACTTAACCATTACGCAAGCCTACAAACCAGAACTGAACCCAGTTCATAGCCAACTCAACGGGCCCTTGTTGTACGCGCCTTTTAGCCACTACGTAACACCTCAACATCGTTCTGCAGATTTAAAACAGGTATACGAATTACAGAGGAAATACTCACCGTTTATGTTTATCGCTCCAAATCCCAAACAATATAAAAACTGTCACTCACACGTTTAGAACACAAAACACAAATTGTTCACCTCTTGACATCTGACATGATTCGCTAGCAGCCACGAAAATAACACATTAAACTCCACCATTTAACGAGTCGTTGTAAAAGCGCTATCATAAAAACAATAAGATATAATAAAAGTTGTGCAAAACTATCGCAAAATAACGATACAAAACGTAAACAGCTACCTACTTTGACAGAATCATTCAATAAACTGACACTTATCCGCGGCTGCCAACTTGCGAGCTACAAACTACTTTCGTTTTCTATTCTACCAACATCAAAAAGGAAAATCTAGCCTACCTGGCACAGATGACCAAATAGTTTATATAGTCATTTGGTCTCCGGTTTTTTAAGTAAATTAATTATAATTCCGGGCGTTTTCTGTTCACGTGGTCACGGTAATGTTATTTATACAGTATTTCAACTTCATAGAAACGGACGAAACGCGAGGTATACCTACGCGCCTCCATCTCGGCCTGCGCTCGGTACGCAGAGTGCAGACAGTCGCGTCTGTGCCGCAGTGACGAATGGACGGTGTGTTTATTTTTTAACAATAAACGCGCGATATTTTCACTAAAAATAAGTTTATGCATATTACATGATGAGTAGGATTTAGTGTGCTGTTTTTGGTTGCATGAATTCGTCAAAAAAGCATTCAGACTTTTTTTAGAAAACCTGGAAACTGAAAGGTAATACTATAAGCAATTTGTCCATTAAAAAGACACACATTATGTACCGTGTAGACTATAATATAATGTGTGTCTTTTTAATGGACAAGTATTTTCTTTAATCCCCCGAAAAAAAAGTCTCGATTAATAAAAAAATCTGAATAGAGTAAAGGATAGTGATTGTAGTCATTTCGTAAGTCTCACAAATATTTTTCGGTCGCAAATTTTTAAGACTGACTTTTTATTCAAATATGGACATGGTTTTTTAATTAGATCTACCTACTAGTCAAAAACAACACGCATTTTTAGTGAATACTTCCTGTTCATTTCACAAAGAATTTTATTGGTTTATCAAAAAAAAAAAGAGAATATGTACAATCACAAAACTAAATGGAAACACAAAGTAGGCAAATGTAATTAAAATACTGGAGGCGGGTAGCCCTATCGCATATTTACGTACAACGCGGCTGTAGGTAGTTATTTAAACGACAGATCCGAGATAAGATACTGTATAGATAACATTACCGTGCCGTGGTTGTTCTTTTTACGGTACAGTGGAAGAAAAATGTATTAGTACCTCTTTACCTTTGGCCTTATAACCAGGCTATAAATTACCAGGCAACAATAAAATACTTTTATTTTCTAAATACCGACCATACATACCCTTCTATTATTTTTTATAATGTGAGAGATGTCAAATATGACGTCTGTCACACATAAAAATTAATGTTTTGTTTAGTGAAAACTAGGGCATGGCGGTATTGGACTTGTTGGCAATACCGGTATCAATATTTTCAAAACCGGAAAACGGGTATTTCGGTATTTTTTCGGTATTTCACTATAAATGTTAAAAACGCAGAAAAAATATATTTTCCATGTAATATTGTTTTAGACTGAATAAATGTACCTATTTTATGATAAAAAAAACATCCTAAAACAGTAATTTTTTTAATCATCTTAATATATAGTTATAATTTTTGGTATTTACTCTTACGTTTTTTTGATTATAACAATAAATAATCAAATATTTATCATTTATTATAACAATAAATAATCAAATATTTATCATTTATTATAACAATAAATAATCAAATATTTATTATTTATTGTAACAATAAATAATCAGATATAATTAACAATTAAACTGAAAATTAAAAGTCATAACGTCTTTTAAAGATTTTTTTCTTTCAAAAGACATTTCTTAATATCGCGATTAATTAAGCACAACTGTAAACAGTCTTAGGATAAAAGTAGTGCCTAGTAGTGTATTAGTTTATTATATACACAATTTTTTGCTGGAAAAGGTGCAGAAAACAAATGGAATATAAAGTCTTGTTATTAAATGAAGTCCGCCCCGGCTTCGCACGGGCATTTAGAAAATATTCTGTCGTCTATGTTCATATCAGGGATAATGTAGAATTCTAAAGGTAAAACAATTTTTCAAATCAGTCCAGTAGTTTCAATGCAAACAAACAATCAAATCTTTCTTCCATATAATATTAGTTTGGATGAAATTCTCCACTGAAAACGCTCTTTCGTGTTCAACACTATTTGGAGGTAAGGTCTTCTACAGTTCATCCAAATAAAGTCCCCTATTTCCGCCATTTTCCTGCTGTGTCGTATAACTGAATAATGTATTGCATCAGATTTCATCATCTTTCGGATCAGAGTCATTAGATTTGTTGTCTATCCCTTGTGATTAGTGTAAAAAATAATTTTATGTACTTTTCTCTTTTAGAGATTTCTCAATCGTTTATTTCATTCTTATTAAATTGAAGCGGAAGCGGCACCTCGACGTTATCGACACAACCAGTTTAGGCACTATCTGCTGATACTACCGAATAATCGATCTGAGTAGGATAGATACGCTGTATGAAGCTTATTAAATTTGAAAGAATTTAGAGTTTCTTACATACCGATTATCTCGAAAACGAAAACTACCCACTGTATTAGCTGGATTGTCTACTGCCGAATACAGCCTCCTTCATTAAGGCGGAGTTTGCCATAATCCTCACACTTGGCAGGCGTCTTGGGGATTGCTGTGTGAGATATCAGTTCATACACAGTTCTTATCACTATAAAATATTCGGAAACACTGATTACCGTTTATACCACGTGCATGTGCATAGTAATTGTGAATAGAAAACCAGCGAGAGCGCACAATGCATTTGATAATATGCGTGAGATAAAAAGATGCACCACGCGGGTCTGAGGGACGTGCGGTGGTCGGCGGACGATATGTCACTTTTGTTAAACTATATAAACAATACTATCACCGTATATGTAATAGCATTTATGTACTCACAATTGCACGGACACATTGACTGGTTCCAATCTCAAAATGCCATTTTTTATTAAGTAGAAATCAACGTTAACTAGATTATGAACTTATGTTTATTGAAGTCGGTTTATCTATTAATTTGTAAAAGCATGAAAAGAAAACGTTAACTGCGCATTAGTTTACAACCATAAAATTTAAGAAGTTGTTGATGTTATTCATATAATCCATATTAATATCCATATAATCCATATATATAGAGCCGACGTATTGGTTTTTAAGCCTTTAATTTTTAATATAAACTTCTTTTTTTTCATAATACCGAAATACCGGTATTTTTGATTCCAATACCGGTATTTGAAAGTACTCCAAATAGGCCGGTATTACCGGTTTTTCGGTAATACCGAATACCGGTATCCATGCCCTAGTGAAAACACAAATTCGACTTATTAAAATGCTAATTGTGTTATTAATTAATATATATATTTACAAAACGATTTGCAATGTTTAGTCGAATGTGTGTTGTCATTATTACAAAAATATTTAATAATTATTTTAGCTGTTTTACATCATACTTATATTTTGGCTTGAATTAAGAACGCTTAGGGTATAGCCAACGGTATGCATTTTAGAATTACCTAATGTTCCATGACAACCAGGGTTTTTCAAATATAAAAAAGATGAAAAATTGGCCATTCCTATCATATGACTAAATAAGCACCCGGCTGGGACTCACGTTATGTTTACCGGATAGATTCCGACCAGTTTCGGGCTATATTGTAGCCCTTCATCTGGGAGTCACGGTTGCGCGAGGCGGCGAGCGCGGGCCTCAGCACGTAACTGACGTAACGATGGCGCTGTCTTTCCCGGCTCAGCTGCACTTGTCAAATTGTCCAATATGTCATTAGCTACACTGTCACAGTCACTGTTATGTGCCGTGTGGGGCTGTAGACACACCACACTAATCGTGTAAATTTCCTTGTCCACATGTACCGTATCCACGCTATTGGTGTCACCTATCTTTAAAACTGTTTTCCATGCAGGCGGTATATTCCACCCACAATCCCGGTTGAAATTAGGGTGACGGCATATTTCGTTTGCCTCTCGTATCTTACGAGGAACGAAAAACTTCTCTTTCGCAAGGACGGATGCTTTATCGAAGCGCACAAAATGATTAGACCCTGGGATGTGAGCGTGCTCCACTACCGCCGATCGAACGGTATCCACGTTTTTAACACTTCTAATGTGTTCGGTGAGCCTGGTAGAAATATTTCTTTGAGTTTCGCCAATGTACGACTTACCGCAGTCACAGGGAATTCGGTACACACCTGGTCCACTGAGCAGATCCCTGTCTTTGGGTGAGCGTAATAACTGTCGCAATTGTCCAGGTGGTCGGAATACAGTTTTTAAATCATACTTCCGTTTCAGATAATGACTAATTTTGTCCGTCACCGTCCTTGACAAATGGTAGATAAATTGGCGAACGTTCTACAGTGTTTGGTCGCTTACGCTTGCTTGTCTCTGCCCACCGAGTACATTGACTCCAGTTAAAGCCATTTCTTTCCAGGATGCTCCTTACATGCTCCAACTCAGCACCGACATACTCAGGATCACAGATCTTAAGGGCTCTATTTATTAAAGATTTAGAAACAGAAGCCAAGTGAGATGGGTGATGATGTGAATTCGCCTGCAGGTATCTATCCGTGTGCGTCGGCTTCCGATATACGGTATGAGTCAACAAGCCATTAGGCTTTCTTATGACACGGACGTCCAGAAAAGGCAGGCTAGCATCATGTTCCTCTTCAACCGTAAACTGGATTTTGCTGTGCACGGTATTCATGTACTGAGTAAACGTGTTTAAGTCATCTCTTGCTATAATAGCGAACACGTCATCCACATATCTCCACCAGTACCGCGGTTGTGTAGGAGCGTTACGCAGAGCAATATCTTCAAAGCTCTCCATGAATATATTTGCCACCACCGGAGCTAATGGTGAACCCATAGCCACACCATCCACCTGCAGGTAGTAGTCACCACGCCAGACAAAATAGCCACTTTTTAGGCAATATTCGGTCCATTGAATGTATTCAGTAGGTAAATCAGATCCATGTATTAAGTCGGTGATTACCGAAATAGTGTCCTCTACTGGTACATTGGTAAATAACGAGGTAACATCAAAGCTGACCATTATTTCGTCTGGCTGCATACGTACTTCTTCAATTAGCTGGATGAAATGCCTTGAATCTCGCACGTGAGAACCCGTTCTACCAACTAAAGGTTGCAGGACCGCTGCCAAATGCCCCACACGGCACATAACAGTGACTGTGACAGTGTAGCTAATGACATATTGGACAATTTGACAAGTGCAGCTGAGCCGGGAAAGACAGCGCCATAGTTACGTCAGTTACGTGCTGAGGCCCGCGCTCGCCGCCTCGCGCAACCGTGACTCCCAGATGAAGGGCTACAATATAGCCCGAAACTGGTCGGAATCTATCCGGTAAACATAACGTGAGTCCCAGCCGGGTGCTTAATTAGTCATAATGGACAAAATTCGCGATAGTTTTCTAAGTGAAATTCCTATCATAGAAATACTTTTATGTTTATGCCCTGTGTATTCTCCATTTTTTCTTGCTAAAATTAGCATCACGATGTTTTTGTGAAAGCAGTTAACTAACTGAAAGGCGTAAAAGGAACAGATAACTAACTGCTTTCACAGTCAAAGAACTCCTTGTCCTCCTTTTACGCCACAAAATAATTAATGTTTTTCTTTATCTGGTCCACCTATGTATGTTTTTCTTGCCCTTCCTCTGCTGCCATTTGTCTCTCCTTCGGTGATTTTTTTTTAGGTATAAATGTTATGTCGTATGTTAGTGAAAATTACTTACCCTCTTCTTATTTCAATAGATTAGCAGATAATGTTGCTCATCTGACACTTAATGTCAGTTTTCTTAGTGATGAACTATGCTTTGTCTATTTTACTTTTATATAAGCATCTTTCTTTTTCTAGACATAATTGTTGTGTGTCTTTTCCTTTAGATTCATTTCAATGTGATAATTTGATTAATTAAGTAAAGCTTTTATATTTCTTAATAACATCCTGATCACATTTATCTGGACATTCTTCTTTCCAGATTTAGGCCTTTTAGGTATTTCATCTGAAAAATATATTTTTCTTAGTACAGTGCAAGTTCTATAATAATCTATTTCACTTTAATTAATAATGTTTCTTACTTTTCTTCATCTGTCTTCTATGTCTATATTATTGGTGCCTCCGTATTTCATGCCATTCTCATATAATTGTGACTAATCTCACAATAACCTATATTGGACACAAATATTTATATGTGTAAACCTTCTCTACACGTCGGCAGATGCGTCCGCAGACGTCGGCAGAAGCATCCGCAGATGGATCACCACGAGCCGTCTACACGTGTGTAGGTTGATCAGTCTGTGTTGGTTCTCGACAGACGCAACACATACGCACGCGAAATGGATTTTGAGACCGTAGCTGCCGCAGCTATATAACTATTTATACTTTTAACTTTTAAGTAATATTTGAGTGTGCATCGCAGTAAAGTTATTAAAAAAAATACATATTACTTTGATCGTGTGTCAATGCGGTTTAATTCTAACTGAAATAAAATGCATTTTCCAAATTGTTTTATTAAATAGTTCACAATTGATAGTAGCCACAGCTGAATTTATTGATTCATATTGGTAGCTAGTTAAATAAAATGAATTAATTGTATACTGATATTTTTATTCATGCTACTGGTTTTTTGGATTCCGTAGGCAGTATGAACTACTTGATTTAGCTCCAGGAATTTAAATGTTATGTTGGTGCTCGTGTAAGTCATTCTAATGAGTAAGTAGGTACCTAAAGAAAGAAAAAAACTGCAAGAACCACTGCAAGTGCACTCTCATTCGCTTCATGATTCTTCGATTCTTCGATGAACACTGATGCGTCTTCAGACGTGTAAATAGACACCGAGTGCTCGCGCTGAAACCCTTTGATCCGTGCCACAAAAGCTGACAACAAACGGATTCGTGGCGGGCGCATCTGCCGATGTTAAATACCTACCACAGACGAGCAAATCACCCCGTCTACACGTCGGCGGACGCATCTGACGATGACATCTGCAGACGAATCTGTCTACGTGTAGAGGACACTTAACCTTAATCTCAGTCAGATCTATCTGCTATGGTTCACATTTTCGCTCAAGTTTGTTGGGCCCAAATCCGTACACTAGTCAGCTCGCGCTCGTTCCACTACGATCCACTATTTCAGTCCTCCAGGGGACTGTACAGCGCTCACTAATCCCTACAGTCCCCCATATGAACAGTGCTTACTAATACAGCAATATCTCGGAAGAGATGTCATAAAACTCGTAACGTCGTCACCGCCCAAAATGACAGTCACGTTCAACGTTTAAAATAAGTTTTATTTTTAATATACTAAGCACATGTGCTTCAGCGATAATTATTTATATAAATTTTCGGTTACCTAAACGGTTGACGGTATTGTTAAATAATCGATGGTATCCATAGAAATTTACGATATTACCACTTTCAAGTCGGAATTCTAAGAATTTACCATGGTCATATATTTTGTGTCAATTATTATCTGAAAACTTAAATCTTTACCTATGAAATTCTTAAAAGTTATCTCAACATATTACGAATGCATAGCGTAGCCCTAGCAAGATTATTTAACTCACTAATAGTAGCATGGCAGACGATCAATTTAAACTTTTAGTGTGCCACGGAACTGCATGATTTGATTCCACCATCCCCATTCTATATCGGATCTACATCGGACATCAAGGTATGGTTATTCCATTTATCCGAACGAAGCGATTTGCATTTTGCTTCTTCGTTCATCCTTCGAACCACCAGGGAATGGAATACTCTGCCTGAGTCTGTGTTTCCGGTTTAGTACAATATGAGGGTCTTCAAAACGCAAGTGAATTGGTATCTTTTCAGCGGTCAGCGCGCTCCATCATCGTTCGCATCATCACTTAGCAACAGGTGAGATAGTGATCAAGTGCTATTCACTACGGAGTAAAAAAAGAAAAACTATAGACTGGCAATACAGCTTTCTGACTGTCATATGCTGTCACTGTCAGTTTTCGACGTCATCATCGGTAATCTGTCATGTCAGTCGTCGACGATATCTCTTTTTGCCCAAAAAACTGTAATCATTGTGAAAAGTAAATTTTGTTCCGGTTGTTTTAAACTATTTCGTAATAAGGTGGTGTAAATAAAACTGGAATAATGTCTAAATTCGAGGATAATCCTTTTAGTGATCCAACCATAGACAATCCGTTTGCCGTACGTAGCCCACTGCGTTGTGTGAATTTTGTTATTACGATACAGTGGATAAAAACTGCTGTTTTGTTTTAGGATCCGTCGGTGCAGCAAGTAGCGAGGAGTACGAATAATGCGGCTCGTGGTCTGGATGATTATAACCCCTTTGATGGCCAGCAAAATGCTAATCAGGCTACGGTAAAGTCCTATTAGTCATTGGTGGGGTTCTTGTAGGTGTCGAAACGGACAACGGTATCGGTTCATATCGAGTACATACTGTCCCCAACATGTTTGTGCTTATACATCATTAATGATAGCTGCATAACTTTAATACTGATATCATTCCACAAATACAATTTGTAGCTATGTTTACATCTTCCAATAAAACATCTGCCTTGCTTTACGTTAGATGTTTGTAATTACTGGTATTAGTTTATCAATTTACTTAAAACTTATTCCATTGGTGTTCTCAAATTTTTACTACCTACAGTATTATACCTTTATGTACATTAAAAAGTCACTAGGAATTTATCCCTTGCCTCTCCGCCTTTCCTAAAATGAAAGGAAATCAATCCATAAGTGCAGTAACAACTAATTCTGTACAATTATTGAACCTGCTGACAGGTTTTCTGTAGAAATGATTGACAAATGCAATCTGTAGAGGAGAACTGCTTTACATCGTCATAAAGACTTATGAAAGCAATTTGCCCAAGCAGGCAAGAAAGACACGGAAACAATTCACACTCACTTGGTCAACAACTATTGAATTTTAGTGCTGCCTGATGCATATTGTATTATTTATTTAAAATGGATGTGATAGGAACTATTAGTTGTCCCTTCTCTGTTAAAACCTTGATCCCTGTTAGGCTAATAGTAAAGGTAGGGTCCATGTAGACATGCACCTTTCAAAATCTGTTTTAGGCTATTGTATAAATCTGATTCTTATAAATAAAATTAATAACATCAGATAGACATTTATGCACTGTAAAATTTGTTTCTTTAACAATGAGAACATCAATAGTTTTGGTCTAGAGTAGTAAAAATTTCCTCCCTCTTAATCTGTCCTCATTGATAACAATTGAGGTATAAACATAACAAAATCACCAAGCGATAACCATGTTATTCCAATTTGTTTGTCGGGTTAACTTTGCGTATAAAAAAACTGTTTTACTTTTCTTGTTAGGGGTTGAAATGTAAATTTTTTGTTGTTTTGTATGACATAATTAGAGGTTATCAAAAAAATTCACTGCATTATTATGTAAAACAATTCCAAGCAGACTACATTCAAACCTGTTATAACAGGTTGGAGTGGGATAGCTTGTACATGATGATGCTCGAACTTGCACCATCCATCCCTATTGCCAGGGAAAAAATGCTCTGACTACTAAACCAACATAACATGTCATAACTCTGGGACTCTAACTCTGATTTGGCCTCTCCTAACCATTCTATGGGGATGGAGTGACATTTATAGTTCAATTTATGTTGTACTACGAAGAAGACTAATTTTTGCAATTACCTTTAAACTTGTAAACAAAGACCAACCCTATAATTTTAATATTTTTAATCATGCACTCTCCACTGACATTGACTGACTTACATAACAAAATTACAATTAGGGGATAAGTTATAGTCATGTGTGGTACTCCAACCAGCAGTATCCACCCCTATTGGTGGGGTATGCTCTGACCGCTTAGCCAACATGTTTGATTCAACTCTGATTAGTCCACATGGTCTTAATCATGGGTATGGATATTGATGGGGTAGAATAAGTCGAGGTATTAATATAATAAATTTTTTGTGTTATTCCAGGGTTAACATTAAATTCTAATTTCAAATATTGCAGCCCCCTCAACAGCCTTCACAACCTGCCATCATGCAAGCGGTATCACCACCTGCAAGTGGACAGTACTCCAGACCCCCTCCACCTCAACAGCAACAACCACAGGCCGCACCACCATCAAATTTTACCACTGCTGATTTCCAGGCAAGTCAAATCCTAATTTTACTGATGTGGTTACTAACAATTGACTCTGCAATACTCCAACACTAAAAATGGGATCCTATACAGAATTGTCATAACTAATTGTGGTTAATTAGATACGAGTAGTAACTCACACCAAGAATGGGGTGAGTTTGCTAGTTCTGTTTAAAGCTTATAATTAATGGACTTATTTCCATCTGCTATAATCATGCCACTACTTCAAGTATGATTTGGCTAATGCCAAGGCAGTGTGTTAATGACATAATAATAAAAAGGGTGGATGGAATGCTACTTCAATTACATATATAAAAATTTTCAATAGGTCTGGAAATAATTGTATTAATGAATCATTTGGCCATACTATTCTTGATAAATATTTTTACAGGAGATTAACATTTATGATTACCATACAAAATGTGCGCCTTCACATCACCTTGTTTAGCGTTAATGGAAACATATCATGCAAATATAGCTGAAAGACAGAGGTCATCAATAGGAAAGCAAAAAATATGCACGAAAACAACTTCCTTCAGTTCAGTTCACCAACTCTAGTACAGTCTGTCAATCAGATGTGAGTGGTGGCATGCTGCTTATTTGACCCATTATTTTCTTTCCCTTAGTCGCCTTTAATGTCCTCAAAACGAGAATGTAATTCTAAGCTGGGAACTGAAATAACAATATCTAATAAACTTTGAAAGTTGTAGTTTTGTTATGATAGTGAAATATAAACACAGATTTTCAATTAAAATATTATCAGTGTAAGATAAACACAAGTCAGATATATTAATAATTGATTTAGGACAGTAAATAAATGGTTCTATCTTACAGAACCCAATGGATATCGAAATAAATTAGGCCTTTTGATCACATATCACATATACCCGAAAGGGTAGGTAGTGCTGTCTAACAGTACATGTTTTCGCCCATATGTTTTGGTCCCACGTAATAACAGTAAAGTCTATCTATTCTATTGAGCATAGTCTATAGTCCTAAACCCATACTGCTACAGGCGCGGGCATCAAAACCAGGACACCAGCATTCAAAAAGTCACTTACATCACATGACCAATGAGGCAGTCTACAGAAAATCCTGACACTCCTTCATTCTATTCTGCTTCTTCTCAAAAAGTTTAGACATAACCTGGACCCTTTGGCACAACCTACATGGTTTGCATATTTTGAATCTGAATGAATTATCATAATATGATCACAAATTAAGTATTATTTTAGGACCATACATCTGCATTTTCTTGCTTTTGTGGATTATGGCAAACCTTTTTTTTATATCTGATAGGCTACTATCTCACCTGATGGTTAGTGATGATGTGGGAGATGTTGGTGTTCAGGCTAACCAAGAATTACTGGTTCTAAAGAACAGCTGCCGGAACACACCGTACTTGAGGGTGGTAGCTAGCCAGGCGGCAACCACAATGCAAAATTAATTGTCCAGCAGTGGATGTATTTGGCTCTTGATGATGATAATGACGACATTATTATCGTGCCACCAGGTCATTGATACCTACAGTAAGGATTTCCTTTACAAATTAATGAAAAGTTTAAAACATAACACCTATTAAATTTTCTTTTTATTGGGATATCAGCTTGTTTGCTAAGGTGGAATTAAAGCAAAAAATACAATAAGAGAATAAGTAACTAATCTACCTTAACTAAAAGAAAGTGAATATTTTTATCACAAATTTTCCTTGCTGATATACTTGAGTCACACACCTGATACTCTCCTTATCGTATAATATTGTTTGTATAGATAACCCTGACTTTGTATGCTGTTTTGTTTTGTGTACTTTTCTTTATCGTTTTTAGAGTTCTATGCCCATAGGGCGGCATGGAGTCCTATTAATAAGAGACTACCGTATGCCTGTATGTATTTCTGTTGTCTGTTTGTCGTCCATACTCGTATGTCACGGGTCTCTAGCTTGTAAAAAGAATAGGTAAGAAACTTGAAAATATGATATTGTGTGGCGAACTTCTGACTCAAAAACGTATATATACTTGTGGAAATAGATTTTTATTTTTTTGGGCGATGCAAGACGTCCTATATAGTTGTTTTTTATATCTTTATGTTTCGTTGTGTCGTCCGCTAGAGGCTCATTGGGTAGTAAAAATAAAGATTTTTAAATATTTCTATTACAAAGAAAGAAAAAGTTGAGGGCATCAAGTTGTAAATTTTAGACTATTATTTCATCATTAATTTTAGTAGTTAGAAATCGCTAATTTCAATATATTAACTTTTATATCCTCTATTTCGCCAACAAATACTGTATACGCTCATAAACTCTGATCAATGCTCTCTTTTATGGGCTGTTGCATCGCGGAACCCAAAAAGAGTAGCCAGTCTTGCCACTTGCCTACCTTTCAAAAACCTGGCCTAGTGATTTTAAAAAGTAGGCAAGCGACAATTCTTCTTTTCTTCTAATATCTTCCTATTTAATTTGTGAACAGACCGAATGTGATTGTGATTTGTGACGGAACAAACATGAGGCTCACCCAGTGTTAAACGGTAATCTTAGCTTCTGCAATCACGGTAATATGTTCGCCCCCTTTTACATGGAACCAAAACGTATTTGGCGAAATGAAGGTGTTTGGTCACCTCTGCCTACCTCCGCGGATATATAGACGTGATTGACGAGATTGTATGTACGAGGGTGGATTGAAAAGTTCGCGGCCTCAGCAAGAAAACTATTTGTAATATAAACAAAAGTAATTTTATTTTTCCACGTATTCTCCACTTAACTCAATGCACTTCTTCCATCTGGTTTCCAACGCCTGTATGCCAGTCATAAAAAAAATTTCTTCAAGGCCTTCAAAAAAGTCACCCACTGCAGCTTCGACCTCCTCATTTGATGAACATTTTTGACCTCCAAGGTGTTTTTTTAGGTTTGGGAATAAATGAAAGTCTGAAGGTGCCAAATCAGGGGAATAGGCTGGATGCGGCCACAATCGCAAATTTGAGCCATAGATTCAACAGATGTGTGAACGCGTGCATTATCCTGATGAAACAATACTTTCTTGCTGAGTAATCCTGGCCTTTTCGCTTTAATTGTTTCACGCAAACGACGTAAATGGATGCAGTAATAAGCCGAGTTTATAGTTACTTATTATATTCACCTTTTGCAAGGTAGTCCACCATGATGACACCCTTAGCATCCCAAAAAACTGACGCCATCACCTTGCCAGCTGACAAAATTGCTTTGGCTTTTTTTGGAGTAGGTTCATCAGGTTTTTTCCACTGCTTGGATTGCTGTTTAGACTCTGGGGTGTAGTGGTGTACCCAGGTTTCATCCATTGTCACAAATCTGGCCAAAAAATCTTGTGGATCAGCCTCAAACATTTCCAAACAGTCGCGAGAAATCGTGAGCCGTATTCGTTTTTGTTCAACTGAAAGCAATCTGGGTACCTACCGCGCAGAAACCTTAGAAAATCCAAGTTCATTGACTATGATGTTTTATGTTCGTTTATACGAGATGCCAATAGTGTCTGTAATCTCCCTGATGGTCAATTTCCGATCTGCCAATATCAGATCACAGATTTTCCCGATGTTTTCTTCAGTCGTAGACGTCGTAGGCCGGCCGGAGCGAGGGTCATCTTCAATACTCTCTCGTCCGCGTTTAAATTCAGCAACCCACTTTTTCACAGTCGTATACGACGGAGCAGATTCCCCCAATGTTGTTGACATGTCTTCGTGAATCTCTTTTGGAGTTAGTTTTTTTTTAAACAGGTATTTGATGACCGCACCTTGCTCAATTTTCTCCATTCTTTAAAAATGCTGCACTTAGGCTCACAAAATTCAGTCTAATTTAAAAACTGATAATGCTATTGCGATAAAATTTTACAATGTGACAACCAGAGAGTAAGCAAATTGAATGAGGTCATTTACATTAAAATAGTTCAAGTATTTATGTGTTAGGCCGCGAACTTTTCAATCCACCCTCGTATATATTACGCACCTATATATATCTAGAAGTAAATATCCATTAATCAATAATTTTATGGTATTACTGAGCTGAATCTCCTACTAATATTATGTACGTTATATTATATGTAATTGTAAATGTAATATTCACTATGATGATAATTCTAATTAATAGATTAATAAAAATATTTTAAAAACATTTAAAAAAAACATTAAATTAATATTTAAGAAAAACACTTATACAATATTTTGAAGAGTCAAGACCTGAGGATACTCCGTGTAGAATTGAAACGCATTGAAAATTTTCCGGTTTGGCTATGGGGCGTTTATGACGTTAGTTCGACTTGACAGGAAAATTAGGCGAAAGTGTCACTAGATATATTTTTATGTTTTTCTAAAATATATATTTAAGGTTTTCTTAAAACATTTTCAAAATATTTGTTTTTATTTAATATTTTTCATCTCGGTTAATTCTCGAGGGAGACCCTATACAAGCCGCATAATGTTTGAATAAAATTTCAAACCACAGGCAGAAGCGGTTTGTAATAATTCTTTATCACACTAATATCTTAACCATATCACATTTCACAATAATTCAAGTAATTAGTAACGACTAGAGTTGTATGCGATAGTTGGTAAGTAGCTGTGTTTGTATACTATTTCGGCGCAGCGCCGACGCACGTTTGTGCTCTTTATGGCGATGAAAAGGTGCATATTTTAGGCCGTGGATTAATACAAAGGATATTTTTTTATGCCAATTTTACTATCCCAAGGGAGTTCTATATAACCTTATAATACCACGCGGGCCGCAAACGGAAGCTACTTATATAAACTTAGTGATAGAGAATATAAGAAAAGAGATTATGATAGCTACGCATCCATCATTGTAGAGTTTTTGCATAATTTCAGCAAGCGCTACTTAAGACGAAGTGGTCTTTGAAAAAATGTAAGACTGAGAGCGTATAGGACGGTGAGATCTCGTTTCGCATGCGAATGAGCGAAACAGAACTACACAATAGTTAATAAGCGTGAGCGTTATTTTTTATATTTCATATAAATGTGAGATTTAAAAAAAAAATTTACAAAAAATGGAACCGACTTCAACACCCAAAAGTGTGAAATAACTTGTTGAAGTCGGTACCATGATGGTTCAAAAATACCTATTATGCCACAATATTGTGGGCATGGTACCGACTTCGACAAGTTATTTCACACTTTTGGGTGTTGAAGTCGGTTCCATTTTTTGTAAAAATTTTTTTTTTATCTTTTTAGTGTAACTCAAAAACGGCTTGACCGATTTTGATGAAATTTAAAATGGGACCAAACGACAAGCATCAGCTTTCAAACAAAAAAAGAATTTTCAAAATCGGTTCACCCAGTCAAGAGATCTGAGGTAACAAACATAAAAAAAAAAAAAAAAAATACAGACGAACTGAGAACCTCCTCCTTTTTTGGAAGTCGGTTAAAAAACGGAAAAAATCTTTCAGTTATACATGATTTGCTAGTTAATTATTAGAAATAAATTTGGATCGATATGATTTACTAGATAGACACAAAACTTGATTAAGTGAAATTTTAGAGCTGTATTCATGGCTTTTTTTTTCTATGGAGCGAAAAATATGCTACATTGTGTTTTCAGATAACGCATAATATTTTTCATATCTTCTAGATTTTTATATATTTTATTCATATCTCGTAAGGCGTACACTCTTTAAAACATGTTCAAAATTATTATTTTTTGAGTTTCACTTCACAATCAAGAGAACTCTGTCAACTTCATGGTTATATATACGTATAGGTATACGTATACTATGTACATATATATATAATAAATCACCAATAGGAAATAGTATTGCCCCCTTTTTCAAAGAAGACTGTTAGACTGTTTATTGTCAGATGACTATAATAAAGTTACAAAAATTGTTTCGTATTATTGTGACATAAATCACAGACACTCTAATTGATTTCTATGAAATGTTTACAAATGTATTTTTTTCTATGAATTAGGGGTGTCATTGCACGTTATTAATATGCACTGTTGCTTTCTTTCATACCGCACAAAAGGAGCTAAAGGTAAAACATTATTACATATACTAACAAAATCTATTTATTTGAGTAAAATTAATTCTTATCAATGTTTATTAGATTATGCACGCTATATAATATGCTAAGGCTTACTTTCCACCTATAAGCGTGTCACCTACCAATGTTTTTCAAAACATTAAGCATAAATTTGGAAACTCTCTTGTTTTTCACGTCTTCCGCGCAACAGACGGGCCTTTGCATTATGACTTTGTTTCAGGAACACGTACTGTTCCCTTAATTGGTTCACGTTTAGTAAACTTGCTCTGTGATTGGCTCAAATGCCAGAGCCCAGCCTTCTACCCGCGTGGTGTGCAAATGTTTTTATGGTTTCCGCAAGCCACGGGAGACATGAAAACAAAAGACTGCTTCGATTATAGATAGCTCAATGTTCCATGTTCAATTATTCGAAAAATGTTGGCAGGAGACCCGCCTTAAGTTGACATCGGTCGTGGTTTATATGTATATGATGAACAGTACTGCGACGCTAGCGTCATGTTAATAGGACAGGGGATTCTTCTGTGTGCTTACGCGACCGACGAGGGTGCACTCAATGTTGAGAGGTAACCTCTGCCTATATCAGAAGCATTTCGTCGTGTCCAACTGCACTGCATGCAGTCTGCTCACTGTCATGCACCCTGTGGAATAAAATTGTTAAGTGTCATGTGCCTGTAATTTCACCGGCACACATAACCCTTCAAACCGGAACACAGTAATGCGAACATCACTGCTTGACGGTGAAAATAGATATGGTGGCAGTATTTCCCCGGATGAACTAGCACAAAGAGCTCTACTGCTACTATCACCTAACTTTGTGTCGCGTCGACGTCAGCTTGAGTAAAGCAAGCATATAGAAAACCACGCTGTACCTACTTTACCCACAAAAGTAACTAGGAAAAAAATTATAAATAAAAATACCAATTGATGGGTACATTCCACGAAAATATACATATTGAAGAGAGACTTTTAATCACACTTACACTTAAAAATTTTACGTTCTAAAATTTAAATATTTGGTAAAAACGGTCAGTAAATATACTAAAAAGGATTTTCTGGCGCCAACAAAGCATATTAAAAGTAATATGTTGTATTGAAATTTTTGTCCCAATTAGATAAACCTAACCTACTAAATTATTTATCCGTTTTAAATACATTAGTTAATATATTCACTTAATAGCGTACTCGCATACTTTACATTTGAAAACTTGTAATACAAGTAGGTATAAGTTTATGTTACATCATCGTCATCTAGTTTAGACTCGTTTTTTTTACATATTAATTACACCTTCGGTCAGTCGTAAATAAGTTCTCCAAACCATTTATTTCCTAGTTTCACCATAGTTAAGTTATTTATGCAAATAAGAAAACATAGAATTTTTAGTTAGTAAAAGAGTTTGGAAAAAGAGTTCGTGTAGCACTGTACTTTTGACTGGAGCTGCTGGCAGACATTTAAGGCGCTCCTGGCCAGAAAACGCCATACAAGAATTAACTTTTCTCAAAGAAAAAACTTGGTTATTAAACTAAAAAAAATATATGTTATTTTTAAGCATATTCTTGAGTTAATTCATAAATCTGATACACATAATAAATAACTTCACTCGATAGAAAAAAATCCTAAAGTTACCTCTATTTCGAATTTAAAAACGACTTTTGTCTCCCTTTTTACCAATCTTTAATTTTAATTTATTTTTTAATGCATTACTAATCAATAAAAGAAATTAAATCATAAATAAAAATGTTAAAAAGTTATCATGTTAATTTTATATGATTTTTTATCATGAATTCATGGTATCAGAGCTCGCTCACTTGACCGCCAGTGCGCTCGCAGAGCTCGTCGACGTTGGACCTGTGTCAATTTTTGCGACCTACGCAGCGCCACACAGAAAAAGATCAAAATGAATATCAAACACAACAAAATAAAATATGCTCAGGGCTAACTTTTAGAAAATCGACTCGTTACGCTTATCTTGATGACTTCCTGATTGACGGTGAATGACAATAGATTTCGTAAGTAGTGAAAGTTAGTATGGTGAAAGTTATAGTATGTGTGTTAATATTAGGAAAATGGTGTTTTTTTTACAAATAAATGGAACCGAGTTCAACATTGAAATCTTTGAAATAACTTGTCGAACTCGATACCGTGATGGTTCCAAAGAACCTATTATCACAATATTGTGCGCATGGTAACAACTTCAACAAGTTATTTTGGACTTTTGGGTGTAGAAGTCGGTTCCATTTTTTGGTATTATTTTAATGTTTAAATTTTTTTTTTATTAATCTAGCTGAATGCCTATTATTTCGTACCCAATGTCTAAGACAATGAAGTTAATAATCAAAGCCCAGTGTATAGGTACACACTGGGCTTTAATTATTAACTTCATTACTATTATATAATCAAAACTATGCTAGGTATATTATTTTCATTATAGATTTACTCCACCCTTGTCTAGCTTTGATATGATAAAAATAATATAAATTATAAATTAGAAAGTTAGTATGTGTGTTATTAACCGCTTAAAAAAAATACCTAAAAATGGAACCGACTTCAACACCCAAAAGTATAAAATAACTTGTTGAAGTCGGTACCATGATAGTTCCAAAGTACCTATTGTCACAATATTGTGCGTATGGTACCGAGTTCTACGAGTTATTTCGTACTTTTGGGTGTTGAAGTTGGTTCCATTTTTTGGTAAAAAAAATTTAATCTTTTTAGTGACCCTTGGTACTCACGGGATCGATTGTGATTCATTATCAACGACTATATTATCATGATAGGTCAATATGTTTCAGTTATTGGTGTGTAACTCAAAAACGACTTGACCGATTTTGATAAAATTTAAATGAGACTAGACGACAAGCATCAGCTTTCAAAAAAACATATTTTTTGAAATCGATTCACGTAACAAACGTAAAAAGAAACAGACGAATCGAGAACCTCCTCCTTTCTTGGAAGTTGGTTAAAAAGGGGGAGGTTCTCAATTTGTCCGTTTTTTATGTTTGTTACCTCAAAACTTTTTACTGGTGAACCGATTTTGATGATTTATTTTATTTGAATGTTGATGCTTGTCGTGTGATCCCATTTAAATTTCATCAAGATCGATCAAGCCGTTTTTTGAGTTACACTCCAATAACTGAAATGTTTTTTCTTATCTTGATGATATAGTCATTGCCAATGAATGACAATCGGTCCCGCAAGTAGCAAGGGACACTAAAACGTGTGAAGATTTTTTTTTACCGAACCTACTTCAACACCCAAAAGTGTGAAATAACTTGTCGAAGTCGGGAACATGCGCACAATATTGTGATAATAGGTACTTTTGAACTATCACAGTACCGACTTCAACAAGTTATTTCGCACTTTTGAGTGTTGAAGTCAAGCCCATTTTTCTGTAAAAAAAAATTTGTGCGACATTACATGAGTATTGAATTTGTTAGTAAATTTGAGTAGTCTTTTTTTATGATTATAGAAATAATAAGTGACATTAAGCGATTTTTTAAACTGGATGGATATAAATTAAATTATAAGTAAAAACATAAATCTGGCTGTATGGAAACTCATGTCACGGCACGACCATGGTACGCGATGTCACACCCGTGATGTGAACAAGTTTTTTTGATAACTTTCTAGGTTCAATAAGCTTGCTAAAGTGCAATGAAATTATTGTTTTTATATCTAGTTTTAGCCGAATGTCTAGTATTTCGTACCCAGGGTCTAAGATAATGAAGTTAATAATCAAATCTGTACTATATTATTTTTAGTATAGATTTACTCCACCCTTGTTTATTATATGATAATAATAATATATATTATAAATTTGAAAGTAAGTATGTCTGTTAGCTTCTTAACCGACTTCAAAAAAGGAGAAGGTTTTGAATTCGTCTATTTTTTTAAATGTTTGTTACTTCAGAACTTTTACTGATAAACCGATTTATATGTTTTTTTTTATTTGAATGTTTGTGGTGTGGTCCCATTTAAATTTCATCAAAATTGGTCACGCCGTTTTTGAGTTACACTCCAATAACTGAAAGGTATTTTCCTATCTTGATTTTAAATTAAAATTGTTATCACTATTGTTAGGTCCAATGCCAAAAAATATGAGTTTAATTTATTCTGTTGTATTTCTTTATATTTGTTATCTGGGTAATCCTCAACTCAACTGTAATAAAATATATATTTAGATTTTTTTATGTATATCATTATCACACATAAAAACCCTTAACATTTTTGCAAGCTCATTGAACCTAGGAAAATATTAAAATACTAGTTCAAAGTCTCAGGTGTGATATTGAGCAACATAGTCGTGACGTGACATGAGTTTCCATACATCCGGATTTACGTTTTTTACCCATAATTCAATTTATATCCATCCAGTATTAAAAATCACTTAATGTTACATATTATTTCTATAATAATAAAAAAATACTACACAAATTTACCAACAAATCCAATACTTATGCAATGTCTCAATATAAAAAAAATGTTTACCGAAAAATGAAACCGACATCAACACTCAAAAGTGTGAAATAACTTGTTGAAGTCGGTACCATAATAGTTCAAAAGTACCTAGTATAACAATATTTTGCGCTTGAAACCGACTTCGACAAGTTATTTCACACTTTTGAGTGTTGAAGTTGGTTCCATTTTTTGGTTTACATTTATTAAAAATTTTTTCAGTGATTTTTGCTACTTACTGGATCGATTATCATTCACTGTCAAAGACTATATCATCAAAATAGGAAAATATTTTTCAGTTATTGGAGTGTACAACTGATTTTAAAGAAATTGATACTTTTCGTTCGAATTCATTTAGAAATCAAACGACAAGTATCAGCTTTTAAATAAAAAAAGTATTATAGAAATCGGTTCACCTTGTCAAAAGTTCTGAGGTAACACACATAATAAAAATATAGACGAATTGCGAACCCCCTACTTTTTGAAATCGGTTAATAAGCTTTGCTATTATGAACTGAAATTATTAGAAATTTGTTAAAAACCTTACCTTACAATTTTCATAAACTATTTTTTATATAGTAACTTAAAATTAATTTATCAATTTTTAATTCCAAATAACATTTTGATTTATTATAGTGCGCGTATAGACTCATTATATCTAAATATAGTATCTGTTGCCCTGTTTTATGACTTTTTTTTTATTTTTACGGCATATGGTTCTACTGTATCTTCAATGATAGACACTATCTGGCAAATTTTATTTTTATTTCTGGCCAATTTCGCTAGAAGGCACATATCTGCCTGAAGAAGGTTGCCTTGATGAGCGATGATTATGAAGTAAGAATTTGTACTCATTGACTTTGAATTGAGCACTCTGTAAAGGACAGCTTTATGAAATTTATTACAATGGGGCTCCTGTCACAACCAAGACAATTGATACATATTTTTAGTTTCAAAAATGCTCTCTATAAGCGCTCAACTTAACACGTATCGTTTTGGATAATATCTTTTTTATAAAACTTGCAAAACAGTACATTAGAATGAGCTAAAATGATATCCAAAAATATTGTGGAATTTGGTTTATTTTAAACGCACGACATAATTCTTTGAGATTTGTTATTATGTTGAATACATGGTCTGAAAATAATAATTTAAAAAAACTTAACTAAAACTAAACGATTCTGTCTCGACCATGGGCCTTAGGCCATGAAAACCACGGTTGTGACGTCCATGGACGTGAAATGTTCGCATCATGCTATAACCACAAAGATTAAACAAAAATAGCCATCTTAAAACAATCACTAGATTCATTGTTATTATACACACCATATTAATATTAATCTGCGTAGACATATTCATAAATACAAATTTTAAGAATCACGGTCTTGACAGCATAAGGGTACTCGTTTTACAAAATAACTAATATATAACTTATTCTTACGAAGCTATATCACTCGACGCCATTAGTTAATAGGACAACTGTGACCGACAGACTTGTTACTGAGTTCTGGGAATCTCACATGACATGGTTGTGACATTTAATGTTTTCTTTTGATGAAGTTTATATATATATATATATATTTGAAATATAATAATATTACCAAATTACCATTTGTGAATAGGTGCATTAAACGGCTTTCTCTATACTAAAAATATAATAGAACCTTAATATATTAATTTAATGTAGTTCTCACAAATAAAAATGTTTTTCTTAAGAATGATAATTTACCCATCTAAAATAACCGTAGGTACACAATGACCCTAACATCCTGTATAGATATATAAACACTACTGTACTGACCGAACCCCTACAGGACCCGATTATTTTTCCGGCGTATGTACCAATACACGACAAAAGTTAATTCCATTCTAAAATGTCATAGGTACTGACGTGATCTCCGTACGTAGGTAGGACTGTACTGTACCTTACCTGGAAAGCTAAAAGCGTGCGCGCGGCGCATCGCACACAACTTTGTGTCGCGTAAATAAATACGTCGCGCTCGAATAAAATACCTAAAGTCCGTGGAAGGCCTCGCCTTAACTTATCTTTCGTAGCAGACTGTGAATCAGTTGACGGATATCCCCATACACTGAATTCTAATGCATTGACATTTTCGAGGAAAATACATGTTGTACTCTCTATTGGTAGCCTACACTCTACAAAGTATAATAATGACGTCTGTTTTGGGCCGTTCATGTTCAGTCAAATGAAATGTCATCCTATTAAAATAACTACCAAACCATTTTCCACTTCCATTTTAATGCGAAGTTTTTTTTTTATGGCGGTATGCCTTTATTTAACAAAATACTATGAACTTTATACAACACTACAGCTACTACAATAAAAGCATTTAGACAACCTATAAGTCATAGCAGACTCATAGGCAGTCCAAATGCTCCAGCCCACTCCCAGTTGGCAGCGTGCCCAGCATGCTGGCAGCATTGCCCCGTTGAATTGCAATGCTTATTCGTTGAGCCAAATATGTGCCAGCATTTCGATCACGCGTCGCATCGACCAAGCGCTCAGATAAGTTTTGGAATATACGATGAGCTCCCGGTCCCCACGGACCCAACCCAATGCGAAGTCTGTGTTATTGATGAAAATCAATGACTTTGTGAATCAACTTCACTTTCTCAGTCTTGATTATTTAACAGGCTAAATACTGAAAGCTCATTAGCCAATGGTACACAATGACGCGACCGGCGACCAATGAACGTTCAGTATTCACTCAGTGACCAAGACTGACAAACCGTCCAGAAACTGGGGTGTATTCGAATAGCACAGATTTAGAATGGAAGTGTGTGAACACATTGCACATTTAAAGTGTCCGTAACGCATGCGTTCTGTTCTACACAATTAGCGTGTCTGATTAACATGCCGGTATCAATTGCATTGTTAAATGCCGTTCGTAACTGTACAAAATGAAACTCTTTTCGAACAGTCTTTGCATGTTAGATTTTAGTATCGGCTTTATAAATACGTCGTAGATGCCGTAATTATGTAATAGTACATTATGATACGAGTGCGGAAAGTTAATCTAGGCTACGAGAGGCTTCAATAAAGGTTTAATAGAGGCGATCAGCCGAGATTTAAATAATGTTGCATGAGTATCATACGACTAATTTTATTACACTTGTTAGTAAATTTATTCATTAAATCACTACATAACTCTTTGAATTACAAATGCGCGTGCAGATTTTGGTCCTTGATTTGTTTTTCTAATGTATAAAAGACAGTAACCTTGGGCTCAATCTGCTGATAGCTTATTAAAACTGAACTGGAAAATTAAAAGCACGTGGGCGGAAAAAAGCACATTTCAATGTAGCCTACGTAATGGAGCCTTTACGATCAATTGTGTTGAAAATTATTTTTACTTTGATTTTACTACTCTTTGTTATAATATAGCTTTCAATATACCATATGCTATGTATCTGAATCCTGTACAGAAGTAGTCAGTAACAAGCGGTCATAAAGCCGCGTATCCACCAAACAAAAGTGCTCAACTTATGTCACGAAGACGTGTAAGCAACACAATAGTTGCCATCTTCTGTTTTTTGGCAACTCGGCCTAATGTATTGCGACGGCAATAAGTAATAAAATAACAGCTCTATTGTTGCAGCAAAAGAAAAGTTTAATAAAAGCTGTAATTAATCAACAAAGCTTCAAAGTATGTCTTTAATGACTAATCAAATATTTCCAGTGAAATGACTAAAATGCATGCATTATTAAGAGAGTTCGTCTGTTAGTCATCATACGGCGTAATCATAACATCTTCTATGAGTAAAATGTATCCCTTGAGTAATTTTTACATTACGTTATTTATTTAACGTCACTATATTTACTCCATTTCACGTCCGTAAGTGTACATAAAGTTAAATACACAAAGAAATAGACTCTCGGCTCTCACTTGCTTTAAATTGAGCGTAGGATTCATTTCCCGTTTGAGATTGTGCTGTGAACAATCTAACATTTTTAGAACAGTTTTACTCTTATTGTCGTGCCTTCGACACATTCCGTTCAATGAAGTGAACACCGGATCTCTAAATCATGTTATAATTGATCGTTAATAATAGATATACATTCCTGTAATTGAGTTACTCGTTTATGAGTTCACAAAGAATGCAGTTAAAATTAGAACAGTTTCGTGTTGTGTCTAATTAGAATGAAAATACCCTCAATTCGGAGTAGCAATATAGATGTAGCATTTCAAAGAAAAGCTTTGTATTATGTATACCAATGATTTGCGGTTTTGTGTTATTAATTATTATCTCTAATATACTTTGGGCGTGTTAATTTTATCAATTAAAAAAATCTAAAATGAATTCATGAGCAAGAATCCTTAATAATGGCTTTATCTGCTCTCGACCTTCAGAGAAGACAAGAAGAACTAGAAAGAAAGGCAGAAGAATTAGCCCGAAGAGAAGCTGAACTAAGGGCGGGGTCGGCGGGACGACGCAACAACTGGCCCCCTCTGCCTGCGTTCTGTCCCGTCCAACCTTGCTTCTACCAGGATATCAATGTTGACATACCCCTCGAGTTCCAGAGGATCGTACGCCACTTGTATCATTTGTGGATGTGTGAGTATTATTTGACTTTACCAACATACTAACATTCATTCATTCATTTCGTATCAATGGCTAATTGAACCTTAGATGATGTTTGCCCAATGGGAGGCCACCTCCACGGCCCTGTGAGATGCATACGTGAGGTCATCTTTTGTGCAAGTGGTCGGGTACTGGTGACATGACAGTAAGTGTGCCATATTTTGCTCAGGGGCACCACACTCACATTCCACATGTACCCTGTCCCTTACTGCCAATTTGGCCAGGTTACACTTGCAACAACCAACTTGGGTACGGAGTCTGTTGAGTGACTTCCAAATTGGCCACTGCAGTTCCTTACCAGGAGGCAGATGTTCTGCCGCGGTAACATAGTTTGTGGGTGTGGGGTAGTTTTTGTGCCAAAATTAAAGTCTCCCCTCCTTTTTCCGAAGGAGTTGTAGCTCGGCAAAACTTTTACGGCTCTTTAAGCGAGCTGGAGGTGGCCGATAGTCGAACAAAGGGTGTCGAATATCAGTTTGCTGTTTGATTTTTTCTTGGGAACAGGCTTCTTCAGGTCGGTCCTAACATGATGATAGCTGAATTACTAACATAGCAAAACCATAAAAGTAGTTTGAATCGAGGCCCTTAGGAGATTCAAATGCCTAGTCTATATCTGGATACGCAGGGTAGTTTTAAAGGTATCTATGCAATATGTATGGGTATATTATAGCAACACAATGAGTGGCTACCTAAAAATACGAGTTTTATGTTTTTTTTTATGCCTGATAGGTTAGCCTTTGACCACTATCTCGCCTGGTGGTAAGTGATTATGTGGTCGAGGATGTTGTTCAGACTAACCTAGAGTTACTGGCTCTCAAGGACAGCTGCCGGAACACACCGTGAGGTGCTTGGCGACAGATTTTCAACTTGAGGGTGGTAGCTAGCCAGGCGGGCATTTGCAAAGTGCCCTACCACCATGCTGTAACGACTGCTATCCTAAGACAACAACCGGGACCGACGGCTTAACGTGCCCTCCGAAGCACGGAAGCGCTCAGTAGTAATGTCACCAGCGGTCACCCATCCGAGTCATGACCGCGGCGGACGTTGCTTAACTTTGCTGATCGATTCAGAATGGCTAAGCAAACTTGGCTACGAGCGCTTTAAAAATTTATAAAATTCTCTTTAATTAGAACATGCTAGATATTTGCCGTAGTGTAGATATGTGCCAAGTGTGTATATTCGCAAACAAGTACAAGATGCGTTTATCCATGAAGTCAAACTACTTGTTTGGTTTTATAATGATACTAATTAGTTATATGGCCTTAACCACAATCAGTAAGCGGGAGATTTTAAAACGCAAGTCTTACCGGAGTCTGGGAAGATCAGAAATCAAAACAAAACGAGGAGATAGGAATATTCATTCGATAGTATACAAACTATTTTAGGCAAGGGTGCATAAACAAATGCAACGGACTGTAAAAAAAACTATATTCTAGTCCCAGATGGTGGGTTGGAATCCCTTAACATATGGTGATTGTCGATTTGTCTATCAACCACACATCATTGGAGCAACGTTTTCAGGCGCTCGTAGCGTAGTTTGCTTATCCGTTCTTAAACAACGTCCGCCGCGGACATGACTTGGATGGGTGACCGCTAGTGACATTACTACTGAGCGTGCACGTGCTTCGGAGAAGCCGTTGGTCCCGGTTTCTGTCATAGGATAGCAGACCTTATAGTATTAGGTGGTATTTTGCGAATGCCCGCCTCGCTAACTACCACACTCAAGTAGAAAATCTGTCGCCGAGCACCTAACGGTGTTCCGGCAGCTGTACTTGAGAGCACGTAATTATAGGTTAGTCTGATCAACATTTTCGACCACATCATCAATTACCATCAAGTGCGATAGTGGTCAAAGGCTAGACTATCAGACATAAATTTAAAAAAGAACGAGATAAGAAATATCACGTTAGCCTTAAGCTGCTTCTAATAATAATTATGAAAGAAACTTGGCATATATCTAAATATGATTACAGGCACTATCGCGTGCTAAACCAAAATCATATTTTAACCGACTTGAAAAAAGATGAGGTTCTCAATTCATCTGTTCTTTTTTATGTTTGTTATCTCAGAACTTTGACTGTGTAAACCGATTTTGATAATTATTTTTTTACTAGCTTTCCGGGCGCGGCTCCGCCCGCGCGTATGTCGGTTATCGCGCAAAAACATTAACCTCTTTTTGCGCAGTTGGATAAAAACTATCCTATGTTTTTTCCTGGGTCTCAAACTATTTCCATATCAAATTTCATTCAAATCGGTCCAGTAGTTTTGGCGTGAAAGCGTAATAGACAGACAGACAGACAGACAGACAGAGTTACTTTCGCATTTATAATATTAGTACTGATTTGAAAGCTGATACTTGTCGTTAGGTCCCATATAAATTTCATCAAAATCGGTTGGCCGTTTTTGAGTTGCACTCCAATAACTGAGAAATACTTTCCTATCTTGATGATATAGTCGTTGACAGTGAATGACCTCGTAAGTAGCAAGGGTCACTAATAAGAGTGAAAAAAAATTTTTACCAAAAAATTGAACCTGACAAAAGTGTGAAATAACTGTGTCGAACTCGGTACCATGCGCACAATATTGTGTTATAGGTACTTTGGAACTATCATAGTACCGACTTCAACAAGTCATTTCACACTTGAGTGTTGAAGTAGGTTCCATATTTTGTTTACATTTTTTTTTAATTAATTTCTACTTGTATCCTTTGCAGTCTACACGTTAATACTAGCACTAAACATAGTAGGAGGCATGTCGCTGATGTTTGCCGGTATGGGCTTCACCACCTTCGGCCTGTCGATCCTGTACTTCGTGCTCTTGACTCCGTTCAGCTTCGTCTGCTGGTACCGGCCGATATACAAGGCGTTCAGAAGCGACTCCTCCTTCAACTTCATGGTCTACTTCTTCATATTCCTCTTCCAAATCATCATAACCGTGGTGCAAGCTATTGGATTCACCGGAGGCGGTTCGTGGTACGTCATTCAAAATGAAATAATAAGGCAATTTGCCATTGTGTGTGAGAGGAAGTTGTGTGTTGCGTGCTATCAATTACAAAATTACTACGAGAGATAAAGCTGAAGTCTTTGAAGCGCTCGTAGCGAAGTTTCCTTTACCATTCTGAACTGATCAGCAAAGTTAAGCAACGTCCGCCGCGATCATGAGTTGGATGGGTGACCGCAGGTGACATTACTACTGAGCGCTTCCGTGCTTCGGAGGGCACGTTAAGCCGTCGGTCCCGGTTGTTGTCTTAGGATGGCAGTTGTTATAGCATGGTGGTAGGGCATTTTGCGAATGCCCGCCTGGCTAGCTACCACCCTCAAGTAGAAAATCTGTCGCCAAGCACCTAACGGTGTGTTCCGGCAGCTGTCCTTGAGAGCCAGTAATTCTAGGTTAGCCTGAACAACATCTTCGACCACATCATCACTTACCATCAGGTGAGATAGTGGTCAAACGCTAATCTACCAAGCGTAAAAAAAAAGTCATGTGTGGGATTCGAATCCTGCGCTATCCACCCATATAGCCAGGGTATGCTCCGACCGCTAAGCCAACATATGACTCATAATTCTAATTTGTCCTCTCGTTGTAATTTTGTAATGTAATCCGTGGAGCATGCGTCGTTGAAAAACAAATATATAAAAAAAATCTGCAGAGCAGGCAGATAAAATGTTGAAATAGATTATTAATAAAATAACTTCACTACTATTGATGATTCATAGACAAGGAAAAATATAGCAAAATTTACTTTATCTACATAGAACCATTGACGATCTTACTTGTAAACACATTAAATGTAATGACACTCTTATGCTATTAAATTTAATACCGTAGTTGAGTACTACATTCATCCTTGTACTACTTATTTTGCACTGTACTAAATACGCTTAAGAGTACTTACTAAATAAAAAATATAGTGAGGTTATAATGTATTACCCTGTGCCAAAGCGCTTAAGCATTACACATTTTAACAGCACCTCTAGCGGATGCGTTACGTAACTAAAACATGTATGGCAAAAGAAGTAAACTTTTAGAAAACTTACACTAGAGGTACTGTGAGCAGGCACTAGGCTCATGACCTATTACGTGGTAGGACACAACACACAACCGGGTACAGTTTCTGAATCCTAGTCGAACCGAACCCCAGGGCATTGTTGTTTAAAAGGGACGCTTTGCGCCTCTGGACCCATGAGGCAATCTGATCTGTCATACTGATATGTATATTTTTTATGAATATAAAGACTTTATGAATATAAATTTCGAATAGAAATGGCGTGTCCAGGTGGCCGAGGAGGTTTAAGCATCGGACGCGATATCGGAGGACGCGGGTTCGATTCCCGCCCGGAGCATAACATTTTGTGCCCCAATAATTTGTAAAATAGAATATAAAGATATTTTTTTATTCGTATTTCAGCGGTTTGATCACGAGTATCAACGCGTTCCAAGACAATATAGCGGTTGGGATCATCACTTTGTTGATCACAATTGGTTTCATCACTTGCATTGTGGCTGATGTAATGCTTATGGCGAAGGTGAGTTACTCGTACATATATACTGCATAATGCCATTGTTATATTTTGAATGTTTTACGATCTAGCACCAAATATACGAAAGTTCCCATGCAAGGGCGATAAGTGTAGTGGACTGTATGATTAACTAACTTAGGGCAAAGGTATAAAACAACTAAGATTGTGCAACTCAGGGCCTACCTAATGTTAAACGGACTAGCCTCTGCCTACAACAGATGTATTTCATCACAAGTAACGAATTTCACTGCGCCTGTCACCGTGAGACCTATTGTTAAGTCTCATGTGCCTGTAATTTCACTGGCTCTTAAGGACTGCTGCTGGAACACACTGTTAGGTGCTTGGCGACAGATTTTCTACAATCCGATGGAGTTCCGAGTCGTTATTAGTACCTAAACTAAGAATTGGTTCGTGGGTTTACCTCTTCAATAGCTCGGTACCTGTCTTGGCCAGAGCCGGTTGATGGCACAGTTTGCACAAATATTATGAGCCGCTGTAGTGCCGATCCTACCTAGCTTGGCATAAAGGCAGGAGTAGAAACTACACACATTGAATAAGTAACTGCGCCCCGCAGTTTCAACCGCGCAAACTATGATGAAAAATATCCTTTGGGCTAATCCGTGACTTAACACGGTGAGTGACAGTTCTTCCAGAGTGCAATAAAAGTTAAGTGGCTCATATTTCTTAATCGTTACCGGGTCTAATCAAGCACGAATTAATATCAAAATAAAAATATTTTGACTAACCTCGACGTTTCGATCAAGTTGGATTGACCTTGATCACTAGTAGACTCGTAACCACGGTCAATGCAAATTGATGAAAATGCAATATTGTTCCGAAATTGCGCAAAATGTCCAATAGATTTCACCAAAAATATACATTGACAAAATATGACAATTCCTTACAAAAAATTCGAACGATCAATAATCGCAGCCATATATTATAAGGACAAACCTATTAAGTTTTTTGATTCCCCGCATTTAGAAAATATAGGATTTCCGCAAGGATCATTATTTAGAACTTTACTGTATCTAGTCTATAGCATATAATATTAACCATTTTTTTAAAGGTCATCAAATCTCTGCATTATTTTTTATACAAAGATATATATATCTCTCTGATTTAAAAATTTATAGAACACAAAGCTAACGAATTCAAGTAAAATATAAAGACAACCTGTCATTGCCATAGGGATGGGATATTTCTAATTGGTACGAAATATATGATATCAATTATTATAATATATTATCAATTATTTATTATTATTATTATTTATTTTTATTATTATTATATCAATTATATATCAATATCAATTATTGTGATAATAGATTATGCTGGTCTATCTTCGATAAAATATACCCTATATTGGTATATTTTATCGAAGTGTTCTATTAACACTTCCAACATCTTACTTGCATTACAGGTACACCGTATCTACCGATCAACGGGAGCATCTCTGGCCAAAGCGCAAGCAGAATTCACGACGGAAATACTCCGCAACCAACACGTGCAGACAGCAGCATCCAACGCAGCGGCGGCGGCCGTCAACGCGCAGATCGCGAACGCTAACCGTTACTAGCGGTCACGTGGTACGTACATAGTGACCACACTTACTTCATCATAACTATAATGTACAGTCAACACTTAGAGACAGCAGCATCCAATGTACTAGAATGGCTCTCAAGGACAGCTGCCGGAACACACTGATAGGTGCTTGACGACAGATTTTCTACTTGAGGGTGGTCGCTAGCCAGGCGGACATTCGCAAAATGCCCTTAACTTTGCTGATCGGTTAAGAACAGCTAAGCAAACTTCGCTACGAGCGCTTCAAAACAGACGGCAAATGTACTAAACGAATAAAACTAGTAAAATTGTTCCATAATATCATAGTTCAGAACAGTGTAAGTGGGATAACGCTATATAATACCTTCTATCCCGCTTGCACGTCCATATTTCATTCGTTATTTCCCTTCCCTTAGTAGGAGCAAACCAATATTGTTTAGGCGATTGTGAGCCGGCGATAGTTTGTTTGTACGTTTAATTAATTATTTGAGGCATGAAACGAAACGCTCCTTTATTATGATGGTTTCGTAAAAGGTGGGCGTTGGTCCCTAGTAAAAAAGTAATGCCAAAAATAATTTTTTTGCACTAAAGAGATTCTTAGTATGACTATTACATATTTTGCAATAATTATTCTAATTCTTCATCACCTATACAGGGTTATTGGAAAAATGCTAATAGCCTCTTAGAGTTGACTTCTGTTAGTCCTAACAAACGTTTTGAGATGAATATTGATTTATTGTTTTTTTTTATTTTGTTTATGACGGACAAGTACCTGATGTTAAAAGTTTCGTGTGTCTGTAATTTATTATATCATACTTTTTATTACTTTGCTCGATGTAAATATTCAAAACTGTAGTAGTTTTGAATATTCGAAGGGCATACTAAATTACTCTATTCAAAGGGCCAGCCCGAGGCAACACTGAACCTCTTTGATTAGATTTTTGAATATTCACATCGAGCAAAGTATTAAAAAATATTAAATAATACAGGCATAAGAGGCTTTTAACATCTGGTGGTCCTCGTGCTTATTCCATTACAAAGACATAACAAAACCTATAAAAAAAAATTATCTTAAAATGTTTGTTAGGACTAACAAAAGTCAACTCTAAGAGGTTGTTAGCATTTTTTCAATAAACCTGTAAAGAGCAGTGTTTCAAGTTATTCGGATAGTGAAATCTGTCGCCAAGCACCTAACGGTGTGTTCCGGCAGCAGTCCTTGAGAGCCAGTGAAATTACAGGCACATGAGACTTAACAACTATGTCTCAAGGTGACGGGCGCAGTGCAATTCGTCACTTAAACGATGAACTGCATCTTTTATAGGCAGAGGTAACCGCTTAACATCAGGTGGACCTCGAGCTTGTTCCGCCACAATTCGGCCATGTGTTTTATATAACCTGTTTTATTTTCCAGGTATGTTTGGACATTGTTAAAAGCTCGCTCTGTGACGCGTTAATAATAACACAATATGTTTATAAAGAGATTATTAAAAGCTTGTTCTGGTATTCAGTAAATACATCAACACAAATATATATCAGTCCAATACATAGTTAATAAAATCTAACAAAATGTACATATATGTACTCTACCTAAAAGCTTCGATCAAACAAAATAATTTTCAACGTTGAAGTGAAAAGAGTTATTGATGTACTTTCACAATTTCTTTATATTAATGGTCTGATGTATTCTTAAAATTTATCACCTGTATCTATCAGTGTAATAAATTAATAAATTTTTTTAGTATATAGGGTTGTAGTATTTCGGACAACGGTTTTTGACATATATGTTATGACAATGAAGTATTAATAATTTAATAAAACATAAACATGTTTATATTTTATAGACAAAAGGCATATACATATATGCTCTATAGACATAAACAATAAACATGTTTATGAATATTAATCACAGATGTAAACAAATTAACACTCGCTTATTGCAGACAGTTTTCATATTTTTTCCATAGATCGACTGTTAGTTATCAAGTTATCGGACCTGCATGATTATGTATAAAACGGCTTACGTCTTTGTTTTATACCAGATATGAAATTGTCAAGCTTGAAAATTAAACTATTACTATACCTATCGACAGAGCGCTATGACTAAGTTTGATTAGTAAATATAAACAGTAGACACGCGAGTGGAGTGCAGAGCTGAGAAATGCGCTAGTGTGGTGAATAATTAGTAATTCATTTGTGATATATCGATAAATAGAATAAAGATAAGATTTCAAAGGCCGGCAACGCATCCTCGATACCTCTGGTGTTGCGGATGTTCTTGGGCGATGGTGATCACTTACAACCAGGTGAGCAGCCAGCTTGTTTGCTATCCTATCCTATAAACAAAATTAAAGAAAAACAAGATTGATATATGAACAAGTGAAATTATATTATTCTAAAAGATTTTTAATATTTGATAAACAGAATATTAATTATATGTATTTCTTAAATGGAGGTAACAAATATCAATAAAATGCATAACGAACACGTCAGAAACGTTTTCAGAATAACGGTATCGATATGCATAGGTCCGATACATAACAAGGACAACACTACACTGCAAAGGGAGGGGGTGCTTTCGCCCGCACACCTCAGCCCTATAAAGCTTTCAACTCGCGCGTCTACTTTATTTGCAATACATAATTATATATAATGATTATATTATCACTGCGTTTTATTTCTTGTTAGAAATCACATGTGTGGCCTTACTCTATAGAAGTACACATTAAGTTTTCGGCATTAGATCATGGCTTTATTCGCAGTTGTCTGTTATTTTTATATTAAGCTATATTATAATTAGTTTTACGGCCAAAATGTCTTATGGCTGTGTGAAGTTATTTAAACGTTTTATTGGTGACTTTACAGTAGATTGATTTAATGCGTGTATTCCAAAATGATGTTCTTTCCGCTTATAAGTTGAATAGATCTGTTAACTTTGGTCCCTATTGTGTCCCCCTCAATTTTCGTATTGACAAAAATAAATATCATATATTTAAAGCTTTTTAAATATTTAACTGTCCTCATCTCTGTGACTGGGGGTTTTAGAACTGTTCAGAATTCAATGTCAGAAAATGCTATACACTTTTACGACGTACTATACTTCTCGTTATCGTAATTCAATATTTTTTCTTGTGATCTTACTTGACGCTCAATAAATTGCTGTTCATGTTATTTTTTTTAATACCGTCACTTGAATTCTAGCCCTAGTATCAGTTTAGTCCGATCATCGGACTAATATTAGTATTTCTTCTCAGTAGTCCGGTGTCGCAGACAATCGGACTATCGAACTTTTAATAAAATACTAGTGACTTGACTTAAAATGTTACATCCATAAAGGGGAGAATAGTGAACATTGCTTATTAAATATTATTTTTATTATTTATACAAGCAAATATATAGATTCGAATGTGAAATTAGACCTGGTTTTGTGTTTAAAAATACCTATTTTTCAACTTAGAAAGCAATAATAACAACTTGTGTAAAATCTCGTCAGTTTTAACTGGAGTTTTAAACTTTAACGAATTATATAATGGAGTGTTGTGTTGAATTTTCTGCCTAATCTACATGTGATTTACGTTTGAGTGTCATTTTCGGAATACCCGCATTAGTATATTTGCTGGTCCATTGTATTTATTAGTAATTATACGACATATTTATAGTTTTAAAATACCAACGTGTCTTTGCCGTTGTACGTTGCATAAAATTCACGAGAACTGTTTTATCACCTATTCCGTGGCGCCCCCGTAAAGAATACATACGCGATAACGTAACTATTTAGGTTTAGATTGTAATCAGAAAAAAATGTTATAGTAAAACATTTCGGATAACAATGTGTTTATACTTTAGTTATATTTTGGAGCAATGATGGCCATGTAAGTACACTGGATTGGACTGTAGTACAGGGGGCCAAAGATAGAATACGGCCACGGGCTTGAGCTCCACCGCGAGGTGGTAGAGCATTTTGCATACCGTCCTCAAGTAATAAACCTGTCGCCAAGACCTCATCACCACTTGCCAACAGGCGAGAAAATGGTCAAAAAAAGGTATCCTATATTATTTCTTGAAAAGTAGCCACTAAATATGTCGAACAGTTATTTATGCAAATTCTCTAATTAAGTTATAATTATTGTAATATTATATACATAATTATTTACATTTATTAGTATACTATATCACATACAAATTTTATAAATTTTTCATTACTTACTCTTTCTGATTTGTACTTACATCTGTCATGTACCCGCATTTTTTATTAGTTATAGGTTTACGCCAATAGAAGAATTTAGTTATATTGCTAGCTATTAAAAAATATTTAATTCGACGTGAGCTTACAAACGCTTTAAGTCATACAAAGGTAAATTAAAAAGCAAGTCTTTGACAATTTAAACAAGGGTATAGCGCCAGGGTTTTATTTATTGCTACAACTATAATATATAACTCTAAAAATGATGTATTCTTTCAATCATTATAATGGTAACTTTAACATTTTACAATCAAAATTATTATCAAAATGTCTAATATTATGTATTGTGTGGCATCTATCTATTTATAACATTCCAGAATTGTAAATACTTTGAAATTGTGTAATTTACGTGTAATCTGCGTCAAATATTTAATATTGGTTCTATCATATGTATGTTTCAAAAATATAAATGTAATAATTGTATTCGGACCTTAATTCCTAGTGTGACCCCTCTTGCCCTGCGTTGAGACTTTTAAATGCACAAGACTTCAATTTTAGTGTTCTCGTATGTATAAATAATAGTATAAGATTAATATTATTAACTAGTCAATTGACTAAACAGCTATGGACCGTTTACTACCGATAGTACTACCAGCAGTAACACGGGTATTTTTTTACCCATTGTTCTACTGACTGCTTTGGTAGAACGATGTTTTTTATGTCCATTTTATTGCTACAAGAAATAAAAATAGTGTGTTTATTGTTTTAATGATAGTAATAAAAATAATGTAAGTACCTATGAGTGTGTTCTGACAGCTGTCACATCCCTGATATATTTTAATGTAAATTTTTAACTTAATTGATAAATACTATTACTTTCTGTCACTACCATATGTAATAGCTACCATATGTGAAACCGACTGCTAGGTTTTTTAGGTCAATTCTTACCCAAATATAAAATTAAAATCGTAAAAACAAGATGTAGTGACAGCTGATGAACTGTCACTTTGACCGCTGTCAGAACTAATACACGTTCATAGGTACTTACGTTATTTTTAATACTATTATTAAAAAATGTTTACATCTTTTTATTCATGTACCTAGGAGTTTGGTAGCACGATGGGTAAAAAAATTACACGTTACTGCTGGTTGTACTACGGGAAGTAAACGCCTCGGACAGTGGACTTCATTGATAAAATGCTTATCAACATGTGTACCATCGGGGAAATACAGATGAAATATTATACAATATAAGAAAGACATGATATTATCACTATTATTTCGGGAACAAGTTCTGATTCTGTTTGCTAGACCTTTTTGTTGAAATGTCTCGTTAAATACGGCGACGATTTATGATAGTTTAGTACGAGAGGCCACTAATTATTTTAAAATTATAGCACACTCAAAGTTCACCTAATTTTTTATATCGATTGTCATGCAAACGTAATAAACATAGGTTAATAAAAGCCGCGTTGACACGTTCCTTTAATCAAGTACAACGCGGCTTGGTATTGGCACGATCTAGGTAGCGTACAAATTGCAATTCAAAGTACACTTGGCCAAAAGTAGATCGTGTTAACACAGCTTAACTCTGCTACCAGCGCACCACTCTTGAAAATAATTTTCCCGACGGTATACACTATCCTACAATGACAAGTGTTTCCTAAAAAGGGCACACTCATATTTGAAAATTGTAATCTGGGCCTAGTTTAATGTAAATTAATTAAAAGTACCGTCCTTACCCAGATACGGTAAGCGGAAGCATGTAGATTTACCTAAATATTTAAACTGTTTTGTAACGGTTAAGTCATGTTATAAACTTATAATTAATATGAATAAATATAGTTTCAGATGTGATTGTTTCATTTTGAATATAATTCTTATATAGGTTATCATAAATGTTTCGTCTCCAGCTTCCTTTAAAATTATCGAATTCTGGATGTAGAGCAATTTTGAATACGAAATCTTTAATTTGCTGCATCTACCATTTCGCACCTACATTTTGTGCAGGATTTCCTAATGGACCAATCAATATGCATAACTAGTTGTGCCATTCAAAATGTATGTTCCTTCTGGCACAACTAGGAGTTGACTTGGAGAACTAACTTAATAACTTAATTAAGCAATAATAAAGCTCAATAACTGCAATCGATGTCCTAGTAACGTTTCTTTCTAACTAACATTTTCACAATTGGTCAAAGTCCATAACTTCGACGCAACGTGTACACATGGTTTGTCAAGGTAATTTTCTTGGCACTCATCAGTGCTGAAAAAGCCTTTCGGGCATTGATTAGTGATTAAAGGGGATTTACTATTAGTTGCAAATTTAATGAGTATTTCGGAACAAGACCTACAAGGTGTACTTGGTTGCATTAAGGCCTCAGAACACCATGAGGTAGTTGTGTATGAAGACAGAGAAGAAAATCTTAGTTACCTCAAAAAATCCAAACAACAATGCAACTGATTGTTGGGGACATCCGATCCCGAATTCAGTTACCAAAAGTGGTTCAGAAAGGCTCCAAGAAAGAACAGAGGCAGAAAGAAGCCAGGAGTGTAGCCCAAAAAAGAGTAGTGTGGTCGTGTCGCCACATTCCTGACAGCTTTCGGTTCAGCAGTGGGAAGCTTATTCCAACACCCATCCCAACCCCGAAACCCAATGCCCACAAAACCACCACCCCGTGGCAAAGCACCATCAAAAGCTACCCGGACGCGAGCCGACATGGGACAGGTCAGTCCGCCCCGCTATATTCCGGCACAGGAATCAACAAGCCATGCAGCCAATGCCTTCCTAGAGTTTTTAGCTATTATAATTATATATTAGAGTTTTTAGCTATTACTATTATTAGTGAAAACATCTTGCAGTCCTTCAGCTTAAAAATGAAAACCTTTTAAAGGTGAGACTCGAAGAGGCAGAAGCCGCTATGTACAACGACACATCCCAGGTCATCAAGGGGAAAATGTTAGGTCAGTATATGGCGGCATACAATGCAACAGGCGGGTTTGTGTCCCTGGACGAGGGTGGAACGGAGCGACTAGGTAGGCCTAAATACGCGACACCACAAAATGACCCGATTGTAGTAACCAGGGATTTAAATACCGCTTCATAAAGGTTACCGATTGAAACGATAACCGTATGTATGGGTAACAGATATAAACGGTCACCGCAATGAAACGGTAGTACCGTTTCCTTTACGATTACCCATATGATTACGGTAACCGATATAAATACCGATAGGAGATGTCAATCAGCTGCCTTCTATCGATAGAGAATATCTCTTCGTATAAAGGTACAACCGCCCTAACCTGGTAACAAACATCACTCAGGGCTACGGAGATGGAAGTGGATCACGCACCCTTACCATCCACGAAGCGCAGGGACTGACATACGAGTCGATCATCGCCATCAAGACCAAGAGCAGCATGAAGTTGCACGAGAGCGTCCTGCACGCCGTCATTGCAGTTTCACGGCACACTGGAACCTTCATATTGCTGACCAGCACCTACGTAACAGTGTTCTGGGAGACATCCTTGAGAGCCAGTCCACATTCTAGGTTACGCCACATCACCTACCAGCGAGGTAATCAAATGCTACATTGAAAAAAAATACATAGCCGAAAAAATATTACACTTTCTTTACAAAAAAATATTAATTGTTCGAAAAGCTTCCGTTTGAAACATATTTCATGTAACAAGTTAGCCTGGGTCTCTATACTCATAATTTATTATTAAAGGATTCAGATTTTTTTTCGATTGTTCTAATTAATCAGTTTCAATTTTTATAATCAAAATATATTACTATCAATAATTAAAATGCTACGAATAGTAATAAAATAGTACATAATTAAATTCATAGGTTTTTTAGTGATAGGTGGTGGTGTAACATGTATAAAGAATAAGTCACTTTTACATAATTCATGCGATTTATTCACAATCACCTTAACTTAATTCATAGTCACACACAAGACTGACACCTAATGAAGCTTCGTAGCTTGTGCCAAAGACTTGGATCCCATTGACAATGATTCCTGCTGCAACGGGTGTTGGGCCAGTTTGGGCCTCGTAGGAAACCAGACTCTGCGAGCATTTAGCCAGATCACTGATTCTTATTCTTACTATTAATTTTTGAAAGAATGTGTATGTCATTATGCATAAATAAATATACTACTCTTATATTTAATTACAAAGATAGTTATTTCAAATTATTTTCCTCATATATGTATTATTAGTATTAGTTACTCCATACATTAAATTTAAAAGTAATAAATGTATGTAAATATTTTAACTATTATGAATTTCATCAGTCACATCTAACCTCCCATACAAAATGAGGTATTTAAAGGCTGGCGAAGGCCGGATTTCTCAAACAAACGTAATACCAAAATGATTTGTAACTACCTATACAGGGTTATTGGTAAAATGCTAACAACTTCTTAGGGTTTGTTTCTAGTCCTAACAAACATTTTGAGATTATTATATTTAAATTTGAAAAAAAAAATTAAATCTTAAAGACTACTCCTAGCCAAGATCGCCTGCATCGGCAACACTGGACCGTGCTCCCTTTGAATAGAGTTTTGAATATTTACATCGAGCAAAGTAATAAAAATATGAAATAATACATTACAGGCACAAGGAACTTTTAACATCACGTGGTCCTCATGCTTATTTCGTCAAAAACATATAAAAAACACTAATTAAATATTAAAAAATAATTAAAAACTATTTTTTTTTTCAAAACAAAAAAACTACTCAATATATTTGTTAGGACTAGCAGATGTCAACCCTAAGAGGTTGTTAGCATTTTTCCAATAACCCTGTATATGTATACCATTTTATAACTAGAACAGAAAAACTATAACTAATCAATGAATTATGGCTATGAGAAAAGTAATCGTAAAATCAATCAAATGTTGGAAAATTAATGACATTTATTGTCATTATTTTTCTGCAACAACCTCTTAGGATTGACTTCTGCTAGTCCTAACAAACATTTTCAGTCTCTTTCGTTTGTTTCCCACTCTATCCGTGCGACTCGTCATTGGCGAAATTGTGGCAACACCACAGAAGCCATCCACAAAGAGGTTGAAGTTGAGATGACTTTTTTGATATTTATTATATATGTATATATATATATGTGTTTTTAACGAAATAAGTTCGAGGACCACCTGGTGTTAAAAGTCTATTGTACCTGTAATGTATTATTACATATTTTTTATTACTTTGCTCTATGTAAATATTCATAAATTCAATTCAACTCACACACATACACAGAAAAATATTCACCTAAAAAATGGTTATGTTAACTTAGACCCTAATGGAGTGTACTAGCTCTCATAAAACACAGGGAATCCTACCGTGAGAGCTAGAGTTATTGATATTATCTTTCTTAAAATTGCAAACATTGTCTAGTTTTAGAATAGTTTTAAGATAATTAAGGAAAACATATTTGTAACAAAGAAATAAATAAATTATGAATTAATTAAATTATGAAAAAAAATTATGAATTCAAAACTCTATTCCAATAACCCTGTATAAAAAAAGTTGAGATAGCTAGGACTGCTGGCTGGGGAATGTACAAAACACCCCATGCAGGATGTCAATACATCATCACCTAGTAAAAATAAGACCACACATGTGGATGTAGATCTCAAGTTGGCACAAGCTACATAGAAGCTCGCGGTGGTTATGTCTGCGGTTGTTGCGCATGGGCGTGTGCCCCGAGGCGGCTCGGGTCTTGGCTGGGGTAGTGCAGCGGGGCGGGGGCACCGGCGGGGGGAGCGGGGGCGCCAGCAGGGGCAGGGGGAGGCGGAGCGGGGGGAGCCGCCCCGCCCCAAGGGGCGCCCGCCCAGCCTGGCCCCGGTCCGTAGTGATGCAGGTTGAAGAAGTCGTTCGGACGATTCGGTGGTGGGGGCATCTGGTAAAAAATAACAAAAGAATATATATGAAATATGAGTCTTTAGTGGATATCTGGTATTTAAAAGATCCAAAATATGCTAATCTTAATTATTATATAAGTCCCATGTAATAGAAGGCAAGCATATTGTCATCTACCATAGTATTTCGTAGCTATGGGCTGCTATAGATTTTTTTTTGTACAAAATACCCCACATCAATATGTTAACTTGGGAAGTTTCCTGTTAAGATATGAAGTTCCAGTTACAAAAATCTTCTGTTCAAAGATTATTGCCACAGTGAGCATATAGGAATACTATAGGATATACTTAAGAACAGGCAAGAAAGAAAATTATTTAACATTTTAAGCTCATTTTAAATCTTATCATGTATTTTTATCAAAAAAACAAAATAAAGGTAAGTACTGCAACCAGTCTTTAGTGGAAAATGTCTTTTACAAATTATTGTAGTACAATTTTATTTTTCTTGTCGAATGCCTATTCTTCTCGTTTACAGGATCCCTTCTCTTTCTAGCCAAAAACTTTGTGCTACAATTGTATTACTTTAACGTCATAGGGGACGGTGTGCGGTCATAAACCAGACTACTAGACTCCATTTGATGGAAATAGTGCTTTATCAAACACTTAACTCTCGCAATGATGTCACTATCCTTCTATATTTCTAAATAAAATATGATAACAAGCACTATCGCGTGCATTTCGAAAATCACATTAATACATACAATTTTATGTAAGTATGATCTTGTATGTAGAAAAATTAAACTACAAAATAATACACTAGCAGACCCCTGTTGTTTTACTTTTACCCATGTAGAACCTAATCCTGTGGGAATTAAGAATAATTATTTCTTACACTATTTTTGAACCCGTCCAGAACATTACAAATTACAAGTCCCTATATCCAGCAGTTAATGCTGTAGGTATGTTGTCTATCTACCAGTCAATTAATCACTCACTCTGGTCAGGATTTATGGACCTCACAGCTATATACATAAATTACAATACTTTTATTCTGCTACTTGTTTGATTTCCATTGATCCCGGTTGTCGTCTTATAGTTTGACCAATACCGTTGTACCGCGCCTTAGGGAGGCACAACGAGGTGGTGGAAAGGAAAGAGCATGAGATCGATATTGTCGGATAGATCTTACGATATCAGTTTACGGTTCTAAGGCACGTTCTTTATACGCTAATCGTACGTATTAAATTATTTAATTGAATAGGAAATTAATTTAACATTATTAAAGAATTTGGCAATTGCATCACTTTTAAATTCAAAGGTTCCTTTGTCTGCTTTTCTTTTCTTAAAACGACGTGCCGTAAACGACGTTAATCTCGACCAATTTTTAAATATTTATCTCATGTGCTTCTGACATAGACAGTCCGCTACAAATGACATTAGCGACCACCATGATCGTTGGGCGGGCTGACAGAGAACTACAGCCGATGCTGATGTGTGGCCCCGTCTCGCCGCATACCTTAAACGCGGTAAAGCGGTATTGGTCAAACTAGGATGGCAGTCATTATATCATGGTGGCAGGGGCTAGCTACCACCCTCAAATAGAATTGAGTCAAAATTCTAGGTTAACCTGAATAAAACATCATCACTTAGCACCAGGTAACATGGATAGCCTGTTAGATATAAAAAAGGCACAACTAAAAAATAGGAAGCAGTAGCGCTATGACATGACAAACCTATTATGCCTCATTGTAATTTCATAAAAAGTTCGATTACCTGTGGTGGGAACGGATGTAGATACGCAGGAGGCGGCGGCAGCGCGCCAGGCAGTCCAGGCACTGGCTCCAGCATGGGTGCATTTTCATTCTTCTCATTAATACCTTGACGACCTGTTATAAGAATAGAAAAAGAGAGACAAATTACTTAGCATTCCATACATTCATTTTAGGGTACCGCGTCCATCACATTGCCGTTGTCCATCAAGTCTCAGATGCCTGGGACTTCCAACCCAGGGAGTATGGTTAAGGAACCTTTTTACTTAGGCATCAATGCCGACCTCCATCCCTAGAGCATCCTCCCCTGCCTAACTAAATTTGGTAACATCCAACTAATGGATACGCGTTTTAGGATGAAAGTTACGATTGAGTAGTAGTGCCAGGATGGCATTGCACACAATATCTTCGTAAGCGCGACTGAAGGGCAAAATACTGGAAGGTGGGCAGCAGTGCTTTGTAAAGAACTGCCATATTACACTTTGATTTCCAAGCTGTCTGCCATTCGTGGATTAAGCTTTGTTGAACTATAGTTTGAAGCTCTCGTACTTGCCTGGTTATACTTAACCAATCAACTAGATTAAGCAACATTACTGCAGTCATGGCTTGGGTGGTGACTGCTACTGACTGAGCGTTTCCTAGCTTTAGAAGCCATGTTAAGCTGTCATCGTCTGTCCTAGTTATATTTGCATATTCTGCATCTTAAGGTGGTAGGGCAATTTGTGCTAATTGTTTAGCCCTCAAGAAGAAAATGTGTCACCAAGAACCTAACGACTTGTTCTGGCAGCTGTATTTGACAGCAAGTGTTAAGCCAGAATGATACATGGCAATGGTGTATTTTGACCAAAGCTGTGCTCCTAACAGGATATACATCAAGGCATCTCTTTCTGTTTAGCCTATGAAAATGAAGATATTCTATTGGTAGATAAATATTCCATATCGTACATACACAATTATTTTGAAATACTGTATATCATACAAAAAATTCATTATGAAAAAATACTGTACTAAGAAAATGCTCAGGATCTACAACTAAACCATTGATTATTCTTCTGAACTAGCAATCCAAAGGATGCATAATTAGACAATTACATAATTTTAGTTATTGTACCTTGTGATTTGCCCCATTTTATAGTAAGGCGTTTCCCGCCAATAACCAATCTATTGAAAGTCTTCTCAGCAGCATGCTCAGCTGCATTCCTAGTAGTATACTGTACAAAGGCACATTGCGCTCTTGGCACCAGAGTTAAGGACCTGTAACAACAGTAAATAAATTTATCATGTGATTACCAATACTTTTAATTTATTTCTATCAAACACTAATTAAATTATTTTATGAGAAGAACTCTATAATATAAACTCGTTATATGACGAATAAGTGTTGTTGGTTATCTCTAAAAACTCAATTATGTTGTACATTATTTATTGTGAATTATTTATTGACCAAAAACTCAACCTATACCATTGAGCAACCACCTTATTCACCAGATATGGCTCCAACTTTTCTTTCTATTCCTAAACTAAAATACCACTTTGTGGCAGCCATTTTCATTTGGCAGAAGACATAAAGGAGATGCCACAGTGAGAACTGATCTTAATCCTGGTAGAGGTGTTTAAAAAAATTTTTGACAATGGGATTGTTTGATTGCCTAAGTGTGTAGTTTTGAAGGAGTATACTTTGTGGGTGATAAAATAAAGTTAAATGAATAACTAACACTTTGTATATTATTGATCCTGTCCCAGTACTTTCTTGAGAAAAGTTTATTAAAATTTTACAAAATGTTTTTTTTTTGTGATGGTAGCACACTAACACCATGATAATGAGCAAATACATTAAAATTTTGTATGCATTCTTTGAGAGAATATCTTCTAAAAATTATAGGTTCTTCTAGTATACAGTCCAACGTTGTCTGTCCATTCAACATAAAAGTATAAAGTCTCTTTCACTTCCATTGTCTGTATCACTTACCATGGCCATCACCATCAATGTCATCAATAACCCGAAGTCTTCCACAGTTGAACAAAGGTTTCCATAGAGGGGGAGACCACTCTATGCAGGTTTCAAGGAGATCACAGGGTAAGATGGTATGGTATAATACAACATTTACTTCAGTCAACTTGTAAAATCATACCATAAGCAGCATAAGTTCCTATTAAAAGTGCATTCAATCAGAGTTGTAATTAATTCAATTCAGTAAATAAAACTCAAAAAAAATTCTTACCTGATTTCTCCATACTGGTAGAAATGACCTTTCAATTCATCTTCTGTAATATTTTCAGGTAGATTTCCAATGTATAATGTGGTCACAGTTCTATCCTCGGGTGGAGGCAGTGCTGGCATAGCAGCAGCACGACGCATTAACTTTTCAGCCACAGGATCATTGACACCATAGTACCTGAAATATGGATAGTACAATAACACATAAGTGACAATGTTCCCTTACTTATTAGGAATAAATATTTACATGTTTCAGAATTATTATTGTAATAAACGAAACAAAAAACTAATTAATAGAATTTGGTGAGCCAGGTCAAGCCTGGCTTATAAGCTCTCAGGATTTCATTCCAATGTGTTCTAATAACATTTTGGATTTTAGTACAACAATATAACTTCCATACTTAACTAAATTTTAGTTCATTTATGTTGTAGTGGATAGCAGACTATAGTCTGTTTTTTTTAACAAATGAGTACTGAAGATTTTACAGCGTTCCTATTGGCCCACATAATCAACATAAAAGTCTGTTCTACACAAACTCTGTAGTTACATGTAGGTACAGTCAGTTGAGTCTTCAACTACGTGCGCGTCGAAAAATATTGCTTGCTTAATACTAAAGTTACAACTTTTGAATTAGAATAAGAAAAACAAAGATCATTTTGAAAAAATGTTGTATATAAGTCAACAAATCATCTCGTCATACATTTGCCAATGTATCACTGTGAGCTCAACCCAATTGAACTCGTTTGGTCTCAAGTGAAGGGCTATGGCAGGAAATAACAAAAGTTATAAAACTTACGAAGTCTGAACTTTTTTGTAACAGGTAGTAGCTAAAGTGGATAAATAAAAATGCTCATGTCACGTAATTTTTTCAACAGTAATTTTAGAAGTATTCAATATGAACGGACCTTAACAATTTCAAAACAAGAAAAAAGGCATTGACCAATGACTGCAATGACCCACCTCACTCTGTCAATATCGGAAATGTGCGAGAGACATACCCAGTACTCATTTGTAAAAAAAAATAGATTATAGCAACTATTATCTTATAAAAATAATCAACTAAATTTTAAGTAGTAACAAGTTTAAAGTAAATTTTAAGTAGGCTACTTTTTTGGGGAAAAAATATGGTGTTTCTATGGGTTAAGCACACATGTTCTATTCCAGTAAAACTTGATATAATTCATGTAAAACAGCAGGTAACACTGCAGGGTGCAGCTTGTCACATATAACACAATTCCATATGGATCACAATCAAACCTGTCATAACAGGGCAGAGTGGCAGAGCTGGTAGATGCAGCTGTAAAAAAATCTGCTTATCACCAAATTTACGTAAAACAGGGCAGCATAAGTCAGGGTATTTTATGTACCTTAATATGGAGCACGACTTACCTATCCTTTATATTTTGATCAGCCAATGGATCATCAGGGTCCGTAGGCTTCTCATGTCTGTATGGACATTCCTCACCACGTCTACACTCTCCTTTTACCCAGAATGAGCACACATGAGGTCTATTTCTCTTATAATATGGAGCAGTCCTTGCCAAACGCAGCAACAAGTCTGAAGCTCCTTTAGACTTCAATGCAGAATTGCTAGGTTGAGTAGGATCTGACTTAGATATCTGATTATCTAAATTTTGGATATAATATTCCTTATTGACTTCATTGCGAGGTAGATCATCTTGTATTTTCAATGCTGCATCTCTTACTTGAATAGGCAAGCCATATTCCAAGTCTAAAAGGCATGTTTGGCAAACATTTTTTAATTTAGAACAAGTCTGACATATTTCTGTTTTCTTGAAACGCATTCTAGCTCCAGGGCACCATCGGAAGACTGTGAAGGGTCTAGCACATATTTTACACTCTTTGCCATATTTTTCTTTGGTCTGAAAATGTCAGGTTAGGAAGTACAGTGGAATAACACCAGTTAACTATACAAAGCAATAACTATCTACGTCCAAGTCTTCCAACAGACACATATCACTTACAAATACATTATTACATTGATATGATAGTTACCATCCGTATATAAGGGTTATCTCCGAGACATGTCTGGCACAAGATTGGGAAATCCTGAAAGTAAACAACACTTTTTAGTGACTTTGTAAAATCATCCTAGTATTACAGCATATTAATAAATAGATTATCTTACAGAATCTTCCCAATTCTGACGATTATACGTGTTTGTTGATTTCGACACAGCCATCACAACTTTCAATAATGTTTCACCGTGACCAGAATATGAAGAGAGGTATTTAAATTGAAAACAACTTATTAGTTACAAAGTTACTATATGTATACAATTTAACGACTCCGAAATAAATGAGGATGTGCCGTCTCATAAATTCAAAGAAAATAGAAAACGCGATGCTACGTTAAGCTACGAACGCCATTTTCTGTGTGATTTCTACGTGACATTGATTATGACAGTTATGACCAATTGACATATCTTATAACCACTGTGGTTCAAGTCACGCATACTTTGACATTGGCAGAATATCGTCGAACAACGATAAAAGCCAAAACAAAGAAAGAAGAAGAAATAAGCGCTATTTGCACTGTATTCACGCAAACGGTCGGTTCATAACTTGCTAAAAAGATACCACAATAACATTATGCCCTACGGTTCAATTCACGCAAATATGCGCTACTTACACTGTATGCACGCAAACGGTCGGTTATAACTTGCTAAACAGACACCACGATAGCATTATGACGTCATCTTTGACCTCACTTCCGGCCGCAAACAACGCTCACAGAAAAGTGGTAGTGCAATGTGTGTACAAACGTCAAACTCAAATCTTGACAGATATATGAGGAGGTTTTTATTAGGCGGACGTTGCTTAACTTTGCTGATCGGTTAAGAACATATAAGCAACTTGAGAGCATATAGTTTTTCAAATAAAAAATAATATTCAATATCGGTTCGTAAATAACGAAATAATGAAGTAACAAAAATAAAAAAAAACAACTTTTACGTACAACGGAGTAGACCACTACTTCGGTTTTGAAATCGATTAATAACCATTCAAATGTCTAAAGACTTGAAATAAACATTGTTTCACAGAAAAGGAAAACTAGTCTTAAATAAAATTCGCACATTTCAATTTGGCCATGCCCCAAATGCACGAAAGTACTTGAAATATATATTTAATTCACAGAACGACCACTCGCCAGTGCACCGAACACGTACTTGATTTTAAATAGCATCTGTGCCGAGTTGCTAGCAACATCAAGCGATGCCCGGACAGACGGCACCATAGAGACCCCGATCTCGTTTCAGATAGCTCCATCAATCTTCAGTAACATTGTATCGGTGTTCTTTTTTAAAAATGGAACGGGAAAAGAAGTTTGTTAAGCCTTTATCGTTTGTGGAAACGCTTAGGTCTCGCCTCCGGGCCGGATAATATCGAATTCTCGGAATATGATCAAACAGAAAAATGAGGCTTTTGCTTTGAACTTGTTTCAAACAACGAAATGCATTATTTCTATTATCAATAATTGACGTTTAGGTTATTTCGGTTCAATTGTGAAAATGCTAATTGACAGCAACAGATGTTATAAGCGCGGCTACACCTCGGTTCACATCGTTTGCGCACAAACAGTGCATATTGTCGTATTTCAGTTATGAACCAAGCTTTTGCAATGTATGCATATGCAGTGACAGCAGTTTTTGCGTGATTTAAACCGTAGTGATGGTGTCATCAATGTCGTCACCTCCGGCTGCAAACAACGCTCACAGGGGTGCGTTCTTTTTTGTCGTCCGACGACGGATGATCGCTCCAAGCAGAGCGACGCTCGTCGTCCGCCTTTTAAGAACGGCTCTGTATCATATCTGTATCAAGAACACTACTTAAAATGTTTCACTGACTCAGAAGAAATGTATTTACAATTATGTACTTTTCCAGAATACATAACTAAAACAAACATACATAATATAACAATAATAATAATAAAATTTTGTAAACAGAAGTCTACGTAAACAAAAAGTAACTTAAAACAAAGAAAAATCAAGTCCCAACTGTCAAATGAAACGTCAGGGTGATATTTATCCACCGATTTCGTGGGGCGACCGGTGCGTCGTCGAGCGATATATAAGAACGCTCCGGATGATCATCGGACGATCGCCCCGGGCATATAAAAACGCTCGGGGCGTCGTCGGACGTCGTCGGACGACAAATAAGAACGCACCCCTGGGGTGCGTTCTGAAAAGTGGTAGTGCACGCACTGTGTGCCAAACGTCAAACTCAAATTTGACAGTCAAATGTAGAGATTTTTGTAGTGGTTAGAATTTTAAACCAAAGTATTACGAATGTTTTGAAATAATGTCGCCAATTATAGTGAATGTTAATTTTGAAGAGACAGGGATATATATAACTGTTCCTAAAGCTCTCAAATTGACATATATGAACGAGCAAAGAATGGTGATTGCATTTACTGTTGTTTATTTTCTTTGAAATAGTATTACATTGCTGACTTGTTTGATACTTATCAAATTTCGCATTTTGATACGTTACAGATAATGAATATGTACATGTTTTAGTGGCTAGACATATGGCAAATGAAGTACAAGAAGTGGAACACATACACCAGGTGGTATGTTGGCCCGCTTAAGCGGGCAGCGACGTCGGTGGGGGCTGCGGTTGAGAGCGCGAGTGACCCCGCAGTCCCCTGCCACTAGTCGATGACGGCGGAACACCATGAGGTTTTTAGTCGGTAGTGGGGTCCCTCTTGACCCTGAGCCCGACATAACCACCTGCTCCCCGGCGGGTGTGTATGCGTAAATGCATTTTCCTCATGACAATAAAAAAAAAAGGTGGTATGTACCTAAACAACTTTTTGACCTTTGCTTAGATTATCATCGATATTTGAACAGTATGGTTGTCTTTATCCTGAGAAAACCTATCTTGATGCTTAAGCGCCAATCTCTCAATCCTTATCATCATTTCCCAAACTTCCCACCAACCTAGCTCAATATAATAAAATCCTATTAATACAGTATATCATACCATTTTCTATTTTGATTCAAGAAGTTTTGCTGATAAAATTCCACCATTTTTAATTTGCCACAGATCAATTAGTAATATTTTGAGGCTACTCTATTTAATTATTGCTCTTATATGTGTATTTGGTTTGTAGCAGAGAATGCAAGAAATATTTGGTATAATGGGATGGGCTCAACCAAAGGCATTAGCATCAAAAGCGGGGCCTTTTACTGAATTACCAGATAATTCACACGTTAAAAAGGTGATAAACCTAAAAAAAATATTTTAAAGAACTCGCTGATGCTAGAGAAAAGATCAGAAAAGAAAAGGAAGAAAAAAAGGAAGCCAGGTTCAATAAGCTACTAGAAATAAGAGAACGGCACTACAAAGAAAAACTTGAACTTATTAAGTTTCTCATAAGTAAGAACAAGTAAGGGTCAAATTATATGTGTTGATTAGTGTTTTAAAAAAATATTGTGGTTGTCTATGTTGGTTGTTGTTTTGATGCAATTTTAGCTTTAAGTTCCCACTTAATATAAAATAATTTGTTTTTTAAGCCTTATATTATAAACCATCTCGAATTATAAGCTTTATAGTAACTAAATAACTTAAAGTCAAATAGTATAACTAGATTGTTATAGTAATGTAATTTGTAAGTTCAAAAACAATTTCAACTAACATTGGAAAATAATGATTGTGATAGTAACTATAGCATTTGGTATGTAAAGTTTGGTTTATTTTAGGCATTGATTTAGTTCCGTAGTTAAACAAAGTATAATAATCATTATTGTGATTTTAATTAAAATTTGTGGTAGTTTGTACTGAATGTAAAATATTATTTTTATTTGTTATTTTATCTTTAGCGTAGTAAATAAGGTTCAGAGTAATGTTGGTCACTATATAATGTTAACTGTTGAAGGAAAATACCCATTATGATTGACCTTTAGTGTTTAATAAGGAAATGTTGTATTTTACCTGTTTTACAGAATAAGAAAGAAACGAATCATTGTAATAGTACTAACTTTAACTGTTCCTAATACCCTATATCATTATTTTAATTCCTTTCTTGATTAAGTTTTAGTAGCCTTCAAATATTATGAATTGTTATATATTAAGTTTTATTAGCTTTAAAGTTAATTAATATACCAAAGCGTTTGCATGTTCTTTCTTAATATAAATGTCTAGGATTATTCACTGTGAAGGTGTATCAGGATGATGGGTGTATGTCGACAAACGGTCATGCTATATATATATATATATGATAGCAATGCGATTAATCTGCGCAAGAATGGGAAAAAATATGATTTTTAAACTACAATAGTTAAGCCCTATGCAGCCAGCCTAAATGCAGAAAAATGGTGGGTGTGTTCTCATACTGAGCAAATTATTATTTTAAGTGTCTGTAAATTCTGATTTTTAATTTGAAGACTATCAATATAGCTCAGTTTGTTATAAAATCATTTAGGTATTCAAATATGAGGCGTTTATTTAAAAAATAAAATATTTGGTACTACTAAAGATAACCCACAAATTTAGTCATTTAGCTTTGTTGATTTCATTCAAGTTTAAATAAATGAAAAAATATTGTGTTGCAATCATTTAAAGTTTTATTTAAAAAAACCTTGTTTGCCAACAATATTGCATTTAACAGCTGTTAACTTAAATAGCACAACAACATTACAAAGAAAACAAAAATTAGATATTTCCTATGGTTATAATTTTTAATTTATTATTTTAATTACCTGGATTTGTTTGTTCACATTAATTATTTATCAGTATCGATATTTAAAATACTCTGAATACTAATAAATGAAGTAACAAAAAGGTATTATATATTTTTTTTTGGTTTTCTCCTGAATGCACTCATTAAAATTTTAATTTGTATTAAAATTAAAGTATCTGTTATTAGAGGGTTGCCCGTTGTGTTTTACATGAATTACACTGTTGGGCTACTGCTGTTTTATTTGTATAAAAGGAAATGAATCCAGCACAGAAATGGCAAATTTCGAAAAGTATATTGTTGTAACAGTAATTGATTTTTATGAAACTCATATATAAATGAACTGAAAATTATTATAATCCCACGAATTAATTAGAATTTTACTAATAATAATGTGAGGTAAGTCTATTGAATCAGCATGGTACCAATTTCCACAGGTTACTTTAGGTATACCAGTCACTGCCCGAAGTCTATCCTAATAAGTTCACCTGGGTGTACCATGGATAAGATTTTCTTCCCGTTGACCACCTGGTGTACCTGGAATGATTTTTCTATCTTTGGCCCACTAACAATATACTTATTTATACATATTGTTTAGAGTTGGAAGTTAGTTCCAGTTTTATAACTTTTTTAGTGATGCATACTGCTTACAAGATCATTCACTCGCCTAAAATACTGTTCACTATCAGCAAGAGTTGGTTTTATGACTAAATCATCCAGGTAAGTAAATAATTTTTCAGTTAATTGACTATAACAAACTACTCAACTGATTTTGATAACATAAAAAAAAGTATTATTAAGGATAACTCAAATAATTATGAAGCAGTGATAGCTCAGTGGCTTTGGCTATGGACTGCCGCGCAGCAGGTCCATGGTTCGAATCCCGCCGCGGGTTTGAGCTTCACCGCCTGGTGGAAGGGCATTTTTGTGAATGCCCGCCTAGCTAGCGACCACCCTCAAGTTGAAAATCTGTCGCCAAGCACCTAACGGTGTGTTCCGGCAGCTGTCCTTGAAAGCCAGTCATTCTAGGTTAAGCCTGTTAACACCTTCGACCAAATCATCACTTACCATCAGGTGAGATTGTGGTCAAAGGCTTACCTAACAACAATAAAAAAAAAGAAAAAAATAACTACTTGTCAGGTCACTACGAGGTAACACACACAAAAAATACAGTTGTATTGAGAACCTTCTCCCTTTTTTAAAGTCAGTTAAAAAAATGAATGGGTAAATCACATAAAAATAATATATACATTCAGAACCTATCAATGACTAAAGGTAGTGTTAGTTATTCCTCATACTTAAATTATTCATAATTTCACTCCTTTTTGAAATTCCTGCTGCCCTCATCTCATTTGGTGTCAGGATGTCTCTTCTATTGGTAGTGACATCCAAATTGTTCTCAAAAGGAATGTCGTCTCCTTTCATTAGGCAAATATTGTGCAAAATACAGGTTGATACCAACAATTCTGGTATATTATGTATTGTATACATAGCATAGGTAGACGATCCCGAATCGTCTCCATCTTGCCTTCCAGAGACCAAAAGACCGTTCTATACACATTTTGGCAGAAGACAATCAGAAATTAAAATTCCTTTGCCTGGGTGTCAAACGACCGTTATCTTTAAACGGCACCATAATTCTGGGATGGATCCCGTATGCAGCATCACCCACTAAATGTGAATATATAGGAAAATATTCATCATTTGAAATGTAGTTTTGCACAGAAGACAGCCTAAAAACTCTTGCATCATGCACACTTCCAGTGTTCCCTGCAAATACACTGACACCGCCTGAAAATAAAAAGTTTATAAATATTTGTAAGCCAGCAAAAATATAATCAGCATTATAATATTCACACTACATTATATTATACATAATACTGTTTTAACTGTCACCTGCATCTAATTTGGTTACCTATATTGCATTCCTCAATAACTCCTCCTAAGAAGCAAATATTCAATGATGTATATGTGATCTATAAGGTGAAAGCCAGTAGTGATCACCGTATCATAAGAGGCACATCATGACCTATCATGACCTGGCAGGCCACATTGCTCGACAAAATTATAACTGATGGGGAAGAAAGGTTCTCGAGTGGTAATCGCATTACACTGGAAGATGTACAGTTGGTAGGCCCTACACTGGGTGGACTGAAGACATCATGAAAGTCACGGGTAGTCAATGGTTACAAGTGAGTAAAAGCCATTCTATGAGGTGTTCTATGGGGGAGGCTTTGTTCAGCAATTACGTCTTCCAGCTGATGATGATGAGTGTAATATAATGTGTATGGTACTAAATATACTTTTTACCTGAACTTGGATGGAAGCATAGCCTTTGTGACTAATATATGACTTTTTGTCAATTTTAGGTGCATTTATCCTTATGTGTGTTCCATCTATGGCACCTATTATTCCTGGAAAAGCGCCATACTTTTCAAATTCTGCCATCACTCTGCTAGTTTCATCACCGTTTGGCCACTGAATAAATCGTGGAGCCAAACAGTACAGGGCATGTGTGACTCGTCAGACAGCCCTAATTGCTGTAGCTTTATTTATTCCAAAATTTCACATATGGATCTGTGAATGTTAACATTGTTGTATATTTTTACATGATTGGCAAAAAGCAGTGTGATGATTTTAGGGTTTATGTATACAATGTGAGTTTCATTAATTTATTATAACATATATTATATTTGAAAAATTGGTATGAACGAGTTGGAATGCTTACATCAACCCAACTGATATTGGCTATACAGTTTTTGGCAGAGAAGTCATGTTTATTTAAATTTGTTTTAACTAACACTACAAAGACTATATTGATACTCTACATGAAAAGGTTTAAGCCCTTTGTTGAACTCCAGGATGGTACAATTTTAGCATTTTTGTACACATCCAGTTACATATCATTCAGCAACACAGGTAGTCCTAGTCCAGGGTAGGTAGTGTATAAAGTAAACATTACAATGAATGATTAAATTGGAAATTTGTACCTGTAACTATCTGGAGTAGCATCACCCAAATAGTAAGCAATACTTGTTTTTAGCGGCCAATGGTAGTTCCAATGATACTCAGTACAAACTCAAATGTATCAGGGTAAATTCTGAAAAACAAAACAGAGTAAGGTAGTAAATTAAACAATTAATGATATTTTGATTATTGTTGACCTTGCAAAGCAAAGTCTCTATGGCAAGCTGGTGTCAGATCTGAGCATTTCTACTTTATGTATTTATGTTCATCTGAGAATAACTTCCATTCTCCTCTTGTCTTTACGAAATTCGGTAGTAAGGCACATGTACACTAAAATTGCAATTTCATCCAATATCAGTACCTACCCGAAATGAGATTTTAACTGTTCACGGCTGAATCCTAGTATCGTTATGAACAAGAATGTATGCACTGATGTCGGCTGCAGCTGCCGCCGTCTCTTTAGATCGCAATACTGCAAGAGTTCTTCGTCCAAACTGTCATCTGCCGAGGACGACGATGATGACGACGATTCATCATAATCATCAGCTGATATCAGTATATCTAACAATATTGCAATATTCTGCACTGTTTAATATTAGCCAATCGCAACGTAAGTAATTTGTCTATATATTTATCCAAGAATCCGAAGTTTCAAATCAACGATTACCACGATTACCACTTTCAAATTTCAATTCAAACATAAAGCAAAGAGGATATAAAAAATAACTAACTTCTTCTAGGGCGTTCGGATAGCCTATCAGTTCCAAAAATAACACTCACAAACGCTACAAATGATCACACAGGGCGTTCGGATAGGGACTTCGTGAGCATAAATATCGTTTTCGCTCACCGTTCGGATAGCTTTGAAAACGCTACAAATGACAGAGAAAAGTGCTATTTTTGACCCACGTCTTACCGTGGGATCGTTGTGATCGTTTTTTGACAACAGCTGGTTTGACAGTTGTATTTGGCCCGATAGAAGAGTCGTTACATTTGTTTATGTGAATTGTTTGAGATCGATTCCTTGTTTCGTCCTGTATTTTCAGTTATTATTAACCACAAATTAAATTATATCCTGATCTGCGAATCCAGCATCCACGATGGGCTCAGTATAGAGCATCTGCTGCATGGTGGAAATCACCTTCCCAGAGAACTTGCCATGTTGTTTAGCTTTTGTGTTGGACATTCATATCTACCTCAAGATTTTATGAGAAATATTGTGGTTCCTATCATAAAGAATGGAACTGGTGATGCTTCCGACAGGTCCAATTACAGACCTATATCTTTAGCTACAGTTGTTGATAAGGTTTTGGACAGCATGCTTGACAGTCCCATAAACATCTAGATCTTCATGAAGCACAGTTTGGTTTTTCAGCGCAAGCTGTCCACTGAAGCGATCGTGTCTAAAGCATGCTGTTCAATACTACACTAGCAGAAAACAACAGTCTGCCTGTTTTTTGGACTTGTCGAAGGCATTTGACTGTGTTACATATGATATTGTATGGCAGAAGCTTTCAACTGAAACTACGATACAATGTTTTTAGAAGTTTTAGAGGTGAATGGAAAGAAAATAAAAAAACGCTTAAAAGCTTTAGCAATGTATAGTTTGATGTGATTGATGCAAGGTTTTGTTTAATACATGAGTTATTTATAAATACAAGGTGTTATGAATATCCATTAACTTATTATCTCATGTTTGTTTCTAGCTTTGAAAATCCCACTTCAGTTATATCCAAAGTGGCACTATGGATATATCTGATTACTTTATAATTAACCCTGCAACTGGAGTAGCAACTGCTGTTTCAATGACGAGTCAAGAGGCTACTCGCTGTAGTAATGGTATGTACTATTAATATTATGGTTTTCCCTGTTTTAATTAAAGCAGCTTTTGTTATTTTAACTTTTAGCTGATAGGCTAGCCTTACTCCTGTAGCTCACCTTTTGGTAAGTGATAATGTAGTCAAAAGATAATGAAGAGGTTCCAAATGGGCTTGAGGACATGGATGGTGGCTACTCATAAGAGTATTATATGAAAGCATGTTTCAGGATTTGCTAGTATTGTGGCAATTTAAATTACAAGCTAAGATTATGATCCATTTGTTATAATTTATATCAAGAACACATTTTGCAGTCCTTTGACATTTAAGCGTGTCTAAGTTTATGAATTAATTTTGTTATAACAAGTTTACATCACTATTACAGATATACAGTTTGCACTAGCAATCATTGCCAGGCAGAATAGAATGCGCATCACTCCAGGTATACATACTAATATTACTTAACTCTATATAAAGAAATGTTTTTTTTTATGCCTGATAGATTAGCCTTTGACCACTATCTCACCTGATGGTCAGTGATGATGTGTTCCTAGAATTACTGGCTCTCAAGGACTGCTGCTGGAACACACCGTTTGGATCTTGGCGACAGATTTTCCACTTGAGGCTGGTAGCTAGCCAGGCTGGTATTCGCTAAATGCCCCACGACCATGCTTTAACGACATCCTAAGACAACAACTGAGACCGACGGCATAACATGCCCTCTGAAGCACGGAAGCGCTCAGTAGTGATGTCACTAGCCAGATGTCAGGTCACCGATCCAACTCATGACTGCAGCGAATGTTGCTTATCTTTGCTGATCAGTTAAGAAGGGCTAAACAAACTTCAAAACACTTACATGTTATTATTTTACAGAATCAACATACGGCAATATTGAATCAGACGTAGATCATGGTGTTGAAACACCATCGACACCCACAGAAAGTAAGTATTAAAGGAACACCAGGCTATCATACAGTAAATATTTTAAACGGTTTTTATAATATTCATATGATTAATGAATAAATCTATGTGAATACATTATGTTATAATCATCTGGAGTTGGCACAATTCTTACTAGGCAGAAAATTTATTTCACAATCCTTACTTTTATTTTAAAATACTGATATTACTCAACTCAGTTTCATATAATTAAAAAACAAATCATATACTTACATATTGTTACTATTTCACAGCATCAACAACCAACAACCAACAAATGGTGGTGTGTGATAGTGTTGAACCACCATCAACACCTACAGAAAGTAAGTATAAGATCATCTGGCTATCATAGGTCATGTTTAGAAAATATCTAAATATTATTATCAACTGTCAATATACTAATATATTACTATTCCACAGTATCAACAAGGACCAACTCAAACATTTATTCAGAAGGAGAACATGTTGCTTCCCCATCAACACCCACAGAAAGTAAGTCATTATTTACTTTAGCATCAATTAATACATTTAATATTTTATTATTGTTCCATTGTAAAATGGTCAGCTGACCAATTCTTCAAGATTACGGTTACAGGTACAATTTTTAATTTCAGATTCATTGTACCGCTGGCGGGAAAGCAATATTCGTTTACTTTTAGAAACCTATGAACAACTACAACCTAGGTTAAATGACCCAACAATAAGCCAAAAGAGGGCTTGGACTATGGTGAGAGTTTTTTTCTTGATGTATTACATTTTATTGTACATTATTGTACATGGCTTATTCATGACAATTGATATCATAAATAATCTTGGTTTTTAGGTGGCTGAAGAAATAAATAAAATCAGCAATATAAATGTTACTGGCCTTTAATGCCAAACGAAAATAAGGTCATTAAAAAAGTTTTACAAAAACATCAAAGACCACAATGCCAAGTCAGGCAACGATCGCAGAACATGGAAATATTATGATTTGAGTGATTGTGCATGGTGATGAGATAAATTTTAGTAAATTGTAAGTATAAATAAAAGCCTTCTGTTATTTTTTACAGAGAATGGATGAAATATTTGGCATGAGAGCTTGGGCTACTCCACTGTCGCTTGTTTCTAGTGCACAACTTACAAGTGATCCGACCATTACAAGTGAGTCTCCTCATGTAAATTCTGCAGCTGCATCAAGTGCAGAAAATCAATCTGGTACATCAGGCGCTGCCCGACCAAGAGGTACATTTACCAGTATATGGTTTGAGCGTTTTATTATAAGTGCCACACATATACAATATTATGGCAAAATGTTAAAATTATTTTTCAGATCATAGAGTAACTATTGTAAAGATGCTGGAGCTAAAAATGGAGCAAAAAGAGCGCCACGAAGCTGCCAGGCAACGGCGGCATGAAGAAAAAATGGCTTGTGACCAGGCACTGATGGAAACAATTAAAGCTTTATTAGGTAATCCTTAGGGATATAATAATAATACTAATAATATAGTAAAAAAAACGTATAAAATGGAAACTACATCAACACACAAAAGTGTGAAATATCTTTGTGAAGTCGGTACCATGACAGTTAAAAAGTACTTATTCAACCGACTTCTATCACAATATTGTACACATGGTTCCGACTTTGACAAGTTATTTCACACTTTTGAGTGTTGAAGTCGGTTCCATTTTTTAGTATTTTTTTTTTCCCCCCTTTTAATGACCCTTGTTACTTACGGTATTGATTGTCATTACTAATTATCACTGCCAATTATTATATTATCAAGAAATTTCAATAAACACATTTTATTGAAATTTAAATTGGACCACCTCCAATAAATACCCTACAAAACAAAAAAAGTATGATCAAAATCAGACCACTCCATAAAAAGTTGTGTGATCATAGATAAAAAACAAAAAAAAATACATAGGTTGAATTAAGAACCTTTTTTGAAAGTCGGTCATTAACTAGTACATTGTCTTAAAGTAAGACCTCGCAACGTTCCAATGAAAACGAAGTATAAATCTTAATTTTAAATGACTTCCAAAAATTATATGTTCAATATGTAAACATGTTTTTTTTATGCACCAATTTTCTTCATTATAATGATACTTTTTGGTTTATAACAAAAACCTATTGATGTTAAAATTTATACAAAAACATGTCTCGATCGTGCGCTCGGTAAGTCAAGACCTCCTGAAGATGCTTCGTTTAGAAGCGAAACTAGTCGGGTATTCTTCCGGTTAGGCTGCGTGATGTTTGTGACGTCACGTAGATAACAGGAAAATTAGGCGGAATTGTCACTAGATATATAATTTTATGCTTTTTTAAGTGTTTTATTAAAATATTATTTAATATTTTTTAGGATACTTTTAAAAGTATTTGTTATTATTATACAAAAACAGGTTTAAAACCCTTTTATTTGATATCCTATTTCACGGTTTAATACAACTTTTCAATTTGCTTACATTCTATATCTCAATAACACGCCAACCAATTTAACTCTAATGAGTGAATTGGTTGGGGGGTTAATCAGCAAAGTCTAATATAATATCTACCTACCGATTTCCGATTAAATCAAATCCAAAGGGTTGGTGCTACTAGCATATTTAAGATTACTTTAAAATATATTTGTGTCTTTATTTTGTATAGATTTCTAAAAACTTGTTATTGCGACAGAAGGTTGAGTCAAAGCTTAACTATTTTTATTAAAGCTTATATTGTGATTTTACTGTAAGTTAAAAACTAAAAAATTTAAACTGCATTTAAAATATATATATAGTTTTATAGTTGTTAATTTAACCTTAATGGTTCCTAACCAGTCCAGTATGTTGGATAAAAACATTTAAATACATACATTTGTTTTTTATTTTATTTAATTTAAAGAAATTAATCACTTATTATTTCTTAATAGTTTTAGGTGATAACATTCGCTATGCCCAAGCTGTTAAACTGCTTGCAAGGGCTGAAATACCGTCACTATCATTACGGCTACAAAAAATAAAGCGAAAGCTAATTTATAATTTTCTAAGCTATTTTATGTTTACATATTTAGTAACATACATTCATTAGTATTAAGGCTTTGTTGTTTGTGTAATTTTTAAAAATTATCATTATCTGTTTGTGTAATTTAAAGTTAACTTGCCATTATAAACCATCCAGAAAATTATAAACAAGTGTGTTTTAGAAACAAAGTTTAGCATATCATTTTCTGCTTCTAAAAACGAATTAATTTGATATAAAAATGTTTAAGTGAAGCTATTTAGCTCTTGTCAGCATCTTAAGATAATAGAAATTTTAAGTTTTGAGATTGTGATATTTTATATTAAAAGTACCATTATAATTGTATTAGGATATATTACATAAAAAAATAAACAAACTAAATCATTTTTATTTTACTTTATTTTTATATCATCATGTTTCAAATCATCATGTTAAACATGCCGTATGGGTAAGTTATCCATGATTAAATTTCGTTTAGTCTGACCATCTTGTTGTCCTTGCTCTGGACAATCAACCAACAAGCTTTGCTCTGGTGGGTCGCATGTATTGTCCATGTCCCACATATCATTTTCACCCAAACATATATTATGCAGAATGCAACAAGCTGCAATAAATTGAGGCATTCGCTTTATGTCACTCATAGGCAGACAATTAAGTAAGCTACGCCACCTTCCTTTCAGGAGTCCGAAACTTCTTTCTATGGTGATTCGGGCAGATGACAGACAAAAATTATAGTTTTTTTGTTTTGTTGTTAAATGTCCGTTATCCTTAAAGGGTGTCAGCAACCTTGAGTGTAGGGCGTACGCAGCGTCTCCAACCAGATGTGTGTTGTTTGGGAATTTTGTCTCATCATCCAGGTATGACCCAACTGGAGAGTTTCGTAAAACTCTCTGGTCATGGGTTGAGCCAGGATACCCAACAAACACATGGGTAAACAACCTTTTATTGTCACAAACAGCCTGTAAATAAAAGAATATATATAAATAATAGTAATAAAAGAAGTGTTTAAGTAAATAAATCAAAATCAGTACTTATATTATTATATATGCGAAAGTAACTCTGTCTGTCTGTTACGCTTTCACGCCAAAACTACTGGACCAATTTAAATGAAATTTGGTATGGAAATAGTTTGAGACCCGGGAAAAAACATAGGATAGTTTTTATCTAACTGCACAAAAAGAGGTTAATGTTTTTCCGCTATAACCGACAAACGCGCGGGCGGATCCGCGCCCGGAAAGCTAGTAGGAAATAATATGAAGGGTCAATGCTATCACTTTATGCCCAAGCATGTGTGTATATTTTTGCCACCACTATCTCCAAAACAGCTGAAATGATTTGATAAAATTCAGAATGTAAGTATGCCAGTCAGACTGACCAAATACTGATTTTTAATCCAATGGATCCTGTACATAGATATATTGAAACATAAGTTGTCATATCAGACTTCTCACTGATATTATATGGAAAAGTTTGTGAGTGAGTGTGTATGTTTGTTACTCCTTCACACTCAAATGGCTGGACAGATTTTGATGAAATTAAGGTCTTAGAATAACACATGGGCTACTTTTCATCATCATCAACCATCACCATGCAGGTGAAACCACAGGAAGCAGCTGGTATTATCATATTTAACATTTCTTGTCTGTTAGGCTGTTCATACAAAAATTTTAGGTCCGAATGCAACAAATTATATGAATATAAAAATTATATGGGCCAAATTCAGAACCTCCTTCTTCGTCGATAAAAAATTCAAACTTACTTGAAGTTGTATGGAAGCATAGCCTTTCCGGTTCATATAATCCTGAGGATTACCCTTCGGGGCTTCAATTTCGATGTGTGTGCCATCGATAGCCCCTATTGTGTCCGGGAAACTGCTATTTATTTCAAACCCTCTTTTAATCATGGTCATATCAGAGTGAGAAGGCCATTTAATAAACAAGTTTATTTTTGCTATAAGTTCTTCGTTAACTCTATCCACAGACAGATGTGCTGTGGATTTTGACACATTAAACCTGTCACAAATAGACCTGAAAAATAAGACATTGGATTTAGAAAAACCCTATGATAGAGTGAAGTGGTTTGAACCATGTTTGTGAATGTCTACGGATAGAGTAAATATAATAGTAACCTGATTCAAGCAATGAAATATCTCTTAAGATTCCAGTGCTTGTGTTAGATTCAACAGGACATACACTGAATGGTTTAACATTGAAAAGGGTATTATAATATGGGTAAGGATGTGTAGTGTCACCATATTATTCTACTTGCTCATGGATGATTGATGAATTTGAAAGAAAGTGAATGTGGATTAAAATTGAATGGGTCAAGCTAGGATAACTATAACTTCTAAGGACAAGTGTCCACAGTGGCATTTGTAAAACTATATAAAATTTGGTCAGGCAGCTAGAAAGATTTTATTAATTACATTTTTAATTGACATTTACCTATAGCTTTCTGTGTTGCCCATCCTCCATAAGGCAATAAGCAATTGTTTCTCTGGATCTACTTGCTGGCGTCCATCATTCTTACGGATTAACTTTTGACCAATTATGGACAATAGCAATTCAAATGTGGTTCTCGTTAGTCTGTAATTAATAAACGAAAATATTATATAGGAAACTATGTAGGTGTAAAATATGTTGAACCCAATTATTAGGTATTTATTGTAACCTCTGTAAGCCAAGGGTTGAAAACAGTTATGATGTTACAATACCTTTAAAACATAACAGTACTGTAATATACCTAAGGTGATCATAATCTGATAAAAGTAGGGCCATACTTTTAATTATCCTTTGCACAATTTAACCAAAGGTTGTACCAAAAATAAAGGTTGGTTCTTACATTGAAGAAAACCATTTATTTTTGGTTTAGTGCCAAAATTTACTATTTCGATATGTACCTTATGACCTGATATACTTAGAGCTATCATAGGTAAATAATTTCAGGAAAAGATTGTGGCAATATATTTATAGTTTGTTTTAATATTCTGAATCGAATGGCTCACCTGAAGTGCGCTTTAAATTCAGCATCGCTGTATAAGTTTACAGTGAGTTCCGCGTAATTTTCCGTCCTTGCTCTCAAGCAAACCTTTTTTTTGCGTTGCTTCGCAAACTCTAAAATCTCATCTTCCGATGAATCTGTAGATGAAGATTCTTCTACGTCAACCTTTCTGTTTAATAACAGTGAAGCAATATATTTTCTATTATCCATTGCTCTATAGGCTCAGAGTCTCAGACCAAAATAGAAAGAGTTGGCCTAAGTACTAATTTTAATAGATATTTCGAAAATTTCAGTCCCAGAAAACGTTAGTATGGTTGTCAGCGCAGCGGTTGTCAAAATATGTTTTTAAGACGTTCGGATAGCCTATAGTCATTCGTGATCAAAAATAGCAGAAGCTTCTATCCGAACGCTAAAATACAAATGCCACTTTCGAAACTGCTACAAACGCAATCGAGCCAAAACGAACGCACCTTTCTTTGTGGCTTCTGCGGTCTTGCCACAATTTCGCCAATGTCGACAGAAAGAAGGCTTGACACTTGACTTGACAGTTGACAGATGTGAGCGTGGGGGCTACGGCTAGTCGAGTCGGTTCAAATGGTTTGCGCGCAAATTGCATATTCTCGTATTTCAGTTATGAACCAAGCTTTTGCAATATAGGGTGCGTTAAACAATTATGTACTTTTCCAGAATACATAACTAAAACAAACATACATAATATAACAATAATAATAATAAAATTTTGTAACCTAAAGTCTACGTAAACAAAAAGTAACTTAAAACAAAGAAAAATCAAGTCCCAACTGTCAAATGAAACGTCAGGGCGATATTTATCCACCGATTTCGTGGGGCGACCGGTGCGTCGTCGAGCGATATATAAGAACGCTCCGGATGATCATCGGACGATCGCCCCGGGCATATAAAAACGCTCGGGGCGTCGTCGGACGTCGTCGGACGACAAATAAGAACGCATTATATGTCGTCCGACGACGGATGATCGCTCCAAGCAGAGCGACGCTCGTCGTCCGCCTTTTAAGAACGGCTCTGTATCATATCTGTATCAAGAACACTACTTAAAATGTTTCACTGACTCAGAAGAAATGTATTTACAATTATGTACTTTTCCAGAATACATAACTAAAACAAACATACATAATATAACAATAATAATAATAAAATTTTGTAAACAAAAGTCTACGTAAACAAAAAGTAACTTAAAACAAAGAAAAATCAAGTCCCAACTGTCAAATGAAACGTCAGGGCGATATTTATCCACCGATTTCGTGGGGCGACCGGTGCGTCGTCGAGCGATATATAAGAACGCTCCGGATGATCATCGGACGATCGCCCCGGGCATATAAAAACGCTCGGGGCGTCGTCGGACGTCGTCGGACGACAAATAAGAACGCACCCCAGTGCAGTGACAGCAGTGTTTGCGTGATTTAAACCGTAGGTGTCTACTAGTGTCGTGGTGTCGTTATTGACATAATAAACAAACAAAATTTCGATATTTAGATAATCGGACATCTATCTATATGCTGTAAAATAGTTTTTGAAAGGATATTTATTAACAATATAAAAATGTCTATCACTACACTGGTATGTAACTCACATATAACATGATACCGGCAACTTCAAATATTAGTTTGTACATAAACTGCGTTTTGGTTTTAGTATTACCTACAACTTAAAAAAGAAACCGCTCACGAGGACTCCATTTGGTGTTGTGGTTGGAGCAAAATTAACAATGAAAAACCAAAAGAGACCGAAGGTGACAATATGGAATCCGAAGAAAATAACCTGTGAGTACTTATATAGATCGTCTTAACCCTGCTTGCGCGAAGCCGGTTGGCCCCCTAAGCATGCAAAATCGGCATTAAATATATTTATCGAAAATATTATTCGCAACGTAAACATTTACATCTAGCGACGTAACAGTAAGACCCAGCAGATCCTGGTTACTGATATAGAAAGACCATAAAATAGGCTAATATAATACTGCTTATATGTATTTTATGTCTTGTGTTCAGGTAATTGTGTCCAGCTGTTGTGTAATGATGTGTTCATCTTTAATATCTATAAAACATAATTTATTCATAATCAATGAGATATAACAAAAGCTTATTGGGCTGTCTTTAGAATCAGTATACACCACAAAGTACCTTCATTCTTTTTTTACAGATAGATATAGTTATTTTAAATAATCACATGAAATTTTATCACCCGGAAATCAATAGTTTTTAAAAAATAAATTTTATTTATTTATTTATTGAGTAATAGGCGAGCAGCGCGAAGCTGATATGCCTATATCATGTTGCGTTGAATATTTTTTGTTCATTATTTCACCAATATTGTCATAGGTTTGCAAGAGATAGTTGCTTTTTCTGTAGCCAGCCATCCAGCTGGTTTTTAAAGGAGTTAACTGATCTGGCAGTGACCACCTCCTCAGTCAACCTGTTCCAGTTGTGAACAACTCTGTTGCTGAGGATGTGGTGGGCAGTATTGGTATTTGCTGGTCCACGCGCTATTTTCTGGTTGTGGCCTCTGACAGTCATTGAGTGAGTCGGTTTTAAGTAACAATTCTGTATCTCCGGAAGATTGTAGAACCCGTTCAATATTTTAAATGTTTCTATGAGGTCACCCGTAGCCTCCTCTCTTGAAGAGTAGTGAGGCGCAGTATCTATAACCTTTATTGGTAGGACTTGCGACGTAGAGATTGTGGCATTCTAGTAGCTTTTCTCTGTGCACTTTCAAGCTAGTCTATATCATTCTGAAAGTAAGGACTCCAAACATGGAATCCATACTCTAGTATTGGCCGTATATGTTTTATAGATCTTACGGAAGACTTCCACAGTCATTGTTTGAAAAGACTTTCAGATTAAATACACTAAAGAATTGCCTTTTTTGACCAATGTTCCAATATGCTCTTTCCATTTCAGATTTGTTGTGATAGTAATGCCACTAATATTGTACGTATTCTGTGGGTTCGTCTTTCCAAGGTGAAGAACACTACACTTGGCTACATTTAATTTGATGATCCAATCTTCAGTCCAGTTGTGTATACGGTCAATGTCATCCTGCAACTGGCCAGATTTAATTACTGGGTTTGCAAAGAACTTTCTATCATCTGCAAAGAAGGCTGATTGACATTGTATCAGTTCCACCAGGTCAGTTATAAAAAGCCCAAACAGGTGTGGAGCCAAGACCGATCCCTGGGGAACACCGCTTAACACTTGTCTCTGTTGTGATATGGAGCTGCCAACGCGTACTTGAAACGTTCTACCCGTCAAGTAGTTCTCAATTCACTTGAGCAGTTTACCACATATACTGAAGGATGTAGTTTCATTAGTAGATGTTGATGTGGGACTTTGTCAAACGCGCGTTCAAAATCTAGATAGACTACATCTACCGGGTTCTTATTATCAATCTCATTACTCCAAGTATGAACACATGTCAGTAAATTAGTTATGGTTGACCTCTTCTCAACGAAGCCATGTTGTTTGTCTGAAATAATGCATTTCCTATTTAAGAACTGAGTTAATTGTCTGCTTATAACTCTCTCCATAATTTTCACCACTATACTTGTAAGGCCGATGGGTCGAAAGTTTTCTGCTATTGTTTTGTCACCTTTTTTAAAAATGGGTGTCACTATGGCATGCTTCCAGTCTTGTGGTAAATACCCTGCCTGAATTGAGGTATTTATAAGTGCGGTTAGTACAGGGGTAAGAATATAAACGCAGTTTTTGAGAATGCAACCTAGCAGCCGGTCTGGACCTGGTGAGGACGGTATGTTCAAGCTCATTATTATATTTTCTACCTTTTTGTGGAAAACGTAACATCACATAGACTTTTCTCTACATGGGGTAATGTAGTAATATTTGTATTTGGGTTGATCATAGGTTCTATTGAATAGGCTTTCTCAAAGACTTCAGCAAAAACGTCGGCAAGGTCACTGGATTTTGTTACAAGGTCTCCTTTGAGGTTTCTAATTGCTGGTGTAATGCTTACTCTAGATGTGATGCATCTTCGTATGTGTTAATAGAAGGCCTTGTGATCATAATCAAGGATCTTACTTGCATATATACTTCTCTGTTTTGTAGACAGGGCCACACATCTATTATTCACCTCTCGGAACATCTTATAGCTATTTCTGGTTTTAGTTGTCAAGTATTTGTCCCTTAATAGTTTCTTCTCAGAAATTAATACTTGTATGTCCTTGGTACTCCATGGTTTATTTCTGGCTTTATTAGTTTTTACTTTCCTTAATGGGGTGTGGTTGTTAGTGGTATTGCATTTAATATATCTGTCCATAGTTGTTCAGTATCATTTGAGATATCAATCTTTTGTAGGTTTCTAAGTAGCTCAGAGTTGTAGCTGTCATAGTTAATGTATTGATAATTTCGCCTAAACTTTGGCAGTGTACTTTCTTTTTGCATTAGACATTGAATACTAAACTCCAATACACAGTGGTCACTTATCCCAATGGGTGGTTTGTGGACTATGGTGTTGATAAATGTCTCTTCATTTACTAATATGAAATCTAATAATGATGGAGTTTGATTTATTTGAATTTGTGTGGGGCTTTCAACTACTTGATATAGATTGCTGTTGACAAACATGTTAATGTTTCAGCAGAAATAGGCCAGTCTAGCGATCTGTAATTAAAGTCCCCTGCAATCACCACTAGATTAGACTCTGAAGCTGCTAGTAGGTTTTCCATAAGAATAGCATCATGGGGCTTCCACATTGATTCCTCTTTGTCATCTGGTCTATATACTCCAACTAATAGAAAATGGTGAGTGCCATACCAAATATCAAGGTAGAGAGCTTCTACCTCTTCGCACATGTATCTCTGGTTCCGTCTTGCTATTATCGGCACTCCATTCAGATAGTATATTCTCCATACATAAACTGCAACACCCCCACCTCTTGCTTTTCCTTTAGACTTCTTCTTTTTATGTTTACGGTCTAATCTAAATAATGTATAGGCAGGAATATTAAAAGAGCTGTTTCAGTCTCTGCTGTTTAGCCAAGTCTCTGTGACAATTACTATTGAAGGGCTGTTTGTGTTCACATATTGTAGAAAAAGGTCAAATTTTGGTGGTAGCAAGAAAAGATTAGTATACATGAAGGTAAAGTCATTATACGGATTTCTATTGTTGCAAGCTAGTTTTTTTGTACAATTTTTGGTGTTCCCTTCACATATTTTATGGTAAGGTTGGTTTCACCCTTTTCTATTTTTGTTTTTAGGGCATCTCGCAGCTGATTGAGTTCCTCTCTCTGTTTGGGTGTTTTATCATCATAAACTCTTATTTTGTTTTGGCCTTACTCTTGTTCTTCAGAACCCTGATGGCATCTTGGCGAGATTTGAGCACCACATTTATCGGGCGCTTCTTGCCCGGCTCACGACGACCCAGACGCTGAACTGATACTATTTTATCTGAATAGTCACAGCCATTGTTGATGTCTAGAAGAATCTTACTGACGTTTAATTCGTCATGCGATTTCCTGACATTTCCGATGTCAGATGCACTCTCCTCGATACCGACCAATACCACATTGTTCGCTCTACGTTCACGCTCTATTATTTCCTCCAGTATGGCGTTAGTATTGAGGTCCAGTATTGTCGCTGGTACCAATGAAACCGGGTCCGAAGCGGTGATATTTCGGGTCCGCGACATCTGATTTTTTACTTTATCTAGTTCTTCTCTCAGAGCATTATATGATTTTATTAATTTAGGAACTTGAAACAGAGCTTCACTACATGGGGCACACAAGTGAAGTAGGGTGCGCTTTCCTTTAAGGCCCATAATTCGCGCCGCACTGCTTGTTAATTTACTACACTGCAGGCAAATATATTTCTTGCAACCATCACACTGCACTATATTTTCATCGTTGAAGTCTGTATCACATTCGAAGCACTTAATTTTCCGTGAATTAATATCAAAAACGACAAAAAGAAAAACTGTTAACAATTGAAAAAGGCGTTTTTCACTGTTTTACACTACTACTCCACTGACGTAAAATTTATCGTGGACTACACTTTGTAGATGTTTTTTGGTCGCCAATTCACGGGATTTAGACGTTAATAACTTTAATATCGTGGTTATAACAAATATTACAAGATTCTAAAATTGCGACGCAAATTAAACACAACTTATCGTATCGAGGGTAGGGAGCGAAAAAATTTATTGAAGTTTTAATTTTAAGCTTGATTATTTGTGTATTTTGCACTTATACTAAGTACATGGCATAGCCTAATGGATTATAATACCGCGAATTATTCAGGTGGCTTAGATTAGGTCGTATGGTGTGACAGAACTGAATCAAAGCACCCACCTTCCAAGCAGTCTTGTCTGCCCTACCCCTAGAGTTTTTTTATAAGCCGAAGGCGCGGAGGGGGAGCGGCGCTAGTGTAGCGAGTACGCTGGCTGTGACGAGGTAGCGAGAAGACTAAAGTGCTGCGAAGTGCGTACCCACAGCGCTGGAGCTGTCAGAGAATTACTTCACTTCTAAGACATTTGTGTCTTATGCTTAACCTTTTTTGCTGACATTTTCGTGCTTGTGATTTATGACTAAGTAATTATTTTCATGTAGAAGAAGCAAATTTTGAGAAATTTCATTAGTATTAAAAATCTTAGTTTCTGTAATCCCCTCCCTTCAGTGGAGAATATTCTGCCCTCTCTCCACCTAACCACAATACGTAATATGTACTAACATATACCATATATAACTTAAGTCCTTTCAGTGTATGTAGGTATAAATTATTTTTTTATTATTATTCACGTAATTTATTTTACAACATAATTTTAAATTTTTTACAACATTCATATACAAAAAAAAAAAATATTATAAAAAACTTAAAACTAGGATGCCGCCGGCAGCGGGGTAGTGCCCAAGCTACCAGCGGTTAGGGCTGCAGAGAGAGGAACCTTCGGACAATGCGTGTCGTGTTGAGTATCATTGCCTTCTGTATCTGACCCTTGATCCAACCGTCTAGTGAGAGCCTCTTGAGGTGTTGGTCGAGGCTCTTCGCTATTAGGCCGTTCGCCGAAACGACTATCGGGACAATGATCGTCGAGTCAACATCCCACATGGCGGTTACCTCGTGAGCCAAGTCAAGGTACTTGCTGACTTTGTCCTTCTCGGCCTTCACGAGATTCTCGTCATGTGGGATGGTGATGTCGACAAGCACTGCCCGGCGTTGGGATCGGTCGACCACCACGATATCAGGCTTATTGCAAACAATAGTCCTGTCCGTGATGATAGAGCGGTCCCAGTAGAGCAATGCACGACCATTCTCGAGAACTGGCTCCGGTGCGTACTGGTAGTACGGCACCTCTGACTCGACAAGGCCGTATTGAAGAGCAAGTTGCTGGTGGATGATCCTGGCCACTTGGTTGTGCCTGTGCAAATACTCGCCGTTAGCAAGATGCGAACAACCGGAAATGATATGCCTGAGTGACTCTCCGGGACGGCGGCATGCTCGACAAATGTCGACCGTACCGTCCTTCAGGATATATTTCCGATAGTTGTTCGTCATCATTACTTCGTCTGCAATTGCACAGGCAAAACCCTCGGTTTCTCCAAAGAGGTTTCCGAAGCGTAGCCAGTTCACCGAAGCGGGTAGGTCCACATCAGGCCCTGTTAGGGCCCGGAAGAACCTCCCGTGCAGCTCCTTGCTTTTCCATACTGCTTTGCGGTCATCAGTGCTCAGCATCGTTGGTTTGCGCCAGTTATCGTTCGCCAAGGAGAGCGGTGTGAAGCCTTTGTCAACCGTCACGACATCGCGATGCATCCCGCACTCATGGTTACGGAAATAATCCCTGAGACTGCACACTTCACGGTTGTGAAGTGTCTTGGCATTTAAAAAGCCACGACCTCCCCATTTCATTTTATTATTATTATTATTATTATTTAAAAAAGTGTTTTCCGGTACCCCCCCCCCCCCCTCCAGGGGATGCTACAACCATCGTCTCCCCCCTCCACCTATTCCTATAGTAGATATGTATACTGATTCTAAAGTCCTTCCGCTTATTGAAATGGTTATCTTCACAAAATTATTGTTACACCCTAAGATTTTTTTACCTGTAGATGCGTTGTATGCCCTCCATATTTACTAGACGATTTCTGGGTAATTACCAGAGTTACTACCATTCTTACACTTCCGAGCGTCCGGTGAATACATCGCCGCTAATCGTGTTTTTTAGAAATAATCTGTGGACAATATGCCTTCCTTGTGTCTTTAGACTCTGCACCAATTATACAAGCACTGTGAGAGATAAGAAAACTGTTTCATTTCACGCGTAATTATTGCCTTTATTGATGAAATAGAAAATATCGACATTTTGTTTTATATAAGGAACTATTCTCAATGAAATGGATGAGCGAGATATGTGTATCGTTTGGCCTGAGAGAGTGAAAGAGATCGCAGTGTAGTGGTGATCGGAACGTCTCGTGGCGGTTCGGTGGTTACACGAATTGCTTATTTATCTCTTTCTTACAACAGATATGACGCATAATATTTGAACGTTCTTTCCTTGTCATTACAAACTGCATATACATGTGCGTAGATATGTAGATAGGTAAATTCTAGTAAGCTTTTAGAGCAGTGGTGTTCGGATATAACTACTCTAATATTTCAACTCTCTGGTTACACCTGTAAAAAATTCACATTTGCATATATATGCGTAAAATGGTGCATACCAAGTTTACCAAGTGCATTCTGTACATCAGCCAGGTGTTATTTTCATAAAAATACGCATTTTTATGCAAAAACAATGATCAAACTGATTCTACAATATATTTTACTATCACTGTAATATTAGTATTATCGAAATATGTAATATAAAAACAATAAAATGTATCAGGATTGAGACAAAGGGGTCAAAGGGCAGATATTGTTACGAGAAATTTCCACAAACAGCCACTCGAAAGCTTGACAGATTCGCTGCCGAATTTCCTGATTCATTTACCACAAACACACTACGCTTCACTCTGTTTGCTATGTCAAGTTGCAGTACAAACACTAATTAATCATTATAATGCATTAACTGCCAACCAACATTTTGAAGCGCTTGTTTGTAACAATGTTTACTTAGCTGTTCTTAAGTGATCAGCAAAGTTAAGCAACGTCGGCCGCGGTCATGAGTTGGATGGGTGACCGCTAGTGACATTACTACTGAGCGAGTCTGTGCTTTGGAGGGCACATTATGCCGTCGGTCCCGGTTGTTGTCTTAGGTTGACAGTCGAAATAGCATGTTGGTAGGGCATTTTGTGAATGCCCGCCTGGCTAACACCACCCTCAAATAGAAAATCTGTCGCCAAGCACGTAACGGTGTGTTCTGGCAGCTGTCCTTGAGAGTCAGTAATTCTAGGTAAGCTTGAACAACATCTTTGACCACATCATCACTTACCATCAGGTGGGATAGTGGTCAAAGGCTTACCTATTATGCATAAAAAAAAAATTAGATAATGTTCAATTATGTTGTCAAGGTCAATGTAATGGCAGCACAGGAAATTGAAAAAGTTTTGTATTCTAAAAAATTATTATGTTAGTAATAAAATTTCTTAAACTATTGTTAGTAAGTTTTCACTTTATTGCCTTGATCCCATCCGGGTATATGCCTCCTCCATCTTCTTCCAGGTTTCCCTATTTTTGCTCTCTTCAGCCAGTTTTCACCTGCCACTGTGACAATGTCATCGATCCACCTCATTTTTGGTCTGCCCCGGTTTCTCATTCCCTGTGGACCTCTCCACTTAGGAATTAGCAAAGTCCATCGATGATCTGGGGCCTTAGCCACATGACCAGCCCACTGCCATTTCATTTTCTGGACATGTTCAAGGACAATGGCCTTGTTGCTGATCTTATGCATTTTGCTTAGTTTCAAGATGCTTCTCTCCATGGCATGTTGCGTTGTTAGTAGTCTGCTCCTAACTTTATTTGTGTATACCCATGTTTGGCTTGCATAGGTGAGGCAAGGCAAAATACATACATCTAATTGTACATTCTCTATATAAATGGTTAATTATGGATGTCCTGATGCAAATGAGATATAAATGTTCCCAATCTTTTCGTTTGGATACCCTCAAACAGGGTTCAGAATAATTTGTGAATATATTCACAGCCAATTTTAAAGCAGTATTAAAAAGGTTTAATTCGGGTTCAGATGTACCATGACCAGAACAAATGTGATTATGTGCTGTTTAAATTTCTGCATATTCTAGTGCTAATGGACAGTCACAGTGCAGTTCCATATATTGATTTTTAAGTGATCAATCATTCTTGCAGAGACACAAACCACACGGGCGCAGATAGTACTTGCTGACTTTGTCCTTCTCGGCCTTCACGAGATTCTCGTCATGTGGGATGGTGATGTCGACAAGCACTGCCCGGCGTTGGGATCGGTCGACCACCACGATATCAGGCTTATTGCAAACAATAGTCCTGTCCGTGATGATAGAGCGGTCCCAGTAGAGCAATGCACGACCATTCTCGAGAACTGGCTCCGGTGCGTACTGGTAGTACGGCACCTCTGACTCGACAAGGCCGTATTGAAGAGCAAGTTGCTGGTGGATGATCCTGGCCACTTGGTTGTGCCTGTGCAAATACTCGCCGTTAGCAAGATGCGAACAACCGGAAATGATATGCCTGAGTGACTCTCCGGGACGGCGGCATGCTCGACAAATGTCGACCGTACCGTCCTTCAGGATATATTTCCGATAGTTGTTCGTCATCATTACTTCGTCTGCAATTGCACAGGCAAAACCCTCGGTTTCTCCAAAGAGGTTTCCGAAGCGTAGCCAGTTCACCGAAGCGGGTAGGTCCACATCAGGCCCTGTTAGGGCCCGGAAGAACCTCCCGTGCAGCTCCTTGCTTTTCCATACTGCTTTGCGGTCATCAGTGCTCAGCATCGTTGGTTTGCGCCAGTTATCGTTCGCCAAGGAGAGCGGTGTGAAGCCTTTGTCAACCGTCACGACATCGCGATGCATCCCGCACTCATGGTTACGGAAATAATCCCTGAGACTGCACACTTCACGGTTGTGAAGTGTCTTGGCATTTAAAAAGCCACGACCTCCCCATTTCATTTTATTATTATTATTATTATTTAAAAAAGTGTTTTCCGGTACCCCCCCCCCCCCCCCTCCAGGGGATGCTACAACCATCGTCTCCCCCCTCCACCTATTCCTATAGTAGATATGTATACTGATTCTAAAGTCCTTCCGCTTATTGAAATGGTTATCTTCACAAAATTATTGTTACACCCTAAGATTTTTTTACCTGTAGATGCGTTGTATGCCCTCCATATTTACTAGACGATTTCTGGGTAATTACCAGAGTTACTACCATTCTTACACTTCCGAGCGTCCGGTGAATACATCGCCGCTAATCGTGTTTTTTAGAAATAATCTGTGGACAATATGCCTTCCTTGTGTCTTTAGACTCTGCACCAATTATACAAGCACTGTGAGAGATAAGAAAACTGTTTCATTTCACGCGTAATTATTGCCTTTATTGATGAAATAGAAAATATCGACATTTTGTTTTATATAAGGAACTATTCTCAATGAAATGGATGAGCGAGATATGTGTATCGTTTGGCCTGAGAGAGTGAAAGAGATCGCAGTGTAGTGGTGATCGGAACGTCTCGTGGCGGTTCGGTGGTTACACGAATTGCTTATTTATCTCTTTCTTACAACAGATATGACGCATAATATTTGAACGTTCTTTCCTTGTCATTACAAACTGCATATACATGTGCGTAGATATGTAGATAGGTAAATTCTAGTAAGCTTTTAGAGCAGTGGTGTTCGGATATAACTACTCTAATATTTCAACTCTCTGGTTACACCTGTAAAAAATTCACATTTGCATATATATGCGTAAAATGGTGCATACCAAGTTTACCAAGTGCATTCTGTACATCAGCCAGGTGTTATTTTCATAAAAATACGCATTTTTATGCAAAAACAATGATCAAACTGATTCTACAATATATTTTACTATCACTGTAATATTAGTATTATCGAAATATGTAATATAAAAACAATAAAATGTATCAGGATTGTGACAAAGGGGTCAAAGGGCAGATATTGTTACGAGAAATTTCCACAAACAGCCACTCGAAAGCTTGACAGATTCGCTGCCGAATTTCCTGATTCATTTACCACAAACACACTACGCTTCACTCTGTTTGCTATGTCAAGTTGCAGTACAAACACTAATTAATCATTATAATGCATTAACTGCCAACCAACATTTTGAAGCGCTTGTTTGTAACAATGTTTACTTAGCTGTTCTTAAGTGATCAGCAAAGTTAAGCAACGTCGGCCGCGGTCATGAGTTGGATGGGTGACCGCTAGTGACATTACTACTGAGCGAGTCTGTGCTTTGGAGGGCACATTATGCCGTCGGTCCCGGTTGTTGTCTTAGGTTGACAGTCGAAATAGCATGTTGGTAGGGCATTTTGTGAATGCCCGCCTGGCTAACACCACCCTCAAATAGAAAATCTGTCGCCAAGCACGTAACGGTGTGTTCTGGCAGCTGTCCTTGAGAGTCAGTAATTCTAGGTTAGCTTGAACAACATCTTTGACCACATCATCACTTACCATCAGGTGGGATAGTGGTCAAAGGCTTACCTATTATGCATAAAAAAAAAATTAGATAATGTTCAATTATGTTGTCAAGGTCAATGTAATGGCAGCACAGGAAATTGAAAAAGTTTTGTATTCTAAAAAATTATTATGTTAGTAATAAAATTTCTTAAACTATTGTTAGTAAGTTTTCACTTTATTGCCTTGATCCCATCCGGGTATATGCCTCCTCCATCTTCTTCCAGGTTTCCCTATTTTTGCTCTCTTCAGCCAGTTTTCACCTGCCACTGTGACAATGTCATCGATCCACCTCATTTTTGGTCTGCCCCGGTTTCTCATTCCCTGTGGACCTCTCCACTTAGGAATTAGCAAAGTCCATCGATGATCTGGGGCCTTAGCCACATGACCAGCCCACTGCCATTTCATTTTCTGGACATGTTCAAGGACAATGGCCTTGTTGCTGATCTTATGCATTTTGCTTAGTTTCAAGATGCTTCTCTCCATGGCATGTTGCGTTGTTAGTAGTCTGCTCCTAACTTTATTTGTGTATACCCATGTTTGGCTTGCATAGGTGAGGCAAGGCAAAATACATACATCTAATTGTACATTCTCTATATAAATGGTTAATTATGGATGTCCTGATGCAAATGAGATATAAATGTTCCCAATCTTTTCGTTTGGATACCCTCAAACAGGGTTCAGAATAATTTGTGAATATATTCACAGCCAATTTTAAAGCAGTATTAAAAAGGTTTAATTCGGGTTCAGATGTACCATGACCAGAACAAATGTGATTATGTGCTGTTTAAATTTCTGCATATTCTAGTGCTAATGGACAGTCACAGTGCAGTTCCATATATTGATTTTTAAGTGATCAATCATTCTTGCAGAGACACAAACCACACGGGCGCAGATAGTTCAGAAAACTACATAATCACGGGAGGCTTAGATGACCTGATCAAAGTCTGGCAGTTGGAAGACGGCAGACTGGAAGTTAAACATCAATTAGAGGGCCATTCACTAGGGGTTATATCTGTTGCTGTTAGTACTGATGGAAAGAGTATGTATTTTTCAATGATATTTGACACACACCAGGGATAAATCTCTGCACACAGACTTGAGCTTCTCTTGCATAAATATTTTATTTGTAATTCACTAGTAGCTCATTGGGCAATTCTTCTATTGAAATACATCAGCAATTATAACGTTGCAATATTCAATTTGAAATATTGTTAATTAAGTATTTGTGTATTTCTTGGACTGTTTTAATACTGAGAATTATTTGGCAAATCATATTCTTACCTTACTTAACCTAATGCATGATGATGATCTTAATTATTACCTGCTTGTATTTATGTGGGCTGTCAAACAAACAGTAGTGTGCATACACTATTGTATTTAGAAGTGAAGGTTATATTGTAGCACTTGAAATTACTGGGTAAATGAGACACAAGACCTAATGTGGTTTTGTAATGTTCAATTGTTAAAAACTAGTTTAAAACGTAGCAATTCTAGTTTAATATTGTCCCAAGTTTGGGCAGATATCAAAGCAATGCTGATCCAGTATTTAATAACTAATCCTTATTGCGCAGTTCTAGTCCTGCATATAAAGCTTGAAATAAAGAAACTTCAGTCAATTGGAAGATGTGTGGCATAGTACATACACCATTAGTAGTAGTAGAAGACATACATTTGCTTGTAGAATGTGTCCAGATCGCAACTCAGAGTTGTAACTAATTGAAGTTGTCTGTCACATCATTTGAACAATAGTTTTCATTTGGGAGTGTCACGCATATTTTGTTAAAATGTTTTGAGGGCTTATAAGTCTAGGTGTTTATTAGTGTTTAGGTTATGACGGAACTGGTATGCAAGTTTTGAAAATAATAATCAAATGGTGAGAGGACATTTTACCACCCTTGAGTAGAAAATCTGTCGCGAAGCGTGTGTTCCAACAGATGTCCTTGAGAGCCAGTTCCTATTCTAGGCTTAACCTGAACAACTTATAGATATATGTTTTTACTTACTGTGGTTATAGATGGTCAAAAGATAGAAATAAAAAACAATAAAATATTATTGGCTGATTTTGTAACATCAAGCGGCGGCGGTGAATATAATCTAAGAACATTTAAATGGTTTATTCATCTTTATCATAATTTTTTACAGCTCTAGCTAGCAGTTCCCAAGATTCTTCTTTAATACTGTGGGATATTGCATCTGGAGACAAGCTGAAAACATTTGAGACCGGTGCCACAGATGTCTGGACGTTGGATTTCTCACCTGACGGCAAACATGTGATATCAGGCAGCAATGCGGGGAAAATATTGATATTCAATGTAGAGACTGGAAAGTTAGAGCAAACTTTAGACACAAAAGGGAAATTTACATTGAGTGTTGCATATGTAAGTCGTTAGGTTTTTATTTTCTAATAGGTTCCTTAAGTTAGAATGACTAAACAGATATATATGGAACAAGTAAACGGAAGTGTTGGAAGACGAAGATGTAGGGAATGTTCCGAAATCAGATTGAAGACCTGATGTTAAGCGGTTATCTCTGCCTATAACATGAGCATTTCGTCACAAGTGACGAAATATATGTATGTATGTAGGTTGCATAAGTAAGCTATAGAGTACATTTTCATTATGTATGTCATTAGGTGCTGGGCTAGAATTTCAGCCCTACCCATAACTTTCTGTGAGAGTCGTAAGACGCGAAGAAGGGCAAAAATATAAGAAGGTGAGCAGCAAAATTCTCTGATGGACTGCCATCTTACACTACGGTTTAAATCACGCAAACACTGCTGTCACTGCATACATTGCAAAAGCTTGGTTCATAACTGAAATACGAGAATATGCATTGTTTGCGCGCAAACGATGTGAACCGATATGTAGCCGCGCTAATAACATCTGCTAACTGTCAATTTGCTTTTTCGCAATTGACCCAAAATCTAATTATTGATAGTAGAAGTATTGCATTTCAAGGCATTCTTTTGTGAACAGATATTTGTACGTTCAACATTCTAACCACAACAATAAAAATCTCCTCATCTATCTGTCAAGATTTGAGTTTGACGTTTGTGCATACATTGCACTACCACTTTTCTGTGAGCGTTGTTTGCGGCCGGAGGTGACGTCATAGATGACGTCCTTACGCTATCGTGGTGTCTGTTTAGCAAGTTATGAACCGACCGTTTGCGTGCATACAGCGCAAATAGCGCATATTTGCGTGACTTGAACCACGGTGTTACAATGCAATCCTGAAGACGCCTGCCAAGCTTGGGGATTATGGCAAATCCTAATCAGGAGGAGGAGGCTTTTATTCAAAGGTGGACATTATGACCACCAGACAGACCGCCAAAAGACACGAAAGGCCTCCTGTTCTTGTAATCACCATACTTTCCGTGCCAGTTGTAATAAACAAAGAGTTTGTAGTTTGTTTAAGAGTGAGATACTAACATTAGGATGTAAACAAAGAGTTTGTAGTTTGTTTAAGAGTGAGATACTAACATTAGGATGTTAGTAAATTCCTTTTTTACTATATGTTGCTCCTTGCAAACGCAAAAATAGTCCAAAAATTTGCTTAGACCCTTTTGAGCTCAACTGGCATGAAAAATGTGTCAATAAATAACAATATAAATTATATTGTCCTTAACCCTATAAGAATAAGTCGAGACACAAGATGACGATCTGTTATTTGTGGAGGATAGTTATTTGTGGAAAATAGAAGAGCAAAGTTAATTTTTGCTGCAAAGCCGAATTTGTATCCCTAGTAATCAAAGGGAATACTCAAGGACAGCAAGGAATCCTTTGCTCACTCGTATATTTAATCATAACCGTAGAGACTGATATAAAAGTGAGAAGATATAAATTGCAGCCTTCGTCACTAGTCTCTCTCATATTTTGTAATTATTTTTCAAATATGGTTGCCGTTTCAGAACATACAATAAAGAAGTAGTGGGAATTTTATTTACAGTAAAAACTCAACCTGGAAACACTTCTCAAACTGCAACCGTGATATTCTTTTTGATATTATATAAATACATACATATATACATGTTGGTAAAAATATACATATACATATTACTAACACAATAAACCACGACTGTAAGCTTTTATTTCTATAAGTTATTGCTTATTTAATTATAGATTTATTTCAAATTTCAATCAGTACTAATATTATAAATGCGAAAGTAACTCTGTCTGTCGGTCTGTCTGTCTGTTTCGCTTTCACGCCAAAACTACTGGACCGATTTGAATGAAATTTGGTATGGAAATAGTTTGAGACCCGGGAAAAAACATAGGATAGTTTTTAACAAACTGCGCAAAAAGAGGTTAATGTTTTTGCGCGATAACCGACATATGCGCTGGCGGAGCCGCGCCCGGAAAGCTAGTTATAAATAAATCTTAAAAATTTAAATTTATTTGGTTGATGTTGAAATAATATATACACTTATTATTCTAAATTCAAATCACTTTGTCTCACTCTAAGGATCTAATGGTAAAAAGACTTGCCCATGGTTTTATGGCCGGCTATTGTGAATCCGTCTCTTGGTAGTACAATCGTTACCACTCGCGTTCAGGGTGTCAAGGAGCTAAGAAGCCTTGTTTGAACCCGATTATACAGCTGTATCTCACTCACATCCACGTTAGTGGTGGCATGCTGCTTATTCGGCGCATTCTTTCACTTAGTTGCCTTTTAAGACATCCAATAGGAGAATAAGAAAGACTCCTTATATTCTTAAACAAGGAAATGTGCGACATAGTACCAAATTTTGGTTGCAAATTTTCAGTTAATTTTACCGGTGACATTTGAGATATGTTTAGATGCTGAAAATGCCTTTCAATTCCTTACTTTGAGCAGTAGCTTATAATCAAGTGGTTACATTAGTCTCTATACATAGTTAATAATGCAAACACCTACATGACCCTGATTTGAATATAGCAGCTTACCCTATCTGTGTACACTCTAGGCCTATAGACTTTGCAATGCTTCTTTCAGAGCCCGGATGGTAAATACATAGCTCGTGGAGCTTTAGATGGCATCATCAACATATTTGACGTAGCACAAGGCAAGCTACTGCATACGTTGGAGGGGCATGCGATGCCCATCAGAAGTCTTTGCTTCTCACCTGACTCTCAGCTACTGCTTACTGCATCTGATGATGGTCATATGAAACTTTATGATGTGTAAGTGTATTTACTTGTAAAATAAGTTTGTCCTGTGTGTTAGTTTGACGGTGACCTAAACCAAAAAAAATGTTCGGTAAGTGGAACAGTTGAACTAATTGGACGATTTCCAATCAAAATAACAAACACATTTTTTTTATATATAAGTAAGGCTTGACTGAGACGAATCACTTAGCATTCCATGGATTCACCGTGCGGGTGCCGGGTCCATAGCGTTGCAGAGGAAGAAGCTAGAGGGGCTTGGGGCTTGCAACCCAGGTGCAGGGTTAAGAGGCCTCTTTACAATGCATCAACGCTCCCCTTCCCGCTCAAGCCTCCTCCCCTACCTAACCAAATTTGGTAAGATCCTACTAATGCCACCTTAGATACACGTTCTAGGATGGAAGTTACGGTTGTTCTTGGCAGGCCGAGGTCTTTAAGTAGGTTATATAGGGATTTCGCTGGTATACCCCTTGCTCCAACTTCTACAGCATATAAATTAACCACATAACCGTTTTTGGTTAATTCATTTGTTAAGTCATAATATTTGTTTGTTTTTAATGTGTGGTCCTTAGGTATGTTTGTTTCCCACGGCACAGTAAGTTCTATAAGTAGTATGCGTTTTAGATCTTTTGAGTATAGAAATATGTCTGGTCTGGAAGACGAAACACCAACATCCTCAGGAATTTTGTAGTGTTTTTCATACGTGTCCATCAAAAGAGTCCAATCGGGAGCTGCGCCTAAGATGGAGTAAGGCTTGGATTTAGATTTTGTAGATGACCCTTCTTTTACAAAATTGACGTGTCGTTTGTTCGTGGTCAAACCTTTTTTGCTCTAGCTACAGAGAGACTCGCCGCTTCTCGTATGATTTCGAGGACTCTATCATGGCGACGTGAATAATGACCCTATCAAGAAGCATCTTGCATCCTACCATTAAGTGCCTTGCTGTACCTATCGCCTCCCGACAAATACCGCAAGACTTTTCGGTGGCTTTGCCCCATCTTACTAAGTTACTTTGGTCTGGGAGGGTCATCTGTTATATTTATGGCTTCTGTGGCGTATATACAATACAATTCTGCCAATGTCCGTACATGCTAGTGACATAAATCATGTGGGAAGTGCTTAATATTATGAGAATGGTTGGTGTTTACAAGGGAGAATCCATCAGATGTTTTCCATCCATGATGTTATTATTTAATCTAAAACAAAAGAGACAACACAACTAAGACAAATACAATGTTAGTAATTTGAAATTTGAAATTTGTTTATTTGCACGAAACATGGTACAATAAAGTTATTAGATAATTAGTCACATAGGTTCAGCATGTTTCACCAATAATTGGCATACAAAAAATTATTATAACAATAGAATTACTTATACAGTTACAGTTGCAAACAGAAAAATTAAATATCAATGAATTGAATGCAATTGAATTAAATTAAATAAAATGAATGTCAAGGAATTATAAAATATAAGATGTCAGGACCACAATATTGCAATATCTTAGTCACTTTTAGTCAAATAATAAAACAATACAATACACACATCAAAACCAAAATTTATAATTAAAATCAACTGCATAAGGTATATTGTACAAAATTATATTGTCACTTTTTTAAAATTCATAAATTCTTTGATTGTATAGAAACAGTTTTCAGTCAGCCACAGGTGTAATTTCATTTTAAAATATCTATATGGGAGCTCCCTGATTGCCATAGGAATTTGGTTAAATATTTTAACGCACATGAGATTACAATTTCGACTACATAAGGCAGTATTACATGTGGGCGTACGTAGTCTGGTAGGATCTCTACTAACAAGTCGAGGAAACTTAGTATTTCCTAATTGCTCAAACAAATAAGGATGCTCTTTTACAAAAAGTCCTGCTTGCATGATATACAAGCCAGTTAAAGTTAGTATTTTTAGTTTTTTGAATAGTGGTCTACACGAGTCAAGTGGACCGACACCGCAAACAGCTCTGATACATTTTTTCTGCACGAGGAATGCCTTCGTGACGTTGGTAGAGTTTCCCCAAAGCAGAAGACCATACCTCAGAACTGAAGCCACGTAGCCATGATAGGCAGTGAGTGCAGCACTTTGATTAACTGTACGCCGTAATCGTTTTAGTGCAAATACAAATCGATTTAGTTTGGAACAGACATGCTCAATATGAGTCTTCCAATTACAATGTTGGTCTACATATATGCCAAGAAACTTGTAGTCATCTGTAATTTCTATTTGTTGGCCCTTACACATTACATCAAAATTATTTTTCATTGAATTATAATTACGAAAATTTATATACCTAGTTTTTGAGATATTGGCGCGTAAATTGTTGGATTCTAACCAAGTAACTATAGAGTCAGTAACTATATTTAACAGATCTCTATGTTTATCAGTTGTAGATTTATTGTTGTCACTTACAACAACTGACACATCATCAGCAAAAAGTATACATTTATGGTCAACCACCGACGGTAAGTCATTTATGTAAATTAAAAACAGTAATGGGCCCAATATACTGCCTTGCGGTACACCACTGTCATTAACTTGATAGGCAGATCTATAAAATGTTGAAATGTGCCTATCATTAAGAGAATTTATCTCAACACATTGCTTACGGTCGGTGAGGTAACTATGAAGCCAGTTAAGAACTGGTCCTCTGAGCCCATAATTTTCGCATTTGATTAAAAGCAGTTTATGATTAACGAAATCAAAAGCCTTGCTCATATCAAAGAAGAGCACTGAAATCGGAAAACGTTTATCAATTTGTTCTGCTACCTTACTAATAAGACTGTAAGCCGCTAGAGTTGTTGATTTACCTTTTTGGAAACCATTTTGTTCTTCCTTGATAATATCAAACTTTACCATATAGGTATTAATACGATTGTGCATGGCTTTTTCAAATATTTTCGAAAAGATAGGAATCAAAGTGATAGGACGGTAATTATCCATGTTAAGTTTATCATCTTTTTTATAAAGAGGTCGAACAATAGACTTTTTAAGTCTCTCCGGGAACAAACCAGAGGAGAAGGAAAGATTTATCAAATACTGTAAAATTGGAGAAATAATCATTGAACATTCCTTAATCACCCGTGTACATATACCGTCAAAACCCACAGCACAAGTATTACTGAGTGACCTTATAATTCTAACTATTTCAGTTTCACTGCACGGTTCAAGGAACATGCTATGGCTTGACAAAGGTATTTTGTACTTGGTTGAAGCGATAGAATCATTGGTAGAGTTTGCTGTAATGCCAATGTAGAAGTTATTAAAAGCTTCTGCAATTTTTAACGGGTCACGCACAATGTTATTAGCAGAAAGAATAGAACTAATACCCGAATACGTCTGCACACAATCAGTCTTATTTTTAACAATTTGCCAAGTAGCTCTACATTTATTTTTTGCTGTTTTTATATGTTTATAATTATTGGCCTGTTGAGAGCTTTGAACGCATTTCCTAAGAAGACAACTATATTTTTGTAATTCAATTTTTTTTTTTTTGGTATTATTTTTGTAAAATTGAAATCGAAGTTGTCGTTTTCGCTTACTAGATTTTCGTATACCAGTAGTAATCCAAGCAGGTGCTGCATTACTACTTTTAATTTTCCTTCGTTCTATTGGAAAACAAAGATTATAAAATAAACTGAAAGTGTCATGGAAATTATTAAAGGCTTCATTAAGATTTTTTGCCTCCAAAACATCGGACCAACTTAATGATGACAAACAATCTTGAAATTTATGAATATGTTCCTTGTTGTAATTTCTTGTCTCTACGTACCAATGCTTTATTATTGTTGGTTTTTTCACTACCGGCATTGATAGAGTTTGGCCAGTGTTGTGATCAGATAGATATAGATCATGGACTTCTCCAGTAGCTTCCTGAATATTACTTATTAAGTGATCAATACATGTTTTTTGGCGTGTAGGTTTCGTTATATGAAAAAATAAATTATAATTTGCAGCTAAATCCTGCAAACGGGATGTTATATTATTGGCTTTAAGAGTGTCTATGTTAAGGTCACCGGCGATAATAACTTTTTTATTACTTTTTTGTGTAATTTTATGTAAAATTGCATCCAAATTTTCAAAAAATACATTTACATTACTATTCGGAGTACGATAAATACATAAAATAATCAAATTTAGTGAAGGTATATGGGTTCCACAACATTCAAAATATCTCTCGGTAGATACCTGTTTACAAAATGGCAGGTCCACAAATTCAAAACTATTCCGCAAAAGAATACATACGCCTCCGCGTTTTTCATTTTTCCTTGAACAAGACGAGACCAAATTAAAACCTCGTACAGAGATATTACTCTCATTTCCAGCTCTAACAAACGTCTCAGATAGACAAATAATATCCACATATATATTTTTTTGTAAAAATTGATCTATACATAACTCCAGTGACTCAATCTTATTCAACAGCCCGGCTATATTTTGATGAAAGATTGTCAAAATACCATTACTGTAAGGGACGAAAAAACGAACGACTTTCGACATTGTTGTTAACGGTGGTGTTACAAGTATCACTATCACTTTTTATGTTGGATCGCTTTGGTACTGTAGCAAAGTAGTCTAACAGAGATGCTTGTTTTGGCTTGGTTTTTTTTATTTGGGTAGTAGATTACATAATAAAACATATAATAGACATACTTATATAATAAGAGTTAGGTCTGCCTCAACAATATCCCCAAATTAGATATTGGTTGTGAGTTATGACATCTACTGAAATGATGGTGACTATCGTATTTTTATATATGGATTTCACATTTGAACTAAAATCAATAAGAATTTTACTGAGTGAACACAGAAAGCAACTAAAACACTACGATTTTACATGCATTTTGTTAATTTTTGTGCAACAGTTGAACTAATCGGTCAATAAGTTCGACTTTAACCATCACCTATATGTCTGTACAATCACGTCAAAATATAAACATAGAAATAATATTTTTTTATGATAAAAGTTGATTCTGACTTTAAAATATCCCCATATTTGATATTGGTTGTGCCAACACTTACAGCTACTAAAATGATGTTTCCACTCTTATTTTTATTTTTTATGTATGGATTTAACATTGGGGCTAAAATCAATTAAAACATTTACTCAGTGAACACAAAAAACAACTAAAACCCTAAGATTTTACATGCATAAACATTATAAATGAACTGGAAAAAACACACGTGATCAGATAGGTCAACCCGGGCTTCGAGCATATTACATGCTCATCATCGGGGCGAGTGTGCAGCAGCGTCTTCGAGTTTCCGGCGGACACTGATCCCTAACTTGGATGTTTTGTCGTTTCACTGATAATATTTAAATATGTGTGAAACTTTAGAGAATTTTATTTCAAGAATTATATTTTGAAGCGCTCGTAGCCAAGTTTGCTTAGCCATTCTGAATCGATCAGCAAAGTTAAGCAACGTCCGCCGCGGTCATGAATTGGATGGGTGACCGCTGGTGACATTACTACTAAGCGCTTCCGTGCTTCGGAGGGCCCGTTAAGCCGTCGGTCCCGGTTGTTGTCTTAGGATAGCAGTCGTTTTAGCATGGTGGTAGGGCACTTTGCAAATGCCCGCCTGCCTAGCTACCACCCTCAAGTTGAAAATCTGTCGCCAAGCACCTAACGGTGTGTTCCGGCAGCTGTCCTTGAGAGCCAGTAACTCTAGGTTAGTCTGAACAACATCCTCGACCACATCATCACTTACCATCAGGTGAGATAGTGGTCAAAGGCTAACCTATCAGGTTTAAAAAAAAAAAAAATAAATAAGTTCACGCTTGGCACGCATCTTGGGTAACGCAGTGTAGCAGTTCTTCAGAAGGCGCTTTTGCCCACCGCCTGGTTCTTTTTTCTTCTGTAGCTCTTACGACTCCCACAGGAAGGCATGGGGGACGCAGTTCTAGCCCGACACTACGCATAATGATAATAAAATATTTTTAATTATATTTCAGGGCACATGCTAATCTAGCTGGGACTCTGTCAGGCCACGCGTCATGGGTGTTATCGGTTGCATTCTCGCCTGACGGCAAGCGGTTTGTGTCAGGGAGTGCAGACCGAACCGTGCGAGTATGGGATCTCGACACCATGCAATGCCAGAATGTGTTCAAGGAGCATACTGATCAGGTACTTTGCCATTTTTATTACTTGCAATTATTATGACCTACTAAAACCAGTTCGTGAATTTACTATAGTCTGTTTTTTTTAACAAACGAGTACCGAAAATTTTACTGCGTTGCTATTGGCCCACGTAATCAACATAAAGTCCGTTCCACACGAACTTTGTAGTTATATGTAGGTACATTCAGTTGAGTCTTCGACTACCTATGGGTCGAAAAATATAGCTTGTGACGAATCAATACTAAAGTTACAACTTTTGAATTAGGGTAAGCAAAACAAAGATGGTTTTGAAAAAAATGTTGTAGCTAAGTCAACAAATCGTCTCGTCATACGTTCGCCGACGTATCATTGTGAGCTCAACCCAATTGAACTCGTTTGGTCTCAAGTGCAGGCCTATGGCAGGAAATAACAAAAGTTGTAAAATGTACGAAGTCTGAACTCTTTTGTTACAAGGAGTGCCTAAAGTGGATTGATAAAAATAGTGGTCATGTCTCAATCATGTGATAACCAAGAAAGAAACAAAAATGTAAGGAGTCGACAATCATGTACAAAATATGTTCGAGCAATTTATTATTGACGTATCTGCAGAGAGTTCATCAGAAGGATGATGATAATTTTTAAGATTACAATATATAATAGTAGTAGGATCATTTGATTTATAAGTTGTAATGCATACCTAATATATAATTATACTATTACGATATTGTTTTATATCATAAACGCGAACAGAAAATTTTGTTACGAATATACTAAGTATGCAAATTTAAATCATAACATAATAATACCTATATCATTTTCTCTACAAATTTTAGAAGTATTCAATATAAACGGGCCTTAACAATTTCAAAACAAGAACAAAGGCATTGACTAATGACTGCTAAGACCCATCTCACTATGTAATTATCGGAAATGTGCGAGAGATATACCTACTCAGTACTCTTTTGTTAAAAAAGAACAGACTATAGTACCGACTTCAACAAGTTATTTCACACGTTTGAGTGTTGAAGTCGATTCCATTTTTCAGTATACAATTTTTTTTACCCTTTTACTGACTTACGGGATTAATTGTCATTCAGTGTCAATGACTATGTCTACGAGATAGTAAAACACTTTTCAGTTATTGGAGTGTAACTCAAAAACGGCTGGAACGATTTGGATGAAACTTGTAATGTAGATAGTTTAGTTCCTGGATTAACACATAGCAGTCTTTTCAACGCGTGTCTACGTGGGTGAAACCGCGGCCCGCATCTATCTTTTATGTTTAGTATATCTACTACATGGAAATTTTCTGGACTTTGAGAGTTGATAAGTATATTATTGTAATTAGTTACCTCTAGAGTCGCGTAAGGGACGCGCGTCCTATGATATCGCGCGTGCCGTTGGCTCCGCTATAGTACGATCGTCCTATGCGGTTCTGAGTGTTACATTTTACGTTCAAAAGCTACTTTATCTTTACTTTTTTCCTAATACGGCAACACTAAGTCAATCAGACTAGTATATTATTCAGTGTTTGTCTCTAATATTTTCAATCTCTTTTATTACAGGTCTGGGGTGTGAAGTTTAATGCAGAGAGCAATAAAATTATATCAGTGTCGGAAGATAAAAGTTTATGTATATATGAATGCCCGAAATGAAAAGTTATTATATATTAATAAATTTTGTAAATGGTGATTGAATGTTTTATTATCGAGTATGTCAAAAATGATTTTTTTATTTTAAAATTTAATGGTACTCCTACTTTTAGGCGGCGTAATACCCACCAGAAATGCGCGAGGATATGAGAGGTGTGTAAGGAAAAAACTACCAATAAGATCGGTGGATTTTACCCTTGCACACCTCTCATCTTCCTCGCACATTAAGTTGTGGAGTCTCTAATTTATTGGTAATCTTACAGCAAGTACTTTAGACCATGATTTAAAAGCGGCAAGCTTCAATACTACGAAGAAGGACATAGGATACTGTAGCGTCACATTATGCACAACTTGCAACTCGGAGAAATGCTTAAATAGCGAGATGCAATGTCTGTCGAGGGGCGCTCGTCAGTCGTCACCCGCAAGTACTGTTTGATAGCCGTATTATAAATAACTACCTACTCTTTGCCTATCGATGTGCTGTATCTAACATTGGAACTGCCTTGTCTCCGATTCCTCATAAACGGTGAGCAGTCGATCTTTCAGAGCCTCGTACTTTCTGGTATCTAGTGGTTTCATCAAGATGTCTGTTGTATGGCTTCCTTAGACAAATTGGTAACCAATAAATAAAATTTTACTTCGTCCTGCCCACCCTCTGTAGTGTAACCCTTAGTCACCTCTTACGACACCAACGGGTAAAGATGGGGGGTGACATTCTAGCCCAGCACCCCACGGGTAGCGCGGCACCCCACGGGCAGCGCGGCACCCCACGGGCAGCCCGGCACCCCACGGGCAGCCCGGCACCCCATGGGCAGCACGGCACTCCTCGGGCAGCCCGGTACCCGTATTTAGTTTTGTAAGCTTAAAACTCTAAAATCTGGAACATTCGCCACAATCACTTTTTTAACCTATTTTTCTTTTGCCGGATACATTTCGGAGACTGCGCAATGGAAGTGCACAATTTAAGCAAAGTAAAAAAATTTTTATTCTAAAAATTATTCATTAAAAATAATGACATTAACATACTTACTAAGAATTTATTTAGAGGTTAGAACCTACGAATAAATGATAAGTCAGGAACTCTAATTCAGAACAAATTCCACGCAAAAAGTGGCCCTACTTGAAACCAAAACGACGTATGTTTAAAAAACGAATCACTTCCGAGGTTATAAGTAGACGTGCTTGGTGATTGGTTTAAATTCATAACGAAAGCAACGATTGGTTTGCCAGTCTGCTATGACAGCTGAGCGTGAGAGTATCCATAGTAACCAAGATACCTACTGTAAGTAGCTGAGTGATAACAGATTGGACGACGTTATGCATTAAGTGGGCCGGAACAAGTCAATAATAAAACAATTATATTGTACAATGTTTTTTTAATAATATTTTGGGCCACTTTTTACAGCTAAATAAATTCTATGTTCCGTGAAATATTATAACTTTATTAAATTTTTGTCTAGAAGACATTAAAAGAGAATCTTTCTTCGCAATGTAGTGAAGACGGATTCTGAGAAATTCAACAATTATACATTTTATCAAAAAATGAAATGGTCATTATTTGTTTGGTGACTGTTTTTTAATAGGCGCAGAATGTCTTCATTATCAATTATTTTAGATAAACACTGTGTTGATTTTATGGACAGATTACTCGCTCGAGTAAGTGATTTTCCGTTACCATTTATTTTTATTATTTGTCTCAGTAGTGTTTCTGTGCGTGTGCATATTTTATATAAAACCACAGATGGATACGAGAGTCCACTGAAATCTTTCAAACTAATCAGCTTGTGAAAATACAATTTTTCATTTGCAGGGAGCAACGATAAACATTCTGGACAGTTGATTTTTGCTTTCAGTTACCGGGTTACAAATCCAGCTATATAGCCAACAATTTGTTCCACAGTTTCTGGCAGTTGAAGGCTAGCGTCCAACATGTTTGAAAACACATTGCAATTCTCCTCTTCTGTTTTACTGTCACCTGCTGCAGTACAGTAACTGTCGCTGTCGGTATTATTTCTAAAGCCAGGCGTGGTTTTATTGATTACAGAGGAGCAGTTGAGTATTGGAATGTCCTCCAATGGTATGCGGTTGCCTGTAAATTTATGTAAGTTTAGGTTTAGGTTCAGTAGAGTATTTTTATATATTCCCATAAACTGTCGGGCAATTGGGTTATTGTTGCAACGGCCATTGTTGCGGATCACTCAAAAACAACTCAATATGATTTTTTCTTGGCTAAATTTTTAAGGTAAAATAAATTTCAATATTTGTGCTTCTACTAGCCGGGCAAAAAGTAATTTAAAACTTGAAATACAGACAGGGAGTCCTAAAAATCCAGTTTTTGACTGAGGTTTGGTCACTGGTTTCAAGAAGTTAGTATATTCCGTTACTTTTTGTCCATTTACTGTTCGAGTTTTTTTTGACTGCACATGGATTTGGAGACTAATAAAAATTTAATAAATTTTTCGCTATATTTCAAAATGTTGTAAAGTTTTTCTTTTTGTTCTACTGAAAAAGGGTGTTTAAATCCGTGTCCAGAAAGTGATCATTACTACTTACATTAAAAGTTGACTGACTTCATCTTGCATAGTATTGATAATGTCGGTTTGACAACGTATCTGAACAACATTGAATATAAATTATAATTTTGCTTACTTACTAGTGAAAAGTGATCCCTGGACATTTTAATCTTGTATGGCTCCTGCACCACTTTACAACACATGCTGGCATGATGATTCACTAATGTAGTCCACAATGATAAAAACGTACGTAAATATTTAACGTGTTCTCGCTTGCAAGACAAATGTCCGACTGATGACGCGCTGGACACGACTTTTAAGCCCCGCCTACTTGGACACGACTTTTGTTGGGTCATTTTTTTAACGCAGTTACATTTCCTTACTTATCATTTATTCGTAGGTTAGAACGTTATACGTAAAATTTAACAAATAGTGAAATTTTACATAATGGAAGTATTTTATTAACTTAGTAAATTATGTTTTTCACAGTTAAGTGTACTGCAGACCTAGTTATGTATGTATTTATATTCGCTTTGTTTGCATGGCAGACTGTAAAATAATATTTCGACCTTTGTATATTTGCCTTTGTGTATTTTGTACCTAAATATCAAAACAAATTAAACGTGCGTGTTATATTTGAGAATTACAGCTATTTGTAAATATGACTGTTATATTTTATATCGTTTGATTTGGGGCAAATGATAAATGAGCATTTATAGAAAAATGATCAAAATAATGCTTTCCGAGCGTTTAGATACGAATGCTGGTTTAGAAACTGCTACAAAAGCTATCGTCTCAAAGTCCATTTACACATGGTTGAATTCGGTGCACTACATTCTTGTTTATTTTATTTTTTTATAGCTTATAGCCTAACCTTTGATCACAATCTCACCTGATAGTAAGTGATGATGTGGCTAAAGATGTTGTTTAGGCTAACCTAGAACTCTCAAGGACAGCTGCCGGAACACACCGTTAGGTGCTTATAGCCAGGCGGGCATTCAGACATTGGACATTCAGTAGGCGGGGGAATTTAGAGTTCGCCGTTTATTTTTGCCTAACTACCTAGCTAACTCAGTATAGCCGAGGACCTCGTACGTATCGTTCCTACATACATTACATGGCGCTTTCAAGATATCCAAGAAAAGGGTTCGTTTGGCTATGGTAGCGCCAAACTCGTACGTATTTAAATACGTAACATAATTGAGGAATTCATTCCGCATTAACAGCCATGACATCCCATTACGGAGGGTACGCCATAATCCCTATTATTATTATTCACGTCATTTATTTTATAACATAATTTTTTTTTTTTACAATATTCATATATAAAAAAAGAAACAAATATTATAAAAAAACTTAAAATTAGGATGCCGCCGGCAGCGGGGCTGGGCCCAAACTACCAGCAATTAGGGCTGCAGAGAGAGGAATCTTCGGACAATGCGTGTCGTATCGAGTATCACTGCCTTCTGCATCTGACCCTTGATCCAACCGTCTAGTGAGAGCCTCTTGAGGTGTTGGTTGAGGCTCTTCGCTATTAGGCCGTTCGCTGAAACAACTATCGGGACAATGATCGTCGAGTCAACATCCCACATGGCGGTTACCTCGTGAGCCAAGTCAAGGTACTTGCTTATTATTATTATTTGTGATACACAGGCAGCTCTTAAGCTGATGCGTGTATATCTGAGTCTTTGTCAATGCACTTTAAATATTTGTCCAGTCTATTTTTAAAAGTGTTCACTGAGGGAGCACTGATTACTGATTCCGGTAACCGGTTCCAAGTTTAAATTATGCGATTTGGTAGTATGTGTTCTCTGGGTTTGCTTTTACTTGGCCCCCGTTGCAGCTTCAGCGAGTGTCCTCTCAGGTTTGTATTTGTGTTCATAGTATATAGTGTCTCTGACAATTTTGGTATACTATATCTGTTGGTGAGAATTTTAAAGGTCTCTATAAGGTCTCCGCGCTCTCTACGTTTCTGAAGGGTGGTAAGCCCTAGGGCTTGTTCTTGCAGACGATCTTCGTATGGAAGTTCTTTAAGACTAGGGACCATTTTTGTTGCCCTCCGCTGTACACGTTCGAGAAGGTGACTATCCTTCTTGAAGTACGGATTCCATATCTGGAATGCATACTCCACTAAGGGCCTCAGGTAGGTCTTGTACAGCTTTAGGAACAGTTCCTTGTTAATGTATGAGAAAGCCTTTCTTATAATGTACATTATAGAGTTTGACTACCTCTACAATATGGTCCCCCCATTTTAGGTTGCAAGTTACAAGTACTCCGAGGTCTCGCTGTTTTTCTACCTTTTCAAGAGGGCTACCATTAATTGAGTAGTTGCATTTTGGATTTTTGCCTCCAACATGTAACACTGTGCACTTCTTTTCATTAAGTGTGATTAGCCAGTCTTGGGTCCATTCATATATTCTGTCTAGGTCTTTTTGCAGGGTGTTATGAGCAATCAGTGGATTTCCCATGATTTTGGTGTCATCAGGAAACAGTGACAGCTGAGATTCAATGTGCTGATCCAAGTCAGTTAGGAATATCCCAAAAAGGATTGGTCCGAGCACAGATCCTTGTGGGACTCCACTGCTGACTTTGTGAGGTTCCGAGTAAGCTTCTCCCACACGTACTCTGAAAGTTCTATTCGAAAGGAACCCTTCTATCCACTTTAGGAGTTTACCTCTTATACCAAAGTCCAGCTTGAAAATTAGCCTTTTTATTGGAACTCTGTCGAAGGCTTTTTCATAGTCTAGGTATATGATATCAGTTGGCTGTCGTTTGTCCCAAGCTTGGGTCCACGTATCTATGCAGCTGACTGGTAACAGTTGAGTTACCTAGTATGAAGCCATGTCGTTTGCCTGATAAAACCTTTTCCTGAGATAAGAAACTCCTAATTTTTGTGGCTATTATCTTCTCCATAGTTTTGCAGATTAGGCAGGTAAGGCTTATAGGGCGGTAGTTGGCTGCGACTCGCTTATTTCCTTTCTTATAGATGGGAGTCACAATAGCTTCTTTCCAGTCTTGAGGGAGTTCACCTTGATCAAATGAGATAGTCATGATATTGGCCAGTCTAGTACAAATAGCTTCACTGCATTTCTTAAGCAGAATAGGGATGGGATCCCATCAGGACCCATGGCAGTCTCATCTTTAAAAGTATTGATGGTTTTTCTGACTGAGTCAGATGAAAACTCAACCGTCTCTAAGGATTGTGTTACTCTTTGTGCTTGGATTAGTGGGATTGGTATGTGAGGTGGTTCTCTAACATATGACCTATCAAATTGTTTGGCAAATATTTCTGCGACTTCTTTGTGGTCTGTTGTGACAGTTCCAGTTTGGTCATCCAGAAATTACTTAAACGACAAAAATGCTTGGACTGGTTCGCCTCTGCCAAGCTAGCGCCTAACACCTACGTAATGTAAATTAAGTATTGTAATAATTTTATTATATAGTATGTACTTAACACATTTTTAAAAAAACCTTTAAAAGAATGGCCCCGAGTTTCTTGCCCGTTCTTCTCGCAGTGGCTCTATAACTTTTGTTTGCTGAACGTGGCAGTACAATGTAGTATATTTCAATATTAAAATTTGTAATTGACCTTCATAAGAGCGTCGTAGACGCCTAAATTGAATAAATGATTTTGACTTTGACTTTGAATTTAGAAGGGAGGGCGGCACTGATACTTTGGATGTCAGTTGTTGGCGGATGTATCCATAGAAGGACTTGGGTCCACTGTGGACCACGCGAGTTTCAAATTTTATTCGTGCTCTTCTTACTTCAGATGTTAGACTGTTGTTAGTTTTACGGTACTTTTCATGATTACTCTTGGTAGAAACTAGCTGATATGATTTCCAAGCCTGAGCTTTTTCGGAAGATAGTTTAAGTATTTCTGGTCCTATCCAGGGTTTGTTTTGTCTTTTCTTCGTTTTTATTCTTTGGAGCGGTATGTGCAATTTTACAATATTTTGTGTTAAAGATTTGAAACCGTTCCATGCGGATTCAACTGGAGTAGAGTCTGTTATTTCATATTCTGAATTTTCAAAGTCCTGTTTGACAGCGGTGTAGTCTGCGTTGTGAAAGTTATGTCTTGGTATTGAGGTAGGTTTGTGCTGTTGGTTCTGTGCAGGTAGTTGTAGGGTTGCAAACAGTACTTGGTGATCACTTTTGCCAATGTTAGGAAGATGTTCAATCGTAGTGCATAGGTTTTCCTCGTTACATAAAATAAGGTCTAACAGGGATTTTTGCTCATTTCTGTCTGGTTATTCCTGTTACTAATTGGTGCAGATTACTTTCGAGAAACATTTCAATAAATTTTTCATGTAATTGGTCATACCCATCCGTGTCTGTAAGGGGCCACTTAATGCTCGGTAAGTTGAAATCACCCATTATGAGGACGGTGTTACTTGTGTCTGCCTTCAACATTGTTTCAAAGAGCACTTTATCAGTGTCTTTGTACGAGTAATTGTGGGGCGGTACACTCCAGCAATAAGTAGTTTGAAAGTTCCGTATGTCATGCTTAGCCATAGTGCCTCGACCTGAGAGTTGTTGTTATAGATGCTGTGGGGAGAAATGTGGATAGGTATGTCATTGTGTTGATGTGCTGCATAGATTGCAACTCCCCCCCAACCACCTCCTCCTTCTCTGTCTTTTCTAAAAAGGCTGTAGCCCTTGATGTCAACTAGACTGTTCGGTATACTTGGTTTGAGATGTGTTTCTGTTAATATTATAAAGGTGGGTTTTAGTTTATTAATTTCAATCATAAGTAAGTCTCTTTTTGCCATTATTGATGCCAAGTTGGTGTAGAAGAATGTAAGTTCTGTGAGGTCGGCGACTAGTTTTTTGGGGGGTCACCTTTTTTAATGATCTTGGGGGTGTTGCTTACATACTTAATGGTAAGGTCTGACTCACCATTTTGTGTCCTGCGCTCCAGCTCTTCACGCAACCCTTGGAGGTACTCCCTTTGGTAAGGGGTAAGGTCATTTTTTACCTTGACTCCGACCGGAAGTTTCTTTCCATTCTTCAAGACAGCGCCAGGCGCTTCAGACTCGGGAATGTTGGCCAGGGCTCCGTTCACCTTCTCAAGATCATGACGCTTGCAGGCGTCCACATCATTTCCGCTACTTAGTTCCGGAACTCCGAACATGATGACGTTCTTCTGTCTTTTTTCACGTTCACTGATTTCACTGATCACCGATTCCACATTGATACCTTTACTATGCGACTTTTTCAATTCGTCGAGTTCATCTTTCAGCTACGACACTAGTTTCCTGAGCGCTGGGAGCTGCCGAATTCCGAGCTTGCAATCGGGGCACAAGTATTTTAGCGTTGGTGATTGCAGCATCACCACACGCAACTCTGTAGCCAAACCTTTTTCGTAAATAGTGTATATCAGTTATGTAATTTTTTTATTCAGTTGTAGAAAATAAAATATGTATGAAAATAGTTAAGATGATATAAAAAAAAAGTATATAGTTTGTTAACAACACACACTATCAAATTTACCATTATTAACCATTATTTACCATTATGAAATGTGTGTTTATTGCTGGTGGGTTCATTTATTCAATTTGACTAACAAAAATATATTGAAACACTTGCTGCATATGCACCATTTTGGTACATAAAAGAATAATTAATATATGCTAATAGCAGTTATTCTTTGAGTAACTCTAAGCAGCAAAACTTTTTATAGATAAAAACTATAAAATTCACTTTGAAAGGTACTTTTTACTAATTTCCGCAATCGAAATTTAACAGCAATTAAATTTATAATGTTTCGAGCATGTCAGATGCTCATCATCAGGGCGAGTGCGTAGCTGCGTCTGCGAGCTCCCGACGGGCACTGCGGCGCGCGGCACGCGCGGCTCGCCGCCATAGCGGCGCCGGCGGCAGCGGGAAGCTGGGTGGGGGCGGAGCGTGTCCCGCGCTGCTGGTGCTAGGTGATGAGGTCCTAGCGTGCCCGGCTGAAGACGGTGGGCCTCCTTCGTCGTCTGTGATCGCATCATCATCACATGTACCGTGACATAGTTATAATGCTAACCGTGTCGCATTCTAGACTGCGCGACATCTTCTGCGTCGAGGTAGCACTAAGAATAGGAATCCAGGCTGGTGGTAGCGTCCAACCCCCATCTCTGTTAAAATTAGGATGTCGATAGATTTCTAAAGCCTCACGTATTTTACGAGGCACATAAAACCTTTCTCTAGCTAATACCACACTGAGTTTTTTCAATGATAGATAAATTGCATTCCATTTTATGAAATGAAGATAAATCCAAACTAGATATTTAAATTTTGAAAGAATGATAGTTTTAATGCTGTATTTGCTGAACAGAGTCGTTTTCTTCAATACTGTTACGGTAATAAAATAAATAATGCCTTTTGAATAATCGAATTAACTTTGTTATCACTTTTTCTTAAATATCTCCGAACAGGCTAGAGTGGATTTATCCGAATTTGAAGTTAAGCCACACATTTATAGTCTAAAATCACTTTACACGTAGACATAATGGAATGGCGTCCACTTAGACATGATGAAGGGTACGTTAAGCTGACGGTCCCGCTTGTTGTCTTAGGTTGGCGGTCGTAATAGCGTGGTGGTCGGGCATTTTGCTAATGCCCGCCTGGCTAGCTACTACTCCCAATTAGAAAATCTGTCGCCAAGTACCTAACGGTGTGTTCCGGCAGCTGTTCTTGCGAGCCGGTTATAGTAAAAAAACATTAGACTAAATTCAGAATCTTTTTCATTTGGTGCACTTGTGATCTTTGCACTGGGTCGCGTTCCAAGCGTCAGAGTGTAGTTGTTTGGTTGCTTTAACTTACTCCAAGGTTCCGAACCACTTGGTTGTTTTATAAGCTCAAATATCGAGTTTTGGCGTGGAAATAGCAAATTATATAGAGTTTGAAAAGCAATAACTGCCGTTACCTACAAAATACAAAAGGTGCATATAATTCTCTCATCAAGAAATGTCAAGGTCATGTCAGTTAAAGATTCAACCTTTTAACGACCGCTTTTGATAGTTGCGCTCTAAACGAAGGTTGTGAACGATGTAAGAGTGAAAAGTTACACTCCCAGTGCGCTCTAACCAAGGTTCGGAACGCGCTCCTGAATTAAACCGGTGTAAAATGTCTCTGAAATCGAACGCACTCATTAGCCCTACGGTTCAATTCACGCAAATATGCGCTATTTGCACTATATGCACGCAAACGGTCGGTTCATAACTTGCTAAACAGACACCACGATAGCATAATGACGTCATCTTTGACGTCACCTCCGGCCGCAAACAATGCTCACAGAAAAGTGGTAGTGCAATGTATGCACAAACGTCAAACTCAAATCTTGACAGATAGATGAGGAGATTTTTATTGTTGTGGTTAGAATGTTGAACGTACAAACATCTGTTCACAAAATAATGCCTTGAAATGCAATACTTCTATTATCAATTATTGATGTGAAGGTTATTTTGGGTCAATTGCGAAAAAGCAAATTGACAGTTAACAGATGTTATAAGCGCGGCTACATATCGGTTCACATCGTTTGCGCGCAAACAGTGCATATTCTCGTATTTCAGTTGTGAACCAAGCTTTTGTAGTGTATGCAGTGACAGCAGTGTTTGCGTGATTTAAACCGTAGTGTAGGTATACTATAAAATTATCTTTATGTCAAATGTCAATATAAAACAGCTGTTGAAATAAACAAAGTTACGTCTTGTGGAAAAGTTAAAAATCTAAATAGTAACACACATAATACATTGCCGTTTATTAAAATCTTAGACCTATGTTTAAACGCTTCATTGTTCTCTGTTTAATTTAACGATGCCTGTGAACGCTGTTGTAAGTAATCGTAGCCTTTTCGCACTCCGTATATTATGCATAAAATATTTTTATAATGCTCCGTCTACAAGCATCGTCTTGCCTGCACATGGTACCGTGTACCGTCTTTTCAGATAACCAGCCACACAGTACAAGTAAGCTCTCATCCAAACCTTCGCAACTTAAAGAGTTTGCAAGCATTATGTAGGTATTATTAAATAGTTCAGAGGTGCCGCGACGCGATAGAATATTACCCCCCCCCCCCCCCTCCCATTTCTACCGGTGAGTGTCGTAAGAGGCAGCTAAAGGTAAAATACTGGAAGATGGGCAGCAGCGCCTTCTGAGGAACTGATATTTTTAACTGCGATCTCTAAGACGCCTGCCAAGCGTGGGGATTATGGCAAACCCTCCTAAATGGGGGAAGCTGTGTTCAGCAGTGAACTATCTGGCTGATACAGTAAATAAAGGACATAAGGAAAATATTTACAATACATATGTATGTCCTGAATTAACATATATCATGACAATGTGTATAAAAATTTAAACTTTTCGAATGTAACATGTTGCCTGTTCAATAATTTCACTGGATTTAAAAGCGGCTTAAACAAATATCCATACATCTGAGTAAAACCGTGCATGCCAGGACTGTAAAGTCCCATTCTAAGGCTTGCATGAGTTATAATTTGCGGTTCACGCTGTTAACTTGTGTAAACTGGACTGTATGGGGTTTCTTGCAGGCAAGATGTTTATGTGGATGGCACATATCATTTAAATCAGTCACTCTGTCAGTCTGAAGCTTACCCTTAAATGATGAAACATTCATAATTTCAGTACTCAATCCTATCCAAAAAAGAAAATGCCCATGAAGATGCGATTTACTGTGGTGTTTGGACAAAGATAACTGAAACTGGAGACCCCAAGTATGTATCCATCTATATAATAATTATTATATAAGTATAACAAATTATTTTTCCATTATCTATCTTATATTAGCATTATCTTACTTCTATCACAAACTACTTTAATAATATCATTTGAAGTCAAGCTTATTGTTGTAAAATGCATCTATAAAGAATGGCATTGAATATGGCAGCCACTCTAATGCTATCCCCCATCATTACAGTTTTGTCTATAGTTAGCAAATAATCGTACACAGTGGTAAAGAATGCAAAAATGATCAGATGAAGTTAAACAACACACTTTGATTGGAGTTATAGCAGCCCATGCTGAAAATGCATTGACAAATATGTATATCTCCTTACCTGCCATGACTTACTGATGTTACTGCTTAGAGTTATTTTCTTCTAATAGTTATTGGAATAACCTGATTATAAGGATATATTAAAATTGTATCAATTAGTTATGTTTACAGCCTTAAATTTTGAAGAAACACTAAAGCAAATTTACTGTTCAAAAATACAGTCGACTTTTGTTTCAAACCTGCGATAATTAGAACATCTCTATAATTCAAAGTTATCACGAGTTCCCTAGAAAATCTCTTTATGTTTCAAACTAAATCAATATGCTTTTATGCACTTGGTAATTCGAATGAAAAAATCAATGCTATGCAACAAAATGACGCGTTAATTCGAACTTATTGGCGTCAAACACACGACAATTCGTAAAGAATAAGTCACTTGATCCTCTTATAAACAAGTCCATTGTAGAGTAATCCATCCCGCCGAGGAGACATCTAAGCACATTGCAGAACAAGTTCAAGCTTGTATCATCATACACAAGCCTTTGTTTTGGTAATGATCTTTCTTCTCTCACTTTGGGTTTGTTTAGTTAAGTTTCAGTTACTGTTACTCATTTGGTTGTTGTAGGTATACATATTAATGAATAATATGTAGGTAATTAATTATCAACACTCAATAATTCGAAGTTTTATTTCTTTTCTCTCAAAAATTTCTAACCATTTGATATTTCAACCACTTGATAATTCATAACATTTTAAGAGTATGTTGAGTTTCAAATCAACAAGAGTCGACTGTACCTATATTCTGATTAACATCCATTAACATTTTGTTTTTATATATATATTATACATGATGATCATTGAAATAAAAGGGAAATGTTTATGTTTTTCTGTTAATTACCTTTTAATGTAAACTTGCTGATATACACTATTTACAAAATAAGGCTTGAAAACGGTTTCAAACCTTTTATATTTTACAAATTATTGGAGTACAAAATTTTATGCCCAAGGCGGCAATAAAACCCATGTCCTCCGATATCGCGTCGGATATGATTTTCGCTTAGCACGCGATAATGCTTGTTATTGATATTTAGAAATATTCAAACCTTTTTCTGTAAATAGTGTATATCAGTTATGTCATTTTTTTATTCAGTTAGAAAATAAAATATATATGAAAATAGTTAAGATGATATATAAAAAAAAAGTATATAGTTTGTTAACAACACACGCTAGCAAATATTACCACTATGAAATGTGTTTATTGATGGTGGTTTCATTTATTCAATTTGACTAACAAAAATATATTAAAACACATTGCTGCATATGCACCATTTTGGTACATAAAAGAATCATTAATATATGCTAACAGCAGTTATTCTTTGAGTAACTCTAAGCATTCGAAGCGCTCGTAGCGAAGTTTGCTTAGCCATTCTGAATCGATCAGCAAAGTTAAGCAACGTCCGCCGCGGTCAGGAGTTGGATGGGTGACCGCTGGTGACATTACTACTGAGTGCTTCCGTGCTTCGGAGGGCACGTTAAGCCGTCGGTCCCGGTTGTTGTCTTATGATGGCAGTCGTTACAGCATGGTGGTAGGGCACTTTGCGAAGCCCGCCTGGCTAGCTACCACCCTCAAGTTGAAAATCTGTCGCCAAGCACCTAACGGTGTGTTCCGGCAGCTGTCCTTGAGAGCCAGTAATTCTAGGTTAGCCTGTACAACATCTTCGACCACATCATCACTTACCATCAGGTGAGATAGTGGTCAAAGGCTAACATATCAGGCATAAATAAAAAATAAAAGCAAAACTTTTTATGTCTAAAAACTATAAAATTCACTTTGAAAGGTACTTTTTACTAATTTCCTCAATCGAAATTTAACAGCAATTAAATTTATAATGTTTCAGGGACCCTGGTAAAGATTTCTTAGTTACTGGAGGTCTGGATTGCTTTATCAAAGTATGGGCCTTAGATGACAACAGGCTGGAGTTAGTTCATACACTAAAAGGGCATAGCATGGCGGTGGTCTCTATTGCAGTCAGCCCTGATGGACATAGTAAGAATTTTTGTTTAATATATAACTTTGAGATTATTTGTTTTTGATGTAAAATTATTATAAAATGGTATTTAGGGTTAAGATAATTTCCACTAAGTAGAAAAGACAGCCAATTCAAAGTTTTGGCAAGATGTGCTGTGTTTAAATACCACTTTAAACACATAATGTTGTACTTATGACAATAGCTTGATTGTTCGAGGGATTAACTCTTAATCATGTGCTTCAAAAGTCAAAACCTGAACCGGCCTCAAAGGCCGGCCACATGTCCTCGAGACCTCTCTGGTCTCTGGTCTGACCTCTGTTGTTGCGAATATCCGTGGGCGACGGTGATAATTTCCCACCATGTGAGCTGCCTGCTTATTTAACTAATATCACATAAAAAAAACCTAGTTAAGATATGTTACAATTAATTATGGATTTCCGCAAAGTAATGTTTGGCTTATTTTTATAGCTGATAGGCTAGCTTTTGACCACTATCTCACCTGATGGTAAGTGATGATGTGGTCGAAGGTTTTGGTCAGGTTAGCCTAGAATTACTGGTTCTCAAGGACAGGCGCCGGAACACGCCGTTAGGTGTTTGGCGACAGATTTTCTACTTGAGGGTGGTAGTTAGCCTGGCGGGCATTCGCAAAATACCCTACCACCATGCTGTAACGACTGCCATCCTAAGACAACAACCGGGACTGACGGCTAAACGTGCTCTCCGATGCACGGAAACGCTCAGTAGTAATGCCACTAGCGGTTATTATTATTACTTTAATATCAGCCTTTTATTTTTAGCTATAGCCAGTGCATCCCTCGATTCAAGTATTATAATATGGGAACTTACAACTGGTAACACTGTCCACGAGATCAAAACCAAAGCAGTGGATGTGTGGAAGCTGGCTTTCTCACCAGATGGTACCCAAGTGGCTACTGGAGGGTTCTTGGGCAAAGTTGTCATATACGATATAGGGAAACGGATAGCAACCAGAGTCTTGGACACCAGAGGAAAATTTAGTATGAGTGTTGCTTGGGTAAATATTAATTTTAAATAATTCCTTAAAAAACATTGATTGAAGGATGAAGTCTAAGAGGGTTAGACAATTTACTAGATTTTTTTGTGAGAAAACACTTTTCAGTAACAGGTTGGAGTATGCAACTGTGTCTGGTAGATGGCAACAGACTCGCCACACAGGACCAACAAAATCTGGCGAAACTTGGGTGTTAAAACACCCTCTTCAGGGAATTTGGACGTGATGACATATTTTTTTGAGGATAACATTAAAAACAAAATGTCTACTCAACACTAAATTGAATGCAAAATCTAATTATATTTTTGCCATCTCTACCTTCAGTGATATCCCTATTGATGCATTAAAACAAAAATAAAACTTCGATTATTCAACTGAATCTGTAATAATTGAGCCCTTAATTCATATATTTTTATTTACTGCTTATTATTATTTAAGGTTGTGCAGTTACTAAATTGTTGGTTGAAGAGCGTTACGTCGATTTACAACGTTGATGTTTCGTGTCCAATCCTCGAGTATCACTGTGTTATTGGAGTGCTTTTCGGCTTGACCGTTTCTCAATTTGAATGTGTTGCGAACTAAGAATATTTTTTTCTTAAGGGCGCACCGAACTTTTTAGGCGCACCGCGTATGTGTGCGTAATGAGTACGGCACGGCAACAGCATCCGTCCCCATCCGACGGCCGAAGAATTACTAAAGCGGACAGGGACAAAGCATCGTGGCTCTGACTAAAATGGGCGGAACATGCGTGAATTTGAGTATTTCCTTCGTATAATAAAAACAAATACCTATTTGAAAAATGTAATGTGTATACGTTATAGAAAACATGTTGTTTTTTTATTTTTCAAATACGGATGACTCTTCTTTAAGTATTTGCACTAAGGGTTTATTTCGTTTTTTAAATGTAACTTTGGATTTTTTTTTCCATCGAGAAAATTTTAAGTAATCATGTTTCCAATTTGTATGATTTATAGAATTAATCCTTAACTATAATATATATTAATTACATAACTCAAAATTAATAAATAAAGATACATCAAGGTATAAAACGAACCACAATTACGTATTGCTGCCTCGGTGCAGTCTTAATTCGTCTGGCGTATTATCAGATTTGGCAGACCAATTTCGAAGTATAAGTAAGAAGTGTGTTTGACTGAACAATTCTCGATTACCTTTTTAGCTAAGATTATATCTTAGATATCATGATTATTATTATCAACAGCCATAAATCCACTTGAACAAAGGTCTGCCCAATATCACACTGTAAGATAGCAGTTCTTCAAAAGGCGCTGCTGCTCACCTTCGGGTATTTGTTTTTATTCTATAAATGTCAGACGAATTGCGAACAAAAAGTAGTAGTCTGGCAAACCAATTGCGAATAAAGTCAAAGTCAAAATTAAAATAATTTATTCAATTTAGGCGTCTACGACGCTCTTATGAAGGTCAATTACAAATTTTAATTTTAAAGTGTGCAAAGCATTCGTAGTTGGTCTTGTTCTTAATTCGTCTTGAATTAAACGTTATATTAAAGACCAGACGATTTCCTAAATAAAAATAACACACCAGACGAATTCCAGAACCCAGGCAAATTGAGAACTGGACAAACCGAGAAGCAGCATGTTAGTGAGGGTTTTGAGAAAGAAATTGTAATTGTGACAGGTTTTGGAAATAAGCTCGTCCAATATGGAGTCTTAAAAACAATACTGATTTTTTCTTTGTATGGTAATTATTTACCATTATCACTCCTGGGGCCTTTGTGTAAAGCTAGCGTAATAATGAGTTACCTACTTAATTTTGACATTGGAACTTTTGAATGAGCTTTTCAAAGGAAAATGTGACAATGAAGTTCAACTCAAATATAATTGTGGTTAGGAAATAAGGCTTGGTAAGTGACGATGCGTTTGAAGATGTTCAACAGGCTTGGAATTACTGACTCTATAATAAAAAAAAAAAAATATGACAAGATGTAGTAGAATTCATTATCTTAAGAAAAATACGCTTATCACAAGAAAATGATCAGCTAAATGAGTCCTTATTCATAAGTAATAAAATCTTTTAGACACATTAAAATGAAAAATATTGAAAAATTACCATACGTACTACTTATTTTTAGAAAAAAAACATTGCTTTGAATTTTTTATTAAGCTAAAACTTCAAACTAAATATGTGGGATCGGTGTGGTGGACAATGAAGCAGTAATTAACGCAAAGTGCTGGATCCCCAGGATAGAGTTGACTGGCGTAAGCTGTTTCGCGGCGTGACTTATTTTGGTTGCACACTCTACAAGGTTTTGAATTGGGTGCTGGTCAATTGTTAATATCCTTCTAGGGGTCTCTTCTTCGTCAAGTCTGTAAAACTCTGGGTCTCTCTATCTAAGAGTTATATCTTCTCTTTCTTGTTTGTGCAATTTATCTATTAGTTTTTTAACATTATGAATGTCACATATCCTATGATTTTTACTCACAGGCTGGAACATATTCTGTTTAATTTCAAAGTGAGCCTATATTGATTTTAAATTACGTTATATATTAACATTTTGTTTATTGCAATAAAATAACAGCTCGTTTTTATATATAAAATAAACTTTTCTTGTATTTATTACATTACCAAAGGCTGTCCGTTCCGTCCTAAGTTATCTTTTGAATTGCAATAGCTAGAAGTAAAAATGTAATGTCTTTGTTGCAGTCTTCTTGCGAAATTATGCTATTATCGAGACTCATAGACTTCGCGAAAAAAGTTTAAGTTTATGATCGATACCTATCATTTTGGCCAAAAGACAATCACTTTGAGACGGACTGTACTTAATTTATTGTTTGACAAGTAGGCAGTGGGCCAAGTATGCACTTTGAGTTGAGAAGTAGGCTAAATGAGAATAGAATGTTTGCTAAGTAGGCTAATTGTGAAGTTGTCACCTCCAGAAGTACTCGTAGTCATAATAAGAAATGTAGGTGCCAATCGTTGAAAGACCGAAATGCCCTACCACCAAGCGGTGAAGCTTGAGGTCGCGGCATGATTCGAAGTATAGCACCCCTGTATGGCAAACAATAGATATTACAAATGGGCCATAACTGCTTCTATTTGGGGTATACAAGTTTTTTATATGCTGTGATGTGAATCTATTTCCTTTCAGAGTCCAGATGGCAACTACTTAGCAGTTGGTTCAGTTGATGGCTTCATTTACATATTCGACGTGGCACAAGGCAAGTTAGTGCACACGATAACAGCTCATAAGGATTCAGTGAGAGACTTGACATTCTCACATAATTCTAAATTCCTCGCCTCTGTGTCCAATGATGGGAATCTTAAAGTCTACAACGTGTAAGTATTTAGCTTCTATAATTAAATAAATAACTGAAGTCCTCCTGATGTTAAGGTTAGTCCGCTTAACATCAGGTGGGCCTCGAGCTTGTTCCGTCACAATAATAAAAAAAGTTACAATTTGGGATTCGTTGGTAGAGTGGTAAACAGATTCGTAGTGCCCTAAAAATTTGTAAACAAGCAACAATCGGGTATGTGTTATTGTGGCGAATACATTTCACTAAACTAGAGATGAAAGTGGAATTTTAAATTGTATTTTTATATTATTTATTTTATATTATTATAGTATATTTATTTTATATTATTATAATGTTTTTTTTAAGAACATAATATAAAGTCTGATATGTTGAGAGAGAAGGTAGTATATAATACTAGCGGCCCGCCCTGGCTTCGCACGGGTAATTACGACTATGAATTGAGATGTAAGCTATCCTATCTTTCAATTCGGATCAAATTGCACACTGTGTGCAAATTTAAAATTGATTCAGTAGTTTAGGAGTCCATCGCGGACAAACAACGTGACACGTAATTTTTATATATATAAATATTTACGTGTTCTGGAAGGTTGCTTTTATCATAAAAGGAGATTAACATTGACCGTACCATCTGCTGAAAGTTTTGTTTATTGCTGTCATTAAACTCACCTTTTGTTGATAATGTAGAAGTTATAAACAGGTTTATAATACAATGACCGGCCCTCAAGGACAGCTGGTGGAACACCGGTTAGGAGCTTGGCGACATATTTTCTACTGAAGTGAGGTGGTATGGCGAGCAGTAACATGTCCTATACAATTACCAATAGTAGCTGTAGTGTTGTATATAGTTCGTTGTTTTTTTTAATAAAGGCATACCACAGGTAGAAAAAAATACCAATGCTATTAAGCCTGCACCGAGGCAGCGATACGTAATTGTGGTGAGTTTGATCCCTTGCTGTATCTTTATTTCTTAATGTTGAGTTATGCAATTAATATATATTATATTTAAGGATTCATTCCATAAATCATATACTTTGGAAACAAGATTACTTAAAGTTTCCTCTATAGAAAAAAAATTCAAAGTTATATCTAAAAAACTAAGGCCTAATTTCACCATACCATGTTTGTTTACGCTAAATCAGGCATTAGCTAATGGGTCTTTAAAAATAACAGAGCTGTTAAATCAGTCTACGTTCTATGAAGTTAACTGAATTAATCATCCATTAACAGTTGGTGGGACACTCGGTTCAGTTAACAGTCCGTTAAAGGGATTAACAAGGCGTCAAATAAATAACAGAGTATGGTGAAACTAGGCCTAAATAAACCCATAGTACGACTTAAATACTTAACGAAAAGTCATCAGTACTTGAATAATAAAAAAACAACGTGTTTTCTAGAACGTATACACATTACATTTTTCAAATAGATATTTGTTTTTATAATGCGAAGGATATACTTAAATTCACTTACGTTCCGCCCATTTTAACCAGAGCCGCGAAGCTATGTCCCTATCTTCTTTAGTAATTGTTCGGCCCTCCGACGGGGACGGATGCTGTTGGCGTGCCTTACTCACGCACACATACGCGGAGCGCCTATAAAGCTCGGTGCCCTCTTAACGGCAAGTACCAACCTATGTTTTCAGCATCAATGTTATATTACGTAATACCTTAGAGCACCAGTGCTGTTTTTTTCTCGGCTGCTAATGGGAGCAAAGCGACGGCGCCAACATCCTTAGATGCTAGGCGACAGTTTTTTTATTACTCATAGTTAGGCTTTGACTACGATGATCTTTTTGATAAAATAACTTTTCAAACTATTTTTTTTTATAAACTACGTGTTTCCATACTACAAGTTGTAGAGCCCTTCTTTTTAAATTAGTATCAGTAGATCTGATGATAGGTGATGATATGGTTGAAAAGTTGTATAGCCATGCAAATTCGCAAAATGTCTAATTGAGTTGTAATTCTTTAATTTTTATGTTTGTTACCTCATATCTCCATAATTTATGAACCGATTCTGGAAATTGTATTTAATTTGAAAAGTTCCATAAAAATTTCATCAAAACCGATACAGTTCTTTGGTTACAAATCAAAATAACAGGAAAAAAATATTATGTCATCCAAGTAAGTAAAACCGAATTGCGTTTCGTAGTTTTCAGTTGTGGAGGTCGGTATTGTTTTTTGAATTAATAAGTTTTTAACTCTTATTTCATTCTTTTTTTCCAGCATCAGCGCTACATTACTAAATACCCTAGAGCACAAGTCGTGGGTGCTGTCGGTTTGTTTCTCTGGCGACAACACGCGCGTGGCGACGGCGTCGGCCGACGGGTGTGTGCGTGTAGCGCATACAGCGGAACTTAACGTACTGCACGCTTTCCACGAACATACAGACTCGGTAAGTATTTATGCAACGGGTAAGATCTAGTGGTCATCAATATATTTATCTAGTATAGTTGTAGGTGCAATGCAAACAACCCACTCGTTATAATAATGTTTATTTCACGACATGACACGTAAAAAATTATAAGATAGCAACAGCGAAGGTGCAAAATAGTGCCGCGATAGCGTCTGTTGACTTGTGCGCCTGGGGTCGCCTTCAAGGCCTCACTGAATACGCACGCTCTCTGAAAGCAGATCTACACAGTTCGAAACCATGGTCGCCAACCATGGTTTACAACTGTGGAGATGATGGTTTGCGACCAAATTACGTTTGACTTGGATTGCGAGCATGCGTTGTCAACATTGGTGAGCAACCACTATTTCCCACTGTGTGGACGCCGCCGGTTGAAAACCATGCGAGGGCAGTATGACGCTGCTGCCGACGAGAGCGCACGCATAACGCGTTTCCCTCTTTGAGATACGTACGCATAAAAGCCACGACCAAATATAAAGCATTATTTATGACATATTTTTATTTCCAAATTCCATACAAAGATAAAAATTTTAAAACGTATAAATTAGGCGATATCGTGTGTGGTTTGGATGCCTGTTATCGGCGCGGGAGTTCGCAGCAAACAAGCCGCTGGCCAAGGCCAATGGGCGGAGCCCGTGGTTTCGAACTGTATGTAGCAAATTCCGACGGTGGTTTGCGACAAGCCGCGCTGGCCAAGGCCAATGGGCGGAGCCCGTGGTTTCGAACTATGTAGATCCTACTTTATTCGCTTCGAGCGTCGACGCCCCCGCGGCTGCGGGGTGAGAGGGGCAGAGCTGGTAGCATCATGGGGCTTGCTATACTAGTGTGATAACTCTGTCGGTATGGATTGTGGAGCCACTCCATATTTTAAAAGGAAACATACCCTTATTTACTAGCAAAGCCAAATATTTTGTAGGACAAATTCTAGAATTTGTAGTATAATACATCAAAAGATATGTCAATTTGAAAGTGGCTCCTCAATCTAAACATAATGAAATTGGGGAGCCACCTTGAATTCCGAACGTAGTGATTTTATATATCTGAAAATTTGGTAGCATTTAGTAGTAATTGTGAATGGTAACTACTAAAAAAATTTAAACAAAAAATGGAACCGACCTCAACACCCAAAAGTGTGTTAGTGTAGTTCAAAAGTACCTATTATGACAATATTGTGCGCTTAGTACCGACTTCGACAATTTATTTCACACTTTTGGGTGTTAAAATCGGTTCCATATTTTAAAAAAATCTTCACTCATTTTAGTGACCCTTGCTACTTACGGGATCGATTGTCATTCATTGTCAACGACTATATCATGAAGATAGGAAAATATTTTTAAGTTATTGAAGTGTAACTCAAAAACGGCGTGACCGAATTTGATAAAATTTAAATGGGACAAAACGACAAGCATCAGCTTTCAAAAAAAAAAAATTCGTAATCGGTTCTCCCAATCAAAAGTTATGAGGTAACAAACATAAAAAAAACAGACGAATTGAGAACCTCCTCCTTTTTGCAAGTCGGGTAAAAAGTCCAAGTTTCGTACTGCTGAAATTAAAAAAAAAGATAAACCTATACATTTAGTGTGGCCCCTCAATCTATAAGGGTGAATTTTCAATCATGTGATCGACCCATTAATACGTTAGACATTATCATAGTTTAGTAGAGAGTATTCAAATTTGTAGTATAGGAATAAAGTAGTGCCCTGTGGGCATCGAGAAACTAACCTCGAGAGTGGAATTGACGGTCCGGCTAATCATGCAACTAATGTGTGATATTGCACTCATTCGAAATATAAAATATTATTTTTCCTAGTGAGGTGCTTACAATATCGTATAGTGTTGATTTTTTTATAACTGATAAGTTTTATCATAAATCATATTGGGTGTCACAGGTTATATAGGGAGTCATTGTACCATTTTCACTTAATTTTAGTGATGTGACATAGTCCTTACTTTTTTTTCCTTTATTCAAATTAAAACTTATAAAACTATATTTCTTAAGCACTAATTAAAACTTTTTTTTAATGTCTGATAGGTTAGTATTTGACCACTATCTTACCTGATGGTAAGTGATGATATGGTCGAAGGTGTTGTTCAGGCTAACCTAGAATTACTGGCTCTCAAGGACAGCTGTCGGAACACATCGTTAGGCGCTTGGCGACAGATTTTCTACTTGAGGGTGGTAGATAGTCAGGCGGGCATTCGCAAATGCCCTACCACCATGCTATAACGACTGCCATCCTAAGACAAAAACCGGGACCGACGGCTTAACGTGCCCTCCGAAGCACGGAAGCACGGTAATTTTATCTATACAGTATTTTAACTCGGCTCTGTCCTTGAAACAACTACCTACATCCGCGCTTTACGTAAATATGCGATAGGGGTACCCGCCTCCAGCATTTTAATTACATTTGCCTACTTTGTGTTTTCATATAGTTTTGTGATTGTTAATATACTTTTTTTTACATGAACAAATAAAATACTTTGTGAATTGAACAGGAAGTGTTCACTAAAAATGCGTGTTGTTTTTGAATAGTAGGTAGGTTTAATCAAAAAAACATGCTTATGTTTGAATAAAAGATCGGTCTTAAAAATTTGCGACCGAAAAATATATGTGGGACTTACGAAATGCTTTATTATTAAATTTTAAAGTATTAAAAATCCGTATTCTAATAATAGCTTATAACTACCTATTTCAGTCGTGTTAATCACTATCCTTTAGTCTATTTTTTTTATTAATTGAGACATTTTTTTCGGGGCTAAAAGGAAATACTTCTCCATTAAAGAGACACACATTATGTACCGTCAACTATATGTACTTCAACACCCTTGCTCGTAAAGTGAGCTTTATTATATCGTTCTTAGGGCCATAAACCGAACTATAACACCCTCGTGCATAATAATATTATACACTAGTGCGTAATAGGATTATCCCTGCAAAGTTAAGTTAGTACCTAATTGCAAATTATATGCGAGTAAACAGAGCATTTTCAATTTAACTGGGTAATACAGATTTGTAACAACAAAGAGGTTTATATGTAATCAACGAAAAAAAAAACTTGAGCGCTATATTCCATAATTTTTGTATGTTGTTGGTATCGCATTTGTGCAATTTATTTTTTTATGTATATTGTGAATAATGAGCAAATTAGCTCACTTGTATCATAATAATTATACTATTATAGTACCTTTCAGTTTCCAGGTAATCTAAAAAATTTATCTCTGGATTTGTTTTTGATGAATTCATATAACCAAAAACAACACAATATACCTTACTAGTCATATTTAAAATGTACTTGAACTTATTTTTGGTGAAAAAATCGCGCGGTTATTGTTTAAAAAACAACAAACCATTAGCTCGTCTCTGCGGCACAGTCGCGCCGCCACACTCAAGACGGTCTGCGTGCCGAGCGCAGGCCGTGATCGAGGCGCGTAGGTATAACTCACGTTTCATCCGTTTCTATGATGTTGAAATACTGTATAGATAATATTACCGTGACGGAAGTGCTCAATATTAATGTCACTAGCGGTCACCCATCCAACTCATGACCGCGGCGGTATTCACACTCAACGCTCAAGATAGAATAGAGACGCTTAATTTGTATTTCATCAAAATATTGATTTTATCGATATGATTAAATTAGAACATTAATCACGTCCCATCACTATAAACCACGTGGTGGTGGTTTAGCCAATTAGAAAGCGTTTTGATAAGAGAAAAATTGCATGAATTTATTTCGTACAAAGCAACTAGAATGGCTTCTCTTGAGGTTAGTTTCTCGATGCCTGTGGGCATGCTGTGTACAGTTTTTATTTTTTAATAGTAATTGTGACCGAACAAGCTCGCTGATGTTAAGTGGTCTAACCACTGCCTATAACAGATGCATTTCATCACAAATGACGAGTTGCACTGCGCCTGTCCCACTGAGAATACAGTTGTTAAGTCTCATGTGCCTGTAATTTTACTGGCTCTCAAGGACTGCGGCTGGAACACACTGTTAGATGCTTGGCGACATATTTTCTATTTGAGCATCTGCAAAATGCCCTTCCATCTTTTCATTTGAAGCAGTGATGGCTCAGTGGCATTGGCTATGGACTGTCGCGCAGCAGGTCCATGGTTCGAATCCCGCCGCGGGCTTGAGATTCACCGCATGGTGGTAGGGCATTTTGAGAATGCCCGCCTGGCTAGCAACCATCCTCAAGTAGAAAATCTGTCGCCAAGCACCTATGTGTGTTCAGCCAGCTGTCCTTGAAAGCCAGTAATTCTAGGTTAAGTCTGTAAACATTCAAATTCAAATTCAAATTCAAAATCATTTATTCAATTTAGGCGTCTACGACGCTCTTATGAAGGTCAATTACAAATTTTAATATTGAAATATTCTACATTGTACTGCCACGTTCAGCAAAAAAAGTTTATAGAGCCACTGCGAGAAGAACGGGCAAGAAACTCGGGGCCATTCTTTTAAACGTCTTTTTACAATGTGTTATAAACAATATTATACAATTATTACAATATTTGTTTAAATTACGTAGGAGACATGTGATGGCTTGGCAGAGGTGGAATTTTCCAAGCATTTTTGTCGTTTAAGTAATCACAAACTGTGTAGTAGGATTTCTTCATCAAAATATTTTTCACGTGCAATTTGAATTTTCCTTCTGTGAGCATTGTAATATGTTCGGGAATTTTATTATAAAACCGCACACAATTACCTAAAAAGGACCTTTTATTTGTCTTTGCTAATCTAAAACATGGTACCGTTAATTTATATTTGTTCCTAGTGTTGTAATGATGGTTGTCACTGTTTAATTTAAATTTACTCAAATTTTTCCGAACATACATAATATTTTCAAATATATACAGACTCGGTAAAGTTAATATATCAATTTCTTTAAAAAGATCCCTTAGAGATTCCCTAGGATCCATTTCATATATGGCTCGAATTGCACGCTTTTGTAAGATAAAGATTGTCTCTATCTCAGCAGCAGCTCCCCACAGCAATACACCATACGACATAATACTGTGGAAGTATGCGAAATAAACTAGCCGTGCAGTAGCTACATCTGTTAACTGTCTTATCTTACAAACTGCATATGCAGCAGAACTAAGTCTTCCGGCTAGATCATGTATATGTGGATCCCATTGTAAAGTTGAATCCATTTTGATTCCCAGAAAGACTGTCGCTTTGTCAATAGAGAGTTTATCTAGGCCAAGCTTAATGTTTGGTTCAACATAAGGAACATTTGGTAATGAAAACTTTAAACATTTGGTCTTTTTTGAATTTAACAGAAGATTATTAGCGGCGAACCATCCAGAGATCATAGATAACACATTATTTACATGAATGAGTTCACTATCTTTCCTATCTACTTTAAAAATCAGAGAGGTATCATCGGCGAATAAAACAATATTGCAGAAATCTTTGACCATGCAAGGCAGATCATTAATATACGCTAGGAACAGAAAAGGTCCCAAAATTGATCCCTGCGGTACACCTATTTTTACGAAAGACCCGGAAGAAGTATTGCCATTTATTCCAACCATCTGTAGCCTGTCAGACAGATATGACTCTATTAGATTCAAAGCTTTTCCACGAACACCATAGTGTGAAAGCTTACGAATCAGAGTGCAGTGTTCTACACAGTCGAATGCCTTGGAAAGATCACAAAATACGCCAATAGCATCATGTGAACTCTCCCAGGCTTCAAGTATATGTGACATCAATTGAACACCTGCATCTGTTGTCGATCTGCTCTTAGTGAAACCAAACTGATTCTCATTCAATATATTATGCTCATTAAAATGAGATAAAAGTTGTTTGAGCATAATTTTTTCGAATACTTTACTCAGAACGGGTAAGATGGAAATAGGTCTATAATTGCAAGGGTCAGATGCAGCCCCCGACTTCAAAATTGGAGTGATTTTACTTAGTTTCATTAAGTCGGGGAAACTTCCTCTATCAACACAAAGATTGAATATTGTTACTAAGTATGGTGCAATAATGCAAATAATGGACTCTGCCACTTTAACTGACATACCCCACAAGTCTTCAGTACTCTTTATGTTTAAACTTTTGAATGTCTTTATAATTTCAAAGTTTGACGTGTATCTGAAAGAGAAGTCCGGTGTTTTGCAGGGAAAATTATGTTTTAATAGGGCTTCTGCTACATTGGGACAAGAATCCAATGATTTAGTGGCTTCTAGGGGTAAGTTAGAAAAAAAATTTTCAAATATATTCGCCACTTGTATTGGATCAGAGATTTTATGTTTATTAATAGTTAAGACATATGTTGAATCTCTAGGTTTATTCTTACCAGTCTCAGTATTTATAGTCTTCCAAATGGTTTTTATTTTATTTTTAGACTTGCTAATTTTGTCTCTAATAAAAAGAGATTTAGCACACAAGCAAACAGACTTAAAAATTTTTGAATAGTTCCTAACATAATCATGAAACTGCTTGCAAGATGTTAAATTTTTCCTGCGATACAGATCAAACAAATAATCTCTACTTTTTCGGATACCTCTAGTTGCCCAATCACCAAACTTCAATTTTCCATTTATTTGTTTCTTTATTTTTGGACAAACTTTTTGAAACTCAATATTTACTAAAGAAAATAAGTTATTGTAGATGTCATTCGGGTCACAGTGAGAAAAACTTGTTATGCCAAGCTTAGCTTCTATGTTGGTACCGAGAAGAACACATCTTCGTTCACATCATCACTTACCATCAGGTGAGATTGTGGTCAAAGGCTTACCTATCAGCAATAAAAAAAAAACCATGCGTTGAAGCTCAAGCCAGTGGCGGGGATTGAAGCATGGACCTGCGGCACGGCATGCGGCAGTCCATAGCTATTACGGCTCGGCCATCGTTGCTTTAAATTCAAACTACTGTACCGCCGCGCCACCAAGGGCGGTGTGGGCTTCGCATTCGCCCCTTGCAGTGTATTGCGTGCTGATGCCAGTACCGGAGATGCCCCATATGCCGGCTGTGCTAAAATTAGCCAGGAAACGAGGTTCGGAACAAACTTGTGCCAGAAGGACTGGCTGAAATTAGTTCTTGGGAATCGTTGTTGGTAGTAAAAACTGCTGCCTTTCGGTCATAATGTGAGCGTTAAGATATACGTATAGAAGAGGTATGCATTACCCCAGCAAGAAAATCACTTCTGGAATAAATTGAGTTCTACAAATAATTAGTGCCTTATACGCTGTAAATGTGCACCAAATAATAAATTTGTGCACTTTGCCGTTTTGTTAAAAAAAAGGAAAAACCAATTCTGCTGGAGTTACGTTGTTCAAGCAGGAAAATTTTAATCGAATGATCGGAAAGAAAAATTAAGTATATGGACAGATAGCTTATATTTGAGCGTAAATGTGCGCCAAAAATTAAATTTGTGCGTCGTAAGGTTTTCGAGATATTTCATTTCCTGCTGGAGTAACGTTTAGCAAAACGTTATTTCTCGAAAACCAATAATTGCGCGATCTTACAATAAAAGTATATTAGTAACGCTTAATTTGTGCTTATTTGTGACACCATTAGGTTTTCAAAAATAAAAAAAATATATCTAGGGGGGCGTCCATAAATTACGTGAGGTGTTTTTTTTAAATTATCTGTCCCTCCCTCCCCCGTTTGTGAGATGTCGTGAGATTTTATTCAATCCCCTCCCCCATCCCCCAATCTCACGTGAGATTTTTCAGAATGTAGGTTTCTAACGTAAACGCGTTGGGTTGTTATTGTGGAAAGAAAAAAACAATTTGCTTCTTGCTTTTATTTACGACTAGTTGAGACTAGTAATCAATATTGCTGAGAGTTATAAATGTAATAAAAATTTAACAGTATAATACTTAAATCATGACTACTGTGATAAAAGAAAAGAATATCTACTCTAATTCAGTCCATGGAGAATTATGCGTAGTGTAGTATATTTTTTTTTGTTTCAATCAGAACAAAAATTGCGTGATATCTGTCGAGACCCTCCCTCTCTCTAACGTGAGATTATATAAGATTTGACTTGACCCCCTCCCCCCCTAAATCATCTCACGTAATTTATGGACGCCCCCTAGCGCCAAAACGAACTAACGGTTGTACTAACTAAAAACGGTATTTGGTTCTTCTTGCAATTCCATTCATAAAAAGTAAACTTATTAGACAAAATATACACGCATTTATCAATAATATCAATATATGTCGCAACTGACAGTGTCATAGTTAGACATCAAAATGCAAGAAATAGAATTAACTCAACATGTTTCAGTGTTAACCAAAAATTAGTGCGTTTAATGAAAAATATATACTGAAAATTTCAGCTTCATATGTAAAATATTAAAGAAGATTTGAACAAAAAACTAAAACGAAGTGAGATTACTGGTTATCCGATCAAATTCTAAAGATAGCAAAAAGGCGACGGTTTCATACATATTGATGGTCTTCTTAACTTTGCTGAACTAACAGGTGTACACATATTGTGCCTGGGTACATTGTGGCATAAAACTGTTAAGGGAAATTATTTAACTGCTTTTTATATTGAGTTTATATAAAAGGTTTTTTATACGTAAGTACCGTGGTGTATCTAGTTATTTGTAGTTTACTCAATAAAGAGTAGTACAAATTTATTCGGGTTACATTACTACATCAAACATTTTTATAAAATGAATGTATTTTTGGTATATTAATTGAGTTGTTTTTCATTAGTTGCTAGTCCAAAGACAAATTATTATTAGCTTTACGATTGTTAGATGATACAATTAGTACATAGTTGTTATTGCTTCGTAGGTACATTCATTAAAATATCAACCATCTTTCAACTTACCTATACCTACGATTGCAACGAAGAAGTAGTCTGAAGTTCGCACAGCTATAAAATCATGGGAAACAGACTGATTGATATAGCACGGTAATGTTATCTATACAGTATTTCAACTTCATAGAAACGGACGAAACGCGAGTTATACCTACACGCGTCGATCTCAGCCCGCGCTCAGTACGCAGACAGTAGCGACTGCGTCGCAGTGACGAATGGACTGTGTGTAATTTTCTTTAACGAAAAATAAGTTCATGTACATACCTAATATGACGAATAGGATATATTGTGCTGTTGAATGATTTCGTCAATAACGCATCCAGAGATAACTTTTTTTAGATTACCTGGAAACTGAAAGTTAAGACTATAAAATAAATTAACTTACTAGTAGGTAGGTTACCTATAATTACATAAAAAAAAATATAAAGAATGTAAGCATAAACCTGCATTTTCATTTAATATCTTATAAGTTGCCTGAGCGTAGGAATATACAATAAAAATCTAAGCAATACCTATTATAAAAATATACACAAATTTTTCTTTAAGTATTTTATGTGTGACTGTACGGACAAGAGCTTCGATTAATACTACTTATTAAAGAAGACCATCAATATGTATGAAACCGCCGCTTTTTTGCTATCTTTCGAATTTGGTCGGATGACCAGAAATCTCGCTGTTGCTTTAGTTTTTTGTTCATATCTTCTTTAATACTTTACATATGAAGCTGAAATTTTCAGTATATATATTTCATTAAACGCACTAATTTTTGGCTTACAGCGAAACATGTTAAGTTAATTCTATTTCTTGCATTTTGATATCTAACTATGACACTGTCGGTTGCGACGTATATTGATATTATTGATAAATGCGTGTATATTTTGTCTAATAAGTTTACTTTTTATGAATGGAATAACAAGAAGAACCAAATACCGTTTTTAGTGAGTACAACCGTTTGTTCGTTTTAGCGCTAGACATATTTTTTTTTATTTTCGTAATTGTATAATTACATAAATAATGGTACAGAATTTTGAAAACCTAATGGTGTCACAAATAAGCACAAATTAAGAGCTACTAATATACTTTTATTGTAAAATCGCACAATTATTGGTTTTCGAGAAATAAGATTTTGCTAAACGTTACTCCAGCAGGAAATGAAATATCTCGAAAACCTTACGACGCACAAATTTAATTTTTGGCGCACATTTATACACAAATATAAGCTATCTGTCCATATACTTAATTTTTCTTTCCGATCATTCGATTAAAATTTTCCTGCTGGAACAACGTTACTCCAGCAGAATTGGTTTTTCCTTTTTTTTAACAAAACGGCAAAGTGCACAAATTTATTATTTGGTGCACATTTACAGCGTATAAGGCACTAATTATTTGTAGAACTCAATTTATTCCAGAAGTGATTTTCTTGCTGGGGTAATGCATACATAGAAGAGTGTGTCAAAATCCTGAACCCTAGCTCAATTGGTTTTTCAGTAGCAGTCCAGTCTGGAATTGTTCCTTGTAGATGATTATAATAGTGTTACGAGGTGGGGGTTCGGGATAAATAATGCAATACGTTTTCGACACACTGACACCTTTATTCAACAGTTCTACAGTCACTTCCAACAACACTAAAACACTGAACTGTTCGCACTTCACAGAACACTATTCACAATCTTCACTGTACTTCACTATTTGCGCTAGGAGCACTTTGTCCAAGGATAATCGCACTGTTGATTTAAGACTGACTGGTCGGCCCGGACCCGACCCTATTTATACTCAAAAGTCATGGTTTCCAGAATGTTCACTAATAGTCTAGATAGAAAAACAATAAGGGCCATAAATCAACCTTTTAACGTAAACAACTTTTGTATAAAATTCCACTAACTACTACTTATACTGTGGTTGTTTACTAGTTGCCTGAGAACAAAGGCGACTCTTTTTTTATAACCTTTTGTATGAAGAGTAGGTACATTCTTGATTTTTTTTTACTTGTTTACTGATTTTGGATTATTCTAGATTGTTCGAGCCCTTGCGCCGTAACAATAGGTTCGCCCTCTAATTCATGGGACCAAATGTATCTAGATTAAACCTGTACGTTTTCATTATAAAATTACGTTTGTATGGATCTTGGTATGTAATACCTATCATAATACGAACTTAAATATTATACTATATATATTTTTCTTTTTCAGGTGTGCAGCGTGCAGTTTGACTCGAAGTGCAGTAAGCTTATGTCTGTTTCAAAAGATAAATGCATTAATATTTACGAGTGTCCGAAACCACCTAAGATCGATAAGAAATAAACTAAGGAATCTCTTAATATTGTTTTTTTACGTACACAATAGTGCTTACTATTATTATGTTACATTCATGTATTATTGATTATTTGTCGAACTTAGTTCGCTACGTATTTCATTAGTGTATAGTATAAAATTTTCATTCTAGTGTGGCAAAGACTTCAGTTTCATTCTACAGGGTTATTGTTAATATGCTAACAACCTTTTTAGGGTTGACATCTGCTAGTCCCAACAAACAAGAGAGATCATATTTTTCTACATAATCTTTTTTTTGTTTTGAAAATATATTGTTTTTTGTGTTTTTTAATTGTTTTTGGCGGAATAAGTACGAGGCCCATCTAATGTTAAAAGTCGCTTGTACCTGTAATGTATTATTTCATATTTTTTATTACTTTGCTCGACGTAAATATTCAAAACTCTATTTAAACGGAGCACGCCACGGTCCAGTGTTGCCGCGGTGAACGCTCTTGGCTCGGAGTCATTAAAACACATCTCATACATATTAAATAATTTTCAAAATGTTTGTTAGGACTAGCAGATGTCAACCCTAAGAGGTTGTTAGCATTTTACCAATAACCCTGTATATACAGAAAAGTATCTCAAAATTAAACAATAAATTGTATATTTTTACTTAAGTTAATAACTTCGATAATTAATAACTAAGCGACATCACATTATTTTGAAAATTACGAAGTCTTATTGCAGGCGACTGTACTAGGTATACCCAAAAAACAACTGCAAAACATAGTACAGTGTACTTTTTTTTTATTCTTTATTATTTAAGGACTCTTGAACAACATGTTCATGTCAGCCCTGTAATGACCTTATCATAATATATAAACAAAAACCAAAAATTATAACTAAAGTGTGCACAGCACGGTGACCTCTTAACTAGCTTTTCTATACCTAATATAAACATTCATTTTGGGCCGCAGTTCTTAAAAATATTTCCCTTAGGATAGATGGTCATGAGGTCATCTTTATTAATGATAAACTTAAACTTACCGTGTGGTGAACAAACGATAACTGGCTCACGGACGCTTTATTAAAAATACAATATTATAACATGTCAGTAAAATACATATCGTCGTACCTACGTAATCTCACATGAGGAATTTTGAATTCTTTACTCTTAAATTATTATTTTTTTCAAGTTGAAAATCTGTCGCCAAGCACCTAACGGTGTTTTTTTCTATATATTACGATTACAAGCACTACCGCGTACTAAGCGAAAATCATAAATTTACAAATTATTGGAATACAAAATGTTTTACCCGGGCGGGAATTGAACCCACGTCCTTCCGATTTCGCGCCGGATGCTTTATCTATTAAGCTACCGGGGGTACGGCTGTGTCGCCGAAATTTCGTACCTAACGGTGTGTTCCGGCAGCTGTCCTTGAGAGCCAGTAACTCTAGGTTAGCCTGAACAACATCCTCGACCACATCATCACTTACCATCAGGAGAGATAGTGGTCAAAGGCTAACCTATCAGGCATAAAAATAATAAAAAATTACAATGTAAGGCAGTGCTTTAAACTTTAGTATCTTTTGAAATTATATTTATATTGCCGAGTGTCACAAATATCGCACTGGAATATGAAAGGAGTTTATATAGATACCCCTCAACCATTTTTTTTATGCCCGTCTGCCCCCAGGAACGTTCCCCACGCGGGGGCCGATGGGAATGGGCACTTGCCCCTGCGGGGATCGATGACCTAAGGTATCTACCAACCATAGGTCTCTCTTGGTAATAATGAAAATTTATAAAAAATATTAAAAGTAAATATTTTTTTATTAAGTACTTTCTTGAGGTTAGTCACGAATTTCAGTATCATTTGTTATATACTTTATAAAAAAAATCAATCGTATTCCATCAGAGACAGCTAAAACTTGGTATGTTTTGAAAATGTTTTTATTTGAAATGTAGCTGTAAGTAATATAATGATGTATATTTTTAGAATTTAATAAAGGAGCCCTTTCATTACCCGACACGAAAGATTCAGAGTTCTTTTTTAAAATACAAATACAGATGACGTCATAACTCTCCTCCTAAGAACTGCAGATCAAATTAATTTTTTTTAGCCGCATGTGCACGTGTACCAAAAAGTGTTGTGTTGTTAAAAAAACTGCTATCCTGCACATCGACATGCCAGCAATTCAATAGTTAACTACTCAATACTAGACCAATGTCACGTAGCATAATCTCTATCGTAGTAGCATAATCGTCACTGGCTCAATTCCCGAGTTGACAACTGTGTTTCAGTGCTACTTAATACATTTTAGACAAAATATATCTGAGCAGCAATCAAAACCTTGGGACTTCAGTATAAGGATGAGAAACTGTGCCTTTCAAATGGCAATAGGGTCGCTTTATATTACGTTTGTTCTAAAAAAAACACAAAATGGGGGAGATCTTTTATGTATGGCTATATAAGAAGTCGTCGTGCGGTCGTATCGTCTCGTTAAGGAAGATTGGCTTTCCCCACGTTAAGCCGGGGACTCTTGATTAATTTTCGGCGTAAGAGGATTGCGGCGGCGGCGGCGGCTCCATCTATCTATTATCATCAGTCGCTCTGTGCCTAGGATTTGCTCTGCCCTTGCTTGCAGGCTCGTTGATAGTTTTTAATGTTATGTTTGACGGTATAGAATTTTCGTGCGATGTTCTATGGTTTTGACGATACTACCCTTTCTAACGCATCATAGAACACCTGGGTGTTACACAGGTACAAAAAATCTCCCACAAACACCTGTTCTCTTCGATTGTGCGGGCTGCATTGGACTTACCTACGTCTCACTGTAATTTATGCAGATTTTTTTATATAACTTCCTATGTCACAGATCACTATATGTATACATTCTGTAATGACAAAATGTATTCTGATACCTATGTACATTTTCTTTGATACCTATGTACATTTTCTTTGATACTTAGGTACGTTTTCTTTGATACCTATGTACATTTTCTTTGATACCTATGTACATTTTCTTTGATACCTATGTACGTTTTCTTTGTGATAGTTAGCATTCCATGGGTTCGCATTGCAGAGGAACAGGCCTATGACAATGCCTGGGACTTGCAAACTATAGAATAGGATTAGGAGGACCCTTTACAATGTAAACAACGTTCCTCTCCGCCCCACGAGCCTCCTACCCTACCTAACCATGGTTAGTTAGTTAATTTGCAAAATTGTTTAATTTGCAAATTTTGTAAGATCCTACTAATGCCGCTTTGGATACACGTTCTAGGATATATCTTACGGTTGTTTTTGACAGGTCCAAGGTCTTTTAATAGGTTTTAAAGGCATTTCGATGGTGTACCCCTTGCCCTGACTTTTATACCTTAGTCTTGATAAGTTTTACAAAAGTACGTAAGTATACTTACATCAGTAATTTTGTGGCGTTTATACTATAATGCCTGTATTTTTATTGCTGATAGACTTTAAAGGTGAACGCTGAAATTTACGGCGTGAAGTTCTAATATTTAACATATTTTTGATTTGTTGGTAGTTTGTCAAACTATAGTATAACAACATGAATACGTAATATGCGAGATTCGTAGAATTTTTACGATATTTTTAAATAATACTAGCTGTAATACTTACTGAATTACATTTGTTACCAATAGGTTAACGCAATTTTTAATATTTTGACGGTATATAGGTTGGTTTTAGGGGTAATAATTTGCATTGGTGTTTAATAACTTCAAGATAACACGAGCAATATTATTTTAGTCGCAAATAGCTACTATGATCATGTGTAATTTTGGTTACCGAACCTAGTTACAAGTGCAATAGAACTGTTTAAATTAAAATTTTCCCGCTACAAACGTGAGTTTCCATCTTAACTTCTAACTTACCTTTTTGAAGTGATAGCCGAGCGGTATTAGCTATGTCTACTGCCGTGCCACAGCTCGATGGTTACCCCCACCGCTGGCTATGGCTTCACCGAATGGTGGAAGTACATTTTGCGAATGCCCACCTGGCTAGCTCATGTACATAGATCACAATCTGTCGCCATTGTCGCCAAGCACCGAAAAGTGTGTTCCGGCAGCAGCCCTTAAGATCCAATTAGTAATTATGAAATTACATATACTTACATACTGGTACATGAGACTTAACAACTGTATGTTTCAGGGTGATGGGCTCAGTGCATTTGGTCACATGACGAAATGCTTCTGTTATAGGCAGAGGTTAAGGCTTAACATCAGGTGGACCTAGAGCGTGTTCGTCACAATCCCATTAAAAAAAGTCGAAGAATTCGTTATCGAAGAGTCTCCCAACGGCAGACATATCACAGTATAGATCTACTGTGATTGGCGACAGAAAATTTCCAAAATTCTCAAGGTGCGTTGTTTTTAGGTATTTTTATTTTGTAAGTAAATGACTCAAATTTTAAGTGGATGCCGAATCTATAGATTGTGAGGGAGAATGTTGATGAGAGATGTGAGAGAATTGATATTTATACCTAGGTTTGACCTCGACGTTTTAACATATTTTATTAGGTGACTGTTTTTGGTTTTTGGTAGGTTTATGAGGTTTTTGGTACTCGCTACTAAGTATTGTTGGTAAGAGAGGAGAAATGGCGTCTACGAAAAAAAATCAACAGTAAAAATAATTTAGTTTCGTTTTTTCGATCAATTAGTTATAAAGTTATCTAAATAAAAAATAGTTACTATATGTATCATTACTTGTAAAGATATTCTTGAGAATAAGCAGAAATATGGTAGACATAACAATAAGCAGGCACAATGCTTAAACAGCACAGCTATTTCGATACAAATGTTGAAAATCGTGAGATAGATAATATAACAAACGTTTTTATAGGTAAATAAATAAAAGCGTAAACAATCGAAATAAACGTTTTATTTCCATAGCATCTCATTGCAACACATTTATTGCTTTGTTGTCCAAACGCACATAAAGCCTTCATAAAGGGATATATTATCGAAAATATTTACATCGCATCGAGCGAATTGGCGTCGGCTTAATTCCCGGGAATTTGCGGGAATTACGCGGCTTCGGTCCGCGGGGAAATCAACTTTACATTCAATTTGCTCCGTGCACAGATAAAAACCAATCTCTACGTTTTTACCTGCCGCTCGGTGCGGGGGAAATTAACCGACCCCGAGCTTTACAATTGAAATCATCAAACGGTAAGCTATTTATTTATGATATTCGAATGAATTGGTGCCTACCTATTTATTTTTTACGTTATTATTAGATACCTAGTTACTTCCTATTTGTGAAAACGTAGGTTGTGTCCATATTTTACTAAATATTGTAGGTATCGCTTAGAAGTAAGCGACTTGTCGAAGTATTGAACTGTTGAAATTCAGTATGACACCCCTAAATTTATTAGTAGATATTTTTATTTCTGATATGCTTGCATTTGACCACTATTTCACTCACGTTAAACCATCACTGGCAAGTGATGATGCGGTCGAAGATGGTGTTCAGGCTAACCCAGAATTATAGAATTATATGTAACTACAAGAATACGTAATATGCCAGATTCGGAGAAGAATTTTACGATATTTTATATAACAACAAATGTTTTAACAAAATATTAAATTAATGTTTTAGAAAAATACTGTACTGTACTGTGCGCCTTCTAAAGAACTGCCAACTTACACCGCGATCCCAAAGACGCCTGCCAAGCGTGGGGATTAGGCCAAATAGGGGAGGCTGTGTTCAGCAGTGGACGATCTGGCTGTTACAGTACAGTACTTATAATATATTAATTAGGTACATATACAAAAAAATTAGTAAATCAGTGATAGTTGCGCCAACATTTTGAACTAACGTAATATAAGAAATGCTAAGTCCTAACCGGAATTGCTTTCGACGCGTTACGATTCAACATGAAGCATCTTCAGGAGTCTTAACTGTTGGAGTGCACGATCGGGTAAATTAATAGTATCTAGTTATGCATTTTCGCAAAGTAACGCTTGATTCTATTAATTAATTAAATTCTCCTGCATGTTTGATAGGCACTTACCTTAGATCGGACGAAATGCGTATGGACCGACTGCTATCAGATCTATGTTAGTATGCTATTTCCGTCAAATGATGTTTTCTGTTGCACCACCCGGACCCGACCCAATCGCAACGGCTCCTCGTTCTAATTTTTAGCTGACGCAGTGTCGCAGTTTCGGATGAATTTGGCTATGATTGCATAGTTGACAAGCTGTATTGTCCGCTGGAGGTATCGATGTCGTAATCACGGCCGGCCGCCGCCGCTGTCCCATTCAATGAGATGAAATCACTATGCGGCGTATGAATAATTCAGGTGCGGTGTTCCATTCCACCCCCTCACTCCTCATCCCTCTATAGATATACTGCCCACCCTACGAATATTGCTTTAAAGTTGACAGTATGTAGATGTGGACTGCGGTTAGTATCTGATACATGTACCTACATCTCCTGTCTAACTAAGTAGTAGATATGCTTCGGATTTACAAAACCAAGTTTGAACTGAGCTGTGATTAAAAATTTTGTTGTTTGCAGTATTATGAAGAAAGGAGTAATACAACATTTATATATCAAACAATAATTTATTTACAAGTCTTCATCCTTACGAATAAATAATATGTTGGCTAAGGAAAGGTGAACTTAGTGGTGGTAGGAGATGGCGGGTGAAGCGAAGGTGACGTGCGTGAGGGGTTGGGCCGCGTATGAGAGCTTGGCAACAGGAGCAGCGTAGGCGATCTTTTGGACGGGAGCAGCAGCGTAGGCGATCTTTTGGACGGGAGCGGCGGCGTAGGCGATCTTTTGGACGGGAGCAGCGGCATAGGCGATCTTATGGACGGGAGCGGCGGCGTAGGCGTAGTGAGCGGGGGCCTCGGTGGGGTGTCCCTCGTAGCTGACGACGGCGTTGAAGCCGTGCTCCTTGTCGGCGGTGTAGTGCACGATGCGCTGCACGCCGTCGGGCTGCACCAGCGAGTAGGAGCCGTGCACGGCGTCGCCTGCACGCGCCTCCTGCTGCTGCTTCACGTCGCCGCTGTGTGCGTCCTGCACAGAGTACGCGAACTCGTAATGCGCCGGCGCTGTCTCTTCCACCAACTGGTACTGCGCCACCGGCAGGGCACACGCCAAACTCGCCACGCTCAGGATAAAGAACAACTGGAATAGATAGAACAAATTAAGACATAATATAAGAACACGAATGCATAAATAAAAATAAATAGTAAGGGCACAATCACGTAAACTCGTAAATATTAATGTTGATAACATACTTTGGCTGCCATTGTTGCTAAATGTGTTGCTACTGTTTGACTGTAATAATTTGGCAAAATAAAAAAGCTTTTATACTATATCAGTTGTTACGTGTGATACAGGTTATTCGTTGAGAACATGTCGTAGGCCGTTTTAATTAAGACTTACAGATTGACATATGAACGGTCAAGGTTATTTAGATACGTGCTTGAGTAGGTAAGTAGATACATACTCGTTATTTTGAATTTACTATATTGTACCCTGTCATATAAAATTACTTGTTTTATTTAACAACAGACCTTTTCTTTCGATCCACATACTGTTTTAGATTTTGCATAAAAATTAAATATGCAAAATCCATGCTCGCTAAATTCATGAGTTAAGTATGTTTTATAAAAGCTATTCATTGCCCAATAGTACAAAATAATGTCTCATATGTTTTTGTATGAAATTTTTTATTAGGCATAAGTAAATTACAATAACGGATGATGAAATTAGGATTTTTCATTTCAAAATTTTGTAGGTGAGCCAAAGTACAACGCACAAAACCTGCCTTGTTCAGTTATGCAGTAGCTCCGTTCTGTAATCGTTAGTCCGTAAAACCGTGCACCCGTGGGGTGCCGGGCGAGAATGACACACCCCCATTGCTACCTGGTGTGGGTGTCATAAGAGGCGACTAAAGGTAAAATAACAAAGGTGGGCAGCAGCGCCTTCTGAGAAACTGATATTTTAAACTGCGATCCCCAAGACGCCCGCCAAGCGTGGGGATTATGACAAATACCCTGTTAATGTGGAGGGTGTGTTCAGCAGTGGACAATCCTACTGATACAGATAGATAGAAACACTTTATGCAACCTTAAATAACATTACAGTGAAAATTCACACATATAATATTATGTATACAAAGGGTCTCATTGCCTATTAGTAGATATTACTAAGAATTATTTGTCAATAGAGCACTAATCCTGGATCATATATAAGTAGAACAGATCAATATTTTATCACTCTTTTGTATGCGAAGTTCTTGTCTTTGACTTAAACTCATTGAAGTTCTTTATCCTACAAATTCAATTTGTTCATCTTTTTTTTGATTTTAATTATTAAGAACACTTTAAACACTTTAAAGTCTTGATCCATTAACTGACAATTTCGCAGTTTGTAATTATGGCACAAACTCAAAAATCTTCTGGGCTTGTGAACAAATTAGAACTTACTTGTACGGTGCACTGGCTGCTGCAGATTTGATTGCCTTATTGATAAACGTAATTTTATTTCTGGTTAAATGATAGTTATCCGATTTATAGTCTGGAATGAAATATCAGCGGAATTTAGAAAGCGGACCAATTTACAATGCAAATAATTATTTTAAGGCTCTTGTATTACTATTATTACCATATTAAATATAACCCTTACGGTTTCCTCACAAGCAAATAAAAATATAAGGAAACGTTAATTTAAATTAACGTTTCGCTAATATAAATTAACCTCAACAGCCAGATACATAAATATCTGGCTGTTGAGGTCATTAGGAAAGCCTTCAAAATGTTGAATATGTTTTGTTTACAATTTTATTTTCGGTGCAGGAATAGCATTGAAATTGTTTTTTTTATGAACATACGCCTGCATTTTCTCTCAGCGTTATTGAAAAAAGGGCACAATCTTAAACTATGTAAAAACCAAAAATGTTCGGTCCTCAATCAGAAGCTGTGAATAAACGAATTCACCACTGAAACATAACGAAACGAGTAGAAACGTTATTTTTACATTTTTATTGCTTTTAAATCGGATAAAGGTTCATTAACTTAGTACTTCTAGGATAAGTACTAAGATAATGTCAAATAAAATCTGTGTAGGTCTTTAAAGTGTTTAAGTTAAGTTTGAATTAAGTTAGTTAGATGTTTAATATTGTGAAACAACCAAGTCGCCTTTTTTATGTAATCTCTCTTACAAATGGGTTGTCTGGAAGTGATCGCTTTGAGCGACAAGACCGCCCATTGTAACAGTCCCATGTTTTGTTTGTTAAAGTTGTCTAAATTATGGTGTTTCAATAAAGAGTTCATCTATCTATCATCTATCTATAAAGAGTAGGTGCTCTTAGGTCAATGCATTAGATTTCTCTGGTAAAAGCTATTTTATCCCTAAGCAAATGGATTATTTTGGTCTAATAAGACTAAGCTCCTGAACCATATGTAGGTACTAAGCGGTTACGGAATTTCACATGATGAAAAGGGCATGTAATTTTGAACAGGTATAGTTAGGCATCTTTAAATTCAGCAAAACAGACCTAAGAGTGTGATAAGTATATATAAGAAAGAATGTAAGTATGAGTCGAAACATCTTCGACTATGCTATGAAACATGGAACATAATATGTATGCTAACGTCAGCCATTTAGCCTCTTCCGGAAGTGATATCTTTATTATAATATTAGGTTTATAGACCTAAATAATAACCTCTTGTATAAGGATTTCAAAATATAAACGTATATTATCTTTTTAAAGTCACTAGGAAGGTTATACGTCTGACTCCTACCCCAGGTACAAACAGGAAGAACAAAACTGGAGATGGCGCTTCAAAACAGCTAGTCCATCAAAAGACATAATTTGTTGCATGTAGTATAAAACAAATCAAGCTGCGAGTATAAAACAAATGAAATCCGCCAGCTGCTGGTCTGTAGGTATGTAATTTAATTTGATAACATTTTTCTCAATCTGCTCCCTGGAAAAATGATATTTTATGTCAATATGTTTTGACCGTTTATGATTAGTTGGGTTGTTCGCAATACCTATACAGCCATTATTGTCTTTACATATGAGAATAGGGTCGACAATATTAAAGTGTATGCTATTTGCCAGTGATTTAAGCCACAATGCTTCTTTTATAGCTTAATAGAACGCCATGTATTCAGCCTCAGTCGAGGACGCTGCGACTGAAATCTGCTTCTTTGTAGGTATTCCACGTAATGGAACAACGGTCAAATAATATAAATTAATATCCTCTTGTACTTTTTCTGTCTATTGTATCATTAGCACCCCAGTTAGAATCTACATATCCTGATAAAATGTGGATATAGTGACACCTTTTGTAACACAATTTTAGATCACTTGTGCCTTTTAAGTACCTCAGCACCCTTTTCAGACATTGCCACAATTCTTTATTAACACATAAGTATATTAACACTTGTGCTTAAGTCTGGACGAGTGCATAACATAATATACATCAAACAACCTATAACATTACGACATGGTGCATTATATTTTTCTTCCAAGTTTGATTGTACAATAGTTTATTTTAGTTTCCAAGGGTGTATTTACAGGTTTGCAATCCTTTAAAAAAACTGTCACACTGTATAAAATCATACATAAAAACTGTCTTAGATAAATTTATTATGCAATTTATCTGAGACAGTTTTTATGTATGCGCTTTGATCTAACGTTATTACATCATTTGATCTCGTTATTTTTTTTCCAAGAAATAAATTTATTTCTTTTAAATCGGTCATCTTAAATTTACTCGTTAAATAGTTTTTAAATTTATTTATTCTTTCTATTTCTGCACAAGTGGTATAATATGTTGATGGCCTGGTCATAACCAGGCCATCAACATATTATACCACGTATATGTTCTTTTTCACATCGGCATTATTTAAGATATAAATGCACCTATCAACTGATGCATTTTGAAACCCTTTTTCTTTAAGTTATTGCTCAAATACCTCAAACCAGCACCTAGCTGCTTGTTTGAGCCCGTACAGTGCCTTAGTCAACTTGCAAACATAATTATTGTTGCATGTAACGCCTTTAGGCACAGTCATAAATATCTCTTCTTTAAGTTTGCTATTTGAAAACGCGGTTTTAACGTCCATATATGACGCACTAACTAGTTGAATTGACTTGCAAAACAAATAATAAATCTGAAACTAGCAATTCTTGCTACTGGAGCAAACGTTTCATTGTAGTCCGTTAAATATTGCTGGCTAAAACCTCACTTTATATCTCGAAGGTTTTCCAAATTCATCATTTTTTAATTTTCCAAATTTATGCCGCAGCAGGATCCTTAAAAAGGTTGCGCAACTTTCTTCCAACAGCCACTAAAATTGCATTAGCTCAATCTCTTTTACTTCCTATTCTTGACTACGCTGATGCCTGCTATCTAGATCTCACGGAGGAACAGCTAGATAAACTTGAGCGTCTTCAAAATTTTTGCATTAGATTCATATTTGGTTTACGCAAATATGATCACGTATCTCAGTTTCGTTCTAAGCTCAATTGGCTGAATATACGTTTTCGCCGGAATGCTCATATTCTCAGTCCCCTTTACAATATATTGTTCAGTCCTACATCCCCGCGCTATCTCAAGGAACGCTTCGATTTCCTTCACTGTTCTTCATACACGTTAAGGTCATCAGAAAATCTCACACTTGAAATCCATCCTCATACGAGTTCGTTTTATAGCAAATCCTTCACTATTCAGGCTGCCCGCTTGTGGAATTCTCTTCCTGTATCAATCAGACAAGCACCGACTCTCAATATGTTCAAGGATCAAGTTAAAAGGTTTTATTTGTCCAATTAATTTTGCACTATATTTTTGTCAATTTCTATGCTATATTTGAGATAATATTATAATATGTACTATATTTTTATATAATTTATAGGTATATGTATATATCATTATCTATTTATGTATGTTGCTATGTATATGTTTATATATATGTGTATATATATATATATATATATTATATATATGTTTATAATTGTATTTGTTTAATTATTATAAAAACCTATATGTATGCTATTTTTTATATATTTGTTTAGAAATTACACTAAAATACGTTTTATTATAAAATGTTTTTATGAAATTTGATTATGTATTTGGACTACACCCGCCTCTATTGTTTTATTCGTTCAACTCCATCCTAAGGTTGCCTGGTAGAGATCACTTTTAGTGATAAGGCCGCCCATTGTAACACTATGTTATTATAATTTAATGTGTAAACTTTTATATTTCTAAAGTGGTGTAACAATAAAGAGTTTTCTATCTATCTATCTATTTCCGCAAAGTAACGCCTGAATCTATTCATTACATTTTATTATTCATTAGTTCTAAGAATTTATTCTTGCTTAAGTGCCCTAAACGTTGATGCCATAATTTATCACTATTCTTGTTACTATTGCATATATGGGAAACAGATTGAGTCACGTTCACCGACGCCACAAAATCTATAGCAATCACATTGTTAATTGTCTTACCTAGCATGATGACTTTACCGTCCTTACAGATTTGGGTAACTTTTTGGTCGAAAATAACAGTAAATCCAGCTCGCTATATCTTTGAAACCGATAGCATGGAACCGATTGTATGGAACCTCCCGGCAAAATAACACGTCATCCGAAACTCCTGAAATGCCCATGTCACTGGTAATGGTAACCTGCAATGATCCCTTTTTTGTAGCTGAAAGAAATTCATTATATGTAGCAATAGAAATTAATGGTATACGCAAATCAGTATGATTTCTCATAAAGGTATTCTTTGTTTATGATGTGGTCCGATGCTCCAGAATCCAATAAAATTTTTATTTTGTTATAATTTTCCTCTTGTTGGTAGTCTCCGGTCATAAATGCAAAAAAAAAGCCAGAAATATCGTTTGAAGTAGATGGTGCATTCATTTCAACAGCCTGAACTGTTCGCGTCCGTTCCGTAGTTTTCTGCTTTGTTTTCTGATTCATTCTCTTGTAGTAATAGCAGTCATTCTTTTTATGTCCTTTCCGCCCAAAGTGATGACATTTTACAAAATGTACCATCTTTTTCGGCAGGTAATCCTTTTGATGGAAATTATTTGTTGTTGAGAATTATGCAATTTTCTTTTCTTCGACGTAAAAGTTTTATTTTCAACATGCAGTAACTTTGCACTTGTATCGTTAGATTCATTTTTCAACTTCACTTCATGGTCTAAAAGTCGTGTTTTAACAAATGCAAACGGCAAATTATCCTCGGACAAGGTTTCAATCGCAGTTATAACACCATAGTACGTTGTAGGTAAAGTGAGTATCAAATGGGCTACCTTATCTGTTTCCTCTAATTTCGCACCCGCTGCAAGCAATTCCGTAATGAGGTTATCAAAAACAGCAAAATGTTTTATGAGATAAACGTCACCTTGTAATTTCAGCGCCAACAACTTTTCACGTAATGCCAATTGTGTTGCAATACTTTTCCGCTCATAAAGAAAGAATCTAAATTATTGAAAATATCCCTCGCCGAAATATTTTCCTTCGCAAATCCAAGGTAGGAATCAGCTAGGTATTCAATAATAATACTTTTTGCAATACGGTTATTTTTCTCCCATTCTTTGCTTTTTAATACTGGGTCTTGGTCGATAAATTTTATAACGTCCATTTCAATTAACAATGCGCGAATACGAAACTTCCACACACTATAGTTTTCACCGTCGAATGGCTTAATATTTCGTTTTATTTTAGAATTTTCCATCGTTAATTTTAAGCTCACACTAGTTCACACTGGTTTTATTACTTTTATTTCTTTTTACATGTGGGTACTTAGAAATATTCTCGCATTGGAAAGTTACAACTAAACGCGTACTGTACTGGTACCATAACCTATTATAATATTAGGATTATAGACCGAAACAATAACGTCTTGTTTAAGGATTTCAAAATATAAACGTATATTATCTATTTAATGTCACTAGGAAGGTTATACGCCTGACTCCTACCACAGGTACAAACAGGAAGAACAAAACTGGAGATGGCGCTTCAAAACAGCTAGTCAATCAAAAGACATACGATTAATTTTTGCATGTAGTATAAAATAAATCAACAATCTTCTGCTTTGCTTTCTTGTTTAGCCTTGAGAATTTTACTTGAGTGTCCGAAGTTATATCACGCTATTTCAACACGTCTGCTAGAAATGGGTCAAGCATACCACTGTGTGCCGTCACCAACTAGCTATATAAGGACTCTGTCACACGTACACATAATTAAGAAAGTGTGGATGCATTTTTATCATAATTTGATTGTCAACGATGTGAATTGGTTACCTACTTAAATCTCATAGCTTTTGCCTTCTTATTAACAATAATCTACGTCGTGCCATGTTAATCTCAATAAGAATAGAAGTACAAAAGTGAAGTACAAAAAAAAACATGTTGAAATCAACCTTAACCTCCTATGATTTTGATATTGCGAATTGTGTATGTCTCATTAGTGTAAAAGCCCGAGGCATAAAGTAGGCGGTTTGTCACTACAAAATTATAACTCGGTCTGTAAGTTACAAGTTGAGTACCCACCTATAAAAACTAGATCATTTTGTGTAATTGATTACAGTTTGTTTTAGCACCTTCTACAATGGCCACCAAAGTAAGCATAGCAAAAGCTTTTTTAATATTGTTAAGTTTTCATAACGCCTGCTAGGTGAATTACGTTGCAAAATTACAAATTTACGAGAGATAAAAAATATAGTCATGTGCTGGAATCGAACCCACGTCCATCCACCCCTTTAGCCGGGGTATGCTCTAACCAATAGAGCTAACATGACACAATGACTCATTACTTTAATTCTTGCTCTCGTTCTTCAACCATCGTATCGGAATGGAGTGACACCTATAGTTCAACTTCCCTTGTACTACAAACAATACCAATTTTGCAATTGGTTTTGAACTTGTAAATGATGACGCAACATTATAATTTTAATATTGTTAAGTTTGCCTGCTAGGTGAATTACGTAACAAAATTACAAATTTACGAGAGAAAAATTATAGTCATGTGCGGGATTCGAACCCGCGTCCATCCACCCATTTAGCACTTAAGCTTTTATAACAAAAGCTCTCGGTTTTAAATCTCTCAATAATATTACACTCCTCAGTTCATAGATCATGTAAATTACCTCCTTTGATTACATTTTTCATGAAGGGTTGCCTTTTGTTTATATACCAAACTGGGTAGCGCTTGACCACTATATCAGCTGACTTAAGTGAGGATGCGATCGATGAGGGAGTCATGTCACACCTATTTAATATCCACATTTTAGGGCGGCTGTTTCTCAGACAGAAGATACTATACAGTCAATAGTATCTACCCCAAAACTTACTAATATGTCTAAAAATTATTTCCAGTTGTTCTTTATCCTGAGCGTGGCGAGTTTGGCGTGTGCCCTGCCGGTGGCGCAGTACCAGTTGGTGGAAGAGACAGCGCCGGCGCATTACGAGTTCGCGTACTCTGTGCAGGACGCACACAGCGGCGACGTGAAGCAGCAGCAGGAGGCGCGTGCAGGCGACGCCGTGCACGGCTCCTACTCGCTGGTGCAGCCCGACGGCGTGCAGCGCATCGTGCACTACACCGCCGACAAGGAGCACGGCTTCAACGCCGTCGTCAGCTACGAGGGACACCCCACCGAGGCCCCCGCTCACTACGCCTACGCCGCCGCTCCCGTCCATAAGATCGCCTATGCCGCTGCTCCCGTCCAAAAGATCGCCTACGCCGCCGCTCCCGTCCAAAAGATCGCCTACGCCGCCGCTCCCGTCCAAAAGATCGCCTACGCCGCCGCTCCCGTCCAAAAGATCGCCTATGCCACCGCTCCCGTTCAAAAGATCGCTTACGCTGCCCCTGTTGCCAAGCTCTCATACGCGGCCCAACCCCTCACGCACGTCACCTTCGCTTCACCCGCCATCTCCTACCAACATTAAGTTCACCTTTCCTTAGTCAATGTATTATTTATTCATAGAATGAAAACTTGTTAATAAATTATTGTATGATTATACTAAACGTTTTATCTCTGTTCCCATAATTTTTCTATCTGTAACAATAATTTAAAGCAAATATTGTTATTTTAATTTTGTAAGTCTTAAAGATGATCGCATCGTCACCGTCCCTTGTGACAAAAAAACGAATTAAAGCGCGAACGCGCGCCTCTAATATCAGTATCAGTACTTCAGTACTAATATTATAAATGCGAAAGTAACTCTGTCTGTCTGTCTGTCTGTCTGTCTGTCTGTTACGCTTTCACGTCAAAACTACTGGACCGATTTGAATGAAATTGGGTATGGAGATAGTTTGAGACCCGGGAAAAAACATAGGATAGTTTTTATCCGACTGCGCAAAAAGAGGTTCATGTTTTCGCGCGATAACCGACATACGCGCGTGCGGAGCCGCGCCCGGAAAGCTAGTACATAATATATCAGTAGCGAAGATGTAAACTTACACTTTTGGGCATTTAAAGTAAAAATCATAATAAGAAAGTCAGATGTCATGGCGTATCATGTCCACAATAAACAAAGCGAGGCAACACCCATACAAGCCTTGAAAGAGGGTAGCCCGACTCAGCGATTAGATTTTTTCCACTTCATGCTGAGGACTGCGTCAAATAAGAACTTGCGCAAAAGCATTCTGTGGCTGCGTGATATAAATTCGGCAATGAAGAGATTTTCAACCAGGAAGAATCTACAAGGGGAACAATTGAGTCCAAAATGGAGTCGACAAGGTTCGCGACACTGTTTGTCTTTAGGTTATTAATGTTTGGGTTCACAGCTGATCGGGCTGTACTTCCTCCGCCAGGAAGCTGAGTTGGGTGAGGCCAAATAACATGCGTACTCTCTTTCTTTCAATAGACGAACTACACACAGCTGCAATGCTGTACACTCTTCTATCGCATGGGATAGTTCGTTGGGACCTCCCAGTCACACATATTCATTCGCAGCAATACTTCACTTTTTAAAATTCGACAATCAGAATTCAGGACTGATTTTTAGCAGACAACTCTATACGTATATTACGTGTTCGTAATGAAATAATCTTTATTTCAATTTAACTTTAATTCATTAACGAGATCGGTGCAAGTTACTTGTATCGATTTACCTTTTTATACCTGCATACCCAAGAGTTGTGACGGGAAAAATATACTCAACCTAACGTTTACGTATTCTATGTGCTTCATACTTTCGATTGGTATGGAATTTGTCTATCAACGAAACCATTAATATGTTTACATTTTTTTTTATTATGCAATATATTTATTGACATATTTAATCTTCGTAGACATTTGAGAATTATTTTTTTATTTCCTAATATTTTATTTGTACCTCGCATAGTTTCCGAGATATCGCGAAATAAGTGTTTCATCCCTTTTTCCAAGATGACGGCGACCCCACAAACTTGAGGTTAAGCTTCTACTGACCCCCCACATATGTTCCAAAAATAAAATTGCGTCCTCTAAAAATTTCAAAGCTCATGTAACATTTCAATGGACTATATGTAACCAAGCGGAAACGGTGCACATCCCTGGGGCGCAGGATTCGGGCCAGCCCTAATAGTTCCTTCAAGGTATTCGGTGAAACGTTTGGTTGCCAGTACATGAACCAGTGCTCTAGGGTTCACTTATTGTTGACTATAAATAGAACAATTGACTTTGAGCTATATTGACATTGAATTAATGATGATAAGTATTTTATTTCATATTTTTATAAGTACATAATTTATAATTTATATTGACAATTAATTAAAGTGCATATATTCAATTTAATTTAATCTACTCGGAAGTTTTTACTTATAATTTGACATTAATGAAACTACTGTTCCTTTAGTTTAGAATACTAAGCTATAATAAAAATCAATTTTAGTATCAATGCAATGTCTAGTTTTTTTTATAGCTGATAGGCTAGTATTGACCACTATTTTCTCATCTGATGGTAAGTGATGATGTAGTCGAAGATGTTGTTCAGGCTAGCCAAGAATTACTGGCGCTCTAGTTCTAGTTTATTTATTAAAAATATTATGTGCCTTCCATATGTAAGTCTTGAATAAATTTAATATTGTATGATCTGAGTTGGTCGAAATAAAGAATTATTATTATTATATAAAAATACTTTTCATTCATTAACCAGCTTGTGTGTTCCGGCAGCTGTCCTTGAGAGCCAGTAATTCTAGGATATCCTGAACAACATCTTCGACCACATTATCACTTACCATCAGGTGAGATGTAAAAGGCTAGCCTATTAGGCGTAAAAAAAAACTTGGTGATGTTCGTCTTATAGCGGGATCTTAGACCACTTGTTTTTTGTCTGTTACAAATAAAATTGCAATTTTTTATCAACTTTTGGCCGGATAAAATATATAAATAATATAATTGCAACATTGTCGATTGTGTACAGTATTTTAGGCGACAGCCAAAATATATGTTATCAAATTAGACTAATTAAAAAACTATCAAAGTTTAAAAATACTAATCCTATATATAACAAACAAATACTAAAAATGACATTTTAAAATTAAGTTTTCAGCTGTGGAGGACAACAAATAATATGACCGATTTCCGAAAAAATAGCTGTTTATTAATTCAACTGTACTTATGCTTTTACAGTGTTATTAATAAAAATCGCCTAATCCGAATGTAATCTAAGCTTAGACTTGGATTTGTTAAACCGATATTAACGTCGGAATAACTTCATAATTACGTTGTTATTAATAAATAAGGATTTGCCTCGGACTAACAAAACATTCTTTAAATCGGGATTAAGACGTGCGATATGGCAATTCTCCTATTTTAAAAGTAAAAAGAATGAGTCAGTGAATGAACTCAATGCGTCATATCGACATTTATGACAGTACCAGCAGAGAGTTGTAATACTAGAGTAGTTATATCCGAACACCACTGCTCTAAAAGCTTACTAGAATTTACCAATCTACATACCTACGCACACGTATGTATATGCAGTTTGTAATGACAAGGAAAGAACGTTCAAATATTATGCGCCATATCTGTTGTAAGAAAGAGATAAATAAGTAATTCGTGTAACTACCGAACCGCCACGAGATGTTCTGATCACCATTACACTGCGATCTCATTTACTCTCTCACACCAAACGATACACATATCTCGCTCATCCATTTCATATTATAGTTCCTAAGATAAAACAAAATTACGATATTTTCTATTTCATCAATAAAAGCAATAATTACGGGTGAAAACAAACCGTTTTCTTATCTCTCACAGTGCTTGTATAATTGGTGCAGAGTCTAAAGGCACAAGGTAGACATATTGTCCACATATTATTCCTAAAAAACACGATTAGTGGCGATGTATTCACCAGACGCTCGGAAGTGCAAGACTGATAGTGACTCTGGTAATTACCCTGAATTCGTCAAGTAAATATGGAGGGCACACAACTCATCTACAGGTAAAAACATCTTAGAGTACCAGACTATATTCTTGTTGGAAATTTGTCAAATATATCAATGTCCATAACTACATAATAATATCATAAATATTTTAAATAAAATGGCTAATAAACGAATGCGTTCAAGCAATTGGGATGAAGAAGAAAAGGTAAGATGTATATTACGTACATACAGTTTTACATATACCCGTTTTAGTCGTGTGAATGTAGAGCTTCTAAGTTGTGCTGCAATAGCGCGGCAGCAGGGTGACATGCAGACGCTACAAGCTAGTGGTGGCGAATTTGTCAGCGCTAGACTAGTTTTGCGAGCTAACCTACGCAATAAGCATGTGTGATACCGAAAAATGCATAACTAGTTGAAATTCAATATCTGCCTGCATTGTGGTATTGTCACCTAATGTGAAACGCGCGCTTGCAGGCCTACCGTCTGCCGGCGGAGACACTAGCGCTAGCTAGCCGCGCTACTACTATAATGTGAAGGGTTCCGTTTTCAGAAACTACACACTCGGTTCCCGCTGAAAAAAAGGATATCTGATCCTCTTCATCATGAGGATCGGATATCCTCGAAACCAAGATTGCATGAGGTGACTAAATTAAATTACAAATTAAATTGATATTCTCTTTCAATGCTTGTTTGGGTTACTAACTTAGTAGGGTGAAGGTGGAAATGAGACTAAATTATATATAAAAAATATTTTATGTTCTATTAATTTAAAAATGTTCATCAATACACGCTGCGCTGCTCTGGATGCATTCCCTTTTTTTTATGCTTGATAGGTTAGCCTTTGACCACTATCTCACCTGATGGTAAGTGATGATGTGGTCGAAGATGTTGTTCAGGCTAACCTAGAATCTCATAAAGTTACTTGTTGAGTGAATTTCTGAAGAAATAAATGTTCCGTCATCTACTATTACTTCATCTTCAAGTAAGTCTTGCTTATTCATTGCAATATTATGCAGTATTGCCAATGCAGCAATGTACAACTTGGTATTTTCTAACTTTGTTGTAAATCCACGCAATAAGCAACGAAACCATTGTTTCCATTGTTCCACACCAAAGCATCGTTCAGCTGAGTTAGGAGTCCTTATGTGTGCGCAGTTATAAGATTCTTCTTTTTGTGTGCATGAATTCAAGAGAGGAGTGAACAAGTATGAAGTACAAGCATAACCTGAATCTCCTAATAGCCTGCATTTAAACTCTCCCTGCTCAAATCTCTATTTCAAGTTTTTTTCTTCCGGTGGATTGTAACGCGTTTTATAAAATTTTACTCTTCTTACTATTCGAGCGTTATTTTCAGCCTCCTCAGCCTCCTCTATCAACATGATATCATCAATACATATAATTCATTCATCCATACATCCATAAATTTCATTCCATTTTTCACTTTGTAAAATATAATCCGCGAAATAATTCCATAAAATATCACAAAACAGCGCGTAAACAAACAAAATGTCTGCCGGCTGGCACAAATCACAGAGAAAACCACAGAAAAGAGGAAGTATTTTATATCTCTATATAACTATGGTACAAATGTCAAGTTAAGACATCGCTAAACTAGGTACCTCGCAGATTTAATTTTAAGTCCTGATTTAGAATTGGATTAGCTTAAAACATCTTTAATCTGCGTTTATTAATAATGAAATCGGTTACTACTGTCCTAATCGTCGGACTATATTTAAACCTGCTGTAATCTACGTTTATTAATAAGGGTATTAATGTCTACGTTTGTTACGCGGTTACTCCGCGAATTATCAATTGTTTTTGATGATTATCTTTAGTTGTATATATCCAAATTTGTTCAATTTAAATTTTATCAACATGCATTCACTAGTTCTAAAGTTATGAAAAAAGTATTGGCGAACCTAAATGATTGAATAGTAATTGCAACTTAATCGATGGTGAGTGTCTTGGACGAGTTAAAATGATCTTGTAGGCATTATGCATCATTAAAAAGAGTGAAAAAAAATTATATATATTATGACAATGTGAGGTCAGTATTTGGAATCAATATGGTACCGATTCCAACAAGTTATTTCATGATTTTCAGTGTATGTAGTCGGTGTTCTTTATGTTTATTTCTTTTATCACACAGTTGTTGCGATGTGTAACCCGAAAATACTTCAGGTTTTAAAAGTCTTCTGATTTTTTCACATGAAAAGCCAATGGCTGCAAAGCACCTATAAATTAGCTACAATATTTATTTTTTACTACTAACTGGTATTAGGCTACAGAAGCATTTGTACTGCCTACAGGCCTGCAATTGTATTGAGGTTACCTAAATGGTCTGGTTGTAGTATTTATATTATTTTAAATATTGTTGATAGCGTTTTACAAAAAAAGGAATACCGATATAATAGAAATAGGATCAACTTTTAGTGTTTTAAACCATAATTTATTAACAAGTTTTCATTCCTATGAATAAATAATACATTGACTAAGGAAAGGTGAACTTAGTGGTGGTAGGAGATCGCGGGTGAAGCGAAGGTGACGTGCGTGAGGGGTTGGGCCGCGTATGAGAGCTTGGCAACAGGAGCAGCGTAGGCGATCTTTTGGACGGGAGCAGCAGCGTAGGCGATCTTTTGGACGGGAGCGGCGGCGTAGGCGATCTTTTGGACGGGAGCAGCGGCATAGGCGATCTTTTGAACGGGAGCGGTGGCATAGGCGATCTTTTGGACGGGAGCGGCGGCGTAGGCGTAGTGAGCGGGGGCCTCGGTGGGGTGTCCCTCGTAGCTGACGACGGCGTTGAAGCCGTGCTCCTTGTCGGCGGTGTAGTGCACGATGCGCTGCACGCCGTCGGGCTGCACCAGCGAGTAGGAGCCGTGCACGGCGTCGCCTGCACGCGCCTCCTGCTGCTGCTTCACGTCGCCGCTGTGTGCGTCCTGCACAGAGTACGCGAACTCGTAATGCGCCGGCGCTGTCTCTTCCACCAACTGGTACTGCGCCACCGGCAGGGCACACGCCAAGCTCACCACGCTCAGGATAAAGAACAACTGGAAATAATTTCAAACAATAAAGGAAATGCTACATGGAACACATACGATTGCTATAAATTGAATATTTGGTATCTTTTAAATTTTAATTTGTTTTGTTTCGACCCAAAAGCTAAGAACTGAAAGTCATTGATTAAATTATTTTTGTGATGACTTGAGTGTCGAAACAGAACATTTGTCGGTAAGCTTACCTTAGCGGCCATTGTTGATATTTTGCTACCTGAAACTCAAGTGTGCTATTTGCAATGCTTGCACTAGTTTTTATACTTACAAGTTATTGTCACCTGCTGTTGTCGTGTAGGTAACACATGAGCCCCAGGCGTTGCTAATTAAAGTCGACGTGATTGAGAGGTGAAGGTCGGTAACCTCCACATACTCGAACCTCGCTCTGTAGGCCCTACCCAGTGTTTGGCGAAAGTTAAAATGGTGAGCAACAATTTGATAACATGCATTTCTTACTTTTTACGTGCGTCTTACGTGCTACTGGCATATAAAAGGAGTCGATATGCGCTTATGATGTAAAAAATTTAGTTATTTTCACGTCATTGAATTTAATTTTCAATTGACAGATATCTTTATTAAAACATTTTTCATAGTTTTGAATGACTAATATATTTACTCTTAATTTACCTAACTAAACAAAAGTCTGCTCAAGTACCTAATACGGCATATAAACTTCCAGGATAAAACGGAAAGACTTACTCCCGAAACCCCCTATGAATTTCCTCCTTTAAGGAGATTTTGGGACTTTTAGGAACAAATTCTCCTCTAGAGCATTGCGATTGCTCATTAAAGGTGATTTTGCCATCATTATAGTTATAGGCCAAAATTTAGCCTGTGTAGTCATTCTTGACCGATCCGTAACATGGGTGACCGCTAGTGGCATTTCTACTGAGCGCCTTTAAGCCACGTCGGCCCGATTATTGTTTTAACAACATGGGTTAATGTGACACGAGGATGGCAGTTGTTATAGTATGATGGTAAGACATTTTACGAATACCCGCTCGGCAAGTTACTACCCTCAAGTAGAAAAACTTTCGTCAAGTGCGAAACAGTGTGTTCCAGCAGCTATCCTTGAGAGCCAGTAATTCTAAAAAGGTTAGTATAAACAACATTTTCTACCACATTGTCACTCACCACCAAGAGATATATGGTCAAAGGCTGGCTAGCCTTCTCTTTATCAGCTAAAGATAATAAAAACATCTGTACCGACTTTCACACCGAAAAATATTACATTACTTGTTAGCCGGTAGGTACCTTTTGAGATCAAACAATATGAGCTGACATCGTGGCTCGTTAACCGCAATCTTTTTTAATGTAATTGTGAGGGAACAAGCACGAAGTCCAGCGGACTAACCTCTGCCTATAGCAAGTGCATTTCGACAGAACGAGTTACACTGCGCCCGTCACATTGAGACGTCCAGTTGTTAAATCGCATGTGCCTGTAATTATTCTGGCTCTCATCTACTGCTGCCGGAACAAACCGTTAGGTACTTGGCGACAGATTTTCTATTTGAGAGTGGTAGCTAGCTAGGGCGAGCATTCGCAAAATGCCCTTCCACCATGCGGTGAAGCTCATACCGATTACCGATCGGCCATTATTGCTTCAAAGTTATTGCACAAATGCACATCTTAGTAGTCGGTTCTATTTTTATTTTTTGTTTTTACTCTTTTCAGTGGCATGCTACGCACAGGATCGATTGTATCACTCGCTCACTTTGATCTCCTCCTCAAACCTCAAAGCTCATCCACGATATATTTTTTCTCCCTTTTCAGTATTAGCTCTTTATTGCACCAAAATCTAAGACGTCATAATTCCAAGGCACTTTTGTTGGTAGTGCGATAGGTACATTGTCTAACCAAGTCAAATTTCATAGCGTGACACGATTGTCCGTTGAGATTAGCTTGCAAGTCTCTTGATAAGTGACCTGCCTTGACAGACGGTGGCTTGCGTAATTCTTCTCTTGGTTTATTTACCTGTCACGCTATGCATGTTTTTTTTTAATGGGTAATACTTATTTGCATTTGTCGTCTAAGGTACCCTACTTACTGCTTACAACAATAAAAATGATTTAGGGCCCGTTTCAGAATGTCCTAATAAGGTATCGGGAACACATACAATAATTGAATAATAAAAATGACAGTTAACATGCAGCGTGTTTCAAGCTTTAACCGATGGATAGGCTAAATCGATGACTGTGAAACGCAAAGATAGTGTTTTACGAGTATTTATTAAATATGTTCTGGGTAGTAAAACCGGAACTTACTCGAACATTCTGAAACAGGCTCTTAGTATGATTTAATTATTTATTGGTTAAACGAGTAAGTAATCATATGATTATGTGAGTATTATAATTTTTATTTATTCATAGTTTGACTTTTTTTTAAACAAACGGAACCGTCAAAAACAGTCACGTTGGGGATCGAATACGTCGACCCGGGTTTCGAGCATTCAGATGCTCATCATCAGGGCGAGTGTGCAACTGCGTCTGCGAGCTCTCGGTTTTACCGGTTATTGTATGAAACTTACGAGAATTTCATATAAAAAATTGATAACAGTTCCCTTTCGTCACAGCACAAGTGACGACACTGAGACAAAAAGTTCTAGGTAAGTACTTAGTACCTGTAATTTCACTGGCTCCCTAACCCTCCAGACCAGAACACATGGATATGACCTAACATTATTGCTTGGCCATAGAAAAAGGTATGGTGACAGTAGTTACTTCCACAGACGAACTACTGTACAACAAATCCTCATCATCAACAGCCATAATGTCCACCGTTGAACAAAACCTCCCCCATTAGGAGGGTGTTCCTATAATCCCCACGCTAGGCAGTCTTGGGGCCTCATAGAGTTCTACTGACATAATAATAATGTGTGGCGTTTATTTACCGTATTTTCATTTTATTGTATTATTTTACTTTGTAAGATTAATTGATTATTTAGAATATTTACCTACCATTTTAGTTTTCATTTACAGTGTGTTATTTTATATGTTTCTGAACGTAACATTTAAGTTAGCTATAATGGCATTTAATTTAAGGCAACTTGCAACACACACATACCAGCCAGTGACGAGTTCAACCGAACGGACACATAAACAACTGCGCTGCGTATTTTTACATGTAATCTTTCTATTTTACACAAACAGTGCTATGTTTCTATTTTAACCGTTTTAATGTACATTATTATAAATTTGGTGTTAGGTACACTAATTAATTGTATTATATTTTGTGTAACGATAAAAAAATAAAAAAATTACAACACACACATACCAGCCAGTCACGAGTTCGGTCGGTTACACGTAAACGACTGCGCTGCGTATTTTTACATGTAATCTTTGTATTTTACACAAACAGTCTTATGTTTCTATTTTAACCGTTTTAATCTACATTTTTATAACTTTGGTGTCGAACTCATTCATTCTAATATATTTCGTGTAACCTTGGTGTCAACTTATCCAATCGTGAATTAAATACTGTGTAACGATCTTCGGCATTTCATTCATCGAACTATCATCCATCACACGTTAATAGCAACACGGTAAAACATAAACACAAAGGGTGATACGGGCTGTACCACCATCCGCCCACACATCACCCCAAAAATGATAAACTTCTGATTGGAACTCGGGTGTAGGTAACGAAAAAGGCATGATGGCAGACTTTCAGCCATAGACTTCTGATTGTGGGCTTATCGAAACAAATAACTCTTCTTTAGGCCATAAGCGATCTGTATATACATTATAATACGAAATGCAAACATTCGAAGTTTCCACTGTCCTTCAATTAAAATGGACGAGATCGGCAAGAGACTGCATACGTCGCTTGAACAAAAGCATTTTTACGACGAATTCATTACATAATCAGTACGAGAGTGATAAATTCTCCAAACCATTAAAAATATATTACTCAGAAACAAGTTCAGCAGTCGTCGGCCATTTTTTAAAGAGCTTGAACTTCCGGCGTGGAGCTTTAATTTTGTATCACGAAGATAGAAGTTGTAGATCTGTTCTAAGTGGTTTGTTGTAAGGAAATTAAAAGTAGTGTGGTGACCATTTTGACCGAGGCCTTGACCGATATCGGCTGGGCGCGGCCCTACGTATACACTTAGTACTTATGTATGTGTAACATGCTTTAATGATTGATGTTTGTGTTTGTAATAATATAATACGTACAATTAACTGTACCTTCTGTTCTGGCTTAAGAATGAGACTTGTTTTAGTCGTCCTTGGATGTCGTAACAGCCGACTAAAGGAAAATGCTGAATGAGCACCATGCCATCAGTTATTTCTGATATAGGCTAGCTCTTGACCACTATCTCACCTGCTCGTAAGTGATGATGCGATCGAAGATGTACTTTATTCAAGCTGCTCTGGAATGGCTATCAAGGTCAGCTGTTGGAATACCGTTAGATGCTTGGCGACAATTATTCTTTTTAAGGGTGATAACTAACCACTAGCCAGGTGCTAGCATTCACAAAATGCCCTGCCACGGCCACCGTTATACAATTACTAGGTACACTCCTAAGAACGGTTACGGGCAGGTCATAAATCCAAAACCTCGTACCTACAATAAGTTCTTGTATGTTATACTCGTAATAATATGAGAGAAAATATAATATAGGTACTAGAGACCAGGCAGGTGTGTATGGTAGTAGGCTTATAATTGCATTTACCTGGCGAAGCGAGGTGTCTATGACAAGTTGGGGACTTGAATTTGTATGTTTAATAATTACAAAATATTTTAAACATATTATAAGAAAACATTATATTAATATTTAAGAAAAAAACGCTTATAAATTATAAAATATTGAAGTGACAATTCCGCCAAATTTTCCTGTCAAGCCGACGGACGTGACGTAATTAACGCCACGTAGCCAAACCCGAAGAATTTTCGAAGCGTTTACATTTTGGACCATATTTGTTGCGGGTATATCTGAAACACTAAGTATATTAGATTGTGTACTATATTCCCTATTTTAGCAACAAACACTGAATACGCTAATTTGGTTATTTATCCACATTTTTAACTGTCCAAAAACACAAACTGTTGTTTTTCTTTCACTTTTTGTTGCCTCATGGAACCCTCAAACGCCGAGGATGGCTCACAATAAACAAGTAGGTTGCTCTACGTATATATTGCCTAGCAGTAATATAGGTTACGTACGTTATAATATTAAGTAAATTAAATTGTGACACCTTTTGAAGTGTTCTAGTTTATCGAATCTAATATCGTATCGGATCAAGTGTGATTCGGACTATGCATTTAAAATATATGTCTATGCTATTGTACTTGTTCTAATAAACCCCAAAAATCAGAATTTGTTATTTGCGCTTTTCGTGCGTAATTGATTATCTATGCTCCGGGAAAAGTTGAAATTTAAGTAACTCGTGATCTACGTGTACAAGACCGACAGACACGCCAGATGTTCCATGTCTTGAAGCAGTGATGGCTCTGTGGCATTGGCTATGGACTGCCGCGCAGTAGGTCCATGGTTCGAATCCCACCGCGGGTTTTAGCTTCACCGCATGGTGGAAGGGCATTTTGTGAATGCCCGCCTGGCTAGCGACCACCCTCAGGTAGAATATCTGTCACTAAGCACCTAATGGCGTGTTCCGGCAGCAGTCCTCGAGAGTCAGTGAAATTACAGACACTTGAGACGTCTACAACTATGTTTTAAGGTGAGGGGCGCCGTGCAATTCGTGACTTGTTATGAAATGCATCTGTTATAGGCAGAGGTTAGTCCGCTTACCATCAGGTGGTCCTCGAGTTTGTTCCATCGAAATAACTTAAAAAACTCTGCTCCAATTTGTCACAGGAGGAATAAAACCAGAAAATATATCTATTAATAAAATTATATTAATATATTTTAGAGTGGGACATGTGATTTAATTTACCAACTTTAGAGGTCTTCGAGTCATTTACGATTGAACTAAATATATCCCAACTAGCTTTCCGGGCGCGGCTCCGCCCGCGCGTATGCCGATTATCGCGCAAAACCATTAACCTCTTTTTGCGCAGTTGGATAAAAACTATCCTATGTTTTTTCCCGGGTCTCAAACTATTTCCATACCAAATTTCATTCACATCGGTTCAGTAGTTTTGGCGTGAAAGCGTAATAGACAGACAGACAGAGTTACTTTCGCATTTATAATATTAGTACTGATAATTTCTTGTTATTTCCCACGGCTGACTAATTATTATTTTATGGCAGAAATATAAGTTATTTTTATTCATACTGCCCACGTGCGTAGGTAGTAACTGTTAATAATTTTGGGGAAACAGGTTTATTTCTATATTGCCAAGTTTAAATGTAAATAAGTATCTAAGTGATTGAGCATTGCCATTGCTCCCAATTTTTATTTGAAATTGCCTAACTATGATTTACATAATCTATGTGTGATTTGAGCGAGCTTATTGGGCAAGTAATAGCTTTATGATTTTTCATTGATCAAGGAATTAGATATCAGACCTAAGCGGGTTGGTAGTATCAACTATAAAGACTTTGTTACAGTAAACTATGTGATTTAAACAAAGATTGGCAAGGTGTTTCACATCCTTACATGAATAGCCGGAAGACCGCCACCGTATCTATACAGTAACGCTCTGCAGTGAATTATACATAATGATGTAGGTACTTAAGAATTAGGAAAAGGTTATATTTTTCGTTCAAATTGCATTTTTAAAACACTTAACTTAGATCACCTCTAAAGCGCATTAATTTTGACAAATCAAAAAGAAATGTTAGTTGTCAGACTCCAAAAAACGAATGATCAGACAGAGATCTGATATGCTTGAAACCCAGGTGGACATGTTCCCCAACGTTTTGAACGTTAACTTTATATATTAATATGTGTAAAACACACTAAAATTTCGTTTTAAAAAGTTAATTATATATTTCGCAACGTCTCTTTGAAGGGGTGATTCAGCTCAATAAGGAACTTGTAACGAAAAATAAAAGAATATTTTAATTAAATAAATTTATCTCAATGCGCCACGTCACGGCTACGACTTTTTGAATGCGATTGTGTTATTTAAAAAAATTAAACAAGGATTTGTTATGGATAGAATTGGTAACTTTTTTTCGTAGACACATCGTTGAGGAGTTCCAAAAAATAGTAATAAGCACTTGAGTTTTTTTATTTGATCAAGCAAGAAAAGAATTCAATGTTATTTAGGTTCATTGAAAAATTCATGCTTGATTATATGATCTTGATATTATGATTGTTAATGTTTTGGTTGCTGCACTTACGTACCACTACTATTATGAAAAAAAATTCAGTACGGATTTTTACATCTACACTAGTATTATAGGGAGGAAAGATTTGTATTTTTGTCTTTTTGTGTTATCAAATTAACTTTAAAACTACTGAACCGATTTGAAAAATGATTTCACCATTATAATCCTATATACATAATCCCTGATGAACATAGGAAATAGAATAATGTCAATATTTTTTTCTTCCTTATATTTTTTGTGAAATATCCGCTCGAAGCTGGCGCCTGCTGCTCGTAAGATATATTTTTTCTGAATCCAAATTATTAGTACTGTGAAGAGAAATTCAGAAATACACCTTCAGAGTCACCTAAAATCACCCCCTTAAGAGTATTCCTATTCTAGGCCCACAGGTATATATATCATTACTTACCAACAAGTGAGCGCACATAGCCTTTCAGATAAAAGAAACAAATGTGAGTGGCGTAATTGGCATGCCAATTGCATAACTAGTGTCATTAGACAATATCTGCCTATTATATCGAGGTTAGTTTCTCGATGGATGTCGGTGATGAAGGATTTATTGGTATTTTATTGGCACTGTCTGCCACTTGTTTATTGCGGGCGGACTGATAGACATACTTACATACATATCAAAATGTGGATCAATGCGAAATTTTGACTTAAGGCGCTGACAAGTTCTTAATAGCTTTACTTCAGCAATTAATTTAATTTAGTTTGTAGATGTATGAAAATTTGATGTTAAGTTTGATCATATTTTCTAGGGCCAAGTTAATACTGAAACATGTTTCCTTAAAAGTGTCTTGGAATAAAATTGCAAAATTGACTCAAAATTAAGCTTATACGTTAATATCTTATTTATTCATGTTTATGAGTTAACTCTTAACCGGCCCCGTGGGGTGCCGGGCTAGAATGTCACCCACCATGGCTACCTTTGTGTGTCGTAAAAGGCGACTAAAAGTGAAATACCAGAAGGTGGGCAGCGGCACCTTCTGAGGAACTGATATCTTAAACTGCGCTCCTAAGACGCTTGCTACTACTTCTTTTATAAAACAGCTTTGCTGTGCGATTTAACCCGGGTAGTCAACGATGGACTGTGATTATAACAAAAAGTATTATATTTGTTAATCTATGCCTCTTTATCTATATTCAAAATTTCATCGAAATCAGTACAGCCGTTTCAGCCTGAAGGAATAACAAACATAGGTACTCACTCACATCCTCTCTCACAAACTATAGCATTTATGATATTAATGTGATTAATAACACTCTCCTGTGACCTTTTATTCGTCCCTATCGTAAAAATGTTGGCACAGTACCCTTTTTACGTCATATTATAAACCTTACCCTTAATTTCGTGTCCTCAACTTCACTCAACATCACTATGGCGAAGCAACGGGCGCTCATCTTAAATGATATTATAAGACATGACTCATTCCAAATATTGACCTGAATTGCATCCTTGCGAAATTAAATCACACTTCAAAAGTTCAACCTGTAAAGTGTGAAAAGCTATTAACAAAATGTTATGAGTAAAAATAATTAATTTTACTATAGACGAGTCAGTTTTTAGTTTTTTGACGGATTTCAAAAAAGGTTGACTCGCCATTCGTCTCTTTTTTTGTGTGTTGTTATTTATATTCGATAGCTGGTGCCCGTCTTGTAGTCCCATTTAAATTTGTATGAGATCTGACGAGTTGTGTTTGAGTTATCCCTTATAATGCGTATTTGATGATGATTTGATGATGTTCTCATTTTCACTTGTCGATGACTAATTAACATTAAAACTGTATGTATACGATGGTTTTGTTTATTTACTTTTTAGTTAATTTTTTGAATATTTTCTGATTGAAGTCGGTATTTTTTGATAAAATTTAGTGTTAAACTATTTTTAGCAAAAAAAATGAGGAGGAGGTGTTTGGAAGGCATAAAAACAGAGTGTTGTGTATGTATGTGAACGGACGTAGAGCAGAGAAAAGCCGAAAAAGGTAGATATGGATTTGGAATGCATGAAGGAATGTGAAGCGATTGTAACTTAGCCGTTCTTAAAGTATCGTAACGTCCGCTGCAGTCATGAGTTGGATGGGTGACCGCTAGTGACATTACTACTGAGCGTGCACTTGCTATTAAGGGCACGTTAAACCGTCGCGTCGGTCCTAGTTGTTGTCTTTGGATGGCAGTCGTAATGGCATGGTGGTAGGTTATATTGGAAATGCCTGCCTGGCTAGCTACCACCCTCAAGTAGAAAATCTGTCGCCAAGCATCTAGCAGTGTGTTTCAGCAGCAGTCCTAAGGAGGCAGTTATTCTGTTTTAAATAGCATGAACCACATCTCCAACCATGTCATCATACCATCAGGTATGTGTGATCAAAGGTTAAACTATCAGTTATACAAAAAAAAATGTGTTTTTATATCGTGTGGAAACGGAGATGCCTCAGAAAATAAGGTATTAACCTACTTGACTACATGTTGGGACAGTGCAACTTAGTGCGGTATAAGTGCAGGAAGAAGAAAAAAAGATAATCCTTATAGGGTAGGCAGAAAAATCAAGGTAATGTGCTCTTCGTTCCCGAAATACCAGATTTTCATCATAACCGATTCTCAAATAAATTCTTGATCGCAGCATTTGTAAAAGCTTATCAACGGGTCGAACAAACCTTTATCTAAAGCTGTACAAAAATACAAATACAGTTGCCCGGTTTTCCATTTTCAATAACTGAGTGACAGCCCTATGAAAAAGGTCAGATTTTTTGATTTTGGAAGCTTTGCTTCTGTAAGGTTATATTTTATTCATGTGCTAATTACATACTTGCAAAACGCAATGATTTCCCTGGATAGTCTTGGAAGTGACAGAAGTCAAAGTGACAGGTTAAATCGATTTTATAGTTTTAATTTTAAATTACTAAGTTTCAAACAGTATTTTAGAAATATAGTATTTTGGGAACGAAGGTGTATTTCAGGTAATGTTTTCGTACTATAAAATACTAAAATTCCCTAAAACTTACTTAAATTCATAAAAACTGATCCAGAAATTGTGACCGAAATTATTATAGATAATTTACTGCACCCTGCGGTTTCACCCGCGTAGACAATGATGAAAAGTGATGCTGCTTTTGATGAAAGGATCCTGTTAATCCAGGACCTAAAGTAGTCTATATTCCAAGTTTAATTCAAATTTATACAGCTGTTCATTAATAGAAGAGAGCCGTTAATTCTAGGTTAGCCTGTACAACATCTTTGACCACAGGCTAACCTATCAGGCATATAAAAAAAAAGTGTGATGTAAGAACCATCCTTATTATTACTATAATATAATGTCTCGAATTGTATTTATAGAGCAACTCGTATTTTGATTAATAAGCTTCAATTTTATTATTAATTGTTTCCACTTAGAACCTAATTAAATTGCGAAACATTACTAAGCGTATATAGACCTGAAGATATATATCGCATATAGAGATGTCTATGAAGTGATTATAAATGTAATAAAAAATGGTAATGGTACAAAAAATATAAATTACATTTTAGGCATTACAATCTAGCCAACAATACGGACTAATAAGTAATTTTTGTTAGGCTTAATAGATTAAGGTTATGAAAATGTCCATTAACACCTATCTTATTGTTTTTATTAAGGGGAAGACACTATGTGTTCTTTATATATGTAGAAATCACTTACCTATATTTATAATAAGTTAAATAATTTTTTTTTTTCATGTGAACTGAATTCACTTGTTTCTGTGTCAGTTACTGTTTAATTACTCTCTATGAAGATTTTTACGCGAAAACTTCGCAGGGTGGAAATTGAGACGAAAAGCCTGCCGCGCCACTGAGATTAAAACAAATCACATCGGACAAAACTTGCTGGTAAATTTAACAAGGTAACGTATTATCAGTGGCCCAATAAACCATAATTTAATGTTTACCTATCAACGGAAGCTCAAGTACCCACGTTACGATCTTGAGTAAGTTACTTAGAAGGTTCTGATCCAGTTTTGCTTTCGCCTGAGGGTGTGCGTCTACACATAGGCGCATGACATGTTGCGTCTGCGCACCTAGACGGCGGCGGTATAAAAGCTCTCGGTGACCCAGTAGAGGCACATTAAGTCACAATAAACCAATCAACATGGTAGCTAAAGTGAGTTTGCCAAATAATAACACATATATTATTGAGTCACGCTTTTGTAACGTTAATCAGACAAGTTTGGTATTCAAATAAGTTATATTAGTAGAATTACCTAGTTACGTAAGTCATTAATGTAAAACTAATTTTCAGTTCGTCGTACTGTCCTGCCTGGTTGCGGCTGCAGCTGCAGTTGCTGTCCCAGTTCAGCATTCCTACCAGCAGACCTACCACCAGGCCCCCGCGCCCCTGGCTTACGCCGCTCCCATCGCAAAGGTGGCTTACGCTCCAGCTCCCGTTCAATACGCCCCAGCTCCCGTCCACTACGCCTCTGCCCCCATCACCAAGTACGTTCACGCCGAACCCGAAGCCCCCGCTCACTACAACTTCGAATACTCCGTCCACGATACTCACACTGGTGACATCAAGCAGCAGAAGGAGGCGCGTGAGGGCGACGCTGTCCATGGCTCATACTCTCTGATCCAACCTGACGGCGTCCACCGCATCGTCGACTACACCTCCGACAAAGTCAACGGTTTCAACGCCGTAGTCCGCTACGAAGGCCACGCTACCGAAGCCCCCATCGCCAAGCTCGCGTATGCCGCTCCCGTAGCTAAGGTCGCCTACGCCCCCGCACCCGTACACTACGCTCCGGCTCCCGTCGCCAAAATAGCCTACGCTCCCGCTCCCGTCGCCAAAATCGCGTACGCTGCCCCAGCTCCCGTCCACTACGCCCCGGCTCCCGTCCACTACGCTTCGGCTCCCGTGGCTAAGATCGCCTACGCACCAGCTCCCGTCCAATACGCTGCCGCCCCAGTCGCCAAGGTAGCCTACGCCGCTCCTCTTGGCCATGTCAGCTTCGCCTCACCCGCTGTCTCCTACCACCACTAATGTTGTAACGTTGTTATATTAACCTATTTATTTTGTTAAATATACAGTCAATTAAACGCTCTCTTTTATTTTTCTCCGGAGGGGAAAGAATTGCACAAGGAGGCGTCAAAACGGCGTATCCGATATCAAAACGCTTCAAACGAAGTTAGGAGGAAGCGTGCGGGTAGTGTCGGGGAATCAATTGAATTATGTAGCATTATGAGGCGAGTGGGTCCGGTTACTCGGCACGTCTACCGCGGCCCGCTGGGACGCTCTGACGCATCGCTTTTGACACCTATTTATTCGGCTAGTTTATAGATGCTACCGCTGTAGTTACGACCGAAATCCACAAGTAAATTCCCCCTTTGGGACCTCGCAAGTTAACGATTCGGGAAGCAGGGAATTTCTGTAGCTAGTTCAGCATAAAGAGCGAACATCGCATCGAGACGTGTGTTCACTTTAATGATTGCAAGCAAATATGAATTGACAGCGCGATGACGAAAGTGGTTGTTAGGATAAAACGAGGGCTTGTGAAACGTGTGATGTGAATATTGTATTTGGCGCCGTCTGTTGTGATAAAATGAAGGGGTTGTTCTGGCTTGTGAATGAATATTTTGTTGATAAATTGTTTTTAAGTCTTGTCAGCAAAATTTGACTGGTTTAGTTGTAGACATAAGTACAATAATCGGTGCCTAGGTATATGCAATTATTATTTTATATATTCGAAAGTATAATGTATGTTCGTAAAAAAATACTTAATATCAATAGTGAAAATCAAAGGTAAAAGAGCGGTACCAGGTTATAGATTAGCAAAGACAAATAAATGGTCCTTGTCAGGTAATTGTGGGCGGTTTTATAATAAATTAATTAATTCTACTACAGAGTTAAATGCTTGGGCAATTCCGCCTCTGCCCAGTTGTTGCTGAACGTGGCAATACAATGTAGAATAAGTATTTCAATATTAAAATTTGTAACTGACCTTCATATGAGCATCGTAGATGCCTAAATTGAATAAATGATTTTAGTTTGTAGTTTGAATTTAATTTGCTCAGTCTGTACTTAGATTACATACTAGATAACAAAATATACAGAAAGAAAAAAAAATGGTGTTAATTATGTACCTACAATACTTTTTTCTTTTCCACAATCCAATAGAGTAAGTACCTTCTACCACAGAATAAAAATACTTCTAACACAAAATAAAAAGGACTTCTACAGACTTTCAGTTGAGATAGTGGCCAAAGATTTGACTATCAGATAGATATATACAACAATAGATTTAGGTAATCTAAAAATGTATATCAATGTCTTGATAACTATTACAAAATATTGAATTGTATATGCTTATTAATACAAATAAATCTCTGTTCAATCAAAGTTCAGGCACCAGTTCGAAAGCCACAGTTAGTTAAACCATTGAAAATATATCATAAATTTATTTCCACTAGCATTTTCCACTGACAAAATGACATTCGATCTCCCAAATCCGGAACATCCATCGGTTTGTGAATACAACGCGATAAAACGCCGCAACAAAGCGCTCACAGAGAATATTAAACATCATATAAATAATAAATCAACCAAACAGTTGCAAACGAAACAACATAACTTTCATACATTTAATGTAGAACTTACGTCTTTCTTCTATTGTTATTAGCAAATGTTATGATTAAGTTTTACAATCCCACAAAGGGTTGGATCGCGTTAATCCCGCTATTATGGGATGATGAACTATTACCCCTCCCCTCGCACCCCCTGTATATCTCTGCTTCAGCCCCTGCGACGTCTATAGGTTGTATAATAAATATTATGGATGATATTACACCGCATGTCGCGAGTACTCCTTAGAGAGTTGGTGCTTCGTGTAATTATCTTATGATAGGGTTTGACGATGTTATTAGGCTTATCTGACTAATATTCTGTTTGTCAAGCAGCGATGCTGAATTGACTGAAGATAGGTATATTTTCTCCAACAATAGACACAATTGACAAGATTTATAAGTGGGTGAAATTTAGATACCTACATAAACATTGCATAGATATCAATCTCATAAAAGCGTGTATTTAAATAAACAAGTATCTAAGTATATTTACCAACATATCCTGCTCTTTAAGACTTCAGACAGCACTACCTATGTTCCTCGTAATTAAACACGCAATAGAAATATGTAAGTACTTACAACAACGGGTTTTTCTGGATTACGTACAACTGGCCAGTTTCCTTACTCGTCAATTCCACTAATTCACCAGTTAACTCCTTAGACAGTTTCGGTAGTTTGTCAATTTTGCTAGAGAGGCATTTTTCTGATTCTTCAGTTTCCTCCCTTTTGCGTGTGTTACGAAATAATCTAAATGTCCTAATGGGGCTGAATTTAGGAAAAAACTTACCGTAGCGTGTGCACGGTGCGGTCTCATGGTCAAGAGCTCATAAAGTTGAATACAAATATATAATTTAATCAAAATAAAACAAATGAAGAAATGGGTGGCCTTCGAAGTTGTCAATTTAGTTAATTATTGTTACTGGATCTATGTCAAAATACTTGGTCCGTTTTTTGGACTTCGGCTAGAGCAATAAATAAGTCAGGGTTAAGGTCCAAACAAATTTCGGCACTAGTTTCTCTATTTCTTTTTTATTTCTGTTAGGTTAGCTTGTCCAAATATTTCTCTTGATAGTAGGTGATGATGTGGCCGAAGAAGTTATTCAGACTAACCTAGAATTGTGAAGGTGGTAGCTAGTCAGGCGGGCATTTTCAAACTGCATTATCACCATGGATACTATCGAATATGGTTCGTGCAAAATGAAAAAGGGATAATTATTTCTGGGTAGGAGTAGAAAACCCTAGTATGAAATATTATAATTATTACGGTAGAGACATGAACGTGCAATGAGGACCTATTGCCACCTTAAATAAAATATATTTCTGAAGGTCTATGTCAAGAATTGTAGTAACCGATGCGATGTAGAGATTGGAGGTTTTCCTTTCCACCATTTCAACATTCAATTACCGAATCGTTTAACAACCATGTTCATGACCAACATAATTTTGAAGCATTTCATTTATAGTTTCAACGAAGTAGCATGGCTAAACGACACGTGCTCACCATACCCGTGCTATTGTATGCACGAGCGGACACGTGTCGTCTCTGCGCTCACTTCCGGGTGACCCGTGTCGAGTTGCACGCTATTTTTGCGGCTTCTAGTGGTCGACGATTGTGTACAATGAAATCTGATATTGAATTGATATGATCGAAATATTTGATTGATACAGCTGCTATTTTTATGAGGGGCGGAAACACTTGCGACAGTAATAGTTGTAACATACGGCCTTACAGCATAGTCGATACATAATCCATCTACCCACCTTCGTCACTCTTACTCGTATGTATAGGGATGGTGAAATAATGTCATTCACAACGAATTTAAAGAGTTTAGTCTTTGGTACAAATATCTATATATTTCAATAAGAACTCGTGTATCTTCACTCAAAAATCAAACACCACCGTTGCCGTTTTACAACTATTTAAGTCATTATAACTTTTAATATAATACTATAAAAGTCTTTAAAACGCCATTGCCGTAAAAAAAAACGGGAGAAACGATACCCGTACATCGAATATGCCAATGTCAAATCAGGCGACGTCTCCTGATTGAGTCTTAGTAAGTAATTTAGTGTGCGTATGTGCGTCTACTGAATGCTTGTCTTCCTGCCTTTGTCATCCATTAATACGTATCATATAGAATGGAAGTGTAGCTGTGTATTACATGATTGTGTTCAATTAACTCCACATTATATTGCCGTGATATTAGAGCGTACTCTATCTTCCTTTTCTTCATTTTAAACAATGTATACTATGCATTTGCATAGCACCAATGGATTTCCTATGGGAAGTCAATAAATCCTGTAGGAATAGTGTACCAAGTGTTTCCTAATTTTCTACAAGGTTCCTATATCCTCCATAGAATATTATACAATGTCCCGGTTTAATGTCCGGAATAGTATTAATATGGTACTAGGAACAAAAAGTGCTATATCGCGAAGTGCAACGAAGCAGTGGACAGAATGTATGGAATAAACAACGAATACGATAATACATAGGTAGGCACACTTGTTACGTAGATATTATTATTACCTTGCTATTTTGTGACAGACTGTTAAGAAACTTAAAAGTCACACACCATAGTACATATAAAAATAATAATTTAAAGTTTATAGCGTACATGTGTGTAGGTATGTTCCGAACACAAGCTCGCGGTGGCGCCCTCTACTTGCTTTATGATCTGTGGTTATACATTGTAGAAATATCCTTGTTGAAGAATTATCTTTACACTTTGATATTGAAGATGTCCGCTAATTTTGATGTTGAAGTCGGTTTCTCGTGTTTGATTTGTTCTCAACCCTTTGATTTTGATAGTGGTGGCTAGTGCTGCCTTTGTTGTTGAACTTTGATAATTTGTATATTATATTATAACACCAATTTGATAATGTGAAGAAAACCTTGTATTATTATAAAAGTGCAGTGCATGTGATGAACACCAGTTTGGTGTGGACATTGTGGTGTAAGTGAACTTGAAGGAATATTGCATCACTTCCAGGCCTTCCAGTACGTGGAACTTCGATTAATGCTTTCTGGCCAGTTTAGTATTAGTTAGAAAGCGCGAGGGTGCAAATATTGAAAGGACGAGTAATTTTATGTAAGTTAATTGACATTTTATTTTTAATTTTAGCTCCGTGTATCGTGGGCAAGTTAGGTTCATAAATAGGCTGTCTAGGTAGGAGACTTTGCTATTTATCATACCTAGCTAGGCAAATCTAGAATCTAAACAGTGTATTTATGTACTTCTTAACGCTAATATAGCTGAAGGTTTTATAAGATAATACAACATTCCATTTCAGTATTGTCTACGTAGGTGAAACCACGGTACAGAGCTTATATGTGTAGAGCTGTGCCCGCTATAACAAAAAGGTTCTATACATTTAGTATAGATGCATAAGCTCGCGTTGTGTTAAATTAAAACCTTTTTGGCATGTGACTGCTTAGGTGACTCTGAAGGTTACCCCTTCGCATAAAATAAAGGCATGATAATATTTTTTAATACATGAAATTAGTGAGAAATACGCATGTCTTTGTTGATCACGATTCCTATAGTCGTGGTTAAGGCGCCTGATGTATTTAATCAGAAAACACGGGTTCGAATTCGCTTGCTATTATTTAAACACAATGGTGTAGGTTATATTCTGAAAACCCAAGAAATATATAATACTTTTATTTTACATTCACTAACTAAGCATACGGTCTAGCGCTTAAATGATCATACATACGTACATATCCATATACTACATTGAAAACATTTTCATAACAAGTCACGAGTTCTTCAACTAACACAAGCTACTATAGTCAATTGATGCACAAAGACCCAATAAGCCTCCGCCTCTGTGCCACTCAATATTTACGCCTAGCTTTCAGCTGTATAGCAATCACCCGGAGCACTAAGGGTGGTTACAGGGAGAGCCTCCCTCCGAGGGGTGATCACGGGGTTGGGGAGGGGGTTCAAGACTCCGTCGGAAGCAATTAGGCAGAGCGCACGCGCGGCAGCTTCCTGAGTCTAATTGGCGTATCTGTTCCGTTCATGTATTGGATATAATTGACAGCGATGATGGCATAATGCGATTAGATTGATATCTGAGATGCGGAGCAGACGTAATGGCTTTATCGACGGACTGGAGGATGGAGAACTGATGGTGCTTGTAACAATGATGTTATTTAATAAAACATACTGTTTTAGTAAACAGATTTAACTGTTTTTGTTTCTGTTTTACCATTAAAACGGTCATACACACAAACGTCAAATTTGATTTTATTTAAGACCAATATCTAACCTATCAAATAATACAAACTGGCTAAGTTCGGATCGACACTTGTTAAGGATCTCGAACTTTATTTAAAATAATGCTTTTAAGGTATTAGTTTCTGTGTTGGTACGAAACCTTTGGTGTGTGAGTTCAACTCGCACATAGCCAGTTTCTATTAAGTTCACTATCAGTACTTATTAATATTATAAATGCGAAAGTAACTCTGTCTGTCTGTCTGTTACGCTTTCACGCCAAAACTACTGGACCGATGTGAATGAAATTTGGTATGGAGATAGTTTGAGACCTGGGAAAAAACATAGGATAGTTTTTATCCGACTGTACAAAAAGAGGTTATTTTTTTGCGCGATAACCGACATACTCGCGGACGGCGCGCCCTTGACGGTAAGGTGAAAGGGCATTTTGCGAACGTTCGCCTGGTTAGCTACCACCCACAAGTAGAAAATCTGTCACCAAGTACCTAACAGTATATTCGGAAAGCAGTCCTTGAGAGCCACTAAAATTACAGGCTCATGAGACTTAACAACTTAAAAATCGTTAAAATTTACCGGAATTTGAGGACTCTTCGTGTGTTCTTCGCTTGCGCTCAGTAGTATGCCACTAGCGGTCACTCATCCAAGTTATAACCGCAGCGGACGTTGCTTAACTTAGTGGATCAGTTAAGTTAAAAACGACTTGACAAATTAAAACTGCTTCAAACCCATGAGCTCCCATTCGTATCGTAGATATTAAATCAATATAAATAACAATAGACATGGACGATATCGTCCAATCCTGATACTAAGAGGTACCTTTGGAGGGCGGCATTGTGCCTTGTATGAGGCATTAGGCTCATTCTCGATTACAGTTACTACTTACCAGTACTATTATGACTAGGAATAGTACTGTACTGTAACAGCCGGATCGTCCACTGCTGAACACAGCCTACCCTATTAAGGGGGGTATTTACCATAATCTCCACGCTTGGCAGGCGTCTTGGGGATCGCAGTGTAAGTTGGCAGTTTTTTAGAAGGCGCTGCTGCCCACCTTCCAGTATTTTTCCCCTCAGCCGCCTCTTAATACACCCACGGGATGATATGGGGAGGTGCAATTCTAACCCGGCACCCCACGGGGCCTAGGAATAGTGCCGACTTAAAAATAAAAACTAAATTAACTCCTGCCATTTCCTGCGCAGCAACAGCATATAGTTATTATAAATTAAGTTTTAGTAAGGCGTTTACTTGCCTACTTTACTCGTATTACCTTATTAGTTATTAGGATTTCGTACACAAAGGGCAAATGGAGATCTATTAATGAGAGTGCTGTTTGTCTGTCCTTTTATCAGTCCGTGTGCACGAGTCCCTAGCTTGTTAACAGAATTAATTACAAATCTGAAATATAGATATTTTGTAAAGCCAATATTCTACAAAAACGAATTTTTGACTAGTACTTTGAACATTTTGAACTTCTTGTAATTTTCAGGAGTATAATTTTCTTTTTCAGGAGGCCTCCAGTATATGAGAATATAGCAGAATTATACACAACATCATCTAATCGATTGAGTAAAAGCCATGATAGAGGAAAAACCCGAACATGCATGCAAATTTCTACATTTAAAATATCAGTAGGTATTTTTTAAATAGGTTCATTGTCTTATTTTTGTAATAATAACAGGAATGAAAGTGTTTTTTTTTACAATGGGCCATTTAGTGTCTAGCGTTTAAAAAAAAACATTAATAATTACTCATGTATACTTGTGTACAAATTATTAATGCATGATTTTTTTAAAATCATTTTCAAATTCTTATTGGTCTTTTCTAGTAATATTATAATTAGGTACCTATACCTACCTACCGTACTTACTCAAAATATGTTAAAGCATTCTTTACACGAAAACCACATGATCTATCCGTAAGACTTAGTTCTGCTTCATATGCAGTTCGTAAGATAAGACAGCTAACAGACGTAGCTACTGCTATGCTCGTTTATTTCGCATACTTCCACAGTATTATGTCATATGGTGTATTGATGTGGGGAGCTGCTGCTGAGATAGAGACAATCTTAATCTTACAAAAGCGTGCAATTCGAGCCATATATGAAATGGATCCTAGGGAATCTCTGAGAGATCTTTTTAAAGAAATTGATATTTTAACTTTACCAAGTCTGTATATATTTGAAAATATTATGTATGTTCGTAAAATTTTGAGCAAATTTAAATCAAACAGTGACAATCACGATTATAACACAAGGAATAAAGATAAAAAAGCGGTGCCAGGTTTTAGATTAGCAAAGACAAATAAAAGGTCCTTCTTAGGCAATTATTTGCGGTTTTATAATAAATTGCCCAAACATATTACAACGCTCACAGAAAGTAAATTCAAGTTGCACGTGAAGAACATTTTGATAAAGAAATCGTACTACACAGTTTGTGATTACTTAAACGACAAAAATGCTTGGACTGGTTCGCCTCTGCCAAGCTAGCGCCTGTCACCTACGTAATGTAATTAAGTATTGTTATAATTGTATTATATCGTATATAACAACACATTGTAAAAAGACGTTTAAAAGAATGGCCCCGAGTTTCTTGCCCGTTCTTATCGCCGTGGCTCTATAAATTTTGTTTGCTGAACGTGGCAGTACAATGTAGTATATTTCAATATTAAAATTTGTAATTGACTTCATAAGAGCGTCGTAGACGCCTAAATTGAATAAATGAAGTCGCCAGAGTAAGACAATATCTTAATAAAATAATTGATAGACTATTTTGAAACAACCTCTGCCAAAACGCGTGTTTTAAAATGGTTTGAAGCTGTCCTTTTCAAAACGAGATATTTAATTCAACCGTCGTCATTAGCAATAGTAATGAGTGCTAAACACCCCCGCACGGGCTTAACATCAATTCCCATGACATTGCTTTGTTCGTGAAATCTATTTATTCGTGTCGCACTGTCCATAGTCTGGGAGGTGTGGGTCTTCTGGATAAGGTTTTTTGGGATAAGATAAGTGATGTGCCACAGAAACTTTGTCAGTAAATATAATAAAACTGAAAGTAAACAGTGAGGTCACGAGAAAATATAGTTATGGCTACAAAATATTTTATTTTTACTTTCAAGCTCTCATGAAGGTCAATTACAAAATGTAACATTTGTAGATTCTTATATATTCTACTGTCGCGTACAGAAAATAGGGGTAGGTACTGCAAGATGAAAACTACAAAATTGTAAATCTATCAACGAAGATATATAATAATTATTGTTATATTTCTTTACATTGCATAAGTGGCAGATGCGGAATTTCCCATGCACGCAAATCACGTAAACGCTTATAACTTTCACAATAAAATAGAAAGTTCAATTCCTTAGTACCTTCCTAGGTTACCAACTTATTATGTTGTTATACGCTGGTGACTAGCAAGGAAGCAGACTTGCAAAAAGAGTTATGGTACTTAGGTCTTCTGACAGGCGAATGATTATGAATATGAGGATAACAAATATTATGATTTAGTTTCAGTTTTGATTGTTTTGAAGTCGTGATTTATTCGACATAATAATTTGATTTATTCAATTTCACAGCTTTGAAGCGATGCCTGAAAAGGAAAATTGCTGAAGCACTTGGCGAACATAAGACATTGCTGAAACAGTGGATTCAGATTATTATTGCAACACCCAGTGGGTCACAGAAAAAAAATGTTTGCTGCAATTATGAAAAATACCGAATTATAAGGTTATCTTGAACCCAATGCAAAAAAATCGTGCATATGGACCACCAAGGAATATTATGTGTTTAATGCTCAAAATAAGTTTTTGTCTCATATCTTTTTCATTAAGATTATAAATTAATAAACAAAGTTTAAAATAAAAATGTATTTTAACGTTTTTTATATTTTACAAATCTAAAATCATCGAAAAAATATATACGTCTGGAAGACGAATGTTTATGAATAGTATATCTATCAAGTATATTTATGAATCTGGGGTTAAAATAGCACACAATTCCAAAATATTTTTTATTTATTTCTACTCCCGTTTCCAAGATGTCAATTACCTACACGTTCTCCTCAGGTCTTTTTCCACACAAACCAGCAATCCCTTTTTTTATCGTATTTCTTACAGAAATTAGGCGTATAAAAAGTATAGCAGAACAAGAAAGTGCCACGTGCTCGTTACACTTCTATTTTTCTGTCAAAAAACCCCTCCTATTAAAAATGACCGCCAGCTCCTCTCAAAAATGTATTCACATTGTAGAGGTTGAAATCTATTTATTCATATCGTATTGCTAATTTGGAGATAAGGCGGTAACTTTCCAACGTTGATTGAATTATCCATTCCGTTTGCGGGGATGAGGTCCGGGTCCCGGGGGATCTGTTACCATAGAACCTAAATACTGGTTGCTTGAGGGCTGAGGAGAATTTGAGGCACGATACATTTTTGTGAAGTTTATGTTTAGAATCACTTTTGAATTTGGTTACATTGATATTTCTTCGGGTATTTAACTGTATTTTATGTATGATTTAATGTCCTAAAATAATATAAAATATGTAGTACTAATAAACTATTTAATATCAGGTGGGGCATTTTACGAATGCATGTAGAGAAGTAGAAACTCTGTCGCCAAGCACCCAACGGTGTGTTCCGGCAGCTGTCCCTGAGAGCTAGTTTTTTTTTGCTGACAGGTTTGTTTTTACCACTATCTCACCTGATGGTAAGTGATGAAGTGGTCGAAGGTGCTAACATGCTTAACCTAAAATTACTGGCTCTCAAGGACAGCTGCCGGAACACACCGTTAAGTGCTTGGCGACAGATTTTCTACTTGATGGTGGTTGCTAGCCAGGCGGGCATTCGCAAAATGCCCTTCCACCATGCGGTGAAGCTCAAGCCTGCGGCGGGATTCGAACCATGGACCTGCTGCTGCGCAGTCCATAGCCAATACCCTGAGCCATCACTGCTTCATAAAATTAGTAAGATAGTGGTGAAAAGCTAGCCCATCAGAAAAACCTATCAAATTATTTTTATGAATGTAAGTAACCCAACAAACAACAGAGTGCGAAATAGCAAGCGCAATAGTGGTGCCATGAAACGAGATGGGAGGATCACCTAAAACTCACAGCAGAAAATCATTGGAGAAGGGTTATGCATGACAGGACCCAATGGAAAATGCTAGAGGAGGCATATTAGGCCCTTTATAGTTGTTCACTATAAAGGGCTTATTATTATTAACCTAACAAACATGCAATAAGAATTGGTGCTTACGCAAATTCTTATAATGTACTGGTGGAACTCAAATCTGTGGTAGCTGAAGTTTTTATGTCTTTAAATAACATCTTTTTCCGATTTTAAATATTCAACACACCGAACACGAACAGCACCAATACAAAACATTTAAAATTCAAACCAGCTGAATCAAGAATTCAATATCGTGGTAGGGGAAAGAGGGGTAAACTTGACGCGGTTGCGTCGTCGCCAAAACGGTGGAGCTCGCAGCGAGAATACATTATTCCGGCGCGTTTACGAATAAATGTTTACAGCGCGGAGCGCCCAATTAGAGGAGCGGTAAACTAAACTAGCTCACGGTAAGTTTGTACACTGAAGTAATTATAATGGTTTTACCACTGCCATATTCAGTTGTTAAAGTTTTATTATATGAACGTTGTACGATCCTATTTTGAATATCAAGTAATCAAAGTGAGGGATTTTATAAACCTGATTATTTATTATTTACAAAGTAATTTAATTTAGTACATATGCACTTCATAGAACATCATCGGATCATGTACAAATCGCATTAATAGTAGCTTCCCATCTAGATACTGCTAGAGTACTAATTAATATGATGCTGGTCTATAATTTTGATTTTGGAAGTGCGTAATTAAATTAATCAGCCCCTAGCATTATCTTACCAAATTTAGCACTTAATTGTACCTATTTTGTTATATTACTTAATTATGAACATATATATATATTTATAGATCAAATATCGTTAATAGAATGTATTAAAGTACTATTTAATACCCTTTCCCGGCGGTTTCGTTTGCGGACAAGCAACAATAAGTTACTTTGCGTTCCCGCTTCCAGGTAAATGTCGTGCAGTAAATGGGAAAAAAAAATAACCTAATCCATTCGGGAACATATAAATATATTTAGTAGCTAAGGTGAGTGGGAACATACACACACACTCGCTTACAAGCATTAACTTTTGTATGAGGTACAATATTAATGTGATGTGGTGAATTGGTGAATGGTACTTACCATAATTATAAAACAAATTTTGTTATTCCAGTTTAATTCAATAATGAAACAAATCCAAATCAGTGATCACCAATAAATGTGAGATATTGTGACTTTGCCTATTGACTTCCCTCAACCTTACTTCCTACCCTCGCAGAACTGACGCGCTCACGCGTAAAAACATCTATAAAACCGTCATTAATTCTTCGCATTTAAGCCATAATTACTTTAATAGCGTCGACAATGGGACACAAGGAGCCACTCAATTACGCGGTATTGTAAGTAGTGACTGGTATTTTGCTTGATAGTTGCTACTGGTTATTCTATGCCAGGAAAAGTAGTAATTACTGATTATTCTGTGTCTTTCTGTTTGCACAGTGCGAGTGCTCTCATTGGCTCGTCAAACGAGGGGCGCTCCCTAGTGGTAACTGAAGAGGCGCTTGGATGGGATACTGTTTTATTGATATTTGCGCTTCTTTGTCTGTCTGGGGATTGTGAATTGTGGAAGATTTATGATTACATACCGTTTTTAAATGGAGGAACAAACTGTGAAAACATTTTGTTTTGTAGGCGCATTATTGTCAAATTACCAACTTGTACACTACAGGTATTAGTCAGTATTTTTGCATGAGACAATATGCATCTTTGAATACAATACAAAATTTCAACGAGAGGAAAAAATATAGGCGTGTATGAGATTCGAACCTGCGCTATCCACCGCAATAGCCGGGGTATATATGCTCTAACCGTTAAGCCAACTTGACATACTATGACTCATTATCTTAACCGTGGTGTGGGGATGGATCTATTGTTCAACTTTTACATATAATATACATATATACCTCTGGCTTGCCATTTTTTTATTTTATATCTAAATCTGAAAATAATTATTCCCAAACAAAACAATTTTTCCTATTAATTTTCAAAATACTAAATTTTACGGAAAACTAGCAAACCAGAAGCATAGAAATTAGGCTCAATGACATGAATGAAAAATTTCAGCGAGTTTGAATACTTAGTATTTCAAATATGCTGACACAACGCTTGTATGAAACGCGCTATCAACGCACTTCCCTTACAGCATTATGAAACAACTGTACTGCGAGATCTCGTTGATGCCAAATAAGAAACAAACAATAATGTATACCTAATTAATCGTTAGCTTACAAAGTATCACTTGTCTGATTTCATGATATAAAATAAACATATTCACTTATATTTATTCGTCGTTTTCTACAAGATAGGAAATTGTCGTAGCTTTTTGTTATGGCCGAATCAGACCACTGTGAATGACTTATAGTCTTATTAGGCAAAAATATTATGATTAGCCTAAAATATAATTTCAGAACTAGACTATTTAGTTGGTGGCATTCTCCGAATTTAAAATGCGGACCTTTGGTTACAAATTAAATTTTCAGAAGCCACTCGTGTTTTATTGTCAGATTTTGCTTACCACGGTTCCTTGCTTTTAGATATTTTCCAAAACCGCGCCATACATGGTCCAATTTGTTTAGTAATGGTAAATGGTTTTAATGGTCATTTAATACTTATTTTCATTCAACTTCAGATGTGACTTTGGAATATGTAAAATAAATCGTATTTTATAAGTACTAATTACTAGTTTTTGTATAAATTGAGATTGGTCGCATTCTGCAAAACTATTTACAAAATTTTTACGTGCAATTGTGGGTCACCAATTTTTTATAACCCCATTTCCTAACATTCAATATTTACTAATTTAAGCACTAGTGACCTACATGTATGCTATGACCTTATTGTCCCGTATTACGAGATTATTAAGAGACCATATTAGTTATTCGAAAGCCAAGTCAAAAAGTTTTACTTGTCTGATTAATTTTACCTGTTCTGTTCGAAGCTGCTCGTCGCTTTTACTTCATTATCACAATTGTAGGATAGTTATACAAAATGTACGTATATATATTGTATAGTGTGTGTGTGTGTATGTAGATTGTAAAGGTTTATTGTTAGTATTGAAGTCATCTCTGTTTGTTTGTATAAAAAAATATTTCTATTTAAATTTTAATTAAGCAGTTTGTATTTATTTAGTGCACCTCCGTCTTATTACTTCTATTTCCTCTCCATCCAAAGGTTGCCTGGAAGAGATCGCTGTTACAGATAAGGCCCCCATTGTAACACCTGAATGTAGTCCTTCGTATTTTGTTATATTGTAATTTACTGGTGTGTACAATAAAGAATCAACTATCTAGATCTATGTTAGAAGGTAAGACTAAGAATGGGAACTGGTGGTCAGGTCAACTGCTTCACATCGTCAAGTGCAAGTCAATTCGACTAAATCACAGAATGGAGCGCTTCTGCGAACTTCAAGCTATGGAATAAATAAAAATCACAACGGGATACGAACTCATCAACGACATCCTCACCATCAGTAAATATGTCATTAGAGCAGCTATGCCAGCAACCCAAAGTCCTCCTCCGCTACTTTGAGGGGGTTAGGAAGGGTCGGAAATAGCAAGCAGATGGTAATGCACAAAACACCTCAAGCGTTACGTCAGCGCAGAACATAGCTCTCAAATAGAATAAGAATAGAAATAATCACAAGACCGCGATAGGGTTCAAACCAATTGATCAGCGGACAGCAGCCGACCCACATGCAGCACTCACTCTCAGCTATCATTGCCCACAAACTTTAGCTGTCAAAACCTTTTCTTAATCCGCTACGCTCATCGGCTCTTAACTAATCCAAGCTCCAACGTAGCGTGCGCGCGCTCCCATTTCCCCACAATAATGTTATTATTTGGCAACATTTACTAAATAATTTGCTCGTTAAACGTCCGCCGATCCCCCTGTTCTGTAACTGGCGCATTGTCCCCTGCCTCCCCCGGGAGTAACGACTGATTCAACCGACGCGACTCAACATAATTACTTACTCGCGGATACATTCGACTCTTTGTCAAGATTATACGTATTTATACCAATGCTCTTTTGTCTGCAATACGAATTCAATAACCCGTGTTGCTAGGTTTGTACCGATCGATCTAAGAAGTCACGGCTCTGGTTAATGAGTGCAAATATCATAACAGAAGCACTTTCTATAGATCCCTATCCATTCTATATCATATCCATATCTACCTCTCCACATCTTATTGACTGAAGTGAAGTAAGGTTTCTGTCATAACACAAGCAGGGAGCCCGACAATTTGTAAGAGTTTTTCTGTATCCAACAGAACATTGGCACGCCTACAAAATTACAAATTTACGAGAGGAAAATTTATAGTCATGTACGGGATAATTGTTCCTCTAGCATATTTGTAATTTATAATGTAATCCGCAGAGCATGCGTTATTGCAAAAAAAAAATATTAAAATTGGAACGCCTATTCTGGGGAGCAAATATTTTGTTCTATTTATTTTCCTCGGCATCACTTGCAAACAGGTGGGATAGTAGTGATAGGCTAAATTAACAGACGTAAAAAAAAATTACATCCTGTATACAGTGCAACGAGGGGTCGGCAGAGGACTTGAAAGAAAACCATCGTACCCATTCAATGAACTCGTATAGGTGCGGCTTGATAAGTTTCCCCGGAAATAATCTTCAGATTAACTATTATTCGTAGTAAATTGAAATTGTTTCTGTGAAAACAAATAGTAAAGGAAGCTTTACAAGTATTGCTCGTAATATTCACCCTAATATTGTGCGCTACGAAATCAGCCAAGCGCGAGTTGGCTCTTTCCGTACCAAAACAGAAAGTACCAAAAAAATCTATACTTTTTCACACATTTCTCCAGCGGGAGCTATAGCGAGAATACGTTTGACGCTTGTATTGTACCTATGTGTTATCATTTTTGCAATAGAACAAAAACAATTAATAATGTCAAAATAAACACGTTTCTTGGACGGAAGAACAGACACGGGAGGCTTAGTAACAACACGGTAATGTTATATAGATAACATTAACGTGGTAACAGTGTCCCGTTTTTTGGAAAAGTACTTTCTAAGCTCAAGTAGAGTTATCTAAGTACCTACCTCCTGATCAAAATCTAGTAAAAATATTCAAGATAGAAGATTGTAGATACATGTATCGTATTTGGCAAAATAGAACAAATCATAAGAAGTATTACAAAAGTATCCACGTACCGAAGAATAAGAACAACATCCTTAAACCACATACATCATCACTTACAATAAGGTGAGATAGGTTATTATTATTATTCATTCAGATACGAAATGAATAGTTGAGATACAAATAAAAAAAATAGACATAGATTAAAATAACAGTATTATTATGAGTATGTACTGTAAGTGAGTTGTTGCCAACATAAATTGGTGTTTTAAAAACAAATATAAAATATGTACATGCCATTTTGAGCACTCCCGGTGAATCGTAAACGGACTTTCAAGGTCGATCAAAAGTGTCCAGGATAAGAGCCTACTAAGATATCTATGAAATTTTATAGGATTAGCTTACTGCAATTAAAATATGAGTTCTCTTGAATATCCTTCTGCTTGATGTCATAAAATGTTACTGGGAAAAATGTAGCAATTGAGCAGCAAAAAAATCTACACCTCGAAATGAGTAGTAGCACATTGCTAGCCATTAGCTACACAACAGGGCAAATTACACGCTCATTTTGAACCCGTCACAAAAAAGTGAAATTGCGGGTACAATGCCAACAACAGTATTTCTTTGGAAGGTAGCTGCCAGGCAGACCGCCGCCGCCATAAAATCGAAGCCAAACCTTACTGCAATATGTTTTATTTTTCTAATAGAAAATGTATTATACCGATCCCACGCACGAGATAAGGGTGAGAAGATGATAAATGGCAAAAAAAAGCACTTACCAAATTCACAAGTGAAACAAAACAATCCACAATCATATCAGTATTCATTTTTGTAAATATGAGTGCCTTCGACATTTATCTTTGAGGTTTCGTTCCAATACGCCATAGGTAAACACCATTTCATACCGTTCAATGTATTCCACCAAATTCTGAACTTTGTCTTTGCCGGTGCGTGCTTAGCTCTCACACTATTAATTGCTTTACAAAGATCACATAGGGGATGGTATATTTTAGGGTCGGAGTCAATCGTGTACAAATTTGTCCAATGGAAAAATGCTTCGTATACTTTCGCCTGCTGTACAGCTAGATGAATGGTATAGGCTAGATTGTATGGATGGAAATCACGGGCGTTTATGTAGGAGCCTGGTGGTAGAAACCTGCGAACAATCCAATGTTGGCTATGACTCATAGAACACTCGTGTCGAATAATCGTGAGAACATTCCGGATCGAATATCTTTTACCTGGTGTAATTAGCTCCACCAAACACAATAGGCACCACGTAATTATCATATCCATGCAGAACCTTCTCCGTCACATAATCATCAGCGAACGAGTTCTCGAAAGCCATGTAGAAGTAATACTTTTTTCTCAGCATTTCTTCACAATTATTATTATCACATGACCTTTTCGTGCATTTCCCGTAAACGTCTATTGTAAGACCGAAATGGTAAAGATGTTCATGGAGCCTCGTTAAATAATCGTTTCGTAAACTAACAGCTTTGCAGTTGCTGACGATCCAAGCGGCTGCCCTCGTTCTGCCTTCGAATATAGCCTTTATTTTGTGATTAACAGGGTACTTTGATATGTTCCACTGCACGTTTTTGCTTGGAGCAACAATATCCCCGCTGATATTCCGCACAACGAAAAAGTTCCATATTATGTCTGAGTCTAGTCTAAACGTAAAAGTCCAATTGAAGAAGTCATCGTTGTATAGTTCACAAGCTGGAAAGTTAGCCGATGACTCTATTGACGTGAAAATGTATATCTGAGAACGTCGTCTCTTCGTCGGAGAGGAATGAGGAGGCTCCAAAAAATTTCCCAGTTGATGTTCATTGAAAACAATAGCGTCGAAAATCGAGTAATCAGCACCATTTAGACTCCTGTTTTCTAGAAAAATGCAGTTAGATATCGAACAGCTAAGCTTAGGGAATTCATTTTGTAAGTATCTCAAACCACGATTCCATAACAGAATTCGTTTGCTGTTCCTTGAATGTATTAATATTTCTCGGTCTTTGCCAATCTTCGTCATGATGTTCTTCACGCTACGTATAAACACGGCAAGCTCTCGTATCACGCATATATGTAAAAATACGCACGCACAGAAGAATAATACAATGCATGTTAAGTTTTTTAATGGTACTGTTTTGAAATTGCAAAAACAAATCATTGGTCAGGTAAATGTGAAACTTTGATAAATAATTACATATCCCAATTTTGTTCAGATTTATGCATGATGAGCATTCATGCCGATTTGTCTCGAGATGCCAATAAATTGACAGATTATCATCGAGTCGAAACCAGAAATGAGTTTGTCAATAAGTTCATTGGAATTATGGACCGGATATTGATTTTGATTAACCGTTCTGTGCGTGGGAGTGTATCTTGACCATTCAAGGGTCCTATTGTACCCCATAGGTGGCAAAACCATCACTTAGTGGATAAAGCGAAACATTTAGACAACCTCACAATGCTTTTTAACACCCCACTAATCCCAGATTAAGATCGTATCTGGATGAGGATGTGATAAACACTCTACATATAAATAGAGCTTGAACAGTTAGTCGATTAAAAAAAATACTGACCATCACGGGCCTACATACGTTCGATGCATTGTTGGACGCGTCAAACTACAGTTATTGTTGGCAAAATAGACCCATTGTTGTCGTGTAAAGATTTCGAGAGCAAAAACTTGGTTTACAATGGTGTTGTAATTGAATTAAGCACTCTTGGAGGCGTCTGCGTCCGTTCTAGGAATGATAAGTTGAGGGCAGTGAGAACATTGTTGGTAAATTTTGTAATGCTTTTGCTAAGTAGATTGTCAAGACTTTGCAGCTGGAGAACTTCTTAAATATGTTCAATGTAACCTTACTATAGTATAATTAAAAAACCGGTCAAAAGTGAGTTGGGAGTTACGTTGGTGAAGTTTATTACTATAAATCATCGCATTACCTAATCCATTTAATTCTGTTTAATTTTCTTGTCGATTGTGACTGAAGCTCTAGAAATATGTTTTCAATGTATGAGGCTTATTTTGAATATAATTTGTTTGCAGATTTGTCATTTGAAAGAAAGCCTATAATATCACTGAATATGATTCTTCGAAATAGGGTTCATGAAGCATTTTAACTACTTAGTTTAGTACCTGGGCCTTCTAGCACCGCTTGACTATGACGTAACGTATTAAAATATCTCTATAATTTAGTATTTTCACATATTAAGAGGGGTATATATTATAATGATCTTAGGTCTTTTTTATTTAGTTCTCATATTTTGCCGTTATGTAAATTCACTCGCAGTAGACAACTGTAATATATCGGAATTTAAATAAAATCGAAAGGATATATAAATTATATCGGTAATTATTAATTCAAATGCCTGGGAATAGGTATTATCTTTAAACGTCAAGGTAAACCTAAAACATTGATTAAAATTTACATCTTTATTTTAGGTAGGCCAGTGATACACATGCCATAACAATTCTTATGAAGCATTTTCAATGTAAAATTGTAGCTCGTTCTCGGCTGCAATGTTACATTGAAAATGCTTGACTATGTACCCTAAGTCTTTCCATTTTTTGTAAGTTGTGAATACACATCTTTAACCGCGAGGAACTGCTCTGAATGATTGCGATTGCTTTTTAGATAATGTACATGCAAGGCACAAGGCAGCGTCAAGATTTCTAGATCATTAAAGATTGGCTTGGAGGACTCGTATAATCGAATTCCTACTATCGTGCGTATACATCTATTTTGTGCCTTTGTTTTGAGCTTTCGTTTGCAGTGCAGTGCATCAATTGTATCAAAATTCATCTATTATAACATCAGGTGAACATCGTGCCAGGTCCGTCACAATCCCATATAAAATAAAAAAGACGTGTGGCACTCGGAGACTGCCGCTAGCTATTACATAGTATTTTTATCAACTTATGCAATTATAAATCTTGACACGTTAGTTGTCAAAACCTTTTTTTCTGTCAAAATTTAGTTCCTTTTACGCACTGTAGAGGCGCTGATCAAATATAGTATCACCGCTGTGCCGGTCGGAGTGGGGGGTGTTAGGTTATTTTCGTTACGGAATTTCTGGATTCGGTCTCCACGCTCAAGGCCCGCGATAGAAGCTATGCAATAGCTTAAAAATCTACATATTAAGTGAATTTCAGCTGAGCCCTTACAAGCAATAACTCCAAGAAAACTCAATTATTTATCAATATAAACAATATCACTTTATCAAAATGGAATTTACAAAAGATCTCAACAATATTACAATGTCGTTCCCAAGGGTTAAAATGTTTAAATATTTATGTAGTATTGACAAAACAAAATGATGGACAATGGTTCATTGTGCCATTTGTCGTGCATTTCGAGTGGAGAGTGATGAGGGCTTCATTGACCACTCGAGAGCTTCCGCACTATTGTGTGTAGCTTATAGTGAATAAATAGATTTTATAAATTCGCCATTAGAATTAGGTGTGTAATTAAGTGTCACATACATTGTGAATGAAGATTTTATAATCATTTAATCATTGATTGTATACTTTTATTGTCTTTCTTTATTTATTCATTATACCTGCTTCCAGACGCCGCCGCGCCGTTTCGCCAGGGTAGATTATTATTTGAAACCGACTTCAAAAAGGAGGAGGTTCTTAATTCGTCTGTTTTTTTTAATGTTTGTTACCTCAGTACTTTTAACTTTGTGAACCGATTTTGATAACTCTTTTTTTTTATTTGAAAGCTTATGCTTTCGTGAGGTACCATTTGAATTTCATCAAAATCAGTCAAGCCGTTTTTGAGTTACACTCTATGTATAAGTAGCAAGGGACACTAAAAAGGATGAAAGACTTCAACACTCAAAGGTGTGAAATAACTTGTGGATGTCGGTACCATGCATAGAATATTGTAATAGGTACTTTTGAACTATCATGGTACCGACTTACACAAATTATTTTATACTTGCGAATGTTGAAGTCGGTTCCACTTTTCGGTAAAAAAATGTGCATGTGCCTGAGTAGTAGAATTCTAATAGACTAAGTATCCTTAGTGCTAATCCACACCCTTAAACTCAACACATTAACAGTTACCAACCACACATAAACTAACAGTATTCATAAAACAACAAGGTTGTTTCTTCAATATAATTAAAAGTGTAGCTTCCTCCTCAGCTGTTTCTGCAGCTCTGATAGTTGAGCTGAGACATGACAACCTTGAGCTGACAACCTTTAAATTTCTTTAGTTCTCTCTTTTTAACCGACATATACTACCGACGTATTTTTATGTCTACTGCCGAGCAGTAATGTTCGCATTACTGTATTCAGGTATCGGTTTTTTTTTAACGGCGGTATGCCTTTTTTAAACAAAATAATATGAACTATATACAACACTACAGCTACTACAATAAAAGCATTTAGACAACCTATAAGTCATAGCAGACTCATAGGCAGTCCAAATGCTCCAGCCCAGTACCAGTTGGCAGCGGGCCCAGCATGCTGGCAGCATTGCCCCGTTGAATTGCAATGCTTATTCGTTGAGCCAAAGAAGCTAGAAAAGAAGGATTTTAATTCGAATATGTTTTTTTTATTATGTATGTTATGTGATGATTATATCATTTATTCAGAGGTGATCCCATATAAGTTTTATCAAAATCCGTTTAGTACTTTTTAAATCAAAATAACTGGAAAACATAAGTATGTCATAAAAAAAAAACTTTTCATAATTTCCAATTCTGGAAGTCTATTTTTTTAAAGTAAATTTTCTAGTAAGTTCTAAGACTAATATATTATTTAATATTTCAATTCATATAATTTCAATAATAGTCCATTACCTAATTTATCACCTACGAACTTGTTACATCTGAGTAACCACAGCTCAATGGTAAATCTGAAGTGGTCCTACCAAACGGAAGGGCCGCATTCACCACATGCTGTTAATCCACTTACCGTCGGTTAATCCTCGGTTACTTCACGGGCCATTGTCACGAGTGCACTGGACTGCGATAATTCAATCACAACAGTTGTCAAATACGATAAAATAGTATTTTGAATGGTGATTTGATTATGTTGAGATCGGATGCTAGCGAATTTTGTTATTAAAATGTACTGCATCATATCCCTTATTTTTGTATGAGTTGGTATATATTTTTTTTCTAACAATATAAAAGTTGTTGCTGTTCTGTGAGTATTATTTTTTTAGTCTAACGGGAGCACGTACAACAGTGCGTATACTCGTGTAGTACAAGGAACTGTTAGATTAAACCGACTTCAAGCATTGTTCTCCATTTTCTATCTTGGCCATTGCCTAGTCTGTGACTACTTTCTCACTTACCTAATCAGTATTCACTACTTATATCAGTACTATCAGTACTAATATTATAAATGCGAAAGTAACTCCCTACCACCTTACGATAGCCTTTGCCATCCTAAGAAGAAGCAAAGAAGCGCTCAGTAGTAAAGACGATGCAGTCAAATATGTTGTTCAGGCTAACCTAGAATTACTGGCGCCCAAGGACATCTACCGGAACACACCATGAGGTGCTTATTTAAATCCTTATAGCTTATTTATTATTTGTGCTTATTTTCTACTAGTTGGTGGTAGCTAGCCAGGTAGACATTCGCGAAATGCCCTGCAGAAATGCGAAATATCACCATAACGACTGCTATCCTAAGGCCACAACCAAGACCGACTGAGAAGGCTCAACGCGGCCTGAAGTAACGAGGCTCGCAGCAGTAAATGTCACTATCGGTCACCCATCCAAGTACTTAATGATCGCGGCGGTCAATGCCAAACTATAGTGATCGGTTAAGGTTTAATCGTGTGTAAGTATAATTATTTGCCCCCGACACGGAACAGGGTATGTGTTTGCGTTTGTCCATGTTTGTTTATCGATATCTTAATTTTGGATTGTATATTGTACTAGCTTTCCGGGCGCGGCTCCGCCCGCGCGTATTTCGGTTATCACGCAAAAACATTAACCTCTTTTTGCGCAGTTGGATAAAAACTATCCTATGTTTTTTCCCGGGTCTCAAACTATTTCCATACCAAATTTCATTCAAATCGGTCCAGTAGTTTTAGCGTAACAGACAGACAGACAAAGTTACTTTCGCATTTATAATATTAGTACTGAATAGTACTGATTACTGTGGATTGTATTTTTTATAAATTGTTGGTACCTATACTTTCCTATAAGGACTATAGGAAGTCTAGGAACCACCAAGTTGTTCCCATGTAAGTATATTTCACCAACTTTGATCTAGTAGTTTTTATTCTGCACACGGAGTGAATTATATTTGTCAAAATCTGGATGATATAATAATGGCAACTATTGCCGCTGGATAATGGGCGAGTGACGCAATCGAACCTGTAAGTAGTATGCATAACACAAACAAGTATTTTTTTATAAAAACTGAGTCGGCTTCTAACGCGGTATGAAAAATAACTCACGGCAGTCGATCGAAATAAATGTGAGCTCTGACACTAATATTACCGTGGCTCTGAGCTTGAGTATAGTAGGTAATTATATCAACATACGGTACGATTTATATTATATAAATATTATATGTATAGAGTTGTTGAGTACTTTGATAATGCAAGCTATTAAAATATTAAATAATCCAAATGAATAATATCTAATAGATAGCTTGTTTTGTGTCCGCTGGTGCAGTTTCCTACAATTCCCTAATTTAGCGAAATCTATATCTAGTTTTCCTTCAGAGATAAAGAATTTATCAAATATAAATTAGGTGCCTACTAAAATTATTAATATTATATAAGTACTATATTTAATTATTTAATATAAAAAGGTACATATATTTGGACATATTTTTATAAGGTTTATTTGAACCAACCATTTTCGAGATGCTGCGCTAATACTGAAATTTTGAAAGTTACATCAAGAGACAAGAACATTAGTAGATAATATGTCAATAAAAATACGAATTACTTCCCATGTAATTCACTTTTTTTAATAGACATCAGTCTCATTACTCTCACCAGTTGAGCAAACATTTGTTGATGATCCTTTTCTTTTTGATCAAGAAGAAAAAACACATCATGCGAAGAGACGTCGTTGCTCGTTGTGCTCTTTGCTGACTGTAAGTATTTTGTTATGGAGAATGTTCTGTTGAACTTTTTGATTTGATCCCAGCTTTTCAGTTCTTTGCTGAAAATATTGCCACCGTCAAAGGGCTCAATCGCATAGGTATATTAACCGTTCTGTACCCATTGTTTACGTTTTTCGTAGTTTTATTTTGCCACTGGTGTGCCAAATATGAAATTACTGAGTTCCCAGCTTTGAACCATGTAATGAAAGCGTTCATTTTATTAAAATAACTGGCTGTATAGTCACTTCATTAGTCGAATTGTTGACCTATAGATATCGAGCTTATCCGATGCACTTCATCAGGTGAGTTTACACGCGTAAATCGCGCGACTCCTCCACTTAAAATACAAACTAAAACAGGAGTTAATAAGTATATCTCTTAAATATAGATAGCGCAGCGATAGCGCTTTTGGTGGTGTACATGTTCATAGGTTTAAGGGTTACTACCAGGCTAACCGCCGCTTATTCCCATTCAATTCGAATTAAAAAGATGCAGTGAAAATCTAAAAACTCAACAAACTTTTTTTTTATCACTGATAGGTTACCCTTTGACCACTAATTCACCGGATGGTAAGTGATGATGTGATCGAAAATGTTGTTTAGGCTAACCTAGAATTACTGGCTCTCAAGGACAGCTGTCGGAACACAGCGTTAGGTGCTTGGCGACAGATTTTCTACTTGAAGCTTGGTAGCTAGCCAGGCGGGCATTCGCAAAATGCCCTACCACCATGCTATAACGACTGCCATCCTAAGACAACAACCGAGACCGTGCCCTCCGCAGCACGGAAGCGCTCATTAGTAATGTCACCAGATTCGACTTATGACTGCGGCGGACGTTGCTACGAGCGCTTCAAAACTTAGTTATGCAAGCTTACGTCTTTTACAAAAAAAAGTTCTATCATTATAAAATTTAGGAATATTTCCTTCGTTTTGGAATTTGCTTGCAAAGTTATGACAATATTTATGATTCGCAAGATTCAAATTTCATATTCAGAAAAATGTTCACTTGCCTATCTCACAACTTTATCTCCATATCTCAAATCTACAAGTTTAGATAAAGGGCTCGCCCAAAAAATATTTATTGTGTTTACACAACGTCGTGGGTAATCCGAGTTACTCTTAGACTTACGAAAAGGGGAGCATTGTATTCTCAGGTCACTTAAAAAAAACCCTTAATAATATTATTGGGCTCTAATTTCGTTTGTAAATGTTAATCGTAGTTATATAAAAGTGTCAACGTCGTTGAATGGGGGTGCCAATTTGTATAGTGTTACCTCACTTGAATGGGCGAGGCGCTTCGAGTTTTGTGTTACACAATAACTTGCGCAAAAAAGTACTTAAGTGAATATCTCGTCCTTATAAAATATGATTATTCAAGTGATGCATCTTGATACGTAATTTTTTTAGTTTATTTAAGTAGGTATGGCCTATTGTTACATTATTAGTTCTAGGAGAGGCTCCAGGTGGTTTTGTTGTGTCTGTTGTTAAATTTATATTAAGACTCTAATAAATAATCACAATATGCTACGTAAGGTATTATTAATATAGGCTTGCTGATATAACATTGTTTGACTTTTTAAGTGAAAACATAAAAATCATGATAAATTTGTTAAGCCACAAATTTAATGAAGGCACATATTTGATGATATTGTTTTAATGTTTTCTTTAACCTTTTTTCGTACCAAAAGATGATTCACAAGGTGAAAAGTAAATAGGGTAACAAAATACATTGCCAAGCTAAAATGCGAGTATCCCTAGCTAGTTGTACCTATCTATATTCAATCAATGTTGTGCAAAACACAGCCTTTGCGAACGCGATTTCTCCCTCCATTAATGATACCTACCGACTTGCCTCCTTTACCCCACACTCCCCCTGAGTTCCTTAATTAGCCCACACCCCCTCTCTTGCTTTGCTTTCCCCTCTTTGAAAACAGACGCTACCCGAAAACAACAAGCTGTTTGTACGCAATATAAGACTTGTATACCTACTGTCTTTCAGCTGTAAGCGCGGGTAATTTATTTAGGTACTACTTTGCTTAGATATTTGCAATTTCTTCTGGATTTTGCCTTTATTGGAAAACGCCAAAAGCTTTGTATGACTTCTGCAACAAAAGCTGTTGAGAATCCTAACGGCCGTTTCAGGCCTTAAGCAACCTGAATTCTCCATTCTATACCCATTAAGCAGTAAGCCCAGCGAAAAAATGTGCACGTAGCGTAGCGTTTTCCATAAGCAAGTAGTTTCATCATATTTTCAATACCAAGGCTTTTTTGTGTCGAAGTCGTAGTAAACAAATAGACCATTTTTTAAAATGTTATTTAGTTCGTTTATACTCAATACATTTATTATTTACTGAAATATGTAGTCAATCAGATGACAAATCATTATCTGAGGCACGATATTTTTGTAATAGACACGTTTACAATAGGTAACTTAGCACCTGCTACGCGAGCTACGAAATTTTACTCAGTCGAAATTAGAAAGTAATTTAATTGTAATATTTTTGTGCATGCAGACCCTCAAAGAAGCACAAATCCTTTCACGTAGATGTCCATAATCAAACATAACTACACCAACCCCACCCAAAGCCTAACAAATCGAGAGGTATTCCTACGAGGGTCCGGGGATAATCTTCAAATAAGCGTATTAGATCGACTCGTGTGCCCGTGCTTTGTGATCCAAATAACTACGGCTTCACCCTCACAAAATATTTCTCCAAAGCTAACGCTGCCTTTCTGCACTCTCAGATATCATTTTTAAAGGATAGTTGCTATACTGTGGTAACGTATAGGATGGTATAACTTGCCAAACGGTTCAACGAGGTACCCTTGGGACAGTCTGGTCTGTAAATACGGTCTTATTTGCAGATTTAACGAATGACTAAGGTTTCAGTCGCTTTTCATCTTTTGTATTATACCTGGGGTATTACTGCGTAGGAAGGACTATTATAGGATTCGTAGGCGTAGGTATTTGAGATCTAAATAGAATAGCGATGATTGAAGAATGTTATATTATATTTAGGTACAACTGTATCTCTCAGGGTGATGGGCACAGTGCAATTCGTCTTCTTCTGCAAACTTGTAACGAAATGCAGATGTTATAGGCAGGTGTAACCGCTTACCATTAGGTGGGCCTCCTGCTTGTTCCATCACAATCACATAAATTATACTTTACTGAATTATTTGTCTCAGCTAGGCTATAGGCTGGAAAATAAACTAGGGAAGAAGTCTCAATTTAATCATAAAGGACTCATTCTTTACAGCTTTCAACAGTAGTAAGACATTTTGCGAATGTCCAATGCCTAGGTACTATCCACGAATAGAAAATCAAGTTCCTAAACGTATTGGCAGTTGTCCTTGAGTACCAGTTTCTTATTTACCATCTACAAAAACACTTACTATTAGGTAAGATTGTTCAAAAGGCTAGTCAAACGGGAATAAAGAAAAAGGAAACTCTTGAGACTAAGAATTGGCTCTCTAGGTTAGCTGGTCGACTATGTGACCTTAGATGCTCAAAGACAAATATTTTTCTTCAGGTCTTGTTGACTGTTTTCTAAACCCGCTAAAACTATGCTTAAGTCAGATTCGTTATATTTCATGTATTCTCGCAAAGCATCTGCCACATCGATCGGAAACACGCAAAACAGAGCGAAACAGCAGCAGACATAAACAAATTCTGTAACAACCGCGTAACTCAGCCGTCGGCGGCGCGGGGGTCGATTTACATAAAATTATCACAAGCCGCCACCGGCTTGCCGCTGAAGCTGAAGTAACCTGCATACCTGCGCGAAAGGAGTGACGACGCCAAACTGAACTTTTGCAGCGATATGGCCTAGTGGCAGCAGTTAGCACACCTAGGCTTAGTATCCACCAGACCAGAGGAAGTTGAGTGGTGTAAGAGGAAAATATCCACCTAGGAAAGCTTCATTTTCCTAGGCGTTACGTAGATACGCAAACTTATGCTGTGACGACAGTGAGTTTTTTTTGCTACAGTGCCCTTCACAACCAAGCATTAGTTTTTCACATTTCTGCTACATGTCAATAGAACGTCAGCGTATCTTATCAGCAAGGTATGGAACCGGAGAATATTTAGTTTTGTCTGTACTGTTATGGGCCTGTTGGGCGTCTAGATACCTACACTACTGTTTATTCATCTCTCTCTCTCAGTGCTGATAGTTTCTGAAGCCACCTTCTCGTGGATAGAGATTTTTGCCTAGTCGACAGTTTCTTTACTACTCGCTATCACACTGGTCGCTTAGGCGTATATTTAATACGTACCTCCTTTGTGACGACAAAATATTTTCTGAACAGTTTTCTACACAAAGTCTTTAATTCAATATAACAGCGGCGGCGACGCGGGGAATTGGAGTTTTTGAGGCGAGAGAAGCTGTATAAATTAGGAGTTGTATATAATAATATGTACGTTTTGCACAGCTAACGGCAAAAAACTTCGACAAGTTATTTCACACTTTTGGGTGTAGAAGTCGGTTCCATTTTTTGTTAAAAATTTTTTTTCAATCTTTTTAGTGTAACTCAAAAATGGCTTGACCGATTTTGATAAAATTTAAAATGGGACCAAACGACAAGCATCAGCTTTCAAACAAAAAAAGAATTTTCAAAATCGGTTCACCCAGTCAAGAGATCTGAGGTAACAAACATAAAAAAAAAAATACAGACGAATTGAGAACCTCCTCCTTTTTTGGAAGTCGGTTAAAAAACGACTTCAATCAGAAATTTTAATTTTTATGTAAGAAATTTTAGGAAAGTGAAATGTAGTAATATTATAAGACGTCGACGAAGTAACCTGTGGTACAGTTTAACCACGGTAATATTATCTACTCGTGTATAACACACGTGGTTTAACGAAATCATTACATAGTTTACCTATACGAAGATTTCACTTACTACATAATAGATTCAAAATCGATCGCATGAGATAAGTGCCTATTCACTTTTAGATTTGTTAAAGATATAATTGGTCACATTTTAACGAAAGTAAGATGTGATTCGTTATCGTTTGAAGGGAGGAGTTCGTTTAAATAATTTTAGAATAGCTGTTTCTTAGATACCTTTCTTTTCCTGATAAAATGATAAAACCTTCAGCACAGATTTGTTTCCAAAACGTTCGGACATAACATAATAGGTAGGTATATATTTTTCGAATCACGTTCAAAGTGACCCAAAATTAGGGAATCGTCCCATTAAACAGTAAAAACGTCAAACTTGTAGCTACTAGCGATATAATTAAGGTTTGATGGCCATTTACATGATCATGGTTACTTTTCTATTGAACCTCGCGCGTCGCGATTAAAGAAGAGTATGTATAGAATAATGCTTGGTTGACTAAGGCCGCCGCTAGAGGCGCTGTGCTTTCGCCATACAAATTTCCGTTGACGCGCTCGCAGCATATCTATTGTGACATGAACTTTGACCTATCATTGAGATGAGCTCGAATTATATATGCACTCGTTTCTTCATAATCGTCATCAACAGCCATAACGTCCACCACTAAATAATGCCTCCCACATTAGGGTGTTTGGCATAATCCCCACGTTTGGCAATCGTCTTGAGGATCGCCTTCCAGATACACTGTAAAATGACAGTTCTTCAGAAGGTGCTGCTGCCTACCTTCTGTTCTGGTATTTTCTAACTTCCTCAGAAAATTAGGTTTGAAATATAGGGTAGAAAGTTTTATATCATGTATCCGCACGCTGAGTCATCATGACAAATGAATGCCATGCCAAATGAATAGGTGTGAGTTTCTTTTTGTTAATCAAAGCAGATGTTGTTTAAAAGAAATGAAGAATTTCGGTTATTGCGAGTGCAATGGGTACTTAGAGACAGAATTATTTTCCGGAGTCATTGTCGCAAATGACTTTAGTATCATCATTTTCTTTTTCAAATAATAGCGATTATTGATCTAAGCTAAGATGCTTTATTTTTATTATGTAGTTATAACAAATCTACGGCCATTCCTTTTCGTATTAAATTAATACATTTATTATCCAAAGAAAATATAACCCTTTTCGTCACCACGGGTACAGTTAAACAAACAATGCAAACATTAAATAAACTACACGGGGCGTAGTACACTGGTGGAAATCAATGCATTAACACAAGTGTGTACAGTCAGTGACAAAGAGTTTTGGAGCGATGGGCGGGACGGCACGCCCCGTCTTCAGCCTAACGGCAATTATAACTACAATGGCAACAACCAGGTATGAATAAACCAATATACATAAATTGTTGAATCTGTGGAACTTACTGATATCATTTTTAAGTGAAATATTATTGAGCTAAGCTTAACGGAACCATCATCTTCTTACCATTACCCCAGTTATATAGGGTCGATATGCCACCTAGGTTTGTATCGTATCGACTTTTATAACAAAACCATAAAATTATTTAATAAAATTTTTTTTACAAAAAAATGGAACCGACTTCAACGCCCAAAAGTGTGAAATAACTTGTTGAAGTCGGTACCATGATAGTTCAAAAGTACATATTATCACAAAATTGTGCACATGGTACTGACTTCGACAAGTTATTTCACACTTTGGGTGTTGAAGTAGGTTCCATTTTTTGGTAAAAAAAAATTTAATAATTATTTTTATGGTTTTATTATAAAAGTCGATACGATACAAACCACTCTTTTTAGTGGCTTGACAGATTTTGATGAAATTTAAAATGGCACCAAACGGCAAGCATCAGCTTTAATACAAAAAAAGAATTTTCAAAATCGGTTCACCCAGTCAAGAGTTCTGAGGTAACAAATATAAAAAAAATAAAAAATAAATACAGACGAATTTCTGGAGAACCTTCTCCTTTTTTGGAAGTCGGTTAAAAAGCACAATTAGTATTTTAGTAACACACAATTTTAACAGTTTTGGCTTCAATTTTCTGATTGCTAAGGTACCTTGTATGCAAATAATCAAAAAATATGTATATCTGTGTCATCTATGATTTATCACAGAAAATAATAAATATTGTTGTTAGTTTTCTTAGCTATTTCGACCCCAATATGTAATGTCAGGTTAACATTAGTTTAACTGCGTACCTACCTAGTAAAAGTTGAAAAAAAAAATTAACAAAAAATGGAACCGACTTCTACACCCAAAAGTGTGAAATAACTTGTTGGAGTCGGTACCATGATGGTACAAAAGTACCTATTATCACAATATTGTGCGCATGGTATCGACTTCGACAAGTTATTTCACACTTTTGGGTGTAGAAGTCGGTTCCATTTTTTGTAAAAAAAATTTTTTCTATCTTTTTAGTGTAACTCAAAAATGGCTTGACCGATTTTGATAAAATTTAAAATGGGACCAAACGACAAGCATCAGCTTTCAAACAAAAAAAGAATTTTCAAAATCGGTTCACCCAGTCAAGAGATCTGAGGAAACAAACATTCGTACAAACACATTCGTACAAACAAACACATGATGGTGTCGGTTACAAAAACTATGCTCTGGACCAGATTTCACTTAGGTTTGTTATATTAGTTATATTATAATAGTCACAGACCCGAGAAAGCAATAGCCGATCCTATTTTATGAGTTAACTCTTATACCTAACATGGCAGCGATGGCTCTCCATAATGTCATAATAAATTGTCACCGAAGCCGTTGAAAGCCTGGACATTTCTTGAAATGACCAGGTTTACCTTTGAGAATGTTAACCGTTATACAATAATATGAATTGGCTTTCATAATCATGTCCTAATTATGGGTGATTCTTCGAGTGAGGCATTCTTTGGTGATTTTCGTGGCAATTTTCAAATTCATTATTTTTTTTGAATTTGTTTCAGAATCTTAAAGTATAAGTAAAAGCAATATTTTTATTAAAAAAGGCACCTCGAAGAGCAATTTACTTACTGAGATAATCGAGGTTAAAAAAATTGAGACTACGCAAATCACAAATAAACCCGCAAAAATGAAAATTTTTATTTAACTATCTCAAATGAGTTACTTATTGGTCCGTCCTATTGAAAATAAGTTATTTTTGTATAAGGCAACAAAATAAAGGTTACTAAGACTGAAAACGTTTTTAGTAGAATCAGTCTAACATTATTTATTATTTGTTAAAGAAATTACAAAAATATAACACTTAATTACACATTTAAAAAAATAACACTATCTTATTATAATCAGCATAAATAAAATAATAAGAAATATTTTTATTCATAACTAGTACAAAACTCAAAGTTATTTCATTTGCATGGTCAAAAAATGATCTGCGTGGGTAAAAACTACCACGTAAACCACTCAAATCACGACCACGGAAATCAAAATAAACCCTTTATGCTAAAAATAAACAAAAAACTTTAAAGCAAATAAACTGTGTTTTGATTATACGTTACGTTACCATATATTTGTTCGGCACAATATTTTATTAAATAAATAAATTCACACAGACACCGGAGATAATTGTACCACGCAAATCAAAGTTTTGAGAAACCAAACCCACGCAACGAAGTTCTTACCATATATTTTTTGAAAACACGACGACGTACCATCACTCAACCACTCTTCCGGCCGTGTTGGAGCGCAACCAATTCTAACTTGAATTATGATGATGCATCATGGGGCCACGTATTTAGAGATGTGCAAGCGAAATTATAATAATCCACTCAAATCAGCAAGAACCTCGGGACAGTTACATTTAATTTTTTTGTAGGAAATATAGTTCTTTTAGAACTATGGTCTATTTTTTTATAGCATTGTTAACTTCTTAAGACTTACATGTTTTTTTTTTGGTAAGCATGTAGCGTTTAGTTTAAAATATATAAATTACTAAGTGACCAGTTCGGGGCTTGGGACACTCCACGAAAATCAAAGAATAGGGGTATTTTATTTTTTAAAGATATTTAATTATAAAGATAATTGAATAATAATCAGTAAACCAGTTAAGAGAGGATTTAAGGTATTCGCAAAAAAAAAATATGGCTTGCTGACTTCTGGATTTCTATTATGTTTAAGTAAAGCCGCTTGAAAAACCTGTCCTAAAGAATGACCCTTATACTAAATATACAATTCAAATTCAAATTCAAATATATATATATATATATACATATAGGTATAACATTTTGAACATACGTCAACAAATTAGATTATTAGTAAATCTATCAAAAAATATATTTCGTTAAGTAACAAATAGTAATTATATAATATTTAGAGCAAAAAGTCAACTTCACGTTCTTCATTCACATTGATGCCTTAATTCTCACAGAATTACAGACACATTGATATAGATGTATGAAATAGTACTCTTCCAGTCATCCGCAAACAAATCACAATCAATCACCGTTGCCTGGAAGTTGTTGAGTGCTCTGAGAGTATGTGAAATGCGAGAAGCAGCGTGAGCAGGTGGTAGCGAGAACAGCTTATGACGCCCGCCAATGATGCGCATGCAGGCTGTCAGGGCGTTCAACCATTACAAGGCATACATGGAGGTTAGCACATCAATTTCTCCGTAACGGATCTTGCATATGACTAGCATTTGTGGTTATTCATCATATTATATGGTTAACCTTAGAGTAGTCTAAGACTGACAAATTAAATTAATACCTATGATTGTCCATTTAGCGCGATAAAAGGACTGGATGAGGAAGATATAGGTTTAACTAAAGCTGACGGCTTCATAAAAGTAACTTGCGGAGTAGTGAGCCAGTCCGGCTCACTACTCCGCAAGGTTACTTTTGTAATGTGTCTGGTCTGCCATGTCAGTACTTCAACCACTGCGTAAAAATATCTCATGTAGTATTTATCCAAACTATTGGAGTACAAAATTGTATGCCCAAGGCGGGAATCAAACCCGCGTCCTCCGCTTTTGCTCCAATCGTATTACTTAAACCGTCATAGGGGACGGTGCGCGGCCATTAACCAGAATATTAGACTTCATCTGATCGAAAGAAGTGTTTTTTCAAACACTTAACCGGTATGATGTCGCTACCTTTCTATATTTCTAAATATTATGATTATCATTATGGCGTGCTAAGCGAAAATCATATTTTAAAATTCTTGGAACACAATTTTTTTTATATGCCGTATTGTCGCTTAGCACGCGATAGTGCTTATAATCATAATATTTAGAAATATATCATGTAGCTTTAGCATTTCCCACATTACTTTTGATTGGCGCTGATGAATAACTCACCACCCAGTCCTTGACCGTCCATCAGTACGGTGCGTGCCTTTGTTGTCTACCATATCAAATTTGGTTATTAAACGATTACTTATCACCCTGTGCGTAAAACATCAAGGTAAATGATAACTCTTAACTTGATATAACTACCTGCCTTGGATCGGAGACTTTCAACGGTTTTTATAGCTGATAGCCTAGCCTTTGACCACTATATCACCTGATGGTAAGTGATTGGTGGTAGATGTTGTTCACGCTAACCTAGAATTACTGGTTCTCAAAGACAACTGCCGAAACACGCTGTTATGTGCTTTAAGACAGATTTTCTACTTGAGAGTGGTAATTAGGCAGGCGGGCATACGTAACAATGCCCTACCGCAATTCTATATCAACTGCCATCCTAAGACAACAACCGGGACCGACGGCATCACGTGCCCTCCGAAGCACAGAAGCGCTCTGAAGTAATGTCACTAGCGGTCACCCATCCAAGTCATGACCGCAGCGGACTTAGCTGATCGGTTAAGAACGGCTAAGCCAACTTCGCTACGAGCACTTCATAAAGGTATACGTTTTAAAAACTGAATACATGATTTTGAAGAGTGAAAGTATTTGAGTATCCCTTCAAACTTTACATCGAGAGGGTTCCGGTAGAGGGCACCGTGATGCATCTACCCTTCTACTATAGCAGCTCAGACTGACTTAGCATCTTCAGACTCCAGGATGCGTGGTCGTAGTAGAAACGCCCATTCCGACCTGTGCCGCCACGCCGCGCACACCTGTCTACAGCTCCGCCAGTATCTCCCAGTGAGACCGCAATAGTCCCCGCACTATTGCCGTCTCACTCGGGTCATCGTTCCGACGCTAGTTGCAGACCAGTGCCTTGGAATACGCAGTCCTGACGAAGTTTTTGTTTTGTGTGCAGAAGCTGAGCAGCCGCCGAACGCCGAGCAACGCGAGCTACGAGCTCGCCGTGCCGTCGCGCAGAGGCGCTCTAAGACGTCAGGCATTACCACCTACCCAAGTCCCTTGTTTCGGACGAACAACATCATATCGGGCTGGTGGTCTTGTTTTGACCGCACTTTTCGGTGCGCATTTCACCACTTTACTACCCGACACAACATAGTAACAGTCGCGTAACAACACACTTTGTGCTGTTAAGCGACGTCGTTCAGGCGTGGGGTAGCGTCAGCCAAACCCGTCTGAACGATCAAATCCGCCATTTGCTGCGGTCGCAGTGTGACACCCTACGGTGACAACGGCCACTGTTGTTGTTTTGGTTTAACCTTGCACCGTGGCCTTTCCCGCTTCACGGGTCAGCCGAAGCAAGCTGGGCTCCGGGATTACTGGCCTTGGGGTCGCCCCTAGTCAACCCCGGAGTAGCGCTTAGGAGCACCCCTCTCCGCCGAGAAAAAAGCTCGGAGAGGGTACACAACTAGGGCACACCCTAGGTACACACTCCCTCTCACACAGTGAGCTCACAAGGTGTGTGAGGGAATTCAAACCCTTGATAGGGCGTCCTGAGTATTCCCCTCAGGATGCAGTCCCGTCCCTCTAACGGTGAGGTGCAGGTCCTTCAGACCTTCGCCCTCCGCCACCCCGATCTGTATGTTGCTCATATGCAACTCCTAGAAGAGGAAGCGAGTGCCCGCCTCACGGACACTCTTATTGCTCCCTCCGGGACTTCAATCCCGGAGGCCAACGTCCCTCCTCTGACCCGGTCCTTCTCAGAGGACAGCCCGCTTTCGCCCGCCCCGGGCCCGGACAATAGACGCACGGTGGCAGCCCCTCCCCGTGAGAGGTCTCGCTCGCGCTCACCGATCGGGAGGCCAGCGAGCACCCGTCCCTCCATCGCCGTTGTCGAGCCCACTTCGGACTCCGAAACGGAGATGGAAGTAGATCCGAGTCGCGCCTTACGCACTGACTCGGACTCCGACAACGACGGCTATACCGTCGTTGACCGCAAACGCAAGCGTGCTCCTAAAGCCGCTAGTTGCGCAACTTCCGCCCCTCCCGCCAAGGCACCCGCTAAGGCCCCCGCCTCCGGCAAGAAGCCGACCCCCGCCCCGCGCCCCGCGTCTCCTCCCTCCGCTCCGGCCACTACTGCCGCGTCCCCTCAGGACGCGAGCGCGCGCCGCGAAAAACCGCCTCCACCCCTGTTCATTCAGGACAAAACCAAATGGGACATGCTGTCCCGTTTAGTTTCGGATCGTGGGATCCATTATACTAATGCCCGCTCCACGCAGCAGGGCATTAAAGTCCAAGTGCCCACCAGTAGCGACCACAGAGCGCTAACAAAGCTCCTCCGTAAAGAGAGCATAAGTTTTCATACTTATGCGCTCGAAGAGGAGAAAGTCCTTCGCGTTGTGATTCGCGGTGTGCATAAGGAGATACATACCGATGCGGTATGTGACGACCTTAAAGCACAAGACTTCCCTGTGCATGCGGTTCACCGCATGTACAGCGGGAAGGACCGCAGTCCATATGACCTAGTACTCGTAGTACTAGACCGTACACCAGAGGGCAAGGCCATTTTTAATTTAAAAAAGGTCTGTGGCCTCTCAGGACTCGATGTCCAAGCCCCATACAAAAATGGAAGTCCCTCGCAGTGCCATAACTGCCAACTATACGGGCACGCCTCCCGTTTCTGCTTCGCTCGCGCTAGGTGCGTTAAGTGCCTAGGCGATCACGCGACAGCAGCGTGCACTCGCACCCGGGATTCGCCGGACCCACCCAGTTGTGTTCTATGCGGTGCTCAAGGGCATACCGCGAATTACCGTGGTTGCCCTAAAGCACCACGAGTGAACCACAGGGTGGCAAGGCATAGGCCGACCCGTCCCTCTTACGACCGTTACCAACGGGTAAGCCCTAAACTAACGGTAGTACCTGCCTCACAGGTAATACCCGCGCCGCTCCCAGCCCGTAACGCATGGTCTAAACCACCCAGTATGGTTAAGACCGTCGCTACCGCCCGCGCCCCGGCCCGCGCGCCCGCACCCGCGCCCGCACCCGCACCCGCCCGCGCCGCGGCCCCTGCCCGCGCACCGGCCCCGGCTCGCCCCGCGCTCCCGGCACCCGTCGCCAACACCATTCGCGCGCCTCCCCGCGCCGCTTCCCGGCCACAAGCTCCACCTATGCCATTGATGGCTGCCCCTCTTCAAGAGGCAATCAACCTAGTCAGCGATCTGGCTATGTCGGTTGACATCAATGAGGTACAAGAGCTATTCCACAAGATGCAATACGCTCAATCCCCAGCGGACGTGATCCAATACACATTGGAACACGCGAATTTACTTAGCGCCCTTAAGCGCTTCGTTCCCCAGGCCCCTCCCCAGTACAACCACTATGGGTAGTACAACCGAACGCACGAAACCGTACTCAGTTTCGTTAGCGTCATTTAACGCTGACGGCCTCTTCAGACAACGTGACCTCGTCCACGACTTTTGTTGTACCCACCTTATCGATATCATATGCGTGCAGGAAACCTTTCTAAAACCGGGGAAGGCGAACCCTAGGTTTGCCAATTACAGAACGGTACGTGATGATAGAGTGAACTCCCGTGGGGGAGGCACTCTTATCTATTACAAAAGGTCCCTGCACTGCATTCCCCTACCTACCCCGACTCTTGTTAATATGGAAGCATCTTGTTGCCTCCTAGCTATGACTGGTCATCAACCTATAGTCATAGCATCCTGTTACCAAGCTTGCAAAAAGCCGATCGTCCGAGCTGACTTAGAAGCCCTATTCTCATTAGGAAGCGCCGTCATTCTGATTGGCGACTTCAACAGTAAGCACATCCTATGGAATTGTAACGTCAACAATCCCAGAGGTATTGCACTTGAAAACCTAATCGCAGAACTTAACTTTGACATAATTGCGCCCACTGAGCCCACTCACTACCCTTATATGGAAGACCACCGATCTGACTTGCTTGACATGGCACTATTCAGAGGCGTAACACTCCGGGTACGCTCCATAGAAGTGGTTCACGAGCTTCACTCTGACCACCGACCCATTATACTGCGACTAGGTCCCGACCCAACGACTGACCTCCCCCGCCCCACTAAGACGATAGTGAACTGGAAGCAAGTAGGCGATGCCCTAAAGGCTATCAGTTCACCTGACCTAGACAAGATCCCTGACGACATCCTGACAAAAGATGACATAACCCTTGCGATCGATTCGTTCACCAATCACCTCTCCACCGTAGTAGGTGCATCCGCAAAGGAGGTCATAGTGCCGGACGACCGGCGCCTTGTCATTCCAGCGGATGTGAGACGATTGGTGACGGAGAGTAAAGCAGTGACCCGACATTACGACTCTTACCCCAGTAAAGAGAACAAAACTAAGAAACGCCACTTTGAACGCATGGTTCAAAGTCGCATGTCTGAGTTGCGTGATCAACAATGGGGCGATAAACTTTCAAACCTCGTGCCAAGCCACCATGCTTACTGGGACTTGGCGCGAGGCTTGAAAGGAAGTAACCATAACGACATGCCTCCCTTATACAGACCAGTCCCACTAGTCCCAGCGTTCTTTGACGAAGACAAAGCTGAGTGCCTAGCTGATAGCCTAGAGGCTCAGTGTTCCCCTAACGTAGATCACGTTGACCAAGCTCACCTCGATTCGGTGGATGCTGAAGTCGAACGTAAAAGCTCTGTGGTCACCTCTGAACTCCCACCAATCACCTTAGCGACTTACGCTGAGGTGGAGAGACTGATCAAGGCCCTCCGACCGCGCAAATCCCCCGGTGCCGATGGCATCTCCAACAGGGTTCTTAAAACCCTCTCTCCTCCTCTCATCCATCTCTTAGTCAGCATCTTCAATGCTGCTATGAGCCACTGCTTATTCCCAGACACCTGGAAATGTGCAAATGTCATTGGCATTCACAAACCAGGCAAAAGCTCATCTGACCCCACCAGTTACCGCCCCATCAGCCTCCTCAGTGCCTTAGGCAAACTTTACGAGCGGTTACTTGCAAACCGTCTCCAGTCCCATGCTAAGGAACACCACCTTATCCCAGATGAGCAGTTTGGCTTCAGACCCGGACACTCATGCGTCCAACAGGTGCACCGCCTCACGGAGCACATCATTGAGGGCTTCAATAAGTACCCCAAACCCCAGACTACGCTAGCAGTCTTCCTCGACGTAGCGAAAGCTTTTGACAAAGTCTGGCACAACGGCTTGATCTACAAGCTATACCAATTTGGCGTGCCAGAACGTCTTGTGCTCATCCTACAAGACTTCCTTAAAGCCAGAAGCTTTCGCTATCGCGTGGAAGGCACCCTCTCCTCCCCCCACCCAGTCAGAGCCGGAGTCCCTCAGGGCTCCGTGCTATCACCTATTCTCTTTGCACTGTATACCAGTGACATCCCACGCTCTCAGCCCAAAGTATTCCTAGCCCAATATGCGGATGATACCGCCATTTACACCACTGGGTGGCATATCAACAGACAGTCCTATTTCGTCATGCAACGGGCCATCACCGAGATCGGTGACTGGTTCCGAAAATGGCGCATCGCGGTCAACCCAGCTAAAAGCACAGCTATGTGCTTTACTGAGAAGACACGCTCCCCTTACCCGAAACCGCTTATTTTGTTCGACGAACCCATTCCCTGGGTTCCTAGAACAAAATACCTCGGAGTCACCCTTGATCGTCATCTCACCTTTAACGATCACATAACAACCGTCCGTAACAGAGCGGCCTTCATAATGGGTCGCCTTGGTCCCCTACTTCGCAAAGAGAGTAAAATGTCTCTTAGTAATAAGAAGACACTTTACACTGCCTGCATCCGCCCCATCATGACTTACGCATCAGTAGTGTTTAGTCATGCTAGTGAGGCCCACCTTCATAAACTTCAAGTCATCCAAAACCGTTTTCTTCGTAATGCAACCGGCGCCCCGTGGTATATCCGGAACACCGAGTTGCATTGCGACTTAAACCTTCCCTCTCTAGCGCAGTTCAATAAGGACTGCGCCCGCCGATACTTTGATCGAGCGCCCCACCACCCGAACCCATTGGTTGTCCAGGCATCGAACTACTCGACTGCCTCTTCTATCCCATTTTTCAAACCCCCCCGTCGCCGACCACGGCAGGTATTAGACGACCCGGATGACCCCATCGCAGCCATTACGTTGGCAGCTTTAGCGTTATCCGCAAGTCGTCGAGGTAAAATCCCCAGGTGTGAGGTAATCAGAGGTCACACAATCAAACACCGAGCTCGCCGGCGAGCTCGAGGCAAAAACAAGGTCACGATAAATTGCTCTCCAAATAGTCAAAGAGTATTATTCAGTAGGGCCCAATTGTGCAACACTGCAGTTGCACAGAGGCATTTTGCTCCGATCCCCCCCATGTCTCTCGACAGCGAGACAAGCCGAGGTCCGAACCACAGTGGTGCCCTTGAGCTCGCTGTCAACCCCTCCTATAGTAGCGGTACGTTTTCGGCGTCCGCAGGAGACGGAGGTAGAAAGCGCTTTTCGCCTTCTACGCCCGTCTCGGGAGAAGTGCCTTCGGCACTTCTCCCTCCCGGGCTATTGTAGGGCCAGGCCCTCGCCCAAAACCCGGTGGAGCTGGACGACCGCACAGGCGGTAGCCAGCATCTATGTCCTCCCTAAACTAAACTAAACTAGTAGAAACGATTATTTTCTTGTAATTTTGTTACCATTTAAATTCGCTTAGGTAGCAGGCAAAGATAATCTGTACGCTCTAAAGCCGATAATATAATACAGCCGTACATCATTTCACTATATTACTCGATAGCAACCTACAATAAAAGATTCCACAATACCCAAATAAAATGTCAAAAGCTCAATAAATATGCACGCTGTCACAGTGTGGTGATTAAAATGCGTGTTTGCGAACAGCCGCGATGCTGCGTCGATTGTTTTTCGACGACCAATCGGTCGTGTCAAACCGCGGCACGACGTGATACTAACACAAACTAGCCACTGCACTTTGGAATATGTCCTTTTATATTTTATTTTAGTAGTGGCAAAGCAAGGTTAAGCTTAAGGTTGAACAGGCCGTCACTTCTCCATACAAATGTCGTAGGGTGATCACTCCCTTATATGAGATTGCTGGTCCAGAATTAAGTATAATATCGATTGATCTCGTCATTATCTAGGCTCGGAAACTCTGGATTTAATTATCTTATTAAAAAAAACGGTACGATACAAGCCTAGATCATAAAGAAAACAATGGATATCATGCTTTGTTTTGGACCTAAATCATCAAATAAGGGAGTGATCATCAAGCTATGACGTTTGTATGGAGAACTGACCGACCAGTTCACCATTAAGTGCCTAACTCGACGAATTACTAGATTTAGATTCATTATACTTACTTCGTATTCCATGCATTCGCCTCACGTTTTTTCTTGGGTTGTTTTGCTGGGCCCACTGATTTAGGAAAGGAGTCTCCTCGTAAAAGCGAGTGGAGAATCCAAGCAATTTTCCAATCACTCGTAGCAAATTTATCCGTTCTTAACCGATCAGCTAAGTTAAGCAACGTCCGCCGCAGTCATGACTTGGATGGGTGACCGCGACATTACTACTGAGCGCTTCCGTGCTTCGGAGGGAAACGTAAAGCCATTGGTCTCGGTTGTTATCTTAGGATGGCAGTCGTTACAGACTAGCTACCACCCTCAAGTAGAAAATCTGTCACCAAGCACCTAAAGGTGTGTTCCGGCAGCTGTACTTCAGAGACTGTAATTCTTAATTAACCTGAACTACATCTTTTACCACATCATCACTTACCATCAGGTGAGATAGTGGTCAAGGGCTAGCCTATCAGCTAAAATCATTGAGTTTTGTCAGCTTTTTTCACTGCCCTTAATTTGTTGTTGTTTTTATTGCTGCCTTTTTAAGACTTTTTTTCGTGGTTTAAATACATACCTAGTCTTACATTTTTACTTTTAATAAGGACAACGCGGGTGAAGTCGCGGGTAGAAGCTAGTTCATAATAAGTATATTCTAAAATTAAGCGTTTTGTGGTATTAGGTATATTTGTTTCACTTGTAACAAAATGTAATACCTATTATAGGCACAGTTTACTGAGATTCGTGCGTGTTTCGTTTTATTTCATAAAAAAATATCTTCCACCCATGCTCGAAGGCAACCTATCAAGGAAATTCGAAACGTAAGTGCTACAAACAAGAAATCAGGTTAAGGCTACGATTTGCTACGCACCACATGCTACATCCGTAGCATCACAGCATACTATACAATTACTACCCGCTTAATTTTTAAATTGGATTCATAAGGTGTAAACGTTATGAGTACCTATTAATTTGTCAACTATTATTACGTTATACACGTTGGCATAAAAATAGCCATGAAGTAATCACTGCCAAAGCTCAGTCATATTTAATAGTAGTGACAATAAGTCAGTGTCCTATTCATACATTCCATATTATAATCATAGATGTCAGGTAGGGTAACATAATATCACGCCTTTATTGCTCCGTATAAAATACGTGAATTCCAGAAAATAACCCTTTCACAATCCAGTTTTGTTTAAAAGTACCTAGTATTGAGTATATACAAACTTAACGTAGTTTTAAAGAAAGTAGACCGTAACACGTCACTTAAAAAAAAATACTGAAAATACTTGTTATTGACAAGGTTGAAAATGTGTATTATTTTTTGAAAACCTTGTGTATTACGATGGGTTCTAACGTAAAACCTATTTCTAATTGAAGGATAACGGTGCTAAAGACAAAAAAAAATGTGTCAGGAAATATTTTTATCATATAACAAGGTAGGTAAACAAGTAAGTACCCGTTAGGTAACCTAATTCAGCCTACGACGTGCAGGCAGAGCTTATACAATTGTAGTATTTTGTCATAACAATTTATTATTCTTTAATTCAATGTTTTCATTTCACTTCGAAAGAGTTGCAGAACATACTGACATTCACACAACACAACAGATTATTTCACGTATAGCAAAAACCTATATAAATTTCTTCTTATACCTACGTAGGCACTGGGTAACAATTCAACTCAAATAAACATACTCATGGCATGAATTCTGCCATCCATTGTCTCACTCCGAACGAGTAAATATTTCCTGCAATTTACTTAATCTACAAAACACTGCTTTCTGTATAAAACACAAAAGCACAAGCCGTGGAGACAGTAAACAAAATGGCGTATTTAAATGGGCGGTGTGCATTGTTGGTCCTCGTTTTACACCGCTATCACTCGCTGGCTTACTCGCACTCGAGCCGCATACTCGAAGGTTCTTTATTTTCACTGTCTATTCACCACCATTCAAACGAAACAACAGCTTCTTGAATACACTCTAATCACAACCTTATGTCAAAGTGATAAAACTCAATTAAGCATCTCTCATACAGATTTCATATCTTCGGTGCTATATGTGGAACTGTTGCACGATATCGCGTCCTTGTCTAACGAAGAAGAGAGTAGTATTTTTATAGCTGCATCCCTTTCCCACTCGCCTCCTGAGGAGTAATGTGTTGTTGCGTGTTGTGATATCTCTGAAATAACAGGGAAGCACTCGCTACGAAGTTGTCATTTGTAACGGTTTTGCAATGTAACGTCAGAAGAAAAACACAAAATAATATATACTTGCCTACCTTCATTGCCACCAGATGAAACCACCACGTTTTGACAACCTGTGAAATGAAAGGTTGTTTTTAATACGTAGCATATTATTTTTATCTGTGCGTTCAAATACATATGGGTATGATTGTGGGTGAAATAAGTATCTACTTATGGTGAAATCTCACGTCTGCGGTGGGTAATTCGTTTTTTTTTTGCGCTAGTACCTACCTGGGTATGGTAAAAATTTGATTCAATAAAGCAATATAAATACTGGGCTGGCTGCCGACTGGTAGTGGGCTGGAGCATATAGACTGCCTGTGAGGGCTGTGAGTCTTTTTTTTATTTTTATTCCTGATAGGTTAGCCTTTGACCACTATCTCATCTGATGGTAAGTGATGATGTGATCGAAGATGTTGTTCAGGCTAACCTAGAATTACTGGCTCTCAAGGACAGCTGCCGGAACACACCGTTAAGTGCTTGGTGACAGATTTTCTACTTGAGGGTGGTAGCTAGCCAGGCGGGCATTCAGAAAATGCCCTACCACCATGCTAAAATGCAATGACTTGTAGGATGTCTAAATGTTTTCATTGTAGTACCTAGCTGTTGTGTTGTATACAGTTCGTAGTATTTTGTGACTAACCGCCGGTAAAAAAAATACTCAAACTTACGTGAAATTTTAGTCTGTTAAAAATTATAGTATTTATTTCAAATAAAATATGTACAATGAGACCAGTTCCTAAAACATCTTTTTCAAGAAAATGACATAAACTATATAGTCGTCTAGTTACACGGTGGAAGGTTTGAAATAATTTAATTAAGGCTTTCATAACATCGTAATTAAACTAACTGATATTTTTTTTAAAAATATTATAAATAATATGGCGGAAAAAAGTATTCTGGCAAAATATAATAAAATAGAAATAAGCCAACGTTGCGTATAAGTAATAAAAATTGCCTTTTGCTTAAACGCATACCTTTATCTATTTAGTTGTCTAGTAATAAAATGGATGAAAATACTGCTGACATTCAAAACGGTGAATACCTACATAATATTATAGTTCTGTAAAGAAGAAAAAAAAACTCTGGTGGCTCTGCCCTTGAAATAACTACCTACAGCCGCGATAGGGCTACCCGCCTCCAGCATTTTAATACCATTTGCCTACTTTGTGTTTCCATTTAGTTTTGTAATTGTAAATATGCTTTTTTTATATAAACGAATAAAAATATTTTTGAAATAAACATGAAGTGTTCACACCATAGAGATATAAAATACTATTTCTCTTTTCTGTGGTTCACACAAATGCGTGTTGTTTTTTAGTAGGTAGATTTAATTAAAAGACCATGTTTAGATTTGAATAAAAAAAATCAGTCTTAAAAAATTGCGACCGAAAAATATTTGTGAGACGTACAAAATGCTTTCTTATAAAATTTTTATGTATAAAAAATCCGCATTCTAATGTATAGCTTATACTACCTATTTCCCTCGTGGCAATCACTTTCCTTTACTCTATTCACTTTTTTTTATTAATCGAGACATTTTTTTTTCGGTAGATAAAAGAAATACTAGTCCATTAAAAGAATATATACTGTAAAGATAATATTACCGTGGTTCAGCGTTTATAAGATACGAAAAAGAGTATGTAACCGCTAAGTTTTAGGATAGGTAGGCATTACTAACATATTTACATACATATAGAAAAATATTATAAACAAGAACTTAGGTACCTACCTACGTTCCGGTCTCAATGTGGGCCAAATAACTATTTTACTCATTATAAAAAACTTATTCAAATATCTTGCATACTTATACTAAACATTAAAATGATGATTACAAGAATAATTCATAAGCAAATCAGACGATGAACGGAAATTCACTATTTAGTTTATACTATCTCAGTATTAGTTGGATTGTTGCCATCTGTACCATAGCCTTAAGGTAGGGCGCGTGGAGTCGCAAAGCCACCGGAGTGGGGCGTCGTCGCTAAACAAAAACACGTATACAAGTATGGGGCGGGCGCTGATTGGCTGGCGCGGGGTGCGCTCCCCGCCCTCAGGCCCGTGGGGCGCGCCGCAGCCGCCGCCGGCAGACCGCGCCGCGCTCGCAACCCGACAACATGTGTAGTGGCGCCGAAGGAGGCTCCTGGCCGCTCGGCAAGGACGCACCGACCGTCACCGCCGCCGCGCTCGATCACTACCGTCTGCAGCTCTACAACTATGCCGTTGCCGAACGCCTGCGTCTATACCCACCTTCCGTGGCACCGTGTTACTCACCTTATGGGCCTCGGCTTGCACTCTCCATGTCACTGCTGCAACAGCGAGCACTGCAGCCCGAAGAACCCAAGCCACAGCACAGCTACATAGGCCTCATCGCCATGGCCATTCTCAGCTCGCCGGAACGCAAGCTCGTGCTCTCCGATATCTACCAACACATCCTGGACAACTACCCGTACTTCCGCACCCGCGGCCCCGGCTGGCGAAACTCGATCCGGCACAATCTTTCCCTGAACGATTGCTTCGTCAAAGCCGGAAGGTCTGCAAACGGGAAGGGCCACTACTGGGCGATACACCCGGCTAACGTCGAAGATTTCCGAAAAGGTGATTTTAGAAGACGTAAAGCCCAGCGAAAAGTTAGAAAACATATGGGATTGGCCGTGGATGACGATGGTGAAGATTCATCGTCACCACCACCGCAGTCGCCGCCACCGACGGCCCTAGCGATTCAATACTGGGGAGCAGGACGGCTTCCTCAGGCTAGGAAGAGGCCGTTTGATGTGGCATCACTGTTAGCGCCGGATGAGGCGCCAATAAAGCGGCAACGACGTGACAGTAGCTGCGAGGAGGAGCCCGAAGAGGACATCGATGTTGTGGCGAGCGATCAGGAAGAGCGCGCTGTGGAGGAGCCGCTGGCGCCAGCCGCGCACTACCCGCTGCTGGGCGGCTGGTGGCCAGCGCTCGACCCGGCTCTGCTGCACCAGCTGCGCCGACATTCCACGCCCGCTTCATCGCCACCAAGTCCCACCGACCAGCATCGCCCGCCTGACACATAAACACTGTGCAAACCCGCCGCTGTCTGTGTTGAACTGTACATACCTGTGAATACTCAGTATTATTTTAGTTCCCGTCTGAAGAACATAACTATGAGGAGTAGTTAGTGTACAAAACGTAAACTTTTTATTTCTTTACTCTGTGTCTATCACTATTCTCACCTTAAGACTATTTTTTCCTTTCTTACTCGTACTGCTGTACTCCGTAGAGGAGCGCGTTGAAGTCTTTTCAATGTGAAAAGTGCTATGTTGTGTTCTGTGTTGTTACTTTAATTTTGTTTTCGCCTGAAATAGTTTATAGTGTGTAAAATATTGTAAATTTTACTTATTTGTAGATATATCTTCAATTTTAATATTAAATCAGTAGAATGATGTCTAGTGAATATAAATTCTAATGTTAAAGTCTGAGAACGACCAAGCTACTGTAGATATTCTCTTAGAATTTGAGTAGGTATATATATATGTATATACTAGTTATATGTAATGGTGTCTACTCTTATTGTTTATGACATATAAGCATGTTGTTATTTGTTAATTAAATAACATAATTAAAATAATCAAACTAAGTCTATAAAGAATCTCCGAATAAATAGAAGTATCGTCATAAATATTATGTTTTATTACCAAAATTATCGATATTCGTAAATACAGTTAGTACCTGATTTATTTCCTAAATAATTATGTCAACAAAACCATAAGTTTGCCATTATAATTTATTTATTGGTTAAAAACAAATATCACTTAAAATACTATGTAGAAAATTACGCGTATACATCATAAAATAATATAAAAATTATAATTAAGAATACGTGGTGTTGGTAGGTGTATTTTCAAAAGTATGAAATCAAAATTATAAATAAAAGGAAATTAATATTGGCAGGTAACTAACCTACGAGTACTTCATATGCTAACCATCAAAATATATACAAGCTATAGGTATTTTTACAAACAATATGACCTATAATTTAATTGTGAAGTCGTTCATTGCGTCAGCAGTCAGTTGATCATGACGTAGTTTCTCATTACCTAAAATATGATAAGAAACATAGGTAGGTATTTCTTGTTTGGTTCTTTAATGATAAGAAATGAAGTTGAAGCGCTCGTAGCGAAGTTTGCTTAACCATTCTGAATCGATCAGCAAAGTTAAGCAACGTCCGCCGCGGTCATGAGTTGGATGGGTGACCGCTGGTGACATTACTACTGAGCGCTTCCGTGCTTCGGAGCGCACGTTAAGCCGTCGGTCCCGGTTGTTGTCTTAGGATGGCAGTCGTTACAGCATGGTGGTAGGGCACTTTGCGAATGCCCGCCTGGCTAGCTACCACCCTCAAGTTGAAAATCTGGCAGCTGTCCTTGAGAGCCAGTAATTCTAGGTTAGCCTGAACAACATCTTCGACCACATCATCACTTACCATCTGGTGAGATAGTGGTCAAAGGCTAACCTATCAAGCATAATAATAAAAAAAAAAACATAGGCATTTCTTGTTTAATTTGAAACCTGGGTTTATTTTCTCATATTTTACTGTTATGGATTCATCAATTTGTAATGTAACGATAAAAAAGTCTTCACTCCCACACATTGGTACTAATAAGATAATAAACCATATTTCAGAGGTTATATCATAATATATCAACATCCACATTCTGCTAGATGATCTGTTAGTATGTCCAATGTGCGTGTTCATACTTCTGAGAATTATTGTCACAGAAAAAGTAATGCACTAGGTACTAAGTACAAAAGTACTCAGTACATCAAAATAGTTAGTACCATGATTCGGTTCTGCCTTGCCAAGATTTGAAAGAACTAAAGATATTCAGTTGACGCGTATTCGTGATTTTGTCATTACGTTCCTAAATTACACGTCAGATAAGAACTATAATATTTTCCTAAAAACTGACTACTGAACTATTGAGTTCAAACTGATATGAGTTTATAATTTGCCTCTTGTTGTGCGCGAGGTAGGTATTATTATGTGATTTAATGATAACCCACATTTGGTAATAAATAAAAACATAAAAAATACGAACTTACGTACATGTAATTTGTACATAATGCTTCATCAACAGCCGTAAGATATCCACTGTTGAACAAATGCCTCCCTTATAGAACGCCACAATAATTAATTGTTGTAGCCACTTACAACCTATGGCTACCCGCGACTTAAAAAAATGTCGTCAGTCCACCTTTTGGAGGCCTACCAAATAGAGTCGATAATCCCGGTAGTTGGAAGTCGGTAGTGTGGTAACCACTCAAGAACGTTTATTCCCCATCAACTATAAGTTTTTTTGAGCAATGTTGACTGCCACCTCTACTTGCAACTTGCAACTTCTGAAAGTTGAGGTATTTGTTCTTCAGCGAATATCTACGTTCTGAATCGCGCAAAAATATCCTCAGCATAGGACATATAATAATAATAAGCGTATAGTGCTTATTAGTTCAAAATCTGGAGTGACAATCTATATACTACTTAGAATAGGTAAGTATTTTTTGTCCGGGCATTGTATTCACAGCTGATTCACGTAGGTTAGCTTTAGACTGCTTCGAAGTTACCTGAAGTAAAATGTTAAAGTATATAAACTTTTTAAATCTATACCTATACATTTGTAAATAGCCCAGGCGAATTAAACAGCGTAGTTTGTCCTTATTTCATTTAAAGTCATAAATAATCTACAAAAGTAATCTAATGCTATTACAATGGAGCAGAAGCGGGCAAAATTGGTATGATAATGGATAAAGAGTAATCATTCGACAAGAATAACTTTGCTTCATTCCTCCTTTTCTCAATCCTTCTTCTTCTACACTCAGATAAATCTATTGAGTCTTGCACATTTTTTACCCCATTGTGGCCTCCTAAATTTTCAAATATAAGAATTTGAGAGTTAGGTATGTTTTTTTTTCAGAGGTGAAACAATAAATTTGGCACTGCACATTTATTTAACAACTAAATTTAACACTTTAATTAGCATTTCATGATGAAGCCTATCTTGTGCGATCATCTTATTGGGTAGGACTAGCATTTTTAGGGTGGGAGGGGCTGGCTACCTCACCAAGGTTCCCTAACCAAGATATAATTTTTAACTTTATGGAAATTTTGAAATATAACTTGAGATTAACAACTATTGATTAAGGGAGAGGAAATAGGGATAGACCAGTAATATTTTTATATTTTCTAGGTTGTTAACAATATCTAGGTAATTATATATATTTTTTACTTAGATTTTGTACCACTGATATCCACCAAAACTTAATAATTAAATTATAATTAAACTAAAATACATAATTTCACTGCATTGACATTAATGAGCGTGAACTATGAACCCAAAAATCGATTAGCATTAAACTAAAGCTAAGCCTCTTTTTGGTTTAACTAATTACACCTAAATAACTCTATAGTTTGTGTAACCTCAATTTTACATAGGGAGTATATTATAATATTTTTTTTACCGTCTTTTATTAACAAAATATTACGAACTATATACAACACTACAGCTACTACAAAATACTACTATATTTTAATACCGTGGAATAAGTCAGACACGTTCATCAGCAATGACGACTGAAGATAAAATCAACGATGTATGCTTTTGGCTTTAGGTAGTGTACATCTACACTAATAAGTATTATAAAGAGGAAAGATTTGTATTTTCGTATGCAACAAATAAACTTAAAAACTACTGGACCGATTTGGATGAAATTTGGTATGGAGATAGTTTGAGACCCAGAGAAGGACATGATACAATAGTTTTTATCCAACTGGGTTAAAAGAGCTTAATGGTTTTGCGCGATAACCAAAATTCGCGTGGGTGGAGGCGTTAGCCAAAACTTATAAGTCATATACAAAACAGCTTACTGTGTTTTTGTGTACTTACATGAAATGTAAGTGATTGGTAACTATACTTACTATTATGTGCGCGGGTAGGCTTACCCCATAATATGGCCGTAGCCAGCAATGCTGTTGCATTGATCGGTGTCACGAAATTCTGGAATTATAGCTTGTCTTACTATCCTGGAACAATGAGACGAAGTTCACAAAGGGAGTTTACTTCTGAAGAATGGCCAACAAAGGTGAAGAGAGGATGGAGCGTGGGAAAATAGATAATTGCATCATTGCTGTTTGGGTAAACGGATTTTTTTAAATAATTTTTCTAGAAATTGAGATAACAATTTCTTGGTCAGTTGTGGTAAGTAGCTATGCCAGTATTTGTTTGCCTGTTGTTTTGCGAAAGTTCAAGAGTAACTTCTATACAGTAAGTAGCATCATCATTCATCAGGACATGTACGAATCTTTATAATTATTGAAATTGTTAGGTCATTCCAATGCGACCTGATTTTACAGACCATTTTTTTTATCCTTAGAAAGCCGCCGAACACCATGCTGCCAGCGTGCTAGCTGTCTGTCTGTCTGTCTGACTGGCAGTTTTTAGACAACCTATAAGTCATTGCAGACTCACAGGAAGTTCAAATGTTCCAGCCCACAACCAGTTCGCAGCGTGCACAGCATTCTAGCATTGCCCCGTTAAATTGCAATGCTTATTCTTTAAGCCATATACTCGTAGGTGCCAGCATTTTGATCACGCGTCGCATTGACCAAGCGCATTGTAACTTTTATTTCAATTTGTAGGCACACAATATATTAAGAACAAGTTTTCATGAAAAAAAACTCTGAGTCACGCGAACAAAATATCGTTCTTAACTCAGTATTACGTTCGTATTCAAACAATCGTTTACCACATGTTATCTGTTAAACAATAGGATTTAGAGATAATCCGCCAAAACCACAACAGGTTGTAGGAAGGGACCAATGCGTCAACTTCCTGACTATTTTCTCATAAATATTCCATTGTTACAAAATACTTGAAAGCTAATCTCGGATTAGATGCAGATAAAATCGACGTGGTACAATTTCAACGATTTCTTTGGTAAATATTTTAATAGCTAGAAGCGCTTATTGATTTTGATTACATTTGGTGATAGCTGCGTAATTTAGTAGACTTATCTATTATCATTGGAAATCAACAATAATTCCCGTGAGATCGATTTTTTTGCGGATCTGTATGAAATTTATGTGTTACAAGTATCATACCTATTTGTTTAAGATGATTATATAGCGCGTACTTTGCCATACAAAAAGGAAAACCTCTTTTCTACCTCTTAATATTGTCCAATTCCGGTGATTTTTGTGTTCATGTATTGAACATATCATTGACTAGGCTTGTACGTTTTATTTATTCTAGTTTTCTTTATAACTTTAAAGTTAGAGGAAACTTTAAAGTTTTAAAGAAAGCAGAATATGCTTCTAACTTTAAAATTAGAAAAGGTAGAAAAGAGCTTTTTCTTTTTGTATGGAGAAGTACGCGCTATATGTAATCCTCTTACGTTGAAAAGGTAACAAATATATATCTACTCGTACTTATACCTATCATAAGTCTTGACTTCAAGCTTAGTCTTTTTTACCTTTAACAAATAGGAAATTATCCAGATGTCTCGATCGTGCGCTAGAGTCAAGACCTCCTGCCTGAGGATGTTTCGTGTATAAGCGAAACAAGTCGAAAATTCTTCCGGTTTCCGTAGAGTTTGTGATGTCATGACGGCTTAACAGGATAATTAGGTGGAATTGTCAGACAGTGTTTTTGTAACATATCATTATAATTTTGTTTAATGTTTGATATTATTATATATGGATTTCCGAAAAGTAACGCCTGAATCTATTTATTAAAATACCTAGATTTGGTTTAAGTATTAACCTTGCAGTGTTTTGATTGTTACTATTCTGTTCTTACGGGATTTTCTATATGAAATGTACTGTTATCCTGTACCTAAAGATATTCACATTCGATTTTTTTTCCAATAAACATCGACTGTCAATACATTCACAGTCTATTAATAGATTTCTATCTTCCGGTGGTTACAGAATAAATAGTAAGGACTAAATGAACACTGCAAAGAGATAAGTCGGTTATTCTCGCAAACGTTAGCAAGTACTTCACAACTGAACAAGTGGTTTTAGTATTTTGGTGGAGTAACTACCGTTTACAGCGTGGGATAGCACAGCCATACTAGGGCTTGGCATAAGATTCCTAAGATCAAAGTCCTAAGCTCAACGCAAAGTCACTAAGTTATGAGTATTTTATCAGGATCATTTCGTGGAGTGTGCTCTAAAACTACAATACCTACTTCGTCCTATCTCTGAACTACCATACCACATATTTTGAAGCAGTGATAGCTCAGTGGCTTTGGCTATGGACTGCCGCGCAGCAGGTTCATGGTTCGAATCCCACCGCGGGCTTGAGCTTCACCGCATGGTGGAAGGGCATTTTTGCAATTACCCGCCTGGCTAGCGACCACCCTCAAGTAGAAAATCTGTCGCCAAGCACCTAACGGTGTGTTCGGGCAGCTGTCCTTGAGAGCCAGTATTTCTAGGTTAAGCCTGTTAACACCTTCGACCACATCATCACTTACCATCAGGTGAGATTGTGGTCAAAGGATTACCTATTAGCAATAAAAAAAAAGATAGGCAGCAATAAGTAGGTCCAGTCTGAACCTGTGTTTCAGTACATATAAAATCTATTTGGTTTTAAATCACGAGTTAAGCAGCTTATATTGTCAAGCATGTATTATCGTCCGACAAAATCGGGTGAGTAGGTAAGCGCTCAACCACTTACATAACGAAGCAATGATATACCTCATACCTAATCGTATAAGACTATATGAGGCTTAACAACTTTATGTCGCAGTTGCACAAACTGCAACTGTTATAGGCAGATGTACAGCTTAACACCAGATGGGCCCCGTGCTTGTTCCATATCTATAACATAAATTTTTGTAGGTAGGTACTGAATTACTTAGTGTATGTTCAAAAAGGCATACCGCCCGTAAAAAAGCCTCATGACTTATATGTTATATTTCTACACACCACAAATGGTATACGTTATTTATTTTGATGTTAATTCGTGCGTGAATAGGCCCGTTAATGATTTAGAAACATAACTTATGTAGTTTTCATTGTAACTCCAAACAAATGCTCCGATGATACATAAACTTGTATCTACTTACTATTTATGGTTAGTGGAGTTAATTTTGTATGATATAAAGATGTTCGAAAGAGCTTAACAATTTGATATAGCTGGCAACTTCACAGAAACGTCCCTAGATACACACATGCCAGCAGAGTTAGTTCATTAGCAGAGAAGTCAGTTTGCGTCGGACAGTCCCGCGGTAATGCAATAACGTCCGGGGCCTGCTCCGCTGCTGGCGCATGTAAATGTGCTCTAATATCCCCTGCAGCGCCCTATCTGCAGCCCGCCTTAATCAACGTGTCAAATACTTAGCATTTCAACATTATGGAGGTTTGGTTTAAGGGCCTGTTCTAGTTATTTTAAACATTTTTTAAAATCTGTAACTCAAATAGCACTAAAAATTTAGAATAAATAAAATCATTTACATAAAGTTGAACATACTCTCCAGGAACGTATGAAGCCAAAAACGTGATTTTGAACAATTTCTTCGATAAAAAAATTTATCAAACATGACACCATTTCGGTTTTTAAATGACTAGAACTAAAAGATACTATCATCAAACCATGTGGAAATTATACCAATAGATAGAGCTTGTTATTTATTAGTAACGTATGAAGCCACATTTTCTAATTCAGCTATAGTTTTTTAACAAGAAAAAAAAACTACAAATCTAACGATTCGAGCTCTCACGCACTCCGTTTAGTGCCCGCCTAGGCGTCATCGAGGTAGGACGCGTGTCGTTTTCTCCAACAAAATTCTGCCGGTCAATTACGTGCTAGAAATAAGTTAAAAAAATTATTAAAAATGCAAAGTACGATGGAGTTGAACAGCCAACAGCGGCAGTCAACATGTAAATTCTCCCTAAATAAAAAAAAATAATTTCTCGATGGCATTGTTTTCACGCGCCATAGAAAAAAGTATAGTATGGTTTTGGAAACAGATTATAGCCGTCAGAATCGGGAGATCACGAGAGCATTAGAAGGCCGTTTGATAAAGGTTACCGCTTGGCTACCCACATAATAAAATTAACCGATGCAACTACCGATAAGTTTGGATATTTTCGTAATATGAAATATTATTTCAATCAAAATATCCTACTGTAATATATATTATAAAACTTGGCCTGGTTAGATATCACCCTCGAGAAGAAAATCTGTCCCCAAGCACCTATCGGTGTGTACCGCTATGTGTCCTTGAGGACCATTAATTTTGCATGGTGGTAGGGCATTTTGCGAATGCGCGCCTGGCTAGCTACCACCCTCGAGAAGAAAATCTGTCGCCAAGCACTTTTCAGTGTGTACCGCTATATGTCCTTAAGAACCATTAAATTTGCATTGTGGCAGGGCATCTTGCGAATGAGTGCCTGGCTATCTACCACGCTCAAGTTGAAAATCTGTCGCCAAGCACTTATCAGTGTGTACCGCTATGTGTCCTTGTCCTTGAGAACCAGAAATTTTGTGAATAAAGTTATTTAGCTAGCTATTTAGCTGAAAATTGATATCAAGGTTGTGCTGGGCGTCATGATTCCCAAAATGGACTTATTTTTACACGACTACCTAAAAAAGGAGAGTTATGTTTTCAGGCTTCATGTATGTATGTTTGTGAGTTTCTTTATTCCACCATAACTTCTAAACGGCTTGACCGATTTTTATGTAAGAGATATCGTTAGATTCCTCTTGATTACCCAAGTGCCACTAAGTAAATAAAAAAAAATGAAAAACAAACTGGCGGATTTTAGACCCAATATTGTGAGGTAAAAAAAAAATTTTTCTTCCAAACCCATCGAGTGGGGTATCAAAATGAAGACCTTTATAAAACAATTTCATAAATATATATTATATTGCAGTTTTAATTTCAATGTAACGATAAATCGCTTAGCGAAAATAAATAACTTGCAGTCAATACTTGTTTCGATATCATCTAGCAACTGAATAAAGTAACTCCGATTTGGCTGAAAAATGATACCTAGGTTTTTCTGGAAGTCCTTATGCCAAATTTGGAATTCATTTTTCGATGACGTCTGCCAAGTGAATAAAGTTACTCCGATTTGGCTGAAAATCGATATCTAGGTTTTTCTGGACGTCTGTATACTAAATTTGGAATAAATATTTCGATGACGCCTGCCAAGTGAAGAATGTTACTCCGATTTCCCTGAAACTCGATATCTAAGTTTTTCTAGACGTCTGTATTCTAAATTAGGAATTAATATTTCGATGACGCCTGCCAAGTGAAGAAAGGTACTCCGATTTGGCTGATATTTTTTGGGGACGTCTGTATTCTAAATTTGCAATTAATATTTCGATGACGAAAATAAATAACTTGCAGTCAATACTTGTTTCGATATCATCTAGCAACTGAATAAAGTTACTCCGATTTGGCTGAAAATTGATACCTAGGTTTTTCTGGAAGTCCTTATGCCAAAATGAGAGTTAATTTTTCGATGACGTCTGCCAAGTCAAGAAAGTTACTCCGATTTGGCTGAAAATCGATATCTAAGTTTTTCTGGACATCTGTATTCTAAATTTGAAATTAATAAATCGAATTGATACCTAGGTTTTTCTGGACGTCCTTACTCCAAACTTGGAATTTATTCGTCGATGACGTCTGCAAAGTGAAGAAAGATACATCGATTTAGCTACCAATCGGTATCTGGGTTGTTCTAGTCGTTCTTATTCTGAATTTGTTATTTATTATTCGATGTCGTCTGCCAAGTAAAAAGGGTCCTCCGATTTGACTGAAATTCAAAATCTAGGTTGTTCTGGACGTCATTATTCTAAATTTGGAATTTATTTTTTAATGACGTCTGCCAAGTAAAAAATTACTCCAATATGGCTGAATATCGATACCTAGGTTGCTTTGGGCGTTTTTATTCTGAATTTGGAATTCATTTTACGAAGACGTCTGCCAAGTGAAAGGAGTTCTTCCAATTTGGCTGAAAAATGATTTGGCTGAAAAATTAAAATTCTAAATTTGAATCGGTCAAGTTGGAATTTTTTGTTTATTTTGCAGACGACGTTGAAAAATAAATGAAAATCCGGAATAATGACGCCCAGGTTAACCAAGATATCGATATTCAGCCAAATCGGTCTAACTCTCTTCATTTGGTAGACGACTACGAAAAATCAATTCCAAATTCAGAATAAGAACGTCCAGAACAACCTAGATTTTCAATTTCAGCTAAATAGAAGTAACTTTTGTCACTTTGCAGACGTTATCGTTATACAAATTCCGAATTTGGAATAATAACGTATACAACAACCTAGATATCAATTTTTAGCCAAATCGGAGTACTTTTATTCAATTGGCAGACGACATTGAAAAAATAAATCCATATTGGGAATAATGACGCCCAGCACAACCTAGATATCGATTTTCAGCCAAATCGGAGTAACTTTCTTCACTTGGCAGACGACATCAAAAAATAAATTCCAAATTCGGAATAAAGACGTCCAGAACAACCTAGATTTTGAATTTCAGCCAAATAGGAGTAACTTTCCTCACTTGGATGACGTTGAAAAATTAATTCCAGGTATAAACCCCACCAGAAAAACATAGGTAGGTACACTAATCATTGAAAAGTATGCAATAACTTGTTAAAGTCGGTACCATGCTTATCTAAAATACTCTATTTTCAACTTTCGCAAGTTATTTTATACCAACTATACATATACTCTACAGGCGACCACATTCCAGTATGCATTTTTTCAGCTACCTTTCTCATATTGGTAACAAAAATAATAAAATAAATAAAGTCTAGTCCATTATTCATCTTTTGTTTCGGTAAACGTTCTACACAATATATCAAAATTTGAGGTTTGTTACTCATTCCATTTATGAGCTAAAGACCAATGACTTACGGACGGACATACAGACAGAACTCGGGCACTCATAAATACGGCTCCATTTTGCGTTTTGGGCTCGGAACCCTAAAAACAATGTATCCGAACAAAATCTAATAAGTGTGAAACGAATATTTTTATTCTATAAGCGAATAAAAATGTTCACCAGAACAAAACAGTTATTTAGATGCAGTTCTGGATTTAGTAGCAGTTGATCAACTTTTTAAGTTACACTGTGACGCTAATAGCGTGCGGCTGGGGACATCGAGCGAGCGACCTGACGCACGCTGTACGACTAGAGCGCAGCGCTGCGTAGTGTCAATAGCCCGCAACTCTCGGACGCTAAATTTACCTACTGATTGACTAAAAAAGGGCCTTAAAAGATTATTTAGGGAAACTGTGTTCCTCACTGCATAATTATATATACTGCAGATATTACTGTATTAGTTTGTAAAAGAAACGGGTTGAATCCCCAAACATGGTGCCACATTTTGCTATGAATTTAATATTAATACAATTTTATTGATTGTATTCATATGAATACAATCAATAAAATTGTATTGTATTATTCAAAGGAATAAGACTAGTACACATATAAAATTGTATGTATTCATATGAATGAAATATTTGTACTAGTCTAATTCCTTTGAATAATGAAGCGTAAGGGAAACTTGCCTAATTCGTACCCCTTAAGAACAAAGGCTTTTATTTTCAAATCTATAAAAGATAGACATAGTTCATTTCGTGTCATTAAATCTTTAATTGGTAGTAGTAGTATTAGCAATTAACGTCAGTACTCATTTAAACTTAAACATCATAAACTTTCGCATAAATAAAGTTTTTGAAAAAAGTTCAAAATATACGATTTAGGACCATTGGCGTTAATTCGTACTTCAGTTATCCCAAATCGTACTTAGAGATCGTATCATATAATATCATAGATTCAGTCTAACACAGTGACCTGAGTTCTGTTTTCTATTTATGATTGCCTCCTGGTAGAAAACAGAGCTCAGAATTTTTAAGTTTAATATTTTTAGGTCATAAGTAGATATAGTTAAATTATTTCATTTGTTTTGAATAAGTTTAATTTGTATAAATTAGTCACTAGTTTCTATTAAAATAATATTATATTACAATAAAACCAACATTTTCAGTCTAAAAATTGCAGAAAAAAATAAGGAACTATGTTTGTGCTTAATTTTTGGTAAGCTAATCTAATTATAGCTATCACAATCATTATTAAAATTATTTTCATGTTAACTTAATTCTTAAAATGTCATTATTGGTACCGGTACGAGTTAAATTTTAGTACTGAGTACGAATTACGCGCACTACAGTAAGAAATTTAAAATTTCCCGCGAAAAAGAATCACAGAGTTTAACGTCATTCACACGAAAAACTCATAAATATATAGACAATTAGATATAGTCTACTAAAATCGGTTTTGCGCCATATCACGTGCTCAATGTGCTTGTGAAAAAGCGAAAAAAATTAAAAGCGAAAAAAAATTAAATATTTTTTGAAGGAGTAGCTGCCACAACGTTATCTCTCATATCACTTAACATGGTGGATTAGTAGTGCCATTTGTTGTTATTTTCGTCGCTACTATTATTGTCAGTCCGGATAATAATGAGGGGTACGTTCTAGGAACAATTACGAATTGAAAGTTTCCCCTATAATTGTTAATAACAGCTATGCGAGTAGAAACAAAGAAAAATAAATAATTCAACACTAAAATGAATAAATTGACTTATATTAAGTTTTAAGGCTTTGCCCACGCACCTGACTGTATCAAAACTTGCTCCTCTCCATTCAAAGGTTGTCTGGAAGAGATCGCTTTGAGCGATAAGGCCGCCTATTGTTCACTATTATGAGCTAAATATTTTTAATTTTGTTTTAGTTTAAGGTGTTTCATAAAGAGTCTACTATCTATCTGTGTCAGGTGTCCTATGACTTCCATTATTGATTGTTAGTCATTACTTCGAATATGTGACAATATGCTTAAAATGTTCCTTGGAAAGTGTTTAAAATTTGGATACCTATGTACACAACAATAATAGTTCCATTTTTACAATTAAACAATGTTTTTTGTGTTTATGTAAAGCAAATATTATCTTAATATAATATGTATATTAGATATGTGTGTATTAATATATTAGATGATGTAATAGAATACAAAGATCTGATGTAATAGAAAACTCGATGTATTTTCCTTGCCCGCATCTATCTATAAAGTTAATGTTAGGAATCTTAAATTAAGCACATAACATGTGTTTATTCTAGTTATATTGTATTTGTTATCTAAATCTGATCGTTTTTTGTATGCTTGTCGTCTAAATTATGGTTTGTTTGATGCATCTACCCACATTTGTGTAACTAAATTTATTGTATATACCTAAATGTTTGTCTTACTTGTAGCAAAACTTATTTTTTAATTTTAAAGTAATCTGTGGATAATGTGGTTGGCTGCACATTCATTTATACATAGTATATTCTTTTATTTAAATGATAAAAGAATATTATTACACTTTGTACTTATGCTTCATGTGTAGCTGTTAGTTATGCCTCAATAAATAAAATAAAATAAAAAATAATAAACCGAACACAACTATTATGATGAGGTTAACAAACAGCGAATGAAGAAGCTTGAGCATATGAATTTAGTCTGCTGTCAAAAGTAAAGTAAGTTTTGACAATATGGGTTCAACTAACAAGATTGTTCACTAAGATAATCTTGCTGTTTTGTGCATCGTTTCAAGAGTAGCTTTTCACTGGAGTAGTCACGTGCTTCTCGTACCTCAGGTCACCATCCACGACATTAGAAAACTAGCGCGCTGCCTACACCAGGCAGTTTTTCAATGCTTATTTCAAAGAAATAAATATGAATTGATGAATTTAAATGCGTGTAAAACACTAACAGCTTGATACATGTCAACATAATGATATTGCTCAGGTACTGAGGTAGCTCAGCATTTAAATGGTAAGTTAATAAGTGCAGTAGGTTCTAATCCATAATACCTTTGCCAAAAGTTTGGAAAAAATCCAATAACGCCAATAACGAGCACAGATTTTCATATGGGGTCTTGTTCGACATGGTAATAATGTGTCTTATCTCCATATTATATAGGTATACAATAGTTACAATAACTACTGGTATGGAAAGATTGATGATTGATTTAAAGAATTTGCTATTACGGTAATGACTAATGACCCAATAGGTCAATTGGAATCATTTCATTAACATTTTAAGGGACATTTGGTATTTGATTTAACATGAATGATTATATTATTTGATGTAGGTTTTAATATTTAATGTGTAGTTAATGTTTAAATACGTAGGTGACGTGTGATATAGTACCATCATTCTCACTGGCTTAATTAAGAAAGTGCGTGCTTATGGTGTCAAAATTATTAAAATAATAAATAGTTCCAGATATTTAGTAAATATTTTTTCATAGCTTCTAAATAAGCTTTAAAACATAATTTTTATTTGAAAACAGTTAATTTTGACGAACGCAATACATATACATATTATATATAAATTATTATTATACCTAAAATAAATAAATGATTAGGTAATACATTAATAAATGTATATAGATGTATTTGTTTACATTCATTATTAATTAGCTTTATTATTATGGAGGCTGTGTTCAGCACTGACTATCCGGCTGATACAATACAGTACAGGCTTTTATTACTCATAAAAGATCTTTTAATTATGATTATTATGAGTATGTATGTAGATTGCTTATTGAATAAATACCTACTATAATACATTATTACTAAATATGTAGACTTTGTTGAAAGGTTTATAGAGCAGGCAGGCGTAAGAAGTATGCAAAAAGTAATTTTATGCTTTGATTTTGTAGCTAATGGAATCTATTTTGTCCCAAAACGAGTTAGAAAAGTATGACAACGCCAAAGACATCTGTATAAAAAAAAATCAAACAGGTTGAGTTTATTACCAACATTATTTGTATAAAAAATATCGATACAAAAGCTACCGATCCAAATTGTTTTAAAGCTTTTCGCTAAAACTGCAGTCCGACCTAAAAATGTTTCAAACATCGGCTGAAAGAGTCCATTAGGCGTCCATTGAGGTGAAAAGGTCGATTCGGGACGACAAAACGTCCACTCCGCGAATTGCCCACTCGGATCTAAACGTACCTAAACGCTCCCAATTCCGCCAAGTGTCGACAAAAGCCGACTTTTAACGCCAACAATGAGGGAATGAAGCAAATTACCGCTTTTCGACACTTGAAAGCGCCCATCGAGGCGCACCGACGCGCGTATTGTCGCGCTCGGGAAACAAACGATAACAATAAACAGTAAAAAGGAAAGTGTAGTATTTTGCGTGCGCTTACTCAATGGTAATAGGTGTTAATGTGTCGGGTTCGCTGGGCAGGGAGAATGAGCCCGCCCGCTGCTACCCTCGCCTTCTCCGAGTATTTTTATAACAAATCGACAGATTCCTGATTGACAACATTGTGTTTTTTCATGTTGAATTTTAATGATTTAATTTTGATGGGAGGGTGTCGAGTGGGTTTTTATTGAATCGTGCTTTCACACCTTGTGTTGAGACTTATTGTTTAATCTGAAATAAACTAAGGGTTTTTCTAAATTGCTGTCCAGTATGTATTTACTGACACAGAAATATAATCTAGGTTTATATATGTATCTCACAAAAACCTAATGATATTTTGCATGGTGGTAAAGCATTTTGCTATCTCCTCTAGCTAGCTATCCTGTCAAGAAAAAACATGTCTCCAAGACTAACTCTTTCTACAGCTATCCTTGAAATCAAAGATTATTTATAGAAGGTTTATATAATCTTTGTTGAGAGCTAGCAATCTAGATCTGATAGCCTCACATCATCATTTAGATTAAAAAAAACGGACTTCTAACACTAATACTCTTGTCGATGTTATCGATCTTAGTCCGGATCATCATATCTTGATGGTCCCTTTTTGTTTGGTAGAATATAAGTACCTACCACCAATTTGGTTCCATTTAAAGTTTATACACATCGCGTAAGTACTTTTCAAGTACAATCAATTGACTGAAAATAGTTATTTCTGCAACAAGAGAGCAAAGTCGTTTTTTGATGCGAGTGCTGATTTTGAATCCTGAGCAAGCGAAGCATTTAACGATAGAATCACGAGCGTTACGAGTAAATACTTATTTTCGTTTAAACACAACAATAAGTTAAAAATTCAATAAATTAAATTAAAAGTCTTAATTATCTTTTTTGCAAAATTTCTTTGGTTAGTACGAAATTCCCGAAAGTGTTTGTCTTTAAGTCGAATTTAAAACCGGAACTTCGAAAGGGCTGGTCTTTTGTCTCTCTCTCTTTCTTATGGCGGGAAAGAGATAGTGTGAATGTTTCGAATTGTATGATTAACCCAGGGCTGAATAAAATATCCGTGGCTATCTGAAAAAAGATAATTAAAAAGTTACTTTGTCTCACTCAGTGAGCAAAATCTTATTTTGTTCTTGGATTTCAGGCAGCAAAACCTACATGTTTGTAGTTACTGAAGTGAAAAATATTTTCCAATGAGCCTTTGCCTAGGTAACATGGTAATTACAACTGTTATTGATGGTGGCTAGCTTTGTGGGCGAATAAAGATCGATCTTTTAAGCACTTTGTTTTATATTCTGTGACTGGTAAATTGTAATGACATTCACAACGTGATTACCTACCGAACGGGGCCGTACAATTTTTCTAGTAGATCATCACTTACTATCCTGAATTGATGATGGACCGGAATCATGAACGGTCAACACCCTTCTTCAAACACTAACCAGAGTCGGGCGCCATTTCCTACTATCTAAACTTGACAAAACAAACACTTGAAGACCGCCCGCACACCGATTCGCACTTCAAGGAATGGGGGTATCCGACACCAGTCACCTGGAATGAAGGCGCAGGGGAAAAGTTGAGTAACGAAAATGTTTAAATATCAGTAATTCCCTAAGTAACCTAAGTTTACATTTAAAAAAAACTTGTTACACGCTTGTATATGTATGACATGTTTAGACAACAAACACGATTTTCCATATGGTTAACAACGAGCCTATAGCCATCTACAGAGCACAGGTCTGGACTACTCCCAAGCTAGCCTTTCGAACACTGCGGTCGAAATATTATGTTGTTCAAGCTAGGCGATGGTTTGTATTCCCGTATTCACAATTGAATGAAAACAAAAAAAAACTGTTGTTGGACAAGTACGAGTCGGACGCACCGAGGGTTCCTTACAATCCTGTACGTATTTATGTAAAAGTTATGATATGAAATACATAAAATTTTAAAATTATTAAGAATAATTTTAATATCAGATATAACTAAAAATATATGCTATTCGCAATTTTCCTTTATCTACGTTATAAGACGTTGATTCTTACCAAATTTCAAGATTCTGTTCAGGGGAGGTACCTTGTAGGTTTTGATTCCATTGAGTGTCAAAAATTTGCGGCATAAAAGGCTGTATCTTTTGATTGCGTTGGCTTAGAAGTTTCATTTTTTTACAGCTCCAAGGAACAGTAAACTTGGGTACATATTTTATATGAATTTCTGCTTGATACCTCCACGCGTTCCCGAGAAAAAGGGTTTTACCAGACAGACAGACTGACAACAAAGTGATCCTATAAGGTTTCGTTTTTTCCTTTTGAGGTAAGGAACCTTAAAAACATTACCTACAACACGTTTCTTGTACACCTTTTTTGTTGTTATTAACACTATTTTTGGTATTATTTGTCAAGCAATCAGCCATAATAATACATATATTCTGTATTTCTAATATCTCATATATTCATATGTATTTCTAAGCCGCCTATATTATTATGATTAAAAAAAAATATATATTATATATTATAATTATACCTATTCCAAAGATATAGTCCTTTTAACGTCGAATACGGATGGAGGTATACTATACCTACCATAAATACTTACCATAGATCACAGAAATTAAGAGATTTGCCTTCAGTCTGTGTTTGTTCACATAAAAGTGTGGTCGCGTCTCCCCCACCCACTCTATATCAAAAAATAAGTATGGCATACATTCGCACATTGTGCCACGCACACCAAGATTTTCGCTGCAAACTAATACACTCTAATCGTACACATGCAAAAATGGGATGCGCTTCAGCCTGTAGCTACGGTCACTAGTTACACTCACAGATGCAGCTATTAAAACACTGATCCATTGCGTCACCGGAATAACTGATTCGTTTGTTGATTTGTATTAAGCGCGCAATGGTTTTCTTACAAACAAGCCTGATTTAGGCCAGATGCGTTCGCATGTACCACGCTTCCATTACCTATCTCCTTTGTTTCCTGAACTGACATAGTTACCCTATTACTAAAACAGAATCATTTTCTTGTACGGAACCTCAAACCGAGTGTTAAAATTCTACACATATAGGTACATCTGCTTCGCTTTCGTGTATATTTGCTAAGAGTGCCGTGAAGTTTTTGCGGTGATCGTTTCTAACCATGTCTTATACTGAAGGGCCACTTACGATTCCCTACGCAATGTGAACAGATCGGAAACATTTGACACCGCGATGTGTAAAGAGCAAGGGCATGGTCCGATTTGAGTTTCATACTACGATTGTATTTTGGTAGGATTTTCCTTGCCTTCTTGTGACAGGTATAAAAAATTAAAAATAGAATTTCAAATTGTACAAATTTGCTTGGGTGGCCAGATTATCTATAAGTTTCTTATTCGCAAAAGTGTTTATATATAATGCGCTATTCAGGTTATTTAAATATAAATATTTTATATTTAGACTGCAAAAAACACAAATGCATGATAATGAAAAATACAGAAACATATATTTTCTCCTTTATAATAACTATAGGTTAACAGTAAAAACCTCTATCTACAATAATATTATAAATAGGAAAGATTTTAATTTTTGTTTAAGAATAAGAACAAGAATAAAGTTTATTTGTAACAGAAAAAATAACACATATAATATTTAGCCTGACGTGTTATAGGTACAATATCTAAATACATCATAAATTTGCCTAAATGCTTCAATTTTCTGCAACAAATCTCAGGTTCCAACTCAGCATAATGCTAGTTGTAATCAACTAGCGCTGATCTTGTTAAGTTTCAGCTGTTGTTGTGAGAAGTTCTATCTGTGATTCCTTGAAGATGACGTCTCATATTATTCGAAAATTTAAAATTTTCTATCGAAGTCCCTCATGGGGATATGATTTCAAGCAATGTTTGATGATGTCTGCTCGCGTAACTCTGTTAATGACAGGAGTCATAGAGGGAGAGAATTCCGACAGAGTCTGTCGGAATTCTCAAGCATATAAAAAAATAATCCCGCCCATGAGAGCAGATGAGTTTCTAATATCTTTTAAGGTTATATCCACGGTCTCTATAAGTGCTGTTTGGCTCATTGTGCATTCATCCCACATAATCAATGAGGGGTCTTGTAGTAATTTACCAAGAACCCCGTTACTGAAATATATTGATTTAGTTCTGAAAAGAACTTTTATTTAGTTCTAGAAAGAACTTTTATTTATTTCTAGAAAGAACTTTTATTTAGTTCTAGAAAGAATTTTTATTTAGTTCTAGAAAGAACTTTTTTGTTGAGTTTAATTACCTACTAAGCGGATTCAAGATACTTCCAAGCTATATAGAATTATTCAATTCCGCACACAACCGTTGCGTAGAGAGCCGACCGCGCGAGTATGCCGTGGTACTTCATTTCTTGACAATGACTCCCATCCCGTACAGCCTGTACCCCAGTGACGCCGACATTGCATAAAGTGCTGCCTAGCTAGCCGAACAGGGTGAGTGACCACGCAACTTATTTTTAAACTCGTGATATCTTTCGTATGAAATGTCCGATTTGAATAGTTCAAAAAGGTATAGGTATTTAAGCAGTCTCGAATATGAAGTAATTTATTTTATGAGGATCAATACCAAGAAACAAATAAAGATTTTTTTCTAGCGGCGGCATTCCAATTATATTTTCAAATAAAAGAACACGTATTGTGATTTGTGATATAACTAAAATAGTTAGATATATGCTGTCGCGACACTTTTGGGATGTGTTTTTTTTATTCTATCATAGGTTTTGCAGCGCATTATGCAACAAGTGCGCGAAGTTATTTATTACAATCGAGACTTCGATCTTCTATCTCAGGCCTAAATGGAGTAGAGATTCACACAACGTTTTCCAACACACTTGCGAGGAACGAATGCGAAACTTTCGATACGAAAATATTTTCTTGATCTTTTTGGTAGCAATAATAATCTAATTAAGAAGGTTTATAATTAAATCTTCTAAAGTTCTACTTCAGTAGGTAAAAAAACTCTTTGGTTTGTTTTTATATGAAAAAAGAACGAAACAAACTACAATCTCCTTGGCGAGAAGTGTGGAAACGTTGTTTTTTTTTCTATTTAAAACACTAGTGCAGTAAAGCAAATAAAAACCACGAGTGCGTAGACACTAAAATCGGTGCATTTAAAGGCCCGTTACGAGCGACTGTGTTGAAAAGAATATTTTAATATTTTTTTAACTCTTTTTACACCTTGGGTTACATTATTGAAGTTTTATTAAGGGACACTATTTTTTAAATATAATAAAGCCTGTGTCACCCATTATTAATAATTAATATCCGAAATGTGACGGCTGATTATAATGATAATATATTAATTATCTTAAGTAGGTATTAAAAGCTTGTTAGTAATTTATCTATGATAAAACAACAATTATATTTTCTAGTTTGCTAACTCAAGTCAAGAAGTTTAATTTATATGAACAACCTTCACGTTAGAAACAAATTGCGATTAGTCGTGCGAACAAGAGACGTCAAATGAATGCTTGCAAAACAGCCCCCGGGGTAAAAAATGCGCACAAAATAGCGATTGTGTCGAATGCAGTGATGTGTGTATTATATGCAACTACTGTTTAATCTGTGCTGGTGCTATTGAGAGTCGTCGTGGTGGACACATTTAATTGTGGCCCGGTCGGGCTCGACGTCGCCGCGGGAAGCACGCAACAGATGCTGATTGTGATTGTAAGGTACTAACTGTTATTCAGTCTGCTGCAACGGGAAATTGGACCGTCTTGCCTTTTGGGCGACTGTTTTGGACCAGTTAGGGTCGTATTACTTTTCGATTCAGTGATGATGAAGTTAACGAAGGGTAATTTGATGTTTAGGTACTGCTGTTACTATGTTGTGTCTGGACAAATTCAATTCGGGATAAACTTAGAAAACGAGACTATTTTCTAACACTTCAATCTTGCTAAGCTTGAGGTCAAGGTTTTAAATATAACGTATAGAGTTTTTTTTTAATGCTTGACAGGTTAGCCTTTGACCACTACCTCACCTGATAGTAAGTGATGATGTGGTCGATGTTGTTCAGGCTAACCTAGAATTACTATGGCTCTCAAGGACAGCTGCCGGAACACACCTTAAGGTGATTGGCGACAGATTTTCTACTTGAGGGGGTATAAAATTGAATGCAATACCAAGCCGTTCTTCTGAGAGCTATATTACAATTTGGTCCGTGACGTCACCACTAAGTACGCTATTAAGCCAATTTTTTTCAAAAAATTTACTAATTCAGCAGCACTTAATATCGAACTGCTTGCAATGAAACGAAACATATTTTTTTGTTTTTCATCTTACGAGTATATAGAGACTAGATCAATCAGATAAGAAATATGAGACGGATAAGCTGATAACTGAACAAATTTAAAGCAAATTAACTTTTCTTCTAACTCGTATTATCACGAGAATTTGAACATCAGTGAATGAATTTCAATTGTTATCATTATCTAAGATACGCAACCTAAGGATACAAGCAATAATCGTTATAGTATAGGTATACTACCTGACAAATTATTTAAAAACCTGAAAATATAGCTATAAGTAGCGACTTTCAATTCCAAGAAGCAAATTAAATATTATTTCGTGGAAGACGATGCCATTGGCGGAAGGAACTCTTTTTACTTCAAGATACTTAGTTGAAAAACGACATAACTTAAATAATAAAATTTTCACCAGTCCTTTTCCATTAAATAAGGTATCTGGTGTATACTTATATACATTTCCGTCATTTGAAATCCCCTTTTACTTGTTTATGGATTTAATTATTTGCCTATATTTATGTTACTCAGTTATCCTCTTGAGATAGAAGGTTCACCAAAATCGGATTGATTGTTAATGTTGTTTCGGCCCTATGTTTATTACAATTAACCATTCCAAGTTTTGAAATTTCATATGAAAATAATACTAGAAAATTAAATTGAATATAGATAGATAGATAGATAGAAAACTCTTTATTGTTACACCACTTTAGAAATATAAAAGATTACACATTAAATTATAATAACATAGTGTTACAATGGGCGGCCTTATCACTAAAAGTGATCTCTACCAGGCAACCTTAGGATGGAGTTGAACGAATAAAACAATAGAGGCGGGTGTAGTCCAAATACATAATCAAATTTCATAAAAACATTTAAAAATAAAACGTATTTTAGTGTGATTTCTAAACAAATATATAAAAAATAGCATACATATAGGTTTTTATAATAATTAAACAGATACAATTATAAACATATACATAGCAACATACATAAATAGATAATGAGATATACATATACCTATAAATTATATAAAAATATAGTACATACTAGCGGCCCGCCCCGGCTTCGCACGGGTACATACACACACAGATACACACTTTTTTTTTGCATTGGGTTTCAAAAAAAAAGTAAAATTATAAAGGAAGTTTGAATTTTTTTTATGAATTTTTTTTATTCATATTTTTTATTAATGTTTTTTTTGGATTTTTTTATTTTTAAATGTTATACATATATCATATTATTTACAAAACAAAAGCCATTAGTTTTAGTGAGTCAGAACTTCCCTGTAAACGATATTTGAAGTAGTTTTGTTTTGTGGCAGCAAAATAAATTGATTTTCAGGAGCTCCGACACGTGATAGGCCAACATACAGTTGGCCATGAGTGAAACATTATTTTCGTAGGTCGATCCCTAATAATTCGAAGGTTTGGCCCTGGGACTTGTTAATAGTTAACGCGAAAGATGATTTCACTGGAAACTGAAGTCGTTTAAAAGGGATTGGCAGATCAGTTGGGATCATCGGTATCCTCGGTATATGAGCTAGTTGACCAGCTGCTGGGCCAGTGATAATGGTCGCTACAATTAAATTGTCCTTCAATTCCTTAATAAGCAGTCTCGTCCCATTACACATGCTCGGAGGGCTTAAATTTCTTAAAAGCATTATTGGAATCCCAATTTTTAACGTCAATTCATGTGGTGGCAGTCCAGAAGGGTTTAGTGAATTTAAAAATTCCGGTGGATAATGGACTGCGTCTTCAATATTAGTCACGGTATCGATCGATTTGTAATTTTTTATTTGGCCGAAGACTTTTGGAATAATGAGATTGTTTATTTCGTTGACAGTATCATTCCTGGGTGACACTATTGCCCTTGAATACAACCAATGAAAGTCCTATTCGTGCAAATTCTCGATGTCAGGGTATACAGCATCTATTAAATTTTCTAAATTATGGACTATTTAGCCTACAGACTCATCCAGCAGGATGTCACAACTGCTTAAATTTGGAGTGGGAAAAATTCCTTCTCCAAGTTTTAGCAGTTGTTGTGGGAAATTACTATCTGTGATTCCATGAAGATGAGCTCTCATATTCGTCCGTAATTTTAAATTTTCTATCTATGTCCATAAGGGAGACGATATCAAGCATGATTTGATGACGTACCTCTGTTAATGACAGGAAGAGTCTGTCAGAAATCTTCAGCAAATACAAAAGTAATCCCGCCCATGAGGGCAGAGGAGTTTCTAAGATCTTTTAATGTTCTGTCCACGGCCTCTATATGCGCTCTGTGACTCATAGTGCATTCATCCCACATAATCAATGAGGTGTCTTGGAATAATTTACCAAGAGGGCCGTTTTTACGAATTGAACATAACGATTGTTGCTCAAGATTTACGGATAGTGGAAGTTTAAAAGTAGAATGAGCCGTTTTTCCATCCTTTAAGAGAGTTTTAATTCCTGACGAAGCAACTGCAATCGCTATCTTCCCTGATTCTCTTATCTTAGCTAGTATCAAATTTGCAAGAAAAGTCTTGCCAGTGCCACCTGGCGCATCCAAAAAAAATATTTTTCCTTTGTTATTATTCACGCTATCGACTATAGTGTCAAAAGCATATTTTTGATCTGGGAATTTTGGCAGGTTTTCATTGACAAAAGCGCTCAAATTATTTGTATTATAGTGATGTGCCATTGTATCTGTAGCATTGTTGTTTGTACGAACTGAAACAGGCAATCCAAAATTACTTAAGCTTTTATCATTTAATTGCAAAAGTTTATTTTCTATTTGAATCAATCCTCCATTATAAACGTCTTCACTGTATGGCAAGGCGAAGTCTTGATTTTGCTGTCTGATTCTATGTATAATATCTGGACATAAATCATCTTTGAAACGGTCTCATAATTTCAATGGCCACAAATAAGTCTCTCAGTTGTACTGGACATTGCGAAAGCGATGCTTCTCTCAGAGTATTTTCCCAGTGGTCATCATTTTCCAGCAAACCTCTGTCACGGCAAGCTGCTTGATAGGTTTCTTTGAGAACTCCGTCAACGGTTTTTAAGTACTCGTGGTATAAAAGTGTCTTTGCGAATTCGTCGTCATTACAGAGCTCAAAGAACGCCAGCAAAGTAGTTTTACGTGGGTTAGGAGCCACTTGTTCAGCCGTTTCTGGGGTAAAATACACCTTTTGGCCGTTTTCTAAGTGGACAGCTAACTGTAAGACTGTAGGATGCCGCTCATGGATCGGAAATTCAAATATTCGCCACACAGCCTCGGATGTACTTATGTACCGGCCATTCACGTAGTTTTCCACTTCATCATTTGGGTTTCTGACGCTAAAAGTAGCTTGGTCAGATCCTTTATTTATATATTTACAAATATATTTGATGGCTTGAACTGAGTGGCAGTACTCCACGTTTATGTGAGCGTTAAACGTCCTACATAATAGTGGAGAATAAGGAACAATCCATCTATTATCTATATTGAACGTACTTCCTCTGATATTTAGCGTAGCGCTTTGTCCTCCCTTTTTGGGCGTCACGACGACGATATACCGGATACCCGTCCTCTCCGGTTTGGGTATCATTGACGAAACGTCGTGGGTACTTTTTTGTACAGATACCGTTTTTCATACATGGTGCTGTTATAGTACATATTATAATATTATCTCATATATAGCATAGAAATTGACAAAAATATAGTGCAAAATTAATTGGACAAATAAAACCTTTTAACTTGATCCTTGAACACATTGAGAGTCGGTGCTTGATACAGGAAGAGAATTCCACAAACGGGCAGCCTGAATAGTGAAGGATTTGCTATAAAACGAACTCGTATGAGGATGGATTTCAAGTGTGAGATTTTCTGATGACCTTAACGTGTATGAAGAACGGTGAAGGAAATCGAAGCGTTCCTTAAGATAGCGCGGGGATGTAGGACTGAACAATATATTGTAAAGGAGACTGAGAATATGAGCATTCCGGCGAAAACGTTTATTCAGCCAGTTGAGCTTAGAACGAAACTGAGATACGTGATCATATTTGCGTAAACCAAATATGAATCTAATGCAAAAATTTTGAAGACGCTCAAGTTTATCTAGCTGTTCCTCCGTGAGATCTAGATAGCAGGCATCAGCGTAGTCAAGAATAGGAAGTAATAGAGATTGAGCTAATGCAATTTTAGTGGCTGTTGGAAGAAAGTTGCGCAACCTTTTTAAGGATCCTGCTGCGGCAAATAGCTTGCGACTGGTGATTTGTAGCTGTTGATCCCACCTCATATAGCGATCCATTGTTATTCCAAGATTCTTTACAGAGCTACTAAAGGGAATAGCAATACCACCAAAGAAAACTTGAGGAAGTAATGTCCAGTCTATTGTAGACAGCAATCTTGAGCTACCAATTACTATTGTTTGTGTCTTAATGGGATTTACTTGTAACCCAAAAGAATTGCTCTATTTAGCTATACGATCAAGATTAACAGTCTGAATTGCTTCAGATAGTTTATTCACTGGTGCCTTAGAATAAATCTGTAGATCGTCTGCATATAGAGGGTAGGAAGAAGTGAGGTTGTGAGAAATGGAATTAATAAACAAAGCAAACAATAAAGGAGAAAAGACGCCACCTTGCGGGACGCCTGCTGACGTGTTACACCATAAAGAGTATTTATCTTCAAGGCGAACACGCTGCCTGCGCCCGTACAGATAACTGTGAAACCAATCAACTACCGTTGGAGAAATGTTAATTGAGCGAAGGAGAGCAAGAAGAATGTCAAAATTAACAGTGTTAAAGGCGTTGCTAAAATCTAATAGAGTTAATACGGTAAGTTGGCCGTTGTCCATTCCAAGACGGATATCATCAGTAATTTTGATAAGAGTAGTTACAGTGCTATGCCCAGGTCGAAAGCCAGATTGAAAAGGGTTTAAGAGATTGTGACTAGATAAGAATTTGCTAATTTAGTTGTAGATAAGACGCTCGAAAACTTTTGACAGGAATGGAAGGATAGAAATGGGTCGATAATCGGAATAAGATTTAGGGTTTGACTTTTTAGCCAAGGGAATAATTTGAGCGTCTTTCCAAATTGAGGGAAATACTCCATCAGAGACAGAGTTATTAAAAATGTGACAGAGAACAGGAAGTATAACATCTAAGATGGGCATAACCATGTTACGACTTATGCCATCAACACCAACAGCATTGGAAGTGATTGAAATTACGCTCTTCTTAACATCACAAGCGGATAGTTGATTAAAAATAAATGGAGAATGATCGGGAGTCGGTAAAGTTGAAAGATAACGTAAGTTATTGTTTTTATCTGAGATGTTAATATCAGATGACGAAGAGAAATGTTGGTTGAGAGAATTGATATTTAAATCATTAGGAATAGACTCTTGTCGTGATTTACCTATGCCCAATGACCTGAGAAATTTCCAAACTTTGGCAGGGTCCTCGTTAGCGACAGACTTGTGAACATGGTGGCGTAAAGCATCCCTACACACCATATTGCAGCGATTGCGAGATTTAACATACACAGCTTTATTTTCATCACTTGGTTGACGCTTGTATTTACTTTTAGTGACTGCTTTTTTATGCATTAACACTTTTATGTCATTGGTTAGCCAAGGAGCTGGAAGGTGTTTTAATTTTATAGCTCGCAGAGGGGCATGCTTAACCGGAGACCAGTCGACTACTTGGGCATCATTAAGAAATGCAACCTGGTCCATGCCACTAAAATTGCGCTGAAGTATGACTTTAGGTTTTGCTTTAGGAGGACGAATTTTATAAGATAGGAATATCAGATCATGATATGAGAAGGCATCGGCGGAACATTGACCGTGCTTCGCAACATGCAGGGTGGATGATACTATAATCAAGTCAAGAAGTGAAGGAGTTTAATTTGGGGAGTGATGAGTAGCATTTAGAGGCAGAATATGCATGTTGCAGGATTTAACGACAGCTTCAAGTGAGGAAGTACGACAATCCCGTTTGAGAAGACAGGTATTGAAATCACCCATGATAATGGTATGGATATATGAAGGGGTAAGATCTTCAAGGATTTGTTCAAAAGATGAAAAGTAATTATTACAAGAAGAACTGCTATAATAGGCTCCGAGTAAGATTTTATTATGTGAAAGAAGGACTTCCACAAAAAGATGCTCACCGGCATTTGATGTAGGCGGCTGGGATGAGGTGCTGACTACTGAGAAAGGAATATGTGATCTAAGGTAAATAGCCACCCCACCCCCACGGCTGTCAGTACGATCATTTCGGATAAGGTTAAAGCCGGGCAAGGAGTACGATATAGAGGGTAAGCACGGCTTGAACCATGTTTCGGAGACTATTATGGCGTGAATATTTTTGTGATCTAGAGATGCCTGCATATCGGGATAATGTGCCGGAATACTCTGCGCGTTGATATGAATCACGTTAAAATTTTTCGGTACATCAGAAAACTGTGCGTCGAGAGCATGTATATCTCTGTGCGATAGAGATATACATACTTTATGCAGTTTTATTTTGTTCGAGTATGGGACACCACTGTACATACAACCCTATCGTAAAAACAAATAAAAAATCAACCAAATTAGTTCAATGTATGCAGGTAACTATATACTATATAATAATTACGTACCTACCGACATTAAAAACTAGGAACCCACGTGTCGAATTGGAAACCTCCAGTTTTAAAATTGGAAAACATACTTATGTTTTCCTTTTTTTTGTAATATAAAGCATGTGATTAGAGTGAATGAAGCAAGCGATCTGTGACTGTATCTATGCTCGCCCCCTTATAAATAGACGTGTCAGCACGAGCTGTAGGTTTACGTATAGTCTTCTCTTTACTAGACTATATCCTACAACAACAATAAAAAAAAAATCTACCTAAAATCAAACCCTCAATTATGACTGAAGAGCTTTAGGAAAAAGTGTTAAGTATAATATTCAAGAATAATAAGAACATTATGAGAGTTTTGTTAAGGAACGTGATTTACGGTAATGGTTGTTATAAGTAGTAAGAGGAACCCAATTCTGAACAAATATACATTATAAGTTACCAAACTCTGATTAAATCCACAAGTGTTTATCAATAACATCGGACCACCACCGCGAGTGCATGCGTTTAATAGATATGCTACGTAAGGATACTGTTAAAGAAACATTTCTTGACTTCTTTTCATCCTCATACGATGGTTAAGAACGAGAGGACAAATTAGAGTTGTGAGTCATATGACATGTTTGCTTAGCGGTCAGAACATACCTCGGCTACAGGGATGGATGGCGCGGGTTCGAATTTCGCATATTACTATAATTCTGCATGTCGTTGTAATTTTGTAACATTTCTGGACTTATGTTTGTACTTTTTTCACACGCACTATTTTTTTTCAGCATCAGCCAGTGATTCTAGATTAAACCTTATTATCTTCCACCATATTATGATCACTCACAAACAAGTAAGTTGGTGTCAAAGGCTTATCTATCGACATATATAAATCCCATGCTACATATATAAATGTATATATGTAGCATGGAATTTCTTTTTAAAATTTACGTTGCTTGGTTTATCTGCACCTTCAATACAAATTATACTAGTCCATTCAATTCAAATTTAACTATTTTAGTAAACATACACACACATACAAAAACTATAAGTATACACTAAGATCAAATTTACATACTTTAAACAACTTTTTACCTGAAATGAGACTTACGTTATCACAAGTGGAACCAACTGTTTTTTCCAGTTTTATTTAAAGATGTGCACATTCTTACGAAGCAGTACTTTTTTTATATTTATTGAAATAAAACGAAGCGCCTACATACTATATCGTAATATGTGGTCGTACTCGGAACTCTCTTCGTGTTTTGGTTTCAATAACGTTCATGTTATTTTGTCAATCGATCGCTTTATCCGACTAGAACTTTTTCTACGTAAGTGATGTTTGTTTGGTCCATGAATAACCAAACAGTCAGAAATCATATCTATAGTACAATTATTATATTAAACATATAAATATATACTGCCACGGAAACTTAAATCTTGCATTAACTTATTCGTACTTAGTTGTTATGTTCACCATCTTTTTTTAATGTGATTGTGATAGAACAAGCACGAGGCCCACCTGATGTTAAGCGGATTAACCTCTGCCTATAACAGATGCATTTCGTCATGTGACGAATTGCACTGCGCCCGTCACACTGAGACATACAGTTGTTAAGTCTCATTGTGCCTGTATAATTTTTTTGGCTCTCAAGGACTGCTGCCGGAACACACTGTTAGGGTGTTACTGTGAGGGTGGTAGCTAGCCAGAGGGGCATTCGCAAAATGCCCTTCCACCATGCGGTGAAACTCGAGTCAGCGGTAGGGATCGAACCACGGACCTGCGGCACGGCACTCAGTAGCTATAACAGCTCAGCATTTTCAAAACCTGGTGCTATATACCTTTATATTCACAAAGGCGCACCCCGCCATATTTTTTAAGTATATTTGCAACTACTACTCCTTACCGAAGCTATCATATTCTATATTTTATTGTTTACTGTATGTACCACTAGCATTTACACCCACACTAAGACGTAGTGTACCTACAAACAACGCCTACCTGGTACCAATGTGTGTCAATTATTGATTTTGCAGGCGCAAGCCTTCATGAGTGAACAGGTCTGTATAAAGTGCTGGTACTCAGTCTGTGTATGAGCAGTTGAACATATTCTATCCTTAAGGGTTAGTCATGTGCCCTTTCTCAATATCCCTTACCAACGTGCGGTGGAACGCAAACCCGCAGCAGAATTCGGACCAATAGAGCCGCTTTGCGGCAGTCCATATAGTCAATGCCACTGACCATCACTGATTGCTGACGTAAATTTTACTTTTTCTTCAAATGTATACAATACCTATATCTATCTGCAATCTCAAAGAGAGAGGAAGATTTCTCGATACGTTTCTTCAGGACTTTCCTAAATATGATTTCAAGCCTATATAGCTTTATTATTGCTTTTTTTTAAATCAATTTATTAACTTACTTACAAACTTCATACATACTTATCGCTTGCTACGCGAACATCACATTTACACCTTTTTAGAGCACAAAATTCGTGTAACTCCAGCCAGTTTTTATGGCCGAACTCGTAAAGCCGGGGGGCGTGCTCAGCTAATTCCCAGTCGAGAAGAAAATTTTCTACTCTAAAAGTTTGAAAAAAAAAACAGCCCACAATCAACACATAACGGCCATTGGTTCAGCCGAGTCCAGGAGGATCGCATCGGAGAGCAACAGCAAAAATAAGACAAAAGAACAGCTGCTGATCCTTTGTTTTATTTTTACATAAATTATCAATCCCAACTTCCAACTGCATCAGACCGACTGATGTTTAAAAGGTTTTTTGTCATCTTCAATATCCTCGTCCAACACCTAAGCCGTGAAGTTGAAACGTAGACGTGTCACAAAGGCCTTCGAAGAAATACTGCTTCAAGTGTTGACTCGGGATCGGTCACAATGGCAGCAAACTCTCGTTTCACTCCATCACAGATTTGGACCAAAAGTTTGTACAGATGACTATTTAAAAATTTAAATATCAACAAAAGACTTTGATCCCAACTTCATTGTGTTTCGGTCATATTTGAATGTTTATTTTGGATTTTATTAGATTCAAAGAGTTGCGTGTGAGCTTGCATTTAGTAAGAATTTGTCATCGATAGATAATAACATCAACCTGTGTGGTAATTAATTATTTTTGAATGGTTTTATCGATCCTTTGTGCTATTTTCAGTGTTGTTTGGTATATCCAATAAATAAGCTGAACCCTTATAGACGTATACGTATACCCGTTCTCGTATCTCACTCCCAGTCCATCACAGCCTGTATACTCGTACATAGGTATTAACTTTACATAAAATATTTTTTGAATATCTTCCGTAAGAACTTTGTTACTTAAATAGAGTTAGTGATCCAATTACGATTGTATAATGTAAGTAACTAAATGAACTCTGATTTTGGTTGGCATTAATGGGAATCAAATTTGAAAATTATAAACAACTTTTGTTAAATTTCAAATGAAAGTGTAAGTAGTGTAAAGTAAGGTACGGTATAAAAGCTAACGTTAATTTTTAATTGTTTTATAAAATGTTTTAACATTTTGAATAACACATTATAAAATTAATTTTGTAAATACAAAAAGCAGTTTATTTAATAATCTAGTAGGTGTTACCGATTCGTTAGCAGTTCGCCCAGTACGCAAGTCTTACCTAATGATGTTTATTACCGAACCGAGTCGGAGTCACTTGGATGAGCTCCATACCACTTTGAGACAAACTTGGCTGGTTTATTGAATAATGTATAAATAAAACCAACAATTAAATCACCAGATAGTTTTGCAAGGCATTAATTGGTTCAAATTACACAAATAGAAGCTTATTGCTGGGCCACTAAGCGTTGGAACAATGTATTTATGAAAAAATAGTGTAATCTCACTAGATTGGTTTTTCACCTTCCATAACCCCTGCATAACTGCTTACTGTACCTACATTTTATTGAAATTGTTAGTAATTTCCGATAACGCGAGTACAGATATATTAAAAATGTATATCTGCTTCTTACTACCTATATCATTTGATAATTTATTAGTACTACAGGATTATTAGACAAGTGCTTATTAAAAAGTACTCGTCTCGTCGCAGAATGACAAATCTCGAGTTTAATTTATTCTTAGTGGCGACTTTAGATAAAATCAAGAATTCGCGAATACACAATGTCTCAATAATATTTGAATAAAATATTTATTCAACTTCACTGTTAAATTATAAGAACACTTATGCATACTACACACGTATGAATAGGTAGATTATTTGCTTTCCCAGCGATGTTATTGTTAGTGAATTCTCATAAATTCCAGGTAAATCCACATTCTGTCCGGGCACCAATAACAAACATGATTTCTAAATATGACAAAGGCAAATAACGCAAACACATTATACCCAGTGGAAGATTTTTTCTTATTCTTAATTTGCTTTGGAAGACACGTTTTTCCATCGGGCTATTACGTAAAGATAAACAGAGTCGACGTAAACCGTGCGGCGTACAATTATTGGTAGCTCATTAATGGACGAAAGTTTTACCAAATATTTGAGCGCTCCGGCACAATCGTAATTAGGGAGTTGTGCTCGTCGCGAGTACAAAGACGGTAGTTGATATAACAGGGCATTTATTTATCGAGTGTGCAGAGTCGGGAGCTCGTTAGAAACACATCGGGGTACATGTGTAAATAAATACCTACGCAGTGATACGAGACCAAACAACTCTAGCGGTCGATGCTGCCACTTCAACTCGCTTGTGAGATGATTAAACATCTTTAACGGTCGTATTAGTAATCCATATGAGTTTTAAAAAGAAGGAAAATACTTGTGATTGTTTGGCTGTTGATGAAACACTTGATTTTTGAATGATTTAAATACAAAATTGGTGAAGATTAAAAAATTGCAAAGTATTTACTTCATTTATGCACAAAAATGTGTGCGCTTTAAGCTAACTACATCATAAGTTAAGTAGCGAATCTTTTGGTACACTTCATATAGATCGAATAATTACGGGAAGAATATGGAATAACAATCAAATAATTATCTGTAGGTTGAATAAGATATAATATAGTTATACGAATCGATCATTCTTTGGATGACATATTAATTAGAAGACGTTGCGTTTATTGTTAGAGATAAGTTATCGATTGAGTCTCTAAACAAATGCCACTAAATAGTGATCATTTGATCACCAAAAATATTACAGCATATCTGTTGGAAGTTTGATAAGCATTAGTATATGTAACATGGGTGTTAAGACACCTCTGTCTATCCTTAAAGGAATATAAATAGCGTATTGATATATCTATACAGCTATCAATATACTTGTATGTACTTAGCTCAAAAAAAATCCAAATGTAATGTTCGCTTAGCATGCGATGGTGCTTAAGATTATATTTAGAAATATACATGTAGGTAATGAAGGTTAAAATAATAAAGTTGGAGCACAAAATATGCGCCAGTCCACCCAGTCTCGATGACCAAGCGGTTGAGGCACCTGGTGCATAAAGCCGGAAGATGCTTTAAAACTGTGCAATTATTGTATGCGTTTAGCATGGTAGTTATGCAATCATGCTTAGGGCCAATTCTATCCAAACTAGGGTGTAACTATACAAGGATAACTTGAATCTATCTAATGATCAAAATATGATAGGTCTTACTGTTTAACCTTTATGTCAGCATTGACATCTAATGATCTTGCAGTATTTAAAATCTACCATAGTAATGACGTTTATGAGATTTGGCATCAGGCAGATGGATGTAGGCAAGGGTCTATCATAAAATCATTTCCATAAGATTTCTGCCTTTGCCTAAAATTATACCGTTTATTTTGACGGTAAAGCTTTAAAAACTAAAAGTAAATACGGTCATTATGCTACAGCTTATAATACTTACTTTTTTATGTCCACGCAACTGTCAAATGTCATAAAAACTCAAATAAAGTAGATTTCATTTTTTCCACAAGACAGACCTGTGATATGGCATACCAATGCCCTCCCGCGGACATAATAGTAAATTAAGAAACTACGTAACTCAATGATTTATATTTATATGAAATATAATAACGGATTGATACTTTGAATATTTCGAAAAGCAAGTAATGACATTATATTAAATATATTATTTAGCATTTATTTCTGTAAGCGTACCTATATTTGTGTAGCAGAAGTGTTTTAGATTTGAGTGTGTGACGGGATGAGAGTGAAGAGGTGAGTGTGTGAAGGAACGTGTGTGTTTAGGTGATTGTATAAAGTTAAAGTTAGTAGTTCAATGTATAAAGTTATTAATTAAATACTATAGATTAATTAAAGTGGGTTTCAGATATACATAATTATAAGCTACGTTAGCGCGGTGGAATGGACACAGTAATGTGAGTAGGTAAATCTCATCATGCTCTATTTTGAAAAACGATATTATTATCTGATATTGACACCTTTTATTGTCACTCATAAAAGTGCCATCGGCTCCGGTGACCACTTACCTACTTCGAAAAACATTCCCCACTTCCGAAACTAAAGGCCTACCATCCAAACACAAAGGCAGTGTTTGTTCGAAATATTTTCTATTTTCTAATGTCCGTATAGTGGCGGCCGCGGAGAGCAGTGTCAACACTGAAGCGACGACGGTGTCAGGTTCCTTTGGCGTAGACATGGCTCGTTTCATACATCACATGATTTATATAGTACTAGCCGCGCCCAGTGGCTTCACTCGCGCAGAAGGCGATGAAGAGTCATGATGATAAAAAGTATCCCGTGGTTTTATCCAAGACCTAAACTATCTATATTATGTGTTTCATTCAAATCAGTACAGCCGTTTCAGTGTGAAGAAGTAACAGACATACATCCTCATATCCTTTCATTTTTATAGCAAATAGGCTAGGTTTTGTACATTACCTCACCTGATGGTAATGTCAAACAGTCAAATTATTTCCTGCAGTCAAACATTCAAGCTAGCGTAGAATTACTGGTTCGCCCTTCTGAAGATACCATCAGAACACAACGTTTGATGTTTGTAACAGTTTTTTTACTAAATAGAAATAGGAATTGTTTATTACGAAAAATAAACTAAACAAAGTGTAACAAAAGTCTTAGAAATACAAAAAAATAACTGCTTAAAATATACATATTTAGGGAGGTTCACAGTGCTTGAGAGTCCTGCACTAGGCGAACCTGTATCGCAGGACCCGCCATGGTTGCGCTTAAATAGTGTTAAAATATAATATATACGGTGCGGTTAAAACATTGAGCGTGATTGGTTATGAGTATAAAGATCGAATTATTGACTGGTCATGAGAGAATTTGAACAGCGAGTGTGTATTTATCAAAGAGCGATTATTTATTACAGCTTTACATTCATCTACTCGAATGTCGCATATTTTATGAATCTTGTTGCAAATGTAAGGGACTCTGAATTCTGGGAGATATTGTGCAAAGATAATTTCAACGAGAGTTAGTGTGGCACGTGGGGTTTGTCGCTTTGGTGAACTGAAGCTAACTAGGTAGGGGTATATGATGCCCTACCACCATAATATAACGACTCCTATCCTAAGGTAACAACCGAGGCCGACTGTTTAAGGTGCCCTCCGAAGCACGGCAGGGCTTAGTAGTAACAGCGGTCACCCATCAAAGTAATAACCGCAGCGGACGTTGCCTTACCTATACAATACGGTACAGAACGACTATGCAACCTGCACTATGAGCGCTGCAAGATTTAAAAAACTTTCGCATTATATTACTTAGTCTGAGTTTGAAGTAATTAGATGTACTGTACCTACTATAATTCACAAGATAAACAAAATCATAATTATACTTGCTCGTTCTGGTGCAGAAAAAATAATAGTATTCTGCATTATTCACTATTATTTTAATGATAATTCACTGTGATTTAAGATAATACATCTGCCCCTGTATTTCCCGAGGGGCTAGACAGAGATTTCTAAGGAACCACGTTTACAATATATTTTAGTCCCGTTCAATAGGAAGCGAACTTATTGCCATCTATGGGGCACAGCTACCAATTTCAATGTATTTCCATTTCAATTATTCATTGCAACATATGTGGTGTACATGCAGGTTTTAAATACATTCTTACAAAGTTATATGACCCATTTTGTGTATAGCAATAGAAATTAAACTTCAGCGGCCAACATTTTTCATAATCATTTGAATATCGCCAAGGAACTCGTTTATAGTGTAACATTTAGTTGATAATACTAATTATTTTATACTATTGACAAAATTATCGTAATTTACTACACTTTTTGATTTATTGAAACTGTTACATACTGAGAATGTATTTTTTGGAAAACGCTGACATAACTTTGAGACCTGGGTTTCGAAATCAGTACCTCAGGATTCCTACTATATTTAAAATTATGAGAAGATAAAATGCGGGTACACCATGGAATTAGATCATCTGTTCCGCATTTACGTGTGTAAAAATAGTGTTGAGTAGTGAAAGTAAATTTGATTGCGTTTTTTATTGAATTGAAATTAAGTGGAAGTGTTATCTAAGGAAAAATAATCCAATAAGTGCAATAGTAAAAGTACTACTCACCATGCCGTAAATCACAAGGTCGTGCTTCATTCATCTGTATGTTTTTTATTGAACACCGATGCACATAATTCCGTAATTTAATTACTATGAAAAAGCTTGTAAAAAGGCTGTAAAATAAAAGCTGAAAATGCTTAAAATAAAGCTGAGGTTGTAAAATAAACAAGCCCTCTTACTTTATTTTACAACCTGATTCTAGTGGTGTCTCTAGTATTAATGCCGTATTCCAATTGACGCCACTATCTTTATTTTCGGTAATATTACCGACTTTTTGCGTCTATGGTACATTATTATGCATACATTTAATATAACCATAGACACAACATGTGGTCAAAATTATCGAAAATAACGGTAGTGGCGCCAAGCGGAATACGGCCAAGTAGATTAACTGCGATGTTTTTCAGTAGATAGGTATCTATTGAGTTTAGGTCTGTTCGATGTTAACTCTTTAGTTTTCTAACAGATGACATTAGTAGTATAATAACATTATATCTAATGGATACAAAAATGTTAATGTTCATTATTTTATGATTATAAAATTATATTTTTGACAGATAACACATCTAGTGTCTTTGTGATTATGTTATCTGTCAAATATTTATTCGAGCTGAAGATCGATAAATAAGATCGGCCTTTTGAACCAACTGTATAGTTACATTTAGATTTTGAATTTCAGAACGCTCGCAGCGGAAATTGTCAAGTAGTCCATAAGCGGGTATGTCCGCTACGGTCCTTACTTGGATGGGTGACCGCTAGTGGCATTTGCTACTGAGCGCTTCCATGCTTCGGATGGCACGTTAAGAGGGAACGAGTCCTGCAAGGAATAGGAAGAAAATGCACGTGATCGACGTTTTTATTCCTCTTTTATTCTCTCCAAATCTGAGAAACTTTAATATCTTTTAATATATTTTTTAATGTAAATAGGTAAGCTTTTTAACGCCATTGGCCACATGCACATACTTGAAATTGAAAACAAACTTACCTTTTCCCACATACGCACACTAACACCCATCTTTCTACCACATATACCTAGTACAAAACAAATGTACCTATATATCTTTATATATAAAAATTACGTGTCACGTTGTTTGTCCGCGATGGACTCCCTAAACTACTGAACCAATTTTAAATTTGTTTTACACACCGTGTGCATTTTGATCCAAATTGAAAGATAGGATAGCTTACATCTCAATTTATAGTCGTAATTACCCGTGCGAAGCCGGGGCGGGCCGCTAATATAGGTACATATAATATTTAGAAGTAGTATTTTTATTTTTAGAAGACTAGAAATGAGCCCTATACTATTATAACTAAAAGTAATAGTTATATATTGAACATATTAATGTAAATAAACAGATCTGCTGGGTACTTTTCAGTCATCGATAATAATAATAACTATCCTATTTTGTTTATATTGTAGTAAAGATGGTTAACTAAATAAATTTAAAAATATATATATTTTGAGGCTAATTTTATTTTCAAAAATCTATGGTGGTCTTCTGATAATGGCGGTGAAATGGGGCTTTGCCTCGAGCTCATAATTTTCCTTCCTTGTACATACTATTCACTAATATTTCTGTTCATGGAAGAATAAAAACATTGCAATATCCAATACAACCACACACATTCAATCATCTTAGCTATCCAAGCCAACATATACACTTACACAACTTATATTAATTATTACATGATGCATGCATTGTATTAATATAAAATAATGACATCGGTGTTACAATATTTATATTACGTATATATTTATTTACAGCATTTGGACTGCCTGTGAGTCTGTAATGACTTATAGGTTGTCTAAATGCTTTCATTGTAATAGCTGTAGTGGTGTATATAGTTCGTAGTATTTTGTTAATAAAGGCATAGGTATCTACCGCCGGCTTAAAAAAAATATTACGTACAGATAACGTTATCTTTTATTAGTTTTGTTCCAAAAGACATGACTGTACTCTTTAGTACCAAGTTATTAAAATTTGTTGTTGATACAAATTTAAGTTGCTAAGAGGAGAGGTACCTCGAGACTTGTGTGGTCTATGGGCTTTTCCATGACATATTACCGGCCCTGGTTGCCGAGCATCCAAGCCTAGTCCGTTTACCATCCTTGACCACATTATCTCTTACCAACAGGTGAGTAGTGGTCCAGAGCTATCTTAAAAGCTATAAAAAAAAACCTGGCATTTATTCTGAGTTAATCCTGAATTGATAATTAGATGGTTTTATAATAAGTATACACAGTTTTAACTTTTCCGTAATCCCAAAAGTTCCATTATTTGTTTAAAAGTAGTGCATACTAAAAATGTTGGCACATATAAGTTTAAGGTAGGTATGATGTTTCCTTTCTGATTGTTAAGAGTGCGATTGTCAACGGCTTTGTAAACTCATCGACACGCAGTCTAAACATCATGAACGGTTTTTAAAGTCATCGATCACTATATCATCACGTTGACCTGAAATTGATCTGTCTTTAAGGCGATCACCGTAGTGAAACGCGCACTTTTGGAATCTTCTTGTACTGAAACTATGAGTTCAAAATGTGCGAAAAAAATATATAGTATTCTTTAATTCTTTATTGAGTGAATTAGTTGATTAGTTTTTATTAAAACTGATTAGTCCTTCTGTAATAAATTGTAATCGGCGACCCTTTTTAGATTGTTTTTTATTAATTTAAGGGGCATAGTTGAATTAAATGCAATGATTCTTTTTTTAAAAAATAGCTAATACTATACTCTAATGAACTACTTACTAACTTGTGTTGAAAACATTTTTATGAATTTTTGCCACAAAATTCTCTGATCGCGAGAAGAAATCGCAACGAAAATCAGTCTGCCCGCAGCGCTCGGGCCGTTTGGACGTGGGATCTGTGCCGTTCGTTACGCCATCATTATTGTGCATTTATTTTACGAAATATTACAATATTTTTTTACCATACGTTAATTTGGAAGTCCTAAATTATTGAAACTCAAGTAAAACATTTATTGGGGAAGTACTTTTGTTTATATTGATTTATAAAATCTTTATAATAACTTTTATGAGCGAGTTGATTAAAGTTCAGACACGGCATTGTTAATTCCTATTTTAGTAGGTATCTAGACTTTTAACCCTTGGTAAAATATTTCATTTTGTTATTATTAGGTTACTGTACAATTAAATGAGAACCTATTCCCAATACCCTTAACACACTTTCCGAGACGACCAACTACTTTCTAACTACTTTCTTTTGAAGCGCTCGTAGCGAAGTTTGCTTAACCATTCTGAATCGATCAGCAAAGTTAAGCAACGTCCGCCGCGGTCATGACTTGGATGGGTGACCGCTGGTTGGGCATTACTACTGAGCGCTTCCGTGCTTCGGAGGGCACGTTAAGCCGTCGGTCCCGGTTGTTGTCTTAGTATAGCAGTCGTTACAGCATTAGGAAAGTGACCCGGTACAATTCTTCTCGTACAACTTTTAATGGCAGCAGTCGAATGAGACTTGACAAAAACCAAAATGACATATTCAAGATGGCAGGTAAAATTCAAGTTGCTCCGATCCCACTGAAAATCAATATCTGGGTGGTTTTAGGCGTCGTTATTCCGAATTTAGAAATTATTTTTCGATGACATCATTTTTTAAGATGGCCGCCATACATAGATGTTTTGAAACCATTGACTTAAATTGTTCTATGGGAAGGAGTCATGGGGAAAGAAAGTATTCTAAACTGAAAATAACAAAGTGGTTTTCGTGATATGATAATAATGGGAAATCATAAAAATGACGCCTGCCAAGTGAAGATATATGACGTATCTGGTAAACGAATACAGATTAGTAAAGGAGTTTTGAACAAATGACATAGGGAATCGAGAGAGCAGTCAAATGACATGCAAAAAAATCCAAAGTAGCAGAATTCAAGATGGCTGCCATAAAAAATGCTGAAGTGCAATCCTCCTGAAGTAAAGCTGAGCTTCAGTGTGATTGGAGTACTTTGTATGGTGGCTATCTTGAATTCCATCATTCTGGATTTGCCCTACGAGCTCTTCTTCTTCATCATACTACATTTAGAGCACGGATAGTGCGTGAGTTCAAAGGGCGAGTGCAAGGCGAGACTGCAGTCCGATTCGTGTGAGTGACTTACGAGGCCGAAAGCTGAGGTCTGACTTGGGAGTATTTTCCATATCTTCAACTGGTCTCCATGATGAATGGCCGCGATAACTGAAGCACCTACGAGTGGGGTTCTTTAACCAATGTGACTCAGAAACTTGGTACGATTCTGCCTGTACCACTTTTAGTAGCGGTAGGGTGAATCTTATATGGCGGTTTCTTTACAGTTATCTTTTATTATTTTTATTTTATTATTGAGCATTGCATTGGGATACTTCTATTAAAATTTTGAACTTTTATTTTATTATTATTTGTATTTATTATGTTATCTCATAAATAAACTCTAAAATTGCAAAATGACTTTCTATAACTGAAATTATACCTATGCATAATACTGGGTGGCGCAAAAGTAAAGACCCTATTTGGTTCAGCTATAACATTTTTTCTAAATTAGAAAACTAGATTTAGATTTTTTTAAATGTATATTTGTGCCATTAAATTTCGTACCATTAGGATTTAAAAATGATGTCTTTTAAATGGTGACCTCCAGAGTTGATACACATTTGAGCCCTATTTATGACATTTTGCATAACTTGCCGTAACACTTCCTGCGATATGTTCGTTATTTCTTGACGAATGTTTTCTTTTAGAGCTGCGAGAGTCTGTGGCTTGTTTACATACACCCGAGATTTCAAAAAACCCCAAAGAAAGAAGTCTGGACTGGTCAGATCGGGTGATCTTGCAGGCCAAGGCAAATCGCCAAAACGAGAGATAACTCGGCCTGGAAAAGCGTCCCTCACTAAGTCCATAGTGTCGCGCGCTGTGTGTGCCGTAGCGCCGTCTTGTTGAAACCAGATGTGCTCCAGCCCCAATTCGTCCAAACTGGGTATCAAAAACTCACGTAACATGGTTCTGTAGCGTTCTCCAGTGACAGTTATCGCATTGCCTCCAGCGTCTTCGAAAAAATAGGGTCCGATCACTCTGTCAACACAGATGCCACACCATACAGTAACTTTTAGTGGGTGTAGAGGGGTTTCTTGAATAATGCGCGGATTATCAGTGCCCCAGAACTGAGTATTCTGCTTATTGACATGCCCTGAGAGATGGAAATGCGCTTCGTCACTCATAACCAATTTTGAAGGAAAATCATCCTCTTCAAGGTTGAGGTTTATGACGCGCTGGCAGTAATCTAGACGAGCTCGGTGGTCAGCAGGCAGCAGTTGATGAGTCATTTGAGTTTTATACGGGAACATCTTTAAGTCTTTCACCAAAATACGCTGCAGGGTCCGTCTGGAAATGCCCAATTGCGTGGCACGTCGCCTCGTTGATGTTTCTGGACACTCTTCCACATCTTCGCGCACAGCATCGATATTTTCAGCTGAACGGCCTGTTCTTGGTCTCCCAGACTTAGGTCTATCCAATGTTGAGCCAGTTGCTTCAAGGCGTGTGGCAAAGCGTCGAATTGTGCGACCAATCGGTGCCGGACGGTGGGGAAATCGTCGACGAAATTCACGTTGTGTTCTTATCACTGATGAATTATTCCGTAAGAACATTGACACAATTATTCCACGTTCTTGGGGAGTAAAACGGTCCATGTTTATTTTCAGTGTATTTTACATTTGTTCACTACACAATTTTCAACAACAGAATGACAGAAAATGTCATATAAAAAAAAAAAAAAATTTTCTTTAGTGCCAGTACTTTTGCGCCACCCAGTATTTATTTATCTATAGATATATAGAAATATGATCAAGAGTAAAATTGCAAGTTTCTGTTTTAGAGTTGGTAAGTATATGACAGTAACCCAGTGGTTGGTGCAGATAACGTCCTATAAGTTTAAGTACATATTTAATATGACGAGTAGGATATGTTGTGCTGTTTTTGGTTGCATGAATTCGTCCAAACTAAACATATTAATTGTAAAATAGCTGCAATCTATAACCAAGTAAAAGATATTCACTGTTCTCCACCTTGTCCATGTTTGCCAAAACCATTTTCGATTAAGCTTTATACTTTAAAATTCAATAATAAAGCATTTCATACGTTTCAGTCGAGGGGCAAATATTTTTTACTACCAATGAAAAACAACACACATTTTTACACACTTCCTATTCAATTTACAAAGTATTTTATCTAAACTAATAGAGGAAAAATTTGATTGTGCATTTGTTTGTTTGCATTGAATAGGCTCTGAAACTAATAGACCGATTTGAAAAATTCTTTCACCATGAGAATCCAACATTATCCCTGATGAACATAGGCTATAGAAGATTTTCAAAAAGTTAGGTCGTATGTAAACTTCAATAACGTAACATAAAGTGCGAAAAAAATACCAAAAAAAATCGTTAGGTATATCGCATACGCTACGGAAATCATTGAAAATAGAGCCAAGTGATATACTACAATATCACTTGGCTCAAGTGTTATTCTGCAACGCAACTTTAGCGGTATTAATGAAGAACACTTTCTTGCCGACGCAAAAAAGATTGATTGGTCTCCTTTTATGAACACAGAATCTATTGATGAGCAATTATGTATATTTAACTCTATAATAACAGGACTCTATGATGTCCATGCTCCCCTACGACGTATTAAAATAAAACATCAACCAGCGCCGTGGCTAACTACAGAAATTAAATCACTGATGCACAAAAAACCGTTGATAAATTAAAGTATAAGCTTTATTCCGATGATGCCCACAAAGAAAAATATGCTCAATCTCGGAATCGCTGCAATAGGGTGTGTAGGGATGCACAACGTCGCCATATCCATAAATCTGTAGAAAATGAAGATCCAGCTAAAGTCTGGAAGTTCCTCAGGTCGCTTGGAGTCGGTAAATCTCGCCAAAATTTAGCTCCTAATAATTTAGATATTGATTCTTTAAATCAACACTTCTCTTCAGCTTCCAATATATTGGATTCAGATAAAAATATAACGTTACAACGTCTTTCTACTATATCAACTCCTGACCATTTACCATTTTTCTTTAGTCAATTTTCCGCTTGTGATGTTAAGAGGAGCTTATTGTCTATCACTTCCAATGCAGTTGGAATAGATGGTATCAGTCGAAACATGATAGTTCCTATCCTTGATATTATACTCCCAATCCTTTGCCATATCTTTAACAATTCTATATCAAATGCTACAGTCCCGTCAATATGGAAGGAAGCACAAATTATTCCCTTACCGAAGAAACCCAATCCTAAATCCTTTTCTGAATACCGCCCAATATCTATACTTCCTTTTCTGTCCAAAGTCCTCGAGCGTCTAGTTCACAAACAATTAAACTCATTCCTTATACATCACCAACTCCTTAATCCTTTCCAATCTGGATTTCGACCTGGACATAGTACAACTACCGCTTTAGTAAAAATTACAGAGGACATACGTTTTGGAATGGAAGACAGAGAGTTAACATTGCTGACTTTGCTTGACTTCAGCAACGCATTCAATTCCGTTGACTTTGATGTCCTTCTCGCTCTACTTCGCTCCATTAACATATCTCCAACGGCAATTGACTGGTTTCACAGTTATCTGTCTGGCCGCCGACAGCGGGTTCGTCTTGATGAGTCTGTCTCCTCTTGGTGTAACATCACTGTCGGTGTGCCTCAAGGCGGCGTTTTATCTCCTCTTCTTTTCGCAATTTTTATAAACACTATATCTCAACGTCTTACTTCTTCCTACCACCTCTATGCAGACGATCTCCAAATTTACTCCCAAGTCCCCCTTAATCGTTTAGATGAAGCGGTAAACATTGTAAATAATGATCTACGTTACATTTCGGAATGGAGCAAATCATACGGTCTAAGAGTAAATCCACTCAAAACCCAAGTTATCATTTTAGGCAGTTCACGGACTATATGTAAAATAGATTGGGATACTATACCTAACATTTTCTTTGAGGGTGTGAAAATTCCGTACAGCAAAAAAGTGAAAAATCTTGGGGTTATTTTGGATGAATGCCTTACCTGGATCCCACAATTGGAAACTGTAAGCCGTAAAACGTTTGCTGCCGCAGGTTCACTCAGAAGGTTGAGAAACTTTTTGCCAACAGCCACTAAAGTTGCGCTTGCACAGTCTCTTTTGTTACCGATTCTTGATTACGCTGACGCCTGCTATTTAGACCTTACGGAGGACCAGCTAAACAAACTTGAGCGTCTTCAAAACTTTTCAATAAGGTTCATATTTGGCTTGCGCAAATACGACCACGTTTCTGAATTTCGTACCAAGCTCAAGTGGCTTCCTATACGACATCGCCGGAATGCTCACATCCTATCTCTTCTCTACAATATTTTGTTTAACCCTTCTTCACCACAATACCTTAAAGAGCGTTTTGAATACCTTGATGCCTCTAATTCTCTTTGCTTACGGTCATCAGAGAATCTTATGCTTAAAAAAAAAAAAAAAAAAAAAGTTCCCCCTACACACTACTTCGTTTTATGACCGCTCATTTTCAGTTGAGGCCGTCCGACTCTGGAATGCATTGCCACTTGATACCAGGCGAGCTCCATCCTTAAATGTTTTTAAAGACCAAGTCAAAGCTCTTTATCTATCGTGCTAGCATAAACTCCATACATTTAAATATTATATTTATATATTAAATATGTATGTTTATAATGTTGTCTTAGGTTTTCGCGATTGTTACACATAGTAATTAAACAACTTGAAACGGTTTAAATCGCGTATATTTTTCATTATTTTATCCCGACGTTTCAAACACTTTGCAGTGATCGTGGTCACGGGGTGACTGAGCACGATCACTGCAAAGTGTTTGAAACGTCGGGATAAAATAATGAAAAATATACGCGATTTAAACCGTTTAAAGTTGTTTAATTACTATGTATGTTTATGTATGTGTGTAAGTATATATATATGTATTTTGTATGTATATATGTATATATATATATATATATATATATATATATTGTTTTGTAGATATGTATAAATATCAATACTAATAAGTATATTGTACACCGCCATCCCTTTTCAAAACTTGCTCCTCTTCATTCAACGGTTGTCTGGAAGAGATCGCTTTGAGCGATAAGGCCGCCAATTGTTCACTATTTTTTTTTAAGTCAAATATTTTTAATTTTAGTTTAGTTTAAGGGTTTCAGCAAAGAGTTTATCTATCTATCTATCTACAATTATATAGAAGACATCTGTAAAAAAGTCCGCAGTACTATAAGTCTAACTATTACAGTTATGTCACAATAACTGGTTTTTTATATGTTGAATTTATAAGTTTTGATTTATTTGTTAAATACTCGTGTGAAGCCGGGGCGAATCACTAGTTTGCTTATATAAAAAAAGTATATTGACAATCACAAAACAAAATGGAAACACAAAGTAGGCAAATGTAATTAAAATGCTGGAGGCGAGCAGCCCTATCGCATGTTTACGTACCGCGCGGCTGTAGGTAGTTATTTCGAGGACAGGGCCGAGTTAAAATACTGTATAGATAATATTACCGTGTTTCGTACCGCTTCATGAAGTCAAAGTACTTTTTTGAGCACAATATTGAGATAATACTTTTGAATTTTAAATTATAACCTCGTTTTATGGACCCTATAATCTCAGCAAACCACAAACCAATTAAGCTCCTACAGGTTCTTACTTGCAAATTCTGTTGATATGCATAATAGGCACCTTTCTACCAAATTTCAAGAAGATCGACTAAGGCAATCGAGATTCATTGACGGGGAAATATACACTGCTCAGACCTTCACCGAGACCTCGCTTCGCTTAGTCTATTAAAAAAATATCATTACCTACAAGTGATAATATTTTTTTACCTTAGAGGTTTGCAGTAACTGCAGATAAAAATGTGGTTATCTACACTTCTGTTCTGCCGCTTCTAATAGCGCACGAAACTCTATAATTTTAGCGACGCTATCCGTGGTACGGTGACTAGTGCCGCCGTGCGACTGAATATTTTTATGAGTTAAAAGTTAACGCCCATTTCTATTAGCTCCGCCCGAATTAGAAATTATTTTGACTACGGTCTTGCCCTTAAGTCTGTAAATTTCCCGTGGTTCATTGGTAATGTAGGTAGAAATCTCATTGTTAGTTGTTAGATTATGATCAGATCACAGACACGAAATTCAGATTTATGATGGGTAAAGTATCGTCACCTAATTGTGAGGTGTGTGATAAACCTGAGGATCATTACCACATATTGAGGGAGTACATATGTCCGGAAACAGACTAAAAGGAGTAAAATATTGATCAACATTATTGCGAGTGAGGCAACTATCGGTGCAGTGTTTGACGTATTGTCCAGGCCAACATCACATGAGGCTGGTATGATTTATGAATTAGTGACTCCTTGCTTTAATTTATGAACTTAGAAAATTTAATAATAAGCAATTAGTTCATAATCTTTTAGATAGGTATGCCTCTTTCACGGTGTTGTTGTTTGCCTTATTATTTCCTGCTAACGAGGCCGAATATTATTCGACCGTAGGTAATTATATAGGTAAGATTAGGTACTAGATAGGTATCTTGAAATAATGCCTAATTACATTGTTAATTTACATATGATACAGTATTATTTATTCCCTTTGAACATTAGTTCACATTCGAAGTTTTAACAACGAACTGATAAATTATTATGTTAAAACTTCGCTCGTTCGCGATGACTGGACAGGCATAGCCAGAAGCTTGGCGATAGTGATGACGGGTCACCGTACCATCTTATAGCCTGTTTATCTGCCCCTTGACACATGCTGTTTGCATTCACATTCTGACCGCTGGTGTTTCGACCTGCTTGTAACCGTGGGCTGACCCTTGGAGCCCACTGTTGATCATGAGGGCCCGAGTCACGAACAGCCACAGAATTGGAAATTTAACTCGTCATTGTTGTCTTTGTGTTATCGAGACCACCGCGATGTTTGTTGATGTTTCGTGGCGCCATCTTGTTGCATCATGTTTAGCTTATTCAACATTGGTAGGTAATAAAGTTGAATTTATTCACTATAGGTTATTATAATTAATTGTATTATATACTCAATTGATATGATTATAAGTAACTAATGTGAGGCACAATTTCACCTATCTGGGATTTAATTACTACGCAGATAACTTTATACTATAACATTAAATTACGAAATGTAAGGTAGTCATTTTTGGAAAAGATAAAATCTAATCCAAGATTTAAAATGTAGATAGTGTTGATCTTGACGGTATTTCTCCACAAAGCCGAGTTGACATGATCAGAGTATACTCAGCATCCTAGTGCACTAAGTCAGCGTATACGCTGACTTAGGCCTAGTTTCACCATACTCTGTTATTTATTTGACGCCATGTTAATCCTTTTAACGGACTGTTAACTGAACCGAGTGTCCCACCAACTGTTAATGGATGATTAATTCAGTTAACTTCATAGAACGTAGACTGATTTAACAGCTCTGTTATTTTTAAAGACCCATTAGCTAATGCCTGATTTAGCGTAAACAAACATGGTATGGTGAAATTAGGCCCTAGTCCATTAGGATGCTGATTGTGACGTTACTGGTATCGTGTCTAGTCTAGTAACCTAACTGTTTGTAATTATTGTCAAAAAAATCTTTTCAGTTTCTGGCTGGGATCGATCTTGAGATCCCTTCTAAAACATTTAAGATACCTACACGGTTTCCATAGCCAAGATTTTCGAATCCTACTGCGTGAAATACTTTTTCGTTAAGCCTTAAACTGTAAATACATTGTTGCGAAGACTTATACTTTCTCATATATTAATAAGAGCCATAAAGATGAAGATGTTTTTGCATATACCCATAATTTTCTCAACATCCAGTTTGTAATAAGCAGCCTTCCTAACACCTAACAAGCAAGCACAAATCGTGAAATATATTCACCCCGTCGTCGTCGTCGTGAGGCGGGTGAGCCGCCGGCGGGGGTAGATAAAGTCGCGAACACGTAGTGTTATGTAAAGCGGCGCGCACACGGTACATGCATAGCAAACATTACGCTAGCCGCACAAACACCTCCCTGGATACATCGAAAGAAAGGGAAGTATCTTTTTACTTGAGCTTTTAGTGTAATCAACATCTTAGGCATTATTTTAATATATATGTTTTTTTCAATGACGCATGCTCCGCGGAGTACATTACAAAATAGCAACAAGATGAATAATTATAGTCATTTTTATATCGTTTGTACTTTTGTAATCTGATGCATGAGCTTTTGGCACCAGAAGTAAGGAAAATAAGTGAATACTAAATATTCTAACTTCTTCCTTTTTTCATATATTTTTCATATATCGAGATCGGAACCTGTTATCGACACATAAGAAAAATATATAATAAGAAAAATTACACAAGTCAGTATCGGCTTCTTTGTTTGCGCTTTTGTTTCGGTATCTTTGTATAGCTTTTAACGAGCAACAGTGCCACTATTATATTATGTTACCGGGCCTTAACTAATACGTAAATCGTATTTAACAATTATTTAAAGTAAAAAAAATGACATCGTCCGGGAATTGAGTCTGCATCTCCCGGTTAGTTATTAAATATCGCATGTACTTTTAACCGATATACTGGAAGTCGTCGTTGGCTGCAAGCTATTTGGTAAGGATGCGATAGAGCTTATCATAATTTGGAAAATCTATCCTATGCATACCTTAGTACTTACTTACCTAAAATTCACATCATCAAAATTTATTTGAAAAAATCCGGGAGCTACGGCCACTGCCATCACTGACATCATTTGCGTTGGATTTCTTTATATACCTAGCTACTCGTATTTATTATACCTAACCTATTTGTTTTAAATTGAATATTTTCCAGATTATTCTACATATATATATTTTTATTACCTTTGACCAAAATCTCACCTGATGGTAAGTGATGATCTTGTTGAAGGGTACAGGCTTAACCTAGAATTACTGGCTCAGAAGGATAGCTGCCGGAACACACCGTTTGGTGATTGGAGACAGATTTTTTCTAGAGGTTGGTCGCTAGCCAAGCGGGCATTCGCAATATGCCCTTCCACCATGCGGTGAAGCTCAAGCGGTGGGATTCAAACCATGGAGCTGCTGCGCGGAAGTCCATAGCCAATGCCACTGAGCCATCGCTGCTTCAAAATATAAAGTATCATCTGTAATATTTGGAGTGAATAGAGGCGTCCGTAGATCGCAGTCTAGAGGAGCGTGGCGCACTGCCCGCGGCACACATTTGCATCCACCCTCCACTTTGCAGGATAACCTAATACGACGTATGTCGGTTGTATTGCGGACGGTCGCTCCTACTAGTACGTGTTCACCGCTGAACACGGAGCCGACTGATCTCTCGCATTGTTGCCACTCGCTTTGAGGTCACCCGCTAGAATTTTAGGTTCGTTGGATAGCTGTTGGGAATAGCAGGATTTTCAGATATGTTAATTCTGTCGTTTACCTAACCATATCTTGGAAATTTAGTCTACTTTTAAGTATGTTGTGGTTTATCCCACTATTGTAAATGGATAGATCACATCGCATTATTTATACATTGTCACTTTTGCAGCGAATATGTTGATCGCTTAGCAGTGATCGCGATTACAGAGGACTGAGACAATTAATATTTTAATAGTTAGCTTCAAACTTAATAATTATCGTTACTTTTCTATTCGGTTCGTCTTCATTTCGATAGCTCCACAATTGGAGCACGGATTTAGTTGATGATTTTTAGTCATATTATCAGTGCATATTACGATACTAAAGGGTCATACTGAATAGCTCCACGAAATTTGTGTTATTTATTTGACATGAACAACTTTGTTCAGATGTCACATTCTACTGTCAGTATTATGCAGCCTGCGTCACGTAAGGGATTTTGCAGCATTGATGCTGCAAAATCTTATTTGGCGCGAGTAGATAAGCTCTTGTTTTAAAACCCCAGGAAATGGAGGACCCAGAGTAGAACGATGGAAGCGAGTGGTATAAAAGTAGGATCAAAACAATTAATTTCAAATGTACGTACGAGATCTACGAAAACCTACACAATTTTTCAAATGCTCGATACTGAAATCACCTCATATGATACAGTAAATTAGTATTTATTTATATTTAACAAGTAGGTATATTTACTAGAATCAGTAATATTGAAAGTAATATAGTTCTTTTGGAAATGTTTTTTAAAAAGCTTTTCGACACTAACGGATAAAAGAAAATTGCAAGTACCTTCAATCAATAAAAAAATATTATTAAAATGCTAAAAAACTTTATAAAATGATCAACAAAAGAAGCTTTAGTTAACATTTTAGGTGCATAGGTACTAAATGAGTTTCTATTTAACGTTATGCGTAAATAGACAGGTCTCAGAAACCATCGTAATACATATTGTAATTTTACACCATTATTTCTCAACCTCCCTCTCTGGGACAAAACACCTACACCCATTGATTGGCGCAACTCTTTTGTTTCAACAACACGGCTGCCACACCCGCAATCTCGAAAACCATTGCTTTATTTACGCATATTGTTACATATGCAGCCAATTTAATTGAGCTGCGATAGTTTGCCGCTGACACTGATACGGAGATCTCTAAAAATCGGTTAGTTTTGTACGTGTCTTGTTTTTGAGGGCCATTGTTAATGATTCGATTGAGTGTAAGAAAGCGATACGGCGCATTGTTTGGTCGATTTTACATAACGAGGCGGCAAACGCGGTCGCTTTGTGCTCAGCCGTTGTGGGGGAGGATCCAAACGCTTGAGATGTGGATTGAAAGGCGCCGCCGCGTGATGACGAGGCGCGAGCCCCAAACGGCGCAAGTTATAAACGATCTGTCCTATGTGAATTTGGTAGAAAAATTGCTCAAATTCGTCAACGTGTTAACAAATCTGGTTACTTATATCAATAAAAAAAGTTACCTACTACAGATATATCGTAATATATCATGGGTGATTCTAATTACAATGATCTATTAATCACATAATAGACATGGAATAGTTTAATATAAATTGAACTTAAATTGAGTTGATTATCTGTTATTTATAGTTAGTTTATTACATTAAAGAAAATAGGCGATTATAAACTTAAATTTGCAGTTCGTTGACCTTTGATGAAATTAGGTACTATAAAAAATAATTTATTGTATAATAATATATTGTACCTACGTTGTGGAAATCCGGGTGCGCCAATCCAACTTGCACTGGCTGGTCCAATTACAACAATAATCTAATGAACAGTTGAAAAATATCACCTTACCAAATTGCTAGCATTTAGTATGCGAGTAAGGTCCAATTTTAAATAAACAAATAGTTAACTATTCAGATAAATTTAACCAAAAAACAAACGACTTGTTAATTTTACAACGGACATATTTCACATATGTACATTTTATTTTGTTTTTATTATAGTACGTACTATAATTCGCTATCTGAGATAGAAAAATCAGCCTTAAGGCTTATACAGTCGCCAATGGCCTTGAGCATCTGGACCTAATCGAGCTTACTTGCCGCAGTTAATCAACAAACGTTCGACGCTCGCTGCACAAATATGACGGTCAAAGAATATGTAGATGCGCGATACGCACCGGTTACATGGCACTTTATATGCCTACCGTACGATTCTAGTGATTATCCGCAGCTGCAACTGCGACTGAGATCAGTTCTAAAATTCATACCTACCTAGGATTTTCTGGACGTCTTTATTCCTGGAATTAATTTTTCGACGACGTCATCAAAGTGAATAAAGTTACTCCGATTTGGCTGAAATTCAAAATATAGGTTGTTCTGGAAGTTCTTATTCAGTATTTGGATTTTTTTTTCGATGGCGTCTGCCAAGTGAATAAAGTTACTCCGATTTGGCTGAAAATCGATATCTAGGTTTTTTGGACGTCTGCATTGCAAATTTGGAATTCATTTTTCGAAAACATCTGCCAAGTGAAGAAAGTTACTTCGATTTTGCTGAAAATCAATATCTAGGTATTTCTGGACGTCCTTATTTCGAATTTGGAATTTATCCTGACAGATCAGTTCTAAAATTCATTCCTACATAGGTTTTTCTGGACGTCTTTATTCCTGGAAATAATATTTCGTCGTCGTCTGCCCAGTGAAGAAAGTTAGTCCGATTTGGGTGAAAATCAAAATCTAGGTTGTTCTGGACGTCCTTATTCCGAATTTGGAATTTATTTTTCGATGTGGTCTGCCAAGTGAAGAAAGTTACTCCGATTTGGCTGAAATTCAAAATCTAGGTTGTTCTGGAGGTCCTTATTCCAAATTTGGAATTAATTTTTCTATGACGCCTGCTAAGTGAAAAAAGTTAGTCCGATTTAGCTAAAATTCAAAATATAGTGTTCTGGACGTCCTTATTCCGAATTTGGAATTTATTTTCGATGTCGATGTTTCTTACTCTTATATATCTTAGCGTTTTAAAGATACGTCATCTATTTTCAGCCAAATCGAAGTAACGTTTTTCACTTGGCAGACGTCATCGAGAAGTAATTTCCAAATTTGGAATAAGGACGTCCAGAAAAACCTAGATATCAATTTTTAGCCAAATCTTAGTAACTTTTTTCACTAGGCAGACGTTATCGAAAAATAAATTCCAAATTTGGAATAAAAACGTCCAGAATAATAATAATAATTTAAACAATAATATAATAATAAAAATCTTTATTTAAGCCAATAACACTTTTTTCAAATCTTGTATTGCTGGTGGTCTTCACACTTAGACGTTGAAGACCTTAATTGAAAGCTGTACAGTAATAGGTTTAGTGCACAGTTGACTTCAGTACAATTTTTCACGCAAAATAGTTATAAACATAAATTTAACTTACAAATTATCCATAAAATAACATCAGTTTCATAATTTTTTTTTTATAAATTATCCACACAGGTGGTATTTATATTTTAACTAAATTTGTGTTATTTAAGTGTTTGTATGTTTGATGCTTTATATATTACTATATCAAAAGCAAATTTTTTTTAATGAAAATATCATATAAGTATATGCTTAAATATATATAAACTGAATGTATGTAAAATGTAAGTTAATATGATCCTATATAGATATTATAAATAAATACGTATATTATTAATATATACAGTATGAATACATAACATTATAGTAAAAGGTTACTTATAAAAATTATCAATAAAATAGCTTTTCGGGCGCGGCTCCGCCCGCGCGTATGTCGGTTAACCCGCAAAAACATTAACCTCATTTTGCGCAGTTGGATAAAAACTATCCTAGTTTTTTCCCGGGTCTCAAACTATTTCCATACCAAATTTCCTTCAAATCGGTCCAGTAGTTTTGGCGTAAAAGTGTAACATACAGACAGACAGAGTTACTTTCACATTTATAATATTAGTACTGATTTAAGAAGTAATCGATTTAACTTTTTCAGTCTCATCATAGTTAAAAGTACACAACCAATTAACAATGATGCTTTTGGCTTCAAACACTGAACTATGTTTTATATCGCACTGATTCAGGACTTGATTATATAAATATGTTTCAATAAAAGGGCTAAATCTTCTTGCAAAAGTTGTACGAATTACAGGTAATTTTAATTGGAAAACTCGTTTATGTAGTATATCACTAAAATCAGCAGATTTTTTAAAGAGTCTGTGTGACAACTGAGAACTACCTACAATTATCGATTTTTAGCCAAGTCGGAGTGTTTCTTTACTTTGCAGACGACGTTGAAAAATAAATTCAAATCCGGAATAAGGACGTCCAGAACAACCTAGATTTTGAATTTTGCTAAATCGGACTAACTTTTTTCACTTAGCAGGCGTCATCGAAAAATAAATTCCAAATTTGGAATAAGGACCTCCAGAACAACCTAGATTTTGAATTTCAGCCAAATCGGAGTAACTTTCTTCACTTGGCAGACCACATCGAAAAATAAATTCCAAATTCGGAATAAGGACGTCCAGAACAACCTAGATTTTGATTTTCACCCAAATCGGACTAACTTTCTTCACTGGGCAGACGACGTCGAAATATTAATTCCAGGAATAAAGACGTCCAGAAAAACCTAGGTAGGAATGAATTTTAGAACTGATCTGTCAGGATAAATTCCAAATTCGAAATAAGGACGTCCAGAAAAACCTAGATATTGATTTTCAGCCAAATCGGACTGGTTTTGATTTTTAGAATCTTGTATCCGCCAGTTTGGATTTATGACAAGTGTCATTTGACTGCTCTCCCGATTCCCTGCGATAATTGTTCAAATCTCCCTTACTGTAATTGTAACAGCCAGATAATCCATTGCTGTCCACAGCCTCCCCTATTAAGGGGGTATTTGCCATAATCCCCACGCTTGGAAGGCGTCTTGGGGATCGCAGTGTAAATTGGCAGTTCTTTAGAAGGCGCTGCTGCCCACCTTCCAGTAGTTTTCCCTTAGTCGCCTCTTACGACACCCACGGGATTATATGGGGAGGTGCAGTTCTAACCCGACACCCCAAGGGGCAAATCTCCCTTACCAATCTCTTACTATTTTCGAGTTATCCATCTTCACTTGGCAGACGTTATCTTTATGCAGTATTAATTTTATTTTTACAAAGTTTTGACGCTACATATCAAAATATATATATATTTATTAATAACAAAATCGTTACAATGTCAAATATATAATAAATATAATAGTCAATCGAATAACCCGCCCCTTAGCGTTCCAGGTGCAAAAGTGCCCATAACGCTCGCTGCATTGCCGCGCTGGATAGCAATGGCCATCCTTTGCACCAGGAACGAGCCGGAGCGGGAGTCACCCGACCTTTCGGCCAACCTACGCCCTAATTCAGCAACCAGACCATTGGTTTCCGCTCCCCAACTGCCCATTGTTTCCACAGCGATGGGCACAAAATAATAATGGGGTTCCAGCTCTGCATATTTTAGCCGCTTTTTGGTAGCGGCATCTTCCGCTGCTGCTGCCGAAGTGTGCATGGTACGACCTAGGTGGCTGGCGGCGACAGTGTTGACGCAGGTGGCGTCCCACACCAAGCACTTCCCGTTCTTCCATGGCACCAAGGTCAAACCATCTGGTCTTTTACCGTCAGACCTACTCAGTCCCGGTGGTTCCAGCACACAGGGCACGTTAGCTGAGACAAACGCCCTGCGGACTATTTCATTGAGGGCATGGTGACGCGGAAACCTGCCTGTGCAACGACGACAGCTCAGTGCGTGATGACCATTGGCCTCCACCAAGGTACCGCAGGTGCATCTATGAGGCTCACACACCTTGCAGCCAAGGCGGAGGGCAACCGCCACCCGCAGAGAGCTATCATCTAACAAAGTTCCCAGGTGAGGTGAAGGCAACACGTGCAACCATGCCCCAGATTCCGACCGCAACACTGCTTTAAGTCTTGCTAAATCTGGCCCTACAGCACCATCTGTAACCTCATTGAAGATCCTCTTTGCCTCAACGTCATCCCAGGCTAGTCAACCCAACGGGGGTTTGGGGGGTCTCTGGGATTGAAACACCTGGATTGCGGGTGTCTACCCTCAAACTGACAACGCATCGGTATTAATTAACCTATATCAAAACAATCAGTATTAATTAACCTATATCAAAACACCTAATACATTTATCAAAAAAGCTTAGAACTCTAAAAGATGTATGAAGTCCCATACACACTCTTAATGTAGTAGAGAACCATTTTGTACCCTACAAAGTACTAAAGCCGGAAACTATTTACCATATTATAAAAAAAAATATCTTTAGTTTACCAGTTATGTCATGAGAGCGTTATAGACATTACTAATTAATTTTGTACATGTATTATGCACCCAATTAAAAAACTTTCATTGATCTTATTGATAAGGCGGGCGGCCTTATCAATAAGATCAATTGTAAAGTACCTACAAAATTGTCAATTTCAAGTTTTGCTTCTTTTCATATGTGATAAATTTCAAATAAAATTTGTCTACAAAGTACCAATAATAAAGCGTCAACGCGCATACTTCACGTCGCAATCAAGTTGGCCCTCTGCAGCGAGCGAATCATTGCACGCACACAGCTGCGAATCTCGCGTGTAATGCACTAATACAAAGACAAGATCGTTGTCAGTCGAAAACGCGAGCGGAGCTACGAGCGACACAACCTCCCCGTGCCAACGCTTGCACAACACTGCCACCCACGTCCGCGCAGAGCACCTCGGAACCGCCGCGCTGGAGTGCTCGAGTAAATTCGCGATAAAATAATTAAATAAATGAAAATTACACAAAGTTAAAAAAATAAAACAATAGGGATTTGTAATTATATGTAATACACCTCTTGTATTATACTTATCAAGATATGTTGATAAATACTAGAGTTCCAACTGCTAGAAGATATTTTTAGACCTATGTTCATAATTTTTTTTTATCACGTAAATTGATTGTGATCATGTTTTGGGATCAATAGGAATCTCATAAATATGATCAAAATTTTCATAATATTTTTTGTTTTGCCACAAACGTAATAGTACGGCTCAACTTATTTTTTAAAAGAACCTTATTTGCCTCCACACCTCGTCACCTCCACCTTAAGTGAAATCAAAAAATACCTATGTTCAACTCTTTTCCCTTGCGGCACACACAAACGTTGCGTTACCTCGCACCGCTCTTTGAACTGTCCAAATGATTGTTTTATATTTGTAAAGCGTCGAACAGTGCCCCTATTCGAAACGTCCGCCGCTGACGTAATATAGCATTTCAATTAGTCCCAATACAGTTTTATTTTACAACAAAGGTTTCTATCGAATAATGCTACACAGTGATTTTTGATTGCTACAAATAAAGAAAGGGATAACAAAATATTTTATTGAAAGAAAGAATGGTACAAAATGATGCATATGATTATGTTGCTATCCCGTTTTTTGTTGATGTCTTTTGTATGGCGGCGTCATCGTAGCCGCGTAGCAGCGTAGCACGTAGCATGTAACGCTCACTACGTAATATGATTACACTAACAAAATAGTTTTACCACTGTGTAGGTCTATTTAACAAGAGTTCGTCTTGATGGATACTACCGCAATTGTCAGATATTCTGCTTCGAAGTATTACGTGCAAAAACTATTATGTTTAGGCTGTATAGAGTTAATATAATAAATTAACTGTATAGATATAAAATAAACGCATTTATTATTATTATTAATATAGACACTGTTGCAATGGAAATTACTGTGTGAACGAGACATAAACAGTAACGTGTTCGGTTGACGAGCGCAGTGCAGTTTCTAGAACGAGAACGGTGACACTGAAACTGTAGTGGACAGGCGTTACGATTAACATCACGCGGGCGTCTTATCCATAAAGCTTAGTACTAAAAATTTAACAGTAAGGTAACTATGTATCCTGGTATTTCTATATTACCTCTGCCCATAACAAAACCAAACCACTATACATAAGAGAATATATCTGAAGTGTAGGTACTGCATTGCTATATACAATCTTAAATGTGCCTCTAAATTGTGATTCAGATAAAAATAATTACCTATCCAGCTAATTTCTGTCAACCATATAGATTGTTACTTAAATACAGTAATAATAATCCTTGAAATAAAAATAAATTTGCTATTGTGACGTTTTCCTTTGTAATATCGATTGTACACAATAACCTCTAGGGTACTTTCATCCATGAAATGTGGCTGTTCACGGCCATCCAGGCCATCTAAAACTTTCGAAGTCCAGTATATTTCGAATTTGTCTTTCGCAAAATGGCAGTAGCTAGCCAGGATAGGTAAGTCTTTGACCACAATATCACGTGATGGTAAGTGATGATGTAGTCGTAGGTTTTAACAGGTCTAGAATTACTGGCTCTCAAGGACAGCTGCCAGAACTTGGCGATAGATTTCTACTTGAGGGTAGGTCGCTAGCCAGGCCAGGCATTCGTAAAATGCCCTTCCATCATGTGGAGAAGCTCAAGCCCGCGGTGAGATTCGAACCATGGACCTGCTGTGCGGCAGTCCGTAGCCAATGCCACTGAGCCAAGACTGCCTCAAAAATTAGTGTAGAAATTGCTCATAAAAATCTAATTTTTTGTGTGTACTTTAATTTTTTTTTATAAAACGGGATTTTGTTACTTAGCTGTCCATTTGTGAGTCTGAGGGAAAATTTATTTATTTATTTATTTCCATACATACATATACATATATACATCTATCTTTACAGGTACACACCCAATACAATAGAGTAGCTACTTATTCATATTTAATATATATAGATTTTTTTGGTATCTAATTCCTATTACACAGAACATGTAATGCGACTTTAGTAAATTCGCAATTATAAAAAAATCTATATACAAAATAGAGATATTTAACGTATTGTTTGGTCTCTCATAAAAAAGGTAATATACTAGCATACAACACAAACTTGCCAAGAATTGTTTTGGAAGGGAACCCTTTTAGTGCGCGTCCAACTTGCATTTGGCCGGTTTCATCGGATTTTCATTAGGATTTATTTGAACTCTAAAATTAGATAATTTAACATATTAAACCCACGTCCTATGTTTAGCTTTAAGTACGGATTAATTAACGCCTAATTTATCTATCACGCTTCGATCTAATTGCGGCTGCATTGGACGCTTTGTGCATTAGTCGGCCTTTAAATTAGAGACTAGAATCATGCGGCACTTGTCTCTAATCATAGCATAGCCGAGTGAGGCCGAGAGAGCCGATGTTTGGGCTCCACTTAGCTCTCAGATGCGTCGCGTTGCCGGAAACATACCGATGTTTTTTGGTGTGGGAAATCTAGTAATGTCTATCAATCCATGTTAGGTCCATGGTTCGAATCCCGCTGCGGGCTTGAGCTTCACGGCATGGTGGAAGAGCATTTTGCAAATGCCCGCCTGGCTAGCGACCACCTTCAAGTAGAAAATCTGTCGCCAAGCACCTAACGGTGTGTTCCGGCAGCAGTCCTTGAGAGCCAGTGAAATTACAGGCACATTAGACTTAACATCGATATCTCAAGGGTGCAGTGCAATTGTTGAATTGTGACGAAATGCATCTGTTATAGGCAGAGGTTAGTCCACTTACATCAGGTGGGCCTCGATCTTGTTCCGCCACAGTAACATAAAAAACGCTATTTATATTATTAAAGCGCTCGTAGCGTAGGTAAGCTTGTGTAAATGTTCTTAACCGATCTACTAGGTTAAGACGAAGTTGTCTTTGAAAGATCTCAGCCTGAGCACGTAGGATTGAGAGACCTGGTTTCGCATGCAAGTGAGCGAAACAGAACAACGCAACATTTAAATAACTTGGTGTATGTGTGTAAATAAATTCAGATAAAAGTGAGCTCTTTTTAGAAACGGCAAAACAATCAGGTAATATGTCACATATTTGCTACATAATAATAAGAAATAAGATTAGTGTCAATACGATTTATTTTAATGACACAAGACTGAAAGTGAAATTTTAGAGCTGTATTAGTTTTTTTTTTCTACCGAGGGAAATATGTTTAATAGTGTTTTTGGGTCTAGTGTATGTATACCTTTAACTAACTAACTTGAATTGGTCTAGCGACTTCCAAGTGAACCCCACCAGATCTTTGCCCGAGGAGAGTTCTTCAGCCAGCTCAATGTAGTCAGGTGGAGGAGGGCACGTGTTCTGCTACAGTTCCATGCGGGCTTCCAAGGCAAGCTAAAAAATCTTTTGCGTCTCTTCAGCCGACCTGTGGTCAGTTCTGAGTTGTAAAGAAGGTAAGGCCTACAATCCATTTTTGTATCATACCTATGCTTAATACATAAACAAATGATGTTTTTCTTTATCCCAACAAATTTGTTGATGTTAAAAACATTTATTATCAATTTGGCTGTGAAGATAGCAGCCGCCGCTCAAAATCGACAGATTTGATGAAATAATTGATACTCCATCCGCATTATAAAAAAAACATAACAAAAACTACGAAGTGGTTCTGTTTTAAGTTTGAAAATTAACACTTTGATTGAGATGTATCTTGCGATGGCAAAAAATGTTTTTTCTCACGAGAGGCTTCAAAGATGACTCAAATAAAACGTTGCTAGTTTTTGCGGTAGTAGATATTAAATAACACTAGCTGCGCCCCTCGGTTTCATCTGTATACAGATAATGATGAATTGTTATTACAATGGTAATGAAAGTACCCAGTGTACATTTTTTACTGTTATTAAGTTTCATTCAAATTAGTTCAGCCTTTTCAGCGTGAAGGAGCACAAAGACACACAGCTTCATTCACTCCTCACAAACTTTCGCATTTATATTACATGCGATAGTCACAAAAGTCATGCAAAGAACCTATCTACTTACTTATAGTCATTGCTTTACCTACTGCAATAATCATACATGGATAGTGGTAGTGACTTGTATGCCAGGATAGCTATCACCCTTAAATAAAAAACCAGTCGACAAACACCTAACGGTGTGTCCCGGCAGCTGTCCTTGAGACCTAGTAATTTTAGGTTAGCCTGAATAATATCTTATCACTTATCGATGGTACTTTTTTTTGACGCAATGATGGCCCAGCTGTAATAGCTATGGACTGCCATGCCGCAGGTCTATGATTCGATCTCCCACCGCTAGCTTGACCTTCACCGCATAGTGGAAGGGCATTTTGCGAATTCTCACAGTAAAGACACACTAGGGTAGCCCTAGCCTACTAACGTGACGTACGTTTATTTTGTTATTTTCTTCTTTCCTGGACTTTTGATTTATTAAATCATAAGATATGTCACTTTCTTATCCTCAGTCAACCAAACATTCTATTTGTTAATAAAATGTACGTGACCGTAAATACATTTGCTCTTTTTCATACGTTTTTATGCAGCTAATTCCTTTCACCCAAAAAATGAACAACTAAATTATACTTATACTTAAGAGTGCACAATATTCGTGTGTGTTATTTCTAGAAAGTGTGTAAATTAGGCTGTTATTTCGCCAATTATCTTTTATCGGGGACAGATGTATTAGCCGGTTGGATAACAGAGTTCCGCCGCCGCCGCCGCCACTGCCGTATAACATTTGTAGACGAAATAGTGTCAAATCATGCGTTCCATTTGCGCCTTGATAGTCCTGTGTTAGAAACTGTTTTAACCGCAGCATTTTATTTTGAACAACTAATGAGCTTTACTTTAACAAATGAGGTTAGATATTCTTAATAAAATTAGGTGGCAATGGCTAGTAAATCTTTAGTTTTCGATACAAGACTATAAAATCTATCAATAAGGTATCGCTTTCCGCCCTACCTTTTAATGTTAATAAATTAATTAATTTTAATCTTGTTAATAAAATATGAGAAGTGCACTAAACATTTACGAAATAAATAACTAAAAAATACTGTCTGGCCAAAAATTAATGTAATGTTTCTCAAAATATTCTCCGCTGTTGTTAATCTACTTCTTAATACGAATAACCAATTTTGAACACATTCACGCCACTCATTCGTGGTGACTCGAAAACATTTTCATACTCTTTAGACAGCCTCTTCTAGATATAAAAATCTTTAACCACGTAATGGTTTCTCATTTTTTTAGAAATATAATTCAAAAGGTGTTATGTTGGGAGGGACTGTACTGGACTGGATGTCATATATATGCATATTGCTACCAAAGCTCTAGGTTTTTCATGTTCAAAAACGTCTTTACAGGTCTACCTTTTGGAGAGCTGGCATTGTCATAGTTCAAGATGATACGGCATTCAAGGTTATTTTTACGGAGTTTGTCAATATATTCCAGCAAACAAATGATCGTGTCACAATAATATTCACTGTAAGTACGAAGATTCTCCAAATCATACGCACCCTTTTGTTGGTTTCGACTCATCTTGTAAGACCCAAACGGTTTTTTAGGGTCCTGTACTAGAGAACCCTATTACTCACGGCTAGCCGTCCATCTGTCCGTCGTCGGTCCAAATTGACTGTAGGTATCTAAATCATGCCTATGGCTAAGAATGTCCGAATATCATGTTAGCTCAATGTTTCGATTATACGGCGCACAGCATTGATGTTTTTATCGTCGACGGGCGACCATCACGAAATTCGTCACTGAGATTGACAAGAACGCGCTTGAATTCTGCAAAACAGCTATAATGCAACAGTAGTCTAACTTCATCAAAAATCGCATTAAATCGTACTAGCAAAACTAATTCCAGTTAAATATATAGTGTTACCAAGCAATCTTTAAAATAACGCTCTAATTTTGAAACGAGAGTAGACAGTAAGGTAAAAAAAACTCTATTCTACAGTGAAACAGTCCCATTTTCAAATAATGTAATTACTTTTTAAATATTTATGTACCTATGTGACAGATCTGAGAACACATAAGCACTCAGCATCTTATGTTATAACACAGTATTGCTATATATATTATGGATTGTAAAACTGTAGATATGAATATTAAAAAGCTTGTACGTCCCCGCATGGTATTCTGGGAATACTCGCCTGGCTACCTGGCACCCTTAAATTTAATATTTATTCCGGCAGCTGTAATTAAAAGCCAGTATTTCTAGGTTACTATTTACCAACCTCGACCAAATCATCACTTTACTTCAGGTGAGATATCAGGCAAACCAATTCACTGTAAAATATAAGATATACATCATCATTTCTAAAGCTACCAGCAACAAGGGGTCGACAGAGGATTAGAAAGAAAACTATTACGCGCATTCAATGAACTCGTATAGGTGCGGCTTGATGAGTTTTCCCAAAAATAATCTTCAGATTAACTGTTATTAATTAGTAAATTGGAATGTTAAAACAAGAAGTAAAAGGTTTAGGGGGCTCCATGAAAGAGTACATACAAGCGTAAAACTCGGTGTGACTATAATACAATCTCAATTTACTAACTTACCTATATTTCAACAGCAAATAGAAATAGGCCAAGTTTGAGTACAATATGAAAAAATAACTATATTTTGGTAAATGGTGCGTTGTAATTGAACCTTCAAGTGTGGGAGTCCGCCACTTGGCCCATTTTTAGACATTTCTACAAACATGACTAAAAGTGAGCAAAGGTCACTGAAACTGGAGCATATGATAATCCAAGCAAATAGCTCAAAGATTTTTATTGAGTATGTAAGGCATAGTTTGAGATTTTTACGTTATTTTGAGAGATGATTTACCTACAAGTCACTAGCTTAATGGTACTCATCACGTTTTGAAGTTGCAATGTCAGCAAAATCACTAGTTCTGCTCGAAACTGCACTGCACTCGTTACTCTGAGACGTTACTACTTGTTTCGATTGACCTGTATTTTCTCTTGCTAAAGTTTTCTTCACTTCTATATATAGTAATATGTACACAGCGTGCATTGAGACAGGTTTTCTGACACTGTGGTTACAGAAATGCTCACGTAGATTTGCAGGCGGTATGCCTTTATTAACAAAACCTACGAACAATACCCAACACTACAGCTACGTTGTATTATCATATGTTCTATGCTATAGCTACGACAACGAAATCATTTGTATATGTTAAAAATACAGTTTCTTTGAGTTTGTAGCCTGGCCAACTACATGATCAAGGTGTTTTCAGCTGCACTTATCTAAAGAATATAAAAAAAACACAGATATTTTACGAGGTTTTCAGAGCTTAGCTTTCTATGAGTATAACCAGCCGTATCGTCCACTGCTGAACACAGCCTCCCCTATTAAGGGGGTATTTGCCATAATCCCCACGCTTGGCAGGCGTCTTGGGGATCACAGTGTAAAATGACAGTTCTTCAAAAGGCGCTGCTGCCCACCTTCCAGTATTTTTCCCTTAGTCGCCTCTTACGACACCCACGGGATGATAAGGGGAGGTGCAATTCTAAATGAGACCCGGGAAAAAACATAGGATAGTTTTATCCAACTGCGCAAAAAGAGGTTAATGTTTTTGCGCGATAACTGACATACGCGCAGGCGGAGCCGCGCCCGGAAAGCTAGTATATATATATCAGTATCAGTACTAATATTATAAATGCGAAAGTAACTCTGTCTGTTACGCTTTCACGCCAAAACTACTGGACCGATTTGAATGAAATTTGGTATGGAAATAGTTTGAGACCCGGGAAAAAACATAGGATAGTTTTTATCCGACTGCACAAAAAGAGGTTAATGTTTTTGCGCGAAAACCTACATACGCGCGGGCGGAGCCGCGCCTGGAAAGCTAGTAGGTATTAATATATAATATAAATGAATAACCAAAAAACTGGAAACCAGAAGCATATATTTTAGTAATGCATACTAAATTTTATCAAGTTCTAACTCGTGGTATTTAATATGACAAAGCTACGTTTGTGTAGCTTTTTATAAAAATGAGCTATCCTTAAAGAGTCTCAGTTACATAGATATTTAACGTGATTTTTTAAGCTGAAATTTCTGTAGGTATTTATTTTTAGGAACAGAGACCACTTGCCGCCAAATGCTATGTTTTTAGTGGAAAACTAGTGTGCTGATATAAACATTCACGTGTAGCGACGTAACAGTTAGGAAGTTCACATGCTATTGAAAAAAAAAATCTTTTTATTAATTTTATATTATAGGTATGTATTTGAAAAAAAATGTTGTCAGCATCTGGCTTATGCTGCCTACCGTGCACCCCGTAATGTTTGGTTGTTTACGCCACTCGGAACACGCAAAGCCGATAATATCTGCCACAATACCGACAACAAAACATTTTTATCGAGCTTTACAAATAAATTTTATCACGCCAGTTTCCACTTCGAACAACAAATAAAACTAGATAAGTAACAAGCACCTACTGAATATTTTTTTCATTTCGGATAGGAAGGGAACCGAGTACATAAATACTTAGTACTTAATAGGTACATAATGTAATACCTACGTGGGTAGGTACTCTGTATCAGCCGGATCGTCTGCCACGAACACACGCAATGCCTCCCCTATTAAGGGAAGTGTCTTCCACACAAGCGTTGTTTCGTCATATTTTAAATACCAAGTAGTCATACTCGGTAAAATTTTGCATGCATCTTATTGAGCACAATCTTTTTGAAGCGCTCGTAGCGAAGTTTGCTTAGCCATTCTGAATCGAGCAGCAAAGTTAAGCAACGTCCGCCGCGGTCATGACTTGTATGGGTGACCGCTGGTGACATTACTACTGAGCGCTTACGTGCTTCGGAGGGCACGTTAAGCCGTCGGACCCGGTTGTAGTCTTACGATGGCAGTCGTTATAGCATGGTGGTAGGGCTCTTTGCGAATGCCCGCCTGGCTAGCTAGAGTTTGGAAAGGTAATATGCTAAATGGGCAGATACACATCACAGCTATTAAAACGGGAAATATCTTTCAGGTACAGTAATCACACTGTTAAAATATATAATAATAAAAAAATGAAATTTTATTTGATATGATTTACTATATATACACAAAACTTTAGTAAGCAAAATGCGCTGCTGTATTCATGATTTTCTATCGAAAGAAATTGTGGTTTTGTGTTTTTGGATCCGGCATTGCCATATCCTCTAGAATATTATATACCTATTTTATTCACATCTGTAAGGCATACATATTAGAGTTTGTAATTTTATCGATTGTTATTTGGTTGCAATAACTTATTATTTTAAATTTATATACTGGCAACCATATCATCAGTATTTTTGACAGACGGAAGACTCGTCATCAATGACTCTAGAAGTCGATGGTGGCAGCGGTTGAAACGGAACTTCCGGAAGAAAAAAAACAAAGATAGTCGTTGGCACAACGGAGCATTCTGGGTTTAAAGTCGAGACTATTAATTAGAATATTAGATATACGAGTACGTTACTGTGTATAAAAAAGAATAATAGTTATTTGTTATACAAGAGTGCAAAGTTGCTTTTTAACCGCGTGTTCAATTTTGATGACCGAGCAAGCGAAGGATTCTAAAATTGAATCACGAGCGTAGCGAGTGATTCAAAATTAGAATCCTGAGCGTTAGCGAGGGAATCAAAAGAGCACGAGGTGAAAAATCTTTGCACTCGAGTGCAACACGTAACTTTTCATTCCACCTCAGCGAGGAAATGTATCGTACTGTTTTAAATACTTCTCGCGTGATTGTTGAGGGAGAAAGCTCATTTGCGCATTATTAACAGTTTCAGTCAATTCTGTTGGCGTCAAACATACATCCTCGTCGCTAGAATCACTCATTTTAGTTTTTTCACTTGTTTTCAAGTTTCTTGTTTTTAATATAAGGTTTAAAAATGACGTGAAAAATGCCGCGTAAAGAACCGCGTACAAAGCAAATTGAAAAAAGAACACCAAGAAGGTTCCGAGTCTGAGTTTTTAACAAATTAAAAAAAAGTTGTATGATATATTCGGCACCATAGAGGTAGCAGTAAATAGTTTAATTCACAAACTTAGTGCACACGATGTTCTAAATTCAATTTACTTTATCCTCTAGAGAATAAAAACGGCTTTTCCACTCAGATATTGAAGATTAAAAATACTCTTTCCGAGATGGTGGGATGAAAAAATAATGAAGTTCCGGTATATTTTCTATCATTCTCTTCGAAGCATGGTCATATATACACTCTTTCTAAACCTGCTAAAATTTGCCTTTTATAACAACTCACTGTTAACATCTTACGTATAATTTTAAGGCACCTCATCGTGAATCTACGTATATATTTCGTAAAATATGAACTTTGACCGTTAAAACTTCCACATGGTGTTCCACTAATGCACTTGTAATTTGCAATTATACCCCGATAGTGTGTTATTAAGTTTTTTCGCTTTCTTCTTGAATATTTATAGAGCAATTTTACTAAAAGCAATGCGATTAGGAGGCATGATTACGGTGGCGTTATTCTATACTTTCTTGTGTAAAATATTACAGCTTGATTTAGTTTACAAATGCAGGTATACGTATAGCATTACCTTTCTGTTAAACGTATGTTCAAAACATAATATTAACTAAATAATAACAACAGAGGGTAGAATTCAGTAATGCAGGTGATTTAAGCTGAAACTCACACCTTTAGCGGAAATTCAAAATATAAAGTCCTAACCATCTTGTAGCTAGGCTTGTTAAGCATTCTACATGGTTATGTTATCATGCTTATGGTTCCACTTAAAAATAATCTTGAACATGTACTCATCTTTTCTTCATCTTGTCACGTATATTGTCTTGAACAGTTATTGAACATAGGATTCTATAAGTAACCTAAAACCAACTTCAGTAGCAGTAGTTCTACTTTTTATGAATCGCCCGGGGGAGAACTGTCACCGTCACATTTCTGGTGCCCAGGTATTACTGTGTTCCAGTGGATCTTGTCCAGTGATTTGTCACATCAAGGGTGGGAGCCGGTGAAATTACAGGCAATAAAACTTAAGAATTTACAACTTTATATCTCTTTATGATGGGCGCAGTGCAATTCGTCACTTGTGACTCAATGCATCTATTAGAGGCAGAAGTTACCGCTTAACATTTTTTTTTATTTTTATTGCTGATAGGTAAGCCTTTGACCACAATCTCACCTGATGGTAAGTGATGATGTGGTCGAAGGTGTTAACAGGCTTAATCTAGAATAACTGGCTCTCAAGCTGCCGGAACACACCGTTAAGTGCTTGGCGACAGATTTTCTACTTGAGGGTGGTCGCTAGCCAGGCGGGCATTCGCAAAAATGCCCTTCCACCATGCGGTGAAGCTCAAGCCCGCGGCGGGATTCGAACCATGGGCCTGCTGCGCGTCATTCCATAGCCAAAGCATCGTGCAAGTTCCGTGAAAATCTAAAACATTAAAAATTACGTATACCTCTAACATTAGGAACATAATATATTCAATAAGATTTTTTTTTAAATATGCCTACCTACTGTATTTGATTTTATTTAAAATCTCTGAATCACGCGCGTATTACGTGATCTGAGAGCCAGTAATTCTAGGTTCGCCTGAACAACATCTTCGACCACATCATCACTTACCATCAGGTCAGATAATGGTCAAAAGCTAATCTATCAAGCATAAGATCTAGTATATTTTAGTTAGACGATCTAACAACAAAACCTATTTTTTTTTTTGTTAAGTTAGATAGGTATACCTAAGCGCTCGCCTAATATCTATAAATTACCATTTATTAACTAGACTAATCACAATCTATAATTTAATTATTCTTTTTCTATCTATCAATTAAACATTAATTATCGACATCCCTAATAATCTAATTGGTTTAAAACTTTGAAGCATTGATGGCCTAGTGGCTATTGCACTGGACTGCCGCGAAAAAGGTCTATAGTTCAAATCCCACCGCGAACTTAATATTCTTGCGGCGCGGCGCCTAACAGTGTTCCAGCAGCTGTCCTTGAGAGCCCTTAATTCTATGTTTAGCTTGTTAAATCACTTTCGACACTTGCCAGCCTCAGATTCTGATCTCAGTTCGTTATCTGCAATAAAATAAAACGCAAAACAATTTTTTTTTTACTTACCCACATGTAAGGTACGACCGGTCAGTTATTCATTGGTATATACCTAATAGATAAGGTCAAAGATAAATAAAGCAAAAACCCACATGAAATGCGATGATTAATAGTTATTTGTTATACAAGAGTGCAAAGTTGCTTTTTAACCGCGTGTTCAATTTCGATGACCGAACAAGCGAAGGAGTCTAAAATTGAATCACGAGCGCAGCGAGTGATTCAAAATTAGAATCCTGAGCGTTAGCGAGGGAATCAAAAGAGCACGAGGTGAAAAATCTTTGCACTCGAGTGCAACACGTAACTTTTCATTCCACCTCAGCGAGGAAATGACTAAGTGAAAAAATGCCGCGTAAAGAACCGCGTACAAAGCAAATTGAAAAAAGAACACCAAGAAGGTTCCGAGTCTCAGTTTTTAACAAATTAAAAAAATGTTGTATGATATATTCGGCACCATAGAGGCAATAAATAGGTTTAATGATTTTTTTAATTCCCAAACTTAGTGCACACGATGTTCTAAATTCAATTTACTTTATCCTCTAGAGAATAAAAACGGCTTTTCCACTCAGATATTGAAGATTAACAATACTCTTTCCGAGATGGTGGGATGAAAAAGATTTTTGTTTCACTTTCATTATACTTAGTTACAAAACCTACATTATTGAGTAGTATGTGGATTTTGGAAAAATATGTAGGTAGGTACTATTGCGAATGAATACATCACTGCAAAAACCACACACATTTTCCGATAAATCTTTGACAGCTCAAAATCAAAATATTCTACGAGATTCGATGTGTGAGAACTTACATTCAAAAAGTTGTATGTATGATCCTTTTCTTTTGTTTTTAGTCTTGACTGTCTGTCATATAAGTATTTAAAAAACTTTTCAAAATACAGCCCGCCTAGCTAACTACCAAACTCAAGTTGAGAATCCAGCGCCAAGCACGTACCTAATAATGTCCCAATATTTCCGAATATTAGATAGCAGATATCTATTGTATACCTATCTATATAGCTTCTTCGTAAAGCTATTACCTACTTATACTATGTTTATCTACACATCTGTTTTCCCTATACATAATAAGCTAATGTGATGTGTGAAGTCAGTGTAGATTTAAGTGGCACGTAAGGAAGAAACGGCGGGCGTCGTCCGGCCCCTCTAATTATCTCCAAGATCCCGCGCCTGAGATAGCGCGAGCTTTTATCTCGGACACTCTTCCATTAAGCAAATATACAGCTTCGTAGCCCGCTAACCACGCATCACAATATACAAAACCAATTAAAAACATTTTGATAGACAAAAATAAATTGTAATTACACGTTACGCGCGCCGCTGCCCGCCATTTTGTTTTGGTGTTGTGGTAGGTACCTAAATACTCAGGGGCTAATGGATGGTTTGTCTATGGGTAAATATTTTCGCTTCCACGCCAAACGCGTTTTATCTATGTTTTTAATTGAGCCAGGGTGCTATTGTTTTGTTGAAAAAGGCGGAAACAAGCAAAACTATTTGGAACACAAATTAAGATGAAGAGATAAAACTTAAGAATGGGCACAGCAGACAGAAAAAACATTAAGACTTTCTTTGTTAATTTCACATTTAAACAACAGTAAAATGTATTGCGTTTTATGCCTTCTTAATAAATATGGTAAATATGGTTTTGATTTCCTCGTTGGCTGAGTAAGGCGTCTAAGGCATCTAAGGCGAATAAGTAGGAAGTGATAAGTGAATCAGAAAATGTGTAGGTAATATTTTAAAATGAGGTACATACAGAGTATTTTAGGTATTTTATATTCCAACGCAACGATGCTTTTACTATTGCTCGTACAAGATAATTTGTTATTGGAATTCTATTGTTCTATCTATTTATGAGGCGCGGATGGAATGAGTTTTCAATTTACTGGGTACATTCTTGTGTGTAAAAACACATTAAAAATAAAAACGATGTATCTAGAGAGGCACCTTTTTGACGCGCTAAGAATCTAATCCAATATTCATAGAAATAATTATATTATAAAAGCTTCTAATTCAAATCTGATAGCAAAGCATATTCTAAATGAGGTGAAAATGAGAGACGATGCTGACGCGCGTAATGGAGCGAACAAATGTACAAGCAAACATGTGCGAGCAAATCGAATGTTAAACTAGTAGCTTCGCAGGAAGCGACAGGAGCTGCTTACACTTCTGTGACCCATCCACCCACACATATTTATCACAGGTAGCTATGATTTTATTCAACACTTATGAGGTAATCGATTAGCACATATTTTAGCACCTTACATTTACTAATTAGATTTTACGTTACCTCCACCACAGAATAAAAAGAACCCTCCACAAAAACTTGTTGTTGAATACACATGACACCCAATTCAATCCTCGTAGTCTGTATTAAGCTTCTTACTTTTCCAGATTCTTGAACACGAATGTAAACGTAAGACGTGATTTTTTTCTCTTTGTCTAGGGCCAGGATTATATCTGCACAACGTCAAAATGATGAAATGACAATAGGCTATTACACGGAATCAAAACATAAATGGCGATACGTGGATGCCTTCTAGAACCTTAAAAAACTTTGTGATATAACATGATACTAGGTATTATCATGACATCCCACGCAAAGTAGCAGTGTAAACTGTAGAGATTCAGTTAACAGCAGCAGTGACTGCCGCCTGGGTAGGTTTGTCCAGATGTTGAAGCTCTTTGTCGCTAATTTGCGAACGTTGATGTACTTTGCGAATTAGCGAGCTGCAATGAGCGCCCCACCACTCAAGCGCAACGCAATCTAATTAATTAACCGTTGTCGCGAACACCCGGAACGTTTATCTTTATTTACACTGACGATAAAACATGTAGCAAGTGTGCTTGGAAGGTATATACCAAACCAAGCCACATTTATCTATCACAAAAGGGTTTTCATTAGGAGGAAATATCGAACCTTATGAAGTACTCCAAGTATATCTAGTCATTCTTAACCGATGAACTGGGTTTTGTTATTCTGTGGTAAAAGTGACAGTGTCCGCTGCGGTCAATACTTGGACAAGGTGACCACTAGTAGCATTTACTACTGAGCGCTTCCGTGCTTCGGAAGGCACGTTAAGACATCTCTGTCAACTGTATATTCCAGCAGCTGTCCTTGAAAGCCAATTCCCATCCTTCGAGCGCATTATCATTTACAATCAAATGAGAATGCTCATTCAGAGACTTACCTATCGAAAATAACAATACTCACAAAACTGTTGAGCAGGAATATGGACGGACACAAGAGTAGAGGAAAATCAAAGCAGATATGAATGAGTGTAGGTAACACCATGCTAGGTACTTGGATCGTGGCAGACGGTGGTCTCCTTCAGCGAAGCGGTGATGACGCAGAAAGAGGCCCCTCCGGCGCAGACGAATGGAGTCTAGGAGGCGGCGGTTCGCCCACCTCCTCCCTTCTCCGAGGGCATTGGTGGAGAGTCGTGGGGACTATGTTAGGCACAGAGGCTCGGCTAAGTCTGGGCCTACCGCCCCGGGGCGAGATGGTGAATGCTAACACGACCCATCTTTCCTCACATCGGAAAGTAACAGTCCTCGGCAGTCAATGCTGGGATTTTAGTCACTAAAATCTCTTGTCCGGTCTTAGACTCTTGTCCAGTATTTTCAGTATACCAGAAATGAGTCTAAAAGAACCATCTCCTAGGTATATAATATTGAGAAGTCTATTAAATTTAAAGGAAATTTATTAGTGGCTAAAATAAATAAATTGCATTTAACAGGACAAGCTACGAGTTCACTGTATCAGATAACAGCACCACGTAGTAAGTATTACAAATATAATAGCTCTCTATTGTCACCCGTCCATAGATAGGGCAGAGAAACTTCCCCTAGAGTAGCCCGTAACCCAATCAAAATAACCTCACTATCTGCAACACCTACCGCCTATACGTTTCATGCCGCACTAGATAACTTTATTCTGCTGGTCTAATGGAGTAAGTGCTTTCCCAAATGGCCCGGGCCGCGAGCTATTAATGCAATTTTGCGCGCCCTTTGTGCTCAGAATTGACGCAATCAATCCATTTACACTTTGTTTCGCGAACTACAGACACTTGCACTACTGGAGTGTTCCTGTATTGCGTGTAGGGGCGCTTTTAGTTTCAGGAAATTACTTCAGTGTATTTTGTGGAGGACCTTTGATGGATGTTTTTAAGTGTTTTGTGAAAGGGATGATTTTTAAATTTGCTTTAGGGGCTAGGTTCAGATTTTAACGGTAAGGTTTTTTTGGACTTATGTCGTGCTTATGTAAGTCACTTAGGTAACTGCTTATATGTAATAGGATAGTAGGTACTTATCAGTCAGTACTATTATTATAAATCCGAAAGTAACTCTGTCTATATGTATGTTACGCTTTCACGCCAAAACTACTGGACCGATTTGAATGAAATTTGGTATGGAAATAGTTTTAGAGCCGGAAAAAATCATAGGATAGTTTTTATCCAACTGCGCAAAAAGAGGTTAATGTTTTTGCGCATTAACCGACATACGAGCGGGCGGAGCCGCGCCCGGAAAGCTAGGGTACCGAATAAAAGTTAATACCTACTTAATTCCTTGTAACGGAACAAGCGCGAGGCCTACATGATGTTAAGCGGTAACATCGGCCAATAACAGATGCACCCGTCACCCTGAGACATACAGCCTGTAATTTTACCAATTCTCAAGGATTGCTAGTGGAACACAGTGCTAGGTGCTTGGCGACAGATTTTTTACTTAAGGGCGGAAGCTAGCCCCCTGGCTAGCTCCTATTTTCCATTAAATTCCCAAAATGCCCTCCCTCCATGTAGTGAAGCTCAAGCTGGCGGCAGTGGCGATCGAACCATGGACTTATGGCACCGCTATAACCGCTCGGCTATCATTGCTTCCAAAAACGATCGATATAAAATAATACAGTTTATTTTTGTATATTTGATAGGTAAGCCTTCGACCACAATCTCACCTGATGGTACCACCACCTAGAATATGTACTGATACTGCAATGAAAGCATTTAGGCACCCTGAAGTCTGTTGCAGGTATACAGGCAGACCAAATGCCAGCGCATTACCAGAGCCTCGTGCCATAGTCCCATAAAAAAAAAATTTCGTAGTAGTCATACCGCCGGTAAAAAAACACCGCACACATTTAAATCAAAAGTTAGATATCTATCTACTGTGATTCAAGCGCTTGCCATTTCTGTGTTGACAATTTAAAAAATAATATTAACTCACTTCGGACACCTATTTCTTACGAAAAAGAATTAGAAATGTATTATATAGAAAAAACACTTTGATACATTATAAACTACATGGTAGATTTTAAAGACCTACGCCTAGTTTAAGAAAGTTGTCAATCAAAAATATATTGATAAGAAATTAGCAGAAATGTCAAAAATAAAATCAACCAGCTTGTTTGGTTAACTCTAGTGTCATGCTAGTGTATAATTTAATTATATTTTTTTTCGTATGCAAATCCTAAAACGAACTATTGTATTCAGATATATGCATGTTTGACGATTGTATTTACATGCTCAATGTTTTTTAATTAATGAAAACTCAAGGAAACGTTAATAGAGAGGCAAATATATAAATATGGAGAGAACATGTAAAAATGTAAACCGGAATAGAGCAGCTTATAATCGTGAGTTTTCCACGTTGGGTACATTTCGATTTGCCCTTACTTACTTATATACCTAGTTATATGAATATTATGAATGAAATCTTATCTAGTGAACATATTTTTTTATGTGGTAATGTCGTGAGAGATTTGAAAATATATTTATAATTCATGTACCTATAGTAGAACTAAATGCTCATGACCAATCCGCGCCGAAGAAATACTGCAATCGAAAGATCGTTCCCCACTTTGGTTGGGGTCTGTGAAATCAGACTTCTTGGGAATTCAGCCACATATATTATTATATTTAACATACACCAAAACAAGCCACGTAGGCGCGATTATGGAGCAGATATAATTGCTGTCTGTAATTGATACTAAAACACATGAAATCACACCATAAAGTAGCTAGCTATTAAGCCTGTACCGAGGCAGCGATACGTAATTGAGGTTCATTTGATCCCGTGCTGTATCTTTATTTCTTAATTTTGAGTTCTGCAATTCATATATATAATATTTAAGGATTCATTCTATAGATCATACAATTTAGAAACACGATAACTTAAAATTTCCTCGATAGAAAAAAAATCCAAAGTTGTATCTAAAAAACTAAATAAACCCTTAGTACGGCGTAAATATTTAACGGAAAGTCATCAGTTTATGATTAATAAAAAGAACAATGTGTTTTCTGTAACGTATACACATTACATTTTCCAAATAGGTATTAGTTTTTATAATACAAAGGAAATACCTAAATTCACGCACGTTCCGTCCATTTTAGCCAGAGCTGCGACGCTTCCCCCCTATCCGCTTTAGTACTGCTGCGGCCGTCGGACGGGGAACACGTGTCGCTTTAGCTCACGCACGGTTTTTAAAAGTATATTTGAGTTTACGTAATAACTTTGTTTATTTACTATGGGGAACAAAGATAATAAATCAAAGAAGCGAAAAGGTTGGCGAAAAATTAATGCAAAACGCTTGCATGAAGAAATAAAGTAGGTAAAATTCATATATTTGTTCCTATTTTTACTTACCCCAACATGCATTTATTTTAAAATCACATTGAAATGTTTCAAACACAATCAAATTTATCTTTCTAGAGCAAGACTCCTCCAGGCCGAGAATATGAAAAACATAGAGAATACTCTTACTTCGTATGTATACTCAACCTACATACCTATAACTGCGGAGGTAGTTTAAAACGAGTATTTACTTTATTTCAGCAATATTTACTTACTAAAACTAATTCTAATTGAACTACTCTTTGTAACCTTTCCTATTTATAGGGAAAATGTACCAGCTATTGGCATTTCACTGCAAAGTACGAGTACATTTGAATCATGTGATGACGCGATGCAACAAATATCACTGAAGGCAGAAAATTTTGAAGACAAAGAAAATTCTATGCCTTCGTTAGTATTACATGTAGTACTTATACAATTATATCTTCCAAGTTTGGGTAAAGTTTACTAAATTAAATCTAATAATTTAATCAAATCTTTTCTTTAAAATTTTCTATTTATAGGGTGAATGTACCAAATGTTGGCATTTCACAGCAAAACACATATTTTGATTCATGTGATGACACGCTGACAGAAATACCACTACAGACAGAAAATTTTGAACACAAATATTCTATACCTAGGTAAGTATAGTAAATATACAATAAAAATAACTTAATAAAAACTCTTTGATAAAATATAAAACTGACTTCCCAGGCGTGAATGATTAAATCCATAATCTCTACTACGGTATGCACTGACTTCAACAATTGAACCCACACTTTTTTGTATTTGGAACACAAGGGACTTAGATGGGTATATGAAAAAATTAAATGTCGTTTTTTGGCGCGAAATAGTAATACGTTATTAAAAAATAAATATCAAACCTATATTATATTTATAAGTAGACCAAACAATATTATAATAATATATAATAAATAATATATAATATTATATTTATGCCGTCTGCTTGTTTGTCACCCATTATATATACAAAAAAAGACCCTCAAGATAAAGGAAATGAAAGATATTACAATTTTATGTTTTAATTTTTTTTTTCATGCCTGATAGGTTAGCCTTTGACCACTATCTTACCTGATGGTAAGTGATGATGCAGTCGAAGATGTTGTTCAGGCTAACCTAGAATTAATTTATAGGTAAATAGCTCAAAAAAGTTGTTGATTGGGTAAAATAGCCAGCGTTAGTTGAAATTAATAATAGTTATAAATATTCGTAGCCCATATTTGTCTCTTTTGTTTGGCCTGCAATCAATCATCACCACATTTCATCCCACTTATAATATAATTCAAGTACACAGATTTTGTTTATGACAGTGCGCCGGGACACTAAAAAGTCAATAGAATAAATTAATTTAAAAAAATGTTTGCTATTCAAAATTTCGCTTCGGTCTTTTTAGTTATACTTTTAAATTGTCTGTTTTGCAGTCGGGTCTTCTATATTTAAATTAATTTATTTTATTGTTCAAAAAGGATATCATTAGATGATACTTCGTGAACTGTCAACTAATGGTACGTATACAAGTCATCTGATCATTGGAGAAATTGTGGAAATACCGCAGAAGCCACTAAATAAGAAGAAGAACCGATGCCTTGAACGTACTTGAACGTAACGTGTTTAAGGAAATGATATAATAAATTTGGTTTCAATTGCTAATTTACCAAACCATCTTAATATTTTCGAATTTCCAGGGTATTGGATGATACGGATTGTAAAATTTACCACACTCTAGAATTACAACTACATAACCAGTTTTTGTTATGGAATTAAATTATCAAATAATAAATAAAAATTTCCTTAAAAAAACTATTTTGTGGATATATATAATGTTATTATATATACATTTAATTATCTGTTTTATTACTGGGTACCATTTACACCGACACAACATTTTTGTCTTTCAGCGGATGATGAAATAGATAATAACATGAATTTCTCACACCAAGTAAATAATGCCATGAAGTAAGTTCGATATTGATCATGATGGTTTTATGTGTCCTAGTAAAATTGTTTCATGATTTATCTGTGGACATTAAGCATTATACTTACATATAATTTACTTCTTAAGTGATGATTGGTGGTAACTTTGATTGCACTGAGATGATTTTTCTCTGTGTTTTAATGTATATTTCAAAAATCGTTTTGATTGCACAATAATGAATTTAAATAAACGAAGGTATGCTTAACCTTGATGTTAGCTAAATAAAATGAAATATATTTTGGTTTAATTAAAATTGGTTTAATTTATACGTTTCTACGCATCAGTTGCCAGCTGAATCAGATCAAGAAGAAGAAGATTATATAATAAAACCAGAAGAAAAAGTAGAAGTGATAAGAATAAGTGGAAATCAAGTTGTGTGTGTGTGTGTATATGATGTATTTATTTGAACAATTGCAGGAAATTTCGCAGCATAACTCTCCATTTAGTTGCAATTTTAATCCTTTGAAATTAGTCGAAGAAAAAAAAAACGGGGTTTGTACCAAAGTACGAGTGTGTTTGCAAAATGTGCAACGCCAAATTAAGTTTAAATAATTGTGAAAAATCCAATAATAACAAATAACTTGATCTCAACGAAAATGTGGTAGGTGGTTTCATATCTATAGGTGTAGGATAGGCAGGTTTAGAACAAGTGTCGGCCTCACTTGATATACCTTCTATGCCGGATCATTTGCTATGTGTCACGCAAGAGTCTGTGAACTATGGGAAACGGCAAAAGAAAAATGTATGGAAGAAGCAGCGAAAGCAGAGTACGACTTCGCTATTGGACATGGTAATATTAATGCAGACGGAGTACCTATGATTACCGTAGTTGCTGATAGATGTTGGTCAAAAAGATCATTTAAAAACAATTATAACGCGTTGTCGGGTGCTGCAGTAATTATTGGTTACAGAACAAAGAAAGGCCTTTAAATTACAGTTAAAAACAAATATTGTATGATTTGTGCACGGTCAGAGAACAAAAAATCCCACCACCTGAGCTCACGTGTTTTAAAAATTACGAAGGATCCTCAAGTGGAATGGAATCCGTAGCAATAGTTGAAGGGTTTAAACATTCTTTACCAAATCAGGGCTTGATTTACTCTAAGTTAATTGCTGATGGGGACTCCAGTACATATAAGAGCATATTAGAAGCAAAACCTTATGGAAACTTATTGGTAGAAAAAATGAATGCACTAATCATCTGTTGAGAAACTTTTGCACGAAACTAGACGAATTAACCAAAAACAATTACTATCCTATTAAATATCGCAAAGTACTTGGATAAAATATACTGCGTTTGCGTAGATCAGTTATAGGAGCTGTCAAACATATAAATTCAAAAGATTCAAGATTCACCCAAAAAGTAATTGAATGCACCAAGTCACGTTTTCGGAAATCATAAACTATGCAAACCTTATTTCTGCCATAATATTGACCAAATGAACCTACAGAATTACAGATTTTGTTGCTGAAATGAAGTCTAGTAATATTTTTGCTCCTGTCATGAACATCATGTCCAGATTGGTAAACAATGCTAAAAGCCTAATACATGATATAAATAGTAATATAGCAGAAGTATTCAACAGTGTAATCGCGAAATTAGTTGGCGGTAAACGAATTAATTATTCAAGTCGACAGTCTTAAACAGTTCGCTGTGCTGGCTCAGTTGTGTCATTTAACACTAAAGAACTGCAATCGTATATTTGCAAAAAGATTTTAATGCAAAGTCCTAATCCTATTGTTAGAGGCATAGAATTTAAACGCAATAAAAAATTTAGAATTGCTGATTTAAAACGTAGATCATCAAAATCTTTTGGGACAAAAAAGTGTACAAACACTACCGATGACAAATATTATGGCAAGTCTTGTCAAAAGCCAGATCTAGAACAAGCTTACTTTGATTTTGCTAAATCAAAACTTATGAAGAAAATTAATCTTTCTGATTATGATCGCCAGTCACTTAAAAAAAGAACTATTTTGTAGGCAGATTCGATTGAATGGCACCAAGCGAGAAAGTTACGTCTTACTGCATATACTTTTGGAAAGGTATGCAAAAGAGGCCAAATAAAATGTGAACCTCTAGTATAAAGTCTTGTAAATGTGACTGGTGATTTAAGCCACGCAAAATCCGTTCGTTATGGCAAGGAACACGAACATATTGCGTTACAACAGTTCGCTTAAGTACTCAAACTCGACAAAGAAGCTAACTTCAATGGTATAAAAAAAATATGGCTTATTCATCGATTCTGAACTGTCATTTTTGGCGGCAAGTCCAGATGGATTGATAGATGATAAAATCATTGAAATCAAGTGTCCGTATTCGTCTAAAGACAAAACAATAGAAGAAGGAATAGCAAAAAAAAAATTCTGGAATCAGGAGAGAAACGGAAACTTGACAATAAATAAACAACATGATTGGTTCTACCAGGTGCAAGGTGCTGACCTTGCACCTGGTAGAACCAATACACATCACTAGGAAAGCAGTTTGTTTATTTGTTGTGTGGACAGAAAAAAATATAAAATAGAGAAAATAAAAAGAGATGACGAATTCTGGGAGAAGAATATGGAAAAAAAAATAAATACATTTTACTTCGATTGCCTGCTACCAGAAATCATTGATATTGATTCAAGGCTAGACTGAAAAATGCAAATACGTGAGCCACAATATATTTTAGATACAATAAACAAAAAAACTCAGAAAACGTAGAAAAGCAATTCTTCCCGCGATTCTAATTCCATTCTAATTCCAGAAGCAAAGCGGAAAAAACTTAGTTATTTTCTCTTTCTGACTTTCATGTTCCTTGCCATAACTAACCAAATACCTGAGTAGTCAACTTCATTATCATAAATTCAATCGAACCTCTCAGCAAAAACTTTAAAATTTATGAATTATTTTCATGTATTAATGTTATCTATGATCTGTAAATGGTTTTCCGCCAAAAATCTTCTCTTAAATTAAAAAAGACGAAATGTTTAAAGTTTTCTTTACCAAATGTTACTTATGTTGAACATAAACATTAAGCTTGGCCCAGATAAACTCGCTATTGACAATGCGACAGTCTTCTTGAGAATCAAAATGGATCCAATTTCACAGTGATCCACATATAAATGATCTATCCGGAAGTCTTAGTTCTGCTGCATATGCAGTTCGTAAGATAAGACAGATAACAGACGTAGCTAATTCTCGCCTAGTTTGTTTCGCGTACTTCCACAGTATTATGTCGTATGGTGTGTTGCTGCGGGAAGCTGCTGCTGAGATAAAGACAATCTTTATCTAACAAAAGCGTGCATTTTGGGATAATATGAAATGAATCCTAGGGAATCTCAGAGGGGTCTTTAAAAAAAAAAATTTTTTACTTTACCAAATCTGTATATATTTGAAAATATTATGTATGTTCGGCAAAGTGAATTTAAATTGAACTGTGACAACCACGATTACAGCACTAGGAATAAATATAAAATATCGGTGCCAGGTTTTAGATTTTTTTTTTTTTTTTTATGCCTGATAGGTTAGCCTTTGACCGCTATCTCACCTGATGGTAAGTGATGATGTGGTCGAGGATGTTGTTCAGACTAACCTAGAGTTACTGGCTCTCAAGGACAGCTGCCGGAACACACCGTTAGGTGCTTGGCGACAGATTTTTCAACTTGAGGGTGGTAGCTAGCCAGGCGGGCATTTGCAAAGTGCCCTACCACCATGCTGTAACGACTGCTATCCTAAGACAACAACCGGGACCGACGGCTTAACGTGCCCTCCGAAGCACGGAAGCGCTCAGTAGTAATGCCCAACCAGCGGTCACCCATCCAACTCATGACCGCGGCGGACGTTGCTTAACTTTGTTGATCGATTCAGAATGGCTAAGCAAACTTGGCTACGAGCGCTTCAAAAATTAGCAAAGACAAACAAAATATCCTTCTTAGGTTATTGTGTACGGTTTTATAATAAATTTCCCAAACATATTACAACGCTCACAGAAGGGAAATTCAAGTTACACGTGAAAAACATATTGATTAAGAAATCCTACTACACAGTTTGTGATTATTTGAACGACAAAAATCGCTGGACAATTCCGCCTCTGCCAAGTTACCGCCTGTCACCCACGTTATTTAAACAAATATTGTAAGAATTTTATTATATGGTAAGTATGTAACGCATTGTTAAAAGAATGGCCCCAAGTTGCCGTCGATGCTTGCCCATTCTTCTCGCAGTGGCTCTATACCATATTTGTTTGCTTAACGTGGCAGTACAATGTAGAATATTTCAATAAAAAATTTGTACGATAAATTACTTTGACTTTGAATAAAGCATATAAATATTGAAAGTCACGTCACTAACAATCACTGAAAAAAATCGGTTTTAAATTTATAAAGATTTCTACTGTTCTCTTCTACTACTAAATATCTTTAGATTTCTTATTTAGCAGATTTTTTTAAGTAAGTGCCCATTACTACGCAAATGGACGAGATTGCTGCGGATGTAAGTACTGTTATTATAATGTAGATTATTGATTAGGTGTCACTCAAAAACCTACTAGGGGATGTAAATTACTGTGTCCAACATCGGATATTCTTGGTGATTATTCGTAGTCACACATAATATACGTATATATAAATATATATATATATACATATATATACTTTATGGAAATCTACTGAGTACGTCTACTCTGAGTGAATAATGTAAATTTGAAAAGGGTCGATCACTGGGATTTTTACCCTATTTATATACCCGTTCTGTATTATATGTACCTACTGACGTACCTCGACGTTGTTGAAAAAAGGTTTTTTTACGTGAATAAGTATATTCAATAACAGTATATAAATAAAAATTTGTCGTTTTATTTTGTATATATATAAGTAGCACCCTAGCTAGTCCATTGGAAATTGGTTACATCTACTTTGAAGAGTAAATTATGTTTACCTACTGAAGAACCGATAAGTCAGAAATGAAAAATTATAAATGTGGAAAAACGTTTTTTAGCTGAACATATTCAATAAAAGTATTTGAAATTTTTGTTTTATTTTGTAAATAAATGTTAGTAGCACCCTAGTTAGTCGAATGGCGCAGCTTGGCGCGGCGGGTCAGCGCATAGATATTTAGTTGCTTGATCTTGTTGGCGGCAGCAGAGGGGGCGCGGCGGCGCGGCGCTCGGCGTCACTGTGTGCCTTACTCACGCACACATACGCGGAGCGCATAGAATACCTAAAATCGATGAGCGCCAGAAGCTCGGTGCCCCCTTAACATTTACGTTAAAGTATGTCTTTTTTTGTGTCCTGTGTATATTTTTTTGTCCGTGTGTCACTAATGGTCAGAGCTGAAAACCTGCGCTGTGAATCAATTCACAGCATTATGTTGAGCTTAGACCTTTTCTGGCAGCCCTGCATATGATAGCAGTCCGAGTACATGTGCACATTTTATATTAAGTTAGGGTGGATGATTAACGCCCACTGTTTAAGCCCATGAAACCGAAAACACTATTTATGACGTGATTAAGTTAACACATCACGTACCCATAGAACAAACCAATAGGAAAGCGCAGGGCAAACGGCGGCTCGCTTGCACCGCTATTTTGCCAGTGAGGCCCTTTGATCCGGCCAGACCGGTATCATACCGTGTTATTGTGATAAGTGCAACGGCAAAATTGTAAGTTTTGCTGTTTTTTTCTATATGTTTTTTTTTTATTTTTTGGTCTAAATTGGTTCAAGATCAAGTTATATTATGATTTCTTGAATATTTTGTATCTATTTTGATATATTTGTTTTTAAAAGATATAACGCCCAACAAATTGATTGCGCCCAATGAACATTTTATAATTATCTAAATTCAGGCTTAAAATGGCTAATACGCAAAGTACTCATGATAAGTTATGCGAAAATACTCAAAAATATCCTCAAATATGATCAAATAAGAATATACCATGTGATATTAGTAGTTTTGTTAAATTAGACTAAGTTTGTCTTAAATGTTGATAGTTTTTGGTTATACTTAGTTTACTTAAGTTAACCTGAAGTGAAATTAGGTGGGCGTTATTCACCTACTGTACCTTATTTTGATTCTTTTATTTTCTAAGATACTATTTTTTAAAGTTATAGAACACTTGAATTAATAGTTTTTCCACATTTGTTTGCAGATATGAAAAACAACATATCGAATAACAATCTAGGCAATGCAGAGATTCTAGGCAATCACGTATGGATGGAAGAGAAAGATACAAGTGGTGTTAAAATCGTTGAACTAAATTCTTCAACTGACTCATTAGAGGAACCACCTGTCAACAATTTTAGTCATGCTTGGAGTTACGTGAACAATGATGCATTTCAAAAGATAGAAGATGATAACTACAAAGTAAACCAGGAAGCGAGAAGAAAACGACGCATTGAAATGGATCATAGGGAAAATGAGACAGCAACTGCATACAGCAATCAATATCATTATGATCGCAATAGGCATACTAACACTAACTCTTTCTATGAAACGTATGATTCAGGGATTAATTTTAATAATGCACACATGAATCATCAAATGAATTGTTTCACTATCATAAACAATCAAAACATGAACTCTGGCAGTTCATCGGACACCGAAAATTACGAATCAATAGAAATAATAGAATTAGATAAGTCAAGCGATAATAAATACTGGGATCACGTGTATAATGAAAATGTAGCCGCGTATGATACAAACCCACAGACTGAACATCGTATGATATGGATATACTCGTATAAAAACAAGCGACTTCTATCAGACAATTACAACGAACTCGTAAATATTCCCAGCAAAGACCCGTCTAGTACTTCAACATCGTATTCTATATCAGACGAAGAACAAAAGACAGAAAATGTCAAAAATTGTAGAGTAGCATCCCCAATTCCGGCTACATACATACCTAGACTAGATCTATCTTTAGTACAAACATTATCAACCGTCACAGAAGTATCAGAGCAAAACAAATCTCAATCAAAAGATTCTTCACAGGAAATGATAAATTTGAAACCAAGAAACAATTGGTTATGTGAAAGAAATGATAAGTATAAACTTACTGAAAGTTTTAATGTAGTGAATTGGATGGCTTTATCGCCGAGAGAAAGAAGGCGACGTTCCATAAACACAAACTCCGACTCTAGCAAAGATAATGTTATGGAAACCGAAGTTACCCACGCAGAGGGTATTCAACAAATGGATCAGACAAGCTTCACACCGACCAAACTTGAATCATCGACTGTGCAAGTGAAAGCTGACATTCATGCAAGTGAAAAAGACACTACCAATGAACTTAGAACTGAAGAGATCAAAAAGATGAGCGATATTCTTCCGATTAATATATCATTTGCTGATGTCAATAGTGACGACGATAAGAATGCAGATATAGATTATTCTAATAAGCCTAGCATACAAATAAACACCAAATTAAAAAATGTTGAAATAACAGATCCTATTGAGAAACTCAACTGTCATAACTGGATAACTGAAGAGAAATTTGAGCAAGAGACAACAGTATATGACTACGATTTAGAAAATGCTGCAGACTTGAATTTAGAAATCTCAGAATCTGATAACCTTGAGTATGATTCTGCAAGTAGAAGATTGTGGATGAAAAACATGCAGTTGATGAAACCACCACAGTGGGCGGAGTACTTACCGATAACCTGTAGTCCACCATCTTTACATTTATCAATTTCACTTAGTTCTATAAACAGTAAAAAATCGTGGTTTAAGCGCTTAGCAAAATGTGTGAAATGCTGTAAATAAAGTTAAAGTGTATAGTCTCGATTTTTCAAATAGGAATTTTAGGGGACATGACAGTTCCTGGCTTTCTTTTATCCTATATGGACCTAGTAAACTCTAGCTCCTTGGCATATTTTTTTTTATTGCTGATAGGTAAGCCTTTGACCATAATCTCACGTGATGGTAAGTGATGATGTGGTCGAAGGTGTTAACAGGCTTAACCTAGAATGACTGGCTCTCAAGGACAGCTGCCGGAACACACCGTTAGGTGCTTGGCGACAGATTTTCTACTTGAGTGTTGTCACTAGCCAGGCGGGCATTCGCAAAAATGCCCTTCCACAATGCGGTGAAGCTCAAGCTCGCGGCGGGATTCGAACCATGGACCTGCTGCGCGGCAGTCCATAGCCAAAGCCACTGCTTCAAATATTGTATGGTACTTTCTATTGGGAACTAACTAAGTATTAAATATATTCTAGGATAGGTAAGCAGCCGGCTATAAAACAGAAGCTATCTTATTTAATGTTCGTGAGTTGATGTCGAAAATAATTAATTTTTAACATGTTCTTGTGTTAGGGAAAATATATTGCGTAGGATTATAGGTACATGGAAAAGATGGCAATATAATGTAACTCATAACAAAAAAATATAAAAGCAGATTTAGTAACAGCCTGTGCGAAACGTTAAAATGCGATCGTGTGCTAAGGTTAGATGTGGTCACACGCTCACACGTTTTTTCATTCTGACTTCATAAACAGAAAACATTAGGCCTTAGATGTGACAACTGTCAAAATAACAGACAGTAGTATTTTTCTGTTTGATTTCGTATTCAAAATACATCTAATTAATAAATAACACTATATATTTGTTTGATGTGATACCTGTCAAAATTTTTTTTTTTATTTCTGATAGGTAAGCCTTTGACCACAATCTCACGTGATGGTAAGTGATGATGTGGTCGAAGGTGTTAACAGGCTTAACCTAGAATGACTGGCTCTCATTTACAATGATCGCACTCCTTTTTTAAAGCTATCAATGTTCAATAATTTAAAGTTTCAGCCAAACCGGTTCTGCCGTTTCTGCGTGAAGGAGTATCAAACATTTACTCACTCACAAACATTCGCATTTAAAATATTAGTGTGATAGTGTTGTCGATTCTAAACGTGCAAAGCTCTCTTAACTTATTCTGTTGTTGAATTCCAAATGCTTACAGCGCTTGTGTATAAAATTATGGTAGTTCTTATTCTGTTTACATGAAAATACAAATTTGTATAACGATAGTCATTAAAGTTGGCTTTTGTTGTATGTCGTCATACTTAGTGGTCTCTGAACGGATGCAAAATTGCCTACAACTGGAATGGAATAATCCAACTTCTTTTAGAATAGCCATTTTAAGTGTTACACGAATGTTAATGTAGACAAATTAAGAACTACCATAGTTTAGAGAATTTTAAATATAGAGAATTTGTGTGTAAAATCAATGTGGCAAAATAAAACAACAGTTTGGTTTAAGTTGGCGAATTTATTAAATTCAATTACTTTGAACTTCCACTTCCACTTGAAGTAACTATCTATAAAAATAAAGGTACGTTTCGAAAGAGATTTAAAACTTCAAAATAGCAGACATTATATTTACACATACTTAGTACTAACAATTGTCCTCAAATGACCGAGAACTCAAAACTCATACATTATTGTTTCTAGTATGTAGCGGTAGCACGAATATTTGCTGTAAAGTATCTAGCATATTCGTATCAATCAGGACTTTCTAACAATCAAAATATCTTGAACAAATGTGCCAAAGAATAATTGTTAGTTTGTACTGGAATATGAAGCCCGCTTTTCAACATAAATATTCATGCTACGTTTAGTTGCTTATCGGTCCTCTGAGAAACATCACATCGTTTCACACACACGCACACAATCTCGAAAAAACAAAATTGTAAATAATTCATATGTTCATCGCGGGAATGTAAAACTTACAAGAGCTGTTGGTAAGTAGAATCTGTACAAACTAATTCATTACGAACTAGAACCTATAACACAGGCGAAATGCATTATATATGGCATTCTAAACTGAGTAAGCCCTTTTACGGACATCAACTTGGGTAAAAAAGCAAATACCAATATTAGCGATTGAACAGACCACGGACCAAACGGTTAGATTTCTACCAATGGATACAACAAATAAATATGTAAAGAAGACTCGTACAGTTATCGATTTGATTCGGATTTGATCAAGTTTATTAACTGGGGTGCGTTCTTATTTGTCGTCCGACGACGTCCGACGACGCCCCGAGCGTTTTTATATGCCCGGAGCGATCGTCCAATGATCTTCCGGAGCGTTCTTATATATCGCTCGACGACGCACTGGTCGCCCCACGAAATCGGTGGATATTTTTTTTTTTTTTTTTTTTTTTATGCCTGATAGGTTAGCCTTTGACCGCTATCTCACCTGATGGTAAGTGATGATGTGGTCGAGGATGTTGTTCAGACTAACCTAGAGTTACTGGCTCTCAAGGACAGCTGCCGGAACACACCGTTAGGTGCTTGGCGACAGATTTTTCAACTTGAGGGTGGTAGCTAGCCAGGCGGGCATTTGCAAAGTGCCCTACCACCATGCTGTAACGACTGCTATCCTAAGACAACAACCGGGACCGACGGCTTAACGTGCCCTCCGAAGCACGGAAGCGCTCAGTAGTAATGCCCAACCAGCGGTCACCCATCCAAGTCATGACCGCGGCGGACGTTGCTTAACTTTGCTAATCGATTCAGAATGGCTAAGCAAACTTGGCTACGAGCGCTACAAAAAAAAAAAAAATATCGCCCTGACGTTTCATTTGACAGTTGGGATTTGATTTTTCTTTGTTTTATAGGTTACTTTTTGTTTACGTAGACTTCTGTTTACAAAATTGTATTATTATTATTGTTATATTTTGTATGTTTGTTTTAGTTGTGTGTCGTGGAAAAGTACATACTTGTAAATACATTTCTTCCGAGTCAGTGAAACATTTTAAGTAGTGTTCTTGATACAGATATGATACAGAGCCGTTCTTAAAAGGCGGACGACGAGCGTCGCTCTGCTAGGAGCGATCATCCGTCGTCGGACGACATATAAGAACGCACCCCTGTACACGCACAATCTTCCACATTATATTGGATTGGCTAATAGATTTGGCACTTAGAAGATCGCATCCGATTGGTCGCGCCGAGGTACCTACTGTGGATGCGCCGCACGGTACACTTTTTAAACCACGCCCGCTGCGTTAAGATTGCGTTGTGCTGTTTTTGAGATTAACTTACATTTCTTTACATATTTATTCATATATAACAAATCTTCTCTGTTTTTATCTATTTTTGTTTGGTTTTTGTCGATGGTTGCGAAATCGCATAACATGCAGCTTACTTTAGACTCTAGTATAAAAACGGTCGAAATTTCCTTAATACAGATATAAAATTATTTTTTTCCTTTCGTATAACAGTATATGTAATTCTAACACAATTGATAAAAAAAAACTGGTTTCTGGACGTGCATTACACATGTGGCACATGCCATAATTTCAAGATAGAATCTAAGATGCATGCACACATTTTTTGACTTTATTAAAAAAACTGATTATTTAATGCATTCGGAAATTAGGTCAACATCGAAATTCATTTTCTTTCAATTTACGGTTCCAGTGACACAGATTCTTTCAGTTAACGCTAAGTTTACATTATCCTCACAGTTTGCGACTCACTTATAGTAATCAGTTATTGTTCAATACAAAGCGTTCATTTGAAACTTCTTGTACGCAGTTTGCGACGTAACTCGTTCTCTTTGCCCTACTAGTTGGACTAAGTATAATTTTATTTATACTTATCCCTACCGGTGGGGTTTAGTTGAATTTTATATATATCCTTACCAGCAAAATCTTTTTACTCACATGGCAAAGGACTACCAGGGTTGCATACATTACTGTTTTTTTATGGGGTTGTGACGGAACAAGCACGAGGCCCACCTGATGTTGAGCGGACTAACCTCTGCCTATAACATTTCGTCACAAGTGACCAATTCCACTGCGCCCATCACATTGAGACGTATAGTTGTTAAGTCTCATGTGCCTGTAATTTCACTGGCTCTCCGTACTGCTGTCGGAAAACACTGTCAGGTGCTTGGATTTTCTACATGAGAGTGGTAGTTAGCCAGGCGAGCATTCGCAAAATGCCCTTCCACTAAGAGGTGAAGCTCAAGCCGCCAGTGAGGATTGAATTATGGACCTGCGGCACGACAGTCCACAGCCATTACCGCTCGGCCATCATTGCTTGAAATGCTACGTCACAACCAATATACTACGTGTTTGTGACAATGAATTACTGTCCACATTTCAGATGTACTGTTTCCTGATTGCCTAGTATCTATGATCACAAAAGTAACTATTTTATTTATAAGCTTTGAAAACTTCGATCAGAAATACCTAGATATAGCGTCGGCGCAAAAAATACATCTCGATAAATAACAGCTCACTTGCGGCGTGAGCTCTTATTTTGATTAGTTCGGTTGGAACCCAGCCAACGTACACACGTTATTCAAAATGCCACAATGCGTATTTAAGTTCTAAGAATAATGCCCAAAAAAGCAATTTATCTTCCAGAGTGTCTTAATTTTGGTAAGTACATGTGTAATAAGTTATATTTCAAACTTTAATTTAATCAATAATATTATTTGTTTGACAAAATTACTAATTTTTAACCACCGCTGAGAATGTTTGGCCAAGGCCAAATACGCGCCGAGACGAATGTTTGGCCAACATTTAGTAAACAGAAATATATATGCATGGAGTAGATTTGTATTGTAATAAAGTACTTTATTTGTTAGGGTGTAAGGTTGATTTCACTATGAAAGTGATTTAACCTACGACTTTTCAGTTTGTATCGTTTTCTATGGTGCATACTCGTAATATTTAAAGGATTTGTGACTTTATTACAAGGTGCTGTCGTTGTGATTAGGTTGAACTTGAAAGCTCTTGTCTCAGTTCGTTAATAAATGAATGTAGGTGTATAAGCATATGTTTACGCGGACAGCATAGAGCTTTGATTTTGTATATGACCCGAAATCTAGTAGTATTCCTGATCGAAATTTGAAAACAAAGAGCTTAAGGCTGTGTATATTAATTTTCCTAGCCTCGCAGATTGCAGCGATTCTATTTCTTCCTCTAACACCGTTAATTATCCTCGGACATCGTTAGTGAATATTCAGCTTATAGGTATAAGAGTTGGGAACAATTCAAATTAATGCATCGTATATATTGAATACTTAATAGGGGACGGGTGGGGACTTATGAACAAAAAATCCAGAAACTTATAAAATTGTTATGTCTTACTATACGAACGAGTACCAATGTTAACGAGGTCAGGTAAAGAATAAAATAAAATTCATTTTAACCCTAGCGATAAGCATAAGCAAATTTATACTTTGTCCTACCAGTAAGGACAACTATAGTCTGTTTTTTTTAACAAACGAGTACTGAAAATATTGCTGCGTTGCTATTGGCCCACGTAATCAACATAAAGTCCGTTCCACACAAACTCTGTAGTTACACGTATGTACATTCAGTTGAGTCTTTGATTACCTGCGCGTAGAAAAATATTGCTTGTAACGAATCAATACTAAAGTTGCAACTTTTTTTTTAAATTAGGGTAGGCAAAACAGATCGTTTTGAAAAAAAAAAATAAGTTAAGAAATCTTCTCGTCATACATTTGCCGACATATCATTGTGATCCCAACCCAATTGAACTTGTTTAGTCTCAAGTGAGTAAGGGCTATGGCAGGAAATAACAAAAGTTATAAAATTTAGAAATTTTGTTAACTAAAGTGGATAGATACAAATATGGTAGTCATGTCTCATTCATGTGATAACCAAAATAGAAACAAAAATTTACAAAATATGTTTAATATCAGAGCATTTCATTATTGACATACCTATCTGCAGAAAGTTCATCGGATATTATATATAAACGCGAACAGAAAATTTTGTTACGAATATACTAAGTATGCTAATTTAAATCATAAAATAATAACGTATTTTATTCCACTGTAAATTTTACAAGTATTCAATATGAACGGCCCTTAACAATTTCAAAACAAGAACAAAGGCATTGACCAATGACGGCAATGACCCATCTCACTCTGTCAATATCGGAAATGTGCGAGAGACGTACTCAGTACTCGTTTGTTAAAAAAACAGACTATAGTAGGGATAATTGGAACTACTCAGCACTTCTAACTGTGAGCTAATGTATGGCTTAACAGTAATGGTATAAGCTAACCGCATAATTCGTACAATAAATTATGTTACTATTTAAGTATGAGTATTTAATATTATAAAATGGTTTGAGAAAGAAATGAATCAAAAATGGCCGGCAAATCATGACATCTCACTTGCACATTGTACATTGTCTATGGTGTAAGTTTTTTTTTGTGTTTGTTACTGAACAAGCAGAGGCCCATCTGATGTTAAGCGGTAACCTCTATCTATAACAGATGCATTTCTTCACAAGTGACAAATATCACTGCGCCCGTCACACAAGAAACATACAGCTGTTTAGTCTCATGTGCCTGTAATTTTACTGGCTATGAAGAACTGCCGGGGCACACAGTTAGGTGCTTGACGACAGATTTTCTACTTGAGGGTGGTAGCTTGCGAATATTCCCAAAATGCCCTTCCACTAAAGGTGAAGCTCAAGCTCGGCCAACGAAATGCTTAAAAAATGAGATGTAATGATTTGCATCCAACTTGTACACCATAGCCAGCGCCATCTGTGATTCATTTCTCGAATAAATTTACAAAATCACAACAATCAACATTTTCTTATCGTTGTTATTTTGAATTTAAAATTATTAACAGTACTGTGAAAAATATGTGCATAAGACTATAGTTTTAATTTCAACTCTCATAAAGGCTATAATGTCATGTAAGGCAACAGTAACTTTACGAATTCCTATAATTTACGTAGATCCTTGAATCTAATAAGGAAACCTTCAATTGTTTATTTTTTAACTCGACATTTTTATGTATTGCTTTTGTTCTATTATTAATAACTTTTGTACTTATATTTAGTAATTTTCTTAGATTTAATAGTTATGTGCCGTACATTTTTGCTGATACTGAATCATTACTCAATTACAACACACACCAGGAATGACGATTCAACAATCTATAAATCACTGTCAATCCCTTTTTTATTTCAATTAACCTTATTTTCACTATATGAGTCCATGACTTGATTTTTACAGTCCATGATTTCCTTCATAATGCCCTAAGCCTATAATTTTAAAATCCTATACTATCTAAAATCGTTTCATAAGTTTTATACAACATTTTCAAACCAGCATATGTTTTTTTAATATGAATGTAACTTTATGTGTATTTAACATTACTTAATTTTCATATTGAAATATATCTACGCAGTGGAATCTATGAAGTATGTTTTTAGCCTTGTACTGGTTGTGTGACATTGATTTTCGAGGCTTTTCTTTTTATTAGCTTATATTTAACTTTACTTTTAATATTTATATTTTTGCATGCTTTCCGAATTACAAATTTACGAGGGGAAAAATTATAGTCATGTGCGGGATTCGAACCCGCTTCGTCCACACCTTTAGCCCAGGTATGCTCTGAGCGACTGAGCTAACATGAGAATGGCTCACTAGCTTGTTTGTAGGACTGTAGTTGTCGCTCCATCCCCATACTATGGTTAAAGAACGAGAGGAAAAATTAGGGTGGGGATATTGTCATGTTAGCTGAGTCGATCAGAGCATACCCCGGCTAAAGGGGTGGATGACGCGGGTTCTACTCTCGCACAGGACTATAATTTTTCCTCTAGTTTTATGTTCAGTGGAGCTTTCGTGACCAGGCAGTGGCAAACCGCATCTTGTTTTTCATAAAAAACACTAAGTACCTTCAGATATAAAAAAAAACTTTTTTTCCTATTGTTTATAAAAAATGTATGTGTGGAAATCACAATGTAACACAATAAGGAACTAATGTAGCCATTCCTAGAGACCTTAAAAAAAATACTCTCGCTTGCACGTAAGTCAGTGTTAGTTTAACATATGTGTATGTATACAGTAGACAGCAATTGTGTTAGAAAACGCCCATTTGTTTTATGATATAATATAATCATTTATAAAGCTGTGTTCCTGGCGGTGATTGTATAAGGATAAAATTATAAATTTACTAATTCTCCCCCAGCTCAATCGCGTGAAATCTAATTTTATCGTCTATTTTATTAATTTTTCGCGCGCAAATTTATATCAGAATAATATTTATGACTCTCCTGGGCATTTTGATGAAGTTGCACAGCTCTTGGTCACGAGAATATCGAACAAGCATACACACATAAATCATGCTTTTCACTGATTACCCTCTCTTACACGGTAGGGCAATGCTTTCTCAAACTGAATAACTTCTAGAACTCATAGACAACTTTTATCTTTAAAGTTTTCAATTCGGTTCATGATAGGGCATGCAAACCTATCTCAAATTAAATATAAGAACAATGTTAAGTTTAAAAGTTGCTCACAGGACTTTGCCATCTCATGCCATAAAAAATACTCAAATAGGCGTCACAAGACTACAAACCAGATTACAGGCGTATACATGAATGTAAAACGTTTTCGTAGATACAATAGACAATAGAGTTTTAGGCTAGGAAAAGTTTTCTCAAATGAAATAGAAGAACAATGTTAAGTTTAAAAGTTGCTCACTGGTTTTTGCTATCACCTTGTGCCACCGAAAACAGCTCGAATAGCCTTCGCAAGTCGACAAGCCACGTTACAGCCGCACACATGAACGTAAAACTTTTTTTTAGATACAATAGACAATGGTTTTTAGGCTAGCTAAAGCTTTCTCAAATGAAATATAAAAACAATGTTAAGTTTAAAAGTTGCTCACTGGTTGTTGCCGTCCCGTACCACAGAACAAAGCCCGCATGGCCGTCGCCAGTCTAAAAGCCACGTTAGTGGCGTAAACACGTACGATAGACGTTTACATAGATAATACAATATACACTATGGTTTCTTCTGGTCATGATAGACTGGGTAAAGCTTTCTTAAATTGAAGAACAATGTTAAGTTTAAAAGTTGCTCACTGGTTGTTGCCGTCCCGTACCACAGAACAAAGCCCGCATGGCCGTCGCCAGTCTAAAAGCCACGTTAGAGGCGTAAACACGCACGATAGACGTTTACATAGATAATACAATATACACTATGGTTTCTTCTGGTCATGATAGACTGGGTAAAGCTTTCTTAAATTGAAGAACAAGTTTAAAAGTTGCTCACTGGTTGTTGCCGTCCCGTACCACAGAACAAAGCCCGCATGGCCGTCGCCAGTCTAAAAGCCACGTTAGAGGCGTAAACACGCACGATAGACGTTTACATAGTTAATACAATATACACTATGGTTTCTTCTGGTCATGATAGACTGGGTAAAGCTTTTTTAAATTGAAGAACAATGGTAAGTTTAAAAGTTGCTCACTGGTTGTTGCCGTCCCGTACCACAGAACAAAGCCCGCATGGCCGTCGCCAGTCTAAAAGCCACGTTAGAGGCGTAAACACGCACGATAGACGTTTACATAGTTAATACAATATACACTATGGTTTCTTCTGGTCATGATAGACTGGGTAAAGCTTTTTTAAATTGAAGAACAATGTTAAGTTTAAAAGTTGCTCACTGGTTGTTGCCGTCCCGTACCACAGAACAAAGCCCGCATGGCCGTCGCAAGTCTACAAGCCACGTTAGAGGCGTACACACGTACGTTAGACGTTTGCGTTGATACACTAGACACTGTGTTGTTTTCTGGTCACGAAGCGGTGGGTAATGCCAGCTCTCGACGTATGTAGAACAATATGTAGGGTTTGCACCCGGCGACCGCAGTCGCGTCGGTCGCCCTAACCGTTTGGTCGTTGAAATGGAACCATTGCTCGTCGTTAATCGCAAATGCTGTGTAGTGGCCCGATCCGGCACTGGAAATTTAAAAAGGGATTTTGACGAACACTTTATACAAACAACTTTTTTAAGAACTTATAAAGTTGTTATGCAGAAAAAAATTTACATAGAAAAATAATTGCAAGGCGGTAACGCATTTTGCGAATGCCCGCCTAAGCTACTATCCAAGTCTACTAGTCTAGAAAATTTGTCGCTAGCACATTACGATGTTTCACGAGCTGTTCTTGAGAGTCAGTAATTTTAGGTCAGCCTGAACAACATCTTCGACCGTATCATCACAGGTGACATAGTGGTCAAAGGCTAGCCTATCATATAATAAAAATAATAGGATGAATGTGTGTTATTCTAACCCGCGTCTCCTGGTTCGAATCCCACCAGAAAACAATTATTAAATTATTTTTCCATGTAACATTATTTTTATATACTCATTCTGCATGCAAAAACTCTGATTGGCAGTTGACGCGGATGTTTAGATACTTTTGAAGGCAGCGAGCATATTGAATAAGAATAAGAATAATACGAGGGTGGATTGAAAAGTTCGCGGCCTAACACATAAATACTTGAACTATTTTAATGTAACTGACCTCATTCGATTTGCTTACTCTCTGGTTGTCACATTGTAAAATTTTATCGCAACAGCATTATCAGTTTTTAAATTAGACTGAATTTTGTGAGCCTAAGTGCAGCATTTTTAAAGAATGGAGAAAATTGAGCAACGTGCGGTCATCGAATACCTGTTTAAAAAAAAACTAACTCCAAAAGAGATTCACGAAGACATGTCAACAACATTGGGGGAATCTGCTCCATCGTATACGACTGTGAAAAAGTGGGTTGCTGAATTTAAACGCGGACGAGAGAGTATTGAAGATGACCCTCGCTCCGGCCGGCCTACGACGTCTACGACTGAAGAAAACATCGGGAAAATCTGTGATCTGATATTGGCAGATCGGAGATTGACCATCAGGAAGAGTACAGACACTATTGGCATCTCGTATGAACGAACACAAAACATCATAGTCCATGAACTTGGATTTTCTAAGGTTTCTGCGCGGTGGGTACCCAGATTGCTTTCAGTTGAACAAAAACGAATACGGCTCACGATTTCTCGCGACTGTTTGGAAATGTTTGAGGCTAATCCACAAGATTTTTTGGCCAGATTTGTGACAATGGATGAAACCTGGGTACACCACTACACCCCAGAGTCAAAACAGCAATCCAAGCAGTGGAAAAAACCTGATGAACCGTCTACAAAAAAAGCCAAAGCAATTTTGTCAGCTGGCAAGGTGATGGCGTCAGTTTTTTGGGATGCTAAGGGTGTCATCATGGTGGACTACCTTGCAAAAGGTGAAACTATAAACTCGGCTTATTACTGTCCTTTTACGTCGTTTGCGTGAAACAATTAAAGCGAAAAGGCCAGGATTACTCAGCAAGAAAGTGTTGTTTCATCAGGATAATGCACGCGTTCACACGTCTGTTGAATCTATGGCTCAAATTCGCGATTGTGGCTTTGAATTACTGCCGCATCCCGCCTATTCCCCTGATTTGGCACCTTCAGACTTTCATTTATTCCCAAACCTAAAAAAACACCTTGAAGGTCAAAAATGTTCATCAAATGAGGAGGTCGAAGCTGCAGTGGGTGACTTTTTTGAAGACCTTGAAGAAACTTTTTTTATGACTGGTATACAGGCGTTGGAAACCAGATGGAAGAGGTGCATTGAGTTAAGTGGAGATTACGTGGAAAAATAAAATTACTTTTGTTTATATTACAAATAGTTTTCTTGCTAAGGCCGCGAACTTTTCAATCCACCCTCGTAATTATCCACCGAGCACGTGTAGATGGTCTTTTTTTTTTAAGAGACGTAAAATATTTATAAGTCTAGTTTTGAAGAGGACTTTTACTGCTAAAGCCAAAACTACGAGGAGAAGTGAAAAATGCTAAAAAAAAGCCTTGAGACCGATCAAACTCATAATCATGAGAAATCTATAATACCTCAGAACAGTACAGACACGGTAATGTTATCTATACAGTATTTCAACTTCATAGAAACGGACGAAACGCGAGTTATACCTAAGCTCCTCGATCTCGGCCTGCGCTCGTAACGCAGAGAGTCGCGTCTGGGCCGCAGTGACGAATGGACGGTGTTTTGTTTTTTTTTGACAATAAACGTGCGATATTTTCACTAAAAATAAGTTTATGTACTGTATATTACATATTTAAGGCCTCTATATCTCTAATCAGTAGGCAAATTTAGCGTGCGAGAGTTGCGGACTATTAACACTTCGCAGCGCTGCGCTCTAGTCGCACAGCGCGCGTCAGGTCGCTCGCTGATTGTACCCAGCCGCACGCTATTAGCGTCACTGTGTAACTAAAATAGTTGATCAACTTTAGGTATCTGCTACTAAATCCAAAACTAAATAATTGTTTTGTTTTTGTGAACATTTTTATCCGCTTTTCGGATACATTGTTTTTAGGATTCTGAACCCAAACGCAAAACAGAGCCGTCTTTACGAGTGCCCGATGTCTGTCTGTATGTCAGTCCGTAAGTCATTGGTATGTAGCTCGTAAACGAAATAAGTAACAAACCTGAAATTTTGATATATTGTGTAGAACGTTAACCGAAACAAACGACCAATAATGGCTAGACTTTATTTATTTTATTATTTTTGTTACCAATACGTAGTAAGGGTAGCTGAAAAATTGCATACTGGCATGTGGTCGTCTCTGAATATTAAAAATGCGAAAGTAACTCTGTCTGTCTGTCTGTTACGCTTTCACGCCAAAACGAATGGACCGATTTGAATGAAATTTGGTATGGAAATAGTTTGAGACCCGGGAAAAAACATAGGATAGTTTTTATCCAATTGCGCAATAAGAGGTTAATGGATTTGCGCGATAACCGACATACGCGCGCGCGGAGCCGCGCCCGGAAAGCTAGTTGTATATATATCTGATAAATGCGATAAAAACTAACATCACTGTTCCCGTAGAATTACGATTCTAAAATGTAGGGTGAACACGTGTAAGTAGCCATGTAGACCTCTCGGCGCTGTCAAAGTTAAAGTTTGATAAAGGATTTCGAGTTTTTTCCTCGTACTTGCTGTAACTAATATTTGATTTTATTGGACTTATGTCCAAAGAAAATGCACTTCATTCCTTCTGAAAGTTTTTATTCTAAATTTGGAATTTATTATTCGATGTCGTTTGCCTAGTGAAGGAAGTAACTCTGATTTGGCTGAAAGTCGATATCTACTTTTTTCTGCAAGTCCTTATGCCAAACTTGGAGTTTATTTCTCAATGACATCTGCCAAGTGATAACAGTTACTCCGATTTGGCTGAAAATCGATATCTAGGTTTTCCTGGACGTCTTTATTTCAAATTTGGAATTATTTTTTGGATGACGCCTGCCAAGTGAAGAAAGTTACTCTGATTTGGCTGAAAATTGATATCAAGGATGTGCTGGGCGTCATTATTCCCAATATGGCCTTATTATTTGATACATAAGTTTTTCTGGACGTCCTTATTCCATATTTGGAATTAATTTAGCGATGACGTCTGCAAATTGAAAAAAGATACGATTTAGCTGACAATTGGTATCTGGGTTTTTTTTATATTTGGCAAACGACATCGAATAATAAATTCCAAATTTAGAATAAAATGTTCCAGAAAACCTTGATATCGATTTTCAATGAAAAAGTTATATCGATTTTCAGCCAAATCGGAGTAACTTTCTTCACTTGGCAGACGACATTGAAAAATAAATTCTAAATTCGAAATAAGGACGTCCAGATCAACCTAGATTTTGATTTTTAGCCAAATCGAAGTAACTCTCTCAACTCACTAGAATCATACGGTAGGCATATAAAGTGCCATGTTACCGAAGCGTATCGCGCATCTGCATATTCTTTGACCGTTATATTTGTGCAGCGAGCGCCGAACGTTTGTTGATCACCTGCGGCGATGCGCGAGTAAAGTAAGCTCGATTAGGCCCAGATGCTCAAGGCCATTGGCGACTACATACGTCTAAATTTAATGGCAATGTCTTGATACTCACGATAGCCTAAAAGTGATAGGTTTTCTTTCTCGTATAATCAATATCTTCCATGTTTTTGTAGCCAGTATATTAATTCAAGATAAATACATTAGCAAGTATGTATGTAAAATTATTGCATATTTACTACTTACCTACCTACATATTTCTGATACAACTAGCCTTCGCTGGGGCCCGCGTATCCGCGTGGCGAGCGATTAAGGAAGTTTTTATTCTAAATTTGGAATTTATTATTCGATGTCGTTTGCCAAGTGAAGGAAGTAACTCTGATATCGATATCGATTTTCGATGAAAATGTGATATCGATTTTCAGCCAAATCGGAGTGACTTTCTTCACTTGGCAGACGACATCGAAAAATGAATTCCAAATTCGGAATAAAGACGTCAAAAACAACCTAGATTATGATTTCCAGCCATATCAGAGTAACTTACTTCACTTGGCAGGCGTCATCGAAGAAAATAATTCCAAATCTGGAATAAAGACGTCCAGAAAAACCTAGATATCGATTTTTAGCCACATCGGAGTAACTGTAATCACTTGGCAGACGTCATTAAGAAATAAATTTCAAGTTCGGAATGAAAACGTCAAGAAAATCCTAGATATTCATTTTCAGCCAAATGGTACTAACTTTTTTCACTTGGCAAACGACATCGAATAATAAATTCCAAATTTATAATACAGACGTCCGGAACAAACCTAGATATCGATTTTCAGCCAAATCAGAGTTACTTCCTTCACTTGGCAAACGACATCGAATAATAAATTCCAAATTTAGAATAAAAACTTCCAGAAAAAACCTGATATCGATATCGATTTTCGATGAAAAAGTGATATCGAATTTCAGCCAAATAGGAGTAACTTTTTTCACTTGGCAAACGACATCGAATAATAAATTCGAAATTTGGAATAAAGACGTCCAGAAAAACCAAGATATCGATTTTCAGCCAAATCGGAGTAACTTTCTTCACTTGGCAGACGACATCGAATAATAAATTGCAAATTCGGAAAAAAGACGTCAAGAACAACCTAGATTATGATTTCCAGCCAAATCAGAGTAACTTTCTTCACTTGGCAGGGGTCATCAAAAAATTAATTCCAAATCTGGAATAAGGACGTCCAGAAAAACCTAGATATCGATTTTCAGCCAAATCGGAGTAACTGTAATCACTCGGCAGACGTCATTATGAAATAAATTTCAAATTCGGAATGAAAACGTCCCGATAATCCTAGATATCGATTTTCAGCCAAATCGGAGTAACTTTTTTCACTTGGCAAACGACATCGAATAATGAATTCCAAATTTGGAATAAGGACGTCCAGAAAAACCTAGATATCGATTTTCAGCCAAATCGGAGTAACTTTCTTCACTTGGCAGACGACATCGAAAAATAAATTCCAAATTCGGAATAAAGACGTCAAGAACCACCTAAATTATGATTTCCAGCCAAATCAGAGTAACTTTCTTCACTTGGCAGGCGTCATCAAAAAATTAATTCCAAATCTGGAATAAGGACGTCCAGAAGAACCTAGATATCGATTTTCAGCCAAATCGGACTAGTTTTGATTATTAGAATCTTGAATCCGCCATGTTGAATTTATGACAAGTATCATTTGACTGCTCTCCCGATTCCCTATGATAATTGTTAAAATCTCCCTTACCTATCTCTTTCTATTTTCGAGATACGTGATTAGATACGTTAGCGCAGGCGTGCATACTTTCAACACCTTATAATGTATATCTCCGTCATTTTGAAAAATTTCCAAAAACTCAATTGACTAAAAAAATTTATTGACTTATCAAACCTGCTCAAAAAATTTCGTCGGAATCGATTGAGAAATGCGACCAGTAGAGGAGAGCAACCGGACATACGAAAGCATTTTTTTTCTAAATTGAAGCAACTCGCTCGATCTAAGTTCTCGCTCGGTCAAAAATACCGAGTTTAAAGTTAGGTATGTAAGTACTTATTCTTCAAGTGTTTTTTTTTTGTAAATACTCCTTTAGATCTAGGTATCTTACGGAAACAAAAGTAAAAGAAACAGCAAAAAAAAATCTACCTATGTTTATTAGTTACACTTCTGTTACGTGTATACTCTGATATTGAAAACGTAAAAATGAGCTACATTTTTAAAACTTTAAAAGAACAACGAATAACTCTAACAGGAAAGCGATCGATTAGTGAGGGAATGCAGCGAGTCGGCAAAAGCGACAGGTCCTACCTCAGACACGTCTCACAGACGACTGAAACAAGTCAGACGGGCCGCTCTGTTATATAATATTGTTTTAAAAAAAAATAAAGCAATGAATAGATTCAGGCGTTACTTTGCGGAAATCCATATTTAAAATACTTTTAAAAGTATCCTAAAAAACATTAAATAATATTTAAATAAAACACTTAAAAAAGCATAAAATTATATATCTAGTGACAATTCCGCCTAATTTTCCTGTCATCTACGTGACGTCACAAACATCACGCAGCCTAAGCGGAAGAAGGAATTGTGGAATTGTCACTAGATATATAATTTTATGCTTTTTTAAGTGTTTTATTTAAATATTATTTAATGTTTTTTAGGATACTTTTAAAAGTATTTATAAAAATAAAGCATTTTGAGGAAAAGTAACCACAAAATAATCTTCTAAACAAAATTGCCTATTTTTTGACATATATTTTTAAAGTAAAAGATTAATATAATATACATACGACCCAAAAAACGATCAAAATTTCTTTCTTTTCGTGATTTTTTATGATCGAGTGAAGTTATAATGATCGTGTTTTGAACCACAAAATAATCAAGCAAGTATATTGAACTACAACATATATTTTTTTCTGATCAAAATAATGAATATTTGATTGTTTACGGGTTAATCAAAAATAGGTTGATTTTGAATATCCTAGCCTTAATATGACGAGTAGGATATATTGTGCCGTTTTTGGTTGCATAAATTCGTCATAAACGCATACAAAGATAACTTTTTTAGATAACCTGGAAACTCAAAGGTAATACTATAAAATAATTTTACTTACTAGTAAATTTTATATTAATTGTTTTATAGTCTACATAGTTGACGGTAAATAATGTGTGTCTTTTTAATGGATAAGTATTTCCTTTAATCCCCCGAAATAAATTGTCTCGATTAGCATTTCGTACGTCTCACAAATATTTTTTGGTCGCAAATTTTTAAGACTGATTTTTTATTCAAATATAAACATGGTTTTTTTAATTAAATCTACCTACTAGTCAAAAAACAACACGCATTTTTAGTGAACACTTCCTGTTCATTTCGCACAGAATTTTATTTGTTTATATAAAGTATATTTACAATCACAAAAACTAAAGGGAAACACAAAGTAGGCAAATGTAATTAAAATACTGGAGGCGAGTAGCCCTATCGCATGTTTACGTACAGCGCGGTTGTAGGTACTTATTTCGACGACAGAGCCGAGTTAAGATACTGTATAGATAACATTACCGTGGTACAGACCTCTCTTGGCAAGAAAATTGAATCTTCTAAAATTAATTTCAATGTTAATGACAGTTTGTATCTGCGCTAGAAAAAAATATTTCTCAAACTTACATTGGTATAGTTTTTTTCATCAAAAACAGCTTCTATTTTCCTCTTAGCATTTTTTGCTATACGTCGTAGTTTACAATTTAGATCCAAGGGTGACCTAATAAGACACTTTAACATAGGCAGTATTTGATAATATATAGATTAAAAAAGGTATGCCCAAACATTCGAAAGCGCGCGATTGTTTAAATATGTGTATATTTAAACAATCGCGCGCTTTATCATTCCATGATGAAAGTCGCGAATCGAGATCTAACTACTGGACTGATTCAATGTAAGTGAAATCGGTTTCAAAATTGTTTAAATATGCAAAAACAGTTGTTAGTTCGTATAATATACAAATAGTGTGTTACCCAGAGCCGTGGTGCACTATGACCGCCGCCAGATCGTACAGATTGTTCCCGAGGTTAGAGCGGCGCGTGTCCGGGACGTTGCTCAGTACAAACTTGGACATATCCAGGGATTTCAGCGGGAACGATATGCTTGTATCCACTTTTGTTCTGCAAAGATCCAGATTGATGATGATTATTTATTTTAACTAAATAAATTTTGTACAACAACTATGTCTCTCAGTTAATGTCCACACATAAGGTTTATTTCTTTGATTCAAATATAGTACTGTACTGTAGTGAACTGCAACAGCCGGATCGTCCACTGCTGAACACAGCCTCGCCTATTAAGGGGTATTTGCCATAATCCCCACGCTTGGCAGGCGTCTTGGGGTACGCAGTGGAAGTTGGCAGTTATTAAGAAGGCGCTGCTGCCCACCTTCCAGTATTTTACCCTTAGTCGCACCTCTTACGACACCCATGGGATGATATGCGGAGGTGCAATTCTGCAGTCCTTAAGACTCAGTAAAATTACAGGCACATTAGACTTAACAACTGTATGTCTCTGGCTCACTTTTGCTGGTTGTATAATATTGCAGACTGCGGTGGCAACCACCAAGACAGACATTTGTTAGAAAGACGTACCTACTTACCCAGCAGTATGTGATATGAGTAATGTGTTACCTGAAGTAGTTATGCCACCGGAACCGCTTGAGATGCAGACAGAGCACGTTGGGCAGCCGCCGGATCCAGAACTGCTTGGTGGACTTCTGTTTGCATTTGCAGCTGCTGCAGAAGTACCGCTCCGTGTCCGCCAGCTCTTCCACCTAAACGTATTTTATTTATTAGTTTTGTAAACAGAACGACTAATATTTAAAATAAATATTAAAGTATCACGATCCTGAACTGTCGTCTACCTTCCAGTTTTATAGAAATATCAAAGACATAAAATAATACGTTAAAAAATTGCAAGTTGTTATTTTATATATTTATGTATATTTTATACAAAGAATGATACATATTTATCGTTACGATATACGATATAGAGTTACTAGGAAAAAGACACACCTAATTGTTAAGCGTACTATTTACATTTTGACTTTGTATTTATATTTTGTTTTTATGTCGTTATTGGATGTATGATAAGCTAAGTATGAACTTGTTGTATTTGTTTTAAAGACTGTGGATTTTGTGAAATAAATATACTTACACATAATATATCTCTATTCTTATTTAAACTTTTCAATAAGGCGCTCAAACTACAGCCTCGGTTGGTATATGGTCACTTTCTCGCCTTGGTGATCAATATATTATTTTCTAGACGTACATACATTTATGAAATTGTTGTAATATGTACCTAGTAATATCTTGTGGAGTCAGCATTCTCCCTAAGATATTCCAAGGTATATATAACGATTTATTAAATGTACATAACAGGGGAGCCAGCACTCTCACCAAGATATTACTAGGTAGATATAACAATTTATTAAATGTACGACATTTAATTTATGGCGGGAAATTGAAAATTAACATTTTTGTTTGGTTTTGGTGCTATGTTGTGTAAATATTTTACTAAATAGCGTTATACGCGAGATTCAAAGAAGTTTTTTGACGACATCTAATATATTGTTATTATAATTTTTTTTACTTTCATGTAATTAAAAAAATACCTAAAAATATATTTGAACACACTTTTAGCAAACAAAAAAAGTGTTAAAGCTATAAAGAACTAGTCAGCGTCTTAACAAAGTACCGAACCCACGACAGTATACACAAACCTGTACGAAACTAGCGAGACAGTCGGTGAGGTCCACGGGCGAGTCGTGGCGGCCGCACTCCGCCAGCTCCAGCGAGAGGTCTAGGAACGGGTCGAACTTCTTACTCTGCGTGCCGCACGCGAGGCAGCGCACCTGAAATAATAAACAATTATTGACCAATAAATTAATAATGCTTTTGGAAATTAAAATTAATAAATTATTGGAGCACAAAAATGTATGTCTCGGGCGGGAATCGAACCCGCGTCTTCCGATTTCGCGCTGGATGCCTAATCCACTCGGCCACCTGGACACACTCTTTTGATCCGAATTCTTGTGCTTCAATTGTATTACTTTATTTAACCGTCATAGGGAACGGTGCGGGGCCTTAAACCAAACTACTGGACTTCATCTGATCGAAACATCTTATATATGATATCTTATTTTATTTTTCTTTTTAAATATGATTACAAGCACTGGGGTTAAGCGCTAACCTCTGCCAACATATGCATTTCGTCTGAGATGACGAACAGCGCTCATTACCCCGAGACGTAAAGTTGTTAAATATCATGTGCCTGTAATTTCACCTGCACCCATACTCTTCACACCGTTTGCAATATTTCTCACAATTGGCAGGCGTCCTGTGAGTAACAGTGTAGGCACTGCTGTCCACCTTCAAGTATTTTGCTTTCATCGCCTCTTACGACTCCCATATATAGAAATGGGGTGCATTCTAGCTCGGGCCCCACTCACAGAAATACATAATTAGAGAACTTAATTCAAAACAATACAAGACTACTGCTAGACAACAATCATAGAGCGCCCTCTGGGAAAAAAAATAAGTAATAACGTCCGTTTTTGGGTCGAAGGTGGTAAAGTGGCATAGCCTAAAATGGGAACTGGGTCTCAAAGAAAGCAGCAGGAACATATCGTTAGGAAGTCAGAAGGGCATTCGCAAAATGCCCTACCTACCACCATGCCATGATATGAAATTGGATAATGTGAAAGGATAAGTAAGTAGTAAGAAGTGGGGGCACATACCTCGCTTTGCAGCGTGCCTCCGAAAACGGCCGTCACGATGGACGCTGATGGAGTCCGCGAGACGAAAGCTCCCTCCGCCTTGTCCGGCGGCAACAACTGCAGCAACTCTGTGTGTAATCTGGAATTAATCATAATAATTTAAAATTTAATTCATATTTATTTATTTCATAACTACTATAGTACCATGTCGTATTCAAAGATACACGTCAAAACTTGTGAGTAATATGTACCCTAATAATAATAACAAATATTTTTAAAAGTATCTTAAATAATATAATATTTTAATAAAACACCTAAAAAAGTATAAAAATATATATCTAGTGACGAATCCGCCTAATTTTCCTGTTAAGTCTACGTGGCGTCACAAGCGCCAAACAGCCTAACCGGAAGAATATTCGACTAGTGTCGCTTCTAAACGAAGCATCTTCAGGAGGTCTTGACTCACCGAGCGCACGATCGAGACTTATTACTAAATTATTATTTATTAAATATGGATTTCCGCAAAGTAACAGTATCTATTAATTACATTAATATGTACCCTCTTTTACGATTATGGTCGCCTAGTACCGTTTACGCTTAAATTGCCTTTCCAAGTATGTGCCGTGCAGTTCTTGTTAAGCTATATCAATATTTAAAAGTTTCCAGCATGTTTTGTCTTGCGGCGTACAAATATTAAACGTCGTAGATACGAGGGTGGATTGGAAAAGTTCGCGGCCCAACACATAAATACTTGAACTATTTTAATGTAACTGACCCCATTCGATTTGCTTACTCTCTGGTTGTCACATTGTAAAATGTTATCGCAATAGCATTATCAGTTTTTAAATTAGACTGAATTTTGTGAGCCTAAGTGCAGCATTTTTAAAGAATGGAGAAAATTGAGCAACTTGCGGTCATCAAATGCCTGTTTAAAAAAAAATTAACTCCAAAAGAGATTCACGAAGACATGTCAACAACATTGGGGGAATCTGCTCCGTCGACACGATACGACTGTGAAAAAGTGGGTTGCTGAATTTAAACGCGGACGAGAGAGTATTGATGATGACCCTCGCTCCGGCCGGCCTACGACGTCTACGACTGAAGAAAACATCGGGAAAATCTGTGATCTGATATTGGCAGATCGGAGATTGACCATCAGGGAGATTACAGACACTATTGGCATCTCGTATGAACGAACACAAAACATCATAGTCAATGAACTTGGATTTTCTAAGGTTTCTGCGCGGTGGGTACCAAGATTGCTTTCAGTTGAACAAAAACGAATACGGCTCACGATTTCTCGCGACTGTTTGGAAATGTTTGAGGCTGATCCACAAGATTTTTTGGCCAGATTTGTGACAATGGATGAAACCTGGGTACACCACTACACCCCAGAGTCAAAACAGCAATCCAAGCAGTGGAAAAAACCTGATGAACCGACTCCAAAAAAAGCCAAAGCAATTTTGTCAGCTGGCAAGGTGATGGCGTCAGTTTTTTGGGATTCTAAGGGTGTCATCATGGTGGACTACCTTGCAAAAGGTGAAACTATAAACTCAGCTTGTTACTGCATCCGTTTACGTCGTTTGCGTGAAACAATTAAAGCGAAAAGGCCAGGATTACTCAGCAAGAAAGTGTTGTTTCATCAGGATAATGCACGCGTTCACACGTCTGTTGAATCTATGGCTCAAATTCGCGATTGTGGCTTTGAATTACTGCCGCATCCCGCCTATTCCCCTGATTTGGCACCTTCAGACTTTCATTTATTCCCAAACCTAAAAAAACACCTTGGAGGTCAAAAATTTTCATCAAATGAGGAGGTCGAAGCTGCAGTGGGTGACTTTTTTGAAGGCCTTGAAGAAACTTTTTTTATGACTGGCATACAGGCGTTGGAAACCAGATGGAAGAAGTGCATTGAGTTAAGTGGAGATTACGTGGAAAAATAAAATTACTTTTGTTTATATTACAAATAGTTTTCTTGCTGAGGCCGCGAACTTTTCAATCCACCCTCGTATATTATATGTCATAAAAATAACTTACTTTAGTAAAACATCGTCAATGGAATAAAATGAATTGAGTAATAGCCAAGTATGCAATTTAGTTGATGGCCGCGCACCGTCCCCTATGACGGTTAAAGTATACAATTATAAACTGTATACAAATACAGTTGGAGCACAAAATTTCGGCAGAAATGCCAAGTCCCAGGTGGCCGAGATGGTATTAGGCATCCGACGCGATATCGGAGGATGCGGGTTCGATTCCCACCTTGGTCATACAATTTTGTACTCCAATAGTGCTTGTAATCATATTTAGAAATATGCAATTTAGATTTAACTTTACTTAACGGTAAGTTTCTATTGTCTAATCGGATTATAATATTGTTAATTTTTCATACAATATTTTTTTTTGCCGTACAATTAGTATTGTTTTGAAATAATGCTAAGTTACATTCAGGCATTACGAGATTTTTCCTATATCGAGTAGAGCGATATACATTACCTTTTATGTCGAAGAAATTTGGATGTTGTTTAACAAAAAGAGCAATTTCCTTTATAGACATGGAAGAGTTAGTATTTGCAATTTTCTAAATAAAGGCTTTCATGAGTCTTTACGCCCTGCTGACCATAGAGCCAGGATACATTTTTATGACTCCTAAATACTCGTTCATTTTCTACTGAATTTTCCCATATATATAATACATCTTGTCACTTGTCACGCGGTGGCCAAAGGGTTAAGTCGCCGCGCGCCGGTGCGTAAAAATGCCTGGTTGAATTACGAAGAGAATTGAAAATCCTGCGTTTCATCAATTTTGAAATGACATAGGATTATAATATAATCCTCAGTAACAGTACCTGTCGAGCATATACCGAAGAAATTCGTGTGCGTCCTGTTGCTGGTAACCACGGAATCGAGGCACCACCTTCCAGATCACGAGGAACAGGCACTCCGGCGAGATGGCGCCTTTGCTGCCGCATCCGCCCGTATTTAGGTTTATCAGGACCTGCAATGTCAACGGTCATTTTAAATGTTATTACTTATATATAAGGTGACTATTAATTCATCAACAATACTGCGGGGGATGGTGTAGAATCGATAACTGAATGTGATCCACTCATAATTAATTTTCACATAAACAAAATTAATACTAACTATTGCCTAAGCTGTGGCGCGTTGACTTTGAGAATGATAGCGACGACAACACTCGCGGCCGCCGTGGACAAGACTCACACATACACACACGTTCTAGGTATTCTAACGCATTGGTAGGGCAATGAACTCGGTAGGTATACCTAGAACGTGGACAGTTTTGCTTGCGATAAGCTCCTATAACCGCGCACGGATTCTCTCAAAACCACACAGAACTCGGGGGTGTTTTATTGAAAACACCCTCCGATTTCCACCCCTCCCCGAGGGCGAAGACTGCCGCCTAAATTGATAGCCTGAACCTCGGCTGGCACGGAACTGCGAACGCAGATGCCGCAGCCGAAGGTTTAGTGAATCGCGCGGAAGTAAGCAACCCCGCGGCCATGAGCTCACCGAGCGATCACCACGCTCAGGCAGAGCCTGGCCGTAAATGCCCAGCAGCCCCCAGGAAACCCCGTGGACAGCCGAGGACCCCCGCACGTGACATATCCCTGTCCACGAGGCGGGTCCCCTCGGAACTCACCGACGCGGAGCGCTATAGGGAGTTTCGGCGTTCTATTGATGAGACCCTAGAAGCAGCCCGCCAAGGACGCCTTAGCTGGGAAGCAGAGGCCCGGAGAGACGACTCCTCCTCCCCCCCTGCCGACGCAGCCAACCCAGTAGTGGTCATTCTGGACTCCCCAGAGTCACCACCCAAGCACCCAAAGCCCGCCGATATCTAAGCCCCAGGTGTGCGCAGGAAGCGCAGCGAAGAGGCTGAAGAAGAAGCCGGCAAGCGCACCTGCGCCCAAACCCCAGCCCGTCTGGACTGGGCTACGATGGCCGCCCAAGTTGAAATCCCATCAACCACTACAGCGGCGAGGCAGAAAACCGTGTCTTATGCAGCCGTAACCACGGCAGCACAAGGACGCGCAAACCCTGCGCCACCCATAACCACTACAATAAAGAAGACAACCGCCCCGCGCCCCCCTCCCACCTCTTACCGTGGTGTGAAAGGGACAGCGGATATCATTGTTTCTTGCCCGGATGTCATGGCATCGACATCCCGGGCCCCCCCAACGATGACTACCACCGCTACGACGCCCACAACCACAGCACAACCGGCGCCACCCGCACAGCCTCCCAAGGTGCGGTACCCGCCGATAGTGTTAGAAGCCTTCCCGAACAGCACGAAGCATCTACGAGCAATCAAAGAGAAGCTAGGACGAGTGCCATCCGTTCGCCCCTTTAACAAGGGCGTACGCTTTACCCCAGCGGACAGCGACGAGTACCGGGTCATCCAAGCCTATCTCACAAGCCTGGACGAGACAGAAAGGATGACCTGGTTCTCCTACTCACTCCCAAAGGAACGCTCCCTCAAGCTGGCAATTAGAGGACTGCCAGCCGATACCAATCCAGAAGACATCCGACTCGAACTGGAAGAGCTCGGGTACGAACCCGAGCATGTTAAGAAAATTACCGCGAGGCAGGGCAGACCAGGCTGCATTTTCTTCGCGGCTATGAAGAGGACGGCCAACCTAACCCCCGGCATTTACGAAACGGCTGAGCTTTTGTGTATGCCGGGGGTGAAGATCGAGTCATGGCGGGGGAGGAGGGGCCCAGCACAATGCCACCGATGCCAGGCATTCCGGCACTCCTCCCACAACTGTTTCCGGCGGCTGGCGTGCGTACGGTGCGGGGGTGAGCACTATGCGCGCGACTGCCCACGCCCACTAGATGAGCCCGCGACGTGCGTCAACTGTGGCGGTGCGCACACCGCGAACAACCCCCGCTGTGCTGTGTTCCGCGAGGAAGCGCGGAACAAGCGCGCGGGCACAACAGCGCTTGTAGTGCAAGCCCAAACCGCAACCACGCGACTGCCGATCACCACTATCGCAGACAATGCGACTCCAACCATCACCGAGATGAGCTCCCCGACTACCCTTATGGCCGCCGCCAACGATCCGCCACCACGAGGCGCCGACCATACGGGTAGAAAGAAGAGAAATAACAGAAAAAAGAAGAAAAAGAAGGGTTCACGAAATGGCGCACCCCCGCCAGTCGTCCCTTCCCAGAACGAGAGCACCCCCGCGGCCCGCGCACCACGTGCCCCGGCCGCGAGACCGAGACGTCGCACTACCTCTGCCTCGCTCCCACGTGCGAGCGAGACAGACACGAACAAGCCAACTAGGACAGCAGCGGAACTCGAGATCATCGAGTCCGCCATATGCACCCTCCACGAGGTGCTCCAGGCGATAAGGGAGGGAGTGGACCCGATCCCGCTACTACTAGCGGGAGTTGGCAAACTCCTTTCCGCCCGCTAGGAAGCACAACTGGAAGACCACCATGACGCCGCGTCGCCCAGGCTCTAAGGGCCGGCCAGGGCGCGCTTTACATCCCGCCTCCCGAACGACTCGCTCACTGGGACCCCCCGGTGGGCTGAGGTTGACTAGGGAGGCAGAAGATACCGGATTGACCACATACCCAAACTATGAAGCGGAGCCAGGTTCCCTGACTCCAACCCAACGTCCCGCCTGCACTTGAGCAGACGGCGCAGGACTGCCGCGCAAAGGGGCCTCCCATGCCCGAAGGCGCGACCGTGCGGACCACCACTCCGCGCGACGAAGAACACAGCACCTAGAACGTGTGAGTCTAGTCCACGGCGCCCGCGAGTGTTGTCGTCGCTATCATTCTCAAAGTCAACGCGCTACAGCTTAGGCAATAGTTAGTATTAATTTTGTTTATGTGAAAATTAATTATGAGTGGATCACATTCAGTTATCGATTCTACACCATCCCCCGCAGTATTGTTGATGAATTAATAGTCACCTTATATATTGTAGTAACTGTTTTGTGTGCTAATAATGTACATATCGTATATTATGCAAACCTATCGCTATCGTACAGTGTTATGTATTTAATTTTATTTCCTTTACTTTGTAGAATGTAACAAATACTGTGAGTGAATGACACAATCGATCCTGTACGGAGAGAATAATTACTGTTTATTTAGTTTTATTAACAGATCCGATCTTTTTAACATCTTAAAATTATTCTCATTATTCCTCTGATTAATAAATGACGCACATTCTATCCTGGTACCTCAAGGCCATGTGAAAATAGGGTATAAAGTATAAGGGACTAAAAATGGAATATAAAATATCAATAAAAAACCGACAAGCAAGCGTGTCGCAAGTCTTTGGTTTGTGCACACGATCAATAGCCGTTAATGGCATTAATTGACAATGCCACAGATTAGATAAAAGTTATAATTAACATTACAAAAGTTATAATTAATGAAACAATTCAATCTATTTTTACTATTACGGTTAAAATGACACAATTAGGGCACCAAATTAGCGTCTGTCCACGCAGTGTCGATGGCCAAGCGGTTAAGGCACCCGATGCGTTTGTAAGCGTTTACACTTACTAAATCTAGCGTAGCACACATATACTATCGCTAAGAACACCATTGAAATTTGCCATAAATGATCATCCCAATTTAACATAATATCAAACTGTTGCGATAACGCTTGACGTTTATGGCGAATATAACGTTATTTTCGTTACTAACCTAATGGATCGGTACCTAATATAACTATAATGGTTTTTTAACGTTCTAGGCAAAATAACAGAAAATATCTTAATACATTTCCTCACCATAGTTGGAATTTTTCACTAAAGGCGTGTCTTCTGCGATGTGTTTTTCAAACATTCAACAAAAAATCGTACATAAAACTTTGGTCCGTGCAAGAAACGTGGGAATACACAGACAATGGACATAGAACATTGTTTAACACACTGTACTTTGGTTCACGTAGTTATTACTTGCTTGTGATTGGTTCAAATGCCAGTACGCCGCCCTCGTATACCCGCGCGGGTATACACATTTACCCAAATGTGTTCCACGAGCCACGGAAAGCATAAATCGAAGTACTGGCTTCGACTACAGACAAACTATTTATTATTTATATATTAACTAAAATTGAAACTGATATTAGAACAATGATCTGTTCTCTGAAGAAATTTGTCTGCGTCTTTAATAATATCCCTGATCTATGGGTATTATTAAATATCGACAAATTTCTTACATGAAATATATTACAAACTGAACTTATGCATATTAATTTACTATATACGGTTTGCACTTACGGTTATTATTATAGTCGAGAACGCGACGACGCCCGACTAGTTTCGTGGGATTCAAAGCCAATTCATCAAGGAGCGACACGGGCGGGTTCGACAACGTCCGCTCGAGCACTGCTGGCGGCGGCCGCGGCATCGGCGCGCCTGGCGCGGGCGGCGGCCCGCTCAGCCCTGCTAGACAATGTCGGAACCGTACGCACCTCGCTGCTATGGTCACTATTGTTGTCATCGTTATCAACTTATCACTCATGTCTGTGCTATTGTAAAGTCCCGTGCACACTACACTTATCGTGTCCTGCGGCAAGTCTTCCACCCAGTTGGTAAAACTGGCAGTTTTTTGAAGAACCGGTCTCCACGCTGGTGCTAAATTCCATCCCCGGTCCCGGTTGAAGTTGGGAAAACGAGCAATTTCAATCGCTTCCCGCACCTTCCGAGGAACAAGGAATTTCTCCTTCGCCAAAACGGAAACTTTGTCAAAACGTAAAAAATGGTTGACTTCCTGTGCGTGTTCCGCTATGGCTGACCTGCTCGTGTCCATGTTCTTCACGCTTCTTATGTACTCAGACAACCTAGTCGAAATACTTCGACATGTTTCTCCAATGTAGTTCTTGCCGCAGTCACATGAGATTTTGTACACGCCTGGCATGCTAAGCGGTTCGCTATCTTTGGGTGACCTTAGTAGCTGTCTCAGCTGACCGGGGGGGGCGGAAGAATGTGCGTATATTATATTTCCGCCTTATATAAACACCGATGTCATCGGTCACTCCCTTTAAAAATGGTAAATAAACTGGTACCCGATCAGCTTTGGACATCTTCCTGCGAGTTGTATTGTTCACCCAGGTGCGTACGGTTCCGACATTGTCTAGCAGGGCTGAGCGGGCCGCCGCCCGCGCCAGGCGCGCCGATGCCGCGGCCGCCGCCAGCAGTGCTCGAGCGGACGTTGTCGAACCCGCCCGTGTCGCTCCTTGATGAAGTTGGTCCGAATCCCACGAAACTAGTCGGGCGTCGTCGCGTTCTCGACTATAATAATAACCGTAAGTGCAAACCGTATATAGTAAATTAATATGCACTTGTGCTTAAAACATACTTTTAAGCACTAGAGCATAAAAGGCAGTTTTATTCCGCTTACACCGAGCATAAACCAGATCTTTACGAGATCGAGAAGTGAACAATATTATTCAATATACTTTCAGGGAACACTAAATTTTGTATGAATATGAAATATCTATGTTTGTTGTAACGATCGAAATATCGAGGTGGTTTAAAATCATATTGTAATAATATTAAAGTTCAACAGGTCTGCAAAGTTGTTTTTTGGTGCCTACTTAATTAATATCTGAGCCTGCGAAAAAGACCATAGCAAGTGTTTCTAATTATAGACTACAAAACTACTGACTACTGATGGACAGTAAAGGACTAAAGGCATGGAGACCCAAAAAAAATTGCTTTTGTGTGAATCATATTAGTTTCCCGCCATTTCGATTTTCTTGATAGAAGTTTTATTAGGAAATTTTACTGCATGCCATTTTTTAAGTTTGGGATTTTCGTTCTTATCATTATTTATTTAATATGATGTACGTTGAAAAAGCGCAATTTGTAATTTTAATTAAAATGCATGTATAATTTTTATTTTATTTTTATTTTATTTTTCCTATATCTATTAATTCCGAAATATGATGTTTGAAACTCGAATCACTTTTCTTCGAATTTTTGAACATCAATATGGGTCTTCAAGTACTGGAGAGGTCTTGTTTTCCACCTCTTGTTCGTCCGAATAAACCCACTGCTATCGTCACACATATTTTATATTATAACACTAACCTTCCTCAACTCCTCAGCCATGACAACATCATGCATCTCTTGCCTCGTGTAACTCCTCGAATGATACACCTTTCTACCATTGCTCTTCGCCTCCAAAGACGGCAGCTGACTGAAGTAACAACTGAACTCCTGGATATTGTTCAAGCTCTGCAGCACTGCATTCATGAAACAGGTGTTCCCTAAGTTTTTCAGCCCTACTATCTTCTTCTCTCGTAGAGTCTTTCCATTGCATGGTGATGATTTCTTTTCCTTTCTGCTAGTGGATGTGTTGTTTTCTGTGGAACTGCTGTCGTCTGAATGAGTCCGTTTCCTTGATCGAGGCCGGAGGCTGCGAACTGGTTCTTCAGAGCCCTGTAATGATTTTGCAAAACCTAGTTATTCATATTGCAATCTTTATAGAAATAATAGGGGATAATAGAAACTGAAATGTGTGAACTGAGCGGTAGAAAGAAATATTATGTAATTATACCGCCCAATCAGCCAATCAAGTGCTCAAAGAGTATAAATAGAGTAGAGTAAGAGCCACACATACCACGGCGTATGGTATGTCATCGTTTAGAGCTCATTTACAGTACAAACATATGTTTGTTTTCCTCAAGATATGGTCGCCTAAAACTAAAGATATGGGCGCCTATTTTTAGACAATTTTTGCTACGTATTCGATCTCAAAATTATAAAATTAAGGATTTAAAAATTAGTTATGTTATGTTCTATATTCTCTGTGAAACCAACAAATACTGAAAATAACGATTTTTGGTTGTCACTTTTTGTGATGTGACTAATATTTTAATATAAAGTGTTTGATGGTCTACTTATAAATGAGTCATAAACCAATGGAGAAAGCAATTTTGTTTATTGACTAAACTATGGAGTCAAAATATTAAAGAAAATGTATATACCATCTTCGATTTTAAAACAGATGTCATTTTCGTAACAACCCCAAAAATCCCTTAAGCGATATAATTTTATTTAAACAAAAAAGTGTTCACCCTCTAGGATTTCAAAAGATAATCAACACCCTAAAAATCTTAGGAAGAGACATTATTTAACTAAAAAAAATGTGTCCACAATATTGGATTTCAAAACGGATATCATTTTTGTAATAAATAGTCAATAAAGTGATACCCATATTAACATTGGAAATTTCATATAGTCATTCATATAGTATAGTAAGACACCTAAGGCCGCAACAAAATAAATCAGAAAACACTTGTACATTTCCTTCAATTAAATAGTATGCAGACATTGGCGGTACGGGTCATTTAACCAGAAATATATACATCGCATATGCACGAGATTGTCTATTTTGATATCAGAAGTCGTAAGTATGCCTTATAAGATTGCATGATAAGGCTCTAATCACAGTTGCGCTGCGAAGCGAGACCTGGCATGACACGTAATTGGACGCCAGTGACGTAGTAATCTTATAATAATCAAAATATACTTGCACATATAAGAATTCTTATCAAAGAGCGGCCTCATCGCTTAGAGCGATCTCTTCCAATCAACCTTACTAATAGGTAATCTGTACTGTATCAGCCAGATCGTCCACTGCTGAACACAGCCTCCCCTATTAAGGGGGTATTTGCCATAATCCCCACGCTTGGCAGGCGGCTTGGGGATCGCAGTGTAAGATGGCAATTCTTTAGAAGGCGCTGCTGCCCACCTTCCAGTATTTTTCCCTTAGTCGCCTCTTACGACACCCACGGGATGCTATGGGGAGGTGCAATTCTAACCCGGCACCACACGGGTGATCGGTCGAATAGGTAATATATAACACTTATATTTTTTTCTATTTAAAACACTAGTGGGGTATATAAAACAAAAAGCACGTGTGCGTAATAGACTATATTATGACACTAAATTCAGTGCATTTAAAGGCCCGTTACGAGCGAGGTGTTGAAAAAACTATTATGGAACTCTAAACGTCATTATTTCAAGTTTAAAATATTGATACTAAGATGGCCGTTATGAAACAATAATGTTCATATAGCTATATTTCTATCGCACAAATGATTTGATCCAATGCGTGCAGCCCGCTCTCTGCCGTGTCGCAAGTCCATGGTTCGATCTCACCGCCCGCGCCGGCTTTAGCTTCACCGCATGGCGGAAGAGCATTTTGCGAATGCTCGCCTGGCTAGCTACCACCCTCAAGTAGAAAATCTGTCGCCAAGCACCTATCAGTGTGTTTATTTCACTAAATTATAAGGTTGCATATCTGATTTGTGCGAGGTAGCAAGGCCATGCGCGAGGAAAAAACCAGCAATACGATCAATTAATTTTCCTACCATAACTAAGCGCAGGAAACCCTATTCGTGTTTTTTTTTCCTTTTACAACACTCATCTTATTGCACATCTGTGGTAGAAAATGCAGCAATGGGTATTTTTTTTATGGGTTAGAAGGGCAATCGAGCAGACGGCTCTCCTGATGGTAAGTGATCACCGTCGCCCACAAACATCCGCAACACCAGATGTCTTGAGGATGCGAACTTTGCCGGCCTTTAAGGAGGGAATATGCTCTCTTCTTGAAGGGTCCTAAGTCGTATCTGTTCGGAAATACTTCACCTGGCATAATGTGGCAGTGCGAGGTAGAAAATGCCGTGAAAATCGAAAGGTGTAGACTTCCAGACGTCGACATGAAATTAATGAAACATGCTTTGACGGGAAGTCCGATAGCGAAATTGAGCTGCAGGTAGGAAATCGAACAGTTCCATAGAACACTCCCCTTGATATATACGGTAAAAGATGCAGATTGATCCAACATCTCTACGCAGTACCAAAGGGTCGAGCCGACCGGAGAGAACTTGATCAATTGTAATTATATCTGTAACAGCCGGATCGTCCAATGCTACACACAGCCTCCCCTATAAAGGGGGTATTTGCCATAATCCCCACGCTTGGCAGGCGTCTTGGGGATCGCGGTGTAAGTTGGCAGTTCTTTAGAAGGCGATGCTGCCCATCTTCAAATATTTTTCCCTTGGTCGCCTCTTACGACATCCATGTGGAGGTGCAATTCTAACCCGGCACCCCACGGGGCTGTAATTATATAATCTTGAGTAATCTGATAGTGCTGAAGTAAACTCTATGTACTGGAATTTACATATTCCACGTTGATAACAGGCTTTCTAACCAGAAAAATCTAACTTACCTTAATACTTTTAGAAGATTTACTTTCACTAACATCTATATTACTTCCTGGTACATCACTGAATGAACTACTCGGTGTGACATCAGCTGTATCACCGTAACCACTGCCGTTAGACGTCTCTGGTTTCTCATCGTTTGATATATAGCTGTTGTGTTCACTTCCATCTTTGCTTACATCTTCAGAATGTTCTAGATTCGTTTCTTCACGGGATTCTAAGCTTAATTCTTTGCTATAATTTTCCCTAGATTGCATTATATGTTGTCTTATTTTATCTATTCTGTCGTCTAAGTCGTTTGAAACATAATCGTCGCATTTATAGCTGAAAACACACAAAAATAATTATTTTGATATGTACTGATAAACACAAAACACAAGTCAGATAAATAATTATAAGTTATTCCTTCTATTGTATTAGTGTACTAGTAATTTTTTATAGGGCAATAATTTATTACTATTTATTGAAAATATTATTTTTGGTTTACTAAAATATCCGCATACATAAGAACTTAATATAAATATATTTATACTTTTATACCGCTGTCTTCTTCAGAGAGAGCAGAAGTGCAATAAGCAACCAAGTTTTATTCATTAGTCATGTTTTGATTTTCATATGATAGGAGGCAAACCTACTGCCGTTTACCATGCACAGTTCCAGACTCCAGACCACTACTGAGAATCAATTGGCAGAAAAAATCAATATTTGTCCTACCCAGGTTCAAACAGGACCTCGAGATTACTACTCGTATACGACGCGTTTGCCTATCTGGTGGACAGGCAAACGCGTCGTATAGAGTAATACGGCAATAGAGAATTTTTTTTTTTAGACAATGAAAACTGACAGCAACTTGTAAAATTGAAAATATTAGTCCTCACAAGCCTAAACAGATATAACCATTAGGGATATCATGCATTATGTAAACAATATGCGCCGAGGCAGCAACATAATTAAATAATGAACGATGGCATGCAGCTTAGTAGTCGCATTTTTCCTTTATTAACCTTTAACAACATCCAACAGGAGACTACAGAACAGTACTGGTATGTTTTAATGCCCCGTGAAGTGCCGGGCTAGAATGTCAAAACCCCATTGCCACCTGTCGGTGTCGTAAGAGGCGGCTAAAGGTAAAATACCGGAAGGTGGGGAGCAGCGCCTTCTGATGAACTGATTTCTTAAACTGCGATCCCCAAGAAACCTGCCATGCGTGGAGATTAAGGCAAAACCCCCCCTTAATGGGGAAGACTGTGTTCAGCAGTGGACAATCCGATATGTATAAGCCTGTAATAGTATAAGGGTAAGATATGGAAACATACTTACCAATAAACAGAAAATACATCACAGCTAATGCAAAGCTGATGGTCAGCGGTCTCGGCATGATCCTTTGCATGTCCATTGACATAGCGACCACAGTTGACTGCTCCACAGTGCAGACACAGCCAGTTCTGCTCTTTCACAGAGCATTCTGGAATATAATGAAAAACATGACACTGAGACGAATTAATTAGCATTCCATGGATTCACCGTGCGGGTGCCGGGTCCGTAGCGTTGCAGAGGAAGAGGCTAGAGGGGCTTGGGATTGGCAACCCAGGAGTAGGGTTAAGAGGCCTCTTTACAATGCATCAACGCTCCCGTTCCCGCTCGAGCCTCCTCCCCTACCTAACCAAATTTGGTAAGATCCTACTAATGCCGCCTTAGATACGCGTTCTTGGATGGAAGTTACGGTTGTTCTTGGCAGGCCAAGGTCTTTAAGTACGTTATATAGGGATTTCGCTGTTATACCCCTTGCTCCAACCTCCACAGCATATAAATTAACCACATAACCGTTTTTTGTTAATTCATTTGTTGGGTCATAATATTTGTTTGTTTTTAATGTGTGGCCTTTAGTTATGTTTCTTTCCCACGGCACAGTAAGTTCTATAAGTATGTACTATGCGTTTTAGATTTTTTGAGTTGGAAATATGTCTGGTCTGGAAAACGAAACAACAACATCCTCAGGAATTTTGTAGTGTTTTTCCTACGTGTCCATCAAAAGTCCAATCGGGAGCTGCGCCTAAGATGTAGTAAGGCTTGGATTTAGATTTTGTAGATGACCCTTCTTTTACGAAATCAACGTGTCGTTTGTTCGTGGTCAAACCTTTTTTTGCTCTAGCTACCGAGAGACTCACCGCTTCTCGTATGATTTCGAGGACTCTATCATGGCGACGTGAATAATGACCCCTATCAAGGAGCACCTTGCATCCTACCAATAAGTGGCTTGCTGTACCTATCGCCCCCCGAAAAATACCGCAAGACTTCGATGGCTTTCCCCCATCTTACTAAGTTACTTTGGTCTGGGAGGGTGATCTGAAAGGCGTTTAAATTTTAATAAGGCAGGTGACCAATCGTTTATCAAGGTACGCCACTTTAACGCCAGAGGTAAGTATACAAAATTCACCTATGGTTAGCCATTGGCTTTGCATTTCTAAGCTCATTGCATGCACTTTATAGCTATCATTTTCGTCTTGTTGTAGAAAAGATTTTACAATGTCTTTATCCTCATCTTTCTTTTTCGACCCAAAATCCGATTTGCTAGACTGTGCACCTATCATAAATTGTTTGTGGAATTGAAGCCTCGAATCAAGGTCTGAGGCACTTTTGTCTTTTGGGAGAGATGCGACTATATCGTCTCGAGATTTTAATAAGACGTGTGTTTTGATAACTCGGAGGTGTTATAGAGCTCCGACGTTTCTTTAATTTCATTCCAATATTAGTTTGATCCCTTAATAAAGTAGATGGGTCTGCCGAAAGTGAAAAAAAATAGCATACTAAAAAAGGTCAGACGTGATGTTAAGTAGTTGTCATATATCCAAGATTTTTATTGGTTGTTGGTCCACCATACTAACGTCTTTTAGAAAGCTATCGACAACTGTGTCTAGAGATGGTGTGCGTCCTTTGTTATCTATCTTCCTACCAAGAAATTTAAATGGCACAGCTTCTGCAATTGTGGAAACACATTCTTCTCCTATCAAGAGTCCCGGGTCGTAAGAAGTAAATTTGGTATTCTGTCTACCCAGACACAGACTGCATTTACTTGGTTTTGTTCTCAACCCTTCAGTCCATGTGCAGAACTCATCCACTACTCGTAAAAGTTTCTGACATTGTATTGGGTTCCGTGTCAGAATTGCAAGGTCGTCAGCAAAAGCTAAGATGGATTCTGTGTATCTGTTATTGATCTTAAACTGATAGATAGCCCCACTTTTTTCATGACTAATTAGCTTGTCAATTATAATGTTAATTACTATATTAAATGCTATTGGTGAAAAGCAACACCCTTGGAACAAACCCACATTGTATTGCAATGTGTTAGTGTGCCCCTTTTTTGATGATATAACAAATTTTAACTGGGAGTAATATGATGCGATGGTGTTGCTGACCACAAGTGGAAAGTTATACCATTTCATTGCGAACAACAGCAGTCGGTGCTGCATAGAACCAAACGCGTTCTCTATGTCTATCCAGCATACCGTTCATATGTTTATATTATTTATTATTATTCTCTTTTTTTATTTTTTTTTTTATCTTTCATATGTTCTGGCATCTTTTAAACTTTCCACTAGCAGAGTATTGTGTTCCAGGCATCTAGAAATTCCAGCCAAATACCCTTTCTGGTGATTAGGCCCGAAATACCTATTATTGATCATAAATTGTGTCATTCTAGTTTGCTAAACATCATTCACAAATGACGTAAGCAAATATTTTCTATATACACAATTACAATATTTTACACTTTTACAACTTGGCCTGTTTTGTAATATGTTTAGTATATTAATTAATAGTACCTCTATGATCTAAGTTGGTTGAAAAAAAATATTTTATTATTATTAAAATATTTATTTAATTGCTCATAAAATAGCTTGCATGTTCTTAACTGGTTAGCTATGTTAAGCAATGTTTACTGCAGTCTTAACTTGCATGGCTGACCACTTTTTGATGTCATTTGGTGACCACTATTTGAGGAGCAAGTAGTAGATACAAATCTGTAATGTATCTTCCGATCTACACATTCACAATGGTCTGTGTATTAGAGCAGCAGTCCTTGGGATCTAGTTCACTTTCTAGGATAGGTCTGATTATTAGGTGAGGTTGTAGCTAAAGGCTAACCTATTAGCATTAAAAAATAACCTAAGATATTTTATTTTACAAATTATTGGAGTACAAAATGTTTTGCCCCGGCCGGGAATTGAACCCGTGTTCTCCGATTCATAGACCATTAACTAAAATATTTTGCATTTTGAGTTATTCCAACACCGCATACACATAAATCATCTTGTTTATGTGTATGTCCCTCTCATTGGTTGGTGAAATCAGTCTACATGTTATCATTACATAATACAATAAAATAATTGAGATTTGGCTTCGATTCTGCCTAACACGTCCTTTGGAATACTTTTGTTAGTAGCTAACATTAGATTAATTAGGGTACTATGATGGTGAGCAGCCTTTTTGTGCACCCAATGAGCAACAACACCTCATTCACATTGATGTGAAAAACAATTTAGTAGGTCTTTCCATTTATGAGGGTGCACCCATTTACATTCGTTGCAAATACTACTGCCAACACAAGTGAGCTTATTTTTTTGTTTTTTTAAGTTCCATTATTATTTTTTAAGCATTATGATTCAATGTAAAAACAAGGTCTGCCAGTTCAAATGGGCATCAATAATTTACTGTAGAGAGGCGCCCTTCTCCACATTATTGATGAATTTCTCACCTATCTCTGTATTCCAATAGCCCAGCCTATTAGTACTGGTGTACTGTGAAAAGGTCTGCATAGTCTATTTCTAAGGGTACCATTCCATACTATAGAGTATAGACATAGACGGAGACTTTCCTTTCACAATATTATTATCTGCTAGCAAGTCCAACAACACTGTATTCTTTTTGTGGATTGTAGTTCTTCAGATAGAGACATAAGAAGCACGATCCTTGAGTTATAGTAAAACCAGGAACATTTTGTTTGTTTATATTTTAATTATTGATGGCAGCCATTGAGATCACACATTGGTAAATAAAAATGTAGTCAGAGATAGTAATCAGGCTCAAGCTAGAATAGGAAGGGGCGCTTAAGATTATTTTCGACTTGGACCCTGAAGGTTCAACATGTAAGTGTGTTATTAGATTTGAACACAATATAAGACAATGCTAGCTTTGAACAACTGATTAAATAGCCAAACATTACGGCATGACATAGGTATATTGAATAGTTATTATTGATCGAAGAATCTGAGATAGTAGGAGTGGTCTATAAATGACAGCTCACTCAGAATTTATTCCCTACAAAATAGAAGTTATTTTATTCAATTTTATGTATCTCTTTGATTATGGCTTATGCAGTATGTTGCTTAAAACAGGTCAAAAGTTAATAAGAGTTTTAGGAGTACCAATTATAACCAAACTTATTAATTTGAATTTCTTTGATAAATTAATCTGATTATAACCCATATTTACACCCTTATTTATTAATTGGTCTCAATCGGAATTGCATGTCAGTAGTTCTATATTTAGATTTCCATAATTATTTACTAATTTCCAACCAGTTTGTCATATTGCCCAAATTGTTTAACCCTTCATTCAATGATTATGCATGTCTTTCATTGTTGAAAGACTTTATATATATGTTTCAATTTTTTTTTTGTGTTGGTTGGCCCAATTTGGAACCAATGTTGGTTATACTATCTACAGGCTAAGTCAATATTCCTACATATAACTATGTAGGTTTATTGACATACCTACATCAATATATCTACAGATATTGCCTTGATAATGTTTGCCGCATCTATTTGGATTGCCGCAATGTGTAAAAGCATAAATAAACCAACTGCGCAAAAGCAAATCAGCAGGAAATAGCCCGATTTACACATTGATTCGCGTAATGATATCATCTGATTTATTCTTGGGGCCCCGTGAGAGGTTTCTTTCGAGGGCCGTGGATGACCCGCCGGCTCGTAATGACGTGACTGTTATTGTGATTATCAGACCTATTTATTGTTTAACTGCAAGTTGAAAATAGGCAAGATATTTAATGGCTTGGTGAGAAAATTTTACGTTATTCATAGCGTCCGACCGTCTCGTCAGTCACGGTCACCGATGCCACCCTCCCCGCCCCGTCCCTCGAACAGCTGATCATTAGATTCGTTGTACCTACGTATTGATTTTTCTGAACTAACCTCCACTATTAAACAAAATCATATGGGTAATCAATAGACTAGTGTCTAGAAAAAGATTCCAGGTAACCCAAACACAAGCTATACTATTGATTTACCTGAACAACTGTAGTTCTTTGTGATCGCAGAGTCCTCAACTTTGAGATCGTCCACCTTGATGTTATCTAACAAATGTGAACATTCCATTCTTCATAATATGTTACGAAGTGTATATACTAAATATTGATCTAGATCTGGAATTCAAGCAATAAACGAAAAACTGATTGCAGACACTTTTACGAGTATTCCTAACAACTCGATCCCAAAGCAAAAAAAAAGTACAGGGTACGGTCAGCAGAACAGGGGGGGAAAGAGGAAGGAAGCTCGCTCAATCGTTCACTAACTTCATTCTTCTGCGTGCCTGCGTGCGACGCAAAAGATGTGTGCGGTAGGGTAGATGGCGTTAGTGTTGTTGACAGCCAACCATAGATCAGAACCAAGAAGATTTAATGTCCTATACATACCGGACGCGAGGTGCGGAGGTAAAGGTGGCAGGACTTTGAACAATTGACCTGCCACCTTTACATCAGAATGGCCATAGGACTTTAAATCTTTGATAATGTAATAGGGGCCTAAGGTAAATCGATAGTCTTGTCTTCTTATATTTATGGCCTCTGTGGTGTATTGTCACAATTCTGCCAATGTCCGTACATGCTAGTGTCATAAATCATGTGGAGAGTATTTAATATTATGAGAATGGTTGTTGTTTACAATGGAGAATTCAGCAGATGCTTTCCAACCATGAAGATTGAACAAAAGATTGAGATTCATGAACAAAAGAGAACTTCATGCTATTGAACATAGTGATTGCTCAATCAAAACGTCTCTTCCACACCAAAAAATTCCATGGTTGGAAATCTTTTTGTTGCTCTATAGGCCCGCATACTCCACTATCAATTATTTGGAATAAAATTCACAGATATAGAAGAGCTTGGTGCCCTCCTCACCGTCGTTGTTGCCCGAGTCAGTCTTGGGCTGACTCGTTTATGGACAAATTAGCGCCTCAATATTGTCCTCTACCTGATGAACTTCCTTCTCATTTTACCTATAGTTCTTTGGGGTGATGAGTGGGCGGATAGTGGCACAGCCCGTATCACCCTTTTAGTTTTGTTGTACCGTGTTCTTATTAACGTATGATGATAGCTCGATGAATAAAATGCCGAACATTATTACACAATATTTAATATACAAGTTCACACCAAAGTTACACAAAACATATTAGAATAGTTAGTTTAACACCAGAGTTATATTAATGCACAGTTAAATGGTTAAAATGGAAACATAAGACTGTTTGTGTAAAATACAAAGATTACATGTAAAAATACGCAGCGCAGTCGTTTATGTGTAACCGACCGAACGCGTCACTGGCTGGTATATGTGTGTTGCCAGTTGCCTTAAATTAAATGCCATAATGGCTAACTTAAATGTTCAGAAACATATAAAATGTAAACGAACACTAAAATGGTAGGAAAATATTCTAAATAATCAATCAATCATACAAAGTGAATTATACAAATAATAAAAATAAGGTGCGTAATAAACGCCACACCACCCCCCTACGGAGAAGGAAAAACAGATTTTAACAAAAATCAGGGTAATCCTTAAACTTAACATGTCTACCAGACCGAGTGGTATATGGCAGTTTCTTTGTTGTGGTGGTGGTAGTATTTGAAGGTGCAGTAACAGTCTTGGTAAGTTGTATAGGTGACGGAAGAGACTGTACCAGCTTTGAAATAGGCTCAGATGAAGAAGGATGGCTAATAAAAGCTGGTTTGACGCGGTCAATGCTTACAACAACGCGTTTGCCCTTAATGTCCAAAGTCATCGTTTTTCCATCGCTGGCACGATTAACGACTTGAAAAGGACCCGTATAAGGCGGTTGTAAGGGGCGTCTGACAGTATCATCCCGAAGAAAAACGTGAGACGTTGAGGAGAGATCCTTAAAAATGAAGGAAGAAGGTTGAGAGTGACGAGATGCAGGGATCGGGCGTACAGTCGACATGTGATGTCGGAGTTGCACAACGAAGTCTGCAGGGTCACTGATGGAGTCTGCTCCAGAAGCTGGAACAAACAGTTCACCAGGCAACCTAAGAGATTCTCCATAAACCATCTCGGCAGCTGTAGCTTTCAGGTCTTCCTTGAAAGCTGAACGCATGCCAAGAAGAACAAAAGGAAGCGAACGAACCCAGGAATCGCGGTGGCACATGAGAGCAGCCTTTAGTTGACGGTGAACACGCTCAATCATGCCATTAGCGCAAGGATGGTACGATGTCGTTCGAACTCGCTTAGTGGCAAAATGTGTCATCAATCGGCGGAACAAATCAGACTCAAACTGAGTACCTTGATCTGTTGTTATGATTGATGGCACGCCAAAACGAGGAACCCATTCGCGAGTTAAAGTTTCTGCAACTTCCTCAGCGGTAATGGATTGCATTGGCCAAACTTCTGGCCATCTGGTGGCTCTATCTATGGCTGTTAAACAGTAACGATAGTCATCACATATCGGCAAGGGACCAATAATGTCGATATGAATATGGCTAAACCGACCAGAAGGTAAATTGAAATTGCCTAGCGGAGCAGAATTGTGGCGCGTCACTTTGGCGCGTTGACACGCCTCACAAGTGCGAGCCCACTCCTTGCAATCTTTGTTGACAGAGGGCCAAACAAAGCGATCAGTAACGAGGCGGGTGGAAGCCCGTGCCCCGGGATGACTGAGTTCGTGAAGTTTGTTGAAGGCAGCTCTGCGAAAGGAAGAGGTTAAGTACGGACGAGGCTTACCAGTCGATACGTCACAGGTGACAGAGATGTTTGTACCAGGAATTATGACTTTGGACAATTGCAGGCTAGAGCCTTGCTGTCGCAAGTCAGACAATTCCTGGTCAGTCTCTTGTGATGCGGCAAGAGCTTCGTAGTCTTCCTCGAGTGTGATAGCGTCGACACGAGACATTGCATCAGCAACGATGTTGTCCACACCTTTAATGTATTTTATATCAGTTGTAAATTGACTGATAAAAGACAATTGGTTTAATTGCGCGGGTGGCAGTTTTTCCCGACGTTGAATAAAAGCGTACAGCAGAGGCTTGTGGTCCGTGAAGATAGTCACGTGTTGTACCTCAAGAATATAACGGAAGTGCTGTACACTTTCATAAACCGCTAGTAACTCTCGGTAATAAGCTGGCCATTGCGATTTCTGCTCAGTCAATTTCTTGCTGAAGAACGCAAGGGGGAACCACTCGCCATCAACTTGTTGCTGGAGGCAGGAACCAATGTGGACGCTGGATGCGTCAGTAAACAAACCAAGTTGTGCATCGTTGATTGGATGTTGCAGTAGCGTGGCGCTAGATAGGCTCCTTTTGCAAGCTTCAAAATGATCAAGTAGCTCAGGTGACCATATAAATGGTTTGGCACCTTTGCCATTGATTGCCACTACGGCGTTGATCAGTGGAGCTTGAAACTGTGCTGCGTGCGGAATGAATCGACGATAATAGTTTATCATGCCGAGAAAACGACGTACGCCTTGAACGGTTTTAGGAGGGGGAAAATCCAGGATGGCCTGGACACGCTCTGGTGGTGGTCGAGTGCCTTCGGAACTGATGTGGTAACCGAGGAAAGTTACTTCGCTGGCTCCAAAAACGCACTTGGAAGGGTTTATTACGACACCGTAGTCCCTTAAGCGCCCGAAAAGGATTCGCAAATGTTCGCAGTGATGAGCCTCGTCTACTGAGTAGACGAGGATATCATCGACATACGGAAAGCAGAAGTCAAGACCTCGAGTGACCTCATCGATGAAACGCTGAAATGTTTGACCAGCATTTCGAAGACCAAAATTCATGAAGGGGAATTCAAAAAGGCCAAATGGAGTGACGATGGCAGACTTGGCAACATCCTCTTCAAAGATTGGAATCTGATGATAGGCCTTCACCAGGTCGATGGTACTGAAGACCTTAGCACCAGTGAGGTTATGGGCAAAATCATGAATGTGCCTAACTGGGTACCGATCCGGCACAGTCCTGGCATTCAAAGCGCGATAGTCACCACAAGGACGCCAGGTGTTATCCTTTTTCGGAGCCATGTGCAAAGGAGACGACCAGGCACTTTTAGATGGTCTAGCAATACCAGCCTGAACCATATCTTCGAATTCCTTTTTGGCAGAGAGAAGTTTTTGAGGAGCCAAACGGCGAGGACGGCAGGAGATAGGCGGCCCATCTGTTGTCTTAATGTAGTGCACAGTGTCGTGCTTTACAGACCTGGGAAAACCAGGAGGACGAGTAATCTCTGAAAATTCTGCTAGCACATGTGCGAAAGCAGAATTTGAAGAAGCTACAGCCTTGACACTAGGTTGTTCGGAAGTTGCGGTAGTGGCGTGCGCTGAAAGGCTGGTAAGGCCATCAACTAACCGCTTGGTTCGGCAATCAGGCAGAAGATGGTAATGTGCCAAGAAATCTGAACCAATAATGGCGGTTGTGACGTCAGCAACGACGAACGACCACACGAAACTGCGCCGGAGACCAAAGTTGAGTGTCAAGTTGATACTACCGTACGTCTTTATACTGCTACCATTAGCTGCACTGAGCTCATAGTCGGAGGTTTTCCTCCGGTCTGAAAGCCAACAGCGAGGGTAACAACATAAATCAGAACCAGTGTCAATCAAAAATTGTCGTTTTGTGACACGATCCGTGATGAAAAGACGGCGGCTGGAAAGTTGGCCAGCGGCGTCGCAGTCAGCTGCCGCCACTACTGACTGCTGTTGGAGTTTTCCGCCTTCCAATTGCAAGGCGAAATACATTTGGTCGCCTTTTCACCAAAAGTCCTGTGATACCAGCACCGTTTTTTAGACTGGTCAGGCGTCGTACTTCGCGAAGACTGGTTAGTCCTAGAACGAGATCGAGAGCGTATTGATGAAGGCGAAGACAAGGCAGCAACTTGTTGACCGAGTTCCTCGACTATCTCCCATAACATGGCTAGCAGTGGTTCAGAAACCGCGGGCTGTGATGACTCAGTGAAAATAATATTTTCACAGCTAGTCTGGGCCTCAAGGGCAGCCAAACGTGCTTGGAGTTCATCAGCCATAACGAATGATATAATATAGTACTCTATGTAAATATAATATGTGAAAATCAGATGTCACTAGATCATCCAAATAAACAAACAAAAATATACTAACAAAACAAGAAAAATATTTTTCCGAAACTAAGGGAGTGGTGCGTTCACACAAAAAATTGTGATATAGGTACACACGATATACGCTAGACACACATTAGTAAAATAAAAATCACAAAATAAAAGTTTTAAATAGGTAGTGTAATTACATTAATACAAAATATTGTCAAAATGTGTAAATAAAATGTCTAATGCATCTACCATAAATCAAGCCAAAAATCAAAAAATGTGTATAAAAGTTACATGATAAATATCTTAACCGTTAAACTAATACTCCCAAAAAGAAGTTTAAAGTATAAAAAGTTTATTAATAGGTAGTTGCGTACTAATAGAAACTAGAAAAACAAGTAAAGAGTTTGTAAAAAGTTACACTTCTACCATTACACTACATAAACACCATAGGCAAAAAAATTAAAACTTTAGGTGAAACAGATCTAATGTTCGTAAAGTTGCATAAAAATACTTGCGTGAACCGGAACGTAAACTGGACAAGATTGTCAATCCCTCAACTGACACTGTTACTCGATGACTTTGACAGCTGCGATGGATGTTGACACAGACAGTTGGATGTCATTGAATGGCGCTAGGGGGCGCGAGCGTGCAATCGCGCGCGGAGAGTCCCGAATAGCTTCAACGCCCAACAAGCCGATCCGCACGTGTTCACGATTTTTTGTATTGATGCGCTTTGTGGAATGTAGGCACTTTTATGGCTGGGACGCGACGCGACCGTTACACTTTTGAACACTGCACTGATTCACGAATGATAGTTACTTTTGAAGAATTAATACCGGTCTCGTGGCAGTTCAGCTCGTAGGTAGGTCATGCAGAGGTAGTCCAAGTCGAAAAGTACGGCGGCGTCAGCTGCTTCGCATTTCTTGTACTTGTAGAAATAGAATATTTTCGACACTATTCAGCTCCGTTGATCGATGCTTCATCACGTCGGGGTCACCAAATTGGGGTGATGAGTGGGCGGATAGTGGCACAGCCCGTATCACCCTTTTAGTTTTGTTGTACCGTGTTCTTATTAACGTATGATGATAGCTCGATGAATAAAATGCCGAACATTATTACACAATATTTAATATACAAGTTCACACCAAAGTTACACAAAACATATTAGAATAGTTAGTTTAACACCAGAGTTATATTAATGCACAGTTAAATGGTTAAAATGGAAACATAAGACTGTTTGTGTAAAATACAAAGATTACATGTAAAAATACGCAGCGCAGTCGTTTATGTGTAACCGACCGAACGCGTCACTGGCTGGTATATGTGTGTTGCCAGTTGCCTTAAATTAAATGCCATAATGGCTAACTTAAATGTTCAGAAACATATAAAATGTAAACGAACACTAAAATGGTAGGAAAATATTCTAAATAATCAATCAATCATACAAAGTGAATTATACAAATAATAAAAATAAGGTGCGTAATAAACGCCACAGTTCTAACGACGTTTTAGATCAGTCTTTTTCTATCGTAGAACTGAAAAACGTATTGAAATCGGTCAAAGATTTCTGCTCCAGGTATGGATGGCATTCCTTATTCCTTTTTTTCTAAGGCTAATGACTGTGTCCTTAATTATTATCTATGCCTTGTTAATTCTATCTTTGATTCTGGCTATGTCCCTGATAGCTGGAAATTGCAATTTATTATTCCTATTCTCAAACGTAACAAAGATCCAGATGATCCATATTCTTACCGTCCTATTGCTCTTTCATCTGTTTTAGCTAAAATAGCTGAACACCTAATTAAAAATCGACTCGAGTGGTATGTTGAATATTATGAATTACTTGCTAAATCTCAGTATGGTTTTAGGAAAGGAAATAGAACACACCGTTAGTTGCTTGGCGACAGATTCGCAAAATGCCCTACCAACATGCTATAACGACTGCCATCCTAAGACAACAACCGGGACCGACGGCTTAACGTGCCCTCCGAAGCACGGAAGCGCTCAGTAGTAATGTCACCAGCGGTCACCCATCCAACTCCTGACCGCGGCGGACGTTGCTTAACTTTGCTGATCGTTTCAGAATGGCTAAGCAAACTTCGCTACGAGCGCTTCAAAAGATAGGGCAAGACCATGTTCATAAAGCCAGTCTCCAAGATATGAGAGGGCTGGATTCAATCTATGAATCGCCCCTTCTGTGGACTGCACTTGTACATACAGCGCCAGATCATCGGCATATTGTAGTATATGACAGAATGAGTCCACAGATCTATCTAAGTCATAGGTGTACAGGCTGTAAAGTAACGTACTCAATACTGATCCTTGGGGTAAGCCTCTCCAAACAGTTCTAGGAGGTAGAAAATGATGGTCATGTTTGATGACTACTGTTCGCTCCATTAGCATGTTGCAAATGAATTGTACAAGCCTCGCAGGAATACTCAGCTGAATAAGTTTATTCCTGAGTAGTGGATGCAACACATTATCATATGCAGCAGCAATGTCAAGAAACACCCGCACGAGATATTTTTGCTCCTTAAATGCAATATTATGCACTGTTAGCAGGCCTAGACTATCTATGGTACTATATCCCTTTCTAAAACCAAATTGTGTCTTAACTAGAATAAGCCTGTTCTCGACAAACCATTTCAGTCTATGTTTTATTAAGTGTTCCATAATTTTAGCCATTACTGAAGACATTGCAATAGGTCTATGACTGCTTGGATCTGATGGGTCCTTTCCGGGTTTTAAAAGGGGAATTATAATCTGGGTTTTCCATTTGTCAGGTAATATGGCATGCTCAAAAAAGTGGTTTATTAAGTCTAAGTATGTTTGCTTACATTTGACAGAAGATTTAATTATAAAAGAATATGGGATCCCATCTATCCCTGGAGTTGAGTCACTCAGTCCGTCTAGTGCAAGAGTCATTTCATGGAAGGAAAATGGTTGATCAAAGCAATCTTGGGAAGGAAGGTAGGTAGGTGGTGAAGGAAGAGAATACAGAGAAGGGACAGAAGGAGGATCAAGTTTGTCTGAAAAGGCCTCTAGCCAACTTGAAGGATCATTAGTTGAAATATTTTGTATATTTGTTGAACATCTAAAACGCTTGATCTGTTTCCAAACAAGAGATGCGGTGCGGAGGTGTTCTTGGTGACAAAGTTTCGCAAAAACCTATCCAGCCAAATTTTTTTTTTTGGAAGAAAGTTTTTTAACCTTAGCAGCTGACTGTTGATATTTTAAAAAGTTACAATTAGTCATACAAAATATATAGATCTGTTCGGCTTCATTATTATCCAGAACCGCAGATGTGCATTCATGATCCCAGCAAGGAGTGGATATTATGAAATCTTTTGCAGGTTTCTTGAAGGGAATGTGGAGATCAGCAGCTGCAATAATATTTTCTATAAATAAGTCGTAGGAAACAAGAGGGTTAATGTGTAAAAGATATATAGAGGATGCAGCTATTCTACTGTCTAGGATAGCAGAGTACGAACACCAATCAGCAGAAGAGAGTTTGTATTATAATAATGGGCATGGATTAAGGGTACTACTCTATTAGGAAACGAGATAATAATGGGAAAGTGGTCGCTTCCATAGGTAAGTGGTAGAACTTTCCATGTAAGTAGAGATGAGAGTGAAGGATAGCATAGGGTTAGATCTACCGCACTTTTAGGGTTTTGGGTTGGATACACTCGATGAGTGGGAGACCCGTCATTAGCCACACAGAGATCGACCTCATTAAATGCTTCCAGGAGGGAAAGTCCGAATAAACCGGAATGATGGGAGCTCCACATAATGTGGTGGGCATTAAAATCACCCATGACTATCATTAGGGTAGGAATAGAAGTGAGGAGAAGTAATATATCGGGTATTAGGAAGAGTTAGGATGGGGTATGTATATGGAGATGAAAGACATATCCAAGGATCTGATACCAACTATGTTGATATCAGGGGAATGGGATGGGAAGGTAATTTGGGAAAAGGGAAGGGAGCGCTTTATGAGTAAAGCACTACCAGCATACCCGTCAGCCCTGTCATCCCGGAGACAGGAGTATCCAGTAACCCTAAATTGGGAACCAGGAACCAACCATTTCTCCGAGATGGCAATGACTGACGGGTGGAATTTTGAAATTAAGTGGACCAGCTCATGCTTCTTTGGTCGCATGCTCTGGGTGTTCCATTGCAGAACGGTTACTGGATCCATTATGGCCAGTAAATAATACTATATAAGTTTATTGCAACTTATGGCAACGTTGGACGGTATTGATTGAGGGTTAATTAAGATGATGTTAATGATTAAGTTTAACAATGTCTCCAACATAATCTCATTTTATGGAGAAGATTCTGTGCTGAAGCACAACCGTTAGGCATTGCAGATGTAGAAGTGGCAACTATATCTCGGTGGGTTGCTTTATCGTACGACTTCCCAAGAGGGATTTTTGAACGAGGGCTGGCATATACAGTTCTGACATATGAGTTCTGTTGAGGTTGTGATGACTTTGGCTGTGCCAAAGAATAAGATGAATTGGAGGGGGGAGTATGTATGATTTGGGAGACTTCAGAATATGATCTAGATACCTTAGGACACTGTGTAGCAGCTTTTTCATAGGAGACACTGTTTTGAGCCATAAAAGCCTTTATGGACTTTTGTCTATCAAGTTCTGGACAGTTCTTCTTGGTAGCAAAGTACCGACCTGAGCAATGGAGGCAAGATCAGTCTTTTTCCAATACATCGCAGCTATCACCATTGTGCTCTTTGGTGCAACGGAAGCATCGGGGTTTTGACCTGCACTGGGCTTTAGTATGGCCAAACCGGCAGCATGAGTGGCATTGGATGGTGGGGTATTGATAGAGCTCTACAGGTAGAGATGTATAATACGAGAAAATTCGTGATGGACGAACCTGTCCAAAGAAAGTAACAACCACTGTTTGTGTGGGGACCCAAGTTGTGTTTCCGTCTACTATAGTCTTCCTGTTGAGACGACGAGTTTTCAAGACTACAGGGAGTTCAAGTGATGTCACAAAATCTGTCATATCAGTTGGAACTCCACGAATGAGCCCCATGCGAGTAATGTTGTAAGTGGGTATTGTAGCTGTGTATTTACACATGGCTAATATTGGGAAGGTGATAAATTTGTTGGCATCTTCAGCAGATGTGAATTCTACCGATATTTTATTCCTGCCTACTCTTTTGACTCCCTCAATACAAACATTGGACACCATAAATGAGTTTTCAAAAATTGCCCAAATTTGATAGGTCTAATGGTTGTTCCTGCAGATAAATCGGATTCTGCTCGGGAAACGTGGACCACATAGAGGCCCTTGGCAAAAGACATTTTTTTTTTTTTTTTTTTATGCCTGATAGGTTAGCCTTTGACCACAAATACCACATGTAAGCAAGTCCGCCAACTACGAGTGAAGAGTCTGTGTATACAGTCTTAATCGAGGCCGATGCCAGCTCAGGCGAGGTAATAATCTTCTTGGCCGGGGGTTGTTCTTCTTCCTCGATTCGCCGCTTGGTTGCGGTTGGAGTAATATTAGGATCCGGAGGATCCGGAGGATCGAGTGGATCGTAATCCATGATGGGTCTTTGAGGTTAGGTGAACCTCAAACACCAAAATCGTCCACTAAACACAAAACTAATTATATCTTACCGACACCAAAATAGGACAACACAACACTTATAATAATCAATATGGTGGAATTAACCACACTAAACTGAATAAAAATGCAAAATCACTCCCACAAGTTTACACGCTATCACTTCCGAACGCAGAATCGTAAATCGATAGTGATGCGGCATATTGTGCGATGCTTGTTATTACAAATAACTAATGTCAACTGTCACTGTCAAAAACTTTGGAAGCAAACTCTTCAATTACTATTCGTATTCTGTGGCTTTGTTTTTGGGGCTATGACATCATTTCCGCCGGCATGGCACTTCCTTTTGAGATCACGTGACTTACAGAAAGTTCTAACACATTTTGTTTATTCAAAATAAAGTTAATCCAGTGCATAATAAATAATTTGTTATTTTTAAAGAGTTATATGCTCCAAACAATATCATGCTAACATTACATTGTAATTTATTTTTAACTGTGTCAACTACCCTAATGTTCATGGAAATTTTCATTTATCGGCGGCCATAAAGTGGAGGCTGACGTCTATGGCGAGAAAAACAAAATTTTATCTGTTTTTTCACTCTTGTAGCTCGGTGTAGTAACCATTCTTTAAGATCAAGATATTCGCGAGTTTAAAATCATATTACTCGTATTGTATTATCTCTTAACAGTTATTGGAAACCAATGCACATGATTTCACAATTTACCCCTAAAAGTTAAATTTGTCGAAAACATTAATTATGACGTTTACATAATATGGCAATCTTTCAAGAAGTATTTAAAGAAATTATTTGATCTTGTGAAAACTGCTTCGAATCTCACGTTTTACGTGATCAATTACAGTGACAAACCAAAATAATTATACAATTATGAATTTCCCGCCAAAGCTTTCGGCGTTCGTTCGCCTTAAAAATATTTATACCTTGAGCTTGCAGCTATCACAGAAATATAGATATAATTGCGTCTATGGTACATTTAATAACACACATACACTTAGTGTGGTCTAAATTCTCGAAAATAACGTTATTGGCGTCAAGTGGAACACGGCCAATATAGAGGACCCATCCCATGATAACGATGGGCGATTATTACTGAATCTAATCGACTTAGTCGATGTTTTGCGGATGGCAATGACTGATCAATTTTTTTTACTACTAATTCGATTGTAGCGCAGCTCACTTAGTAAGTACTAAATTAGTATTAACATAACATGTTGCGGTTTACGTACGCTGCGCTGCAAATCAGTAGTTAAAAATCCGTGCGGATCTACTTACGCCTGCAGTTGATGTGTTTGCGATGTGCGTACAATTAGTAGTTCGTCGATTGTTATTCGAATAATCATGACAAGGAACTACTAAATCGACAATCGAATGCGCAAAATCCCAATTTTCGATTCAGTCGATTGAATTTTTTTCAACAATCACCCATCGCTACCCCATGATGTGCACGATGTTTTTTTATACATTGAAGGAATGAGGATATATTCATTTTTACGGCTTGTTCCAGAAAATAGGGGTGCACGATATATATCGATATAACAAACAATTTCGATATATGAACACGATATATCGCTTCCAACCGATATTATCTGTTTACGCTATGATTAAGGTGTTGGTATGGAAGGATAGGACTTACTGTGATATACTGGATAAACGCTCGATGTCTCGCAATGCTCCCGAAGGGGCTCGGGGGTTTGTGGCGGTGTTGTTTTCACTGCACTTCAGGCACTGTTGGTTTGTAGGTTCTTTTGTCCGTCCCGCATAAGCACTAACACTAATTTAGGCTTTAATTTTCACTGCCGCGCCGATGAAAAAGTAGGAGACTACTTGCCACACTCGTGCCGGGAGACGACTGGGGGGTTGAGGACGGCGGAGGGGCGCGGGAGGGGGTAGGAATGTCAAGATAAGGTCATTTAGGAGGGGATACATCGTATAGCGTACGTACACATAATTGATAACAGTTTTAGCGGCTACATTATCGAATAACCTAGTATCTATATGCATATCGATACATCAATCTATATTATTCAACCGATATAACACCATAGCTCACTTGACATATTGAACCAAAACCTTTACATTTTCAAAAAGTTGTTGGCAAAGTTGTTTTTTATAGCAAATTGATCGTAAACGTTTCTAACATCACTTTAATTTTAACATTTTCAAGTAACTTTTAACAGTATAGGTGCATACTGCTAATTATGCTGATCATGTGTACACATATTTAGGAATATAGTCTGGCTCGTAAATGTTAACCTATATCATGTGTTCTTTTAGTGATTGTATTCTGTTTTGTGTATCAATTTAATAAATAAATAGATACTGAATTATGATTGGCAACTTGAGTAACAATGAAACGTAAAACCACGAATTGTGAATAATAAGCCTTCGCAGTTACGAAGATTTTGTTTAACAAAACCTTCGTATAAACCTTTTAGGCAAGCCTATTTTTTTTATGCAAGGTCTAGAGAAAAAATATTGGGAATTAAAAATAAATAAAGTTGTTTTGTTTCTTTACCCCTGCTGTTTTTACTTATGTTATGTAATCTGAATCCACGGAACTGTATCAACAAAAGTGCTCATATCGGTATTGCGACATCCCGCCGCCGATAATTCATGGGAACGCTGAGGCCGCGCTATTGCAACATTTTGGACACCGGCTTCGTTTAAAGAAGTGAATCAGAATCGAATCACTTTACGTTCTCACATCGAACTACCTATGTACCTTACCTAGTTTATAATTATTTTAATTGTATTTATATAAATTGAAGTTATTAAGTAAATTCCGTTATTTTTAAATAGATTTTTTTTTACGTTATATCGAAAATATCGATATGTTTCTCCGATATATCGCAAAGTATTGATGGAAAACTACGATATATTATATCGAAAAAAATATCGATACTTTTTTTGTTTGAACATCCCTACTTATAACATGTGCTGGAGGTTTTCAATTTTGATTGATATCTTTTATTTTCTTGTTATTTACAATATTTAAATATAAAACCTTACATACGGTAGCGACTATTTTATTAACCACACAGCTTATACATAGGTACACTACAAGCAAGAAACCAGCCACTTTCGACACCAGAATGGGATGTAACCCTAAATGTTAAGATTGTTATAAAAACAGCTAGACAGCAATGATTATGCGCCACTAAATTTTATGACTAGTTTAACACTAAATATTATGACTAGTTCACCCACCATTCTGATGGACACATACTTCATCATCAATTACAATAGGGAATGACTGTTTGCTGGTCAATATTATGATAAAATTTTTTTCAAAAACTTCTGTTAATAATTGGTTGCACCACAGGGTAAATATCTATAACTATCATGGTTTGAGAAAAAAAATTTTTTTTTTGTATTATTTATTAACCTTAATTACGTCTACCACCATAACCACCCTGAGTAGCAGGCTGCGTAAGTTGAAGACCATTGATGTTGTTGAAGTCGAGCATCTTCAACATGTCCTTGGTGTCAGGATCAACTTCAATGATGTCGTGCTCTAATGCAGAGACCTCAGGAACGTAGTTGTCACGCCTTTCACGTTCTTCCTCCTGCAGCTTGATGGAAATACCACGCACCTGTGAGTGTCTGAGACGCCTCATCAAGTGAGTAGCAAAACTGGAACAATTGAAAAATATGCAATTATTGGCATACTGCCACGTAGGAAAACACAACAGATCTTTACTATTTATTTAAACAAGTTCTTCTAATACTTCTAGACTGTCTAGGTTGATGTCACTCACACATTTACATTTCTTTTTTTGTAGCACCGTTCATCTATCACTGTTGGTCTTATACATCCTAAGCCTGTGGTTTTAACAGACTTCCAAAAAAGGAGTATGTAGTTTCTCAATAAAACTGTATGTTTGTTATATCACATAACTCCACCAATTATGCACTGATTTTGATGATTCTATTTAATAATAATAAATTACTCAGAAATAGATGTGAATATACAAATAACAATTTTCTATTCTTAAAATTATAATATTTTGTTGGATAGAGTATAAAAAAAAGTTGGTCCATTCAAATTTAATTAAAATTGGTTAAGTTGTTTGTAAGTTATAAAATGTGGAAGTCGGACCATGATGTAAGGTTTTGAATCGGCATGGTATGGACTTCATACTTTGTGGTGTTGGAAGTCAGTTATGTTTTCTTTTTAAATATTTTTTGTGGCAAAGTCTAGCCAAAAAGCAATAACTATAAAGATGTTGATATATTATATTATATATATAATATATTAATTATTATTATATATTAATATATTATAAATATATTAATATATTATTATTATACCCAGATGTTACTACAAAAAATATATTTCCTGCTACCTTTTCATGCAAAAATACTTATTTCAAGATTTTGGAGAATATGATGAATGCAATTTTATTTTTACGATTTCTTTCATTTCCAATTGGCTGACAGCATTTTTAGTACATTGTGAATGAGAACAATGTGAAAATACTCATAATTTAGTAAGCTAAACTAAAAAGTTCAAATTGGTGCAACAGTTCAAAATAAAACAGTAACAGACATACATATACTCACTGATCTTTTTACATCTGCATTTTATAATACTAATTTATATAGTATCACCATTTATATTAGTGGAGCTTCACCACATAGTGGAATGGCATTTTGTGAATGCCTGCCTTGCTAGCTACCACCATCAAGTAGAAAATCTGTCGTGAAGCACTTAACAGTGTGTTCTGGCACCAGTACTTGAGAGCCAAATAATTTCAGACACATGAGACCTAACAACTGTGACTCAGTGTGACTGGTGCAGTGCAATTCGTCATAGGAAGAAATTGCATATATTATAGGCAGAGGTTAATCTGCTTAACATCAGGTGGGCCTTATGCTAGCTCCATCACAATCACATATGAAAAATAAGTAACTTTTTACATGTCTTTCTCTTTGAAATCATATTTTGACCTCAATTTAAGGTACAGACCAGCTCGCTCATTAAGGCCCCACACAGGCTCTACAGTCAATTAATGAGACACATATGCTCAGGTGGGCCTTAGCGTTTGTATAACATATGTATGGGTGTAAATAAAAATGGTATAAACAGGAAACATTAAAATGTAAAGTATGAGTGCCTGGGTATGTTGTATTAATTACAACTAAAAAAATATGTAGCTTGTGGTTTTGTGCCCTGATTTTCATGCACTGATGCCTTGTTAAGTTTATCTAAGAACCATCAGCAGAAGAGCTAGCTAGATAACATAATATAACAAATAATCAAGCATTTTTCAAAAATTATAATGAATATAAGAGTTACAATTTCATTTCAATTTAAACTTTTTTAAACTAGTTGCCAACTACAAATACAGCCAGATTGTATATCGTTGGTGATAGTCCAACACCGCGTAATTAACAGTGGCTAATACCGCGGAAGTACAAATGTAGCAAATTTGAGATTTCGCAGTTTTGGACGAATTGCGCTAATTGGCGTGTAGTCACGCTAACAGCCGTTACAAAAACCAATCAGAAACCCTCAAAACTACAAAACGTCAATACCGCGAGAACAAGGGTTGGCCATTTTGTTTTGCTAATACCGCATAAGTTCCTTGTTGCGCCTGTGTCATCCGGTCGTGTTTTGTAGGAGTCCCGCAAATTTGTTGTTTTTAAAAATAATCGTGTTATAAACGGTAAGTAATTATTCATATTTGATTGTTAGCTTTCCTAGTATTTTCTTAAGTAATTTTTTTATTACATTAATTGATTAAACAAGTTAAATTTGTTAGCAGAGAGATGCAAAGACGTGGTTATGTGGACAGATGGCTGCACTGCTCAAAACAGAAACAAGAAAAAACCATCCCCATATAAAGTTGTGCAACCAGATTACACATTCTTCAAAGATGAAAATGCCAAAAATTATCAAATATATGACTCCATATGACCTGGCCAAAGAGCCGACTGCGTGGTTGATTTGAGAGTATTAAAATATGATCCTAACGGAATGATTGAATTCAAAAAACACTTTGATGATGGATTCAGTCCACTGCCTCGAAGACCAAAGAATATTTCCACATTGGAGGAACGTGTTCTCTACTCATCGAGACTGCCCATACAAGAGAGTAAATATGGCCACTTACAACAGTTGAAAACTGTGATTCCTGCGGATTGCCATTAATACGTAGTATTAGTAGGTAGTGCATAGTTCTAGCATGCTTAAATGCTTCAACACTTTAGATTGTGATTATGTAAGTAGGTACTAAATTACCTTTTTGATTGTGATACTGACCTAAGAAATATTTAAATATCTCCGCCTATTAGTAGGTAATGTTGAGTTCTGTTAAAAGTTAAATATTATACAGAACTTTTGATTGAGATAATTAACTTCTATTAAAATACTACAGTACTATTGATTGTGATATTATATTAATAAAATGTCCAAATAATTAAACATTCATAGATGTTAAGTTTTATAATACTTCAGTATTGTTTTATTTGATTTTAATCGTTTAGCTAAAAAGTTATATAGAATATCTACACCTGTAAGAAGACTTTCAAGTTGTGTGCAAGTTTTAATACTTTATTTGAGTGAGATGTAGTTTTATAACTTTTTATTAGTATGGTTCATAATTCCAGGCCTATACTTTTTAACCAGTGTAGTTTGCTCACTGTTTTCTATAAAATTATTACATTTCTTTAATTTATAACTTCTTAAATTTTTTTTTAAATTCCGGGCAAATACATTAAATATAGCAAGAAAATTTATTCAATAAAAAAAATACCGCGTAAGTACATATTCTAAGGAAGTAGTAGGCATAATTACTCAGGGTTGCTGAAAAATAAGTGCGTAATAATATTTGATAGGTTGTATTTAGTTCAGTCAAGTCTAACATGACTGATTATAAAGATGTTCAGTTATTTTGCTCTCCTGAAAACTTTGCCTTCTATACTTTCGCGGTATCAGCCACTGTTGTTTACGCGGTATTGGATTATCACCAACGATATATCTTATATGGCTCATCAACTACATGGTATACATATAATATAAACCAAAAATTAAATAAACTAAGCATGAAAATGCAAAATCTCATAAGGATTCAAGAACACACAATGTAATAGTGCAAATTATGTTGTCTTTGTAAAATTTGTTTTGCATGAAGATATTCCTTCAATGCTAGGTTGCATTTGTGAAACATACATATTTTATTCTCTTCAACCAACCTAAATCAATACCACTGAATCTAGCAAAAATTTCTACCAATTAAGCATTTTAAAGTTCAATATCACTGAAGATAGTACTTACTTTCATTTTATGCCTTCATATTGCCCTGTTTGTATGAAAATGGCATTGTCAAAATCATGATATTAATTAGAATTTGTTTCTTACCAAATTACATGTACCTAGTACAGATATTTAAATATATTATTAGGTATTTCTTACAAAAAAGTAATGTTTTTTAATTTACTGAATTCCAAATTAACAATTTCAATAATATTAAAATAAATTAGCTATTGCTAAAAAACGTTAAAAGTTGTAGTATGCAAGTTATACACGAAATGGTCATCGTTAACTGTCTCGTGAAAAGACTACTTTCCATCAGAGATTGACAGATACATTAAACTCACCCAGCGATTTTGTTACGAAGGGGCTTAGTAGGAATAATAGCTATTTCTTCGCATATTCTCTTGTTGGTGTCGAAGTCAAGAGTTAATCGTGTGTAATATTTTTCAATGATGATCTTGGCCGCTTTCTTGACGGTCTTGGTTCTGACACGACCCTGGAAGTTAAAGTTTTTGTTAATTAAGCTTACCCCAGCCACAGAAGTTATGTACGTTTAATGTGCGAGAATTGGTACATCTCAAATATGTAAGATTATCCCGATTTTTTCAGATTTAAAATCAATATAATTTATTTACCATGGCTGAAGCACTGTTGCCTTAATTTTTGACAATCACAAAAGACTGAGAGACAATTTGACACTTGACAGCAAAATAATAAAAACTGACATTGACATTTAAACGTAAAAATTATGACCCGGCGAAAAAAGATTATGCTACGTCTACATGCCACGTCTTTGGCATGAGATAACATCATGGAAGTAATAAGTAATACGTACCATGATCTGTGCATCATGCAGCTAAAATAAAGATAATAAAATCTTATGCTAAGGTAATAAGAGTATTAGTCAATAAAAATCTCTCTGAGTGAGAAGGCTACCACTGAACCCTGTGTCTCGTTCTAACAGTGACCTAGAGTTGCCAGAGAGAAAATGTGCGATTGATGTAATGTAATGAAGTAAAAGCATTTACTTCTAAAATGTTTCTAAACATAATTAATAATTTTGTACCAACATGTTAGAGCAATATTATTTGTTGCTATGTGTAAAGCCATACTAACTAGTATAGGTTTTCTTTTATTTGTATGAAATACGGACTCCTGACTTGACAACCCTACATGAAATTGCGGACTCGGACGTTTTTTAACGGAGTGTTTTTTGATTTCATGACATTTTTGAAGAATTTTAGTAAAAATGGGGAGAATTTGTGTCGTGGGGGTAATACTTTAAACATAATTTGTTAGTGAGGAATTGCGGTGACCATGCATGACTATCCAATTATAGTTCAAGAACAAATGAATTAAATACTTATGTATATTTTATTCCTTTCTCTATTAAAATAACTTTGTTTCAATTTCAGAAATCCTAAAGATCCTAATGATAGTTTAACTCATAATGCAAAATTAGAAACAATGAAACATTTAACGAATAAGCTGGGTTGGCGGCAGAAACTTCACAAGACTGTTTTATTTAACAATATTTGATTTAGAATTACATTTAACTGTCTTTTCTTACCTAATTAATGAAATATACCACAATAGGTAGTTTATCGTAATTTTATCTTAGTCCAACTGCATGTCGTATACCACTAGGACCACGGTAATGTTATCTATACAGTATTTCAACTTCATATAAACGGACGAAACGCGAGTTATACCTACGCGCCTCGATCTCGGCCCGCGCTCAGTACGCAGACAGTCGCGTCTATGCCGCAGTAACGAATAGACGGTGTGTTATTTTTGTAACAATAAACGCACGATATTTTCGCCAAAAATAAGTTTATGTACAATGTACATATTACATATTTATTATGACGAGTAGGATATATTGTGCTGTTTTTGGTTGCATGAATTCGTCAAAAACGCAACCAGAGATAACTTCTTTAGATAACGTGGAAACTGAAAGGTAATACTATAAAATAATTTTACTTACTAGTAAGTAACATTATTTGATAGTCTACATAGTTGACGGTACATAAAGTGTGTCTTTTTAATGGACATGTATTTCCTTTAATCCCCCGAAAAAAAATGTCTCGATTAATAAAAAAGGGAATAGAGTAAAGGAAAGTGATTGACACGAGTGCAATAAGTACTTATAAGCTATATATTAGAATGCGGATTTTTTAATACTCTAAAATTTAATGATAAAGCATTTCGTACGTCTCACAAATATTTTTCGGTCGCAAATTTTTAAGACTGATTTTTTATTCAAATATATATAAGTTTTTTAATGAAATCTACCTACGTCAAAAAACAACACGCATTTTTAGTGAACACTTCCTGTTCATTTCACAAAGAATTTAATTTGTTCATATAAAAAAAAGTATATTTATAATCACAGAACTTAATTGAAACACAAAGTAGGCAAATGTAATTAAAATAATGGAGGCGGGTTGCCCTATCGCATGTTTACGTACAGCGTGGTTGTAGGTAGTTATTTCAACGAGAGAGCCGAGTTAAGATACTGTATAGATTTAACGTGCCAGTAGGTAAGTACCTACCAATATGACGCGAGTGTGAAAAGCAAGCAAAAACAGGAAATGTACAGTGCCGCAAAGGGCAAGTTCATCATTAGCATCTTCGATTAAAATCCATCTCAAGCAATGATCTGATGACGTCAGATCATAAATATTTTTTATAATAAAATTAATGTCCTTAAATCATATTTCAATATTGTCACCATTGCCAGAGAGGGATAAGAGGTACAGTTATTGCGCTCTCGTTCGGCTTCAATTTTGCGACAACAGCTCATTCCTGTTGTACGTAGTACTTATTACTTCCATGGATAACATGTACCGTCTTGCCTGCACGTGGTACCGTGTAGGTAGTTACCGAATTATCCACAAGTGGCCACACGTTTTGGCCATACAACTGGATTGAGCTTGTTGTCAGAAAAATGTACCGAGCCAGAGTCATTGTAGTTGCACTGTGACACCCGGGATGTACCAGTCAAACATAACATAACCACTTCAAGTTAGATAAGCAAGCATAGTTTCCGAGATTTGTATTCAGATATCGTCATTAAACTTAGCGTTGCAGTCATTTAGGCCATATTGAGCCGGAATATGAATGATTTGTGTTCACCATCCCTATCGATTGGCACCAGTTTAATTCGTGCTCACGAAAAATCTATTTTTTTGGTGTTGGAAAATAGGTACGCCACGCCCCTTTGTCGTCGATCGCCACCGTTATACTTGGACCAATAGGGATGGACTGCGGGTTTATGTCGTCCTTTATAAGTAGGAAGAGAAAATTCACGCAAATACTTACAGATAAGTGTCAAAAATCGATTAAACTAAGGCGCGCAAGAAATTTTAGTCAACAAGTTGCTACAGGTAGCACAAAATAAAAGTAAATATGACCGAATAAGGCCGAGTTCAATGCACTCCCATCCCATTTTAGCACATGTAGACACAGCGCGATACAACTATTATAAACGAGATAAAAAAGTAAACCAAATTTACTCGCGGTGCGCATACTAGCCGGGATGGTGCTGCTAGCTCCCTCAATAGGTGCACTAAGAACGCTAGTGAAAACTTGTGAGTCATACGCGAGTGAAGATGGTCTCAAGTACAACTCGATGAAGAGTTTGTTGCTTATAATAAAAAATGAATATGTGTGTCGTCATAAAAAATCTAGTTATCTTTATATATATTACTAGTTTTTCGGGCAGTGTGCGGGCCGCAAGCGGCCCGCATTTATCGTTATGCAGTATTAAATTATATCAAAACACCTTATACATTAAAATTTTTTTTCGAAAATCCAAAAGATATACGACGTCCCATACAAACTCCTAATACAATAAGGAACCATACTGTAACCACCAAACCAGATTCACCCTACTGCCATAAAAAAGAGGTACGGTCAAAATCGTACCAAGGTTCTGAGTCACTTCGGTAAAGGAACCCCACTCGTAGGTGCTTTGGTTATCGCGGGCAGTTACCATGGAGACCAGTCGGAGATGTGGAAAATACTCTAAAGTCGGAGCTCGGCCTTCGGCCTCGGACAGTTACTCCAAATGTAGTCAAAACTCCCACAAAAACTCCTAAAACAGTCGGTAGTGTTTAGTAAAGTACTCCAAATACAGAATGAAGAATGAGAGGAGCATGTAAATTCGGAGCTCGGCCTTCGGCCTCGCAAGACACTCCCACGGCTCAGCCTGCCGGCTCACCTCGCCAAGCGCTCGCCCTTCGGGCTCGCGCATCATACGCTCGGCCTTCGGCCTCGCGGGCCGAAAGTTCGGCCTTCGGCCTCACCAGAAGCTCGCCCTTCGGGCTCGCTATACACTGATTTAGGACGGTAACTCCAAATTCAGTCGAAAATCCCACAAAAACTCCAAATACAGTCGAAAATGTAAGGTAAAATACTCCAAATGCAGTATGAAGCATGAGAGGAGCATGTCAGATCGGAGCTCGGCCTTCGGCCTCGCAAGACACTAATATGGCTCGGCCTTCGGCCTCGCTAGACACTAATACAGCTCGGCCTGCGGCCTCGCCAAGCGCTCGCCCTACGGGCTCGCGCACCATCAGCTCGGCCTTCGGCCTCACTGACCGAAAGTTCGGCCTTCGGCCTCACCAGAAGCTCGCCCTTCGGGCTCGCTATACCTTTATCAATGACAGTAGCTCCAAAATCAGTCGAAAATCCCACAAAAACTCCAAATACAGTCAAAAATATAAGGAAAATACTCCAAAAGCAGTACGAAGAATGAGAGGAGCATTTTTGACAGGTGTCATTCGACTGCTCTCCAGATTCCCTATGACATTTGTTCAAACACACCCTATCTATCTCTTACCGTTTCTGAGATACGCCATCCACTTTTACTTGGCAGGCGTCATTTTTATGATTTTCGATTTTTCCCATACTCACCTAAACCCCCCCTACATTTTTGCCACACATCATTGTCATCCTACTCGTCTCCTTCTAGGAGAACATTTATGTCAATGAGTCAGTCAGTCAGTCAGTCAGTCAGTCAGTGGTAATCGAGCTTTATATAATATGAATGAACTAGTTTTTCGGGCAGTGTGCGGGCCGCAAGCGGCCCGCATCTATCTTGAGTCAGTACGAACTGTCATAAAAGCACCTCAAACAAAGAAAATAAAAAAAAAAAAAACCTTCAATACAAGTATGAAATCCCATATAAACTCCTAAAACAGTACGAAAGCAAACTGTCACCACCAAAACAAATTCACCCTACCGCAATAAAAAGTGGTACGGTCAGAATCGTACCAAGGTTCTGAGTCACTTTGGTAAAGGAACCCCACTTATAGGTGCTTTGGTTATCGCGGGCAGTTACCTTGGAGACCAGTTGGAGATGTGGAAAATACCCTAAAGTCAGGGCTCGGCCTTCGGCCTCGGACAGTTACTCCAAATGTAGTCAAAACTCCCACAAAAACTCCGAAAACAGTCGGTAAGATATGGTGAAATTCTCCAAAGACAGTATGAAGAATGAGAGGAGCATGTAAATTCGGGGCTCTAAAATGGTAGTTATATTAGTATATATCTTTAATACATATATGCCAGTAATGTTTGAATGAAACACTTGGTTGATATTATCTTTCGAAATATGTCAAAGGTTAGGTATGTGAAAATTAAACACAGAATCGGAATAATAGATGACTTATACATATTTTACATTCATTCAGTTATTGTATTGCAAATATTAACTGTCACATTTTTACTCTAATATGCTCGTATGTGGCACATCTGATGCTAGTACCTTAGTACATCTCTGTGTTAGCATCTTTGTACATTGATTTATTACTGACAACTAATGAGCAATACAATATATAATTGCTTAATGTATTATCTCCGAAGTGTTAACGTTTTTAAATTCAGACTCTGTGTTAATGTATATATCTACATTTTGATATTATGTGTGTTCTAAATATGGTAGTTATATTAGTATATATCTATAATACATATATGCCATTAATGTTTGAATGAAACATTTAGTTGATATTATTTTTCGAAATATGACAAAGTTTAGTGTTGTGAAAATTAAACACAGAATCGGAATAAAAGATGACTTATATATATTTAACATTCATTCAATTATTGTATTGCAAACATTAACTGTCACATTTTTACTCTGATATGCTCGTATAATGTGGCACATCTGATGCTAGTACTTTAGTACATCTCTGTGTTAGCATCTTTGTACATTGATTTATTACTGACAACCAATGAGCAATACAATATATAATTGCTTAATGTATTATCTCCGAAGTGTTAACGTTTTTAAATTCAGACTCTGTGTTAATGTATATATCTACATTTTGATATTATGTGTGTTCTAAATATGGTAGTTATATTAGTAATATATCTATAATACATATATGCCAGTAATGTTTGAATGAAACATTTTGTTGATATTATTTTTCGAAATATGACAAAGTTTAGTGTTGTGAAAATTAAACACAGAATCGGAATAATAGATGACTTATATATATTTAACATTCATTCAATTATTGTATTGCAAACATTAACTGTCACGTTTTTACTCTGATATGCTCGTATAATGTGGCACATCTGATGCTAGTACCTTAGTACATCTCTGTGTTAGCATCTTTGTACATTGATTTATTACTGACAACTAATGAGCAATACAATATATAATTGCTTAATGTATTATCTCCGAAGTGTTAATGTTTTTAAATTCAGACTCTGTGTTAATGTATACATCTATATTTTGATATTATGTGTGTTCTAAATATGGTAGTTATATTAGTATATATCTATAATACATATATGCCATTAATGTTTGAATGAAACATTTAGTTGATATTATTTTTCGAAATATGACAAAGTTTAGAGTTGTGAAAATTAAACACAAAATCGGAATAAAAGATGACTTATATATATTTAACATTCATTCAATTATTGTATTGCAAACATTAACTGTCACATTTTTACTCTGATATGCTCGTATAATGTGGCACATCTGATGCTAGTACCTTAGTACATCTCTGTGTTAGCATCTTTGTACATTGATTTATTAGTGACAACTAATGAGCAATTCAATATATAATTGCTTAATGTATTATCTCTGAAGTGTTAACGTTTTTAAATTCAGACTCTGTGTTAATGTATACATCTACATTTTGATATTATGTGTGTTATAAATATGGTAGTTATATTAGTATTTATCTATTATTATATATATATGGCAGTAATGTTTTAATGAAACACTTGGTTGATATTATTTTTCGAATATGTTAAAGGTTAGGTATGTGAAAATTAAACACAGAATCGGAATAATACATGACTTATACATATTTTACATTCATTCAATTATTGTATTGCAAACATTAACTGTCACATTTTTACTCTGATATGCTCGTATAATGTGGCACATCTGATGCTAGTACCTTAGTACATCTCTGTGTTAGCATCTTTGTACATTGATTTATTACTGACAACTAATGAGCAATACAATATATAATTGCTTAATGTATTATCTCTGAAGTGTTAACGTTTTTAAATTCAGACTCTGTGTTAATGTATATATCTACATTTTGATATTATGTGTGTTATAAATATGGTAGTTATATTAGTATATATCTATTATTATATATATATGGCAGTAATGTTTTAATGAAACACTTGGTTGATATTATTTTTCGAAATATGTTAAAGGTTAGGTATGTGAAAATTAAACACAGAATCGGAATAATAGATGACTTTTACATTCATTCAATTATTGTATTGCAAACATTAACTGTCATTGCAAACATTAACTGTCACATTTTTACTCTGAAATGCTCGTATAATGTGGCACATCTGTTGCTAATACCTTAGTACATCTTTGGGTTAGTGTGCACGTGTAACTGTGAATTATTGATTTATTACCAACATCTAATGACCAATACAATATATAATTGCTTAATGTAATATATCCGAATTTTTAACGTTTTTAAATTTAGATTCTGTGTTTTCAATGTTTATAAGTAATTTACGGAAATGATATTACCTTTGATTGTTCCATTGTAAGAATGAATTCAAATTTATACATATATGATTGTAAACTATATTATTTAATTACATTATAACAACTCAGGTATTATTTTATTGATGGTTAAAGGATTGCCATTTATAATGCGGTCTTTGTGCAATAATATTTTAATGTTTCGTTTTTCACGAACACGACCTAAAGCAACATACAATTGGCCGTGGCTGAACACATCTGACCTCAGATCTACTCCTACCCGGCTTATGGTCTGCCCTTGACTTTTATGAATCGTCATAGCGTAGCATAATTGCAGTGGAAATTGACGACGAGTCATTTCGAATGGACTATTTTTATCGATGGGTGCTTTGAATAGGATACGTGGAATTAAATAATTTTCGTGTCCACCTGGTTTTCGTACTGTAATGAGGCGAGGTGAAGTACTTTCAACGATTACTTTTGTACCGTTAACTAAGCCGTCTGCAAAACTTAAATTTCTGATTATCATACATACGCATCCCTCTTTTAATTTCAGATCGAATTCTGGGACACCAGGTGGTTGAATTTTATTTAAAACGTCGGGTCCCAAAAATAACTGATCTGCGTTTTCATTTACCACTTTGTCATTGGAGTAAAAGTGTAATATTTCTCCTGGAACTCGTTCTAAAATTGTAGCATTAATTTCACGAACAGCATCGTTGCGCGTACATAATATAGCCCTGTGTGTACAAACATCAGGTTCATCTAACACCAATCCGAATACGAAATGAATAAGCTCATCTAAATCTGACACTAATTCGATTGATTCTAGTGAGATTAAACGAATACCTGTACCAGATTGCAATGGTACTGAGGATAGATTATTTGAACCTAAATTCAATAAAAATTCTGCGTATTCAGGATCGTCTCTGCAACGTTGTGAAGCTATCAGCGAAAATGTTTTTAGTTTTCGCCAAAGCGGTGAAGTTTTCACTGAACTATTCAAAATGTCTGAATTAGACTTGGCACTTGGAACGACGGGAGGGATTTGTCGAAAATCACCTGCAAATATGATGATTTTACCGCCAAATATCTTGTCTGATTTCATCAAGTCTCGCAACGATCTATCCAAGAGATGAATCAAATATTTGTGTGCCATCGGTGCTTCGTCGTATAATATGACATCAGCGTGGTATATTAATTCAGCTCGTTGCGTCCCGTTTGTTATATTCCAATAACAGTTATCATCGTCTAAATCTAGAGGATATTTAAACATTGAATGTGCTGTGATACCACCTTCGTGGTTTTGCGCTGCAATGGCTGAACTCGCTGTGCACAACACAATGCCGCTTAAATCACCACGGACGTGAGCAGTAATCACATTCAAAAGTAACGTTTTACCAGTACCTGCTGGACCATCAATGAAAATTGCACACGGATTCATTTCTCGGTACTGTTTGTCCACGCAAAGTTTGTCAGTATAATCGAATACGGCACGTTGTTCTGAAGACAACTTTGATACCCATTCATTGACGAATGATTTTTGCGTGTTTATGTTGTATTCAACGCGTTCTCTACCTAATTCCGTTGTATCATCATGAACGTCAGGAAGACCTTGTTGCACAAGAGTGGACCCGTGTTTCCGTAAAAGTCTACCAATTTGAGTCAAACACAGATTATATGCCCTCGTTTCTTCGTTTGGCATTCTGTGTAAAATATCTTCACTTAGCTGTTTTTTAAATGTTTCCCACATAGACGCAACGGGGGCACCATTTACAGCGAGAAGTACGAAAAAGTTTCGGAGGCGGTGTCCTGTGAAAAATGTCGATGCTTCTGCAAGAGCCATTTCGTATTCACGAAGATCATCCGCAAGTCCAACAGCTTTGGCAGCTTCTTGGAAAGTTGTGCAATCCTCGCCACCTAGTCTTAAAAGATCCTGATAGCTGCGGCACGGAAAAGAATTGAGCAGTATTCTTAGGTAAAATTGCTCACCTCTGTTAGGAGCGACCCAAAACATTCGTGCAACGATTTCACGTCTTTGACGCGTCGTAATAAACTTTCCATTTTGAGTTTCATAAATTTGAGTGGTTTTCGTTGTTGGGCGTTTTGAGTGTACTATATAATTTTCGTAAAAATCTATGTACTTTACAGAGTCAAATTCTTCTCCTTGTGGTCGGTTGAAATATGTGATCAAATCTGAACCACCGCGATTGACTGCTTCATTGATATCACTGGGTCTGAAATAAACAGTCTGTTGGTTTTCCAGGTGAACGGGTAATTGCTTTACATTTGGCTCACGGGCCGTGACGTCAAATTCTAGTATCCTCCAAACAGCGTCGCTCGACCCGATATAAGCTTTAGTTGCATACTCTTCTATTTCATTGTTGTTCTCGGTAACAATAGCAACTCGTGCTTCATCAGGACCTTTGGTCATGTATTTGAACAAATATTTAATTATTGACCGCTGAGACGCAATTTCTACATTTATGTGCGCATCATATTTCAACAAAAGGGCTGCATTATATGGAACAACCCACAAATCGTTAATTGTTATTTCTCTGCCGCGGTACTTTATGGTAGCAAAGTTGTTGCTATTGCGGCGCAGATGAATGAACCCTCGCTCGTCAGTATAGGTTACATCGGTTTCACGTTTTGGAAATCGTTTGGTACATTTTTTATTTTCTTTGTCATAGCAAGGGAGGTTATCCCTCTCAGGCCCACACGGTCCGTGAATCATATGATCAAGAACGGCTTTACGCAATCTGCCATCAGCTTCAGATTCATCGGGTATATCCGCACGGCACACTTTGTCGATATCTACATTGTCAACGGGACCTCCACCTTCAACTCTAAAGCAAATGTGAGCATGTGGTAATCCTCGTTTTTGAAATTCAATGACGTACATCAAATATTCGACTTTACCGAACCAAAGTCCCGAACGTATGTCGCGAATTAATGCAGCCAAGCGCAAATTAAACGCTCGAGCGCATATAAGAGGATTTGGGCGTTGGCCAGGAGGTGTTTGCCGTCTAATTTCGATCCAATTTGGATTGCAAGTAAGGGTTATGAAATACGATGGCGGGCCTCGTCGATTGAATAATGCAATACCATCTAAATATTTCACTTTCATGTATCGTGGACCACCGGTAAAACTGTTCGGCAAATAGATACGTCCTGGTGTAATACCCTCTGCGATAATGGTTTCGTCATTTAGTAACTCTTGGAGAGGTGCAACTCTCAATTCGTTACTTCGATTTTGTGATTGCATGTGAAACATATATCGAAAACGTTCTTCCCTAATTCTGCAGTACATGTCAACTATCCATTCCTCTGATAATCGTCCGCACTCACTAAATCTTTTCAGAGATAGCAAGAGACATCTGACATATTTAGCTTGAGTTAATTTTTTGCCAAAATTGTCTAATCGGCCGGGATACCAACCAGGATTGCCTTCTGGATATAAAAGTGGATATTGAAAGCATTCATAAAGAATATGCATAATATCAACAGCGTGAGGCTTACTTTCACCAATTTTCCAAACAGCTATAGAACGCGGTACGTACTGTTCACGATCTGTGCTAATTATAGCAGAAACTTCTCTACCCACGGGCTGATCGCCTAAAATATTTCCGTGAGTGGCTCTGGAAGTTTTTTCAAACTGTATAAAAGCCTCCGAGGATGCTTCTAAACTCAATCTTTTGAAACATTCAATGTAAGGATTTACATTATGCAAAAAGTTGGTAATTGATCGTATAACAACTATTTCGAGATTTTCCCCAGCGGCTATACTTTCGCGTTCTGAACTATCATTTATGTGCATTGCAATGTTATTTGTGGTTCTGTTATAAGCTAAATCAAAAACGCGATGGTATATCCGCCCTTGTATTTTTAAAAAGGCTATTCCATCTGGTTGTTGGTGACCATGAGTAGTACCTAATGCTGAAAACGCAAACATATTATTGTACGCTCGTGGTCTTTTTACAAAAGCGGGATGTGTGTAAAAGTCTTCCGTAAGGGGCGCAAAAGTCTGGACGTTGTTAGCGCCGGATCCACAACACCACTGCTTTCTAGTTTTTTCCTCATCAAATAGCCGAGCGCTACAATGTGGACAAACGTAAACATCTGAAGAATCAAGACATACGTTTTTCAATGAAAATATTACTATGGTACTTAGTTGTGCACCACGTTTTTCTCCTATCAAAGTTTTAGATCTACGTAATGGTATTTCTATATTACGATATAATATATATATATATATATATAATATATATATATATATAATCAATTAAGAACGTCCAGAACAACCTAGATTTCGAATTTTAGCCAAATCGGATAAACATTTTTTACTTGGCAGACGTCATCGAAAAAAAAATTTCAAATTTGGAATAAGAACGTCCAGAACAACCTAGATATCGATTTTCAGCCAAACCGGAGTAACTTTTTTTACTTGGCAGACGTCATCGAAAAAAAAAATTCAAATTTGGAATAAGAACGTCCAGAACAACCTAGATTTCGAATTTCAGCCAAATCGGATAAACTTTTTTTACTTGGCAGACGTCATCGAAAAAAAAATTTCAAATTTGGAATAAGAACGTCCAGAACAACCTAGATATCGATTTTCAGCCAAATCGGAGTAACTGTTTTTACTTGGCAGACGTCATCGAAAAAAAAATTTCAAATTTGGAATAAGAACGTCCAGAACAACCTAGATTTCGAATTTCAGCCAAATCGGATAAACTTTTTTTACTTGGCAGACGTCATCGAAAAAAACATTTCAAATTTGGAATAAGAACGTCCAGAACAACCTAGATATCGATTTTCAGCCAAATCGGAAAAACTTTTTTTACTTGGCAGACGTCATCGAAAAAAACATTTCAAATTTGGAATAAGAACGTCCAGAACAACCTAGATATCGATTTTCAGCCAAATCGGAAAAACTTTTTTAACTTGGCAGACGTCATCGAAAAAAAAATTTCAAATTTGGTATAAGAACGTCCAGAACAACCTAGATATCGATTTTCAGCCAAATCGGAAAAACTTTTTTTATTTGGCAGACGTCATCGAAATTGGAATAGGAACGTACTCATACTCCTAATACAGTCGGTAATGTATGGTAAAATACTCCAAATACAGTATGAAGAATGAGAGGAGCATGTCAATACGAAGTTCGGCCTTCGGCCTCGCAAGACACTAACAGGGCTCGGCCTACGGCCTCGCCAAGCGCTCGCCCGGGCTCGCGCACCATGCGCTCGGCCTTCGGCCTCACGTGCCGAAAGTTCGGCCTTCGGCCTCACCAGAAGCTCGCCCTTCGGGCTCGCTATACACTGATGTAGGTCCGTAGGTCCAAATTCAGTCGAAATTCCCACAAAAACTCCAAATACAGTCGAAAATGTAAGGTAAAATACTCCAAATGCAGTATGAGGAATGAGAGGAGCATCAAAGCATGATAAAAAAATAAATTTCACTGCTTTAGGACAAAAACTCCAAATTCAGTCGAAAATCCCACTAAAACTCCAAATATAGTCGAAAATGTAAGGTAAAATACTCCAAATGCAGTATGAAGAATGCGAGGAGCATCTAAGACTAATAAAAAAATTACATATTTCAAAAGTTTCACTGTTATAGACAAATAACTCTAAATTTAGTCGAATATCCCACAAAAACTCCAAATACAGTCGAAAATGTAAGGTAAAATACTCCAAATGTAGTATGAAGAATGAGAGGAGCATCGAAGTGTGATAAAAAAATGACAGAAATCAAGAATTACACTGTTATAGGACCAAAACTCCAAAGGCAGTCGAAAATCCCTCTAAAACTTCAAATACAGTCGAAAATGTATGGTAAAATACTCTAAATGCAGTATGAAGAATGAGAGGAGCATCGAAGACTAATAAAAAAATGACATATATCAAGTTTCACTGCTATAAACCAAAACTCTAAATTTAGTCGAAAATCCCTCTAAAACTCCAAATACAGTCGAAATTGTATGGTAAAATACTCTAAATGCAGTATGAAGAATGAGAGGAGCATCGAAGTGTGATAAAAAAATGACAGAAATCAAGAATTGCACTGATATAGGACCAAAACTCCAAAGGCAGTCGAAAATCCCTCTAAAACTCCAAATACAGTCGAAATTATATGGTAAAATACTCCATATGCAGTATGAAGAATGCGAGGAGCATCTAAGACTAATAAAAAAATGACATATTTCAAAAGTTTCACTATTATAGAACCAAAACTCTAAATTTAGTCGAATATCCCACAAAATCTCCAAATACAGTCGAAAATGTAAGGTAAAATACTCCAAATACAGTATGAAGAATGAGAGGAGCATCGAAGTGTGATAAAAAAATGACAGAAATCAAGAATTACACTGTCATAGGACCAAAACTCCAAAGGCAGTCGAAAATCCCTCTAAAACTTCAAATACAGTCGAAAATGTAAGGTAAAGTACTCCAAATGCAGTATGAAGAATGAGAGGAGCATCGAAGTGTGATAAAAAAATGACAGAAATCAAGAATTGCACTGATATAGGACCAAAACTCCAAAGGCAGTCGAAAATCCCTCTAAAACTTCAAATACAGTCGAAAATGTAAGGTAAAGTACTCCAAATGCAGTATGAAGAATGAGAGGAGCATCGAAGTGTGATAAAAAAATGACAGAAATCAAGAATTGCACTGATATAGGACCAAAACTCCAAAGGCAGTCGAAAATCCCTCTAAAACTCCAAATACAGTCGAAATTATATGGTAAAATACTCCATATGCAGTATGAAGAATGCGAGGAGCATCTAAGACTAATAAAAAAATGACATATTTCAAAAGTTTCACTATTATAGAACCAAAACTCTAAATTTAGTCGAATATCCCACAAAATCTCCAAATACAGTCGAAAATGTAAGGTAAAATACTCCAAATACAGTATGAAGAATGAGAGGAGCATCGAAGTGTGATAAAAAAATGACAGAAATCAAGAATTACACTGTCATAGGACCAAAACTCCAAAGGCAGTCGAAAATCCCTCTAAAACTCCAAATACAGTCGAAATAGTATGGTAAAATACTCCAAATACAGTATGAAGAATGAGAGGAGCATCTAAGACTAATAAAAAAATGACATATTTCAAAAGTTTCACTATTATAGAACCAAAACTCTAAATTTAGTCGAATATCCCACAAAATCTCCAAATACAGTCGAAAATGTAAGGTAAAATACTCCAAATACAGTATGAAGAATGAGAGGAGCATCGAAGTGTGATAAAAAAATGACAGAAATCAAGAATTACACTGTCATAGGACCAAAACTCCAAAGGCAGTCGAAAATCCCTCTAAAACTCCAAATACAGTCGAAATAGTATGGTAAAATACTCCAAATGCAGTATGAAGAATGAGAGGAGCATCGAAGTATGATAAAAAAATGACAGATATCAAAAACTCCAAAGGCAGTCAAAAATCCCTCTAAAACTCCAAATACAGTCGAAATTGTATGGTAAAATACTCCAAATGCAGTATGAAGAATGAGAGGAGCATCTAAGACTAATAAAAAAATGACATATATCAAGTTTCACTGCTATAAACCAAAACTCTAAATTTAGTCGAATATCCCACAAAAACTCCAAATACAGTCGAAAATGTAAGGTAAAATACTCCAAATACAGTATGAAGAATGAGAGGAGCATCGAAGTGTGATAAAAAAATGACAGAAATCAAGAATTACACTGTCATAGGACCAAAACTCCAAAGGCAGTCGAAAATCCCTCTAAAACTTCAAATACAGTCGAAAATGTAAGGTAAAATACTCCAAATGCAGTATGAAGAATGAGAGGAGCATCGAAGTGTGATAAAAAAATGACAGAAATCAAGAATTGCACTGTCATAGGACCAAAACTCCTAAGGCAGTCGAAAATCCCTCTAAAACTCCAAATACAGTCGAAATTATATGGTAAAATACGCCAAATGCAGTATGAAGAATGCGAAGAGCATCTAAGACTAATAAAAAAATGACATATTTCAAAAGTTTAACTGTTATAGAACCAAAACTCTAAATTTAGTCGAATATCCCACAAAAACTCCAAATACAGTCGAAAATGTAAGGTAAAATTCTCCAAATGCAGTATGAAGAATGAGAGGAGCATCGAAGTGTGATAAAAAAATGACAGAAATCAAGAATTGCACTGATATAGGACCAAAACTCCAAAGGCAGTCGAAAATCCCTCTAAAACTCCAAATACAGTCGAAATTATATGGTAAAATACTCCATATGCAGTATGAAGAATGCGAGGAGCATCTAAGACTAATAAAAAAATGACATATTTCAAAAGTTTCACTATTATAGAACCAAAACTCTAAATTTAGTCGAATATCCCACAAAATCTCCAAATACAGTCGAAAATGTAAGGTAAAATACTCCAAATACAGTATGAAGAATGAGAGGAGCATCGAAGTGTGATAAAAAAATGACAGAAATCAAGAATTACACTGTCATAGGACCAAAACTCCAAAGGCAGTCGAAAATCCCTCTAAAACTCCAAATACAGTCGAAATAGTATGGTAAAATACTCCAAATGCAGTATGAAGAATGAGAGGAGCATCGAAGTATGATAAAAAAATGACAGATATCAAAAACTCCAAAGGCAGTCAAAAATCCCTCTAAAACTCCAAATACAGTCGAAATTGTATGGTAAAATACTCCAAATGCAGTATGAAGAATGAGAGGAGCATCTAAGACTAATAAAAAAATGACATATATCAAGTTTCACTGCTATAAACCAAAACTCTAAATTTAGTCGAATATCCCACAAAATCTCCAAATACAGTCGAAAATGTAAGGTAAAATACTCCAAATGCAGTATGAAGAATGAGAGGAGCATCGAAGTGTGATAAAAAAATGACAGAAATCAAGAATTACACTGTTATAGGACCAAAACTCCAAAGGCGGTCGAAAATCCCTCTTAAACTCCAAATACAGTCGAAATTGTATGGTAAAATACTCCAAATGCAGTATGAAGAATGAGAGGAGCATCAATGCATGATAAAAAAATAAATTTCACTGTTTTAGGACAAAAACTCCAAATTCAGTCGAAAATCCCACTAAAACTCCAAATACAGTCGAAAATGTAAGGTGAAATACTCCAGATACAGTATGAAGAATGAGAGGAGCATGTAAATTCAGAGCTCGGCCTTCGGCCTCGCAAAACACTAACACACTAACACAGCTCGGCCTACGGCCTCGCCATGCGCTCGCCCTGCGGGCTCGCGCACCAAACGCTCGGCCTTCGGCCTCGCGGATCGAAGTTCTGCCTTCGGCCTCACCAGAAGTTCGGCCTTCGGCCTCACCAGAAGCTCGCCCTTCGGGCTCGCTATGCACTGATGTAGGACCGTTACTCCAAATTCAGTCGAAAATCCCACAAAAACTCCAAATACAGTCGAAAATGTATGGTAAAATACTCCAAATGAAGAATGAAGAATGAGAGGAGCATTTTTGACAGGTGTCATTCGACTGCTCTCCCGATCCCTTATGACATTTGGTCGAGCACCCCCTACCTATCTCTTACCGTTTCCGAGATACGCCATCCAATTTTACTTGGCAGGCGTCATTTTTACGATTTTCGATTTTTCCCATACTCACCTAAACCCCCCCTACATTTCCGCCATACTTCATTTTAACCCTACTCTACTCCTTCTGGGAGAACAATTATGTCAGTCAGTGAGTCAGTCAGTCAGTGAGTCAGTCAGTCAGTGTGTGGTAATCGAGCTTTATATAATATAACTAGTTTTTCGGGCAGTGTGCGGGCCGCAAGCGGCCCGCATTTATCGTTATGCAGTATTAAATTATATCAAAACACCTTATACATTAAAAAAAATTTTCAAAAATCCAAAAGATATACGACGTCCCATACAAACTCCTAATACAATAAGGAACCATACTGTAACCACCAAACCAAATTCACCCTACCGCCATAAAAAAGTGGTACGGTCAGAGTTGTACCAAGAATCCGAGTCACTTCGGTAAAGGAACCCCACTCGTAGGTGCTTTGGTTATCACGGGCAGTTACCATGGAGACCAGTCGGAGATGTGGAAGATACTCTCAAGTCGGAGCTCGGCCTTCTGCCTCGGTCAGTTACTCCAAATGTAGTCAAAACTCCCACTAAACTCCTAAAACAGTCGATAATATATGGTTAAATACTCCAAATACAGAATGAAGAATGAGAGGAGCATGTAAATTCGGAGCTCGGCCTTCGGCCTCGCAAGACACTAACACGGCTCAGCCTGCGGCCTCGCCAAGCGCTCGCCCTTCGGGCTCGCGCACCATACGCTCGGCCTTCGGCCTCGCTGGCCGAAAGTTCGGCCTTCGGCCTCACCAGAAGCTCGCCCTTCGGGCTCGCTATACCTTTACGTATGACAGTGACTCCAAATTCAGTCGAAAATCCCACAAAAACTCCAAATACAGTCGGTTTTGTATGGTAAAATACTCCAAATACAGTATGAAGAATGAGAGGAGCATGTCAATTCGGAGCTCGGCCTTCGGCCTCGCAAGACACTAATACGGCTCGGCCTGCGGCCTCGCCATGCGCTCGCCCTACGGGCTCGCGCACCATACGCTCGGCCTACGGCCTCGCGGGCCGGAGTTCGGCCTTCGGCCTCACAAGAAGTTCGGCCTTCGGCCTCACCAGAAGCTCGCCCTTCGGGCTCGCTATACACTGATGTAGGACCTTAACTCCAAATTCAGTCGAAAATCCCACAAAAACCCCACATACAGTCGAAAATGTACGGTATAATACTCCAAATGCAGTATGAAGAATGAGAGGAGCATCTGAGCCTAAAAAAAAAATGACAGATTTCAAAATATTCCCTGTTATAGGACAAAAACTCCAAAAACAGTCGAAAATCCCACAAAAACTCCAAATACAGTCGAAAATGTAAGAAAAATACTCCAAATGAAGAATGAAGCATGAGAGGAGCATTTTTGACAGGTGTCATTCGACTGCTCCCCCGATCCCCTATGACATTTGGTCGAGCACCCCCTATCTATCTCTTACCGTTTTCGAGATATGTCATCCGTCTTTACTTGGCAGGCGTCATTTTTATGATTTTCGATTTTTCCCATACTCACCTAAACCCCCCCTACACTTTTCCCATACATCACTTTCTTCCTACTCGACTCCTTCTGGGAGAACAATTATGTCAGTCAGTCAGTCAGTGAGTCAGTCAGTCAGTCAGTGAGTGAGTCAGTCAGTGTATGGTAATCGAGCTTTATATAAAGAGACTAGATGGTAAGTGGTGTGCGGGCCGCGAGCGGCCCGCATCTATCTTGAGTCAGTACGAACTGTCATAAAAGCAACTTTTACATTTAAAAAAAAGTATGTTCAAAACTCCAATAGAAATATGAAATCCCATATAAACTCCCAATACAATAAAGAACCAAATTGTAGCCACCAAACCAGATTTACCCTACAGCCATAAAAAAGTGGTACGGTCAGAATCGTACCAGGGTTCTGAGTCACTTCGGTTAAGGAACCCCACTTGTGGGTGCTTTGGTTATCGCGGGCAGTTGCCATGGAGACCAGTCGGGGATGTGGAAAAATACCCTCAAGTCGGAGCTCGGCCTTCGGCCTTGGACAGTTACTCCAAATAAAGTCAAAACTCCCACAAAAACTCTTAATACAGTCCAAACATAAAATGAATTAATCCAAATGCAGTATGAAGAATAAGAGGGGCACCTAGGACAAATCCAAAATGGCGGAATTCAAGATGAACACCATTCAAAGCACTCCAACCCCACTGAAGCTCGGCCTTACGGCCTCACTTCAGCGTGATCGGAGCACTTTGTATGGCGGCCATCTTGAATTCCGCCATTTTGGATTTTTTTTGCTTATCATTCGTACTCTCCATATTCACTATGACATTTGTTCAAAGACCCCCCACCTATCTCTTACTGTTTTCGAAATATGTCTTCATTCATCACTTGGCAGACGTCATCGAAAAAAAATTTCAAATTTGGAATAAGAACGTCCAGAACAACCTAGATATCGATTTTCAGCCAAATCGGAAAAACTTTTTTTACTTGGCAGACGTCATCGAAAAAAAAATTTCAAATTTGGAATAAGAACGTCCAGAACAACCTAGATATCGATTTTCAGCCAAATCGGAAAAACTTTTTTTACTTGGCAGACGTCATCGAAAAAAAAAATTCAAATTTGGAATAAGAACGTCCAGAACAACCTAGATATCGATTTTCAGCCAAATCGGAAAAACTTTTTTAACTTAGCAGACGTCATCGAAAAATAAATTTCAAATTTGGAATAAGAACGTCCAGAACAACCTAGATATCGATTTTCAGCCAAATCGGAAAAACTTTTTTTATTTGGCAGACGTCATCGAAATTGGAATAGGAACGTACTCATACTCCTAATACAGTCGGTAATGTATGGTAAAATACTCCAAGTACAGTATAAAGAATGAGAGGAGCATGTCAATACGAAGCACGGCCTTCGGCCTCGCAAGACACAAACAGGGCTCGGCCTACGGCCTCGCCAAGCGCTCGCCCTTCGGGCTCGCGCACCATACGCTCGGCCTTGCCAAAAGTTCGGCCTTCGGCCTCACCAGAAGCTCGCCCTTCGGGCTCGCTATACACTGATGTAGGTCCGTAGGTCCAAATTCAGTCGAAATTCCCACAAAAACTCCAAATACAGTCGAAAATGTAAGGTAAAATACTCCAAATGCAGTATGAAGAATGAGAGGAGCATCAAAGCATGATAAAAAAATAAATTTCACTGCTTTAGGACAAAAACTCCAAATTCAGTCGAAAATCCCACTTAAACTCCAAATACAGTCGAAAATGTAAGGTAAAATACTCCAAATGCAGTATGAAGAATGAGAGGAGCATCGAAGTGTCATAAAAAAATGACAGAAATCAAGAATTACACTGTTATAGGACCAAAACTCCAAAGGCAGTCGAAAATCCCTCTAAAACTCCAAATACAGTCGAAAATGTAAGGTGAAATACTCCAGATACAGTATGAAGAATGAGAGGAGCATGTAAATTCAGAGCTCGGCCTTCGGCCTCGCAAGACACTAATACGGCTCGGCCTGCGGCCTCGCCATGCGCTCGCCCTACGGGCTCGCGCACCATACGCTCGGCCTTCGGCCTCGCGGGCCGGAGTTCCGCCTTCGGCCTCACCAGAAGTTCGGCCTTCGGCCTCACCAGAAGCTCGCCCTTCGGGCTCGCTATACACTGATGTAGGACCTTAACTCCAAATTCAGTCGAAAATCCCACAAAAACCCCACATACAGTCGAAAATGTACGGTATAATATTCCAAATGCAGTATGAAGAATGAGAGGAGCATCTGAGCCTAAAAAAAAATGACAGATTTCAAAAAATTCCCTGTTATAGGACAAAAACTCCAAAAACAGTCGAAAATCCCACAATAACTCCAAATACAGTCGAAAATGTAAGAAAAATACTCCAAATGAAGAATGAAGAATGAGAGGAGCATTTTTGACAGGTGTCATTCGACTGCTCTTCCGATTCCCTATGACATTTGGTCGAGCACCCCCTACCTATCTCTTACCGTTTTCGAGATATGTCATCCGTCTTTACTTGGCAGGCGTCATTTTAATGATTTTCGATTTTTCCCATACTCACCTAAACCCCCCCTACATTTCCGCCATACTTCATTTTAACCCTACTCTGCTCCTTCTGGGAGAACAATTATGTCAGTCAGTGAGTCAGTCAGTCAGTGAGTCAGTCAGTCAGTGTGTGGTAATCGAGCTTTATATATATAAATAACTAGTATTTCGGGCAGTGTGCGGGCCGCAAGCGGCCCGCATCTATCTTGAGTCAGTACGAACTGTCATAAAAGCACCTTATACATTTAAAAAAATTATGCAAATCTCTAATATAAGTATGAAATCCCATATAAACTCTTAATACAATATAGAACCAAACTGTAACCACAAAACCAGTTTTACCCTACTGCCATAAAAAAGTGGTACGGTCAGAATCGTACCAAGGTTCTGAGTCACTCCGGTAAAGGAACCCCCCTCGTAGGTGCTTTGGTTATCGCGGGCAGTTACCATGGAGACCAGTCGGAGATGTGGAAAATACTCTCAAGTCGGAGCTCGGCCTTCGGCCTTGGACAGTTACTCCAAATAAAGTCAAAACTCCCACAAAAACTCTTAATACAGTCCAAACATAAAATGAATTACTCCAAATGCAGTATGAAGAATAAGAGGGGCACCTAGGACGAATCCAAAATGGCGGAATTCAAGATGGCCACCATGCAAAGCACTCCGAACCCACTGAAGCTCGGCCTTACGGCCTCACTTCAGCGTGATCGGAGCACTTTGTATGGCGGCCATCTTGAATTCCGCCATTTTGGATTTTTTTTGCGTATCATTCGTACTCTCCATATTCACTATGACATTTGTTCAGAGACCCCCCCACCTATCTCTTACTGTTTTCGAAATATGTCTTCATTCATCACTTGGCAGACGTCATCGAAAAAAAATTTCAAATTTGGAATAAGAACGTCCAGAACAACCTAGATATCGATTTTCAGCCAAATCGGAAAAACTTTTTTTACTTGGCAGACGTCATCGAAAAAAAAATTTCAAATTTGGAATAAGAACGTCCAGAACAACCTAGATATCGATTTTCAGCCAAATCGGAAAAACTTTTTTTACTTGGCAGACGTCATCGAAAAAAAAATTTCAAATTTGGAATAAGAACGTCCAGAACAACCTAGATATCGATTTTCAGCCAAATCGGAAAAACTTTTTTTACTTGGCAGACGTCATCGAAAAAAAAATTTCGAATTTGGAATAAGAACGTCCAGAACAACCTAGATATCGATTTTCAGCCAAATCGGAAAAAATTTTTTTACTTGGCAGACGTCATCAAAAAAAAAATTTCAAATTTGGAATAAGAACGTCCAGAACAACCTAGATATCGATTTTCAGCCAAATCGGAAAAACTTTTTTTACTTGGCAGACGTCATCGAAAAAAAAATTTCAAATTTGGAATAAGAACGTCCAGAATAACCTAGATATCGATTTTCAGCCAAATCGGAAAAACTTTTTTTATTTGGCAGACGTCATCGAAATTGGAATAGGAACGTACTCATACTCCTAATACAGTCGGTAATGTATGGTAAAATACTCCAAGTACAGTATGAAGAATGAGAGGAGCATGTCAATACGAAGCTCGGCCTTCGGCCTCGCAAGACACGAACAGGGCTCGGCCTACGGCCTCGCCAAGCGCTCGCCCTTCGGGCTCGCGCACCATACCCTCGGCCTTCGGCCTCACGGGCCGAAAGTTCGGCCTTCGGCCTCACCAGAAGCTCGCCCTTCGGGCTCGCTATACACTGATGTAGGTCCGTAGGTCCAAATTCAGTCGAAATTCCCACAAAAACTCCAAATACAGTCGCAAATGTAAGGTAAAATACTCCAAATGCAGTATGAAGAATGAGAGGAGCATCAAAGCATGATAAAAAAATAAATTTCACTGTTTTAGGACAAAAACTCCAAATTCAGTCGAAAATCCCACTAAAACTCCAAATACAGTCGAAAATGTAAGGTAAAAAACTCCAAATGCAGTATGAAGAATGAGAGGAGCATCAAAGCATGATAAAAAAATAAATTTCACTGTTTTAGGACAAAAACTCCAAATTCAGTCGAACATCCCACTAAAACTCCAAATACAGTCGAAAATGTAAGGTGAAATACTCCAGATACAGTATGAAGAATGAGAGGAGCATGTAAATTCAGAGCTCGGCCTTCGGCCTCGCAAGACACTAACACGGCTCGGCCTACGGCCTCGCCATGCGCTCGCCCTACGGGCTCGCGCACCATACGCTCGGCCTTCGGCCTCGCGGGCCGAAGTTCGGCCTACGGCCTCACCAGAAGTTCGGCCTTCGGCCTCACCAGAAGCTCGCCCTTCGGGCTCGCTATAACCCGATATAGGACCGTTACTCCAAATTCAGTCGAAAATCCCACAAAAACTCCAAATACAGTCGAAAATGTATGGTAAAATACTCCAAATACAGTATGAAGAATGAGAAGAGCATCTGAGCCTAAAAAAAAATTACAGATTTCAAAAAATTCCCACTAAAACTCCAAATTCAGTCGAACATCCCACAAAAACTCCAAATACAGTCGAAAATGTAAGAAAAATACTCCAAATGAAGAATGAAGAATGAGAGGAGCATTTTTGACAGGTGTCATTCGACTGCTCTCCCGATCCCCTATGACATTTGGTCGAGCACCCCCTATCTATCTCTTACCGTTTTCGAGATATGTCATCCGTCTTTACTTGGCAGGCGTCATTTTTATGATTTTCGATTTTTCCCATACTCACCTAAACCCCCCCTACACTTTTCCCATACATCACTTTCTTCCTACACGACTCCTTCTGGGAGAACAATTATGTCAGTCAGTGAGTCAGTCAGTCAGTGAGTCAGTCAGTCAGTGTGTGGTAATCGAGCTTTATATAATATAACTAGTTTTTCGGGCAGTGTGCGGGCCGCAAGCGGCCCGCATTTATCGTTATGCAGTACGAACTGTCATAAAAGCACCTTATACATTAAAAAAAAAGTATGTTCAAAACTCCAATAGAAGTATGAAATCCAATATAAACTCTTAATACAATAGAGATTCATACTGTAGCTACCAAACCAGATTTACCCTACTGCCATAAAAAAGTGGTACGGTCAGAATTGTACCAAGGTTCTGAGTCACTTCGGTAAAGGAACCCAACTCGTAGGTGCTTTGGTTATCGCAGGCAGTTACCATGGAGACCAGTCGGAGATGTTGAAAATACTCTCAAGTCAGAGCTCTGCCTTCGGCCTTGGACAGTTACTCCAAATGTAGTCAAAACTCCCACAAAAACTCCTAAAACAGTCGGTAATGTATGATGAAATACTCCAAATACAGTATGAAGAATGAGAGGAGCATGTAAATTCAGAGCTCGGCCTACGGCCTCGCAAGACACTAATACGGCTCAGGCTGCGGCCTCGCCAAGCGCTCGCCCTTCGGGCTCGCGCACCTTCCACTCGGCCTTCGGCCTCGTGGGCCGAAAGTTCGGCCTTCGGCCTCACCAGAAGCTCGCCCTTCGGGCTCGCGATACACTGATGGGGGACAGTAACTCCAAATTCAGTCGAAAATCCCACAAAAACTCCAAATACAGTCGAAAATGTAAGGTAAAGTACTCCAAATGCAGTATGAAGAATGAGAGGAGCATGTCAATTCGGAGCTCGGCCTTCGGCCTCGCAAGACACTAATATGGCTCGGCCTTTGGCCTCGCAAGACACTAATACAGCTCGCCCTTCGGGCTCGCGCACCATCCGCTCGGCCTTCGGCCTCGCGGGCCGAAAGTTCGGCCTTCGGCCTCACCAGAAGCTCGCCCTTCGGGCTCGCTATACCTTCATGTATGACAGTAACTCCAAATTCAGTCGAAAATCCCACAAAAACTCCAAAAACAGTCGGTTTTGTATGGTAAAATACTCCAAATGCAGTATGAAGAATGAGAGGAGCATGTCAATTCGGAGCTCGGCCTTCGGCCTCGCAAGACACTAATTTGGCTCGGCCTGCGGCCTCGTCCAGCGCTCGCCCTACGGGCTCGCGCACCATACGCTCGGCCTTCGGCCTCGCGGGCCGAAAGTTCGGCCTGCGGCCTCACCAGAAGCTCGCCCTTCGGGCTCGCTATGCCTTCACGTATGACAGTTACTCCAAATTCAGTCCAAAATCCCACAAAAACTCCAAATACAGTCAAAAATGTAAGAAAAATACTCCAAATGAAGAATGAAGAATGAGAGGAGCATTTTTGACAGGTGTCATTCGACTGCTCTCCCTATTCCCTATGACATTTGTTCAAACACCCCCTACCTATCTCTTACCGTTTTCGAGATACGTCATCCATCATTACTTGGCAGGCGTCATTTTTATGATTTTCGATTTTTCTCATACTCACCAAAACCCCCCGAACATTTCCGCCATACATCATTTTCACTCTACTCTGCTCCTTCTAGGAGAACATTTATGTCAGTGAGTCAGTCAGTGGTAATCGAGCTTTATATATTATAACTAGATGGTAAGTGGTGTGCGGGCCGCGAGCGGCCCGCATCTATCTTGAGTCAGTACGAACTGTCATAAAAGCAACTTTTACATTTAAAAAAAAGTATGTTCAAAACTCCAATAGAAATATGAAATCCCATATAAACTCCCAATACAATAAAGAACCAAATTGTAGCCACCAAACCAGATTTACCCTACAGCCATAAAAAAGTGGTACGGTCAGAATCGTACCAGGGTTCTGAGTCACTTCGGTTAAGGAACCCCACTTGTGGGTGCTTTGGTTATCGCGGGCAGTTGCCATGGAGACCAGTCGGGGATGTGGAAAAATACCCTCAAGTCGGAGCTCGGCCTTCGGCCTTGGACAGTTACTCCAAATAAAGTCAAAACTCCCACAAAAACTCTTAATACAGTCCAAACATAAAATGAATTACTCCAAATGCAGTATGAAGAATAAGAGGGGCACCTAGGACAAATCCAAAATGGCGGAATTCAAGATGAACACCATTCAAAGCACTCCAACCCCACTGAAGCTCGGCCTTACGGCCTCACTTCAGCGTGATCGGAGCACTTTGTATGGCGGCCATCTTGAATTCCGCCATTTTGTATTTTTTTTGCTTATCATTCGTACTCTCCATATTCACTATGACATTTGTTCAAAGACCCCCCACCTATCTCTTACTGTTTTCGAAATATGTCTTCATTCATCACTTGGCAGACGTCATCGAAAAAAAATTTCAAATTTGGAATAAGAACGTCCAGAACAACCTAGATATCGATTTTCAGCCAAATCGGAAAAACTTTTTTTACTTGGCAGACGTCATCGAAAAAAAAATTTCAAATTTGGAATAAGAACGTCCAGAACAACCTAGATATCGATTTTCAGCCAAATCGGAAAAACTTTTTTTATTTGGCAGACGTCATCGAAAAAAAAATTTCAAATTTGGAATAAGAACGTCCAGAACAACCTAGATATCGATTTTCAGCCAAATCGGAAAAACTTTTTTAACTTAGCAGACGTCATCGAAAAATAAATTTCAAATTTGGAATAAGAACGTCCAGAACAACCTAGATATCGATTTTCAGCCAAATCGGAAAAACTTTTTTTATTTGGCAGACGTCATCGAAATTGGAATAGGAACGTACTCATACTACAGTCGGTAATGTATGGTAAAATACTCCAAGTACAGTATAAAGAATGAGAGGAGCATGTCAATACGAAGCTCGGCCTTCGGCCTCGCAAGACACAAACAGGGCTCGGCCTACGGCCTCGCCAAGCGCTCGCCCTTCGGGCTCGCGCACCATACGCTCGACCTTGCCAAAAGTTCGGCCTTCGGCCTCACCAGAAGCTCGCCCTTCGGGCTCGCTATGCACTGATGTAGGTCCGTAGGTCCAAATTCAGTCGAAATTCCCACAAAAACTCCAAATACAGTCGAAAATGTAAGGTAAAATACTCCAAATGCAGTATGAAGAATGAGAGGAGCATCAAAGCATGATAAAAAAATAAATTTCACTGCTTTAGGACAAAAACTCCAAATTCAGTCGAAAATCCCACTTAAACTCCAAATACAGTCGAAAATGTAAGGTAAAATACTCCAAATGCAGTATGAAGAATGAGAGGAGCATCGAAGTGTCATAAAAAAATGACAGAAATCAAGAATTACACTGTTATAGGACCAAAACTCCAAAGGCAGTCGAAAATCCCTCTAAAACTCCAAATACAGTCGAAAATGTAAGGTGAAATACTCCAGATACAGTATGAAGAATGAGAGGAGCATGTAAATTCAGAGCTCGGCCTTCGGCCTCGCAAGACACTAATACGGCTCGGCCTGCGGCCTCGCCATGCGCTCGCCCTACGGGCTCGCGCACCATACGCTCGGCCTTCGGCCTCGCGGGCCGGAGTTCGGCCTTCGGCCTCACCAGAAGTTCGGCCTTCGGCCTCACCAGAAGCTCGCCCTTCGGGCTCGCTATACACTGATGTAGGACCTTAACTCCAAATTCAGTCGAAAATCCCACAAAAACCCCACATACAGTCGAAAATGTACGGTATAATATTCCAAATGCAGTATGAAGAATGAGAGGAGCATCTGAGCCTAAAAAAAAATGACAGATTTCAAAAAATTCCCTGTTATAGGACAAAAACTCCAAAAACAGTCGAAAATCCCACAATAACTCCAAATACAGTCGAAAATGTAAGAAAAATACTCCAAATGAAGAATGAAGAATGAGAGGAGCATTTTTGACAGGTGTCATTCGACTGCTCTCCCGATCCCCTATGACATTTGGTCGAGCACCCCCTATCTATCTCTTACCGTTTTCGAGATATGTCATCCGTCTTTACTTGGCAGGCGTCATTTTTATGATTTTCGATTTTTCCCATACTCACCTAAACCCCCCCTACATTTCCGCCATACTTCATTTTCACCCTACTCTACTCCTTCTGGGAGAACAATTATGTCAGTGAGTCAGTCAGTCAGTCAGTCAGTCAGTGTGTGGTAATCGAGCTTTATATAATATAATAACTAGTTTTTCGGGCAGTGTGCGGGCCGCAAGCGGCCCGCATCTATCTTGAGTCAGTACGAACTGTCATAAAAGCACCTTATACAATTCAAAAAATATTTAAAATTCCAAAAGATTTAACGTCCCATACAAACTCTTAATACAGTAGAGAACCAATCTGTAGCCACCAAACCAGATTCACCCTACTGCCATAAAAAAGAGGTACGGTCAGAATCGTACCAAGGTTCTGAGTCACTTCGGTGAAGGAACCCCACCTGTAGGTGCTTTGGTTACCGCGGGCAGTTACCATAGAGACCAGTCGGAGATGTGGAAGATACTCTCAAAACGGAGCTCGGCCTTCGGCCTCGGACAGTTGCTCCAAATGTAGTCAAAACTCCCACAAAAACTCCTAAAACAGTCGGTAATATATGGTGAAATACTCCAAATACAGTATGAAGAATGAGAGGAGCATGTAAATTCGGAGCTCGGCCTTCGGCCTCGCAAGACACTCACACGGCTCAGCTTGCGGCCACGCCAAAAGCTCGCCCTGCGGGCTCGCCAACCATACGCTCGGCCTTCGGCCTCGCGGGCCGAAAGTTCGGCCTTCGGCCTCACCAGAAGCTCGCCCTTCGGGCTCGCTATTCCTTGATGTAGGACAGTTACTCCAAATTCAGTCGAAAATCCCACAAAAACTCTTAATACAGTCGAAAATTAAGGAAAAGTACTCCAAATGCAGTATGAAGCATGAGAGGAGCATGTCAATTCGGAGCTCGGCCTTCGGCCTCGCAAGACACTTATATGGCTCGGCCTTCGGCCTCGCTAGACACTAATACAGCTCGGCCTGCGGCCTCGCCAAGCGCTCGCCCTTCGGGCTCGCGCACCATACGCTCGGCCTTCGGCCTCGCGGGCCGAAAGTTCGGCCTACGGCCTCACCAGAAGCTCGCCCTTCGGGCTCGCTATACCTTCTTGTATGACAGTTACTCCAAAATTAGTCGAAAATCCCATAAAAACTCCAAATACAGTCGAAAATGTTAGAAAAATACTCCAAATGCAGTATGAAGAATGAGAGGAGCACTTTTGACTCATGTCATTTGACTGCTCTCCCAATTCCCTATGACATTTGTTCAAACACCCCCTATCTATCTCTTACCGTTTTCGAGATACGTCATCCATCATTACTTGGCAGGCGTCATTTTTATGATTTTCGATTTTTCTCATACTCACCTAAACTCCCACTACATTTTTGCCATACATCATTTTAACTCTACTCTGCTCCTTCTAGGAGAACATTTATGTCAATGAGTCAGTCAGTCAGTCAGTCAGTCAGTGAGTGGTAATCGAGCTTTATATATTATTAACTAGTATTTCGGGCAGTGTGCGGGCCGCAAGCGGCCCGCATCTATCTTGAGTCAGTACGAACTGTCATAAAAGCACCTTATACATTTAAAAAAATTATGCAAATCTCTAATATAAGTATGAAATCCCATATAAACTCTTAATACAATATAGAACCAAACTGTAACCACAAAACCAGTTTTACCCTACTGCCATAAAAAAGTGGTACGGTCAGAATCGTACCAAGGTTCTGAGTCACTCCGGTAAAGGAACCCCCCTCGTAGGTGCTTTGGTTATCGCGGGCAGTTACCATGGAGACCAGTCGGAGATGTGGAAAATACTCTCAAGTCGGAGCTCGGCCTTCGGCCTTGGACAGTTACTCCAAATAAAGTCAAAACTCCCACAAAAACTCTTAATACAGTCCAAACATAAAATGAATTACTCCAAATGCAGTATGAAGAATAAGAGGGGCACCTAGGACGAATCCAAAATGGCGGAATTCAAGATGGCCACCATGCAAAGCACTCCGAACCCACTGAAGCTCGGCCTTACGGCCTCACTTCAGCGTGATCGGAGCACTTTGTATGGCGGCCATCTTGAATTCCGCCATTTTGGATTTTTTTTGCGTATCATTCGTACTCTCCATATTCACTATGACATTTGTTCAGAGACCCCCCCACCTATCTCTTACTGTTTTCGAAATATGTCTTCATTCATCACTTGGCAGACGTCATCGAAAAAAAATTTCAAATTTGGAATAAGAACGTCCAGAACAACCTAGATATCGATTTTCAGCCAAATCGGAAAAACTTTTTTTACTTGGCAGACGTCATCGAAAAAAAAATTTCAAATTTGGAATAAGAACGTCCAGAACAACCTAGATATCGATTTTCAGCCAAATCGGAAAAACTTTTTTTACTTGGCAGACGTCATCGAAAAAAAAATTTCAAATTTGGAATAAGAACGTCCAGAACAACCTAGATATCGATTTTCAGCCAAATCGGAAAAACTTTTTTTACTTGGCAGACGTCATCGAAAAAAAAATTTCGAATTTGGAATAAGAACGTCCAGAACAACCTAGATATCGATTTTCAGCCAAATCGGAAAAAATTTTTTTACTTGGCAGACGTCATCAAAAAAAAAATTTCAAATTTGGAATAAGAACGTCCAGAACAACCTAGATATCGATTTTCAGCCAAATCGGAAAAACTTTTTTTACTTGGCAGACGTCATCGAAAAAAAAATTTCAAATTTGGAATAAGAACGTCCAGAATAACCTAGATATCGATTTTCAGCCAAATCGGAAAAACTTTTTTTATTTGGCAGACGTCATCGAAATTGGAATAGGAACGTACTCATACTCCTAATACAGTCGGTAATGTATGGTAAAATACTCCAAGTACAGTATGAAGAATGAGAGGAGCATGTCAATACGAAGCTCGGCCTTCGGCCTCGCAAGACACGAACAGGGCTCGGCCTACGGCCTCGCCAAGCGCTCGCCCTTCGGGCTCGCGCACCATACCCTCGGCCTTCGGCCTCACGGGCCGAAAGTTCGGCCTTCGGCCTCACCAGAAGCTCGCCCTTCGGGCTCGCTATACACTGATGTAGGTCCGTAGGTCCAAATTCAGTCGAAATTCCCACAAAAACTCCAAATACAGTCGCAAATGTAAGGTAAAATACTCCAAATGCAGTATGAAGAATGAGAGGAGCATCAAAGCATGATAAAAAAATAAATTTCACTGTTTTAGGACAAAAACTCCAAATTCAGTCGAAAATCCCACTAAAACTCCAAATACAGTCGAAAATGTAAGGTAAAAAACTCCAAATGCAGTATGAAGAATGAGAGGAGCATCAAAGCATGATAAAAAAATAAATTTCACTGTTTTAGGACAAAAACTCCAAATTCAGTCGAACATCCCACTAAAACTCCAAATACAGTCGAAAATGTAAGGTGAAATACTCCAGATACAGTATGAAGAATGAGAGGAGCATGTAAATTCAGAGCTCGGCCTTCGGCCTCGCAAGACACTAACACGGCTCGGCCTACGGCCTCGCCATGCGCTCGCCCTACGGGCTCGCGCACCATACGCTCGGCCTTCGGCCTCGCGGGCCGAAGTTCGGCCTACGGCCTCACCAGAAGTTCGGCCTTCGGCCTCACCAGAAGCTCGCCCTTCGGGCTCGCTATAACCCGATATAGGACCGTTACTCCAAATTCAGTCGAAAATCCCACAAAAACTCCAAATACAGTCGAAAATGTATGGTAAAATACTCCAAATACAGTATGAAGAATGAGAAGAGCATCTGAGCCTAAAAAAAAATTACAGATTTCAAAAAATTCCCACTAAAACTCCAAATTCAGTCGAACATCCCACAAAAACTCCAAATACAGTCGAAAATGTAAGAAAAATACTCCAAATGAAGAATGAAGAATGAGAGGAGCATTTTTGACAGGTGTCATTCGACTGCTCTCCCGATCCCCTATGACATTTGGTCGAGCACCCCCTATCTATCTCTTACCGTTTTCGAGATATGTCATCCGTCTTTACTTGGCAGGCGTCATTTTTATGATTTTCGATTTTTCCCATACTCACCTAAACCCCCCCTACACTTTTCCCATACATCACTTTCTTCCTACACGACTCCTTCTGGGAGAACAATTATGTCAGTCAGTGAGTCAGTCAGTCAGTGAGTCAGTCAGTCAGTGTGTGGTAATCGAGCTTTATATAATATAACTAGTTTTTCGGGCAGTGTGCGGGCCGCAAGCGGCCCGCATTTATCGTTATGCAGTACGAACTGTCATAAAAGCACCTTATACATTAAAAAAAAAGTATGTTCAAAACTCCAATAGAAGTATGAAATCCAATATAAACTCTTAATACAATAGAGATTCATACTGTAGCTACCAAACCAGATTTACCCTACTGCCATAAAAAAGTGGTACGGTCAGAATTGTACCAAGGTTCTGAGTCACTTCGGTAAAGGAACCCAACTCGTAGGTGCTTTGGTTATCGCAGGCAGTTACCATGGAGACCAGTCGGAGATGTTGAAAATACTCTCAAGTCAGAGCTCTGCCTTCGGCCTTGGACAGTTACTCCAAATGTAGTCAAAACTCCCACAAAAACTCCTAAAACAGTCGGTAATGTATGATGAAATACTCCAAATACAGTATGAAGAATGAGAGGAGCATGTAAATTCAGAGCTCGGCCTACGGCCTCGCAAGACACTAATACGGCTCAGGCTGCGGCCTCGCCAAGCGCTCGCCCTTCGGGCTCGCGCACCTTCCACTCGGCCTTCGGCCTCGTGGGCCGAAAGTTCGGCCTTCGGCCTCACCAGAAGCTCGCCCTTCGGGCTCGCGATACACTGATGGGGGACAGTAACTCCAAATTCAGTCGAAAATCCCACAAAAACTCCAAATACAGTCGAAAATGTAAGGTAAAGTACTCCAAATGCAGTATGAAGAATGAGAGGAGCATGTCAATTCGGAGCTCGGCCTTCGGCCTCGCAAGACACTAATATGGCTCGGCCTTTGGCCTCGCAAGACACTAATACAGCTCGCCCTTCGGGCTCGCGCACCATCCGCTCGGCCTTCGGCCTCGCGGGCCGAAAGTTCGGCCTTCGGCCTCACCAGAAGCTCGCCCTTCGGGCTCGCTATACCTTCATGTATGACAGTAACTCCAAATTCAGTCGAAAATCCCACAAAAACTCCAAAAACAGTCGGTTTTGTATGGTAAAATACTCCAAATGCAGTATGAAGAATGAGAGGAGCATGTCAATTCGGAGCTCGGCCTTCGGCCTCGCAAGACACTAATTTGGCTCGGCCTGCGGCCTCGTCCAGCGCTCGCCCTACGGGCTCGCGCACCATACGCTCGGCCTTCGGCCTCGCGGGCCGAAAGTTCGGCCTGCGGCCTCACCAGAAGCTCGCCCTTCGGGCTCGCTATGCCTTCACGTATGACAGTTACTCCAAATTCAGTCCAAAATCCCACAAAAACTCCAAATACAGTCAAAAATGTAAGAAAAATACTCCAAATGAAGAATGAAGAATGAGAGGAGCATTTTTGACAGGTGTCATTCGACTGCTCTCCCTATTCCCTATGACATTTGTTCAAACACCCCCTACCTATCTCTTACCGTTTTCGAGATACGTCATCCATCATTACTTGGCAGGCGTCATTTTTATGATTTTCGATTTTTCTCATACTCACCAAAACCCCCCGAACATTTCCGCCATACATCATTTTCACTCTACTCTGCTCCTTCTAGGAGAACATTTATGTCAGTGAGTCAGTCAGTGGTAATCGAGCTTTATATATTATAAATAACTAGGTGGTAAACGGTGTGCGGGCCGCGAGCGGCCCGCATTTATCTTTGTGCAGTAATAAACAAAATGGAAACATCAAATACATTTAACAAAAATGTTTAAAACTCCAAAAGATGTATGACGTTCCATACAAACTTTTAGTACAGTTGAAAACCATAATGAAGCCGTTAGTTTACATTTACCCTACTACCATAAAAAAGAGGTACGGGCAGATTTGTATCAATATTCTTAGTCACTTTGCTTGAGGAATCCCACTCGTTGGTGCTTCGGTTATCGCGGTTATATTTATTCCTAAATATATACATTTTATCGCCATCTGGGGTTTATGACGTGTACTATAAGATTTGTATCAATAATATACCATTAGTTGATAGATGTTTCAGCAGATGGCGCTGATACAAAATCGAATAGAATATCAAATTGGTATTAACATTTTACTCTGTAGTATGTACAAGATATGTATTTACATTTTGCAATCTCAAATTTCTTTCAACTCTAAATTATCTTTATTACATATCCACCAAAAGGTAATGTTCATCCTCGTCACAAAAATTATAGTTCATGCCCGCGTTAAGCTCTTCAAAAATATGTAAGGTGGATAGTTATGATGAATACCTATATATTATTATTCAAACAAACAAATAATTATTAATATGATTTCATGAAAATTATACTAACAACTGGGGAGTAAATAGGCATGTATAGATATTTCATTGTTGGAATATAATTCAAATACGCTTTGTCTTAACTTGTACAGTAAGTGGTGAAAAATAAATTGGCTTCGTAATTTTAGCTTCGTCAACGCATTAGTGTTTCATAAAGAAATTAAATAATATTTTAAGACCTTTACAGACCAAAATAAGAATCCCTTAATTTTTGATCTTTTCAAACTTGACAAGAACAATATTAGCTATAATATTGCAAAGTATTAAAAAAATCTATACTCTAACATACCCCCATATCAAAATAATTGCCTAAAATAATTACCTATTCACTATGAAATCCAAATTTTAAGCATTAGGTCCAATCAAAAATATCAGTGTCTAAACACATACATCATTCTTTATGTATGTATTAATTATATTACCGAAAATCAAAGGCCAGTTAAAACGCAAACGATAGGTAGCAATTCTTACATACAATCGACACAGGCAACCAGCTATTCTGACGCTAACGATTGAAGACTGATTAGTCGCGCCCTTTATATAAGTATTGTTCATTGACAATAATTATTATATAGCCTTATGAGGAAACTGTCTGTAGGGCCTAGTTTCTTAACTTATACTATCGCTGCCCTACGAGACTGGTTTTGTGCTGACTATAATAATTATGAAAGAAGAAAGTAGCAAAATGAAACAAATGTGACGTTTCATTGTGTTTATTCAATTTTCATATAAGTACATACCTACATTTATTTCCGTTTTTGATGCCTAATATGAAGTTAGTTTATAGTCGTTTGTACGTTCTAACCTATAGTCTTATTAAGCAATTTGTCTAGTACTATCGGTACAGGTTGACATTCTAGTAAGGATAGATACAGTATGTAAGTGTGCAGCGATAAACATTGTTACACACAGAGACTTACAATTAACGCCTCATCTGTTTTTTATATTATTTTTTTCTTTCGGGAAGAAGGCTAAAGTTAATGACACCTAAAAGACGCTTATGATTGTTACATATATAGTGTTTGCTTTCATTAATCGAACCATTGATCTAATATTATATTTTTGGAGCGCGACAAAAATAAATTCATCGCGACTGAAGTTGTAGACACAGCGACGTCCTTGATGCGGCGTACAGGGCGAGGTGATGCGGCCAGTTGTAGCAGGATTGAAGTCTCTAAGCGTTTCACCAAGCATCTTCTATTTCCATGTTAATCTGTCAACAATGAATGATGTTTTTATTATTATTTTATTCGAATTGAACAGAAAAAATAATTTATAAAGTCTAAGGTCTATAAGGTACTATAAGGTTGTTTGCTAATTTCATGGCTAAATTCTGATATAAAAGTAATTGTGTTAACACTCAAAGCAGTATATAAGGTTAGTATTAATTCATCAACAATACTGCGGGGGGTGGTGTAGAATCGATAACTGAATGTGATCCACACATTTTTAATTTTCACATAAACAAAATCAATACTAACTATTGCCTAAGCTGTGGCGCTTTAATGATAGCGACGAACACACTCGCGGCCGCCGTGGACTCCACTCACACATATACACACGTTCTAGGTATTCTAACGCATTGCGAGGGCAATGCACTCGGAAGTTATACCTAATTTCCTACCGAGTTCATTGCCCTCGCAATGCGTTAGAATACCTAGAACGTGTGTGTATGTGTGAGTCTTATCCACGGTGGCCGCGAGTATTGTCGTCGCTATCATTCTCAAAGTCAACGCGCCACAGCTTAGGCAATAGTTAGTATTGATTTTGTTTATGTGAAAATTAAAAATGTGTGGATCACATTCAGTTATCGATTCTACACCACCCCCCGCAGTATTGTTGATGAATTAATACTAACCTTATATAAGCATGATTTTGAAGAAGCTATAGCATTACCAAGTTTATTTAAGTTTTGTTATGTCTATGTCATTAGCAGAATTAAATTTACATTATATTGATTGAGTGCTAGGGTAGTAGAATGACAGGGTGACTTTTGATATGTATAAATAGTTCAAAATCAAATAATAATTCAGAGTCACATTTAATAGACTTTATGGTATTCAAAAAATATTTTAATAGATATATTTGTAGCGTATTTCGCTATTCCTCTTGGTTTTATATTTAGCCGTCAAGACCTAATAAAAGGTCATTTATTGTAAAGCGATAAGTTTTGTGTTTGAAACTTCTAACCTAATTTGCCAGAGATGTTTTTTTTTTTTTTTTTTTATTGCTGATAGGTAAGCCTTTAACCACAATCTCACCTGATGGTAAGTGACGATGTGGTCGAAGGTGTTAGCAGGCTTAACCTAGAATTACTGGCTCTCAAGGACAGCTGCCGGAACACACCGTTAGGTGCTTGGCGACAGATTTTCCACTTGAGGGTGGTCGCTAGCCAGGCGGGCATTCGCAAAAATGCCCTTCCACCATGCGATGAAGCTCAAGCCAGCGGCGGGATTCGAACCATGGACCTGCTGCGCGGCAGTCCATAGCCAAAGCCACTGAGCTATCACTGCTTCGAATGTTGAAGGGTCAAGTCGGAACTTGGCCTTCAAACTCAAAAATAAGTGTTCAGTTCTTTATCATTAATGCTATTAATGACTACACAATGTATAGCAATATTGAAATCTTAGAATGTAATGTACAATCTTTTTATATCTATCTACATTGGAATCAAAACTAAAAATAATTATTTTATTCTGTTAAGAGGTTTGTATTAGCAAAATAGTTTTGAATAAGCACTTACAAATAGACATAGTGTTCTGTAGAAATATATACCTTGAATCGGCATTGTGAAGATGAAAAGCAGTAGTAGCAGCGGCTTTTGAAGAAGAGAACAACCCCATCAATTCTTCTCTTGACTGACAATAGCTTCGCAGGACAGAATTTCCTGCAGGAAAAACCAATAAATTTTAATTTGTCACAAATATTGATACTGGAATCTCGTGATTTGGAAGTGTAACTCTTATTACAGGACCTACGAGGCGATTAAAAGTCAATAATATTATATTTTCCTAACAACGTAATAATCCAGATAAATTCATAACTGGGATTGGACCCGGAACTTTGTGATTTGGAAGTGTAGTTCTTGTTACAGGATCTAGCTATGAGGTGATTAAAATCAATAATATGACATTTTCCTACACAGGTTAATAGTCTATATTTTCGTATAATCTTCATTATTGAATACACATATTATAAGAAGATCAGAATATGAAATGAAGGTAGATAGATACTTACATACCATATAATAATTTTGTATTCTAATATTTGTAATTGAAATGTTTGCTTAGCAATCAATAATGCTTGTAAACATATTTAAAAATGAAGCTAAAATGTTAAATTTTTTTGTTGAGCAGTGAATGAAGTTAATGATAGTTAATCTGTAACAAGATTAGAAATCAATACAGTAGAAGAAAATTATTCCAGGTCGTCTTGCGTCCGGCATTATTCTTTTGTTGAATAATTATTATTTTATTTAAAATAATGATTACTCATTTTATATCAAATGAAGCGGGCATATGCCCGCCTGGCTAGCTACAACTTTTTAGTTGAAAATCTGTCGCCAAGCACCTAACGGCGCGTTACAGCATCTGTCCTTGGTAGAGCCAGTAATTCTAGGTAAGCCTGAATAATATTTTCTATCATATCATCACTTACCATCAGGCGAAATAGTGGTCAAAAGTCAGTCAATCGGCTATAAATAAAAAAAAGGATTCTTACCTCCATTGATTATGAGTTATGAGTTCAACTTGAAGTCTCTTTAATCGCCGCAAATATTATACTCCTTTGTTGATTGAGTGCTTTCTCGATGGAAACTGGCTTCTTCGAACCGTGTGGAGAAAAGCTGATAGTTCTGTTTTCGTTGGTTATTCTTCCCCGAAGCTCGAGGCACGCCACCTTATGTACGAGGCTCACCTCTCAGCTGTTTCGTTTTGCTTCGTCTGATGTTGGGACCCTGCACATATAATCATTCATATAATGGTTGCGTTTTATAATTCTATCTTAGTATGAATCTGAGTACATTGAAACAAAATCTTGAGTGTTTTGTTCATAATAAAGAGTGTGATGCAAGGTAAAAATATCACTTATCTGACGAGTATTAGATTTACAGAGGGGGGACTCCTACGTCTGTCGTCGCGCCATAAGAATTAAGATTCAAGTGAGGTTTGAAGACCGAGACGCCTGGAGCTGAGGTCAACGCGCCTTAACCATAGTGTAATCTATTATAGCGGCGTCTGTAACGGGGTCCAGGTAGAAAAACTAAACTTAAGGATTTATTAGCAAAAAAATGTTATTACACTATTAATGAATATATTGAAGATAAAAACGTAACGAACTCCCGATCCTGATCTAGCTAACCACGATAATATTAATATTAATACATTTATGTAGCTAACATAATACGAAATTTATTCTTAAACTATTTGAATTATCCTATTGACATATTTAAGCTATGTATCAAATTACTGTAATAACTATGGATTAACAATTATTATTGTATAGCCTTAATATTATGTATTTGCTACACCCTAACAGGGTATGTACTTGTCTTATTATATAAGTACATATTGCAATAAATAAATAAATAAATAAATAAAAAGTACTGTAACCAAATCGTTTTAAAAATATACAAATAAGTTTTGTTAACTTTTATTTTTAAATGAGAAGTTGATCGAATTTTAAATCTGAAAGTAATAAATTCATTTGAAGCAAAAAATAAATATATAGGTATATAAATTCTCTTCCGTTTATTAAAGAGGGCACGAGATCTGCGAGGAATGGGAAGAACTTTCATGAAATCGACGTTTATCATTCACATTTTGAGGCATCACTTTAAGTTCGGCCTGACATAAGACTGACATTCAGAAAAATCCAGGACCACTTTTAGAAACAGCATTTGTGGAAAATTTATAACAATCACCATAAATTATTAAAGAATCAAATTTTTTTTTATTCAAAGTAAATTGAGATTTTTGATAGAGAAGTCATACAACACTATTCAATAATAATTGAATGATAAAATAGTCCTCACCTAAATCTAAATTAGTATAATTTTAATATTATGACATGATTTATTTATTGGGTCATGACGTAAATATATTTATCATATTTTCCTGCCTTGTATGTAGTGTGGTATATATGACATTGGCGTAAAATATATAATTTATTTTTTAATTATGATTGTATGTTATTTAGTTGATGGATAAATTTATTTACCTTTAATTTGCATACTCTGGCAGGGTTGAGTATTGCGAACAATTATATTATTATGACCACATTTGTATTACAAACAACATTCATTTATATTTTAAGGCATTAAAAATTCAAGGTATTTCTAGGGTATTGTAATTTATTTTTAATTTGTCTGGTGGGCATCTGGCGGAGATCTCATAGGTATAATACGGGTTATTTTTTCTTTATCAATAAATAAATTGTCAAATATAAGTAAATGACAGGGGCGACACATTTTCACTATCATAATAACATGAACTGTTTTGCAATAACTTAATCGATGATTTCATGTTCTGATCCTGTTTGTAATAAAAAGATATAATAATTTATGAATGATCAAACAATACAATGGTGTAACGTTATCTACATTAGATAATATTTTAGTACTCAAAAATAAACTCAATCAATTACAACTTCATAGCATTTCCATACAAAAATAGTTTCGTCATATATTTTTATATACCAACCGTTTAACTTGGTGAAATTTTCAATTTAAGTCCTTGAATTTATTATGTATGTCTATGTTTCTGGTGGTTTGCTAGTTTTTATCTGTAATATATAAATAAAAATTCCTATACAAAATGATTTAAAAAATACATAAGAACTGCAAAAGCATAAATTGTAATAAAAAGAAAAAAGGCTAAAGAGCTTGAACGTTAAACTTCACAAGACATATATGCATTCATAATTCGAATATGTGTATTTAAAATAAACCGACAGAAAGTTTCAATGTAAAGCCCCATAAAGACCTTTCCTTTATAAATCCAAGTAGAATGGTTATTTAGTTAGTGTAATATGCTGTAGACGTCGAAACGTTGGGTACAACAGCAAAATTCCTCTATAACTTTCTAATAAATCTTACCTCGGTATTTGTAGGATAATCTAAACTTTTATTTTATAAGGCGTATCCAAAATAGCATCATAAGTTTCTCTTAGCGAAGGAGGCAGTTCTAGAAGTGAAGAGAATTATTGACATTCATCTTAAGAGTTTCTTACAGTCAGGATTTTAAGTGCCAAGCATAATTTACCTTTACGTTCTTCCCTGTAATGCGTTGGACCCGGTACCTGCACAGAGAGTATTTGAAATTAAGAAGTATGTTTTTCAATCAGAGATGTCGATAAGTGTTATCTGTATAGTATTAGAACAAAAAGGCAGTGGTCGTCATTTTTTAAACTTTTACCTGTTGTGTCGATGTCTTCTGGTCTCGTGTTCATCTGTACCTTCGGGTAGTTCGGTGAGCTATTGATGTGATTTTTAATGTCGATTAAAAATTCAAAACATTATTTAAAGTTAAAAATAAAATCTTTGGGTCGGTTTCCACACCACTCTAAATTTTTGACATGTGTTGGATTGTGTAACAGTTAAATTATAACTTGATTCTATTTTAAGTACATATTCCTTCCTATGTAACTACAAAACCAATACATGTCAAATATTAAGGAGTACGATACCCTCGGCGCGTTTTGTTTTAAAGTGGTGTCACGAACACTGCAGTGCAGTGCCGTCCTAGTCCACTAAAATATGAATTTATTAATATGGAACAAACATGTTTATATCTACTAAACATGAGAATGTATTATATGCTATGGCGTTTATATCTAGATTTTGATATTATGTAAAAATTCTAAAAATGGTAGTTATATTAGTATATATCTTTAATACATATATGCCAGTAATGTTTGAATGAAACACTTGGTTGATATTATCTTTCGAAATATGTCAAAGGTTAGGTATGTGAAAATTAAACACAGAATCGGAATAATAGATGACTTATACATATTTTACATTCATTCAGTTATTGTAATGCAAATATTAACTGTCACAATTTTACTCTAATATGCTCGTATAATGTGGCACATCTGATGCTAGTACCTTAGTACATCTCTGTGTTAGCATCTTTGTACATTGATTTATTACTGACAACTAATGAGCAATACAATATATAATTGCTTAATGTATTATCTCTGAAGTGTTAACGTTTTTAAATTCAGACTCTGTGTTAATGTATATATCTACATTTTGATATTATGTGTGTTCTAAATATGGTAGTTATATTAGTATATATCTATAATACATATATGCCATTAATGTTTGAATGAAACATTTAGTTGATATTATTTTTCGAAATATGACAAAGTTTAGTGTTGTGAAAATTAAACACAGAATCGGAATAAAAGATGACTTATATATATTTAACATTCATTCAATTATTGTATTGCAAACATTAACTGTCACATTTTTACTCTGATATGCTCGTATAATGTGGCACATCTGATGCTAGTACTTTAGTACATCTCTGTGTTAGCATCTTTGTACATTGATTTATTACTGACAACTAATGAGCAATACAATATATAATTGCTTAATGTATTATCTCCGAAGTGTTAACGTTTTTAAATTCAGACTCTGTGTTAATGTATATATCTACATTTTGATATTATGTGTGTTCTAAATATGGTAGTTATATTAGTAATATATCTATAATACATATATGCCAGTAATGTTTGAATGAAACATTTTGTTGATATTATTTTTCGAAATATGACAAAGTTTAGTGTTGTGAAAATTAAACACAGAATTGGAATAAAAGATGACTTATATATATTTTACATTCATTCAATTATTGTATTGCAAACATTAACTGTCACATTTTTACTCTGATATGCTCGTATAATGTGGCACATCTGATGCTAGTACCTTAGTACATCTCTGTGTTAGCATCTTTGTACATTGATTTATTAGTGACAACTAATGAGCAATTCAATATATAATTGCTTAATGTATTATCTCTGAAGTGTTAATGTTTTTAAATTCAGACTGTGTTAATGTATACATCTACATTTTGATATTATGTGTGTTCTAAATATGGTAGTTATATTAGTATATATCTATAATACATATATGCCATTAATGTTTGAATGAAACATTTAGTTGATATTATTTTTCGAAATATGACAAAGTTTAGTGTTGTGAAAATTAAACACAAAATCGGAATAAAAGATGACTTATATATAATTAACATTCATTCAATTATTGTATTGCAAACATTAACTGTCACATTTTTACTCTGATATGCTCGTATAATGTGGCACATCTGATGCTAGTACCTTAGTACATCTCTGTGTTAGCATCTTTGTACATTGATTTATTAGTGACAACTAATGAGCAATTCAATATATAATTGCTTAATGTCTTATCTCTGAAGTGTTAACGTTTTTAAATTCAGACTCTGTGTTAATGTATACATCTACATTTTGATATTATGTGTGTTATAAATATGGTAGTTATATAAGTATTTATCTATTATTATATATATATGGCAGTAATGTTTTAATGAAACACTTGGTTGATATTATTTTTCGAATATGTTAAAGGTTAGGTATGTGAAAATTAAACACAGAATCGGAATAATACATGACTTATACATATTTTACATTCATTCAATTATTGTATTGTAAACATTAACTGTCACATTTTTACTCTGATATGCTCGTATAATGTGGCACATCTGATGCTAGTACCTTAGTACATCTCTGTGTTAGCATCTTTGTACATTGATTTATTACTGACAACTAATGAGCAATACAATATATAATTGCTTAATGTATTATCTCTGAAGTGTTAACGTTTTTAAATTCAGACTCTGTGTTAATGTATATATCTACATTTTGATATTATGTGTGTTATAAATATGGTAGTTATATTAGTATATATCTATTATTATATATATATGGCAGTAATGTTTTAATGAAACACTTGGTTGATATTATTTTTCGAAATATGTTAAAGGTTAGGTATGTGAAAATTAAACACAGAATCGGAATAATAGATGACTTTTACATTCATTCAATTATTGTATTGCAAACATTAACTGTCATTGCAAACATTAACTGTCACATTTTTACTCTGAAATGCTCGTATAATGTGGCACATCTGTTGCTAATACCTTAGTACATCTTTGGGTTAGTGTGCACGTGTAACTGTGAATTATTGATTTATTACCAACATCTAATGACCAATACAATATATAATTGCTTAATGTAATATATCCGAATTTTTAACGTTTTTAAATTTAGATTCTGTGTTTTCAATGTATATAAGTAATTTACGGAAATTATATTACCTTTGATTGTTCCATTGTAAGAATGAATTCAAATTTATACATATATGATTGTAAACTATATTATTTAATTACTTATAACAACTCAGGTATTATTTTATTGATGGTTAAAGGATTGCCATTTATAATGCGGTCTTTGTGCAACAATATTTTAATGTTTCGTTTTTCACGAACACGACCTAAAGCAACATACAATTGGCCGTGGCTGAACACATCTGACCTCAGATCTACTCCTACCCGGCTTATGGTCTGCCCTTGGCTTTTATGAATCGTCATAGCGTAGCATAATTGCAGTGGAAATTGACGACGAGTCATTTCGAATGGACTATTTTTATCGATGGGTGCTTTGAATAGGATACGTGGAATTAAATAATTTTCGTGTCCACCTGGTTTTCGTACTGTTATGAGGCGTGGTGAAGTACTTTCAACGATTACTTTCGTACCGTTAACTAAGCCGTCTGCAAAGCTTAAATTTCTGATAATCATACATACGCATCCCTCTTTTAATTTCAGATCGAATTCTGGGACACCGGGTGGTTGAATTTTATTTAAAACGTCGGCACCCAAAAATAACTGATCTGCATTTTCATTTACCACTTTGTCATTGGAGTAAAAGTGTAATATTTCTCCTGGAACTCGTTCTAAAATTGTGGCATTAATTTCACGAACAGCATCGTTGCGCGTACATAATATAGCCCTGTGTGTACAAACATCAGGTTCATCTAACACCAATCCGAATACGAAATGAATAAGCTCATCTAAATCTGACACTAATTCGATTGATTCTAGTGAGATTAAATGTTGAATACCTGTACCAGATTGCAATGGTACTGAGGATAGATTATTTGAACCTAAATTCAATAAAAATTCTGCGTATTCAGGATCGTCTCTGCAACGTTGTGAAGCTATCAGCGAAAATATTTTTAATTTTCGCCAAAGCGGTGAAGTTTTCACTGAACTATTCAAAATGTCTGAATTTGACTTAGCACTCGGAACGACGGGAGGGATTTGTCGAAAATCACCTGCGAATATGATGATTTTACCGCCAAATATCTTGTCTGATTTCATCAAGTCTCGCAACGATCTATCCAAGAGATGAATCAAATATTTGTGTGCCATCGGTGCTTCGTCGTATAATATGACATCAGCGTGGTATATTAATTCAGCTCGTTGTGTTCCGTTTGTTATATTCCAATAACAGTTATCATCGTCTAAATCTAGAGGATATTTGAACATCGAATGTGCTGTGATACCACCTTCGTGGTTTTGCGCTGCAATAGCTGAACTCGCTGTGCACAAGACAATGCCGCCTAAATCACCACGGACGTGAGCAGTAATTACATTCAAAAGTAACGTTTTACCAGTACCTGCTGGACCATCAATGAAAATTGCACACGGATTCATTTCACGGTACTGTTTGTCGACGCAAAGTTTGTCAGTATAATCGAATACGGCACGTTGTTCTGAAGACAACTTTGATACCCATTCATTGACGAATGATTTTTGTGTGTTTATGTTGTATTCAACGCGTTCTCTACCTAATTCCGTTGTATCATCATGAACGTCAGGAAGACCTTGTTGCACAAGGGTGGACCCGTGTTTACGTAAAAGTCTACCAATTTGAGTCAAACACAGATTATATGCCCTCGCTTCTTCGTTTGGCATTCTGTGTAAAATATCTTCACTTAGCTGTTTTTTAAATGTTTCCCACATAGACGCAACGGGGGCACCATTTACAGCGAGAAGTACGAAAAAGTTTCGGAGGCGGTGTCCTGTGAAAAATGTCGATGCTTCTGCAAGAGCCATTTCGTATTCACGAAGATCATCCGCAAGTCCCACAGCTTTGGCAGCTTCTTGGAAAGTTGTGCAATCCTCGCCACCTAGTCTTAAAAGATCTTTATAACTGCGACACGGAAAAGAATTGAGCAGTATTCTTAGGTAAAACTGCTCACCTCTGTTAGGAGCGACCCAAAACATTCGTGCAACGATTTCACGTCTTTGACGTGGTGTAATAAACTTTCCATTTTGAGTTTCATAAATTTGAGTGGTTTTCGTTGTTGGGCGTTTTGTGTGTACTATATAATTTTCGTAAAAATCTATGTACTTTACAGAGTCAAATTCTTGCCCTTGTGGTCGGTTGAAATATGTGATCAAATCTGAACCACCGCGATTGACCGCTTCATTGATATCACTGGGTCTGAAATAGACAGTCTGTTGGTTTTCCAGATGAACGGGTAATTGCTTTACATTTGGCTCACGGGCCGTGACGTCGAATTCTAGTATCCTCCAAACAGCGTCGCTCGACCCGATATAAGCTTTAGTTGCATACTCTTCTATTTCATTGTTGTTCTCGGTAACAATAGCAACTCGTGCTTCATCAGGACCTTTGGTCATGTATTTGAACAAATATTTAATTATTGACCGCTGAGACGCAATTTCTACATTTATGTGCGCATCATATTTCAACAAAAGGGCTGCATTATATGGAACAACCCACAAATCGTTAACTGTTATTTCTCTGCCGCGGTACTTTATGGTAGCAACGTTTTTGCTGTTGCGGCGCAGATGAATGAACCCTCGCTCGTCAGTAAAGGTTACATCGGTTTCACGTTTTGGAAATCGTTTGGTACATTTTTTATTTTCTTTGTCATAGCAAGGGAGGTTATCCCTGTCAGGCCCACACGGTCCGTGAATCATATGATCAAGAACGGCTTTACGCAATCTGCCATCAGCTTCTGATTCATCGGGTATATCCGCACGGCACACTTTGTCGATATCTACATTATCAACGGGACCTCCACCTTCAACTCTAAAGCAGATGTGAGCATGTGGCAATCCTCGTTTTTGAAATTCAATGACGTACATCAAATATTCGACTTTACCGAACCAAAGTCCGGAGCGTATGTCGCGAATTAATGCAGCCAAACGCAAATTAAACGCTCGAGCGCATATAAGAGGATTTGGGCGTTGGCCAGGAGGTGTTTGCCGTCTAATTTCGATCCAATTTGGATTGCAAGTAAGCGTTATGAAATACGATGGCGGGCCTCGTCGATTGAATAATGCAATACCATCTAAATATTTCACTTTCATGTACCGTGGACCACCGGTAAAACTGTTCGGCAAATAGATACGTCCAGGTGAAATACCCTCTGCGATAATGGTTTCGTCATTTAGTAACTCTTGGAGAGGTGCAACTCTCAATTCGTTACTTCGATTTTGCGATTGCATGTGAAACATATATCGAAAACGTTCTTCCCTGATTCTGCAATACATGTCAACTATCCATTCCTCTGATAATCGTCCGCACTCACTAAATCTTTTCAGAGATAGCAAGAGACATCTGACATATTTAGCTTGAGTTAATTTTTTGCCAAAATTGTCTAATCTGCCGGGATACCAACCAGGATTGCCTTCTGGATATAAAAGTGGATATTGAAAGCATTCATAAAGAATATGCATAATATCAACAGTGTGAGGCTTACTTTCACCAATTTTCCAAACAGCTATAGAACGCGGTACGTACTGTTCACGATCTGTGCTAATTATAGCAGAAACTTCTCTACCCACGGGCTGATCGCCTAAAATATTTCCGTGAGTGGCTCTGGAAGTTTTTTCAAACTGTATAAAAGCCTCCGAGGATGCTTCTAAACTCAATCTTTTGAAACATTCAATGTAAGGATTTACATTATGCAAAAAGTTGGTAATTGATCGTATAACAACTATTTCGAGATTTTCCCCAGCGGCTATACTTTCGCGTTCTGAACTATCATTTATGTGCATTGCAATGTTATTTGTGGTTCTGTTATAAGCTAAATCAAAAACGCGATGGTATATCCGCCCTTGTATTTTTAAAAAGGCTATTCCATCTGGTTGTTGGTGACCATGAGTAGTACCTAATGCTGAAAACGCAAACATATTATTGTACGCTCGTGGTCTTTTTACAAAAGCGGGATGTGTGTAAAAGTCTTCCGTAAGGGGCGCAAAAGTCTGGACGTTGTTAGCGCCGGATCCACAACACCACTGCTTTCTAGTTTTTTCCTCATCAAATAGCCGAGCGCTACAATGTGGACAAACGTAAGCAGCTGAAGAATCCAGATGATCGTTTTTCAATGAAAATAGTACTATGGTACTTAGTTCTGCACCACGTTTTTCTCCTATCAAAGTTTTAGATCTACGTAATGGTACTTCTATATTACGACTGATTTCATTATATTGCGCCTGAGCTTTCTCAGTTATTTCTGGATGATTTTTTTGATACTTTCTTACTGCAGCACGATTAACTTCAGGTTTTTTTTTGTGATAATTATCTACCGCAGTGCGATGCACTTCGGGATTTTTATTAGTGTATTTTTTGACTGCATCACGATGCACTTCGGGATTTTTATCAGCGTATTTTTTGACTGCATCACGATGCACTTCGGGATTTTTATCAGCGTATTTTTTGACTGCATCACGATGCACTTCGGGATTTTTATCAGCGTATTTTTTGACTGCATCACGATGCACTACGGGATTTTGATCAGTGTATTTTTTGACTGCATCACGATGCACTACAGGATTTTTATCAGCGTATTTTTTTACTGCATCACGATGCACTTCGGGATTTTTATCAGCGTATTTTTTGACTGCATCACGATGCACTTCGGGATTTTTATCAGCGTATTTTTTGACTGCATCACGATGCACTACGGGATTTTTATCAGTGTATTTTTTGACTGCATCACGATGCACTACAGGATTTTTATCAGCGTATTTTTTAACTGCATCAAGATGAGAATTTTGCTTGGTTTTTTTTCTCCCTCTTTTTTGTTTTAACGGCCTTCCACGTTTAATTGAAGTTTTAGATTTCAAACATGCGACAACAAAAGCTGGATCTAAAATGGACTGTCTATCAATGACAACAACCGAGTTTAATGTTGTTAGTTTTTTATCATTAATTATTTGAGGGTTATTAATTTTATTGTTTTTCGAATTAATATTATCCGAAATAGACATTCCTAAATCAAAAGCATGAATGTCATTTATTATAGAAGGAGAAGTTTCATTGCACTCGTTAAGAATTGGTGATAAGCAATCTTGTAAAATAGAGGGAGATATTAGACTACATTCACTATCAGTCACATTCATAGTGTTTTTAGCCTTTTTGTTAGAATTTTCAATAATGGTTTTTACTTGATTGGCTGAGCATTCATAGTTAGTTAAAGGAGATGTTTTATTGTTTTCACTGATATCTGACTTAGTGTCACTTTCAATCAGCGAAATTGTTGGTGTGTTCATCATATTCTCATTGTCAATAAGAGGCTTATTGACAATGAGAATATGATGAACATTAATTAATGTGTTAGAATTATGTGTATCTTTGGGAGTCGATGTAAATATTTCATTACACGCATTGCCAGCCGAATGCATACTTGTATTCAAATTCTCATTTACGCAATATATTGATTTTGAATCGTTGGTTAAAATGGTAGGAGATGTTTGAATACATTGACTAACATCTGATTGAGTTTTAATATCTAATAACGACTGTGTGGTATCGTCTGTAACATTATTATCTTTCCTTTTGTGGACCACTGATTGACTTCCGCTATCAAATAACGAAATGGTTGTATTATCCATAAAATGAGTTATTTTAGAATTATTTGATTGAGTACCGATGTCAACTATGGATATGGTTGTATTGTCCATAACATTAGTATTATCAATACAATACCTGATATCTGATCGAGTGCCACTATCAATTAAGGAAATTGTTGCATCGTCAAAAATTTTTGTATTATCATCAGATTTATTGATATTTAATCGAATTTCATTATCAACTAATGAAATAGTTACATTGTCAATAACATTAGTTTTATTAATATCAGTTTGTGTGTGTATGTGGCTAGATTTTATAATAGAAGGTGATACCTCACTAAATTCAACAACTGAATCCATTGATTTTACAATAGGAGTGTTATGAATTGAAATAGGTGATATTTCAATATGTTGACTAACATCAGGCATGATGACATTAGAAGAATCTTGGTTTGGTGGCAAATTTAGAACACGAACTTTATATATGCCATAAAAACGTGTCTGTAGCGGATTTATGGACATTTGGTAAGAGAGCAGAAGTTTTGCTAAATCTTCAATATTGTTACATTTAAAGAATCGTGCTACACCGTTTGTAGTGGGTTCATTCAAGCTATTGACACTGTGACTATTAAAATAGTAATACTTACCATTGTGTCGCCAGAATGACACTGTATAGCCGTTACCGATGAATAAATAATTGTCTTTAATATCATTGTGATTAGAATTGAATACATCTTCTTTTAATTTATTTAAAAGATATAACAGTTTATCCTCTATTTCTTCAACACATTTAGGATATTCTCCATTGACAAGACAATTACTATAATCCGTCATATCTTCAATCTCGACAGATGTTTGATCGATTTGTATGGTGGATGGCAAATCATCAGGATTCAAGAATCCTGTAGTATCCGTTGTGGGTATGTAAGGTTCCAATTTCACATACAATTTGTCACCCTCATTTAGTATATAATCAATATCTTGTTTTGAAAACATTGATCGTTTTCTTATTGTTGAATAAATGGCAGCTACATATGCCATTGCTGTACACTGCCTGCCTGGAGCTTTAAACTTCTTGTGAGATTGGCTTACGCTACCTACAAAAAAGAGAATAAAACATTTATGATGCTAATGTTTATTGCAATATTTGTGTTGATTTAAGCATGTAATATAAATAAATATGCATGCGGTAACCCTATGCATGTTTGACATATGTGTAGGTTACCGCATATGCCACACATGCATATATATGCCCATTTATGTTATTTGCAAAATAATGGTACTAATTTATGTTTAACTTATCTTACTTAAAACATTAAAAGAATTGAAGTTCAAATCAATGCCATTATTTTATTGAAATATTGTGATGAATAATATGAAAATGAAATTAAAACATTTCCATGAAATAGTATTGAATAATTATAGCGGTTATATCATCATAGTAAGAGTCTCAGAGTAACATTCACTCATACCTGACTCATGAACAACTTTTTAAATAGAGTGTTTTTCTCGAAGTATTTATGTCTAATCTTTGTGATTGATAAAACCTTTACCACATTCAATCCACACTGGTGACTGGTTTAGCCAGTGTTATTTTTAAAATTAACATCTACAGATATAATTAGATGATACAAACACACACCGACAGAATTACTTACATTTCCACATTCTTTACTTTGTTTTAAATAATATGTATTATGTAACAACAGTATACAAAATCAGCGTAATACATAACTAACATACTAACGAATTAAGTATTTTGTACTGATACAATAGACCCATTTTTGCTATATATCCATAATTATTTGTTTTCTTTCAGCTTTAGTATCTACAGGCGCGGGTTGTACTGAAGATTTTGGAAACACAAGAAAACACAATTTTTCTTATCTAAGGTTGATACAAAAACTTTGTTGTCATCATCTAAATATTTATCTCTCAAACGGATATGGGAGATCAGTCATTGCCATTAGAACCAATCACTGAGGAAATAATGAATACTATGTCAATTAATGCAATGTTGATTCCGAATCTAAGTTTTGTCACAGAATAGAAAGGACGTTTTGTGTGTAGACTATTTATTTCTTGCGCAGGCGACGCGATACGAAGTCATGGAAAATATTGTCAAGTGACTAATATTGTATGATGAACCTCAGATGCTTGAGCTAAGCTTTAAGAAGAATGTAATACATATATGCACTTGTGCTTTCTTTAGTTAAGTCATATTATTTGTATCAGTTACAGATTACATTGGTTTGAAGTAAAGAAAAACCAGCCAAGTGTGAGTTGGACGGGAGACCTGAGTATATAATATGAATTTCATTTATATCTCCTATGAAGTAAAAAGTGTCTGTTTGTGTACGAGTCAATTTGAGCATGCATGTTTGTGTCTTTTATTTATTTATTATGAGAGTGCTTATAATGGGATAGATATTAAGTAACTTCATTTTAATAGTGATTCTATTTTCTTATAAGTTTCGAATTTATGTATTAAGCTAATTGATTTCACCCAGAAAACCAGTGAATTTCATTGCGAACACTGTGTTACATTACGGAATGACAAAAACATTATTGATTTTTTGTTTATTCTTCCATTTAAACTGATGTTGTTGGAATTTTGTTGCCTTATAATCAGTTTGAGGATAAATAGTTCTCACTATTAAGACTTTAGCCTACACATTTATGTCTCAGTTGTAAACCTAAAAGGTAAAAATTCAACCTATAAGATTGCACACTGAGCTTTCTCTAGTCTAATCAATTTCGTTTTCGCACATCTTCTCCTTGTATCGGCACAGGACATAAGCCAATGTCAATCACTGACAAAGTGCAAAATAAATAGTTTTTCAAATATTCTTATTCGCTAAGTTGCATAAATTTTTCAAAATGTCTATAAGCTTCCGTACTTTGGCTATCAGATTTTTTATGTGTATGAAATATGAATGCATACAGAGCAATTCTGTTATAACTAAATATTTAATGGCTTCAGCTATTTCTAGTTTACGACATGAACATGTACTTTATCGAAAAATAAACTTTAAGAGTTATTACTTAAGTGAGTAATGTTACATTCAGTCAAGGGAGGTTGAGATATACTTAAAATTGAGAATGTCATTACTTTAATTTTCTCTATGTTCAGGCTTAAAAGATTTTGCAAAAACCTTTTGGTATTTTTCTTGTTAAGGGAAGAAGAAAGTTGTTGGTAGACAAGACGATGACAATGAGGACATAGTTAAGAGTAGCGGTTATCAAAGTTGAAGGATGAAGAGAAGTGCTAAATATTGTTACTTGGCGAGATTTTCCAACTCCCATCGACCTTAGAAATTTCCACACTTTAGTGGGATCTTCATTTTGCACTAAGTCATAGAAATATATATTGTTTTAAGTATTTTAAAAAGTGCTTACAACCACTGTTTACCTGCGAAATTCAAATGAGTGCCTTTAATTTTATCATCAACTAATATTAAGTCATGTTAGGTTTTTTTTATAGCTGATAGGCTAGACTTTGACCACTATCTCATCTGATGGTAAGTGATGATGTGGTCGAAGACGTTGTTCAGGCTAGCCTAGAATTACTGGCTCTCAAGGACAGCTACCGGGAAACACCGTTAAGTGCTTGGCGAAAGATTTTCTACTAAGGGTGGTAGCTAGCCAGGCAGGCATTCGCAAAATGACCTACCACCACGCTGTAACGACTGCCATCGTAAGACAACAACCGGGACCGATGGCTTAACATGCCCTCTGAAGCACGGAAACAGAGAAGTTGTTCAAAAAGTTATAGATCTGTCCCTTTATATTTTTCATTTCAAATTTAACATTATTAGCTTCTTGTTTGTGGTTGAACAAATATATATAAGGTCACTTTTAATTCATCAACAATACTGCGGGGGGTGGTGTAGAATCGATAACTGAATGTGATCCACACATTTTTAATTTTCACATACACAATTCAATACTAACTATTGCCTAAGCTGTGGCGCGTTGACTTTGAGAATGATAGCGACGACAACACTCGCGGCCGCCGTGGACAAGACTCACACATACTCGTACACACACGTTCTAGGTATTCTAACGCATTGCGAGGGCAATGAACTCGGTAGGTATACCTACGCATTGCGAGGGCAACGAACTCGGTAGGTTTACCTACGCATTGCGAGGGCAATGAACTCGGTAGGTATCTCGGTAGGTATACCTACGCATTGCGAGGGCAACGAACTCGGTAGGTTTACCTACGCATTGCGAGGGCAATGAACTCGGTAGGTATACCTACGCATTGCGAGGGCAACGAACTCGGTAGGTTTACCTACGCATTGCGAGGGCAATTAGTCTTGTCCACGGCGGCCGCGAGTGTTGTCGTCGCTATCATTCTCAAAGTCAACGCGCCACAGCTTAGGCAATAGTTAGTATTGATTTTGTTTATGTGAAAATTAAAAATGTGTGGATCACATTCAGTTATCGATTCTACACCACCCCCCGCAGTATTGTTGATGAATTAAAAGTGACCTTATATACATACATTGACAGTCAAAAAATGATATTTTAGTTTGTTTTGGTATTGTTTTAAGGTAAGTTAAATGAGATGTATATTACATGTGCTAAAAGATTTCAGAGAAATTATTACATTTATAAAATATTGTTTAAAAAGATGACCAATGAGATATTACATTTATTATATTATAGTATCACACCAGTGTCATACTACTTTGAAGCAATGATAGCTGAACTGTTACAGCTGTGGACTGCGTTGCCACAGGTTCCATGATTCGATCTGTACAATTGTTCCAAACCCTGGAGATAGTTAAAACAACGAACCAACTACACCCTGAGGCTTGGAATGTGGCCCAGCAGTACTTGAGAGTTAATCAAATTACAGTCACATGTGACTTAACAGCTACATGTCACTGAAGTTTGTCACTTGACGAAATGCATCTGTTATATGTAGATGTTACCGCTTAACATCAGGTGGGTCTCGCGCTAGTTCCGTCACAACCACATCTATGCCTGTAGAAACAATTTTTAGGAAAAGATGTGTGCCTAGTACTCGAAGGAAGAAAGATGATCGTACATCCAGTGCAAGACATCTGAGAGAGAGAGATACTTGTGTAAAGTTGCTTTATGACACCTCAGATAGGGTCTACAATGTACAGATGTTGATAATTGGACTTATATTATTGGTAATTATGTTTTATATTAATGTGTTATATTCTCAAATACTTTCTAAATGTTGTTCTATTCAATATATTGTGTGTAATAAAAATTGTTTTATGCAGTTTATCAAATAAAAAACCTACTATAGATGTAGGCGGTCACTGTCACATCATGAGCCACAGAATGCATGGGATGTTTTGTCTAATCCTAAAAAACTGATGTTTTCAGGTTTAAAGTAAATTATAAGTATTTATTACGATTCTACGATGTCAACTGAGTAAAGAATTTCCATTATTCTAATAAAATTTAAATAAAACTGTAGTCCTACTATAACTCCATTCCAAACTGAATAAGTTTATCGACAACAAAAAATAGTTGATATGAATTTATGATTTGTGTTTGGCTTTATGTCATTATTCTACTCAAAATATCTAAATTTTACTCTATGTTTTTAACAAATTCTGTTTATGAGCTAAAGATATGTGACTTCCGTACATGCAGACATACAGTGTGACATTGTAGATTTACGAAACAAAACTCTTAACAAAATAGGAAAACAACTATTTGTTTTCCACCATAACATACAACAACATTTAAAATTGAAATTGAAGCAAAACAATGCACAAACATATATGAGAATATGTAGGTGACATAAATTTTCAATAAATGTTCATGTAACTCTGTAATAGACACAGGGATCTTTGTTTGAATCATGTTGCAGTTTGAGCTTCACAGTATGGCTATATTGAGAATGGTGGCTTGGCATGTTTCCGTCTTCAAGTAGAATAACATCAACAACCATCATCTCTTATAGTGGTCAATGGATCAATAAATAAAAATATTAAGATTAACTTACCAGATGAAATACATGTTTGCTGCGCATATAATTGATGTAACCTTCGTTTTTTATTTTCAGCGGACATTGTAGTATCTGTAATGTCAGAAAAACTTGGTGTTACTTGTAATAAACCAATCAACACAGAAATACACAATGATAGGTAAGACAAAACAGTGCACAAAACAAAATATGCCCATTATATGATGATTTTGTACCAAGAAAGAACCCATAATCTTCAACTGTAATGCTGGTTTACTAAAATTGATAAATAAATACAGAATAACATAAGGGATTGTGTGAACCCAGGTTCAGGTTCAACCATAACAGGTCACAATGAAATGCGATTACACAACACAACGCCGACAAGACGTTGTCGATGCAGGTATGAGTAAAGGTATTTAACCGTATTCTAATATGTACCTACATATCAAAATGAAATGGTTAAAAAAGTAATTGATGGAATGTTATAGTATGTTTGAATGTCTGAAATGCTACTGCTGATTGCAACTGACTGATGCATTTATGAAAGATGGCCAAAAATCTACACAGGTCATTTATCATGTGAAATCATTTCTTGATTCGTAAGTTTATATTGTAAACAAGTTAAATAATTATTAAAACGAATGATATATTCGATGATGGCACAAATATTTTGAAATTCACTTACCGTCTCGTAAATTTACAATTTGTTTGTAAGTAGCGTTGTTTTTAAAACTATACGACTTTACGAGTGTATAGTTCCAAAAATACACTACTTTATATTAAAATAAATTAAATATAGTATAACTAAGTTTTTAAACGTAGTTATATGATATTTATGAAATTATTTATAATTATTTTTAGTTTAATTTAATCGTCCTAAACAATAAACGCTTAGGACGCTTAAAACTTAAATGAATAAAAGAGAGATGTGCTGATCCGATCCTATACTTGTGTGGATCAATATCGATACAAAGGAATACGATTCACTCGATATCTGTTTCCATTCAATGGCTTTTGATTCGTTAATGGATCAATATTATGTACACTGAAGATCAGATCGAAAACTCGGACTAATTTGTATTTAATTTTAAATAAGTTACACAAACTTTAACTATATTATATGTGAGTAAAACGCAACCTACATACGTGCCGCGTTCATCAACTACAATGTACTATAATGTCTACTACGAAGGTTTATATGACACTAATATAAATATTTCAATGGCATTTGATTTTGTGAATCAGTTGTTATTGCATCTTATATATCATTACTATATACAATAAATCTTATCAATTCTTATAAATTTTGGCATGACTTGTGATGATAGATCATTTTCGTTTTTGTGTTTTACGTTTTGGTCTGCTGAACCACCAAACAAATATTTATAAATAGTTGTGTATATTTGTTTTGTGATAAATGGCATATTATTTATAATCTACTACTGCCATTTTCTGACAACTATGATACCATATGGTTTTCTCTATTATTATCAATACTCAATACTATATACTACTTACTACTCATATTATAAATGCGAAAGTAGCTCTGTCTTTAGATAGTTTTTATCCAACTGCGCAAAAAGATGTTTAATGTATTTGCGCTATATCCGATATACGCGCAGGCGGAGCCGCGCCCGGAAAGCTAGTTACTTGATATATTTGACATCTTTATTTATTTAATGATATTTGATTTGAGATTCATGTGAATTTTTAATTTTCTCATCTCTGTAATTTAATTAAGTGACATTCTATAATAATGATATTATTATAATTATAAATGAATTGAGTCAATGTTGTGTGCTTTACATTTATAGCAATTTCTATATAATGATAATAATATTGTTTTTTTTAAAAGCACTTAATACGATACAGGATCAATCCAAAAAATCGTATCAAATCAATAGGATCGATACTTGAATCGACGCAATGTATTACTATGCAATGCAGTCTCGAATATTGATACAAAGCAGCTGCATTGAACATCCCTAGAAAACGGAACAGGAAGTCACTAAACAGTGTTGCCACACTCATTGCGCCCTTTATATCGTTTTGTCTGTTTTTTACTATTGTTTGTTTCACGAAAAGTTAAATTTGTCCTTCAATATTAATTTTTTATGTACGTACATATAAATAACGCCAGTTTTCCGGCCCCAGCAAATTTACATATATTAAAAGGTGTACAATCTAAATAATACAACTTTTGTGGTAATCCATAGGAAGGTCTTCAGCATCTAATACTGGAATCACAGATTACTTAATAGTTACTACGTCTGGAATGTCGTCATTTTGCACTGCAATGATTAATACTGATCTCGGATCTTATGGATATTACTTGTGAAGTACCTCGCCGCCGAAAAATGTGAATACTTTGTCGCATGGCCTATATAAATATGATTCATCTACGCTCAATAAGCTATTAAACTTAAAAAATTGCTTTTTGCTCATTGTAAACCAACAAAAAGAGACACAATGCAAATGAACTGGAGATTGTAATCTTTACACGTTTATATTTTTTTTATTGGCACGTATCTATAAGACATATATACATATATATATATATATATATATATATATATATATATATATAATATATAAACATAAAGAAGATATACATATTCCAACTACCTGCCTTTGCAACATGCTTATGTTCCAGATGGATGTACTCTGTTCACACTCCTATTTTGTTTCACAGTTGGGTTTTGGCATAATTTCACCGCACAAATCATTATTTATATTTCTTTTTACAATTCAAAATAAATATGTAAAGAAATGTAAGCCCAGCTCAAAAACAGCAGAATACAAACCTTTATGCGGCAGCCGTAGTTTAAAAAGTGTAACGTGCGGCGCAACAACGTTAACTTAACGCAACCAATTGGATGCAGTCAGTTTTAAGCGCCAAATTAATTAAACAATCCAACTGGTTTTGGAAGATTGTGTTTTGTTAATAATTGTGAACTTGATGATGATGAGTATAAAATCTGAGAGTGGTAACTGTATGAGAGTTACACTTCTTTACATATTTATTCGTAGGATGTGTGCTTACACTCTTAATTTTTTCATGTATTTATTTATACCATTGCATCGGTTTTATACACAATAATATCATACAATATCGATATCGCTAAAAAACGTTATGATTTGAGGAGATATATTCTTAAGATTGCGGCTATGCTTGCCCCTTTCATGTTTTAGGTATACACGTTAATTTTATAGATATTTCCAGTCCATAGATTAAATATCCATGTGAAAGGGTCATCACAACTGTCAATAGAACGATTTTTTTGAAAATATATACGTAATCTTTTGCTAAATTTTAGTAGCAATAGGGATGTGCTATATATGTTGTAATAGTAGATGTGGTAATTTTTATTGTAATACAACAAAAACGCCTAATTAACTGATACATTGTGAATCGTAATTAAAACAAATTTTATTTTATACTTTGATTTTATTACAGATAGCATTGATGAACAGTGTTGCTATATTTGAAATCCTTTCTTACAATATTTATACTAACCATAGACTAAAATCTTATACACACCGCCCGCGCTGACGAAGTCCGAATATTAATTCAGAGCCGTTACTACAATTCACCGTAATTTTGTTTTTCGTGTTTCGAGTGACACTTTAGATATCAAAAATAGAATTTGCGGATCGAAATTCATTGTTTGATAATAGTGTATGGTTGGACCGTATCGTTCATCATCATCAGTCATAAAGAGTATAAATGTATCTCGCAACAACTTCATAATATATATTGCAATTCATTTTTCTTCATATCAATCAATACTAATAATAATTTTAATAAGGTAATTTGAACATATTATATGACTTGAAAAAATAGTTGCAATAAATGATTTGAATTTGAATTTAAATACACGGTATAGTGTTTAGGCAATTATAGTATTATTAATGCTATAAAAACTTTCATCTTAATCTGAGAAAGTATATTTCTACCATGTTCTACGTGTCCTATCTAGATTTAGCAATAGCCATAGCACTAAATGATTACTTTGTCACGATTTTATTTATTTTATTTTTGCATATTTAGAACTCGACTTTGAAGTTTGACGACATAAAAGCAAACATGAGAGATATGAGATACGTAAATAAATTTTATTCAAAATCTATACAGGCAAATGCATGCTAGTATAATATTCTGCGAACGAAGTTAAACAAAAGTAAGCCAAAACGTGTTTTGCGTAACTATATCCTTCTTTCGGACCCGAAGTTCGAAACATTAGAAAACGGTATAAAAAAAAACCATTTACAAAAAATTTATATTTCATCAATCAAATATTTGATGGAGTACAGATCATTGATTATGTTGTAGTGAAAAACAAAAAAAAATTCATGTGATTATATGTTATGTTACTGTCAGTTGTCAAAGTCATTTTATATATTATGTATAAACGTCAATTGTATTTTAGAAGTAGAAATAAGAAAAAAAAAAAACGGAGTGATTACATACTGCTCAGTGGAAATTATTTTGAACATTAAATTAATTAAATTTATAAATAATTGCATGATCAAAATGCTGGCACATATTTGGCTCCACGAATAAGCATTGCAATTCAACGGGGCAATGCTGCCAGCATGCTGGGCACGCTGCCAACTGGGAGTGGGCTGGAGCATTTGGACTACCTATGAGTCTGCTATGACTTGTAGGTTGTCTAAGTGCTTTGTAGCTGTAGTGTTGTATATAGTTCATAGTATTTTGTGTAATAAAGGCATACCGCTGGTAAAAAAATAATAATTTATAGCTATAATAGAAACATTAGTCAGCATATGAGTGACTTTAAGTTCTATAGAAAGCGTTGAGGATTGGGAACCATGAATAAAAAGGTTTGGCATTAGTAGTCGTCAGCACGATTTTGGGGTATTTAGGGGTTGTGTTTTATAGGGGATATCTACCCCTTTCAATTGACACCTCCCTCACCTGCTGGAGACGCGTTTTTTTATATATATATGCATTTAAAGTTACGTACAAAGTAACGTCTTTTTACTGTTATATGTCAGTTTTAGGGTTAATATTATATTATTATAAATTGATGTTTTATATAATTAGCTATTTTTATTATATTACAATTTACTATTTATCTTTACTTATTTTAGAATAAAACGAACAATTTTTATTTTATTTTTTGTATCATCGTGAAACGGAATGTTTTCGGCAATCTTGTTTACGGCCGACGCGCTATTGTTTTGACAATTGACTTGACTGTCATTCCGTTTCTCTTGAAATCTCTTCTAGCTACGTGAATGTGTTCTCGTTGTTTTTTGTGTGTGATTTTAGAATTTACGACGACTTTGGCTTTGCTTTTGGATATCTGCATACGGATTTGTACTGACGACATGGACCCGAATCAGCCTTCTTGTAGTCGGGATATTCCGACTGCGAGTTCTGGTAAGAATCGGTGTTATTGTTTGAGCTTTGTTTCGGTGAGGTTTATATTATAGTGGTCTTTATATTAACTAATTTGGTTTCTAATTTTGTAGATGATGGCGCGCCGCTTGCCAAACGGCGTCTATACGTCAGCGAAGTTTTACCAATGTGGAACCACATAAAAATTACGGACGAGTTGAGGCTCATTGAGGGCTCATTAAAGCAAGCTTGATGTGCTGCACCCACCGTACTCCCATGACAGTAAATTTAAACGCCAACAGAACAGTGGGGCGATTTGAATGTTATAAAGGGAAACGTCGCGGGAAATTCGTTTCCAGAACTGCTGGAACGTGGTTCGAAGACATAAAATTGCACATGCTGCATGTTTATTATTTAATGTACTGCTTTGCACTCAAAAAATCGCACTATGACTTTATATTGAAGATCTGCTTAGGATTGAAACAAAACAATGTCTTTCCTAGGCCACCATCACTGACTGGTACTCATATTGCCAAGAAGCAGTAGTGATATATTAGCTTAACCAAGAGCGCTTAAGGGGCAAAATCGGTGGGCCAGGAAAAATTGTACAAATTGATGAAAGCAAATTTGGAAAACGTAAATATATCAAAGATAATTTGAAAATCTGATTGATTTGTTTATATTTCTTTTATAATACAAGCAAATTACTCTTAACATACACTGTTTTTGTTGTTCTGTGGTACTTAACCTCAAAATTTTTATTTTCATTTTTTTCTAAACCATTGATCTCCGGCGTTAGGGGAAGGAAGGGGGGAGTCTCCCCTACCTTGTAGTTTTAATATACTTTGTGTTAACGTTGCATTTGTTTTGTTTGAGGACGCAGAGTTGAGGGGCACTGGGTCCTTGGCCTCATCGAAGATGGCAGTGAGGACCTGCGTTTGGAAGTATGCCCCGACAATATTAGTTCGGCAGAGGTGCTGATCCCGTTGATCAAAAAGCATTTGGTAGAGAGAACCACAATCCACACGGATTATTGGAAGGCGTATGATTGTCTGCATTAACATGGATACATCCATAAAAAGGTCAATCTTAGCGATCCAGACAATCCTTTAGTGGCACTGGACAGGACTCATACTCAACGTATTGAGTCCCAATGGAGAGTAGTAAAGCGGTTCTTTTATAAGGACAATTACAATAATCCTGAAAATTTCGTGGGCACTATGTGGAGTTCCTGTGGAGGAGGGATATAAATAATAATAAAAAAGACCCATTCATGGAGGTAATAAAGGTTGTACAACATGTTTATGGCATAAAATAAATGTGATCATTATTTTCTGTTTTATTTCTATTAAGATATATATATATATAACATATAGCTAGGAATACCTTGAATATGTGCTAGGTCATGTTAGGATTTTATAGTGACAGATCTAAATCAGAAGCTCTAAGGGAGGTCCTGTGTGGTGCAGCCCCACTCAGGAGTGACCGTAGAGTTTCCGGCGGGGGCTCACCCGGAGTTTCTTTAGTAACAGAACCGAATCAGACAACAGTAGGTACCTATGGTTATATCTTTTTACGATGAATGAAACATACATTATCATAGGTAGCAAATTACTCTTAACATACACTGTTTTTGTTGTTCTGTGGTACTTAACCTCAAAATTTTTATTTTCATTTTTTTTCTAAACCATTGATCTCCGGAAATAATAATAATAATAATCTTAATACAATAAAGAACCAAACCGTAGGTAGCCACCAAACCTACTGTCATAAAAAGCGAGCTTGGCTTTCGGTCTCAGTTTTTTTATTGCGGATAGTTTAGTCTTTGACCACTATCTCTCCTGATGGATATGTTATGATGTGGTAGAAGATGTTGTCAAGGCTAACCTAGAATTAATCCAAATTAAGTCCAATATCCCACAAAATCTTTTAATACAGTTAAAAACATAGGAAACATTACTTCAAATAGAGTATGCAGAATGAAAGGAGTTCCTTGGACGATTCCAAAATGACGGAATTCAAGACCTGATTGGTTTACCTTTGACCATTATCTCACCTGATGGTAAGTGATGATGTGGTCAAAGATGATGTTTAGGCTAACCAAGGCAGACATAACCAAATAAAAAAATCAAAATTGGAATAAGAACGTCCAGAACAACCTACAGAAAAACTTTTTTTACTTGGCAGACGTCACCGAAAAAACAATTTCAAATTTGGAATAAGAACGTCCAGAACAACCTAGATATCGAATTTTAGCCAAATCGGAAAAACTTTTTTTACATGGCAGACGTCATCGAAAAAAAAATTTCAAATTTGGAATAAGAACGTCTAGAACAACCTAGATATCGATTTTCAGCCAAATCGGAAAAATTTTTTTTACTTGGCAGACGTCACCTAAAAAACAATTTCAAATTTGGAATAAGAACGTCCACAACAACCTAGATATCGAATTTCAGCCAAATCGGAAAAACTTTTTTTACTTGGCAGACGTCATCGAAAAAAAAATTTCAAATTTGGAATAAGAACGTCTAGAACAACCTAGATATCGATTTTCAGCCAAATCGGAAAAACTTTTTTTACTTGGCAGACGTCACCGAAAAAACAATTTCAAATTTGGAATAAGAACGTCCAGAACAACCTAGATATCGAATTTCAGCCAAATCGGAAAAACTTTTTTTACTTGGCAGACGTCATCGAAAAAAAAATTTCAAATTTGGAATAAGAACGTCTAGAACAACCTAGATATCGATTTTCAGCCAAATCGGAAAAACTTTTTTTACTTGGCAGACGTCACCGAAAAAACAATTTCAAATTTGGAATAAGAACGTCCAGAACAACCTAGATATCGAATTTCAGCCAAATCGGAAAAACTTTTTTTACTTGGCAGACGTCACCGAAAAAAAAATTTCAAATTTGGAATAAGAACGTCCAGAACAACCTAGATACCGAATTTCAGCCAAATCGGAAAACTTTTTTTACTTGGCAGACGTCATCGAAATTGGAATAGGAACGTACTCATACTCCTAATACAGTCGGTAATGTATGGTAAAATACTCCAAATGCAGTATGAAGAATGAGAGGAGCATCTAAGACTAATAAAAAAATGACATATTTCAAAAGTTTCACTGTTATAGACCAATAACTTTAAATTTAGTCGAATATCCAACAAAAACTCCAAATACAGTCGAAAATGTAAGGTAAAATACACCAAATGCAGTATGAAGAATGAGAGAAGCATCTGAGCAAACTAAAAAAATGTCAAAATTCAAAAATTTCACTGTTATAGGACAAAAACTCCAAATTCAGTCGAAAATCCCTCAAAAACTCCAAATACAGTCGGTAATGTATAGTAAAATACTCCAAATGCAGTATGAAGAATGAGACGAGCATCTAAGACTAATAAAAAAATGACATATTTCAAAAGTTTCACTGTTATAGACCAATAACTCTAAATTTAGTCGAATATCCAACAAAAACTCCAAATACAGTCGAAAATGTAAGGTAAAATACTCCAAATGCAGTATGAAGAATGAGAGAAGCATCTGAGCAAACTAAAAAAAATTTCAAAATTCAAAAATTTCACTGTTATAGGACAAAAATTCCAAATTCAGTCGAAAATCCCTCAAAAACTCCAAATACAGTCGGTAATGTATGGTAAAATACTCCAAATGCAGTATGAAGAATGAGAGGAGCATCTAAGACGAATAAAAATATGACATATTTCAAAAGTTTCACTGTTATAGACCAATAACTATAAATTTAGTCGAATATCCAACAAAAACTCCAAATACAGTCGAAAATGTAAGGTAAAATACTCCAAATGCAGTATGAAGAATGAGAGAAGCATCTGAGCAAACTAAAAAAAATGTCAAAATTCAAAAATTTCACTGTTATAGGACAAAAACTCCAAATTCAGTCGAAAATCCCTCAAAAACTCCAAATACAGTCGAAAATGTAAGGTAAAATACACCAAATGCAGTATGAAGAATGAGAGAAGCATCTGAGCAAACAAAAAAAAATGTCAAAATTTAAAAATTTCACTGTTATAGGACAAAAACTCCAAATTCAGTCGAAAATCCCTCAAAAACTCCAAATGCAGTCGGTAATGTATGGTAAAATACTCCAAATGCAGTATGAAGAATGAGAGGAGCATCTAAGACTAATAAAAAAATGACATATTTCAAAAGTTTCACTGTTATAGACCAATAACTCTAAATTTAGTCGAATATCCAACAAAAACTCCAAATACAGTCGAAAATGTAAGGTAAAATACTCCAAATGCAGTATGAAGAATGAGAGAAGCATCTGAGCAAACTAAAAAAAATGACAAAATTCAAAAATTTCACTGTTATAGGACAAAAACTCCAAATTCAGTCGAAAATCCCTCAAAAACTCCAAATACAGTCGAAAATGTAAGGTAAAATACACCAAATGCAGTATGAAGAATGAGAGGAGCATCTAAGACTAATAAAAAAATGACATATTTCAAAAGTTTCACTGTTATAGACCAATAACTCTAAATTTAGTCGAATATCCAACAAAAACTCCAAATACAGTCGAAAATGTAAGGTAAAATACTCCAAATGCAGTATGAAGAATGAGAGAAGCATCTGAGCAAACTAAAAAAAATGACAAAATTCAAAAATTTCACTGTTATAGGACAAAAACTCCAAATTCAGTCGAAAATCCCTCAAAAACTCCAAATACAGTCGAAAATGTAAGGTAAAATACACCAAATGCAGTATGAAGAATGAGAGAAGCATCTGAGCAAACTAAAAAAAATGTCAAAATTTAAAAATTTCACTGTTATAGGACAAAAACTCCAAATTCAGTCGAAAATCCCTCAAAAACTCCAAATACAGTCGGTAATGTATGGTAAAATACTCCAAATGCAGTATGAAGAATGAGAGGAGCATCTAAGACTAATAAAAAAATGACATATTTCAAAAGTTTCACTGTTATGGACCAATAACTCTAAATTTAGTCGAATATCCCACAAAAACTCCAAATACAGTCGAAAATGTAAGGTAAAATACACCAAATGCAGTATGAAGAATGAGAGAAGCATCTGAGCAAACTAAAAAAAATTCCAAAATTCAAAAATTTCACTGTTATAGGACAAAAACTCCAAATTCAGTCGAAAATCCCTCAAAAACTCCAAATACAGTCGGTAATGTATGGAAAAATACTCCAAATGCAGTATGAAGAATGAGAGAAGCATCTGAGCAAACTAAAAAAAATGTCAAAATTCAAAAATTTCACTGTTATAGGACAAAAACTCCAAATTCAGTCGAAAATCCCTCAAAAACTCCAAATACAGTCGAAAATGTAAGGTAAAATACACCAAATGCAGTATGAAGAATGAGAGAAGCATCTGAGCAAACTTAAAAAAATGTTAAAATTTAAAAATTTCACTGTTATAGGACAAAAACTCCAAATTCAGTCGAAAATCCCTCAAAAACTCCAAATACAGTCGGTAATGTATGGTAAAATACTCCAAATGCAGTATGAAGAATGAGAGGAGCATCTAAGACTAATAAAAAAATGACATATTTCAAAAGTTTCACTGTTATGGACCAATAACTCTAAATTTAGTCGAATATCCCACAAAAACTCCAAATACAGTCGAAAATGTAAGGTAAAATACACCAAATGCAGTATGAAGAATGAGAGAAGCATCTGAGCAAACTAAAAAAAAATCCAAAATTTAAAAATTTCACTGTTATAGGACAAAAACTCCAAATTCAGTCGAAAATCCCTCAAAAACTCCAAATACAGTCGGTAATGTATGGAAAAATACTCCAAATGCAGTATGAAGAATGAGAGAAGCATCTGAGCAACCTAAAAAAAATGTCGAAATTCAAAAATTTCACTGTTATAGGACAAAAACTCCAAATTCAGTCGAAAATCCCTCAAAAACTCCAAATACAGTCGAAAATGTAAGGTAAAATACACCAAATGCAGTATGAAGAATGAGAGAAGCATCTGAGCAAACTAAAAAAAATGTCAAAATTTAAAAATTTCACTGTTATAGGACAAAAACTCCAAATTCAGTCGAAAATCCCTCAAAAACTCCAAATACAGTCGGTAATGTATGGTAAAATACTCCAAATGCAGTATGAAGAATGAGAGGAGCATCTAAGACTAATAAAAAAATGACATATTTCAAAAGTTTCACTGTTATGGAACAATAACTCTAAATTTAGTCGAATATCCAACAAAAACTCCAAATACAGTCGAAAATGTAAGGTAAAATACTCCAAATGCAGTATGAAGAATGAGAGAAGCATCTGAGCAAACTAAAAAAAATTTCAAAATTCAAAAATTTCACTGTTATAGGACAAAAACTCCAAATTCAGTCGAAAACCCCTCAAAAACTCCAAATACAGTCGGTAATGTATGGTAAAATACTCCAAATGCAGTATGAAGAATGAGAGGAGCATCTAAGACTCATAAAAAAATGACATATTTCAAAAGTTTCACTGTTATAGACCAATAACTCTAAATTTAGTCGAATATCCCACAAAAACTCCAAATACAGTCGAAAATGTAAGGTAAAATACTCCATATGCAGTATGAAGAATGAGAGAAGCATCTGAGCAAACTAAAAAAAATTCCAAAATTCAAAAATTTCTCTGTTATAGGACAAAAACTCCAAGTTCAGTCGAAAATCCCTCAAAAACTCCAAATACAGTCGGCAATGTATTGTAAAATACTCCAGATACAGTATGAAGAATGAGAGGAGCATGTAAATTCAAAGCTTGGCCTTCGGCCTCGCAAGAAACTAACACGGCTCGGCCTACGGCCTCGCCATGCCCTCGCCCTACGGGCTCGTGCACCATACGCTCGGCCTTCGGCCTCGCGGACCGAAGTTCGGCCTTCGGCCTCACCAGAAGTTCGGCCTTCGGCCTCACCAGAAGTTCGGCCTTCGGCCTCACCAGAAGCTCGCCCTTCGGGCTCGCTATAAACTGATATAGGACCATTACTCCAAATGCAGTCGAAAATCCCACAAAAACTCCAAATACAGTCGAAAATGTATGGTAAAATACACCAAATGCAGTATGAAGAATGAGAGAAGCATCTGAGCAAACTTAAAAAAATGTTAAAATTTAAAAATTTCACTGTTATAGGACAAAAACTCCAAATTCAGTCGAAAATCCCTCAAAAACTCCAAATACAGTCGGTAATGTATGGTAAAATACTCCAAATGCAGTATGAAGAATGAGAGGAGCATCTAAGACTAATAAAAAAATGACATATTTCAAAAGTTTCACTGTTATGGACCAATAACTCTAAATTTAGTCGAATATCCCACAAAAACTCCAAATACAGTCGAAAATGTAAGGTAAAATACACCAAATGCAGTATGAAGAATGAGAGAAGCATCTGAGCAAACTAAAAAAAATTCCAAAATTCAAAAATTTCACTGTTATAGGACAAAAACTCCAAATTCAGTCGAAAATCCCTCAAAAACTCCAAATACAGTCGGTAATGTATGGAAAAATACTCCAAATGCAGTATGAAGAATGAGAGAAGCATCTGAGCAAACTAAAAAAAATGTCAAAATTCAAAAATTTCACTGTTATAGGACAAAAACTCCAAATTCAGTCGAAAATCCCTCAAAAACTCCAAATACAGTCGAAAATGTAAGGTAAAATACACCAAATGCAGTATGAAGAATGAGAGAAGCATCTGAGCAAACTTAAAAAAATGTTAAAATTTAAAAATTTCACTGTTATAGGACAAAAACTCCAAATTCAGTCGAAAATCCCTCAAAAACTCCAAATACAGTCGGTAATGTATGGTAAAATACTCCAAATGCAGTATGAAGAATGAGAGGAGCATCTAAGACTAATAAAAAAATGACATATTTCAAAAGTTTCACTGTTATGGACCAATAACTCTAAATTTAGTCGAATATCCCACAAAAACTCCAAATACAGTCGAAAATGTAAGGTAAAATACACCAAATGCAGTATGAAGAATGAGAGAAGCATCTGAGCAAACTAAAAAAAAATCCAAAATTCAAAAATTTCACTGTTATAGGACAAAAACTCCAAATTCAGTCGAAAATCCCTCAAAAACTCCAAATACAGTCGGTAATGTATGGAAAAATACTCCAAATGCAGTATGAAGAATGAGAGAAGCATCTGAGCAACCTAAAAAAAATGTCGAAATTCAAAAATTTCACTGTTATAGGACAAAAACTCCAAATTCAGTCGAAAATCCCTCAAAAACTCCAAATACAGTCGAAAATGTAAGGTAAAATACACCAAATGCAGTATGAAGAATGAGAGAAGCATCTGAGCAAACTAAAAAAAATGTCAAAATTTAAAAATTTCACTGTTATAGGACAAAAACTCCAAATTCAGTCGAAAATCCCTCAAAAACTCCAAATACAGTCGGTAATGTATGGTAAAATACTCCAAATGCAGTATGAAGAATGAGAGGAGCATCTAAGACTAATAAAAAAATGACATATTTCAAAAGTTTCACTGTTATGGAACAATAACTCTAAATTTAGTCGAATATCCAACAAAAACTCCAAATACAGTCGAAAATGTAAGGTAAAATACTCCAAATGCAGTATGAAGAATGAGAGAAGCATCTGAGCAAACTAAAAAAAATTTCAAAATTCAAAAATTTCACTGTTATAGGACAAAAACTCCAAATTCAGTCGAAAACCCCTCAAAAACTCCAAATACAGTCGGTAATGTATGGTAAAATACTCCAAATGCAGTATGAAGAATGAGAGGAGCATCTAAGACTCATAAAAAAATGACATATTTCAAAAGTTTCACTGTTATAGACCAATAACTCTAAATTTAGTCGAATATCCCACAAAAACTCCAAATACAGTCGAAAATGTAAGGTAAAATACTCCATATGCAGTATGAAGAATGAGAGAAGCATCTGAGCAAACTAAAAAAAATTCCAAAATTCAAAAATTTCTCTGTTATAGGACAAAAACTCCAAGTTCAGTCGAAAATCCCTCAAAAACTCCAAATACAGTCGGCAATGTATTGTAAAATACTCCAGATACAGTATGAAGAATGAGAGGAGCATGTAAATTCAAAGCTTGGCCTTCGGCCTCGCAAGAAACTAACACGGCTCGGCCTACGGCCTCGCCATGCCCTCGCCCTACGGGCTCGTGCACCATACGCTCGGCCTTCGGCCTCGCGGACCGAAGTTCGGCCTTCGGCCTCACCAGAAGTTCGGCCTTCGGCCTCACCAGAAGTTCGGCCTTCGGCCTCACCAGAAGCTCGCCCTTCGGGCTCGCTATAAACTGATATAGGACCATTACTCCAAATGCAGTCGAAAATCCCACAAAAACTCCAAATACAGTCGAAAATGTATGGTAAAATACACCAAATGCAGTATGAAGAATGAGAGAAGCATCTGAGCAAACTTAAAAAAATGTTAAAATTTAAAAATTTCACTGTTATAGGACAAAAACTCCAAATTCAGTCGAAAATCCCTCAAAAACTCCAAATACAGTCGGTAATGTATGGTAAAATACTCCAAATGCAGTATGAAGAATGAGAGGAGCATCTAAGACTAATAAAAAAATGACATATTTCAAAAGTTTCACTGTTATGGACCAATAACTCTAAATTTAGTCGAATATCCCACAAAAACTCCAAATACAGTCGAAAATGTAAGGTAAAATACACCAAATGCAGTATGAAGAATGAGAGAAGCATCTGAGCAAACTAAAAAAAATTCCAAAATTCAAAAATTTCACTGTTATAGGACAAAAACTCCAAATTCAGTCGAAAATCCCTCAAAAACTCCAAATACAGTCGGTAATGTATGGAAAAATACTCCAAATGCAGTATGAAGAATGAGAGAAGCATCTGAGCAAACTAAAAAAAATGTCAAAATTCAAAAATTTCACTGTTATAGGACAAAAACTCCAAATTCAGTCGAAAATCCCTCAAAAACTCCAAATACAGTCGAAAATGTAAGGTAAAATACACCAAATGCAGTATGAAGAATGAGAGAAGCATCTGAGCAAACTTAAAAAAATGTTAAAATTTAAAAATTTCACTGTTATAGGACAAAAACTCCAAATTCAGTCGAAAATCCCTCAAAAACTCCAAATACAGTCGGTAATGTATGGTAAAATACTCCAAATGCAGTATGAAGAATGAGAGGAGCATCTAAGACTAATAAAAAAATGACATATTTCAAAAGTTTCACTGTTATGGACCAATAACTCTAAATTTAGTCGAATATCCCACAAAAACTCCAAATACAGTCGAAAATGTAAGGTAAAATACACCAAATGCAGTATGAAGAATGAGAGAAGCATCTGAGCAAACTAAAAAAAAATCCAAAATTCAAAAATTTCACTGTTATAGGACAAAAACTCCAAATTCAGTCGAAAATCCCTCAAAAACTCCAAATACAGTCGGTAATGTATGGAAAAATACTCCAAATGCAGTATGAAGAATGAGAGAAGCATCTGAGCAACCTAAAAAAAATGTCGAAATTCAAAAATTTCACTGTTATAGGACAAAAACTCCAAATTCAGTCGAAAATCCCTCAAAAACTCCAAATACAGTCGAAAATGTAAGGTAAAATACACCAAATGCAGTATGAAGAATGAGAGAAGCATCTGAGCAAACTAAAAAAAATGTCAAAATTTAAAAATTTCACTGTTATAGGACAAAAACTCCAAATTCAGTCGAAAATCCCTCAAAAACTCCAAATACAGTCGGTAATGTATGGTAAAATACTCCAAATGCAGTATGAAGAATGAGAGGAGCATCTAAGACTAATAAAAAAATGACATATTTCAAAAGTTTCACTGTTATGGAACAATAACTCTAAATTTAGTCGAATATCCAACAAAAACTCCAAATACAGTCGAAAATGTAAGGTAAAATACTCCAAATGCAGTATGAAGAATGAGAGAAGCATCTGAGCAAACTAAAAAAAATTTCAAAATTCAAAAATTTCACTGTTATAGGACAAAAACTCCAAATTCAGTCGAAAACCCCTCAAAAACTCCAAATACAGTCGGTAATGTATGGTAAAATACTCCAAATGCAGTATGAAGAATGAGAGGAGCATCTAAGACTCATAAAAAAATGACATATTTCAAAAGTTTCACTGTTATAGACCAATAACTCTAAATTTAGTCGAATATCCCACAAAAACTCCAAATACAGTGGAAAATGTAAGGTAAAATACTCCATATGCAGTATGAAGAATGAGAGAAGCATCTGAGCAAACTAAAAAAAATTCCAAAATTCAAAAATTTCTCTGTTATAGGACAAAAACTCCAAGTTCAGTCGAAAATCCCTCAAAAACTCCAAATACAGTCGGCAATGTATTGTAAAATACTCCAGATACAGTATGAAGAATGAGAGGAGCATGTAAATTCAAAGCTTGGCCTTCGGCCTCGCAAGAAACTAACACGGCTCGGCCTACGGCCTCGCCATGCCCTCGCCCTACGGGCTCGTGCACCATACGCTCGGCCTTCGGCCTCGCGGACCGAAGTTCGGCCTTCGGCCTCACCAGAAGTTCGGCCTTCGGCCTCACCAGAAGTTCGGCCTTCGGCCTCACCAGAAGCTCGCCCTTCGGGCTCGCTATAAACTGATATAGGACCATTACTCCAAATGCAGTCGAAAATCCCACAAAAACTCCAAATACAGTCGAAAATGTATGGTAAAATACTCCAAATGCAGTATGAAGAATGAGAGGAGCATCTGAGACTAATAAAAAAATTACAGATTTCATAAATTTCACTGTTGTAGGATAAAAACTCCAAATTCAGTCGAAAATCCCACAAAAACGCCTAATACGGTCGAAAATATGTGCACATTGTATGGCGGCCATCTTGAAATCCGCCATTTTGGATTTTTCACAGATGTCATTCGACTGCTCTCCCGATCCCCTATGACATTTGGTCGAGCACCCCCTACCTATCTCTTACCGTTTCTGAGATACGCCCTTCAATTTTACTTGGCAGACGACATCTTCAACTTTTCAGATTTTTCCCATACTCACCTAAACCCCCCCTACACTTTTCCCATACATCACTTTCTTCCTACTCGACTCCTTCTGGGAGAACAATTATGTCAGTCAGTCAGTCAGTCAGTCAGTCAGTCAGTCAGTCAGTCAGTGTATGGTAATCGAGCTTTATATATTATAACTAGATGGTAAGTGGTGTGCGGGCCGCGAGCGGCCCGCATCTATCTTGAGTCAGTACGAACTGTCATAAAAGCACCTTATACATATGAAAAAAAAAAAAAATACTCCAATATAAGTATGAATTCCAATACAATCTCTTAATACAGTAGAGATTCATACTGTAGCCACCAAACCAGATTCACCCTACTGCCATAAAAAAGTGGTACGGTCAGAATCGTACCAAGGTTCTAAGTCACTTCGGTAAAGGAACCCCACTCATAGGTGCTTTGGTTATCGCGGGCAGTTACCATGGAGACCAGTCGGAGATGTGGAAAATACTCTCAAGTCGGAGCTCGGCCTTCGGCCTCGGACAGTTACTCCAAATGTAGTCAAAACTCCCACAAAACTCCTAAAACAGTCGGTAATGTATGGTAAAACTCCAAATACAGTATGAAGAATGAGAGGAGCATGTAAATTCGGAGCTCGGCCTTCGGCCTCGCAAGACACTCACAAGGCTCGGCCTGCGGCCTCGCCAAGCGCTCGCCCTTCGGGCTCGCCCACCATACGCTCGGCCTTCGGCCTCGCGGGCCGAAAGTTCGGCCTTCGGCCTCACCAGAAGCTCGCCCTTCAGGCTCGCTATACCTTGATGTAGGACAAATACTCCAAATCCAGTCGAAAATCCCACAAAAACTCCAAAGACAGTCGAAAATGTTAGGTGAAATACTTCAAATGCAGTATGAAGAATGAGAGGAGCATGTCAATTCGGAGCTCGGCCTCCGGCCTCGCAAGACACTACTATGGCTCGGCCTTCGGCCTCGCAAGACACTAATACGGCTCGGCCTGCGGCCTCGCCCAGCGCTCGCCCTACGGGCTCGCGCACCATACGCTCGGCCTTCGGCCTCGCGGGCCGAAAGTTCGGCCTTCGGCCTCACCAGAAGCTCGCCCTTCGGGCTCGCTATACCTTTGTGTAAGACAGTAACTCCAAAATCACTCGAAAATCCCACAAAAACTCCAAATACAGTCGAAAATGTAAGAAAAATACTCCAAATACAGTATGAAGAATGAGAGGAGCACTTTTGACAGGTGTCATTTGACTGCTCTCCCTATTCCCTATGACATTTGTTCAAACACCCCCTATCTATCTCTTACCGTTTTCGAGATACGTCATCCACCTTTACTTGGCAGGCGTCATTTTTATGATTTTCAATTTTTCCCATACTCACCTAAACCCCCTCTACACTTTTCCCATACATCACTTTCTTCCTACTCGACTCCTTCTGGGAGAACAATTATGTCAGTCAGTCAGTCAGTGAGTCAGTCAGTCAGTCAGTGAGTGAGTCAGTCAGTGTATGGTAATCGAGCTTTATATAAAGAGATAACTAGTTATTCGGGCAGTGTGCGGGCCGCAAGCGGCCCGCATCTATCTTGAGTCAGTACGAACTGTCATAAAAGCACCTTATACATTTAAAAAAATTATGCAAATCTCTAATATAAGTATGAAATCCCATATAAACTCTTAATACAATATAGAACCAAACTGTAACCACAAAACCAGTTTTACCCTACTGCCATAAAAAAGTGGTACGGTCAGAATCGTACCAAGGTTCTGAGTCACTCCGGTAAAGGAACCCCCCTCGTAGGTGCTTTGGTTATCGCGGGCAGTTACCATGGAGACCAGTCGGAGATGTGGAAAATACTCTCAAGTCGGAGCTCGGCCTTCGGCCTTGGACAGTTACTCCAAATAAAGTCAAAACTCCCACAAAAACTCTTAATACAGTCCAAACATAAAATGAATTACTCCAAATGCAGTATGAAGAATAAGAGGGGCACCTAGGACGAATCCAAAATGGCGGAATTCAAGATGGCCACCATGCAAAGCACTCCGAACCCACTGAAGCTCGGCCTTACGGCCTCACTTCAGCGTGATCGGAGCACTTTGTATGGCGGCCATCTTGAATTCCGCCATTTTGGATTTTTTTTGCGTATCATTCGTACTCTCCATATTCACTATGACATTTGTTCAGAGACCCCCCCACCTATCTCTTACTGTTTTCGAAATATGTCTTCATTCATCACTTGGCAGACGTCATCGAAAAAAAATTTCAAATTTGGAATAAGAACGTCCAGAACAACCTAGATATCGATTTTCAGCCAAATCGGAAAAACTTTTTTTACTTGGCAGACGTCATCGAAAAAAAAATTTCAAATTTGGAATAAGAACGTCCAGAACAACCTAGATATCGATTTTCAGCCAAATCGGAAAAACTTTTTTTACTTGGCAGACGTCATCGAAAAAAAAATTTCAAATTTGGAATAAGAACGTCCAGAACAACCTAGATATCGATTTTCAGCCAAATCGGAAAAACTTTTTTTACTTGGCAGACGTCATCGAAAAAAAAATTTCGAATTTGGAATAAGAACGTCCAGAACAACCTAGATATCGATTTTCAGCCAAATCGGAAAAAATTTTTTTACTTGGCAGACGTCATCAAAAAAAAAATTTCAAATTTGGAATAAGAACGTCCAGAACAACCTAGATATCGATTTTCAGCCAAATCGGAAAAACTTTTTTTACTTGGCAGACGTCATCGAAAAAAAAATTTCAAATTTGGAATAAGAACGTCCAGAATAACCTAGATATCGATTTTCAGCCAAATCGGAAAAACTTTTTTTATTTGGCAGACGTCATCGAAATTGGAATAGGAACGTACTCATACTCCTAATACAGTCGGTAATGTATGGTAAAATACTCCAAGTACAGTATGAAGAATGAGAGGAGCATGTCAATACGAAGCTCGGCCTTCGGCCTCGCAAGACACGAACAGGGCTCGGCCTACGGCCTCGCCAAGCGCTCGCCCTTCGGGCTCGCGCACCATACCCTCGGCCTTCGGCCTCACGGGCCGAAAGTTCGGCCTTCGGCCTCACCAGAAGCTCGCCCTTCGGGCTCGCTATACACTGATGTAGGTCCGTAGGTCCAAATTCAGTCGAAATTCCCACAAAAACTCCAAATACAGTCGCAAATGTAAGGTAAAATACTCCAAATGCAGTATGAAGAATGAGAGGAGCATCAAAGCATGATAAAAAAATAAATTTCACTGTTTTAGGACAAAAACTCCAAATTCAGTCGAAAATCCCACTAAAACTCCAAATACAGTCGAAAATGTAAGGTAAAAAACTCCAAATGCAGTATGAAGAATGAGAGGAGCATCAAAGCATGATAAAAAAATAAATTTCACTGTTTTAGGACAAAAACTCCAAATTCAGTCGAACATCCCACTAAAACTCCAAATACAGTCGAAAATGTAAGGTGAAATACTCCAGATACAGTATGAAGAATGAGAGGAGCATGTAAATTCAGAGCTCGGCCTTCGGCCTCGCAAGACACTAACACGGCTCGGCCTACGGCCTCGCCATGCGCTCGCCCTACGGGCTCGCGCACCATACGCTCGGCCTTCGGCCTCGCGGGCCGAAGTTCGGCCTACGGCCTCACCAGAAGTTCGGCCTTCGGCCTCACCAGAAGCTCGCCCTTCGGGCTCGCTATAACCCGATATAGGACCGTTACTCCAAATTCAGTCGAAAATCCCACAAAAACTCCAAATACAGTCGAAAATGTATGGTAAAATACTCCAAATACAGTATGAAGAATGAGAAGAGCATCTGAGCCTAAAAAAAAATTACAGATTTCAAAAAATTCCCACAAAAACTCCAAATTCAGTCGAACATCCCACAAAAACTCCAAATACAGTCGAAAATGTAAGAAAAATACTCCAAATGAAGAATGAAGAATGAGAGGAGCATTTTTGACAGGTGTCATTCGACTGCTCTCCCGATCCCCTATGACATTTGGTCGAGCACCCCCTATCTATCTCTTACCGTTTTCGAGATATGTCATCCGTCTTTACTTGGCAGGCGTCATTTTTATGATTTTCGATTTTTCCCATACTCACCTAAACCCCCCCTACACTTTTCCCATACATCACTTTCTTCCTACACGACTCCTTCTGGGAGAACAATTATGTCAGTCAGTGAGTCAGTCAGTCAGTGAGTCAGTCAGTCAGTGTGTGGTAATCGAGCTTTATATAATATAACTAGTTTTTCGGGCAGTGTGCGGGCCGCAAGCGGCCCGCATTTATCGTTATGCAGTATTAAATTATATCAAAACACCTTATACATTAAATTTTTTTTTCAGAAATCCAAAAGATATACGACGTCCCATACAAACTCCTAATACAATAAGGTACCATACTGTAACCACCAAACCAAATTCACCCTACTGCCATAAAAAAGTGGTACGGTCAGAATCGTACCAAGGTTCTGAGTCACTTCGGTAAAGGAACCGCACTCGTAGGTGCTTTGTTTATCGCGGGCAGTTACAATGGAGACCAGTCGGAGATGTGGAAAATACTCTCAAGTCGGAGCTCGGCCTTCGGCCTCTGACAGTTACTCCAAATGTAGTCAAAACTCCCACAAAAACTCCTAAAACAGTCGGTAATCTATCGTAAAATACTCCAAATACAGTATGAAGAATGAGAGGAGCATGTGAATTCGGGGCTCGGCCTTCGGCCTCGCAAGACACTCACACGGCTCGGCCTGCGGCCTCGCCAAAAGCTCGCCCTGCGGGCTCGCCAACCATGCGCTCGGCCTTCGGCCTCGCGGGCCGAAAGTTCGGCCTTCGGCCTCACCAGAAGCTCGCCCTTCGGGCTCGCTTTACCTTGATGTAGGACAGTTACTCCAAATTCAGTCGAAAATCCCACAAAAACTCTTAATACAGTCGAAAATAAAGGAAAAGTACTCCAAATGCAGTATGAAGTATGAGAGGAGCATGTCAGATCGGAGCTCGGCCTTCGGCCTCGCAAGACACTAATATGGCTCGGCCTTCGGCCTCGCTAGACACTAATACAGCTCGGCCTGCGGCCTCGCCAAGCGCTCGCCCTTCGGGCTCGCGCACCATCAGCTCGGCCTTCGGCCTCGCGGACCGAAAGTTCGGCCTTCGGCCTCACCAGAAGCTCGCCCTTCGGGCTCGCTATACCTTAATCAATGACAGTAACTCCAAAATCAGTCGAAAATCCCACAAAAACTCCAAATACAGTCGAAAATGTAAGGAAAATACTCCAAATGCAGTATGAAGAATGAGATGAGCACTTTTGACACATGTCATTTGACTGCTCTCCAGATTCCCTATGACATTTGTTCAAACACCCCCTATCTATCTCCTACCGTTTTCGAGATACGTCATACATCTTTACTTGGCAGGCGTCATTTTTATGATTTTCGATTTTTCTCATACTCACCTAAACCCCCCCTACATTTTTGCCATACATCATTTTAACTCTACTCTGCTCCTTCTAGGAGAACATTTATGTCAATGAGTCAGTCAGTCAGTCAGTCAGTCAGTGAGTGGTAATCGAGCTTTATATATTATTAATAATAACTAGTTTTTCGGGCAGTGTGCGGGCCGCAAGCGGCCCGCATCTATCTTGAGTCAGTACGAACTGTCATAAAAGCACCTTATACATTTGAAAAAAAATTAAAAACTCCAATAGAAGTATGAAATCCCATATAAACTCTTAATACAATAATGAACCAAACTGTAGACACCAAACCAGATTTACCCTACTGCCATAAAAAAGTGGTACGGTCAGAATCGTACCAAGATTCTGAGTCAATTCGGTAAAGGAACCCCACTCGTAGGTGCTTTGGTTATCGCGGGCAGTTACCATGGAGACCAGTCGGAGATGTGGAAAATACTCTCAAGTCGGATCTCGGCCTTCGGCCTCGGACAGTTGCTCCAAATGTAGTCAAAACTCCCACAAAAACTCCTAAAACAGTCGGTAATATATGGTGAAATACTCCAAATACAGTATGAAGAATGAGAGGAGCATGTAAATTTGGAGCTCGGCCTTCGGCCTCGCAAGACACTCACACGGCTCAGCTTGCGGCCTCGCCAAAAGCTCGCCCTGCGGGCTCGCCAACCATACGCTCGGCCTTCGGCCTCGCGGGCCGAAAGTTCGGCCTTCGGCCTCACCAGAAGCTCGCCCTTCGGGCTCGCTATTCCTTGATGTAGGACAGTTACTCCATATTCAGTCGAAAATCCCACAAAAACTCTAAATACAGTCGAAAATTAAGGAAAAGTACTCCAAATGCAGTATGAAGCATGAGAGGAGCATGTCAATTCAGAGCTCGGCCTTCGGCCTCGCAAGACACTAATATGGCTCGGCCTTCGGCCTCGCTAGACACTAATACAGCTCGGCCTGCGGCCTCGCCAAGCGCTCGCCCTTCGGGCTCGCGCACCATCAGCTCGGCCTTCGGCCTCGCGGACCGAAAGTTCGGCCTTCGGCCTCACCAAAAGCTCGCCCTTCGGGCTCGCTATACCTTCTTGTATGACAGTAACTCCAAATTCAGTCGAAAATCCCATAAAAACTCCAAATACAGTCGAAAATGTAAGGAAAATACTCCAAATAAAGTATGAAGAATGAGAGGAGCACTTTTGACACATGTCATTTTACTGCTCTCCAGATTCCCTATGACATTTGTTCAAACACTCCCTATCTATCTCTTACCGTTTTCGAGATACATCATCCATCATTACTTGGCAGGCGTCATTTTTATGATTTTCGATTTTTCTCATACTCACCAAAACCCCCCGAACATTTCCGCCATACATCATTTTCACTCTACTCTGCTCCTTCTAGGAGAACATTTATGTCAGTCAGTCAGTCAGTGGTAATCGAGCTTTATATAAAGAGATAATAACTAGTTTTTCGGGCAGTGTGCGGGCCGCAAGCGGCCCGCATCTATCTTGAGTCAGTACGAACTGTCATAAAAGCACCTTATACATTTAAATAAAAAAAAGCAAGTGTCCAATAGAAGTATCAAATCCCATATAAACTCTGAATACAATAGAGATTCATACTGTAGCCACCAAACCAGATTTACCCTACTGCCATAAAAAAGTGGTACGGTCAAAATCGTACCAAGGTTCTGAGTCACTTCGGTAAAGGAACCCCACTCGTAGGTGCTTTGGTTATCGCGGGCAGTTACCATGGAGACCAGTCGGAGATGTGGAAAATACCCTCAAGTCGGAGCTCGGCCTTAGGCCTCGGACAGTTACTCCAAATGTAGTCAAAACTCCCACAAAAACTCCTAAAACAGTCGGTAATGTATGGTGAAATACTCCAAATACAGTATGAAGAATGAGAGGAGCATGTCAATTCGGAGCTCGGCCTTCGGCCTCGCAAGACACTTACACGGCTCAGCTTGCGGCCTCGCCAAAAGCTCGCCCTGCGGGCTCGCCAACCATACGCTCGGCCTTCGGCCTCGCGGGCCGAAAGTTCGGCCTTCGGCCTCACCAGAAGCTCGCCCTTCGGGCTCGCTTTACCTTGATGTAGGACAGTTACTCCAAATTCAGTCAAAATCCCACAAAAACTCTTAATACAGTCGAAAATTAAGGAAAAGTACTCCAAATGCAGTATGAAGCATGAGAGGAGCATGTCAATTCGGAGCTCGGCCTTCGGCCTCGCAAGACACTAATATGGCTCGGCCTTCGGCCTCGCTAGACACTAATACAGCTCGGCCTGCGGCCTCGCCAAGCGCTCGCCCTGCGGCCTCGCCAAGCGCTCGCCCTTCGGGCTCGCGCACCATCAGCTCGGCCTTCGGCCTCGCGGACCGGAAGTTCGGCCTTCGGCCTCACCAGAAGCTCGCCCTTCGGGCTCGCTATACCTTTATCAATGACAGTAACTCCAAAATCAGTCGAAAATCCCACAAAAACTCCAAAAACAGTCAAAAATATTAGGTAAAATACTCCAAATGAAGTATGAAGAATGAGAGGAGCATGTCAATTCGGAGCTCGGCCTTCGGCCTCGCAAGACACTAACACGGCTCGGCCTGCGGCCTCGCCATACGCTCGCCCTGCGGGCTCGCGAACCGTCCGCTCGGCCTTCGGCCTCGCGGGCCGAAAGTTCGGCCTTCGGCCTCACCAGAAGCTCGCCCTTCGGGCTCGCTATACCTTCTTGTATGACCGTAACTCTAAAATAAGTCGAAAATCCCACAAAAACTCCAAATACAGTCGAAAATGTAAGAAAAATACTCCAAATGCAGTATGAAGAATGAGAGGAGCACTTTTGACAGGTGTCATTCGACTGCTCTCCAGATTCCCTATGACATTTGTTCAAACACCCCCTATCTATCTGTTACCGTTTTCGAGATACGTCATCCATCTTTACTTGGCAGGCGTCATTTTTATGATTTTCGATTTTTCTCATACTCACCAAAACCCCCCGAACATTTTCGCCATACATCATTTTCACTCTACTCTGCTCCTTCTAGGAGAACATTTATGTCAGTGAGTCAATGAGTCAGTGAGTGGTAATCGAGCTTTATATATTATTAATTAACTAGTTATTCGGGCAGTGTGCGGGCCGCAAGCGGCCCGCATCTATCTTGAGTCAGTACGAACTGTCATAAAAGCACCTTATACATTTGAAAAAAAAATTAAAAACTCCAATAGAAGTATGAAATCCCATATAAACTCTTAATACAATAATGAACCAAACTGTAGCCACCAAACCAGATTTACCCTACTGCCATAAAAAAGTGGTACGGTCAGAATCGTACCAAGATTCTGAGTCAATTCGGTAAAGGAACCCCACTCGTAGGTGCTTTGGTTATCGCGGGCAGTTACCATGGAGACCAGTCGGAGATGTGGAAAATACTCTCAAGTCGGATCTCGGCCTTCGGCCTCGGACAGTTGCTCCAAATGTTGTCAAAACTCCCACAAAAACTCCTAAAACAGTCGGTAATATATGGTGAAATACTCCAAATACAGTATGAAGAATGAGAGGAGCATGTAAATTCGGAGCTCGGCCTTCGGCCTCGCAAGACGCTAATATGGCTCGGCCTTCGGCCTCGCTAGACACTAATACAGCTCGGCCTGCGGCCTCGCCAAGCGCTCGCCCTACGGGCTCGCGCACCATCAGCTCGGCCTTCGGCCTCGCGGGCCGAAAGTTCGGCCTTCGGCCTCACCAGAAGCTCGCCCTTCGGGCTCGCTATACCTTCATGTATGACAGTAACTCCAAATTCAGTCAAAAATCCCACAAAAACTCCAAATACAGTCGAAAATGTAAGGTAAAATACTCAAATGCAGTATGAAGAATGAGAGGAGCATGTCAATTCGGAGCTCGGCCTTCGGCCTCGCAAGACACTAATATGGCTCGGCCTTCGGCCTCGCTAGACACTAATACAGCTCGGCCTGCGGCCTCGCCAAGCGCTCGCCCTTCGGGCTCGCGCACCATCAGCTCGGCCTTCGGCCTCGCGAACTGAAAGTTCGGCCTTCGGCCTCACCAGAAGCTCGCCCTTCGGGCTCGCTATACCTTCATCAATGACAGTAACTCCAAAATCAGTCGAAAATCCCACAAAAACTCCAAATACAGTAAAAAATATAAGGAAAATACTCCAAATGCAGTACGAAGAATGAGAGGAGCATTTTTGACAGGTGTCATTCGACTGCTCTCCAGATTCCCTATGACATTTGTTCAAACACACCCTATCTATCTCTTACCGTTTTCGAGATACGTCATCCAACTTTACTTGGCAGGCGTCATTTTTATGATTTTCGATTTTTCTCATACTCACCTAAACCCCCCCTACATTTTTGCCATACATCATTGTCGTCCTACTCGTCTCCTTCTAGGAGAACATTTATGTCAGTCAGTCAGTGAGTCAGTGAGTGGTAATCGAGCTTTATATATTATGATGATGATGATGATGATAATGATAATAACTAGTTTTTCGGGCAGTGTGCGGGCCGCAAGCGGCCCGCATCTATCTTGAGTCAGTACGAACTGTCATAAAAGCACCTTATACATTTAAATAAAAAAAAGCAAGTGTCCAATAGAAGTATCAAATCCCATATAAACTCTGAATACAATAGAGATTCATACTGTAGCCACCAAACCAGATTTACCCTACTGCCATAAAAAAGTGGTACGGTCAAAATCGTACCAAGGTTCTGAGTCACTTCGGTAAAGGAACCCCACTCGTAGGTGCTTTGGTTATCGCGGGCAGTTACCATGGAGACCAGTCGGAGATGTGGAAAATACCCTCAAGTCGGAGCTCGGCCTTAGGCCTCGGACAGTTACTCCAAATGTAGTCAAAACTCCCACAAAAACTCCTAAAACAGTCGGTAATGTATGGTGAAATACTCCAAATACAGTATGAAGAATGAGAGGAGCATGTCAATTCGGAGCTCGGCCTTCGGCCTCGCAAGACACTTACACGGCTCAGCTTGCGGCCTCGCCAAAAGCTCGCCCTGCGGGCTCGCCAACCATACGCTCGGCCTTCGGCCTCGCGGGCCGAAAGTTCGGCCTTCGGCCTCACCAGAAGCTCGCCCTTCGGGCTCGCTTTACCTTGATGTAGGACAGTTACTCCAAATTCAGTCAAAATCCCACAAAAACTCTTAATACAGTCGAAAATTAAGGAAAAGTACTCCAAATGCAGTATGAAGCATGAGAGGAGCATGTCAATTCGGAGCTCGGCCTTCGGCCTCGCAAGACACTAATATGGCTCGGCCTTCGGCCTCGCTAGACACTAATACAGCTCGGCCTGCGGCCTCGCCAAGCGCTCGCCCTGCGGCCTCGCCAAGCGCTCGCCCTTCGGGCTCGCGCACCATCAGCTCGGCCTTCGGCCTCGCGGACCGGAAGTTCGGCCTTCGGCCTCACCAGAAGCTCGCCCTTCGGGCTCGCTATACCTTTATCAATGACAGTAACTCCAAAATCAGTCGAAAATCCCACAAAAACTCCAAAAACAGTCAAAAATATTAGGTAAAATACTCCAAATGAAGTATGAAGAATGAGAGGAGCATGTCAATTCGGAGCTCGGCCTTCGGCCTCGCAAGACACTAACACGGCTCGGCCTGCGGCCTCGCCATACGCTCGCCCTGCGGGCTCGCGAACCGTCCGCTCGGCCTTCGGCCTCGCGGGCCGAAAGTTCGGCCTTCGGCCTCACCAGAAGCTCGCCCTTCGGGCTCGCTATACCTTCTTGTATGACCGTAACTCTAAAATAAGTCGAAAATCCCACAAAAACTCCAAATACAGTCGAAAATGTAAGAAAAATACTCCAAATGCAGTATGAAGAATGAGAGGAGCACTTTTGACAGGTGTCATTCGACTGCTCTCCAGATTCCCTATGACATTTGTTCAAACACCCCCTATCTATCTGTTACCGTTTTCGAGATACGTCATCCATCTTTACTTGGCAGGCGTCATTTTTATGATTTTCGATTTTTCTCATACTCACCAAAACCCCCCGAACATTTTCGCCATACATCATTTTCACTCTACTCTGCTCCTTCTAGGAGAACATTTATGTCAGTGAGTCAATGAGTCAGTGAGTGGTAATCGAGCTTTATATATTATTAATTAACTAGTTATTCGGGCAGTGTGCGGGCCGCAAGCGGCCCGCATCTATCTTGAGTCAGTACGAACTGTCATAAAAGCACCTTATACATTTGAAAAAAAAATTAAAAACTCCAATAGAAGTATGAAATCCCATATAAACTCTTAATACAATAATGAACCAAACTGTAGCCACCAAACCAGATTTACCCTACTGCCATAAAAAAGTGGTACGGTCAGAATCGTACCAAGATTCTGAGTCAATTCGGTAAAGGAACCCCACTCGTAGGTGCTTTGGTTATCGCGGGCAGTTACCATGGAGACCAGTCGGAGATGTGGAAAATACTCTCAAGTCGGATCTCGGCCTTCGGCCTCGGACAGTTGCTCCAAATGTTGTCAAAACTCCCACAAAAACTCCTAAAACAGTCGGTAATATATGGTGAAATACTCCAAATACAGTATGAAGAATGAGAGGAGCATGTAAATTTGGAGCTCGGCCTTCGGCCTCGCAAGACACTCACACGGCTCAGCTTGCGGCCTCGCCAAAAGCTCGCCCTGCGGGCTCGCCAACCATACGCTCGGCCTTCGGCCTCGCGGGCCGAAAGTTCGGCCTTCGGCCTCACCAGAAGCTCGCCCTTCGGGCTCGCTATTCCTTGATGTAGGACAGTTACTCCATATTCAGTCGAAAATCCCACAAAAACTCTAAATACAGTCGAAAATTAAGGAAAAGTACTCCAAATGCAGTATGAAGCATGAAAGGAGCATGTCAATTCAGAGCTCGGCCTTCGGCCTCGCAAGACACTAATATGGCTCGGCCTTCGGCCTCGCTAGACACTAATACAGCTCGGCCTGCGGCCTCGCCAAGCGCTCGCCCTTCGGGCTCGCGCACCATCAGCTCGGCCTTCGGCCTCGCGGGCCGAAAGTTCGGCCTTCGGCCTCACCAGAAGCTCGCCCTTCGGGCTCGCTATACCTTCAAGTATGACAGTAACTCCAAATTCAGTCGAAAATCCCACAAAAACTCCAAATACAGTCGAAAATGTAAGAAAAATACTCCAACTGCAGTATGAAGCATGAGAGGAGCATTTTTGACAGATGTCATTCGACTGCTTTCCAGATTCCCTATGACATTTGTTCAAACACCCCCCATCTATCTCTTACCGTTTTCTAGATATGTCATCCGTCTTTACTTGGCAGGCGTCATTTTTATGATTTTCGATTTTTCTCATACTCACCTAAACCCTCCCTACATTTTTGCCATACATCATTGTCGTCCTACTCGTCTCCTTCTAGGAGAACATTTATGTCAGTCAGTCAGTGAGTCAGTGAGTGGTAATCGAGCTTTATATATTATTAACTAGTTTTTCGGGCAGTGTGCGGGCCGCAAGCGGCCCGCATCTATCTTGAGTCAGTACGAACTGTCATAAAAGCACCTCAAACAAAGAAAATATGAAAAAAAAAAACCTTCAATACAAGTATGAAATCCCATATAAACTCCTAATACAGTACGAAACCAAACTGTCACCACCAAAACAAATTCACCCTACCGCAATAAAAAAGTGGTACGGTCAGAATTGTACCAAGGTTCTGAGTCACTTCGGTAAAGGAACCCCACTCGTAGGTGCTTTGGTTATCGTGGGCAGTTACCATGGAGACCAGTTGGAGATGTGGAAAATACTCTCAAGTCGGAGCTCAGCCTTCAGCCTCGGACAGTTACTCCAAATGTAGTCAAAACTCCCAGAAAAACTTCTAAAACAGTCGGTAATCTATGGTAAAATACTCCAAATACAGTATGAAGAATGAGAGGAGCATGTAAATTCGGAGCTCGGCCTTCGGCCTCGCAAGACACTCACACGGCTCGGCCTGCGGCCTCGCCAAGTGCTCGCCCTTCGGGCTCGCCCACCATACGCTCGGCCTTCGGCCTCGCGGGCCGAAAGTTCGGCCTTCGGCCTCACCAGGAGCTCGCCCTTCGGGCTCGCTATACCTTGATGTAGGACAGTAACTCGAAATTCAGTTGAAAATCCCACAAAAAACTCCAAAAACAGTCGAAAATATTAGGTAAAATACTCCAAATGAAGTATGAAGAATGAGAGGAGCATGTCAATTCGGAGCTCGGCCTTCGGCCTCGCAAGACACTAACACGGCTCGGCCTGCGGCCTCGCCATACGCTCGCCCTGCGGGCTCGCGAACCGTCCGCTCGGCCTTCGGCCTCGCGGGCCGAAAGTTCGGCCTTCGGCCTCACCAGAAGCTCGCCCTTCGGGCTCGCTATACCTTCATCTATGACAGTAACTCAAAAATCAGTCGAAAATCCCACAAAAACTCCAAATACAGTCGAAAATGTAAGAAAAATACTCCAAATGCAGTATGAAGAATGAGAGGAGCACTTTTGACACATGTCATTCGACTGCTCTCCCTATTCCCTATGACATTTGTTCAAGCACCCCCTACCTATCTCATACCGTTTTCGAGATATGTCCTCCATCTTTACTTGGCAGGCGTCATTTTTATGATTTTCGATTTTTCTCATACTCACCAAAACCCCCCGAACATTTCCGCCATACATCATTTTCACTCTACTCTACTCCTTCTAGGAGAACATTTATGTCAGTCAGTCAGTCAGTGGTAATCGAGCTTTATATATTATAATCGAAAATGTAAGGAAAATACTCCAAATGGAGTATGAAGAATGAGAGGAGCACTTTTGACAGGTGTCATTCGACTGCTCTTCAGATTCCCTATGACATTTGTTCAAACACCCCCTACCTATCTCTTACCGTTTTCGAGATATGTCATCCATCTTTACTTGGCAGGCGTCATTTTTATGATTTTCGATTTTTCTCATACTCACCTAAACCCCCCCTACATTTTCGCCATACATCATTTTCACTCTACTCTGCTCCTTCTAGGAGAACATTTATGTCAGTGAGTGAGTCAGTGGTAATCGAGCTTTATATATTATAACTAGATGGTAAGTGGTGTGCGGGCCGCGAGCGGCCCGCATCTATCTTGAGTCAGTACGAACTGTCATAAAAGCACCTTATTAATTTGAAAGCAAGCATGTTCAAAACTCCAATAGAAATATGAAATCCCATATAAACTCCGAATACAATAAAGAACCAAATTGTAGCCACCAAACCAGATTTACCCTACTGCCATAAAAAAGTGGTACGGTCAGAATCGTACCAGGGTTCTGAGTCACTTCGGTAGAGGAACCCCACTTGTGGGTGCTTTGGTTATCGCGGGCAGTTGCCATGGAGACCAGTCGGGGATGTGGAAAAATACCCTCAAGTCGGAGCTCAGCCTTCGGCCTTGGACAGTAACTCCAAATAAAGTCAAAACTCCCACAAAAACTCTTAATACAGTCCAAACATAAAATGAAATACTCCAAATGCAGTATGAAGAATAAGAGGGGCACCTCATCGAAAAAAAAATTTCAAATTTGGAATAAGAACGTCCAGAACAACCTAGATATCGATTTTCAGCCAAATCGGAAAAACTTTTTTTACTTGGCAGACGTCATCGAAAAAAAAATTTTAAATTTGAAATTAGAACGTCCAGAACAACCTAGATATCGATTTTCAGCCAAATCGGAAAAACTTTTTTTACTTGGCAGACGTCATCGAAAAAAAAATTTCAAATTTGAAATAAGAACGTCCAGAACAACCTAGATATCGATTTTCAGCCAAATCGGAAAATCTTTTTTTACTTGGCAGACGTCATCGAAAAAAAAATTTCAAATTTGGAATAAGAACGTCCAGAACAACCTAGATATCGATTTTCAGCCAAATCGGAAAAACTTTTTTTACTTGGCAGACGTCATCGAAAAAAAAATTTTAAATTTGAAATAAGAACGTCCAGAACAACCTAGATATCGATTTTCAGCCAAATCGGAAAAACTTTTTTTACTTGGCAGACGTCATCGAAAAAAAAATTTCAAATTTGGAATAAGAACGTCCAGAACAACCTAGATATCGATTTTCAGCCAAATCGGAAAAACTTTTTTTATTTGGCAGACGTCATCGAAATTGGAATAGGAACGTACTCATACTCCTAATACAGTCGGTAATGTATGGTAAAATACTCCAAGTACAGTATGAAGAATGAGAGGAGCATGTCAATACGAAGCTCGGCCTTCGGCCTCGCAAGACACAAACAGGGCTTGGCCTGCGGCCTCGCCAAGCGCTCGCCCTTCGGGCTCGCGCACCATACGCTCGGCCTTCGGCCTCACGTGCCGAAAGTTCGGCCTTCGGCCTCACCAGAAGCTCGCCCTTCGGGCTCGCTATACACTGATATAGGTCCGTAGGTCCAAATTCAGTCGAAATTCCCACAAAAACTCCAAATACAGTCGAAAATGTAAGGTAAAATACTCCAAATGCAGTATGAAGAATGAGAGGAGCATCAAAGCATGATAAAAAAAAAATTTCACTGTTTTAGGACAAAAACTCCAAATTCAGTCGAAAATCCCACTAAAACTCCAAATACAGTCGAAAATGTAAGGTGAAATACTCCAGATACAGTATGAAGAATGAGAGGAGCATGTAAATTCAGAGCTCGGCCTTCGGCCTCGCAAGACACTAATACGGCTCGGCCTGCGGCCTCGCCATGCGCTCGCCCTGCGGGCTCACGCACCATACGCTCGGCCTTCGGCCTCGCGGGCCGAAGTTCGGCCTTCGGCCTCACCAGAAGTTCGGCCTTCGGCCTCACCAGAAGCTCGCCCTTCGGGCTCGCTATACACTGATGTAGGACCGTAACTCCAAATTCAGTCGAAAATCCCACAAAAACCCCAAATTTAGTCGAAAATGTACGGTATAATACTCCAAATGCAGTATGAAGAATGAGAGGAGCATCTGAGACTAATAAAAAAATTACACATTTCAAAAGTTTCACTGTTATAGGCCAATAACTCTAAATTCAGTCGAAAATCCCACAAAAACCCCAAATACAGTCGAAAATGTACGGTATAATACTCCAAATGCAGTATGAAGAATGAGAGGAGCATCGAAGCATAATAAAAAAATTACAGAAATCAAGAATTTCACTGTTATAGGACAAAAACTCCAAATTCACTCGAAAATCCCACAAAAACTCCTAATACGGTCGAAAATATGTGCACATTGTATGGCGGCCATCTTGAAATCCGCCATTTTGGATTTTTGACAGATGTCATTCGACTGCTCTCCCGATCCCTTATGACATTTGGTCGAGCACCCCCTACCTATCTCTTACCGTTTCCGAGATACGCCATCCAATTTTACTTGGCAGGCGTCATTTTTATGATTTTCGATTTTTCCCATACTCACCTAAACCCCCCTACATTTCCGCTATACTTCATTTTAACCCTACTCTACTCCTTCTGGGAGAACAATTATGTCAGTCAGTGAGTCAGTCAGTCAGTCAGTGTATGGTAATCGAGCTTTATATAATATAACTAGATGGTAAGTGGTGTGCGGGCCGCGAGCGGCCCGCATTTATCGTTATGCAGTATTAACCTATATCAAAACTCCTAATACTATAGAAAAAAAAAATGACAAAACTCTAAAAGATATACGAAATCCCATACAAACTACCAATACTATAAAGAACCAAACCACCAAACCAGATTTACCCTACTGCCATAAAAAAGTGGTACAGTCAGAATCGTATCAAGATTCTTAGTCACTTCGGTAAAGGAACCCAACACGTAGGTGCTTCGGTTATCTCTGGCAGTTACCATGGAGACCATTCGGAGATGAGGAAAATACTCTCAAGTCGGAGCTCGGCCTTCGGCCTCGGACAGTTACTCCAAATATAGTCAAAAATCCCACAAAAACTCTTAATACAGTCAAAAAATAAAATGAATTACTCCCAATGCAGTATGAAGAATAAGAGGGGCACCTAGGACGAATCCAAAATGGTGGAATTCAGGATGACCACCATCTTGAATTCCGCCATTTTGGATTTTTTTATATATCATTGGTATACTCTCCTTATTCACTACGACATTTGTTCAAAGAACCCCAACCTATCTCTTACCGTTTTAAAGATACGTCTTCATTCATCACTTGGCAGATGTCATCGAAAAAAAATTTCAAATTTGGAATAAGAACGTCCAGAACAACCTAGATATCGATTTTCAGCCAAATCGGAAAAACTTTTTTTACTTGGCAGACATCGAAAAAAAAATTTCAAATTGGAAATAAGAACGTCCAGAACAACCTAGATATCGATTTTCAGCCAAATCGGAAAAACTTTTTTTACTTGGCAGACGTCATCGAAAAAAAAATTTCAAATTTGGAATAAGAACGTCCAGAACAACCTAGATATCGATTTTCAGCCAAATCGGAAAAACTTTTTTTACTTGGCAGACGTCATCGAAAAAAAAATTTCAAATTTGAAATAAGAACGTCCAGAACAACCAAGATATCGATTTTCAGCCAAATCGGAAAAACTTTTTTTACTTGGCAGACGTCATCGAAAAAAAAATTTCAAATTTGGAATTAGAACGTCCAGAACAACCTAGATATCGATTTTCAGCCAAATCGGAAAAACTTTTTTTATTTGGCAGACGTCATCGAAATTGGAATAGGAACGTACTCATACTCCTAATACAGTCGGTAATGTATGGTAAAATACTCCAAGTACAGTATGAAGAATGAGAGGAGCATGTCAATACGAAGCTCGGCCTTCGGCCTCGCAAGACACAAACAGGGCTTGGCCTACGGCCTCGCCAAGCGCTCGCCCTTCGGGCTCGCGCACCATACGCTCGGCCTTCGGCCTCACGTGCCGAAAGTTCGGCCTTCGGCCTCACCAGAAGCTCGCCCTTCGGGCTCGCTATACACTGATGTAGGCCCGTAGGCCCAAATTCAGTCGAAATTCCCACAAAAACTCCAAATACAGTCGCAAATGTAAGGTAAAATACTCCAAATGCAGTATGAAGAATGAGAGGAGCATCAAAGCATGATAAAAAAATAAATTTCACTGTTTTAGGACAAAAACTCCAAATTCAGTCGAAAATCCCACTAAAACTCCAAATACAGTCGAAACTGTAAGGTAAAAAAACTCCAAATGCAGTATGAAGAATGAAAGGAGCATCAAAGCATGATAAAAAAATAAATTTCACTGTTTTAGGACAAAAACTCCAAATTCAGTCGAAAATCCCACTAAAACTCCAAATACAGTCGAAAATGTAAGGTGAAATACTCCAAATGCAGTATGAAGAATGAGAGGAGCATCAAAGCATGATAAAAAAATAAATTTCACTGTTTTAGGACAAAAACTCCAAATTCAGTCGAAAATCCCACTAAAACTCCAAATACAGTCGTAAATGTAAGGTGAAATACTCCAGATACAGTATGAAGAATGAGAGGAGTATGTAAATTCAGAGCTCGGCCTTCGGCCTCGCAAGACACTAATTCGGCTCGGCCTGCGGCCTCGCCATGCGCTCGCCCTACGGGCTCACGCACCATACGCTCGGCCTTCGGCCTCGCGGGCTGAAGTTCGGCCTTCGGCCTCACCAGAAGTTCGGCCTTCGGCCTCACCAGAAGCTCGCCCTTCGGGCTCGCTATAAACTGATATAGGACCATTACTCCAAATGCAGTCGAAAATCCCACAAAAACTCCAAATACAGTCGAAAATGTATGGTAAAATACTCCAAATGCAGTATGAAGAATGAGAGGAGCATCTGAGACTAATAAAAAAATTACAGATTTCATAAATTTCACTGTTGTAGGATAAAAACTCCAAATTCAGTCGAAAATCCCACAAAAACGCCTAATACGGTCGAAAATATGTGCACATTGTATGGCGGCCATCTTGAAATCCGCCATTTTGGATTTTTCACAGATGTCATTCGACTGCTCTCCCGATCCCCTATGACATTTGGTCGAGCACCCCCTACCTATCTCTTACCGTTTCTGAGATACGCCCTTCAATTTTACTTGGCAGACGACATCTTCAACTTTTCAGATTTTTCCCATACTCACCTAAACCCCCCCTACACTTTTCCCATACATCACTTTCTTCCTACTCGACTCCTTCTGGGAGAACAATTATGTCAGTCAGTCAGTCAGTCAGTCAGTCAGTCAGTCAGTCAGTCAGTGTATGGTAATCGAGCTTTATATATTATAATAACTAGTTATTCGGGCAGTGTGCGGGCCGCAAGCGGCCCGCATTTATCGTTATGCAGTATTAAATTATATCAAAACACCTTATACATTAAAAAAATATTTCAAAAATCCAAAAGATTAACGACGTCCCATACAAACTCCTAATACAATAAGGAACCATACTGTAACCACCAAACCAAATTCACCCTACCGCCATAAAAAAGTGGTACGGTCAGAGTTGTACCAAGGTTCTGAGTCACTTCGGTAAAGGAACCCCACTCGTAGGTGCTTTGGTTATCGCGGGCAGTTACCATGGAGACCAGTCGGAGATGTGGAAGATACTCTCAAGTCGGAGCTCGGCCTTCTGCCTCGGTCAGTTACTCCAAATGTAGTCAAAACTCCCACTAAACTCCTAAAACAGTCGATAATATATGGTAAAATACTCCAAATACAGAATGAAGAATGAGAGGAGCATGTAAATTCGGAGCTCGGCCTTCGGCCTCGCAAGACACTCCCACGGCTCAGCCTGCCGGCTCACCTCGCCAAGCGCTCGCCCTTCGGGCTCGCGCATCATACGCTCGGCCTTCGGCCTCGCGGGCCGAAAGTTCGGCCTTCGGCCTCACCAGAAGCTCGCCCTTCGGGCTCGCTATACACTGATTTAGGACGGTAACTCCAAATTCAGTCGAAAATCCCACAAAAACTCCAAATACAGTCGAAAATGTAAGGTAAAATACTCCAAATGCAGTATGAAGCATGAGAGGAGCATGTCAGATCGGAGCTCGGCCTTCGGCCTCGCAAGACACTAATATGGCTCGGCCTTCGGCCTCGCTAGACACTAATACAGCTCGGCCTGCGGCCTCGCTGACCGAAAGTTCGGCCTTCGGCCTCACCAGAAGCTCGCCCTTCGGGCTCGCTATACCTTTATCAATGACAGTAGCTCCAAAATCAGTCGAAAATCCCACAAAAACTCCAAATACAGTCAAAAATATAAGGAAAATACTCCAAAAGCAGTACGAAGAATGAGAGGAGCATTTTTGACAGGTGTCATTCGACTGCTCTCCAGATTCCCTATGACATTTGTTCAAACACACCCTATCTATCTCTTACCGTTTTCGAGATACGTCATACATCTTTACTTGGCAGGCGTCATTTTTATGATTTTCGATTTTTCTCATACTCACCTAAACCCCCCCTACATTTTTGCCATACATCATTGTCGTCCTACTCGTCTCCTTCTAGGAGAACATTTATGTCAATGAGTCAGTCAGTCAGTCAGTCAGTCAGTCAGTGGTAATCGAGCTTTATATATTATGACTAGTTTTTCGGGCAGTGTGCGGGCCGCAAGCGGCCCGCATTTATCGTTATGCAGTATTAAATTATATCAAAACACCTTATACATTAAAAAAATTTTTCTAAAATCCAAAAGATATACGACGTCCCATACAAACTCCTAATACAATAAGGGACCATACTGTAACCACCAAACCAAATTCACCCTACCGCCATAAAAAAGTGGTACGGTCAGAGTTGTACCAAGGTTCTGAGTCACTTCGGTAAAGGAACCCCACTTGTAGGTGCTTTGGTTATCGCGGGCAGTTACCTTGGAGACCAGTCGGAGATGTGGAAGATACTCTCAAAACAGAGCTCAGCCTTCGGCCTCGGACAGTTGCTCCAAATGTAGTCAAAACTCCCACAAAAACTCCTAAAACAGTCGGTAATGTATGGTAATATACTCCAAATACAGTATGAAGAATGAGAGGAGCATGTAAATTCGGAGCTCGGCCTTCGGCCTCGCAAGACACTCACACGGCTCGGCCTGCGGCCTCGCCAAGTGCTCGCCCTACGGGCTCGCCCACCATACGCTCGGCCTTCGGCCTCGCGGGCCGAAAGTTCGGCCTTCGGCCTCACCAGAAGCTCGCCCTTCGGGCTCGCTATACCGTGATGTAGGACAGTTACTCCAAATTCAGTCGAAAATCCCACAAAAACTCTTAATACAGTCGAATATTAAGGAAAAGTACTCCAAATGCAGTATGAAGCATGAGAGGAGCATGTCAGATCGGAGCTCGGCCTTCGGCCTCGCAAGACACTAATATGGCTCGGCCTTCGGCCTCGCTAGACACTAATACAGCTCGGCCTGCGGCCTCGCCAAGCGCTCGCCCTTCGGGCTCGCGCACCATCAGTTCGGCCTTCGGCCTCGCGGACCGAAAGTTCGGCCTTCGGCCTCACCTGAAGCTCGCCCTTCGGGCTCGCTATACCTTCATCAATGACAGTAACTCCAAAATCAGTCGAAAATCCCACAAAAACTCCAAATACAGTCGAAAATGTAAGGAAAATACTCCAAATGCAGTATGAAGAATGAGAGGAGCACTTTTGACAAGTGTCATTCGACTGCACTCCAGATTCCCTATGACATTTGTTCAAACACCCCCTATCTATCTCTTACCGTTTTCGAGATACGTCATCCATCTTTACTTGGCAGGCGTCATTTTTATGATTTTCGATTTTTCTCATACTCACCTAAACCCCCACTACATTTTTGCCATACATCATTTTAACTCTACTCTGCTCCTTCTAGGAGAACATTTATGTCAATGAGTCAGTCAGTCAGTCAGTCAGTCAGTGAGTGGTAATCGAGCTTTATATATTATTAACTAGTTTTTCGGGCAGTGTGCGGGCCGCAAGCGGCCCGCATCTATCTTGAGTCAGTACGAACTGTCATAAAAGCACCTTATACAATTAAAAAAATATTTAAAATTCCAAAAGATTTAACGTCCCATACAAACTCTTAATACAGTAGAGAACCAATCTGTAGCCACCAAACCAGATTCACCCTACTGCCATAAAAAAGAGGTACGGTCAGAATCGTACCAAGGTTCTGAGTCACTTCGGTGAAGGAACCCCACCTGTAGGTGCTTTGGTTACCGCGGGCAGTTACCATAGAGACCAGTCGGAGATGTGGAAGATACTCTCAAAACGGAGCTCGGCCTTCGGCCTCGGACAGTTGCTCCAAATGTAGTCAAAACTCCCACAAAAACTCCTAAAACAGTCGGTAATATATGGTGAAATACTCCAAATACAGTATGAAGAATGAGAGGAGCATGTAAATTCGGAGCTCGGCCTTCGGCCTCGCAAGACACTCACACGGCTCAGCTTGCGGCCTCGCCAAAAGCTCGCCCTGCGGGCTCGCCAACCATACGCTCGGCCTTCGGCCTCGCGGGCCGAAAGTTCGGCCTTCGGCCTCACCAGAAGCTCGCCCTTCGGGCTCGCTATTCCTTGATGTAGGACAGTTACTCCAAATTCAGTCGAAAATCCCACAAAAACTCTTAATACAGTCGAAAATTAAGGAAAAGTACTCCAAATGCAGTATGAAGCATGAGAGGAGCATGTCAATTCGGAGCTCGGCCTTCGGCCTCGCAAGACACTTATATGGCTCGGCCTTCGGCCTCGCTAGACACTAATACAGCTCGGCCTGCGGCCTCGCCAAGCGCTCGCCCTTCGGGCTCGCGCACCATACGCTCGGCCTTCGGCCTCGCGGGCCGAAAGTTCGGCCTACGGCCTCACCAGAAGCTCGCCCTTCGGGCTCGCTATACCTTCTTGTATGACAGTTACTCCAAAATTAGTCGAAAATCCCATAAAAACTCCAAATACAGTCGAAAATGTTAGAAAAATACTCCAAATGCAGTATGAAGAATGAGAGGAGCACTTTTGACTCATGTCATTTGACTGCTCTCCCAATTCCCTATGACATTTGTTCAAACACCCCCTATCTATCTCTTACCGTTTTCGAGATACGTCATCCATCATTACTTGGCAGGCGTCATTTTTATGATTTTCGATTTTTCTCATACTCACCTGAACCCCCCCTACATTTTTGCCATACATCATTGTCGTCCTACTCGTCTCCTTCTAGGAGAACATTTATGTCAGTCAGTGAGTCAGTCAGTGAGTGGTAATCGAGCTTTATATATTATGAACTAGTTTTTCGGGCAGTGTGCGGGCCGCAAGCGGCCCGCATCTATCTTGAGTCAGTACGAACTGTCATAAAAGCACCTTAAACATTTAAATAAAAAAATAATTATAACTCCAATAGAAGTATGAAATCTCATATAAACTCTGAATACAATAGAGATTCATACTGTAGCCACCAAACCAGATTTACCCTACTGCCATAAAAAAGTGGTACGGTCAAAATCGTACCAAGGTTGTGATACACTTTGGTAAAGAAATCCCACTCGTAGGTGCTTTGGTTATCGCGGGCAGTTACCATGGAGACCAGTCGGAGATGTGGAAAATACTCTCAAGTCGGAGCTCGGCCTTCGGCCTCGGACAGTTACTCCAAATTTAGTCAAAACTCCCACAAAAACTTCTAAAACAGTCGGTAACCTATGGTAAAATACTCCAAACACAGTATGAAGAATGAGAGGAGCATGTAAATTCGGAGCTCGGCCTTCGGCCTCGCAAGACACTCACACGGCTCGGCCTGCGGCCTCGCCAAATGCTCGCCCTTCGGGCTCGCCCACCATACGCTCGGCCTTCGGCCTCGCGGGCCGAAAGTTCGGCCTTCGGCCTCACCAGAAGCTCGCCCTTCGGGCTCGCTATACCTTCATGTATAACAGTAACTCCAAATTCAGTCGAAAATCCCACAAAAACTCCAAAAACAGTCGGTTTTGTATGGTAAAATACTCCAAATGCAGTATGAAGAATGAGAGGGGCATGTCACTTCGGAGCTCGGCCTTCGGCCTCGCAAGACACTAATATGGTATATATACATATTCATTATTTGATCATGTTTATCTACTCCATTCACTGACACACATGTTACGCAACTCAATATTGGGTTATTAATGGGCACACATAGGCATTATTTTGATGCAGGAAAGTCGTCAAAAATGCCCCATCACCAATGTGTAAAGCTCAGCCCCCACAACGGGATCTTCTGATTGCCAGTTCACATTCATCGCCACTCCCTGCTTTAATAAACAATGTGATATGATATTGTATACAAATTCCTTATACCTCTCTCTCTCTCTTCCCACCAACTCTTACCCATAGATACCCTTGCCTCCCATGTCGGACCACAACAATGATGTATGTGCGGTTTTTTTTACAGATGATAGTCAAAACTTCTGTCTGTAGGTACCTTGTATAAAGTGATACTATAGAATAGACGTAACCTAGAACCAGCCTAGAACCCTGAAAATAATGTCTTTTAAAATTATTAAATACTCACTAAGTACTCCTAAAATTAAAAATCTTCTTCTTATATCTTGAAATAACAATTCACAAGCTCTATTGTAACTTATGAAAAAAAACCTATGATAAAACTTCTCCATATTTTTAATAAGCTTTGGTAGAAACAGCACATATTATTATATTGCAATTGAAAACGCCACATGAATAAAATGTGAAGTAAGGTGTCACCTTCCTACCTAGCTACGGTAGGAGTGCGCATGAAAAAAGAGTCTGTCGGGATTGACACGACAGTGCAGTGTATCAATCCATACTTGTAAGGCGGATAGTGAAGTTTACTATCTTACAGCCTGTAGTGTGTAGTTTCTAGGTATCTCGCATTATATATTGTAAAAATACTTGTTAGGTATCCAACCTAACTTATTAACATATTTGTGGATCTTTTAAGGAAGAAAACTAATTTTCTTTTACTATACCAGATTTATTTATAACATTAAAAATATACAATTTTATGTTGTTTTTTTATTAGCACTTGACAGACAAGAAAAAACAAACTCTCATGTTCCTAATCAAATTTAAAAATCATTGTGTATGTGCATAGATTACTAATGAGGATTTTCTCCAATAACTTAAATCCTTTTTCTTAACACACGTCCGTAAGTTTTTGTAGAAAATATACTTTTAAAACTCAAGAACAATAACCTAGATAACATACACAATTGTTAAAGCAAAACATTCATAAACCATTAACTAATAATAATTCCTCATATAAACTCTATACTATTATAAAATGAGTAAAATGTACTCATAATGAATAGCTAACTAACATACAATACACGCATTATCATTACCTAATAACTTTCTTAATTAATTAATGACTATAAATATTGAGCAGCTCTCTTAACTTAACAAATTTAATTTTACCTAGTGCCTTTGTTAAAATGTCTGCTAACTGATAATCTGTATCAATTTTCGTTACATCAATAACACCTTTCTTTTCATAATCATTTACAAAATGAAAACTTATATCAATATGTTCAGATTTTTTACAAAATTTTCCGTTTTTGGAAAGAGCTATGGCACCGCTATTATCTTCATAAATTTTAACAGGTTGTTTAATCACCACATCTAAATCATTAAGTACTCCTATGACAGGCAATATCTCTGTAACACATTCTGCTAATGCATAATATTCCGCATGAGTTGATGCTCTCGATACAATTTTTTGCTTATGTGTTTTCCACATTACTGCATTGTTATAAACTCTTAATAAAATACCAGTGGTTGATTTTCGATCTCTTTGGTCTGCTGCCCAGTCGGAATCGACGAATGCGTCAAAACATTCCTCAAATTCTGAATTATAGTTTAATATTAAATTTCGAGTGTAATACAAATACTTTAAAATCCGTAGTGCATACTTGTAGTGTGTATCATTGTAACAGTTTTGGAAACGACTTAAATAATTAACACTGAATGAAACATCTGGTCGCGTTCTACCAGCCACATATAGCAGTGCCCCAATCTTGTTTCTATATTTTAAATCATTATTGTTTACTACACTACCTTCAATAGATAAATTCTGTTCCATAGGCATCTCATATTTCTTGGATTATTTTATGTTATATTTCTCTGCTGAACTATCTATATATTTGTCTGGCTCAATATCATTAACTTTAATTCTGGCTTGTAATCGATGTCAATCCCTAAATATTGTCTAACTTTTCCAAAGTCCTTCATTCGAAATCGATTATTTAACTTCTGCTTAAAACGTCCTTTATAGCTTGTTCATTTTCTGAGCATATTAAAGTGTCATCAACATACAAACATAAATAAATCCGTACATTTGCAATACATCCCGTACATAAGCAATAATCATAATCTGATCTCTTAAAATTAATGCTTAACATAAATTCGTTGAAACATTCGTACCAATCTCTTGGGCTCTCTATTAAACCGTACAAAGCTTTGTGAAGCTTCAAAACTTTGTTATTTTCAATATCATATCCATCTGGTGCATATATATATAAGGCGACTATTAATTCATCTACAATACTGCGGGGGATGGTGTAGAATCGATACCTGAATGTGATCCACTCATAATTAATTTTCACATAAACAAAATGAATTCTAACTATTGCCTAAGCTGTGGCGCGTTGACTTTGAGAATAATAGCGACGACAACACTCGCGGCCGCCGTGGACAAGACTCACACATACACACGCGTTCTAGGTATTATAACGCATTGCGAGGTTCATTGCCCTAAAAACTAGTAAAAACAATAATGACTAGACTAATCATTATTGTTTTTACCGAAAATTTTAACTTATTCACTATACACATAGTTTTTTACACTTTTTATCTGTATGAATGTCCATAGAACTACGTAAAGCACTATTTTACTCACCTTTAGGTAAAACTGTCACTAAAAACACATTTTATTGGATTTTATTTTTCGCGCGCAAAAAGAATGAAAGCTTATAATATGTTGCATATTCTTTTAGTTCGTTCTTTTTGCCAATAATATACTTTGTTCTCATTGACCCGTCAAAATAAAGCGCGTTTCACACGCTACAATTTGTCCATAGACAATAACAGACAATTTGGTTGTACAATTGAAGTAAACATATAAATTAAATTGGTGTGCATGAAACCACACATGTGTGCTCTTTGCGACTTTACGCACCTGTCAACTCAACCACACATGTGTGATTAAATTGCTGCAACGGTTAAAATACTTGTTAGGTATCCGACCTAACTTATTAACATATTTGTGGATCTTTTAAGGAAAAAAACTAATTTTCTTTTACTATACCAGATTTATTTATAACATTGAAAATATAAAATGTTATGTTGTTTTTTTATTAGCACATGACAGAAAATAAAAAAACAAACTCTCTTGTTCCTAATCAAATTTAAAAATCATTGTGTATGTTCATAGATTACTAATGAGGATTTTCTCCACTAACTTAAATCCTTTTTCTTAACATTAAAGAATAGTTTGAATATGTGGTTTTAGCATAATAATGCTGCTCGTGCTTAACTGCCATTAATGATATCGATAAAAATACGTAACAATGCGACGCAATGACCGAGTAATTCCACGATGCAGCCGTCCAGCAGAAGTTTTAAACATTAGATAGATAACTCTTTATTGAAAACACCATAATAACAACAATAAACTTATTATTAAAACATAACTTAATACCAAGTGTATCAATGGGCGGTCTTATCGCTCAGGGCGATTTCTTCCAGACAACCAATCCATAAGAGATTGGTCAACTATATTAGACGGGATTTTCAATGTGTTTAACATGAAGTAAATTATATGTCTACATACTATATATTCATTAATATTATTCATTCATAATGGGTCATTCATTTAACATCTCACATCAATAATAGATAGGTACGAGTATATACCGTCGAGCTAACAAATTATGATTCCTTCTTAATTACTATTACTTTCATCTGGGAATTAGAAGGACCGGAAGAAAACCGCGTTTCAAATCACCGTGAATGAGAAGAATAGAGGATGCAAATTGGATATTGACAACATTGACCTCTTTATACTGAACGCGACATCTCAAACGAGCAAAGTCGAATAGGTAAGATAAGCCAGCCGGCATACCCTCACCCTAGGGATGTTCAAACAAAAAAGTATCGATATTTTTCGATATAATATATCGTAGTGTTATATCGATACTTTGCGATACATCGGAGAAATATATTGATATTTTTGATATATCGTAAAAAATGATTTTCTTGTATTTAGCTAGTCTATACTATTAAATATTTGACAGGTTGATAAAAGTGAAAACAGCCAGGGTAAAGAAACAAATCAACTTTATTTTTTTTTAATTCCGAATATTTTTTCTCTAGACCTTGCATAAAAAAATAGGCTTGAATTAAAGGTTCATACGAAGGTTTTGTTACACAAACTGCGAAGGCTAATTATTTACAATGTTAGCAACGTTTACGATCAATTTGCTATAAAAAACAACTTTGCCAACATCCCTTTTGAAAATGTAAAGGTTTTGGTCCAATATGTCAAGTGAGCTAACGGTGTTGTATCGGTTGAATAATATCGATTGAAGTATCGATATACATATCGATACTAGGTTATGCGATAATATCGGGTGGAAGCGATATATCGTGTAAGTTCATATTTTTTGTAATATCGATATATATATATCGTGCACTCCTACCTCACCCACACGCAGCTGGGCACTCATAGAGATCACACGCACTTTTCAAACGAAAATTGTGTATGCAAAATGCCAAGCTCGTCTTTAGAATCGGTATACACCAAAATGTACTTTCATTTTTGTTTTATAGATAGATATAGTTATATTAAATAATCACATGAAATTTTATCTCCCGGAAATCAATAGTTTTTGAGAAATAAATTATTGAAGTTCTAATTATATAGACATACGTATGGATACGACATCGGCACGGCACACGAAACGTCAGTCTACGTTATTAAAATCGAGAAAAATACGAAATCTATGCTATGTGTTGTGAAAGTTATTAAAGTAGACTAATTATATGGAGAATAAGTACCAACAGTGTTTTTACCATATTAAATAACGTATTTACAAGTGAAAATTGAAGTAAATGTTCTGAAGTTCTATTTATAAGCATCGTGAAACCGCGGGTTTGCCAAATAAAGTTACTCCGCTAAATTTATGGTTTTGTGTGGTGATCGAGTTTATATACCTACAGAAGAATGAATTGCATTGGATGTAAACAATCAATATCACGAGGTGAGCTACTAAAATGCCTTTGTGGTGACACATTTCACTATCGCTGTTTAAATATTCCAATTGCACATACACTCATATGAAAAAGTCGTTTGAATACTTGGCGTTGTCCTAAATGCACTAATGTAAGTAGACAGACAAAAAATGATGATACCCCTGTGCGAAGCCAGTATGAAACGCCTCAGAATGAGCCATCCATCTCAATTGATGATCTAACACCTAATCCAGGCACTGACAGTCCAATATGCCGTACTCCACCAAAAAGTAATATAATACAATCACATTATGATAACCCACCAAATCTGCAGAGCGAAGGAAAATTTCATTAGACAACTTTAGCCGTTTATTAGATTATAAGTTAGACGAAAAGCTTGAACAAAACAAACATGTTATTATATCAGAAATTAAAACCGCGTTCCGATGTGAAATAACTAACACAATAGAAAGTTTGAGAGCAGAAATGATACAAAACACGGAAGGAATACAACTTAGACAAACAAAACTTGAAGAAAATCTTAACTCAGCGAACGAAAAAATCTACGTGTTAGAAGCAGAAAAAATAAACTAAAATGTGAAAAATAAAAACTACAAATATTAACTAAAAATAAGACACATATGGAAATGAGTGACGATACGTCTAAGAAACTGGTAATATATTGACTAAACGAATACAACATGTAAACCGAAATTGACCTTAAAGGTAGAATTATCTATGCTTTTATGGACATATTGGGAGTAAACCTCACTGGATACATCGAGGAAGCTACAAGAATAGGAAAAAAAGGATCGCGTAGACCAGTTCAAGTGGAACTTATCAGTAAAAAAATGACCAAATATATTTTAAAAACCTCCCGCCATTTTTAATCTATAGGGTTGTATATTACCGAATACTTAGAAAAACAGCATATATTGAAAGAAAAGAAAGATATCTACAAACTAAAACAAATGCGAATAAGCCATTCACTAATACTCAGATTAGAACTTCATTTGTACATACACAAAAAAGAACCCGTCTAACCTCAGGCACCCCATCAGCTGATACACCCAGCCTCAGAAATGGCATTACTGACACAAACTACGATACATTTCGATTTCAAAGTCTTTCTCCAAAACATGCAAAGTGTTAAAAATAAAATACACTTACTCGAGGAGCTGCTAGAAGAAGAGCAGTACAATATTGTGTGTCTGTGTGAAACATGGATTCAAGAGCTGGAGAAGCACCTTATTACTATAAAGGGCTATAATTTTGGATCAATGTTCTGCCGAAGTGAGCATCGTGGAGGAGGTGCTGCTATCCTGGTGCACAAGACAATGGACTATATAGACCTGCCAGCATTTGCTTCACGTAAAGTTGAGTACACTGTTTAGTGCTGTGCGTTGGAGGTAAAGTCACAAAATACGATAATTATCAATGTTTATAGGCTCGACCGCAACATTGAAACATTTTTCACTGTACCTTATAAGATAATAGAACTAATAAAATCCATAGTCTTAAAAAACCGTATAATTATAACTGGGGATTTCAACATAGATATGATGTCGAACTCTAAAGATTGCCTTAGATTGAATAATACTATGTACAATTTCCACCATATAGTTAAGGTACCAACTAGAGTGACCACTACCACTTCTACATGTATTGACCTTATATTTACCAACCATAAAAACTACTCTTTAGACGTCAAGGACTACGGGTTTTCTAATCACAAAAGTATAATTTACGGGCAAAGTATGTCGAAAATTAAACCCATTAAATATTCAGACTTCACACATAAAAGGATATTTAATGAAAAAGATATACAAAATTTTAAATCAGACTTAATTTCTGTCGACTGGTCCAGAAATATTTTAAATGAAAATAACATAAATAAAAACTACGAAACTTTCCACGAAACACTACAAAACATACTTAATTAAAACATACCAAAAAAACTAATAAGAATAGTACCTAGAATAAACAAAACTTACTTGACTAAAGGACTTAAAAAGTCTTGTAAACATAAAAGATTACTGAAATTACTGTGTTGTCAAACAAAAAACAAAGTGCTTAGAAACCATTGCAAAAATTACGAAAAAAATTAGAATATTAAAAAAGTGTGTAAAATTATTTAAAAAACTGAACCATATAAATAACATGAAAGACTCAAAAAACAAAACTAAAACTATGTGGAATATAATAAAGCAAGTATCTAAGCCAAACACGCATGAAGAACTAAAACATAAGAGCATATCCCTTAACATAAATAATAATAACATAAAGTCACCGTTATTAGTTGCTAACTCTTTCAATACATACTTCGCGTCAATAGGCGAACAGAGGACTAACGGTACAGCGTCTGTCCCTCGCCCAGTGCACACTTAAACTCTATTTATATTAAACCAGCCACTGAGCATGAAATTTTTCATTGCATACGGAACATGAGTAAAAAACGTAGATTCGGCGCAGATGACATACAACAAGTACTAATTAAGAAATGCATTATTGAACTAACGCCACTTATTACTTTTCTAATAACCCAGTCCTTCGATAAGGGCTGTTTTCCAGACAGGCTCAAAATAGCCAAAATAAAACTTATACCAACCAAATGCGGAAAGCTTGACGATTTAAGCAGTTACAGGCCTATAGCTCTACTGCCAACTATTTAAAAAATATTTGAAAAGATACTGACTAGACGCGTAAATAACTTTTTAGAAAAATTTTATATTCTACATAATAGCCAATACGGATTTCGAAAAAATAGGTCAACAACTCTGGCGGTCTATGAATATATACAAAAAATATATGAGTGTATCAATTCGCAAAATTATGCAGTTGGACTATTCCTCGACATGACAAAGGCATACGACAAAGTCTCTCATAAAATTCTCCTGGAAAAGCTATACAACGCAGGGATAAGAGGTCAGGCACATAAATGGTTCCGTTCATATTTAAGTAACCACACTCAGTATGTAGAAATTGAATATCTGGATGAAAAACAGAATGAATCCGAAGAAGTACCTTCAGACACTATAATAATAAACAACTCCATACCTCAAAGTAGCGTAGTAGGATGTATTATTTTAATTAGTTTACATTGACGACCTACCTAAGGCGATAAACACCCCCAGTGTTCTTTTCGCAGACGACGTTTCACTCTTATTCGACACCACCGCCGAGATAGACTATTCTAAGTTTGAAAGGACCTCTAGTCAGACTGAACATTGGTTAAAAACCCATAATTTTGAAGTCAACCTTAATAAGACGAAAATTGTATAATTTAGAACTTACCAAAGAAAACCACTTGACCTCACTCAACTAAAACAAAAACTTAATTTAAAAGAAACGTCAGAATTTACTTTATTAGGACTTACTTAAGATACGTACCTAAATTGGAAAGACCATCTTGCAATACTAAAAATAAAGCTATCGCAATTTATATACGCGTTAAAAATATTAAAAGCGAACACAAATTATGACACTGCTTTATCAGCATATTACGGATACGCCTATGCCTGGTTAAACCATGGTGTTATATTGTGGGGCGATAGTACTGACATTATGGACATCTTCATCATGCAAAAAAAATGTATCAGAATTTTAGTCAATATAAAACAGGAAGATAGTTGTAAGCCGCATTTTATAGAAAGAAAAATTTTAACCTTACCATGTCTTTATATACTACAAGTAGGTATATTTGTCAGGAAGAATAGGCAATTATTTAAATCGAACTCGGATTTTGACCTGGACTATATTAGACGTAATAAAAGAAAACTTATTTTATCTACGAGTACAAGGAAAAAATTAAACATATTTGGCAAAAGTCCACACATCAGGTTTATTAAAATCTATAATCAAATTCCTGAACACATAAAAAAGTATTACCTGAAACTTAAATCTTTTTTATTGCAAAAATGCTACTACTCTGTTGAAGAATTTTTACTTGATAAAATATCTAACGAAAATGTTCCAATGATGTGAAATATCACCTCTCGGTGCTTAGTGTAATTAATGATCCGCTTGTACTCGTAGGTAATGAACTAAGAATGACTTGTGCTCAGTCTTGTGTAACAATAATAGGTATATGTTATAAAATGTATTTATTGACTTTGTTTATTATATAATAACTATAAAAGAAAATTGACATGTAATTTATTAATGAAATGATCAAAATTTGACGCGATTAATTATAATAATTGAATAATATTTCTATCTATCTATCTATATCAGCCTGTGGATGTCCATTCCTGGACGTAGGCCTCCTCCAATGTCCTCCAATCTTTACGGTCTTGAGCTTTTGTCATCCAATCATGACCTGCGTGACGTCTGATGTCATCTTTCCATCTTTTAGGTGGTCTTCCTCGGGGTCTTGTGTGTGGTCGTGGTCTCCACTCCAGCAACTTGCGAGTCCATCGTTCATGGTCCATGCGCGCAATGTGTCCTGCCCATCGCCATTTGCGCTCGGCTATGACCTTCACCAGGTCCCTGACTTTGGTCTTCGAACGTATCCAAGCATTAGTTTTCCGGTCGCGTATAGAGATACCGAGCATTGCTCTCTCCATTGCTCTCTGGGCAACGCGGAATCTTTCTGTGGAGTGTGCAGTCAGGGTCATGGTCTCTGCTCCATAGGTATATACAGGCAACACACATTGCTCGAACACTTTCCTTTTAAGACCAATGGAGAGCTTGCTACGCAGAATGTTACCATTTGCACCAAAAGCTGCCCAGGCCTGGGCTATGCGTCTCTCGACTTCTGTGGTTTGGTTCAGGCTACCCAGCGTTATATTATGTCCAAGGTACATATATTTAGATACAATGTCTAGAGGAAGTTGGTAGGGCGTTGTTGGTAATTTAGTCATGATTTTAGTTTTTCTTGTATTAATTTTTAGACCCACTTTAGCTGACTCTTCTTGAAGCTCCTGAAACATGACCTACATCTCCTCTATACTATCGGAGAAAAGTGCCAGGTCATCTGCAAATCGTAAGTTGCTCAAGTTTCCCTGTCGATACTTATGCCCTTATTCTCCCAGTCAAGTTTATTAAACACGTTTTCGAGTGCTGCATTGAATAGCTTAGGGGAAATCATGTCTTCTTGGCTAACTCCTCTACCCAGATGGAATTTCTCAGTCTTTTTTATGCAAGTTCACACATGACGTAGCATGGCTCTGGAGATGTTTTATCAAAGTTATGTATCGCTCGTCTACCCTGCAATCTGCAAGTGCCTTTTCAACCGCCCAGGTTTCAATGGAGTCGAAGGCCTTCTCGTAGTCAACGAATGTTATGATTATTGGCTTCTGATATGTGTTACATTTTTCGATTAGAGTTTTGAGCGTTTGTAGGTGGTCATTTGTACCATAACTGCTTCTAAATCCAGCTTGTTCCCGCGGTTGATAGGCATCTAATTTATTATTCAGCCTATTTACCAATATACGCGTGAAAAGTTTGTACATGTGGGATAAAAAAAAGAATAATATTTATGATACCTTATTAATCAAGATTTTTATTACAAAATTACAAATATACGAGAGAAAAAATTAAAGTCATGTGCGGGATTCGAACCCGCGTCCATCCACCCCTTTAGCCGGGGTATGCTCTAACCAATTGAGCTAACATGACACAATGACTCATAACTGTAATTCTTGCTCTCGTTCTTCATGCAACCATCGTATTGGGATGGAGCGACACCTATAGTTCAACTTGCGTTGTACTACATACAAGACCAATTATGCAATTGGTTTTAAACTTGTAAATGATGACGCAACCTTATAATTTTAATATTGTTAAGTTTGCAATAACGCCTGCTAGGCGAATTACATTACAAAATTACAAATTTACGAGAGAAAAAATTATAGTCATGTGCGGGATTCAAACCCGCGTCCATCCACCCCTTTAACCACCTAGCAGGCGTTATTGCAAACTTAACAATATTAAAATTATAAGGAGTATAATTTTAATATTGTTAAAATTGTTAATAAGAGAAATATTTTGAGTTTTAATTGTTTAGTTTAGCAGAATATCCTTGAGTATAAAGTATTCTTTAATTATCTTAATACAAGGATAGTGATATAGCATAAATTATTTCGTTAGGACTATAACGTAGTATCTAATTTAAATAGATAGGTCATATTATTTCCAACATAAAGTCCTAGGGGCAGACAGTAAGGAGATATTTATTCCAGTTCCTGATCCGGTACCTTCAATAGGGAGTATAATAAAATAAGTACAGTATTACAATTCCATTAACTCTAAGCATCTATATTTTATCTTTAGGACTATGATAGGGAATAACTGCAAAACGATATCTTAGGAGAGCGTGCTTTTCACTGTCTTATATTTTGAAAGCCTAAAACAAGAATATGGGATCTAGATTTCACAAGTCATTACATGGTTGTTCCTAGATGCGGCAGTACAATACGTCCCAATACACGTCCTCTCATCTGAATTGACCTATAGATTTCTATAAACCTGGCCAGGCAAACACAAATTTTGTGTTGAATCACGTGATATTTGAGATATACATAAATCCATGGTTTTAAAAGGGCTGATAAAATATACATATAGCGCTAATTTCGTTAACAGAATCAGATCAGCTTCGTAGCTGGAGATAGGTTAAATTTTGGTCGGTTTCGCTCTGAAAACACTTCGGTGTACGCTAAGTCGCGTTCTAGAGTTCCCTTGACGTTAGTTGGACTGGCTTCTATTGGGGAGTGCTCGTTCCTCCCACATAAAATACTGCATTCTTGTATTGAATTCTTCCACTTGCTAAGGATTGTCTAATTAGAAATAACTTTTCCATATATACCTTATGAATCAAACGCACACATTAATATAATATTTAATGTACTATTTAAATTAGATAGATAGATAGATAAAGCATTAATTTGTCTCTCCAATACACACGTACATTCAAATAAAACCACAGTCACAGACAACGGTACTCTTAACTTATCCCTAATATAAAATAAATATTGGAACCTACAATCTTTGAAAACATTATTTACCAAGTGTTATTATACTTAAGGGTTGCCTACTTAAAAACAAAGCTATCTAGCTAGTGATCACTACCAAAAAAAATAAAAGTACAGCATAACAAATAGGTCATAGCTTAGCGAATAATATTGCTCTAAGAGCAAACACTGATTTTCAGCTATCACCCTCGAGTGGACGAGGCGAAACGAGCGCAATACAGCAGCCTGAGTACCATAGATACACCAGATGCGAGTCAGGTGAATGATAAATATAAAATACAATATGTGCAGAGGAGTAAGAGAAGTGTGTGTGTGCGGTTTTAGCAGTGAAGGCGTGCAATACGCCTAGGTATGCGTAAATTGTCCAGTGAATGAACAAACGAGAATTAAATAATTTACATGTTGACCTCTCTTAATTAAAGCAAGCCAGGAGGAATATAAAAGTGATTATTTTATGGACATTCAACCTATGTACTGACATAAAACTTGTGTAAAACATGAGTGATGGTTTACAATCACATTAAGTAAAGCTCTCCTATGATTTCGTATCTCTGAATTTAGTAATCCTTTCTCAATATAATATAACTCTTAACTTAGACGATCACACTAGCCTGTACCACCACAGTACTTTTCCTGTTTTTGGTTGATTTTCACACTCGCGTCATATAGGTAGGTACTTACCTACTGGTGCTTGTGGTACACGACATGCAAATGGACTGAGAGAAATTTACGATAAACTACCTATTGTGGTATATTTCATTAATTAGGTAAGAAAAAACAGTTAAGTTTACATTTAAGTGTAATTCTAAATCAGATATTGTTAAATAAAAGTCTTGTGAAGTTTCTGCCGCAAACCAAGCTTATGCCTTATATGTTTCATTGTTTCTAATTTTGTATTATGATTTAAACTAACATTAGGATCTTTAGGAAATATGAAATTGAAACAAAGTCATTTTAATAGAGAAAGGAATAAGATATACATAGGTATTTAATTTATTTGTTCTTGAACTGGAATTGGATAGTCATGCATGGTCACCGTAATTCCTCACTAACAATTTATGTTTAAATTGTTAGTGAGGAACTATTACCTGTGAAAAGATAAACCACAATCAGGATAATACTCGCTACCGCAAACCTCCACGACACAAATTCTCCCCATTTTTACAAAAATTCTTCAAGAATATCACAAAATCAAAAAGCACTCCGTTATTAACGTCCGAGTCGGCAATTTTATGTGGGGTTGTCAAGTCCGTATTTCATACAAATAAAAGAAAACCTATAAGCCAATCGCAAAAGTTTTGCGTTAGTATGGCTTTAGACGTAGCAACAAATAATATTGCTTAAATATATTGGTACAAAATTATTATTTATGTTTAGAAAATCTTAGAAGTAAATGTTTTTACTTCATTACATTACATCAATCGCATATTTTTCGACAAACAACGAAAGGATTGAAATCGACTTCGCTCTGGCAACTCTTGGTCACTGTTAGAACGAGACACAGGGTTCAGTGGTAGCCTTCTCACTCAGCTTCATTTTTATTTTTCGCGCAATAAGACTCTTATGACTTTGGTCTGTGTCTGTCTGGTCCATATATTCTATTTGATCTATGGTCTGGTCGCTTCCTTCGCCGTTGCACGTTGTGATTTATGAAACAGGCCTGTTTGTTACCGGCTATTTAGGAAAAGTGCTCGAGAAACACCAAAACTTTCAGCATAACTAGGCTTCTTAGATTTATATTACCTTTTGCACAAGTATACCAACAACGGCAAAATGTTTTGGGGTAAGTTGGAATCCGCCGCCGCCGTCGCCGGCACGATGGTTTTCGATTACCACGTGTTTGTATATTCCATGAGTTGTAGCACAATGTCTCAACTGACAGCTTTAAATATTCTAGAATTAAATTGTTGTAGCAACATCCGTCTTCAATTTGCCCAGTTCCATGAAATATTGGCTGCTGATATATGGTTTGCATTAACAACCAACTGTAAGAATCCTCTCTGGGTTGTAATGGGAGATGAACCATGAACACCACTCGATATTTCCCAAATTTAAATCACTCAGCATTGCACCCATTTTTTTGAAATCTGTATGCTCTAGGACACAGATATCAAAGCTTCTGGATAACCTATCTTGGAAGTTATATATATATCGGTTGAGGCTTGCTGGTGAGCATTGTACTGAGCTCTTGAATGGAATAAATCATCAGTAAAAGTATGGATTAGTCTTAGAAAACCACTGCTAGGGGTTAGATATAGGGCAAGTACTCTCCCTGTACAGCACAGCGTAGGGGATTTTACATTATATTTGATTGCAGTGCTGAATTTATTCTAGTTCAATTGAAGACTTACATCATAGTCCATAAACACTTGACACATTCAATGGTTCTGGAATATCAATTTGTCTGAAAGTAGTGCCATGATTAAATTATTTTAAAAATTGACTATGAAAACTGTCCTAAATGTAAAATCTGAGTAAATATTAGTTCAATATTGATGTCACTTGTGAAATGATATGCAAATAATATTAATAATATCATGGCTTTTACAATATCGCTGCCAATAACTTTGTCAACTTGACATTCAAATATTTTCATCTCTGCATACAGTATGCATACAAAAATCTAATTAATCCTGCAGTAATACTCTGAATTACACCACCTTTTTTATGTGAATTTAGAGATTTTTATTCATTATAGCTGCACTGATCAGCTCCACCACTATTGCCACATGTAACTCTCAAGCTGGATTTTAAGAGGTTAAAGTATGCAGTGCATTTTATTGATGCTCATTATGTTATACAAAAGAACAAAAAATTTGTCAATTGAACCTAACAAGAAAAAAAACTGTTTATTATATGCATTACTGACCCCAACTTACATTATCGCTTGATCCCACTTATCGAGTAAATCTAGGGTATTACTGTATCTAAATTCCAAATATTTAAAATCATATCAAAATCAAATAATAGTATCTGATTCAATGCATCTTCTTAAAATTCTTCAATGTTGTTAGGATTGATAATGGAACCAAACAAGCGGTACACCCAAGTGGTGGAGAAACCATTCCACATCTCACAGGCTGCCATGGACACTTCAACTGGAGACAATGATTCCTGCCAGGTGATGGTAGTGGTGGATGGCAAGAACTTTCTTGTGTGTACATTGCAGAAAAACAAGAACATTCAAGTCCCCTTGGATTTATACTTCAAGACTGGTGACTCCATTTCATTTCTGACTAATGGTAAGTATGTATCTACTATGTCTCTGATGCTGATTCAGACTGACCACATCTGCATTATCACCTGTTATATTTATTTTACGAATGTACATTAATGTGGAATCATTTGCTATGCAGTAACCAACATCTATAAAAATATGCTAGATGACCACATTAACATTTGTTTTTTTTTTATTTTTTTTATACTTGATAGGTTAGCCTTTGACCACTATCTCACCTGATGGTAAGTGATGATGTAGTCGAAGATGTTGTTCAGGCTAACCTAGAATTACTGGCTCTCAAGGACAGCTGCCGGAACACACCGTTAGGTGCTTGGCGACAGATTTTCAACTTGAGGGTGGTAGCTAGCCAGGCGGGCATTCGCAAAGTGCCCTACCACCATGCTGTAACGACTGCCATCCTAGGACAACAACCGGGACCGACGGCTTAACGTGCCCTCCGAAGCACGGAAGCGCTCAGTAGTAATGTCACCAGCGGTCACCCATCCAACTCATGACCGCGGCGGACGTTGCTTAACTTTGCTGATCGATTCAGAATGGTTAAGCAAACTTCGTTACGAGCGCTTCAAAAAAAAAAAAATTTGTTCAGTGATTGAACAACTATGATTAGGATAATAGGCAAACTGCTTTAATGATCCCTACCCATGATGGGGTTAAGCCCTGTGGGAGATACACATGAGATTACATTTTCAAAATTGTTAAAGGTGGATTATAATAATGAAACCAAACTTCATTTGCTATAAAGTTATGTCATGTCAATAAGTGAAGTTGTCTTTGGAATAATATTGGTTATTTTACAGTATTATTCAATTCATTAAATAGGCTAGATTATGTCTGCGCCTACTGTCTTTAAATTGTAAGTAGCTATTTTTTATGTTGAAACTCAGGTTTGCAGAAACAAATTCTGGCCAAAGGCAGAATTTGTGTGTTGACGGATTTTGATAAAATACTTTTTGATGTGGTTGGCAAATTTGGCAATAAATGTAAGATATAATATGTATTTGAAAAGTTTTTATGAAAACAGCTAATAAATATAGTTTCTACCAATCTGTATACCTATTTAAAGAATAGTAGAGTAGCTTAGTTGGGAATATTGGTAGAGAATCAGTCTGCAAAGCTTGGACTTTCATGTTTGAATATTGGCTGAAGATCATATTTTGTGTAATGAACATATTTCTTTGAATTCAGATCTTGGATGTTTGTAGAAAGTTAATATGGCTCATGATACATTGCAGTGCCAATCTCCTTATAGAACAACACTTTTTTGTGAGTTTAGTGCAGTGCGTCGTAGTACTTATTATACAGACATAGGTGGAGAATAAGATACCTTTTGTGACTAATTTTACTAAGAATGTGATATTGCTGTTTGTATATTAATTTACAGTGCATCAATGCAGACAAGTAATAAGTCCAATTTTTATAGTTTTGTTTGTTGTTGTAACCTTCAGCTAAAAATGCTAAGATTGGACTTTATCGTCACATTAGACAGCCATTATGCTTGATACTATAATCATATAAATTTCAAACTAATAAAATAAAAAAAAAACATGTAGTTCAGTGTAAAAAATCTATGCTATGAGTATATTCGAGTCATATACATACAACACACAAACGGCTTAGTGCGCGCTTATTCAATATCGACATGTACATATATTTAAATAGAATAAGGAATATATGAAGGAGGATATTAATCAGCTATCTATTCCAGAGACCAGAATTTGTACTTAATTTGCATTTGAAAATAACCTACCACCATTAATTACACACTGATAGTGTATTATTAAGAATTTAAGACTTGATTCGTGCAGCAATCAGCGAGTCAACATAATTACAATTAAAAAAAAAAAGATAACATGTAGATTTTTTATATCTATAAATTGATTCAGTAAACCATGATGTCAAACAAATGCAGAATATAATACTTCCATGTATTTTCCAGGCAAATGCAATGTACATCTCACTGGATATCTGGACCCTGAATATGAAGATGATGATATTGAAGAAGAGGATGAAGATGAAGAGGATGAAGAAGAAGAAGTCCCAGCCCTAGTCCCCGCTAAAAACAAGAGAAAACTTGACAACAGCAATGACGTTAGTGCCAGCAAAAAACCTAAGGTAAATTGAAAAATTTGTACTGTACTACATCAGCGGGATATATCAGTGCATATATTACATAATTGCTAACCACAAACTAGGGTTGGAAGTGAAAGTCTGGGGAAAAAAACCCCATCTAAAAGTTTCTACTTATAAAACATGTTTATCTCTTCTGCAGCAGGACAAAAAAGCTGCAAAGAAGGCAACAGCAGAAGACAGCTCTGACTCTGATGAGGATGAGAACCAACTCCAGAAGTTCCTGGACGGAGAGGAAATTGACACTGATGAAAATGATGAATCTTTCAAAGTGAACACCTCTGCTGAAGCTGACAGGTTAGTTTCTTCATCTAAATAATAGCATAATTGTACATGAACTTAATACTTCATGGTATATATTATGTATCTTCATTTATATCCAGGTTCCTGTGTTGAAGACACAACATTGATATTTTGTTTATAGTTTCTAATCAATTAGTATTGAGTGAGTTTACTCCCTTACTTTTCCTACTTATGATAAGGAAAAAATGAGCCTGATGCCTGGTATACCACACATAAACTTTTTTTTTATAATTTCAGCTGAGTAGTTACATCCATTTAAGATATCACTGTTGTTCCAATTGTTATATATTTGCAAGTAGAAAGTATCAAGTCCCTTTGGTATGTCCCAGTAGCTAGTAGTCCTTATTCTATGATTACATGGTGTGTACATGTATTCTATCAATGTACTATAAATATTAATACTCAATCAATGTACTTTACATTGATAGAATACATGTACACACCATGTAATCATAGAGTAAGGACTACTAGCTACTGGGACATACCAAAGGGACTTGATACTTTCTACTGGTGTATGCTTTAGTTTTAAATATAGTTCTATTATTTTTTTTCATTTGAATAGTGATGATGATGATTCTGATGATGACGAAGAAGGTGGTGAGGAAGAAGGTGATGAGGAAGAAGCTGGTGAGGAAGAACAAGATTCCTCAGATGAAGCTGAGACTACCCTGGATACTAGCAAGGAGGATGATTCGAAAGTGGACATGTCCAAGCTAAGCAAAAACCAGAAACGACGATTAAAGAAGAAACTCGCACAACAGGCGAAAGAACAACCTCAAGTGAATGGAGTTGACAAAGCAAAGGTATTTAAACCAAATGAACCCATAACCAGTAGTTATATTTCTATTTTTTTTAATTGTCAATAAACTCATCTGTTAGGTACTTTAAAGTAATTTAAGATAATTATATTTGTATTCTAATTTGACTATATAATTAGTAAATTTAGTAATATTATTTGTAACACTGTATGGATAACTAAATAAATAAATGAATTTGATAGTAAAAGAAAATATATACATATAAACATGGTACATAATATATACAATAATTTTCTTACATTCAAATTGTAGTTAGATCAATTTCAGCAGGAAAACATTCAGCTGTAGCTACAGATTAACAGCCTTTTTTTTCAATTGGTGTTTATTTTCTCTCATATCATTTCTAGAATTTCTTCCGTAGACTATGGATGAATACTAATGCTTATATTGGTATAATATCAATTTAACTGTCAAAAATCTTATCCATTATTCTTGTATCAATTACTGATTATCTTAACAGAAAGAAAAACCTGAAGTTAAGGCTGACAAAAAGAAGACTGAAGGAAAAAAGGCCGAAGCACAAGAACCTGCTGAGAAAAAAGAAAAGAAAGCTCTTGCTGGAGGTGTTTCAATTGAAGACACTAAGGTTGGCAGTGGACCTGTGGCCAAGCCTGGTAAAGTTGTCATGGTAAGACATATTTATTTAAAGACTGTCTTGTTCAGTTTCAGTCTTATTTTGAACTAGCTTTTCGGCAGCGACTCCGCCCGCGCGTATTTCGGTTAACACGCCAAATCATTAAACTCTTTTTGCGCAGTTGGATAAATAGTTTCCTATGTCCTTCCCTGGGTCCCAATCTATTTCCAAACTAAATTTCATTCCAAATCAATCAAATAGTTTTTAAGTTTATTCGTTACATACAAAAATACAGATCTTTCCTCTTTATAGTACTAGTATAGATGAATAAGTTTTTCCCTATTAGTGATCTAACGAAATAATAAATTTAAGGAAACACTTTCATCGTAAAATTATATTGACTACTGATGTAAGACTAAAAAACAAAATTGCTCTAAAGCCTTAAATTCTAATAAATTAAATTCAAAAAGACAAAAATTATAAAAAAGCCCAAGTGCGAGTTGGACTTGCGCATGGAGGGTTCCGTACCATTAGCTATACAACATTAGACTTCATATTTTAACCTTTTTTGTTTTTACGTGTGGAAGTCCAACTCGCACTTGGACAACTTTTTGTACCTGTTGTTATAGCGACATATAGCCTGCTAATGGATGGACGGACGGACAGCGAAGTCTCAATAATAGGGTCCCGATTTTACCCTTTGGGTATGGAACCCTAAAAAGTATAAGAAAGAGTCTACAACTTTTGCTTGAAAATCTATGAACATTGAATATTGCCTCTGCAATCAATTGTATATTCATAAGTTTGTGTGACAGTAGGCCCTACTAAAGAAACTTTCTGCATGTCTATTCTATTTTATAAGAAGGAAAAGAGACAACTATTAAAATATACTCATTGTACTAATCTTTTTAGTTCATGGCCACTGCAGCCTCAATGTACATATTCAATAATTCAAATAACACAAAAAAATATGTTATACAGGTGTATTATGAAGGTCGTCTGAAGAGTAATAACAAGATGTTTGACAACTGCCTGAAGGGGCCCGGATTTAAGTTCCGTCTTGGAGCAAAGGAGGTCATCAGTGGATGGGATGTGGGCATTAACGGTATGAAGGTCGGCGGCAAGAGAAGGGTCATATGCCCACCTGCTATGGCGTAAGTAATTCATGTTGAGACTTCTTTGTATGTAGTTTATCATCTGTAGATTTTCATAAATCAAAGCATAATGCTTTTCAACTTGTTACTTTCAGTTTGAAGAGTGCAGTTAATTTTTTGTGTTTGTGTCCTTTATTTATTAATTCTGGATGTCTTTAAGTTAGATACTAGGAGAGTGTGATACTACCATTGAGTGCAGGTGCAGCAGCATTTGAAAGTCAAGCCCCATGTATAAATACTTGTTAGAAGCCGCCTTCTTCTAGTTCTTAATTTATTGGTGCCCATAACTTTTGTTCCTCTTTTAGATTATTTAATTGCTTTTTCTAAATATGATCTTTAAACAATATTGTATGCTTACTGAATATGAGAAAGCGTACGTACCACTGGCCAATTTCCTTACTTGTCAATTTCACTAATTCAGGTTCTGGTTTGCTAGTTTCCTTGTTCGTCAGTTAGTTTAGATTGTCAGTTTTGCTGTTTCGTTATGTCCCTAAGTGGTTACTTTTCTTATTTGCAAGTTTTCTTGTTGTTCAGTTGGTTTAGATTTAGTCACTACTTGATTACTTAAGTATATAAAACTAATTTCAGTGTTAAATCCCTATCTGATACGATAACAGTTTTATAATAATCTCAGTTGAATATCTAAAAAATCTTATTTTGCATGTCAAAATTTATAGCTATTGTTATCGCTATTAATTGTTTTTGTCATTGACTGTACCACTAAGACTAAATATATATTTTTAATAAATAAATAAAATCACACAAATTTTGATTTCTAACTTTTTATTTACTTAATAAACATAACCTTATTAAGGAAATAAAATGTTCTACAGAATAGCTACAGAAATTGGTAGAAACTCAGAAAACAACTTTTTATTACTTTTCTTCGAATGAAGACGAATTATTATTCGTCAGAGATCTTAACGTCGTGGCAACCAGTGAAACAGACGAACTTATGTGCAGGTGACAACCTAACTTATCTATCGACGAAAAAGTAGACTCAAACACAAAAAAGCTAGCGAATTAACGAAACTAATTAATATATATATATAAAGATTTCAAAAATAGCAACTGGAAAAATTGTCTACCTAACCTAACTGACGAGTGGGTAATAACGTCCGATTAGCGAAATTGACAAACAAAGAAATTAGCGGATTGCAAAACTGGCCATTTCACGATACCGACATCCTAGCAAAACTAGCGAAGGAGGAAACTGAAGAATCAGGTAAATGCGTGACTGGCAAAATTGACAAAATACCGAACCAATTGTCCTGTCCAAGGAGTAAACTGGTGAATTAGTGAAATAAAATGATTGGCCAGTGGTACGCTAACTTCTGAATATCATTGCAAATTATTTAAGGGCTGTGTACTCCAGGTGGGGATAGACACTGCTTCTTCAAGATAAAATCTTGAACGCATTTCTATTTTCACTAGAGAGACTGATGAAGCACAATTCAATTAATTTTTAAGCGTCGCGTCATAAGTTTTTTCGGAAATCAGTCAGGCTACTAGATCTCTGATTCAATCCATGCTCTAGATAAAAATATCGATTTCTGAATGAAATTTTCTTTGATGCTTGCCTAAGAATCAAATTCAGCTGTTTTCAAGGTCAATGAGTAGGAATAATAAATAATCTCTAAAAATAATTTGTTGCAACTAAAACCTCCAAGTTAACTAACCATAACAATACTGGAAATATGAATTAACATAATAATAATAATATGGTTCATTATGTCAAAATGTTTTAATTATTAGAAATAGCGTTACTTGGCTAGATATATTGCTTATGTATACATAAAACTTTTCCCCTATGATGATTCAAATAAAATTAGAGCATGTTATTCGCGGCTGTCCAGTTTGTCTATGCCCGAGCGCTTAATGAATCCATTCCATAAAGCTAGCAGATTAAAATCCCACACAAGATACAATTTTGAGCCATAAAAATTGTCAAAGGTTGAAAGCCATTATGAAACCACAGTGGCATATTTTTAATTAAATAGGTCCACTTACAACAGTTTTCAACATTGTAGAACTTTTTACACTAAAATAATTGCTTAATCTTAATTTATTTCATTTTTAATCATGAAAGAAAGAGAAAATTTAAATAAAATTATGAAAAAAAAACTACTTAATACTAAAGAAAACTGGGTTTGCCCCTTATGTTCATTCTTATTTCATGCATTGATATATTTACAAATTTCTGTCATACAGGTATGGAGCTAAAGGATCGCCACCTGTCATCCCACCAAATTCAACATTAGTATTTGATGTCGAGCTCAAGAATGTTAAGTGAACAGTGGATAGTTGAGGGTGGTGTGAAATTGTGTGATATGGACTTGTTTTGGTTATTGTATGTTATTGAATGTTGCCATTGACTGATTGATTCTTTGTTTGTTTTGGAATGTTAATGTGGTGCATCTGAAATGATGTTATATTTTGTTAGAAGTGTGCTGAATTTTAATTCATTCATTTGCCATTGTTTGTGTAATAATTATTATCATTGTTGGATCTTTTCTGAGGTTTCACATATTACTGATGCATCATGTCAACTAATTTGAGTTCAGTACTTACTTGTAAGTTAGTTAGGAAAAATTGAACTGAACTTTAGAAGCATCTGTTGTTACTAAGCCTATTTACAGACATTGTCTCCACCCTTTAAAAAGTTCTAATTTGAATAAGTTGTACTGTTCAAACAGGTTGAAATTTATACTGAAATATTCAACAACTATTCAAAGCAACAAATATTCAATGACCACTGTTATAGCAGATATCCTGAAAAATTGCTGATTGATGGCTCGTAATTTTAAAATTAAAATAAAATAAAGATTCAAGATGAGATTAGTCCTAATAATTTGTCATCTTAAAGTATTTTTTGGTGTTTTATACTTTGGAGTGTCCGTATGAACCAGTGATGTATTGTGGCAACTACAATATTGTAATATTTGAATACTATTGTCTAATTCATAGATGCTAGTTCAGTATAATTACTTATATTATCCAGTCTTGATTCCGACTATTAATTTTAAAGATAAATACATTTATTTTCCTAAGTTTTATATTAATATCTAAGTAGTCAAGCCATGTTGGTCAGGTTTTTGTAAACAATATTCAATGTAATCTTCTACAAGTGTATGTCATCATGCCAAATACCAACATCTCAGATATATATTGCAATGCAAGCTGTATCAGTGAAATAAAATTCAAAATTTATCATTATTGTTTTATTATTACACTCTTTATTGACAAAACATGCAAATTGGCTGAAAATAGTGCTATGGCCAAAAGAGTATCAACATGAGTATTAACTTAAAATTTGTAAAATAATATTGTCTTGGAATGGTTGAAGAAGTATAATATCCTGCATTAAATAAATCTATAAATAAGATCCCACTTAGCCGCTTTCGTAAATTCCAATACTATACTATTCTGATTTCAATCTTCCAGGACATGATGGTGTATCTACCTCATTCTGGGTCTTTGGTTCAATTTCACTATGAGATTCTTTTTTTTCATCTTGTTTCCTTTTGAATGCACAAACACCACCTTCGCAAGCGAATGGGAACTCTGTCTTGACGACATTGCCTTCAGCATCTTTAACTGCCCATGGATTCCAGAATCGCAAAACGTAAGGTTGGATAAATTTGTGCCACAGGAACAAAAGAAGAGGGATAATAAAACACGGAACGCACACCATTGTGAACAAAGAATCTCTTTATGTTCAGATAAAACGTTCCCTTTTTTTATTGCTACATAGAAATTGGTTCTAGTACCAATCAATTGTAGTACACCAATGTTTTTTGACAACTACATATGTTAGACGATATTTCATGTCACTGTCATTATGACATTAAGGAATGTGACCAGATTTAAATCTGAGATTCTACTAGCTTTTCGACTAAAATATATTATATGCCAAACTTTTTTGAAAAGATGTTACCAGATGATTTGAAGCAGTGATGGCTCAGTGGCATTGGCTATGGACTGCCGCTCAGCAGGTCCATGGTTTGAATCCCGCTGCGGGCTTGAGTTTCACCGCATGGTGGAAGGGCATTTTTCGAATGCCCGTCTGGCTAGCGACCACCCTCAAGTAGAAAATCTGTCGCCAAACACCTAACGGTGTGTTCCGACAGCAGTCCTTGAGAGCCAGTGAAATTACAGGCACATTTGACTTAAAAACTATGTCTCAAGGTGACGGACGCAGTGCAATTCGTGACTTGTGACGAAATGCATCTGTTATAGGCAGAGGTTAGTCCGCTTAACATCAGGTGGGCCTCGAGCTTGTTCCGTCACAATAACATAAAAAAAGACCGCCTAATTTGGGGTAGTTTTTTTTTTTTTCTCTTAGGCAAGCCATTTCTAACTCACCTAATCTGAAGGTAAGGGATGATGCGGTCCAAGATATTGTTCAGGCTAAGCAACAATTACTGGCTTTCAAGGACAGCTGCCAGAACAAAACACAAGGTGCTGGCTAACAGATTTTCTACTTGAGGGTGGCTGGCCAGACGGGCATTCGCAAAATGCCGTACCATTATATTTTATAGACTGACATCCTAAGACAAAAACTTAGACCAACGCAACGGATTAACGTGCACAGAATAGTGGTATTATGTCTCTAGAGGTCTCAACACAGTCATGACCGCAGTGGACGTTGCTTAACCTAGTAGATCGGTTAAGAACGACTGGGCAAGTTTCGCTGCGAGCATTTCAGATATTGCTTAGTAGTTTATAAAGATTTATGAGAAAATATACTTTGAAAAATTGGTTCAATCATACTTGGTGTGTATTAATTATAGACTTAGTTTTTTTGCGTACCTACATCCTAAGCCTATTGTATTAATAGTATGTGCATTACATATATTATTTTATATTAGGTACAGAATGTTACACGTTTCAGTTATTTGCAAAGGGATGCTTTCAGCCGCGTCCAGTTTGAAACCTGTGTATTCTTTATTTTAATAAAATAAGAAAAAATTAACAGTACATTATTATTATTATTTATTAATTTCCAATTATTATTTTATTAATTGGAAATTAGCACAAAAAATATTTTGATTATATAAGAGTGTATTCATGTTCGTAATCGAATGCGAGTTAGAAAATAAATACAGGATTTATCAAATAAGATTTCAAACACAAATAATGAGCGAACCATATTTATTCATTTTAAAGCGCAGGTTAAACCTCGGGCGAGGACGAAACCGCGTCTCCTCGTTGTACACATCGGTCGCTCTTGTCTTTTGACCACCGAAACGGAAGATGTGAAATTTGAGCTCCAATATATGTGAAGTTCAATTTTGTAAATAACAAGGTTTCATTAGAACCATATTAAATCCTATATTTTTGTTTCTAAACACCTAAGATTTTACTCTACATTTTTTGATCTGTCTCCACCAAACACGTGCTAAACATCCAAATAAATATTTTAAAAATAAAATTATATATAAATAAACTAATCTTACTACTATTGCAGAATCCTGCTAAATCTGGTCACCCTGACGACATGTGACGTGCGCACAATAAACAAAAAAAGGCAACATAGGCAAATGGAACATTACCAGTGCTGCCAGAATTCTTTAATCAAAAGTAAAATACGGCATGTTAATTTTTTTTTAACAAGAAGTAACTAATATAAGGTATTACCAGCTGTGTAAAGTGTGCGATTCAGACTCGTGAACCGAGGCTTTAATACCACAATCTGTAAGTGAATGTAGATCCTGCTGCCTGACCTTATCCCACACCTGACGGGGTCACTGGGTTGGAACATTATGTATTTTTCTTCGGCTCTATTCTGTTGCTCGTCATCCCAATCTGTCACAACATCTGTTCTGATACCTTTCGCACATATTATTATATTCTTCACGCAGTCTTCTATTATTCTTCTACCCTTTTAACATATTCTTACCATGGAAGTAATAAGTACCTACTACGTACAACTACTTCCATGATTCTTACATATCTATAAGTATGTGATGAACCTACTATAAATAGCTGTATTTATCAGTGCGGATCGTTTCTTATCCTTCTGTAAAACCATTGTGTCTAGCTAGACCATATATAATAGTGGGGATCGTTTTGTTATCCCTCTTTATAACCGTTGTCTCTAGACTATATTTTTTGGAATGAATGTACTCGTAAGAATATGATTGTCTTGTTTAAGTTTATATTTAAAATATGTAAAACAAAAATAAAAGATTTTAGGCTTGTAGCGGAAAAGTAACGGGGAGACCCCAAAAGTATCGAAAAACGATACTAAAGCTGCGTTTTGGTTGACTGAACATTACGTTCCGTTCTACGCGGACACATGAAGTTTTATTATTATTTGTACTTAGACTCGTATGGTTTGTACATCACATTTCGCTTATGGAGTTCGTGTGAAGCACGACGCCAAAAGAAAAACAAAGGAAATATCACCTTAAAAATACGACAAACTAGTACTCAAAAGAACATCCATATTGTCCAGGCATATCCAAATTGTGCGCGTATTGGACGTAAAACGGATTTGACGACACTATGCGTCGAGAGGGTTTTATAATGTCTGAGGCGCCCTACAATGCACATCTTTTTCCTGTCTTTATCACTGAGCAAGTATCAAGGTCATTATCCTCACTATAATATACAAAAATTAAATGAGCTTTTTTTGGATTATATTAGACTAATATTTGCACTTTAATGGCGAAAAAATATATTAGATATAATTGATAAACCAATAAATCGAGAGGAAAAACTCACCAGGATCCAGTAGGTATGTAAACAAATAAATAAAATGAAAACAAGGACAACATTTATTTTTGTAACAAGATAGTTACAATAACTAATAACGAAACAATTCGGTAAGTACTTACGGTAAAAACGTTTTTATACTTACATAGTCGTACTACATATATTGAAATAAAATTACAAACACAGTATACCTACAGAAGTAGGCAGGTAAACTACAACTCAACAATCAACAGATAGGTATCTATATATTTCTAATACCCTGTTTTTTTAAACTTTCCTCAATTTGCGCTAATCCTTAAATATTAATTCGCTATTATATGTGGTCCCACAATTTAGTTCCACTGATGATATTAGAAATAAGTTTGTCCCGTAATTCCACCCCTACAAAATAATAATATAAGTAAAAAAATTATGTACTTTATGAAATTATGACTTCCAGCGGGATTAGAACCTGTCATACCAGGTTTTTTTTGTGTTGTTGTGACGGAACAAGCCCGAGGCCTACCTGATGTTAAGCGGGCTAATCTCTGCATATAACAGATGCATTTAATCACAAGTGACGAATTGCATTGCGCCCGTCACCTTGAGACATAGTTGTTAAGTCTCATGTGCCTGTAATTTCACTGGCACGAGCGCTGATGTTATAACACACCGTTACGTGTTTGGCGACAGATTTTCTACTTGAGGGTGGTTGCTAGCCAGGCGGGCATTCGCAAAATGTCTTCTACCTTGCGGTAAAGCTCAAGCCCGTGGCGGGATTCGAAGCATGGACCTGCTTCGCGGACCACTGAGCCATCACTGCTTCAAAGAATAGAAAGCATATTGTCGCATTATCGAATTATGCAATGGAATACGGGTGCTGAGGAGCCTATTGTCTGACAAGTATATTACCACCAAATTCTTCCACAATTTCTTGAAAACCGAACCCATTCTAGAGTTCAAATATCCAAACCAGGTTTATCTGCATTACCAAACAACAAGCAATAAGTTTGTTGGTCAGCTGAATCTTTTACTGCGTCATGAACATCTTTAATACGCGTGGCGACATCTACCCCCACAATAATGACATATGTATTATATTTAGATACGATAGTAACAAATATTTTAATAAAATACTTAGAAAATATAAAAATATATCCAGTGACAATTCCGACCAATTTTCCTGTTAAGCCGACGTAACGTCACAAACGCCACACAGCCAAACCGGAAGAGTTTTAAAACGAACGAGCGGACGACCGAATAATCAATAGAATTGTCACTGGATATATTTTTTAAGTGTTTCATTAAAATATTCATTTTTTATTAAATATGGATGTCCACAAGGTAACGCCTGCATGTATTCATTATTTGTATAGGTAGGTATGATCTAATCCTGGTGCCAATTCTATGACGCTTTCTACATCTACACACATTACTATATATCTCTGAACAGCATTAGAACAAAATAAGATATTAATAGATTCAGGCCTTACTTTGCAGAAATAGAAAAACACTTAAAAATATTTAAATATACTAATCTATAGTCTATTTTTATTAACAAACGAGTACTGAGTATGTCTCTCGCACATTTCCGATATTGACAGAGTGAGATGGGTCATTGCCGTCATTGATTAATGCCTTTGTTCTTGTTTTGAAATTGTTAATATATCATATATAAAGTTAATAAAGGGCCGTTTACCTATATTAAGTACTTACTTCTGAAATTTACCGTAGAAAAATTTACGTAATTATGTTGATTTAAATTTGCAACAAAATATTCGTAACAAATGTTTCTGCTCGCGTTTATGATATATAAAACAATATTGCAATAGTTATTTATATCATGCACTAGAACATATAAATCAAATAATTCTACTTCAATTATTGTAATCTTAAAAATTTTATCGTCATTCTTCTGCTGAACTTTCTGCAGGCACGTCAATCTTACTCTATCATATTTTGTACATGATTGTCGACTCCGTACATTTTGGTTTCTATCTTGGTTATCACATGATTGAAACATGACCACCACTTTTATCTATCCACATTAGCTACTCTTCATAACAAAAGAGTTCAGACTTCATAAATTTTATAACTTTTGTTATTTCCTGCCATAGCCCTTCACTTGAGACCAAACGAATTCAATTGGGTTGAGCTGACAGTGATACTTCGGCAAACTTATGACGAGACGATTTGTTGACTTAGCTACAAAATTTATTTCCAAACGATCTCTGTTTTGCTTACCCTAATTCAAAAGTTGCAACTTTAGTATTGATTAGTTGCAACAATATTTTTCGACGCGCAGGTAGTCGAAGACTCAACTGAATGTCACTAAAGAGTTCATGTGGAACGGGCTTTATGTTGTTTACGTGGGGCAATAGCAACGCAGTAATATTTTCAGTACTTACTCGTTTGTTAAAAAGAATAGACTATAGTGACAATTCACTCTGATTTTCCCGCTAAGCCGTCGAGATGCCATAAACGAAAGTGTTTTCGACGGGTTTCGATTCTACACGAAGTATCCTAGGAGGTATTGACTCTTCGAGCGCACGATCAAGAAAAACATAAGAAAATATTTTGTGGGTATAAGGTTCATAAGTGCCGTTGGCAGATGTTTTTTCCTACATTCAAATTAATATTTCATCGTTTAGCATACCTGCTGTTTAAAACTAATAAAAAATCTTAAACTACCTACGCTTTACTATCAACTTAATATCTATTATAATAATATGTCTTCCACAAGTCACAACCAAAGAGCTTAACGAGTAACTTAACTCTAAATACTTTTTTTATTTATGTAATGTACTATACGATATCAACAACGAATATAAAAAATATATTAGGTATATTAAATATTATATAAATAAACTTATGAATAGATATCACTTCTAAATTAAATGAGATCTTTTCTCACAGCACTCGTACATACAATTTCATACATATATCTAACAATTCAGTAATTACTTACATTATATGACTATAATTTGAACATCTGAGTAAAGTGAATAAAGTCTGTAAAATTTCACGAAACGCATCTAAACATTGAGTCTTATATTAAAATATTGCATCAAATGCAAAATCTCACATGGCACCGTGTTAAAATCACAACACTGTTAGTTTATGGAAGGAAGGAACGACATAGCGCGGCAAGACAACTAGCAAAGGTCAGTAATCAGTACTTAGTATCATATTGAAATTTCTTTACACGTATCATGGATAAGTCACAGTAAAGGAAAGTCACTGCTAGAAGCCTTGAGCGCTTCTTTCAGAGACGCAGACATTTCCGGGACCTTGTAAATAGGATCCGAAAGCGGAGGCAGCACAAGAGCGTCTATAGATTTCTCGTAGGTAGTGTACGCGAGGTAAAGCTGTGAGACTGTGTTGATTTCGTCCTCAGTCATGACCACAGCTCGCAGCTGTTTCCGCAGGTCCGCGGTTGTAGATTCGCCGCATTTGGAGCAGACGTCTTCGAGCAAATAGGACTTGGGGCGTTTCTTTATGTGCTTGCACTGCATTGGCTCGATGAACTTGTACTTCTTGGGCTTCCGCGGCATCCTGGGGGGTCGGTCGTCGTCGGAGAGGACGACTACCAGCCGCTTGCCCGCTCGAGAAACCACCTCGCCCCCGCTGCTCATCAGGGCTTTACACAGCTCCTCTGGAGGGTTCTCTAAGTCGTAGTAAATGCACCGGGACTCTGAGCTGATCGTCGTATTATTCTCTATCTGTAGACTGTACCGGAGGCGAATCTTTTTCGGCCTACTCGTGTATTTTAAATAAACGTGTATCGGTATATCTATGGAAGCGCAACCGGACTCTTGGATCTCGTAAGGCGGCTCTTGGAGCACTGGAAACAATGCACAACATTTATTATTAAAAAGATGTGATGATTATTAAAACTGATCTACGGGACATAGTCAAGGCACGAAGATAAAATTGTTTAGGTCTGAGCACACACAGTTCGAAGTTGATTGTGGGCTATCTCGGATAGATAATGCGGCGACAGTTTAAACATGTCGATACTGCTAAATGGTGAAAACTAACAATAACGCAATTAATTCAATGTCAAAGGCGTTTCATGATTCGTGTCAACTGTTCACACAAGTAAGTTTTATATTGTTGTTTGGCAGTACAGCAAATAGGTATACCTAGGTACATATATTCTCTATTTATTTATCCTAGTATCGCTTGTACAATCCTTTCAGTTGAATTTTACAATGCTATTATTTAAACTGAATACTTACCTATTAATGTTACCTTAGTATATATTTTTGTACAACGATTCCTACTTCTAGCCTTTTTATGTGCTGTGCTTTTAGTCTTTAGATTACTCAGTCACTTTCAAAATCTCCAAGGTGATTAGGTGGCCTAGATATGATTGGGTACCAACCTATAGACTATGCTGTCTGTCACGTACCTATAAGTAACTATATTAGGGAAGTGTTTTTATAGCATTTCCATACAAACGTAACTGTAATTTAGTATACATTGTTTTTAGCCATTCGGAAAAAGCGTTTTGTTGTACGGAATTCTTAAAAGTAAAATAAAAATAAGAAAGGCTAGGTACTAGTTAACTAGATACCTACTAGTCTCACAAAAAGCAACTGTTAAGTAAATGATGTGGCTTAGTTCATCTAACCACAATGAATAACGTGGTGAGAAAAAACAGAAGGATTAAATCCAAGTAAAATGGGAATTCTGCTACAATTCAACTTTTGGAAACCATAGTGATCATCAGAGTAGACTAATGTATATCAATTGAAGCATAAAGAAGACAATGAAATTTAGGATGGTACTTAAATGACTTGAGTTTATAAATGAATGAAATATTTAAGGTGTCACGTACAATATACGAGCACGGAGCAGTGGTCCAACTCGTTAGTTACTGTACTGTGTTAGTTAGTGATACTGTCATTGTACACGGAAGAGAATTCCTCTTCCTATCAGTATAATTATACTGTGGTGGTAACAGGTATCACACCAACCAAACTAACCTTTCAGAAAACATAAAAATGATTTGCGCATTAATGGTTGTTGGGCCTTTTTGAAATAGACTTCCAACGATCTCTCAAACTCGTGGTTCTCTCGCTACCTACTTTTTTCCCGAAGGAACACAGGTAGATAGGTACAGAGGACAGAAGACCACCTTGTGCCACATGAGCAAAGATGTACCAGGCGCTTACAGCGGACTCGCACAAACACAGGCCAGTCCAAGATTTGAGCTCGCCCCAGCCAGTTCCTAATCCTGTATGCCCTGTAGTTATTTATTGTGCACTATGTAGCAGTAACTTACCAACAACAGACACTAGCTATTTTGCCGCTATGTAACTTTGGGTGGATACGCCATTTTTTAACCGACTTCATAAAATATCAATTAGTCAGTTTTTTACGTTTGTTACCTCAGAACTTTTTACTGGGTGAACCGATTTTGATGTTTCTTTTTTTATTTGAAAGCTGATGCTTGTCGTGTGGTCCCATTTACAAGTACCTAATTTCAGACTTTTGAGTGTAGAAACAGGTTTCATTTTTAGTACAAAAAAAATTGTTACCATCTAATCGAATAGCCATGGATGATTGCAGGTAGAAGTTGTCTTCCTTGTGCACGAAAGAAAATATATCTCAGGTACTCCCTCCCAATCTTACACACACTCACCAGTCAATGGCAAGAGTTCGTACTTGAGTGGATCCTCACGGTATAATGGCATGGGGCAAAAATCCCCCCTTTTTTTTTAGAGAGGACATATATGCTGGCTACCGACTGTTCGGTCGTCCAGCTCCACCGGATTTTGGGCGAGTTGAGGCCCTACAATAATTACGTGAAGTTTTTATACTTGCCCAGCAATTATGACCGTTTAGAACAAAGCTTTGTGTGCCTGACCAGTAAATTAAGAGCTATATATACTAATACTTGATGAATTTTTGCAATGCTTGTCAAATTGTCAAGCATTCTTGGTCGTTTAGTTAGATGCATGCTTGACAAGCCACATAATCAAAACATTCAGCGTGTTACGGAACTTATTTTGACAATTTTTATGAGATTTTAGACGTATCAATTGGTGCCAATAGGCGTCGCCAGCCACCGCGTGCCAGCGTTGGACTGGCAATGTACCAATTATTCACGTCTAGAGATGCATACAAAAGATTTATGTGCTATTGCTATAATTTTAGATGAAAGAATATTAATGAAGAAACGATCTTATATTATGATTGAACAATAAAATGTTATTTCGAGTCATCATAAATATATATGTCCGTGCCGGACTAGAATATCACCCCTTCAGCTCTTTCCGTAGGTGTCTCAGGTGACGACCGGTAAAATACCGGAGAGTAGGCAGCAGCGCCTTCTCTATCTTATATTGCGAACCCCAAGACGACTGACAAGCGTGAGTGATGGCCAACCCTCCCTTAATGGGGGAGGCTGTGTTCAGCAATGGACAATCCGGTTGATACAGTATGAGAAATAAATAAAAATATTATAAATTTACGAGAGGAAAAATTATAGTCATGTGCGGCATCCGCGTGATCCACCACTTTAGCTCTGACCGACTGAGCTAACATGGCAATGAGTCATAACTGTTTTTTTCCTATCGTTCGTTAACCATCGTGTTAGGATGGAGCGACACCTATAGTTCTATTTACCTACGTTGTGACCTCACTGTCACCATTGTTCTCTGTCATGTTCCGCGCTTATGTTTTCTTAAACAAAGCAATTATTGTGCGAGCAAGACATGCCATATCTTCAGGATTTCTCTATCTGCACCTTCTATATTTTTGTAACAGAATGTTTCTGTTTTAGAGGAAGTTCAAGAAAAGGTCACTCTGTGACGATTATAACAACCAAGTGTGAGTCGGACTCGCGCACGAAGGGTCCCGTACCATTACTATACAACATTAGACTTTATATTTTAACCTCTTTTGTTTTAACGACTCGCCAACTTTTTGTATTTGTTGTTATAGCGGCAACAGAAATACATCATCTGTGAAAATTTCAACTGTCTAGCTATCACCGTTCTTGAGATACATCCTGGTGACAGATGGACAGACGGACGGACGGACAGCTCGACGGAAGTCTCAGTAATAGGGTCCCGTTTTTACCCTTTGGGTACGGAACCCTAAAAATGAGTGCTGATGAAGTTACGTCCAGCCTTGTCAAGCAAGTAAAAGCTTGTGAAGCAGTTTTGACCTTCTAGGGAGTAGGGACCACTATAAAGAAATGGGCTTTACCGACCACTAATACCTACTGCAAAGTTATGAAAATTGAGTAACCTACCTCGCTTAGGATATACGAAGGCTGCAGAAGGTCGTAGGTAGAAGACCACCTTGTGGACAAAGGTAGAGATGTCCCGGCCACTCACTCCCCGCACCCACACGCGCCAGTCCAGGGCCAAGGCTCGGCCAAAGGCGGAGCGTCGCGGTTCACACGCGTGCCCCACCTCTAGCCATATGCGAACGCACATCTGTAACGAAATGACCAGATACTTAATCATCAGTTAAGTGTTCCTAGGTTATATGCCTAGAAAGTGGAATGTTCCCATCAATATTTCAGTTTTCAGTCAGGTGCTTTTCTTATTTTATTAAATAATATGCACCGCCATGCGCCACTTCCTTTATTTTAATTTTTTTTTAGGGAGTAAAAGGAAGTTTTTTGCTGCTATCGTCTTAACAACTCAACAAACACCTGAACCGGAATTTTAATTTAATTTAAAAAGACCTTATATTATTGCCTGGAATATCTAGGTACAGCTACACGTATGAGCAATTATTATATGTTCTACGACGTGAGCTGTTGACTTGAGGATGGTAAAAGATCGCGGGTTACCGAAATCTATCTGTACCTACATAACTTTATACAATTTACTACTTCCCTATTGCCTTACTTTTTTTGCCACACTTCAGTGCTAGAAGACCCAAGTTGGGTGCCAATGTGAAGTTAATATTTTCGTGATAAGTAACTTACCGATTCATTTGTTGGGCTTTTCACACTCACAAAGACAAAATTATGAAAAATATGCGGTTTCGCGGAGGAGCCGCGTAAAGTATAACCTACCCTAAAGTATATTTTGTCACCTAAGTATATTTTGTCGGAAGGTGCTCTCTGCTCGCTGAAGTATCGCGGGCTTGTCTGATTCAGGTTGACCGGCAGCGGAGGTGCTGGCAGTGTACGATGCTGAAGCTGAACTTGTGTCATTTGCACGCTGCTGTTGCGTTGCGCCGTGCGCGGCAAGGCATGTGAGGTGCGCGGGCGGCGCGGCGGCGGCGGCGGGAGGTGTGTCCGTTGCTAAGCGACAGACCCGCTCGCTGGACGATAGACGTAGTTATTAATAATAATGCCGGTCGCGTTGTAAGTTTGACCTACCATTTATGTAGGTATTCGGGTAAAAAAATCTTAACTAGCTGCGCCCCGCGGTTACACCCGCGTGTTGATGGATGATGATGATAAAATGTATGATAACGTGTTATTACAGCGCCTCAGCTACCTCCGTACCATATTTTTTTTACTTATAAGATTTATATATGGATTACGCAAATATGATCATGTCTCCGATTTTCGTAATTTCGCCGGAATGCTCATACTTATATTATCTCTCCTTAACCTAAGATTTTTTACCTGTAGATGAGTTGTATGCCCTCCATATTTACTAGACGAATTCAGGGTAATTACCAGAGTCACTACCAGTCTTGCACTTCCGAGCGTCCGGTAAATACATCGCCGCTAATCGTGTTCTTTAGGAATAATCTGTGGACAATATGCCTTCCTTGTGTCTTTAGACTCCAATTATACCAATTATACAAGCACTGTGAGAGATAAGAAAACTGTTTCATTTTACGCGTAACTATTGCTTTTATTGATGAAATTGAAAATATCGAGATTTTGTTTTATCTTAGGAACTAATCTCAATGAAATGGATGAGCGAGATATGTGTATCGTTTGGTGTGAGAGAGTAAAAGAGATCGCAGTGTAATCAGATCGGAATCAGATGATCGGAACGTCTCGTGGCGGTTCGGTGGTAACACGAATTGCTTATTTATCTCTTTCTTACAACAGATATGACGCATAATATTTGAACGTTCTTTCCTTGTCATTACAAACTGCATATACATGTGCGTAGGTATGTATATTATTATTCTAGTAATAGTATTCTAGTAAGCTTTTAGAGCAGTGGTGTTCGGATATAACTACTCTAATATTTCAACTCTCTGTCCTTTACAGTATTATCGTCACGATCCACGCTAACTGCACTATCTCGCAAACTGTCCTATCTACCTGAACATTACCTAGGTATACGTGTCCGTCTCTTCATTTTGAAAAGTTTTCTCTAACCTTATGTATCCTTTGCCGTGCAATGTGCCAACTTTGCCTCCAAAGGAAACTTTGCCCGAAGATAAATTTATAAGCATAACATTGATTTGCAAAAGTATCCTTATACCTACTATGACGACATTGATTGATTTTGGTGGAAAATAGGTTATATGTATATGAATACTAACCATCGTATTTGTTGCTAACTTTGCTAAGTAACTTGTTGGAGCTTGTCGAGTGAGGTGCCTATTTTTGCGGGCAAATTTTAGTGCAAATTTAAAAGTAAATTCTGCGGGGTCGCGAAAACCCCGGTTTGTTTAATTTATAGGGTCAGTTAGCCAATTTTCGACCAATTAGTGGAGTTGCCAAATTCGGCAAGCAAAAAGTAAGGGATTTAGTGTTATTTATTTTTTGAAAAATGTAGAGTGTACTTTGTATATACTCTATTTTCAGTAATTGTCAGGAATTTAAAATTCCAACCAAGATTTTTTTTGTAATAAAATTAAGAAACTCAAACTACCATTTTCTCTAGTTTTCGACCAAAAAATCTAGTTTTCGACCAACAATAAATTCAGTTTCAGGGCGGTAAAACTTTATATTTATTATTACTAGTACAATCACTTATATTTTTTAAGGCTGTATTAAAATAACACAAACTAAGAAACACTTCTGTATAAAACATTATCATAAAGAATTGGTCGAAAACCGTTCCAACTCGACAATATTCGACCACTATTTTTTATTGTAAATATTGTGCATCGTTTATTATAATTTAGGAAAATATAACTTTACCTTTAAATAATAAATATTTTATACATTTTTGAGGTATTTTTTTAATTAACAAAACACTGGCCGAAAACTAGAATGTCATCTAGTCTATTTCCAGTTTTCGTCCTCAAGTGATTTTTAACGATTGTATTTTTTACAATATAAATTATGTGGACGCGAATTGGCTATGAAAATATTCACGGGTATAGGGTTCAAATTCCTAAATGACATTTAATTTATTTTTAAAGATCGTTAGATACTTGAGTAATCCAAACTGGACATGTCTTACACAGATCTCGACCACCTGGTCGATAACTGTGCGTATTTGAAAAAAGACGGACTAATTCTCGTCCACTTAATTAAATTGGTAAAACAATAAAAAAAAAAGTAAAGTATAAGTATTTTCATATTATGTACCATAAATGATATAGGAAATCAACAAACGACATTAAATTTACAATACGACAACTTAAAACATACCGTGAAAGTTGCGGCACTCTGCTATTTTTTTACACAATTTGACGCGTCCACACTCGGCCGTTGTAAACCACAGACTGATTTGGCTTTCTTAAGGGTATATTTTAGACGAACGCCCCCATACAAAACGCAGCTCCAATCTAATTTTAATAATAGCGAATAAAACTCAACGATTTTTTACCTACGTAATCACTACCCTAATATCTAGGTTTGTGGTGCATCAGATTTTCATTAAATTATACAGTTTTGAAATTACACTAGCTCAAAAACTCGTGATTTTAGATAAAAGAAAGACTCAACTTTAAGCATCTCTTTCAAGAAAAATAAGCATGATTTTAATATTTCTATTGCACCACAAACATGGGGAATATAATGAACTTTCTATAATGGGAAGTTATTTATACATGTGTTCTATACTTTTTAAATAAATCTGGAGTTACGAATAACCGACTCAAACTCCTAAAAACGAGTGCTATATACTAAACGCTATATAATAAAAAAAAAAAATTATAGTCCAAAAGAAAAAGAAATTAAGCCAGAAACGATAGGTCTAATAATACACTATATTTACATGCGATTTTTTTTTTAATAACAAGTTGAGTTCATATGAAAGTTCACACTTTGGCTGGCAGGTATATGTCCTTAAATATATCACCCACACAAGTCACTTAGTTTATGTGTGCATATGTTCATATGATATTCTAGTTTCTGTAAGAACCACGTTTATCGGTGTATGTGTCTCGGTTAATCTATTTAGCGTAATTTTACAACAATGAACCATCAAATGGTCGAAGACAGGCACTGGTCGGCTAACTGGCGCATTCACCCTAACATGTTTTAGTATATTAATCGTTCAGTACATTAATGCTAGTGTCATTGCGCAAGGTCTTTTAAAACTAAAGTTATGATGATTGGCAAAGTTATCACATAATGTTCCTACCTACGATTGACAACATTGCCCACCATCAAAAAAAGCTTAGGGTTGGCACATTACCAACGCTTGAATTTTTTTATTTATGGCTACTGCTCATCTGATTTAATTTGAAACATATATTATTTCATTAATAACATTTAAAGATGACATTAAGTAGTTATTGGGTACTGAGTAAGTAGTTGCTCCAAATACCTTATAACTTGAACTTTTTTAAAATTCTTATGTTGGTCGGCCCCATAACCTTGTTTGTAGTATGCCTGGTTTCGAAACATAGAATCGCGGATATAAGTTTAAATTAAGAAAAATAGACATGTCATGACTGAAGGGATAATTATCATTATAATCTATTTTTTATCTTCTCCAATTATTTAAGTTTAGAATATAAGTTGTGAATCAGTGAAATGTTAAAAAGAAAAATTAAAACATCACAATTATATAGGCCAAAAATACAAATATGTATAATAAAATGTGGATATTTTTTAAGATAACCTTTCACTATTATTTGGCTATATGCGAATGAAACAAAAAAATATTTAATATTTTTTTTTTTTTTTTTTTTTTTTATGCCTGATAGGTTAGCCTTTGACCACTATCTCACCTGATGGTAAGTGATGATGTGGTCGAGGATGTTGTTCAGACTAACCTAGAGTTTTAATTTTTAATTACATAACTTCTAGTCTTATTTTAATATGCCTACCATAAATGAATTACTTAACTTTATCTCTATTAGTAGTACCTAAGTATCTTCTTTATCAAAAAGAGTGTTAGTTGTAATACCTATAAAATTTTATGAAATAGGTATATATATATACGTGAAACATTTTTCTTTTTATTTACGTAAACACATATTATTAGTAGAAAGGAAAAAGAAACAGAATATAAATACCGTGTGCCAACCCTAGCATTTTGAAAATGTGAAATGTGGATTGTATGAAAAAGTTAAAATATGTCAGGATAATATTGCCCACTTATTTTTCAAAGCAACTTTTCATAGTATCGTTTATTTTGTTTTATTTTGTCTTAGGATGGCAGTCGTTATAGCATGGTGGTAGGGCATTTGCGAATGCCCGCTCGGCTAGCTACTACCCTCAAGTAGAAAATCTGTCGCCAACGCCTAACGGTGTGTTCCGACGGCTGTCCATGAAAGCCAGTAATTCTAGGTTAGCCTGAACAACACCTTCAACCACATCATCACTTACCATCAGGTGAGATAGTGGTCAAAGGCTAACCTGACAGGCATAAAAAAAGTTACAATGAGTGCTTAACAAATATCGTTTTTTAAATTTTAATTTTAATATAGGAATGAAATAAAGTAAGGACTATGTCTCACATCACTAAAATTAAGTGAATATGGTACAATGACTCCCTAAATAACCTGTGACATCCAACACGATTTGTAATAAAACTTATCAGTACTAATATTATAAATGCGAAAGTAACTCTGTCTGTCTGTCTGTTACGCTTTCACGCCAAAACTACTGGACCGATTTGAATGAAATTTGGTATGGAGATAGTTTGAGACCCGGGAAAAAACATAGGATAGTTTTTATCTGACTGCGCAAAAAGAGGTTAATGTTTTGGCGCGATAACCGACATACGCGCGGGCGGAGCCGCGCCCGGAAAGCTAGTCAGTTATAAAAACATCAACACATTACGTTACGATACTGTAAGCACCAGAAAAATAATATTTTAAATTTCGAATGAGTGCAATTTCACACATTAGTTGCCTGATGGGTAATCAGGACCGTCAATTCCACTCTCGAGGTTAGTTTCTCGATGGGTGGTACTACGCAGTTTGGTCGGTAATTAACAATTTGGTCAGATTAAATCTTTTGAACATAAAATATTAGTAGCTCATAATTTTAGTTGCCTAATAACCATCACGCATTCCTATCAATTTACGTCCTTAATTAGTACGGTTATAAATTAAATCATTGTAAGCCTTGCTTTTATCACGAAAAAGATAAAGTGAGATATTTTATGTTGTATTTTTTTTTTGTAATCTGATTTGTTTGTAAGGTCTATTAAAACATATCAAATTTAACGAGCCTTGTGTATTGTATGTTTTTAAACGTTTTCTAATATATTTTAGTAGACGTTATTTTGCAAAATGACAATTGTCGTCCACTCGGACGAAAACGGACACAAGAAAGTCAGATATGTTTTAGCTTCTCAATTATTGTTGTTTATAAAATAACAATAACTTTTTAATTGGATTTGTATACCTACTTAATCCAGTTTTATGTTTTGTCCACTTAAATCATGAGCCTTATGCAATAACAATAATATAAATCTCACGGACAGAAACTAAAAGCGGCGATTTCAGTTAACTACTTTTCGCCCATTTAATTTTTATAAGGTGTGACTAGATTCTATATGTTTAGGAGTGAAATTCACTGTAGTAAGTGAAATTACTGGGTGAACGAGACATAAGAACTAAGGTCTCGAAGTGACGAGCGCGGTGTGGTATCAAGCAGGATGAGAATGGTGACACAGAAACAGTAATTGACAGGCGTGATGCTTACATACATGGGTTCAATGTCACACTCATGGGTGAACCCATCGAACGGGTATATGAAGCACGCAATCTGAGGTTGTTAATGGATAGTGAACCACGCTATGAAAAACATATTGCCAACGCTATCAAAAGTTGTTTTTATAAACTTAAGGTCCTTTATAAAATGAGACCATACTTAAACATAGAGCTACGCATTCAGTCGCTAATATTATCGAAATTAAATTATATGGATACAGTCTTTGGCCCTAGGTTATTTGCTAAAACGCAAAAACTTCTACAACGTGTCCAGAACGCGTGCGCTCGTTTCTGCTTTAATATTCCGTTAAGGGCACATGTGACACCATATTTAAATACACCGTCGTCGTAAGCTTCATTTAGCATGTCTTCTATTTGATAAAATACCAAGCACCGGCTTATTTGTATAACAAACTATCCTGGATGTCGAGCCGGAATCCTTATGGATCTCAATTTCGTCAATGTGCGATACAGCTCGTAACAGAACGGCATAGCTCAGCAGCTTTCAGAGGGAGTTTCCGCTACGCCGCGCCGCATCCAAGTGTTGGAATAATATCCCACCTCCAATTAGAAACCTGACGTGTTTACATAGTTTTAAATATAAATTAAAAAAAATTATCTACATTCATCAGAAAAGTCAGGAAACTCAAAGAAATGACACAAGCGTTATTTAAAGATATTATTTTTAAAAATTATGATATTGTTTACCTTCTACACGAAAGCTGCTTAATGATAGATTCGTTTCTTCTATGTAATATTTTGCTAATTGTTTGTTGTAAATATTGTAGTACCTATGTAATTATATGTAACCGTGCGTAACGTCACCTACCGACCTCAACGGAAGACCAACGCTGGTTGTTAACGATCAGCACTATGTTGAGTTGGGGCCGATTTGTGGCAGAGGGCTACAAGAATCATTTTGTTACATCTTGTATTTATTGTTTGTATTTTTGTGTCTTGTTGAAAGAAATGTTTTTTGTATGTTTTTTGCCATAAATAAAGCTTTTTCTGTTCTATTCTAAAATCGGCCAATTTTCGTGTTTTCAACATGTGTCGGTTGTAAAAAATGTCAAATTTTGTCTGGTGGAGATTTTTGTTGTTGCCGACTTTTGTTTGGTGGAGACATAGCTTTATTTATGACCATAGGTATGTATACCACAATATTGTATATAACAATAGTGTAATACCGGCTATACTGACATCCTTCCTAATAATTTTTTATTGTTGACGTTCTCGTCGTTAAATACTTTTATTTAATCATTGTTTCCACTTTTGCAAATGTACTATATGTATAATAAAGATGCATCCATATAATCAAAGGTAAAAAATAAAACATATACCATAAAAAACGTGGTAACTATCACCACGTTTTTTATGGTATAAGAATTAGTGTTATTTTGTATCTACAAAAAAATATGTTGCAGGGATCTATTAAATACGAAATCAACATTATTGGCCACTGAGCTGATAGGGTACATTGGGAAACCGCAAATATGGAGTATTTTTTTATCAAAGCCTTTGCCTTTGGCTTATCTAACAGGAAATGAAGGCTTATTACATTAAAATGAAATTCAATTGTTTAGCTAACATTCATTTGACAGTGGATTATAAACTCAAGAAATCATAATTATTAAGATATTAAAGCGAGCAGATTATGATAACTGTTTTCATATAGGTATAGGTAGGTCTGTCTTATATAGGTATATTAATATCACTTCCTGATTGTTAAAATATGATCGAAGCAAACTAGGTTTTATATTTATTGAAAGCAGAACGAAAAAAAATAAAGGCAAAGGCGAGTGATAGGGATACAATCTGTTTATACTTATACGTAGGTAGGTATAACATATAATATATTTTTCACACCTGCAAAATTTTTATGAAAACATTAGTCATAGAGACTACACTAAACATAACTATAGCTCTATGTGACCTAGCCTGTCACTTAAGTTCGCCGTGACTTAAGTGCTAGTACTCATGCAAGGCGTTTAACAAAATTGTAACAAAGATCTCATATTCAAATTACAACGAGAGGAATAATTGTAGTCATACATTAACATAAAGAAAATTATGTCACACTTCTAAATACCTGCCGAAACTTTGCTTACTTGGTATACCGACACTTATATAAAATACTAGCTTTCTGGGCGCGGCTCCGCCCGCGCGTATGTCGGTTATCGCACGAAAACATTAACCTCTTTTTGCGCAGTCAGATAAAAACTATCGTATGTTTTTTCCCGGGTCTCAAACTATCTCCATACCAAATTTCATTCAAATCGTTCCAGTAGTTTTGGCGTGAAAGCGTAACAGACAGACAGACAGACAGAGTTACTTTCGCATTTATAATATTAGTATAAATAGTATAAAATAGTATAAAATATATGTTTTATTTCGATTTTAATTTTTGACGACATCATTTGGGGTTTCAAATATAACTTGCAATATGCAACTCAATAGTTTTGTTAAATAGGTAGGTATATAGGTACGTACACTTAACGTGATGTGCGCCCCAAAATCTTTAAACTTATGAAATTTTAGTTGGTTCGGTACCTTGAAAAATTTAACTTGTCAGTTATTTCAAACAAAACGTGTTTTTCACTGGATCATGGTATCTTATTCCCATTGTGAAATTGGTCGGAAACTGGTAGGCCGCGGCGGGACGGTGCGATGTTAGCGCGGGGGGCGAGGCGGAGCGCGGGCGCGGCGGTGTGGCATGCGCGGCTATGATATTACTAATGAATAGGTATCAGAAGATTTTTGTTCTCATATTTCATATTTTTTACTCAAATCTTTACATATTTTCAAGAACGAGGTAAGAACTTACTTAATCCTTGCCTGGTCTAATTATCATAACAAAATATTGTTCTAATATCCATAGTGTTGCCAATTATAAACGCTTCAAGTAGCCGCCAGTAAGTAGTTAAATAGCAGAAGTGTGTAGGTAAAGGAAATGCGTCAGACTTTACATGTAAAACACTAATATTACTTACGTAATTGTTTCTAATTCCATCTGATTTAGAAGTTACCAAAGCAGGAAGGTGTAGGTACTGTTTTATTTGGTGACTATAGCTTTCCGGCCGCGTCTCCGCCCGCAGGTATGTCGGTTATCGCGCAAAACCATTATCCTCTTTTTGGGCAGTTGGCAAAAATTTTCTTTCCCGGGTCTCAATAACAAATATCATCCAAATCGGTACAGTAGTTGTTAAGTTTATTCATTGCATAAAGAAATCAAAAATACATTTTATTCTTATATTAAAAAACACTATTTGTACATATACACTGTAGATAAATGATTAACAACGTAAGTATAAGTACATAATCGTTTTTGGTTAAAATACAGGTATGCTTGCATTTTGCGATAATAACACTTATGTAGGTACCTTATTATTACCTAATATACCTACTTATCCAATTAGTTAAACATCCTAATAATAATAAGAGTACAAAAACAAAAGTAACTATATTTCGGTCTCTCTGCTTGTTTGCAGGCTGTTCATATAAATGGCTAAAAACTCTAAAAAGATCATATTAAGTATGTGTTTTTCTTGCAACACGCCGAATTTGCATGGCAACATACATCATACAAAATCGGCGTATTGCAAGAAAAATAATACATAAAGAGTTCTCAATTTTGTATATCACAATGACGTTCATAGGATATATTTTATAATTAAATAAAATCTTGGTCATGTGTCAAACAACACTGAGAAAAATGACTTCCATCCTTCATTACTTATTGAAGTGCAGAATAATTAATAATGCTGATGTCTGTAATAATATCAAGAGTATGATGAAATAGCACGAAGGCAAATATACTTTTGGTTCCATCACTACAAGTTTCAATTCAAATAACAAACAGAAGTCATGACAGCCTTTCATTTAAAAATAAAGTAACTAAATATTAAATTATTACGATATACCTGCTTTTTAACAGGAATTTCATAGTAAATTTTCAAGTTTGTCGTTAGTAAAATGTAGCACAACAATTAATCAAGAATTAGTGCGAAACCGAATATAAAATATCAAGACCGAGCATGACAAAAAAACACAATTTTCTACCCACAAAATGTTATTGAATCATGAGTAGTTAACGCGTTTTTACCAATAATTTACTATGATGTAACGTTCTAAATAATTTGTGAAATAATTATTTGTTGGGATAAAATAAATGATAGTAATGTCATGTTAAATTTTCGTGACCGGCACGACGTCCCTAGATGTTGTAGTGCATTACACGAATGCTCGTCTGGCTGACTACCACCTTCTAGTAGAATATTTGTCTCTAAGCTAACCTAATGTCCTTTTGTGTTATGTAAGTCACGTTGAAGCCAATATCAATTCTGCCCATTCTAGCTTTAGCCTGTTGGTCAAAAATGTTCAACGAATGAGTCATTATCAGAGATTCATCTTCTTCTTTGTGGTATAGAGTAATTCTATATTAATTGAAATGATTTCATAAAGATACATCTTTTCAGCCATATTCATGTAAAAGAGTTCGAACTGGTGGTTCCTTTTGAACTACCTAGATGGCGCTATCGCTATTAACGCTCTTTCCTATACAAAATGCGTCAGAATGTATGAAATCCTGCATCGCGCAAACGAAATAATCCGACGGTTCCGAAAGATATTCAGCTAACATTATACTAAATATATTGACTTCGGCAGCAATCGGCAACGCTCGGCAGTCTAGTGCAGCAGAATCACCAGGAATTACGCATTAAAAGTTATTACAGGTTCACGATAATAAACGAGAAAGCTCTTTTAAGACTACTATGATGATATCGAAAATATATCAAAGTTTCCCGTAAAGTTGTTAGGAAAATGTATTCTTATTTTGGTGAATTTCACAATAATTTATCATTTCATTAATGAAACTATACCATCCATTCTTAAATTTTTATGATTCCCTTCACGACTTTTTGTCATTACTGTTATGGATAATTCCGAGTTCGTCATGATATTTTGTTATGACGCGTACTGACAAAACATGAGTATTCAGCACTAAGAAATCTTGTGCTCTTGCCTGATTATTTATCGTAACATCAATTCATGGTAAATTCTTGTGATTTACATGCAAATTATAATTAAATACTCTTGGTCCGTTTTTATTGGGAATGCGGATATTTATTTCAAAATTCCTTTACAATTATCATGAATCATGACAGTAATTTTTCTCAGTGAAAACTTGTCGAAATAATCGAACATTGAAGTTCACTAACTATGCCACAAAATGCTTAGTAGTAACATCTCTCTCATTTGCGTCGTATACCTCAATGCTGAGTGACCACCCTTCTGTATCACTTTCTCTCGCACGATCTTTCTCCATCTGTCTCTGTCGGTCACCGCCAGGAACAGTATTAACATAGTATCAGCCAAATAGGCTGTAGTAGTAGATAATAGACCAACTTACGTAGTATTAAATCCTCATTGGACTCCAACACGTCCTTTGCGCTGCTTTGCCATCCATGCTGCATGACACGCAAGTCATGCATGCAACATGAATGAGATAGCGTTGACAGGCAGAACATTGACATCTGTCAAAGTGACAGTTGGTGTCGTATCGTGACATTTGATTTCATATGCAAATACATCATATACAAATGACATAAAAAATACCACAAAATATGTCACAGGTGTGTAAGGTTCCGACATAGGACTAACGCAGCAGCAACCCAGCAACTGCTAGTAATGTCAATGCTGTGTTTGGTTGGAGAGGATACCGCTAAGCAACGCACCGTTCTTTATTAGTTTAACTACCTACTTTCGTAGTGTAAACCTGAAGAATTAACCACGAGGAAGGTCAGCCCCTAAAGTAAAAAAAAAATCAGCCAAGTGCGAGTCGGAATCGCGCTCGAATGGTTTCGTACCATTAGCTATACAAAATTAGGCAACAGAAATACATCATCCGTGAAAATTTCCACTGTCTAGCTATCATCGTTCTTGAGATACAGCCTGGTGACAAACGGACGGACGGAGAGCGAAGTCTCATTAATAGGGTCCCGTTTTTACCCTTTGGGTACGGAACCCTAAAAACGACGAAATGAAGGTGGTGGTGAAAGCCGATCCTTGTCAAACTACCAAAGAATTAGCGGCATGGTCTGACGATAGTAGGTATACTACACAATATACGCATATTGTACAAAAATCGCTCGTGGAGCGGTGACATCTAACTAACGCATCAAAATTTTTCTTGCGAGCCAGCAATCACGGGGCCCGTGTTAGAATTTATTATTGCCAGAATTCGGGACTGACGTCCGATACTTGACTACTTACTAACTAGAGAACTTGAAAGTATACTCTACCCAACTACTCTTTATGGTAGAAATAATAATATGTCAAAAACTATAAGTATTCATGTTAGGATTTGAGATATTTTGGTTGAAGAAAACTATCATTCTAAGTGATTGTACACAAACTTCTAAAACATGATCAGACGTCTAGGTCACACATAGGTATCAGGTATCCTATGACCTATGAGTTATTATTATATGGTGCATTATAAGGTACAGTAGCTATAATTCTAAAAATTGTGTCCCTCCCTCATGAAATAACCATTTTTCCTCACGAGCTTGGAAAGGTTGTGTTTATCATTCGAAATCTGCGTGCAATATTATTTTTTTACCGCTAGCATAGCGTGGTTTTTTAAATACGAAACTATTTAAAAAAGAAACCGTTTCGGAACTCGGTTTGTCATTACATTATTTATGTAGGCATATTACCAATTGTAGTATTTACATTATTTTTTTTATATAATAAACACAAATTTACATAGTATATTAATTTGAGCTGTTTATCTTGCAACCATAGCAATTTCTTTTTAAGTGATAAAGTGTGTTTAACTCAACGAATACATATGTAAAGAACTGTTAGTCAAGCTCAAAAGCAGTAGGGTACGCAAACCTTACCGCGGTGGGTGTGGTTTAAATAGTGTACCGCACGGTCATAGAACATAGTGCAACAATATTTACTTAGACGCGACCAATCGGATGCCATTATTTCTAAGCGCCAAATCAACTAACCAATCCAATTGAAGTTGGAACATTATGTGTGTTTTGTTAATAGCAAACTTGATGAGTCTGAAATCAAAGCTGTAACTATATGTGAGTTACACTTCTTTACATATTTATTCGTAGGTTTAATTCGATGGCAAAATAATTTTGCGTGTAACGCCTACTTTTTAAACCAACACAGCGCTCAGGATTCCTCATTTTCAATACTAGGATCGTTTTCTTGTGTTTCAATAAATAGGTACTACTCGAGGAAAGTTATATAGCCTTGCTTAACAAATAACTTTTACACGTGTAAAACCACGCTTTATAATGTAAATGGAACCAAACAAAGACAAGAGTCGAATTAACATATCTAAACAGGCTCGAAACAATGTTCCACGTAAGTAATTCGTGCGCAAAAATAAAATTGTATCCGCTTCCAAGACGACAGTAACAGCCACAGAATAGTTAACAGTTGTTATCGAGGAAGCGTAGTTACTAATAAACACCATTACCGTAACTGTGGTACTTATAAAAAAAAACACAAACAACTTTTGTGAGGTTACGTCACAGAGGTGTCGATACGGCTTTGGCAATGGATAGCGAACAACTCGAGTGGAACTCGCCTACAATGACCATAATTTAGAAAAAAAAAACTTGTTTTTTACTGAGGTTGTATTCAATAAATTCTGGTTCGTTTGTCCGTAGACAATAGATAGTTTAGTGAAGAACCTTGAAATTCGTTTTTTATAGCTGCTAGATTAGTATTTTTGATGACATTTCGTTTAGTAATTCAAAGTTTGTAAATAAGCCTAATCTATAATTAATTAATAACTGGTTCTCAAGGACATCTGCCGAAACCCACTATTAAGTGCTTGGTTTTATAATTAAAAAGGCGATAGCTAGCCAGGCTGAAATGGAGGCCTATTTCTTTCACTCTGCTGACGTGCTGTTTGTCTGTCTCTCAGTTCGGGTCTGAGAAGAACTTTTGGATGATCGATATTTACTATGCTGAATTACGAGTAAAACCGAGTATTGTATTGTGTAAATTATATATAAGAGAGATCCTTTAGCAAATGGTACGAGTGAAAAATCTTTATTCATAGCGTGACATTAGGTAGGTTCGTCATGACATGGCCATAGACAGAGCTCATTCAATGGAGCAATTTATTTCATTTTTATTCTTCATTCGAAATGGGCCATAGTCTAATTTGTTTCAGAGTTTATCTCAAACCCTGAACTAATGCGAAATTTATAATTTCGTATGCTATGACTAGCGACATCTACTGTACTGTATCAGCTGGAATGTCGACTGTTGAACACAGCCTTCCCCAACATGGGGGTTTTGGTCCCTTTTTAGTATAATACTTTTTTTAGGTCAATGTTTTCTTCTACTATATTCTATTCCTTATCATATCAGTGCTGGCACTTTCATGATTTTTTTTCTCTTCAACGTTAAAGCAGTCCATATCAACCTTCCACTCCCCTTTGACGTGAGTTCCTACAATACAATACCATTCAATTACTTTTCAAACACTCTTCTTTCATTCCTATTTTTCGTTGACTAACATGCAGATTCATACATTATGTATGACATGCTAAAGATGGTGTTATACATTTTCCTCTTTTATGGACATAGATGAGTGAATCATAGTTACCAGCAATTATTTATGCCCGCATTTTTCCTGTCTCTTCAGGTAGGACATTGGCTGCACTTATACAGGGTTATTGGGAAATGGCTTTTAGGGCTGACTTTTGCTAGTCTTATCAAACATTTAGGGATGAATGTTTTTTTTTGATGTTTTTTTGAAGCAATAAGAAGGAGGGCCACCTGAGTTTAAAAGTCTCTTGTGCCTTAAAATTATTATTCTCATATTTTTTATTACTGAGCTCGATGTAAATATTCAAAACTCTATTCAATGGGAGCTCGGCGTGGTCCAGTGTTGCCACAGCGGGCGCTCTTGATTCGGAGTAGGCATTGTTTTTAATTTTGTTCTCAATCTTATATAATAGCATATAATACGTAATAGTGAATTTAGATTTCATTAATAAAAATATAAGTTTATTCACTATATCCTTTTTTTTTCAAAATTGCACTATAGTTGGTTTGCTGACAGTTGAACAGTATCAGCCGGATTGTCTACTGCCACAGATTACCCCCTCTAGATTCCGCAAACAAGACGGAGGTCGCGCGCCACGCATTAGCCTAAATAGTTAGATATAAATGAGCGCTTTGAAGCATAGCTTCAGTTTCGACCAAGTGTCAGACCCGTAAGCGCCTAAACGCTCCCGTGTTTTAGCGCCAGTGAAAATTTGTTTTGAATTAACAAAATAAGATAAAATTCTACATGTACAGTGAAATGGTATGAATAGTTATCTTGGAGTTCAAATTACCAAAAAGAAGGAATAAGATTTAATTAATAAGTCAGATAATTTTGATTTACTGGTTATAAGAGGGGTCAGCGTATACTGGTACTAATTGGGTAAAGATCGTTTCTTGTCTCTGTTCCACATGGTAGCTGTTGCAAGCTTTGTCTCGTTTTGGCGAAAGCACGTGCAACGCTAGTGTTGTGAAATTCTCTAAATTAAAGACGGTGTCGACATCGACATCGAAATAATATAAACATTATAACAGCAGTCAGTATATAAGCCTAGCAATTATATTTTTGGACAACTAATTTTTTTAAGGTTTCCTATATAAATACCCACCAGGGCATAACAAGTTTAACATCGTTTTTTAACCTTCCAAAAAAGGAGGAGGTTCTCATTTCGTATGTTTTTTTAGGGTTCCGTACCCAAAGGGTAAAAACGGGACCCTATTACTAAGACTTCGCTGTCCGTCCGTCCGTCCGTCTGTCACCAGGCTGTATCTCAAGAACGGTGATAGCTTGACAGTTGAAACAGATTTTTCATTCACAGATGATGTATTTCTGTTGCCGCTATAACAACAAACAAAAAGTTGGCCAAGTGCGAGTCGGACTCGCGCACGTTAAAACAAAAAAGGCTATTAAAGGTTATATGAAGTCTAATGTTGTATAGCTAATGGTACGGAACCTTTCGTCTCCGATTCCGACTCGCACTTGGCCGTTTTTTTTGTTTGTCTTACCTCAGAACTTATGTGTGGGTGACCCAATTTTAAAAATTCTTTTTTTTATTTGAAAGCTGATGCTTGTAATTTCCTACCATTTCAATTTCATAAAAATTGGTCAAGCCGTTATTGAGTTACACTCCGATAACTGAACAATATTTACTTGATGATATAGTCGTTGACAATGAAAGACAATCGATCCCGTAAGTAGCAAGGGTCACTAAAGAGAGTGAAAAAATTTTTTTTACCATAAAATGAAACCGACTTCTACACCCAATATTGTATTTTCTGCAAATACCTACTTGTTGACTTAGATGCGTATATACCTACGTATATATAATTTTTTTTAAATAAATTAACCAAAAAACGGAACCTACTTCAACACCCAAAAGTGTGAAATAACATGTCGAAGTCGGTACCAAGCGCACAATATTGTGATAATAGATACTTTTGAACAATCATGGTACCGACTTCAACAAGTTATTTCACACTTTTGGGTGTTGAAGTAGGTTCCATTTTTTGGTTAATTTATTTAAAAAAAAAATTATATATACGTAGGTATATACGCATCTAGGTCAACAAGTGGGTATTTGCAGAAAATACAATATTAACTATATTATTTTTTAAATATGCAGAACGAAAACTACCTTGATTGTTCAGAGAAGTCTAGGTAAAAATATAAATAGTATTTTTATCGACAAGATTCAAACGTAAATATCGCAAGTGTAATAATATGTTCCTACGACTAAGCCCATCCCCACGGCGAGTGTCCGCTTGGTATAATAACTAGCGTGACCTTGAAATAGCCAATGAGAGCGCTTTTGTTTTAGTCCCCGCAACCCGCACCTACCTCTAACTTTGGTGAGCTCGGATACGAATAAAAATCTTGTAATGTGGTATCTAGAGGGGGTAATCTGTGTCTACTGCTGAACGCCCTAGACAACATTATGGGGGGTTTGCCATAATCCCCACGCTTGGCAGGCGTCTTTGGGATCGCAGTACTAATGGCGGGAATTAAGTAATTGACCTTTAAAGGAGTGACGTCGACGCCTAAATTGAATAAATGATTTTTACTTTGACTTGAGGGTTGGCGTTAGTTGGTCGGTCAACCTAGAAACCGAAGCTAAAATCATTACTAAATGAGAATATTTGTTTAGCATAATAAGACTATGTACGAGCTACGAGCACAATGAGGAAAAGAGATGAGCCCAGCTGCTTCATGCTATGCACCGTCTCCGTATGCCGCAGGGCCGGGCGTCACTAATTCGTTGAAATTTCGAACTAGGGGACTGAAATCTGAAAGAAAGATATCCACAGACAGAAGACGTACTAACTATTACGTTCTCTATAGGTATTTATATCCTCATTAGTATTTGTGTTCTTTTTGCATATTTATAAATGGACTTTATAATTATAATTTCATTTTTGGAATATGTACAAATAGAGTTGCCACGAATAGTTGTTATAGCGAATATTCGAATACCGATTAATCGCCATTAACTTTGGCGAATAGTAGAATAACTCGACATTACTATTCGACATGAATAAGGCACATTAAAAATATTCCTAACTTCTTCTAAGGTTGTGAGAAAAGAAAACAATAAGGTTAAAGGAATCTGTTGCATGTTATAGGTACTTACCTACCTACATAATATTATGTAACGCAGTAATTTAATTTTTCATTTAATTATTATTGACTAATTTAATTTCATGAATATGATAGGCACAGGCACATATTACAGATAATAATGAATAGTGTATTGTTTAATTAAGGAAAATAATAAAATTTGAATATTTTTAACTCATTTGTTTTTTGATCGATAAAAGTTTATTTTAGACGAATAATAGCTATTATTCGGTATTCGACGAATATCATAAAAATATCGAGTAATGCAAAATACCGAATAATAGCGAGTATTCGCGGCAACTTTAGTACAAAACAAACCATACGAATCTGATTAAAAAAATAGGTTATTCATAATCTACGCAGGCAAATGCTTGCAAGTCTATGCTACGAACGAAGTAAGTACCTACGAAAACAAAAGTAAGCCAATTACGTGTTTTGCGGATACCTATCTTTCGGACCCGAAGTTCGAAACTTCGACGAATTAGAGTAGGTACTGTTTTCTCACTCGCCGGTGTAATCGATATAAGAAATGTTGCGGAAGGATAGGCTAAGGTTTCATATAGTTTCATAGGGTAATTGTAGGTTGGTAGGTCACATTTCCAGAAATACCTAGTTAATTAAAAAAATATGCCGTTTAATAACATCATATCCAGTGAACAACCTAATCATGGGGACCATAAAACCAAATTCTGGGCCTAGAACAAGTTTCATTAATTTGGTGCCATACCTACCTACTTGCACCTACTGTTTCTAAGTCAGGTGGGTACAGATAGGTACTTAGCTATTCAAATTGGTTTTATATTTCCACTGAGGAATAATGTGAAATTCAAATATTATGGTGCTGTCACAGTTATTGTAAATATTATGTCCTATTTATTGGGTTTATTTTATTATCTACGTAATTTTATCTATACCACGTCGGTAAAGCTTCACTTTGGAATCTCGATCTCCTGGCAACGAGTCGACGAGTCCAATAATACCCACCAGGGTCAATAATTTTAGTCATGACGTCCAAACCATTTAATATAATACCTACCTAGATAAGTGCACACTCGAAGACGCGCAAATTTTATCATATTTAATTGTGAAGCTCGCTTGTACTTGGTATCTTATTACAAAACCGGCCAAATGCCGGTTCTAATTTCTAAATCCTTATATAGGTAGGTACCTATGACCTGCTCGGTCTGATCCAAATAATGCGCTTTTTACAGAGGTCTGAAAATTACACAGTCTGACAATCTGCGAGCTTTTATTCGATGCTGACGATAGAACAAAATCAAAAAACGTATAGGTATCAGTAGTTTGACTTCATAGAACGGTGCCAAATGCGACTTGTTGCCGTCACTTTGACAAAATATCTAGCGTTTCCAGAGTGCGTTAGATGAGCTCAGAGAAATGAATAAGATAATTCTTCTATTTTGTTAGAGTAGATGAGGCCGCACCGTAGCCATGTGTAGCTGTCACGTGCTCATTCGCCGCGCTGATCAGTACCACCCACTGCGTTTGTTTATTTATGTAAGAATGTCCAAAAATTTCAACATTTCGCAATATCTTTGTACCTAGTGTGTTTGAGTGCCTCAACAATTCTGCGAATCCAGAATTATGGTTCTTCACGCTACCTACTGAAAGCTAAAAGTGAAGGAGGGCTCTAGTCATTTTGTTTTTTGCCGTGGAGCTGATAGGTAGCTATGGCCAAAACTACTTTTATGCCTCCCAATCTCAAAACTTATAATAAGAGATCAATGCTTTTATCCATGCAGTCAAGTAAAATAGATGGGTATTTTTCAATGACAGTTTCAATGAAACTGTCATTGGTATTTTTCAAGCAATTTTTGTATGTTTTAACTCAATTTGGGCTTAGATAAAAGCCAGGATAAACAACTTTCCCAATGTTTAAGTCCATTGGTAATCTTGGTAAATTGTTAACTTTATAAAATAGTTAGGTTATGTTTAATTTGAGTTCATATACCTACCTAGCTATAGTGTTAAGTACCTAGTATTGCCTTAACTACGATAATATTCTTTTATTATAAGCATTTTATAAGTTTCATATTATGTAACATATAAAATGTAAAAGGTAGGATTTTCATTTTTTGTATGGGTAAAACTGAGATCTTCGACTGGTTCAAAGACAAGTACACGCTGCAAATATTGACTTATGTGTATAAAGAGAATGCAGTAATGATTAAAATTCATATTGATTTGTTGTAATACACATATAACAAAGGTACCTAAAAACCTTAGATACGGCTATGTAAGTAGTACAACCCTGCGTATCCAGACTAGGGCGGGCATTTGAATTTCGTAAGGGCTTCCAGTCAAACTACTACTACTTTTCTGGTTTTAGGTAGGTACTTTGCTATTACGGTTCAAAGGACGGACGGACAGCGTGGATTTGTAAAACTAATAGCACAAGCAATAGGTTCCCTCTTACGAAACCCTAAAAATATCAACAATTTAAAGTTTTTACAGAACATTGAGATAAGCAAAACTAATTAACTATGTGAAATTCATGAAGCATAATTCTACTCCTAAATCGTTTGATTTCAGTCACGTAAATCAAATTTTTTATAATAGTTAAAATAACGAGAAAATATGGCATTACGCGGTCAGTTTATTTATTATTATGCCGTAGTAAATTTACACCACGGTATAATCCTAAAAGGCTTACGAGTTGGCTATTCATTTTCCTGGTTGCAGGACTTCAGTAGTGAGAACGGCAACAGTAATAGTAAAATATAATATATATTTAAGTACTTACCAGTGTACCTACGTAGGTAGTATGTATTTACTTATGAAGTAAAAACCCACCTTTGCAAAATAGCGTTATTTTCCAAATGTTCAAAGGCACAGGAATAATTTGTGAGAGAACTCAGATATATCGAACGAAACACCACATAAAACAATAATTAAACACAAAGAATACATAAACTATTTAACAATACTTTTTTATCTTCAAAATTACTTTTCATGGACTGAACAAATAATATTTTATGGACAACGCACACAACTAAAACCCGGTATATTACTTTTCTCTATGACTTAAACTGACTGGCATAAATTCAGAAAAAAGGTTAGTATATCTATGTGTGTACTGTGTAGGTATCACTCGTTCTAAATATTTTCACCAAAGAGTTTTTCTGTTCACAGTTCGTATACCTAACTGTAATCGATTCAATGTGAATTTGCAATAAAATAACATTGCTGGGATATAAAATTACACATGACGATATCTAAAACAGTCAGGTATAGTAGGTATACTTTTATTCGAGGGTGTATGTATACCTATTGAATTACTCAATACTTATAGCGAATTTCTTAGTACATACGTAATAAAGTTTATTGCTCTGAATAAAATAGGTTTAGTAAGCAAATAATTGATAGTAGGTATACCAGTATATTTGAAATACATTATGTGTCTTTTTGAATATAAATTACGAATTACACAGAATATACACCGTAAACTAGGGAGGTAAGGTATTAATAGGTAATTAATACCTTATCATAGCTCGAGGATGAAATTGATAAACAAAATTTTCTTTTTATCAATAATTGAATTTCCAAGAAAAATCAAGTAGAAAAAAAATATTAATTATTTTGCTAGTCATTAATATAAAGTAGAAACAGAGAAGGACCCAAAAAACTTCCCTGAGGGAAGGTGTAACGATTGAAGCTAAGGTCAGATTTATGGTTTTGCTGACTGCAAAGTGTTTGAAACGTCGGGACAAAATAATTGTAAATATATACGCGACTTAAACAGTTTAAAGTTTGTTTAATTACTTTGGTTAAATTTGAAAATTAGTCTTGTTTTTAGTTCAATTCATTTTGCCTTCAGATGACGCTCCATCCCCGTATGACAGTTAAACAATAGGTACGAATGGTTAAATTTGAACTATGACTTTACTTTTTGTTTTTGACATTGCGATAGTTCAATTGGCAGAGCAAGAGGCGAATAGTTGAGGTTTCAAATCCCGCTCGTCTTTCGTTGTAATTTTCTAAGCATATTCATTCTGTATTAGATTAGAAAACTCTTTTATATCGTCAATTATTTCAAAATCGAAAACATGTGTAAATTTATATAAAATGTTACAAAATTTCAAATATACGAGGGGCAAAATTATAGTCATGTGTGGAATTCGAACCCCCTTCATCCACCCCTTTAGCCTGGGTATGCTCTGACCGATTGAGCTAACATGTAATCCGCAGAGCATGCGTTATTACAAAAATGTATAAAATGGTTAATCCTCCTCTAAATCTACCTGTACGTGACTGATCTGATAGAAGAAGTGTCAGAAAAACATAAAACGTCAATTTGTTCACCTTTCTCCATAACATTTTGAAGATTTTTTAAAATGTATATCTCATAGGCCTTTGACCACTATCTCACCTGATGGTAAGTGATGATGTGGTCGAAGATATTGTTCAGGCTAACCTTGAGCTACTGGCTCTTAAGGATAGCTGCCGGAACTCACCGTCAGGTGCTTGACGACAGAGATTCTACTTGAGGGTGGAAGCTACCACGGGTATTTGCAAAATGCCCTACCACCATGCTTTATCGACTGCCATCATAAGAACTGGAACCGATGACTTAATGGCCTCCGAAGCACGGAGGCGCTCAGTAGTAATGTCTCTAGCGGTTACCTACTCATGACCTCGGCTTATGTTGCTAAAAATGTTATGTATGTTGTTAGAAAAACGACTATGCAAACTAAGCTAGCAACTATAGCGCTTCAAAGGGTTTACTTTCTTGAAGTTTTAGTTAAATGTCATAACTTTTAGGATTCGTACTAAAAACGGGACCGTATTAATTAATACTTTAATGTAACCTCGGGTATACGTCGCGTCTGTCTAAGTGTTATTATGATCCAATACCTATATTATCTTAACATTACCGTGCCTATATACTACAGGGTTATTAGTAAAATGCTAAAAACTTCTTAGAGTTGACTTCTGCTAGTCCTAACAAACATTTTGAGATCATTTTTTTTGTTTTGAAAAATATTTTTGTTTAATGTTTTTTATATAAATAAAAAGGAAAAAATATTAAAACGGGCTGGACTCCCGGTTAAATTAGACAATACACCCGCAATATTCTGCTGGAAAATTGATAATATTTTTTTAGAGAAAAAATGTTTTGTTTATTATAATATATTGGCATTCACAAGCGCATGAGGTTGAGCAGGTATTTGAGTTTTAATTACCTATTTATTATTGATTCATACTGATTTTCATTTGCTGGCTAAAACTTATTGTACTATTGTTATTTTATTGGAATATTACTATAGAATAAACATTATATATGATTCACTAACTTTTTATTACGATTTTACTAATATTTTAATTACCATTGTAATGTTATTGTAGGTTTTTGAGGTACTCTGATATTTTATTGATTTTAATTTTTGTGGTTTAAGAACTGAACTAAACAAATTATTATTATTATTAACACAGTAGTTCCTTGGTTTGATTTCGTGCTGTTTATATAATTTATATAACCTTGCAAGTTTGTTCACGCGAAATGAATTCGGTGCGGCAGCATTAATAATCGATTATTGACACCAATCTCTTTAATATCGATGTTTGGTATGTCCAAACTGTCCAATGATATATGTTATAACAACTGACAATTATAGTAGCTGAAACTTATGTAGCAGAAGTCGTCTCAAAGAAACTAAAGATTAAAACATGACACTGGCAAATGCACAAGGCGTGCGAGACCATATACCAACATAGTAAGTAAAAAAAATATCCAAAAAATGTAACCGAATTCAACACCCAAAAGTGTGAAATAACTTGGTGAAGTTCGTGCCATGATAGTTCAAAATTCCCTTTTACAATATTGTAGGCATGGTACCGACTTCGACAAGTAATTTCACACTTTTGGGTGTTGAAGTCGGATCCAATTTTTGGTTAACATTTTTTTTTCACTCTTTTAGTGACCCTTGCTACTTACGGGATCGATTCTCATTCATTGTCAACGACTATATCATCAAGATAGGTAAATGTTTTCAATTATTGGAGTTTTACTCAAAAACGGCTTGAACGATTTTGATGAAATTTAAATGGAATCAAACGACAAGCATTCAAACCAAAAAAAAAAGAATTTTCAAAATCGGTTCACTCAGTCAAGAATTCTGAAGTAACAAACTTAAAAATAAAAACTAACGAACTGAGAACCTCCTCCTTTTTTAGAAGTCGGTTAAAAACGGAAAAATACACTATAAGCATGGAACATATAATAATACTAGTGGCCCGCCCTGGCTTCGCACGGGTAATTGCGACTATTAATTGAGATGTAAGCTATCCTATCTTTCAATTTGGATCAAATTGCACACGGTGTGCAAATTCAAATTTAAATTCGGTTCAGTAGTTTAGGAGTCCATCGCGGACAAACAACGTGACACGTAATTTTTATATATTTTTTTATATTTGCATAAAGATTTTTTTATGTTATTGTGACGGAACAAGCTCCCACCTGATGCTAACCTTTGCCTATAACAGATGCATTTTGTCACAAGTCACGAATTGCACTGCGCCCGTCACTTTGAGACAATGTGCCTCTAATTTCAGTGGCTCTCAAGGACTGCTGCCGGAACACACCGTTAGGTGCTTGGCGACAGATTTTCTACTTGAAGGTGGTAGCTAGCCAGGCGGGCATTCGCAAAATTCCCTTCCACCATGCGGTGAAGCTCAAGGCCGCGGCGGGATTCGAACCATGGACCTGATGCGCGGCAGTCAATGCCACTGAGCCATCATTGCTTCAAAATATTTATCAATACCAAAGTACCTAATTTGTCAAAACGCGCGTCAAATATGGCTGTTTTAGCCCCAAGATAATAACATATTTTAAATTACCTAGTAAACTGAAACATTAAACCAAACAGTCTTAGAACAGTCATCAACTAAAATAAATAACATTAGTTAAACTCGTTCGTAAGCTACGTTTTCCTGTATAGGTAGTTCTAGGTCAGCAAGTTTGCATTTTGCTTTAACAGAAGGAAAAGTAAATAATTAGGTACGTGTTTTATTCATAAATTATTTCGTTGCTTATACTTCTTTAGCCATAAAGAGATTTGCTTTTTTACTACAATAAACTCTTCAACGCTCTAGTAATAGAATAAAAGTGGTTAAGGGGGAGATTCCTAGATTTAGGCTACTTTGAAGGATAACTCAAATATTTATACCATAGTGATGTATTATATTGCTTTCTCTTTTCTATGATTTATACCTACATATAGGTATAACTATAGAGATATATAATACTATTTACTCGTTTCTGTGGGTATAACGGCTTGAAACTAGGAGGAAGTATCTAGATACTTCCTCCTTAGGCTTGAAAGGTAAAAAGGTGCAGTATATTTTTGGAAATCCTCTTAAAATTTTTTGTTTATGGTTTATAGTCAAAGGCTTGCTTATAGTATAGGCTATAAGCCTTGACCACTATCTCACAAGATGGTAAGTAAGGAAGTGGTCGAAGATGTTGTTCAGGCTAAGCTAGAATTAACTGCCCTCGGATAGCTGCCGCAACACACCGTTAGATGCTCCGAAGCACGGAAGTGCTTCGTAGTAGTCATCCATCAGTAGTAATCATCTATCTAAGTTTTACTTAGTTGATCAGTTGCGAACGGCTAAGGAAACTTCGCTACGAGCGCTTTAAAACTTTGTAGTTACACTTCGTAGTTTTGAATGTATATCCCTGAGCCTAATATATATGCTTTTGGTTTGCCAGTTATTGGATTTATAATTTATTTTACCCCTTAATATTGTAGCCTATTATGTGAATATAAGAATTTTCATACTAAACGAATTTTAAGAATAGTTTTGAAAATATATCCTTATAGCATAGATATTAAAATGCATGAAAAATACAATTATTATTACATTTAAGGTTATCTAGACGAGATTGCTTTTTAGCGATAAGACCGCCAATTGTACAACATTACTTAGGTTTATGTTATTGTTTATAATGCTGTTATTTTGGTGTACAATCAAAGGTTATCTATCAATCCATGGAAAGAGCTTCGGAGACGCTAGCTTTAAGTGGTTGAAAAAGCACTTCTTTAGATAAGATGTTAAGGGGATGACCGTAGTGAAACGCGCACTTTTGGAATCTTCTTGTACTGAAACTATGAGTTCAAATTGTGCGAAAAAAATATATCATATTCTTTAATTCTTTATTAAGTGAATTAGTTGATAACTTTTTATTAAAACTAATTAGTTCATATGTAATAAATTGTAATCGGCGACCCTTTTTAGATTGTTTTTTATTAATTTAAGAGGCATAGTTGAAGTAAATGCAATGATTCTTTTTTTTTTAAATAGCTAATACTATACTCTAATGAACTACTTACTAACTTGTGTTGAAAACATTTTTATAAATTTTTGGCACAAAATTCTGTGATCGCGAGAAGAAATCGCAACGAAAATCAGTCTGCCCGCAGCGCTCGGGCCGTTTGGACGTGGGATCTGTGCCGTTTGTTTCGCCATCATTTTTGTGCATTTATTTTACGAAATATTACAATATTTTTTTACCATACGTTAATTTGGAAGTCATAAATTATTGAAACTCAAGTTAAACATTTATTGGGGAAGTACTTTTGTTTATATTGATTTATGAAATCTTTATAATAACTTTTTTGAGCGAGTTTATTAAAGTTCAGACACGGCATTGTTAATTCCTATTTTAGTAGGTATCTAGATTTTTAACCCTTGGTAAAATATTTCATTTTGTTATATTTAGGCTACTGTACAATTAAATGAGAACTTATTCCCAAAGCCCTTAACACACTTTCCGAGACGACCAACTTCTTTCTAGGTATTTAGATATCCAATCATTCAAATAAAGGGAACTTACCTATATCTCTTTTATCTCATTGATACTTAGTATGTATTTAGTCGGATTAAAATGTGTGTTACATCTGTATGACTCCGCTGTTCTTACGTACTACCTCTAAAAGCATGTACCCGTAACTTTGGAACCGTTACTTCTGTAGATAGTTTCAATTTTCATAGCAAAAGTGATAATGTGTACTATTATTATAATTTTATTTTATATATTGTAATAAGTGGGGTTCCTTAGGAAAAGTGACCCGGTACAATTCTTTTCGTACAACTTTTAATGGCAGCAGTCGAATGAGACTTGACAAAAACCAAAATGACATATTCAAGATGGCAGGTAAAATTCAAATTGCTCCGATCCGTCTGAAAATCAATATCTGGGTGGTTTTGGGCGTCCTTATTTCTAATTTAGAAATTATTTTTCGAAGATATTTTTTTTAAGATGGCCGCCATACATAGATGTTTTGAAACCATTGACTTAAATTGTTCTATGGGAAGGAGTCATGGGGAAAGAAAGTATTCTAAACAGAAAATAACAAAGTGGTTTTCGTGATAAGATAATAATGGGAAATATAAATTACGCCTCATAAAAATGACGCCTGCCAAGTGAAGATATATGACGTATCTGGTAAATGGTTACAGATAAGTAAAGGAGTTTTGAACAAATGACATAGGGAATCGAGAAAGCAGTCAAATGACATGCAAAAAAATCCAAAATAGCAGAATTCAAGATGGCTTCCATACAAAGTGCTGCAGTCCGATTCGAGTGAGTAACTTGCGAGGCCGAAGGCTGGGGTCCGACTTGGGAATATTTTCCATATCTTCAAATGGTCTCCATGATGAATGGCCGCGATAACCGAAGCACCTACGAGTGGGGTTCTTTAACCAATGTGACTCAGAAACTTGGTACGATTCTGCCTGTACCACTTTAAGAAGCGGTAGTGTGAATCTTATATGGCGGTTTCATTACAGTTATCTTTTGTATTGAGCATTGCATTGGGATTATACTTCTATTAAAATTTTGAACTTTTATTATATTATTATTTGCGTGTTATCTCATAAATACACTCTAAAATTGCAAACTGACTTTCTATAACTGAAATTATACCTATGCATAGTGTTTATTTACCTATAGATATATAGAAATATGGTCAAGAGTTAAATTGCAAGTTTCTGTTTTAGAGTTGGTAAATGGTAGGTATATGACAGTAAGCCCAAACACAAATTGTTTGACAGTTTTTTTTAAACAAGGTTCATTTTAAAATTAAATACATATTCTCACCATTTTTCTTTCGGCTTTTTTCACTTTTTCTACATAAGCGTTATCACACATAATAATAATAATTTAATTTCAAAAAACGTTTCACATGTTGTTGCAGTAAGGAATGCATAATGTACACATAGAACTATAAATAAGAACAACAAAAAACATGTGTACTTACATTGTATGCAGGGCACAAATATGCTCCAGGACGTTATCCGCACCAACCCAGTGGTTGGTGCGGATAACGTCCTATAAGTTCAAGTACATATATGACGAGTAGGATATATTGTGCTGTTTTTGGTTGCATGAATTCGTCCAAACCAAATATATTAATTGTAAAATAGCTGAAGGTATCTATAACCAAGTAACAGATATTCCCTGTTCTCCACCTTGTCCATGTTTGCCAAAACAATTTTTGATTAAGCTTTATACTTTAAAATTCAATAATAAAGCATTTCGTACGTTTCAGTCGAGGTGTAAATATTTTTTACTACCAATCTAAAACAACACGCATTTGTACACACTTCCTATTCAATTTACAAAGTATTTTATCTAAACTAATATAGGTAATAAAGAGGAAAGATTTGATTGTGCATTTGTTTGTTTGCATTGAATAGGCTCTGAAACTAATGGACCGATTTGAAAAATTCTTTCACCATGAGAATCCAACATTATCCCTGACGAACATAGGCTATAGAAGATTTTCAAAAAAGTTAGGTCGTATGTAAACTTCGATAACGTAACATAAAGTGCGAAAAAAATACCAAAAAAAATCGTTAGGTATATCGCATACGCTGCGGAAATTATTGAAAATAGAGCCAAGTGATATACTACAATTTTATAGAAGACATCTATAAAAAGTCCGCAATACTATAAGTCTAACTATTACAGTTATGTCACAATAACTGCTTTTTTATATGTTTAATTTATAAGTTAAGATTTTTTTGTTAAATAACCGCGTGAAGCCGGGGCGAATCAGTAGTTTGCTTATATAAAAAAGTATATTTACAATCACAAAACAATATGGAAACACAAAGTAGGCAAATGCAATTAAAATGCTGGATGCGGGCAGCCGTATCGCATGTTTACGTACCGCGCGGCTGTAGGTAGTTTTTTCAAGGACAGGGCCGAGTTAAAATACTGTATAGATAATATTACCGTGGTTTCGTACCGCTTCATGAAGTCAAAATACTTTTTTGAGCAAAATATTGAGATAATACTTTTGAATTTTAAATTATAACCTCGTTTTATGAACCCTATAATCTCAGCAAACCACAAACCAATTAAGCTCCTACTGGCTCTTCCTACTTGCAAATTCTGTTGATATGCAAGATGGGCACCTTTCTACCAAATTTCAAGAAGATCGATTCAGGCAATCGAGATTTATTGACGGGGAAATATACACTGCTCAGACCTCCACCGAGACCTCGCTTCGCTTAGTCTATTAAAAAAATATCATTACCTACAAGTGATATTTTTTTTTTTACCTTAGAGGTTCTCAGTATCTGCAGATAAAAATGTTGTTATCTACACTTCTGTTCTGCCGCTTCTAATAGCGCACGAAACTCTACAATTTTAGCGACGCTATCCGTGGTACGGCGACTAGTGCCGCCGTGCGACTGAATATTTTTATGAGTTAAAAGTTGACGCCCATTTCTTTTAGCCCCGCCCGAATTAGAAATTATTTTGACTACGGTCTTGTCCTTAATGACTAGCCTGGTTGATGGCCACACTAGCTAGCTTCACAGTGGTTGTGCATCTAGCAAATACTTGTCTAGCTTAATCTTCAAGTATGAAATCGGTTGCCCAGCAACTAATGGTGTGTTCCAGTAGTGTTTTTTGGGTGCTTCTTGGCCTTGGACGAAGGCTTAATTACCAGGAATTAAATATTATAATTGGGCTTTTTATCACGATTTACTGAGTAAGTACAGAAATTTTAGCTCACGTAGGTGTTCTGCTTCATGAGTGTATAGTTGCAACTTCTACTGCCAGCCCAAGTCATCATAATTTTAGCCAACTTCCAAAAAAGGAGGAGGTTCTGGAGGAGTGGAACATTCCACTGCATTTATTATGTATGTACAATTGTACACAAATTTTCCCCCATTTAAGGACCGCTTCGTAAAATTATTTTTAATTAGAAAGGGTATTATAAATACCGGGTATAATAACACCTCCGAGGTGGTCCCATAAAAATTTCATGAAAATCAGTTGAGTAGTTTATGTTATTGTTTATATACGGAACATGATAATTTGAGTTTGGTGTTTTAAATCGACATGGTACCTGACTTCCACAAGTTATTTCATACTTTTCAGTGTTGATAGTCAGTTCCATGTTTTTTTTAATATTTCTACATTTTTGATAAAATGATACAAACAAATATTTCACACCCATATTAAATCGTAGGGTACAAAACAAAATGACTCTTGCACTGATTGTTAGCAACCAGCGTAGGTCTTCTATTGAGGCAGGTAGGTGACGTCACGGACGGTTTCACATAATTGAGTAGTGGCATATTTTAATTAACAAACATTAAATAGAAGAGAGGCCCTTGGGGTGCCGGGTTAGAATTGCACCTCCCCTTTTCTTCCCGTGTCGTAAAAGTCGACTAAGGGAAAAATACTGGAAGGTGGGCAGCAGCGCCTTCTTAAGAACAATGCCATCTTACACTGCGATTCCCAAGCCGCCTGCCAAGCGTGGGGATTATGGCAAATACCCCCTACATAGGGGACTCTGTGTTCAGCAGTGGACGATCCATCTGATACAGTAAATAGAAGAAGCTTTCAGCAGAAACATATGGGTAAATAGACTGAGCTAATGACAATTGCCAATTGGCAATGGATATTCTTCGGCTAATCGACTTGATTGCTGATGTGATATTATATTTATAGCAGTAGAACTTTCTCTACGCTCGAGAAATACTGCCGCTATATCTATTTCTACCGCAAAGTAGTAATATTCACATTACTGTATCTCGGTTTGAAGGTCATGGATGCCGGTGAAATTACAGGCACATGGGACTTAATAACTTATGTCTCAGGGCGATGACCATTCGTGACGAACTGCCGCTAAACACAAAGGAGGCCTCGTGTATGTTCAAAAAATAGGTGTTTTGACGAGTAACCAGTGTGTTTACTCTCATGTATTTATATCTACTTATATCGTCATTTTCGTTCGTACCGTACGTAGTCTCGTCATACTGTGTCCATTTAGGTTCAAAACCAGTTTCCGATATTCGGCGCTAGCCAGTGGTTCTGGTGCCACAGGTTTTCGAATAATGAGCCTACTCCAGTGTCTACCAATTATAATAGGTATATCGTGTTTATTTCGTGAGATCGGGACAATCTGTGGGACTGGGGCCAGTACACCTACGATGATTTAAGTATATAGAGAGAATCTCTACTTAAATCAGACGTAGGTAATGAATTAAAAATTCTTTTGGAATTGTTTAGTTTACCGTGAGTTTACCTTTCACATTGTCACTTGCTTAATCTATTTATATTTTAAGGGTATATTTTAGACGAACGCCCCCATACAAAACGCAGCTCCAATCTCATTTTAATAATATTGAATAAAACTCAATGGTTTTTTACCTACGTCATCACTACCCTAATATCAAGGTTTGTGGTGCATCAGATTTTCGTTAAATTATACAGTTTTGAAATTACACTAGATCAAAAACTCGCAATTTTAGATAAAAGAAAGACCCAACTTTAAGCATCTCTTTCAAGAAAAATAAGCATGTTTTTAATATTTCTATTGCACCACAAACATGGGGAATATAATGAACTTTCTATAATGGGAAGTTATTTATACATGTGTACTATACTTTTTAAATAAATCTGGAGCTACGAATAACCGGCTCAAACTCCTAAAAACGAGTGCTATATACTAAACGCTATATAATAAAAAATTTAATTATTACTCCAAAAGAAAAAGGATTTAAGCCAGAAACGATAGGTCTAATAACACACTATATTAACATGCGAGTTTTTTTAAATTACAAATTGAGTTTATATAAAATTTCACGCTTTGGCTGGTGGGTATATGTCCTTAACTGACTTTAAAAAAGGAGGAGGTTATCGAATCGTCTGTTTTTTATGTTTGTTACCTCAGAACTTTTGTCTGGGTGGACCGATTTTGATGATTCTTTTTTTATTTGAAAGCTGATGGTTGTCGTTTAGTCCCATAGAAATTTCATCAAAATTGGTGAAGTAGTTTTTGAGTTACACTCCTATAGCTGTTAAATATTTATAATTTTTCAATGTTGATAACTCAACAAGACAACACAACAAGTTATTTTACACTTTTGAGTGTTGAAGTCGGTTCAATTTTTTGGTTAAAAATATTATTTTCACATTTTATAGTGACCTTTGCTACTTACGGGATCGATTGTCATTCACTGTCAACGACTAAGTATATCATCAAAATAGGAAAATATTTTTCAGTTATTTAAAAAACAACTTGATTTATTTTGATTAAATTTAAATGGAACCAAACGAAAAGCATCAGCTTTCCAATAAAAAAAGAATTATCAAAATCTGTTAACCAAGTCAAAAGTTAAGAGATAACAGACATAGAAAAAAATATACAGACGAATTGAGAACCTCCTTTTTATGAAGCCGGTTAAAAATACTTCAGTATTACCAATTGTAATAATTTTATATTTAATAACAATTAAATTGGTTTGTTATATTGCACCTAGCAATATCCTCGCTGTATTGTGGAAAATTGTGTTTTTCGCTCAGCAACAAAGTGCCTTTGCGTCCGGAGAGTTGAAATATTAGAGTAGTTATATCCGAACACCGCTGCTCTAAAAGCTCACTAGAATTTACCTATATACATACCTACGCACATGTATATTATGCAGTTTGTACTTTACTTTACTTTAGGGAGGACATAGATGCTGGCTACCGCCTGTGCGGTCGTCCAGCTCCACCGGGTTTTGGGCGAGGGCCTGGCCCTACAATAGCCCGGGAGGGAGAAGTGCCGAAGGCACTTCTCCCGAGACGGGCGTAGAAGGCGAAAAGCGCTTTCTACCTCCGTCTCCTGCGGACGCCGAAAACGTACCGCTATTATAGGAGGGGTTGACAGCGAGCTCAAGGGCACCACTGTGGTTCGGACCTCGGCTTGTCTCGCTGTCGAGAGACATGGGGGGGATCGGAGCAAAATGCCTCTGTGCAACTGCAGTGTTGCACAATTGGGCCCTACTGAATAATACTCTTTGACTATTTGGAGAGCAATTTATCGTGACCTTGTTTTTGCCTCGAGCTCGCCGGCGAGCTCGGTGTTTGATTGTGTGACCTCTAATTACCTCACACCTGGGGATTTTACCTCGACGACTTGCGGATAACGCTAAAGCTGCCAATGTAATGACTGCGATGGGGTCATCCGGGTCGTCTAATACCTGCCGTGGTCGGCGACGGGGGGGTTTGAAAAATGGGATAGAGGAGGCGGTCGAGTAGTTCGATGCCTGGACAACCAATGGGTTCGAGTGGTGGGGCGCTCGATCAAAGTATCGGCGGGCGCAGTCCTTATTGAACTGCGCTAAAGAGGGAAGGTTTAGGTCGCAATGCAACTCGGTGTTCCGGATATACCACGGAGCGCCGGTTGCACTACGAAGAAAACGGTTTTGAATGACTTGAAGCTTATGGAGATGGGCCTCACTAGCATGACTAAACACTACTGATGCGTAAGTCATGATGGGGCGGATGCAGGCAGTGTAAAGTGTCTTCTTATTTCTAAGAGACATTTTACTCTCTTTGCGAATCAGGGGACCAAGGCGACCCATTACAAAGGCCGCTCTGTTACGGACGGTTGTTATATGATCGCTAAAGGTGAGATTCCGATCAAGGGTGACTCCGAGATATTTTGTTTTACTAACCCAGGGGATGGGTTGGTCGAACAAAGTTATAGGTTGCGGGTAACGGGGGCGGCCCTTCTCAGTAAAGTACATAGCTGCACTTTTAACTGGGTTGACCGCGATGCGCCATTTACGGAACCAGTCACCGATCTCGGTGATGGCCCGTTGGAGGGCGGGAATGGACTTTCTACTGATATGCCACCCAGTGGTATAAATAGCGGTATCATCCGCGTATTGGGCTAATAGGACGTTAGGCTGAGAGCGTGGGATGTCGCTGGTATACAGCGCGAAAAGAATGGGTGATAGCACGGAGCCCTGAGGGACTCCGGCTCTGACTGGGTGGGGGGAGGAGAGGGTGCCTTCCACGCGATAGCGAAAGCTTCTGGCTTTAAGGAAGTCTTGTAGGATGAGCACAAGACGTTCTGGCACGCCAAATTGGTATAGCTTGTAAATCAAGCCATTGTGCCAGACTTTGTCAAAAGCTTTCGCTACGTCGAGGAAGACTGCTAGCGTTGTCTGGGGTTTGGGGTACTTGTTAAAGCCCTCAATGATGTGCTCCGTGAGGCGGTGCACCTGTTGGACGCATGAGTGTCCGGGTCTGAAGCCAAACTGCTCATCTGGGATAAGGTGGTGTTCCTTAGCATGGGACTGGAGACGGTTTGCAAGTAACCGCTCGTAAAGTTTGCCTAAGGCACTGAGGAGGCTGATGGGGCGGTAACTGGTGGGGTCAGATGAGCTTTTGCCTGGTTTGTGAATGCCAATGACATTTGCACATTTCCAGGTGTCTGGGAATAAGCAGTGGCTCATAGCAGCATTGAAGATGCTGACTAGGAGATGGATGAGAGGAGGAGAGAGGGTTTTAAGAACCCTGTTGGAGATGCCATCGGCACCGGGGGATTTGCGCGGTCGGAGGGCCTTGATCAGTCTCGCCACCTCAGCGTAAGTCGCTAAGGTGATTGGTGGGAGTTCAGAGGTGACCACAGAGCTTTTACGTTCGACTTCAGCATCCACCGAATCGAGGTGAGCTTGGTCAACGTGATCTACGTTAGGGGAACACTGAGCCTCTAGGCTATCAGCTAGGCACTCAGCTTTGTCTTCGTCAAAGAACGCTGGGACTAGTGGGACTGGTCTGTATAAGGGAGGCATGTCGTTGTAGTTACTTCCTTTCATACCTCGCGCCAAGTCCCAATAAGCCTGGTGGCTTGGCACGAGGTTTGAAAGTTTGTCACCCCATTGTTGATCACGCAACTCAGACATGCGACTTTGAACCATGCGTTCAAAGTGGCGTTTCTTAGTTTTGTTCTCTTTACTGGGGTAAGAGTCGTAGTGTCGGGTCACTGCTTTACTTTCCGTCACTAATCGTCTCACATCCGCTGGAATGACAAGGCGCCGGTCGTCCGGCACCATGACCTCCTTTGCGGATGCACCTACTACGGTGGAGAGGTGATTAGTGAACGAATCGATCGCAAGGGTTACGTCATCTTTAGTCAGGATGTCGTCAGGGATCTTGTCAAGGTCCGGTGAACTGATAGCCTTTAGGGCAACGCCTAATTGCTTCCAGTTCACTATCGTCTTAGTGGGGCGGGGGAGGTCTGTTGTTGGGTCGGGACCTAGTCGCAGTATAATGGGTCGGTGGTCAGAGTGAAGCTCGTGAACCACTTCTATGGAGCGTAACTGGAGTGTTACGCCTCTGAGTAGTGCCATGTCAAGCAAGTCAGGTCGAAAGTCTTCCGTATGAGGGTAGTGAGTGGGCTCAGTGGGCGCAATTATGTCAAAATTAAGTTCTGCGACTAGTTTTTCAAGTGCAATGCCTCTGGGATTGTTGACGTTACAATTCCATAGGATATGCTTACTATTGAAGTCGCCAATCAGAAGGACGGCGCTTCCTAATGAGAACAATGCTTCTAAGTCAGCTCGGACGATCGGCTTTTGACAAGCTTGGTAACAGGACGCTATGACTATAGGTTGATGACCAGTCATAGCTAGAAGGCAACAAGATGCTTCCATATTAACAAGAGTCGGGGTAGGTAGGGGGATGCAGTGCAGGGACCTTTTGTAATAGATAAGAGTGCCTCCCCCACGGGAGTTCACTCTATCATCACGTACCGTTCTGTAATTGGCAAACCTAGGGTTCGCCTTCCCTGGTTTTAGAAGGGTTTCCTGCACGCATATAATGTCGATAAGGTGGGTGCAACAAAAGTCGTGGACAAGGTCACGTTGTCTAAAGAAACCGTTAGCGTTGAATGACGCTAACGAAACTGAGCGCGGTTTCGTGCGTGCGGTTGTACTACCCATAGTGGTTGTACTGGGGAGGGGCCTGGGGAACGAAGCGCTTAAGGGCGCTTAGTAAGTTCGCGTGTTCCAATGTGTATTGGATCACGTCCGCTGGGGATTGAGCGTATTGCATCTTGTGGAATAGCTCTTGTACCTCATTGATGTCAACCGACATAGCCAGATCGCTGACTAGGTTGATTGCCTCTTGAAGAGGGGCAGCCATCAATGGCATAGGGGGAGCTTGTGGCCGGGAAGCGGCGCGGGGAGGGGCGCGAATGGTGTTGGCAGCGGGTGCCGGGAGCGCGGGGCGAGCCGGGGCCGGTGCGCGGGCAGGGGCCGCGGCGCGGGCGGGTGCGGGTGCGGGCGCGCGGGCCGGGGCGCGGGCGGTAGCGACGGTCTTAACCATACTGGGTGGTTTAGACCATGCGTTACGGGCTGGGAGCGGCGCGGGTATTACCTGTGAGGCAGGTACTACCGTTAGTTTAGGGCTGACCCGTTGGTAACGGTCATAAGAGGGGCGGGTCGGCCTATGCCTTGCCACCCTGTGGTTCACTCGTGGTGCTTTAGGGCAACCACGGTAATTCGCGGTATGCCCTTGAGCACCGCACAGAACACAACTGGATGGGTCCGGCGAGTCCCGGGTGCGAGTGCACGCTGCTGTCGCGTGATCGCCTAGGCACTTAACGCACCTAGCGCGAGCGAAGCAGAAACGGGAGGCGTGCCCGTATAGTTGGCAGTTATGGCACTGCGAGGGGCTTCCATTTTTGTATGGGGCTTGGACATCGAGTCCTGAGAGGCCACAGACCTTTTTTAAATTAAAAATGGCCTTCCCTGTGCATGCGGTGAACCGCATGCACAGGGAAGTCTTGTGCTTTAAGGTCGTCACATACCGCATCGGTATGTATCTCCTTAGGCACACCGCGAATCACAACGCGAAGGACTTTCTCCTCTTCGAGCGCATAAGTATGAAAACTTATGCTCTCTTTACGGAGGAGCTTTGTTAGCGCTCTGTGGTCGCTACTGGTGGGCACTTGGACTTTAATGCCCTGCTGCGTGGAGCGGGCATTAGTGTAATGGATCCCACGATCCGAAACTAAACGGGACAGCATGTCCCATTTGGTTTTGTCCTGAATGAACAGGGGTGGAGGCGGTTTTTCGCGGCGCGCGCTCGCGTCCTGAGGGGACGCGGCAGTAGTGGCCGGAGCGGAGGGAGGAGACGCGGGGCGCGGGGCGGGGGTCGGCTTCTTGCCGGAGGCGGGGGCCTTAGCGGGTGCCTTGGCGGGAGGGGCGGAAGTTGCGCAACTAGCGGCTTTAGGAGCACGCTTGCGTTTGCGGTCAACGACGGTATAGCCGTCGTTATCGGAGTCCGAGTCAGTGCGTAAGGCGCGACTCGGATCTACTTCCATCTCCGTTTCGGAGTCCGAAGTGGGCTCGACAACGGCGATGGAGGGACGGGTGCTCGCTGGCCTCCCGATCGGTGAGCGCGAGCGAGACCTCTCACGGGGAGGGGCTGCCACCGTGCGTCTATTGTCCGGGCCCGGGGCGGGCGAAAGCGGGCTGTCCTCTGAGAAGGACCGGGTCAGAGGAGGGACGTTGGCCTCCGGGATTGAAGTCCCGGAGGGAGCAATAAGAGTGTCCGTGAGGCGGGCACTCGCTTCCTCTTCGAGGAGTTGCATATGAGCAACATACAGATCGGGGTGGCGGAGGGCGAAGGTCTGAAGGACCTGCACCTCACCGTTAGAGGGACGGGACTGCATCCTGAGGGGAATACTCAGGACGCCCTATCAAGGGTTTGAATTCCCTCACACACCTTGTGAGCTCACTGTGTGAGAGGGAGTGTGTACCTAGGGTGTGCCCTAGTTGTGTACCTTCTCCGAGCTTTTTTCTCGGCGGAGAGGGGTGCTCCTAAGCGCTACTCCGGGGTTGACTAGGGGCGACCCCAAGGCCAGTAATCCCGGAGCCCAGCTTGCTTCGGCTGACCCGTGAAGCGGGAAAGGCCACGGTGCAAGGTTAAACCAAAACAACAACAGTGGCCGTTGTCACCGTAGGGTGTCACACTGCGACCGCAGCAAATGGCGGATTTGATCGTTCAGACGGGTTTGGCTGACGCTACCCCACGCCTGAACGACGTCGCTTAACAGCACAAAGTGTGTTGTTACGCGACTGTTACTATGTTGTGTCGGGTAGTAAAGTGGTGAAATGCGCACCGAAAAGTGCGGTCAAAACAAGACCACCAGCCCGATATGATGTTGTTCGTCCGAAACAAGGGACTTGGGTAGGTGGTAATGCCTGACGTCTTAGAGCGCCTCTGCGCGCCGGCACGGCGAGCTCGTAGCTCACGTTGCACGGCGGTCGGTGGCTGCTCAGCTTCTGCACAGAAAACAAAACTTCGTCAGGACTGCGTATTCCAAGGCACTGGTCTGCAACTAGCGTCGGAACGATGACCCGAGTGAGACGGCAATAGTGCGGGGACTATTGCGGTCTCACTGGGAGATACTGGCGGAGCTGTAGACAGGTGTGCACGGCGTGGCGGCACAGGTCGGAATGTGTGTGCATCTCGTCGCTTCTTCATCGCGCGGGGTGTCGCGCGGACGCGTCTTCAGGCATTGGTGGCCTCTGAACGCGGTGATCATCGCCAGCCGTGCATCACAGCTGGGTCGCGGGGGGCGAGTCATTTTCATGGCTCCTTCTTCTTGTTTGGGGTAAATGGTCTGTCCTTGATCAGCGGTCTCCCTACTCGTCCTTTACCCACCGGAGAGCACCCAGTGGGCGGGGCGCTCGGGAGGCGCGATGAGAGCGCGCCCAGGCCGGCCCTCGGGGCCTAGGGCGTGCGGCGTCGTGTTTGTTCGTCCGCGTTGTGCTCCTAGCGGCAGGAGAGGAGCTTGCCCACCCCCGCTAGTAATAGCGGGATGGGGTCCGCTCCCTCCCTAAGCGCCTGGAGCACGTCTTGGAGGGTGGATAAGGCGAGCTCGATGATTTCGAGCTCAGCCTCAGTTCTTCTGGTCTTCTTTTCTGTCCCGCTCGCACGTGGGAGCGGGACAGGAGTGTGGTGCCTTCTTTGTCCCTCGGTTTGCGCACGTGGTGCGCGAACCAGAGGGATGATGTCTTCGTCGGAGGGTGCGTTAGTCGGGGGAGCGACTTTACGCGACCCTTGCGTCTTCTTCTTCTTCCTCTTCTTCTTCTTCTTCTTCTTCGTTCCCGTATGGCCGGCGCCGCGCGGTGGCGGAGGGTTGGCGGCGGCCATTAGGGAGGTAGGGGAAGTCGCTTCGGTTGTTGCCGTGGGTGTCATGGTCTGTGCGGTCATCTTTTTCGGCGGGCACTCGGGTAGGTCGGCTCTAGTTAGAGCTGTGGTGCCCGCGCGCTTGTTCCGCGCCTCCTCGCGGAACACAGCGCAGCGGGGATTATTTGCGGTGTGCGCACCGCCACAGTTTGCGCACGTCGCTGGCACGTCCAGGGGGCGGGGGCAGTCGTGCGCGTAGTGTTCTCCCCCACACCGCACGCACGCCAGCCGCCGGAAGCAGTTGTGGGAGGAGTGCCGGAACGCCTGGCATCTGTGGCATTGTGCCGGCCCCCTCCTCCCACGCCAGGATTCGATCTTCACCCCCGGCATACAGAGCAGTTCATCCACTCCATATATGTCGGGGGTCAGGTTGGCAGTCCTCTTCATCGCCGCAAAGAATATGCAGCCTGGCCTGCCCATTCTTGCGGCGATTTTCTTCACGTGCTCGGGTTCGAACCCGAGCTCTTCTAATTCTTCTTTTATGTCTTCCGGTCTGGTGTCCGCCGGAAGGCCTCGTATCGCCAGCTTCAGGCTTCGCTCTTTGGGGAGAGAGTAGGAGAACCAGGTCATCCTGTGCGTCTCATCCAGGCTAGTGAGGTAAGCCTGGACGACCCGGTACTCATCCCCATCCGCTGGTGTGAAGCGTACCCCTTGGTTAAAAGGGCGTACTGTTGGCGTGCGTCCGAGCTTTTCTTTGATAGCGCGGAGGTGTTTCGAGAAGTTGGGGAATGACTCCACAACGATCGGCGGGTACCGTTCCTTCCGTGGGTTCGGTGCCGGTTGGGAGTCTGTGGTTGCAGTGGTGGTCGTAGTGGCCATGGTAGTCGCTGTCCAAGTGGTTGTTGTCCTTGAGGTTGATGCCACGGCCTCAGGGAGTGCAACGGATGCGCGTGCCGTCTCTCTCGCGCCTCGCGGTTGCGAGGTGGGGGGCGGGCGCGGTGCGGTGGCTTTCCTGGTGGTTGTTTGGAGTTGTACCGTCTTCGGGGGTACTGTAGCTGCCGTGGTTACGGCGGCATACGATGTGGGCTTCACAGTGGTGGTGTCTTCTTGTGCAGCCGTGGCCGCCCAGTCCAGGCGGGCAGGGGTGCGGGCGCAGGCGCGTTTGCCGTCTTCCTCGGCCTCTACACTGCGCTTCCTGCGCTGTCTAGGTGCCCGGGTGTCGGCGGGAGTGGCGGTCATCTTCGGCGGTGAGTCTGGAGAGTCCAGAATCACCACTACTGGGGGAGCGGTGTTCTCCGCGGGGGGGGGAGGAGGGGTCGTCTCTCCGGGTTTCTGCCTCCCAGCTTAGCCGCTCGATGCGGGCGGCTTCCAGGGTTTCGTCTATGGAGCGCCGGAACTCCCTGTAGCGCTCCGCATCGGTAAGCTCGGAAGGGATCCGCCGCGTTGACAGGGATCTGTCACGTGCGGGGGTCCTGCGCTGACCGTGCGGCTTCTTCGGGGCGTCGGGGCATTTGGGGCCCGGGTCTGCCGGAGCGTTGTGTTCGCTCGGCGAACTCATGGCGTCGGGGTTGCTTCAATCCACGCGATTCCTACTAGACCATCGGCTGCGGCATCTGCGGTTGCAGTTCCGGGCCAGCCGAGGTTTAGGCTGTCTATGCGGGCGGCAGTCTTCGCCCTCAAAGAGGGGTTGAATTCGGAGGGTGTTTTCTATAAAACACCCCCGAGTTCTGGAGCGTTTTGGTGGGGAATCCGAGCGTGGTCAATAGATACAATTGCAGCAAAACTTTCCGTGTGTGCATCTGCAGTTTGTAAGGGGAACGAACGTTCAAATATTATGCGTCATATCTGTTGTAAGAAAGAGATAAATAAGCAATTCGTGTAACCACCGAACCGCCACTAGACGTTCCGATCACCATTGCACTGCGATCTCTTTCACTCTCTCACACCAAACGATACACATATCTCGCTCATCCATTTCATTGAGATTAGTTCCTAAGATAAAAGAAAATGACGATATTTTCTATTTCAACAATAAAAGCAATAATTACGCGTGAAATGAAACAGTTTTCTTATCTCTCACAGTGCCTGTATAATTGCTGCAGATTATAAAGACACAAGGAAGGCATATTGTCCACAGATTATTTCTAAAAAAAATACGATTAGCGGCGATGTATGCAATTAGTTTTCATGCCCGTAGGTATACCTTTTGAAACAGCAAAATATTAAGTACACCTAATTATTATTTTATTGTTTTCCAGTTTATTATTAGAGTACATCGGTAGTTTGATATAATATGCCATTCTCATAAACTCTTATCGCTCAGGCCTTTTTGTAGTATGTAGGTACCTACGTATGAAATCTGATACCCCTATTAGCACGGTAATGTTATCTATACAGTATTTCAACTTCATATAAACGGACGAATCGCGAGCTATATCTACGCGCATCGATCTCGGCCTGCGCTCGGTACGCAGACAGACTCAGACAGTCGCGACTGTGCCGCAGTGACGAATGGACGGTGTGTTATTTTAACAATAACCGCGCGATATTATCACTTTAAATAAGTTTATGTACATATTACATATTTAATATGACGAGTAGGATATACTGTGCTGTTTTTGGTTGCATGAATTCGTCAAAAACGCAACCAGAGAACTTTTTTTAGATAACCTGGAAACTGACTAAATAGTTGACGGTACATAATGTGTGTCTTTTTAATGGACAAGTATTTCCTTTAATCCCCCGAAAAAAAATGTCTCGATTAATAAAAAAAGTGAATAGACAATGAAAAGTGATTGACATGAGTGAAATAGGTAATTTTAGGCTATATAATAGAATGCGGATTTTTTATACTTTAAAATTTAATAATAAAGCATTTCGTCTCGAAAATATTTTCGGTTGCAATTTTTAAGAATGATTTTTTATTTAAATCTACCTACTAGTCAAAAAAAAACAACACCCATTTATAGTGAACACTTCCTGTTCATTTCATAAAGATTTTTTTGTTTATATAAAAAAAGTATATTTACAATCACAAAACTAAATGGAAACACCAAGTAGGCAAATGTAATTATAATGCTGGAAGCGGGTAGCCCTATCGCATGTCTACGTACAGCGCGTGTGTAGGTAGTTATTTCAACGACAGAGCCGAGTTAATATACTGTATAGATAACATTACCGTGCTATTAGCATTTAAATTTCAATATGTTGATAATGAGCTGAATCACAGGCTGAATGCTCGCAAGAGACAAGTTCCACGGTTATTAGGACATGCAGAACCGGTAGTAATTCCTTATGGGTGAACAATGGTGAAACTGTTATTTGTGACTTTGTTGATGAATTAATTGGTAAAGGGCTGTAAAGTTTTGTGACAACGCTTATGATATTGAGGGCTCATATCTTAGAGGCGTATTCACAAGGTGAAGTTACAGGAGTAACAAAAATCTGTCTACTTTAATATGAAACGTATAATTCGAAATAAAGCGTAACCAAAGTTCCAAAATACTCGTATTTGCAAAAAATCATCTGTACGGCAGAGCCAAGAGATAAAGCTGAAGGTCGACGACGGCAAAATCATCTTATTAAAACCGGAGATTTTGAGAGAGTTTGAGAGGTTTTTAGTACTGCCAATAGTATAGCTGTACTAAAAACCTCTCAGAAAAGCAAGAAAAGCTGTACTAACTACACGAACTGACCCTACGGTATAACTGGTGACATCCTGGACATCGCCTAAACGAGATAAGAACAACAAGGAACCAGTTGATGGCGGTATCACGACAGAACTTCTGAGAGCGTGTGGATAACCGGTACTCTCAGTCCTCAAGAAGTTATTTGATTCCATATCCTTGTCGATAAAACGCCAGAAGCGTGGAGCAGAAGTGTACTGGTACAGTTCTTCAAAGATGGTGGCAAACCCTTGTTGAAGAGTCAATCTCACTTCTGAGCTATGTTTACAAGCTTTTCTCGAGATTAATTATAAATCGTCTTGCAAGTATTTAGGTTTCATAATTTCCAGTCTCCCAAACAAGCTGGTTTCATATATTCAATATATAATACAACTATATAGGTACGCTACGCCAGATTATACAGAAGACTGAGGAGTATAATCGGCCATTATGTCTAGCTTAATTTGTGGACTACGAAAAAGCCTTCAATTCAATCGTAAACTTACTAGGCCGGTATTGCAGTCTCTGCAGCTATGTTAAATCGACTATAGATATATCGAAGCGCATATATATTTGTATGGAAACGCTACCATGTCGATATTGTCGATTAGACGGGAAGACTTTATTCCTCCAAAACTTTTATTGCTTTGAACTTAAATAAATTCGGCATCAACATCTACGGCGATTACACCTATGTTTGGCCGGTTAGATTTTAGTATTTGTTGTTGAGCGCCAATACCAATTCTAAGTTTTGCCTGATGAATACATCAATATTTACCAACGGACCGTATAGGCTAAACTATCAGCAAGAAAAAAACTGCGAGGGACTTAACTGTTAGCATTTTACCAATAACCCTGTATAATAACTATTTGCATGTAGCGGAGCTACAAAGATTTTTTATTTTTTTCGGCTGTGACTTACCCCTCTACCCCTGAAAATCGTCTTTCTCAGTGCTTTTCTAATTAAAGCAGGACGGTACCTATTCTGGGGTTGCGGGTTCAAGTTCAAGTCACGCCGCAAATAATATTTTTCCACCCGAAAAAAATATCTGTTTTCGCTTATCATTGCTCAATGCCGTTAATAATCAACTTGTACCTACTAATTTAAATTTAAGAATAAAAATTTTAGTTCCTTCGCATGCTCATTGGTTATCTTAAGTATATACGTATATGTATACCTACTTCATTTTATTTTTAGTCCGTATGTTAATTATGATATTATTATTGTTATACCTTTTGGAGAATGAGGATGGACGGTGGAGATTATAGTGGATATATAGGTATTATTCGGTTATATAGTGGATATAGTTCGGTTGTCAGGAAGAAAACCGCCCGTTGTCTACCTATATATGTGTGTTAATTTTCTGTAATGTTTTTTCATGGTATGCAAATAAAGTGTTTCTATCTATCTATCTATCTATATAAGATGAGACTGTATAAGCGTGAAGGAATAGTAAGAGAGATCGTTAATTCACGCGATCGGTTTTTGAATAAACCAATTCAGCATATTTTAAGATAATGTATAGATTCAGGCGTTACTTTGCGGAAATCCATATTAATAAAAACAAATATTTTAAGAAAACATTTATTTAATATTATAAAACACTAAAAAATCAAAAATAAATATTTAGTGACAATTCCGCCTAATTTTTCTGTGACTTCACAAACACCACGCAGCCAAACCGGAAGAATTTCCAATACATGCGTTCCGCTTCTACACGAAGAATCCTCAGGAGATTTTGACTCTAAGAGCGCACGATCGAGAATTACTTAATTATTCAAGTGTTTTAATAAAATTTTAATATTAATTTAATATTTTCTTAAAATATTTTAAAATGTTTGTTATTAATAGCATATTTTAAGTTTTATAAGAATATAAATCGCTTATTTAAGCCTGAAATAAAAACCATTGTAACGTATATCCAAAGAGGATATGCAGATGTCGCCCATACTTTAACTAGTTACTTTTGAGTATCATCAAGGGTGCCAGCCTCCTGATTGGTTGGGCTAGATTGCTACTGAAAATTTCTGGTTCAAAATCCCTAAAACACTCATCCTCAAGACCTCGATATTTTGAGACCTTTGGTAAGCGAGCCACACCTTTCGCCATTCGACAAACAAGAGTCGAGACACATAAATCAAGCAAACCGGAAATTAACTCTTGATGATTATTAAAAAATATCTCATGCAGTAATTACTGCATCAGTCGATTTTGTGGCTAATAAAATATATTCTAATATGTAAGCTTTATATAGTTGCAACGTAAACAACAAGAACATTTATTTCTTAGTGTAACCCAAAAATGTTTATATTTCCTACAGGTATAGCTATTACATTTTATTATGTTCTTGTTTAAAAATGTTTTATTTCGTTAAAGAAGACACCTTGTCCCAAAATCTGTTATACCAATTTGGATTTAATGAAAGGTAATAAAAACGATCTATACTAGCGGCCCGCGCCGGCTTGCGGCTATAAATTAAGATGTAAACTATCCTATCTTTCAACTTGGATAAAATTGCACACGGTGTGAAAATCAAATTTAAAATCGGTTCAGTAGTTTAGGAGTCCATCGTGGACAACAAAGTGACACGTAATTTATATATATATAAGGATATATATATACGCATCACACGCCAACAGAACGCTTTTTACGCTTTTTTAGAAGCGCTCGTAGCGAAGTTTGCTTTGCCATTCTGAATCGATCAGCAAAGTTAAGCAACGTCCGCCGCGGTCAGGAGTTGGATGGGTGACCGCTGGTGACATTACTACTGAGCGCTTCCGTGCTTCGGAGGGCACGTTAAGCCGTCGGTCCCGGTTGTTGTCTTAGGATGGCAGTCGTTACAGCATGCTGGTAGGGCACATTGCGAATGCCCGGCTGGCTAGCTACCACCCTCAAGTTGAAAATCTGTCGCTCAACACCTAACGGTGTGTTCCGGCAGCTGTCCTTGAGAGCCAGTAATTCTAGGTTAGCCTGTACAACATCTTCGACCACATCATCACTTACCATCAGGTGAGATGGTGGTCAAAGGCTAACCTATCAAGCCTAAAAAAAAAAAAAAAATCATCATTGACTTTTCTGTCATCGTGGTGTGTTTACTAACTGCGCGAATGTATCCGAGTTCACAGTAGAAAAAAGACAAATGCTTCGCGAAAGCAAATTTTTTTCGGATGGAAAAAGATAACCTCTAACAGGAATTTAACTTGCACCTGCAACCCTAGAATACCATGCTGGGTTAATTGGAAATTACCAAAAAAGACCGTATTCAGCGTTGCGGGTTCAATTCCCGCTGGAAGCCTGTTTTAAGCAGAAAAAATAAAACATCTAAGTACTTAGTTACAATGTCTTTACTTACATGCAAAATATTATATTATATTGAATATATACGCAATACACGTGAATATCATTGGGATTGCGTATATTTTTTTTAAGGATTTGATATTCAGTTAACTTTTATGACCGCGCATATACAAATAAATATTCGTAGCCGCGTATATTATTCTTATTATACAGGGTTATTGGATCAATGCTAACAACCTCTTAGGGTTGACTTCTGCTAGTCCTATTCTACTATTAATATTCTGTTAGTCCTGATAAACATTTTGAGACGTTTTTTTTTTGTTTTGAAAAAAAATTCCAAGAGCGCCCGCCGCCGCGGCAATACTGGACCGCGCCATGCTCCCTTTGAAAATAATTTTGAATATTTAAATCGAGCAAAGTAATAAAAAGATATGAAATAATACATTACAAGCACAAGAGACTTTTAACATCAGGTGGTCCTCGTACTTATTCTGTCTAAAACACATAATATATATATATAAAAAAATCATTTCAAAATCTTTGTTAAGATTTTGAATTAACAAAGATAATAAGAAGGACTAGCAAAAGTCAACTCTAAGAGGTTGTTAGAATTTTACCAATAACCCTGTATATCTCATATACTTACATAGACTGAGTAGTTTTTAACTGACACTCAATTAGCATAAAGAATTATTTGCCAATGCGCCTATACATGGATGACTTACTACTATTATACTCGTGATAGTCATTGCAACTCTTGCCGGTGATTGTGACCAGTATTGTGGATTGTGGGGGAGTGTCAATCGATCTTCTGAGCACAATTAATCACTGATAAACAGTGAAAAGGAAAATTTAATTGAAAGACAAAATACTGGGCCCATCTTCCAACACTGAATAGTATGAAATAGCTTGTGAACCGTAATGCCAGTCATATTATAGTAATGTTGTGTCTTTCGGAAAAATCCTCTTTAGTTTGTTTTTCTATCTCCTTACTTTCCTTGAACAAGGTTGTGTAGTTTCTTGTACGAATCCTATGTGATAGATATTAGTATGATAGTAAGAACTCATTTGAAGATTATATTACCCTCTGCCCTATAGTCTTTAGTGGACTGTCTAGTCTTTACTGACATGGTCTTTAGTGAATTACTATATTTCTATATTTTTGGACTGAACGAGACTCATGGTGGATTGTTACAGTTGCCATATTGTCAAAATACACGTTTGGTTAGTTGGTTTCTTCAATTCTAGTCTGAAATTTAACTATGAAGGATAGATTCAAAATCAGACGTTATTTTGGAGTATTAAAGTCACCGGCTATGATGACTTGATAAATTTATTTGTTAAGTACATGTCTTGCTTAATATTTTTTTAAATTATCACAGAAATGTTTTGATTCAGTATGCTAGAGATCTTTCAGTCTAAATATGTACGCCCTTCCACTATACTTGTTTATTTATTTAAGTGTGCTTCTAGCGATTTTACTGTGAACTCGGGCACGTTCGAACACATCGCAAACAACACAATGACTGAAAAACCAATGATATTTGCGAGATTGCGTGTATTGCTTATATTCCACTACTTTGCACACTGAGAAAAATGATTTCCGTCTTTCATTACTTATTGACGTGCAGAATAATTAATAATGCTGATGCCTGTAATAATATCAAGAGTATGATGAAATAGCACGAAGGCAAATATACTTTTGGTTCCATCACTACAAGTTTCAATTCAGATAACAAACAGAAGTCATGACAGCCTTTCATTTAAAAATAAAGTAACTAAATATTAAATTATTACGATATACCTGCTTTTTAACAGGAATTTCATAAAAAAATTTCAAGTTTGTCGTGAGTAAAATGTAGCACGACAATTAATCAAGAATTAGTGCGAAACCGAAAATAAAATATCAAGACCGAGCATGACAAAAAAAACATAATTTTCTACCCACAAAATGTTATTGAATCATGAGTAGTTAACGGGTTTTTACCAATAATTTACTATGATGTAACGTTCTAAATAATTTGTGAAATAATTATCTGTTGGGAAAAAATATATGATAGTAATGTCATGTTAAATTTTCGTGACCAGCACGACGTCCCTAGATGTTGTAGTGCATTAGGCGAATGCTCGTCTGGCTGACTATCACCTTCAAGTAGAAAATTTGTTTCTAAGCTAACCTAATGTCCTTTTGTGTTATGTAGGTCACGTTGAAGCCAATATCAATTCTGCCCATTCTAGCTTTAGCCTGTTGGTCAAAAATTTTCAACCAATGAGTCATCATCAGAGATTCATCTTCTTCTTTGTGGTATAGAGTAATTCTATATTAATTGAACTGATTTTATTAAGATACATCTGTTCAACTATATTCATGTAAAAGAGTTCGAACTGGTGGTTCCTTTTGAACTACCTAGATGGCGCTATCGCTATTTACGTTCTTTCCTATACAAAATGCGTCACGATTCACGATAATAAACGAGAAAGCTCTTTAAAGACTGCTATGATGATATCGAAAATATATCAAAACTTTCCCGTAAAGTTGTTAGGAAAATGTATGCTTATTTTGGTGAATTTCACAATAGTTTATCATTTCATGAATGAAACTATACCATTCATTCTTAAATTTGTATGATTCCCTTCACGACTTTTTGTTATTACTGTTAGGGATAATTCCGAGTTCGTCATAATATTTTGTTATGACGCGTACTGACAAAGCATGAGTATTCAGCACTAAGAAATCTTCTGGCTGTTGCCTGATTATTTATCGTAACATCAATTCATGGTAAATTCTTGTGATTTACATGCAAATTAAAATTAAATACTCTTGGTCCGTTTTTATTGGGAATACGGATATTTATTTCAAAATTCCTTTACTTTCAATCATGAATCATGACAGTCATTTTTCTCAGTGCATGTAGGAGAAAAGACATTCGAGGGTAGTGCGTTTTTATACTAGAAAATCGCATTTTTAAGTGTTAAAAAATGATTTATCGACCTATTATTGGGCTATATCGGTTTAGGTGTATTTTAAAAAAATCAAATTTACATCGGCTAAGTGCGAGTGAGACTCGCACACATAGGGTTCCGTACCATTAGTTATACAACATTAGACTTCATATTATAACCTTTTTTTGTTTTATCGTGCGCGAGTACGACTCGCACTTGGCCAACTTTTTGTATTTGTTGTTATAGCGGCAGCAGAAATACATAATCTGTGAAAATGTCATCTGCCTAGCTATCACCGTTCTTGAGATACAGCCTGGTGACAGACGCTCGGACCTATTGCAAAGTTTCAGTTGAAGCGAACCACTAGATACATAGGTACATACATCAAATTAAGTAGTGATTGCTTAACGAGTCCCGCCTTATTTACCTACAATTTACTGACTGATAAGTGATAAGACGTAACATGCCTAACGAGCATTTAGATAAATAATGATAAGTATAGGCACCACGTGTGACTAAGAAGATATAAAACACGTGTTTATAAAAAAATCATTACGTATGTCAGTAGATTACGATTATATAGATCATAATAACTATATGCATGCACAAATATTATTGAAATAATAAATACTTTAACAACTACTTCCAACAGCTACTGGAAAGTATGAAATGCAAATTGGTATTATTTTTTATTTATTTTGACGACCAAACTGATACTTCCCCTTGAGACCCTGTCGGGGGGTTTTTTTTTATGCTTGATAGGTTAGCCTTTGACCACTATCTTACCTGAGTGATGATGAGGTCGAAGATGTTGTTCAGACTAACCTAGAATTGTCTTGGGGATTGCAGGGTAAGTAATAGCAGTCCTTTAGAATGTGTTGCTGTCTAAATTATTTTTCTTTTTAGGGTTTCGTACCCAAAGGGTAAAACGGGACCCTATTACTGAGACTTCACTGTTCTTCCGTCCTTCTGTCACCAGGTTGTATTTTAAGGACGGTGATAGCTAGACAGTTAAAATTTTCACTGATGATGTATTTCTATTGCCGCTATAACAAAAAATACTAAAAATAAAATAAATATTTAATGGGGGATCCCATACAACAAACTTGATTTTTTTACCGTTTCTTGTTGTGTACAGGTGACAGGTAGACGCTTTAACTCACAGAAAATTTAGTTTTATGTTATCTTTTAATATTATTAATTAAAATAAAATAAATAATCGAGGGGCCCCCAACACAATAAAAGAGGTTTTCGCCGTTTATTTGCTAAAATAATAATAATGAAAACAGGTAGAAACTTAAAATATTCACCGACTACTTATTGTATGTTTACTTTAAAAATAAACAATTAGGTAAATTAAATGTTTTATGACTTTAAAGATAATGATACGGAACCCTTCGTGCGCGAGTCCCACTCGCACTTCGTCGGTTTTTTGTTCATATTTAGCGGATAGGCTAGCCTTTGACCACTATCTGACCTGAAGGTAAGTGATATAACGTATAAAGCCACTGCGAGAAGAACGGGCAAGAAACTTGGGGCCATTCTTTTAAACGTATTTTAACAATGTGTTACATACAAAACAATTACAATATGTGTTTCAATTACGTAGGTGACAGGCGATAGCTTGGCAGAGGCGGCTTTGTCCAAGCATTTTTGTTTGTTTTAAGTAATCGCAAACTTTGTAGTAGGATTTCTTAACCAAAATGGTTTTCACGTGATCTTGAATTTTCTTTCTGTGAGCGTTATATATAATACATATGTTTGGGAACTTTATAATAAAACCGCACCCAACCTAAGAAGGAATTTTTATTTGTCTTTGGTAATCTAAAACCTGGCAACATTATTTTATCATTATTCCTAGAGTTGTAATCGTGATTGTCACTGTTTAATTTAAATTTACTACATTTTTTACGAACATACATAGTATTATTAAATATATACAAACTTGGTAAAGTAAAAATATAAATTTCTTTAAAAAGATCACTCAGAGATTCCGATCCATTTCATATATGGCTCGAATTGCACGCTTTTGCTTTTGTAGATTAAGATTACCTCAATCTGAGCAGCAGCTCCCCACAGCAATACACCATACGACATAATACTGTGGAAGTACACCAATGCATAAGTATGCGAATGTAGGGCATTTTGCGAGCATGGTGGTAGGGCATTTTGCGAATGCTCGCATGGCTAGCTACCGCACCCTTACTGGAACAGAACAGCTAAGGACAGCTGTCCTTCAGAGCCAGTCATTCTAGGTTAGCCTGAACAACATCTAAACCACATCATAACATACCATCTGGTGAGATTGTGGCCAAAGGCTAACCTGTAAGATATAAAAAAAACTACCCGTGTAGCTACGTCTGTTAACTGTCTTATCTTAAGAACTGCATATGCAGCAGAACTAAGTCTTCCGGCTAGATAATGTATATGTGGATCCAACTGTAAAGTTGAATCCATATTTTACTAGAAGACTGTCGCATTAAATGTGCAATCGTGTGGAGGTACATGAGACATTACTACTGGATTATTCTATAGGATACTTTTCACCATCATTATCATCCAGCACCATACGGATGAAACCTCGGGCGTAATTAGTCACACTATTATAAAGGCAAAAGTTTGTGCGGGTGTTTGTGTGTTTGTTACTAACACTCAAATGGCTGGAGCAATTTTAATGACACTTGGTATGGTGGTAGATGGGGCGATGGATTAATACATAGCATACTCTTCTTCATCATCATCATCCATCACCACGCGGGTGAAACCTAGGAGCTTAACTAGTATGTAAGTGAGGATGGCAGTGGGTATTTTTTGTAACTCCTTTAAGCTGAAACGGCTCAACCGAATTAGATGAAATTTAGTATATAGATAATTTAGGTTTTGGATTAATACAATAGATATTGTCATCGTCATTTATTTTAACATTGTCTACATGGATGAAACCGCGGGGCGCATTTAGTAAATAATATTGAATACGTAATAGGGCTGTATAAGTATTTGACGCTGATGATAGTGAAACAACTATCAATTCACTGTTTCATCTAAATCGGCTCAGCCGTTTCGGCGTGAAGGAGTAGCAAGCGTACACACTCACATCCTCACCAACTCAGTTACAAACTTACACATTTTTAATATAATTGTGATAAATATATTAGATATTAGTTTCTAGACTCGTCTATCTGCGTGTGTAATAATTACTAATACCTATGTTGAGTAGATTCAGGCGTTACTTTGAACGAAACGCATCGAAAATTCTTCCGCTTTGGCTGCGTGGCGCTTGTGACGTCACGTCGGCTTAACAGGAAAATTAGGCGGAAATATGTTATTGTTTGTAATGGGACAAAATATGCCTACTATATATCAATTTGCATCAACAAAAGTTATACCTATTAGAGCTTAAAGAAAAAGCTAATACGTCATCAAGAAAAGTGGTTCCGACTCAGTAGGAACTACCAAAATGATTATTTACGTAAGCATAATATTAACAGTGTACTTTGTATATATTTAATTTGAATATTTTTAGATTAAATTATGCATTTGCGGTGACCCATATATTATTATGTACGATATGTTACAATTATTATTTTACCTGCGATATTAAAATATGCTGTAAGCGTAAGAATTCATGCGAAACTAACTTGTGTATGCAAAAATATAATAATATAACCTCGGGCCGCGAAACACAAGTGAATTTTAATCGGTATAAATTGATCACAAAGCGGAGGCAGAATGCGTAAATAATGTTGTTAGGAGCGTGTTACGTTTACGCGGCATTCGAGGATGTATGAATATTCAAAAGGTCTCCGACCATCCTGAATGATGGATGATTAACTAAACTGCTATTTTTATTTTAGGGAGGACATAGCTACCGCTTTGGGTAGTCCTCCTCCACCGGATTGAAAAAATACTGCTGATTTATTGAACGGTACTTACATAGTTCACGGAGAAAGAGTCGAAAGAAAAGAGGTTCGTTGAGATCGTTAGGTCAAGCGAGTACCTAGGTTGTTGCACGAAACTTAAAGACGTGTTTGAAGCAGCTGATTTTGCGATTCCTAGATTTTAGTCACTTTGAAGCTGAACTCCTCTTCAGAGTATCATTGTTTCGTGCAGTGCGCATTGAAATAAAACTTTATTTTATTAATTTTTTTTTATAACTGATAGGCTAGCCTTTGACCACTATCTCATCTAGTAAGTGAAGATATGGTCTAAGATGTTGTTTAGGCTGACCTAGAACTATTGGCTCTCAAGGACAGCTGCCGGAACACACCGTTTGGTGCTGGGCGATAGATTGTCTACAAGAGGGTGGTAGCTAGCCAGGCGGTCAACCACCCAAGTCATGAGCGCGGTGGACGTTGTGTAACTTAGCTGATCGGTTAAGAACACGCTACGACCGTTTCAAAAACTGTTTTGTTTTATTTTTCGTTACAATCTCATAATTGATCTGTAATGCCCCCATAAGATGTTAATAAAAATGTATGGAAAGTAGGTACCTAGGTACAAACTTCACCGCATGGTGGAAGGGCATTTTTGCGAATGCACGCCTGGCTAGCGACCACCCTCAAGTAAAAAATCTGTCGCCAAGCACCTAACGGTGTGTTCCGGCAGTTGTCCTTGAGAGCCAGTAAATCTAGGTTAGCCTGAACAACATCTTCGACCACATCATCAATTACTATCAGGTGAGATAGTGGTCAAAGGCTAACCTATCAGGCATAAAAAAAAAACTGACTGTAACTAAAGAAAAAGGTACCTAATGCAATGCAACTGACTGTTGACGGTCATCGCGTTATCGGGTTTCGAGGAATATCAGAAATTACTTGATATGTGGGAGTGGGATGCATGTGGGTATCCCCGCATTACAGATGACTAACGAGTACCTACCTATAATTCACTCAGATTGTGTATTATTCTGTGACTCATGAACGCTACATCCATAGCACCTGTTTAATGTATAACGCTCGAGTAAATATCAACTTTATCACATGCTAATATAATGTTTACATTTGCGTGTACATTTATGACAGATGATTTAAAGGTGTATTAGATCTTCACATTCATTCACATCTGCAACTATTAAGTAATATGTGACATCACACGTATCTTCATTATTTCAGTTTGTTAGCACTTACCGGATTGTCATGATGCAAGAGGAGACCTTCAGTCATTTTCTAAAATATGATAAAACCGCCGTAGTGCGTTCGGCGGCTGACATCTGCAACAAGGGGCCACCGAGGTCATGTGAGCGGTTTGTTTAGCTGGTTGAAAGGATGGCGGAGTTGGAACGCGGCCTCACTTGTGCTGAGTTGATGGACAGTGATGCATGAAGATAGCTCGTGGTTTTGAGGCGCGTCAAGCGTGCGGCATTTCGGACGCGAAGCCGCCGGCGAGGTTTGTTTATCACTGAGCGCGTGGACGGGCGTGGAGGCGGCCGGTGCGGTGACGGCGCTCTGAAATGACGTGCCGTTCGCACCCGGCCGCCCGCCTCGCCCGCCAGCCGCAGCGCGATGCTGCTGACGTCAACCACCTTTACCATTCTCCTGACGTCTGTGCCGCTTAGGAGGCTGTCGACGTTCCAACTCACGCAGCACCTGTACAAACTCGTTGTTAAAATAACTGTAATATATTTTTATGGCGGGAATTTGAATTATTAATTTTATTTTGATACTAAGTAAACGCATACCTATCTACCCTAAGTGCCTATGTAACATTTCCGAACAAAATAAAACATAGAAGGGCTTGCATCATTTGCATCCAATTATATTTAGTATAGGCTACATATATAATAAAGCCTGTGATAAAGGTGTTTTACTAAAATCATCTACCTACATGCTTTCTATTTTGACTGGTTTGTATATTTTATGATTTTTTTTTTAATTTTGAAGTTCTCGAAGCAAAGTTATTTTGCAGAAAGATGCGGTTGGCAGCACATGGGTCACAGGCTTCCGCGTGGACGATATATTTAGAATGAAATTCTATAGTTTTCGTTATCGCTGATGCCAAAAGATTTATAAGAAGTTTAAGAATTATATCCAATCCAACCCTTTCGGTCGCTTCCACTACCGCCACTACGCTCAGAGCTGCAGGTCTGCTGTCATGCACCCATCACATAAGAGAGGTCAAATTCTTTTGAATGCTAGCTGAGAACCTGTCGATACGGCCAATACCGAACCCAAAAATGCTATACTTGTTTAAAAAAATTGTGCAGTGTCATATTGCATTTTACTGAACGGTAACAAAGTACCTAGTCATTCTCAACAATCAACTAAGTAATCTGAATTTAAGAAATTTGGTGCAAAGATACCGAGATAAGTTTTTCAGATGCCATGTGCCCAATAGCCGCAAGCACTGAGAGCGTATATAATGTAGTATATAATTACCTACAAAAGTAAACAGTGAAAAAGAAAAACAAATGTTTAAACTAATTCAAAGTATTAAAAACGAGCTTTCCGGCTGGGGTTCCCCCCGCGCGTATATGGCTTATAGCGCAAAACCATATACCTCTTTTTGCGCAGTTGGATAAAAACTATCCTAGCTATATCCTTCCCGGGTCTCAAACTATTTCCATACGAAATTTCATCCAAATCGGACCAGTAGTTTTTAAGTTTATTCGTTGCAGACAAAAATAAATACCAATTTTCCCTTTTATAATATAAGTGTAGATAATTAAAACCAAACCGTCTGAAAACCCTGTACCTACAATTAAATTTGGTCATGTCAAAAACTATTTTTCTGAAGAAAACCTCCGCATACATTTTGAGATCATTTGGAATAGGTATGTTCCTATGTACGTTAAATTAAACAAACTTTAATTTAAACAAGAATATAAGCAATATCATAATTAAAATACCAAATAAGTTATTGTCAATCAACTAATCCACCCCTAAACATACCTTGAGTAAAGGTGTTCATTATACTGGCTACATTGCCCGGTGGATGGCTTTGTCCAACCTTTGCACCAGGTATGAGCCGGGGCGGGAGTCACCCGTTTAATGTCTTTTTTTTTTGAGGGGGGGAAATGCCTTCGCACTACCCGTCCACCATGGGGGCGGTGGAAGGGGATGTGTGGGATATGAACCCACTAAAACCCCCCCAGTGAGCAGTCGCCGAGCGCCGAGGTGGGGCAAGATAGGGTCGCTTTAGCAGTCACTATCTTGCCCCAGCGGTAGGCCCGAACTCGATCGCGCCTTTGCGCCTGTGGAGGGGCGACCCGGCTCACCAAGGCCACCCTCCAAACGTGTGGGGCCGTGACAGTTGGTGGATGATCCCCCAACTCTCCACCAGTGACCCCATTACGGAGAAGGGAGGAGGCGGGCGAACTGCCGCCTCCTCGCTCCCGTTCGTGCGCCGGAGCGGGGCAGCATGGACATTATCCTCCGTTTAATCTCTTCGCCCAATCTCACTCAAGAAAACCTGAGCTTCAGTACCCCGAAGGCACAATATTAGTTTAATGATAGGCCCCCATGGTCTCCAATGCAGCATACTTTTTTTATAGGATTGTGACGTAACAAGCAGGCGGCCTACCTGATTTTAAACGGTAGACTCTGCTTATAACAGAGTCTACCGTTCCGTCCTTCAAACGAGTAATCGCAAGAGCGAAGTCGGAGCATATCGGCAGAATTGGCGAGATATTAGCCCGCCTTCCTTCGGGAACACGTGCGTTCTGGTCTCTTGCCAGGGCTGTCCAGGGGAATTTTTGTCAGTCATCCCTACCGCCCCTGCACAGAGAGAATGACACACTGGCTCACACCGCAAAGGAGAAGGCCGATCTTCTGGGCTCTCTCTTTGCGTCTAACTCGACTTTGGATGACCAAGGGAACTCACCACCGACTATACAACGGTGTGATACTTCGATGCCGGATATCATTTTCCGGCAATGTGCAGTACGTAAAGCACTGTTCTCCTTGGACATTCATAAGTCGAGTGGGCCAGATGGCATCCCTCCGATAGTGCTGCGGACTTGTGCTCCAGAGTTGACACCGGTTCTAACGCGTCTTTTCCGGCTCTGCTACTCATCAGGCGTTGTCCCGAAAACATGGAAGACGGCTTTGGTGCACCCGATCCCTAAAAAAGGTGACCGCTCAGATCCGTCCAATTACCGCCCTATAGCTATAACGTCTCTGTTCTCCAAGATAATGGAATCCATTATCAACAACCAGCTCCTGCAGTATCTAGAGGAGCACCAGCTGATTAGCGATCGCCAGTACGGTTTTCGTCGTGGTCGCTCAGCTGGTGATCTTTTAGTATATCTTACGCACCGATGGGCGGAGGTGGTAGATTCCAAGGGTGAGGCGTTGGCGGCTAGTTTGGACATAGCGAAGGCCTTTGATCGGGTGTGGCATAAAGCGCTTCTATCGAAGCTTCCTTCCTATAGGCTTCCCGAGAAATTGTGCGAATGGATCTCCAGTTTTTTGGCAGATCGGAGCATCAAGGTCGTTGTCGACGGTGCATGCTCCGACTTAAAGCCGATTAATGCTGGCGTCCGCAAGGCTGTGTGCTATCTCCGACTCTGTTTCTCTTGCACATCAATGACATGCTGCAACTCAGCGATATTCATTGTTATGCGGATGACAGTACCGGAGATGCCACCGGCCGCGCTAAAATTTCTCGGGAAAACGTTGTCGAGAGTCGGAACAAACTTGTGTCTTCAGTCGAGACCATGTTGTCAAATGTTTCGAAATGGGGACAATTGAACTTAGTCCAATTTAACCCCAAGAAGACACAAGTTTGTGCGTTTACCGCCAAGATATCCCCGTTTGTCGTATCCCTCCGTTTTGAAGACACTCCCCTTGCTACCTCAGCCAGCATCGGAGTACTTGGCGTCGACATATCGAACGTCGTTCAATTTCGCTCTCGCTTGGAAGATAAGGCTAAGTTAGCCTCTAAGAAGCTTGGTGTGCTCGGAAAGGCGAGGCGGTACTCACGTCGGCCCATCGCCTGCAACTTTATAAGGCTCAGGTTCGACCTCACATGGAGTACTGCTCTCACCTCTGGGCGGGAGCTCCCCAGTACCAGCTTCTTCCATTTGACCGCATTCAACGCCGAGCGACTCGAATCGTCGACGATCAAGTTCTCTCCGGTCGGCTCGACCCTTTGGCTTTGCGTAGAGATGTTGGATCACTCTGCATCTTTTACCGTATATATCACGGGGAGTGTTCTGAGGAACTGTTCGATTTACTACCTGCAGCTCAATTTCGCCACCGGACTTCCCGACAAAGCATGATGTTTCATCAATTTCATGTCGACGTCTGGCAGTCCACAACCCTGCGATTTTCACGGCATTTTTTACCACGCACTGCCATATTATGGAACCAGCTGCCTGGTGAAGTATTTCCGAACAGTTACGACTTAGGAACCTTCAAGAAGAGAGCATATTCCCTCCTTAAAGGCCGGCAACGCATCCTCGAGACCTCTGGTGTTGCGGATGTTTGTGGGCGACGGTGATCACTTACCATCAGGTGAGCCGCCTGCTCGTTTGCCCTCCTATGCCATAAAAAAAAAAAAGAAATAACAGACGCATTTCGTCACAAGTTTTTTTAATGTTATTTTGACGGCAAGCAAGAGGCCCAGTTGTTGAGTCTCATGTGCCTGTAATTTTAGTGACTCTCAAGGACTGTTTACGAAACACACTTTTAGCTGCTTGGCGTCAGATTTTCTACGAAGAATTGCCATCTTACACTGCGATCCCCAAGACAATGCCTGCCAAAACTGGACATTATGGCAAACACCTCCTAAGGGAGTCATTTGAATTTTGATCAACTGTGGACGTTACAGCTACTGATAATGTGAGACTAATTTACTTTGGAGTGCTCGCGGCGGTTTCCATACAAACTTAGTTTTGTCATATTTTAAATACTAAGTGCTCAATTCAAAGTTCAAACTCGGTGAAACTCGGCTTGTATATGCTTGAGCTTAACATCTATGCTTTTGGTTTGCCAACTTTTCGATTTATTATTAAATTTATTTATTATTAAATTTATTTAAAAAAATAAACGATTGGCTTAGCAATATGCTTACAAAATTTCACTGAGTTTAAACACTTATAGTATTTAAAATATGACGAAAATTTGACGAAACGCGACCCAATGGATACTAGTAAAAATGTTTACATATTGTCAATTGAAGGTAAATAAGTGCTTCCCATCTTAAAATAGTGCAGTCATACAAATCTAAGATCGAATAAACAGTGTGCTATAGTGCTAGTTATTAATATTTAAAATTAGGCTAGGTTAGGTTTTGTTAACGAAAATTTGTTTATAAAATATGGTATTAAGCGAAAATATTTAAAAACTACTCCTGACAAGACATTCAAATGATATTAGATTGTACAACCAGTGCATAAAACAAGTCATTTTAGCCGGGCGCTTAACATCCTGGGCTAAAGACGAGGTCTAGTATTATGGTCGAGGCTAAAATAGGTTTTATTTAGGAGTTATACACTCAAATTTTCACTCCAATTGAAAGGAAAAAAATAATTTTAATAATCTTTATATAGTATTTTAACAATATAGTGTCAATGTTTCGATAAAATTTATGTTTGGGCCTTAATAATGTCCCCTGATATATCGGTATCATAAAAGACCCGGGCAAACCCCCTACGTGAAATACATTATAAACTGAACCTCTTTGAACAATATAAAATAAAACAATATTTTTTTGCACTGGTGCTAAAAAAAAGACTTTAATGCAATAGAACTGAAAAAGCCGTTTTAGTCCGTTTATAACCGGGCATAAACAAAAACTTACAAACGTGAGAAGTTAAAACAATAGGTACCTACTAAGTAATTTTGACAAGAATAGAAATTTCATGCGAAGTTAGTTCAAACATTTTTTTCTTGCACTCTAGCTAGGGGTGTCATCACATCATCTAGCAAGAAATGAGTACAGCACAAATAGAATATTTTTTAATAATTTTTATCTTATAAATAAATAAATAAGGGAAATATCAAAGAGGTAAATTGTTACTGTTAGCAATGTGAAATTTCGGTATATTATGTACTATAAATTTATAAGTCATGCAGCTTTGATTAAAACTGTGATCAATCCGAAAATTAATTTTCCTAAAAGAGAAGAACTGCTATCTTACACTACGATCCCCAAGAAGCCTGTCAAGCGTTGGGATTCGGGCAAACCCCCCTTAATAGGGAGGGTGAGTTCAGCAGTACACAATCGGCTGATAAAGTATATTATACTATATTCACCGAGACATAAAAATCTCAACGCCTGTCGTTTTAATGTTCAGTTAGTTGCAAGGATGTATTTAAAGGCGTTGTTGTCCAATCCAACGGGCTACGACACAACACTCAACAGTACACTGTGGAGTTTGTAATCGAATATGTAAACTATGAATGTTTGTGGAACGTAAAATATGTTTAGTATAATATATATTATATATATAATAAACAGGCAGCAATACCCCAATTACCGCCAATAAATATCATAATCATAATTCTAAATCACTAACGGGTCTAGCTAGTCACGCACGAATTAACATCAAACTAATATTTTGACTATCCTCGAAGTTTCTATCAAGTTATATTGACGTTTCTGTCAAGTTCTGTGGTCACGAGTAGACTGTTAGTTCGTGCTGAGGTTAGTCAAAATGTTATTTTCGTGTGTGAATAAACCCGTTAGTGACTTAGAAACATGAGTTTAGTTCACGACAGTTCAAAGAAAAGTATCATCATCATAAGCCGGGAGACGGAAGACGTCCATTGTTGAAGAAAAATCTCCTCCATCCGTATATAATATATAAATTACGTGTCACGTTGTTTGTCCGCGATGAACTCCTAAACTTCTGAACCGATTTTAAATTTGAATCGCACATTGTGTGTAATTTGATCCAAATTGAAAGATAGGATAAGCTTACATTTTAATTTTAGTCGCAATTACCCGTGCAAAGCCGGGGTCGGCCACTAGTTTAAATATATAATTAATAATGAACATAATTATACCAGATTTTGGTGCTATCTAAATTATAACAAAGATACTAGGTAAAGGTTTTTTTTTTGGTTTGTAGATAAACCAAACAAAAACAATAGGTAATTTTAAACATTTTTAAACAGTTTGCTTACTTATTCATATTATCCTATCACATAACATGAGTTCACAAGATTTTGATCATTTAAATAGTTTGTTCATTTGATCTAACGTTTTTAATATTTTTCAGATAAACGACAACACAAATTGCAGTTAGCATGACAAACGAAATGAGAATTAACTACAAAACATTCTTTGTTCGTCTTGTTCTCAATTCGTCTTTAATTTAAGGGTTATATTAAATACCAGACGAATGGCAGAAAACAGACAAATGGAAAACCGGAACTACATCCTGGCTGCTCGCGGCCAAATGACACTGACAGAGAAACTACTGGAAGATGTGTAGATATACGTAGCAGATGTTGACGCACGGACTAACAACTGGGTGGTTAGTCCGTGCGTTGACGGAAGTCACCCATGGCACTCGTACAAGTGCTACTAAATCACTCTACTGGCTCTACTGCTATACATATTAAGAGTATTACTATAAATATAAATCGCCGTTAAGACGAAGTGAGCTTCAAAAAGGCCAAATTTGAACATGTTTACACCTGACTACCAAGGAAAATCCAAACAAGGAATGTTATCTTTTTCGCGCGTATTTTGTATTTGTACATTTCTTTACTACCTCGTACATAGGTATAAAATACTATTCTCTTTTCTGTGACCTCGTATCTTCCAAATGGCTGGATGGATTTTGATTTATGTCCCTAGATAGATATTTAAAAAAAAATGGCGGATTTTAATTTATGCGCTAAATAGTAAGACGTTAATAATTCGAGCAGGGAATCAAAATAAAGGAAATTACAAAAATGTCTATAAATTGTACGTTTAAATTGAATGGAAAACTAAAAAATCTGAAATTAAATAAAAAACTGACTGCATTAAAACGACCGAAACAAAATCAAGAACCCCGGCTTAAGTTTAGAAGCGGGTCTCAATTGCAAATAAAATTATAAAATTAATGGATTCCCTAAAATCAAGTTTGGGGTCCTGGTAGGTACTTAGAAAGTAAATCGTATTAATACAAATTGTATTTCAACATGAATAATTGTATAGTATAAATAAGTAATATAAATTCGTAGCTACATAATTGTAGGAATACCTATTTCTAACGTCAAGCAGTACCTAATGTACTTCCAGTCTAGGTGCCGGAGAAATAAAAACAATTGTAACTATTGTATTCTTGGGCGGCGTATAGGTATTGAATTCCTTTTTTTTTATTTAGTAGTTTTTTAATTAGTTTTTATTTCTACGGCACCTAGACTGGAAGTACATTAGGTACTGCTTGACGGTAGAAATAAGTATTCACAACAGTAACGTTAACATAATTGAGCAAGCATGGCGGCAAATTTGGTATTTGGTGAGAGTTATTTTATTGAATCCTATTAGTATTGCGTTGTGAGTGTGGTCGAGATTAAAGTTGCCGCGAATACTCGCTATTATTCGGTATTACTCAAAATTTTTTTTGATATTCGTCGAATACCTAGTGTATCTCACGCACCGTTGGTCACTCGCCATCGAGAGTCAAGGTGAGGCATTGGCAGTGAGCCTAGATGTGGCGAAGGCGTTCGATCGGGTCTGGCACAGAGGTCTTCTATCGAAGTTACCATCATACGGGCTTCCCGAGGGATTATGCAAATGGGTTGCCAGCTTTCTGTCCAGCAGATGCATAAGAGCCGTAGTTGACGGTAGCTGCTCTGATAGCATGGACATAAATGCTGGCGTCCCGCAAGGCTCTGTGTTGTCCCCTACACTGTTCCTACTGCATATCAATGATATGCTGTCTATTGACGGCATTCATTGCTATGCGGACGACAGTACAGGGAACGCCCATTACACAGGCCGTGCAAATATGCCTCGTTCTGAGGTGGAGGAAAACCGCGAACGGCTGGTGTCTGAAAGAGAGAGTAAACTAACATGTGTCTCCGATTGGGGTCGACTAAACCTAGTCCATTTCAACCCCACTAAGACTCAAGCCTGCGCGTTCACCGCTAAGAAAACCCCATGGTCTGTGGCTCCACAATTCCAGAACACCTCCTTGAACTACACTCAAAGCATCGGGATCCTTGGCGTCGACATTTCCAGCGACGTTTTATTCCGAAGTCACTTGGAAGACAAGGTGAAGCTGGCTTCCAAAAAGCTTGGAGTGCTCAACAGAGCGAGGCAGTACTTCACATCGGGGCAAAGGCTGCAACTTTATAAGTCGCAGGTCCGGCCTCATATGGAGTACTGCTGTCACCTGTGGGCGGGAGCACCTGGATACCAGCTTGGGCCTTTAGACTCGGTTCAGCGACGTGCCATCAGAATTGTCGACGATCCCGAGCTCACAAGCGGTTTAGAGCCCTTAAGTCTAAGGAGAGACTTTGCCTCCTTATGCGTGTTCTACCGTCTGTACAACGGAGAGTGTTCTGAAGAATTGTTCGACTTGATGCCCACGGCTACCTTTCATTATCGCAACTCTCGCCATCGACAGGGAGTCCAACCTCACACATTGGAACCAGAACGGTATCGAACTGTGCGGGCTCAAAGGGGTTTCATTCCGCGGACGCTTCGATTGTGGAATGAGCTCCCTGCCGTGGTTTTCCCGATGGAGTATAGCATGGGGTTCTTCAAAAAGGGCGTGAAGAGATTTCTTCAGGGTCGGCAACGCGCGAGTGATACCCCTGGTGTTGCAAGCGCCATAGGCTACGGTAACTGCTTACCATCAGGCGGGCCGTATGCTTGTTTGCCAACTTAGTGGTATAAAAAAAAAAAAAGTAGCTATTATTCGGCATTCGGCGAATAGTCGTCTAAAATAAACTTTTATCGAACAAAAACTAAAGAGTTAAAAACAATCAATTTTTATTATTAATAAAAATTGATTGATTGTATTATTAATGAAAATATCTGCCTGTGCCTATCATATTCATGAAATTAAATTAGTTAATAATTAAATTACTATGTTACATACATGTAGGTATGTATAACCTGAAACAGATTTCCTTAACCTTATTGTTTTCTTTTCTCACAACCTTAGTAGAAGTTAGAAATATTTTTAATGGGCCTTATTCATGTCGAATAGTAATGTCGAGTTATTCGACTATTCGCCAAAGTAAATGGCGATTAATCGGTATTCGACTATTCGCTATAACAACTATTCGCGGCAACTCTAGTCGAGATACATTATTCATAGTTATCTGTGACGCGCCTGGGGCGCCTCTAGCGGCAACGAATGGCAAGTATGTGACGTGGAGAAAAACGCGGAAAAGTTATTGGGCATTCTAGCCTGGCATCCCACGGGGATTTATGATCTAATTGGAGTAAATCCTACAAGATTCTAAAAGTAAGTATAAATACTCGAAAGCCCGTTTTACAACCATTTGTATACCTACATGTGTGCCGGTATGAAATATTTATTTTTAGGTTGGAGATACAGATCATGTTTGAAATTCTACTCTCCATTTGTTAGGCACTATGAAGAGTACCTGTTGATATCATAAGTTAATAACACAAGATTGAAACTCAAATAATGTCCTAGTGCCATGTAAAACAAGTACCTAGGTAGCAATTATTGGTAATTCGCTCTTCAGTGGTTTCAGAATACAAAATTTTATTACACTGACTATAAGAATCACTTATTTAAAACTTTCACAACATTTTCTGGAAGGTCAGGTGCAGTCAAAAGGCAACGTCAATGTAACAGACCCTGTTTAGGCCTATAGTCGGATTTTTAATTAGACGGAGTAAGGTAACATTAGGAGTGTTGCCACTTTTTGACGATACAAAAATAGTGCTGTGGTAAAATAATTTAGTTCTTTTACTTCTTCACTTCAAAGAGCTGTATAATTATTCATATTCTTATAAGTCGTCGTAAAAGTTCTTGCCTTGAAAGAGTGATTTTTATTACCAGCATAAAAATAAAGACTTAAAATATAGTGTACAGATCAAATTTAACAATTCCAAAGATTTAGGTATTAATATTTAAAAAACTATAGCTCCGATCACGCTCAAACCAACAGGAAACGATCGAGGATTGCGGCCCTCGTGTATTGCTGCATGGAGATATTGAAAAATGTTGAAATTGAAAGTTGTATATCAAAAAAGCACGAAATTTAGTCTAAAACCATAATTAAACAAATTACTTTGTGATTATTGACTCTATTAACCTAAAACAAACGCAGAACGGACCGCTACCAGCAGCCGCTATTTACTAAACACAAAAAGTACCTACATATACTAAGGAAACAAACAAAGATAACACAAAAAATCGAGACATCTATTATAAATTTTGAGCAAAAGTAGGTTTTTGCTGTCTTTATTACCAGTATAATACCATTCATAAAAAATCATGGATATGGATGAATACCATAGACAACTAGTAAATAATCGTCGAACGAATCTCACGCTGGCTTTTATCTTGAACCCTGAACAGTCAAATGCCATTTTAGTTGATTTTTTTTACACACGTTCCGGATTTCAGACTTATCTTCTTAGATAATTTAATGCTTTAACTTGTTTAATAAAAAATTGAATTGTTTTTTTTAATGTCCAACACCCTCATACCTAGTTCCGCCCATAAAAACTGAACTAGAAACATTACTATGATTTGACGTTGGCAACTTTATTTTCAAATGTGACATTTCGTTCATCAGTTTATTCCGTCTGATTAAAAATTCGACTATAGTGATTTTTTTCATGAGGGTGTTAGAATTATATACAGTAGAGATGTTTATATATTTCTGTAATCTTTGTTAAACTTAGAATAGATTATGTAATTATAGAATATCCTAAAACTTATTGATATATATGACATTTTTAATAACTGCCACACTGAAATCTTGTTTTATCTGTAGTCATTCTGAACTAGCCAATGACGAACCATCCTGTCTAATTTCGGTTTGGCTGCTACGTTCTGGCGGGAGCTATTAGGTATCTTATTGGTTGTGATAAACATAGCGCGAAGTTTCATGAAGAGGCGACAGACACTTGGCGCCATTGATTGCTATAAAACCAATGGCTCTCACCTTACTGGGTCTCTCTCTTTTTGATTCTTCACAAGTGACTGCCGCATCGTGACGATAGGTCACGATGCGGCAGTCACTTGTGAACATAACTGCTGTGCTGTGAACATAACTGCTGTTATATAGTGTAACATAACTGCTGTTCACGTGTTGTGTATGGGTCTAGGTTTGTTGGCTATGTTCTTCATAAATAGTTGGCCCATTTGATTATATCGTTGTGAATGGTAACTATAAACTTATACAGAATTAAATAATGTGAACCTAATGTATTATGTTTAATAAAGTGTTCAATGTGTTCCTATAAATGTTGTATCTTTTAAGTTTGCCTTATGATTCCCTTTTCGTAGAAAACCTAGTAAGTTATGTAGTTAATTACTCAGCTAATAATAACTTATTACATGGGATCGCCTTCTGCCAAACATCATATAATTTGAGCCTATATTATTCCATAAATAAATGCTCTCTAATCTGACAAATCTCACAAGGGCTTCTACATATTTTATAAGGAAATAAGTAAAGTATTTCTTTGTATTAGCAGCAAGACCATGAAACCAAAAATTGTGTAACTGTATTGAGTTTTGAGTATCTTACCGTAGCCTACATGACAGTTATCATCGTGCAAAAGTCCTACTCGTGAAAGACTAATGCTGGGTTGCTGAGGACATTTAAACGTAGTTTAAACGTAGTTTAAATGTCCTCAGCACATAACTTTCCCGCGCTTTTCTCCACGTCACACATTTGCCATTCGTTGCCGCTAGAGGCACCCAAGGCGCGTCTCAGATAACTCTGAATAAATTCTCATGACCACGAGTCTGCCCTTGCATAGATTACAATGTTCACTGCGCATGCTGATGGGAGAATGGTTCAAGAAATCAAAAAATCTAGATATGTAATGTAATAACTTTATACAAAATCAATGACACTCGGGCCCCAGCGAAGGCTATCTGTATCAGAAATAGGTAGGTAATTAGTAAACATACAATAATGTTATATTTATAATTTTATTATTATATTATAATATTATTAACATACATAAATAATTGATTATACGAGAGAGAAAGGGAGAGAGAGAGAGAGAGAGAGAGAGAGAGAGAGAGAGAGCCTATCACTTTTAGGAAACTGACGTGCGTATCAGGACATTGTCATTAAATTAAGCGCAGGCGTCCATACTTTCAAGTTTCAAATCTCCGTCAATTTGAAACATTTCCAAAAACTGAATCAAAAAAAAATTATGGACTTATGAAACCTGCTCACGAAGTTTTGTGAGTATCGGTTGAGAAATTCGACCTGTAGAGGAGAACAACCGGACATACGAAAGCATTTTTGTCTAAGTTGAAGTAGAGACGCTTCGCTCCAACTAAGTTCTTGCTCGGTCAATAACATCGATATCACGACCTGACATTGATTTCACATGAAAAATTGTATAAAAGTATTGAAAAACCTAAGGTGCTTAAACATATTCTACTATTAAAACAACATACTTACATTAACATCGATGAGAGCATGAAATCGATGGTATTAGGTACACGGAAAAATTCTATGCAAGCATTTAAAATTTCAAGGTTTTTTTAGTGTTTTCATTCCAAATTTGAAATTTGAGCAGTTTTGCATTTCACTACTTTCACATTCTGAGTGAATATACAACCTTATGTCTATATGTTCTTTGATTATGTTCACGTGCCACACCCAGCCGAGTGGTCAGTGATATCGAGTGAATATTCTTCGAAAATGAGCTCTATGTATCGGTCGCTCTTTCTTTAATCATTATTACGTAAAAAAAAAACACCTGTCTTTCTCCGAGCCGCGTATTGGGCTCTGTAATATTGACAGGTTTTTATATTCTGAACGCAATCAAAATACGGCCAAAATGTGTAAAATAATAGGTAGGCACCGTGTTTCATTTAACGAAGGTGATTGCAAAAAATCACCGATGTTAGGGAATATCCATATTTTGAGATCGGCCATCGATTTTGAGCTATTGATGATAAAATCGATGTCATTATCAAAATTTACGCAACATATCATCCATAGTTGTTTACCTAACTGCCCGTTAAGTATTTCAGGAAGATAGTACTAGATATAGTTTTTACAAAAATGTCTACATATACTTCCCAAAATTAATAAAAAAAAAATAGGCAGAAAGCAGCACACACAACAACAACAAAAAAAAATGCAAAAAAGCGAGATTTTCCAAGCTTTTGCGTTAGTTACCGTGAGTACATGAATGTGTTAATTAAACATAATATCTATCCAGTAAGTATATTCTTATTTGAAACTAGCTGTACCTGTGAATTTCTTCGCATTTGCCCTACCTGCAGACTAATTATTCACATTTCAGCACTGTTTATATCACAACGCTGTGGTCTGCGGTGAAGCACTCTTAGTAAAGCATAGCCGGGCTGCCCGTCGTGTGCCAGGCTGCCCGTCGGGTGCCGGGCCGCCCATGGGGTGCAGGGCTGCCGGTGGGATGCCGGGCTGCCCGTGGGGTGCTGGGCTACCTGTGGGGTGCCGGGATGCCCGTGACGGATGCCCACCATTCTAACAAAAAAAGAATGATTGAAATCGGACTACGCTTTAATAAATTACAACTAAGTGTACATTTTGACTTTCATCCCCTTTTCCAGGGGGACCGTGCTGAATTTCAGGATAAAAAGTATCCTATGTCCTTCTTCATAGTATGAACTCAAATCGTGCTAAGTTTCATTTAAATCCATTCTGTAGTTTGGAAGTGATGCGCGGCCGGCATACAGACAGACAGACAGACAAATTAAAAAAAAAAAATACAGTTTTGGCATCAGTATCAGCTACAGAGTGCTGTCAAAAATTATTTTCAAAATATCTTCAATGTACAGAACTGAACCTGTTACAGTTTTATTATAAGTAAGTATATACATAGATAGTAAAAAACTGCAAATATTTTTTTACATAGTGAATACAAGATTCAGTACTTCCAAATTTGATTCTAACGAATTACTCCAATTAATAATTGCGTTTTCCACTATCTTTGTTACCTACAAATGTATTCTCACAATAAATTTGATATAAAATTCAATTAAAAATATTTGGCGGTCAAACAAACCCCACAGATAACCTCAAAAACCCAACACAATGATGATGTAAATGACAGATAAGACGTCAATTAACCTAGGTACCTATAAACGGCCCTCGCTGCCAGCCGACTTTAAAATAAGTTTAACAAGGAATTGTTGTTGAGGTGAGTGTTCAGAAACGCATTTTCACAAGTGAATTATTGAACCAATATCGGTAACGAATATATAAACTACGTTTAAATGTCCTCAGCAACCCAGCATTAGTTTTTCACGAGTAGGACTTTTGCACGATGATAACTGTCATGTAGGCTACGGTAAGATACTCAAAACTCAATACAGTTACACAATTTTTGGTTTCATGGTCTTGCTGCTAATACAAAGAAATTATTATACTTATTTCCTTATAAAATATGTAGAAGCCCTTGTGAGATTTGTCAGATTAGAGAGCATTTATTTATGGAATAATATAGGCTCAAATTATATGATGTTTGGCAGAAGGCGATCCCATGTAATAAGTTATTATTAGCTGAGTAATTAACTACATAACTTACTAGGTTTTCTACGAAAAGGGAATCATAAGGCAAACTTAAAAGATACAACATTTATAGGAACACATTGAACACTTTATTAAACATAATACATTAGGTTCACATTATTTAATTCTGTATAAGTTTATAGTTACCATTCACAACGATATAATCAAATGGGCCAACTATTTATGAAGAACATAGCCAACACACCTAGACCCATACACAACACGTGAACAGCAGTTATGTTACACTATATAACAGCAGTTATGTTCACAGCACAGCAGTTATGTTCACAAGTGACTGCCGCATCGTGACCTATCGTCACGATGGTACGCTACAGTTAAATAAAGCCAAGAATCAGTTTCTCCGAGACACACTGTAATGATAAAGATATAAATAATTTCATTTAGTCAGATCTAAGCTGTGATCACGAAAGTAGAGAAACAAATAATATATTAATTAGACTGTACAGATACGACAGTAAAATCTTTATTTGATTAATTACATTTACATAATATCTTGCTTGTTATAACATTTTATTGTGATATCATTACTTTAATACCAGTAGTATTAGCATGGTGGAAGGGCATTTTGCGAATGCCCGCCTGGCTAGCGACCACCCTCAAGTAGAAAATCTGTCGCCAAGCACCTAACGCTGTGTTCCGGAAGCAATCCTTGAGCCAGTGAAATTACAGGCACATGAGACTTCACAACTAGTCACAACGTGTCTCAAGGTGACGGGCGCAGTGCAATTCGTGACTTGTGACGAAATGCATCTGTTATAGGCAGAGGTTAGTCCGCTGGACATCAGGTGGGCCTCGAGCTTGTTCAGTCACAATAACATAAAAAAGTATAAAATCTAAACCGTGTGTTTAATATTTAAAACAATAGTTGTATCCGTTTTATTCGGTAACTTTGGCGGTCACATTTTATTAAAGGTAGTTTAAAAAGTCTTGCACATACAAAAACATTCTAATATAAACACATATGTTTTGTGATTTGTATGTATTTATGGCAGGAGTTACGGTACACAGTACAAACCAGAACTATAATTATATGTTCATAAAAACAACAGGATAGACACTATTTTGGATTATTTTGTAGTAGTATGATTTCAGGCCCGCGGAGTGAACGTGCTGCCGATGGTTTTCTGGCTGTGGCAGTGTCAGTGGGTATTGGAGCGAGCGTACAGCCAAACATCAGCTCGGAGTGAGCATGCTGCCTTTGGTCTTCTGTCTGACGGTGTTGATGGAATTATAGAGCAAGCGTGCTGCCTCATCAGTGAAGAAAACTCAGAGTAAGCGTTTGACCTACAAATAGATATTGGATTCAGCGTGATGCCAATCACTACCTACGAGACTTCGGAGCAAGCGTGCTGCCGATCAGTTTCTGCGACCTACCAATAGATAATATCCCTGATCAAATGTTGCACTGGACAATATTTGGGGCAGGTATACACAAATTTTCTGACGTTAAAGGCTCATGTTATCATTTTGTTGCTGATATCTGAAAATTCTGAAACCACTGATTCCTAAAATTACCCAGTATGTTACTAATGTGATCGCGTTCTACGATATTGGGCCTTTAGTTAAAATTGCCACTTCTCAAGTTGTCAGTGGCCTTTTGAATCAGAAGGTCAGTTAGACCTTCTGATTCAAAAGGCCAAAATCCGACCAAAAAAACAATCAAATACGCGATTGTGTACTTCAAAAGCTATACAAAATACAGAAATTACGATAAAAGCATAACCGCGAATGTATTCACCTCCATCTCGCTGCCGCATTTTCGCTAATCCGCCCGTGCCGCCATAACAGCCAAAATAATTAAGTTGCATGCCACGGTTGAAGATACGTTTTTATACAATAATTTATTATTTTAATTAAAATTATATTTACAAGAAAGTTCAGTATATATTATTTAGCTAAAAAACATAGTTTTTTAACCTTATTCCAATAAACATTCCGTTAAGGGCGCACCGAGCTTTTTAGGCCCGAAGAATTACTAAAGCGGATAGGGACAAAGCATCGCGGCTCTGACTAAAATGGGCGGAACATGCGTGAATTTCAGTATTTCCTTCGTATGATAAAAACAAATACATATTAGAAAAATGTAATGTGTATATTATATATCTCATTAATGTATATATCTCATTCTTTGGGTCACCAAGATACAGGCTGTGCCTAGTTTGGGGCCTTCAGTTTAATCTTTTGCAGTTAATCATCACTATGTTATCCTCAACGAAGTAAGAATAATATATAATAAGTATTATTAATACTGTGCATGCAAGAACAATTGTAAAATAACTTGTAAATCTTTTGGCAAATAAAGATTTATTATTATTATTATACGTTATAGAAAACATGTTGTTTTTTATTATTCAAATACGGATGACTCTTCGTTAAGTATTTACGCCGTACTATGGGTTTATTTCGTTTTTTAGATGTAAATTTGTTTTTTTTTCTATAGTGAAAATTTTAAATAATCGTGTTTCCAAAGTGTACCTATGATTTATAAAATGAATCCTTAAATATAATATATATTAATAACATAACTCAAAATTAAGGAATAAAGATACAGCAAGGTATTAAAACGTATCGCTGCCTCGTTGCACGATTAATTTTAAATTAATATATGATTTCTCAATCGCGGTTTTGATTTGACCATATACAACCTTATTTTGTTTTGCTTGCGGTTTTCACGCTCCTTCTTACTTTTTAGTTTCAGGTCAGTTTGAATAAATTTCAAGGTCATTTTCCCGTCCCAAAGGCTCCATGGGACTAGTGATACCATTATTTTCCAAAAGTCCCATTACCATTACATTTTCCTATTTCGTATCATTGTCATAATAAGGCAATTATGTCTCCAATATTGTTGTGAATTTAAATATAATGTATATTTAACTGAAGAATCATAAATGTTCTTGAGAGAAGTTTTATATATTTGTTTTAGGCATTATGAACACCTATGTGAAGTGGGGTAGAAATGGTAGTTTTATTTTTAAATGTGTTATATCTTATATTCATGTTCAAGTACTGTATAATGTCAGAAAGTGATTTATTAATTTCTAAATCGTAACTAATGTCAGAATAATCGAACAGTAGTATTCTCTCCACATAAGATCATTGGGTGGGGTGTGGCATTCGGAGAGTCATTAATATAGACCAGAAACAAGAACGGACCTAGCATGGAGCACTCTTCTGAAACATATTTTCTTTTAACTTTGATCTTAGGACAAATAATTGTAGTAAATAGTTAGGTATGTAAATGGCTGTCTATTTGTGCGATATGGTTCTATAAAATCTAAAGCTTTTCCATGAATCCTGTATAGTTCTAGTTTTTTTTAAGTTTAATGCTTTTGATGTACCTATCTATATAAAGTGTCGTAATAAAAAGTAATTATGATCTATACCTGTCAAGACGTTTAGCAAGCAATTAATGTGATTTATGTGCCTTATTTTTTATTTTCATTTTCTAATACCGAACTGGTTTTCTACAAATACCTATGTTATTATTTTTGTAGTAGTACTAAAAATAAATATCATATAACGCTTTCTCAAATATTTCAAATACGACATATCATAAAGCCAACACAATGGATCTTGTAGAACTGGTAATTTCCTCTTTATTTTTTTTTATATATTGGGATTACTACTAATGTTTCCAAAGCGATAGGGAAAGTTCCAGTCTCTAAACATTTATGGATAATATGGGTAATGACTAGAGCAATAATATTAGATACTCCGTTTTACAACTTTTGTGCAAATTTCGTCATAGCATTATAATATTTATATTTTTTTTTAAATTCGACAATTTTATTAACTTAACAAACCGTAGCAGTTCCTTAGGCAAGAATTTGATTTATTATAAGATAAAATATTAGAATCTTTAATGAGGTCATCATTTTTCGTACCTGCTTCTTCAGATCTATTCCGTGATGCTAAATGTTCACCATCATCCACCCACACATAGTCTGTCCAATTTCCCTTCTTCTTCAACGCAGTACACTAAGAATAGAGGATACCTAAACCAACTACAACATTTTTGACAACAGTTTCTAGACATGGACGTCTCTAAACAAAGGTTAGGGGACTAATAATATAATATAACAGTTACATATTCAACGAATACTTACCTATTGAAGACAGGCTAACGTTTGACAACCATTTTTTTTGGTACTCAAGGACAGGTACCGAAACACACAGTAGAATGTTTTGCAATACCTAGATTTTCTACAGTGTGTATTTAAAAATGCTCTTCCACATAAGGTGAAATAACTTGTTGAAGTCGGTACCATGATAGTTCAGTACCTATTATCACAATATTGTGCGCACGATACCGACTTCGAAAAGTTATTCTACATATACTACTATATATCGACTACTTGTGGGATCGATTGTCATTCATTGTCAAGGACTATATTATAATCAAGATAGGTAAATATTTTTCTGTTATTGGAGTATAACTCAAAAACGGCTTAACCGATTTTGATGAAATTTAAATGAAACCAAACGACAAGCATCAGCTTTCAAAGAAAAAAATAATTTTTAAAATCGGTTCTCCCACTCAAAGTTCTGAGTTAAAAATCATAAAAAAAATATAATATAATAAGTAATAAAAATTATATAATATTTGATACTTTACTACTTGATATTTAAATCATTGAAGTCATTTCGGCAGTCTTAAATGTTTTACTTGAGTCCTGTACGTGCAGTCTATGTTTTTTTAATTGTTTGTCATCTAATATGCAATTCTGCTTAGGTATATGAACTGTCATCAGCAATGATTACCTGTTAAGATTATAAGTAGATTTGGACATTTCTGTTATTTGATTATAACTGCGAACCTGCTTGGCCAAAACTGATGAAGTTTTAATGGGACCAATACGAAAGTAGTATTTATGAATTTTTCAACAAAAAAGAATGACTGCGTATGGTTGTTAATATAAGTACTTAAAACAAAAAATATATGCGTTGACTTGAGAACCGCATTTTTTGGAAGGTGGATAGCATTGATTAATTTATCTAAACCAGTCAATTATGACACATTGGTAATTTTTTGCCATCGATCAATGTTTTTTTTTGTATTTTAATATGACTCGTGTCTAATTATGTAATGACTCGCGTCATTGTATCGTTATATGAACTGTACTGTACCAGCCGGATTGACCACTACTAAACAAAGCCTCCCCATAAAGGGTTTTTATAATCTCTAAGCTTGGCAGGCATCTTTGGGATCGCAGTATAAGATATAAGAGCAGATCCGTAGAAGGCTCTGCTGTCCACCTTCTGGTATTTAATCCTAATCGCCTCTTACGACATATTAGCTTATTAGCCCGGCACTCCTCGGTTTTATGAACGCCCATATATACATCTGTATGTCTTTTAAGGTATTAGGGGGCCCCATTTCGTTATTTGGCATAGACTATGCTGCGTGTATCATATTCGGGAGAAGACATTTATTCAAATATTTTGAACCTGAATGCCAAAGATAAAAAAGTATCTAAGTACTTTATAAGAGTTGGATTGGCTTGCGTAGAAGCTGGCAGGGGAAATGAACAAAACATCCAAAGCGAAATCTTTGAGCAACACATATCACCCCCAAATAACATAAGAATAGCTGCGCAGACATTGTGTCTACAGCGACTATGATAGATTATAATAATAATAATCATCTCATCAAAGTAATTAACTTGATAATCCGTGGTTGATTAATTTTGTGTCTATGTGGATACTTTACAAGAGTTGGGTTGGCTTGCGTAGAAGCTGGCAAGGGAAATGAACAAAACATCCAAAGTGGAATGTCTGAGCGACACAAATCACCAAATAACATAAGAATGACAACAGACATTGTGTCTACAGCGACTATGTTAGATTATTATAACAATAATCATCTCATCAAAGTAAATAACTTGATAATCCGTGGGTGATTAATTTTGAGACACGTACCATTATCTTCGTCCCATTATCCTATTTCTGAGTTGGAGTCGTTGATATAATAGCCAGGAACTCTTTTATTTCATCGCTATTATTGCATATTCACTATTTGTACGGAAATCCGTGATTAGTTTAATGAAATTCCTTAACCTTTTATAACCTTAAAGTCATTGTATTACAATAAAATGTATATAAGTCACAAAGCTTGCTATTGGTGCATATGTGGAGATAAAAATCACACGTAGATATCTCGGTACACTGATGATAATGAAAACAGCACACCTATACTTATAATTTCGATATTCGAGAATTATTATTCATATTACAGTTGTGATAATTTGTATGTGTGTGTATGTCTGTAACTACAAACGTGCATAATGAATTTCATTGGCTGTCCACATCGGCGATGTTCCTTGTAAAAGTGAAACTGGTCAAAAGATCTTCATGTTGATCAGTCCGATTTCACTATCGGCTATCATCTAGACAGAAAAGAATAAAGTTCCAAGTGTATATAAAATTCTGCAAAGGAACGCCACATTATGACAGAATTATTAAATTTACTTATATATTACCACTGTGGAAATTTAAGTCTATGGAAGGAAAATCAAAATTTAAATAATTTTATTACGCTTCTAGGTTTGGTAACCATTCTACATTTTCATGGTGTTTGTGAATAATAACATTGCTCGTTTTTATCATAAAAAGCTGTTAAACACCAATGCACCTGATTGTGTCGTTTTTGGATGATTGGAACGAAAGTTTGAAAGATGCCAGAACAGGAAAGGCAAATAATCGTGTACTGGACAGACCTAAAGAACGCATTAGGTCCGATGCAACACGAACTGCTGATGTTCGCGATGAAATGGTATATCTTCCCTAATTGTAGTCAGCGACATAATCGAATCATATTGCGCCTAGTTAAAATTTGTCATAATATACAGGGTGGAAACTTTCAACGGGTCAATGAGGGGAAGTACCTTATCCGTTGTAGCTACTCGGAAATGGTCTTAGGAGACTATACATATTTTTTTATGAAATTTTGATCCCCATTCACAGATTTTCAAAAACAATTACAGTTAGCAAGAAAATAGCCATTTTACACAAAAACATTTTTTGATGCCAATCGATCCTGTTTCTAATACTGATCAAAATCTTCTATGGAACCAACCATCGTTGGAGTACTCAAAAAGTCACAAATAGAAAAAAACGTTTCCCTTACATTTTGTAAAGAATTTGTGTAACTGAAATACAAAAACTAAAATAAAAGACAAATGATCACGTACAATTTTACACATATCAAAAAGAAGGCAAGGTATTAATTTTCTTTTTTTATTAACTAACATAACATGTTGGTGTATTTTTATTATTTACGTAATATGCTTCTAGCAAGTCTAAACGTTCTAAATTGGAGATTATTTTTCTCTTATCGATAGCTGTCCAATTATGCACATAGTGTAAAATTCACAACACCCTCAGAGCTTTTCTGGCGCAACAAACTTTCAAGATTGTTTTTATTTAGTAATAACGAGTTCGAAATTTGAATTGTTTTTTTTAACTTATCTTTTTATTCGGCAACAAAAAGATCTCAACCTTCACTACAAAAGCTTTTGCATAAAATTTTCATACAAAATGTACGGGAAAAGTTATTTGCAATTTGTGACTTTTTGAGTACTCCAACGATGGTTGGTCCCATAGAAGATTTTGATCAATATTAGAAACAGGATCGATTGGCATCAAAAAATGTTTTTGTGTAAAATGGCTATTTTCTAGCTAACTGTAATTTTTTTTGAAAATCTGTGAATGGGGATCAAAATTATATAAAAAAATATGGATAGTCTCCTAAGACCATTACCGAGTAGGTACAACGGATAAGGTACTTCCCCTTACTGCCCCGCTCAAAGTTTTATATAAGGGGGACATACAAAACCATTGTAATACAATGTGAGGTTACATGGCTGCTGCTTATCACCAATAACATTCAATATAGGCGTATTTTTTTTACAAGTGAATTAGTTTAAATATGTAGGGCTTATCAGTTTAAGATCGATAACAGTGACGAACTTGCAATACTGACACGTAAGTTCATATAACCCAAAACATTGTAAGGACTTTCACGAGAAGTGGATTCGTTCTGTGCATAGACTGGACGGATTGAGAACAAAACCAAGAAATGTCACTGTCTATTTCTGAGCAGACGGAATACCACCTGATAAGATCCAGGACTCTTGATAGGAGGACACTGCGTTTCCATAGACTGCACCGTTCACCTTAATGTCATCCACACTTCTGACTTCCGACTTTTGCGACAATTATCAGCATTTCCCTAGTGTGGCCAGATTATTCTCGGAAGTTCCATGGTGTAGATATTTGTTTCATGGAACTAGTGATACCTACTTTTTGTTACATACTAGTTCCGTGGGAAATAGCAATTAAACTAATCATATCCGGTGTTTCACTTTCCGAAAATATTAGGATAGTCTACTGCAGAACACAGCCTCCCCTATTAGGGGGAGGGGTTTGCCATATTCCTCACGCTTGGCAGGAGTCTTAGGGATCGCAGTCACAGTATAATATAACAGTTCCTCAAAAGGCCCTGCTTGCCTACCTTCCAGTATTTTGCCCCTAGTCGCCTCTTACGACACCCAAAGGCAGAAATTGGGGGGTGAAAAAAAACGGGGTATAATTAAATTGTTAACTACAAAGTTAAATTAAAATGTATGATATATTTACTAAGTACTTCATAGGAATGTGTTAGTAAGAAATTCTCCACTGCTGGGCCATATCTTGGTTTTATGCTTGTTTCTTGCAATTTACTTGGAAAACGTCAAGGTTTTTACGCCACCGCTTCTGTAGCCATCCTCTAGTTGCCTTTGTCAGTCGCTAAGCATGCAATGAGTGTCAATTTTCGGCCCTCTCTCAGGATTCATTATATTAGTCCGTGACAGTCATCATTCAAACCTTGCAGTCTTTGGTAATCTGCAATACCTGACGTGGAATGTAGAATGATATTTTTTACACGATCAGTTCGTTTTTATAAGTACCTTGACAAAATATTGCTTTTATCATTTTGTTACAAAGGTTCTATATTAGTCAACTTAGATAAAAAAAAACTTGCAATCGTAGACATAACAGCGCCATCTAATATCATTTTGATAAGTGAACCTTATCTTCGCTTTAAAAAACTCAGCATGTAAATGTTTAGCATTTCAAAATGGCGCCCGGCGTAACCAAACAGTCATCTTGTCAAATTAATAATTAAATAAACAACATCACGTAAAATTGCGTCGTGTTTGCCGTATTCGTCCTCGATTTTTACTACGTGGTTATCACGGTGCTCCTACATCTCTAAGGAATATTCAATAAATAAATTCTGGAGTGTATTTTGATCGCAAATTGGAGTCAATACTTTATCGCAAATTTTCCTTTAATATCAATCCAGCTCAACTCCATTGACTTCAAGTGTGGGTGGTATGGAGCCAAACGCAATACTTCATGTCTAATCAGACATATCTGTTCAATAACTCATCATTTTGTAAATATATACTGTGTAATGACATTTTATAAATTTTATTGAATCATCTTTTCTTTCTGAGTACCTATATCATCAAAGGCTACGTTATGTTTTCGTAGCCATGCTTGCATGCAGCTGGCTTGGTAGAATCTTTCTCTTCTCGAACTGAATGATATGAGATATGAGGATACGATACTAATGAGGTTTTTTATTTTGCCATGGACAATATTCATAGCTTCGTGATAATCACCTGTTTAAAATTTGTTTTTGAATATCATAAGTGCTCCTTCTATAAATCCAGTTTCACCTCTACTACTTATGATGATCAAACAGTCGCCTTTACCCATACGAGATAGCACGCCATGTTTATCCTTAGATTGCCAACATTTTGAAACGTTATTAGATACATTGACATAAGTTTCTCCAAAATATGAAATATGTTTTCCATATCTACGATATTTTGAATAGCATCCAGGTATTACCACCTCCACGATTTTATAGTTGGTTGTTTGATAAAGAGTTTCCTTTTAGATTCGCTCTTCTTATGTTGAAAATCTAGATTATGATCTATTAATAATAATTAATATTAATATTAATAATTGATATTAATAATAATTAATTAATATATATATTAATAATAGCCTCAACCATTTCCCTGCTGCAATGTAATTTATTCTCTTCTCAAAGCGGAACGTTCAAAGTTTCCACAGGACGTATTTTTTATAAAATGTTTATAACTGAGCAACTTTTCTTCCAACCACACAACATTGCAGTTCTAGCATTCCCTCTCTTTCTGATACCTTAGATTTCCATAGTAATTAAACAACTTTAAACGGTTTAAATCGCGTATATTTGTCATTATTTTTGTCCCAACGTTTCAAACACTTTGCAGTGATCGTGGTCACGGGGTGACTAATTGGTTTTAAAACCAATCAGACAAATATACGCGATTTAAACCGTTTAAAGTTGTTTAATTACTATGTATAACAATCGCGAAAACCTAAGACAACTTAGATTTCCATTTTTGTGATGAAGCAAAGAACTTTAATGCTATTCATATCAATGCACAGAGTATTCCGGCTCATTTCTCCGATATGCTGGCGTCTTTTGATAACAAAAACATACATGCAATAGTAGTCTCTGAATCATGGCTAAAACCCTGTCTCCCATCTGTTTATTACGCTTTACCAGGTTTTATTCTAATACGTAACGACCGGACAGGTGCTCGTGGTGGTGGTGTAGCTATCTATCTCCGTGCCCATATTCCGTATTCTATAATTAATATATCTTCTCAAGCACCTGTTAACGCCGGTGAACATCTCTTTATAGAAATACTTCTTTCTCATACTAAAATACTTCTCGGAGGCTATTCATCGTCTTCTAAGGTTAATTATTTCACTTCTTTTGAAAAGATCATGGAAGATCTAGTTCCTTCCTATAGTCATGCCATTATAATGCGTGACTTTAATACCTGTCTTCTTCAAAATTACTCTCGTGCATCCTCCTTGCAGTCCATGGTTAAATCCAGTAACATGCATATACTTCCTCTGAATCCAACTCATCATTTTCCCAATGCTACCCCTTCACTTCTTGATCTTCTTATAGTGTCATCACCTATACATATTGCTAAGCAGGGCCAGTGTGCGGCGGATGCTTTTTCGTACCATGATCTTATATTTTTATCCTATAAAGTACGACCTCCTAAATCGAAGCCAACTATACTTCTGCAACGCAATTTTAGTTCCATTAATGCTGAGAGTTTATGTAGCGACGCTGATAAAATAGATTGGACTCCGGTCTTGACGGCTGATTCTGTTGCTGACAAAATTTCCATTTTCAATTCGACCTTGATGCTCCTTTATGACACGCATGCACCAGTTCAACGCATTAAAATAAAACATGTACCAGCCCCGTGGCTCACGGAAGATATTAAAAAGCTAATGCATCATAAATCAGTTTCCAAGTCCAATTATAAATCTTCACCGAATGATCAAAATAGATCAAAATATAAACTTTCTCGGAATCTCTGCAATAAAGTGTGTAGGGATGCTCAAAGTCGCCACATTCACGAATCGGTAGAAAATGGAGATCCAGCAAAAGTCTGGAAATTTCTTAGAACTTTGGGAATTGGTAAATTACGTCAAGACTCTGTTTCGAACAATTCAGATATTAATTCATTAACTCAACACTTTTCTACTTCTTCAAGCATTGATGGTGATATCAAAGCTAAAACCTTACAATTTATTTCAGCTAAACCAACTCCCAACTCTTCGAATTTTTTCTTTAGCCCAATTACCTGTTGTGATGTTAAGACGCGCGTATTATCAATTCTGTCTAATGCAGTTGGAAATGACGGCATAAGTCGTAATATGATCCTACCTATCCTTGATGCCATTCTTCCTATTCTTTGCCATATTCTGAACCATTCCATCACCATGGGTGACTTTCCTTCCGTATGAAAGGAAGCGCTAATAATCCCTCTTCCAAAAAAACGTAATCCTAAATCTTTCTCTGACTATCGTCCCATATCAATTCTGCCATTCCTATCCAAAGTTTTAGAATTAGCCTTGTCCACACTCAAATTTCATCATTTATAACCAAAAACAATCTCCTCAACCCCTTCCAATCCGGTTTTCGACCTTGCCACAGCACAGTTACAGCCTTAATTAAAATATCTGATGACATCCGCTTTGGTATGGAAAATGGCTTGCTAACTGTGCTGACTCTACTAGACTTTTGTACTGCGCTTAATGAAATCGATTTTGACATCTTATTGGGTATATTACGTTCTTATAACATATCTCCAACAGTATGTGGCTGGTTTCAGAGCTATTTACATGGACGACGACAGTGGATACGCCTTGAAGATAAATTTTCTTCTTGGTGTGATACGACGGCTGGTGTCCCTCAAGGTGGCGTACTGTCTCCGCTCCTTTTTGCAATTTTTATAAATGCTATTTCTAATCAGTTATCTTCGTCCTACCACTTATATGCCGATGATCTCCAAATTTATTCACAATCTCCCCTGTTAAGAATATCGGATGCTAAATGTAATGCATAAATGTATTTTTTGGTTACTACGGTTGCCTGGAAGAGATTGCTGCCTAGCAATAAGGCCGCCGATTGTACTATCTTTTTTATCTTAAGATGAACAATTTTTGTTAGTTATATTAATTGTAATAAGAAAGTACAATAAAGTGTTATCTATCTATCTATCTACTTTCCCTTGTTGTACAATTCTAGGTACAGTATTTTCCGATATTAGTCCACTAACTTGTTTGAATGTATATCTTGATGATATTCAGCAGTATTTGGGTCTACTTTTTCTATCTCTGAAATATTCAATTATACGTTATAGCCATTATTGTTGTTCACTCATAATAATATAGATAAACAAATAACAAAAAATGGAACCACTTTACTAATGGCGTTTAATATTTTGTTTTACGATGCCACCTCGGGACGCAAATCGCTTCGGAAGCAAACAAAAAGAATTAAACTACATAAGTAAATAAAATGATGATTTGACTTACAGCAGATTTTCATGAAATTTAAATGGGACTAAGAAGATATACTGTATCCAACAAATAAAAAAGAATCATCAAAATTAGATTATAATTGGCAGAGTAAACGGGTAACAAACAAACAATAAATAACAATCGAGAACCACCTCCTTTTTGGAAGCCGGTAAAAATTGTTTTAACTACCTTTTGTAACAACTACTAATAATAGTAATGAAGTAAAAGCTAATTTTATTGCACAATATAACACATCTCCATTAAACATGGTATGAGCGTAAGAACACTGTAACACCACTTCGGGTAGGTACTTCTCAACGTTCATCCATCAAGCAAGTTACGTTCAGGAACAGCAAGTGGGTTGCAGGCAGTAATGAGTTTACTACGAGACTGGCGGCACTATAATTATCCGCCATTGTTTTAGTAGGTTACCTCCACAGTCTCGCAAATGACTATAAACGAGCAGTGTGATCACTGCTCGTGTCATTTGGGATTGGTGAGTATTTTACGAACCACAAAACAAAAATCTTCTAGCTATTTAGTGGAAATTGTTGTACAGTGTAAATTTGACTTCTTATTTGTACCCCTCGACCTACGAGAGCCCTCACATGATGATGGGCTCTGGCTGACGACAGAATCATATTACATTCCCGACAAATAGATATATTTTATTTATTTATACATCTTTATATACCTACCTAACGTTTTATTTTGGAAAATGGAACATGTGAAACACCAAGAAGAACATTAGTAACCAGAAAAAAGTCTCAGAATGATTCGTGTCGTTCGAGGTTTAAGACATTTCACTAATTACACAAATCGCGAAGAGCACGAAATTCGCCGCGAGTAAAGTCGCAGGGAAGATATTGCAAAGTTATGATGTAAGACAAATATACTAAGATACGATCAGCTTTGATTATTTACGATTAGATAAGCTTCAATGAAGGTTGGAATTAATTTGGCAACATACCTAAAATAAATATTAAACGTTGGTAGGCAAAATGAAGGACAATATAAATTGTTCTCAATACTTTGGCGACGTATAGGCCTATTAATTTGTAATAAGTCCCTCTTATTCTTTCCGCTCTTATTCCACGCTAAATTGAGTCGCTACAATATATTATAGTTTATTATATTTATTATAGTTTACATTATATTTATAATAGTTTATTATATTTATTATGTTTATTATAGTTTACCCATTAGTTTTAAACAAAAAAATAGGATTAGGAGAAATCATTTTTGCACAGGTGCTAAGGCGAAAAATCAACATGTTTGCAGGATTGGCGACAAGCTGGCGAAGATTACCTTAGGGCGTTTGTACTTGCCAAAGCTAGCATGGGTAACTTTTGATGATCATCTCATCCTGTAATTCCCAAGTTGGGTGATAGTTTGAATCACAGCGTGCAGGAAAAAGTAGTGCTTCAAAAGTTGGAAGTAAAGATAAATCTTTACCTTTTGCTGATAGTGGGCGAGCCTCTATATGCCTTGCGCTAGTACCATTCCAAAAGTACGCATTTCATAGAAATCATTACAACATTTAACACTTCTCTTTTTATGTGTGAGGTTTGAGGGCATACTGGCTATAGTCTTAAAAAAGTGTGATATTAGTTATAACCAATAATAATATTGTTTAACTACCAATCGAGATCCAATGACTATCAATATAGCTACCGCTTTTAGATATATATATATATATATATATATTACCGGCGGTATGCCTTTATTAAACAAAATACTACTAACTATATACAACACTACAGCTACTACAATAAAAACATTTAGACAAGCCATAAGTCATAGCAGACTCATAGGCAGTCCAAATGCCAGCCCAGTACCAGTTGGCAGCGTGCCCAGCATGCTGGCAGCATTGCCCCGTTGAATTGCAATACTTATTCGTATATCTATCGTATATATATATTGAAATTTGTAGTATTAAAATAGCTACCGCTTTAAATCAGACAGAATATATACATGGACTCACTTAGTTTTTAAGTAACAACATTAATTTAGAACCCCCAACATCTTAGTTGTAAGAAAGTAAACGATGTATGGAGTATTAATAGAATTGATAACTGTAAATTAATAAAGAAAAATCTAAATATAATACGGTCCGCGAATCTGCAGTGCTATATAGGATATATTGTATTTTTTATTTAAAAAAATTGCTACTGCTATGGAAGATCAGATGGTAGTCTTTTAGAACTCCTCGGTGGGCCGAAGGTATCCGGAGTAATGGGGAAGCAATGGAGGTAAGTTTTGCAATTGCCAAGGCGTTTGTTCGTATTTGGCTCAAAGCACTCCTGTCCAAACTTTACTGGCTATCCAGCTTACTTAATGGGCGATAATATGTCAACATAGTGAGTGGCCAATGGAACTCGTTCCAATGCCGCCTGTTGTCGTCTACGCTGTTCTTCGTGAATATCAATGACGTGCTATATATCCATAGCATGCGTTCCTATACAGATGGCAGTACTGGAGATGCACTGTAATTTGGCGGTGTGGAGTCGGACTTCCTGAGGTGGAGGAAAGTAGAACCGACTTGTGCATGATATTGAGAATCCTATCGAATAAATTTCGGAGTGAGTCGATATGAATGTCGTCATATTCAACCCCTCTAACGTGTTGTTTTAAGACCTTAGGATACAAGTTTGCTTGTTTTCCACAAAAAAGACCCCGTTGTTTACCACTCTGCAATTTATTTAAAAATTTGAAGATCCTTGGCGTCAACATCGCAAAACGGGTCCAGTTTCAAAGTCACTTTGTTACCAAAGCGAAATTGGCTTCTAAGACGCTCGAGGTACATAATAGAGTAAAGCGATACTTAATTCCGGCACACGGCTTACGCTTTATAAAGCACAGCTGCGTCCTAACGTGGAGTATTTTGTCCTAGGAATGGAGCGCCAGCATAGGTACCAGTTTCAGCCCCTTGACTCCCTACAGACACGACGGGCCATCAGAATCGTTGACGATATCGGGTACTCATAAATAAATTAGACCCACTCAACGTTCGTAGAGATTTGCGCTCGCTATATATCTACTGGGGGTGGGCAATTCACGTTCTTAGTGAATTATCAATTTGGATTGGATACAGAGAACCAAGCCAACTTTAACTAACAATATCTCGCCAGTGGCTTTATACATAGCTTAACTTATAGACAACTTCAGGCCTGCTATTTGAACGCCCGTGTGCAATATTGATTATGCCACCCCTGGTCATCTAGCGACTACCCTCGCTAAGCTCGTCAGAAAAGCTGTTTATAATATTGTTGTCTCATTTCATTATTTTCTTTTATCACACTTCTGTGTGATAAAAGAAAAGAATACTGAAGAAAAATAATTATTTTTTACCTTAAGATGTACCGTATAAATTGTAATCTACGATACTATAATGTATCTATAAATCAAACTCTTCTTGCCTTCATATTTGCGAAATTTGGTATCAATATTCTTGAATACAAGATGCCTAAAACTTCATGCTAATTTGTAGCTTAATTATTTAATGTTTGCTGGAGCATTGTTAAACTTAAATAGTTTTTAATAATTTATAACTTTGAAAAGGTCCTTTCACCATATGCAGATGAAACCGGCAATGTAAGAATAATTCTGAGCGCTATCACTGTATTGGGAGACAATGAAATCAAGTCATTAGTAAAATATATAGCAATAGGGCATGAGGATTATTAATCTGGTCTTCTGGAAAATGTCGAAGCGCTCGTAGCGAGGTTAGCTTGGCTGTTCTGAATCGATCAGTTAAGCAACGTCCGCCTCGGTCATGACTTGGATGGGTGACCGGTGGTGACATACTACTGAGCGCTTCCGTGCTTCGGAGGGCACGTTAAGCCGTCGGTCCCGGTTGTTGTCTTAGGATGGCAGTCGTTATAGCATCGTGGTAGGGCATTTTGCGAATGCCCGCCTGGCTAGCTACCACCCTCAAGTTGAAAATCTGTCGCCAAGCACCAAACGGTGTGTTCCGGCAGCTATCCTTGAGAGCCAGTCATTCTAGGCTAGCCTGAACAACATCTTCGACCACATCATCACTTACCATCAGGTGAGATAGTGGTCAAAGGCTAGCCTATCGGCAATAAAAAAAAAATGTAACATTAAATCAATGAGTAAATATAATCTACTAACATTATGAAGCGAAAGTTTGTATGTTTGCTAGTTACCTCTTAACTCAATACCGTTGGTTTGACCGATTTGCATAATATTCATTCTGCAGATAGCTTATACCCTAACGTAACACAAAGGCTGCAGATCATTATCATCTTCATCAGCGTTTTCCAGTGCGATAAAAACTGTGAAAAACTACCTACTAGCCTACTAGTTCTAACTTCAGTATTTTTTCCAAAACATGGCTATGAAGAACAAGTCATCTTCAATGATTAAGATCAGCATGCCCTTTATATGTTTTTTTAAAAGAGTAAAGATTAAATTATTTTGGAATGAAAAAATAAATACTTATACAAAAAATAGCTAATGGTTGTTGTTGGTTCGTTAGTTGTTATGGTTGGTGGTTGGTATGGTTTTTAAAATGAATATGAGCACACATGTTCTATTCTCTTTATGTAAAACACCGGGGTAACACCGCGGTAACACAGTAATAAATAATGCTTGGTTACCTCATATTTCCATTGAAATGAAATAAGTTAATAATAACTACTTATATGCAAGCAATCATATTCATCGAAATATTACTAAGCATTGTAATTAGTGAAATTGATGTGACACAACTTACTCATATACTCACTAATATTCGATAACTTAGATTTAAGTCCACGAAAATGTTACAGCATAACTTTGGATAGGTACTGATATCATGATTCCTTCCTACCTTCTAGACCTTCCCTGCTGACCATGTTAGTTGACATACCGCCGAGCCAATAAACACCTTCTGCATTACCACACCATCCGGGAATCAGAAGAAATCGTATGCACCAGTTGTAGTAAAGAAAAAAAATATGTAAATGTAAAGAAAGGTAGCAGACATGCTATAAACTAAGTAAATTAATAAAGAAAAAGAGGAGGGTCGGCCTCAGGGAGGCAGAGATTTTTTTCAATGACAAAATTAACTTTTGTTCCATTGTCATCCACTTATCCAGGACTCAATAAATGAATAACATGATATGAACGAACACGTCACCATGTTTGAGTCGAAAAATGTTGCACACGTGTGATAGGTATAATGTCACGATCGCGTGTGCAATCTATACGAGTCATCGTTTATTTCTATTTAAATTACTCATAAAAATAATTGATTATTGACTACTGAGAATTTCCATTGATGGGACTATACGATGGCACTAATATCTAAATCAAATGTTCCGTCTTCTTCGCCTTTCTTTTACAAAGTTTCAAAACGGTACACTTTAATTCTGCGAAAGAACCAAACATTCAAACCTTTTTTTCTAGCAGACAATAATTCTTATACAGAACCTACTAATATGTACTTCGATTTCTTTTCATGATTGAACATGTTTTCAATACAAGACAAATCCAAAAATTTAATCCCTATCAGTTTATAGAATAATAAGTAACTGTCGTTAACAGGTATCTCAAGTATGGGTTTGTCACCAGGCGCAGGAGGTCCATGGTTCGAATCCCGCCACGAGCTTGAGCTTCATCGCATGGTGGTAGGGCATTTTTGCCTGGGTAGCGACCACCCTCAAGTAGAAAATCTGTCGCCAAGCACCTAACGGTGTGTTCCGGCTTATATTATATAGATACGTCACTTTTAATATAAGTAAAAGTTATGGTATTTTTATTGCTAAATTCTATCATTTTCTATCAGTGAAAACCTGTAATTGGCTTTCTGTTATATTCACTCTTTGCTATAGATAGTTGTATAGCTGTTGGTTTTCCAAATATAAATAAATAAATAATCGAAATACATTTTATACTAAATTTTATGCTTTTCGCAATTTTTCCTTTATCTTTGCTATAAGATGTTGCTTCGTACCAAATTTCAAGATTCTGAGTACACGGGAATAGAGATTGCAACCCGGTATATTTCTCAACCCGGCCGGGCCCGGCTACGAATGTAGCCGGGTCCAATGCCAACCCGGCTAGGTTAGCGATGAAACTTTTAAAGTATTCTTTGAAAATGTTCTATAATATGAATGGAAAAAGACAATGATTCAAGGTTAATATTTATTTCATACTGGCTTATGAACAATTATCACAATAAACAGTCTCATTCAAGTCTCAAAATCACATTTAATATTTTACTACAATTGATTACTTTTAGTTATGGCCGGAGTATTAACATTAGTATTAGTAATTATTCATTTTTATTACTTTAAACAAGCATCTTTACTGTTTACGGTATCTATTTAAAAACACAGTGTTTAAATAATAAACTAATAACGCAGCTTAAAGTACTAAAGTAGCGTGTCACAACATAACAACATACATTAGATAAATTTTGATAGCTTTGTTGTAAACAAAACAAATTCTTATTTCCTAAAATTGAAGTAATATGTATGTCTTTTCTTAAACTTTGGCTATTGAGATTAGTGAGTGTTACTAAAACTAATTGAGCAAGTAGCGAAATTTTAGGCTAGGCTGTACTGCATACAGCAAAACGCAGCGGATGCCATGCCAACGTATATTCTACGAGTTGGTGCTCCCGCGCCGCGCGGTGCTGTTTACATACCGGGCCCGACCCGGCCGGATCCGGCTTGCAATCTCTACACGGGTAGTACCCTGTAGTTTTTGATTCCCTTGCGAGTGTCGAAAATGGTGGCATAAACGGCTGTAACAATGATTGCGTTGGCTTAGAAGTTTGATTATTTCACAACTCCAAGGGACAGTAGACCTGAGTATTTGAAATAAATTTAAGCTTGGTACCTCCACGCGTTCCTGAGAAAAAGGTTCTTGACAGACAGACGGACGGACAACAAAGTGATCCTATGAGGGTTCCGTTTTTTTTCCTTTTAAGGTACGGAAACCTAAATATATATAAACAACTATATTTATGATTTTATTCTTAATTAATATCAAAATAGAATTCAATGGTTAGAATTACATTTCATCTTGCGATAAAAGTTTCAGAACGCAACTTTAAAAAGCGGGAATCGTAGATACCTACAGTGCAAACGATTAAATACAACAAAAAAATTAAGTGAGTGAGACCAGTAATGAATACGGCAATTTGACACCAGAGGAATAGAAACAATAAGTTAGGAATGCAGAGTTAAAAACTCTCAACAGCACGTCCGAAATAGGTATCAATGTATAAGCCTACAGTTACCTTTTATATGTTCTCACTGCTGTTGTGAGCAACCCAAGACCAAAGCTTTTTTCATCTCGTGATTTAGGAACCTTCGGTATACTCAGGATCCTAACTTAGAATCACTTGGTATGCTCGTAATTCAATAATGGCATCTTTCGTTTACTTGGAATTATAATTATGCACTTGTTAGCAAAAATTACAGAACAAAATTCTTACTCTTATTGCAAAAATAACTAAGATTACGTCGCTTTATTATCAGTACGTATCAAATATCCGAGGATTTTTTAGTAAAATAGAACGTTTTCACAAATACCTAATATGATTTGATATGGATATCCGTAGGAAGATGATGACTTAAGATATAATTATTACTGATTGTGGGCTGCGAAATCCCAATTTTACTAAATCTTGGATGGGTGACCGCTGGTTGGACATTACTACTGAGCGCTTCCGTGCTTCGGAGGGCACGTTAAGCCGTCGGTCCCGGTTGTTGTCTTAGGATGGCAGTCGTTACAGCATGGTGGTAGGGCATTTACAGCCGGCACCCCCCATCAGGGCTAGGTCCTCATGAGGTGTGGATGCCCTTGTGTTCCGGGGCATCCCACGAAGTGGCGATGGGGGGGGGGGGGGGAGAAAATCCCAGAGGCTGGGCCCGTTTGGGCGGGCGGCGACGTTGATGGGGGCTGCGGATGAGAGCGTGAGTGACCCCGCGACCCCTGTCAATAGTCGATAATGACGGAACACCATGAGGTTTTTAGTCGGTAGTGGGGTTCTTATTGACCCTGAGTCCGACATAGCCACCTGCTCCCCGGCGGGTGTGTATGCGTAAAGGCATTTTCCTCATGACAATAAAAAAAAAAAAAAAAATGGTGGTAGGGCATTTTGCGAATGGCCGCCTGGCTAGCTACCACCCTCAAGTTGAAAATCTGTCACCAAGCACCTAACGGTGTGTTCCGGCGGCTGTCCTTGAGAGCCAGTAATTCTAGGTTAGCTTGAACAACATCTTCGACCACAGCATCACTTACCATCAGGTGAGGTAGTGGTCAAAGGATAACCTATCAGGCATTAAAAAAAAAACTGTGATATTGTAGGAAATGGAACAAGAAATGGAGAAATGGAGAAGTGCATTCATAACATCGTTAGTAAAATTATAATGACTCCACTTTCACAATATGTTATATCTATTAAAGTTATCGCAGATACATTTTATATTATGTCATACATAAAATTACCATTATTCATTATCAAAATTACAATTGCTTAAGTTTCAGTCAAAAAAAGAATACTTTAGTTTTATCATTACATTTATATATTAGTGTATATTAGATATTGTTACAGTTACCTATTAAGTAAATTTATTTTGCGTTACGACGCAGTGCCGACGCAATATACCTGCTACATACTTACCAATATTTGACCAGTTTATTGTTGATCCTTTAATATTATGTTCATAAAGATATTATGGTCTGGACAATTTCACTATCGAATTTAATGATTTTGAAAAATTTTGTTTCCTATTTATTTTTAACCCTTTAATACTTTGTCCATACCTATATCTGGACATATTATTTGTTAAATTTAATAAAAAAATAAAGGTTAGCCTGAACAACATTTTCGACCACATCATCACTTACCATCAGGTGAGATAGTGGTCAAAAGCTAACCTATCAAGCATAAAAAAATATATTGACATTTTTTATCTCCTATATTTATTGTACCCTTTAATAATAATAATAATATTTATTGTTCAGATAACATGATCCATTTTGTTAGTACTTATAAGCTTATGTCAATATGTTATTTATTCAAATATCATAAACACATCAAAATCCTATCACATCAAATCACATAATAATAATTTAAATTAATACCTTGTCCAAACAGATATAGTCTGGACATATTATTTGTCATATTTAATAATTCAAAAATAAAGGTTAGCCTGAACAACTTCTTCGACCATATTATCACTTACTATCAGGTGAGACACAAAGGCCTGTTAGCTATGAATAAATTAAAAATTGCTTCCTTATACAGTAGTTCCTAATGAAAGTTTCCGGTAGAAGCCGAAATAATTCTTGAACGTTACATTTGACTCTCGATGAGTAGTTTATGCTGAAATGCTTGTAATTTTGATCATAAAATAAGTATATGTTCATATGCGTAAGTTTTCATGATATAATGCATATTTATTGTGTATTCTATTCGCATAACCATCGATTTCCCAAGCACTGCGAATTAATTGTCATAAATCACAGGTCAAGCAAAATAGATATAATATCATTCACGTTACTGATTACATCTAAACTAGTCCCAATCATTTGTGATAAGAGACAATGGTAATTAGAAATAAATACAAATCAGAAATGGTATTTTGATCAAATTGACGTGATTAATTATTATCTAGAATGCCAGTAATAATTGAAAAATCAGATCATTCCGTACAAAGATTACAATAGTGACGTAAGACAAGAGATTACATGAACGCAGTGACCATTGATATTGCGATAAATAAATAAAATTACTGAAGCACTTGTGAGATTTGTCAAGATAGAGAGCATTTATTTATTCAATAATGTAGGCTCAATAACTTAAGATGTTTGGCAGGAGGCGATTCCATGTAATAAGTTACTATTAGTTGAGTAGCTAACTACCAAACTTACTAGGTTTTCTGCGAAAAGGGAATCATAAGGCAAACTTAAAAGATACAACATTTATAGGAACGCCTTGAGCACTTTAATAAACAATACATTAGGTTCACATGGATTAATTCTGTATAAGTTTATAGTTCTTCTCGCAGTGGCTCTATAATTTTTTTTGCTGAACGTGGCAGTACTATATGGAATATTTCAATATTAAAATTTGTAAATGACCATCATAAGAGCGTCGTAGACGCCTAAATTGAATAAATGATTTTGAATTTTAATTTGAATTTGAGTAACCATTCACAATAAAATAATTAAACGGGCTAGTTATTTTGGAAGAACAATACCAACAAACCTAGACCCATACACTACACGTGAACAGCAGTTATGTTACACTAAATAAATCAATAATAGAACATTTAACATTATCAGCAATAGGTCACGATGTGGCAGTCACTTGTGAAGAATAAAGAAGAGGCTCAGTAAGGTGAAACATTGGTTTTTATAGCAATGACTGGCGCCAAGTGTCTGTCGCCTCTTCATGAAACTTCTCGCCATGTTTATCACAACCTATCAGGGACATAAGAGTGCCCCCCAGAACGTATCAGCCAATTCGAAATGAGACAGGATTCGTCATTGGCTAGTCCAGAATGACTACAGATAAAACAGTTTTTCAGTGTGGCGGTTCTTAAAAATGTCATAGTATATCAATAAGTATTAGGATATTCTATAATTACATAATTTATTCTAAGTTTAATAAAGATTATAGAAATATAAATAGACCATCTCTACTGTATATAATTCTAACACACTCGTAGTGGACCTTGCCTAATTATTCTACAGCTGGGTTGCACCATGTCTGGTTAACGTCAAATTGTTTGTGAATTTAAATTTACGGTTTTATCTAGGAACGTTGACGCCAACATGAGCAAAAAAAGGTTGATTGAACTTGTACGACAAAATAATATACCAACGATATTTCTAATCCACATTAGCAGCAGTTGCTCTATCTTCCCAGAGCTCACATATCCAAATATTTTAGGCCTGGTGATAGTCTTCCTGTTGATCTGCTTCTTCTTCACCTAGCGCTATTGCAATCACTGCTAACACTTTATTTTTAAATAAGGACAAAGGAAAGAAACACATAATAGTGATACCGATTTCCCTGATATATTGTGTGAACACGGGTGTCAGATGGCACGTCCCTGACGGGAACACTGAAACGAACAACTTGGAACACGGATAGCCCTGACCCGGAAATGTGTGGTTTCCGATCTACTGCAAATTTCCTGCTGCATTTTGACCTAAGTCTCAGCCCAAAGCACATTTTTAAAAATAAAATCAGACTTGTTTTTGTGATATACAGTGTAGTATTCACTTAATTTTTCTTTTCGTATATTATGTAACTCTTTTTTGGTATATTTTAGTTTAAAAACAAACAATATTTTATTAAATATAAAACAATAGGTAAGTTTTCTTATGGGATTGTGACGAGTCAGGCTGCCTCTGCCTCAAAGAAGTATTATTATTATTTTTTTTTTATGCCTGATAGGTTAGCCTTTGACCACTATCTCACTTGATGGTAAGTGATGATGTGGTCGAAGATGTTGTTCAGGCTAACCTAGAATTACTGGCTCTCAAGGACAGCTGCCGGAACACACTGTTAGGTGCTTGGCGACAGATTTTCAACTTGAGGGTGGTAGCTAGCCAGGCGGGCATTTGCAAAGTGCCCTACCACCATGCTATAACGACTGCCATCCTAAGACAACAACCGGGACCGACGGCTTAACGTGCCCTCCGAAGCACGGAAGCGCTCAGTAGTAATGTCACCAGCGGTCACCCATCCAAGTCATGACCGCGGCGGACGTTGCTTAAGACGAGGCTGCGGAAAAAATACTCTCATTCGACTAGTTTTTTTAAGCAACTGAAATATGCAATCAACACGAAAACTTAAATATTTGATATTTCAAACCTTTTTCTATCAGTTGTACAGTCAGAAACACATTTGAAAGAAATTTACTCGATAGTTTTAATTTTTCAAAATGAAGCCTTTTCTTTAAATTATTGGAGTTTTCTTGGAAACTACATCAGTTACATATTAATAATAAACACACATAGAAAGGAAATGTAGTTTATTATCCGCTGTATAAGTAAAATTTACCTAGAGTAATTAGTATTGTCATAATAAATTAAATAGTGTTTTAGACTTACGACCTTTAGTTCTGTGCAGGATTACGGTCAATCGGAAGATTCGATATTCAACCTTATTAGCTTAGGATTACGAAATAAAATCAATGCGTAAGAGCTGTCCTTCAGTGCCGCGCTGTGCGCCGTTGGACGTGGACCTATCGCTCGCGCGCTATCACCTGTGCTGTGCAGTATAAATACGTATCTTGGTAGGTATATCAATCAATATGGGAAATAAAGATAATAAAAAACGAAGCAGAAGAGTCGATACAAAGACTTTGCAAGAATTATGAGAGAGCGTATAATATTTCAGTTTATTTTTACCTATGCAAATTTAATATTCGTTTGTGTTTCGGTGTTTATTCTATTCATGAAACATATTATCTCTATCGAACTAAGAGATTCTATACCTACTAGGTTACTAGGTTCCTATAGTACTGTAATGGAGCTATAAAATAACTAAATGTCGTACTAATCTAAGTACGATTAGTTGGATACTATAATAATATCTGGTAATGTATAGTTATGGTCTCACCTGATGGTAAGTGATGTGGTAGAAGGTACCAAACAGGTGATAACTAAAATTATCTGGCTCTAAAGTACAGCTGACGTTCAACCGTAAATGGAGTTGAGTGTTGCTAAATAATAATAACACAAGCGTAGCAAATCAAAGCATTTGGTTTGGTGGGTATATCGCAATAAAACATCGAACATTGTTCATGTCCCTGAAGACTAAATGTAGATTTATATAAATGAAAGAATATTCAGAATCAGGCAAGTAGGTATATATTCAAGAGATTATCTACAAAGTCACCTGCATAGGTACTTTTAAATATACATTTTATCACTTAGACATGTACATATAAGTAACGATTTATACAAATATAATAGAGTGGAATAAATAGATTCTGTACATATATATAATAAAATAGACTGTGCTCATAAAATGCACCTTCTTTCTCAGGAAAAAAAATAATAAATCAGTCAAAGTCCGAGATCACTCGGAACAGGGAGAACTGTCGGAGTCGCCATCTCATATAATAAATTTAGACTGTGTTCTTCCACTATATGAAAATAAGTGAGTAATCTTTGAATAAAGTATTATTAAATTTGCACATTTTATTCACAGGAAATTTCGTAAACGAAATATATTAAATATTATTTCGTTTACGAAATAATATTAAATATATTATTTAAATATTATAATACCTATATTAGGCAAAAAAATATTTTGACCTATCCATAGCAGAGCAGCAGGTAAACTTAAATAACAAAAACGTATAAATGTGTATATACATTTTTTTTTTATTGCTGATAGGTAAGCCTTTAACCACAATCTCACCTGATGGTAAGTGATGATATGGTCGAAGGTGTTAACAGGCTTAACCTAGAATTACTGGCTCTCAAGGACAGCTGCCGGAACACACCGTTAGGTGCTTGGCGACAGATTTTCCACTTGAGGGTGGTCGCTAGCCAGGCGGGCATTCGCTAAAATGCCCTTCCACCATGCGGTGAAGCTCAAGCCAGCGGCGGGATTCGAACCATGGACCTGCTGCGCGGCAGTCCATAGCCAAAGCCACCGAGCATCATGCTTTTTACACTGAAAAAAAAAACTTTACATTATTATCGCCCTGCACTTGTCACACCTCTGTAGGGTCGGTATAAACAATATATTTTTTCTGAGTACCTTCACAAAAGACAACGCATTGACATAGTTGTGCGGAGTAAGACTTAAATTTTATGGCCGGCCTCCTATCTGAAGCAATATGCCTTTGCGTATGCCATCGTTGATATGTATTATACTCGCCTTTGCCCCCTTTTCGGTTATTAGTTAGGGTATTAGATAGATGGTAAAGAGCGATGTTTTACTCTTGACGTGCAAAAAATCTGACGTGAAATTATCTGAATTTATGTATTTAAATTCATTTATTCATATTCACTACACCCCCTTTCTGAAGGCCGAGCTTCAGCAGGGGCGGAGCAGTTTGTATGGTGGCCGTCTTGAAATCGCCATTTTGAATTTTTGACAGGTGTCATTCGACTGCTCTCCCGACATTTATCCTTACTTCTACCTTTTAACAAATTCTATCTACACATTCTAACAAATTGTGCGAAATTGATTGTCGGACAAACAGAAATGTACAGTTGCTTTTCTGAAGGCTTCAGGTAACGGATTGTCTGTAAAATGTATTTTGCAGGTATATATATCAATAAAAAATTTGATTGATATTATCAAACTGAAGGCTAAATGCACATTTGTAATATAACTAAATGCTTAGGCCTTGTACGTGGCGATGGTAAAAGGCCGGACGGCATGACTTTGGTTCCGTGGAGGATGGGAAGGCCTCTGGTATGGGACGCTACCTGTGTCGATACCTTAGCACCTTCTCATATTCCTGCTACCCAAAAAGTGGCCGGTGCGGCGGCTGAACTAGCAGAAGGCCTCGAAAGGCGCAAATATAGTAATCTCAGTAGTTGTTACATGTTTGTGCCTTTTAGGGTCGAAACGCTGGGACCGTGGGGACCGAGCGCCAAACTATTATTCAAAGACGTCTCAAAACGTCTGGTCGACGCTACTTGTGACCAAAATGCTGGCATATACTTTGGACAAAGGATAAGCATTGCCATACAACGTGGCAATGCGGCACAAAAACACGTATTTTGCAATATCTCAGAAACTGTGCGTTTTATAAAAAAATTATAAGAACATAATTTGTAGCAAATTGTGTTGCCCACAAACATATATATATAACTTTTTGCCCTACATTAAATATTAAAGAAGTTATAAGCAATAATAAATTTTTTTGCTCTATAACTTTTTTATACATTTTACAAAAATATCGTAGATGAATGTCGTAGATGATCTGCTCAGGATTTTTTTATGAAACTCGCAGGTTAATTGATAAAACTGAAAATAATATCCACAATTTTCAATACGTTTACACGTTGCAAAAAATGTAGCACAACTAAGAGAATAAAATGAGATAGAAGAAACAGCTAAGCCTACGTATAATAATAATAGTCGTAGCAGGCAGATGTTCCTTTGAACCCAAACGGTTACTCAGACCTTTTCTACCTGCTTATCCATCCGTAAGTTAAATTTAGTAAGTTCTATGGTAAGGAAAACAGGAATGAAGAAGTAAAGTTGTACGAATTCAACAATTTTTTTTAAGAATATATTTACAATAAAAAATATAATAAGTTAAACATTTCTTTTTGACCGGATTCTCATGAGCATTGACGAACCTGGTCAACTTTGGAGCGCTGTAACAGTGTGTTAAATGAATTAAAATAAAATAAAAAAATCGTCAAAAGATAATCAAAAATGTTGGTCTGAGGTATTATTTTGTAAAATAAGAAAAAAAAGTTATAGAGCAAGAAAAAAATATGAAAATTTTCTCACTTTTTTGCTTATAACTTCTTAAATTTTTAATTTAGGGCAAAAAGTTATAATAACATATTTGTAGGAAAAATAATTTGCTACAAATTATGTGCAGTGGAATTTTTTGTAGGACACATCGTTTCCGAGATATCGCGAAATAAGTGTTTTCACCCCTTTTATCAAGATGGTGGCCGGGGCACAAGGGTGGCGACCCCACAAACTTAGATTTGTCTCAAAAGTAAAATTGCGCCCTCTAGGAATTGCAATATTCGGTCCTTAAATTGTAACATTTAAATGGACTACTATGTAGGTATCTATATTTGATTATGTCCTTCTAACCATAATTGTATACATATAGGCAAATAACTTAGTTTTGTAGTTTGTATACCTGCTTTGTGCATGCATACCTTGGTTCATTATATTTGTATAACTGCCCTGTTGGCGGAACGGCTTTAGATAGATAGACGGAGGACGCGGGTTCGATTCCCGCCTTGGGCATATAATTTTGTACTCCAATAATTTGTTTGATATGATTTCGCTTAGCACGCGATAGTGCTTGTAATCATATTTAGAAATATAGAAGGGTAGCGATATCATACCGAGAGATTGTTTTGGCTAATGCACTCAATTACAAAAACAATAAACTTTCTGCCTGCATCATTTAAAAAACAAAAACTTTTATACTTTAGCCGCACCAGCCTTGAGAAAAGGGCTGTAAAATGGCTTTGCTGGAATAAGGGCTCTTAACTTAATGTTGTCTTAGGTTTTCGCGATTGTTACACATAGTAATTAAACAACATTAAACGGTTTAAATCTCGTATATTTATCATTATTTTTGTCCTGACGTTTCAAACACTTTGCAGTGATCGTGGTCACGGGGACTGCAAACTTGAAAAAAAACTTGACTTTCCGTTTCCGATACTCGTTATTTCTCACGCACACTTTTGCATATCATTAAAACTGTATAAATTGAAAACAATATATTTTTTATTTTATAAATGATTTTTTGTTAATTTATATACATCTTAACTTAATTTGTCGATAACCTCTGTAGACTATACCACTTACTAACAATCTAAGAATCCACTATTTTTATTTTAAAGTCTAATTTAGTCACCTGTTCCAGTACCTCTCACTTGTCTGCCATGTTTCATTAAAAAAGCCTGTATAACATGTTCCCTACAATGTTTCTGCAGCTGTGTGTTTTTTTCATAAAATATCCCAAAGTTTAAGGCCCTTACAATTGCGTATGTAGACTCTTCTGCAAGTTTGGTAAAAAAAAATCTTATCCTGCTGTTTAGAAGTGGCTAGATATATATCTGGTTGGTCTAATTTTTACCATAGTTGGTATATGAAAGCAGAGTGGTAGTAAAATAACACCTTTCTGTTAACCACTGTAACTGAAAAATTAAACGAAATAGGATGTATACGAATTACGAACATATTTTCAACGTAAGTAATTAATAGTCAAAAATTATATGATAGCAATAAAAAAAACAACCTGCATTATATTATTATGGGAACGTGTACAGTAGCACAGTTATGAAAAACTATAATTCATATTTGTATGACGAGTCGTGGTAAAATATATTGCCCACAACTAACATTTAATGAAATCAAATCAAATCCATTTATTTCAGGTCAATTGTACCCATATTCACCGAATATAATATAATATTTTGCTCATTCAATTTGATGGTATTTTACTTTATTCTAATGATGTGTAACATGTAATCTGATTAATCACATTCCAAGATACTGAGCACAATGTTGATTCATTCATAAATTATCGTCCACGCGGATGCCAAGTAACATTACTTTCGTTACTACGGAGAATTTAAAAACACCCCATTTATCAATATATATCGTGCCGTTTGGGCTGTTATGTACCACCATCATATTCCGACCCTTGTCTCACTTATGTTGGTTTAGTGCAGTATGTTTTTTTTTATAAACACGGAGACTGCGACGCAACAACATAGCAAAGAAACTTTAAAAAAAAAAGACATGAAAACAATTTTTTAAATTAAACAGTCTGAAATAACTGGTTGATATCGGTTCAATATGATCTCAAATTTGTGTTTTTATCAATATTGAACAATAACTTTCATCTATATTCATAGTTGCCACTTACATTAGTTGCTAGAAGCACTGCGATCGTCAAGGCATTTTGGCAAATTACTTTTAGTAAGTTGACTGTAACTGGCAAACCGTTCGCCGGTGTTGATGAAATTAAAATGAAACCAATAAAGAGTTAAACTGTACTAGCAAACAAATAATCTTCTATATTGTAAGGTTCAGTAAAAAAGTTATGTGTGGTCAAACATAAAATAAATAATAGACAAGTCAATTTAAGAACCCTCTTTCTATTGGGAAGTCAGTTAAATATGTATAATATGATATACCAATAATATATACCAATAAAGTCGAGCAGACATGAACATATGGTAATAAGTAATAAGTCTGTCGACCGTAAGAATAATTTTGAAAAGTAAATCAAATAATCAATTTCTTACTAAGAAATATTAGTAATGTTGATAAAAATAAAAACGTGACATCAATTGCAGTATATACAAAGTTACTTTATATATCTTTTTTTTTTTTTTTTTTTTTTTTTTTTATTCTAAATTTTTTTTTTTTTGAGACTTTTGGTCGCTTAGCGCCTACTTTATATATCGAAATTCGTCACGTGAATAAGATTATAAAAAAAGTTGAAATCGTCTCAATGGTATCTGTGTTCGCGAATCTAATATCAAGTATACAAATATGTTTATAAGCGAGACGCGTGCGCCGCTGCTGCACATCGCCTCGTTCGGTGCAGCGGGGATCGTTGCGCCGCATGGGCGGAGCTAGCGTGGGAATTATTTTTGACTGCCCCCACTTAACTTTGCTGATCGATTCAGAACTGTTAAGCAAACTTCGCTACGAGCGCTTCAAAAATTTATTGTATGTAATGTATTATTTTTAGAAATTTCACTTTGGAGATTTCAATATAGGACAAAGTACAGGTAAAAAATAATAATGATATACTATCGTTCGGCCGTTCAGAGAATGCGTTCCTGACACCTATCAGTTAGTCACGACTAGTGATGGGCACAATATAACACTGAGTTCGTTACCGTTCCTCCAAAATGAACCGCCGCGTTATTTTTAAGATTATTTTCGTTTTAAATTGGCGGAATCATTTAAAATTTATATTTTAGTTATTTAAGTGGAAAACAAAAAAGAGTTAATATTAATATAATAAAATTGTTTTATTTATTCTTTGTTACAAAGTAAATTAAATTGAATGTGCGTACAGATTATTAATCAGACTCCGATTCGCTTGAGGAGGTGGTGTCTTCATCATCATCTTCGCCTACATGTATAATTATATTATTATCAATAACAGCATCAATCCTGATATCTCGGTCAAAATGTTCCAAAATCAGGTTTTTAGTCTTCTCAACAACCTTTGCCCAGTCATCTCTTGTGACTTCCCCGCAGGCTTCTTTTAATAGGGTGATCATCTTTTTCGTGCTGAATGGCGGGGAAGTATTGTGGCGGGCGGCGTAACCTTTTATTTGAGCCCAGATAAGCTCGATCGCATTATATTGGCAATGATACGGTGGAATTCTTAGAACGCGATGACCGTACTCCAGAGCCAGTTCATCGATTTCGTATGGCACATTTTCCGCTTTATTTTCTTTAACTAATTTAATTAGCTCTGCGTTTAGCATCTGCATATTTGCGTCAATGCCTTTTGCTTGTAACGAAGCCACCATTTCTTCTTTTTTATTAGCTTGGGTAGGTGGTTTCTGTATTTGAACCGAGTGATAAGAGGGATTATCCATGAATTTTACAGAAAGCTCTGGTAGGCTGGGCAAAAGCACGTTCTGGAACCACTCTTTAAATGTAGTGGCATTCATTTCCTCGTTATAGTCATTTGTGGTTTTTGATTGAAATGCCAGTAACGCGTTCTCCACAAAGCCGTATTTTGCAGAACCTGCGTGGCATATTATCAGACGGGCCCCCTTACCCATTGGTACTTTCGACGTCGACGCTTGTGTATCATCCGTCCAAGTACGGGAAACCGTGTGATTGGCTTTTAGCCATGTCTCGTCAATGAACACGACATTCTCCCAGTTACCAATTTTGTTTGCTTCTCTCAAAAAACTTATCCGTTTTAAAATTATGTCGTACCGTTCTAATAAAATTTTTCTTTTGTCTGTTTTTTTATACGAAAATCCAATATCTTTTAAGATTTTGGTTAAAGAAGTTTTACCCCCGCTAAACAGTCCAGCTTCTCTTAACGATGCCAAAAGCTTCTTCCTGTTGAGATATTAATTTCTGGAATAGTAACCGAATATATGATTTCTGATTGCATCGGAGTCAAAAGTAAGGTCTTCTTCGGAGTACGTAAAATATTATCTTCCATGCCAATAGAGCCGAACTTTTCTTTATTAATATTTGTTATCGTTCGTTTGCTAACTCCAAGCTCCTGAGAGACACGTCCTTGTACTTGTTCGACAGGTACCAGGGGTCCGCAATTTTGCCGCTCCCGCTCAAAGTAATCTTGTAGCTTGATGATTAACTCACGGGCTCCACTTTTCGGTGTTGGTCCACGTTTAGGCATTATTGTGCACCAAAAGTAAAAAGAACGCAATACAAAACACAATCGAGCCGGGTAATCAAATAAAAACAGATCGAAAACACTTGAAGAACGTGGTCTATGCGCACGAAACGACAACAGACGACCGTTTTAGCATCATAAAATGGCGGCCCATAACGCCATTTGGGTTTACCATTTTCAACCTAAATCTAAAAATGCTACTTTCTTTCGCGCGTTCGGTTTGGTCGTAGTTTTATTTTTGTATTTCATAAAAGTTACTTATAGTCCATTATTTTCAAGTTCTTAAAAAGAACAAAACGTATTATTGTATAAAGTATAACTGTATAAGAACAGATTACGATACTATTATTGCCTGTTATTATTAGCAGAGCACTACAAATATAAAGCGTTGACATAACCTTGTAATAGCGCAGTATAGATTTAGAAAAATATTGTTGACCAAGTTATTTGACACTCAGTTTGGCACAAAATTATAACATTTATTGATTTTTGATATAATAATGTTGTTTTGATGCTCATCAATTGCTAAAACGGTAAACAACCAGCAAAAATATTTCTATCGTAACTGCAACGCCATTACAAAGTTACGTCGTCAGTTCAATCGCGACGTGTCAGGAACGCATTCTCTGAACGGCCGAACCATAAGACATGTGAATTAAGGATACTTAGGTTGCGTTGCTTAAAATAAACTGAGTTTCTAACCAGATAAAACTGCTAATTATTTATATACTTATCTGATTTTCGAGAATTTCGAAGATATCCTACTACTGAACAAGGACAGCGATAAGAGGGTAATTACATGTGAAAAGTTAATATTTGATTCAATATAACGATTACGGAAACAACAAATTTTGCATGATGAATATTCTACGTCATCTTTATTAATTGAATTATTTAATTTTGAAGCGTATGTAGCGAAGTTTGTTTAGCCGTTCTGAATCGATCAGCAAAAAGCAACGTCCGCCTTGGTCATGACTTGGATGGGTAACCGGTGGTGACTTACTACTGAGCGCTTCCGTACTTCGGAGGGCACGTTAAGCCGTCGGTCCCGGTTGTTGTCTTAGGATGGTGGTAGGGCATTTTTCGAATGCCCGCCTGGCTAGCTACCACCCTCAAGTTGTAAATCTGTCACCAAGCACCTAACAGTGTGTTCCGGCAGCTGTCCTTGAGAGCCGGTAATTCTAGGCTAGCCTGAACAACCACATCATCACTTACCATCAGGAGAGACAGTGGTCCATCTGCTATAAAAAAAAATATATCGAATTCGGTCTATATTTTTGTCCTGAACCTTAATATTTTGGTATAGTTTTTGTAGATGACTAATGCTGGAAACATTAATAATTTAGGCTGAGACCGTAGTTTTCAGTTGTGCTTATTGCAAATCGTCAATAGCTTTTGAAAACCTACGTTTTCGTTTAATTTTCTAAGCGTTAATGTAGATAACCATATCTAAGAAGTCTGACTATTGTTTCATATCTTTCTGTAGCTTTAATTTTGTATAACAGTTTGTAAATTAAGAGAACGTTGTAATTGTAATATCAGAGCATTTTCACATTATCTAACTTCAACTTCAAGTTCTTCAGTATGGTCTGGCATTTTGGAGTTTTTGGCCATGGTATGGTATAGCTTCAGTATGGTGAAAAGATAGTATTCAGAGATAGACTGATCTAAGGTATAGTAAAATACAAGTATATAACCCAGTTTAATAAATAACCGAAACAAAAATGGCCCCACTTAACCTCTCACTTACATACATACATAACATTACGCCTCTTTCCCGTAGGGTTAGGCAGAGACCTCAGATTTTCACTTGCTACGATCTCATATCTCTTTCGCTTCATCTAAACTCATCAATCGTTTCACACATTAGTGTCGGTTTATGGTAGTCCTGACCTGGCCTTTTTTCAGAATGTCTTCACCTCTCATTTGCACACTATTAACGTCTTAAGTGTACGAGTGAGAGGTTTAAAGGCGCCATTTTGTAAGATGTATCACGTTTCTTTAATAAGGTGGAGTATATAACCAACATTAATAGTTTTTTAATGTTTGTTGTATATTTTACTTACACAGTTTATAATAGTCTAAGCTTACTTTTTGAGTTCTGCTTTTGACAAAAAGCCAAAACCTAACATAAGTCAGGGTTTGCGATTTTTTTGGATTAAACCTCCTTGTTTCTTGGGTTTGCTTATGCTTGGCCATTTCGATTTTTTTTTCAAGAAGGCAGGGTGGGTAACTTATAACACTTATTTCAGATATTTGCAGAGAATCTAAAAAAAATATGGGTCTTATTATAAAGACAGGCAGACAAGAATGCAGTAGACGAACATACGCACACTACTATAAAACTCCTGATGCCTGATCAAATCATTTGATCACGGCTCAAACAAGGATTGACATCAGCTTGAACAAGGAACCAGTGCCGAGTGCTCCCATGCTGTACATCTAGCATGTAAATTGAATACGTAAACTAATGTAAGCTGTATATTTGTGTAACAAACCATTGATGTTATTTACGTATTAGATTATACAATTACATTCACAGAACTTTTGCCATATCATGGTAATAATAATAGACTAATAAGATACCCTCGACAAACCCTGTTCTTAGGGTGTTTATTCCAGCAAAATTTGTCAAAAGCTATATGTATTAAATAAAAAAAATATTTAAATTGGATTATTACAACAAGAAAATCCTTGTATTTTATTAGATTGTAATCATACCTGAATAAAAAAAGATCTATCAAACAAAGTCATCATCAAAATCACCATTCATCAGGTCATATTGCACAACTCAAATAATATGCATATGAGATACAATTTTCAAAATGTAAAAGTAGGTAGAAAATAAGTTTATTCATGCTTTTTGACCCGTTTGTACTCATGAACAAATAATAATCAAATCTTACAATATTTATATCACAACAGAGAATTTAATGTCACCTAGATATCTTGATTTATTGGTGTAAAGTACCGTTTCAGATAATTAATAAATCTTTTGACTTACATTTTATTTGGAAATACTTCACATAGTAATGCGAGCCCGAAAATGCCGTGACAATCGCACGGTTGTGGACTCTCAGACTTTGACATAAAATTAATGAAATCCCCGCCCGCAACAATAAAGAACGCTCCACACGTGAAGAGATGTCTGTCAGAGAGCATATCTGTTATTCGGTCAATGACAGCAAGGGCTGCATAGCGTTCTCAATTCTTCAAGATTTTGACGGAACAAGCACAAGGTCTCTTCCCGCTTCCTATAACAGATACATATAGCACGTATTGCACGCTTATGTAATTTAAAGATAGTCACTAACTGAGCTGCAGCTCCCACGGCAATACACCATAAGATTATAATGTAGTGGAACGCGAAGTAAACTATAGCCAAATCGTCCGGACGGGATGATTTAGATGAACATAAATATTAGGTACTCCGTACTTTGCGAGCTACAGTGCACTTTATTACTTCGTAGCTATTGTCGCTTATTTATTGGAATGGCTTTGCGGAGTTACCCTTCCTTTCTCTTTATTCTGTGGCCGTAGCTACATCAGTTTTCTGTTTATCTTAGGAAGTGCACTAACTGCATATGCAGTTAATGCAGGACTAAGTCTTCATAGATCGTGTGATCTATCCGGAAGGTTATATGAAGACATTTGCATTGAGCTAAAAAACTGTCGCGAGTTTTGTCCATAATTATTATTTAGTAACCGGCTAGGACTCGCGTAATATTTACCGGATATTGCTCCGACCAGTTTCGAACTTATTTGAAGTTCTTCGTCTGGGAGTCACGATTGTGCACAGCGTCGAGCGCGGGCCTCAGCACGTAAATTTCATTACGTGAACGACGAAGAACTTCAAATAAGTTCGAAACTGGTCGGAGCAATATCCGGTAAATATTACGCGAGTCCTAGCCGGTTACTAAATAAGACTTTTGCATTGTTAATAGAGAGTTTATCTAGGCCGAATTAAATGTTTGATTCAAGGCAACACACATTCATTGGAAAAGAAAACTCAAAAATGTTTGCCTTTTTCGAATTATAGACAAGGTCATTAGTAGTGAACCATATAAAAAGATAAATAATTATTAAGTAATATTTTAATGGGATTGTGACAGAGCTATAAATATCGTGCATTTTTTTTTATGCCTGACAGGTTAGCCTTTGACCACCATCTCACCTGATAGTAAGTGATGATGTGGTCGAGGATGTTGTTCAGGCTAACCTAGAATTTTATTTGTTTTTTTATTTGTTGATATATACCTAGTACTAGATACAATACACAACGAATCAGAATATACTTTAGATATCTTTTTTATTGCAATAATAATGTGAATAAGAAGGTTTATTAACTCACTTCGGGTTTGTTTCAGAATGTGTTAATAAAGTTCTGGGTTGATATCCAACACATAAATTAACTGAATGATAAAAGCGTCGGTTAACATACAGCGCGTTTCACAAACATCACTGTAACAAATGTATCCTACAAATTACTTATTCAAAGATTGAGCTGGTAACGCGGCGCGCCGCACTGATACGTTTCAGTTTTTTATACCTATCTATTTGTCCAACAATGTGATGTTTAAGTAAATAATTAGAAAATTATGTTGTATACGATTTACTAGCAATATTATATTATTAACAAGAATAAGTTCTAAAGACCTTTTACTTTAAAGTCCTCCATTTCCTAGCACTATCCCACTGTGCTAGGAATTATAGTACAGGGTGTTCGGCAGAACGTGTGCCATACGGTATGGGGGGGCAGGTAGGACCATTTGTAACGTTATGACGGTCCAGTTAGCCCGCTCAAGCCTCCTGGCTTTTTTAAAGATTTTTTTTTATAATTTTTTACAAATTTCCGAAAGTTGTTCGTTATGCTGACATAACTTATTTTTTCAGAAATGTAAGGGTCCAAAATATGTAGTGTATGTATCATCAATATATAAGTATCATCTGTCTAACAAAATTTTAGTATTATTTCAAAACATAGAAAAATGTAGAATTTTAGATGATTCATGAAAGAAAGAGGCGATTGACTTTTTACATGTCCAAGATGCCTTACAAATGTTTTTACGTAATTGCTACTAATTACTAGTTCATTTCCATTATTTTTATTAGGATACCTACCCCTGAAATGGCTGTGTTAGCCAGTATCAGTTGTTTTGTGAAGTAATTTATGGAGTTTGTACGCATATGGCATACCGTTGGATTGGGCATGAATCAGAGAAGTTTTAAGAGCATTGGAAGAACTGAGCCGCCCTTATTTTTTTTTTTAAACGCGTTTCAAAGTTAAACCATGACATATTTTTTTTCACTTCTCGACACTTTGTTACCTCATAATTATTTTATTTCTCATTTTCTAGATTAAATATTCATTCAAGTAGAAAAGGCATACACTACAGATACAATAAAAAAATATTTCTGGCCCTTACATTTCTGAAAAAAGAAGTTATGTCAGCATAACGACCAACTTTCGGAAATTTATAAAAAATAAAAATCTTTAAAAAAGCCAGGAGGCTTGAGCGAGCTAACTGGACCGTCATAACGTTGCAAATGGTCCTATCTGCCCCCCCCATACCGTATGGCACACGTTCTGCCGAACACAGTGCTATGTCAGACCACAAGCAGATTTACTTTGAAGTGCATAAAGTTCAACAAGAAAAACCCAAGCAAATGGAGTATAAAGCTATAAACTATAATAATCTATACAAAACAGTCGAAGAGACAATGCTTTATTTGGAGAGTTTATTTACAGAATACGAAAAATTAGAGAAATTACTATTTGAAGCAATAGCTAAAAATAAAACAATTAGAACAAAGCGACTTAACCCGCCAAAAACAGAATGGATAAATAAGCATTTAGTCACATCTATAAATAAGAGAAATATTTTATGGAATGACTTCCAAAAATCACTGGGAGATGAAAAACTCAAACAAGAATTTATTTTACAAAGAAACTGCGTAAAAGCAGATATACAGACAGCGAAACAACACTATTACTACAAAGAATTTAAAAATTGTAAGAAAAACCCTTTTAAAATGTGGCAATTAATCAATAACCTAGCAATTAATAAAATAAAACAAAACTATATTCCAACAAAACTTATCAGTCCAATGGGCTGTATAATAACTGACCCAAAGGATATGTGTGAATGTTTCAATTCGTTCTTTTCAAATATTGGTACAGAACTTGCAAATAAAATTCCTAAACAATATTACGATAAATTAACTAAAGAATTAAGTCATCATCAGGAAGTGATTAGCCCCAAATTGACACAACTAAGACCTGCTACTATAAGTGAAGTAGACAAAATAATAAATAATTTAGACACAAACACCAGTACAGGAATTGACGAAATAAGTACAAAAGTATTAAAATGTCTTAAAGATTTAATCGTCACTAACTTGACCAAATGCATTAATAGGTGTCTAGAGAAGGGTTGTTTTCCAGATTCTTTGAAGTTAGCTAAAGTTAGCCCTATATACAAATCGGGCAGTAAAATAGAACCTGGTAATTATCGGCCAATATCGGTAATGCCTATCATGTCAAAGATTTTTGAAAAGATATTGCACAGTCGGCTCCTTGGCTACCTTACATCTATAAAATTTCTTTTTGCAAAACAATATGGCTTTCGAGCAAAATCAAACACACTTGCAGCAAATATAGACCTAGTCACTTCAATAAAGAACAATATTGATCAAAAAAAGATAAGTCTTGGTATATTTATTGACCTGAAAATGGCTTTTGACACCGTTAGTCATGATTTACTTCTAGTGAAATTAAAAAAGATAGGATTATCCAACTCTGCTTTTGATATATTTGAATCCTATCTTAAGAATAGGTACCAAATTGTAAAACTCGGTGAATATAAGAGTGAACCTCAAAGAGTAACTTGCGGCGTGCCACAAGGCTCAATTGTTGGTCCTTTGTTATTTTTAGTTTATATTAACAGCTTACATGAGATTGGTCTAAAGGGGGACATCACACTATATGCTGATGACACGAGTCTATTTTATTCAGGTTATTCGATGAAATGTTTGATAGAAGAAGCCCAACACGATTTAGATCATTTATGTATATGGCTACAATCAAATTTACTGAGCATAAACATGGATAAAACAAATTACATTATTTTAAGAGCTAAAAACAAACAACTCGGCACATACAATAATTTAACTATAAACGGTAAGAAAATTAACGAAATACATAATACAAAATATTTAGGGCTAATACTTGATAGTAAACTAACGTGGAGACCACACATTGATAACATCAGATCTAAACTCGTGTCACTCACAGGCGCACTACGTAGCATAGCTCGTTGTCTACCAAAATCTGTGAAGTACACCATTTATAATGCTATGGTCAAGTCTCGACTAGATTATCTAATAGAAGTTTGGGGAACAACAGCTAAAACCAATCTACAAATACTACAAACAGCACAAAATAAATTAATAAAAACTCTTTTTCAATACAATTATTTAACGCCCTCTATGAGAATTTATAAGGAAACCAAACTCATGAACCTTACACAAACTTATAAATATACTACTTGTATTTTAATACGAAAAATACTAACAAAAGATATACATTCACAAATCAAATTTACAAAAAAAATCAACATCCAAAAACGGATGACTAGACAAGCAAATAATCTCTGCCTAAGAATACATCGCACCAACTACGGAAAAAGAAATATAATGTATGAAGGCGCAAAAATATACAATAAAATACCAAGAGATATCAAAGAAGTAAGTTCATTATGTACTTTTAAAAAACTTTTAAAAAGCCATGTTTTGAAGGATTTTTCAACGATTGAGAACATATACTATAGTAAATAATTAAGGGTAGATATATAATTAAGTAATCAATATTATTTCGTGTACACTGTGCAATCCGGTATGTAAATTTTACTTTGTTTTAAATGTGTTTCTCTGTAAGTGAATATTGTTATTCTTAAGAGAAATAAAATTCTTAAACCACATAACACACCACATAGGCAATCACAATAATGTTATAAAAAATATGTTTAGCTAATACATTTAAAACTAAATGGATATAAACAGCTTTGTCTTCGGTTTTATGGCCAGCCATTCAAAATCCCACAAAAAATCCCTACATTTTCTTTGATTATAGCACTTATCCATCAATTAACTATATTACTTCCCATTTCTTCTGCCCTATACATTATTAGTAGCTTTATTAGATGGATAGGCTAAATCGATGACTGTGAAACGTGAAGGTAGTGTTTGTTTAAGAAATAAGCTCTGGGTAGTATAACCGGAACTTACTCGAACATTCTGAAACAGGTCCTTAATCTTATAAATTTCTATTTCAGTAGTTAAAAATGTCTTATGTTTTGTTTTTCTATGAAAAACGAATGAAACAATCTACAATCTCCTTGGTGAAAAGTGTGGAAAGAAGCAGAAAGAAGCACGCGTGTGTAATAGATTACATAATGACACTAAAATCGGTGCATGTCCAAGACCCGTTACGAGCAAGTGTGTTGAAACAATTTGTACATTACTGCAGAATCCAGTAAGTAAGCCTTCCTGGCCAAGTATGAGTTAACCGGACCGAACTGCAGGTGAGGCCCGGTTATATACGAGGCCAGGGTGGCTTTCTTACTGGTTGAGGCTTGTATAATGCTTTCCTCAAAATAGTAGTTTATGCAACTGTCATATAATAGAGGGTATTAAAACATGTGTGTAGTTTGTCGAAACGAGCAGCAGGCGAGTTTCAAAATAAGATTACACGAGTGTTTTCATACTTAATTATATGCAGTTGCATACACTACTTTATTTAATCTCATGGCTATAGGTAGCTACATTAAATAAAATGCAATATAAAAACCCGCGCGGAGCGGGCACGGCGCGCTCACCACAGATAATGTGTACTTAAATTTAATTGAAACCTCCTTGGTCAGGACACATTGTACTTTAATAATTAAAAAATTTTTTTTAAAGCATTGTTTTGTTAGGAGAATAATGCTTTAATTATTTTTTTTAATTTTCTTAAAGAAGTAAGTATGTATATAAAGTGTGCCAATAAAGGTCTGTATTTCATTTCATGATTAGAATATTACCGAATGAGATTATATAAAAGAAATTACTAAATACAACCATAAAATCCCACACTATACTTCTACAACATTACTAAGTACAAGGCAACGTGTATACTTTTTCTGCGTCGCGTTAAGTGTCACAGACTATACCAAAAAGAGAGATAGATATTTATTTGGAGCCTCGCTTCTATTTATATAGTCGTGTTATAATGGCTCAACTTTAATCTGTGTCTGATACTATGTTTTTTTTCTTAGTAGGAAAATTACGTGGACAGTAGGAGATGCCAAATTTAAAATCTCACTTCTTACTGCATGGACAGTAACAGTTGTGAATAAGTCTCCGGTAGAGTACACTTTCTGGATACTTTTTAGAGATTTTATTACCTACAACATTACATACCATTTTTGAGAAAAGAACTTTACCAGCATGAAAAGTGAAATACATATTTTATGAACGTAGGTATTTGAAAATCAAAAATGTATACTTCAACATGCTTCTGTATACAATTTATAGGTTTTTTTAATATGAGTAAATTTGGTTGATACTTGATACAAAAGCCTTATGCCAAAATTAGAACGTAGTACTTGTTGAGGTGCCTTCACAGCTAAAGCTATTGATTATATGTATGATAATGATTGATTCCAATTTTGATGACTATCTTTAGAGATGCTTATCATTTCTTGAATTTATGAAATTGTGCTGCCTGCAAACATTATAATGAGTGATGAAAAATAACAGTTTTGATAGCAAAATCGGATAAGATATAGGGTACCTGTTGATAGTGTTGATAGTCCAAAGGTATTATTGTCACGGTTTTTTAACCGACTTCCAAAAAAGGAAGAGGTTCTCAGTTCGTCTGTATTTTTTTTTTTTTTTATGTTTGTTATCTCAGATCTCTTGACTGGGTGAACCGATTTTGAAAATTCTTTTTTTGTTTGAAAGCTGATGCTTGTCGTTTGGTCCCATTTTAAATTTCATCAAAATCGGTCAAGCCGTTTTAGAGTTACACTAAAAAGATTGAAAAAAAAATTTGAACCAAAAATGGAACCGACTTCAACACCCAAAAGTGTGAAATAACTTGTCGAAGTCGGTACCATGCCCACAATATTGTGATAATAGGTACTTTTGAACTATCATGGAACCGACTTCAACAAGTTATTTCACACTTTTGGGTGTTGAAGTCGGTTCCATTTTTTGTTAATTTTTTTTTTTAAATATGAGTTATTAAAACAATATGTTAATTTTGCCCCAAAAAAATGTTGCATTAAATAATGAAATCATGAAACATAATATCTCAGTCACGGTAATGTTATCTATACAGTATTGTAACTCGGCTCTGTCTTCGAAATAAGTACCTACAGCCGCGTTGTACGTAAACATGCGATAGGGCTGCCCGCCTCCAGCATTTTAATTACATTTGCCTACCTTGTGTTTCTATTTAGTTTTTTTTTATATAAATAAATAAAATACTCTGTGAATTGCACAGGGAGTGTTCACTAAAAATGCGTGTTGTTTTCTTGACCAGTAGGTAGATTGAAACAAAAAACCATGTTTATGTTTGAATAAAAAATGGTTCTTAAAAATTGGCGACCGAAAAATATTTGTGAGACGTACGAAATGCTTTATTATTATATTTTAAAGTATTAAAAATCCACATTCTAATAACTACATGTAATATTATTATAACTTGCTTATAACTAGGTACTACCTATTTCACTCGTGTGTGTCCAATCTCTTTCCATCACTCTATTCACTTTTTTTTATTAATTGAGACATTTTTTTTCGCGGGATAAAAGGAAATACTTACTTGTCAATTAAAAAGACACACATTATGTACCGTCAACTATATGTAGACTATTAAAAAAAAATATTACGTTAAATTGTTTTATAGTATTAAGTAAAATTATTTTATGGTACCTATTACCTTTCAGTTTCTAGGTAATCTAAGTCGAATCTATTCGGCAATACTTCACCTGGCAGCTGGTTCCATAATATGGCAGTGCGAGGTAGAAAATGCCGTGAAAATCGCAAGTATGTGAACTTCCAGATGTACATAAATAATAATAAATAATATAAAATACATCAATATATCAGATGGATGAACATGCCGAGCCAGTGGTTTAGGTTCAGGTGAAAAAAATTTTTTGGTGAAAAAAAAAACCCCCTTATGTAGTCGTTTAATTTCTAAAAAGTCTCTGCAAGCAGTGGCTTAGGCTTTTTTTTATGCCTGATAAGGTTACCGTTTGACCACTATCTCACCTGATGGTAAGAGATGATGTGGTCGAAGATGTTGTTCAGGCTAACCTAGAATTACTGGCTCTCAAGGATGGCTACCGGAACACACCGTTAGGTGCTTGGCGACAGATTTTCAACTTGAGGGTGGTAGCTAACCAGGCGGGCATTCGCAAAGAGCTCTACCACCATGCTATAACGACTGCCATCCTATGACAACAACCGGGACCGACGGCTTAACGTGCCCTCCGAAGCACAGAAGCGCTCAGTACTAATGTCACCAGCGGTCACCCATCCAACTCCTGACCGCGGCGGACGTTGCTTAACTTTGCTGATCGATTCAGAATGGCTAAGCAAACTTCGCTACGAGCGCTTCAAAAGGCTGGGCGTTGTGTGTCAGTGAGACAAGACTTTGATTCCTATATAGATAGTCCCACTATTTACTTAGTTAGAAGCAATCACATACTAGTGTTTGTAATCTGTAATATTCTACGTTTCGACTAACTTGATTAATCATATATTGCGTATACATAGGTACGCAACATATGATTAATCAAAATAAGTATATAAAATAAATAGGTACATCCTACCGCCAAGAGTTATCGGTCGCTTTCATTCAACCTTATCTAGTACCTACCTACTTATTCAATTGCTTATGGAATATTTTACACTATCTTCGATGTTAAAAATCAAAACTAATTTTTGTATAAATATAGTTAATCTAATTAAAATTGCGATAAATTTTGTTGTTGTTACAGCGAATGTTCATTAAGGAACATCATAATGATGAGTAATGTTTAGTTTCCGGTATTACTTATTAAAACACGCATTGTACATACCCTCCTCTAAGTATTTATGTTATTAAAAAAAATTTTTTTGTATCTAACTAGCAACATATTAACTCAACTACCCGCGGCTTTGATCGCGTGTTAATTAATCGCATGAAATCTTGTTAATCTAACAAGATTTCATGCGATTAATTAACACATTAGATGCATTCGAGCATAAATCGCTATTTCTGTTTCCAGTAGGGGTGCATATGCCATCACTGGAAAATTTAAAGAGATCCAGGAGCGTACCAGCTGCAAATTGGAGAATCCATCTCCAGCCGTTCATCCACAGTACCTGTTTATGATGGTGGATGCCCGGGCAGCCCTGAGTATTATAGAGGGGGCAAAACCATGCTCAATTTACTATGATATGCTCGGGGCAAAAGAGACGAGAGGCTTAAGTCACTCCCTAAAGGCTTGCCCTGGATTTTTGTAACATACGAGGTATCCGTGGTTATCTGAACGCCGTCAATTAACACAGTTCTGCTCTCTGGGAACACTTCCTTCCCTGGGGTACAAACTGGAGCATTATTTTATGGCGCGGGTGGGAGTATCTGTGGATGTCAGTTTTTTTAGTTTTGAATGATGGGACCTTTGGTTGCGCGTAGACTGCTATAACCATCCACGAATCTACGCATGCTTTTATAGTACCTTATGGCGGTAATTCCAAAATAGATCAATTGATGGCTTTTGATTCCGTACTTGAGCAGATCCCACCGCATAGATCGTAATACTTATTGATTCCAACGCCCACCATGCTGAATGGCTTTGTTTGAGCACCACCTATCATACGAGGAGAACTGTTCACGACCTCGCTTTGGCACAAATAGTAACGTTGACTTCGTGAATCCGTTCGTCATGACATTTCCTGTTGGACCTGGATATAATAAGTAGAAACTTATTCTATTCAGTGTCCAGACTTGGGTTTCATGCCTAACTTGCTCTGGTTTTAAGAGTTGTTTTTTTGGTGGCACTTTGGGTTGGCAGATTGTGCTGGGTCTTTTTTCGCATCATGTCCTTGGAGGCAAGTTTGATGATCCGGATGTCACTTCTGGATTTGTTGCCGATCTGATCAGGTGCTTTAGGGTATGAAACTTTTTAATTCACATTCTCATTCGCTCTTGTTTTAAATGGCTTCAAACCAAAAGTGAGAACGTTAAAAGCTTGTGCCAATGCACTGGGTTTTGCTGTTGGAAATACCAGCAATCTCTAAAAGAGGTATAACTTTGACTCTAGGACTTTCAAAAGAGTTTTCGTGAAATCAAAGTAGGAGCATATCGGCAGTATTGGTGAGTGATTATACGGCCTTCCTTTGGGAGCACATATGTTCTGGTTATTCATCTCTACTTCCCCTACACCTGTTGGCATTTCTCAAATGTCCGCAATGTGCTTGTCATATAGACTCCATAGTTATTAGCGGTTCTAACGTGACTTTTCAGCGCTCCTAATAATCGGCCGTTGTTCTAAACATAAAGCAGCTTGGGTGTACCAGATCTCCATAAAGGTGGCCGATCAGATCTATCCCAATACCGCCCTATAAGCGTAACGTCTTTGTTCTCAGGTAATGAAACCTATTATAAACAACCATTATCGTCGCTCCGATCGTTTATCAGCACAATCGACCGATAGTATCTACGATTTTCGTCGCAATTGTTCAGCTGGTAATTTTCTAGTATATATACGTACATTAAATATCAGAGGGTGGTAAAGTCCAAATGTAAGGCATTGCCGGCCTGTCTGGTCATAGCGCATGATCGAGTATGGCATAAAGCGCTTTCTTCAAACTTTCTTTCATACGGGACATTTAGCGAGTGACTCCAGCGCGATTTTTTTCACCAAAAATAAGTTCAAGTACATATTTACATATTAAGTATAACGAGTATGATATATTGTGCTGTTTTTGGTTACATGAATTCGACAAATACGCATCCAGAGATAACTATTATGATTACCTGGAAACTGAAAGGTACCTATAGTTACATATACGGTACATATTGTGTGTCTTTTAAATGGACAAGTATTTCCTTTTATGCCCCGAAAAAAAATGTCTCAATTAATAAAAAAAAGTGATTGACACGAGTTAAATAGGTAGTTTAACTCGTGTCAATCGTACGTAGGTAAACAGGTAGTTTAACTCGTTTCGTATAAGCTATATATTAGAATGCGGATTTTTAATATTTTAAAATTTAATAATAAGGCATTTCGTACGTCTCTACAAATATTTTTCGATCCCAAGTTTTTAAGACCGATTTTTTATTGAAACATAAACATGGTTTTTTGATTAAATCTAACGAGTCAAAAAACAACACGCATTTTTTGTGAACACTTCCTGATCAATTCACAAAGTATTTTATTTGTTTCTATATAAAAAGTATATTTACAATCACAAAACTAAATGGAAACACAAAGTAGGCAAATGTAATTAAAATACTGGAGGCGGGCAGCCCTATCGCATGTTCACGTACAGCGCGGCTATAGGTAGTTATTTCAAGGACAGACCCGAGTTACAATACTGTATAGATAATATTACCGTGACCCTGGTTTGAACCTCACCGCTGTCTTGAGCTTCACCGCATGGTGGAAGGGCATTTTGCAAATGTTCGCCACCTACCAACCTTAAGTAGAAAATCTATCGCCAAACACTTAACGGAATATTCAGCCGCAGTCCTTGAGAGCCAGTAAAATTACAGGCACATGAGACTTAACAACTGTATGTCTCATGATTACGGCCATAGTGCAGTTTGTAGCTTGTGCAGAAAAACGCTAGATAGAAGATCATTCCACATTTTGCAAGTACCTATGCGATAAGAAGGAACGCCTAAATCAAGATGTGTGAGACTTCCAGGATGAACTTTAAAAAATGCTTAATTTGCGTCACAATCCAAAAAAAAAATTTGAAAATCTTTTAATGATTTAATGCAATCTAGGTTTATTCTGTTAAACTCTCTGACCACGCCATAACTTACAAAAAAGAGGTAAAACTAGTTCAAAACTTCTAGATCAATATCAATGTACTTGAAAGGACGCCCGTTGCATTGAACGGCGTCTACAAACGCAGCCAATTGCGCCTGATTACATAGAATAACTGATAAGATTTTCTGACGATAAACCTGAAAAATCATGAATAATTACACCATTTATGCATAAGTAGGTAACTACTCGATTTGGAATCAGCAGCACCACATTTTTTCCGTTTTTACTTTACAGCCACTTAATGGTTTATGCACTAATTGAATTTGCTTTGAAATAAATGTCGTAACACATAGGATATTGAATAAGTTACATAGGATGTGGAACTGAAACGAGCCCTCTAACTGTGGGCCTTTTAAGTTAGCTCAATCGCACAGTGATTCTACGATCTCGTAAAGAAACATCGAGCATAGCCCTCGGGCCACGCCGACGGATTAGTGAGGTAATATGGCAGTGGGCAGGCCACATAGTACGTAGAACTGCTGGTCGATGGGGCTGAAAGCCTCTCGAATGGAATCCACAAACCAGCAAACGCAGCGTCGAAAGACTACCCTCAAGGTGGATGAACGACATTATTAAGGTCGCAGGAAGACGCTGGATGCATGCCGCTTCCGCTTACGTTTTATTTGGAAATCTATGGGGCAGTATTAGACTTTTTGCGGCTTAGATGATGATAATGATGAAGTCATCAAAATGTTTATCATCTTCCTTCCACACTCACTTTATTCCACAGAATTAGGGTCGGGACAGTATGTTTTCTATTACTATATATAATACGCTAGGAAAAAAATGTTTTGGTTTCATAACTAGAGCGGCTTTGCTCGCTACCTTTTAATTCATGGCGGCTTTAAAATCGTCGAACCCTATAGTGCGCACAAAGTGCAGCAACTCTACTCATGTAGCTAGTACAAACGCATAATACTACTATTACTTAAGCTGTATCTAAAGTGTTCTACACAACCTAATAATATAGAAATGTTTGATCGCTTGCATGTAGATACCTAGACGATAAACAAAAAATTAAATAGTCAAGAGTCATTTGTTCGTACACGTCAAAAATGTTATAAAAATGTAAGTATATTTGTACAGATAATTATTATATATCAGAATAATTAAAAACGTTAATAGTACACAAAAAATATTGATAAAGATTTTTATTATAGGACTAAATAAACAAAGACACATGTTTAATTAAACAAAGATACATATTAACATTCGGCTCTTTTATTTATGCTAACAAATTCGTCGTAGCCATAAAACATTTGTACGATAAGCCAGCATTTTAATATAGGTTTAAAAGTGTTAAAGCTTTTTGCCTCTATCTTGCTTTTTTGGCAACCTGTTAATAACGGTCGGGCCCATGACATGCGCCAACTTCCCAGATTAGGTTAGCGTTCGGGATACTGATGTGAATTTTCCCCTAATTCGAGTACAGTACGAATGTGTGTATCCAAATATCGTTTAATTACTACGGTTCACTCTGACGTATGCCGCTACCTGGAAAATAATAATGGAAGGTACCGTGAGGATTAGTAGGGTGTGCCGCCAATATTTTTTTTAAAACTTATAAGTTTACCCATAAGACGCCTTAAAATTACAAGCTCAGTGACAAAATATACATTTTCGAGAGGAAAAAAAAAGGTCATGTGCGCGATTCGAACCCGCGTCCATCCACCCCTTTAGCCGGGGTATGTTCTGACCGACTGAGCTAACATAACTCTAATTTTTACTAGGTATCGTTCTTTAACCATCGCATGACCATACATATGCCTTAATCAGTACTAATATTATAAATGCGGAAGTAACTCTGTCTGTCTGTTACGCTTTCACGCCAAAACTATTGGACCGATTTGAATGAAATTTGGTATGGAAATAGTTTGAAACCCGGGAAAAAACTTAGGATAGTTTTTATCCAACTGCGCAAAAAGAGGTTAATGTTTTTGCTTGATAACCGACATACACGCGGGCGGACCCGCGTCCGAAAAGCTAGTTGAATATATATTATGATTTTGAATTGTTATAAATATACATTATTACATACATATGACTATACACAGGGAAGTACTGGACGTGAGGATTGACATGCTGCTCATAGCATATTATTATTTATAAAACATTCAACAAGAGGATTATGTTATAACCCAGTATATTATAGAAACGAATCGAAACGAAATTGCCGCCGCTGAACCTCTCACTCGGACACAATAGACTGCAATAGTAGTATCTAGGTATATTTATTAAACTTGGTTATAAACCAGGGTAGTTAGTGCAGTTAGAGCGCTTTCGATACAAAATGAATACCAAGTGATAACATTGTTTCAAATCGTAATATCTATGCTGCTGGTTTGTCAGCTTTATCATTTATTTCACTCCTAATTTAAGTCTGAATATGAGATGTAGGTAGAATATTTTTGAAATAAGACGGGCAAACCGGAAGCGTATTAGGCTCAAGTATGCGCATGCAGAATTTCTCCTAGTTTAAACTCTTGGTGTTCAAATATGGGAAAACTACCTATGTATGGAAGTTTGTATTTCGAGCAGTGATAGCTCAGTGGCATTGGCTATAGACTGCCGCGCAGCAGGTCCATGGTTCGAATCCCACCGCGGGCTTGAGCTGCACCGCATAGCGGAAGGGCATTTTGCGAATGCCCCCTGGCTAGCGACCAGAATCAATGAGAAAATCTGTCGACAAGCTCCTAACGGTGTGTTCCGGCAGCAGTCCTTGAGAGCCAGTGAAATTACAGGCACATGAGACTTAACAACTACGTCTCAAGGTTACGGACGCAGTGCAATTCCTGACTTGTGACGAAATGCATCTGTTATAGGCTGAAATCGCTTCGAAGACATTCCTTATAGTCTTAGCCGGGAACTGAACGCTATATCCTTATTGTCTAACTCATAGAGATATAAAATACTATTTTTTAACATTCTCTTTTCTGTGGTCTAACTCTTTAGGCACTGAAGTATTAATCTGTCCTTAACGAACATGAATCTGTCGATGTAAAATATTGTAATCGACCTTTGTACTTCTGCCTAAAAATACCTATATGATTTAGACTTGCTATAAACATACATAATTAATTACATATGTTTAAGGTATGTCCAATTTTCAACATCTTGATATTAGTACTATCTTTCTTGTTATATTATTTTGATTGATATTTCCTATTTTTATTACATATATTATTTGCAGTATAATTTTATTATCTAGAAGCCTCTGTGTCAAACAATTTAATCACTTCCAAGAAAACTGTCGGCATTTTATTATAGAGTAGGTGATTAGGATTACAACAGATAACAGGATTTTTTGAGCAGAAAATAGTCTGTCCACTTCCTTGCCTGTTGAGATTAAGAGGAGAAAAATATTGACTTGCGCACAAGAACTGGATATGGGATTTCATCTGAAGAAGGAGTACCCCAAGGTTACCTGCTAAATAGATCTACCACATAGTAAACATTACGTAATTAAGTTACACTTGTAAATATATTACCCATGTATGATCATAAGGGAGCGAGTCTATTGCCATCTATGAACATATAAAAAAACAAAATTGATAAAACCGATAAATGTTTTCTTTGTCAGCTGATTTTATCAAAAAGTAATCGATTTCCTAGTAATAATAAATCAGTGTGAATACATAATCAACAAGATAATCAACAATTATATATAAGAAATCGGCACTGAAAGTATATATATTATTGTGCAATCAACAGTCCCCTTATCAGTATAGTGCAATTTTTAAACAACTTATACAAAAAGTGCCAATTAAATGAAAGGTAAGTTTTGATTAAAGAAAGGTGTTTTTGACGTGCCAATCCATTATAAAGTGCAACAGTGGTCAGTGAATCAATCTAGTTTTTTTTTATGTGATAAAATTGAAAGTAAAAAATTACCTTTTTTATTCCTAATAAGCTAGCGTATGACCACTATCTCACCAGTTGGGAAGTGATGATGCGGTCAAAAATGTTGTTCAGGGTTACCTAGAATTACTGGATCTCAAGAACAGCTGCCGACATACAGAATTAGGTGGTTGGTGACATATATTCTACTTGAGGGTGGTCAGGTCTAAGCGGGCATGCAAAAATAGTCCTATCACCGTGATATAACGAATAAGACATCTATAGTTAGGTAGTTGCTTGCCAAAATTTCAAGTTCATGTGGCAGACATTATTATGCAGCACCTGCCTGCAGCCGTAGGGAAAGTTCGCGTAATGAGATTTTTTCTGGAACATTTTGTACGTGTAAAGGTAACTCAGACTTGGGTGGATATCCGCCGACTGGTGCCTTTTCCAGTTATGACGTCATGATTTATTTTGTAAGATTTTTTTTATTCAGAATCCTAACGTGTGTGATATCCAATGAAAGGCCTTTGAGCATAATCAAAAAATATTAAGAATTAATATTTCTGGATTTTTTTTCATTGATATATGAAGATATAGAGTCATTCGGCGTATATTTTAGGAAAAAACATTTAGCGGTTTTGCCAGAAAAGCCCAAAAAGTGGCTTGTTTTGATTTTTTAACCAAAAAACTGGTGGAAATATAATGTTGTTGTATATTATTGGAAACAACTCATACAGTCCTTTTTTTAAAGGCTAGAGTCCACACGTGGCACTTTCCGTACAAAAGTAGTTTTGTCATGTTTTAAATAACAAGTATTTAAACTCAGTGAAATTTAGCATGTATAAACCTGAGCCTAATGTCTATCTATGTACATTTATCTATCTATGTACATTATGTACATTCTAGTTTGCCAGTTTTTCGATTTATCATTTATTTTATTCCTATATGCGACAATAAAATTGCCATAAAAAACAACTTGACCGAATAATTGTGAAAATACTTAAAATTACAACAAGCTGAAGCGCTCGTAGCGAAGTTTGCTTAGCTGTTCTTAACCGATCAGCAAAGTTAAGGGCAAGACCGTAGTCAAAATAATTTCTAATTCGGGCGGAGCTAATAGAAATAGGCGTTAACTTTTAACTCATAAAAATATTCAGTCGCACGGCGGCACTAGTCACCGTACCACGGATAGCGTCGCTAAAATTGTAGAGTTTCGTGCGCTATTAGAAGCGGCAGAACAGAAGTGTAGATAACATTTTTATCTGCAGTTACTGCAAACCTCTAAGGTAAAAAAATATTATCACTTGTAGGTAATGATATTTTTTTAATAGACTAAGCGCAGCAAGGTCTCGGTGGAGGTCTGAGCAGTGTATATTTCCCCGTCAATGAAACTCGATTGCCTTAGTCGATCTTCTTGAAATTTGGTAGAAAGGTGCATATTATGCATATCAACAGAATTTGCAAGTAAAAACCTGTAGGAGCTTAATTGGTTTGTGGTTTGCTGAGATTATAGGGTCCATAAAACGAGGTTATAATTTAAAATTCAAAAGTATTATCTCAATATTGTGCTCAAAAAAGTACTTTGACTTCATGAAGCGGTACGAAACACGGTAATATTATCTTTACAGTATTTTAACTCGGCCCTGTCCTCGGAATAACTACCTACAGCCGCGCGGTACGTAAACATGCGATAGGGCTGCTCGCCTCCAGCATTTTAATTACATTTGCCTACTTTGTGTTTCCATTTTGTTTTGTGATTGTAAATAAACTTTATTTATATAAGCAAACTAGTGATTCGCCCCGGCTTCAACATATAAAAAACCAGTTATTGTGACATAACTGTAATAGTTAGACTTATAGTACTGCGGACTTTTTTATAGATGTCTTCTATAAAATTGTAGAATATCACTTGGCTCTATTTTCAATGATTTCCGTAGCGTATGCGGTATATCGCATACGCTACGATACTTTTACTACTGACTAACGATTTTTTTTGGTATTTGTTTCGCACTTTATGTTACGATATCGAAGTTTACATACGACCTAACTTTTTGGAAATCTTCTATAGCCCATGTTCATCAGGGATAATGTTAGATTCTCATCGTGAAAGAATTTTTCAAATCGGTCCATTATATATAGTTTCAGAGCCTATTCAATGCAAACAAACAAATGCACAATCAAATTTTTCCTCTATTAGTTTAGATAAAATACTTTGTAAATTGAATAGGAAGTGTGTAAAAATGCGTGTTGTTTTTCATTGGTAGTAAAAAATATTTGCACATCGACTGAACGTATGAAATGCTTTATTATTGAATTTTAAAGTATAAAGCTTAATCAAAAATTGTTTTGGCAAACATGGACAAGGTGGAGAACAGGGAATATCTTTTACTTGGTTATATATACCTGCAGCTATTTTACAATTAATATGTTTAGTTTGGACGAATTCATGCAACCAAAAACAGCACAACATATCCTACTCGTCATATTAAATATGTACTTGAACTTATAGGACGTTATCCGCACCAACCACTGGGTTACTGCCATATACTTACCAACTCTAAAACAGAAACTTGCAATTTTACTCTTGATCATATTTCTATATATCTATAGATAAATAAATATTATGCATAGGTATAATTTCAGTTATAGAAAGTCACTTTGCAATTTTAGAGTTTATTTATGAGATAACATAATAAATACAAATAATAATAAAATAAAAGTTCAAAATTTTAATAGAAGTATAATCCCAATGCAATGCTCAATAATAAAATAAAAGATAATAAAAATAATAAAAGATAACTGTAATGAAACCGCCATATAAGATTCACCCTACCGCTACTAAAAGTGGTACAGGCAGAATCGTACCAAGTTTCTGAGTCACATTGGTTAAATAACCCCACTCGTAGGTGCTTCAGTTATCGCGGCCATTCATCATGGAGACCAGTTGAAGATATGGAAAATACTCCCAAGTCAGACCTCAGCCTTCGGCCTCGCAAGTCACTCACACGAATCGGACTGCAGTCTCGCCTTGCACTCGCCCTTTGAACTCACGCACTATAAGTGCTTTAAATGTAGTATGATGAAGAAGAAGAGCTCGTACGGCAAATCCAGAATGATGGAATTCAAGATAGCCACCATACAAAGTACTCAGATCACACTGAAGCTCAGCTTTACTTCAGGAGGATCGCACTTCAGCATTTTTTATGGCAGCCATCTTGAATTCTGCTATTTTGGATTTTTTTGCATGTCATTTGACTGCTCTCTCGATTCCCTATGTCATTTGTTTAAAACTCCTTTACTTATCTGTAACCGTATACCAGATACGTCATATATCTTCACTTGGCAGGCGTCATTTTTATGATTTCCCATTATTATCATAATATCACGAAAACCACTTTGTTATTTTCAGTTTAGAATACATTCTTTCCCCATGACTCCTTCCCATAGAACAATTTAAGTCAATGGTTTCAAAACATCTATGTATGGCGGCCATCTTGAAAAATGATGTCATCGAAAAATAATTTCTAAATTCGGAATAACGTCGCTTAAAACCACCCAGATATTGATTTTCAGACGGATCGGAGCAACTTGAATTTTATCTGCCATCTTGAATATGTCATTTTGGTTTTTGTCAAGTCTCATTCGACTGCTGCCATTAAAAGTTGTACGAGAAGAATTGTACTGGGTCACTTTTCCTAAGGAACCCCACTAATTAAAATATATAAAATAAAATTATAATAATAGTACACATTATCACTTTTGCTATGAAAATTTAATCTATCTGCAGAAGTAACGGTTCAAAAGTTACGGGTACATGCTTTTAGAGATAGTACGAAAGAACAGCGGAGTCATACAGATGTAACACACATTTCAATCCGACTAACTACATACTAAGTATTTAACTTTTAAAGTCAAAGAGATAAAAAAGATATAGGTAAGTTCCCTTTATTTGAATGATTGGATATATAAATACCTAAAAGTAGTTGGTCGTGTCGGAAAGTGTGTTAAGGGTATTGGGAATAGGTTCTCATTTAATTGTACAGTAACCTAATAATAACAAAATGAAATATTTTACCAAGGGTTAAAAGTCTAGATACCTACTAAAATAGGAATTAACAATGCCGTGTCTGAACTTTAATCAACTCGCTCAAAAAGTTATTATAAAGATTTTATAAATCAATATAAACAAAAGTACTTCCCCAATAAATGTTTTACTTGAGTTTCAATAATTTATGACTTCCAAATTAACGTATGGTAAAAAAATATTGTAATATTTCGTAAAATAAATGCACAATAATGATGGCGTAACGAACGGCACAGATCCGACGTCCAAACGGCCCGAGCGCTGCGGGCAGACTGATTTTCGTTGCGATTTCTTCTCGCGATCAGAGAATTTTGTGGCAAAAATTCATAAAAATGTTTTCAACACAAGTTAGTAAGTAGTTCATTAGAGTATAGTATTAGCTATTTTTTAAAAAAAGAATCATTGCATTTAATTCAACTATGCCTCTTAAATTAATAAAAAACAATCTAAAAAGGGTCGCCGATTACAATTTATTACAGAAGAACTAATAAGTTTTAATAAAAACTAATCAACTAATTCACTTAAAAAAGAATTAAAGAATATGATATATTTTTTTCGCACATTTTGAACTCATAGTTTCAATACAAGAAGATTTCAAAAGTGCGCGTTTCACTACGGTGATCGCCTTAAGCAACGTCCGTCGCGGTCATGAGTTGGATGGGTGACATTACCACTGAGCGCTTCCGTGTTTCGGAGGGCACGACAAGCCGTCGGTCCCGGTTGTTGTCTTAGGATGGCAGTCGTTATAGCATGGTGGTAGGGCATTTTGCGAATGCCCGCCTGGCTAGTTACCACCCTCAAGTTAAAAATCTGTCGCCAAGCACTTAACGGTGTTTTCCGGCAGCTGTCCTTTAAAGCCAGTAATTCTAGGTTAGCCTGAACAACATCTTCGACCACATCATCACTTACCATCAGGTGAGATAGTGGTCAAAGGCTAACTTATCAGCAGTAATAAAATTCATAAAATTCAAAAAATTAAAATTTAAAAAATTCATTAAAACACAGGACAGCAGTTCTTAACATTTCTTATGGTACATTCACCATTGATGACTGTACCATAAGGAATATTAAAGGCCTGCGTCTGTCACCATGACAGAACATTATAACTATTAAGGAACAGCCCGCTTCTATATAAAATAAACATTAAACAATAAAATAATACTTTCTCTATAAATAATAACAATACCAAACCCTACTTTCACTTGATTTTGCGTGATTTAAAAAAATGAACATTTTTAATTCAACTAGAATCATGAACAATTTAGTTTGTAGCGCTATTTTTTATATATAGGTACTACTACTTCCCGTGATAACGCAGCGACATACGGTGTTAATTGACTAGAACAAATCGATTCGTATTGTTCTGAACTATCTATCTAGCAGTTGAAGCACTGGTAGTCCAGGTGAATTAGTACCATTTGGGTATAGCTGGTTCAAAGTGGTATTAGTTCTAGACTGCTGTGCACGAAGTCCATGCATCGAATCCCGCCGCGGGTTAATCTTCACCGCATGGTGGAAGGACATTTTGTGAATACCCGCCAGGCCAGCTACCACCCTCAAGTAGGCAATCTTTCACCAAGCACCTAACGGTGTATTCCGACAGCTGTCCTTGAGAGCTAGTTCCCTTCTACGAAAACCTGTTTACTATCTTCAATAACATTGGCACTTAATATCAGGTAAGAATGTGCACAAAGACAAGTCATTAAAAAATATACATGATTGTCAAAGTACTCGTATCACTGAAGGAAATGATAACAAAGGTATCAGAGTGCAGTGGCGAACAGATAAATGCGCAGTATTGATCCATTTTCGGTTGAAAAAATTATATTGATCTTATCATTATTTTTATCGTTTTATGGGTAACGGCCGCAGCTTAACGTTCAATGAATAAGAATATAGCCTATCATAGTTGTATAATTACTTATTCTATGGAGATACTTCATAACTTAATGTTATGCGACAAAACTAGTTCGGTTTATTTAGGGTTCCGTACTAGAATATGGGTCCCTATTACCAGGTCTGGCTCACTCCACACTTTAGGTACAAAACTAGAGATACATCGGCGTCTCCGTCCGGATGGAATGTTTTAAGGGTGGTTGCCGCGTCCGAAGAGATCAGGGCTATGCGTGGCTATGCAATAGAAATAGAGACGCCTTGTAGGTGAATAACTATTTGGTACTCCGTGCTTTGCGAGCTGAAGTGCACTTTATTGCTTCGTAGCTAGAGTCGCTTATTTATCGGAATCGCATGTTTATTGACCAGTTTTTTCGAGTTAACATACGTTTTGGATAGTTTGTAGTTATATGTGCAGAAAACTAGTATATATGTAAAAACTATCTAATGCGATCGTTGATGCCTGTTGTAGTTATAAACTGTGTTATTACAGTCATATAACATTACATTATATCCCATGAAATCGCACTAACAGTTCTAAAAACCACCATTGAACAAATGCCTCCACTAAAATCACCTATCCCAGTTCCCCAGATGACTAGACTGCACTTACTATTTCACTAGGATTCCCCTTTTAAGGGAACTTAACTAAGTAGTAGGTACCAACAAATACATTTCCTTTTCTATCCCCTATACCCAGGGGTCAACCATTGCTTCAGTAGCATTTGCTTCTTGACTTAGAAGATCAAATCAGGAACAACTGCTGGAAAAGAAGTTTAGTGAAAAAGGAACCGCTGTAACGTTACGAATGCGTACGAGTATAACTTCGTAATTGCCACTGCGCCATGACTGCTTCAGAATAATTTATAACAGATTTTTTCTGGGTTTTCCTATAATTAATTTTTCTGTTTCCCGTGGGGGTCGCAAGAGGCAAAGAATTGTAAAATACCAGCGGGTGGCAACAGCACCTAAGACCTCCCCCCTCCCTCTGTCTAAAGGTCCTGACAGACCTTTTTTCAACGGTGGACATTAATAGCTGTCGATAATTATTAACACAAAAATAATATATATATTCTATTTATAATGTTGCACTTCTGTATAGAACAGATACGCAAAGAATATATAAATAAATATATGAGTACCTAGTCATTGCAGTCATTAGTGGAAAAATTTACATTTATCAGAATTATTTTCCTTTTCGGTAGGATAAGAAGTACGTATCTTGAAATGATTGATTAAATGTATATCTTTTTTTTCATCGAATCACAACTTAATGATAATATTATTATGTATTGTTATCAAGCAAAGCTATCAAGAACAAGTTCGAAAAATATTTTGATAAATATTCTAAACACACAATATTTTTTTTTTGTATTTATTTATTTAAATGGTAGGTTTGTTGTTTTTGTTCAACACTTATCTATCTATACAGGAAATAATTTATAGGATAGCTTTACATAGGTAATGCATTCTTGAAAAAAGTTTAAGTTGTACGATTAGATCTTAGGATTATATATAGTTTAATGCTTGCTCATAAAATATTTCTTTTTTACTTTCAGGCACAGCGCTATTACTGCTCTGTGCGGTCACATTAGCTCTGGCTGACCAGCCTCAGCTCACCTTGAGTGGTAAGGTGTGCAATTGCAACCCCGGAGAAGCAAACACAGTGTGCTCACAAAATGGATCTGATGGCCAGCTAATAGTGCATGAAAACTGCAATCAGTTTTACAAATGCTTTGATGGTTCAGCGATCCCGTATTTCTGCCCTTCTAACCTCTTATACAATCCATTAGCTGAAATTTGTGATTGGCCAGTAAACGTCGCTTGCGGGGATAGACCTGTAGTAGAGCCCGGCACGGAAACCGAAGACTGCAGCCAAGAAAATAACAATGATGGTAATGAAGAACAAGATAATGAAGGTGGTGGTGGCACGGACGACAATAACAATGTAGGCACGTGCAATTGCAAACCTGAAGAAGCTCCTGCCCTCTGCGCAGCTGAAGATTCCAGTGGAGTCCTAGTTGCACACCAAAACTGTAACCAATTCTACAAATGTGATCACGGCGTACCTGTTGTCCAGAACTGCCCATCTGGACTTTTGTACAACCCTTACATTGAACAGTGTGATTGGTCACACAAAGTAGAATGCGGTGATAGACCAATAGTAGATATTGAAGGTGGTAATAACAACGAAGGTGACGAAGACTGTGATGAGAGTGGAAATGGTGAAAGCGGAAGCGGTGACGGAAGTGGAGGAAGTGATGGTGACAATGGAAATGGAGGTGCTTGCAACTGTAATCCAGGAGAAGCGCCTGGTATTTGTGCTGCTGATGGTTCTGACGGTGTACTTGTCGCTCACCAAAATTGTAATCAATTTTACAAATGCTCTCATGGTTTCCCAGTGGCTCTTTTCTGCCCAGATGGCTTGCTTTTCAACCCGAAAATAAAACGCTGTGATTGGCCTGCATTAGTTGAATGTGGAGACAGGCCCATTGTAGAAGGAGGAGGCAATGGTGACAATGGCAATGGTGACAGTGGAAACGGTGATAATGGTAATGGTGACAATGGCAGCGGTGACAATGGCAATGGTGACAATGGAGATGGAGACAATGGTGGTACCTGCAACTGCAACCCCGGTGATGCCCCAGCAATTTGCGGTGCTGATGGTTCTGAAGGAGTCCTTGTAGCCCATGAAAACTGCAATCAATTTTACAAGTGCTCTCACGGTTTGCCAGTGGCTCTATTCTGCCCAGAAGATCTGCTGTACAACCCATACATCGAACGATGTGATTGGCCTGCATTAGTTGAATGCGGAGACCGGCCCATTGTAGAAGGAGGAGGCAATGGTGACAATGGCGATGGAGGCAATGACAATTGTGATAATGGCAATGGTGACAATGATAACGGTGACAATGACAATGGTGACAATGGAGATGGAGACAATGGTGGTACCTGCAACTGCAACCCCGGTGAAGCCCCAGCAATTTGCGGTGCTGATGGGTCTGAAGGAGTCCTTGTAGCCCATGAAAACTGTAACCAATTTTACAAGTGCTCTCACGGTTTGCCAGTGGCTCTATTCTGCCCAGAAGGTCTGTTGTACAACCCATACATGGAACGTTGTGATTGGCCTGCATTAGTTGAATGCGGAGACCGGCCCATTGTCGAAGGAGGAGGCAATGGCGATAATGGCAATGGTGACAATGATAACGGTGACAATGGCAATGGTGACAATGGAGATGGAGACAATGGTGGTACCTGCAACTGCAACCCCGGTGAAGCCCCAGCAATTTGCGGTGCTGATGGGTCTGAAGGAGTCCTTGTAGCCCATGAAAACTGCAATCAATTTTACAAGTGCTCTCACGGTTTGCCAGTGGCTCTATTCTGCCCAGAAGGTCTGTTGTACAACCCATACATGGAACGTTGTGATTGGCCTGCATTAGTTGAATGCGGAGACCGGCCCATTGTAGAAGGAGGAGGCAATGGTGACAATGGCGATGGAGGCAATGACAATTGTGATAATGGCAATGGTGACAATGATAACGGTGACAATGGCAATGGTGACAATGGAGATGGAGACAATGGTGGTACCTGCAACTGCAACCCCGGTGAAGCCCCAGCAATTTGCGGTGCTGATGGGTCTGAAGGAGTTCTTGTAGCCCATGAAAACTGCAACCAATTTTACAAGTGCTCTCACGGTTTGCCAGTGGCTATGTTCTGCCCAGATGGTCTATTTTACAACCCATACATTGAACGCTGTGATTGGCCTGCATTAGTTGAATGTGGAGACAGACCCATTGTAGAAGGAGGAGGCAATGGTGACAATGGCGATGGTGGCAATGACAATGGGGACAATGGAGATGGAGGCAATGGCGATGGTGACAATGGCGATGGAGATAATGGTGGTACCTGTAACTGCAACCCTGGTGAAGCCCCAGCAATTTGCGGTGCTGATGGGTCTGAAGGAGTCCTTGTGGCCCATGAAAACTGCAACCAATTTTATAAGTGTTCTCACGGTTTGCCAGTGGCTCTATTCTGCCCAGAAGGTCTGCTTTACAACCCATACACTGAACGTTGTGATTGGCCTGCGTTAGTTGAATGTGGAGACAGACCCATTGTAGAAGGTGGAGGCAATGGTGGCAATGGCGATGAAGACAATGACAATGGGGACAATGGCAATGGGGACAATGGCGATGGAGATAATGGTGGTACCTGCAACTGCAACCCTGGTGAAGCCCCAGCAATTTGCGGTGCTGATGGGTCTGAAGGAGTCCTTGTAGCCCATGAAAACTGCAACCAATTTTACAAGTGCTCTCAAGGTTTGCCAGTGGCTATGTTCTGCCCAGATGGTCTATTTTACAACCCATACATTGAACGCTGTGATTGGCCTGCATTAGTTGAATGTGGAGACAGACCCATTGTAGAAGGAGGAGGCAATGGTGACAATGGCGATGGTGGCAATGACAATGGGGACAATGGAGATGGAGGCAATGGCGATGGAGACAATGAAAATGGTGACAATGGCGATGGAGATAATGGTGGTACCTGTAACTGCAACCCTGGTGAAGCCCCAGCAATTTGCGGTGCTGATGGGTCTGAAGGAGTCCTTGTGGCCCATGAAAACTGCAACCAATTTTACAAGTGCTCTCAAGGTTTGCCAGTGGCTATGTTCTGCCCACATGGTCTGCTTTACAACCCACACAATGAACGCTGTGATTGGCCTGCATTAGTTGAATGCGGGGATAGACCTATTGTAGAAGGAGGAGGCAATGGTGATAATGGCGGTGGTGACAATGGAGGTGGAGAGAGTGGTGAAAATGGAAACAACAACACTGATAATTGTGATCCTAGCCAAGCTCCTACTATTTGCGCCGCATCAGGGTCAGATGGTGTACTTGTAGCTCATGAAAACTGCAATCAGTTCTACAAGTGTTCCGAAGGCCTGCCAGTGGCCCTTTATTGTCCAGCCAATTTGTTATATAACTCTGTTCTCCAAGTGTGTGACTGGCCCCAAAACGTTGAGTGTGGTGACAGAGTTATTCCAGACCCAGAAGAAGATAACAATGGTAGTGAAGGTGATAATGAGGGGGATAACAATGGTGGTGAAGACAATGGAGGTAACAACAATGGAGATACCTGTGATCCTAGCCAAGCGCCTACAATATGTGCTGCTTCAGGCTCTGATGGTGTGCTAGTAGCCCACGAAAACTGCAATCAGTTCTACAAGTGTTCCGAAGGCCTGCCAGTGGCCCTTTATTGTCCAGCCAATTTGTTATATAACTCTGTTCTCCAGGTGTGTGACTGGCCCCAAAACGTTGAGTGTGGTGACAGAGTTATTCCAGACCCAGAAGAAGATAACAATGGTAGTGAAGGCGATAATGAGGGGGATAACAATGGCGGTGAAGACAATGGAGGTAACAACAATGGAGATACCTGTGATCCTAGCCAAGCGCCTACAATATGTGCTGCTTCAGGCTCTGATGGTGTGCTAGTAGCCCACGAAAACTGCAATCAGTTCTACAAGTGTTCTGAAGGCCTGCCAGTGGCCCTTTATTGTCCAGCCAATTTGTTATATAACTCTGTTCTCCAGGTGTGTGACTGGCCCCAAAACGTTGAGTGTGGTGACAGAGTTATTCCAGACCCAGAAGAAGATAACAATGGTAGTGAAGGCGATAATGAGGGGGATAACAATGGTGGTGAAGACAATGGAGGTAACAACAATGGAGATACCTGTGATCCTAGCCAAGCGCCTACAATATGTGCTGCTTCAGGCTCTGATGGTGTGCTAGTAGCCCACGAAAACTGCAATCAGTTCTACAAGTGTTCCGAAGGCCTGCCAGTGGCCCTTTATTGTCCAGCCAATTTGTTATATAACTCTGTTCTCCAGGTGTGTGACTGGCCCCAAAACGTTGAGTGTGGTGACAGAGTTATTCCAGACCCAGAAGAAGATAACAATGGTAGTGATGGAGATAATGAAGGGGATAACAATGGTGGTGAAGACAATGAAGGTAACAACAATGGAGACACCTGTGATCCTAGCCAAGCCCCTACAATATGTGCTGCTTCTGGCTCTGATGGTGTGCTAGTAGCCCACGAAAACTGCAATCAGTTCTACAAGTGTTCCGAAGGCCTGCCAGTGGCACTTTATTGTCCAGCCAATTTGTTATATAACTCTGTTCTCCAGGTGTGTGACTGGCCCGAAAACGTTGAGTGTGGTGACAGAATCATCCCCAACCCAGAAGAAGAGGACGACAACAATGGTGGTGATGAAGAAAACGAAGGTGATGACAACAATGGAAGCGGTGGAGGACATGGTGATCCAAGCGAAGCTCCTGCCATCTGCGCCAACTCTGGTTCTGAAGGGGTGTTAGTTGCCCATGAAAACTGTGACCAATTCTACGTTTGCTCTGGTCAAAAGCCAGTAGCCCTGAACTGTCCGAATAACCTTCTGTACAATCCAGCCACTGAACAGTGTGACTGGCCCAGTAACGTCGACTGTGGTGACAGGATTGTCCCCACACCTGAAAGCACACCAGAAGGCCCCTGCGCCTGCAATTCTAGAGAAGCGCCTTCCATTTGTTCTAGAGCTGGTTCGAACGGAAAGCTGATAGCCCACGAAAACTGCAGTCAGTACTACTTATGCTTTGAAGGTAAACCAGTTGAACGCAGTTGTCCACAGAACCTGTTCTACGACCCGCATACTGAGCAGTGCCTCTGGCCAGCATCCGTTAGCTGTGATGGAAGAACAGTCACTGGCTATGTTTCCTTAAACAAGCACTTACAAGCAAGGCGACAATTTTTCTAGTTACTGACTAATTTACATACAGTAAATTTCAACCTCGTTTACCAAAAAAAGTGACTGAGTAATGTATAAATTCTTATGTTATCTGATAATTAGGAGCCTTACTTATAGTGCTAATATTTACAAAATTTAATTTATTATTGTATTTATCGAATTATATCACGACTATACCGCGTCTATAACAGTAATTAAAAATAGGAATATAATCTATAAAAGTATAATAAATAATCTATAAAATAATTTTATGATGTTTTTTTTTTTTTCTATTCCTTAGACCTCATTTTTATGGATAGTTCCTGGCTTAGTAATAAAAAGACTGTTTCATAACCTCCGCTAAGTAGTCGTAAAAGGCGACTAAGGGATGAAAGCCAACACTCGCATCCATGCAAGATGATGCAAATTAGGTTGAGAACCAGGCTTTTTATATAAATTCCCAATACATAATATATATATCTAACACCCTAAGAACCCGTTTTTTTATGTTGTTTTGACGGAGCTAGCTCGAGGCCCACCTGATGTTAAGCGGACTAACCTCTGCCTATAACAGATGCATTTCGTCACAAGTCACGAATTGCACTGCGTCCCTCACCTTGAGACATAGTATTTAAGTCTCATGTAATTGCTAGCGGAAAACGTACCAAAGAAAGCATCTCAATAAGGAGGGTTGAGGACAGAAAAGCGGCGCGGCGTGGCTTAAACCAAGTTTATTTTACTGCTATTATCTATGTCCCCGTTTTGCACTCAGTGTTTTTAAAGAATACATATCATATAGGTGCCGTAACTGATTTATAGCGCTCGGCAAAAGTGATGGGGTTGTGTACATTTGGGCACATATACTAACACTATAAGGTTTTGTTACTGTCATCTGTGGAGTAGGTAAATGTTTTAAATTGTAATTAAAAAAAAGTACTTTTTGTGTTATTTTACTGTTGTTATACTGTTATTTTTTAACAACTTCTAATTTGATTTACGGGTTGTCGTATTCTTGTTCAGCAAACGACTAGCAGTCTCTCGAAACAGTTGTATTCTGGTCTCTCGGTATTGTGGCAAGTCGAAGAGAGTCAAGGCCTCACTAAACAATATCTGAGGCTCTAAATAAATTGTGGAGGTCAATCTTTATATTATATATACGCACATGTACGTATAATTTTCCCGGAGTCGTTTCAATCCCCATTTACTAACTGATAAGAGTTCACTGTCATACCTGCACCTGGTCACTTTCTGTCATAGGTCTCTGGAACCGTGACCACTCCAGTTCGTTTCTCCTAGGTAAACCAGCTAGAAATATGGTGCAGATTGGCTGACGTAACTACCGAGGTCTTTTAAAGGAGCTGCTTCCTTGGCTGAAAAGGCTTACACTATTACAATTGTTATACCAAAATGAATTTAAATATGAGCTATTGTAAAAAATATACTATTTGTTAATGTTAGCAATATTGGTGGTTGCAATTTTAGAACGCAACTTTGTTCAATATTCCTAAAAGGAACCTTTATTTCACTACCCTCTACACAACACATCCATCATATTTCCTTGGCTAACTTGGGTGTTGACTAAATTGCCTGTTGACGTACTCTGGCGCGCGTAATTACGAGTCGAGCTCCGTATAACTCATCGTTAAAATATCGTAAAACCCGACAATCCAACAATCAGCCGCGATCCTCGCGCACATTAATCAAGCGAATCATCAACTACATAAAATAATTCTCGTGGAGAAGGAAGAAAGAACGTGTGCAGACGCGTCGCATCACATCCAGCACGCGGGGCGAATTTCGAACCAGGTAGCCTTACCATCATTATATTTTTCCCAACCAAACATATATATAATCAAGAATACTTATATAAATTCTACAAAATAACTGAAAGTCTGAAGGACAAATATATTCCTACTTCATCTCATTAGCTAAAATATTCATGTTTGTTGATAACATTGGTCTTTGACTGGAAAGTAACGCTCCTTAGAAAGCTCGTTCACTAAATATGGCGGTTCAGAGTAATCCACGGTCACTGGTTGATATTATCACCTGTAAACCGCGATTGTTAATTAATATGTACAACAACTAACACTTTACAAATCATGAAGACATAGATCTGACTCGTGATGATTTCATGAGGGTAGGCCCATAGAGATATAAAATACTATTTCTTTTCTGTGGGTAGGCCATATATAATGATTACAATAAGACTGGAGATTAAATAAAACAAGCTATAATGATTTATCAGACAAAATAACAGTAAGAGAAAACGTAAATAAAATTATAAAAACTAAGCTAGCATCAAGTTACAAACTGCACCGACAATACAATAAGAAGGGGTTAAAGCTAAAATGAATGGACAGGAGAACTTTGGCTAGTCTTACAGAATCCGGCTCCCCAGAATGGTCGTAAGCCCATAGGGATTATTCTAGCTTTTTTATTCACAGTGTAAATAAGCCATAGAATACCTACCTGGAATACTAATATAATAAATATTGGTTTCTACACTTAAGAGAAAACTGCTATAACGCACAGTTACATAAATTGGATTACATACGAATCTATGGTTGGTTACGCCGTTTATCGTCGCTGTGTTATTCAGGTTGAGGTATGCGCCATCTAGGGGTGGGCGCACCTGGTTTAGTCGACGACGCTAACCCAACGGTGTGACCACTGGTAATCACCACGCCGTGACCCCTACCTTGACATTGACAGTCAGTCTATCAATAGATCGCAACGATTACGCACCTCCACATCAACTTTTATACCTGTTCCCGCGCAAACTAATGGACATTTTATTTTCTATTGTGCTATAATATCTGAACTTTACCATTTTCTGGAGATTAAATCATTTGCCACGCTGTGTGTAGCCTAGTTAAAGTAGCTTAGCAATTCTTGACGCTTGTGCTAGTGAGTGCCTCCGTTGCCTGGATGCTGATGAAACTGAACCGGCCAAACGGAAAGCAAGTTGGCAACGCCAGGTTAGTGCTCATTCCCTATTTTGGTGTGTATTCTCTTCTCTTGTGTGACACAGCATTCATTTCCATTATACCTATACCGCCCGCACCATTTGCATTGATCTTCCGATTCGCGTCACCAGCACAGTTACATAAATTGGATTACATACGTATCTATGGAATCCATTTAAATTTAGTTACAGAAGTATGTGATAAACCTACTCATTATTATATTAATGCTCCAATTTTATCTGTTTTACTTTATTTTACAAACATCAGCTGATAAGGCGCCTTAAATTGCCTTGGCATTGTGCTTCCACGACGTCACTCGCTGGATCCATTGGAAGACCAGCGCTGGCTTTATAGCCAGCATATGCTGAGATGGGTCCAAAATAATATTTATTATTGTATGTTATTATCTGGTATTCATTTTTGTGTAACGTCTTTAGTAAATATTTTTCAATTCATTTTCATTTTCATTCATTTCATAAATTGGTGACATAATTCTTTAGCAGGATAATAGTCGCATTCAAATTAATATAATTATTTTCCCCGTATTAGAGAACTTTTAACAGGTTCAGTCCACAGAGCACATAATATAATATGGTCTGTGATCGGAAAGTACTACCAGTCCACAGACCATGTGGTCTGTTCGTCGACCAATTTTTTAAGCTCTCTGGAACTGTAGTAAACGTCGCATAAGTAACGCGGACTTGGCAGGACATATGGTAGAGAACATAAAAAGTGCTGGAACATGGGAACAAACAATTTTTTTTTTAACAGCATATGAATATAAACCAATTACACACCTATTTCCGAGGTATTTTCAACAAAACTTGTTGACATCAAAAAATAAGCAATTCCTTAATAATGATCTGAAGCACAGTTTTGCCGTCAGTGACGCGCTGATCGTCGAGTGAAACAATGCCGAAGTGCTCTGTGAATAGTTGCAAAAATAATACACTTACAAAGCGAAAAATACATGGGATTTCCTATTTTCGGTAAGTTTTATACATATTTATCGTATTTTAAGTGATAAACATTCATAATTATTTAATTATCACCTCCAAATTAATACATCAACAAATTAAATTCCGTTACTCCTGTCACGCAGTTGTCTCTTTCGCACGCATAATAACATCCCATGCAAGACAAGAACAAGTGAGCCCTAATTCAGAACAAGTCTATCGGAGTCGTCATAATAATCTTTTATTTTCTCAGACTGTACACAGGCATTTATTTTACATTTTCCAACATCAAAAAAGGAGGTTATCAATTTGACATGTGTGTATGAAATATTATTAGAACTGCAATATATTCACTTATAATATGGATTAGTGCTTACAAACATATATACAATATTTTTATGTGTGTGTGTGCATATCTTTGTATGTTTTATGTACTAATACGTGTAACAGTGACTTGGCTTACTGATTGGAAAAATACCACAAAACCTTTTTCAATTTCTAGTGTTCCTGTTATTAATTGATGTTGTATGTTAATTATTTAATATCGAAATGTCCGAGCCACCTGCACAATCCTGAATGCACGAGGTTTAGCGTGCACTCTTATTATTACAGATGATTTTCAGAATGTATGATATGAACATAGTATGTAAAGGTAGCTTATAAATATTAAATATTGTATTACATATACAATGTATAACATTAACATTGTATTAACATTCATAATTACTCAAACACGTTTACTTTATACATTTTGCTGTAACACGCAGGTATCTGAACTGCAATTCAGGTCTGATACGTTATATTGTTATATTATTTGTTTTTAATTGCTTTTTGTTCTGTGTGGAATAAATAAATAAATGTTAATGAAAATTAAAGCCGAATAATTAATATTCTGATTTCATTATAACAGATCCCTTTTCTATCTCCCAACATCCGCATATAATCTACTACACACCTTTTCAACCCGGGCAAAACCAGGGTATATAAGCTAGTTGACTAATACGGATAGTTAAAATTCCAATTATAAATGTCACCAAAAAAACTAATTACTAAATAATATTTTTAGTACGAGATTAGGAGTAAGCGACTCCATTGTATTTTATGTTCTATCACAGCAAAGGGTAATAAAATTTTACGAGCTCTCTTCAATGGTGCAGAGTAATAGTGCTATAAGTTTATTACGAAGTAATTGAAAATTAAACCTTATGCAACTGAAACAAGGTTGAATATTGTTAAGTAACTTAAATAGATTTACTACGTTTTTGTGTAATTTTAAGGTTTTTATGTGTATCTCAATAGACAGAAAGGTATAGGATAACTTGAGCCGTTTATATGCGTTCTGTCAATAAGAATAGTTGCATCTAGGGTATATTTTATCGAAGAATGCTACTTATAGAATTGTAATGTTTATAACTAAACAGAACTTTGCTTTTTTTTTACTATTCTAATATGCATTGGCATCTTTCGATCAAGCCCTCGTAGAGCCATAATAAGCCACTGTGTACAAGTGCACTAATTACCTCTTTTGTTGATGATCCGCGTGCTAAGTTACATATCAAAGATTGTTCCTGTGTTACGTACCTAGCGTTTTTGACGTTTTGCTCGTCGTCACGACGATATACATACCTAATTACCTAAATTAAAAAAATCTAGTGGGCACGGTCAATAATATACTTTCCATTAGTAATTTACTTATTAACCTGATTACATTTTATCATTATTTCTTATTTTTTACTTATTTTAATAATACTATTTATTATTTTTCAGATTTAATGCTTCTAGGGACGACAGGTCTGGGGCATCAACATCACTGACTACTCCAACAGCAGTTCACGTCTCAATGCCTGATGAAGCTACTCAGCTACCAAGTTATCTATTATTTGTGTTTATCTAGGGATTGTGAAATTTCGGGATTTACAAGAAAACCGGGATTGCAATAATAGTCCCGGGATTTTTGATAATTATTATAAAATGTGATAACTTTTCTGACTGTTTACACTACTATAAAACGAATGAAATGATGTTTGTTTGTTTTGATCTAATGAAAGAGGTTTATAAACGCCTTTGATAAATTGTTAGGCTTAGACTGGAAATAGGACAAATAGTACGATGTATCATGGTTGTATCCAGGTATCACATAGGTGTAGTGATGCTAGTTGTATTATGCTATAAATAAATATCTTTGTGATGATTACTTGAACTATAAATTAAGCAATTTTTTTTCAGTTGTTCAATACAAAGTACCGTACAATGTCAAGAAGTCATAAATATGTCTAAGTGAGTAATTGTGTTTATTATTATTTTGTAAAAATGTATTTCGGTGAAGCAACTATGTTTTTTTCCAGTGAAGCAAGCAAAAATAATACACAATATCGTTGTTTTGACGGAGCTAGCTCGAGGCCCACCTGATGTTAAGCGGACTAACCTCTGCCTATAACAGATGCATTTCGTCACAAGTCACGAATTGCACTGCGTCCCTCACCTTGAGACATAGTATTTAAGTCTCATGTAATTGCTAGCGGAAAACGTACCAAAGAAAGCATCTCAATAAGGAGGGTTGAGGACAGAAAAGCGGCGCGGCGTGGCTTAAACCAAGTTTATTTTACTGCTATTATCTATGTCCCCGTTTTGCACTCAGTGTTTTTAAAGAATACATATCATATAGGTGCCGTAACTGATTTATAGCGCTCGGCAAAAGTGATGGGGTTGTGTACATTTGGGCACATATACTAACACTATAAGGTTTTGTTACTGTCATCTGTGGAGTAGGTAAATGTTTTAAATTGTAATTAAAAAAAAGTACTTTTTGTGTTATTTTACTGTTGTTATACTGTTATTTTTTAACAACTTCTAATTTGATTTACGGGTTGTCGTATTCTTGTTCAGCAAACGACTAGCAGTCTCCCGAAACAGTTGTATTCTGGTCTCTCGGTATTGTGGCAAGTCGAAGAGAGTCAAGGCCTCACAAAACAATATCTGAGGCTCTAAATAAATTGTGGAGGTCAATCTTTATATTATATATACGCACATGTACGTATAATTTTCCCGGAGTCGTTTCAATCCCCATTTACTAACTGATAAGAGTTCACTGTCATACCTGCACCTGGTCACTTTCTGTCATAGGTCTCTGGAACCGTGACCACTCCAGTTCGTTTCTCCTAGGTAAACCAGCTAGAAATATGGTGCAGATTGGCTGACGTAACTACCGAGGTCTTTTAAAGGAGCTGCTTCCTTGGCTGAAAAGGCTTACACTATTACAATTGTTATACCAAAATGAATTTAAATATGAGCTATTGTAAAAAATATACTATTTGTTAATGTTAGCAATATTGGTGGTTGCAATTTTAGAACGCAACTTTGTTCAATATTCCTAAAAGGAACCTTTATTTCACTACCCTCTACACAACACATCCATCATATTTCCTTGGCTAACTTGGGTGTTGACTAAATTGCCTGTTGACGTACTCTGGCGCGCGTAATTACGAGTCGAGCTCCGTATAACTCATCGTTAAAATATCGTAAAACCCGACAATCCAACAATCAGCCGCGATCCTCGCGCACATTAATCAAGCGAATCATCAACTACATAAAATAATTCTCGTGGAGAAGGAAGAAAGAACGTGTGCAGACGCGTCGCATCACATCCAGCACGCGGGGCGAATTTCGAACCAGGTAGCCTTACCATCATTATATTTTTCCCAACCAAACATATATATAATCAAGAATACTTATATAAATTCTACAAAATAACTGAAAGTCTGAAGGACAAATATATTCCTACTTCATCTCATTAGCTAAAATATTCATGTTTGTTGATAACATTGGTCTTTGACTGGAAAGTAACGCTCCTTAGAAAGCTCGTTCACTAAATATGGCGGTTCAGAGTAATCCACGGTCACTGGTTGATATTATCACCTGTAAACCGCGATTGTTAATTAATATGTACAACAACTAACACTTTACAAATCATGAAGACATAGATCTGACTCGTGATGATTTCATGAGGGTAGGCCCATAGAGATATAAAATACTATTTCTTTTCTGTGGGTAGGCCATATATAATGATTACAATAAGACTGGAGATTAAATAAAACAAGCTATAATGATTTATCAGACAAAATAACAGTAAGAGAAAACGTAAATAAAATTATAAAAACTAAGCTAGCATCAAGTTACAAACTGCACCGACAATACAATAAGAAGGGGTTAAAGCTAAAATGAATGGACAGGAGAACTTTGGCTAGTCTTACAGAATCCGGCTCCCCAGAATGGTCGTAAGCCCATAGGGATTATTCTAGCTTTTTTATTCACAGTGTAAATAAGCCATAGAATACCTACCTGGAATACTAATATAATAAATATTGGTTTCTACACTTAAGAGAAAACTGCTATAACGCACAGTTACATAAATTGGATTACATACGAATCTATGGTTGGTTACGCCGTTTATCGTCGCTGTGTTATTCAGGTTGAGGTATGCGCCATCTAGGGGTGGGCGCACCTGGTTTAGTCGACGACGCTAACCCAACGGTGTGACCACTGGTAATCACCACGCCGTGACCCCTACCTTGACATTGACAGTCAGTCTATCAATAGATCGCAACGTTTACGCACCTCCACATCAACTTTTATACCTGTTCCCGCGCAAACTAATGGACATTTTATTTTCTATTGTGCTATAATATCTGAACTTTACCATTTTCTGGAGATTAAATCATTTGCCACGCTGTGTGTAGCCTAGTTAAAGTAGCTTAGCAATTCTTGACGCTTGTGCTAGTGAGTGCCTCCGTTGCCTGGATGCTGATGAAACTGAACCGGCCAAACGGAAAGCAAGTTGGCAACGCCAGGTTAGTGCTCATTCCCTATTTTGGTGTGTATTCTCTTCTCTTGTGTGACACAGCATTCATTTCCATTATACCTATACCGCCCGCACCATTTGCATTGATCTTCCGATTCGCGTCACCAGCACAGTTACATAAATTGGATTACATACGTATCTATGGAATCCATTTAAATTTAGTTACAGAAGTATGTGATAAACCTACTCATTATTATATTAATGCTCCAATTTTATCTGTTTTACTTTATTTTACAAACATCAGCTGATAAGGCGCCTTAAATTGCCTTGGCATTGTGCTTCCACGACGTCACTCGCTGGATCCATTGGAAGACCAGCGCTGGCTTTATAGCCAGCATATGCTGAGATGGGTCCAAAATAATATTTATTATTGTATGTTATTATCTGGTATTCATTTTTGTGTAACGTCTTTAGTAAATATTTTTCAATTCATTTTCATTTTCATTCATTTCATAAATTGGTGACATAATTCTTTAGCAGGATAATAGTCGCATTCAAATTAATATAATTATTTTCCCCGTATTAGAGAACTTTTAACAGGTTCAGTCCACAGAGCACATAATATAATATGGTCTGTGATCGGAAAGTACTACCAGTCCACAGACCATGTGGTCTGTTCGTCGACCAATTTTTTAAGCTCTCTGGAACTGTAGTAAACGTCGCATAAGTAACGCGGACTTGGCAGGACATATGGTAGAGAACATAAAAAGTGCTGGAACATGGGAACAAACAATTTTTTTTTTAACAGCATATGAATATAAACCAATTACACACCTATTTCCGAGGTATTTTCAACAAAACTTGTTGACATCAAAAAATAAGCAATTCCTTAATAATGATCTGAAGCACAGTTTTGCCGTCAGTGACGCGCTGATCGTCGAGTGAAACAATGCCGAAGTGCTCTGTGAATAGTTGCAAAAATAATACACTTACAAAGCGAAAAATACATGGGATTTCCTATTTTCGGTAAGTTTTATACATATTTATCGTATTTTAAGTGATAAACATTCATAATTATTTAATTATCACCTCCAAATTAATACATCAACAAATTAAATTCCGTTACTCCTGTCACGCAGTTGTCTCTTTCGCACGCATAATAACATCCCATGCAAGACAAGAACAAGTGAGCCCTAATTCAGAACAAGTCTATCGGAGTCGTCATAATAATCTTTTATTTTCTCAGACTGTACACAGGCATTTATTTTACATTTTCCAACATCAAAAAAGGAGGTTATCAATTTGACATGTGTGTATGAAATATTATTAGAACTGCAATATATTCACTTATAATATGGATTAGTGCTTACAAACATATATACAATATTTTTATGTGTGTGTGTGCATATCTTTGTATGTTTTATGTACTAATACGTGTAACAGTGACTTGGCTTACTGATTGGAAAAATACCACAAAACCTTTTTCAAGTTCTAGTGTTCCTGTTATTAATTGATGTTGTATGTTAATTATTTAATATCGAAATGTCCGAGCCACCTGCACAATCCTGAATGCACGAGGTTTAGCGTGCACTCTTATTATTACAGATGATTTTCAGAATGTATGATATGAACATAGTATGTAAAGGTAGCTTATAAATATTAAATATTGTATTACATATACAATGTATAACATTAACATTGTATTAACATTCATAATTACTCAAACACGTTTACTTTATACATTTTGCTGTAACACGCAGGTATCTGAACTGCAATTCAGGTCTGATACGTTATATTGTTATATTATTTGTTTTTAATTGCTTTTTGTTCTGTGTGGAATAAATAAATAAATGTTAATGAAAATTAAAGCCGAATAATTAATATTCTGATTTCATTATAACAGATCCCTTTTCTATCTCCCAACATCCGCATATAATCTACTACACACCTTTTCAACCCGGGCAAAACCAGGGTATATAAGCTAGTTGACTAATACGGATAGTTAAAATTCCAATTATAAATGTCACCAAAAAAACTAATTACTAAATAATATTTTTAGTACGAGATTAGGAGTAAGCGACTCCATTGTATTTTATGTTCTATCACAGCAAAGGGTAATAAAATTTTACGAGCTCTCTTCAATGGTGCAGAGTAATAGTGCTATAAGTTTATTACGAAGTAATTGAAAATTAAACCTTATGCAACTGAAACAAGGTTGAATATTGTTAAGTAACTTAAATAGATTTACTACGTTTTTGTGTAATTTTAAGGTTTTTATGTGTATCTCAATAGACAGAAAGGTATAGGATAACTTGAGCCGTTTATATGCGTTCTGTCAATAAGAATAGTTGCATCTAGGGTATATTTTATCGAAGAATGCTACTTATAGAATTGTAATGTTTATAACTAAACAGAACTTTGCTTTTTTTTTACTATTCTAATATGCATTGGCATCTTTCGATCAAGCCCTCGTAGAGCCATAATAAGCCACTGTGTACAAGTGCACTAATTACCTCTTTTGTTGATGATCCGCGTGCTAAGTTACATATCAAAGATTGTTCCTGTGTTACGTACCTAGCGTTTTTGACGTTTTGCTCGTCGTCACGACGATATACATACCTAATTACCTAAATTAAAAAAATCTAGTGGGCACGGTCAATAATATACTTTCCATTAGTAATTTACTTATTAACCTGATTACATTTTATCATTATTTCTTATTTTTTACTTATTTTAATAATACTATTTATTATTTTTCAGATTTAATGCTTCTAGGGACGACAGGTCTGGGGCATCAACATCACTGACTACTCCAACAGCAGTTCACGTCTCAATGCCTGATGAAGCTACTCAGCTACCAAGTTATCTATTATTTGTGTTTATCTAGGGATTGTGAAATTTCGGGATTTACAAGAAAACCGGGATTGCAATAATAGTCCCGGGATTTTTGATAATTATTATAAAATGTGATAACTTTTCTGACTGTTTACACTACTATAAAACGAATGAAATGATGTTTGTTTGTTTTGATCTAATGAAAGAGGTTTATAAACGCCTTTGATAAATTGTTAGGCTTAGACTGGAAATAGGACAAATAGTACGATGTATCATGGTTGTATCCAGGTATCACATAGGTGTAGTGATGCTAGTTGTATTATGCTATAAATAAATATCTTTGTGATGATTACTTGAACTATAAATTAAGCAATTTTTTTTCAGTTGTTCAATACAAAGTACCGTACAATGTCAAGAAGTCATAAATATGTCTAAGTGAGTAATTGTGTTTATTATTATTTTGTAAAAATGTATTTCGGTGAAGCAACTATGTTTTTTTCCAGTGAAGCAAGCAAAAATAATACACAATATCGTTGTTTTGACGGAGCTAGCTCGAGGCCCACCTGATGTTAAGCGGACTAACCTCTGCCTATAACAGATGCATTTCGTCACAAGTCACGAATTGCACTGCGTCCCTCACCTTGAGACATAGTATTTAAGTCTCATGTAATTGCTAGCGGAAAACGTACCAAAGAAAGCATCTCAATAAGGAGGGTTGAGGACAGAAAAGCGGCGCGGCGTGGCTTAAACCAAGTTTATTTTACTGCTATTATCTATGTCCCCGTTTTGCACTCAGTGTTTTTAAAGAATACATATCATATAGGTGCCGTAACTGATTTATAGCGCTCGGCAAAAGTGATGGGGTTGTGTACATTTGGGCACATATACTAACACTATAAGGTTTTGTTACTGTCATCTGTGGAGTAGGTAAATGTTTTAAATTGTAATTAAAAAAAAGTACTTTTTGTGTTATTTTACTGTTGTTATACTGTTATTTTTTAACAACTTCTAATTTGATTTACGGGTTGTCGTATTCTTGTTCAGCAAACGACTAGCAGTCTCCCGAAACAGTTGTATTCTGGTCTCTCGGTATTGTGGCAAGTCGAAGAGAGTCAAGGCCTCACTAAACAATATCTGAGGCTCTAAATAAATTGTGGAGGTCAATCTTTATATTATATATACGCACATGTACGTATAATTTTCCCGGAGTCGTTTCAAACCCCATTTACTAACTGATAAGAGTTCACTGTCATACCTGCACCTGGTCACTTTCTGTCATAGGTCTCTGGAACCGTGACCACTCCAGTTCGTTTCTCCTAGGTAAACCAGCTAGAAATATGGTGCAGATTGGCTGACGTAACTACCGAGGTCTTTTAAAGGAGCTGCTTCCTTGGCTGAAAAGGCTTACACTATTACAATTGTTATACCAAAATGAATTTAAATATGAGCTATTGTAAAAAATATACTATTTGTTAATGTTAGCAATATTGGTGGTTGCAATTTTAGAACGCAACTTTGTTCAATATTCCTAAAAGGAACCTTTATTTCACTACCCTCTACACAACACATCCATCATATTTCCTTGGCTAACTTGGGTGTTGACTAAATTGCCTGTTGACGTACTCTGGCGCGCGTAATTACGAGTCGAGCTCCGTATAACTCATCGTTAAAATATCGTAAAACCCGACAATCCAACAATCAGCCGCGATCCTCGCGCACATTAATCAAGCGAATCATCAACTACATAAAATAATTCTCGTGGAGAAGGAAGAAAGAACGTGTGCAGACGCGTCGCATCACATCCAGCACGCGGGGCGAATTTCGAACCAGGTAGCCTTACCATCATTATATTTTTCCCAACCAAACATATATATAATCAAGAATACTTATATAAATTCTACAAAATAACTGAAAGTCTGAAGGACAAATATATTCCTACTTCATCTCATTAGCTAAAATATTCATGTTTGTTGATAACATTGGTCTTTGACTGGAAAGTAACGCTCCTTAGAAAGCTCGTTCACTAAATATGGCGGTTCAGAGTAATCCACGGTCACTGGTTGATATTATCACCTGTAAACCGCGATTGTTAATTAATATGTACAACAACTAACACTTTACAAATCATGAAGACATAGATCTGACTCGTGATGATTTCATGAGGGTAGGCCCATAGAGATATAAAATACTATTTCTTTTCTGTGGGTAGGCCATATATAATGATTACAATAAGACTGGAGATTAAATAAAACAAGCTATAATGATTTATCAGACAAAATAACAGTAAGAGAAAACGTAAATAAAATTATAAAAACTAAGCTAGCATCAAGTTACAAACTGCACCGACAATACAATAAGAAGGGGTTAAAGCTAAAATGAATGGACAGGAGAACTTTGGCTAGTCTTACAGAATCCGGCTCCCCAGAATGGTCGTAAGCCCATAGGGATTATTCTAGCTTTTTTATTCACAGTGTAAATAAGCCATAGAATACCTACCTGGAATACTAATATAATAAATATTGGTTTCTACACTTAAGAGAAAACTGCTATAACGCACAGTTACATAAATTGGATTACATACGAATCTATGGTTGGTTACGCCGTTTATCGTCGCTGTGTTATTCAGGTTGAGGTATGCGCCATCTAGGGGTGGGCGCACCTGGTTTAGTCGACGACGCTAACCCAACGGTGTGACCACTGGTAATCACCACGCCGTGACCCCTACCTTGACATTGACAGTCAGTCTATCAAGAGATCGCAACGATTACGCACCTCCACATCAACTTTTATACCTGTTCCCGCGCAAACTAATGGACATTTTATTTTCTATTGTGCTATAATATCTGAACTTTACCATTTTCTGGAGATTAAATCATTTGCCACGCTGTGTGTAGCCTAGTTAAAGTAGCTTAGCAATTCTTGACGCTTGTGCTAGTGAGTGCCTCCGTTGCCTGGATGCTGATGAACCTGAACCGGCCAAACGGAAAGCAAGTTGGCAACGCCAGGTTAGTGCTCATTCCCTATTTTGGTGTGTATTCTCTTCTCTTGTGTGACACAGCATTCATTTCCATTATACCTATACCGCCCGCACCATTTGCATTGATCTTCCGATTCGCGTCACCAGCACAGTTACATAAATTGGATTACATACGTATCTATGGAATCCATTTAAATTTAGTTACAGAAGTATGTGATAAACCTACTCATTATTATATTAATGCTCCAATTTTATCTGTTTTACTTTATTTTACAAACATCAGCTGATAAGGCGCCTTAAATTGCCTTGGCATTGTGCTTCCACGACGTCACTCGCTGGATCCATTGGAAGACCAGCGCTGGCTTTATAGCCAGCATATGCTGAGATGGGTCCAAAATAATATTTATTATTGTATGTTATTATCTGGTATTCATTTTTGTGTAACGTCTTTAGTAAATATTTTTCAATTCATTTTCATTTTCATTCATTTCATAAATTGGTGACATAATTCTTTAGCAGGATAATAGTCGCATTCAAATTAATATAATTATTTTCCCCGTATTAGAGAACTTTTAACAGGTTCAGTCCACAGAGCACATAATATAATATGGTCTGTGATCGGAAAGTACTACCAATCCACAGACCATGTGGTCTGTTCGTCGACCAATTTTTTAAGCTCTCTGGAACTGTAGTAAACGTCGCATAAGTAACGCGGACTTGGCAGGACATATGGTAGAGAACATAAAAAGTGCTGGAACATGGGAACAAACAATTTTTTTTTTAACAGCATATGAATATAAACCAATTACACACCTATTTCCGAGGTATTTTCAACAAAACTTGTTGACATCAAAAAATAAGCAATTCCTTAATAATGATCTGAAGCACAGTTTTGCCGTCAGTGACGCGCTGATCGTCGAGTGAAACAATGCCGAAGTGCTCTGTGAATAGTTGCAAAAATAATACACTTACAAAGCGAAAAATACATGGGATTTCCTATTTTCGGTAAGTTTTATACATATTTATCGTATTTTAAGTGATAAACATTCATAATTATTTAATTATCACCTCCAAATTAATACATCAACAAATTAAATTCCGTTACTCCTGTCACGCAGTTGTCTCTTTCGCACGCATAATAACATCCCATGCAAGACAAGAACAAGTGAGCCCTAATTCAGAACAAGTCTATCGGAGTCGTCATAATAATCTTTTATTTTCTCAGACTGTACACAGGCATTTATTTTACATTTTCCAACATCAAAAAAGGAGGTTATCAATTTGACATGTGTGTATGAAATATTATTAGAACTGCAATATATTCACTTATAATATGGATTAGTGCTTACAAACATATATACAATATTTTTATGTGTGTGTGTGCATATCTTTGTATGTTTTATGTACTAATACGTGTAACAGTGACTTGGCTTACTGATTGGAAAAATACCACAAAACCTTTTTCAAGTTCTAGTGTTCCTGTTATTAATTGATGTTGTATGTTAATTATTTAATATCGAAATGTCCGAGCCACCTGCACAATCCTGAATGCACGAGGTTTAGCGTGCACTCTTATTATTACAGATGATTTTCAGAATGTATGATATGAACATAGTATGTAAAGGTAGCTTATAAATATTAAATATTGTATTACATATACAATGTATAACATTAACATTGTATTAACATTCATAATTACTCAAACACGTTTACTTTATACATTTTGCTGTAACACGCAGGTATCTGAACTGCAATTCAGGTCTGATACGTTATATTGTTATATTATTTGTTTTTAATTGCTTTTTGTTCTGTGTGGAATAAATAAATAAATGTTAATGAAAATTAAAGCCGAATAATTAATATTCTGATTTCATTATAACAGATCCCTTTTCTATCTCCCAACATCCGCATATAATCTACTACACACCTTTTCAACCCGGGCAAAACCAGGGTATATAAGCTAGTTGACTAATACGGATAGTTAAAATTCCAATTATAAATGTCACCAAAAAAACTAATTACTAAATAATATTTTTAGTACGAGATTAGGAGTAAGCGACTCCATTGTATTTTATGTTCTATCACAGCAAAGGGTAATAAAATTTTACGAGCTCTCTTCAATGGTGCAGAGTAATAGTGCTATAAGTTTATTACGAAGTAATTGAAAATTAAACCTTATGCAACTGAAACAAGGTTGAATATTGTTAAGTAACTTAAATAGATTTACTACGTTTTTGTGTAATTTTAAGGTTTTTATGTGTATCTCAATAGACAGAAAGGTATAGGATAACTTGAGCCGTTTATATGCGTTCTGTCAATAAGAATAGTTGCATCTAGGGTATATTTTATCGAAGAATGCTACTTATAGAATTGTAATGTTTATAACTAAACAGAACTTTGCTTTTTTTTTACTATTCTAATATGCATTGGCATCTTTCGATCAAGCCCTCGTAGAGCCATAATAAGCCACTGTGTACAAGTGCACTAATTACCTCTTTTGTTGATGATCCGCGTGCTAAGTTACATATCAAAGATTGTTCCTGTGTTACGTACCTAGCGTTTTTGACGTTTTGCTCGTCGTCACGACGATATACATACCTAATTACCTAAATTAAAAAAATCTAGTGGGCACGGTCAATAATATACTTTCCATTAGTAATTTACTTATTAACCTGATTACATTTTATCATTATTTCTTATTTTTTACTTATTTTAATAATACTATTTATTATTTTTCAGATTTAATGCTTCTAGGGACGACAGGTCTGGGGCATCAACATCACTGACTACTCCAACAGCAGTTCACGTCTCAATGCCTGATGAAGCTACTCAGCTACCAAGTTATCTATTATTTGTGTTTATCTAGGGATTGTGAAATTTCGGGATTTACAAGAAAACCGGGATTGCAATAATAGTCCCGGGATTTTTGATAATTATTATAAAATGTGATAACTTTTCTGACTGTTTACACTACTATAAAACGAATGAAATGATGTTTGTTTGTTTTGATCTAATGAAAGAGGTTTATAAACGCCTTTGATAAATTGTTAGGCTTAGACTGGAAATAGGACAAATAGTACGATGTATCATGGTTGTATCCAGGTATCACATAGGTGTAGTGATGCTAGTTGTATTATGCTATAAATAAATATCTTTGTGATGATTACTTGAACTATAAATTAAGCAATTTTTTTTCAGTTGTTCAATACAAAGTACCGTACAATGTCAAGAAGTCATAAATATGTCTAAGTGAGTAATTGTGTTTATTATTATTTTGTAAAAATGTATTTCGGTGAAGCAACTATGTTTTTTTCCAGTGAAGCAAGCAAAAATAATACACAATATCGTTGTTTTGACGGAGCTAGCTCGAGGCCCACCTGATGTTAAGCGGACTAACCTCTGCCTATAACAGATGCATTTCGTCACAAGTCACGAATTGCACTGCGTCCCTCACCTTGAGACATAGTATTTAAGTCTCATGTAATTGCTAGCGGAAAACGTACCAAAGAAAGCATCTCAATAAGGAGGGTTGAGGACAGAAAAGCGGCGCGGCGTGGCTTAAACCAAGTTTATTTTACTGCTATTATCTATGTCCCCGTTTTGCACTCAGTGTTTTTAAAGAATACATATCATATAGGTGCCGTAACTGATTTATAGCGCTCGGCAAAAGTGATGGGGTTGTGTACATTTGGGCACATATACTAACACTATAAGGTTTTGTTACTGTCATCTGTGGAGTAGGTAAATGTTTTAAATTGTAATTAAAAAAAAGTACTTTTTGTGTTATTTTACTGTTGTTATACTGTTATTTTTTAACAACTTCTAATTTGATTTACGGGTTGTCGTATTCTTGTTCAGCAAACGACTAGCAGTCTCCCGAAACAGTTGTATTCTGGTCTCTCGGTATTGTGGCAAGTCGAAGAGAGTCAAGGCCTCACTAAACAATATCTGAGGCTCTAAATAAATTGTGGAGGTCAATCTTTATATTATATATACGCACATGTACGTATAATTTTCCCGGAGTCGTTTCAATCCCCATTTACTAACTGATAAGAGTTCACTGTCATACCTGCACCTGGTCACTTTCTGTCATAGGTCTCTGGAACCGTGACCACTCCAGTTCGTTTCTCCTAGGTAAACCAGCTAGAAATATGGTGCAGATTGGCTGACGTAACTACCGAGGTCTTTTAAAGGAGCTGCTTCCTTGGCTGAAAAGGCTTACACTATTACAATTGTTATACCAAAATGAATTTAAATATGAGCTATTGTAAAAAATATACTATTTGTTAATGTTAGCAATATTGGTGGTTGCAATTTTAGAACGCAACTTTGTTCAATATTCCTAAAAGGAACCTTTATTTCACTACCCTCTACACAACACATCCATCATATTTCCTTGGCTAACTTGGGTGTTGACTAAATTGCCTGTTGACGTACTCTGGCGCGCGTAATTACGAGTCGAGCTCCGTATAACTCATCGTTAAAATATCGTAAAACCCGACAATCCAACAATCAGCCGCGATCCTCGCGCACATTAATCAAGCGAATCATCAACTACATAAAATAATTCTCGTGGAGAAGGAAGAAAGAACGTGTGCAGACGCGTCGCATCACATCCAGCACGCGGGGCGAATTTCGAACCAGGTAGCCTTACCATCATTATATTTTTCCCAACCAAACATATATATAATCAAGAATACTTATATAAATTCTACAAAATAACTGAAAGTCTGAAGGACAAATATATTCCTACTTCATCTCATTAGCTAAAATATTCATGTTTGTTGATAACATTGGTCTTTGACTGGAAAGTAACGCTCCTTAGAAAGCTCGTTCACTAAATATGGCGGTTCAGAGTAATCCACGGTCACTGGTTGATATTATCACCTGTAAACCGCGATTGTTAATTAATATGTACAACAACTAACACTTTACAAATCATGAAGACATAGATCTGACTCGTGATGATTTCATGAGGGTAGGCCCATAGAGATATAAAATACTATTTCTTTTCTGTGGGTAGGCCATATATAATGATTACAATAAGACTGGAGATTAAATAAAACAAGCTATAATGATTTATCAGACAAAATAACAGTAAGAGAAAACGTAAATAAAATTATAAAAACTAAGCTAGCATCAAGTTACAAACTGCACCGACAATACAATAAGAAGGGGTTAAAGCTAAAATGAATGGACAGGAGAACTTTGGCTAGTCTTACAGAATCCGGCTCCCCAGAATGGTCGTAAGCCCATAGGGATTATTCTAGCTTTTTTATTCACAGTGTAAATAAGCCATAGAATACCTACCTGGAATACTAATATAATAAATATTGGTTTCTACACTTAAGAGAAAACTGCTATAACGCACAGTTACATAAATTGGATTACATACGAATCTATGGTTGGTTACGCCGTTTATCGTCGCTGTGTTATTCAGGTTGAGGTATGCGCCATCTAGGGGTGGGCGCACCTGGTTTAGTCGACGACGCTAACCCAACGGTGTGACCACTGGTAATCACCACGCCGTGACCCCTACCTTGACATTGACAGTCAGTCTATCAAGAGATCGCAACGATTACGCACCTCCACATCAACTTTTATACCTGTTCCCGCGCAAACTAATGGACATTTTATTTTCTATTGTGCTATAATATCTGAACTTTACCATTTTCTGGAGATTAAATCATTTGCCACGCTGTGTGTAGCCTAGTTAAAGTAGCTTAGCAATTCTTGACGCTTGTGCTAGTGAGTGCCTCCGTTGCCTGGATGCTGATGAACCTGAACCGGCCAAACGGAAAGCAAGTTGGCAACGCCAGGTTAGTGCTCATTCCCTATTTTGGTGTGTATTCTCTTCTCTTGTGTGACACAGCATTCATTTCCATTATACCTATACCGCCCGCACCATTTGCATTGATCTTCCGATTCGCGTCACCAGCACAGTTACATAAATTGGATTACATACGTATCTATGGAATCCATTTAAATTTAGTTACAGAAGTATGTGATAAACCTACTCATTATTATATTAATGCTCCAATTTTATCTGTTTTACTTTATTTTACAAACATCAGCTGATAAGGCGCCTTAAATTGCCTTGGCATTGTGCTTCCACGACGTCACTCGCTGGATCCATTGGAAGACCAGCGCTGGCTTTATAGCCAGCATATGCTGAGATGGGTCCAAAATAATATTTATTATTGTATGTTATTATCTGGTATTCATTTTTGTGTAACGTCTTTAGTAAATATTTTTCAATTCATTTTCATTTTCATTCATTTCATAAATTGGTGACATAATTCTTTAGCAGGATAATAGTCGCATTCAAATTAATATAATTATTTTCCCCGTATTAGAGAACTTTTAACAGGTTCAGTCCACAGAGCACATAATATAATATGGTCTGTGATCGGAAAGTACTACCAGTCCACAGACCATGTGGTCTGTTCGTCGACCAATTTTTTAAGCTCTCTGGAACTGTAGTAAACGTCGCATAAGTAACGCGGACTTGGCAGGACATATGGTAGAGAACATAAAAAGTGCTGGAACATGGGAACAAACAATTTTTTTTTTAACAGCATATGAATATAAACCAATTACACACCTATTTCCGAGGTATTTTCAACAAAACTTGTTGACATCAAAAAATAAGCAATTCCTTAATAATGATCTGAAGCACAGTTTTGCCGTCAGTGACGCGCTGATCGTCGAGTGAAACAATGCCGAAGTGCTCTGTGAATAGTTGCAAAAATAATACACTTACAAAGCGAAAAATACATGGGATTTCCTATTTTCGGTAAGTTTTATACATATTTATCGTATTTTAAGTGATAAACATTCATAATTATTTAATTATCACCTCCAAATTAATACATCAACAAATTAAATTCCGTTACTCCTGTCACGCAGTTGTCTCTTTCGCACGCATAATAACATCCCATGCAAGACAAGAACAAGTGAGCCCTAATTCAGAACAAGTCTATCGGAGTCGTCATAATAATCTTTTATTTTCTCAGACTGTACACAGGCATTTATTTTACATTTTCCAACATCAAAAAAGGAGGTTATCAATTTGACATGTGTGTATGAAATATTATTAGAACTGCAATATATTCACTTATAATATGGATTAGTGCTTACAAACATATATACAATATTTTTATGTGTGTGTGTGCATATCTTTGTATGTTTTATGTACTAATACGTGTAACAGTGACTTGGCTTACTGATTGGAAAAATACCACAAAACCTTTTTCAAGTTCTAGTGTTCCTGTTATTAATTGATGTTGTATGTTAATTATTTAATATCGAAATGTCCGAGCCACCTGCACAATCCTGAATGCACGAGGTTTAGCGTGCACTCTTATTATTACAGATGATTTTCAGAATGTATGATATGAACATAGTATGTAAAGGTAGCTTATAAATATTAAATATTGTATTACATATACAATGTATAACATTAACATTGTATTAACATTCATAATTACTCAAACACGTTTACTTTATACATTTTGCTGTAACACGCAGGTATCTGAACTGCAATTCAGGTCTGATACGTTATATTGTTATATTATTTGTTTTAATTGCTTTTTGTTCTGTGTGGAATAAATAAATAAATGTTAATGAAAATTAAAGCCGAATAATTAATATTCTGATTTCATTATAACAGATCCCTTTTCTATCTCCCAACATCCGCATATAATCTACTACACACCTTTTCAACCCGGGCAAAACCAGGGTATATAAGCTAGTTGACTAATACGGATAGTTAAAATTCCAATTATAAATGTCACCAAAAAAACTAATTACTAAATAATATTTTTAGTACGAGATTAGGAGTAAGCGACTCCATTGTATTTTATGTTCTATCACAGCAAAGGGTAATAAAATTTTACGAGCTCTCTTCAATGGTGCAGAGTAATAGTGCTATAAGTTTATTACGAAGTTATTGAAAATTAAACCTTATGCAACTGAAACAAGGTTGAATATTGTTAAGTAACTTAAATAGATTTACTACGTTTTTGTGTAATTTTAAGGTTTTTATGTGTATCTCAATAGACAGAAAGGTATAGGATAACTTGAGCCGTTTATATGCGTTCTGTCAATAAGAATAGTTGCATCTAGGGTATATTTTATCGAAGAATGCTACTTATAGAATTGTAATGTTTATAACTAAACAGAACTTTGCTTTTTTTTTACTATTCTAATATGCATTGGCATCTTTCGATCAAGCCCTCGTAGAGCCATAATAAGCCACTGTGTACAAGTGCACTAATTACCTCTTTTGTTGATGATCCGCGTGCTAAGTTACATATCAAAGATTGTTCCTGTGTTACGTACCTAGCGTTTTTGACGTTTTGCTCGTCGTCACGACGATATACATACCTAATTACCTAAATTAAAAAAATCTAGTGGGCACGGTCAATAATATACTTTCCATTAGTAATTTACTTATTAACCTGATTACATTTTATCATTATTTCTTATTTTTTACTTATTTTAATAATACTATTTATTATTTTTCAGATTTAATGCTTCTAGGGACGACAGGTCTGGGGCATCAACATCACTGACTACTCCAACAGCAGTTCACGTCTCAATGCCTGATGAAGCTACTCAGCTACCAAGTTATCTATTATTTGTGTTTATCTAGGGATTGTGAAATTTCGGGATTTACAAGAAAACCGGGATTGCAATAATAGTCCCGGGATTTTTGATAATTATTATAAAATGTGATAACTTTTCTGACTGTTTACACTACTATAAAACGAATGAAATGATGTTTGTTTGTTTTGATCTAATGAAAGAGGTTTATAAACGCCTTTGATAAATTGTTAGGCTTAGACTGGAAATAGGACAAATAGTACGATGTATCATGGTTGTATCCAGGTATCACATAGGTGTAGTGATGCTAGTTGTATTATGCTATAAATAAATATCTTTGTGATGATTACTTGAACTATAAATTAAGCAATTTTTTTTCAGTTGTTCAATACAAAGTACCGTACAATGTCAAGAAGTCATAAATATGTCTAAGTGAGTAATTGTGTTTATTATTATTTTGTAAAAATGTATTTCGGTGAAGCAACTATGTTTTTTTCCAGTGAAGCAAGCAAAAATAATACACAATATCGTTGTTTTGACGGAGCTAGCTCGAGGCCCACCTGATGTTAAGCGGACTAACCTCTGCCTATAACAGATGCATTTCGTCACAAGTCACGAATTGCACTGCGTCCCTCACCTTGAGACATAGTATTTAAGTCTCATGTAATTGCTAGCGGAAAACGTACCAAAGAAAGCATCTCAATAAGGAGGGTTGAGGACAGAAAAGCGGCGCGGCGTGGCTTAAACCAAGTTTATTTTACTGCTATTATCTATGTCCCCGTTTTGCACTCAGTGTTTTTAAAGAATACATATCATATAGGTGCCGTAACTGATTTATAGCGCTCGGCAAAAGTGATGGGGTTGTGTACATTTGGGCACATATACTAACACTATAAGGTTTTGTTACTGTCATCTGTGGAGTAGGTAAATGTTTTAAATTGTAATTAAAAAAAAGTACTTTTTGTGTTATTTTACTGTTGTTATACTGTTATTTTTTAACAACTTCTAATTTGATTTACGGGTTGTCGTATTCTTGTTCAGCAAACGACTAGCAGTCTCCCGAAACAGTTGTATTCTGGTCTCTCGGTATTGTGGCAAGTCGAAGAGAGTCAAGGCCTCACTAAACAATATCTGAGGCTCTAAATAAATTGTGGAGGTCAATCTTTATATTATATATACGCACATGTACGTATAATTTTCCCGGAGTCGTTTCAATCCCCATTTACTAACTGATAAGAGTTCACTGTCATACCTGCACCTGGTCACTTTCTGTCATAGGTCTCTGGAACCGTGACCACTCCAGTTCGTTTCTCCTAGGTAAACCAGCTAGAAATATGGTGCAGATTGGCTGACGTAACTACCGAGGTCTTTTAAAGGAGCTGCTTCCTTGGCTGAAAAGGCTTACACTATTACAATTGTTATACCAAAATGAATTTAAATATGAGCTATTGTAAAAAATATACTATTTGTTAATGTTAGCAATATTGGTGGTTGCAATTTTAGAACGCAACTTTGTTCAATATTCCTAAAAGGAACCTTTATTTCACTACCCTCTACACAACACATCCATCATATTTCCTTGGCTAACTTGGGTGTTGACTAAATTGCCTGTTGACGTACTCTGGCGCGCGTAATTACGAGTCGAGCTCCGTATAACTCATCGTTAAAATATCGTAAAACCCGACAATCCAACAATCAGCCGCGATCCTCGCGCACATTAATCAAGCGAATCATCAACTACATAAAATAATTCTCGTGGAGAAGGAAGAAAGAACGTGTGCAGACGCGTCGCATCACATCCAGCACGCGGGGCGAATTTCGAACCAGGTAGCCTTACCATCATTATATTTTTCCCAACCAAACATATATATAATCAAGAATACTTATATAAATTCTACAAAATAACTGAAAGTCTGAAGGACAAATATATTCCTACTTCATCTCATTAGCTAAAATATTCATGTTTGTTGATAACATTGGTCTTTGACTGGAAAGTAACGCTCCTTAGAAAGCTCGTTCACTAAATATGGCGGTTCAGAGTAATCCACGGTCACTGGTTGATATTATCACCTGTAAACCGCGATTGTTAATTAATATGTACAACAACTAACACTTTACAAATCATGAAGACATAGATCTGACTCGTGATGATTTCATGAGGGTAGGCCCATAGAGATATAAAATACTATTTCTTTTCTGTGGGTAGGCCATATATAATGATTACAATAAGACTGGAGATTAAATAAAACAAGCTATAATGATTTATCAGACAAAATAACAGTAAGAGAAAACGTAAATAAAATTATAAAAACTAAGCTAGCATCAAGTTACAAACTGCACCGACAATACAATAAGAAGGGGTTAAAGCTAAAATGAATGGACAGGAGAACTTTGGCTAGTCTTACAGAATCCGGCTCCCCAGAATGGTCGTAAGCCCATAGGGATTATTCTAGCTTTTTTATTCACAGTGTAAATAAGCCATAGAATACCTACCTGGAATACTAATATAATAAATATTGGTTTCTACACTTAAGAGAAAACTGCTATAACGCACAGTTACATAAATTGGATTACATACGAATCTATGGTTGGTTACGCCGTTTATCGTCGCTGTGTTATTCAGGTTGAGGTATGCGCCATCTAGGGGTGGGCGCACCTGGTTTAGTCGACGACGCTAACCCAACGGTGTGACCACTGGTAATCACCACGCCGTGACCCCTACCTTGACATTGACAGTCAGTCTATCAAGAGATCGCAACGATTACGCACCTCCACATCAACTTTTATACCTGTTCCCGCGCAAACTAATGGACATTTTATTTTCTATTGTGCTATAATATCTGAACTTTACCATTTTCTGGAGATTAAATCATTTGCCACGCTGTGTGTAGCCTAGTTAAAGTAGCTTAGCAATTCTTGACGCTTGTGCTAGTGAGTGCCTCCGTTGCCTGGATGCTGATGAACCTGAACCGGCCAAACGGAAAGCAAGTTGGCAACGCCAGGTTAGTGCTCATTCCCTATTTTGGTGTGTATTCTCTTCTCTTGTGTGACACAGCATTCATTTCCATTATACCTATACCGCCCGCACCATTTGCATTGATCTTCCGATTCGCGTCACCAGCACAGTTACATAAATTGGATTACATACGTATCTATGGAATCCATTTAAATTTAGTTACAGAAGTATGTGATAAACCTACTCATTATTATATTAATGCTCCAATTTTATCTGTTTTACTTTATTTTACAAACATCAGCTGATAAGGCGCCTTAAATTGCCTTGGCATTGTGCTTCCACGACGTCACTCGCTGGATCCATTGGAAGACCAGCGCTGGCTTTATAGCCAGCATATGCTGAGATGGGTCCAAAATAATATTTATTATTGTATGTTATTATCTGGTATTCATTTTTGTGTAACGTCTTTAGTAAATATTTTTCAATTCATTTTCATTTTCATTCATTTCATAAATTGGTGACATAATTCTTTAGCAGGATAATAGTCGCATTCAAATTAATATAATTATTTTCCCCGTATTAGAGAACTTTTAACAGGTTCAGTCCACAGAGCACATAATATAATATGGTCTGTGATCGGAAAGTACTACCAGTCCACAGACCATGTGGTCTGTTCGTCGACCAATTTTTTAAGCTCTCTGGAACTGTAGTAAACGTCGCATAAGTAACGCGGACTTGGCAGGACATATGGTAGAGAACATAAAAAGTGCTGGAACATGGGAACAAACAATTTTTTTTTTAACAGCATATGAATATAAACCAATTACACACCTATTTCCGAGGTATTTTCAACAAAACTTGTTGACATCAAAAAATAAGCAATTCCTTAATAATGATCTGAAGCACAGTTTTGCCGTCAGTGACGCGCTGATCGTCGAGTGAAACAATGCCGAAGTGCTCTGTGAATAGTTGCAAAAATAATACACTTACAAAGCGAAAAATACATGGGATTTCCTATTTTCGGTAAGTTTTATACATATTTATCGTATTTTAAGTGATAAACATTCATAATTATTTAATTATCACCTCCAAATTAATACATCAACAAATTAAATTCCGTTACTCCTGTCACGCAGTTGTCTCTTTCGCACGCATAATAACATCCCATGCAAGACAAGAACAAGTGAGCCCTAATTCAGAACAAGTCTATCGGAGTCGTCATAATAATCTTTTATTTTCTCAGACTGTACACAGGCATTTATTTTACATTTTCCAACATCAAAAAAGGAGGTTATCAATTTGACATGTGTGTATGAAATATTATTAGAACTGCAATATATTCACTTATAATATGGATTAGTGCTTACAAACATATATACAATATTTTTATGTGTGTGTGTGCATATCTTTGTATGTTTTATGTACTAATACGTGTAACAGTGACTTGGCTTACTGATTGGAAAAATACCACAAAACCTTTTTCAAGTTCTAGTGTTCCTGTTATTAATTGATGTTGTATGTTAATTATTTAATATCGAAATGTCCGAGCCACCTGCACAATCCTGAATGCACGAGGTTTAGCGTGCACTCTTATTATTACAGATGATTTTCAGAATGTATGATATGAACATAGTATGTAAAGGTAGCTTATAAATATTAAATATTGTATTACATATACAATGTATAACATTAACATTGTATTAACATTCATAATTACTCAAACACGTTTACTTTATACATTTTGCTGTAACACGCAGGTATCTGAACTGCAATTCAGGTCTGATACGTTATATTGTTATATTATTTGTTTTTAATTGCTTTTTGTTCTGTGTGGAATAAATAAATAAATGTTAATGAAAATTAAAGCCGAATAATTAATATTCTGATTTCATTATAACAGATCCCTTTTCTATCTCCCAACATCCGCATATAATCTACTACACACCTTTTCAACCCGGGCAAAACCAGGGTATATAAGCTAGTTGACTAATACGGATAGTTAAAATTCCAATTATAAATGTCACCAAAAAAACTAATTACTAAATAATATTTTTAGTACGAGATTAGGAGTAAGCGACTCCATTGTATTTTATGTTCTATCACAGCAAAGGGTAATAAAATTTTACGAGCTCTCTTCAATGGTGCAGAGTAATAGTGCTATAAGTTTATTACGAAGTTATTGAAAATTAAACCTTATGCAACTGAAACAAGGTTGAATATTGTTAAGTAACTTAAATAGATTTACTACGTTTTTGTGTAATTTTAAGGTTTTTATGTGTATCTCAATAGACAGAAAGGTATAGGATAACTTGAGCCGTTTATATGCGTTCTGTCAATAAGAATAGTTGCATCTAGGGTATATTTTATCGAAGAATGCTACTTATAGAATTGTAATGTTTATAACTAAACAGAACTTTGCTTTTTTTTTACTATTCTAATATGCATTGGCATCTTTCGATCAAGCCCTCGTAGAGCCATAATAAGCCACTGTGTACAAGTGCACTAATTACCTCTTTTGTTGATGATCCGCGTGCTAAGTTACATATCAAAGATTGTTCCTGTGTTACGTACCTAGCGTTTTTGACGTTTTGCTCGTCGTCACGACGATATACATACCTAATTACCTAAATTAAAAAAATCTAGTGGGCACGGTCAATAATATACTTTCCATTAGTAATTTACTTATTAACCTGATTACATTTTATCATTATTTCTTATTTTTTACTTATTTTAATAATACTATTTATTATTTTTCAGATTTAATGCTTCTAGGGACGACAGGTCTGGGGCATCAACATCACTGACTACTCCAACAGCAGTTCACGTCTCAATGCCTGATGAAGCTACTCAGCTACCAAGTTATCTATTATTTGTGTTTATCTAGGGATTGTGAAATTTCGGGATTTACAAGAAAACCGGGATTGCAATAATAGTCCCGGGATTTTTGATAATTATTATAAAATGTGATAACTTTTCTGACTGTTTACACTACTATAAAACGAATGAAATGATGTTTGTTTGTTTTGATCTAATGAAAGAGGTTTATAAACGCCTTTGATAAATTGTTAGGCTTAGACTGGAAATAGGACAAATAGTACGATGTATCATGGTTGTATCCAGGTATCACATAGGTGTAGTGATGCTAGTTGTATTATGCTATAAATAAATATCTTTGTGATGATTACTTGAACTATAAATTAAGCAATTTTTTTTCAGTTGTTCAATACAAAGTACCGTACAATGTCAAGAAGTCATAAATATGTCTAAGTGAGTAATTGTGTTTATTATTATTTTGTAAAAATGTATTTCGGTGAAGCAACTATGTTTTTTTCCAGTGAAGCAAGCAAAAATAATACACAATATCGTTGTTTTGACGGAGCTAGCTCGAGGCCCACCTGATGTTAAGCGGACTAACCTCTGCCTATAACAGATGCATTTCGTCACAAGTCACGAATTGCACTGCGTCCCTCACCTTGAGACATAGTATTTAAGTCTCATGTAATTGCTAGCGGAAAACGTACCAAAGAAAGCATCTCAATAAGGAGGGTTGAGGACAGAAAAGCGGCGCGGCGTGGCTTAAACCAAGTTTATTTTACTGCTATTATCTATGTCCCCGTTTTGCACTCAGTGTTTTTAAAGAATACATATCATATAGGTGCCGTAACTGATTTATAGCGCTCGGCAAAAGTGATGGGGTTGTGTACATTTGGGCACATATACTAACACTATAAGGTTTTGTTACTGTCATCTGTGGAGTAGGTAAATGTTTTAAATTGTAATTAAAAAAAAGTACTTTTTGTGTTATTTTACTGTTGTTATACTGTTATTTTTTAACAACTTCTAATTTGATTTACGGGTTGTCGTATTCTTGTTCAGCAAACGACTAGCAGTCTCCCGAAACAGTTGTATTCTGGTCTCTCGGTATTGTGGCAAGTCGAAGAGAGTCAAGGCCTCACTAAACAATATCTGAGGCTCTAAATAAATTGTGGAGGTCAATCTTTATATTATATATACGCACATGTACGTATAATTTTCCCGGAGTCGTTTCAATCCCCATTTACTAACTGATAAGAGTTCACTGTCATACCTGCACCTGGTCACTTTCTGTCATAGGTCTCTGGAACCGTGACCACTCCAGTTCGTTTCTCCTAGGTAAACCAGCTAGAAATATGGTGCAGATTGGCTGACGTAACTACCGAGGTCTTTTAAAGGAGCTGCTTCCTTGGCTGAAAAGGCTTACACTATTACAATTGTTATACCAAAATGAATTTAAATATGAGCTATTGTAAAAAATATACTATTTGTTAATGTTAGCAATATTGGTGGTTGCAATTTTAGAACGCAACTTTGTTCAATATTCCTAAAAGGAACCTTTATTTCACTACCCTCTACACAACACATCCATCATATTTCCTTGGCTAACTTGGGTGTTGACTAAATTGCCTGTTGACGTACTCTGGCGCGCGTAATTACGAGTCGAGCTCCGTATAACTCATCGTTAAAATATCGTAAAACCCGACAATCCAACAATCAGCCGCGATCCTCGCGCACATTAATCAAGCGAATCATCAACTACATAAAATAATTCTCGTGGAGAAGGAAGAAAGAACGTGTGCAGACGCGTCGCATCACATCCAGCACGCGGGGCGAATTTCGAACCAGGTAGCCTTACCATCATTATATTTTTCCCAACCAAACATATATATAATCAAGAATACTTATATAAATTCTACAAAATAACTGAAAGTCTGAAGGACAAATATATTCCTACTTCATCTCATTAGCTAAAATATTCATGTTTGTTGATAACATTGGTCTTTGACTGGAAAGTAACGCTCCTTAGAAAGCTCGTTCACTAAATATGGCGGTTCAGAGTAATCCACGGTCACTGGTTGATATTATCACCTGTAAACCGCGATTGTTAATTAATATGTACAACAACTAACACTTTACAAATCATGAAGACATAGATCTGACTCGTGATGATTTCATGAGGGTAGGCCCATAGAGATATAAAATACTATTTCTTTTCTGTGGGTAGGCCATATATAATGATTACAATAAGACTGGAGATTAAATAAAACAAGCTATAATGATTTATCAGACAAAATAACAGTAAGAGAAAACGTAAATAAAATTATAAAAACTAAGCTAGCATCAAGTTACAAACTGCACCGACAATACAATAAGAAGGGGTTAAAGCTAAAATGAATGGACAGGAGAACTTTGGCTAGTCTTACAGAATCCGGCTCCCCAGAATGGTCGTAAGCCCATAGGGATTATTCTAGCTTTTTTATTCACAGTGTAAATAAGCCATAGAATACCTACCTGGAATACTAATATAATAAATATTGGTTTCTACACTTAAGAGAAAACTGCTATAACGCACAGTTACATAAATTGGATTACATACGAATCTATGGTTGGTTACGCCGTTTATCGTCGCTGTGTTATTCAGGTTGAGGTATGCGCCATCTAGGGGTGGGCGCACCTGGTTTAGTCGACGACGCTAACCCAACGGTGTGACCACTGGTAATCACCACGCCGTGACCCCTACCTTGACATTGACAGTCAGTCTATCAAGAGATCGCAACGATTACGCACCTCCACATCAACTTTTATACCTGTTCCCGCGCAAACTAATGGACATTTTATTTTCTATTGTGCTATAATATCTGAACTTTACCATTTTCTGGAGATTAAATCATTTGCCACGCTGTGTGTAGCCTAGTTAAAGTAGCTTAGCAATTCTTGACGCTTGTGCTAGTGAGTGCCTCCGTTGCCTGGATGCTGATGAACCTGAACCGGCCAAACGGAAAGCAAGTTGGCAACGCCAGGTTAGTGCTCATTCCCTATTTTGGTGTGTATTCTCTTCTCTTGTGTGACACAGCATTCATTTCCATTATACCTATACCGCCCGCACCATTTGCATTGATCTTCCGATTCGCGTCACCAGCACAGTTACATAAATTGGATTACATACGTATCTATGGAATCCATTTAAATTTAGTTACAGAAGTATGTGATAAACCTACTCATTATTATATTAATGCTCCAATTTTATCTGTTTTACTTTATTTTACAAACATCAGCTGATAAGGCGCCTTAAATTGCCTTGGCATTGTGCTTCCACGACGTCACTCGCTGGATCCATTGGAAGACCAGCGCTGGCTTTATAGCCAGCATATGCTGAGATGGGTCCAAAATAATATTTATTATTGTATGTTATTATCTGGTATTCATTTTTGTGTAACGTCTTTAGTAAATATTTTTCAATTCATTTTCATTTTCATTCATTTCATAAATTGGTGACATAATTCTTTAGCAGGATAATAGTCGCATTCAAATTAATATAATTATTTTCCCCGTATTAGAGAACTTTTAACAGGTTCAGTCCACAGAGCACATAATATAATATGGTCTGTGATCGGAAAGTACTACCAGTCCACAGACCATGTGGTCTGTTCGTCGACCAATTTTTTAAGCTCTCTGGAACTGTAGTAAACGTCGCATAAGTAACGCGGACTTGGCAGGACATATGGTAGAGAACATAAAAAGTGCTGGAACATGGGAACAAACAATTTTTTTTTTAACAGCATATGAAATATAAACCAATTACACACCTATTTCCGAGGTATTTTCAACAAAACTTGTTGACATCAAAAAATAAGCAATTCCTTAATAATGATCTGAAGCACAGTTTTGCCGTCAGTGACGCGCTGATCGTCGAGTGAAACAATGCCGAAGTGCTCTGTGAATAGTTGCAAAAATAATACACTTACAAAGCGAAAAATACATGGGATTTCCTATTTTCGGTAAGTTTTATACATATTTATCGTATTTTAAGTGATAAACATTCATAATTATTTAATTATCACCTCCAAATTAATACATCAACAAATTAAATTCCGTTACTCCTGTCACGCAGTTGTCTCTTTCGCACGCATAATAACATCCCATGCAAGACAAGAACAAGTGAGCCCTAATTCAGAACAAGTCTATCGGAGTCGTCATAATAATCTTTTATTTTCTCAGACTGTACACAGGCATTTATTTTACATTTTCCAACATCAAAAAAGGAGGTTATCAATTTGACATGTGTGTATGAAATATTATTAGAACTGCAATATATTCACTTATAATATGGATTAGTGCTTACAAACATATATACAATATTTTTATGTGTGTGTGTGCATATCTTTGTATGTTTTATGTACTAATACGTGTAACATTGACTTGGCTTACTGATTGGAAAAATACCACAAAACCTTTTTCAAGTTCTAGTGTTCCTGTTATTAATTGATGTTGTATGTTAATTATTTAATATCGAAATGTCCGAGCCACCTGCACAATCCTGAATGCACGAGGTTTAGCGTGCACTCTTATTATTACAGATGATTTTCAGAATGTATGATATGAACATAGTATGTAAAGGTAGCTTATAAATATTAAATATTGTATTACATATACAATGTATAACATTAACATTGTATTAACATTCATAATTACTCAAACACGTTTACTTTATACATTTTGCTGTAACACGCAGGTATCTGAACTGCAATTCAGGTCTGATACGTTATATTGTTATATTATTTGTTTTTAATTGCTTTTTGTTCTGTGTGGAATAAATAAATAAATGTTAATGAAAATTAAAGCCGAATAATTAATATTCTGATTTCATTATAACAGATCCCTTTTCTATCTCCCAACATCCGCATATAATCTACTACACACCTTTTCAACCCGGGCAAAACCAGGGTATATAAGCTAGTTGACTAATACGGATAGTTAAAATTCCAATTATAAATGTCACCAAAAAAACTAATTACTAAATAATATTTTTAGTACGAGATTAGGAGTAAGCGACTCCATTGTATTTTATGTTCTATCACAGCAAAGGGTAATAAAATTTTACGAGCTCTCTTCAATGGTGCAGAGTAATAGTGCTATAAGTTTATTACGAAGTAATTGAAAATTAAACCTTATGCAACTGAAACAAGGTTGAATATTGTTAAGTAACTTAAATAGATTTACTACGTTTTTGTGTAATTTTAAGGTTTGTATGTGTATCTCAATAGACAGAAAGGTATAGGATAACTTGAGCCGTTTATATGCGTTCTGTCAATAAGAATAGTTGCATCTAGGGTATATTTTATCGAAGAATGCTACTTATAGAATTGTAATGTTTATAACTAAACAGAACTTTGCTTTTTTTTTACTATTCTAATATGCATTGGCATCTTTCGATCAAGCCCTCGTAGAGCCATAATAAGCCACTGTGTACAAGTGCACTAATTACCTCTTTTGTTGATGATCCGCGTGCTAAGTTACATATCAAAGATTGTTCCTGTGTTACGTACCTAGCGTTTTTGACGTTTTGCTCGTCGTCACGACGATATACATACCTAATTACCTAAATTAAAAAAATCTAGTGGGCACGGTCAATAATATACTTTCCATTAGTAATTTACTTATTAACCTGATTACATTTTATCATTATTTCTTATTTTTTACTTATTTTAATAATACTATTTATTATTTTTCAGATTTAATGCTTCTAGGGACGACAGGTCTGGGGCATCAACATCACTGACTACTCCAACAGCAGTTCACGTCTCAATGCCTGATGAAGCTACTCAGCTACCAAGTTATCTATTATTTGTGTTTATCTAGGGATTGTGAAATTTCGGGATTTACAAGAAAACCGGGATTGCAATAATAGTCCCGGGATTTTTGATAATTATTATAAAATGTGATAACTTTTCTGACTGTTTACACTACTATAAAACGAATGAAATGATGTTTGTTTGTTTTGATCTAATGAAAGAGGTTTATAAACGCCTTTGATAAATTGTTAGGCTTAGACTGGAAATAGGACAAATAGTACGATGTATCATGGTTGTATCCAGGTATCACATAGGTGTAGTGATGCTAGTTGTATTATGCTATAAATAAATATCTTTGTGATGATTACTTGAACTATAAATTAAGCAATTTTTTTTCAGTTGTTCAATACAAAGTACCGTACAATGTCAAGAAGTCATAAATATGTCTAAGTGAGTAATTGTGTTTATTATTATTTTGTAAAAATGTATTTCGGTGAAGCAACTATGTTTTTTTCCAGTGAAGCAAGCAAAAATAATACACAATATCGTTGTTTTGACGGAGCTAGCTCGAGGCCCACCTGATGTTAAGCGGACTAACCTCTGCCTATAACAGATGCATTTCGTCACAAGTCACGAATTGCACTGCGTCCCTCACCTTGAGACATAGTATTTAAGTCTCATGTAATTGCTAGCGGAAAACGTACCAAAGAAAGCATCTCAATAAGGAGGGTTGAGGACAGAAAAGCGGCGCGGCGTGGCTTAAACCAAGTTTATTTTACTGCTATTATCTATGTCCCCGTTTTGCACTCAGTGTTTTTAAAGAATACATATCATATAGGTGCCGTAACTGATTTATAGCGCTCGGCAAAAGTGATGGGGTTGTGTACATTTGGGCACATATACTAACACTATAAGGTTTTGTTACTGTCATCTGTGGAGTAGGTAAATGTTTTAAATTGTAATTAAAAAAAAGTACTTTTTGTGTTATTTTACTGTTGTTATACTGTTATTTTTTAACAACTTCTAATTTGATTTACGGGTTGTCGTATTCTTGTTCAGCAAACGACTAGCAGTCTCCCGAAACAGTTGTATTCTGGTCTCTCGGTATTGTGGCAAGTCGAAGAGAGTCAAGGCCTCACTAAACAATATCTGAGGCTCTAAATAAATTGTGGAGGTCAATCTTTATATTATATATACGCACATGTACGTATAATTTTCCCGGAGTCGTTTCAATCCCCATTTACTAACTGATAAGAGTTCACTGTCATACCTGCACCTGGTCACTTTCTGTCATAGGTCTCTGGAACCGTGACCACTCCAGTTCGTTTCTCCTAGGTAAACCAGCTAGAAATATGGTGCAGATTGGCTGACGTAACTACCGAGGTCTTTTAAAGGAGCTGCTTCCTTGGCTGAAAAGGCTTACACTATTACAATTGTTATACCAAAATGAATTTAAATATGAGCTATTGTAAAAAATATACTATTTGTTAATGTTAGCAATATTGGTGGTTGCAATTTTAGAACGCAACTTTGTTCAATATTCCTAAAAGGAACCTTTATTTCACTACCCTCTACACAACACATCCATCATATTTCCTTGGCTAACTTGGGTGTTGACTAAATTGCCTGTTGACGTACTCTGGCGCGCGTAATTACGAGTCGAGCTCCGTATAACTCATCGTTAAAATATCGTAAAACCCGACAATCCAACAATCAGCCGCGATCCTCGCGCACATTAATCAAGCGAATCATCAACTACATAAAATAATTCTCGTGGAGAAGGAAGAAAGAACGTGTGCAGACGCGTCGCATCACATCCAGCACGCGGGGCGAATTTCGAACCAGGTAGCCTTACCATCATTATATTTTTCCCAACCAAACATATATATAATCAAGAATACTTATATAAATTCTACAAAATAACTGAAAGTCTGAAGGACAAATATATTCCTACTTCATCTCATTAGCTAAAATATTCATGTTTGTTGATAACATTGGTCTTTGACTGGAAAGTAACGCTCCTTAGAAAGCTCGTTCACTAAATATGGCGGTTCAGAGTAATCCACGGTCACTGGTTGATATTATCACCTGTAAACCGCGATTGTTAATTAATATGTACAACAACTAACACTTTACAAATCATGAAGACATAGATCTGACTCGTGATGATTTCATGAGGGTAGGCCCATAGAGATATAAAATACTATTTCTTTTCTGTGGGTAGGCCATATATAATGATTACAATAAGACTGGAGATTAAATAAAACAAGCTATAATGATTTATCAGACAAAATAACAGTAAGAGAAAACGTAAATAAAATTATAAAAACTAAGCTAGCATCAAGTTACAAACTGCACCGACAATACAATAAGAAGGGGTTAAAGCTAAAATGAATGGACAGGAGAACTTTGGCTAGTCTTACAGAATCCGGCTCCCCAGAATGGTCGTAAGCCCATAGGGATTATTCTAGCTTTTTTATTCACAGTGTAAATAAGCCATAGAATACCTACCTGGAATACTAATATAATAAATATTGGTTTCTACACTTAAGAGAAAACTGCTATAACGCACAGTTACATAAATTGGATTACATACGAATCTATGGTTGGTTACGCCGTTTATCGTCGCTGTGTTATTCAGGTTGAGGTATGCGCCATCTAGGGGTGGGCGCACCTGGTTTAGTCGACGACGCTAACCCAACGGTGTGACCACTGGTAATCACCACGCCGTGACCCCTACCTTGACATTGACAGTCAGTCTATCAAGAGATCGCAACGATTACGCACCTCCACATCAACTTTTATACCTGTTCCCGCGCAAACTAATGGACATTTTATTTTCTATTGTGCTATAATATCTGAACTTTACCATTTTCTGGAGATTAAATCATTTGCCACGCTGTGTGTAGCCTAGTTAAAGTAGCTTAGCAATTCTTGACGCTTGTGCTAGTGAGTGCCTCCGTTGCCTGGATGCTGATGAACCTGAACCGGCCAAACGGAAAGCAAGTTGGCAACGCCAGGTTAGTGCTCATTCCCTATTTTGGTGTGTATTCTCTTCTCTTGTGTGACACAGCATTCATTTCCATTATACCTATACCGCCCGCACCATTTGCATTGATCTTCCGATTCGCGTCACCAGCACAGTTACATAAATTGGATTACATACGTATCTATGGAATCCATTTAAATTTAGTTACAGAAGTATGTGATAAACCTACTCATTATTATATTAATGCTCCAATTTTATCTGTTTTACTTTATTTTACAAACATCAGCTGATAAGGCGCCTTAAATTGCCTTGGCATTGTGCTTCCACGACGTCACTCGCTGGATCCATTGGAAGACCAGCGCTGGCTTTATAGCCAGCATATGCTGAGATGGGTCCAAAATAATATTTATTATTGTATGTTATTATCTGGTATTCATTTTTGTGTAACGTCTTTAGTAAATATTTTTCAATTCATTTTCATTTTCATTCATTTCATAAATTGGTGACATAATTCTTTAGCAGGATAATAGTCGCATTCAAATTAATATAATTATTTTCCCCGTATTAGAGAACTTTTAACAGGTTCAGTCCACAGAGCACATAATATAATATGGTCTGTGATCGGAAAGTACTACCAGTCCACAGACCATGTGGTCTGTTCGTCGACCAATTTTTTAAGCTCTCTGGAACTGTAGTAAACGTCGCATAAGTAACGCGGACTTGGCAGGACATATGGTAGAGAACATAAAAAGTGCTGGAACATGGGAACAAACAATTTTTTTTTTAACAGCATATGAATATAAACCAATTACACACCTATTTCCGAGGTATTTTCAACAAAACTTGTTGACATCAAAAAATAAGCAATTCCTTAATAATGATCTGAAGCACAGTTTTGCCGTCAGTGACGCGCTGATCGTCGAGTGAAACAATGCCGAAGTGCTCTGTGAATAGTTGCAAAAATAATACACTTACAAAGCGAAAAATACATGGGATTTCCTATTTTCGGTAAGTTTTATACATATTTATCGTATTTTAAGTGATAAACATTCATAATTATTTAATTATCACCTCCAAATTAATACATCAACAAATTAAATTCCGTTACTCCTGTCACGCAGTTGTCTCTTTCGCACGCATAATAACATCCCATGCAAGACAAGAACAAGTGAGCCCTAATTCAGAACAAGTCTATCGGAGTCGTCATAATAATCTTTTATTTTCTCAGACTGTACACAGGCATTTATTTTACATTTTCCAACATCAAAAAAGGAGGTTATCAATTTGACATGTGTGTATGAAATATTATTAGAACTGCAATATATTCACTTATAATATGGATTAGTGCTTACAAACATATATACAATATTTTTATGTGTGTGTGTGCATATCTTTGTATGTTTTATGTACTAATACGTGTAACAGTGACTTGGCTTACTGATTGGAAAAATACCACAAAACCTTTTTCAAGTTCTAGTGTTCCTGTTATTAATTGATGTTGTATGTTAATTATTTAATATCGAAATGTCCGAGCCACCTGCACAATCCTGAATGCACGAGGTTTAGCGTGCACTCTTATTATTACAGATGATTTTCAGAATGTATGATATGAACATAGTATGTAAAGGTAGCTTATAAATATTAAATATTGTATTACATATACAATGTATAACATTAACATTGTATTAACATTCATAATTACTCAAACACGTTTACTTTATACATTTTGCTGTAACACGCAGGTATCTGAACTGCAATTCAGGTCTGATACGTTATATTGTTATATTATTTGTTTTTAATTGCTTTTTGTTCTGTGTGGAATATATAAATAAATGTTAATGAAAATTAAAGCCGAATAATTAATATTCTGATTTCATTATAACAGATCCCTTTTCTATCTCCCAACATCCGCATATAATCTACTACACACCTTTTCAACCCGGGCAAAACCAGGGTATATAAGCTAGTTGACTAATACGGATAGTTAAAATTCCAATTATAAATGTCACCAAAAAAACTAATTACTAAATAATATTTTTAGTACGAGATTAGGAGTAAGCGACTCCATTGTATTTTATGTTCTATCACAGCAAAGGGTAATAAAATTTTACGAGCTCTCTTCAATGGTGCAGAGTAATAGTGCTATAAGTTTATTACGAAGTAATTGAAAATTAAACCTTATGCAACTGAAACAAGGTTGAATATTGTTAAGTAACTTAAATAGATTTACTACGTTTTTGTGTAATTTTAAGGTTTTTATGTGTATCTCAATAGACAGAAAGGTATAGGATAACTTGAGCCGTTTATATGCGTTCTGTCAATAAGAATAGTTGCATCTAGGGTATATTTTATCGAAGAATGCTACTTATAGAATTGTAATGTTTATAACTAAACAGAACTTTGCTTTTTTTTTACTATTCTAATATGCATTGGCATCTTTCGATCAAGCCCTCGTAGAGCCATAATAAGCCACTGTGTACAAGTGCACTAATTACCTCTTTTGTTGATGATCCGCGTGCTAAGTTACATATCAAAGATTGTTCCTGTGTTACGTACCTAGCGTTTTTGACGTTTTGCTCGTCGTCACGACGATATACATACCTAATTACCTAAATTAAAAAAATCTAGTGGGCACGGTCAATAATATACTTTCCATTAGTAATTTACTTATTAACCTGATTACATTTTATCATTATTTCTTATTTTTTACTTATTTTAATAATACTATTTATTATTTTTCAGATTTAATGCTTCTAGGGACGACAGGTCTGGGGCATCAACATCACTGACTACTCCAACAGCAGTTCACGTCTCAATGCCTGATGAAGCTACTCAGCTACCAAGTTATCTATTATTTGTGTTTATCTAGGGATTGTGAAATTTCGGGATTTACAAGAAAACCGGGATTGCAATAATAGTCCCGGGATTTTTGATAATTATTATAAAATGTGATAACTTTTCTGACTGTTTACACTACTATAAAACGAATGAAATGATGTTTGTTTGTTTTGATCTAATGAAAGAGGTTTATAAACGCCTTTGATAAATTGTTAGGCTTAGACTGGAAATAGGACAAATAGTACGATGTATCATGGTTGTATCCAGGTATCACATAGGTGTAGTGATGCTAGTTGTATTATGCTATAAATAAATATCTTTGTGATGATTACTTGAACTATAAATTAAGCAATTTTTTTTCAGTTGTTCAATACAAAGTACCGTACAATGTCAAGAAGTCATAAATATGTCTAAGTGAGTAATTGTGTTTATTATTATTTTGTAAAAATGTATTTCGGTGAAGCAACTATGTTTTTTTCCAGTGAAGCAAGCAAAAATAATACACAATATCGTTGTTTTGACGGAGCTAGCTCGAGGCCCACCTGATGTTAAGCGGACTAACCTCTGCCTATAACAGATGCATTTCGTCACAAGTCACGAATTGCACTGCGTCCCTCACCTTGAGACATAGTATTTAAGTCTCATGTAATTGCTAGCGGAAAACGTACCAAAGAAAGCATCTCAATAAGGAGGGTTGAGGACAGAAAAGCGGCGCGGCGTGGCTTAAACCAAGTTTATTTTACTGCTATTATCTATGTCCCCGTTTTGCACTCAGTGTTTTTAAAGAATACATATCATATAGGTGCCGTAACTGATTTATAGCGCTCGGCAAAAGTGATGGGGTTGTGTACATTTGGGCACATATACTAACACTATAAGGTTTTGTTACTGTCATCTGTGGAGTAGGTAAATGTTTTAAATTGTAATTAAAAAAAAGTACTTTTTGTGTTATTTTACTGTTGTTATACTGTTATTTTTTAACAACTTCTAATTTGATTTACGGGTTGTCGTATTCTTGTTCAGCAAACGACTAGCAGTCTCCCGAAACAGTTGTATTCTGGTCTCTCGGTATTGTGGCAAGTCGAAGAGAGTCAAGGCCTCACTAAACAATATCTGAGGCTCTAAATAAATTGTGGAGGTCAATCTTTATATTATATATACGCACATGTACGTATAATTTTCCCGGAGTCGTTTCAATCCCCATTTACTAACTGATAAGAGTTCACTGTCATACCTGCACCTGGTCACTTTCTGTCATAGGTCTCTGGAACCGTGACCACTCCAGTTCGTTTCTCCTAGGTAAACCAGCTAGAAATATGGTGCAGATTGGCTGACGTAACTACCGAGGTCTTTTAAAGGAGCTGCTTCCTTGGCTGAAAAGGCTTACACTATTACAATTGTTATACCAAAATGAATTTAAATATGAGCTATTGTAAAAAATATACTATTTGTTAATGTTAGCAATATTGGTGGTTGCAATTTTAGAACGCAACTTTGTTCAATATTCCTAAAAGGAACCTTTATTTCACTACCCTCTACACAACACATCCATCATATTTCCTTGGCTAACTTGGGTGTTGACTAAATTGCCTGTTGACGTACTCTGGCGCGCGTAATTACGAGTCGAGCTCCGTATAACTCATCGTTAAAATATCGTAAAACCCGACAATCCAACAATCAGCCGCGATCCTCGCGCACATTAATCAAGCGAATCATCAACTACATAAAATAATTCTCGTGGAGAAGGAAGAAAGAACGTGTGCAGACGCGTCGCATCACATCCAGCACGCGGGGCGAATTTCGAACCAGGTAGCCTTACCATCATTATATTTTTCCCAACCAAACATATATATAATCAAGAATACTTATATAAATTCTACAAAATAACTGAAAGTCTGAAGGACAAATATATTCCTACTTCATCTCATTAGCTAAAATATTCATGTTTGTTGATAACATTGGTCTTTGACTGGAAAGTAACGCTCCTTAGAAAGCTCGTTCACTAAATATGGCGGTTCAGAGTAATCCACGGTCACTGGTTGATATTATCACCTGTAAACCGCGATTGTTAATTAATATGTACAACAACTAACACTTTACAAATCATGAAGACATAGATCTGACTCGTGATGATTTCATGAGGGTAGGCCCATAGAGATATAAAATACTATTTCTTTTCTGTGGGTAGGCCATATATAATGATTACAATAAGACTGGAGATTAAATAAAACAAGCTATAATGATTTATCAGACAAAATAACAGTAAGAGAAAACGTAAATAAAATTATAAAAACTAAGCTAGCATCAAGTTACAAACTGCACCGACAATACAATAAGAAGGGGTTAAAGCTAAAATGAATGGACAGGAGAACTTTGGCTAGTCTTACAGAATCCGGCTCCCCAGAATGGTCGTAAGCCCATAGGGATTATTCTAGCTTTTTTATTCACAGTGTAAATAAGCCATAGAATACCTACCTGGAATACTAATATAATAAATATTGGTTTCTACACTTAAGAGAAAACTGCTATAACGCACAGTTACATAAATTGGATTACATACGAATCTATGGTTGGTTACGCCGTTTATCGTCGCTGTGTTATTCAGGTTGAGGTATGCGCCATCTAGGGGTGGGCGCACCTGGTTTAGTCGACGACGCTAACCCAACGGTGTGACCACTGGTAATCACCACGCCGTGACCCCTACCTTGACATTGACAGTCAGTCTATCAAGAGATCGCAACGATTACGCACCTCCACATCAACTTTTATACCTGTTCCCGCGCAAACTAATGGACATTTTATTTTCTATTGTGCTATAATATCTGAACTTTACCATTTTCTGGAGATTAAATCATTTGCCACGCTGTGTGTAGCCTAGTTAAAGTAGCTTAGCAATTCTTGACGCTTGTGCTAGTGAGTGCCTCCGTTGCCTGGATGCTGATGAACCTGAACCGGCCAAACGGAAAGCAAGTTGGCAACGCCAGGTTAGTGCTCATTCCCTATTTTGGTGTGTATTCTCTTCTCTTGTGTGACACAGCATTCATTTCCATTATACCTATACCGCCCGCACCATTTGCATTGATCTTCCGATTCGCGTCACCAGCACAGTTACATAAATTGGATTACATACGTATCTATGGAATCCATTTAAATTTAGTTACAGAAGTATGTGATAAACCTACTCATTATTATATTAATGCTCCAATTTTATCTGTTTTACTTTATTTTACAAACATCAGCTGATAAGGCGCCTTAAATTGCCTTGGCATTGTGCTTCCACGACGTCACTCGCTGGATCCATTGGAAGACCAGCGCTGGCTTTATAGCCAGCATATGCTGAGATGGGTCCAAAATAATATTTATTATTGTATGTTATTATCTGGTATTCATTTTTGTGTAACGTCTTTAGTAAATATTTTTCAATTCATTTTCATTTTCATTCATTTCATAAATTGGTGACATAATTCTTTAGCAGGATAATAGTCGCATTCAAATTAATATAATTATTTTCCCCGTATTAGAGAACTTTTAACAGGTTCAGTCCACAGAGCACATAATATAATATGGTCTGTGATCGGAAAGTACTACCAGTCCACAGACCATGTGGTCTGTTCGTCGACCAATTTTTTAAGCTCTCTGGAACTGTAGTAAACGTCGCATAAGTAACGCGGACTTGGCAGGACATATGGTAGAGAACATAAAAAGTGCTGGAACATGGGAACAAACAATTTTTTTTTTAACAGCATATGAATATAAACCAATTACACACCTATTTCCGAGGTATTTTCAACAAAACTTGTTGACATCAAAAAATAAGCAATTCCTTAATAATGATCTGAAGCACAGTTTTGCCGTCAGTGACGCGCTGATCGTCGAGTGAAACAATGCCGAAGTGCTCTGTGAATAGTTGCAAAAATAATACACTTACAAAGCGAAAAATACATGGGATTTCCTATTTTCGGTAAGTTTTATACATATTTATCGTATTTTAAGTGATAAACATTCATAATTATTTAATTATCACCTCCAAATTAATACATCAACAAATTAAATTCCGTTACTCCTGTCACGCAGTTGTCTCTTTCGCACGCATAATAACATCCCATGCAAGACAAGAACAAGTGAGCCCTAATTCAGAACAAGTCTATCGGAGTCGTCATAATAATCTTTTATTTTCTCAGACTGTACACAGGCATTTATTTTACATTTTCCAACATCAAAAAAGGAGGTTATCAATTTGACATGTGTGTATGAAATATTATTAGAACTGCAATATATTCACTTATAATATGGATTAGTGCTTACAAACATATATACAATATTTTTATGTGTGTGTGTGCATATCTTTGTATGTTTTATGTACTAATACGTGTAACAGTGACTTGGCTTACTGATTGGAAAAATACCACAAAACCTTTTTCAAGTTCTAGTGTTCCTGTTATTAATTGATGTTGTATGTTAATTATTTAATATCGAAATGTCCGAGCCACCTGCACAATCCTGAATGCACGAGGTTTAGCGTGCACTCTTATTATTACAGATGATTTTCAGAATGTATGATATGAACATAGTATGTAAAGGTAGCTTATAAATATTAAATATTGTATTACATATACAATGTATAACATTAACATTGTATTAACATTCATAATTACTCAAACACGTTTACTTTATACATTTTGCTGTAACACGCAGGTATCTGAACTGCAATTCAGGTCTGATACGTTATATTGTTATATTATTTGTTTTTAATTGCTTTTTGTTCTGTGTGGAATAAATAAATAAATGTTAATGAAAATTAAAGCCGAATAATTAATATTCTGATTTCATTATAACAGATCCCTTTTCTATCTCCCAACATCCGCATATAATCTACTACACACCTTTTCAACCCGGGCAAAACCAGGGTATATAAGCTAGTTGACTAATACGGATAGTTAAAATTCCAATTATAAATGTCACCAAAAAAACTAATTACTAAATAATATTTTTAGTACGAGATTAGGAGTAAGCGACTCCATTGTATTTTATGTTCTATCACAGCAAAGGGTAATAAAATTTTACGAGCTCTCTTCAATGGTGCAGAGTAATAGTGCTATAAGTTTATTACGAAGTAATTGAAAATTAAACCTTATGCAACTGAAACAAGGTTGAATATTGTTAAGTAACTTAAATAGATTTACTACGTTTTTGTGTAATTTTAAGGTTTTTATGTGTATCTCAATAGACAGAAAGGTATAGGATAACTTGAGCCGTTTATATGCGTTCTGTCAATAAGAATAGTTGCATCTAGGGTATATTTTATCGAAGAATGCTACTTATAGAATTGTAATGTTTATAACTAAACAGAACTTTGCTTTTTTTTTACTATTCTAATATGCATTGGCATCTTTCGATCAAGCCCTCGTAGAGCCATAATAAGCCACTGTGTACAAGTGCACTAATTACCTCTTTTGTTGATGATCCGCGTGCTAAGTTACATATCAAAGATTGTTCCTGTGTTACGTACCTAGCGTTTTTGACGTTTTGCTCGTCGTCACGACGATATACATACCTAATTACCTAAATTAAAAAAATCTAGTGGGCACGGTCAATAATATACTTTCCATTAGTAATTTACTTATTAACCTGATTACATTTTATCATTATTTCTTATTTTTTACTTATTTTAATAATACTATTTATTATTTTTCAGATTTAATGCTTCTAGGGACGACAGGTCTGGGGCATCAACATCACTGACTACTCCAACAGCAGTTCACGTCTCAATGCCTGATGAAGCTACTCAGCTACCAAGTTATCTATTATTTGTGTTTATCTAGGGATTGTGAAATTTCGGGATTTACAAGAAAACCGGGATTGCAATAATAGTCCCGGGATTTTTGATAATTATTATAAAATGTGATAACTTTTCTGACTGTTTACACTACTATAAAACGAATGAAATGATGTTTGTTTGTTTTGATCTAATGAAAGAGGTTTATAAACGCCTTTGATAAATTGTTAGGCTTAGACTGGAAATAGGACAAATAGTACGATGTATCATGGTTGTATCCAGGTATCACATAGGTGTAGTGATGCTAGTTGTATTATGCTATAAATAAATATCTTTGTGATGATTACTTGAACTATAAATTAAGCAATTTTTTTTCAGTTGTTCAATACAAAGTACCGTACAATGTCAAGAAGTCATAAATATGTCTAAGTGAGTAATTGTGTTTATTATTATTTTGTAAAAATGTATTTCGGTGAAGCAACTATGTTTTTTTCCAGTGAAGCAAGCAAAAATAATACACAATATCGTTGTTTTGACGGAGCTAGCTCGAGGCCCACCTGATGTTAAGCGGACTAACCTCTGCCTATAACAGATGCATTTCGTCACAAGTCACGAATTGCACTGCGTCCCTCACCTTGAGACATAGTATTTAAGTCTCATGTAATTGCTAGCGGAAAACGTACCAAAGAAAGCATCTCAATAAGGAGGGTTGAGGACAGAAAAGCGGCGCGGCGTGGCTTAAACCAAGTTTATTTTACTGCTATTATCTATGTCCCCGTTTTGCACTCAGTGTTTTTAAAGAATACATATCATATAGGTGCCGTAACTGATTTATAGCGCTCGGCAAAAGTGATGGGGTTGTGTACATTTGGGCACATATACTAACACTATAAGGTTTTGTTACTGTCATCTGTGGAGTAGGTAAATGTTTTAAATTGTAATTAAAAAAAAGTACTTTTTGTGTTATTTTACTGTTGTTATACTGTTATTTTTTAACAACTTCTAATTTGATTTACGGGTTGTCGTATTCTTGTTCAGCAAACGACTAGCAGTCTCCCGAAACAGTTGTATTCTGGTCTCTCGGTATTGTGGCAAGTCGAAGAGAGTCAAGGCCTCACTAAACAATATCTGAGGCTCTAAATAAATTGTGGAGGTCAATCTTTATATTATATATACGCACATGTACGTATAATTTTCCCGGAGTCGTTTCAATCCCCATTTACTAACTGATAAGAGTTCACTGTCATACCTGCACCTGGTCACTTTCTGTCATAGGTCTCTGGAACCGTGACCACTCCAGTTCGTTTCTCCTAGGTAAACCAGCTAGAAATATGGTGCAGATTGGCTGACGTAACTACCGAGGTCTTTTAAAGGAGCTGCTTCCTTGGCTGAAAAGGCTTACACTATTACAATTGTTATACCAAAATGAATTTAAATATGAGCTATTGTAAAAAATATACTATTTGTTAATGTTAGCAATATTGGTGGTTGCAATTTTAGAACGCAACTTTGTTCAATATTCCTAAAAGGAACCTTTATTTCACTACCCTCTACACAACACATCCATCATATTTCCTTGGCTAACTTGGGTGTTGACTAAATTGCCTGTTGACGTACTCTGGCGCGCGTAATTACGAGTCGAGCTCCGTATAACTCATCGTTAAAATATCGTAAAACCCGACAATCCAACAATCAGCCGCGATCCTCGCGCACATTAATCAAGCGAATCATCAACTACATAAAATAATTCTCGTGGAGAAGGAAGAAAGAACGTGTGCAGACGCGTCGCATCACATCCAGCACGCGGGGCGAATTTCGAACCAGGTAGCCTTACCATCATTATATTTTTCCCAACCAAACATATATATAATCAAGAATACTTATATAAATTCTACAAAATAACTGAAAGTCTGAAGGACAAATATATTCCTACTTCATCTCATTAGCTAAAATATTCATGTTTGTTGATAACATTGGTCTTTGACTGGAAAGTAACGCTCCTTAGAAAGCTCGTTCACTAAATATGGCGGTTCAGAGTAATCCACGGTCACTGGTTGATATTATCACCTGTAAACCGCGATTGTTAATTAATATGTACAACAACTAACACTTTACAAATCATGAAGACATAGATCTGACTCGTGATGATTTCATGAGGGTAGGCCCATAGAGATATAAAATACTATTTCTTTTCTGTGGGTAGGCCATATATAATGATTACAATAAGACTGGAGATTAAATAAAACAAGCTATAATGATTTATCAGACAAAATAACAGTAAGAGAAAACGTAAATAAAATTATAAAAACTAAGCTAGCATCAAGTTACAAACTGCACCGACAATACAATAAGAAGGGGTTAAAGCTAAAATGAATGGACAGGAGAACTTTGGCTAGTCTTACAGAATCCGGCTCCCCAGAATGGTCGTAAGCCCATAGGGATTATTCTAGCTTTTTTATTCACAGTGTAAATAAGCCATAGAATACCTACCTGGAATACTAATATAATAAATATTGGTTTCTACACTTAAGAGAAAACTGCTATAACGCACAGTTACATAAATTGGATTACATACGAATCTATGGTTGGTTACGCCGTTTATCGTCGCTGTGTTATTCAGGTTGAGGTATGCGCCATCTAGGGGTGGGCGCACCTGGTTTAGTCGACGACGCTAACCCAACGGTGTGACCACTGGTAATCACCACGCCGTGACCCCTACCTTGACATTGACAGTCAGTCTATCAAGAGATCGCAACGATTACGCACCTCCACATCAACTTTTATACCTGTTCCCGCGCAAACTAATGGACATTTTATTTTCTATTGTGCTATAATATCTGAACTTTACCATTTTCTGGAGATTAAATCATTTGCCACGCTGTGTGTAGCCTAGTTAAAGTAGCTTAGCAATTCTTGACGCTTGTGCTAGTGAGTGCCTCCGTTGCCTGGATGCTGATGAACCTGAACCGGCCAAACGGAAAGCAAGTTGGCAACGCCAGGTTAGTGCTCATTCCCTATTTTGGTGTGTATTCTCTTCTCTTGTGTGACACAGCATTCATTTCCATTATACCTATACCGCCCGCACCATTTGCATTGATCTTCCGATTCGCGTCACCAGCACAGTTACATAAATTGGATTACATACGTATCTATGGAATCCATTTAAATTTAGTTACAGAAGTATGTGATAAACCTACTCATTATTATATTAATGCTCCAATTTTATCTGTTTTACTTTATTTTACAAACATCAGCTGATAAGGCGCCTTAAATTGCCTTGGCATTGTGCTTCCACGACGTCACTCGCTGGATCCATTGGAAGACCAGCGCTGGCTTTATAGCCAGCATATGCTGAGATGGGTCCAAAATAATATTTATTATTGTATGTTATTATCTGGTATTCATTTTTGTGTAACGTCTTTAGTAAATATTTTTCAATTCATTTTCATTTTCATTCATTTCATAAATTGGTGACATAATTCTTTAGCAGGATAATAGTCGCATTCAAATTAATATAATTATTTTCCCCGTATTAGAGAACTTTTAACAGGTTCAGTCCACAGAGCACATAATATAATATGGTCTGTGATCGGAAAGTACTACCAGTCCACAGACCATGTGGTCTGTTCGTCGACCAATTTTTTAAGCTCTCTGGAACTGTAGTAAACGTCGCATAAGTAACGCGGACTTGGCAGGACATATGGTAGAGAACATAAAAAGTGCTGGAACATGGGAACAAACAATTTTTTTTTTAACAGCATATGAATATAAACCAATTACACACCTATTTCCGAGGTATTTTCAACAAAACTTGTTGACATCAAAAAATAAGCAATTCCTTAATAATGATCTGAAGCACAGTTTTGCCGTCAGTGACGCGCTGATCGTCGAGTGAAACAATGCCGAAGTGCTCTGTGAATAGTTGCAAAAATAATACACTTACAAAGCGAAAAATACATGGGATTTCCTATTTTCGGTAAGTTTTATACATATTTATCGTATTTTAAGTGATAAACATTCATAATTATTTAATTATCACCTCCAAATTAATACATCAACAAATTAAATTCCGTTACTCCTGTCACGCAGTTGTCTCTTTCGCACGCATAATAACATCCCATGCAAGACAAGAACAAGTGAGCCCTAATTCAGAACAAGTCTATCGGAGTCGTCATAATAATCTTTTATTTTCTCAGACTGTACACAGGCATTTATTTTACATTTTCCAACATCAAAAAAGGAGGTTATCAATTTGACATGTGTGTATGAAATATTATTAGAACTGCAATATATTCACTTATAATATGGATTAGTGCTTACAAACATATATACAATATTTTTATGTGTGTGTGTGCATATCTTTGTATGTTTTATGTACTAATACGTGTAACAGTGACTTGGCTTACTGATTGGAAAAATACCACAAAACCTTTTTCAAGTTCTAGTGTTCCTGTTATTAATTGATGTTGTATGTTAATTATTTAATATCGAAATGTCCGAGCCACCTGCACAATCCTGAATGCACGAGGTTTAGCGTGCACTCTTATTATTACAGATGATTTTCAGAATGTATGATATGAACATAGTATGTAAAGGTAGCTTATAAATATTAAATATTGTATTACATATACAATGTATAACATTAACATTGTATTAACATTCATAATTACTCAAACACGTTTACTTTATACATTTTGCTGTAACACGCAGGTATCTGAACTGCAATTCAGGTCTGATACGTTATATTGTTATATTATTTGTTTTTAATTGCTTTTTGTTCTGTGTGGAATAAATAAATAAATGTTAATGAAAATTAAAGCCGAATAATTAATATTCTGATTTCATTATAACAGATCCCTTTTCTATCTCCCAACATCCGCATATAATCTACTACACACCTTTTCAACCCGGGCAAAACCAGGGTATATAAGCTAGTTGACTAATACGGATAGTTAAAATTCCAATTATAAATGTCACCAAAAAAACTAATTACTAAATAATATTTTTAGTACGAGATTAGGAGTAAGCGACTCCATTGTATTTTATGTTCTATCACAGCAAAGGGTAATAAAATTTTACGAGCTCTCTTCAATGGTGCAGAGTAATAGTGCTATAAGTTTATTACGAAGTAATTGAAAATTAAACCTTATGCAACTGAAACAAGGTTGAATATTGTTAAGTAACTTAAATAGATTTACTACGTTTTTGTGTAATTTTAAGGTTTTTATGTGTATCTCAATAGACAGAAAGGTATAGGATAACTTGAGCCGTTTATATGCGTTCTGTCAATAAGAATAGTTGCATCTAGGGTATATTTTATCGAAGAATGCTACTTATAGAATTGTAATGTTTATAACTAAACAGAACTTTGCTTTTTTTTTACTATTCTAATATGCATTGGCATCTTTCGATCAAGCCCTCGTAGAGCCATAATAAGCCACTGTGTACAAGTGCACTAATTACCTCTTTTGTTGATGATCCGCGTGCTAAGTTACATATCAAAGATTGTTCCTGTGTTACGTACCTAGCGTTTTTGACGTTTTGCTCGTCGTCACGACGATATACATACCTAATTACCTAAATTAAAAAAATCTAGTGGGCACGGTCAATAATATACTTTCCATTAGTAATTTACTTATTAACCTGATTACATTTTATCATTATTTCTTATTTTTTACTTATTTTAATAATACTATTTATTATTTTTCAGATTTAATGCTTCTAGGGACGACAGGTCTGGGGCATCAACATCACTGACTACTCCAACAGCAGTTCACGTCTCAATGCCTGATGAAGCTACTCAGCTACCAAGTTATCTATTATTTGTGTTTATCTAGGGATTGTGAAATTTCGGGATTTACAAGAAAACCGGGATTGCAATAATAGTCCCGGGATTTTTGATAATTATTATAAAATGTGATAACTTTTCTGACTGTTTACACTACTATAAAACGAATGAAATGATGTTTGTTTGTTTTGATCTAATGAAAGAGGTTTATAAACGCCTTTGATAAATTGTTAGGCTTAGACTGGAAATAGGACAAATAGTACGATGTATCATGGTTGTATCCAGGTATCACATAGGTGTAGTGATGCTAGTTGTATTATGCTATAAATAAATATCTTTGTGATGATTACTTGAACTATAAATTAAGCAATTTTTTTTCAGTTGTTCAATACAAAGTACCGTACAATGTCAAGAAGTCATAAATATGTCTAAGTGAGTAATTGTGTTTATTATTATTTTGTAAAAATGTATTTCGGTGAAGCAACTATGTTTTTTTCCAGTGAAGCAAGCAAAAATAATACACAATATCGTTGTTTTGACGGAGCTAGCTCGAGGCCCACCTGATGTTAAGCGGACTAACCTCTGCCTATAACAGATGCATTTCGTCACAAGTCACGAATTGCACTGCGTCCCTCACCTTGAGACATAGTATTTAAGTCTCATGTAATTGCTAGCGGAAAACGTACCAAAGAAAGCATCTCAATAAGGAGGGTTGAGGACAGAAAAGCGGCGCGGCGTGGCTTAAACCAAGTTTATTTTACTGCTATTATCTATGTCCCCGTTTTGCACTCAGTGTTTTTAAAGAATACATATCATATAGGTGCCGTAACTGATTTATAGCGCTCGGCAAAAGTGATGGGGTTGTGTACATTTGGGCACATATACTAACACTATAAGGTTTTGTTACTGTCATCTGTGGAGTAGGTAAATGTTTTAAATTGTAATTAAAAAAAAGTACTTTTTGTGTTATTTTACTGTTGTTATACTGTTATTTTTTAACAACTTCTAATTTGATTTACGGGTTGTCGTATTCTTGTTCAGCAAACGACTAGCAGTCTCCCGAAACAGTTGTATTCTGGTCTCTCGGTATTGTGGCAAGTCGAAGAGAGTCAAGGCCTCACTAAACAATATCTGAGGCTCTAAATAAATTGTGGAGGTCAATCTTTATATTATATAAAGTATGCATTTATTATGTATGCATCAAAAAAACTGTTAACTATAAAACCTGATTGTTAATCAATGGCAATCGCCATCTTAATTGAAAATGTGAAAAGCAACGAAACACCTATGCCAAACTTCCAACTGAAATTAAATAGATGAAAATAATTCTCACTTGCCAGTAAATCTTTTAATTATGTCATCAGGCATCTCAAAATCTTTTAGTAGTTCTTCTATGGAACATAACACTATCAAACCACAATTCATTAATTTATTCGTCCGTGACTCCGATGGATTTTACTTTGTCGAAACGAATGAAATCAGAAATGAAGTGCGTGTACCTGCGCCGCGCTTTCTAGTCTATAGTGTTACCAGATGTTTATGTGAAATTTCCTCCTATTTTTTTTCAATATAACCCCAAATATTAGCATTTTGAAAATAAAACTGAAAGAGTTTTTATTTTTACTATAGAAAGAATACAAAACAAAATATAGTCTTATCATTTTAAACAAACATAACTTCAACTATCAAGGCCATTATGTAATAAGTACCTATATTAAGTATATATTTTTCTACAACCCGTCTTTGAATGATCGCATATAATTTTCTGTTGCAATCAACTATTCTACCACCGCCGATACAATTTGAAAATAAGTCGTCGGCATAATAGGTCGCTGCGTGCTTAATTTAATAGTGCTATGTTATACAAACTTAAAATTAGTTTTTTTAATGTTATTGTAAAATATTTTTATAACCTTATAATGTTTCCTTGGCAAAAACCAATTCGTACGCTGAGACTTCTTAGTTTTTTCTAGTTTGATCATCCATTCCATTGTGGTTTTCAGCTCTCATAATGATTTCAATGTAAAGAAAAACTTACAATTTAGCAACATTATCTTTAAATGTAAGCAATATTTAACAATAAGCAACCCTGGCAACACACCTGAATGGCAGAGGGGAGTAACGACGTGAAGTATAAAATTAGGTATATCTAGAAATGGCGGCCTTTGGGACACAGTTGAAGAATGTTCCGTTGTGTTCTGTTATTTTATTATTTATTCTTATGCTCTTGGTAAAGTTTTGAAGACCTACAGTACCAGTATAGATAGTATTAACTGCGTATTAGGATACTTAATAATACTTCAAAAGAACCTAATCAATTTCATTAATACGTTTCAGTAACCGCTTTATTGATGCAACGTACGTAACGGTTTGGTTGTAGTTACTATTTATTTGGTCATATTAGTTGCGATAGTTGTAAGTTTAAGTACCTAAATTTATGAGATAACTAACAAAAATATGTACATTTAGCACACGGAGAGATGATACTACATTATAATAAATTGTACATATTATGGCTACGTGAGGATATGAACCTTGTTCGCATGGTAGTTAAAACCTAGTAGTAAGGTTGATTTCAAAGTATTTGAATAAGTTCCGATAACCTAAGAAAATCTTTGTTGTAATGGGTATATATTACGTAATCACCTAATCACACAATTTTAAAGCCATATTAGCTTATATATGGCTTTAAAATTGTTTAAAGCAACTGAATATGTTCGTTTGATTGTACCTAATTATTATGTTACATAGGCCGGCGTCGGTGTCTGTGCCGGCGTCGGTGTCTGTGCCGGCGTCGGTGGCTGTGTCGGCGTCGGTGTCTGTGTCGGCGTCGGTGTCTGTGCCGGCGTCGGTGTCTGTGCCGGCGTCGGTGGCTGTGTCGGCGTCGGTGTCTGTGCTGGCGTCGGTGTCTGTGTCAGCGTCGGTGTCTGTGTCGGCGTTGGTGTCTGTGTCGGAGTCGGTGTCTGTGTCGGCATCGGTGTCTGTGCCGGCGTCGGTGTCTGTGCCGGCGTCGGTGTCTGCGTCGGCGTCGGTGTCTGTGTCGGCGTCGATGTCTGCATCGGCGTCGGTGTCTGTGCCGGCGTCGGTGTCTGTACCAGCGTCGGTGTCTGTGTCGGCGTCGGTGTCTGTGTCAGCGTCGGTGTCTGTGTCGGCGTCGGTGTCTGTGCCGGCGTCGGTGTCTGTGTCGGCGTCGGTGACTGTGCCGGCGTCGGTGTCTGTGTCGGCGTCGGTGACTGTGCCGGCGTCGGTGTCTGTGCCGGCGTCGGTGTCTGTGTCGGCGTCGGTGTCTGTGTCAGCGTTGGTGTCTGTGTCGGCGTCGGTGTCTGTGTCGGCGTCGGTGTCTGTGTCGGCGTCCTATTATCGCCTAGGCGGCGATAAAACATCCTTAATGGTTGAAAAACATGTAAGTAGGTAGTATAAGTAACTAAAATAGAATAGAGTGGATATTTTTCTCAGATTTCATTCATAATTTAAATACCGGGATCCCGGGATTCAAGTTTTTATTACGTAAAACGGTAAATGACAGTAAATATCATAAGTAGAAAAAGGGTGAAAAATGGAACCGACTTCAACACTGTAAAGTGTGAAATAACTTGTCAAAGTCGGTACCGTGAGCACAATATTGAGATAATAGGTACTTTTGAACCAGCATTGTACCGACACCAACAAATTATTGCACACTTTCCAGTGTAGAAGACAGTTCTTAATTTTGTTAAAAAATTCAAGGAGTGTTTGGAAATGTACGCGCTAGCGTTTAACTCGCAGTGCAAAGCGAGAACCGTTTACAGTGTAAATAGTCAAAAAATCCTAGTTATAAACTGTGACGATGAAAGAGGTCTTACTTCTCCTACACACTCGATAAAACATCTTTAATGGTTGAAAAACATTTAAGTAGGTAGTATAAGTATCTAAAATAGAATAGAGTGGATATTTTTCTCAGATTTCATTCATAATTTAAATACCGGGATCCCGGGATTCAAGTTTTTATTACGTAAAAACCTAATACCTACATTGCACCTTAAATACATATGATTATCAATTTCAATTATTTCTTATTATATAACATATAATTATCAATTAGTTATTTCTTATTAAAAAATAAAAAAGGCATACCGAAATCCAAATATTCTAATTGACAATCTTTAAAATTAAGTCGTCTCGGTTCAATTTATGTTTCATCTTCTATGCCTATTGAGGATTCGTCATATTCAGATAAATTGTAAATAGGGTTAGGAGGATGAGCTAAGGGCAATATTTCTCTCAGGGGCATACCGCGAGTTTTACGAGAGTCAACTATTTCCGGTAAAAGCCATACCATGTAAAATTGTAAAAAAAAATCTTTCATTTTTGTTCCCAAAATAGGTAATTTTTTTCTACGATCTCAGTTTTGAGTCGTTCCTTTTCACCACTCCACTTCCTTTTCACTTTTAACTGTAGAAATCCATCCAACCATTTGGAAGATACGGTGTGATAAAGAAATGTACAAGCAAACACACATACACTGAGAAAAAAATTAAGTAACTCAAAACCTAATTCTGTAGGTAATGCAAAAAATTGTTTGATTTTAACTAACTTAGTTTGTCTGAACGTAGATAAAAATATATTTACCTGGCGATAGGTAAGCACCACGTGCAGCGTTAGGTAGGAACAAATACCAGGTGTATTTCACCTACTTTAGGTCACACATACCTTTTTTTTTACCTAATCGCTAAGTTAATGAGCCGTTACCTAATCGTAAAAGTACGTTAAACTAATCAAATTTGGTAAATTTTACACTCAGAAAATATACATGACTTAAAAACACCTAATATTAAGTTGATGCTATGTAACATAATAATTAGGTACAATCAAACGAACATATTCAGTTGCTTTAAACAATTTTAAAGCCAATATTATCTTATTGCCGGCACAGTCACCAACGCTGACACAGACACCGACGCCGGCACAGACACCGACGCCGACACAGACACCGACGCCGACACAGACACCGACGCCGGCACAGACACCGACGCCGACACAGACACCGACGCCGACACAGACACCGACGCCGACACAGACACCGACGCCGACACAGACACCGACGCCGGCACAGACACCGACGCCGGCACAGACACCGACGCCGACACAGACACCTACAGAATTAGGTTTTGAGTTACTTAATTTTTTTCTCAGTGTATGTGTGTTTGCTTGTACATTTCTTTATCACACCGTATCTTCCAAATGGTTGGATGGATTTCTACAGTTAAAAGTGAAAAGGAAGTGGAGTGGTGAAAAGGAACGACTCAAAACTGAGATCGTAGAAAAAAATTACCTATTTTGGGAACAAAAATGAAAGATTTTTTTTTACAATTTTACATGGTATGGCTTTTACCGGAAATAGTTGACTCTCGTAAAACTCGCGGTATGCCCCTGAGAGAAATATTGCCCTTAGCTCATCCTCCTAACCCTATTTACAATTTATCTGAATATGACGAATCCTCAATAGGCATAGAAGATGAAACATAAATTGAACCGAGACGACTTAATTTTAAAGATTGTCAATTAGAATATTTGGATTTCGGTATGCCTTTTTTATTTTTTAATAAGAAATAACTAATTGATAATTATATGTTATATAATAAGAAATAATTGAAATTGATAATCATATGTATTTAAGGTGCAATGTAGGTATTAGGTTTTTACGTAATAAAAACTTGAATCCCGGGATCCCGGTATTTAAATTATGAATGAAATCTGAGAAAAATATCCACTCTATTCTATTTTAGATACTTATACTACCTACTTAAATGTTTTTCAACCATTAAAGATGTTTTATCGAGTGTGTAGGAGAAGTAAGACCTCTTTCATCGTCACAGTTTATAACTAGGATTTTTTGACTATTTACACTGTAAACGGTTCTCGCTTTGCACTGCGAGTTAAACGCTAGCGCGTACATTTCCAAACACTCCTTGAATTTTTTAACAAAATTAAGAACTGTCTTCTACACTGGAAAGTGTGCAATAATTTGTTGGTGTCGGTACAATGCTGGTTCAAAAGTACCTATTATCTCAATATTGTGCTCACGGTACCGACTTTGACAAGTTATTTCACACTTTACAGTGTTGAAGTCGGTTCCATTTTTCACCCTTTTTCTACTTATGATATTTACTGTCATTTACCGTTTTACGTAATAAAAACTTGAATCCCGGGATCCCGGTATTTAAATTATGAATGAAATCTGAGAAAAATATCCACTCTATTCTATTTTAGTTACTTATACTACCTACTTACATGTTTTTCAACCATTAAGGATGTTTTATCGAGTGTGTAGGAGAAGTAAGCCTTTTTCATCGTCACAGTTTATAACTAGGATTTTTTGACCGTTTTCACTGTAAACGGTTCTCGCTTTGCACTGCGAAGCGCGTACATTTCCAAACACTCCTTGAATTTTTTAACAAAAATAAGAACTGTCTTCTACACTGGAAAGTGTGAAATAATTTGTTGGTGTCGGTACAATGCTGGTTCAAAAGTACCTATTATCTCAATATTGTGCTCACGGTACCGACTTTGACAAGTTATTTCACACTTTACAGTGTTGAAGTCGGTTCCATTTTTTCACCCATTTTCTACTTATGGTATTTATTGTCATTTACCGTCAACTATGAAATCATCAAGATATTGTAACACTTTACAGTTATTTGACTGTAACTCAAAAACCACTTGACCAATGTTGATGAAATTGTAATGGGAGCACCTTTAAAGTATACCCTACCGAGTAAAAAAGAATCATCACGATTGGAGGATTTAATAAAAGTAATGCATATAGTCTATAGATATAGTCGAAACTGTCATTGGAATAATCAAACTTTTATATTTGAGTAAAAAACACATTAGTTTTTAGTGTACGAGTGTTGAGATTATGATAGTTATACTATTCATAAAAAATATTTCAGACTTACCTTCCACATAATTCATAATAAAATTTTGAGATGCAAAAAATTCTGGCAAATTTTATAGAAGAAAAAAGCATTACTATAGAGTTATGCTTTGTTCTATATAATTTGGTACTACGTAAGTTCTCAGATAGATACTTGGGTATCCAACAAGTATGTGAAGTGAAATTGAAATAACTTGTCGAAGTCGTTACCACCAGCACATTATTGATGTTATATTTTTGAACAGAAGCGAGGTTTCGACATCAACAAGTTATTGCACTATGTTCAAATTAAAAAAAAATCGTTTTAGAAAAAATATGGATGATAAAAAATGGATATCAGTAATGAGTAAGAACCACTCATTTATGTAACGGTTGGAAGAATATTGGTGAAAAAGATAACCGAGGTCCTGGAATAAAAGAAGCGCTCCCTCAGTAAATTCTCATATGTTCCTGAGAGAGCAAGCATAATTCGAATTCTAGGGTTGAATTCCGGGTTCTCGGGTGAAGTCGCCAGCAGAAGCTTGTAAGCTTACATAATAAAAAATCACATTTCAAACAGCAGAATTAAAACTTATAATTCCGCACATATCAGTATTTACCCGCGCAGCAGCAGAATAGCGGCCCGATTCAACAATCAAACTACGCTACGCGACGCCACAACGGCATTTTTCGACAACTCTCCACAGCGTTTTTACCTATTATTTGGGAACTCGGAGCGCCTTAAGTAAATTTAAATTAAGCAGTGACAATCACGATTACTATAGGGAATAAAGATAAAAGAGCGGTGCTAGGTTTTAGACTAGCAAAACAATTAAACGGTCCTTTTTAGGTAATTGTGTGTGGTTTTATAATAGAGTTGCCAAATATAACGCTTACAGATGGATAATTCAAGTTGCACGTGAAAAACATTTTGATTAAGAATTCCTACTACACAGTCTGTGATTACTTAAACGACAAAAATGCTTGGACAATTCCGCCTCTGCCAAACTATCGCCTGTCGCCTATGTAATTCATTACATAGGCGACAGGCGATCATTCATTACATAGGCAAAAAAATCTAATGTAGGTATTGGACGTTTAAAACAATGGCCCCGAATTTTTTGCCCGTTCTTTACGCAGTGGCTCTATACATTTTTTGCTGAACGTGGCAGTACAATGTAGAATAATTCAATATTAAAATATGTAATTGAAGTCGTAGAGTCGTAGACGCCTAAATTTAATAAATTATTTTGACTTTGACAGGAACACGGGCGGAATTCGAACTGTAACTGTGCGGAATTATACAATATTTCAAAAACGATGGTTCAAAGGGCCTGATTTCCTCTATAGGGACAAACCATCGTGGCCCGAGTATTGTAAGAGCAAAAACACTAGCACAGAATGTATAGCAATGGTGCAAGAGTCTGCGTCTGATTTACCCGTTCCGTTTTTTTAAGGGCAACACCGTAGTCAAAATATTTTCTAATTCGGGCGGAGCTAATAGAAATGGGTGTTTACTTTTAACTCATAAAATATTCAGTCGCACGGCGGCACTAGACGCCGTACCACGGATAGCGTCGCTAAAATTGTAGAGTTTCGTGCGCTATTAGAAGCGGCAGAACAGAAGTGTAGATAACAACATTTTTATCTGCAGTTACTGTGAACCTCTAAGGTAAAAAAATATTATCACTTGTAGGTAATTATATTTTTTTAATAGACTAAGCGAAGCGAGGTCTTGGTGGAGGTCTGAGCAGTGTATATATCCCCGTCAATAAATCTCGATTGCCTGAATCGATCTTCATGAAATTTGGTAGAAAGGTGTCTATCTTGCATATCAACATAATTTGCAAGTAAGAACCTGTAAGAGCTTAATTGGTTTGTGGTTTGCTGAGATTATAGGGTCCATAAAACGAAGTTGTAATTTAAAATTCAAAAGTATTATCTCAATATTGTGCTCAAAAAAGTATTTTGACTTCAAGAAGCGGTACGAAACCACGGTAATATTATCTATACAGTGTTTTAACTCGGCCCTGCCCTCGAAATAACTACCTACAGCCGCGCGGTACGTAAACATGCGATAGGGCTGCCCGCCTTTAGCATTTGAATTACATTTGCCTACTTTGTGTTTCCATTTTGTTTTGTGATTGTAAATATACTTTTTTTTATAAAAGCAAACTAGTGATTTGCCCCGGCTTCACACGGGTATTTAACAAAAAAATCATAACTTATAAATTAAACATATAAAAAAACAGTTATTGTGACATAGCTGTAATAGTTAGACTTATAGTATTGCGGACTTTTTATTGATGTCTTCTATAAAATTGTAGTATATCACTTGGCTCTATTTTCAATAATTTACGCAGCGTATGCGATATACCTAACGATTTATTTTGGTATTTTTTTCGCACTTTATGTTACGTTATCGAAGTTTACATACGACCTAACTTTTTTGAAAATCTTCTATAGCCTATGTTCATCAAGGATAATGTTGGATCCTCATGGTGAAAGAATTTTTCAAATCGGTCCATTAGTTTCAGCCTATTCAATGCAAACAAACAAATGCACAATCAAATCTTTCCGCTTTATTATCTATATTAGTTTAGATAAAATACTTTGTAAATTGAATAGGAAGTGTGTACATATGCGTGTTGTTTTAGATTGGCAGTAAAAAAATATTTACACCTCGACTGAAACGTACGAAATGCTTTATTATTGAATTTTAAAGTATAAAGCTTAATCAAAAATTGTTTTTGCAAACATGGACAAGGTGGAGGACAGGGAATATGTTTTACTTAGTTATACCTGCAGCTATTTTACAATTAATATGTTTGGTTTGGACGAATTCATGCAACCAAAAACAGCACAATATACCTACTCGTCATATTAAATATGTACTTGAACTTATAGGACGTTATCCGCACCAACCACTGGGTTACTGTCAAATACTTACCAACTCTAAAACAGAAACTTGCAATTTTACTCTTGATCATATTTCTATATATCTATAGATAAATAAATATTATGCATAGGTATAATTTCAGTTATAGAAAGTCATTTTGCAATTTTAGAGTTTATTTATGAGATAACATAATAAATACAAATAATAATAAAATAAAAGTTAAAAATTTTAATAGAAGTATAATCCCAATACAAAAGATAACTGTAATGAAACCGCCATATAAAATTCACCCTACCGCTACTAAAAGTGGTACAGGCAGAATCGTACCAAGTTTCTGAGTCACAATGGTTAAAGAACCCCACTCGTAGGTGCTTCGGTTATCGCGGCCATTCATCATGGAGACCAGTTGAAAATATGGAAAATAACTCCCAAGTCAGACCTCAGCCTTCAGCCTCGCAAGTCACTCACACGAATCGGACTGCAGCCTCGCCTTGCACTCGCCCTTTGAACTCACGCACTATCCGTGCTCTAAATGTAGTATGATGAATAAGAAGAGCTCGTAGGGCAAATCTAGAATGTTGGAATTCAAGATAGCCCCCATACAAAGTACTCCGATCACACTGAACTCAGCTTTACTTCAGATTTCCCATTATTATCATATCACGAAAAGCACTTTGTTATTTTCAATTTAGATTACTTTCTTTCCCCATGACTCCTTCCCATAGAACAATTTAAGTCAATGGTTTCAAAACATCTATGTATGGCGGCCATCTTAAAAAATGATATCATGGAAAAATAAATTCTAAATTCGGAATAACGACGCCTAAAACCACCCAGATATTGATTTTCAGACGGATCGGAGCAACTTGAATTTTACCTGCCATCTTGAATATGTCATTTTGGTTTTTGTCAAGTCTCATTCGACTGCTGCCATTAAAAGTTGTATGAGAAGAATTGTACCGGGTCACTTGCCTAAGGAACCCCACTTATTAAAAATAAAATTATAATAATAGTACACATTATCACTTTTGCTATGAAAATGAAACTATCTACAGAAGTAACGGTACAAACGTTACAGGTATCTACATGCTTTTAGAGGTAGTACGAAAGAACAGCGGAGTCATACAGATGTAACACACATTTAAATCCGACTAACTACATTTTAAGTATTAAAGTCAAAGGGATAAAAGAGATATAGGTAAGTTCCCTTTATTTGAATGATTGGATATATAAATACCTAGAAAGTAGTTGGTCGTCGCGGAAAGTGTGTTAAGGGCATTGGGAATAGGTTCTCATTTAATTGTACAGTAACCTAATAATAACAAAATGAAATATTTTACCAAGGGTTAAAAATCTAGAAACCTACTAAAATAGGAATTAACAATGCCGTGTCTGAACTTTAATCAACTCGCTCAAAAAAGTTATTATAAAGATTTTATAAATCAATATAAACAAAAGTACTTCCCCAATAAATGTTTTACTTGCGTTTCAATAATTTATGAGTTCCAAATTAACGTATGGTAAAAAAATATTGTAATATTTCGTAAAATAAATGCACAAAAATGATGGCGTAACGAACGGCACAGATCCCACGTCCAAACGGCCCGAGCGCTGCGGGCAGACTGATTTTCGTTGCGATTTCTTCTCGCGATCAAAGAATTTTGTGGCAAAAATTCATAAAAATGTTTTCAACACAAGTTAGTAAGTAGTTCATTAGAGTATATTATTAGCTATTTTTAAAAAAAAGAATCATTTCATTTAATTCAACTATGCCTCTTAAATTAATAAAAAACAATCTAAAAAGGGTCGTCGATTACAATTTATTACAGAAGAACTAATTGGTTTCAATAAAAACTAATCAACTAATTCACTCAATAAAGAATTAAAGAATATGATATATTTTTTTCGCACATTTTGAACTCATAGTTTCAGTACAAGGAGATTCCAAAAGTGCGCATTTCACTACGGTGATCCCCTTAAGTTCACTATGGCTATCGTACTGAAATTCTTTGACAAATGTAAGGGACTCACAGGTGAAGTAGACTGCGATGCAATGGCTCAAGCTGAGGTGTGGCTGCTAATAGATAAATTCGAACAATATTTCGATCAATTCGTAAAATGTCCTGACCTAGACGTATTTACACGACTGCCAAATAAAGGAGAGTTAAGTTTTCAGGGTTCATGTATGTATGTATGTTTGTGTTTTTTTTTTTTTTTTTTTTTTATGCCTGATAGGTTAGCCTTTGACCACTATCTCACCTGATGGTAAGTGATGATGTGGTCGAAGATGTTGTTCAGACTAACCTAGAATTACTGGCTCTCAAGGACAGCTGCCGGAACACACCGTTAGGTGCTTGGCGACAGATTTTCAACTTGAGGGTGGTAGCTAGCCAGGCGGGCGTTCGCAAAGTGCCCTACCACCATGCTGTAACGACTGCCATCCTAAGACAACAACCGGGACCGACGGCTTAACGTGCCCTCCGAAGCACGGAAGCGCTCAGTAGTAATGTCACCAGCGGTCACCCATCCAAGTCATGACCGCGGCGGACGTTGCTTAACTTTGCTGATCGATTCAGAATGGCTAAGCAAACTTCGCTACGAGCGCTTCGAGAGAGTTTCTTTATTCCACCATAACTTCTAAACGGTTTAACGGATTTTAATGTATGAGATATCGTTAGATTCGTCTTGATAGCGCTGCAAGTGACACTAATTATATAAAAAATGTAAAAGCTAGAAAGTGGGTCTAGACGCCATATTGTGAGAGATTTTTTTCTTCTTCCAAACCCATAGAGTGGGGTAAGAAATGAAGGGCATTAAAAAACAATTACATAAATATACCTATATAACTTGCAGTTTTAATTTCAATGGAACAATAAAACATTTAATGAAAGTAAATAATTTACAGTCAGATTTTTTAGTTTTTTAATTAATTTATGCAAATTACACCAAAACTGTAAAATATATCCTCTTCCCCAAACCAACGCCTCGTTTGTCTAACTAAATGCTTATTATTTTTGAAGGTTTCCTAGTATAATTATATTAGCAATATAAGCTACGAGCATACACGCATTGTATAATTTGTTAGCTGTTCTGTAAGCGCAATGTAGTTGGATCGCAATCCGGCTTTAAATAGTACTGAATCTATTTAATAATATTTCAATTGTTGTCTGTTTAGGGCTTTAAATAAAAAAAATTAAATATAACAATAATTTCACTCTACATATCATGCAAGCCCTATAGTTCTTGTTCGTAAGAATAACGAGTATAGACTCAGTGTTGAGTACAAGCCTACAAGGCACTCAGTAAATATCAGCTGGATAGTTGGTAGTAGCTGGTTGAGTCCAAACTACTGAATCTCGGGCATCGTCGCAGGGTCGCTAGTCTATCGGTATTCTATCGTATACATTTAAGAGAGTGTGCGCAGGAATTACACGGGTTGATTCCTCCATGCCCTTTTTATCATCGGTCAACAAGACGCTCTGATGGCCTTTCATGGTTGACATTCCTCCAGTTCGCTCGAAGCGTTTCGATTCCACATTTATCATCCGTACAGCGAAGGAGTGGAACTCATTGCCCGCATCTTTGTTTCCCGAACAGTATAATTTGGCAGTCTTTAAGTCTAGAATGAATAAGTATCTTCTGGGCAAGCATGCTACACCTTCGGCCGCATCATCACTCTCAATCAGATGAGGTAGCAGCCAAATGCTTGCCTATCACACATAAAAAAATCAATTAAAGGTAATAATTTTAAAAACTATATGTATATACTAGCTTTCCGGGTGCGGCTCCGCCCGCGTGTATGTCGGTTATGGGTAGTTGCATAAAAACTATTTTATGTTTTTTCCCGGGTCTCCGATTTCCATACCAAATTTCATTCAAATCGGTCCAGTAGTTTTGGCGTGAAAGCGTAACAGACAAACAGACGGACAGAGTTACTTTCGCATTTATTATATTAGTACTGAAGTACTGATTAGAACCCTATGCCTGTTATTGATAATTAATGAGATCTATTGACTGGTCCTCTTTACCAATCTAGGTATAACATCAGGTTATTATTATCATATTATACCTATGCGATCTAGCAATACCATATTGATTAAGTACGGGGAAAACATATACAAATTAAAGGATATTCTACATCTTCCTGGTAAGGCTGATTTGACACTAAATTTAAAGAAATGTTTCTTCGAACAATCAGTTTTTACAGTGAGGAATAACCTGTTTAGTATATTATGAGATTTTGGAATTTGGTCTGCATGCAACTATGGTCTGGCTATGTTCAGTAGTGGGCGATTCAGCTGACAGTAAGCTGGTCTTTGACCATTATCTCACCCGATGGTAAGTGAAGATGCGAAAGAAAAAATAAGAAAAAAAAAGAAAAGATGTTATTCCGGCTAACATATAATTACTGGCTCTCAAACTAGCTGCCCGGAATACAAAATTAGATGCTTAAAATTATCTATTTGAGGGTGGTAGCAAGCCAGGCAAATCGCTCTACCAACATGTTATAAAGGCTGTCATCCCATATAAGGCAACAACCTGAGATCGAATGTTTGACGTGCCCTCCGGAAGCGCCCATTAGTAAATTAAAAAAAAACTGTCCAAGTCATAGAACATATAATAATCTCCAAGTACAAGACAAGATTGCTTAACCTAGTTTGTTTTGTTTTTGTTTATTAAGTACAAAATTTGCAACATTTCAGCTTAAAAAAACAAAGCGTTACATAAAATATTCGTATAAATTGCGCCCGCTCTGGTAGCGGACCGTCTTGCGTTGTTTTTAGGTCTTTAGAGTCAATAGTCACAAAATTATTAACATTTTATAGTCATTATTTTTCAAAATTTTGTGTATTTTTCAAATTAAAAATGCATCTTTAACCTTTTTAAATAGCTCCACGCATCAAAACTCGCGGGCCCCGATCGTTTCCCGTTGGATTGAGCGCGATCGGAGCTATACTTTTTTCAATATTGCACAATCTTTTAAATCTACCTAAACTTTATCTGTACAGTAGTTTTTAGGTACAGGATACATGATAGAAATTAAAATTAAAAAAAAATAACAGTATCTAAAGTAAACCAAGTTACGACGAGAATAAATAGTCTTAATTGTTGTATAGGTAACTAGGTACATATAATAATTATTACTAATCCTAGGATTTGTCAGTAAAAGAACAATACAATTTAATAATTACAATATTCAATAATATACATGTAAATGTACATTATGATATCCAATTCATCATCATCATCACACATTTCATCAATTACATAATATAACAAATTTTTCACCGAGTAATAAATAAACAATTCAAAAATAATAATAAGATAATAATGAGGTTTCAGTAATTCACACTGAACACTAACATTACTCTCGCATCTTCTTCTGGCACTCCTTCATCAGATACGGCACCACATAGTGATTTGTTTGCGAGTGATATAGCAATCACTCGCAACAACAATTTTAAAACCAATTGCAAAATTGGTCTTGTTTGTTGTACAACGCAAGTTGAACTATAGGAGTCGCTCCATCCCGATACGATGGTTGAAGAACGAGAATTACAGTTATGAGTCATTGTGTCATGTTAGCTCAATTGGTTAGAGCATACCCCGGCTAAAGGGGTGGATGGACGCGGGTTCGAATCCCGCACATGACTATAATTTTTTCTCTCGTAAATTTGTAATTATAGAGAGGTCCCAATTATCGCAGGTTTGAATAAACGAGAGTCGACTGTACTTGGTAATGTATTTATCTCGAATTAATATATGTACTGACTACAAAAACATGGAAAATAGGTAATTGATTATTCAAGAGAGAGAGAGCCTATCACTTTTAGGCAACTGACGTGAGTTTGCGACATTACCATTAAATTAAGCTCAGGCGTCCATACTTGCCACACCTTATAATGTATATCTCCGTCAATTTAAAAAAAATCAAAAAAACTGAATCGTCTTAAAAATTTTATGGACTTATCAAACCTGTTGCAAAATATCGTGAAAATCGGTTGAGAAATGCGACCTGTATAGGAGAACAACCGGACATACAAAGTGTTTTTGTCTTAGTTGAAGCAGAGACGCTTCGCTCAAACTAAGTTCTCGCTCGGTCAATTAGGATTCAGAAAAAAATATATACGGAAGTTTTTGCAACACTATATAAGATAAAGGTTTTTCTATATTCTGCTTGATTAATAGTCAAAAAATAGTAATAAGGAGGAGTAAGGAGTGTAAGAGAAGTGTACTTTCTAATGTAACAGAAACCAGTTTTGGTGAAAAATAACTTGAATCGAAAATGCGAATGAACTTGTGTCTCTCGATATGGTTTTGCGATATCATAAGTTCTACATTTTAAACACTATACATAAATAACGCAGTGTAAAAATAATAATATTATTTTTCATTAAGTTGTTTTTTAAGACAAGTGAATAGGCCTACACATCCGTACGTCAGAGTTCTTGGCACACACCGTTAAGTGCTTGGACAGATTTTCAACTTGAGGGTCATGATAGCTAGCCAGACGAGCATTGGCAAAATGCCCTACCACCATGCTATAACGACTGCCATGCTAAGACAACAACCGGGACCGACGGCTTAACGTGACCTCCGAAGTACGGAATCGCTCAGTAGTAATGTCACCGGCAGTCGCCCATCCAACTCATGACCGCGGCAGACGTTGCTTAACTTTGCTGATCGGTTAAGAACAGCTAAGCAAACTTCGCTACGAGCGATTCAAAAGACATACTAGGTACAGACAGCTCATCATCCTGATTTTCATGACTATAGAGCTATGTCGACTACTTAAATTCTACCATCGGTTTGAAAAACTGTGAAACTATATAAATAACTGTAGTAAGTCATAGAGTCATAGTTCATATAGTACGTTTATTACTAAGCAAGTTCCTGCCCTATATAAGCCTTTATAATTTTCAAGGCAAAACACAACGTTCTGTTAATTTATAATTTCTTCATAGTGTATGTAATAGGTTTACTACTACGTATTGATATACTCAGATTTAAAGGATAGAATAACAATAATATGAAAGACTTGTTTTTATCCTCGGCTCCACCCGCGTTTACTTTGGCCTTTTTAATGATTAGATTAATTTGTTTCACAACATTGTCTCCCGCATTCATTTTATCTCTTTATTTGATTTAAAGAAAATAATTCATAATTAACACTTTTTTATATGATTGTGACGGAACAAACACGAGGTCCACCTGATGTTAAGCGGATTAACTTCTGCCAGTACAGATGCAATTCGTCATGTCTCGAATTGCATTGAAACTCACAGTTTTTAAGTCTCATGTGCCTGTAATTTTTTGGTTCCCAAGGACTACTGTCGGAACATACTTTGAAGTGCTTGGCGACAGTGGGTGAGGGTGGTAGCTAGCCGTGCGGGTATTCGAAAAATGGCCTTCCACCATGTGGTGAAGCTTAAGCCGGCGGTGGGGCTCGAACCAGGGACTTGCAGCACGGTGGCAGTCCGTAGCTATAACCGCTGGGCCATCATTGCTTCGAGACACTGCATTCATATTTCAATTAAATTAACATTTCAAGTTACATTACCTAAACCTTGACCTAAATATCGATCTCTACGTAAACATCGATTTCGGCTTTAACTTCCACCATTACATTGTCCACATTATATAACTACACTTACATTTAACCCTCCACCTTCATACCATCACCCTTACTCCCAACCTTATTGCTTTCCATAGCCCCTAACTTGCCGCCCTCAATGGTGCCTCTTCATATATTTTTTTATTACCTGATGGCTACACATTATAAGCGTAAACATAAACCGAAAAAGCGACACGCGTCGAAAATTCTTCCGCTTTGGCTGCGTGGCGTTTATGACGTCACGTCGGCTTAACAGGGAAATTAGACGGAATTTTAACTAGATATATTTTAGTATTTTTTCAGTGTTTTACTAAAATATTAATTAAATGTTTTCTTTATAAAAAATTTCTTTTCTTATTATTAAAAATGGATTTCCGCAAAGTAACGCCTGAATCTATTCATTATAAACATAGGACATTCATATCTGCATGGTGGTAGGAAAATTTCAAACATCCGCCTGGCAAGCTAGATATCAGGAAACCTATAACAAAATTTCATGCTAGGTATCTTCAGAAACAAGAATTTACAAACTTCAACCCCATTGACCATGATTCTCCTCATCACCATAATTTCATAAAATCCTTTTATAGCTAATATCTTACCAGTTATTTCTTCTCCACCCTTACTCTCCATACACCTGCACCTGATCCTCTTATCCTGCTCTCTCTTTAAATAATTTCATAGGTAATGTCTACACCCTATAATAAAATTATCATAGATGCCAAGATCAGTTTAAATCAGTATCAGTACTAATATTATAAATGCGAAAGTAACTCTGTCTGTCTGTCTGTTACGCTTTCACGCCAAAACTACTGGACCGATTTGAATGAAATTTGGTATGGAAATAGTTTGGGGCCCGGGAAAAACATAGGATAGTTTTTATCCAACTGCGCAAAAAGAGGTTAATGTTCTTGTGCTATAACCTTCATACGCGCGGGCGGAGCCGCGCCCGGTAAGCTAGTATTATTATATTTTATGAGATTGTGATGGAATAAGCACGAGGCCCACGGTAACCTCTGCCCTCATCACCCTGAGGCATAGTTGTTAAGTCTTGTGTGTATTATAATTTCACCTGCATCCATAGCCTTCAAACCGGAACACAGTAATGCGAGCATAAGGTACTGCTTGGCTGTCGAAATAGTTGCTAAACTGTTACAGGTATAGATGTAATAAAAAAATATTATTAAATAACTTAAACCTTATTTTAACTCTTAATTCGTTCATATGGTACAAACCTTAGTTAGGTACATACTTTTTTCAACAACTTACATTAACATATGACTCAGTTCTGGCCTTTTGTACAGTACCTACGCTATAAACTACCTACATGGTAAATTTCAGCTACAGGTGGTTTTCGAATTTCTTCCTTACCCTTGCTTCCATACCCGCGCACTTGACCTCCCTTGCCCATTCACAAAACCATTTCGAAGCTGATGTCTACACCATAGAGATATGATCCCTTTTCTGTGGTCTACACTGTACGACACGTTGCACGTACGACACATAGTTTCTTAAAAGTAGTACGAAAGTACTACTATGGATAATATTATTAAAACTCACGCACATTTTTATTAATTGATTAAAACATGTTATTCACGTGATATTTAACACTTACGTGTTGCCGATATAAGGATCGACAATTGTTTCGGCTTCATAAGGAAGCCATCTTCAGGATCTGGAGTGCGGTTCGATCGGATCCGAATGCGGAGTGTGAAACGGGCCGCGACAGCGATCGAACCGCACTCCAGATCCTGAAGATGGCTTCCTTATGAAGCCGAAACAATTGTCGATCCTTATATCGGCAACACGTAAGTGTTAAATATCTCGTGAATAACCTGTTTTAATCAATTACTACTATGGAGTTTTCATGTCACGAAACTAATGAGTTAATTTCATGTTCTAAACAAAAAAATAGGGGTTTTCATTTTACATTTACCTCCAATTTGACCTCTTTTGTTATTACCACTTCTTAGCTGACGTATTCTACCTATAAATTCTCTACTTGCCAAATCTCAGAGTCATGGGTCAAGTAGTTTTTGACATTTCGCGTTTAGACAATGAGTGAACACACTAATAGATGTGTTCAATTACATAAAATGTAACTTGGTAAGTCAGTAACAACAAAAGGAATGCAAAAAATATACAATGAAAAATAAAATATTATAAAAAATTCTTAACAAAACAATAATGTAAGAGATATTGAAACGTATATTCAGATTCAACCTATAGGAACTTCAATATATTAAATTTTATAAAAACCTAATTTAAAAAATATTAAATATAGATTACCTAATTACTAAGTAAAAAATATGGACGACGTCCCAAATCCAAAAAGAATCAGCTCGATCAAATATGAGGAGAATAAATTGAAGAATTTCTGTAGCTAATAAAACATATATTGCCAAAAAATGGTCTAACTAGTATCATTCCTTTATCTACAATGTAAGATATTAACATCTTGATTCAAAAGTTTGTAAAACAAAGTATGTTAAAAAAGTACAGGTCATAGAATTTTGAAACATTATACTCCATCTTTAAAAAGAACGTATATTCTAGCCATCAGGTATGGCGGTAAACTAATTTTAAAATGTATATGTATTTATATAAATATCCTAACAACTGGCCCACCCGAATATTAAATAACATTATTTCGACAACGAAATTTTGAAGCAGTATGGAATCAAGAGCTGTGCCTGGTAAGTGGCAACAGGCTCACCCCCGTGTAAATGGTACTATAACATCGTTTTTGAAACTTGGGTGTTTAGACTCCGCTGCCGCTTTCTATATCTGGTTTAAAACGTTTGTAAAACGAAGTTCTTCTTCAAAAATATTGCTTCGAATGCTAAACTTTATATCAATTATTATATACTATATTACCAGTACTATCAGTCACAAAATTTAATAAAATGCAACAGTGCACCTGAAACACCCTGTCAATAGTTGTTTATTTCAAGCCGGGGTGGCATTTCTTTTAGGGAAACAGATTCAGGAGCGCTAAAGTAAAGAATACTTCAGTCGTATTTACAAGATCTGCTTCAGGAGTTGGCGACGAGCCTCAGCATGTTTGTTGACGGAGACAGTGCATCCTGCGCTCTGCGGCCAGTCGCACACCTGAAAATACAAAAAGTAGGTAGTTATTTCACCTCTTGAATAATTAAAATCCACTTGGTGTTGTTGTGTAAAACAAGGCTTCCACTTTCTTGACTAACGAGAGCATTTTCAAAAGAAGCTCGGCTCCAGGAAGCTAGCCGCCTATTAAACCTCACCTATTCGTGTGTCGTAAATGGTAAGCGAAAACGGGTTTCCTTCCCGTAGTACTGCCAAAAGAAGTACCAGTAGTAAATCGGGTAATTTTATTTTCTCCTCGTACTACAAATCGCCTTGTTAGTACGATGGGTTTGTTGTGCCCATCTTACTACCGAAATTAAAAACTTGTGAATATTTCGTGAAATCAAAAATGATCAATACACTAACTGTCACTTTAACAGCTGCAACAATTAAAACCAACCGCAGTGTGATTTTAGGTTATATGCAAAATCAAAATTTAAAAATTTGTTTTCAACTGTTACTGTGACCAAAGATTATATCTTGGTACGTTAATTTTATAACTAGTGTTAAAAAATGTTGCATATGATTTTCATTTCCTATAGGTATGTCAGATAAAAAAACCCAAATTATTAGTAATATTAGAACTACGGGAGCCAAAGGATAAAACATATATTATGTTATATATCCTTCGTAGAGATTAATTATAATCTCACTTGACGGTAAGCGATGATGTGCTTGAAGATGTTGTTCAGGCTAACCTAGAATTACTGACTCACAAGGAGAGTTTTCGGAATATCTAGCAATAGACTCTCCCCCTATTACAGTGTACCAAATTATATCTGGCACGTCGGCGTTTAGACACCTCCCCATCGGCAAGTATAAGCGTGACGATAAATCACGCACTGCATAGCAATTTATTCTCTTAGGAAAACACTGCAGAGTAGTATTATTATAATATGTTCTATGCTGCAGAATAATTTCTGAAAATCATTTTCTACAAGTATTTTTCTTTCAAATCGTTCTTGAATACCTTCACCCACGCTTTGTTTATGACGTGTCTGTCGAGTCCTTCCACCTTCCACATTATATTCAATTGGGGTTGGTTGGTGGTGATTTTGGGAAAATGTAACCGAAACTCATGCAACATTTGTACCAAGTAATTTTTATATAAAACCCCATTTTAATAATGTTAACTCTAAGAGATTGTGTATGATCTGTGATCGTTATAAAATATATACAAAGAACGTAAATAACTTAAATTCAAAATATATTTCAATAAATACTTGTATTATTTCAAATATAAGTATTCATTGTTCATAATAATGGGGACTTCTAGATATAATATTTGCGGAATATTCCCCACTGCGGTTGGCAGTGGGTTTCGAGAATAATCTCTTCCAACTTTGTATATATTTTATATCACCATTACTGGTTGTATTAATTGCAGGAAAAACAGGCTTCAATATCTTGATTAAAGAGGAATATCAGGTTTATCTTAATATAACTCGTAATATTAAAGAAAGCTACGAGAGCGTTACATAGCCAATGGTCCATGAGGTTTTTTTTTATTGCTGGTAGTCTAGCCTTTGCCCATATTTTCACCTGATATTAAGAGATGATGTGTTCAAAAATGGTAACCAGGACTAAACTAGAATGGGAATTCGGGAACTGTTAAGTTCTTGGTGACGTATTTTCTGCCAGAGGATGGTAGCTATCCAGGCCACAAAAAGCCTTACCACCATTCAAAGTGTATATGTACGGTACTAAAGCCGTTCGTAGGCGTCTGACGTAGCCTATCGACTGTAAATACATAGTAAATGCCACTAGCGGTCATGCAACCAAATAGTTACCGCAGAGACCATTGCGCAACCTAGTTAATCGGTAGTGATTGACTAGGCAAGTTCCCTACGAGCGCTTCAAAAAATATGATGTACTAATATCACTTCACTATACCTGCAGGACAGGATTGAAATGCAGCGTGGCAGGACACTGCCTCAGCACTTTCTCGCCCCACACGCAGTAGTAGAACAGATTGCAGTCTTCCGCGTTAGGAAGCAGCCAGTGCACATGGGGGTCCACTGGGCAGCCATTTGGAAGGAAGTCGATTTCGTTTTCCTCTTCAGGCTCCGGCTGGGGCTGAGGGCTTATCTCAACTTCGCACTCAGGAGCGTGGGTAGTTGTTGATGATGTAGTTGTGGGAGCAGGAGTGGTGGTCGTGGTTGTAGTAGTGGTGGTGGTAGGAGCGGGTGTGGTGGTAGTTGTAGTAGTAGTTGTGGGGGCAGGTGTGGTGGTAGTTGTAGTAGTTGTTGTAGGGGCAGGTGTGGTGGTAGTAGTAGTAGTAGTTGTAGGAGCGGGTGGTGTGGTTGGTTCAGGAGTGGAAGGCTCAACCGTCGTCGTCAAGGCGGGGTCGTTCCTGCCAGTACAGTCAACGTTGTGCGGCCAGTCGCACTGCCATGTCTCAAGGTTGAAGTATAGTCCTGCGTAGCAGGTGTACTCGACGGGCTTCCCATAAGTGCACTTGTAGAACTTGTGACAGTCTTCATGACGCAGCAACTGCTCGATTGTCCAGTCTATCTCCTGCTCCGGAGGGCATTCATCTACTTGAGCACGTGCCACAGCCACCGCCGCCACTAACAACAACACTGACAAACCTGAAACGTACATAACATATGTTTTATCCCAATCGAAAATCACGTCACGACATCCATTATGTTTGAATGTGATTACGTCATATCACCACTTTTTATATTTACTACGGATACCGACCTTTCATGATGAAATTCAGATATTAATTGTTGCGTTTCCTGCTGTCGAATTATATTATATACCTGCAGAAAAGTAGCCAATTAATGTTCCTAATCTACAAGATGAGTAGCGCCGAAATTACTTATCATCTTGTCATTTTTTTTATCGGTAAAGTCTCTTGATAATAAATCACTTTAATTTAAAAGCTGCGATTAGATTTTTGTTCATACGAAGGTTATTTTAGTTTATTCCATTATCAGTCTTTCAATCCAAAACACAGAAAAGAGTAAATTATTCATTTGTAGTTTGGCAAGAGTAAGACCAATTATTTAGCAATCGATTCACCGTGTAAGTGCCGAATCCATCGCGTTTGCAAGGGAAGAAACTAGAGTCATGCCTGGGACTTGCAACCCAGTATGTAATGTAAAAAGGCTAAGAAGATGATCATTAATGCTCTTCTCAACTCCTCAAGCTTCCTCACCTGTCTGTAAAGTTTGATAATATCGCTTTTCCAAACGCGTTCTAAGATGCAAAACACGGTTGTTCTTGAGTCCAATTTCTTTTAGTAGGTAATATAGGGATTTCGCAGTTATACCTCTGAATCCCACTTCTACCGCATATTGTTGGTTAATTCATATGTTAGTTTTGTTATATATTTATACTACACAATAAGTTCTACAAGTAAGCACTATACGTTTTAGATTCCTCGCAAACAGATTTTTTTTTCTGATTTGGATGTTAAGCACTCACTTCTGCTAGTATTTTGTAGGAATCAGGATTCAGGAGGAATATTGAAAGAGTTAGACAAATTTTGGATTTCATAGATAAAGAAAGGGCCCTTTACAAATATGACATAACTTTTGTTCGCTGTGAATACTTCTTGAGTTTTAACTACCAAAATTGCCTCTATACTTTATGTTATTGTGACGGAACAAGCTCGAAGCCCACCTGATGTTAAGCGGACTAACTTTTGCCTATAACAGATGCATTCGCCACAAATCACGAATTGCACTGCGCCTGTCACTTTGAGACATAGTTGCTAAGTCTCATCTCAGCTTCCGCAAGTTACATATATCATTTAATGTGTTCAAAACTCGGTGTCGTTTTAAAAAAAACACATATTATTTGTAAATTAATATTTACAGATATAAATATATAGAATTGACTACACAGGAAGATAGTAGCAAAATAGCCTATTAAACCACTAGCTCTTTCACCCGCGTAGACGATATTGGTAAGTGATGATGATGAAAGTATTCTATGTGTCATACAGGATCTAAATTATCTATATTCTAAGTTTCATTCAAATCGGTTCAGCCGTTTCAGCGTGAGAGATTGGCAAACATACAGAAACACATCCTAACGCCGCACTCAGAGACTCACAAACTTTCGTATCTCCAATATTAGTATCATTGCGCTAGGTGCTCGCAAGACGAAACAATTTTAAAGCAATGATAGCCGGTGGAGTGGTTATAGCTATGGACTGCTGTGCTGCAGGTCCATGGTTCGATCCCTACCGCCGCCGGCTTGAGCTTCACCGCATGGTAGGAAGAAATTTTGCTAATGCCGCCTCTACCACCCCCACTAATCTCCTAACAGTGTGTTCCAGCAGTCTTTAAGAGCCAGTCAAATTACAGGCACATGAGCCTAAAAAACTGTATATGTCTCAGATTTAAGGGCATTCTAATTATTATATATTTGGCAGTTCCAATTATTATATATCCAATCAAGTTACCAATAAGGGTTCCAAGACACAGTCTTTAAAAGGGTAGACGGATACGGACGGATAGCGGCCCGTTCTCTTATACGGAGGCCTACAAATTGACCTATAATATTTAAGACTATTATGACTATGTAGAAATATCTCGGTGTTAAAAATTATCTCCCGTCGACGTTAGATTTATATACTGTAACGGCCGCATCGTCCACTGTTGAACACAGCCTCCACTATTAAGAGGGTATTTGCCATAATCCCCACGCTTGGCAGGCGTCTTAGGGATCGCAGTGTAAGTTGACAGTTCATTAGAAGGCGCTGCTGCCCACCTTCCAGTATTTTTCCCCTAGTCGGCTATTACGGTTGATATGGGGAGGTGGAATTCTGACCCGGCACTCCACGGGGCTAGAGATTTACATGCTTAGTTATTATTTTAAATTATGGGTATGGCCTATGTCTGTATTATAAAATTATTTACCTAAAGCAATATTTTATTACTTTATTTTAATTAAATTTATCTTAAAAACCATTACGCTGAGAAAAATAAACGAATATGCTGAAAAATCCAAACCATTAATTATATATGGTCTATCCGAGTTGACGGGATATTTTACTAAGAAATAAAACCTTACACTATCTTTGGTTCCGAATATCTCATAAAATGAATATATAATATAATACAGAGACAGTGGGTGAATAGGTCAATAAACGCAACGAGAGGAATGGTGCCCTCGACGATGCCGGCGCCAGGATGTCGGGAGCCGACAGCGGCCGCCCGCCCAGCCGCCGAGCCTGCAGTCTACGCGCTCACGCCCGCCTCAATATACCGTGCGCACGATCTCAACATAAACTATACAACTACAAAATGTAGAAGGTTTTAACATAAATTATTCCAAAAATCTCGTTGCATATACAATAATGTTGGCTAAAAGCATCATCTTCGCCACGATAGTATACTACTCATTTGTGATATCAGCTAAATCAAAGCCTCCAGTGACTGGAAAAACGGCGACTGAACTAAAGAAAATTCTCGAAGAACATGAAAAGATTCTATCGAAAGTGAACAAAAGTAAAGCGGAAGCTTCAGTGAAAATTACTAACTATTCGAAACCAAAGTTCTACACCGAACCTATACCCGAGAGTGAAACTGTACCGAAAATAATTCCTCCAGAAGTGTGAGTATTGTTTGTGTTGTAAGGAAAATACGAAGAAATTATAATTTTGACATATCTGAGAAAACAAATATTTTCACAGTTTCATGTACTAACGTGTAATCAATATTGAAGTACTAATCCACAGTATTTACATTATCAGCTCAATTGTAGGTTATTATTCGATTAGTATCTAAAACTGTGAAGGTAAGAAACTCCTTCGTTTGTTTTTCTAAAGAAAATTCTTGAAAATATCATAAAACTCCAATATCTTTTGTGCCAGTTTGCTGGCAATTTAATAAAAGTAACAGCAAAAATCAGTTAACTGCTCCGATTTTTCTTATATATAATAAAATAATAACACATAATAAAAAAGTACGAGTTAAGGTCGAAATATAGTTGTTTTAAATAACGGTTCGCTTTTATTGATCACCATGACCACGGTAATATTATCAAATATTACCGTGCCATGACCTAGGTGATTGTTGTAAGTTGGGCCCTAAACATATATCTTTGTGACTTTATTATGTACCACGAAACTTCCGCCTGATTTCAGATCTTTATGTGGTACGAAATTAGTTTCAATACAGTTGCTTGTAAAAGCCCTAAAGCGTAATGTACGAAATGTGTCTAGTTTCGTACACGTGTTTTTAATTCTTTAGTTTTATTAAGCTGCCAGCAAACTGACACCAAAGAGGTTGGTATTTAATATCTTCAAGATATTATTCATATTATATCTTCAAGAATTTTCTTTAAAAAAACAAATGAAGGAGTTTCTTACCTTCAGAGTTAATAAGAATCAAATGATAACTTTATAAATACAGTACACATATAGATACATACTGAGCTCATTATATAAATACTAATTGTGGTGTAGTGTCATTTTAATAAATTTTTATTGCAGGAATCACATAATAAACTTTAAAATAAACCATAACCATAACATTAAAATCTACCATAGAAATAAATATTATGTCTATGAAATATTGTATTATTTCGTGGCACGTTAAGTATCAAGCTGTCTCTGCATACTTTCCCTGCATAAGCGGTATACCACCCCTGCAGGCCAATAGTCTAAAGTCAGAAACACATGGCATTGAACTGCTGAGAGTTGTTTTTGGGTTTAAGCAGTTTGATACGTTTTCGAAAGCTGTGCTTAGGGCTGCTTTCATGCCGTTATATGTGCTGTAAAAGATCAAGCCATACATTTCATAAATTTCAAAGATATACATTTCAATACATTTATGAGTAACATTTTCATAAAATTGCGTAGTACGACCACTCGTACAGTTGGAGTTGCGTCATAGGCTGACGTCATTATTTACTCGCGCGTATTTTTAATCCAATGAGTTTATGACAAATTGAAAATTTTACTAATAAATGTGTTGAAAATAGCTGTACACTCTTTCCAATCTCGGCTTGATCTTTTATAGCCCTCGCCTACGGACCTAAAAGCATATCGCACTCTCGATCGGAAGAATTACTTTCCGCAAGCGTATCATAATGTTCTCTCTATCCTAAGTTCGTAAGTAAAATCAGCCAGATTCAAAGTGACAATAAATAGTACATATTCTTTTAAGAGTAAATAAGTCGCGGTCTTTATTTAACATTGGTATCCGCGTGGACTATATCATCCATTTATGAATGAAATTTATTAAAGAAAAAATATTTTTTATTTATTACAATTTATTAAAAGTTCTCGTTATCTTGGATGCCATAGGAGTTAGGGCTATTTTCGGTTATAATCTAACATATATAAAAATCAATATACATTGCCTAGATAAGTGTATATTTGCAACCTATTAGGCTATTTTAAAAAGCGCTTGTAATAATATCCGCGCCCGCCTTGGCAAGACGGCAAGCGTCACGCCTGGCCATTACAATTGCAGTGTCATCATATTCGATCTGCAAGATGCACTGCGCACATATCTCTCAGACATTAGTTTTTGTGTCTCGTTTGTCCAGTAATTTCACTTGCTACAATGCCCTTCACGTCTTACAGTAGTGTTTGCACACTACTGCTTCGAGGCAGAATATCTGGGACTATGGTGGTACCCACCAAGATGGACTCTTGCTAAATAGACTTACGACTATCTCAATCAGGTTAATGGCTATTGAGTAAAAAAACGCTCTATAACCATTAAACGATTCGTTGTGGCTGCTGTACTTTAGAGCCAGTTCCCTTTCTAGTTTTAGCCTGTTAATATCTTCTGACCACATCATCACTTACCAACAGGTGAGATGGTGGTCAAAAGATAGTCTATGTAACGAATTATAGGTATCTACGTACTTTATATGGATCTAGTGTTGCACTTGGAAAACAACCTGCAGATAAGCACCTAACAGTGTGTTCCGGCAGCAGTCCTTGAGAGCTAGTGAAATTACAGGCACGTGAGACTTAACATTTACGTCTCAAGGTGAGGGGCGCAGTGCAATCGTGACTTGAGACAAAATACTTCTGTTATAAGCAGAGGTTAGTCCGCTTAACATCAGGTGGGCCTCGAGCTTGTTCCGTCACAATAACATAAAAAAATAAATTAATAAGGACAGTTTTGAAACTGACTGTTTTGATTCTACTACCTTTTTGAAACGTAGTAGGAATAACTATGTCACCAACAAGAACTATGTCCAAGGATGCGTCACACATATTATGACCGACCTAAAAACCGAAACCATTTTACAAATGTATAATATTTGGCCGTGAAAGGCAAATACCGTATAGTAACAGAGGGAAAATAAAGACGAAGCAACTTTCTTTCTGCCATCGTGATTGAACAAGCACGAGGCCCATCTGGTGCTAAGCGGTAACCTCTGCCTATAACAGATGCAGTTCATCACGAGTGACAAACTGAGCTGCGCCCATCACCCTGAGACAAAGTTGTTAAGTCTCATGTGCCTGTAATTACACCGACACCTATATACCCTTTAAAATGGAACACAGTAATGCAAAAATGACTGCTTTGCGGTAGAAATAGGTACGATAGCAGTACTTCTCAGGAATAAACTAGCACAAATGTTCTACTACTACTAAACATAATTATAACATTGAAAAATCACACTTAATTCCATTAAAAATAACTTGAACCCATTTCAACTCAATGAAATGCTTATCAGGGTTCAGCAATGGGCGCAAAAGATATCGGATATCTTGTTGAAGATGGAAAAAGAAGTAGTACGAAGAGACGAACTGCTAAAAGGCTTTAAAGATATTAAGATGGAAGTCAGGAACGGCACTGCGATCGTGAACAGGATGACTGAGGCACTAGAGGATCTCCTGACAAGAAGAGCTCGTGCTGCTGAAGACATCATGCTCAAAGCTGAAGAACTCACAAAAGACATAGAGTTTAAAGAATTTCACCATGAGGGGTACATGTTTGACTCTAGCATAGTAAGTATCGTATAACTGTTATTTATGGCCTTGTTTTTATTTATAATTAATGTTATATATTGGGGTACGTGGGTGTTTTTCAAAGACTTATGATCCCGAACACACCTTGAAACAAGTATTAATTAATTTAAAAAAGTTTAAAACCCGACTGCAAATAACTTATTTTCGTTAACATTTTATAGTTCCATTGAAATTAAAACTGCAAGTTCTATATATTTATGGTATGGTATTTTTAGAGCCCTTCATTTTGATACCACACTCGACGGGTTTGGAAGCAAAAATAATTTTTTTTTCTGTCAATATGGCGTCTTAAATCCGCCAGTTTGATTTTTTATGTCCCTAGTCTCACTCGCGGTGTCAAGACGAATCTAACTATACATTAAAAGCAGTTAAGTCGTTTAGATGTTATGGTGGAATAAAAAATCCTACAAACATACATACATATATTTTACGATACATTTTCCTGAATGAAAAAACCTTGAGTATTATTTATTATTATTTATTTGACTTATATGAATTCTTAGTTATGCTCCAGTTTTTTAAATGAACTTCGGAATCCGTCACACAAATCAAGAACTTGACCCTTGTTAAGATTCTGTCTCATACCTCGTTTCAAGGTTCATTTCAACACGAGGAGAAAGTTAACAAATTTAAAACCAAAGCTACTAGGTTTGACGTGCTATGATAGCAAAACTCGAATTTAAATTCATTTATTTGTCCCAGGTACATTCTCACCTAAATAAGGCATGCAAATATTTACAACACAATATTGGGTTCGTTATACATATAGTTATAAAAATTATACAAAAAATAAGAAATAAGTAATTAAAAAAAGTCATCAGTAGGTACAATCAAATCAATATTTCAAAATTACTTTTTTTTTTTTTAATTACAATGCAAAGTCATTATTTAATATTGAATTTTCTGTCACTTATACCATAATTCATTGATACCACAGTAACCTTTGTCAATAAGTAATGCCTTCGAATTATTTTTAAACTTCGCTATATTACACGCTCTTAGGACTTCTGTCAATTTATTATAAATTTTTGGTGCCATATAAAATACACTTTTGTGCATTAGCGTCGTATGAGACATTCTGATGCACAGCTGAGATTTATTTCTAAAGTTTAAGTTTTGTACATCTCTTAACGATTCAAAGTAATCTAGGTTATTTTTAACAAAAAGTGCGGTTTCATATTTTATATGTACATGCATGGTACTGTCATAATGTTGAGTTCTTCGAAGTGTGGTTTACAACTATCTGTAGATTTAAGATTTATTATTGCTCTAATGCATCTCTTCTGGGCCAGTAATACCTTTTCCTTATTAGTTGAGTTTGCCCAGAACATTACTCCATACCTTAAAAGTGAAGCAACTCTTCCATGGTGCTGTATCCCTATTGACAACTTTAGATAGATGGTGTTCAATAGCAAGGCATATGCCATGCTATTGACCCGCTTGGTTAAGATATCTGTGTGACACTTCCACGTCAGTTGTCTGTCCATATGCAGTCCTAGAAATTTTGTGACCTATATTTTATTTATAATTTGATCTAAATAGTGTACGTCAAAGTCTGATTGAGATGTCCTTTGATTAAAATGCAATATCTTGGTTTTATTCAAATTAATTTTTAAACTATCATTGCATGGTGGTAGGGCATTATGCGAATGCCCGCCTGGCTAGCTCCCACCCTCGAGTTGAAAATCTGTCGCCAAGCACTTAACGGTGTGTTCCGGCAGCTGTCCTTGAGAGCCAGTAATTCTAGGTTAGCCTAAACAACATATTCGACCACATCATCACTTACCATCAGGTGAGATAGTGGTCAAAAGCTAACCTATCGGAATAAAAAAAATAATGAAACTGTTTACTATGTTATTTATTGTAGAATTAATGTCAGTTACGTAGTCAGTAGATTGTTTTTAAATATGATAGTGCCGTCGTCAGCAAATAATACCATGGGGCGTACTGTGCAGTTTGGTAAGTCGTTTATGTAGCATAAAAAGAGTTAAGGCACTAACACACTCCCTTGAGGTACTCCGTACTGTATCATAAGTGGCTCAGATAAATATGTTTCCTTACATTTTTTTGCATATTAATTCTACTATCGTTTTTTGTACCCCTTTTCATAGGTATGATTTAATGAGATCTAAGACGTTTCCTCTTATACCGTAGCATTCCAATTTATGACATAATATATTATGGTCAACACAGTCAAAGGCCTAAATCATGTCCATGTAAATTGGGCATACAGGAATTTTCATGTCTACATTTTCCAATATGCAGTTTGGAAAATCAAAGACGGCCATATTAATAGACATTCCTTTTCTAAAACCTTTTTGATTAGAAGTTTAAAATATTATTAATATCTAAAAAGTTGTATACAGCATCATAAAGTACCTTCTCAAACACCTTTGCAAAAACAGAAATTAAGGCAATTGGTCTGTAATTGGATAATATATAGGTTTAAAGAAATTTATTCTCAAAAAGACTACACAGTCACTTAATGAGAACAAGAACATAGCATATTTCTTACTATCGTTCGTTAATACTAATACAAGTACTCAATGCAGGTAGGCAACACATCAACGCCTTGTTTATAAGAGATCATTGTTGACGACGTGTTGTGCTAGTCGCGATTTAAATACGTTAAATGAGCTAACATTTTTTATGTTTGGTGGTAATTTATTATAATGTTGTGCACCTTCGTACGTAATCATTTTTCTCCCGTTATTTGTTCTTATCTTGGGTAGCACTAGAAAACTTGCTCGGCGAGTACTTCGTTTTGTTATCTGTTTTACCGTCGTGAAGGATACATTAGTATGGATTATGCTTTTCAATATTTTTCTGACAAGTATGCATGTGTTAAAAATATATAATTGTTTAACATTCATTATTTTAGTTTCATTGTATATTTTGGAAGTGGGTGTTAAGTAATGGTAGTGGAATAGAGTTTTTATAAGTTTGTTTTGTAGAATTTGTAGAGTACCTAGTTTTGTTTTGCAAGCACTGCCCCAAATTTCAATTAGGTTCAACAGTAGATGATGTATCCTTTTCACCTCGCCTAATCAGGGGTTTGACAATTTATGTTTTAGTCTATCTGGTAATTTTCCTTTTTCTATACTTAAATGTATAATGTAACAAAGTGGAAAACATAATAAAACTTTGCAAACGCATATTTTATACTGAATAAACAAATACAAATAATATGTCTTTTACGTATTTAATTACCTTTGTCGAAATATCGTCGAGTCCGACACTATCGTTGCTAGTACGCGACTTATTCGCAGACCTAATGATGTGCTAATTATTCTGCGCTTGTTTTGTTAGTCTTATAACTTTTTTATAAGTTGCAGATTATTTCCTAAATGCCCTTATATTGTTAGGAGTTGGCGAAAGAAGATATTGCTACAACAGCTCGATACAATGTTAATGGCAAATTAAAAACCCTTAATACAGGGTGTTTGGTGCATGGACCGACAGGATTTTTTTTAATGCGCTAGTTTTCTCCGATAGATCCGCTAGATGGTTTTTTTTTAGTAATGAATTTAAAGGTTGTCACTTTTTATAACATTTACACAGATTTCCCACTTTGAAAGCTCAGAAGTTTTAATTTTATATTCATATATAAACTGCCTGACACTTAGGACATAGGATCTATCGGGTAAAATTAGCGCATTACCCCCAACCCCCCAAAAAATCCTGTCGGTCCATGCCCCAAACACATATTTGTTTATATCAAGATCGCTCTGATATCAGTTGCCTGTTTTTACTCAATCAATAGAAGTTTTATATGTAAGTAGCCGAGCCGCTGCTGAGCCCGCTACCCATCAACAAAGGAACGGTGACTTGTGTTTACCAAAGTGATCTCCGTATCGGGTCTAATATCGATTATGATAAGATTACAGGCATAAGTGAATTGCATTTTGTGGAAATAATAATGTAACGAGCTGTTTTAAACGTGTTTCAGATTCAGTAGTATCCCCTGATTATTATTATTTATTCAGGATTCTGATGACCCGCAGCGCATTTCACTAGAAGTCGGAATCACATTCAAACATTTTCACGTAACACCTTAGTCAAAATTTAACTATTACGTATTTTATGACAGAGATTGCGTAAGGGATTTGTTTTCAACATCATCAGATTTAATGACAGAGGTCTCATAACGTGAGCGTACGTGGGTATCGTGCCATTGAGAAGACACAAATCCTTAGAATACTCTTGGTGTATTTTTAAATCATAGATTATGGGGGGTGACCCTCAAAATGGCCTCCGTCCACCCCCTATAGCGCCAGTATATGAGAGCCAGTAATTCTAGGTTAGCCTGAACAACAACTTCAACCACATCATCACTTACCATCAGGTGAGATAGTGGTCAAAGGCTAACCTATCAAGCATAAAAAAAAAAGCCATTCCAGTCCTCGCCTTGCAGAACAATCACTTTACTATTGATTCCGGGTATCGCTGGTTGGGTTACCTCGTCATTATTGTGGTACGTCCGCCACCAGGATCTCATCTTTAGGTATACTGCTCCAAATGCTGCCGTCATCTTGTATCATCATGATCATGGTTATAGATATGAGTAACACGTGGCATGGTGCCACAACACTCTCACACAACTTTCATGCATTCATTCTACAATGAATGCATGAAATAAGGCCACCTTCCACTCTTATAAGCGTGTGCTTCACCCAATCTTCCGAAAACTCATACGTGTCTCTTCAATCGTTACACAAGAACTCAAAAATAATTCTCGATTTTCTTCCGAAATATGTGCATTTTTAGCCTGATTATAAATCGTATGAATACGTTCATACACAGCATTTAGCTTTGCTTGGAAGATAATTAAACGCGGACTACAAGGACTATTTTGACTTCAGGATGCATGATGCTTGATTTTAAATGCAACAAATTTAGGCATGCCCAAGTAGTATCGAAATACAATGGTAAATGAGTATCAGTTGCGTCAGAATAAAGTAAGAAAATAATGTATATGTACTATGGTATTTTATTGGGGCGGTATTACGTTATAAATGAGTACGTGAATTACGATATAGATATAAATATATAATACAAATAAATGTATGTGCCTTAAGGGCGGGAAAGTAAGTATGCATATTATATTATTCTTAGGCAAACATTTATAAGGGTGGAGCGGTTTAGTGAAGTATCTATATTTTTTTATGTTGCGAATGAGGGTAGGTTCGCGGCGTAAAAATAACGTTGTGATTTTTAGATTTAAATTCAAGGATACGTTGATATTGAAACAGAAGTCATATACAATAATGAAATTTCGATTATAATCCTGTGAGAATGGACCTAAAATTCAGCGGCCAAAAATTTATATTTAGCTCCAGCGTGATGCGTTATGTGCCCGAAGGCTTTATTGCGTCAATATTTTAAGAGAACTATATTATTGTGTTAATTTGTTCGGTCACTGATTACATTTAATAATTTCACATGTATATATCCTGGCCATGAGCGATCACTAGGTAAGAGGAAAAAGGGGAATCCTACGTACCTTCTAGAATATTCAGCAGGCTTCTTCACCTCACGAGCTGGAAGCCCTGGCAGCGCAGCACAGGAAACACTCACAAGGTCCTTCTTGAACTCTCACAATAAAATATTCGATGATTCGATTACACATTCACGTACTTGCGGTATGTCCAGAAGTAAATATAATCACTTGGATGCGGTCAGCGGTAGGTCGTTCTTGAGACTGTCTTTCAATTGACAGGAGATCGCTCAATTGGCCAATATGTCAGATGAAAGGAAGTCACAGGTATTTGACGAATTTATACTTATACAAACAAAATGCATTAAATACAAGTATGGCGGTAATATTTACGGGTATTATTATTTATTATTTTTTTTATTCACGGGTTGGATTAAATAATGTATTTATTATATAATTTTAGTTTTTAGTTTACTAACTTAGTTTTAATATAATGTACTAACACTACTATGGATTTTGTGTCCGAAATAAATTATTTTTATTATTTTTTATTATTTTTAATATTAAGTTAAGATGAGTATGAATGTTTTGTAATGTATAGCTATAGAATCCCATCGCTGCGATGGCTTGAAATTCATGGTGGAAGGCCATTTTATCCGATTTAAATTACTTTATTAGTTTTTTTTTTTGTGCTAATGCCTGCAAGACTTGCTCCCAAGTAGAAAATCTGTCTAACCTAACTTACCATAACGGTGAGTACTAGCGCTATCCTTATAAGCCAGTAATTCAAAGATAACTAAGCATGTAAGCACCTTCCACTACTACTATGATCATTTTCACATATGTATGATGATATGAACATTACACAGTGCTTATAAACTTACTCAGTAGAATAAAACTTAACTATTTTTATAGCTGAATATAATAAAAACTGCTCACTCTTTTATTGTTCCTTTATATTTTTGTTATATTTGTCGGCAGGGCTTAGATGAGCTAAAAATGATACCACCAACGGTGAATCCCGATAAATATCCTTATATACCCATGCCGCTGAACTGCAAAAGCACGGAAAAGGTGAAACTCAACCCGAGCAAGCATTTCGAAGCCAACGTGTCCCACGACAAAACTAGCGTACACGTAGCTGCTGAAGTTTTTGATTGCGGTAAGGTAGCATTTGTTTAAAGAATAATAATAGTCAAGAGACGAAGACGAGGATTCCTAGTTACGATCAGCAAATCGTCAAAAGTGATATTTCTTGTGCAAAATAAAATAACGTAGGTCATTACTTCCTGTAAGGTAGCATTTGTTTAAAGAATAATAATAGTCAAGAGACGAAGACGAGGATTCCTAGTTACGATCAGCAAATCGTCAAAAGTGATATTTCTTGTGCAAAATAAAATAACGTAGGTCATTACTTCCTTTTTCCTGTGCAGAAAAAAGAAGGTAATGACCTCAATTTGCTTTTTGTGTAAATCATAAATGAGGCCATCGTGCCTTATTTTTTTTAGATTAGGCTCTCTATACTTTAAAATGCATTAGTTGCAAGGCAAATGTACAGTCCCGAACTTCAGAACACAAGGAATGTTCCTTATCCTCTTTTTGCATACTAAGAGAAAAAAGTGCCTTACGAGAAGCATGCTACTCATGTCGATGTTAGTGGTATATTTTCACATTGCACATTGGTCACACTACAGGCCTTACCGTTAACGCTCTGATTACCCAAAAGAGAGGGTTTAACAAACTAACGAGCGCATACCGAAGGAGACATAGGGTTAACGGTCAGCCAAAACTGACTCCTCATGGGGTTCTGCCCACCTGAGCAGCAGCACTTCCTGAATAACTGCCTTACACGGTGATCCCCAAGCTAAGCGTGAGGATTATGGCAAATACCCTAAACATTAAAGCCATTGATGATAAAACTGAAGCCAAAACCTTTTACAGTTAGTTGTTGCGTTGGGCTGTGTTAATAGGAACGGGGTGCAAGCTAGCAAGTGGCGTCACTCACGAACGTCGGCAACACCAGAGGTCTCAAGGATACGTTGCCGGACTTTATCAAAATGTTCTTATGTTATTCTTTATGTTGTTAGGGAAACAATACCATACACAAGATTGTACCACATGTGCGTACCCTAATGGTAAGCAGATGATGATATTTAGTAATAAAAAATCTTTAAGCGGATTACATCACGTAACATCATTATGTACTTTTATTCCGAGTTTTCAAACACTTTGCAGTAATTATGGTAACATATTGTAGTGATCATAGTGATAGGGGAGATTCCGCACTTTGGAGTGATCATGATCATGTGCAATGATCGCGAGAACCTAAGATATCGTTAAATTAACATAGTACGTAATAAATAAAAGCCACACTAAAACAATGGAGGAATCTGATACCCCTGACCAACCCAGTTCTTGTTTTGTATCAGGCCCAGAACTTTTCACTTGTCAACTTGTATTACTTAGCAACCGGTGACATCTTTCAGTTGTATTGGTACTCGTAGTAACGGACCGCATCACTGTGCAGAATTGTGACTCCCAGATGAAGAAATTCAAATACTATAGAAACTGGTCACATAGAGTTCTAGTAAATATAAAGCTGGTTGCTAAAAAATAAATTATGAAAACCATTGACAGTACCCTAACTCGTATTTGCGAATAACGTACTTATTTTCAGATCCTCGTATAAAGCAGCATTTGAATTGGTCAGAGAGGCTGCTCTCAACTTTTCAAAAGAACTACGCTCAAGACGCGACGACTCATTTTCAATACTTCTGCAGTGCGAAGGGTTTTTTGAGGCATTACCCAGGTACCATTATTTATGTATATTATTTAATTCAATGAAGAAAAAAATTATATAAAAGGGTAGAATAATTATTTTCTATTTTCAAAACATTGTACTTACTTAAGCTTACAGAGCACAAGAGTCTTCAAAATTTAAAACCTCCATGAAATAAAAGTTGGCATCTCGCACGTTGCTAACACGATTTGGTGAAAAAATGTTTCTATAAATCTTGTTCTCTACCAAATAAAATTTACAAACTTTTGTTTGATGGATACCCGGCTTTATAAATGCATGGTATTGGATCATTAATATTTAGAAAACCCAAGGACATCGACCTCACTCTTTTGGGGTTCTGCATTGCAACGTAAAAGACTAAATTATTTGATATAAAACCTTTTTGAGATTAGACGTTTGTATTTTTTTATGTTCGCAGCTAAAAAAACTAAAGCAGGGCAGGTATATTTCATACAACATTCCTTCACCGCTACGGAGGGAAGGAATGATATTCCATATAACTTTTCCCGCCGTACATAAGGAACGAACTTTATGACCCATATGAAGTATGGGTTAGTGCCCTGCCAGGGTTTCATACAATATGTTCTTGTGTTCTTTTCTTACCTATATGTTGTTAGCGTAATTATATTATTAGTAATATGTCCCGATGTTTCGTCCAGTATGTTAGAGAAAACATTTTTTACGAAACTTTGCCCGGTGAATGGCAATAAGCACGCTCCCTATTACATGGTACCAAAATCCTTTTTTTATGCTTCATAGGTTAGCCCTTGATAGGTAACCACTATCTCACCTGATGGTAAGTGATGATGTGGTCGAAGTTGTTGTTCAGGCTAACCTAGAGAATTACTGGCTCTCAAGGACAGCTGCCGGAACACACCGTTAGGTGCTTGGCGACAGATTTTCTACTTGAGGGTAGTAGCTAGCCAGGCAGGCATTCGCAAAATGCCCTACCACAATGCTATAACGACTGCCATCCGAAGAGAACAACCGGGACCGACGGCTTAACGTGCCCTCCGAAGTACGGAAGCGCTCAGTAGTAATGTCACCAGCGGTCACCCATCCAACTCATGACCGAGGCGGATGTTGCTTAGTTTTGATGATCGGTTCGGAATAGCTAAGCAAACTTCGCTACGAGCGCTTCAAAATCCAATTGGTGAAACATGGTTGTTTAGACACCGCCTACCCCTTCGGAGAATACAGGCGTGATTATATGTATCTAGGTATTTTTTATAGGAATTTATATTGAAAAATTCGCTGATGATATTTAAATATTACGTAATTCTGTTTCGCTCACTCGAAACGAGGCCTCTCTGTCCTAAATCTTCAATCTGACATATTTCAAAGACGACTTCATTTTAAATGTAAATGTGTGCTGGTGAATGGAACTACTTATAGCGTTTGTGCCAACTATTCAGATTTCGAAGGACAACAAATTTCGCTTCATTCAGTTACTCGCAAGGCATGAGCTGGATTTGTTTCTAAGAACAAAATAGTAACAAACATCTCTTCTTTTTGCAGCGGCTCGATGGAGCAGTATGTTCAAACTACCATACGAGAGGAACACAGATATCTACGACTGCCGCCTACGCTCCTGGTACGTGAGCGCGGAAGGCGCACCCAGAGACATCCTCATCCTTCTGGACGCCTCCGGGTCCATCACCAACTCTTCCAACCTGCTTATAGGTGATAAGATCACGGAGGCGCTTCTCAACGCGCTCACTGATGATGATCACGTCAACGTGCTCAGGTTCAATGTCGAGCTGCTGTCGCCGATCAGCTGTTTTGAAGACAAACTTGTACCAGTAAGTTCATTAGGTACTTCACTTGCCTTGAATACTGTTCACCATCATCAAGAGTTGTTAATACCATTAAATCATCCAGATATACCTACATAATTGACTATGACTTCAAGATCAACCAACCATTTAAATGGGACCAACTTCGTGATATACACTACCAGCAAAAAAACTGTTCATAATTGGCGAAGTAATAGTGAAACAAACATCCAAATGAAAAAAAAGATACACTCGAATTGAGAAGCCTCTTTTTGAACTCGGTTAAAAATAGGCAACCATTCCCAAAAAACCTATAGTTGAATTGAGAACCTTCCGTTTTTCGAAGTCGGTTAAAATCGTCTTTGTCCATATTCCACCTCATATTAACTGAGTGTACCATTAAAATCGCTTTTGTTTGCTGTACATCATATACCAAATGTTCATTAACTTTTGTAAAGGCAAACCACGTGAACTCTGCGGCAATGATGGCGGCGATGTATCCGTACCGGTACATAAACACAACGTATATGGATAACATCCTCGAGTCTGCAGTGCGGCTGCTGCAGCGACAGCGCGGCACCCGCGACCGCCCGCCCGCCTGCCAGCAGGCCATCGTGCTGCTCACCGACTCCGTCTACGAGAACTACACTGAGGTCATGCGCCGCTACGATCCACACAATCGCATCAGGTATCTTTTGCCTATGCTATTTAAACTACCGAATAATTCGTTATTACGTACTTATACATTAACAAATATACCTTCATGGGTGCTGTCCTTTAGTCGTCACTTGGAACTGCGCCAGCGGCAGCAGTAAAGGCTTAGCTTGGCATCTACAAATAAATATGTACCTACATATATTACCGCTTTGATTTCGAAGCATAACAAAGCATCTTCTAGAATCAGTAGGATTGGTTAATAGATTAGGCGCTTAGAAATGATCACTCCGCCGATCTAATGTTTACGTTCTGCTGTTATTGAGCTTGATTTACATCATCTTGCCATTACCATTTAAAGGACTATACATCATTACATTAACCTCCTAAATAAACTGCCTTCTTAGATTTTTATTCTACCATCCGCTAGGTTCAGTTAGGCAGCCTTCACACTGCCCTCTATTTCCACATTCATTATAAAAATGAAAACAGTTTGTGGAGATGTAAGTATTATGAAAAATAAATGTACAAGTATGAAAACTATTTGTTCCCAGCGACCTAGTCTGTGTAGAAATAGAAATTATGTCAATCTAGATCTTTTTTCTCTAACTTAGTTAGAAAAAAACTTACAAAATCGATCGTGCTTTGTATTGGATCAGTAATTATTACGTATTTAGATAATTTTGAGTATTTAGACTTACAGGAAATGTAAGTACCTAAAGATTCGAAATATAAGTATTTTAAGGATTTTCTGTGATATAGACCATTTCATATTTTCCGAATACCTTAAGTTACTCAATTATACTAGTAATTATGCCGACTAATAACCTTTTTGACTTGACAAATTTTACTAAATTCAGGACTAACTAATGTAAATGAAATAAGCTATTCTTTATAGCATGGCCATTCTCTGTTGATAATATGAGCCGCAGCTCAGACAAGAAGCTAGTATGTATATCTAACGGCTCATCTCTTCTTTTGATTATTTGTTCAACAGTACAAATTGGCTTTCATCACTCTATCGAGTTAATAAGTCAGAATTCACAGATAATAATTTTCACAGGTTGTTCATCCTATGGCTTCACGACCCACAAGGTCTGCGAGACTACACGCGGTTCTACGCCGACAACATGGCGTGTGACCGAGACGGGTACTACTCGGAAGTAATCACCCATGCCGACGTCACGGAGCAGGTCATGCGTATCCTCAGAATCCTGGAGAGACCTCTCGTGCATCAGCGGAAAGAGCGGTTCAAGGTTTTCAGCGACGTTTACGCTCATGTTGAAGTAAGCTTCCTTCTCATGTAATTTCTTAACTTTGATGTAGTAGACAAAGATGCACTTATTTTTTTTTGTATCTGTATGCCTTTAATACTATAGAAGATTTTTACAAGGATCACGTCTGGTTATCACCGCCAGGTGTATTAAATTTGCCTCTACACAGCAACATGTTCCACAAGGAGCTAACTAACTAGCTAAGTTTTATTTATTTAAGTTGATAACATACCCGTGGTTTATCTATAATCTACTCGTATATATGACACAGTTGATCTTATTCATTTGAGTCGAAGGCGCCAACTTTGAAAAGTTATTTATTTAACTTGCTTTGTTTGTATGTCCTTCCAGCTGCAAATTAGTCATTGCTTTTTCGTAACCTATTCCACATCTTCGTTACTAGTAGAAGTCAAATTGACTAAAACAGATCCTAATATAAAGGGAAAAAAGACAAAGAATAAATGGGAGAATAAAGATTCGTACATTTCAAATGGTCTTATTCAAACCCCAAATTGTAGAAAATTTATATCTCAGTTTGCAGGAAGTTAAAATAATCCAAAATAATAAAAAAACATTCTGATATACCCTGGAGAAGAATAGGACTCACTTTTTGACCAAGTGAAGTGCATTTATTTGTATCGAACTGGGATTCCCGGCTTTGGATGTTTATCTGCGTACAACGATGATAACTATCGAACTACTGATCTTTATACAATTTGGGCGGAAATTCATTTATGATAAAGGCTATATCGATAATTTTTTTATGAGTCAGTCAAGCAATCGCTGAAAAAGTATCTACTACGTATGTACTAGTATTTCGACAATATACACATAAGTGCATCAGCACATTTATTCGTGACATTATTCAGATAACATTATCATGATCAGTCAAAAGACTTTCACTTTTGAACAAATGCCTTTTTATACCAGACTTATGTCCGAGATTGAACATTCCCTTGCCAGAATCTCGGAGTGGAGAAATTTTAACCTCGTTAAATTCAATCCCACTAAGACATAAGTCTGCGCGTTCTCAGCGAAAAAAGCTCCTTTTGGCATCACTCCGCACTTTCAGGACATTCCCCTGAACATCTCTAAGAGCTTGGAGATCCTTGGTGTCAGCCTTTCTGGCGAGGTTCAGTTTAGGGGTCATTTGCAGGCTAAAGCGAAACTCGCTTCAATGAAGCTCTGTGTGCTTAACAAGGCGAAGCAGAACTTTACACCTAGTCAGCGGCTTTTACTCTACAAAGCACAAGTGCGGCCCCACGTAGAGTACTGCACCCACCTTTGGAATGGCGCACCGAAATAACAGCTTCAGCCTCTCGACTCCCTACAGTGACGAGCCGCCAGAATTGTCGACGATCCCAAGCTCTCCGACAAGCTGGATCCACTCAGTCTCCGCAGAGATGTAGGTTCCCTATGTGTTTTTACCGATCGTTTTTTGGGGAATGTTCCGACGAGCTTTTTAACCTTATTCCTGCGGCAAAATTTTACTACCGCACATCTCGACACCGTCAAAAGTCCCATCCCCACATCCAGCAAGTATGGACATCACACACTGTTCGCTTTTGTCGCTCCTTTTTCCGCGTACTTGTGGGATGTGGAACGACCTTCCTCCGGAGGTCTTTCCGCGAGGCTACGACATGGACCATTTTAAAAGGGGCATCTCCAAATTCCTCTCTGGGCAGGCAACGCATCGGCAGCGCAGCTAGTGTTGCAGATGTCCATAGGCGGCGGTTACGTTTACCATCAGGTAGGCCGTTACCATCTGCTTGTTTGTCACGCATAATATGTAAAAAAAAAATAACGGTTAGGTTAGCCTTTTACCACTATCTCATCTGATGGTAAGTGATGATATGGTCGAAGATGTTGTTCAGGTCAACCTAGAATTACCGGCTCTAAAAATATCCTTCCTCTAAGAACGCCTCAATGAATCGCTATGAGCCACTGGTAAACATAAGCTACCCGTGACTCTTATCACACCGAAGTGGCAGCGGTTGGCAGAGCAGTGGCACACAATTTTAATGTCGAACCATTTTCGACCTTATCTCTATCAGTACAATGCATAGTATCAGTTGACTTGCATAAAGAGCGCGACCACACGACCCCAAGCAGCGAAAATCACCCTCAAGTCTTTTATCCTATACTATAGGAACATTATATAGTTATTAAGACAGTTGAAAATGGTTTGACACTGAAACTGCTGGCCGATGCTGTGCCAGCTTCTGCCGCTTAAGTCTGAGTTGAGCTTTCCAATGTCATCAGTTCAACTAGTAGGGAACCTACCAACAGGTCACAGTATAGTTTATGTAAAGAGAGTGAAAGTCATGTTGTTTAAGATTTACTTGCTTCTTTCAGGACCCTAGAAGAGGAGAGCAACAGTGGAGGAATAAAGAGAGTGCCGAGCAAGCCCACAGGTATAGAGAGCTGAGAAGGAACAAAGCGCACTTACTCAGCCCAGCTCAACTATATAAGGACTACATGCATCAGTACAGCCTTGTACGTAATACACATTTTAAGAACCTGGTCATCTCTACATGTATTAATATTGAGAATGTTTGTTACGCAAAGCGCTCTGCCTATTGAGCAAAAATTTGTTTAATTATAGAAATTCATAGTATACCTACTCGTAGTTACAAAATAATCACATTCCATAGGCTCTTAATTCTCATGGAGTCTAGATTTACAACTCCCCATATATTTCTGTGGGAGTCGTAAGAGGCGAAGAAATGAATAATACTGGAAGGTGGCCAGGAGCGCCTTCTGAAGAACTGCCATCTTACACTACGGTAACCAAGACGCCTGCCAATCGTGGGTATTATGGCAAACCCTCCCTGATAGGGGAAGCCTATGTTTAACGGTGGACGTTGTGGCTATTGGTGATAGGCTCTTTATATAAGAAAGCATAGTACATCATTGACTTTAACACTTAGATGTAGGTTAGTGCTATGGTGCTATATCTTAAAAACTAAGTGAGTCCATATGTATCTATGTAATTATTTTTTTTCCTATTCTAATTTTTGTTAGTATCTTTCTTATCTAAGTAGTTTCTAGAGTTATCACATTACATTTTAACATTTGAACAGATACGTTTTGGTTTGAATGCTTTTACTTTAAACTTGTTACAGGAAAATATACTTTGTTTTTTTACAGGACAAATATGGATATTATTACGAAGAACCGGATATCAACTACAGGTTGCAAATAAGTGTTTCGGTTCCTGTATTTGACCATACCACAGTGGAGGTTAGCAACAACTGCATTAAACTACCTTTTATAGTATCTTCTTTTACTAATATTAAAATTTTTGCAATGACGCATGCTCCGCTAATTACCTACATTACATTCTATATTTATTCCTCTCGTATTTTTTTTTATATATTTAGTTTGTATGAATTCAGAATAATAAATAATGTTAATTTTAACAAAAATGTAACCTCCTTGTTAAAGTTTTGCTATTTTATTGTAATATTTTTATATACAGTAATATTTAAGATATTAACGTTACAAGCATAATTTAGCGTTTCCTTTGCAGTTTTATTCTATAGGGTTTTTTTAAGAAAACCCGTTTCGAAATTATCTTGGCCTTTTTTTTTTTTTTTTGCCATTTAGGTAGCATTTGTCACCGATAGGTCAATTAAGTAATACCCATATGGGAGAGGCTGTCCGGCTGATACAGTGATAACGCTTGTATTTTATTTCTTGCAGAACATCACCATACAACTTGAGGAGGTAAGAAGCTCGAACCTACCAGCTACATGATGTAAACCGAAGTCTATGACGTATAATCTATTTTTAACCGTCAGGGAATAAGTAAGGACGAATAGGAGGAGGTTCTCAATTAGTCTGTACTTTTGTATTTTATGTTTGTTACTTCAGAACTTTACTGGGTGAACCGATTTTTATGTTTTTTTTTCATTTGAAAGCTGATACTTGTCGTGTGGCCCCATCTAAATTTCATCAAAGTCGGCTTAGCCATTTTTGAGTTACACTCCAATAACTGAAAGTGTATTCCTATCTTGATGATATAGTCATTGCTTATGAATGACAATCTATCCCGTAAGTAGCAGGGGACACTAAAAAGGTTGAAAAATTATTTTACCTAAAAATGTAACCGACTTCAACACTCAAAAGTGTGAAATAACTTGTCGAAGTCGGTACCATGCACACAATATTGTGATAACAGGCACTTTTGAACTATCATAGTAAGATTTTTTGTAATGGTGTGACCTCATTTCATTTTTGTAGACTTTGTGGTGTTGTTAGTAGGCTATATATATCAAACCGTCCTTGTATTTATTTGTTGCAGGAAAATCAACGGAACGCTACAAGAACGGTAAAAATCATTAACTTTCACTTAAAATTATATTTAGATGTGCAATACTGTAATCCCAAGACGCCTACCAGTCATGGTGATTATGACAAACCCTCATAAGGGGAAGACATTTGTTCAATAGTCGATTTTAGGGCTTTTGTGTGAGATATGCAGTTGAGGGAACACTTATAAATGTTATTAATTATTTTACTTTTACAGTATCCAGTAAATCGACTGTTGGGTGTAGCAGGTGTTGACATCCCTATCGATCACTTGAAATTGATTCTGCCTTATCACCAGGTAAACACTTCATCAACATTTAGATAACAGAGATTTATATAAAAGCTTATACGTCACAGTGAATATTTATAAACGTAGACCAAACGCTGCTTCAGGATAATTCTGTAGCAGTGTTAGGCGAGTGGTAATAGCTATTGACTGCCGAGCCACAGGTGCATGATTCGATTTCCACCGCCGCCACCAGCTTGAGCTTCACCAACCGTCGCAAACAAGCAAACGGGCCTACTAATGGAAAACAATCACTTTCGCCCAAGTACCTATAATCGTTACTATCTCCTGCTCAAGCCATAAAAAAAATGAAACTGCGAACAGCGAAGTAAAGCCGCTTTTCTAAACACATGTGCTACGTTAGGTACCACTTTGCGGACCAAATGACTTCCGTGGGAAAGGTGATTCCATCCTGCTCTTCATTATTTGAAGATTGTTTATCCTTTCACAATACAACTCTGCACTTTGATGTTGAAAGTGCAGCAGAGCCTTCTGACGAACTGTCGTTTTATACCAAGATCTACAAGACGCTTGCCAAGCGCGGAGATTATGGCAAACATCGCCTGATGAATAGGCATATGATTTCTTATAACTTTTTGCTACACGCGTAGGCATGGTTTCATTGTACGAATGTACGTGTGTGCGTGTAATTGTGTATGTACACGGCGAGTCATAAGTAGTGAAACCCGGACTCACTTCGTGATTTGCTAAGTTCAGGGGCCCAACTCCCACCTTTTATAAACTATTATAGAAAGCAAACGTCATTGTTTCAAGTTTAAATTATTGATACTAAGGTTAGTACCGTGGCCGTCACGAAACAATAATGTTCATATAGTGCTACCTCTGTCGCACAAATGGCTTGATTCAATGCATGCATCCCGCTCTCATGTTGAAGTTCTAATGCAAGTATACTATAGTGATATGTGGTGGTGCGAATTAAAATTGTAGATGTAATGTTAAAATAAGACTGAATTAAGAGATGGGAGTTGGCCCCCAGTTTTATCTTTGTTATTTGATCTGAGCTTTCCTATATTGTAACTCATGTCATGATCCAATGAAATAAGTAATAATCTAATCATCACAGCTTTCATCACTTACTAAAATATACGGAATTATAATTCTAATTATAAATATTTCTTACGCAATTTTTTCCCAGAAAGAAATATACTTATCTATACTAAAATATGTAAACAAACCTAAATTATCAATTCATTTGAATCGAACGTCACAAAACATTGACAAACATGACGGTTATACGAGTAAGTAAGTAACAACAAGGTATTGGTACAAAATAAAAGCATTCTCTATTTACACAATAACAAAATCTGTAAATCTGTTTGTAATTAAAACAATAAATTAATCTTAATCCAACGGATTAAAATGTTTCCTTGTCGGCTAATACATTATACCTATATATTCGTACTTACCTACACATACAAAGAACATACACTATACATATATTATGTTATATATATATGTTTATATATCTATGTTTTTGTACCTATATTTTACATGTATATTTGTATACATATAATAGCACATGCTTTAAATTCAGAAACTGTACTTAATTTGTTATTATTATTATTTTTCATATATTTCTTTTATAGTTATGTATATTACTACACCCCTTTATAATCGGTTTTAGAGATCCTCTCCATCCAAAGGTTGCCTGGAAGCGATTGCTTTCAGCAATAAGGCCGCCCATTGTAACAATATCAATTTGAATTGTCGTTTTTATCTCTTTCATTTATGTGGTGTGACAATAAAGTATTATCAATCTATCTATACAATTAGTATGAATTTTATTGTATGATTTTCTATATTTATTCATTGTTTTGCACATATAAGTGTACAAGAAGGACTTAGTGCTAAGTAGCATTTTCTTTAATTAAAATTTAATTACAATTCCAATAATTTAAATACTTTATTTTTATCCACTAATGGAAATTAAATTAAATGAGGAAACGGTTTATGGATGGGCATTAGTGACAACTAAAATAAAAATTACGAATCTGTCGCTTAAAGGCGTTTTTGAACGTAGCTTTTTTTGATTTACATTGGTAAGGCGTTCCGCAGCCTGATAAGGACAACCTTCGATAAAATATACCCTAGATGCAACTTTTCGTATTGACAGAACGCATATAAACGGCTCGAGTTATCCTATACCTTTCTGTCTATTGAGATACACATAAAAACCTTAAAATTACACAAAAACGTAGTAAATCTATTTAAGTTATTTAACAATATTCAAACTTGTTTCAGTTGCATAAGGTTTAATTTTCAATTACTTCGTAATAAACTTATAGCACTTTTACTCTGCGCCATTGAAGGGAGCTCGTAAAATTTTATTACTCTTTGCTGTGATAGAACACAAAATACAATGGAGTCACTTACTCCTAATCTCGTACTAAAAATATTATTTAGTAATTAGTTTTTTGGTGACATTTATAATTGGAATTTTAACTATCCGCATTAGTCAACTAGCTTATATACCCTGGTTTTGCCCGGGTTGAAAAGGTGTGTAGTAGGTTATTTGCGGATGTTGGGAGATAGAAAAGGGATCTGTTATAATGAAGTCAGAATATTAATTATTCAGCTTTAATTTTCATTAATGTTTATTTATTTATTCCACACAGAGCAAAAAGCAATTAAAAACAAATAATATAACAATATAATGTATCAGACCTGAATTGCAGTTCAGATACCTGCGTGTTACAGCAAAATGTATTAAGTAAACGTGTTTGAGTCTGAAAATCATCTGTAATAATAAGAGTGCACGCTAAACCTCGTGCATTCAGGATTGTGCAGGTGGCTCGGACATTTCGATATTAAATTATTAACATACAACATCAATTAAAAACCGGAACACTAGAACTTGAAAAAGGTTTTGTGGTGTTTTTCCAATCAGTAAGCCAAGTCACTGTAACACGTATTAGTACATAAAACATCCATACATATGCACACACACACATAAAAATATTGTATATATATTATGTTTGTAAGCACTAATCCATATTATATGTGAATATGTTGCAGTTCTAATAATATTTCATACATACATGTCAAATTGATAACCTCCTTTTTTGAAGTTGGAAAATGTAAAATAAGTGCCTGTGTATAGTCTGAGAAAATAAAAGATTATTATGGCGACTCCAATAGACTTATTCTGAATTAGCGCTCACTTATTCTTGTCTTGCATGGGATGTTATTATGCGTGCGAAAGAGACAACTGCGTAACAGGAGTAACGGAATTTAATTTGTTGATGTATTGATTTGGAGGTGATAATTAAATAATTATGAATGCTTATCACTTAAAATACTATAAATATGTATAAAACTTACCGAAAATACACAATCCCATGTATTTTTCGCTTTGTAAGTGTATTATTTTTGCAACTATTCACAGAGCACTTCGGCATTGTTTCACTCGACGATCAGCGCGTCACTGACGACAAAACTGTGCTTCAGATCATTATAAGCACAGTTTTGTTTGGTTAACTTTGGAGCGTTCGCGCAGAATCTAGGGTATATTTTATCGAAGAGGACAACTGAAAAGAAGTTATCTAAGAAAGAAGTTCAATGATAAGGGAAGGAGAGCTATATTGTTTATATAACTTATGAAAAATATCCATCATATATAAGGTGGATATTAATTCATCAACAATACAGGTTCAGCAGCTGCTTCAGGAACAATGACTACATTTAGTAGAATACCTAAACATGTGGTTATTTATATATTTTTTATTTACTCAAAGTTGATTAGGTATCTTTATTTTAAAAATTAAACATGATTGGAACACATTCCGTTACCGATTCTACACCATCCCCCGCAGTATTGTTGATGAATTAATATCCACTTTATATAATGTAGGTACAATTACGTTTTTTCTAAAATTCTGCGCGAGTAATAATATATATATATATGCCTACCACATATACACATCTCAGAGAACAATTAGATAGATAGAAAACTATTTATTGTTACACCACATTTAAAATATTAAAGTTTACATCATAAGATTTAATTAAATAATAATAACATAGTGTTACAATGGGCGGCCTTATCACTAAAAGTGATCTCTACCAGGCAACCTTAGGATGGAGTTGAATAAACAAAACTATTGGGGTACCTATAAACAATTTATAGGTACCTATAAATTTTCATAATATATCTCTTATCTATCGTTTATCAGATATATTTGAAATGTACGTATTGTCTTAAAATCTTTGTTCTTCCCTGTATCTACGAATAAACAAGTATAGACATACGAGTATGCCTGCATACAATATATAGGTACCTAATATTTTTTCTGGTGAAAACTTCGTTGAGCAGATTAATATTGATCACCTTCACTATTTATTGCTTATCTTAACACTGCTTAATGCCAATTCAATGTAAAAGTGAAAATTAGATTAATTTTTTAATAATATTACGTTACTCATGCGTTGCTATCGCGGTAATCCGGATTAAGATTAGCTACTTATTCTAAAAACATTCGTACCTTTCAATACTCAAAGGTTTGTACAGACACAGAATAAACAACAGTATATTACCGTCGTCACACAAATAATGCTTATGAAATATTTTTGTACGTACTTAGGTACTTAGAATTTAATTTCATATCTTAACGTGTACCATTTATACCGAGCAATCATTTGATTTACTTCAGTTTGTATTACAGTATATGCCCTTCAAACTATACTTTTCGATATATATTGCGGTTTCTACATGTATTAAAAATGGCACACTAAGCCGAAAAATTCCTTCTAAAGCCTATTCTAAAGTCTATAAAGATAAATTATACCCAGCATGGTAGTAAATTTAATTACAATCTCTCTGTTGTTTTGTTACACAGGCTAACTATTCTTCTATAATCTTATGAGATTATACAGGGTTATTAGTAAAATGTTAACAACCTCTAGGGTGCACTTCTGCTTCTTCAGTCCTAACAAACATTCTGAGATGTTTTTTTTGCGTCTGACAGGGTAGGTTGGGTCAGTAACCACATGCATTTTGATATTTCTGACGAGTCAGTTCAATTTCAATAAACAGTTGTGTGTGTCAATATGGATAGGGAAAAGAAAAGTATTAGAAACACTATGGAGAAACTTATATCGTTCTAAATAGAAGAAATAAAAGACATATTTATCGGAAAAGATAAATGTCAACGTATATGGATAGAACCACGGATGATAAGACCTGATCACAAACGCTATTTTAGAGAATTTCGACGGAAGATCACAATTAGTTTAAGTCATAACTCACGATTAAAATTTATTAAAAGATTAGATAGAATTGGTAGCAAAATACAACACAGACAAGTTATTCTGCTGAGCCCAGTACTAGGCTGAGCACTCGTCATAGGGTACAAATGAATAGAGCATTCAGCCGAGGGCACTGTCTGTCCCTTTTATGACTTGAATAAATGATTTTTTAACGTGCTTTTATTATCAAGTTCCATACCAAGAATACTAAACGGATTGTTGAGCCAATATCGATAACTTGTTGGGTGGAACAGTGTGCGACAAGCAATGATGTTCTATGTAACTATATTATATATTTATATCTAAAATAGGCTTTCGTGTCCGAATCGGCTAACATCAGGCGAACCCCCTTATTGTTGCCTACTATAATACATTAAATACAATGAAAACGGTAGATCTCTTTACACAAGTCTGAGCCTGAGCCATGCCTCAACGTTATTTCGAAATTAAAATGCTACGCAGATTAACGATATTTTAATACGCAATGTTAATATAGAATATTTTTAAAATACAGCTGGGTGCCGGCGGGTCACTTTTCATCGTTGACCATCGCGGTAACATCGTTCTACACGAGAACGTCAAATCTACGGTCAGTACATTTTTTAAGTCGTCATGTGTATAGTACGAGTATCATTAATACATTTTTTTAAAAGCTACTTTTACTATGCCCTCAGTCAAAACTATAATATTTTATTGACAGTTTGACGGTGACATCTTGAGACCTGGATATAGAACAGTAGACTTCCTAGATTTGGAACAGCCGGCTGTAGATCACGATCCCAGAGGCTACCCTGGTGATTGGCTAAAGGTAAATAGATAAGGTGTTGCTTAGAGTGCCTTTCTACCAAAGCTGTGCAATGAAGTGGAGCGGTGACCGAGGAAACAAGATTATTAATTCATCATCATTCCACAGACTTTAGATCACATTAATGCTCGAAGAAATACCAGATTTGGTAAATAAAACAATATCAAACATGGAGAACATTTTAGTATTCATTAGATTCTGACTTCTCTCTGGCTGATTTTAAATGAAAAACAAAAGAACTTTGTTTTATTTTACCAAGAACGTTAGCAAGTTCTGTCCATTAATGTTGAATTATCTCATGTCCATGCAAGGGCCTTATTGTCTCTATCTAGACTAGACGAGCATCGTCCTCCGAACTATAGACCTCTGCGCCTATAACATGTGTTGCCCTAAAGATATCACTGCTTCTTAATATTATTACGTTGGTTTTAGAGAATTTGTTCTTTGATGCATCTGAAGCCTCCGATACAACAACTTTTAACATTATCACTGCATTATTCCATTCATACAGTTTCGTAGATTGCTGGTAATTGAAAAAGAGAGGGGTAACATGACAATGTTCGGAAAGAACATATTTGAAGGTGGTCTTCGAGTAAATCTGGAGATGAGGGAGTACCACTGGAAGAGGGTTCTGGACCATTACACAGCGGTGGTGGTATTGCCGCCGTACAATAGGCATCACATAGTTCCTGAGACTAGTTTTACAAGGAAACTGGCCGAGGATGCGTTGAAGACTTTAGCAAGAACAGAGTTCGCCATTCACCCAGACTGGTATGTGAGCCAGTTTTTATTTAGCTTTCGTAGATATTGAATCTCATTGTATTATTTGTTTCTTATACGTACGGTACGGCATAAGTAGTACGTTCGATCGTTGAAAAAATTGTCTCAGATAAATCATGTAACCCATTATATCTACTGGTAGGAGAATTTGGTTTTACTCTCTAAAAATAATTGCCACGTAAGTAGTCACCGTCACACAGGCCCGGATCTAGGGGGGGGCGAACCGGGTTATCTGCCCCGGGCGCTAGCTCCAGGGGGCGCAAAATTCATAAATTTTTCAGCAACATCGTCATCAGTAGAATACGTCTACTATTGAACACACATATATGAAAATTGGTATCAGAAAGCGCCCTTGCACCTAACCTAATTGCACATTCGTAGATAACCACAATACGAGTGTACTACCTGACTTGTACGAGTTCACTCGGTCAGAGCGCGCTCGTATTGTGAAAACGCGGCTTTAGCCAGCTTATTATTTTTTGGCGGGAAAGCGCAGCCGCGTTGTAAATAGGTGGGTACTTACCTACAAAACGTTCACCATGGCGCGAGAAATGGGCGCTTCTCACTGTGTAAGTAAGTATTTACTGTTTATATTCGGAGCTTTTATTTCGAGATACCTATCTAAACTAAATCGGGTTAAAATGTGGTTAAAATACTTGTACTTACTATTAAAACGACAAAACACAGCGAAAAAGTAAGCATAAGTATAGGTATAGAAAATAATTTTAAACTTGAAATGTTTCACCAATGACAAGCGACCTAACCAAACCTACCGTTAACCAGTTCACATGCTCAAATAGGTATATTTAGTGACAATATTTTACACGAGAAAAAACTTAAATCACAACCTGGTACAAAAAAAATACCTACAACGCAATCACAGACGTAGTTAGGTACGAAAACGAAATATTCGGTAATACTCGGGGCGCGCACGGCGACTGGCGTGATCGCGTCTTATATGATTTCACCAAAATGCGACAAAATCGTTGCCTATAGGAGTACTATGAAATGAGAAGTAAACCTGTAGAAAAATGGATTGAAGAAGCTGAACTTTTACCAGAAAAGTTGGAAGTCGAGTCCATTCTTAAAAACAAACGAATTCCAAAAAAAAAGGCAGCACGACGAAATTTGTGAGGAAGAACGAACGACTAGACTCGACTCGCTATTTTTCAAAGATATTAAAATAGTGTTTGACAACATATTAACAGGAATTGAGATAAGGGTAGCGAGTTCAAACCATTGACCTATATATACTAGACGCGACATCTCAAACGAGGATAGTCGACCAGTGCAAGTATGCTGGCCGGCATCCTCCCTCCCACACGCAGTTGGGCACTCGTAGAGATTACACGCGCTTTACGTTCGAAAATTGTGTATTCAAAATACACAATTGATAATACACAATATTCGAACGTAAAGCGCGTGTAATTTTTACCAGTGCCCAGCTACGTGTGGGGGAGAGTATGCCGGTCAGCATATTTGCACCGGTCGACTATCCTTGTTTAAAATGTCGCGTCTAGTATATATAGGTCAATGGTTCAAAGAGTCTAAATGAAAATTTCGCGTTCCTTACTGGAGTTAGGTTGTGGGCTGAGACGAAAGACTTTTTAAAAAGAAACGAGAGGTGCGTTTCGCTTGAAGAGCAGTACAAGACTGGTTTTATTTCATCTTAATTCTTATGAGCTAGTTATATAAAACAAAGGTGCATTATATTCTAAATGTATCCTGTTATCGCAGTACCGGGAAGTTACTGATAATGTATTCTTATTACCTAATTACAATGAAAGTTATTGTGTAATATCCTTGATATGACTATATAACTCTGCGGGGTGATCACGTATCTTCTGTAGCAATGAAATGCTGATTGCAACAATCAAAAATGACAGTTTTGACAGATCTTGTATCAATGAAAAAAAACAGATAGGTAACAGACCTTCTTGTGCCCAAACGTTAGTCGCCGACCGTTTTTTTCTTTTATACCTGAGACGATAACTGGCATATACATTGATCGATTAAAAATTTCGTAATATCCATTCTACTATAGAGTTGTAATAACATAGTATATATACAGGTTGAACTCCCATGGTCAGTATTTCCTTTGATTTCATATTATTATTATTCTAAAATCTAATTTAATGTTTGAAATCTAAGTAGATCAAAATTTAAGTTAATATTGGCATTTACTTCAAAATACAAGTAATAATTTCTTCTTCCTGAACACAATTTAGCCCAAAATATATCTTCCTCCACACAGCTTCAATTCTAGTGTCTAATGGCCAATCTACACTTTGGATACCGCAACACGTTTCATACGCTTGACATATCCTGTAAAATAAAACCAAATGTAATAAAGCGACTATGATATTTTTAGTATTTTAATGTTTTGCAATAACGCATGCTCTGCGGATAACATAAAAAAAAATACGAGAGGCAAAAATTAAGTCATGAGCGGGAAAAAAATAAGTTTCTCCTCTCTCCGAATACTAAAAATAATAATACTAATAAGAAATTACTACTTGTATTTTAAAATGTATGCCAGTATAAACTTAAGTTTTATTTATTTATTTATTTCTTAGGAAGACCAACAGTATAACAAATATCTTATATATAACTAATAACAACAGATAACCAATTATAGGTCCTCACGGATAGCTATCTTATAAATGACATTCAAATAATGAACACTAGGTTACAGCTTAGTCTTTTTATTTTTAGACTGCTGCTTATGACAAAATTCAAACATTTAGTTGAAGAACTCTCTGCTACAACCGCCTAGCCGATGCAATGCTTGTACAAAATAAGTCTAGGCCAACTCTCTTGTTTATCTCATAAAAAATTCTGCTCACACGTAACAGGTATGAATTTTGCCTTTATTTGTTTTATTTCGATTTTAGAATAATAATATTATGAAAGAAAAGGAAATACTGACCATGGGAGTACAGCCTGTATATATATACTATACAAAATCTTTAGTAGAATGGATAGTACGAAATTTTAATTCGATCAATGTATATGCCAGTTATCGTCTCAGGTATAAAAGAAAAAAAACGGTCGGCGACTAACGTTCCGACGCATGAAGGTCTGTTACCTATCTGTCTTACAAAATTTGTCAAAACTGACAGTTTTATTGTTGCAATCAACAGTTCATAGCTACAAAAGATACATGATAGCCCTGCTTGTCATGCATTTTTTAACATGTCTACCCAGGATCTGATGGAATGGAGCCGATCTAGCAAGAAAATATTCAAAAGATTTAAATGCAATTGATTTTTACCAAGAACCAAAAGTTTTCAAAAATCTAGTAACAGAAATTAGCGAAAAATCGAGTGCATTTGATCTCTTAGAACACCTGTGCAAGCACGACTTGAGAGAAGCATTACTAAATGTAACGATATTTTTGAGGATATATTGTACTTTACCGACGACATCTGCAAGCTGTGAGCGAAGTTTCAGCAAACTGAAAATAATAAAAACTTATCTGCGTTCAACAATGAGTCAGGAACGTCTATCTGGCCTAGCGATACTTGCCATCGAAAATAAAACTGCCTATCAGATAAACTTTGAAGAGCTAATAGATTCTTCCGCTGAAAGTAAAGCACGCCTTGTAAAGCTGTAGGATGATTTAGATAAAAAGCTGGGGCTAAACTATTGAAGATAAGCATACTGTCTTGCTTGCCTCTTGGATGTATGTATATTGTTGTATGTGTAATATAAGTAGGTACTTGTATAATTTTACGTCCCGCAAAAAAATAAGTAACTAATTAGGTATATGGCTTATATAATTTTGTCATGTTATTAGTACTCGTATTAGGATAGTAAGTTGTAGTATTTTTCGAAGGGTTAATGTTCCCCCAGTCCTAATATTATTATATTTTTTCAAATAATTAAACCTTTTCCTGCCAGAGGGAACAATGGTGTTGTCATTTTGGTAATATGTTGCCGAAATTTATATTTCATAAAGTTTTGCATGGTGGAAGGGCATTTTTGCGAATGCCCGCCTGGCTAGCGACCACCCTCAAGTTGAAAATCTGTCGCCAAGCACCTAACGGTGTGTTCCGGCAGCTGTCCTTGAGAGCCAGTCACTTTAGGTTAAGCCGGTTAACACCTTCGACCACATCATCACTTACCATCACGTGAGATTGTGGTCAAAGGCTTACCTATCAGCAATAAAAAAAAAAGATGAGGATGCAGGTAAATAATGGTAAATTTTACGTGCGTGCTCTGGTGTAGGTAAAGTTAACTTTTTGTTCTTGCAGCAAAACCCCGTACGAACTAGTAAAAGTTCACACCTCTTTACTGAGGTATAACTTTACTGTGACTAAACTTTAATCCTGTTACTTGACCTTGACTAAGTAATACATATTATATTATGTATAAAATTGTTAACTAATATTACTTGACACTGGCTATATGCCCTTACTGGGCGAAACAAAAAAACATTTTAACAAAAAATGGAACCGACTTCAACACCCAAAAGTGTGAAATAACTTGTTGAAGTCGGTACCATGATGGTTCAAAAGTACCTATTATAACAATATTGTGCACAATTTTTTAATCTTTTTAGTGTAACTTAAAAACGGCTTAACCGATTTTGATGAAATTTAAAATGGGACCAAACGACAAACATCACCTTCAAACAAAAAAAAGAATTTTCGAAATCAGTTCACCCATTCAAGACATCAGAGGTAACAAACGTAAAAAAAAAAACAGACGAATTGAGAACCTCCTCCTTTTTTGGAAGTCGGTTAAAAAAAACTATAGGTGGGGGGCGCCAAAACAAGATTCTGCCCCGGTTCGATAAAATCGTAGATCCGGGGCTGCCGTCACATATGGACATTTGCAACACCAGAGAGGTTATCAACGCGCTGCTGCCTCAAGGTTTCAATAGAATTGTAATCAATCGGTTGGAATACAACCTTTTTATTTTATTCACATCTTCTAAATGGGTAACTACTTTGAATGGTAAATTAAATGATATTATCTTCATTGTCATGTTTCTTATTAGATTACATCGCATGTATTAGGTAAGCAAAATGGGTCCACCGTTGAACAACCGCCTCCCCCATCTAACGAAAATCCATCTTGTTTTATTACAATTTCAAATGGCTTCCTAAATCCCTACATTTCTACGTTTGTATCTAGTAAAAGGCGACAAAGAGAAAAAACTCTCTTTAATGAGCCGCCCACTACTAGCGTCGATTTGAATGAGACTTAGTTGCACATTGGGCGTACAACACGGCTTCTATCCATATAAATGTCCTGATTACCCGAATGGTAACCAAGTATAGTGTACTAACGAAAGCATTTCCAAGCCCGACGCCAAACCTTTCATGTCAGGCACGCGGCTGGCCATAAAACCGAGGTCACAGCTTTTTTACACGTTTATGTCCTAGTTTTGTCCTGTGTTTGGTTAGCAAAAATATGTTTATAATATAAGTAAGTGTGTAATATGTTCTTGCTTTATCGTCTGTATTGTTAGAGAATATATAGTGTACTGATCCTACATGAGATGGGTAAAAAGAGAATGATAAAATTAATGTAAATCTAATTAATACATGACTTGTTACTTGCGAAGTGTCAACCGTCTTTTGTAGGTTGTACTGCCGTCACGTAGAGACGCACTTTGAAGAGCGTGAAGCTGAAGTATTGCATTTCATAAGAAGACGCAGTGACGAAACCAACTTCGCCATGAAGAAGTTACGATTCGAGTTCTCGCCTATCCCGCCAACGTTGCTCGAGAAACCGTATCAGTGTAAGAATCAGCTCATAATTACTAAAACAATCGATTGTTTTCATTCGGTCGGCTTACTTGAAAACTTTATATGACTGTACTTTTTTTTCATTCAATTTATAACTTTATTATTTTTGCTCACATGGTTAATTGATGTTCAAAATAATAGTACCTCAAGTTCGTAGGCATAACATTGCATCTACGAACTCGTAACCGATACCACAACGGCGCCGTAGCTTAACCCTACGCCGTAGACATGCTGACAATTTTTAGACCACACTTTTTTCATTAAGCTGGGCAGCCTTATTGCCTAGAATGGTAATTTCTAATTAATACTAGCATTCGTTCGTTCTCCAAGTTACTAACAAATTCTTATAAAATTCTTCTGAAAAAATGCTCAATCTGGAGTTCAAATATCATAACCAAGGTCAATCGCTTCATTATTTATTTAGAGAATAACACTATGATCATGGCAGAATTGATTTGACCGGCTGCGGTTCTCATTGCATTTAAAGCTGTACTCATAATAATGTATAACTATCTAAAATTTAATATTGCCTATATATTAAATACCTATGTATAGTTTATACCACATATAACCCATCATAGCTCAATTCGATTGCAACAAAAGCACAGCTAAGCAACAACCTTTTTGCTAGGTATCCGCTTAGATATCTTAGCTCTCACGTGATTACATTACGTAATGAACATTTCCGCTCATAATTAAGCTCCAACTTTATAACTTTTAGTTCAAAATAATGAAAACATTAAATCTCGTCTGAACAGGTGACCAAGAACTAATGGCAAAGCTGTGTAAAGAAGCCATCGCTACAGAGAAATGGGCAAAAGAACACGAGGCGCCAGACACTGAGAGTGACTGTACTACATGTAAACTAGGAGCTTCCACTGCGTTCTTCGCTAGTGGTAAGCAGAATTATATGTATTTGTACCTATAATACTGACGGAAGAAACCTCACCGACAGCTAAAACTATAATAATGGTTTATTTTCTGACTGGTACTCTTGGATTTCTGAATTCTTGAGAGAAACATCAATCGAGTTGTCATTCATCCGATAAATTAGTAATATACCTATGTCTTTTAATAGACTAGCATAGTATAATCTGATTATCGTGATACCTCTATTTCTTCTCGTGAATGTATGATGAATTTCTCCGTATTTAGTAATTCATAAATTGATTTTAGAAAATGCTACGCGTAGTTGGCCTTGAAATACGGGTAATGATACAGAACAGTTCTGTGCTAGAGCATCAGAATTCTGAACTGTGGCTGCATCAGAATGCTCACCTGAACAAAACCTGTAAATTAGGTGGTCTGAAAGCTAGCTAATGTGTAGTCTTGGCTCAAAATATTTTTCGTCACTAGTCATGAATTACACTGCGCCACAATGAGACATATAATAGTTGTTAAGTCTCATGTTCCTGTAATTTCGCTGGCTCTCAAGGACTGCTGCCGGAACACACCGTTAGGTGCTTGGTGACAGATTTTCTACTAGAGGGTGGTCACTTTGAAGCTACGGACTGCCACGCAGCAAGTCCATGGTTCGAATCCCGCCGCGGGCTTGAGCTTCACCGCATGGTGGAAGGGCATTTTTGCGAATGCCCGCCTGGCTAGCGACCACCCTCAAGTTGAAAATCTGTCGCCAAGCACCTAACGGTGTGTTCCGGCAGCTGTCCTTGAGAGCCAGTCATTCAGGCCAGGTTAAGCCTGTTAACACCTTCGACCACATCATCACTTACCATCACGTGAGATTGTGGTCTAAGGCTTACCAATAAATATCACCAATAAAAAAAAAAAAAAAAAAAAAAAAAAAAAAACTAGCCAGGCGGGCATTCGCAAAATGCCCTTCCACCATGCGGTGAAGCTCAAGTCCGCGGTGGGATTCGAACCATGGACCTGCTGCGCGGCAGTCCATAGCCAATGCCACTGAGTCATCACTGCTTCGAAAGTAAGACTAAAGTAGGCGGGGTGTACTACCTAAGTAGGTACTTACCTAAGTATGTAATATTGGTATATAAGTTTGCAAGTAGCAAGTTTGCAAGTAGCTATATACCAATATTATTAATCCGATTATTTTTTATGGTATGTGTGTATGCCGGGATGTGAGCGCGTGTGTGTTTGTGTGTTGGCTAAATATTTGATAGTTTAGGATACTACCATCTGCGTAACTGATTATGTTTCGATGGAGCGTGTAAGTTTTTTTTTATCATTTGTGTGGTAATGTCGGCAAAATCTTTAGAATTATAAATACAGGGCGACCCACGGATATGCCACAAGGAGGGAAAGTACTTTGAATATTGTAGATGGAGCATTTAACTGAAAGAAGACATTATTTGAATTTAAAAAATAATATAAACTGGATTAATAGTTATTTAAATAATTACACGGTTGAACAGGGAATCGAACCCGTTACATGAGAAAAATAATCACCTGTACCTTTATCATACCGAACAAAAAAGGTTTCATCATAAGGATAATTTTTTGCTAAATAACATAGTGTAGGAAATAAAAGCAAGACCATGAATTAAAATTCTTTCAGTAAAATATTCCATCTACAATATTCAAGGTATACTTTCCCTCCATGTGGCATATCCGTGGGACGACCTGTATATTTGACTATGTTGTAAATCTTTTCCTAATTCCATGAAAATAAAACTTTTAGAAGAATACGAAAACACGATCGTTCTTAGTCATTCGCCTGAAGTAAAACCGCCACATTAAACTCACATTTACCTAAAACGGTTTGAAATCTGGATCCGGTACATTATTACGCGAGTCCTAGCCGGTGGCTAAATAATTATTATGAACAGAACTCGCCACAGCTTTTAGCTCAAATCGGGATCTGTTGGTTCGCAGAAAGCGGTCTGACCCGGTGGCACCAGTACCACGCGACCAGCCAGCACGCACCGCCGCCGAGCGGGGCCCTGTGGGCGAAGGGGCCCTCCGAGTCGTGGTACAAGCGCGCGGCCGCTCGTCCTGGCACACTGCTAGTGCACATGCCACTCGCGCCTGTGCGGATGCTCAGAAATACATTCTTGCAACCTCCACCGGTAATGTACATATATGATGCAACCTACCAGCCAAAACCCTTCGTCACCGAGCGGTGCGTCGAGGACCCTTAGTAAAGAAAGAAAATATATTTATTTCGGACAACACACAAAATCAAACATTTACGAACAAAACGAAAAAAAATAATATTACATATAAAAACAAAAAATCTATTAATAAAAGAACAAACATTAACAGACAAATCCAAAATATATAATTTTACATAGATAAAAAATAATTTAGATGTTGCGTGACGTCAAAAAAGAGCCCCGACTCAGCATGTGCTGGGTACATAAATGAACCACAGCGCTGTTTTTCAGTCGGAACTCACGACTAACATCACGAACGCACATGAACAGGAAATTAAAATAAAAAACATAAAATTAAAACACGTTAACAAAACCAACATAAAATAAAAAAAAAACCATAATCGTTTGCACAAAATCGCGACCACACCCATAAACGGATGTAGAGCTGTCACTGTCATGTCCTGTGACAGTTAACAACTAGCCATGCGCTTGCTGTCGTGTACCCACCCATCCGTCATGTCATTCCGCCAATCAAACAAAATATGTTAAATGGTTTTTTATTTAGTATTTACACACACCAAGTTTTAACACGTCATCAATTTATTTCATATATATCAACCATGCAGAGGTCCTTTAAGGTTTAAGGTAGTACTAGTATAGCCTGAGATAATATCTAGTATCACGTGGCATACTTTCCCCCATCGATAAAATAATAATTTATGAACACGAATGAAACTGGGTATCAGTTTCATTCGTGTTCATATTATTATATAATCGATAGGGCTAGTGATCACAAACTATTCATATTCTGGGACAATATGGCCTAAATGACCGCCCCGCTGAGATAAATGGCTTTGAATATCTGACCACGTTATTTCGGAAACTAGGCAATATGAGATTGGCGTTCATTAATGTTCAAGAATTATTTTTTTGTAGGGGGAAGTAGTTGGGCCGGTAAGGTACTATGTCCGTTTTTCGAAAGTTTGTGAGGGAGTATGTTTGTAAATCTTTCACGATGAAATATCTTTAATGCTTCTGATGAAACCTACACACCATTTTCACCATTACTTTCATCTTTCTTTATGTGGGTGAAACAAACCACGAGGCACTAGCCGGAAGACTTAGTTCTGCTGCATATGCAGTTTGTAAGATAAGACAGTTAACAGACGTAGCTACTGCACGGCTAGTTTATTTCGCGTACTTCCACAGTATTACGTCGTATGGTGTATTGCTGTGGGGAGCTGCTGCTGAGATAGAGCCATATATGAAATGGATCCTATGGAATCTCTAACTAAGGGATCTTTTTAAAGAAATTGATATATTAACTTTACCGAGTCTGTATATATTTGAAAATAATATGTATGTTCGGAAAAAATTGAGTAAATTTAAATTAAATAGTGACAACCACGATTACAACACTAGGAATAAATATAAAATAGCAGTACCAGGTTTTAGACTAGCAAAGACAAATAAAAGGTCCTTTTTAGGTAATTGTGTGCGGTTTTATAATAAAATTCCCAAACATATTACAATGCTCACAGAAGGAAAATTCAAGTTGCATTTGAAAAACATTTTTATTAACAATCCTACTACACAGTTTGTGATTACTTAAACGACAAAAATGCTTGGAAAATTCCACCTCTGCCAAGCTACCTACGTAATTTAAACAAATATTGTAATATTGTATTATATTGTATATAACACATTGTAAAAAGACGTTTAAAAGAATGGCCCCGAGTTACTTGCCCGTTCTTCTCGCAGTGGCTCAATAATTTTTTTGCGGAACGTGGCAGTACAATGTAGATTATTTCAATATTAAAATTTGTAATTGACCTTCATAAGAGCGTCGTAGACGCCTAAATTAAATAAATGATTTTGAATTTGAATTTAACAAATTACAACTCTTCTTATCCATCCTTACTAAGTTCTTGGAAGGATAAAGTTTCTACGAGTTTCTATGAAGATCTACGAGTGAACTAATTTTTTTTATGATATTCCGCTCGCCATACAGAAGACATTAATAATAATTGTCACGTAGATCCCGTAGGTTGGTGTCACTGCCACTGCAATGATCTGCTCGTTGCATTATCGTCGATACAAATGTCACGTTTGCTCAGTGATCTCAGTACTTGCTGAATTTTACTCATTCAAACCTAAACACAGTAGACTCCTTTGAGGCAGAATTGCTGACTCTGCGATGTTACTAAAATGGTATACGTTACGAACACTTTGTCAAATAAAATTCAAAACCAAAGCACACATAATCTATTCATTTTAGCGTCTAGAATGCTCTTATGACAGTCGTTTATAAAATTTTACTAATAATAGTTATTTGTTATACAAGAGTGCAAAGTTGTTTTTTAACCGCGTGTTCAATTTTGATGACCGAGCAAGCGAAGGATTCTAAAATTGAATCACGAGCGCAGCGAGTGATTCAAAATTAGAATCCTGAGCGTTAGCGAGGGAATCAAAAGAGCACGAGGTGAAAAATCTTTGCACTCGAGTGCAACACGTAACTTTTCATTCCACCTCAGCGAGGAAATAAAGAACCGCGTACAAAGCAAATTGAAAAAAGAACACCAAAAAGGTTCCGAGTCTGAGTTTTTAACAAATTAAAAAAAAGTTGCATGATATATTCGGCACCATAGAGGTAGCAGTAAATAGGTTTAATTTTTTTTTTAATTCACAAACTTAGTGCCCACGATGTTCTAAATTCAATTTACTTTATCCTCTAGAGAATAAAAACGGCTTTTCCACTCAGATATTGAAGATTAAAAATACTCTTTCCGAGATGGTGGGATGAAAAGTATATTATTGCCGGGTTCTGTAAAAGCGCATAGAGCCACTGCAAGAAGAATGGGCAAGAAACTCGGTGCCTTAAAACTTCTCTTTGATGTTATTACTCTTTTACAATTTGTAACATAAGTCTTTAGAAAAAAAAACTTATATTTAAATGAATACTTAATACTGAAATAATTATTTAACTGAAATTGGACATGATTTATCGTGCTTCTTATATAGAATAGTATAAATATTCTTTTTAAATCTCTCCAATGTAGAACTATATAGTTTCAATAATTATAATGAATAATAATTATGAAAACATTCTAAAGTAGGCAGATATAAACAAAAACGTAAAACCTTTCAGCTATTCATGATAAATAAAATTGTTCCAATATTCTTATATCAACTAAATCTCATAGACAGAAGTTATCTGTTAGTATTTGTGACAATGGCAAGAATAGGAATATTCTTTAGGCCGAGATGTTGTAACTAAATGTTTACTAAATGTAGACATATCAAACAGGCATCACAATTGAATATTCTATATAACAATACAAAATCATGCGATATTCTGATGCGCGGCAAAATGGAACACGCACATTTCTGAGTAATAACTGTTTTTCCTAAACTTTTAGCAAAATCTTTAGATGCGATCTGAGATAATTGAACAAACAATTCGCATTTATGAGATGTTGATCGTTATCTTTAAAATCAGTTACTACGAAAAATAATTGATTCGTATCATTCATGGATTAGATAAAATACGGAATTAACATCATTTCGCTTTCCCAATGATATCGTTCCGATGAAACAAAACGTGTGATGAGGTAGTCCTTATGTGCTTAAGTTACCTATACTAAAGAATATGTGCATGCTACCTATGAAGTGAATTGTTAGGTAGGTACCGGAAAATGACGCAATACATATGGAACGCGATCTATATTGAATGTGAAGCATATATAGTTTATTGATAAATAAACAATACAAATCGAGATCCGGATATCAATATGTATTGCAAACGGAACATTGAAATAAAAAAAAATCAAAGACAACAGTAGTTATAACAGACAGTAACATATTTTCATAGAAGCATAAAACATAAAATAAACATAAACATAAAAATTATTTATTAACATAATCGTGAACAATGTTAATTTTGAAGCCTCTGGTCTTCGATGAAACTTAACACTGTGTTTTGAAGACCAGATCCTTCTCAAAAGAAGGAATGTTTTGTTTCACACATTAAATATGTAAAATATAGTTATTCTCGGTATTAGAAACAAGTATAGAGGATTAAATCTCGGTAAGTCATTAGTAGGTAGTTATTAGATATTGGCAATACATCACTGATACAACTAATACCTTTATCTAAATCTAACTTCTGGAAAAGATACCGGCTAATTGCCTATTGGAATATAACTTACTTGTCTACTTTTGATTTTCAAAACCCTATAAGATAAAAATTTAAATTACATTAGAAGATAATTAATCAAAAATGTTCCTTATGTTGACGTCAAATTCGTCAGAATTTGTAGCGTTATCTGTCAGTAACTAATTGTAAAAAAAAATATAAAATCGCAATCCTTTCTTTTTTTTTCAATAAACAATAAAAAAATATCAGACTGAATATTATATTAAATATTAACCGCCAAATTTATAACAAAAGTATTTTTCTTTTTAACAACCTTCATTCGTTATTTTTGTATCGGTTTGGTATATTCTGTATCATTTATTGCTATTATTATAATAAAAAAATAAAAAAAATAAAAAATTATGAACAGCAACTATCTGATTATTAAAAAAACATACCTAATGCTTATACTAATTTTCTTTATTCTATGATTCACGTTACCTGTGGAAATTCTGCGCATATGCTTCATCCACTTTGTGCAGATTCGTTTCAGTCCGTATGAGGAGTAGGCGAACAAAACGTCACATTTACGCTTACCTGTGGAAATTCTGCGCATATGCTTCATCCACTTTGTGCAGATTCGTTTCAGTCCGTATGAGGAGTAGGCGAACAAAACGTCCCATTTACGCTTTTCAAGATTTTACAGAAACAAAAAAAAACTGTGTGGGGCCTTAAATCTTTAAGCTGTATATTTTTAGCATCAAATTAGACATAAAATCAATATAATTGACGCATCTCTTATCTTTTCCATATTATTTAAAGGTTTTGTGTTATTTGCAATATAAAATTGCAGAAGTGACGTTTTGTTGGGTTATAAATAAAAATGCCTCTTTGTTAGGCCACTTTATGGAAAAGTAACTTTCTGATAGGGATATCCATGGAAATGTAACATTTATTGAGACAATAAAAATAAAATTTGCTCTGTAAATGAATCTTAAAATGATTACGAATTAAATGTGAAGGGGACAATGTTCAAGAGAACCTCAGCCATTGGATTCGTTCATTTCCTCATCACCGTCACCCACTTCGCCGTAGTCTTCGCCGTTTATTATCAGCTTGTACCAGCATAATTCTTTCCTATTTGACCAATTCTCTCCATATATTTTCGTCAGCAATGATTTCACGCCTTTTTTTGGCACTACTTAAAACACATTAAATTCGCAGTCTTCTCAAAGTAACATTCTCTAAAGAATTGCGTAGTTTTAGCAAATTTAATATGGGCTCATCCCCCGAGCTCAATCCATAATATTCAAAACATTGCACTCTAGCTTCTACAATGCCATCTGGTTTGACATGTTTTTTTTATCGATATTCTTTTATAATTTTGGATTTTTTCAATTCCCTTGAAGTTATCTTCAAGTCCTTTAACATCACGTAAGTCCCAATCATTGTCTAAGACGTGTACTTGCCCAAATTTTGAGTAATACTCATTATACTCTAACATGAATAATGTGGGAGTTCTTATTTTATGCTTACTTGCTATTCCTGATTGCAACCATTCTTCTCTCAGCAACTTTTATTTTACTATCCCATTGTTTATTTCTTCCATAGAAACAATAGACTTTTTCCATTAACACTAACCACTACAAAGTCAAAAATATCTACAAATCTCAGGTCGCAATGCAAACATGAAATTTAACTGAGGGTAGATTTAAAACCACTGACACTAACATCTTATTTCGGTATTGCAAATAAATAAAATGTAAAAGATCGCGTTTAGAAAGCACATAATGTGTGATTGCTTATTTTGTATTAGAAAAGAAGCTTTTTGATAGATATTCGAATGAAGGCTTAGAACAGTAAGACATATTTTTTTTTAAGTATCGTTTTGAAGGAATAGGATTTTTTTAAAGTCTGTTTTGTTCAATAGTAATAGCGTTATGTCGAGTTTTCATTTCATGAAATAATAGGTATCAGGACAGCCAACACAAATCTTTAAAAAAAATTAAAACGTAAAAAAATTGAAATGTGACGTTTTGTTCGCCTACTCCTCATATAAGATCCCAGATCCAGTCGCAGTTTATCCTATCAGTTTCATTGCCTTCCGAGTTAATAAACCAATCCTAGTACAAACGATAATTAGTTATTTGGTGTTATTTTTTCAATAATGTTGCAAAAGTATCTCTGCACGTTTTTTGTTTTCAATTTCGCCCATCGACGATGCATCAATGGCGCTGAAAAGGTTAACGTAGAATGGAAACAGACTCAAGGCCGGCTACCGAAACATACCGTTATAGCCGTTAGGTGCTTCGCAACAAATTTTCTATCCGAAGATTGTAGCTGTAGCGAAGTGGGATTTAGCAAAATGTCTTACCACCGTACAAGGTGTTGAATTTTTAAGGTGTCCAACATATTCTAACGACTGGGAAGACCGAGAACGACAGTTAAGCCATACCCTCTGAAGCACGTAACCGCTCAGTACTAAAAGCCACTTGCGGTTTCCCAACGCGATATCCGCAGAGAACATTACTTAGCTTCATTGATGTATTAAGTAAAAACGACTAGACAAAGTCAATGTCAAAATTATGTATACAATTTAGGCGTCTATAATGCTTTCATGTAAGAGAATCACTAAAATTTTACTAGTACAAATTATACTACCACGGTTCAGCAAAAAGGGTATAGAGCCACAGCGAAAAAAGTGCGCTGGAAAGAGCAAGAAATTTGAGGCCATTATTTTTTAAAAGTCTTTACAGTTTGAAACAAAATATAAAATTATTAACATATTTATTTACATTCCATAGGTGACTAAAGGTGGTTTGGCAGTGGTGGAAGGTTCCAAGCATTTTATCGTCTAAATAATCAGCGATTGTATGATAAAGCTATTTTAATTAACATTTTGAAGCGATCGTAGCGAAGTTTGCTTAACCATTCTGAATCGATCACCAAAGTTAAGCAACGCCCGCCGCGGTCATGAGTTGGATGGGTGACCGCTGGTGACATTACTACTGAGCGCTTCCGTGCTTCGGAGGGCACGTTAAGCCGTCGGTCCCGGTTGTTGTCTTAGGATGGCAGTCGTTAGAGCATAGTGGTAGGGCACTTTGCGAATGCCCGCCTGGCTAGCTATCACCCTCAAGTTGAAAATCTGTCGCCAAGCACCTAACGGTGTGTTCCGGCAGCTGCAGCTGTCCTTGAGAGCCTGTAATTCTAGGTTAGCCTGAACAACATCTTTGACCACATCATCACTTACCATCAGGTGAGATAGTGGTCAAAGGCTAACCTATCAAGCATAAAAAAAAAAGATGTTTTTCATGGAGTTTAAAGAAACACTAATTATAAAACTGCACTGACAGCTTTCTACGCGTTCGTCTTAATTATGGTAGTAGGTTCGTTGTTTAATTATGGTATCATTTTATGGAAAAGAGCCAGATGGACTCATTGTCATGTTAGCTCAATTGGATTAGAGTATACCCCGGCTAAAGGGGTGGATCGACGCGGGTTCGAATCCCGCACATGACTTAAATTTTTCCTCTCGAATTTAGTTATTGCAAACAATAAAATATTTAAAAAATATGGAGTGTTAATTTGAACATTAATTATTTATGTTTATGGCATTATTTATTATGTATAATGATGTTTTAATTATTTACCTGTTATTTAGTGAGTAATTAATTTGCGACACCCTTACAGGTTACTTACTTATTGGAATGTTATCTATAAGACTTTATATTTTAAATAAATGAATATGAATTGTACTGTAGACGGCACTGAATCTTTCGAACAGTACGCTAAAAGTGTGTTCCATACAGCTAGGCGTGAAACATGAATGGCTAACTGCGGCACGCACGCTAAGCTCGGAGAAAGGGTTCTTAGGAGTGGCGGGCTTCCACTTCTACCCGCAGCATCTGATCGATGTACTGGTCGCCATTACTGACTTCCCGGTACGTATTATTAAAATCTTCTATCAGCACACACATCGATATAAACATTTCTACATGATAGCTAATAGAATTAAGGACAAAATAGAGGCACCTATCCAGATAATTCTGATCACTTTTTAATAATTATACGACCTGTCGTTACAACAGTTTAACAGCGTAGATGCGCCTTTCTAAGTTGTTGGGATCATCTTCGATAGCCCGACTGTACAAGCGATCTAGACCCTTTGACCAGTGACAAGAAGCCGAAGGATGGATTGAGATTCGAGACTCATACGTGAAGGGTCAGCAAATCAACGTTAACGACCTGAGTCATATATTGTCTACTACAATCATTCCCTAGATCAGCCTCTGAGAAGTCATTTGATCTCGTTAAGCATAGCATCGACTTGTATTGACTGATCATTGGGGTAATTGTGGACCAATCCCCACTATAAGCTTTCCAACTCTGAAGAACTATAACTCTGCATGCACTCAATATTGCATTAATCAAAATGGTGGTATTGTTGTTTACTCAAAGGTTAACATAGAATTAAAGATTGAAGAACCAACATTCCAAGAAAGTAACTGTCTAATAATAACAATGGGACGTGATACAGCAATTATTGCATTATATAGATCTCCTTCCTTCACTAATATCGAACCATTTCTGAATTCTCTTGATAATATTTTGATCTCTTGCAAAAAGTATCAAACGGTTGCTGTTATGGGTGACATAAACTTAGATATACACCCTAGTAATATTAATAATCAAGCTGCTGATTATATAGAACTATTGGGTAGTTATGGTCTCTTGGCAACCCATAATATGGTAACAAGGGGCCAACGATGTCTAGACCACATAATCCTAAGAAGCAAATATCAATGTAAAACTCTTGTATTAAATACTTTTGTAACGGACCACTGCCCAGCGCTTTTAAACATAAAGAAAAAGTTATCAAATAATCTACAACCAAAAACCACAAAAACGATAATAGATTTCAAAAAAGTTGCCAAACAAATAAATCATTTCGATTTTACAGAAGTTTTGCAATCCTTAGACGCTAACATAGCCACGGAAATTTTTATGTCAAAATTATTTAATATAATTAAAGCGAATACTAAATTATTTAAAGTGCCACACAGTCAAAGGATAATCAAGCCATGGATAACCCCAGGTATCCTTCGTTGCATCCGTACTCGTGATTTAATGCATCATCGTTTAAAAGAAACACCAAGTAATGAAGTTCTAAAACTGACATATACAAGGTATAGAAATTTTTGTACTAATCTCTTAAAAAAGTTAAAAATTCATTACTACAAATCTGAGCTGAATAAAAATAAAAACAATATTAAAAAGACGTGGCAAACTGTGAGAAGTATAACATATACAGAAAAGAAACAAAGCAGTAATGGCATTTTATTAAAAACGAAATCAAATCCTTTCGATGCTGTCAATAGTATAAACAACTATTATGCCAATGTAGGTAAGAATCTGGCATCCAACATTAAAAGTAACAAACTAAGTTGTACCTCAGATAACAGTGTACTACAATCATCTGCGCTCCAGAACTCTATTGGTCTAATAGAAACAGATGAATACGAAGTTAACAGTATAGTAAAAGGACTGAAAAATGATAGTGCGGTGGGATTTGATGGCATTTCGGCAAGAGTCATTAAGGAATCTGCCTCTTTGTTAGTGCCCATCATCACATATATCTGCAACTTGAGTCTATCTTCTGGTATATTTCCGCAAAAATTCAAAACCGCAATTGTCACGCCTATCTACAAAACTGGCAATAGAGACAGTGTCGAAAATTATAGACCTATTTCCATCTTACCAACAATGTCAAAAATTTTGGAAAAAATATTAAATACTCGACTGAAAACTTTTTTAGAGAAATATAAAATTTTATCACCACATCAATATGGATTCCGAACCGGAAGATCTACTGAAAATGCCGTGTCAGATCTGACGAACTATATTGTTGCTGAACTAGACAACCATAAGAAAGTTGTAGGAATATTCCTCGACCTTGCAAAGGCCTTCGACACTGTCTCTGTTCCCACACTCATAAAAAAGTTAGAGATTGTTGGAATACGAGGTAATACTCTGAGCTTAATGGAAGATTATTTGAAAGGGAGAATTCAGAGAACTAAGGTGGGTGGTGTAATAAGTGAAGAGGCTTTTATAACTTATGGTGTCCCACAGGGAAGTGTATTGGGCCCGACTCTGTTTTTGGCATACGTTAACGAACTGTGTAATTTAAAATTAGATAATGGACATATATTTTCATACGCTGATGACACTGCGTTAATTTTTGTTGGTACTAATTGGAAAGAGGCACAGGCTCGTGCTGAAAAAGGTCTAAACATAGTAACTCAATGGCTACGAGACAACATGCTTTCTCTGAATACAGAAAAGACAAAGTTTGTCCAATTCACTAATGCGCGCAGATTACCACCACCCATTCAAATAAAAGTTCACTTGGACTGTACGCCACAAAACTGTTATTGCCAAGAGCTACAATGTGTTTCAAATATCACGTATCTTGGAGTAAATATAGATCGAAAAATGACCTGGAGAACTCACATTGTTAACCTCAGCAAGAGAGTTCGAAAGTTAATCTTTATTTTTAAATATTTACGTGATGTTGCGGACCAAGCCTTATTATTTAGAGTATACAATGCACTCTGCAGGTCAATTCTAACTCACTGCATTACTTCGTGGGGTGGAACATTCTCTTCTCATATGCTTGTGTTAGAACGTGCACAAAGAGCGATACTCAAAGTGGCAATGTTCAAACCATTTAGATATCCAACTACAGAATTATACAAAGACTGCGAATGCTAAATGTTCGACAACTATACATACTTAATCTTCTATTAGGTATACAAAAACAAACAACTCTAAAAGACAGACTTATATCAAGTAAAAAACGTAGAAAAGATTTAGTGTTTATTAGACAGAAATTCAATACTAAACTAGCAAACCGACATCAGAGTTTTCTTGGCCAATATTTATATAACAAAACCAGTAAAGTCATTACTAATCTGAGAACACACACGACTAGGCAAGCTAAAATCGAAATAAACAAGTGGTTGAAAACTCTCAACCACGATGAAACTGAAGATTTGCTCAAAGTTATCGTATGATTTATTTAAGAATCAAGTTAGCTTTACAGTATATATTCATAAAAAAAAAAAAAAAAAAACTTTCTGTCATTTAACGCCATGCATACACACAAACACACCCCCTCACACAACACATCACACACCACATCACACACACCCTCACACACAATAATAATATATATACTCATACTTATACGAAATTTTATACAGTCATACCTATCATTTAATAACTAAACCTCAATCTTAATGTATTATAGAAGGAAGTAGACTCCCACGACACAAGATTTTTTTCTTAGTGTGGGATCTGCATGTCATTATGTTAGAAAAATCATTACAATTTATTGTTTCAATTGAAATTAAGTTAAGAATAACAACTTGTAACTGTATATTGTGAAATAAATTATTATTATTATTATTAAGCTTGACCTTTACAGCATCATGGTAAAACATTTTGCATGTTGGTTATAGCTATAACCCTCAAAGTATAACTTATGACTTTCGATTCTGTCATCTGTGTTAAGGCTGAGCCAATTCCATTGTATGTAAAGCCTCCTAACATCTTTGACCACATCATTACTTACCAATATGTGAGACTTGATTTCTGAGTGCTAGTAAACCTATACAAGAAAATATTTTTTTTATAAAATTAGGATTCATTTATTCGCTTTGATGTGCAAGGCTTCGAGTGCTTTGTATGGCGGCCATCTCAAAATTGCTATTTTAGATTGTTGGTAGCGTTCATGAGAACGTTTCTTCAATTCTCTATGAGTCCGCAGTGTTCCAATTTTTTGCATGGTAGTAGGGCATTTTGCGAATGCCTGACTGGGTAGCTACCACCCTCAAGTATAAAATCTGTCGCCAGGCACCTAACGGTGAGTTCCGGCAGCTGTCCTTGAGAGCCAGTAATTTTAGGTTAGCCTGAACAACATCTTCGACCGCATCATCACTTACCATGAGGTGAGATAGTGGTCAAGGTATATTTATTGCATGCCAGCTTTATATTCCTGCGAGGCGAGCCAGTGCTTCACTTGAAGTTAAGCTACTGCTGGTGCTTTTCACATATACCTACAGTTAGACGGTTCGCAACACACAAATGTCCGTTTGCGTTCGGTCTAATTATCTCATCATCACCTACCCTTGCTAAAACTGCTGCTTAGTAATCAGTTGCGATGACTTTTTCATCCTTGTACAAACACAGTTGTACAAGGATGAAAAATTTTATTTGTTATACAAGAGTGCAAAGTTGCTTTTTAACCGCGTGTTCAATTTTGATGACCGAGCAAGCGAAGGATTCTAAAATGTAAAATTAGAATCCTGAGCGTTAGTGAGGGAATCAAAAGAGCACGAGGTGAAAAATCTTTGCACTCGAGTGCAACACGTAACTTTTCATTCCACCTCAGCGAGGAAATGACTAAATGCAAAAAAAAAGGTTTACAATCACAATATAGGTACACCCCCGTCGCTAGAATCACTCATTTTAGATTTTTCACTTGTTTTCAAGTTTCTTGTTTTTAATATAAGGTTTAACAATGACGTGAAAAAATGCCGCGTAAAGAACCGCGTACAAAGCAAATTGAAAAAAGAACACCAAGAAGGTTCCGAGTCTGAGTTATTAACAAATAAAAAAATAGTTGTATGATATATTCGGCACCATAGAGGTAGCAGTAAATAGGTTTAATGTTTTTTTTAATTCACAAACTTAGTGTACACGATGTTCTAAATTCAATTTACTTTATCCTCTAGAGAATAAAAACGGCTTTTCCACTCAGATATTGAAGATTAAAAATACTCTTTCCGAGATGGTGGGATGAAAAAACATTTTTATCCTTGTACGACACCAGTATTTTAGAGCAACACGATAGGGCAAAAACATACAAATAAAAAACAATATTTTAAAGCAAGCGTTACACAAGGTTACGAGACTTACGAGTACTAATAGAGGTCTGTGAACTGATACTATTTATGACATTTAATTGATTGTACATAATCGCCTAGCTAAGTTACATTTGGCGCAATTTATGTCTTTCACTGACACATGCATAGGTAATATATATTTACATTCGCAATATACGTTTTGACTTCGATTTGACGGCCGCCTTCCTTACTTGTTCTTTTTATGGGATTGTGAAGGAACACGCACCAGGCCCACCTGATCTTAATCGGTAACCTCAGCCTTTAATCGTGTGTCTGTAATTTTTGAAGAGCTTCTATATTACATCCTTTTGTAATTGAAGTGCAACGAAGATGACAAGAAAATGTGCAAGCCGCGGTGCGAAGAGCCGTGGTCGTGCGTGCTGGTGGACGAGGGCGGGTGGGTAGTGGCGCGCGACGTTGGCAACGTCACGGAGCCGGCCGAGCTCCGGGAGCACCTCGCGCTGTTGCACCCGCCGGCAATGGCGGCCTTGCTCAACGCCAACGTGTTTAACCTCAAGCGGGTGCATGACTACCAGTCGGTCTGCTTCTTCCCGCCGTGGAACAGCAGCGCTGCACAGGTGACACTCCATAAGACTTGTCTTCTAAGTTATTCATATTAATTAATTAATGTAGATATCTGTATTATCCCATTATAAAGGAATGCTTCAAAAGCTATGTAATACTTCCCTTGACTTCACTCCAATTGACTTGCAAAAATGGCACAACATTTATTTCACTTCTTCCAAAACTTATCTGAGCGCTTGGTCGAAGCGACGCGTGATCAAAATGCTGGCACATATTTGGCTCAACGAATAAGCTATGCAATTCAACGGGGCAATGCTGCCAGCATGCTGGGCACGCTGCCAACTGGTACTGGGCTGGAGCATTTAGACTGCCTATGAGTCTGCTATGACTTATGATTGTCTAAATGCTTTTATTAGTATTTTGTTTAATAAAGGCAAACCGCCAGTTAAAAAAATTCTTATCTATTATAATATTAATAAGCTATTATGCGGGAATGACAACTTAGGTGCTTAGGATTTACTCTAATATGTGCAATTGAAATGAACCATTGAAGTTGTTGTCAGCATATTACACAGCACTAGTACTGTGATGGTACTAAGTAATTACATACCAGTCTAAGCCCAGCGTTTGGTGATTGTGTCGTTTGATGTTTTAATATATCATTATTTCTTGGTATTCAATTGTTTCGTTATTTGCTCATTAAAATGCATGCTGGTGTGTACCATTGACAAAAACATTTTAATCTAACTATTGCATTGACAGTAGATAACAGAACGGCGGAGTTGTTAATATTCGATAAGTCCATTCATATTGCAAACCAAATTTATCAATAAAGGATATTTCGTCATATTTTTAAATCCAGCGGATTAGACCCAATAAAATTAGTTGAGACTTATTGTATTATTTTTTTATCAGTCAATAATATTTAAGTATTGTTATTTTTCAGCTGATACCGACACTGCTGAAGTCATTGTGGTATTCAGTGACCCTGCTATTCCAAGCTGTGCAGCAGCTAGGTGTACTAGTCACGTTGATTACTTCCAGTAAGTATAACAATACCAAAAATGCAGCCATTTTATATGTTGTATGGAAAAACCTGCTAAACGCTGGCTTGGTTATGTAGGTATGCCTTTTCACACGACTGCCCAAAAAAGGAGACATGTTTTCAGGGTTCATGTATGTATGTTTGTGAGATTTTTTATTCCACCATATAACTTCTCAACGGTCTAACCGATTTCAATGTAAGAGATATACTTAGATGCGCCTTAACAGTGCAAGTGACACTTGGTACAAATAATAAAAAAAAAAACTGGCATTTTAGACGCAATATTGTGATTAAAAAATAAACCTGACTGGTTTGGAAGAATTAGTTATATTTCGTCCAAACTAGTCAGGTTTATTACTTTTTAAATTAATTTATACTTGTTTCCCTGTGGGTATGATTTATATATCAAAAGTAAATATCATTTTCTCTTCTCATGCTCGTAACGTTATCATTTATGCCCGGTCTAATGCTAGGTACTGGAACAAAATCTTCATGCTTTAATGCATAAATTTTTATGCAAAAGTTCATAAAATTATGAAGGTATTAAAATTTGTCCTATACGCTCAGTTTGTGTAAAATTCAGTTTTTGTAAGAAGTTTGCCTGGGTCTTCAATAATACCTTTAATAGAACAGGGTATTATTAAATAGCCAGTTTTTTTTCTCAAGACAATGACTATCAAAATATAACACTGTCCAAAGATAAGTTTCAATTTCAATTAAAGATAAGATGCATTACTAACAATATCATTGTTTTACTCCCTCGCAATTGAAGTGAAAATCAGAGTGCATTAACTCATTTTAACCTCGACTTAAATATTTACCTACTCACCTTCAATATGGATGATAAATGTATCAGCTGAAATGACTTGTTTTACACACGGTTGGACAATCAACTGTTATGCCTGTTGTGAGCGGACTAAAACGGATTTGGTCTAGTTCATAAAAGTCTGTTTTCAGCTACACATGTGCATACAAATATTATTTTATTTAAAGTTGTTCAAAGAGGTACAGTTTGGAATATATTCCATACTAGCTTTCCGGGCGCGGCTCCGCCCGCGTGTATATCAGTTGGATAAAAACTATCCTAGGTTTTTTCCCGGGTCTCAAACTATTTCCATACCAAATTTCATTCAAATAGGTCCAGTAGTTTTGGCGAGAAAGCGTAACAGACCGACAGACAGAGTTACTTTCGCATTTATAATATCAGTACTGATATTTAATATAAGATTTTTGGATTTTTAATAACAGTCATAGAAAATCGTATTAATAAGACCCAGGCATCAATTTTGTTGAAACAATCACAAAAAGTATTGTTAAAATATCACTTTAAATTTTTACTAACGGATATGCACAAACCTTGTTTCATTTAATTTTTTTTCATTTACTATAAAAGCTGAGTGAGTCAAACACGTCATAGGCTCAATAATAACAAGTCGTAGGGAACGGTGCGTTGTGTGCGCTACCCTTCTGTATTTCTAAATATGATTACAAGCGCTACCGCGTGCTAAGCGAACATAATATTTTTTCAAATTATTGGAGCACAAAATGTTTTGTCCCAGGCGGGAATGGAATATAATTTTCTTACTGTTAAAAATCTGTCCAAGTAAATTGTCAGCTTCGTAAGTAGGCAGGTACATGCATAGCCGTTCTATATTCAGCAACACTAGAAAAATCGCTGTAACTAACATTCCTCGAAATGTTTCATACATACCATCATATTATTGTTCCTGTTGTATAAGTATATACTTAAGTAAATAATTTACGTTGCGGAGTCGTCACGGAATGTCATGGAATTAAAACCTCTAGTTCTGTACCATAGAGAAAAGTAATCCACCGGAAACTGTACTTTTGTGAGGAGTGTTGTGGGGGGCAAAGGCCGATAAGCAAAAATGCTTATTCAAGGAAGGCACCGTAGACAGACGTCAGGGGTTCCGAGTAGATGTGGTTGGCAGGTCTCCCTAACAAGGCTAGGAATGCATACATGATGCTGACTCACTTTTTAAAGTGGAGTATTTTACTGAGCTGCGCAGCTCCCTTGTTCAACCAGCGATAGGCAATCCATACAAACTTGAGAACGAAGAGTCCCACAAACACACACAAACGTCTTTCCCTTGCACGAAATAACATACAGCACATAATAATTACAATGTTAATTCAACCACAAATATCTGGTGCGAACAGGTATGTTCCAATAACTTTTTGAAACAGTGATGGTTCAGTGGCATTGGCTATGCACTGCCGCGCAGCAGGTCCATGGTACGAATCCCGCCGCGGGCTTGAGCTTCACCGCGTGATGGAAGGGCATTTCGCGAGTACCCTCCTGGCTAGCGACCACCCTCAAGTAGAAAATCTGTCGCCAAGCACCTAACAGTGTGTTCCGGCAGCAGTCCTTGAGAACCAGTGACATTACAGGCACATGAGACCTAACAACTATGTCTCAATGTGACGGACGCAGTGCAATTCGTGCCTTGTGACGAAATGCATCTGTTATAGGTAGAGGTTACTCGGCTTAACATCAGGTGTGCCTCGAGCATGTTCCGTCACAATAACATAAAAAAAACTTAATCACCTATTTATATCGTATCATGATGTTTATGTTTTTCGACAGGTGTTGATTTCGTGTCATCAGAAACAGTGAAAGAAAAAGAGAAGCGACGAACACGCTTGAAGAAGGACTACCAAAGAGAAATGTATGAGCGGTTGTATGACGATCGCGTCATCATTAACAAAACAATTTTTGCGGCCTGCGATAGATATCGAGCCTTTTATCAACTACAGGTAAGTATACCCTAAAGGGCGTTGCCAAGAGATTGGGTTCGTGGCTTAGCCCCAGTCGCCGACGCACCTGTGGTCGAAGCCCCCGGTCAATTTAATTTAAATCAAAGCAACTTTTAATCAAATGTACTGGCAAGCATAAAAATGTTATACAAAACTAATAACTATACATAACTACTAGCGGTCCGCCCCGGCTTCGCACGGGTAATTACAACCATAAATTGAGATGTAAGCTGTCCTATTTTCAATTTGGATCAAATAGCACAAGGTGTGCAAATCAAATTTAAAATTGGTTCAGTAGTTTAGGAGTCCATCACGGACAAACAACGTGACACGTAATTTTTGTCTATTAAAATAACAATACGTATCTAAAGTAGATTTATGCAATATTTTAAATCATAATGATACTCATAGAGTAGATATGCTTTAATTTGAAAGTATATATAAAAAACTAAAAGACTTAGTTATTTCAAATTGTTTATTAATGTCAAATGCAAATTTGTAAAAAAATTGTATTTCAATCACAGTACCTATATTGTTCTATATCAAGACAATTATTTTACCTAATTATGACAATCAGTAACAAATCTAAAAAGATAACAATAAAAAATCACTCTTGTAAAAATAACTGGAAAGTACTTAAACAACATTTGAAATCTGTAGTTTTCTTTAAAAATTTGGTAACAATAATAATTAAAAATAATCAACTTTAAAAACTAATAGATATTATAGAACACATCTATTAACTTTAATAAAAATTAATAAGCAAAATCATCTCTATTCACTTAATAAATAATTAACTGTAACTTTTTGGTGGGATTTCCCCAAAAGACTTGATGTAAAAACATGATCATGCAATTTTTTTTTCCGTATTGTTCAGTGAACATGGCAATCATATTTTTATGCTTCCTTGTGGTAATTTATTATTAACTAACAAAATTTACCAACTTTTTTCGAAATGAAAACTAATAATTATTTAAAGAGAAAGGTTTAGTATTTTCGTATTTTTGTTTTAATGGGTAAACTCAAAAGGTTTTTACCGATAGAAAGCTACATTAGCAAATAAGTAAAAACGGGAAAATAAAAGATTTTTTCCCTTTTAATAACTGCGACACATATGCATGGTAAGTATGATCTTCTTTGTACGTATGATAATTTGATTAAGAAAGACTTTTGTCGTTTACTGTACTTAGTGAAAAATCACAAAAATAAATATACTAAATTTATTAGAATCGGGGGCGTCAGCCACATGTGCGTCGACCACTGGGGGCCTAAGCCACGAAAACAAGACATTTGGGTATTTTAAAAATTAGGAAAAATTTACCTACCTATGTATAATAATACTTATATAATAAATGTAGATACTAATGTATGATAAGCACTTTTACGTTATTCCATCATCTCTCTAAACTTATATAAAGAAGGTGCTGGACAGAAGGAGACTTCTCTTCGTAATCGAATGTTTAATGAATGTAGAGAGTAGAGATTCTCTCTAGTTTCATTAAAAATTCGGTTACGACTAGGTACTCGTATATCGGTAGGCAGGTGCAAAGCTTTCTCCGCTTGGGGTAACATACGGACTTCATCAAATATAATATAATGTTGATAAGCCCCAAGTGGCCGCTTTTAGCAAAACGATGTCAATTCCATCGGACTCCTTTGGCAATAGTTGACACCCTTGAACTGCATGGTTCAGTCTACTTTGCCTCTTATATCGATTCCATGGCTGCGGAAAAACATGTAAGTATAAGTTTTCAACTTTCGAATGTAATTTCATTTGTTTAAAAATGTGCACTTACTTACTTAAAAATTATTGTATAGCTATTTTTATAGAAAATTAGAAAACGGTGTTTCGAATTTCCTATTAAAATATATAAAATATAGATGAGAGAATCCCATGCTCTCGAACCTGCGCAACCTAGACGTGTTTCATAAAGAGCACTATTTATTTTACAGCAAACACCGAAGTCAATAGAGGCGCTATCTCAAACTCCCACGCCCTCGCAATTGGAAGACTGTACCTGGCCATTGGCAGGCGCCTTCGTCCCCAATACCAACCTGTTGCTTTTGGCGCTATACAATTGTCAGAGTTCGAATGAAAGATTGAAGCCACCCTCTCCTTTTCATAATCAAATGGTAAATAGGTGTCGAATACCTACACTAGTTGTAACCAATTGACCAAGTGTATTTGTCTCCAGCTTCCCCAAGAGTATATTTAGAGCATGTTAAAAGGAACGAAATTATATCAACTCAAAATTTAGGTAATACATTTAATGCAATACTATGTGTGGTGAATAGTGTGCATGCTGAATTTATGTTACTCCAACTGACACATGCGGAAGATATAGACAATCATCAAGTTGAAGAACGGTACGGCTACGGTATTATCTAAAACACAGTATCTACATAATACTAACTTGGCAGACGTGTTGGGGATATTTGAAAACAGCGTTTAATTTACTAAGGGGAGATTTTACACGGCATAGTTTTTATTAAAGTGGGTGGCAGTGTTGTGTTGAGTACCCCAGTTAGTAAGCAGTGGACTGTAGAATGGCTTGCGTAGGTGACTGGAGGAAAACAGCTTTTCACTTGAATTTTTAGATTTATTCCGTGTAATTTAAAACTAATTACAATTTAGATGCCGGTCGTGAAACGAACCGGATCAAGGCAAATAACAAAAAGGGCAGAAAAAGGAAGTAGTAGAACGGATATCCATTTACACAATATTACAACATACGAGTACAAAATCTAATTCCATTAGTAATTGTTGCCCGTTAACAATAAATTATATATACTTTATATTGGGTTGCCAACAGGCAGCCATTCATGAATATACATTTCACACTGAATCACACAGGCATTTCTAGTTTAGTAAACCAATCCACACATAGGAGATGCATTTGTGACAATGAACTCAGCATTCAAAATTGTTTTGTATGATATCAGTACCCGAAATCGGAGCCCGTGTATGTGGGCAGCATGAAGCAGAGCACGGCGAGCGTGCTGGCGTGCTGGCGAAACCGCGTGCCGCTGCCGGGCCGGCCGCCCGCCACACGCTGCTACCCACACGACTACTCACAGGTCGGTGTGTATAGTAAGAACTATTCGATACCACGCGCTGCTAGCTACAGAACTGTTATATACCTCGCCTTTACAAGCGTAGGAAGAAAGTTCTAGTAAAGAAGAAGTAGGTAGTTAGTAAAAGAACTAACTGTAAGATGCGGTGCCTATTTCCGCAAGTAGCTGCCACGCACATTTACTCGCACGACTACGCTCAGGTAGGGTTGCGTAGCACAGGCAGAGGTATGTGCTGCGCGGTGCTCCCCAAGGGCCTCGTTTGTATAGCACGGCATAGTTCTCAACATAAAGGAACTTAATAAGCTGTGGTGCTAACAACCACAGATCACTGCCACGTACTGCTAGCTTCACAACTACGCACAGGTACTTTGGGTTGTACCTTGTTAGACCACGGTAGAACGTGCAGATAACCAGAAGTCGCTGCCACGCGATACTAGCCTTAAGAGTAGAGCACACGGAGCTCGTTCCATACAAACGTAGCTTAGTGATATTTTAAACTAGCTTTCGGGGCGCGGCTCCGTCCGCGCGTATGTCGGTTATCGCGCAAAAATTTACCTCTTTTTGCGCAGTTGGATAAAAACTATCCTATGTTTTTTCCCGGGTCTCACACTATTTCCATACCAAATTTCATTCAAATCGGTCCAGTAGTTTTGGCGTGAAAGCATAACATACAGACAGACAGACAGAGTTACTTTCGTATTTATAATATTATTAGTACAACACTGATACCAAGTGTTTAATCTCGGTGAAATTTTGTATGCATATTGCTGAGCTAATATGTATGCTTCTGGTTTGCCATTTTTGATTTATTATTTACTTTATCTCTAAATGTCACAATAATAATTCCCACACAAAAAATCATTTATGAATTTTTTGAATTCTGACAAACTAGAAGCATAGATATTAGGCTCAAGGACATACATGCAAAGTTTCACCGAGTTTGAACACTTAGGGTCCGTTTCAGAATGTCTTAATAAAGTTTCGGGTTGCTATGCAACACATAAAATAACTGAATGATAAAGATGACAGTTAACATACAGCGCGTTTCAAGCTTTAACCGATGGATAGGCTAAATAGATGACTGTGAAACGCAAAGATAGTGTTTTGTTTAATAAATATGTTCTGGGTAGTATAACCTACTCGAACATTCTGAAACAGGCCCTTATAATATATTTTTATAATATGATGAAACTACGTTTGTATGGAAAAAGCCACGAAGGGTGCTCGTGTGTTAATTACCGTGACTCTAGCCTTAAATTAACATGGTATCACTACGTTTTATTCTTTTTATCACATTCTATTCGAAAAGAGCTAATTTATTCCTCGTAAACAGGGACTAAAATAGCTTTTAAATCCCTGAGCGACATAAAGTTATTTTTGGTTAATAAATGTATTTTATAATTTTTTTAAATATATATTAATAATATAGTCTTTCAAAAAAATTATCCACAGACGTTTTCTGAGACTTTCTAATTCTCAAGCTGTAAATAAATCGACGACTGTAACGGATGGAAGTGATAAAACTGATACGATGCACTTCCATAATTGTTCATATATAAACATTAGCTTTTATTTCTTTGCTATGTCTTATTTTGTCTTAAGTCTTCGCGGTTATTACTCATTGTAATTAAACAACTTTAAACGGTTTAAATCGCGTATTTTTGTCCCGACGCGACGTTTCAAACACTTTGAAGCGATCGTGGTTACGGGGTGAGTCACTCCGTCGGAACTAAAATAATGATAAATATACGCGATTTAAACCGTTTCAGGTTGGTTAATTATATGTTTACATCTTAATAAATAAACGTATTATTCTCAATAATAAGTTGTCCACGTCGGTGTGTCCCTCGCTGCACTCAGGATTCTACTTTAGAATTTTTCGTTTCCCTCTGGATTTAACGAAACTCTCTCGCCTTTAAAATGGTTGTTTGCTCCCTTGGTAAACAATCTACTATTCCACACCCATCAGCTTTTTATGTCCGTTCGGCAAAATTTTGATATAATTGTGGAAAATAAATTATCTTTTGTCATATGTAGTTCTACAAGAGAGGTTAAAGTTACTGTAATGCAGATATTCGTACAACAGTGACCTAATAAGTATCTTGAGAATAGTAGTATACTTACGTATAACTTGTTTTGTATTTTCAGGAGGCGGGTTACAGACAGTGCGGTCCCTGGCTTCCGGATCCAGAAAAACAAAATGGAACCAGTGGCCTTTCCACTCACATCAATGTTTTCATACTTGCATATTTTATCGTTAGCTTTACCTTATAAATTATTCCTGCTCGTGGTCATGACTCATGACCTCATGATTGATGAGGAGCATATCTAATTATGCTTAATAATTTTATAACTGTTTTAAAATTATGGTCAATGCTTTCGTCTGTGGAATTCAAAATTCAAACATTTGTCTTTTTATGTGAAACGGAACATTCGAATATTTATAATTATCTAGTGAGAATTTTGCCATTTTAAATTTCTCTCGGTGGTGCCCTATGTTTCGCTAGCTGATCTAGTTTTAATTTCTTGTTTATACTTAATTTGGGTTATAATTTCCATAAATGTGATCATGATCTCAATAAATAGGCACAGATGGCAGAATATTAATATGGAGAGTGACATTGCACGTAAACTTTTGAAGATATATAATTATTGTTAAGGCTATTTTACATAATAAGATGAGGCAATAACTGATATGTTTATTTTCTATATATAAGTTTGGTTCTTCAAATACAGTGAAACCTGAATAAGTGTAATCTGGAAGGAACTGGAGCGCGTTCCGAACCTCGGTTAGAGCGCTCTCGGAGTGCACTCGGAGTGCAACTTTTTACTCTAACGTCGTTCACAACCTTCGGGTAGAGCGCAATTTTTTAACTATCAAAAGAGGTCGTTAAAATGTTGAATTTTTAACTGACATGACCTTGACATTTCTTGATGTGAGAATTATAGGCACTCTTTTATATTTTGCAGGTAACGGTAGTTATTGCTTTTCAAACATCATAAAAAGTCTATAAATTTTGCAAAATTCCCCGCCATAAACGATATTTGAGGTTATAAAACAACCGGCATCCCTCGGGTTCCGAACGACCGGTAAGTTAAAGCAACCAAACAACGCACTCTGACCCTCGGAACGCGGCCCTGTGTTTTTTAGTAGGTTCTTTATCACTTATATAGACTTTTCACCCAGCTTCCCAAATATGCAGGTTTCCATGACAGTTATCTTATTTATAGATATCTCACTACGTGAGGTCACAATGTGCCATTTTTCATATAAGGCGGTGATCATAACTTGTGTAAAACTGATAAATTGTCACAATTGATATGGCTATTGAGAGCTACAAAACCTCAAACATAGAAGTAAATATCAAAAAAGTCTAAGAAATCAAGTTGCAAAGGTTTGAAACTTCTCAGTAACAGAGGCAGTATTTCAATTTAAAGGATTAGGACCACATTGTAATTATTAATAACAGAGGTTTCGTTCATATCCAGGGCTTACTTATCCAAGATTTACTGTACTTCTTAACTATCTTTATTATTAAGTATTGTATCCAACTAAGAATATAAATAAAACAACTTTCACAGCCCAATGTCAATCTGCACAGCTCTTATGATAGTCCTTGCTTAAATTAAATGTTAATAGTTTATTAAGGGCCTGTTTCAGAATGTTCGAGTAAGTTCCAGTTTTACTACCCAGAACATATATAAATAAAACACTATCTTTGCGTTTCGCAGTCATCGTTTTAGCCTATCCATCGGTTAAAGCTTGAAACGCGCTGCATGTTAACTGTCATATTTATCATTCAGTTATTTTATGTGTTGCATAGCAACCCGAAACTTTATTAGGACATTCTGAAACGGGCCTTAAATGTTACAAATAAAACAAGACAAATTTTGATTAACTCGTTTAATTCAATTATTATTAATTTGAACGTAAACATTTTGGTTCGGAAATGTCTAAGTAATACTGATACAGATTGCGTTCACGCACAGTCAACAATCACATTTCCTTCGAGATATATAAATATAGGTCACTATCATTAAAAATATTTTTATCTTTAGGAATGTTATGATATTTATTTTGTCGGTGGTTACATAATAGGGAATATAGTATAAACGCCTTAACGGTGATGTCTTTAACTGAGAATCCAAGAAAAACATATTTTTTTTATATTTTGTAATCAGGTCTGGTAACTTTTAGTGCACAATCATGACTGTACATATCATACGTGAGTATCTGATAGAAATACTATACATACTTCAATAAAGATTTTTAATGAATATACAATTGATTTTAATACAATGTATAGCAATAACTTAAAAACTTTTACGTAACTTTAAAGATATTATGTAAAATATGATTTTAGCGTCGCGAACTCCGTGATGAAATGTACCATGGTAACTATACCAAACCTATTTACAAAAACAGACAAAAACTGCTTAATATTTAAATTTCCAGTAATGTGAGTTTCCACGTTAAATAAAAAATACGACCGTAAAACATTAAAAATCTTATCGCAATTACTCCTTACTTCAAAATTATCTCTGACGTGGCTATTACATTGCAAATCACACGTAACAAAAATATTAAACAATATATATAAATATCTAAAATAATATTATTTTTCATAAATAAAATTAACCAGTTAAACTGAAACAAAAACGAAGTAAATATTTTTTTTAAAACATGACAAAAATAAATTGCGCCTGGCAACATCTTATAATTAATTTTTTTATTATATCCTAGCATTTTCATAATTATAATTATACGACTAATCGAAGGCCTCATACATTCGATCGTACACTTTCTCACTACATACAAATAATTTTAAATAAAGTTAATTCAATAAGGCCTGATTAGTGGCAAGTGACAAGTTAAAACTGGATTATACTACCGCATACGTAGTATAAGAGCTAATCTGATAAGTTTGTATCATTATCAAAAATCACGACGACAAATATGATTAGAATTTACACGTTAGACGTTACACACAGCTTACTTTTAGCAAAAATAACACCCACAAATGCCTGCCAAAAAATTATCACACGGAGACGGTTCTAAGCAAAATTAGCATTATGAACATCCGGTCGAATAGCTTTGGAAACATCGACAAATTATATCGCGAAATGCTATTTTAGAACCATATCTAAAGATAGGCATTTACTGATAGTTTTTTGACAACTCCGAGTTAAACTTCTGGATGAATTTTACATTTAACGTTTTTCGCAGTTAAATATATCGTAAACCTAGCAAACAATTGCTAGGTATGTAAGTATTTATATTTGGTTTGTTCGCGTGGACGACTGTATCATAATGTTTTCTTCAATCAAATTACGCGCTATCCTTTGAGAATGACAGCTATTAATTAAATATACCGGCTATTGTCAAGAAGTCCTTGATTGTTTTTGTTTTATAAAATTTTTGTCATCTGTCGTTTGATTTGGGGTAAATCATTGGTGATCATCAATAGCAAACGATTACTTAGAAACTGCTACAAACGTTATCGACTCAAATCGAACGCCCAATAGGTATAAACAGCAACTTCTTCAGAAACCTTACAAAGTAATTTTTATAGCATTTAAGATAACAAAACACAGTTATCAGCTTAACAATCTAAGGTATTTTATATGAAATAGTCCTTACCTTCTTAAATTGGGACTTAATGAAAACTTTTAGTAAGTTCGGCCTTTATGATTTTTTTTTGTTTTGTAAGAAATGTTCAGTTTCTAACACTGTACAAAGTTGTCCTTCCTCCTTAAGATGGGACTTTTTAAAAATTGTTGTAGAAAGTTCGGCCATTTTGTTGTTTTTTGTTTTGTAATGAATGTTAGTAATTGCCATGGTACAAAGTAGTCTTTATTTTCTTAAATTGGGACTATTTTAATATGTTGAAAACTTTTAGTAAGTTCGGCATTTTGAAATATTTTTTTTGTAAGGAATGTTAGAAATTGCCACTAATCAGATATAGCGTTAAGTCAGCTGACCGTGTTGAGATTTAAGAATACGTACAACATAGACAAGTTTCCTAGTCATTATTGTCTTATGGAACGACATAGAACTAATATTACAATTATATTACTGTAGCAATGAATACAATTCAACCATGATTTCTAAGGATGTAACGACGCATACATGTTACAGTTAGCTCATGCGTCCGAAATATAGCGGTCTAACAACTGTAATATACATTAAGGTTTTCACATACTGCATCCGAACCAATCTACCTAGGAGTCTCATTGGTTAAAATCGTTCTATAAGGCTGCGTATCCACTAAAGATGTGCAAGGTCGATGAGTAGTGTGCGAGGAATCAAAGCCCCAATAGGATCGTTACGCTCAGCGCGGATAGGAAAATGAAGACATTCTATTGGTAGATTTTTCTCTTACACCACTTATCTCTGGTGGAAACGCAGCATTTTGACAAAGGCAGGGCATTTGGCCAATACCAATCTGGTCTGCTACCATCCTCATATAGAAAATTTATCTCCAAGCATCTATGGAACCAATTAATTTACCCAATAACTTTTCAAATTTTACCGAAACAAACGTGTCTAATTGCGCACTTTTTAAAATCAAAATGTAATTTATACTAACCAGGACGTTTCGATCGAGTTGCATCGACAGTGGTCACGAGAAAACTCCTTATTAAGTTTATTCCACCAGTTTATAAATTTGATTATTTCACAAGTTATTAATGGTGAAGGCGTCGTGCGAAATCCACACAGATGTATTATTACCCTTTCCGTTTCCTGAATAATGCCTCTAGAACAAACTTCTTATATCTTTTCTTTTGTAAAATCTAGGCGTTCTATAGACCCGCCCCTGTCATTCCTTTTTATCAGCAACTAATTATTACTAAAGAAAATATGACACTGAAAATCACTCATAATGCCCCGTTTTACCGCCTCGATTATAGGAGCCACTAGCCAAATCTAAAGAGTTTTAACATAAAATAAAATGATAGAAGCCTAGATAAATTCATTCTAAAATTTTTATTGCTATAATATAATTGAATCGGCTCAGTTTTGGAGGAGAAAAGGAAGGGGGAAGGACGAAACGTCGCATTCGTGAATTTTCCTCGTACACCTTGCACGCATTGTTATGCGCCAAATGTTCTCCTAGGGCGGGTATCGAACTAGCATCATCCGACTAGACGCGTTTCCACTTCCGCTGCCGCTTATATTAGGCTGGGTTGCATCAACTACGGTTAATGTTAAATCGTTCTTCAATATTTATTCCGTTGGAATAAAGTTGATTAAGGATTTTCAGAGGATTTAAAAAGTCAATAACACAGATTTAACAGTTCCCCTAATGAAACGTATTGTGATCACCACGGATCGGACGTAGTATGCGAATCCCCACAAACGGTAGAAATCTATTGATTTATTAACCATCCTATCTACATCTACATTGTTTTCTTGTAACCAGATCATGCAACCATCATTAGCTATTTTTAATTTACAAGTTAATGAAGACCAAAAATATCAATACTTAATATTTTACGCTCTAATTAATAATTATAATAACCCTGAAATGTCAGACTATTAAAATACTATTTTTTTGAATATAATTTTTAAAATAGATACACAATTTTGTAATATAGTATTTTTTCTAGATTCTTTTGTGTGGGCTGTGATGCAAGACAAATTAACATTAAGGAATAAATAAAATAGTTAATTCGAAACATTTATAAGCTTAATTATGTTTTTTTTTTCTTTTGACAAAAATATACCTTTTCGAGTTTCATTTTTAAGTGCAACGTAACACTAAAGTATTTGATTATCACTAGGTATATATACACATTGGAACACAAACACATAACATAAACTTTGAGCTCTAAGTTTCATAAGAAAGTAGAATTTACTACTCGATTTTTGACAACAATCGCTTTGTTGGAATATACACTGGATGAGAAGGGCTTTCCTGAACTCGTATTGTCATAGTTTATACACCAAGTGTACAAACCCGGAATAATGCATGTCCTTGAACGTAATATCTATGCTTCTGATTTGCCCAGTTTCCCGTAAAGCTATGTAATTATAAATTATTCGGGTGTTTAGGAATCCCTATTTTTATATTAAGATAGTACAATAAGTGAAATATGAAAAATTGGCAATCCGGAAGCATAGATAGGCTCGTACACGCTTGCAAAAATTCATCGAGTTTTTAACACTTGGTATTTAAAATACGAGGAACCACGTTTGTATAGGAAGCGCCCTATGAAGACACTAACATTAAAATGATGTAGGGGCAAATAATTTAGACTGCCTCATTGGAGTACTCGACAAAAGCTTAGCTCACGGTCCTGGGTTCAATCACGACTGTGCCTGCTAGTTGACCCCACAGGCCCCGGTAGTCGAGACCAAAACATAATCTGGCACTACGTGGATGTTTAAACACATCTGCGTAACCCTTTAGGGAATGCAAGCGTGACGTTATATTCATAGGAATAATATCTAGGACACGGTTTTACAATCATCAGATAAAACATCAGACTAATAAAATGTTAACCGACCAAATTTAAAACAAACTTTTCTTCATTTGAGTTCATTCTTGGTCCTTATCTGCCGGATTGAAGAGGCGAAGAACTACACCGAGCGAAGCATTCCACTATTATTTGAAGATCAAGCACGTGTAGTTGAACATCTTAACTTCGTACGAATACGATGGTGGTCACAATTAAATAACATTCGCAATTGAATTGGTTGTGTATACATATATATGTTTACTATCTATGTATATTTTTGCCAATAGTACCGTATCTAGTGATTGAAAAACCGAGTTAAAATTTAATAAGATGTGGATAGGCAAATAAAGTAATTATTATTAACTGCCTATTTGTCACTGTATTATTCTAGAAATATAATTAAGATTGAACTCTAGGATTTACATAACTTTCCCTTCCGTTATTTAGAACACTTTCGAGTGATAGCCGTGTGAAGTAAAGTTACACATGTATGTTCCAATCAACAATTTGTTTATTTGGCACCTAACCCTACTTAACATTCTTATTATTTCAAAACTAGAGAGCAACGACTCTTAGAAAATCTTTATAACATCCATCCTATTCCTAAACTATGAGAAGACCTAATAAAATCTTTTTCTAATTCTATCTACCATAGGATACAATAAAACTATATTTCATACGCTGATGCGCTAATAAATAAACAAACAAATAACGTAAAAAAAATATCTTTGGCATATAAAACCTTAGAAACTTAAGAAAAATAGACGTCAGGTTCGCGCTTAAAAGTGTCCGAACCAAAAGAGAAACAATAAAAAGGAAACAACTGCATGTTAGTTAGAATTCGTTACTCAAATGGTCAAAGATCAATGACGTCAAACGACACAAACTCGCCTACTAATCCGTATTTTATTGTGAAAAGTTCTCAAGTAAGCTGAAAATTATAATTCAATCCGATAAATATCTCGAGGTCTTCATTCTCACTTTAAATACAGCTACGTATAAATATTAAAAACAAATAATGAAATCGTAGAATAACAACGCTTTAAATTGCAGTATTTAAGTTTTCTATATTTCAATACTTTTCATTACGAGAACTCAGGACACTTTTTTCGAGAATTTTGTTCGTCACCCGACGTCTATTTCTTAATAGATCAATGTATATAACATATGCAATAATTTGTGCGTAAACATTTCAAATATATTTGTAAAGAAATAAATGTAACAATATACACATTAAATGTGAAAAAAAAGAGTTAACACAAAAATAAATTTGGTAAATAATAAGGTACTGTGTGACGTATATATATACGTATGTATACGTATAGCTGCGTTAAAGGAATTTTAATTTAATTTAAAGTAAAAAAACATACCCTAAGGTTGTTTCTCGTGCATCATATCGTTATGAATTATACTTAATATCCCAACATAAAATGCGTACTTACGAGTATATATAAACATTTTAGATTCAATTCAGTATTAATTATGAGTATGGCAGTTTAGTTTCAGTTCCATTTTTAGGGAAGATGCACTTGTTTTTTTATCTGTACATACGCATTTTCTTCTAATAAACATTGCTGTAAAGCGTGAAAAAAAATATTTTCTTGTAAACCCCAGAACACACGCGAAACACAAAATCAACGAAATTGCAACTCCTAGCCACTTTTGAGTTTCATTGAGTTTATGCCACAGAGTTCTATAGAAGACCACACACGATGCAACAAGTTTGAAACGCGTTTCAAATCATTTGCATTAAAACCGTCGTCAAGTAAGTACATATTGCGTTTCATCTATTATGGTCCGTTTTCTACAAACTAAGTGGTTGAAGACGAAATAAAAATACTAACTTTGTCTTGGAAGTAGAAAAGAACCCTTGTCTGTATAATACAAGTTTATCGAGCTACTCTCGCAAGACGGAGACTGATAAAGCATGGTCATATATTTAAAAACAATTAAAATCGCAGGTGTCTAGTATTTGTCAAAGATAACGTAAAAATCATATCTTCATCACTTGAACTCGACATTTGAAATAGACATCTACTCAAACGAGAAAACTAAAATTATTATAAGTACTAAAATTATGATAATTTCATCACATTTAGTTTGCGAGTTGCGACAATTGTCGAAAAGATCTGAAACTAGTTTCTGACCAAGAGTATCAAAAAGTTTTAGTTGTGTTGCAGTTGTGTTTCACCGTGTGTTCTGGGCCTTAAACAATTCAACCGATACTTGTCCAGCCACAATGCCACTTTTAGGCAACTAAGAGTCATTTGTAACACATAACTCCGTCGCAATACTTCTCGATCCTTCGAGGCAGTAATGTAAGGATCAAAATACATATATACTTGATTTTATTACACAGGTGTAAATATACATTGATAAATGTTGTTATTTTACCATGCAGGCTGCGAACGTGTAATATAATATATATTTAATGTGCTGATAGATGAGTGATAGTTTAAACGTCAGCGTACTCTAAATAATGTAGAGAATCGTAACCTGTTCGCAAGTAGATCCGAGTCGGGCTTGTATGGACATCGGTAGGAGATGTCGTGGAGCAAGTTATTCTTCTTCCGATTCCGAGTCCGAGTCAGGTATGGTGTTGAACCAGTTTTCCCAGTTGGATGGCGGACCCATGGTACGTCTGCAAGGTAAAATATATTTTGTCTTAGTTGACACAAAGTCTGTTCTTATTTGGCGACTGATGATACTCAATAAATCGTAGTTACATATCAAGTATCTACAAGTAGGTTATTAATTAGAAAGATTCTTCTCTTCTAAATATTCCGTGCTGAAATTAAATATATGATACTTTAGCTGCAGCCGTTTTTATTTTATTTTAACGTTTCATCCGTTTAAATTTTGCGAATGCATCTCTGGCGAAGAAGAAGATGAAGCAAACGTCAAGTGTTATTATAGAGTAAAGCGACGATCAAATTAAGGTTCATTTTTGTTCTATGGCAGTGAGCCGTCTGACAGTAGTATAGAACTACCCCTAAGGCATTCTATAGCCAACTCTTAGCTAAAATAACAAACACAAATGCAAAAACAATATTACACTGGGACGTTCTATGCGATAATTGTAATATTATAATAAGGAAGAATTTTAGCGCTTGTCGTATGTATGTCGAATAGTATTTATATTCGCTATGTTTGCATCACAATTAGGGCGTTCGGATAGCCTATCAGTTCCAAAAATAACACTCACAAACGCTACAAATGATCACACAGGGCGTTCGGATAGGGACTTCGTGAGCATAAATATCGTTTTCGCTCACCGTTCGGATAGCTTTGAAAACGCTACAAATGACAGAGAAAAGTCCTATTTTTGACCCACGTCTTACCGTGGGATCGTTGTGATCGTTTTTTGACAGCTAACATTTTATGAGAAATATTGTGGTTCCTATCATAATAAATAGAACTGGCGATGCCTCCGGCAGATTTAATTACAGACCTATATCTTTGGCTTCAGTTGTTGCACCTATATCTTTAGCTGCAGTTCCAGAAAACGTTATTTTGGGTTTCAGCGGTTGTCAAAATAAGTATAAAACGTTCGGATAGCATATAGTCATTGGTGATCAAAAATAGCAGAAGCTTCTTTCCGAACGCTTAGATACAAATGCCACTTTTGAAACTGCTACAAACGCAACCGAGCCAAAACGAACGCACCAAATGTGTTTATATATTAAATAAAATGATATCATTACGCGGCGCGTTATTCTTCGAGAATGACAGCTATTATCAAAAAGTGTTATCTGTCGTTAGGTATTGGGGCAAATCATTATTGAGCATAAATAGCAAAATGATCAATCAATTAATCAATATTTTCGGGCATATCAAAAGTTTATATTCCCAACGCTTAGATACGAATGCCGATTTTGAAACTACAAAAGCTATCGTCTCAAATTGAACGTACTAGAAGAATAAAAATGTAACTCGTCTGTGGCTACTAACAGACAGTTTGATCACTTCGCTACACGTCAGTAACTGTGGTGCCAAACGCGCAGAGCGGTCAGTTATCAGAGAGACCTTCAAATGTACACTAGAGAATCCTATACATTTTCTTAATTTTTTATTCTCTCTCACATTGATCGTAAGTGGCGTAAAGCTTCAGAGACTCGAGTGCTGGTTTGATTTCTGGCGAAGATGTTTTCAGTAGCATTTCGGTTTTGTGGAACTCACCCCAGCACATAGCAATAAGCTTGCCCTTTATAAAATTGAAACAGAAAAAATCATGGTTATCGAAACACTGTTTACGTTGTACAGAATGCGAGTTATGTTTAGTATAAGCTATGTTTAGTAACAGCGTATATGTTTATGTACGTACTGCTTGGTGACCGGCTGCGGCAGCGTGGCGGTGGCGGGGGCGGGGGGCGCGGCGGGGGGCGGGGGGGCGCGCCGCTGCAGCGTCTGTGTGCCCCCCTCCTCCTCCTCCGCGTCCCATCCCTCCTCCAGCACCCATCTGCATACACATACTACATCACTCTCTATATATTGTGTGTAACGTTTTATGTATAAAATAGTCATGTACGTTATTAGGTTGATTAGGTGAATTATATTCGGCAAATATACAAATGACCTTTGAGGTGTACCTAGAATGTCACCCCCTTTCTCAGCTAGTGGGTGTCTTAAGAAGCGACTAAGGGTAAAATACATAACATAGTTCACAAACGCTAGACCTAGACTTTATAGCCCGTTATACTAATAAGTCTTCTATATTAAAATAACAAATATTTTAAGAAAACATTAAATTAATATTACTAAATTAAAAAAAAATTAAAAGGAAAAATGTAAGTCATGTGCGGGATTCGAACCCGCGCTTCCACCCCTTTAGCCGGGGTTATGCTCTGAACAATTGAGCTAACATGACAATGAGTCATAACTAAATTTTTTCCTATCGTTCTTCAACCATCGTATTGGGATGGAGCGACGTCTTTACAAACTACAAACAAAAAACTCACGTAAATTTGTAATTTTGTAATGTTATCCGCAGAGTTTGCGTTATTGCAAACATACAAATATTAAAATATTTTTAATAAATTAATATTTTGATAAAACACTTAAAAAATAATGACAATTCTGCCTAGTTATAATTAAAATATGTGTTATTATTAAATCTGGATTTCCGCAAAGTAACGCCTGAATCTGTTCATTATCTTCTGTATAATCTGGTGGAACCAATGTTTTTTTTTTATGCTTGATAGTTCCTTTGACCACTATCTCACCTGATGGTAAGTGATGATGTGGTCGAATATGTTGTTCAAGCTAACCTAGAATTACTGGCTCTCAAGGACAGCTGCCGGAACACACCGTTAGGTGCTTGGCGACAGATTTTCAACTTGAGGGTGGTAGCTAGCCAGGCGGGCATTTGCAAAGTGCCCTACCACCATGTAATTGTAATATAATCTCATCCAGTCTTCCATCTACTTCATTCTTCAGAGAGTTTCTTAGTTTTATTTTGACAGGGATCTTTTAAGTAGAGATGTATATCGTACGTACAGATTATGGACCTAATAATTTTACTGGACCAATTATGACAATCACCTAGAATGATACATAAAAGAGTTGGGATGACGAGGAGAGTTTATTTTTTTAATGTGATAGGTTTACTCTTGACCCCTATCTCACCTGTTGGTAAGTGATGATGTGGTCGAGGATGGTAAATAGACAAGGCTGGCTCTCAAGGATTGCCGCTGGAACACACTGTTGGGTGTTTGGCGACAGATTTTTTTACTTGAGGGTGGTAGCTAGCCAGTCGAGTATTAGCAACTATTTCACTATGCCCGGCACTCCATAGTTAGTACCGCTCGGCTATCACTGCCTAAAAAAACTGAGAAAAGCCGGCTGGGGAAGTGCACCGCACACACCAAGCGGGACGTCAGCAGAAGACTTATTGCTCTCACAGTTTTGAATAAGAATTTATTTTTAATTACGTAGATTATGAAAAATACTAATAGGTGAAGAAGGTGTAAAATGGAAAGAAGGTGGCATGGTATCCGTGGCCGGTACCTGCCTAGAGGCAAAATGAAAGAGAAAAAGGAAGTAAGACCTGGAGCTGTTGGCGGACTTGCAGTTCTCGCACTCGTTGCGGTAGTCGTCATGTTCGTCCCCGACGGCCGCCGCGGCCGGCGCACTGCCCTCGTCACCCGCGTAACTACACTCGCACGATGGCTACAACATACAACACACACATAATAATAAGACTTTATTATGTCATGATCCATTTTACAAAAAAATTATTCATGATAAAATAGAATAAAATAAAATTGTAAAAAAATATATACAAAAATATCAGGTGACAATGGTCAACCAACGTCGCCGTGTCGATACGTTGCAATCTGCTGCAGGCGGTCTGACCAGACTCCTTACAATGGCGTTTTTATACCTGTCAACTCTGAACATGAATGACGTTACGCTGGATAGCGTTGAAAGTATCGATGCGCACATCGAAGAACATCCCAGACGCGCTACAGCTCCGTGACAGCCCCATCAGCTGCCTGTAAATTTTAGTATAGGCTACTCTGATAGAGTTGTGCGGCTTCAGGTGTGTATTCGGTCCAAAGTTGACAGGTATAAAAGGTTTGACAGAAAGATATTAATGTGATTTTTACGTCAGGCGCAGCGTTGTAGAATTTTCGTGCAGTCATATTGCCCACCACGCACAAAGCGCCTCTCTCTATATGTCATTATTATCGTTTAAGTTTGAAGTTATGATACATACATAATGGTACGACTTAAGAGGACTATATACCGCGTACTTCTCCATACAAACACGAAAACCTCTTTTCTACCTCTTAACATTATCCGATTTCGGTGTATTTTCTTCATTTAATTAGCATATTACTAACTAGGCTTGTACGTCTTATTTATTCAATTTTTTTAAGTCACTTTCAAGTTAGAAGCTTATTTTAGCGCAATTGAAACTATAATATCTAAGTGAATGTATCCCAAAGTTCCAGGATAACATGTTAGTGGATCTTACCTTATCCACGGTGAGCGGCAACGTGGATTGCGATGGAGGTGGCGCAGGTGCAGTCGGTAATGGTTCAGGCTTGGTGGCAGGCGCGGGGGCCACAGGGGCCGGCACGGGTGCGGGAGTGGGGGCGGGGGCAGGCGGGGGGGCGGACAGGGCGGGGGGAGGGGGCGAGCCTCCCACGTTGTCGGTGCTCTGCGCACGGGACCGGCTGCATCCACTTGTTAGCCGGAGGCTCGACCTGCACAACCAACACTTAAAAAGATCCGGCTTGAAGGACCACATATTTTTGTGGCATTTTGTAACAGATCTTTCGTAATCCTACTTTTAAAGGTTAAATCTCTTCAGATTCTTCTTCAGGCTCTTTGTGCATAATAAACTCCTAGAACAGAAGTAAAATCGAAGTATAGGGAACTAAATGTACAGTTTTTGCATTACTGTTATTATTCAATTTAGGGGCGTTATGCCCACTGACTGACGTGTCAAACGTGACCTAACGTTTGTCATTTTGTATCTTTTTGCGTATGACTGTCGTCCATAAGATTTTTCGCGGCAAACTTGTACACTTCACGTCACTCATAATAATTTTGTAAAGCCTTATTATCAATGTATTTTCCCCAATATACGACCAATCTGACTCTTATATCGTCGTTTAGAACCGGCGTCGGGTGCACAGCCTCTACAAAGAGGATTTTCCTTTGGCCCAAATACTCTACCGAGATCTATTCTACCTATAATATACAGACACGTCGGTACGCTATAGGAGTATGAACAGTAGGCGCGGGAGATGAGTGTATGTAATGCGGTAGGTGCGATAAATGTCAAGAAAACAATACTTCAATCCGACTGCAGTCAACTCGCGCGTCTACTGTATTATAATATGTAGTGTAGTACTGACTGTGAGTATGCTAGCGAGGCAGAGGCGAGGTCGAGATGTCTGGGCACGCTGCGGGCAGTGTCGCGCCGCGCGGCGGTGGGCGGCCGGTGGAAGGAGCGGCGCACCTCGCCCGCCCCCACCGCCGCCCCCCCGCCCGCACCACCGCCGCCCCCGCCGCACCCGCCCATCGTCTCCGCGCGACGGAACGCACCCAGCTCGAGCGCCTCCATCGCCGTCGATATGCGCGGGATCGTGCGGTGTCTGTCACATTACACGATACCTCATTATACTCGCACACTGGCCACAGTGGGCACTTGCAGCTAGGTCATAAAGTCTTAACATTGAACATTTTCTCTTTAATGGCCACATTCTCGATTTTCGAAATCTCGAACGTGTAAGGAATGCAATCCTGCCAGATAATTCAAATCCTAATTCAAATTTGTAGGTAGGGTAATCCTGCGGGATCCAGGTATTTATGGCAGTCCGCAGATCTTCTTAAACTTCAAAAAAGTCTTAATGGTTACAAAAATATTGATCGGGAGTTCGTATCGCATATTTTGATTTTATGATGACAAAAGTGTTGTAATATCAAAGTTGTTTCAGAGTATTGTGAAGAAAGTTATTTTTATAGTAATATTGATATCGTGTTTACTAAATAACTGCTTGCTTTATGAGTATCAATAATTGCATCTCAAGAATGAGATCGACAGATAACACACCTAGATATGAAATTAAATGACTGTGTTAAAGCACAAATCTGTAGTTGTGGTATACCACACATGAACATTTGGTGGCCCCTTTTACTGAAAATCTATCACGCCTACAGTATTGTGCTTTATCAAAGTAATTTAACTTCACATTTAAATGTGTTATCTGTCAAATATATAAACATAAAAATATGAAGATTAACAGTTTTGTATTCATTAACATTCTATAATGTTAATATAAGATGCTGTCTTTGACAGATGTACTCATTAAACTTCAAAACGGCATCTTCAGATTTTACTGCATCGAGATGCAATTATTAATACGAGCCTAAATCCCGATATGAGTATATCTATCGATGTAGTATGCAATATAGGTAGATAAGTTATAACTGACAGCGCCGTGTGGTGTTGCGTGTTGGTATAGAAGCCGGGCACGTTGTGCGGCCGCTCGTGGTCAGGCACCGGCGGCACGGGCGGCAGTGCCTCGCGCGGCACGGACACGGCCAGCCGCCCGCTGATGGCACCCAGCGAGCCCGTCAGCCGAGCCCGCTGTCCCAACCCTGACACTGAACAACAAACACAACACTTACTATAGTATGTATATATACATGGACCACCTGGAAAAGCCTTAATAGGCTCAGGTCTCAGGTTGGTCGAAGCAAGAGATAACTTAAAAGCAGGTGGGGTTTTATACATAAATCAGACACTAGCTGCGAATGTGCGGAACCTCTGCAGACCATGCCACACCTCATGACATGTACCGCGTGCCCAACCATCTGCTCACGAGATGATTTGCTCGAAACAAAGCAGAAGGCAATCGAAGTGGCTGCTTTCTGGTCAAGCAAAATTTAATATAACAGTCGCGCCGACTCGAAAGAAGAAAAAGTTACTATAGTCACACTAGCGAATACCTACCTCTGAAAGTTGACTTCTTGGTAGGGTTACACTCTTATGGCCTCTTTATTTTTTTTTATGGATCTTTCACGACCTTCAATTAAAGACTCGAGTACGCTATTTGCCGGTTTAAGTCACAAATAACCGTGCATATGAATTTCACATAACTTACTTCTTGGTTCATCTATCATAATTTGGATTCAAAAAAGGTTGGTATTGCAAACTCCATATTGGGTAAAAAGTCTTGATTATAATTATTTTAAACGAATATTTGTATTTAGATTCTTCGAAGATCCTTCAAATGACCATCGAGACGTAAGGTCATGAAAGACGCCCTTACTGAAACTGTATGACGCCTCTGCTCTTATCCACTCTTATCTACGTTACGTTGGCCTTTTCGTCCAGAGAAGATACCTCCGAGAGAAATAATTCCTATACCGAAACAAAGTTGTTTTTTTCTTATAAATATCATAGCGTGCTAGTAGTGTTACCCCGGTTTCTAAAACGCAAATTAGCGACAAAATATGTTAATCCATTGTCAAACGCAAATTCGGTTGCTGAAAACTTCATGTGACTGTTTGTCAACACTTATGTCAAATCTCCAATTAAACACCAATTACTTTAATTTTTTGTTTCTGAAAAGCATTTTTTGTATGTTAACGGTTTGTCAAAGTGGATTGTACTAATTGCCCAAAATCTACCAATTATTCTAAGATTAACGTCTTGAAATCGTCATCATTGGCCCATTTGCGCCTATTACAGACGATTGTGTTCAGTGTCTGAGAAAGGATTTTAAGAGTTTTGAGAGTAACACCGTTTTACGTGGCTGTAAAGCCCAATGCGAGACCGACAATGCCGTCCACACATACCGCAGGTGTGTGTTGTGTCAGGTGGGTTTGCAGCGCTTCTGTGCCGCTTCGCTCTTGATTCAACCAGTTTATTGAACCAGGCTCCATCATGAAGTTTCTGGCCTTTTTTGACGTAGTTCCTCCACTGATTCCTGTCTTCCGCAAGCTCCTCCCATTCACCATGATCGATGTTGAATGAGGCCAAGTCTCGTTTGATGCAGTCTTTAAAGCGAAGTAACGGCCGCCCTATATTTCTTTTTGCCTCCGCTACAGCACCAAGTAAAACCTGCCTTGGAAGACGGGAAGAATCCATGCGATGCACATGTCCCAACCACCGCAAACGTCGCTGTTTAAGCAGGGCGGTTAGACTAGGTAGCTGCGCTCTCTCTAGAACTGCTTCGTTTGTGATCCTGTCTTTCCATGTTATACCTAAAATGTCACGCACGCAACGCATGTGGAATGCATTTAGTCGCCGTTCTTGTTTTGCATAGGAAGTCCAGGTTTCGGCTCCGTACAAAAGCACACTGAGGACGCACGCTTGGTATACCAAAATTTTGGTTCGCGTTGTGAGGTGATGGTTGCCCCATACCTTTATACGAAGCTTTCCGAACATGTTTGCCGCTTTGCCGATCCGTATGTCAATCTCCGCGTTAAGCGAGAGGTTATTCATAATGATCGAACCCAAGTAGCAGAACTTGTCAACTACCTCCAAGGGTGTACCATCCAGTATTATCACTGGCTTTTCTGTGCATCCTTGGGCAAGTACCACGGTCTTTTTACCATTAATCGACATGGTGAACAGGTCACATGCGTTAGAGAATTTGTCTATCATGGTCTGAAGCTCACGGGGAGACGTTGCAACAAAAGCAGCATCATCAGCAAACAGAAGACTGTCGATGTAAAGATCGTCGCGGTAACGCTTCGATTTTAACAGAGAGATATTGTATAGTTTCCCATCAGTCCTCGTGTGAAGATGGATACCCCGTTGGTCGTTGCCAAATGCAGCCCTTAGAAGCAATGCAAAATATATCCCAAACAGGGTGGGTGCCAAGACACAGCCCTGTCGCACGCCTCTGCGCATATCAAAAGGATTGGAAGTTTTACCGTCAAAGACTACTGACCCCTTCATTTCGTCGTGGAATGATCTTATAATACTGAGAAGTTTCGGGGGGCAGCCGATCAGCTCGAGGGCTGTGTAGAGTCCCTGCCTGCTTACAGTATCGAAGGCCTTGTTCAGGTCTACGAATGCTATAAAAACAGGGGTCTTCTGCTCTCTACATTTCTCCTGGATCTGACGTAGTGTAAAAATCGTGTCAATTGTTGAGCGACCAGCCCGAAACCCGCATTGGGCCTCAGGATAAATTCGGTCAGCTAAGCGTTGTAGTTTTTTGAGAACTACTCGAGCGAAAAGTTTGCCAACGATGCTTAACACAGATATACCGCGAAATGAGTTACAGTCGCCGCGGTCTCCTTTCCCTTTATATAAGGTAACGATGTTAGCATCGCGCATATCCTGAGGCACTATACCCTCGGACCAGCATTTGACGAGAAGATTGTGTAGTAGAGGTGCAGTGAAGTAGAACTTAAGCAACTCAGGGTAGAATGCCTAGCTCGTTATTTATTGGCCCTTATATAGCAAATCTGTCACCAAGCTACTATTGCATTTTTAGGTACCTAAATCGACTTTTATGATCATCTGACCTAAAACTAAAACGTATTGATTACATACTCCTTGCATTCAACGGTGGAACATTCCCTAAATTAATTTGCTGGTAACCATAGTAACGGCCGATGTACAGAAATGATTTGGCATTGATTTCATGTCAAAACAAAAGAGACAACGCTATGCGTTAAAAAAAGACAACATACTAGGGAATGAATGAATATGAACGAATTTTTCAAACTTTGTTATCATAGATAAACAAGCATGTTAATCATATGTTCTGTAATTTTTCGTTAATATGCGTTTCAGAAATCCGTTGAAAGTTAGCAGATTGTTAATTGTGACGGCTTGTTAGATGAATTGAGTTTTGACACGCGTACTGGAAACCGGCGGTTAGTCACCTAATCGTAACGGTTCAACCGTTGTACTTGGGTACCGAACTATCACATAGGCTTCATTTTATATTGAAGGTGAAGTCGCGGAGTGAGACGAATTACTTAGCATTCCATGGATTCACCGTGCGGGTGCCGGGTCCATAGCGTGGGAGAGGAAGAGACCCAAGTCACATGTGATTTGCAACCCAGGGAGTTAGAGTCCATTCGGGAGCTGCTCCTAAGATGTAGTAAGCCTTGGATTTCGATTTTGTAAGCCCTTCTTTTACAAAATCGACGTATCGTTTGTTCGTGGTTAAACTTTTTTTCTCTAGCTGCCGAGAGAGTCGCCGCTTCTCGTATTATTTTGAGGACCCTACCTATTGATAAAATTATTACATAAAACTACATAATATTAGTACTAAATATTTTGAATTCACGAAAATTTAAGTATGCGTTTGATAAGAAACCGAATATGAATTAATAAAAATCAATCCCTTATTCAAATAATTAGACGCGAAAAATTACGATATGTTACATTAATAGCGTCCTTGGAAGAGCTAATCAGAGCGCATCTACGAAACGTAGCGGAATCGGTTCCGAATTAAAAGATAATTATTTTAGCTCTCAGGGGTACCTTCTCTGTGTGACAGCCCTTAGAGAGGTGGTGGGGCGTCGTTTAGTGTGGGCGAGACATCACCTACCTCAACACATTTTAAGATAAAATTAAATCGGCATGTGCTGTTTCTCAGTCCATATAGTCCGTCTATAAAACAACTAATCGTTCATAAATAATAGTACAGTTTCTCATTCATAATTTCCGATAGCAATGATTATGTTTTCAGTCCAAAAACGTCCTACGCATGGCACGAGTCTTGTGAATCACTGTGTAAGATAGCAGTTCCAAGAAGGCACTGCTGTCCACCTTCTGGCATGGCATTTTACCCTTAGTCGCCTCCTACGACACCCACGGGAAGCGATGATGGCGGGTGACATTCTTATCCAGCACCCCACGGGCTTAAATAATTTACACGACAAATTACAATAGGAGAGAAGTATGTCAACTTACTGTTAGGAGCTAGAGGGTAGTGGGGCATTGGGTTCACTTCCCTAACTTCGGCCGGATGCACAGTCTGGAGCAGCGGAGCGTTGTAGCAGTTCTGCCCGTTCGGTACCTGGCGGACAATCAGGTACAACTATTTTTACATTTTAAACTATAAAGGTATCAAACATGTAAAAAGTAACGAAAGTATAATTTAGAAGGAATTTTCTATCATGGGAGTGCATGGGTTATGGTAGTGTGTTTAACCTTCAAGCAGGCGCGTGGTCGTTTGTGAGAGCAGCAGTCGCGCGTAACCTAAAAGACCTATCAGTACTAATATTATAAATGCGAAAGTAACTCTGTCTGTCTGTCTGTCTGTTACGCTTTCACGCCAAAACTACTGGACCGATTTGAATGAAATTTGGTATGGAGATAGTTTGAGACCCGGGAAAAAACATAGGATAGTTTTTATCTGACTGCGCAAAAAGAGGTTAATGTTTTCGCGCGATAACCGACATACGCGCGGGCGGAGCCGCGCCCGGAAAGCTAGTAGGATATATATTAGGGATTTTAAATTCTAATTAATGTATAAATATTTATTTTTTGGATTCGCTATGTTAAGATACAATCTGTAAAAAAATCCTACACTCAGAAAATAAACAAAACTATAAAATCAATTAACAAAACTCAAATTGTAATTTTGTAACAAAATTCAAATTTTCTTTGAATAAGAAAGCAATTTTGCAACATTAATCGCTAAGCCTTCGCTAACTTCTGTTTGTTTTTCGTTTTATTTGCGCAAGTATTCAACTAGTCTTTTTAGACTGTTGACGAATCAGTTTTATAAAAATACTTTTTTTATATCTGATAGGCTAGCCTTTGACCACGATCTCACCTGATGGTAAGTGATGATGTGGTCGAAGATGTTGTTCATGCTTGCCTAGTATTACTGGCTCTCAAGGACAGCTGCCCGAACACACCGTTAAGTGCTTGGCAACAGTTTTTTTACTTGAGGGTGCTAGCCAGGCGGGCATTCACAAAATGCCCTACCACCATGTTGTAACGACTGCCACCGTAAGACAACAACCGGGACCGACGGCTTAACGTGCCCTCCGAAGCACGGAAGCGCTCAGTAATGTCACTAGCGGTCACCCATCCAACTCCTTACCGCGGACGTTGCTTAACTTAGCTGATCGATTAAGAACGGATTAACAAACTTCGCTACGAGCGCTTCAAACTGTAAATTAACTTAATTAAAACAAATAAAATAAAATTATACTTAATAAATTAACATAATTCGATATTTGTTAAAATTTTCGACGCCAGGCGCGTGGCGTGTTTTTGATGCCTGCGCTGCGCCGTTACTAAACAAAACCGATCTGTTCGCTTCTGGGGGGCCACTGAAGGAATATAAACTGTTTATCTCGTTATCTCGTGCATAGTAAATCAAGAACAGGCTAACAGGGATGTAAAATTTGTGCAACAAGAATTAACGGTACTACGAATAAAAATGTATCGAGTGTGGTCGATTCAACGCCACGTGACCGCTTAAAGGTTAAGAGCCATTTCACGTTTAACGCGCGTAATCTAAGATTTTAAGCGCTTACTTTACTATAACAGGAAAGATCTACAATTTATTGAATAATTGATAAAAAATTGAATAATCTGTTCTTATTTCGAGTAATGTACTACATTTACAAACATAACTTTAATTATTTTGTAGTGACCAATCTTCCGCACCTTGTTTTACGAATTATGGTACACATAGCCAACTTCAGAGTTCCATTTCTTGTATAAAAAATCATCAAATTAACTTAAAAAAAAAGCTATAATTCAGGCATATAATCTTGTTGCTACATAATGTACCAGAATATCAATAATTAATCATCCTTATAGACAAAAAAAGTTATTGCGCCAATTTCTACGAATTATATCAGCAGTTCAACACGATTTATTGCGTAAAATAAAGTGTACTTCCATACAGATATTATACCAAAAGAAAGTACATTCTTCAATTAATATGATCTCAAATAATTGTTATATTAACTCTGTTATGTTAGACACGAAAACATATTTAATGTTACTCTAAATTAGCATAAATTGAAATGTACAATCGCGAGGCGATCAGTAATTCAGTACGGCGCGAGCGCCCATCGAGGTAGGACCTGTGTTCGTTTTGCCAATCTCCGACGTTCCGTACGCGAGACGCTTAGATGCAAGTTTATAGTGCGACCACAGAGTTTTGATCATATCAGTATTTTTTTAAATAACAAGCTAGAGTTTTCTGTTGTCCATAATATCAGTATTGTTGTTGTAGTAACTACATCTTTTGTATTATTATATTAGTTTTAGCAATGGGACGAAAGGATCCTTTTTACCATTGTGTTAAAAAACGAAACAACAGCTATTTTTAGAAAATTTAAAAGAACAAGCTTCTAGACGCCATGAAATTGAGAGTATCTGTACTGTACTGTAACTGTCGGATCGTCCACTGCTGAACACAGACTCCCCTATTAAGGGGGTATTTGCCATAATCCCCACGCTTGGCAGGCGTATTGGGGATCGCAGTGAAAGTTAGCAGTTTTTTTGAAGGCGCTGCTGCCCTTCTTCCAGTATTTTTCCCTTAGTCACTTCTTACGACACCCACGGGATGATATGGGGTGGTGAAATTCTAATCTGGCACCCCACGGGGCAAAGTATCAATTGAGCAATAATCCGGCACCCTCCGCCCGCGCCTCCCTCGCCTTATACGCCTATGCGCTCCAGTGCCGCGAAGTCTGTCGTGTAGCAGTCTCACCTCAAAACTTATCACGTGCACTTGCGTCATTTATTGTCTTTATTGTTTTTTTTTAAATACTGCCTATTAGTGCTCTGAATTAACTACATATTTTTTCTCTTCAAGGAGAAACCTAGTTTATTTTTGTTGTGAACTTTTAGTCTTATCTTTTAACTATCATTGAACAATATTGTTTATTTATAGCATTCTTTAGCTGACCATTTATCTGTTTTAAAGGCTGTCACTATACAGTCTTTGTCTCTTCGTTGTATATAGTTTACCTGTTTCTTTAAAGTAAGAATAGTGTGTAGTTAAATATGTTAAATAAACAAAAAACTCAAGATACTAGACTTGAAATATAAAATGGATATTTTAAAGAAGTAAGATAGTGGAGAAAACATGTGGTATTGGGCGTGCTGCTATACACGATCTTATGAAAAAAAACATAGTAGACCACGGGAAGACGATACAATCTGGGCCAGGAAAGCGTAAAACATTAAGCGTTGGTGATTGTCCAAATACGGAAAACGCTCTTTACATGTGGTTCATGCAACAGCTTTATAAACACACTCCTATCTAAATTAATATAAACCTACTCCCCTATATGGAGAAATTCTGAAAGCAATAGCAATCAAATTTTATAATACCAAAAAAGATTTTTGGGCCAACGATGGATGACTGGATATATGTAAAAACGATTGTTTTATTTTATTTATTATGTTTTTTTTTTCTATAATCCAGTAATCCGAACATTCCAATAATCCGGCACCCTCTGTTTTTTAAAAGTGCAGGATTAGTGAGATTATACTGTACATACAAATTGGATAACATTGCCTCAGTAAAACACGGCAGAGACAATTAACCAAAGGCTTTCACCTCAGCGTACAAGAAAACACGGTCATGGAAAAGTATGGACTTTTCATTGAAATGGAATACTGTTTTTTAGGAGTGACGCTGACGGATTGTGCAATGAAGGTTTAGTCGAAATAAAATGCCTTAGCTGCGTTTTCTGAATATTGCCATTGCCATATGAGAAAAGAAACTTAAATGTTTCAAATTGGATAAATCTCAAGTAGAAATGAACCAAAATCATGACTAGTACTATCCAGTTGCATATTGCTAGAAAAAAAATACATGTTTATTTGCTGTGTGGACTGGACCTGATTTTCTTCTTAAAGTAGTAAGGATAAAATATAAAGATGATGTTTTTGGCAAGTACAAATGCTTCCGAAATTGGTATGATTTTACAATGATTGCCTAATCCCAGAAATCATAGACCCTAGAAAAACAAGATCAATGCCGTAACGTCAAATATTTATATAATTTTACGCCCCTCATTTTTAAATTATTTAAATTTATTCTTGGAATTTATGATTCAAATATTTATATTTTTTGTTCAACATTCAACAAGGATAAAATTTAAATATAGGATGCACAATGTAGGTAGACTTTTTAACGTGCATGCCTTCTTCTGTCCCATAAAACTAGTAAATAATCGACAGTAAATTGATTATTTACTCATTCCAATCACATAATTTTTAAAATCACAACTTATATTTCTTTATGAGTGAAAGTATCAAAATATATTACTCACAGTCATGCTATCCCGTCGTCATTTCTTCCGCTTGTGCAAACGATGCCAGCGCATTTACCTAAACTTCAGTAGCGTGATTTTGTGAAATGGCTCTTAAGTCCAGGCAGTCAAAAATAATTCCCACGCTAGCTCCGCCCATGCGGCGCAACGATCCCCGCTGCACCGAACGAGGCGATGTGCAGCAGCGGCGCACGCGTCTCGCTTATAAACATATCGCACATCGGCAAGTAGAGTGTCACAACACAATAAACATAGTTTTTGGGAAATCACGATTTTCTTTTTTTTAGAACTTATAATTCCATTAAAAAAATTCTGAGAGACCGTATCGAAGAACTTAAGATATATTTAAGAAGAATATTTAATGCTCTATTATATTTTTATGGAAATTAAAATCTGAAGATATTTTTTCCATTTTATATTAATTTTTTACTTTTTAATTCCTATAATGTGTCACTTTTGTCGACAAATTTATGAAAGATTCATGAAATGAAACACTTTTATTCGTTAATAATATTTATTGTTTCTTTAAAGTTTGCAGGTAATATTAAATAGCTTTGTAGGTTTCCTTGTAGGTAGTTACTATTAGTTACATTAGAAACGAAATGGTGCAATACTTTTCATATAAAAACAATAATTAGCACATTTTCAGACAATAGGATAATCTCTCCACAAGAAAACTATTATGAAAATTATTAGAAAATAGTTTACACATACAAAATAAAATTGGATGGCATAATTTGTGTGAACTTAACCTAGCCTAGAAGTGAAAAATATCAAAAATTTGTACTCAGGTACTTGGTTTATAACTAAAACATTCTAAATAGAGTAAATAGTAAAGTATTCGAAAAAACACCGTTGGTGCAATAACAAAATTATAAAAATCAGATCTTTATGAAAATAAAAATGGAAATTACTAATTAAATTATTTCTATGAAAATAAAATAGTTACTCCCTTATAATTAATAGGAACATACAATCAACAGTCTTCAAATAAGCCAATCTTCAAATAAATTAATTGTTATTGAGAGATCTATAAAACGACGCATAGAATTGAGGAATGTGATTACTTTCAACCAAACTTATTAAGTCATTTATTTTATTTGGTTTTATTTTAGGTTTGGTTCTGTAGGCTGCTTTCAAATTTATCTCGCCCACATTTTTTTTTCGAGATAACTCAGCTTTCAGGAACTCTGTTTGATTAAACGAAGTTTTATAAAATATTGTTGTAGGTGAATCTTTCATTATCTTCAATATTTTCACGTCTAATATTTTAAAGGATTGTGTATGGATGCCCATATCCTGTGCTAAAGTTTTTAACGATATAAAATCGCAGGAACTCATTTCAGTCAAGTTATACGGTCTCCCTTTTTTCTTCGCTGATCTGATCACTTCAACATACTGGCTTGGCACGTAAATAGGCCCAGATTTTAACCTTCTGTGTATCTGTTTTTCAATTGTCGAATGGACAGCGTCACCTTCGTTTTGAGTATGTCCAGTTATCAAAAACTTATGAGATATACTATTATTTTTTGAATATTTACGTAGGCAAAATGAATATAACGATACAATAAATCTATTCTTATTTTGACCACAGCAGTTATCCGAATAAAATGTTAAGTCAAGACCTGGGCCTTCATAAGACTGCATTTTGCTTTGAATGTATTTAAATACACACGAGCCAATTTCATCAGCCCCACGATTACCTTCCCCTTCATGCCAAAAATAACATTCATTCCTATCAGTGCTCAGTTCTGAAATCGTTAGGTTAAGATTATTTAATTTTGACTTATAATAAAATACTGAGGTGTTTCCACGAGGTAGCTGCAAGACAGCTTGTAAGTCATAAACAGCCACTACATTATCTGGACTGATATTTCCTTTATCACGCTCTTTTTCTCTTCTTGATTCTTCTTTTTCTTCCATATGTTTTAAATATTTCGGCTTCAAGTTTTCTTTTGCAGTGCCTTCGGCATTTTCATAACTTGCACACAATTCACAGCGGTCTTTCTTTGGGGTAAAAAAACTTATGTTAAAGTCTTTATTAAAGATTCGTGAATACATTGTCTCATTAGCGTAAGGGTACTGTTTTGATTCGCAATCCTTTTTATAATCTCTATATAAATCTGCAAGTGTCTTACCACCTTCTATGAATTCTCGTGTTGTATTTTTCCTAATGTAATGGCTCTCCATTCTTGGTATTGAGCTGATATGATCTTTAACCCCTTGTTTTATAGAATCATCTACTGTATGGTGATGACCATGTTTACCTCTTAGATCTTGCTGTAAAAATCCATCTTCACTTTTTTTTATAACAGTACGAATGACACGGTCATTAATGCCTAATGTATTTTTAAAAAAGAGTTTACAGACGCGTACTGTTTCTTGATTGAATGTTAAATAAAAAGCGTGATTGAGTCTTCTTGGTTTTTCTTTAGCAGTAAATCTAACTTTAGGGATGATAGGTTTAATAGATTTATGAATAAAATTCCGTTGTAAAGTAATGTCACCCAGTTTCCAGTAAGCATCAAATTTGTTTTCTCTCTGGCTTTCATTAATTTTTTCGGTGCACTTTAATGTGCATTTTTCATTGCATGGAGGCAACATTGACCTAGCAGGTATTGCTTTTCTCTCCTTGGTTCTTGAAATATAAGCCTCACCTAAATTCCTAGCCTTTTTAGTTTTATTACTCAACCACTCTTCGCTTCGACATAAACGCTTTTTCCCTTTTTTTGCTGCATTTGTTTCGTTATTAATTAAACTGATGATTGAACTGGATGGATTAGATTGCTGATCGGATTCTGGTTCCCTTTCGCCTTGAAAAGAAACTGCGATCGGTGGGGATGAGGCATTGGCTGTAGAGCTTGATGGTAATATAGGGGAGTTTGAACGCGAAGTACTGGAGCTCGAACCAAAAGATGAATTAGAGCTTGACGACGAATTGGAGCTAGAAGATGAGTTTGAAGAAGAAGAATCGGAGTCATAATTAGTATCCAGTTGTGTTAGATTTTGAATTGGATTAGAATTAGGAACGTTTTCAGAATTTAAATTAGGTGAAGCCATATCGTGATTAAAATCGGGATTATTTTGATGCACTTCCTGCTGTAGTATACTTCTAGATTCAGAAAGTAAGTTACCAGTTATTTCTTCATCCTGACTATTAATCAAAAATCTTCTTCTGAGCATACCACGACTAATAACAAAATCGGGATCTTTAACGCTATCATCACTATCCTCGATGAAATCGTCTTCATTTGAAGGAGTTGTAGCTTCCACTGGCAAGGTATATGTGCCTGAAATAAAAACATGTAAGCATTAGTTTCTTTAGAATTCTTAATCGTTTTACATAATCATAATAAAAATTACAAAATTAAAATAAACAATTTATATCTACACACACCGTCCTCATTAGCTGAACATTCATTTTCGGGTACTGTGTCATCTAAACATTCATTTTCGGGTACTGTGTCATCTAAACATTCATTTTCGGGTACTGTGTCATCTAAACATTCATTTTCGGGTACTGTGTCATCTAAATTATAATTTTGTAAACTAATTTTTTTTAAACTTGTAGATGCAGGTGCTGAAATTGATGTGAAGAAAGCATTAATATTCCTAAGTAAGCCCTTTGTAATTGTAATAAACATTTATACACAACATATTTTTTTTGTAAATAGGTCGTATTTGAAAAAAAAACTATCACTTACCATCGTCAATATTAGGAAGCGTGTTGGTATTATTGATATTTTCTTTAGAAGTTTCAGATTTATCCAAGCTGCTATCGCGTAAAACTAAATCAATCATGAACTCCGCTCTTCTTGAATTCCGCTTCATTTTGTCCTAATAAAGTAAAAAATAATAACAGTTGTAATGCGTCCTAAGATAAATTATAAACACTATTTTAGCAGAATGAGAGTCGTAATATTAAATAATACCCAGTTAAATACTTGTCTTATTCGGTAGTACAGTTATATCACATGTTAAAACACTTCTACCCTTTTATTAACTCGGTATCAACCAACTCTAAAGCAAGAACAGTGTCATTACACATGATGTGACAGTTCTATTCTATAATTTTAAAATAAATATTGAGAATAACTCAACAATATAGTCACTTCACATGATGTGACAGTTCTATTCTTTAGTTTTAAAATACTTGGTGAGAATAACTCAAAAATATGGTCATTTCACATGATGTGACTATCTTTTTGCCGAAATCAAAGCAAATGAATGAAAATTACTTACCTTAATAGGGTCGTTACACAGGTTGTGACAGTACTACACACACAAGATGCACGTCTGTTCTGTATCAACTGTGATGTGACACTGTTTTCGCTACAAAAGGTCGAAAAGTGGTTCGGTGAAAAAGGGTATTAAATGCCATCTCTCGGCGAGGAATCGCACTAGAATTATGACGATTTTTTAGCAGGTAAAGTTTGCGACTGCCTTTCTTATGGCATACTTATCTCAATTTCGTATTTTTATGTGTTGTGACTCTCTACTTGCCGATGTGCGATATTTGTATACTTGATATTAGATTCGCGAACACAGATACCATTGAGACGATTTCAACTTTTTTTATAATCTTATTCACGTGACGAATTTCGATATATAAAGTAACTTTGTATATACTGCAATTGATGTCACGTTTTTATTTTTATCAACATTACTAATATTTCTTAGTAAGAAATTGATTATTTGATTTACTTTTCAAAATTATTATTACGGTCGACAGACTTATTACTTATTACCATATGTTCATGTCTGCTCGACTTTATTGGTATATATTATTGGTATATCATATTATACATATTCAACTGACTTCCCAATAGAAAGAGGGTTCTTAAATTGACTTGTCTATTATTTATCTTATGTTTGACCACACATAACTTTTTTACTGAACCTTACAATATAGAAGATTATTTTTTTGCTAGTACAGTTTAACTCTTTATTGGTTTCATTTTAATTTCATCAACACCGGCGAATGGTTTGCCAGTTACAGTCAACTTACTAAAAAGTAATTTGCCAAAATGCCTTGACGATCGCAGTGCTTCTAGCAACTAATGTAAGTGGCAACTATGAATATAGATGAAAGTTATTGTTCAATAGTGATAAAAACACAAATTTGAGATCATATTGAACCGATATCAACCAGTTATTTCAGACTGTTTAATTTAAAAAATTGTTTTCAAGTCTTTTTTTTTTAAAAGTTTCTTTGCTATGTTGTTGCGTCGCAGTCTCCGTGTTTATAGAAAAAAACATACTGCACCAAACCAACATAAGTGAGACAAGGGTCGGAATATGATGGTGGTACATAACAGCCCAAACGGCACGATATATATTGATAAATGGGGTGTTTTTAAATTCTCCGTAGTAACGAAAGTAATGTTACTTGGCATCCGCGTGGACGATTATTTATGAATGAATCAACATTGTTCTCAGTATCTTGGAATGTGATTAATCAGATTACATGTTACACATCATTAGAATAAAGTAAAATACCATCAAATTGAATGAGCAAAATATTATATTATATTCGGTGAATATGGGTACAATGGACCTGAAATAAATGGATTTGATTTGATTTCATTAAATGTTAGTTGTGGGCAATATATTTTACCACGACTCGTCATACAAATATGAATTATAGTTTTCATAACTGTGCTACTGTACACGTTCCCATAATAATATAATGCAGGTTGTTTTTTTTATTGCTATCATATAATTTTTGACTATTAATTACTTATGTTGAAAATATGTTCGTAATTCGTATACATCCTATTTCGTTTAATTTTTCAGTTACAGTGGTTAACAGAAAGGTGTTATTTTACTACCACTCTGCTTTCATATACCAACTATGGTAAAAATTAGACCAACCAGATATATATCTAGCCACTTCTAAACAGCAGGATAAGATTTTTTTTTACCAAACTTGCAAAAGAGTCTACATACGCAATTGTAAGGGCCTTAAACTTTGGGATATTTTATGAAAAAAACACACAGCTGCAGAAACATTGTAGGGAACATGTTATACAGGCTTTTTTAATGAAACATGGCAGACAAGTGAGAGGTACTGGAACAGGTGACTAAATTAGACTTTAAAATAAAAATAGTGGATTATTAGATTGTTAGTAAGTGGTATAGTCTGCAGAGGTTATCGACAAATTAAGTTAAGATGTATATAAATTAACAAAAAATCATTTATAAAATAAAAAATATATTGTTTTCAATTTATACAGTTTTAATGATATGCAAAAGTGTGCGTGAGAAATAACGAGTATCGGAAACGGAAAGTCAAGTTTTTTTTCAAGTTTGCAGTCCCCGTGACCACGATCACTGCAAAGTGTTTGAAACGTCAGGACAAAAATAATGATAAATATACGAGATTTAAACAGTTTAATGTTGTTTAATTACTATGTGTAACAATCGCGAAAACCTAAGACAACATTAAGTTAAGAGCCCTTATTCCAGCAAAGCCATTTTACAGCCCTTTTCTCAAGGCTGGTGTGGCTAATGTATAAAAGTTTTTGTTTTTTAAATGATGCAGGAAGAAAGTTTATTGTATTTGTAATTGAGTGCATTAGCCATTATTGGAGTACAAAATTTTATGCCCAAGGCGGGAATCGAACCCGCGTCCTCCGATATCGCGTTCGATTCCCGCCTTGGACATAAAATTTTGTACTCCAATAATTTGTTTGATATGATTTCGCTTAGCACGCGATAGTGCTTGTAATCATATTTAGAAATATAGAAGGGTAGCAACATCATACCGAGAGTTAAGTGTTTGAAAAAACACTTCTTTCGATCAGATGAAGTCTTGTAGTCTGGTTGATGGCCGCGCACCGTCCCCTATGATGGTTAAAGTAATACAATTGGAGCACAAAGTTTCGGCAGAAATGCCAATGTCCAGGTGGCTGAGATGGTGTTAAGCATCCGACGCGATATCGGAGGAAGCGGGTTCGATTCCCGCCTTGGGCATAAAATTTTGTACTCCAATAATTTGTTTGATATGTATCTATCTATCTAAAGCCGTTCCGCCAACAGGGCAGTTATACAAATATAATGAACCAAGGTATGCATGCACAAAGCAGGTATACAAACTACAAAACTAAGTTATTTGCCTATATGTATACAATTATGGTTAGAAGGACATAATAAAATATAGATACCTACATAGTAGTCCATTTAAATGTTACAATTTAAGGACCGAATATTGCAATTCCTAGAGGGCGCAATTTTACTTTTGAGACAAATCTAAGTTTGTGGGGTCGCCACCCTTGTGCCCCGGCCAGCAAATTATTTTTCCTACAAATATGTTATTATAACTTTTTGCCCTAAATTAAAAATTTAAGAAGTTATAAGCAAAAAAGTGAGAAAATTTTCATATTTTTTTCTTGCTCTATAACTTTTTTTTCTTATTTTACAAAATAATACCTCAGACCAACATTTTTGATTATCTTTTGAGGATTTTTTTATTTTATTTTAATCCATTCAACACACTGTTACAGCGCTCCAAAGTTGACCAGGTTCGTCAATGCTCATGAGAATCCGGTCAAAAAGAAATGTTTAACTTATTATATTTTTTATTGTAAATATATTCTTAAAAAAATTGTTGAATTCGTACAACTTTACTTCTTCATTCCTGTTTTCCTTACCATAGAACTTACTAAATTTAACTTACGGAAGGATAAGCAGGTAGAAAAGGTCTGAGTAACCGTTTGGGTTCAAAGGAACATCTGCCTGCTACGACTATTATTATTATACGTAGGCTTAGCTGTTTCTTCTATCTCATTTTATTCTCTTAGTTGTGCTACATTTTTTGCAACGTGTAAACGTATTGAAAATTGTGGATATTATTTTCAGTTTTATCAATTAACCTGCGAGTTTCGTAAAAAAATCCTGAGCAGATCATCTACGAGATTGTTCTAGGGTATTTTTTTTGTAAAATGTATAAAAAAGTTATAGAGCAAAAAAATTTATTATTGCTTATAACTTCTTTAATATTTAATTTAGGGCAAAAAGTTATATAAATATGTTTGTGGGCAACACAATTTGCTACAAATTATGTTCTGACAATTTTTTTATAAAACGCATAGTTTCTGAGATATTGCAAAATACGTGTTTTCACCCCTTTTTCCAAGATGGCGGCCGGGGGACAAGGGTGGCGACCCCACAAACTTGAGGTAAAGCTTCTTCAGACCCCCACATATAAAAAGATGTCCCAAAAATAAATTGCGTGCTCTAAAAATGCAAAGCTCATGTAACTTTTTAATGGACTATAGTTATAGTTAGTCAATGAGTAGATACCTCAAGGTTTATTATTAGGTTCATTTAAGTCTACTTTGTTTGTAAACAGTAAAGATGAGAAATGAATTTACAAAGTTACATAACATTCCACATTATTTATCAAAAATAAATAACACTGCAAAAAGGATCAAAATGTTTTATTCCATGCGACATCGTCGTTGACCGCTCGATCCTTGCTAACGGTGTGCCCGTTTGCGCCGTGCTTCAATAAATGCCTAAACTTGACCGATCGCGCAAAGCGTAAAGGCTCTTAAGTCTTTTTTTTATGGCGGGAGGAAGTACTGAAGGATATGCACTTTGATGTTGCAAGTCACCCTCGACAGCCTCCTCTTGATTTTTTTTTTCTAGAAGTATCCGCAAATTCTTGATCCCGATCATTCTTTTCTTTGGGTGGCGGGGATCGACCAGCTCAGGAAGAAGGCAGTCCATATAGAATGTGACTAGTTTTGTCTCCATTTTTTTCCCTCCAAAATTCTTCATCTTTTTGTAGAATTTCTATTTTTAATTTTTTGTCTCCATACTACACGGCAAATAAGCATTTAGTTTTGCTCGATTTTATTTATAATATGTGGTAACAGATATTTATGACTAAAATTAACATATTTAAATAAAAAATATAAAAAAAATTACTACAAACTAATCCAATATTCCGCTACCATTAGGCAGTGTTCCCAAAATGCTGGCCGCATTGCCACGTTGTATGGCAATGCTTATCCTTTGTCCTAAGTATATGCCAGCATTTTGGTCACAAGTAGCGTCGACCAGACGTTTTGAGACGTCTTTGAATAATAGTTTGGCGCTCGGTCCCCACGGTCCCAGCGTTTCGACCCCAAAAGGCACAAACATGTAACAACTACTGAGATTACTATATTTGCGCCTTTTGAGGCCTTCTGCTAGTTCAGCCGCCGCACCGGCCACTTTTTGGGTAGCAGGAATATGAGAAGGTGCTAAGGTATCGACACAGGTAGCGTCCCATACCAGAGGCCTTCCCATCCTCCACGGAACCAAAGTCATGCCGTCCGGCCTTTTACCATCGCCACGTACAAGGCCTAAGCATTTAGTTATATTACAAATGTGCATTTAGCCTTCAGTTTGATAATATCAATCAAATTTTTGATTGATATATATACCTGCAAAATACATTTTACAGACAATCCGTTACCTGAAGCCTTCAGAAAAGCAACTGTACATTTCTGTTTGTCCGACTATCGATTTCGCACAATTTGTTAGAATGTGTAGATAGAATTTGTTAAAAGGTAGAAGTAAGGATAAATGTCGGGAGAGCAGTCGAATGACACCTGTCAAAAATCCAAAATGGCGATTTCAAGACGGCCACCATACAAACTGCTCCGCCCCTGCTGAAGCTCGGCCTTCAGAAAGGGGGTGTAGTGAATATGAATAAATGAATTTAAATACATAAATTCAGATAATTTTCACGTCAGATTTTTTGCACGTCAAGAGTAAAACATCGCTCTTTACCATCTATCTAATACCCTAACTAATAACCGAAAAGGGGGCAAAGGCGAGTATAATACATATCAACGATGGCATACGCAAAGGCATATTGCTTCAGATAGGAGGCCGGCCATAAAATTTAAGTCTTACTCCGCACAATTATGTCAATGCGTTGTCTTTTGTGAAGGTACTCAGAAAAAATATATTGTTTATACCGACCCTACAGAGGTGTGACAAGTGCAGGGCGATAATAATGTAAAGTTTTTTTTTTCAGTGTAAAAAGCATGATAGCTCGGTGGCTTTGGCTATGGACTGCCGCGCAGCAGGTCCATGGTTCGAATCCCGCCGCTGGCTTGAGCTTCACCGCATGGTGGAAGGGCATTTTAGCGAATGCCCGCCTGGCTAGCGACCACCCTCAAGTGGAAAATCTGTCGCCAAGCACCTAACGGTGTGTTCCGGCAGCTGTCCTTGAGAGCCAGTATTTCTAGGTTAAGCCTGTTAACACCTTCGACCACATCATCACTTACCATCAGGTGAGATTGTGGTTAAAGGCTTACCTATCAGCAATAAAAAAAAATTTATATATACATTTATACGTTTTTGTTATTTAAGTTTACCTGCTGCTCTGCTATGGATAGGTCAAAATATTTTTTTGCCTAATATAGGTATTATAATATTTAAATAATATATTAAATATTATTTCTTTTACGAAATAATATTTTTTCGTTTACGAAATTTCCTGTGAATAAAATGTGCATATTTAGTAATACTTTATTCAAAGATTACTCACTTATTTTCATATAGTGGAAGAACACAGTGTAAATTTATTATATGAGATGGCGACTCCGACAGTTCTCCCTGTTCCGAGTGATCTCGGACTTTGACTGATTTATTATTTTTTTTCCTGAGAAAGAAGGTGCATTTTATGAGCACAGTCTATTTTATTCTATATATGTACAGAATCTATTTATTCCACTCTATTATATTTGTATAAATCGTTACTTATATGTACATGTCTAAGTGATAAAATGTATATTTAAAAGTACCTATGCAGGTGACTTTGTAGATAATCTCTTGAATATATACCTACTTGCCTGATTCTGAATATTCTTTCATTGATATAAATCTACATTTAGTCTTGAGGGACATGAACAATGTTCGATGTTTTATTGCGATATACCCACCAAACCAAATGCTTTGATTTGCTACGCTTGTGTTATTATTATTTAGCAACACTCAACTCCATTTACGGTTGAACGGCAGCTGTACTTTAGAGCCAGATAATTTTAGTTATCACCTGTTTGGTACCTTCTACCACATCACTTACCATCAGGTGAGACCATAACTATACATTACCAGATATTATTATAGTATCCAACTAATCGTACTTAGATTAGTACGACATTTAGTTATTTTATAGCTCCATTACAGTACTATAGGAACCTAGTAGGTATAGAATCTCTTAGTTCGATAGAGATAATATGTTTCATGAATAGAATAAACACCGAAACACAAACGAATATTAAATTTGCATAGGTAAAAATAAACTGAAATATTATACGCTCTCTCATAATTCTTGCAAAGTCTTTGTATCGACTCTTCTGCTTCGTTTTTTATTTTTTAGTTATCTTTATTTCCCATATTGATTGATATACCTACCAAGATACGTATTTATACTGCACAGCACAGGTGATAGCGCGCGAGCGATAGGTCCACGTCCAACGGCGCACAGCGCGGCACTGAAGGACAGCTCTTACGCATTGATTTTATTTCGTAATCCTAAGCTAATAAGGTTGAATATCGAATCTTCCGATTGACCGTAATCCTGCACAGAACTAAAGGTCGTAAGTCTAAAACACAATTTAATTTATTATGACAATACTAATTACTCTAGGTAAATTTTACTTATACAGCGGATAATAAACTACATTTCCTTTCTATGTGTGTTTATTATTAATATGTAACTGATGTAGTTTCCAAGAAAACTCCAATAATTTAAAGAAAAGGCTTCATTTTGAAAAATTAAAACTATCGAGTAAATTTCTTTCAAATGTGTTTCTGACTGTACAACTGATAGAAAAAGGTTTGAAATATCAAATATTTAAGTTTTCGTGTTGATTGCATATTTCAGTTGCTTAAAAAAACTAGTCGAATGAGATTATTTTTTTCCGCAGCCTCGTCTTAAGAGAGAGGCGTTGCAGGCTATATTTAAATGCATTAGGGCTGATGAACATTCTAGTCGTGATACTATCCTTTACGCATCCTTTAGGACTTCTTAGTACCAATTTCACTAAACCAGAGTATAACTATACGAAGATAACTTTTATCGTAACCAACAAAATATTATAAACGTATATCAAGTAATGAAGTCTAATATGAAAAACCATAAAATATATCGTAGAATTTCTACTACTACCTATGTTATAAATTGTATTATTTTATATTTTTTTTTTACTTTGTTGTTTATTTAAGCAAACGCATACATTACAGTGATCACAGTCCTCAGAACTCTAAAAAGCTCGCTGTGGGCCTTAGTAATTTGTCTCATAATTTGTCACAACCGAGATGCTGTATTTAAATACACTTCCTTAGATTGTTAGTACCTGTTGAACTGGCCGAGGCATGACATAACCGTGCCCATTACATATGATGTCGTCGGAACGAGTCATTGCTTCCACAGTCGCTGGATACGAGCGATGGTAGGGCCCTTCCGACATCAATCTGGAAAACATATTTAGAAAATTCTAGGTTAACCCGAACAACATCTTCGACCGCATCATCGCGTTACATAAGGTGTGATAGATGTCAGGCTAGCCTAACAGCAACAAAAAGGGTTCGTCTATATAACTAAGAGATATTTCATCCTGATTTAAAAGCCTTATTCGTATTGATGTTAGACATATATATATATATATATATTTAAATACAATACCGACTTCTACAAGTAAAAATTTAGTTGTACCAGTTATTATATTAGCAACCATCCACCTTCTGAGATCACCTTGGTGAACCGTGTTTTTTTTATTTACTAGGATGACATGGGTATTTTTCCAGTTATTTTGATTTAATACTCCAAACGGCAACGCCAGAACGAATGCCGATATATTTATTTGGGACCACCTCAGAAGTATTACCTACCGCACCAAAAATAAAACATCAACACGACTGATGGCGGAGTAATCGCGAAAGAAACATAAAAAACACAGCCGTATTGAGAACCTCCTCCTTTTTTGAAGTCAGATAAAAATATGTATCTTAATAAAAAACCACGCTGAATTTTAACTGGATCCTAAAAGTTGACACTTGAGAACTGTATGGGCATGAGAAGTGAAAAATTTATTTTTTTACAACTGATCAACGAGTTATTTGATACTTTCACATCTTGAAGACGTTACACGGGACTTACTCGTGCACATATTTCAGTATCTCTCACTTTTTATCTTATTGTAGGAGTCACAGGCGACGAAGAGAATAATAGCAGAAGGTAAGCATCAGCACCTTCTGAAGAACTGCGATGTCCAGACGTCTGCCAAGGGTAGGGATTATGGCAAACGCCACGAATAGGGAAGCGGAGGCCTTTCTTCAACGGTAGACGTTATGAGTGTAGATGATGACGATAGAAGGGAAGTTCTCCAACGATAATTACCTCGCGTTCTCAGCGCGGCACTGCGCAACTACTTCGTCATACGGAGGCGGCGCCTCGCCCCGTGGGAGATAGTTCCCGGGGGGCTTCCATCCTCCCAGGGCGGTTTCACACGTACTGCTCATATACGCCATGCTGCCGCTGATATAGCTGCAAATATATAACAACAATACATAACATAACTACTAACTACACTAAATTTGTCTATTTATCAATCGGATTTGATTGCACTAGGCACTCATGGCTAGGGTTTTAACTGCACATGAATCAACTATGCATCACCTTGTTTGGATAGCTATAGATAAGGCATCCCATTAATTTCAACTGACCCCCTTATTTAGCCGCCAAGCATCAATTTTGCTGTCTTAATATTCTGGATTAGAGGACCTAATATCTCCGCTTTAGTGAGATTCCGTTGATTCTCTGCACGAGTGGACAACCGCATCTTTGCTCATGCTTCCTTACTTTTCCCTTGAAGCAGCACGATGGCGCGAGCTACGGTCGCCATTATGCAGTTGGTATGTCTATAAATAATCACCCAATGCTAGTGAGACTCCGTTGATCTTCCGCATGAGTGGCACGTCTTCGCTTCTGCTTTCGGACGCGGTAGAGGACAAGAAGTACGGTGGCGAGAACGACTGCCGCAGCGCCACCAGCTGCCACGCGTACGTTGGCCTCCGCACCTTCCGCCGGCTTCACCACATCATCTAGGCAGATGAACTCACAGCAAGTCACACCCACTCGAAAGGAACGGCAGTCCTGGAAAGAAATAAAACAATGATTTATACTTATCGACTGCCCACAACTCTTACGATGCCATCGGCCCAAATAGTTGAGCCAAAGCTGGGAAGATGACTTGAAAAGGATGCGAGTAAACCTTTTCACCCACATGTTTCGCTCCCAAGTTATATGGATATACATATATATAGCAACAGCCATAATGTCCATGGTTGAACAAAGGCCTTCCCCATAATACCCACGATACACATATATAATTAGGTGTATCTTACCTATGTAGGATGTAGGCGAGCCGATTGAGCTGCCACAGTTCCCAGATCAACCCCAGACCGCTACTAAAAATTTATTTGTCAGAAAACACAATTTGCAACATAGGGATCGAAACCACGGGATTCCAAAGTGCTTTACTCCAACAGACTAACAAGGTGTATAAGCTTTATTTATTTACATAATAATATAATAGCATTCCACTTAATTTTTATAAATGTCCTCAAAGTTACGCCAGCCCTAAATTGAGGGCGTCCATGCATCAAGCGCGATCACTACGCACCGTGATTGCGCGACGTGGACCCTCTGCGTAGCAAAATACGCGTCGTTTGGCGAATACGCCCTATGTAGCCACGCCAATACTATTTTGATGAGCGTGTGTACTCTTGCGCGCGTCAGTGATGTGGTGGATTATTTAATCATGACATACTATTTCGTGTCGGACATAATATGACTCCACTCATTTCAGGAACATACGCACACAGCCTCACACTCTCTTACACACATCCTTTGACATACCCTTATATCTACACTTTACATCTATATTATAAGTAGTCAAATTTGAATTATTACTTGTAAACCACTTCAAGTAACTTTTTATTCATTTACTTGAAGATAACATGCACAAATCAGTCTCATATCTAAAAAACAAATTTTCTTTAAGTTTGGCGTTGCAACACATAGTATTTTAATTTAAACTTAATTTTACATTGCCACTGTGGCTTCCTGCCCATTCAAATCATCTTTGCATACAACTTTGTGCGGTCTAACTACCACTAAGTAACCTCATGATGACGGCATTGGTGCGGAAAATAGCCCGCCTATCAAGTAAATAATTAGTACTACTAATAATCATTGCAGTGCATTCTGTGAGCCTGTTCTGTAATTTTATTCTTACATTTATTCCAAAATAAACTGGGCAAGTGCGAGTTGGGCCTTGTAATTTAAGGTTCTACATTTCAACAGCAAAAAATGTCTGTTGGTCATGAATACAGCTTCCAAAATACATTATTAATATTTTCATACATTAAAATTTGAGATTCCTAACTAATTTAGATTTTTATTTGGACCCCATAACAAAATTGGTTTATAATTTAAAACTTTGGCGGGGATTCCATTTTTTTATTTTTTTAATAAATTGTATATGGTTTGTTTTGCAGTTATGTACATATATTATACTGATACCACCATTAGTTTATACCTATCATATTTTAGATCTTGGTGTGTCTGTAGCCATTTTGCATAATCCTTTGGGAAAGTCATCTTCCTACTATTTGTATGGTCTTCCTCTTAGTCCATTTGTCTCTTAATGAATTTATTATATGACATGTTCATCTCCATTTCGAAACTTTTTATCTTACGATATACATCTGCAACTTCGTCCTCGATCCTATATTTCTACTTGTAAAGCCATATGTGTAACCTGCTCCTCTCTGCATTCCTATTTAAAATATATTTAGCTGTTTGCTGAGTGCCTTTGTCAGGCCCCAGGTTTGGCACCCATAACTGTACTAGTAAGATGCATATATTATACATTTTGCTCTTCTGTGCTATAGGATTATCTTTATGATTCATTATGTTAGAATGAGCCCAGTAAAAGAACAATATTTAGTTTCAATTACAACTTGAAAATCGAAATCAATGTTTTGATGAGTATTTGTTAGTGAAGTAGAGGATATATCCTCAAACAAAACTCAGAAAAAAATTTATTCACAAACAATCAAGGTGTTGAATTATGTTTGGATATATTCACAGCTGATTTTGAATGGTTTATTATGAGTTCCTTTTTATGTATCATATATATAACAAAGCCATATTTCATATAACCATCAACATCTCAATAAGGTTACTATAGTCTGTTTTTCTCAACAAACGAGTACTGAGTATGTCTATCGCACATTTCCGATATTGACAGAGTGAGATGGGACATTGCCATGATTGGTCAATGCCTTAGTTCTTGTTTTAAATATTGAATACTTCTGAAATTGACTGTAGGAAAAATTACGTAACTATTTTTTGATTTAAATTTGCATAGGTTTTTTTTTTCATTTATTTAACTTATACATTTCTTTACAGTGTTTAATATAAAAGCATTACAAAAACCGCAGATCGGTTTGTATGAATGCTTATAGCATCATAAGTAAAAAAATAATAATTAAGATAACAACAAATAAGCCAAGTAATTAAATGATAGATAGGAATATACATATACATAATAATAAACTATTCTGTGTTAAAGGTAAGCCAGGTAGCTAAAATAGAAGGTAAATACAACATAAAAAATAACAATACAATTACGCACACTGCTGCATTGATGCTCAGCTCCTACAAAACCGATTCGCTGCTAATACAACGCACCGAGTTCTACTTTAAACATTAAACTGTATACGGGGGATGTACAAATACTTGAAATCAAATAGTGAATACTAAGCATATAGTTGGTTTTTGTAGCAAATTGTGAAAGTATTTTTTGTATTTGATGACATAATTGGTATCGGTCATCTCTGATAAAACTTTAGCAGGGATCTCATTCATAAATTTAGGTATTAAGTATTGTGTTGTACGTTTACGGTAATAATTTTTAGCATTAGGGATTTTAAGTTTACATCGATACATTTTTGTGGATTTTCTGGTACTAAATTTTATTTGAACTTCTTTGTTGTGAAATTGTTCGGTGAGGATTGACATCTGGAATTTAGTGTGGACTGTTAGTATTTTACAATATTTAAATATTTCTATCATATTTTCTGCGTTGCAGCATAAATTGTTTTTGGTGTTCTTACGTAAAATAATTTTTAAGATTCTTAGTTGTAAATTGTAAATTTTGTCTAGGTATGTTTTGAAGGTTCGGCCATAGCTAGTAATGCCGTAGGAAATAATAGACTCAGCAAGCGCATTATACATATTTATAAGTAATTTGAAGGGGACTTTATATTTTAGTATAGAAAATTTTACTATCCTTGCCCCGATCCCTCAACTTGTCACAAATTGTATTTATGTGATGGCTCCAATTAAAGTGGTCATCTATAGTGAGAACAAGATATTTGTATTTTTCTACTTGCTCAAGTTTGTCACATCTGCAGTGGATCTGGTCTCTTGTACTGATCGCATGTAAACATGCGTGGTTATGTCCAGTTATTTGCAGTTTTCTATTAACATTGCATAGATAATTTGAACGGACGTGCATGATTTGGGTTTTTTTCGTATTGATCACAAGTCCCATATCATGAGCCCACTTACAAATGTTTTTAAAGTCCTTTTCAATGTGTGACTCTGCAATTGTTATGTCTTTATTTGCCGCGATAAGACATGTATCATCAGCGTATTGAAAAACTGAACAGTAGTCCATGATGTTCTCCATGTCATTCACATAGGCTAAGTAGTGAATCGGACCCAGTACTGATCCCTGCGCGGTTCCTGTTTCTACAGATATTTCAACACTGAATTCATTTTCTAGTTTTACTCTAAATTTTCTTTTATTAAGGTAGTCTTTGCACCAGTTTAAGAGAGGCCCACGGATTCCTGTGTTATCTAGTTTCTTAATTAGTGTGTCATGGTTTAATGTATCAAAGGCTTTACTAAAGTCTATAAATAATAATATCACGTGATTTTTTTCGTCTAGGTATTTATTTATTTCGGTACTTAGGTACTTAGTATATTTGTAACAAAATTTTCTGTTCGCGTTTATGATATAAAACAATATTGTAATAGTTATATATATTACTAGCCGGCCCGCGCAACTTCGTATGCGTCACATAAGCGTTAGAGAGAGTGCAGCCTAGGCGACCATAATACGAACGCTAGAAATATATTTTTTGTATGTTTGTTATGCTCGCGTAAATATCAGAAACCATTATATTTGTATGTTTGCCATAAAATTACATTATTTCGCATGCGCTGCGAAAAGTATTGTCCCAGAGTGCAATCCGTTGTTTATCGTTAGTGCGAAAGGAATTTTTACTGGAAATTGGAGCCTTTTGCTATAGGCAAATCAGTAGGAGTCATGGGTATTCTTGGTATATGAACTAATTGACCAGCTGTAGGGCCGGTGATAATCTTCGCTACTATTAAATTATCTTTTAGCTCCTTTATAAGAAGTCTCGTGCCATTACACATGTTGGGAGGGCTCAAATTTCTGTGAAGCATTATCGGCGTGCCAACTTTTAACGACAGTTCAAGAGGTAGTTCAAACCTAGCGGGGTTCAGAGAATTTAAAAATTCCTGGGGGTAGTGCACTGTCCCCTCCCGTACGCGCACCACCGCTTTGGTGACGCTCACTTCGCAACGGGCCATTCAGCAGAAATTGTAATATTTTAATTTCGCCATAACTTCAAAACCAAACATCCGATTTCAATCATTTAAAGACCAAATATTATCTGCTTAAACTGTAATTAGTGATGAAATAATTTATTTTGATAAGGATTAATAGTATGACTAAAATAAATGCGTTTAAATGTAGTCCAAAAAAATTCAAGATTTTTAAATAAAAAAATGGTTGTTGTGCCTCACTCGACATAGATAGGTATAGTGTGTCGCAGACTTTTTTGTACATATTTATAAGATCTACAATTAATTAGAACTTTTATGGTTCTATCTTTTATAGTTTAGGCAGCGTACGCAAAATAAGTAACTTTTCTGGTTGATTTTTTAGTAGATCTTTGTTTCTATCTTGGTTATCACATGATGGGACCACTATTTTTATCAATCCACTTTAGCTACTCTTCATAACAAAAAAGTTCAGACTTCATAAATTTTATAACTTTTGTTACTTCCTGCCATAGCCCTTCACTTGAGACCAAACAACTTGAATTGGGTTGAACTCACACCACTGCCACATCTTGTCATAAGTTTGCCACTTAGGCAAACTTATGACGAGATGATTTTTTTACTTAGCTACAAGATTTTTTTGCTAATGATCTTTGTTTTACTTGCCTAATTCAAAAGTGGCAACTTTATTATTGACTTGTTACAACAATACTTTTCGACACACAGATAGTTGAAGACTCAACTGAATGTAACTAAAGAGTTCATGTGGAACGGACTTTATGTTGTTTACTTGGGCAAATAGCAACGCAGTAAAATTTTCAGTACTTGTTTGTTAAAAAAAATAGACTATAGTTGTTGTATATAAATAGCTTTTTTAAAGTTTGTGAAACCCCAACAAAACTAATGCTGTGTATGTCATGTGAATTTAAGAAAGGAGGCAAAGAGGGTTAATTTAGGGGTCTATCCCAAAATATGATGTATACTATATTTTGGGCAGAATATGACATCATTTTTCAGTTTTTGTCCCGCCTAGAAATTATTGAAAATCTGGGGCTGTTACTATTGTTACAGTAGTAGTAAAATATATTGTAGATTCTTTTTTGAACATTATTTTTGTATACTAATACATATATTTAGGAAAATAACAACTGCTGATGTGTAGCTTTGAAAACACTGCAATCTGGACAGATATGTCCTGCTCCATATATTTCAGTTTTGTATTTTCCACAGCAATAATTTGTTATTTTATCATTCTTTTACAATATTAGCTACATATCTGTGGTACAGGGTCTTGTGCATCTTGAGGAGATTTTTTTAAATATTTGTCTATTATTTTGACAAAGTTCTTGAAGATTTCTAGAAAATTTTATATTTTTGTATTCAGGTGGTTTTTTACCAGAGAGTACACACTAATACAAGAAATAAATAGCCTAGCTTTTATTTCTAGTATTAGTGTGTACTACAATGTAATCAGTTATTTCCCTAGAAATAAAAATTAATTAAGCATACCATTACTAATTTTGGGTCTTTTGCAGCTGTTATACACCAGGCAGATAAGTGATAATGTTTTCAGATCTACTGCAGGTAAATCTATATAAATTTTCTGCTGTCTTTACCAGTGTAAAATGATTTATGGACTGAACTGATTAATTTCGGAGATTAGTGGTACATTATCACTGACTGAATTAGACAAAGATATTTTAATATAAGGTTCACTATCTGTATTAGTTTAAAAAAAAAAAAAAATTAAAAAAAAATGAATCATAATGTATTTTGATATAATGTTACTAATGGTATGTTTGAATGTACATTTTATGGTTTAATAACTGAAATAAATAATAATAATAATAATAATAAATAAGAATACAAATAAATTAACAAAATATATATCTTGACATGATGAGTGAATATCATATCTGTAAACTAAATATAATTTAACCTAATTTCAAACCAAAATAAAAAAAAAACAATAGTAAAATAATGTACTTTTATAGCAACATGCTGTACAAGGTGGGGTAAATAAACCTTCAACACATTGAGCCTGTGCTGCTTTTGAAGAGTCTGTCACTGGACCAACTAAATAACTATGATGATAGACATGTTGTTGTTTTTAACAAACCTGCCATGTAAAACAACACTGGGTTTTTTCTATTACAACTATATTATGTTAGGTCTAGTTGACAATAGCCCACATTTTAGGGTTCAAAAATTTAATATTTTTGGCGACATGGTTTAGACAGCCCTTGAAAAATACTTTAATTATTCAACTAAACCATTTGTGATGCATTATTTTAGTAATAGAATTACTGGTTTTGCCTCACCGTTGTACTAACATGATATGTAAACATTTTAGGAACTCTTTCAATTGATGAGATAAACCTGTGATATTTAAATCTCGTAACTCCATACCTGGGGAGGGGAACAGAGGACCGCCTTGCACTCCAAGGGTACTCCATTGTCACACACGCAAAGAGTGCATGTATCAGGCCCAGGCACATAGTGAATACCGTGGGAAACAAGTCTGCCTCGCAAATCAGTACAATCCCTTTGCGCCACTGCACCTGGATAAAACAAGTTATCAACACATCTCTCCAAACAGTACATAATTCACTATCTATTCTTCTTTATTGTTCACACTTACATATAAAGAACAAAATGCAAAAACACAACACGGTCCAGTCGCACATCGTGAATAAGGATCTTTAGATCAAAATAACTAAAAACATTAGCTTCATTTTATTGAAAAGCGGCCTTTCATTTCATTTGTCTTATTTTTAAAAAATCGATATACGCCAAAGATTTTCAGTACATAGGTATATATACGTAGTATTAAATTCTCTTTGGAGACATACTACATAGGACTTTGTGCCACAGACCAATTTGTGTCAGTCTGCCAATGTGTCCGCTATACCAAAACGTAACTAAAAACCGTTGCCAAGCCTGTAACTCAGTTATCGGCGCTACCACATCTCGTAACGGTTATCAGCTACACAGCTTTTTTTTTATACCATACCATACAATGAACTACACTACAATATTCGATGACGGCGGCAAACGCACTACGCAGCCGTAGCCGTGTCGCCTGTCGCCGCGCCGAGTTTCGAGCCCGCTACCGCTAGTTGTAGTTTGGTTGTCAACGATCACCGCCGAAGCGATAACTAAAATAATTATGCCATCTCTCTCTTTCGAGTCGAGTCTCAATGTTCAAAAATGAGATGAAGCGAATATTGCCACCGATCGCCCGTTCATTAAAGTTTGACCTACGAAAAGTCATACATTAAAACTTTACTAACGTATAGATAAGGTTGTATTTAGTTTGGCACTACTAATTATTTTAAAATGGTCTTTCTCTCACCGAATTTTACGCGGGGCACTAGCGGGGGGCCGGGGGCAGATTTGTTTTGATTTTGTGCTGTATTGTATTATTGTTAGTTTGCGTTGCGGTCTTGCGTTCATAAATAAGTTTTGGGTTTATTTTGAGTTAATAGTGAAGTTTTCGTTAGTGACTTGGATGTATTGTGATATTGGTGATTTATTGGTGACTATTTGTTTATTTGTAGACGATTAATTTAATTAAATAAGTGTAAAAAAACGTAAATAAGTACTTTTAGTAGTGTTAGGTTATGTTAGGAAATTAATTTTAGTAAGTACAAATAGGTATTACAATGTCTAGTAAAAAAGGTATGGTTTGGAATCATTTCGAGAGAAAAGATGGTATTTCTGCTATTTGCAATTATTGCAAGCAGACTTTATCCTACAAAACATCGACAGGGAATTTAAATTCTCATTTGAAGAAGTCGCACCCGACAATTTTTTTAGCACAGCGTGGTGATGCTAATAGGGAAACAACATCGGATATCGACAACGACCTTCCTCAGCAAACTCAAGTACCAAGCACAAGCACAACGGAAGCGGTTCAAATAGCCAGTAGTTCCTCAATGGCTCTTACAGCTCCCACTAGTTCAGCCAGTTGCGATTTAAATTATATTACTCGCAAACGTCAAAGAACGATGCAACATTACGTAACAAAAATTATTACCCCGGAAGAAAGAAAGCGGATTGACCGAGATTTGTTGGAGTTATTTATAAATGATTACCAACCCTTTAGTATAGTAGAAGATAAAGGTTTTAAAAAATTTGTAAAAAATATACCAGGATACACCCTCCCTGGTAGAAAAGCTATCTCGGCCGCCATGATACCGGCACTCTATGAAAAATGTTTATCTGAGGCTAAGGAAACCGTTGCCCGGGACGTACGATCAGTTTGTATCACAACAGATTGTTGGACGTCATCACAAACAGAAAGCTATATAGCTGTAACAGCTCACTATATAGACAAGAATTTTGAGCCTCAACAAGTTTTACTTGAATGTAAAGGTTTGAAAGAACGTCATACTAGTGATAATTTATCTAAGGAATTAAAAAGAGTTACTGATGAGTGGGGTTTAAGCACAAAAGTGTTTTTTGCGGTATCTGATAATGCTAGAAATATAGAGAAGGCTATTGAAGATCTGAAATGGAAAAGATATGGATGCTACGCACACACCCTCAACCTTATAGTTACACATGCATTAAAGCCCATAGATATATTACTTGAAAATATTAAAAAAATAGTAGCACACTTTAAACGAAGTACGACAGCTTTAGATATGCTACTCAGTTACCAAATGCGGAACATGGCTGACAATGGAGAACCAAAACGTCTGATACAACAAGTTCCAACACGTTGGAACTCGACGTTTTTTATGCTGCAGAGATTTTGCATGCTAAAAGAGGCCGTAAAGCACTGCATGGCAATGATAGAAAAGGACTGGCCTGTTATTTCTACAGACGATTGGGAAACAGCGAAACAACTGTGTGAGGTCTTAAAACCTTTTGAAGAGGTGACTTCTTCAATTAGTGGAGATCAATATATGACCGGTAGTTTGGTAATTGTGATGACCAATTGCCTAAAATCAATTTCCGAAGACTTTTTAGATAAGCCGGATTACAGCCATTTTCAACCAGTTGTTAAAGAAATTCTAGCATCCTTAAAAAATGGCCTGATCGAACGATTTCCCAGGATTGAATACAGTAAAACTTTTGCTCTGTGCACTTTACTAGACCCCCGGTTCAAATGTTACGGCTTTCAAAACGATATAGCCTTTACAGACATAAAAAGACATGTTCATAATCTGATTGTTGGTTTGATAGATCGCAATAATGAACCAAGACCATCCGAAGAAGTTATAAACCATAATAATATAGAAGAAAAAGATGTCAGCGCTTGGGGAAGGTTTGATGAGTTGTTGAAAAAGAAAAAGCCCCAAGGAAATGCCACAGCTAGAGCCATACGCGAACTTCAGATGTATTTGGACGATGAAATGCTCCCCAGAAAAAAATCAGCAGGTCAGTGGAACAACCCGGCCCAGTGGTGGAGAGACCATAAAGTTATATATCCGCATTTGTCTGAGATTTATCAGACAAAATGTAATATAGTAGCGACTTCTGTCCCGTGTGAACGCCTCTTCTCCAAGACCGGAATGATTATTAATCAAAGGCGGTGTAATTTAAAAACCAAAAAAGTTGAACAGCTTGCATTTTTAAATGCAAACTTAAGCCCAAAGAGGTTTGACATGTAAATATGTAAAAAAAAATGTAAATATTTTATTAGGTTAGATTGATAATAGTTAGCGAGCCATGTATATACAATCATTGTAAATATGGCGATTTTTAAATGCGCCACAATTTCATTATATTTACGATTAAATTGTGCTAGTCCTAAGCCTAGTAAAGCATGAAGGGAAATCGCCAATATCAATTTCAAATAACTAAAACATAAAATAAATTCGGTTATTTCAAGTAGCTCATGTAGTTAAGAGCAGCTAACTAGCTAGCTAACCAACGATGCGCGCGATAATATAATATAATATAACACGGCGGGCACTGATACCGATATTCGACAACGGTTATTGATATCGATATTGAAACCAAATAGCGGTTAGGTAGCCGTTACTAGAAATAGCCAATAACGCCCATGTCTGAGTCTGCCAAAGATTACTAAAGAGCGTGCCAGACAATTCGAAACCACGGGCTCCGCCCATTGGCCTTGGCAAGAGACTTGTTGCAAACTACCGTCGGAATTTGCTTTGCTACTATACAGTTCGAAACCACAGTGTGTTTCGAACTCCCGCGCCGATGACACGCATCCAACGAAGGCCAAACTACACACGATATCACTTAATTTATACGTTTTAAAATTATTATCTATGTATGAAATTAGGAAGAAAAATATGTCATAAATAATGCATTATAGTTGGTCGTGGCTTTTATACCTACGTATCTCAAAGAAGGAAACGCGCTATGCGGGCGCTGCCGTAGTGGTGAGATGTAAATACTAAAACAGGTTTTAAAACTAGGTTTCACCAAAGAAGTATGAGCAGCGCGTATCTCATCAACGTACGAACGCGTTTCGAGTATTTAGAAGTACCAAGTGCAGGCATACAGCCAGCGCGGCCGCGATCGCAGAGCATCGTCTTTCGCAGTCTCGCCATACGCGTAGTCACTAAAGAGAATCATAAGCACGCATCGAGTAAACGAGTACGCGTTTGGCGTAAGCGTGTGTGAGTGAGATGCTTACAAATGCCAAATGAAAATCAGCTTTATGCAATGCGTGTTAGGACACTTTTTATTCAAAATATTAGCAACCCTACAGGACGCTCAAGACGCGTTCGAGACGCACACGACGTGAAATCATTCAATTCACTCATACAAATGAAAATCAAACTTGTGTGAGTGAAATCATTCATTTCACTCATACAAATGAAAATCAAACGCGTATATTCAATGCCAAATGGCATAGACCTGATGACTAAACATTTATGGTCTATTTTATTTCCCTGTTGTTAGGAACAAGATGGAAGAATCGCTTAGTTTCTTTTAAAACTTTAGTCGTCTTAAAAAAAATAGGATAGGTATTATCTATATACGTACTAATTATATTTAAAAAACACGTTTATATGACAGCTATTTATATTTTTATTTTAAGTTTTCGATACTAAAATACTGAAATATTTGTTTACTTTTTATGACAACTTGGAATAAATGGAATTTAAGACATTATCGGTTAGAGAGGGATAGACAGTCATAAATTCTATTGATTAAAACGAGATATATTACGGACCCACAGTTTTTAGTGCAACAGATTTAATAAATTAAGACTTAATAGAAAGAAATAATATATATTTATATATATTATTTCTGACAACGGAGGCGATATATATATATATATATATATATATATCGCCTCCGTTATATATATTAGTGACAACGAAGGCGTACTTCTAAATACTCGTGGAGCTAGTCTTTGGATCAAGTATTTACACGTACTCGAACTCTTAAGACTGAGTACGTGTTTTAACGAGTACGACTCATCGCTACGCTGCCGCCATGCGTGTGCTCTCACCGGCTGCAGCGGCATACTGCCCTGCCCTCGCGTGGTTTGCGACCGGCGTCTACACAGTAGGAAAAAGTGGTCGCTAACCACGGTTGACAACGCATGCTCGCAATCCAAGGGCGTTGGAAAGTAAAGCGTAATTTGGTCACAAACCATCATCTCCACAGTTGTAAACCATGGTTCGGGACCATGGTTTCGAACTGTGTAGATCTGGTTTAACCCTAATCTAGTGTTTGCGTGATATAAACCGTAGTGTTCCCCTTATATTCGCCACAGACGATTAATATGATAGTGCGATCCTCAGACCACGCGACGGGAAGAAAGTCAAAATCATTTCAATTTAGGCGTCTACGATGTTTTTTTTTATTCCTGATAGTTAAGCCTTTGACTACAATCTCACCTGATGGTAAGTGATGATGTGGTCAAAGGTGTTAACAAGCTTAACCTAGAATTGCTGGCTCTCAAGGACAGCACCAAGCACCTAACGGTGTGTTCCGGCACACACTGTACAAGTTTACTCACCATGTCTTGTAAATCTTCTGGTTCACTTACAGGGAGATTAGTAATTTCCATGCATTTTGCCCGCTGGCTTCTTTACACATCTTCGAGTTGTTCCTCAAAGAAGATTTATCTTTAATAATGCCTCTTTATGCTTGGTTGTAATTTGACTTAATAGCTTTTTTGTTTCAGTGTTAATTTCCGCAGCCTGTTGACAAATTCCTTCGAGTTTGTCCTGAGTTTTCAAAATTGACCCATTTTGACACTTCACTTCTTCTATGGCTCCAGTGATAGCATCTAATTTTTTGTCTTGATCCTCCTTCATTTTAGTCATAAGGTCCAAAATTGTAGACTTAAATTCTGAGAACTCTTCACTGGCCGGGTTCACTTTACGTTTCCGAGTGGCAACAATGGTACCTGCCTTAGTAAGATCAGGATGAGATGATGCTTTTTGGCCCTCAGTAGGAGATTGCAGCATTTTAATGAATCGTATTTTTTACGTTTACCAAGTCACGTCATAATATTTATTTTCGATTCGTATTTTATTCACAAAAGATAAAATACACTAATGATCTCTATGGGTATTGTTTTAAAGTTCAGTTTTATTTTTTGCTTGATGACAAGTTGACAGAGCAAAGTGACACACGTCTGTTATCCACGAGAACTGGGGAAGGAGCTGTGTAATATATAATAATGTATACTGTAGAAGTAGTTACGAGATTATTACTATACGACGTAATATTTTGGCACCAAAATGTGATTTGAGCTGGTTTCAGATTTCATAAAAATATTTAAAATACTTTCCGTTATCTCAGAAAAATAAAGACTTTTTCTCGAATAGCCAAGGATAAATCCTTTCGAAAACCGTTTCTATTATGAAAATCGAACTTACGCAGATTTTATGGTACATTTGTAAATCTATCGACTATCACAAATGTTGTACCAATGATGAAAAGACGAGGCCAGTTTGTACAACTTAATATCTTACTAATATTATAAATGCGAAAGTTTGTGAGTGTGTATGGATGTATGGATCTTTGTTACTCTTTCACGCAAAAACTACTAAATAGATTTTGATGAAACTTTACAGTAATATAGCTTAGACATCAGAATAACACATAGGCTATAATTTGTAAAGATATTGTGTGAATTGTAGAAAATATAACGATAAGTGTCAAGTAAGTAAAAAATCAGCCATATGCGAGACATACTGGCGTGCGCTGCAAAAACCTTAAGTGTCGCACTCACATAATATATAACGGAAATGGTTATCTAAATTTTTCCTTATAATCATGATTGTCACTGTTTAATATAAATGTACTTAATTTTTTACGAACATACATAATATTTTCAAATAGTTAGACTCGGTAAAGTTAACATATTCATTTCTTTAATGAAGATCTCTCAGAACTTCCCTAGGATCCATTTCATATATGGCTCGAATTGCACGCTTTTATAAGATAAAGATTGTCTCTATTGAACCATTTAGATATCATATACTAGCTGCGCCCCGCGGTTACACCCGCGGGTTGATGGATGATGATGATATAATGTATAATATGTGTTAATCCAGCGCCTTATCTACCTCAATACCATTAATTTTTGTAGGTATAAGATTTATATATGGCTTACGAATATATGATCATGTCTCCGATTTTCGTAATAAGTTCAAGTGACTCCCTATTCGTCGTCGCCGGAATGCTCATATAGGTATTATCTCTCCTTTACAGTATTCTGTTCAATCCTTTATCCCCGCGCTACCTCAAGGAACAAGGTTTGAGGGTGAAAATGTTATGAACATACAGACACACTCACAAACGTTTGCCTTTGTTTTTTTTTTCCTGTCCGGGAACGTTCATCTCGTCCCGGCCCGCGAGCTATCCTACAAATCGTCCTGTGACGTGATCAGAGTCCTTTTCTATCATTCGTACTTCTCACTTTCTTGCTGCATACTATTTCTTTCTTTCATTCATCTCTTCCACACTCTTCACTGGGGGGATACCAGTGGCTTTTCTACATTTGAAGGTAAACAGGTTAACATTTTTATTAAACTTAGATCTACTTTACAATTTTATATATTTATCTATATATCTCTTATATTTATATTTGTTTTTTATTTACTATTATGTATTAAAAACAATTGCTATATAACTATTATATATAGCATTTTGCTTCTTATATCTCTACTTATTTTTTATTATTACTTTTCTAACTATTTCCTTACAATATTGAAAAAACTTATCTCTACTTGCCTTATTTTTAACAATTTCACATATATTTTCTACTTTAATATCTACATCTATTACATTTTCAATATTAAATCTATGTCTACAATATATTGGGCAGTCCGTGATGACGTGTAGAGTTCTTTCATCAACATCTGGATCACAGGGACACGCCGGACTCTCCTTGCACTTGAACCGATGTAAGTACGAGGAGAATCCGCCGTGTCCCGTCAGGAATTGCACTGTAATTGGGTCCAACTTAACTTGTTTGATGATACTATAGGCCTCTATAGCGTCCGGGAAAAATACTTTTGTGGTTGATGCCGTTTCTCCACTTCGATAGCGCCGGTTCCATTCGTAAAGCGAATCCAATCGGATTTGCCACTTGGCGAATGAAACCGGACAGCTATCATAGTGTGACCTGGCTTTCAGGTGTAGAGCTGCACTCTTCGCTAGTGAGTCCGCCCTTTCATTTCCCTCCAGACCCGCATGTGCCTTGATCCAAAATAAATTCACTTTTTTACCAAGTTCTTCTATTTTGGTCATGTTGGCTTTTATTTTGACGGCGATGGGGATGGAGGGAAGTGACGTCAGTGACCGTTTCAAGAGTGGACCTAGAGTTGCAAAACACGTTGCAGCTGGGTTTTGGGCTCTTTAGTGCCTTCTCAGTGGCCTCGCACAGTGCCAGCATTTCGGCCTGGTAGACGGAGCAACAATTGTCCAAATTCAGCTTTTTGGTACTTATCTCCGCAGCGCCGTCCCATATGGAAAGCGCTGCGCCGACTTTCCCTTCAATCCTGCTCCCATCGGTAAAAATATTAAGTCCATTGTTATTGTAATATTGTTGCAATATTACAATAACAATGTGGCTTATACATAAAAGACAGATACATGCTGTCGCTGACTTTTTTGGAGGAAAAATTTAGATGCACATTTCCGTTACATATTATGTGAGTGCGACACTTAAGGTTTTTGCAGCGCACGCCAGAATGTCTCGCATATGGCTGATTTTTTACTTACTTGACACTTATCGTTATATTTTCGACAATTCACACAATATCTTTACAAATTATAGCCTATGTGTTATTCTGATGTCTAAGCTATATTACTGTAAAGTTTCATCAAAATCTATTCAGTAGTTTTTGCGTGAAAGAGTAACAAAGATCCATACATCCATACACACTCACAAACTTTCGCATTTATAATATTAGTAAGATATTAAGTTGTACAAACTGGCCTCGTCTTTTCATCATTGGTACAACATTTGTGATAGTCGATAGATTTACAAATGTACCATAAAATCTGCGTAAGTTCGATTTTCATAATAGAAACGGTTTTCGAAAGGATTTATCCTTGGCTATTCGAGAAAAAGTCTTTATTTTTCTGAGATAACGGAAAGTATTTTAAATATTTTTATGAAATCTGAAACCAGCTCAAATCACATTTTGGTGCCAAAATATTACGTCGTATAGTAATAATCTCGTAACTACTTCTACAGTATACATTATTATATATTACACAGCTCCTTCCCCAGTTCTCGTGGATAACAGACGTGTGTCACTTTGCTCTGTCAACTTGTCATCAAGCAAAAAATAAAACTGAACTTTAAAACAATACCCATAGAGATCATTAGTGTAGTTTATCTTTTGTGAATAAAATACGAATCGAAAATAAATATTATGACGTGACTTGGTAAACGTAAAAAATACGATTCATTAAAATGCTGCAATCTCCTACTGAGGGCCAAAAAGCATCATCTCATCCTGATCTTACTAAGGCAGGTACCATTGTTGCCACTCGGAAACGTAAAGTGAACCCGGCCAGTGAAGAGTTCTCAGAATTTAAGTCTACAATTTTGGACCTTATGACTAAAATGAAGGAGGATCAAGACAAAAAATTAGATGCTATCACTGGAGCCATAGAAGAAGTGAAGTGTCAAAATGGGTCAATTTTGAAAACTCAGGACAAACTCGAAGGAATTTGTCAACAGGCTGCGGAAATTAACACTGAAACAAAAAAGCTATTAAGTCAAATTACAACCGAGCATAAAGAGGCATTATTAAAGATAAATCTTCTTTGAGGAACAACTCGAAGATGTGTAAAGAAGCCAGCGGACAAAATGCATGGAAATTACTAATCTCCCTGTAAGTGAACCAGAAGATTTACAAGACATGGTGAGTAAACTGCATAGCGCACTTGGCGTTCAATTTAAGCCTGAACATATTAACAGCATACATAGAAACAAAAAATCCAAAGGAAAGACCGTTATCGTGGAGTTTCAATCTCAATACTTAAGGAATGAAGTTCTAAAGGCTAGTAAATCATATAACAAAACTAACAGAGACAACAAGTTAAACACCAAGACTCTAGGTTTTTTAAATGACAAGGTACCAGTGCTCTTAAACGAACTTCTAACACCCAAAACTAAGCAATTATATTATCAGGCCAGAATGAAAGTTAAGCACCGTGCTCTAATGTTCTGTTGGGTAAATAACGGCAGAGTTTTTGTTAAAAAGGACGATATGGGTCTGGTGCAGGGTCCTGCACCTTGACAGTACACGAAGCGCAGGGTTTGACTTACGAGACGGTGATCATAGTACAGATGAGAGAAACAGTCACCAAGCTCCGAGACAGTGTATCACACGCAGTAGTAGCAGTGTCACGACACTCAAAGCACTGCACTTATTACATGGACGACAGCTCGGACGCCATTGGCAGATTGATGAGGCGGGCAACGGAGGCAAATGGAAAAGCAATAAGCGAGTACAACCTAAAAATGGCCATAAAAAACTGGGACGAAGGGGTTGTAGAGGCTCACATACAAACATCAAGGGCAACGCCGGAACCAGTTTCCGGCCCTTCAACCTAGGATGTAGACTGTAGATGTACTGTAAATATAAATTTAATGTAAATGTCGGCTGCTAACAAACTAGATATAAGAAAAATATATATAACAAAACATGTACAATATAAAACAAAAAAAAAGGACTCACCCTAGTGTTAAGATTGTTACATACTATCACCCTTCCCTTCAGGAAGACGATGTATTGGAGACAAATAACTTCTAAATTGTAATAAATTGATAACAAAAAGGAAAATCTAAAAAGAGTACGGACCCAGAGTCTGTAGTGCAAAAGATTGAATAAAAAAAAAAATATTGACTGGTCAGTAATGCTTGAAAATATGCGCCCAAATGCTGCTATGGACACATTGACTTTTACCATTCAAAATACAATGTCTAAATTTACAACTTTTAAAACTATTCCTCGCAATAAAAGAACTATAAAACCTTGGGTTACGTTTGTATTATTAAAATGCCTAAAAAATAGAGATCGGTTGCACAAAATGCTAAGAAATGATCCTCAAAATGTAATATTAAAAATCACTTACCTGCGTTATAGATATACTTGTAATAAAACAATGAAAAATCTTAAGAATGTGTATTTTAGAGCAGAAATGAAAAAATACAACCTGAATCTTAAAAAACAATGGAACTGTATAAAATCTCTCTGTAACATTAACAAAACAGAAGAACATAGCCTTAACTTACTTAATTTAAAATCAAGACCTAAGGATTCAGTTAACGAAGTAAATAATGTTTTTTGTAATGTAGGTAGAGATTTGGCTGAGAAAATTCTTGACAACTTTCATAATGATCAGTATCGGAAAAATGAAGATAAAAATAAAGTAGACAGCCTTCATTCCTTTGTGCTTCTTCCTACCGATGAAGGCGAAGTTAAATCAATTATTCTTGGTCTAAAAAATGGTACTAGCACAGGCTGGTATGGAATCCCAACACTTATTTTTTAAACTAGGTGTGAATATATTAACTACTCCTATCACAATTATATGTTATATGTGTTTCAGTGAAGGTTGCTTTCCTAACGCATTAAAGCGTTCTTTGATTATACCGATTCACAAGTCAGGGGATACAGACAGTATATCGAACTACAGGCCTATATATCTTTTAACAACGCTCTCTAAAATATTAGAAATACTTACTAACTTCGGATTAAAATGCTATTTAGAAAATAAAAATATTTTATCAACATATCAATTTGGTTTTCGAAACAAAAAGTCGATGCAGTTAAATTGTTGGTTGAAAGGATTGTAGATAATGTAGACAATAATAAAAAATGTATAGCTATCTTTCTTGACTTGGCAAAAGCCTTCGATACTGTTTCGGTCCCCTTACTTTTAAACAAATTATACAATATTGGTATACGAGGTTTGCAACATAAACTTTTCAAAGACTACCTATCAAACAGAAGGCAATGAACACAAATTGGGGAACATATAAGTGATGAATTATAGATCGAATATGGAGTTCCTCAAGGAAGCATCTTGGGTCCAACACTGTTCCTAATATATATTAATGACATGTGCAATCTTAATCTAGATCATGGCAATATTGTGACTTATGCGGATGATACCGTTGTCCTCTTTTCGGGTGATACATGGGCAGCAGCAAATCAATATGCGGATCTAGGCTTCAAGAAAGTTACAAACTGGCTGGCGAATAATTTATTGACTCTCAACGTCAATAAATTATTAAAAATAAACAATTATTAAACAACGAAATATTTAACATTCAGCATACGACAAGATACGCAACCATCCCCTTCTACCATCAAGATAAAGGCGCACTACTGTAATGATGACACTGATTGTTCTTGTTCTGAAATATCTTCTACGCTTGACATAAAATATTTAGGTATTATATTGGACAATAATCTTAACTGGAAAACTCATGTCAAAACTTTGTCAGGACGCATCAGGAAATTATTTTTTAATTTTAAAACGCTCAGGCATGTTTGTGAAAAACCGCAACTGGTAAATGTCTATTACGCACTGTGTCAATCGGTGCTAAGATATTGTATAAGCTCTTGAGGAGGATGTCCGAAACCTACACTTATATTATTAGGAAGAGCCCATAAAGCCGCTAAAAGTCATGCTTTATAAACAATTTCGTTATCCAACTACTGAGCTATACCAAGAGATAAATATACTGACAGTTATGCAAAGTTATATAAAAATATTATTTGTAAGTCAACATAGAAAACCCGCTGACATAAGTCCAAAAGATAGAAGAAAAGACAGAGTGTATGTCGCACCTCGGTGCACTACAACTTTTGCAAAATATTTTGCAAGTTTTATTGGTCCCTATACTTACAATAAAACTAAATAAAACCATCAGCATAAGAAACCTTAACGTATTAGAATTTAAAAAAGATCTTACCTTATACCTTAAAACTCTTGACTACGCAAAGACCGAAGAACTTATAAGGACGACTGAGTAATAGATACACATTTAATCAAATATTTTAATTCTTATAATTATCCACTTGTTTTTGTCTCTTAAAAATAACTTGTGACACATCTATCTTTATATAAATTAATCTTATCTATAGATCATTCCACAAAACACTATTTTGTAGCTTTCTTATAATTTGTGAAAAAAAAAACTTAACACAAAATAATTCAATACACTACACAAGTAACACTTACAACATTATATTGTATTATTAATTATTAATAAGTGTATAAGGTATTAATTTATTTAAAGTAAGAACCTTTTATTTTATTTTATGTTTATATTATTGTATTTATTCTGGGGTCCTATAATTACTCTTAATATGTGTTGTATATGTACTACACGTACATACATAGGTAATAACAGTAATGCTCATACTAAAATCTAATGTCTTAAAACTCACCTATACAATAATTAATTTCTGGAAAAATTTAATCTGTTTTTATAAATGTTTAAGTATGAAACATATTTAATTTAAAGAAAATATTATGTATGTTCGTAAAAATTTGAGCAAATTTAAATCAAACAGTGACACTTACGATTATAACACTAGGAATAAAGATAAAATAGCGGTGCCAGGTTTTAGATTAGCAAAGACAAATAAAAGGTCCTTCTTAGGAAATTGTGTGCGGTTTTATAATAAATTGCCCAAACATATTACAACGCTCACAGAAAGAAAATTCAAGTTGCATGTGAAGAATATTTTGATAAAGAAATCTTACTACACAGTTTGTGATTACTTAAACGTCAAAAATGCTTGGACTGGTTCGCCTCTGCCAAGCTGGCGCCTAACACCTACGTAATGTAAATTAAGTATTGTAATAATTTTACTATATAGTATGTACTTAACACATTTTTAAAAAACGTTTAAAGGAATGGCCCCGAGTTTCTTGCCCGTTCTTCTCGCAGTGGCTGTATAATTTTTGTTTTTGTTTTTTTTTTTTTATTGTTTATAGGTAAGCCTTTGACCACAATCTCACGTGATGGTAAGTGATGGTGTTAACAGGCTTAACCTAGAATGACTGGCTCTCAAGGACAGCTGCCGTGGTTTGCTGAACGTGGCAGTACAATGTAGTATATTTCAATATTAAAATCTGTAATTGACCTTCATAAGAGCGTCGTAGTCGTCTAAATTGAATAAATGATTTTGACTTTGAATTATCGACTAATACTTATAACAAATTTCTATTTGTCTGATAAATTTACGTATACTACAAGATGTAAAACAAAGATGGCAATATTTTGTACATCTCTGTCTAAACAAGAATGCGACAGCAGTTTGCAAGGAAGCGGAGCACTGCCACCGAGATACAGTTTTCGAACTAGTTCGGAGGGTAGGGTGAAGTAGTAATGTATGCGAGCCTATAGATAGTCTTTGTACATACTAAAAATAATACGAAATTTATAGGTTTACGTTTGTTATAATAACTCATCAGTTATATATTGTTTTGAAAGTGACTACGAAGTGAAGTTATAAATCTATCTCAAGTGCACTTTAAACTTTTATAGGTATAATCTAAATTCATTCACCTACGAAAACATGAGTCAACACTTTCAACTAATTTAAGAAATTTAAGGAATAACTAGGTACGTACACGATCTTCATTTTATTAATATATTATAGTTAATTAAGTAAATGTTATAGGCTAAGAAATTTGAAATAAATTATTTGTATTTGTAATTATATACTATATAACTAGATGGTAAGTGGTGTGCGGGCCGCGAGCGGCCCGCATCTATCTTGAGTCAGTACGAACTGTCATAAAAGCACCTTATTAACTTGAAAAAAAGCATGTTCAAAACTCCAATAGAATTATGAAATCCCATATAAACTCTTAATACATTAAAGAACCATAATGTAGCCACCAAACCAAGTTCATCCTACTGCCATAAAAAAGTGGTACGGTCAGAATCGTACCAAGGTTCTGAGTCACTTCGGTAAAGGAACCCCACTTGTGGGTGCTTTGGTTATCGCGGGCAGTTGCCATGGAGACCAGTCGATGATGTGGAAAAATACTCTCAAGTCGGAGCTCGGCCTTCGGCCTTGGACAGTCACTCCAAATAAAGTCAAAACTCCCACAAAAACTCTTAATACAGTCCAAACATAAAATGAATTACTCCAAATGCGGTATGAAGAATAAGAGGGGCACCTAGGACGAATCCAAAATGGCGGAATTCAAGATGGCCACCATGCAAAGCACTCCGAACCCACTGAAGCTCGGCTTCTTGAATTCCGCCATTTTGGATTTTTTTTGGGTATCATTCGTACTCTCCATATTCACTATGACATTTGTTCAAAGACCCCCCCACCTATCTCTTACTGTTTTCGAAATATGTCTTCATTCATCACTTGGCAGACGTCATCGAAAAAAAATTTCAAATTTGGAATAAGAACGTCCAGAACAACCTAGATATCGATTTTCAGCCAAATCGGAAAAACTTTTTTTACTTGGCAGACGTCATCGAAAAATAAATTTCAATTTTGGAATAAGAACGTCCAGAACAACCTAGATATCGATTTTCAGCCAAATCGGAAAAACTTTTTTTACTTGGCAGACGTCATCGAAAAATAAATTTCAAATTTGGAATAAGAACGTCCAGAACAACCTAGATATCGAATTTCAGCCAAATCGGAAAAACTTTTTTAACTTGGCAGACGTCATCAAAAAAAAAATTTCAAATTTGGTATAAGAACGACCAGAACAACCTAGATATCGATTTTCAGCCAAATCGGAAAAACTTTTTTTACTTGGCAGACGTCATCGAAATTGGAATAGGAACGTACTCATACTCCTAATACAGTCGGTAATGTATGGTAAAATACTCCAAGTACAGTATGAAGAATGAGAGGAGCATGTCAATACGAAGCTCGGCCTTCGGCCTCGCAAGACACTAACAGGGCTCGGCTTGCGGCCTCGCCAAGCGCTCGCCCTTCGGGCTCGCGCACCATACGCTCGGCCTTCGGCCTCACGTGCCGAAAGTTCGGCCATCGGCCTCACCAGAAGCTCGTCCTTCGGGCTCGCTATACACTGGTGTAGGTCCGTAGGTCCAAATTCAGTCGAAATTCCCACAAAAACTCCAAATACAGTCGAAAATGTAAGGTAAAATACTCCAAATGCAGTATGAAGAATGAGAGGAGCATAAAAGCATGATAAAAAATAAATTTCACTGTTTTAGGACAAAACTCCAAATTAAGTCGAAAATCCCACTAAAACTCCAAATACAGTCGAAAATGTAAGGTGAAATACTCCAGATACAGTATGAAGAATGAGAGGAGCATGTAAATTCAGAGCTCGGCCTTCGGCCTCGCAAGACACTAATACGGCTCGGCCTGCGGCCTCGCCATGCGCTCGCCCTGCGGGCTCGCGCACCATACGCTCGGCCTTCGGGCTCGCTATACACTGATGTAGGACCGTAACTCCAAATTCAGTCGAAAATCCCACAAAAACCCCAAATACAGTCGAAAATGTACGGTATAATACTCCAAATGCAGTATGAAGAATGAGAGGAGCATCTGAGACTAATAAAAAAATGACACGTTTCAAAAGTTTCACTGATATAGGCCAATAACTATAAATTCAGTCGAAAATCCCACAAAAAGTCCAAATACAGTCGAAAATGTAAGGTAAAATACTCCAAAAGCAGTATGAAGAATGAGAGGAACATCGAAGCACAATAAAAAAATTACAAAAATCAAGAATTTTACTGTTATAGGACAAAAACTCCAAATTCACTCGAAAATCCCACAAAAACTCCTAATACGGTCGAAAATATGTGCAAATTGTATGGCGGCCATCTTGAAATCCGCCATTTTGGATTTTTGACAGATGTCATTTGACTGCTCTTCCTATTCCCTATGACATTTGGTCAAGTACCCCCTACCTATCTCTTACCGTTTCCGAGATACGCCATCCACTTTTACTTGGCAGGCGTCATTTTTATGATTTTCGATTTTTCCCATACTCACCTAAACCCCCCCTACATTTCCGCCATACTTCATTTTAACCCTACTCTACTCCTTCTGGGAGAACAATTATGTCAGTGAGTCAGTCAGTCAGTGTTCAAGAAGATACTTAAAAAGAACATTATAAATCCCGAAAACTACGTTTGATCTCAATAACTAAAATATTAAACAAAAAAAATATATAACAGTATTGAACCTACTCGTAGAAATCTTTAATTTTGCGTATGTATAGGGAACAAGTTAATAACAGTGTTAAAAGAAATTCGAAGGATAAGGATTGAAATATTTTTTTTATTTTAACACTCACCGATGGAAATTTGCGTAATAAATATTCTCATAACTACTTCTAAACTACTAAACCTAGAAATCTGAAATAATTCAGGTGTATAGATTACATTTAAATAATCAAATCAAAATATGAACCAAGGTCAAAGGTGGTATGGTTTTTGAGAAAATAAATAATTGCAATACAGTTTTCCCGCCAAAATTCTTCGCCAAAAAAAATGTCTTAACATCGTTACTACTTTCAAAATATTTGGCCTTAAAATCTGTATTAATTCTGTTGGGAATCGAGTCGGTGTGAAACTATTCCTATTCGATCAATTACTGTTGGATTTTGATTATTCGGACTCAATGCTACCTAGAGATATAATTATACAGTTCTCACGTAGTTTTACCGAGCGCATTGAGGTCTCGCGGAAAGTTAGGCAACTTTTCTTTAAGTAACTGAGTTACTTTAAGAAAAGTTTACTTAAAGTAAACTTTTAACTTAACTTTTTTTTTTTATTGGGTCTGACAGTTTTTCACCCGATTCTAGAAAATTATCAAATGTTTTTTTCAATGTCTCCACTGCGACGAATGTTCTTCTTGCTGTCCCAATGAGGGATCTCCATCAAAACGCTCTGGACGGAGATACTTTTCCATGTCTTTTCAATATGTTTTGATGTGGAATAAATTGTTATAATAAAAAGCCCTGTTGATAGAATCTAGGGTTTCTTCTTCTTCTTCTTCTTTAGATGGCTTTTTAACGCAGCTTGGCGAATCTAGGGTTTATTCCACATAACATGACATGACATAACCATTTTGACAAACAACAAATCATAGAGCTATTACTTCAAGGAGCTTTTATAACTACATACATATAAATAGGTATAATGTGAAATATAGAACACCCCTTTTACGAGATCCAACAGGAGGATATCATACCTAGAAAATAAAAACTGGGGCTCCTGGAATGAATTTTCGAATTGACTTGATTGGCCTTGGTAAATAAATTACTAAGCTCAAATAGGAAGCACACAACGAGTACTCCGTAGCAACTTCATTATAATTAGATTTTTTTTAAATGTATTTTATATGAAAAAACATTTTTATACAGTTAATATATACTTACGTACGTAGTACTGTAATCAAACAAATATTGGAATTTGTACGTAACTGCAGCCATTACGTTTATTTTTTTTTTTAACATCTTTAAAACACGACAAGAAGCTCTGTTATATTTAGATTTTCTGGGATATGCCATCCGATTTTATTTTTTGTGTATATGAAATTATAGTAAACTCCATCTTTACTTTCACATTGTATTACTTTAGCGTCTCAAGACTCCTGAGCGAACACAAAACATACCCATCTCTTATATTTTCCGAGATTTAGGCACTTGCCCCACCACCGGCGAGAAAACGAGTAACTATCGACTATTTTCTCGCTCAAGAAACGTACAATAGATATTCATTCCGTGTAAATAAAAGAGATGCATATACAAATAGTTGATCGCTGTCTGTTCACACTGTCGGCGAGCACTCACTTCACTAGTTAGTCACTGAGTGACAAGAGCTATGAAAGATAACACACGCTCAGCGATACTCGCTAAGCGATTAGAACACGCCGAGAGAGCAACCAGCGGTTATTTCTCTACAGTGCGGATCTGAAAGAACACGTTTTTAGGGTTCCGTAGTCCTGACAAGGAACCCTTATATTTTCGTCATATCCATCTGTCTGTCCTTCTGTCCGAGGTTTTGCTAAGAGACCGTTAGTACTAGGAAGCTGTAATTTCATATGAATATGTTAATCAATTACGCCGACATAGTGGTAAAATAAAATTTTGAAAAATATATTTTTTTATGGTACCTCCCATACATGTGATGTGGGGATGAAATTTTTTTTCGCCGTCTATCTCATTGTATGTGGTGTGGTTGAATAGGTCCTTTGAAATGACTTAAGGGTTGCTAATATTGTTTTTCGATTTAATGCTCCATTTACGAAATATTAAACTTTAAAGTGCAAATTTTTGTTCCAGCAGGGCGTTCACCCCCCCATCTAAAAGCTAAACTTCTGGCTTGAAAAATCTGTAAAAATTCAAGCTGATAGTGCGTTTTATGAACTTTAAAGGAAAAGTATAGCAGTTGAGATAACTTTATTAGTTTAGCAGTAATAGTCGTTAAACTTGGGTGTTGGATAATTTTGTACCAAATATAAAATCTATACAATAAGTCCTTTAAAGTGACTTAGATGAAGTAGTTGGTTGCTTATATTAAGGGGTAAAGACTGGCATTGAAAACTGTATCTAAAATAAAAAATCTTAAAACTATAACTATGCCCTATATATTATAATCATACATAATAGACTAGCTTTCCAGCCGCGGTACCACTCGCGCGTATCCCGGGTCTCAAACTTTTTCTGATAGTATAGATACAAGACACAGTACAAAGATTCGACTTATATAGGTATAAAGAAATTTTTGGACCTCATCTTCGCCGTACACCAGAAGTGTTTGCTGTCTGTACCTGTCGTACCAAGGTCATCGATCACTTCATTTCACACATCATCAATTTGCTGATTGTAGTGTTTTTTAACAACGTAATTTTTTTCATCGGTAAAGAGAATATTTCTGTGCCCTTCACTTGCGTATCGCAACGAAAGGCACTATTTAATTTTAAAGAATGATTTAGGGCATGTACAGTGTACTGTATATCGACGTTAAGCACCGAGCTTCAGGTCTTGTTTTATAATACGAGACATTTTCCTAGCGGGAATCTTAATTACTTGCAATAAGATTATTCTTGAGTTATCATAATATTTTTACTTCCTAATAGAACCTCGACCAATTCTGGCTTTATCAGCATTAATTTGTAGTTCTAAGACACGCGGCTGCCCTGATCTTTTATGGTCTTTGACAGAGGAAGTGTTGTTGTACCTGTTGATAAAGACACGCGGCTGCCCTGATCTTTTATGGTCTTCGACAGAGGAAGTGTTGTTGTACCTGTTGATATTAAGATATAGGAACATATCTACGGCTGATACCAAGCTTTTGAAGTGTCTGGAATATGACCGACGCGATGACGGCTCAATACCTACTTTGCACAAGGTGAATACTGCTATCCTATTTTCTTTAACACCTCATTTCAATTGTTGTTTGATAATGAACACGAAACAATATATGAAATGGCGTATGAACGTAATAAGCGCGTTCCAAATTCTAAATAATTCTAAAGCTGAAAAGTTTTTATGTTACAGTATTTATGGCCAGACTAGTTATTTAGTATAATAGCCCATTTATAAGCTTACTTGCATGTATCGGTGTATACTTTATATTTTTCTTTCATATATATATCAACTATTTAGAATAATTATTTATGCTACAGCAATTAAATTAAATGACATTCAAATTCTTACAATACCACCACCGTGTCCGTTGGTGTTCCGTTCCTTACAGTACCAACGGATTCTGAATCGCGCTATCGTTACGTTTTCATTCGAGTATAGAAATAACAAACGAATTATTTAATTTTCGAATTACAATTGAAATAATAACTTGGCGACAATTGCACTCTTATTTCTTAGATTTAGCAGGAAGAAAGTGGAGGAGAATAAAGAACTACAGAATCGTTTTATACTATGATAATGGTCTTCTACGGAACCCTACATTGTGCGTGGCTCGACACGCATTAGACCGTTTATTTTATTTATTATGAATATCGAACAATCATTTGAATGATTATTGTTATCTAGTTCAGACGACGATGATGATGAATTATATTATAGGATTTGTGTAGTGGCAGCGGCAATTCTGAATAAATGGAAGCAAAAAAGAAGAATATTGATGGCAAATATTAAGCCAACTTGCCACAGAGATCTCGCTGCGCCAGTAAAATAACATGAGAGCATAAACTGTGTTTCTATCAAGGCAGCATTGAGCCCGAATAATCAATTTGAATCAGTAATCGATTGAATGGGAAAAATTTCATACAGATTCGATTCCCGTTGTCGTAACCAGTTTTACAAGGTCGGCAACTTGAATTGCGAAACAAACTTTGACAGTTCGTACTTTCATCGTGTCTGATGTTACAATTTTGGATGTTTTTAAGATGTAAATCGATTCTGATTGAAAAGACGGCGAAATAATCCTAATATAGAGATCGAAGATAATACAATGGTGTATTGTCGTGTTATTTCATGTTTAAGCGACAGTGTGCAGGAAATTGCCGGTGTATCTTTTCACGCGTAAGTACGAATTTATTGTCCTTACCTATAGTTTCTCAGTGATGATTATTTATATATTAGCATAGAGTAACAACATGTCGCATTAAAATAAGGAAAATATTAGCTTATTATCGAATTTATCATTCTATAACCTAAAAACATCAACAAAGTAAGTGTTGCCAGCATCAGCCAAACTAATACCCCGATCTTTTATAAAAAAATATTGATTTGACAATAAGGCGAATCTCGAAAGTAAATAAATACGAAATCCCATAATAACACATTATTACGGGACGATTTCGGTATCGAAAACATATTTTTAATTATTATTTGGCCTAGTAACTGTGATTTGCATTAAATGACATATGATTTTAGAGAACTGAACTACCTGCATGTATTAATTATTAACCTATGTTTATCGATAGCTTTCCAGATGATCCAGACCTACGCAATAAATGGACCAGAGCAACTGGGAGAAAAGATTGGATACCCACAAAATATGTAGCAATTATTTCTCAGAAAAACTACTAATTAAAAAGAGCAAGAAGCTTGTTCTGTATCCTAATGCAGTACCAACAGCGGTAAAAAGTTATCACAACATACATTATTTAACCATAGCCCCTAAGAAGATAGTTTCGTTGATTAGGTATGGTTTGTCGCCATCAAGAATTAAATTTATTTCAACTGGTACCACATTTGGTAAAAAGATGTTTAATCGAGATTTTGTGTTGCTATCAATTATATATAGGTAAATAATTGGCAGCAAATTCTTTAGACAGCAATTTTAGGCTCCCATGTTCATCAAAGAGATTGTCATCTTTCGTTTAAGACACATAATTTCAGCCAGTAATTAGTTTATGGAAAAGCACAGCCTTATGTTATACAATGATTTTGATAAAAAATAATGGATATGTAATTTATTATATGATTGAATGTTAGATTTCAATACCCGAGATATGTGTCGATCTAGCACCGTCTACATCTACAAGTGCAAAATTTACAAATTTATTGTAAAAAGGATTACGACGTCGGTCTGCATTATCCTTCTGCTGATGTAATCATCGTTTGTGAAATTGCTGAAAAAGTTTTTAGATAAATAAAAATTTTTTCGCAATCAATAATTAATCTGTTTATATTTTTGTATCTGCTACATTGATTATTAAGACAAAAGAAAAAAAATCATATCTGGTTTTATTTTATTGATGCAAAAAAATATTTACCCCTTGAATCTAGCATCCCAAAACATCCGGGAGCGCAGATTCTGTGGCAACATTCAACTCATAACAAACTATCTTTGCTCAGTCGCTAGTCGCGGTTACACAGTACCTTTGTCTATTAGTTTACTCTGTCTACGCCCGTTGTGTTTTATTATCTCTGGTCGAGATATATTGTGAATTGTGATACATACATAGTGTGATTGTATTTTATGATTTTATCACAGGAATAGCTCCAGATCACAGATTACATAGTCCTCTCCAGGGGCGCGTTCCAGTAAATATTGGTCGAGCTATATTTGCTCCAAGGCACCTGGAACGACCTATAAAGCTAAATATGGAATTGACAGCGATGTTTTTAGGTGATAAAATACAGTCTACATTTTTATTAAATGGGGCATAATACGTAATTAAGCAATATTAACACAGTATGTCACTAATCCACGGCTTAGCTTGTACAAAATCTATTATTTATTGTAAAATCTGTCACAATTGACAGCTGCCCAAGATTTGGCCGATTCAAAGGTTCGGTAGTAAAAATTTGGCCAGGCAGAGCAAAATTTGCTCTGACAGGTCGCCCGGAACGGGTATGATCAAATCTTGACAGGATCAAATTAAGTTCGATTAGAGTGCTGGAACGGCGTATATATGCGTTTAGTTAGACCAAAATATGTCTTGGCCGACGGGTAGGAGGAACGCACCCCAGGGGCGCGTTCCAGTAAATATTGGTCGAGCAATATTTGCTGGAACGACCTATACAGCCCCTTTCAAAATATGGAATAGACAGCGATGTTTATAGGTGATAAAATACACTCTACATTTTTAATAAATGGGGCAAAATACGTAATTAAGCAATATTAACACAGTATGTCACTAATCCTTGGCTTAGCTTGTACAAAATCTGTTATTAATTGTAGAATCTGTTACATTTGACAGCTGGCCAAGATTTGGCCGATTCAAAAGGTAGTAAAAATTTGGCCAGGCAGAGCAAAATTTGCTCTGACAGGTCGCCCGGAACGGGTATGATCAAATCTTGACAGGATCAAATTAAGTTCGATTAGAGTGCTGGAACGGCGTATATCTGCGCTTAGACCATAATTTGTCTTGGCCGACGGGTAGGAGGAACGTACCCCAGGGGTGCGTTCCTCCTACCCGTTTTGCTCTGCCTGGCCAAATTTTTACTACCTTTTGAATCGGCCAAATCTTGGCCAGCTGTCAAATGTGACAGATTCTACAATAAATAATAGATTTTGTACAAGCTAAGCCAAGGATTAGTGGCATACTATGTTAACATTGCTTAATTACGTATTATGCCCCATTTATTAAAAATGTAGACTGTATTTTATCACCTAAAAACATCGCTGTCAATTCCATATTTTGAAAGGAGCTATAAAGGTCGTTCCAGGTGCCTTAGAGCAAATATTGCTCGACCAACATTTACTGGAACGCGCCCCTGGAACGGCGTATATCTGTGTTTAGACCAAAATATGTCTTGGCCGACGGGTAGGAGGAACGCACCCCAGGGGCGCGTTCCAGTAAATGTTGATCGAGCAATATTTGCTCTAAGGCACCTGGAACGACCTTTAAAAGCTCCTTTCAAATTATGGAATTGACAGCGATGTTTTTAGGTGATAAAATACAGTCTACATTTTTAATAAATGGGGCATAATACGTAATTAAGCAATGTTAACATAGTATGCCACTAATCCTTGGCTTAGCTTGTACAAAATCTATTATTTATTGTAGAATCTGTCACATTTGACAGCTGGCCAAGATTTGGCCGATTCCTAAGGTAGTAAAAATTTGGCCAGGCAGATCAAAATTTGCTCTGACAGGTCGCCCGGAACGGGTATGATCAAATCTTGACAGGATCAAATTATGTTCGATTAGAGCGCTGGAACGGCGTATATCTGCGTTTAGACCATAATTTGTCTTGGCCGACGGGTAGGAGGAACGCACCCCAGATGTCATGTTATGAATATGAGAATATCTATCAATCAATTCAGTTTTTTCTTGAATTTGTTCAATAGTCACATATTTTTTTGAAATTGAGATAATATTTTACAATATATAAAATATGTACATACATGGTCGAATTGAAGTTTTAAAATAATGCCCTATAATGGCAGGTTTTGGTGATTATACGGGTTACAACAGGCCATTTGGCTTAGATCCCAACAAAGAAACTAATGACTTGTACGATACTCGCTATCAGCAGATCTACGGATACCACACTCCTGTTACTGAAGAGTTCCAGGGTCCACCCCTGGTTATGGATGATAATCCTGAAGAAGGTAATTATAGAATAATAGACAACCATAATGGGGGTAGGTATTACATTGAATAGCTATGTAATACCTATCCCCATTCACAGCGTGTAATATTCTTAGTACCTGAATAATAGTAACTCATTAGTTATGATGATTATGTGAAAGCAATCATAATTATAAACATTTATTTTCCTTTTTCAGACACTAATACATATATAACAACAGCAATTAGTGTTGCTAGCCTAGTCACTGAAAATCTTTTAAGCCATCCATTCATAGTGCTTCGACGACAATGTCAGGTATGTAAAAGTGGAAGGACTTTAGATTTGGTATATGTTCATGTACTATGGAAAGCAGATTTGGAGTTTGTTTCCTCTCTGAGAGTGACGGGGTTGCAGAAACATCTAGTTTTATTCATTTAAAAAAAATGATTAATAAACTGTGAAAACATACATTACATCATGACAGTGAACTATTTAGATTATTAAGGTTAGTTTTAACAAACAAATTTTTTTATGCTCTATGCCACCTCGCCCTTCTTGTAATACATATATCAGCTGTAAAAGCTTTTTGCTTAATAATTTTTATATTGATTATACTATTGATAGTATCTTTGTTCAGAACAACCCTGAACACTTCCGCTCACTAGTACCTTCCCTTAGTTATGAAAGGAAATCAAGTGACAGACTGCAGACACCTGCTCACTCCTTCGCTAAATCAGTGAAGTCAATGTATGTAGGTAGCAGAACCTTTACAAACACTTACCTATAAACATAAGAAGTGCGGCTTCTGAAAATATATATATCATATTATAACATGCCCTGTGGGGTGCCGGGTTAGATTGCACCTCCCCATATCATCCCATGGGTGTCGTAAGAAGTTACTAAAGGAAAAATACTGGAAAGTGGACAGCAGCGCCTTCTAAATACTGCCTACTTACACTGCGATCCCCAAGACGCCTGATGATGGATTATGGCAAATACCCCTTAATAGGGGAGGCTGTGTTCAGCAGTGGATGATCTGGCTATTACAGTATATAGTACAGTATATTATAACAAATAATTTTATTTTACTTAGACTTACTTATTGTGGTAAATAGGTTCAATTGTACACCAAAGTGGCAGTACTGGCAGTTTTACTAGCAAACCATTTTTTAATGTGTCTTGTGTGTATATAGGGTGAAAGACTTGCATAAACCACATGGTGTATATATCATGCCTTGGTTGACATGTGGTGATGGACTGCATATAGGCGCTTGTCAGCCAGCAGACTAAGTCAAAAATGGTTTGACTTTTGATTTTTTCTCAGAATGTCTATGAAGCAACATAATGTCTTTTAATTGGCTATTATTCCAGGTTCACAACAACCTTAAAAATGCTCACATAGTTCCTTATACATTGCTGCCTGTTGTAGCAAGATTGCACAGAAGGCAAGATATCACTACTTTGTGGAAAGGTATTGGATCCACATGCATAGTTAAGGGACTCAATTTGGCTGTTGAAGATGTTCTTGCCAAGGCAACAGGTTGGCCTAAGTATGTATTAATAAATATTTGTGAAATAAAATATATTAGCAGTTCACTGCCAATGGAGATCTTGTACACCACTGATTTTATATATTTTGGTTTTTAGAATAGACACTAGGATGAAACAAAATGTTCTTATACCTAATTATGTGGTAATAAAGCCTTTCTTAAGATAACAACCCTAAAATCGCCAGACAACATTTTAATGCTTAAGCCAACCCTCCCCATACATGCCCCATAGCAGTGATATATTTTTCAACATTGAAAAATATATGCATATTGTAAATTTTGATATTTGCTCCATGTCACATTTCTTTTTTTAACAGTGTACAAACAATATTCAGTAATCATTATTGCAACTGTATTATGAAATACATCTTTGAATTTTACAGGGAGATTGGGAAATGTGCATCAGTTCTACAGTTCCTTCAGCACATTACTTTAAAATGGTATGAATTGATTAGATAACATATTATAAAAAAAATGTGTCACAAAACCGTAATAATAGTAATATTAATATTTTCTTTTTACAGTGTTAGTATAGCAATAATTACACCATTTTACTCAGCTAGTCTTGTGGAAACAGTACAAAGTGATATTGCTAGTGACAAGCCAGCTTTGTTTGATGTTTTTCGGGAAGGACTTGTACGTCTGCTTGAGTGGGGTACACCAAGTCGTGGACGTATGCTACCAATATGGGCAATAGTAATGCCAACTGTTGCTCTTGGGATTACAAAATATCTTGCACAGTAAGTTTACCAGTTTTCTTATTTTAAAGAGGACTAATAGAGTATGTGTGATATACACAGAAATAATAATATGAAGGCAGATATAATAAAAATAGGTTCTTTAAATCCTCACCCACAATTTTAGCCTATATAAATACTCAATGTTAAAAAAATATAATAATTGATGTTAAAAATATAACAATTTTATTATCTTCTAGCATAGCCCTCAAGAGTATAACAGCAAGAATTCTCCGCTTCCAACAACGCAACAGACATGAACTCAGTGATTCATACAACACCAATTACACTAAAACCTCTCAGAATCCTCTTATTGAGGATATCAACATAAAGGCAAATATATTTTCTTTCGTCACCATGGAAATACTCTTCTTCCCTGTTGAGACAATTGTACATAGACTTCATATACAGGTAAAAATGACGATTAATATATTCCTCCATACCTTTAACCACTTAGATAGAGTGTGCGAATTCGCACAACTGCTAAATGTTTAGAGGTTAAGTAGGTACTTTACTATGTCGTTCTGGAGCATGGCTTGCTACTGGTGTCAAGTTGGTGTTCCACGAAATTTTAGCTCTGTGTAGGTGCATATTATATTTAATGCCGTATCTCATAATAATGAGCAATATCTTTTTTCGTGCATTCCTTCCCAAGTAACAGGAAATAGATTGCACAGGTGCTGGTGAAACTAACTTTTTTAATGTAACAACAGGGGCATAAATTGAAACATACTACAGTAAAATAATATAGATGCTATTAGATTGGTTATCTTTAGCATGTGTTATTTATTAACAACATACGTCTTTAGTGTTTTGTGATTTCAGAGATACTTATTTGATTTACTACTGAGGTAAAGTTAGGATGGTCTTGAAAATAGCAATCTATAAATAAGAGCCACACATACAAAGTTAGCACCCTTAATGTACATATAATTGTAAACAGTATATATTATCCCAAGGGGTGGCAGACTATTATCGCATCACTTTTCCAAAATATGGGCAGCAGCACCTTCTGAAGAAATTTCAAGAAATGCAATCTCAGATGTCTACAAAGCCTGGTGATTTCCACAGATAAAATTTTGCATATCATTGAAGGCCAGCTTCAGTACTGGTTTCTTTTTTTTTAATATGCATAGGCTAGCCTGTGACTAGTCTCACCTGATGGTGCTGAATTGATAATTTAACTTAATTGAAACTTAGAAGTAATTTCATTTCTTACCTTTTATAATATTGACTAATATTTAGTATCTTATGTATTTCTCAGGGCACAAGAACTATAATAGACAACTTAGATACAGGATCATCAGTGACACCAATTCTGACTGGTTATGAGGGTTTTATGGATTGTTACAACACAACAATAGCACGTGAAGGTGTGGCTGGACTGTATAAGGGTTTTGGAGCTTTAGTGTTACAGCTGGCAGCTCATTTAGCAATAATTAAGCTTACTACTCTAGTAGTATCTGAAGTGTCTAATCTTTTGAAACCAGCCAAGTCACCAACAAACTCGGATGATTCAACACATTCTCAACAAAAATATTTATTCAACTAGTCCTGGCAAAATCAATGTGATTTCCTATGAAATGATTTACTCATTCATTCAATAGATCATTACTATTTATGAAATGATTCTAGCATCATGTAAAACATCTTAACATGATTAATGAGATTGATGATATGTATTAATTTTTAACAATGTTTTTGTTATTTTTATAAAGATTATTGGCTAGGTGTTAAGTAAAGTAAAAGCTTTGTTAGTAATGTTAGAAAAATGCAGTGAGATGTAGGTACTCAATAGAAAATCAGTTTTGTTTAGAATAAACTTTGAATTTTAGATAGTAATTTTATTGGAATCCTTACCTGTAGTGTAGTAGTTTATGATCAAGAGTATTTTGGTAATAATTAAACAAATTACTAATCTGCTGTTTAACCTCTAAAGATCAAGTGTATGAATTTGCACACTCATTACATGTGCATTTAATTTTCAATCTAATTTGCTCCCTGAATCTTTAGATGTTAATATTTATTACATAATTAAATAACAACATTATCTAAGGAGATTAAAGTAATCCACCTAAGTTTAATTCAATTAATGCGTGAGCACATATCTTCCTTTGAGCAGCCTCCTCATAATGAGTTTTCGTCCATTTGGTGTGGACATCTTAGTCTGCCAGCCAAAGCGTCGAACACGCTTAACCTCATTAGGTCTGGGAAAGTGACACCTGACTCTAGTTCTTATTGAAGAGAGGGATATGGTTTCAGGCTGCACTAAATGGATGTTTGGTGTCATCGCCGACATGCTTTGGAATCCCTGTCTCAAATACCTGCAATTAAATGTAACAGTCATAATAATCTATTAAGTAAACCAATTCACTAGGTAGTAGGTCTCTTCACCAAGATACTATCTGGGTGAATAACGCCTCAGTATCAAATATTCTACCGCAAAGCAGTAGTGTGCAGACACTGTGAAACACGTTTCTCTCTCGATGAGAGTTACGACTGCCTAGCGATCACCACTGAGGGAGTTTTTTCTTTGATAGCTCTTGTCTACGATAGCTAGTCAATTTCTCGCCGACTGATCAAGTTAAAAAGTTCGTTTTCTATTAAATTTACCTCAGTGGCTGAAAAATTGCCGCCATAACTCCCGACATGCTCGTTTGAAAATAACTTGTTTTTATTGGCAATTAGATTCAATTTCAGGCTGAATTATAGAGTAATAGCCACTTTATTTTTCATAAAAATAAAGCAAAAGTTATAAATATCCACAGAGTATGTACTTTGGTTATACAGGAAAATGGAAATATAAAAGTAAAGTATAGTAAATCATATGTGACATTTGACAATAATATTCTGTGATTATGGCTGCTTTCCGATACACGCCAAAAGCGATTTTATCGATGAGGTACTAGCGAGGCGACCCGCCCCGGCTTCGCGAGGGTGCAATGCTGATTAGTGGTGTGCACCGGTACCGGTTCTCAAAAAACCGGATAACCACCGGTTGGCCAGAGGTACCAGAGACTAATCGGTGTTTTTCTTAACTATCGATTATTTGATGGGTAACCATTTCTGAACGCGCGATTAGGGTAGGGATGTATCTTTGTTCGATACTACTCATATGAATATCATAAAATGATAATATTAATTTCATCTCATCTCATTCGTACTATAAATGCGTTTTGCTTTTATTAAGCTACACGGGAAACCATTATTACTAAACTCCGGCCGCCGAGAGAATGCGTTTGACAGTTCGTTTTGTGAATATTTTTTCCCCAATTCAAAGTAACATAGACAGTTTGACTGCATAATATTGTATTAGGCACCGAAGTATATAAAAATAGGGTAAATATTTTATTTTACTCCATTTACAAGCCACAACGCTATTATAAACACGTACTGTCAAACGCATTCTCTCGGCGGCCGGAGTATACTACCCCTTTGAGCTCCTCCGTCCAAGAAAAACACTTTTTCTCGGTAGGTAAGTATTTTGATGACTATCAAAACTATTTTCTTTTCCTTGGATTGCATTCAAAAATATTTTATATAATCTCATTCGGTAATATTCTAATTATGAAATGTAATACAGACTTAAATTGGCATATTTTATTTACATACTTCTTTAAGAAAATTAAAAAAAAAATTAAAGCATTATTCTCTAAAATAAGGAATGCTTTAAAACATATTTGACTATTAAAGTAAAATGTGTCCCCACCAAGGAGGTTTCAATTCAATTTAAGTAGGTACACATTATCTGTGGTTAGCGCGCTGCGCGCGCAACGTGATTGTTCCGAGCCAATAGACCAAAAACAGACTTTTTCTTTTGCCAGAAAAATCAAGGAAAGCTTATAGCCATGAGATTAAATAAAGTAGAGTATGCAACTGCATATAATTAGGTATTTAAACACTCGTGTAATCTTATTTTGAAATTCGCCTGCGTCTACTACACTCATGTTTTAATACCCTCTATTATATGACAGTTGCATAAACTACTATTATTGGTCACATTAAATTCGATTGGATGTCAAGTACTTTCTGAGCATCAGTAATAAAATATACTGACTATCCGGAGAATAATCGAAGAAACACCGGTTATTCAATAAAATCACCGCAAAATTCTCCGAAGGCTGAAATTGCCTCCGGTACACACCTCTTATGCTGATACTAAAAACTGTGCCAAACAGTTGGAAACTACGGGCTCCGCCCATTGGCCTTGGCGAGTGGCTTGTTGCTCACCACAGTCGAAATTTGCTACTATACAGTTTCGCACTCCCGCGCCGATAACACGCTTCCAACGAAGGAAAAACAACACATGATATCGCTTAATTTAAACGTTTAAAAAAACAACTATCTTTGTATGAAATTTGGAAGAAAAATATGGCATAAATAATGCATTATATTTGGCTTTTATACCTACGTATCCCAAAGGGGGAAACGAGTTATGCGTGCGCTCCTGCCATGCATGCGCTCTCGCCAGCTGCAGCGGCATACTGCCTGCAGTGTTGCCACCTTAGATTTTTTTTAAGGAGCTAGGTCAAGAGTGAATTGTCACCAGATTTCGGAAATTTTGCTCAAGAGAAAACCACCGAATTCCGCAAAATTTTGGAATTTTGGTATCATATAAAAGAAACCCAAAAAAGAGTCGATTAAAAACTATAACTTCACGAAATGTTTAGGGCCTGTTTCGACTGTTCTGTAATTATTAGGAAATCTCTTCTGGGTAAATGACAGTTTTGAATGAACTGTAATCCCTAATTCGTTAGTTAAGGACTATGGGAACTTATCTTAACTCTCTAAAACTGGCTCTTAGTTTCAATATTGTTAAGTTTGCTATAACGCCTGCTAGGGGAATTACAACAAAAAATGAGATCGAGTTTATCATGACGACCAGGAAGCAAATATTCGATGATGTCTCTGTGATCCATAAGGTGAAAACCGGAAGCGATCACCGTATCGTTAGAGGCACATTGAATATCAATGTTAAGCTTGAGAGGTCGCGTCTTGAACTCCACGCTCCGTCCTAGCGTGCCCAAATCCAAAACCCCGAGAGCTTTCAACTCGAACTACATAACCGCTTTCAGTGCCTAGCTGAATGCGAAACAGTGGACGAGATTAACAACGGGTTGGTGGAAGCTGTCCAAGCGGTGGGGTCTGAGTTTTTTAAGACCCCCTGCCGAAATAAACCGAAGAAACTCACAGAAGAAACCATCAAGCTGATGGAAGACCGGAATGAGATGAGACTGCAATCTTCAGCTGATATGTCGAACTACGGCAAGCTCAATAGACGAATTTCGAAGGCACTACGACACGACTTGCGCGCCTTCAATACAAATCGTATTAAGGCCGCAATCGAGCGTAACCAAGGCTCCAAAGTGTTCGCAAAAAATTCGTCTATAGGGCAAAGCCAAATGACCAAGCTGAAGATCGACGATGGCAGAATCATCTCATCAAAACAGGAGATTCTGAGAGAGCTGGAGAGGTTTTATGGCCAGTTATACACCTCGACACGAGAACCCGTTGTCAGTGCAGTTCAGGACAAGAGAGCTAAACTGACCCGACACTATACCGAAGACATCCCGGACATCAGCCTATACGAGATTAGAATGGCTCTCAAACAGCTTAAGAACAACAAGGCGCCAGGTGTTGACGGAATCACGACAGAACTTCTGAGAGTGGGTGGAAAACCGCTACTCTCAGTCCTCCAGAAGTTATGTAATTCCGTCATTCTTGAAGTCGATGCCGAATTCTTTCCGTCATACTGGAAAGAATTCGGCATCAACATCTACGGCGAATACATCACTCACCTTTGTTTCGCCGATGACATAGTCATTATGGCAGAGTCGCTTGAGGAACTCAGTACAATGCTCAGCGACCTCAGTATAGTTTCCCAGCAGGTGGGTCTTAAAATGAACATGGACAAGACGAAAATTATGTCTAATGTCCATGTTGCACCCGTACCAGTAGTTGTTCGATACGCTCGAAGTTGTAGACCACTACATTTACCTGGGACAGACTGTCCAGTTAGGTAGGTCCAACTTCGAGAAAGAGGTCACCCGAAGAATCCAACTCGGATGGGCAGCGTTCGGGAAGTCACGCGACATCTTCTCGTCAAAGATCCCGCAGAGCCTGAAGACCAAAGTCTTCAACGAGTGTGTGTTGCCAGTGATGACATATGGCACCAAGACGTGGTCCTTAACTGTGGCCCTTATGGACAAGCTCAGAGTCACTCAACGAGCCATGGAGAGAGCTATGCTCGGAGTTTCTTTGATAAAATCCGGAACGTGGATATTCGCCAAAGAACCAAAGTCACCGACATAGCTTTCAGAATTTACAAGTTGAAGTGGCAATGGGTGGGCCACATTGCTCGACGAACCGATAACCGATGGGGAAGAAAGGTTCTCGAGTGGGTACCACGATACACCGGAAGACGTAGAGTTGGTAGGCCCCCCACTAGATGGACTGACGACATTATAAAAGTCGCGGGTAGCCAATGGTTACAAGCGGCTAATAGCCGTACTTTGTGGCGTTCTATGGGGGAGGCGTTTGTTCAACAGTGGACGTCTTCCGGCTGATGATGAGACGAATTACATTACAAAATTACAAATTTTCGAGAGAAACTTAAAATCGCTAATGGTTTCGAATTGATTTGGAATTTCCCAATTTGTATTGGAGCACTTGATGGTAAACATATTGTGAACAAGGCGCCACCAACCACTGGGTCAGATTTATTTAATTATTTAAAAAAATACAGTATAATATTATTAGCTTGTGTAGATCACGATTATTGCTTTACGTATATTGACATTGGTGCAAAAGGCAGATATGAAGACGGCGCCGGCGCGGCGGTTTTTTTGATCATTCTCCCTTGAAAACGGCAATTGATAACAATGCTCTTAATATTCCTAAAAGATACGTGTTCGTAGCTGATGCTGCATTGCCACTCAAAAATTACTTAATGAAACCTTACCCGAGTTATGATCTTACTGTTGATGAAAAAATAGACAACTATCGACTATCGAGGGCTCGGAGGATTGTCGAAAACGTCTTTGGCATTTTGGCTTCGCGTTTTTAAATATTTGGAAAACATATCAATTTAAATATTAAAAATACGGAGAAAGTCGTGAAAACATGCTGCTGTCTTCATAATTGGCTGTTTAAAACATCCCCTGCACATGCACACTTTGCATATTCAAATACCTGGAGATCTAATTTTCTATCATTTGTTGAAGAAAACAATATGGACTGTAGTGAAGCAAGACAAAAACGAAATGCTTTACGTGATTATTTTAACCGTGATACTGGCATTGTTTCTTGGCAAACAAATTGTCTTCAATAAATAAATAAATAAATAAATAATATGTAATTACTGTGTTAATTTAGGTTAATAAACTTGCTTACCATATTTGTATTTGTATGTCTTTTACTTGTATATGTCCTCAAAAATCCATCAGCTATTTCAAACCACGGCATTTTTGGTTTATAAACAGATTGTGTACTGGCACCGGATCGGAAGCTAGAGTCAATTTTTTTTCTTTCTTTTATGTTCCTTTATGTAGATAGATCGTATTATTTTTATTTTCTTGCTTATGTCTCGCAATGAAAGTGATGGCGTATTCAACAAGTCTCTGATTCTTGCATAGGCGTTATCTCTTGCTTCTCGAATTCTGTACGACTTATGTGTAATTTCCATAGAACTTCGTTTTCCCGATACATTTCTACGAAGTGCGTCGAATTCGGCCAAACCGAATACGGCCAAACGAATACCTGTTTATATTAGTCAGTGACCGAATACGGCCTGCAGCTGAATACGGTCTAACCGACTAATGTAAATGCGCCATAATTGTCATTAGACAATACAAACTTTTTTTATAGGTTACCCTTGAAGTTTCTATTATGTCTATTACGTCTACTAAGTATCGTCGGTAAGAGAACATCTTGGTTGGTTTCACCGCAGTGTCAGATATGCTGCCTCGAAGCAGTGGCGTGCCAACACTGGTTGTTTAAACGTGAAGTGCACTGTAGCAAGTGAAACTGCTAAGAATTACTAATACACATCTTGAAATTATAAGCATAGTGTAGCATGTAAGTAGAATGAAGACAATGACTTTAACAGAGTAAAATATTTATTTTATCTAGCAATATTTATTTATTACCTCCTGTCACTGGAATGTCATCGAAATACACGTACATAGTACGTGTGTGAATGGAGTAAACCGCAGTTGTCACTATCATGCGCAAAGGTAACGCGCCGCTGCTTAGATAATAGTTAAAACTGATTTTGTGTATGTGAACATTAAACATGAATGCAACACATTCAGTTCAATTCCATATCACCCCTCGCAGTATTGTTGATATAAATTGAATTGGAAAAATCATATTAAAAAAATAGAATCTATATGATCAAGTTTCTCTTACGCCCTTAGGGAAGTACGACATGGCAGGCCACTGACCTCAATACGGCTATATCAGCGTACTATGCTGACGCGTACTCGTGGCACCGTTACGGTATCACACTTTGGAGTAATAGTGTAGAATGTAGATGTAAATGAAATCTTTGTCACACAGAAAAAAATATCCGCACTCTTGCAAATATCAAAGCTCCAGATATCACAAAATAGAAATCCATAAACCATACTTTATAAAAAACAAAATCCTAACTGTTGCGTCTATCTATATCTTAGAGACTTTTAATTTCGTTAAAAAATATCCTGAATATTTTAAATAGCTTCCAGATAAACCATGCAATTACCCGCTCAAGTTTAAACATATATTAGAAATACCTAAGTACAGATAATTTATGCAAAGTAGTAGTCCCCATGCAATGGCCATAAAAATATTTAATAAATTACCGGACGACTTAAAGAATGATGAAAATGAACATAACCTTACTACAAAACTAAAAAACTTACTGATTGAAAAATGTTATTACACCATCGAACAATACCTATGTGACAAATACTAATTAAAAAAAAACAAATCGTGCCGCTCCTTACAAAGTTGCCATACCCACAACTGGGTCATAATGTAATGTATGTTAATAGTTATTAAGATACTTAGAGCCTGTTTCAAATCTCCTGAGAAACTCGGCCGTTGACCTTTGAGCGGACTGAGCGACTCTCAACCTTTTTTTAATGGGTAAACTTTATATTTTAGCTTGAGATGAATAAATAACTATTGCAAGGAAATCACTACATTGTATCAGGATGAAAGTTTATTTATTACAAGCTTAAAGTATTTTTCGACATAATAGGGATGTTAAAATGTTTTTTTTGTCCCTAAGTAGATTATTGAAAAAACACGTATCTTTTATTTTATTAAAAAATGGACTAGATATTTTTTTTACCATGACAACTTTTTTTAGTTTCTTCATATACTTAATCACACACTTGTATCGAAGATTACTATTACAAAAAAATTATAATTGATATGAATGTATAACTGTTTTATTCCACATTCAGAAACAAATTAATAATCAAAACAAATTGATAACACAAAAGCAAATAACGAGCACGGAACGACCTACACACAAGCGCATGCCGCAACGGAATGACTTCTAGCTCCGTCAGATAACGTGAAACAGGTATGCCGCCCCTGATCGACCTTGTCTCGGACACTACCTTGTACCACGAAACGCGCTTAAACGCGTAAACGACTCTGAAGCGATGCATAATTGTATGGAAAGCGATACCTATCGCTTTTTTCGGCGCTTACATAATACCGGGGGAGCAATGCACGATATTCTCAGAGGATTTGAAACAGACTATACACAATGTGCAATAAATGATTTGATTTGAAAAGACGCAAAATTATATATGCTCAAGCTGCAACTAAAGATAGAAAAACTTCACTTAATTATTACATATGTTTTTTTTCATATATGCTTAAAAATACCAAATTGATTACTGTTACAAACTTATTCATAATAATAAAACAAAAATGTCCATATAAATTATTTAGTATTGGGTTTTTGTAAAAAGTCTTCGTCTAACATTTCCATGGACATTATTATGCTTACTATGTTATACCATATTTTGTGCCGTATCTGCCATTGGTTCCGTTCCTTCGTTGAATCGGAGGTTTTCTTTCATGACAATTGCAACTGCAACTATTTTTTTTTTTGCAGTTTCAATGCTACCGAACATTTCAACAGGCAGCAAAAACTTTGTTTCAACACACCAAAACATCTTTCAATAGTGTTGCATATTCTAATATGTGGGGTATTATAATTTTCCTGTTGTCTTGTGGATGGGTTAAGAACAGGTGTGAAAAGATAGTGGGTGCACGGGTATACACTGTCTCCCAATGAAATACCACTGAATGCACCAGCTTCAAATTGCTGTTTTAGTTGACTTTTTCGAAATATGTGGGAGTATGTACACTCCCACGCCACCCGTCCATGCTTTCTAAATCCTCATTGCAGACAACCTAAAATTATGAAGAGATCAATTATTTTTAATATTAATTATCATGAATGCGATACCTCTGCTACTGGTTGATTTTTATTATATTTTCCTTAATTGTGTTATGAAGAATTATTTAAATAAATTACAGATGGCATGATCTATTAAAACTTTGTTTTCTAATGATGAGAGAATAGACATCTGTCAGCGTGCTCGTGGTGGACCTTTGCCAGATATCATTTTTCATTCAAAATTGCCAAACTTTTCTCTTCGTTATACAATAAAAATTTGAATCATCTTCATCTAAATTCTTTGTTTCGGAGCTAATTTTGCCAGATCTTCAGCAATATTTTTGCAATTATAATGCTTACTGATAGCTGAGAAACGCCATGCAAATCAGCTAAAGCATCTTGTGGTATGAAAGAATACAATTTGAGATTTCTATTGAGTATAGCTCTCAGAAGTATTGAATTCAAATTCTCTAATTAGCTAACATATAAACATTTTACGGTGTTTAGTGAATGCTCGCTTGAGTGGCAGCCACTCTCATTTATAAATCATAAAGCGCGTAACGACGTGTAACAGAAGCTAGCTGTTTTTGATATCCAGTTCACATTAACAATATCAACAAAATCCTATAACTATACGATTCAACGCTCAACGATTATTCTCTAGAATATCTCTGGTAAAATATACAAGAAACTTAGGGATGTGAGACTAACGGAAAAGAATCGATTAAATAAAAATCGATTATTTTTTGCTCAAAAATAATCGATTTATCAAAAATCGATTTTATGCAAATAAATAATCGATTTCTATGAAAAAATCGATTTTTCTGTATTATTTAAAAATACATGCTTTTCATATTCCAATAATTAACCTAAGAGATTCAATATTAACAATTTCAGATTAAAAAACAAATAAAATTATATGAATAAAAAATGACCAATTCAAATAAGTTTTTTATGTGTTATTTAGGCAATATTTTTTAAAAATTTCAAGATGATGAATTAGGAAACCAAATAGCATTATGGATATTAATTTAGTACTATGAAACGTTTTATTTAGTATAATAAAAATTAAATGGTGAGAACCCCAAAAAATGACACACTTATTGTCTCCAAAAGTAAAATATAATAAAGTAAAAAAAATGCCGTAAGTGTCCAGTCCTATTTTACATTTGAATAGTTTTAAAATTAAATACTCAGAATGAGAATTAAAAAATTAAACGACTACTCCATAGTCTCAAGAAGGGAACTAAAATACAAATATTTCGTAAATCTTAATTAGTTTACACAGTAAAATAATAATTATTCAATACATAATAATATATATATATATATATATATATATATATATATATACATACTACTTAAATATATTAAATTTCTGTCTATGTAAATAATTGATTTATATTTAATAATCATAATATTTCTTCATTTAATACAATTTACATTTATAGTGTTTGCACTTGTCCTAAGAACATTAAAATTCTTTAATGTGTAGAAGGGATTTTTTTCCAAAAAATTCTTTAGTTTTAATTTGAACAAACTATATTTTAAGGGGGTCAAGCTTTTTGTTAACTAAATTACTACATTACATTATTACATTACTTCATTATTATACAGTATTTTCGAATATCGACCTTGTTTACTTTAGCTAATATGATTTTTGCTATAACCCGAATTTCATTATTTTTATAATTCGCTTTTAATTATTACGCAGATTGTAAGGTAAAACTTTTGCCTGCTTTTCTGGAATATCCCTATCCTCATGAATATATAATAAACAATAATAGATGTAAGAAGAAACAACTGTCAAAATGCTGTCTTTATTAATGTGGTCCCTTGCGGGGCTACGCTTTATCAGCCCGTTAATTGTACGTTTTTGACATTTGAGAACCCTTGTTACCTCTGTAGCCTTAGCCCAATCAGTAATGAAATATCTTATTGTTGAATGTATATATGCATAGTACACGGATATTAGCGATTTTATATCCAACAATGGTTTAAGTTTAAGGAGAGCGTAATTACCGCTCGCTATTTTCTTGCAAATTTTATCAATATGTGCATTGTGACTAATTGTGTATCCTAAAAATATATTTTCTTTAGCAGTCTCATTATCATTAATGCCTCACCGCATTTGATTATGCATTATAATGCTTTTATCGGAGTTCATAATTATACCAGTATATATTAATTAGATACAATGTAATACTTAAAAGGATCATTAAGCTTTACGTTTGGTCTCAAAAACTATAAATCTGTCGTTAATCTTTTAGTTTTTTTTATCCGTCGCATAGATACGAGCTGTTTCTGAAAATCGATTTAAACAAGTAATCTATATAATCGATTTATTAGAAATCGATTAATAGTACTAAAAAAATCGAAAATAAAAATCGATTATAAGAAAATATTTTTTAACGTCCCTACAAGAAACCTAATTATACGAGCAATAACTAGTTTCTGATTTTAATCATCATGGTGATTAAAATTATATTAGTTAAACTTATCCGAATACCGAATATGCATCTGACAGACTAAGGCCAATTTATAGATAAGTTACAAACAAGTTCCTCATAAGGAATCAACCTCATTATTTATTTTTATGCATCGACCACTAGAAGCAAGTGGCAACACTGACTCTAGAAAATTAAATATGGCGGACCAAAATAACAAGGGCGCTAAAAAAATATATTCGACATAAATATAATTATTATTTAGTTTCCTTCAGTTGAAAGTTGCATGCATCACATGTTTTTAGTTTACAAAAACAAGTATTATATGTACCTATTACTATCATAATGTTAGTATATTTATCGGATCAAAATAAATCTGTCAAGAAGTGATTTCTGATTTTAGTGTAAATCCTATCTTTTGACTATTCCAGATTGAGCAGAATGACTGCTATAAAAGTTAACTTTGAGATAGGACACGAAGCATCTCTGCGTTCTAAGAAGACTCCCGAAGGATTCACCCATGACTGGGAAGTTTTCGTGCGCGGTCAAGAAGGCGCTGATATAAGTAATTTCGTTGATAAAGTGGTATTTCATCTTCACGAGACGTTTCCCAGACCACGACGAGGTAAATAGAATCATATAAGTTGGATTTACTTTATTAAAATTAATATGTACTCTCATTGGCATACGTACCTACTTCGATATTTATTTACTAACATAGTTGTGTAATTGTTTTGTTGACCCACTGATCATGTACTCCGCAAAGTACATAAACAGCTCGAAACTCATATGATTCTTAATCAAGAGATGGTTGCATATATATAACTTTTTAGGGTTCAACATCCATAGTCAAAACTAGAAGCCTTTTAAAGTCTCTCTGCAGCTTATAAACATAATTGGTTACTAATCTAAAATTTTGATATTTTCTGTAGAGTATTGACCAAAAACAAAGAATCTAATTAGAAATCCAATTACTTTTTCAGGGAAGCCCAATAGATGAATTGGTATTTAAAACAATGTCTATTACATCCTTCCCTATGGGGTATCATGTGCTAGAATATAATGAATAAAAATATTAAGGAATTAACATTTTTGTACCATATTACTGTTTACAACTTATAACAAAAACCTGAAGTTTCACCCAAGTTCAAAATCCAGAACTGCAATAGATAACAAACACATTTTATACCATAAAAAAGTGATGGCATCCCTTGATACATGAATAAAACTTGAACTAGTCTAATTTTATTACATTGTTACATATGTTTGAATTTGTATCATATTATATGAAATTGTTTCAGTTGTCAAAGAACCTCCATTCACCATCAAAGAATCTGGGTATGCTGGGTTTATATTTCCTATTGAAATATACCTCAAAAACAAAGATGAGCCTAAAAAAATTAAATTCACTTATGATTTTACTCTACAACAGAGTGGCTGTTTAAAAGACCGTTACATATTTCAAAGCCCTAATGATGAATTCAGGAAGAAGCTCCTCAAAGGTGGGGGAATCCCTGTTAGCAATGAGGCTTTTTACACAAATCCTGACCAGGAGAGTAGAAGTAGAGACTCCTTCAATGAAGAAAAACAGCAGCTTCTAAGTAAACCAAAACTATCGTCAGAAAATGTTAAAAAACACAAAACAAAAGAGCACAAGGAAGAAATTCCTCATAGAACTAGTAGTTTTGAAAATCTTTTTGGGCAAACAATCCAAAAACCTCCAAAGATTTCCCCTGACCCTAAAAAACTGGAAAAAATTGCACCTCCTCCACCAAAACCTGAAAAAAAGGATAAAGAAAGAGGAAGTGCAGAAAAAAAACCTAAGCATGAGCATAAAGAATCGAAGCCTGAAAAAATAAAAAATAAGGAAGATAAAGATAAAATAAGATCTGACAAAGTTAAAAGCCACAGCAAGGACCAAGATAAAGTTAAAGATAAAACAAGCAAGAGACCAAGTGAGAGACCCCCCACGCCTGATCAAGCTAAAAAGCGTTGTTTAAGTCCAGTAAGGAAACCTAGCCCTCCACCTAGATCAAGCAGTGCATCCAGCATGAAAGAAGAGTACAAGGTTAAACAAATAACTGATTCTGAAATGAGAAAACCTAAACTTGAAGAAAAACCCATTGACACCAAAACAGATAAAGATATAAAGGAGAAGAAAAAGAAAGACAAAAAAAGTCATGACAGAGACAAAGAGAAAAAGGAAAAGAAAGAAAGCAAAAAAGAAAATCAAAAAGTAAAGGAATCACCCAGCAATAAAGAACCTCCAAAAGAAACACCTAAAGAAATTCCAAAAGCAAAAGATATTCAGAAAGAAACTCTTAAAGAATCTGCACCTATTAAAGATAAGCAACTAAAACCAGAAAAACCATTTAATAAATTTTCCAAAGAAAATCTCCAAAAAACACCTCCTACAGAGAATGAAGAAAAACCTGCTCATCACAAGTCCAAGGACAAGTCAGATCCTGAGAGAAAACATAAACACAAGAAAAAAGATAAGAAACGTGATGAATCCAGAGAGAAACATAAAGATTCCAGTAAAGAAAAAAAACATAAACATGAAAAAGCACGAGATGTACCAACTGAAAAACCAGAGATAGTTGAGCGCAGAGAAACTCCTGTTTCAAAGGAACGTCCACAGCCAGAGTTAGCTTCACCTATCTCTTTAGATACTGCCTCACAGTGTAGCTCCAAGAGTGGCATTGCCAAAACATCACAAATTAATGATGATATCAACAGCAATCATTCCGATTCAGAGAGTTCAATTGTAAATGAAGAAGAAGAAAAACCAAAACTAGAAAACCCATCACCAGAGCCGGTTAAACATGAGCCATCTCCAGAGCCTGAACCCGAACCCGAAGTAGAACCAGAGCCTGAGTCTGTAGTGGAAGCTGCACCACCACATTTAAAAGAAAAATCAAAGAAACATAAAGACAAGTCATCAAAGAGAGAAGAAAAACGTAGAAAACGCAAGGCTGCTGAAGAAGAAGACTCAGAAAATAGAAAAGTCGCCAAAACATCTGATACAGCGCCAATTATCATTGAACCAGAGAGAGGAGAAAGCAGTGGTTCAGTAACCACTGAAACTAAAGTGCAAGACAATGGAGTTTCAAGTAGTTTAGGTGAAGATGCAGAGCCAGGAGATCTTTCTCCTGACTATATGGTACAACTAAGAGATTTGCAGCAGAGAATCATGAAGATCAAGAATAATGAACATCTTGAAAGGGTGGTTAATTTAATAGCAGAGACAGGGAGATATGAAGTCACTACTCAGACTTTTGATTTTGATTTGTGTTTGTTAGACCGTTCAACAGTACAACAGCTCATTGAGTTAGTGGGTTGCTAGCCAAAGCCTGGTCACAATGATGACGAACCCTATTATTGGGACACTTATATGGACAATATTTAGTTAACACATGTCATGAATGAAGCAATATGCAATTTACAATAATGGACTTATTTCAATATCAATTGTTGTTATATAAATCAGATAACATTATCTGATATTAGATAGTGCTAATTAAGTTATAGTCTCATGTGTCTACTGATGTTTAGACACTGGGAAGTGCAATACTGTATAAGTGTGAAATGTTTTATAAGACTGTTGAAAGATTGTTATATTAATGTATATTTGTACATTATGTATTGATTTATTGCAAGTTAAAATTAACTTGAAAGTTTTACTTAACTCTGGTCTCTGGCAGGGAGAGGCTTGGTAAAATTTAGAAGGGCTGGTATTCACTGAAACACGGAGGAGATAGCGGAGATGTCATCCTACAAATAATAGACCGCGGTTTGGAATAGTGGAACACACAAGTTGTGCTACACCATTCCACTTATATCAAAACACTTATCTGCTTATCTCTTTCTGCTTGAGTGTGTACCAGCAGTTACAAAACTAGTATTGTTTAAGATAGGAGTAATGAAAGTTTATTTTCTTTTATTTATACAAGTACTGTTAAGGAAAATCACGACATTTACAAGCAGTAGTAAAAATATATAGATAGCTGCATATATTATATTCAGGGGGAGAAAGTGAAGCACTTATGTATTTAGTTAGACTGACTAGTTGAAATGACTATTGTTTTAACTGATTATGTAATTTGGTCTGATTTAATTGGCTATGTAATATATAATATGGAATACATATGTAAATTTAATAATATGCTAGTGAATGTTTAGAAGAGACTGAACAACGAAATTTAAAAGTAATACCAACAAGCTAGCATAGCATTTATAGAATACCTGAATATGTATGCAGATATCCTTAAAGCACATTTTGCATAAGACTCGGTTAAATGATAATAGTAATGAAATAACACAGTTTACACATCACTTTATTAGATAATAATATGGATTATAATGCATTGTGATGTAAAGTTTTAATGTCTTTTTAATATATACTAAAACTGCTCATTTTGCTTTTTATCCGGATCTGTACATTTATTGTTAAAATATATTATAACTTATTTTTTATTTAATATGTAGTGTTTTAAAAAATAAAATAAAATTTAACAAATCTGAGTGTATGCTACATTTTTAACTCGTTTACCTCTCTGAGTTACACTCATTATGTGTAGCACAATATGTAACATATCTAACCACTCCGCCACAGTACACATTTGAGCTAAATTTATATGGATCTCATCAGCTGTCATATACATTCTTTTGCCATGGTACAATTAGACAGTTCCTTTGATGGTATCACGGTAAATTAATTTTGCCGCGGTATCATTGACTCAATGGTACCACGAAAATGATGATTTCTATTAACCGTTATTACCTTTTATTCAAGTCACAAGTATATTCACTTTTCAGTTTAATTTATTGTGTGACCTACAAGAATTTGATAATGGGGTGCAAGGGTCCATGTGGGAGTCCCATGCTCCACCTGGTTGGAGAGCCTGTACCCTCATTTCTCATGCAATACGAACTTGACATTACTACCATAATAATCGATTACTTTTAAACTTTTCGGTATAAATTATTGGAATACAAAATGTTTTGCCCCGGGCGGGAATTGAACCCGCGTCCTTCCGATTTCGCGCCAGATGCTTTATCTATTAAGCTACCGGGGGTACAGCTGTGTCGCCGAAATTTCGTACTCCAATCGTATTTCTTAAACCGTCATAGGGGACGGTGCGCGGCCATCAACCAGACTACTAGACTTCATCTGACCGAAAGAAGTGTTTTTTTCAAACACTTAACTCTCGGAATGATGTCGCTACCCTTCTATATATCTATATATTATGATTACAAGCACTACCGCGTACTAAGCGAAAATCATAAATTTATAAATTATTGGAATACAAAATGTTTTGCCCCGGGCGGGAATTGAACCCGCGTCCTTCCGATTTCGCGCCAGATGCTTTATCTATTAAGCTACCGGGAGTACGGCTGTGTCGCCGAAATTTCGTACTCCAATCGTATTTCTTAAACCGTCATAGGGGACGGTGCGCGGCCATCAACCAGACTACTAGACTTCATCTGACCGAAAGAAGTGTTTTTAACCGACTTCCAAAAAAGGAGGAGGTTCTCAATTCGTCTGTATTTTTTTTTTTTTTATGTTTGTTACCTCACATCTCTTGACTGGGTGAACCGATTTTGAAAATTCTTTTTTTGTTTGAAAGCTGATGCTTGTCGTTTGGTCCCATTTTAAATTTTATCAAAATCGGTCAAGCCATTTTTGAGTTACACTAAAAAGATAGAAAAAAAAAATTTAACAAAAAATGGAACCGACTTCTACCCAAAAGTGTGAAATAACTTGTCGAAGTCGGTACCATGCGCACAATATTGTGATAATAGGTACTTTTGTACCATCATGGTACCGACTTCAACAAGTTATTTCACACTTTTGGGTGTAGAAGTCGGTTCCATTTTTTGTTAAATTTTTTTTCAAAAACTTTACAACACTTTTCGGTATACTTTGGTACCACCAATGCAATGGGCCACAGTACACTTTTTTTTATGTGATTGTGACAGAACAACGAGGCCCACCTGATTTTAAGTGGACTAACCTCTGCCTATAACAGTTTGCCTGTAATTTTACTGGCTCAAGGGCAGCTGCTAGAACACACTGTAAAGTGCTTGGCGACAGATTTACTACTTGAGGGTAGTAGCTAGCCAGGCGGGCATTTGCAAAATGCCCTTCCACCTTGCGGTGAAGCTCAAGCCGGCGCGGCCGTGGGGATCGAACCAAGCACCTACGCCACGGCAGTCCATAGCTATAACCGCTCGGCCATCATTGCTTCGAAAACTAAGTATATTGAGCTCGACTGGTTTACTTCATGCGTGCTCTAATTCTTAATCTTGACCATTGTTGTTATTATACCATCCCTTTCTTCGGTTGAATATCCCTAGTGAGTAGTACAAACTGGGATTAAGTAGGAACATACCTACAAACATTAGCTACTCTAAAAGGTCACACTTGACATCAACTTCAAGGAAATGATCATATACCTACCATTGTCCCACACAATGTAGGGTCGTTAAGGTAAATTTTCTCTAACCACTTTGTTATTACAACTATCAATTTATTATTACACATTTCATAAGTGTTGTCTACAAATAAACAAGATATTGAATTCTTTTAGGTTTTACTTTAGGCGAATTGTGTGCGCCCATCATCCAGTCTCACGTGCCTGTAATTTCAACGGCACCCATACCCTTCAAACGTGAATACAGAATGTTCACATTACTGCATGGCGGTAGAAATAGGAATGGTGGCAACCTCCCCCAGACGAACTCGCATAAAGAATTCTAAATGACTAAACTTCGGCTGGCAGTCTCTACTTACGATTTTTAGGGCTATCTTTATAACGGTAATAAATAGTTCGTTGAATTTACACAGAATATGTGATATTCGTAGAATATGTACTGGATTGTAGAGTTCAAAACAATATTTTTTTATTAACGTTTAATTTTTTATTTTCTGTCGTAAAAACGGTAATACCTACAAGTGTCAAATTCGGTTTGATTATAGTCCGATGTCTAAGTTATAATAACATATATTAAAACCGGCCATGTGCGGGTCAGACTTCCGGTAGGAACTTTATTTGTATTAAAAAATTCCTATTTTATGGTACATTCTGTCTTGTACGTAAGTACGGAATCCCTGCTCGATCCTTACGATTTCGTCAGTACACATAGTGGAGAGCTTACCAATAGGTAGGTACGTCTTTCGGTGTAATATATTAGTCCCTTTGTTTTCCATTGGGTATCAGTTCGTCGAGCAATGCGTGTCAACCTGTCCATTGCAACTTCAACTTGCAAATTCTATAAGCTATGTCGGTAACATCGAATTTACTCGTTCCTGTTTTTTCGCGCAAAGAAACTCCGAACATAGCATTCTCTATAGGTCTTTGAGTGAGCTTCTTCATAAGAGCAACAGTTAAGGACCACGACCCAATTCCATATGGCCATTGGCAATACACGCACATTGCAGGTTGAAACACTTTGTTCATTAGACTCTGCGGTATATTCGACGAGAAGATGTCGAGTAATTTCCCGAACGCTGCCCATCCGAGTTGGATACTTCCGCGACCTCTTTGTCGAAGTTGGATCTACCCAACTGCATACCTAGTCTGTCCTATATAGGTCCTATATACTTAATGGTCAATAACTTCGAGAAATATGTTTTCCAACAACTATGGTGAAATTGTAGACATTAATTTTCGTCTTGTCCATGTTAATTTTGAGACCCACCGTGCTGGGAAACTACTAAGGTAGCTGAACATTATATTGAGCTCCTCCAGCAACTCTGCTATAGTGACTGTCATCGGCGAAACGAAGGAGGGTGATGTTATTTACCATAGATGTTGATGCCGAATTCCGTGCTCTTGTCCTGTAGTCAAATTGACAGCAAGCCGGTTTCCGAAAAAGCTTTAGCACCATAAGCCATTGACCACATACATACGCTTTGCCAAATCATACAGAAGACTGATGAGTGTCATCGGGCGGTACCTCTAGTGTTTGTCGTAGTGCTAATCGTGTGTGGTGGGTTGGGTACCACCGCAGTGTCAGTCTGCCCGGAAACAGCGGTGTGCAAACACTGCAGCTGCTCTATTTAGTATTTAGGTGTGAAGGGCACTGTAGAAAGTAAAATAGGGAAAACGAAACAACAAATGCCGTCTCGGAGTGACGAGCGTAGTACCAAACCTATAGTGTCAAGCTAAATGAAGATGGCGAGAGGCGCCCGCCTGGCTAGCGACCACCTTCAAATAGAAAATCTAACGCCAAGCACCTCACGACGTGTACCAGCTTCCGGCAGCGGTCCTTGATAGCCAGTAATTCTAGTTTAAGCCTGTTAACACCTTCAATCACTTATCATCGGGTGAGATTGTGGTCAAAGGCTTAATTTTCAGCAATATAAAAAAAGAAGATACGTCGATCTCGTGAATTTTATTACCATTCTTCGCAGGCCTTGTTCCCGTTTAAGTAATCATGTGATAAGTTCACGAAATACTATATACCTTATCTAAGAAAGATAAATTATTATGCAGCTGATAATTTTTTTTACGGATGTAGTAAATAATAATTCATATTTAAGACCGAACTCCAATGATTACATTGCTCAAATAGCTTTTTATGTAGCGTTGAAAGCTGCATATTTTCCGTGATTAAATATAGCTAGAGGTTTTGCCAGTTTGCCACATTGACTGAGAGTATCCATCATTAAAGTCCATCTTGTTAATAGAGCGTCATGCGAAGGCTGCAGTTAAATCCAGGGGGGATTTAACTAGGTATATACGAGTACATCAGTATTCTATTTAAGATGTTATGAGTTATATTATTTCAATACGGCGAATGCCATGATCATGAGTTACGTAGCGCCAGTAACGACAAATGAAAACCACCAGGTAGTTACAAAAGAGAAAAATCCGTCTATTTCACTTACACCAACGGTCGTGATGTGTTGTTTTTTTTTTCAACAGACGTGCAGCCTTCGCCTGACGCTCTATTAACTAGATTAGACTTTAATGATGGATACTCTCAGCCAATGTCTAGTTATATTTAATCACGGAAAATATGCAACTTTCAACGCTACATAAAGCTATTTGATCAATGTAATCATTGGAGTCCGAATATCACCTATCTAGAAGTCCACATTGACAGCAGATAAGCTTCAAGAACATGTTGATATCATCGTTAGAAAGGGAAAAGAAGCGCACACGCTTCTGCCAGTTATTACCACTACTATATGGGGCGTATACTTATTGTGACTAGGTACATTAGATCCCTTTCTTTCCTGTGCAGCGCCGCGCCAGCGGTGGCGTGGTAGGCCTACATATATCCACCGCAAACTAGATGTTACCCCATAAACTTATCACAACAATCGAAGTTCTAAGATATGTACGTAAATGCACTATTGCACGATATAATAAACAGGAAGAGTTAGCAGTCTTCTTTCATCGATTGACCACGAAATTGTACGACAGTGCCGGTAAATTGCAACATAACTACCACGGAGTCACGCCAGACCTCTGGGCCAGAAAGACAACGCAGCGGACGTAATACCGAGCTTTGAACTTTGAAACAATTACAAATAAGTGCCCGCATGTGTCGATGATCGGCCCGCTGGGCTACTTCCGTGATTTAGAACACGTCCGTCAGAGTGAAGGCTGGGGGCAAATCTGGCGTGTCTTGCTTGATCCCTCTAGCACATAGTGACGCCTGTGTCCAATACTAACACATATAAGCAGGCACTGAAAGAAGCCAAGGGCATATTACAAGGGAAAAAAAGTGGGGGTAGGCCGATCTGACGGAACAGTTAATCTGAGTTTATTGTAATTAAAATTGTTAAAGTGCATAATAGTATCAACAGTGCTACGAATATTGAAGAAAACGGTTAGATTTCTGTGTGGAAGTGTTATTCACGCCTTCTGAATACGATAAGTGCCTATAAACGAGAAAGCGCGGTTCGTTGTGTTTTCTCGATATCATCAACTAAAGAGCGGTGTTTGGTAGCAAAAACTCTGGTGAAATCAAGCTAGCTGCACACATAAAGTTGGTTAGTGGTTTTACTTGTTGTTATGTAGTATTTCTACATAATATTATTTTGATTAAATTTAAATTGATAATCTGAGCCATCTATTGAGATAAGAAAACCCTAATCTTAAACCTAAAAAGCGTCATCTAGCAATCTTGCAGCAAATCAATTGCACCATATCTCACTGACTGATTTACCTTGTTAGTAATAAAGCATCTTAAAACATGAACAAGTGTGGCGGCTGTGGAAAGTTTCTCACAGGTGGCGCGACCTGTTCAAATTGTAAATCAATGTTCCACCGACAGTGTGTGAATCTGGCCGCTGGCACCGCAGGGAATCTACCCAAGCATTGGCTATGCCCGGGTTGTACCGCAGGCCTTCCACGTAAAGACAACACCAACACACCTGTGAAAGACCATGGAGAGCACGCGTCTTCTGATCAGTCTTCTGAAGAAAATGAGGATTGCGGTGGTCAACAACAAGTAGGTAATCAAAGAATTACGGGCTCTAAGAAAGGATCTGAAGCGCTTCCGACAAGAGTTTGGAAGTTTTCGGGATGAAATCCGACAAGAAATTAAAGATTTAAGAGTCGCGTATCAAGGTTGCGAGAATAAATTGGAAGCTCTGTCAGAAAGACTGAACAAAAATGAATCAAGGCTAACGCAGTTTGAAGCTTCGTGCAAGGAGACGGATGAGCTCAAAACGCAAATTCTCACTTTGAAGCAAGAGCTCAATAACAAGGATCAAATTGCTCTACAAAATGATATTGAGTTGAGTGGCGTTACTGAAGAAACTGCTGAGAACGCTATGCACTTAACAGGGTTGGTCTTAAATAAGATCGGTTTTAAAGTAGACGAGCGTGACGTCGTAGACGCTCGCCGGGTCGGTCCGGTCCGTGTTGAGGATGGCAAGCAGCGCCCCCGCCCCATCGTGGTGCGTCTGGCTCGACGCGTTGTTCATGAACAAATACTAAGATGTGCACGCGCGCGCGGATCAATCACTACTGGCGACATTGAGCTGGCGGGGACGTCGCGTCCTATATACATCAACGTGCGTCTCACGAAGGAAAACCGGATGATTTTCGGGCGGGCCCGTACATTGTGCAAGGAGTTTAGATGGAAATACGTTTGGACACGGGAAGGCAAAATACTTATCAGAGAAGACGATGGAAAACCGGCGTTTCGTGTTCGCAGTGAAAGTGACTTGAAAAAAAATTTTAAACTGCTACCTAAAAATAATAACTAGAGCTCTCAATATAGATATTTTCATCCTGTTATTTATGATGATAGTTGGCGTTATTACTATTGTTTTGTTTATAAACTCCAAAACTAAGTATTGGACTCGCAATGAAAAACAGGTCAATTTAGTATATTGTTTATTATTATTTAAACATTTTAACATGTGTGCTATGGTCCCATATTATGTGTCGATTACGTATGTAAATTGTTTCGACCTTAGTTATATAAAGGTTGCTATTTTAATAAAATTTTATCTTGTTTCAAACACACCTCACTTTCTCACAAATATACATACATACATCATTATAATTCTTTACCACACTTTCTTAAACAATTTCTCCTTTACACACCCACAAATGATTTCAGTATATGTTCAATTTGCCATATGTATATACCACTGAAAATAGACTATGGTTAATACAACTAACAATACAAAAAATTTGAGACTAGGTCTGCTTAATATACGATCAGTAAACACGGGCAGAGATGAACTGGAAGCGACTGTGTGCATCAATAAACCTGATATCCTATCCCTGAACGAAACGTGGATTAGAGATGGTCAGGAAAGCATTGCCCCACTCCTCTCTGGATACTCGTTCAAACACAAAGCACGCAGATCAAACAAAAGAGGGGGAGGGGTTGGTATTTACATTAAATCGGGATTGCGTGCTCGTGTCCGCGCTCACCCCGAGTCCGCGCTGGAACAATTATGGTTAGAGCTAACACTTCCAGGGGCTCGTATGGCCATCGGTACAGCTTATCGACCAGAAAGCGTCACAGTAGATACAGCTTTAGACGCCCTAAATGAGTCCATAACTTCATTTGCACACTGTGACTATATGTGCTTACTGACTGATCTTAATGTTAACTTACTGAAAACAGATACCTTGCCAGCGCGTAAGCTGATGACATTCTGTACACAACGGGATCTTGTACAATTGGTCAAAGAATCTACTAGGACGACAGATGAGACAGTAAGTTTGATAGATTTAGTTATCACAGACACACCCGACAGGTGTAAGAAAATACATATTTTACATAATAAAGATTTGAGTGATCACGGCATGGTTTTATGTGACTTTAACATTAAAAAACCAAAACCTATTTCGCGTTTCATACAAAGCCGACAAATCAATGAAATAAATTTAGAGCAATTCCAATCTGACCTTAAATGTATACAATGGCAGAAATTATTAGAAATTCAAGACATAGAGTCATGCGTAGTCATGTTTACTGAACATATTCTCAATATTTTTAATATACATGCCCCTCTAATACGAAAACGAATTAAGGAATCTTCGAGCCCTTGGATCACAAACATGGTCAAATTTATGATGACAATCAGGGACAAGGCCTTAGTTAAAGCTCATAGTAAAAAAACAGATTCATCAAAAAAATATTATAACAACTTGAGAAATTTAGTTTCAGGTGCAATAGAAAGAGAGAAAACAGCATATTTTACCCATTATATAAACAAAAATGTAGATCAACCCAAAAAGATGTGGAAATACTTACAAAAATTTAAACCTAACAATAACAATAAATCTACCATACCTGATAACTTATTGAACCCCAATTTAATTAATAAGCACTTTTTGAATGTTCCAACTAGTGGTCATGCAGATCAAGACGTTATTAATTATTTTAATTCAAACAAAAATTCTCACAGTGTATTTTCTTTTTATCCAGTATCTGAAGAAACATATTTTAGGTAGGGAAATTTATTTTAAGTATCAAAACAAACGCGGCTGGATATGATCAGTTAAACGTAGAAATGATCAAGCTCACACTGCCAGAGACTACCTGTGATAACTCATATAATCAACAGATCTATACTGTCAGGCACCTTTCCTGTTACATGGAAACGATCTCTTGTAAAACCTATTCCTAAATCTAGCTCAGTCGAGCAATTAAAGGATTTACGCCCTATTAGCATACTTCCTGTACTATCAAAGGTGCTAGAAAAAGTAGTTCTCGCTCAGTTAGAAACATATGTTTCTAACGAAAACATCATACCAAAGTACCAGTCTGGATTTCGGAGTCACCATGGAACTGAATCGGCTCTCTTACAGGTCACTGATGACATTCTCACAGCGTCGGACTCGGGACTGAGCACTGTACTTATTTTGTTAGATTTTTCACGCGCATTTGATTGCATTAGTCCAGAACTATTGATCGCCAAGCTCACTTACTATGGTTTCTCAGATAAAACGTGTAGATGGTTTAAAACGTACCTCATAGGCCGAGAGCAGTATGTAGAGTTAGAGAATCAGGATGGTACCAACATTACCTCTAGTATAGAGGAAGTTCCTTCAGGAACCCCTCAAGGATCAATCCTTAGTCCTATCCTGTTCTCTATATTTACAGCAGACATGCCTGAGCACATAAAAGTATGTAAATATCATTTGTATGCCGATGATACGCAGATATACCATAGTTTTAAGCCCGAAAATACAGCTGCAGCAATGGTTCTAATTAATAAGGATTTAGACGAGATTTATAGCTGGGCAAATCGTAATTCCTTGATCTTGAACCCCTCCAAATCTAAAATGCTAGTGTTGGGCACTAAAACTCAGATCAGTAAGGTGTTGGAGTGTGATCCAAAAGCAAAGATAAATGGCATTGATATACCAATAGAGTCAGAGTCCAGAAACCTTGGTCTTTTAATGGACAGCGAGTTAAGATATGTCAAACATGTGAACGAAAAGATTAAGAATTCCTTTTTTAAATTCAAGGTTTTGTATAACATAAAAAAATACATATCAGAGAAGATAAGGATTCCACTATGTGATCTTATAGTACTATCACCCTTCAACTACTGCAGTGCAGTTTATAGTCCCAGAATCTGGGCAGTGACTGAACGAGCTATCCAAAGAGTCCAAAATGCATGCGCACGCTTCTGCTTCACAATACCTAGAAGAGAACATGTCACTCCCTATCTTGTGAAAAAGGGAATTTTGAACATGAAGTTACGAAGGGAGCTATATTTGGCTTGCTTTACTCAAAAGGTTGTGTGGAACAAGAAACCTGAGTACCTTTTCGAAACGCTTACATGGTCAAAAAACATTCATCCTGTAAACACACGCTCAAAGTTCCGCAACACACTTGCAATCCCTAAACATAGATCCACTGGTTTTAAAGGTTGCTTTAAGTTCAGTGCATCTAAAATATGGAACGATCTCCCACCACCTTTAAGAGAAAAGAGAAGCTGCAATATTTTTAAAATAAAACTAAAACGAATTCTTTTGGACCGTCAAAACCATAATTTTAAAGCAACTTTTAAAACACACAGATTTTTCCAACAACCCGTACACAATCCCTCTGGCATAAACATGACCTGTTAGTCACACTTACCCGCACAAACACACACACACACCCTCACCCACACACACAAAAAGATCTGCAATTAGCAACTTATTACGTATTTTTTAATGCACTGTGTAACCTTTCGCACCTATCTGTATATCTATTTAATTATTTTATTTTTATATTTCGATACGACTGTAATCTGTTTCCTTATGTTTAATTTATTTTATATGTGATCCGCTTAAATATCTATGTCTCTCGGCAAACATCTGTCCGAGCAGGTATATGCTGAAAAACAGCGCAGCGCACGTTAGTACTTAACGTATGCACTGCACAATGCTGAGCATACTCCTTTTGCCTTATGTTTTTTTTGTGTGTTTGTTAATTCTCTTATATTGTATTTTTTTTCTGTGTATTAAGGCAATAAATGGCTATTTTATTTTATTTATATTATTGCATAAATATTATTATTATTTGCCCTGACTATTTTTTCCCACACCAATTTTGGTGTTAGAATGAGATGAACTGAATTGTTATTACGATAGAATATTGATTCGGCTTCTACTGGAAACCTTCAGAATATTGATTGTGGTGTACGTTCGGCGCGATCACGTCACTTTTCATTTCATATGCACAACGCATGAGAATTGATATAATTCAAACAATTTTTAGATGTTTATAGGTTAAACCTAAAATGCATAAATACCGATTCTTCGCTAGTTCCCAGTTCGGGACATACTACTAAGATTCTATGCTACTGTGAATAGAATAACACACACATTTACATGAAAAAATCATTTATTAACATGACAACGAAATTAGAATCAAATATGAAGATGATAAATAACCACTATGAACCATGAATATAATATTATAAATGATACAAATGAAATAATTCTGCAGTACCCCATGCATGATCTTAATCAAAAATAACAATACAATTATTATGTTGACGACCATCTTAAAATGAACATTATGAAAAATGGAGATGTTTTAAAATAAAGATATTATGAACTGACTTTCTTGATAGAAAGCTTTTGGATAACCAAATTCTAAATTACGATTATGGTTGCGCTCAGCGCTGATACATCCGTATTTAGTCAGCGTGTCTTTTCTCTTAGACGTCGATGTTAATCCATTATCAAGCCCAAAGAGCGCTTTATTCAAGTCCTCAGCGGTAGTCGAGTCCCGGATCGGTCGCTATTTCCTTCACCTCTTTTTGCCGCTCTTGTGGACAGCCTGACGCCACTTGGTGTAAAAATCTTCGATGTACTCGACCGAGATTCCTGCCGACTGCGCCGCTCCCGTCACACTGAATTCTTTATAGCGTTCCTCTTCACTGCCAGGTTGGTTGCCCAAAAGGAGTACTAATAACGGTGTTGCAGACTTCGCGTGCGACGCATCAGAATCGCCGCTGCCACCAGTGTTATGTTTGTCTTCTCCGATGAAGTGATTGCAGAATTCGAGAATTTGCATGAAGTTGTGTATGTGTGGCGGCGCCTTGCGGGGACATTTGAGGAGCGGGAGGGCTCGGGACTGACCGGGGCGCTGCGCTCGGAGGAATCTCGAGCCGCTCTTCAATTGGAGCTCCAGCCAGCGGATGGCGTCACGAGCTGAACTCTCTTCACGTTTCAAATTATCCAATTCTTGTAACACTGAAATGAGAAAAAAATATTTGAAGGGAGTTTTTTAATATGCAGAATAGGCATAAGGCCCATCTTGTGGTAAGCGGTAACCTCTGCCTATAACAGGTACATTTTGTCAAAAGTACGCACTGCACTGCGCCTTTCACCCCCCTGACACGAAGTTGTTACCTGTAATTTCACCGGTACCCATAACCTTGACACCGCAACACAGTAATGCGTGGCGGTTGAAATATGTTGGCAGTACTTCCCGGGAAGAAATTGACCACAAAATTCTCAAGATTTTTGGTACACAGTGACTCTTTGTATGTGTTGTATCTGTTTTTTTTTTAATTTTAAATATACTAATTAATATAGAAGGGTAGTAATAATGAATAAAGTTGTGCAAGATAATGGAAAAATAAACAATTTTTCCAAACATTATTTAATCACAATTATTTTGGGCCACCTTTATGAGGTTCAGACTCACATTGATAGCTGATGATATACATAGAATATTCTTTGAGAATTAGCATATAATATTTATCACAGAACTAATATATATTTTTCTAAATATGATTAAAAAGCGAAAATCATACCAAACAAATTATTGGAGTACAAAATTTTATGCCCAAGGCGGGAATCGAACCCGCGTCCTCCGACATCGCGTCGGATGCTTAACACCAATCCAGCCACCTGGACATTGGCATTTCTGCCGAAACTTTGTGCTCGAATTGTATTACTTTAACCGTCATAGGGGACGGTGCGCGGTCATCAACCAGACTACTAGACTTCATCTGATCGAAAGAAGTGTTTTTTCAAACACTTAACTCTCGGTATGATGTCGCTACCCTTCTATATTTCTAAATATGATTACAAGCACTATCGCGTGCTAAGCGAAAATCATACCAAACAAATTATTGGAGTACAACATTTTTTTTTTTTTTTTAATATATATTTCCTGTGTTTATATACATTTTGTGATGTGTGTACACTTCGACGTGCGGCTTCGTCGTTGGCGTACAGTATTAATTTTTCATATTAGAATAAACTTTGGCGTCCATTGTCGTTAATTCATAGAAGGTTAATGTAACCAGTGAATAACTGGCCCATGTGATACAAGAACTAATATCTGAGATGGCGTACAGAACGCAGTGCGCCCCCGGACGGTATTCAGAAACACTGTTCACAGAGAGCATGGTTCGCCGAAAACTATTTTTTTACTATTCGAAATCTAGAAGGATAAGATTATATATAACAATAAAATTTATTTCTATATATTATGATTACAAGCACTACCGCGTACTAAGCGAAAATCATAAATTTACAAATTATTGGAATACAAAATGTTTTGCCCCGGGCGGGAATTGAACCCGCGTCCTTCCGATTTCGCGCCGGATGCTTTATCTATTAAGCTACCGGGGGTACGGCTGTGTCGCCGAAATTTCGTACTCCAATCGTATTTCTTAAACCGTCATAGGGGACGGTGCGCGGCCATCAACCAGACTACTAGACTTCATCTGACCGAAAGAAGTGTTTTTTCAAACACTTAACTCTCGGAAACTCACTTAATTTTCGGCAAACTGTGCCCTCGGAAAATAATTAATCGATAAACGGTATGGAGCCCAATGCAGTGCAATGCAGAATATTTACGTGTTTTGTACAATCTGTCTGTCTTGTTGTGTGTGATCTGTGGCAGGGGCATACCTTAACATATGGCCACTTGTCTGTGTCGTGTCAATTCTACATAATTATTATGTAAAACCCTAAAAATGCGAACCTAACTAGAGGAACCTGAATCAAGTGCAAAAGGTTGAACAAAGCAATTGTTTAGAGTTGCGACATGAGCAAGTGGCCTTAAATGAAGTTAATACCCTTACCCATACCAATGCAGACTGTTCATAATACTTAAATGTTCTGCATGGCACTGCATAGAACAAAACTGACCAGTTAGCAAATGTATAGTTAAATATTAAAACTATAGGCCACATTTTATTTGTGACGGATGCGCGGACTTCCAGCGCGGATGCCGCAGCGGACGGATTTCAGGGCACTGACGAGCTATGTACGTTTTTTTTTTTTTTTTTTTTTTTTTTTTTTTTTTTTTTTTGTTTTTTTAATCTACACTCCACAGACTCCAGGGTCCGTGACTTCTATGTATTTGTTATGGCCCTTCAGTTTTTCGCGGACACTGCGTCGGCGGTACAGTCGCGATATCGACACAGAATCGGCGAATTTGTAGTTTCTGGCATATAAATTCATACTGTACTGTAATCACATAACTCACTTTTTTTTATATTTCAGCAATTTATAGTACAACATATAATATGTGCCTCATGCCTATAGTCTTGCAGTTAATTATAATATAGGGTGTTGATATTAGTTTCGTCAGTCTTTCGTCAGAAGACGTCGACGTTTGCTGCTCGCATCCGGCATTATGCTGAGCTGAGGCCCGGTTTGTGACAAACACTATTTTATCATTTCTTGTTTGTTTTAGTTGATCTGTGTATATGTGTGTATTGCAAATAAACGCTATTCTATTTTATAAATGTTTATTTACATATAATATAGGTATTCTTTGTTATAGGTTTTTTAATTCTAAATGTACCAATTTGACGCGTCCACACCGACAATTCGTCGAAGACTAAAAGGGGTGGTGCAGACGGTCTGCGTGGACGATCGGCGGATGTTTTCTACAGACAAAAATCCGCGACTGTAATGAATAGATTCAGGCGTTACTTTGCGGAAATCCATATTTAATATTAACAAAGAATTTTAAAATATCTTAAGAAAACATAAAAATAATATTTTAATAAAACAGTTACAAAATATATCAATAATTATTATTTAGTAACTGGCTAGGACTCGCGTAATATTTACCGGATATTGCTTCGACCAGTTTCGAACTTATTTGAAGTTCTTCGTCTGGGAGTCACGATTGTCCACAGCGTAACAAATTAGGCGGAATTATCACTGGATATATTTTTGTGTTTTAGTAAATTATGTAATAATAAGTGTTTTATTAAAATTAATAAATTAAAATTAATGTTTTCTTAACATACTTTTTAAATATTTGTTTTTATCGGATTTGGTATTTAGTCCTACCCACCGTTATCCACATCTTCACAGCACACAAAGCGTGACGGTACACTTACCAATAGCTGGTATAAGCAGTATGAAGTTCCTAGTCCGCAGAAGTTGCTTGACCCGGCGCAAGTGTTTGTGTAGAACGGCGGTGTCCAATGCTAACAGAGCTGGGGTCGCAGGCTGCCGTCCGCTGCGCTCCAGCTCGCGGACTTGCGATACCAGCCATAGCCGTCCCAGGCGGCGTAGCAATCCACCTTCTGACGCCTCCGGCTGGAAATTTAACAAATATTTTTATATCATATGATTCTACTAATACCTCTGTAAGATAATTGCTTTTCTAAAATGATGATGTGTGCACTAAAGGATTATCCATGTATTTTTTGTCTGTTATATTGAGATTATTTGTCCTTGTTAAATTAACTAAAAATAGAATTGTTTTCATATTAGCAGTTAAGTGTAACATGCAACTTGCAGTGCAGTAACCTCACATTCTAATAGGCCTATTCAAAAGTACAATCCTTTAAGCAATAGGATTTTTTTTTCTATTAGTTTACTTTAAATAGTCAATTGCTTAACAATATTGTATATTTGATATTTTATTAGCAGTTATAGATAACAGCTGCTAAATCTCAATAAAAAACTTAATAAACTGTACACAGTCATTGTATGTTTTGAAGAAAATATCTGTGAGTTGTTGATTCATTGTAAAGTATACAACACGGTCACATTAACTCGACGCATCGCTGGAATGCTGATCCCCGCCCGCTTACCCCCCGCATTCCCTTTTCTCGCCCGCTAAGTGTCAGTACACAGTACACACCGTACTTGAGCACCAAAATGACGTCACAAGGTCAAGCGTCTAGTTAATGTGACCGCTTTGTATACATATATTTAGCAAGACTTAATATTTTCGTAAAACCCTCCAAGAGCCCACACACAGCAATGATAATTTATTTAATTAATGTAATCAATCATTTCATTGGCAGTTATTATCTGGGGATTAAAAGCCACAACAGTTACAGCTCACATGTTGATGAATAATTATTTTTAGAATTCAGTACATCAAAGGAGAAGAACTAAACCCATATGGAACACTTTGTTATTTGCCACCTGCCTCTCAAGACCCTTTTTTCCCTGGAATGGGTCGACATGTCAAATGGATATAGAATAATAAGGTCTATGTGTAAAATTAAAGCATAAAATTCTTCAATAAACACATGAAAAAGATATGGGCTATTTATGTCTCATATTCTCATAATGGGACACTCACTCATCATAACCTACAGGGTACCTCCTGTTGGCCTAGAATCCTGAACTTTGGCAATAAGCACGGCATATTGCAACACAGGTTGAGAAATTCTGATAATAGTTGTTAATTTAAATGAAAATTAATAAGATAAAAATATGCAATTACTAAATTTAAGTTTGCAGTTAGGGCATAAAATATATTTTTTAAATATATTATATGGGAGAACATCTTTCATTACAAAGTTTGTTCTCGAATTGGACTAACAAATATTTTTTTGGTGCACAAATAGCGATGTGTGGTATCAGAAACACCACAGTATGTCAGTGCAACTGGCAGTAGACCTTTTTTTGCTAAAGAGTAATTAATGCACATAATTAGTATAAACCATTCAGAACATGTACATGACTAGACTTTATCGATACTAGAGAATGATGTCAATGGGTTGTCAATAGCCAGTTGCTTCAGAAGCTAAAGACATCAGACTTAATGATAAATTTATAAGCAGATGCACCATGATGTTCACCGCATGGTGTTAGAATTATTATTATATAAATATTCAATAATTTACTTACATGTGGCTTCTTAGAGTTGTGCCACTCCCTACTTCTTTTGTGACCCATTTTTGTAGTAAGTTTTGGAGTAGGAATCTTCTTCAGGTAGAATATCTTCATTGTTCTGTTAAATCTTATCCGTGGAACTATTTTCGCAATAAAATTACCAAAATCAATGAAATGTAAAATCCTTATTACATTTTCCTCATACACAGATAGGTTATGCTTATTCAAAAAGTTCCATTCTGCTGCATTTTTGTCATATTTACATATGTTGGTGCCACGTAAATTAATATCTTCTGGCAAAGGTGTGGTTTTGTACTCCAGACGAACTTTCCTTGCAACACTTTTGGCATACTTCATTATTTCACAGTCATTTTCATTGTCTGATGTTTTATGGACAAAGTAATTTGACAAAATGTTCAGCAAGTCAACAACGCATTGGAATAATGACTCTCCACTATCTCCACAAGACAATATCAAATCCTTTTCAGACAAAGCCCAATCTTGCAATAATTTTATACTGGACAGAAAATTTTCACCAAGCAGAAACTTTTTTAATTCTGTTTCATTAAGTTCTTTAGATTGTTCAATTTTACTTTTAGTTTTCTTATTTTCATTTATATCAGTAGTTTCATTTCCGTTAACTGTTGGTTCTTTAACTAAAATTTCAATATCTTCTGGTTTCACATCTCCATTGATTTTTTCAGGTTTTTCTCCATCAGTGACATCACCTGAATCTTCACTTTGGGAGTCTTCATCTGATGGATAAGTCTCAGAGTCTGACTCATCTTCATCAGAACAAGATTCAAAAGTCTCAACATCACTGTTCTCAGTTTCAGCACCACTCTCATCAGAGCTACCAGAAGATACAACACGCCTGCGCCTACGCCTTTTCAACACAATCTTTTTTGTATTGTTCTTTGTATCCCCATTTGTAATTTTTTCTATTACTTCTCTATTTTCCAGTTCCTTTTCACTTTCATCTGCACTATTAGCAGTGCCGTTGGTGGCAGGTAGCACTTCCAGCAGGACACTTACTGGCCCTACAGGCTCTACTTCTTCAATGATTATGTCTGGTTCTGCTTCCTGAATAGATGTAGTTCTGCCTCTATATTTAGAAGCTGGATTTTTCAAACCAATAGATTCTAAGTGTGTCTGAAGCTTTTGAAAAAGCTGTGATAATAATGCTAATGTAAAAGCTTTGCAAGCAAATGCTTTTGTTTCATCAGTTTCAGCAATTTTTGGAATAGTAAACAGGCAAATTTGCACAATTTTGTGAACAAGATTAGGGTGCAAATATGATGGATTTGTGTTTTCATCTTCAACAGCTTGTGTATAGTCATCATAGCTTTTATTTGGATCAGGCATCTGTGTTTTCTCAAAGTCCATAGAGACTTTTAGCCCATGAGCAATGTCACTACATCTCTGAGGTATGTTTGTGTCGTTTTTACTGAGATACCACAACTCTATGAGAGAGAGAAAATTCACAATAGTATGTTGAATATGCTCTGCTTGCGTCAGTGATTCTGAACCATTGATTGATTCATTAAATTGACCATTTTTCTCAAAGATTTTCTTGAGGTTATCCAAAGCACCTTCAAAGGGAGTGGTGCAATTAAGGCAATGAATATAATAGCATACAGAGTCAATATTGTAGTTTTTATCAAGGTATAAATTTCCCAGTTGGTTGTAAGGCATTCCAGAGGACATATCAATATGAGCAGCTTGGAGGTAGTATCTTGCTGCAATTGATGAATCAAAACTATGAAATATTTCAGCTTGATAGCGACTGAGGTCTCCTAGATATATCAGACATGAATACAAGGTGGACCTGCCAAACTGGAGTTCATCCTCAGTTAGTACATTATTGCTCTCTAGACATTCATCATCATTATATGCTGCTATGTAGTCTAATTCTTTTTGTTGTACATTCATCTCGGACTGTATCTTAGATATGAAATGATGGAAATGTCCAATACCGCAAACAAGGTGTGAAAACAGATAGCTATCATTTTCACTGTCTGTTTCTCGCAGTTTCTTGGCAGTAGACACTGTTTCATAATACACTTTTCTCCATAAGAGCTCCAGGGTCTTTTTACCATAATTCAATGGATCAAGAAATATAAGTTTTTCAGAGTTGTCTCTGAGTTTTTGACGTTGGATTTCAATGTGCATGGAAAAGAGATCCATTATAGATTGGCTTGAAGCCGTCATTTCGCCGACACGTCGGGCTAAATCGTTTACATATCTGAAAATTAAACCGTTTAAAGTAAATATGATGAAATACTTATAATTTTGACATGTTTTAGGTATTAATGTATAGTAGCATATTACATATAAGAGGCAACAACAGATATCAAGAGTTGGTATGGCATTAACCCACATTAATAAGGCAAATCATACCGATAAAGTTTTTTGGCACGTTCATTGCGCTCCGCAACTTTAGCCTCCAAAGTTTCATTAGATCCGTTCTTCATTTTCAAGCCATTTTGTTTACAGGTCAAGATGTTGATTTTAAAAATACTTTTGAAGCTTTTATCAATGAACAGTTAAATATAATAGAAATCATCTCGAATGAACCATAATCACATAAAATTTACAATTTCTTCTGAATCATTCCACCCTATCTGCGTAATAAAACAAAATGACATGCAATGCATGCCATGCAATTTTAACTGTCGCTTGACACTTGACAGCGACATAAATTATGAAATTGACATTGACGGTGACATGCACGGATAAGTAAAAATATTTAGATTGCATGCACATGAATGATGTATTATATGTTTTAAGGTCTGTGTACGGGATATTTAAATATTTGAAAATCTGTACAATAATCTCAGTACTCCTCTATCAGTGTATACAAGTGGACGCGTACTTTAGCTCCCCGTCAATTGCAAATTTATCTCCATACTATATTGCCCCCAAAGTGCAGCGTAAGTGAAGTGGTAATCGTGTGCACTGTGACACCCGCTCGCGCGCACAAGGAAGGAGTAAGGTATTTGTTTTATCTCTACTGCTGACCCGAACGGATACATCGTTTAGTGTCGGCTTAGTTCGGCGGCGCTGCATAAGAACGGCTACTGGACCGGTCGTGTTCGCTCCACAGTTTCTCAAACTTTATTCTTCTCACATCGAGTTTGGACTTCAGTATGGTTATCTGCGGAAGGTGTAACGATGAAGTCGCAGAGGCTATTCAGTGCTCAGTATGTCAGAAGCACTTCGACTTCCCTTGTTCTGGGATCACTGAAAAGGGATATCGTAAATTAGGAGATCGTCAAGCCACATGGAGATGTGCAGCATGCAAAACTGCGGGCCTGCATCTTGTTCCGCCGGTTTCAGCCCCAGCTTCTCCAGCTGCATCGCCGTCAGTAACTTTGGATACCATAATGCACGAGTTGACCAACATCCGTCTAGAACTTGCTCCTCTTTCAAGCCTAACATCTGAAGTTCAACTACTTCGAAAAGAGCTAACCGACCTTAAAGGGCTCCCTAAAGTGGTCGAAGCTATCGACGAAAGGCTTGCAAAAGTTGAAGTGGCACAGGAAAACGTCATTCAATTACAAAACGTGATCGATAAGCTAGAGGGAGAGCTTCAGGACACAGAACAATGGCTCCGCAGTAACAATGTGGAAATTAAGGGTGTTCCAGTAAAAGACAGAGAGAACCTTTACAACATAGTTGCCAAAATTGGAGACCAGATCTCCTATCCAGTCCCGAAGACTCAAATTAACTTCATTCACCGGGTCCCTACTAATGCAACTGATAACAAGAACATAATTGTGTCATTTATTAATAGGTATGTCAAGGAAGATTTTGTGGCAGCTGCCCGCTCTAGAAGGGACTCTCTGACTCCAAAGGATGTTGGTATTGCCGGTTCGGGACGGATATTTATAAATGATCACCTCACAATTAAGAACAAACTACTATTGTCTCAAGCCAAGACTTTAGCTAAGGAACGCAATTTTCAGTTCGTGTGGGTGAAACACATGAAAATTTTTGTAAGGCGCGACCCTACTTCGAAGACGATCACAATCAAGAGAGGACGCGATTTATCAAAAATTTCCTAGTTAATTGTTCCGTTTTTATTTCGGTATTATTATTTACGCAATTTATTTACATGTTTGTTACCTATTTATTATCCTACCTAAATTTTAAAGCATGCATGTTCATCTTAAAAAGTTTGAGAAACCTAATCAGTACTCGACTTCTTATCGCAGTCTTTTGTTCGTTGTACTTTGTTTACGCACGGATTCCATTAATTCTTACTTACACTAATTTGAGTTGTATATCTACCTATCCTGTTACCAAACATGTCTTTATATTTGTTTTGTGTATGTTGACGCCTCATTGTGAATGCGCGATAAGATTTGGTGGTTCTCTCGTCAAGTCACTCAGTTTGGTGTTGGTTTTTGAAATTGTTTTTAAATATGATCTTGCGTCGGTTACTTGTTGTAGTGTTGCATTTGCCGTACTGTATAAAATAGAATGGCATTTGTGTTCCTTACTTACCGAACTGTATTACAAAGTCATTGTTTGTTTGTATGTGTCGCCTGTGTCCCTGTTTTTTATATATTGTATTACCCCACGAGCGTTGTTGGTCGGTGATGTCTGTTTAAAAAATTTGACTTTGTATACGTTTCGCGTTATGTGTTTTGCTTGGAGTCTAAAACAAGGCTTCTTTTTTAAAGACATGAACTTTGGTTTGCCAGTGCTTAAAATCGTTATGGTTCCATCGCGCAAATATTTAGTATCAATATGCCAATTTGACTTGATAATTATAAGACATTTGTTACCACTTTACCTATATTATAATAAACTATATCCTAATAGGCTTATTACTCCATGATGGCTACTCTTAATATTTATTATCAAAATGTACGTGGACTACGGACAAAAACTAATGTTTTCTATAGGAACATAGCAAAAAATAACTTATATAACATCATAGTTCTGACAGAGACTTGGCTGACTAGTGGAATCCTGGATAGTGAACTTTTTGATGACAGATACATAGTTTGGCGACGTGACCGAAATTTTGGACGAGGCGGCGGAATTTTGGTGGCAACCCACAGAGAACTGCTTACGTCTGATAATGTCAGTTGGCGATCCACTGCTGAAGACATTTGGATATCGCTTCAACTAAAATCACACTGCGGCAAACATATCCACCATCTCCACATAGGTGCGCTGTACTTGTGTGGTGAGCAAGACGGTCACAGTTTTGCCAACCAGTTAGATGCCTTTTTGGATAAATTAACGGATATAGTTAACGACCACCCATCTGACAGTTTTATTATCTTAGGCGATTTCAATATGCTGGCCCATAACAGATGATGGAATCCGACCGTCTTCGGCGCCCCTTATTAGTCCATATTCCAATTTTATTGATTCTATTAACATGTGTGGTCTTCAGCAATTTAATTTAGTTAAAAACAAAGATGAAAGGATACTGGATTTGGTTCTTTCTAACATGCTCGTGTCAGTTTCACCATGTACGGAACCACTATCCAAAGTTGACGGATACCATCCACCATTATCAATTCGCGCTGATGTTCCACAATCTCAATCGCTTAAAACTAAAAAGCGCTTAATTTATCAATATAATAAAGCAGATTTTGACCTCATTTGTTCTGATATTAGTAAACAACAGTGGGGTGACATATTAGCAAAAGGTAGTGTTGATGATGCTGTAGGCATGTTTTATTCCGTTATTTTTAAAATTAGAGACATGTACATCCCACAACGTTACAACAAAGCCAACAAATGTCCACCCTGGTACTCTTCAGCTCTCACTAAGATACTAAAAGAAAAATATAAGTACCACAGTAAATGGAAAGTTTATGGCAATATGGCCGATCTTCTGTCTTATCAATTACTACGCGATAGAGCTGACAGTATTGAGCAAATCTGCTATAAGGCGTACATTGAACGTGTTGAATCATCCATAAGTTCCACGCCCAAATTGTTCTGGTCTTTTATCAAAAGTAAACGGAACAACAATAATTTCCCATCACAAATGTCCTACAATGGTAAAGTTAGTAATAATGGTGAAGAAATATGTGATTTTTTCTCAAACTATTTTTTTTCTACCTTTCTGGCTACTACGTCGTCTCCTAGCAGCTACATTCAGCCTAATATTAATACCAACTGCTATATCCATAACATTGAAGTTGATCCGTATGTTCTTCGTAAACACCTTAAAACACTAGATTTAAGCAAATCAGCCGGGCCGGATTCACTGCCAGCTATCTTCTTAGTGAAGTGTGCCGATGCGCTATTAGAACCAGTGACTTTACTATTTAAACGGTCCCTGGCTGAAGGCGTCGTGCCCGCTCTATGGAAATCTGCCTTTATCTCTCCAATCCATAAAAAAGGTGCCAAAGACAAGGTAGATCACTATAGGCCGATTTCCAAACTTTGTCTTTTAGCCAAGATACTGGAGCGGATTGTGTATAAACAACTTTACGACAATCTGATATCTAGTCTCAGTCCTCAACAGCATGGGTTTTTAAAGGGTAGGTCGACCGTTTCTAACCTTGTGTTATTCACGGATTTTATCTCTGAGCATATGGATAATGGTACCCAAGTAGACGCTATATATACCGACTATAGTAAGGCATTCGATCGATTAGATCACGATATCCTATTAAAGAAGCTGTCTGCCTTGGGAATCAGTGGCGACCTACTCAGGTGGTTTTCGTCTTATGTGGTAAACAGAACTCAAGCGGTAGTACTCAATGGTTTCATCTCATCTTGGATGACGATTCCATCCGGCGTCCCCCAAGGATCGCTTTTAGGACCTTTGATTTTTGTAGCATTTGTTAATGACATCGGCGCATGTTTCAGACATTCTGAATACCTACTCTTTGCTGACGACATGAAAGTTTATAGGCCAATTAAAACTCTAGCCGATGCTTGTCTGTTACAAGAAGACCTATTGCGAGTAGTAGAGTACTGTCAGATCAATAATCTTACCCTCAATATATCGAAATGCTTAGTAATCAGTTTCACTCGGAAATTAGGCGCTATCATGCACGATTATTCTGTAAATAACCAACTCTTATCACGTACAGATGTTATTAGAGATTTGGGTGTTTTTGTTGATAGCAAGCTCTCCTACGAATATCACATTGACCATATTGCGAAAAAAGGATTTGCAGCACTGGGATTTGTAATCCGTAATTCAAAATCCCTACATAAAATGAAAACCTTAAAAATATTATACTGTGCTTATGTCCGTAGCCATCTGGAATACGCTAGCCAAGTATGGAACCCTAATTACGCAGTTCACTCTGATAGATTGGAACGTCTACAGAGAAAGTTTACAAGGTATCTTGGTTTTAAATTCAAAACACCTAATTTAACCTATAACGAAAGGTGTTCACGCTTTCATTTGCTACCGCTAAAATGTCGTAGACATATCTCTGACCTGCGTTATCTAACTAAACTGGCTCAGTCAAAGGTTGATTGCCTTGAATTAGTCTCTAAGCTATCATTATATGTTCCGTCCAGACTCCAGAACCGACAAACCAGAGATTTGCTTCACAATCCATTCGCACGCACCAACTATCGAGCTAACTCCTTTTTATTACGTTCCGCAACTGCACTTAATAATACTCTTGAAGTACACCCTTCTATTGACCTTTTCACAAGCAGTGTGGCGTCAACAAACACACTGTTATCTGCGACCTGCACCTGCCCTGGGCATTAGATTAATTGTTAGCTGATAAGTGTAGATGTGTATAATTTACCTGCTATTTATTTATTGTATACTCATCTTATATCATTGTCATTTGCGAAGGCTTTTAAGTGGCTTCTCTTTATGTATATACATGTTATTTTGAAACTTTAGCTGTAAGCCCCCCGAAAAAAAAAAAAAAAAAAAAAATAATGATGCCCAAACATTGATTGGCAATCATACGATAATGCTTTTGATAGCAGTCCCCATGAGTTACTTTGGAGTAAACTAACAGTTTATTGCACACAACGAAAGAATTCGTAAGGATACACAATAAGGTAGTGTTATTCAAGGGACATTCAATGATAATCTCTGTTCACTTTGTATATTGTGATTCAGTTTATGTTTTTATTTCTGAACCCTTGATCTATGGTAGCCTTCGGGGAGTTAAAATAATTAGCGCTGTCCTGGCGCAGAGGCCTGACCCGCGAGCTAACTACCCTTTTTTTATTATAATGGTAGCATTTAAAACTATACTATTTATTTATTCAGTACATTTTGAAATAAAAACAACCTTCTGAAACGGAGGGTGGTGCCCACAGACAGAAGCCATAAATTACAAAATAAGAGTTGAAGTTGAAGTGTACATGACACTTTTGTTTGAATGACATTGACAATCAACTACAACAAACTGCCAGTCACTGAAAATATTTCGAATTTGTTTTTGTTTGTTCAATAATGGTCGGTGAGCATTATTGTGGGAAATTATAGTTGGTCCTGGTCACTGAGTGAGCAAATAATTATTGGCAAACTATCATTTCGAGATACATTTATATTGGAGTGGAGGCCGCATTTCATATCTTTCAAGCTTTTGGCATACATTAACGTAAGTTATCGCGTAGTTTTTCAGTAGGTACAGTCCATATATAAATAAATATGTTTTAAAGAAACTAGTAAGGAAACAATAATTTTCCTTGAATTGCGCCATACCCTTTCCAAACATTCTTGTGTGTTCTTTCCCTATGTAAATGGATTTAATAAGGTGTTAGTAGGTATACTGTGATTAGGAAGCAAACTACTACGCTGCACCTAAACAGTCTAAACACAGTACCTTTTCTGTTTCTAGTATACAACAATGATTTGCCTGACATTGTCAAAGATCTCTGCAATATTGTTTTATTTGCAGATGATTTTAAAGTAGACAGGAAAGATAGCAAGCAAGCACATAGTCTGTTATAGATTAACTCTAAATGGTTCACCTCTAAATTAAAAAAAAAAAAACCAAACATCATACTCTTAACTAGCGATGGGCGATTGTTGCAAAAAATATAATCGACTGAATCGAAAATTGGGCTATTGCTCATCCTCATCATTCAAAATTGGGCAAATTGTACTATATATTGAATGTAATGACTGAGGGCTTATTTTTAAAGAATATATAAAACTAGCTGAGTCCTTATAGTCTTGAAAATATATTGCATGCTGGAAAAAGCTTTGTTGTGTTAAATTTAAATTAAATAGTGATAAGCATGATTATAATACAAAGATAAAATAGCAGTGCCTATTTAAGACTAACAAAGACATATTAAAAGCACATCAGAAACCCAGCATTAGCCACATAGCAAATTAGTTGATAGGTAGTCGTCTCCTAAATACAGCCTCCTCTATTTAGGAGGGCTTTGCCATAGTCCTCATGCTTGGCAGGCATGTTGGAAATCACAGTGTAAGATAGCTGTTCGTCAAAAGACACTGCTGCCCTTGTTTCAGTGATTTTTTTACCTTTATTCACCTCTTAGAATAATCACAATTAGCGATGAGGCAGATATATTCTAACTGGCACCCCACATGCTTTAATAGAAGTTATTGTAAAATTAATTGCTATGTTTGTAATGTAAAAACTAATCGTGCATGTAACTTTAAGAATGTATTTTTTACAGGGTATAAGTATGGATTCTCCATGCATATTCTTAGGCATTAAGGTAAAACCAGGGCCCGTAGAACGGTTCAAGCTGGAAAATTTTACACTTGATAATACTGTAGACCACCTCAAGACAGAAGCTGAAAAGAAGGCTAATCTACCATCCGCTTCCTTAGGTATGTCAAGTTTATCATTATTAATTTATTTCTTAACTAGCTTTCCGGGCGCGGCTCCGCCTGCACGTATGTCGGTTATAGCGCAAAAACATAAACCTCTTTTTGCGCAGTTGGATAAAAACTATCCCATGTTTTTTCCTGAGTCTCAAACTATTTCTATACCAAATTTGATTCAAATCGGTCCAGTAGTTTTGGCGTGAAAGCGTAACAGACGGAGTTACTTTCGCATCTATAATATTAGTATTGACTAATGTTCTTCAGTATGACTATTATTAACATTAAATAATTTATATTTTAAATTGAAGTTTATTGTTGTACTAATGATGAAAATGAAGTTTATTTTAAAATCTTAAAATTAATGTCCGACCAAAACTGGTTTTCCGGCCGAAACCGAAACTGAATCCGAATATTCGGCCGTGGCTTCAGTTTCGGCCGAAACCGAAACTCACATGTTCAAGTAATACATACATTGATAACATCACGCCTCTTTCCCGTAGGGGGGGCAGAGACCACAGATTTTTACTTGCTACGATCCTTGCATATCTCTTTTGCTTCATCTACATTCATCAATCCTTTCATACATGAGCGTCGGTTTAGGGTACTGACTGTCTCTCCTGACCTGTCCTTTTTTCAAAACGTCTTCAATTTGATTTCGGAACATTCGTCTAGGTCTTCCCCTTCCAACACTTCCGTTCACTTGTCCCATGTACAATACCTGTTTAGTCAGTCTCATCTCATTCATTCTTTCTACATGTCCAAACCATCATATCTTAACATACCTTTCTCAATTTTTGTCACTACATCCACATTCACACCACATCATTCTCTTTCTAGTCTTCTGGTCATCAGCGTAGAGAAGACATTTGATGAGTAACCCATTTTTAATCCACATTCACTGTCTTTCAGGTTTGTCACACTATCCATGAATAAGTTGAACAGCCATGGTGACGATACACATCCTTGCCTTACACCTTTTTCATGTGTTAAACCAATCAGTGTATGTCCCGTTTATCCTAACACAAGCACTGGAATCCTCATATAGGGATTTCAGTGCTTGGATCAGGTTACCATTCAACCCATGCATAGACAACGCTGACCACAGTTCATCATCACTTGTATTTACATAAGTTCCTGGAACCTGGTCCAGTGTACCCTCTCTTTCAAATAAACTATCAAAATACTCCTTCCATCTTGTCAACACACATTCTTCTCCTTTTATAATGCTTCCATTATGACTTCTGATTTGACTCAGCTCTGAGGTCATGCATTTGCCCCGAGCTGTTCTTATGGATTTCCAGAAAAACTTTACATTTGACTGGAAATCTTCAGAAAGCCTTCTGTCAAACATATCCTTTCGTTCATCTTTCTTTCTGCTTACAACTTCCTTAACTATCTTTTTCAATCTCTTTATACTCTTTTCTTGCTTCCCGTACATCATCATGCGTTGCCATTTGTAGTTTTTGGTTAGCCTTTGTGGCTAACCAATCCAACCATGCTTTTTTTTTCTTCCACAGCCTTTTATACACCTTGATCCATCCACACATACTATTGCAGTTTTCCTTTTCGTCTTTTAGAAATTCCGCACACATTGATGGCAACGTCTACCACCCCTTGTAATTTCACAAATTAAACATTTCACATTTTTCATTTGCAATCTCTTTTTTACATGTGACTTGATTTGTTAATAACAACAAAACAAAGTTACTGACTCAACATTTAACTATATAAATCATTCAAGTACTAAACACAAAAACTTACATGTAATCAGTTCCATCAAATTATTACCTCTAAAGAACGTTTGCGTCGAGTGATAACGCACTAAGTTGCGTTGCTTTGCTACAGAGCTATCGGAACGGCGCACAACCATTCCCGAACAGGCCCGCTAGCGTCCGCCAAAGCGTTGCCGCGAGAAACGAAATTAGGCGAGCGTGTACGACAACTTCCGAAATCAGATTCAGTTTCGCCAAAAGTTACAGTCAATTTTGGCCGAAACCGAAATTGCCACCGAAACTTGATTTTTGGCCAAAACTCGGCCGAAACCAAAATCGAACTTTCGGTCGGACACTATGTACTTAAAATTATTTCTTTATTTATATAATGTAATAATTGGTTATAATTTTCTTATTTATTAAGAAATTAAATACTTTTTTATATGTAGTCTGCCAAGTAAATATAAATGAAATATATCAGAAACGGTAAGAGGTGTGTAGAGCGCTATTGACCAAATGTTAAAGCAAGAGCAGTCAGATTACACTCTTCAAACAAGTATATCATCAGAATTTGAGGTATTTTCCATACATTTGAACTGATTTGAAACTTTTATGGGATTTAAAACTGAATTTGGAGGTATTGTCCTATACTTGTGATGTAGGATGACATCCCTGCAAAGACAAAGACCAAGCTATTGGCCTATGAGGCTGAAGATAAAGTGGATAGTGCCTGATGAAACTGGTATGGGGATCTTAGAAACTTCAAGTGTTGAGGAGAGGTCCGAATATAAATATGAATATTAATTGTTATATTTTTTAAATATGGCTGCCATCGAAAAAAATATCAAAAGCTTATATATACAAGTTGTATCTCGGAAACTATAAGAGATAGGTGGGGTTTTTGCCCTACTAGAACGATTTGTGGGGTCCGAAAATCATATATGGGAAATGTGTATGAGTATTCTGGTTAGTCAGGAGAAAATTAATAATCTCGAAAATGAACAATCTCGAAAATGACGTTCGCCTAGTGAAATTTAATGGCATATCTCGGAAATGGTAAGAAATATGTTGAGTGTTTGATCAAATGTCATAGAAATTTGGGATGGAAATTCAATGACAACTGTTAAACGAGCACATTCTATTAGTCTCCATGCTGAATTTAGAGTTATTTTTGACTTATGACGATTTTGAATTTTTTATTGATAGACACAAAATTGACGCGTGTTGTTGGTGTAGAGGTGTGTGCTTTGCCGGCAGTGATATATTTTTAGTCTGTCTGTCTCTCTGACCTTTGAAGGGCTCTGTAGTGTAGATCTGTGGAATTGTAATAGGAAACTGGTATAATATTTTAACCATCCTAAACGCGGTAATACAACACAAGCGTAACGCAATAACAACATGTATGGAAAATATTCCAAATTCAGTATAAAGAATAAATTATGCTCGTTTGACGTGTGTCATTTAGATAAGATAATTTATTGCCAAAAAGATTTATAAGTAAATACAATCGTTAACTTAAATTCTAGAATAATTAAAATTCTTATTGAGTAATAGATTGACAGCGAAAACCAAACTAAGCACTAAGCCTGTATCTTGGGAATCGAGGGCGGTTTTCAAAAAGTTTGTTGTGTTGTTCATCACATTGATCCCGATATTTGACCAAATACCCTTCACTTATCTGTTACATGAGATACCATCCAACTTCTTTGGAAGTAGAAATTTTCAAGTTTTCTGATTTCTCTTATTTACTAGAACATCCCACACTTTTCTCTTTTCCTTCTAGTTAATCTATGCTTGGGGTAAGTAATAAACTTTTTGTTACAGAAATAATACACCATGGCAAAATATTGAAAGAGAATACAACTCTGCAAGACAATGGTGTGAAATATGGTGAAATGGTTCATGTTGTTAAAAAGAAGGAACAAGTGGCCCCAGAACCGCGACGCACTTACACAGACGCAGAGCTTCAGCAGCTTAATACTGCACTTAGGTCTTTAGGATGTACTCCCAATGCTCCAGGATGGACAAGGGCAATGCAGGTAGACATTTTGGTAACATGTATGTCTGCAAAAATTTGTGCTGCCAATGTCTTGGCTTCTGTTCTACAGCTTATTGTTACTATATATTTATGTTTATTTCATGAAACACGTAAGAATATAATAATATAGTGTAAGAATGTAATTATAATTTAGAATAGACCAGACTTTCGATGACCATACTTATTTATCAAAAGTGACATATAACTGATAACTAAGTAAGAAAATCATTCATAAGAATATTGTATGTAAAATATGTATTTATAAGCATTAAAATAAATGTCAGCAAATATTCATTTATAATTCATTCTTTAATCTAATCTTATGAATTAAAGATTGGCAATGTACCTTGATGGACGAACGTGTAAATGTGGGCCGAGGCGAAGCCGAGGCACACATACGTAAGTCCATCAATGTCTAGTTGTGGCCAAGGCTTGTATAGTGCTTTTCTCAAATAATGCGCAGAAATTAAAACAAAGTAGTACCTAGGCAGATTTTTTTATTTGATGATACAGTTGTTAAATGTACAATTTTCAATAAACAGCGTTCTATTTGCAAGCCAGATCGAAATTTAAATAAAACCTTTGATAAGTTACCTCCTTGGTTGCCATGCTTCGATTCGAAGTAAAAGATCGTTCCATTTTTAAAATACACGACAGATATGAGTTTACTATAAAATTTATTTGGCCGCTAGACACGACAGATATAGATTTTCATAAATCTTTGCCGGCCGCTGCGCGCATGTATTTGGCCAGTACAGCAATTTAGATTTATCCCGAAGAAGGTTGTCAAAATAATGCTCACATATCCAAGCATGTTTGAGAAAAGTATTTTTTTTTTATTGTTCGTATTTTGTCCAAGCACGCTAACCCTACTTTAAATTCAAATGCAAAAATGAGTGTTAGTCAATCTGTATATATGTTATTTCTTCACGACTAAACAATTATACTGATATTGATGATATTCTTATTCTTTTGGCACAGGCTGTGTATTATAATGCAAATTAATATAAACACCTACAATATCAGTTGTGCTAATATATTCCTACATGTTCTATTATCATATAATTTTCTCTCACGCAGAACTTAGCCACGTTCCTACTTTCGCAGTTACTTAACGATGAGACAATAATGAACGAGATCATGGATCAGGCGCCAACTTTAGGCGAGGATTGCGTTGCGCTTTCCATCCTACACGAGGTGGAGCTATTGGCTGCGCTCGGAGCGAATATACAGACGATGAGGCGAGGGGCGGAGGCTCATCCGGAACTGCCGGCGGCTCTGATGCATTTAACACGGCTTGAACGTGCTCGAGCCAACACTGCTGCGCCTAATGATAATGGTACAGTATGCTTATTTACTATAATGAATCGGGCGCCAACGTTTGGTGGCGATAGTGTTGCGCTTTCTCTCTATTAATGGCACAGCTTTAGGTGCAGCTCTTATATTTTCTGCGCTGCCTGCACAGTTAAGCCTTCCGTCAATGGTAAGTTAGTAATGGTTTTTAACATAATTTTGCTTACCATTCGTGGGTTGTCTTGTAATATAAAACAACTGAATCGCATTACGCAAATTGAAAGTATTGTACAAAGAATTCCCTGAACGCGGCGGACGTAATGTGTGATCAGATTCAGAATCACTTTAAAATCGTTTATTTGTTACATTATAAAGTGAGTTGTAATTTATAATATCTCTTTTGTAATCTAGAACTTAGTAGTTATTTCGAGTTTGTAACGCAATGTGATACAGAATGTTATGCATTACCATACCATAGCGTGCGCTCTAGGTATTAGCGCCCGCGACAGGTCGACGAACATTTTGCCATGCATCGTGGACAGATAGAATCAAGTCATTCAGTATTTCCTTTGGAAAAATGTATATTAAATATAACTATATATTAAGAAAAATATATTTACGACATTTCCGAGTGATTAAGTAATCGGAATTTCAGCATCTAGCAGACAGTGCTTCTTCATTATTATTCCGACTGGTCAGTTATTTCCATTTGTTATAAAGCGATAAGATGGACAAGTCGCGACAATGGTAAGCGTCTCGCCTGTCTATCACAGTTGCAGTGTCACCGTTCGAATTCTATTTGACACTGCATTGAGCCTGTCACTCCGGCACGTTAGGTCTCGTGTCTTGTTCGACCAGTAATTTCACTTTCTACATTGCTCTTTTCTTATAGACTTCATAATCATCAACAGCTAGAAGAGCTCCACCATCGAACAGATGCCTCCCGCATTAGGGGAGGTTTGCCAATTCCCATGCATGTTTGGTAGGCGTCTTGGGGATCGCATTGTAAGATAGTTATTCTTCAGAAGGCCCTGCTGCCCACCTTCTGTTGTTTTTCTTTTCGTCGCCTCTTAGGACTCTACACAATAGGAATCTACAAGAATATATGGGGAGGTGCAATTTAAGCCTGGCACTCCAAGGGGTAATCATCATAATTAAGTTAAGTGCCGATTTTAAATTTTTATAAAGCTTATATGGACTTAGTACTTTTGTATACTTACCATATAAAATGTATTTCCAGGTCCGGCAATTTCTGGTTTCGCTTATTCCCTGGAGGCTTTGTCGGAGGAAGAAGACGCCGAAGAGGAGGAAACTGAGGAAACAGAGAGGACCCACATCACGCAAGCACAGGTGGCTGCCGCACTTCAGGTAATATTGTAGTATACATTACCTTACCTTATTTGAAATCTTGCTTAGCCCGCGACTTCTCATAAATAAATCTGTCCTCTTCATGAGGTTTTGTTTGTGGTTTCGTATTTGTAATTAAAAATTAAACTAAAAACTACAGATTCTAATGACGTGAAAAAAATTACACGTGTAATAAAAGAACATCCTTCATAATTGTATTAGAGCCGTTTTTTTATTCTTTTAGTCACATTCAAATTCTATTTTCTATTAGATTATATAATCTCGATGGTATAATACTATTATTCATTGAATTTTCATACTTTACTTCCAAAGACAGGAAATTTAAGAAACGATATGTTTAATAAATAGTATAATTTGCGCGGATTTCGAAGAGCTGTGGGCCAACTCTCACCTCTTAAAGTAATAATAACTTGATCTTACTGCTAAATTTTATACCTCCGCGTCAATTAAGCTGACTTACAAGCGGTACAGGAATCGCTCGGCGCTTTGATGACGTCACAACAAATAGTTCACTCTTTTCAGTTGACATTTAAAACGAAGTAGTACTATTCCTACTACAAATCCGTCATGTTTATCCATCTTAAAAAAAATTCTTTCTAGCAGCGGATTTAAACTTGATTTTGATTATTTCACGATAAAAATGGGTTTAATTAATGTGTAAATTACGTTCAATGTTTTTATTTCTATTATTCTTTAAAATATATGCAGCAAAATTATTTGATGAGTGAAAGTTACAGATAGTTTTTGGGAAGCATACCAAAAATGTCGTAAAACTATGGTAAAACCGTTCCACAACATCGTAGTTTGGAACAGTGCGATCGGGATAATGCTATATTATAAACATCTTGTATCTCGCTTGCACATCCGTGATACATATTTCATTCGTTCTTTAAGTAGGATCAAACCAATATTGCTTGACGTGATTGTGGGTCGGTGATAGTTCGTGTCTGCGATAGATTATGTTAAGCATGAAACAAAACGCAACTTTTTTATGATGGTTTCGTTAAAGGTGGAAGTTGGTCCCCTGAATTGTCATAACTGCCACATTGCAAAGTACGCTGATATATACCTTATGTGAACGGTGGTTTGTTTGATTTTTGTACTCGGCGCAACAATATAGGTAGTTGTCTGAGTTAGTATTGTTTCGTAACATCCGCCTTGAGCTCTTCATCGTCGGAAATCCATTCCTTCAGAAAAAGCTTTCCACGAATCTATGTTTTCAGTTTTGGGAATAATAATAATCACTAAGTGCCAGATCTGTACTGCAAGGTGAATTTGATCTATTGGTAACCACCGGAAATCCATTCTTTCAGAAAAAGCTTTCCACGAATCCCTATTTTCAGTTTTGGGATTAAAATAATCACTAAGAGCCAGGTCTAGACTGTAAGGTGAATATGATCTCTTGGTAACCACCGGAAATCCAATCCTTCTCAAAAAGCTTTCCACGAATCCCTATTTTCAGTTTGGGATTTTGGGATTAAAATAATCACTAAATGCCAGGTCTGAACTGTAGGTAAGGTGAATTTGATCTCTTGGTAACCACACTCCTGATAAACACTTTTCAATGGTAGGCAACGACGGACTTTGTGGATTCCATTTGAGTTTTTCTTTATGGTGCTCGATTTTATTCATCATTATCGGGTTAGACATTTTGTTACACTCGAAGTACGATTAAACTAACTCATGAAAGTAAACTTGTTAGTTAAACCGACTAATTAATTTTCTAGTTTTGACCTTGGATAATGTCATTAGAGAACCATAAACAAAATCTACCGTCATCACTAGCAAAAAAGTTAAGACACCGAGAATACTTTGAAACCTTTCCTCTCACGAAGGAACGCGCCTCCATATTTTTTGAGAGTAGTTGCAACTACTATTACCTATCCAAGTTATAATAATTTATAGTTTTACTCTATGAAACATTAGCATTACTCACCCACTCTAAGACGTAGTGTACAAACAAGACTTACCGTACACATCCGCATCAATAATTTACTTTTTAGGGGAACGCCTTCGTGGTCTGTACCTACTAGCTGACTCGTAGTGGGCTGACTACTAAACTAATTTGAACCCTTTAGAATAGTATATTATCATTTAATTTATGAAATATTATTTGTTTAATCAGGTTTTTAGTTACTTTCCTCATATTTGAAATGAAAAGCAGTGTTTGCCTGAGGCGAAGTACCTATTTAGGCACCGTACAAACAATACAATAGTTCGAGTGAGACCCTTCCATCCCTTGGATAACAATAAACTTTTTCCGTATAGTTTTTATTATTGGAAATCGTACGTATTGGCGTGGGTATTTAGTCTCAATGTAAAGTGTGCAAAATTTCAATTATTAAATTATTATTTAGGAAGTACTTTTGTATGGAAAACGCTGTGCATACACTAATCGCCATCAGCGATAAGCGAGCTCTAGCTAGAGCTAGAAAAGAGTTGGGGAGCAGCAAGCGAGTAGTTCCCTTAGTTTAGTCGCTGGGCTATATATAATTTCAATAAGCGAGTGAACAATCGCTAAGGTCGATTTCTCGCCACAATAAAATACATCTGGTATGCGCTCTCATCTACCAAGAGTACCAAGTGAGAGACTCGGCGAGGGTTCTTAACGCCACGCCAGCATCGCTGAGCAAGTAGAGACTTGTCGCTGCGACAAACTCTCTACAAGTTTGTCACAGCGACAAGTCTCTACTCACAAGAGTTCAGGCCGGGCGGCGCGTCATTGTGAACATTCAGCGATCAATATGAACATATGTATCTCGGATAGTTATATAGATAGATAGCCTATCGGATAGAAAAACTTTAAGTATACCAATTTGTAAAACTAATATGTTAAATCATTCGCCGGTTCATCGTATTTGTGAAAGTTATACGATACCGTTAAGCAAAAGTTTGATATTTTTCACCGTAGTTCGCTTTCCTCGGTGAAATGTATTTTAAATAGATCACTTTAATTATTTGTTTCAATAATTATTCAAAATCATCATCTCTTTGCACCGGATTTTGAAATAGAAAGTTTCAACAATACCCATGATATTGTTTGCTGGTTGTTTATCACTATGTAATGAGATTCATGAATTTGATGTTTTATTCATGTAAGGTCCACTTCTTGGAGGAAGTAGGTATTCCACAGTTTATTTTATATTATTTTCAATTATGTTGGCAACGATGTATTTTTAGTTTTGTGGTCTTTCAATAATAAAAATACTCTTATTTGACACGGGGACTGCATATCTTGTAAGTTTTTTGAGCGAGAATATCCGTGTATTCGATTGCTAGTGGCTTTCTCGCCTGCGCGTGGCGATGGGACAAATGCCCTACCCTGGTGTATGTTGTGCTCTATTAAAAACATAGTCTATTTCGCTTTGCATTTAAAATAAGACGTTTTATTATTATGCGTAGTGTTTTGAAGCGCTCGTAGCGAAGTTTGCTTGGCCATTCTGAATCGATCAGCAAAGTTAAGCAACGTCCGCCGCGGTCAGGAGTTGGATGGGTGACCGCTGGTGACATTACTACTGAGCGCTTCCGTGCTTCGGAGGGCACGTTAAGCCGTCGGTCCCGGTTGTTGTCTTAGGATGGCAGTCGTTACGGCATGGTGGTAGGGCATTTTGCGAATGCCCGCCTGGCTAGCTACCACCCTCAAGTTGAAAATCTGTCGCCAAGCACCTAACGGTGTGTTCCGGCAGCTGTCCTTGAGAGCCAGTAATTCTAGGTTAGCCTGTACAACATCTTCGACCACATCATCACTTACCATCAGGTGAGATAGTGGTCAAAGGCTAACCTATCAGGCATAAAAAAAAAAGTGTTGTAGTATTATGATGTTAGATTTGTTGTATTGTGCGTACAGGCGGCAGCAGAAGCAGTGTCTTCGTCTGGGCCCAGCCGGAACCAAGCGGGCTTCTTACAACTGCTGCGGGGCGCCGCCGCAGAGGCCAGCCGTAACGTACAAGTCGAAGATAATGCTGCAGGTGCTGATTAAATTCAAATTAGGTGTAGATACTTAACTCGAGTTAAATGCATGTACAAATTGATGTTTTTACTACGTGGAACGCCGGGCTAGAAATATATAATTGCACCAAAAACTGTATAATTCTCCTGGCTGTTGATATATCGATTGAATGAAGTAAACACAAAAGAGGATAGAACCTTTGTGGCATATCGACCCGCCCCCATTTTTATTAAAGTTGCCGCGTACGATTAAAGTAGTATATCTGAGTAGAGGACGCGTTTACAAACAAAGTATGTTATATAATATGTTATCCTAAAGAGTCCCGTTTCCGATATATTTGTAGGTAAAGATTTATAAAAATCCATATCAGAACAGTGTAAATCATTAAAAATGCATGTAAACTAAGTGCACACATACCATTGTATTCAAATAATAGTTCCTATGTTGATTTAACTGTTAACCAGCCATGGGATGCAGTTACTATGGGACATAACATGTTTTGTTTGTATAACTGTCGTCTACCCAAATACAAGCGCTCGTAGCGAAGTTTGCTTAGCCATTCTGAATCGATCAGCAAAGTTAAGCAACGTCCGCCTCGGTCAGGAGTTGGATGGGTGACCGCTGGTGACATTACTACTGAGTGCTTCCGTGCTTCGGAGGGCACGTTAAGCCGTCGGTCCCGGTTGTTGTCTTAGGATGGCAGTCGTTACGGCATGGTGGTAGGGCACTTTGCAAATGCCCGCCTGGCTAGCTACCACCCTCAAGTTGAAAATCTGTCGCCAAACACCTAACGGTGTGTTCCGGCAGCTGTCCTTGAGAGCCAGTAATTCTAGGTTAGCCTGTACAACATCTTCGACCACATCATCACTTAACATCAGGTGAGATAGTGGTCAAGGGCTAAAGTATCATGCATAAAAAAAAAAAAAAAAAAACATAACTTTCATCGTGTGCGGGAATTTAGAAGGCAGCGGGTGGATATGCCAGCTTCCATAGAAAAATGTTCGAACCCCTTTCAGGTGCAAGTGAACGCAATCAGCCGCAAGTGATCACGCCCGAAATGTTCAGCGAGGCAATATCGGAGGCGATCAACCGGGCCGGCGCCGGCGCAGCCGCCGCTCCGATGGAAGAAAGCACTGAAGGTAAATAATCAATATAAGTAGATAATGTCTTATTGTCGTATTCAAAGATGTCAATTAATACAAATTTTCTCAAAAATTGTATGTAATGTTGCCATAACATCTCTAAAAAGTATCCAGAAAGTGATTCACAACTGTCCAGTAAGAAGCGAGATTTTAAATTTGGAATCTCTTTTTGTTATGACATTTTATGAGATAGATGATATCTATCAGTAATTGCCTTAATATAAATGTAACCTTCATTATTAATCAATCCAATTTGTTGTTAAACTTTCTTTAATTTTTTAGAAAAGCATTATACAAGCCTCAACCAGTAAGTAAGCCATTCTGGCCTCGTATACAAACCGGACCTCACCTGCAGTTCGGTCCGGTTATGGCTCATACTTGGCCAGGAAGCTTACTTACTGGATTCTGTAGTAATGTACTATAACATTAAATTTGTTGGTAAGCCCCTCACTAGGTGGGAAGATGACATTGTAAATCGTCGCGGGTAGCCAATGGTTACAAGCGGCTCATAGTCGTTCTTTTTGGCGTTCTATGGGGGAGGTCTTTGTTCAACAAAAGTGGACGTCTTCCAGCTGATGATGAAGATGAACATTAAATACTGTCAAAATCAGGACAAAATGCATAGATTATGAAGCGCACGTAGCGTGGATTGCATAGTCGTTCTTAACCGATCAACTAAATGAAGTAACATCCGCTGCGGTCGTGAATAAATGGGTGACCACTAGTGGCATTACTACTGAGCGCTTCCGTGCTTCGGAGAGCACGTTAAGCCGTCGGTCCCGGTTGTTTTCTTAGGGTGGCAGTCGTTAAGATTAACAAGAGGTTGATTATGTGTTTTGTTATACGGGGCGAGCCTAGTCCTGGTAGATATACCATGATTAGTTCCCGACTCTTGCTGCCACTACATTTTTTCCGTTAGAAAACCCCATAATTTTAAAATTTTGGGATCGTACTCAGTATACATTTTTTACTAACAAATTGTAGAACTATAATTATTTGTAAGACGTCAGCAAGTTATCATATGTATGTAAATGGGTAAGTGTTTAATCATAAATTAGCCAGCCAAGCACGAGCAGTAATGACTCCGGAGGCTTTCAACGAGGCTATATCGATGGCCATCAGCTCTGCTACTGGTACTCCGATGGAACACAGCACCCGAGGTATATCTGCATTTTGGATAAATTATTTTATGTTCTTACTAGTTTCTGTCCAAGTGGAACATTATTAATGGATAGTTTGCTCAAAATCTCGAATAATAAGGATAAAAGTATTTCAAAATTACAATGAGACAAAAAATTATAGACATGTGCGGGATACTCTTACTAAATTATTGACCTATCTACACTATCATTACTAACTTAACTAAATGCCGTTCATTATATGAGTTTAATTGTTTTGGCCAATACAATTTCCGGATAATTATGACATAAAAATGATTGACGAAGTACTGAATAAATCTTATAATGATAAATTAATTTCGACCAAAAAACTATTTTATGAAAATCAAATTAATAATAGCACCAATCGGTGTAGGACAATGTGGTCTATAGTCAATAAAGAAACAGGCCGTGCCGCACGCGAGAAAACTGATGTTACCGAGTTGGTGTGTAACGACTCAGGCCAACCTTTCGCAAACAAAAAAGATGTTGTCAATTTTCTGAACAAAATTTTTCTAACTGCCGGCGCTCAAGCTGGTGCCCCGGCAGCAAGCGTAACGAATTGCATAGGAACCCTGTCCCGCGTTATCCACTATAACATGTGTTCCATATACCTAAAACCATTTTCGTACGAAGAAATAATGAAAATTATTAATATACAAATTCTGCCAAAAAAGACCTCGGATTGCTATGACCTGTCCATGACCATACTACGCGAGGTTTCACACATAATAGCATTTCCACTAGCAGAGCTCTTTAACCGATGTTTGAAAAGCGGTAGTTACCCGCGCGCGCTGAAAAAGGTAAAAATTGTACCTATCTATAAAGGAAAGGGCGACAAATCCATAGCCAAAAACTACCGTCCCATTTCTATTATACCCGCATTGGCGAATCTTAGAAGTCTTAGAAGTCAAAAAAAGTGGAAAATCTTAGAAGTCGGATTAAATAAGAGACTCGCTTTCTTTTTTGAGCGCTGTAACGTTTTCACTGATCGTCAGTACGCCTATCGCGCCGGCAGGTCTACTACAGCGTTAGTCCGTGAATTTGTGCGGAAGGTACTTCAAGCTCGTGAAGGCAAGCAGCAGGTTGCGGCTATATGCTGTGACTTGTCACGTGCTTTCGACACGGCAGACCGAAACTTGATAAGGGCTAAACTCGAGCACTACGGTGTGAGAGGGCCAGCTGAAAACTTGATGGCTGAATTTGTTACCGAAAGATGTCAGAGAGTTTTCGGCGACTCGGGAAACATTCAATCCGAAGAGGGCTTTCCAGAACCAAATTGCCGAGGTGGAGTGGTTTTGCCATAATCCCCACGCTTGGCAGGCGTCTTGGGGATCGCAGTATAAGAAAGCAGTTCACCAAAAGACGCTAAAATAATAATGTGCTTTTTAAAATAATATTATAAAATTTTCTTAATTATTATTTAATATCTATTGTTACTGCATTTGTTGTTATTATATTAAAACTAGCGGCCCGCCCCGGAGTCGCACTGGTAATTGCGACTATAAATTGAGATGTAAGCTATCCTATCTTTCAATTTGGATCAAATTGCACACGGTGTGCAAATTAAATTTAAAATCGGTTCAGTAGTTTAGGAGTCCATCGCGGACAAACAACGTGACACGTAATTTTTATATATAAAGATGTACAATTTGTATGGCAGCATCGTCGTCCCAAAGCCCCGCGCCCCGCGACGAAGACTTCACGACGCAGCTGGCACACATGCACGAGATGGGACTATTGGAAGACACAGTCAACGTTCGCGCTTTGCTCATTTGTGCTGGTAATCATTCTATTTATTTTTATGTTCCGTTTCTCTGCTTTTTTTATGCCTTATGGGTTAGCCTTTTACCACTATCTCACCTGACCGTAAGTGATGATGTGGTCGAAGATGTTGTTCAGGCTAACATAGAATTATTGGCTCTCAAGGACAGCTGCCGGAACACACCGTAAGGTGCATTTTCTACTTGAGGGTGGTCAGAGCTAGTGAAATTACAGGCACATGAGACTTAACAACTATGTCTCAAGGTGACGGAACTTGTGATTTGTGACGAAATGCATATATTATAGGCAGAGGTTAGTCCGCTTAACATCAGGTGGGCCTCGAACTAGTTCCAACACAATTAGGATACAAATAATTTTAAATGTTCAGTATTTCAATAAAGGTGCTTATGAACAAGTTTAAATCTAAATTACTTATCCACCTACTGTATCAGCCAGTCATCAGTGGACAAAGATGTTCATATATAATCACGGGGCCGTATCCAATAGAAAATAATATTAGGACTAACAAACACAAAAATTCAGATCCCCTTACTGCCAATATTGTCATAAAACCTTCGTTTCCACACGACTCTAGTAGATAATTTTATGTTTAATTACTAACTCAAATAATGTACATAACTTGTTGCAGGTGATGTGAACGCAGCTATAAACCTGGTCTTCAGCGGCGCTATTGCAGATGAATAGCTTTGAAACAACTACTTAATATTCTTCTATTTATTATATTGAAAACCTACTTATTGAATTATAAAACAAATGAGAATGGAAATAATTTGTTTTTTTCAACTATTTTTTTAATGCATTTTCCTAGTCGGACGTTGTATGAGAATTTTGTTCTGGACTAACATCTTTAAGTGCCTTTCTGTGCTCAGTAGTCTGGAAAAAGACTGCTTTTCTATCAAAATTTTTTTTTTTTTATTATTTATTTCGTACACAACACAAATTACAATCATAACAGATACACAGAAACATACTTAAGGTTAAGAACTAGATTATAATTCAAAACATGTGTACACAAAGAAAAACGATTGAGGGGACTTTGAGGTTAATAGTAAATACATATTACAAGAAGAAATTGTAAAACATGCAGACAACGCACAACCGCGAGCAATTTACCGCCGCTGGGATGCACGCGCGGCATGCCTATGCCATTACTTAACTTTTGTTTAGAGCAACCAGACTCAATCCAGAGGTTGAGGCTGATTTAATGGGTTTGGTAAAAAGAATATCTGACCGTTCTAATATATAATGAGAATTTGGGAGTAAAAATATCAATCTCTATTTCATCACCAATACATTTATTATACTGACGAGCCATTCTTACTAGCGGATTATAGAAGGAAGTGTTATTTTTGTAATTATGTAGAGCAAAAAGATTTGTTTGATTGGATCTGCGTGCTCTATATTTAATATTAAAATTTATATGAGAGAGTAGCTCTGGGGTGTCCGATATGGAGTGAATTATTTTATGAAGATAAATGAAATCGAAATATTTACGACGTGTTTCTAACTTTTGTATATTATATCTAGCCAGTCTTGTTTCATAGCTCAGTTTAGGACGGCCAATCAGCTGACGATAGCATAACATCCTTAAACATTTTTTCTGTACCTTTTCTATTTCATTGCTATGCACTTTGTAGTATGGAGACCAAACAGGACTGGAATCATTGTTTGAAGTTACATGAGATGGGCGGCAATTGAATAGAAAAAAGGTTTAATTTAAGCATTTCTTTTACCTAAGGTTTATTGAATTAAAATCTTTACTAAATCAGCCGCAAGCAGAAAATACGCGGGCGTGCAGCGAATTTATGTCACAATTTTTTGTAGGTAAGGCTATATTTCTCCAAAACTGGTTAATGTTGTCAGTGGGGTGATTTTAGTTGCCGCTTGATGGCAAACTTCCGTCACAGTAGTTTCTGCTTGACCCAAAGCGCTCGTCACTCCGAGTAGTTTGTCTTGTCGCAGTTCTGCCACTTGCTAGAGAGCTCTTCACGCTAGTATAGATTGCACACTACAGCTTCTAGGCAGAATATCTGACACTGCGTGGTACCCACCGAAGCGAAGCGCTCGTAGCGGAGTTTGCTTAGCCGTTCTGAACCGATCAGCAAAGTAAAGCAACGTCCGCCTCGTTCATGAGTTGGATGGGTGACCGCTGGTGACATTACTACTGAGCGAAATTTGTAATAAGAACTGAAAATGTCATGTGATTCGCTTACTGAGAAAAGGAACTGACTTCTGTGTCCAATGTGGCGGTGGTACATTAACATTCTGAGGCTAAGGCGGAAAGCGTACGAGTGGAAGTTGGGCGTGATTTCGGCCAGCTAGTACGGCACTAGTTAACCGATTTGCACGTCCCAGACCTCTGGTGTGCGGCTGGGAGCGTAAAAAGGAAGGCCAATTCTGGACCCGATCTTCTTTGTTGGTTGGTCTCTGGACCCGGACGGCGCTGAATCTCGGAGGCAAGAGTATCGCGCGTAAGGACATCCCACGTTAGGATTAGTTTGATAAGCTAAGGCTCGGCTAGGTAGGTATTGATTAGTTTGAATTTATTAATTTTAATTAATTTTTGCTTCGCTATTAATATACCTTGGTTTGTCACGCAATGGAAGTACCATATAAACCACTAGAGAAGAAACCATCCCTGTGTGTCCGCTGAGCTAAGCCTTGGCCCCTGGTTTAATAATTAAGTGAGACGTATCTAGATAGCCTAGATTCCATGCTATACACCCGCCCGTGTAGGTATGTTCGTAAATGACACGAGTTCACGCAGATTAGACATGCGACTGGATGCAATATGTAGCTGGACCATGGGCAATTAACTGCCTTTTACTTTGCCCTCATCTTTCCAACGTAATTAAATTATACATATCTGTGCCAATAGGTATGGTAGTCTACGGATAACTTATAGTTACATTATAACCTGAAATTAATGAATACAATTAATTTTACACACAGTTTTTTTAAACATTTATTAGAACACTAGTTAATTTTAAAAATATTGATAAGGTAACTTAAATTATTATAACTAAGTAAATTCATAATGGCAAATAATACCTTAAGGTACTAACATAAATTTCTAAATATATCACATAAGTAGGCGTAATACAATTCTTGGGATTTATAGCTGACGCACTGACAAAATCAAAGACTTCTTTAAAATGAGGTAAATTTTAACTTCTTCAATGTGGCCTCTGTGGTCTTGCCATTCTACAACTTCTGCCAATGTCACGTACAGGAAAATAAAAAATATCTTGGAGAATCTTTAAGATAAAATTTGCCAGGAGTATTTTATTGAGAGATCCAAGTTCTCTTTTAGAATTTTTATAAGAATATTTTACAAACAATATTTTTTTTTAATCTTCGTCTTCAAATAGCGCTGCTTGGCGTTTTTCTGCCAGTATTAAAGTAATTCTATTGTAAAATGAATACTGAAACGTTAACAATCTTTAATTAAGTATAAGGTTTAGATACATCGAGCACACTGGCAGAAAAACGCCGAGTAGCATTTAAAAGGTATCAGAAGAAGAACTGTAACAATGGCGTGCAACGGTACTTAATTAACTCAGAACGATTTATTTTAGCATAGGACATGTCTACCTCAGATAAATAGAAGTCTTTGGACAAATTACCTCATTATTTTTTAGACGCTTGTAGCTACTAATGTAACGCGATTCCAAATCGGTTACACAAGTTAAAGGTAAGAAATAATTATAGGAACATAAGTAGATGGATGAGAATTAGAGAATATAGCAGGTATTTATCATACTTATTCATTACCAACACGGTGGTAATCATGTGACGTAATGGAACTTCTCAAAACAGTTAATAATACTTCTTATATTTATGACTTCTGTGGCGTATTGTCACATTTCTGCCCATGTCCATATGTTCTTAATTAATATAATCAATTAATTATAAGAACATGAGTGGATGGATGAGTATTGAAAATATAGCAGGTATTGATCATACCTATTCATTACCAACACGGAGGTAATCACGTGACGTAATGGAACATTTCTGCCCATTTCCATATGCTAGTACCAAAAATTATATGGAGGTGTTTAATATTATAAGTATGCTTTTACAAGGATAAGAATCTACCTATATGTTTTCCAACCTTGATGATTATTATATCTAAAACAATAGAGACACCGCAGATAATACTTTCACTAATAACGTGTTACATTTCATTTGTATCTACAGTTTAGATTTTGCAAGACACCTCAAAAGACAATGGTCTCTATCTACCACCATGATCACTGCAAAGCGTTTGAAAGTCCGGATGGTACTCAGCGTTTTTATGGTCATTCCAAAAACGTATATTGTTTTAGTCCCTCCTATATCATTGGGGGCAGTGGGAAAACTTTCAAAAAAATTCTCGTGATCCCTACCAGTAGCGAAAAGTTGGTGGGAACTACGACAATGGCACCTCCACCCGCAGCTGCGATACTGGCAAATAAGCTTTATATAAGTATTCAACTGATTGAAGAATGTCTGTTATTAGTTGTAGATGTGGTATCAATAAACAATAGATGTGATAGAAATTCAAATATAAGATACAGATTTTTTTTTACAGAAAATGAGAAAAGAATTAAGATATCGTAAGAAGCTAACTTTTCCGTCAACTAACTTTGGAATTGAATATCACATTATCTTACATTTTGTCAGTGTACCCATAGCTGCATGTCCACAGTCCTCCAATTATAAGAAAAGCTTGCATCAAAAAATTAAAAGATAATCTAAAATTAGCATTCATAAAATCCCGTACATTTACTAAAAGATTAATCTATACATAGAGTGCTCTAGCACCGGAAGTTAAGTAGATTATTACACCAGAAAAACATTGATTTAAATGCCAACAATTGCATGAATAACTATTATTTTTGTTTCAGCTTCCATTTATTCCACTGCGATGGCCACATTTTCGAGATCCTACTTATGTCTCGCTGTGAGAAAACATCTAGTGCATGAATAGATTAAATGCTAAAAACTATTTTTTTTATTTAAATTTTCCAGTTTCGCATTTTGCGATATGTAGGACTTTATGACTTTAACGCTTCATCTTGAAATTCATCTTACGTTTGGAGAATTTCTTGAAAGTGCTATTGTCTTTCTGAGCGCGGCATTGTTCACGTTTCTGCATGCGTCGGAAGTACCAAGCAGCGCCGTTATTGGATACATTCTCGCCAAAAAGCTCGTGTTCCAACTTCAATCTAGCTTCCGCTCTCAAAGCAGACCGCTGGTCATACCACTCCGAATCTTTGCTTTTCTTTCGCGGCTTATCACCTTTCAAAGCCCGTTTCTCAACTTTACTAGCTTTCTCACTGCTTTTGTTATCAATATTTGGATCTCTGTTAGAGGCATTGTTGTCATTAATCTCAGCATCTATAAATTTTATGACATAGTTTTCAAAGTTTGGATTTTTGAATTTTCTATCTGGGTTGGATAACAAGTTCTTATCATTATCTTGTGAAGACGCAAGAGATAATTCATCGAAATCTTTCATGTAACCTCCTTTCATCTCCCACTGTTCATATTTGTTGATTCTTTTTTGCTTCTTGTGTGACTTTTGGCGATCCTGTTTCTTTTTCTCATGCTTTGTCTTGGGGCCAGTGTATCTGTCATCTTTTTTAATATCTTCTTCACTGACAGAGTTTACATTTAACAGATCATTTTCATACTTGTGTTTTCTTTTTCCAGCATTATCTTTGATCCTTGCACTGGGTTTGGCATTTTTAATAGCTCTCTCACCACTTCGCAATGGCTGTTCAATCTTTAATGAATCTGCATAGGTGATCTTTTTTTGTGGTGAAATATCATTCTGAAACTCTTCGGCGTAAGCTACATTGAGGTATGGATTTGATCCGAGTTGTCCCGAATTTATTTTAGAATTCATATTCATGTCATATTTGGTATTGGGTTCTCTCTTAGGTGGGATATTGAGATATGTAGGCCCTAATTGTTCCTCTAGATTAATTTGTCTGTGTGATTTTTCTGTTTTACTAGGATTTGTGTCACTATCTACTATTACATCAGGCTTTACCATGTTGATCGGTTCTAAAGGTTCATTATTTACTTTTGATATCAGACCAAAAAAGCCAAAGGCATTTGCTTTTATAAATTCATCAAACTGCTTTTTTGTCTTTATCTCAAACAACTCATCAAATTGTTTTTTGGTATCTCCATCTAGCAAATTTTTAGTTTGGTCGTATATTTTTTTCATTTTGTCAATGTCTTTGAGAAATTCTTTTTCTTGTTCAAGTGTTGCAGTAGGACCGCGAGCTAAAACTGGTTTGTTATCAGTCACACACTTCACGCCAGGTTCTGCTCTATTGTTTTTCATTACAGGTTCTTCAAAAATCTTTTTACATTTTTGGAGCTTGGTTACCGGTTTGTCTGATTTGCGCTGCACCAGTTGGTAACCAGTAGCAAGAGATATTTCTTTTAGTTTATTTTTCAAGTAAGCATTCTCTTCTTGTAGTTTGTATAAGTTTGACAATATTTTATTGACAGATGTTTGAGGTGTACATTCATTTTTGCAACTCCATAGATGACCAAGAGCCATTCCTGCTGTGATTACAAACATTCCAAGCATTAATATATCAAGGATAGTTCCCACTCTAGGGTTCCGCCTGTGGACATAGGTTTTGAATTTGATGTTATCCCCTAGGAAGTCTATTTCATCCCTTACAGGTTCCTTGTTATGGTTTGTATTTGTTGGAGGTGAGGATGACAAGTTTTGTTGCTCTGTTGGAAGGGGTTCTTGAGGCGGGGACGATATATAATTGATCTCGCAAGATGTAGATTCATTTTCACTGTCACTGATGATAGATATGCCATCAGTGTCTTCATCCTTGTCACTGTTCAATCTGGAAAAAAAAACAATAAAGTAGAATCTACACCACTAGCATCGTCCCTATATTATTTATCTTTGTACAATAATGAGTGCATCTAACAAAAAAACACATGAATGTATTTGAAAAGTTATGCCTTAAGTTTTAAGGCATGCCTGACTTAACGTTCCTAGGGAATTCTCAATAATCGCTACAAAAAGCCCAAAATGGTATTGAACCCTGTGTTATGCCTAACTTGCAGCAACTCCACACTTTTATGTCAACGTAACAGTGATATGTTGCATATATCACTTTTAGTGATAAGGCCGCCCATTGTAACACTATGTTATTATTATTTAATTAAATCTTATGATGTAAACTTTAATATTTTAAATGTGGTGTAACAATAAAGAGTTTTCTATCTATCTATCTATATGTTGCATATTATTTTTACTTTGTCAGCTCTGGACACAGAAAGGCTTATCAACCGTAGCTGATTATTAAGGCGGAAACTGCAGCATCAAAATAAACACTACATTCAATGTCAATGGGGATTGGCAGTAAGCAAACACTACAAAGTAATAATGATAAGAACTCTGTTTTCATAACTTGGCATAATGTTTTCCTTTCTTTGTTTTATGTACTGCAATTTAATGATACGCATAATATAGATGTAGGTTATCTTATCTTTATTTACATTTCACATAATTTAATTATGTCAATGTTATGAGAAACTTATGTCTGTAAAATGTGTTCAGAGTCAACAATTTTATGTTTTTAGATGTTACAAAGCAATCCTTAATTTTAAAACCACTACTGAAATTTACTAAGGAATTTTTCGATAGTAAATCGAAAAAGAATTATCTTGCTTGTTAGTCCAGTGCCTAAGGAATATATGAACCTACCCACAAAAACAAAAAAAAATTAACCGACATCCAGAAAAGGAGGGGGTTCTCAATTCAACTGTTTGTTACTTTATTTTTTATTTGTTATGTGATTACTCTGCCAATTTTGAATTGATTTTGACGACTTTTTTTTTACTGGGTAGTACACACAATCAGATGTGACAAACTTACATTAAAGATGCGCCATATTTCGTGTTTGTGTTTGTTAGCCTGTTTACGTACCTAGTAGCACAGAAAAACAAGGCTAGTATCTATTAGTTAGATTAAAAATGTTGAAATGAGGGCAAGATCATACTGCTGGCATTTGGCTGCATCAATAACAGAAAAAGATCTGGGGCCCAACTCCCACCTTTTAAAACTATTATAGCACACCAACCTCATTATTTCAACTTTAAAATATATGTATCTTTGAAAATATTATGTAGGTGAGTATGCTAATAAGAATTTGAATAAATTTAAATTAAACAGTGACAATCACGATAACAACACTAGGAATAAAGATAAAATAGCAGTGCCAGGTTTTAGATTCGCGAAGACAAATACAAGGACTTCAAATATATATTATATTATAATATATATTAGATATTATATTAAGAAACCTACACTTCTGGAATGTTTATTACAGCCTAATTAAGTCGACAGACTAAATATTCATTGCTCTTTTATCAATTGTATTCTATGATGCAATAGGTGGCCAATAAGCATTCAGTATTTAGTCCACCCCATGCTCATTGTAGATGATAATAACAAAAGAATTTTGTTAATAACTGTACAATATAGACTCCGGGTGATACACAAAGGTTAACTGACAAAGAATTTGATAATATTCCTGAAACTGTTAGATTGCATTTTTTTAGAAACTACCACAAACTTCTGCTAGAAAATGATGAACCAGGAACACACTATATTATGTTCTAGGTTTTAAGTGATATCATTTCTAGACAGTTTTGGAGTCTGAAGTTACCAAGCTGAGTTAATGTTTAGATATATTTCCTCTAAAAATTGCTAATAATTTCTCTCATAACAGGTTTATAATTTCTTACATAGTAGGGTCATTACAAAAATAAAAAAATTTCAAAACACATTAGGAAATATACATAAAAAAGCGGCACACATTTTAATAGATAGTATTAGTTAGTGTAACTGCTCACCGATCGCTTGGAATAGTAGCACTTTCAGGAAGATCTGGGGCATCAAGGTCATATGTCGGGGTGTTCTCCAGTAAGGTCCAACTTTCCCCAGAATCGGAGTCACTGTGCTCAACTGTAGAACCGTCCATTTGTAATTACTGCAAGAATTAGAAAAAGTACTTGTCTTTTTTATGCGTACTGACGTATCCTCGAGACAATAATAGGACGCATTTTATATTCACCTGAAAATCTAATTGTCACTGCAAATTTTATTGATCAAAAAATAATAATAGATATGTATTCTATTTTACGTATGAAACTATATTTTCCAAATCATTATTAAGAGCCTTTTTATGGACATACGATTTTGCAATATTTTTTTATACCAGTCACTCACGCTCCGAATGTGTTTTGTTTATTTTTATTTTTTTTCTGCGTAGATGCGTTCCATCCGCAGGAGGCCGTGTTGCCACTAGGTAATCTGTGCGTGTTGCCAGATGCATTAAACCTTACACCTATAATGGAAACTGTTAAAATCTGTATGGTTAAAAACAAACAAGAACCTACACGTTCCGAGCATTAGGTACTTTGTTCTGCTTCTTTTCAAAATAAGGTTAGGTTAGATTAAATAAAAAATAGACAAATGAAGATAAAACTGTCATATGAACTGAATGTACTACGTACTACGTAATAAGTACTACGTTATGTACGTAGTACTTATTACTTCCATGGAATGTACTTATTAAAATAGAATATTTAAATAATTGAAACAAACAACAAATTTTCATTTTCAGGATTTTTTAAATTTTTTCCGCCAATTTCTGGCAAGTTTTCAAATTGACGAAGTTAAGGGGGAAAAATCATTTATCTGCCATATCGAACAATTTTCTCAAATGTAACATAACTTATACCTTTATCAAGAAGCCACTTTTTGTCAGAACAACAGATTTACAGAGAGGTGCCGGGCGAATGAAAAATAAACATGGATTTCTTGTCATATCAAATCACAAGTGAATTTCATCAGCTTATAGAATAGGTATAGGTACCTACCTACTCATTTTTGTTGACCATAATATAGAAGACCTAAACCAATAACCAATATTATTGGCTACAACTACTATGCCTATGACCAACCAATACTCATATAACATTTGTTCGCTACTTTTTCGATTTAGAGCGTTAGGTACTTCATATAGGGCGCCGGATAGCCTATCAATTCCAAAAATAACACTCACAAACGCTTAAAATGATCACGCAGGGCGTTCGTATTGGGACTTCGTGAGCATTTATATCGTTTTCGCTCACCGTTCGGATAGCTTTGAAAACGCTACAAATGACAGAGAAAAGCGCTATTTTTGACCCACGTCCTACCGTGGGATCATTGTGATCGTTTTTTGACAACTTGGACATTCATATCTACCTTAACATTTTATGAAAAATATTGTGGTTCCTATCATAAAGAATAGAACTGGCGATGCCTCCGACAGATTCAATTACAGACCTATCTTTGGCTTTAGTTGTTGCACCTATATCTTTAGCTGCATTTCCAGAAAACGTTATTTTGGTTTTCAGCGGTTGTCAAAATAAGTATAAGACGTTCGGATAGCTTATAGTCATTGGTGGTCAAAAATAGCAGAAGCTTCTTTCCGAACGCTAAGATACGAGTATAAATGCCACTTTTGAAACTGCTACAAACGAAACCGAGCCAAAACGAACGCACCTATATAGTTAGCAATAATCTAATTATTACGAATATAAGGGCGTTCGGATAGCCTATCAGTTCCAAAAATAACACTCACAAACGCTAAAAATAATCACACAGGGCGTTCGATTTGGAACGTCGTCAGAATTTATATCGTTTTCGCTCACCGTTCGGATAGCTTCGAAAACGCTACAAATGACAGAAAAAAGTGCTATTTTTGACCCACGTCATACCGTGGGATCGTTGTGATGTTTTTTTGACAACTGCTGGTTTGACAGTTGTATTTGGCGCGATAGAAGTCAATTCACATAAACAAATGTGAATTTTGGAGATGGATTCCTTAGTTCAGGACGAAACAAGGAATATTTTCAGTTATTATTAACCACAAAACATATTAAGTCTATCTTGTCACTGATCGGAGAATCCAGCATCTACGATGGGCTCAGTACAGAGCATCTGCTGCGTGCTGGAAGTTACCTTCCTCGAGAACTTGCCTTGTTGTTTAGCCTTTGTGTTGGACATTCATATCTACCTTAACATTTTATGAGAAATATTGTGGTTCCTATCATAAGGAATAGAACAGGCGATGCCTCCGACAGATTCAATTACAGACCTATATCTTTGGCTTCAGTTGTTGCACCTATATCTTTAGCTGCAGTTCCAGAACACGTTATTTTGGTTGTCAGTGGTAGTCAAAATATGTATAAGACGTTCGGATAGCATAGTCATTGGTGGTCAAAAATAGCAGAAGCTTCTTTCCGAACGCTAAGATACAAATGCCACTTTTGAAACTGCTACAAACGCAATCGAGCCAAAACGAACGCACCTTAAATAGACATAGGTAAACAAATAAATATCCTACGCTCCATTGTCAATTAATGCGATTGGAGCGGAGAGGGGAGCGACTCGACGGAGGGGCGCGGCGCGCACTTATACATTTCTGTACGAGTAAATAGTTAAAGGGTATTGAATAAACGCAAATTACTAGTGTCACATCAAATAGTTTCATCAGTTTTCGACATATATAACTATGATTTTCAGATTGTATGCACAAACGTACTAGAGATGCTACGCATATTGTATGACCCATTCCACCATCAGCGTGTGCAGTGAACCTTTATTCAATTGTACGCTGTGCAAAGGCAGACTCGTGTCATGAGGTATTCAGCTCCGAGAGCCGAGATTGCTCACTATAATAATATGAAGTATTAGTAACAGTAGGTATTAAACTAGCAAAAAGCTGAAGTTGTAAAACCCGAGAGCCAATATTAGTAAAAGTGAGTATTAACTAGCAAAAAGCTGAAAGTTGTTAAAATTGCCATAAACGCGAGCCCTGACCTATCCCTACCTTCTGTAGCCCCGTGGCTACAGAAGGTAGGGAAAGCGGCGCACCCTAATAAAGGCACTCCTCTCCCGCGCGCCGTGGCCCCTCACCGTCATCGTCAGCTGTGGTGTCGCCCATATAACACCACAGCCTGCCTCAAACGCAGTGCCGCCCTTAAAGCACCGCATCCTATCCCTTGCCGCTCCATTCTGGACTTAGAGGCAAAGCGTGTGGAGCAAACTGGAGCGTGACAAAGCCACGACTACTGAGCCCCACCGCCACGACTACGCAGGAACCGTCACTCAGGGGGTTTAAGGCACAAATCTTTAGGTGAGATAGTTTTTCATTAAAGTGTAGTGTAAAAAAAATCCCATACACCATCCCACAAAATGCTGAGTTTGTGGGATGGAGATAGGGCTCGCTTCGCTCACCTTAATTACGAGTGTGTAATTTATCAAAACGTCGGGACAAAATAATGACAAATATACGCGATTTAAACCGTTTAAAGTTGTTTAATTACTATGTGTAACAATCACGAAAACCTAAGACAACATTGTGTAATTTATTTTGATTTGTACCATTTAAGCAGATTATGGGTAATAAGTCAATAGAAAGTGAAAAATCTGTATTCTATGCTAATCTGTACCGCACATCGAAAATCTGTATAAATACGGAGAAATCTGTATATATCTGTATACGTCATCTCTGACAGGAGAACCCTCAGAGATGTATGCAATTGCCAATAAGTTAAAAAAAAACTCACAGAGAGCGCAGCCGCAAATCAGAGACCAATGCGCAAATGATCACAATCTAGAGAAGTATCTTAGATACTTCCTCCTAGATCACAAATGTCTTTAGATGGCATTTAAACGCTGCTTGGCGTTTTTCTGCCAGTGTCAGAGTGTGGCCAATGTACGCCTAATAAAGAATGCGCGGTTAATTATGGGTTAGTTAATAAAGCTAAAATAAAGGTTTAGAAGTATTTAAAAACTAATAATAACATCTATAAACGAATATTATTGGTCTTAATAAAGTTATATAAAATATATATATATATATATATATATATATATATATATATATATATAAACGGTGTAAAGACATATGGGAGAAGACATTTGAAGCTAACAGGTCTAGGGATATCAGGACTTAAAACATCATACAGAGAATAAGATAATTTAGGAAAGCAAAAGAAAATATGATCTAAGGTTCCATCTTCAAGGCCACATTCACAAAGAGAATGGTCCCTGACCCTAATTTTGGAAAGGAAAACTGGTGAACAAACATGTTCCAGACGCGATCTGATTATTGCAGAGGTAACCACTTTATTAGACTTTTTAAATTTAAAAAAACCATGGCTTAGTAGGTATATCTGGCTGAATGTCTACCTTTAATCATTCTTGTCCTATTCCAAATTTCAGACCATTTTTCTCGAAGATTTATTTCCGCTAAAGTACGTAGGTCTCTGGAAAATCCTTTTGAATACGTATCCAGGCCTATTTCAACGGCTTGCTTAGCATAATAATCTGCATTTTCATTTCCCTCAATACCAGTGACCTGGAATCCAGGCAAGGGCTACCTCGATTCCAGAAGAGTGCCATCTGTAAAGGATTTCTCTAATTTTTAGGTTGGTGTGTAAGAGGTCTTTAGACCTAAATGGGAATTTATTAATATCTTGCAAACAAGTTAGATAATCTGAAAATATTATAGATTTATTTAATCATAATCTTATCACAATAGATACATCTTGACCAGGGATAATGCTACATGTCAGATATGGAATCAATGAGAAATCTTTTAATATTCGGTCGATTACTGATTCGATTTTGATTATTCGGACTCAACGCTATCTTTCGAAGCGTTCGAACGATGTGATGGAGGATTTGCCTCGCTCTGATATGCAATCGACGTCTGCAAGTGAGTTAATATCGCATAAATGCAGGAAATAGTGAATGAAAATCCTCATTCAAGTTTGAGAGATGGGCGCCGACCTTTTTGTGTTTCAGGAGCGATTATTTAAAATGGCGCGGATCGCCGTACCATTTTAAATAATCACTTGGGTATAAAGTATGTTGCCGCTTGGCTAGTCCTAAAAGACCAACTTCAAAAACTCAATCGCATAAAAGTCGCTGAGACGATTCAACATTCATGAAAGACATTGTTACTGCTGACAAGACAGGGCTTTACGAGTTTGACATACAAACTAATCAACAAGCTTTGGAGTGATGCCCTCCAACTGCACCAAAATCTAAAAAACCATGACAATTTGGTCAAGGTCAAGTTTTCATTCACTCCAGAACCGTGGTCCCACTTTGACTATCACTTAGGAGCAGGTATCACAGTAAAGATATTTGCTCCTAGACTATTACCTATCATGGTGCATACCAAGAATTTCGGGTACATAAGTAGGTACACTCGAAATTCTTGGTAGAAGGTCAAACGATAATTAAGTACAGAATAATATTTGAGCGTTATCGTGTATGAGAGACTTATTATTATACTTATTTGACGAAAAACGCCAAATTAGTGGTACGAAAACTTGGATTCTGCAGCACGATAATGCGTCTTCGCATAAGGATGGCCTTATGCGAAGACGCATTATCGTTTTTTATTGTGAACGATTTTTTGACCAAAATCTGGACAATTACCATCAAGCAACCACCTTAGTTATCAGATATGGCTCTAGCAGACTTCTTTTTTTTCCCAAACTAAAATTACCACTTCGTGGCACCAGTTTCCATTTGGTAGAAGACATTAAAGGGAATAAAAATGTTTTGATGATTATTCGTTAGCGAACGTGTATTGTTTCTTGACTACTTTCTTTGCTGAGTAGTATGTGCTCGTTTGACAAGTGTAATTTAACTGCTCTTATTAACATTTGGTGAAACTGTGGCGGGAAGGCTTGTGTTATGTTTTCATTCGGTATGATGGTATTATTGGACAGCAATAAATATTTTATACTAGTCAGTTAGCGGATGTGGTAACGGCAGCACCGAACCGATAGTGGCGCCACCATTTTGACGAGATTAAACATACGACACACTCTGTGATTGGCTGGGTGATTTTCCGCTAAAACAAGTGTTGACTGTTGACATGAAGTGAAGGGCAGGGCATTCTTGAGAATGGTGGTCTTCTCAAGAATGCCCTGCCCTTCACTTCATGTCTGGAAACATGTGAGTCGAAGGGCTGTTCTGTTCTTTACACTTGTTTATATAATAGGAATCCATATTGCCACATACCTACCTGTATTTTAGAGCTAAGGGTAGGCTTATTATATACGTGGGTTATGAAAACATTTAAAAACGTTACAATATCAGATTTATTTCGGTACCACAGACTTGGATATACTTCTAATGTTATTCCGATTTGTTTTCAAAGTCTAATTATGATATATGATCTCACAAGCAGTCGCCTTATGCGATTGCATTGAAACGTCATTGACCTTGTCCCGGGCGCCGGGCGCTGAGGTGTTAGCCAGTCAGACGTCCCTCACAGCATACTACGTGGGTAGTACGTAGGTGGGTAGTTTGTAGAAATAGTAGTATCGCACAACGCGCGCGATAAGGACAGCATGCCCTAGTAAAGGGGCCGCCAGGGTCCGCCTAATGATCAGCAACAGACGGAGTAGGCCGCCTAGCTGCGCTACTCCTCATCTACGATAGCGAATTCGCTAAAAGATGAATTATATCTAGGTATTACAAATCCGTGGTGAAAATCTTAAAATCCCACAATAGCATCCATGTGAATAGTATCAATAGTTTCCTTACATTTTAGCACATTTCAGACAAACAATACGTCTTATTCTTCGTTCTCATTACAAGATAAAAATTGATCAGCATCAACCCCGTAATGGCTTGCTGGATGCGGTGATACGCTTCGCTGGTTTAATGGAGAATTAATGTTCAAACATAAATTAAACATATTTTTTATTGAAATCTAGCATTTCAGTTTCATTATCCAGTATTTATCTAGATTACAAATATATTCAAAATTTAAGAATTAGAGCTTTCAGTAGTAGACAGATTTGGTGCTGGTTGCCTGTTTACTGGAAGGACGTCATAGAAGCAATGGCCGTCCCACCACCATGGCAGCCCTGGTGTTGGAGCAGACGTGAAGATTAACTGTGTACAAAATGTTTCTCAAGTAAGCTCTGCAGTTAGAATATAATAAAATAATGATAAGAATTTTACAAATACAGTCAGTACATATAATATCTTTCCTGGGGCCAACTATCATTCATAATTCTGTCATATAATAACCTTAGTTTCTAATTTTATTTTGCACTACCAAATATCTTTAAAAATTTAAAAAAAGCTTATCTTTAAAATAAACATTAGAACTTCAACGTAAGGTGAGCTGCACGCATTGAATTAAGTTATAATGTGTGATAAAGATAGTGCTATTTGAATATTATTTTTTCATATTGACCATGGTACGAATAATTATTAAAGTAATATATAAGAAGGAAAAGAAGGTATATAAGAATAAGAAAGGTATTTATAAAAGTAATATATTAAACAACTAAGAATTGAATATTTTAGCTCGCCAATTCATTCGCTTAAACCAGAGAGTTGAAATACTAGAGTAGTTACATCCGAACACCACTGCTCTAAAAGCTTACTAGAATTTACCTATCTACATACCTACGCACATGTATATGCAATTTGTAATGACAAGTAATTTAACGTTCAAATATTATGCGTCATATCTGTTGTAAGCAAGAAATAAATAAGCAATTCGTGTAACCACCGAATCCCCACGAGACATTCCGATCACCATGACACTGCGATCTCTTTCACTCTCTTTCACACACCAAACGATACACATATCTCGCTCATCCATTTCATTGAGATTAGTTCCTAAGATAAAACAAAATGCCGATATTTTCTATTTCATCAATAAAAGCAATAATTACGCGTGAAATGAAACAGTTTTCGTATCTCTCACAGTGCTTGTATAATTGGTACGAGTCTAAAGACACAAAGAAGGCATATTGTCCACAGATTATTCCTAAAAAACACGATTAGCGGCGATGTATTCACCGGACGCTCGGAAGTGCAAGACTGGTAGTTACCCTGAATTCGTCTAGTAAATATGGAGGGCACACAACTCATCTACAGGTAAAAAATCTTAGGCTTAAACGCATAGAAACAAAACAATGCCAGACCGGTTACCCCGTCCGAACACTGGCGGAGTGTAAAGGGGCACGGAGGGAAAGAGCGTCATAGTAGAATCGAGTTGACTCACGACAGACTGCTACGAGTGATTGCGAGTATTGTTGTCAAGCGCACTAGCTTCACCAAAGCAAAGTCTCTTTCTTAGAAGTGAATAATTTATTTTTACCTAGGTATATCTGTTTACGTAAACTTACTTACTAAACTTATTATCAATAGTGTTGTGGTTCCCGCCTCAGAGTAAGTTCTGAATGGCATTCAAACTTATTGTAGCAACTCAGATAATTAATAGTCGTAACCTGATTTTATACCGTAGAATCTGTCATCATAAATTATGTTATTATATCTCATCATCACTTAATTGCAATATCCATTGGTCACATTAATATTTTATCATTAATTCATTTCAATTGCTGTTTACCAATATTGCATCAATTAATCTATTGTGGCTAAATCTCAATATAATTTGTGTGAACTCCGTTCTGGTTGTACCACCTCGGAAAAACTACACTACGTAAGTAATTAGATACCAATATATTATTTATAGCTTCTCTATAGTTGTGCCGTTGTCCATCTTTTGGCATTGCCGATAGTGGGCACACAGAGCGGAGTAGGGTAGATAAGCTAAACTTTAACTCGGTTATCTATTCTAGGAATCCCCTTCACATATATCTATCTGCCCCTACACCGTCGCTGTGATCAACGACGAGGAACAAGTTTTACGCCCAGGGCCGTACTCAGGGCGGGTCTTGTACAGGGCCATCCTAAGGACAGGGCCTATTCCCCGTCACTTACTTCCCCCGGCTGTTACCCATTGGACGCCCATCATCAGCTGGCCGACTTCACGCCAGGGGAGTACCCAACTACGAAAAGAGTGGAGACAGATTGACCTTTTTACCCACGACCCTACAAATTTGTGTGCCACCAACTGACTGGGGCAAGAAATAAAGTCCGTATTTTTTACCCCTAGTTTTATTATTAACCCCCACTTTGGGATAAAGTAGGGGAGAACGGCACTCTATAAAGAAGCTATAAATAACATATTGGTATTTTATTTCCTTAACACAGAAAATGTAATGCGACAAATCAAGATATTCTTCTACGACCCGGTAAAAGATCTTGGCTCTACCAACAGTACAAAAAAATCTATAGAAAGTTATTGGGAAAATGCTAACAATCTCTTAGAGTATTTTTCAAATTTTTCTTTAAATTTTCGTTTATTATTTTAATGTTCTTGTGACGGTATAACCACGAGGATCACCTGAGGCTAAAACTCTATTGTGCCTGTTATTTATTATTTCATATTTTTATTACTTTACTCATTGTAAAAAAAAATAGAAATCTTGTAAGTTTTCATTGATAAGTTTTCTGTTCAAACTTATCATGAAGGCGACTTCGCTTCATAGTGCTTCTCAGGTTGTTAGTCTTCTGAGGTTCCAAGCCCCTTCCCCCCCCCCCCCGCTCTTGAGTCCTGGAACTCGTTCTATTCCTAAGACTTAAATATGAAGATACTTCATATTGTGAGCATCGGGAAAAATACAGTACCTAAAGACACAATTCGTACAAGGCGAGGCACTTATGCTGATAAAGCATTTATCAGTCTGTGATGTCAATTATCATGCAGCTTGGACGTTACCGACGAAAAGATATAACTAGAAACGAAAAAATAGTAATTTTAAAACACGTAGAGAACATTCTGAACATTGAGAAAATAAGAATTTATTGCTAAGGCAGTCAACGTAAAAAAAATCGATATGATACGATAACTCAAAACTTTAGCATTGAAACGTCAGAAAATAGACAAAACTACATCCCATACTAATTAGAATTTTGGTTTCCGCAACAAACGAAAACTATGAACAACAAGTAACCGGACCAAGTAAGCGACAAAAGCTTATAGAGATGACGGAATTCTTAGAAAAAATAAATTGAAATGCCTAGAAACAACAAATACGATAAAGAAAGAAGTAAACACCAATTACAAAACAAATTACGCCGCACCAGGGCCATACAAGTTGCCAAATGACAATGGTAGTTGGTATTGTATTGAAAAAGAACACAGCATTTACCAATGTTTTAAATTTAAATAACTAAAGAAGATCGCTGCAAGGCAGTAAAAGATAAGGAATCAGCAAGAACTGCTTAGTAAACAACTATTCTGTGATATGTCACAATACAAGAACTTTTCAATACTGTGGAAGAAACTAGATAAAAGAAGAATGAAAATGCCAGTGGATCTACAACTGCCACCCCAGCTAGAGTAGTAACAGAGTTCTTCACAGCATTAAAAAAGTTCTTCAAGATGGAGGGGTTTAAATCTTGTACAGCAATTGCTTCGAAACATGATTTAAACACGGCACGCTTCCATTGAGATTATGCCACACAAGATTTGTAGAACCATGGACAATTTCAGCCACGAACTTGTATGACAGAAGTAGGAATAATGCTTTCCATATCTTGGATTATGACATCGGTGACAAAGGCTGCACAAAATTTGACATCTGAAGAGAATGTGGGCCGGATTGCATCCCGGCTATCATCCTCAAGTCATGTGCTCCTGAGTTGACTCCTGTGTTAACGCGCCATTTCCAGCTCTCTTACTCCAAAGGATGCGTGCCGTTTTCATGGAAGGTTACTCACGTACACCCTATTCTCAAGATGGGTGACCGTACAGACCCATCCAACTACAGGCCTATAGCAATCAACTCTCTACTCTGCAAGGTGATGGAGCGAGTAGTTAATAACCAGCTCCTAGGTTACTTAGAGGATCACCAACTGATCAGTGACCGTCAATACGGTTTCCGTCGAGGCAGATCGGCTGGTGATCTTCTCGTTTACCTCACTCACCGTTGGGCTGACGCAGTCGAAAGTAGAGGGGAAGCTTTAGCTGTCAGCTTGGATATTGCTAAGGCTTTTGATCGGGTCTGGCACAGGCACTTCTTTCGAAGTTGCCATCTTACGGCCTTTCCGAGGGGCTGTGCACTTGGGTCGCCAGTTTTTTGTCTGGACGGAGCATTTGTGTCGTTGTCGACGGAGCTTGCTCCGATCCCATGCCGATTAATGCTGGCGTCCCTCAGGGATCAGTGTTATCGCCTACGCTATTTATTCTGCATATCAATGACATGTTGCAAATTTGTAACATGCATTGCTATGCAGACGATAGCACGGGCGATGCACAATATGCTGGCCGTGCTAATGCCCCTCGCGTCGAAGTAGAAAGAAGTAGGACTGGTCTTGTGTCTGAAGTTGAGGGTTCATTGGAACTCGTCTCACATTGGGGACAGCAGAACCTTGTCCAATTCAACCCCAAAAAAACTCAGATATGCGTTTTCACCGCGAAGAAGTCCCCCTTTACAGTCGCTCCGAAATTTCAGGGTGTTCCCCTAAAAACCGCAGAGAGTATTGGAATTCTTGGCGTCGACATTTCCAAAGATGTCCAGTTCCGCTGTCACATCGCGAGTAAGGCTGGGTTGGCATCCAAGAAACTTGGTGTGCTTAAGAAGGCAAAGCGGTACTTCACGTCGAGCCAGCGACTTTTGCTTTATAAAGCACAAGTTCGCCCTCACATGGAGTACTGCTCTCACCTCTGGAATGGCGCACCAAAGTACCAAATCCAGTCTCTCGATGCTATTCAGCGTCGAGCGATCCGAATTGTCGACGATCCCGAGCTCTCCGACCGACTTGAGCCACTGAGCCTCCGTAGAGACATCGGTTCACTCTGTATATTCTACAGGCTCTATAACGGGGAATGCTCTGAAGAGCTTTTTGATCTTATACCGCCATCGCGATTCTATCATCGTTCCTCGCGTCACCGGTTAAATGCTCATCCACATATAATCGAGTCCTGGAAATCTCACACAGCTCGATTTATGCGTTCCTTCTTACCGCATACCTGCAAAATGTGGAATGATCTTCCATCTAGTGTTTTTCCGCAGAGCTACAGTATGGATTCCTTCAAAAAGGGTGTTAAAAGAGTCTTACAGGGTCGGCAACGCATTGGTAACGCCCCAAGTGTTGCAAATGTCCATAGGCGACGGTAACCGCTTACCACCAGGTGGGCCGTCTGCTTGTTTGTCACTATATTACATAAAAAAAAAAAAAAAAAAAAAAACAGCTACTTCCAAGGGAAGAATGCTTGAAACTCACACAGTCCGTGCCAGTCTGCTGACCGATAGTGCCAAACGTTACGCTTGCCTCAGGGGACGATATTGGCGTGGTCTGAACGTGGCAAGTATGAAGTCTGGCAGTGGAACTTCGTAGTTGTTGAGCTAAGCAACGAAAAATAATGAAATTAGCATAAACAAGAAATACCAACCCGACAAAAATGACTCAAACACTTTGTCACCTCCTGTAGATATTATGTTCTCCATTAGACGAGTTGTCTCTGCGTCACGGCTATATGACCTGTAGAGGCACTCGTAGACTCGGGTTTTATTAATTTAGTTAGTATTTCAAGCCACTGAGACGGCAACAAAAATCTCAGGCCATAAAGACATGCAGGAATACTCCAGCACTACCCATAAAAGTATGCTCAAGAACAGTAGGGATAAAGTGAGGTCAGATCAACACCAAATCACACACAATCTTCCAAAAAGGACACAAAATCTTCCAGAAGGAATCTGTCTGACATCTAACAAATAAAAATAAGAATAAATAAATAAGTGTTACGAACAAATTACTTATTGAAATATTATTAAAATTTTTGTATCGTAATTTTTTAATTTTGTAATGTAATACGCAGAGCATGCTTTATTGAGCATGCTTGGGTCAGAGTAGGCATTAAAACGCAAAAAATAGATAAAAAAAATCTCAATAAAAAAACGGCCAAGTGCGAGTCAGACTCGCGCACGAAGGGTTCCGTACCATTAGCTATACAACATTAGACTTCATATTTTAACCTTTTTTTGTTTTAACGTGCGCGAGTACGACTGTCACTTGGCCAACTTTTTTGTATTTGTTGTAATAGCGGCAACAGAAATTCTTCATCTGTGAAAATTTCAACTGTCTAGCTATCACCGTTCTTGAAATACAGCCTGGTGACAGACGGACGGACAGCGAAGTTTCAGTAATAGGGTCCCGTTTTTACCCTTTGGGTACGGAACCCTAAAAATATCTCAAAATGTTTGTTAGGACTAGCAGAAGTCAACCCTAAGAGGTTGTTAGCATTTTACCATTAACCCTGTACATACATAGCTATTACAAAGGATTCAGGTAAATTGATCAGCCAAAAATTTATGCATACCGTGTCAGGTTTCAAGCCTCCTGCTTGGATTTTCATTTTAGGATCCTGATCCACTGGAGGCCCTTCAGCAATTGGAGCAACTATAGGGGGCATGATAGAGTTCTTAATGCTCCGGTCACTATAGTACTGCTTCGAATATTTGTATTCTGGTCCACGTGGAATGTCTGGCTGTGGTATAGTCCTAGGCGAGACAGTAGGTGGGAAACGACAGTGTAGTGTGTGTTTCCTGCCGAGTAGAAAATCACGTAGCATCTGCAGGCCTATAGAAACATCGCGGAAATCCCATTTAGACTTTGGTCTAGCCATTAAGCGGAAATCAAATTGTATTTCGAAGGATTATCAATTTTCATAAAAATCTGGTATAAGGCATCAGTCAAAGAGAAAACAAATATACTCTATGGGAAAATTTATTTATGATTTCTGTGTCAGTTTTTGTTCGTGATGACCATGATACAATAATATACTACGCCAGGTATTACACTCCGAAACCGGATGCACGTAACCGGGACACAAGCATTCTGTCATCACTTCTCTCTACGGCTCTCAAACCTAATTTGAGGAAATTGGGGGGCAGTTAAATAACAGATAATAGATTTCACCTTTTTTAAAGAAAATCAGGTAAAATTGATTTAAGTTACACAGATTAATTATTCTTGAATAAATTATGGTTATCAAGTTCGTACAGAGTGTTTGACACTGAATAGTTTTCTTGTAATGGGTACCGTCGATGCTAATAGGCTTAAATTTTTCATAGATTAAAATTAAGTAATTATTATCTATGCCGAAAAAAAATCTGTATTTTGGTGTTGAAAAAAATTAATGATTAAACGAACTTACCTGTACGTAGAAGAACCTGTACCTGTTACCTGTACGAGAGAAGAAGGAGAGGTCGCTACTGTGCTCTTGTTTACATCGACTCCGTACTATTTTCGTAATTAAAAATCCAGAATCACACGAATAAGTATAAAAAAGTGATAAAACGGTGCAGTACCGAGTGAAACACGTGATAAATTGTTATAATATCAATTAGCACTAAAAATAAAGTGAAAAGTGCAAAAAACAATAAGTAACGGATACCGCTTGCATTCAAAAGTACAAGTGAAAAAGTGAAGATAACTTGGTGGAAACACAGTAAGTCATGCTCAAGTTATATTAAAGCTAGTGGAAAAGTGATTAGTGCAACATTTGGTTAATTGATACACATATAACCTCAAAATACCTGATCCATAATTGTATTACCATATCACCAACAACATCTAGCGCCATCTATTACCGGGTAGCAAAACTGCGTTTTATGCCATCTGTCAAAGATTAGTATCGACGACCGAGATCTAAGACCACTACTAGTTACGCTGCTCACCACTAGAGGGATCAAAAAAAAAATGGAGAATATTATGAAAATGTTACAAGTCATACAAGGAGATATGGAGAAACAGAAACAGGAACAAAAACAGAACTTGAAAGAAATGGAAGAAAATATTAAGGAAGCCATAAATAAAAATATAGATGAAAAATTCAAACGCATTGAAATTAAAACTAGCCAACTGGAGAAAAAACTTGAGCAGCAGCAAAAAACCATTGATTTTATGGATAGACAAATAAGAAAAAAAAATCTTGTGTTCTTCGGAGTAAAAGAAACAGAGAAAAACTATGATGAGTTAGTAAACTTGATCATAGAAATCATAAATACGAAAATGGGGGTACTGTGTCAGAGATTGGAAATTGAAACGGTGACCAGAATGGGGAAAAGAAACGAAAAAATCAGACCAGTAGTGGTAACAATCACAACAACAGGTAGGAAACTAGAGCTTCTCAGAAAGAAAAAGTCTTTAGACAATACAGGTATTTATATCAAAGAAGATTTTTCCCCTGCTGTGCTGCAAAAACGTAGAGAGCTTCAAGAAGAGTTGAAACGGGAGAGAGAGGCTGGAAATAAAGTGTCTCTACGCTACGATAAAATAGTAACATTTAACTCACAGAAAACAACAAATCTATCATCAGTAGAGAAGCATTCCAACAAGAGGTTTATGTCTGAATCGCCCGACGCACTTGAGGTCTTTAAGGACAGTATTAAAGAAAAAACCGTTAGGCAAGTTCCAAAGAAAAATAAATCACAAAATATCACTAACTTCTTACGCCCTTCACAACTGAGCTTAAACGACCAGGCCTCGACAAGTCGCGATGGCAAGGATGATCAAAAAAACTAAATAGCGCCTCCCCTGCACCTCCTCCAAGCCGGCCGGTCACCGTGGAGGAGTCAGACCAACACCCCCTACTTCCTAATAGGAATATAACTAAGGATATGAAAATAAATATAAAAACACAGAAATTCTATGTGACATGTATTAATGTAAGAACTCTTTTATCAGATGACAGAATTACAGAACTGGAATATGCTACGAAATCAATAAACTGGGATATCATGGGCTTATGCGAAACGAGAAGGGCAAAAGAGACAATTCAGGAATATTCTGATTTCATACTCTACCATACCTCTACACTCTCAGGCAGAAACGGAGTGGGATTTTTAGTTAAGAAATACCTAAAACAAGATATTATAAGTCTAAAAGCTTTCTCAGATAGGGTGGCAACTTTAGAAATACAAGTCGCAAACAACGCCGTATGGTCGTTTATTCTAGTTTACGCCCCCACTGAATCATATACAAAAGAAGACATAGATCTATTTTATCTTTCAGTAGAAGCAGCTCTAGACTTTGTACATTCTAAGAACGTAATTTTATTAGGTGACTTAAATGCTAAAGTCGGAAAAATGCAAAGAGGGGAAGAAAATATTTTTGGAAAATACTCTTATGGACAGCGAAGTACACATGGTCATAGGTTAGTAGAGTTTGCTCTAGAAAATAATTATAAAATTATAAATAGCATGTTCCAACGAAAAAGAAACAAAAAGTGGACTTGGCGATCGCCGAATGGGAAGCAATGCAATGAGATTGACTATATACTCACCAACCAACCGTCAAATGTCCAAAGCTTTGATATAATAAGTAATCTAAACTTCAATACTGATCATAGAATGATACGATGTGTGCTATCTATTAAGTCGAACCGAAGTAGAAAATTTTATAAACACTCCAACTACATAAGGGATCTTCCAGTGGTCTTAGGAGCTAATGCAAAGTACTGGGAAAACATATTCATGGGATCAATAAATTCAAAAGATAATGTACAAAAACAGTATGATGAATTCGAGAAGGTTATGAAATGTATGTTGAACCAGCTCCCTAAAAGTAACTCGGACAAGGAGGAGTATATTAACCCAGAAACAACAGCTCTTCTAGAACAGAGGAAACTACTATTCAAAGGAAAGAGAACAAAGGAAACAAAGACTATCATTACAAAAGTAAGCAAACAAATAAATAGAAATATAACCAGAAATAGGAAATTGAAAAGACAGAAAACCTTTGAAAAATTTATAGCAGGGAAAGGGGCAATACGTAAAGCGTACAAAGAACTAAGAGACAAATCAGAGTGGGCAGCACATCTAAAGAATAAGCGCGGGTCATTACTATCGAGACGACCAGACATCATAAAAGAAGCAACACAGTTCTACAAAGAGCTCTACTCTTCTGACGACAACAGGTATCAACGCAACATAGTGAAACAGGCAGACACAGAACTAATTAGCATATTAAAATCTGAGATCGAGCACTCAATTCACACCCAAAAGAACGACAAAACTCCCGGGAATGACAATATCGCAAACGAGGTGTTAAAATCTCTATGTGATTCATTGCAAACACCTCTACAATTATTATTCAACAACGTCTGAACCAAGAAGTGTGACTCAAGAAACAACACCAACGCAGTGGTCGAAATCAACAATAATACTTTTACACAAGAAAGGAGCTCGTGATGACCTTGGAAATTATAGACCAATTAGCCTGATGACTAACTTGTACAAAATATTTTCGAAAATCTTACTCAACAGGATAACAAAGGCTTTAGATGAAAATCAACCGCGCGAACAGGCAGGTTTTCGAAAAAAGTTTTCGACAATGGACCACATTCAGGTTGTTACTCAAATTATAGAAAAGGTCAACGAATATGGAGCAACTTTGTACATATGTTTTATTGACTACACAAAGGCCTTTGATTCTTTAAAACATGAAGCTATTTGGGCCGCGCTAGAGCAGCAGGGCGTCAACTCGAAGTACATAAACACGATTTGTAGCGTATACTCCAAATGCGTGGCGAGAGTACGGCTGGAGAGGGAAGGTACCGAGTTTCTTATTACAAAAGGCGTCAGACAAGGAGACCCACTATCCCCAAAAATATTTTCAGCGGTGCTTGAGTATATTTTCAGGAAACTAGAATGGGAAAATAAAGGAGTGAAGATCAATGGAGAGTTCTTAAGCCACCTTCGTTTTGCCGACGACATAGTGGTGTTTGCAGAAAATGCGTTGGATTTGAAAACAATGATTAACGAAATAGCAACTGAAAGCAAAAAGGTAGGATTATCTCTAAATGCTTCAAAAACAAAAATATTAACAAATGGGCGTATACATGACATGACAATAGGAAACGAAGATATAGAATATGTAAAAGACTATATATATCTGGGCCAGATGGTGTCTTTTGAAAACTCTACAGGAAAAGAGACACAGCGGAGAATCGCTTTAGCCTGGAAGAAGTACTGGAGTTTAAAAGAAATAATGAAAAACAAAGAAATTCGAATGCAATTAAAGAAAAAAGTTTTTGAAATTGCAATACTTCCATGTCTAACATACGGATGCCAAACTTGGTCACTACGGAAAGAAGACGAAGAGAGAATGGCTGTGTGCCAAAGAAAAATGGAAAGAAGTATGTTAGGTATTAAAATTTCAGACAAAGTGTGCAATAATAGTATTAGAGGAAGAACAAAGATAATAGATGTTAGAGAAAGGATAAGGTCACTAAAATGGAACTGGGCAGGTCACATATGTAGGTTAGACAATGACAGATGGACGAAGATTGTGACAGAGTGGATCCCGTGGGAGGGTAAAAGAAAGCAAGGAAGGCAGAAAAAAAGGTGGAGAGATATATTCACTCAAAGATGTGGACCAGATTGGATGTCGAAGGCGAGAGACAGGACACTTTGGAAGACTTTAGGGGAGGCCTACGCTATTGAGGCGACTACTACAAATATATGAATTAATAACTTTTAAGTTTTAGTTTAAACATAGTTACGAAATTGTAAATAAGTAGTAGGAATAAAGGCTTTTTATTTTTATTTTATTTTATTTTATTTTATTTATTACCTGTACGTGAAGTTCTATCATAATTATACGAAGTGCTTCGTCCGCAGAGATTAGTACTAAAATAATATTATTGAACACAATGTAGTAACGCACACGTGACACCACTTCTTCACTATAGTTTAGAAAAAATTGCCATTCCTAAGATGGTAACACAAAAAAAGAAGTTCCTACCCCCATTCCATACAGTCTGTCTGCTCTGTCCTTCAGTCAGCAGCTCTTCATTTAGTTAAGAGAATTCTGGATATTTCCACCACCGTTCATGAGGGCTGCTTAGGGAGGGTGGGTGATTTATACTAATCTCTGCGGACGAAGCACTTCGTATAATTATGATAGAACTTCACGTACAGGTAAGTTCGTTTAATCATTAATTATACTCGTGCTTCGTCCTTGAGATTAGTACTAAAATAATATTATTGAACACAATGTAGATGTTGAGAGCATGTGGAGGGAATATTGTAAAAGAAAATAATGACATAGTTTATATTTTTTTTAAATTTCTCATAAGAAAATTGAACTAAGCATATTACAAAATAAAAGTACAATTCTTCTGTAATGATTTTTAATAAGCTTCAGATACATTAATCATAGAGAACATAATGTTCTTTTTGGATAACAGGTCTGTTATAAAATTTGGCAAAGGTGGAATTGCCGCTCCATCCAGCAGTTTGTCTAATAACATCTAGACTAACTCCAAGTTTATGCGCAATAGATGTTAAAGCAAGATTGTGCTATGCGAAAACACAGATACGTCAATACCCCTATTTTTCAAGGTGGACTTAATCCAGCGACTAAGCGTTTGTGTTGAAACACATGTGTGAGGCTTATGAACGCTATTAAAAAGATGCGTTGACTTTCGCAAGTCTAGTTTTATTTATGTATTCACAGAGGGTCTTTGCCGGAAATATTTTGGGTCGTTCTTCAAAGAAAGGAAAATACAGGGTAGGTTGCTTTGTGCCTACTTTGGATGTTTAATCAGTTCTGTTATTTTTATAATAATTTGATCTTTTAAAACAATCACTAGATCGATTTTAACTGTAGACAGCGTTTGCACCCTGTGAGCGGTTACAAGAGCAAGCAGGGTAGCACATTTTGTTCCAGTGTTAGGATACAGGGAAGCTAGATGATTTATAACCATGCTTGCATCCCATGTAGCATTATACCGTGGTAGCGGTGGCCTTAGCTTCTATATGCCTTTACAATATCTTATGTGCTTATCATCATCAGAAGTATTACCGACAATTAGGGAGAGTGCAGTTCTATGGCTATTAATAGTCCCATACTGAGCGCCCTCGTTAAATATCTTAGTAAGAAATTGTATAATTATTGGGATAGATGGCTCATACATGTTGATTATATTTTCCGTACAGAAAATATACCAGCGTTGAAGGCAAAGGTCATATTGCTTTATAGTGTTATCTGACAAGGAAGCCAAGAGTATGTCTAAAGCGGATGTTCGGACGCATCGGTGAATCAGCGCCGTCCGGATAACATTCCGACCGCCAGGGTAATATGTGCTTGATGTTCCGTTTGCTGGAATTGGGAATTATGTCATCATTAGACATTGTTTTTACTACATTCGAAGAAAGAAGACGCGTAAATAATGGATACCGCGGTTGAGTGGGCCAATCAGGTACAACTACGATACCTTCAACTTTGTCTGAAATTATTTTCCGTATTGTTTTAAGAATAATTGATACTGGTGGAAAAGCATAAAATAGGTGTTTGGACCAGTCTAAAGTGAAGGCGTCAAAAGCATAGGCTTCGGGGTCTCTGTGCCAATTTGAGGCATAATTATTTCATTTTTATTAAGACGAGTGGCCAATAAATCAATATCTGGAGCTTTTAAAATTGTCTATTACTTTTTGGAAACCTGTGTTAGATAGTTCCCATTCGACATCAGGATGGATCCGTCTGGATTTCCTATCAGCAATTACATTGTCCGATGACTTTATGTACCAAGCTACGATAAATATTTTGCGAGCTTTACACCACTACCATATGTCTTTTGTGCCTTTGTTCAGGTGGGGATATTGAACACCACCCATGCGGTTTATAGAGCTTACAGCAGTGGTATTGTCAATAGGTCAATACGCAGTAATATTTGACAGTTGAAATAGTTTTTTGCAAATGTTTTTACGGCTCAAGCCCGTGGCGGGATTCGAACCATGGACCTGCTGCGCGGCAATCCATAGCCAATGCCACTGAGTCATCATTGCTTCACGTTCATTAATATGCAGTGATTCTTCGCTATCCTACCAGCGACCACTAGCTGTTTGCCCTTTACAAGCCGCAGCCCACCCAGAAGTTGAGGCGTCAGAGAATATCTTCAAGGCATAATTATCGTTCCTAATTCTATGTACTGAAACATCAATATTATTGAGCCACCAGTTTATGTCGGGCAGCAATGACGGTGCTATTGTCATGTATTTATCATATGTAAAGAAACCAAGAAAATGCCTCGTAAGTAAAGAAACTTGATGCGTTTTAGTTTAGTATATAACCATCCATATTCTATGGCAGGGTAAGCAGAAACTAATAACCTCACACGACCGTAACAAGGTTATCTTTAGGCATTATCAGTGTTGTAAAAATGAACGGAATGGTACAGATACCGAAAGGAAGGTCGTTAAATTCGTACAATATATCATCTATAAGAAAGCGGAGATACTTCCGAGAATTCGGGTGTATGTTAATTAAAAAATATGCATCTTTCTCTAAGTTCGCGACATAACTGTCATTTGTCACAGTACGAATGTCCTCCAACTTAAAATGTCCCATATAGATGAATTTATTTAGTTCTTATAAATTAAGGATGAATCTCATCTTGCCATTCGGTGTCGGTATTAGAAATACACGTGATACATATTGATCAGGACAAGGTTTACACTCAGATATTGCTCCGATAGATGTGGGTTCTTTAAAAAATTGATAACTGTTTATCCAAGAGCAAATAGATTGGTCATGTGTTATGTTATGAGGGACCATTGCTTATGAAAATGGGCAAGTGTACCAGCGTAACGTACTGGATTTACAGTCGGTGGGTCTGCTTGGACCGCTGCGTGTAGTTAGTGAGTGACAAGAGCGCGCGAGGTGGCGGTGGCGTCGCGTTCTGCATGGCGGCGGCTGGTGACGCTGTGGCGGTGGCCCCATCAGTTGCCCGTGAGCCAGGGTCCGCGCCTTCTAGTTTACATTCTAACTAGCAGAAGTCGAAGATTTCGGTTTTTTGGGTAGCTCTGGTTTCAGGTCCGTGCAAGATTTAGAAACAGCCTTTGCTGGTTTTAGAGCCAAGTTATTTCCGAATAGGTACTTGTAAATTTTTGTTGTTAACAATTGGTCCTTTAGTTCTTTCTCGACTGAATAAAGTGCAAAATTACGTCTTGCTTCCGTTTCAGTATGCTGAATGTCACAGATGATTCTACCTACATTCATAAGGTTTTTAATCAAAACATTGTTTTTATCTTTGGCACACAGCTGATCATATATTATTTTGCCTAAGGATGAAATGGCCACCGCCATCCGTTTCTGTCTTGATTCTTAGCTTTGTCTCTTATGATAACCTGCTCCGTTAGAGCCGCCTTACTTTTAGCATTCAGTTGCAATGCAGCTATATTTCTGCAGTTTTCAGGTACTAGATGCTTCTTGAGGAGACATGTCCGGAACTCTTTGCTTAACCCGGATGTGCAAATCTGGATGCAACATCCATGTTAATATCAGGTCCGTAATCGATAGTCATGGACGGGTCCGCTCCCAATATGTTCAGAATTTCAGTGTCAACGGCGCTGTTTGGTTCTTCATGCAAGCATGGAGCGATTGCGTCATCTGGCAAAGTGTCCGTTATATCAATGAGGGGTATTTCAGGTATTTCGCTATTTTGGACTACCACAGGCTGTTCTATGACAATTGTATCAACTCTCGCACCAGTATATGCAATTCTTTCCTGGCCTACGGACTTATGAAAGTAGATGGTAGGTATAAATAATTGCAGCGATGTATTTTTCCAAAACACTTGCATAATTCGTTATTATACTTCGAGCGGTTATAATTCAATGCCATGAGATAGTCCTAGAGACTACTCTGATGCATATTTACGAGATTGGCGTTTACAGCCTGTAAAATTTAAATGCGGCGAGATAGTCCCTCAGACTACTCTGATGCATATTTACAAACTTGGCGATTACAGCCGTTACAAATCAACTGCGACGAGATAGTCCCTCAGACTACTCTGGTGCATATTTACAAGCTTGACGAATACAGCCGTTACAAATCAACTGCGACGAGATAGTCCCTCAGACTAATCTGGTGCATATTTACAAGCTTGACGAATACAGCCGTTACAAATCGAATGCGGCGAGATAGTCCCTCAGACTACTCTGATGCATATTTACAAGTTTGGCGATTATAGCCGTTACAAATCAAATGCGACGAAATAGTCCCTCAGACTACTCTGATGCATATTTACGACCTTGGTGATTTCAGCCATTAGAATTCAAATGCGACAAGATAGTCCCACAGACTACTCTGATGCATTCAATAAGACTACACCGTTAGAATAGTATATAATATGTTGAAGTACTTACTGTTTGGGCACGGCGAGGATACCCTCGATGAACATGATGATGAACTTCCAGATCTTGACGATGATGACGAACTTAATGTATTTTTGCACCTTGAACGTTTTACCTCCTATTCTAATTTTCTTATTTTTTAAATTATATATTCTAAACGGTTATCGTTTTGACATGATTTTGTGCGAATGAGCGAAGTGGCTGAGCACTAAAATGCGAATGAAGAGCTGCTGACTGAAGGACAGAGCAGACAGACTGTATGGAATGGGGGTAGGAACTTCTTTTTTTGTGTTACCATCTTAGGAATGGCAATTTTTTCTAAACTATAGTGAAGAAGTGGTGTCACGTGTGCGTTACTACATTGTGTTCAATAATATTATTTTAGTACTAATCTCAAGGACGAAGCACGAGTATAATCTGTGGTTGAGTTTCAAAGAAAGCTCAAAAATATCGAAAGTAAAAACCAATTAGGTAGATACGTTATATAATCAAAGACATTTGACATTACTTATCATATTCAGCAGTCGCAGTAAGAATGGCTTAGATATACAATATCTAAGCCGAAGCCATTCTTCTGCTACAGACCATTTTGCAGTAAATGAAAAAAACTTCAAATCACTGCTTTTTCTACTTTTACTTTTACAGTTACTTTTTGCATTGTGGAAGGGCATTTTGCGAATGCCCGCCTGGCTAGCGACCTAGCGGCTAGCCCTCAAGTAGAATATCTGTCGCTAAGCACCTAACGGTGTGTTCCGGCAGCAGTCCTTGCGAGCCAGTGAAATTACACGTAGAGAGATTTAACATCTATGTCTCCTGGTGACAGGACTGTGCAATTCGTGACTTGTTACGAAATGCATCTGCTATAGGCAGAATGCTTAACATCAGGCGGGCCCCGAGCTTGTTCCGTCACAGTAGACAAAAATTATAAGTTTTTTAATTATACTCGTAGCTTCTAGCGGCCGACCACAAAGTTTGCGAATCACTGCGCATATGTGCATGAGCGAAAGCGAAACAGATGCAAATCATATACGTGAGACAGAGACGGCGATATTTGACAAAATGGTGGAACCATAGGGAGACAACTTTTTTCATACCATTTACTGTGATGAAAATTGATTCATGTGTAACTTTCTATTAGACGTTTGAAATATTGTATTGATATTTTAGAACAAAACATTCACATGAAAAAGAATCATGAACTTGTCGTTGTATGCTGCTGCAATCATGCTAAAGAGCCAATTTGGTAGTGACGCAAGCTTGTGATTCTTCGGGAGTAGAAGACCTTGTTTTCTTAGACCATGGTGATGACTACCTACATAACATCGAGAAACTAACCTCGAGAGTGGAATTGACTGGCCGGATAATCTGGCAACTAATGTGTGATATTGCACTCATTCGAAATTTAAAATGTTAACCTTGTTTCCTAGTGAGGTGCTTACAGTATGGTAATGTATTGATTTTTTTATAACTGATAAGTTGTAATCATATTGAATGTCACAGGGAGTCATTGTACCATATTTACTAAATTTTAGTGATATAAGACATAGTCTTTACTCTATTACTTTCCTATAATATAATTAAATTGAATTTCGCTTTTGTAAAAGTATATTTTTCTTGCACCTACCTCTGAAATGGCAAAGTGTCACAGCTGTGATAAAACAATTACGAAAAAGTCTACTATTTTGGAGTGTAGCCGTTGTGAAAAATCAATTTGTGCACCGGGCTTAGTAATAAACAGCTAGCTGCATTGAAGGCCACTGAAAACTTGGAATGGACCTGCAACGATTGCAACCAAAATTCGTCTAGAAGAAAATCCTTTGTGACGCTGGGTGCTCCAGACGATGAAGAGGAAGATGAAGAGATAAATGCGACATATTCGGTCATCAGGATAAAAAAATTACTTGGGGATATAAGAAAGGAGGTAAACTAAATTGTAGCGGAGGAACTTCAGGCAATTTTGAAAGTCATACAATTCTGCAGTGAAAAGGTTGACGAGCTCACTGATACTGTTGGAGCCCTCACATCTAAAATGAAGGATATGGAGAGAAAACAGATGCATCATGAAAACAACAACAGAAATCTGGAGCTAAAAATGCAAACACTAGAACAACACGTACGCATTCTGGACCAGCAATTACTGTCTAGCCATGTCGAAATCACTGGCATACCGGAGTCTAGTGATGAGGAGCTGCCTGGATTAGTTAAAAATGTAATGGAAAAGCTGAACGTACCGAGAGAGGAGGTAGTTTCAGTGAAAAGGCTGCAAGCGCGCATAACCAGAGCTGGACCAGTCCTCGTGAAGTTGCGTACAGAACCTTCCCGTAATCTCTTGCTCTCAGCAGCTCACACCGAGGTCATCAGAGCAGGGAGTTTGATGCCTAACCTAGCTGTACCCGCGGCGGATGAAAAAGTAGCTATTCGGGAATCCCTAACTCCATACAACAAGCATCTACTTTGGCAGGCGAAGCAAGACCTGAAAGGAGACTTTAAGTTTGTGTTGTTCAACGAAGGGTGTGTGCTAGTGCGTAAAAACGAAAACACCAAGGTATTTAGAATTAGATCTAAAAGCGATATTGAAGTGCTAAAATCATAAAACTTAAGGTTCCGTTTGTGTATTAATTTGCGAAGCTCGTGTCTGTATTAGGTAAATTGCACTAAACAATGGATAATATATTTAATAATGTGAATGAACTGTTTGACTGTGTAAATTTAAGTAGTTACTTAGCTACAGTACCTAAAAACCCTAATAACTTAACCGTGTTGCATGTAAATAACCGCTCCATAATTAATAACTTTTGGCAGGTAGAACAATTATTGAGTAACTAGCTTTCCGAGCGCGGTTCCGCCCGCGCGTATGTCAGTTATTGCGCAAACATTAACCTCTTTTTTCGCAGTTGGATAAAAACTATCCTATGTTTTTCCCCGGTCTCAAACTATTTCCATACCAAATTTCATTCAAATCGGTCCAGTAGTTTTGGCGTGAAAGCGTAACAGACAGACAGACAGACAGAGTTACTTTCGCATTTATAATATTAGTACTGATTCACGAGATATAGCTGCATTAATTGTGACCGAAGTGAACATATCCAGTTCCATACAGTCTTTATTCAACATTCACGGTTACACTATGTACACAAAACTAAGAATCAATCGTAAAGGGGGGGGGAATAATCTTATACGTAAAAATAAATATAAATTTACCGTTTCTAAAACTACAACTCAGCATTTCGAATGTATTTCCGGAAAACTATGCGAACACTCATATTCACTAATAGGTCTGACAAACGTTTTTTTTATTTTACAAGCCAAATTAATCTACAAAATATTACGAGAAAAACTGTGTTTTTGCTATTTTCATATCTAAAAAATGGCTGGAGATTTATAACTTTGCACACTTGTCGTTGTGAGAGTTGAGCCACAGATTCATAAGCAAGCCAGTGCTTGTTCCGAAATGTGCTCAGATTGTTATGTGGAGATGTGCTCTTTAGCGGAAGCTTGGGTTAGCGGAAAACATAATAGAAAAATAAATGGAGATAATATATATCCATAATGGTTAAAATCTATATATTATAAAAACTAACGTGGTTTTCACTAATTTTAGTAAATAATACGGGACCCACCCCTCGCGCCAACCGATGACGTCAAGCGGGCTACGAGCTGCCGCCCGCAGTGCTAAGCGAGACGTCAACGCGGGCGTCCCGAGCTCTCCTTGAAAAAGACCACCGAAAGTGGTTGAAACTATAGTCAGAGCTATCTGACTGATTCACGTGAGTTATCCCGTACTATTTACTAAAATTTATATATATTATAAAAGTACTATCTAATATTTTATGATTTGACACATGTATTCTTTTTTTTAACTCTTGACAGATATCAACAACATACCATAACAGTCTTCTTTATAATTTAAATACATAATTCAATGGTCATTGCTGATGTCTTCTAGGCCAGCTATAACATGCTCACTGTGGCCATATGCGGGGTCGCGAATGCAACAGTACTACTAGTGCTAGTGTTGCTAACTAGCGCTGAGTAGTGACGTCATAAATGACACACCTATCAGCCATGCAACCAATGTTTGGTGCCCTTCTTACCATTCAGACCAGGTGTGACCGTGCTATTATTGGCAATAATTGAGCAAATCGGACCATGTCTACATATTAGGCGACACCCTCCCAGGATGCGTCAATTATTTAAACCATATTTATATAATGTTCAAAGTATTAGCTGGAGCATTAGGACTTAAATTTGGACACAGACAGTCCTAATGCTCTAGCCCACTACCAGTTAGCAGCTTGCCGATCATGCTAGCAGCATTGTCCCATTGAATTGCAATGCTTATTCGGTGAGCCGAGTAGGTGCCAGAATTTCGATCACGCGTCGCATCGACCAAGGAACCTCATCATATAATGATAGGTTTTGTTTACTGAAATTGATGATGTCATGTGTCCGGTCTTGCTTGGTCCAATTAAATAGTAATGCAAACATCCGGCAAATGCATTACGTTCCAATCATTAGTGCTGCTAGCACCGTTAGTACTATTGGCGCACTTTGGACTGGGGGCCGTTCAGAACCATTGTTGGAGCGCACTCGAAGTGTAACTCAGCGGTCGTCAATGAATCTAACTGGCATGAACTTGACATTTCTTGATGAGAGAATTAGAGGCATTCTTTTGTCTTTTGTAGTTAATGGTTTTAATTGTATTTCAAACATCATAAAACGTCCATTTATTTTGCTAGTTCCCCGCTAAAAATCTATATTTGAACTTATAAAACAACCGAGTCTTTCCGAACCCTGAGTAAGTTAAAGCAATCAAATAACTACACACTGACGCTTGGAACGTGGCCCTGCGCCCATGTTATTTGATGGTATATTCTTGATTATTTGAGCGATATTCTTTTCACACTCCCGCGTTTTCGGCGCGCTCTGTCAAAAATGACAAAGTAATGTTACATCGTGTTTTCGCTGAGATAAACAATTAATTTACAAAACATTATTTTAAATTTGTGCAGTGATCATGAAAACCAGCAAATCGCCTGAAGTAACTGATGTGACTCCATCGAAAAAGAAGTTGAAGCAAGCTCGGCTTCCATTCAAGATAATTAGTGAAGTTTCACCGAAACCGGCCTCTCCACCTACGAGAAAAAGAAAACTCTCGAGTCCCGATGTTGAATTAGTCACAAAAATTGGTAAAATCAGTAAGGAAAACGACACTGTCGAAGCCCCATTAATAGTGATTGATGATAATAGCAATGATGAAAAAATTCTGGAAACAATCGAGAAGATGCCCAATCCGTACGTCAAACTTGTGGACACCGCTTGGAAGAAGAAACTACAGAAAGCCAAAGGCTTTAAGAAAAAGAAAATTCATAGCAAGGGTACAAAAGGCGAAATTAAAGCGAATGGTTCTGTAGAGCCTGATATAACTGCTGAAGAAAGCGAAATAATGGAGGTCGATGAACCGGCCAACGTTAACACAATCAGAACTATTAATCCCACAAGTGAAGATAGCAGACATGTTATTCAGAAAGAGACTGAAAATAATTTAGATGGATCTCAAGAAGTTAGTGATATTGTAGTTTTAGAAGATACAAATAACTTCTCAGATGCTAATCAAGCTGCAATTAAGAATGATGAATCTTCTGATAAATCTGATGCAGAAGAAGCAAGTTCAGTTACAAAACATACTAAAATATCTGATACAGAATCTGACAATCCAAAACACACTAATTTAAATCATTCAAAAGTTGAAGATAATTCAAAAGAATCTCCTCCATCATCAGATACCGAAAATGATCAGAAAGGTTCAGAGACAGAAGAGCTGAAAATCCCTATTACACCAAAGAGAAGTGCACGATGTCAAGCAAAAATGGAAGAGAATAATAATTCTAAAGGGTCACCATCAAGTTCTTCACTTAATGAGTCAATGACTTCTAACCCATCTACGCCTAAGAACAGCAGAAGTTCTTCAATCACAAAGTTAGATCAATCGCTGAATGAATCTACAACTTCAAATAATTTAACACCTAAACAGGTAATTTAGAAATTTTTTACTCTTATAAATTTACTGTGAGAATTAAATCACAGGAAAATATAGGTTAAGTATTACTCAACCATTTATAGCAGTTAAATGTTATTTGATTTATTACTTGGTGACACTATTACATAGCTTGTGTTTGCTTAATGGTCATATAGGCAAGTCCATATTAACCCTTCAATATTGAATTAAGATTCACAAGATTTTCTGATCGCTGTCTGAACATAATTGAAAAAAATGGTTCAGAATATTTATATATCAATTGAATCTAATCTAATCATTGATATAGAGAATATATTACTTTGAACATATTGTATGGTAAACAATGGCTGCCCACAAAACAGTCTAACATTGTTTTGATAAGTTACTGAATTTTAAAAACACTAATAAGTGTTTTTTACTGCAACTACAAATAGCAGATATAGAGTAATGTTTTGTGCGTTTATGGATAATCAATCTGAAACTGGTTGCTTAATCGACTTAAATCGTTGATTGAGTTAAAGTTGTAGGTGCACTTTATTTTTTATTCATTAATTTTTTTTCTAATCTTTAGTATTTTGATATTCTATATTGTGTATACAATGTCTAATACTTTTGTTGCCATCAATGAACAAACAAGCTTGATGAGGTATAAAATCACAGATAACATATGAGTCGCATTCCCACCATGATTGGAATCCTGGTATGGGAAAACCAATCTTGGTGTTGAGCATTAAAGTCTCCCATTAATACAAGTTATAGATACTGCTGTTGAGCTATATTCAGCATCAACTTAAAATACCCAAGATCACTAACCATGTGTTTTAATTTTTTTTATGACTATAATAATACTATTGATGTGCAGACATTTTGTTCCATACTATTGTGATATTCATTTATGATTATCAGATTAAATTTTGCTTTCAAAATGCTATCCAGTCACAAAAGTGTTAAAAAGTGTAAATCTTAAGGACGTTAGTGGTTTTGTTAATACTTAGTGAAACCATATATTCCTCTCATGTTAATTAATCGTTAGTACAAATTAATGATTATTACCTATACAATAATATAGTTATCATATACAGGCTCTGGGGGACCATTAGTTGTTTTTAAAAGCCTCCATGACCATCTTATGTCTATTCTTTAGGGCCATCTTTTAATTGTAGTTTTTAATATTTTTCCTACTGGCTTCATTGCCCTCTGAATGAACTTGCTGATGGTGTCCGAGCTGACATCCATGTAATACACATGGCTCTCAGAGTGAAGCAACACTGCTATAACTGAGTGTGACACTGTCTCAGAGCTCATTGACTTGTCTACACTAAGATTACTGTTTTGTAAGTCTATGCCAGTACTTTGTGTCAAGATTCAAATGCTAAATGAAAAGTGATTTGTGCAACTTTGTAGTGGCAATGTTTTTTTAGACAGCCCTAGATTAAATAATGATTATCTTATAATAGTAAGCCCTTTATTCAGAATTACACTTTGGTTGAACAGTGGTACAGATTTTTTTCTTATTTCCTAAAGAATATCACACAATTATGTGTGCCTCCTGGCATAGGCAACCTCCTTATTTGATTATCTTATAGTTCACAACAAACATATATATATATAATACATAATTTTAACAAAAAAAAACAACTTCGAATATTAGATACATATTATTAGGGATAACTCAAATACTACTCGTCAGATCTCACTGAAATTTAAATGGCACCACATCACAAGCACAAGCTTTTGAATATAAAAAAAAATTAGGGTGTACCGACCCAGTAGAGGGCTATTAGAAAACACACAAATAAAACACTCAAAATTGAGAACTTCTTTCAATATTTTGAAGTCTGTACAAAAGCAACTGTCTTAATTATATCCATACTGAGTTATTCAGCTTTGAACTTATTGAAAAAATCTCATTAATATATAATATGGATATTAATTAATGAACAATACTGCGGGGGATGGTGTAGAATCGATAACTGAATGTGATCCACTCATTTTTAATTTTCACATAAAACAAAATCAACACTAACTATTGCCTAAGCTGTGGCGCTTAAACTTTGAGAATGATAGCGACGACCTAACTCGCGGCCGCCGTGGTCTCCACTCACACATACACACATGTCCTAACGCATTGCGAGAGCAATGAATGCGGTAGGTATAACTCAGCTGTTTCTTGTTTGACGGATGCAGAAGCGGTAGCAAGGCGAGGCGGTGCGGGCCAAGTAGGTATTAGTTGGTAAGTTATAAGATGATTGATCAAAGAGGCGATTTTCATGGCTCCGTATCAATGTCCGCTATCAGGGTTCACTTTTATCAGATAGATAGTTAGATACATCTCAAAATAGTGTTCACGACAAAGATGAAAAATTTTAAAGTATTGAACTTACCCATTAAATCCAATAAATCAAGATTAACGTTAGTGCATCAAAACACTTCACAGGAGGAAGGTAGTCATCGTGTAGGTACAAGCTATGTGGTAGATATTTACTTGTAAATAGCTAATTTACTTTCCATTACACTTTTATCAGGCTTTGGACTGTCAAATGTATGTATGTAATTTTATCATATGATAATTTTCATCGACAATCGATTTTATTAAACGAATATTAAGTTTGAGGTAGAATGAAAACATAAAATTACATCCATTTGGTGTGTTTAAAAGTCAATCAATCCTATTTACAACAATCACTTAATACCTACACAATTATTTACATGGCTATTTACACATGAGTCTGGACATATCCACCGTTCCTCTCGACGCACACAGTTGTTCTTCGAAGGATATGCCCTTGCACTCTTTCGCAACTTAACCGCCGAAAGACGGCAACAATTCTGTACTTTAATTCACCAACGGTACTAAGATTTTAACCGTTCTGTCCGTACACAAGGTCTTTAACTTGGCCCCAGACAAAAAAAATCTAGTCTGAGAGCTCATAACATATCACCATCTCCATGTAGGTAGGTACTCTTGATTTGAATAGCCGTACGGCGGCATTTATAAGAGTACGCACGTCAGCGTTCACTTACAGTTTTCACGACGCGTGCTGCGAACCAACTAAAGACATTTTTATTTGAATAATTTGTAAAAATATAAAATAATTCGTTGCGGGGCGCGCAATGACGTGGTTAGAGTCAGTATCAAAGTCAAAATCATTTATTCAATTTAGGCGTTTACGGCGCTCTTATGATGACTATGACTTAAATGAGATTTACTTTGAGCCCCATTTATGTACATCTCAAGTTTTTTCACTGATATGGACATATAGCACAGGCTTGAGGTTGATATAGACCACTTTGGATATATATGACCTAGATGAAAAAAGTAGCGATTATTGCTTATGTTGAGAATTATTGTTGGGGAATGACACAATCCTGTATGCAGCAAACCACCAAAAATAATGATTACATTTTTGGCTGATTTCAGTCCTCTTCAATGAAACAAAATGTTACTCTGAAAAAGTGGTCAACATCCTTGTAAATAAAGAATGAAAAATTATTTAATTTAAAACATTTCAGCTCCAGAAAAAACTTGAGTCGGTTAAGAAACGTGAAGAACGAGAAAAGGAGAAACAAGATCGTGACAAAAAGAGACAGCAAGAGAAAGATGAACGCGCCAGACAGAGACAAGAAAAAGAAGACCAGAAAAAGCGAGAGCGTGAGGAAAAGGAAGAGTCTAAAAGAAAGGAAAAGGAAGAAAAAGAAGAACAAAAACGCAAAGAAAAAGTAGAGAAAGAAAAGATAAAGGAATTGGAAAAAAGTAATGAACTAATAGCAGAATTTTTTGTTTTTAAATTGAAGACTTTTTTGTATAACTAAGTGGGTTAAACAAGATGTGACTGATGGCGGGTTGTGTCGCCGTCGCCATTTTCCTATATTTCCGCTAGTAATGTATAATGGTTCAGGCAAGACCCCTTATCCTAGAAGACCGGCCAATAACCACTTGTTGCTCATGAATTATGTAATTCCTGAAAGATTATAGAAAAAATACTGGTCTATGTGTATTTTTACATCAAAGTATTAATACTCAATAAAATCGGTCACTACTCGGTATATAATATATCAGTCTATAATCGGTCAGTACTCAGTCAGCAACGCGCAAGTGATACCCCTGGTGTTGCAAGCGTCCATAGGCTACAGTAACTGCTTATCATCAGGTGGGCCATATGCTTGTTTGCCATCCTAGTGGTATACATTTTTTTTTATAAATACGTGATATAATTTAGTTGCAATATCACTGTGCAGTAGGAAAGGGTTTTCTTTACAGTTACAATATATTCTATGACCTGCTTAACTACTTGACTAAGTCCCTTCAAATACTTCTAATAAGACGCTAATCATAATCTACTTAATTTATAGAACAAAGAGAAGAAAAAGATGAACAGAAACGTAAAGAAAAAGAGGAAAAAGAAGAACAAAAGCGCAAAGAGCGAGAAGCACGTGAAGAAGAAAAACGCAAAAAGCAGGAAGCTCTAGAGCTTGAGAAGCAAGAACAAGAACTCAAAAAGAAGAAAACAGCTGAAGCGTTTGTAAGCTTCTTTGTACCAAAACAGAAGGCTGAAAAAGATCAACCTATAGTTGGCACAGTTAGTAACACTATGCTAACAAATTTTACACTAAAATCGGATATGAGACTAGCTCCTACAATACGAACAAATCTTACAGAGGAAAAAGCGCAAGAGTTAGTAAGAATGATCAAAGAACAGAGTGTTGATGTAGATGGGCTTTATTTAAAGAGATTAAAAAGTGGTGCTTCTAAACCATTATCTAGTGGGAAGACATGGCCGCATAGTGATAATGATGACGACGTCATATTAATTGGTAAGTAAATCATTTTGTAACGTCACCACCATCACTGCAATGTAAACTTTTGTTTTGTGGCATTTGTTGATAACACCACAATCTCGCCAATGTCACATAGATAGACCTTCAAAAGACTGAGATTGTTTAGTTTTAATGAGTTACGTCTGGTGAGTAATTTCCAAGCTGAAATTGGTGCTGAACATGAAATGTTAGTTGATCTAACTACTAGACGAACACATTCACAAATATACATACAGGAAGCGCTCGTAGCCAAGTTTGCTTAGCCATTCTGAATCGATCAGCAAAGTTAAGCAACGTCCGCCGCGGTCATGACTTGGATGGGTGACCGCTGGTGACATTACTACTGAGCGCTTCCATGCTTTGGAGGTCACGTTAAGCCATCGGTCCCGGTTGTTGTCTTCAGATAGCAGTCGTTACAGCATGGTGGTAGGGCACTTTGCAAATGCCCGCCTGGCTAGCTACCACCCTCAAGTTGAAAATCTGTCGCCAAGCACCTAACGGTGTGTTCCGGCAGCTGTCCTTGAGAGCCAGTAACTCTACGTTAGTCTGAACTACATCCTCGACCACATCATCACTTACCATCAGGTGAGATAGTGGTCTAAGGCTAACCTATAAGCCATAAAAAAATACACTGTACTGTACTGTATCAGCCGGATCGTTCACTGCTGAACACAGCCTCCCACTATGGCAAATACCCCGTACACACTATGTAGGGGGTATATGCCATAATCCCCAAGCTTGGCAGGCGGCTTGGGGATCCCAGTGCAAGATGGCATAGTCCTTAAGAAGGCGCTGCTGCCTACCTTCTTGTATTTTTCCCTTAGTTGACTTTTACGATACCCACACTGGAAGAAACAGCACAGCTACCGGAACACACAGTTAGGTGTTTGCCGACAGATTTTCTTCTTGAGGGTGGGTGATAGCCAGACGGGCATTCGCAAAATGCTCTTCCACCACGCGGAGAAACTCAAGCCCGCGGCGGGGTTCGAACCATGGACCTGCTTCGCGGCAGTCCATAGCCAATGCCATTGAGCCATCACAAAATTTTGCATTATACTGGTACCTATTGTACTATATTAACATCTACCTCTATTTAAACAACAAATAATGAAAAAGCCAGCGCATTATTTAGTTCTAAGGCTATGTGACCAAAATGACATAATACGAGGGACAGCTGAAAAGTTCTGAGCCAAAGGTATTTAAAGAGCAGATAAAAATCTAAATATTATTTATTTTTCTATATAGTCTCCCTCTGCATCAACGCATTTGTCACATCATTTTAAAAGAACTTGTGGCCCACTTTAAAATAAGATGAATCTTTGGAGTCAAAATGCTCGTTCACGGCAGTTTTCATTTCTTCATGATCCCAAAAGGTTCGCCCGCGAAGGTCTTTTTTAAAATTTTTAAAGAGGAAGAAGTCGCTGGGGCCAGTTCTGGACTGTAGGGTGGATGATTCACTCCACCAAAGCCAGTTTTTCGAAGGGCTTGCCTCGCAATTCGCGCCGTATGGACTGGCGCATTGTCTTGCAAAAACAAAATTCCTTTGCTGAGGAATTTTGAATTTTTTGATTCCCTCTTCTTTTATCCACATTAGTTTACGTACTTTTTTCAAAAGTGCTGCATAATACGCGGCGTTCATTGTAGGTTTTTGAAAGGTAGTCAATGAGTAAAATTACTTCCGAATCCCAAAAAATAGAGGCCATGAGTTTCGAAGTCGACTTTTCGACCTTAAACTTCTTTGGCGGCTTCTCTCCCTTTTCTATCCACTGCATTGATTCTTGTTTTTATTCTGTATCATACTGTCGAATCCACGTTTCATCCACGGTGACAATAAGGTCATGAATTTCATCCAAATTGTTCTTGCACAAGTCGATAAACTCCAAAGAAGTTTCAACTCAACGCTGTTTATCGAGCGGCGTGAGCATTTTGGAACCCAACGTGCACTAATTTTATTCATGTGCAAATGATTGTGAAAAATATTACCAATTCGTTCCTTACTGATGCTCAACTCTTCTGTTATCTGCCACATTTTTATTCGACGGTCCTCTAGTACAATTTTCTTCACTTTGGCGATGTTTTCGTCTGTGACGGCGGTGTTTGGACGCCCCGAGCGGGGGTCATCTTCCAATGACTCTCGATCTTGCTGGAATAGTCTTGCCCACCGTTTGACTGAGGGTAAACTGCAGACATTTCTTCAAAAATCTCCTTTGCCGGTTTTCCCTTTTTATAAGGAATTTTATGACTGCGCGATGTTCTAATTTCGTGTAATGCAGTGATGACTCAGACATGTTGTTGTTTACAGATCGATTTCTCTGACTGTAATGATACTTATTAGAAAAAAACTTTCGTTAATAATAACAAATATTTTTAAATATTTTAAGAAAACACCAAATTAATATTTTAATAAAACACTTAAAAAATACAAAAATATATCTAGTGACAATTCCGCCTAATTTTCCTGCTAAGCCGACGTGACGTCACAAACGCGACGCAGCCAATCCGGAAGAATTTTTCGACGCGTTTCGCTTCTACACGAAGCATCCTCAGGAGGCATTGACTCTGCGAGCGTACGATCGAAAAAAAATTTCTCGATCGTGCATAAAAATATTTGTTATTAATAAATATGGATTTCCCCAAAGTAACGATTGAATCTATTCATTAAAACTTTCATTATATACTAATTAGATGTCACACAACTAGTGACTACTAGCGCGAGAAATTTAAGTACCTACAAAAGTACCTTAGGCTCAGAACTTTTCAGCCGCCCCTCGTATGTACGAATATGGCAGCCTGTCTTAAAAAATGTGTTATTTATTGCCGAAATATAAATAGCTTTACATGACTTTTTAATTAAAATGTAATATTGAAATATTATGTTTACTTATTTTATAATGATAAAAGTAACTTTTTGGTATTTAATTTAATGTATTTATTAATTATTTCTCTGTATTTATACATTATTTCTTAATAATTAAATTTATACTAAAAATTTAAATCAGAGATAACCTAAATGGATACACCATTGTCACAATTATTTTTGATAAAGGCATTTGTGTGTTTGAAATGATGAGTAATAAAATATTTAGTAAAATCATTACATTTTATCTAATTGCACAGGACTTGATTAATTCTCCATTTTCGTGCAACAACTCTTGTCTTATTAGAGATCTTAAATTTTACAGAAGATGAACTACCACCAATGGATGGTGCAGGTGAGATTCTTACCTGTGAGCCAGCTATTCGGGAAGAGCTCCGCCCCAAGTTGTTGAGCTTCCACGAGAATCGACGTCCTCCTTACTGGGGCACGTGGCGAAAAAAGAGCAGCTTCATCAAGCCTCGGAGACCGTTTGGACAGGATGAGGTGATTTGGAAGTCATTATTTATTAAAGTCCGACTGAAACTGGTTTTCCGGGCAAAACCGAAACCGAATATTCGGCCGTGGCTTCAATTTCGGCCGAAACCGAAATCGAAACTCACGTGTTGAAGTATAAAATTCCTTAAGATACTGAAATTTGTTTTACCTATTATTCTGCATGAATTACGACATGAAATGGAAACACAGTATATTCATTTAGTTGTAATCGTTTATTTAATATAATATAAAAAAAATATAAATAATATTATTTTTTTAGTTTTTCAAAGTAAGTTATAATATTTATCAGTTATCAATAATCAAATTACTAATTGATACTTTTTCAAAGTACTGTAAAATTGTTTTATTTTTCTTTTTGCTACATTTAACTCTGAAACAATTTAAAATAAAAATATAACTGTAACAATAACCCTAATACAACAAAACTACATCAATCAACGTCAACAAATAAATTTATAATTTAACAATTTAAACATTTCACATTTTTCATTTACAAACACTTTTTTAAATGTGACTTGATTTGTTAATAACAACAAAGCAAACTTTCTCAATATTTAACTATATTAATCATTCAAGTACAGAAACGACACAAAAACTTACATGTAATCAATTCCATCAAATGTTTTGAACCTCTAAAGAATGTTTGCGTAGAGCGATAACACACTGACTAAGTTGTTTTGCTACAGAGCTATCCGAACAGCGCACGACAATTCCCGAACAGGGCCGCCAGCGTCCGCCAAAGCTTTGCCGCGAGTCGTGAAGTTAGGCGAGCGTGTACGACAACTTCTGAAATCAGTTCCGGTTTCGGCAAAAGTTTCGGCCAATTTTGACCGAAACTGCCGCCGAAACTAGATTTTTGGCCGAAATTCGACCGAAACCGAACTTTCGGTCGGTCACTACTATCTATCATACTTGTAAGTAAAGTGATAATAACCCAGTGGCAGTGAGTAGAAACTTGTGCGTGGTGTTCATTGTTCAAATATATTTTCCTTTTAAAGCTATTAATTTAATAAATTAAAATAATTTATATTAGTTATTTTAGTAATAATTATCAAAAAAAAATACTATTAATTATAAATTATGTAAGTATAGACCTACTATAAGAAATACATCCAACGTTAAAATTAATAGGTAAAGAGAATAATTAATAAAGATAAATAATACATTAGGTAACATGAATTATTACCTGGCAAATTGAGGACCGCTCTTTCTTTCTTTTTGGTACTCGGTTAAAGATTAAGTATCGTGCATCAAGTAATAAAAACCCCTTTCGATAAGTTCACCAATTTAGTAGGCAAGACACTGCTCTGATAATTCTCACAGGTAGGCTTTATGAACAAACTCAATTCTATATCTTTATTTCCTTGACAGCTGCAAGATCTAGGTATAATTAAATATAAGGCAGCAATTATTGTCCTATGAAAATTTAAGTGATATCACATAGCATGTATACTACGAGCAGGTGACCTGCCATCATGACGTCAGAATGGATGGTCACATTAAATATTTCGTTTATTATAAAAGAAGCTGGGCAGCATTTGTCTCATGATAGGCAGCAAATAGAAGCAATTGGGCAGCAATTATTGGCCACCATGACAACATTTAACAAGACTAGTGACCGGCCATTCTGATGGACATGTTAAGCCGTCGTCATTCCCAGTAGTTGTCTTGAGATGGCAGTTGTTTGGCTATGTCCGGAGGCCTTCAAGTGGCCTGAAATACTAACTTGAATTGACATGAACATTAGTTTCCTTCAACTTAGTGTCAAGTTTTAAAATTCATGCTATATCAGTACCACTGTTAATATAATACAATAACCGGCAAAAACATTCATTAACTCAAAATGCGCAGACGCAGCTGCGCACTCGCCCGATGAGCATCTGATATGCTCGAAGCCCATGTCGACATATTCGATCCCCAACGTGAGTGTTTTTGCCGGTTATTGAGTAATATTTAAATATGTGTGCAACTCACACGAATTTCATCTCAAAAATAGAAGTATGATTACTAATAATCTAAATCTCTTTATCATTACAGAAACAGCTAGACTACGAAGTGGACAGCGACGATGATTGGGAAGAAGAACAGGAAGGTGAAAGCATTGACGGCAGCGCTGCGGGCAGCGATGACGAACAAGGCCCTGACGAGTATGAAGTGGATAATGAAGTATTTGTGCCACATGGATACTTGAGTGATGAGGTACATAAGCTTATTCCACCATCTTTCATTTGTCAGACAAAGACGCAGCATCTTTAAATAGTAGATGTTCCAAAAATACGCACAAAACGCTTCCATTCCAGCCATGTAGTGTGTACAGCTGAAGTCCGAAACACCCTACCGGCGTTTTGTTTTGCCTGATAGATGTAATCTGGGGGCCTTCAGGTAAAGAGTGTATAGGCAGGGGTCCATCACTAGTGCAAGGTTCGCTTTTATTGTACTTACAGCGCCTTGACTGTTGAGCGTCTAAAACATCAGTCGGTTGTCACACGTGCACTCGAGAGGACGTCGTCGCCGCGCCGCCGGGCCCGTCCGCCGCTGCACGAAATTATATACGACTCATCAGATATTGTTTTTTTTATCATTATTCTTGATAGGTTAGCCTTTGACCACTATCTCACCTGATGTTAGGCGTTAGGATGATGTGGTCGAAGATGGTCTATCTGTTGATGGAAGATGGTATGTAATAAAGTTATGCATAGTTGAAGTTTACGAAAATTCTTGAGAACCCGTTATTCTAGGCTAGCCTGAACAACATCTTCGACCACATCATCATTTACCATCAGGTGAGATAATGGTCAAAGGTTAGCCTATTTGCTATAAAAAAAACCATCTAAAATTATGGACACTAAGTAAATGAAACTACCACACACAAAAGTACAATTAATGAATGAAAACACATGATGCGTGGAAGTGAACATATTCATTTCTCCTTCTTATTTCCCGCATCGCGCGTGTCTGTTTCGGTAGGTAATCCAAACATCTGTTATGTACTAGTAGTTATTTTTAACATTAAATGAAATATCGGATCTAAGTTTCCCTTCATACATACATGTGCTTCGCTTACATTATTTGTAGGTACCTTGTACTGATTAAAATAACAATCTGACTCTTAGGTATCCATCTAGCTAAATAAGAAAAACATCATAGTGTGTAAACTTTGTAGTAATAATAGCTCACCCACTTGTTTACACTGAGCTTAATAACTAGGTATCACTTCAGTGCTTACATTATTATTATATCACCTGTTTATTGTCCAGTTCTTTTTGCCCATTGCACGTTTGTAACGTGCATGTTTCAAAAATTGTTTCGTAGTGACACTAACGCATCAATTATGTACAGCTAGAGACTCCAAAGTCTCGAGCATCGCCGCAAAGTCGCTTGCTTATCGGTTTTTTATCGGATACATTTCGGGGAGTGTGCCATAGAACTACATGATTTGATTCCGCCATCTCCATTCTATAACCGGACATCCAGGGATACTCAGAAGCGCCACCGCTATATGGTAGATATTCCATTTACCCGAACAAAGCGATTTGCATCTTCGTTCATTATACGAACCGCCAGGGAATGGAATACCCTGCCTGAGTCTGTGTTTCCGGTTAAGTACAATATGGGGGTCTTCAAAACGCGAGTGAACAGGTATCTCCTGGGTAAGCGCGCTCCATCATCGACCGCATCATCACTTAACATCAGGTGAGATAGTGGTCAAGTGCTACCCAGTTCAGTATAAAAAAAAAAAAAGCATTAACACTTTCACTTGACTTTCATCCACTGTTGACACAGTTATTACTGACATAAATAAGTCGTGAAGTAAACACATAACTTTAGATGAAAAACTATCATGGCGGTTATCAAATCGCGGCTTGCCATAAAGAGAAACAAATTACTTTATTAACGACGCATCATAGGCGCGTGCGGTGCGCGACTGAAATCTGAACTTTCGGCGTTTTCTTTCGGAAGGATCAAGGCATGGTCAATGCGATGTGAGAAGAGCGACATGACCTCGACGAGTTTTATTTATGAATGACACCTTTTTATGTAGGGGTAATTACGTATGTATACGTATTCATGAATAAACCGCGTGCATGTAGTATTTCTTAATTAAATGCTTCGGTGTGTGTATGATATATCAATCAATGAAGAGGTTAGACCAAAAATTTATGTATATGTTGGATAATTTTTTATTAGACCAGTTTTTTTTTGGAATTTTTATAATATTGTTGTATAGGTAAGTATAATGTATAGATGCAGGCGTTATTTTTCGGAAATCCATATTTAATATCAACAAATGTTTTAAGAAATCATATATTTTAATTCTCCATTGTGCGCTCAAAGAGTCAAGACCTCCTGAGGATGCTTCGTGTAGAATCGAAACGCATCTAAAATTCTTTCGGTTTGGCTGCGTGTCATTTGTGACGTCATGCCGGCTTATCAGGAAAATTATATAGTTTAATGATTTCTTATAATATTTGTTATTATTATATAAGTAAGTCATTGACGACACCGCAATGATGCGGTACGGCATGAAGGAATGGGCGTCCCCCTCCTGCTCGGGACGTCCTAGGTACGCAGGCTCGACTTCTATTTAGATAAATTACTGCAGATTACTATACTTAAATTATTTATTTGCTTTCAGGAAGCAACAATGGACGAAGATGATGTACTATCCCTATCACCGGAAACACAAAAAGCAAAACTAAAACATTTAGAAGATGAATTTGAGTCAGAAATGAAGAAACCTACAGAAAAGCTAAAACCGCGTCTATATGGCTTACTTTGGGAGAACAGCGAAGGCGGTAAACCAGACAAATGTGTAGACGCAATGTGGAACTACTTTGGGAAACTCGCCATGATAATGAACGATCCAACAGCCTTACTGCAGCCTTCTCAAGAGCCTGACGAAACAGAAAAGAAAAAGGTGAAAAAGAAGAAAGTAGCTCCTACTACAGATGGTGAACAAAGTCCTAAAACAGATAAAAAGAAAAAGGCAAAATCTCACGAGAAAGAAGGCAAACCTTCCGTCCAGGAGACAAAAAAGAATGTTCAGGATGTGAAGAAAAATCAACCGGGCATTAACATGTTCCTGACCAAGATAAAATCTACCTAACATAAAAAAAATAAGATGCTAGTACAATTTAAGAGCTGGGCCTCGATGATTAGTTTTATTCCTATTGGTGAACAGTATTCGTGTTTAAATGACACTATTGGGTCTCTTCACAAACAATTTATAACATGATAGCGTTTGGATAACTATGCCAATGGAGTTGCATGATTACGAGCAGGCTCCTGAGACTCGTTGCCTGCTCATGACCTTAATGACTTTACCTTTTACATTAAGTTATAATTCAATATAACTTAATGTAAAATCCTTGTTATATTATCACTATTTTAAGCAAAAACCTATATTATACGTTAATGCTGAGCACATAGGTCAAATACGACAGCTGTGAGAAACCTTTAACCGGCAAGGAATATGAATTTTGCACCCATTTGTAGGTAGTCTTAAAAGGACTTAAGAATCGGTATTATGTACATATCTATTATGGGCGGATGCGTCTTATTCCCGTTCCGGATGCAGAAGAACGCGTGCAGCAGAAAATGCATTCAGTCTTCACAACAACATCATCAGCTAATTAATGTCCATGCTACCCATTTGCGTTTCATTTCACGTAATCCGAATGTATAACTAATAATACACGTCCAAAATTACATGTACGTTATATCAGAGCAGATAGGACATTTCAATAAACAAAATTAATGTCTTTTTAGACCTGAAGTAGTTCTAGGACAGTTCCAGCACTGCGGAACTCAGCGCTTTAGCCTTCTCGCTGTTTCGTCGCAGCGCATTTGCTATGCTTTCACAGCCGGCTTTTTAACCGTTGGCCATCCTCCGCCACTCCGGCTTTTGAGCCTTTGGGCGTTTCCTTCCTCTGCAGCTCTTCGCTGCGAGTGGACTAGTGCCCGTCTTTCTCCTCGCCTCCGGCTTATAAAAAGCGCTCCAGGGTAAGGCAGACAAGACTGCTTGAAACCCATTCGACCTAAACCAAACCAACTGAATATACAATCACAGTAAGAAAGAGCTTGACAAGTATCTTGAATCTATAAGGCCATTCCATGCATATTGATTGTTCATAATTGCCCATACATTAACCCGCGAACAATGGTAGCTGTACATTATTTTGTTTTTCATGCAAGTACCAGTCAATATTCAATCTGTTGTGTGTGGTATAGTCAATGAACGTGTAACGAAACGCAAAGTACAGAACTAAGATTAAAATTTCAATATTTTAAATATATATTATTTAAGATCACTATATCTGTTAAAATTAAATGAAGGTACATTGTGGCATATATTGATTCTAGAGACCGTATTCTCAGTATAAATGTACTTAGCCGAAGATGGTAACTAGCTACAACAGTGGTCACACACGCTACATATATACGCCACCATATATGAAATATCAAGGCATATGAGCGTTAAATGGAACACATCGCTACATACACAGCATATTACGGTTAAGGAAAGCGTCGATGCGTTGCGACTCGCACACTAACTTAGTCAAGTCTCATTAATTTGGTCAACCGGACTAATTACAGTACTAAACATAGGAGCCGCAAATTTCCAACTTTCTTCTTTCGGTAGCATGTAGTAAAGTATCATCTAGGAATTGTTGTTGATCACTCAGAGCTGTTGTGAGTGGCCTATGCGTTCTGAGCCTATAAGGGCATTCGCACAATACGAAGCCGCGGGCAGACGAGCTCTTAAGCTTGCTGGTAAGTGGTACGCCCGCAGATCGGAGAAACAAGGGAGATTTTCAAATCCAAGCTTCAATCCAAGTTTGTTCACATAAAAGTGTCGCCGCATCTCTCCCACCTGTTTTACTCACACAACAATAAGTATGGCATACATACGCACATTTTGCCAAGATTTCCGCTGCACACTAATACATTAACTAATCGTACACATGCAAAAATGGGTTGCATCTCAGCCTGTAGCTACGGTCACTAGTTACACGCACAGATCCATCTATTAAAAAACTGATCCATTGCGTCGTCGGAAGAACTGATTCGTTTGTTGATTTGTACTAAGCACGGAATGGTTTATTTTTAAACACGCCTGATTATGGCCAGATGCGTTGGCACGTGCCACGCTTCCATTACCTATCTCTCTTGTTTCCTGATCTTTGGGTACGCCACTACAGCAAGAGCTCGTCTTAGTGGGTACAACTGCTGTTACAGATACTCTATCACAAAACAGTAGTGTGCTTCTCTGTTTGCGCTGGTCATTGCCTATATATGTAAAAAAAGTTAACGATTTATACTGCGTTCCTAGGCGCAGCTCCTGTTCAACAGTGCGAATGCCATAAGGGTAACTCGGTGGCCTTACTGTAGCTGTTATATCAATGGTTGAATCTTGTGTAGTTAATTGGAAAAAATAGTATTTAGGTAAGAAATATTTTTGTGGACTATTTTAATTTGGAAATAACATTTTGTATATATCAGTTTTAAGAAGTACATCTTGATTTTAATAATTATTATAAATAAAATAGTATAGAAATTATATAATTGTTTTTATTATCAAATATTCAACAAAATCCGGAACTCTTCACGATGACCAAACTTGCCCGTTAGCTGTGCCGTTGGCAGTTCCTTTCAAAACTAACAGATTTTGTATCAATGGCATCGGCTGATAATGTATTCCGTCTTATTTATGTACATTATTTTGAATAATTTCAATAGATCTTTGCTAATGATGTCTGTACAATTTTATCTAATACTAGCGGCTCGCTCACCGCGGCTTCGCACGGGTAATTACGATTATAAATTGAGATGATAGCTTACATCTCTTAATTTGGAATGCACACGATGTGCAAATCAAATTTAAAATTGGTTCAGTAATTTAGGATTCCATCGCGGACAAACAACACGTCATTTTTATATTTATAGATTGACTAATTTAGATAAAATATTTTTTTTTAACAAATTTTTTTACTAGCGTCCTGAAGGAATCGTTCTCACTCAGAAACTAATAAGTAAATTGGGGCTAACCGTGTACTATGTATAATCCCAATTAAAACGAAGGGGCTTAAACAGGAACATAGTATATACAAAGTTACTTTATGCATAGCCTAAGAGAATTGAATCCATGCTCGGGACGCTTACCTGAAAAGTCGGATTTTCCGTGATTTTTGGTCAATAGCACCCTCTAAAAATGCCGTCGCAAATGATTTATCTAGTCCCATACATAACCATTAGATGACAGAACAATCAACTTCATCAAAATCGTGCGACACCAAATCCCGACTCCGAGAGAACAAAAAAAAACAAAACTTCATCATCATCTTTCTCATTCGATTATATTTATATCAAAGTCAAATTGTCAATGGTAACATATGACAAACATTAAAGGCAAAAATCAGCGTTACCGAAAAGTTACATTTAGCGTAACTATTGACGCTCTCGTATATCTATAATTTTGTGTGGTTTGTCGTTAATTTTCAGAATAATTAGTAACAGCGTGATATGTAACTTTTAATTTATTCAATTCTGTGTTTTCTTAAATGGAATAAAAATTAAATAGAACCTAGCCTCTGTTATGGCTTTGTCCATAAAAGCACGATTGGTACTACGTAGAGCAGGACTATTGCTGACTTTAGTTTATGTATAGGTTTTTGTCGTCAAATTCGCTATTTCATCACTAACACTATCATGACTTTTCTTTTTTTGTGCCGCAGACACAGTGAAAGACTACTGTAAAAGGAGGATGAAAGTAGAATAATTTTAAATGCAGTTGATCTGAGCGCTTTATAGAAGTTTGTTACTCTGTAAGACAGAGTGTTAAGAAAGTAATGTTGTGTGAATAAGTACATAGTTACATAAGTCTTACAGCAAATTAAAGTACTTTACGTTTTGCTAACAAATACCTTCTTACCCTGCAGAACTGTTTTGTTAACAAAACCTGTTACATTTTAGAAATAACAAACCAAATATATATATTTGCGGCTTGCATAGTTTATAGTAGGTAAAAACCTATGTATGTGTGCGTAGGTAATACCATATTACACACATGCATGGTCGTGCATGTGTGAGTAAACGTTAGTTCCGGATGGCGATATCAGAGCAGTCTTTTGACATAACGGGTTGGCAGAAAAAAAACGAAAAGCGGCTCTCTATATCCGGTATATTACTTTTCTCTATGATTGAATCTTATGGACAAAGAAAAGAACCGTCTCTATCCCTACGGTTCAAGTCACGCAAATATGCACTATTTGCACTGTATGCACGCAAACGGTCGGATCATAACTTGCTAAACAGATACCACGATAGCATAATAACGTCATCTTTGACGTCACCTCCGGCCGCAAACAACGCTCACAGAAAAGTGGTAGTGCAATGCGTGCACAAACTCAAATCTTGTCAGATAGATGAGGAGATTTTTATTGCTGTGGTTAGAATGTTGAACGTACAAACATCTGTTCACAAAATAATGCCTTGAAATGCAATACTTCTATTATCAATAATTGACGTGAAGGTTATTTTGGGTCAATTGCGAAAATGCAAATTTACAGTTAGCAGATGTTATAAGCGCGGCTACATATCGGTTCACATCGTTTGCGCGCAAACAGTGCATATTCTCGTTTTTCAGTTATGAACCAAGCTTTTGTAATGTATGCAGTGACAACCACAAACTACGTATAGATGCTAAGTGACAACAGTGTTGGCGTGATTTAAACCGTAGTGTATGTATTCAGGGGTGCGTTCCTCCTACCCGTCGGCCAAGACAAATTATGGTCTAAACGCAGATATACGCCGTTCCAGCACTCTAATCGAACTTAATTTGATCCTGTCAAGATTTGATCATACCCGTTCCGGGCGACCTGTCAGAGCAAATTTTGATCTGCCTGGCCAAATTTTTACTACCTTTTGAATCGGCCAAATCTTGGCCAGCTGTCAAATGTGACAGATTCTACAATAAATAATAGATTTTGTACAAGCTAAGCCAAGGATTAGTGGCATACTATGTTAACATTGCTTAATTACGTATTATGCCCCATTTATTAAAAATGTAGACTGTATTTTATCACCTAAAAACATCGCGGTCAATTCCATATTTTGAAAGGAGCTTTAAAGGTCGTTCCAGGTGCCTTAGAGCAAATATTGCTCGACCAACATTTACTGAAACGCGCCCCAGAGTTTACTGTTTCCGGTATATTACTTTTCTCTATGGATTACTGCCACCGCAGGAGGTCGTTCCAAACCTAGATTGGAGCGCACTCTAACTATAACGTCGTTCACAACCTTCGAGCAACTTTTTAAGTATGAAAAGCGGTCGTTAAATAGTTGAATTTTTAACTGACATGACCTTGCAATTCCTTGATGAGATAATTATAGGTCCTCTGTTATATTTTGCAGGTTACGGTAGCTATTGCTTTTTATATCGGAGGACGCGGGTTCCATTCCCGCCTTGATCATAAAATTTTGTCCTCCAATAATTTATTAAATATGATTTTCGCTTAGCACACGATAATGCTTATAATCATATTTAGAAATAATAAGTATCTCTAACATTATGAATACATATAATGTGGATATTCATTCATCAACAATACTGCGAGGGATGGTGTAGAATCGATAACGGAATGTGTTCCACTCATGTTTAATTTTCACATACACAAAAAGTCTGTACTATTGCTTAAGCTGTGGCACGTTGGCTTTGGGAATAATAGCAAGGACAACCGCGGTCTACGAATACGGTGTATCTACTCTATTCACACACATACACGATTGCTACGCGAAGTCAATGAACTACTATACTAGGCACAATAGACAGCTGTTTTGTGTACCTATTCCCCTTAGTCGGTCTTTGGCGGCGTGCGAAAAAAGAACGCGCGACGCCGTAGCGGTTTAACACAAGACGGCATACCTAAGTAGCTGCAACACAATACAGCACGTACCTACGTAAACTTGAAATTGAAAAGAATGTAGGTAAGTAACATTTTTTTACAACAAAGCATTCAGCAGTCTAGCTAGATTGGCCGGTAAGGCCTTCGCGTTCGTCAGAATAGGTACGTGAAACGGCTTCTTCTATCACTAGCGTCTAATTGACATCGGGTAGCGTTCGTACGTGTGAGAATGGAGTAAACCGCGGTTTTCGCTATCATACTAAAAGGCAACGCGCCGCGCTTAGAATATAGTTATAGTGATTTTTTTTGTAATTGAAAATTAAACATGAGTGGAACACATTCCGTTATCGATTCTACACCATCCCCCGCAGTATTGTTGATGAATTAATATCCACCTTATATATTCAATTATTTTTTCATATTTTGAGCTTCTGCACAGTGAAACTACGCACCTATAACCAAAATCAGTCAAAATATTTTATTCAATTTAGGCGTCTACGACGCTCTTATGAAAGTATATTACAAATTTTATTATTGAAATATTCTACATTGTACTGCCACGTTCTGCATATAGAGCCACTGCGAGAAGAACGGGCAAGAAACTCGGGGCCATTCTTTTAAACGTTTTTTAACAATGGTTTACATACTATATAGTAAAATTATTACAATATTTGTTTATATTACGTAGGTGACAGGCGCCAGCTTGGCAGAGGCGATCCAGTTCAAGCATTTTTATCGTTTATGTAATCACAAACTGTGTTGTAAGATTTCTTTATCAAAATGTTATTCACGTGCAATTTGAATTTTCCTTCTGTGAGCGTTGTAATACGTTTGGGCACTTTATTATAAATCCCGACACAATTGCCTAAGAAGGACCTTTTATTTGTCTTTGCTAATCTAAAACCTAGTACCGCTATTTATTCTCTATTCCTAGTGCTATAATCGTGATTGTTACTGTTTGATTTAAATTTACTCAATTTTTTACAAACATACATAATATTTTCAAATATATACAGACTTGGTAAAGTTAAAATATCAATTTCTTTAAAAAGATCTCTCAGGGATTCCCTAGGATCCATTTCATAATTATATGGCTCGAATTGCACGCTTTTGTAAGATAAAGATTGACTCTATCTCAGCAGCAGCTCCCCACAGCAATTCACCATACGACATAATACTGTGGAAGTACGCGAAATAAACGAGTCTAGCGGTAGCTACCTCTGTTAGTCTTATTGTTTCAATTAGTGAAAAAATAACGTGCCCAGCATACTGAGAGAAAATGCTTTTATTGTTGTAGCTGTAGTGTTGTATATAGTTCGTAGTATTTTGTTAATAAAGGCAGACAACCCCGCGCCAGTAAATAATTGAAATATTTGTGAATATTATTCGCTTAATTACGATACGTCATTTTGGCCTTGGGTTAGTGGCAAGGATTTAAATTTAATTCCGACCGAATCCTTGAGAGTTAAAGCTTAACTCTACTTGATATTTGAAGTAAATTAAGACAATGGTCGCGATTCTCTTGACACCAAACTAACTAAAATTTAGTAAAATTAGATTTAGAAATGTCAAATGAACTTTCCTTATTCTGTTGGCGCCACCATCGAAATTGGCGTTGACTAAAGCTTTAATGTTCTGCAATTATTTTATTTTGGCTGTTTTATCTTAATAACGGCTATCTCAGTTGTACGAAGAATGCGGCTATGAGGTTGCTTCTCTCAACAACTCTATCTTGGATATTATTATTCTATTTACAGCTTAACTATAGACAAAGCTTGGTAGGCATGTAACAACAAACTTGGATTTACAAAAATCATGTCATGTCTGTATTACTCAGAGGAATGGCAGGTGTCTTTAAATAGGAGATAAGCTTATTGTCATCTATTATACACAGTGCCAGACTTGACCTCGGATGTGGGTTTATTCTATACCTAGGACCATTTTTTTTTACTTAAGCGTATATGTAACCTAACCTAATTACTTAATTAGCAGATAGAGAAACTATCGATAGTAATACCATTCAAAGTGTAAGGAACATAATCAGGCTGTAGTAATGCCGTGATGTAAACAAAGCCTTATAGATAAGAAACACGTATGACAGACAAAAACGTCTTGTAAAAATAACTTGAATGGAGCGCTATGTAGCGTTAAGTAGCGGCAAAACGAATTCAATTCAGGATTAGATATTACGCTATTTTAAATTTACATTTTTATTGTACACTATCTCACTAAGGCCCCGTTTCAGAATGTCGTTATAAAGTTTCGGGTTGCTATGCAAGTTATGCAACACATAAAATAACTGAATGATAAAAATTACAGTTAATATGCAGCGCGTTTCAAGCTTTAACCGATGGGTAGGCTAAATCGATGTCTGTGGAACGCAAAGATAGTGTTTTATTTATTAAATATGTACTGGGTTGTAAAACCGGAACTTACTCAAACATTCTGAAACAGGCTCTAAATATAATAAATCACTTAGTTACTCAACGCTAGATGGCGCAAGATACAATTTGTTCTGTAAAAACATTTAGTCTTTGGTACGAGTTATATACCTATGGAACTTTGTTAACATTTGAATCCTGTGTCAATTCCCAAAAATTATGATTTAGCCACGTTTGCAGAGCAGCTTTGATACCCTATCTGCTAAATGATATATAAATACATCCGATAAATAGTAGGTAAACACATCTGCCTACCCTCTGGATAAGTATTACCCTCTGTACAATGATTTTGTAAATCTAAGTTTGTTCTAATTTGTACTACTACTACATAGTCCATTGTTTATCTAACTGAGAAACCCATGATTAAGACAAAACCCGCCAAAATGAATTGATTGTAGAACATTACAGCCCTAGTCCATCGAGATATACGTTACACTAGAGAAGACATTTGAGACAAAAGTCTCTGCCATTTTTGCTTATTTTAAACTTAAGTGCGCTTCAGCGCTTTACGAGATTGGACTGCAGTCTAGAACTAATTATATAGTCTAACCAAATATCCAAACACGCAGCGCCACAACGCTTGTAGATTAATGTTTCCTACAAAAGTCCGTTTACAGCGCTTAATAACTAATTGCATCATCTAACCAAACTATTCAAACATGCAGCGCTAGACTAGTTTTGAGGTATGGTTTCTCAATATCAAAGACTATAAGCACACAGATCGGACATTTTTTTTTTTTTTTTTATTGCTGATAGGTAAGCCTTTGACCACAATCTCACGTGATGGTAAGTGATGATGTGGTCGAATGAAATGGACATGGCTTTTGTACCTACGAAACATTGTGAAGAGTATATTAGTTAAAAATAGTAAAATAAGGTTATTTTATATATTTATTACTGAGGGCCACTATTTTTGATAATACAAATTTTATATTTTGAATTATGATGATACAAAATCTTTTTTTATATTATGATTATACAAAATCAAGATTCAAAAATGTTAATCGTATTTTGCATACATACATTTAAGTAAATAATATTACATATTATAATACTATAATAATTAATACATATTATAATTAAGTCACTTTCAAATATTTAATCCATATCGTTCCAGCCATTTCGAAGTTATGTTGATAAACAGACACGTCAAACTTTTTCATCGTGGGTAAAAATAGGTAATTTACTCAATGTTGCTAGTTGTCTTATCTGTCCAATTAATCTATGAATTTCACTACGTCAACATGGCTGCCTATGCTGTGTCGTGAAGCATTGTCTTTCGTGATTACAAATCGACAAAATAATAATGTATTCGGGCGTGTCTATTTCCAAAATCTGAACTTACATGTGAAAAATGATTCCATCGCTATTATTTGTTTTTCCCGACTGGTTTCTGCAGTATCTGAGAGGACGCAGGACGGCATTTTGAATACACAATTTTCGCGTGTGATTTCTATGAGTGCCCAGCTGCGTGTGGGTGAGTACATGCCGGCTAGCTTGTCCTACCTATTCGACTTTGCTCGTTTGAGATGTCGAGTCCAGTATATAGAGGTCAATGCCCTAGTCACCATAATTTATATGTTGATTAATTTAAGGTTAAATTGTCTATGATTCCACCTAATTTGACTAAATTATGGTATAACAGAAATGGAAATATGCAAATTTTACTAAGTTTAGTAACTTTAATAATTTTAGAGCTAACTAACTAAACTGTGGCGTGGCCTACAGAATAAGGAATGTTCATTTGACATTTTTAAATGTAATTTTACTAAATTTTAGTTAGTTTGGTGTCAACAGAATGTTGACCATTATTTGTAATTGGCTGCGTTAGAGTGGGTCTATATTTCCAGGTACATAATAGAGGTCAGTGTAAGAGTGTAAGGCTCCCTTAAGTTTTATCTACTGTCTAGAGTTTTGTAATGTCATTGGTCAAGGGTGTCAACTGTCAACTACTGTCAAGCTCCTCAAGCAATTAAATCAATAAAAAAAAACTGATATATCGGTGAATCACTGAATCATAATTTTTGTTGTTAAATCATTGAAATTGTTTAGTGCTACTACTGAAACGGGCTGAAATTTGTTTTTCAGATTTTTTTTACGTTTGGTTCAAATACAGCTAGCGATGTCTTGACGAAAGGCTTGACATTTCGGTAAGTTTTGGTTATTGCTATTTATTCACTGATATTTTTTATGTTTTAAACGCCCTTTCGATATTTTTATACTAATCCACTTGCTATTTCTTTGTTTTGTTACATGTAATAAAATTGTGCTTAGTAAAATTAGCCTCATCAAGTTATCACTTGTTTATGTATTGTGAGGTATACCTACATTGGCAAACAGGGTATATAACCTGGTGTTTGAAACTTCTGCACGTAGATATCACTCCTGCTAGTCTCAGCAGTTAATAAACCTAAAGTGGCAGCCTAACTATAGAACAGACTTACTACTATTAAGAAACTTATTGCTTCCCCTGATATTTAAGTAACATTTTCAATAGATTTATTTCTATGATCAAGTTGCATTGTTTGTAGTCACTACACAGCATTTTTTTTATATAAATATATTTAAAGATGTCAAATTGATTGACCAGTAGACATGTACCTTTTTTCAAATTGAAATCTGTTAACCCATGACGCTCAGAGTCCTTCAAATAATCATGCTATAAAACTTTATTACATATAGCGTTTTAAGACCAAATATAGGAAATTAAGAATTTTTCGCATTGCACAGTGTGCAAGGCATATGCAGTACCTAAGATTATTCAATAGGTAAAGTTTATATATTCAGCCCTTTTTTTTGCAAGATTGCTTACATGCTCTTAAGTACTGTAATAGAAAAAAAGTCATGATTTTTATAAAGTTTGGGTTAGAAAAAATGTAATTGTTCTAAGTTTTTTGTTATTAGTATTTAACTCAGTTACCAAAAGCAGAAACAATTTTATTACTAACAATTGGGGAAAAAGGACATCTAGGAAGAAACATAACTTTTGGAAGAAAAGAGATAGCGTCAAATAATTCTTTCATATAATCTAACACGGTTTTGCACCAATTTTACTATTACTAGTGAATGTAGATAGAATAGTGAATGAAGATTCCCAAATTTTATGACATGTTAATAGTTAATATACAGGTTGGTTTTGCAAATAGATTATAATTTTCTGTGTATAAATGATTACAAAAGTATGATAATAATTATTACTATTATTATCACAATTATGTAATAAAGCTCAGAAGTTAAGAATCATTCCAAAGTGAAGAACAGAAGCTTGTTCTGTATTTCCATTGTTCGGTATAAAGTGATGGGCGTGCTAGTTCAGCCTAAAAAAATTTTTAATAATTTTCTAATTAAACACTTTCCAGTGGGCACCAGTTCATTCAGTCCATCTCCATCTTTAGATTGGATAGTCTTTTGAAGGTGTAGTACTTTCAACTATCTACAAGGACATTTAGTTCATGACTCTCCAAAAACTTCATTATAATCTGAGAAGAGCATTTAAACTTTGTTGAGTCAGGCTTACTTTCTTGTACCAGAATTCTGATTACAGAATAGTATTAGCTTCATATACATTGTTCATAATTCTATGACCACCACTGTATATGCAAGTCATATCATAAAAAGTTGCTCTGGTTATTGTGTGTACTTTAGTTGCTTATATTGTGATAAAAAAGGTGTATTTATATTTAAAGCCGAAGTATTTTATCATAGGGCCAATATACTTACATATATTTATAATTAATACAGTTTCTACTTTAATATCATTACAGGATTCTAGATGAGGTATTATTAAATACTTTATATTAGTTACTTCCGAGAAATGTAAATATACTGTACTTATTTCAATCTCTATCCATTATTAGTAGTGAACCCATAACAATATTATATCTTTTAAACACAAAATACGAGTCTATATTGATGCAGAAATATACAAAAGTAGTAAAGACAAAATTAAGAATAAAAAACGAGAGCACATGTGAAGTTACAATGTAAATTCTACACTCTTTTGCAAAAAATAACGGGCACTTTAGATTTTTTTCTCTACTTCAATGAAGAAGAACAAGAAATAGGTTTTGTTAATTTGACAATGTATTGGCATGTTTTTTGAAGCATCCTGGCATGATTCTTTACGTTCCAAGTTTAAAATTTGAAATTATTAAAAGAAAAATAATGATTATTGTAGATTATTCTAAAATTGCTTTACTAATGGCGCGAATTGCTGAAACTATGTTTAACTGATTACGATATTTTAAAACATTTTGGATATTTTCTGCAAATTAAACAATTTAATCTTTCTTTTTATATTAAATACCACTTTTTGATATGAGTGATAAAGCGATAAGGACCGGTAAAATTATAGCCCTACTTGAAGAAGGTTGTTTGCAAACTTACGTGTCTCAGCAGCTAAATGTGAGTCGTTCAACTGTCCAGAGGACTTGGCTTCGGTATCAAGAGACTGGTTCGGTCAAAAAAAGACCCGGTTCGGGAAGAAAACGATGCACAGAACCAATAGATGACCGCTTTTTGGTGAGTCAGGCGTTGCGTAATCGTAAGGCGTCAAGTGTGGACTTGAAGAAGTATGAGGAGTAGAAGTTAGCTTGTGGACGGTCAGGAGGCTTTTGGCTGTCAATATCAAGAGTTACCGCCCAGCTCGGGGCCCTAAATTACTCCGTGAGCACCGTGTTGCTCGGCAGTTTGCTCGGAACTGTGCTTCATGGACTCTGGAGGACTGGAATAAAGTATTGTTTTCTGATGAAGCTAGAATCTCTTTGTGTGGAGAGGACCGACGCCGGCGAGTGTTGCGAAGACCAGGGAACGCTATGCGGAAGTGTGTTTCGAAGAAATCACTCCTTATGGCGGAGACTCCGCGTAAGGAGTTAGTTTTCATAGAAAATGCCACATTAAATGCACACCGGTACATAATGGAAGCCCTAATTCCATATGCACAACGAAATTTTAAAGAATCCATGGTTTTTTTTTCTTTTAATTGCTCGAATTCACTTCACGCGCATTAATTTACACGATTATAAGTATACAGACTACGTCAAAGAAATAAATTTCATTTAATTAACTAAAATCAACCTTAGAACGTAAATTTCCTTAGGTGCCCGTTTTTTTTGCAAAAGAGTGTATATTACAAAATAAGTTTTCTAATAAGTGAAATATTTTTATTCTTATAGATTATAGCTGTGACATCAAGCTACTTCATGGGTTAGAGGTGAAGATCAACTCGTCAAAATGAGTAAGATGTCGAAGAATAAGCTCAATCTGACCCTGCCACCAGGGTCAATTGACACTGCGCCAGTTGTAACACCTAACACAACTCCGCAGCTTAAGTCCGCTACAGCAACTGAGTAAGTACATCTATATTTGTGATGAGTGATCATATGGACAGCAACATAATGATCATTTTAGCTAACTAGAAAGTCAAGACTATTAGGCAAAAAAAACACTCCTAATACAGAGTAGCTAGGGTTGCTATTTGATATTATATATTTAACACATTTACAGCAATCAATCATTATAAAAATCAAATATACATGACAAATAATTCATATCATTAACAACTGGGCTAAGCAGGCTTAAGGCAAATGTAAGAGTTAGCCAATCTGCATATGTTAAATTGTTAGAATTTAACCCACATATAAAGTCGGTAGTCAATAATACAGACACAAAGGTGCCTGTGGCATACTGAGTGGTCTTTAAAACAAAGTAACCAAATTGTAGATATTTCACATCAGAATATCAATTGTTATTTTTATTTCTTCTATAAATTTACAAAACTCAACTCTAAATCAATAGCAACTATGTTTTTTTTCTATGACTCTTGTATAAAGGAGAAAAAGCTTTGAATTAATGAGGGCCCAGTGGACTGCTGCACATACCATGGTTCTGTGCCACAGGCTTAAGGGCGCACCGAGCTTTTAAGGCGCGCCGCGTAAGTGTGCGTAGGTAAAGCACGCCAACAGCATTCGTCCCCGTCCGATGGCGGAAGAATTACGAAACATCTTGTTTTTTTTTTTTTTTTAAATACGGATGACTCTCCCTTAAGTATTTACGCTGTACTAAGGGTTTATTTCGTTTTTTAGAGGTAACTGGTTTTTTTTTCTATACAAAAAAAATTAAGTAGTCGTGATTTATAGAGTGAATCTTTGAATATAATATATATTAATTACATAACTCAAAGTTAAGAAATAAAGATACAGCAAGGGATCAAACAATCCACAATTATGTATTGCTGCCTCGGTGCAGGATTAAACTTAACACTTGGTTACATGGCATTTTTGAGAATGATCTAATAAGCTAACCCTCACGTGGAAAAATTGTCACCAACCACTTAACAGTGTGGTCAGGTACCTGTATTTAAGAGGAAGTTCACAGTAGGTTAAGTCTGTTTGCCACCTACAGCTGCATTATAAGTCCAAAATGTATCAGAGATTTAGATATATATATATATTTTCTGTCTTCACTGCCATGATATTAGAAAGCAATAATTATTATTGAATTTATATAGATAAGATAATTTCATTACTTTGGTTGTTTACCAGAGAAAAAAGAAGCAGATTCAGCAAGAGATGTGCCCATGTTATTAAGTAATAGATTACACAGACATCGCCTTGGCATTTTATCAATGTCACCTTGCCTTTGGTCTTGTTAATGGAAACAGCGCGTTTTGTGTTGTGTCCTGCGGTGCGTCTTGTAGGAAGCTCAAACATATGGCCATTTTATTTTAAGGGACCGTCCATGCAGAAGTGTCTAGCGTTGGTCTTGGCAAGAGGTGTCACTCGAAGCTCAGCTCGACGCGCCTGTCTCCATGTTCAAGGCCTTATTCTCAAGACTACTGGCGATCTTGTCCTTAGACGAGGCAAATACGACATTAGTTTACCATTAAAATAATAAAGACTTGATTTGAGAACTATAATGCGGTAGCAGCAGGATGAATTTTCGCGCTCATAAACTCGCTCTCACAGCAGCAATTATTGCTTGTGTGATAGTAAAATAGCAACATCTCTGTAATGACATATTTCGATGATTGGGGTTTATTGGCAAAACACTGTACATTATCCATCATCTTCCTTTTTTATCCCAAACCTGTAGTCTGTAACCTTACCTAATAACTTTGTCTGTGAACGAAGCTGAGAACAAAAACTACTGGTGATGTGAAGGCCTTCCATCCACAGGAGGCAGGGTTTGGCCGGGAAGTCAAAGAGCAGCATCGAAGCTCTTACTGAGAGGCTGGAGCAGATAGAAATGGATGACACGCAGCGGCGCAGGATTGAAGTATTCCTCTGCCAGAAAGAAAAGATTGGTGAACTCAGTGATGACGATTTCGAGAAGCTTGGTGAACTTGGTAGGTATTTTTGTATTATTTATCCTCATTGTTGTGGTATAAGCATTACCTCCGAACCCTGAGTTGTCGAGTTAAATCCCAGGTTGGCCTATTGTACCTACTTAGTTTTCCTATCTACAATTTTCATCAACAGTCCAGTGTGTGGTACTGAGCTTGCCTTCTACAGCATCACAAGGGACCTCAAAATATCGAAAGAAACACAAGTCCGTTTTAAAGTTATACACATCTGCTCAACCCTTCAAGGATGTTCAGGGGTTTTTATAATTATTCAGTTGGCTGAAAATCGTGATTTTGCTGTTACTATGTGCTATTGTTGCAGCTGAAGACCAGAGACTTAAATTCACTAACTTTGGTAGTTGTATTCTCTATTAAGTATTTAACCATCCATCACGACATTATTCAGTAAAGACTGGCTTGGTTTCTGTTGCATGTAGTATAATATATATTATACATCTTTCTTCTATTAACCGCCGAATAAGCATTAATTGGCGCACTTATAGACCCCAATTGAAACTATTTGTTGTATGTAGTTTCTTGCCCGTTCTTCTCGCAGTGACTATAAATTTGTTTGCAGAACATGGCTGTACAATGTAGAATATTTAAATATTAAAATTTGTAATTGACCTTCATAAGAGCGTCGTAGACGTTTAAATTGAATAAATGATTTTAAATTTGAATTGAATTTGACTATTTTTTCATTAATTCCGTGACAAGCACCTTACGGAGTGTTCCGACAGCTGTCTTTGAGACCAAGTAATTTTCAGTTAATGTTTAAGTATTATTGTATACTTGAACAATGTCTTCGAGCACATCATTACTTACGTCTAAAGAGGAGTGTGATAGTGGCAAAAGCGAGAAATAAAAATATTTACATTATAAATACTGTCAAAAGCATTACAAAAAATAAAACGGTAATGTCAACTAAAATTTAATTGACTTTTTGAGTGCGGCTACAAGTTTAGTATAAAGAGATTTTTCATGAGAATCCTTGTAATGAACTGGGGTGTCGGAAGAAGGCTTGAGAGACTTAAACACAATAAAACTCCCCAATGAGCACTCCTACGCTGAGGTTAGGCAAGATGGGGTGGCGTTAGCATTCACCACATGGAAACCGCCCCATCAAAAGGCGACCCTAATTTAACACAGCACAATTATTAAATTATGGGTTTCTCTCAGTACTAATATTATAAATGCGAAAGTAACTCTGTCTGTCTGTTACGCTTTCACGCCAAAACAACTGGATCGATTTGAATGAAATTTGGTATGGAAATAGTTTGAGACCCGGGAAAAAACATAGGATAGTTTTTATCCAACTGCGCAAAAAGAGGTTAATGTTTTTGCGCGATAACCGACATACGCGCGTACCGAGCCGCGCCCGGAAAGCTAGTTTTTCAATATATGAATTTATTGAAACATCACAGGGCAAGGCAACGGTGGCGTAGTTATGAAAGTGCGTCACAAGTCCACCGGGCTGATCATGGCGCGCAAGCTCATCCATCTTGAAGTCAAGCCGGCAATCAAAAAACAAATCATCAGGTATGTCTGTGCCGTATCAGGCGTTATTTACCTGTACAATTTTGGCATAGGTACCTCTCTTGCTTTATTGGTAATCATCAAATTCATGCATGGCCGGCAATCGAAACAAATCACTCGAACCCATGAAGGAAAATTCCTTCATGGGTTCGAGGAATCTTGACCTGGCCTTTCTCCTAAATGTTTCCAACTTGTTCACAAAACAAACTGTTGTGGTTGCCTTTAGTTCTCTATTTACACTATTTGAGCAATTGTTTTGTTAATTTAATAATAATAGTAACATTATTAATCATAAAATATATAAGTTAGTTGTTTACATGACCAAACCGTTTTGAAGTGTTCGTAGCGAAGTTTGGTTAGCTGTTCTTAACCGATCAGCAAAAGCCACGGTCATGAGTTGGATGGTTGACCGCTAGTGACATTATACTACTGATCGCTTCCGTGCTTCGGAGGGCACGTTAAGCACGTGAAGCCATCGGTCCCGGTTGTTGTCTTAGGATGGCAGCCGTTATAGCATGGTGGTAGGGCATATTGCGAATGCCCGCCTGAAGTTGAAGCAAGACAAGGTACCCAGTAAAGCCAGTAAATAGGCACATCTGACCCAATCTCGGGTGGCGAATACAGTCTAGTGCGTAGCGGAAAATGGACGTATTCTAAACGGTCTGCATCTGTTATGGGTAGTAGCAGTAGATCAGCATCTAATGCACTACTTGCTCGTTAAGCCTTACTATAATGTGAATAAAATCAGTCAAGTGCGAGTCGGACCCGCAAAATAATGGTTCCGTTCTAAATATAACTAATCTGTTCTATGTATTTACCACAAAATTTGTAAATTTACATCATTGTGCTGTTGCTGAAAGCGCGAATCTGACCAGCACTTGGCCGGTTGACACTATAATATGTTTGACTTCGTTTTTGAGTTCGTACTACATGGATAGGTAGTTTAACGATTGAAAAATAAAAAATGGTTGAAACAATTACCAGTATATGAAAATTTCAATCGGCTGCATATCAAAAGATACGCTACGGTTCAAAAGACACAACCTTTTAAAGGTAGTATGGATAGACCGCGTAGGTTTAGTAATAGGGCCTGTTTCCTCGATGAAAACCCTAAGGGGGCGTCCATAAATTTCGTGAGATGATTTAGGGGGGATTATAACTCAGCAATATTGATTACTAGTCTTTCCTAGTCGTAAATAAAAGCACGAAGCAAATTGTTTTTTTTTATTTCTACAATAACAACCCAACGCGTTTACGTAAGAAACCCATATTCTGAAAAATCTCACGTGAGATTGGGGGATGGGGGAGGGGCGTTGAACAAAATCTCACGACATCTCACCAAAGGGGGAGGGAGGGACAGAAAATTAAAAAAAAAAAAATCTCACGTAGTTTATGGACGCCCCCTAAAAAGTAAGGTTTAAAATGTATCTTTGTTATCAGGGAACTGAAGGTCCTGCACGAGTGTAACTTCACGCACATAGTCGGATTCTACGGCGCGTTCTACAGCGACGGAGAAATATCCATTTGTATGGAGTACATGGATGGTGGTTCGCTAGATTTGATACTCAAGAAGGCTGGCAGGATTCCTGAGAGCATCTTAGGTGAGTGGAACATACGAACTTACTGGATTTACTCAGTTGTTAGATCCTTTTAACTTTACTTTCAACCACAACCGATAGTGCTAAAAAGGTGTCAAGTAAAACTGTCGAGTGGCGAGAGGAAATGGTGAAAGTCCCGAGCACACCTTGAAAATAACGATTGAAAGGATAGTTTAAACAATCCAAATACCTAATACAAATTCTATTCCTACGTGAGTAGATCCCGACACGTTTTGTTCAAGTCAGCATTGGCAGCTCCAATTCCATTGGACATCCTATGGTAATGTTAGCAGGTATTTATGCTAACCTCCTGTATGTGATCTCTTTATAATTGTATACCAGAAATCATTAAAATATTGAATGGAAATAAGTTTAACAAACTGGCACTTATTGGTTTTATACTGGAAAGGGAGTTTAGGAACTTATTCTTAGTACTTATTTTTGAAAAGTTTGTTAATATTTTGAAGCGCTCGTAGCCAAGTTTGCTTAGCCATTCTGAATCGATCAGCAAAGTTAAGCAACGTCCGCCGCGGACATGACTTGGATGGCTGACCGCTGGTGACATTACTACTGAGCGCTTCCGTGCTTCGGAGGGCACGTTAAGCCGTCGGTCCCGGTTGTTGTCTTAGGATAGCAGTTGTTACAGCATGGTGGTAGGGCACTTTGCAAATGCCCGCCTGGATAGCTACCACCCTCAAGTTGAAAATCTGTCGCCAAGCACCTAACGGTGTGTTCCGGCAGCTGTCCTTGAGAGCTAGTAACACTAGGTTAGTCTGAACAACATCCTCGACCACATCATCACTTACCATCAGGTGAGATAGTGGTCAAAGGCTAAGCTATCAGGCATAAAAAAAAAATCTAAGAAAATTTGCACGTCTTTGTGTCCTGATTTACAAGTTTTTTTTTTTCTTGTGACATTTCAGGAACAATAACTTCAGCTGTGCTCAAAGGTCTGAGCTATTTGCGAGACAAGCACGCCATAATGCACCGCGACGTCAAACCGTCGAATATTCTCGTCAACAGCAATGGAGAGATCAAGATCTGTGACTTTGGCGTCTCGGGACAACTGATAGACTCTATGGCCAACTCGTTCGTAGGCACAAGGAGTTACATGTCGGTATGTTTAAATTTCATGTTTTGTTTAGAAATCTGTTTACATTATGTACTTTAAAATAACTATAGTCTGTTTTTTTAACAGACGAGAAAACCGAAAAATTTACTTTGTTGCTTTTTTCCGTTTTTTTATGCCGTTCCACACGAACTCTGTAGTTACAGTAGGTTCATTATACGGAGTCGACAATCATGTACAAAATATGTTAGAGCAATTTATTATTGACGTATCTGCAGAAAGTTCATCAGAAGGATGACGATAATTTTTAAGATTACAAGAATTGTAGTAGAATTATTTAAGTTATTTGTTCTAGTGCATAATATATATATATATATATACTATTACAATATAGTTTTATATCATAAACGCGAGCAGAACATTTTGTAACGAATATACTAAGTATGCAAATTTAAATCTTAAAATAATAACGTAATTTTTTCTACAGTAAATTTTAGAAGTATTCAATATGAACGGGCCTTAACAATTTCAAAACAAGAACAAAGGCATTGACCAATGACGGCAATGACCCATCTCACTCTGTTAATATCGGAAACGTGCGAGAGACATACTCAGTACTCGTTTGTTAAAAAAAACAGACTATAGTGTCTAATAGAGCGATAAGGAGCAAACGCGACCTCGAACCGTCGAACGTTCTACGTCCTATAGAAAAAAGTGTCTTACAAATATCAGTAATTTGCAGTAATAAGCATTGCAACGTTGGATTGCAATGCTTATTCCCCCACGGACCCAACATCTCTTCACCAAACGGCTCAAATATGTAATCACTACCGAGGTTAGCATAGTTGCGCCGCTTGAGTTGCTCCGCCGAAGTAGCCACGACGCCAGCCTTCATGTTGATTTCAGAAAGGTGTGATGGCGCTAAAGTGTCTATGCATGTAGCGTTCCACACAAAGGGCCGTCCTAACTTCTATGGAACCAGAGTAATGCCGTCAGGTATTTTACCACTGTCGTTGTCGCGCTGTACGGTTCGAGAATTTCTGCAAGACTGGCGCTGGTATAAGCCCCGCAAATGATATCACATATTATTGAGGCTGGCGTGGCAGGAAATTCGATCAGTACTTCGACAATAATGACTATAAACCACAAACTTTTTGTTGAATTTCTCAACCCATATTAGACAGCCGCAATCTTAGCAATCCTAGTAATCCTAGTCTAATGACGACAAAGAAATCAGTTGTTTGTGTATTCGAAAAGCGTCACCATATTGCACCGATTATTAGAAATGAGTACGAGGGTAGTCCGATAAGTACTTAGCCTCACCGCCCAATAGCACCACTATCGTATGAGTAATTTTTTATATCATTGTACATTCTCGTAGACAACTACTGACAAAATTAACATCATATCGAATGCATAGTTTTTTTGTAATCGCGTGTGGAAGCGAGCGTGTCCGCGGATTTCAGAAAAATGGAAAAAAGCAATATCGGTCGGTGATTCGACTGTTATTTTTGGAAGGGAAATCACACAGCGAAATCAAAGAGCGCTTGGATGCTGTGTACGATGACTCTTCTCCTTCGATGGCAACTGTAAAAATTGGTTTAACTTGTTTCAACGTGGCCGTACGTCGGTTTTTGATGAGCCACAACCAAAGTGCCCTGAAAACGGTTACCACGGAGGCTAACGTGTCAAAAATCCATGATCTCATATTGTCAGACCACCAAATGAAGGTGCGCGAGATAGCTGAGACAATAAGCATCTCAAAAGACCGCGTAGGTCATATCCTGCATGAAGTATAGGGCATGAGACAGCTGTCGGCGCGATGGGTGCCGTGTTTGCTCACTCCAGACAACAAGCGCAACCGTGAAAACACTTTAGAGCAGTGTTTGACAATGTTGAAATCCAATCAGAAGGAGTTTCTGCGTCGTTTCGTGGATGTCGATGAAACATGGATGCACTGGTACACACCAGAGACCAAGGAACAGTCGAAACAGTGGACTTCACCCGGCAAACGTGCTCCGAAGAACGCAAGGACTGTCCTATCGGCCGGAAAGATTATGGCCACCGTTTTCTGGGATTCAAAAGGTGTGATCTGCATCGACTTCCTGGAGAAGGGCAAAACGATCAGAGAGCTCTACTATCCCGAATTAAAGGGCCAATTCGACGCCAAATTCCAGAAAAAACGGCCCCATTTGGCCAAGAAATAAATCTTCCATAACGATAACGCACCGGGTCACACCTCCGTTGTTGCCACGACCAAATTGGTAGAATCAGGGTACGAATTGCTGCCCCATCTACCGCGTTCTCTGGATTTGGCCCTTTGCGACTTCTTTTTTGTTTCCGAATTTGAAAAAACACTCACCGGCAGAAATTTGAGTCGAATGAGGAGGCTATCGCTGCCAGGGTGGCAACTTTGCAGAACACCAGAAAACATATTTTTCAGACGGGTTAAAGAAGTTGGAGCATCGCTGGGTCAAGTGTATCGAAGGCAAAGGAGATTACGTTGAGAAATAAATCACCACTTTACGTTTTTCTTTCGTAGGCTAAGTACTTATCGGACCACCGTCGTATATGAAAGGATGTTTGAAAGTGTAATAGTAATAAATTGACAATCAACAATGTTACAATACGCAGAAATTTATAAATCTGGACATGGATGAAAGGCAAGCCAGAGATAGAAGATAGGGTGGTTGGATTATGGAAAAGATTATATGAGAAAGAAAGATGTGAATACCGAGTGAAGATTGACAAAATAGAGCGGACGATTAGGTTGTAGGGTATTTACACATTTCGTACCTGGCTAGAATGCACCCACCATTTCTTCCCATTAGAGTCGTAAGTATCATCAAGTGAGATAGTGGTCAAAAGCTAGCCTATCAGTAACTAAAAAAAAAATGGCCGCACCATCCCCTACCACGACGGATAAAATAATGAATTAGAGCACTTATATGGAAAGGAGTAAAAAGGCTGGTGTGTTGAACTGGGAGATGCAGGTTTGATTCCCGGTCGTGGTGAAAATGTTGTGCTCGAAAACTTTGTAAAAAATTAAAATAACAGTGTTCTGCCGATCCCGCATAATGGAATAAAGGTCACATCAATATCATCATCAGCCGGAAGACGTCCACTGTTGAACAAATGCCTCCTCAATAGAACGCCACAAAGATCGGCTATTAGCCGCTTTATATATTGGCTACATGCGACTTTAACGATGGCTATCTGCGACTTTAACGATGTCGTCAGTCCACCTCGTGGGAGGCCCGACCAATTCTACATCTTCGAGTGTAATGTGGTAACCACTCGAGAACCTTACTCATCGGTTGTCATTTAGTCAAGCAATATGGCCACTTCAGCTTGCAAATTCAAGGTACATACTAAGCATTATTGTTTAAATTTTTCAGCCGGAACGTCTCCAAGGTACCCATTACTCGGTGCAGTCCGACATCTGGTCCCTCGGGTTGTCTCTGGTGGAGATGGCGATTGGCATGTATCCGATACCACCTCCTGACGCGAAGACCTTAGCCGCTATATTCGGCGGGCAAAACGAGGATCATTCTCCTGGACAGGTAATCTAACTACTAAAGTGCTACTTTATTTATGCTTGTGATATTTTTTCTCTACAATATATTGCCCTACTATTAGTACCTTCCCATTTTTATTTAAATGTATACTTGTTTCATATTAGTATATGATGATACAAGTGAGCTAAGTTGCTCATTATACACGAGGCTTTGGGTTGCAGCCTGAGCAGTAGGCGAAGGGGCAAATCAGCCTAGTGTATAATGAACAAGTTGCTCACGAGTTTCATACGCACATTTTCGACACCCTTGCGAGGAAAAAATAAATATATTGCACAAATGCGATACAAACAACATACGAAAATTATGGAAAATAAGTATTGTTAAGGCAAATAAATGTATGGTGGTTGATTTCATATAAACCTCTTTGTTGATACAAATCTGTAATTGAAAATGCTCTGCTTACTCGCATATAATTTGCAGTTAGGTACTAACTTAACTTAGGGATAATTCTATTACGCACTAGTGTATAATATTATTATGCACGAGGGTGTTATAGTTCGCTTTATGACCCTAAGAACGATGTAATAAAGCTCACTTTACGAGCAAGGGTGTTGAAAAATAGTATTATGATTGACACGATGTCACTGAAAGACTTTCACGGTCCTCGCTTTTGACGTTGACTGTCTCGCGCTCGAATCGTAGTGCGTCATCTCTGCCAGCTTGTCCAACCTTATTCAAAGTGTCAGTGTACCAACCGCGCGAGTCTAGCGTTGCCAGATCAAACTAACAATAGGAACAATAAAATTTAACTTATAACCAACAAGCTCTCTCATAAAGATAAAAAGATTATTTAAAACATGGTATAAAGTTGTTATTATAAAATTAAAGTGATAATGTTTTGCTAGTATTAGAGTAGCATGCAAATTAATTCTATTTAAACTAAGGGTCCGTTTCAGAATCTCCTAATAAAGTTTCGGGTTGCTATGCAACACATAAAATAACTGAATGATAAAAATGACAGTTGATATGCAGCGTGTTTCAAGCTTTAACCTATGGATAGGCTAAATCGATGACTGTGAAACGCAAAGATAGTGTTTTATTTGTTAAATATGGCCTGGGTAGTAAAACCGGCACTTACTCGTACATTCTGAAACAGGCCCTAAGTATATCATTAAATTATTTTACGAAATCTCGAAAATAATATTTATCATGCAACCACGTATAAGTTTTCTTTTAAATTGTGTTATATTAAGATCTTTAAATACATTTGGTAATTTATTGAATATCTTAACACACATAGCTAAGCAGTTTTTAGAATATTTACCTGATTTTGGTATTACATTATAAATTAGCCTGTACGAGTGGCGTTGTACTCTATTATTTACATCAAATGCATTTAATAAATAAATACATATGCTGTATTACAAATATACGTGTTTCGTATATATAAAGGGCAGGTAGCGGAAACGAGCCAAGAATCCCAAACAGTGTATTTACAAGATTCTTATAGTGGGTTGCCACATATTGCTCTAACGCACTTTTTCTGTGCAATGAATACTCTATTTGTGTCGTTACTATTTCCCCACATGCTGCCAGCTTGACATTCCTGAATGTACCTTGTTAGAAGGATGAACTTCGAAGATCACATGTGACGTAGTTTGTTCTTTTACTCCACATATATTTTCTATTCACAAAACGTACCACCATGCTGTGAGGCTCACTCCCTGGGCAGTTTATGAATCAACGACCCCGCGCACACTCTTAACCATTATTGGGCTGATGATAGCCCAACAAGATACAATCAAGTTCAAGTTGGTGCTTATGTCGGAAGTACATAGCTAACATACCTTTATTATCTTTGTAGGCACCAAACTCTCCACGACCGATGGCGATATTTGAACTGCTAGACTACATAGTGAACGAACCGCCTCCCAAACTCCCCGCGGGGATATTCACTGATGACTTCAAGGATTTCGTCGATCGATGCCTTAAGAAGAACCCGGACGAGCGGGCCGACTTGAAGACTTTAATGGTAACTGCGAATTGATAAGCTATAGTCTTCTTCTTGCCCTCGTCCTGGTCACAGCAAGCGCAGCGGTTGGTAGTTGTACTGTCAAACCATTTTCGACTTTGTGCCTGGCACTATAATGTTGATTATAGGGTGAAAGACCGGTGATTGGCCGCTAATTGCGTGGCCGCGCTGTTTATGCAGGTCTTGCAAGCGATACTGTGCATTTTAGTAATAGAGACAAAGTTGAAAATGGTTTGACAGTATACGGCCGCTGACACTTCGGTTGAACCTTAGGGCTCTTATAACGACCGCCACTTTGCCGTCGCTACCTTTTGGTGGCAGCCGTCGTCGCGTCCGCATTGAGGATCCGGGACAGCAGTCGTAGGAACTGTGAAGTTCCTTTAAAACAATAATATATAGCTGATAGGCTAGCTTTTGACCACTATCTCACCTGATGGTAAGAGATGATGTGGTCGATAATTTTGTTCAGGCTAGCCTAGAATTACTGGCTTTCCAGGACAACTGCTAGAACACACCGCTATGCTTTTGGCGACTTATGTAGCTAGCCAGGCGGCATTCGAAAAATGCTCTGTCACCATGCTATATCGACTGTCATCGTAAGACAACAACCGGGACCGACGGCTTAACGTGCCCTCCGAAGCGCTCAGTAGTAATGTCACTAGCGGTCACCCATCCAAGTCATGACCGCGGTAGATGTTGCTTGTCTTAGCTGATCGGTTAATGACGGCTAAGCAAACTACGCTGCGAGCGCTTTAATTCACCTAAACAATCTCACATGATGGTGACTGACCCTTTGAGTGTTCAAAGGGTCTTTAGTAATAATCTCACCTAAACCTAAAACATAGGTAAGATGCTTGGCTACATATTTTCTACAATTGTAGCACGGCAACTCACGGAGACATTTGCTTTATGATTTGTATTAGTAAAGTATGATATTGTATTTATAGAGCCACGAGTGGATCCGCAAAGCGGACGCGGATAAGGCAGACATCGCGGGCTGGGTGTGTAAGACGATGGACTTGATGCCCTCCACGCCTAACTCTAACGTGTCTCCTTTTTCTTCATAAGCTGCAAGAAGTGCATACTTTCATCAGCGAAAAAGGGTGAGTCCATCATTTTTGATATTAATATAAAACATGTTTAAATTAATTACAATGCGGTCTCATTAACTAGACGCTTGACCTTGTGACGTCATTTTGGCGCTAAGTATGTAAGTGTACTGTATACAGACACTTGGCGGGAATACAGGGAAACAAGGGAATGCGGGGGGAAGCGGCCGGGCACCCCGCATTCCAGCGATGTGTCGAGTTAATGTGACCGCGCTGTATATATTATTATAAATAAATATATATTCAAAGCAGAACCAGACTTCTATGGCGGATATTCTACATGATAATGATATTCTGACACTTATGTTATTTAGCAAAAAATAATCCTAATAGCCTTTCGATCGGTACGATAAAACTTGACAGTGTCCGAAAAGAGTACCTACAAGTGCCAAACTAAGGATTTTAGCGAGCAGATCAGAACAAATAACACCAATTAGAGTCTGACTAGTATCGGTGAAGCGGGTTGGCTCAGTTACCAACGGCAACAAACTTAGAGATGACAAGAACGTCGAAGAACTTTCTCGTATTTTCAACATCATTGAGTATAAGTTATATCAAGTTGAAAATCTGTCGCCAAGCACCTAACGGTGTGTTCCGGCAGCTGTCCTTGAGAGCCAGTAACTCTAGGTTAGCCTGAACAACATCCTCGACCACATCATCACTTACCATCAGGTGAGATAGTGGTCAAAGGCTAACCTATCAGGCAAAAAAAAAAAAAATATATTAATATTATTTTTCTCATGTAACGGATTCCATTGCCGCTTCAACCATGTAATTATTTAAATATCTGTGAATGCAGTTTAAATTTAGTTTTTAAATTTTCAGTAAAAAAAAATAATCCTTATGACGAAATATTTCGATCGGTATGGGTTCGATTCCCGATTCAACCATGTAATTATTTAAAAATCTATTAATGCACTTTAAATTGTTTTTAAAATTCAGATAATGTCTTCTTTCAGTAAAATGTTCTATCCACAATATTCGAGGTACTTTCCCTCGATGTGGCATATCCGTGGGACGTCCTGTATATTATGACAAGGAAAAACGGATGCAAAAATCTAATTTAACTATTATTTCTAGGTCAAAACATTTCCCAAGAGAAAGCGGGCGACACAATAAGCGAAGACGCGTGCGGAGAAGAATAGACGCTCGACGGGCGGCGCGCATTCTGGCAGTTCACGGTTATGTCAACTCTAGTACCATTGTCCGACCGACTGTACCACACATTATACTACGATATATACAAACATGTCGATATAACACAAACTTATACAACTTTTAGACGCGACGATACATCCTTGGCATTTCATTCATTAAAAAATATGTAACTCCGTATATCCCAAAGGCAGGGGTGTCTTAAACGTTCGGAATTATGCTAGTTAAGTTTTAGGTCCAGTGTAATAGAAAGCGAAACTATTTGCACGATGCTATAGATAGATGCACTATGCTGCTTTTAAGAAATATTTACTCAAAAAGGTACAAAAAAAACTGTCTGTATAGTAAAACCCAGGACCAAAGCAACTTTTCATGCCACCCAGCCGACGAGGCAGGCATATAACTATAATATAAAAGTGTATTTATATTGAAATATGTGCAATAATATCAAAAACCAAACAAAAATCTAGTAAAATCCAGATAATCGCAACTTCAATCACAAAATCATTGTTGGACTCAGAAACTACTCTTTGCTTCATAGAAAGTACAGAATTGACCTTGCGTTTGGGATTAAATGACTAAAGGAAACAGCCATCTCAATAGGATATTAAGTACGCGCGTACCAAATGTTTCGTGTTTAATATGCCCGGTATGCTTATTTCAGAGCTATTTAAGACTAAATACCTAAATTAAAACTTAAATACAATAGATAATTTCCTATTTTACCGAGTTATAATTGAGAGTTTTCACAATGTCAAGGATTATCGCGTCAAGCACTCGATAGTAAGAACTTATCAAGCATTCTAGAAATCTCTTCGGGACAACTGTCATCGAATTCAATTTTTTTTTTTTAATATATAGTAATTGGCTAAAGGTTAAGATAAAACTTAGGAGGTCATTGGGAACGATTTGAGTTACGATACGATGTGTTTTCGATTTGGCATGTTGGTTGGTACAATCGCCCATACAGTGAGTCATGGCTGCGTTTAAATGTGAGCTTTATGTGATTGCAATAAAGGTTATTATGACTTGACTGTGTCGGTGACTGTACGGACGCATCTATCAATGCTTTCCTTTTCATATACCCGCTATATGATCACGAGAAAGTTTTAGATAAATCGGCGCACGTAACGTAACAAAACCCAGCGTCTAAATAGATAGGGGTAAACTAAAACATAGTGCATTCGTGGAACGAACTAATCGAGATTTTTATAATCGAATAAAAATGACAACTAATCGATAAATGGTCAAGTAGAGTTGATTTCACTAGTCGCAAGTGGAAAAAAATGTTAGTAGTGTTTTGACATATTTTTCTTTGCTGAAAGTGCGTAATTCATGTCAGCTGGTACTTGTAATACAAATAGTTTAAATGTGCGTTTTTGACGCGTACGTAAAGAGCGTTGGAATACTCAAACGGGCGTTTCTCCGGCGGCCGTGGGAGCGTTCCAAAGTTCCTCGTCATGTAAAATAGAATGCATTTTTTTAGTACTAAAATAAAAACGAAAAAAAATTACGTAGTTTATATTGACGTGATGCACTTTATCCGGTTTGGTTTGTTTTGTGTGAATCGCTTGGTTTTAGTAACGATTAACAACGGTATCTAATACTTTTTTTTTTCACCCGCCCTATCCTTGCACTTAATATATTGTAGGTAGTTGACACTGAATTTGCTGTTTTTAGACGCGATTTGTGTTTACTGTATTTTTTTTTGAGTGAGAGAGGTTATTTGCTTTTAGGAACTTTCTACGCTTTTTAGAGTATTTATTTTGACATTTGTTTTTGGCGAGTGGTTACGCCATTGAACTTATTCTCTATAAAAAATATTGAAGGTACAATGATAGAAGCTTTTCGATGGTTAAGCGATAGTTATCAATTGCCGATCGTACGATATTTTGTGAAGCTTTTAATACTTAAAAAAACTGAATAGCGTTATGAAATCCATTCGTAGCCTGCAGAAGACGTTTGTTTTAATTATTATTGAAAAGTCACATAGACTTCGCTGTTATCGACTATAATGAGAAATAACTCTTCATGCTAGAAAATCACTGCCAGGTCTTAACATTCTACTTTCGTCTCTGTTATTATTGGTAAATAACGCCGCATCTCACGCTTGTGTTCGCTTTTGTTTCCCAACCGCTAGCTCTTTTTAGGCTATATTTCGTAGTGGATAAGACTCAAAATCCAGAAGCAAGGCGATGAGGTAACACCAGTTAAAATAAGTCTATCTCAAACTTACTATACTGGTATATATCTTTCAGTCTAAAAACACGCTTCTCAATGTCTTTACCACTACATGGATACCTACTACGCACCACGGTGTGTGTGCGTAGTAGGTATCCATCGAAGCACCCACACACACATGTAAATCGTATATAGTAGAGGTGTGAATTTTTGACTGAAATAATACCAATATTAGTTACAAAATGCGAAAAAATACTATAAATTCGATTGTAAATTTAATTACTTTATATCGCCTTGTTATTGGTATCCTATGAGTAAAAAATATATTTTAACTCTTAGTTATTCGTAGCATTTATTATTTAGGTACTCCAAAGGTGCTTTTATGTTATATTACGTAAGTGATTAAAATGAAAAAAAATTCAAAAAAAAAATACTTTTATGTATAGATCGTCTATTCGTAGATAGGTATTCATACAAAAAATTGTATACATCATATTTTTTTTTATTGTGATATATTAAAACTATATTCCAAAAGATATTGTGTTAATTTAAACGAAACATTAAATGCTATTGTGATTTTTGACTAGATATATTTTTAGGTTGCATATTTAATTGCTGAGCCACGATGTATTTATATTTTCCTATTTAGTTATCTATGTATATTAGAAATCAAATCAATTTGTTTAAAAATTGTGTAATTAGTTTTTATTATTATTAATCTTTGTATAATGAGGATGGTTTGGAATCAACGACTCATGTTAATGTTTTACCTTTTTAAAATGAGTAGGTACCTACTAACTATTGTCTAAGATGTGGCGCGTTGTCTTTGAGATCGATACATTGCACAGGCACACGCTATTTACTCGACTGACACACACCCACTCATACACCCTCACACCCTCTTTCTCATATACACACACACCAATTCACACGCAAACGGCACTTAAAACCTAATGAACGTGCCATCACTAGGGCAAATATGAACAAGTCAGCTGTTTAATCGTTTCATCGCCATTGTCGTGCTCAAAGCTAGCGCGCCACAGCTTAGATAATAGTGAGTGCTAACTTTGTGTACTTTGTAAAATATAAACATGTTTCGAACACATTCAGTTATTAATTCCGAACTACCCCCACAGTGTTGTTGATATGTATATTGACCTTATGTAGGTATTCCATCTTCCAACTGAACAAGTTTTTGACTATATAATCAGCGTAATTATATCACCAAAATATATATTATGTACCTTAAACTACCTAATACGATCATTATTCAAAGTAATTAAACTATCCACCCACATTTTGTGAAATTATTTATTAAAGTATGTATCATATTTTGAACTGTTACTTTGTAGTATATATTTTGATGCACATTTTTATATTTTGTGAATGTGAAGTCGCGTTCGCTTTTGTGAGGGTCACTATGCGACAGAAAAAAACCGTAACTGAAACATATTAGTGAGCTATCATGCTTCTGCGAACAATTCACTGTAAAAAATGAGTTCAGTTCAACTTTCAATTAATATCTCATTGCTCTGGAACATCTTTGAAGATAGTGATAGTACAGAACTGTGTTTCACAAGAACTTTTAAAAACTAAAAACTTACAATATTACATACAACAAAAAGAATAATTTGTATTTTTCCACGGGCGTGTTTCGAGTCCGTGACCATCCGACTCTGCGGCCGTGACGCGCTGACCACTTTTCCTACACTTAGTATTATGATTACCATAATGATGAACACAATAAAGAAAACATCAGCTTGGATAAAAATTGACATCCAAAATTGACGTGTGTTCATTCTGTCATATAAAGTTTTTAAAACTATAATCATTACAAAATAACAAATTTACAAGGGAAACAATTATGACCAAGTGCGGAATTCAAACGGGCGATCATCCACCTTTATAGCCGGGGTATGCTCTGACCGACTGAGCTAACATGACATGATTCATAACTCAAATTTTTGCTCGTTCTTCAACCATCGTATGTGGATTTGTAACGTTAGCCACAGAACTTTGTAAACATAACAATAGTAAAACCATACACATCGTTCAGTTATGATGATAAAGCATTTTCTTTTTGAGAGCGATTTGTTATTGTTACCATTCTAGGTTAATTTGTGGACCGTTGACGATCTTCGACCGCATCGTAACTTACCATCAGGTAAGATTGTGGCTAAAGGGTAGCCTAGGCTTTGGTCACTACAACTGTTGGTAAGTGTTGGTGAGTGATGCTGTGGTCCATGATGTTTACTAGGCTAAACCTAGTACGTGTTTATTCAGTCGCATAGTGTACCAATATGAGTGTTTTACAATCGTGTTCCATTTCATAATTATGTATTGTGTATGAAATTATTTTATAAGCTTCTTTGCTAGAATAGGTGGGTACATTTATGTACAAAATAAATGTTAATTAAATCCAATCATGTTGTATAATTATTTAATCCTTTGTTTTACGACAAGTAATAAAGCACAAAAAGCTGCTAATTCATGATGGTAATAGATATTGTTAGCATAATCTATGAAGGTTTGCTACACATTGTAACGTCACCCAACCATAGACTGTAGATACGGCTCCGTGGTTTGGCCATTTTGACAATGAGATTTGGTAGAGTGAGGTTAATGGAAGGGTGCTCGGCAATATTTGCTATAAGCCTAAGTTCTGTGTTATTTTGGTGATTAATCCTGTTAATTTGTTTTGAATTTATGGCTGTTTGACGAGGTAATATTAGTTCTATTGTAAAACAAAACAGTAATTACATGTAAATTATTCGTATGTTATAAAATTGTTGTTGCTTTTTAATTCAATACCACTTCTGATGCTAAAAATATATAATAAAGTAGTATATACGAGGGTGGATTGAAAAGTTCGCGGCCTAACACATAAATACTTGAACTATTTTAATGTAACTGACCTCATTCGATTTGCTTACTCTCTGGTTGTCACATTGTAAAATTTTATCGCAATAGCATTATCAGTTTTTAAATTAGACTGAATTTTGTGAGCCTAAGTGCAGCATTTTTAAAGAATGGAGAAAATTGAGCAACGTGCGGTCTTCAAATACCTGTTTAAAAAAAACTAACTCCAAAAGAGATTCACGAAGACATGTCAACAACATTGGGGGAATCTGCTCCGTCGTATACGACTGTGAAAAAGTGGGTTGCTGAATTTAAACGCGGACGAGAGAGTATTGAAGATGATCCTCGCTCCGGCCGGCTCTACGACTGAAGAAAACATCGGGAAAATCTGTGATCTCATATTGGCAGATCGGAGCTTGACCATCAAGGAGATTACAGACACTATTGGCATCTCGTATGAACGAACACAAAACATCATAGTCAATGAACTTGGATTTTCTAAGGTTTCTGCGCGGTGGGTACCCAGATTGTTTTCAGTTTAACGAAAACGAATACGGCTCACGATTTCTCGCGACTGTTTGGAAATGTTTGAGGCTGATCCACAAGATTTTTTAGCCAGATTTGTGACAATGGATGAAACCTGGGTACACCACTACACCCCAGAGTCAAAACAGCAATCCAACCAGTGGAAAAAACCTGATGAACTGACTCCAAAAAAAGCCAAAGCAATTTTGTCAGCTGGCAAGGTGATGGCGTCAGTTTTTTGGGATGCTAAGGGTGTCATCATGGTGGACTACCTTGCAAAAGGTGAAACTATAAACTCGGCTTATTACTGCATCCCTTTACGTCGTTTGCGTGAAACAATTAAAGCGAAAAGGCCAGGATTACTCAGCAAGAAAGTGTTGTTTCATCAGGATAATGCACGCGTTCACACGTCTGTTGAATCTATGGCTGAAATTCGCGATTGTGGCTTTGAATGACTGCCGCATCCCGCCTATTCCCCTGATTTGGCACCTTCAGACTTTCATTTATTCCCAAACCTAAAAAAACACCTTGGAGGTAAAAAATTTTCATCAAATGAGGAGGTCGAAGCTGCAGTGGGTGACTTTTTTGAAGGCCTTGAAGAAACTTTTTTTATGACTGGCATACAGGCGTTGGAAACCAGATGGAAGAAGTGCATTGAGTTAAGTGGAGATTACGTGGAAAAATAAAATTACTTTTGTTTATATTACAAATAGTTTTCTTGCTGAGGCCGCGAACTTTTTAATCCACCCTTAATAAAGATGGTTACCGAAAAATCTATAGATCTATAGAATCTGCGCAGAAAAACGTATGCCATTCGTCCTCCCTGATCCTTCCTTACTGGTACGTGGCCTCCTACTGCGCCATTACCGCTTCGGAGAAGATCACTACCTGCCATGATCTCTCCCCGTCAAGCATGACGTTTACCAATCTTGGCAGAGAGAGATAACCTTCAACTAGTCAGGACCCACTCTTAAACATACAAATTTTATCACTATTGGTCCAGCCGTTTAGTAGGAGTTCAATTACATTCACTACACGTACCTACAGAGTATTATATTTTTATTTTTACCTGCATTATGTCTTTATTGAAAAACTACACAGACTATATAATACAATATTACAACTACTACACTGAAAGTGTTTTGACAACACAAAGCTCATTGCAGGCTTACACCCAAAGTCCAAGTGGTAAAAATCTTCCAACTCTCTACCAGTTGGCAACGTGCCCAGCATGGCTGCATTGCTCCTTGCATTATATTTATTTATTTGGCTCAACGAATAAGCATTGCAATCCAACAGGGAAATGCTGACAGCATGCTGGCCACGCTGCCTTGCTGGATAGAAGATACTTATAAAAAACATTGTTTCGTTGTATGTGGAAGTCATATCATCCGACTTGAAGGACTATACTGGTCTTGTTTGATATTACATCATATATATATGATGTGATATCAAACAAGACCTATAATAATTATTTGTACATAGTGTTTTTTCAAAGTAACTTTACCTCGCTAGAGTGAAAGCGAAGATGCAATCAAGATGCGATGGCCATTAATGCAGCTGTAAGCTACACTGATCTCCATCATTATTACGTCTAGAGACGTGCTTTTTCACGCCTTCTTGAAAGACCTAGAAACATATCTGCGCAGAAAAACGTATGCCATTCGTCCTCCCTGATCCTTCCTTACTGGTGCGTGGCCTCCTACTGCGCCATTACCGCTTCGGAGAAGATCACTACCTGCCATGATCTCTCCCCGTCAAGCATGACGTTTACTGGCAGAGAGAGATAACCTTCAATGAGGACTGAAAGGATGTGCCGCTGCATGCCCCCATGCAGCACACACCTTCAATGTATGTGTCGAAACATTTGTGTCCGGAAAGCACTTGCCCCAATCGGAAAGGACCAGGACGGCCGCCACCTCCGAAGGACTGGTCGGATGGCCTCCACCGTCCACTGCCCAAATATGGGTGGAATGTGGATCTAGGTCTTCCGTACACCGCTTCAACAGGGTAGCCCTCGCTTGCCACCGCGTGCGTGTTACTTCCTCCTACGCCTCGGTGGGAACTCTCCCCGGGATCTCCTTGCCGTCGCCAAGTGATACATTTCAGCTCATCATCTTACACCCTAGCTGCGTTCATGCCCTTATGGAGACAAAACCAAATCTGGACTTATATTCAGATGGATGGAAAGTGATCATGGCTGAATGTTTAGATTTTTCAGAAGAGTTTTCATAATGTATTTGTTATATAGTATGTGATATAAAAATGTTAAAATTTCAATGTTATGTTATGATTTTATTAAGTTGAGACGGCAATTTGAGTAGACCGCCAATCTCACCGGCGGGGCCAAAAGTGAGATGGACATTCATACCGAGAATTCCCTCCATACCGGCTGATTTGTACATCCAGTTCAAACGCTTTAAATTTTCCTCTGAACTACATAAATTTAACTTCTCGACTTCTTTTTCGATCACAATAATAAATGGCTACAACTCCCGAAACGTTGTTTACACTGAAGTTCTGCGGTTAAAAGATTACTGGCTCTCCATTAACCAAGCCAGAATGCTGTTAAATTACAAAAAATGGTGACCAGCTCCCCCGCCCAATGAAAGATGCGTAAATAATCAGTTCTTAATAAGTTTTCGCACACTGAATTAACAAAATAACTTGAGTTACTTCATAATACACTCGAGAGCAATGAATCCGGGTCACTTAAAGAATGTTAAAAATCTCGGAAACTAAAAATGATAGGTTAATGCAATAAATTGTATTTAATAGACAATGTAATACTCCTTAAATGAAAGTAAAAAAAATATGAGTCACCATACATTTTATTAACACAAAATTACATAAAGAAAAAAACTGCTGATCTCTCCTTAAAACAAAAACAGGAAACATGAAATTTTTGAACTTTATTACGATTTTCTTGAATTTTAATACTTCGTATTGCCTCCTCGTGCTTCCATTACTGCGTTTACGCGGTTTGGCATGCTGTACACCAAGTTCCTTATACGATTTTGTGGAATATTCTCCCATTCCTCTGTGAGAGCAATTTTGAGCTCACGAAGCGTGATTGGGGGAGGGTTTCGTTGTTTTACGCATCTGCCTAGCTCGTCCCAAGCATGCTCGATCGGGTTGATATCCGGGCTGCGCGCTGGCCACTCCATACGAGTAATGTTCATCTCTTGAAGGTAGTCATTCACAATCCTACCTGTATGAGGTCGGGCATTGTCATGCATAAATATAGCATCCTCACCTAAATTGACCATAAATGGACCAACGTGATCATTGAGGATTTCTTCCACATATCTTACGCTAGTTAAAGAGCCGTTTTCTATGATCACCAGCTCTGTGCGACTTTCAGAAGAAATTCCGGCCCACACAAGTACAGACCCACCACCGTAGGCTACTTTTTCTTCGATGCATGCTTGCTTGAATCTTTCCCCTGGTCTTCGATACACTCTGTGTCTTCCATCGTGCTTGTAGAGCATAAATTTTGATTCGTCGAAGAACATAACTTTTGACCAATCTTCAATACTCCAATTTACGTGGCTCTGGGCATATCTTAGTCTCGAAATACGATGCCCACGCTCCAGTTTAGGGCCGTTTGCAGGTCTAAGGGGTTTTAAGTTAGATTCAGCAAGCCGACGTCTTACTGTCCATGCACTTGGGTTACTTCCTCCGAGGCGTCGAAACTGATTGGTGAGTTCAGTTCCTGTGAGAAAGCGATTTCGAAGCATGGTGTTCACCAAGTATCGGTCTTCTCGTGCTGTGGTACACCTGGTTCTGCCCGTTCCTGGTCTGCGTAGGTTAGAACCAGTTTCTTCGTAACGTCGGAGAACTCTTTGTACTGTTGACAGCGACACACCGACAGTCCTGGCTGTATCGCGCTGACTCCGGCCGGTTTCCAGCATTGTAAGTATTCTGGTGCATTCTTCAGGCGTAAGCGACATAATTTCAGCTTGAATAATGAATATAGAGCACTATCAACATGGTTTATGTACCCACATAAATGACAGATTACAAACAAAAGCAAAACCAAATGCTGTAATTTCGTAGTTCCATCTTCGAAAGTGGCCCTTTTTCAAATTTGATTTTTTAATGATATAACTTTACAATAACTAAGAAGTTTTAATACCTTCATTTAAGGAGTATTACATTGTCTATTAAATACAATTTATTGCATTAACCTAGCATTTTTAGTTTCCGAGATTTTTAGGATTCTTTAAGTGACCCGGATTCATTGCTCTCGAGTGTATATTCTTAGGTTTCTTTTGTCAGGTTTTCCCAACGTGCATCGTCTCAATATTTCTTTTTTTTCGATGTGGTTCTTGTAGATAAAGTTGTGAGCTACAGGACTTTTACAAGCATATTCAATTTCGGCGTTCTTAAAAAATTTTGGTGCCACATTTTAAGTTTCAATTCAAATGTTTCTTACGTGTATAAACTTTTTCACAGCGGGGAACACCGCGGGGCGCAGCTAGTTAATAGTACTTAATTTAAAATTATTATTTAATGCTCATTAAAATTCTTGCTAAGCGCTTTATGATATTTCATTATACTTTTAAATTCCTTTTCGTAAGTTTGTTTGATAAACAATTCTAAGTACCGTCGTTAAAACAAAAGTCTTATTGATAAAAGTTTTATTTAAGTATACTTAGAATCGTTACATTTTCTGGAAAAATATAAGCAACGGGTAACAAAAACAGCTAGACACCGTTACATATGTTATAATGTAGTCATATCATCTCAAGTATCCAGAAAGTGAACTCTTCGGAAGACTTATTCACAAATGTCCAGTAGGAAGAGAGATTTTAAATTTGGAATCTCGAGATTTTAATTCAGAAGAGACCTACTGTCCAGTAAGTAAATTACATACTTCATTTCTGGACAGTAGGTCTCTTCTGCTGCTCTGCTTGGATAAAAAAACATAGTACCAGACACAGATTAGAGTTTAGCCAACATGGTTATAGGAGGGAGGCTCCAAATATATATCTGTCTCTTTTTGGTATGACATTTTATGAGATATATTTTTGGAGCCTTAAACAGCCATTTTATATTCTGTGACAATTAACGCGACGCTATTAGTAATGTTGTAGAAGTATACTGTAGGATTTTATGTTTGTGTTTAGTAATTTCATTTTATAAATCGTGTAGGTATGATTAAAACTTTCTAAAATGGACATGGAGTTTCAAAAACAATAATTTACGTTATTTTAGTAAAACATTAATGTTATGTTATTGCGGCATTTTCCGCGTGATATAATATTTATCAGCGGTATTTATTGTTAAACTTTCTTTAATTTTTGAAAAAGCATTATACAAGGGTCGGCCGGCAAGATGCCACCCTGGCCTCATATATATCCGGACCTCATCTGCAGTTCGGTCCGGTCATCGAGAAACTAACCTCGAGAGTGGAATTGACGGTCCGGCTAGTCAGGCAACTAATGAGAAATATTGCACTCATTCGAAACTTATTTTTTTTTTCCTAGTGAGGTGCTTACAGCATGGTTTAGTATTGGATGTCACAGGTTATTTAGGGAGTCATTGTACCATATTCGCTTAATTTTTGTGATGTGAGACATAGTCCTTACTTTATTTCTTGCCAATATTAAAATGAAAACTTATAAGACGATATTAAGCACTCATTCTAACTTATAATATTTTATAGTGTTTTAATCTTCTGTATTTCTTTCTTGCATCTATATAAAAACAGAACTAAAAGCGGTGTATGGCTCATGTGAATTTAATAATGTACCTATATAGAATTATTTTAAGTCTATAAAAATCATATTATAAAATTCTGAAAATAGTACTCATTAATGAATCGATAGTGTTATATTGAATTTTCTAATATTTCCTACCCTATAGTTTGTGATAAGAAACTAATTTTGATGTTTTTATAAACTAGCAATAGGTAATGCAATTTGTACATTTGGCAAATTCTTACAATGGTGAACACATAATGTTACACATAGAAAGTAGTTTCTACTGTCTTCCTACTTCCTATAGCCAAGCACATTTAATACAATGCACAATATTCAAACTCAAGGCTCAAGATAGTTTGAGTTATGATGTATTTCATCAAAATATTCATTTTATCGATATCGATTAAATTAGCAAATTACTTACGTCCCAACACCATAAACCACGTGGTGGTGGCTTAGCCAATTAGAACGTGTTTTGATAAGAGAAAAATTGTCTTGTCTGTCAAAGCAACTAGAATGGCTTCTCTTTGGCTTACCTTCTCGAAGGGTCCGGTTAACTCGTACTTGGCCAGGAAGGCTTACTTACTGGATTCGGAAGTGGTGTACCTACTTTGCATTATATTATTGATGCATATTTGTACGGGTAGGCATCGTTTGTACACGGTGTGGTGTTAATGTGTTTACTACCTACAGTAAAATAATAAAAAAATGAGATATGGTCACTTTGGTAGGCAGTAGTATTTGCACTACATTCATAAGATATGTAGGGGCGCGCCTTGGTGAGTGGAAATGTGGAGGCATTATTTTCATGATAACTTTATCATGAAAATAATGCCTCCACATCACTTGATGACAAATAAATAAAAGCCCTACGCTACGGGGCGGCTGTTTTCCAACGTCATAGTCCAGGCACAATGAATTAGTGCAACCTTATAGTGCCACGAAGCCCATCGCCGCTGCGAGGCCCAACGCCATGCAGTGAAGGTGTCGTCAGCTTCGCGAGAGTGGTGTCTACTTCTTCTGAGGTAAGGCTGAAGATCGACATTCACAGTGCGACTGGCGCTCATATTGTTTGTACATATTAATATGGGTATTATGCATGTGGAAATATACATAGATATCGTGATTTGTGTCATGCGTTTTTTAAAACTTTTACTAAATTGTAGTAAGGTTAGTACGAGACCTACCGGTCTTGTTTACCTAAATATACAATTTGTACAGCAAAAAATACACATATATCTAACCTAATTACGAATCTGTGACTTTTTCGTAGCCACGACTGCGGATTTTTCTTCAAGGATTTGTTCATACGAAATCTATAACTTTTTGGCGCAGAATTATGAGGTCAGCCGCAAATATAGTTCCCTTAAGGAAAAAACCCACAGAAAACTAGGACAAGTTGGTGTAAGTTATGAAGGTACGGCATATAACCCGTATACCCAGCGGTACGCAATAGCGCTTTGTAAGTTAAACTGCAAGAAACCCGAGGGCTGTTAGCTTCTGGTTGAGATAGTAAAGGGACCGCGGTTTCGTTATGCGATCTTTATACGTCATTATTGCTCCCCTGGTTATTTCACAACGGGGTGTGGATAAAGTGCTTTTGGTTCGATTTTGTTGGTTATATTTATCTCTATTTGTTTAGACTGACCAAAGTGCGTCTAAACACAATGAAAGTATATTTTTGCTAGTCTAATAGAGAATTACAAGAATTTTAATTGAACAAAATAATGAACTATATGAAAAAAAAAACAAAAGAATTTATATTCACAAATTTTCAATAATTTGCTATAGTGTACATGAGGTGGCACGTGTGAACGTACGCGCACATACAAGCCGCGTTTGGTACCGCTCTATAAAGTTAAACTACTTGTCTGATCTTACAACTTACTGATTTCAGGCCCGAAATTCGAAAATAATCCTAAGCCAAACGTTTGAGGCTTTGAGCGCATTTTCATTTTACGGGAGTTCCTGAAAAGTATCCTTTAGTGTCAGCACTACTTTTCATAGAATCAATATTATAGTTCTTGAAACCAGTTTCATCAAAATGGCCTTATTTATGGTCTCGGAAGTAACTAAAATTGAGTTGAAACTTTGCGATATCTATGCGAAAATTATCAAAAAATTACTCGATATTCTCTCAGGACTATTATCAAAGGGACAAAGTAGATATCACACGCCACTGGCGGCCGCTGGGCACGCGATTACTTTATTTTCCCAGTTTTTAAATTGAAAACGTGATGAGAATACGCTGCGTGTTTAACGTACGGTAACTTTACGGATTTATTGAAAATACGCGGTTAAATGAATTAAGTACTTTGGACGTGTATATGATTAATTTTTGTACGGTTTTAACGATGTTGTATAGCTCAAAAGCTCAATTAAATAGCGAGTATGACTAAAATTTTCGAAATGTATCATACTTCAGGAACATATCTCGCTGTCAGTTAGCTAATCAACTTTATTCTAGTCCTACGGCTGAGTATCGCTGAATATATGGTGCTTTATACATTTTTACAGATTCGGAAGTCAATATATTCAAATTAATTTCACAGTGACGAAAGTAAATACTTGGGTACCTAATAGATTCTTAGAACCGCCCGCACTAAGCTAGCTCAACTAGATTAAAGCAATGTCTGCCACGGTAATGACTTAGATTAGATTAGTCTTAAGATGACTGTGGTGATAGCATCGTGGTAGGGCATTTTGCGAATGCCAGCTTGGCTAGCTACAACCGTCAAGAAGAAAATCTATCTCCAAACACTTAACGATGCGTTTTTTGCTTTTAGTAATTCTAGCTTAGCCCGCAACATATAAGATAGAGGTCAAAACCAAATAAAAAAATCAGTAGACAAAATGTATGCTTTTACCGATTACACACCTTTTGGTTAAATAAAATTATGTAGAAGTAATATTACAAATAATTTGGAAAAGATTCTGGTCCTAATATATCAAACCAGGTTAAACATTGCTTTGTTGCGGCAGCCTAAATAAACAAGCTCGACATTTATTTTGTAAAATCCAAGTCCTTGAGATGCTGATCCAATTCTAGGTAGTTATGCAAAGACTAAGATAGTACAAACAAAATATCGAGCTTTTTCTCTCCCGCGTCATAAAAAATCAGACAAAATTAAAAAAGAAAAGTAATAGACTTTGAACACTGAAAAGTATAAAATAATAAGTGGAAGTCGGTATGCTGACCTGACTTCACAATATCATGGTCCGGCTTCCACAAGTCCAGTATTGTATATTCAGTAAAATACTTTTCAGTGCAGGAAGTCGGTTCCCTTTTTAAAATATATTTTTTCCTCTTTTTAGTGTTCCATACTACTTACTAGATAATTAGCACTCACCTAAATACTGATCACTAATAAATCGTTCACAAATAAAAATGTATAATTGGCGCAGTCAGCACGTAACAGATAACAAAAAACACATTACCATTGAGAGCCTCCTGCTTTTTTGGAAGTTTAAAAAGTTAAGTGGTAAGAGTTATAACGGAGTTGAAAATGGTAGCAGGATAATCAGAATCAGAAATCTTTATTGACCATTATAACAGTAAAAGTTACACTAGGCAAGTCATTTTACAATAGGTTGTTAGCAAGATAATATACTAAAATATATATACGAAAATTATGATAACAAAGTACTTAATCTAACATGTTCCAGGAAATTCATTATTGCAATATGATAATTATAATAACAATTTAAAATTAATATACATTATAAATATATCTATGTTCACATAGATATATTTATTACAAAATTAAGATTAAGATGATGTCAATAATGTTTTGTGAAATTACACGGGATGAATTCAAGATTACTAAAAAAAATAATGGCAGTATAAATTTATTATATTAATGCATTTATTGTTCATAATTCAAATATGAAGATTCTGATACGGCATTGAGCGATAGATGAAGAACAGGGCTCTCATGACTCTCGTGAGCTCTCAGGCAGTGCCACCCAACTGAGAGCTATTTTGTCAGACTGTCTATATGAAGATGGTAATCAGCATTATAATCATGAGGAATAACCTATCACCATATATATCTTAGATTTTACGAAAATATTCGCGACAGGGCCCTGTAACAAAGTAGATAAGAAATGTAACTTCAGTAACACTACAAATAGTTACTACGTCGCTGGTTCTCCCGGGATTAACGACTGCGGTTTTATGAGTAATAAAAAGAGCTGGCAGTCACTGGAACTAACTCCTGGCAACTAAAAACTAAAACCTGGTACTAAAACAAGGGACAGTTTGGAAATTACTGCAACCTTGAAATTGACTCATCCTCGAGATTTACCTATCTTAGCAGTAGATTTAACAACAATAAACTGATATTTTAGGGCTCGTTCCCATTCTAGGACTTTGCTTACTAGATATCGCTGCAATGTGTAAAAATTTCGGCTTACCTACTGGCTTCCTCTGAGAAGTTACAAAATATATAGTATTGCATAATACTTTTAAACTTAACCAAATTCAACTTGAAATCCATTTTCATTTTACATTAGTTGCTGGAATCCAAAGTTGAACACATTTTTACCGTGTCCACGTGTTGTAGAGCTACGACGTTTTCGTAGCATTATGCTACGGCATTAAGCTACAGAATAATGCTACGATAACTTCGTAGCCCCACAACACGTAGACGCGGTAAAAGAAATGAGTTAAACTGTAGATTCCAGCAACTTTTGTAAAATAAAATTGTTGAACATGGAAATAAAATTTTGCAGCGCATGTAGCGCAATTTGCTTAGCCGTTCTTAACCGATCAACTAAGTTAAGCAACGTCCGCCACGGTCCTGACTTGGATGGGTGACTACTAGAATGACATTACTTCTGAGCGCTTCCGTCCTTAGGAGGGCACGTCAAGCCGTCGGTCCCGGGGCAGTCTCAAGTACCTCAGGAAAAACTGTTGCCAAGCACCTAACGATGTGTTCACGCAGCTGTCCTTGATAGCCAGTAATTCTAGGTTAGCTCGAACAACATCTTCGACCACATCATCACTTACCATCAGTTGAGATAGTGGTCAAATAAGATATAAAAAAGTAACACTTGGGATTTGTTGTATTTTGTAAGTCGTTGATCAGTAGCTGTATCTAAAGAAAATATGTCAATATATACATAGTTTAAATACATTATTATTCTGCATCATGACCAAGAATAGTTATTTGTTATACAAGAGTGCAAAGTTGCTTTTTAACCGCGTGTTCAATTTTGATGACCGAGCAAGCGAAGGATTGTAAAATTGAATCACGAGCGCAGCGAGTGATTCAAAATTAGAATCCTGAGCGTTAGGGAGGGAATCAAAAGAGCACGAGGTGAAAAATCTTTGCACTCGAATGCAACACGTAACTTTTCATTCCATCTCAGCGAGGAAATGACTAAATGCCAAATTGAAAAAAGAACACCAAGAAGTTCCGAGTCTGAGTTTATAACAAATTAAAAAAAAGTTGTATGATATATTCGGCACCATAGAGATAGCAGTAAATAGGTTTAATGTTTTTTTAAATTCACAAACTCAGTGCACACGATGTTCTGAATTCAATTTACTTTATCCTCTAGAGAATAAAAACGGCTTTTCCACTCAGATATTGAAGATTAAAAATACTCTTTCCGAGATGGTGGGATGAAAAATCTATTTACTTTCATACCAATACAATTCCATGAAATAAATAAAACACAAATGTCAACAAAAAATCACGAATTGTTATGGTTAAATAAACTACACATACAAATTAAATGATTTCTTCACTATATGTTAAGCAAACGGTGTGTCCGTTATATTACTTATCTGTCATTTATACCCTGATTTTGACAAATGGGTTCATCAATATGTCAAAATTAAATTAAACGTCCCGAAATGAGATTGGTAACGAAAGCACAATGGTGCTTTTGCACTTTTAAACTATTTTAGGCGGTTCTGTAAAAACTAGTCAAGTATCCTATAAGTGTTAGAAATAAGGCCCTTGTAAACAAATAAACAACGTTTCGTTCGACCGCCGACCACTAAACAACGTCGATTTGTTTTATTTATGCCATTGTCGCCCATTAACGGGGTTTTCTGTTCTACCTTGGAGCACGAAAGCTTTGTATCCTTATGGTAGAGTGCTGTACCACAGATGCAAAGCTTTCCGATTTTGATATAGCTTATATTCATTTACAATGGGATCACTGGAAAATGAAGTGATCCTATTGGTATTTTTCGGGGTTCCGTACCCAAAGGGTAAAAACGTTATAGGGTCCATTACTAAGACTTCGCTGTCAGTCCGTCGGTCCGTCGGATCATTCTTACTAGTTCCATCGTGTTTTAGTTCCATGGAATCAGTGGGAGTTTTTTTTCTCACTAGTTCCATGGAACTAGGCACTGGAACTAGTGAAAACTATTTTTCTCGTTAGTTCCACAAGTGCAATATGGAAGCACAATGCAGTGCAGCATGCCACTACTCTAGTTGACGTTAGTATGCTACGTTAAAACAAAAAAAGGTTAAAATATGAAGTCTAATATTGTACAGCTAAAGGTACGGAACCCTTCGTGCGCAAGTCCGACTCGCACTTGGCCGATTCTTCTTCGTATTACAACGCTCATCTTCCCTGCTTAGCTCTGGTGGATACACAGCTTTATTGCTTTAAATCGCCTTTTAGGACATCCAATAGGATATAGAACAATTTCACATTCTTATGCTATAAACTGTCAAAAATAAACGTAATGCGTTGGAAAGAAGCCAAAGTATTGTTATGGTGCTGCCAGTGCCACGGGATTTCTATGACATAAGTAGATTTTTAAAACTTGTGTCCATTTCAGTTATTGTTTTTTAGGCAAAACAAATGAACACATATAGCATAACGTTCTAAACAACCATCACAAATCTATGCTTGTCACATTGTAGATATAGTAACGCGATTATATTTTACGCTGTGGTTGAATACACCCAGAATGTTCTAAAATATTCTCTGTGAGGACAATGTACGCCAGGTATTTTTAATTTGAATGTGGAATCCTACCGCCGTAATCTGAAACTGGCTATCCTGGAGGCGGAATTACAATGTACTTTTAAAATTCTGTTACGAATTCCGACAGAGTACGCTGAGTGATTGAAACTGGCTCGCGAAATAAAATTATAATACTCATCTGGATGGAAGGTCATTAGCGAGCGATTAAAGTTCTTTGTTTCGATAATTTGATCTTGGGCTTCTATTCACATTTATTTCTCGAATTGCTACTTTCTAATGTTTAAAATAAATTATGATTTCATAATTGTTAACATTGTGTCTTGGAAATCTGTTTTGATATGAATTCTTATTGCGTTTCGTTCATCATGCATTCTCATCTTAAGTTCGTTTCGATATGATATGTAACTGATATTTTTACCAAGAGAATATAATTACATATTACTTTAATTACTTTAATTAGCATTTACGGAATTAAACGAGATTATAAACAATTTGTTAAAAAGGAAAAAAGGGCTACTAACTAGGTTTATAACCACGTCTAAACGACTCAGCTCTGCCCTAAGCCATAGCAGCACCTGCAAATTAACCTCAATTTTTCCATTATAAGGTATTTTTGGTTTGTTTTTGTTTGACTCATAGGTTTTAAGGGCTCCGTAGTCCTGACAAGGAACCCTTATAGTTTCGTCATGTCCGTCTGTCTGTCCGTCTGTCCGAGGTTTTGCTAAGAGACCGTTAGTACTAGGAAGCTGTAATTATGTATGTAAATCAATTACCTATGGATATGTAAATCAATTACGCCGACAAAGTGGTAAAATAAAATTTTGAAAAATATTTTTCTTTTGGGTACCTCCCATACATGTGATGTAGGGATGAAATTTTTTTTCGTCGTCTAACTCTTTGTATGTGGTATGGTTGAATAGGTCTTCTAAATTTACTAAGGGGTTGCTCATACTGTTTTACGATTTAATGCTCCATTTACGAAATATTAAACTTTAAAGTGCAAATTTTTGTTCCAGCAGGGCGTCCCCCCCCCTCTAAAAGCTAAACCGCGAGCTTGAAAAATCGGAAAAAATTAAGCTGATAGTGCGTTTAATGAACTTTAAAGGAAAAGTATAGCGGTTGAGATAACTTTATTAGTTTAGCAGTAATAGTCGTTGAACTTGGTTGTTGGATAATTTTATATCAAATATAAAATCTATAGAATAAATCCTTTAAAGTGACTAAGATGAAGTAGTTGGTTGTTTATAAGGGATAAAGACTGCCATTGAAAACTTAATCTAAAATAAAAAATCCTAAAACTATAACTATGCCCTATGTCATACCACTAGGTGAACTTACGATGTCGTGAAAGTCGCGGGTAGCCAATGGCTACAAGTGGCTGATAGCCGTTCTTTGTGGGGATCTTTGGGGGAGGTCTTTGATCAGCATTAGACGTCTTCCACCTGGTGATGATGATGATGTCATACATAATAGACTAGCTTTCCAGCCGCGGCTCCACCCCCGCGTATTGCGGCTATCGCGCAAAACTATTAACTTCTTTTTGCGCAGTTGGATATCTGAAAAACTATCCTATGTCCTTTCCCGGGTCTCAAACTATTTCCATAGATATAGATATGGCAGTACAAATATTCGACTTATATAGGTATAAACTAAATTTTGGACCTCATCTTCGCCGTACACTAGAAGTGTTTGCTGTCTGTACCTGTCGTACCAAGGTCATTGTATTGCTCATCAATAGTGTAAATGTTTTCATCGCTAAAGAGAATTTTCAGTGCCCTTCACTTGTGTATCGCAACGGAAGGCACTCTATTTAATTTTAAAGATTGATTTAGGACACGTACTGTATATCGACGATAAGCACCGAGCTTCAGGTCTTGTTTTATAATACGCGACATTTTCCTAGCGGGAATCTTCATTTCTCGCAATAAGATTATTGTTGAGTTATCATAGTATTTTTACTTCCTAATGGGATTTCGACCAATTCTGGCTTTAACAGCATTAATTTGTAGTTCTAAGACACGCAGCTGCCCTGATCTTTTATGGTCTTCGACAGAGGAAGTGTTGTTGTATCTGTTGATATTACGATATACGAACATACCTACGGCTGATACCAAGCTTTTGAAGTGTCTGAAATATGACCGACGCGACGGCTCAATAACTACTTTACACAAGGCGAATACTAGGTACTATCCTATTTTCTTTAACACCTCATTGCATATTGTTATTTGATAATGAACACGAAATAACATATGAAATGGTGCGAAATCGAAAGAAAATTTTAAAGTAATAAACGTTCCAAATTCTAAATAATTCTAAAGCTGAAAAGTTTTTATGTTACAGTATTTATGGCCAGACTAGTTATATAGTATAATAGCCCATTTATAAGCTTACTTGCATATATCGGTGTATACTTTTTATTTTTCTTTCATATATATATATATCAATTATTTTATAATAGAATAATTATTTATGCTACAGAAAATAAATGAAATGACATTCAAATTCTTACAATGTACCAACGGATTCTGAATCGCGCTATCGTTACGTTTTTATTCGAGTATATATCTACCTATAGAATTCACAAACGATTTTTGTTTAATTTTCGAATTACAATTGAAATAATAGCTTGGCGGCAATCGTACTCTTATTTCTTAGATTTAGCAGGAAGAAAGTGGAAGAGAATAAAGAACTACAGAATCTTTTTATATTATGATAATGGGCTTCTACGGAACCCTACTTTGTGCGTTACGATGCATTCCGTCACAAGTTACGAAAAGAACTGCGCTTATAACCCTATAATATACTGATTTTAAGTCTCATTTGCCTTACTTTAATAAAATAGAGGCACAGGTAAGAAAACACAAAGTAGACAAGTAAATTTCTACATCATTTATTTCAGGTAGGTACGTTCATGCTACCTTTAGATACATCATACAGAATAGTCTGTGTAACCAAAGCTATGCATCAAAAGCCTTAAATCAAATTAGTTGGTACAGTCTCATGGTGAAAATCCTCGGCTACCTTTGGTGTTCACTGGCTGCTCCTTTGCTTCGGTAGAGAGAAGTAATTAATGTAATTTTGGTATCCTCTGACTCCAGTTATGTTTACATTCGTTAAGCTTAGTGTTATGTTTACACGTTATTTAATTTTCACGCTATTTAAGAATCAGAACAGAGCTATACTCCAAAATAAGCAGAATTTCTCCAATTTACATATAGTTGGGGGTCCACAGAGTAACGTGTTGATATTGAGCATAACGCAGATAGCAGGGTATATGAATATAAGATGGTAATTTAAGCAATTTAAGCAATGCTATTTACCTATTGGAACCTGATATTTCCGAAAAGCATAGTCAGGATTATATGTAATATCTTTTACGGACTGTTGCAATACGGAACCTTTGAAGAGAGGCCGTAGTCGTACTTGTCCACATTTATTACTGTGAATATCGTAGTATAAGTGACTGTAAATTTAATTATAATTGAAACCCTAACATCTTATATAAAATAAAGTCTGACAATTGTAACATCCCTAATAAAATCGGTCAAGTGCTAATTGGACTCCTTTATCGAGGGTTTCGTACCACTGTTATCAAAACTCGTTATTTTTTTATATAGATCATGTCTCTTTGCGAGAGTCTAGTTTGGACTTAGACGGTTTTCAGTGTTTTTTATTGTTCGTTGGATATTTATCTATAATCATACCAAGTTTGACGCATGTATGTATTACTGTTTTTACAAAGGGCAGTATGAAAAATCCTAAAAAGAAACGTTTCTTGAATGGGAAACTCTTTTTTTTAAGTTAGTTATTATTATTTATTTGGTAATTTGACATAATAACTAATATTGCATGAATATGTCAACTAGCTACCTATTACCGTACCAAAGGTTAGTAATATCCCGTCTATTACGGAACCCTTAAAAGATTGTCCATTAAGGCTTTACATTTTATGCAGTACTTGGAAGTAAATATTTCAATATATTAACAATAATTTATTTGTGATGTTATGTTATTTGTTTAAATGCTGCCAACATTTAGTCAAATAATATAACATTACATCATACATACATAATATGTCAGTTGCCTGTAACGTTTCATTACTAAATTTTTGTGTACTAGCACAGAACATAATATAATAATACTACTAGTATTACCAGATAGATATAAGTATGTCTGCATACGAATAAATTTATTCGTAGATACTAGTTCATTAAAAATAAATAAAAAAGATGATGTTGTTTACTTCAACGACCAGATTATAAGTTTGCGGAACCCAAGCAAGAAGGAAACAATTTAGTCTAGGTTGCACAGTAATTGTGTATTAGAGGAACTCTTCCATTTAAATCTATTATTGGATATTGTATTCTGCTAACAAACAGTGAAGTGTGGAAATACACATTAGTTCAGAGGTGAAGGGCATTGTTCCTTAGAAATAACTGAGCCGAAACATAAGAACTTAATGCTTGTCGTTCCCATTTTAAATTTCTTCGCAATCCGTCAAGCCGTTTTTGAGTTACGCTCCAATAACTGAAAAATATTCACCTATCTTGATGATATAGTCGTTGACAATGAATGAGAATCGATACCCTAAGTAGCAAGGGTCACTAAAAAGAAACATTTTTTTACCCAAAAATGGAACCGACTTCAAAACCCAAAAGTGTGAAATAACTTATCGAAGTCGGTACCATGTGCACAATTTTGTGATAATAGGTACTTTTGAACTATCATGGTACCGACTTCAACAAGTTATTTCACACTTTGGGTGTAGAAGTCGGTTCCATTTTTTGGTAATTTCTTTTTATTGCTGTTCAGCTAGTCTTTGAACACTATCTCACCTGTTGGTAAGTGATGATGTGGTCGAAGATGTTGTTCAGGCAAAACTAGAATTACTGGCTCACAAGGACAGCTGCCGGAACACTCCTTTAGGTAGGCACTTGGCGACAGGTTTTCTACTCGAGGGTGGTAGCTAGCTAGGCCGGCATTTGCAACCTACCACCGTGCTATAACGGCTGTCATCCGAAGACAACAACCGGGACGGCTTAACGTGCTCTCCGAAGCACGGGATCACTTAGTAGTAATGTCACTAGCGGTAATCCATCCAATTCATGACCACGGTGGATGTTGCTTAACTTAGCTGATCAGTTAAGAACGGCTAAGCAAACTACACTACAAGCGCTTCGTAAAGTTAGGTATGTACGAATCTTCAATTAATGACATAAAAAAAAAACTGATTAGATTATTTTTGTAGATCTTTCTTCTTTTATGCATACATTTTCTATACGTGTGTTTGACATTGAACTACACCTTAATGGCTGGACTGATTTGGATGAAATTTTATGCGTGTGTTTGAATGGGTTTTGAATGGTTCCGTAAATCATAAAGATGTCATGTACCCGGTAAGTAGCGCTGCAATATATTTTCTTCACGATCAGGGTATCGTCTGTCTTTTCAGCTTGTAACAAATATTTTAATTACTGAAACTCGACTTTTCGAACCCAAAGTATATATGTCACTCTATAGACTTAGACATGAACATCCAAACCATTTCAAATGTACCAGCGAAATGGACCATTACGATCGATACTGCGCTTAAGCTGGTAACGTACGAGAAATATTCTCGATATTATCAAGCCTACACCACAGAGCACATCCGCTGCAACGTCGGCTAACCACTAATTGGATAGGTAATGTCGGTCGAGCAGAACAAGCTGTCATTGGAATCAGATAAGTATAGAATAGCCTCCTGAAAATTGCAACTAGTGGTAGTTAAAAAGAATAAGGTAACCGCTAAACTGTTTACCTTATTCTCTTATCATCTTTCAGTTATCATTATCACCATTCTCATTCTACTGTTGATTTGTCTTCTATCACTCGCATTTTCGCAACATGCGATTTGATGACTGTAAACATCATAAATAACTAAAATCACATTTTCGTATATTTTAGTCTCTGGCTGACGCCACCATTGTCAGTACGTAGGATTCATACAACGTTCGCTCCAGCATCGCCCAGTGCGCTGTTTTTTACTGTATATATACGAAAGTGCATAGAAGTCAGTGACACAAAAGTAACCTCATAATCATTTGTGTTTGCGTCTTTCTTCGTTCGCATATTTTCCTCCACTATGTTACGTAGCTCGTTATTTCACTACCAATACCCATACCTTTCTCATTATGAAGGCTTAATCTTATATAATAAGAATTATTTTTCGTCTATGTTGACAACATGCCCATACTAAAGTCTTTATTCTTGAGAAAAGCTGTCATTGATGGTACCTTCAAGTTTCCTCAGTTATGCTCATTCCCTTTTTTTTTCATTCTCCTTACTGCACTCATCCGTCTTAGCGTGTAAATAAATAGACGGACTCTTTCCATAGAACATATAATAATACTCTTGCTAAAGATACTTACCGCCTGTTTAATTTATTATATATACGTAGAGACCAGAACTCAGAAGAAGAAACCATCTATTCTACCGTGTTCACATCTATGTGACATACTCGTACATAGAACTGAACTGAATGCTTCAGTAACGGCGCGAGAGAATGATGTATAATGGTTACTGCCTCGTATCTAAAGTACCTTGCCGATAAGCTCTACCGTACGACGCAAGTGGCAGGCAAGACACAAGTGGCATCCGTAACCTATAGGGACTGATACATTCCGATCTAATTAGTTCCTCGGTAGGCAATTGCATGTTTGAAATATAATACAATGTGGGAAGTATATATTTGAGCTATGTATGTTGCTGACGTGTGTGTTGCTTTGATGCCGTCATAGGTCATTGAAATACGAGTAACATGTTCTTTCAGGTCTTGTATCGATTTTTTCCTTATCGTATAATGTAATATATAATATTGTATAATGTAATATATTTGATATAAGTATCGTGAGGTGGGTACTATACCGGTATACCCCGATTATTCGACAATATCCAAATTCAAAAAGACATTTAAATGTAGGTCAAAGATTAAAATTATTAAGGGGCTGACAATAATTATTATAATAAGTAACTACCTATAGAGTTTATTGTTATATACAATATGAAAGTCTGCCTATATGAATATTAACAACTCTTATTCGGGACTTTAAAACGAACGAATACTTTTTGTACATTTTTATTAATGTTTATTAAATAAGTTAACGTGCCGTTCGAGTAGCGAAACAATGTCATAAAAATACCAGCTTTTATTAAAATTTTAACTCAGTTAATAATGGCAACTCCACCAGAGTCATTACCCAGACGATAGCACATCTACCCTGATTATTATAATATCCGGTTTGGTTTCGTTACGTCACATGATCTCCGCCGGCACTGACGTTATTTCCGGACGTCAGGTTTCGCCGTCAAAACTTCCGGCGGCGCGGCGTGCCAGCGGCGAGGCCGGCCAAATATTGGTATTTATATCCACCGTTCAATTCGTTTTATAAAATGCTCAAGGAGCTAAATATAAGTAATTTGGTGTGAAATATCATTTAGAGAATTAGCATATTAAAACCTTATGCACACTTTTTTTTCTTGCTGATACGTAAACATTTGACCACAATCTCACCTGATGGTAAGTGATGATGTGGTCGAAGGTTTTAAGAGGCTAGAATTACTGGCTCACATGGACTGCTTCCAAAACACACCGTTAGGTGCTTGGCGACAGATTTGCTACTTCAGGGTGGTGGAAGGCGGGCATTCGCAAAATGCCCTACCAACATGCGATGAAGCTCAAGCCTGCGGCGGGATTCGAACATTGGACCTGCTGCATAGCCAATGCCACTGAGCTACTTGCATCATAAAAACGGCTTTAGTCGAATCAAATTCATATGGTTGTATCGAATGCCCTCATAAACCAAGAACATCGGCATTAAAACTATCCCATGTCAAATTCCTTTAATTTGACATGGGATAGTTTTAATGCCTAAAGATTATTAACGAGAAATACAAAACCCGTTGGGACGTAAAGCAGGTAATTGGTAGGTAATAAATTTACAAACATATAAAGTTTCACACTGCTTTTACTGTTACAGTTTCACACTGTTATAAAAGTATAATAGGATTGTAGCTCAGATAGGTCTACACAAAAATAACCACGATATACTAAGTTTATAACGTTAGAAGTCAGTGATTGATCGACCACAAAATTTGTTAATTAAGTATCATTAATAACTTTGTCATTGTATTTACATAGATTATTTGTAAGGTTTGCGCGCGTTTATTTTCATGACGTATATCAGATCTCGTTGCCAATGCTCTCGGTTGTGTTTGACCTCGCTTTGTTTAATATTGCTACATTTACCGCTCGAAACACTTTATTTTGAAATGTGACGTAGAATAGAATATCATTTATTTGCTGAAATAAGGTTACATGTGCAGATCTTAATATTAAACACAGAATTATAAATTTCTCCTATTCTACCTTTACAGGCGTGCAAATTGTTAACATAAGTCTCAAAATATTTTAATATAACAAAATCATAGAATTAATTATTTTTATACAAATGTCAATTAAGTATTATTTATTGCATGCAAGTCAATATACAGGTTAATAATTAAAGATAACATTTTATATCTATAATCAAGCGTATCTCTTATAATTCATATATATATTCGTCAACACTGTAAAAACATCTTTCAAGAAGCCACTCCTTTAAGTTTTTATTTACCTGTTTTTACTGTTGACTTTTTAGTGTTTGTGGTAAGTTATTATAAATTTTAATGGCCATACAATAACAGTTTTTACTATATATATATATATATATATATTACATCTGGGTACTAAAAGTCTGTTTTTGTGTCGAGTGGCTTTTTCAGTCACGTCCGAATGTTTTTCAAAAATATCAGTATGTTGTCTTACAAATAGACACATCTGTTACTTTATGTACGCGTGAAACTTAAGGTTTTTGCAGCGCACGCCAGAATGTCTCGCATATGGCTGATTTTTTACTTACTTACTTGACACTTATCGTTATATTTTCGACAATTCACAAAATATCTTTATAAATTATAGCCTATGTGTTATTCTGATGTCTAAGCTATATTACTGTAAAGTTTCATTAAAATCGATTCAGTAGTTTTTGCGTGAAACATCCATACATCCATACACACTCATAAACTTTCGTATTTATAATATTAGTAGGATTGAAACGGAAGCAGATACATGTTTAACATAATATATGTACTTATTTGGTATGAAACAGTTAGCAGTGCTGACGTTGATGTAATGTTATTCGAATTAGAATCCAGTTTTCTGCTAAATTATAATATAAACATAAACCAAGATATCAATTTACAGGTTGGGATATATATCCCAATATATATACTAATATATGAATATACACCCAATATATATATATATACAGGTCATCTATATAGATGACCTATCTGAGTGCGCTATATGGGCGAGTCTGAAAAATTAAGACACACATAATTCTCTTCTTAGGAACCATGAGATCGGTTTAAGCGACAAGAATTGCATTCATAGATTTAAAAAACCTTGTACTTAGTTGGGGAAATAAACCCGGTCGTATTGAAGAAAAATTACATAAATTTTTACTATTTCGACTGCATAGGTCAACGCAGTAAATTTTCCAACTATTATGTTATCTAAAATGAATAAAGACATTTATTTCTAATAAGACACAAATCGAGTCACTTACTTGAGAAGTAAACTATTTGTAGATATATGTTCGGCATTTACTGTAACAGCTGGATCGTCCACTGCTGAACACAGCCTTCCCAATTAAGGGGGTATTTGCCATAATCCCCACGCTTGGCAGGTGTCTTGGGGATCGCAGTGTAAGTTGGCAGTTCTTTAGAAGGCGCTGCTGCCCACCTTTCCGTATTTTTCCCTTAGTCGCCTCTTACGATCCCCACGGGATGATATGGGGAGGTGCAACAAAGGTGGAGGGTGTTCTAACCCGGTACCCCACGGGACTACTTTTAATACTGAACAAATAAATATTATAATATAAATCGTATTATACATATAATAAATAGGTACCTCCTTACCATTGTATAGGTATATAGGTATTCCCAACATTTCATTATTTCATCATTGTTACAGCTTGATGTCCGATATGATATAGTCAGCGTGGTGCTTTTTGAAGGCACTGAATGAGCCTTTATGCGTGGTAGTTAAAATGCATTGTATTACATATATAAGAAGAGATCTTTGTAGGTGAGTCTTATAGTTTCAGACTTGCCTATACTGACTCATCCTAATGGCCAATGCTATATTAATATCCATATATGTAAATCATAACAATGACAGCTGTCATGTTGGACGCAGGGATAGGATAAGCTTAGTACTGGTGTTCCGTTTTCTCCTAAACCTAAAAAAACATTGGATTTCATCTAAGTCGTAATTTATCCAAAAAGTAATACCTGTTTAAAACTTTTCCGCTAACCGCTACTTAAACACACATAAAGCATACCAATATCGACCTATCCAATCGCCCTTCGGTGTAAAGATATCAGTTCGCCAAAGTTTGCGGAACTCTGCTAAGGTAACTTGAAGGTAACTCTCAAACAAACTTTCTTATAAAATATCCAAAGGGAATTGTAGTGTGCGTAACTTTTCCCCTGTCATTTATTTAATGTTATCAAAATCAAAACTGTCTAAGAGTTTGCGTATATTTTCGCAATGTACAAAGTTTATACCTCAGGGAGAGGCGTGGAGATATTCTTGTAGCTTAACCGTAGATGGCTTATTATATAATTATTTTTCTCAAACATGCTTGAAAATGTGAGCATTATTTTGACAACCTTCTTCGAGATAAATCGTAATTGCTGTACTGGCCAAATACATGCGTGCAGCGGCCGGCAAAAAATGTATGAAAATCTATATCTGTCGTGTCTAGCGGCCAAATAAATTGCATAGTAAACTCATATATGTCGTGTAATTTAAAAATGGAACGATCTTTTACTTTGAAGCATCAACCAAGGAGGTAACTTATCACAGGTTTTATTTAAATTTCGATCTGGATTGCAAATAGAACGCTGTTTATTGAAAAAAAAAACAAATTAACACTTTAACGCGGGCAATTTTATTGTTGTTTGTTGATAGTCATTGATTATGAAAAGTAATTGTTTCGACAAAATGAGTTCAAGTGAAGACAATGAGTGTGATGAACTTAATTCAACGCTACCTGAAATTCTTCACCTCTTTTTTCACCTCTTTAGAATTATCCCAAACCAACATAATCCCCGGAAAGTACACTTTAAAATTCATAAATTGTAAATTTAACAACTGTATCTTCAAATAAAAATTCTGCCTAGGTACTACCTACTTTGTTTTAATTTCCGCGCATTATTTGAGTTAAGCACTATACAAGCCTTGGCCACTTACGTATGTGTGCCTCGGCTTCGCTTCGGCCCACATTTACAAGTTCGTCCATCAATGCCTCCTTTGCTGGCCGCTCCAGTAATGTACTATTTCGTAACTGTTGTAAAATTTTTGGAAATGAAGTATAGATGTTTATTATACATATGGCAAATTGAGCTAAATCTTTGAAACAATTTTGTGAAACTTTTAGATATCGACATTTGTATGTATTCATTATATCTAAGGGTATCTAAGTAATTAGGTTAGATTGATACATATGCCTGTAGGATACCGGACTAGAATTCCAGACCGCATATCTGTTTTGGAAGTCATAATACGGCAAAATGAAAAGTACCAGAATGTGGGCAGCAGCGCTTCCTGTGGAACTTCCATCTGATACTGCAATCCCCAAGACGCCTGCCAAGGTTACGGATTATGGCAACTCCACCTCTCCCCTAATAGGGTAGGCTGCATTCAGCAGTGGACCATCTGGCTTGAAAGAGATTGCTTTTAGTGATAAGGCCGCCCATTGTACAATAATAGTATTGTAAATTGTAAATATTCTCTGTTTCATGTATTATGTGGTATAACAATAAAGTATATATCTTATAAGTATACTACAATACTTAGATATCAAGAGGAAAGCTATTTTACTGGTTTTTGAACCGAAATTGACGAAGTGAAAAGTTGGTAAAGTTTATTGTTTTTCTGTTCATAATAATCAGAATGATCAGAATAATCAATTTATTGGTAAGAGTATTACAAGTCAATCAGTATTAAAAATGTGAGAATTATTATTATATCTATATATTATGATTACAAGCACTACCGCGTACTAAGCGAAAATCATAAATTTACAAATTATTGGAATACAAAATGTTTTGCCCCGGGCGGGAATTGAACCCGCGTCCTTCCGATTACGCGCCGGATGCTTTATCTATTAATGTACCCCCGGTAGCTTAATATTAATAATAATTATTATAGCTAATTATTACAATTGAAATTACATGAAGTTTAAATTACAATAATGTATTAAACAATGATTAATTGAAGTTAAATAAATTAGAAATATATAAATAATTAACATATTATTCTATGTTATTTATAGACATATTCGTCAACACTGTAGAACGCCTTCGCGACGAGCCACGATTTAAGACTGCGCTTAAATGAAGTGAGGCTAGGGGCTGTGACCATATGATTCGGAAATACTAAACTGGGCTTAAATTAAACACCTTATAAGCATGCGTAACTCTCCTTATATGGTAATTATTGCAGCTAAAAATAATCTTACAACCTTTTGGACAAATGGAATTGCAATTCAATGGCGGCCTGGGCAGCAAACTAAAAGAACGGTAGCGTGCATTTTAAAGACAAACTTCAACTGTCTTTACGCGAAACATCCAATTCGTAACCAATGACTTAGCTTTTCATTGATTGTCCGTTGCGGTTGCCCGGTCCATTATTTGTTGCAGAGAAATAAAGTGATTGAATAAAAATCTTAAAGTTATATAATCTGCTTCACCTGTGTGAGTTTGTATTCTCTATTCTTCCACTCAAGAGAAAGTGATTTGAAATTTGGTCAACGGTTTTCTAATGTATGCATTAATAGAACACAAAACTATTTTAATACAACCCATATTCTTGGGTACTTTGGATTAAGCTGAGAACTGTGCAATATTATGGTATCGTACATCGGTTAAGCAATGATCTAAACTGAAAATTTAGCCTCAAAGTATTTAGTGTAAGTATCTTTGTTTATAAAAAAATACATTCCAGTAATTCCCTTTCAACGCCAACACTGCAGTTCAAGCATTGTTTCTTCTATCGAAATAAATTTCTGCCAGTACGCTCACTCTTCTAACACTATTGTTAAGGTGAAGTGTATCGGCAAAATACAAAAACGAGGTGTTTTCACTTTTCAGGCACGTTTCCTGGCTGTATAGTGTGTATATATAGTGTGTTAAGCTTTGAAATAAACATATGTTGTATCACGTTTTGTAGGATAGAATAAGCACCCGGACTATTTAAAAATTTTGAAGTTTAAGACATTTCAGCCAATTTTTCAGAGGTGTATCTAATTCTTTTGGACTCAAACTTGGTTCAGTTATTCTTTGAATTTGTGCGAATGTTTTTATGGTCCATTTCTTGCGCCTACTAAAACATAACTACTAATTATTGATCTAAAACTAACTTCGTTTTCTCGTAAATATGATCAGGCAATAACAGTAAGGCAGCGTGCCTTCAATTGATTGGAACTCATGTAATTTTGGTAAATAGATGACGCGCGAGCAACAGCTAAATGCTAAAAATTCAACTAACCTTACCTTTCGCCATAGAACATATAATAATACTTTCGCCTTACAGTAAACAGATAGTGAGCTTTTTATCCACTGCGTTATACCGTTTTATGTCCACTTTGTATATGGATACTTCATGCCCACTTATCTAGAACCTTTTCATGAACAGCGAGCGTTTTATGTACATACTAGCTGTGTAGGGGATACGGCCATCCAATTTAATGTTTTCACTAAAAGGTGTTGGGAGCGGTGGCGATACTTTTATGAGAAATATACACAATATATGTTTTTCATAATAAATATAACTTACCTTTAGTATGCAGGAATACATATAAATGTTTTAAAAAAATCTTTTCATACATTGAAGTGAGTCCTAGGGCATTTTAAGTCTAACGATTCATACATCATGGTAATACGGTTAATAGAAATCAGCATTTTCGTGGTACCACGGCAAACGTATTTTCCATGTATAATATCAAAGGAACTATCTAATGGTACCACGGCAAATGAACGCTAGTATCTGCGTTTTTCCTAATGACATAGTGGCAGAACAAGAACGAAGCTTACCTGATGTTAAGTATCCTCTTCCTATCATATTTCGTCACAAGTGACAAACTGCGCTGTGCCCATGACACTGAGAGATACAGTTGTTAAGTCTTATATGCCAGTAATTTCCTAATTAATTTACTAGCTCTCAGGGACTGCTGCCTGAACACACTGTTAGGTGCTTGGCGACAGATTTTCTCCTTGAGAGTGGTAGTTCGCCAGGTGATCATTGGAGAAATCACCATGCGGTGAAGCTCAAGCTGGCGGTGAGGATTGAATCATGGATCTGCGGCATGGCGGTCCATCTCTATTATAAAAGTGTTTTACGCACTAGTAGGTACATTAGGTGGCCCAATTTAGCCTAAACGCGTGAGAATCTTCAGCTTATAAGCTATAAGTTTTTATAAAGTGATGTAATTCGAAATCCGCTGTAGTAGTATCTCCATGATAGTCATAATATTCATTATCAAGTATAATGAGCAGTAATCTGGAAAATAGATTCAATGTAATCGGAAGTAATCTGTGGATCTACGTCTGGATTCAATTATTAAATTTTAGGAGCTTACCTTTGTACTTAATAGTGAATAGAAATCTAATAATTGCAAATTGTTCCTCATTAGATGAGACACATTCATTGAAGCAGTGATAGCTCAGTGGCTTATTGGCTATGGACTGCCGCGCAGCAGGTCCATGGTTTGAATCCCGCCGCGGGCTTGAGCTGCACCGCATGGTGGAAGGGCATTATTGCGAATACCCGCCTGGCTAGCGATCACCCTCAAGTAGAAAATCTGTCGCCAAGCACCTAACGGTGTGTTCCGGCAGCTGTCCTTGAGAGCCAGTATTTCTAGGTTAAGCCTGTTAACTCCTTAGACCACATCATCACTTACCATCAGGTGAGATTTTGGTCAAAGGCTTACCAATCAGAAATAAAAAAAAACAGTATATAAATAGGATAAATAACGCTTATTATTATTTTCATGGGTGGGTATAAACTTCATGGCTGGGTAAATATTTCCAGTACTTAGTGTCAAGTGTGACAATAAGTAGTTACATACTGGAAATATTGTGAAGTTATTAAAATATAAATTGTAACAAATATCCCAAACAACATGTACGGTCTTTTAAAGGTGGAACCGTTTCTTATTATTTATTTAAAATATTTTGTAAACTTTGAAGCACTTCTGTTTATTAAGCCACGGGATACTTTACGTTATCAGTTTTTGCTTCGCTAAGCAAAGTTCGTAAGGTAAAATATTAAGGTGCGCTCGCTCCTAATGAACTTCTCACAAAAGTACCACTTCCTTAGCTAAAATTTAATCAAAATTTGTTATTAAATGTTTTTTGGGGCAACAACCGCAGTTAATATTGAGTTGTTTGTTATAATAAGCTGTTTTCAAAAGTTTGTTCATTAGAAAGTAATTTAGGGAGCATTATATTAATAAAGGAAAAGTTTTCTGGAACTGGTAGCACCTTAAAGTTGTGGGTGCGACTAAGTGATGATATTTTACGATATTTAAAACTTGTCTTTTTAGCTTATATGAATAGGTAACATTATGCTGATGTTACCTACATAATCACATAAACTGACAATGAGGTGAGAGAAGTAGGTCCTGCTCCCTACGCAAGGTGCCTTCTCGTGATGTCTGATGTCAGTGTATCTAAAAAGAAGAGGAATAATTAAGAGTTCAAAGCCGATCCCTGGTGTAAGCCAACAGCAACAATTGGGCGTGATAACGCCATCCTCGATGTGACACCTGTCACACAATAAAATAAATAAATTAAGGTAAGTCATTTTAATACATTTTATAAACTAAAATAACTCAAACAAATAAAACGTTACTTAAATTTCTATTGGATAACAAAACACTTTCTATGGCCATCACACGCATGGCAAGTCCATCAGTATAAAAATGATATAGGTATTTCCTAGATAAAATCCGGTACCGGGAAAGTGGGTATGTTGACAAATTTGTCAAGATAAGGAAAGGTCTCGTCGCGTCATAAGAGGATTATTGTAAAGGCCCCGTAAAAAGCGACCTCATAGTTTAAGCTCCTCCTTTTACGAACGGACGGAAGTAACAGCATTATACGTGGTAACGGTTCGTGATAACACGCAGACGGGGTAATTTTACGGAAGCACACACATAGATACGTACATTTGTGTTTGTGAAATATCACATTAATTTTTATAGGTTAACCTATAACGGCTATCTCACCTGATGTTGATGATTTAGTCAAAGGTAGTACCTAAACAGGCAGAACTGGGAACTGGCTCTCAAATAAAACTGCCGGAACGCCAGCGATAGATGTTTGGTGACATATTTTCTACTTAGCCAGGGGAGTAGCTGCCTTTTTAAGTTGCTAAACTGCTAAACTTTTACTACACTGCAAAAACTACTGCCATCCTGACGGACAACAACCAAGACGAAGGCTTAAGGCATGACCTTCCAGCACGGAAGTGCTTGGTAGTAAATGCCCAATAGCGTTCCCACAAGCAGTATTAACTGCAGTGAACATTGCTTAACATAGTTTGAGCCTTTAAAAAAGACCACGTTAGCTCCGCTATGTGCACTTCATAATTCCTTTCGGATGTAAATTAAATTCTTACGACAGCCCAGGCCCTCTACAGACAAATTTGACTAAACGTCCAAGGAGGTCCAAGCCGTTTATATAATTTTTGTTTAAGTCAACGCATTGCTCCATTTTGTGTTTGATTAATTTTTACATACTGGACCTTTACTGGACACAATATTTAACTTGTTTCGGCGAAGTTTTACTAAAACTTGCCAACATCTAAGTACTCTATAGATTCAAATTGTCCTAGTTTATCCTAGTCTTCAAGTCTTGAGAGAACAGGTGCCTCTTAGACAAGCATCTTCGACCACATTCTCGCTTAGTATCAGGTGAGATTGTGGTTAAATTTTTACCTATTTCGTACAACGAAAAAATATTACGATAAAGGATATATATAACAATTAAAAATCTAAATATTTTTATATTATTTGGTACAATTACTGTAGTTTGAATGGCCTAGGTATATTTTTAGGTAGGTAGGTACAACAACTTATCGTCGATAAAATCGGCGCTCTTGTACGGTTTATATGCAAAATGACAGTTATATTGTACATCCTACCCTCAGGAAATTTATGCGTTAAGTTTCTAATAAAGTCAAAAGTTCATCATTGTGGCGAGGAGACTAGAACAAATTTGACCTGGACTTTCACTTATATCATTGTATTTATTCCCGTTGCAACCCAAGTTTCACAGGGGTCTCTTTCAGAAGCCGTTGTAGTATGTTGGTATTACATACTACCACTTGTAACACAAATCTTGGGTTTTTACAAAAAAAAGTACTTATAAAATCAACTCTATAGACAACTGAATAGCTGTCCTAAAAACGAGGCAAGATTGGTATAATAGAAAATTTCAATATTTCAAGTATTTTACTGTGCTATGTATGCCTGTAGGCCAAAACGCAAATCATCTATATAGGCCTATCTCCCTCCAGAACATATTATAGTTCATAGTTTGCAATCAAAGGGCAAGTTTCCTGCTGGAACTATTATTGCTGGATCAGTATTGAACTTTCTCTGAAATTCAACTTTATCATAAAATATGAAATTTTGAAGTTTTCGAATGCAATATGTACCTACTCCAGCAGGCTTGAGCATCCTCGTGATTATTGAAATGCCCTTAACCGGTATAATTTTTTGTTCTAAGGTCATAATATTACATGAGTGCTATTATTATTTACAGTAGTAGGTAATTACAAAGTGGACTTTGAAACTCTGGTTAGAGTAACAACATTTTATTATATTATACTTGGTGTCACACAATGAAAATCTAAAAGTAGGAATTCGCTGATTAGACTTACATCGTCCCTACTGCTCACTATGAGGAGTTTACGAGCAAAGTTTGTTGAAATCAAGTTAAGCGAGTGAACTCTCTGTAGTCTAGTTGTTGATTAATTTAAGTCCAATTGCTAAGCTAACTGCGAGTGCAATATACGCTTAGCAATTAAAGCTGTGAAGGCAAACGAAATGTAATAACTATGCATGGAACAATTTAGTCAAGCAAAACGCCAAGTAACAATCGAGCATGGTGACAAAAAAGGTATGTATCTGGCTCTATTCATTATATCCTCTATCTGCAATACAAATCATTGAAATTGTCATATTTTGCGACATTTCTGGTTGGCGGATAGTGAGACTTCAGACTCATTGTCCGTGGAAAGTAGTTCAGTTCCTCTTCTTCACACGTCGTACCACATATGATTGTCACTGATCCACTCGCACTTCAAACACTGCCGAAACTTTACCTTAGTCCTTCGTCGGCACATCCCTTAGGTGACAAACGTTAACAAGCAAGAGGATTAACGTTAGGGTAGATTAGAAATTGATAACGTGAACTACGTGATATTTTATATACTAAATATAAGAAATATTTCAATAAATTTGAACAAATTTAGTGAAATATTTCACGCGTTTCAGATATTAAGGTTAAGGACACGCGTGCAAAATTTCAGCGAGTTTGAACCCTTGTTTTATTAAATATACCGAAACTACGTTCGTATGTTTTGTATGAATACACTTACCTTAACCGATATTTTGTCAAATGTCTAAATGTCTTTATTATCTGTGAAACGTTTAATTAAGATATTCAGCATTATTAAGTTTTTAAAATTCCAAACCTAAAACAAACTTTATTAACATGGCCTAGTTAAATATATAATTGAATATATGTGGCCTAATTAAATATATAATATATATTATGTAGATACACGTCAGATCTGCATCTAAGTAGCTATAATATTCAGTATTACGGTTCAAAACAGTACTCGGGCTATGCTTAAACCTCCAATATCTTGGAGACATAAAATTTTCATCAAACTGGCTCAGAATAACCGCATTAATAAGCTTTCGACCTACAGCTACAAATGTTAAACTTATAATATCCCTATGTTTGTGACGGGGAAAAAACTGTACAAAAACCTCTAAAAAACCACCTTTTTGGATTTCAGTAATCCAATCAATATTTCATATAGGAAGGTTCTATATAAACAGAACCCAGTCAGTAAAATACTTATAAATTTAAACGTGTATTTAAAGAAAAGTAGAGCAAAAAGTAGGGCAATTACGTCCCACATTATTCGAGTACTTCTATATTTTTAAGGCAATTTTCCGTTAAACAACTGACGCTAATTGACTCTGAGCGGAAACTCTGGTTATTTATTACAAAAGCTTTGGCTTGTCCTGAAATTTCAGCCAATTTTAGTTAGTTGAGAGTTCTGTACACAGTTCGGAACGCACCGCAGAGAACTTTAATTGTGCTCGGTCATGTTAGTTCAGTTCAGTTTTTAACGAACTTCGGAAAAAAGAAGAAGTTTTCAATTTGACTCTCATGCATCAGTCTGTCCATTCGCTGATAAATTCGTTCATAAATTCCATTAACTAATAAATGGGTGACCGTCAAAGTTGTCTTTTGATATTGAAATATATTGTTACGGGGTCTATATCAATACCTAAACTAGTTAGGAATCTCAAATTTGTACCATATCCTGTTAACAAATACTGAAAACTTCGAGTATTTAATATAGCTTGAAGCAGGGATAAAGCTATCAAAAAAGGTCCTCTTTGAAGGGCTGTTGCAATCAGGAACGAAAGTATGAGACCTGACTCTCAATTGGCTATTGTTTTATTACTGCAAACACAATATTCTACGTACATACACCGGTCACTAACGAGCCGTAGTTTTATGAACCGAAAGATTTATTAGCACACTTAACGTGTAGCTCAGGTGTTTAACGCCTCCACTTCACGCCTAGAGACTGGCCCGGTGCAATATTTTATCGTACTTAGAGCCTGTCCTAAAAGCATCCAACCGTGCTCCACAGAAATAAATTTGTAGGTGTAGACCACTTTACGACCTGCCCTGGCTTATTAAATATTGCACGTGCATTCTCGTCACCTTGCTAGTTTACGACCAAGTGAGTCTAGATGAATTTGGGTTTACTGTAGATTTTATCACCATAACTATGAATGCACGTCTACATTTTATGAACGCCGCGAACGTGTGAGGTTGTTCACAAAAATATATTAATTTTATGTAGATATCACAAACACAAAACGTAAACAAATTGCAGTCAATTGTAGCAGCTGAATGAAAATTCTGGACGCTAGACCTTAATGTGATGATCGTGTTTGCGGATGAATGGAAAGACATCATCTGTGAATGTATGAGTTACTGTGAGCGGAATGCATAAAATACTGACATATATATATTTTTTATGTAATTGAAACGGAACACCCACGAGGCCCACCTGATGCCTCTGCCTATGACAGATACATTTCGTCATAAGTGACGAACTGCCCTGTACGCGTCATCCTGAAACATACAGTTCTTGAATCTCAAGTGCTTGTAATTTTACTGGATCTCTACGACTGCTGCTGAAACACACTGTTAGATGCTTGGTGGCAGTTTTTTATACTTGAGGGTGATAGCTAGCCAGGCGAGCATTCGCAACTTGCAGTGAAGCTTAAGTATACGATTTGGTGAAGACAAATGTTGCCGGTCTTACTTAGTGTTCTACAGGATATATTTCGGAGAGTGTGCGATGGATTTGTATTATTAGTTCCCGTATCTCCTTTCCACTACCCGACTACAAGAAGTACGAAAATACGGCATCCATACGCCGTACGCAGATGCCGTATTTTCGTACTTCTTGTATGGCGTTCCTCCTTGGTTGGAGTTCCTCCTATCCGCACCACACCACAGTGATAGTCGTCATTTGCATCTATTGGCGTCAGAAGAGATCAAACCTATGCATGGCTTTACGATAGCAACAGAGACGCCTTGCAGGTTAATATAAATATCACATACTTCGTGCTTTGCGAGCTGAAGTGCACTTTAATGCTTCGAATCCAGAGTCGCTTATTTATTGCAATGGCTTTGCGGAGTGATCCTCCTTCGTCCTTTTTATTCTCTGATAAAATTTCAACCGGCTACCTATGACCGTTCTAATGATAGAGCCCAGTCGGATGGACGGATGAAGGACATCCATGCTTAGTTACAGGGTCCCGTTTTCTAGTACAGTATATCAAAACTACTCACATTAAAATATTAGTACGATGTTGCGGCGGCCCATTAAACATAAAATGGTCAATTTTACTAGACTAATAGAGTAATAAGGGCACTAGCCTAACAGTAACAGGTATTCTACTAACGAGAATTCAGAAGGAGCTTGTGTTATGTAGGCGGTCGACCCTAAGCCAAAGTCATTTTTTTTTATATTAAGTGTTAAAAAACATTACGCTTACGCCGTATAAGTGTGATGAGGGGCGGATCTGCTGAAGATATAGCTGTCAGTAAAAGCTTACATACCTACTAAAGTAATAAAACTGAGCTACATACATACACGTTCTGACTTACTAACATGTAGTGCATGCCGCCTATTCCGCAGTTCCTGCAGTTTTACGAGATGCTGAGATGAAACAGAGTTTACTACCATGGTAAACGTATTTCTTTTCGCAAGAAAGTACGAAATACAAATGTTTTCGTACGAACAGAAAAACTTGGAATAATTCATAAAATAAAAAATACATAATATGAAACATTTTTAACATCACGTTATAACATTGTATAAGTATGGACTCACTTTAGCTTGAAGATATTTTAACTAACACTAGGTGAACTTCCTTTCAGGAAGAATATTGATGATGGAGAATGATCTCAATGTTAAATATGATTTTATATAACAAAAAAAAAACAAGTAAGAGTATGGACCACGAGGTTGTAATATGCAGTTTATCCAAATAAAAAAAATAGATCACGTCTATATCTTTCCGGAGATGCCAGGCGCTAAAATACGAGCAATATTTCACTCATTATGTTCTAGTTTTCAAGTAAATAGGATGAGTCTAGTCTATTGCCGATACAGTACATCTGCTCAGTGAGTGTCATATTATATCGCACACAGTGAAGAACGGATAAAGTAGGTTTTAAAATTGTGAATTAATTTCAAAATCACGTACTTTTAATGCGATCAAGTTTTGCTGCTTTCCCCCTTCAGCAGGTATCCATGTTATAAGACAGGAGTGATATAACAGTTTACATTTATAGAGACGATTAAGTGGGGTTTTAAATGTATCATAAATCTAATGTTTCACTTCTAGTTAGCTTTCAGTATCAAATAATATTTTTTCAGTGAGATTTTTCACACATTTGCACATCATTAGCGCACACGGTACGAGCTACACGACAGAGTTCAAATGAAAATGTTCAAATTATGTAAATATTATCACCATACTGTTTGAGAACTGAACGTTTAGATTCTTCTTTTTATGCAATGGGAGCCATTCAGAAGAACTCATTTCGCAGTTTGAAGTTTACTTTGTTTTTAATCATAGATACACATAATCATACCTGTATTCCTCGAAGGGGTAGATAGAAGCATGTAATCACCCACGTTTCACGAATTGGGTTTTGGTCCCATGTAGATAGATAGATAAATAACTCTTTATTGTACACACCACTACATTATAACAAAACAAAATATAAAGGATTACAGTTAAATGTTACAATGGGCGGTCTTATCACTAACAGCGATCTCTTCCAGGCAACCTTTGAATGGCGAGGAAATAGGAGTAATAAGATATAATAGGATATATTATATATATAATATAATACATGTAATAGGGGGCGAGCATATTTCCATTCTCCGGGCTAAGTTTCAGGGTAATACAAAATGTGTTCTAGGACACACTGGACGACACAAGAACATATTACGAATAATATGTTTATGCTAACTAAATATGAGACAGGAACACAAGACATTATTGTATGAAACCCAGACAGGGTGCTAAGATGGTATGCAGCACTGTTGTGCGTCCAATGCCCACAACACTTTACTCACATCCACGCTAGAAGTAGCATGCGATTCTTTCGACACGGGAAGAAATGGGGCGGTGAAATTTGAACTACTACATTTGCTTTTATCTTTGGATGTTCAGTTTACTAGTGAGATTTCTTTTCTCTTTTGCTCAGTTGAAAGTAAAACATGCTCTTGCGCCTAGTTTAATAAAATTTACATATTTTTATTAATTTATTCAGACGGAGTAATTCTAAAAAGCATAGGTTCAGTTAGATGTCCAACTCCAAAGTACTACGAGTGCATAAGTACACGTAGCATAGGGTTCAGTCAACTGAACTGGTCAACTGAACTAGTGCGAATAGACGGTAATTTCGACTTAAATTTACATAGGTAAGTTGCATATCTGTACTTAACCTACTGTCTTATCAATATGTACATATGTCTAGTATTACGTGATTAAGTATCGTTTATAACGCAACATAGCAACATAACCAACAAAATGTTTAAATTTTGTATTTCCCGCTACATAAGTACGTTCACGTAACATATTTCAAAGTTTTATTCCATGCCCTATATACAACTGTCTACTTGAAATATATTATGCTAATTTGTCAAAAAGACAAAAGAACAAAGAAGTACATACATACGACCTACGAAACAAAGAGAATCTATTTAAACCAAGTACTAGATTAGTAAAAGTAAAAAAGCAGGGTATCTATAACAAAATTTGCATGTTCAACAAGTTCCCATCTAGTATAAGGGTCTTACCCGCAAATCAATTTAAAAGAAAGAGAAAGCTATTTTTCTAATTAAACCCTTATTATTCTTTAAATGAATTTATGAAGACGCATCTTATAGAATCTTCGTCCTCGCCACAAATAAGCCTTGTGTAGCAAATTTTAATGAGTATAATATATGGGACTAATAATAATAACGTATATTTGATGTAAATCAGAATTTAAATTACTATAATTATTGTATGAAATAATAATTGTTATGTATTGTTGACATTTTAATTAATTTAAATACCTGGACATATTCTATTAAAAGATAAGTTGAGACATTGTTATTATTCATACTATTATCTTATTTTGATATTGTATTTATATTTTATTTTATTATGAACCACAATATATTGTGGTTCACAATATGTTATTTATATTATGAACCATACATTGTTTTATTATTTAAATATCTTATCATTATCAAATTATAGTGTAAATTGACTTGCCTAGTGTAGCTGTCGATTTTATAAGGCCTAAATAATTCTATTCTATTCAACTACTTGATGATGGTAACCTATTGTTGTGTGATAGTAACAACAGATGGCAAAAACAAGAATAAAATAACGTACTTATAGCTGCACGACTTTCAAAATAACACCCACATACATTCCGCACACCTGACTTTTTCATAAACTAGGAAAGATTTATTTCGTATGTCGTTGAGAATACACGAACATTCATGTTCACTTGCGACTGACACGATGTTGTGTCGAGAGCACTTACAAGAGGAAACGAGATTTGTATACTTTTCTCTGAGGCGGATATTAAAATGTGAATTTCGTAAACTGCGTACATTTATCAAATGGATACACTTTCATCTGTCACCGAAATCTAACTATCTGCACCTGCTGTCTTTGAGAGCCAGTTTTCACTCTATTCTAAGCAGTTTTATTATCCTCGATCACATCGTCACTTAGCAACAGTAGTGGTCAAACACTGATCTATTCGCTGTAAAAGTAACTTGAAAGAGTTTGTCCTCGTATTAAAAACTGCTTGGGGTAAACATGCAGCTCCGGGAGACCAGTTAACGCACTTTGGACCTACTATATGGAGTAATATTTGGAGTAGTGGTAAACGCCTGAATGACAACATCATGCGTGTTTATGTTCTAAAAAGGCAACTACGTAATGCCAAAAATGTATTAAATGTATGTAATAGAGAAGGAAACTCTAACCAAAAAACACATTTATTTTAACTTTTTTTTTTTTTTAGTCATGATAGGTTCGCGTTTGACCACACCCTGCCTGATGTTAAGCATTAGTGAGGTCTAAGATGGAGCACGCTTACCTAGAGGAAACCTATTTATTATTATTTTCTATTTATTTTATTTTCTATTTTTTTGCTATATATCGAGCGCACTGCCAAGCTTCAATCGTTTACTGAGAGAATTTTATGGAGCAGTGATGGCTCAGTGGCATTGGCTATGGACTGCCGCGCAGCAGGTCCATGGTTCGAACCCCGCCGCGGGCTTGAGCTTCACCGCATTCAACCATGCGGTGAAGCGGGCATTTTGCGAATGCCCGCCTGGCTAGCGACCACCCTCAAGTAGAAAATCTGTCGCCAAGCACCTAACGGTGTGTTCCGCCAGCATGTCCTTGAGAGCCAGTGAAATTACCGGCACATGAGACTTAACAACTACGTCTCAAGGTGACGGGTGCAGTACAATTCGTGACTTGTGACGAAATGCATCTGTAATAGGCAGAGGTTAGTCCGCTTAACATCAGGTGGGCCTCGATCTTGATCCTTCACAATAACATAAAAAAAAAAAATTACCTGCAGGAAAATTCAATGACTTTTAGGTCTCCCCGAACATTGAACCCGTAAACATGCAGTTTGGACGTGACGCCATTACACCAGCAAAGCCTACAAGGTTAATCCCGTATTATTTTTAAAATTCGTAATGTAGGATCTGGGACAGACTAGCCGCCCATCTGATGTTAAGCGTCACGCCTATCTATTGCAGTTGCAGTGCCAACTTTGTTTTTTGCTCGATACTGCACTGCGCTCGTCACTCAAAGACTTTAGTTCTTGCGTCTCGTTCTCCCAGTTATTTCACACTACTGCTTCAAAGCAGAATACCTGACACTGGTGGTACCTGACAAAGACAGACTCTTGCTAAGGATACCTACTACCTGTCTGTTAGAACTTACACATATACTAGTTGCTATTAATTAATGAATCTGAAAGTGTGGATACAAAAATATAAATTATAATAGTTGGCTGTAACATTTGTAATGCTTACGGGTCTGCACTGGCCGTTAGGATGCTCAACAGCATTACTTGGAATAGCTATTACGGTGTTTATAATTGTGTACAGGGCGTTCCACGGCGATGCCACATGGAGGGAAAGTACCTTGAATATTGTAGATGGAACATTTTACTGAAAGAAGACATTATTTGAATTTTAAAAACAATTTAAACTGCATTCATAGATTTTTAAATAATTTCACGGTTGAACCGGGAATCGAACCTGTTACACGAGAAAAAATAATCTCCTGTAGTTTTATCATACCGATCAAAAGATTTCATCGTAAGGATAATTTTTTGCTAAATAACATAGTGTCATAAATAAAAGGAAGAACATGAATTGTAACATTTGATGTGAAATTTTTAATTATTTCTTTACGGCTGGCTGAAGCAATAATTCAAAATTTCACATCTTGGCTTTATACATCATGTGGCATCGCCGTGGGACGCCCTGTATATAATCTAGTTTGTACGTGCTATGTACTATATATTTTGCAAAGGAAATATACAAATAGAAATGTCAAGGCTGTTTTCACCAGAAAAAAAACTATTAATGAAGTGTTTGCTTAAGATGTGATTTGCAAGTCGTTAAGATTTCACTAGGTAATTTGGTAGACTACCTATATGTGAGCTTTGTTACTGCTTCATATGAGTTAGATCTAAAGGTTTTTTCAACCATTTTGTACTCCGGGAGTTCAATATTTTTTCCTACTCTATGTTCTATTCGACGAGCGGTGTTGAAATGGATTTGTACGACATAAATAGATAGTTTGCCCTAAGCCCCTGTTCACGCAATACAGTCACGTTCTCAGTAAAACGGTCACAGTAGGTAAGGAAAACGCAAAAATAAATAAAGCTCCTACTTTTTCATACTTCATATGTTATTTTCTAAAGTACGGAGTAGGATTAGGTACGAAACTTTGACGACATTTCGTTCACATCAGTCTGTAGGTCGGAGATCAGTTTTCCGGAAGATTTCTGATAAAGGCTACGGTGTTCAAAAGTGGTCAATCAAGCTAATACGGTAGGTACTCTTGACCAGGGTCTTATTCAAAACGTCTCGTAATATTAGGTCAATATCCAAGAAAAGGGTAAAACATGTTCAGTTTAAATTTTAAATGGACTTTTGGGTTGCCAGACCTATGGAATTCCGGGCTAGAATTGCAACCCTCCTAAAAATATACTAGAAGGTAACGCCTACTAAAAATCTGTCTTAACATATCACTGTAATCACCTAGAGTGACTTGGAGGCATATACAAAGTTACTTTATGACTTGCAGTGCAGTCCACTCGCAAGTTGATATTAGTAGTTTATATAATAAAGTGTACTGATCTAAAAGACTACTTGTGGATAGGTACATTTTGGCGAATACACGAAATCTAAAATTTTCTAATATACGAGTACTATTTCTAATATTTTTGCACATAAACGGATTTTTGATATCCACCATGGCAAAATATATCTTTGAAATACATTTAGGAAAATAATATAACTTATATCAACGCCATTTCCAATTTTTCCGGCAAAAATCGTGAATGAGCACAGAGCGGAAATAAGGCTTCGACGGATTTCATGTGGTATTTTGGGTATATAAGTTTGGGTGTCTGTAATAAGTATCGATGTTTTATGTGATTTTACGTGCGAATTATTATAAGTAATAAATTTATCTCAAGTAGCGATCTGTTGTTGGCAAGGAACATCGTACTCGATCGCCGCGTAGGTAGTACTAAATTATAAAGGTACTGCTAGTCTAAGTACTAAAGTCGATATAGGGTACGTAGGTACTGTTCTTGGAATCGTATGTCATACCTACCTTCCATTTCACACCAAAAGAGATTTTATCGATTATAGCAACAAGTATCCGTTCCGTTTCACTTTGACAGTTAAGTACTTAGTAAGTATTATGTACACTATGATAGAGTGCTAGCAATATTTCGGAACGGTCGTAATCGCGCTCACATCGTTTACGGTCATGTAGCTATTAATTATAGTTACTACCTTTTGGCTCATCAATAGACGCCATTGCTTTGTCAAAATAAGCCGAACCTAAGAGCTTTATTATAATCATCATGCGTTGAAATACGGATGTGAAGAAATGTACTTACTGAGAAATAAAATTTATTGCATTTCTCTTTTCTTCCGTGTCCAACTCAAATATGGGAGAGCATTGAGAATTCTTTTTCTGGTAATTTTAGTTCAGTATAAGATATTTTTCCTGACATAAGAAACCCCTCCATCCAAATATAAATCAGTTAATTGGTGGTTGTCGCAATTGTATTCTATGGTATTTTTGTCTTTTTCTCTCCAAATCTTATTGCTTAACATTAATTATTGTTGTCAAAGCTACCCTCATTAACTTAGACATATATAGTTTGCAATAGATAGAAGGTAACGTATTGTTCTCTGCCTCAGTCAAACAGTCGCGTGTCCTTACGTTTTATTGAATTATAGTTGAGTAGCCACTTCTGATCTATTAGTTTGACCAGGCTCCGAAAAGAATAATAAAATATGTATACAAACTTAATTATATTACTTTTTTTCTTTTTTTGTACAGAGTAACGTATATACGTTCTACTTGATCGTCTCAATTTAAACCCAGAAAACTCCAGAATGCCCTGTTGTGCCACCGACCATCTTTTTTTACTTTTCTTCCATAAGTCCATTTCCAATGGCGCCATCAGTTAATAGAATAGGTGATGACGATGTCTTCCACTTGTCACGGATGACAAGATGTTGCTAGTATATAAATACAAATTTTCAATTAATGAAACTAAATAAGTAATAATAGATAAATTGTTACAAAATTACAAACCCTAACAGATATCACATTAACCATGACCTGGACTTATTATGCTGCGTCATTCGTCCGCCATCTTGCCTGCTCAGAAGATATAGTACCTAATTTGCTTAATGCTAATTAGCCTTACAGTTTCCTTTTTAATAGCCGTACAGTTATTGATTCGTTTTGTTCTATTTTTGATGCGCTCGTAGTAAAGTTTGATTACCATTCTGAACCCATTAGCAAAGTTAAGCAACGTTCGCCGCGGTCATGAGTTGGATGGGTGACCGCTGGTGACATTACTACTGAGCGCTTCCGTGCTTCGGAGGGCACGTTAAGCCGTCGGTCCCGGTTGTTGTCTTAGAATGGCAGTCGTTATAGCATGGTGGTAGAGCATTTTGTGATTGCCCCTGGCCAATTACCACCCTCAAGTAGAAAATCTATCGCTAAGCACTTAACGGTGTGTTCCGGTAGCTGTCCTTGAGAGGCAGTAATTCTAGGTTAGCCTGAACATCTTCGACCACATCATCACTTACCATCAGGTGAGATAGTGGTCAAAGGCAAACCTATTAGGCATGAAAAAAAATTTTCAAGATTCTAAGTTTTTTTCTATTATCTTCCTATTGGGTGATGCTAGAGGTGAAACTTTATATATAATATGTTATTACATAGTACCTACTGTGTTTCGATAGAGAGACATAAGTATCGTCGGCTTGTAACATTCATCAGGAGGGTGGTTCCTTATGAGTGAGTCCTCTAATTAGTTATTAGAATTAAAGATGTGTAATGATGTCAACTCAAGAAGGTAGTTTTAATTTAAGCAAACTGTTGATTTCTAAATTCAAATTAAATGCTAGACAAACAATATAAAGACCCAACGTTAACTGGATAGGTACATCAAATATAAAAAGGGAGCTCACAGTGTGCTCCTAAGGCTCTGAGTGTAACCAACTGTATATTAGGGTTGCCACACAGTTTATTTATTATCTATTTTTTTTCTTCTCACATTAATAATCATACTCTAAAACCTTATATAACTATTCCATTGTGATTTTTAAATGATATCTTCGATGTTGTGTTCTTTTATAAATCCGTGTCAAGTTTTAACATGTAATAATAATAATAAAATAATAAGCTCACGAGGTAACCGCCATGTGGGATGTTGACTCGACGATCGTTGTCCCGATAGTCGTTTCGGCGAACGGCCTAATAGCGAAGAGCCTCGACCAACACCTGAAGAGACTCTCGCTAGACGGTTGGATCAAGGGTCAGATGCAGAAGGCAGTGATACTCGACACGACACGCATTGTCCGAAGGTTCCTCTCTTTGCAGTCCTAACCGCTGGTAGCTTGGGCCCTGCCCCGCTGCCGGCGGCATCCTAGTTTTAAGTTTTTTATAATATTTATTATTATTTATGAATGTTGTAAAAATTTAAAATTATGTTCTAAAATAAATGACGTGAATTTTAATAATTATTCTCCAATAGTAAAACAACAATAGCATGAAATGTCCTTGCATAAGTTTAATCAGTCCACTCACAGATATTTTTATTAAGCTTATATAATATCGAAAATTGTGAAAAAAATGGTTAAGAACACAATTTCAAAAAATCTCACTAATTTTAAATCTAATTATAAATAAATTTGTAACTTTGAAGTTCAAACATTCTACAATTTCTGAGGTTTACAATAGGAGATCCAAGTTTACGGTAACAAATATGAACTGATTAAGATTGTTGCCCAACAGCTGGGATTTTTGTAACTGGACGCATATATTCAAGTTTTGTACTAGTTAATATACCTTGAAGAACGGATAATTTACCTACGAATAATATAACAAACTTAGTAAAATTATTATATAGAAAGGAAAAATAAACGCAACATGCCAACTATGAACATATAAATCACTTTCTACCCGCTATTTCGCTGGCGTGGGATATTAATGATGACATGTATACTAAAACCAGTCAATAGCACATCGGACTCGCACACTATGAGTTCCAACTAACGTACAACTGATTAATTGTATGATTACTTTCCCTTTTGAATCCTTATAGTAGTTATCAAGCATTCCATAGAGAAGTTCTGCTTAGATTCAGAAAAGAAAAACCTATCCATGTTAATTGCTCCGGGCGGCGTCCCAATAAATTTGCTCTTTGAAAAATTTCATATTATTGTATCTGTTCAGACCTTGCAGAAATAAGTTTTGGTGTTGAGGACGTCATATCATGAACTATTTTAAGAATACCTGACATCCTTGGATCCCCGAATCTACATCAAATTTTATCACAATATGTTCAGCTTGTACAGTGCTGGATGAAAAATATTGAGAACATCCACTTTAACACACAAATTTCCACTTAGATACCCGTAATATTAAGTTGTGAGTAAAATTTGTTTGATATATATTTCACAAGTAAAAATAATGTTGGCAGAATGTTTAATTATTTTTAGCATTACGGAATGCTGGCAGCCCTGTATAAAGCGAGTTTTGCTCATCTAAGGCCATTTGTCCTCGTAATTGCAGTGACCTACCTCATTTCTTCGAAACGGTAGTCTGTTTTAAAGGGATTCATTTTTTATCTTCCAACCCCCGTTATAAAGTTCACCTGTAACTTTACTTGTAACGTTATTGAAAACTTGTACTTGGAAAATATCTGTTTGATTCGATAGCTAAAAAAACTTAATGAAAATTTTAACACAAAAATAGTTTTGATAATGGGCAAAACTCACCGAAAATCTATAGCTTCACATGGAGCATGTCCCGGGACGAAATAAAAGTTCCTAAGGTTCACTGGCACTTTCTTTAGCAAATTAGTATAGTTTTAGTTTTCACGTCTCAAAGTACTTAACAGTTTTTTTCTTAATTTTGTATGGACCGCGCACACACAGGCTTCTCAAGATGTCGAAGACAGTAGAGCCACCACGGTATAACGGCGGCGCTCGGTAAACTTCTCTCAACCATAAATAGGTTGAACATATTGCTCATTTGGCGGGAAACGGATCGTTTTCAAAATCAAGCCATATGAAATAAACCCAACAATATCGATATTAGTTTTTATTTATATTAAAGTATAAAATAAGCAAGTCGTTTATGTGATAATAGTTATAATATGGTTGATGTTATATTTAGTTTATCCTTACGGTCAGTACTGACGTCAGTCGTCCGTAACTATCACTATGGAAGCCGTGTGTAAGTTTAGTATTGGAAAGACCGCGTTCATACACAGTACTGACAGTGAAACCAGAAAGTAATTTGCCTGGAGGCTCGAAGGACATTCAATTGCCTATTCTGGTCTGGATACGCAGGGTTGTACATACTCGTATCTCTAAGGTTTATAGGTGTTATTTTTCCTATGACACATACAAATAATTTATCTTTTTAACTTTTCAAAGCGACCTAACAACAAAACGGTGACGACAGACAGAAGACAGAGATCTCAGGCGCCCTCTCCTGGGCTTCACTTAATTACCAGAGACTAGTAAGTTACTGAAATAGGTTTTAAAACAGTATTTATTTTTAAAGCAGTAATATTACTTTATTAGATATATATGATTAATGAGTAAGTACTTTTAAACTTTTTGGGTTTATATATGTTGGGACCGCATCTAGTTACACAAAAAGTACTTGCTTGTTCTAACCTCATAAGGGTATTGACTTGGTTGGAATGACTATTGTTACTCACATTTCAATCAAGGTTTTACTTGTCTTTCAAATTCAGTGTTTTTTTTATGCCTGGTAGGTTAGCCTTTGACCAATATCTCACCTGATGGTTAGTGATGATGTGGTCGAAGATGTTGTTCAGGCTAGCCTAGAATTACTGGCTCTCAAGGACAGCTGCCGGAACACACCGTTAGGAGCTTGGCGACAGATTTTCTAGTTGAAAGTTGGTAGTTAGCCAGGCGGGCATTCGCAAAATGCCCTACCACCATGCTATAACGACTGTCATCCTAAGACAACAACCGGGACCGACGGCTTAACGTGCCTTCCGAAGCACGGAAGCGCTCAGTAGTAATGTCACCAGCGGTCACCCATCCAAGACATGACCGAGGCGGACTAGTATTTAAAAAAAACGCATACTTATAGACGCACGGCTCGAGCAGAAGTGTCGTACTTTGTTCTGTGAAATATTAAGAGCCAATAGTGGAGTGCCAACTGCCAACTGACCGCTAGTGCGTATATACCGCATGGTTAGAAAGTCAGTGCGAGCGTCAGGCTCAGAGCAATTAAGTAAAACAGAAGGAGTCTAAAGAAAATCAAAAGTGAAGCATAAAGTTCAGCCAATTTTACGTAAGACACAACTCACTCACACAAACGTATCCAAATTCTGCTAATTTTGTCCTCATTCACGATAGTCCATCGCTCATTACGCACGACACAAATAGAGGAATAAATAAATTAAAAAGCGACTTTAGTCTTAAAACACGCCTAAATATTGAACCTAATGTACTTTCTTTAATATTATACAACCCAATTTAGGTTAGAATTTCGAATAAAAATATAAACATAAGTGTTGCCAGGTATACATTTTGGGTTGTTTCCAAAAGTGTGCAGTTTTCTATTCCACGAACTTGATACAAATTTGATTATAATTTGTCTTAGTCCTGTCAGATGCATAATATGGTGTTCGGAATAAGTTGATCTAATATAATTTTAATCGCCAAGATTAAAATCAAAGACTAGTTAGTGCCCGTGTTATAAACTCTCTTATTAATGTTACCAGAGATATTCAAGAGAATTATCGATGAGCATTGAAACAATTATAAAATCGCATATAATATCCCCAAGACTCCGTGAAGAATGGGGATTATAGCAAACCCCCCTTAATGGAGCCTGTGTTCAGCAGTGGACAATCTGGCTAATACAGTATATAATGATCGCAGCTAAAAGTTTTTCTTTTGTGCATATCTAAATATCGCTTTTGAAACATATCGTTACGTGCTTTAGGACTGATTACAGGATAAGAGAGAGTAGAAATATTTTAATGTATGTTTTAAGAAATTTATTTAATGAAAGTTCGTAGTAGAGCTTTCCAAGTCATTCTCAAACAATAAACTGAGTTCAGCAGCTGAGTTGTTTGGATAGTTCGCTGCTAGTGGAATTTTAAGGGGTGGTAGGGCAGATTGCCTTGAGGCAGAATGCTACATAGCTGACTACCTCCCTCAAATAGAAAAATTCAAAGTTTACTGGGTGTTGCTGCAGAGAACCAGATTCCATTCTAGGTTAAGCCTCATCACCATCTGTTACCACAAGATATAATCACGTACCATTCGTTGGGATTGTGAGCAAAGGCTAGCCTAACGGTTTCTAAAATATGTTTATTCAAGTCAGCATGTTGCTCGGAAGATGTTCAGCAAACCCATTAAAATATTTCTAGATATGAATATACTAAGCACTATCGCGCGTAGAATATCACACTAACATGTTTTTTAGCATACACAATTTCTCACCTCGTGTGGGAATCGAACTTACCTTTTCTCCGCGAACTCACCTTAGTGGTGTCTTAACCACTAAGCCAACGACGATAGGTATATATAGAGGTATCGAAATATAAATAAAAAAATATACTCCAAAAATATTTGTAAATGTATATCAAAACCGAATGAAATATCAAAAACTTACTTAATAAAAATATCGATACTGTGAAATATGTCGTTTTATCTGGGGCAACAATGATGATGCCCCATATAAAACATGCTCCATAAAACGATAAATATATATTATATGTATGGATGTGACATATCCTTCCTTACGATACATATCATACATATCCTTCCTTACATTACATATCCTTCCACGTGTCACGTTGTTTGTCCGCGATAGACTGACTTCTAAAGTACTGAACCGATTTTAAATTTGATTTGCACTTTGATCCATGTTGAAAGATAGGATAGCTTACATTTCAATTTACAGTCGTAATTACCCGTGCGAAGCCGGGGCGGGCCGCTAGTAAATATATAAAATAGAACGTTATACGTAGATTCAATCACGCTACAATTTGCACATAAATTTCTAATTATCTTTTTACATTACTTTGCAAAACAGATATAATTTTCAACTTAATCGATCATTGAGGATTTCTCGAGTAAAATTTTTGTCTCTATGGTCACTAGTTCGTCGACCAAAATAGAATACGGTTTGACTATAATTTGTCTTATTTTAACGGAAAATTATTTTTAATTAAGTTATAGTTTGGTTAAAATCAAACTAAACCCGAATTGGCCTCAATGTTTATTAGAAAAATCTAAGAGGCAATTGTATCTCTATCAGGGCCTAAACTATCATCAAAAAGTCCTTTACAGACCTCAAAATTAATTGGTTTACATACCTACTTCGTTAGATGCCCAGTTTGATGTTTTTCGTTATTTATCACTTGTAGGTTAATTTAATTATTTTAAAGTCAGTTTACTTTCTTTAAATTACTTTTATTTACACTTAGTAGTAATTAATTAATAGTATTAACTCGTTATGTTTGAAGCTGAAATAAATATTCACAAAACTTCACTGGGTATAAGTTCGTTATATTTTCAAACACACTTCATTACTACTGTTACACCCATTTTTTGCATTATAAAGAATGCCTAAAGATCCTTTTATAACATATTATGAGTGATATACCTACCCAATTCCGTTCAAATCCGCCCAGTAGTTGATACAAAGTCGTTGAATCCCTCATATTTTAAAATTAAAAAAGTCCACATTTCGAAGACTACTTAACCGATTATCTACTTATATAATATCATAAAAAAATTGTGAACGATAATAAATTGTGAAAAGTATAAAAAAAAAATTGTGAGGATTTTGCCTAATTATTGTAAAGTTTTCTAATAATAGATTTTGCTGTAAGCTTGTCTTGTATATTAATGTCTTCAAATATAAGACATTTTATATATAACATTTTGCTTTAATTATATTCTGTATATTTATATCATCATATATGTATCTGCCGTAAATCCCACAAATAGGTTATTTTTTTATCCATATGGCAACACTTCCATCGCACACATATTTAAAATGGTGGCTTCAATTTGATGTTGTACCGGGCTCTGTCTTTCCTTCATAGTTTGTCAGAGGCGTCAGGATAATATTCAATTCAGGCCTCAACGCCTCAGGCTACCCGTTCGCGGATATGCCATTATGATACCTATTATGGATATGCCATTAAGCACGTACCAGGATCAAAATTGTCAGTGAGTTTTCTTTTTACCCACGAAGGACGGAAAAGAACGGAGGCGTTATAAGTTTGGGGTTAGAGGTGAAGTTGTTTGTATATCTATGATGTTTTTAAGTGTATTTATGATTTTTCTCAGAATACAAAAAACTGCATCAAAATCAGTCTATTTCAATGCAGTTTTTTTGTATTCAATAGCTTTTATTTCAGAGCAGATTCTTAAATGTAACTAAAAAAAGTAATTTAGTTTATGAGGTTGTGACTTAAATTAAGTTAAATATTAAAATCGGCGCAGCGATGGCAATGGCAGCCATCGACAGATTTTTTCGGGCTTATCATTACTCACATTAATTCTTCGACTGCGACAAATCATCAATTAATTAAGTTCATGTTATTTATATTTTCCGTTTAAACTCCCTTTTAGTCGCAGGTTCACCGAATATTTTAAGTATTCCTTTGTCACGTAAAACTCTTCAAAAGTCGTGGAGTAAAAAAATATATATTAATTATAATTATATTAAAAAATATATAATTGGTTTTTATCATAAACTACACTACACCTTACAGCTTCACACTAAACTTCATTATCAAAAAGTGCTAATAAAGTAAATAAAATCCAGTCTCTAAATGAATATATAATATGTGTGTCCAAACAACATAAAAAAAATAACAAACTAATCGTCATTTGCTTCCGAAGCGTATGTAAGTGTCGTTATGTCACTTACTTGTGCTCTCATGAAGCATTGTCTTCAAAAACGATTTGTTCAAAAAATAATTTTACCTTAATGAAATCATATTAAAAGTTTATCATAGCTGTTATATATTGATTTTTAGGGTTCCGTACGCAAAGGGTAAAAACGGGACCCTATTACTGAGACTTCGCTGTCCGTCCGCCGTCTGTCACCAGGCTGTATCTCAAGAACGGTGATGATGATGATGTATTTCTGTTGCCGCTATAACAAAAAATACAAAAAAGTGGCCAAGTGCGAGTCAGACTTGCGCACGTTAAAACAAAAATAGGTTAAAATGTGAACTCTAATGTTGTATAGCTAATGGTGCGGAACCCTTCGTGCGCGAGTCCTACTTGCACTTGGCCAATTTATTTATTCCTGCGGGTTTCACAATAGATTGATAGTGAGAATATAATCATAGCGTTACGTCTATATTTCCCGAAGCCGAATGCAGAGGAGTCTAAAATGCCATCGGTATTTTTTCAATTTGATAAGCAACCATTTGTTCGCTGTATCGCCTTGAAAGAAACACGGACTTCCGTTCAACACTGAAATATTTTTGTTAAATACTTCGTTCACTTTAACAGTATTCATATTAATTTTAGACTTAGAGTAAAAAGTGCTCTGTGTTCAATTTATTTGAGTCCACAAATATATCTATTAACGAAAAAAATATGAAAACCAACGTTCATTCTACAAAGAGTACTTAAATTGAATAGAACATTATTCCTCTCAAGCTGTCGGATGTTTTAAGTATTTCTGGTAAAAGCCCACTGAGCATCAACATTTAATAATATTGAAAGTACTAACATATTTTTTTAATATATTCCGCTATTAAGTCGAGGACAAGAGTCACAATTTAAGTTTCTGAAGCAGTGGACATGACAAGCACCTCTTGGGCCTGTAAACATTAAACTAGTTCATTGCCAAAAATGAAATTGATGGTGATTTGAACTGTACAGTCGAGCGGTCTCCATAATTGTACCGTGTGTGTCTCTGGTCGGTTTGACTTTTACACGACTGCCCAAAAAACAGTTATGTTTTCAGGGTTTATGTATGTATTACAAAATTACAAATTTACGAGAGAAAAAAAAAATAATCATGTGCGGGATTCGAACCCACGTCCATCCACCCCTTGGAATGCTCTAACCGATTGAGCTAACATGACACAATGTCTCATAACTGTAATTCTTTCTCTCGTCCTTCAACCATCGTATCGGGATGGAGCGACACCCATAGTTCAACTTGCGTTGTACTACAAACAAGACCTATTTACACGACTGCCCATAAAAAGGAGAGTTATGTTTTTTGCAACTGGTTTTAAACTTGTAAATGATGATGCAACCTTATAATAATTTTAATATTGATAAGTTGAACTATAGGTGTCGCTCCATCCTGATACGATGGTTGAAGGACGAGAGCAAGAATTACAGTTATGAGTCATTGTGTCATGTTAGCTCAATTGGTTAGAGCATACCCCGGCTAAAGGGATGGATGGACGTGGGTTCGAATCCCGCACATGACTATAATTTTTTCTCTAGTAAATTTGTAATTTTGTAATGTAATTCGATTAGCAGGCGTTATTGCAAACCTATCAATATTAAAATTTATGTATGTATGTTTGTGAGTTTCTTTATTCCACCATAACTTCTAAATGGCTTGACCAATTCTAATGTACGAGATATCGTTAGATTCGTCTAGATAGCGCAAATTATACTTAGTACATTAATCAAAAACAAACGGAGTTTAGATGCCATATTGTGAGATATTTTTTTTTATTCCTAACCCATCGAATGGGATATAAAAATGAAAGACTTTAAAATCGATTTCATAAATGTATATGTATATAACCTGCAGTTTTAATTACAATAGAACGATAAAACGTTTAACGAAGTAAACAATTTGCAGTCGGGTTTTTTTAACCTTTAAATTAAATTATACTTGTTAAAAACTTTTCAGTTAAATGGATTAGAATCAAAAATCGAATAGATCATTTGAATCTGAGAAACGATCAAACGAATCGTGTGCGCCAGCCGTCTGTTTCAATTTCGAACGGGCACTGATTGGTTGTGTCGTACATGCAGTTAAGCACATTGTTATTATTTTTATATACGACTGATAGACAAACTTTGAACCCCTATCTCACCTGATAATAAGGGAAATAATGTGGTCGAAGATGTTATTCAGGCTAACCTAGAGTTGGTTTCCTACTTAAGGGTGGTAGCTAATGAAGCGGGCATTTGCCCTTAGGGTATTTACCCTACCAACATGGTATACCCTTTTTTTTTTTTTTTTTTTTTTTTTTCACCCGGGAAAATCCTTTATGGATACCACCCGCCCCGGGGGGGGCGGAGTGGTTATGTGGGAGCCCTCGCCTGAAGGGCCTTACTACCCCCACGGGGGGGTAGTAAGTGAGGTTACCCACTAAAAACCCGGGATGAGCAGTCTGCCGCCTAGTAGGGCGAAATGGGGTAGCGTTAGCAGTCACCATCTCGCCCCAGCGGCCGGCCCGTCACCGATGACGGGCCCCGGCCAATGGAGGGATGACCCGGCTCATTGGGGCCATCCCCCAGACGTGTGGGATCGTGCAAGCCAGTGGAGAATCCCCCGACTCTCCACCGATGATCCGCACAGCACTAGGAAAGAGCGAGAAGGCGCCCGAACCGCCTTCTCCACCCCCCAGTTCGTCTACGCCGGAGCGGGTCCACGAGGACGTCGTCCTCCCTCGCCCGCTCCGCGGCCTCTTTCTGCGCCATCACCGCTTCGCAGAAAGAGACCACCGCCTGCCACGATCCGTCGCTGCCGAGCATAGCGTTAACCACGCTCGGCAGCGACAGATCTGCGCCTATGACCGCTGTGAGGGTGTGCCGCATGGGACTCCACGCGGCGCACTCCTCCAGCGTGTGGAGCGCCGTGTCTTCTGGCGCTCCACACTCGTGACAGGCGGGGGTCGCCTCCCGTCTAGCGATATGATGCAGGTACCTTCCGAAACATCCGTGTCCGGAAAGCACCTGCACCAATCGGAAGGTCAGCGACCCGAATCGCCGCCCTACCCACCTCCGGAGGACCGGGCGAATGGCATCCACCGTCCTTTGTCCAGGGACCGGTGGAGCCAGGTCCTCCGTCCACCGCCTCAACAGGGCGGCCCGCGCCCGCCGTCGCATGCGCGTGACCTCCTCCCACGCTGGAGGCTCCCCGCGGGATCTCCTCGCCGCCACGAAGTGGTACACTTCGGCGAGGATCTCCGCTTGGAGCTCCCAGGGGGGATCACCGGCCAACACGCATCCCGCCGTCCAGGACACCGTCCGGTACCCGCGTATCGCCCTCGTCGCGATGACCCGCTGCGGACGTCGCAGCAGGGCCTTATTGGCGCGACCGAGGGCGTCCACCCAGACAGGTGCCCCGTACAAGGCCATACTCCGGATCACTCCGGAGTACAGGCGACGACATGTGGCGTTCGGGCCGCCCACGTTGGGCAGCAGCCTCCCAAGGGCGGCAGCGGCGCCTATGACTTTTGGGGCCAGTTGAGTGAAGTGGGCCCCAAAAGTCCACCGCCCGTCCAGGATGAGACCCAGGTACCTCATCTGGGTCCCAACCCGGACCAGGACCCCGTCCAGGTCTATCCGCGTTCCTGGAGGGGGTCCCCCCCGAGGCCCATGGAACATTAGGGCCTCGGTCTTGGAGAGGGTGACCTCCAGCCCCAGGGCACGTATGCGGCCGACCACGAGTGTCGTGGCCACCGTGGCCCGCCGCACCGCCTCCCCGAGGTCCCTCCCCTTGACTACGACTAGGGTGTCATCCGCGTAGCACGCAACCCGCATACTTGCGGGAAACGTGCCGCGGAGCACCCAGTCGTAGCCAATGTTCCACAGGAGCGGTCCCAACACCGACCCCTGTGGAACCCCGCAGGACACGCGACGTCGCCTCAGACCGTCGCGTCCCTCCACCAGGACCTCGCGGTCCTGGAGGTAGTCAGCCAACAGCCTACGCAGATACAGGTGCACTCCGTGATAGTGGAGCGCCTCCCGCATTGTTCCGTGCGGTAGGCTGTTGAAGGCGTTGGCAATGTCCAGCGAGACAGCCAACGCCTTTTCCCCCCCACTGACCGCGTCCTGCGTCCACCCCTTGATCCAGAGCAGGGCGTCTATCGTCGATCGCCCTGCTCTGAATCCGAACTGGGCCTCTGAAAGTCCAGGCCCAGTTCCCCCCAGGTGCCGGATGACACGGGAAGCTACTATTCTTTCCAGCAGCTTCGCCGTGTCATCCAGCAGCACGATTGGCCTGTATGCGGCGGGCGAGTCGGCGTCTCGCCCTTCCTTCCGCAACAGGCACAATCGCCCGTCCTTCCAGAGCTTCGGGAACTGACCCGACGTCGAACAGTTCCCGAAGCTGACCGCCCATCTCCCTAAGGGCGATCCTGAGGACCCGCCCGGGAATCCCGTCTGGTCCCGGGGCAGTCTTCTTGCCACTCAGGCGAGAGACTGCTACCTCCATCTCCACCTCTGAAATAGGCGGAATGGAGGCCGGCTCCTCCTCCTCCTGGAAGAACGGTGTGGCCATCGGTGGAGGGGTGTAGTGGGGGTCGCTGTCGGGGAATAGCCCCCCCAGCACCCTCTCCAGGAGCTCTGGCTCCAGGGACTCGGCGACAGGGGGCGCTCTGCCTCGGAACTTATTCCGGGCAGACTTATACGGGCGCCCCCATGGATCCCTGTCGAGGCCCTCCAGCTCCTCATGCCAGCCGAGGGCCTTAGCTCGGCCGATGGCCAGCTTCAGCTCCTGTTTGGCTATCTTCACATCACCATACAGGAGCTGCTCGGCCGCCAGCTGCTCCGCCGGCAGCTGGTCGTCCGTCCGGCCGTGACGCCGCCTCCTGCAGTGGTAGTAGAGGCGGCGCGTCTCCGAGCATCGCGCTCGGAGATCCTCTATCTCCGAGCACCACCAGTAAACTTGGCGGCGCTCGGGGCGGCGTCGGGACCTCGGCATGGCGGCGTCGCAGACGGCCGTCACCGCCTCCCGGAAGTGGCCCGCTGCGATGGCCACTTCCGGGTGCACCGGGGTGGCCAGCCACGACTGGACGATAGCCGCCTCTTCAGCCAACTCGGCATCGAGGCGACCAATCGCCCAGCGCGCGAAGGACTCCCTCTCCACGCGCCGAGTCCCACCTTGGTGGGAGGTGGCGATCTCGAACCGGATGTAGTTGTGGTCCGAGAGAGTCGCCACCTCCGCCTCCACTCTCCAGGCCTGGACACGTGCTGCGACCATCGGGGTGGCGAACGAAAGGTCCACCACGGACCCCCCGTTGTGTCGCACGCACGTGTGGACCGACCCTCTACCAACATGGTATACCCTCCGCCATCCTAAGACAAGGCATAACGTGCCTTCCAAAGCAAGGAAGCGCTCAGTAGTAGTGTCACTCGCGGTCATCCATTCAAGTGACCGCAGCGGACGTTGCCTAACTTAGTTGATCGGTTTAGAACAACTAATGAAGCAACTCTATGAGCGATTCATAATAGTGAATAAACTGGTGAAAATAAACGCGGATATTCATTTCAAATGATCAATTGAGACAAAATCATACAAATCTACCCCAAAATAGATATCCAATTCCTAATGCCAATTCACCGAACAAACTTTAATTCCCACTTATATATATACTTATATATCTATACAGATAGGCACGCTATCAAACGGTTGTTATAAGTTAGTCATTTGCCAAAAGAGGGCTTCCAATTGAAAGTTTTAAACAAAGGCCAATAGGGATCTCCCGTGACAATAGCACTTTACTGTCTCAAATGAGTAACAAGGAGCGCGGGGTTACAGGATGTGGCAAATACACATGAGTTTATGTTCTGTTTAAAGAATTTATTCTAATAAAGACAATGTCACTTACATGAGAACAATATTGGACTTAAAAGTATAAACATTTTCACTCGTGCCGTTGTTTTAAGTTAAAGTGAGCACTCATTAGTTCGTTATTTGACTAAAAGCAATCTGATATAATGTATTCGTTTAGTTTGGCCTTAAATGAATTAAATGAGTCCTCACTTTTTACATTAATAGGCAATTTGTTGTAAAGTTGTGCTCCTTCATAGGTAATCTATTTTTTACCGTAGTTTATTCTTATTTTCGGTAAGGCAAGAAAACTAGCCCGGCGACTATTATGTAGCAATAAAACTGTGCAGTTTTTAACGGAATCGGTGATCGCATTCAATTTTGGAGGGTATTTGGGATCTTTACGGTAAAATAAAACGCTAATATAATGTGCCAGAGGTAGCTCATATAATGTGTTAGAGACGTGGCCCACTAGGAAGCAGCTAAACCGACTTAGGACTCAATGGGTCGCTGCCGGTTTAATATGACCAAATGACGTGGGACGCAGGACATGCGTCACTTGCTGTCCTGCCCCCAGTGTCCCAATGTTTGCACTTTGGGTGACCTTTACAACGCCTACCTTTGGGGTGGCTACAGCCCAGTACTGGCAACCATCCATTATAATCGTGAATCGTCGACACGAAGAAGAAGAAGATGTGCCAGAAATACCTGACGGGTTTCAATCCTAAGTATTTTTTTGTTGAAATTTGCCCTTTTGGAGAAAGACGAAGGCCCATTAGGTGTTTTCAGAGTCTTTGTTATAACATTACATCCAACTTGGTAAGTGACATCACTCAGATGCCGAAATAGATGAAAAGCTCTGTCTGGCAGAGAAATGTGGAAGTTTCAGAACACATTAATTCTTAATTATATGTAAGTATATATATACATTTTGGTTTAAATAGGGTACATAGTTTATCCTTATTGTTTTTTAATAGAAAAGTGATGAATTCTCTGCTATTTCTGTAATACATAGTGTTTGTCTAAGATACATAATTCGAAACTAAGTATTTAAAAATAACTGGACTTTCGAAGTAAACTTTTTAATATTTTTGTATCTATAGACATATATATTGATAACTAGATAATAAGGGACAGTTAAAATGGAGGAATTTGAAAAATTATAACTAAGCGAATTTACCAAGATTAACGTTCATAAGTAAATTTCAATGCAAAGATAATATTTAAAAAAAAAAACATCTGTTGACTGTTGATAAAATAAATTTATAAAAAATATATTGAAAAAAATATATTGAGAAAAATTAATGTCATGTGCGGGATTCATAACGGTGGCATCCAGCCTTATAGCCGGGGTATGATCTAACCGCTAAGCCAAGGTGACGTATGACAAGTTTGTCCTATCGTTCTTAACCATCGCTGATCGGGATTAGCAATCTCTAATCCCCATAGGATTAGAGATTGCAACCCGGTATGTTTCTTAACCCGGCCGGGCCCGGCTGCATTCGTAGCCAACCCCGCCCGGTCCGCCGGGCCCGGCCGGGTTGTGTCAGAGATGAAACCTTTAATTTTCTATAACATGAATGGAAAAAGACAATGATTCAAGGTTAATATTTATTTCAAACTGGTTTATGAACAATTATCACAATAAACAGACCCCAGCTAAAATGGGGGTGGCGCTGGCTCGAATACTGCACATGACTATATATTTTTTTCTCTCGTGATAATTCTGCAATGTTATTCGCGGATCAGACGCTATTGTAAAAATGAAATTATTAAAAATATAATGTATCTAATAAGTATACAAATAATATTTTTCGAATCCGGCATATAACTTGATAAAGTATAGTTCAATGACTTAGTAATCAAACCTAAAAAAGCTTAAATTTTCAATGTCCCCACATAAACTTCAGCGGGAAAATGTAATATGTAAAATTCCCGCAGCTCAGACAGGACTTGGGCTCGGTGCGGTTTAGCATGAATAATCTCTAACGCATTATTTATAGCAAACCTCGTTATGTTCTCATAACAGCCATAACTAAGCCAACATTGGGACACCGGAGAGATATATCATTTTACAGACATAATTATGCAAATCCCAGACTATACAGTTGTATTACATGGTAGTTTTTAGACAATTTTGCTTTGCTATCGTGTTCAGTTGCTTCATGATTATTTAGATACTTGTCGATTCGGCTCTGACTTTGTATGACTGTAAAAAAACATTATTTACAACTACTTTATATTCATACTCGTATATTTTTATGTGATGTGTGGTGAAACGAATAAGAGGCCCATGTGATGCGAAGCTATTGCGCTTGAATAACACTAGTACAGACCTTGGTAGGCGGGCGTTTGCCCACACCCATGTCTTCAAACTTCAAACATGCGGCTCCTTGTACATGATGTCGTGCGTTACTTCAGCCATCAGACGCCATCGAGTAAGGGTAGTAGCTCGCTGACACCGGTGACGACTTCCTGGATGGATCTTTGTGAACCGAGGAAGTCTGCCCGTTGCGGCATAATGCTATCACACTCGGTGAATATGCTCTTAGCTGCTTCTTCTGCATTCATGCATCCTCGGCTTAGGGCTATTTTTTTAGAGCAATGTCTCGTAACACTTTATTATTTTTAATTAACAACCCAACTTTATTACGTTTCACTTTAAAATCATTTTTCAGTTTTTCCACCGTATTATATAAATATAGGATACGAAGATCCCATTTCATTCGAAAGTACGACTTAGCAACTTATAAGAGTTAATCGTTTAAACAGAAAAGTTGATCGTAAACAAAAAAGACGCCATTACAATATAAATATTGCCAGCTATGGAAAAATATTTGCCCCAAGAAAAGATCACTCACCACAAATCACGAAAACTTCCTGACTTATGAAGCTGAAATTTGGCATGTAGGTAGTTTATAGGTAATAAAAGTCAGCTAAGGATGGAATTAGCAACAGACCCAAAGTGAGTAGTTAGATTTCAAGCTCAAACTTTGTAGAAAGTCCTGTTTTTAAAGTTAGGGGCGTAAAATTAAGTTTAATAAATTAATTGCAAAAGTACTGTACTAAAAAAATACGAATAGAGAACGGAACACAAATAGGGGTTTAAAATATATGGATGTTTTATATTTAGGCTGAAAATGACAGGACCTAAGAAGCTGAAACTAGGTAGGTAGTTTATAAGTCGGGAACGTTAGATATAAACAAATTTTGTAAGAAAGTCAAATTGGGGCTCAAATTTGAATGAGTCTTATGTTTTCAACCGACTTCCGAAATAGGAGGAGGTTCTTAATACGTCAGTATTTTTTTTTATGTTTGTCAGCACAGAACTCTTGACTGAGTGAACCGATTATAAAACATATTTTTTGTTTGAGAGCTGGTGGTTGTCGTTTAGTCCCATTTAAATTTATCATTATTAAAACTTACGTAAGTATTTGACATATTAATTTATTATACACGGTTTGCACTTACGATAATTATTATAGTCGAGAACGCGACGACGACGCCCGACTAATTTCGTGGGATTCGGACCCACTTCATCACGGAGCGACACGGGCGGGTTCGACAACGTCCGCTCGAGCACTAATGGCCGCGGCCGCGGTATCGGCGCGCCTGGCGCGGGCGGCGGCCCTCTCAGCCCTGCTAGACAATGTCAAGCTGCAGGATCTTTCGCACTATTCTGCAAGTATTTAAAATGGCGGCTTTTTGTAGGGTTATATATATATTTTCTTTCAAATCTATGAGTTTCAGGCTATTATGAATCTGTTTCGGGACAACTCCAGTTGTTGAAATTATGATTGGGACTATGTACACTTTTTCTTGCTTCCATATTCTTAAGATTTCTTCCTTTAGCTCTACATATTTACTTATTTTCTCTGTTACTGTTTTTTGGATATTATGGGTGTTTGGTACCGCTATGTCTATTAAGTAGGTAACTTTATTATTTTTATCTTGTAAGATTATATCCGGTCTGTTGTAGTGAATTGTTCTGTCAGTCAGTATAGCGCGGTCGTAATATAGTTTATGTGATGGATTTTCTAAAACTGTTTGCGGTGTGTATTTATAATATGGGGTGTTTGTATTTGGTATGAGTTTATGTTTCAGTGCCAATTTTTGGTGTACAATATTTGCAATTTGGTTATGTCTATGAGTATAATCTGTCTGTGTAAGGTTTGTGCATGCTCCGGTTATATGTTGTATTGTTTCTGACTGGGTGTTACATTTGCGGCATTTGTCATTAACTACTGTGGGATCCTTTATTATATATTTTCTATAATTCTTTGTATTTATGACTTGGTCTTGTATTGCCATTAGAAACCCCTCGGTTTCTGGGAATAGGTTACCTGTTTTGAGCCACATGTTGGAAGCTTTTGTGTCTATGTGAGGTTGGCTTAAATCGTGTGGGTGTCGGCCATGTAGTACCTTCTTCTTCCAGTATTCTATTTTATTATTCTGTGGATCTGTATTGCTTAGTTGGTCTAAGTTTGTCTGTTCGTGAAGTTGCAGTGGTGTGTAGTTTTTGTCGTTATACGTGATAGATTTATGTATTTCACTGGTTTGGGATTTGGAAGAATAGTTTTAGGCTGTGGATTTGTTTTTGCCATAGATACTGTATGTCTATCAGGCCTCTACCTCCATTATGTCTTTGAATAGTCAGTCTCTCTATGGCTGATTTTGGGTGTAATTTATTATGTTTAGTTAATGTGGTACGTGTCTTTCTCTCTATATTTTCTATATCTGTTTTGCTCCATTTCACTGCTCCAAATGAGTAGGTCAAAACAGGGATAGCGTAGGTGTTAAGTGCTTTTATTAAATTTTTCCCTGACAGTTGAGTTTTACAAATGATATGAATCCTCTTTTTATATTCTGCGGTTAGTGTCTGTTTTATGGATGTATGATCTAACCCTTTAAGTTGTTGGAATCCTAAGTATTTATAAAGGTCGGTCGTTTCCAGTGCTGTTATTGTGTCTGTTGTACCGTCAACTGCGTAATCACCTGGCCGGATTTTGCCTTTTATTATATGTACAGTTTTGCATTTATCGAATCCAAAATGCATATTTATATCTTTGCTAAATACAGTGGTGGTTTCTATGAGATATTTCATTTCTTTTTCGTTTCTGGCATATAATTTAATATCGTCCATATAAATAAGGTGTGATAATATTGTTTCAGTGTTGTTATGTTTTAAGCGGTATCCTGCCCGGTTATTACGCAGCTGATGAGATAGTGGGTTAAGAGCGAGACAAAACCATAATGGACTAAGGGAGTCACCTTGGTAGATACCTTTCTTAATGGCTATTTGCCTCGTTGTGGTGGAGTCAAGTCGGCTATTTAGTTGTAATGTAGTTCTCCAGTATGTCATAATATTGCGTAAGAAGTTGTTTATTTTAGGGTTTATTTTATATATTTCGAGTATCTGTATTAACCAAGTATGTGGAATGCTGTCAAACGCTTTTTTGTAGTCTATGTAGGTACAGTGTAAATTTCTATTTTTTGAAGTAGCATGTTTCATTATAGTGGAGTCTATGATGAGCTGTTCCTTACATTACAACCCATATGGCCTCGCCTGCACCCTTTCTGTTCTTCAGCAATTATATTGTTGTGTTCTACATGAGCATTAATTTTTCTAGCAATTACTGACGTTAAGATTTTATAGATAGTCGGTAGGCATGTGATAGGCCGATATTCGGCCGGTTCTGGGGTGTAGTTACTTTTTGGCAGCATGTATGTGATTCCTGTAGCTATGAATTGCGGGATAACCTGTTTTCCAAGGATAATATCAGTCAAGTTTTTTGCTATGTATTTGTGTAGGTATGTTAGTGTTTTGTACCAATAATTGTGTACTTTATCTATACCTGGGGATTTCCAGTTATGCAATCTAGCTGTTATGTTTTTGGTTTCATTTTCTGTTATTTCAATGAATTCCATTTCATCTATTGTACTCCATTTTCGTTTTTCTTCATTTATCCAATCAGCCTTTTCATTATGTGGGACCTGTTCTTCCCATATGCCAGCCCAAAATGTTTCTAATTGTTCTTTTGATGGAATTCCTACATTATTGTTATCTGTTTCATTTTGTGGTTTGTTTAAATTTCTATAAAATGATTTTTCATTTGTTGTAAACATATTATTGTCATTCTTACGTTGTTGAGCTATTTTGTACCGTTTGAGTCTGTGAACTTTAAGTGCTAGTTTCTGTTTTAGTGTATCTAAAAATTCCTCAGGTTTTCTATTACAATTTTCATGTCTTGTGTGTACGGTTACATTTCTAAATATAGTTTCAACGCCTTTGATTACTTTTTTAGATCTGTTGTTCTTTATATATTGAGTAAGTTTTCCTATATCCGATCTCAGTTTTGCTATGTCTTTTTCTAATCTTATCTTATTATTATTATTATTAAATAATTATTAAATTCTATTCTAAAATAGATGATATATATATAAAAGTCAAATAAAAAGTATACACCGATATATGCTTATAAATGGGCTATTATACTTTATAACTAGTCTGGCCATAAATACTGTAACATAAAAACTTTTCAGCTTTAGAATTTGGAACGAGTTTATTATTTTACAATTTTCTTACGATTTTGCGCCATTTCATGTATTATTTCGTGTTCATTATCAAATAACAATATGAAATGAGGTGTTAAAGAAAATAGGATAGCAGTATTCGCCTTGTACAAAGTAGGTATTAAGCCGCCGCGGTAGGTATTAATCAGTCATATTCCAGACACTTCAAAAGCTTGGTATCTGCCGTATGTTCGTATATAGTAATATCAACAGATACAACACTTCCTCTGTCGAAGACCATAAAAGATCAGGTCAGCCGCGTGCTGTTAGAACTACAAATTAATGATGTTAAAGCCAGAATAGGTCAAAATCCCATTAGAAAGCAAAAATATTATGATAACTCAACAATAATCTTATTGCGAGAAATAAAGATTCCCGCTAGGAAAATGTCGCGTATTATAAAACAAGACCTAAAGCTCGGTGCTTATCGTCGATATACAGAACATGCCCTAGTGAGCTCTTTTTGCTGGGACGTTCCCCATGCCAGCCGGGATTACACCAACGACGAAGAGGACTCGCATCAGAACTCGACGACACAACCAACTGCGATCCACCCCTCGCACTAACCTATGACGTCACGCACGCCACGAGTTGCCGCCCGCAGTGCTAAGCGAGGCGTCAACGCGGGCGTCCCGAGCTCTCCTTGAAAAAGACCATCGAATGTGGTTGAAACTATAGTCGGAGCTATCTGACTGATTCACGTGAGTTAGCCCGTATTATTTACTAAAATGAGTGAAAACTACGTTAGTTTTTTATATTAAACTGCTTAAAGTAATTATATAAAGATGATCATGCCATAACACTTCTGGGCTTCTTCATGATAGAATACCCAAGCATACTAACATAGTCTTCCCTCACATATATATATGAACAACCTACATACTACACACCCCCTCACACACACATACACCCTTACTCACACACCCTACACTTTATGTTTACTTTTATATAATTTTAATTTAACTTTCTTTGATTGTACAAATACTACTTATCATATTTTCTCTAGAACTTTTAGGCTATGTTTAATATTATACTTGAACATTCCTTTCAATGTTCAAGTATAATACTAAACAGCATCTAAGATACAAGAGTACGATACAAAATGCAGAATCTACGATACAAGAGATTCATGTTTTGTTTTATTTTACATTAAATGAAAAAAATAACAGTACATATACGAATACAAAAATAAATAAATAATTTAACTATATCTACTTATGACCTAAAAATATTACACTTAAAAATTCTGAGCTCTGTTTTCTACCAGGAGGCAATCATGAGTAGAAAACAGAGCTCAGGTCACTGTCCGCGGGTAGAGTACCTAAAAGGCTGGCAGCATTACCCCGTTGTATGGCAAGACTAATTCTCTGGCCGAGGTAAGCACCAGCCCTTTGGTCGTTTGTCTTTTCTATCAGCCGCTTTGATAAATCTTTATATAAAGTCCATGCGCTTGGACCCCACGGACCTAATGTTTCTACTCCAAAAGGCAGAAATATATAACTATCAAGAAATATATAAATATATAACGATACAAGAGTATTCTATGTAGATTTTGCATGTCAATATTGTAACAGAATAATAAACTCAAGCCATTATAGCTTACTTTTATGTTAGGTAACAATATTATCATGTTTAATGTGTTAATAAGTATCTATGTAATGTACATATAGATGGTATAGATCTTTAAGCATTGTACTTTAGCTGAGAAATAAATATTTTTCAAGGTTTAAGATGCCATTTCCAACTTTCAGCACTTATCAATAGGTGAGAAAGGGATCACAGGCTTTCATTTCATATTTACAAAAACTACACCTAGCATGTATTAAACTTGTCTCAGTTTTACTTTCAGGAACAAAAATACTTAAACAGTTACCATAGCAGGTATAAATCTATTGAGTCAAATACAGACCAGAATTTTAATCACGCGTTGCATTGGCTTCTTTTTCTTTAAGTGCCTCTCCATTAATGAAGGTACTTAGCAGTCAGCTTCTTAAATTTTTCCTTATCAAGCACCGATCTGAACAGTTTCTGGCTAAGCGCTCTGATATGTTATGTGTGACACCTAAAATATATTCTACAGTGATATTTTTAATTGAAAATTGTTTTTTTTTTCAGTTTCATACCTGTCATGATCCTTAACGCATCATTATTCTTCTAACTTACAAGTCATGGTCGTAGCAACAACTAAATGGTGAAGACAAGTAAAAAGTTCGTTCAGTGAATGCGTGCAAGAACTCCAGTCCATCAGTCATAGCTTACAGCGCGTGTTTGGGACGCATCGTTTATCAAACGGAACGGTGACTGGTCCGTTTACGGTATGCCTACTGTACAGCTAGGTGACCTCTACGCGTAGAAAAATCCTCAATATTAGGGAATAAATTCATAGCTACATCACAATAGTATGTTAATATATTACATGTCAAAAATACTGTTATATGCCTTTTGACTAGATTATTGCTAATAATGGTATATATAATTATACATATAAATCCGATGGGCAACATCATAAGAGTTGAAAGACACTTCGTTCGGTTGGCAGATGTACAGTATTCTCATTAATGGCCGTACTGTCCCCTACGATGATTATAACATGAAATAAAACCGTACAGATACGTACTAGGAAATAGAACGCAAACCTAGAACGTAGGTTATTGGTGAATACGGGTTCGACTCCTGCTCAAAGTAAAAAAATATTGTGCTTTTAATTTTTTTTACATAACTCTAAAATATTTCTGATATAAGATTTGGAAGTTTTCGCTTTTCAGTATTAAGAATTTACGAAACAGTGGATTAAGTATTTATTTATTATACACGTGGAGCCAGTTAATTGTGAACTACTTAACTAAATAAAATCAGCAATACAAGAACATAAATAGCGAATAGCCCTCTAAAATTAGGAGTTATTAAGCTACATAAGACGTTGTCTGATAATAACATCTTATTTATACAAAAATAGCTCTTTCAAATAGAATTTATTTCGAGTCTTGATAATCTTTGAAAAGTAAAAAGCACCTTTTGTAGCTTAATTTCAAAAGGCTCTGAATATGAAAGAACTTAACTGATCTATGCGACGATAATCTATAATATATATTTACCTTGGGAGTATTAAAATTTTCTAGGTTTACAGATAAAATACAATATTATAATTTTCGGGTAACCGTAAGTAAACTTAAAATTACATACAAAAAATTGGTATTTTTGTAGTTAAAACATTTGCCATACATAAATAATAATAATAATAGAATCATTTATTTGGCAAAACAAGGCATATCGTACATAAAATACAAAGGAGCCCCTGGTTCCTAAGCTAAGCTCAAGACCCGTGGCATAGGTTCCAGGTCTCTTTCGTCGGACTAATACAGAAATTATGCCTTAAGTTTAGTTACAAAAGAAAACTAATTAAGTATTTAATTTACAATTTTTATAAAATATTGATGTGATGGTGAAATAGAAGATGAGTTATTTAATTAAGTGTAGGTATAAAAGTATATATATCCATATATTACATGATTATTACTGAATATTGTTACTACATAAGTTTTCAAAGCTTTAGCAAGTAACTTTTCTGTTTCTTCATAATTAAGGTTAACTATTATTTCAAAAAATTTCAAATTGCTCTAATGAACATTTAACGAATAAATTTTACCAATTGCGTTTATTTTATTATACAGTGACGCTCCTATGAATTTGATAAATTTCCTTGCAAATGTAGTGTGTTTTAAAGGTACAGGGCATACATTGTGAGAAACGCGTTTTTTCTGATGATAATAAGTCTAAGATGTCACTGTGTATGGACTAAATAATCAAGCTCGATTGGTAGACGTTCCAACCCGAGGGACAGATCGTTAGTGGCTTCAAATCCAACTCATGCCAGGGTTAGGTACACAGGTTCATATTATTTATAGTCATACTAACTTTATGTATGAAAATAGTAGGTATTGATTACCTTTTTATATTTTTATGTTTGCAATAACACATTGTCTGTGGATTACATTAGAAAATTACAAATTTACGAGAGGAAAATTCCCGCACATGACTTAAATTTTTCCTCTGATTAATTTGTAATTTTGTAATTGATTACCTTGTTAGCGAATTTACGTCCTCGAACTGTAATTTATTTTCCTAAATCCATTAACATGGTAATGTATACCTACTATATAAAAACGCTAGTTGTTTCAGAAAAGTATTATATTTTTATATCAATATAGAAATATGTAATGGTACGTAATATCAAAAATTCCAGAAGTTCTAAGACAATTTGAATCGTAAATATATTTAGTAGTGGGCTGGAGCATTTGGACTGCCTGTGAGTCTGCTATGACTTATAGGTTGTCTTAATTCTTTTATTGTAATAGCTGTAGAGTTTTATATAGTTCGCAGTATTTTGTTAAATAAAGACGTCAAATAAAGATTTTGTTTCTACGTGTTTTAGATGAATTCATGAGTTTTAGAAAAACTCCACCCTTGCACTGAAAAGATCAGCAACGATGTCCCAGAAGCTGTTTCAAGGCAGTTCAAACATTGGATTCGACTTCGCAAAATTGTTGCAGCGTAAAACATAATTTTCTGGATCACGATCTCGCAAGAGTTAACTGCGCAAAAAGTGAATTAAAATTTTTAGTCTTAACATCACGACGTTGCTGCATTGCTCGAGTGACAATAGGTCAAAATATGATTTTCGTGTGATTTAAACTGCATTCGTATGATTTAAGCTTGTTTACTGTTTATGATCTATCATTTGATTACCGTATCCATCTGAAAAGACTCAGATGAACAAACCTATTATGACTTAACCTTATTAGTATGACTTAAATTTTTCCTCTCGTAAATTTCTAATTTTGTAATGTAAACCCCTAGTAGATATTTTAGTCTAAAAATGCGCGCCCCTCTACTAACCGTGATTATTCAATGTGTGTGCGTGCAATGATTTTACTGTGAACGCGGACACGTTTGCTCAGATTTCACACACAATGATATTGGGAGATTGCGTTTATAACGTGTATACCCTATTTTGCATGTAAATACATTAGAGTGCCGTGCATTTTTAGACTGAAAAATTTAGTTTTGATGTTTGTGTTTATAACATTGACCCTGAATTGATTTTACAATATCGAGCTTCCATTGCTCCAAGCAAAGTCTCGGTGGTGATCACAACCTATTTTCCTTACCGACATGTTAACTTGATGCCTGGGTAGGCGTTTAAGTTATTGTCCTTACCCATTTCGTTATCTAGCCCCAATTCTAAAACGGTTAGTTTGTATGCGCTGCACTGGATTGCATTTGATACACGAAATATAACATTCCAAATCTTATGTTGCCGTAATTAGTACCGAGTTCAACCGATAGAGTATAATTTTTAAATTCTATAAAACATTAAGTTATATTATTATTTCTATAAAACAAATGCAAAAATTATTGTATGAAATTGTGTTTTTCGGTTGGCTGATGAGGAGAAAAAAATTATATTGGGCCATGATAATTAAGCACCTAATGATCAAACATTTTTTATGTAATTCACTATCACATTGTCAAAAACTATAACGATGCAGTAGCAAAGTCAATCATCTTCCGTTGAAATATTTCTCAATTCAAACAAGTAATTTCGTCGGTATAGCTTCCAATAACAGTTAAACGGGCAGTTAGCATTTAGCTATCGAATTCAGTAAATGGAGCAGACGTGCCCTATTGCGAATTACTCGTAATGTAGATGATGATGTTGTATTTTAGTGGTCTAATAATCAGTACTAATATTATAAATGCGAAAGTAACTCTGTCTGTCTGTCTGTCTGTCTGTCTGTCTGTCTGTTACGCTTTCACGCCAAAACTACTGGACCGATTTGAATGAAATTTGGTATGGAGATAGTTTGAGACCCGGGAAAAAACATAGGATAGTTTTTATCCGACTGCGCAAAAAGAGGTTAATGTTTTCACGCGATAACCGACATACGCGCGGGCGGAGCCGCGCCCGGAAAGCTAGTATACCATAAATAGAGGTTCTTAAGCATTATATCTGCCGTCTAAATTTCGGTCGTAACTGCTCTTGCAATACCTTGCGATATGATTACTAGTGTGGAAGTTTTTGTTTTAATTTATGCAATTTCTGATCTAATTCACGAATTTAGTTCCAAAAACGCTTCATATTTTTACACTCCATATTGGCTCTCTATATATAACTTCAAAACAATTAGGTATTACAAAAAAAAACACAAAATAACATGCTACAAATGATCTATTCATTATCTATTTTTTATTTTGTCAAAGCTATATATTACATTCCTAACAGAATACCTATACATAGTTATAAAATAAGTATGAAAAAGAACCCCGTGTGTTACTATCATAATATCTACAAAAAATATCGCCTAAACTAGTCTCTTCTCTTGTACACACACAACTTACACTCACTCAGTTACATTTTACACTTATCTTACCATACATACATAAACAAACTGTTTCCATGTGTGCAATTCTATCATCAGTGCTAGTAAACAAATACGTAATGCAGTAATGCAGTGGTCGGATGCATGCAAATATATATTTTTTATAAGGTACCCACATTTGAAATCTTATTCTAAAATGTATGTAGCACACTTCTGGTTTTTAGAATGCATCTTACATAATAATATGGGCAATACAGATGTCCTCTGTTATTTTAATAAGCATAGTGTTTTAGTGAAAACGTCTGTATGTTTTTTGTAATGTAAATTGTCATGGTGTGGTGAAACAACAATTCTATCTATAGGATCATAACCTTAGTGTACGCCGGTCAGGATGGATACGATATATTTGGTATGTTTTTTGCTATAATCTATAAAATTGCAGATTTCTTTCCGCGCAGTTTGCAATTTTATAACTAAGATTGATATTTCTGTGGGAGATTTTAAATAATGTTAACTTTAGATGTATTTTTTTTAAGAAAGTAACGTAATACTATATTCTATATTAAAAATAACAGTACATTAAATACAATCTGTAAAGTATGTTTTTAGAACACTCCGTTATCTATTACTATTCTTATCTATTGATCATAAGTTTATATAAAATTATGTACATTTGGAAAAGAACTAGACCATCCACAACACAGGGTGTCCTAGTGTGGGGGCTAGTGTGACTTAGTCAGTAACTATGAGTCCAAAGTTATGGAATAGAAATAATTTTGATTCTAAGTGTTTTTGATAAAACTTTTATAGTAACTGCTTCTGTTATACTTACTTATAACTAACATTTATAGTAATATCTCATAATATTGTCTAATCAACGTAAGAAACTGTTTTTGGCAAAATAAAAGCATATTATTATTACTCTGTATAAAGACATCGATATATACCAGCTTTCTACACAGTACCAATTTTGTATTATTTATTTCATATATTGCACTTTTAAGTTGTATGTAATTTGCTTATTTTGGAACGCCATGGAGCTGGTTACCCCCCTCAACTAGAGAATTTGTTGCCAAGCATCTTACGGTGATCGAGCAGCTGGCTTTGATCATGGTAATGTTATCTATACAGTATTTCAACTTCATAGAAACGGACGATCTGGGCCTGCGCTCGGTACGCAGACAGTCGCGTCTGTGCCACAGTGACGAATGGATGGTGTGTTATTTTTTAACAATAAACGCGCGATATTTTCACTAAAAATTAGTTTATGCACATATTACATATTTAATATAACGAGTAGGATATATTGTGCTGTTTTTGGTTGCATGAATTCGTCCAAATCGCATCCAGAGATAACTTTTTTAGATAACCTGGAAACTGAATGATTACTACTTTTAAATAATTTGACTTCCTAGTAAGTTACTAGTAATCACTAGTAAGTAAAAGTTTTATAATAAAGCATTTCGTACGTCTCATAAATATTTTTGGGTCGCAAATTTTTATGACTGATTTTTTATTCAAATATAAACATGGTTTTTAATTAAATCTACCTACTAGTCAAAAAACAACACGCATTTTTAGTAAACATTTCCTGTTCATTTCACAAAGAATTTTATTTATTTATATAAAAAAAGACACAAAACTAAATCGAAACACAAAGTAGGCAGAGGTAACTAAAATACTGGAGGCGGGTAGCCCTTTCACATTCTTACGTACAGCGCGGCTGTAGGTAGCTATTTCAACGAAAGAGCCGAGTTAAGATACTGTATAGATAACATTACCGTGCTTTGATGGTTAGTAATTGTAGGTAAGCCTGAACAACATTTTCTAGCACATGATTACTTAACATCAGGTGATATAGTCGACAAAGCCTAGCCTTCGTGTAATGATATAAAACAATGGTTCCTTCTACCCAACCTCAGGATACTTATTTTGTCATTTCTGTAGAAAGGTCATACGAACTGGGTGCCTGAACCGGTTCGCTATCGAGACTGGCTGGAGAGATGACCTTTTTTCTGTCATTTCATTATCTTTTAATCATCGCAGGGTGTGGCTATCAACAAAACTGGATGTCATCTGACTGAAAGAATTGCTTTTTCAAAAACTTTACTCTCGTGATAGTATCGCTTCGTATATGGGTATATACGAAGTAGCCAGATTTTAAGTGTGTATTCAAAATTCAGTTGAGATTGTTCGACGGGATTGCACTATTCGATTCCCCTATTTTCTTTCCATATATAGATAACAAGGCGAAACTTTTTTATCGACCTTTTGAAATCACGATGACAATCTTATGAATGCATAGGATTATTTCGACAACAGCAAATATAATTAACCATTCATTCCATAGGGTGAAATCGTAGTCAAAATATGCAAATAACTGTACTTGTAATTTTAGGATTAAAAATAAACGCAGGATTATTTATAATAACTTAAACTAAAACTTACATGCAGGGCATGTACGGAGTTGGCATACAATTTTCTGCGGTCGGGTGGCCAACTGGACATCACTCCTGTTAGGGATGGTAAAAAAAAATCATCTCATCATCCCATCTCTTCTCGAGGGTGTCCTCGTAAGAGGCGACTAAGGTTAATACCAGAAGGTGAGCAGTAGTGCCTTTGAGAAGCTGTTATCTTACATTGCGATCCCCAAGACGTCGTGGGGATTATGGCTAACCCCCCTTAAGGGGGAGCCTGTGTTCAGAAGTGCATAATCTGGTTGATACAGTATTAGTAACCAGATTCCAGTTTTACCCTTTCCCGTGCCACACATTTGTAAGTAGTTAGCTTGATAAGGCGAGGGTAAGGGAAACCCGATGAAGGTTGTTCACAAGCCTATGTCTATGTCTCAAAATGAGAAGAATTGAGACACTTATCTATAAGTATCCGTACGGTATACGTAGCGATGGTAAAAGGATGAATGGTGTGACGGCAACAATGCGCTGAAAATGGTAAGCCCTTGGTTTAGGCCATCTGCGCTGATACCCTTGCGGCGCCTGTCTCCCGGCGTCAACAGTTGGGGCTGGTGCGACGACAAAATCTCATCTTACGGCGTAAATACAGTAATTTAGATAGTGTTACATACGTGTGCATTTTGGCGTCGAAATTTTGGGGCCTTGAGAACCGGGTGCAAAATTATTGTTAGTACAATCCTAGCGTCTGGTCTAAAAAATAAAAATAAAAATGCCTCTTTGTACTTTTTTTTGTAAGCATGATATAGATCATTTTGAGTTTCAGTAATAGTTTAGGAATAAATAAGCAAATTTGCTTATTTAGTTAGGTTTTGTATAATACGTCAATCCTTATTAAAAATTAAGTAATATTTAAAACAACAACGTCAAAAGGAAAAAAAATAACTGCTGTTGATATATAAACTTACGAATCAATTTGAATCACTAAACAATTTCCGCATTTAAATTCATCAAAAACCTTTAAATTTCAATTACCAGGAATAGTTTGAAAGTGGTGAATTTGACGATCCAATTAGTGGTCACGCGTTTGAAACATAAACATAGGAGATGAAAATAGCGCTCGATCCTTTGTGACAAACTTTGCTCGATTAGCATAAAGGCGACTGGGCAGAGTGGACACAAGGGAATGGGCGTCAAACTACAACGTTAATCGCTTAATAAGTTTTAACTTCAAATACAGTTTTACTGCTAAAAGTTCAATAATAAAACGTGTATTTAAATTTGTTGGTTGTTGATCGCTTAATAAGCTTTGACTTCAATTACAGTTTTACTGCTAAAAGTTCAACAATAAAACGTTTGTTTAAACAGTAATTTGTGCTTAAATCAATTTTAATTTGTTATATGCTGGTGCAAATAGGTTTAATTCTTCTCTACGCAAGGAATTTTATTATTATAAATTCAAGACTTCACCAGGTCGTGAATAATTTAGACAGAAAACTATAGTCTAGTTCAATTATAAATCACTTCAGTCAGTTCTAACGATACATAGATAATTGTCATGCGCATTAAAATGATCGTATTAAAATATGATGATTTCAGTTCGATTAAAAAAATAATTATATACAAAATTATGGTTTGAATTTTGCTCTCTGACAATACCATTTTTCATACTTCAAGTCTTAATTAACAATACAATGGGACTCTTAAAACACGCACTAAAACAAAGAAATAATGTAGCAATACAGCTTTGGTTTTGAAATTGTTCAAGACCCTGCCTTCAAAAACTAATACGTCTTTTTTTATGTATGGTAGGTTAGCCTTTGACCACTATCTCACCTGATGGTAAGTGATGATGTGGTCGAAGGTGTTGTCAGGCTAACCTAGAGAGTTACTGGCTCTAAAGGACAGCTGCCGGAACACACTGTTAGGTGCTTGGCGACAGATTTTCTACTTGAGGGTGGTAGCTAGCCAGGCGGGCACTCTCCCATCCTTCAGAGACTATCCGTTGGGTTCAAGCGACATTTGTCTAGCATTGGACAGAGTTTACTACATATCTATCTCGGAAGATATCTCTTTGTAAGGAGGCAGTAGTATGGGCACTAAAGTTTTATGCCGCGGAGGTGACATTGATTTCCCGATTGATACCAAAATAGCCGTTGGACATTGCTGATTCCTTATTTGCAAAATAATATTATATATTTTGCCCTTTGTGTTATTAGATTAATGTTATACTCTACGAATATTTTATCGTACGTCGTGCTGAAACCAACTCGCCGCGAAAGCAATAAGGGTAAGAAGACGATTCAAATTCAAATTCGAAATCATTTATTCAATTTAGGCGTCTACGACGCTCTTATGAAGGTCAATTACAAATTTTAATATTGAAATATTCTATATTGTACTGCCACGTTCAGCAAAAAAATTTATAGAGCCATTGCGAGAAGAACTGGCAAGAAACTCGGGGCCATTCTTCTAAACATCTTTTAACAATGGGTTATATACAATATAATATGATTATTACAATAATTGTTTATACTACGTAGGTGACAAGTGATAGCTTGGCAGAGGCGGAACTTTCCAAGCATTTTTGTCGTTTAAGTAATCACAAACTTTGTAGTATGATTTCTTAATCAAAATATTTTTCACATGCAACTTGAATTTTCCTTTTGTGAGCATTGTAATATGTTTGGGAATTTTATTATAAAACCGCACACAATTACCTAAAACGGACCTTTTATTGTTTTTGCTAGTCTAAAACCTGGTACTGCTATTTTGTATTTATTCCTAGTTTTGTAATCGTGGTTGTCACTATTTAAGGGACAGAATTCTAAAACCAGATGTTAGATTTTGTCCCCACTTCTCCTCGCGTGTTTACTTCGCGGTGTACATGGCGCCACGTCCGCAAGTCAACGGTAATATTTTATTTGATTAAAAATTTAGAGCGCTCTCTAGTAGAACTAGTAGAAACTATCTTGTCACACACGAATGTGATGTGTGCTGAAGCGCCATCTAGTACGCATACATGATACCAACCATTAGTTAATTGTATGCTGTAAATATCATAGTGTGACCCAGTTAATAAATTTACCATACCTACAGTAGAACAAGTTTAGTCTTGATTATTACCAACTTGTTTAATTTTTGCAGTTTTTGTGTATGTTCATTTTTAATGAACATGAACTATGGTTTTGATGAACATGAACTATGTATCTACTTTGATGCAAGGCGTAAGCTGTTACACAAAAGATGGTTTATTTATTACAAAAACAAGTATATTGTGTAAAATTTACACAGAAAATCATAAAAAAACTTTTTTACCCCTGATCAAAATACAAATTGCGGGTTATACTATTGGATATTTTTAACTGACTTCAAAAAAAGGAGGAGGTTCTTAATTCGTCTGTTTTTCTTATATGTTTGTTACCTCAGAACATTTGACTGGGTGAATCGATTTAAAAAAAATCTTTTATTGTTTGAAAGCTGATACTTGTTGTTTGGTTCCAGTTAAATTTCATCAAAATCGGTCAAGCCGTTTTTGACATACACTCCAATAACTGAAAAATATTTACTTATCTTGATGATATAGTCGTTGACAATGAATGAAAATCGATCCCGTAAGTAGGAAGGGTCATAAAAAGAAGTGTTTTTTTTTTAAATAAAAATGGAAATGACTTCATCACCAAAAAGTGTGAATTAACTTGTCGAAGTCCAACACTAGTACCACGTGCACAATATTGTGATAATAGGTACTTTTGAACTATACTGGTACCGACTTGAACAAGTTATTTCACACTTTTGGGTGTTGGAGTCGGTTCCAATTATTTTTTTTTTTTTTATCAAGTAGCGTAGTTCATTCAGATCCTGGCTTTGTTTCCGCTAACAATCAAGGGTACCTGCTCGTGTCATTACTACAAGTCATATTAAGATTTCACTAACAAAAAATCACATGGAGAATGTAGTAGGTAGGTACAGTTATTGTTTCAATTTGTTAATAATAATAAATACATCTCGTGGATGCTATTGTGTAGATGGGTGGAACAACAAAACTTCTAACAAAATAATACCATTATTGAAATCACCCAAGGAGAAAGATAAGTATTTTGTTTGAAAATTTATTACTTTGTATTACTATTCATACGTAATACCACATTATTACATATCGATTATAAAACCGTGGTATTACTGTTATTAACTGTATTTGTCAAAGATTACGAAAGATACGTTTATGTTTGTAAACGACACCCGTGCCGTCACTTGATGTATGTACTTGTATAGGTAGTTTGTAGTAAATTGATAATGTTGTTCTACTGTAACTATTACGCTGTGGCAACTCGTGTCCATCAAAGACATACTTTTTCAAGATCTATGAAAAAACGTGTTCAGGTAGCTAGATTAGGTAGTACCTATTTAATGTTCACGTTCATTAGATATACTAAACTCTCTAATTATATGAAAACATGGAAACTCGAGATACCTAATAAATTTGCAAGCATTGTAATCGTAAATTGAATACGCGTCAGAAAACTTAATTATACGTAAATATAATACGTATCAAATAAAAAGTAATACAAATAAAAAAGTCACCAAAAAGAATCTAGGTATGTGAGATTCGATCCACGGTACTCGATCTTCTGATTCGACTTCAGTAGTTACACACTATACAATCATTGACCAAGGTGTCGAAAATTACACACATATCGTTTATGCCTTACTGTCAGACACATTATATTGGTCCACGTACATACGTAAAATTATTATTGTATTATTAAGAATTATGTCGTAAAATTAAAATTTGACCAAAAAGAATCTCTTTACGCTGGATTCGATCCACGTGCGTCTCAATTGCGAAGCGATGTCACTTACTATGCGCTATTTGAACGACGATTGATTAGTCGAAAATTATGTACATAACCTTTGTGTCTTATTGTCAGAAACTGTATAAATTAATCATGATCCATCTAAAATAATTACAACACATTCATTACGAAAAATTCTGAATATTGCTTATAATAATTATTTTAGGTAGCTAAAGTTGTACCCATGTCTTGTAAAATGTTTGAAGTGTTTTTTATATTGCGTTAGGGTTCACAATCATATCATAATTTCATTAATATAAGAGATATATACATAGGAACATGGAGAAAGGAAGCCATAGATGCTTACCTTATTATGTCCATCATGCGTTTTTGACGATTTTTTGCATTCCCAAAGCGTTTATTTATAATTTTACCCATGTTTTATTTTAATTGAGATCGCCGAGAAAAGTGACACAGGTCCGACGCATGACGCGGCTGACCGCGATATGAGCGAGGATGATAGCAATATACGTAGATCGCTGGAGTAAATAGTGCGACATGATGTTAACGCTTCTCGGAATGAAAGGGCGTATGTGACATTTTGTAAACAGGCTCAGTACGCATTAACTGTGCTTTTTTTGGATTAAAATAATCAATGAAATTTATTGTACTTAAAAAATCAATATTTTAGAAAAAAAAAACAAATTTTAATACACTAAAATCTGGCGGAAAAAGTAGGAATCCTCTATTTTCAGAGGTGTTTTTGACATTTTTTTCTATCGAGCCAATTATTAGGAAACATGTTTTGAAATCGATGATAGTATTACTTATATCCTTGAGTATCGTGTATTTAAATTGCAGTACCATCCGGTACCTGGTTTATGAGATTTTCCATATCATGTTGGCACTATTTCGTAATTTCCGAGCCTTAATTTAAATTTTCTCTTTTGTAAGATAAAGGCTGTCTCTGTCTCAGCAGCAGCTCCCCACAGCAATACATCATACGACATAATACTGTGGAAGTACACGAAATAAACTAGCCGTGCAGTAGCTACGTCTGTTAACTGTCGTATCTTACAAACTGCATATGCAGCAGAACTAAGTCTTCCGGCTAGATTATGTATATGTGGATCCTACTGTAAAGTTGAATCCATTTTGATTCTCAGAAAGACTGTCGCTTTGTCAATAGAGAGTTTATCTAGGCTAAGCTTAATGTTTGGTTCAACGTAAGGAACATTTGGTAAAGAAAACTTTAAACATTTGGACTTTTTTGAATTTAAGAGAAGATTATAGATCATAGATAACACATTATTTACATGAATGAGTTCACTATCTTTCCTATCTACTTTAAAAATCAGAGAGGTATCATCTGCGAATAAAACAATATTGCAGAAATCATTGACCATGCAAGGCAGATCATTAATATACGCTAGGAACAGAAAAGGTCCCAAAATTGATCCCTGCGGTACACTTATTTTTACCAAAGACAGACAGAGAAAATACACCTTTCAATAAAATACTTGAAATGTGTTGTAGCTTAAAACACTCACTAAGATCTGGCAAGACTATCGTTCTGTTCTCACACGTACCACGTAGTTGAGAACAAAATAGTTGAAATCGTGAAAAGTTCTTAATCCGCTTTCATAAAGTGTTCAGAAGTCACTTTAGATACAGGAACCTGATTGTAATTCAAATGACTCCCGGTAGAATTTTATTTTTATTGTCAATCAGTCAATCAGGCTGAACAATGCTGTATTATCCCTGAAGGTATAATTTCAGATATTGTAATCATGACCATACAGTTAATCTTTGCTCTGACTAAGATTTTGACTATTGTTGGTGCATTTTTTTACCTGGTAAGTGGTCGTGTACGTGCTCTGGTGTGCTCATGTAAAAACAGTATTGAATATATCGAAAACAAAAAAAAAACTAATTGATTGAGCCGCTAACATGCATAAACATGTTCATAATCCTAAACGGCTGAGAGCACCATGATTAGCATCTTAAACTTCAGCTATATACTACCTGACTTATATGTCATTCTATTTGAAAACTTGTTTACCCACATTTTACAAAGATGGCGTAAAAATAAAGTAACACAAATTTTGATTTATGATATTTTTATCTAACTGTACCCCAAATTGCTGTCAATAAGGGTCACGTTAGCGTCATTCAGCCTAAATTGGGGTGGTGTGCGATCGCCCCAGGGGCTTGGCCAACTTCCAAACGTCCCACTGTTTATGTTTGTGCTCATCAGAAAGAGAAAAGCCGCAATAAAGACGAAGTAAGTTTGAAGTAATGACATACTTTTGGATGTGCTTTTAGCCAGTTAGAGAAATATTGTTTATTATTTATGAGTGGGGTGTATGTGAACATGGGTCAGATGCTTGAACTTTGGTTTTTATGGTGCTTTGTTTATGTTGAAAATTAATTGCTTAAATAGATAAGTGCCGTTTGTAAAAACAAGCAAGGAAGGAATAAATAACCGTACAGGAAAATGCCGTATAAACAAACTCAATCTTTTACAAATTTAAATAAGTCTTGCCTGGTGATATCCTAGGTATTTTATTTTCACATCGCCAGATAATAATTTCAAATTATACTATATTTTATCCATAGAAAACCAGAACTCATTCACATGTCTCTGATACAGGAAACCTATCAACTAATTTTATCTACACACAGCTCGAATAAACAATAGAAGCCTTATTAAAATAAGACAAATCTAGGACTTTCGCACTAAACTACGCAATATTCTGATCGGTAGTATTTTGTCAGATAAAAGCATCTGTGCCTGAGGTCAGTGGATTCTAGGAGCCACAGATTTAGCAGAAGAGAGAACTACGATAAGATAAAACATATCCACAATTCCACATTCCTGGATAAATGACAATCGCAAGTAAAAATACTGATATTTAACATTATTAACTTACGCTCAACAAGAAATAAGTTACGAAACGGAAAGTACAAAATTTCGTTTGATTTTTATATATTATACCCACTGTTGCGTACTGCCTCATTGGAGTGTGTAATAGTGTGTACCGCGTTGGAATCTCCAGGTCATGGTTAAATCGGATCTCGGATTTGACGATAGTATTGGGATTTTTCGACAAAGGTTTTTTTTTTATGATATTGTGAGGCTTAGCACATGTACTAAGCCCACCCGTTGTTAAGCGGTAACGACTGCCTATAACGCGCATTGCGGCACAAATAGCGAACTGCTCTGCGACCGTCACCTTTAGACATAAAATTCAATTTCACCTAACTAGCAATTTCATCGTTACCTATATCCTTCAAACGGGAATACAGTGATGTGAACATTACAGCTTAGCGGTAGAAATATGTATAGTAGCAGTGCATCCCCGGACGAATTCGTTGGCAAAGAGTTCTGCAACGAAGATAAAGATATTGGCTATCCCACTATTATATGGAACAAAACAAGTCATATACCTCGATTTTTAACCTACCTACCCCTATTATCAGAACATTGAACTTTTAGAGGCGCACGTAGCATAGTTTGCTTAGCTGTTCTTAACCGATCAGCACAGTTAAGCAACGTCCACCGCAGTCATAACTTAGATAGGTGACCGCTAGTGACATTATTACTGAGTCCTTCCGTGCTGCGGTGGGCACGTCAAGCCGTCGGTCCCGGTTGTTGTATTAGGTTAGTAGTTGTAGGGCATATATAAAGCATGGTGGCATTCACAATATGCCCTATGCTCTAATGCCTCTTGGTGACAGATTTTCTACTAAATTTGTCGTCAAGAACCTAACAGTGTAATCCGGCAGCTGTCCTTGAGAGTCAGTATTTTTAAGTTAGCCTGAACAACATCTTCGACCATATCATTCCTTACCATCGGGTGAGATAGTGGTCAAAGGCTAGCCTATCAGGCACTTATAAAATAAGTAAATCATAAATTATGTTTTTGTATTATTTCACTTCTAGTCTCTTGTGAAAAACCCATTGATGGAACTAATTTAATCGAGAAAAGCCACAAACAAATTTGTAAATGTGAGCTATTATGAATGTTTTAATTATTCTTTGTTAATTATAATTTGCGTTTTTTTATACTTAACTCACGGTTTTGAATAAATGACTTCATTAGGGTACAATTAAGTGATATAACGGTACCTACTTGTCATACTTACACTCGCCTCGGAAGCAAATGACGCTCAATTTGTTCATTTTATAGGTGCTTCAGGCGCTGGATCATATACTTTTGGGGACTTAAGTATTCACTACATAAAATGAGGCATTTTTATTCTCTTAATGTTGGAACGGAACAATGGCTTAAAGAAAAGTTCACTCACATTTTTGACATTACACTCTACACACGTAACAAAAACATTATCTCGCTTTTATATTCACAAACGGATAAGCTGAGGTGAATTAACTCCTACCAACATAAAGTTTTCTATTATTTATTTATTTGAGCAAATAATTTCACTTGCTAGTCTTATACCATCCCCGCTCAGACTCAAATATACGTCCGTTGTCACAATAAAAAATTATAAAAGAACAAAAAAATTTTTTATAATATTTAGAGAAAAAGATTTTTGAAAATTCGAATATAAAAACCTCATCAAAACCGGAACGTCCTCCGTTGTTCAAGGTCATCCCCGTTGGGAGGATTTGCCATAATCCCCACGCTTGGCAGGCGCTTAGTGGTAGTAGAAAATCTGTCACCAAGCACCTAACGGTGTGTTCCATCAGCTGTCCTTGAGAGCTAATGCTTGTAGTAACCTCTAGGTTAGCCTGAACAACATCTTCGAACACATCATCACTTATCATCAGGTGAGATAGTGGTCAAAGGCAAACCTACAAAAAGCGCACCAGAAGTTGTCAGGTCTTCAGAAAGGGCATCCCACCTTCCGGTATTTTTCCATTAGTCGCCTCTTACGACACCCATTGGATGAAATGCCATTCCAACTTATTTTCAAATTGTTGTCGTGGAAGGTATAACCACTAGCAACTAGCAAAGTTAATTTTGAACTAAAGCTAGGGTAGAAAGATGAAAAGGGGATTGCTCTTAAAAACAGACATCCGTTTTGACAAAGGGCCTTAGATGAGCAAAACTCATCTCGCATAAAGTTAAGCAGGGTTGCTAACATTCCACTTTTAATAAAAAAAAAATGTTTGAGCTTTCAAGATACTGGCTTGTACAATTCTAGCTCAAAATCTCACTGGAAAACCTGAGGAACTTTTATCTATGAAACTGAAAATTATATTTATTACCTTTACCCCGTAGCTGTTGACCTGGAATGTGTACGGAAAAAAAAATATTTCTTGAACCAAGCTTTTCTTTAAAAACAACAACATTAAACTTAAAAATAAAAGTTTTACTATGGATAGCAATTGTAAATAGTTTTAGTTTTGCAGTTTTGTAGCGGGATTGCCTAGTTGTTTTAACTGATTAACTTAGTTAAGCAACGTTTGCTGCGGTCAGGACTAAGATTGGCTTAGTACCACTAAGCCAATTTAATTAACTACTGAGCGCTTCCGTACTTCTCGTCAAGCTATCAGTCTAGGTTATAGTCATAGTACGGCGGTCGTTAAGGCATGGTGGTAAGAAATTTTGTGTGTGCCCGCATGGCTAGCTACCACCTCCAAGTAACAGTTGCCAAGCACCTAAAGGTATATTCCGGCAGCTACACTTGATGGCCAGTACGCCCAAGCTTCAACAAGATCTTCAACCGTATCATCACTTACCATCAGGTGAGATAGGTAGTACTCTAAGGTTAGCCTATAAGGTACAAAAAAACGCAAGTCTGAAATTATCTACTCACATCAAAAGTGCTTAAGGATCATGTATATTTTGAACTATAACAGACTTATATGACTTTGACTTTGACTCACTTTGAGGAATGGCGCCCACGTTCTTTGTAATAAGTCAAAAAGCTGTTGTGGGGTATGACGGCATCCATACTTGGCAAGGCTCTTATTTGTAGGATATTCCATGCATATTTCAATGGGGTTGAGGTCTGGCGATTGAGTAGGCCACGGCAGAACGTTGGAGCATCGGCAAGAGTGCGAGTTACGACTCTAGCTGCGTGTGGGCATTATCTTCCATTAGACGAAACGAATTACCCAAACGGCTTCTCAAAGAGATGATCAATTCTGAAACAATACTCTGCGCATAAATTTGAGCATTGAGGTTTCCCCTGATCCAAATGAGTCGGTTAAAACTTTTCTTGATTTACTCAAAAACATACTTTTACTTACTCTGAATAGAACCTAGGGATAGGTACTTTTGATGTGTTACCTATCCCTAGGTACTTTTGATGTGTGTAGTTGGATTATTTTGGAATTCACAGTAAGTAAAAGGAGGTAACGAAAAATAAACACATTCACATTCGGAAAGTATAAAGAAAATACTTAGGGCTAGTGCCTTGAATGTTGTATATATGTATGGTTGGTTAGTACCCACCATGTAACTGTACCATTAATTTTAAACTGTACAATTAAATTTGTAATTTCTTATATTCAACATTAAAAGAAAATTCTAACAATAACATTGTTTGAATCGGTGTGCGTGACGTGGCAAGTAAACACAACACACATAGCGAATGTTTGGCTTACATTCCTGTTATACTTCGTTTGTTTTATCTTGTTATCTAAATTCAAAAGATTTCAGTCTCTTAAGGTAAAATAACTGGTAATGGACATGAAGGTTGCTTGTTACGAGTTTCTCTTGGGGATATCTTGTGTTACAATACAGAAAGTCGTCGTTGATAAAGAATTCGAATTTGTGGGTGTGGTATCTGTGATAAATGCGATAGTGCATATATATCGTATGAAAAAAATTAGAAGAATAGCAACATCAAAGCTAAAGCTAAAGCTTTGACGTCTCTATTCTTATGAATTTTTTTTGTGTGTTGCCACAACACTTGTTTCTTTCAAACTAAGTCTAATTTTTGAACGCTCGTCTGCTATATAAAATGGAAACACGACAAAGCAAAAAGCCGGAAGAGGTGAGTTCAAGCCCCTAAAAATATTGAATTGTAAATATTTATGAATGAGATATTCACTAAGTAAGCGAGAGTGAATCATATTTATAAAAACTCTCTTTAATCTATATACTCAATTTTTCCTAATAATCTACTCATTTACATCGCTGTTTGTCTATTAAGCTATATATTCATATAACTCAAACGCAGTTCGAAAAAAATGCAGTTCATCTGTTTAGTGTATGTTATCAAGTGTTCCATATCGCAATTCGTCCGTTACGAAGCATCTGCCTCTGTTTTATAATATCTGCGACTTCACTGTTGCGCAATCTTTCCGGATTTAAGTATTTTATCATCTACACTATTCTACACCATAAACACAGCAGGTATACACCGTAAACCACCTACACATGCTCAATTGACCTTTTAGTCCAGTGACATAAGCTTAACGGCTTAAATACGCGATTTCGTCGTTTTGTTACCGGGTCAGAGAGGTGTACCGGCAACCAGCCTCCTACATGGTTGGCTACCATGGATTACAAATGTGTAGATGATGGTTTGCTACCAATTTTTTTGACCTTCCAACGCTCTTGGCGGGCGTGCATGCGTTGTCAACCGTGGTGAGGTGAGCAACCAATATTTCTGACTGAGTGGACGCCGGTTGCAAACCACGCGAGGGCAGGGGCGCGTTCCAGTAAATGTTGGTCGAGCAATATTTGCTCTAAGGCACCTGGAACGACCTGTAAAGCTCCATCCAAAATATGGAATTGACAGCGATGGTTTTAGGTGATAAAATACAGTCTACATTTTTAATAAATGGGGCATAATACGTTATTAAGCAATGTTAACATAGTATGCCACTAATCCTTGGCTTAGCTTGTACAAAATCTATTATTTATTGTAGAATCTGTCACATTTGACAGCTGGTCAAGATTTGGCCGACTCAAAAGGTAGTAAAAATTTGGCCAGGCAGATCAAAATTTGCTCTGACAGGTCGCCCGGAACGGGTATGATCAAATCTTGACAGGATCAAATTAAGTTCGATTAGAGTGCTGAAACGGCGTATATCTGCGTTTAGACCATAATTTGTCTTGGCCGACGGGTAGGAGGAACGCACCCCAGTATGCCGCTGCAGCCAGCGAGAGTGCACGCATGGCGGGAACGCACGCATAACGCGTTTCTATCTGAGATACGTACTTATAAAAGCCAAACAAAATGCATTCTAAAGGAACGAAAAGGAAATACTCTTAAACAAAATTGAGCTCAACGCCTAATGAAGCAATAGCAAAATATATTATTTATTATCTTAGCTAGGTATCAAAGCAATATAATTTCTACATCAGTAGCAGTAGGTAGATTTTTTTCCGGCGGTATGCCTTTATTAAACAAAATACTATGTACTATATACAACACTACAGCTACTACAACAAAAGCATTTAGACAACCTATAAGTCATATCAGACTCATAAGCAGTTCAAATGCTCCAGTAGGTAGTTAAATAATAATGTAGCTGCCCGTCTAGGCCAATGTGTGGCACAGCAGCTTTTACGAATACGAAAAAGACTTTGTTCTTTTTTGTGGTTGTGTATTATCTCTCTGTACATACAGACGATCTACGCAAATAATTATTATATATAATGGATGGTCCTATAAAACATATTAAACTACAACTTGAAATCAAAAATATTCATAAAATACTTACTGAAATATAAACCGAAAAAACGCATAGTATGACATACCCATATTAATAGGAAACATTAGACATTCCTAGTCTTATATTTTTCTTTTATGGTAATTTTTAAATGAGAATAATCATTATTTCAATATTTTACTAGGTTAAATGTCGCTTTATAAAGATATCGTACAGCTCAACATCAATTAAGGCTAAAGTGAAAGGTGATCCGTGTTTAATTTTATCCACAAGCTTTTCAATGTCCAAATAAATCTATCAAACAATAAAGGCATGAAAACCGATGTTCTTTCAACACAGAGTAGGTGGGTATTTAAACTGAATAGGACATTATTATTCTCAAGCTGTTGGATTTTCCTTTCAAGATTTTTTAAATATTTTTAACAAAAACCCACCCAGTTTGCTGCATGATGTAAAGGTATTATAAGTTCCGAAAAAATAAATGACTATAGCAGACAGTTAATATTTTGGCAAAAATTTAAATAGACACTTATCGATTTAAATAAAAAAGAAAGATAATGTACGCTCTATATATTACGAAAATAAAATATGAAGAAAATGTAAAGGCTCCTCTACACTATCGGTGATGATCGTCGATCGTGCGATCGTCTATAATCGGCACGATCATCGTTCATAATACATTCGTAAAGGCTACATTACCGTTTAATTGTTTAAAGGTGGTATATATTTCCCTATTAATAGGGTATAAAAGTTACCTTTTTGGCTTTTACCATGTTTACCCTTTTTTGTGATTCCTAACATTAGAGACACTTCGAATATGCGTCTAAGAACATGATATAATACTCTCATAAGCAACCATAGTTTTACATAAAGTGCACTTCAATCTATGTTAAGATGTGTGAGTAAGTTCAAAAACAGCAAAACACAAACCTTACCGCGGCAGGCGTTGTTTAAAATGTATACCAAGCAGCGCAGCAACATTATCTTGACGTGACCAATCTTATGCAATCATTTGTAGTAGAATCTTCGGCTTTCATCTAAAGATTAAATTTGAAAGAATGTGCATGTTTTGTTAAAAAGTCCGAAATCAAAGTGGTGACTGTACCGAAAGTTACACTTCTCTACATATTCATTCGTAGACTTTACTATTATATTCGTCCAGTGGAAATCGAATTCGGGACAATTTCAAAGTGTAACTTTATGCAAGTAGACTAATAAAGCAAGCAGTAAAATTCTATACCCAAATAAAATATTCTTTTTGGATCTAATCATAATATATTATACAAACCTATATAATTAGCTACTTAATTACAGGAAGGTGGATTAACCACGCTGCGCGCCGCGTGTTGCGGTTGGGTGCGGTCCGCACTCGACGCTTTGTTCACCGCACATATTTCACAGCAAATGACTCGATAAAACCACTATTGTAAATGCAACTTTTATATAGGATCGCTGTAACCCGTTCATGCGCACGGACTAACCACCTGCCATAACGCTCTTTAAAAAAAACAAAATTATTTCTTGTTGAAATAATCGCGATTTTGCCAGTGGCTGCGGCTACTGCGGGGAACACCAAGCCAATGATGACCGGTGTGAACTAGAAATAGTTCACATCCATAGTCGCGCCGGGTTACCCCCTTACCGCACTCATGGACCCGAGATCCAGGTCCGAAAAAGGCCCTTTTCAGGGCCAGGATGATAAAGATGTACCCATACAGCCGCCGCGCCGTCAAGAGGCGCAAAAAGGCCCTTTTCAGGGCCAACCAGAACAAAGCCCGACTGAAGAACCCACCGTGGAGATTCAGTCAAGCCCAGAAGCTGCCGCGGGAACTTCTACTGCAAGCTCTCCGCTAACATCGTTCGGGATAGCTCTGTCGCCTAAAGGGTTGCATGAAAGTGACCTGCTCATGCTATCCAATCTGGTACAGACTGGAGCCCTGTCTGACGGCTTACTGTCCTGGATGGCGCTATACCTGCGCATTGAAGAAGCCCAAGCTTTGGGAGTGAAGCTCTCTGATGAAGACCGTACCGTGCTTGAAAGTGCGTCGAAAACAGTGCTTAAGCTACCGCCGTCCCCGCATGTTATCGCGAGCATGTGGCCTAAAGATACTCGCCCTATGGACACCACCGAACCCCAAGAAGGGAGAAAGCGTCCTAGGAGCCGTTCCCTATCTGCGACCCCCCCGGCCGCAAAAAAGGGACAACAATCCCGGGTATTCCCGGTTAGCCCCGAACCGGCACTACAGCCAAGACGGGCAACGAAGCCGGTTCAAGAAGAACCCAAACCGCAAAGGGTGAAGACAGCAGCCCCTTCCTTCGCACAGATTGCAAACAAGGATAGTAAGGCCCCTCCCCGCACTACCCCGCAGCCCCCCCTGCCAAGCCAGAGCAGGACAACGCAAGAGCGAGATGGCAAGGCGCCCGCTCCCTCCCGCAAGATTCCTCTGCCCCCGCAGAGCAAGACAAGGATGGAAGATGTCTCTAGAAGAGAGACGCAGCCCGCCCCCGCCCCCGCCTCTGCCCCCACGGAAGAGAAAGAGAAGGCTCCCAGATATCCTCCTCTAATAGTGGAGAAAATTGAAAATTGGACTTATCATTTTAAAGTCATAGCAGCCAAACTGGGCAGGACTCCTAATGGTAGGCCATTCGGACAAGGCATTAGATTCCTGCCAAGTGATGAAAAGGAATACAGAATGATCCAAGCGTACCTAACGCAACTAGAAAAGGAACTAAACATAAGCTGGTTTAGTTATTCGCTGCCAGCAGAACGTTCTCTGAAAGTAGCCATTAGAGGCCTACCGTGCGACACACCCATAGAACAAATCACAGAAGCCTTTGTTGAACTAGGATTTGAACCCGAGTACATCAAAAACATTAAAGGCCGCCAGGGTCGTCCCGGCAGCATATTTTACGCTCAATTTAAGAAGACGGAGAGCCTGATACCTGCGATATATGATGTTACCGAGCTGCTATATATGCCCGGCATTAGCATAGTGGCATGGCGCGGAAAGAAGGGGCCCGCACAGTGTCACCGATGTCAGAAGTTCCGCCACAGCTCACACAATTGCCACCGAGTCCAGGCTTGTGTGCGCTGTGGCGAAGAGCACATTGCAAAAGAATGCCCGAGACCGCGCGAGGAGCCCGCCACTTGCGCAAATTGCCAGGGCACGCACCCTGCCAATTATAAATCCTGCCCAGTCTTCAAAAAGGAGATTCGTAATAAGAAGGCGGGAACAGTGGCACTTACGGAGACAAACCGGAGAGGCACTGCCCCGGTAGAAACCACGACGGTTGAAGAAACCGCAACAACTTCCCTGATGGCGCCGGCCAACCTGCCTAGGCAAGCTGCACCAAAAACCATCAAAAAGAAGCCAAAGAAAAAGAAAGCGCAGACTGCACAAGTAGTAGAAGAAGCCAAGCCAACCAAACCCCAACCCCAACTACAAGGCGAACGCCGTGACTCACTGGGCCAAACCATTGAGGTTTTAAAGGGGATATTAGAAGCAGTTCAGGGAGGAACCGACCCTGAAACGGCCACTCTTCAGGGCCTTATGAGAATACTCACACCCCAACATGGATTACGACCTTAATGTAATCCACTGGAATGCCCAGACGCTCACGGGGAAGAGAAGACTGCTGACCCTCTTCCTCCGTGAGCATAACATCGACATATTACTGGTCAGCGAGACGCAATTGAAGAAAGGCGCAAAGTTCAAGATTCCAAACTATCATACATATAGAAAAGATGAAGTCGACTCAAGAGGAGGTGCATACCGGGGACTCGCGGTCATAGTGCATCGGAGAATCGTACACCAGCTGCTACCCGTGGAGGAACTGGAATCTATACAAGCCTTGGGTGTGCTTGTCAACGTTCACGGACAGAACCACCGCATCTATGCAGTATACAGACCGCCTAGCTCCAAACTGAAAATAAAAGACATTAAGAAGCTACTTAACTCAAACGACCCCACCGTGATAGCGGGAGATATGAACGCCAAGCACACCCATTGGAACTCTGCGCATAATGACACCCACGGGAGAGTACTATTCCAAGATGCCTGCACAAACGGCTATGACGTCATCGGCCCAGACGAGCCGACGCACTATGACCCGAAGGGCTACGGGCACGTGATCGATCTGTGCATATTGAAGGGAATAAGAACACCGCCGTCTCAAACAGTTTTGAGCGACTTACCATCAGACCATCGGCCGGTCCTACTTCAATTCAAGGATCTCCCAACCAGAGTTGCCGCCCCCGTGAGGAGGCGGAAAATCTGTTGGGAGACCTTCAGCCAAGAAGTCCACGAACGGACCAAGACCGGTCCGATTGAGACGCCTGAAGATATTGAAGCTGCAACGAATGATCTCACCACAGCTATTCGTGATTCCCTAACCGCCGCCTCTCACACCTCCACGACGGGCGAGCGTGAAAACTCTCTCCCCTCGTGGATAAGGGACAAGATTAGAGAGAAGAGGGAGACGAGAGTAATGTGGCAGAGCACTAGATGCCCCAGACTCAAAACCAAATTAAATGGATTGATAAACGAGGTCAAGAAAGCATTACAAGACAACGCATCCACCTCATGGGAATGTCATATACACGACATCCGTGAAGAAATCCCATCTGTACACAAATTGTGTAAGCAAATGGCAAACGAGAAGGCACCCATAAGGCCATTGATTGGCACTGACGGGCTACTCAAATTCGAAGCCACAGATAGAGCGGAGATCTTCGCCGCTCATCTTGAGACACAGTTCAAGCCCAACCCCGTCAGTGACCAGCAACACGAAGACGAAGTGCTAGCCCAACTCACTACCTACTGGTCACAGAACTTGACGCCTGAACAAGAGGAGAAGGAGAAACTGCACTACTCACCCGGTAGAGTAGTGAGATGCATCAGACGCCTACCTAACAAGAAAGCGCCAGGTATAGATGGGATAACCAACGAAGCTCTGAAAAGACTCCCGGCAAGAGGGATCGCGGCACTCACGCGCATATACAATGGCATCATGCGCTGTGGCCATTTTCCAACGCCATGGAAGGCAAGAAAAGTGATCGTCCTCCCTAAACCCGGAAAAGACCCCAAAAACCCAGCGAGTTATAGACCGATCACACTACTCAGCACCCTATCGAAAGTGTTTGAACGCCTCTTACTACAAAACTTGGTTCCGCACATCAGGCCCAGAGATGAACAATTCGGGTTTAGGGCGGAACACTCCACGACACTCCAAGTCACCAGACTGGTTAACGAAATGGCCACAGCCATGAATAAGAAGGAGTATACGGTGGCAGTCCTTCTAGATATGGAGAAGGCCTTCGACAGGGTGTGGCACGAGGGGCTAGTGCACAAACTGTCGAAGTCCTTAGCGCCCAGGAAGATTGTCCAGGTGATAGCCTCCTATCTGAAAGATAGGCATTTTCAAGTCGCCATTGAGAATGTACTCTCAACCGAGAGGAAAATTGAAGCCGGTGTTCCCCAAGGAAGCTGCATCGCACCGTTCTGCTACGCGTGGTATACCGACAACATCCCAGTCGTTGGGCACGCAAAGCTCGCCCTTTACGCGGACGATGCAGCTTACTTCACGACGTCTATAAAACGGAATAACGCAGCAGCTAGAATCCAACCCACCTTAGACGCTCTGCCAGAATGGCTGGGAAAATGGAAGCTGACAGTTAATGTCAAGAAGACGCAGGCAATAGCCATTGGTTGCAAAAACCCGCCGCCCCGCCTAACACTACTAGGCGAGCCAATAGAATGGCAAAGCAAAGTGAAGTACCTGGGCGTCACAATAGATAGGCGCCTAAATTTTCACAACCATGTGGACGAAACCGTCAACAAGGCCAAAGCAGCTTGCTCCAAACTACGCCCCATATTGCAATCCAAGCTGAAGACAAACACCAAGCTGATGATTTACAAGGCCTATATCAGGTCACGTATAACATACGCGGGACCGGCCTGGTATGCATATGTAGCCAAGACGAATAAGCACAGACTCCAGATCATAGAAAACAGATGCCTAAGATACATTGTTAATGCACCAAGATACGTACGGAATGCAACAATATTCAGAGACTTGAAGCACGAAAATATCGATTACTTCATAAGAAGAAATGCCACATCCATGTTCGCTAAGGCGGACAGTTCAAGCCTACCTCACATAAAAGGTATAGCGCCACTGCACACCAGACCACCTGAGATAAGCTCCAAAAAGAAATCGAAGCCTTACAGCAGAGAGCTGATATTACCAGAAGAAGCCAAGAAGAATGAAGGAAGAAGAAGGATCACCTCGGTGAATGAGGCGATACCCCCAGTGGGCAATGCCTCGGACGCTGATCGGCGCGCTGGGCTTCCCACCAGCGGGATTAACCTGGCGGGGCCTTCGTGATCGCCCAGGCTCTACTGCCCACTGGGCGGTAGGACCACAGACACCGTAGGTTGCACCAACCCTAAAGACTGCTCCATCGCTATGGAGTAAGAAGTAGCTACAGCAAGAGAGCCAACTCGCTCTGAAGCTGTTACCCCTGACACAGAAGGTGTCAGTGAAGAAGACCACGACGACGACAACTTTTATAACTCTCACTCACTCCGACCTGTGCCGCCACGCCGTGCACACCTGTCTACAGCTCCGCCAGTATCTCTCAGTGAGACCGCAATAGTCCCCGCACTATTGCCGTCTCACTCGGGTCATCGTTCCGACGCTAGTTGCAGACCAGTGCCTTGGAATACGCAGTCCTGACGAAGTTTTGTTTTGTGTGCAGAAGCTGAGCAGCCGCCGAACGCCGTGCAACGTGAGCTACGAGCTCGCCGTGCCGTCGCGCAGAGGCGCTCTAAGACGTCAGGCATTACCACCTACCCAAGTCCCTTGTTTCGGAACAACATCATATCGGGCTGGTGGTCTTGTTTTGACCGCACTTTTCGGTGCGCATTTCACAACTTTACTACTCGACACAACATTGTAACAGTGCGCGTAACAACACACTTTGTGCTGTTAAGCGACGTCGTTCAGGCGTGGGGTAGCGTCAGCCAAACCCGTCTGAACGATCAAATCCGCCATTTGCTGCGGTCGCAGTGTGACACCCTACGGTGACAACGGCCACTGTTGTTGTTTTGGTTTAACCTTGCACCGTGGCCTTTCCCGCTTCACGGGTCAGCCGAAGCAAGCTGGGCTCCGGGACAACTGGCCTTGGGGTCGCCCCTAGTCAACCCCGGAGCAGCATTAGGAGCACCCCTCTCCGCCGAGAAAAAAGCTCGGAGAGGGTACACAACTAGGGCACACCATAGGTACTCACTCCCTATCACACAAGTGAGCTCACGAGTTGCGAGAGGGAGACAGAACCCGTTAGGCCATCCTGAGTATTCCCCTCAGGATGCAACGTCCCTCTAACGGTGAGTTGGAGGTCCTTCAGACCTTCGCCCTCCGCTACCCCGAACTCTACGCTGATCATCAGCAATCATTTAACGATGCAGAGAGTGCCCGCCTCACGGACACTCTCATCGCTCCCTCCGGAACTCCAATTCCGGAGGCCATCGTCCCACCTCTGACCCGGTCCTTCTCAGAGGACAGCCCGACTTCGCCCGCTCCGGGCCCTGACAACAGACGCACGGTGGCAGCCCCTCCCCGTGAGAGGTCTCGCTCGCGCTCACCGATCGGGAGGCCAGCGAGCACCCGTCCCTCCATCGCCGTTGTCGAGCCCACTTCGGACTCCGAAACGGAGATGGATGTAGATCCAAGTCGTGCCTTACGCACTGACTCGGACTCCGATAACGACGGCTATACCGTCGTAGACAGAAAACGCAAGCGTGCTCCTAAAGCCGCTAGTTGCGCAACTTCCGCCCCTCCCGCCAAGGCACCCGCTAAGGCCCCCGCCTCCGGCAAGAAGCCGACCCCCGCCCCGCGCCCCGCGTCTCCTCCCTCCGCTCCGGCCACCACTGCCGCGTCCCCTCAGGACGCGAGCGCGCGCCGCGAAAAACCACCTCCGCCCCTGTTCATTCAGGACAAAACCAAATGGGACATGCTGTCCCGTTTAGTTCGGAATGTGGGATCCACTACACTAATGCCCGCTCCACGCAGCAGGGCATTAAAGTTCAAGTGTCCACCATTAGCGACCACAGAGCGCTAACAAAACTCCTCCGTAAAGAGAGCATAAGTTTTCACACTTATGCGCTCGAAGAGGAGAAAGTCCTCCGAGTGGTCATCCGCGGTGTGCCCAAGGAGGTACATACCGATTCGGTATGTGCCGACCTGAAGGCACAAGACTTCCCCGTACATGCAGTTCACCGCATGTACAGCGGGAAGGACCGCAGTCCCTACGATCTAGTACTCGTAGTACTAGATCGTACACCTGAAGGCAAGGCCATTTTTAATTTAAAAAAGGTCTGTGGCCTCTCAGGACTCGATGTCCAAGCCCCATACAAGAATGGGAGTCCCTCGCAGTGCCATAACTGCCAACTATACGGGCACGCCTCCCGTTTCTGCTTCGCTCGCGCTAGGTGCGTTAAGTGCCTAGGCGATCACGCGACAGCAGCGTGCACTCGCACCCGGGATTCGCCGGACCCACCCAGTTGTGTTCTATGCGGTGCTCAAGGGCATACCGCGAATTACCGTGGTTGCCCTAAAGCACCACGAGTGAACCACAGGGTGGCAAGGCATAGGCCGACCCGCCCCTCTTATGACCGTTACCAACGGGTAAGTCCCAAACTAACGGTAGTACCTGCCTCACAGGTAATACCCGCGCCGCTCCCAGCCCGTAACGCATGGTCCAAACCACCCAGTATGGTTAAGACCGTCGCTACCGCCCGCGCCCCGGCCCGTGCGCCCGCGCCCGCTCCCGCACCCGCCCGCGCCGCGGCCCCTGCCCGCGCACCGGCCCCGGCTCGCCCCGCGCTCCCGGCACCCGCTGCCAACACCGTTCGCGCCCCTCCCCGCGCCGCTTCCCGGCCACAAGCTCCCCCTATGCAATTGATGGCTGCCCCTCTTCAAGAGGCAATCAACCTAGTCAGCGATCTGGCTATGTCGGTTGACATCAATGAGGTACAAGAGCTATTCCACAAGATGCAATACGCTCAATCCCCAGCGGACGTGATCCAATACACATTGGAACACGCAAACTTACTAAGCGCCCTTAAGCGCTTCGTCCCCCAGGCCCCTCCCCTGTACAACCACTATGGGTAGTACAACCGAACGCACGAAACCGTACTCAGTTTCGTTAGCGTCATTTAACGCTGACGGCCTCTTCAAACAACGTGACCTCGTCCACGACTTTTGTTGTACCCACCTTATCGATATCTTATGCGTGCAGGAAACCTTTCTAAAACCGGGGAAGGCGAACCCTAGGTTTGCCAATTACAGAACGGTACGTAATGATAGAAGGAACTCCCGTGGGGGAGGCACTCTTATCTATTACAAAAGGTCCCTGCACTGCATTCCCCTACCTACCCCGACTCTTGTTAATATGGAAGCATCTTGTTGCCTCCTAGCTATGACTGGTCATCAACCTATAGTCATAGCGTCCTGTTACCAAGCTTGCTCCAAGCCGATCGTCCGAGCTGACTTAGAAGCCTTGTTCTCATTAGGAAGCGCCGTCCTTCTGATTGGCGACTTCAACAGTAAGCACATCCTATGGAATTGTAACGTCAACAATCCCAAAGGTATTGCACTTGAAAACCTAATCGCAGAACTTAACTTTGACATAATTGCGCCCACTGAGCCCACTCACTACCCTTATATGGAAGACCATCGATCTGACTTGCTTGACATGGCACTACTCAGAGGCGTAACACTCCGGTTACGCTCCATAGAAGTGGTTCACGAGCTTCACTCTGACCACCGACCCATTATACTGCGACTAGGTCCCGACCCAACGACTGACCTCCCCCGCCCCACTAAGACGATAGTGAACTGGAAGCAAGTAGGCGATGCCCTAAAGGCTATCAGTTCACCGGACCTTGACAAGATCCCTGACGACATCCTGACAAAAGATGACGTAACCCTTGCGATCGATTCGTTCACCAATCACCTCTCCACCGTAGTAGGTGCATCCGCAAAGGAGGTCATAGTGCCGGACGCCTTGTCATTCCAGCGGATGTGAGACGATTGGTGACGGAGAGTAAAGCAGTGACCCGACATTACGACTCTTACCCCAGTAAAGAGAACAAAACTAAGAAACGCCACTTTGAACGCATGGTTCAAAGTCGCATGTCTGAGTTGCGTGATCAACAATGGGGCGATAAACTTTCAAACCTCGTGCCAAGCCACCATGCTTACTGGGACTTGGCGCGAGGCTTGAAAGGAAGTAACCATAACGACATGCCTCCCTTATACAGACCAGTCCCACTAGTCCCAGCGTTCTTTGACGAAGACAAAGCTGAGTGCCTAGCTGATAGCCTAGAGGCTCAGTGTTCCCCTAACGTAGATCACGTTGACCAAGCTCACCTCGATTCGGTGGATGCTGAAGTCGAACGTAAAAGCTCTGTGGTCACCTCTGAACTCCCACCAATCACCTTAGCGACTTACGCTGAGGTGGAGAGACTGATCAAGGCCCTCCGACCGCGCAAATCCCCCGGTGCCGATGGCATCTCCAACAGGGTTCTTAAAACCCTCTCTCCTCCTCTCATCCATCTCTTAGTCAGCATCTTCAATGCTGCTATGAGCCACTGCTTATTCCCAGACACCTGGAAATGTGCAAATGTCATTGGCATTCACAAACCAGGCAAAAGCTCATCTGACCCCACCAGTTACCGCCCCATCAGCCTCCTCAGTGCCTTAGGCAAACTTTACGAGCGGTTACTTGCAAACCGTCTCCAGTCCCATGCTAAGGAACACCACCTTATCCCAGATGAGCAGTTTGGCTTCAGACCCGGACACTCATGCGTCCAACAGGTGCACCGCCTCACGGAGCACATCATTGAGGGCTTCAATAAGTACCCCAAACCCCAGACTACGCTAGCAGTCTTCCTCGACGTAGCGAAAGCTTTTGACAAAGTCTGGCACAATGGCTTGATCTACAAGCTATACCAATTTGGCGTGCCAGAACGTCTTGTGCTCATCCTACAAGACTTCCTTAAAGCCAGAAGCTTTCGCTATCGCGTGGAAGGCACCCTCTCCTCCCCCTACCCAGTCAGAGCCGGAGTCCCTCAGGGCTCCGTGCTATCACCTATTCTCTTTGCACTGTATACCAGTGACATCCCACGCTCTCAGCCCAAAGTATTCCTAGCCCAATATGCGGACGATACCGCCATTTACACCACTGGGTGGCATATCAACAGACAGTCCTATTTCGTCATTCAACGGGCCGTCACCGAGATCGGTGACTGGTTCCGAAAATGGCGCATCGCGGTCAACCCAACTAAAAGCACAGCTATGTGCTTTACTGAGAAGACACGCTCCCCTTACCCGAAACCGCTTATTTTGTTCGACGAACCCATTCCCTGGGTTCCTAGAACAAAATACCTCGGAATCACCCTTGATCGTCATCTCACCTTTAACGATCACATAACAACCGTCCGTAACAGAGCGGCCTTCGTAATGGGTCGCCTTGGTCCCCTACTTCGCAAAGAGAGTAAAATGTCTCTTAGTAATAAGAAGACACTTTACACTGCCTGCATCCGCCCCATCATGACTTACGCATCAGTAGTGTTTAGTCATGCTAGTGAGGCCCACCTTCATAAACTTCAAGTCATCCAAAACCGTTTTCTTCGTAATGCAACCGGCGCCCCGTGGTATATCCGGAACACCGAGTTGCATTGCGACTTAAACCTTCCCTCTCTAGCGCAGTTCAATAAGGACTGCGCCCGCCGATACTTTGATCGAGCGCCCCACCACCCGAACCCATTGGTTGTCCAGGCATCGAACTACTCGACTGCCTCTTCTATCCCATTTTTCAAACCCCCCCGTCGCCGACCACGGCAGGTATTAGACGACCCGGATGACCCCATCGCAGCCATTACATTGGCAGCTTTAGCGTTATCCGCAAGTCGTCGAGGTAAAATCCCCAGGTGTGAGGTAATCAGAGGTCACACAATCAAACACCGAGCTCGCCGGCGAGCTCGAGGCAAAAACAAGGTCACGATAAATTGCTCTCCAAATAGTCAAAGAGTATTATTCAGTAGGGCCCAATTGTGCAACACTGCAGTTGCACAGAGGCATTTTGCTCCGATCCCCCCCATGTCTCTCGACAGCGAGACAAGCCGAGGTCCGAACCACAGTGGTGCCCTTGAGCTCGCTGTCAACCCCTCCTATAATAGCGGTACGTTTTCGGCGTCCGCAGGAGACGGAGGTAGAAAGCGCTTTTCGCCTTCTACGCCCGTCTCGGGAGAAGTGCCTTCGGCACTTCTCCCTCCCGGGCTATTGTAGGGCCAGGCCCTCGCCCAAAACCCGGTGGAGCTGGACGACCGCACAGGCGGTAGCCAGCATCTATGTCCTCCCTAAACAACAACAACGCAACTTTTATTCCTGGCAATTACAACACTTAAATCAGTATTGTTTCAGATGTAGGACTTTTAACATATGTTTATTGAAGGTTAAATTATTTTGATAAAGTAATCTGAAAATGTTAGGCACAATTATTAAAGAATAATCGTGATGCGTTTCAAAATATAGCCCGTAGATATGCCGTGAAAATCACATACATTCACTATTTAGTAAGCACAGCACATGATTACTACTCGTTATACCATCTACAAAATTCATGTATATTTGGATGATAATGTTTAATTATGATGTATGTTTTTTATGGATGATAGTCTACTATTATCAATAAATTTCGATTCCTTAGACCACTATCTCACCTTATGGTAAGTGATGATGTGGTTGAAGTTGTTCAGGCTAACCTATAATTGCTGGTTCAAGGACAGCTGCCGAAACACACCTTTAGGTGCTTGGCGAAAGATTTTATACTTGAGGAAGTTTAATAATTTTTAAATAAAATGATTAATTGCAATGTATAAATAATAATTATTTAATTCTGACTACTTAAATTATATATAATAATTAAGTTATAATCATTTTAACTTTTGAATCACGAAGTTTTGAATGACAAATTGAAACATTATATGTTTTTATAAATCCATAAACACATACTGAATTTTCAAATTCGCAAAATAATACTGGCTACAACAAAAAAGATTTAAAAAATGAACATATAGCACACTCGTGGAATGCTTTTTATGTATAAAAAGAATTGTTCCAAGTTTTATATTTATTAATTTGCCTTTTATTTTGCCTCGTAGGTACAGGATAAAGCACTATGTATTACACAATGTGCGATTCTCGTCACATTCTTTCTACATTGAACAATTTTCCACTAAGGGTAGTATGAAATTTGTTTTAATAACCAAATGATGTTTATAACACTCGTAAAATCTGCATGAAACATTAGTTAGAAAGTGTAAATACCACTTCAAAAACTTATTCATGAGAAGTAATATCACTGATATCAGATCTTAAGGTAGGTACACTGAATTATAATGTCTACCTAGTACACGCACTAATCTGTATATTACACTTATACCTAATAGTGGTTCCCTTTACTCGTCGCAAATGATGAGCTAATACACTATAATTGCAAATTATAGGTCCAAAGGGGATTAAGTAAAGCAATAAACACTCAAGTTTTGATTGATTAAACACTCAAGACTTGGTTTTGTGTCCCAAGTTAGAGGAAATAAGCGTATTCCATCTACATTGCACAAAAATGCTAACATAGGCATCCCTATTACTCATTGTATCACTTCGGGCTTATTCAAAAGTGCCACAGTAAAATACCACGTCAGAAGTTAGCACTGGCAACACACACCAATTAAAGACGATACTAGTTGCATTCATTTACAACTTGTTGGACGTAAAACTTGCTACTTATATAGCTACAAGTAGCTTTAATAAATAATATGTTCAGTTGTAATTGTTGTTAAACAGGTATTTCTTTTTAACTGTTAATTATATGTTTTATTTAATATTTTAATCAATTTATATAAAGCAGACAATAAGAGTAACTTTTAGTGTTCAACGAATAAAACTTTAAGACGGATAAAATTGTTACAATTCAACAATTTACAACGCTTTTTTCAAACGACATTCCGATTTTCTTCCTTAAAAGTCTCACAAAAGAATTTTCATTCAAAATAACTTTTATTTATTATAAGTGTCTTGTATAACGGAGACCGAATGCCTGTTGAGCTGTGGTGAATTTTGTTCGAATAACTGTCGCGCTTTTTATTTTGGACCTCTCAACGCTTTCAAACTGCCTACTGTTATGAGTTGTTTACAGAACCTAATGTCCCTAGCTACTACCAAATGTAGAAATTACCTACTTCAAGTTGATCACCATCAAGTTTGGCTGAACTCACTCTCACCAGTTTTTACCTAGAAGAACAGAAGGATTACAATACATACTCGTTTAAATCATGGTTAGACTAGAACGCCAACTAGATGGAACCAAAACCATATATCATAATCAGGTGCCACAACATTTCTCAGCGGCGGGTCGGGGTTCTTCCCAAGTGATATAATTTGGTACTACAAGTGCATGATATTGCAATGGGCTACAAGAGCTAAACACGAAGCATTCAGAGAAATTTTAACACCGGCGTTTAATTAAACTAACAGCTAACCAAAACCTTGACCAGTCTTAGTTATTATTACCAACTCAATTAAACGTAAAAGCATGGTAATGTTATCTATACCACGGTAATGTTATCTATACCACGGTAATGTTATCTATACAGTATCTTAACTCGGCTCTGTCCTCGAAATAATTACCCACCACCGCGCGGTACGTAAACATGGGATAGGGCTGCCCGCCTCTAGCATTTTAATAACATTTGCCTACTTTGTGTTTCCATTTAGTTTTGTGATTGTAAATATACTTTTAATGTATAAACAAATAAAAGACTGTGAATTAAATAGGTAGTGTTCAATAAAAAGGCATGTTGTTTTTTGATTGGTTGATTTAATTAAAAAACATGTTTATTTTTGAATAACAAATCAGTCTTATAAATTCAGTCCAGTCCAGTAGTTTTGGCGTGAAAGCGTACCAGACAGACAGACAGACAGAGTTACTTTCGCATTTATAATATAAGTACTGATTATACATTATATATTAGTACTGATAAAATACCACGTTTTTATTTTGAATTATACAAAGTAAGAAAACAAAAAACACATGCCCCGAAGTTTTAACAAAAGCGTACTTATCGTATCGTGATTCATGAACCGCCTATAACTACCTATTTCGCTCGTGTCATTCCTTTACTCTATTCACTTATTTTATTATTAATCCAGATACCTTTTTTTCGGGAGATAAAAGGAAATACACTTATCCATTAAAAAGACACGCATTATGTAGGTAACCTACCTACTAGTAAGTAAATTTATTTTTTAGTCTTACCTTTCAGAGTTTCCAGGTAATCTAAAAAAAGTTATCTCTGGATGCGTTATTGACAAATTCATGCAACCAAAAATAGCACAATATATCCTATTCGTCATATTAAATATGTACATGAACTTATTTTTATTAAAGAAAATTACACACCGTCCATTCGACACTGCGACGCAGTCGCGACTGTCTGCGGGCTGAGATCGAGGCGCGTAGGTAAAACTCGCGTTTCGTCCGTTTCTATGTAGTTGAAATACTGTATAGATAACATTACCGTGGTAAAAGCCATAATAATATATAGTATTCATTATTCGAACGTGCGGTAACTCATCCCTCGAGGAACGATCAAGATTCAGTATAGCTCGTTTCCACATCGTTTTAGATTTTAGTGCCAAGCCGCTCACAAAAGGGCCACCATTTTGCACGCAACCCGGCTCGACACAACAACCTGAACCGCCACTGTTATTTTCCCACGTCGAACTGAACGCCGAAAATCGGAATGCTTCACGTTTCCACCTTCATAGACTCATTGTCACCAACCTCAGTATATAGACGCTTAGTAGCATTGGACACAAAATCACTTTCCTTTTTAACCGACTTCATAAAAAGGAGGAGGTTCTCAATTCTTTTGTTTTTTTGCTACCTCAGAACTCTTGACTGGGGGAACCGATTTTGAAAATTATTTTTTTGTTTAAAAGCTGATTCAGTAAATAAACCACTTTGATAACTTAAAAATAATAGCACATAGACTCGAATCTCGGTTCCACTGACGAACCTTACTACTATATCATAACGCTGAGATAACCTTTATGGCTAATAGCTTGTCGATATTGTAACAGGTGCGAAGCTTAAGCACGATGCGTGGATGGTATTTCAATTTGAAGTGAGACACGGTTTGTGTACCGAAACGCCGACGCTAAACTAATGATAAACAGAAAGTGTAAAGTCTGAAAGACATCGCAACCAAACGTAAGCGGTACCTAATGAAAAAAATTAAGGTTACGGAACATCACTAAACATCACAAGTCATACCACTAAACACTTCTACAACATGATGATCCGCTCTGTCAGGAGTGTAATGACCGAAACGATATGTAGGTATATAATTCATGTAACATGTAATATTTGCGCAGTTATACTTACTATTTTTGAATTACGACGAAATTTGTTACCGCAGTATGGACATATTTGATGAACTGCTAGACATGTCTTCAACTTCTATTTATTGTTATCCTGATACATTCATACAGGTCTCGATAGGGACATGCGATTTAGTCTATTAGGTATATTATCATAGGGTATTATTGTTTACCACTTTCAGCAAAAGCATGGTGGACACTAGTGTCCACAAGACAGCACCAGCAACCGCCTGCCCTGTTGCAAAACGTGTCTGAAGAATGCGAGGTTTCATTATAGGATTTATTATTATAGGTATGTACACATTAAGCACTTATATACTTACGCTATTATTGATATCCCAAAGTGTTAGCTTCTTTCGGATATTAGTAGAAAAGGTATAAAATTATAAAGTTTGGAAAAAAATTACAATATTATAATAATTTATTTTCTTACATGTAGCTTTAAATAAACATTTAATGGTTGATTATTGCAAAGCTATCTGTTTTTTATATTTAAAATATTTTTCTCAGATACTGCAAGCTACAACTGCATCCAGTCCTACATCTCCCTGCTACATTAACTTTTATTACGACGGAATAAAATAATGATTTAGAAGACGAGACCCCTTGTTTCAGCGAATATTTAATATACTAGAATATACCATAAGTTTATTTAATATTTATTACAGCACGCTGCCAACTGGGAGTGGGCTGAACCATTTGGACTGCCTATGAGTCTGCTATGACTTATAGGTTGTCTAAATGCTTTTACTGTAGTAGCTGTAGTGTTGTATATAGTTCACAGTATTTTGTTTAATAAAGGCATACCGCCGGTAAAAAATAGGTAATCTCATATACTAGAAATTTAATATACTAATAGGCTCGGGCACCTAAGGGCCTATACCTATTAGTGCTCCCATCTGCCACCGCAAGAGGAACGTTCTTTGTTCCCATATGCCCATATAGGAATAAAGTGGCTATTTACCCTATCGAACAAATAAATAGTTATCACAATGGACTTAGAATTTTCAATGATATCTGGCCTAGGAATCGCAGTGGTGACAGTTAATCAGAAGGTCGCTTCGTACGACTCCCATAATAAGATATGGTGAAATCTCTGAGATTTGCTTAATTATTAACTAACAATAAACCACTGTAACACGACATGTTCATACTCGGAGAAAGGTGTAAAATCCTGACAGCCCAGGTGATTCGGGTCTGGTGCGGTTTAGTATGAATAATCTCTAGCGCGTTATTTATAGCAAACCTCTTTATGTTCTCTTAAGTCGTAACTAAGCCAACATTGGACGTACACCGGAGAGATAGTAGTATGTCATTTGACAGTCAAAATTATGCAAATTCCAGAATGTATAGTTGGTTTGGCGTAACAGAGCAACTGTGGATGACTTTGGACAGTTACGTACCAACGTTTTGATGTTGTGTTTTATTTCCTTTATATTAACATTTTACCCGGACTCTGTCACATTTTCTTCTGAATGTAAATATTGAAGCATTAATTGCACGTACTTTTCGTTTCGTTCGATACCTTTAATGCTATGGAGTAGCAAAACGAGGTGGTAGCTCGCATGCCACGGCCCCTGCCTATATGCCTCGATCATATTAAGTCCGCATGTATTGACATACACCTAAATTGGAGCATATTTTTTTAAAGTTGGCTTGAGATAACGTCATATTACGTGAAGAGTCTTACTGTATCAACTGTATTGTCCACTGCGTGAGATATCAGTTCCTAAGAAAGCGTTGCTGCTCAGAATCTAGTATTATTGGCCCTTAGCCACCTCTTAGGACACCCACGGGTAGAGATGGGGGGTGAAATTCTAGCCCGACACCTCACGGGCGTTTTCTTATGAATGTAAATATAACATTTGTTGCACTTTGCGTTCTTAAATTTTATGCTATGAAGTAGGTAGCGAAACCAGCTGTTAGCTCGCATGATGTTATGCCACCGCCGTTGTGTATTTGCCGCCGTTCATTGTATGCGCGCCTGTATTGATATATATATAGTATACCTCAGTTAGAGCATATTTTCCTTAGTTGGCTGACGATAATCTAATGTTAAGTAAAGAGTCCTGGAGACGAATTACTTAGCATTCCATGCATTCACCGTGCGGGTGCCGGGTCCGTAGCGTTGCAGAGGAAGAGGCTAGAGGGGCCTAGGACTTGCAACCCTGGAGTAGGGTTAAGGAGCCCCTTTACAATACATCAACGCTCCCCTTCTCACCCGAGCCAAACGTATGCCACTAACCCAACCAAATTTGGTAAAATCCTACTGATGCAGCGTTAGATAGAAGTTACGGATCTAGGATGGAAGTTACGGCTGTTCTTGGCAGGCCAAGGTCTTTAAGTAGGTTATATAGGGATTTCGCTGATAAACCCATTGCTCCAACTTCTACAGCATATAAATGAACCACATAACCGTCTTTGGTTAATTCATTTGTTAGGTCATGATATTTGTTTGTTTTTAATGTGTGGTCCTTAGGTATGTTTGTTTCTCACGGCATAGTAAGTTCTATAAGTACTATTACTTAACTTATTACGCTAATTAATGCGTATCACAGTCTCGAAAACTGATTAAGGTGGTACTCGTACTTATACCCCATACTAAACAACAGAAAATAGCAGTAAAATGTTATAACAGCTTATTTTTAATACAAACGCGGCACAAATGGCTCATGAAACATCATTTTCGTTAATTAATCGCAAGATATTAGCATCGAAACTCGAGATATTCACAGTTGGAAATGAATACCGTACCTACCTGTAAACATTAAATAAGGGTAATATAATGGCAGACAGCGATGTGGTCCTGAATAGATTGATTTATTATTGAAAGACCACATTCACGTAGACTACGTAGAACCCAAGATTTGAATTGGATTTTGATGCAGATTAGGTGTATTGAAGCGGTTATAGCTTGTTAGCTATGGACTGCCGTGCCGCAGGTGCGTGGTTCGATCCCCACCGCCGGCTTGAGCTTTACCGCATGGTGGAAGGGCATTTTGCCAATGCTCGCCTGGCTAGCTACCACCCTCAAGTAGAAAATTTGTCGCCAACCACATAAAAGTGTGTTCCGGTAGCAGTCCTTGAGAGCCAGGAAAGTTAAAATTACAGGCACTTGAGACTTAACATCTGTATGTCTCAGTATGACAGGCGCAGTGTAACTCATCACATGACAAATTCTGTTATAGGCAGAGGTTAATCTGCTTAACATCAGGTGGGCCTCGCGCTTGTTCCGCCACAATCACATAAAAATAAATGCAAGTAAACTTGTACAGGTTGCTTAGACTTGTGATGTGTATTGTGTAAAAATAACTGCACCCGACATCCACGACTAACAGTGAAGAAATTTTGTTTATAGTGCTTTGAAAATTAAAAAAATATATGGCTAAACCCTAGTGACGTTCTCATGTTACCTATTTTGGTTCTATCTGTGGAGACTTGTAAATGACTCGTTTCATTATATATGTTTGATATCTAGGTTAAGTAATTAGTCGATAGTCTTCCTATCGACTAAAGTTAGCTAGATTTATTTATTTATTACATATTGTAATAAATAAATAAATATAGCTAACTTTGTACACAAAGTGACTCATTCTTTGGAATTAAACATTTTTAAATTGCAGTTGACAATTCAACCATTTAATATCTGACAAGACTTCAAAAGAGGCGTGAATAGAGTTCTTTCTCTTAATGGTAGGCAACGCGCAAGTAATGCTGCGGATGTTACGGGTGTTCATAGGCGGCGGTGACCACTTACCATCAGGTGGACCGTCTGCTTGTTTGTCACCTCTTGTATATAAAAAACGTATTCTTCTTATTTATATGTAGATCCTGAAGTATCAGATTACGAAGTTTCATCATTGAAATGCTTTGTAACTGTTTAATTTCTTGACTATGTTATTTATATTTAAAAAAATATTCAGGCGTGTGTTAACATTTTTTGCAAGAAAGCGTCATATCACATTCATAATTTTGGTCTTATTTTAGCTGGTCACAAAGTAAATTACCTGAGAACCATAGTGTTAAAACAGTTTAACTACTAATAAAAGCAATATTTGAATAGTAATACGTCTCAGAAAATATTACCTTCATTACTGGGATTACATCTCTTTCATTGTTAGCTATTTTAAATAATTTTTTTTATTAAAGAACATATAAATTGTGAGAGGATCTTTAATAAAAGTAGGTTTCAGGAATCCTTTTAATATGAGGAAGTAAAGAAGGAAAATGTACAAGTTACCCAATTTATTACGCAAAAGGTTTTGAGAGTAGCATGTAACATTACTTAATGAAAAAGTATTTCATATGTATGTCATTGAGAGTGAGTTGTCGGTCAGAATGAGCATATTTCTGTCCCCTTTGTCTCTTCACTTACCTTTGTAGAATATATGCTCGAAACCCGGGTCGACCTATTCGATCCCCAACGTGAGTGTTATTGTCGGTAAATTTATAATATATCAATAAGTGTGAAACTCATCATATAACTTTTAGATAGCATTGGTATAAAAAAAAATACGTTAATTTAGTTTTTTTGGGATTAGTTTTAACGATATTTTCTGCTTGTATAAAAAGACACTTTTTAGAAGATTGAAGCTGTTTTGAGAGTACGAGATAGTAGCCATAGAAAGAGTACTACGCTTGGTTTCTATACCCTTACTAGCATTGAATAAATCGTTTGATGAATTCGGTACGGAGTAATTTTATTTTTTTATTTGTTTGGTATATTATGTTGTCGCCATCGTCACAACATATATGACAAGATGACAAGATGTTTACGTAATATCCGCACAGGGAATGAGTTGTTGATACTAATTTGACTTGGCGTTCAGTATGAACAGACGTTTCGCTATATTATATAAAATTGACGAATAAGTATGTGAATTTGTGAAATCTATAATATAAGTCGTAGTGTATACAAGTGTTCAGTATGGTTTTATTCAAGAGAAGATAACACCAGAAGTGGGACAGCACGTGACATACCGTGAAGCCGAAAACGAACGAACAAAGAAGAGGAGGCGTGCTTCAACATCTTCAAGCTCGAAACAGTCGAAGTTCTGAGAGGTCACTTTCTTCGAGTACCAATGAAAAGGATAGAAGGTACAAAAAAAAGTAGGTGATAGCAGCTGCACAAATGCAGCACGTGGACGCAGTAAGTTGAAATTCCGTTAATGATTTACATCCTTTCATATCCAATGAAAGCGTGATGGCAATAACTGAAGAGGACTGGCTACTGTCTGTGCAGCTTCAGGATCAAAATATTTGCAAAATATGAGAAATATTAAATTCAGGAGAAGCCGAGTCGAATAAAAACACATATAATGAGTATGAGCTGTTGGGTAACAATGCTAACGCTTTTTACTCTCAAATGCATTTCTGTTGAACACTTATATTGGTATTCCTTTGGGCTGAAGTCGGCATATTTGCTGGTCATGACCATGAGATTGTGAGGCTTTTATGTCTGATTATGAAGCCAGAGCTTGTAATGACATGCAACTAGGATTGTCGACTGCTTCGCTTAGGGTAAATTGCAAGCTCCGGCAAACTTACCGCTGATGGAATAGTTTTGAGGCAACAATGAATGGCAATATATTTAGTGTTCATGTGCAAGGAGTATGAGCTGTTGGGTAACAATGCTAACGCTCTTTATTCTCAAATGCATTTCTGTTGAACACTTATATTGGTATTCCTTTGGGCTGAAGTCGGCATATTTGCTGGTCATGGTCATGAGATTGTGAGGCTTTTATGTCTGATTATGAAGCTGGAGCTTGTAATGACATGCAACTAGGGTTGTCGTCTGCTTCGCCTAGGGTACATTGCAAGCTCCGGCAAACTTAGCGCTGATGGAATGGTTTTGAGGCCCCAATTAATGCCAAGATCTTTTAGTGTTCATGTGCTACAACTTTTTGTGGGTTTTATTGTTTGTGTCAAGGATAACGACAACACAGTGTACGTTTCACAAATTTAATAATGGATTGTTATATTTAATTGGTGTTCTCAGAAAATGCATCAGACTTGAACGCGGCCGAGGACGGCTGCGTGCGCAGGAGGGCCGGATGTTGTCGCCATCGTCCTGCCAGAGAAAAACGGCATCACTACCGCCATCTCTCTGGCACTTTGGGACTTATTGACACTTAAAAGTTCGGATATGATTAGAAACTACCACTGTGGCGTCAACGACTTGCTTCCGATAGTCTTTCTCTATGACAAGATGTTTACGTAATATCCGCGCAGGGAATGAGTTGTTGATACTAACAGTGCAGGACACTTTTGATTTGGCGTTCAGTGTGAACAGACGTTTGGCTATACTATATAAAGTTGACGAATAAGTATGTGAATTTGTGAAATCTATAATATAAGTTGTGGTGTATACAAGTGTTCAGTGTGGTTTTATTCAAGAGAAGATAACAATTATTTGTTTCTAATTTTGTATTGTCTATTTTAATTAAATTTATTCGACGAAATCAAAATATCTTATGTACCTATATAAAAGTTACTAAGATATTTAAATTAAATGCCACCGAAATGACAGATAGCTTGTTACGGAAAATACTCATACGCCATGGTATTGAAAATATAAATATGGCCTAAAATACTTTTACTGCCTCGGCTTAGAAGCTGCATTTTCTTTGACGTTAAGCAAAACACTATTCGACTGTAATATATAAAACTTTATGCAGTGACTTGTTCATCCACGCTAATAAGGCTTTCTGTTTAGGAAATTTAGCCCAAAAATATAAACTAAATGAAATTATTAACGGCATTTTAACTATTTATATTAAAAATAATTAAAAAAAGCTATAACAGAAACTTCATCTATTTTTTAGATTTCCGCTGCATAAAATGATCTTTTATTATTGATACATCTACGAATTAAGATTTTTCAGTCTACTTTTTCATTAAGTAATAAAATCTAAGTTTCTAAGGTGCGTGTTTAGAATGTTATTTTCTACTGTATAATATCGAATATATGACGTCAAAGTTCTGACATTGCTGTAGTTACTTTATACCACACCCACTCAGAAAGAGTCTTATTGCTCGTTCAAAAACGTGTTATAAAGTTCGTCATTTCTCCCTTATAAATGTGCGGCGGGAAAAGTTATATGGAATTTCATTCCTTCCCTCCGTAACAGTAAAGGAATGTTGTATTAAAATCCATACCAACCCTGCTAGCGCTCATTTGTTTTTATTAAGCAGCTAACAAAAAAATACAATCGTCAAATTTCAAAAAAGTTTTATAATAAATTATAATAAATTTCTTTATTCAGACAACTTGGTCCAATTTTAGTTAGTAGGTAAGTACTTAATGTTGTCTTAGGTTTTCGCGATTGTTACACATAGTAATTAAACAACTTTAAACGGTTTAAATCGCGTATATTTTTCATTATTTTATCCCGACGTTTCAAACACTTTGCAGTGATCGTGGTCACGGGGTGACTAATTGATTTTATTTGTCACATAAGTTATTAAGAAATTATTTGGTCTACCGTCAGAAATTTTTATATTAATCATAACGTTCCCTATTCACGCAGTATTCGCTCACAGTGTCCAGAGGTCTTGCAGATTTATGTCGGCCTTGGGATTTAATTAATTTGATAACAGGATCCCAAGCAGGTGGTACTTGCCAACCATCATCCCTATTGAAATTTGGGTACTTTTTGATTTCAATAGCCTCGCGTAACATTCTTGGCATAAACCGGGTCTCTCTAGCGAGGATTTGTGGTTTGTCGAACCGAATGTAGTGGTTGGGTTTGTCCTGGGCATGTTCACAAACCGCAGACTTGGTTGAGCGTCTGTTCTTCATGTCAGCAATGTGTTCTTTTACTCGGATACCAACGCTCCTCTTTGTTTGCCCAATGTATGACAGCCCACATTCACAATCAAGTTTGTAAACACCTACATCTTGTAAGGGAATATTGCACTTAAGGCTATTATATTCTCAATAAGTAGGCAAATTTAGCGTCCGAGAGTTGCGGGCTATTAACACTACGTAGCGCTGCGCTCTAGTCGCACAGCGCGCGACAGGTCGCTCGCTCGATGTCCCCAGCCGCACGCTATTAGTCACAGTGTATTAGTTGATCAACTTTAGGTATCTGCTACTAAATCCAGAACTGCATCTAAATAATTGTTTTGTTCTTGTGAACATTTTTATTCGCTTATAGAATAAAAATATGCGTTTCACAATACGTAATAATTTTTATTAGATTTGGTTCGGATATATTTTAGGGTTCCGAACTCAAAACGCAAAATGGAGCGCATATTTATGAGTGCCCGATGTCTGTCTGTATGTCCGTCCGTAAGTCATTGGTCTTTAGCTCGTAAACGAAATAAGTAACAAACCTACCTAACCGAAACAAACGGCGAATAATGGACTAGACTTTATTTATTTTATTATTTTTGTTACCAATACGTAGTAAAGTAGCTGAAAAATTGAATTCTGGCATGTGGTCGTCTGTAGAGTAAATGTATAATTAGTATGAAATAACTTGCGGAAGTTGAAAATAGAGTATTTTAGATGAGCATGGTACCGACCTTAACAAGTTATTGCATACTTTTCAATGATTTGTAATATTAACTTATTATTAAACGGCTAGGACCCGCGTTATATTTACCGGAAAGATTCCGACCAGTTTCGGACTGTTTTGAAGTCCTTCGTCTGGGAGTTACGATTGCGCGAAGCGACGAGCACGGGCCTCAGCGCGTAACTGACGTTGCGATGGCGCTGTCTGCTCCGGCTCAGCCGCATTTGTCAAGTCACCGTCAGAACTGTCACTTGTCTCACTGTCATTGTCACTGTTATTGATAAAATAGGGCTGATGACACACTACACTAACTGTATCAGTCTCACGATCTAGGCGCACAATATTAGAGTCACAGATGTTCAGAACAGTTTTCCATGCCGGCGGTATGTTCCACCCACAATCCCGGTTGAAGTTGGGATGACGACATATTTCGATAGCTTCTCGCACCTTACGCGGGACGAAGAACTTTTCCCGCGCAAGAACGGACGCTTTATCGAAACGCACAAAATGACAGGAACCCGGGATGTGAGCGTGTTCTGCAACTGCCGATCTTACAGTGTCCATGTTTTTCACACTCCTTATATGTTCAGTGAGCCTAGTTGCAATATTCCGTTGCGTCTCGCCAATGTACGACTTACCACAGTCACAAGGAATCCTATACACTCCCGGGCCGCTAAAGGGTTCTCTGTCCTTTGGTGAGCGAAGGAACCGTCGTAGCTGTCCAGGCGGTCGGAATATCGTTCTCATGTCATACTTTCGCTTCAGATAATGACCAATTTTGTCGGTCACCCCTTTGACAAAAGGAAGATATATGGGAGAACGCTGCGCTGTGAGAGGACGCTTACGTTTGCTTGTGCTTGCCCACCGACTGCATTGACCCCAGTTAAAGCCATTGCTTTCTAGGACGTGTTTTACATGCTCCAACTCAGCGTTGACGTGTTGAGGATCACATATGTGTAGAGCTCTGTTAATTAAGGCTTTTGACACAGATGCCAGGTGTGATGGATGATGGTGCGACTCTGCCTGCAAGTATCGTTCCGTGTGTGTTGGCTTCCTGTATACCGTGTGGGCCAACAAACCATCTGGCTTTCTTATAACCCGGACGTCCAAAAAAGGCAGACTACCGTCCTTTTCTTCTTCAACCGTAAATTTGATTTTTGCATGGAGTGTGTTTATGTACTGAGCGAAGATGTTTAACTCGTCAATTGTTATGATGGAAAACACGTCATCCACATATCTCCACCAGTGCCGTGGCTTTGCGGGAGCGTCCAACAGTGCACGAGCTTCAAAATGCTCCATGAATATGTTAGCCACCACAGGAGCCAACGGTGAACCCATGGCCACACCATCCAACTGCAAGTAGTACTCACCACGCCAAGCAAAATAGCCGCTCTTGAGACAGTACTCGGTCCATTGGATGTACTCAGTAGGTAAATCAGAGTCATGTATTAAATCAGTGATAATGCTCATAGTATCCTCTACTGGTACATTAGTGAACAACGAAGTGACGTCAAAGCTAACCATTATCTCGTCCGGTTGTATACATACCTCCTTAATAAGATGGACGAAATGCCTCGAGTCTCTCACATGGCTGCTCGTTTTACCAACCAAAGGCTGCAAAACAGATGCCAAATGCCTGGACATCAGGTATGTGGGTGCATTAATTTGGCTTACGATTGGTCGCAATGGCCATTCTGGCTTATGAATCTTAGGCAGACCGTAGATCTTTGGTGAGACAGGATTTTTCGGACGAACGCGTGCCATTAAGTCCTCGTTTGAAAATTGCTGCAATAATTTTTGCACTTTAGCAGTAACTCGAGCAGTTGGATTATAGCCGACCCTTTTGTACGTGGTGGTGTCACTTACTATCGCGTTTAATTTTCGCTCGTATACACAAGTATCCACCACCACAATTGCATTGCCCTTGTCGGCTGGCAACACCAAGATGTCATCATTATTTCGCAGTTCTCTTAAGGCTACCAATTCACCTTTGCTAATATTACACTTTGGTGGTTTCTGCTTGCGTAACATTGCAGCTACATCTTGCCTCATGCACTCCGCCTCTTGGTGTGGCACCTTATTTCGAATCACTGCATCCTCCACATTGGTGATTATATCCTCAAAAGGAATGTGATGAGGTGCAGGTGCATAATTAAGCCCCCGGGATAAAGCCTGAACAGCATCCTCACTCAGCTGACACGCGGATAAATTAACAACACTATCACGTCCAACGCAATGTGTCCCATCCCTAATATTATTCAAATCATGAGGGTAGCATTGAGCAGATGTTTCATATCTTTGTTTACTTATTAAATTAGTCAACTTTTTTGTATGTCTATTAAGCGTTTTACCTTCAATGTATGTTGTTCTGCTGTACGACATAGCATCAAGTACCTGCCACAGTTCCGGATATAAATTTTGTGACAATTCCAGGTGTAAACGATACACATATTGGTTGGTGGACATGAGTTTTTGACGGTATTCGGTGATAACTTTACGAAGCCGTTATCACCGATATTAGCCGTTTAATAATAAGTTAATATGGATAAAACTCGCGATAGTTTTCAAAGTGAAAATGATTTGTAAGTTTAGTTTGGCATAGGTATTCTGAAATACAACAAACTAATCGATGCTAATATTATAATTTATAAAAAGGAATAATTTTATTTTGTTATTGTATATAACTGATAAATAAGATAAAAAAAAATAACACTTTGCCTGTAGAAATACGATTCTAAAATGTAGGGTGAGCACATGTAAGCAGCCACGTAGCAGGGATATTACGGTATGGGTATTTACCGATACGTTTTCGGTAAATACCGTAATTAAATAAGGGTAACAGGTATATATCTGTTAGCATAATTTTGATACGATTACGGAATTTGGTAATCGTATCGCAATTATTTCGGTATATGTATTTTATGTTAGTCAATGAGAGTGCAGCAGGCGGGCGGGGTTGCGGTTATGCGGTGGCGCGATACGCTGCGGGGGGGAGAGTTTATTAGCACTTACCTATATTATTTGATATGAATGACGGGAAGTGGGAACAATAACATTATTAGTTTCAAATAGGATTTTCAGTGTAACACACTGCTAGGTGCTTGGCTACAGATTTTTTCTTTGAGAGTGGTAGCTTGATGGCGGGTAGCATGGTGGTAAGGCATAATGCCCGCCTAGCTAGCTACCACGCCCAAGAAGAAAATCTGTCGCCAAGCACTTACCGGTCTGTTCCGCTATATGTCCTTGAAAACCAGTAATTTTGCGTAGTGGTAGTGGATTTTTCGAATGCGCGCCGGGCCAGCTACTACCCTCAAGTAGAAAATCTGTCGCCAAGCACTTATCGATGTGTTCAGCTATGTGTCCTTGAGAACCAGTTATTTTGCGTGGTGGTAGAGGATTATGCAAATGCACGCCTGGCAAGCTTACTACCTTCAAGTAGAAAATCTGTCGCCAAGCACTAACCAGTTGGATTATAGCCGACCCTTTTGTACGTGGTGGTGTCACTTACTATCGCGTTTAATTTTCGCTCGTATACACAAGTATCCACCACCACAATTGCATTGCCCTTGTCGGCTGGCAACACCAAGATGTCATCATTATTTCGCAGTTCTCTTAAGGCTACCAATTCACCTTTGCTAATATTACACTTTGGTGGTTTCTGCTTGCGTAACATTGCAGCTACATCTTGCCTCATGCACTCCGCCTCTTGGTGTGGCACCTTATTTCGAATCACTGCATCCTCCACATTGGTGATTATATCCTCAAAAGGAATGTGATGAGGTGCAGGTGCATAATTAAGCCCCCGGGATAAAGCCTGAACAGCATCCTCACTCAGCTGACACGCGGATAAATTAACAACACTATCACGTCCAACGCAATGTGTCCCATCCCTAATATTATTCAAATCATGAGGGTAGCATTGAGCAGATGTTTCATATCTTTGTTTACTTATTAAATTAGTCAACTTTTTTGTATGTCTATTAAGCGTTTTACCTTCAATGTATGTTGTTCTGCTGTACGACATAGCATCAAGTACCTGCCACAGTTCCGGATATAAATTTTGTGACAATTCCAGGTGTAAACGATACACATATTGGTTGGTGGACATGAGTTTTTGACGGTATTCGGTGATAACTTTACGAAGCCGTTATCACCGATATTAGCCGTTTAATAATAAGTTAATATGGATAAAACTCGCGATAGTTTTCAAAGTGAAAATGATTTGTAAGTTTAGTTTGGCATAGGTATTCTGAAATACAACAAACTAATCGATGCTAATATTATAATTTATAAAAAGGAATAATTTTATTTTGTTATTGTATATAACTGATAAATAAGATAAAAAAAAATAACACTTTGCCTGTAGAAATACGATTCTAAAATGTAGGGTGAGCACATGTAAGCAGCCACGTAGCAGGGATATTACGGTATGGGTATTTACCGATACGTTTTCGGTAAATACCGTAATTAAATAAGGGTAACAGGTATATATCTGTTAGCATAATTTTGATACGATTACGGAATTTGGTAATCGTATCGCAATTATTTCGGTATATGTATTTTATGTTAGTCAATGAGAGTGCAGCAGGCGGGCGGGGTTGCGGTTATGCGGTGGCGCGATACGCTGCGGGGGGGAGAGTTTATTAGCACTTACCTATATTATTTGATATGAATGACGGGAAGTGGGAACAATAACATTATTAGTTTCAAATAGGATTTTCAGTGTAACACACTGCTAGGTGCTTGGCTACAGATTTTTTCTTTGAGAGTGGTAGCTTGATGGCGGGTAGCATGGTGGTAAGGCATAATGCCCGCCTAGCTAGCTACCACGCCCAAGAAGAAAATCTGTCGCCAAGCACTTACCGGTCTGTTCCGCTATATGTCCTTGAAAACCAGTAATTTTGCGTAGTGGTAGTGGATTTTTCGAATGCGCGCCGGGCCAGCTACTACCCTCAAGTAGAAAATCTGTCGCCAAGCACTTATCGATGTGTTCAGCTATGTGTCCTTGAGAACCAGTTATTTTGCGTGGTGGTAGAGGATTATGCAAATGCACGCCTGGCAAGCTTACTACCTTCAAGTAGAAAATCTGTCGCCAAGCACTAACCGGTGTGTTCCTCTACATTTTGCGTGGTGGTAAACGATTATGCGAATGCGCGCCTGGCTAGCTACCACCCTCAAATAGAAAATCTGTCGCCAAGCACTTACTGGTCTGTTCTGCTATGTGACCTTGAAAACCAGTAATTTTGCGTGGTGGTAGAGGATTTTGCGTATGCGCACCTGGCTTGCTACCACCGGTAGGTGCTTGGCGACAGATTTTCTACATGAAGGTGGTAGCTAGCCAGGCGTGCATCCGCAAAACCTCTACCACCACGCAAAATTACTGGTTCTCAAGGACACATAGCTGAACTCATCGATAGGTAAGCGCTTGGCGACAGATTTTCTACTTGAGGGAAGTAGCTAGCCAGGCGCGCATTCGCATAATCCTCTACCACCATGCAAAATTACTGGTTTTCAAGATCACATAGCGGAACAGACCGGTAAGTGCTTGGCGACAGATTTTCTACTTGAGGGTAGTAGCTAGCCCGGCGTGCATTCACATAATCCTCTACCACCACGCAAAATTACTGGTTTTCAAGGACACATAGCTGAACACATCGATAGGTAAGTGCTTGGCGACAGATTTTCTACTTGAGGGTAGTAGCTAGCTAGGCGCGCATTCGCATAATCCTCTACCACCATGCAAAATTACTGGTTTTCAAGATCACATAGCGGAACAGACCGGTAAGTGCTTGGCGACAGATTTTCTACTTGAGGGTAGTAGCTAGCCAGGCGCGCATTCGCATAATCCTCCACCACCACGCAAAATTACTGGTTTTCAAGATCACATAGCGGAACAGACCGGTAAGTGCTTGGCGACAGATTTTCTACTTGAAGGTAGTAGCTAGCCCGGCGCGCATTCGCATAATCCTCTACCACCACGCAAAATTACTGGTTTTCAAGGACACATAGATGAACACATCGATAGGTAAGTGCTTGGCGACATATTTTCTACTTGAGGGTAGTAGCTAGCCAGGCGCGCATTCGCATAATCCTCTACCACCACGCAAAGTTACTGGTTCTCAAGGACACATAGCTGAACACATCGATAGGTAAGTGCTTGGCGACATATTTTCTTCTTGAGGGTAGTAGCTAGCCAGGCGCGCATTCGCATAATCCTCCACCACCACGCAAAATTACTGGTTTTCAAGATCACATAGCGGAACAGACCGGTAAGTGCTTGGCGACAGATTTTCTACTTGAGGGTAGTAGCTACCAGGTGCACATTCGCATAATCCTCTACCACCACGCAAAATTACTGGTTCTCAAGGACACATTGCTGAACACATCGATAGGTAAGTGCTTGGGGACAGATTTTCTACTTAGTTAGCGCAGGCGTCCATACTTTCAACACCTTATAATGTATATCTCCGTCATTTTAAAAAAAAAACCAAAAACTCAATTGATTAAAAAAATTATTGAACTATCAAACCTGCTCCCAAAATTTCGTCGAAATCGGTTAAGAAATGCGACCTGTAGAGGAGAACAACCGGACATACGAAAGCATTTTTTTCTAAATTGAAGCAACTCGCTCGAACTAAGTTCTCGTTCGGTCAAAAATACCGAGTTTAAAGTTAGGTATGTAAGTACTTATTCTTCATGTGTTTTTTTTTTGTTGTAAATACTCCTTAAGATCTAAGTATCTTTAAACGGAAACCAAAGTAAAAGAAACAGCAAACAATCTACCTATGTTTATTAGTTACACTTCTGTTACGTGTATACTGTGATATTAAAAACGTAAAAATGAGCTACATTTTTAAAACTGCAAGTACAACGAATAACTCTAACAGGAAAGCGATCGATTAGTGACGGAATGCAGCGAGTCGGCAAAAGCGACACAGGTCCTACCTCAGACACGTCTCACAGACGACTGAATCAAGCCAGACGGGGCGCTCTGTTATATAATATTGTATTTAAAAATAAATAAACCGTTTTGAGAAAAAGTAACCACAGAATGTTCTACTAAACATCATTTCCTATTTTTTGACATATTTTTTTATAGTAAAAGATTAATATATTATACGTATGACCTAAAAAACGATCAAAATTTCTCTCTTTTCGTGATTTTTTTATGATCGAGTGAAGTTGTAATTATCGTGTTTTGAACCAGAAAATAATTTAGCAAGCATATTGAACTACAACATATATTTTTTTCAGATCAAAATAATGAATATTTCATTGTTTACGGGTGAATCAAAAATAGGTTGATTTCGAATATCCTAGCCTTAACAGGTCTTAAAAATTGGTTGATCTTCTTGTGCGGCTTGAAGTAAGTTTTTATTGAAGCTCGTCTTAAGATATTACCAATTTTGTCCGTGACACCCTTGATGTAAGGTAAGATGGCAGGTTGTCGCTCAACTGTGGAAGGCTTGGGCCGGCTTCTGTGACGCATTCGTGGGAGCTTGTGATTATTGCTTCGTAGTACTTGTTTTACATACTGAAGCTCCTCCTTGAGATGGTCAGTGTCACAGATGCCATGTGCTCTCTGTAACAAAGATTTGCCTACGGTAGCCAACTGACATGGATGGTGATGGGAGTTACCATTAAGATATTTATCTGTATGGGTGGGTTTCCTATACACTGTATGACTAAGGTAGTTGTCAGGATTCCTGATAACTAAAACATCAAGAAAAACTAAGCATTTATTGACTTCAGGCTCCATTGTAAATTGAATTTTATTATGTAAGGAGTTTAGATGGTCTAGAAATGCAGAAACTTTATTACTGGGAAGGATGGTAAAAGTATCATCTACGTACCGTTTGTAGATCTTCGGCATAGCCACAGCTGTGGAGAGAGCTCTCTCCTCGAAGTCTTCCATGAAAATATCGGCGACAACGGGGGAGACTGGAGCCCATAGCTACACCATCAATCTGCATGTAGAAGTTATTTTCCCAGAATAGATAGCCAGATGTTAGACAATGTTCCAGTAATTCTGCATATTCCATGGGAAGGTCATGCTCACTAAGTCTTTTCTTGACAATTTCAATGCAATCATGTACAGGTAGGCTGGTGAATAACGACTGTACATCAAAGCTAACCATAACTTCATCATCAGTCAATTGTAGATTTTTCATTTGACTGACAAAGTGGTAAGAATCCTTGACATGCGCACTAGTTTGACTGCGAAGTGGAGACAGTATTTTAGCAAGGTGTTGAGCTAGTTTGAATGTTGGTGTCGCCGATATTTTCATGGAAGACTTCGAGGAGAGAGCTCTCTCCACAGCTGTGGCTATGCCGAAGATCTACAAACGGTACGTTGATGATACTTTTACCATCCTTCCCAGTAATAAAGTTTCTGCATTTCTAGACCATCTAAACTCCTTACATAATAAAATTCAATTTACAATGGAGCCTGAAGTCAATAAATGCTTAGCTTTGCTTGATGTTTTAGTTATCAGGAATCCTGACAACTCCCTTAGTCATACAGTGTATAGGAAACCCACCAATACAGATAAATATCTCAATGGTAACTCCCATCACCATCCATGTCAGTTGGCTACCGTAGGCAAATCTTTGTTACAGAGAGCACATGGCATCTGTGACACTGACCATCTCAAGGAGGAGCTTCAGTATGTAAAACAAGTACTGCGAAGCAATAATCACAAGCTCCCACGAATGCGTCACAGAAGCCGGCCCAAGCCTTCCACAGTTGAGCGACAACCTGCCATCTTACCTTACATCAAGGGTGTCACGGACAAAATTGGTAATATCTTAAGACGAGCTTCAATAAAAACTTACTTCAAGCCGCACAAGAAGATCAACCAATTTTTAAGACCTGTTAAGTGCAATATTCCCTTACAAGATGCAGGTGTTTACAAACTTGATTGTGAATGTGGGCTGTCATACATTGGGCAAACAAAGAGGAGCGTTGGTATCCGAGTAAAAGAACACATTGCTGACATGAAGAACAGACGCTCAACCAAGTCTGCGGTTTGTGAACATGCCCAGGACAAACCCAACCACTACATTCGGTTCGACAAACCACAAATCCTCGCTAGAGAGACCCGGTTTATGCCAAGAATGTTACGCGAGGCTATTGAAATCAAAAAGTACCCAAATTTCAATAGGGATGATGGTTGGCAAGTACCACCTGCTTGGGATCCTGTTATCAAATTAATTAAATCCCAAGGCCGACATAAATCTGCAAGACCTCTGGACACTGTGAGCGAATACTGCGTGAATAGGGAACGTTATGTATAATATAAAAATTTCTGACGGTAGACCAAATAATTTCTTAGAAAGAAAGAAAGAAAGAAAGAAAGAAAAATGCTTTATTTGTGACACAAACAAAGAGGTGACACTAAAATTAAAAATTTAACTACATAGTAAAGTGCACACAAATTGGTCCCAAATCAGCATAATGCTGGTTGTAAGCCAGCGCTGGTCTTCCTTTGGAACCATATTATGGTGACGTCACACACACACATACACACAACTGTTCGACGAATAGAAAAATAAAATATGATATAAAAATAAAGTATTTAACAAAAACAATAAATAAAAAATAATATCACTATACAAATTAAATTAACAAATTAGTAATAGTATACCTAATAATAGTATATAATTATAGTTGAAATGTAAGGCAACAATTGAAAAGAACAATAATAATTAAATAATGATTAATTTCAGTGTTTGCATTACCCAGCTTATATTGCACTAGTATCGTGTCTAAAAGTTTCCTGTTCTTTTTGATGAGCAGTAAAATGTTCTCTTAATTTAACTTTAAAATTTTGAATATTTTGCAAATTCCTCAACGGCGGTGGAATGTTGTTCCAACATTTACTGGCTGCATATCGGAAACTACCTCTGAAGGCGGACGATCTAGCACAATGCGTGGAGAGCGGAGGCGCGCACTGACGACGGGGCCCATGGGAACACTGACTGAACGTCCAAGACAGTTTTTCAAATAAATAAACCGGTTTTTTATGTTTAACGACCCCAAAAAGTAAGCATGCCAAATGCAATTTCCGACGATGCTTCATTTTTAGGATTGAACGTTCATTAAGGAAAGGGGACACATGAGCTCTTAACGGAATCTTAAAACAGAATCTAGCGCAGGCGTTTTGCACTCTTTGAATGAGCTTTTGCGTCCGCACTAAAAGTCTGGGACCAAGTACTGCATCCATATAATTCATTTTGGATAGTACTAGAGACTCCACAAGTCGAATACGTAGGTCTTCCTTTAGATGCAATCGGATTCGGTAGAGCATTTTTAATTTATAAAAACAATTTTGTACCAATTTTGCAACGTGTTTCTCATAACGCAACTGGCAGTCCATTAGTAAGCCTAGATTACGGACTTCATACACGCGCTCAATAGGTTTGTCCATTACCATCACATTGACCGTCGGATTTATGTTAGAGAGCTGTTTATGACTTCCAAAAATCAAGTATTTTGTTTTTAAAGGATTGAGTACCAGACAATTTTTATCCGACCAACAGGCTATACTTGCAAGATCTTGATTTAATTTCATAATAGCAGTGTCAATCTCGGAGGGTTTGCAAGAAATGTACACTTGTGTGTCATCTGCGTAGGTATGAAACCGGCTGTGTTTAATATTGTTTCGTAAGTCCGCGGAGTACAAAATAAAAAGAAGCGGTCCCAAAATAGAGCCCTGGGGCACGCCTCTTTTTACAGAAATTGTATCAGATACCACTATCGAGCCATCCATTTTTTTAAGTTTGACGCACTGAAGACGGTCACTCAGATAACTATTGAACCATTGTAGAGCCGCTATATCAAATCCGTAGTAATGAAGTTTTGACATTAAAAGATCGATATTCAGAGAATCAAAAGCCCTAGAATAATCCAACAGTACAAGAATAGTACACATACCTTCATTTTGGGCACAAAGAATGTTATCCGTCACATCAAGCAATGCGGTTGCTGTGCTGCGTCCCCTTCTGAAGCCAGACTGTTCTTTAGGTAAAATGTCATTTTTCTCAAGGAAATCTGCAAGTTGCACGCACACAGCTTTCTCAAGGATCTTTGACATACACGGCAAAATGCTAATGGGCCTGAGATCTTTCATTTCAGTTGGATTTGAGATTTTAGGAAGAGGACAGACAATAGCATGTTTCCACGAGTTAGGGAAAACCGATGTGCTTATAGACTTGTTAATCAGTTCTTTCAACATATCCAATGATTGTGGAAACGTCATGATTAACATATCCAAGCCTATACCATCACAACCTTCCGCGTTTGATTTTAAACTTTGAATTATTTTGATGAGACTGTCAAAATTAACCTGCTGTATGTGAAACACTGCATTGCCGAATGTATGATATTCAAAATATGTCAGGTACGATATAGATACGATTGTTTTGCCTGGTATGTTTAAAAAATAATTATTTATATTGTTCGCATCATTAAAATAGTACGGAAGTTCAGAATTTGTTTGCGGCAACAATGTAGTTTTTAAATTTTTCCATAACCGCTTAGGGTCATGTAAATTATTATTTATGTTAAATTTAAAATAGGCTGACTTCTCGTTGTGTATTGCTTGATTAATTGTTGATTTAAGTGATTTATAATATTGCTTTTTAATATCTGTTTTACTTTTATGATAAGATGAGCAAGCCTCATCACGTAAACGCATCATAATTTTAATCGTGTCCGTAATCCAGGGTAACGATCTCTCCTTGATATATATTTTTTTTATTGGTGCATATGTATCAAATAAAGTCACGATACAGTGGTTCAAAGCTACTACCATATCATTAACGTTACTCAAAGACGACATAAGATCCCACCTGATGTTAGATAGAGTCGAATTGAAACTTGATGTGCATATACTACTCTTTGCACGATATGTTAAAATGTAAGGTACAGGTTTTTCACGTTTTATATAAAACTCACAAGTTATTAAGCAGTGACCAAACATATTACCAACATGAGACAGCGAAATGTTTTTAGCGCGCAAATCTGTACAAATTAAATCAATAAGAGTCTGACTGGAATCGGTAAAATGAGTAGGCTCCGTGACTAGTTGAGTCAGACTGAAACATGATAAGAACGTACTTAATTTAGTTAAATTACGATCTCTTTCACACAAAACATTAATATTAAAATCTCCTAAAATAATTAAATTGTCATAATTAGATATTGAGCTGACGGTATCTGACAAAGCATTGAAAAATAAATCAGCACTCATCCAATCCGGACGGTATGCTGTACCAATAACGAGTTTTTTTCCGTTAAGAGTCAAAATGAGCCACATTTGCTCAACGAGCCTGTGCAGCGGGTCTACAGGGTGTGGCCAGGTACGTACGGTAACATTACGTTTAATGTAAAATGCAACACCACCGCCTCGCTTGCGCTTGCCTGGCGGCCGCGGTGTGGAGCGCAATTTGTACCCCGGTACTACTGGAGCTCGACCCTCTTCTCCTGCCTTCAGCCATGTCTCATTAATTGCCAATATATCCAGGTCATTTTGAGTGACCGAGCCAATAAAATTATCATGATTAGTACTTAGGGAACCTGCGTTGTACAAACTAATTTTAAAACGTTTATTAATCATTATAAATTGACAAAATACTTGGCAATGAACCTATATACTTAAAATTAAGAGATAATGCAATGCACTGATTTATATGAAATATACAACAAAGCTTATTTACGAAAAATCTAAAATACATCGGGGAAAAAGGGAGACTAATGTTAAGAAAGTGTATCATATGAAATAAGGGAAGCTTGACATTTATTTGCATTAAAATTTTGAAAGATGAAATAAACCTGTTAGGAGAGTAATTGACCAATTCTTCAAATAGTATCAACCCCAAAAACACGAGTGAAATCAGCCTCAGCTCGAATAGGGTACACTGGCTTCCCATCAACTTGGCGAGCATATATGCGACCTCCTTTGGTCCAAGCGTATCGCCATTGGCGTTTACGACATTCCTCACGAACCATGAAGAACAGTAGACGGTTTTGCCTCGTCAGACGCTCGTTGACGAAGATTCGTCGCGGGGGACCCGGCAGCGCGACGTCGGCTGTAGTGAAATTGCGACGTACGCGCGCGGCTTTCAGACGGCGCGTCAGGCGTACCACCACGCGCCGCGACCGTGCCGGTTGCGTGCGCCCGACCGATTCATCACCACTGCCGACATCAATTGCGCCAGATCTCTTGCCTCTCATGTCGATGGGCCCAACTCGCTCAGCAAACACAACGTCTCGCTCTTCAAGGGTGACCCCTAGCTTCGCAGCCAAAAGAATGACACTGTGAATCAGATTTTCACCTTTCTCCTCCTGTAAATGCCCAATATCAAGGTCAGTGCGAAGTGCGTCCTGATCTCGGTCATTCAGTTCTGTCCTAAGTTGTTCCACGGTTTGTTGAAGCTCTTTGACCTCTTCCAAATTGAGCGCAGGCACCACTGGTGCCGTCACCTCTCTGGCCTCCAGTGCCTCAAGCCTCCTTTCAAGCCCAGTAACACGTTCTCCCATACAGGCGATGGATGCTCGAAACTCTTTTCGAAATTCCCGCTCCTCCGCCATGTACTCGGCGAGCTCTCGTCGCATCGCCTTAACTTCTGGATCTCCGACAGATGGCGCTGCATTTGATTGTGAAAGGCCGGCGGCGGCGGTGGCATGTTCATCCGAGACGGTTAATAACGGTGGTGGGACAACAGAGTCATTCAAACCTGTTACTGAGGTACTACCTTTTACGCCCTTACGTTGCTTTTTAGTACATTCATGACATGCCCAGTCTTTCCTCATAGGTGAATGTTCGGCCAGCTCCACACACGCTTTATGGAACGTAGAAGGACAAATCGAACATGTAGCGGCCCCTGTCGATGTCGGTGACAAAAACTTTCCGCAAGCCGTGCACTTAGCCATACTGACAAAAACACAAGCTACGTTCGATGTTAGTCTCACAGTAAGCTGACCAATGCACTTGTCGTATTCGTATAATTACTAGACACCAGATGGCGCCTCCACAAAACTGAGTATGAAAAGAGCAGCGGTAGGATACAAAAAAGATCGCTTCAAAGTACCTTCAATTGCATAAAACAAAACTTGATAAGACCTATGTTTTATATTCCCGTATTACACCGATCTGAGCAAATTACTTGATACGCACACTCATATCACTAACTTGATCACTGGAGCACTGACTGAATACAAAATTACGGTGCACTAGAAGATTATTGTATTTTTTGGAGAAAATATGTTACGCGAACGTACTGCGTGTATGCCGTCTGTGACGTCAGTCAGTTCTTAATAACTTATGTGACAAATAAAATCAATTAGTCACCCCGTGACCACGATCGCTGCAAAGTGTTTGAAACGTCGGGATAAAATAATGAAAAATATACGCGATTTAAACCGTTTAAAGTTGTTTAATTACTATAGGTAAGTACTTTATTACTAATAGTGATTTATTCCTCTGAATGAGTTTCCACACTAATGGACAATCAAATTTATCTTATATGGTATTTAGGATGTTGTTGCTAGTTACTTGAGTGAAATCTGTTTAGCAATGACGCTGACTGTTTGCGCCAAATGGCATCAAACGTGTGTGCTTGTGTGAACATATTTGATGCACTGCAGAATCGCGGAAGTCGCAATAACGTCCTAAACGAGTTATTGTATTGGATCCGCAGAGCATTGTAAGCCTTTTGAGTATAGTTGAACTACAGATAATTAGAAAAATAGGTGGCATATTTTTCGTAGTCGATATTCAATGAAAGTAGGTTGGCAAACCTACAAACTCTCTCTGCACTACGAAAAAAAAGCGGGGCAATTTATTTGTTTTGTTAAGTTTGGTTTCTTACAATACGATTTTAATTATTTCAAATAATTTTCCAAAATATCATCTGATAGTAGAAGTGACGATTTTATAATGATGACGCCACTAGAAATAAAAATACAGCTCCAGAACTTACTTCAAAAAAGGTTTTATATCAAATAATTCGAAAAAAGAGGTCGATTTTTTTTCGTTTTCGATTTTCAATTAAAGGCGTTTGGCAACCTTTCTCTGCGCTACGAAAAAAAAGCGCAGCCATTTATTTATTTTTGTTGAATTATGTTTTTTACTAAATTGATAATTTAACAGTTTGCTTTTAAATATTCTAAATATTTTTCAAAATGTCATCTGATAGTGAAAGTGACGATTTTATAATAACGGCGCTACTAGAAATATAAAATACAGCTCAAGAAGTCATAGTTCCGGAGAAGTCTCGGGACAAATACGAGGAAACTTATAGGTACCTAATGATTTTATTTTCCTCGTACTGTATCATCCGGATCGTCCACTGCTGAACACAGCCTCCCCTATAAACGGGGTAATTGCCATACTCCCCACGCTTGGCAGGCAGCTTGGGGATCGCAGTATAAGTTGGCAGTTCTTTAGAAGGCGCTGCTGCCCACCTTCCAGTATTTTTCCCTTAGTCGCCTCTTACGACACCCACGGGATGACATGGGGAGTTGCAATTCTGACCCAGCACCCCACGGGGAATTTTTCTCGTAGGTGTTGTATAAAACACTATGTATCACTCGGGAGAAAGTTCTATTTCTGTTCTCCAGTTTCCCTTAAGCGGTTTAGCCCGCTGCGCGTCGGGCTTAAACATTCTCTCGAACAGAAATAGATCATTCTCACTCCTCGATGTACAATGTATACTATTACGTAAAAGAAAATAATGAGAAATAGGTATCTCTATAACTTTCTCTCGTATAATGATTGAAAAGCCACAGGGAAATCCAAATTTTGCTTATTGTTGAAAGAAAAATCAAACACAGCTCTAGCAACAGTTTATTAGATACCCTTTCGAAATACGACCCAAAATAATATTTATTCAATGGAACGCCTCTTCTTGATTTTTTCTTTGTTCCTTTTGTGTTGGTCGTGGAATGTTTATTTAATTTACTTTTGACAAGGCTTAAAGATGGTATTTTTTATCTGAACCTCTACCTACATGAGTTCTGAAAGCATATGTTTATGAGACATAACTGAAAGATCAAAGAAGTCTTTGATACGACTTTTATTTTGACAGCACCATATTTGCGTAGTGCTCATTTTTAAGAAACGCTCATCAAAAAACTAGATATTTAAGTATACTACTTCTACGTTTTTGCTAGCAGTTCTTTATAAAATCAACACATAATATAATCTGTCAGCGGTACTGTAATCATCACTGTGACCTCTGTACCACACATACGCTCGACCTTATACCGAACAGTTCGGGACTACCATACGACCATATAACACCATACCACCAGTCCCGACAGTACCAATTTTGAAATCTGCTGCCATTAGCCATACCTACCAGATGATATTTTATTGTTCGCTAGATATCATACAAATGTTTGATCCCCTTACCTATCACATTTTTTCCACCAGTACTCCGTATATAACCTTACCGTTTCCGATATACTTTTGTAAGTTGCACTTAGCAGTAGCCATTTTCATTTTATTAAATTTTTCCCGTACTGTGTACGGCAGTTATTCCCTCCTTTCATTATTATATAATGACAGTATTCACGTTTATGGGAAAACTAAGATTGTCACGTTACATTGGTAGGTCTCTTAGACTAGCTTCCGTTTTGGTGAGTAACGCCCATTCACGCACTTATTCGTCTTATCACAACACGAAAAAAATAATCTACGATTTACTTCCGAACTCACTAAAATACCAAAAATAGCAATAATCAAAACTTCCGCTCAAACTTCTTGTCTCTTGGAAGTATTACGTGCTGTTTAACTTCGACAACATCAATTTTCGAACACTCCAGTCAACGTAACCTAATTCTTAGCTTCAAAAATAAATGATTGTTTGCTATCACGTCTTCTCATTCGAGACACGTACGACTCTTTCGGTCGAGTTTCGGGTACGCCCTATATCTGTAAAATATCTACACACACTTGCAATAAACATTTCAAGGTCTTCTTGACATTTATTATTGAAACATGGTTCTTTAGTACGTCTTTTATGACTGGTTTCTCTTAGAATATATTATGTCTTTAGCTTTCAGTGCATGCAGCTGCATAACTGATAGCAGTTTTAAACTGACATAGACGTGTTAATATTAAACATGATTTATATAATTCTTCATTGAGATATGTACTTCCATCAAATGAAATAATTAAAATACTTATTTCTATGATTTTAGTCGAAATACTCCGTAATAACTCAAAAACATTTCGTTATGAGCCAGTCACATACTTATTTGGGTCTTAAAATATTCCCTTTTAAAATATGATTTTTATTTGGTAATTTGTTACGCGTATACATTGTTATACACATATTGTTTAAAGTTTTCTTATAAAGGACTGTCACTACTACACTGTGTGGCAAGGAGGTTGGTATAGTAGGTTATTATTCTGTGATCTTTATTCTCAACGAAAAAAATCACTATCGTTAAAAAACCGGTTTAGGTTTTGTAAGCAAACAAATATCTTTATTGCCTACAAGGCAAAAGAAACCATCAGATTCGAATGCCGACGCTATTGGGAGGCTGGAATTAAAATGAATCCTAACACTTATTTGACAGTGTAGTTTAATTTTTATTTTAATATATTATGGTTATTACAGTATTTTGTTGTGTTGTCAGAGTTTTTTAATGCTCGTTTGTCTATCTACACCTTCAAAAAATTCTTAACGTCTTCATCGCTATACACTCACTAACTGTTTAGCTGGCACAAATTTTAGAATAAAAATCAGTAAATACAAAAGATTTATAAAGATATGTAAGTGTGGACTACCGGCGAGAATCTATTTCAATATTCTACGTAGATAGGTTTAACAAAGATTTTGGTGAATAGACAAAACATGAAGTAAATTGAGCAAGCGTTAAACCTTCTTGAATAATAGAAATGTAATCGGTCGGATTTCATTTGGAGTGCGAAACACGAACAAGCTATTTAAGAATTTATCAGGAGGTGTATTCAGTTCAACATCAAAGTTTCAGAAATACCGTAAAAACAAGTAACGAATTCATCTTACACAATTTTTACGTGTACAGCTACGTAGGTGTTTTTAATTATATTTTCTTGTTATGTATGCCTATTTGATTAAGATTCCCTGTTATATTTATTACTTTGTAGTATTCATCCAAGACGAGTCAATGGTTGAATTGTAATATAGTCTGTATATATGTGTAATATTGTGACATGGATCCTAAATTTACGGAAAAAAACGAAAGTAAATATTGAGAACGAAAAGATTTATTCAAACTATGACTTACCATTGTTAATCAAATTAGCATAACTAAGCCTGGTCCACTTGGTGTTGTTGTATTTCTTTCATGGCAGCCGACTTTTATCATCATCCAGCTGGGGCTCGCTCCAGGCTGCAGGCGCAGCAAAATCAAAGAAGTGAAACTTATGTTCAATTGTCTACTTCCCAGTTCTTCCCCATATGGCGTCTTTTCCATTCAGAAAGTAAACTTCTCAAGTGAAGAGCTGTGAAATTATATTGTTCTTCTGAATTTATTAGATCACCAACGGCAGGTCCCCAAAGGTTGAATAAAATCTTTAAATAATCTCAAGTGTTTTCAAAAAATACAATATCAGAATAAGTATTTTTCTTGTTATTAAAAAATCCAAACGGACACCTACACTTGATATACATATTGTTTATGAAAATGTATTAGTGCCAATATTAGTTTTTGAATGAGTGTTATCATTTGTGGGTACGATGATGTAGGAAACGGTGGCCATTAATGGCTTTTCTGGAACTGGCACCCACACTCAGCAGCTAATAATGAATAGATTCAGGCGTTACTTTTCGGAAATCCATATTTAATAATAACAAATATTTTTAGAGTATTTTAAGAAAACATTAAATTAATACTTTAATAAAACACTTTAACTAGATAGTCTAGAAGAAAGACGCCTTAGGGGTGATCTTATTCAGACATTTAAGATTATAAATCAATATTATAACCTACCCAACCGACTTTGATTTACTCAGAGAAAGCTCTAGGCCAATCCGGGGACATGAAATCCAGCTTATTCGGGATTTGACCACAACGAAGCCTGCACACCATTATTTGAACCACAGAGTAGTGCATAACTGGAATTAACTACCAGAAATGTTGTGTCAGCCACATCAATCAACAATTTTAAAAATAAAATGGTCAAATGGCTATCTACACTGAGAAAAATTTCCTGGTATACCTTCCGAATATTACCTTCTAAAACCGTTTCCTTCCAAAATTGCGTCTTTTCCTTCCTCGCTTTACCTTTTAAATCGGAAAACTACCAAATTCCTTCTGAAATTTAGAAGGTAATGGATTAAATCCATCTAAAACGGAAGAACATAAAGAAAGGATTTTTTTTGGAGGGAAATTACCAAGAAGGAAATTTCTTCCAGCTAAATATTCCTACTAAATATATATGGATTCTAATAATTCCTCCTAAATGAATCCTTTTAAAATAGTGGGAAATATTCAGCAGGAAAATATAAACCACTATTCCACCGGAAACAAAAGGATTATATGGATGGGTGAGAAGGAATTACCGTTGAAATTAGATGTATCACATTTGGAGGGAACATCACAAGGAACATCCTTCCAAATTAGAGGATAATATTCTCCCAAAGTAATAGAAATTTTTCGTTCGGAACAGTGTCGGAAGGAAAGCTCAGAATTACCCTCCGATATTGAAGAATATTCACCCTCTCAACTAGTGGGAAATCAAGTGGCACTACTATTCCATCAAAAATGAAAGGATTAGACAGGCTTGCTGTAAGGAATTACCATCCCAATTAGATGTATCATATTCGGAGGGAACATCACAAGTAACAGCCTTCCAAATGAGAGGATAATCCATCTAAAACAGAAGAACATAAAGAAAGGATTTTTTTGGAAGGAAATAACCAAGAAGGAATTTCCTTCGAGGTAAATATTCCTACTAAATATGGATGGATAATAATAATTCCTCCTAAATATATCGTTTTAAAATAGTGGGAAATATTCAGCGGGAAAATATTACCACTATTCCATCGGAAACAAAAGGATTAGTTGGATGGGTGAGAGGGAATTACCATCCAAATTAGATGTACCGTATTTGGAGGGAACATCACAAGTAACAGCCTTCCAAATGAGAGGACAATATTCTCCCAAAGCAATAGTAATTTTTCGGAAGGAACGATGTCAGATGGAAAGCTTAGGATGGAAAGCTCAGCTCCCTTTGAAGTGTACTATTCCATCAAAAACGAAAGAGTTAGATAGTATTGCTTGAAATGATTACCAACCCAATTAGGTGTATAACATTTGGAGGAACTATCATCACAAGGAACATTTGTCAAATATTAATTTCCTCCCAAATAATATTATTTTCCCTTGAAAATCAGTGTAAGTAAGAGTATGTTTTTTTTCCACTTTACTATTGAAAAAAAAATTGGCACCACTATTCCATCAAAAACAGACGATTAGCCAGGCTTGCATATAAGAGAAACCATTCAAATTAGATGTATAATATATGGACTGAATATCAATGGGAACGGTATAATAATATCCCTCCGAACGAATTGGTATATTTCAGTTTTGGGAGGAAAGCGAAGATTAATCTTACGATTGTGGAGAATAGTTACCGTCTTATCTAGCAGAAAATAACAGCACCACTATTCGATCAATGCTGGAAGAAATTACCATCCATTAGTATTCTGTGATAGATAATTTTAAAATCAGGCCGCAACGCTGAAAATACGACTTTTCTAGTGAAAAGTCTTATTTTCAAACATTTGGGACAAATTGAAAGTCGTAGGTCGTAGGCTACGAAAGTAGGACTCGGGTGTCTGTTATTGTCCACTTAGTAGAATTGCCAACTTTATTTTATCAGAAAAATGTTTCCCTAGTCCAAAATCAATAAACTGTACCTCTTTTCATTTCTTTTATACTCTATTCAAAGAATAATTAATATCATAAGTCGTATTCATAATATTTTTTTGAAAAGATAAGTGTGGATTGTGCTAATTATTGTCCGAATATGCCAGATTCCGTCCTAATCTCTACTAGTTACTTAGAATCCTGACTTAAGATTGGTTTTCGGTAAAAACGTAAAATAAACACAATAATACTTTTACATACGTAACGAATAACAATACAAGCGCTTTATTTTTACATTATGAAGCTTTTTGGGAATTTTTCAGTGTTTTATAAAGACAATTAATTTTTTTGTGTGTTATAAAGACCATTCATTTAAAACTAGCTTTTCGGGCGCGGCTCCGCCCGCGCGTATGTCGGTTATCGCGCGAAAACATTAACCTCTTTTTGCGCAGTCGGATAAAAACTATCCTATGTTTTTTCCCGGGTCTCAAACTATCTCCATAACAAATTTCATTCAAATCGGTCCAGTAGTTTTGGCGTGAAAGCGTAACAGACAGACAGACAGACAGAGTTACTTTCGCATATATAATACTAGCTTTCCGGGCGCGGCTCCGCCCGGGCGTATGTCGGTTATCGCGCGAAAACATTAACCTCTTTTTGCGCAGTCGGATAAAAACTATCCTATGTTTTTTCCCGGGTCTCAAACTATCTCCATACCAAATTTCATTCAAATCGGTCCAGTAGTTTTGGCGTGAAAGCCTAACAGACAGACAGACAGACAGAGTTACTTTCGCATATATAATACTAGCTTTCCGGGCGCGGCTCCGCCCGCGCGTATGTCGGTTATCGCGCGAAAACATTAACCTCTTTTTGCGCAGTCGGATAAAAACTATCCTATGTTTTTTCCCGGGTCTCAAACTATCTCCATACCAAATTTCATTCAAATCGGTCCAGTAGTTTTGGCGTGAAAGCGTAACAGACAGACAGACAGACAGAGTTACTTTCGCATTTATAATATTAGTACTGATTAGTACTGATAATATAATACTGAACCACTTAATTTATTAGTGTGTACACGTATACAGTCATCATGCTCATGATCGCCCTACTCCTATACCACTCTATGCAACATTAAGTAGGTACTACATACAGTCATACTTACAAATGACAATTTGTTCCCTTACACTGGGAGACCTCGCTTCGCTCAGCCAATTACCGTTTTTAAGCCGTCAAATTCTATGATGGATCCTGTTGAAACTTGTTCTATTAACTTAGACGGAAAAAGATAAAATCCTTCTGAATTTACCTTCTGATTTCCAATATTATGCTTGCATCGCAGTGTTGCCAGCTTTTCGGACATATTTCCGGTAGTCTGACTATTTGTAACGTATACGTTTTCTTCCATCCTGATAATCTAGATTAAAATTAAAACTAATAGGGGAAATAGATAATTTGGGACTACGTAGGTTTTATCAATTAGTTACCTAACCTTACAAATTTTAATTTAATTATTTCAATATGATATTATATGGATATTAATCCATTTATGAAAACACAAAAGATATGTATGGTTAAAATTAATGTGGATTAAAAAAAAATATATATTTTAGTCTGTTATTACTATAAATCGTCATGCATATCGTGCATGCCACGGTGTTGTTCCGTAGCCTCGGTGCATTATTAGTATACCATGATATTAAAAACACATCTTCAAAGATGGTAATATGATTCTGTAAAGGTTACTAATAAGTTTACATAGCACCGTTTATGAACTAGATAATGTTGACGCAAAAAGTAGAAAATTTTGTTATTTTCTAGGAAAAATCTAAGCGAATACGAAAATTACCTATTTAGGTGCTGCTGGCCTTATCATCATTTCGTTTTGGTATTGTTGCATTAGGTAGTTGGTATAATTTTCAGTAAATTGTAGGCTGTGTGATGTTCATAAGATTGACACTTTATTAAGTGTTAACACGACGATAACGTTAAAGTGATTTTACTATAATTGCTCTCGTTGCTTGTATCATTATGATTATATGCATAGGTTTGATTAATTATACATTATAGGTTTGATAACCCATTGCTAGTTATTATCTTTAGCCTCAAACGGCGCCACCTTCCAAATGCTGACATATTAATAGTAATCCAGACGAACCGTTACATATAAGAAAATCGGGTCCACCATGGAAGACTCCGATAGGTTACAACTAACAAAACTTTCCCTAACCTGTATAACTTAATTACAACACTAAATAAAGGAATTGAAACATTTGAAATTGTGTATGATTAACTTTATTTTTACCCTGTTTCAAACGCATTGTAGTGGTAGGTAATTATTGTTTTCTAACTTTTTTATACTGACTGCATTCAAAGAACAATGTAAAAATATTATATACACAAAAATATATATCACAAAAACATAATTGCAAAACATACTGTCCATCTTACTGGTATTTTTTGTAAGATTATATAACCAATTTTCTTTGTGGTTTTGTTGGTCAATGAAAAAAATATTTCAGAGCTTAACACCAACGTGTATACAAAATTTAAATAACAATGAATCTTTTAATAGATATATTGATTTATCCGTTTGAATTATATTTTTTTTGTCATTTTCTGGATTTGGAAACGAGATCTGGCAATACTAGCGATAGTGGGCGTCGACCTGGCGGCGGCGGCCAAACATCCACGCCGTGCCGTCATCATTAATCGTTTGTACCGCGGGACGCGCTCTACACAGGCAGCCGTATATTTACTGGAGACTTTTAATGTTAGATTTTTATCTCTTACCTTGAAAATACCAATTAAAAACAGTGCTGTATTTAAAATTAGTCTAATCAGTGTTTTAGATAGTGACAATTAATAATGTAGCTACTATAACAGATATTTCTAACATGTGAAATAAAACCATTCGGGTAAGTTTAATCTTCACGTCTTATGAAGCTCGCAATTACGTACAACTTGTGAAAATACATTTCGCTGCGGACATCCATAGTAACATTACACATATTAAATAGTTTGTTTATATATATAAATAATTAACGATATTTGAATTTTGATGTAATTTTTTTATTTCCAGAAACTGATGAAGGAATAAAAAGTCAAATTTATGATTTGCCGAACAGTATACCAAAACATCGACAAAAAGTCATGATTATCTCATGAAAGAATTAAAAGAAACAAAAGGAACCCTGGGATTATTTTAAATCGTATAAAGCTTTCCATGCCCCTAATATTGGCCCAACTAATGTACGTTTAACGACATTATACGCCTACAATACAATATAATTTGTAAACCAAGACTGTACAATATAATCACCTCTCTTGTCCTTTCAGATCAGAACGAACGCTCTCATACATGAGCATAATATTATGCTTCTATTACCCGCGCATCGTGACGTCACACTCGCCGCTCAACGCCCCAAGTGTCCCTGAACAAGGCCGTGCAGAGCCACGCCACGGGCGGCCGGCTGCCACCCTCGCTGCAGCGAGGCTCTGTTCTGTGTTTATTTGATTTTGCAAGATAATATAATAATCAATATTTAGTCTAGAGGTCCAGATAGTCATTTTAATTTCACTTTGGTTGTGTTATATCTTGTTTTTAAAGTGGCAAATAGTTATTTAAATTATATTTTATCCGTTATGTAAATTATATAATTTAATTAAATCGCTTACGAGACTTGCATTGTTATCACCATTAATTTTATAATATTAGAAATTTATAATAATTAATATGTTGATCAATATTAATAATAAAAACTTATAACCGAAGCTTTTTTTCCATTTCAGAAGTCAGAACTCTGCTTCTTTCTGGTTAATAATATCACATTATATAGAAGGTAAATACCGAAGAAAGTTGGGTGTTTCATGAAGGTAATTCGAAGATTTTTGTCTCAATTTATGAATTACCTTACTATGACGGAAGAAATGAGGTAGTTATATCAGCATTATTATCTTTCCAGTTAAGATGTGCTATCGTCTGAGAATCACAGTGAACTCTTTTATCTGCAAGTTGAATATAGAAGGTAAATGGGGTATTATAAATAAAAGGTAATTTCAGTATTTTACTTCTAATTTATGAAATACCTATCTACGGAGGAAAATGCAATGTGTCTTATCAGCATTAAGGTTGCCTTCGGTTATTTATGACACACAGCAACGACGGTGTTGCCTGTCGCTGCTACGTGTCATCAGTGACAGAAGGCACCCTTTATCCTTCCAAACACTTCTAAAATGGAAGGATAATGCTGTATACCCACTGCTTTTTCCTCCATCGTAAGTAGGTAGTTTATAAGTTGGAGGGAAAATACCGGAATCACCTTTCCATTACATCCGATTTCCTTCTATATTTACCTTTAGGATTGGACGGATTTTCGATTAGCAGAAGGTATACACTTCTAAATTGGAAGGATAATGCTGATATACCCACTGCTTTTTCCTCCTTCGTAGGTAGGTAGTCCATAAGCTAGAAGGAAAATACTGAGATTACCTTCCTATTACATCCGATTTCCTCCTGTATTTACCTTTAAGATTGGGAGGATTTCCAATTAGCAGAAGGTAAACACTACTAAATTAGAAGGATAAATCGGAAATGCTCACATACCTACCGCGTTTTCCTTCCCTGTAGGTAGGTAGTTCATAATTAAGAAATAAAATACTGGAATTACCTTCCTATTACATCCGATTACCTTCTGAATTTACCTTTTGACTGGGGGTGATATCCAATGTGCAGAAGGTAAATATTTCTAAATCGGAAGGATAATGTTCATATACCCACTGTTTTTTCCTCCATCGTTGGTAGGTAGTCTATACGTTAGAAGGAATATACTGGAGCTACCTTCCCATTACATCTGATTTCCTTCTGTATTAACCTTTTAGAGTGGGAGGATTTCAGATTAGCAGAAGGTAAACACTTTTAAAATGGAAGGATAATGATGATATACCCACTGATTTTTCCTCCATCGTAGGTAGGTAGTCTATAAGTTAGAAGGAAAATACTGGAATTACCTTCCTCTTACATCCAATTTTCTTCTGTATTAACCTTTTAGATTGGAAGGTTTATTACCTTCTGTCTTAATTTAGCAGGAAAAATATGGAAGGTTAACATAGTAGAAGGAAACAAGGCTCTCTTACCACCTGATATTTTCCGACCTTTATTTACCTTCTATTTTGACTCAGCAGGAATTTCCAACCAAAATTTAGAAGGTAAATTGTGATTCGTATAACCCGCCAAAACAGAAGGTAGATTGGAAGGATATTGTTTGGAAGGAAATTTTTAGACGGTAAAAATGTTTAATTTAATCCGTCCAAGTAGAAAGGTAAATTTCCTGCTGAGTCAAAAGGGACGGTAACACCTTCCGTATTTCGGAAGGTCTTTTTTCTCAGTGTACAGAAAAGGAATCTCTTCTGAAACTATAAATCCAACACTGCAATGATATGGACATATCAGCATATTGCTGCTCGTCCGTTAATAATAATAATTAAGTATAAAAATATATGTCTAGTGACAATTTCGCCTAATTTTCCTGTTAAGCCTACGTGACGTTACAAACGCCAAGCAGCGGAAAAATATTACATTCGGTCGTATAGTCAAGACCTCCTGAAGATGCTTCGTTTATAAGCGAAATTAGTCGAGTCAGTATTAATTAAGGGTGGAAGGGTAGCAAAGTGATCTGCGTTTAAAACTACTGATTTATTGGGCACTTTTGAAAGTGACCGGGAGTCCGTTTCAGAGGCGTACAGCCTGTTAAAAATTAACGATTTATAAAAGTCTGTACTATGAGTCAGAAAGTGAATGAGTAAGACTTCAGCATCCGTATCACACCAAGGAGATATTATTTTTCCATTATTCAAGGCGGATACGTTGCCGTCACCCAAACATGTAACTGTGAAACCAGTCAATTGCCAATGGAGATATGTTAAGAGCGTAGTAAAGCATGAGAATATTAAAATCAATATTATTTTAAAAAATCTAACAAGGTCAAGATTGTTAGCTCTTGGTTGTCCGTTCCAAATCTCATGTACTATGATTGCAAACAACAAGGGACAGAACTATGACTGCAATGGAAACTGCAGTAGACTTAAAATGCTCTTTGGATTCATTAAAAAGGTAGGCTGCTGAATTGTTAAATTTTGAATAAAATGGTGAGGATTGAGATTTCAGAGAAAGTTTTAGGGTTCGTTTTAAGGCAATCATGTCATTGCTTTCGAGGAAATAATCGTTATGTGAAATAAAAATAATTCCAATAGAATAAATATCATCTTACTTACTAAAAACTATCTTATATCAAACGTACCCTTAAAATATGAGAAAGTATCAAAACTTACAAAGAAATACAAAAAACTAGGACACGTCGGGTTACCTCTGTTCGTTAAAAATCATCACACGAACACTACGTAAGGACCTCAGACCGAATAAAAAGTCAAGACAGAATGTTGTGTAAAGAGCAGTGAGGCCGGTAAAACTACGCCTCGCCGTGTTCAAACACGATTACACACACATATGTACAACGAAACTACGCTTTGACTCGTCAGTCGAACCATTGTGGCGTGGTGGCATTTGTGTTGCCGTTATTAAGCCTATAAGGTTTACCCTATTATTGGGGGATAATACACAACGTATTGCTATTAGTTTTTTTTAATAGTTGATCAATGTGTTTTAACCGACTTAAAAAAGAGAAGGTCCTCAATGGGACTGTTTTTTTCAGAATCATTATCATTATCAAAATCGGTTCAGTGGATTAATTGCAAATTTAAAAGATGGATTTCATTCATTCAGTGCATTTTCAACCAACTTCAAAAAGGACCACGTTTTCAATTCAGTTGTATTTTTTTTTATTTAATTTATTTGATTAAATCTTTGGTACTTCATAACTCCGTCATTTTATTTTTTGTTGGAAAAGTTTACATACACGAGATCAGGGGTAAGTCAGGGTTCGATTTTGGGTCCCTTGCTTTTTCAGGTAATGATCCATGATCTGCCTGAAGTTCTGATGACCGCAAAGTGCCTCTTATATGCCGATGATCTTAAACTTTTCCTAGAAATAAAATCACCTCTTGACTGCTACGGCTTGCAAAATGACATTGACCGAATTTATCATTGGAGTAAGATTAATAAATTGACATTTAATATAAAAAAATGCAATGTTATGACATTTGATCGCAAAAGGAATAGTTTAATTTTTAATTACCACTTGGATAACGTAACAGTAAATAGAGTCAATAGCGTTAAAGACCTTGGAGTTACCTTTGACCGCGGTCTCACCTTCCATGACCACATATCTGACCTCGCTAAAACGTCTTATCGGCGGTTAGGCATAGTGCTGCGAAATGCGCAAGATTTTGTGAACCCGCAAGTGCTTAGAACACTATATAACTCTCTCGTTCGCAGCAAACTCGAGTCAAGCGCTTGCGTTTGGAGCTCACATCACGTCACCTACACGCGAATGCTGGAGAAGGTCCAAAAGGCTTTTCTGAGGTCATTGTACAAGAAACTGTACTGCTATTACCCTTTCATGTATCCGACAAAGTTCTTGCTGGGCCAGCTCGGCTACAACTCACTTGAGTTGAGAAGGACGCTAGGTCAGCTCATTGTTGGTTACAAGGTGCTGAGAGGGTTACTAGATTCCGTGCAGCTTCATGACCTTATGTGCTCGCTATTCGTGCCGCACGACCCATGGACTCCGGCAAATAGGCGCGGTAAGGCACATGACCTTTTCCATGTGGACACTGGTCGTACTGTTGCGCGCTGTATGCCCCCGTTAGTTAGGACTCGCCGCCACCTCAATGCAGTTCTTGCGACCAACACTGAATGTGACATTATGATTGACTCATTGAAAAATGTCTGTAAAATATTTGCCAAATATTGTGAGAATTTACCCGACCAATTTAACCGATGTACAAATGGAGATAGGTCACAGGAGCTGAAGAATTTTAAATAATTTTGACTAAGTAATGATTTTTCTGTATTTGTTATATTTTATGTCGTGCTTTGTGGCGTAACGTTTAAATTGACCATGTATGAAATTTTTCTAATTAATTTTTGTGATGTAAATGATTGATTTCGTTTTTATCTCAATAAATAATAATTGAATTGAATTCAATTCAATTCAATTCAGTTCAGTTCAGTTCAGTCCAGTCCAGTCCAGTCCAGTCCAGTCCAGTCCAGTCCAGTCCAGTCCAGTCCAGTCCAGTCCAGTCCAGTCCAGTCCAGTCCAGTCCAGTCCAGTCCAGTCCAGTCCAGTCCAGTCCAGTCCAGTCCAGTCCAGTCCAGTCCAGTCCAGTCCAGTCCAGTCCAGTCCAGTCCAGTCCAGTCCAGTCCAGTCCAGTCCAGTCCAGTCCAGTCCAGTCCAGTCCAGTCCAGTCCAGTCCAGTCCAGTCCAGTCCAGTCCAGTCCAGTCCAGTCCAGTCCAGTCCAGTCCAGTCCAGTCCAGTCCAGTCCAGTCCAGTCCAGTCCAGTCCAGTCCAGTCCAGTCCAGTCCAGTCCAGTCCAGTCCAGTCCAGTCCAGTCCAGTTCCAGTTCCAGTTCCAGTTCCAGTTCCAGTTCCAGTTCCAGTTCCAGTTCCAGTTCCAGTTCCAGTTCCAGTTCCACTTCCGGTTCCGGTTCCGGTTCCGGTTCCGGTTCCGGTTCCGGTTCCGGTTCCGCTTCCGGTTCCGGTTCAGATTCCAATTCCGATTCCGATTCCGATTCCGATTTCGATTCCGATTCCGATTCCGTTTCCGATTCCGATTCCGATTCCGATTCCGATTCCGATTCCGATTCCGATTCCGATTCCGATTCCGGTTCCGGTTCCGGTTCCGGTTCCGGTTCCGGTTCCGATTCCGATTCCGATTCCGATTCAGATTCCGATTCCGATTCCGATTCCGATTCCGATTCCGATTCCGATTCCGATTCCGATTCCGATTCCGATTCCGATTCCGATTCCGATTCCGATTCCGATTCCGATTCCGATTCCGATTTCGATTCCGATTCCGATTCCGATTCCGTTTCCGATTCAGATTCCGATTCCGATTCCGATTCCGATTCCGATTCCGATTCCGATTCCGATTCCAATTCCAATTCCAAAATTACAAATTTACGAGAGAAAAAATTATAGTCATGTGCGGGATTCGAACCCGCGTATATCCACCCCTTTAGCCGGGGTATGCTCTAACCAATTGAGCTAACATGACACAATGACTCATAACTGTAATTCTTGCTCTCGTTCTTCATGCAACCATCGTATTGGGATCCAATTCCAATTCCAATTCCAATTCCAATTTCAATTTCAATTTCAATTTCAATTTCAATTTCAATTTCAAATTCAAATTCAATTCAATTCTAATTGCTGATACCTCACATTATACCATATACATTTCATTGGTATTGGATTTTCGGTTTCGAAGATATTGAAGTAGATGATGTTTTGTTTCGTTATAAAAAAAAACATATTTCCATTCTTTTTTTTTGTTTTTAACGTTGTTGTGTATAGAGTTGAATTATAACCATATTATTATTGATATTACAAAGGCAAATTTAAGTTCCCTCTTAACTGTTCACGCTTTACTGGTTACTTACCAGTGTCTTTAATTATTTATTATTAAATTATTTAATTATTTTTCATTTTCCGAATTGAGTCCAAAAATTAAACAAAATTGGATCAAAATCATTCGGAAAAGTAAGAAGGAACTATCATGGGAATATTTTAAAATCGGCGACTTATATTTATTTATACCTATTTCTATCGCCAAGCAGTTCACATTCCTATGCTACGGTAAAATTACAGGCACATGAGACTTAACATCTTTATGTCTCAAGGTGATGGGCGCAGTGCAGTTTGCCACTTGTGACGAACTGTATCGGCAGAGGTTACAGCTTAACACCAGGTGGGTTTTGTGCTTTTTTCCCCGATTGCATAAAAACCCGTCACTAATTAGTTACAAGAAATAAATGCATGTAAATTAAATACCCAGTAATGTTATTTCTGAAACACTTTTTCCATTCCCTTCCCCTACTTAACGACACTACTTTTGCGGACACGTTACATCGGAACCCTATTGTTGTATGAATACTAATTACGTTTTTAAATTAGTAACGTTATTTTCATAAGGTAATTTGATTATCATGGCAACACCGACACACGCACACATGTTTGGAAAACCGGCCTCACTTCTCTGTTGACAACATTCTGTCTTGACTTTTTATTTGGTCTGAGGTAAGGACTTACACTTTATTATTCCGTCAACGTATAACGCAGGTGTTTTGATCAAAATATTAAGGTATCACATTGTTCTTAAATATTTAGAAAGCTTCCAGGGTTTACGAGCAATTTGTGGTTGCCTTTACTAGTTGGTGTACACCTTTTTTTTCATATAAAGGCCTTAAAAGAATGCGAGTTCTAAGACACCCGTTACTTTGAACCTCTGAAATGTAAAAATAAGGTTTAAATGAGATTGACATTTGGTCCATATTGAGCTCCACGTACGAGCATATAAAACGACAACACCATAATAACCTAAACGAAATATTATAGCTAAACGACATCAAAGCGAGAGATTTTTTATCGCCACTTTTTCCTAAATTTCCGACTCAGTATTTTCTTTGATTTTACTTTGATAATAGTATGTATTGGATACGTTTGTACCTAAGCAATGCATTCTATAGAACTGTCAAAACTAGTGAAAAAATTTTCAACATGAATACGAAACAATACAAACATTTTGAGAATGCCTGACTGGCTAGCGAGCATCCTCAACTAGGAAATCTATCGCCAAACACTTAACGGTGTATTTCGGCAGCTGTCTTTTAGAACCAGTAATTCTAGGTTAGCCTGAACAACATATTAGACTCCATAATCACCTACCATCAGGTAAGATAGTAGTCAAGAGCTAGCCTATCAGCTATACCTAAATAAAAAAACTTAAGTATTTTTACATAGGTAACGAAATTGTGTGAGCTTATTGTGTTAAAATTTTGACATGAATAAGAAAATAAAGTTTTTTAACTTTTTCATATCCTCACCGTTAACGATTGATACAATATTTACCGCAAAGTATTTAGATATATGCCGTGCGTAAAAGTTTGTAGGAAACGTATAAAATGTATTTTTTTTAGGGTTCCGTAGTCCTGACAAGGAACCCTTATAGTTTCGTTATGTCCGTCTGTCTGTCCGAGGTTTTGCGAAGAGACCGTTAGTATTAGGAAGCTGTAATTTCGTATGGATATGTAAATCAATTACGCCGACAAAGTGGTAAAATAAAATTTTGAAAAATATTTTTTTATGGTACCTCCCATAGATGTGATGTGGGGACGAAATTTTTTTGTCGTCTATCTCATCGTGTGTGGTATGGTTGAATAGGTCTTCTAAAATTAATTAGAGGTTGCTAATACTGTTTTTCGATTTAATGCTCCATTTATGAAATCTTAAACTTTCAAGTGCAAATTTTTGTTCCAGCAGGGCGTCCCCCCCCTCTAAAAGCTAAACCGCGGGCATGAAAAATCTGAAAATAATCAAGCTCATAGTGCGTTTTATGAACTTTAAAGAAAAAGTATAGCAGTTGAGATAACTTCATTAGTTGAGTAGTAATAGTCGTTGATCTTGGGTGTTGGATAATTTTGTACCAAATATAAAATCTATAGAATAAATCATTTAAAGTGACTAAGGTGAAGTAGTTGGTTGTTTATAAGGGGTAAAGACTGGCATTGAAAACTTAATCTAAAATAAAAAAATCTTAAAACTATAACTATGCCCAAATCATACCACTAGGTGAACTGACTATATGATTCTATTATATTAACCACGTGCTAAGAAGGACTTACGAGAATATAAAAAAATATATTTACAATACGTGTTTATCTATTTATAACTGTCTACCTAACGACATCAAAATATTGGATGGTAACAAATTCAAAAGATCATTGACTCACTGGCTTCTTATAAACTGCTTTTATAGTGTTAAAGAATTTAAAGACTTGTAAAATGTAATATTGACTGAATTCATTCATACAACATAAAAATTTGCACGTCTTGCAGACTAAATATATTGTATCTTAACAATTAATACAAGATCTTATATGACATGTATTTTAGCAAATAAATTATATGATTTGATTTGACGATATCGTGAAAGTCGCGGGTAGCCAATGGCTACAAGTGGCTAATGGCCGTTCTTTATGGCGATCTATGTGGAGGCCTTTGTTCAGCAGTGGACGTATTCCGGCTGGTGATGATGATGATGATGATGTCATACATAATAGACTAGCTTTCCAGCCGCGGCTCCACCCCCGCGTATTGCGGTTATCGCGCAAAACTATAAAGTCCTTTACAGTTTCCCGGGTCTCAAACTATTTCCATAAGTATAGATATAGATATGGCAGTACAAATATTCGACTTATATAGGTATAAAGTACTTTTTGGACCTCATCTTCGCCGTACACTAGAAGTACTTGCTATCTGTACCTGTCGTACTAAGGTAATCGATCACTTCATTTCACACATCATCAATTTGCTGATTGTATTGCTCAACAATAGTGTAAATTTTTCATCGGTAAAGAGAATATTTCTGTGTCCTTCACTTACGTATCGCAACGGAAGGCACTCTATTTAATTTTAAAGATTGATTTAGGACATGTACTGTATATCGACGATAAGCACCGAGCTTTCAGGTCTTGTTTTATTATACGCGACATTTTCCTAGCGGGAATCTTCATTTCTCGTAATAAGATTATTGTTGAGTTATCATAATATTTTTACTTCCTAATGGGATTTCGGCCAATTCTGGCTTTAACAGCATTAATTTGTAGTTCTAAGACAGGCCGCTGCCCTGATCTTTTATGGTCTTCGACAGAGGAAGTGTTTTTGTATCTGTTGATATTACGATATACGAACATACCTACGGCTGATACCAAGCTTTTGAAGTGTCTGGAATATGACCGACGCGACGGCTCAATACCTACTTTACTCAAGGCGAATATTAGGTACTATCCTATTTTCTTTAACACCTCATTTTATATTGATATTTGATAATGAACACGAAATAATATATGAAATGGCGCAAAATCGAAAGAAAATTTTAAAGTAATAAACGCGTTCCAAATTCTAAATAATTCTAACGCTGAAAAGTTTTTATGTTACAGTATTTATGGCCAGACTAGTTATATAGTATAAAAGCACATTTATAAGCTTACTTGCATATATCTGTGTATACTTTTTATTTTTCTTTCATATATATATCAACTCTTTTATAATAGAATAGTTATTTATGCTACAGCAAATAAATGATATGACAGTCAAATACTTACAATGTACCAACAGATTCTGAATCACGCTATCGTTACGTTTTCATTCGAGTATCTACCTATAGAATTCACAAACGAATTTTGTTTAATTATTAAATTACAATTGAAATAATAGCTAGGCGGCAATCGTACTCTTATTTCTTTGATTTAGCAAGAAGAAAGTAGAGGAGAATAAAGAACTACAGAATCGTTCTATATTATGGAAACGAGCTTCTACGGAACCTTACATTGTGCGTGGCTCGACACGCATTTGACCGTTTATTTTATAAAGCACCCATTTAAAGTAATAGGTAGCTCATAAAAACCCATGTTGAGTATCTAGTAGAATTGGTGCAAATTGTGTACAATTAAGATAGATAGATAACACTTTATTGTACTTTCTTATTACAATTAATATAACTAACAAAAATTGAAAGTAATTGTAGAAAATAAAACTGGAGCAGTCTGGTCCCACGTGTCGGTTGGTTATCTGCGGTCGCTCATGGCTGGTTGTAATGACAAATTGTATTGCTTTCTGATGTTATACGTTAAATTTCGAAACCAAATGTTTAATTTTATTGCCAGGGCAATGCGTTGTGAGAATGGCTGAATAAATGCTTGTTACAGTTACGGCTTATCGACTGTCTGTTAATTTTATTGGTTCTTTTCAACAACGTAAAATTTTTGTTGTGCGTTTCATAGGACAGTCGCCTGAAATAAGAAATATACACTTCGTGATTTTCAAAATTGTGCCAATAACTTCTGTTTCTCTAAATGTACACAGAAGTATCATAAAATTGAAGAATAATTTACGGAGTGTATACTTCTTATTGCAGGCGACTGTACATAGTAAGATGCGTTAGGTAAAAGTGCTAGAGTATAATTTGTAGGTATCTTCGTCTTACTAATACTACTAAGAATATATATTAGGATTGTATTATTTAGAGATTAACTTTATTAATAGATCTTTGAAGGTGAAATATTATGATCTCGCTATATAGTCTATTAGTAAGCGTTTATTATCTAATAAAAATAAAAAACTAATTCTGATATTGAACCATGTTTCAATAATAAATGTCAAGAAGACCTTCAAATGTTTATTGCACGAGTGTGTAGATATTTTACAGATATAGGGCGTACCCGATACTCGACCGAAAGTGTCGTACGTGTCTCGACTGTCGTGGACGTGTTCGCAAACAATCATTTATTTTTAACTTAAGAATTAGGTTACTTTGACTGGAGTGTTCGTAAGTTGATGTTGTCGAAGTTAAACAGCTCCTTATACTTCCAAGAGGCAAGAAGTTTGAAAAGTAATTTTGTTTATTGCTATTTTTGTTTATCGTTATAAGCATGGTGGTAGGGCATTTTGCAAATGCCCGCCTGACTAGCTACCAACCTCAAGTAGAAAATCTGTCGCCAAGCACCTAACGGTGTGTTCCGGCAGCTGTCCTTGAGGGCCAGTAATTCTGGGTTAGCCTGAATAACATCTTCGACCATATCATCACTTACCATCAGGTGAGATAGTGGTTAAAGGCCTAACCTATCAGGCATAAAAATATCTAAAATATATTTTTAACACTTATCAAATACGAATAGGTAGGTTACATTTGTCGGGGGCAAATCTTATTTTTAATTTTTTTATTGGTTTTTAGAGCTAACTTATGGTATCACTTGCATTGGTGTTCAATGAATTTTCAAGATAATATGACCAATATTATGTTTAACCTGTGAATTCCATGATCATCTAGAATGATTACCAAGCGATTATAGCTAATCGTGATATAACTATTTTAATTTATCCCGTAAAGACGTAAGTTTCCACTTTATTATAAGTTTTGATGCCTACTTTAGATCAATGTCACTTATAAGTGCGACGATAAGCGAATTGAGGTTACTTGTGACAACATACGAGCCGAGGGAGCAAAGCGAGTGGGCCGAGGCAGTGGCTGGTAAAGCCAAGAAATATAATTTCAAGAACTCAAATTAAACTTGAATATCTTCTTTATTGATTGGAAATTGCAAAAATAATCACCGGTGGGTGTGTTGTGTGTACGGGATAATTGAGATTCGTGCAAAGGCTTCTTTGAGCTCTCAGGTAAAGGTATTTTCTTTGCGCTACTACTTCATACGACAAAAATAAATGAAATAAACATACCGCGACAAACACAATAAGAAGAACAAAGAAAACATTCTTGAAGGGACGGTCCACTGAATAAATATTATTTTGGGTTGTATTTCGAGAGGGTATATCTAATAAATTGTTGCTAGGGCTTGTTTGATTTTTCTTTTGAATATTGAATTTGGATTTCCCGGTGGCTTTTCAATTCATTCTCCATGATACGAGAGAAAGTTATATGTAAACCTAATACTCTTTTTTTATTATTGAGACTAATTTTTAAAATATACATACAGAACACGCAAATCTAACTTCAAGAGTTTTGTCCGAAAAATAGTAATTCATAGATGTGTGAATCATAAAAGATCCTTTTAATTATTGCGATTTCCTAAAAAATATATTGTCTATGTTTCGGTTATAGCTTCTTTAATTATGTTAATGCCATTTATCTTAGACAAACAATTTTAAATTCCGTTTATATTTTGATACTAAAATAAGTTTGGGGCAACAGTCGAAATGGTGTTTTACTTAATATTAAACAAAATGGAGCTTCTCACCTGAAACAATAAATATATTTTAGTCTATATTTATATATTTATTTTCATGACTCTTTGCAGTGATCGTGGTCAATGGTGTATACCGTTATTTTCTTGCAAAAATAATAATATATACATTAATATTACAAAGTATAATTATACTTTAATACTACAAAGTATAATTATACTTTGTAATACTACACATATTGTTACGGCGCAAGGGCTCGAACAATCTAGAATAATCTAACGTTAGTAAACAAGTAAAAGAAATCAAGAATGTACCTACTCTTCACACAAAAGGTTATAAAAAAAAAGGGTCGCCTTTGTTCTCAGGTAACTAGTAAACAACCATAGAATAAGTAGTAGTTAACTTTCGTGGAATTCCATTCAAAGTTGTTTACGTTAAAAGGATGATTTATGGCCCTTATTGTTTTTCTATCTAGACTATTAGTGAACATTCTGGAAAATGTGACTGTTGAGTATAAATAGGGTCGGATCCGGGCCGACCAGTCAGTCTTACTTTGAGTTCGAAACGATCAACAGTGCGATTATCTTTGGACCAATTGCTCCAAGCGCGAATAGTGAAGTACAGTGAAGTTTGTGAATAGTGTTCTGTGAAGTGCGAACAGTTCAGTGTTGTAGTGTAGTTGGAAGTGACTGTAGAACGGTTAATAAAGGTGTCAGTTTGCCGAAAACGTATTGCATTATTTATCCCGAACCCCCAGCTCGTAACAAATTGGTGTCAGAATTGGGGATAAATAATGCCTGTGCTACCAAAGGAAGACGTTGAGGGCATCCGAACGAGGAGTCAGCGGCAACAGGATATCGATCAACGAAGGTTTGGAGGAGCTACACCACCAGTGCTCTCCGAAGAACAACCAACTACAGAAACAACCGTCGCCGCTACACCAGGAACCCCTTCGACTATGGCTGCTCCGGCTGCGCCTGACTTTGCTGCGCTAATGGCGATGCTTCAAGTGCAGGCCCGCCGCCAGGAAGAGCAGGCCTGCCGCCAGGAGGAGCAGGCTAAGGAACAGGCCTGTTGACTGGAGGAACAACTGCGCCAGGACAGGGAAGAACAGACCCGCCGCCAGGAGGAGCAGGCTAAGGAACAGGCCCGTCGACTGGAGGAACAACTGCGCCAGGACAGGGAAGAACAGACCCGTCGCCAAGAGGAGCAGACTCTTCTGATGAAAGACCTGCATGCAACGTTCGGGAAGAAACTCCAAGTGGTGGAAGATCAGGTCCATCAGCATGAGAACCGCTTCGAGAAAGTGGAAGCTAGAATGGATGACATGCAAAAGACGCTGGGCATTTTAAAGACTGGAGCTGGATTACCTGCGCCTGTAGTACCTGCATCGTCACTACGAGGATTCAAAGTACCACCTTTCGACGGAACCTCTTCGTGGTCGGCCTATAAAATCCAATTCGAGGCCGTCGTGAAGGCGAATGGTTGGAATAAAGATCAGGCTATGACAGCGCTAACTCTGGGCCTTCGTGACCAAGCCCTTACAGTACTTGAAGCTCTAGGAAAAGATATAGAATATGACCAGCTTTTAGAGGCATTGGAATCTCGCTTCGGTGATGCTCATCTAGAGCATGTGTTCCGAGCCCAGCTCAAAGATAGAGCCCAGCGAAGCAGTGAGAATCTGCAGCAGTGGGCCCTGGAAGTGGAGAAGCTCGTACGGAAGGCGTACCAGACATCACCGGCGCTCATCGATGGAAATCTACTCCAAGCGTTCATCGACGGGATACGTGACTTAGAAGTGAGGGCTGCAGTGAGGCTGGGCCATCATGAATCTATAAAGGACGCTCTGGCCCATGCTTTGGAGGTGGAAGCTGTACGGCAGGATCATCGATCGCATTACATTCGCGAGGTTAACACACAACGCTACCGTGATGACAACCAAGGATTCAGCCCTCGATGTTTTGAATGTGGAGAAAGGGGTCACTTGCGGTATAACTGCCCGCAGCAGAGCGATAGAAGACACGACAGAACATGGGAAAGAAAACTTTCTACTACTGATGTCAATATGCAATGGACCAGGAAAGGAGATACAGTATCTGATACAAATTTTCGAAGATTCAGTCCGAGATGCTACGGCTGTGGAGAAAAAGGGCATTTGAGATCCAGTTGCCCCAGATGGAAGTTGACATCAGAAGACAGGCTTCGACAGGGATGGAATCAACAGCGCGACCGACTTCACTCCAATATTGAACGCAGCGACATTAGAGAAACTCACGACGGCAAAGTGAAGGAAGTCATACCAGTAAGGATGGTGAGAACAGTTATAACCGACGACTGGAAGAAATCCATGCGACGTGCACAGGAGGATGATGCGAACATCAGGCCTATTCTGACATGGATGGAAGCTGGCACTGGGAGGCCCAAGTGGAATGATGTTGCTGGAATGGGTATGGCAACAAGGGTTTATTGGGCGCAGTGGGACAGCTTGGTGATCCATGGTGGTGTGCTGTGCCGCAAATGGGAGAATGTTCGGGGAGATAACTATCACCTGCAAGTGGTTGTTCCGGAAGCGAAAGTTCGTGAGATTCTACGGCGATGTCACGACGAATGTTCAACATGTCACCTGGAGTGAGAAAGACACTGTTAAAGATACGAGAGCAGTTTTATTGGATCCATTGTCGGAGTGATGTTGTGGACTGGTGTAACAAATGCAGTATTTGTGCTACTAGGAGAGCATCTCAAGCAAGTAGTGGTTTCGCGAGTGATTTTCGCAACAAGAAAAATATCTGCGAGCGTCAAGATCAATACAGAAATGGATTTTCCGATACGAAGAAGACCCGATACAGTGGAGAACTGGTTAAACCCGGATTCCAAGAAGGTTCACAAGTTTGGCTGCATAACCCTATACGCAGTAAAGGGAAGTCACCGAAGCTTCAGCCTAAATGGGACGGACCATACCTGGTTGTGACTAAAATCAACGACATCACGTACCGGATACGGAAGGGTCAACGAGGAGTTTCTAAGATTGTTCATATGGATCGATTGGCGCCATACTGTGGTTCCAACTATGCTCGGGACGAGCATGTCTTAGGAGGGGGCAGTGTTACGGCGCAAGGGCTCGAACAATCTAGAATAATCTAACGTTAGTAAACAAGTAAAAGAAATCAAGAATGTACCTACTCTTCACACAAAAGGTTATAAAAAAAAAAGGGTCGCCTTTGTTCTCAGGTAACTAGTAAACAACCATAGAATAAGTAGTAGTTAACTTTCGTGGAATTCCATTCAAAGTTGTTTACGTTAAAAGGATGATTTATGGCCCTTATTGTTTTTCTATCTAGACTATTAGTGAACATTCTGGAAAATGTGACTGTTGAGTATAAATAGGGTCGGATCCGGGCCGACCAGTCAGTCTTACTTTGAGTTCGAAACGACCAACAGTGCGATTATCTTTGGACCAATTGCTCCAAGCGCGAATAGTGAAGTACAGTGAAGTTCGTGAATAGTGTTCTGTGAAGTGCGAACAGTTCAGTGTTGTAGTGTAGTTGGAAGTGACTGTAGAACTGTTGAATAAAGGTGTCAGTGTGTCGAAAACGTATTGCATTATTTATCCCGAACCCCCAGCTCGTAACAATATAATGAAAAAGTATTTCATGTCTTAATGAGCATATTTCTCACCTCTTGGTCACTTTGCTTAACTTTGTAGGATATAAATTAAGTAATATAACACAATATTGGTGTAAAAAATAATTATATAAGTGGTGTTTGGAATCGTTCTTATCGAAAATATAATTATTTTTTGTTTAATTCTGCCTATAAAAAAATACACTTCTTAGACGATTGAAGATGCTATGAGAATAAAATAGAGTTTATTTTTTTATGTTACTGTGATGGTGCAAGCTCGAGGCCCATCGAGATGTGAAGCAGACTAACCTCTGCCTATAACAGATGCATTTCGTCACAAGTCACGAAGTGCACTGCGCCCGTCACCTTGAAACATAGTCGTTAAGTCTCAAGTGCCTATAATTTAATAGTACCTTTCAAATAGCAATACGTTGGGTTTCTATAAAAAAAAAACTGAAAACGATACAGTATTCACCGCCAGAAGATGCACTAGTTGTGTTCAAGCAGGCTGCTGAGAAGGTATCTGAGGCGCATTGGCAAAAGTGGTTAAAAATTTGGTTATTTTTAAGTGGTTATTTTTATTAATTTAATAATAATAATCCATCTTTAACATTTTATTTTTTCAGTTACTCTAAACTTACTTCGTTCCACGTTTGTAAAAACGACATTTATAAGAAAATGATACATTAACATTACTTCAACTTAACACAGTAGTTCAGACTAGACAGCACTGCTCATCCCTTAGATATAACCTCGGAAAGACTTATTTGTTCCAGAAAATAAATATGATGAGCTGTTTGTGATAATGATAGCCTCAATCACTTTTTATATATATATTATTTTAACCCACATTTTGCCAGCTTATTGGGTACATTACCTGCAGATGGACGCAAATTAAATGGAGTATTTAAAAACATTTACGCAGCCTTTTTTATGCCGCTATTAAACCAACCACCAGCAATAAGAAAGGCAGCACGACAGATATACCTTTTTATTTAACGACCCGAAGCTTAATAGCATTAAACGGGGCCCCGGGCTGCAATGGTAAGTATATAGCAGTACATATATAACATAAGTGTCCATAACGTTCAAATCAGTTCCATGAAGACACAGTTTCCAATTTGGTGACATAAATCATCCGCCGTCTCTATTAAAGTTTGGGATCCTGCTAATTTCAATAGATTCTTGCATCTTGCGAGGCACGAAAAACATTACTCTCGACAAGAGCCGAGTTTTATGTGGATTTAGTGTATTGCCTCAGATAGCAGAGAATTTTCTGTCACGGCTGAGCTGTTGATGTCCTGATTGTTCATGAAGCGTATGCGCCCGGTAAGTCTAGTGGAAACGATCCTGCATGTCTCTCAGACGTAATATTTGCCACTGAGAATCATGTAGTTTTTTGAAGCAATGATAGCCGAGTGGTTATACCTATGGCCTGCGGTGCAGCAGGTCCATGGTTCGATCGCCACCACCGGCTTGAGCTCCCACGCATGTTGGAAGGGCATTTTGTGAGTAACCGCCTAGCTAGCTACCACCCTCAAGTAGAAAATCTCTCGGCAAGCACCTTACAGTGTGTTCAGGCAGCAGTCCTAATGAGCCAGTAAAATTACAGGCACATGATGAAGACTTAACAACTGCATGTCTCGAGATGACGGGCGCAGTGCAGTTCGTCACTTGTGACGAAATGCATCTGTTATAGGCAGAGGATACCGCTTAACATCAGTTGGGCCTCGTGCTTGTTCCGTAACAATAACATTAAAAAAAGTTAGACACCTGGGTCTCCCAATGAGTCCCCAAATTGAATCTTTGAGACATCTATCCAGGTATTCAACATTGTATATTTTTAATGCTCTGTTCATAAGCGTCCGTGGTACCGAGGCTAGATGCTCTGGGTGGTGGCTCTGAGATACTATTACTGAGTGCGATAAATGTCTGACTGGATCGAGTATTACCAATACATCCAGAAAAATCTAAATATATTCTCACGGTAGAATAGACGTACCCAGCATTATATTTTTTTCTTTCAAGTAAAACCATGGAACCATCTATGTAACCTATGGAAATTCGTCAGCAGATCAGCAACCAATCTTAGTTCTTTGTCGAATGAAGTCTCCACTATAATCTTCTTATCTTGGAGATTATGGGATGTAGAAGTCGGAATCCCTTATTCACATCGCTACGATTTTAAAATTCAGACCAGATTATCAACATCTATACTAATATTATCTGGATATAAAGGAAAGATTTGTATTTTTATATGCAAAGAAAAAACTTAAAAGCTACTGGACCGATTTGCATGAAATTTGATATGGAAAAAGACCCGGGGAAGGACATCGATACACGTTTTTATCCAACTGCGCAAAAAGAGGTTAATCGTTATGTGATATAAAAAGCGCGGGCGAAGCTGCGGCCGGAAAGCTAGTATTTAATATTTAGACTATGGGACTATTGCATATAGAAGGCCGTAAATACTGAAAATTCCAAACATTCAGTAATTACGGCTTCCTATATTAGAGCCACATAATGACAAAGAGCATGCAAGACTTTGTATGATATCAGCATACAATAGTGCTTGAATATATATTATGAAATAACATGGCCACAAGTTTTTTTCAATAAAAGTAAAGTCATGAGTATCTGATACCAATTACGCTATTCAACAACTGATATCCGTAACATTTTTATGCCAAATAAAATAAATTATTAGTCAAGCTGAGTTAGCCGAGAGGTAATAGTTATGGACTGCAATTCTGCAGGTTTCTGGTTCGATCCTTACCGCCACCGTATTGAGGTTTAATGCATGGTAGAAGTGCATTTTGCAAATGTTCGCCAGGCTAACTACCATCCTCAAGAAGAAAATCTGTCGTCAAGCACAGTGTGTTTCGGCAGCAGTCCATAAGTAAGTTATTAATTTAATTACAGACACATGCGACTTAATATCTGGATGTTTCAGGGCTATGGGCACAGTGTTGTTCGTTGCTTGTGACGAAATATATCTGTTGAAGCCGGAGGTTTTTGTGAAAGCCGGCACGCAGCGGCATATACAGCCGTATATGTCCGGTTACAATAACATAAAAAATAAGTCCCTCAATACCTCATATTTCTCCTCCTATTTATCCCCTGCTATTTATCACAAAAAAATGTCTTTAATTTGTTAACTACGATTATCCAAGAAGTTTTGAGTATCGATCAAGCGTCTATGGTCTGAGTATCGAAATGGTCATGTGGTGATTTTATCCAAATTTACCATATCATTTGCTTTAGAGTCTTTTTTTATGGAGGGTTGTTGTTAGCCGCTGCGATAATGCAACTCCACCGGGTTTTGAGCAAGGGAAGGGTCTCTTTAACCTAATGACTTATATATTGAGTGCTTTTATGGACAATTGTGGTAAATCGTGATTATTGGTTAATATAATTTTATTGTATAGTTAAAAAATAATGAAAACGTGTTTAGTATATGGTGAATTATATAAATTTATTGGATTACTTGCATATTTTGTAACGATGACGTTTTGATCTTCATTCCAGAATCCAGATTTATTTTATATTTGAACAAATTTCCAATGTAAAGTGGGACATACAAGTATGTTGTATAATTGTATACGTAAAGTGTAGTTATTAATTTAATTTTATATATAAATCAATATATATTTGATGTACACTGAATTCATCGATAAGCCAGCAATACCAAGAAACATTAACTTGCTTTTATAATATTAGCCTAATGAATACTGGCAACTGAACCAGAATCATTATAGTCCAGTCATAATAGTAAGTTCACCTCGGAATTCGAGATACCCAGCTGTAAGTCTGTAAATACTTGTATATTGACACCCTAAAAGTTGTCTCAAACCCTACATATGGTAGAGTGTGCGCAACTATTAAATTTCAAGTTAAAAAGTCACAAAAATCGGTTTTCTGCGCTTTTTTTTTAAATATCTCATTTCCTATAGGTTTTTTGCTATTTTTATTTACAATCAATATTGTAGAATACAAAATTCTCTACAAATTTTGCTTAAAAAAATTTATACGATGAACTGTTTTTGAGATGGAGGGCGGAGAGCGCGCGGTCACAGGGTCTCTTCAGGTGAACCGGTGCCTCCGGTGTAAAACGCGCCATATATAGTTGATGAACTATGGATAAATCAATGATTATAAATATTTGTCAGTTTTTATTAACTATTATATTTTATCAACTTATCTTCAACCGTTGAAGACGATAATGTAGACCAGTTTGAAATGAGCAGTTTGAAGCGCTCGTAGCGAAGTTTGCTTAGCCATTCTGAATCGATCAGCAACGTCCGCCTCGGTCAGGAGTTGGATAGGTGACCGCTGCCTGGTGACACTACTACCGAGCGCTTCCGTGCTTCGGAGGGCACGTTAAGCCGTCGGTTCCGGTTGTTGTCTTAGGATTGAAGTCGTTATAGCATGGTGGTAGGGCACTTTACGAATGCCCGCCTGGCCAGCTACCACTCTCAAGTTGAAAATCTGTCACCAAGCACCTAACGGTGAGTTCCGGCAGCCATCCTTGAGAGCCAGTAATTCTAGGTTAGCCTGAACAATATCTTCGACCACATCATCACTTACCATCAGGTGAGACAGTGGTCAAAACCTAACCTATCAGGCATAAAAAAAAAATACCAGCAGCCGGAAGACGACGATGAAGAGGAAGAACATGATTAAAGGTATACATTGTAGTTTTTGTACCGTTTATTCCATTTTTTACTTTCAATAAAAATAAATGTATTGAATGATATTTTTTAACAAAATGATTCTTTTTTTTTCATCATTTAAGAAGTTATTAATATTCATTAGGTTAAAATTCAAATATCATTCCTATATTTTCATTAACAATTCTGCAATTAAATGGGCAAGTAAGTGTTGTTAAATAAATTAATACTGAATAAAAAGTGAATAGGTTAGAAAAAAAATTATGTAATATAATAGTTAATAAAAATTGACAAATATTTATAATCATTGATTTATCGATAGTTCATCAACTATATATGGCGCGTTTTACACCGGAGGCACCGCACCGGTTGACCTGAAGTGATCCTGTGACCGCGCGCTCTCCGCCCTCCATCTCGAAAACGATTCACCGTACAATTTTTTTGTAACAAAATTTGTAGAGAATTTTTTACCCTACAATATTGATTATAAATACAAATAGCAAAAAACCCATAGAAAATGAGATATTTACATAAAAAGCGCAGAAAACTGATTTTTGTGACCTTTAACCTTGAAATTTAATAGTTGCGCACACCCTACCATATGTAGGTTTTGAGACAACTTTTAGGGTGTCAGTATACAAGTATTTACAGACTTACAGCTGGGTATCTCGAATTCCAAGATTCTGCCCTAATTTAAGCTAAAATGACTGGGCTATTACCCGAATGCTATGAATAGATATCATTCCGTTCGGGTAATGACTTGTCTTATTGTTATACCTAATATCCGGTTTGAACGCGATACGTCGCGTTACGTCCACCGGCGGTGGTGACGTTATTTCCGGATGTCAGTCTCAACGCTCCCGGTGCGACATGGCGGAGACCTTGTTCACGAGACAATTTTTTTTTATTATTTGGCACAACAGGGCCAAAAATTGGGTGTTAAACACAGTTTAAAATCTAATAATAGTGCCTTTGCCTAGTTTAATTCGGTCGAGTTACGTGAAGGTTATTAAGTCTCCCTTATTATTACTGTTGTACAATTTGTAAGTCAATTATAAAATTATTACAATATATATTACATAGGTATAACTGGCAGTGGTTTTACAGAGGTGTAATATCCTAAACATTTTTGCTTGTAAATAATCAAAATTTTAGTACAAGTTATCTTCCTAGTATATTTGCTATATTTCTATAGTTAATAATTATGTGAAAAAAGCTTATAATTTGTTCACTGAGAGCTACAATTTGGAAGTCTTCAAGTAAAGAGTGAACACATATTTTCTAGGCAAGCATGCTCCACCGTCGACCACATTGTCACTTACTAGCAGATCAGATTGCGGTCAAATGTGGTAAACATAATTACATACGGGATTAAAAAACCTTATTTATTTTTCGCCTACTTATTTCAATTTAAAACATGTTTATATTTTAATTTCCAATTGAAAGATCCAAATGGAGTGTATTTTCAAACAATTATTTTATTTGAGCTAAAAAACTGTCGCGAGTTTTGTCCATAATTATTATTTAGTAACCGGCTAGGACTCGCGTAATATTTACCGGATATTGTTCCGATTCAAATAAGTTTGAAACTGGTCGGAGCAATATCCGGTAAATATTACGAGAGTCCTAGCCGGTTACTAAATAATAATTATTTTATTGTCAATTTCGGTAAAATAAAGTAAGTTCAGTTTGTGTTAGGGATCTAGTAATCATATTATTTCATACCTTTTTAGAGTTCCGTACCCAAAGGGTAAAAACGGGACCCTAGTACTGAGACTTCGCTGTTCGTCCGTCCATCCGTCCGTACGTCTTTCACCAGGCTGTATCTCAAGAACGGTGAAAGCTAGACAGTTGAAATTTTCACAGATGATATATTTCTGTTGCCGCTATAACAACAATTACAAAAAGTTAGCCAAGTGCGAGTCGGACTCAAACACGTTAAAACAAAAAAAGGTTAAAATATGAAGTCTAATGTTGTATAGCTTAACGGAGCCCTTCATGCGCGAGTCCTACTCGCACTTGTTAAGGAGAGTTGATTATCCTGTTATATTATTTTCGCTCTTAAGCTAGAATTTAAATAAGTATTTTAATTGTAATTTACAATACTAGTATTCACATTTAACGAATTAACTTCATCTCAATCCAGCAAAAAACACGTTTTCGTTTAACTTTCAAGTACAAAGGTTTTATACTGCGTCTCGTAGCAATGTGCTATGCAAATTTTGTAACAAATCGTAGTGCTAGAACACGTAGAAGCAGTAAAAAACACATGAGACTTATTTGAATTCCTGTAACTGTTCGCAAATGCAAACGATGTTTGAAAATATTTCCTGAAAATTTGTAACTCAACACAAATAGTATGCCAGTATTACTAGAAAAATGTCCCAAAAGCCATTGCAAATAGTACAAATGCTTTAATGAAAACTCACTACCAGTTGACAACGTGCCTAGCGTACTGAAAGCATATAGCCCCGTTGGATTGCAGTGCTTATTGTTCGAGCCAAATAAGTGCCAGCGTAGGTGCCATTTTGATCGCATCACCACGCGTCGCATCCACTAACCGCTATGATTACTTTTAGAAATTAATATGAACTCCCGGCTCCTTCGGTCAAGCTCAAATATGTGTCCACTACCGGTATAAGCATATTCGCGTGACTTCAGTCGCTCCGCAGAATTAGCCACAGCGTCAGCACTCACGTTTGTTGCAGAAAGATATGACAGCGCTGATGTGTCAAAGTAAGTAGCATCCCACACTATGGGGTGCCTTAACTTTCTTGATACTAGAGTCGTACCGTCAGATCTTTTACTATCCTCACGCTTTTTTTTTTCACTATTTTGAATGTACCGTGGACGGACGACAAAAAAGCTGGTAATGCCATACTAGAATTTTGCGATTTATTTTTAAGAATTTTGCCAATTAGAATTTTTCCATACCTTTCAACTTCATAATGAACTTGCGATCAAGCCCTAACATCTATTTCAACTTTAAAAACCGACATAAATGTTTTACTAAGATGTCTAAGTTTAAAAGAAGCTCAGTCTGTTTCAACAGCTGACAACATCTTTCTCAGATTATTGTGTAAGTTTAAGAACAAAAAAGGCCACTTCTTTAATAGTAAAAGCCAAATGAGCGGCAATTTTAAATAATCTTCTAAATGAACATTTAAAATTTTGAATTTGTTCTACACCAAAATGTGTTAATAATTTGTGAAGAATCGGTGAACCCAAAAGATGAAGAGAGTATAATAGATGCATGAAAATAGTTTTTTTTTTAAATTTTATATGTCAATTTTTTATACCTTAATGAATTTTATGTTACCTTTCAGTAAATGTGGTGCCCTTTATTAATAATTAATTGTTTTATTAGGGGCCAAGTTAATAAATTGATCCTATGAAGCCCTGCAAGTATTTTAATATACGCTGTCCGAGAAACAAAATAATTTGGCGCCGTGCACAGGCACTATTTTCATTATAACTTATAATAATAAAAAAACCTACTCTAAACTCGTACGCATAAAATATAGATAATATTACTAACAATAATAATTACAAATTCATCAAACTATTCATAAAATATTTAACCTAATATCCTAACCTATCAGAAAGACAAACACCCATCATTCGAAAGAGAAAAACTCAACTTACTTTAAGAACGAAATCAGAATTTTGCTGACGGCAGCCCGTTTATTTTTTTCAAAGATAATGTTTTGAATGTGTATATTGTTCGCTTGATGTGTATAATTACAGGCTAAAAGGAAATGAGATAAAGTTAATATTGTTTGAGTTTAACCTAACCTATGTTGAGTTGTTCATGGCTAATGATTATTATAGATAATAGATCCATATTTAATGAGCAGTAATCTCTGTACATTCATACGGATAATAGATTCGAAGTAATCAGACATAATCCTAGATTACATTTCAGAAGCTTATCTTTGTAGGTACCTAATAGGAAACGGATATTCATAGCTAAAATTCGGGAGGGTGATTATTGTAGTTGCTGATTTTAACACATACAGTATTCATCAAGGATAAGGTATTTATGTACGATTTCTTTTGTCCCATACTTTTTGCTTCAGTGAATAAATCTGTCACGACAGCGGAAGCATGATCGAATATTCAAAAATCTCTATTTTCTGTTCGTAATATAACTATTAGCTTAGTTTAATGCATTTTTTCGTAAGAGGCAAGTGTAAGTACTTGACACTAGCAACGAAACATTTTAAAATATAGTGATCGTTTTTAAAACTTTCACGAATTTAATTAAAATTTATGATTTAATTCATACTTTAGACTAAAAGGATTAACAGGTATTTTCGCGATCGAAATTTATATTAAAATAATAATTAATTACATTTTGCTAACCTTGACGCTTAGATTTGACTTAAGTCTACTCGTGAATTTGATCCAAGCAACTTTATCAAATCATTGAGGTTAGTCAAAGTCCATTTGTGTGTGCAAAAAGATCAGATTCTAGTCTTCTTAGAATATGTGTTCTGGAGATATTTAAATTTAACATTGCCATACGTTTTACTAAGCCCAAAGACATTTAAACTTTCTGATAATATGTAAGGGTTTCTTATTATTTATCATAAATATTTTGTAATCTTTTTCCTACTACTCATCACGTTCTTACCCTCATCGTATTAATGTTGGTAGGTACTATATGTTTTTACACGAAACGACTAATAATATAAACTGGTGCGTTTTATCCACTAGTTGGTTTTCATGATCATTCAATGGAAAGATCCTGCTTCCGAAGATTCTGTTTCTTAGGTCGGGAATCGTACACTGTATTAGCTTTGAAAAACGTGACGTAACTTCCAAAACGACTTCTTATTATCCTTAGTTCTTACTTTCACGTGGTGCATCGCCTTGAAAAGGACATTGATATCAATATGATTTTTCAAATATATTGTTGCTATTTAAATGCACTGGCCAATTTATATGACATTAAATCTTCATAGTGTCAGATTTCAGAGTGAAAAAATTTTCACACCTAAACTATAAACATTCTGTATAAAAAAAGAGAAGACATTTGATGTTTTTGAATTTCAATTGTTTAAGCATTTAGCTTTTATCGCGAAGAAGCATACAGCGTCTGAATATGTTCGTAGGATACAGCTGAATTCCGAGTAATTTAAATACGATTTTCTAAATGGGAGTAACGCAGCAAAAGCTGCTCGTAACGTCGGCTAATGAATGCACCGTGCGTTATTGGTTTATCCGCTTTACCTTGTTAAATTGGTAGAAAATGAAAGCATTTGTGATTGTGACAAAAAGTAGATCCTTTACTATAATTGCAAGCAAACAATGCAATGGCTGACTTCAGGTGAAACACCATAACAACACCATAACAATGTTTTAAAGCGAAACTTACCCACAGAAAAGTGATGTTAAGTGTTTGTTTGGTGGTCACTTAGAATCACACGGTCACAGGGAGTAATCCACAGCTGGCTCAAATCTGGTCAAGCAATAACAGCAGATGTCTACGATTTAGAATTCCGTACAATGACGGCGAACCTCGCAGACTCATTAATCGGTCTGCACTATTGTTGCTCCTTGATGACGCTATACCTCTCGTATAACCTCTCGTAACAAGTTTTAAGAATGCAACAACGAGAGGACCCGATGGACACCTCTGGGGGGGCTCGGGCGTCCCCGCGGTCTCCAGGATTGGTTCCCATAGGGTGAAAAGGCTTAATTTGTGTCACGGGTTGGTAGTATGCGCCTCGTTTCCACTTCCGTTTCCCTTTACCTATTTTCACTCCCCGAAAAAATGAAAGGAAAAAACAGAATTGAGGTTCAACAGCGGAAGCACGTCCTCTCCCTCCTAGTGCACCTCTCAAACATTCGAGGCTTGCACTCAAATATCAACTCGGTCCACCACCATCTCGAGACCGCTAAACCGAATATTCTGTTCCTCACGGAGACGCAGATCAAATGTCCAGCTGACGCGGCATACCTTGCACACCCTGGTTATATGCTAGAACATAGCTTCAAAGCCAGGGCGGGAGTTTGTATGTATGCCCGCGATGACATTTGCTATCGGCGTCTCCGCAACCTTGAAGACCCCAAATTTTCAGTCATGTGGGTTCTGGTGGACATTGGCATGGAGAAAATTCTTTATGCTAGTGTCTACCGATCACACAGCGGAGATGAGGAGATGACCAGGCTCACAAATTACCTCAGTGAGGCGGCGGATGTGGCCCAACAGAGATATCCTTCTGCTCAATTAGTGCTTCTGGGGGATTTCAACGCCCACCATCAAGACTGGCTATACCCATACCAGAGCACAGACCACGCTGGTCGAGAGATGCGCAAGCTTGCCTTGACGCTAGACCTCACACAGCTGGTCCAAGGAGCTACAAGGATACCGGACGTTGATGGCCACACAGCCAATTGCTTGGACCTTCTGCTGACAACAGATCCAGACCGCTACTCAGTGTCGGTTTCATCACCTTTAGGTAGTTCCGACCACTGTCTGGTGAAGTCTGTATCAGTCTACTCCCCGCCCGATCCCAGCCCAAAAGGCACGCGGCGAGTGTGGCGATACAGGTCAGCAGATTGGGATGAGATGCGTTGTTTTTTCGCGTCTTACCCTTGGAGCCGGGTTTGTTTTTCTTCTAGCGATCCCTCAATTTGCGCGGATGCTGTGACAGAAGTATTACGTCAAGGTATGGAATATTTCATACCATTTTCTGACGTCCCGCTGTCCAGCAAAGCTCGCCCATGGTTTAATGCTAAATGTGAAGATGCAGAAGCGTTAAAGCATGAGGCCTACTTAGCCTGGGCTGATGCTCGAACCCGCAAATCTAGAGATGTACGTGAAAAGAAGAAAGCATTTAACCTGGCTGCCAAGTCCTGCAAAAAAGCCCTTAAGAAGGCTCGCTTCGATCATATACGCCGAACAGGGAACAAACTTGCTTCTTACCCCTCGGGTAGCAAAGCGTTTTGGTCCCTGGCGAAATCGATCGAAGAGAACTTCTGCCGTCCCTCACTGCCTCCACTGCTGAAACCCAACGGCTCCCTAGCGCACACTGCTGAAGAGAAAGCAAATTTATTTGCCTCTCTGTTTGCAGAATCTTCACGTTTAGATGCTGGCAATGCTGTACCTTCAAGTCTGCCAAACTGCGGGACGTTAATGTCAGAAATCCGCATTCGACAATCTGAAGTACGCAAAGCGTTGCGCAATCTGGACGTGAACAAAGCTAGTGGTCCAGACGGTATACCAGCTGTAGTCTTGAGGATGTGTGCGCCTGAGTTGACTCCAACATTGACTCGCCTCTTTCGCTTGTCTATGACGACTGGTCAAGTGCCTAAGTCCTGGAAGCTTGCAAACGTGCAGCCCGTGCCCAAAAAGGGTAGTCGCGCAGACCCTGCCAATTACAGGCCTATTTCAGTCACTTCCATACTGTGTAAAACGATGGAACGTGTACTGAACCACAGGCTCCTGGCATACCTAGAAGTTAATGATCTCCTCAGTGACCGACAATACGGGTTTCGCCGAAACCGGTCTACTGGGGATCTTCTTGTGTATGCCACTCACATCTGGAGCGAAGCCATCGAGAACCACGGAGAGGCGCTTGCTGTTTCTCTCGATATCTCGAAGGCTTTTGACAGGGTTTGGCACGATAGCCTTATTAGCAAGCTTCCTTCATACGGCCTTCCCACTGGTTTATGTGTTTGGATTTCAGATTTCTTGAGGGATCGGTCGATTCGAGTAGTCATCGATGGCTGTTCTTCTGACCAATTGGCTATTAACGCCGGAGTCCCTCAAGGATCAGTACTCTCCGCAACGCTTTTTCTGCTGCATATTAATGATCTGCTTAAGCCCGGTATTTTTGGGTACGCAGACGACAGCACCGTTGTGGAGAGTTATACATCTAACGCACGAACCAGTGCATTACAAATCCAGTCTCATAGGGAAGCGATGGTCCAGCGCTTGAACTTTTCTCTGAAGGCAGTCTCCGATTGGGGCGATGCCAACCTGGTTAAGTTCAATGCTGCTAAAACCCAGGCGTGTCTTTTCTCCGCCAAACGGAGCCCTTTTCAGCTGGCTCCTACTTTCAGAGATGTGTCCGTGCCGATAAGTAACCATCTCGAGCTTCTTGGCATCTCATTAACACCGACTCTCAATTTCGGCTCCTATATTGAGTCTAAAGCCCAGCTAGCCTCAAAAAAGCTTGGTGTTTTGGCGAAGGTGAGACAATACTTCACACCGGGACAGCTGCTCAATCTTTATCAAGCGCAAGTCCGGTCGTGTATGGAGTACTGTTCTCACCTTTGGGATGGTTCTGCCAAATACCAGCTGGAGACACTGGAAGCTATTGAGAGGAGAGCCAAGAGACTCATAAACGACGACCAACTTGTAAGCAAGAGACTCCAAAGTCTCGAGCATCGCCGCAAAGTCGCTTGCTTATCGGTTTTTTATCGGATACATTTCGGGGAGTGTGCCACAGAACTACATGATCTGATTCCGCCATCCCCATTCTATAACCGGACATCCAGGGATACTCAGAAGCGCCACCGCTATATGGTGGATATTCCATTTACCCGAACGAAGCGATTTGCATCTTCTTTTATCATGCGAACCGCCAGGGTATGGAATACTCTGCCTGAGGCTGTGTTTCCGGTTAAGTACAATATGGGGGTCTTTAAGAAGCGAGTGAATAGGTATCTCCTGGGTAAGCGCGCTCCATCATCGATCGCATCATCACTTAACATCAGGTGAGATAGTGGTCAAGAGCTACCCAGTTTGGAGTAAAAAAAAAAAAAAAAAAAAACTGCAATTAAAAACCCTCCATCGTCTTGCCCTAATCAAATACTACTTTTTCCACGAGGTGGACATCATTTTCCACGGAAAATAATATTCTCAGCAAGCAGTACAAAATGCCTTTATACAGTTTGTGGAGCCCAGAGAGCGGATTGCATGATCTTCCTATAAGATGGCAGATATATTTATATAGGTATAGAAAACGAGGGTACATACTTTGATAAAAAAATAAATAAATAATAATAATTTAGTCCGTAATATAAACGCTTATTTTCAATCTGTAAAGTATTTAGATGTATATTGTTTTCTCAAGTACGTACAGCGTAATACTGCATTAATATCATCGAAATCTTCAAAAAATAATCTTGCTGAGAATCTCTTACCTTTTAAACCGGAAATCCAATCACTGTCAGTGGTGGTACACGTATTTTAGAATAATAACAAGTAATTAGATAAAAAAATATAGAATTTGGATAAACTACGTCCAACTCCCAATACAATTCTTTATTATACCCTTACTTACGGCTTTCGTCCCTTTAATGACATGATAATTGACATCGAGTCTGGTTATTTTCTCGTAATTAGAGTTTTAGCCTATTTCAGTTACTTTAAGATACCGTACACAGTTCAGCGGGCATTGCTAAAGTCTTTTTTGTTTACTATAGTTTATATTTAATGGATTGATTGAACGAAGACTACTGTAAAAAACAAATTAAACAGCTTTTCACATAAATACGTGCGGATTAGAATTCCTTAACGTGTCCTTTATACTTCTCAAAATTGATATCAGTATTGTAAAATCTATGTTAGGCGTACATATACCTATAATATGTGCAGCTCTTCATTTTATCAACACAGCATTGGCACAAACTTAAGCATGGCGGCAAGTCATTTAGAGTATCACCCATTGGTGTATTCCGGTAACGGTTAGTTTCCATTCTAGATTAAGTATATTACCGTATTGGACCACATGATCACTTACCGTCAGTTGCTGAATGACAATATATGATAAAATAAAAACTAGCATTATTCCTATACGATTACATCACGTAAAAATTTCGAAATGATTCCAACGGACGTTAACCAACAGCGGCTTTAATTGAGTTAAATTTCCATCAGGCTCTAATAACTGGAATATTTCAATGAATTAACGATAACCACAAAAACTAGCTCGAGTTGGACGTCCACAATTCCATGTTTGCTTGATTAGATACAAAGTTAGATCATTTTGGATCGGGTTGGACGCTTTATTGCACAGTTACTCAGGAGAAATGCTGGGTAGAATATAATTTGTAGGTGGGTATTTTATTAAATATTATATCTTAAATAAAAACATCTATATGTCGTAATCTAATACGGGACTCCAACTATACCTAGTGGCGTTTATACCTAGAGCTCAATAACATGCGCTCCATCAAATAGACAAGTCATTTCGTGACATTATACCCTTGGAGAGCGCGAGCAGCGCGTGTGGCCGATACCGAATCATTACCTGCATATCTACTACCAACTTTGTTACTCTTGCCTACATACTAATTGTGTTGTGAAATAAACATCTGATTGAGTCTGTTTTCTTCATCCACAACAACCCACCGGCGACGCCCACAGTACCAGGATTAACGATGACTGCTAATGAAGATGGTGAGGGAATACCCCCGTCATATACCTACTTATCTAATATTGCAACGGAATGTTCCCCGAAAGGCCACCAGCCGGTGCAGGGAAAATATTATATATCACGACGTTGTGGAGATGGGGGACGATGCAGGAAAACCAGATATAACATTGAACGGTGAGGCGCCATTGATACCCGAGCCGTTAGGTGAGAGTCTCAAGAGAACCGAGGATGGTAATCATCAATACACACGTGTATCATACCTGTTTACACCTTGTGAATAATGGCAATGAAAAGTCACAGTTTGATTACAGGTATCATTATGTGCCTAATTGCGGTGAAATTAGAGCCACTGTGTGAGCGAGTGTGTTGAAAAACATATTATTACTAAGTTTGCAATAAACAATATTGGATACGTCATACCCTTATTTGGAACACCTACAAATTATTCAGCAAATCATAAAGTCAGCTCTTTCGCTATCTTTTCCATTCAAGGCGTTCATTGAATATTAATACTATTTTGCTTTTGGAGATAAAAGACAGTCTATGCTAATGTGGTTACTTAATGACTACTTCAAGCTTGAATAAATGACGTCCGTTTATTTGGAGTAACAGGCCTTAACAAAATTACACCATTTTGTTTACAAGTTTTTAAACATGTGACATGATTGACCTAAAAGCAAAGTTAAATTGACCAAACAAACAGTCACAACCTTTTTCTGTAATTAAATTAAAATTGCCTTTTGTTTCTCATTGTTATACCGGAGCGTTCTCAAACAGGTAGCCACAGAATTTTACAAATCTACCGAAAAAAGTGCGAGGAAGATGAAAGGCGGGTGATGACACAATTCACCAATGAGATCGCTTCATTTTACTAGCCTCACTGATTATACCGTTTCTGCTTGTGGATTCTTCGCACATTTTCACTTTTAAATCGCAAATCTTGGGTGAATAAAAATATATATAGCCTTAAATATTTTCCCTTTTTCAGAAAGTTCAAAAGCATAAGTAAAAAATATTTAAAACTAGCTTTCCTGGCGCTCCGCCCGCGCGTATGTCGGTTATCGCGCAAAAACATTAACCTCTTTTTGCGGAGTTGGATAAAAACTATTCTTTGTTTTTTCCCGGGGTTCAAACTATTTCCATACCAAATTTCATTCAAATCGGGCCAGTAGTTTTGGCGTGAAAGCGTAACAGTCAGACAGACAGAGTTACTTTCGCATTTCTAATATTAGTACTGATTATAGCGGCAACAGAAATACATCATCTGTGAAAATTTCAACTGTCTGGCTATGACCTTTCTTGAGATACAGCCTGGTGACTGACGTTGGACGGACGGACTAACAGCGAAGTCGCAGTAATAGGGTCCCGTTTTTACCCTTTGGGTTCGGAACCCTAAAAACCGGAACCGTCTTCCAATTGAAAAATATGAAATATCTTGTGGAAGTAGGCCATGCTAATGTGAGGTCGGTGTTTTTAATCAGCATGTTACCGACTTTTGCAAGTTATTTTCATACTTTTCAGTGTTGGAAGTCGATTCCATTTTTCGAAAAAGTATTTTAATTATTGTAAATGCTTACAAGATCATTGGCCTAAAATAGTTGACAACAGCAAATACCATGAAATCATCGATAAGCTAAAACATTTATCAGTTAAATGATTTTTACTTTTAAACTACGCAACCGATTTTGATGAAATTTATATGAGACTACTTAGAAAGTATTTTCCTTCTAATAAAATAATAATCAAAATCAGACTACTCTATAAAAAGTAATGCGTGGTCGCACATAAAAAAAATATACGAGTCTAATAAAGAACCTCCTCCTTTTTTTAAAGGCAGTCAAAATTACCAATGGATAACAATAATGTGGCACCCTATTAAACAGTTCCTAGAAAAAATTAACGCTATGCACTTATACATTGACATGAAAAGAAAGCACGCTCACATATATGTAGACTTGTATACGTCTGCCAAGTTATTATACTGGTAACAATTCATTCTTGATTTCGGTAAATGCTGATTTGAAACTATTCAGCGAATACAGTTATCTTGCATTGAATAGATAAATCACTGTTCCTATGATTTATGTGAACGGCGCGGTTTATTGATCCGACTGTAGCAGGAAATAAGCAGGCATTATTAACATCAAAGGTGAAATAATTTGGGCGTCATATTACTGGGATGAAATTGAAAAATGTTATTAAGAAATGCGCGAAGATCCTTTTTATCTGTAAGCTAGATACGTCTAACACGTAACTTTGTAGGTTTCATTCTGGTTGAAATTGTCATTTTGAAAATGCTAGTCATCAATTGAACCAATTACAATGGAAACTTTGACCTCCGTGCTTGGGTAATAGTTATTATTAAAGCCGAAAATGCCGGATTTTTCTCGATCAAACCAGAACGTTCGGGCACTCAATTTAACATTAGAATAACCTCACTTTGGCTACCATACTGACAAAGGCATGGCCAGTTCCTTATACATATATACAAATCATCGAGAATGATAATAATCTTTCAACAGGCCCAGTGTAAGCCTATTATAGAGGTCAGTGAATCAATACTATTTTTGATCTTTAATTGATTATATTGACCTGCTGGTGAACTCCGTATCACATGAGATCGATAATATTTGTCGCATCGTACACCGCTGGAGTTTCGTTTGGTTATTAATGAATTAATTGTTATTGAGTGTTAAACAAAAGGTGACTCGTTTGTATTCAAATAAATTAAATTACATTTATTTCGGTGCATGAATAATAATAATGTGGATAACATACAATGCAAAGAATTATCTGCTAAATTACATTTATCTTTTTGTTTTAGTTTTTTTTTTTGATGTTGGCTGTCGCGATAGCGGTACACAAGAGGGATGTCACTTTGACATATCTATCGGTATTATTTGTAGCCTTTATACGAAATCAAAATTGATGATGGATATCAACGGTCAGTTAAACAGCTCACATATCTAAGACCATTTTTTTTTATTGCAGATAGGCTAGCCTTTGACCACTATCTCACCTGATGGTAAGTGATGATGTGGTCGACGATGTTGTTCAGGCTAACCTAGAATTACTGGTCCTCAAGAACAGCTGCCGAAACACACCGTTAGGTACTTGGCGACCGAATTTCTACTTGAGGGTGGTAGCTGGCGGGCATTTCCAAAATGCCCTGCCATGCTAAGACAACAACCGGGACCGACGGCTTAACGTGCCCTCTGAAGCACGGAAGCGCTCAGTATTAATGTCACTAGCGGTCACCTATTCAGCTCCTGACCGCGGCGGACGATGCTTAACTTAGCTACTTCAGTACGAGCGGTTCGTAAATTTATATGTATTCTTAAAGTCAGATGTAGACTAAATAGTGAGATACCATTTCACCATGCGGTGAAGCTCAAGCTGGCGAAGGGATAGAACCATGGACCTGCTGCACGACAGTCCTCACCTTTTACCGCTCAGCTAACCATTACTTCGAAGTAAGTTAAAGTAAGTTTAAGTTCATTAGCAATTAATTACAACCCTTGCAGCGTTATTGCTTTCAATTTGGGAGTTTTGTGGGTGCGCCAAATTTACCGCGAAACAAAGGCGTCTCAAGGGACATTATGTCTGAAGTTTTGAGATCCGCCATTGTGATGATGAGATATTTCATGCTTGAGATGTCTGGAGGTTGACAAAGGTCCATATAGATGCTTTATGTTGGTATTTGCTTATCACTAGTGTACGTCTGTATTCTGCCCTAATATTAGTTTTGTAAATCGTGATTTAATACTTTTACCGCGCAAGGTAGATATTTGTTTTCGGACCGCTTCTGTGATCTTAATCATAGAGTAAGTGACAGTTAGTATTGCATTAGAATGTTCAAAAGTAATTAGTGTAAAGCGGGGTTTTTATGGTTTCTATCGTTCAGTCTCTGGACTCATATCTAACAACATAACTTTGCATATAAATAAGACTGGGTAAAGAGGTATTCTCCCAAAAATGAAGTTCGAAGTTTAGTTTGACGGATTGTTCGTTTTATTACCACGAAATACAAATACCCAATGGTTATTTCCTTCGTCACAAGTGACAAATTGCACTACGCCCGTCACTCTGAGACATACATTTGTTTTAAATTTCACGTGACTGTAATTTTACTGGCTCTCAAGGACTGCTGCCGGAACAAACTATTAGGTGCTTGGCGACAGATTTCTACTTGGTTGCTAGCTAGGCGAGCTTTGGCAAAATACCCTTCCACCATGCGCTGAAGCACAAGCCAGTGGGCGGATGGGGATCGAACCATGGACCTAGGGCATGGCAGTCCATAGCTATCACCGCTCGGCCATCTTTGTTACAATATAGTCCTTGTGTTGTTGTGTGTGTTCTAACGTAAACGTATTTTTATTGTGTATTTGTTTTTAACTCACTGATTAAGTAATGTAGCGAACATTCCCAAGGCATATAATTTTTGGTAAAAACTTTGTATATTTTAGAGCAACGTTAATAATGAATAAATAATTTTATCCTACTCCGTATTTAAGTTTGTATCAATCTAGCAAGCAAACCCTTTATTATTTAGGTAGCACAAACTTCATTATAAGGATTTACGAGTAGCATTGGTCCCTAATGGAAATGAAGAGGCTAGGCGTGAACGAATTAAATGACCGCATAGAGCAAAGGCGCATTAAGGACTATGTCCAGTGGGGCAATATACATCTTCTAAAAATACTTTTAACTAGCACAAAATAATCTATCAGCCTTATCCGTGATGTTACATTTAACATATTATTATGTCTTAATAGGTTTTTTACTTTAATAACAAAATTATATTAGTAAACAGTAATAGGAAAAAAGTATACTATTCCCATAATATTTACAAATTATGAGGCAGACACAATAATTCTCTCATTCGTCAAAAATAAATTTGTATATAATAAGAACTCTAAAACTTAATACAAATTGTGGACTCTAAATGGTACAATCTGCGCCAAATTACGTACCTCAGCAGGACACAAACATTGCGTGTTCCATGGTAGAATAAACAAGACACCGTTAATGGGCAATAATGGCGTAAATAAAACAAATTGTCGTTGTTAATCGCCCTGCGGTCATGCGAAACATTATCTATTTCTTTAGAAGCTCCGAAAGGACTTACCTACGGAATAATAACAAATACTTTTAAACTTTTATTCATACAGACAGTAGTCAAATTTATAAGGTCATTTACTTCCCCAGGATGTAATCGTTTGACTACTATCTGTATGAAACAAAATTATTTTAGGTTTAATGATGAGTATTATTTTCAAAAAGAGGGATTAGCTATGGGGTCACCTTTAAGTCCACTTATGGCCGAACTTTTTATGGACGACTTTGAGTGCAAACACATAGTTAAAGAACCTAGAATATTATTTTATTATAGATACGTTGATGATATAATCGTTTGTTGGACTGGCACTTCCCGCCAAATTGATATCTTTGTTAAGAAACTTAACAATTTACACCCGAAAATTAAATTTAAACTGGAATTAGAATCAAACCAATCTATCAACTTTTTGGATCTAACGCTTACAAGAGTGGACAGTAAATTGCATTTCCAAATATATCGAAAACCAACACACACAGATGTTGCTATTCCCTCCACTTCTTGTCATCCTATTCAACATAAATTAGCCGCTTTTCGAAGTTATGTCCATAGATTGTTATCGGTTCCTCTGACCCAAGACAACTATAATAAAGAGCTTAATATAATATACCGGATTGCTATTTCCAACGGCTACAATAAACAGTTAGTTCATCGATTAATTCAGACCAAACAACGTAATAGGGCTAGGTCACTTCTTTATTCTTGCCCTTCTGATAGAAATATCAAGTACGTAGGCAGTTTAACGTATATGGGGCCAATATCTCAAAAAAAAAACAATATATTAAAGAAAAATAACGTCCATGTAGCTTTTCGTACAAATCAGAATATACGTCATTTATGTAACGGTAAAGATCGATTGGAAGACGGTAAAAAATCCGGTGTTTACAAGCTTACCTGTGACGAATGTAACAGCGTTTATATTGGTCAAACTGGCCGTAATTTTGATATCCGATATAAAGAACATAAATCCGCGTTTAGAAACGACCATCCCGAACAGTCTCATTTTGCCAAACATTTAATTGAAAGCGGTCATCAACTCCTCGATTGTAACACGTTTGAAATCTTACACTGTTGTGACAAGGGGTTTAGGTTATGTATATAAGAACAGTTAGAAATATCAAAACATAGTGTAGGCTTCGCGCTGCTGAATGAACAGACTCAATTGGTTTCATCCCCACTGTTACGTATTTTTAGTGATAGTCTGCCGCCACAAACTATTTTGTAATAAAGCTCCGGCTTACCATGTCACAACTGCTATATTTCACACTTATCTTATATTCCACAATTAGGGTAAACTCACTATCAAACACTGTATACCTATATGTAGTACTGTCGTATATTATACATGGCACTTTGCGTATTAATTTATTTTTTATTTATTTTTTATTTTTATTTATTCGGAAAACAAACAGTGATATGTTACAGAGTTACTTATAAATGTATATAGCTTAGCACCATTTAAAAGTTTTCACATATAGAAACTCAATGGGTACTTATCTGTTACATTACAAAATTTAGGTACCATAAATCTTTTTACATGTTTATATATAGCATAGTTTATAATAATAGAATTAGTCAAAACATTCAATAGTGTCAAAACAGTAAACAATCAACACTAATTTGTTATAATTAGAAGTAAACAAAAAATAAACATAATAAACAATAAACCAGTCAGTTAGGGAACCGCATCAAACCAATTCTTCGAAATAGTTTTGTTAAAGGAATGTGTAGAAGTGTTGAATAAGTCTAGATTGGGAAAATCATGCAGTTTATTAAAACTATTAAGTGATCTAATGAGAAAAGAGTTTGATCTATATTTAGTATAGGTGTGAGGAACTTGAAGTGGGATTGGTTGTCTCTGTGTTCTTGTAGGAACTCTTAGACCTATCATAGAGAGAAGGTATGGAGAGTCCACTTTTGATTGGGCTATTTTTGATAATAGTGTTATGTCTGCAATATTTCGTCTAACATGGAGAGGCAGTATATGGTGTCTCCTGCATCTCGCTTCATAATTATCATCGTAACTTTTGCATTTAAATTGTAGGTATCTCATAAATTTACGTTGAACAGTTTCTATCCTATCGATGTAAACTTCATATTGAGGGTTCCAAATTTGTGAACAATACTCGAGGTTGCTTCGCACGTAAGAGCAATAAATAATTTTACACTATTAAACTGTGAGCATGACCTTTTAATGAACCCCATAGACATGTTGGCTTTAGTAACGATTTTATCGATATGTTTCTCATAAGTTAACTTTGAGTCTTGAGTTATGCCTAAGTCACGTGTTTCGGCCAATATTTCTAGCTCAGAGCATTCAGATCCAACTTGTTTAGGTGACAATATTCTTCGAACCTATTTAAGTCCTCCTGTAAGAGATGGCAATCATTCATGTAATGGATTTGTTTAAAAATCTTCATGTCATCTGCATATAGAAGAAATTTACTATGTACAAAACACGAACTTATGTCATTAATGAATATGTTGAATAATAGTGGGCCTAATAGAGAGCCTTGAGGTACCCCGGAGGGTACGTCATTCCACGTAGAGGAGTATCCATTAAGAACAACTGCTTGAGATCTGTTTACAATGTAAGAGGAAAACCACCTATATAAATTGCCATGGATACCAGCATAATAAAGTTTTTGTAATAGTATAGTATGGTCTATGCGATCAAAACATTTGCTGTAATCAGTAAAAATACAATCGACTTGCCCACCCGAATCCATACATTCGGTTGTATAATCGTTGAACAATAACAAGTTAGAAGTTGTAGAACGATTTCTCAGAAATCCATGTTGCTCAGAAATAAAGGTAGCGGAAAAAGCATTATATACTTGAGTATAGACTATTCGCTCGAATACTTTAGCAAAGATGCATATCTTCGAGATTGGTCTATAATTATATATGTCATTTCTATTACCACTTTTATATATAGGAGTTAAAAAGGCAGACTTCCAAATTTTGGGAAATATACCGTCTTGTAAAGATCGTTTAAACAATAATATTGTAAGAGGTTTCGTCAGTGAATTAGAACATTTTAGGATAAAAAGTGGTGTTATCTTATCTGGTCCGGCCCCTTTTGTTAAATCTAAAGATTTGAGTAATTTGTATAAATCTTCTGGAATTATATCAATATCACTTAAGGTATTAATATAATTTGAGCATGATTCACGTGGTACCTGCTGAACGTCTTGATTAATGGTTGAGCTAAGATAAGTTGACTGAAAATAGGTTGAGAAGAGAAGACAGATATCTTCGCCTGAATCTGCAGATTTTCCTTCGTATTTGAAAGTAAAGTAACGTCCGTCCACTTCGAGAATCTATTGAAGACTGACTCGAATTCTCCTTGCAACTGGCCACGTTTGCTCTCCCCTCCAAGTATAACGTCACGAGTCAAATCAATGTCTAATGGACTACGTAATTATCAAATAAGCTATTAAAGGAGTCAAATTGAATAATTACAAGTAAACATGTTAAGCATTAAATTAAGTACAGATTAAATCAAATTGAAACCAAAAATTTAAACATTATTTGTAATTCTTGTTTATTATTTTTTCATAACGTGCCGAACCGAGCTACCCGCCGAACCAGTGTTGACGTCACTCTGCGACCCTTTCATAATTTTTAAGTTTAAAACTAGTTTTCGTACATTGTTTACTATATTATTCAACATTTCTCATATTTGTAAACACTGAACATACCATATATAACTTAAAATATTCTGTTAACAATTCAATAACCTTTTTATGTAATTATCACTTTAAAAACGTATATCTTTACCAATTGTAAGCTACAACAAAGAACAGTGAGTCACGATCGGGCCTATATAAAGGCGTGTTTAGCCGCTGTGCGCTCGGTAAGTCAAGACCTCCTGAAGATGCTTCGTTTAGAAGCGAAACTAGTCGGGTATTCTTCCGGTTAGGCTGCGTGATGTTTGTGACGTCACGTAGATAACAGGAAAATTAGGCGGAATTGTCACTAGATATATAATTTTATGCTTTTTTAAGTGTTTTATTTAAATATTATTTAATATTTTTTAGGATACTTTTAAAAGTATTTGTTATTATTAAATATGGATTTCCGCAAAGTAACGCTTGAATCTATCCATTACCTACGGAATGTTTAATGAATCTAAGAGATTATCGAATTTTATCTTTTTGATATTTAAATGCTAATTAATTAGCAACCACGAACAACTAGAATTTTCAGAGCTCCTTAAAAGTGCCCTGAAAACAGACACATGATTAATTATTAATTTGATTTAGAATTTGTCCGACAGAAAAAAAAAATTACATGAAATTATATTGATTTAATATAAATATTAATATTGCATGAAACCTCAGTTGATCAGCAAGTAATCAAAATTATTTATTGAAAAAGTCTAAATCAGATATTTATATCCTGGGAATAAGGGCATGTTGAAGTCGCAATTTATTATTCATACTACTCACCTTAGCTTTTTCAAATATTCAGAATAGATTACGTACCTATTTGTTTGTATACGTATGTATCATGTCATTTGTTTACTTATTGGAAATTTTATTAGTTTAATTCCTGATTTTGTTTCATTCAACTCATCATGTCATAAATATTCAGTTGGTTTTTATATATGGGTTAATAATTGAATGAAATTTCAAGTAGTTTGATGCCCTTTATATACTATGAATGTTATATAACTGTTTTTTTCTGCAGTAACTTTCGTCTGCTCCGGTTTCAGATTTAGCTGCACACCGTGGTACCCACAAAAACAATGATGGATAATCATGGACAGTGACGATAGTGAAATGTATCCTGTACGTGTGTTAATAAATGAGATTAATTATCTATATTTCAAGTTTCAAATAAATCGGTGAAGCCGTTTCAGCGAAGGAGTAACAAACATACACACTCACATACTCACATCATCACGTACTATGTATATGTAATGTATGTTCTTATTTGAGACTTTACAGTGTGTGAGTCCAGGCAAAGCACTCTTAGCAAAATATATACGAAGCACACTTATATAGTCCCCGCGTAGCACACTTAGCGAGAGTCCACACGTCGTGCACTTTAAGACTCTCTGCATAGTACAGTTGCCACGTGAAATGGGTAAATGTATTGGAAAAAATATAACCTCCGCAAACTACCTCTTGTGAGTGTGTGGAACCTTTATTTGAGAGTACATAGTGAGAGAGATCAGGCGTGTCACCCATTTATTCAAAATCATACGTTGTATCACGAGTAAACAAAAACTGGATCTAATAATAAAATGACTTCCAACAAAGGAGGAGGTTCTCATTCAACTTTACATTTTTTTATGTCTATTATGCAATTACTCGTTAGAAGTTTTTAAGTTTGTCAATTAATTAAAACAATGTATTTGCATAACTGGATGATTTAATATTTTAATTGCAACTCTAGTCGTCAGCAGGCTTTTTCACTAAAAAGAGTGAAAAAATAAAAAAAGACGTAACACACTTCAACATAAAAGTACATGTGAATGTCGGGCCATGATAATGTAAGGTCAGCGTTTTGAATCAGCATAGTACCGACTTCATCAATTTTCTTCTCTCTTTTGTGTTGGAATTTGGTTCCGTTTTTTCTGAAATTATATAATTATCATTATTATTGTTTACATTTGAGCTCTATACTAACGTCATTGACCCAACTTTGGTGCATGTACTGCGTTAACAATATCATAATTTTCGGTTTTACAGCAATCGTATACATATACTCGTATTCATCGATTTTTCTATCCAGGCATACTGTTCTCTTTCGTCATCAAAACAGTGACAATGCGGCTTAAATGCAGAGGGCACAGTAATAAGAAAATTTAAAATAGAAGAGTAAGTTATGTACTCGTAGATTCTTATATATGTCTCATCTGCGTACTGAATAATTAAAAATTTTTACGGTGCGAGAGAATGATGTACGGAATTAAAGCCTTGTGACTGAAGTATGGCTCAATCTGAAGACAGGACAGAAGTCATAAGATACATTTTAATCAATTTAGTTTATTATTATCCCGTTGTGTAAGAATGAACTATAATGCAATGTAATAACTACAGAATTGTGCTGTCATATGAGGAGGAGATTGTGCTGACACGTCGTCCTTTCCGGTCTTGTGTCGCTTTTATTCAACCTTATCGTATAAATTGACTACTAAGATTTCGTTTCAAGATGATAGTGCGTACACAAATGGGGTGACACGTGGTTATTCATCATGATTTAACTGACGTTGACGGCACCGTTCCCTCAAATTGAGTTGAAGATGTAGTCCTAGAGATAGTTTGGCCTTTTTTTAATGACAGCTATTAGATTTTTGACAGCATATTCAAAATACAAATAAATTCAGAATTGCACAATTAATTTCCCATATAATGTCAGGTACAAATTGTTCAATGTCATACAAATATTACAATTAAGGCCAGAACATTTAGCACCTCAATTCATTTAAATTATTTATTGCCATCTAAAATTAACCACTGCACTTAACCATATATATATATATTATTATATCCATGTTAATAAAGTAAAATAATCAAAATACGATAAGCAAGAAATTTCGTTAAATACGAGTACATATCTCAGTACTCGTAATTAAACTATAATCATTATCCAGACACTAATATACCCTGATTATTATAATATCCGGTTTGAGCGCGCTACGTCATTTGACGTCTGCCGGTGATGACGTTATTACCGCATTCCAGGTCTTGCAGTTCAAGCGTTCTGGTGGACGCACAAAATAATATATTCCTCTGTGACTATTTGGCACAATGGAGCCTATCGGTAATCGAGTCAAAACTAAGGTTATACATTATCATTGGGATATGCTTTAATATCGACCTAAGCAGTAGGTGGAAGAATGTTAGCTCGCCAAACGTGCGGGTATTACGCTGCTAAGATAAATCTCACAAAAAAAAACATTTGAAATATACTGCAGAAAAAAAATATTAGGGGAACAAGATTTTGGACCTTTTTATTGTTTAAGGTACAATTAGTAAAATTACATTAATTAAAAATTTCATGTTATTTTTAATTACTATTTTTTTAATAACTAGTTACAATTAATAAAATAAAAAAAGTTTAAAAAAATACATTATTGGCAAGAAACTAATGAAAGAAAAAAAAGTCTGTCAGTGAAATATGTTTATGTCGATTAAATATTCGTTTTCAGTGACTTTCAGTAACGTGTGTGGCCCCCATAAGCCTTATTCACAGCTTGACAACCACGTGGCATGCTTTGTACATGAACCTCCGATTACCTTCTTATGGAATTCGCTCCCTATCTTAAATCAACGCTTCAGTGAGCTGCTGTAGTGTATGAGGTGTAACAGGACAATCCGGATGCACAAGCCCCAATTGTGTTCAATCGGATTTTGATCAGGGCTCAAGAAAGGCCATACAACGACCATCTGGTAACAACAACTAGTACGTTCGTTTTAACTAACTCCGCCCTTATTAGACTATAGTGGAAAATTCCTATTATATACATATATTTTTGTACACTGCGTACATACCCGCTTGCATACTTGCAGGCGCTTCGCACGTCATAGATTTATTTCACGAGCGTCATAAGTTCTATAAACAACTTTTATTAGAGAGTAATTTATATTTGATACAATATATTTAACAACGCTATATGGCACTATATTTACGGCTGAAAAAAAAAATCTGTAAGTGAATTCGTGAAATTCTATTAAAAATAAAAAAAATTAAACCTATCGTTGGCTAAACAGAAATTTTAGGATTTTATATAATGACAGAACAAGCGCGATAGATACCTATAACAGATGAATTTCATCACAAGTGACGAATTGCACTGCGCCCGTCACTCTGAGACATACAGTTGTCAAGTCTCATCGAAGTAAGCTATCTAGGAGAACATTCGCAAAATGCCCTCCAACCATGCGGATAAGCTCAAGGCGGCGGTGGGGATCGAACAACGGACCTGCGGCACTGCACTCCACAGCTATAACCGTTCGACTATCACTGCTTCAAGTGGTACATATATATTTCATCAAAGTTGTTTTGAAATAATATTTAATGGTTTGTTAACTATAGATTTCAGGTGCTTGAACTTGAGTTAAAAACTTATTCAATAAATACCTTCAGAAACTATAATAATGACAGGATAATTAAAAGAAAATTACATAAAAAAATTAAGTCCTACCTCAAATATAATATAAAATATACGCTTAACCCTGCGTTTCTGCTGGAAAACAACGTCTTCGATTATGTAGATATAATTTCTTGTAGAATTTTCCAATAAAGGACGAGATGAAGACTTCGCACGTGACGGCATGCGCCCGGAACCCGCCTTCTGATTAATGTACGGAACGGAGAAATTGAAATTGGGAATTACACGACGAAGACAGTATATACAGGTTATATCACATTTTTGTCGGGTGACATTATGTTCTTATAATATCAGAAACCATAGCCCCGTGGGCTGCCAGGTTAGAATTGCACCTCCCCATATCATGCCGTGAGTGTCGTAAGAGGCGACTAAGGGAAAAATACTGGAAGGTGGGCAGCAGGACGTCAAAAGAACTGCCTACTTACACTGAGATCCCCAAGACGCCTGCCATGCGTGGGGATTATGACAAATACCCCCGTCCATATGAACGATCCGGCTACTACAGTAATATCAGAAACCATCATTATAGGTCTTGGTTCGGTGAAGATTGGTAACACTGTTTTGCCGTATTTAGGCCACTGCAAGCTCAAGCAAAGCTTTAAAAAATATATCTTCGCTCACATCTATTCTTTTGGGTATTGATATTTATATTTTTATTATAAATCTCGATATCGCAGATCCAAAGCCAACATATACATTAAATTCAGTACAGTAGTACAAAATTACAGGTATTACATTCTACCACTTCCTTACTAGCGTCTTTGCAAAATAATAGGCCCAGTTTAATTAAAATTTCGGCAAAATTATTATTTGTCAAACTGGTGTCACGGCTTGCCAATCATTCTAATTTAATATTTTTAAGGGTGTACTCATACGTTTCAACTTTTCTTTCAGTAAAAAAATGTTCCCTCCTCCCTATGATGATTTTCTGTTCTCACTAATATATAAACTAAACAAGAATGTAATAAATTCTAAAAATGCAGACCATCATAGTGTCTACATGAACGACTTAGAAAAATCCAGCGAGAAACACATTTTCGTTTCATTTTCTAGTATAAAGTTTTTTATTTGTCCGCCTCGTAGCAACGTGCTACGAAAACGTTTTCGTAGCTAACCGCGGCACTAAAAAACAAAAGAGTAAAGTACAAACGACATGAATTAAATTTAGAATCTAGATAACGCAAAATTTTTTAAAAGATTTTTTAAAAATATTGCTTGAAACCTTTATCAGAGAAACTAGTTTGACAGTTTATGAAACCTTCTTTAAATGTACTTAAGAATTAAGGATATAATACATTGTGATGATTTCGTCATAAAAGTGCATCTGAAAGAACAGTGAAGTCAACATACCAGATAACTTAGGAACAAATGCTAATGATTTATTTAATTTTTCTCATATTTAATTTTGAAAAAACTTTTATATTTTGTTAAATCTACTGAGGAGATTTCAATCTAAGTTGAGTCAATTTCGAGCCTCCGGTCAATTTCAATCTGTCCCTTGTTTTACTACTAGGTCACATTGAGCTAGTTTCAGTGACTGCCAAATTCTAACACGTTTTATGTGTCATAAGACTGTAGCTGTTAACCCGAGCGATACCCCGAGGTATCTACTTATTCTATTTCTTATCTGCTTTCTTCGAGTGAAGGTTGTGAACAGTTTTATACAATATAGATTAATTAATAAGAGCGTTACCTATCCGCTTATTATTATAACTAAGTAACGGGTGAAGTCCAAACTTAGTATGAAGGCTTGCCATTTCTACTTTGGTTCAGGAATTAATGGCAGTCTTTAGTGGCGTGGCGTTTCTTCCCGATGAGAACTACGATCAAATCCTTAGTGACATGGTAGCTAGATGAGCGATTTTCCGCGTGAACCTTTAGAAAATTATTTCTCTGATAAAATAGCATTGATTTATAGATGTAGCATTACTGGTTGGAAGACTGTTGAGTGTTTACTGCATGGTATTTATTTATATTTTTTATTTATAGCTGTTAGGTTAGCCTTTGAACTTCTGATAGTAAATGATGATGTGGTCAAGGTATTGTTCAGGTTTCATATTGTACTGAATTATAGAATTCTTATCATTATGACAGGTTTCACATATATTCATCATAGATGATACCTACTTTACAAAATGTACGATAACTAATACAGATATATTATTTATTCGAGAATCTGAACGGGGCTGAATCGCTAAATGGGTGTTTACTCAGATTCAAGGGATTTATAGCTTGTTGGATTTCTGTCTAAGTCTTGTTTCGAATGCAAAAGGTTTTGTCTTTGAAACAAAATAAATGTAGTGTATAATAAAAGCAAGCACAACTATTGAATATATATATCCACTTAAAACATACTAAGTATTATTAAGAAGTTTGGTATCATATTCAAAACTAAATATATTTCTGTTAAACTTGCTAACTTAATCTCATCTCAAAACTACAAATTTCGAGAGAAAAAATTATAGTAATGTGCGGGATTAATCTCATCTTTTTAAAAGCTAATGAAAATGAGCAGATGGTAATAGCACTAAGTATACAAAACCCAAGTTTATCAGCGGTGTGCGGTCGCATTGAATTGTCAATAGCTATAATGTTTGTAATAAAATGAAAGTAAAGATTAAACATACTGATGTAATTTTTTCATACATTCTGAAACCGTACTCTACATACAAATAATAAAAATACATGGTACGATGCAAGACGAATACATACTGTATTATGAGAGAATAAGACCAACGTATAATTTTCCCGCGACATTTGTGCGTGCAATATGAAAGTGTCACGTTGCGTAATCTAACATATTATTCATCTGTATCGGTGAAGCTGAGCTGGATATATGACGCCTTGTGACGTCGAAATATGGAGACGGCTGATATCAACCCCGCTTGGTTGCTGTTGGTATTACTATGCATATGTATAGGCATCCAAAAAATAGATTTAGAGTAAACCGTCATCCTTAGAACTCATGGTGCCTTGTCATTTATGTCTTTATTGGAATAGAATGTTAAAATGCACCATTTAGGTGTGTGTTTTCTGAATAATGGTAGTTAGGCATAAAAAATATTTAACTAATTATTTTTAAATTTTATAGCTGTATACGTATTTAGATTAGATGTTAGATATTCATTATTATGGCATTAACTTTGTAATTATTGTATTGATAACTAGACATTTAGATCGCGAAACTTCAAGCAATACGGGTCAAAAATTACAGAAAAATTTCAATGTCTAAGAAAAAAAAATGCTAGAGTTAAAAAAATGCTAATCAAATTGTCAAGATTTGTCAAAATGCTATTTTACCACAACATCTGAAGTGCTCGTAGCGAAATTTGCTTCTTAACCGATCGGGTAAGTTATGCAACGTCTGCTGTGGCCATGGCTCAGATGGGGAGCGTACTTGGATAGCACTTTTATCCGTCGGTCTAAGGATGGCAGTCGTTACAGCATGGTGGTAATATATATATACTAACTTCAAAAAGATTTGGATAATTTAACGGCGTATTATGATGAAAATAGAATCAATATAAATGTAACTAAATGTATTAAGATATCCTTCACACGCAAATTAGTACCCATCAAATTCCCGTATACAATTAATTCCACTCCAGTTAATAACGCAACTTTTTTAAAAGACTTGGGGGTTAAATTAGAATGATGTTTGTAGAACACATAGAAGCTAATGTGGACAAGGCATATAAACAGTTAGGTTTTATAAAAAGAGTCTGCACTCCTTTTAAAAGTATATCGTGTATTAAAGTACTATACTTTGCGTACGTTAGGAGTGTATTAGAATACGCCTGCAGTTTTTGGTCTCCAAGATACAATGTCCATATACAGAGACTGGAATCAATACAGTTTTTTTTTTTTTAATTTTTAAGTTATAAGGATCATAAAGTATTTGATTCACATATTGAGTCATGTAAGCATTATAATATTGATACATTGGAACAGAGACGCAGGCAATATGATGTTTTGTTGTTGCACGACATTTGGTTAAGTAACATAGACTGCCCTGAACTTCTAGCTAACGTATCGCTTCGAGTACCTTTAAAACGGACTAGACATACACCATTACTACATGTCCCTTGTGTTCATACAAATTATGCTCATAACTCCGTACTTTGTCGTGCAGCTCGAATTTACAATGAATATTATTCAGACCTGGACTTATTCCACTGTTCTAAGCAATGCCTTAAACGTCAAATTAGGAGTATACATAAAAATAGTTGACTTTCCTTTTAATCACAATATACACTATACAAATTAACTCCAATAGCCACATACACACACTTACACTTTCCCTCACACGCATACAAACACATACCTTCCTACCACATATAGTATAAATAAATGTATGAATTTGAAACTGAACCCATAATCAATAGTTATATTTCTTTTAATTGTCAATAAACTCATCTGTTTGGTACTTTTAAGTAAATTAAGATAATTATATTTGTATCCTATTTTGGCTTTATTGTAGTAAATAGTAAATTTAGTAATATTATTTGTAACGCTGTATGGATAACTAAATAAATATTTTGCGAATGCCCGCCTGGCTAAATACAACTCTCAATTTGAAAATCTGTCACCAAGCACTTGACGGTGTGTCCCAGCAGCTCTCTTTGAGAGCTAGTAATTCTAAGTTAGACTGAACAACATCTTCGACCGTATCATCACTTACCATCAGGTAAGATAGTGGTAAAGGCTAGCCATAAAAAAAATACGTGATTAGACAAGAAAATGCTTGTTTACACGTCCATAAAATATAAAAATAATTATTCTTTAGTTATTAATTTTGAAGCACTCGAGGCGTAGCTTACAGTCGTTCTTACTTGATCAAATACCTTAAGCAACGTCCACTGTGGTCATAAGTTGGATGGGTGATCGCTATATAACGACTTTACTACGGAGCGCTTTCGTGCTTCGGAGGGAACTTTGAACCGTCGGCCCAGATGAAGTCTTAGAATGATAGTCATTATAGCATGACGCTGCTGAAATTTTGCAAATACAAGCCTGGCTAGCTACTTCCTTCATATTTCTTCGCTTAGAGTCTTTAAGAGCCAACAAATCTAGATTAGCCTGAAAAACATCTGATAAAATCTTTATAGATAAAGATTAGCCTGAAAAGCATCAAAAATAAAAATTAGGAAACAATACTCAAATGGTATAAGTAAAAATTATCAATATCAACTACTAAACACGCATTGGCTTTTTAAGTTTTTTATACACATAACGAACTAAAAACGAATACTTCATATTAGGTGACTCCGTTACCCAAAACAAGTGCCTGGCCTTAAAGTTTCTGAAACTTTGATTGAGTACTCCTACTTTGCCTTTGTAATAGTGAGGCGGCATAACTCCAAACTATATCCACTCGTTTGAACTAGCCAACAAAAGAACCCTAATAATTTATATTCAAATGGAGCTATTTTTTCGTGAAGACCAGTTGCTGCACATAAATCAGAAGAAACACCATGGATATTAGGAAATAATGATAGTAAAGGAGGAAATTGTGACTTAAATAAGAAAAAGAATGCAGAGAGATTGACTTATCTACTTCAACAACATATAAAATGTTACAAACCAGTTGCCCGTGGGGTGCCGGGTTAGAATTGCACCTCCCCATTTCATCCCGTGGGTGTCGTAAGAGGCGACTAAGGGAAAAATATATACTGGAAGGTGGGCAGCAGCGTCTTTTAAAGAACTGCCAACCTACACTGCGATCCCCAAGCCGCCTGCTAAGCGTGGGGATTATGGCAAATGCCCCCTTGATAGGGGAGGCTGTGTTCAACAGTGGACGATCCGGCTGTTACAGTACAGTATAAACCGGTAACGTTTGCAATTTCTGCGTTTATATGATAGTTGTAGTAAACTCCGAAATTATTGAACAATTTGAAAATTCTTTTGCAATATAAAGCTGCACTGATTCTGAGTAATATAAGCTAGATTTTATTTTAATTTTAATTTGTTTTTTTTTCTCAATTCAAAATATTTGTAAAACAAGTTCGATAAAAAAAAAGCTGATTAACTTCTTTATTGTGTGCGCTGACCATATGGTTTAGAATTTTTAGATAAACAAATAATTTGAAATTATATACTCGTATCTTTGGTACGTATACAAAAAGCTCCGCCATAGCAATAAACTAGAAAATGCTTTATTTTATATAAAATGCAAATAATGGTGTGTATCGTCTTAGTCTCAGATACTCTGCCTCAAATCTAGTGTTAAAAGTTTGCTGTATATTGTGAACCATAATCACTATAATGGCATATTCTGAAACACTAAATATGAGAATATTGAAGTCACAGCTATAAGAAGATCTTTGTTCACACGGTTCGCTAGTCACACCTAACACTAGTCGAGTCACACCTAAAACCTGATGGAAAAGTGTACATACGTGTCTTTCACTAGGTTTCCAATATGTTTTCAATATGTGAGTAGTCGAGCTTATTAAATCATTAAATACTTTATAAGTACAATATATCGCGAGCACTGAATATTTGGAGACATCGAAGAGTTTCTTTGTTAAGAAATAAAAACAATTGCAATGAGCTTAAAACTAACAGCTACATAGGGTTGTATGTATAGTGAATAATATTAAGCATAAAGGAAGCGGGAGTGCCAATGAAGGATCCGTCGATATCCTATTAGGGGAATCGTCGCCTAATCTTTTGAATATCAGGAGATAATAGGACGTGTCTTCAGTACGTAAATGAGTTTAAGCGGGATTTTGTTAAGCTGGTATTAACGCTTCAATTTATTAACAGGGAAAATGGAAAATGTTCCTGCAATATAGAACCTTATAAGATATTCTTGTATTATGTATGATGTTTAGTGTATTATGTATGTAAAGTTTTGTACGATATATCAGCTACTATCGAAGTATTTTATTTCAAAATCACAGTGTTCTCGTTGCTTGTTGCAACATTTTCTATTTTTCTTTTAAAATTTTAATAAAACGAAGCCAAAGAAGATCTTCAGTATGATCTTTATATGACCCGGAAGCGAACTGATCATATTTATTATCCTAAAATAACGGCGCGCGCGGCCCGCTCTGCCGCTGCCAGACAACAGAGCTTGTCGGACGCGGTCGGAAGCGCACGTACTCCATGACGAAGCGACTCTAAAAGTCGCGAAACCGGTCGAGATCAAGCTACTCCACTGTTTTAACGTAAGTTAAATCGGAGTAAATATTATTTAAATATGTGTAATACTTACGAAAGTTTTAATAAAAACTGTTATGCCTTGTTGTGGGTCATTCATATTCGTATATCAATCGTTCATAAATATATCATCATAAATAGTCGAAGTGTTTATGAGAACCGGTCATAACGCTCACAGCATATGACCTATGTATTTATTTTCAATTCAAAAATAAACTTGATACAAAATATGATAGTATCCGCAAAGGTGTCCAAACATTTTCATATCCATAAGAAATCTGCAAACTTACTCGAAATAATAAATATTAAGTGAAACCCGCATTTTATCATGATAAAACTCAAAATTTTGACTTTAACCTCGTCAATAGGTTATGAAGAAACAGTATACTTGCTTGACAGAAAATTGATCTTCTCTTTTCATTAAAATGCTTGCTTAAGTAAAACACGAAGCAAAATGAGTGTGAACACTTAGTAACTCTTAGATTCCTGGCAATAATAGCTTTCAATATTAATTGAAAAGTTTTACTTGAAAATGTATACCTAAAGAGGTTGAACTTTCTGAGTTTCTGTTTCTACTTCTCTCCACGTTACTATAAGGAAGTAGGTCGTTTGAAACTTTGAAGATAATAACGAGGGGAAGAGTTGAAATTGTTGTTTGTTGTTGTTTAGGGAGGACATAGATGCTGGCTACCGCCTGTGCGGTCGTCCAGCTCCACCGGGTTTTGGGCGAGGGCCTGGCCCTACAATAGCCCGGGAGGGAGAAGTGCCGAAGGCACTTCTCCCGAGACGGGCGTAGAAGGCGAAAAGCGCTTTCTACCTCCGTCTCCTGCGGACGCCGAAAACGTACCGCTACTATAGGAGGGGTTGACAGCGAGCTCAAGGGCACCACTGTGGTTCGGACCTCGGCTTGTCTCGCTGTCGAGAGACATGGGGGGGATCGGAGCAAAATGCCTCTGTGCAACTGCAGTGTTGCACAATTGGGCCCTACTGAATAATACTCTTTGACTATTTGGAGAGCAATTTATCGTGACCTTGTTTTTGCCTCGAGCTCGCCGGCGAGCTCGGTGTTTGATTGTGTGACCTCTGATTACCTCACACCTGGGGATTTTACCTCGACGACTTGCGGATAACGCTAAAGCTGCCAACGTAATGGCTGCGATGGGGTCATCCGGGTCGTCTAATACCTGCCGTGGTCGGCGACGGGGGGGTTTGAAAAATGGGATAGAAGAGGCAGTCGAGTAGTTCGATGCCTGGACAACCAATGGGTTCGGGTGGTGGGGCGCTCGATCAAAGTATCGGCGGGCGCAGTCCTTATTGAACTGCGCTAGAGAGGGAAGGTCCAATATAGTGCTGTCTTTATTTATATAATGTCTAGTGTGTATTGCAAATTTTTCAACGGACAAAAACGAACAAAGCGTTTGTCTTAAACTTTACATCGCCAATGGAATTTCGTGTTCCGTGTCACTGAAAATGTTACAGAAGGCTTACGATGAGTAGGTATGAGTGGTACAAAGCGTTCGAAAGCGGTCGAGTAGTGATAGAAGAGTTGCCTCGCTATGAGAGTTATCAAAACTCCATCAGCGTTACTATTTCCTTCACTTTTGCAATGTTAACTTCACTTGCAGACGTAGAGACACCAAACAAACAAATTTAACAGCAAACACCATTCCAAATATCATGTCTATTTCCCTATTTGCATTTGCAAAATTTCAGCTACAGCATTTTGACAACAATGCCGCAGGTTTTTAAAGGTTTCGATTTGCGACAGCTCTTTGTCATCACGTGGAGTGAAATTGGAATGTTTCGGCATGTTGTGTGGCACGAACGTTATTGAAGTAGTTTGTACAATAACGGTTTTGGAAAATCATTCAGTTGTGCTGGTATGGTTGAATTTTGCTAGAAGGAAACAGTTGGAAGTTTACATTTTGAATTTTGAATTCAACTGTAACTCTAGCTACGTTTATATATTATCTCCGATTATACTTGAGTTACATTTATATAGTACTTTTTTATCTAATTAAAAGAATCTCGTAAATAATCTTTAATTTAGTTATATATTTTAATATTCCTAATTAATGAGTGATGATGATATTGAGTAGTCAAAAATGAAATAAACATGCTTAATCAAGTATGGGACCTGGCTCTCAGGATAGCTGCCAAAGCACAAGGATATGTGGTTAGCGACAGATTTTAATGGTAGACAATCCTATTGCGTGCCTAATTTGCATCAACTACTTTGTAGATGTTATGCTGCTTATTGTGTATTTTTTTTTCATTTCCTCGTCTTCAACAATACGCCACAGAGTATTAAATATCAGCGTACTTTTTGCGAATTAAACTCGCATACTGTACAAATGCACAATACATTCGCGGTGACAAAATCTGTAGTTTTATTTTGCATTTGTTTTACCTTAGAGGTTATTTATATTATAATCACAAAAAAAAATTATACACGGGCTGTAAAATATTTCAACAAAACATTTAATTCATATTTTACAAAGCTCACGCGGAACAAAAACATATTATCATATAAAAAAGTAGCTTTCAAGAATACCACTAAGGCCCCGATATCCGTCGTGCGATATAACGGCTGTCGGAATCGGACAGCTATGCATAGCAAACTAAATTCCTAAATATATATAATAATTTCCAAGAGCAACAAAATTGTTTACAGTCTAAAATCTCATCCAATACAGACACAGACCACTGTCCTTGACGCTCGAGTAAATTTCCCATATATAATATCCCAAGCCGAAAGCGGAATCGAATTTCATTGCTGGCAGAATCTATGGCCCATTTACGTAACTGTGCAACCATTAAAATTGCCATTTGCTATTATTGTCACGTTTGGAATGAAAATGTAATGGTGCCAATATAAGTTTTTGAATTGCTGTTATCGTTTGTCGGTACTATAATATTACAGGAAACAGGGGCCTATTTATAGCTTATGGAATTGGTACTGGCAGTCAAACAAAAAGCTCACTGGCAATGGGGAAGCCCACTATTAAGTTAATTCCACCCAGGTGTACCAAGTCATTGAAGTATATTAACCTTAGACATTCATGTTTTGTATATTATAATATCTCGTGGATTTAAATTATTTAATTTTGTCATTAGATCTTCTTGTAATTTTAAAAATGAATCAACATCAATTGTTTTATATGAATCCTTAGTTCGGTCACAACAAGAGTATGCTGTATCTATCTGGAATCCATACTACAACTGTTACAGTAACAAAATTGAAAGAGTCCGAAAGAAATTTCTGCGCTGCATTTCTTATAAATGCGTTCACAGAATTATGCCGTATGAAGAATTTCTGAAAAAATATAAGTTATTAAGTTTAAAGTCTAGAAGGAAACAACTAGATGTTATTCATTTATTACAAATATCACGCAATAAAATGTTATTGCCTGAAATTTGTAATCGATACGACTGCTCTGAATTAGTCAATAAGCTTAGCTGCTTGTTACCATTAGGGCCTATTAACGTAATCATAAAAAAATATTTGCTACAACATTTTGTCGTACCAATGCTGGCAAACGATCTCCCTTGTACATTATGGCAAAATCTTATCGAATACTATCAAAATATATCATTTAGTTATATTTACACTATGAATAAATAGACTGAAACATAATCTCTTTATATAAAAGTAAGCTCAAAAAACATTGTAAATATTAATATCGACTAACAATGAATATTCAGAAGATTTCAATAAAATTTGTATCAAAGGTAAAAATCATAATTTTTGGCTGCATAAAATTAAATTCTAATGGTGTGTAATAAGTATAGTAAATTACACACGTACGTTTCGCGGGTAGAAGATTTTGAGATTAACTTACTAATTTCAATGGCACAGAGCTGTGCAATCGCTCTAAAATCACCGTTAGATATTTGAGCACTTCACCTTGGCGAAAGATACCGAGTGTGATGAAGGAGTTAATAATTTGGAGTTTAAGAGTAGGTAGAGTACAAGTGATGAAGTTACGTGCGTTTTGGGTGAAAGGTCCGGTTGGAACTGGCTGGCGAACTAGTTCGAGGCAATATGATCCATAACTACCATCTATTGAGTAATCGTATCAAAAATAATTTCAAACGAAGTATCTTTGAAAGATTTCGACACCGGGTGTTCCTAAGTAAAAATTGCAAGGCTTCAACACTCATATTTTTCTTAATAATTTGTATTATATTGCTGGCCACTGCCGTTGCTCCACCCAGAAACGCGGTCTTTGAAGTTCAGTTATGGTGGATTATATTTTGAGATAGAAATAAATACATTTACTGAAAAAGTTCTCCAGTATGAGCAAAGTTGTGTCAATATTACGCTGGATCATATTTTTTTCAAAGAATTTTGGTTCTACATTTCCAATTTTACTTCTAAGTAAATGTAGGCAGTCCCGCTCATTTTTTAATGAAGTCGTTTCTTGCCAATCATGATGCCTATGGACGGCCAAACGACAAAAAATAAATATGACCCCATCATATTCCCTCTTTAAAGGCCGGCAACGCATCCTCGAGACCCCTGGTGTTGCGGATGTTTGTGGGCGACGGTGATCACTTACCATCAGGTGAGCCGCCAGCTCGTTAGCCCTCCTTTCCCATAAAAAAAAAATGTACATAACGTCGTAAATTTGTGCCATACGTTACTAGGCGAATTGTGTTTTCATATAGTATGTATAAATATATAACATATAGTTTTCATGTTGATATTGATCCAACGTAGCTATCGGTGTTTTTTTTTTTTTTTTATTGATTATAGGTAAGCCTTTGACCACAATCTCACATGATGGTAAGTGACGATGTGGTCGAAGGTGTTAACAGGCTTAACCTAGAATTGTAACAGTAGTCTGCCGTAATAACGTTGGATTTATAGAAACGAGCTCTCAAAAAAGCACAGTTTTTCTTTTCGAAATGTGTATAGAGTTAACTGAAGAAATGGATCCTTCAAAATTATATAAGCGTATAATTACAAAAGCATGGACGAAGTAACTACTGCGTCCAAATACTGAGCCTTTAACTACCGATCTTACGCTGCCCAAAAGGGCACAAGGATTGCGTGTTCTAAGATAGAACAGACACAACACCGTTAATGGGCGGTAATGTCGTTAATGAAAGAAATTGATGTTGGCACGAAGCATTATTTATTGTTTACAAGCTCCGAAAGGACCTATCGCTTTTATTAACGTAAATAGTCTACCTAAATACTACAGCCGTACCAGTACCTTCAAATTTTCATATTCATATATTCAGTTATTACTTTTGCAAAACAAATGAATATAGAGAGATAAAGTTCACCAATATTTACTAGTTTAGCATCTTTATAAATAAAATTATAGCATAAAATAACAGCGGAATTGCGCTAAGTTTCTGAGAAGTACTTATTTAAGATATTCTATTTGTGAAATCGTGCGTGGTTTTTTAAATTTGCAAATGGAACTCTGCCATCCTAATTAAAAACTTTAGTAATGACTGCTCTGAAAGCAGAAACATGATGAATTTTTAATATGATTACAAATTCGTTCCGCAGTGATAGAAAATTACTGACAAAATAATTCAAGCAAGCAATCAAAGTGTTTTGTTGAGATAAATCTCCACTGTGATCTTCTTATCTTGGAAATGTAGGATATTTATGTCACAATCTATTATTCATACTGCTGGGATTCGCTTCTTTCCAATATTCAGAACAGATTATATATTTATAGGCCATAAGGATGGCTTTCTTGAAATCTTATAGATTTGTTTGACTATGTGTTTCGTTTATCATGAATTTTGTCATGTCGGTTCTTTCTCATAATTAGGTGATATGAGAACAGTCTAGTATATTTCGTAGCCCTTGTATATTCCTATTGAATTTGTGTTGAATCTTCTTCAACTTCAGAACTTCTTTGTGGTTTGATGAATTCATAGATTAACAGGTACACATGGAGTAGAGACATATAAACAGTACCAAACGCAGCTCGCATGTGTGCGCGCCCATATGCACGTGCCACAGAATCACACTAAGACAAATATTTAGCGTGTCTATTATATAGTGCTCTAGTCGGTGCTGCACTACATGTTTTTTGAAGCGCTTGCAGCAAAGTTTGCTTAGCTGTTCTTAACCGATCAGTTGTGGTCTTAGGACGACAGTCGTTACAGCATGGTGGTAGGGCATTTTGGGTCTGTCGTCAAGCACCTAACAGTGTGTTTCGGCAGCTGTCCTTGAGAGCCAGTAATTGTAGGTTAGCCTCAACAACATCTTCGACCACATCATCAGATTCACTTAACAACGAAAAAATGTCAGCTCTTATACCTTGCATATTATTTAACTATATATGATGACGTTTGGCCTGACTGAAACTATGGCATAAAATTTTAATTAGTTTCGCTACTTTTCTCAAGTTTAATGTAATAACATAATATTTAACGGTAATTTGGTTGAATTTTTTTTTTTTTTTTTTCATTTTTATGCCTGATAGGTTAGCCTTTGACCACTATCTCACCTGATGGTAAGTGATGATGTGGTCGAAGATGTTGTTTAAGCTAACCTAGAATTACTGGCTCTCAAGGACAGCTGCCGGAACACACCGTTAGGTGCTTGGCGACAGATTTTCAACTTGAGGGTGGGTGGTAGCTAGCCAGGCGGGCACTCGCAAAGTGCCCTACCACCATGCTATCCATGCTAAGACAACAACCGGGACCGACGGCTTAACGTGCCCTCCGAAGCACGGAAGCGCTCAGTAGTAATCTCACCAGCGGTCACCCATCCAACTCCTGACCGCGGCGGACGTTGCTTAACTTTGCTGATCGATTCAGAATGGTTAAGCAAACTTCGCTACGAGCGCTCCAAATTATGCTAGCACGGAATGTACCTGTGAATTTTATAATATGACTATGGATAAAGTTGCAGATACTGACTATACATTGCCTACAGCTCTAAAACCACGTATAAAGAAAAATACATAATATAGTTTTTCAGTTGAAAATCCATTTATATTTTAGGCTCCAATTTGCTGACCCATATAATGGCGAGCACGACCAAAGCATTTTTTAATTACCGTACATTTTGCTTTGATAAAATATATCCAATTTGCGCCGGAGCTTTGGCAATCATTTTATAATCTTTAAAACAGGTTGTGTTTAAAAATTTTTTGCACAAGTGATGGATTACTCCTAGCTAAACTAGTTCACACATACATGCCGTATCATGAGTGGTCTCAACGCATTCCTTAACACATATCCTAATATTGTCATTTTTTGTGATAAGTTATCTGATATTTTCAATTTCCTCTAACACAACAACAAGTTCTCGTAAAAGCTCTTCAGTAAAAAAGAAAAACCCGATAACAAAAGAAAAACATTTTTAAATAATTTGTCGAAAACCTTTTTTCTAATATATTTATTAATTGTTTGTAGGAAATTGTATTTACATAACATTTTATCAATAATATTATATAAACGAAAATAAGATTACATAAATGAAACTATAATAATAATAGAATAATATTTATTATTTGTGCGCCTCGTACTAACGTGCTAGGAAAACATCGTTGAAAATTTTAGTGCAATAGCACGTAGATATTTGTTATGTTGAGAATTTAACTTTAGATGCCAGTGATTATTGTAAATCCAAACGTTCTTAGAAAGATTTTTTGAACAAAATGAAAAGCCAGTGTAAGTTGGTATAGTTTAAGAAACATCTTGTTTAAACGTTATGACCTAACAATAACCGTATTCTGCAACAATGTTCCAGTAAAGTAGCAGGCAGAATTTCAACTGTTTATTTTTGTTTATTCAATATTAATCGTATAACAAGCAATAAAATAGTTTGTATTGGTAATTATAACGAAATACTGACACGATTTTAAAAGATCAGTTAGGTCAAAATACCACGTTACTCAAAAGCAAACGTCGAAGCAAAGTTCGAAGTCGGGCTAAATAAAAGAATTTATCATTTATGAGCGAGCGCAACGTGTTGTCACATAGACCATACGCGTACAGAGCTGAGCGTGCTACAACCGACGTCGTGCGAGAAGTGGTATGGCACGTGGTGAGTGCGCGCGATAGGGAGAACACGTCGCATTGCTGTGCTGCGACCTCTCGCGCGCGTTTGACACTGCTGACCACGCTCTTATGGCTGACAAGTTGCAGTTTTACGGCATTCGGGGTCCAACACTGTCTCTGCTCACTTCTTTTATGTCAAATAGGACGCAAGTTGTGGTAGGGGACAGGGAAAGGCGATGTCGTCTGAATTGGAAATCGTCATGGGAGTCCCGCAAGGCTCCTGTTTGTCGAATACTTTGTTCAGTTTGCTGCTCAACGATCTTCCAAACGCCATAGACAACAAATTTATATGTATGCTGACGATGTGGCCGCAGTGATCTCCGCTCCTACTCATCAGCAGCTTGAGTGTAATTCGGTAGTGCAACAGCTCGAGCGGTGGTTCAGATCAAATGGGCTAGAATTAAATAGGGATAAAACATGTTTTATGACGTTTAGTCTTAATGGACATACACCAAATTCGCAGAGGGTTACCGCCGGCGATGCCAGGATTAAACAGGTGCAAATCACAAAGTTTTTAGGCTTCCACATCGACAGCGCTCTCGTATGGGACACCCATATCGACGAACTGTATGGTAAGCTGGGCCGCTCATGCTTCGCACTGCGCCGGCTCGCGGCTACCGCGTCGTGCGCCGTAGTGCGGTCATGTTACTTTGCCACCGTTCACAGCTCACTCACATATGATGTGGAGATCTGGGCAAGCGCCGCGGATACCCAGAGAGCCTTCGTGATGCAAAAGCGAGCAGTGCGTGCCATAGTAGGAATACCAGACGACGTCTCCTGCAGAGACTATTTCAAAGAGCTCATGATCCTCCCGCTGCCGTGCGAGCTTATTTATAATGTAGCGGTATTTACATACGCCAATATTGACAGATTCCAGCGCAAGGGTGTGAACCAGTTTGTCAACTTGCGCAGTAATAGACGTAGGGACCGTCTTTTGATGCCATCACGCATTATTAAAAAATCCGTAAAATCCGTATTTATATTGGGGTCAGTGGTATACAATAGATTGCCACAAATTATCAGAGATGCAACCTCCACCATGATATTTTAAACCAAAGTACGAAAATGGCTGTTTGACCATTTGTTCTATGATCTAGACGAGTTTTATAAAAAGCCTGAAATTTGAATAATAAAATGTTTACTAATGTATATATTTAAATAATATCATAATATTATTATTATAAAACAATATATATTAAGAATATTGAACTATTTTATTTTATTTTAATTTTTATTTTTTCTTCATAGGTACAGTTACAGATATTAGGCTATAAACTTAAATTTACACACTTTATGGAAGAAAACAGCACTGTGAACCCAAAATCCAATAACAACTATACACATCTCTTTGTTATACTGTAGACATAAGTAATAATAATAATATTCTAAGTAATACAAGATAAACTAATTTCTAAACAAATTTTAACAATTGTGACACTAAATTTGTTTATATCAATGTGTGAAGATATGCCTTGTAAGACGGATAACTACATGTGAACATGTCTTTTGAATCGACATTACTTAAGGTGTCGTTTATGGTGTTAAAGGTGTTACACATTCTTATTAGAGGACTGTTTTCCGAAACATTGTTATAGGTAGGGGGTATTCAAATTCAAATTCATTTATTTCAGGTAAATTAACCCATAAGTTCATTCAACATGCAGCACAATAAATAAATAATTAAATAGTAATCAATGTCATCAGTATAAATGTCATAATCAAAATAATAATAAAATAAAATGAAATAATAATAAAATACAGTATAAATGTCACAATATAAAAATAATATAATAGTCTTGTCCCTACAGATAGATCAGTTTAATACCTTCGCTTCGGCATTGCTACAGCAACATGTCGGTTGCAGCAATGCCGAAGGAAAGGCCAATCGAGCCTGGCCGCAATCATCGCCAGGACGGCGTTGGAGCTGGCCCGCACGCGACGTACCAATGAAATCGCCCGTTTGCGCATAGTCGCATGAAAACAATTCGTTCGCGCCTCCGCAAACATTCCTGAGGCACTGCAGTACCGGGGCAAACCCAACACCGCCCTGAACGCATTATTATATTGGACGCGGAGGGCACCGTAGCTTTTTTCAGTGTAATTAGCCCACAGGCTGCACGTGTAGAGCGATGTACAGTAGGCTCTAAAAAGAGTTACCTTGACCTCATTTGAGCATCGTGCAAACCTGCGGGCTATCATATTCGCTCTTACGGACAGGGCCCTCCGCTCCCGGTCAATATCTGCGTGGTCCTTGAGTTCACTCGTCACTATGTGTCCCAAGTATTTAAATTGTTCGACTCTTTCAAGGGGAACACCATTCAAAAGAACTGGCGGAACGTTCTGAGGGCATCTCGCCTTTTTGGTCTCAAAGACCATGTATTGGCTCTTAGTGACATTGTATATTAACCCATGGCCACTTGCGTACTCCTCACAGGTCCGTACCAGCTTTCTTATGCCACAGACAGAAGCGCTAAGCAGCACCATGTCGTCCGCGTAGCTTAAGTTGTTAACGCATGTTCCATCTATATGACAACCAACGTGTTGACTGCTTAGCGCGACGATGAGGTCGTTTATGTACAGATTAAACAGCGTTGGGGAAGACAATCCACCCTGCCGGACACCACACTCAAGCCTATATGGTTCCGACATTGTCCCCGCCCATCGGACACTGTTTGACTGGTGTGCATACCAATATTGGAATACGCTGACGATATCCTGGGGCAAATCAGTGCTCCTCAGCTTGTTCCAAAGAAGGTCGTACGACACCAAGTCAAATGCCTTAGACAAATCGAGGAAGCATGCATAAATGGGAGTCTTACGTTCAGTATAGTATTTGACGGTGTGCTTAAGGTACAGTATGGCACTTTCAGTCGACAGCCTAGTGTGGAGGTATCTCACATATATAGTATAGGTAATTATGTATTCTCGTATATGACACGTACAACGAAGTTTTTTATTTGACGAATAAGTAGAGCTGCCTAAATGAATTTTTAAAAATAACACAAAACACAAAAAATTAACAGTCTGGCGCCGGGAAGCTATTAAAAGATAAAAACAAACGCATTCAAATAATCTATTCTTGATTTTATGGCCACTCGAAAACGAGACTCACAAAAAATTTGGGTTGGAGGGTTTTTTTGTGAAGCTTGGCAAAACTGCAAACCGTGGGAAATATAAAAATATTGTTGCGAGGGTGTTTACTTAACCGATCCTGGAATTAACCTATCAGAGAACAAATTATGTGTGGCTGTTTTATTTTATTTTAGATCAACCAATCGATGACGATGGGGGTGTTTCCTTACATACAGAGAGGGGATGAAATTCTGACCTTGAAAAGACGAAGAGAGGAGACAGGAGGACATTAACAGATTAGCGCTGGTTTAACGCGGAAGTCAGTTTAAAAACTGCAGTAACTTCAGTGTTTTATTATTATTTGATAAATTAACAACTTAAGTTTAAATTCAGTGATATTAGAAGACAATCATTCGGTAAAGTTGATAAATCCTATTCTCAACATACTATAGAGTTAATTCTAGCGATAAATTTAAAATTACACCCAATATATATTTTATGGAATTTCAGAGGATTTGTTGTAAGGAAAATTAAATTATATTGAATAGTCAATTTATTAATGATAGTATTAAATCGTATTACCTTATTGAATACATATATCTTATTTGCTACATACAATTAGTATATTCATGTCAAAGATATCACTTGTAATGTTGAAAATTACATATGGGTATGGTTTTATTTTGTAAATAATTGTGTATATTAACATATATTATATGTTTTGTTGATTCTACTGTACTGTGTAATACGACTAAAGAGGTTTTTTGTCATTTCGCTATTCATTTTTTCCTCTTTAATAAAGTCTAGGAAATGAATGGCGGATCATGTGATTAATATATATGTGTATTTTTATAGATACATATATATGTAACTTTCATGATTTAAATAATCAAAGAGTGTCGCTTAAATACCACAACAAATTTTAAGATCATTATAATAAAAATTAATATGATCTATATTAAACTTATTTTATTTTATGATTAAGAACCTTTCCAATCAGATAGAATATAATATATATTAAGAATAATTGAATCTAAAGTAAATTAAATGAATATTTGAACTCTAGCTATTGAAATAGTAATCCACACTTAATTAGATCTTGAGATAAATTTATAATTGTTTTGATAAATAATTTACGATAGTTTACTTAGTTAATAACAGTTAGGATAGTAAAATAATATTTGAGTCTAATTATTTAGTATAGCAGAATATGCTGGAGTATAGAGTATTCTTTACCTAATTTAAGATAGTAATATAACATAAATTATTTCATTAGGGCTATAACGTAGCATCTAATCTAGATAGATAGATCATATAATTTCCAACACAAAGTCCTGCGAGCAGACAGCAAGGGGAGATCGAGTCCAGTTACTGATCAACAGGGAGTATATTAAAATAAGTACAGTATACAATTCCATTAACTCTAAACATCTATATTATATCTTTTGGACTATGATAGGGAATAACTGCAAAACGATATCTTAGGAGAGCGTGCCTTTTACTGTCTTATATTTTAAGGCCTATAACAAGAATATGGGACCTAGATTTCACAAGTCATTACATGGTTGTGCCTAGAAGCGGCAGTACAATACGTCACAATACACGTCCTCTCATCTGAACCGACCTATAGATTTCTATAAGCCTGGCCAGGCAAACACAAATTTTGTGTTGAATCACGTGATATTTGAGATATACATAAATCCATGGTTTTAAAAGGGCTGATAAAATATACAAATAGCGCTTATTTCGCTATAAGAATAAATAGAGCTCCTCAGCTCATGATAGGTTAAAAGGTTGGTTCCGCCCTGAAAACACTTCGGTGTACGCTGAGCCGCGTTGTAGGTCTCCCTAGACGTTATTTGGACTGGTTTCTATTGGGGAGATGATCTTTCCTTCCACATAAAATAAGGCATTCTTGTATTGAATCCTGCCACTTGCTAAGGATGGTCTAATTAGAATAACTCTTCCACATATACCTTATGAATCAAACGCATACACTAATATAATTAATTTAATTAACTATTTTAATTAATTTACTTGTTGACCTCTCTTATTTAAAGCAAGCCAGGAGGAATATGAAAGTGATTATTTTATGGACATTCAGCCTATGTACTGACATAAAACTTGTGTAAGACATGAGTGATGATTTACAATCACATTAAGTAAAGCTCTCCTATGATTTCGTATCTCTGAATCAAGTAATCCTTTCTCAATATATCATAACTCTTAACTTAGACGATCACACTAGCCTGTACCACCACACTAGGACGAAACCCGAACTGATTATCGTGCAATAATATGTGCTTATTCAACTGTGCGTTAAGCAGACCGTCAAATACTTTAGCCGTTACCGTAGCGAGAGATATGGGCCTGTAGTTACTTTTGTCAGTGAGATCACTAGTTTTATTTTTAACAACAGGCACCACCACGGTTTTCATAATATCGTGTGGTAAGTATGAATGGCTAACGCATAACGAGTAAAACATAGCCAATACCCTAGAGATGTGCGGTCCAGCATACTGCAGGTGCTCAATGCTGAGTCCGTCGTGGCCCGGGGACTTTCCTCGCGACATATGCCGAATAACTTCGCCTACATCTTTCGCGAGGAAAGTCGTTTCGACTGTGGTGCTGCTCATGTCAGCATTGAGCGCCTCACATACAGGTCCTAGCGGAGACTTAACAGAAAAATGTTTTTTGAACAACTTAGCAATCTCGCTTGGGTCGCTGATGCCATCAACGCTCGCAGGAAGGCCAGGTCCCACTTTGCACTTACTGGTACCCTTCCAAAAGCTGCGAAAGTCACCTTTAGCATGTTTTGCAGTAAGAGCGTCCATTTTTATCTGGTCCTGATTATTCTGGCACCATTTTAACCGAGATTTGAACACTCTTCTGCTCTCACACATTTGTGTATACACTGGGCCGGTTTTGGGCCGCCCACAAAATACCCATTCTTTAAACCTGTCCCTGGCCTTCCTGTATGCTAAACAGCTTGTAATTGCGCATAGGACGAGTGGGTACTTTAAAAAGAACGTTTTTTAGTAAATCACTGCTGTAGGCACCATTTACAACTCTGTACAGAATACACATATGTGTGATAGTCCTTCGAGATTCAAGACTCTTGAGTTTGAAGTAATCTAGCCTGTCTTGATATTCTTTAAGCTTTCTCCTCAGTCCGAGTCTGCAGCTTAAGGTACGTAAGAACCTGCACTGGATGGACTCGATTCTATCCACATGAACCTGATAAATCGGAAACCAAACTGACGAGCAATATTCAAGGATCGACCTGACTAAGCTGTTATACAGGATAAGCCATGAGCTACTTTTCGAGAATGGCTTAACAGTACGCAGCACAAAGCCCAACATCCTATTTGCTTTATTCACAATGTAGTCATAATGCTGCCTAAAGGATAGCGAGGAGTCAAACACTACACCTAAATCACGTACAACGCAGGTCACTGTTCTCAGCTTTCAGCTGGTTGTTCTGTTCAGCAAGCGCTTTCTAAGATTTTTGCATCTCTTCTTGTTTGCCACTGAGAGACAAGACCGTTTGCTGAAGCTCATTAAAACTCTGGATATCGTTTCTTATCGGTTCCAATTCGACCTTCATTACAGACGCCAGGAGAGATGGGAGCTCCTGCTTAACAGCCGCTATTATTCGATTCTCAATCGCACGAATCATGCTCTCGTTTTGACTAACCTCCAACCCCTCATCAAGTGCAAGCTCCGTCGCTGATTGCCCAAACGTAGAACAATGAGTATTGGACTGAGTATTTTTATCACATTCAAGTTCTTGGTCCAATCCACTAGTGGCGCCCTCTGGGCGGCACCCAGCCCTAGACCCACGAACTGCAGTATTGGTATTATCGCTTCTTGGCTGTTTACTCTTGCAAGCGTCACACTTCCAATCCTCAGACGTAGAAGCCCTAATGAAGCTCTTTTCCGAGACATTAGCACACAATAGGTCATACGTCTGCTCACAAGCAGAGCATTTCATATACTTTCTTCCTTTAATGACGGTTAAGCACCCTGCGCAAATATTGGATCTCGACGCCATTGGGCTGAGGTTTGGTCCCACCGAAAAGAATACGAACGATGTTACAGCCGGCGCCCTCTGTTGGTGTCGTAACGTTATCGTCCTGGGTTATTTAGTCGCGGCAAAAATATTTTTAGTTCACTGAGATTCGAACGCCACCGTGTGTTTCGCAATCAGTGACCGAATCCGCTATGCTATCCAACCGGCAGAACGGACATATATTGAAGTGATCGAATTACGGTTCTAGAATCAACATAGCACGATTGATACTTGTGTGGGGGTAGATCTACGTAAATAATATTTCAATTCGTAATTCACTGTTACTTTAACACAATATTTCAGTTTAATCCTCAGGTTTTATGTTACACTCCATATATCCACTGAATCAGAATAATGTAGTTTACTCACTGATTACAACTTCAAGTATAACAAGTTACTTTAGAAATATTAAATAATTTATTTGACCGGACAAAATAAAATCACTTCCACTCGTGTCGAGTACCGAGTACCCTCATGAAAACTATATAAACTATATAATAACTACACGACTTGTATGTAATTATGGTTATAAATAAATTATTTGTATTTGTATTATAATTATGACTTTGTTCAACGGTGGACGTAATAATAATGATGATGCACTTCTAGTGTGCCTCTTGTGATATGTTATCGTGTGTCGTATGTTTGTGTGTGACGATATGGGAGTAAGCTGGCATTTGAATGGAAACTGACTCGCTACGTCGACGAAGGTTGTAATTCGATTCACTGTTGTGACATATATCTGAGTAAGTCAATTTCAAGCCTGTCGTAGGTTACAATGTATCCCCCCGACGGTTCCCGCCTTGTCGTGGCGGTGGGGCTTAGTAGCCGTGGCTTGGTCACCCACGGTGAAGCGAAGAGGAACCAGGGGCCGTGCCGACTTGGGACATCGGCCGGCCCCAGAGGGGCCGCTCCACTGGGCTTTGCCTCTAAGTCCAGTATGGAGCGGCAAGGGGGGGTAGGCTGCGGTGCTGTCTGGACAGCACCGCATCTGACGGGGAGGGGCCACGGCGGGAGAGGAGTGCCGGTATTACGGTGCGCCGCTCTCCCTACCTTCCGTGGCCACGGCGGGGCCGCCACCGTTCGATGGCAGACGCGGAGGGGCCGCAGGGGAAGAGGAGTGTCGGTATAGCGAGGCGCCGCTCTCCCTATCCTCTGCGGCCGAAGTAGCAGGCGACGGGGCTACTTATCTGACCCGTCGCAGGGGGACCTCGGGCGTCAGAAGCGGGGGTTGATGACGCCCATTTGCGGGCTTGGTCCCCGGGTGGTAGCGACGTGCCATGTGTTCTGGTGCGTCGTGAGGGGCAGCACCCCAGGAAGGGTCCGGCAACGGACAACCGTGGCGGGTTCGTGGTCGAGAGCTAAAGCGTCCCTGCGGCCCGCCGAGAAGCGGTAGAGTTGGAACACCGTGTGTTATTTAGTCGGTAGTGGCACTTGCTGCTGTGGGAGTAGTTGGTGTCGAGCCCGACATATCCCGGCGACTTTCCCCGAGGTGGACGGGAATGCGTAAATGCATTTTTCACACGTAAATAAAAAAAAAAAAGGTTACAATGTATCCCTAGTTTTACTAGCAGGTCAAATTGAGTCAGTTTCAGTGACGGCAAAGTTATACACATTTCATGTAACAAAACCGTAGTTGTAAGCCCGAGAGGATTCGTATCGCATCTGTTTATTCGATTTCTTATCTTTTTAGAAGGAGAAAGTTGTGAACATTTTGTAATTTAAATATAAATTTTACATGGTCTCCTAACTAGGTATGAGACAGATTTTTAAGCAGATAATCTGTAAATAAAGTATGAATGGTGTGGCGAACATTGCCAATATGACTACTATATAACACCCTTATGTTATTCATGGTATGGATGGAAAAGGTATAAACACACTGAATTTCGAATTGGGTTTAGAGCTTTAAGTTGGATTTGGACTAGGAAGATAAAATTACAAATAAGTTGTTACTTTGGCCATTATATATTTTAGTCGAGATCACCCTATTTGAGACTTGTAGTCAAAGAAATACAATAGTATATTGTTATACAAGTGCGGAGAAAATTTTATTGTAAGCGAAAGGATGCCTGCTCGAGGTGAAGGAAAATAAAAGAAAATTGCAAACCATAGTCCTGAGGGTACAATAACCATCAAACACGTGTTGTTTTTTTTGTAAAAAAATGATGAGTGGATTACAAGGATATTAAAACACATAAATCAAGATACACATACATCACTTGTTGCCTCTTCCACATCTGGCATCTGGCAGAGTCAAATCTATTTATATTCTGAGCTTGATCTTATTTTTAGTCATATACACTAAACATATAATGATAATCACGAATCACGCTTAAAACTTTTAGAACAAGAAAATTTTAATATGCTGGCAACTTGTTTAATTTCGCGCACGCAGCGTGGTTTTCACGCTCATATATAGCGCATGCTCGCTTAAAATAATGGACCAAATGGTATCTGGCAATGAGCGTATTCAAAAATGATCTGCATTATTTTATGTGAATAAATAATACAACAAATTAAATGAATACCTTATGTATGATATGTAATTATTTTAATAACTGGTAAACAAAAAATATTCAAAATACCGGAACACATGTTAGATGCTTGGTAGCAGATTTTCTTGAGGGTGGTAGCTAACCAGGTGAACATTCGCAAAACGCCCTTCCACTGTATTTTTTTAACATTCTATATTAAATCGTCACCATGGAAAGATCGTCATACTTCTTGCACGTACCTCTTTTTAATGTGAATAATTTAGTTGAAACATGAATTTGAATAGAACAAATATAAAAGATGCTAGATTGTTTTATTTGTAATATCAAAGTCAACAGTTTACTTTTCCTTCATTTACAGATATACCTACTTGTTGTTATTCGCTACATATATAGAACCAATAATGGCTATTGTACATTTTTATAATGACTTAAAATATTAGTGCCAAAGGTTTTGTACATTATTAGCTTTGATATTACCACTTTAGAACCTGCATTTAAAGTAACTTAACAATATTGCAAGCCGTTTATTGAGGGTTAGCCAAGTTAAAGCGTGTTATCGATAGGAACTCGTATCGGCGGTATGCATTATATTGTATTGTATTGTATATATTATATTATATTACATTATATTGTCATTTCAGTCACAAATATAATATTACGAGTATTATCAAAATGTTGTTTAGTGAAATAGAATATATATATACCTACTTTCCTACTACTATAACGTTTTATACGTTACTTTACCTTCGTTTTGTTGATATTATAGAATTGTAGCTTAGTACAACGATGACGGAATAATAAATAAAAATGTAGAGTTTCTGTATTATATAAAATATTATAATTTCACATTTATAACTCTTTTGATTACTAATATACGGTACGACTAGCTACCAATCGAGGTAAATTAGCTTGAAGCGAAAATGAATTCTACCAATGTTAATACAGAAACTTTTTAACACCGCAGTCTACACTTCATCTACACGTCTTATGAAAAGGTGAGTGTATGTTTTATGTTTGTATGATGGAAGGACTAATCTTATACATAGGGAAACGTTCATATAACGTGTATTAATACTCATATTTTTTTATTATAACGTTAAGTTAATACGAAAATGACATCCTTTTATTTGTTATTTTTAATATCATATTATATATTGATAAATCTGTGAAGCTACAGTAAAAAATACTTATAATTATTAATTAAATACGGTTAAAAACCGGCCTATGCGACACAAAAAACCGGGTAAAAATAAATTTCCAGCGGACACTAGTAGTGTGAGATATTTTATATTTTTTTATACCTGATAGGTTACCCTTTGACCACCATCTCACAAGATGGTAAGTGATGATGTGGTCGAAGATGTTGTTCAGGCTAACATAGAATTACTGCCTCTCAAAGACACCTGCAGTAACACACCGTTAGATGCTTGGTGACAGATTTTCTATTTGAGTGTGTTAACTAGCCAGGCGGGCATTCTTAAAATGTCCTACCATCATGCTATAACAACTGTTTGTTTCGGGGTGACAGACGCAGTGCAGTTTGTCACTTGTGACGAAATGCATAAGATATCAGCTAAGGATACCGCTTAACATCAGGTAGGTATCGTACTAGATACATCATCACACTTAAAACAAATCATAATAACCATATTTAACCGAAAAATAGCCATAACTTAAACTGCAAGGCCACGATTCAGCCGCCCTAAATTATTTGTATTCATCAAAGAAACCTTTCTTCAGTTAACAGTCAAAGACAACAAAATATTCTCCTCAAAACTACTGAATCTTTTATAAATGACGTCCGTAGTGATCCTATGATTCTTACGAAGATGGCACAAGGGAAGATTTTTCACTATATGAAATAAGTACATTCGACGACTTTCAGCCTCGGGTTACGTTGCTTTGAAAATAAAGATACAAACGTCCCTAGAACTAGAACAATGCAGTAGAGAATGTAGTTAAGTGACTGGATATAATTTTTTTATTTTTTATTACTGATAGGTAAGCCTTTGACCACAATCTCACGTGATGGTAAGTGATGATGTGGTCGAAGGTGTTAACAGGCTTAACCTAGAATGACTGGCTCTCAAGGACAGCTGCCGGAACACACCGTTAGGTGCTTGGCGACAGATTTTCAACTTGAGGGTGGTCGCTAGCCAGGCGGGCATTCCCAAAAACACCCTTCCACCATGCGGTGAAGCTCAAGCCCGCGGCGGGATTCGAACCATGAACCTGCTGCCCGGCAGTCCATAGCCAAAGCCACTGAGCCATCACTGCTTCACAAGTAAGTGGTAAGCAGTTAAGGAGCTGGTTAGGTGTGAATGTCGGTATGCATGCAAATGCAACTGAACTGAACAACTTCTTTGGTGTTCCAAGGCCTTCTAAATAACCATATTGACTATAACTAGAACCATATTATAGTATGGTTATTGTTAAGGACATTGCAATATATCAGGCAATATCCCAAATGTCAGGGATTTTTTTTCGAGTAAACTTCTAAAACTTAAATGTATTATTATAGCACTTTGGGGAATACGTCGACCCGTCCGAGTCAGACCATATAAATATGAGCTCAGATTGTTTTGAATAGTAAAACTATCTGAACTTAGGCTGGAGCATTTGGAGTGCCTGTGAGTCGGCAATGGCTCGTAGGTTGTCCAAAAGCTTTAATTATAGTAGCTGTAGTGTTGTAATATATAGTTCGTTGTATTGTGTTAATAAAGGAATACATTTTTTATTATAAAAGCTCACGTTTTCCACTAATTTTTGGTAAATAATACGGGATAACTCACGTGAATCAGTCAGATAGCTCCGACTATAGTTTCAACCACATTCGGTGGTCTTTTTCAGGGAGAGCTCGGGACGCCCGCGTTGATGTCTCGCTTAGAAATGCGGGCGGCAGCTCGTAGCCCGCGTGATCGGTTGGTGCGAGGGGTGGGATGCAGTTGGTCGTGTCGTCGAGTTCTCAAGCGAATCCTCTTCGACGCTGATGATGAAATCCCGGCTGGCATGGGGAACGTCCCAGCAAAAAGAACTCACTACATCTCCACTTGACCCGTCCTTATAATCCAAAACAGTTCCATGAAGACACGGCTTCCAAGTAGGTGACAATAACCATCCTCCGTCTCTATTAAAGTTTGGACGTCTATACTAATTTCAATAGATTCTCGGATCTAGCTAGGCACGAAGAACTTTTCTCTCGACAAGACCCGAGTTTTGTCGAAGCGGATGTAGTGTCCTGCACCAGATAACAGAGAATGCTCTGTCACGGCTGAGATGTTGATGTTCTGATTCTTCATGGAGCGTATGTGTTCCGTAAGTCTAGTGGAAACGTTCCTGCATGTTTCACCAATGTAACATTTGCCACAGTCGCAGGGAATTAAGTAGACACTGGGGACTCCCAATGGGTCCCTATCTTTGGAAGAGCAAAGCAGCTGTCTGAGTTGCTTTAGAGGGCGGAATATTGTCTTGATGCTGTACCTTCGGCGTAACAAGTTTCCAATTTTATCCGTGATTCCCTTTATATATGGAAGGTATGCTATCGCTCTTTCCACCGATGCTGCCTTGGACGACGCTTTCGCAATACGCCAGCTGTGCCTCCACTTGTAACCATTGTTTTGCAGAACACCTTTAATATGGTTTAACTCAGTATCCAGGTATTCAGGCTCGCATATTCTTAATGCTCTGTTTATAAGCGTCCGTGGTATTGAGGCTAGGTGCGCTAGGTGGTGGTGAGAATCCGCTCTGAGATACCTATTTGTGTGTGTTGGCTTGCGATATATTGAGTGCGATAAATGTCCGACTGAGTCGCGTCTTACCAACACATCCAGAAAAGGTAGGGCTCCTTCTTTTTCTCGTTCCACCGCGAAAGCAATTTTCGGGTGAACGCTGTTCAGGTGTTTTAATAGCGAATCCACCTCGTTTCTTTGTACAATGGCAAACACGTCGTCAACATAGCGCCACCAGTGTCTTGGCTTATATGAAGTGCTCATCATTGCCATTACTTCAAAACACTCCATAAAGTTATTAGCGACTACAGGAGCTAGAGGAGACCCCATCGCTATGCCGTCGATTTGTAGGTAAAAATCCCCTTTCCACACAAAGTATTCACTCGATAAAGTGTATCGTATAATGTTCATATACTCGATAGGTATGCATTCTATTAATTCAGATATAATGTTAGTAGTGTCCTCTATCGGTATATTTGTGAATAACGATACGACATCGAAGCTCACCATCTCTTCGTCTTCACCTAGTCGTACATCCTCCAGTAGTTGTATGAAATGGGCGGAATCTTTGACATAACTATTTGTTTTGCCCGTGAATGGTAGTAACATGTCTGAGAGGAATCGGGCAGTCTTGTACGTAGGTGAGTCTATTTGGCTAACAATAGGACGAAGAGGCCAGTCTGGTTTATGGATTTTTGGCAAGCCATAGATGTTTGGTGTAGTCGGGTTTAAGGGGCGCAAGCTTTTATATAGCTCATCTGGCAAGGCCATTAAGAGGTTGTTCAGCTTGGTGGTAACTCTGTTGGTGGGATTGTAGCCAACTTTTTTGTAGGTGTTGCTGTCCTCGAGTAAGCAATTTATCTTTTCTTCATATGCTAGATTATCAACAACAACAGTGACGTTACCTTTATCTGCCTTTAACACCAACAAATCTGGGTTTTCGCGTAGGCACTTAAGAAATATGAAACTATAGTCGGAGCTATCTGACTGATTCACGTGAGTTATCCCGTATTATTTACCAAAAAAAAAGGAATACATGTTTTTTAAACAATATCCAAAAAAGAAAACATAATCTATTAGGTACACATTCGTCGTTTCACCGTGATAACGTTCACTGCAAAGTGTTTAAAAGCTCGGGATTATAATAATAGTGTGAATAAGAGTGTGTATTTTTATATACAATTTCATGCATTATTGCAAGTTTTTATAAAGTCATATGTTTTTTTAAACTAAAGCCTCCATTTGAACGTACTGGATGCCTCAACGCTTTGCCAACGAGACCGGTGGAATTTCAATCAATTACTATAAGCTCAGTTATATTAACGAAGTCAGAAATAATTTTTATAAGCAAAGATTCGCTGCGAATCTTTGCTTCCCATTTTCCTACTGTTTTTTTCATAACCAGGGTCAACCATTATAGCATCGTGCATGGCAACCATTTTAAACACGTGTGCACATATTGGGAACATGTTTGAAATTCGCTCGCAAGTTAGGATCGTAATGGCTTGCCCCAATTTTCTTTTCAGAATAAGCAAAACAAATATGGTCGTGATTTTTTCATTTTGACGTCCTTATAGCTTTATTGGAAGGAATTGAACCGAAGTATTCAAAATTAGAAGATTATATATATTTGTTTTGATGTTAAGACTTCTATATGTGAGTTTATTACAATAAATTTTACTGCTCTTACACTGGTATAGGTTATATTTGTATGGTTGGATCAACAATTTAAGAAGCTTTTACAAAATAGTATTTATTTGCTTGAATATAGTTAGGAAATTTAAATAGACCTTATATGTGTTATAAATAATAATAACAACTATTTTATATTTTTTTAAGAAAACATCAAATTAATATTTAAAAAAAAACAATTGAAAATGTAAAAATATATCAAGTGACAATTCCACCTAATTTCCCTGCTAAGCCGACGTGACGTCACAAACGACACGCAGCCAAACCGGAAGAGTTTTGGACTCGTGTCGCTTCCACACGAAACATCATCAGGGGATCTCTACGGGCGCACGATCGAGAAATATATGCATGTATAATGATATAATCTATAAAATCTATAAAACACATTTACTAAAACTTTGGCCCATTATCTTACTTAATTACTTAGAGTAGTCACAAATTAAGTAGTGGTCCCCAAACGTAAAACTCATCGCTGCAATCATCGCAACAATACTTTTGCAAACAAACAACTTACGCACAAGCATTTTTAACTAAACACGCCACAGACATATTAAACTCAGTCAATTTTCGCTCAAAATTATGGGGTCCGCATTTTGACCCCTTAATTTTAAAGTATATAAAAATTAAAATTTTATAATTATTTATTATTATTTTTTTTATACATTTTTGTTTTCAAATTTAGTTTTTATAATTTTTTCAATTCAAATTGAGCTGGAATAGATCTATTCCAAAACTGAGGTTTAATAGACTACATTCTCGCAAAGATTTACCATACAGCGAAAAGTTTAAGAGTAGAACATGGATTGGTTTAAGATTTGGTAACCAAAGTTATATTATTCGCTTATTAGGCTTCGTCGAGCTTCAAAACATCGGAAGTTTAGTTCCATCATAAACGTACGTTTTCCGTGAATTTGTCAATGAGACTTGCTTCAGTTAATACCTATCATTGGAACACGTTTTGTTTTGTAGCTAAATATGTATATGTAATAAAATTACAGCACAAAATTCCACCTCCATAGTATTGTGGTAAGGCTCACAACGCGTAAAATCGGGGAGACGCAGGATCGGTTCCCGCTGGATGTGAACGTGTGACAATTGTTACTTCACCCTTAAAATCATTTTCGTAAGCCCTTCATGCATCTTAAAATCAATGTTGTAAGCTCTTCACACATCTTGGCCTACTTTTAATATTTTCCAACACGAACGTATAAAACTAAAAACCCTCACATTTAACGACCACTATGTCAGCAAGTAGCTTTTACCGGCACAAATAAAAATCCTCTAAGTTGCCCTTTAAGCCGAATAAGTGCGTACTTTTTATTACTACATCGGTTTTTTTATGTACTTAATACCGTTCCTTGGTGACTGTGTACACTGTAAAAAGACACTTAAGAAGACAAAAGGTTCGGCCTACGAATATTTATTGGTAGGGCAAGCTTGACAATCCAATATTGTCTTATATTTCATAATGATCTCATTCTTCATCTGCAAAGTTGAGCAGTAGATGCATACTTTAACTTACGTTTCAAATGTTTTTTTAATTTATTTTTTGGATCCATATTATTGCATTGTTTTCACGTAGTGTAGAAAAGTCATCGAACCTAGAGTTTTTAAATATCTTCATTAAGTGGCATTTTAGCATACTTTTCTAAATCAATGCTATTTAGAATCTTTGTAGGGTCAATATTTTTCAACCGATATATAATATAAATATATAACCTAACCGCGACTCGTACATGACCAAACACTATCAAGCCTGGCTACTAAGTGCCATCTAACATGCCAGCTGGCCTATTTAGTTACTACAATACAGCTCCTTGCACCATGTAACCACATCCACTTACGGTCACATTTTTTTTGTTTTAATCGTCACTTGCTATCGCGCACTACGATATAAGCAGCAAGAAGGACGTTACAAACTCACACTGTATTGTGGAATGACATTAATAAGTAAGCTCGTGACTTGTGTATGGAACTATATATCACGTCCATTAACTTAACGAACTGAACACTGAAATTTTAATGCATGTACATTAATAGCAATCTATGCTTAGTGGAGCTACGCAAACAATGGCGAGCTCTGGGCCACATGCTATTGATGATAATATGTACTCGTACTAATGCTGTTGTTTTACTTTTTTGCACTTCACACTAAGATGGCTTTATATGATTTATTTATTTTTTCAGATTGTCGTACTAATTTAGGAATAACAATATTGATGGTTTTGCTCAAGTTATAGCCCAGTTCACCGGGATGAAAGAAAACTACAAGGTGCTAGGTAGAAGATTTTTTATTTGAGAGTAGTTACTATCCACGCCAGTATTCGCCAAACGACCTTCTCCCACGTAATAACTCACAGCCGAGTGACCACAGCAGTTTTCGTGTTTATCGCCACTTGCCTTCCCCACTACGATATAATCATCAACACTGACGTCAACTCCCACTGTTTTGTGGAATTACAGTGGTTCCTAAGCTTGTCCAGTATTCAGTCGAGTATATTGACAACATAGCACGAGACATTATCCAACTGCTCGCACTTATGTGACTAGGCAAAGTGGGTTGAAGTATTATCTTGCATGTTAGTCTGATATGTCTACTTTCAAGTCAGCAACTTGTATTGTGTAACGAGCCTACACCTAACGGCGTGCTCCTGTTTCCAATTCTGCGATTAGCCCGTTTAACATCGTAAACCGCAAATTGGAAAGCTTATAAATTTACAAATTATTGGAATACAAAATGTAAAGCTTATTCTACCATGAGTAGTCAAAAGATTACCTACATATTGGCACTATATAGTTACATTGTTTTGCAAGTGTGAAAAAAGGCGTAATAAAATTTTTTTAAACAAAAGTTGCCTCAGAAAATAATTAAGAAATAATAATTTAAATGAAAGTCCATTATAGAGTCTAATATACATAAATAGCTGATGTTAATTAAGGTCCGAGCTTTTTCAAAGTGCCTGAATTGGTATTTTATGCTAAGTGTACGTATTATGAAAACTTAATTTGGCAAGGTAAGGAACATAATTCACACAAAACTGAGTTGCGTTTAAATAAGCTGTTCCTAGTAGTGGTCACAAGAGAAAAATGAAACAGTTATCTACTGGCTTAATTTAGAATTTAGGTTGCCTCTCAGTCTCAGTAGAATATTATTACGCAAGTTTAGGTAACCAGTGCGCTAAAAGTAGCAATTTATAAACGTATAAGCTAGGAACAAGAATGCTTAATTGATTTTAAAGTAATTTTGCCTAAATCATCAATGATTTACTCGCCTCGGCTTCGCACGGGTATTCAAAAAAAAATTCATAAAACAAAACTTTTTTTAAATATTCTATAGCCTTTTTTCAATAGGGATAAATACAATTCTAATGGTGAAAGAATGTTTAAAATCAGTCCAGTAGTTTTTATATACAAAAAAATACTTTTTTCCATTATATTGTACTAACAAATAATAATAATGTATTGTATGTATTATAATATAGTTTCCTTAAAATTGTTTTATGGCTGGAATTACGGGTATAAGTATGGAAGGATAAATCTATTTACCAAACATGAGACTTTTCCATGAAATAAAAATGTACGAGTTATAACAAATCAGTAAGTATAAACCAGTTTTATTGTAACCTTATTTTTTAACCAGAATGGTATGCCATTATTAAACAAAATACTACGAACTATATATAAACAACACTACACTACAACAAAAACATTTAGTCAACCTTATACTATTTAGAAAAGCTTAGCAGACTCACAGGCAATCCAGCCTACTCCCAGTTGGCAGCATTGCCCCGTTGAATTGCAATGCTTATTCGATGTCATAAATATGTCTGGTATTTCTAATAAATACAACGCATAATAAATTTTTAGAGCTGATCATTTCAATATTAACATTTTATTTTACCATATGTTGTTATTATTCCATTTTAATTTCTGCTGGTTGGAATTCGATATTGCGTATATCTATAGTGCCTTGTGTTTAATTGGTAACTTAATAAGTTTAGTTGACTGATTTTAATGGATCAACCAGTACTGAAATACTCAAAGGTGTTATTTTAATATTTTTATGTTTGCAATAACGCATGCTCTGTGGTTTACATTACAAAATTACAAATTAACGAGAGGAACAATTTAAGTCATGTGCGGGATTCGAACCCGCATCCATCCACTCCTTCAGCCGGGGTATGCTCTGATCTGATTGACCTAACATGGCAATTGCAAAGCTAACGCACTTGACTTAAAATTATTCTTCTCGTAAATTTGTAATTTTGTTTATTGAGCGTCGTTCAGTTTCACTGTCATTTAGCGGGAGGGAAAATTAGCGTCTATGTAGCTTGGTGTGCACGAAAAAACGTAACGGTATTTCACAGCGGTCCATCGCATCGCCTGTATCTCAATAAAGCTCAAGTTCAGTACCAGCTCGTTCTATTAAACGCAAGACTCGAATTGACGACGATAAAGCTCTTTCCGATCGGAACCCTTTGCCACTGCATAGTGTTATTGCAAATGCAACTATTATCGCATTCAAATAAGAAATAAAATGCCATTGCACGCCACCACAGATCATAATGTTTTAAATGTCTGGAATTTCACAACTATCCAATGTTCACAGCATTTTCTACATTGCACTGCCCCTACGTGAAACCAGCTGCCACCTGAAGTATTTCAAAACCAATATAACATAGAAGCCATCAAGCAAAGAGCACATACCTTTCTCAAAAGCCGGAAACACCTCCTTGATGTCTCTGAAGTTGCGGATGCCCTTGGGTGATAGTGATCATTTACCATCAATCGAGCCACCTGTTAGTTTGTCCTCCTTTGGCATAAACATTTGATGACAGTGGCCACTGTTATAGGCCGTGTGGGCTTATTATATGAAAAGACTACAAATATGTATACAAACCGATGTTTCAAATTATGCGATGGTATTATTAAGAAGGTTTTCTGCTTTTACATGATATTAGTATTACTTTTTCTTCAACATTATTTACTTTCGTACTTAGCATAATGATATCAAGCCTTAACTTTCATATCACATTATCGTATCTTTTTCGCAGTATATTTCTTATGACGCAAAAAGTTAAGTCGATTTATATGACTTAATTTTAGGCGACAGCCAAGGAATATACTTTTACATATTTATCTTTTACTGTATCAAGAATCAGCCTCTCAAAGGCACCTTCATTTTTAACGTTCTTATATAAGACAAAATTCACAGATATTGCCTGTATGTTTGCGCTTTCATCTATAAATGACTCTGTCGTAGGAATAATTCTTAAAACATAGTTTGCTTTCAGAAAATTGGAAAACATCCAGATTATAGATTTCGGGCACAGTGACGCTGGAAGAGTATTGCACTCTTTCACTGTTCGTTTGATGGAAATCGCTTTGTGTGGATAGGAGGAATGTCAACCATATGTCTTGTAGTCCAGTAGTAGAAAAAAGATGCATTAATTAAGTTGTGCATTTCCATCACACACTTCCTGAATAATCCTGTAGAACACTGAAAAACCGGCAACTTTGTGACAATGTTTAATATTTTGGAGTCTAGTCTTCACTAAAGCATCGCAGCCAATGAGGTTTTAAGCGCATCTTTGTCTATAATAGAGTCTAAGGCTTTGAGCTGTTATTTTGCTGAGCCATCCCAAAAATGGCCGCAGTATTCCTTACATGACCGGATTTGTGCTCCGTACAGGTTAAGAAGCTACCTGGGTGTGAAATACCGCCTTACATTCCCTAAGACTCCAATCTTTGCACGGATAATTTAACCTTGGACTCAATGTACGAGTCGAAATTGAGGTCCGATGTTAGGGTTACACCCAACAGTTCAGGTTAGCCCGTCACGAGTACAGATACATTCTGGAAAGTGGGTGTTAGGATTGGGCTCCGCTTGGCGGCTAATAGAAACGCCTGGGTCTTAGAAGCGTTGAAGTCAATCAGACTGGCATCACCCTAATCGGAGACTATCTGCAAAGCCAAGTTCATCCCCTCAACTATGGCCTTTCTAAGAGACTGGATTTGAGCTCCACTCATAGATCCACTCAGCAGAAGGTTCGATGCGCGAACTGTGCATCGGACCTTCTGCGTACTTCCACGCACCCAACAATACCGGGCTTAAGCAAATCCTTGATGTGCAGCAAGATAAGGGTTGCAGAGAGAACAACTCCCTAAGCTAGTAGGGGAGAATTGGGGGTTCTGCATCTGCATCGCTCTCGCTACGCTCGAGCTCGCGATGCATGACCCCCAATTCTCTCGATTATCTGCTATCCAATCCACATCAAACATACGATTAATAAGTAGTATTGTAATTACAAGGGAACCGACAACTTGTTTGCGCACGGATCATGTGTCAGATGTTTTTATTCTCTATAATCGTCTCGTTAGCGCATTTTACAACATGTATTATGTTCGCTCACTATATTCGTCGCACTGAATTAAAAAAAGCGAGGTTCCCTCTAGCTTATAAACCGCTATCGTTTTATCTGGTCAGTCTGTATTTGTTTATCTGAGCAGTTCATTTTATTTTAGACCGTTCAAGACAGATCAGTTCAGAACATAATACTTTGTCTGTCTAGTGAAACAGATGCGACCGACACATTTATAAGGCATAGGTATATAGTATCCCGATTTAAGTGTGGGTTATACAGCCGTGGTATGTTACCTAGAGTACGTACGAGTACGTATAAAGTGGGGACTTTTTATGATTATTACATTTTATTATTTTGTACTCATGTCAATGATATGTGCAGTCCTATGTACCTAGGCTATCAAGTCAGCCTATATTTGGATTTTCTAGCGTACGTGATTCAACGATATTTTTTTCGTCATATTTTTTTATCAAAGATACGATTAGTCAGACTGTCATGTTGACGTAGTTGGTAAGTTCTTGTCTTCTATGTTGCGGGTACTAGGTTTGATTCCCGACAGTAGCATAAATCTCCTCATCAAGGAAAATATGCACTTCTGGTTCTGGGTGTCATTGTGTGTGTGTGTGTGAAGAAGTGAATGTTTCTAGCACCTAAGATACAAGTCTATGAATTTAGTGTGGGCTATGAGTTTAAAAGTTTTTGTTTTTAGTATTTTCTAAGATATCTATACTTTTCACTATCTATACTATTAAATAGCTTCTTAGCAAACAACAATATTACTGTGATTATATCGATACAAATATTTCTGAAAAGAATTTCTCTTAGCGATAAGACTCCATTGTCACTATCCATAGGTTACTTTACGGGCTTTTGGTTCTTTTGATGTTTTGTAGTAATCATCTTGTATAGAAAATAAAAAAAGTTAAAAAAGAGATTGATTATAATGAATAAATAAATAAATGACGGCCTATGGTTCAAAGATACAACCTTCGTTTCATGATTTTACATAATTAAAATTATAATATACGTTTTGGTTAAAATTTAACGTAGGTACCTACATATTAATGTCTAATAAAAATACTAAATAGGTAACAGTAGTGATCAGAACATTATGTGATTTTTAAATATTTACTTAAGTAGCAATACATTTTTAGTATCGTCAAAAAATACAAATCGACTTATTGATGTTTGTTTCGCTACTAATATCTAAAAGATTTAGTTATAAGGATTTTCATAAAAAGCATTGTTTTATTCGAGAGGTTCTCTCATTACTGGTGATCAATTGAAATATGTTGTTTACCAGTTAAGTGAGATCTGTAATTTAAAAGACTCGTAATTGGTATAAGTACCTGCCACTTCCTTATAGGATTTTTGTCTCCAGTTGCTCGAGAATGTGCAGCAGTCATCGCTTTACATCCCTTGACGACAGCATAAAGTCTCATTCAGATTTGTTTATCGGTTGACAAGATGAAATGAACTTTGTTTACAAGATCGTTAAGGTATACAATCGTTAAAACTTTAACCTTTCTGTTTTTTTATTTTTGTACGTTTTAGTCAAGATTCGACTTGTGAATGCATCTTTATAAAATGAGATTATAAATAGGACTGATTTGGTGCATCTACATTTAAAAGCGGATATTCAGTGGTGGGCGACGACGCTCCAGCATCCAAAAAAAGTGCAGTTATTTACATATTCGGAACTTCAAGGAACCTAACTATGTAAGTAAGTGACCTTAAAGTATTTATTGTTAGTATGAATGAATTATTAGTGAGTGCAAATTGCCTTATAACTTCGGTGAAAAAAATTAGATGCCATGCTGGCGTAGTTGTTAAGTAATTGCCTTCTACACCGGGAGTTTCGGGTTCGATTCCTGACAGAAGCTCAATTTACTTCCCCAAGGGAAATTTGTATTTCTGGTTCAAGGTGAGATTATGAGTGAAGTGAATGTTTCTGGCACCCGCTATACAAGTCATTGAACTAAGTGTGGACTGTGAGTGTGAGGATGTAAACGTATAAAGTGTAATGTGACTTAGGTACCTGTGTTGATCGGCAAACTAACTTGTGTTAACTCATGGATTTTTTATTTATAAAGCATTTTGCTATGCTAGGCTAAAACAATGTTCAGAAACAATGTTGTGTTAACTCGTTGCGAAGTTATCTTCTATTATAATTATTTTAAATTATTGCTTTCAGGCCGGGCTGGTCGCAAAATCCTTTCTGGGCCGATGAGATTGATGTATCGGACGACGAAACACCGGCGGGGTCCGAGCCTGTAGCACCTCCACCTACACCACAACCTCCTGCAAAAAAGGTGGCTCAAGAAAAGAAGAAAGACGGAGGCGCATCAAAGAAACGGACGGCTAGCAGCGGCGCTGGGTCTTCATCGAGAAAGAAAAAACTGCCAGCGGCGGTGTCAACAGAACTGTTGACGACATCCCATTTCTTTGGCTCGGACACGGATGACGTAGAATTACCTCTGGCGCAGCCCTCGATTACACAGGTAATGAAAAAATATTATTCGCTCGTTTACTTATTTTTATGGGTGTGATACTCAGTGTGTGTGTGTGATGATTGTTTACGGCACCATGGCCCTCTTAGGCAGGGTATTTTTTTAGTTACGATGGTGGATAAGCGTTGTTTAATGCAGGCTAGATTATTTTTGTAAACATTTATGTAACTTACTTTTGTTACAGCAGTTATATCAATAAACTGTTACGTATGAAGGTCACTTATTATTTGTTTGATTTTTTTTCAGGAGATCGGAGAAAGCAGCAAGGTGAAACCAGCGCGTGCGGCTACATTGCGGAGCTTCTTTTCACAGCGCGGAACGAGCGGGTATACAACACAACGAGATCTCACACGTGGCGGGGAGTATTACGTCGAGTTAAGGGTCTATAATTCCCGAGAAGCTGAATGTCAGCCTAGCGAAGAACGTTGGAAAAGAGCCCTGGTTACTTTAAAATTGTGTACTGACACCCAAACACCTGTATGGCGCGCATTGTCAACACTTGTAGAAGCCGGGAAAAATGAATTCAAGGCTATACAGCCAATAATGTATCCCATGAAATTACATTGAACAGTATGTTTTAACAGATTGGTACAATCGCAATTGTTTCATTTTGTCTTTACTTTATTATATTACCTTGATATTTTTATTTCTACCTTATAATAGGTAATTACTTGCATATATACTACTTTTGAATTAGTTAATGTTAGTTTTAGATTTTATGAATAAAATTTGAAATGGTTATTCTTATTTTGTGTCTAATAATTGTTTTATTTACAGCAAAACTAAAAATGAGAAATATTGAAATATTGAAATATTGAAAATTGAAATATTGAAAAATTGAAATATAGAAACTGAAATACTAATTGCAAACATTATAATAATATCTACACAGTAAATTGCAAACTAGGATTACCAAACTATACATTTAAGTATCCCATGATACCGCAATGAACAATATGTTCTAACATACTGACGCAATAATATTCAATTATTTCACTTTTATCTAGCTATCTTTACTTAACTGTTATCTTTATTTTATTTATACCTTATAATAGGAAAGCATTTACAATACTTTTTAATCAACAAATGTAAGTTTTATTTTCATGAATAAAATTTTAACTGGTTATTATTATGTTATGTCTAATGATTGTTTTATTTACAGCAAAACTATAAATGAGAAATATTGGAATATTGAAATATTGGAATATTGAAAAATTTAAATATAGAAACTGAAATACTGAAATATACTACTGAAAACTAATTGCAAACAGTGTTAGCGCGGCCACCAAGCTATATGGCAGAGCACGCCGAACTGCGGGCGCGGGTTGAAAGGACACTGGTAAATCGAAGGAATGCGGAACAAGGTGATGAAAAGTGGACTGTATAGGAAAAGGAGCGAAAAACGAGCGACTAACCTGGATATCCTCGGGCTGACGAGCACAGCTGCGGCACTCCAAGGCGTCCTGCTGCTGTCCAGATGTAGTGGCTCTTCAAATTATTTCACGCTGTTGTAGACTCGCGGCGCGAGCGCAGGAAGCTGTTAGTACACAGCTCCAAAGAAACGATCGCGGATATCCCAGTGCGATGGGGCACACAAGAAAACAGCGCGAGCGCGGTTAGTAACAAAATGGCGGTTTCCTTGGCTTCGAGGGAGCTCACAGGAACAGACGCATCCGCCGTCAACAAGGGTCGACCGCAGACTGCTTGCAATGACAAGCAGTTCACTCATCCGCCACGAAATGTCAACCGTAGATAGTCGTCGTTTTCGTGAGGGTAGGAAAATGAGGGTAGGAAAAGGTAAGAGGTAGAAAGAAAGAAAGTGCCAATAGATGGCGCGAACATTGCCCCCGGCCTAAAAACCATTGGTTTTTAAAGGTAGAGAAAGATTGGATAAGTTAATAATAGAGCGGGTATATGAATAGCGGGTTGACCAGGGGGCAAGTAGGTAAGTTATTGAGTGGGTAAAATGCACAAACGAACGACCGGCCGTTTGTAAACGGAAGTCGCCGTTCGCACTAGACAGACTCTACATATTCCGTCGGCGCCTAGAATTGTCTCTTCGACAACACCTAGCGGCCAAGATAGCGGGGGAAGATTGTCTGTGATAATAAGCACGACGGAACCTACTTTGATTGGATTAGAAAGTGTATTCCATTTTCCTCTAGATTGAAGCAGGTGAAGGTACTCTAACTTCCATCGTTTAGAGAACGATTGGATCATCCTATCCAGCAAAGTGTAGCGTTTAAGAAGATGCGCGGGCTCGTCGGAGATCGCGCACGCGGGTAAGTGGTTAAGCGGTGCAGCCATCAAGAAATGCGCGGGCGTTAGTGCAGTGGGCTCAGAGGGATCCTCACTCAATAGCGTTAGCGGTCGCGAGTTTATGACGCTCTCTATTTGCGTAAGCACGGTTAACATTTCCTCATAGGTTAGTAACTGTGAACCTATTGTTTTAGCTAAGTGACCCTTGAAAGCTTTCACGAAGATTTCGTAGTTTCCGCCAAAGTGTGGGCTTCTTGGTGGGTTAAATTTCCAAGTTATGCGGTTGGCGGATAACTCGTCTGAGAGCGACTTATTATACTCATCTGAGCTTACAAGTTTATAGACGTCAGATAGGGCATTTCTTGCTCCAATAAAAGTGCGGGCATTGTCCGAATACAAGACAGAAACGGTACCGCGACGAGCGAGAAAGCGTTTAAAAGCAGAAAGGAAACTGCAGCTGCTTAAATCTGTCGTCAGCTCTACGTTTACCGAACGCACTGACATACAGACGAAAATACATAAATAAGCCTTAATAGAGCGCACACCTCGTTTTCTAATTGGAATAATAGAAATTGGGCCAGCGTAATCCACAGCGGTGTGAGTGAACGCTTTAAATTCGTTCACGCGGCAAGCGGGTAGGTCTCCCATAAGCGGGAATGTAGGTTTAGGTTTTGCCTTAAAACAATAGTTACACTTATGTATAACCGAGCGGACGATATTACGGGATGCGAGTATCCAATATCGTTGTCTGAGAATCGACATCAAAGCGTGCGGACCTGTATGACAGTTATGACGATGGTAGTGCTCAATTATCATTTCGATTATGCGGTCTTTACGCGGTAACAAAATGGGATGCTGCTGATTGTACGATAGATCCGCATTTCGGAGACGTCCTCCGACTCGTATGAGTCCGTCGGCGTCTAGAAAGGGCACGAGTCGCTGTATAGCGTTTGAACACCGGGTGTTGGTTTTAAGGTTCTGAATAATGTCCGCAAAGTAATGCCTTTGTACAGCTTTCAGGACTTGAATTTCTGCGAAATTCATTTCATCGGCTGTGAAGTATTTAGAACGCGGCAGCTTCTTGATGAAGCGATAGATGCGGACGGCTATGCGTAGGAGCATCAGCCATGAAGAAACACGGGTGGAGAGTTTCAACAGCGGGTTGGAATTCTCCGCGGCGGGTTGTGTCACAGGAAGTGAAACGATTTTCTTCGACTCAGGTAGGTTTAAGTCAACCTTAGCGGGAGCTACTGTCTTAGCGGGCCAAGCAGCAGGCTCTTGGCTTAACCAAGCGGGGCCGGTCAACCACAGCGGGTGGTTAACTAGCTGAGCGGGTGACAGCCCTCGCGAAAGTGCATCAGCACAAGGGTTTTCCGTTCCAGGTATATGACGGAAGCTGTCAACGGGTATAGCGGAAGTAATTTTTGTAATACGAGTAGCAACGAAAGTTTTGAATCTGTGGGGTGAAGCGGTAATCCACTGCAATGCTACCATAGAGTCGGTGAAGCAATATACTTTGTCTATGGTATGACGCTTTACGTAGGTATCGAGAACGCGGCGAACCAGTTTTGACATGAGCAAGCAGCCGCAAAGCTCTAGCTTTGCAATTGAAATTGTTTTCAGCGGAGACACTTTTGACTTGGCGCATACTAGACGGGTGAGCGGAGTAGAGTCATGGTCAGACTGAGTTCGAATATACACTACAGATCCATATCCATGCTCGCTAGCATCAGAAAACGCAACGACGGTGATTTTCGAATTTTCTTCCACTCCTAGGTGGCGAGGGAATCGCAGTTGCTGAATGGCGGGAAGTTCGCGAAGATAATTATGCCAAATATCTACCACTGCTTGCGGCGGTTGCTCATCCCAGTCAAGCTTCAAAACATGAAGCTTTTGTAAAATTAATTTAGCGTACAAGATGACAGGAGCTATGAGTCCGAGAACGTCATACTGACGCGCTATCACGGACAACATATTGCGTTTAGTCGCAGGCCGACTTTCGACGTTCACGGTGAACATAAATGCGTCCGAGCTTGGCAACCACTGTAGCCCTAAAACCTTCAAGTTCGAGTCTGGCTCATCGAAATTTATAACTGCGGAGTGCCGATCGGAGACCGGAAGCGATTCAGTGAGCTCGGGTACGTTACTAGCCCATTTCACTAGCTCGAAGCCCCCGGCCTTGAGCAACTCGCGGAGATCATCGCGAAGCTGTACGCTACCAGGCATGGACGGCATGGAATAGCACACATCATCCATGTAAGTATTGTTTTCGATGACAGACGCGGCGTGCGGGAAGCGAGCGCGCTCGTCAGCGCACAGCTGGCGTAGCACGCGCATCGCGAGAAAAGGACTACTGCGCAGGCCAAAGCAAACACGGTTGAACACGTAAGTGCTTAGCGGCGAAGCGGGATCAAACCGATATAAAAACTTCTGAAATTTGCGGCTCTCTTCGTTGACAAGTACCTGTAGATACATCTGTTTTATGTCGGATGTGAAAACGATTGCATAAAAACGAAATTCTAAGAGTATAACGAAAAGGTCATTTTGCAAATTATCCCCAGTATGCAAGACGTCATTCAATGATAAGCTCGAATCAGTTTTCGCACTTGCATCCATGACCATGCGCCATTTAGTAGTGGTTTTATCCAACCTGGCAATCGCATGGTGCGGAATGTAGTAACCGGCTAAACTATCGTCGTTATTTATCAGCGAGACATAACCTTTCTGCAAGTATTCCTGGATAATTGCATCATACTCCACGCGAAGGGGAGGTGAAGCGAAGAGCTTGCGTTCTAAATGCATAAAGCGCTTCTTAGCGGTAAGAAAAGAATTACCCAAAGCGGCAGCGGGGTCGCGGGAGAAAGGCAACGCTACAGAGTAGCGGCCCGTAGAATCGCGGGAAAAATTATTTGTAAAAATACGTTCATTTTCGAGAGCGGTAGGACTTAAGGTCGGTGTGCATTGCACTTCCTCAAGTTGCCAGAATTTCTGAAGAATGTTATCCAAGCGCGGTTGTTCTGCGAAGGCACAGAGAGAAATTCGGGAACGGTGACTATCATCATTAAAAGCGGTACATGTTTGAGCGGTCGCAACGGGAGCGGTTCCGATTACGATAAAACCGAATATCGACTCGAAAGCGGTAGGTGCACCAGGCGGACCAGCGGCACGACCCGATAGCAAGATATCCGCAAACAGCGGAGCCCCAATAAGTATTTCTATCTCGGACGGTTCCGAGAAATCCTTATCAGCAAGCGGCAAGCCGTGTAGATATGCAAGACAAGAGGTATCAACTCTCACAGACGGCAGGTTGTCGGTGATGCGGTCAATAACGAAAGCGTCGACCGAAATAAAATTATTATCAAGTCGCGAATGTAATGTGGTTGAAATTACACCCTTAATTGGGTTTGACGCGGAACCTATGCCCTTAACAACGGTATTTGTAACCTTGTTGCATTTTAAATTAAGCTTTGCGCAACAATTCGCTGATATAAAATTACTCTGAGAGGCAGAATCTATTAAAGCGCGCACTACATGCTTACGACCGTTTGAATCAGTAGCGTAAACTTGCACGGTTCCCAGTAAACACGTAGTATCTGCGGTCGGTTGCGTAACAGGGCGCACGTTATTGCATAGCGAAATGTTTTGTTGTTGCGACTGATAAGCGGGAGGCTTCGGAACATCTGCAAGCGGGCAGTGAGCGGTAACAGCGCTCGAGGCGGAAGGCAGGGGCGCGCGGGCGGCGGCGCCGGCGGCGTTGTCAGCTCGGCAAGACTGCGCTGGCGCAGGATTGCGCGTGGATGACGCGACGGCAGCTCTGTTGAGAGTGCGGGTTCCTTCCCGGGAAGGTAACATTTTACGACATAACATTGAATGATGTTTACATCCACAATGACGGCAACTATATTGCGAGTTGCAAGCGGTATAGTTATGCGAAACACTTAGACAATTAGTACAACCTTTATGTTGTTTTATACAAGACAACCTGTCCTCTGTGGAAAGCTTATTAAATGCAGGGCATCTATATAAATTAGCGTGATCAGATTGATTACAAAGCAGGCACTGTGATGCGCACGATGCAGCGAAAGAATGCGTAGACTTAGGGATAACCTGTTTGTTATTGTTGACATCAGAAGTGCGGCTAGCGGGCGCCGTACGTTCTAATATCTTACTCTGCTCGCGAACAAACTTAATTAGATCGTCGTACGTAGGCATACTTTTACCTCGCATATGCATTTCAAACGAGCGGGCGGTACTTGAATCTATCTTTTTCAAAGCTAATTGCAACAACATAAAATCCGATAAATTATCGAGCTTGAGCGAATGTAAGCTTGACACTGCTGTGCAAAACTTATCTAAAAATAGCTCCAGGTTTTTAGCGGAAGCGGTAATGCTAGTTGGTTTGAAATCGAGCAGCTGATCGAGATAAGCGGAACCTAAGCTACGCTGGTCGTCGTACTTGTTGACTAAAGTCGACCAGATTAGATGGTAATTATCTGCGTTTGGAACAATACCTGAAATAACGGATAATGCACGACCTGACAATTTATTTACTAAATACTGTATACGTTCGTGGTCAGTTAAATCAGCATTTTCATGAATTGTGCGACGGAACGATTCATGGAATATTTTCCATGTCATTGGATTACCATCAAAGGTCATCAACTCCAACTTAGGTAGTTTGACAGAGTTATGTTGCGGTGTAACATGCGATTCCGTACCTTTGACGTTCATAGCGGGAGGGTTGAGTTTATTGTAAACAAACTTACAGCGGCAGTACATGTCTTCAAAAACATTAATTGACTGATAACTTACGGAATACGTGGGATCGATTGTCAACTCGGTGACATTTAAATCGTTTACAATGTCATTAAACTCAGATTGTAAACGATCCAGTGAAATGATTCCACACAGAAATAAATCTTTCTCAGTATCATCAGTGAAAGCGTTCAACGAGCGGTTATAAATTTGCTGTAAACGAGCAAATATGGCATCACGTTTGCCGATTAAAGTTAAACGTTTGACCGCCAAAGCATCAAGAGCCGTCGCATCTTCAAACTCGCCTACTTCTTTCCCCTTAGAACGAACGCTTTTAGTATTAGTGCTCGCCATTTTTTAAAGAGAAACGTCAAAGTGAGACAATCCGGTGAAGTGTTAAAACTGAGTGAACAACGTCACCGCTCACGGTAACAGATTAGATGCGAAGCGAACAATGGGTCAAAAAAACGTTAACGAATACTCGCAGATTACCTACACACAGAATGAATTTAATTGTAAAAAAATATAATTTTTAGAAATAGCGAAATTAAATGCGGTTTTGGAAAACGGAATACACAATCTGATATGCAAATGATACTAACAGGTTATAGAATGTAATTAATGTAGGGACACAAAACGGGAAATTACGCGGGAACACAATATTTTAGTACAAATATCGTGAAATATTAGGCCTTTTTAGAATAATACGGCTCGAAGGAACCAAAAGAATGTTAGCGCGGCCACCAAGCTATATGGCAGAGCACGCCGAACTGCGGGCGCGGGTTGAAAGGACACTGGTAAATCGAAGGAATGCGGAACAAGGTGATGAAAAGTGGACTGTATAGGAAAAGGAGCGAAAAACGAGCGACTAACCTGGATATCCTCGGGCTGACGAGCACAGCTGCGGCACTCCAAGGCGTCCTGCTGCTGTCCAGATGTAGTGGCTCTTCAAATTATTTCACGCTGTTGTAGACTCGCGGCGCGAGCGCAGGAAGCTGTTAGTACACAGCTCCAAAGAAACGATCGCGGATATCCCAGTGCGATGGGGCACACAAGAAAACAGCGCGAGCGCGGTTAGTAACAAAATGGCGGTTTCCTTGGCTTCGAGGGAGCTCACAGGAACAGACGCATCCGCCGTCAACAAGGGTCGACCGCAGACTGCTTGCAATGACAAGCAGTTCACTCATCCGCCACGAAATGTCAACCGTAGATAGTCGTCGTTTTCGTGAGGGTAGGAAAATGAGGGTAGGAAAAGGTAAGAGGTAGAAAGAAAGAAAGTGCCAATAGATGGCGCGAACAAACAGTAAAATTAAATCTCAGATTACGAAACTATGCATTTATATTATTACCGACATCTAGGCAGGTTAATCGCTTCATATCAATTCATGCAACTATTATATTAAGTAAATACCTCAAATATTTACCTATATTTTTTAATATTTTTTATCAGTTCAAGTTTGTTATCAAGTATACCTACTAAGGAACAAGTGAGGCAAAATGGTATATTGTAGAGAGTGTAATATTGAGGTGTCTCGTATCTCGTCGCATTATAAAAGTAGTATTCATAAATCAAACTGTTTGATCAACTCTGAGTTCCCAGATGTGCAGATTATAGCTAGTGCATTTAAATCTAGAATTGTAAGTTATAAAATAAACCCTATTTCGAATAATATGCTGCCTGAGGAATTTTTGAATAAAGCCTCTACTTCAGTTTTACAATTAATAAAAAAATCATTGATCCAACACAATGCATTAAAAGTCAACATGGAATTTTTTGTGTCATATTATTTACCTAAAAATGATGAAAAAGCCCTTAAGTCATTTAATGTGCCATTTGTAAAGATTTTTTACAACTCTGATTTGATATCGTTTTATAAAACATGTGTCCAAAAGCTGATAACGAAATGTTCAGAATTCGAAATGTCGGGGAGTGGTTGGACACTAAATTCTATCAGTCATTTAGAATTAAATATTAATCAATACAATCCATTACGGGCGGGCTCATACGTGAAATTGCCGCGAGAAATTCAAAACACCAAATCATGTTTAAACATTCAAAACAAAGATGATCGATGTTTCTTATGGAGCATAATTGCGCATATGTATCCAGCAAAAAATAATCCAAATAGAGTGTCGTCATATCCACATTATAAACATATTCTGAACACTTCAGGAATGACTTTTCCTTTGAGTTTAAATGATATTAAAATATTCGAAAAGATAAATCCTTTAATTTCGGTAAATGTGTACGGTTTGGATAAAAACAATATAGTATCTGGTCCCCTCTACAAAACAAAACATCGTAAGTTGACGCATATTAGCCTGCTCCTCATTGAGATAAACGGGAAAAACCATTTCTGTTTGATAAAAGATTTCGGAAAGCTTGTACATAGACAACTTACACAACATAAATGCAGAATTTTTTTGTGTGACGAATGTTTTATTTATTTTCCATCGCAAGAAAAACTGGTAAATCACGATTGCGCTAGAGTAAAAACAATTCTGCCTCAACCAGGTAGTAAGTTATTATTTTCGCATGTTGAACGAACTCGTAGAATTCCTTTCGTAATATATGGTGATTTTGAAAGTTTGCTTAAAGAATATTCGGATAAAAGCAAATCACAACATGTTGAGAACGTGCAAATACATCAAGCGACTTGCTTTGCTTATTACATATGCTGTGAGTCTAAACCGAGTCTAAACAAATTTGTGTCTTATCGGGGCCCAAATTGTGTAAAAAAATTTATTGAAGCTCTAACTAATGATGTAATGGAATTATATCAAATTATATCAATTAAACATGAAATGATGCCGCTAACTGAAAATGAGCTGGCATCGTTTAAACATGCTACCATCTGTCACTTGTGTAAAAAGGAATTTGTAGCTGATGACGTAAAATGCGCAGACCACGATCATTTTGATTCAGCTTATTTAGGTCCGAGTCACGTGGGATGTAATTTGAATGCTAGGACATGTAAATTTATTCCAATCATATTCCACAATCTTTCCGGATATGACTGTCATTTATTTATTACCGAGCTATCTGCGATCATAGGACGTATTAATCTTATTTCAAAAACAAAGGAAAAATACATATCAATCACAAAGTTTATACCAATTGATTCCAACAATGCCGCTCAGTTGAAATTTATTGATTCGTTCAATTTTCTTAGTTGCGGCTTGGATAAGTTAGTAAAAACACTGCAGAAAAGTGACTTTAAAAATTTAAAAAAATATTATCCTGATAGTAAATCGTTTGATTTATTGTGTCAAAAAGGAGTATATTGCTATGATTATTTGAATTCGATGGAACGCTATAATGAACCAAATCTTCCTGACAAGAGTAGTTTTTTTAATAGGCTTTCTTCTGAAGATATATCAGATAAAGATTACGAACATGCGCAAACTATTTGGAATGAATTTAACATAAAAGATTTAGGGGAGTACACCGATTTATATTTAAAATGCGATGTATTATTATTATGTGACGTTTTTGAAAAATTCAGAACAATGAGCTTGACTTACTACAACTTAGATCCTTGTCATTATGTATCATCACCTTCATTAAGTTGGGATGCCATGTTATTGTTTACAAAAGTTGAGCTTGATTTAATTTCCGATGTTGAAATGTATCAAATGCTTGAAAAAGGCATTAGAGGAGGTTTAGCACAATGTTCTCTCAGAAATGCTAAAGCAAATAATAAATATTTGTCTAATTACAATAAATACGAGCCCAATTCTTATCTAATGTACCTCGATTGTGTAAATCTTTATGGATATACGATGATGAAATGTCTTCCTACCAATAATTTTTCCTTTCTAAATGAAGACGAAATTAAAACCCTTAACAACATTGAATCGATACCAGATAGTAACAATCGCGGATACATACTTGAAGTGGACCTTGAATATCCTCCACAAATACATGATCATCATTCTGATTTACCATTCGCGCCAGAAAAATGTATTCCGCCTAATGGAAAATCTCAAAAGCTAATAGCAAACCTACATAATAAATATAAATATGTCATACATTATACTCATTTAAAAGAATGTTTGAGAAACGGACTTGTACTATTAAAAATACACAGAGTATTGGCTTTCGATCAGAAACAATTTCTAAAACCTTACATTGAATTAAACACATTGTTGCGACAAAATGCAACTTCCGAATTTGAAAGGGATTTTTTTAAAAAACAGAATAACTCTATATTTGGTAAAACGATAGAAAACAAAAGAAATCAAGTTGATGTAAAACTAGTTAATGTATGGAAAGATTGTTCTAACAGAACTAATAAAATTTGCGGCGCTGAAAAATATATAAGTGCGCCAAATTTTATGAATCTCTCGATTTTTACAGAAAATTTGGTAGCTATTCAAATGCAGCCAACACAAATCAATCTAGACCGACCAATATATATTGGCTTTACTGTTCTAGAACTCGCGAAGAGACATTTATATAGATTCCATTACGCGATTATGAAAAAAATGTATGGAGAAAATATATGCCTTTGCTACACAGATACTGATAGTCTTTTATATTTGATAAGGACTGATGATTTCTACAAGGATATGAAACTTAACCTACAATACTTTGACACTAGTAATTTTAAAGAAGATAATGTATATGGTATACCTCATGTTAATATTAAACAACCTGGATATTTTAAAGATGAAATGGCTGGTGAGTTAATTACAGAATTCACAGGACTTCGCGCAAAACTTTATTGCATAAATACTGAAACATCTTCACTTAAGAAAGCCAAAGGCACAAAAAAATGTGTAACGAGGAAACTTGACATGGCAAAATATAAACGATGTTTGTTTAGGAATATTGATTTTAGAGATAGTATGTACATTATTAAATCAATTAATCATAAAATATTTACTCAGAGGTTGAATAAATTGATTTTAAATAAATCAGATGATAAGAGACAGATCACGAAAGATATAGTAAAAACTGTACCTTGGGGACATTACAGCAATATATTATAATAATATTGTATTATATTAGAAATATATCATAATAATAAAAGTGACATTTAAAAGCAACATTGAACTGTAAATAATGACAAAATTATATATCTTGTCAACTGAAAACCGTTTTATTTTGGTAAATGTTTACTATAATTCCTAACATAATAACTATATATATATATATATATATTTATAAGTAATACATTTGTAAAGTTATATAGTCTGTAAGTCTTGATTTACTGGTAAAAGTTATAATTTGCTATATATAATATATGTGAAATATATATGAAATAAATTGAAATCGCATAAAATATCATTCCTTGCATTTTTCTTAACCTATCCTAATTCCTGTCTGATTTTATAAGATTATTGTTAGTGTTCGACCGAATCCAGATTTACATCGGTCACCGAAATAATGTGTAGGTAAACCCTGCGTAAGCAAGATAAATAAAACAAGTACGTGACTCGTAACTATGTTTATTAGGTTATATATTCAATAATATTACAATAAAATAAAATATCAATAAATACAATTAGATAGATTTATAAAGGTTCTGGGACACATAACTTTTTTGTCATCTTACTTATTAAATCTTGCGTTGCGTCTAAAATGTTATCATATTTATCCTCAACTACATACTGCACACTTACACAACAATCATCACTTGCTAGGGTGTTAATTTCACTGATTTCAATTTTTATTAAGTGATGTCCTTTTCCTGGTATTTTTCTGACAACGAATGATGAATCTGGTGATATTTTTTTCTTAAAACTTAACTTTCCTTTCTTATGAATTGTTTTGAATGATTTATTTTTTGTATTGGTTTCTTTATTTTCTCGAACAATATCTCTATCGTGTTCATGACTGTTCCAGATTAAATTCATGTCTTGAGCCTCTTGTAGATAGAAAGGATCAGCGTCAGCAAAAACTATGCTTGTCATTGTTTCTGTAACAAAATAAAATAATACTTATTAAATTAACCTTCATATGAACTACCAATTAGTTTTAACTGATATTATTAGTAAAAAGTTAAAATAAACACTTACCAAAATCAGGATATATGTAAACCAACAGTGCAATGCAAATTTGTCTGCTATACAGTGGAGCTGGTGCAACAATGAATTAATAAGTATTACAAAAATAATAACTAAAATATAACTAGGTACTTACCTTTTTTGGTAATAGATCACGTGGACAAAGGTTGTTTTTAAAAGCTAAATTTCTTGGAAAGCAAACATTAGAACCGCTAACATTCGATCAATAGAAATGGACATTGTAATGATTTATCTATTTAATATAAATACCCTATACAGTATTGTCAGATATCATTATGAGGTTGATAAAGCAACCCACAACTTTAGAAATTAACAACATAGAAGTAAAATCACATTCCGGAATTAACAGACATAGCGTATTACTTCCCAATACGATTCGCTGTCTAATTTGCGGTCCATCTAATTGTGGAAAGACCAATGTAATGATAGGCTTATTATTACATAAAAACGGCTTAAAATTTAAGAATGTTTATCTGTATTCAAAAACCACATTTCAACCAAAATACTGCTTTTTAAATGAAATCTTGAATCAAATTCCAGATATAAAATTTAACATATTTAATGATAACAAAGACGTTATTGACCCGGATATTGCTTTACCAAATTCTGTTTTTATTTTTGACGATGTGGCATGCGAGAATCAGACAAATATACGTAACTATTTTTCAATGGGACGGCATAAAAATATAGATTGCTTTTACTTGTCCCAAACTTATTCGAAAATACCAAAACAATTAATACGAGATAATGCAAACTTTTTAATAATTTTTAAACAGGATGATATAAATTTAAAACATATTTATAATGAACATGTTAATTCAGACATTGATTGGTCCAAATTTAAAAACATATGTTTAAAAACATGGACTTATCCGCACTCATTCTTAATTATAGATAAATATAGTGAATTAAATAATGGTAGATACAGAAGTGGATTTGATACATTTATTAAGTTCGATTGATTTCATTTAAATACAAGTCATAACTACTAAAGTCATCATTTCTTATAATTTAATGGATGTGGTAACATCGTTATAAAACATGGAAAAAAAATGGAAACACCAAATACTCGCCTCAGTTAAAACAATTAAAAACAAAATAAAACAAATAAAGGATGAAGAAGACAACACAAACTTAAATTTAAATAAAATATTTAAACCTCTCACTGATCCTCTTAATAAAATGGCTGAATCTAATTCATATAAAAGTGATATTAAATGCACTTTTGATACAAATGATTCATCACTGTGTAATTATTCCAACGGTTCACCCGACGACAAATTTCAAAGCTATAACTCTGCTAAAAGTGAAAATACATTAACCGATAGTGAATCAGAAAAACAAATACATTCAACGCCATTTAAAAATGAAAAAAAAGTAACCAATTTAGACACTCCCCTTCTATCAATATTAGAAAAACAAAATTTGCTTGATGAAAATAATACATTAAATGTACCATTTGGAGTACGGGATGAAAACAAGCAATTATTCATGGGAAACATACCAATCTCTTTTAAGGTTTTTGGTAAAACTTCTAGCGACAATGAAATTTCTTTAATGACCCTTGGAAATATAAACTACGAAATGACACCTGGTATTAAGGAACTTTTATTTAAAAAAAAGCCGGATTTAAATTTGGTAACAGAGAGAGATAAAATAGTTTATAAAGATATGTTACACAATACTAATGCTCACAAAAGAGATTTTAATCGTTTAGGCCAAATAAGAGGAGACAAAAGCATGAAGTACTGCCAAATTATAAAACCCTTATTTTTTGATCGAGATGAAGTGGAAAACAAAGCTATCAAGCGTGGAACTGGAGTTAAATCCCCAAGTTTTAAAAAAACCTATAAATCAAATACAGATTTTATTTATTGGGACGATCCTAATGAATTAATTGAAAGACTTATGCTTTTGGTGGCATCTAGAGATGCTGGTAACAGTAATCATGACAATGAAATTATTTCAATCATAGAAGAGTTAAAAGAAGCTGGTATAATTAAAGAATAAAATGACTAAGCGTTGCGAATATTTGTTTAGTCTTTAAGAATCATTCAAACATGAATGTCAACAAATTCGGCCATCACCTATATAAAAAACAGAAAAAAGATTATATAATCCAAAGCGAATGTTCTATAAAACAATCTAGTGATGGAAATTTAAACGCCCAAAATAAGATCCTTAAAAATTTGGAACATCCAATTGATCTGAATGACAGCGCAACCAAAGAATATGTTGATAAATCTCTCATTAATATTTTGAATAAAATTTCATCTAACACAAACTTGCTTATTGAATTAAATAATCGAGTTAATAAATTAGAAGTAATATTTAAACATTATAATAAACATGAGCAAAAAAAGTGTGGTAAATGAGATTCATAAATATGCAAGGGTAAATTTTCCTCGAAGACATGTTGTGATGAAAGATATTGATGACCTTTGGCAAGCTGATTTAATAGATATGCAAGCTGTTTCTAAATTTAACGGTGGTCATAATTTTATTTTAGCCGTTATCGATACTTTTTCAAAGTACGCATGGGCATATCCACTGAAAAGTAAAAAAAAAGAAGTTGTCACTCGAGCTTTTCAATCTTTATTACATAAAGGACGAGTGCCTAAACACCTACAAACGGACAGAGGCAATGAGTTCTATAATGACAAATTCAAAAAAATTGTGGATAGTTATAAAATAAATCACTACTCCACTTACTCTACTAAAAAAGCATCTATTGTAGAAAGATTAATCCGAACATTGAAAAATAAGCTCTACAAAGAATTCAGTTTCAGAGGAAACTATATATGGTATGACGAAGTTCTTAATAAAGTGATTGACATATACAACAATACCATTCATAGAACAATTGGTATGTCTCCAGCACAAGTAAAACAAAAAAATAAAGATATATTACTGGAGAGGTTCAAAAAGAATCTTACCTCTATCCCTAAAGAAAAATATAGAAAGAAATTGAATGCCAATGATTATGTGCGCATAAGTAAATATAAAGGCACATTTGAAAAAGGGTATACGCCGAATTGGTCAACAGAAATTTTCAAAATCATCAAAGTGCAAAACACTGACCCAATAACTTATTTATTAGCGGACATGAGGCATCGTCCAATACTAGGTGCATTTTATATACAAGAACTACAAAAAACTCAGCACCCTGATGTTTATCTTGTCGAAAAAGTTTTGAAAAAAAAAGCTAAAAGGTGTTACGTTAAATGGCTCGGGTTCCCTTCCAGTGAAAACAGTTGGATTAACAAAACGAATGTTTTATAAAGATTGATTATACATAATTGTAATTCAGTCTCCATCTGGTTATGACGGAAGATAGTCTTCTGAATAGATTAATCAACAAATTGCCATTTGAACTTCATCTACCAGGATATAATTTCTGTGGACCAGGAACTCGCTTAAAAGAAAGACTGGCTCGTGGGGATAAAGGCATCAATCAGCTGGACGAATATTGCAAACAACACGATATAGCCTACAATAATTCATCTAATTTACATAAACGGCGTAAGGCAGATATAATTTTACTAAAAATGGCGAAGACACGGACTACTTCTGCTAATGCTAGTCCCGGAGAAAAAATAGCAGCTTCATTGGTTAATAAAGCAATGTTGGCCAAAGTTGCTTCTGGTTCTGGAATGAAAAAGAATTTTAAAAGCATTGTATCTCACACTAAAAAGCAGATTCGTAAAATGAAACCAAAATGTAAAAAAATGGCAATAGAACTGGCATTTGCTGCAGCAAAAGATTTAACGAAAGATTTACCTATTAAACTACCACGAATTATTCCTTTACCAAAATCAGGAGGTGTTCTTCCTTTAATACCTATTTTTGCGGGATTATCAGCTGCTGGAAGTCTGGCTGGTGGAGTATCCGGAATCCTTAAAACGTACAACGAATACAAAGCTGCAAAAAAACGTCTTTCGGAGTTAAAGAGACATCATGATAAATTGGAAGGTTTAACTATAGGCAAAGGGCTATGCATTAAACCATATAAAAAAGGTTTTGGATTATACTTATCTAAAAAAAAAAAAAACTAAATCAACGGTTGCCTAGTCGGGCTCTTACAAATATAGATTTATTGAAATATTGTAATAATATTCCTTACTTTAGAGGTGTTTTTATGAGAGATAATTTACCTAAAAGACCATATCCTATTGAGTGTGGTGTCGTCAATTTAGATAGCTCAATAAATCCTGGAACTCATTGGGTAGCCTATGTGAAAATTGACGATTACATTGAATATTTTGATAGCTATGGGAACTTGAGGCCGCCTAAGGAATTTATAAAATATATGATGAAGGGAAACATTCTATATAACTATAATAATCATCAAAAAAATAATACGTATAACTGCGGTCATTTATGCCTTAAATTTTTAGAACAGTTTTGGTGTAATACAAACAAATAAATAGTGGATGTGTTTTATGTTTTCTCCAGTTTAGTATAAATTGTAGAACAGTCTACGACTATGTCTATCTCATTAAGTTTTTCTGGAAAGAAATCTATATTAGAAACCACTTTTCATCCACCTCTATCTTTAAATCATAGCTATGAGTGCGGATTATTATATTTCTCTGTTTTCAATGTTATACCAAATATATCAGATGTTAACAATATATTTAGTTACGGTGAAAAAAATAAAAGATTAAAAATTCCAAATGGAAATTATGATTTACAAGACATTGCCGACTATTTAAATAGCAAATTGGATGACTGTGAACTCAATATTGAATCCAATTCAAATACTGCAAAATGTTCTCTTTTTTGCACAAAACCTGTTAATTTCCAAGTAATAAATAGTATGGGAAACATGTTAGGTTTTCGAAAAGAAATACTAGAAGCTAATAAATGGCATGTATCAGAGAATCCAGTGAACATTCTTCCAACAACAGTCATAAGGATCGAATGTGATTTAATACACGGCTCGTACATTAATGGTTTATCTTCCCACATTATTTATGAATTTGTACCAAACGTTCCTCCAAGCTTTCGGTTTATTGAAAAACCTAAAAATATTATATATTTTCCCGTAAAAGACAACAACATATCATCAATTACAGTAAAAGTTGTTGATCAAGAAGGCAATCTCATTGATTTCGGTGCAGAAGAAATTCAGATGAGCCTTCATCTACGCAAGCAGAAATGATTGTATTTGGTCAAAACACAAAAAAATATAATATTATATCACCAAAACCAAAATTAAAAAACGGTATTATCAGCTATGCTTTCAAAAGGCATAGACGTATCAGAAATCCCAAAGTAAAAAAAATAACAAAAAAGAATAAAGATTTTTTACGAGCTCTGGGTTTCAAAATATGAATATTCTCGATATTGATAATTCACCACATTTCGACAACTCTATTGAGAGTTACGAAATACATACATATAATCCATACAATAACAGTTTTAAAGCCAATGATGAAATACGCATATCTATCCAACAACAAGACATATATGTACTACCATCTGCCAGCTCTATTTACATCGAAGGACGTGCTACGGTAACTGGAAAAGATGCTGCAGGCCATCCTACTAAAAAACCTGTCAATTTTACTAATAATCCAATATCATATCTGTTTCAAGACATTCGATATGAAATAAATGGCGTAGAAATAGATCGTATCAGGAACTCTGGAATTTCTTCTACTATAAAATCATATATTTCTATGAATTACGGTGAGAGCAAAGTTGCTGCTGTATGGGGTTGGAATATAAATGGTCAAAATTCCAAAGATGATTTCTTTAGTGTTGTTATACCACTTAATAAAATGTTAGGGTTTGCTGAAGATTATAATAGAATAATTTTAAACTGCAAACATGAACTGGTACTTAATAGAAGCAGCACTAACTATAACAGTGTTATTATTGATAAAGATGACAGTATTGAAATAGATATACTGAGAGTTCAATGGCGCGTACCACATGTGAAAGTTTCTGACCGAGAAAGGCTTTCATTACTTAAATTTCTAGAAAAAGATAAACCTATACAAATGGCTTTTAGAAATTGGGACTTATATGAATATCCTTTGTTGCCAAGAACCACAAAGCATTCATGGTCTGTAAAAACGGCTTCTCAATTAGAAAAGCCTCGATATGTTATATTTGGTTTACAAACTAATAGAAAAAATAACAAAACTAAAGATAGTTCTACATTTGATCACTGTAATTTGACTAACGTTACATTATTTTTAAATTCCCAATATTATCCTTATGATTCACTAAACATAAAGTTCGATGAAAATAAGTATAATATATTATACGAATTATATGCCAAATTCCGTCAGTCTTATTACAACCTCCCAGCTGATCCGTTGTTAAACATTAACGAATTTAAAGAGAAAGCTCCTTTGTTTATAATAGACTGTTCACGACAAAATGAAAATTTAAAATCAGGACCAGTGGATGTACGTTTAGAAATTGAAAGTGCCCAAGAAATTCCAAATAATACAGCAGCCTATTGCCTTATTGTGAACGACCGGCTTGTTGAATACAAACCACTAAGTAATATTGTACGTAAACTAACATGAATGCAATTGTAGACGTACAAGGTTTCAAAACTGATTCTAATGAATTCATTGTAAAAGAAATAGCACTACAATTTGATAAACAAATAATAAATCTTGTATTTAAGCCACCCTTCCCGTTTTATGACTTAACAAAAACAGAAAAAAGACAAGTATGCTGGATTGAAAGAAATAGACACATTTATTGGAAAGAAGGACTTATACCGTATAATTATCATAAGATTTATATTGCAGAAATTTTAAGGAACTGTAAAATATATGTCAAAGGTTCAGAAAAAGTTAGATGGCTAAGGAAAATATTAGAACAAGATAATATAATGTATGACGGAATTAGTAAGTGTATTTTCGATCTAGAGGATTATGGTTGCCCTAGTTTACTAAGTTTGTATAGAAAGTATATTTCATGTTCCGATGTTTATTGTTGTGTATATCATACTTCATACTGTGCTCTAAGAAATGTAATTTGTCTTCAGAAATGGAATGTAGAAAATAAATGTTTTTAAAATTACCTATCTTTTTAATAAAATCCTATCCTATTTAATTTTAAAAAATAACCGTTCGGATTAAAAATAACTAGGGGTGCCTAATGCATAAGCACTCTTAGAATCCTTAAATCTTGTAAAGTTACAATAAGGATGGACGATTGTGCAAACAGCTCGATCCGAACTTAGCCCATTGATATCAAGAAGAATGCCAGTTGTGATCTATATAACGGAGAGAATTGGGGGTCATGCATCGCGAGCTCGAGCGAAGCGAGAGCGATGCAGATGCAGAACCCCCAATTCTCCCCTACTTAAGCTAAACCTCATTAATTGTCAATGGATCAGATGAGCAGCCATCCACCACCTTTTGTATTAATCATTCTCTCTGGAATTAAATAAATATTGTTATAGTTTTATCTTTGGTTCTATAGTTACCCGAAATATTGTATGATAACGGTCCTTTATATATAATTCATTCAGTCATTTCTGTTTAAATTTGTGTAGCTAAAGAGATAATGTCTTTTATTTACTAGTACCCACCCACAGAAAATTTCAGATAAGAACTTTTGGTAATGAACCGCAGAAAGTAAACTTGAGAAATTATTTTGACAGGGCTATTTTAGATATGTCCATTATTTTCTACATAGACTAGACTATTGTCTGGCAGATCAGTTCACATTATTATTGAAAGCCTTTGGAAAATAAGCTTCAAAATGTGCTTTGATTACCAGCTTTTCAATGCTTCTCAGAACTCAATATGGATTCGATTTGAAAGCACTATTGTTGTATTAATGTGATGGTTTCATCAGACAACGTCGTGGGTAGGTATTGTGACGTTTTCGTATCATTTTAATATTGAAATGTTGGAATTGTGAATGCTTATTTTAGGATTCGACTAATGACATTATAGTCCTGTCCTGTAAATGCAAAGACAACACTATCGTTTACATATCGAAATCCGAGATACCAAGTTCTACTTTAACCGGAGTATTCATTTGTATTATATGATGATAATGTAATTCTTGATTTTTGTATTTTTATTGTCGTATATTCATGCTTCACACGACATATACAAACTTAGGAAGTAGTACAAAGTACAATTATACAAAGTACAAATTTTTTGATGTTTACGCACATCATTCTTTAGAACGTGTGGTGAAAGTCATTGCCAATATAAAGGTCAATTTTATTAATTACGAGAGCCTACACACGAGTTTCAATGCACAGCGATAGCACTGATAATAAAATCTCTTGTCGCACTACAAAAGCTACATATACAGGGTTATTGGTAAAATGCTAACAACTTCTTAGGGTTGACTTCTGCTAGTCCTAACAAACATTTTAATATATTTTTTTTACTTAATATAAAATAATTTCTTTATTTTTTTTTATGGGTTTTTTTATGTTTTTTTTTGACTGAATAAGTACGAGGACCACCTGATGTTAAAAGTGTCTTTTACCTGTAATTTATTATTTAATTTTTTATTACTTTGCTTGATATAAATATTCAAAACTCTATTCAAAGAAAGCACGGCGCGGCCCAGTGTGGCCGCGGCGGGCGGTCTTAGCTCGGAGTAGGCAAAAAAAAAACAAAAAAATGTTTGTTAGGACTAGCAAAAGTCAACCGAAGACGTTGTTAGCATATTTTGAATAACCCAGTATATGCATACCTATATGCCGCAAACTCATAATTTGTTGTGTATTCTGAGGTCGCAAACAAAGTCGATAGCAAATAATAAGTTCCTAAACCATTCATAAATTAATTAGTTGACACATATTGAATGAGTTGTCTTTTTGTATCACGTAAACCCTTGATAAGAACCTTTTAATTATTTCGATGGAATGTATACGGAATTATCATAATCCTAAAAAAACATTTCTGTCCTTTACTAATTAAAGCACTAGTTGTCTAGTGAACAAGACAATTTATTGCCTGAATCGGGACAGAACATTCGAATTAGTTCACTGAGGTTAGGTTCAACTTTGTAAAATCCAACATGTTGCGTGGTGGTAAGGCATTCGCATATACAAACCTAGCTAGATACCGCCATAGAGTTAAATCTATTGCCAAATCACATCAGAATGATCTGAAGATAAAGGCGTATTACCATAGGCACCAATTAGTACGCATGCTTATAGGTTTTGACTTGGCTGCATTATTATATAGGTTCCTTTGTCTACATGAAGGTAAGTACGATTTATACGGTAAGAAATAGTTTTCATATGAATCTGTATTCTTTAAACAATTCGCAGGTCTCGAAACGTACTCTTACAAGAAATATCCCACTCATTTGTTGATCTTTTACATTATATTAAATCATTGTTACAAGGTAGTTCATCTTATTAAGTAGTGAATGATAAAACGCTTAAGTATGTAGGTATTTTAAGTTTGTTGTAATAATGTCCCCCAATCACAAGTCATCAAGCAAAACTACCTTTTTTAGGGTTCCTAAAGAAATAAAATCGGGAAAAACGGGTGAAAGGGTAAAAACGGGATCCTATTTGAAATTTTCACAGAGGATGTATTTCTGATTTCGCGCCGGATGCCTAAACCGCTCAGCTACCGGGGGTCAGCTATGTCGCTGAAATTTCGTGCTCCAATTGTATTTTAACCGTTATAGGGAACGTTGCGGGTTCTATTCCCGCCCGGGGCAAAACATTTAGTACTCCAATAATTTGTAAATTTACGATTATCGCTTAGTACGCGGTAGAGCTTGTAATCATAATATTTAGAAAAAAAGGATGTATTTCTGTTGCCGCTATAACAACAAACACTAAATACCAGCCAAGTGCAAACCTGACTCCAGCACGTGAAAACTAAAAAAAGGTTATAATAGTCTTATGTTGTATGGATATAGTAATGGTACGGAACCCTTCGTGCGCAAGTCCAACCCGCACTTAGTCGTTTTTTTTTATCCACTTTAGTGGAATCACACAGACTGTGAAAGAAAGTGCCTACAAAATACTTGTATGTACGTACATAATACATCAAACGTATATTATGTATGTGCCAGGCAGAAATAATGGCGCGGCCGGCGGCGTGGCAGTGCGTTACTGTGTTAGCCACACTGAGAGGAGCCGTGTATTAAATTATAAGGAATGTAAGAGTGTACCTAAATATGAACTGCTGTGCGCTCGAATAACTGAGTAGCGGAATATTGGATTAGTTTGTAGTAATTTAAAGTATTTATTTTTATTTAATTATTCATAAGTTAAATATATTAAAATATTAATTTAATGTTTTCGTAAAATAATTTTACAATATTTGTTGTTATTATATATGGATTTCTGCAAAGTAACGCCTGAATCTATTCATTATAGGACACAGTTTTAAAAAGAAATTACATAAAATATAATAACCACATTCAGTAGGTACTGCAACTGGCGAGCAAGCTTGCTACGCCAAAATTATTTAACACTGTAATGTTGCTGAAGCAGTGATATTCATTTCTGGCAAAGTAATAACAACTTACTAGACGAGTAGGGATTTCATATTATATATTATATATATATATATATATATACTTCAATGGCTTAAGGAGCACCTATTTTCACTTCACAGTCTACCTTGCTGTGATTTCTCTGTGAAGAACCAGTTAACAAATAATATAACATATTTTTTTTTTTCTAAGGAAATATAATAAAACAAAATAAAGTATCTAGTGCTGCCGTAGTTAAATTGAACTGTTAAGTAAAGACATGTCTGGGAGGAGATTTTGATACAGTTACACGCTTATTTACAGTTTTATTGAAAAAAATATAGATATAGAAAACATATAAAACCTGCAATGTAACCATCTAATGGAATCGTAATTTGTTGCAATTATTACGACAAAACTAGTATTTTATTAAATGTTTTTTTAACATCTTTGCAATTTAAGGAAAGTATATCGTAAAAAAATGAATGTAAGACACCAAGTAAAATGTCGAGGGAGATAAAAATTCTTTCAATTTAACGTTTTGCAACACCTTACTCAAAACAACCCGCTGTTTCTCTTCCGTAAAAGTCTCAAAAGAATTTTCATCAAAAACAACATTTTAAGTGTCTCAAAAGATGGAAAGACCGAATGCTATTTCAGCCGTGGTGAAAGTTTTTTGAAGAAATGTAAAAGATAATGAAAAAAGTAAGATAAATGTTACGGTAAAAGGTGTTACTGCTGTTAAGGTGAAGGATTGGAGCTACTGGATAGAATTGTAACAATTAGGTGGAATATCTACTCGGCTCTCTTTCCCCCAAAAAAGAATAGAAAATAATCAATTCAGGCCTAACTTTGTGGGAATCAAAAATTAATTATAACAAATACTTCTGCTAAGCCGATGTGATGTCTAAAATGCCACGAAGCCTAACTGAAAGATTTTTCGACACGTTTAGATTCTATACGAAGCATCATCTCCTCATTATATTTCGGGCTTGACTCTCCAAGCGCAGGATGCAGATTTTGCGCTTAAAGATTCCTAAACATTTTGCACTTTAAGACCTTCTCACAATTTAATCAATGTTATCTGCAGATATTTAAATAATTGTAACTAAATTATGATTAAATTTAGTCAGGCCTTAACATAATGACTCAAGCCATTAAGCCTTAAATATTTTACTATGAGATAAAAATAATTTATAATATATTGCGTGATGGCACGTTGCTTGATATTCACGACAAATTTTATTGCCACTACCTTACAAACTCTCCATTCAGAATTATTTAATATCAGCGCATACATGATTATTTAATGTAGTTGTAGTTATTACTGATATTGCGAAATTATTTACTATCTCATCTTCTATCATCTATGTTTCAGTTTCTACGTTAAGCGGAATAATCTCTGCCTGTAACCCTGTAACAGATGCATTTCGTCGGATCACCCGTAACATCGTGAGATACAGTTGTTAGGTCTCATGTGCCTGCAATTTTTCGGGCTAACAATGACTGCTGCCGGGACACTTTTTTTTTTTTTAATGCTCGATAGTTTAGCCTTTGACCACTATCTCACCTGGTGGTAAGTGATGATGTGATCGAAGATGTTGTTCAGGCTAACCTAGAATTACTGGCTCTCAAGGACAGCTGCCGGAACACACCGTTAGGTGCTTGGCGACATATTTTCTACTTGAGGGTGGTAGCTAGCCAGGTGGGCATTCGCAAAATGCCCTACCACCATGCTATAACGACTGCCATCCAAAGATAGCAACCGGGACCGACGGCTTAACGTGCCCTCCGAAGCACGGAAGGGCTCAGTAGTAATGTCACCAGCGGTCACCCATCCAACTCATGACCGCGGCGGACGTTGCTTGACTTTGCTGATCGGTTCAGAACGGCTAAGCAAACTTCGCTACGAGCGCTTTAAAACTTGGACTTGGTAACAGATTTTCTACATGAGGGAGCTAGGGAGGAGAAAATTCGTAAAATGCCCTTCCACCATGCGGCAAGCTCAAGCCAGCGGTGGGGATCGAACCATGGACCTGCAGCACGGCAATCCATAGCTATTACCGCTATCATTGCTTCAAAAACTTTACTATACGTCAATAAAATATTGGCTAACATTGCATAAGTAATTATCTGGTCCAGCATCTCCATACCTACTACATTAATAACAAGGAGTTTCTTTACAAAGAGGGCAGAATATTTTAACATAATCTACAATGTTGGCCTACGTAGCACCAGTAATGGGTTCTATTGCGACGGAATCGTGACCGCTTGTTTTGGCAAGCATTGAATATCCCTTTTACTAGCAGCTTCTTCCTAAATTCTTTGTCTTATTTTATCAGTGTGTTTTAATATACGAACATCATTCGTTTGGAAGGCGTAAAGGATTAAATAAAACAAATATAATACAAAATATACGTGCACTTTATTTTAAAGAAAGTGTGAACTTGATGGTGTTGCCAGTCTAAACGAGAGGTATTTTGTATTTTATATCAATCACGTATACATATATTTTTGAACAACGCATACACCGGGATTAAATATCAAAATAGTAACTTGTAATGTAAGCCGTAGTAGTTGTATTGCAACGTAAGTTGAACCTTAGGTGTCACTTCATCTGACAACTTCAGAGGACAAATTAGAGTTATGCCTGTCAGTCATATGTCATGTTAGCTTAGCCGTCAGAGCATATGCCCCGGCTATAGGAGTGAAAGGCGCGAGTTCAAATCATGACGAAACAAGACTATAATTTTTCCTCTCGTTAAAATTTTGTAATAGTCTACAGGTATATATTTTTTTTGTTGATAGCCTTTGACCACCCTCGATTGATGATTTATTACTTTGCTGAATTGCATCTGTTGGAACACACCTCTAGGTGACAGATTTTATACTTCCCGATGGTAGCTAACCAGGTGGGCAATATACATTATTTTTTGAAGCGCTCGTAGCGAAGTTTGCTTAGCCGTTCTGAACCAATTAGCAAAGTTAAGCAACGTCCGCCTCGGTCATGACTTGGATTACTACTGAGCGCTTCCGTTCTTCGGAGGGTACATCAAGCCGTCGGTCCCGGTTGTTGTCTTAGGATGGCAGTCGTTATAGCATGGTGGTAGAGCATTTTGCAAATGCCCGCCTGGCTAGCTACCACCCTCAAGTAGAAACGGTGTGTTCCGGCAGCAGTCCTTGAGAGCTAGTAATTCTAGGTTAGCCTGAACAACATCTTCGACCACATCATCACTTACCATCAGGTGAGATAGTGGTCAAAGGCTTACCTTTCAGGTATAAAAAAAAAAAAATATAAATATTTTAAAATATTTTCATATTATAAAACTTATTATAATACTTATAAAGTTATTTCATAGTTTTAGTCCAATTTTGAATCTGAGTTGTAAAAGAAGTTAACGGTTGTGCAACTCCCAGGTTTAAAACGATATGCATAAAACAGCTGTTGTCCCGATATAAACGTTTCATTTCAAATTATTTATCGTACAGTCATTTGCTCTAAAATATGTGCAGACCACCGCATCCAACCGCAACAGCTGCCAACACGATACGTATAGCGTAGTGCCTGCCTGTACTTAGTTAGGTAACTAAATATATAGATATACAACAATTGAATTTGTGATTAAAATAAAACTGAAAAATATATATTTACGTTAAGCGTAACATCTAGTTTACTAACCTCTGCCTATAATAGATGCATTTTGATACCAGTGACAAACTGCACTGCACCCGTCATCCTAACACATACCACAATAACATATATACAGTAGTTCGACTCCGCGGTATTCTTGAATTCAATGACAAACGACGATCACAGCGCAAGGGTTACTACTATCGAAATTGATAGTAGTGACTAATGTAAAAGTTATGAAATTATATATTTATAATAAGTACATTATACATATCATTTTATTGCCTTTACGTAGGTAAGTTATGTTACAGCTAACCTTATTTCCACGGGAGCACATTTCCTTACTATGAAAATGGAGTATGAGGACTAGATACCTTAATACCTATGAATAAGGTAATAATTCATACATATTAAGGTATCTACTCCTCACGTACGAAAATAATGATTTTTCTTTCTTACCTTTCAGCATATTTGGGAAGTGTAAAGTATGATAATTGTGGTTTTATTAACGTCGAATTTAAACACCCGAAAACACAGCAGTATTTTCGTCGGCGCGACAACTCCATTACAACGGTCGCGAGTACTTATGTAGGTATATATACAATTTTACTGAGGAAATAAATTTAATTCCAGTCCTTTCACCCAACGATAGTCGTCAGTTGTTGTGAATAGGTAAAAATATAACTATATATATCTACTTATTAGAAAAAACACAAGCGCGCGCAGAATTGATTAAAAAAACGGCATTGTATTTGGTAACATATTAAGGCCACCAGTAAAGAGGTTATTGTATGATTATTTGCTTTTAAAACTCCTTGGGTTCTTTTTAGGGTTCCGTAGTCCTGACAAGGAACCCTTATAGTTTCGTCATGTCCGTCTGTCTGTCCGTCTTCCCGAGGTTTTGCTAAGAGACTGTTAGTACTAGGAAGCTGCAATTTCGTATGGATATGTAAATCAATTACGCCGATAAAGTGGTAAAATAACATTTTGAAAAATATTTTTTTTTAGGGTACCTCCCATACATGTGATGTGAGGATGAAATTTTTTTTCGTCGTCTATCTCTTCGTGTGTGGTATGGTTGAATAGGTATTATAAAATGACTTAGGGGTTGCTAATACTGTTTTTCGATTTAATGCTCTATTTACGAAATATTTAACTCTAAAATGCAAATTTTTGTTCAAGCAGGGCGTCCCCCCCCCTCTAAAAGCTAAACTGCTGGCTTGAAAAATATGAAAAAATTCAAGCTGATAGTGCGTTTTATGAACTTTAAAGGAAAAGTATAGCGGTTGAGATAACTTTATTAGTTTAGCAGTAATAGTCGTTGAAATTGGGTGTTGGATAATTTTGTACCAAATATAAAATCTATAGAATAAATCCTTTTAAGTGACTAAAATGAAGTAGTTAGTGGTTTATAAAGGGTAAGACTGGAATTGAAAACTTAAATAAAAAAAATAAAAATAAATATAAAAAAACTTAAAACTATAACTATGCCCTATGTCATACATAATAGACTAGCCTTCCAGCCGCGCCTCCACCCGCGTGTATTGCGGTTATCGCGCAAAACCATTAACCTCTTTTTGCGCAGTTGGATAAAAATTATCCCTTGTCTTTTCCCGGGTCTCAAACTATTTCCATTAGTATAGATTTAGATATGACATTACAAAGATTTGACTTATATAAGTATAAAGTACTTTTTGGACCCCATCTTCGCCGTACACTAGAAGTATTTGCTGTTTGTACCTGTCGTACTCAAGTCACCGATCACTTCATTTCACACATCATCAATTTGCTGATTGTAGTGCTCTATATATATAATATTGTAATTTTTTTCATCGGTAAAGAGAATATTTCTGTTCCCTTCACTTGTGTATCGCAACGGAAGGCACTCTATTTAATTGTACAGATTGATTTAGGGCATGTTCTGTATATCGACGATACTCGCGCACCGAGCCTCAGGTCTTGTTTTATAATATGCGACATTTCTTAGTGGGAATCTTAATTTCTCGCAATAAGATTATTGTTGAGTTATCATAATATTTTTACTTCCTAGTAGCCAATTCTGGCTTTAACAGCATTAATTTGTAGTTCTAAGACACGCGGCTGCCCTGATCTGTTATGGTCTTCGACAGAGGAAGTGTTGTTGTATCTGTTGATATTACGATATACGAACATACCTACGGCTGATACCAAGCTTATGAAGTGTCTGGAATATGACCGACGCAACGGCTCAATACCTACTTTGCACAAGGGATAGCTATAGGATAGCATATATAGATAGATAGATAAGAATAGGATAGCAGTTTGCGAATACTGCTATCCTATTTTCTTTAACACCTCATTTCATATTGTTATTTGATAATGAACACGAAATAATATAAGAAATGGCGCGAAATCGAAAAAAAATTTTAAAGTAATAAACACGTTCCTAATTCTAAATAATTCTAAAGCTGAAAAGGTTATATGTTACAGTATTAATAGCCAGATTAGTTACTTAGTATAATAGCCCATTTATAAGCTTACTTGTATGTATCGGTGTATACTTTTTATTTTTCTTTCATATATAATATCAACTATTTTATAATAGAGTAATTATTTATGCTTCAGCAAATAAATCAAATGACATTCAAATTCTGACAATGTACCTACGGATTCTGAATCGCGCTATAGTTACGTTTTCATTCGAGTTACCTATAAAAATCACAAACGAATTTTATTTAATTTTCGAATTACAGTTGAAATAATAACTTGGCGGCAATCGTACTCTTATTTCTTAGATTTAGCAGGAAGAAAGTGGAGGAGAATAAAGAACTACAGAATCGTTCTATATTATGATAAGGGCTTCTACGGAACCCTACATTGTGCGTGGCTCGACACGCATTTGACCGTTTATTTGAGATTAATCACGTCATATAATGATGTTCTAAATCCTACTAATATTATAAATGCGAAAGTTTGTGAGTATGTATGGATGTATGGATGTCTGTTACTCTTTCACGCAAAATTACTGGATGGATTTTAAGGAAACTTTACAGTAATATAGCTTAGACATCAGAATAATACATAAGCTATAATTTGTAAAGATATTGTGTGAATTGACGAAAATATAACGATAAGTGTCAAGTAAGTAAGTAAAAAATCAGCCATATGCGAGACATTCTGGCGTGCGCTTCAAAAACCTTAAGTTTCACACGTACATAATGTATAACGGAAATGTTTATCTTAAATTTTCCTACAAAATGCAGCACCTATCTATATTTTATTTGCAAGCCATTATCGCCAATTGAGCTTATTGCAAAAATCGGAGACATGATAAATTTACGTAAGCCATATATAAATCTTATACTTACTACTTACAAAAATTAATGGTATTGAGGTAGATAAGGCGCTGCATTCACACATATTATACATTTTATCATCATCATTCATCAACCCGCGGGTGCAACCGCGGGGCGCATAAGGATACTATTTAAATGAAAACATGTATAAAAATCGTTTTGTTTTATCACTCATTTAGTACATGATAAAATATGTAGATCACACATATCAATCTTTCCAAAGCTATATGCATATATGTAGGATAAAAATAGAACTGTATGTCCTTGAACACCGTCCGTCTTCATGCGTTTTTTTATTTCGTTCGCTTCCATTTCCATTCTTCCAAACCTTCCATTTACTTAACGATTCAATACACTTCCACATATTTTACACTATTTACTGATATCTAACCAATGTTGACATTTAAACATGTACTTGGTAATTTCAGTATATTGAATTCCCAATTACGGTGGATCTTAATGTCTAAAATACTGAAAATATCCGACGGCGTGGTAGATTAATTTTCATTTAATGAAAGTACCTACTTCATGTTGAAAGATCGTCGGCTTTCATACCTCTGCTTGATAGATTTATTTTGACGTCAAAAAGCTTCTGGATGGATTGAATGCCAAGCACCATTTATTCCAGCTTTAATTGATATTAATGCTGTTGAAGTGAATAAGAAAGAAAATTACAGTGTTAATGTTTGATGCAATCTTTTAATATTTTAGACAATATTAACATATATTTTAATCAAAATTATATATTCGAAATTTATGTAACACAATATTTACCTTCCCATTATATCACATATTAGTTGGTGTTTTTTTTATCTCTATACGTTGTTTACGTGACTGTTAAATGTTGGTAATTTAATCTAACAATCAACAAATTATGGTTACATTCAATATCAGATACATTATGAACGTTAGAAATAACTTGCTGATTATAAAGCAGCAACCTTAATTTCTTACTAGAAAGGCAATAGCGATGAACTTCTGCTTAAAATATCTACACTATATAATGGACATTGTTTCTGAAGGATTGTGTAAAAATTATGTGGTATAGAGCATAAAACACGAACAAATGAAAATTGAAACTTATTATGTATGCTTATAGTTTAAAAGTATTTGCATTGAAAACGTTTCAATATTAAAATGAAGTTCTTACCATTCATAGCAGACAATAAAGCCGCAGGTCAAAATTGTATCAATATATAAATAAAAAAACTCGTTAATCCTTAAAATTATATGAAGAAAATTATGTAAGAGAAACGTGGGTGTTTAGCTGAAGCTGAATGCTTTATAGGCATGATAGTGTGTTTAATATCTCATCATCAACGTCAGCTCGTTTCTTGTAGTACCTAGATACAATGTCAGAGTTAAACACTGTAACCTATTGTGTTTTACTTACACGAGCGTATTATATTTAACTATACGTTTCTACGTATAATATTCTTATCTCACAAATGGAATACATCGATTTTTATTTACAGAAATGTACTTTTATACCTGCTTATACATATGAGATATCACTGGAATACCAACGTAACCTTATATCTACTTCGTAGGCTTTCGTTCACATTGACGAAATTAAAATTCCAGCAAAAAATGTATTTATTTCGCCGTATTCACTGTATATCTAGACGTCATATTGCCTCGATAAGTAATAGAAGAGAAATATTTGATGTTGAATTATATAACTGTTTAACCGAATTATTGCTATATTAGGTAAGGAATACATTACTATAAATACTTTGACATACAAAAGTTTCAATAAAATATTGGTAGTTTAATTTCAGGTCATTTTACAATTTGACAAGTAATAGGACAATGTCGATATTACCATATCGTATGCTATATGGATTATGTTAGGGATTTACAAACAAAAAAAGTATCGATATTTTTTCGATATAATATATCGTAGTGTTCTATCGATACTTTGCGATATATCGGAGAAATATATAGATATGTTGTAAAAAATGTTTTTTTGTATTTAGCTAGTATATAATATCAAATATTTGACAGATTGATATAAGTAAAAACAGCTAGGGTAAAGAAACAAATCAACTTTATTTATTTTTAATTCCCAATATCATAGCAGTATGCACTTATATTATACAATTAAAAGTAAAATGAAAATTATAAAATTAAAGTGGTGTTAGCAACGTTTACGATCAATTTGCAGTAAAAACAACTTTGCCCACATCCCCTTTCAAAAGGTTTTAGTCAAATATGTCAAGTGAGCTATGGTGTTGAATAATATCAGTTGAATAATATCGATTGACGTATCGATATACTTATCGATACTAGGTCATTCGATAATATCGGGTGGAAGCGATATATCGTGTTCATATATCGATATTTTATGAAGTATCGATTTAAACTCCTACTTCCTGTTCAATACGGAGGCCATGGTTAAACCCTTGAACTTTTCATTAAAAACAATAATATTTGGCACAGAAAATATAAAATTTGTTAATATATGTTCTGTGTCCCTTCTATTAAATAAATTTTTAAATATAAATTCTTTCGTTATATATGATAACCTAATGAGTAATGGAATGTCCACCTTATTTAAGTTCCTGAAGTTTGTGCATTGTATTAATTAAATATCTAATGTCATGATGCCACAACAGTTTACTTCCTACGTCAGTTTTAAACTACAGAGCTATTTTATTCCAAAATTTTACCAAGCAATTTAGGCGTACAATGCTACAATTAGCTTAGAACGCTGCATTGTTGTGCAATCCCCGTTAATTTATGAATGAAGTCTTGCAGTTTATTTTTAGCAAATGAGTAAGTCTGTAAGTTCATAAACGTCAGTACAGATTTATTAGAATCAATCACTTAATTGAAGTCTAAGTCGAAGGGATCTACCTCGGATATCGAATTGGGCTAAAGTTATTGCTATGAGATCTGATTGAAGCGCAGTGTAAGCAATACGTGATCTATACTAGCGTTTACACTGTATCGATATTAATTGAATTGGGATAGATATTCTATTATAAGGACCTGTTGGAGTCACGGTATTTGACAACGTAAAGTGGTTGTAATAATTAATATATAAATTTGGATTTGTATTATTTACACTGCCATATACACAATTATTGTTTAAGAAGTTTTAACTGCTTACGTGTCACTGCTACCTCTTCGATTGTAGTTAAACCAAAGAGGATGAAACACTATTTTATTTTGAAAAATTGACCACCCATCATCACAATTGAGAGTACAAAACTGAGAAACGTGGTCAGAAACATGCAACATCTTAAATAGATGCTTTCGCACATCAGCTTAATTTATCTGAATGACGCTAATATATTACGACGCTATTGAAAATTTGATTTGAATCATAGTGTAGTCAAATAATATAAGGCATATTTTTTAAATATATTTCAAAGTAAAAGGAAGTTAAGCAAGAATAGCATTGTGTGTTGTGTGTTCTGCGCGCATTGTATTACAAGATACAAGCTAGGTATAGCCAGATGTGGGGTCATAAAATGTAATCTCTAACTGGATTAGATACACACATACATACTTTTCAAGAAGATTTGGTTACGTCAGCCTTTTAGTCCATTTCTGATTGACTGATTGACTAATTGTTGATCAGATAGTACTTAACTGAAAGATTGCTTTTCACGAATCTACATTTAACAATATGTTGTACCAACATCCTCTTGATTACCATCAACCTAATTGTATTGTCAGTCTAATTAATCAAAATCACTAATAAACGATCAACAATAGATAAAATACAATATAGGCTGTGTAACTTTGTAGCAGTATTACAGATGATAGACAAGGTAATTGTGGCTATTCCTCGGTACACGAAGGTAGGTTTTGCAAAATAGTCTTCAATGAAGCAGAATTTGTAGAGGAAAATATATAGTAAAATTAGAAAATAGGTCACTTGGGGAGCCATAACAACAGTGAGTTGCTTCCTCCAATATAATAAGTACATGACTTCTGAACACAATTTAAAGCAGAATGAGAACTTTTGAATTTTGTAGCAGAACGTCGGCATCGCTGGTTGTAAAATAGCTTCAAACTGGCACACATTTCATGGAATTTCTGATTGCTATCGAGAACTGTGTCCCAGTTCCCGTCTACTTTTAATAATTATAATATATATATATATACATACATATTATATATGGGAACAAAAAGTATTAATATTATAAATTGTATAATATCATATCGAAAAATAATACATTATTTAAAATGAGGTTTTCTTAAAAACTTTTTTTTTTGTGTTTTGTAGATCATTGGGCAGTAAAGAAATTGGTCAAACTTGTGACATAAATATAGGCCAACTACGTAGGTGTCGATTTATCAATATGCATATAAATAAATTCAACATTTTCTTTGGACATTGAAAGGAGAATGCCCATTTCACTAGGAGACTTAGGTCCCCTGAAAAAGTTTAGTGTCCTGATCATTTCTTTTTTAATTTGCTAATAAAAACGTCTAATTTTAGGATCAGTAGCCATTTTTCATATTTTTACCCTGGTTTAAGAGTAATTTAATTTTTAAGTTATAAAAATTATCAATCATCTAGATATCAAGACTATAATACTTTTTAGACAAATCGAATGATACCATAAGTATCAAAATCCGCAACCTGATAGTTTAGGAGGTAGTATCTACAACTTTATTCTAGTCCTTAATAATAATTCAGATCTAATATTAATGCCCAGTCCTCTTCTAATTCATTGCTTTTTTTAGACAATATAACAATAAATATGGTAATATTTTCTCGCACATGCTCCAAGTTGTAAGATTTTGCCTGTTTGTATTGATAAGATCCAAATGCGAATCTGCTTAAATCATTTACATTTAATCTAGGAAACTAATCAGTACAGTACAGTACAGTAACCGGCAAAACACGTGAGTTTTTTGCCGGTTAGTATATAACTTGATGCTATTTAGGAATAGAATAGACATTTCAAAAGAAACGATTATTTTCTTTCACGCTATCAGCTCGTCATTGACTTGACCCTCCCTACATTAGCACGTAAACATTAGTAGTGTTGCCAGTTAATATTTTTTAAATAGAGACACACCATATCGATTTTTCCTGACTTAAGAGTGTGTGAAGACAGCAGTGCTTCCAAGCTATACCATCACTGATGCTTATATGTGGCTGCTATAAATTGTTATTTTATTATATTTTATACTCGCTGAATTTTAACGTTCACCTTGCTACTAGCCCGGCGGCACACCTAACAGCAAGCCATATTGTATTGAATAACAGGCATCTATAAATATACATCTTAAAGGACTTGTAGCGGAGTTTGCTTAGCCGTTCTTAATCGATCAGCTAAGTTAAGCAACGTCATAAATCATGACTTAGATGCTTGACCGCTAGTGACAGTACTACTGAGAGCTTCCGCGCTTCGTATGGCACGTTAAGCCGTTGGTCCCTGTGTTGTCTACAGATGGCAGTCGTTACAGCATGGTGGTAGGGCATTTTGCGAATGCCCGACTGGCTAGCAACCACATTCAAGTAGAAAATCTGTCGCCAAGCACTTAACGGTGTGTTCCAGCAGCTGGCCTTCATAGCCAGTAATTTTAGGTTAGTCTGAACAACATCTTCGACCAAATCATGACTTACCATCAGGTGAGATAGTGGTCAAAGGCTATATAAATAAAATAAAAAACATACATAAACAATCAATAATACCAATAGTATATTCAATAAGTATACTTAGGGTATGGATCGTTTCTGCGCTGTCGATAGATATTCAATTAAAGGCAAAACTAACAACGTGTAAAAAAACTAAATGAATTCAGTCATAGCTATGTATTTTTAATCTATCTAAGATTCTGGAAAAATGGGAACTATAAATAACTGGCAATTCTAAGTTGGTAATATTTTAGTGAGGCATAAGGACTATGTATCCAGTTGCCAATAAATAAAAAAAAGTGCATATTAATTATCTTTGGTTGCTAGTTTTGAAATAACAGGAAATAAATAATTTATAAAAATTGTACTTTTTAAGAAAACTTTTAATGCTAGGGTGAAAAGAAATACGCTGTTAATGAGAGAGGAGCAAAAAAATATGTAACGATTTTAGCATAATATTTTAATAGGACACTCCGCCATATAGGGGACCTGCCTTTGAACATTCTCCTTTATTATAGGAATCAAAATTCCCATACTATAACTTATTTAATTATATTCCTTTTTTATTAGAACAATATAAAAAAAGTACGCGTTTTATTTTAATATTACTTACTTAAGCGTTTATAAAACCAAGATTCAGGTGCAACATAGCAAAACTTATATGATAGTGGGCTTCTCCATCGGAAAGCCAAGTTCTGACTTAACTTAATCAAACGTTAACATACTAATCTACAATCAATACCGTACACCAATTTGATGAACCTATGTGGTCTCGAAACAAAGTAAACACAATTCTATTGTCCATAAAGCTAATGTATCGAATGATGTGAATAGTTGCCTCACAGATAACGCTCTCAATTTAACTGGGGTCAGCGATTATAAGTTTTTACTTACAAACTGCGATACGATCCGTTTTTGATATTTGACCCTTTTGACCTCAATGATATGATCGAAAAATAGGGATAGGAAAAATAGTTAAAGATAAATAGATTTCATTGTTACTCCAAATTATATAGATTTTAGAAAATAATGGTATAGTAAATGAGGCTCGAGGCAACATATTCACGACTAGAGGCCTTGAGCGTGTGCTTTCCTACAAAAATACAAAACAAATGTTTGTTTTAGTTTTATGGTAGGTTACCTAGCTGATGTCAACATTATATAAAAACAGACATATATATTATAAATTTTCAGAATTATGATTAATTGCTAATTATGCGAGAATGAATAGATATGATGAAATAATGCATAAGTTTATTGATGATGTGGTCGAAGATGTTGTTCAGGCTAAGAATTACAGGCTCTTAAGGACAGCTGCCGAACAGATTTTTTACTTGAGGTAGCTAGCTGGCGGGCATTCGCAAAATGCCCAACCACCATGCAAATGACACTATTTATTTGTAACAACATTTCTATTTAAGATAACTAACAGCTTCTTCCAAACAGATCGTTATATGTGAGTGAAAGTCAATAGTTCTATCTTGCCACTAAAGTGATCGATAGATATTTTTGATTAAAAATTTGTTGCAACGTTTCAAAGCGGTATTTTCGTTTATTGCAAGTGCATGTACCTGTTAGCTGTACCTATAAAAATGTCACATGAGCATTATATTGAGTACAGAGATACAGAATGTTGCGTGCTCTGTTTTATTAACTGACAAATTTAGAAGTGCTTGCGATTTTAAGGAAGTATGGTTGTCCAAATTGCTAAATGACTATAAATGAAATAGATTTATTTTGGTTTTTAAAATTTGATGATTTGGGGCTATAGTTTTACTTACAAATACTCTTCTTAGTAAAAAAAACCTACGCAGGAAAAAATAGCCCAATATGAGCAGACGACTGCTAAGCATGGGAAACTGATAGCCCTTTGTTTAAGTGGAAATAATAGCTGTTGATGTTATTAGTGATACAAAATGATGTAGATCCGAGAGAACAAGACGATTTGCAATTGAAGCAATAGTTAAACAATCTCTTTAGTTAGGTTTCCACTACGAAAACATATATAAAAAGCTCTCATACAGTTACCACTTTGATTGAGGACTTGTCAAGTTCACAATTAACCACATAGCAAATTTAATTGGATCAGTTAATTGATTTGGCGCTTAAAAATGTTGTTGCGCCACTGATATATATATATGCAATCCTTACGTGGGCATTTTAAAACATGCCCACGTAAGGATTGCATTTTGTTGATTTTGATCTTGACTTAATTCTTTTTACATATTATTACGTAAGGTTCCTAGTTTAATTAGGGAAACTATGTTGCCTCTACTCCGTGTTATCCTTAATAAGCACCTACTTCTGTCTCCACTCTATCAGTGGATTCACAGAGAGAGTGGCTCCGGTAAGATATCTCAATTCTTGCCTAATCCTTGACAGATGTTGCCTCGCCCTACCCGATAAACTAAGAAAGATGAGAGGTTTAACTCGCTTTAATATTATACTGTAATATTGAGTTAGTGAACTAAACAATGCTAGCTAGTGCCAGGCACTAACGACTGCGTTTCATTTTAATCATTTGATGTACTAATAAATGAAATCTTTAGCGCACATTTGAAACATTTGGCATGATCGATAATGATTCTATTATTTTTTAATAGTGAATCTACCATTACATTTTTTTTCTTAATGACGACGTCATTGTGTCATAAATAAGCTGGCTGATTTCAGGTGTAAATATATTATGGAGTATAGATATAATGCAGTGTGAGGCCGGATTCGTGAGACTCCTTTGTAAAAATGATAAGTATATATATTTCAATTCAAAAATATATTACATTTAGAATAAATAAGATGAGCATATATTATATTGAATGTAAATAAAATTACGAATTAAGAAATAAATATATTTTATAGTAGTATTGAGCTAAGTTTTATTATAAGTGTGTAAAAATACAAAGCGAGCAAAGAACGCGTATATACTCTTATATATATTAAGCATTTATTTTTACAGGTTATATTGTTACTTTGATATTGTATGTCATTAATGTCAAGTCACAAAATCAACGTTGCGTATTGGCCTGCGTTTCCCTCCGAAACCGATTCAAATACATTAAAATTTAAAAGAGACTATGTTCCTTAACTCTTTTATTTTACAATTTTTTTCAATTTCTCTGGTGTTCCTGTGATCGTGGTGGCAAAACGAAGCATTTTTGTGATTTTTAGGGCCATATTTTCTTTAGTACTAATTAGTCGTTGAAGAAACGGAAATAACAGAGGCGTGTAATTTTTCTAGCCTAGATTTTATGCAGATCGACTCAGTTTTAGAAATAAAAGGTGTGGTGTATGAATCAGCGATTAATGATTTTTCGCGATGCCTTTAAGGCATCCTTTCCGCTATATCAGTGAATGCCCGCCTAGCTATCGGTCGTCCTCAAGTAGAAAATCTGTCACCAAGCACCTAATGGTGTGTTCCGGCAGCTGTCCTTAAGAGCCATTCAGTGCCACAGATTCTAGGTAACGCTGAACAACATCTTCAACCACATCATCACTTACCATCAAGTGAGATAGAAGTCAAAGTTTAGCCTATTAGCTATAAATATATGAGAAAAAAATACATTTTACGACAATATTTCACTCAACCTAATTTTTATTTTGTACTGGAGACTATTTTTATGTTATTAATGTAAGGCATAAATAAATTAAAATTTGTATTAATGGAGGTATCAAATGCACGATTTGTAAATGATTAAATTGTTCTTTGATTTATTTTTGATGAAGTAGTCATAATAACTGGCCAGAAAAAAAAATCGGTCGACTCAGAATTGACTACTTTCATAAACAGCTCATAAAATTATAAACATAATATCAGAAAGGCTATATAAATTAAGGAATCTTTGCACACATGTTATATTACTGGTGCCATATCTTGCACTAGTTAGTTTATGATCTGTTTGACTTGTTTACCATTTACATAACGTAACGTGACTAATTTACTTCACAATATTGCTACTTGTAAATGAAACCAAATTAGCTTCGATTAATGTCTGAGCACTCCCTTGTTTCATTCTCCGAGGGCTGGTTAACGTCTGACAGATTTAATGGTTATAGGAGGAACGTAATGTGCTTAGATTTTTATTAATTACTCTCTTGGTTCATTTCCTAGACGTGCTTTATTTATTTGAGTCAGTGTCTCATATATGTACATACACGACGCTTTTCTACTTGAGGGTGTTATCTAGCCAGGCAGGCATTCGTAGAATGCCCTACCTCCTCGCAAATAAATAATTATGGCAATGACATTTTAGGGAGGCGAAACGTGAAATAAAAAAATATGAAAAACAATTCAAATTTTAAAAATTATATTTATTGTTGCGGTTGTCTGATTTAAAAAAAAACTCAGCACGGATTTGTTAAGTATACAATTGGACACATTCTAGATTGAGTTATATGTTAAAATTAACTGTCGTCAAAGAGGAGTTCCGAAAAATAAACTGCATTTTAATTTTATTTTTAATTTTGTCACTTTATAAAAATAACGCCCCGTGGGGTGCCAGGTTAATTCTAACCTGGAATTAGAATTGCACCTCCCCATATCATCCCATGGGTGTCGTAAGAGGCGACTAAGGGAAAAATACTGGAAGGTCGCTAGCGGCGCCTTCTAAAGAACTGCAAACTTACACTGCGATCCCAAGACGTTTGCCAAGCGTGGGGATTATGGCAAATACCCCCGTAATAGGGGAGGCTGTGTTCAGCAGTGGACGATCCGTCTGTTACAGTAAGGGAGTTCCGAAAAATAAAAACAACCGCATTTTAATTTTATTTTTATATTTATCACTTTACAAAAACTTATGCCATGACGGTACCAAAAACACACACATCAATAGTATACGTATTAGATATGTAGCCTAGATAAGTAAGAATAAGAAAGCGAAGTAAGTAAGCGTAAGTCAAAAATAGTGTAAATGTATGAAGCAACAACATCATATCATGCATTACAATTTTTTTTCCATTTCAATCCGTACCCAAAGTAGTGTTTCGACAATTATTGTATTATTAATGCTATAAGTACTTTTTGTCATGACGCATGAAAGCATATGTGTTGGCATTCTCTTCGTGTTCTTGGCTAAACTCCCAATCAACAATTTAGTAATGTAGCCATAGCCATCATATCACTAAATACAATGATTTATTTACTTTATTTCTGCATATTTTGAACTCAACTTATAAGCAAACAAATAAATAATAATATCATACTAATTCTAAGCAAACGAATAAACTATAATATCATATTTATGTTATGTTTCGAGGGGCAATATCCGCCTTTTGTCTTGAATCCAGGTACATAATTATGTACATTTTGTTGTTATAATTTAACACTTTTTACTTTTAAGTACTGCCACGCATTGAGTTAGAGTGACCTGTGCTTAGTTCCACATTATCTGCTAAACAGTTTAACCAAACCATGCATTGTGAAGTTCAAATTTTATGTACATGAAATAAAATAAAAGTATGTTTATTCACTAATGGTAATAGGTCTTACAAAAATGCTACTTAAAATGACCTGTAAAAACTACATTTTTTTTTATTGAAATATAAAAGATACTTTGGAAACTACCCCCTTTAAGCCCACAAACACAAATTGCATACCTACTTTACCTATTACTGTAGTTGTAAATATTTCAGAAGGGCTTTGCTTGGTATATATAAAAGCATGTCAACGTCGGGTCACGACAGGATTTGCTGCTTAGAAGGAATGGAATTACGTTGAACAATTTTATCGTCGCTTTTCCTCAATAATTTTGGATTACTCATCTCTGCTACTTCTATCCATATGAATATATTCTATCCAACAAACTAAGGAAAATGAATTGTAAATCAATCTAAAAAAACAGAATTCACTCAGTTTTTCGTTTGATATAGTGTATAATTGAAACGTAAAACTGTATATAAACAGTGAATTGCAGTCTAGCATGTGAGCCTCACATGCTAGACTGCAATTAATGCTTCGGCTACCTTATGTATTGGAGCCCCCCTTAAGAATAATAAGGTGAATTATATTTCTATACCTACAATCGTTTAAATTTTAGTTGAGTCTCATTAGTTATTAGGGCCATACATCGAACAAGGCGCAGCTAATTTCATCACTGCTTCCGTTCATAACTGATGCAGGAATTGATACCTCCTATCTTACAATATATTCAAATACTTAGATATTTTATTTTCCCACTTTCTTTATCATTTTTAATAATTTAATTTGTATCTAATTGAACTAATTTGAACTCTAAAATTTAATACCAACGATAGGCAATGAACACTTTTTTTAAATCAATAATTCCTTGGAAAATTTGTAAAATTCTTGCTAATTGTGTTACCGTTATTTGATATAATTATATTTGATTCATTTTTTTTGCTTTGCTTTCTATAAAGCTAGTTTTCTACGACTTTTCGCATTTTTAGTTTCTTTTCTGAATCCACTTATTAAGAAGATATCTATTCTTAATCGACCTAAGAAATTTTGGTTATTCTCAATTAAATAAAAAAAGGATTTGCCAAGTAGCCTATACCTAACTATTTATACACTAATTGATATCATAAAGGAAATTTTGACTCTTGTTGGATGGTGACTAGTATTATTGGTGAAAATCGTTTTTATAAGCAGTATGCAATAATGAAACGTTATTTTTCTATAAACGACTTCCAATACCAAAAAGTATGTAATGACTGTGAAAGTTGGTCCACGAAAATGTGAGTCTGCGTGGTCACATTTTCGTGGACAGACTTCAACGAGTTATTTTAATAAGAGAAGTCGATTTCGAATTTTTCTTAGGTAAAATATTTATGTTAATATTCGTAGTTTCTAATATAATTATTTAACAGGGTGGATCCAAAACATGAAAAAGTAGTTAACATATTTTTTGCCCCTGGCATGTCATCATATAATATTCCCATAAACTACATGTTGTACATTTTGATCTACTTATAATTCTATTTCGTATATTTCTTACTTAGGTACACCAAATAAATTGCTTTCAATGTATTTGCATATCCAATAAAATATAAGTTCTTAGCATAATTATTACATTTGTAAAAATCTTAAAATGCGTTCCGCATTACCACATTGGAATCTGAAATGTTATCACAGTAACCATTTTTCGCTCTGATTCTAAAATATGCGAAGAGTATCTTCATATTCGTATTCTCAAACTCTTTTCATAATAGATTAATTACAGTACTGTGACAGACTGTGATGAACAAAATTTATGAAAATACTTCACTCCCTATTTTCAGTTCCCCTTAATTGCTTCACGATAAATGGATCAAATATATAAATGCCGAAATTTGAAAGCTCCAAAGTATTTTTAATCCTTTTCCTTTAAAAACGATTTAATTTCGGTATTATACCCACTCTAAATGGTTAGCGTAACAGGGTTAACGTCCAGGGATAATGACTTGGATTTTACAAGGGTAGAAGGATAAGTGAGCTTTTTACACGATTGCCTAAAAGGAGTATTATGTTTTTAAGGATTCATGTACGTAGTACGTATCTGAGTTTTTTTTCCATCATAACTTAACGCTGTAATAGATTTTGTTGTTTCGTTAAAATCCTTTCAACATCCCAAGGTGTCTGACGTTGGCTTAAAATTTTTTGTCAGAAAAAAAAATGACTGTGTATTTTTTTATATTTGTTTGGTTTTATCATGTATATTGGTATATAGTGTTGACACATAAATTGAGAAGGTCGTCGACCATATTATTGTTTTTATATATTATAGGTTTCTAGCTCTATAATGGAATGAGCTACAAATTTAAAATGTTGTTATTTTGTATATATACTGTACTGTACCGTATCATCCGGATTATCCACTGCTGAACACACCCTCAACAATTAAGGGGAGGTTGCCATAATCCCCACGCTCGGCAGAAGTCTTGGGGTTCACAGTTTAAGATATCAGTTCCTACCTACCTTCCAGTATTTTACCTATAGTTACCTCTTACGACAACCACAGGTAGCAATAGGGGGGTTCTGATTCCAGCAACCCATGGGCATTTTTTATTTTGATATTATGTGGGCCAAATACAAATAACTTATAAGAAATTAAATTATATTCAGAATGGTCCAATTAAATGAGAAGTGTTGGATCAGAAGTGAATATCGTGCAAATGAGAAGACACATCACTTGTATAGGTAGAGTATTTCTCAGTCCACAATTTATGGGGGCTAACCCCCGCAATGGCCTCCGTCCACCCCTTTTAGCCATTACAGTCCTCGCCTTGCAGAACACTATCTGCACAATCTCACTCTGTTCCTTTCTGGTCATATTCCATTATCACTTTGGCGTGTGTGCCATTACGTATCGCGTATGTCGTCTTCAGGTATACTGCTCCAGAAGCTGATGTCATCTTCCATCATCATGACGTATACTGATCGCGGTATTCACTGCCAATGCTAGTTAACATTGATAGTCACTGGTTTAACTCCTTAGGTAGGTGTTGCCTCTTCGGTGGCTAGTAATAGCCTGCCCCGTCATGCCGTGTCTTGTGACGTAAGCTTTGAGTCATATTCACAGTCTCTTAAATGACTATAGACTAGTAGCGACCACAGACTAGGATAATGTCGGTAAATCATAATGTTGCCATTCTCGTATCAAACTAACTGCTACGCTCCGACATATATATACATTTCATAATTTTATCGTTTGTAAATTATATATAAAATCCTAACAGAAGGTAAAAATATCCTCTCTGCGCTGTATTGTGTTCACTGTGAAAGTTTTGTACTCATTAGATAGAGCAGCATTATTTTTTTTATTTAAGGTTAGTGTTCATACAATCCCTTTCTATAAAAACGTAGTTTTGCCATATTTTGAATACTGAGGGTTTAAATTTAGTAAAAACTTGTAAGATGATCTTGATCCTAATTATTATTTATGATTTTGTCCTGTTGTCCAGTTTTCCGTCAATTCTAATTAAATTTTCAAAACAATTAAAAAATCTTTTTTATAGGAATTTTGATGATATTCATATTTAAGGGTTAAGTAAATGATGAATAAAAAAAAACAAATTATTTTGAAAATACACATAAATAAATATAATCAAAATAAATACAGAAAATTAAATATAATCCCGGTAAATATAACGCGGTCCTAGCCAGTTACCAATAAGTATAAATAATAACGATATCCACGATATATTATCCACTATATGATATTTAAAGATAATAGAAAGAAGACCTTTCGCCACAATGATCAAATGGTATAAATGTCTTCCAGAACCCTAAAATGATACGTTTCTTGAAGGCGAAAATTCAAAATCATCATATAAAATAAGTAGACATCTAAATGTTGCCGCTTATAAAAACCAACGCCGCGTGCCAGTGTAGATAAGCTTATCGCAGCGACATTGCTGATTTTCTTTGGCATTGATAAATTGTATCGACTTGGTCCCAGTTCCGTGACTAGTGGGAAATTCTTCTTAAAAGTTCTAATTATTGCTTATATGTCTTTATTGGGGGGTATATTAGAAAAATATAATGATATTTATTATGGAAAGAATACTTATAAGGCGGTTGGATCTATAGTCCTTAACAACAGTGTTAGGTGTATGATATAATTGACATTTAATTACATTTTATATGTCAGTCTCTTCAGTCGCTACCAATTATGTCAATCAAAATAATATTTTATTGCAAAATCGTAATACATTAGTAAATTAGCCTTAGTAACAAAAATGTTACAATATATTAAAAATAACTTTTTTTTAATATGTATTTATGTAATATTGAAATAATAGTTTAGGAAAACATTAAAAAAATAAATAATACATATATAGTGTCAATTCCGCATAATTTGCCTACTATGCTGACGTGATGTTACAAATGCTACGTAGACGAATTGGTAGAATGTTTAAGAAGAATGTTTGTTGTAACGACGAGTTTCTATTCTACACAAACGCATAATTTTTACTTACGGCTATCTTGACTCTTCCACCGCACGATCAAGTATTTAATTTAAGTGTTATTTGTTTTTATTAAATATGGATTTTGGCAATATCACGCCTCAATTTATAAAGTTATACCTATATTAAGACATTGCATTAAAGTAAGAACGTAATAAATTTTAAAATCTTACATAATGAAGTAAAACGCACTGTTTCTTATGAAAATGTTTTAACTTGACCATTTCATGATTATTATGGGAGTTTTGATTAATTTTGAATATTTCTAGTCTCATAGCGAGACATTTTAGGTTTAACTTAAATGATGCTACAGAATAAGAAACGGCTTGTTTACAAAACCTTCATTAAATCCATTCAAATGCGAATTTAAGACGTTTATGTATCGTGTAACTTCAGAGAAAAGACTTTGATACAATAGCAGAATAGTCCCAAAATACCCATAATTTGGTAAAATCCCGTTTAATATGTGTAATCCTTTGTTTAATACCCACAAAGGCATGAAAAATAAAGAACTTATCTGCAACATTTTCGTAGTAAAATTAGATCTTTTGAGATGTGACTATTAAATATTCCTTTAAAATTGCCGAGAAAATATGAAATTTCGTTACCTTGATCCCCACCGTCACCAAAATATGATATTAAGAATAAAAATCTGGTGTACAATACATACTACAGATAGAAAAGTAGGCACTTATACCATCTGAAAGGACATCTTAGATCAGATAAAAATATTTGTGGCATAAAAGTTACTGACTGAGTTAATGGTCGTTAAATATAGGGATTTTAGTTTTATACGATCGTGTAGGAAAATATTAAAAGACACCGCAAACATGTTAATGAAGTAGTAAAAAATACACTGTTTAAGATTATGATATTATTTACTAACAGAGCTGGCTAGTACAGTCTTTCAACAGCCAAGGCACGGTACTGTTATCTATATAACATTAACTTGGCCGAGGCGTGTACTCCAACCAAGCATGTCACAATGCACAATTTATTACATCAGAGGGTCACTGGATGACTCTTCACTCAGTTATTTACTGCGGTTAGCTGTAAAAATGTGACATATTGTGACCCAGTTACTGAGAGCTCTTCACTGGCCAAGCAAAATAGTCACAATTTTGCTTATTTTGTGTGGATGGACTGAATAGAAATTGCAAATATATGCAGTATATTATCACCATCATCATGTTGATGATGATGGTGATAATATACTGCCGGAAGACGTCGACTGTTGAACAAAGGCCTTCCTAATAGAACGCCACAAAGAACGGCCATAAGTCTCTTGTAACCATGCTATTAACATAATGGTTCCAAGCAGTATATATAATTATATAAAATTAAATGCTATGGATAACGTGAGTGTATTTATTATCATCCGGTAGAAATGTTATCTTGATAAAACATTAGATTAGGCTGTCGATATAACTTTGATAAAAGGTATTCCTTAAGTACTAATCTGTATTCTTCGGAATAAATAAGAATTAATTCATCTTGCATACAAAGTCCAGTACTAGGTTGCCGAAAGTCTATTGTTGATTTAAGCAATAATTTATGTATTTTGTTACCAATAGTGTACTTGAATTGTTTAAGAGAAAAAGAAAATGGATTTATATATATAAATATATATTAATATAAGGAAAAAGGTAAATGGATATAAATTATGTTTGTTTTATTGTACAACTTTAATTTCTTTCTAAATATAATAACAGGCATTATCACGTCATAAACTTTAACTTTGATCGCCTCTGCACATCCATTTTATAAATTGAAATATAGTATGTATATTGATCATGAAACAAAGTGTGGTTTTACTGCATTTTTCGTTGAATTTTATTAACGTTTTGATGTTTTGTGTAATCTATCGTCAAATATCCAATTAGGGTAACAAACACGGCTTAGGGTGATGTGAAACGAGAGCAATGGATTAATCAAGCGTTAGAAGTAATTTTATTTTATAGTTATATAAGAAACATAATCATAAATTTGCCCTTCTCCTATAAACTCTTTGTCAGTTAGCATACTGACTATTATTTTAGAACTGATGTGCGAAATCCACATAACTTTTACAACCACACATTCAGCCAATAAAAAGCAACGACGGCGGTTCTTTTAACGGATCATAACTTCGCTGGGAGAATTGGCGTATACGTACAAAGACTGGATAGAAGTTATAAACCACTAGGGCCATCCTTGAGTGTTACGAAGATGTAAATCATAGTGGAAGTACCAGACAATACGTAGTAATAAAATTGCTTTTGTTCTTATTAATACCCTGAATAGTAATCTTGAGTGCAAACGAAATAAACACAATATGTTCACATCAATAAATTGTCAGCTTTTTCGTCGGTTGAGTTCTAAATCGTTGTTTTAAATCTCGAGGTTCAGTCGATATCCGAATCAGATGCATAAATATTGGGCGATCTTCAAAAAATAAAAGTAGTTACAGCCTCAAGTCTAAATTTCTGCATTCTGTAGTTCCTTTTACACTGGATCGGAACATGTGTGGCAAAATATGGCAGCTCAAACATCTATGTTTATAATTCCGGGTAATAAAACACGCCTTTACTCCCCTATATATTTCAAATAAAAAAATATTAATGCCTCATATGGCTCAGTAGCAATGGGTATGTACTGACTATGGTTTGACTGATACGCATGTGCTGTGAGGTATACATTCTGCGGCTCAGCCACCCATAAGAAAAAAATCTTCCATGTACGCACTTAGTTCTGAATTAAGTCATGCATAACACAAGTGACCCTTGAATAACTCAACCAGTATTCTAGTATATATGTTATTACATCCTCTATATCGCCTTGGAGAAAGTTTTTCTTCTTGGCGCGATACCTATGCCGGTGTGCCTCGGGGTGGCATCTTATCTCCTCTTCTTTTTACTATTTTTATAAATTCAATATCTCACAATATTTCTTCGTCCTACCACCTCTATGCAGACTACTGCGACCAATTGTACTGCCAAGATTCCATAATTAATTTATCTGAAGCAGTGGAAAACTGTTTGCATCTGCCGGAGCTTTACGTAGACTTCGCAACTTTCTACGTACTACCACTAAAATTGCGTTTGCGCAGTCTCTGTTACTCCCAATCCTTGAATATGCTGACGTCTGCTATGTAGACCTCACCGAGGAGCAGCTAAATATACTTGAGCGTCTCCAAAACTTCTGTATTAGATTTATTTATGGTTTACGTAAATATAATCATGTCTCCGAATTTCGTACTAAGCTCAAGTGGCTCCCTATTTGTTTTAGCCGGTATGCTCACATATTATCTCTCTTTTACAATATTTTGTTCTCTCGTTCTTCCCCGCGCTACCTCAAGGAACGGTTCAGATTTCTTCATAGTACCCATTTATTGTCATTAAGACCATCAGAGAACTTAACGCTGCAGCCTCCTGTAGCTAAAACTACCTTTTATCACTACTCATTTGCTGCTGAGGCTGTTAGATTATGGAATCCATTACCTTTAGAAATAAAAAGTGCCTCATCTTTAGAATCTTTCAAAGAGCAACTTAAAGTCCATTATCTGTCATTTTAGCTATTAGAAGAACTGCTATACTGTCCTATAATTTTGAACATTACTGTACATGATGCATTAATTATGTATTAGATGGTTTGCTTAAGCATGTTTTTCAATAAATATATGTTCAAATTATTTATTATATATTTTTTATTTTATTTATAAGTATATATATATATATATATATGTTTGATTTTTATACGAAAGTATATACAACTCTATCTATATAAAAAGCTATATATTCTATTATTTATTTATTATCCATAAACTTCTAGGATAAGTACTAAGATAATGTCAAATAAAATCTGTGTAGTATTTAAAGTGTTTAAGTTAAGCTTGAATTAAGTTAATTAGATGTTTAATATGTAAATTAACATTGCAATATTGTGAAACAACCAATTCGCCTTTTTAATGTAATCTCTCTTACAAATGGGTTGTCTGGAAGATATCGCTTTGAGCGATAAGACCGCCCATTGTAACACTTAGTCCTATTTTTTGTTTGTTATAATTGTCTAAATTATGGTGTTTCAATAAAGAGTTCATCTATCTATATAGAATGGAAAGGTATCACGCTTTAATTCAAATGTGATAAACTGGTATCTTTAAATACATCACGACATACTAATACTTAAATCAACTTTATTAATTATTCTACCACATTTAGTTAAACTAATTCGTTTGCTTTTTAACAATTTGCTTCATCACTCGGAATAATGTGCGCGGACAGGCTTTCAGTCCCGCGTGTGGACGGTCTTGTTTGTCGAGAGCTTTATTATGCAGATATGAACACTGGAGAACTTTTAATTATAAACTGGGGACTCTATGGCTCGAGTTTTTAATAGATTAAACATTCACGGGAAATAACTGGTCTCAAAGTGATGAAGATAGTATGATCCTTATTTTATCATTTTTAGTACACTCCTAAGTTTCTTTTTTTAACTTTTCACCTTTTATTTTAAAGTTTTGGAATAATAATAAACGTTTTTATTCTTAAAAATTTATTCTGAAAGTATTTAAAAACAGCCATAGAAACTTCATTGAATTTAGATTTTCATTACTTTCTTCTGATATTTGAACCCCTATGATAAAATATATAAGGTTAAATTATATTCACAGTTTGTTAAATCTCAATGCACGCTGCACGTGGCGCTTACGTTTTTTTGTTGGTCCAAAATGCGCAAAAATTAGAGAAAATAATACTTTTCATATGGGTGCCCTTGTCCAATTAGAAAAAAAATAATACATACTTATTATGGATATAATTGGTCACATTTTAGCAAAAGGTTAGATGAAATCGAAATTCGATATCGTTGAGGAGTTTCAATAAATAGTTTGGAAACACCCACGATCCAGATGTTGAAATCAATTTTCAAGAAGTTATGAAGAACAGTTTTTGTATGAACATGTTGTCAAAACATCTGTATATCTACATTAATATTATAAAGAGGAAAGATTTGTATTTTTGCATGCAACGAATAAACATATAAACTACTGGACCAATTTGGATGAAATTTGCTATGGAAATAGTTTGAGAGCCGGGAAAGGACATAGGATACTTTTATCCAACTGCGCAAAATGAGGTTAATGGTTTTGCGCGATAACCGTGATACGTGCGGGCGGAGCCGCGTCTGGAAAGCTAGTAATATATATTTATCTACATACAAATAATGATCTTCTGAAGAGGAGTTCACCTTATAGATAGCAAAATCAGAGAATCACCTCCTTTTATTTTTGTGTAGATTTAGATTTAGTTAAGTTTTAGTTTCAAAAATCATGTGTGCAAATACATTTCAATAGCCTGAATATAAGGAATATTACGTAACTTACCTCCCCTACTAAGTAGACCGATAGCATTATGAGAAAGGGAGCCGATAGATGCAAATTACTGTTTCTTATGGCGTACAAAGGAGACTGAATACTTTTTGCTTTTGACGTGAACCAATTGGTTTTGATAATTAGAAATCTTCAAAGTTCTCGGACTTGCCCAGAATTGAAATTGAAGGCAATAATGAATATGACGGTCAGGCAAACGTAAATGGGTTTATTACTTTGCTACGTGGGACGAAAATTTCAATGATGGACTTTTAAGTATACAGATTCTTCAACTTTTTCCGGGCCAACCACCACTTTTCTACCTTCTGTCACCTTGGTATTGTAATTATTAGGTACATCATTATTGAATATTATAATTATGCAACCATGTCACACATTGAAAAAACCCAACTGATGTCTGTCTAGCGGACTAACCTCTGCCTATAAGCAGATGCATTTCGTCAGAACTGCACTGCGCCCATAACCCTGTGATATACAGTTGTTTAGTCCCATGTGCCTGTAATTTGACTGGCTCTCAAGGGCTGCTTAAGTAAATAAAGTAACCTTTTTAGAGATGGAAAGTATTTTTAAAGTGTTTAAGATAAAAAAAAACAGTTCAACATCACACTGAAACATAAATGAGAACAGAAATTTAAACATAATACAACTCTTCTTATAGTGCCTTTGTAGTTTAATTAAACTTCACAAAAAACGACATCACCAAAACAATTAACAATTCTGAAATTTCAACTCAGAATTCATTAATTTAGCTTTATTAAAAAATAAAATATAATCAACTGTAACAAAACAACCATAACTTCTAGAAGTTCAATTATACGATTGAGTTAAACATCATAATGATCTTTTCTGACGTTATCATTGCTTAATAAACTTGACTTCAACAAAACAATCATGCCTCTTATTTTTCTATTAAGTTGTATGATTGCATATACTTACTTTATCTGACATTTTATTTAATTTTGAAAAGCCTTTATTTCATAAAATACTACGAACTACACTCGAGAGCAATGAATCCGGGTCACTTAAAGAATGTTAAAAATCTCGGAAACTAAAAATGATAGGTTAATGCAATAAATTGTATTTAATAGACAATGTAATACTCCTTAAATGAAAGTAAAAAAAATATGAGTCACCATACATTTTATTAACACAAAATTACATAAAGAAAAAAACTGCTGATCTCTCCTTAAAACAAAAATGGGAAACATGAAATTTTTGAACTTTATTACGATTTTTTTGAATTTTAATACTTCGTATTGCCTCCTCGTGCTTCCATTACTGCGTTTACGCGGTTTGGCATGCTGTACACCAAGTTCCTTATACGATTTTGGGGAATATTCTCCCATTCCTCTGTGAGAGCAATTTTGAGCTCACGAAGCGTGATTGGGGGAGGGTTTCGTTGTTTTACGCATCTGCCTAGCTCGTCCCAAGCATGCTCGATCGGGTTGATATCCGGGCTGCGCGCTGGCCACTCCATACGAGTAATGTTCATCTCTTGAAGGTAGTCATTCACAATCCTACCTGTATGAGGTCGGGCATTGTCATGCATAAATATAGCATCCTCACCTAAATTGACCATGAATGGACCAACGTGATCATTGAGGATTTCTTCCACATATCTTACGCTAGTTAAAGAGCCGTTTTCTATGATCACCAGCTCTGTGCGACTTTCAGAAGAAATTCCGGCCCACACAAGTACAGACCCACCACCGTAGGCTACTTTTTCTTCGATGCATGCTTGCTTGAATCTTTCCCCTGGTCTTCGATACACTCTGTGTCTTCCATCGTGCTTGTAGAGCATAAATTTTGATTCGTCGGAGAACATAACTTTTGACCAATCTTCAATACTCCAATTTATGTGGCTCTGGGCATATCTTAGTCTCGAAATACGATGCCCACGCTCCAGTTTAGGGCCGTTTGCAGGTCTAAGGGGTTTTAAGTTAGATTCAGCAAGCCGACGTCTTACTGTCCATGCACTTGGGTTACTTCCTCCGAGGCGTCGAAACTGATTGGTGAGTTCAGTTCCTGTGAGAAAGCGATTTCGAAGCATGGTGTTCACCAAGTATCGGTCTTCTCGTGCTGTGGTACACCTGGTTCTGCCCGTTCCTGGTCTGCGTAGGTTAGAACCAGTTTCTTCGTAACGTCGGAGAACTCTTTGTACTGTTGACAGCGACACACCGACAGTCCTGGCTGTATCGCGCTGACTCCGGCCGGTTTCCAGCATTGTAAGTATTCTGGTGCATTCTTCAGGCGTAAGCGACATAATTTCAGCTTGAATAATGAATATAGAGCACTATCAACATGGTTTATGTACCCACATAAATGACAGATTACAAACAAAAGCAAAACCAAATGCTGTAATTTCGTAGTTCCATCTTCGAAAGTGGCCCTTTTTCAAATTTGATTTTTTTATAATATAACTTTACAATAACTAAGAAGTTTTAATACCTTCATTTAAGGAGTATTACATTGTCTATTAAATACAATTTATTGCATTAACCTAGCATTTTTAGTTTCCGAGATTTTTAGGATTCTTTAAGTGACCCGGATTCATTGCTCTCGAGTGTATATACAGCACTACAGCTACTACAATAAAAGCGTTTAGACTACCTATAAGTCATATAACCAGACTCACAGGCAGTCCAAATGCTCCAGCCTACTACCAGTTGGCAGCGTTCCCAGCATGCTGGCAGCATTGCCCCGTTGACTTGCAATGCTTATTCGTTGAGCCAAATAGGTGCCAGCATTTTGATCACGCGTCGCATCGACCAAGTGCTCAGATAAGTTTTTGAAAACATCTTTAATAATGACTTATGAAACTCGTTTAGCACAGAAAATTTTTCGGTTTTATAGATTTTTCATTGGGTTTGCATTATGCTGCGATATTTTTTGATGAGAAAATACACAATACAACATCTTTTAGACGTAGATCCTAACCCAAAATTTAATTACTAAGTTCTTGTCTATAATATCTTGGTCTGAGAGTAGAAAGCGCTCTTACTTGGAATACACACATACAACACCTCAAAAGTAAGCTTTTATCGTTTCTCGGCTCTTTAAGTAATATTTCAAGATGTATCCCACATAAGCTGAGATATACTATCTACAATGCAATGTAAGGCCACATCTTCTACATCTGATAGAAATTTGGGGCAGTGCAACTAAAACAAAACTAGCAGAACTTCAAATTTTACAGAATAAAATTCTATTCAAATACCCATACCTTACTAAAACCACCACAATTTTCAAAGACACAAAAATAATGAATATCAGACAGCTCTATGGGTTTCATGTCTGCATCTTTATCTGGAAATGTCTTAACAAAACTGTTCGCTCAAATTTGAAGTTCATTTTAATTAAACAAATAAGTAAGCGTAGTAACGGTTGTGCTGGTTACTTAATCCTACCAGAGTACCGAACAAATTATGGCAAAAAATGCTCACATTTGAAGGAGTACAACTTTACAACAAGATACCCTCAAGAATTGAAAGTGTCAACTCATTTAATAGATTTAAGTTCCAACTAGCTCAACACGTCATCAATGATCATTCACTTTTACGTAAATAATGCATTGGATGGGTTGCTACTATAGTATTAATTATGATAGACGGCATGACGTATGTATAGTTTAAATTCATGTTTAAGCACTGTTCTCAAGTAAGTGACTGTATTGTCTTATTGGGTATAAATATCTTTACCTAACCTAACCCTTGTTCAACTTGAAAATTTACCAAATATATCTTCATCTATTTTCTTTTTACAATTTTCTTGTATTTCAGTCACATAATTGCATTCTAAATCAATCTATCAAAGAAACGGGATATTTGATTGTTTTTGAGTTCTCGATATTTCTGCACTGTTACAAGCGCTATGACACGGCAATGATCACGAGTAAACTGAAGTCTATACACTGGATTAGACATCCATCCGGTTGGTTGGTACTAAGGGCAGACGAACCAGTCTATTCTGTTTCTTTCACGTTGCTGCGGTAAGTCGATGCTATGACTTTGACAACTGTCACTCATAAAACTATTTAAACGGCATAAAAAACTATATAGATATCAGATCAATAATTTTTGCGAAACCGTTGAATTTCATGTTCTCGACACTTGAAACTCAGCCCCAATAGCAGAATTGGTTCTTAATTTCTTAGCGGTAATATTATGATCATCCTAAGATTCAGTGTTTCTTTCTATTGCTATATTGGCAAGAAAAAGATAAAGACATTATCTTTTTCTTGTCGTGTTTTTAAGGACAGTTAATTTATACGAAAAATACGTTTAAAGAAGTGATGGCTCAGTGGCATTGGCTATGGAATGCCGCGCAGCAAGGCCATGGTTCAAATCCTGCCGCGAGGTTGAGCTTTCACTGCATGATGGTGAAAGGTGGAAGGGCACTTTGCGAATGCCCGCCTGGCTAGCGACCACCCTCAAATAGAAAATCTGTCGCCAAGCATCTAACGGTGTGTTCCGGCAGCAGTCCTTGAGAGCCAGTAAATTTACAGGCACTTGAGATTTGAAAACTATGTGGCAACTCAAGGTGACGGGCGCAGTGCAATAAGTGACTTGTGACGATATGCATATGCTATAGGCAGGTTCTGTGCCTGTACTTTACCTTTTGTTTTTATCAGTAGTACACTATGCTTACCAAGATTCGATAAATCTCTGATGTCTCACTCAGATCCCAGTAAAGTGCAATATTTTTTTTAATGCTCCGAACTGAAATATACGTTGCATTATGTTCAGAAGCCCATAGTTTTACAAACTAAAAGATTTATAGGCACACTCACCACGAACCCCAGGTGTGTTTTACGGCACCACTTCACGCTATAGACCCGCCCAGTGCAATATTTCAGTATAATTAGTTATGGCCGCCCTAAACGCAACAAACTATGATCTAGTTATACAAATAAGTACACATATAGCGCATTAACTTCGCTGATATTGCATGTGCATTCTCATCACCTTGCTTTGTTGATTTACGAGCAAACGGGTCTAGATGAAATCTGCGTTTATTGTAGCTCCTACCATTTCTAGTTTGAATGCACGTTTGCATTTTATAGTCGCTGCAGCCGTGAACGTGTGAAATTGTGTAAATTGAAATGTATTTTTTTTATGTTATTGTGGCGGTACAAGCTCGAGGCCTACCTGATGTTAAGCGGATTAACCTCTGCCTATAACAGATGCATTTCACAAGTCACGAATTGCACTGCGCCCGTCACCTTGAGACATAGTTGTAAAGTCTCATATGCCTGTTATTTGACTGGCTCTCAAGGACCGCTGCCGGAACACACCGTTAGGTGCTTGGCGACAGATCTTCTACTTGAGGGTGGCCGCTAGCCAGGCGGGCATTCGCAAAATGCCCTTCCACCATAAGGTGAAGCTCAAGCCCGCGGCGGGATTCGAACCCAGGACTTGCTGCGCGGCAGTAGTATTTTTTGTTTTAGTGTGGTTAAAAAAAATACCGTTCTTTCTTGCAATTTACTCTCTATGCCATGTTACAAAGTTAGAGTAAAAGTTTTCAAGCAATGTTTGCATTTTAGAATAAGATCTGAAGTAGCTGTTGCTGGGGTCTCAATAAAACTCATGTTATTTTACTGCTTGTACGTGTTCTAGTGCTGCTACGACTGCTGATTTGCTACGACATTTTCGTAGCAGGCTGCTACGAGGTGCAGGAATAAAAATAATTGTAGTTGAAAATTCAAAGAAGATTTGTTTCTCCTCATTGGATTTTACTAAGTCATAGTAAGTAATTAAATATTATTTTCATATATAAAATGTAGCTGAAAGGCATAAAATAACTTAAAAGTGTCTGTAGTGCCTATATAAAAAAAATTAAAACGCGGGTACATAAACAAGTTTGAAATAAAATGATTGTCAAATCCCTGACTGTTAATATTATACAAGTCGCATATTGTTTATATTATATTTTACCGATATTGATGGTATTAAAATATTCGATTTGTTATTCTCTGCATTTGGATCTTCTTTGGATTTTTAGTTAAAGTGTAGTTATAGGCAAAACATAGGCGGTAAATAAAATACTTTTATACTAAACCTGATCGGAAAGAAGTTTGTTACTTGTTAAAAAAATTAAATAGAAGGTACGTTATATATATACAACTACAAATATGCAGATGGGAAAAGTGTATGAAAATACATTATATAACAGCTGTTTTTTAATGTTTTGTTTTTTTTTTAGTATGTAACCTATTTTCTAATAGGTGATATGTCCAAAATACAAACATGCGTAGTCCTAAAATGATACTGGTCGCAAGATTTTGCTAAGAAAGGAAAAAAATAGAATAAACAAATGAACATCTCGCAGGCTCAGAAAGTTTGCATCCCACGAGGCGGTATTGGGGAGATTTTTCCGGAGGCTTGGCCCGCGGGCAGCGACGTCGGTGGGGGCTGCGGATGAGAGCGCGGGTGACCCCGCAGTCCCCTGCCAATAGTCGATGACGGCGGAACACCATGAGGTTTTTAGTCGGTAGTGGGGTCCCTATTGACCCTGAGCCCGACATGACCACCTGCTCCCCGGCGGGTGAGTATGCGTAAATGCATTTTCCTCATGACAATAAAAAAAAAAAAAAAGGCTCAGAAAGTTTAATAAGAATTACTGAATTGCTAATATTTATTAAAAACAAAAACAAATTTAATTTTCCTTGTAAGTGTAGTGTAAAGCACAATGTATAAGTATGGAACACAAGCTAATCGACGGGAATGGGACATTTTCAGCCCTCAGTGAACAGTATGTAATTTCATTTTCACAGGTTATTTAAAACTAGCATAAAAACTAAACAGGTATTTTCCGGAGCCAGCGGCAGCGCCTAGATCTTTAATTCAGGCTTCAATTTTTTCTAACTTGAATAACACTCATAAAAGTTCTTAAAAGTTTATTTCTAAATATGATTACAAGCACTATAGCGTGCTGAGCGTAAATGTCATTTGTAAATGTCATAAAGTATACATCCAGGTAAGCTAATTGTCCACATAATAATAAAGGTTTCCAACACTTTCACATTATATATGAATGAGTCTCACTGATCAGGTCTCACCCAAATTTGGATATGATTTTTTTAAATATCTTCAGTAAATATGATAGGTGGCGATGTTATATATATATTTATATAAAGGGTAAAGTATCTATACGAGAACACCTTCCAAACGTTTACCTTCTAAATATTTTTACCATAACTTTATTTACACGGTTAATAGAAATTAATAAATGTACATAATATATTTACTAAACCTTACTTTTATAGGCTTTTTTGTTTTTTTTTTTAGTATGTAACCTATTTTCTAATAGGTGATATGTCCAAAATACAAACATGCGTAGTCCTAAAATGATACTGGTCGCAAGATTTTGCTAAGAAAGGAAAAAAATAGAATAAACAAATGAACATCTCGCAGGCTCAGAAAGTTTGCATCCCACGAGGCGGTATTGGGGAGATTTTTCCGGAGGCTTGGCCCGCGGGCAGCGACGTCGGTGGGGGCTGCGGATGAGAGCGCGGGTGACCCCGCAGTCCCCTGCCAATAGTCGATGACGGCGGAACACCATGAGGTTTTTAGTCGGTAGTGGGGTCCCTATTGACCCTGAGCCCGACATGACCACCTGCTCCCCGGCGGGTGAGTATGCGTAAATGCATTTTCCTCATGACAATAAAAAAAAAAAAAAAGGCTCAGAAAGTTTAATAAGAATTACTGAATTGCTAATATTTATTAAAAACAAAAACAAATTTAATTTTCCTTGTAAGTGTAGTGTAAAGCACAATGTATAAGTATGGAACACAAGCTAATCGACGGGAATGGGACATTTTCAGCCCTCAGTGAACAGTATGTAATTTCATTTTCACAGGTTATTTAAAACTAGCATAAAAACTAAACAGGTATTTTCCGGAGCCAGCGGCAGCGCCTAGATCTTTAATTCAGGCTTCAATTTTTTCTAACTTGAATAACACTCATAAAAGTTCTTAAAAGTTTATTTCTAAATATGATTACAAGCACTATAGCGTGCTGAGCGTAAATGTCATTTGTAAATGTCATAAAGTATACATCCAGGTAAGCTAATTGTCCACATAATAATAAAGGTTTCCAACACTTTCACATTATATATGAATGAGTCTCACTGATCAGGTCTCACCCAAATTTGGATATGATTTTTTTAAATATCTTCAGTAAATATGATAGGTGGCGATGTTATATATATATTTATATAAAGGGTAAAGTATCTATACGAGAACACCTTCCAAACGTTTACCTTCTAAATATTTTTACCATAACTTTATTTACACGGTTAATAGAAATTAATAAATGTACATAATATATTTACTAAACCTTACTTTTCTAGGCTTTACATTGTACTTATAGGTACTCTTATGATCAAAGTGATACTAATCAGAGCCAGTAACTCTAGGTTAGTCTGAACAACATCCTCGACCACATCATCACTTACCATCAGGTGAGATAGTGGTCAAAGGCTAACCTATCAGGCATAAAAAAAAACACAGATTTTAAGCAAAATGTATTTAGTATGGACCAGTAAGAAAATTATATGTTAATCTTGACCATATTATCGAAGGCCAAGAAAAATCCGAAACATGTTTCCTTAAATTTTTCTCGATATAATAAAATAGGAAAGTTTACTCTAAATTACGCTAGAAACGAAAATATATTAATTATATACGTATGAGATGAAAATACGTATAAAAGAGAAAAACATTATCAATAAGGACAAGAGAAGTTACATTTCCGATTTAAGTTACTAGGTTTTTGTTATTAAGCTTACTTCCGGATTTTACCTAAACTGACCGCGATTTCACCATCGCTGCCTCTCTTTCACTCCTACGCAGTCTGATAGTGAAAAAAAATCAGCATTTGACAGCGTCTTAAGGTACTGTTTCTTTCAATACCTTCCACACTCTAAGATCACTAATGCAATAAATGGTAACCTTCGCATAAAACACTTCGTTTGTTTCAAGTTTTGATGAGTAAATAATTTTACTATTTATAGCAACAAAATAACACAGGTGATGTTTATAATTTATTAAGAATGTCGAGTACTGGCTCAGCCTTTAGCTATGTTTATGTCATTTTATTTTTAAAATGTATCATTATCCTTTTAATATAGTCAGACCGAAACTGATTACATTCAGTCCAAAAAATAGCGGTGATGGATAATTTGTTACTGGTTACAAATTCAATTTATTGCTTGTTACAAAATTACAAATTTATATGACCAAAAATTATAGTTATGTGCGGGATTCAAACTCGCGTCACCCACCCCTATAGCCGGGGTATACTCTGATCGACTGAGCTAACACGACAATGACTCATAACTCTAATTTTTCCTCTCGTATAGGTCAAAAACTCAACAAATTACTACTTCGTTTCGTTTTCATTCAGTAGAAGACATGAAGCAGAATTCGCGGCGAGAATGACCTCAATCCCGGAAAAAGCGTTTATAAAATGGTTTGATGATTGGATTATTCGTTGGATTTAGTGCATTTTTTCTGAAAGGGTGATTGTAATAATAAATTTGGATGAATGACTAACATTTTGTGTATTATTGATCGATTCCCGTTATTTTCTTACGCGAGTAATATTTCGTTAGGACGCGCTCAAATATTGTGACAATGGAAGTTAGTTGTTTTTTCTATTACATGAAGATCTATAATTGCACATCAGATATAGCGTAATTATACAGAATAGTAACTTTATGAATTTCGCGACTTGATCATATCGTTATAAGTTTTTATCGGGACTATTATTATTTAGCGGTCAGTTCGCTCGTGACCACGACCAATGAAACTTGGTCGAAACGTCGAGGTAAATAAATTTATACATGTTTTATCCTGATTTAGCCCATTAAGTACAGAAGTAACACAATGTACCAATTCATTATATATTTTTATTTGAATACAGTACCTATATCGTTACATCCTCCTTTTTCTCTCACGCTCTTCTCCATATCTACTAGAAAATCGAGATAAAAATAATTGTTAATGTTATTTCAGGAATTGTAACTATCTATTTAGATTAGCGCAGTATTAGTACGGAGATTTTTGTACGTCTGTAACAAGCACTTTTTTACTTTCATTTAAATTGTAGTAGTAAATAAAAATATACGCACAGAAGGAATATTCTCAACTTCCTTTTTTCGGAAGGCAGTTAAAAATCATCGAAAAGATTGGATCACGGGTCTAAGTTGATTTATTCGTATCTACCTAACTTTCTGATTTCCTCACCTTTATTTCCAAGCAATGTTTAGATATATCATAAAGTACCAAAGTACATAGACACTGCCAGCAGCAATAGTTTCTGACGTAGCTAGCTCGCACACAATAACACAATATATAAAACAAGTATAAAAGTTATACTACCTGCATCTAAACGTATTTTCAATTCTCCGCTCCCAAGTCTGGTTTTACAGTCTCATGCCGTCACGTGCAGCGCCTTCATCTTCTCCGTTATTGGAAAATTCCACTAGAAATTATTTCCTTATAACAAAGGAAATAGTAAGGTTTTCTACTAGAAAGAGGCAATGGGCCTAAACAAACATGGTTGTAAAAAAACGAATGGCTGATTTGATTTGACACACATTATATAATTTTATTAGTAACTTTAAGACTTTCGCAACTTGAACACATGGTTATAAGTATTTGATGGGACTTAATCGCGATTAAACATACCTATTAAACATATTTTTAAGCTAGCTGCATCCTGGAATCCAATGCTAAGGAAATGCAACAAGCGCGTTTTACCTTCATTACTATCTGTGGATGTTGTCAGTGTGGATGTACATTTCTAAATCAAATGCGGGTAGTTGGAGAAATTACCCACCCTTGAAAGACATTGACACCCGCCTCTTCAGTCCGTTCGTGACCACGAGCAATGCAACTTGGTCGAAACGTTGAGGTAAATAAATAAAAATATACATGTTTAATCGCGATTTAGTCCCGTTAAATACATATAACTATATAATTTTATTGTTAAAATTTTCTACTAAGTATGAAACTCTTTAAAAGTTTAAAAGAAGTTAAGAAAGTTTTGAGTGAGCATTAAATAATTTCTATATTTTCTATGATAAAAAATTGTATCTGATTGTATCTAATGCTGCGTACTGTTGTGTGGACCTATTCAGTGCCAACTTATGGACACACGCACATTTACAAGAGGACTTAAAAGTTCCTGCACCTCACTTTTACTATTAATTTAGGCGGAGGTTCTACCTGAAGGGTATACTAGTCAGTACTAGCGACACGAACCCAAAAACATGTATTGTTACACCTATATTGCAACCTAGGCTACTAGTGCTACTATTAAGACTACTGAGTCTAGTGACTCCTGGACTAATCACAATAATTCTCAGCACTTAATTTTGGAAGCCACCGTTTATATAGAGAAAAATACTGCTGACAACGCGGAAATGGGTTGGTGAGGGATTCAGGCCTAGGTCAGCAATATAGGTGTAACAATACGTGTTTTTGGGTTCGTGTCGCTGTAAGTGAAAGGGGATCAAGACGGTCATTTTGAGACAGCAAGCAAAACGTGGAGGAGCGAAGTGACCACAATGCACGAGCTGAGCGAGTGAAGCGAATGTTCCGCGGTAGCAGCTATGCACCATAAGAAGAAATGTAATAACTTTTCTCAATCAGAAGATATATGTAAGTAAAAACAGTGAGTTCTACGCAGTAGCTGCCTTCTATTGAACTTACGAGTTTGAAGCAGTGATGGCTAAGTGGCTTTGGCTATTGACTGCCGCGCAGCACATCCATGGTTCGAGTCCCGCCGCGGACTTGAGCTTCACCGCATGGTGGAAGGGTATTTCGCAAATGCCCGCCTGGCTAGCTACCACCCTCAAGTAGAAAACCTGTCGCTAAGCACATAACGGTGTGTTCCGGCAGCAGTCCTTGAGAGCCAGTGAAATTACCGATATATTGGCTCCATTCCTTGTACCAAATTACAACAAAAATATAATTATATTAGTTGTGTACCATGGCCGCGCTAGAAGTGTCGGTGAGGCCTGACGTCCGGAAATAATGTCAATGCTGGCGGACGTCACGTGACGTGTCTGGCTCAAACCGGATATTATATTATTCAAGGCAGGTGTGACATCGTCCGGGTATATAACTAAATAACACTGGTTCAGTGACCCGTGTTAACTGGCTTAATATTAAGCCCAAGCTAGAATCTAACGACATTGCTTGCTTACTGTAGTAAAGTTCTTACTTATATGAAATATAAATATTATACATAGAAATACAATTATTTTTAAATATATTTCATAAAACATTATTTTAATTTTTATTGCCAGAAAATGGTCCGCACTGTAAGATACACCCTTAATTTACATTTCATCCGCATCCACTGTTATTTCCACTTACATCAGGAAGAATGTTTCCATTTTAAACCGACTTCCAAAAAAGGAGGAGGTTCTCAATTCGTCTGTATTTCTTTATTATGTTTGTTACCTCAGAACTCTTCACTGTATGAACCGATTTAGAAAATTTTTTTTTGCTTGTAGGCTGATACTTGTAATTTATTCCCATTTAAAATTCATCAAAATCGGTCAAGCCGTTTATGATTTACACTATAATAACTGAAAAACATTTCCCTATCTTGATGATATAGTCGTTGACAATGAATGACTATCGATCCCGTAAGTAACAAGGCTCACTGAAAAGAGTGACAATTTTTATTTTAACAAAAAATGGATCCGTCTTTAACACCCAAAAGTGTGACATAACTTGTCGAAGTTGGTACCATGCGCACAATATTGTGAAAATAGGTACTTTTGAACTATCATGGTACCAACTTCAACAAGTTATTTCACACTTTTGGGTGTTGAAGTCGGTTCCATATTTTGTAAAAAAATAAAATAAAAGTATATTTAATAGCAGATGATATTAATTTTATTTGAACCGACTACGAAAAGACGTGTGCTCAGATTGACTAATATGTAATATTGTCAAACATTACTTTTAGTACTATCACAAGCGGATATAAGTAGGTATATATATTATCCTACCTATTGCATTGCTTGATATTGAAGTGGCTATAAAGTAGAATGCCGTAAATACTGTATATTTTGAATTGTTAGAATTTACTGTCCCCATACTTACTAATAACACCTACGGTGTTGGTATAATATGATTTATTTAATAGCAAAATATCGCCTCGGGTTTATATTGTTGTTGCAAGTATGTACTAATAACTTGATAAATGTATTGTTAAATTATTTGACCAATAATTATAACAATATCTTTTCTTGATCATTATCTATAGCTAAAGATGTTATACAGGAGTTGATAATATTAATTACAAAGACAATGGCATTTTACATAGATTACGGGAAAATCATATTTTAAAGCACCCAATCCGATTCAATGTGTGAAAATAACACGCAAAGAAGAAACTATATAATGTAAGTAATATGTAGCGATTTAAATCATCCCACAATTACCATGATTCATTTTGGAAAATGATCTCGCCAAAACAATTTGTTACCTTTCTGATCTGCTGGTAAAGTTTCTTGGATTCAGTTCAATAACATTTTAATAAATTGTTGTAATTTCAAATTGAAATTGACGTTAGTATCACTCAGCAATTTCTAGTGTATAAATTCGTAATCAAATCAAAATTCATCGAATTTTTGCTTACAGAATAGCCATTACAACAGTGAAGCGCTCATTTTCAGAACTAGTAGATAAATCAATAATCTATTTTTGAAATTTTTATTAATTTCAAGACTATAAGCCCCTAATTAGAATAAATTTTAGTAGTTACTTTAGTTTTATAAAGTCTAAAATTCCGTTTTTTTTTCAACTATTTTATCGTCGTCAAATCAACTACAGAATAGAACAATTAATAAATTCATATAAAAAATGTAGTACTTTCCAGTATAGTCATTCAGATTACAATAACACTTATGTATGCGTGCGATGAATGAGCAAAAAAACACGAAATTGATATATCATAATCCTCTTCTTTTTCTCCTCCTACACTATGACCATTCAAATAATTTTGGCATTTAAATTTAAAAAAGGAGTATCTGTACACATTTCTATCATTTTCTTTTATGTAAAGAGTCTGGTGGTCTTCTGATCACGGTGGTGAAACGGGGCAATAATGATTTTGAGTCATAATTTGTGTAGTAAAAATTAGTTGCTGAATCAAAGGAAATGATGGGGGCATGCCTATAGCAGGCCCGGATTTTATGTAAAAAATATTCCTAAATCAGACTAACCAGGAAGAAAATAGTGAAATACATTTGAATGGAAAGTCGCACGCGGCTTTCGCCCTTAATTTGCTGAATTCAGCGAAGCGCCGATAGTATTGTCCTGAAATCACTCACTGTTATTGATGTTCATTGTTTTACTAGTAAAATGGAATCTGGTTTTTTAAATATTCAGAAATAAGAGGTAAGATAAATAGTTATTAAAACTGTATGAATATATTGTAACCCGAGGGCGGGTTGAGAGCACTAGAGGCAGTAGGCCGCACCGACCGCGTGCGTATATGACGCATAAAGTACTTAGGTAACTAAAAAATGTTGTACTCATCCTCGTCTCTGATGCCGAAAGGTTAAAAAAATAAATAGTCGAAAATTGCGTGTTTAATTCCACCTGAGGTGACCTTGAGCGTAGGGCAGATTACAAACGTAAACTAGTGATGAGTAAATACCCCGATAGCTCATCTCGTATAAGTGTTGATTACTTATGTTATACCCCAGGGAAAATATCTGAGAGCCACAATACAGTGTCAGAATAATTAATTTACTTCACAACCATTCACCAATAATATAAACACATTGAGACTTGATATTTTGATATATTAAGATTACATCTGGACCTTCGTCAACCTCCAGACATTTTAAAGATGAATTCTCTCATCATCACAACGGCTAACGAATCTGAATTTCTTTCTTAATCACACTCTACAATCCTTTGTTTTATGGTAGATTTGAAGCATTCACAAATCTTTCACAAATTGAAAGAAATAATTCCGCAAAGGAAATAATTGATGTTAAACTAAAGCTCAATAATGGTTGGTGAAACTATTTACGTACCAAAGTCAGTTTTAGATTGTTAATGAAAAGGAAATGCCAAAAGCTTTTTAGTCTGTATATAGGGGTCAATCCTGAAATATCATGATTTGGACGTGACGACTATATCACTGCAATAACTACGTATAGTTAATTTTTATGAGTGAATAGCTATATAACATAATCCTGTCTACACCCATAAAGCCAAGTTTGTTTCATGGACGTCTAATGCCAAAGTTGGAGATGGCCGCAAACTGTAAGCTCGGCTAATTCAACGCTTACCGGGAAACCGTCTTTGGAAGCAAATTTAGGAAGCCACTGCCTCAGGCATTGCGTCTGTAAACAGATAAACAGAAAGTTTGTATACTTGCTATTTGGATGAATATACACTGATATGACTGCATGGGTATAAGTTACTTGGTTACCGATAAGAACAGTTCAAGTTGCTTGACAGTTTTGACCTAAATACATTTTATTTCAACTATTTGAGTATGTATTCCTGAAGACATTTTTTTACAATCTTATGCTTATCTGGAGTGTTCAGGATCTTAAAAAAAGAGTTGACAAATCTTCAGACAATTTTGTCTTTCGAGTTCGGCTGTGTTGAGAATTAAGGTTTTATGGCATACGCTTAGGTAGATATTGCTAGATATGTATTTGTTTCTTTGCGATGAAAGTGCGAAACCCAATCAAATATGACCATAACTCTTTGCATAATCAACCAACCTTTATTGTGGCCTCCAACTCGAAATAGAATTTGCGGTTACCGTTCATTATGTGGGACCTTCCGGTTTATCAGAGACTAATGGAAATTTAGCTCAATTTCAGGTCTCTTTAATAATGTCTGTTGAAATTGTTATAGATGTATCAAGAAAAGGTGACCATTTACATACCTACTTAGATTTTGTAATATTTAATACTGAATTATTTTATGCTAAACGACAATGCAATCGAGCAAGTTTTTACTAGTTAAACTTCACAGTTTACAGAATTTTGTGCTTCAATCTCATGTTATTTTTTACAGCTGACTAGTGGCCCGCCCCGGTTTTGCACGGGAATTTAACAAAAAAATATTTATGCTGAAAATATTCTACGACTATACCATCAAATTTTGAATGGAATGGAAAAATAATTTTTCAAATCGGTCTAGTAATTTTAAAGTTTATTCGTTAAATACAAAAATAAAAATCTTTCCTCTTTATAATGCTAGTGTAGATGTAGATAGGGTAGCCTTTTACCACTACCTCACCTGATGTGGTCGATGATGTTGTTTGGGCTAACCTAGAATTATGAGCTCTCAAGGAAAACTGCCGAAAGTCACATTCAGGTGCTTAGCGACAGATTTTCTACTTGGTACGCGGTTATTCGAAAAATGCCCTACCACCATGCAAAAAAATATTTGTTTAGTCTATATGATAAGTTTTTCGTTTCCATAGAATGAATCATCCACCAGCGACGATCTTAGTGAGTGTTGCTGTATATCGTGGCACACAACAGCGATCTTTACCGTCTTAATGCACTGATTCCAAAGAAATCGTGTATACTATCAACAAGACCATTGCATGGTCGTATGACATTTTGCGAATGCCCGCCTGGCTAGATACCACCCTACCAAGTAGAAAATCTGTCGACAAGCATCTATCGGTGTGTACCCGCAACTGTCCTTAAGAGCCAGTTATTTTAGGTTCGCCTAGACAATGTCGTCGACCACATCATCACTTACCATCAAGTGAGATAGTGGTCAAAGACTAGCCCATCAGCTGTAAATAAAAGATATTTACAAGAAGCGTTAGGGTTAGGCAAGTGGCCTATACGATAATAATACCATAGTGAAAACATTTTTAAAATTATGACCATCTATTGCCCTGTGTTGTACGTAAAGCACTATTCTTTATAAACAATTTTTAAAAAAGTCTTGTTTATTTGCAATGCGATACCCTAAAATGGTGAGGCCCGTCTCGCAATTGTATTTTATTTTGATATTTTTATGGAAGCTATTATCATTGCGATTGTCATTAAAATTTATTTCAGCACTAGAAACTGCCGGTTTTACTGTTTAAAACACTACACAAAGCAATTACAGGTCGGAGTCTGAAAAGGGTCCACTAATTAATAACGAGGTGCCACTTACATGTAAGGGCTTGTTCATAGTTGTTTAGATTACGTCATAGGCCTAGTCGTAGGTAGGTAATGTACTTGAAGTACGTTAACAATGGTATTTTTTTTAACTTCGTTTTTCAATTTAGTCAATTAATCATGTTGTTATTCAATTTCTTTCAATGAGATTGTGAAGGAACAAGCGCGAGGCCCACCTGATAAGCGGACCTTATAACTTCCGTTTAAAACAGACGCACATCGTCACAAGTGACGACTTGCACTGCTCGGCACCTTGAGACATACAGTTGTTAATTGTCATGTGCCTGCAATTTTTTGGCTCTCAAGGACTGCTGCTGGAATACACTGTTATGTAGTTAATGACAGGATAACTAGGTGAGGGTAATAGCTATCCAGGCGAGCGTTCGCTTGATGCCTTCCCAAAATGCGGTGAAGGTCAAGCCGGCGGTGGGAATCAAACCATGGATTTGCGGCGCGGCAGTCCATAGTTATTACCGTTTGGCCATCATTGTATCAAAAACTCATATTTAAAATGAAAAGCAGATTGTTAACTCACAAATAGACATTGCACTACACGAATCGGAAAATGTATTTTCCGATTCGTGTCTGTATAGGTTTCTGTCATTCATTGTATCACAATCTACTATAATGCAAAGTTTTAAATATATCGTGATGTAAAATAGTATTAGGGCACCATCTCACTTGATGGTAAGTGATGATGTAGTTGAAGATGTTGTTCAGGCTAACCCAGAATTACTGGCTCTCAAAGACAGCTGTCAAAATGCACCGTTAGGTGTTTGGCTACAGATTTTCTACTTAAGGGAGGTAGCTAGCCAGGCGGGCATTAGCAGGTTGCCTTACCACCATGAAAATAATGGATCTATTTAATAATAGTGTTACATAGATTATAATTAAATACTGGCTAACTAAGACATCTGCTGGAATATACCAAAGTATTGCGTCTACCGAGAGCTAGAGTGAGCTAGCGAGGAATAAAATGAGCTCGTTATACACCTTAGTGAACTTTACGCTGTTAACGCTAGCCTGCTGGTTTATATGGACAACTTTCACCTCTTCAAATCGCAAAAAATCTGTACATACTACCTCTTACAGTCACATTTTAACTCTAAACCCCAAACCATTGATTTTAAGCGAAAGACTTCATGAATAGTCCATTAGTTAAATTAAAATATTGGAAGAAATCAGAGGGTATTGGAAATTATTCATCGTCAGTTTTTTTAGAAGGATCAGCTATAGAAAATCAGAGTTGGTTCATGGTAAGCCATTTTTAAGTGATCGTTTGGATGCCTTGAATCTTAAAGTTAAAATGTGTCGCCAAGGACATAATGGTGTTTTACGGTAGCTGTATAATAGTATAAATATTAATATTTTTGAAGCACTCGTAGCGAAGTTTGCATTCCATTCTGAACTGATCAGCAAAGCTAAGCATTGTCCGCCGCCGTCACGAGTTGGATGGGTAACCGCTGGTGATATTACTACTGAGCGCTTCCGTGCTTCGGAGGGCATCTTAAACCGTTGGTCCCGGTTGTTGTCTTAGGATGGCAGTTGTTATAGCATGGTGGTAGGTCATTTTGCGAATGCCTGCCTGGCTAGCTACCACCCTCAAGTAGAAAATCTGTCGCCAAGCACCTAGAGTGTGTATTCGCCCAGCAAAAAGTGTCGCCTTTTCAAGAATTGAATGATGCAGATAATTAGTGCCCTATATCATGTAAATAAATAAATAAACAGACTCGACAAATATGCACAAATTTACTGCATCTGTATACAAAAAATCATGCATGTGCGTTCAACCGTTTTCGATATATAGCAATTGCCAAAACGTTCGCCCAGCAAAAAACGAAATACCTCTGAAATCTTAAGAGGCACAAATTTAGCTTTCACGGCACATTTATGCTCGTATTCAAGCTATCTTTTTGCATATTTAATAAACAGCTAGACCCATCAATTAAAAAAAAATTTGCTGGGCGAACGTTCGTGCAGCAGAATCCGTTTTTCTTAAATTACTCTGAAGCCGTTTGACGCACAAATATAAAATTTCGGGCACATTTACACAATGTAAGGCACTAATTATCTGCATCATTCAATTCTTGATAAGGCGATACATTTTGCTGGGCGAACGCACACGCACCTAGAGGTGTGTTCTGGCAGCTGTCCTTGGGAGCCAGTAATACTAGGTTAGCCTGAATAACATCTTCTACCACATCATTACTTATCATCAGGTGAGATAGTCGTCAAAGGCTAACCTATAAGGCATAAAAAAAATGATTTTAAAGTCGATAACATTTATGGTCACTTCATCATTCACCAACAGGTGAAACGTTGATCAAAAATTGAGTTCTAAAAAATTAAACATATTTTTTTTTTTTTTTTTTCTGAATAAAAAAGGTTTATACGTGGGGTGCCGGGTTAGAACTGCACCTCCCCATACCATCCCGTGGGTATCGTAAAAGGCAACTAAAGGAATAAATACTGGAAGGTGGGCAGCAGCACCTTCTTAATAACTACTATCTTACACTGCGATCCCCAAGCCGCCTGCCAAGCGTGGGGATTATGCCAAACACTCCCTTAATAGGGGAGGCTGTGTTCAGGAGTGGATGATCCGGATGATAAAAAAAAAAAAAAACAATAAAATAACAGTTGGATTTAATCAAGGGTCCCTGAATGTACAAAGAAGTGGTTATTTTTTCATACAAATCAAGTTTCCTCATGGAAGTTTACCCTGCGCTTTGTCAGTTATTATTATTGCAGTTATATCGTAGTATTATTATGTTCTATGGTTATACGTTAGATTTTGTGACTTTTGTTAGTCAATCTGATTCAGTAAAAATAAACAATTGGCTTTATGGTTCCAATATGCCTAAAAATTTAATATATGTATTTGCAAAATATTAGGGAAGCAAATATGTAATTTGTTAAGCAAAGATACAGCCTTTCAACGGACAAAATGACATCGTAGACTTAGTATTATTTTAAATTAAACGTAGACTTTAATTTTACTTGCACATTCTATAAAAAATGTTGATTAAAATAGGTTTATTTCAATATGCCCATAATTACCGCAGAGTGTTTGAAACACCGGCATAAAAGTATGTTGTAAAAAACGCAATTATTCAGGTTATTTTATAACAATATATAAAAACTAAGGAAACTCATGTTTTGGATCAGTAATTGCAAGAATTCTTCGCTGCAAGTATTAATTCAAAGGTCCAATTTTCTCAAAACCTTAGCGACAAGAGCTTAGTTACAGAACTGTGACAGACGGGGTGACGAAATCGAGATTTATGAGCTCCCAAATTTAAGGAAATAAGACTTTACTCTCATTTTTCACATTTTGGTAATTGCTCCGCGATAAAAGGATTGAATAAATTAATGCCAAAATTTGGGAGCTAAAAGTATTTTAAACTGATTTATTTCTGGTATTATACCCATTATAAATGTAAAGCGCAAAAGGTTTCGCGCCAAGGATAACAATTTTGGCATTCTAAGTTTGACCATTCGTAAAGCTAAAAAATAAAACGTGCTTTTGGTTCAATAGAAAATTTTCGTATATTATTTCGTAACTAAGCAACCAAAAACAAATGACAATATTATGAATAAAAAGAAATACAAGATTATCAAAAAGTTTGCATAGTCGTGCACATTCTCCCCCTTTTTCATAGAAGGACGATTTTCTTCATGGGCCGGCGTAAAATCCCAGCGGAGGTCCGTACGTCTACCACCCGAACAGTGCCATCTCGCCCAGGGAAAGTAGCTGTAATCACACCTCGTGGCCATGTACCTCGTGGCAGATCTCCGTCCGCGATCAAGACAAGGTCCCCAATCCGAGCAACCACTGTTGTGTTACCTCGTATGCGCCTTGGGGCAAGATTTGGTAGGTATTCGCGTACCCAACGTCTCCAGAAATGGTCGGCCAGTCTAACAGCTCTGCGCCAGCCACTTCTGCTACACAAATCTGCTTCGCTCACTTGGGCTGGAATGGAACGGCCAGATGAGCTTCCAAGCAAAAAATGAAAGGGTGTAAGGGCCTCTGTGTCAGCTGGGTCCGGTGAGATGTGGGTTAGCGGTCGCGAGTTCGCCAAGGCTTCAGCTTCCAGTAAGAGGGTTGCCAGTACTTCATCCGTTGGTGTTCGGTCTCTGAGAGTAACTTTGAGGGCTGTTTTTACGGTTTTTATCAAGCGCTCCCACGCGCCGCCCATAAACGGAGCAGATGGAGGTATAAATTTCCAGTCGATTTTATTGTTGGCTGCATATTCAGTAACTGCTTCGCCATACAGTTCTCGTAAAATTCGATTAGCACCCACAAAGGCTGTGCCATTGTCTGAGAGGATTTGACTTGGTGTTCCTCTTCGGGCAATGAAGCGTCGGAGACACATTAAAGCACTATCGGTGGAGAGGCTGTGCACTACCTCTAGATGTATGGCTCTCGATGTCATGCAGGTATAGAGAGCGATCCATCGTTTCTCATGTCTACGTCCGACTGCAGTCATCAAAGGTCCAAAATAATCCAATCCCACGAATGTGAAGGGTCGTTTGTTGTGTGCAAGTCGAGCTTCTGGTAAGTCTCCCATAGCAGGTTGTTCAGGGTTTCTGCGTACTAGCTTGCAGAACTGGCAATTGCGTACAATCATCCTGACCGTATTTCTCAGGCCCAAAATCCAATATTGCTGCCGTAGTTCGTTGATGACCGTTTCCGTGTTAGCATGTGCGAACTTCTTGTGGAAATGTGAGATGAGGAGACGTACAGCTGGGTCTTTTCCATCTAATAATATAGGCTGGGTATTGGTGGTGACGTCCACGACGGTGGCGGCTCGTCCTCGTGCATATAATAGCCCATCTGAGTTTATGGCTGGAGTAAGGCTTATGAGTCTGCTTTTCGGTGGAATTGGTCGTCCACGATGTAGGCACACTACTTCTTGTCGAAAAGTGGTGTCTTGGCTTTTTCGTAATATGTGGACCTCCGCGTATTCAAGTATTTGTGCCGTAAGTGGTCGAAGGGAAGGGGAAGAATTGCATGTCATAAAGCTTTGTGCAGGAAGGATAAAGTTATTAGAAACACTCTTCACCCTGGTGATGCATGCGGCAATAAAATGATGAGCTCTAGCAGTTGCCCTTACCAACCTAAGCCATGAACTGAAATGAGTTGGATCAGCAGCAATTGGTAGCGGCAACTCCACTACATGGGGGATGCGTGCGACGCGCTAGCTAGCCAGTCATGTTATTCTAAGCTCCGTTTTTAAAATTGTGTTAAGTGTTAAAAAGTCCTCAGTTCACATTTTAAGATATATCAACGTGAAGCTATTTAAATAAAGAATACAGTGATATAAACTATTTTTTATGAAGTGTACTAGAAGTGTAAATAATATCAAATTTGCTACGTGAAAAAACCGTTTTACTCTAAATTGTAGGAGTGTTGTGATGTGTGCTGTGTCGTGTTGGAGGGCGGTTCATTGGCCACGTTAACAACCAATCACGATTGGTTTACGCACACACCTTTCACGTCTAGGAATAATAAGTTAATTTCGTTCACCCTTCCAAGAACGCGCCAGCGCAGTTATAGGGTGCTTGCTCTAGACATCGAAGTTACCGAGTTCAAGCCCTGGCATCATATTAATCTTTTTGGACTAAATATTTTGTTTTTCGACATCTCCGAAGATATAAATCTATCGTATCATAATAAGCGAGTGAAATATGGATTCGGAAAATGTCACACATCGTATACAGAAACAAAAACGAGCAAATTCTATGGGAGATATATCAGAAATTTCAATATTTGAATCTACTAGTATAAGTCTTCCTAATCGCACATTAGATCAAAGTGAGACAGAGATACTTCTTCAGCAGAAGGTAAACGAGCTAGAAAATAAACTTTCATCGGCTAACAACGAAATTGACAACTTACTTTCAGAAAATCAGAAAATAACTAAGGAACTAGAAAAGAAAAAAAAACTGATAGAAATGTATAAGAAAATTGATTTTAGCGACGGACAAAGTACACCATTACCGGGCAAAAAAAGAAAAAGACAACGAATGTCATTTGAAACAGATGAATTTTCTCAGGTGCTGAAAATGCCATTAAATCTCAATCCAAATAATTTAGATTCACACCAAGATACTACTGACAGGTTACACATAGAAATCAAACAGTTGAAGGAATGTCTTGAAGAGGAAAAAAAAAAGATTTTTTTAGCTACGCGGAAAGAAATTGAAGAGGATTGTACTAGGTCTTTTAAGCAGACTCAACAAAATAAACTTCGAGGACGTCACATGAGGCAGTACAAGATAAGAAAGGTTAAAGTTTCAAAAAGAGTGAGAAAACTGAACCGTAAATCAAAAAAGTTGGAAAGAAAATACCTTAAAATAAAAGAAGATAACATGAAACTTCAACATAAAATTTTTGAATTAGAAATAAAAAATAAATTGCATGGAAACCAGGAAATCAAAAAAGCACTAGCATCTAATAAACCAACTGACTATACAGATGAGGAAAGGCGGCATATAATTCATCAACAACAATGCACGAAGCCGCAAACCAGAAATGCTCTAATTTTTTCAGACAGTATAGGCCAAGGATTGGCTGCAAAAATAGTTGATAAAGTAGACAAATTTAACCATATAACTAACTTTTGCAAACCAGACGCTGGTTTTAATTCAATATTAAAAGACATTGATGAAAAAATTAAAACACTTGAAGTTGGAGATACTTTAGCTATTATTATTACGAAATATGAAGAAACATTACAATTAAACAAAAATGCGTACATTAAATTGTTGAATAACATAATAAATAAGCAGAATAGAAAATTTAATATAATAGCTACTGGGATTCGTTATGACGGAGCACATAACGATGAAATATACTGCATTAACAGACTAATTGCCAATATGGCAAATTTCAACGAGAACGTAAAATATCTTGATCCTAATGTCAGTCACAACAAAAAGGTAAATTTTAGTTTAAAAGGAATGAAGGAACATATAACGGCCATGCTTATAACTTCGCTCACGGGAAGCTTTCATGGAACATCTTCACTGCAGTTTGTTAAAGCTCAAACTAATATGTCAGAAACAATAAATTTTTCAAAAGCTCTACACCTAAAGAAGAACGGATAATACTTCATGCAAATATTCGCAGCATTCATAAGAAATATACAATTATTGAAAACTTTTTAAGTGGGCAAAATTGTGACGTGTTATGCTTAACGGAAACATGGTGTAAAGATTATCAAGTCGAAGCTATGTCCCTCGAGGGTTATATATTGGCAACTTGCTTTAATAGGCTAATTTTCGAACATGGAGGAACTGCAATATTTGTACGGGATGGTTTAGAATTTAAAATTAGAAAAGATCTCAATAAACTGTCCTTTGAAATGAACTGCGAAATATCAGCGATTGAATTGAGATCTTCTAAACTCGTGATAATTGCGTTATATAGACCTGATAGGAAATTTTCATTGTTTTTCGATATATTAACAAAAATACTTCATAAACTGTGTAAAGAAGGCAAACGAGTTATAATAGCTGGTGATTTCAATTTGAACTTTCTGAAAATGGATAATAATATTAAGAAAATGACTGGTATTCTAAACAATTTTCAATGTAAATGGCTGTTAAATGAACCAACACGAACTGAAGGTAGTAGTTCCACGTGTATAGACAACTTTATAGTTAATTTTAGTGATTGTAAAGGCAGTGTATTAAATAGTAAGCTTTCTGACCACAATGTAATTAAACTAGTGTTATCAGGTATTACAACAAAAAGAAATCAAGCAGAAAGCTGTGCTACTAGATCCTTTTCTTATAGTAATTTTCTATATTTTCATTACTTGTTTAACAGCAATTATACTAAATTTAAAACTCAATTAATAATGTGTAATGATGCTAATATTAAAATGAAGCTTTTGTCAGAGGTTATACATTTTTATTATAATATTGCATTTCCGAAAAAAAAGGTACAGATGCGCAATAGAAACAAGAAATTGACCACGACGGGTATTGAAAAGTCAAAAGACAACTTATATAAAATGGAAATATTACAGGCCCACGACCCAAGTGATAAATTAAAATCAAAAATAAAAACATATAAAAAAATATTAAATAAAACTATGATTGCCGCTAAGAAACTACAGTACAATCAGAGGATATCACAATCAAACAATAAAATTAAGGAATCCTGGAAGATAATAAATGAACAAGTAAGAAGAAACAACAAACAAAAGACTAAAACAAAAATTATATCCATAAAAAATGACAAATACGAGGATATCATGGAACCAACAAATATTGCGAATTTATTTAATGATTTCTTTTGTAATATAGCGCATAGATTAACAAGCAATACACAAACTGACGCACAGCACTGCTTGAGGTATCTACATAATTTAGTTAAACCAGAGACATCAATACAATTTTCTTTTGTATGTTATAAAGAATTAAAGACGATTATCAGAAATATGAAACCAAAACTGACCTTAGATATATATGACATGAGCATGAAGACAATGAAAAAATTATTACTTAATAATGACTATCTAATGGAATTACTTCTGATTTGCATGAATTCTTGTTTAGAAGAAGGTGTATTTCCCGAAGTTTTTAAAGCAGGCCGAATAATACCATTGTATAAAAAAGGGGACACTACAGATTGCGGCAACTATAGACCTGTTTGCATATTGCCTGCATTATCTAAAATATTGGAAACAATTTTAAAGAATAGAATAAGTAGCTACTTTGAAAATAATAATTTGTTTACTATGTCGCAGTTTGGTTTTAGAAAAGGCCGTTCAACAGAGATGGCAATACAAAAAGTTGTTAACTTCATACTAGAATCTATGGATATTTCACAAAAATGTGCAAGTATTTTCTGCGACCTGTCAAAAGCTTTTGACTGTTTAAGACACGACATACTATTACTCAAAATGGAATTTTACGGCTTTCAAGGAATGCAACTCAATATGATGCGAAGTTATCTTCAGAATAGAAGCCAAATAGTATCTGTTCATGACCGAAAATCAGTCGCTCTTACCATGAACATTGGTGTACCTCAGGGTTCAATCTTGGGACCAATACTATTTTTGATCTATATAAATGATCTTGCTAGTTTTATGCCAAATTGGACAGATATCTGTTTGTTCGCTGATGATACTCACGTGGGATTAAGAGATAAATGTCAAGATAATTTACAGATTAAGATTAATGACGTAATGGAGATGCTCAAAAATTGGTTCGACGCAAATGGTATCATTTTAAACGCTAATAAAAGTACAGTAATGCTATATCACACAAGACAAACCAAGAATGTTTGTAGTAATATTAGAGATAATGTATTTTTGGGGTATACAATAGATTATACGATAAGTCATACATCACATATCAACAAAATTTGTAAAAAAATAGCTAGTGGCAACTATGCCTTACTAAAACTGAAACCATTAACAGATAAGATGACCCTAATTTCAGTATATTATGCATATATTCACTCCGTCTTAAGATATGCCATCACTATTTGGGGCAACGCCACAGATATTAAAAACGTCTTAAAGTGCCAAAAAAGAGCTATCAGAATTATAAATGGTCTGAGAAAACGCACATCTGCCAAAGAGCACTTTAAGGAAAACAAAATTATGACCGTTGTATCTCTGTTCATTTATAGCAGTCTCCTAGAAATACACGCGGACAAGGAAAATTTACCTAAAAATAGAGACATGCATGACTACAACCTAAGAAACAAAAACAAACTTTTCCAACCTAGAGTTAGATTGGTAAAAGTTAGTAAGCAAGGGAAATGTATGAAAATAAAAATGTATAACAAACTGCCTGATAAAATCACGCAACAAAACTTTAGTGCTTTTAAGAAGACACTCAAACTTTTCTTTCAAAATAACCCATTCTATTCTCTGAATGAATTTATGACAATGAATTTAAGAGATGCTTCATTTTTGTGAAAAGAAAAATATATATATTAATTAAAATTTTGTTTGGAACAATTGGAAAGTCATAAATAGGTTTAAATATAATCACTATGATGTTTTGTCACGTGTTGAGACGGCTGATTATATTATATTATGTTAGGAAGTATTTAAGTTTTTGACATTTTAATTCGATTATTTTATTAATTATTGACTTCACAAGGGAAATAACATAAATTGCAATAATGTTAGTTATATAGTATGGTTTTTAATTACAGTAATGATAATGACAGAAATAATTTTAACCAATGCTACAACAATGAATTATCTATGCGTGCGTTTATAATGTATGTGTATATTCAAACTTATATGTAAATTGATTTGCATTACCTCAGTTATGTAAAATGACATACCTAGTGTAACAAACATTGTTATAATGGTGAATAAATATTCTGATACATTATTACAATTGCAACTAGCGTCATTATTCGATGGGTTTGACAATGGTGATGATTTGATAACACGTGCGGATGGCTTTAATTCTTCATCTTTTGGTATTTCTATTTTCTCATGCCTTGCTATCTCCTTCGGCCATTCTGACGAAGGAGACAACAGAAATGAGGGCCCACACATCCAGCGCGACTCCATAGTTAATATGCTACGATTCACACGTGTCGCATCATCAGCGACATTGAGGTTAGTGGGGATCCAATGCCATTCAGACAACGCAGAGTTTTCTAGAATTTCTCCGACACGATTAGCAACGTAAGGCTTATATTTTCGAGCATCACTACGCAACCAGCCTAGAACAGTCATGGAGTCGCACCAGAAGTAGCGTCGATGTGGTTTGTGGCGATGAGAATCAGATATGAACGTTGCGAGACGAGTTGCTATTAAAGCTCCTTGCAGTTCCAAACGTGGTATGGAAATTGGTTTTAGAGGAGTGACCCGAGCCCTACTACAAACAAGAGCTAAATTTACTTGACCATGAATATCAATGATCCGCCAATACGCAACGGCGATGTACGCTGATTCACTAGAATCGCAAAACAAGTGCAACTCACGATGTGAAATATCTGTATCTCGCAAATTATACCGTCGCGGTACGCGTATTCCTGCAATTGACTTCATACTCTCAAACCATTCATGCCATACCTTGCAATCAACTTCACTAAACTTCTCATCCCAGTCCAAACCTTTACGCCACAAGTTTTGGAAAAGGATTGCGGCCCTTGATTACGACTGGCATTAAAATGCCCAAAGGATCGTATATCCGCATAACTTGTGTTAATGCTTGACGCTTAGTGACTGGAGCTGAAGAATCAGATGATACTCCAAAGTTAAATTTTAGCTCGTCAAGAGCAGGTTGCCAAATAAGCCCTAGTGTACGATTCACAGCGTCCTTACACAACTCCACTCCCTTGCCAGTCACCACACCAGATAGTAATTCAGCAGGCAACTGCGCCAAAGCTGGTGGATTATTCGATATCCAGCCATGCATTTTGAATCCCCCGCGCGTATGTATCGTCGCAACTTCAGCAGCTAGACGAGCTGCATCATTGAGACCGTCAACGCTACAGATGAAATCGTCCATGTACATATTGCTTTTGATAAGTTCTACGGCCTCGGGGAATTCTTCCCGGAACTCTGATGCGTTGAGATTCATAATGTAGATCGCTGTCGATGGGCTTGAACATGCGCCAAATATCATCGAGGACATGCGGTATACCTTAATAGGGCCGGAAGGATCGTCGCGCCAAAGGAATCGTTGCGCATCTCTGTCTTGCTGTATAATTTTTACTTGTGGAAACATTTCCTTAATATCAGCTGTGAGGGCAATCCTTCCTTCCCTGAAACGCATTAGAATTCCAAGCAAAGATTGCAAGTAATCAGGCCCAGGCAATAGCATCGAGTTCAACGAGACCCCTCGCGATCGTGCCGCAGCGTCATGCACAACACGCAACTTACCTGGTTTGTTAGGATTTGTCACTCCAAAGTGTGGCAGATACCAACAAACACCCTTCGGAATTGAACCGGTACATTCCTCGGCGTAACCTTTGTTCAAAATATCGCGGATATTGTTACGATATCGTTCCGCATAATTAGGTTCTCTCAACATCTTAGCCTCGAGGCTCCTAAACCTAGATAGCGCCAACGGATAGCTATTTGGCACCACTGGATTATCTGCTTTCCATAGAAGACCTACTTCGAAATGACCATCGCGAAGTCGGTGAGCCGTACGTTCAAGGATTTCAAGCGCACGTTGATCATCAGTACTGCGCACTTCGTGCTTGGATATCCCTATCGCGTCCAACTTATATTGCGCCTTTATCAGTTCGTCAAGTTCGATTTTGTTAGATTCGGTTAATTGTACATGGCATAGTGTTTCAACCGGTCTGGTTTTGCTACTCGCGAAGCCAAAAAGCACCCAACCTAATGCCGTTTGTATCGCCACAGGTTGCGACTTAGTCCCTTTCCTCGTGGCAGTCGCAACGGACAGATGCCAATTATCAATCCCAATAATTAACATAGGCGTAACATTTTCGTAGCACAAATGACTACCTATATCAAATAGATATGGATATGTACGTATGACATCGCGGCTAACTGATTGTTTGCATGCTATACCCAAATTACTGATTGAACGCGCTCTACGTACTGAGAAAACTTCATTAGCGTGTTGTCCTTTTATCTCAAAATCGACGTACTTTACGGTTGTCCCTCGACTTAAGCCTCCAACACAATCTAAATATATTTGACTTTCCGGTCCGTCAGCGCCGATACGAGTAGATATTTCAGAATCGATAAAGGTGGATGTAGAACCGTCATCCAACAACGCGAAAGTGTCTACACTTCCTAGAGGGCCTGAAACTGTCACTGCAGCTATCTTCAAAAGGGGGCGAAGAGTAGGGCTAACATCCAACACGCTCAGTGGATCTGACGTCGTGGTGGTGTTGGCGTGCGCGGCTACTTCTCTCGCCATATCATGTCCCGAAGCGCTCGAACCAGTTGCAGCAGAAGCCTGAAGGGAACGAGTATTAGAAGTGGAATGTATATTTTCGTCTACGTGAGCTATAGTTGTAGGAATAAAATTAGGATCATGTAATAGGTTATGATGTTTCCGATTACAATCGTCAACTTCGCACTTTTCTTTATTTTTGTTACACAACCTAAAAACATGTGGACCTTTTTTTAGGCAACGATAACAGACTTTATATTTTTTTATGAATTGCCATCTGTCGCTTACTGTCATAGACTTAAAAGTGTCACAACCTGATATGTCATGTGTTTGTTTACAACAAAGACATGAAATATTTTTTGGAATGTTTTGTTCATTTTTTTTAGTTTTAGGTGCCTGGTTGCATTGCTCAATCGGAACTGAATGTGATTCTGATACAGCATGAGCACGTTCCCGTGGCATACTACTAATATTCTCAGTCATATCGCCGAACCTTACGTGTAAATCAACCTCACGTGCTAGGAAATCGGACAGCATCTCAACCCTCGCGCTACTGGATGTATGACCGTAGGTGGTATGCGCTGCTGCATAGTCGATCCACCTTGTGCGTAACAATAGGGGCAACTTGTTAATTAGCACCGAAAACAATTCTGGGGAATGTAGGTAGTCGGTTTCTTTCAACAATTTTACTACTTCTACACAATTACGTACACGAGAGGAAAAAACTGACAATTCCTTCATTTCATTATTGACTCTTGGTAGAGCGCGAATTGCCGCGACCTCTCGCAAAACAATTTGTTCTGGACGGCCGAAACGCCGATCCAATTCATCTATTATATCATTGGGTTGCAGAGTCGTGGCTAATAGTACGTTAACCGCTTCACGTGCAGCTCCTTTTAAAGTCATGCTAAGACGAGCCAGATTTTCAGAGGTCGTGAACGTATCTGCTGAATCAATATAAGTTCTTTTGAAAACTAACCAGTCCAGTGGCGATTTACCGTCAAACGTTGGAAGGTTGATGTTAAGTCTCTGCCGGTTGCTATTAGTAGGGTGAATTTTGGTTACTAAACGATCAAAGGCAGAGACGAGCTGGTGCACTGGGTCCACGTCTTCTCGCCGCTGAGGGATTGAAGATGGCACCAAATCGTAGTCGTCTCGCTGAAGGCTGTTCTGTGACGTCAACGGCTGTTGTGTTCCTGGGGCATCGTTATGGACATCGTTATAACAAGCCTGTGGAAAGTTGTTATTTTTAATATTAATGTCAAGTACTGTACGTGGAATATTAGTTTGTTGCGTAACAGCTACTTGGTTACATTGCTTGTTCTGTTTTTCATTTTGTAAAATGTCGTGGTTATAATTGTTGGGCAGAACGATACTTTTGTTACCTGTGTACAACCAGTCTCTAATACTATCCCTACTTCGACCGCTTCGGGTGCCGTGTTCACTGATTTCGATTTCAATAGCAGCCAGTTCAGCCTGGTGTTCCAATTCAGCAGTGTTTTTTTCGAGCTGCAACCTTTTAGCAGCCAACTCCGCTTTTAACTGTACTTCATGAGCAGCCAACTCCATTCGTGCGAGGTTACGGGCGTGCTGTGCCTCTGCTGCAAGTCTCCTTGCAGCGACCGTCGCTGAGGAGCGGCTCGTGCGAGATGTAATTGAGTGCGTCCGCGTGGGGTTGAGCACAGCGCCAGCGTCCACCGTGGGTACATCACTTGCCATTGGCACTTCGCTTACTAATAAACCAGAACTTTGGGGCTGACCTGGGTCTGCTGATTGGAAATCAGTGTTGGTAGTTGAGGGTGGTATTAAACGAGATTGGCTACGTGTTACAACGATTACGTAGGTATATCAAAAATAAAATAACTGAAAACTAAATAACACATATACACTATATACACTGTTATCCATATAACTGGTTTAAATTCTATGGTAGAAGGACCACTATTTGACCATTCGTAAAGCTAAAAAATAAAACGTGCTTTTGGTTCAATAGAAAATTTTCGTATATTATTTCGTAACTAAGCAACCAAAAACAAATGACAATATTATGAATAAAAAGAAATACAAGATTATCAAAAAGTTTGCATAGTCGTGCACACTAAGGGAAGGTTGTGATTTGAAGTGATTCTAAATGATAAAAAACACCAAAATAACCTAAAATAAACGTTGATCATATTTATTTTTTATTTCAAATCCATATGTACAAGAATTCTCTTGTTATCTAATTACTAACACCTTATTCAAAGTGAAAACTTTTATTAATTATCATTTCAAACCTACTTTTAAGTTCGGTAGCTACCCGTGGGGTGCCGTGTTAGAATTGCACCGCTCCATTTCTTCCCGTGTGGGTGTCGTAAAAGTTGACTAAGGAAAAAATACTAGAAGGTAGACAGCGCCTTTTTAAGTACTATGCCATCTTGCACTGCTATACTCAAGCCGCCTGCCAAGCGTGGGGATTATGACAAATACCCCCCACATAGGGGAGGCTGGGTTCAGCAATCGTCTGGCTGATACATATAAAGTTCGGAACTGTGGGCGTGGACACTTTAGTAAGGATACTATCAATACCTAGTACAATTTATATTGGGAGAGTGGCATTCTCAATGGATATACAACAGAGCAAGTGGCAAATATACAAAGATTTTGGGTAATAGATAAAGTGTCGCCACGCTAGTGACATAGTATAAATGCATTTCAGAAGCTGATAACATACTGTTATTTGGAAACGGAGAAAACTCATGATCACTGCTACATAAACGATATTTGATTCATTTTAGATGACGTCGTGCAAAGACGACAAGATAAATAAACAAATCAATGTTGACACTTATCAGAAGGGCGTATCGCACCGACACCGCTAAGTTTCTTTGACATTGATAAATTGTTTTTGAAATGATGAAAATTGATAAATTGCATCGCTTTTCTCTCCGTTCCGTAGCTGATACGAAATACTATTGATTTCAATATTGTATAATTTCTTTAGTAACGTCATATATTTAATTTAAGGAAAAAAAATTAGGATCTAAAATTGACACTACATTGTGTATCTAATAAAAAAGTATATTATATTAAAAAAATATTTTCAAAAATATATGCTGGATTAAATGTTTTTTTTTTTGGTCGTGGATAAGATATGTTCCTACAAACATTAGGATACAAGCCAAGATGGTTACATCAGTATTGAGGACTCACTGCGGTCGATTTGTGTATTGGAAGGACGATAAAAAATTAGAAACGATGACCTTAAATTGCAGAAGCGATGGTTGTTTGCATTTTTCTTTAACCTTCAGTTAATTTAGTTTCTGGTTAAATCTCTGTGTAGTGTCTGAGCAATATTCTTGTATATTACATTTACTTTACTAATGACTGGTATCTTTATAAGATTTGTAAGATGTAAAGAGCTGTACACACGGTGACAATTAGAGTGCAATAGAATTTCAATCTTTGTTAACATACTCAATTATATTTTGTTATATATGCCTTATTTTTTAACACATTACTATGTTTCGGATCAGAAACGACATCAAGTTAAGACCAAAATGATATAGAATTTTCAGTGACCGGAGAAATGCGGCCAAACAAATTGACGATGTGACTTTAATTTTTATTTTTATTTTGTGTAGAAAGTCACATATGGTACATAACTACACAAAATATACATAGTTTTGTATTGAATATAGCAAGCTGTTTTTTGTGATGCTTTTAATAGTCGGTTAGTTGCATTTTCATGCTGCTCATAGTGACAACAGTTCTTCGCCAATTCAGAACATTGATTAATTTACACCAAACCTAAAAGACATAATCATTTCAAAATTACAAATTTACGAGAGAAAAAATGTGCGGGATTCGAATCCGCGTCCATCTACTCCTTTAGCCGGGGTATACTCTCACCAATTGAGCTAACATGACACAATGACTCATAACTTTAATTGTTGCTCTCGTTCTTCAACCATCGTGTCATTTAATTATAATCATGTTACATAAACTTAGTCTAAAACTTTACATCAAGTAGTCTGATCTCTTGAATCAAAAGAAACATACTTGGAATGAACAAGAGCATTGAAAATATTTCCATCACATTTTATTCGGTTTGCCAATTTCACGCAACATAAGTGACATTGATGACTTCGCTCTGCTGACCAACGAAGAGCTTACAGTAACTGGGTCGCAATACGACAGCACTTTTAAAGCTAACCGTAGTAAATAACTGCGAGTGGAGGGTCATCCAGCAGCGCTTAAATGCGATAAATCGTGCTGCTTGTAGTGACTCGCATGGTTTGGGTAGATGCCACTCTCCGGTTAGAAAATAATATTTTTCTAAAAAATAATATGTGTTGTTTGTTACAACTTCATGACAAATTTTGCAATTTCATCACATGTCTAAGTCTATTTTTAATATTTTTTCACATGACTGTATAAAACTGTCCGATATTTAAGGACTAATATTAAAGTGAAAAGCTTTTCCGCTTCAATAAAATTCCTGAAAGATATCCTTCAATCCATTTAAGTACGTACTTTTCATTACTACATCGTTTTCATTTATCGTTATCGTTTTTTGGAATTGTGGGTACTCTTAAGACGACAAATTGAAAATAATGGCGTCAGAGATCTCAATTTTTCGCTAAACATTCGGAAATGATTTTTACGTATTTTGTTCACCATGATATTAACATCATTTTAATAATAGCTTTACATGATTGGTAAACTTTCATAACAGAGAAAAAGCTGTCAAAAATTGCTCTTAAAAAACAGATATTTGCATTTTACAGGAAGCCTAGATCGATTAAAGCCTCTTAAATATCTGTGATCTATACACAAACTACAATGTAGTAATTTGGTTTTTGAAATTTGCTATTGTTTTTATTTTAAACTTTAATTACTGTTTCGGCACATACGGCCTTTTAGCATAAGCCATGTCACGTGCAAATTACTACGTGAACTTTCCCCCCCACGCGAAGTGAATAGTATGTGGGGCGGTACCCGATTTGAGATAAATTGTTAATCACTGCGTCGTCTTAAATGACACATATGTAGGTATACTCAAGGTCCCAGCATTACTTAACAAACGTGTAACCATTAGGTAATAAATATCCTCATCTGATATTATAATTGCTTTGAATTGTTTATTGTAGCCGGCACCCTTGATTTATTTTCTTTAATTGCCAAAGGTTTTTATATTGTGAAACCAGGTATTTGTATACTGAATAAAAAGCATTATAATACCTAAATATTTAATTTACATCTCCTATCATTAAATATCTCAAAACCCCATTGAAGGAAATATATTAAGGATTTTTTCTTATTTTACCCAACAATTTTCTAGTTTTCCGGTATTCTTTTTGTAATAAAAACGTCTCGCTATGATAAGACATACCTAATTAAAATAATTAATAATAGGTCAATATAACGCAATCATTCTAGAATAAGTAATATCGCGTACGCGCTTTTGGTTACATATTCTTATGCAATGTATATACATTTTCTAAAATGTCACAAAGTGCTGCTTCTTTGTGATATCTGTTTTTGTAGCTTTTCGGGCCCGTTTCAGAATATCCTAATAAAGTTTCGAGTTGCTATGCAACACATAAAATAACTGAATCATAAAAATGACAGTTAACATGCAGCGCGTTTCAAGCTTTAACCGATGGATAGGCTAAACCGATGACTGTGAAAAAAAAAGATAGTGTTTTATTTAATAAATATGACCTGGGTAGTAAAACCGAAATTAACTCGAACATTCTGAAACAGGCCCTTAGTCTTTCATATATAGATTTATCATGAATAATATGTAAACTGAATGTCAAGATTGTAAAGTCGGTGCATAACGAAAATAAACACAGGATTTATGATGTTTTAGTTTTATGTAAGATTCATGATCATATGAAACACACACGACCAAACATCACGTCTGTTAACTAACCGCAAATCTAGCCCGGGAGTGGAATATAAGCCACATATTTTGTTACAACTGCACATACCGCCAATAAATGGCGACGTTATGTTTAACGGATCATAACCTTCCCGAGTGAATGGCCGTCTGCATACAAAGACAGAGAGTTATAAAGAATTTGTCATACTTAAACCTAACAATGATATAAATGGATAGTAGAAGTATAATATTATTTTTTCTTCTACGTACAACCAGTTGACCAAAAGCCGTTTGTGGTGGTACAGGCTAGTGTGATCGTCTAAGTTAAGAGTTATGATATATTGAGAAAGGATTACTTGATTCAGAGATACGAAATCATAGGAGAGCTTTACTTAATGTGATTGTAAATCATCACTCATGTCTTACACAAGTTTTATGTCAGTACATAGGCGGAATGTCCATAAAATAATCACTTTCATATTCCTCCTGGCTTGCTTTAAATAAGAGAGGTCAACAAGTAAATTAATTAAAATAGTTAATTAAATTAATTATATTAGTGTATGCGTTTGATTCATAAGGTATATATGGAAGAGTTATTTCTAATTAGACCATCCTTAGCAAGTGGCAGGATTCAATACAAGAATGCCTTATTTTATGTGGAAGGAAAGATCATCTCCCCAATAGAAACCAGTCCAAATAACGTCTAGGGAACCTATAAAACGCGGCTCAGCGTACACCTAAGTGTTTTCAGGGCGGAACCAACCTTTTAACCTATCATGAGCTGAGGAGCTCTATTTATTCTTATAGCGAAATAAGCGCTATTTGTATATTTTATCAGCCCTTTTAAAACCATGGATTTATGTTTATCTCAAATATCACGTGATTCAACACAAAATTTGTGTTTGCCTGGCCAGGCTTATAGAAATCTATAGGTCGGTTCAGAGAGGACGTGTATTGTGACGTATTGTACTGCCGCTTCTAGGCACAACCATGTAATGACTTGTGAAATCTAGGTCCCATATTCTTGTTATAGGCCTTCAAAATATAAGACTGTAAAAAGCACGCTCTCCTAAGATATCGTTTTGCAGTTATTCCCTATCATAGTCCAAAAGATATAATATAGATGTTTAGAGTTAATGGAATTGTATACTGTACTAGTTTTAATATACTCCCTGTTGATCAGTAACTGGACTCGATCTCCCCTTGCTGTCTGCTCGCAGGACTTTGTGTTGGAAGTTATATGACCTATCTATCTAGATTAGATGCTACGTTATAGCCCTAATGAAATAATTTATGTTATATTACTATCTTAAATTAGGTAAAGAATACTCTATACTCCAGCATATTCTGCTATACTAAATAATTAGACTCAAATATTATTTTACTATCCTAACTGTTATTAACTAAGTAAACTATCGTAAATTATTTATCAAAACAATTATAAATTTATCTCAAGATCTAATTAAGTGTGGATTACTATTTCAATAGCTAGAGTTCAAATATTCATTTAATTTACTTTAGATTCAATTATTCTTAATATATATTATATTCTATCTGATTGGAAAGGTTCTTAATCATAAAATAAAATAAGTTTAATATAGATCATATTAATTTTTATTATAATGATCTTAAAATTTGTTGTGGTATTTAAGCGACACTCTTTGATTATTTAAATCATGAAAGTTACATATATATGTATCTATAAAAATACACATATATATTAATCACATGATCCGCCATTCATTTCCTAGACTTTATTAAAGAGGAAAAAATGAATAGCGAAATGACAAAAAAAACCTCTTTAGTCGTATTACACAGTACAGTAGAATCAACAAAACATATAATATATGTTAATATACACAATTATTTACAAAATAAAACCATACCCATATGTAATTTTCAACATAACAAGTGATATCTTTGACATGAATATACTAATTGTATGTAGCAAATAAGGTATATGTATTCAATAAGGTAATACGATTTAATACTATCATTAATAAATTGACTATTCAATATAATTTAATTTTCCTTACAACAAATCCTCTGAAATTCCATAAAATATATATTGGGTGTAATTTTAAATTTATCGCTAGAATTAACTCTATAGTATGTTGAGAATAGGATTTATCAACTTTACCGAATGATTGTCTTCTAATATCACTGAATTTAAACTTAAGTTGTTAATTTATCAAATAATAATAAAACACTGAAGTTACTGCAGTTTTTAAACTGACTTCCGCGTTAAACCAGCGCTAATCTGTTAATGTTTCTCTCCTGTCTCCTCTCTTCGTCTTTGCAAGGTCAGAATTCCATCCCCTCTCTGTATGTAAGGAAACACCCCCATCGTCATCGATTGGTTGATCTAAAATAAAATAAAACAGCCACAGATCATTTGTTCTATGATAGGTTAATTCCAGGATCGGTTAAGTAAACACCCTCGCAACAATATTTTTTATATTTCCCACGGTTTGCAGTTTAGCCAAGCTTCACAAAAAAAAACCCTCCAACCCAAATTTTTTGTGAGTCTCGCTTTCGAGTGGCCATAAAATCAAGAATAGATTTTGAATGCGTTTGTTTTTATCTTTTAATAGCTTCCCGGCGCCAGACTGTCAATTTTTTGTGTTTTTGTGTTATTTTTAAAAATTCATTTAGGCAGCTCTACTTATTCGTCAAATAAAAAACTTCATTGTATGTGTCATATACGAGAATACACTATTACCTATACTATATATGTGAGATACCTCCACATAAACGCCCCCAAATAGATACTAAAATGTTGTCATGAATTTGTTTTAATTGACATACTTTTTGTCATCTATTTTCCTTGCTAATTACAAGTACTATGCTTGACCACATATCTCTTATCAAATGACTGATATACTACATCTCTCATTAATTTCTGTTGTATGTTATTCACTTGGACTAAACTAGAAAATTTACGTCTGTCATTAATTATTTGTAATACCTAAATAGATGTATTGCGTTATAATTTCCTTTTATCTCTCTTGATTCAGGGTCTACTAAGGTATATAAATTTTTATATGGGATTTCACCTATAATATACGGTCCCTCGAACAAGCGTGCAAATTTCTGTGTTATTTTTCTATTAGCGTCCGATTTGGTATATATTTTTAATTTAACTAAATCCCCTATTTCGAATTGGACCAGTTTATGATTTTTGTTGTATTGTATTTCCCGCTGACTTGCGGTTTTAAGTATGTTACATCGGGCTTGTTCGCGAATATCTTGTAATGTTTCTAATTCATAATTTGATTTGTTACTTATGTCCATCGAAACTACCATTTTTATAGGCCCTGTATGTGCTTCCAAGGCTCGTTTAGACTTCTGACATAGTTTACACGTCCTTACTAACTGTCCTATCTTACGAGACATATTAAAATAATATTGCGATCTCATTAAAGCATGTATTTTGTATCGTCCAAAATGACCTATCTCTTCATGTATGCTTAAGATCAATTCCCTCTGTAATTCGTCAAGAACATATACAATAACGTAACTATTTGATACAGTTCTCCTTCCTTTAATATAAAGTATTTATTTTCCGCAGTACCTATGTCCTCCATGCGTTTAATTATATCACGAATTTTTGTATCGTTATTTTGAAGCTCACGAATATCCTTACAATTTTGTTTTATCCTTTTCCCTAACTGTGTTTTAAATAGATTCATCTCAGGCCCAACAGATTTATTTGTTATTATATCTGTGGTCCCCTTTATATGTCTTGATAATACATCTGCGACTACATTATCTCGATCCTTGACATGTTCAATGGTAAAATCAAACCTACTAATATAATGAATCCAACGTAAATAAAGCAGTGATGATGGCTCAGTGACATTGATTATGGACTGCTGCACAGCATGTCCATGGTTCGAATCCTGTCACTGCTAGAGCTTCACCCTCAAGTAGAAAGTCCGTCACCACGCTCCTAATCTTTGTACTCCAGCATCTGTTAATGTTTTATTACAAAATCAGATTACCCATACTTCGTCGTCGATCCACCCTTTCTAATTTTACTAGTATTTATTGTAATAAATCTAAGTATAAATCTAGGTTTCCTATCGTATATGCTATGATATCACTATAATAGTTCATACAGAATCCACGTACATCATTCACTGAATTTCGACACGCCCCCCCAACCTCTCGATATCGCAATTGTTAATCTCTCAATTGGAGTTTAATTTAGCGTTAGTTCGTATCCCCAAATGTTCTTATACTAATTGTTCTTTAACCCTTACAATTTACCACACCCATCAATCGTTCTTACAGGTTTTCTCGGTATACGAGTTGGAAAGCTCTGTCGGTTATTTAATTTTTTTAATAAAGAGTTAATAGTCATGGCGTTAGCCACGCCCCCATAACCTTATTATTTAGTACCCAGAGTTCAATCTAACGTTTGTTCATAATCCCAATGTTCAATAGTCAGTGTCCCTTAACTTCCACAATTTATTATGCCTCTTACCCGTTTCAATCAATCATATCTCGTTTTTTACAAATTATTGGAGCATAAATTGTATGCCCCGAGCGGGAATCGAACCCGAATCTTTCGATTTTGCACCGGACGTCTAGATCACTCGACTCATTCATATCTCATATGAACGAACTAGGTAAGGTTTGTACTTGTGCTCCTAGAGCCAAATGCTCCTTGGACCTGTATAGTTGGTATCGTAATTTCAAGTAGATTACACCCTTCTCCTATGACGGAATGATATTTCTCACTTGTAACGCCACTAATTTGACTCTGTGTCAATTATGACATATTTAATAAGTCTGCCATACAAACACATACATACCTCAGGCAATGTAGGCAATGAGTAACCTTTAACCTGTTCGTCTATATCGTCTAACTTATAAAATATTGTATAAAATATATATTTATCCGAACATACCACACTCACACACATCTCCTGTATCATCACATGTTTCGTTCGTATTGGATTGGTTTTCCAATACGATTGTTGTTAGTCTGTTGACGATTTATAGTCAATATTATACCGCTTAATCTCGTTTAAGTCATACTAAGTAGAGTCAGTTTATTGCTAACTTGCCAACCATGTTTCGTGTGAATTTTTATAAGATGTATATATATATATATGTTCCTCCTAGAACACTCAGAAGTTCTTTCATCCCCAATAATATACAATCTTTCATAATTAAGAATCATATGTATTAGTAATACTAGTTCTTTTGAACATCCCCGCCCCCAGATTTTGATGGATTAGTAGAACCAGTTTCCTTAACAAAATCGATCGCTGTTCTCATTACACTCTGTCTTCCATTCTCACGTGATGTACCTCTATTATAATTCCTACAATACCCAGCTCTTCCTCTCTGAAATCCCCTGCCTCTAAACGAACCCCTTTGCCATACCCCGGCAGTCATTACAGCGGTTACTGGGTGACCTCCACGTATAGGTTGTCTATCTTTATGGTATCTCGTAGGTGTATGATGCCTTAAGACAGTATTCTGCTCTAAGTTTCTGAGGAAATTAGCTCCATTTATAATCGTAGGTTCCTCAGGTCTAGTAAACCATAGTTGTTGAACATCTACGGAGTAATGTCTCATTAAAGAATTTACGATATCCCTTTCACTAAATGCTATTGTTAAAGATTGCAACGTCTCTGTTTGTTCGGCGAAATGTTCACTCATAGAGATACCTGAATTAATTGAATACTCCCCTCTTATTATTTTGTATCGTACTGATTCTTGTATTTGATCAGTCCAATAAATTTGTCTAAAATCAGCTTCGAAATCGGAAAACGTGTTCCAGTTCTTTGAATATAATTCTAAGATTTTCCGAGCATGTCCAGTGACGCATTCTAATACAATGTCAATTTCGCGATCAAACGCATTTAATGACTTAATATATTTCTTAACTCTTTTTAAGAATGTTATAGGATTTATTTGTGATTTTCCGTCAAAAATAGGTTTGCTAATGGTTGGTTGTATAACAAAAATATTTTGATTTGGTATTGGAGTTCCGTTACATTCCTCAGATGCAATGCTAACAGTTTCGCGTGACGAAGTGCTCGCCAAGTTCATGTCATCCTTATTCGAGTTTAATAAATTTAACTTTTCTTGGAACTCGTTCATCTTAGCTAACAGTAATTGTAATGTCGAGTTATTTAAAGTCTCTTGTTCCGTTGATATATCCGTATTGATTTCGTTATTTAATCCGCGTTTCCCTTTCGTACGTTTACCTCTACTCTCTGCCATAATGTTTTAAAGAAGTCTAAATAGATGTTAAGTGCGGAGTTTAAAGTTTTTTTTTTTTTTTTTTATATCGTTCGCGTTTTATATTATAAAGAAGTGATATTTAATGGTGCGAGTTGTTTTCCTTTAACCAATCTGTGGAAATATACACAAAATTTATGCAGATACTGTAAATTAATGTAATATTTCAATAAAAATGTATATGTACAGTTGTTAGTAGTATAAAATAATGCTCATGCAAAACAATTCTCCTCTGCTGCGATCTCTGAAAATGTAATAAATTTCCTATTTTTATTCTATTATCTCTGAAAGAAAAACCCTGACTTCCTCAATAATTTATTTCTACGTTGTGTTTTTCGTTGTATAATCCTGATTCTATTTCAATCGTATCGTTATATCGATGCGTAGTTGAAAATTCTGGTCTCCGGCACCATCTGTGGTGGTACAGGCTAGTGTGATCGTCTAAGTTAAGAGTTATGATATATTGAGAAAGGATTACTTGATTCAGAGATACGAAATCATAGGAGAGCTTTACTTAATGTGATTGTAAATCATCACTCATGTCTTACACAAGTTTTATGTCAGTACATAGGCGGAATGTCCATAAAATAATCACTTTCATATTCCTCCTGGCTTGCTTTAAATAAGAGAGGTCAACAAGTAAATTAATTAAAATAGTTAATTAAATTAATTATATTAGTGTATGCGTTTGATTCATAAGGTATATATGGAAGAGTTATTTCTAATTAGACCATCCTTAGCAAGTGGCAGGATTCAATACAAGAATGCCTTATTTTATGTGGAAGGAAAGATCATCTCCCCAATAGAAACCAGTCCAAATAACGTCTAGGGAACCTATAAAACGCGGCTCAGCGTACACCTAAGTGTTTTCAGGGCGGAACCAACCTTTTAACCTATCATGAGCTGAGGAGCTCTATTTATTCTTATAGCGAAATAAGCGCTATTTGTATATTTTATCAGCCCTTTTAAAACCATGGATTTATGTTTATCTCAAATATCACGTGATTCAACACAAAATTTGTGTTTGCCTGGCCAGGCTTATAGAAATCTATAGGTCGGTTCAGAGAGGACGTGTATTGTGACGTATTGTACTGCCGCTTCTAGGCACAACCATGTAATGACTTGTGAAATCTAGGTCCCATATTCTTGTTATAGGCCTTCAAAATATAAGACTGTAAAAAGCACGCTCTCCTAAGATATCGTTTTGCAGTTATTCCCTATCATAGTCCAAAAGATATAATATAGATGTTTAGAGTTAATGGAATTGTATACTGTACTAATTTTAATATACTCCCTGTTGATCAGTAACTGGACTCGATCTCCCCTTGCTGTCTGCTCGCAGGACTTTGTGTTGGAAGTTATATGACCTATCTATCTAGATTAGATGCTACGTTATAGCCCTAATGAAATAATTTATGTTATATTACTATCTTAAATTAGGTAAAGAATACTCTATACTCCAGCATATTCTGCTATACTAAATAATTAGACTCAAATATTATTTTACTATCCTAACTGTTATTAACTAAGTAAACTATCGTAAATTATTTATCAAAACAATTATAAATTTATCTCAAGATCTAATTAAGTGTGGATTACTATTTCAATAGCTAGAGTTCAAATATTCATTTAATTTACTTTAGATTCAATTATTCTTAATATATATTATATTCTATCTGATTGGAAAGGTTCTTAATCATAAAATAAAATAAGTTTAATATAGATCATATTAATTTTTATTATAATGATCTTAAAATTTGTTGTGGTATTTAAGCGACACTCTTTGATTATTTAAATCATGAAAGTTACATATATATGTATCTATAAAAATACACATATATATTAATCACATGATCCGCCATTCATTTCCTAGACTTTATTAAAGAGGAAAAAATGAATTCCTAGACTTTATTAAAGAGGAAAAAATGAATAGCGAAATGACAAAAAAAACCTCTTTAGTCGTATTACACAGTACAGTAGAATCAACAAAACATATAATATATGTTAATATACACAATTATTTACAAAATAAAACCATACCCATATGTAATTTTCAACATAACAAGTGATATCTTTGACATGAATATACTAATTGTATGTAGCAAATAAGGTATATGTATTCAATAAGGTAATACGATTTAATACTATCATTAATAAATTGACTATTCAATATAATTTAATTTTCCTTACAACAAATCCTCTGAAATTCCATAAAATATATATTGGGTGTAATTTTAAATTTATCGCTAGAATTAACTCTATAGTATGTTGAGAATAGGATTTATCAACTTTACCGAATGATTGTCTTCTAATATCACTGAATTTAAACTTAAGTTGTTAATTTATCAAATAATAATAAAACACTGAAGTTACTGCAGTTTTTAAACTGACTTCCGCGTTAAACCAGCGCTAATCTGTTAATGTTTCTCTCCTGTCTCCTCTCTTCGTCTTTGCAAGGTCAGAATTCCATCCCCTCTCTGTATGTAAGGAAACACCCCCATCGTCATCGATTGGTTGATCTAAAATAAAATAAAACAGCCACAGATCATTTGTTCTATGATAGGTTAAGTCCAGGATCGGTTAAGTAAACACCCTCGCAACAATATTTTTTATATTTCCCACGGTTTGCAGTTTAGCCAAGCTTCACAAAAAAAAACCCTCCAACCCAAATTTTTTGTGAGTCTCGCTTTCGAGTGGCCATAAAATCAAGAATAGATTTTGAATGCGTTTGTTTTTATCTTTTAATAGCTTCCCGGCGCCAGACTGTCAATTTTTTGTGTTTTTGTGTTATTTTTAAAAATTCATTTAGGCAGCTCTACTTATTCGTCAAATAAAAAACTTCATTGTATGTGTCATATACGAGAATACACTATTACCTATACTATATATGTGAGATACCTCCACACGTTCAACAATATTTGCGCTTATCAAATGATACAAAACAAATTATGCTTGAATTATTACTTAGATTATTTTCATGTAAAAAAGGTGGCTTTAGTTATGTTTATGAACTCCCACGCAGGGACTCCATAATTTGAATCATGTCGTGGGTTAGAGCTTCACCACGTTGTGGTTTGGTATTTTTTGTATGCCTGGCTAGCCTCCACCAGCAGAAAATTGTTACCCCCTTAAAGTGTGTTCTGGCTGCTATCCTTGTGTGGCCATTCCTGTTTAACGCTTAGTTAGTTAAATATAAATAAACCAATCTATCACTTAACAATTGGTGAGAGAATAGTCAAACTTTATCATCGGTACAAAAAATATGAGTAAATTTTTGGTACTTTTTAAATAAGGTAGTACAACTTAATGACTAATTAGTGTATTTGTCAAAAGTTGAAATGTATATATTTGGAACGTTTTATGTCTACTTCAATAAATGTTTAATTAACTTTAGGTCAATGGCCGAAGTTTAATTTACTTAATTAATTTTAGAGCTGCTCCTAGTGTCTCAGTATTTTATGCAAACTGAACACGTACATTATGTGAATTTAATTAAGCTAAATACGGTGGTATTAAGTTACCTTCACTATCTTATTACTCAACCGGTTTTAGTCGTGGTCTCAAGAGTAATCTCAGATGGCAAGGTCCCAATACCTGCAGAAATTTCGTATCAACGACGGTTAATAATTAAACACATCAATGCTATAGTTTCAGATAATGTCGCTCACAAATGACGTCAATAGAGCTTAATTGTTTTGTTTTAATTAGTTAACTAAGCTTAATATTCTATCCATTAAAGAAATGCCCCGTGGGGTGCCAGGTTAAAATTGCACCTCCCCATATCATGCCGTGGGTGTCGTAAGAGGCGACTAAGGGAAAGATACTGGAAGGTGGGCAGTAGCGCCTTCTAAAGAACTGCCAACTCTGCGCTCCCCAAGACGCCTGCCAAGCGTAGGGATTGTGCTAAATACCCCATTAAAAGGGGAGGCTGTGTTCAATAGTGGACGATCAGTCTGTTACAGTAAAGAAATACTGAACATTAAATCAAAATACCTGTAGTAAAACTGAAATGTGGTGCGTTTATACATATAAATTACCTACGTTTTTACTTCACTTCATGGTGGCATTCCACATATTGTAGGTATCAAATCATAATAAAACGTTATGGAGAAGAATCATGTAGTGATTAGTCCCGCAGCTACTAGTACCTACCTTATAGTACGTAAGGTCGAGCTCAATCGAATTTCTCGTACTAACTTCAACAACGATCTCAATGATTTAAGTAGATCATAATAATTCAGTTTTTTTTTTTCGATATTAAGAATTATATAATTCTCCTTTCAATATGTATTATTGACCTATTAGAGATTAAATTAAAAAAAATCCAATTCGGACTTCAAAATTTCATATATAGAACGTAATATACAAAAAAATTAAGAGGTATCTAATAATCATTGTGCATATTCCACTCTACGAGGAGGCACAACATTTTACGTAGTAACTAATATATAATATGCGATACTTGTACATAGAAAACTGCTCAATAAAACATGAGTGGTGAAACTGGCTGCTTATATACCTCTGCCTATCACTTAAGATACATATCACTTTGGTTTTTGCTAATTAAACCTGCACCGTGATTATGTAACTAAAGAGATGTAGTAAATAAAGTGGCAGCATATCGGAATACTTATATGTAAAGACATTTAAAATTTATACAAAACTATAAAAGTTTTAAGATTCTCTGGTTTACAATAAGCTCTAACAGTATTATAACTATGTATATTCACATTATGTTTTCATAACCCAGTAGTATTGGTGGTACTGTATATAGCAGCTATATTGGGAAACACATTATAAAATACAGGGCATAAGCAAAAATTTGAATAAGCATCTGAGTCGGGAAGTAAGCGAGAAGTGGTGATAAACTTTTCTCCGCCTCACCGTAGCTTAGCTATGATACATTATTTATAGAATATCGTCGTTTTATATACAATAGAAGCTGCTAAAGGAACGCAGCAGTGACAAACTTACTTCAGCCCTATTTTTACATCCCAAAGGTTTAAAGTAACCTGTGACTGACACTCACAACTCAATATGCACAAATGGTGTGAGCTACCGAAAGTTGAGTGAAGGCAACCACAAATTGCTCGTAAACCTTGGAAGCTTTATAGATTCATAGAGAACAATGTGACCGACCCTAATATTTTGGACAAAATACCTGCCTTATGAGTATACGCTGACGGAATATTGAAGTCTGAGTCTTTACGGTGTGTTCGTGTGGTGATTTTTAATGAATGGAGGTAACACGAAGTGCCTTTATTTTGTTTTTTTTTTCAGAACTCATTAAATACACATCTATATAAAATGTCGTACATAGCCCATACTAAGAATAATTCTTGTATCGTGAGCGTCTCCTTCCTTCGTGGACCCAATTATAAATTTACAGTAGACATAAATTTAGTTTCAAAAATATACTTATAATCTTATTGTCATGCAACAAAAAGTCAGATTATATATCGCATATATTGCATAATTTATGTTATCGCACCCACAAACGATTACACTGATTAAAAAACGTATATTTTAAAATTATTATATTATAATAATTGTTGGATCAGAAGTGAATATCGTCTAAATGAGATTGTCACATATCACTTGTATAGTTGGTTTATATCTCAATCCACAGTTTATGGATCCAACGCAATGGCCTCCATCCTCCCCTTATAGCCATTCCAGTCCTCGCCTTGCAGAACACTCTCTGCATAATTCACTCTGTTACTTTCTGGTCATATTCCATTATTACTTTGGCGTGTGTGCCATAAAATATCGCACAGATGTAGACCGATTACTTTACAGACCTCACTTTCAATGTTAACCGTCATAGATTTCACAACACAGGTATTGCCTCTTCGGTGGCTACTACAAGACTGCCCAGTCATCTGCCGTGTCTTGTGACGTAAGCTTTAAGTCACAGTCACAGTCTCTTAAATGACTATAGACTAGTAGCGACCACAGACTAGAATAATGTCGGTAAATCATAGTGTTACCATTGTCGTATCTAACTAACTGCTGCGCTCCGACATATATAAATAGTTCATAATTTTATCGTGTGTAAATTATATATAAAATCCTAACATAATTATAATATTTTTTATAGAATCAATACATTTTCATTCCAATCGTGACAATGAAAGCAAATAACAATTGTGTTGGTGACACAGTCACGGAAATGGGCCATACATTCAGCATGTAATGAGGTTCGGTTCCGTATGCTGCCTGAAATATTTCAGACATACAAGTTTATGGAATATTTATTCAAATAACAAGGATCATTATTGTCCTTGACACTTGAATATTACATCATTATTTCATGGGATATCTACCAGTTTTATGGGACGTAATGTCAGTTTGGACTTTGAATAATTTATGTTGCCCTTGGAAATTAGTGTGTATAAGCATTTTCATCGTTTGCAGCTATTTATTGCAGTAAAACGTCACACTGAAGAAAAAATATAAACACGACATTAAGCTCTTTTTGCAAAACAGATGAAAGTGATAAGTGAAGCGGAAAAAGTGTAGACAGGCCGCGGCTCCACCCGCGCGTGTTGGTTATCGCGCAGAAACATTAACCTCTTTTTGCGCATTAGGATAAAAACCATCCTATGTCCCTCTTTGGGTCTCAAACTATTTTCATTTGCATTATCATTGGATATCCAATGATAATATTTCTCCAGCATCATAACTATATAGTTATGATTCTTGAAACATCGTTTATGTACACTAAAATTAAGAAAGGTGCTAGTTTACAAAGCCTTGTAAGAACATCACGCTTAACTAAGTAATCTTAGTTCAGAAAAATATATCTATATTTTCAATTGTAGTAATATTGCTACTAAGATTTTATTTTCTTTAAAACCATAATACGTAAACCTTAAATTTTTAATTTTTGTATGAGTATACTATGAATAACATAGTCAAATGATTTTGGCATATATTTTGTTTTAAATTAGATATCACATGATTTTTATTTACTAACTTCAGTCAGACTTACATAATGTTTTGCACTCAATGCACGGAACGAGTTATTTGAAATGGATGCATAAATTCTAAAGTTTGGCTATCCGATCTTTAGTAGTAGAACTTATGACAGCATATTATGTTAATGTAACAGGTTTCCTTACATAAAATAATAAAAAAAATGTGTATTAAATCTGTGTTTTTAATTATTAGGTATTGCTCTATCTTTGTAATATCAAAATTGGTTTGATCATAAAACAAGCTCATACGAAAGAGCTATTATCCCACCTAGTCAGGAACCAACTTGAAGTAGAAAATCGTGCCCAGAAACGATTAGATTTAGGCTGAGAAAAAACAACAAATAATGAAATAAAAACGACCAGTCTTATTTGTTAAAATTTTACTAAAATTGTGTGATGACGTGACTTTGTTTATTATTTTTCAATAAATGTGTTATTTTTTTCTTATTATATAGTAATTTGAATTGAAACAGGTAAATATTATTATATTTAATTGATAATTATCAGTATTGCCCCTCTGGTATTTACCTCTAAACATCGAGCTTGTGAGGTAGATGCGGTATTAGTTGTATGTGGAACAGGTATGCGAATTTGCGTAGCCGACCTTAAGCGGTTATAATCACACATCGGTAACGTAATCACAAATCGGTTACAATTATTTATGCTTAAGAGTAGGTTGTAAATGTCTTCCTGGGGTGAGGTCTCTTATTAACATTGGCAACCTCATGTTCTTTTTAAAAACTCAATATGACTATTTTATTTTACCTCTTAACAAAGTACCAAGAATTGTGTTCTGTTTTTTTTTATAATTCTAAATGTTGAAAATAGAATGAAATAGGTTTAATTCCTGTTTCTACTACTACTAATTCTGTTTCTGGAAATTAAAAATGTTATGATTTAAAGTAAGGTTTCCGACTTATTTGTTTTTTAGTGTCGAACTTCAGGCACACGTTGTTGAACAATTTTCCTGAAACGTGGTGCAAACTAAGCGCCAAAACTTTACAATTTCAGTCTATGTGACGACAAAGACTATTGAATCGAAGCCATTACAATTTCGTGGTAGACAGTATTTTCTAATACGAGTATACAAATATGAAAGTAAATGTAAAAGTCACACAATGTTATTTACTGTTAACTTTTGTCTATTTAGTGTCCTAAATATGAATGTGGTATAGAATGAAATTTTACGTTTAAACAATTTTAAAGGGGGAGTTTGCCATAATTCAAACGCTTGGCAGGCGTCGTGATCGCAGCTCAAGATAACAGTTCCTCAGAAAGCGCTGTGGCCCACTTTCCGGTATTTCACCTTTAGTAGCCTCTTACGACTCCCACAGGTAGCAATGGGGGTGACATTCTAACAATGGGCGAACAAGTAGTTAAAGACTAGCAGAAATATATGAAAAATACCACAGTATAAATTCTTCGTTCATGCGTTATGGCGAATATATGTAGTACAGAGATGGCCTGAAATCTCAAAGAAAGGTATCGCAATCCAACCCCTCAACTCGATTTATTGAAATATCAGCAATAATTTCTGAATAGGAATGCCTTTATCAAATAGCGCGACGCACGAACTGCTCTTGCTCGCCCTTAGTATGAACGAACCTTTATTGTAAAATCTGAGCCATTTTGTATAACGTCGCAGACAGTAAAATTTAATACATGATAATTATATAGATTATTTATTGCTTACATACAGTACAAAGTACTTAGTACCTACAACTTACTTAAATATTTCCTACAGATCACGTTGGATCGGTCCGTCATACAGCAAATTCTAAGGGAAGTTTTCAAATTAATAAATAAGTGATTAGGATTACTCTATAAAACGTTCAGTTCTCTATAAAACTTGAATTGAAACAGAGGATGTAAATATTCGTCACTGTGCATTTGACTTAGTTCCTTTATTTCGAGCTTTGAAGTTGACCGTCTTGTCCATTGTTAATGTAAGAATAATATGCATTAACGTGACGGACTATAATAACAAACACAGAATCTGTCTTGACCCGCCCCAGGCACTTACATCGCTTCCTAATAGCTTTAACTTTAAAGAATAGGGAAAACAAAAACACCTTTTGCCATCTCCACTTTTAATATATTTTTTCTCTGCTAGTCTGCTTCTCTAGTCACTACTTCTTATCAATTTGTGCTTAAAAGGCTAATCCATTATTAATGGGAACATAAGCAAGGGGTAGACGTTGTTCTCTTGAGATCGAGATTTCTTTATACGAATCTCGTGCAGATGCAGTCCGGCTGTCACTGTTAGGTGCTTGGCAACCGATTTTATTATACATGCAGCAAGTTAGGCGGTTATTCGTAAAATGCCTACCATCATGCTACAACGACTGCTATCCTAAGACAACAATCGGGAATGATAGCTTAGCGTGCCTTCTGAAGCACGGAAGCGATCAGTAGTAATGCCACTAGCGGTCACTCATCCAAGTCATGAAAGCAGCGGACGTTGCTCAACTAAGTTGATCGGTTAAAAACGACTCAGCAATCAACGCTGCAAGTACATCCAATTCCAAGATATATATAATATACAAGTAGCTACTACTCGTTATAAACCTTTTGTCGTTAGATGTTTTTTTATGTTATTTTATTTTTTTATTTTTTTTATTTTTTATTATATTAGGAAAACTAACAGCTAGTTACAAAAATATTAATAAAACATAAAACAGAAAGCCAATTATAAGTTTTCACAGATATATAAAATGACGTTAGGCCCGCAATACACAATCATACCAATATATATATATAAGCGATTCAATATATGAGTTATAGAAATAATTATTTGACTGAGTTTGACTGTCATATATACATGATAATACTATAAACAAAAAATATATTTTCTATTGAAATATATAGGTATGTATGCAAATGTGATACCGGCCTTAAATAATATATGTAGTCAGTAGACACAGATAAGAATACAGTGCAACACTGTAAGTAATGAATAATCATATTAATCATTATAGTTAAGTACACCACAGTAAGAGAAATATCTGTCATTCAGCAGCCGTTTCAATTGCAATACTGAAGTATTAAATAGATCCAGATCTATATCTTTAGATGTACTGTTATAACACCTGCATGCCCTAATGAGGTAAGTATTTTTCCTGTATTTGCACGATGCACTAGGAATGTGTAAGAGTTCCGGATATCTAAGGGTGACCGCTGGGGTACGTAACCCCAGTTGACCGAGCAACTCCGGACAGTCTACCTTGCCGTTTGCTATGTTAAGGAGGTAGGCCATGTCTGCAACACGTCTCCTCTCCTGCAGTGGGAGTAAATGAAATTTTTTACAGCGAGAGCTATAATCTGGCATATACACTTTTGCGCGGTATTGAAGGTAACGGAGGAATCGTTTTTGTATGGCTTCAATACGGGTTATGTAGATGTTGTAACTTGGATTCCAAACTTGAGAAGCGTATTCGAGGTGGTTTCTTACATAGGCACAGTATAAAATTTTTAAAGTTTTAATTTCCATAAACTCCGAAGACATCCTTAAAACAAATCCAAGGCTTTCGAGGCTTTGTTGATGATATTGCTAATATGTGCATCAAACAGTAACTTTGAGTCAAAGATGACTCCTAAGTCATTAATGGTAGATATTCTGGCAATGGGGGAGTTTTTCAAGAGGTAACTGTGGATGAGAGACGACGGTTTTCGCGTAAATGAGCATACGTAACATTTTGACACATTTAAATCTAACTTATGAGAATGACAGTAATCTTGAAATCTATCTAAATCGTCCTGAAGGCGTGAGGCGTCTTCAATGGTTTTAACAGGACACAAAATTTTCATATCATCGGCATAAAGAAGAATTTTAGAAAAACGAAAGCAGTGTGATATATCGTTTATAAATAATATAAAAATGAGGGGTCCCAACAACGATCCTTGAGGAATTCCCGAAGGAATACACATAGAGGAAGATGTATAACCATTAAGCACTACTGTTTGACATCTATTTTGTACATAAGATGAAAACCACCTAAATAAATTACCGCGAATGCCGACATGGCCAAGTTTATGCAACAAAATTACGTGATCTATTCTGTCGAAGCACTTGCTATAATCAGTGTAAATAACGTCTACTTGAGATGGTTCCGACATTATGTTTGATAAAAAGTCACTGCATAATAAAAGGTTAGATGTGGTAGACCTACCCTTAAGAAAACCATGTTGCTCTTCGCTAAGTGTATGCTTAAGTGAAGAGTATAACTGTTTGTAAATAATTTTTTCTAGCACTTTGGCAAACACACATAGCTTAGATATAGGTCTATAATTTTCAATGTCATCCTTTGGGCCTTTCTTATGAATTGGAGATATAAATGCAGTTTTCCATAGATGAGGAACTTCACCTTCATTTAAAGATCGTCTATATAACAAGGTAAGTGGAACCGCCAGACTTTCAGCACACCTAATAATAAAAATCGGAGGTATGTTGTCTGGGCCGGCCGATTTGCTTTGGTCTAGTGATTTAAAAAGTTTCAATATCTTTTATATTTATTGTGACGGAACCAGCTCGACGCCCACCTGATGTTAAGCGGACTAATCTCTGCCTATTACAGATGCATTTCATCACAAGTCACGAATTGCACTCCGCCCCTTGAGACATAGTAGTTAAGTCTCATGTGCCTGTAATTTCACTGGCTCTCAAGGATTGCTCCCGGAACACACCGTTAGGTGCTTGGCGGCAGATTTTCTACTTGAGGGTGGTCGCTAGCCAGGAGGGCATTCGCAAAATGCCCTTCCACCATGCGGTGAAGCTCAAGCTCGCGGCGGGTTTTGAATCACCGACCTGCTACATGGCAGTCCACAGGTAATGCCACTGAGCCATCATTGCTTCAAAATTAAAAGGTTAATCTAAACAATTTTGTTATTTCCGTACGAATATGGTCAAGGCTTGATATAGCTAATTTGTGAGCAATGTAATTTTTTAAATCGCCACACTTAATTTCGGAGACTGTGAAGATCACAGTCAAGTGCAATGTTATTTGATGATGATATATGATTTGGATTTCCTACAAGCCGCAACACATAGACTCAAAACTCGACAGCATTGACAAAAACTGTCGAGTTTTGAGCCTATGTGTTGCGGCTGGGCTTCTGCTGATGTTATAACCAGCTTAATATTTACTATGGTCTCATGTAATTTTATTTAACGTATGCTATTGACAGGCTTAACTTTGACTACTGGCTCACCTGTGCGTAAGTTCTGATGAAAATATTAGAATAAACCTATGTATAATGGGATCCTGGTTCTTTCTTAACAACAGATTTACAACGTACAATAACTTACGTGAAGGATAAGGCATTCGACAATATCTGCCAATACCAGCTTCCCTTTCAAATTTCAATGAAGATTCTTTAGTATCCATCTTGAAGTACCTACAAAAATCTTAAGCCTGAAATATTTAACCATCGCACTCACTATCCTAACTACAAACTAAACCAATATTATAGACAAACTATATCTGTTGTACTTGAGTATGCAGATGTATTCCGAACTTTGAAGTTTGAACAACACTACGACTATATTTCTGGGGGTCAAGTTCCTGTTAAAGTTGTTTCAGATACTATAGCGCTCTGTTTATCGGTTCTTTGAATAAGAGCAATTCATTATATCATATTTTTTTTTATAGTTAAAAATATGCACTACAGACACATGGTCCGTACTCTATATTTATATATTTATAATTTTAGATTGGTAGACATTTTAGCATAATTTTTTTTTTAGCTATGAGACTAATTTATTAAATGTTCATTCCTATCAATTCGATTCATATATTCTATATTTTTTTAACTATGGATATGATAGTAGTACACAGATGAGAAATATCTTGTAATGAGATATGATACTTCTTGTCAGATATATTTGAAGTTCCCTTAGAGAACAAATCTCTCACTCTGATAAAAAATACCTGTAAGCGAATTCGCCTTATACCTAAATTAGTTCCATGTGGGATAAACCGCGGACAGTCACCTTTAATGTTTAGTAGAAAATGTGTCGCTAAGCACAGTGTGTTGCGGTAGCAGTATTTGAGAGCCAGTATGTTTTGCATAAACATTACATTTGGCTCCCTTAATGAAGACTGTGGTATGTCACAGTCCCCCTCATTGTGTGGTCACAGATGGATTGACTTTATTCCTTTATCCATATCTTCGTTTCATAACACGTGTATTATATATAACTCCATCATTTTGAGGGACGTTGAGTACTTAATACGAACAACACACGCCACGTGCTCAGTAAGTGCCTTAGCGGGCGCCTTTGCAATATTAAAGTGTTATCCATCACTGTACAAGTGTTCAGTGTCCGTAGTTAATCCGCTTACCGTTTGCGTATTCCTGAGTTCTCACGTTAAACTCTTGTTTAGCAGCTTTGTATTGGACGTTGTGATATTCTAGTTTGAACGCTAGCTAAATCGTACTTATTGTTTTGATAGAATGTGATATGATACAGTAATATAGACTGTATTACTCTGAATTAAAAAGCAATGCAGAAGACATTACTCTAAACACAGAATTATCTCAAAACTTGGCCAAAGTAACGATTCGTCCTGTATTGTATGTATTGATATGATAAAAATCTGTTTATCACCCGTAAAGAAAACTCTAAAATGTGACTAGAAAGTAAAATTTCATGACACAGGAAGTTTTAACAAACACAGGAGTTTTATATGTATATAGAATACTTCAGATGCATTTCCTTAAAAAATTGTCAAACGTATTACTCGTACATATTCTAGTCTCATAACAAAATGGACGACATTTGACGCATGTATCATCGTTATGCACAACATCGCGCGGAATCTCGTGAAACGGCGTGTAGGTATACTTTTCACAGATATTTTCAGTCGCATGTTAAATAACCACGAGTATATCGTCATCTATGGGGCACACTGCCAGTCTCCAATTAATCTAATAAAAAATCCTATAAAACTTGTCCGACTCAGGCTTGAAGTTGAAATCTCAAGCTTATAGATACGACGGGATGTTTGCAGTTGCAATTATACTAAATAGGTTGATATTTTCAGTTGTATTTTATAGGTACATTTAATATGAAAGTACTCGTATTATCTATTACAGCAACATGTCAAAATCCGATACCTCAGATTCCTGTGGTTAGCCACATCATCTTAGTCTAGACTAACATATTTCTGAACGCCAAATTATTGAACTACTATTATATTTTGTACTGCAATATAATTTCCGAACATTTATTAAATGGCCACCATATTGTTAAAACTTTCGCAAACTAATGGAATGTTGATAGGTTACGGGTTTGTATTTTTCAATATTTCATAGCTTTTTTGGGATATTACCATATTCCTTATTTGGATATTTAGGTAGCCCCGACACTAACTTTGCTGGATTATTCTTTATATAAAAATCGGCCCGGAGACTCACTTTTGCTATTCTTTTTGTCCTTACACGCCCATTAGGTAAATTCTATATCTAAATGCCTATAATAAAAAAAATCGTTATATAATCATTGATTAATAACCACGGGATCCGCCCATTGGCCTTGGCGAGAGGCTTGATGCAAACCAACGTCGGAATTTGCTACTACACAGTTGGAAACCACAGTGTGTTTCGAACTCCCGCGCCGATAACACGCATCCAACGAAGGCTAAACTACACACGATATCGCTTAACTTATACGTTTTAAAATTACTATCTATATATGAATTTTGGAAGAAAAATTTGTCATAAATAATGCATTATATTTGGTCGTGGCTTTTATACCTACGTATCTCAAAGAGGGAAACGCGCTATGCGTGCGCTCCCGCCATGCGTGCGCTCGCCGCAGCGGCATACTGCCCTCGTGTGGTTTGCGACAGTGGGAAATAGTGGTCGCGAACCACGGTTGACAACGCATACTCGCAATCCAAGGGCGTTGGAAAGTCAAACGTAATTTGGTCGCAAACCATCATCTCCACAGTTTGAAACCATGGTTTGGGACCATGGTTTCGAACTGTCTGGCACGCTCTTTAATAGGAGTATATACATGAAGAAACTACCTACAATCAAATCGTTAGAAATAAGATAAAAATGTTATCAAAATATTACGTGCCAGCGAATATTCCTTGAAAAAGGCTTTAACCTTTTTTTAAGTTATTTTTAAGCTATGCCAAAAGTATATGTCCCTTATTTGTGCTTTCCTTTCCAAACAAAATCCGAACAATTGTATTGTACCTATATTGTATATCTACTATTCAAGATTATTTCTTACACCTAACAATTGCGATCCGATGCGATTATTTCTAAGCGCCAATGCAATTTAATTTGAAAGATTGTGCGTGTACTGTTGATTGTGAACTTGGTGAGTCCGAAATCAAAGCTGTAATTAAGTGTTACAATGATTTAAATATTTATTCGTAGATTTCAGTGCAGCTTTCTAATGTGTGACATCATGGCCCTTCAGAAGCAACATTCAATAGTTAAATTTGTTATAATATATACTTTAATTATTTTTTTATTTTCATCTTATAAAATTTACGACAAACCAAGCCGAAGCTTTGGATTTGAATCTATCCTTCAATATTTTATTTTTTGATTTCTAAAACGTTAATTTATTATTATGGCGAATGGCCTAAGAATAACAATAAAAAAATAATTGTACTTTACTGGTTCTTCCGAAAGATTATGTATACTTCGTAGTAGCGTCCTCGTACTGCCGTTGTCACAAGTAAAGTTTAAAGCCTTTAGCAAAGCAAAATCCAATTCAGGAACGGGCAACACTGGACTCGCGTCACAGTATCCACACGCCATTTTGTAGCTCATTCCTTGTTCTTGTGCGCCGTTGTTCACACGCACTACCCACTATGGATACCAAAAAAATTTGGAAGGAGATTGAAAAAATCAAGCAAGCATTATTAAAACGCCGAAGTCCAGGTGAGGATGAAGATACATCAGAGTCGTCGATATCACCTCCGCCGAAGAAGCGACGAATTTTGGTTATATCTAGTGATTCGTCAGAAGACGAGCAGGACGACGTAACCAACAACGGTCAGTACCTATCAATATACCTGCCTACATGAAAAATTATTGCGAGTATCGTCTGCATGGCATACGCAATAATTATGTGAATTACCAGGTTACTCTGTTGCAAGTACTGTCTGGATGGCGTACGCAACTTATAAGTACCTAATTCTTATCAAAACTGTAGATTATTTTATTGCAAGTATCGTCTGCATGGCATACGCAATAATTATGTTAATTACTAGGTTACAATGTTGCAAGTACTGTCTGGATGGCGTACGCAACTAATAAGTACCTACTTCTGTACCTATCAAAACTGTATAATAATTTGTTGCAAGCACTGTCTGCATGGCGTGAGCAGCATTTTACCCACTTATTATATAAATAGTACATTAATTGAGGCAAGGCAGCCGTACACGACTACCCTCCTTTTTTTTTTTCAAGTTGTTATACCAAAAGCTGCCTTGCGGCATTGATTATAAAATCCTAAAACCTTCCATTGCAAGTGTATACTGCATGTTTCTTAGAATAAAATAGTAACGAGAAATATTATATATTTCAGTTGCCGTGAGGACGGATGATACTTACGATCTCGATTCTATACTGGGGGAAGACCCTACGATTAGTAACGAATTTGGGGATGAAATACATGCCCATATCGCTGTCCGATGGGAAAATATACTACAAAAAGGACTGAAAAAAGACCACAGAAGTGAATTGTTAAAAATGCATCTCCCACCGATAAACTGTACCTTTATATTGCCGCCAATATTAAATGACGAAATTAAGGCCGCTGTCAATGATTCAGCTGTAAAGCGAGATAAAAAGTTAGAAGAAAAGCAAGCTCAGTTGGGCACTGGCATATCTTGTATTGGAAAAGCTATTGATGTTGCCTTACAAATTCCAGATAAAAACTTACGAGATCAGATGGTGAAACATCTCAGTAACAGCGGAAAAATTTTAACAGATTTGCACCACCTAGAATCGCTTACTAGGCGATCCTTGTTACTTCAAGGCTTAACGAAGATGACAAAGGAAGTCATTAAAGAAATTCCTCGCGACAAATACCTCTTTGGCCGATTTCGCAGACACTCGTCCAATCCTTGTTTAGTCATATCCTATAAAAGTCATAAGCTTAATTTGTCAATTTCTTAATTTGTCAAATCCTTTATTAAGCATATCCTACGCAATTCAAAAGCTTAATTTGTACTTTACGCGATTCGTCAAATCAATTATTCGTCAAGACTTCAACACGTCTAATACGTAATTTATCTAGATACGTGAGATCGAACACAAAAGTGCTTCATCTTTGATAAACCCTTTAGTGATAAGCGTAATGCAACCTTTTTGTTTATACTATTCTAAATACGGCCTATTTAAATAATAAATACCTACTATTTCAATGATGACAATGTCATTTAAATTTTCTAATTTCTATGATAGTTTATATTATTTTATTTCAAGTTAGCGCTGGAACTTGTGTTTAAATTGTTGTACTTCATGGCATTACCAACGAATGTCTCTGAAATCCCATCTTCAAGTCAATGCAATGAAAATACGGAAAGCAATTTCGATTTTATAGAAACGGAAAGAGGACGCAGAAAATTGTTACGTGCTGGCCATCAGTTTTGTTTAAATGTAACAAATACAAATGGAACGACAATTTGGAGGTGTGTCAATAGAAGTATCTGTAATGGTTCTTTAACATTAAATTGCAAAATGGACAGCATAATTAGAGAAGGAAAACATTTATGCAACCCAGATTTTTATAGAAATAAAATCGACAAACGCTTAAATTTGTGCAAGAAACGTGTCCAAAACGAGTTCAAGCCAATCCCTAAAATTTACGAGGAATGCATGAATAGTTCCAATAGCGAACTTGATACAACAGATTCTGAGGCTAATCAAGAAATTCCTGATGTGCGTTCAAAGATTGATGCCTTATATAATTATCGTAAGAAGGCATTGCAAGTTACAAGTGAACATTTTACATGCATCAGTGAAGTAGTATTACCAAGTATACTATCGACTGAATTCTTGTTGTTTAAGGCTGACGACGAAAACAACTTTTTCATTTTTGCTTCTCCCGCATATAAGAATTATATTGAAGAAACAGACCTGTTTTTAGTAGACGGCACTTTCAAAAAGGTGCCAGACCCGTTCACACAATTGTTTTCAATACATGTTGATTTGCAAAGCACGTCGGTAAATACTACGATTATACCGGTATTTTACTGTCTACTACCTGATAAAAACCAGATTACTTATGAAAAATTATTTGTAATTTTGAAGACAAATATCGGATTAAATATAAAAAATATAAAATGTGATTATGAACTAGCAATAATGAATGCAGTTAAGATTGTATTTCCAGATGTGCGTGTAAAAGGTTGTTTTTTTCATTTTTCGCAAGCCATTTGGAATAAAGCCCTGGAACTAAATGTAATTGAAAAAAAATCTAAGCGTAATAAAGAAAGGGGGAATACAGTAAGCAAAATCCACAGAAATGAGGAAGATTCGGGAAACAAACAGTCAAAACTTTTGGAAAAAATTGTTAGATTAACTTGCAATTTGGCACTTTTACCTACAAGCTACATATCAGAAGGATGGCAAGATATTGTCAACATGATGCCGGATAACAATCCTAATATTGACGAATTCAAAAAATACTTTATCAACCAGTGGTTTTCTAGAGTAAAATCGGATGTGTGGTGCTGCGTAAATGAAAGACATCGGACCACTAATGCCGTAGAAGGGTGGCATAAACGCCTTAATAGCAAAATTGAAAATAATAAATATTTATTTCAATTCATATATATACTTAAAAAAGAAGCATCTCGATATGATCGTTTGGTAAAACAATCACAAGTCGGAGCACGCAATATAAAAAAACGGAAAACTAAAGATATGATCAAAGATGCTAAAGTTGAAATAATAATCAATAACCTATTACAGGGCAAAACATCGACTATACAATGCTTAAAAAAATTATGTTGGATAAAGTTGGCCCATATTTCTTTGCAATAATATTTTAATAAGTTTTGAGTTCTTGAAAAGCTACATGTTTCTTATTTCGTTTTTAAGTGAGTTGTAAGAAAGGTTTTGAGTTATTGAAAAGCTATCAGTTTTAATTTAATTTTTTACTTCAATTAAATAATACATGCCTATGATTTTATTTTCATATTGACTGTCCCAAAGCATGCTTGACGAAGAGCTTATTTGACGAATAAGGAATTAGTTCATTTAAGAATTTGACGAACCAAGTATTTGACAAATTCAGGTTTGGATCAGTTTCTAGTTTGACAAATCGAGGATTTGTCGTGACTTTAATTTGAAAAATATAGATTTGACGAGTATATAATTTGACCAATCAATGATTTGACGAGTGCCTGCGAAATCCTTTGGCCAATGCTTAGCTGAAAAATTAAGAGCCATGAAAGCATGTTCTAAGTCAGCTACTGAACTTAAGATACGACCTACGAAACAAAGTTCTCTCGTGACCCAACGCACTAAGACGACTGCGAGAACTAATCATGTAGCTTCTTTAAACTGGCAGGGCTCGTCTCGACGGATACCGAATGTGACAGTGGAGCACAACAACGCGATGCCAAGAGTATATCGCGAGCGTCGATCAGCTCCGGTCACTTCACGCCGAACACAGGCGAGCCAGATCCAGCCTCGATTCAAACGTTAACTCAGGTAACTCGACATGCCGGTCGACTTCAATATTTTTATTCAGAATGGCAGCATTTAACCCGCGACAGCACTATTCTGTCATGGGTTAAAGGTTATAAATTACCTTTAAGAGTTAAAGTATATCAAGAGCGACCGTTGATAACATTACCTAAAAACACTGGTGAACATATTTGTTATAAACATGAAATACAAAGACTTCTTAATTAAGGAGCTATATCTGAATGTTCACATAGCAATGACCAGTTTGTTTCGAAAATATTTTTAAGAAATAAGCCTAACGGTGACCGTCGTGTGATTCTCAATTTAAAATAATTGAATAAATTTATCAGTCCTGTGCCTCATTTTAAATTAGAAGACTTTAGATCAGCAATAAAACTAATAGATAAAAATTATTTCATGTGTACAATTGATTTAAAGGATGCTTATTTATTTTTAAAAATATTCACCACCGTCACCGTAAATACCTTAAATTCCAATACAGATCAAAGTTATATTGTTTTTCAGTATTACCTTTTGGTCTCAACGTCGCGCCTTTCGTTTTTACGAAACTTATGAAACCGGTTGTACAAAAACTACGCCAAAAAGGCTATCTATCGGTAATTTATTTAGATGACTGGTTTTTGGTAGGAAGAACACAATCTGAATGCGAAGAAAACGTAAAAGAAACAATGTCTCTATTAACATCTCTAGGATTTGTTATTAATTACGAAAAAAGTGTATTAACGCCACAAAAAAATTGTACATTTCTGGGATTTACAATAAATTCAAACAATTTAACCATATCTCTAACAGATAACAAACGTCTTAGGATAAAATCTGAATTAGTCCGAATGAAACAATTAAAATCATGTACTATACGTTCATTTGCAAGATTTTTAGGCCTACTTACATCATCATGTCCTGCTGTTTGTTATGGTTGGGCACATACAAAGCTGTTTGAACGTGTTAAATATCTGAACCTATTAATAAACGAGGACTATGACAGAAACATGATAATTAAACCTTATCTGAAGGAAGAATTTGACTGGTGGTTAAAAATAATTGACACAACTTACAATATCATCAGAAAAAATAAATACTATTTGGAAATTTATTCTGACTCATCAAAGACTGGCTGGGGGGCCCATTGTGGCATTCAAAAATCTAGCGGGTTTTGGTCATGTAGGGAGTCCGAAAAACATATAAATGAGCTAGAATTACTGGCAGCCTATTTTGCACTAAAAATATTTACCAAACACATATATAATAAGGAAATTCTATTGCGAACAGATAATAAAACTACTGTCGCATACATAAATAGAATGGGAGGAGTGCAATATCCGCATTTGAACAAAATTTCAAAAGATATTTGGAATTTATGCGAATCGAAAGGAAACTTTGTATATGCTTCTTATATTACCTCAAAAGATAACTCTTTGGCTGATATTGAATCCAGAAAAAATAATATTGACACCGAATGGCAATTAAATGATTTAGATTTTCAAAAAATAACTGATTTATTTTCAATTCCCGACATAGATTTGTTTGCAAGCCGGCTGAATTACAAATGCCAAAAATACGTATCTTGGCACGGTGACCCTGATTCTTTTTGTGTTGACGCATTCACCATAAATTGGCGTGACTATTTCTTCTATGCATTTCCTCCGTTTAGCCTGATGCTAAAAGTGGTATCAAAAATAAAAACAGATAAAGCAACAGGCATTGTAGTTGCTCCTCATTGGCCAAACCAACCTTGGTTTCCATTATTTAAACAGCTATGCATTTCCAAAATACTAATATTAGAAGCTAAACCTGACCTTTTATTGTCACCTTTCAGCGTTCAACACCCCCTTCACCTACATCTGTCTTTGATGGTAGGAGTTTTATGCGGGAAGCGTTAGCTAGAAGAGGAGCACCTACTGAAGCATTAGATATTCTCGTTAACTCGTTATCTTACAATACAATAAAACAATACCAATCAGCGCTTAAAGAATGGCACATTTTTTGTCAAAGGCATAGCTATGATTGCTATAATTCGACAACTGCTATTGTATTGTCATTTTTGACCATGATCGTTAACAGGGGTGCTAAATATGGCACACTAAATTGTTATAGATCAGCCTTAGCGATAGTGTTAGGCAAACTGATGGAAGACGAACTAATCAACAGATTTTTAAAAGGGGTTTACAGAACTGCTCCACCCTTACCGAAATATGATTATACATGGGACCCTTCAATAGTGCTTCATAAATTGGGCACTTTGTATCCTAACGAAACAATATCTTTAGAACATCTAACAAAAAAACTTGTAACATTACTCGCGCTAGTCACTGCTCATCGTGTGCAGACATTATCGCTAATTAAATGTTCAAACATTGTTTTCAGTGAATCTAATATCTCAATTAAAATACCTGATTTTATCAAAACGTCAAGAATAAACAAAACACAACCAACTTTAGTTATACCATATTTTAATGAAAAGCCAACGATTTGTCCTGCAAGAACTTTACTATGTTATTGTAATAGAACTCAGTTACTTCGGTCTACCGACACTGAACATCTCTTTATAAGTTACAAAAAACCTAATAAGAAAGTGACTTCACAAACGTTAAGCAGATGGATCAAGCGAATGTTAAATGAGAGTGGCATAAACACGGAGATATTCTCTGCACACAGCACTAGGCACGCAGCTACTTCAGCTGCGAGACGATCCGGTGTCAATCTACAGCTGATTCGTAAAACAGCTGGCTGGAGCGGCTCATCTGCTGTTTTTGCCACCTTCTATAATAGACCTGTAATTGATAACACACCAGACGAAATTTTTGGAAGATCAATCTTTCATCAAAATGTATAAATCAACATTCCATAAATTCATGTAATGATCAAGTACTGTGTAATTTGCATAAACATATTATAAAAATGTATATAACTTGGTTCATTTTTACTTATGTAATAAAAACATAGTTTTTAAGTAAGTATGTTGTTTATAATTAATTAATAGTTTATTATAACATTAATGTCAACAATATTTATTTTCATTTCATCTCTGAACATCTACGAAGTATACATAATCTTTTTTTTTTTCTTTTGAAGAACCAGTAAAGTACAATTAACTATTAAAAGAAACTTACCTGTAAGGGAAGTTCAATAGTAATTGTACGAGCTGGTTCTTCCGAAAGATTACTAGACACCCTCCCGCCCTTAATTTATAGATAAACCCTTAGTTAGAAAAATAAATAATTGATAGTTGTGTATGAGATTTATAGACTTTATACTAGAATGAGCTACAAAATGGCGTGCGGATACTGTGACGCGAGTCCGGTGTTGCCCGTTCCTGAATTGGATTTTGCTTTGCTAAAGGCTTTAAACTTTACTTGTGACAACGGCAGTACGAGGACGCTACTACGAAGTATACATAATCTTTCGGAAGAACCAGCTCGTACAATTACTATTGAACTTCCCTTACAGGTAAGTTTCTTTTAATAGTTAAATATATGTAGAAACACCCACTTCTATATTTAACTTTTTGTAACTATACATGCAATAAAAGTGATTATATTTTTTCCCTATTTTATTTTGCTCCATTGTAAATACGTTCATAGGTACATTCAAGAATCAAACTTAGCTTTATTAATCCAATATCTGATGTATAAATACAAATACTTAACAAACGGCAAAATGCAAGTCGCAATGCGATATATAGGCTAGGACCTGTGTGTAAATATATACGTGATTTTTGTACATTACGTGTTGTAATTCTCTGTATGGCTGGAATTTTGAAAATACATTTACTATTTACCAATTTGTTTTATCTACAATATTTTGGTTTTATTATAATTATTGGTCAACTTCATGAAAATATTACGGTTAAATCTACGTTATTATCATAAGAAGTATAACCACATAATAAAAACGGAACAGGGATCACTCCGCAGAGCCATTTTAATAAAACAGCGACTTTATCTTACTTTTATTAATTTCAGAGACAACAAGATCAGTGCAAATTTCTCGCAAGGCCATAGACAGGATATATGTGTACTAGATACATAAAAATGTGCAGTTTTTAAAAACGTGGCACATATCAGCAGAACAAATAAACCGTAGCACATTATGCTTCACATCACGCTTACCGCGGCACACCACACGTACCACATTAAACACTTGTCATCGCGCGACGCAGACAAATCGGCGCGAGACCGTTCATCTGTCACTTGACCTATTTTACGTATGAGCGACAAACCCTTTGAACATCGGATCGACAATGGTGAGAAATATGGACCTTTTATGGTAATGCGTCACAAGAGATCTCTTTGATGATACTTCGGAATCTACTGATGTCAAAGGAGTGGGTCGGAGAATTTCGCTAAATCAAATGAAATTTCAAGGTGTGAGATAAACCGTTTTACTTGTATATAAAATAATACTCTTCGGGAAATTATTTTAAAACCTTTAAATATCTTCACATGTAAGGAAAAGAAAAATGTTTTTCTTTATTTCTTAACATGCAATAACATAATAAATCTCGTAGTAATTCAGGTTCATAGAGTTGCCGTAGCACTTCTTTCGGATCTATAAATTAGCTAACACAATATATTAGGTCCGTGTTAATAAACCTACCTACGAAAGAAAATGTGTTCTAAAAATGTTCAGGTGAACGTTCTGTCATCTACTCGAAATAAATATTTGTTTAAATATGTGTTAAATTTTTGGTAAACCAGTATCAAGATCAGGTTCTCAAATGGCGTATTTTGAGATACTGGTCTTTAGGGTTATATATCGGCGATGTTGTTAACAATGTTTATTTATTGGCTGTGATCAGTCTTGAGATAACCAGAATCGGTTTTTGCTATTTTAAAATATCATTAAAGTTTTACTTTAGATACCACGCACGAGGAAATAAGTTTTTCAGCATAAGGAATGAAAGAAAAATATTTCAACCTTGCGCAAGAATGAATCATTCAATTCCTGTATATTAACAAAACACTAAAGACCATTTCAAATACTACAGCTACTACAACAGAAGTAATTAGACAACATATAAGCCATTGCAAGGGCACAAGTAGTCCAAATGCTTCAGTCCTCTACCATGCATTGCCGTTTAAGCTGTTAAGTCTCGAAACTAGTGCAATCTTAAATCAGCATCATAAAACACATCTCATGATCATCCTGTGTATCGTGCACTGATTTATTAAACAACAATAAATTCGCTGATACGGGGCCTCTAATACTACGTAAAAGTTTGTTTATTGATGAGGTTCTACAATTATACTTAAACGTAGTATCAATTTTATATTCCTTCTAGTGACTCGCAATAGAGCACGTCTACTCCATTTATTATCTGTAATAGCTGTGTAGATGCTCACAACCTTTTGAACGGTTATTGGTCGGTATACCGACGAAATTACTTTGTTCAAATCGAAAACCATTTGAATAGATGATTCAATTTGTTGGCTTCTTGTTAAAGTAGTGTAAAGCGGTGCCTTGGAACCTCCACATTCAGGGGTTGATCCTGAATGGACCAGTTTCTGGGGTTTTCTGACAATAAAATGTTGAGTACTTAGCAGACTGGAGTTTTGAACTATTCTTGGCATTTAGAAATAGACTCCTGTCACATGAAACTAAATCGCTGCCTGATTTTTAGGGATACAACGACGCTCTTTTTTTTTAAACTTTTGTTACTTTGGGTCGAATTTAAAATGTATTTGTATAGCCATTTTTATTTTTTATTTTTACGCTCTGTATAGTTTAAAATTTGGCATATTCATATGTATCTGATAACAGATAATCAATGGTTTTTTCATATTGGTCTGATGATGATTGTTTCTACCACAGAAAAGAGAAAGCAAGTTTCTACAATGGCTAGCTATGGCTAGTATTTCGTGGATGATCAATTATTTGAATTTTTAAGATAAATTACTCAGTCCTAGGTAAACGATGACAGCGTAGTCATTGATATGGTGGAAATTAATGATTTTTTATTTTTTTTTACAGAGAGGAGACAATCATCAGCTATATTTGTACCTCGGATAACAGCTGCCAAATTTAAAAGGAAACGAGTGATTTTAGATGTGTTGTTTCTATGTTTGGATCTAAAATTATTGATCCTTATTATTTATTTGTACAAATGATATCCTGGAGATGTTGATTTTGAAATAAATAAATAAAGCAAACATCTGATATTGGAGATATTTATTTTGTAATATGCAAGTAAAAAAACATCTGTTTAATTTAACACACTTTATCTCGATTCGTATCAAGTAACCGATATAATACTAGGTACTACGTAGTAAAAATATTAGGTAACTGAATAAGAAGAAGAGTATAATAAGCTCAAAACCAAAAAATAAAATAAATGAACATGCACCAGACGTTTGTTTGATGGTTGACGCTCCGATTGTTAATGATTATGTTGATGTCATAGGAATGGATAATATGCCCTTAGTAAATTATAAAATGTAAATATCATATTAATATTTAAATAATACCATTTAATAAGGGCATCTTATATAAATTGGATATAAGCCATAACTCATCTTTATGTTACTGACTGTGGCTTCCGATGAATCTCAGTATAGTGTTTCAATCTGTGACACATCTGTGAAGTCATAAATTATGACATCGACATATTTTCGGTGAAGTCAACTGTGAACCAGATACAGCAAGCGATTAGTTAGCAATTTTATTCAACTCACAGATAAACTTTATACATCATCCATCATCGAGTTTAATTTTCTTTTAATTTCAATAAATGAAACAAAAATTATGTGTTTTGTACATTGCATAAGTTGCTACAAAATTAATATTTTAGCAGTAAAATGAAATGAAATATGTACGTACGTGAACACTCATATTTTATCAAAAAGAATATTTTTGCTAGTGGTTTAAGTAGACCACATAAATACATCTGTTTCAAACTCTCCAGCTTTTTGAATTCAATTTTACGTTAAGCTTTTTTTACTTATCAATATTATTACATACACCATGGGCACCTATGGACCGGGTGCGACCGGGGGCTGGCTTCAGTTAAATATGACGTTTATTGACGTATACATTATTGTATTATTGATTTCATTGAAATATAATTAATAATATTATATAATTATAATTTTAAATAGGACTTAATAATAAAAATATATATTACTACAGAACACTTTAGATCTATATCACTAACCCATTGAGAGATAAACAAACAGTAGTATTTAATATACAATAGTTATATATTATATATTTGAAGCGCTCGTAGCCAAGTTTGCTTAGCCATTCTGAATCGATCAGCAAAGTTAAGCAACGTCCGCCGCGGTCGTGACTAGGATGGGTGACCGCTGGTTGGGCATTACTACTGAGCGCTTCCGTGCTTCGGAGGGCACGTTAAGCCGTCGGTCCCGGTTGTTGTCTTAGGATAGCAGTCGTTACAGCATGGTGGTAGGGCACTTTGCAAATGCCCACCTGGCTAGCTACCACCCTCAAGTTGAAAATCTGTCGCCAAGCACCTAACGGTGTGTTCCGGCAGCTGTCCTTGAGAGCCAGTAAGTCTAGGTTAGTCTGAACAACATCCTCGACCACATCATCACTTACCATCAGGTGAGATAGTGGTCAAAAGTGGCTAACCTATCAGGCATAAAAAAAAAAAAAAGTTAATAATTAAGGCTAGAGTATTATGAAGTACCTTATGATGTGTCATAACTTTCTTCTGTTGATTTCACAAAGAACAGCCGGCGTGGGCACAAACGCAGCAATCTTCGATCTCCACGGAAGTTGAGTACTATCTGGCTTCCAGTTCATTGCTTCGGAAATTATTAGCAAAAGAAGGCGTCCATTTAGATGGAGACTTCAATTTTGCGCCGTGAGATAGTAGCGACGTATTTCATTTAAGACTTGTGTCTTCGTATCTCTTTTCACATAGGTAACGTAGTTCCGTCATATTTTTTATAACAATTATTCAAACGCGTTGAAATTTTGCATGCATGTTCTTGTACCTAAAACCTATGCTTCTGGTATCTCTAAGTGTGCAAAGATGAATTCCCATACAAAAGGACTTTTCTAAATAAATTTGAAAATACTTACATATTTTTAAGAAAAACTGACAAACCAAAAGTAATTATAGATATTAGACTCAAGGACGTGCATGTAAAGTTTCAACTACTTTGAACACTTGTTATTTAAAATATGACAAAACTACGTTTGTGTGGAAAGCCTGTGAATACACGAACCTTAAATAACCCAATTATAGATTTGCGTTACGATACGTTTAAAGCGGTTTCTACGGGTACCTAATAATTGTTTGCAAACTGATTGTGCATTAATAATTATAACCAGAGAAAACATTATATTGTTTTAAAGTACTTCTAATGAAGTATGTATATAATGGTAGTACACAGTATGGAAAATGGAGTAAAAAAACTAATGATCAAAGTTAGTAGTCTGTGATAATGAAACACCGTCTGATGCTTTAAATAATTTGGATATTATTTTTAAAACTCAAACAGTCAAATTTATATTTAGCCACGGCAATCATAATAAAATAATTACGGTATTAAGCGAGTCGGTCATGTTGCAATAGCCTGTAAGAGCTGTTGCAACATAGAACATCATACTAAATACAATCATATAATATTGAATTTTATTTCACTACGATTTTAATATGAAGTAATATTCTCATAGATGTCCATATAAAAACACCTTAGGATTCAAATGCAATGCAAGCCGTGTAGAGCATTTACGTGATCTGAAAGGTCTGCATTAGTTATAGACAAGCTTAACATCATCACCACAAAATACCTACATTTCAGTTAGTGAGCTAGATATACACAACACTGACATACGGGCAGACTGTCAGACGTACAGCGGAGTGTTACTTACACGAAACACTCCGCTGTTTGGTAATCTGCGCTTTGCGTACAGAAACCTAAATATTTGCAGTTAGTACTTTCAAGTAATACAATATTCTTTAAACAAGTAAATGTCAATCAATTAATTAATAAAGTAAAAAATCCGACTACACATTATTATTTTCGTTACTTGTTTTATCTTTCCATTGAAATTAAAAATGCAAGTTATATATATTAATGAAATTCTTCTTTAAATCTCTTTTTGATACCCCAATCGATGGAGTAGGGAGACTAAACATTTTTTTTCTCATAATATGGCGTCTAAAACCCGTCAGTTTGTTTTTTTATGTACCTAGTGTCACTTGCGCTATCAAAAAGAACTTAAAGATATAATATCTCATACATTCAAGTCGGTTAAGCCGTTTAGAAATTATGGTGGGATAAAGAAACTCAACATATCTACATACATACATACATAAACACTGAAAAAATAATACTTCTTTTTTTGGACAAACGCGTAAAAATAATCAGGTCTTAATAATAACACAGCAGCTGCAACACTAAATTAGAGTCTAAAACGTACCACAGTTACTCTGTTAGACCTAACCAACAATAGTTAGGAATTTGCATAATTTGGTTTGTAAAATGATTTATTTCTATCTCTCCGGAGTCCCAATATTGGCTTAGTTGTGACTGTTATGAAGACAAAATGAGGTTTGCTATATATCGCGTAAGATACCATTCATGCCAAACCGCACTAAGTCCTAAAATAATCATCACTGAAATAGGCCGTGCCCAGGGCTGAGTTTAGTAAGCAACCCCGTTTTGAGATAAAATATTGCATGTTCCATTAAGTTGAGAATTATGAGCGTGACACTAAATCCTAATGTCACTTGGTCAATTTATATCAATCAAGATAAGTCTCTGTATGTGTGGTAGACAAGACTAACAGGAAAACTGTCAGCTGCATTTACTTGTATTGCGAGTAGATCTGTTGTTTTATTTTTATTATATTGTTATGGTCAGCTCTGTGACCCAAATGCGTTACGATACTTACATGCATTGAGTATAGTTGTGAAGATAAATGTAGGACATTGGCATCTGATCTTTAACATACGATCTTATTAACTTTGCCTGTAATGACTTGTAATAAAGTTGTAAAAGTACTGTTCATTTAATTTAGTTTGCTCACTGCATACAAAAAAACGCAGGGTGTCTAAATGGCGTTGTGCTTAAATTTCATTTCAAATAAACGTCAGTAGTTGTTTATCTTTGCCGCTATTGGTCTTTATAATTGTTAATCGCATAATATTAAATATTTAAGTAATGAAAAAAGCGTTCGTCGAGTGGTGTAAAGCTTTAGCATGCCCGGGTTATACGAGTATATTGTTTGGTTTTCTGAAAAAGGTATTCTGTATACAAAAAGTTTGTACTCGATTATATGGGGCCAAAACATTGTGAAAACACTTATGCTAAGACATCTCTGCCGACGAACTGGTATGATGATGGGCGTGGAATAGATTGAATTTATTTCTTAATCGTACACAGTGGGTATATAAATTCATTAAAAAAATTGAATAAGCCCAAACTCGTCCACATAATCTTCCAAATTTGTTAACTCTGTTGGTAACAGAGTAAGTTTGATAGTTACCTTTTATTGCTTAATAATGTTCCATATATTGGGGACAAACACAAAAAAAATAATATCTCGACAACTGGGCTCTTACAAGAATCTAGCATCTTCTCTGTAAGTGCTTAGTCTACATTAACTGTAGATTTTTTATGGTAAAAAGCCAAATAACAGTATATTTGTGGATAGCTAACCCATACTTAATTGTAGATAGAATATGTATATGTGCGCGTTGTCCTTAGCGTGTCAATGATGGCTCAGTGCCATTCGCTACAGACTGCTTCGTAGCCGGTCCATGGTTCGAATCCCGCTGTGGGCTTGAATGAGCTTTGAGCTTCACCGCATGGTGGAAGGGCACCGCCTGGATAGCGACCACGCTCAAGTAGAAAATCTGTCGCCAAGCACCTAAGGGTGTGTTCCGGCAGCTGTCCTTGAGAGCCAGCAATTCTAGGTTAAACCTGTTAACACATTCGACGACATCATAACTTACCATCAGGTGAGATTGTGTTTAAAGACTTACCTATCAGGAATAAAAAAATAATACAGATTAAAGTTTTGTTATTACCAGAAATAAACGTTGCATTTAGAATAGTGATTTTATCCAGTTATTTTTGCTGTTAAATATGTGCGGTGAGTGCAGCGTCGAGTGTGGATCGCATACAACCGCAACACGCGGCGCGTAGCGGCGTGGTGGTTCCGCCTGCTTCTAAGTAGGAAATTAGTTATATTGATTAGTTATGCTGGTTAAATACTATGTTTTAGTTTTATGTTTTAAGGATATTTATCGTACAAAATATATGTTTAAATGAACACATGTTATATAATTAAATATATACTATATAATTGAACTACCTAAAAATGCTTACGGAGCAAGAAGGCTGGACAAAAAACTAATGACAAAACTTGGTACGATATGTTCTAATTTTGTATTTTTACAGGAAACATTTTGTAGTGATGCATATGTTCGCAGTGCAAAATGGTGATTTTTCAGAAGGTGCTGCTGCTTTCTTCTGTTACTTTTCCTTTCGTCTTTTTTCCATTAACCTTTAATTGACGAGGTGGTGTCACCGTGACATCGCGCAAATAAAGATGGCAATATCTCAGCAAATATCAAACATATATTTTTGTTTCTTTCAGTAGCTGCTTATTTTTACTCGAACTTTGGTTAGTTAACGCGTATGCGACGGGGCAACAAGCCGTTTATCCAGTTTCAGCTAATTGGTGTCACCGTGACGTAAGGTCGGTGTTAATGTAACAATTTTACGGTGACAGTATTTTTCAATATTGTCGATTTCTTCCTTGTTTACGGTTTAATCATCCTGGAACTTCGGACATTAGTCGCAAGAGGAAACAGGTTATCAATGTCGGCCATTCCAACTACGAAGCAACTATACAGGATTGGTAACCACAAGAAGTCGACGATTTTTGTGAGGTTGATGATGAAGTGATTGACTCCGACTTCCACCTGGTGAGCGAACACGATACGAATTCAGAACAGTCTGAGAATGAAGATCAATCTTTTTATATGCAAAGTGAGCCAGAACTCGAGTCGAAACTCAAGATTTTTCAACCGAGAACTCCGCAACACAAGGACAGTCCTTCCGAAAAAGACCAAATATTGGCTACACCAATTCAGTTAGTTTTACGTTTGTGCAAAGATTTTAAAAACAGAAACGTCATTGATGGAAAAGCTTCATGAAACATATTGTCAGAGAATTCTTATCTTACCTCAATTGAATTGGCGTACCTAGAATACACTTTTGTCTAGGTAGCTGACACTAACCGTAAAACGTATTTTTGGTAAGGATTTGATCCCTATAGAGCAAGAAAACAACGAAGAAGCTGCAGATCTGTTAACAAGAAAAGTATGTAACATTTGTTTACCTAAACCTAAACGACGTACCCCACACAAGAGCATCAAGTGCAAAAAATACATTTGTCTGCAATATGCTCAGAAGTTATGCCAGGATTCTGCTACTGATAAACTAGACTATAAATATTTGCTGCTTTCTAAAGTACTAAAGGATTATTAATAGTTTCAAGTAAAAAAAAAGTATTGTTTTGTAAGAGAATATATGAGATTTTTAAGTTATTTTCAATGACTATATTGTATGTGCCCAAATATGTGCCATTTTGAAAAAGTACAATAAACATATATATCGTAAATAATATTGAATTTTTATTAATTAAATTATATTTTATAATGTTACATCTACGATAAAAACCTATAATTGTTTTTTTTCGATCTGGGTATTACACAAAATGCCATACTGCGTGAGGTGTCACGGTGACGTCGCCTCGGTTACTATGTTTCACCAAGTGGGCTCGGTAACTAAAGGTTAATAACTTCTTATTACTAAAGTTTTATAAAGCCACTTGTGTTAGAACAGTATACTTTAGTATGATTTTTGGAAGAAATAGAATTTTAAATCTTCTTCATAATATTCTTCCCTTTTAAAACTTAATAAGACTACCTTATTTATACTGATAAGTTTTTTATCAAAGCTTTTCAGTAGTATATAAAATCTCCAAATGAAAGCAAAAGAGAATGAGCTAGTGGCTTTAAAGTAAAGCTAACTAGCTTTGTGTTTATACAACCAAAAGGTTACTACCATATCGAAAGATATATAAAAATATAATATGAATTAGAAAAAGGAACCTATTTCTAACACTGCTGTACAGTATAGTACCATACTGATACAAAATACTCTAATTTCATGCTTTTCAGTATTGGAAGTCGGTTACATATTTATTAGCACTCTGTCAAACGTGCGAGGCACAAATGCCCTAAATATAAATATTTGCTTGATATTTTAAATAACTTTGACCTAATATGTAATCTACTTCAATAGCTGTCTCTTATATCGTTATATATTTATCAGGTTCTCAAAAACAACGTCAACACACGAGTTTATTTTTTATCTACACGTAAGTTATATTAGAGCTCTCCAATTTCCTACGTTTTGAATAGAAAAATCGATCATTCAACCAAAACAGCACTACATGTAAATATGTGCAGTACAATGTAGAATATTTCAATATTAAAATTTGTAATTGACCTTCATAAGAGCGTCGTAGACGCCTAAATTGAATAAATGATTTTGAATTTCAATTTTGAATTTGAATTTGTGAGGACCATGCATATTGTATTTCAATATTTCGTGATAATGATTGACTGTTGCTTGTCTTGGTTCCCACCATAAATCAAAACCATTTGAAAACATCAATTTAATTCCACAATTTTAAACCATTATATAAATAATCCCCATTTTAAAAGAGGGCGCTTTGGTGCCCCGATCGTGATATCACGTGATAAATAAGGGCGCGTGCAACAGAGTATTGAAAAAGTATATCATTTTTAGTACTTAATGCATACGGTTTCCGAGATCCGTTTACACTCGGCCATAGTAATAGTCGTCATCCACAGTGCGTTGCAATCTCCATTTACACTCCTAAAATAGCAACCGGGACCGTTGGCTTTACGTGTCCTTCGAAGCACGGAAGCGCTCAGTAGTTATGTCAGTAGCGGCACCTATCCAATTCCTGACCGCCGCGGACGTGGCTTATCTTAGCTGATCAGTCATCAAAATCCTGTTATGCTTGGAATATAGCTGCTACGATAGCAATTTTATTTTTAACAGAGTCTTGTCAGTAAATTTAATTCGCAAACTCAGTGGGTCTTTATCAACAATAATGGAAACACCCGACAGCTTGAAAGGAATAATGCCCTATTTAATTAATGTACTTCATGTTCAAAGGTCGTCAGTTTCATACCTCGTCTGTTTAATATATTTATTTATTAGAAATTAAAAAAACTTATTTAGGATATATGTTGTATGTGGAATAACTCTTACTTTAAGCGTAAATTGATATTATTATTGTTAAAGCAAATGAAAAAATAAATGGACAGGCCAAAATAATAATGATTTATTGACTTTAATGACTTATTATATATACGATTTCTGTTCTTTGAAGAGTATTACCGAATCAGCTGGATTATCCACTGCGGAAAACAACCTCCCCCATTAAGGAGGTTTTGCCATAATGCCCTCGCTTGGCATTCGTCTTGGGTATCTCAGTATAAGATAGCAATTCCTCAGAAGGCGTTGCTACCCAACTTCCGGTATTTAGTAGCCTCTTACGACACCCATGGGTAGAATTGGGGAGTGACATTCAAGCCTGGCACAACACGGAACGGGGAGTATTTAGCTATGCTATATTTCGCGTTGCATTAATTTGGTGGTTTCCCCCAGGGTATAAGTAATGGGCAGTAGTTGATGTATGATGCTAATATTATGTTCAAATATTAAGCGAATTGAGCACTTGTACTTTATATTATTATTCGTATATAACGGTTGTTTATTTATGGTTTATCATCATTATATTATTATTAAATACATTGTGTTTTATTTTTAACGTCTTCTACTCGTATTTTGAAAGAAATCATGATATCTAGGAAAATAAAATTGAGAGCAATAATTCAGAATCGTTTGAATGTTTGGAGCTTAGCACACTGGGTAGAGAGTAGTTTTACAACAAACGTGAATTCTGAACTCTTAATGAAAGCCGAAATCCATTGTCCAATATACGTGAAGTGGTAGGGCATTTTGTGAATGCTCCCTGGCTAGCTACCATCCTCATGTAGAAAATCTGTCGCCAAGTACCAAACGGTGTATTCTGACAGCTGTCCTTGAGAGCCAGTAATTGTTAGCCTGAAAAACATCTCTGACCACATCATCACTTACCATCAGGTGAGATAGTAGTTAGAGGCTAGCCTACGCTTGAATGATTGTAAAACATTTTTTATATCTCCTCAACCTACGAGGTCGGGGTCATTATCGGAACTATATGGATTATTTAACAATTTACATAGGCCAACAACGCGTCATCATCATACCATCAATTGAATAGTCCACCGTTGAACAAGGTCTCCACCATAATCTCCACGCTTGGTAGGCGTATTGGGGATTGCAGTAGAAGATATCAGTTCTTCATAAAGTGCTGCTTCCCACATTCCGGCATTTTTCCCTTAGTTGCCTCTTACGACACCCACGGGAAGTAAATGGGCACCCGTTGTTGTGCAAGCATGTTTACTTTCCAACAGCCCAGATACAATTAATGTTTGTTTGTTTCACACTTTACAAACTGCACCACACCACTAATGTCTAAATTTCTAAAGTTGCGGATTATATTTCCGTTAATTAATCATAATTAAAGTATTGAACTCAAGCGGAGCAACTCAAGCGGCGCAAATATGCTAACCTCGGTATGGGTTACATATTGGAGCCGTTTGGTGTAGAGACGTTGGGTCCGTGGGGACCGGGAGCTCATCGTATTTTCCAAAACTTATCTGAGCGCTTGGTCGATGCGACGCGTGATCAAAATGCTGGCACATATTTGGCTCAACGAATAAACATTGCAATTCAACGGGGCAATGCTGCCAGCATGCTGGGCACGCTGCCAACTGGGAGTGGGCTGGTGCATTTGGACTGCCAATGAGTCTGCTATGACTTATAGGTTGTCTAAATGCTTTTATTGTAGTACCTGTATAGTGTTGTACATAGTTCATAGTACATATTTTGTTTAATAAAGGCATACCGCCGGTAAAACAAACCAGCTAAACCATGAGAAGTTTCTAATAAATATTATGCTTTACCGACATTATTATAATATACAGTAATCTGATACGATTTATCCTTTTCCTATTTCGAATGTTCTAAGGTATAAAAGTGAAATAAATAACATTAATTTAGCTAGACAAGTTCCAGCAATGTCAATTATTATATACATTTTCAAGCCACATTTTACTATAACTATAATACATTTAAAATTTGGTATGGAGTTTGGGCGCGACTCCAAACAGATTACCATATCAAAAATAGCAGTTCCTATTTTTCTATTTAAAAAAAAATGACGTCGTTTATTCAGAAATAAAATTTTATTGTATAACCTATAGTCATACCAGAATGATAGTTGTTTGTCAGTAAAAGCCAATAGTCACACCCATTTTACTCTGCCACTAAAGCGTCACATAAGTTATTTAAGTCCCATATTTTGATAGCACGCTGCAACGTTTTATAACGGCATCATCGTTTATCTTGAAAGCGCACGATAAAATAAATGTGACAAAAGCCATTACATTGCATGGAGGCATATTTATTTTAGCAACTGACTATTAGAGGCTCAATAAGTTACAACAAAAGTTGTTTTTAGCTTTGGAAATGTTATAATTATGGTTTTTATATAACTTGAAAATGTTATATGTCGTAAAAATTGTTATATTCATTTCTATAAAATCCTGGAGAGCACGAAAAAATTCTGATTAAATTAAACTAATTTTTTTATAGCTTACTAAATTTTTAGTACCAAAAATAATTAAAATAACAAGAATAAAATATTTTTAAAACATTACCTAACTACAGTTTATGCGTACTGTCACACCTAATATATTGTTGTCCTAGGCCCGAATCCCTCACAAACCTATTTACGCGTCGTCAGCAGTATATTTTTCTATGTAAACGGTGGCTTACAAAATTAAGTGCTCAAAATTATTGTGATAACTCCAGGAGTCACCAGACTCAGTACTAGTATAGCTTTCAGATGTATATTAACAATGTATTTATCAAAAAAGAAATAATATTACTATATAATTATTTCTACAAGCAAGATATTATTCGCTTCATAATTTACGGCTTTTTTTCTATTTTCATCGGTCGTGCCCTTAATAGCTTGCAATTACTCTGAGTGACGACTGTTGCTAAACCCATATCTTTCCGGTTTGGTTCACAAGCTCTTGCGGGGAGTTAAAATGAAAATAATGATTTAAAGTTTTAATATTAGTGTCTTGTTGGGAGCTACCACAAAAAATAAAAAATAAAGTAAGTAGTGAAAGGAATACTATAAGCACAAATTCAATGATATCTGAAAAACTGAACTCACTTTGAAAAACTTACTCACGCCCTAAATGAGACTATGGCGTGAAGTAACTTTTTTACTTCGTCAATTTGTGGAAACAATAATATTTCTAACCCAAAAACCATTTAAGTCAACAATGCTGCGTGTTAGCTAAAATCTCTTTAAAATATAATAAATTCTCACACTCACCACTCTTTATAGATATATTTACTGAAGGATATTCATGTTCTGTTCGTTTCGTGATCTGTATGTGGGTCACTTTAAAACAAACCTCGTTACATACACTATTCAACCTTAACCTAAGCACACAGTAACACCGCAGATCCGATCTTGGTTTCATTGCCTTAGTTAAGAATTTATGACGGTCTCAAGAACAGTTTGATTACCTTAAAACAGTGATATACCTATATCACTGTTTGTTAAGCAGTATGGGATTCCTTGTAGAACTTATTTTTAGAGGACCTCGATCTATAATATCACTTACTGACTTTTTTTCTTCTTGTTGTATCGTTATAGCCTAACAATTAATAGCAGAATACATTTAATGCATATATTCACGCTAGAAGAACCTCAAGAATTGTGCTAAAAGGCCGGCGACTTCTGCAAAAAGTCAAAGTCGTGAACTTGTCAGAATACGAAATACTATGTTACTAAGCGCGGGATAGCGTGATAAGGCTCACATGTGATCTTTACTATTACGCTTATTCTTATTAGAAATATTTATTTAATAGAAATATTTATTTGATATATCTTTTATGGTTGGAAATTGTTTTATTAATAAGTAAAATATCACTTCCTGATAGGCGGCTTAAAATTATTTATCATTACATCTCGGGCAGCCAAACCAAAATATATATAGGCTATTTTTTATTGCACAATAAACTGGACATATAATACGAATGCTTTTCCATCTAAAGGGACAATCTATAAACGCACTATCATCTAAATAGATCTTAAACTATAGCTTCACGCTTAGTTCCAAAACCAAATTAAAAATGTACCCATAAAATCCTTGAATAAATTATGTCCCATACAAAATATTGTAACCTTATATTACGTATATTGCATTTTTGTTTGTGAAAGTTGAATATTATAATTTATCATAATGGCTATCGACTGGACGTTTCATGTTGGTAATTCTCACATAATTTGTAAAAACTGCTTTAGTGTGGCGCACACACACACCATGAAAAAGGAGGTTTTTTGTATTTATGCAATAGTTTCATTCACAAATAGGATAACTTCAATATTAATATAATTGGTGCATTTAATTAGTTAATGTACGTCGTGTAGCCCGAGCGCTAATGAGGTGTTAAAGTGTCAAAATTTACATTTCCAATAAATATTATTTGACGCTAAAAGCTAAAAGCTAAAAAACTAAATATCAACATTAGGTTTGTAACATGTAAACGTATGTTATGAACCTAATGTTTCATATTGAGTAGCTTGTAGCTTTTAGCGTATTTAAAACCCACGGTACATAATACTATGATACTTTAAACCAATCAATTAATTAGTGTTTGTTGTCAGCTAATCTCCCTTTAAACAATTTATACCTTAATCTAACGTGAGTGTTTTAGGTTTAGGTTTAAAGATATTTATTCCCAATAAGACAATACAGTCACTTACTTGAGAACAGTGCTTAAACATAAATTAAAACTATACATTCGTCATGCCGTCTATCATAATTAATACTATAGTAGCAACCCATCCAATGCATTATTTACGTAATAGTGAATGATCATTGATGACATGTTGAGCTAGTTGGGTCTTAAATGCATTAAATGAGTTGACACTTTTAATTCTTGAGGGTATCCTGTTGTAAAGTTGTACTCCTTCAAATATGAGCATTTTTTGCCATAATTTGTTCGGTACTTTGGTAGGACTAAATAACCAGCACATCGGTTACTACGCTTACTTATTTGTTTAATTAAAGTGAACTTCAAATTTGAGCAAACAGTTTTCTTAAGACATTTCCGGATAAAGATGCAGACATGAAACACATAGAGCTGGCTGATATTCATTATTTTGTGTCTTTGTAAATTTTTGTGGTTTAAGTAAGATATGGGTATTTGCATAGCATTTTAATAATTTTATTCTGTATAATTTGAAGTTCTGCTAGTATTATTTTAGTGGCACTGCCCCAAATTTATGTCAGATGTAGAAGATGTGGCCTTACTAAAGCATTGTAGATAATAAATCTCAGCTTATGTGGGATACATCTTAAAATATTACGTAATGAGCCGAGAAACGATAAAAGCTTACTTTTGAGGTGTTCTATGTGTGTATTCCATGTAAGAGCGCTATCTACTCTCAGACCAAGATATTTTTCACAAGATTTTTGCTGTAAAATTATATTGTTAATTGTTAAGGGTTGGTGACTGGGCACAATTTTATTTTTGGATTTAAATCATATATAACAAGTTTTGGATATGTTGATTGTAAGAAGGTTTTGTTGAAACCATAAATAAAGCGAATTCAGGTCATGCTGAGCTTTTTGGATTATATCGTGTACAGAAGACCCAAAATAAAACAAGCAAGTATCGTCCGCGTAAAGGGTTAGGTAACCATGCAGTCCAATTTTGTCAATCTGATTAATATATATTAGGAAAAACAAAGGAACCAAGATAGATCCTTGTGGAACTCCACACGTTTTAGGTAATGGGTCACTTTGGTTATCTATGCTATCCATTTTAACTACTTGAGTTCTATTTTTTAGATAAGATTCAAATATTTTTAGTGAAGTACCAATGACGTTTATTGCTTCCAGTTTTTTTTATGAGCAATTTGTGACTAACTGTGTCAAATGCTTTTTTTAAGTCTATAAATATGCCAAGGACTATATTTTTTGAGTCTATATTATGTCTTATTTTAGTTATAATGTCAGCTGTTGCCGCAAGAGTATTTATTTTAGGTCTAAACCCATATTGCTGTTAAATACGCTTCTAGTCGCCTGTATAAGACTTTTTCTAGTATTTTAGATAATACAGGAAGGACAGAAATAGGTCGATAGTTGCCGACGTCCATGGTTGAACCTATCTTATAGATGGGAGTAACCTTTGCAATTTTGAGACTGTTAGGAAATTCACCATCTAGTAATAATTTATTAAAGCATCTACACAGATTATCTGCAATAATTTTTTTTATGCATTTAATTACCTTGGTGCTAATCCCATCCAACCCTGTACTGCAGTTAGAATCAAAATTATCAATTATTTGTATGATTTCGTTAACCGTACATGGATTGAGAACGGACAGTTTGGAATTTTCTATAGGCGTTTCGATAAAGGCATAACAGTGATATTTCTGTGATGTTCTGGGCATTTCATTAGCTAATATAGTTCCTATTGTGGCAAAATATTCATTGAAAGTTTGACAAATTTGCTTTGGGTCAGATATACGATCACCATTAACTAATAAATTTGGAGGACCGCCAGATTACTAATGTATTGGCAGATTGATTATTGGGAAGCACTCGCATGCAAGTGCTTTACAAAAGGGTACTGTGGTACGGGTTATTGGTGTATTTAGTAAACATTGTTATGGATTATTGGAAGTTTATACTTCATTATTTATCATTCCTACCAATCTTGAGCGGGACAAGAATATTTAAATTCAAATTCAAATTCAAAATCATTTATTCAATTTAGGCGTCTACGACGCTCTTATGAAGGTCAATTACAAATTTTAATATTGAAATATTCTAAATTGTACTGGCACGTTCAGCAAAAAAATATTATAGAGCCACTGCGAGAAGAACGGGCAAGAAACTTGGGGCCATTCTTTTAAACGTCTTTTTTACAAAAAGCTCGTTTAACCAAGTTGGAAAATTTTGTTACAAATGAGTACATAGGTACTACCGTAATCAGTTTAATTAGGCGCAATAAATTAAATTTTAAATGTATCCTTAGTGCGTTCTTATTTGGAGGTGAACATTGGTGTCTTGCGAAAATATGTTACAAACATAGGTATGTTTTCAACATATTTCCGGGCCAAGGAATATAGGGATAATGTATTGCAAGTAACTAGACGAAATTTCAAACTTTCATATGTTACTATTCTTTATTACGTTAGTTCTTAAAAATGGTTTGAGTACGCCTTCTTTGAATATGCATTTAATCTGCTGTTGAGTTATAATACTAAATAATTTATTATTCACGGGTTTCCTTTCCGCTGGTTTTCTTTGTAAAACAGGCATTTTGGAGATAAAAAAACATACCTAATCGAGAAAAATGTGGAACTTTTTTAAATGGGTATGAGGAAAATGGGGCACGTGTCAACAAATGCGGCAGAAATATATATCTTAATCGCAAGCTTTTTATGTTTATTTTTTCATGAATACATTATTCAATAATTATGACGATAATCTTACTGAAGAAAACATACTAATTTACCCTTTTTGATGAACGTGGGAGTAATATATTTTAATAATAGGTGTTGTAATTAGTTATTACTTTTCAATCTTTGTGCTTCTATCTAATGCACGTTGCGCTGTCCGTACAATGTATGTAGTTTTATCACGTTTTGCATACTTAGTGTTCAAGCTCGTTGAAACTTTGTATGTACGTGCCTATTTGCAAGAAGTTTTCAACTTTTTAACTAGAAATAATTTGGTTATGCCATAAATAATACAACGAAAAATAAAACCTAACATCGACAGACAGTTCCAAAATGTTAACATAGCCTGATATTAAGCAAGCTGTGCACTCAAGATACCGTAAGGTTAAAACTTTCAATCTGCTTGGGACATTGGACTATGCGGCAGATTACATACGTGTTCATTTAACTCCATAGATCGTTAATTAATTAATATAAATAAAGCAATATAAAATTAATGTTATCTTGTTGACAATGTTCATATACGTTTAGGAATTAAAAAAAAAATACCCAAAATTTTATAATGCAACTATGATGATCTCCATGCATACCTTACATAGATATTGTTAAAACATATACAGTTAGCGAGTAAATGGGCGATTCACTTCGGCCGTTCCCGTAACGAGAGGGGATATTCTTCTTCTTCGTCGCATTTTTCATGTCTGAAGGTCGTGCCCGTCTTGAAATGTCTCAACAGAGACGTTTACCAGCTGCTTCCACACCATTCTGTCCTCGGCTTGTCTCAGGGCGTTAGGCAGGGTGAGTCCCGTTATGGCCTTAATTTGGTCGGACCAGCGGGTAGGTGAGCGACCCCGTGGTCTTTTCCCCTCTATTTTTCCTAGGAGGGGATATTAGTTATCCATTATTTTGTTTATCCCCAGCCACAATAACAAATGGTGGAGGTGCCAACATCTCACTTTTCAGTACATATATGTAATATAGAAATGTTCTATTTTGTATCAGTTGAGATTCGTACTTTTGTGGTGTCAATTTGCTTTTTTTTCGATTTATCTAAATCTTTTCCTGGCCGTTTGTTTGGCATTGTAATTTGCACATTTTATGTACTTACCAACTTAACGTCGTTACTGTAAATATTGGCAAGGACCGAGATGAGACTTGTGGGGACTTTGACTTATTCAACAGACTTTATTATCTAAAAGTTGAAAGCGTGAGCAACTAAGTCACGATAACTTAGTATCACGACTCATACGGCGTGAGTTTTACATTTTATCGTGTTCATTCTTTTAAATGGAGCTATTCTTTCAGGAGCAATATTAAAGTAAAGTATTTTAATTACACATTTCCGTCGGATACAGTTTATTTATCATAAGCATGGTTTTCTCTTAGCTGTCATTGAAAGTATTGCTTTGTTTCTATTGTTTGTAGGCAAAAGCTTTTTTTTTATTGTATTTAGATTAGCTTGCATTGTATCAAATATTCCAACAACGATGTTCACGGATAATATTTGAATTTTCCTAGACTCCAATGACTGGTAACCAATTTTGCCATTAATTTAACAACGTTTGTCAATCCAAAAACAACATCAACAATCAACTAAATGAATTGTTTGAAATTAATAAAATAAAATCAGTAAAATGAATATGCTTAGGCACATGAAAAGGGGCTTGGAGTGACTACTGCGCGCTGCACAAAAGGGGAGTTTGAAATTACACGATTTATCTCGCTACCCGTGGTTTGAATATTCTCTGTTGACGTTTATAAAAGTGGGTAAGTGGGTCGTCTGCTTCGCACCAATTTGTAGTGCTGAGTGAAAATTACTAATGAGTTATTATGAACAATTATCCTAATGTGAGTAATTTATTTTTAAGTAAATTTTCATGCTTTTAATTCTATGTTAATTGCTATAGACTCCACTGCAACATGAATGGGAAGACTTAAAATTTGGCCTAAGGAATGCCGGAGCCCGGGTAGCTATTTGGTTATTTTTGTATTCATGTGTTAGGGTCTTATGAATTACTTGGAGTGCAAAAAGTCAGACAACTGCTGGACGCAAGGACTTTGTCTAATAAACTACTCTTCTACAGCAATGTTTTAGTATTCTTGCCTGTTCTTGAGGCAGAAGACAATATTTAACTATTGAAGAGCCTTAAAGTATGCAAATAAAATATAACCTCAAAACCAACGTTTTTACATCGGTAATGAAATAAAAGTGTACGTTATTTTTGCATATTTTAGCTTCAAAAGTACTTAATATGAATGTGCAAATTGCACGTGCATAGACCCAAAAATAAGGTCTTGGTTTTGACACATCAAAGCGCAATGCGTCGACTTAATTTGCCTCTTGAGTTTTGTCTTTTGCTACACAATAGCGTTGATTAGTACTGAAAACTATTTCGCAGATCGCTCTGCGTATTTGTTACCTGGTAAAACTCCAGTTTACAAACTGATATTTGTTCTTTTTAGTCTTTGACTAGCTTTTTGGATTTAAACTAGAATTTAAGCTCTCCGCCCGCGCGTATGTCGGTTATCGCGCGAAAACATGAACCTCTTTTTGCGCAGTCGGATAAAAACTATCCTATGTTTTTTCCCGGGTCTCAAACTATCTCCATACCAAATTTCATTCAAATCGGTCCAGTAGTTTTTAGCGTGAAAGCGTAACAGACAGACAGACAGACAGAGTTACTTTCGCATTTATAATATTAGTACTGAAGTACTGATGACACTATTTCCTAGCAAATAATGCGTGACGTCATAACGTGCAGTAAACTATACCGCGTTTGTTATAAATAAAGAATGCACACAAGGTAAGTTGTCTATGGCTAATCCTTACTTTAGTGTATTTTTTACCTACACAAAAAAGAGATTTAATAACAGTAGAATTATTTGTGCGTCTGGGGAAGTACTGCTACAACACTTATTTTTAGAGGAAAGCTGTAATTTTTACATTACTGTGTTCCAGTTTGAATTTTATAGGTCCAGTAAAATAAAAAGTACATGGCATGGGACTTAGCAACTTGATATCTCAGGGTGATGGGCGCTGTGCATCTGTTATAGGTTGAGGTTGCGGCTTGACACCATGTGCAACAACGCAAGTAGCCCACCGGCTACGTGCATGTTCCATCACGATAGCATGAAAAAACAGGAAATTTGTACCTAAGCTTTTAAATTTACTCCACAAGTTATTATACTACAGAAATGATCATTATTGAAACATGTTATTTTGAAAATTTTAAAGATAATTTGCTCGGAACGCGCTTTTAAAGTTAAAGTTGTCATGTAGAATACCATTTCACGGTCATTCCACGGGGATATTGTAATGCGCCGCGTGACGTTTTTAAATGATCTACAATGTGAACATGAACAAAAGAAAAGGCCCCTAGATCCAAGGTTTAATTTAAATTTTGACATAAAGGATATATATATCGTGTTTATATAAACAATTCTGCGATAGTGTAAGATCAAGACCGTCAAAAAATATAGAAGGTTCCAGCACATAACATAACGGTATCTCCATCTGATCTCTTTCAAAAACTTCAAGCATTCATATCCAAATCCATCCATATTCAAAAGATCCATTGCCAAATGTAAACCTGGAACAGTTTAAATTTAAATTACATAATTACATTCAGACTGTAATTTTTATGTAATACATTATAATGCAAAATTTTATCGCAAAATATCTTCATAGCTGCTATCCTAAATGATCTATATTTTTTTGGGATAAAATGTAGCCTATTCTCCTATCTGGACTTAAACATATCTTTGTGAAAAAAAAACCGTTGATTGTTGATCCGTTGCAACGTAAAAGAAGGACAAAACAACAAACCAACAAATCGATTAACACACATTCGCATTTATAATGTACACTATCCTCAAGTGTAGATAATACATAGAAATACATGTACTGAAAGTAACATATATATATCATGGTCAGGAGCTTACAACGTACGAAATAGTTACACCAGGGATTTTCGGTCACCAGACTAATTTATCCCGACGACACTAACATGACCTCTATCGGACGGTGATGTGAATCACAATGAGATTCCCCAATATGCGTTATGAAAATGGAGTGGGTATATTTCCAACGTTATTGTAACGAACGTTTGAAGTCATCAGCATCGGTGATGGTGTGTGACATTGACAGTCTAGAAATACTGTCAATGTCACAGTTGCTAGTCTCATTGGCTGATGCCAAGTGCCTCTATATGTATTTAGTCAATACTTTACATTAATTTTGGTGCATACAAGCTGGGCCAAAAGGCAACATATTCACGACAACTAGCCTTGAGCGTGATGTATCCTACCATTATCCCTTACATATTACAAAATATTCTTAAACTCAGAAATAAACTATGTAGTTTGAGGCGGTGTTTTATTGTCAGCATTGTTACTGCCTTCGATCATAAATATATCAAGATGGTGTGTAGCAAGAACCGGCCTTACTGAGTGTCAATAGATTAAATATTTATGATGGTAAATGAAAAAAAAAAAACTAAAACTTGAATTCGACTTCAACACTCAAAAGTGTGAAATAACTTGTTGAAGTCGATACCATGCCATGAAGCTGCCAGAACACACCGCAAAATGATTCGCAAAATGCCCTTCCACCATGCGGTGACGCTCAAGCTGGCGGTGGGGATCGAACCAAGTACCTGCGGCACGGCAGTCCATAGCCTTTACCGCTCGGCCATCATTGCTTCAAAATAAGACCGACTTGAACCACCTGCTCACAAAACGATGATATCATAATTTATCATAGTTAAACTTCAGCGCGCGGTGGAGCGAAGCAAAGTTTGTCGCCACTTCTTGCCAACTTCCCTACTCAGGGGTGCGTTTAGGTGACTTAGCCAGGATAAGATTTAAACTAGATAAACGTCCAACACCCCGTTTATGGCCTCCTCTAGGCGAAAATTTGCACAGGCTAAAATTTTATACGCCCCGTTTAGGCGCGTCCACTTGGCTAAATCTTCGCTAAGTAGATTAAATTTTAGCGACCTATTGAGGTCGCGAAATTTTCATCGGCTGTCAGATTTAAGCTATATGTCATGTCACTTCAATCATAATACCAAAGATTACGGAAGGGCGGGAATACATACTATATAATAAGACAAGTTGTGTTGTGTACATATGTTTGTGTTTTCCTGTAGGTATTTTTGTTGGATTGTTTTGTATTGGTTTTAGTTTTATTAATTTCTACTTTATCGCGGGATAAGAAAATAATAATAATGTATATTATATTTAATTGTGTTGTATCCAGGGAATTTTATAATTTTTTCAATATTCATATACTTAAAAAAAAATTCTTGCCGAATGTCAATTGAATTTGACAACAATAATTGACGTACGGCTATGACACCGTTTAGGCGGACCACATCGGCGAAATTTTTGTCTGGTGAAGATTTATTCTACTCGCCTAAACACACCCCAGGTGTTATTTTCTTATCTTTTTTACTGGCGCTTTGTGTACAATGCGTTGGTCACAAAACCATTCATTATGATTCATAAAATCTCCTACGTATTAACTGAAAGTTTGAGATAAACCCAATTTTAACTAACTATGAACACAGTACTACATTAAAATGTTTTATTAATGGCTATATTTCATCATAATATATGACCAAGAATATTTTTTGTTGGATTAGCCGAATTTCAAGTTTTTTTATTATGTAGTAGGTATATGTTCTTTCTGAGTTTATTTCGTTTAAAACCCGTTTCATTTATAACCTTCTAAGTTGATTTCGTTTAAAAGTCATAAATTTCAGTCAAGTGGTTTTTCAGATACACTAATTTGGGTAACTGAATAAAGTTATTTGTTAAACATGAGAGCAAAGTCAATTTTATGCAAGTACCTATTGTAATAGGAAGCTAAAAGAAGGCTAGCGAAGAAATCTAGGATTGAAATATAAGCTACTGAAAAGAACAAGATATTTATTATGCATGTATCCTAAAAATGGACTTGTGTTAAATTTAAAATTTTTCTCAATTACCAGTGAGATATATATCAAGTATGAAACACAGTCAAGGCAATATTTCATAATAAATTTATTTTGATATACAAACATTATTATTATATTAAATTATATTAAAACTGTTGGCGATTACGACAATTATCATAGAACACTATAATAGTGACTCTAGTACGTAGAATGCATACATGAACACAGAGAAAAAAAAGTAACTAGGACCGACTTGTATTTCTGAAAAAATATGACATGACATTTTATGGAAGTCTGTCTATCAAAATGTTACCAAATTTGATCTTTATAAAATATGATGTGAAATATTTCATAATTCTAGTCTGGAACTTATTAACAAAATACTACTAATGTTGTCTTAGGTTTTCGCAATTGTGACACATAGTAATTAAACAAGTGAAACGTTGGGACAAAAATAATGATATATATACGCGATTTACACCGTTTTAAGTTATTCAATACTACTTATTATATACAATACCACAATTTACTACAATGGAAACATTTGGATAACAGTCCCAATGCTCCAGACAACTACTAGTTGGCAGCATGCCCAGTATGCTGACAGCATTGTCCCCTTGGATTGCAATGTTTTTTCGCTGAGTCAAATGTTGAATAAACAAAGATAAACAAGTCTAGAATATTATTATATAACTAATCAGAAAAAAAATGACATTTATGTTGTAGCTGAATATGTGCGTTACTTTAATACTAAGGTACTTAATAGGTATCTACCTACATTAAAGTTAAGTTACCCTAGCCACAGATGACATGCCTCAAAATATTCCTAATTAGCTAATATGACATTGGTATATATTTTTTTAATATTTTGATGTGTTTAGAAGGTTCTAATCACACAAACAACGTTTGCATAGTATCATCTTTTGTTACTCCTATTTTCTTCTTCTATTTTATTTCTTTTATAATAAATGATCATGTAGTTTAAATGCTTGCCTAATAGTTAATATTAGATAATGCATTTTCACAAGGTTATGAGTAAAGTAAGTTTCTGAGAATATAAGGTACCTCTAAAATTCTCTCTCTCTCTCTCTCTCTCCCTCTCTCTCGCTCTGTTTCACTTTCTTCATCTAAAAGTGTATAGGTACTATTTTATTTTATTATTAACATTAACAATTATTTTAAAAATAATTTAAGAGAACATTAAATAAATATTTTATTAAAACACTAAAAAATAAAAAAAAAGTATATCTAGTGAAAATTCCGATTAATTTTCCTGATAAGCCTGACGTCATAAACACGCTATTATTATTAAATATGGATTTCCGCAAAGTAACGCCTATTAATTTATTATTAACCTTATGTGATAAACAGTTTTATAACTCTTTGTTATTTTTCGAACAGCGCTTATATTTATCGAACCATTTACAATTCGGTGCCAAGCTTAAAACTACCTCCCCTTTCCAAGACCCTACACCCTTTCCTTTTTCATTCCACATCAGATATTTCAGATAACATCAGATATATCCAGTTCGTCACTTGTGTCGAAATGCATCTGCTATAGGTCGAGGTTACTGCCTTAGATTAGGTGGGCTTCGTGCATGTTCTGTCCCAATTACATAAAAATACAATTTCATATATAGAAAACAATGACATTTCAAATGATAATTAATATTTAGTGGCAAATCTACGTTGTGAAATAGAAACCATACTTCATTATACTACTTCGCCCCATGCGGTCATTTATTCACGCCAACCAACTTGATTTCCATTACAAACTAATGCTCCTCGTATATAATGTTGTCTTAGGTTTTCGCGATTGTTACACATAGTAATTAAACAACTTTAAACGGTTTAAATCGCGTATATTTGTCATTATTTTTTTCCCGACGTTTCAAACACTTTGCAGTGATCGTGGTCACGGGGTGACTAATTGGTTTTATTTGTCACATGAGTTATGAAGAAATTATTTGGTCTACCGTCAGAAATTTTTATATTATTCATAACGTTCCCTATTCACGCAGTATTCGGTCACGGTGTCCAGAGGTCTTGCAGATTAGTGTCGGCCATGAGATTTAATTAATTTAATAACAGGATCCCAAGCAGGTGGTACTTGCCAACCATCATTTCTATTGAAATTTGGGTACTTTTTGATTTCAATAGCCTCGCGTAACATTCTTGGCATAAACCGGGTCTCTCTGGCAAGGATTTGTGGGTTGTCGAACCGAATGTAGTGATTGGGTTTGTCCCGGGCATGTTCACAAACCGCAGACTTGGTCGAGCGTCTGTTCTTCATGTCAGCAATGTGTTCTTTTACCCGGATACCAACGCTCCTCTTTGTTTGCCCAATGTATGACAGCCCACATTCACAATCAAGTTTGTAAACACCTGCATCTTGTAGGGGAATATTGCACTTAACAGGTCTTAAAAATTGGTTGATCTTGTGCGGCTTGAAGTAAGTTTTTATTGAAGCTCGTCTTAAGATATTACCAATTTTGTCCGTGACACCCTTGATGTAAGGTAAGATGGCAGGTTGTCGCTCAACTGTGGAAGGCTTGGGCCGGCTTCTGTGACGCATACGTGGGAGCTTGTGATTATTGCTTCGCAGTACTTGTTTTACATACTGAAGCTCCTCCTTGAGATGGTCAGTGTCGCAGATGCCATGTGCTCTCTGTAACAAAGATTTGCCTACGGTAGCCCTCGTATATCCTTATAATTAAGTTTAACTAACTAAATAATAAGGGTCTTGTGTGGGAGATTAATACGAAGTTCACACGCTAAAACAGCATAAGATCAGTTAAATTATTTATTACTTGAACTTATCATTTACATCATCTGTATTTGCAAGCAGTAGTGATAGCCGAAACCTAATAGCTATGGAATGCCGTGCCGTAGGGCCACGGTTCGATTTCCATCGCAATCTTGAGCTTCACCGCATCGGGGAAAGGCATTTTGTGAATGACCACCCTCAAGAAAAAAATCAGCACCTAACAGTGTTATGAGGACTACTAACCTTGAGAACCAGTCATGTAGTGTTAGTCATGAATTTACAGTCACATGAGACTCAAAAACTGTATCCATGGGTTATTAGTATTATATATATTATGGGTGCAGTGCACTTCTTCACTTGTACGACGAAATGCGTCTGTCAAAGGTTGGCCTCGTGAATATTTCGTTCTTAAAAATTATCAAACTTTACTAAATCCCAGTTCAATGGTGAATAGTATGCTGAATTAGTCTTATAAAAACTTTCATGTTGAAAAACTACAAAAGTGAATATGCGACGCCTGCCAGAGCCTACTAATCTTATGCCCATATTTTATTGCTGATAGAATACCTTTTGACCACCGTATTTTACTTAAAAGCAGTGGCTTACCTTATAATCATTAACAAAAACTCTGATACTAAAGTTTTTGATAGGATTTAGACCACAAACTTAATGCGCGCGACAGTACTTACGTACAGCTACTGGGCTATCCACTATTCAAAATCGATAGGGCTATATGGTGCATATAGATAATCTTTGATAAAAGAACCTTGTTTCAGCCATAAGATGTAATAAGCTAATGGTTATCACATCTAAATGTAAAATTCAACTTTTAAGACTTTATTAGTCTTAAAACTTTAATTTTTGTGTTGATTCAGAGTTAAAATATTCGTTAATAAACTAACCACCGGCAATAAGAATGGCAACAAAACAAATATACCCTTTCATTAAACATGCCGTAGCAATAAACGGGGCTGCCCTGGGCTTAATCGGCAATTTATCTTGTAAGGATTCCAAGTGTTAAGCACCAAATATTAATCTTATATTCAATGCTTAGCCGAATTCATATTTAATGTTTAGAAGAACAATTGCTCAGTTTTATGGCCGTGGTCATTTGTTTTGCGAAACCGCGGAATTATTTGTTTATTTCAAGTATATTCCTACCCTTACTACGTTTTAGGAAGTTGATACCTACATACTTATGATATGTTTTACATAACAAAACAAATTCAAACACAAGAGCAGTTTGTAATAATTATGGTTATTATATATACCTACAACTTCAAAGGATTTAATAAGAACTTGAACTATAATATATTTGGTTTTGTTGTATTAAATGCCATATTCCCGACGTCAATATGTTATAATTTTCTCGCCCTTTAGGTTTAATAATAATTTAATAAAATTAATAAGCATTGTTAAGCATGTAGCCAAAGCAGTAACACATTTCTGAGAGTAGAACAACCGTCAAACTTAAATTTAGTAGGTAGGTGAAATTTTTCCATGTCTTAATTTGATTTTAATTATTAAAGTATCTGTTTCGGCCTTTTAAAGTATCTGTAAAGACTTGTGAATATAATGAACTGACTTCCCAGTGGATATCAGTACATAGCATTATATCCAATTGTACATCTCCATGCTTGTAATCTCTTTAAAATTCTGTCCGATACACTCAATCATCTAATATCAGTATGAGAAAAGTTCTATTTATATCTTACTTGTGTTGATACTCTCTTTTAGGCCGAGGTCACCCGCAGTAATCTCCACACAGAAAAAAAGACTTTTTTGAGCCAAGACTCAAATATGTTTCAACTGATATTTCTTAATCACAGATGTATATATATTGGTGTAAGATAATTTCAATAACGTTTCAAATATTAAACATTCTACAATTTCAAGATTTTATGTCTTGACATAAGAATTTTATTACTTATTTCAAAATGTATATCTTGAATAAAAACATACTGGTTTCTTATATTAAAAACGACACTTTCTTAGCTTCGAAGTTTTGACTTGAGAATTAACTCTTGTGTCGAAAAAGATACATATTTGGCTAGATACTTAGTTTATATTTCCAATGAAGAATTAATAAATATTGTAGCAAAAGACATGCCACTTGATATAAAACATAAATATTTTGGCACAAGATTGTGTGAATCATACACTAAAGGCCTAGGACAATTTTATGGCAAAATAAACGTTACTTGGTATAAAATAGCCATTGTTTCGACCAAGAATCAGTTAAACGTATAGTGAAGAATTAAGATTTTATTGCGGCAAGAAATATGTTACTTGATACTAAATACTAAAATAGTTCGTTCAAGACTCAATTATACGTGCAGTAAATACAATTAAATAATTAATAATTTATTAATGCAAAACATATGTTACTTGTCATAAAATAATTATTACTTCGGAAAAGAATCAGACTCCAGTGAGGTATGAGGATTTTTTACGGCAAAATCTAAGTAATTGGTATAAAATGGTATTTATTTCGACCAAGAATCAGATAAACATGCAGTAAAGAATAAAGTTTATTATGGCTAAACTTTAAATTCCTTGGTATTAATTCGTATATTTTTCGATCAACAGTCAGTGAAACAGTGTGAAGAATTAAGGATTTATTAAAGCATAACATTTATTACTTGATACAAAATGCTGATTGTTTCGACCAAGAATCAGAACTATAGTGAACTACAGTCATGGCAGTGGCCCAGATTGGAATCCATCATTCCATTCTCGGTCGTTCCAGTCAATTCTTTAATATCAGAGTGAATAGCTAGGTAGTTTCCGACTGGCACAATATTACAACGTAAGTATCTACGCGACTCCGTCGCGTTTCACCTGGCGGCAGCGGCGGCAAGCAGGCGAGAAAAGTCATAGAACTAAAGTTGTTTGCTATGATGCTTGGCGTCTGTAGAACAAAAGTTTTTTTTTCCTTTAAGAGGTTGTCAGCGTTTTTCCAATATTCTTAGAATAATGTCTAAGAATATTGATGCATGAGGCATGTTATAATTTGTATTTTTATAAAAAAAAGAAACTCTGCTAAAAAGTTACAAATAATAAATGGGCGCAATGTAACAAAATAGCACCTACAGGCAGGATCAGACCAAGACTGATAAACATAAAAAAAATGATTTGGTATGGTATGGCTTAGGTACTTATGGGAAAAGAATTTTGAAATAATATAGAAACTCTTAGGTACTTGCAGTTGTACCCAACTGCTAAAAAGTTGTAAATACTGCAATTGCAATAAAAAATACCCTCCCAAAATAAAAATGAATAGTACAGACAAAACCGGACCAAGTCACTTTGGTAAAAAGAACCAAACTTTGCGTTAATTTGGGTAAAGCAGGCCGTTACCTGGGGCTATATAATCTGTAACATCTTCGAAAATATTCATTTAAATAACATGCAGTATATGGCCATATTGATCTTAGTATATTAAATTCACTTTAATGTATTAATTGGATAAGGATAAATATGCTGTATTGCTTAAAATCGCTTCGATATTAGCCATTATTTATTTTAAAAAGTAAAGGATAAAAAAATGGTAATTGTGGGTTATTCTTAAGAGATAGACATATACCATTGCGAACTCTTTTGTAGCCCTTTTTAAGGTGTTACTGTAGTACATTATTTTGATCTATCTCGTAGGGTTCAGCCAGCGTTTGCAATATAAGCGCAAAAAATGAGTTGATTTACGTCATCACAATTAAAAATATCTAAAATTTCAGTGTTTATTATATTATGAATGTATACATCTAAAACTCCCTGTTTGTAAAATTACCGCATCATAATCCCTTGCGTAGTTTTAAAGATCTAAGCATACATAGGGACAGAAAGACAGCGGGAAGTGACTTTGTTTTATACCATGTAAGTAGTGATTTATCGGTTTGTTACAGCCTCAAAGTTTGACAATATCAAGTTAGTCTATATATGTCAAACTTTCAGGCTGTAACAAACCGATAAATCACTACTAAAACTACTTTACTGTATTTATTTTTAATTTTTATGTATGTTCGGGCATAACTCCGTCATTTATAAAATCCATTTGTAAAGGATTTGCAAAATTATTTTTTGTTTAATAGGGTATACTTTCGAAGATGTGCCATTAAAATTTTATCAAAATTGGTTTAGTAGTTTTTAAGTTACACTCAAATAACTGAAAAATGTTTGAATGAAATCAGTTCCGTTTTATTTTGAGAAATCTTCAAGTGTCGTTGGGGAGCATATCTGAAAATAGTACGTATCTTAATAAATCACAGTATACATAATAGTACCACCTTAAGTACAATAGATACGTTGGATTAAAATCCATAAAAAGTAGTAACTGTATAAAAATATTAGATATTTAAGTACTTACTTAGGTACTATTAATAGATAAGTATACATACATTACAATACCTACACATAATATATATAATACATATATAATTGCTAAATATAAAATGTTAACAATATCAGTCCTAGACAGTATTTATTTTGTCTTTTTTTATATTATTTTGTACTAGCTGCGCCCCACGGTTTTATCCGCGTGGTGATAAAAACTATGAAAATGGTGATAATAAAGAAGTAGCCTATGCTTTAATCCATGGTATAAGCTATCTTCCAACCAAAATTCATCCAAATCCATTCAGCCGTTTAGGCATGAAAGAGTAACAAACATCCATGCATACAAACTTTTGCGTTTATAATATTACTAGGATTCTGTACTAACCTAGAAATGTGTACCTACTGCTACTACTAAGCATAAATATATTTGCTCTTATTTACTTATTTGAACTATTAATTATCTAATTTGCTATCTAGGTTTTTAGGCGATGATTTTAGAAGTAGGTAGGTACCGGTCACAAGCCAGCTAGAAAGTTGTTTCATTCAAGAATCAGATTTATCGAATTTTTCAAGTCAATATTTTTGATTCTTGATGGAAGAAACATTAAGAAGTAGGTAAATACCGGTCAAAAGTCGATAAAAAAGTTATTTCATTCAAGAATCAGATTTATCGAATTAATCAAATCAAGATTTTTGATTCTTGATGGAAGAAACATGAATCTTGCCTAATGAGAACAGTGATGATTGGTTGGCTCGATAATTCCAGTAGTGGTCAGTGTTGCTATAAAATTTGAGATTCCGCGAGATTCGTGGGAAAAAATACAAGAGCATTGCGGTTAACTTATTTTAATTTTCAATAGAAAGTAAGATTCTGTAAAAATATTTAGGAAGGATGTATTTATTCTTTTTGTAACTTTTGACATTTTTAATATGCTGTGGTACATAAAGGTTGTACATTATAGCCCTGTGCAAATGTTTTCTAATTCATACATCAAAGCCGAAAACGCACGAACAGGACATAAATTAATATAGTACCTATACTATGAATTGAATTCGTTTTATTCACTGCGTATTATTAACCCGTATAATACCTATCAGCTCGTGTTGATATTTCACAACCAAATAATGTTGTTATATACATACATAGGCATACATATAATCACGCCTCTTTCCCAAAGGGGTAGGCAATGACTATAGATTTTCACTTTCTGCGATCCAGACACCTCTCTTTCACTCCATTCACAATCCAATCCTTTCATACATGCGCTTCGGTTTTGGGTACTCTTGATCTGACCCTTTTCCAGAACGTCCAAAATTTGATTGCGGAACGTTAGCACAGAATAATTGATAGCAGGTACTAACGTGACGTTAGCTAGGGAAATGGGTATTTACGCGAACAGGTTTAAAAGCTGGTTTTTTCTTGCATGTACGCCAACCAGGTGCCGACCCCAAATACTTGCAAGTCTTTAAAAGTATATTAACGACAGCTTGATTCGAGAGATCGGTGCCCGCGCCCTTCCTGTACGTATACGCTACGATACAACGCCATAGAAAATACTCATGGCGACTACCAAGTTGTGAGTATTGTGGGGGTCTTACCGGCTCAATTGAACTCCACAGGAAATCAAACTATTCCCATAACAATAAGAAACACTCACAATATTCAATTGCACTACTTACAAGGCAAAAGCCTTTTAAGTATTATATTTTCATACGCAATAATGCTCCTTATTAAGAAAGGTTTAATTTCCTACGCTAGAAATTTTAGTTCAGTAATTTCATGCATACGTAATATTGCACTTCTTGTGGTATAACTTTCGATAAAATATACTATATTTTTCGAAGGGTGTAACAATAAAGTTATGTATACATTGTACAGCCCAATAACCCTAAGCCAAAACTCGTAGATATTGGCTTTGAATTACTTGAACACGGACTCCTTTATTATAGCTTCAATATTTGGCAACTAGATCTGGAGTTCATATGGCAACACTGTATATAATCGAGTCCAGTGGCGGCGGCGCGCAGCGTGGCGGTTAAACTGAAATAAGTTAATTTACAACAACGTAGTATTGTGAGAGATTTGACTTGTGTAAAGAAAAGCAGTGCCCACCGAAGTGTTTGGATTAAGTTTCTTTCAGTGGTTTATAAATACACAAAGGTTTCTACTGAAAATTGTCATCCCGTTGCGTTGCGATGGAAGAAAATATACGTCGTTTGTTATCAGTCTGGAATGTATCGCCAGACGTTCTGGAGAACTTCGGAAGTAAATAACAGAAGAATATAATTTAACATTGACAGTCAATTGAATACATATACTTAACAATATTTGCCCATGTCGTGCGTGTGAACCTACTCCCTACTCAGCGGGTGCAGCACTTAGTATTAAGTTTTTATAAAGAAGTGGTTTATTTTTATGTTTTTTAAAAAAGTGGTTCAATTAAATAAATTATATGAATCTTTATTTAGTTTCTATTGCTAGCCTATGCTTCGTTCCCTATCAAATAGGTTTGGTAAATTTGTATTTGAGATTTATGTTATATTATTATCAAGATATTTTTATCTTCTACCCATGTTTTAATTCAACTGTTGGAATGGTTTAACTAGACATAAGTTACTGATATCAAAACTTGTCACTTCTTTAATTCAATTAGTTGTAATCCTATGTGTATATCGAAGGTAATAATAAGTCTTATATCTGTATTCCGTGTAGTGTGTAACATTACGGTAGATAAACTTTAGAATAGTTAAACCGATATTAATGTTACTTGTATCAAAATATTTACTTATTTGATAGAATTAGTTTACCTGTGTGTATATCGAAAGTAAGTACATAGAATTTTAAATAGTTAACATAGAATAATTTGTAAAAAACTATTATCATTTGTATACAGTTCTTATTATTTCTTCGGTCATGACTACATGATGGGCTTGTAATTACCCCTTCGTTGTGTATTTGTGTGTTCTTTTACCAAAAAATGTAACACTATTCAACACTGATAAGTGTAAAATAACTTGTTGAATTCGGAACATTATGCTTGTTCAAAAATACCTATTATTACTATATTGTGCGCATGTTAACCGACATCGACAAGTTATTTTACACTTTTCAGTGTAGAACTCATTTCTATTTTTTGGAAAAAAAATACCTACGAATATACAACGAAAGAGAAATCACTGTCCATCATGGCCGAATAATAAATTGTAGTTGTATACAAATGAGAATAATTTTTGACAAATTAATCTATGTTAACTATTTAAAATTCTATGTACTTGCTTTCGATATATATATTTAGGTAAACTAAATCTATCAAATAAGTAAATATTTTGATACAAGTAACATTAATATCTAATCAATACATTTCAATTGTTGAATTGAAACATTAAGTTTCGGTTTAGAGATATAACTATCTCGATAAAAGTAACATAAATCTCAAGTCAAATCATTCCATGGCTAAGTACAAAGAATTTGGATTCTTGACGTAAAAATTAAAGTTACATAGAAGATTTTCTAACTTCTTATTTTAAAAATTAATACATTTTGTCAAAATATATAATATCCTTCCTTCAAAACTGATCAATTTTACATCGAGAATTCTGATACTTTCATTAAAATACTTGAGTTCTTAGGTTAATAACTTTCCACTTTTACATGATGAAATAAAATATTTCAGTAGAAATATACTCGATCTTGGTTTAACACATTTAGCTTTTAAGATAGGAACTTTTCTGTTTTGAAGGATGAAATAAAATATTTCAAGTAAGACAAATTCGCTCTTAGGTCAATACATTTAGTTTTGAAAAAAAAGAGCTTTTCAGTTTTGAGAGATATAATAGAATATTTCAAGTAAGACATACTCGCTCTTGGGTCAAAACATAAAGCTTTTCAAAAAATAGTTATTCGGTTTTGAGACACGAAATAAAAATTTAAAATGAAATAAGTTGGCTTTTGGGTTCAATTTTTTACCTTTTAAAAAAAGAGCTCTTCCATATTGTAATGTAAAAATGTTTCTTGTTTTGAAATAGTTTCCGTCTTGAAGTGATATATTTAAAAAATTAAAAAAAGAAACTTTTCAATATTGGTATAAGAATATATTTGTTGGCCCAAGAACTATAATACAAAACATTTTATTTCTTAGGTGAAGACATTTTCGACTTTCCTTATATCGAAAACCTAAAAGATCTTGAACCAAATAAACTCTCTTGGCCTAAGACATTATTTTTTTCTGTGCAAGCTCAGGTGATAACAAACCGTGAATTAATCAACGAAATAATTCATAAAAAAAGTTTCACATGACTATAATAAGTACTAGTAAACGTTTTATATATGATTCTGTCCATCCAAAGGTTGTCTGGAAGAAATTGCTTTTATAGTGATAAGACCTACCATTGTAATAGCATTTTGTAAGGGTTTTTATTGTTTACTCTTAATTATATGGTGAATTGGTTTGCAATAAAGAGTTATTGTATTGTATTGTTTCATAAAATCTGTATCAATTTAAAGAAATTTAACATATAACATTGCTATGCCACATGGTATTATTAATGACCTACGATAGTTTTTAAAAACAGCCAAATAATCCATACTGTGTGCAAAATACCCTAAAATATATTCTTTGAATATGAATACGATTTTCGAACATTAACATCAAGTCAATCTAGTCAATCTTCAAGAATCTCAGGTAATCAATTAATTCTCTCATTATAACAATGCAATGGCGAAAGGTTCTCAACCTCAGACACAATGATGTTTGACGGGCTTTTGCTTTACGGTACATTTGGTGCCCCAACAAAACTTTCTCAAATTTAGAGCAACAAAGGGTCGTAAACAATTGCTAATGAACTCAGGCTACCTTGGACAAAGCCTTGAGTAGATATTTATTATAGTTTGGGTTCCAAACATGTATTAAGCCTTGAACATTTTATGCCTGTGTATAAAAGGTAAACAAAATTATGTAATGAAGCATCCGCATTCTTAACAAATGTTTTTTACTTATGTAATAGTTATCCCCGTATGGACTAATCTAGTGATGAATTCAGAAGGTTGGCACTGTTATAAGTTAACTTTACTGTACAACGTAACCTAACTGTATTTGTGTTTTTTGTTTCTAAATTGTAGGTTACATGTATAAATAAAAACAACATCGTCATAGATCTCAATGTCACTCCACGCCGAACGCATTTTAAATGCCCAAAGATGCTCAAAGGTTTTGTCACTCATACATCGAATAGGTTAAATACAGATGAACGGTCTCGCGTCGATTTAATCAAAACTACATATTGGATTAGAAATTAAAATCACTTATTTTCCGAGAGGGAGGTGGGGTAACTCATTTCGGAGTCTTCTTATCATATAAGAGTGAAACATATTCATAATTTTTATTCATAAAATGTGTCAACAGTTAGATTTTGACAATTGCCTTGCCGACGTTATGATATTGTTGTGGATGTTAGAATGAGACATTTCCCAGTCTAATATATTCAACAAGAGTCAGTGCTCGTACAGGTAGCTACATGAACCAACTACGACAAAAAAAATATTCCATTCGAAGGAGCACAACTTTATAATAATATACCCTCACGCATAAACAATATAAACTCTTTCAACGTGTTTAAAAAAACAACTTGCTCAATATCTTAATGCAGATTGCAGTCGGTTGTGCAAATGAACACGTTGGGAGGGTAGGTCTGGGGTCAGTTAGAAAGACGAAATAGTAATTCTATTAATATTCAGTAATGTTCTCAAGTGAATGATATTTTGAGAATAAATGTCTTCAAACCTATACCTATGAACACACTTTATGGTGCTTTCCTTGATAAAAGTAGCCAAACATTAAAAAAATGATAATTAAAGCAATAACAATGAAATACCAAAAAACTCCTGTATATTTATCACCTTTTTCTCAGCGTCTTTTGCGTATTAACTACTTATACCGGCTAGAACTCACGGTTTTTAGTCGTTATCTCCGACCAGTGTTCGAGCAGTAAAGACGCTCATTCTCAAGGAATGCGGGCAGCTTCGAGGGCCGCTAGACGCGCACTGCGGGCGGCTGCTCGCAACGCCCTCTGCGAAACTTGAGGAACGGCGGGCAGCAATGCCATCGCAGGCATGGTAGGGGCGCGTATGTCACTGTCAGTATCTTCACTGCACTCGTCAAGAGTATGTGTAGGGTCTTCGCACACTATTCCAATTCCGTCTGATTCGCGGGTAAACAGTTTAGCACTACTTACGTCTTTTGCGTAATTTTTGTCTCTTAGGAAATTATTGAAAGCTGTTTAACTTTGAGAACACCAACTTACAAACACTCCAGTCACCTTATCCTAATTCTTAACTTTGAAAATAAATAAAAGTTGGATAAAGCGACCCCTCATTCGAGACACGTACAACTGTTCGACCGAGTTTCGGTTCACCCTACATGTTTAAAATTTGTTATTATTACAAGCATCTATCTGTTACATGTGCAATAAACATTGGAAGGTAATTTTGACTTAGCTATATTGTTGAAAAGTGGTAAGTAGTTTATTTCTTTAATTGTTCAGAAATGTAATGTTCAGTGTGCATCGACACTGATCGCAGTGTTGAACTAAACTAATGCGTGAACTCAAGAAATCTTAAGTAATAATGGGACTCTGCGTGACATTGTCACCATCACTATCACCTCATGCGTCACTGGAGCAACTATTCGACGACCAAAAGTCCTTCTAGATGGCTTGGTAAGAACCTGGCGGGGGAATGTATGAAATAGTGCAAGACGTATCACCGGATGCTAGTGCAAAACATATCGCCCCCATATAGAATATGAATAAGAATTCCAAACTGCATACGAGAAGCGGTGAGTCTCTCGGTAGCTAGAGCAAAAAAAAGGTTTGACCATGAACAAACGACACGTCGATTTTGTAAAAGAAGGGTCATCTACAAAATCTAAATCCAAGCCTTACTCCATCATAGGTGCAGCTCCCGATTGGTCTCTTTTGATGGACACGTATGAAAAACACTACAAAATTCCTGAGGATGTTGGTGTTTCGTCTTCCAGACCAGACATATTTCTATACTCAAAAAATCTAAAACGCATAGTACTTATAGATCTTACTGTGCCGTGGGAAACGAACATACCTAAAGACCACGCAATAAAAACAAACAAATATTATGACCTAATAAATGAATTAACCAAAAACGGTAATGTGGTTAATTTATATGCTGTAGAAGTTGGAGCAAGGGGTATACCAGCGAAATCCCTATATAACCTACTTAAAGTCCTTGGCCTGCCAAGAACAACCGTAACTTCCATCCTAGAACATGCATCTAAGGCGGCATTAGTAAGATCTTACCAAATTTGGTTAGGTAGAGGAGGAGGCTCGAGCGGGAAGGGGAGCATTGATATATCATAAAGAGGCCTCTTAACCCTGCTCCTGGGTTGCAAGCCCCAGGCCCCTCTAGCCTCTTTCTCTGCAACGCTATGGACCCGGCACCCGCACGGTGAATCCATGGAATGCTAAGTAATTTGTCTCACTTAATAATTACTGAACACAGACTGGGGATTCTGTTATTAAGGGGGTATTTGCCATAATCTCCACGCTTGGCAGGCGTTTTGAGGATCGCAGTGTAAGTTGGCAGTTCTTTAGAAGGCACTGCTGCCCACCTCCCTGTATTTTTCACTTAGTCGCCTCTTACATCACCACCCACGGGATGATATGCAATGGTGGGGTGCACCCCAAGGGGCAAATTTGACCCTAAACTTAAATTATAAATTTTATATATTTCAAAGGATGTGGTAAAAACTATTAAGATTTTAAGAAGTATTTAAATTTTACATTGTTTACGAAGCTGATCTATCACCTCATAGAAGTACCAGCTATCTACCTCATAGAAGCGTACACAAATCTCGTTTCCTATTGTAAGTGCTCTCGACACAACTTCGAGACAGTCGCAAGTAAACACTAGCGCGTGTTTTTTCAGCGACTTACGAAATAAATCCTTTCCATGTTGATGTGAAAGTCAGATATACCGAAAGCGGAAATGTGGCTGTAGGTTTAAAGTCAGCATGAATTGCCTAATAAATAATATTATTAAGAAAAAGTTAAAATTAAAAAAACGTCTTCATACAAGAAAAGTTCTAACGTTTTTGTTATTACTCTATCGTAAAAATGGTAATTAAATCAAGTGTCAAACTAGCTATGACTATATAACAACATTTAAAGTATAACAAAATATAGTAAAATCAGTCAAATACCGGATGGACGGTTACTATAATTAAAATAATAACGATTTTGTGGTTCATTTTTCGTTGATTTGGAACCCTCGGTTTATGAGTCCTACTCGAACTTGGCCGGTTATTATTGAATATACTACATCGTTTGCGTTACTTTTATGTATATATTCTCCGATCCTTTACCTATCAACTGGCATGAAAAAATGTTCAACGAAACAAGAATAAGACAAGGTCTGCACCACAGTTATTCACCAATTGAACGGTTAATGCTAAAGTACTTTATCTGCATCTGTTATAGAGATTAGTGTTCTTATTACCTTACGTTAAGTTCATTATATGAGTTGATTTATGAGTTGAAAATACCATAAAATACAAGATTTCAGTATGGTTAAATTCGCAGATCGACTTCAAAGGTACTTCATTGGAATCTGCCTCAAAAAAAGGATCGTTTCAATTGCACTATAAATATTATTTTAGAATGCAAGACCGTTCTCCGTTTAATCTCTTGCTAACTGACACTTACCATGAATTTTACACATGTCTTCCTGTGTTGGATACATTTCCATATGTCATCATTAAAACTGCATATTATACGTACACAAACGAATAACAATATATATGTTATTCGTTGTCTACAAATGAAAAATACTAAATAACCGTTAGAATGTCAAAGTAAATACATATACATATACAAATGTATAAATTACTCATAATGTACACATTTATGAAACGGTGCAACCTATTCAACATTCATTGTAGTGGCAGACAGCTTGCCCAGGTGATGATAACTTTTTAATTGAGTTGCGAACACCATTTATCCACTAGTTGCTCCCCTTCAACAGTAAAGTGCTATTGTCACGGGAGATCTCTATTGTTCTTTGTTTCAAACTTTCAATTGGGAGCCGTCTCTGGTCAAATGACTAAGTTACAACAACAGTTTGATAGCTTGCCTATTTGTTCAGTTCGAATAAAAGCTAACGTGTTTGTTTGTAGAATTGTTATTTGGCATCGGATATCTAGTTCATTTCAATACTTTGTTGTCTCAAATAAACACAACTACATTGAATTTATTTTTATTTCTAACATATCAAGATGTTAATGGATATATTCAAGATATTTATAAAGAAAGAGCCCCGGACCTCGCCGTCAAATCGCGACGTCTGGGGCTTAATTCCAGCTCAGGAAAGGTTTTTTGGTACAATCATTTTTAGTGTAAGATTCCTGTAGTGTCACTGTGCTCGGTAAATGGCAACAGACTGGTCTTTTATAACATGAGAATTTAAAAGTTCCGGATTAATGTGGATCCTCTACCTAATGTTATATTTAAATTAAGACGTGAAGTTTTTTCTTCAGTACTTTGTAGGTATAGAATATAATATAATAATACTATGAGGTCGGTCACCTTCAAAACCAAGATTCGAAACAAAACTTTATATAAGAAAAATAGTAGTTCTTCTTTCAAAATTGATTTCGATAAAAGTTTTTTTTTTAAACTGGTTTCGATAAAAGAATAATACTATGTTTTAAAAATTGGTTTTGATATATTAATAATAATTCTTATCTTGGAACTCGGCCTTCCAAACTCTCATATCAAATCTCTATAGATTAGATGGAAATATGTTTAAACAGATGTATTATAAGTTGGTTCCGATACTTATATTTAATTCAAATAGTTAAACTAAAAATACGTAATAATGCAACGTACTTGATATAGAGTTGCCAATCTTCCTCTGATTGTGCTTATAAGCTCAATTTGTGTTATATTTATTGTAAAAACTATAACTAACGCCGTTTAATCCGCCAAAGAAATAAATCTTAAATAGATCTAACTATTACGAGGACCACATTCTATTGTAGTCATTACTATTAGCAATCTTAAGTTTATTTTGTGACTAAACGCTTCAGTTTGACTCACTCACACCTTGTTGAAGGACAACAAAACCGTTCCGTTCTCAAATAGGATGGTGATAATATTTACATAATTCGTACATTTCTGTCGTCTAAAATTCATTCAGAATTAGTCATTTAATCTTGCACTGAGTGATAGTAAGGTGCATATGTGTAAATTTACTTTAGAATTGTGACCGCTGGTGACATTACTACTGAGCGCTTCCGTGCTTCGGAGGGCACGTTTAGCCATCGGTCCCGGTTGTTGTCTTAGGATGGCAGTTGTTATAGCATGGTGGTAGGGCATTTTGCGACTGCCCGCCTGGCTAGCTACCACCCTCAAGTAGAAAATCTGTCGCCAAGCACCAACGGTCTGTTCGGGCAGCGGTCATTGAAAGCCAGTAATTCAAGGTTAGCCTGAACAACATCTTCGACCACATCATCACTTACCATCAGGTGAGATAGTGTTCAAAGGCAAACCTATCAGGCATAAAAAAAAGAATTAATATTTGAATAAAAACAATACAATATTTTTAAATAAAGAATCTATACTTACAATAAAACTGTAACAGGTCCAATTCTGTACATTGAAGATATTTTGAAAATAATTTTTGACAGCACTCTGCAGCTGATACTGATGCCAAAACTGTAATTTTTTGTCTGTCTGTCTGTATCCCGGCCGCGCATCACTTCAAAACTACTAAATGGATTTAAATGAAACTTAGCACGATTTGAGTTCATACTACGAAAAATTACAGGATACTTTTTATCCTGAAATTCAGCACGGGTCCCCTGGGAAAGGGGAATAAAGTCAAAATGTACACTTAGTTGTAATTTATTAACGCGTAGTCCGATTTCAATCATTATTTTTTGTTAGAATGGTGGGCATCCCTCACGGGCATCCCGGCACCCTACAGGTAGCCCAGCACACCATGGGCAGCCCGGCACCACACGGGCAGCCCTGCAACCCACGGGCAGCCAGGCACCCGACGGGCAGCCTGGCACACGAGGGGCAGTAAGTTAGATTAGACAATGTCTTATCGCTCATGCAATTTTATTCCGTTCTGAACCAATTAACAAAGTTAAGCAACGTCCGCCTCGGTCATGATTTGAATAGGTGACCGCTGGGACATTATCGGTTGTTGTCTTAGGATGGCAGTTATTATAGCATTTTGCGAATGCCCGCCTGGCTAGCTACTCGTAGCACCCACAAGTAGAAAATCTGTTGCCAAATCTGTTTCGGCAGCTGTCATTGAGAGCCAGTAATTCTACGTTAGCCTGAACAACATTTTGACCACATCATCACTTACCATCAGGTGAGATAGTGGTCAAAGGCTAACCTTTTTTATTGTATATAAAAAAATACAAAATAACATGATATTGCGGTCTACATACAATATTGCAATGTTGCGGTTACACAATTTTATTCCACGTTCGATTACCACAGCCTGCGCATCTGTTTATTATATTGCATAAGTTATTTTGGAGTACCATACAGATTTGTCTCTTTTTTTATCTATATATAATAAATGCTCCAATGTTGTCCAAATATCTAATAGCTGTTCTTCCAATGGCCTTCACTACGTGTAAAATATACCTACCGAAAAAAGTAGATCTAGGGCAAATATGGAAAGAAAATCTATTCAATCTTTCATTTAAAAACATGGCATTGCAATACGTTCAATTCTCCTAAATTCACAGCACCGCAGGTGGCCGTGGGCAACGGCATGAACGCGATTGAGCCAAAATGACTTACAACCGTCCTACTTTGTTTATGACGTGGTTGCAGATCACAATCTGCAGATTACTATATAGAATGGACGATATGACTTGCAGCATGTTCGAAGAGAAGTATATAACGCCTACAAACGATACAATTTGCTGTTTTACAGCAGATTGCAACAGCAGATTGTAAGTAAAATTATGTCGTGTGTTGCCCCTTTAAGAGCGTCGTAGACGTTAAAATTGAATGAATGATTTGGAACGGTTTCGCGGTTTCAAGTATATGCACTTGTCATAATTAATTCTAACTTAAGCTGTTATTTATTGAAGTCCATCAGTTCATAACAGCTTTAGTAAGTAATAAATGTGCATTCGTACTCACGAAACTGTACGCGTTACGTACTAGTATACATAAAAAATACGCGTTAAATTGAGAACATTTTCTTTTCTTGGAAGTATTGTTTATGGTTCATAGATACCTAACACAAATTTGCTATGTAAACCGACTTTATGGCAGTCCGACTAGAAATTTGCTGGTTATTTTATTCTTTTAATTTATAAACGCCACAACATATAATTAAAAATATTATTTATTTTACTATTTCGTGAGAAATCAGATACGTTTTCAAAGGTAGTAAACTCGGGTTGATCTCGGCATCTCGTAAAACTGAAGGAAACCGAAGTGGATGGCATGCACATGTTAATAAACCAGAATAGGTTACAATATATCTCAGGTTTGTTAGTTTATTTAGTAGGTTTTGGCTGAGTCGTGACTAACCCTGAAACTGTAGCCTAACCTATTTAAATATTATGTATAGTTAAAGTCTTCTAATTATACATATACAGGCTTATTGGTAAAAAAATTTTGACGGAATTTGGGTTTGTTTGGACTAGCGGAAGTCAACCCTAAGACGTTGTTAACATTTTACCAATAACCCTGTATAAATAGGGTTATGTTACAGTTTTCCTTCTTGACATAAATGGTCCTTATGAATGCTGGTTGATGAATCTATCGTCCCTCAATATAAGCACCAAGGTGAACACGAGCCTTTTCATGCCTAGTACTGCTGATAAATAACTTTGCAAAAATATTTACGAGGCATCTGCTAATTTGACTCATTATTTTCCTGTAGTCTGCTTTTACGTTAAGCCAAAAACTGTTCGGTTCCAAGTGTGCTTCAAAGTTTCGTGTTTCATATTACATTAGCCATCAGAAAAGTTTTAGAATCCTTACTCTGAGTCACGTTTTTGATTTGTGTAGTTACGACTTAATCTGGAAAATATATATTCAAATTTAACGTTATATAACTTTTAAGTCGACTTATGGAATATGAGAGTTACGGGGAGCCAATGGATGCAAATGAATGTTCTATACGGTGAACAAATTATTATTCTAATGGAAGTACTTTGTCAGACGTCGTTGAAATACGTTTGCAGGACCTGTTACAGCTGTTGTTAATAATATTAAAAATCTAAACGAATCTATGAAGGTTCTTGAAACTTTGAGTCGGACATGGAATGAAAATATTTTTATTAACTTCTGGTTCCATGATCATAGTTATTTTAATACAATACTTTCACAAACAATTTGGCAGGTCCCCAAAACTTTGTGTGTTGGACAAATATATTTAGGGCATATACGAAACTGCTACTTTTTTCTATTTTTTTTTTATGTCTGATAGGTTAGCCTTTGACCACTATCTCACCTGATGGTAAGTGATGATGTGGTCGAAGATGTTGTTCAGGCTAACCTAGAATTACTGGCTCTCAAGGACAGCTGCCGGAACACACCGCTAGGTGCTGGTGACAGACTTTCAACTTGAGGATGGTAGCTAGCCAGGCGGGCATTTGCAAAGTGCCCTACCACCATTCTGTAACGACTGCCATCCTAAGACAACAACCGGGACCCACGGCTTAACGTGCCCTCCGAAGCACGGAAGCGCTCAGTAGTAGTGTCACCAGCGGTCACCCATCCAAGTCATGATCGCAGCGGACGTTGCTTAACTTTCCTGATCAATTCAGAATGGCTAAACAAACTTCGCTACGAGCGCCTCAAAATTAACTTGATATTAACTTAATTATTATAATTTCATTTGCATTCTGATATTAAATTATTCACCTGAAAACTAAATGATTGCCATTTGTTTAAATTTTGAGTGCGTTGCACATATATTTAAGAATAATACTTTTTTTAATAACATTTTTAGCGAATATAAATTTATTATTTTAATAATCACTGAAAAAGTTACCTAAGCCGACGCGACGTGACGTCATAATTCCCATTAAGCCCAACCCAAAGAATTTTGAGGCGTTTCACTAAATATAGTTTATATTATTTTATATAATTCGTTTATAATATAATGTACGCAAAGCATCATGATCAAAACAATCTCGATGGTGCGTTCGAGGAGTCGTAGTCCTGATATTCATTGATCATTTTAATATATCTTAGATATTTGTAAATATTAAATATTGATTTTCATAAAGTTAAATCAGATTCCATTCATTATTGTTAACATATATCTACGTTAACATTTTTAAAGTCTCTAGTTTTAACCGAACTATTTCAACTTCAGACAACGATAGCGTCCATAATATCCAGATGTACATGGGATCTAGAAATGGAAGCTACAGTAAATCCAGATTTTATGAAGCCTCACTTGCTCGTAAACCAACAAGGTGACGAGAATACATGAGCAATATTTAGTAAACAGAGCAGGTCCTTATGTAGGCTATACACATAAAAATTTGTTTATCTGAAGCGCGGATGGATAGACAAGCTAGTATAACAAAATGCTGCACCGGAAGCTTTCTGGTTTTGGACGCTTACTGTACTTAGTGTATTGTTATAGGACATCATCGTTGGTGAATCGGTTACCAAGTTGTAGGTCTCATTTAGCAAGAGGTCATCTTGGTGTGTACCATCACAGTATCAGATATTCTACCCCGAAGCAGCAATGTGCAGACACTACTGTATTTAAGCTTGAATGGTACCTAATTTGACTGGGCTAACGAGACCTAAGAACCTAGAGCGCAGTGCAATATCAAATAAAAAGGGGAAAGGATATGCAACTGAAAGTACAGGCAGGCGTAGACCATCTCTTCATTTCATAAAAAATATAGCAAACCCATTAATAATGAAACTTGCAATTTATGTTATTAGTTTTATTATATGCACGTATTATGCATGTTAGCAATTTAATATTTTTTAACCGTTACTTCCGTTACTTAAACCAAGGAAATTCAACTGACGTCCTTTTTTATGAAACCCTTACTATAATATTCTTACGACAACATTCAACCTTCCCGTCATCACAAATCTTGACATATTTGTCAACACACCCATTTTCCTGGTTATGTATTTTTATCTGGGCAAAGCACCATATTTTTCGTGATGAATCAGCCATGCGTGTGATCGCAATTGAAAAATTTTGTTACCTATTGAGATCACAATAGTTTTTTTATTGGTATTTGACTATATATATAGTTTTATGACTTTTATATCATTACTTTAATGAATTTAGAGAATATATTATTTTAAAATTTAACTTAACGGAACATACACTCACGTATTTATGCGTGCATTTTTAGACTAAAAGATCTCGACATCTATAGCTTTTAGTGAAGTTATATAGTTAAGTTACCTGCATTACTATATACATTTCTATTCATTAGCCTCTTTAGATATGTGATTGAATTTATAGGCTAACGATTCAAAGACTTGTAGAAACTTGCAAGACGTTAACGTAAATCTGTGGCCAGAGATGACCTGTTCATCGTCACCAAAGTGCTCAGAAACTGGATTTTAAATTTTTTGACGTAAGAAGAGAATTCCAAGGAGTTTGAGAGGTTACTCGAGGTTGCACAAAGGTAGGTTTATGAACTTTAATGTAGATATAATTATAAATATATTGAATAATGTGCTTAATGCATCAAAATAATAATTACATCTTATCCGCTCGTTCAGAACATGATGGTAGGGCATTTTCCAAACACAAAATAGCTAGTCTACCACATTCAAGTAGAATATCTGTCACTAAGCATGTAACGGAGTACTACAGCAGCCATCCTTGAGAGCCAGTAATAGGTTCAGCCTATAAACACGTTTGACCACATAATGGCTTACCGTCAGTTGAGATTGTGCCTAGAAACCAACATATCAGCAATAAAAAATATGATAATGTAAGTGAAGCTTTAGGATTCAACCTTTCATGCGTATACATAAAACGTGAACCCACGAAAAGAAATCACCTATTTTAAGTGCAAATAACCTTGTGCTAATTTTTCATAAAGCGTTTACTCGTTTAGTATAATCCTGCATATAAAATGTTAGTTCTTCCTTACAATGTACCATAAAAACCAACCTCGAATCTTCACTTCCAGTGATAACATGAAATTGGATGACCGTATTCCCTACACGGCTAGTGGGTATATAAAAGGCTTGCAGTTCATAAAAAGATTAAAGATAAGCACGTATAGGCTAATGTTAGACAATACTGGGCATGAATTGCGATAACTTAGTGGACAAACAATTACTATGTCTCATATTAAGGATGTTAAAAAAGTATTTTACCACACTGGCTCTGAAGAAACTTATTTTGAGTGAAAAATTACCTTTACAAGCATGTTTTCTGAACTTCAACGTAATGTGTATAATACGCTTATTTTCGATCAGGAGAGATGTTACATAAGTAAAATTTTCATTAGTTTTAATACGTATTCACAGATGTGAACATTGAAATATCTACTTACGTGGGGCCGATTGAAAAGTTATAAGCCCTACTCAAAGTTAGTTATCTAAAATAAGTGTGGTATTCTAATGGATGTCGACAAAGGCTAGATCCTCATAATATTGATAACCATTTAACAAAATTCAGTGATGTATGTTATTTTCATAATAATTATTATTGATTTTCTAGTTGAATGTCAATTTAAGTGTAACAGATTGATAAATTCATATATTTAAATATTCGAGTTATTCATTAATGGAAATTTACAAAGACTGTAAATATTCATTGATTAATCATTAAACATTGTAACTGATTCTCGTACTATTGGTTAAATATCAAGAAGATAAATCCATCACACATGTTCAAACATCTGAATTATTTTGAATTAATAAGAAAATGAATAAGACTCAGTCTTAAAAATTCTTACCAAAAATCAACAACGCACACAAACACAGAAACACATGTATAAGCACACGTGTGTGTGTGTGTTTTTGTGCGTTGTTGATTTTTGGGAAGATTTATTAAACCTTTCCTTAGATCCTTAGAAACAAGAAACAAGCATTTCATATTAGGTCACTCCCACACTTATTATAAGTGTCTGGCCCAAAAGTTTTTGCAACTTTGATAAAGTGCTCAAATTTTGCCTTTGTGCTAGTGAGTACGAAAAACTACAAACTTTATCGACTCTTTTGAAGTAACCAACCAAAGGTTGGTACGAGTAATCATTTTTATTCTAATGGAGTTATTCGAGAGGACTGAAAGAAAGTTTTTTAATAAAATTGTTGGAGATTAATCAAAAGACATACCGCGAATTATTGATAAGAAAATAGTTGTATCAAAAAAGGAAAATTTAACTTATCACTATCATTACAATATTATTAAACAAATTCGCTTCCCACTAACTGTCTGTCATACATGGTTATTGGTAAAATGCTAACAACCTCTTAGGGTTGACTTCTGCTTATCATACCAAACATTTTGAGAAGTATTTTATGTTTTGAAAAAATAATGCGTTTTAATGCCTACTCCGAGCCAAGAGCGCCCGCCGCGGTCACACTGGACCGAACCGTGCTTCCTTTGAATAGAGTTTTGAATATTAACATCTCGCAAAGTAATCAAAAATATGAAATACATTACAGGCACAAGAGTTCTTTTTACATCAGGTGGTCCTCGTTCTTATTAAGTCAAAAACACAAAAAAAAAACAAAAAAGCTTAAAAACCTTCTACTTCACTTCTACTCGTTATATGAAAGTAGATATTTATTATTCATCAGTATGTTTAGTTATTTTGATAAGTAGCAGTAAGCAAAATACTAACGGCTATGTTTTAGCCAAAACACCATATGACAGGAATACATTAAGAGCCATTTCACAAAATCACGCTACTGACGTTTAGGTAAATGCCAGCGCATCGCTTACACAAGCGAAAGAAGTGAGGACGGAATAGCATGACTGTAAGTAACTTATTTTGATATTTGCACTCATTAATAAATATATATAAGTTGTGATATGAAGAATTGTGTAATTGGCATGAGTAAACAATGATAATTTAGAGTTACGTTAAATATTAATTGAAGAATGCACTTTTTTCTTATATAATATTTGTTTGGAATTACACTTTATTTAACGCAATAAATCGTGTTAAAATGCTTATATAATTCGTGGAAATTGGCGCAGTCTTTAATTTTTATTCCATAATTATGATAAATTATCGATATTCTAGTACATTAAGGGCCCGTTTCAGAATGTCCTAATAAAGTTTCGAGTTGCTAACCAACACATAAAATAACTGAATGATAAAAATGACAGTTAACATGCAGGGTGTTTCAAGCTTTAACCGATGGATAGGCTAAATCGATGACTGGGAAACGCAAAGATAGTGTTTTATTTATGAAATATATTCTGAGTAGTAAAACCGGAACTTACTCGAACATTCTTAAACAGGCCCTAAGTATCAACAAGACTATATGCCTGCTTTATAGATTTAAAAAAAAAATACTTCAAGTAATATTTGTAAATGTGGTACATTAACTGAGGAGGGAACGAATTATTCTATTTTTATCAATTATTCAACAATTTGTAGATCTTTCCTATAATAGTAAATTAAGCGCTTAAAATCTTCGATACACGCATCAAAATGTGAAATGCCTCTTAACAAACATATGTGGAGTGTTTCCACTTTGACACCCACACTCACAGGAGTGAGGGTATATATATATATATATATATATATATGTATGTATTTATACATACATAACCCTAACTATACGCACACACCCATTTGCGATAATACAAGCATTAGTGACATTGAGGTAGAAGATATCATATAGAGGTATAAGATATGAGGTGAATACACTAAGACAACCTGTAAGTCATTGCCGACTCCAGGCAGTCCAAATGCTCCAGCCCACTAACAGTTGGCAGTGTATCCAGCATGCTAGCAGCATTGTACCGTTGAATCGTAATTCTTATAGCTATATATCATTATATTCATCGTATAACATTATATTATATTCGAGCATAAGAGGAAACAAAAAAATAATATACGGAACCATTGTATAATAATTCCCTATTGACGATACAAACATATATGTACATAAATTATGTCCAACCACAAATTGGTGGTTGGTCATCTATATGTTTCGCTTATGGCACCAATAAGTTCACGAAGCCAAATGTCATTTAATCAATTACAAGGGCGTCGTCACACAATTTCCGTTTAATATCCTATCAGATACTTTCGGTGTGATAAGTTCTTGGCTATTACTTCAGGAAACATGTTTATATGACCACACCATAGATTCGGTAACAGTTTTTCGTATCCCTGTTAAAAATAACATATAATTCTAAAATCATTTTTATAGAACAGCTGACTCTAGAACACCGAATAAAAAGATGAAACTAGATTCTTTCGTAGGTTTCTTATTAATGTGTATGAGAATTTAGCAATCAAAAAGGCCATTCTTATCAACTTTGTTAACCAACTGTAGCAGAATCTATCCACAAGAATAGCCAAGAAGGGTTGGTTTCAAAAAAAAAATAAGCCAACTAATGGAATGCAGTACTTTTACAAATGTGTGATATATATATTTCTCGTTGTAAGTGAAAGATTTATTGTAAGTAAGGTTTGCACTTTACTGGCTTAACGTAGAAAGACCATGACCTCCCCGACGAGGGTTGTCGCCTTGTGCGTGGCGCTCAGTAGCCATGGCTACGTCAGACCCGGTGAAGCAAAGGGGAACCAAGGGCCGCCGCAACTATGGCCCTATGACACAGTTTCAGTTTACGGACCGTAACTGTTATTTTTTGCGCAAGTATACACATAAAGAGAGCGTTAAAAGTTATGTATTCCATAAACAAAACCCTCAAAGGCTGGGAGTTATATGTATAAATACCTAAACAATGTTATGTAAATTTAAAGCATGGCAAACATTAGACCGTCGTTACAGTAAGTAACTTTAGACGAGTGCCGCGTTGTTCATCTCTTTATGTTACCAACACTATTGGTGAGAAAAAAATAAAATAGACTTTACCACGGTCAAAACAAGTGGCATGTTCAGACTTTCAGAAAAGTAGCAATACTAAAGTTGACTGTAACGGAGTTAACACGTTGGACGCCATGGGGGACACTAGTGACCTCAAGCAGATCGCTACACAGCGCTTTGGGGGGCATATGTGACCTCAAGTCAGAGCTGTATTTAACATGCTTTGTAGCGCCGTGAGACGTTATTTCCCTCAATGTTTTGTTATGAAATGCCCGGCACGGCGCTATAGAACTATATTACCAAACAGGACATTGATACTTCAAGAGAACTTAGAATAATCGTATGAAAATGATCAAAACAAGAAAAATCTCAGTTTTGACATTTATTTTAACTTTATTTATCAATTTAAATTCGGAAAAGGATAAAATCAACAATAAAATCAACACACAAAATAAAATATTGCTGTTATTAGTGCGCAGTATTGAAACATGGAAGGCAGTAATGGGGCTGACCAGGACATAGTCGGCAGAAGGTGCTGACTTTTTTCGTCTTATTTTTTGCCTCAGTCCTTGGCATTATTTCCTTGTTATTTATGTAGCAAAGAACACAAAATCTTCTGGTTGTTTTAACTGCTCCAGGTTTTTTCTCCAGTTCATGTTTTACTCTTCTAGGGCGCGTTCCCGTTGAAAAGTCAGTTTCTGAAGTGTCAGTTCTCGTAAGGTACTCCACGAGTTTTTTTCTATATTCTACTATTGAAATGTCTTTTTTGGTTGTTTCTTTATACATGATTATCGCATTGACAACTGCTGTATTCAAAATTAATTCTATTGCCAGTTTTTTATACCACTTCACAGATTTGCGAAGCGGTGTAGAATAGGCTGTCATTTGGTCGCTCATGTCAACTGAAGCTTTGCATTTGTTATATTCTAAAACCATTTTAGGTTTCCGAACGCTCTTGCTTTTTACTTTGAATTTACAAAATGTGTCAGTATGTTTAGTGGACATCATAAGGACATCCCTTTTATCCTTCCATTTGAGGACAGTAATTCCATCCTCATTTTCTTGTGCCATATGCTCTCCACGTTGTAATTTTGCTTGAACGACTTTTTTTGGCAAGTTTCTTTTGTTCTTTCTTACTGTTCCTAAAAAATGGGTCTCTTTTTTCAACAACTCGTATGCCAATTCTAAGCTGGTATACCAGTTGTCGGTCGCAATGGTATGTCCTTTATTCAATAGTTCTTCACAAAGTGATAAGACTACTCTGGTTGGTGTATTGTTGACTGTATCAAAATTTTTACCGCTGTATACCTGCAGTTTTAACGTATAGCCTGGATTTGTGCAGACTTTGAAGAGCTTGATTCCATATTTGTGTCTTTTTGACTTATTATATTGCCGAAAAGAAAGCCTTCCTCTGAAAGGAATCATGCTCTCATCTACGCACACATATTTTTTGGCTGAATAAAATTGAGCAAAGTTTTTGTTCAATAAGTTTATAAGGTATCTAATTTTACCGATGCGGTCATTTGGATTTATGTTATCGTTGTCTGCAAAATGCAAATACTGTAAAAGTATTTCAAATCGGTTACGGTTCATGACGGTACGGGGGAATGTTTGACCCAGCACTCTGTCTTTGCTCCAGTAATGACTTAGTTTAGGCAACTTTACAAGCCCCATGAACAGTATCAATCCAAAAAAACGTTTCATTTCATCCATATTTGTCGGAGTCCATGCATGTGATCGTGAAGATGGCTTTAGATGACGTTCGGAGAGACTTTGCGCAGCAAAAAGATTTGTTTCCTCTGCTATTATTTCAAATAATCCATCGGGAACTATCAAAGCATAGAAGTCTTCAGGGTCAGCCTGATTCATCATTTTTGAGTATGGTAATTTTACACCTGTAGGCTCAGTGAATGGAATCATTCGGGCTGATTGTCCAGTGGTATCCCTCCATTTCTGCGCGTGATTGAGTAAGTTTGAAGGTAAATTACTCAAAACAAAATCTTCGACTGAATCCGTTTCACTTTCCGAAGCTATAACTAGTCGTCTCCGTTTTCGAGGCAAGTTCAGTTGTTCTGATTCGTTGTCACTACTTTGTTCTCTACTACACAACTCATTGAAAGCACTGATTTCCAAGTTTGAAATCTCTTGTAAATCCGCTTGTGTGAAATCAAAGTCTTCCATAGTAAGTTCAAAATCACATTTTTGACTGCACACAATACTATTTTCCATTGTGAAGTATTATCACATAACGTATGTCGTACAAAAACACCAAAAATTTCAATTATATCAACACAGAAAGAATGCAAACGACCGCTCGACGAAAGCGCCGGCGAGGGACTGAGGGGCGGGATGCCCGGCGCGTTGGCCGGCATGGCGCATCGTAACGGTTATTTGCATAATTCTATATAGTGCGCCGTGGGGGCCATTAGTGGGCACCATCTGTTTTTATCAAAAAGCTCGAAAACAGTATTTTTAAATTGCGTAAAAAAAATACTGTATGTATATTTCATAGTAACGAACAAAAATAACACAAAAAGTTTTTTGACCAAAATGTTTTTTTTCCATCCGGCGTTCAACGTGAAGGAAATACAGAAGAAGAAGAAGAAGAACAAGGATTTATAGATACCCCATTTACCGTATGTGGCAGTAAAATCGTAAATTATCAAACATTTCTAATTGGCCTTTATTAATAGCGTCATAGACGCCAAATTTACGTAAATGACTTTGACGTTTAACATTAACCAATTGAAATTAAATTTCTGGTTGTTGTCCTATATTATAGTGTATCAATACCCATACCACTGTACGAAATAGTATATATTATTATGATACAAATGAGCTAAGTTGCTCATTACACACGAGGCTGTGGGTTGCAGCCCGAGCCGCAAAATCAGCCGCATAAGCGAGAGCATAAATCAGCCGAGTGTATAGTGAGCAAGCTGCTCATGAGTTTCATACGCACTTTTTCAACAGACTTGCGAGGGAAATAAATTTGCACATAATAATATGCGATACAAACAACATACGAAAATTATGGAAAATAGCGCGCGTGTTTCTTTTTTTTTTTGCGCGTGGCAAATGTATTGTGGTTCATTACAGATACTTAGCCTTAAACCTCGTTGTTATTAGTACAAATCTGTATTATCCGGTTAAATTTAAAAAGCTCTATTTACTCGCATATAATTTGCAGTTACGTACTATCATAACTTTGTAGGGATATATTACCTGGTTAAATTGGAAATGCTTTCTTTACTCGCATATTATTTGCAGTTAAGTACTAACTAGATTTTGTACTAGCTTATACACAAGTACGTAATAGAATAGTTATCTATTACGTACTTGTGTATAATATTATTATGCACGATGGTGTTTTAGTTTGGTTTATGGCCCTAAGAACGATATAATAAAGCTCACTTTACGAGCAAGTGTTGAAAATAATATTATATTGATTATTGAAATCTAACCGATCTTTCTAATTCAACTGTCAATTTCACGTATTTTTCTAAAACATTACATATTCATATTTTACATTTATATATTGTAAATAATCTCAGTATAATGTTGTCTTAAGTTTGTGCGATTGTTACACATAGTAACTAAACAAATTTAAACGGTTTCAATCGCGTATATTTATCATTATTTTGTCCTAACGTATCAAACACTTTGCAGTGATCATGTTCACGGGGTGACTGTCACCCCGTGACCACGATCACTGCTAAATATACGCGATTGAAACCGTTTAAAGTTGTTTGATTAATCTCAATATATTATTTTTAGTACAAAAATGCTTCATATAGCATTTTATTTTAGTTTAACTTAAACTGACACAAAACCTAGACAAAATATATGTAGTTAACATTTAGTTATACTTATTTACGAGCAGTTGAGTTAACTATTTGCTATTGACATTTAAAATATCATCCAATTGACTTTTTGATTGAGCAATATATTGCATGGAAAGCGAAACCTTAACATATGGCTAAAAGACATATAACATCGACATATGGTTTCAGAACTTCATCGGCAAGTTATAATTAGGTATGTATATGATACCTAAACTTATAAGTATTCTCTTTCAAGGAAATTTCATGCTCATGTACGTTTGATAAATATACTAAAGTTTATTTTAAATCATCTTAAATGCGTTGTACTACTAAATGATCAATAACTTTAAGAGTCTCACCAAATAATTCTTTTAAATTTGTGTAATGTTTTTAAAATACTGTAGTGGTCTTAAAATAATAAAATATATTTTAAGAATTATTCATCATAAAATTTTATGTTTATGATTTTTTTATTAATTAAAACTAAGAATATGCGTTGCATTGTAACGCTAAGTTGTTACGCGTTTTATGGCTTGTGACATATTAGGACACAGTAATTTTTCTGATAGACTGAGATACTGAAAGATGTTTCTGCAACTTTGTGTTGTTTTAATTTGAAAACGATATATACTCGTAAATGGTTGTAATTTACAAGATTTAAGCTATCGTGTAACAGACGCCACGCAATAACTACGCGACGAACAAAAATGTACCATGTGTACTCTAAAATACTTTCACATTTCGTAATAATAATTTAATAATATTTAATAATAATAATAATAACGGTGTGTCCCGGCAGCTGTCCTTGAGAGCCAGTAATTCTAGGTTAGCCTGAACAACATCTTCGACCACATCATCACTTACCATCAGTTGAGATAGTGGTCAAAGGATAACCTATCAAGCATAAAAAAAATAGGCAAAACTTAAAGTGATATTTTGTAATGCGTATCATTGGTTCACTCAAAAACAAGTTAATCTTGTTTAAGAAGTGGCCATGATATCAAGTAATGATGTCTACCCCCATATTTAACTTTTTGTAACTGATCTGTTAGTATGATATTCAGTTTTAAAATATTTAGATACGATTTTTGATAGGAAGTAGCCAGGTCAGATGCGTTTGTTTGCTACAGGAAAACATTCTTAGAAGGTTGTCTTTAACACCTGTAATGATATGTGTCTTTGAAATAGGTACTTACGTAACTGGAATTGGGTTTTGCACTTAACTAGTTTAGATGGAGAAAATTGCATTTTTTTTTCACTATAACTTTTTGCCAAATCCAGTCGATCCCGTGCCGGTTTTTTTTAAAGGATCAAATTTATTTTTGATTGTATCGATTAAAACAGAAAATATCGATAAACACCTTACCAATGAAGTGTCATTACTACTACTATTTTTTTAAATCTCATAAATCTCATATATATATATACATATATATATTTATAAAACGTTTTATATATATATATCTCCAAAAACGTTTTCCTATGACGAATAATGTCAGTTTTATATCTCAGTATCGTAGTATCTCAGTTATGATAAGAAATGTTGAAGGAAGGGGGGATTATATAAATATAAGTGTTCACTACCGTTATCATCGTCTACATAAGGTTAGAAAATAAGATGAACCCAAATGTTACTATCTCTGTAAGAGTCCTTTGTCTTGTAGCAGAAAACCATACAGGTAAATTTTACAATATAAATACGACGTTATATAAATATAAGTAACGAAGGAAAATTACTAGCCACGGTTAGTTTATGCTGCTCTATATTATCTGTGTAAAGAAAAGATCGGAACCAGCCTTTAGTGATACATCTAAATATAAATGAAGTCATAAAAATAACGATGAGGCATAAAACGAACATACGTACAATTTACTGCAAAATGCCCTTTTTTCTTCAGCCGAGACCGCACAAAGTACGTCACACTATATTCTTGTGTGAATTGAGCTTAGCGTAATCTGGTAAACATTTTTCAAGTTAACTTGATCTATTAGGGGCCATTTGGCTGGAATTGTAAATTGAAAATTGTTTGTAGCAATTTGACGTTGTTGCTGCAAATATTGACAAGAACCGAAAGAAGACATCTCAGTACTTTGACTTTTTCATCGAACTTTATAATATATTCATAACCTTGAATGCATAATGAAACAAAGTCTGGATGAACTTGAAGTTTCTCGACTCAAACTGAGTGTAATGATTTATAAGTATTCGTTCTTCTCTTTTAATGTATCTATTACTTTTAAACGTGATATTGCAGTAAAGTATTTTTTCCCATACTATGTAATCAGATACAGTTCATTTTATTAATTAATAAAATGCTCACGTGATGTCTCCCCTCGGTTTTTGTCAATATTTCTATGAACAAAGTCAAATTATATCATGAATGAAACGTATTCTATTATAAACATAAAATGTTCATGATATAATATTACCTTTTCGACAATTGAAACAAATTTTGAAACATTGCTGTTCTGCATTATATTCGCTTTAAGTAAAAGTTAATATTGTTATTGGTTTAAAGTTCATATAGTCCGATATAGGTCGCATTGGCCGTAAATAAATTAGAAGTAAAAACTTTTTCAAAAACAAGTTTTTATTTAAATGCTCTTAAAAACAATAAAATATTTTTTCCCTTAAAATTTTTACTATCAACTTATAACGCTATATGGTATAAGTTAATCACGAGATTTACTTGTGAAGATAAACAAGTTACTTAATTAAGTAACATGATATTAGGTAGTTAATATTAACTTTTAACATGTTCAAATACTTGAAAACTATTTTTTTTATGCCCACGTGATGGAACAAGCACGGTGGTAACCTCTGTCTATAACATTCGTTACAAGTGGCACTGCACCAATCACCCTGAGACATTCACCGGCATATATACCCTTCAAACCGGAATACAGTTATGATAACATAACTACTTGGCGGTAGAAATATGTATAATGACAGCACTTACCCGGACGAACTCGCACATAGAGTTACCTATACTATCTACGACAAATTCCACACCGATCGAGTATTGCTTATATTATCGTGTTAAATAATTTTACACTCAGTGTACGATTACACAGGTTAACCTTACAACCATCGAAAAATAATAATGAGACCGCTTCTCCATGTACCTATTCAATATTTTTTTTACCGGCGGTACGCCTTTATTTAACAAAATACTACGAACTATATACAACACTACAGCTACAACATACAATAACATACAGTAAAAGGAATTAGGGAACCTGGTTAAAACCTGGCCATGGGAGGGAGGTCATAGCAAACTTATAGGCAGTCTAAATGCTCCAACCTACTACCAGTTGGTAGCGTGCCCAGAATGCTGGCAACATTGCCCCGTTGAGTTGCAGTGATTATTCGATGAGCCAAATATGTGCCAGCATTTTGATCATGCGTCGTGTCGACCAAGCGTTCAAATCATTTTTGGAAAATACGATGAGCTCCCGATCCCCTCTGTAAACAATATATAGAACACGGTCCATCAATGTACAAAATTTACATGAAATTTATACTCTGTCATATAAAATTTAGTTCAGTGATTTTTCTGACATAACTTTTACTCTAAGTATGTAAGTACGAATTTTATCTTTCATTAACCACTATAAACATTTATTGATCCGACAGGTGTTCTATATGTCTGTTAAAAATAATAAATGATATGTCCAAAAAACCATAGCTAAAAAGAATTCAAAACAAAACATAATACTTATTGGCCACGAGAAAAATGCTCGGAGTGCCATCTACAGGATGAATAAAGGCGGCGTTTTAAATTACATCATTTACCTCTTCTCGCGCAGCTTTAATTTCACTTTTGTTTGGAAAAATGGGTAATTAGGTCGTGGGCTCAGCAGTGATTTGTATTGCTGAATGGTTTGAAAATTGGACTCTGAGATTCACGCAATTTGAGGCTTTCAATTGCCAATCTACTATTATTTGTAATTAAATAATTTATGGTTTAAATATTTTAAGTTGTTTGTCTAGCGTCCAATTTTATAATGCAAGCAAAAGCTTGCCAGCGTTCTTGATTCCAAATAACTATAACCTGGGAGTTTTTAAGTCAAGAGTGAACATGTACCTCAGACAAGAATGCTCTATTTTCGGCCACATTGGACAAAAACATATATTTATGGTGTATTTGAATAAAGGGCAAAAAAGTAGGTAATTTCGGCGTGCTCATCCTGAAGTAACAATTATTCGTCGGTTTTGTTTAATTTTTTTATTTTCAACATAAAAAACCGACTTTAACCATAGAATATGCATTATTAGTGATAGCTCAAATACTACTCAGATCTCACTGAAATTTAAATGGGGTTAAGGATGATTAGCCTCCTAAATTCAACATTTAAATCAGGTATTGTATTTCCACATACGTTCTTGTTTGCGAAATCCTAAAGGTTTAATTACCCTAAGACGATGGACTGAGATAGACGGAGAGACAGGCCCGCAGGTGATCTAATAAGGTTTTCGTTTTTTAATCGAATGTATGAAACCCTAATAACCCATTTATGATCACCGCGTAAGTAAGCAAAAAGCTAAAAGCAAGCAACCTCACGTATACATTGTAAAGCTACGCATATATATTAAGCATAAATGAAGCGCAGGTGCTAATAAAGGATCCGCCGATATCCTATCAGGGGAATCCTTGTCTAATCTTATGAGTATCAGGATATAATGGGATGTTTCTTAGCGACGTAAATGAGCCTAAGCGGATTTTGTTAATCTAGTATAAACCTATCAATTTATTATAGGGGTATAAATAAAATGATGGGAAGGACTACGTTCAATAATTTGAACGTAGTCCTTGCTTTTTGAAGTATTTCACCTATATTTAATTAAGTAAAACTCAAAAATATAATCGGTAATTATCACAGAGTGTTCTATAACAACCACAACATAAAATCTTCCGTGAACTTCATTCAGTATTTTGGCCAAACTGTAAGTAAACGTGTTGATTGAGAGAAAAAAAACCGATAGTAAATATGGGATGCAAATTGATATTTTAGAAGGGTAATCAGATCAGCTACAGGTTATTAAAATATGTAAATATATTTATTCTTGCTCCTGTATTGCCATTGAATCTTGATCTTTTTTTTAACGGCCTGTGGTTGTTGTGTCGCGAGAGGGACCTATTTAATGCATTTTAATAATGATAGTGGTTACAAACATTCTTTGTATAAAAAGAGGCAATAATTTTAGAACCAGTGATGGTAGCAAAATATACAATAATGCGTTGTTCACAAGGTCTCTTTGCTAGGATACAAAACTATCGCCTTCACATACAGACGTATTCGTTTTATAATGTTTGAAGTTTTTTTCAAGTTAGTCACATAGAAATGCGAAGTTCTATAAATATTAACGCTAGAACGGTTCACGATCCATTTGGTCCGCTACTACGAATAATATTTATTCGTAGGTCCGCTTTGTATTTAACACGGCCTTTAGACTGGGAAAGAAGCTAGGTACTATAACTTTCATATTGTTAGTTTTTCCCGCATTAAAAAAAATATATATATAAAGGTGAGCATTGAATAAAAAAATATAAAATGGTTTGTTTTACGCAATATCATAGAACATATGATAATACTACGCAATATAGCGAACTCTGATTTACAAGAATCGTAGCACGATGAAATAAAAATAATGTTTCGTATTAAAATAGGTTTTCCAATAAAACGAGACGTTTCTGAGAACTTGTTTCAAATATTTTGTCTGGTAATGATCACACGAATACCTGTCGTCTGTCACCTTCCCTTTTGTAGGCTACTGTTTGGTGTTCTCTTGGGGTTTTACGATTGTTAAGGGTTTCGTACGAGAAAACGGGACTGCGCATCCTTTCGTCCGTTCAATAGATCTTAAATGGGTATGGTTTAAGGGTGTATTTATCTATAGAAAATGTTATGACAGTGAATAGATTCAGGTGCTACCTTGCGGAATTCTATATTTAATGATAACAAATATTATTAAAAATATACATTAAAAAAATATCTATAGACAAATCCGCCTAATTTTAACTCATAGAACGCACAATCTTCAATTCTCATTGAGGATGCTTCGTATAGAAACAAAACGCGCCGAATTTTTTTTCCAATTTGGCTGCGTGGTGTTTGTGTCGTCACGTCGGCTTAACAGAAAAAAAAGACGGAATTGTCACTAGTTATATTTTATTTAATTTCTTAAGTGTTTTTATAAAAAATATTAATTTAATGTTTCCTTAAAATATTTACTAAGAAATATGTTATGTCGTGATTTCTCAATATATAAAAAAATTGTAATTAGCGCCTGCATAGTTTTTGTATTGTTCGAATAAAAAATCTATTAAACGGATATTAATGTAACTGCCGTCTATTACAATGTCAGGGGTCTTTATTGGTAGTTTTAATCTGTGATCAAGACGTTTTTTTTTCTTCAGTGAGTTGTTGCAGTGCGGCACCCTAATAGAGCAAAGCCCGATATGTTTAGTCGTTCTTTGTATTGCTTGTCATAAAAACGGTAATACATATGAATACGGTGTTACCAAACATAATATTATTTATTTATTTATTGCAGATTCATATACACAATCATTACAGGCTTATCCTAATTCAATTGTGTATGCCACATAATTATAATTAAACAGAAAAAAAAAGATTACAATAATTTAAATTCTAAATATACCTTCACCAAATAACAAACGAATAGCAATCATTTAAATTACAAACATCGTCAAAATCAAAATTAATATTTAAAATCCATGTCAATCATAAAAATAAAATAGATAAAGAATCATGTCCATTATTACAAATTTAAATTAATGTCAATAATTACAAATTAGGTACATACCTATAGATGTCAATAATTAGAAACAGCGTCCATTATTACAATACAATTAAATGTTAAATTTAATCTTAATAAATAATCAAATTTAATAAATAGGTAACAATGTCAATTACACCATATGTCAACTACACATACCAATGTCATGACAATATCAATTAATACTTATTAAAAACCGTCTGGTATTATAATAAAAGGTAATATCGAAAATTTCAATTATTAATTTGTGTCATAACATATGTGAAATAGAGTGCATGTCTTAAATTCTGCAACTGAGCATATAAATAGGTCAATTTTTTGGGCAACTCGATTTAGTATGTGCAACGTACGGATCAACGGAGTCTTGGCTAACAAGTTAGTGGCCGCCGCCGCCGCCGCGTTACGTATTCGTCCGGTACACCAAGACTCATCATTATTAATATGTCCGGGTTTGAAACACTTCCTCGAAAGACTCTCATCATATAATATGCGAGTGCCAAATCCCTTCTCGTCTCCAACTTGTTGTATCCCACCATGCCCAAAACGAACAATGTGGGATACATCAATGGATAGAAAGGGTAAACGCCGTATCGTCTTAGGTATAGGTACCTCATAAATTTAGTTTGTATGCGCTCCAACATGATTCTGTATTTAGTTTCATGTGGAGCCCACACTGCAGCATTGCATTCTAGCTGGCTTCGGATAAGGGCATTATACAGGGCTGATATGGCTTTTATGTTTGTGAAACCCTCTGCTTGACGCAGCACAAAGCCTAAATTTCTGTACGCCTTTTTACAGACTTGAACAATATGGTCTCTGAATGTCATGTCGGTATTCATATTAACTCCAAGATCCTTAATCACGATAACCCGCTTCATAACTTCGTCATCGACTTTATAGTCAAAGCGGATTGGAACACGTGACCTACTAAAAGATATTACTGAGCATTTCGTAAGATTGAACTGTAGTTTATTCTTTCGACTCCACTCGACCACTCTATCTACGTCCTCCTGCAAACGACGGCAGTCACTACTGTCTTTAACAGCCAAGAGTAACTTAAGATCATCCGCGAAGAGTAAGCATCGAGCTGATTGAACTACCTCTGGGAGGTCGTTTATCAGAATTATAAATTCTAACGGGCCGAGATTTGACCCTTGACTCACCCCAGTTTTCGTAAAATAAGGCTCCGATTTGCAACCTGAGTATTCCACATACTGCTTTCTACCTCTCATGTAACTCGCAAAAAATAACAATAACTTCTTGGTGCAACCGATAGCCGCCAACTTTGATAAAAGTATATCATTGTCGACCAAGTCAAAAGCCTTTTGAAAGTCAAAGTAGGCGGCATCAACTTGCTTCCCGGCGTCCATATGAGGGACGACATAAGCCATGGCATCGAGCAGATTGCTGTTGGTGCTACGCGCTGGTCTAAAACCATGCTGATGGTCCGAGAGTTGCGCAGACACCTGTCGTTGAATACTATTCTGTATAGCTGACTCAAAAACTTTTGCCGGTGTCGAAAGGATAGCCACAGGTCTAAAGCTGCTCACTTCCGAACCTGTACCACCCTTGAATATTGGGACCACGCGTGTTAACTTCCAACAGTCGGGAAAATATGATGCTTCTAGACATAAATTAAATACGTGTTAAAGTGGTCTTGCTAAAACTATGCGGCAATCTTTAATGAGAAAAGATGGAATGTCGTCCGGCTCCGCTGAGCGTTTTGGCTTGAGCCGCTCGAGCGCCGCGCGTACCTCGGCGAGCGACAGATGCGGTAGCTGCACACACGCTGCGCTCGCGCCACCCGCACCTGCCTCCGCGGCTTCCACATCTAATTTTGCCCACTCCCTGCCGTATACAGAATGTAAGAATTTCGCAAACTCGTTTGCACTATTGTTCTTGGTTATAACTGTTCGTTTTATAACAGCGATTCAGTATAAAAATAACAAACTCATTGATTTATTAGAAAATCATTGGATTATGTGGCGTAACATTATCGTATTCCGAGCCAGCTCACTGGTAGTAAGTATTGTCGATCAATAAATCAGGCAAATAAATACAATGTAAATCAGTCTCGTGAGCTTCAAAGGATTTCAAAGTAAACGGTGTATTTGAAAGAAAATAACAATTCCCTAAGCCACGGTCCGGCAGTCAACGCGATCCTTGTAAAAAGCCTCCGGGCCAGGCTATTTATTAAGTCAAGCAGAAAATGGTGTGAAATGCACCCGTTCAGAATATATAGAGTAGGTTTTCGTGGAGATAATGTTGACTTTCAAATTTTAGGCATAATACGAGGGTCATTTGAAAAGTTCTTAGCCTAACATGGTTAAAGTCATTGTTTTTTTTTATAACTACCCTCATTTTGTAGTTACATTATTTAGCAACAAGTATGCACAGTTTAGTTTATTCACAGTAACTCATTGTTCATTTACACGTGATACCGTAAGTCAAGTCAGAGCTATTTTTGAAAATGGATAAAATTGAACATCGTGCAGTGATAAAATACCTGAATTTGAAAGGTTTAACTGCAACAGCTACACATGAAGACATGTTTGCTACTTTGGGTGTGTCCACTCCTTGGTATGCGGCTGTTAAAAACTGGGTAACAGAGTTTAAACATGGTTGTGAGACCATTCAAGACAAGCCCCGTAGTGGCCGGCCTTCGACTGCTTCTACTGATCAAAACAAAGGAAAAATCTGTGATTTAATTTTATCTGATCTAAGATTGACTGTCGAGGAGATAGCTAAGACTGTAGGCATCTCATCTGAGCGAACACATCATATAATTACTTCTGAACTTGGATTCTCTAAGGTGTCTGCGCGGGGGGTACCGTGACTGCTTTCAGTGGAACAAATCGCAACCGACTCACAACTTCTCGCGACTGTTTAGAGTTATATGAAGCTGACCCAATAGAATTTGTTGAAAGATTTATAACCATGGATGAAACCTGGGTTCACCACAATACACCCGAGACAAAAGAACAGTCGAAACAGTGGAAAAGAGCAGGATCGCCCACCCTAAAGAAGGCAAAGGTGGTTTTATCGGCGGGCAAAGTCATGGCATCCGTTTTTTGGGATGCAAAGGGTATAATTCTCGTGGATTATTTAAAAAAGGGTGAAACAATAAACTCCGATTACTATTGCAACCTGTTGCGTCATTTGAGAGAAGAAATCAAAGAAAAACGTCCAGGTTTATTGAGAAGAAAAGTTTTGTTTCATCAGGACAATGCGCGCGTTCACACCTCTGTGCAATCCATCAATGTGGCTTCGAACCTGTTACCTCATCCCCCATATTCACTGGATTTAGCACCGTCCGACTTTTATCTGTTCCCAAAGCTGAAAAAATTTTTAGGTGGTAAACATTTTTTTACAAATAAAGAGGTCATAGCCGCCGTGGACGCTTATTTTGAGGAGTTAGACGAAGATTTTTTTTAAACGGGTATCGAAGCCTTACCGTGTCGATGGAAAAAGTGTTTTGAGCTCGGAGGAGAGTATGTTGAACAATAAAAATAAACTCAAAATCGTGTGGTTTCATTAAGTATGTTAGGCTAAGAACTTTTCAAATGACCCTCGTAGGTCAAAATCCTATTTTAATAATATGAAAATATGTTGACCTGGGCTATAACTGTCTATAAGTAATCTCATTATTGAAAAATTAGTAGAATAAAAGACCTTTAATATTAAACTATTTTTATTAAATTCTGAGGAACAAACAAAAACAAAGCTACGAGTGAGATACAAACCTACGATACGATCGATACCTCGGCACATAAGATGAAATTTCACATACGTGTCCTTGAGTGTAAAATCCATTATTCGTGTTTGTCAGCTTTCCGCGAAAAATTGTATTATTAATTTGGATAAAATGATGTATATGGAAATTCTTATTTTCATGTTTAGATTGAAATGGAAAACTAGCAAACCAGAACCATACATTTACCTTACCTTAACTATTACAGTAACGACGCCATAGTTCATATGTTTATTCGAAAGTACTCTTGTAAGGAGCTGCCGGATCACACAGTTGTTTGTTGCCTATTTTTTTACTTGAGAGTGCAAAGCTCAAGCTCACAGCAGCATACAAACTATGAACCTTTGCTTGGCTCATAAAGGCTACGCTCACAGTGCCATTGCACTGCTTCGAAATGTCTCACCAACACGACATTTTTACAAATAAGCTTTGAACATTTTTACGCTATCGTATCTAAAACTATACAATTAATATAACATCTGCTAAAGAAAAATCTAGATGATGGAGATTTTAAGGGTTATATCTGATTTAAAGGTTTAGGGATTAAATCAGATTTAGTCAAGGCTTGGAATCCCAGAGAATTAAGTTTTTTTTCTTTCACGATAGTGCTACACGAGTGCAAATTTTAATATAAACGTGCCGTTTGTCAGCGTTCGTAGACTAAACAAGTGTAGGTCACGATTCCCCCTGCAGAACTGCTTCCCAGATAGCAGCTCGAGAGCGTGATACCGCAAAACATTTTACTTTTTAGTCGGCTTAAACTACACCAGGTAATGCTTGGAAAATATAATTTAATAAAAATGTTCACGTGCAAGATGGTCCTGGCTCTTTGAGGGTTTAAGGATTATATTTTTTTATCGGTATGGATCACAGTTTCTAGACTATTTTTTTATAATCATTGCATTTTTTTTACTTATTGAGATAATTAAATATTTATAGGAGATTTTATCATATACCGGATAAAAATACTTATATCTTATTTGTATATTTTTTTACCGCGTCACAAAAATGGTATAAAATGTACAACTTTGACCTTTTTAGATGAATAAAATCATTTAGTGTACACATTGAGTTTTTTTTTATCTCAATCGAATGCTAAGCTGCAAATAACAACGTTTTTGTTTCGGAAATCATGTTTAGGCTACCTTCATAAGTATTGGAACCCCACCCTGCACCATAATATTGTATAATATCTGTACCAATGGTTGTGCTTGGGTCAAAATTCTACACAAAACAAAAATCGTTATATAAGATCTTGAATAAAATCTCCGTTTCTGACAAGGGTAAAAATACCTTGACCATTTGAGACCGATTACGTGGTAGCGTTTTTGCGGCTGTATAGTCAAGTAGCGCTTCCTGAATAACATTATTTTGTATCGGAAAAAAGAATTTTTCTACATAATCTTTGCATAACGTATACGATACAAGCTGAACAAAGTTTTCTGAAAGTTGATACTGTGAAGTAAGTCATGAATGAAGGTGCATAGTATAAGTAACTTTACATAAGAGATAACTATAGGTGTACCAGATTAGCATGTCTTAAATATGATATATTTTTTGACGACTGCATCATCTTATAAAATCATATAAGAGAGCTGTCAAACATAAGATTAGTTTGAAAAAATAGGCCACATGTTCATATTAGCATTTTTTTATGTGTCGAATTGGAGCTGAGATAAATTTACTTTTGTAGAAAATATTTTATACATAGGATCTGAAATTATTGAGGAAAAACTACGTGAAAATCGTTCAATGTAATCACATTCCTTCGAAGCATTAAATCCTGTCATTACCCGACATTGATATACTTTTATATAGACCCAGCAAACCATACACGATATGTGTATTGGTATATATATATATAGCATTTGGTCGATGCGATACGTGATGCGGGTGCGGGGTGATGCTGCCAGCGTGACGGGTACGCTGCCAACTGCTAGAGGGCTGAAGCTTGAATCACCTGAGGGCCTGTAATGCCCTTTAGCTGTTGAAATGTTCTCGTTATTGTAGCTGTTGTGTTGTATAACTCCGCGGATAAAAACATGTCCCAAACTGTAACATTGACAATCCGACAACGCTTCAGTGTGAGCTATACACCTTACAATGAAGCAAATTAGTTCCATACGAATGATTCCTGGTTATGAAAGTTTCTGAAATGTTTCATGTTTTAGTGCGTAGGGTGCATCTTTTTCTGTTAGGTATATATAATTATTTGATTTAATGAATTTGAAGTACAGCTGGCAATAATAAAATACTTAAATTACTGAAACGTTTGCTTTCTTTTCATGAAAATGATGTAGCAGAACTATTTGCGAATTAGGAAACGGGCGACGAAATTATTGCTGCTGAACCAAAGACGAACAGATGGTGGCTAAATACCACGCCTGAAGTTAATTCGGTTTGTATACCTGCAATACTTAGACTATGGATATATTTTTTATATCTTCTTATGTTTTTAGGAACAAGCTTTCATAAAAAATGCACTTGTTAAGATTAATGATGACTTCCTTTGATAATCAATATTTTCTCTTTATGCTTATATGAATAATAAAAAGCTTCTTAAATAATTTTAGTTTAGAGCTAGATATAGAAGCTTTGGACAAAAGGAATATTTTTCCTTGTCTTAATGCTACCTCGATTGATCAAACAGCGATGGAAAAGAGATTAGCCGGTTTTGCTCTTTTCCTTAAAATGCCGTTGCATGTCCCTATATTCTTTTCGCGTGTCTATTCATTTGTGTACTTAGCAATCCCTCGTTCTGCTCTCGACGTATTCAAGTCAATATACATTTTTTTCAATTGCAATTGGTAACGAACGTCCGCAGCCTGCCACTCAACCGTGTTTCTATTTCTGCGGTATTCATATTTCTGCGGTTTCCGTTTTAACCGAACAAAAAATTGTTACAAATTATTGGAGAAAACTCTTTTTCATACCGTTTCTAGTACAAACAGGAGAGATTTGTAATTGAATACAAATCCCTTCATACTAAAAGGCTAACTAACCTTCATTGAGAGATAAAAGCGAAACAAAATTTTATGGATTTCTGATACAGGAACTCATGATGTATATAATATATAGTTTTCATTACTTAATACTTATTTTAATCAAACCTGTCCAAACACACATTTCATAAAGATCCACATACATTTTCATTGTAATGAGAAAAACTACTTCAAAATTTTAGAGTGCTTACTTCGTATTATATGTTTAATATAATTACTTTACAGAGATTATCTATCTATCCATAGTGAGAATAAACTTGAAGATTCGACATAAGTTGATTATGGATATTAATCATATTTCTGATTGATCTATTAAAAGTTGCGAATGACACTGAAATATATTTTTCTATCTTGCTCATAGATGTTATAAAGGTTACCGAAGAATTGTGGGGTATGTCAATAAAAGTAGCAGAATATATTATTATTGCCATTGCACCGTATTTAGTAAGTACATTTAATTTCTTTGTCAATAAATAAACTTTCTCAGATCAAATGTTACATAATAAAATTATTTTATTTGTCATTCAATCATGTCAGGGGTGAAATCTGATTTAAACAATAAGTTTTTTTTAACAGACAGAAAAGGTAGCAAATGGTACAAGTAAATTAAGTGTTATAAATAATCTTAAAAATGGTTCAACGCTAACAATATATTATTAAATTAAAATAGACCTAAATGTTCAAGTTTTCATTATTTACCAAATGAAAATAAATAGAAGTAACTTTGAAATTAAACTTTTAATTTTACCCGTGTTCATTAACGATATTGAATCTATCTATATTATAAGGTCTCAGATATAGTAGTATTACTCCTTAGATTATCACAAAATATTTTCATCATCATCATTACCACTGTACATCATGATCTACATGTGTGAAACCCCGGGCTGCAGCTATTAAGTAATTATTACATGGACATTATCTGTGTTATATAAAAGCGATCCACGCGCTATTAAACTGGTAGGTAGGCATCCTACTTATAAAATAAACGATATAAAAAGAGGTTTGAAATAAAATCTGGTAACCTAGCAAGTGATCGCAGTTCTATATATTTCGAGTCAAGAAGTTTACGCATCAGCTTCTAATGAGGTGTCTTATCCTCAAGACCGAAATTTACCAAATAATTTCCAGAACTTGTTGGCGAAACCATGGTATTTCCTCCAACATTAGCTTTTGCCATTTAACTTAGCTAAAGTAAGGATTTGTGGATGTGAAATTACAAAGGTTTAGAAGGTATGTCGTGTAAACTTAAAAATAATGTGAAAATAACCACGTTGTTGCTAAATAATATTAAGTATGAGATAAAGCGAAATTTCCACTCATTAGATAAGAAATTTCGTGTTTCATCATATACGTACACGTATTTTGATGAGAATGAAGTAACATTTTGATTGAGAATTCTTGTTTATTATACCTGCTACCTTGCGGATAAAAGTTAACAGCCATGTTGTCCTTATATGCAGCAACTCTGTTCTGTTCATCGACATAAGTATGGCATGTTGCTCATTTGTACCCCTTTTATCCTTTAGGCCAAAACTTGGGTCCCTTTAAAGATCGTATCCTATGGAAGGGCATGGATTCTAGGTAAAATAGTTCAGGTTCGACATTGAATTGGGTGGTAGCTGCTCACATACGCCAATGAAAGGTTTTTAAAAGATATTGTACTTGAAATAGGTAGATGGAAGCATGAACATTTCCTAACTGTACATTTAAGATGTACTCGCCGTTCTTTGTGGCGCTCTATGGGGGAGGCCTTTGTTCAACAGTGGACGTCTTCCGGCTGATGATGATGATGACATTTAAGATGAAAACGTTCACGCTATTCCCTTTTACAAAGAAGATATGAAAAGGAATATTTTATATAGATATTTTCTTGTAAAGTTGTGGTTTATGGCACATTATATGTGTTAGGTGTTCGCAGTCACCGATGCAAACTTCATTGACCTAATACTAAAACTAGGGGCAAATTGAAAGTAACTGTGAGTTTGAAATCGGTTCACCCTAGATTTACATCTGAGCTGTGGATTTAAGAAAATTGAACCAATTTTTTTTTTTAACAATTCCCTTTCTATGCCTAGCTTTCGTCTACTTCGTTACTTACTAGCAAGTAAGATAATGGTCAGATGGTAGCCACAACAAATCATACGTGGTCATATAAAGTGCATAGATTATTATTTAGTAACCAGCTAGGACTCGCGTAATATTTACCGGATGACACACTACACTTGTACTATCCACTTCGCGATTCGTACAAGTGTAGTGTGTCAACATTCCCTTACCTAGCAAAACGACAGTGACAATCACAGTGATAGTGACAGAAGTTACAGTTCGGACGGAGAAATTCTGACTTTGACAGCTGCGGCGCAACCGTTTCAACGCCAGTTACGTGAGTGAGTGAGGCCCGCGCTCGACGCTGTGCACAATCGTGACTCCCAGACGAAGAACTTCAAATAAGTTCGAAACTGGTCTGATTATAATCATTATGTTCTTATTTAAAGAGCATCAAAGCAAATCCAGGGAATCATTAAAATCAGGAGTGAATTTGCTTATTCAAAATATATTTTTACATTGAAACAGAATATTAACAGATTAAAATAGAATGAATGCCAAAGCGCTGACACAAATTGGATACATTTTATTTCACCGAAATTGATGGCAATTAAAAAATTCACAATTTTACTCTCCATTTGGGCTCTTCAAATTGGAACTAAAATGTGAACGTATCTTCAGTTGAAACACAACATTTTATATCTGATTAATGCGTGGCTATAAATAGTTTACGAATAGCAGTAAGTATATGGCATTCTTTCATTGGCCATCTTTATTCGCTTACTATACCTTAATAGGCATTTTCTAGCGCAGTGAAGTACATCCATATTACATTTTTAACATGAAAGAGGTAGCGAAACTCAAAACGAAAGTTTTATAAAGGTGTTGTGTCGATGTCTTTCCTATGTGATACGATATGGAATTATTATTATTTAATATTATATATTGCGTCATAAGATTTCTAATAGGTCTGCAGCGCGTTGGTAGCCTGGCGTTACAAACGTCCATAGGCCACGATGACCACTTTCCATCAGGAGGGCCGCCTGCCTTTCTGTCTACTTTAAGGCAAAAAATAAATAGCAATAAATGCATAAACAGGGTTATTGACAATATGCTAACAAACTCTTAGAGTTGACATCTGCTAGTCCTAACAAACATTTTGGGATCAATAAAAAAAAAACCAAGCAAAATAAATTATGTCTCAAAATGTTTGTTAGGACTAGCAGATGTCGACCCTAAGAGGTTGTTAGCATATTACCAATAACCCTGTATAATATAATAAAAAAAATACATATTTGATAAAATAATCTACTACTATAAAATATATAACCGTGTTTTTGTTTTAAATATTAGGTCGGACCTTGATCTTGACTCTATGTCAAACCTAATATATATAGTCGGAGTTACTATTAAGGTTAAGCAAAAATTTAATTTTGTCACAATTTTCCAGCCATGGCTAACATTTTTATTTAAACTTGGTACTGTACTCAGCTGGATTGTCCACTGCTGAACTCAGCCTCCTCCATTAAGGAAGAGTTTGAGATCAATTTCAACGTCTACTTGGCAGGCGTCTTGGGGAACTCACCTTTTTATTGTATTTGAGTTGATTTTAACGTTTTAATATGATACAAGGGAAAATCTCGCAAAACAACACTTACATAGGCATAGTATTGCGTTGACAATGATTCTAACTGTACTTAATTATACCTATCTAAACCAAAGCCTTGACATGTTTGTTATAATGAAAACATTGCCTTGTAATGTTTGTATATTATTCACTACGTCGAAGCCTATGTCAGCTCAATAATGTGCCATTTCAAAAGCAGCCTATTTATATATTGAGAGCATCTCATATACCCTGGACTAGGCTTATTATTTTGCACGATGGCTATAATTTACAGCAAAAATTGGCATGTTTGATAAACGAAATTATATAAACGAGTCCCTATTTATATATAGATATATAAGTTTTATAAGGATATGTATATATATATATAGTATTGAATATGACAACGGTTTTTTCTCGTAAAACCATATCTATGTATAATATTAAGCGTAAATGAATAAACAAATACACCTACGTTATGTTGCACTGGTTCTCAGCTTATGATAGTTTATCGCCAGTGTTCTTTTAACTACAATGATCCACACCAGTATATCATTTCATACTTTTTATTATTTTTTATACTATGTAAATGCCTTTCTAATTTAACTTGTAAATTATTGGGCAATAAGAGATTTTTTTCTGTTATAATCAGCAAAAGAAACTAAAAACCAAGACCATGGATTATGAACACTGTGGCTACTGATTTATCTCACACGAGCATATCAGACGGGGCCTTTAACCGCATAAAATCAGAAAAAGTTAAGAGTGTAATATCAAGAAGGATAGAAAAAAAACATTAAGGCCTTTATATTTACTTACCATTTCCTATTTATCTGAAAAAATCTCTAAATGAATATTTTAGAAAAACACTTAAAAATAAATCTAGTGACAGTTGCGCCTATTTTTCTAGCTAGGCCGTCGTAACGTCATAAAAGACATGGAAACTAACTGGACCAATTATCAACGCGTGTCGGTTTTACACGAAGTATCATAAGGTCTTAACTCTAAAATCTACTAACGATCTTAAGAATACAGAAATAAAATAAAAAACTTCGACAAAAGACGTTGTACAAAAGTTTTATCCCTCAAATGAAAATTACCACGGATACCTGCAGCACTGCTACATAGTTGTTCGAACTTATTATGCTCATGACCTGAATGGGTACCCGATAGTGGTATTACTACCGAGCGCTTTCGTGATTCGGAGGGTACGTTAAGTCGTCGGTCTCGGTTGTTGTCTTAGGATGACAGTCGTTATAGCATGGTGGTAGGCCCTTCTGGCAAGGACACCAAATCTCTCGCCAAGCACCTAATGTTGTCTTTCAGCAGCTGTCCTTGAGGGGTAGTAAAATTACTAGAGAGTGGTAGCGAGCTAATCAAGCATTTGCAAAATGCTCTTATACCATGCTGTGAAACACAATATGGTAAGGACATAGTCAGTCCTTCAGGTTCACATGTGTCAAAAGTAATATAATCTGTATCGACCGTCTTCATCGTGTAATTCACAATTTATTTTTTTCCGTTCCGAACATTAATCAGAAGCATTTGTCCAACTTTTATACTGTCGCTTGCAGTGGGGCGCGGCCGGCGTACGTGATGACGCAGAGGCGGCCGGTGCGGGGGTTGCGGCGCGGGCGCGGTGTCCACTCGGCTACTGTTCTTTATTCTGTGTCTTGGAATGCGGCATGCACGCCGCTCGCTGCTTTGTTGCCCGTTACAATAGAAACCCTGGTATAGCTTTAGAAAACGTTCTGGTCATGCCTTCCAGACAACCCACTGTAATAATAAACTTAGTTCAATTTACCTGGACAGATATGCCCACAGATGATCTAACAAATTATAGTCATCAGTCACCAAACTTAAAACAATTTCATGAAATTATACAAAGTAATGTGGAGTTTCGGCAACGCAGTATTCACGTATTTTGTTAGGCGATATACTTTTTTTATGCCCTTGGTGATCACGGTTTTCTTGAGTACATAGTTAAAAGGTTTTTATGTGATTTTTTCACCAAATCATACTGCTTCCACCGGAAGGCAAAATTGCAAAAATGTAAACAAACTCTTAAGAAATATTTTTTTTTAGAAAAAAATCCTTCTTCAATTCTCAATGGATCTTTAAAACACAATTTTGTTTGAGAGTTACCTTCAAGTTATCTTTGTAGTGTAACATGTTTATATTATAATATTATATTATTTACATTTCTATAATGCAAATACAAATTTACCAGAGGAAAAACTATAGTCATGTGCGGGATTTGCACCCGCGTAAATTTGTAATTTTGTAATGTAATCCGCAGATTATGCGTAATTGCAAAAATAAAAATACTAATATTTGTATAGGTTAAATAGATATATTAATAAATTACTTTGTATTATTAAGTATATACCAATTATGTTGAACTGCTTTATATAATAACATATTAATATATTAATAGTGTCACGTGGACGATCACTCCATACCTCCCGGAAACATTAATGTCGTGACCCGACATCCGGAAATATCGTCACTGCCGGAGGGTGTCACGTTTCGTAACGCGCTCAAACCAGATATAATAATCAGGGCAGTTATGGTACCGTCTGGGTTATAAATCTAGTTCAATTATTCACCAGTATTAACTGGGTTTATATATATGGACAGAGCTATTATTTAACAACATTTCTTGCTTATCATATATTGACCCAAGTGTAAGGGGGATACTATATTACGAAAGAATACTCCAAAATTATTCCAGATATATTTCAATATTGAGTCTACATTAACTGCCGTGTTCAGCACATAAAGTTTATAGGGCCGAGAAGAACGGGCAAGATAATCGGGGCCATTCTTTTAAACATCTTTTAACAATGTGTTACAAAAATATACCATAACTATGTACATACCTCATTTTAAAACACTGTCACATATAAACACAAACTTATCAATTCCTACTTATTCACTACGTCACAATTTCTCGTCCATTCAAATCGACTGTCGAAGCAAGACTGACTGTAAAATGTAACTGACGTTAACAGAACGCCTCCCCCCTACCGCACTTGTTTGTGGTAACCCTACCACAGACAAGTGCGTTGCACTTGACTAGGTATAGTCAATACAAATACTTTATTATACAAATATTCTTAAAACATGGTATTTTTAGTATTATAAAACATAGTAGTATTTTCTTATAATTCCTAACACAAGTAATTACATAATTATCAATATATAACTGTAACGGAAAAAAATGTTCTGCCTTTTTAGGTATAAGTATTTGACCATAGTCGCTACTGATGATCACCGTGGTCGACGGTCGAATTTGCCACACGATACCTATTATTTGTTTGTCTAACACATATTGGGAATTATTTGGATAATGTCGACTTAGTAATTGAAAATAATTATTTATTTTTGGGATCCAAGAACGAAACAGGTCGTCAAACAATATTTGTAAGTACATTATAATGTCAGTTTTATATATAATGAACATTTAACTTAGTACCTATCTCAAAATTTAAAATAAAACGAAATTTCTTCGATAAGGTTGGAAAAGATCACAGACATTATTTGTAGCATTAAAGTAACATACATGTTACAAGCAACACACGTTAATACATAGGGCAATCCTGTGGCTACCACCAATACGAAATTGCAACAATTTGTTCATCCATACATAATGGCATGCAGATTACAATTTCATCGGAATTTATAGGTGCCAATAGGTTACCTGTGCGGTGTGTTGTTAGGTCGTACCGTACTTCAGATATAATGCAGTTATTCGTTTGATGCTGAAAGAATTTTTATTATAGAAATATTCATGATTTTTCTTGTGTATTTTGATAGTTCGTCGGTTTTAAATAGAGTTTTCCGATGCTGAATTAACTAGCATATCACATGACTAAAAGAGAAGTTCTCAACCGAACTTCTCTTGAATGAATTTTATATGCATCCAAAATTAAAATTTAGTTAAAATATGTTTGTCTCAGTCAACCACCTAAATGTAGGTATCTTAAACATATATGTGATTTGCGATTGTTAAAAAGTTATATTAGCGCTATCTACATGCGTAGACAAGTGTTAATTGGTCATAAAGGCCGATTCACCCGAGTCCTCAACCTCCAGACAAGCAAATAAAAGCAGAAACACGTGAATACTCTCACTGATGATGACATCACAATGGTAAAGAACTCTGAACTTCAGACATAATAACACTCGACAGGCTTTCGTTTCTGGAAAGCAATAGAACATTAAAGGCTTGTACTTCGAGATTGTTCCTACATAACTTATTGATGAACTCAAGCTCACTTGGACAAAGCCGTAACTACCTGCGAATGTTTGAACAACAAAATGTACACGAATTAATTTAATAAAAAGAAAACATTCTTACGCTCGTATACATTCGAGTATAATTATAGATAGATATAAAGAACAATAATAAAACCTATACTCATCTACATTTTGCTAGTTGTTTTAAACCTATATAAAAGTTAGCAAATATATTTCTCTTTACAGGCTCCAGATTCTTCCTAGAAATATCCTGTCGAAGTAAAAAACACATTTTAGCCAGCACAGGGATCGAATCTGGAACCCCGTGGACGTGACGCTGATGTTTATTGTTAATTAATTTTTATCATGAATATAAATATGTGGTGTGGAGTATTAACTCGATCTTAACATGCTGTATGGTGGAAATCTAACTTTATAATTATGTGCGTGAAAAGACACATTAATCTTTGAATATAATAGTTACATCACAGCAAAGTTTGTTTAGTGGATGTCTAATGTCAAAATTGGAAATGACTGTAAACTCTCAGCTCACAAACTCAGTAAAGTTCGATGTTAACCGTGAAACCGTCTTTGGGAGCCAAATAAGGAAGGCCCCTGTCTAGGGCAGTGCCTCTTTAAACCGACAATTAGAATTTTTGTAGTACCTATATTTGCCCATAGTTTAATGGAAACCGACATGATAGAAAAAGCGTTAATAACTTGGTTTAAACATAGAAAAGTTCAATCTGTTGGGTAATTTTGTCATAATGGTGTCATTCCAAACGTTTACGTTCATTCCCCAAGATAGTTTTTCATATTGTTTTTCATGTTTGTCTGGCGTCTTTGGAATCGCATTGGAACTGTTGACAAACCTGCAGATTTAAAGTTTACTGTCCAAGCTGTAGTGGTTTTTTTCGATAGCAATATTAATGTAAGTATATTATGAATCATAATATTATGCAAAAATTAGCAGTAGTAGTAGTGTAGACGCCACGATGTTATGACGCCTACTTGCGGGGTGGTTATGGGAAATTGAGAAGGTCTTTCTCAATGGTCCAGGTTCCTAAGAATCTGGAGCGTGGAGTCAAGATAAGAAATCATGAGACTCCGGCGGGTGTGGACTGTATTTAAAAATGCCTTTCTATAGGGCTGGTTCGCGGTGCGGCGACAGATATATAGATAGAGGGTAGACCGGTTGGCAGCTAAAGGATAAAGAACACAGGGTTACAGGAAAATAGGACAGCACGCCTACCTTGTCTCCTTTCGCGTGCTCCTCCACTGCTTGTGAAGATCTGGTATAGTTCTGCTACTCCTTGTCTGGCCAAATGCGCACGGCAGCAATGTGCTAGCTTGGACGCGGCGCTTTCACAGCAAAAACCTCACGACACTTGTGTTTGTGTTCACCTTTAGTCCTATTTCACTATATTTCTGTCTATATAAACGTTAAATTGTAAACTGTTTGGTTAACATATTCTCTGCCGTACTTTTCTGCGGTTAGCAGTTGCCTCGACGAGATTTGACAACGTACTGATGCAATGGCTGCATCGCATCATAAGCGAGAGGCAAATATGCTGTAGACGTGCGTGGGAAAGGGATAAAATATAGAAGTGAGGGATCTTGGGATATGACTGCCAACGCGATAAACCAAAAGAAAGAGAATTGTGGTACGATGCTAATGCGCGCGAAAATTGAATCATGTTATATGGTTTTGGCGGCAACATACCCCCGGCCTTAAAGGGTTACCTTTAAAAAATATATATAATGCGATAAATAATTATAAATATGTTACATTAAATGCGTATACCTAAACTTATAAATATTATGTGTAGATCCTGAACCTACATATCTAAACTACTGTCTTGGCGATGGGCATAATCGAACAACAGGACGCACGAAATTATATAAATATTCATGAAATAATAATTATATACTACACGTGTTGTTCCATCGTTATCCAAAAACGGATTTAATTTTTGTAGTGCGGGGGAACAGTTTTGACCATTTTTCAATTTAATCATGTCGTCACTAAAGTGAACTTGTCGTAGCGCCAGCACAACCTTAGTTTGTGCGAAATCTAAATCAGAACCATTTACAGGTCTGCGCGGTAGTATCTTCAAAAAGCGGAAGACGTGTACTACAATTCTTAATAACCTTGACCAAGAAGATATACGATGTGCGAGCGCGTAAATTGGCGATTCAATTGCAACTACAGTTGTATTATGGGCAAGCGGCTTCAGATCTGGCACTTCGGTCATGTCATCGTGATTGAACTCTACGATTGGCCACTCAAAGACGTCTTTCGAAGCCCATGGCGGTCCCGAGTACCATAGAGGATGGTCAACTAACATTGCGGGAGAAAGGCCTCGCGATAGGCAATCCGCAGGGTTATCAATGCCTGCAGTATGATGGAAACAAACAGCAGGTATATTATCAATAATCATGACGACGCGATTTGCGACAAACGTTTGCCATCTATGCGGGGAAGAGTTGATCCAACACAGAACAACCTTCGAGTCTGTAAAGGCGTAGATATTTGAGATTTTGTAGCGTGGTTCGAAATTGTCTAGCACCTTACGCATCAACTTTGACAGCAAAACAGCGGCGCATAGTTCCAATCTTGCGATAGATAAAGTTTTAAGCGGTGCGACTTTGGACTTAGAACATACGAGCCTAACGCTCCTATATTCACCGATCACAACCTGAAGGAAAATAACTCCACCGTAGGCGCGCTCACTTGCGTCCGAAAATCCCAAAAGGTTAGCCGTGCAACCCTGGACTACCCCTAAATGACGCGGTATACGTATACGGTTCAGTGCAGGTAGTTCACTGCAAAACTGCGACCACAATGTCACGATGCGTCGAGGAGTCGTGTCGTCCCAGTCACATTTCAAAAGCCAAAGTTCCTGAATGAGGAGCTTGGCATACAATATGACGGGAGCCACTAGACCTAAGTTATCCCATAAACGTGCGACGACAGATAAAATTATCCGTTTGGTGCACCCTGGTTCAGGTGTGGCAACCCTGAAATTAAAAACATCGTCAGACCTATCCCAATGCGTGCCCAATATTTTATGAGGAGTGGCACCCCTGTCGATCTCAAGATCTGCGGATGCACGATGAGAGGCAGGAATAGCACGTAAAACATTAGGAGCATTACTGGTCCACTTAACGAGATCAAATTGACCACACTTGAATAAGGCGATAAGTTGCGTACATGCGGCAACAGCGACGGCTTCATCGTTCTGTGATGAATCATCCGCCATTATACTGAAGCATACATCGTCCATGTACGTGGAGCTTGATGCTATTGCGGCAGCTATGGGAAACCGGTGCCCTTCATCGGCAATGAGCTGATGAATGACGCGGATGGCGTGAAATACACTCGACTTCATTCCAAAACAAACCCTATTGAATTGGAAGACCAATATCGGGTCGCGTGGATGAAACCTGAAAAGAATTCGCTGATATTTGCGATCATTTTCGTGCATTCCAATTTATAAAAACATTTGACGACAGTCAGCTGAAATCGCAATTTTAAAAAGACGAAAATTAAGAAGTATATTATTTAAATCACCCTGTAGATTAGGGCCTGCGTGCAGTACTTCATTAAGTGACAGCCCTGTGCTGGTCTTACTACTGGAGTCTAAAACCATGCGAATTTTTGTGGTCTTCTTATCTTCACGCTGCACGCAGTGATGCGGAACGAAATAGGATGCGAAAGAAGCGACATTATCAATTGGGCCTATTTCAGTGATATAACCTTTATCAACATATTCACGAATGATATCGTTGTAGGCTGCGCGCAGCGTATTTGACGAAGACAACTTCCGTTCCAAGCACAGAAAGCGTCTGTATGCGGTTGAGTACGAATTTCCTAATTTAAACAAATCGTCACTAAACGGCAAAGCGACGGTATATCTGCCATTAGCATCACGCGTAGTAGTGGCGAGAAAATGGTTCTCACATTCAAGATCTTCTTGACTGTGGGCGGGCGGAGCGGTTACTTCTTCGAGTTCCCAAAACCTTTTCAGTAGGTGATCCAATGAATGCTGCACAACCGCACAACAAGCGGAAGTATGTTTAGGTATCAATATGGGAGCAGAACCCATAATTATGTAACCCAGAACAGTTTCAATAGCGGGCAACATTCCGTCCACACTGCTATGTACCGAACCCGGTATCAACAGGTGCGGAAAAATATCTGCACCGAGAAGCACGTGAACCTCGCTAGGCGTAGCAAAGGTACTGTCAGCGAGTGGAAGCGATTGAATATGCGTGAACGCAGATGCATTCACGGGTAGCGAAGGCAAGTTATCCGTGATGCGGTCTACAACAAGTGCAGATACTTGAAAATGAACCTTATCTGAAAATCGTGAATAAAATTTAAAGTCTGTACATCCCTTTATAGGCTTTTCAGAACCCCCAAAACCTCGCACAATCATCTGCGTATCTGTATTATAATTCAAACCCAAGCGCGTACAACACTCGTAAGTTATAAAGCTGCTCGTTGAAGCAGAATCGAGTAAACATTTAACTAAATGTGCCTTACCTGCTTTATCATAGATAACGATTTGAGCGGTCGATAATAATACCGTTACGGGTTGCATACATTGCGCGGTGTAAGCATCGCTACTCGCGGTGTCCGGAACTCGCGCGGCAATGGATGTATGCAGCGATGCTACGTTCGCATTACGTGTTGACGTAGGCGATGGCGCTCGCGGCGGAGCGGAGTTGGTTTCTGGCACGGGTTCGATTCCAGACGTATTTTTGTTGTTTGCCTTGTTAAAATGCAATAAAGAATGGTGTTTTTGGTTGCAATTGCGACACTTAAAGGTTGAATTACATTCGCGGGTTTTATGTTTCAAACTAAGGCAATTAATGCACGCGTTATGTTCTTTTACACATTGAAATCGAGCGGAAGGCGTTAAATCGTTAAATTTAGGACACTTGAAAAAATTATCATGTGTGAAATTATCACAAAGACATTTCCGGTGCACAGCGGACACGGCTACGTGAGCCTGCGGGTTAGGTACATGACTTCGCGGTTTGTTTAAATTTCGTGAAGTACTACTTGACGTACTTATACTAGTTTGCGTGTTATGATAAATTTTAAATTGTCCTCGAATAAAATCTGACAGCTGAACAAACGTAGGTAAACTTTCAGTGCGATAATGAGATTCAAATGCGCGGATTGTCTCTTCATCTAATTTTTTCAATGCTATATGTAACAATATGCAATCCGCCAAATTATCGAGTTTTAAGTTTTTTAGCGCATTAGCGGCGGTAACAAACTGATCCATAAATATTTGGAATTTAGCCGAAGACGCGGGCCCGCTCAGTTTGAGATTCAACATCTGATCTAAATACGTAGATGCAAGCATGCGGGTGTCTTGGTACCTATCGACGAGACATTTTAATATTGTATCGTAATTATCAGCGCACGGTGTTATTCCCGAGAACACTGTTTGGGCCTTAGTTGAGAGCTTCCCTATCAAATAATATAACCTCTCCGCGTTTGTCAACATTGTATTGTCATGTACCATGGACTTAAATCCAGCATAAAATAAGGGCCAGTTTCTGACATCACCATCAAAAAACATCAGTTCGATGGATGGCAATGACGGCATCCTACATTTAATTCCTATTCGATCAGTGGAACCTTTCAGATCGTGATCAAAGTCCACGGTCGACGGTTTGGGTTCAACACGTTTCAATACACGCTTGATACGACAATATAACTCTTCAAACGCGTTTAGCGATTTAAAATTAGGCTTAAAAGATGGATCTAATTTAAGCTGTGCGCGATTATGCTCGTCAACAAGTTGTCTAAACTCAGATCGAATATCTTCAATCGTTTCGACTGAACTCAGAAAATTCTCCTTGCATTCTTCACTAATATGTGCCTGTTTCGAGTTTTCATATACAATTTGAATAAACTCGAAAAGCGTATCTCGTTTAGTTTCTAAAACAATTACATCGTTATTAGATTTGGACTCAGACTCTGACTCGACCTTATTTGGCGGCGCCATTATTAGCTAATAACGTTATAACGACAATTACTCGAATTCTTTGTAAGATAGGAATCAATATATATAACTGCAGTCACAGCTGCAAGCGCAGACGCGTCGAGCAGATAAGGAAACAATATAGATACCTACCTACCGTAAGTTAGAAATAGCAAGCGGGCGAAGGTACGAGTTTTATATCTGCTTATCTTTAAAGGCGTTACTGAACAGAATGTATGGAGAAATATTATTAGATATATAATATAGGGAGACAATTTGTATATAATAGATAGATTAGGTATACTTTGACATTAATTATGTATTATGCGGTTAAATTAAATAATGACAACTAAAGGTAACTCCTATAAGGGGCGGTTGAGATGCGGTAAGAACGTGCCTAGGCAGTTATTTGAAACCTAGTATATTTTATGCGGTAGATATCTAGATGAATCTAGATTGGAATGCGGGGTGACCCAGACGAATCTGTGGCTACTAGAATCGTTCGGCAGGGCGGATAAGAATATGAGAAATCCGGCTCGAAGGCCAAATGTAGACGCCACGATGTTATGACGCCTACTTGCGGGGTGGTTATGGGAAATTGAGAAGGTCTTTCTCAATGGTCCAGGTTCCTAAGAATCTGGAGCGTGGAGTCAAGATAAGAAATCATGAGACTCCGGCGGGTGTGGACTGTATTTAAAAATGCCTTTCTATAGGACTGGTTCGCGGTGCGGCGACAGATATATAGATAGAGGGTAGACCGGTTGGCAGCTAAAGGATAAAGAACACAGGGTTACAGGAAAATAGGACAGCACGCCTACCTTGTCTCCTTTCGCGTGCTCCTCCGCTGCTTGTGAAGATCTGGTATAGTTCTGCTACTCCTTGTCTGGCCAAATGCGCACGCCAGCAATGTGCTAGCTTGGACGCGGCGCTTTCACAGCAAAAACCTCACGACACTTGTGTTTGTGTTCACCTTTAGTCCTATTTCACTATATTTCTGTCTATATAAACGTTAAATTGTAAACTGTTTGGTTAACATATTCTCTGCCGTACTTTTCTGCGGTTAGCAGTTGCCTCGACGAGATTTGACAACGTACTGATGCAATGGCTGCATCGCATCATAAGCAAGAGGCAAATATGCTGTAGACGTGCGTGGGAAAGGGATAAAATATAGAAGTGAGGGATCTTGGGATATGACTGCCAACGCGATAAACCAAAAGAAAGAGAATTGTGGTAGGATGCTAATGCGCGCGAAAATTGAATCATGTTATATGGTTTTGGCGGCAACAAGTAGTATTAACTACAATTGCACGATATGACGGAGTGGTCAAATGTATTGACCTTAAGTCTATAATACGGGAAAATATTTTCTTTAAACTTCATTTTATCAGAATACACTAGCTCCTTGACTACAAAGCAAAGCACAGGTCGTCATCCGTGGGGCAAAGGCACGCTACTCATTATAAATGTATGTAAATATTGTCACTGTGCTTTTTGCTGTTCTCATTAAAAAGTTATTATGACCTCTGGAGTAAATTCTACTTGGTCTCTCAAGTAGAATTTACTTCAGTTCTAGAACCTTAGCAGGCGTCTGGCCCTCACTTGCTGGTTTTAAATAATTGTTTTTGTACTTAGATATTCAAATCGTGCCAAGTTTGAAGTTTGTATGTTTTACTGATTGTACGATTGACAAATAGAAAAAAACGTTTAAACAAATCATTTTTTTTGTATGGACCCATCTTCATTTTTAATTTTTTGTTATGATTATTACTTGTTAGACATACTACCTGCAATCATAGTCTTTGGTTAAAATGGATAATATGTTTCCAAGTAAATCATTTTAAATAGAAAAAATAAAGACCTACAATGACAGATGCACACCTATCTACGCCAGTTTTCGGTAGATCTGTCAAAGCTTTTGATCTTGTGTCATATGAAAGTTTGTGGCACAAGTTGTATTGTAAAACTGAGCTTCCTTGTGAATATTTATCTCTAATCACGTACTGGTGCGGGAACCAGACCAATTTGTAAGGTGGTAGCTCTCGGAAGTGTACAGACTAGAGTGGAGACAAGGTGATTGAAATTATCCAGTCTATTCAATTTGTACATTATTTATTAGACTGGCTGATACGTGGACGCAGTACTCAGATTGGCTGCTCGATTGATGGTGTTTATGTAGAACGTTACACAGATAGCATGGTACGATGGTCAATGGGCTCAGCAGCCCATCGACCAATGTCCTTTAAAAATCAATCAAAATTATGTGAATGCTATGCCCATAAATAATGTATATAATGCGCGTAAAATTATGCTGATGGTGTTCAAAGCCAGCTCAAAAAGCTACAATACCATCCCGGTCACTACAAATGGTGGCACTTTAGAAAAGTAACACATTTTGAATGTCTAGGTCACTGGATTACTGATGTACTCTCAGAAAACCTGGACATGTGCTCTATCTTAGACCACACCAATGCTTAACATCAGGCAGGGTATAGTCAAACGCAAACCTATAAAGAATAATAAAAAAAAAATATGGAGAGAAAAGCAGGGCATTGTCAGTCTGAGCCAAAATAACAGTAAGCAGGTTAGCAAGCTATACATTACAAGAAAAATTTGGAACTAATAATGGTCAGTTGTTTTATAAGTGCAGCTTTTGGGCCAAATATAGGTAAAATATTTACAATGCCTTGAACGTCCATTATATTATTATTCGTTGAGGGTGCTGCTGGAAGAACTGCTGTTTTTTCTGCGCTAGTCGCATCAATGCTGTGTAAAACGTGTGACAACTTTAAGACAACAGCTTACTGGAGCGGAGTGGGAACAGATAAAGATCAGTGAAAATAGTGGTCGTGATATAAATATTATAAAGGTCCCACAATCTTCAAAATAGATTTTGCATGTAATGAGAATCGATTCCGCTTTGTGGATATATTATACCCATAGAAGAAATTTATTCTAGCGTCAAGAATAATAGCCAAGACTCTTTGTAGGGACTTGAGTTGCAGTTTGAATTGTTCTCTTATTGTTGTTCTTTGTTTGCTCTTAGTAATTTGTAAGTTTAAAATAGGAACAGTTTGCATATACATGGTTTTTAGAAAAAATGCTAACAACCCCTTAGAGTTGACTTCTGCTAGTCCTAACAAACATTTTTAGTAGAATGTTTTATTTCTGTAATTCTTATTTTATGTTTTTGTAACGGAACAAGCACAAGCCCTGGCCCACCTGATGTTAACACTCTCTTGTGCCTGTAATTTATCATTTCATATTTTTTATATCTTTCTTCGATGTAAATGCTCAAAACTCTATTCAAAGGGAGCGCGGTGCGGTCCAGTGTTGCCGCGGCGGCGGGCGGTCTTAGCTCGGAGTAGGCATTGTCTTATACTATGAGACAAAATTCTTTAAAATGTCAGATAGTACCAGAAAAATTAATGTTTTTATACTGACAGATGTTTAGTTAAGTTGTAGAACTAATGTTGTATGTCTTGTTAAATAGAGGTAGTCCAAAAGCTCCGTTTGAATAGTTTTGAGTATTTACATCGAGGAAAGTAATAAAAAATAAGAAATATGATATAATAAATTATAAGCACACGAGATTTCTAACACCAGATGGCCCTCGTGCTTGTTCCGTCACAAAAACATCAATAAAATAAAATAACCAAATAAATTAAAAAAAATATTGTCTCAATATGTTTGTTAGGACTAACAGAAGTCAACTCTAAGAGGTTGTCAGCATTTTTCCAATAACCCGTATATATGTCATAAATATTATCATAATTTAGCGCTGAAATATTACGTTACGGGATAATAATCTTGTAACTACTTTTACGACAATTGATCTGGAAGCTGTAAATTTGTATGTGTGTAGACAACAATCACCATTATTGATAATTTCTAGAAAGATGGTTAAAAAGCTTTTAAAATAAAATTAGATAACACTCAAAACTTTGAGAGCAACAATTTCTTTATTTTTGTAGATGTGAAATATAGTTGCAAGAAAATTATAAAAAGCAGCGAAGATACACATAAAACTATTTTTGTGCTACCTTTATAACGCTCTAACTCACTACAGACATTTCCATGTCATACCCAACCAAAAACACATGCAAATAAATACATTAAAAGAAAGAGATGTGATGTAAAAAAAAAACAATGTACAAAAAATCATGAAAGTTATATAAGCTGCGGAAATACTGTCTTTACATATACTGCTTATGCTAAGAACTCAAATTATTAAATATTAAATAATGATTATGACATATCAACGAAACAAACGTAACGCATTACATCACGTACCTCGGCACATCTACAATAAACTCTTGTCATTGCTCGACACAGACATATTGGAGCGAGTCCGCTCATACAATACATTACTTGACTTTGATGACGCATCGGAATCAGCTTTTCTCAAAGAAAGGTTTCAGAGAAGTTCGGAAAACAAAATGTTTTTTTTAAATTAACAACCATTTTACACAAGGTTCATAATTGCTAGAACAGTAATACCTTCTGGAAGTATAGAGAAAGAACTTTAAATATTTTAAGTGACAGACTATTTCAATATATCTCGTAGCTATATAATTCCGTAGAGCCATCGTAGCACTGTCTACGGATTTATGAATGAGCAAACACTTTAATTGAAAATATAAGAAAAACGTTATTATGCCGTGTCATTTTTATTTCTAACATAGTTTATGTAATATTGAATTTAACTACCTAACGGATTTTGTAACAGATTTGTGAATGCTCGGAAACATTTTATATGTAAACATGGGTATATTTACATAATAGGACTGATTATTTTCAGTTTATATTTATAACTTGAAAATACCTAATATCTGGAAATAGAATGGTAGTAAGCAAGGATTAAGTTCTCTCTGAAAATATTCATCATACTCCATGTGACATTTCCATTTACTATACTAGAATGACAAATCAGTGAGTTATTAACCAATTATTTTGCAACCGTAGCAACAACTAGATAACTAAGCCTCGGATTGATTTATCTCACAGAAACTGCCCGCCTAATGGGAACATGGCCAAATGCGGACTTATAGTGAACGCAACAAAAGTAGCTATGGCATGGATCCAACCAAATGGCTGAACGAGTCACGAGCGTGCCCAATCTGATTTTGGGATCGGTATACACTGGCGTTACTTACGTTTAGTTCGAACTCTGTAGAAGCAACTTTATGTGAAGTCACTAGGTTAGCGTTTGATTTTCAGTTGTCTTTTTTATGTTAAGGATAAGTGATGAGACGGACCAGTCGCCCGCGTGATGGTATGCGTCATGCCTGTCCTTTATAATTGCAGTGTTAGCGTTCTCGTCTTGCTGGACTCTGATACTTAATTTTTATTCTTCACATGGGACCGAATCAAATCTGGCTAAGACTGTATGTTAAGACTATGCTGCGTATTTCTAATAATATCACATATAATTATTTTTGTTTTTCATAACATTTTTTTTTATTGATAAAGTGACGTGAAAATATCACATATTTTTGTGTTGTAAATAAAATGTTTTGTTGCAATGAAATAATAAGTTCTGAATTTGATGTAGATATGCAGCTTTGGGTAATATGGATACCATATTACCTAATGCTTATAATTTTGAAACCTTATATAATTGCATATGGGTTTTTTTAAATTATCTAATCATTTCAAATTGAATATACCTCCTGACAATTCAGAGCTGTATATTACAAAGAAGTTTTTGTTGATAATAAAATAAATTCAACCTAATAAACCTAATTGTCTAGAAAATTATACAATTATATGCTTTTGATTTTGGTTTAATGACTGGCCGCCTTTCCGAATCTAACCCTTTGCATATAATTACTTTATTTATTTTCCTACTTTTGGCTAGAGTGTACCTTACGTTATGATTTTAGTTAATTATTTCGTAATTGAATAAGTGACTGCTTAACAGTAAAAAAAGCTATGCCAGTCGCTCCAAAGTATAAAATTGGACGTATTAGTAATAAAAAGTAAAGTTTGTTTTTTATTTACTTTGTGGATGAGTTACCTTGAAACTTTTGCTTCAAAACTTGTGCTACAAAATATGCTTTTGATTAACAGTACTTCAAAGATAATCAGAGTTCATTATGTATCAGATACTAATGCGCTTTTGTTGTAAGGAGATGTATGTATGATTGATTTATTCATCGTTGTCCAGTTTGTTTTATTTGAATGTGGTTGTGTTGAAATGAAGTGGAGTGAAGCACTGGATATTGGACTGAACTCATGACCAACTTCAAGGACGTTAGCACAGTCAGGGATACAATATGTAGGAACATTCATATTTATTATAAAGTGAGAATAAACATGATTACTTTATTATTTTATATTATGGCATTGGTGACACTGGCGACTAAAGATGAGATAACCTTATTAATCTGTTGATGTAAGTATACTGCCCCAAAGAAATAATATTATGTTAAACTGATTTAACCAAAACCTTAGGATTTGATAAATAACAATAAGAAGTTACCATTGAAACAAGTTATCCTTTAAGGCTAAAAGTGGTTATTCGTGGCTCCGTGTATATGCTTAACAAAATATCTATATTATTATGTGTGAAGAAGCCAGATTTTGGCCTTTCTGAACTGATATATAAAGTTATTTGACGTATTGAAAATAATAATTTTTACATATCAGGGTCCAAAATTCTGCAAAAAATGCAACAAATGTAGCACGCGCGGTGCAACAGATGCGTTTTTTTATTTATTTTGGTGTCTCAGTTAAATTTACACTATGCTGCAATTATATGAATAATACATTTAAACTATTTATTCAATTCATGTTTACTTATAAAAATAAAAAAAAATATCTTTAAAGGCAGAAACAGGCAGAAGCACGATCTATTTACAGCATCGTTACAATAGGATTTCAAAAAACCTTTGGAATCTAGGCGGTGAAATGTTCTTTTCAAGGGCGTATAATAAATATAATATTACTAAACAAAATACTATGAACTATATAAATGCGCTAATGTTGCAGCTATTCTGGAACCGAATGGTCTGATGCGTGACGATGGTAAAAGACCTGACGGTATGACTCTGGTTCCGTGGAAGTTAGGACGGCCCTTAGTGTGAGACGCTACATGCGTAGACACTTTAGCGCCTTCACATCTTTCTGAAACCAACGTGAGGGCTGGCGCTGCGGCTACTTCGGCGGAGCAACTCAAGCGGCGCAAATATGCTAACCTCGGTATGGGTTACATATTGGAGACTTTTGCTGTAGAGACGTTGGGTCCATGGGGACCGGGAGCTCATCGTATTTTCCAAAACGTATCTGAGCGCTTGGTCGATGCGAAGCGTGATCAAAATACTGGCACATATTTGGCTCAACGAATAAGCATTGCAATTCAACGGGGCAATGCTGCCAGCATGCTGGGCACGCTGCCAACTGGGAGTGGGCTGGAACATTTGGACTGCCTATGAGTCTGCTATGACTTATAGGTTGTCTAAATGCTTTTATTGTTGTAGCTGTAGTGTTGTATGTAGTTCATAATATTACTTAGATATTAGAACTCGAACATCTGTCACATTCGCACGGAATTTTTTTATGATACCTCCTTCAGCATTATTGCCTACCTACATGATTATTTTATTTTTTTCTTTAAACTACATTCTCTCATGTTTTAATTATCTCTTTTGATTTTCTAGTAAGTATTCTTAACAAGGATTGACGATCTATCCCACAAACAGCCGCAGCCTCCTTGCTAAATTAACATCAACTAGAAAAAAATTACTACGAGCCCGTCAAAAAATGATAAAATCACTATTTCATGTAGTTTTGGACATTTATTCCAAATTTAAGAAATATTTTACGAGTAAAGGTCAGCTAGCTGTAAAAATACCATAAGTACGCGGACCAGTCACTGCTCCGTTTGATAAACGACGCGTCCTAAACACGAGAGAGCTATGAGCTATGACTGATGGACTGATGGTCATGTACACGTTCAAAATTATAAGAACTCCTGAATCCAATTATTTACTTGACTTTTTTATTTGATTTTTGGTATGACCGTGATTTGTAACTGGGAAGAATGAGTATTATATTATGATTTTTGAGTTATAGTGAGAAGTTACATTGAGAAATCTTTCGATTCACGTGAAACTATGTTGCTGCACATTACATTTCAACACGCTGTATATCTCCAAAAATGTAGGTAAAAGCTCCTTAACACCTACACTATACCTACACTATATATCAGTCTCATAAAATAGGGAACGATTCTATAAGGTATATATTATCTATACATGCGGCTGTAGCTTACAGAAATCATAGACTGTCTAACATTACCTCTTCGATAACTATTTTCATGTAATAAATCAGTATCGCAATAAATACAAGCGCGTTCAATTATATAATAGCTTTATAAAACTTGTAATAATTGACTAGAGGTCTACCTATCACTCATCATAACAGCACCACTCTGTCTCAGCACGTAACTAGCAATTAAAACAAGGGCTTTAAATATTGAGCATTAAATCCTAAATTATCCTACCTAATTACTTAGGACTTCAAGTCCTATGCTGCGTCTTTGCGGTGCTGTTAAAAGTCATTATTAACCTGCTTATTAAAATACTCATTCAGTTACAAATGACTTTACCCTAATAATCTTGACAATAAAACTAAATTCTTAGCTGTATACCAGTATATTTACATTCATACTTCGAGCTACATTTGTAGATGAAATACAGCCTGGAGTTGTTCATTGATTGAATCAGTTTCCCGATTACTCAAGCGCTAATACGAATAAAGGCATAACATCAACAAACAACGAGCTAGAGAATACTGAGAGCATAATATAACCTCCTCCCTTCACAAAACACCTGATAATATATCGCTCCGATGCCAAACCATCTCTTTCTCAGATGAATTGTGTTGCCGAAGTTCTGTATCTCATCTACTGAATTGTGCATAACAAGATATTGTATTGGCAGTTGGTGCGTAAACAATATTATTTTCATCACACTTGCACGTAAACCGTATCTAAACATACAGGGCTCTCTCCAAGGGCGGTAAGTATTTTTTTTATAATTTATAGTACACCACGCAGGTCATGTAAGTTCAAGCAAGGAGTTAACACACAATAGAAAAAAAAATCTTAAAATAATATGTAAACAGGAATTTCATTTCAATCTCGCTACATGTTACTTAAATACTCAACTAATATTCTTAATAATCGATTTTGTATTTAGTATCAAAACGATGAACTTTTATAACATGATGGAGGTCATGGCTATATACCTACGTAAGTATTTGCCCTTAACGTTTCTGAACGAAACATTTGTAAAGTCTGTGGTGTGGGGAAAAACCACGCCATCGGCTTAAAAAAGTTCACGTATTTCGTAATTATAGTTGTGTACTGTATCAGACGGATCGTCTACTACTGAACACAGCCTCCCCTATGTAGGGGGTATTTGCTATAATCCCCACGCTTGGCCGGCGGATTGGGGATTGCACTGCAACATGACATAGTTTTTAAGAAGGTGCTGCTGCCCACTTTCCAGTATTTTCCCTTAGTCGACTTTTACGACACCCACACGAGAAGAAATGGGGAGATGCAATTCTAACACTTCGCTATTCTTCCGGCAGGTGGGGACAGAGCAAACAAACTGCTAAAAACACGTCTCTTGAATAGGAACAACCTGTTATTGCTTTTTAATATATCGTTTGCTAGGTAATCTGTCTTCGTTACACATTTCCTGTGAAAGTTCCAATCAGCTGCCTATTAAGCCCCCAAATATTGAGTACCCTTTAAAGGTATAGGACGGATGGAGTGGTTCTGTTTTCTAATCTGTACGGGACCTTAAAAAATCAGCTTCATGCGTTACAGTAACACACCTTTCCATTCACGAAAACACACCCCTCCAAACTAATTGAGTGTAGTTGCAACTACTGCTCCCTACCCAAGGAATCATATTTAAATTTTATTGTTTTGCTGTATGTATCTTGTGTATATCCTATTGGATATACACCCACACTAAGATGAAGTGTACAAATGAGGCCTACCCTTACAAATTTGCATCAATATTTTATCTCGGAGGGTCGTGCCTTCGTGAATAAACAGTTCTGTACTAGACCTCCTCGTTTCATCACATACAATAATGTTTTTAAACGCTGACAGCTTCCGACATAAACGTAAGTATAACTCGCTATTACTTTCAAAGGCCTTTCTTCCATCGTATAGGGTCGAATTCTCAGTAACTTTGGACATATCTCACGGCAAGGAGCTATGTCTGTGGAACACCTTAGTGCAGGGAAAAGTAGACGGCAAAACAACTCGCGGCAGATCCCCATGCGTTGGACGGACCAAGTAAAAGTTGCTTTAAATCGTCCACTCCACGAGTGTACCAGGAAGGTAGCAGTAGGAGAAGAATAGCGACGGGTTGTGAGAAAAGCACCCCACGGGGGTAATCATAGATAATAATAGTTGTGTACTAAAGCTATAATTTATAATTATTCACTCGCATATGTGATGAAAAACATTGAATGTTTCACGGGCGGTATGGTTTACCTCGACTCAGAAAGCCCTCTGTCTTCAACTTCGGGGTTCTACTAGAGCCTCAATGGTAATTCTTTACTTACCGCCCTTAATACACAATGTACTATGATATTCTGAGATGTAGTTTTATTGTAATACCTATTATACCATAATATAAGTTTTCTTTAAGTTGCTATGAAAAGGCCGTATGCGTGAATAAGAGACCGTGGAGCACGTACTATTGTACTGTGAAGCCCCAGAACAAATAAGAGTGAAACAGGACTATGTGGGCCATTCTCACCGACGAAATCCTTACCACCACCACATACGCCACTGGAACAGCTATGCCAGTGACAGAGTCCTTCTCCGCTACATTTAGGTGTTGGGAGGGTAGAAGCTGGGGGAAATGCACAAAACACCCCAAGCTGGACGTCAGTGCAGGACATATCGCCCCCAATAAGAATAAGTTTTTTAACTGATTCGCCTTTTAACAAGCAATATATCATATCAAACAATGACGTCGTCTATTACAATATTGAGTTATTAATAGGTTTATAGAGAAATCAAAGCAGATAAGTACGAGTTTATGTAAAATTACCCTACCGTTTGGTCAGCAGTTTTATTTGACTAACAGAAAAGTTGAATACGTGATCCGTCTAATTTGAAATAGTATTTTTATATGTTTGATAAATTTACATATCCAGAGGGTCTTTAATAAGGTAATAAAAGCTGTCTATTTTATATATTCGTATCATAGCAGAATTTGTATTTTCTGTTGCCATTTCATCAGGTTACAGGAAAAATGTTGTATATTAGAGATGGATTATTTTTCCTTATATGTGAAATGGGTAAAGGATGTAAATAGAAAGAATCTACAAGCATATTACGGTAATAACACGGAATTGTCACATCTGTCCCGTTTTTACCCTTTAGGTACGGAACCCCTAAAAAATAACACCAACATTGCAGACTGCATACCTTTTAAATTGTTACTATTTTTTGCTGAACGTTGCTGTAGAAAGTAGAATAGTTTAATATTAAAATTTATAATTGACTTTGTTGTTATCGTAGACTCCATAATTGAAGGAATCATTTCGAGCTTGACTTTATTTGAACAAGTATATATTCATTTTAAAATAAAAAAACCCGACTGCAATGTATTTGTTTTAGTTAAACGTTTTATCGTTTCATTGAAATTAAAACTGCAAGTTATAAAATTTAAGAAATCGTTTTTAAAGCTCTTCATTTTGATACCCCACTCGATGGGTTTATATTCAAAATACCACTACTTTTATACATAATGAAACTTGTGAAATCTGTAAAACAAAAGAAAATATCAATAACTAAATCGGTTTCATGCCTAAAAACAACAATGTTATCAATCATATAATAACTAACCCAAATTTAAAAACTGCCTGTTCTTGTTATTTTACTTTCAACTTTATTTGATAAAGTCAAAATTAAGATATATGCAATCTACTCTGCAAAATATACTGACTCCCAAGACACAGTGTTGCATAATTTTCAATGTTGTAAGATAAGGAAACGTTAATAAAATATAATAACCGTACTCAGTCATGCTATCTCGTGCCACCTGTGAGCGTGGTACATAGCACTCATGCTTCAAAGCAGTCAACACAGTAAAGCGTGTAATGAAATGAATTTGGAAGCAGTCATGGCTCAGTGGCATTGTCTATGGAATGGCGTGCAGCATGTCCGTGGTTCATCCCGACACGGGCTTGAGCTTCACCGCATGCTGGATGGACATTTTGCGAAGCCCCGCCTGGCTAACGACCACCGTCATGTAGAAAATCTGTCGCCAATCACCGGTGAGCAAGCTAACGGTGTGTTCCAGCGGATGTCCTTGAGAGATATTGATTCTAGGTTAAGCCTGTTGACACCTTCGACCACATCATCAATTACCATCAGGTGAGATTGTGGTCAAAGGCTTATCTATCAGCAATACTTTTAAAAAACGTTGATATTTATTACATAATACTTTTTATTTACATATTCTTTATAGAAAATATAGGAATATTTGTATACAGAATTATATTAGTACTGTTGGCTGTAGATTATGTTATAAATGCTTGCGTACAAGAGTCCACTGTTTATCAATAATATTTTGACTCAGTGTCAAAGTCAAAGTCAAAATCATTTATTCAATTTAGGCGAATACGACGCTCTTATGAAGGTCAATTACAAATTTTAATATTCAAATATACTACATTGTACTGCCACGTTCAGCAAACAAAAATTATAGAGCCACTGCGAGAAGAACGGGCAAGAAACTCGGGGCTATACTTCTAAACGTTTTTTAAAAATGTGTTAAGGACATACTATATAGTAAAATTATTACAATACTTAATTTACATTACGTAAGTGTTAGGCGCTAGCTTGGCAGAGCCGAACCAGTCCAAGCATTTTTGTCGTTTAAGTAATCACAAACTGTGTAGTAAGATTTCTTTATCAAAATATTTTTCACATGCAACTTGAATTTTCTTTCTGTGAGCGTTGTAATATATTTGGGCAATTTATTATAAAACCGCACACAATCGCCTAAGAAGGACCTTTTATTTGTCTTTGCAAATCTAAAACCTGGCACCGCTATTTTATCTTTATTCCTAGTGTTATAATCGTGAGTGTCACTGTTTGATTTAAATTTGCTCAAATTTTTACGAACATACATAATATTTTCAAATATCTACAGACTTGGTAAAGTTAAAATATCAATTTCTTTAAAAATATCTCTCAGGGATTCCCTAGGATCCATTTCATATATGGCTCGAATTGCACGCTTTTGTAAGATAAAGATTGTCTCTATCTCAGCAGCAGTTCCCCACAGCAATATACCATAAGACATAATACTGTGGAAGTACGCGAAATAAATGAGCCTAGCAGTAGCTACGTCTGTTAGCTGTCTTATCTTACGAACTGCATATGCAGCAGAACTAAGTCTTCCAGATAGATCATGTATATGTGGATTCCACTGTAAAGTTGAATCCATTTTAATTCCCAGGAAGACTGTTGCATTGTCAAAAGAGAGTTTTTCTAGGCCAAGCTTAATGTTTGGTTCAACATAAGTAACATTTGGTAAAGAAAACTTTAAACATTTGGTCTTTTTTGAATTTAAGAGAAGATTATTAGCCGCGAACCATTTAGAGATCATAGATAACACATTATTTACATGAATAAGTTCACTATCCCTCCTATCTACTTTAAAAATTAGGGAGGTATCATCTGCGAATAAAACTATATCGCAGAAATTTTTAACCATGTAAGGCAGATCATTTATATATGCTAGAAACAGAAAAGGTCCTAAAATTGATCCTTACGGTACGCCTATTCTTACCAAAGACCCGGAAGAAGTATTGCCGTTTATTCTAACCTTCTGTAGCCTGTCTGATAGATATGACTTTATAAGATCCAGAGCTTTTCCACGAATACCATAATGTGAAAGTTTTCGAATCAGAGTGCGGTGCTCTACACAGTCAAATGCCTTAGAAAGGTCACAGAATACGGCAATAGCATCCTGTGAACTCTCCCAGGCTTCAAGTATATGGGACATCAATTGAGCACCTGCATCTGTTGTGGATCTGCTCTTTGTGAAACCAAACTGATTCTCATTCAATATATTATGCTCATTAAAATGGGATAGAAGTTGTTTGAGCATAATTTTTTCGAATACTTTACTCAGAACAGGTAAGATAGAAATAGGTCTGTAATTGCAAGGGTCAGATGTAGGCCCCGACTTCCCTTAATACTAACCTTAACTATAACCTCAATCCAATTGAATCGATCGAGGTGACATTTTCCGTGATTTTAATAGTACTTTAATTTAATTAATCCACGAATAGACACAATATTTTCTTTTGTTGTGAACAAGATTCTTGATTCCTTCTGTTTTGTTTTGTTGAAATTAGTTACATTACTTTGATTGCTTTCAATCTCTTGTTTAATTTCAATAAAGTACCGACGGTTTGAAAATGTATTTCCAAACTCCTTATTTGATCGTTCCAGAAGGTAATATAATGAGTTAGTTTCCTACTTCACATATAAACTATTTTCGGATTTTTAATATTACGTATAGTAAGAGGATATTAGAAAGGAGGATAATTATATTTAGATTTAAGTCGCAAACTAATTAAATATTGTGTTCAGTTGTAATATCCGTACTTATTGACATAACGTAGTGCTCATGACCAATCAAAGTCATTAACGATCATTTAGTTGTTACGGTTCTAATAAGACATTGTCTTGCGTGGGCGCTAAAATAAGGACATCAAAAGGGCATATTTACCATACATCACAATTCAAAACCAGACTACGTCTATGCCACCAGTACCTTCAATAGAAGAATAACACAACCCCCAAATGTACGTGAATTCAGTTCAGTTGTTGAACCAACACAAATAATTACATACTACTCGATAGTTTTTAAATTTGACAATACTCCAATTCCGTTTCTTGACGAAGGAAACCACGCAACAAACGTGAGACTTATCGCTCGATGCAATAGCATAACCAACTTGGTCGTCGATTGACTAAAAAAATGACCGACTTCAACATTCAAACATGCGAAATAACTTGTTGAAGTTGGTACCATGATAGTTCAAAAAGTACCAACTATCACAATATTATGCGCGTGGTTCCGACACACTTTTGAGTGTTGGAGTCGGTTCCATTTATTGGTAAAAAAAAAACACTCATTTTAGTGACCTTTGCTTTTCTAACGGGATCGATTGTCATTCACTGTTAACGACTATATCATCAATACAGGAAAATATTTTTCAGTTATTGGAGTGTAACTCAAAAACGAGTTGAACGATTTTGATGAAATTTAAATTAGACCAAACGACAAGCATCAGCTTTCAAATGAGAAAAAGAATTATCAAAATCATTTCACCCAGCCAAAAGTTTTGAGGTAAAAAATATTTAAAAAAAACACACGAATTGAGAACCTATTCCTATTTTTGAAGTCGGCGATAAAACTACAAACAACACAAACCACATTATTCAAATCATAGGAGACACTATGCTCACGCCAATGCGGTATTAATGCACACTTCTTACCATCTCCACTATTCTGATTACTCGAAAGGTAAAGAGTATCCGAACGACCTATCCTACCTAACCTAGCTATCCTATTCAGGTATCCTATCAACCTATCCTTACCATCCTACCTACTAACGAAAGAATTTACAGAAGCATTTTGCGTCAGATAAATAGGTGATCATTTTATTTACAATTATAGATTTAAGTAACCAATTTTTAAAATTTTATAAATAATATTTTTCTGATCCCACATCAGTGATATAAGGGAAAAAAAAAGATTATTAATGCAGTTGTCACAAAAGTTTCCAAGTGGGCCACAATGTCTTAACATATATAAGAGCCAATTTTTACCGGTCCACAACGTAAATAACCCATATTATGTAAATTCGTAATGAGTTCCGTTCACAAATACATAGTAGTCGCTCTTTTGCTTCCCTAACAGATGTGGGTGTTCCAAATGAACAGGGGTACTTTTGGTAAGTACCGTTGTTCTAACCTAACCTTTCTGGCCCTTGATCTTGTGACACCCTATTTGATGCAAGATCAGAATATGATCATGCATTCGACGTGTTCCACAACGCCCTTATAATAATGCATTCTAGTCACGATCTCATCACTGATATAAGGCAGCTAATATAACAAATTATGCACAGTTACGGTATATATTCCAAATTGCAAATTATCTCCAATGTTCATGCTACTCTAGCGATAAATTAATCAAAATATCCGGTTACGTTATTCATTTGTAAGGCATATTAATTAATAATTATTACAGCTGCTTTTAGTTAAATGCCAATTGCTGATATTTATTAATAGCTATTATTCTTTAAAACATTAAAGAACGTAGGTTTGAATTCGGAAAAAACACATCAATGTACACAAAAGTTCTAAAAATTAGGATTTTAACTATGGGGCACCCACAACATTTGATCGAAATCAGAGCCTGATACAAAAGTTGTTTATTTGCTAAAATCGGTTATGCTGGATTTTTCTTGTCCCATGCTGTATGTCAATAATGTTTTACATTCTGCTGTGAGATTTCAGCACCAAGTAAATTCAACTTAAATCAAGAGTTAAATAAATATAAAAATAAAAAATATGTGTATTATATTTAATGAAATATTAATTATAAATAAGCTACGATACTTGAATGACCTAGTAAAAACTTATGCGGTCATAAAATATATATACACGCTCGAACATACTCCTTTATTAAATGATTAAACTGAATTAACCTGTTCTATGACAGCGATGATAGCGTTCTCCGTTTTTCTGCATATCCATCTGTATCCTGGTCGCTATACCGGGTTATTGGTAAAATGGTAACAACCTCTTAGGGTTGACCTATTAGTCCTAACAAAAATTTGGCGACAATATTTTTTTCTTTTTGTTAAAAAAAAAACTTTTTTTCTGTTTTAAAGCCTACTCTGAGCCAATAGCGCCCGCTGTGGCAACACTGGACCGCGCCGTGCGCCCCTTGAACAGAGTTGTGACTATTTACATTGAGCAAAGTAAAAAAATATCAAATAATACGTTACAGGCACGAGAGATTTAAAAAAAAAACATCAGGTGGTCCTCGTGTTTATTCCGTCAAAAATATATAAAATAAAACACAAAAAGAACAATAAAAATAATATAGAAAACTATTGTTTTTTTTTAAAAAAAAAAATCATCTCATCCTGTTTGTTAGGACTAGCAGAAGTCAACCCTAAGAGGTTGTTAGCATTGTTCCAATAACCCTGTATACTGACTTTTCAGTGACCCCATGACCAGAGTGAGTTTGTTGCCTCGTCGTCTGTGTGCCCCATCTTGAGATAAAATATAACTCGCACCATTTATATGGAGGAGAATTATGTGCGTGATACTAAATCCTTATGGCAGTTGGCCAATTTGTATCAATCATGCTGATATCTACATGAGTGACGGACGAGACAAAGTAAAGCTGTCAGCAGTATGTAATCTCAAATAAGTATGTTGTTTTATGTTGGCCAACGCAGTGAGCCAAATGCGGACCGTCATTTACATGCAATAAGAAAAAAATATAAAATTATGTATATATTTACTAACTGATAATATCAACTCAGAGGCTAAGCCACTAAGCCACACAGACCTAGAGAGGGAAAAACATCAACGAGTTACGTCCCAGCCTAAGCCTATAATAGTTTTAGAAAACTGAAAATTCGATACATACATACGTACATATTTATACACATTATGTACCATACAATGCGTTGGTTTTTGTACCTTTATAAAATTTATCATTTAGGCTCTATAACGGGGATATTTATATTACTATACCATTATTACGCCCTCATCGCGCTCGCCTACAGCTCGCGCGCTATATCGCCTCGTGTGTAACGATCAACATACCACACTTGTGTAATTGTACCACACTTGTCTTAATGTACTATTGCATTATATTATGTATATCATAAAAAGACTGGCGAGTAACTTCTTGTTATTCTAGGTAAGCCTTTACAACATCTTCGACCACATTATCACTTGACATCAGGTGAGATAGTGTTCAAAGGCTAACCTATCATGCATGAAAAAAAAAACCTGTAAGTAAGTTATGATGGTATGTTTAACAGGCCAAGCTTACCAAGAAAAATTGATTGGCTTTCTTGTAGCATGAGAAAAATAATTCCGATTACAGGCATCAACTTAAGGAGTAAACAGACGCTGGAAAAATAAAAATAACGCGATGAATGTCTCGGAAAATAACTTATACCTATTAGAAATAAATAATGGGGTGCCGGGCTCGAATATCACTCCTCCATTGCTTCTGGTTGGGTGTCATAAGAAGCGACTAGAGGAAAATACTGAAAGGTGGCCAGCAGCGCCTTCTGAGGAACTGATATCTTAAAATGCAATTTCCAAGACGCCTGCCAAGCATGGGGATTATAGCAAACACCCCCTTTTATGTGGGAGGTTGTGTTCAGCAGTGGACAATCCAGCTGATTCAGTACATTAAATATAGATAATTATTTTATGTTATTTATTCAGATGAAAATCATGAAATTCGTACAATATGGTTTATAATATTTTTATTTTTTGCAATGAAAAATTTTTCTCGGAATACATTATTATTAAAATTATGTAGTTTATGTAGTTTAATTATGTAGCTAGTAAGGATGAAAAGTTGTATTTATTACACGCGAGCTTATTTTTTTGAGGTATCATGTTTTTAAATACTCTGTTTAGTAGCTTACATTAGAATCAATTTTAGAACATTTCGCTTAGGATTTAAAGTCGGTACTTGCGTCAAAAATCAAATATCCTCACCTACTGAACAAACTACTTAAACCTAAATACTTTACTACTTATTTAAAATAATATTTTTATCTTCAAAGGAAATTGTTCATCTAATGAAATAAACTAATTTGCCTTTATAGTACGGCAGAATTAAGATACTGTTTTGGAATTAATTAATGTTCAAGCAAATGTCTCAACCGTAAGCAATGGGCGTCCGAGATGAACCCATTTCTTAGCCGGGCCAAATTAAATGATTTGACTCATGAGCCAAACAAAGAAGCGACGGTTGTTTTTTTTCTGTTATATTTTCGTAATACGTTATAAGTTTTCATCTTTTATCTGTACGGCTGACATAGGTAGTCGTTTAAAAGGTTACGTTTGAAGGGAATCCGGGAAGATTTTATGTAGTTATATTAATATTTTTTTATACTAAAAATAAAGACCCTAAAATAAAGCTCATCGTAGTTGCAATAGAAATGACAAAACCGTTCATTTTAACAGCTCTTTAACATATTTTGCAATTTAGATAAGACAAAGTCAAAGAAAGTTTTATTGTAAAATACCAAGTAAAACGTCGAAAGAGATAACAATTCTTTCAAATTAACATTTGAGACACCTCACTCAAAACAAACTACTGACTTAAACGGAAGAAAACCGCTGTTTTTCTTCCGTTTAAGTCCCGCAAAAGAATTTTCATCAAAAATTACTTTTTTAGTGCCTCAAAAGACGAAGAGACCGAATGCTATTTCAGCCGTGGTAAAACTTTTCAAGAAAAGTAAAGTTTTATGTTTTACTCAACAGTAGATTTATAAAATAAATGCATAAAACGCCATTTTAGCCGAAAAGTTTGACGGAAAAGCGAGAGCTGGTATTTAAGTCGGGCCTCTTTTTTATATTTTTATTATTTCAGAACATAGAGGACCTATATTCTATGTTTTAAAAAAATAGACTCAACCGCTACGGTTTTGCTTACTAACAAACATACAGATTACCAAACCTTCATATGTTATCACACTAATATAATATGTGTAAAAGTTTGTGATGTGTACATGTATTAGCTGAAACGGCTAAGGCCTAATTTCACCATACCATGTTTGTTTACGCTAATCAGGCATTAGCTAATGGGTCTTTAAAAATAACAGAGCTGTTAAATCAGTCTACGTTCTATGAAGTTAACTGAATTAATCATCCATTAACAGTTGGTGGGACACTCGGTTCAGTTAACAGTCCGTTAAAATGATTAACAAGGCGTCAAATAAATAACAGAGTATGGTGAAACTAGGCCTAAACAGAGTAAAAAACAATGTAAGTAGCCAATTATGGCACTTTGGCTTAATTTTTTTTTGTAGCTTATATTATTTTTGTAAATAAATACCGATACTTTTATAAATCCAAAAGATTGTGAGTGAGAATGTAAGAATTTAAGGAGTTTTTTTTTAATACAGGTTGTCTAAATGCTTTTAATGTTGTAACTGTATTATTGTATATAGTTCGTCATCATATATCACATATCGGACGGGGCTGGCCGTCATATATCTCTTCAGCTCCGCGGACGGGGCTGGCTGAGGGTGATGAGCTTTTGAGCTTTTTTTTAACTATATGATATAGTTCGTAGTATTTTGTTAATAAAGGCATACCGCCGGTAAAAAAAAAATGGGTGTTCATGTTTATTACTCCTTTGAAAACTAAAACGGGCGAACAGATTTTAATGAAACTTGGAACATAGGTAAATTAGGTCCTGGATAAAGATAGAATGTTTTTCACCATGTTTATCTTTAATTTTTACCATACTTTACGCGGGTAAAACCGCGGAGCGCTATTAGTTTATAATGTAAGTGTGATTGCATGTCCGTCTCTTACAATATGTTTGGTTCTTATTTGCGCTAATGCAGTGTCATTTATATCATAATTAGTATAATGATAATATACAATGATGATAATATATTACATAAGTTTAAAAATAGTCACGCAATAAACATGTGGTATACGCCCCGTGGGTTGCCGGGTTAGAATTACACCCCATATCATTCCGTGGGTATCGTAAGAGGCGACTAAGGAAAAATATTGAACGGTGGGCAGCAGTGCCTTCTAAAGAACTGCCAACTTACACTGTGATCCCGAAGACGCCGGCCAAGCGTGGGGATTATGGCAATTACCCCCTTAGTAGGGGAGGCTGTGTTCAGCAGTGGACGATCCGGCTGTTATAGTACAGTATATAGTTATTAACAGGCTTAAATGACTACACATGTTTAATTCTAGACGCAATAGAAGCCGTCTTTGATGTGAAGATGATTATTTGAAAAGATAACTGCATTTACAAATATTTTAAATCTATAATTTTCTTAATGGTTCAAATGACGTAAGAGTAAATAAAACTATGAAGAAAACAAGTAATTGAGAATTCTGTTTTATCGGAAAATGCTTTCTCACGTCAATTATAATAGACGCATTTCATCACAAATGACGAACTGCCCTTTAACATACAGCTAATAAGTCTCTAATGCCTGTAATTTCATAATTAATTTCTGACTCTAAAGGATTGCTACCGGAACACACTATTAGGTGATTTGCGACAGATTTCATAATTGGTAGGTAAGCGATGGCAAATTGCTCTTCCTTCATGCTCAAGCTGGTGGTAGAGATCGAACCATGGACCTGCAGCACGGCAGTCGATAGCTATTACCACACGGCTATCTCAGCTCTCCAACTGCTTATTCCATAACTCCGTGACCCTGAAAAAAATAGAATAGGACCTATAGATATTTATACACTTAACATCTAAGCCTTGTATATTGAAGTGCCCGAACATTTTAAGGCGTTTTTTCTGATTGTATGCCTTGGGAACTTGACCGTTGAATATTAAATCAGAATTGCCAGCAGCCTAAATCTGGACATAAGTTATACTGGGACTACAAATACTACAAATAGAAATGTGCCTTGGGCAGCAATTAGCATTATGTAATCAAAATTATTTCACAATCAGCTTGTGCCTGTGATACTAAATTGGTTATTCTTTTGTAGAAGTAGTAAATAATCATAAAAAATAACCTACGCCACTTTCCGGCTTACGCAAAAAGATGGGTGAGGGTTTTTTGATCACATTTGAAATCAGTCACTAGCAAAAACACGCCCAAAAAGATAAAAGCTATTTTAAATATTAAACAACTCGTGAAGATTTGTGTCAAGCTTAGTAATTAATTTTTCCAAAACTTATTCGAGCGCTTGGTCGATGCGCCGCGTGATCAAGATTCTGGCACTCATATAGCTCAACGAATGAGCATTGCAACACAATGGCTGGGCACGCTGGCAACAAAACGCTGGTAGTGGGCTAGAGCATTTGCACTGCCTGTGAGTCTGCAATAACTTGTAGGTTATCTTAATGCTGCTATTGTATTAGCTGTAATGTTGTAAATAAACTCTTTTGCAAAAAAACGGGCACTTAAGACTTTTTCCTCTACTTCAATAAAGAAGAACAAGAAATAGGTTTTGTTAATTTGACGATATATTGGCATGTTTTTTGAAGCATCCTGGCATGATTCTTTACGTTCCAAATTTAAAATTTGAAATGATTAAAAGAAAAATAATGATTATTGTGGTTATTCTAAAATTGCTTTACTAATGGCGCGAATCGCTGAAACGATTTTTAACTGATTACGATATTTTAAAACTTTTTGGATATTTTCTACAAATTAAACAATTTAATCTTTCTTTTTACATTAAATACCACTTTTTGATATGAGTGATAAAGCGATAAGTGCCGGTAAAATTATAGCCCTACTTGAAGAAGGTTGTTCGCAAACTTACGTGTCTCAGCGGCTAAATGTGAGTCGTTCAACTGTCCAGAGGACTTGGCAACGGTATCAAGAGACTGGTTCGGTCAAAAGAAGATCCGGTTTGGGAAGAAAACGATGCACAGAACCAAGAGATGACCACTTTTTGGTGAGTCAGGCGTTGCGTAATCGTAAGGCGTCAAGTGTGGACCTGAAGAAGAGCCTTGAAGAAGTAAGAGCAGTAGAAGTTAGCTTGTGGACGATCAGGAGGAGGCTTTTGGCTGCCAATATCAATAGTTACCGCCCAGCTCGGCGCCCTAAATTACTCCGTGAGCACCGTGTTGCTCGACTTCAGTTTGCTCGGAACTGTGCTTCATGGACTCTGGAGGACTGGAATAAAGTATTGTTTTCTGAAGAAGCTAGAATCTCTTTGTGTGGAGAGGACCGACGCCGGCGAGTGCTGCGAAGACCACGGGAACGCTATGCGGAAGTGTGTTTCGAAGAAATCACTCCTTATGGCGGAGGCTCCGTTATGTTTTGGGCAGCAATTAATTCGACGGAGCGTACGGAGTTAGTTTTCATAGAAAATGGAACAATAAATGCACACCGGTACATAAAGTCCTAATTCCATATGCACAACCCACATTGACTGCACTTGGGGAAGATTCCATTTTTATGGACGATAATGCTCGCCTGCACCGTTCTGGCGACGTGGAAGCGTACATGCAAGAAGTTTTTTTTTTTTTTTTTTTTTTTATTTAGTTAATACATTTTACCCTCCGAAGAATCGAGAGACCTTAATTATCTTTTACTTAATTACGTCAAGTACATTTCTAAACAAATTATCAGCTATTTAACTTTCTGTAAAATATATATATATTATACTATATCATATGTGTATTCTTATAAATTATATGCATCTTTATATATCATCGTGTACTAGCTGTATATGTCACATATGCTGCAGTGCATCCTATTTTTACTATTTATTTTTATTCACTACTTTTATTGCTATATGTTTACAGTACACTATAAATTTATCTCTTATTCCATTATTTTCTACTATCCTATGCAGATTTCCTATATTAATATCTGTATCTATTTCGTTTTCGGTATCGAACCTACGTTTGCCGTATATTGGACAGTCAGTTATTATATGTAGGACACTTTCCTCTACCGCTGGGTCGCATGGGCATGACGGATTCTCCTTGCACTTGAAGCGGTGCAAGTACGAGGAGAACCCACCGTGTCCTGTGAAAATTTGAACCAGTAACGGGTCTAAATTGATTTTCTTCAAAAGAATGTGTGCCTTTATTGCATCCGGAAAAAAGGTTTTGGTAACAGATGCTGTTGTTCCGTTTTTATAGCGCTGGTTCCATTCCTCCAGTGACTCCATTCGGATTTGTCTCTTGGCGAACGAGACTGGACAATAATCGTAATTCGCTTTTCTTTTCAGGTGAAGCACTGCACTCTTCGCCAGTTCGTCTGCTCTCTCGTTTCCCTCCAACCCCACATGTGCCTTTATCCAAAATAGTTTAAGAGTCTTTCCCTGTTCTTCTAAATTTCGAATATTGGTTCTTATTTCTACTGCAAGGGGGTGAAGGGAAGAGTTGTTGGTCACTGTTTCGAGGGCAGACCGCGAGTCACAGTAAATATGGCATATGGACTTAGGCGTTTTACGGGCTGTTTTGGTCGCCTCAGCCAGAGCCAAGAGTTCAGCCTGGTACACGGAGCAGCAGTCTTCCAACTTGAGTTTTCGAGTACTGGTCTCGACGGCACCGTTCCAGACAGATAGTGCCGCACCAACTTTCCCTTCAACTTTACTTCCATCTGTAAAGATGTTAAGTCCGTCGTTGTAGTGCTCTTCGAGTGCTGCTCCATCCGCCAAGCATGTGAAGCTCAGCTCTGACTGCAGCGCTGGATGTGGCGTGGCTGTGTAGGGCACCAGTGTCTCAATTTCACGGTCTCCTATTACTCGCTAAAAGTGACCTTTCTTGACTTCAAAAAGCGAGGCTGCTTCACGGACTCTAATGTCCAAAGGAAGCAGCCCAGCGAGTAATAGCGCCGAGTTTAGCGAGGCCGTTCTGTACGCCTTTATTATCTTCTGTACAAAGCCACGTTGTACTGCGTCAAATTTGTTTTTTATACAGATCTTTTTTGTAGCGGGTGCCCACGCGCTCGCTGCATACATTATCGTAGGCTCAACTACTGCTTGGTATATGCATTTTATGATCTCAGGCTTGAGGCCCCAGGTGACTTTTGCGGCCCTTGACAGCTGTTTATAGAAGTTGAGCGCTTTATGGCAGACGTTCGCAGCGTGCGCGTTAAATGTCAACTTTTCATCGATGGTAAGTCCCAACAGTTTGATTTCTTTTGACATGCCGATGTCGATCCCGCCCATGTTTAGACGTGGGGTGTCATATTTTAATTTCCGAGTAATAACCATTGCCATAGTTTTATGTGCGGCAAATTTCAATTTATTTTTGACTCCCCACGTCCGAACATGTTCGAGAGCGGCATTGGCACGTCCCTCAATCTCCTGTGCTGTGTCACCGTCGAAGACTAGGACGACATCATCCGCAAACGCCTGCACGTAGTCACCCCTCTCCTCAAGTTCCTGCAGAAGAGGGTCAAGTAACAGGTTCCAAAGGATAGGGCCCCCAATGGATCCCTGAACACATCCTTTCTCTGTCTCCTTGACATATTCCTCTCCGGCGTATCTCACTCGGACTCTGCGGTTGCGGAGATAGCTGTCAATTACTCTCCTCAAATTTATCGGACACTTTTCCTCAGCCAGTCGGACCCTTATAGCTGGCCACCATGCACTGTCAAAGGCACCCTCTATGTCCAGCGATACCATTGTGATCATCTTTTTCTGGTTGAGCTTTCCGTGAAAGTGATGCACTAGGGTATACAGGGAGTCTTCGGTGCTTTTTTGGGGCATAAATCCGTACTGGCGAGTACTCATCCTTGGTAATAAGTGAAACTTGACTCGAGCAACTAACATCTTTTCAAAGATTTTTCCCAGCACCGAGAGGAGTCCTATGGGCCTATACGATTTGGGTGTAGTATAAGTATCCTTTCTTGGCTTTCGTAACACTACGACTATAGCCTCCTTCCAGGGACCAGGAAAATGGTGGTGGTTAAGACATTTATTCAGTATTTTTAAGAACATGTCTGGGTCGTTCTTTATTGCCTCACTACAAATGTCTGCAGTGAACATGCAAGAAGTTGGGATCCGTCGTTTAGATTGGCCAGCTCGAAGTCCTGACTTCAATCCAATTGAGCATGTGTGGGATGTTCTAAAGAGACGGGGAAGATCAGTGCAACCTGCTCCACAAAACATCAGGGAGCTAAAAAGAGTCATTGCAGAAGAGTGGGAACGTATTCCTCAAAACGTTATTAAAAAATCGTGGAAAGCATGCCCAAAAGGATTTAAGCTGTGATTTTGGCAAGACAAGGTCACACTCGTTATTAGGTTTTTACATTTGTAACTTTATTTAATCAAAAAAAGTAAAAAAAAACTTGTCTTTATTGCCGACCACTTCTTATTATTTGGGCGTGTACATCGATTTTAAAGAATCCATCGTTTTTTTTCTTTTAATTGCTCAAATTAACTTCACGCGCATTAATTTACACGATTATAAGTATACAGACTACGTCAAAGAAATAAATTTCATTTAATTAACTAAAATCGATCTTAGAACGTAAATTTCCTTAGGTGCCCATTTTTTTTGCAAAAGAGTGTAGTTCGTATAGTATTTTAATAAAAAGGCATAACGCTAATTGTAAAAAAATAATTAATTAATTTAAAATGATGGAGAGTTATTTGGTCGTAGCTATTTCAGTCGCTCCGTTGTTACAAGACTAAGGGTCCGTTTCAACACATTACACAAAGTTGCCTTCCAAGCGTAAGAATTATGGCGAAATTCATTAATTGAGACCCAACATTTTAAACTTTGCAGTGGTAATGGAAACGAATCGACACGTACCAACTAATTAGTGATATGTTAGTCTACCTATGACCATAATCACTGCAATTGTTTGAAACATCGCGACGAAAATAATGTAAAATAAACGCGATTATATACGTTTAAGTTGTTTAATTATAGTTCTAAAGGTAGCTTTAAAACTAGTCTTACCCTTTATGGAAAACCATCTCTCCCAACATTTCATTGATTGAGTGAGGTAAAACGTTGTTTTGGAATCTGAAGTCTTGGGTTTGATTCCCGGATATAACACGGAATGTGAAGACGTGCCCAGTAGATGGCAATAAATTAACCCAACAACGAGGGGCCTAAAACTAAAAGAATCTACCTTCTCATCTCTTCTCCTCGGCAATATAAAGGCGTCAGGTAAAGTCGTGAGGAAATCCATACTCAAAAATCGAAAAATGTGGAGGTTATTCCGCCATATATATGTTACTCACCGAGCTTCGGAGAGTCAATACCTGCCGTTTACTACCAATATACTTAAAAATGTACAAAATTCTTTGAAAGTTATGCCAGCTTTGTATATTATATACTTAGCTTCATACCCACAATAGAAATATAGTCATTTTGTAGTGCCAATCTTTTCTAACGCTTACATTTTCAGATACTTATCTGATATCGCTAGTCAACATTTCTATTACCATTTCCCTTGTCTTCTCAAAATGTATACTTTATAATATTGAGAAATATTTTGTAGCACAGACCGTTATTTTGCGTGCTATTTCCTAATGTGCCCTGAAAAATATTCAAGACATAAATAAGGTAATTGATTACTATCTACAAATACATAACGTATAATAAATTATTTTATTTGCTTAGTTGGAGCAGAAACTAGAGGAAGCAATACGTCAATCTCTTCCAAACCTAGATTTTCAAATTCATCCAAACCTAGATTTTTCTCAGAGAAATTAACGATAACTAAAAACTTAGTATCGTAACTCTGATCTTACGAATTCTCCGTATAAACAAGTTTTTCTTTCTCTTCAAAAGAAACATATCAAATTGTTAGTATCATAACATAACTATGCCAAGAAAACTTCGTACTTTATTACACTTGTTAGTGGCGTTCACTTTTAATGACGTACATAGAATGTTGCAGGCGAAAACGCATGTAACTCCATGTTTGAGCCTTGTTAAATAAGAGAAGTTTCCAGAGAGATTGGGATTTATTGAGCCGTGAAACTTAGTTTGCTCACAAAGAGCTGTAAAGTATGAGAAAGGTTGATCAAAGTTTGGTGAAAACTCGGTTAGTGCTTTAAGATGAGATGAATTATGAAGAAAGATTGTGAAGCAGTGATTGTTCAATATGAGCGTCGACTGAAGGCTCAAATCCCATCACGGTCAATCTCGTGTTTTGTTTGGTAGCTATTTATGAGAACCAGTTTTTATTCTTATTAAGTCTGCTAATATTATCGATTAAATCATCACTTACCATTATATAAGACAGATGTCAAAGTCTATAAAATCAGTTGTTTTTCCACCACAGTCTCAAATATTCTGCCTTAAAGCAGTAGTGTGCAAACACTGCTGTATTTAGGCGAGAAGGACACTGTAGGAAGTGAAATACTAGGCAAACGAGACATATGAACTAAAGTCTCAAGTTAACGAGTGTAGTGTAGTTAATATCAAAGAGAACGACGACAAATACACTGCACAGTAATTGATAAAAGTAACGCTTACCCTCAGCCAAGCAACTTGGATACTACAACTTAACTTACCTAGTTGAAAAGCATGATAAAATTGCTTCCAACCGTCGCTCGTTAGGATGAGAAAAGCAGCCTAAATGTTACATTTTTTTTCATCATAGATGCTTGACTGGACCGTTGTCCTTCTAGAACACACTTGTTGACAGTTATTTTACGAGATATGAGAGCAAATGATCAGGCGGCTCACCTAGTGGTAGGTGATCGATCACCATCGCCCATGGACTCGGCTAACCAGAGGTAACAAAGAATTGTTGCCGGCCTATGACGTATTATTTAGTATTCTTGAAGAGTTTTCTAGACTTTATTTTGAATCAAATATTTTATACTGAACGATGCTACTTACCCAACAAGTTCATAAAATTTTTGGCTTGCATATGATGTCAAGTTTTATACAGGATACCAACCTAAGAATGCATGATTGAACGCCAACTCTCGCTAACCACATAGCAAACCAAAATATCTTTATTAAGATCTATACGAAATATAATCAATAAGCTCTAATTTTTACCTGTGCCATTCACTAAACGGCAGATAAAATACTCTTTCCGGGAACAAAGTTTTCGTATATAGAGACACCAAACTAGTTCAACTTGTTTAGTTCATATAACTTTGCCTAATAAGACTTGAAGAGCTAGTTAGCAAAGACTCACCTCGCCATTTGTATCAAGTAACCGTAATAGTAATAATGGAATGGAAGCTATAAACCTCGATTTTATAATCATTATTGCTAGCACCCTTGTGAGAACTTAGGTCATTTACGGCGCAATATTTCAGAGTTATCAACGACTACTAGATTTAGAAATGGCAAAGGTGTTTGTTATAGCATATATACTAAACACATAATTTGACTTTGATTAACAAATAAGTGATAAAATTGATTGGATATTTCATCAATTTTATCACTTATTTCGAAATTAATCGCATTTCTACTCCTATTGCGATTATAAAGTGTCGGTAAAGGAGCAAATCAATTACATAAATGTTAAACTAACAGCGAAATTTAAAACAACAAAAGCCTTTGTTCAACAATGGAGGTGAATTATTTATAGCGCATGAGGTATTTGAACGCGTTTGGTTAGCAAGCATAGTGAACAAAGGTTTCCTGTTCAGAAGCGTGATTGATCACACCAAAGTTGAACACTCTATTTTGTCACTTATGCGAGTAAAAATAGAACTTTAAAACTGACCAAGTATTGAAACAACGTTTTCAACAAAGATTTAAATTAAAATTTCAAATGACACTCGTATCATTTGGACATTTGCCATTGGTATTAATGTCATAATTATGTCCAAGTCATGTTTTATTGAGCTGATGGATGCATGACTAACACTTCATGTGGAGATTGGATGAGAATACGCAAAAACATTTCTTGTTATTGTACTATTTGTAAACAGTCATGTAAGTTCACCAATACTTTTTGTTTCTAATTTACTGTTAGGAAACATTAATGCATTTTTTTTGCCAGTATATCTGTATGTGTTCTTTGCCTAGAATTATATAATGTTCATCGCAGAATTTGACTATATGCCACTGGATGCACCGTTAGGGCTGCCAGGGGAGTAGTAAAATAAGTATTGGTAGCTATTGAGTGCATTGTGCTTGAACGTTGGATGGGTATAGTAATATTTTAAAGGATACTTGCCCTGTGTAGAATAGTCTGGAATACCTTCGTGTTTTAGAAGTATTTGTTTTAAAGATTTAGTATATAGGCTAACCGAGAGGAATCCGTTTCCGGTCGTTAAAGTGTCAGGTTGTGCAGTTCTTTGTCAGTAAAACACTTATTAAAAATAGTTAAGGTTGCACTTGGGAAACTGTGGGGCTACGAACGTAAGCAAAACAACATCGAAATATATAGAAGAAATAATCCTTGGATATTATCCACGCATTAAAAGTGAGGCTCAAGTATACATCCACGATAATTGAGGTTAGAATTTCAGAAATAAACTACATCATCTATTTGTTCAACGTCAACCTGACAGCTGGTAAAACAAACATCAGTCAACCAGAACTGTCAGTCGGCTAGGCTGTCAACTACCTTAAGTGTTGCCATCACTAACAAATAATTATTACCGATTCGCTTTTACGTTTCGTTTGACACAATTTCATTTGATAACATGGATGAGCAATTTCAATTATTATTCGATACAATTAAGATAGAAATGCAGAAACAGATAAACGATCTGAAAGAATCTCTAACAAAGAATATAATGGATCGTATAGATGAAAAACTAACTCCTATACTTGAAGAAAATAAAAAATTGAAACAAAATTTTTTTAACCTGGAGAACGAGATTAAAAATTCAATAAAAGAGAAGAAAAGTAACAACATAGTTATGTATGGATTAAAAGAGAGCGAAAATCAGAGCTATTTCTAACCGTTAAGGAGATCTTTAAAAGAGACTTAAATTTATCTGTGGAAGAAAATGAAGTAAACAGATTATACCGTCTAGGAAAAAATAAAGTCGAGAACAAACATAAACCTGTGCTATTCTCATTTACAAACGGGTGGAAAAAAGATCAAATTGTAAGGAATAAAAAAAGTTTAAAGGGAATCTATATATCAGAAGCCTACTCTAAAGAAGTCATAAAAAAAAGAAAGGCTTTGCTGCCACAGCTACAGGAGGAGAAGAAAAAGGGAAACACCGCTTTTCTAAAATATAATAAACTGGTAGTAAACGGACCCTACTCCGACAAAAGGAAAAGAGAACTATCTACTTCACCTCAAGCGACTTCAACCACTAAACCCAACAAGCAACAAACGATAAATTCTATCAAAACTAATAGGAGAAACGCCTTCGATTATATGAGAACCCGATCAAACTCTCTCACTAACATATTCAAAAAACAATAGCAATTAACAACTGGAACACGGACAACGAAAACCAACGAAAACCAAGCAAAAGAAATAACACAAACTCCCCCAAGCCGACTGGTCCTCGTGGGGGATAGAGACCACAACCCTCCAACAACACAGGAAAAATATTGCGAAAACAGTCACAAAAATCAAAAATCTACAAAAAGGAGTACAGCAAGGAGATCCTCTATCTCCAAAACTTTTCTCCGCCATTTTGGAAATTATCTTTAAAAGCTTTGAATGGGAAAATCTGGGTTAAAATATCGACGGTCGCAAACTTAAGATTTGCCAATTATATTGTTTTATTCGCAAAAACATCAGAAGGCCTTAATATAATGTTATACGAACTAGCATCTGCGAGTGGAAAAATAGGACTAAAATAATCCCGAAAAAACAAAAGTAATGACTAATGGAAATAAAAACAGCATAAATGTAGGCGAGTCACAATTTAACTATGTTGAAGAATATATATACCTCCGACAGCTGATATCACCAAAGGAGAACATAAATAAAGAAATAGAAAGAAGAATAGCAAACAGTTGGAAAAAGGTATTGGAGCCTAAGGGAAGTAATGATAAACAAAAACCTTCAAATAGCAACAAAGAGCAAATTTTGCATTCTACCTATATTGAAAAGAGGTAGACAGCAAAGAAGATTGGACGATGATATCAGGCATCAACATGGAGCAGAGTAGCCAGAGAGAGATCAGAATGGAGTAGGTTGGAGGAGGCCTTTGCCAACTGGCAAACGGACATACATAGAGTAAAGAAGCACCAAATTCACGAATATTTTAATTGTGTAAAACATACAATTGTACATCTGTTGTCTGAATAAAAAGGCTTTATTATTATTATATAGGCTAACCGAAGCTGCAAACGCAGAGGCAACTAGAAAACTTGAGACATGCACGTGAGTTTTTAAAATGTGCAACAGTATTTTTATTTTCATATGTTTTAGAGAAAAGCAGCTTTAAATATTTTATTAATGCTACAGCGGTTCGGGGGTTATATCAGTCTACGCAAGATGATCGGTCGCAAAAATATTAAAACAAAGTCTCATAATTTAGTATGACTTTGAATTTCGAACTTACAACAAAAAATACTTAAACCAAGCTTAGTGCAGGTCAAACTCCCGCGTAGGATCTCGAACCGTATGAAAAAAAATAGGATTTTTGGTACATTCTGTATCTGTGGTCCAGAACTCTCAGTGTGCAACTCCTAATTTTCTTGTTAAACTTAGCCTACTTAGCTTGGTTTTATATATTTAGAAAAGATGAATAAATATAATCAAATAAACTTTAGGATAGCATATACTCCTTAAAAATAATTTATTTTCGTATGTGTGAAATTAATTACGTTGTGGCCCAAAAAAAAATTACAACCCTGTAATTATAAAAAAAAAATATATAGCCGACCTTTCCTACCCTGCTCTCTCTCGGGATAGTCTATTAACGTAACAAATGTGTGATGTTTTATTTTGAACTCATTATTTTGCAGACTACCTTTTATAATAACATATAATAAGACAACAAGATATATAAATGTTAGTAAATGCAGGAATTGTATTACACAATAAATTTGTTTGCAAAAAAGGATCCCCGCTGGTCTACTATCTGTCACAACCGGGGAAGCAGTTGGTCACACACCTGCTACTTCTGCATGGGCCAGCACGACCGGGGAAGTACCGTATATAACGTGAGATAGCGGTACTGCCCCGGTCGTGCCGGAGGCTCATACTACATAGTTATATGACTTATATATTTATTTCTATTATTTTTATTTTAAATTGTTGATTATTCACAATTATTTCCTTTTGAATCATGTACTTGAATGTGTTTGTGTTAATTTAATATTGTCGTAGAGTGGTAAACCATAAAAAAATATCCTGAAGATGTGAGCCATTTTGAAGCTAGTGAACTCAGGAAGAAAAAAATATTTGTTATATATTTATTTACAAAAAGAGAACAATTATTTATTATAATACTTTCATCTTAATACTTATCTATACATAAAATATAAGAAGCCGATATGCTTGATTTCTTCAAATATGATGTCAACATTGCGCATAGATTGTGCTAAAGGCCCGTTACACATTTTTGTATTTTTTACAGCATACATTAAATAGATAGATAGATAACTCTTTATCGTACACACCACTACATTATAACAAAATAAAATATAAAGGATTACAGTCAAGTGTTACAATGGGCGGTCTTATCACTAACATATCACTCTTAATATTTTTTGTTCCATTTTTATATCTGTAAAACTTAAATAAAACTTAAAGCTAGTATAAAATAATAGTTATGGGGTTAATCTGACAATTTTATTTTAATTAGTAGTCCGGAGTCTGAAAGTCTCCTCTCTATCACATGGGACCAAAACATATCTGACCAAACGCGGGAGCACCTGCATAGTGATATAATGTATGTACATGTAAATAATGTCTAAAGATCAATGATTTATTGAAACAATTGAATCTATTATTATTCTGTGTATATTTTCATCTGCAAATGTTATAAAGTATTTTATAGAACGTTACTTGGTATGTTAAGTGATCTGTAAATTTTATACCACAAAACCAAAAAATCTGATACATTCCTTCAAGTAATGAATAGATTCAGGCGTTACTTTGCGGAAATCCATATTTAATAATAACAAATACTTTTAAAAGTATCCTAAAAAACATTAAATAATATTTAAATAAAACACTTAAAAAAGCATAAAATTATATATCTAGTGACAATTCCGCCTAATTTTCCTGTTATCTACGTGACGTCATAAACATCACGCAGCCTAACCGGAAGAATACCCGACTAGTTTCGCTTCTAAACGAAGCATCTTCAGGAGGTCTTGACTTACCGAGCGCACGATCGAGACTCTGTCTCGATCGTGCGCTCGGTAAGTCAAGACCTCCTGAAGATGCTTTTAAAAGTATTTGTTATTACATTCCTTCAAAATCACTTTGCCACTCTTCTATATAACTAAAAGTAACAGACATTAAACTCGACATTTCAAATTGAAAAATATTGCTCAAACACTACGAAGTGGAGTATGTCCCTCGATCTGTACTGAGAGTTTGGGAAATACGAGAATTTCAATATGTCGCCTGTGATTCCATTTTCAATACCAATTTATAGACACTGTATTTTACAAAGGAATTTGGCCGAGTGTTCTTACTCTCACGAAAGCTGGGTTACGAAAAGAGCGCCTTTGAAGAACTTATGCATGGTGGTGATGCATCTTTCAGTATGTTGTACTATACCTCGTTAGGTAGCTATCAATTTGAGAAGAAGTCTCTCAAAATGTCGCTAAATGTCGTCAAATATGTCGCCAACACCACATGATGCTTTCCGCATTTATCCATGAAAGCCAGGTTTAACACTACATCAGATAGTCAGTTTGGCAACACCTTTGGCAACAAAGTCACTTACTGAAACTTAAAAAAAAAAAAAAAACTTTTTTTAAACTTTAAATTTATTGAAACTGGTCGGAGCAATATCCGGTAAATATTACGCGAGTCCTAGCCGGTTACTGAATAATAATTAAGTCACTTACTTACAGTGGTATGTAAGTGTGGTAAGAGTGGCAGCAGATAGTCCTCAAAATCTATTTGGATGGGTGACCGCTAGTGACATTATTACTGAGTGCTTCCGTGATTCGGAGGAGACGTTATATCTTAGGTCCCAGTTGTTGCGTTTAGTTTGTGATAGTCTATAAAGTTTATCAGCGACACTGGTTATAAAATGTTTGTAGGAATGATGAAAGCTGACCATGTTCAGTGACTTTTGCTATTGATCGCAGAACAGGTACTAATATATATAAGTAGATAGTAAGGCTACAATTATTAGTATCCATTCTTAGGGAGTATGTGGGATAACAGAAAGAAGATTTTTATGATATTCATGTAGTTCTCTACCAATGTTATTTAAAAGAAAATGTTGAAGATTCTGAAAAAAACATTTTTGCAGAAGTAATTAATAATTGTCCAAGTGCGGGTTGGGCCTCGCTCTTTTATGGTTCCGCATTGCAACAGCCCATAAAAAATGATGTTTTGTTTTTAGACATATCTTCAAAATAACCTAATAAATCGGTATGTTTAGTATTTGTTGGTTAAATTAGAGAAATGGTTTTAGTTCCAGATTCTTAACTAGTTTAGTTTTTGACATAGATACAACAAAAAAGGTCTAAAATTTGAGACCATTGATTTGTAATTCAAGTGGGTAAATAAAAAATAATTTTACGTTTGTGTTCTTCTCAATGAGTTTTAGACGATAGTACACCACTTGCTAGGATGCAGTAACAAAAAATAATCTTCGGTTTTCCATGTATTTTGAAGAATTATTTCATTGAACTTTTAGTCCAATATTCATTTTTGGGTCAATATTTGGAGCCAACTGTCCAAATTTCGGAATTGAAGATGATTCTGATTACGAGCTAGAGACCCGTGACATAGGAATGTATAGGAAGATAGTGGATTCTCGCTAATTTGCATATTGAGTATGGTACCCAAAAATCTAGTTATGTTTAGTGATTTATTGAAACAATACCAATTTATTGTCATTGACAGGAAAATAATTTGCTATAATTTCAATTAATGACTGATCTCTGCAGGTTAACAAGTATTAAATAAAAAAATTAAGCCTCAAGTGCCTGAAATTTGAATAACTCTCAAGGACTGCTACCAGAACACACTGTTAGGTGCTTGACTACAAATATTCTACTAGAAGGTGAAGATTATTAACATACTAAATCCAGAAATTAGTTTGATTGGAGGCCCGTAGGAGATTCAATTTCTATACTCTAGAATACGTAGGGTAGTCCATATCTCTAAGTTTTATAGGTATCAAAACACATACATAATATTTGTTATAACAAAATAATATATGTTTAGGTATACCATAGCACAACAATTCGTTGCTACTTACATTCTTATGTTGTTATTCTCTTTACATAAATTAACGCAGTCTAGACACGATAGCTATTTGCCTTAGTGGGCATGCCGTGGCAAGTGCAAGCACACGTCCAAGTCGCATTTTGTACTGCAGAAGTCAAACTTCTTGTCTGGTTTACTATCATAAAACTGACAACAATTCCGCAATAATTTATACTCAATAATATTTGGTGACTACGCGTAGTTACGTGGTGATGTTTTATGTTATTTGTAGGTGAACATAACACGACATGCCTGTTAAACCTCCGTAATACCTCATCCACAAATCCCTATTTTGGCTAACTTTCACAATAAAAGCTAATGTTTGAGGATATAACATGGTTTCGCCAACAAATTCTGGGAATAATTTAGTAAATTACGCTCTCGGCATTAAGACACCTCGTTATAAGCTAATGCGTAAACTTCTTTTCTGTAGATATTGTGCTTACTTGGTCTGATGTCAGTCTGGTATATAAAATTTCCTAAAATATGTTTACATATTATAGGTAAATTATATACGTTCTGGAGTAGTTCATAGGATACAATTAACTGAGCAGTTCCCGAGGCAAATCGACCACTTTCCACGCTGGCAAATCCATGTTTGGAAGCATGAATTATATAAATGGATTATAAATGCTGTTATGTAGTATTTCAACAAAAAGGTTTTTGTGTCCAGTCAATTGTTTTGTGTCAAGTCATTTTGTATGTGATTGTAACGGAACAAGCACGAGGCCCACCTGATGTTATGCGGTTTAACCTCTTCCTATAACAGATGCATTTCGTCATGTGACGAATTGCACTGCACCCGACACATTGAGACATACTGTTTTTTTGGCTCTCAAGGACTACTGCCGGAAAACGCTTTTAATATATTGGCGACAGATTTTCTACTTGAGGGTGGTAGCTAGCCAGGCGGGCATTCGCAAAATGCCCTTCCACCATGCGATGAAGCTCAAACCGGCGGTGGGGATCGAACTAGGGACCACGTGCCACGCATGGCACGGCAGTCCATAGCTATGACCGCTCGGCCATCATTCTTTCAAAAAATTGCTTGCGTCTTGGACAACTGTTTTGGAAAATTTGCCTTCTTATTGTATCTTTATTAAATTATCTGCACACCACTTCATGTTATAAATCCGCAATGCATCAATAAAACACAAAGCCAAACAAAAATGCTTTGTGTTTGCTTTATGAAATATTTTTATAATGTTCTCTTTTATCTTTATAATCTTTTTAAAAACTCCGAAGACCTGGTTAAATGAAAAAACTATGCACATTGAGCCAGTATCTTGTTGAAAATTCACCCGATGAAAAAGTCCCGGGCGACACGCTTTTGTCGTTATCTACGCGTTCATGGTACTCTTATTTTACACGAGTCTATTTAAAAGTTTTGAGAGTGGAAGTGAATATTTACTGTTATGGTGCAGAACGCAGCCAGCTGCGAAATAACAGTGAGGATTTTTATTCAAGCAATATTAAGCTACTTTTATTTTTATTATCAAAACTGTGGTTATTTTTATACATGTTCTTATTTTAAATTTCTATTAATTTATTCCAGTCTATACCGGGTTTTGCTTTTTAAAAGTAGTTTACATTGTTTGTTGAGATCAGTTTCATATACGTTATACTTATAAATTTTCTACAGTACCGAATACAGACCGTATTCGGTAGTGGTTCGGATTCTTAGCATAAGGCTTTATTGTCTGACATTCTATAATCATTGGCAGTTGAATGATTTCATATATATAATTTGTAAACAATAAAGATTTATTGTTAAACATGTTGATGATTTATTCATTATCCTGGTTGATTATGTTTTTTTTTGGCAAAGGTCGTATACTGCCATTGTATTTATCAATTTCTGATAATCAATACTTATTTTTGTCTTATCTACATTAAAGTTATTTCCTATTATGATGTGTTTATTTAATTTAAATGTTTTTATTTTAAGTAATAGTTCCTATAGAAATAAAGAATATCAATCAATCAATATTAAGTAAAACGTTTTCTATTTTATGTTGTAATATATTTATTTTCTATCTTCTATAAATCTGGTTGTTTAAGCAGGATTGCTGTGCCTCCTCCCCTTTGATGTGGTCTATAGAAAGATGCAGCCAACATGTTACAATCTGTATGGTAGGGGTCAGATTCTCGTTATTAATTAGCTATAAAAATTAGCAGTAGATTGTATAACAATGGGGTGAAATAGTTATTACAGCGAGAGGTGTTTTTTTTGGATCTAGGTTAGAACAAATCAGTAACAATTAACACTGTGAGGTATTCAGGCACGGAATTTTCTATTCCCTTGTGATGTGCATATATAAAATTTTCGCTATGCAAATTTTTGCCTAGAACCTTATATATTTTAGAGTCTTTTAAGATGAATGATAGAGAGACGTCACGGACGGCCATACGACAGTATACGCTCGCATAATTTTAATCCGCAAAAATATAAAACTGTGCTCGTTCGTTGTGAAATTGCTATCATTGCGGACTACTTGGAACATATCGTGTGTGGAAGTGTTTGTGTATATGCGGATACTTTGGTTAGTGCTTTAATCTCCGATAATTATTAACATAATTATCAGTATCGCGAATCCTAAAAGTGGGTAGGTTACTTGATCACATATCGCGATCGATAATCCTGCTCTCTCTCTAATCTTGTAAAAGCGCTATCTAGCGAAAAAATCAAGAACTAACATAGTTCGACATTTGCAATGGCTAAGTGTGCAGCTTGTGGTCATGCGCCGTGAACTTGCTGATTTCATGACTGAGCTACGCGACTTTCGTAAAGAATTTCGTTCTTCCATTGAAAGTATTGTGAATCGTATGGATGGCCTAGAGCGGAGGCTTGAAGTGGTCGAGCAGAAAAGGTTGGCGGAGGAAACGACCCAAGTTATCGAACTGCAACAGGCAGTCATTCAACTGAAGCAGGAACTCAATGATCGTGATCAAGAAGCCCTCCTAACAGATCTGGACATTGGCCATCTTCCAGAGGAAAATGGTGAAAATTTGGTACATACTGTAACAGTCATGGCTGCTAAGCTGGGGGTCTCCCTAGAGAGTCGCGAGATTGTGTTTGCCGAGCGAGTCGGAACCGTGGGCTCAGGTGGCCCCGGCGCCAGCATAGGAAGTGCAGCCGGGGGAGGGGTGAAGGTGCGTGCGCGCCGCGTCGTTGTTCGGTTGGCCCGACGTCACCTGCGTGACGAGCTCCTGAGTGCTGCACGCGTGCGACGTCATTTCACTACGGCTGATATCGGTCTGTCGGGACCGCCACAAAGAATGTACTTAAATGAAAGGCTGACGAAGGCAAATCGCCTACTTTTTCATCAAGTTCGGGAGGAAAGTCGTAAGCGCCAGTGGAGGTACTGTTGGACCAAGAAAGGTCGCATCTTTGTTAGGCAAGGTGATGGTAAGCCAGTGTTTGTGATTCGATCAGATGCAGATTTCTGTCGTGTTTTTGAAGCGTGCTCTGTTTGAGTTTTTTGCTAGAACTAAATTTTATTTTATATTCTTATTATACCAAACCAAATTTGCCGAAATTTTTATTTACTTTTTAATTTATCGTGTTTATACTTATAGTAACAATCATCCTCAGAATATGTTAATTCTTAGTAAAAATATAAATTTTATTATTTTTGTTGCCAAAAAAATAATAATGACATTTTACTGTCACAGTTTTACTTTTATAATATTTTTTGTTTATTCCTGTGTAACCTACCTTTATTGTATAATTTTTAACAATATAGTCAATTATAGCACATTGTGTTGGTCACATCCTCTCAGATCTTGTTTTGAATATTATTATGGCTAACAAACTATTAAAAATAGGTTTGTATAATGCGGGTTCCCTCGGCACAAACCACGATAATTTTATAGCTGCAGTCACTCGAAATGACTTAGACATTCTGGCAGTGAATGAGACCTGGCTCAGAACAGGTGAGGAAGGCCGTGCACCCGTCCTTTCTGATTATCGTATCCGTCACTTGCCCAGAGGGGAATGTGACCGGACGCGAGGGGGTGGTGTCGGCTTTTATATCAAACGGAGCGTAAGCGTACGCACCTGGCCACACCCAGTAGATCCACTGCACAGTACAGTTGAGCAAATGTGGTTATATCTGAATCTAAATGGCAAAAAAATAGTAATAGGCACTGCTTATCGTCCCCAGTGGGTAAGTGTGGACCTATTTTTAGACACAATTACAGATTCCATCACATGCATACCTAAATATGATAACCTAATTTTGTTAGGTGATTTTAATATTAATTTATATAATAAAGACGATGGTAATACAATTAAATTCAATGCATTTTTATCATCATTAAATCTGTCACAGTTGGTATCTGAGCCGACTCACTTTACTGACACGAGTCAGACTCTAATCGATCTCGTTTGTACGGACATGCCCGCTAAGAAAATTACTTTAGAACTGGTAGGTAATCTTTTTGGACACTGCCTAGTGACTTGTGAGTTCAACGTAAAACGCATAAAGACTGTACCTTATACTATTACCTATAGAGCCAAGAAAAATGTGAATTTGGCAGCATTAAATAGAGATTTAGAAGCTGTAGAATGGCATCATGTATCGGCAGTGGGCGACGTAAACGACGTAGTTAACGTTTTCCGTCAAAAAATATTAGCTATATTCAATTTGTATACGCCTTTAAAGACTATCGTTATCAGAGAGCGCTCCCAACCATGGATTACTGACACAATTAAATTAATGATGAAGTTTCGCGATGAAGCTTCAGCGGTTTATCATAAAACTAAATTAGATAGTAAAAAAGAATATTATAAGACTTTAAAATCAACAGTAAACGTAGCACTCTACCAGGAAAAATCTGCATATTTTAAATACAATATTAACTGTCATATCCACAATCCGAAACAGTTATGGAAAAATCTTAGAAATACTTTATTACCTAAAAGTGACATTGAACTGCCTTCTTTCTTTAATAATCCCAACTTAATAAATAATGTTTTTCTGGATATATCAGGCCCTTCAGGCGTAACTATTTCTCAGCTGACATACTTCGAATTTCATAGGTTTAGCGATGCAGTATTTCATCTAGAGCCTATTAGTTTGGACAGAATAATAAGTATAATTAAAAATATACAATCTAATGCAGAAGGCTATGATAATATAACTTTGGACATGCTCATTATGACTTTTCCATATACAATAGATACTATAAAAGACATAATCAATTTATCAATTTGTACATCCACATTCCCGGATACATGGAAGGTAGCCGTTGTGCGTCCTTTGCCTAAGCACTCGAATCCAGTTGACATCAAAGATCTTAGACCAATAAGTATATTGCCGTGTTTGTCAAAGGTATTGGAAAAGGCAGTCTGTACTCAATTAACTGAGTATATAGAAAAAAATAATATTTTACCTGAAGTGCAGTCTGGCTTTAGAAAAGGCCGCAGCACGGCAACTGCTTTATTGGATGTCACGGATAACATACTCTCTTCTCAGAGTAGGGGAATGTGTACATTGCTTGTTTTACTCGATTTTTCTAGAGCTTTCGATTGTATAAACCTTGATCTTTTAATTTCCAAATTAAGTTTTTATGGTTTCGACTTTAAGGCTCTAAAATGGTTTGAAAGTTACCTAACTGATCGTTCTCAGTACGTAAAACTTAGTCGTTACGACGGTACTCGATTGGAGTCTGACAAGGTGGCTGTAAGGAGAGGCGTTCCTCAGGGATCCATCCTGGGACCGATTTTGTTTATTTTGTATTCGGCTGATATATGTCAACACATAAAACATTGTAAATTTCATATATATGCAGATGATATACAGATGTACATTTCTTTTAAGCCCTCAGAAATTGATAATGCAATACGTGATCTAAACATCGATCTCTCTAGTGTATCCGCATGGGCAAGTCAAAATGATCTTGTTCTTAATCCCACAAAAACGAAATACCTGCTATTTGGTAATAAGCATCAATTAAACAGCTTGAGCCCGACGTTGAGTGTTATGCTTAAAGATATCCAAATAGAGCAAGTTCATGAAGCGCGTAACCTGGGTTTGCATATGGACTCTGCACTACGCTTCGAAAAAAATGTAGCAAATTTAGTTAAAAGTTGTTTTTATAAACTCAAAGTGCTGTACAGAATGAGGCCATTTATAAAAGAAGCTTTACGTATTCAGTTAGTGGAGTCACTTGTTCTTTCAAAATTGAGCTATGTGGATGTAGTGTTTGGCCCTCGTCTACTAACAAGGACCCAAAAACTTGTTCAGAGAGTCCAAAATGCCTGCGCACGGTTCTGTTTTGATATCCCTTTTAGGGCTCACGTGACTTCATACCTGAATAAGAATTTCATACTAAAAATGAAGCATCGTCGCAAGCTACACTTGGCCACTCTTCTTTTTGGTGTTATAAAACGTAAAACTCCAATCTATTTATTTGAAAAATTATCCTGGGTATCCAATCACAGGTCATTTGGACCGCGGCAGTGCGCGATACAACTTTCTACACCTCAGCATGGGTCTGCTTCTTTTCGTGGTAGTTTTCGCTACGCTGCGTCCAAATGCTGGAACAACATTCCACCACCGATCAGGAACCTGCAAAACATTAATAGTTTTAAAACAAAACTAAAATATTTCTTATTTAGTCATCAAAAAACCCAGGAAAAACAGAGAAATGACACAAGTGCTATATAAGACTTACTTCAATGTCTTAATATATTGGTAGGTATCCATTTATTTTGTAATATTGGGTACTTACCTAAAAAGTTGCAGCTAGCACGTAATTTAAGTGCAATCTAAGTTTCGTTTTCAAGTAGGTAATATAATTTAAAAGTATTTATGTATGTTAAAGAAAATTTACTATAGTTATTTTATTCGTAATATATATTGCTAATTCACTGGTTATAGGTTATTATATATTTTTAAAGATTCTTGTTTTCACTGTAATTTTATTTTTAGTTGGTAATATTTAATGCTTATGTTATAAAGTTTGAGCTGTTGTATCTTTTATCCTCCGTGACGTCACAAAATGGCTCCAACGGAAGACCAGCGCTGGTTTAAATCAAACTAGCACATGCTGAGTTGGGGACCAATTTATGATGCAAAGCAATCATTTCTAAGTCTGTCACATGTCTTTTATGTAAATATTTTGTTGTAAATTGTTAACTTCATAAATAAATTCATTTCATTTCATTTCATTTCATTTCATTTCATTTCATTTCATTTCATTTCATTTCATTTCATTTCATTTCATTTCATTTCATTTCATTTCATTTCATTTCATTTCATTTCATTTCATTTCATTTCATTTCATTTCATTTCATTTCATTTCATTTCATTTCATTTCATTTCATTTCATTTCATTTCATTTCATTTCATTTCATTTCATTTCATTTCATTTCATTTCATTTCATTTCATTTCATTTCATTTCATTTCATTTCATTTCATTTCATTTCATTTCATTTCATTTCATTTCATTTCATTTCATTTCATTTCATTTCATTTCATTTCATTTCATTTCATTTCATTTCATTTCATTTCATTTCATTTCATTTCATTTCATTTCATTTCATTTCATTTCATTTCATTTCATTTCATTTCATTTCATTTCATTTCATTTCATTTCATTTCATTTCATTTCATTTCATTTCATTTCATTTCATTTCATTTCATTTCATTTCATTTCATTTCATTTCATTTCATTTCATTTCATTTCATTTCATTTCATTTCATTTCATTTCATTTCATTTCATTTCATTTCATTTCATTTCATTTCATTTCATTTCATTTCATTTCATTTCATTTCATTTCATTTCATTTCATTTCATTTCATTTCATTTCATTTCATTTCATTTCATTTCATTTCATTTCATTTCATTTCATTTCATTTCATTTCATTTCATTTCATTTCATTTCATTTCATTTCATTTCATTTCATTTCATTTCATTTCATTTCATTTCATTTCATTTCATTTCATTTCATTTCATTTCATTTCATTTCATTTCATTTCATTTCATTTCATTTCATTTCATTTCATTTCATTTCATTTCATTTCATTTCATTTCATTTCATTTCATTTCATTTCATTTCATTTCATTTCATTTCATTTCATTTCATTTCATTTCATTTCATTTCATTTCATTTCATTTCATTTCATTTCATTTCATTTCATTTCATTTCATTTCATTTCATTTCATTTCATTTCATTTCATTTCATTTCATTTCATTTCATTTCATTTCATTTCATTTCATTTCATTTCATTTCATTTCATTTCATTTCATTTCATTTCATTTCATTTCATTTCATTTCATTTCATTTCATTTCATTTCATTTCATTTCATTTCATTTCATTTCATTTCATTTCATTTCATTTCATTTCATTTCATTTCATTTCATTTCATTTCATTTCATTTCATTTCATTTCATTTCATTTCATTTCATTTCATTTCATTTCATTTCATTTCATTTCATTTCATTTCATTTCATTTCATTTCATTTCATTTCATTTCATTTCATTTCATTTCATTTCATTTCATTTCATTTCATTTCATTTCATTTCATTTCATTTCATTTCATTTCATTTCATTTCATTTCATTTCATTTCATTTCATTTCATTTCATTTCATTTCATTTCATTTCATTTCATTTCATTTCATTTCATTTCATTTCATTTCATTTCATTTCATTTCATTTCATTTCATTTCATTTCATTTCATTTCATTTCATTTCATTTCATTTCATTTCATTTCATTTCATTTCATTTCATTTCATTTCATTTCATTTCATTTCATTTCATTTCATTTCATTTCATTTCATTTCATTTCATTTCATTTCATTTCATTTCATTTCATTTCATTTCATTTCATTTCATTTCATTTCATTTCATTTCATTTCATTTCATTTCATTTCATTTCATTTCATTTCATTTCATTTCATTTCATTTCATTTCATTTCATTTCATTTCATTTCATTTCATTTCATTTCATTTCATTTCATTTCATTTCATTTCATTTCATTTCATTTCATTTCATTTCATTTCATTTCATTTCATTTCATTTCATTTCATTTCATTTCATTTCATTTCATTTCATTTCATTTCATTTCATTTCATTTCATTTCATTTCATTTCATTTCATTTCATTTCATTTCATTTCATTTCATTTCATTTCATTTCATTTCATTTCATTTCATTTCATTTCATTTCATTTCATTTCATTTCATTTCATTTCATTTCATTTCATTTCATTTCATTTCATTTCATTTCATTTCATTTCATTTCATTTCATTTCATTTCATTTCATTTCATTTCATTTCATTTCATTTCATTTCATTTCATTTCATTTCATTTCATTTCATTTCATTTCATTTCATTTCATTTCATTTCATTTCATTTCATTTCATTTCATTTCATTTCATTTCATTTCATTTCATTTCATTTCATTTCATTTCATTTCATTTCATTTCATTTCATTTCATTTCATTTCATTTCATTTCATTTCATTTCATTTCATTTCATTTCATTTCATTTCATTTCATTTCATTTCATTTCATTTCATTTCATTTCATTTCATTTCATTTCATTTCATTTCATTTCATTTCATTTCATTTCATTTCATTTCATTTCATTTCATTTCATTTCATTTCATTTCATTTCATTTCATTTCATTTCATTTCATTTCATTTCATTTCATTTCATTTCATTTCATTTCATTTCATTTCATTTCATTTCATTTCATTTCATTTCATTTCATTTCATTTCATTTCATTTCATTTCATTTCATTTCATTTCATTTCATTTCATTTCATTTCATTTCATTTCATTTCATTTCATTTCATTTCATTTCATTTCATTTCATTTCATTTCATTTCATTTCATTTCATTTCATTTCATTTCATTTCATTTCATTTCATTTCATTTCATTTCATTTCATTTCATTTCATTTCATTTCATTTCATTTCATTTCATTTCATTTCATTTCATTTCATTTCATTTCATTTCATTTCATTTCATTTCATTTCATTTCATTTCATTTCATTTCATTTCATTTCATTTCATTTCATTTCATTTCATTTCATTTCATTTCATTTCATTTCATTTCATTTCATTTCATTTCATTTCATTTCATTTCATTTCATTTCATTTCATTTCATTTCATTTCATTTCATTTCATTTCATTTCATTTCATTTCATTTCATTTCATTTCATTTCATTTCATTTCATTTCATTTCATTTCATTTCATTTCATTTCATTTCATTTCATTTCATTTCATTTCATTTCATTTCATTTCATTTCATTTCATTTCATTTCATTTCATTTCATTTCATTTCATTTCATTTCATTTCATTTCATTTCATTTCATTTCATTTCATTTCATTTCATTTCATTTCATTTCATTTCATTTCATTTCATTTCATTTCATTTCATTTCATTTCATTTCATTTCATTTCATTTCATTTCATTTCATTTCATTTCATTTCATTTCATTTCATTTCATTTCATTTCATTTCATTTCATTTCATTTCATTTCATTTCATTTCATTTCATTTCATTTCATTTCATTTCATTTCATTTCATTTCATTTCATTTCATTTCATTTCATTTCATTTCATTTCATTTCATTTCATTTCATTTCATTTCATTTCATTTCATTTCATTTCATTTCATTTCATTTCATTTCATTTCATTTCATTTCATTTCATTTCATTTCATTTCATTTCATTTCATTTCATTTCATTTCATTTCATTTCATTTCATTTCATTTCATTTCATTTCATTTCATTTCATTTCATTTCATTTCATTTCATTTCATTTCATTTCATTTCATTTCATTTCATTTCATTTCATTTCATTTCATTTCATTTCATTTCATTTCATTTCATTTCATTTCATTTCATTTCATTTCATTTCATTTCATTTCATTTCATTTCATTTCATTTCATTTCATTTCATTTCATTTCATTTCATTTCATTTCATTTCATTTCATTTCATTTCATTTCATTTCATTTCATTTCATTTCATTTCATTTCATTTCATTTCATTTCATTTCATTTCATTTCATTTCATTTCATTTCATTTCATTTCATTTCATTTCATTTCATTTCATTTCATTTCATTTCATTTCATTTCATTTCATTTCATTTCATTTCATTTCATTTCATTTCATTTCATTTCATTTCATTTCATTTCATTTCATTTCATTTCATTTCATTTCATTTCATTTCATTTCATTTCATTTCATTTCATTTCATTTCATTTCATTTCATTTCATTTCATTTCATTTCATTTCATTTCATTTCATTTCATTTCATTTCATTTCATTTCATTTCATTTCATTTCATTTCATTTCATTTCATTTCATTTCATTTCATTTCATTTCATTTCATTTCATTTCATTTCATTTCATTTCATTTCATTTCATTTCATTTCATTTCATTTCATTTCATTTCATTTCATTTCATTTCATTTCATTTCATTTCATTTCATTTCATTTCATTTCATTTCATTTCATTTCATTTCATTTCATTTCATTTCATTTCATTTCATTTCATTTCATTTCATTTCATTTCATTTCATTTCATTTCATTTCATTTCATTTCATTTCATTTCATTTCATTTCATTTCATTTCATTTCATTTCATTTCATTTCATTTCATTTCATTTCATTTCATTTCATTTCATTTCATTTCATTTCATTTCATTTCATTTCATTTCATTTCATTTCATTTCATTTCATTTCATTTCATTTCATTTCATTTCATTTCATTTCATTTCATTTCATTTCATTTCATTTCATTTCATTTCATTTCATTTCATTTCATTTCATTTCATTTCATTTCATTTCATTTCATTTCATTTCATTTCATTTCATTTCATTTCATTTCATTTCATTTCATTTCATTTCATTTCATTTCATTTCATTTCATTTCATTTCATTTCATTTCATTTCATTTCATTTCATTTCATTTCATTTCATTTCATTTCATTTCATTTCATTTCATTTCATTTCATTTCATTTCATTTCATTTCATTTCATTTCATTTCATTTCATTTCATTTCATTTCATTTCATTTCATTTCATTTCATTTCATTTCATTTCATTTCATTTCATTTCATTTCATTTCATTTCATTTCATTTCATTTCATTTCATTTCATTTCATTTCATTTCATTTCATTTCATTTCATTTCATTTCATTTCATTTCATTTCATTTCATTTCATTTCATTTCATTTCATTTCATTTCATTTCATTTCATTTCATTTCATTTCATTTCATTTCATTTCATTTCATTTCATTTCATTTCATTTCATTTCATTTCATTTCATTTCATTTCATTTCATTTCATTTCATTTCATTTCATTTCATTTCATTTCATTTCATTTCATTTCATTTCATTTCATTTCATTTCATTTCATTTCATTTCATTTCATTTCATTTCATTTCATTTCATTTCATTTCATTTCATTTCATTTCATTTCATTTCATTTCATTTCATTTCATTTCATTTCATTTCATTTCATTTCATTTCATTTCATTTCATTTCATTTCATTTCATTTCATTTCATTTCATTTCATTTCATTTCATTTCATTTCATTTCATTTCATTTCATTTCATTTCATTTCATTTCATTTCATTTCATTTCATTTCATTTCATTTCATTTCATTTCATTTCATTTCATTTCATTTCATTTCATTTCATTTCATTTCATTTCATTTCATTTCATTTCATTTCATTTCATTTCATTTCATTTCATTTCATTTCATTTCATTTCATTTCATTTCATTTCATTTCATTTCATTTCATTTCATTTCATTTCATTTCATTTCATTTCATTTCATTTCATTTCATTTCATTTCATTTCATTTCATTTCATTTCATTTCATTTCATTTCATTTCATTTCATTTCATTTCATTTCATTTCATTTCATTTCATTTCATTTCATTTCATTTCATTTCATTTCATTTCATTTCATTTCATTTCATTTCATTTCATTTCATTTCATTTCATTTCATTTCATTTCATTTCATTTCATTTCATTTCATTTCATTTCATTTCATTTCATTTCATTTCATTTCATTTCATTTCATTTCATTTCATTTCATTTCATTTCATTTCATTTCATTTCATTTCATTTCATTTCATTTCATTTCATTTCATTTCATTTCATTTCATTTCATTTCATTTCATTTCATTTCATTTCATTTCATTTCATTTCATTTCATTTCATTTCATTTCATTTCATTTCATTTCATTTCATTTCATTTCATTTCATTTCATTTCATTTCATTTCATTTCATTTCATTTCATTTCATTTCATTTCATTTCATTTCATTTCATTTCATTTCATTTCATTTCATTTCATTTCATTTCATTTCATTTCATTTCATTTCATTTCATTTCATTTCATTTCATTTCATTTCATTTCATTTCATTTCATTTCATTTCATTTCATTTCATTTCATTTCATTTCATTTCATTTCATTTCATTTCATTTCATTTCATTTCATTTCATTTCATTTCATTTCATTTCATTTCATTTCATTTCATTTCATTTCATTTCATTTCATTTCATTTCATTTCATTTCATTTCATTTCATTTCATTTCATTTCATTTCATTTCATTTCATTTCATTTCATTTCATTTCATTTCATTTCATTTCATTTCATTTCATTTCATTTCATTTCATTTCATTTCATTTCATTTCAATATAAGGTGAAATAAAACTTAAATTGCCTCGTTGGTTGAGCGGTATTTAAATTGACAACGGTTAGATTCGATTATTAAGGATATTTGAAGCGGTATATTTAATATAGTGTTATTAGGTTTTATAACAAAATAAATATTTCAGAAGCAGTCTTGCACATTACCCGTTAGATGACCTAGAAGATACCGCAGAAGCATTTTGGCTGAGATTAAAATTGGGCTAGTATGAACTCCCTGATCCTCGATCCATTGAAATCAAAGATGTTGATACTTGGTGCAAAAACTCAAGAAAGCACAGTCATGTGTTAACCCAAAACTTACTATGAAAAGACTTTCATACCAATAGAAATGGATGCACGAAATCTGGATCTGATTTTTGATAGTGACATCGAATTGTTTTGTGGACTCGACTAGAGCTATTAAATCTTGACTCATCCTCCCACTTATTAAGCTTTTTTTTCTTCAAATTTTGATTTATGCTTTTTAATATTTATTAAAAATGCATAAATCAAAATTTGGATTATATTTTTCATGACTAACTAAATTTGATAACATTTTATAAGAAGGTACTAAAAAATCCCCTAAAAATTTTCCGACATTTTCGTATTTGAACTAAAAAACTGTCGCGAGTTTTGTCCATAATTATTATTTAGTAACCGGCTAGGACTCGCGTAATATTTAGCAATATCTGGGAAATATTACGCGAGTCCTAGCCGGTTACTAAATAGTAATTTTCGTATTTGTTTAAGCCGTTATATTCGTTTATGAATAGAATTGTAGCTTTTGTTCCCTTGTCCAATTGCAAAAAAAATTACATATGTCGTCGTGAAAACGCCGAAATATATACGACGTGAAAAAACAGACAAAGTGCACAAGTGAACAACGCGCCAAAAACGCCAAAAAAGTACGGAACGGAAATTTACAGAAAAAAAGCAAAATTAGCTAATCTCTTTTTCTTCGCTTTTCGATCAAGCGTGATGGTATAAAAACGTTTCACACTAAGGAAAATGATTTTATCTAGCTTTAGCTTTTAAGATGATGGAAGTTTAATGGAATAATTTATATTTACGGAGGTTATTATTAATCTAAACAAGATCACTTTTTGTAAAAACTTTAACAATCTACCTGTTTCTGAAATAACTTGATGTCACATACATGTTTCCAAGGTCTGATCAGAGCAGGTCTAATTGACGTTACTGTGTAATCACTAGATGGTACTGAAATCACAGATTACCTACTAACAGTCACACCACGCCCCAGCACAGCTAACTGCCGCCCGCAGTGTGAAACGTGACATGACCGCGGCAGACGTATCACACTCAAGATCCTGATGAAGGATTTCGATAGAATTGTCGACCATGATACCGACTTAAGATGTTTACGCTCTAACACCCATCGTATAATTCTTTGAGAATTTAAAGGCATTTTACATAAATAAATCGGCTGAGCGCAAGTCGGTCTCACGTAATTTATCACCACTAATCATTAACAATAAAAGATTTTTGTTTTTTTATGCTCGAAAGTTTAGCCTGAGACCACTACATCACCTGATGGTAAGTGATGATGTGGTCAAACATGTTGTTCGGGCTAACCTAGAATTACTGGCTCTCAAGGACAGGTTCTACTCGAGGGTGGTCTCTAGCCAGGCGGGCATTCGCAAAATGCCTTTCCACTATGCGGTGAAGGTCAAGCCCGCGGCGGGATTCGAAGCATAAACCTGCTGCGGTACAGAACAGTCCACAGCTACTGCTCCAAGCGTTTGTCAGCGTTAGTAAAGCAGGATGCCTCGTGTAGACTTGCTCCTCAGCCCAAAATTGGTGGTCTCTAGCAAGGCGGGCATTCGCAAAATGCCTTTCCACTATGCGGTGAAGGTCAAGCCCGCGGCGGGATTAGAAGCATAAACCTGCTGCGGTACAGAACAGTCCACAGCTACTGCTTCAAACGTTTGTCAGCGTTAGTAAAGCAGGATCCCTCGTGTAGACTTGCTCCTCAGCCCAAAATTGCATTTTAATCGCACACATTACTTTTATTTTATTTTCGCCACGACACATTTCCAGATAATGCACTGAGAGCCAGAAATTCTATATAATCCTTAACAAAACCCTTGACCGCATCATCAGTAACCATCAGGTGAGATAGAGGTCAAAAAATAACAAATGTTATGGATATTAGGAGAAAGTCTTCGATAAGTATATTATTTTAATTGTTCTTTTTACTAATGTGGTATTTTATAAATTTATTTCAATTTAATTTTAAGGGCAAATGGAAAGTTATCCTTCATTACAAAGTCATGTTAGATAGTTTAAGATCTTTACATCAATACATCAATGTATTGTTTATTAGAAAGTAAATTGTTTTAACGGTAGAGTACGTAATTATTAAAGATTTCCTTCATAATCAGCTCAGGGTTTAAGGTAAAGTAAAGTAGGGCAAATAAAATAAGGCAGTCCTTCAGAAGGTACTTTTGCTCACCTTCTGGTCTTCATGGACTTAATAAAAGTGACAAATGTACATTTTCTCTTTATATGTAATTTCCGTGCATTTCCATGTCCGTATTTCAGTAAATGAGCAAAATAATTAATTTGATGTAACCTTTACGCATGACAGCTTATACATCAACAGTAAGTTTTCGTATTCAATTTGGTTATATTACTAAAAACTTTCAGGCTTATACGAAATGAAATATCAGCCGCTTTTGTTGCTAATGCGAAAATGGACAGAACGCATATATGATGTAAAAATAACGCAAACTTTTTATTGAATTAATCGAGATAGAACCGAACAATTTTAGTCAAAAATAGAGTTTATGATCAAAGCAAAATTGAAAAGCATGAATCAGTAACATACTGAAGATAAGTAAACAAAGTTTTGGCGAAAAATTGCGTATACGAATGATAATGTACTCTAGTATCGGACTTATATACATAGCTGCGTGCCGTTTACCGTTAACACGTTCGCAGAGAGCACGATTCGCAAAAAAACTAAACCTTGTTCTACAAAATATAGAAGATTTAGCTTAGTTTTGCATATCTTATCTAACCTAACCTATTCTAGACAGGACAAAAGTGCATATATTTAACCTTACCTTCTAGATTTTGATTTATAATAAAATATGTTTTGGCGAACCATGCTCTCTGCGAACAGTGTTCCTGAATACCGCGCGACGGCGAATGTACATAACTATAAACATAACTAATTCCACATTTTGACCAAGTTGCATTAAGGGTCACAAATAGATTGCTGGATCATTTGAACCACTGATTGAAAAGTAATCACAGAATTGTTGCACATGATTGTACACAGCAGTAGTAGTTTTTAGTGCCATCTCAGTCAGGTACATCAGCTGGTATTACGACTGTTTATTAGCCGGCAACGCATGTAAGGTTTCTGAAACCATTTCATTGCAATACAGCTCTCGTCTAAAATTTAACGATATATGATAATTAGTCTATCATGTTCCCACTACTGGTGAGGGACGTAAAATTAAACCTCGCGTCTCATATTTTGTCGAAATGTAGACAATTCAGCGCGGATAGGACCACGTCGATACATACGATTTCATAAAAATAATTGTGATTGAATACGATGACTGCGGTGCATCTAGGTCACCTACCTAGACGCACCGCAGTTATCATATTCACTTTAAAGCTCGCTAAGCATGCGGTAGTACTTAATACAGCTTTTAGAAATATATTGACTTTATTTTCTTTGTAATGCAGTATTAAAGTGTTGATGTCGTTACATTTATTCAAATAAAACATAATGATACATTCCTATGGTGTGGGTGTTAGGCTAGAATCGCACCCACCCATATTGCCGTATGGGAATCGTATGAGGCCATGAAAAAATAAATACTAGGTGACCAGAAGCAATTTCTGAACGACTGCCTTATTTTAAATGCCCTATTACTAACGGATTATATCGTCAAAAAATTATAAAACAATACATAAAACATCAAGCTACGGTCCTTAATTATTTGATATGACTTTCTAGTGAAGGATCAGTTTACATAAATTTAAATAAATTTTATTGTACCAGAGTAATATTAAAAAATAATTAAAATAATTTATTCCTCGAAGACTTTCTCCTGATATCCATGAGATATTTTACTGCTGCTCGGTTTTCTTTGACCACTATCTCACCTGATGGTTACTGATGATTTGGTCAAAGATTTTGTTCAGACAAATCTAGAATTCCTGTCACTCATGAGCTGTCGAAATATTCCGTTGGGTGCATGGTGACAGGATTTCTACTTGCAGCTAGGCAGGCAAATATTCGCAAATTAGCCTACCACCACGCTATCGTCTGCCATCCTCAGACCGAAAACGACGCCTGAATGGCCCTCGAAGTATGGGAGCGCTCAGTAGTAAATGTCACTAACGGTCTCAGTATTCAAGTGATGACCGCAGCGTGCATTGTTTGACTTAGTTGATCAGTAAATAATGACTAGGCAAGCTCCACTACGTGTGCTTCAAATATGAGGAAAGAATTTGCTTGAGCTAATCGACCAAAAACTAAAATTGGAAAAGTCCATTCAAACACCTTTCTAAAAAAATAAGAAAACTATCGTATGCTTTATATAAACTTACTAGTAGGTACACTGAATATTGCTGCACTCATAATTGAGCCTTACCTTAAATAATGTTATCTTAATCTTAGATACGGAATCATATTTTAGGGTTAATCAACTAATAAGCAAATAATCTTTAAAATGCAAAAATGCTGCATTAGGGCCATGTTTGTATGGCCAATGTTGTTAAGAGACATACAATTCTGTCCCTTTATTTATTGGAAATATCAAGTTAACGTATACATTGGTTTGTTTCCTAAACTATCAGATATTGTTCCAACGGACAGATGTGACAATAATATACTACGTTTATACTTTTGAAATAGAGTGCTAAAGCGCAAAAGCGTAGTTAATATGGTAGCCCTCATTTTTACAAACTTCTCAAAAATAATTTATTGATATCAAGGCTCTTAACTCTATTAGTTCCAAAATGTTCATATGAGTTACAGGATTTTTAAATGACTAATTTACGTGACGATGTACTTCATAATTATGTTACTATAAATAACAATATATTTCCAATTATAATTGAATAATTGATATTTTTTCATTACCTCGATATTATATTGTAATGTTATTATTTTTAATAAACTTTGATTTTGTTTTTCTAATTGAGACATGGGTTCTTCTCTCAATATTGTACGCCACCATAGGCAAAACATGCTGATCATGACATGTCCGATTCTTTATTACGTGTCAACTATTTGCACGAAAGTGTAAAATTACTCATGTTTCCGAAATAAACTTTATCTTTGTAGATTGTCAACTGTTAAGACTGGCAACTGAACTAGACTATAAATATTTGCTGCTTTCTAAAGTACTGAAGGTTTATTAATAGTTTCAAGTTGAAAAAAATTGTGTTTTATTGTTTCACTCCCTACTTTAATTTGCCTATTTTCTGAAACGTCTCAATTTGACACTTGTTTTGACTGTAGTAAAGTCTATTTTAATTATCTTTTGTCGACACTAGTGTTGGTAACTTGTAGCTTACGCTGCACTCGTATAAGTTAATGTATGTTATGATGCAATTATTTTTCCTCTACTTTCTACACTATATGATTAAGTGTTCGCGAAGCATAAAATTTACTTTGTTTCCCTGTTTAACATATCGTTTTTACCATTCCTAAAATATACTTCATATTTTTTCTTATCCAACAATAGGGCACGAACTGCTATAGTTTTTGTATAAGCGAATGTTAAAGCTGAGGATAATATATTTTGTGTTTTGCTTTTTATCCACCTGTAGCTTAGTGTTTTATGAATAAAAAGTGAGTGTTAGGTAATTTTAAAGTATATATAATAAATCATAAAACATTGTCCAGCTGCAACTCTGAAACCTTAACAATATGGGTTTAAGAGTTTGGATGCGTAAATCAGGTAACAACATTTATTTATTGATTATCATGTCTGGGAAAACCACAACTAAATGTGCATTGTTACGTTCTATTCCATAAAATATATTACTATCTCATACCTCAGACGTACAAAATATGAGTCAAAAAAATTTTTTTTTTTCATATTTATCCCCAAAAACTAAACAACCAAGTGACATCGATATCAGCCGTCTCCATATTTTAACGTCACAAGGTGCCATAAATCCAGCTCAGTTTCAACGACATAGATGAATAATACGTAAGATTCAGGCACAGACACTCTCATATTGCACGCTTCAAATGCCGTGAGAAAAGCCTCAGTATCAGGGCATTATTCTCTGGTTATACATATATTCTTTTCTTGCATCCAATGCAATATTTTTATAATTTTGCAAAAAACAAAACAGCATGTAAGATTGGATTAAAAATTTATTTTTGTACTATTTTATTAACAATGTGCTAAATAAAAAATTTTATGGGTCAATTAAAGTGTATGTTATGTTCTTCATTCATAGAAATTCTAACGCTGAGAGTAGTAATTTCGACACACGGTTCGATAACTTTTCCGTTGGATACCCGTTGAAGTTGAATAAAATCCGAAGAAAAGAAACGATTATTTTAACAAATGTAACGGAAATAGCTAAAAGATAAACTAAGTTTCTATGTACTTGTGGTTTAATAATAAGTTTTTAAGGGCAGTTCCGATTTAACTACGAGTAAGTATACATTATTTGGCAGTATAAATAGTACATGGGTTTGTAAAATTTTATTATGAAAACATATCACTCAAATCATTGTAAATCATCTAATATTTGTGAGACTGTCTAGTATATTTACCTGTTTTAATTAAATAACTGTTTGTTATTTTTATTAATAAGCGTCGATTATGGACATACTTTTATGAATAATTATGTTATTATTTAGTTATCTCATAATATCAAGCAACAAGACGAACAGACATGATTAATTGACAAAACTCGTTTTAGGTTCCAATATGTCGAAGTCAAGGTGAAGCACTTTTTTATATGCCTGAATGTGCAACGAAAACTAAGGAGCATAGAACTGAATAATTTAGGAGGAAAATTCTAGCTTTAGTGGGATTTTCGTGACAAAAATAACTGAAAAATAAACAAAGCGACTGAGCCTCAACACATTCAGTTGATGATAAAGAATTTATCTCTGCTATTAGGCATTTGTCTCACCACTAGCGAGAAAGCAACGAGCTATCGAATATTTTCTCGCTCAAGAAACGCACAAAAAAGCAGATTTCGTATCAATAAAAGAGATATTTTAATAGTTGATGTTACCAATGCTAACAAAAAATATCTATACAAGTTTTGTCTCAGCAAAAAGAGCTATACTTGGTGAACCTTGAATTTTTTTTATATTACTGTAGACAATACTGTACTACTGTCTGTAGTACTATAGTGACACAAAATGTTATACTTAAAATTTCCTTTAATTCTTTTACTAAATAAATAACAAAATATATTATAACGCTAAAAATATGTTTTAGTACATGAACTGTGATGAAAATCATATTGTTTTTAACACTCGACTGAAAAGGTTGATGCAGGCACGCAAAGAACATTCAGATACAAAAATTATATATTTTTCATACAATACACAACGAAAATATTTTAACCACGAGCTGAATTTGAAACTACAAAACCTTCCTAAGGGTCATTCATGAAAAAAAATCTAATACTAATTATCGTAGGTTCGTACGGAGACAGAGTGACAGTCAATAAAAATAAGAGTATTAATTTGAACTTTGACTCACTTACCGTCACCAGCTCAGATTGTTTTTTATTCAGTCTTTGTGATTTTGTAAGCTAATTTGCTTAAAACATATTTCACAAAACACAATAATTCCTACGTCGTAGCCATCACGTACAGTGCACATTTAGATTGAACTTTATTAAATACACGTTTTGTTTTAATTACGTTTATAAGCTTCTAAATTGATCTAGACAGCTCCCTAGCGGGATGTACTTCGGTCTCATATTAATAACTGTATGTTCGATCAGTGCGTTCTGAAACTAAATATAACTAATCAACCCAACTTTTCTCCGAGATAAGAAACGAGAGTCCTGCGGAATTTGATCTTGGCAACGCTGGACCATAAACAAGCACACCATTCCTCCACTCTCATGCTTCTGTTACTAATGTCTGCTTTATGCAGCTAGCTGCTAAGGTGTCGGTATGATGAGAGGAGCACAGCGGGTGTAGAATCATTTCTAAGTTAGAGAAAGGAAACTATTTAATTAAATATTCAAACGTGGACCACAGATATTTCTGGACGTTTATATATTATTGACCTATCTATATTTTTTTTAATATTTGGCGGCTTATGTTTCATGTTGCGCATTTAATACTGGGTGATCGTGTATTTTATGTATTCTTGTTCATAATAATGTGAGTAAAACTAAACTAAATCAAACACTCCATGATTTAAATATCTAAAAATAAACAATTATTTATTCGAAGTTTAAAAGCAACTGTTTCATATTTGTGTTACTTTTGCTGCAAATCGTATCACATTTCGGAACTGCGTTTCCACCACCAGATATAGGGATCAAACTTATTTTTACGCGTCTGTCGCCTTGGAGTTATAGCCATGTGTAGTATTATAAGCAGCCCTGCGTGCTCCACCAAATTGTTCGTTTAAAAATGCATTGCCTTATGTATTTCAGGTCGTTACAATTCAAATGAGTACAAAAAATAGTAACTTTGGGTTATGTTAATAACTGACATCTCTGTAGAAATGTGCTAAAACCAATCGGAATTTTCGTTTTTTAACATCTCACGGTATTGAACACATTTGTACAATAGTTCAAATAAATATTTTCGGCCATTTGTCTATTACGTTATTCTGTTTGTATACAAACAGCCTATCTTGAACCTTTTTATGAATAACGAACCTTTTATATAGCTACTAGGCGTTTACAGAATACGGCCATCCAATTTCATGTTATCACTGGAAGTAAAGCTGCGAGGTTGGGGGTACTTTCATGAGGTACTTTGTAAGGAAGAACTATAATTTTGTATGCAGGACTACTACGAGTAAACGCTTTATGAAAGATTTGCACAAAGGTTATTTGCGATCAAAATAGTTTGTTGTTTGATGTGGGATCACTTTTTATGCTTACGCATTAATGGTTGGATCCTGGAGCTCCATTTACGATATTTTTCTTGATTTTAGGTTTGGTGACACAAGATGATGATCTGTTTCCAGTTTGAAATTAAACAAATTTACTTTGCAGGTACATTTTTCTTATAACAAAGAATTCTTGACACAATCGAATCAAAGGTTCTGAAAGTTGTTAAAAAATCAAATTATACAAATTTGGAAATTGTACCTAATCAAAATAAAATTAAACGTTCCTTTAAAAAGTTGGATGGGTTCATCTTGTATATTCACAAATTTTGAAAACTTTGAAATTCTTTTGTTTACTGAAGCGCTGTTGGCTGTGAGGTACGAATACAGGTTGTGACCCATGATTTAGGTACTTTGCGTTTTCTTATCAGTTTTTGCTTCGGTAACCTTAGTTCGTCAGGTGAAGTATAAAGGTCGTCTCCTTATACTTCTGGCAAAAGTACCACTTCCTTACCTTAAAGTTTGTTCATCATGTTCAAGCAACAACCTCAGTTAATAATAACTAAAATTAAGATGTTTTGTTATTTGAAGCTGTTTCGCAAGTATGTTAATTAAAAAGTAATTTTATGAGCATTTATTAATAACAGAGGTAACGTTTTCCGGGATTTACAGTTCCGTAGTTGTGGGTGCGTTTAAGTGATATTATCATATTGTGCTGATTCATGACATTGTTATTTGCATTAAAACTTGCCAAGCAAATAATCTTACTTAGTGCTGATTCATACTTACTTCATGTTATTTGTATATTTCCTCTAACTTAAAATAATATTTTAATTAAGACGGGTAGTAGTTTGTAAGTAGGTTTTTTTCTTATGTGATTGAGACGGAACAAGAACGGATTCATGATCCATTGTAAAGCTTCAATAAATTTTAAGCCCATGGCTAAAATACCATTACACCTGAGCTGTATGCCAAACATAATTGCTGCGTACTGTCACTATGAACATGGCCTTAATAAACACGCTTGCGATATGTCTCGTAGCCAATGCTATGCAGGTCTGCATCCTAACGTATGCGCTTGTAGGGTACTTGTAGAATCGAATATAATTTCTTATTTTTAAGTAATTCATTGAGATTGATTACCGTGATAGTTTTATTTTAGCTACATCTACGATCTGCGGCACATTATATTTAAGTTAGTTTAAGTAATCTCAGTAAGTGAATGTTTTGTGTTCTTATGAGATTAATAAATATTCTGAAACCGTAAATTTATCTTAAGGCAAGGTGGGTACATAAAACCCCTAAACTAATTCGAATATAGTAGGTAGGGATAATAAAAAAAAATACCCCTGTTACTATTATTATATTGATCGTAGTATGACGAGAGAATATTTTTTTTCGATTTTGATCAACCAGATTATTATCTGATTTTACCCACCCATTGTTGTCGTTGGCGAGGTTAAATAATTTTAATATATATTTGATCTGCCCCAGGATATCGATTGTTTTTGTCTTTCAAACCATAATATGTAGCTGTCTCTAATTTTTATGGTATATGTGTTTGTATCCCGTGAGGTTGTGTCCCGTCTGTTCCCGGGCTAGAATGTGGCCTTCCCTTCTCTACCGGTGGATTTCGTAAGAGGCGACGAAGGGTTACACACCAGAAAGCAGCACTTTCTGAGGAACTGATCTCACACTGCTAATTCCAAGATGCCTACCAAGCGTGGGGATTATGGCGAACCCCTTGCAACGGCTGTGTTCAGCAGTGGACAATCCGGCTGTTTCAGTACCGATTGTTCAAGTGATTAATTACTAGTTTCTAAAGTAAAGCTTTATTTTACAGGTTTATTTTACACAATGCATGCATTGCTACAAGTTTTAATAAACTTTTTTTTAAGCATCGTCATCATTGAAGCGAGGTGCTTCAATGATGACGATGCTTAAAAAAAAGTTACCTAATAACACCATGATATTACATTTTCATAATATCACCTAAAATATATATGTACATGAAATAACGTTATTACTTTCTTTATGTAATAAAACGTTTTCAATTTCGATCACCCGCATGACAAAGCCATCAAGAAAAATTTGGTTTTTTTCCCAGATAAAAAGAACCTTTGAAGGAACAGAATATTTTTTTCATAAATTTTATCAAGATATGTGAAGAATGAAAGGTTTCACCTCGTTATAAGTTAATTAACGTAAACGTAACCACGGGGTCGCTTTTTATTGGGTCTTTACCACAGAAAAGAATAGTATTTATATCTCTATGGTCTTTACAATGACGGCTGAAGGGCCTCGCTTTAACGAACAAAAGTAAAGGTACGTGACGACGCGCGCATTCGACGGGGTCTTTTTACTCAAGAAATTATATATCGACGTTAAGTGATGCGGATATACTATGAACATATTTCGGATTTATACAAAACAATTACAAAATTACTAAAATATAATTGGTGTATGAGTTTCACATTTAAACTACAAAAGATTACAGCGATGCAGTGTCACAATGACCATTGGTTTGCAGTTTTTATGGACAGGGAGCGTGGTATACTATTAGGCATACACTGCAGACTTATTTCAACTTATACCAATATTAAAATATCATTTAAAAAAAAAATAAGCAATACGTAATACTTCATTGAGAGATTTGAAAATAAATGTTTAATTTTTCTCATATTATACGCCTAAAAAAAATATTATAAATATTTTTGGCTGTGATATTTCAGAAAACTTAAGATTATCATAGGTGGTTGTTTTAATGATTTTATTATTTACACATATATTTTTTTGTTAGTCGTTCATAATATTATATATGCACAACATAGTAGCAAATTATCGGTTTGAGATTCGTAAGAAGACATTTAAACATGTAAAACACGATAGCCTTTAAAAGCTTAGCTCTAAGCTTACAATGTTTATTAACAATTATCAAGCGTTAAAGACATATAATAAAAATCAATTACCTAATTTCGAACCGCTAATTAAACTCTGTAATGAGCGTTTATCCCCTCGTCCGTCAAGCAATAAGTATTTTATTGTGGTCTAATAAGACTGCTTGTCTGTACAATCGTCCGTATATCATGAGCGTCTAGCTCTGAACGGAATAGGTAAATAAACATAATCTTTATGTGCCTAGCTAGTTAAGAAAATGAGTTTTTTTTATGTATAAAAATGAATAAAAAATTTTTTTCAGTACGTTAGAAAGTATAGCTGAAAAATATACTATTTTCTATTTTTTACTTGCGGGGTGCCATTGCCAAGAAGTCCATTTAGTAGAATAACAAAGGCATGTTATCATTAATTGAATCAACTTGTAAGTCAGTTTTAAAATCATTAAAGCAAAATATTATTTAACGCTGCCAGTTCAATATAAAAGTTAAAACACACGTGTTATATTAGGTATTAATGTTTAAAGTGGGAAACTCTGATGTTAATACAATAATAAACACTAACTAAGTTCATTTAGAGTTTAATAACATAATTATATACCATGAGTAAAGTTAGGTGTACCCATAATAAACGTGATGTTTCATTTCAAGTTCTTAGTTTGTATCTAAGTAGCATTTAGCATCGAATAATATTTATTTTCACACAATATTTGCACCTCACTAGCACACAATGCATAAGCTTCACGGAGTAAATTCACAAAGGTGCACTATAATGTACTAATTTAGTAAAATGTATCGTTATACTGTATGAGAATATAACTATTTGTGAGAACTACTGCTGTTCAAGCTTTTACTTTTACCTTCAATTGCCTAGGGAGCTGGCTAGTCCTAATTTTCCTATAGTTAGATATTCCGTTCAGATCACTATTACATTCATTCAATACAAGCCAACCATTACCTTGAAATTATTGAGCAGTTTTGCAGGGTTTCGCTCATATACGGCATCGGTTATTGCACAATCCTAAACACCAGGGTGAAGGATGAGAGTGACATCAGTACCAAAGTCACTGTTACCAGCATAGTTAACCACAATCTAAAACTACACTTTAGAACTACGTTCAAAGAGTACTAACGGTACATGCACAATTTCTAACATCGTGTGTGACAAAACTACCCTCTTCTTTGCCGCTCGTTGGAATCTCACTTCATATTAAACATAATAATAACGCTGAACAGTAATCCTTAGGTTTCTTCGTACGACGATTGAGCCACACTGAATTATTTAATAGTTACAAAGTACGGTACGAGCGTTGGTGTTTAGTAATCGAAATTAAACGTGAGTAGACCCTCCGAGAGCCCAACAGATAATCTGCGATGAAGATAAGTATGTAACTATTCATACTGAATGTAATGGACGTATATTTCAAGAGTATTAATTGAAGCAAAATAACATGGTTTTTTTTCTTTAATGTTATTGTAACGGGCCAAGCACAGGGCCCACCTGATGTTAAGTGGACTAATCTCAGCCTATAATTGACGTATTTCGTCACAAGTGACAAATTGCATTGTACCTATCACCCTGTGACATGCAATTGTCTCATGTGCCTGTAATTTTGCTGGCTCTCAAGTACTACTGCCAGAACACACTGTTCTTCTTAAGAGTGGTAGCTAACAAGGTGAGCATTCGATAAATGCCCTTCCACCATGCGGTGAAGCGCAAACTGGCGCGGTAGGGATTGATCCACGGACCTGTAGCAAGGCCGTCCATACCTATTATTATTTTATTACCTCTCTGCCATCATTGCTTCGAAATGGAACTAGGTAAGTAAAAATTAAAAAGTCTGCCCAAAAAGGTATGCGATCCCAAGTAACAGTTCAAAAATGTCATTTGCATTGAAGATAACAGGCAAGTTATCAAACGGTTATTTATAACTAACATTTGACAAGAGACGGCTCACAATTGAAACTTTTAAACAATGATCAATAGGGAACCCTTGTGACACTTTACAGTCAAAGGTGGAAACTAGTAGCTTAGCTTAGCATAGCATTAGCTAGCTAGCACTGTGGAAGCTATTAAGCTTCCACAGTGTAGTACAAGGTTACAAAATTAAGAACTTAAAGATTTACATGGAGACAGCAATTGATGTCAGAAATTATTTATTTGTTATTATTAACAGAATTTTTTCTTAATAATTTTTAAAATGGATACAATCTACTGGTAACAATTATTAAAGGAACGCATTAAAAAAATATTGTTTTAGCTGATTGGGTAGTCTTCGACAAATACTTATCGGCTTTACAAAAAAAATACTTAAAGAGGTCTAATATAAGTATTAATACTCTTTAATGTATATAAGTTAAACACGACAAAGAACGCTCTTTAAACAGTCGTTTACAAGAAGATAATAAATTTACAGGTGTAGATAAGACATTTATGGGTTTCGTATGCAGTGCAGTTTATACAGCCAATCAAACTTATAAGATTATAAGATTGATACGCAGGTTGATTGAAGTAAATATTCAGGTATATATATATATATATATATATATATATATACATATATATATATATATATAAATAATGCCTTGATTTGCATGAAAGATTTCATAGACACTTTTTATTCACTGTGGTATGTTTTTAATAAAAGTATATGAAAAAAAAATATGATATATAAAAGTATGATAAAGTATATATACATATACTTTATGTGTATTATATATATAATAATATATGTCTATGAAATCTTTCATGCAAATCAAGGCATTATTTATATATATATATATATATATATATATATATATATATATATATAAATAATGCCATATATATATATATATATATATATATATAAATAATGCCTTGATTTGCATGAAAGATTTCATAGACACTTTTTATTCACTGTGGTATGTTTTTAATAAAAGTATATGAAAAAAAAATATGATATATAAAAGTATGATAAAGTATATATACATATACTTTATGTATATATATGTATATATATATATATATATATATATATATACATACACATAAAGTATAGAAGCTAAATGATTGATATTAAAAACAGTACCACAATGAATAAAAAGTGTCTATGAAATCTTTCATGCAAATAAAGGCATTATTTATACTTACAAAAATAAACAAATTATCATTATTAGGGCAAACACGATTTGCTAAGTTGTTTAATTGTCGTTGTTTATCTTAACGTATGCCCTTGTTGCTTCTTTTTAGGATTTCGTACTAGAAATCGGGACCCTGTTACAAAACCTTTCCATCATTCCGTCCAAGATTTAAAGCATACTTGTAACCTTTATAGGAAGCCGGTGGAAATTTTCACAAAATATGTGTTAGTAGAGCGAGTGGCAATTAGTGATTATTCGAACACAAATTTAAAACTATGGTCCATTAAAAGAAAATAATTTACTGCACAATTTTTTTAACATATTTTTTTTTGCTCTATCTTTTTGGCGACAAATTTAGTATATTAAAAATTATAAAGTTATATCTACATGTAGATATTATAAAATAATATCTACGAATGTACCTATAACAAAATAATACTAATTGGTCAAGTGATTGGGATTCCCGCTCACAAGGTCAAGCCGTATAGTTTTTTTATTGTTACGTTCTGTGTTTCTTACAAAACGATATCGAAGCGGTATTTATTAAACTTTTCGTTTATTAGAGAAGTGAACTTCAGTTTTTAAATTCTCATCAAAATATGATGGAAGTTAATTAACAATCTCAGAATGAATTTATTATAAATTCCAATTAATTAACTAATTTTAATAACAGATTATGCTCGTCTCTAAGAGGTGGGGTTGTGACGGGGGTGACATTATTGCTAAGCAAATTATTGGCTACATGGTTTAGTTACTGCTTAACCCTGATGTACCATTATCTAATTCATTACAATGTAAACTTATTATTATCATGTGAATATATGCTTTCAAGCGTTCCATTTGTTATTGTGATGTTTTATATACAAATCTTACCTATAATGGGCGGTATTATCGCTTTAAGGGATAAGACCGCCCATTGTTTCAGTCATGTTACATTATTAGTTGTTTGTTTTTAATTAGCTGTGTTAAAATTTCATGGGGCAGGCATTTATTCAACAGTGGACATCTTCCAGCTTATCATCAGCTGTTATGAATTACAGTTATGAGTCATTGTGTCATGTTAGCTCAATCGGTTAGAGCATACCCCGGCTAAAGGGGTGGATGGACGCGTGTTCGAATCCCGCACATGACTATAATTATTTCTCTCGTAAATTTGTAATTTTGTAATGTAATTCGCCTAGCAGGCGTTATTGCAAACTTAAAAATATAAAAATTATAAGGTTGCGTCATCATTTACAAATTTAAAACCAATTGCAAAATTGGTCTTGTTTGTAGTACAACGCAAGTTGAACTATAGGTGTCGCTCCATCCCGATACGATGGTTGGAGAACGAGAGCAAGAATTACAGTTATGAGTCATTGTGTCATGTTAGCTCAATTGGTTAGAGCACACCCCGGCTAAAGAGGTGGATGGACGCGGGTTCGAATCCCGCACATGACTATAATTTTTTCTCTCGTAAATTTGTAATGTTGTAATGTAATTCGCCTAGCAAGCGTTATTGCAAACTTAACAATATAAAAACTAATAATATTTATTTATTCATTTCAAGATACACTCAGTTATTACCAAACTAGGCTAATTGGCCTGTATTATGGTATTTAGTACTCCCCTGTTCAATTTTATTTCTTTGATCTAATTAAACTACAAATACAATATAATATATAAATCAATAATTACTAACAAATTTTAATCATAGGTATTTCACTGTGTTAAAGTTGGTGCATGTATATTTCAAAGTAAATATTTTCAAACTTGTGGGTACTTTTATAGCCTCCTGTATTCCTTATAGTATCAGCTATATTTTTCACTAATTAACACAGCGGTTGCACCATTCCGACCCTAGGCAGGCGTTTTCTGGATTACTGTATAAGATAGTGGATTCTCAGAAGGCATTGCTGTGCTCACGATCCTTTTTTTCGTTTTGAAACCCACGGGTAGAGACAGGAGATGGCGGGAAATGACTTTCTCGCCCAGTACTTTCATTCAAATCAAGCGAATTCACAACTAAACTATCCATCCCCACAAAACATCATAGAGGTTTGCAATATAATATGTTGACAATCGTAGCAATAAACCACTTGGCACTCATGACGCAGTTACCATTTATACCTTTATTGTTTTGTTAATAATAATCTGTTTAATTTTATGCTCCCTCTAGAGTAAAGTAAACAATATTCCAAGAATTTGCGATTCCTCTACTTATGTAATAATAAACTAATGTACCTTACTATAGCTTATATACTTAACTTCCATTGTGTACTTACACTAAAGCTTCGGCTTCTAGTGTATCTTCAGAATAAGATAAATTAAATCAGCGAATTGCAATTGACATATTGCAACACCTTATCATTTCTAACGGTAAGTTTCTATCATATAATTCAATTTATTGATTCAAATAGTTTTTGCTCCCAAAATATTATGAATTTTTTGATGTTTTCGGTTCAATGAGTAATATCAGGCAATCAGACACTCAAATCACGTACAAACATAAACAAACGAATAATAGTTCAGAATCATATCTCAGTTAAAGTCCCGTCCTACTTTAGAAATCCGCTCATACACTTCATATAAAATATGAGAGCGAGTTAAACCTCTCATTTTTCGAAGTTAATCCGGCGACATCTGTCAAGGATAAGGCTCGAAATAAGACATCTCACCGAAAGCACTCTCTGTGAGTTTACTGATAGGACAACCTCCTTTTTCATAAGTAAAATACTTACTACAGTAAAATACTTAAAGGATTTATATGCAATTTTGCTCGCATATGGCTGAAGGGTTTAGCTTCATAGGTGGTAGGGCATTTTGAGAATGCCCGCTTGGCTCTTTACCCCTTTCAAGTAGAAAATCTATCAAACTCCAAATGGCTTGTTTTGGCAGCTGTAATTGAGAAGCGGTTGCCATTTTACATAAAGACTGCTTTACCATCTTTGATTTGGACCTCAATTAGGTAGGTTCTTTGCAGTTATATTTGGTCAAAGACTAGCCTATCAGTAATGAAAAAAATATGATAAAGAAATTTTTATCACATAACATACACACAGAATAAATAACCTTTTTCGTATTATCGAAGATATTTCTTTAAATATTACAAATCAACCGGCAACAACACTCACGTTAGGGATCAAAAACGTTCCGAGCATATTGGATATTGTCTTTGCCGGTTAATTTATGATTTTTATATATGTGTGAAATTCACGAAAATTTCATTTATAAATATTATCTTTTCTCAACGGGATGAATAGTGCTCATTTTTAAATCCGAACCCAGGATCCGATTCAGAATTGTGCAACCTTTCGTTCATTCGGTTCGTTTGTGTGCAGGAACTAGGACACCCTATGTTTTATACCATTTTATCCTATACATTATTTTTCTAGTGTCTCACTATTGTACTTCAGTGATGATCACGTAATACGCGAGTTTTGGTGAATATTGATATACTATACCTAATACACAGGGTGATTGGTAAACTGCTAACAACCTCATACAGTTTTACGACTTTACTCAAAAACTAAAACATCTGTCAGAAAAAAACATCAAGTTTTTCCAGCACGTTTTAGTTCTGTGTCTCGTAGTAAAAGGCAATGCCTACTACGAGCCAACCCTGTATATGTTTATTACTTAGCACTTAAAATGATTACTTTTGTAACGGGTAAACGTATTTTTTTAAATATTGTTAAGCTTGCAATAACGCCTGCTAGGCGAATTACATTACAAAATTACAAATTTACGAGAGAAAAATTTAATGTCATGTGCGGGATTCGAACCCGCATCTTGGCAGTTGTTCAGGCTCTATCCCGATACGATGGTTGAAGAACGGGAGCAAAAATTAAAGTTTTGAGTCATTGTCATGTTAACTTGGCCTGAAAATCAAGGAGAGATCGTATCACATTTAGTAAGTAAAGCCCTATTAACCGCTGAACCCCCGTTAAATTGAGAGCATTATCTGTGAGGACGCTATTCCCATTATTCGATACATTAGCTTTATTGGACAATAGAAGGGTGTTTACTTTGTTTTGAGACCACGTCGTGAATTGGTTAATGGTATTAATTGCAATTTTGTAATTGTTTACGTTGGATTTGATTGAAATAAACTCAGAATTGCTGCCACGGTTTATTTGCTGAGTAAGTTCTATCCGAGGGGTGCCGGGTTAGAATGTCATTGTCATGTCTATTTCATTTGTGGGTGTCCCACCTTCTGGTATTTTTCCCTTATTCGTCTATACTACTAGGGGTAAAATACCGGAAGGTGGGAAGCAGCGTCTTCTGAAGAACTGACAACTTCTGCTGCAATCCCCAAGACGCTGTCTGACGTCTTTAACAGCATTAATATCAAGTAAGGTTTGAAGTAAAAGGTGCTCCGCGTACAATTTATCCTGAGCTTTTTAAACGTCCAAATATATATACCAAAACCGACGTTCTTTCAACTTGAAGTATACATTAATTGAATAGAGCATTAATCCCCTCAAGCTGTCAGATCTTTTAAGTATCTTACACCATGTTTTATTTACAATAGTAGGTAATTGTGTTTTCACTATAAATGCAAAGGTAGTCTTGTAAAAAAGTTTGGCTTCTGGTTAATGACTAGCTGCCGCCTGACGCCAAACCTCCTTGCACAGTATATACTATTTGAAATTGCGTATTTTATTTTATTTATTGTACATCTTTATTTTACATGATTAATGTAGTTTATTATGATTAGTGTACTATTAGCCAAATAATATAAAACAGCAAGTTGAATTGAATTAACTTTTATTTTGAAAGCTTTTACGTGCACTTTAATGTCTAAACTATTATCATCAAATTATTTTCATAATTAGTTACCTAATATGGGACAGATGGCTTCACTTTGCAGCGTGGAGTAGTTGGAGTTTGCACGCTGCGCTCACCGCACAAATATTACATAGGCGATGCCACCTGCTAAAATAACTCGATGTACATCATAAGTTATGAATTAAATCCTATCAAAATAGCATCTATGTGTTGTTTTTTATGTACTTTGCATGATTAGCAATTATATGAAAAACTAATTTTGAAAACGAAAAATAACGTATGAAGCAAACCGACAATGTTACGTATTTACCTAATTTTTAATAGGTAATTAATTCGTTTGGACAAAGTCTAGTAGTTTTGTTAAACGCGTCCAGTTTGTATACTGCAAGACGCGGACTAAATTCTCGTCTGAGGGAAAAATTGTGCTGTTTAGTAAATATATTATTTTTATATATCATGCTCGTAAAGATCTTGTTTATGTCTGTTGTACGCTAACTAAATAGTTTTTCTCTAGTTCCTCTAATTCTGCTATGTTTATGTAATTTTTAAGTAACAGTCAAACAACTGAAAATAAAATTTCATTGTTTTCGGTGTTAAAAATCGGTGCCATTTTTTATGAAAGAATTCCAGATTTTCTTTTACTGAATTTTACTGCTTACAAAATTGATTTTGTACTCTCCCACAATACTGGTCACTATCGTCTTATCTTACAATTACTATGTCATCAAGTTAAAAGTATAAATATTTTATAAATATCATGCTTGTACAGTTCTTGTTTATGCCCAGTGTAATCTGATGATAACGGCTTTTTATGTTCTAGTGCATAACAGCTTGCTTAACAAATAAATACCTCTTATTAAAGACCCAGCTGTAAATTTTGTCGAAACAATGATTCTCATACTAGAACATTGTTGAAATATTATTTACATTAAATTCATTAATTTCCTTGCTATGAAAGTGAAAATCTGAGTGTACAACTCATTCATAAACATATTTTAGCCTCGACTTGAATACTCGCTCTTGCTTTTCTACTAAACGTCTTGCCTTAAATTGTTTTATGCACAGGTTGTATAATCTCTTATTTCAGTGGTCTGAGTGTAAATTAAAAACTTATTTTACCCGCGGTATGCCTTTTTCTATATCATGACTTCTACACTAATATTATAAAGAGGAAATTTTTTTTTATTTTTTTTTTTATTTTTGTATGCAACGAATGAAAGGAAATCTGTAGGATAAAAACTATCCTATGTTCCGGAAGGGCATAGGATAGTTTTTATCCAACTGCGAAAAATTGGGTTGTGTTAAAATTTTATGGTTTTGCATTATAACCGAAATATGCGCGGACGGAACCGTGGCTGGAAAGCTACTTAATATACAGCGAATACAATGAAAACTTTTACTTTAACTTTTTTATGTGGAAAGTTTGTGTATGTTTTTAATAACACCTGTAGATCAAGGGTACGTATCATAACTTTTTTTAATTTCTATATAGAGATATTGTTGTCGATCTACAAAATTCAAATTATATTCAGTTTTAACACAAAAAATTATGTTTGTGTCACTTTTAAAGAGCGATACAAAATAAAGGGTTATTCCATTCAAATGTAGGAAATTTTTCATTAGTCAAGAAATCACCTACTTACATGGCGACTAAGGCTGAGATTCAGTTTAATACGGTCAAAGTCCAGTCTTAGCCAAGCGTTGCCTAAGCCAATCTTTAAATTTCATATTCAGAGATATAGTCTTGAGGCCTACTTACCTTACTCTGTGGTTAGATCACACTCTATTATCTATGGCACATTTTTCACTTATGGAACGTTTACCGGTTTTTGTTTATCTGTGCATTCTGATAAAAAAAGAAAAGGACAAGAACAACAGTATATAAAATGTGATTGGACTGAGTGAAACAAAGTAAGTGTCTTTTTCAATTTACAAAAAAGAGTTCCTGAAGAACTTATAGCACCATATGCCTCAGTGTCTCACTTGGCGGCGCCACTCCTGCTTTGAGACAGGTTAAAGTAGTCGATTTCCTCTATTTGGCTTAGCACAGCACGCGCTAAGTTAAAGCGCTGTACCAGACATTTCTGAATACAATTATGAGGCTAAGCACTCCCAGACACCTGGAAATGTGCAAATGTCATTGGCATTCACAAACCAGGCAAAAGCTCATCTGACCCCACCAGTTACCGCCCCATCAGCCTCCTCAGTGCCTTAGGCAAACTTTACGAGCGGTTACTTGCAAACCGTCTCCAGTCCCATGCTAAGGAACACCACCTTATCCCAGATGAGCAGTTTGGCTTCAGGCCCGGACACTCATGCGTCCAACAGGTGCACCGCCTCACGGAGCACATCATTGAGGGCTTTAACAAGTACCCCAAACCCCAGACAACGCTAGCAGTCTTCCTCGACGTAGCGAAAGCTTTTGACAAAGTCTGGCACAATGGCTTGATTTACAAGCTATACCAATTTGGCGTGCCAGAACGTCTTGTGCTCATCCTACAAGACTTCCTTAAAGCCAGAAGCTTTCGCTATCGCGTGGAAGGCACCCTCTCCTCCCCCCACCCAGTCAGAGCCGGAGTCCCTCAGGGCTCCGTGCTATCACCCATTCTTTTCGCGCTGTATACCAGCGACATCCCACGCTCTCAGCCTAACGTCCTATTAGCCCAATACGCGGATGACACCGCTATTTATACCACTGGGTGGCATATCAGTAGAAAGTCCATTCCCGCCCTCCAACGGGCCATCACCGAGATCGGTGACTGGTTCCGTAAATGGCGCATCGCGGTCAACCCAGTTAAAAGTGCAGCTATGTACTTTACTGAGAAGGGCCGCCCCCGTTACCCGCAACCTATAACTTTGTTCGACCAACCCATCCCCTGGGTTAGTAAAACAAAATATCTCGGAGTCACCCTTGATCGGAATCTCACCTTTAGCGATCATATAACAACCGTCCGTAACAGAGCGGCCTTTGTAATGGGTCGCCTTGGTCCCCTGATTCGCAAAGAGAGTAAAATGTCTCTTAGAAATAAGAAGACACTTTACACTGCCTGCATCCGCCCCATCATGACTTACGCATCAGTAGTGTTTAGTCATGCTAGTGAGGCCCATCTCCATAAGCTTCAAGTCATTCAAAACCGTTTTCTTCGTAGTGCAACCGGCGCTCCATGGTATATCCGGAACACCGAGTTGCATTGCGACTTAAACCTTCCCTCTCTAGCGCAGTTCAATAAGGACTGCGCCCGCCGATACTTTGATCGAGCGCCCCACCACCCGAACCCATTGGTTGTCCAGGCATCGAACTACTCGACTGCCTCATCTATCCCATTTTTCAAACCCCCCCGTCGCCGACCACGGCAGGTATTAGACGACCCGGATGACCCCATCGCAGCCATTACGTTGGCAGCTTTAGCGTTATCCGCAAGTCGTCGAGGTAAAATCCCCAGGTGTGAGGTAATCAGAGGTCACACAATCAAACACCGAGCTCGCCGGCGAGCTCGAGGCAAAAACAAGGTCACGATAAATTGCTCTCCAAATAGTCAAAGAGTATTATTCAGTAGGGCCCAATTGTGCAACACTGCAGTTGCACAGAGGCATTTTGCTCCGATCCCCCCCATGTCTCTCGACAGCGAGACAAGCCGAGGTCCGAACCACAGTGGTGCCCTTGAGCTCGCTGTCAACCCCTCCTATAATAGCGGTACGTTTTCGGCGTCCGCAGGAGACGGAGGTAGAAAGCGCTTTTCGCCTTCTACGCCCGTCTCGGGAGAAGTGCCTTCGGCACTTCTCCCTCCCGGGCTATTGTAGGGCCAGGCCCTCGCCCAAAACCCGGTGGAGCTGGACGACCGCACAGGCGGTAGCCAGCATCTATGTCCTCCCTAAAAAAAAAAAAGGCTAAGCACTACATTTGGACGGATTAAAGCATTATTTCTCACTTAGATTTGTCTCTGAATCTTAGCCTAAAACTACGTAAAACATACCCACAATTGAACCCAAAAGTCAACTTTAACGAATGTCGTTCGCAAGAGTGAATTGAAGTACTCATGAATATAATCAGAACTAAAATAATTTCATTCGCTTGCGTTACACATGTTCTGGTTCGAGCATGAACAGAATAAAAAAAAATTTGAAAATTAAAAAGTATATACCTAGAGAATTTCTATAGAATCGAAAATATTACCCACAAAATAACACATATTTTCATTTTCTCGAAATTCAAGAGAGAAGCTGAGTGTACAACTCAAACTTTAACACATCGACTAAATTATACGTTCTCACCTTGGGCACGGGCTGTAAAAATCTTAGCTATAATCCCTTGTAAAATGCACATTCACTTGCTTTATGCACGAGTAGTAAAATCAGCTGAACAATACATATCTTGACCAGATGGTATCGCTTCTTCTATATAACTGATCTATATACCAAGGTACTATTACTACACCATCCGATACTACCAAGTAGCACCGTAACATTGTGCCATAACTTTTACCGTATTTTTTTAATTACCTACTAAATTTCTTGAAAAAAAAAAACAACTCCACATCTGAAATAGCATTCAGGTCTCTTCGTCTTTTTAAGACACTTAGAAAATTATTTTTAATGAAAATTCTTTTGTAGACCTGAAACGGAAGAAAAACAGCGGTTTGTTTTAAATAAGGTACTTCAAAATGTTAATATGAAAGAATTGTGATCTCTCTTGGTGTTTGACATTAAAAGTTTTTTTAGTCATTTGTTTTAACATCTTTGCGAAATAAGTTAAAAAGCTGTTAAAATAAACTATTTTGTCATAATAATTGCATCTAATATAAGCTTGTTTTCCCCGTGCTTTCCGGGAGGCTGAAATTGACTCCACCTATTTCCTGAGAATACCGTCCAAGTTTGCTGTACTGTTCGTATTTGTAAAAAAAATAAAATAAAGGTTATGCTTTAACATACTCCGGAACGTCCACCAGCGGCGACCAGCGAAGGCACTGTTGCCCATCTGTTGGCATTTTAATCTTCGGCACCTCTTATAACTCCTACAGGCAGATGAGATATATATACATAATGTAATGGTGACAGTTAAAGCATCAAAATGGTATTTATTCAATAGACAACTTACTTGCAATAATTCTGGTCAAAATCAAGCTATGAAATATTTCTACAAATAGCTTGATCACAGGCATAAGTACCTACTGGTTACTGATACAAAAAGGTTCTATTACTCAGACTGTAAGGAGTAGGAAATGGTAGCCACTTAGTTACACAATAGTTTTAGGCTATGAATCTAAAATATTCCAAAGTACTTACTTCATGGCAAGCCAAACGCAGTGCGAGAACTATTCTAGGGAAGGTATCTGATCTGAAGTGATCCCCACGAGCATTCTTTAACAACTCCTTTCTCAGTTAAACCACAATTTTGTCACAAGAAGGTTTTGTGAAGAGGTGTATTTAAAATCTTCGTTGCAACTCGAAGAACAAACTCAACTGAACCCAATATATATTGTATTTGTTAGGTCACCGCGCCGTGACCACTGCCCCAACCCAATACATCAATATAGTCGTTAATATCTTATAAGTCCATTAAATTAATATTATCAACACATTATTTATTCGGATTCTTTTTCTCAATTTTTTATCACACAACAGAACGTATTTAACAGTCCAACTAATGAGTATTTAATCATATTTACACTAAAAATGACGCCAATGTTAACCTAAAAATTCATATATGCAGCCATTTTAACAAGGAAGTATCACAAGACTTTGACCACAGTATAGAGTAAAACTAGGTAGGTATCAGTCATGACTGACTTTAGTTTCAGACTTAAGTTAAGACTAGCAGATAAACTATGTTTTTACAAAAGATGGTTTGAAGTCAAAACTATCGTCATTCCACGTTTTATAATAAGATAGATCGTGTTCTCCTCAGCGCTCATCCATCAAGCCATTGCCATATGTGATACCTATGGGATGACGTGTTTACCTTGCCCAGTTGAGCTACCATCAGAAGCACTTAAACTCGGTGGGGGTGTTTCAATTTGACCTTAATATATTAAGTATTTTTTCTAGAGCGTTGTGCGGGTAAATAATTAAAAACGGCGATTATTGTAACTATACGATGATAAGGGCGAGTATTGAGTAACCAGCCTTATTTATTTATTCAAACAAAACAATGTGGCTTACAGACCATAAGATGTCCAAAATACCACCTCTTCAAAAAGATATATTACAAACACTAAACAAAACATAATAACTTGAAAAAACATTATACATTATCATAAAAGTTATTATATAGTTCCACAAAATTATTATTTTTAATAATAACAAAACATCCAATGTCGCGGCTCAAAAATCCCGCTTCAAATCAACTTCATAGACTACAATACCAGCAGATGTCAGACGTATCTTCGCCTACCTACGCTACTACCCTCCTATAAATTTATATTTCTATATATACCCTTAACGTCATTTGAACACTTCATCACAAAACTAAATTCAAGACAGTCATTTCATATCATCCCAAATTCAGCAATACAAAATATCTATTGCATTCACGAATTTTATTTCAATTTGGAACTCGGAGTGTCGCGGCGACGACATAAGTTTTTGTTTTGGCGACCGCGGTAGGTCACATTATCATTACACGGACTCTGTCAACGTGCCAAGTTCATCGAGAAAACGGCGTTGCATCGAAATGTTGTTACCTGGAGATACAAAGAATACACCTTTTCTACAACAATGAGCAACACTAGTATTTGGCAGCGAAGGAACATAGGTATCTGCAAGACTTCGTCGAGATCACGGCAAACGCAAACAAAAGATAAGTGTCCTTCCTTTGTCCTTCACCGCGTCGAACTTTTAACATCATAAATCATTTGTTTTACCTTCCACGGTGTGTTCTCAGAAAACTGCTCAAGGGCAATATAATTAATATAATCCAATCATTTTAAAAAAAAAACGAGTTTACCGATATCATATTTATTCATATTGCGTTAAGGTTGTATGTATTATTATTTATGTTCCTACGTAATTTTATTCAATACTAGCGACCCACCCCGGCTTTGCACGGGTGCAATTTTCATACTATATATACTGCGAAATGTCTTAAATGTAACGATCACAGTTTGTTTGTCATTAGACAATACTAACATGTTTTCTTTAGATGTTACTCTTGAAAGGTTAAAGGTTACTTTTGGCTACATAGTATTATTATATGTTCTATGTCTTGTCATCACATTAGAAAAGTAACTCTGTCTGTCTGTCTGTCTGTCTGTTACGCTTTCACGCCAAAACTACTGGACCGATTTGAATGAAATTTGGTATGGAGATAGTTTGAGACCCGTGAAAAAACATAGGATAGTTTTTATCCAACTGCGCAAAAAGAGGTTAATGTTTTCGCGCGATAGCCGACATACGCGCGGGCGAAGCCGCGCCCGGAAAGCTAGTTATTACATATTATTAATGCATACAGAATGTTTAATCCCTTAGCACTTTTATGTCCGTGTATTATAATACCAGGAATGATTCTTCAAAAACTGTAGTTACTTAAAGCCGATTGGGATTTGACAATCCCCAAAGAAATAAAAAAATCTTGGGATGAATATACCAACAACACACATCACCTTTCAAATTTAAAGGTACCCAAGGTTTGGTATATTAGGTGGGTTCTGATAAATAGTGCACTACATGCAGCAGTTTCCGTCTAAGACTTATTTTACCTAGGCTGACCATACCCGATACGAACATAGATATAAGTAGGGATAGTATTCATAGGCTTTCTTGAACAACCACCGCGCAAACTTTCGCTTTATATTTTCGAGCATAAGTGAGTACCTGTCCTCATATGGATTCCAGACCACTGCACCAAACTCCAGAGTGGTACGAACGAACGCGTTGAATATTGGTGCTTTATATAAAACTTTAGGTACTCTAATATCAGTAAACTGTGAAGCCACTTGAGTATGTGACGGTGTGCGATGGTGGATATGCGGATGCGCTGGTACCGGCAGATGCGTACCACCTGCCACTATCAACATGCATGTTGACTGAAGATCAGAGGCTTAAAAATTAACATTGTTCACGATTATGTCAATAAATGATTTTTATGTTTTTGTTATGTTATGTTTTCTCTGCAGTGTGGTTTGCCCCCATCCCCACTTCCCCCACTGCCACCATCCAACCGTCCCTCGGTGCCTTCTGATTGTCTCCTTTAGTCAACTGTTGGGTTCTAGTACTCGTGACCTCGTAGCATCCGCAGTGGAGGATATCGTCCATTTCTATTGTTATAATTTTCTACGATGCGCATGGGTTAGTAGCCATAGGAATGTTTAATGATTTTATAGAGACAAGTGAAGCATTGACTTTTGATATTGTAACGATTTGATTTCGACGACGCTGATCTTAGCTTTAACTCCTATTTACTGGTGGATGGGACGCTGATGGGTTGTCCGGTCCGGTCATTATGTTGACAACAAAAAGTTGGCCAAGTGTGAGTTGAACTCGCGCACGTTAAAACAAAAAAGATTAAAATATGAAGTCTAATATTGTATAGCTAATGGTACGGAACCCTTCGTGCGCGAGTCGGACTCGCACTTAGTCGTTTTTTTTTATATCACTACTTAATATATCAAACCACTGACTTAGTAAAAGTCAATCTATAGTCCCAGTTTACCATATAATCAGTATTCTTCAAACTATTTACCCGATTTGCTGACTATTCCAGATATAACCGGGGCGCCCCGGCCACTACATGTAAACTTCAGCTCATGATGCTCTGAGCAAGCGCTGGCGGGTGTTATCCAGACCCAGATTCCTGCGGAATTGTTGCACCACGACGGGGATGGTGAGATTTTACCTTACTACAGCTAAGTCAAGAAGAATTACTTACACGTTTTTACATTAACATTCACACGTTTTTGCAATCACATGTTTCATAGATGATTATGATTGTGATGAATATGATTGTTTATTTCAATTAAGTTTAAATTAGTCCCCTACTAGTTAAAGCTTTAAAACTACGTCGGCTGCATATTGCTTGCATGCTAATTTCTTCAACCAAAATGTATTTTGTTCTTTATACAATAACATGTAACATCAATAACGCAGTAACGACGAAGTTCTTGGTCCTGAACAAATATGTTACCACTACCCGGTTTAGCAAAACCTCCAACAAGATAATCATGTTGGCACTTGAGCTATTATTATATGTTCTATGCTTGAGCAGCTCTGCCAACATAACCAAGGTGTTAACTATACTTTTTTATCAAATAAACATATCTACACAAATAATAATAAAACACTTTAAATTCACGTATTTTTTATTTAGTGCCTGATAGGTTAGCCCTTGACCACTATCTCACCTGATGGTAAGTGATGATGTGGTCGAAGATGTTGTTCAGGCTAACCTAGAATTACTGTAGTTTCACGTAAGTATATCTTTCACGTGTAAATTCTCATGGTAATTCTCGCATACTCATTCTTAAAATTAACATGTCACGGTCATACCAAGAAACAAATCACGAAGCCAAGAAAAAAGTAGCTTAAGAAGTTGTACACATATATGTATGTATACAAGACCTTCAGTCCATCAGTCATAGCTCGCTCGTGTATACTATGCGTCATTAATCAAACGGATCAGCGACTGGCCCGTGTATGTTATTTATACAGCTAGCTGACCTCTACTCATGATATACATTCCTTAAATTTGGTAATAAATGTCAACTTCGACACAAAATGATGAATTAATACTTTAATCGTTGGTTTTTTGAAGCGGATATTTCTTAGTTGTTCTTTACCAATAAATTAAGTGTTGGATGAGGTCATTATTTCGACAAGTTTCAGAAGAATTCATTACTGTACTTTGGAGGGCACGTAAACCCGTCTTTGATCTCAGTCGCTGTCTAACGCTGTCTTAATTAGCTGCCCCAAACAGACATACGTTTTCCGACCGACCGATTAACACAACACAACTCAAATATATCACTTAGCTGAGCTACCCTACCACACGCATGCCCGTGCATATATTAACAGGGTAGATCTATTTAAATACTTTTGCATTTATTATAGGGCATTGGTATAATTTCAGAATCATGAAACCGGTTCTTTATTCAAATATAAATCTTGTCTTTTATATTGTATTAATAATTTAATATACGTATTTAAATATATCTGCATTTATTCTAGTACATCGATATAATTTATTGCTGGGTTCTCGTAACTGAATGTCAAAGTGAAGAAATTCACTTAACATCTCCGTATCTTTACACGTATCGTTCCAGAAAAACAAAAAACAGTAAAACAAGTTCACTTTTATGTCTTAGATTCATTACGACGACTGTTAAATTTCCAAGGGTCCAGTTTAGACTCCTTGGTGTCGTCAGGCGATCGACAAAACTAATTTGAAGCAAATGATGACTCAGTGGAATCTGCTATGGACTGCCGCGCAGCAGGTCCATGGATCGAATCCCGCCGTGGACTTGAGCTTCGACGCATGGTCGGAATTCCTGCCTGGCTAGCGACCACCTTCAAGTAGAAAATCTGTCGCCAAGCACCTAAGGACTGCTGCCGGTGTGTTCCGGCAGCAGTCCTTGAGAGCAAGTGAAATTACAGGCACATGAGACTTAACAATTATGTCTCAAGGTGAAGGGCGCAGTGCATTTCGTGACTTGTGACGAAATGCATCTGTTATAGGCAGAGGTTAGTCCGCTTAACATTAGGTGGGCCTCGAGCATGTTCCGTCACAATAACATAATAAAAACACAAATACGAGCAACCGATTTAGTCATCGAACAGCAATGTTATTCAGACGAAGGATTAGGACCCTCAAGCTATGTCGGAGACATTTAGGCGGCCTGAAATCTCTGAAACCTCGAATAGTGGTAAGTCATTTTACTGTCTGATAATAAATGAAAATAGCGATGATATATTTTTAAGTGTAGTAGAGTATTCCTATTTTGAAAACGAAAACTATTTCCCATGTTTCGTATATTTTGTGATATAGTTGCAATTTATTTAGAAGTACAAGTATATATGTTGTTTATTTATGGATGGTTTGTTTTATGCAAAAATCACGACTAGCTATTTACTATAACCTACCATAAAAATCATCAGCATATATCAAGTCCACGGGACACAACGCCACGGGATACTAACACATATAACATACTAAATACAAACAGCTACATATTACGGTTTGAAAGGTCAGATCAACAGATAGGTGAAAGAATAGATGGACAGCAACGGCTTAGTAATAGGTTCTCGTTTTCTAGTACGAAACCGTAGCAATACAATCATATTTGATATTCAATTGAGGAACATTATGAGCTTAACCGTTTAACTTGCAACATTAATTTGGTGATGGCTTTTGTATTGGTCAAGTTTAGTGTCACGTCCACACTTAATGATTTGAATATGGCATTTATGAAACAACTTTCATTAAAGTTTTGTGAAAACACCTTTATTCATGACATAAAAAGCGATTGAACTCGAAACTTGCATCATAAAATATAAAACAATCTTTAGGAAGGTATTAATTAGCCATCGCTTTCCTTTACTAGGCTAGATATAGCTTTGTATAAAAAACATTTGAAGATACTATCTTAATGGTTACTGATCTAGGTATACAAACTAAAATAATAAATTGCTTAATGTATTAACTTTTTTCAAATATATTAATCAAAATTTTCAGGATTCATGACAATTAAAAAAGACTACGTTCACGTAAGCAGCTAGACAGCTTTGAGTTATATGGAAATATTTTTTTTTATATAATAACCTTGTCTTTGTACTAATGTATGATGTATGTACTGATATATTTTGTGCTAATAGTCCGAGTAAATTCGAATATATTTTACAAACAATTTGTTGGTGTGTTGTTAGAAAAATCTGGTCAATATCATCATCATGATTAAATATAAATACCATAACAAATTGTTTGTTATTGTAGTTCCTCTTGTATCGTCACCAAACAAGTGAGGTAATCTTATGATGATTATGTGATTTTGCTGAAAAGTTAAAGTTTTTTCGCCAGTTTGTCTGATGATTTAAGACTTTTGAGTTGACTATTCGACAGTAAAGAATTTTAATTAGTTGAGGTATAAGATGCATATAACGATTGTATTTTTATAACTATTCTTACATATAAATTGCTCAACAGCGAGAGTTTATACAGACAAGCAATATTTGCACAATATATCTATGTAAAAATGTTAGAATTATTTATAAGTTTTCTTACTTTCTTTTCCTTCTAAGGATACTTATCTTGTTAACATGTTAACCAGATAAGTATCCTTAAAAAAACCGACTTTTGATACATCACGGAACAAGATAAATATGTTAAGTAAAAAACAAATGTATTCGTAGGCTGTCGTATTACATAAAGTAAATTTTTGTAAAAAAAATATACAGAGCTAAGAAAAACAACGACGATAAAAGAATTACGGCTCGATATCATTTTGGTAAGTGCGAAAGTGAATTATGTTGGTGAAAACGAAAAACTCATGTCAAAGTTCGAATATTTTGTTCGGAACAAAAACTCGTTGATATGCCATTTTTTAAACTTGCAAGGTTGGAAAGATTAATTTATTATTTGAAATCTGCGTATAAAAGGGTTTTTTATCCGTTAGCGTGGAAAGTTCTGAACCCTAGACACTTTATCTAATCGTAACCATATATAATGATCAATTGTAGTAAAGTATAATATATTTTTTTTATATATAAACATAAGTTTACGATAATATTTTATCTTTTTTTTGTTTCGTTCGGCTGTAAAGTTATATGCATCTCGTAACTTTGAAACCCGTTTTATAGAGACATTTTAAAAAATTATGTGTATATTAGAATTTTGCAAACTCGTTTTCTTCATGAATCTATTGCTAACTCAGGTTTCAAGACAAGTAATCGCGCATGCCCTGTGGGGTGCCGGGCTATGCATTTCCCCATCTCTTTCCGTGGGTGTCGTAAGTAAACGGCGACTTAGGGAAGAATACCGGTGGTCAGCAGCGCTGTCTGAAAATATTTACACCTATAACTGCGATCACCCAGACGCCTGCCAAGCGTGGGGACTATGGCAAACCCCCATCCGATAAGCACATAATAACTTGGTTTCCAGTCCCCGAAAGCTCTATTTTCTCTCTATATTCTATGTTCATTAGTGGATGTTTGTAATTTCTTCCTTCGGAAATGGTGAAGAAACGCGCAATTCATAGAGATAAAATATTAAAAAAATGCATGACAATTAAAACGCCTTCCTCCTACCGCAAGCAACAATGATGACCGCCTTTCTGATATTTATTTTAACTAATAGATACGATATGTATCACCATATTACCCATATCTATACAGATATATTTGCCAATGCTAGTTTTGTTCTTCCGGAAGCGTCCATCTCAGTGGGTACCACCGCTTTGACGTTCTACCTCGAAGCTGCAAAGTATTATGAAAACACTATTGTGTTTCAACCCATAGTGTACTGTTGCAATTGAAATTAATGGGGAAAAAAGACATAAAAAGTAACGTTTCGTTATGACGAGTGCGGTGCCAAGCAGGACGAAAACGGCAATACTGCAAATGTAATGGACAGGCTTGGCGATTACCAACAGGCAGGTGTTTCTCAGATTTTTTTTATAATAAAAAAATATGAAACAAAGTCTAACCTAGTAACTTAACTTGAAGTGGCTTCTACCTCTCGAGACCTGACCGAACGATAGGCCAGTGCGGAGTATCCCGATCCCATACAGATTGGGCACGCTCGCGACTCGTGCAGCCAGCTGGTTGGGCCCATGCCATAGCCTTTTGTTGCATTATATCTATATAAGTCCGCATTTGGCCATGTTCCCATTAGGCGGGCAGTTTCTGGTACATAAATCAATTCGGGGCTTAGTTATCTAGTTTCTGCTGCAATTGCAATATAATTGGTTAATAACTCACAGATTTTTCATTACTAGTTTTGTAAATGGATGTCACATTTAATGTGACAAAAATCAAATCATGGTGAATATATTCAGATAAAACTTGATTTTTACTTGTTATAAGTTCAAGCAGAATATAATCGACACAACTTTTGTTTTTATAATGCCTGATAGTTTAATTTTTGACCACTATCTCACCTGATGGTGACATGTGGTGTGATGATGTGGTCGAAGATGTTGTTCAGGTCAACCTAGAATTACTGGCTTTCAAAGACAGCGGCCGGAACATACTATTAAGTGCTTGGGGACAGATTTTCAACTTGAGGGTGGTGGCCAGCCAGGCGGGCATTCGCAGAATATCCTACCACCATGCTTCAATGACTGCCATCCTAAGACAACAACCGGGGCGACGGCTTAAATGGTAAAAGGCCCTCCGAAGCGCTCAGGTAATGTTACCAACAGTCACCCATGCAACTCATGACTGCGGCGGACGTTGCTTAACATTGCTGATCGGTTAAGAACAGCTAAGTCAACTTCGCTACAAATGCTTCAAAACTATTGTTGACAAATAGATGTTTACCATAATAATATAATAGAATGTTTTAGACTATTGCAAGGCTATTGCTTCCCAATATTAATATTAAAGGTTTCCGAGATCAGTGATCTGTGAATGTTCAAAGTACACTGACGAGACATAATAACGTTTTGTAAACTAAAAAAGTGTAAGCTCATTCGTAAATTCGTTGTCAGTTCTACGGTGGATCTACAAAATTAAATAGCTACGAGTTATATATTGAAGCAAAAGCCTGTCGTATGTTTCCCTTGAATGAAGAACGAATGTAATGGATGATATTAAAGGGTCTTTCCCAAAATCTTCTATAAATATTACTCTTATTATTTTTAGTAACAACACGAAGAAAACAGTTTGGTTGGTAATTTTAAATTCATTTTATTTTTCGAGCCTATCTTAATGCTTTATTTGACAAAAACTGCTTCTAAACTGTTCTTCAAATCGAGTTCAATATTTTTAGGGACATAAGCATGAAATTTTCCATTTTTCTCACGCCATTGTCGATTCGTTGCTCAAAGGGTTTGTCGCTCATACGTTATATGGGTCAAGAAACAGATGAACGGTCTCGCACCGATTTGTCTGCGTCGCGCAATGACAAGGAGTTGAATGTAGTACGTGTGATGTCCCGACATAAGCGTGATGTCAAGTATTATGTACTGACGTTTGTTCCGTTGTTATGTTAGTAATTTGAGTTATTTTGCTTTCTAAGGAACTAACTCCTTAATATAAATAGATTCTATATACAGATTGACTTTTTTATATAATTGATAGGGTAGCTTTTGACCATTTAATCACTTAATGGTAAGTAGTGATTCGACCAAAGATCTTGTATATTATACAGCTCAAGGCAGCTGCTTGAACAAATCGTTGCGTGTTTTGTAACTGATTTTCTATTCGAGGGTGGTAGCTAGACAGGCGCATACTCTATCACCATGTTATAATATATATATATATATATATATCTATATCCTATAATAACTACTGAGACCGACGGTTTTAGGTGTCCTCCGAAGCACGGAAACGTTGAAGGAGTAATGCCTCTTGCAAACAAATCATGACCGCAGTGGACATTGTCTAACTTATTTGATTGGTTACGAAAGACTAAGTTTCTTAACATCTATCTTATACTTTGAGTATGTGATTGTATTAGAGGAACACATCAGGTTGTTAGAATTGATATAGAATGTGTATGAAAGTAGCTAAGAAATCTATTATAAAAAAACGCAAATACGAGCAATCGATTTAGTCATCGAACAGCAATGTTATTCAGACGAAGGATTAGGACCCTTAAACTATGTCGGAGACATTTAGGCGGCCTGAAATCTTTGAAACCTCGAATAGTGGTAATGAAGAACGAATGTAATGGATGATATTAAAGGGTCTTTCTCAAAATCTTCTAAAAATATTACTCTTATTATTTTTAATAACAACACGAAGAAAACAGTTTGGTTGGTAATTTTAAATTCATTTTATTTTTCGAGCCTATCTTAATGCTTTATTTGACAAAAACTGCTTCTAAACTGTTCTTCAAATCGAGTTCAATATTTTTAGGGACATAAGCATGAAATTTTCCATTTTTCTCACGCCATTGTCGATTCGTTACTCAAAGGGTTTGTCGCTCATACGTTATATGGGTCAAGAAACAGATGAACGGTCTCGCACCGATTTGTCTGCGTCGCGCAATGACAAGGAGTTGAATGTAGTACGTGTGATGTCCCGACATAAGCGTGATGTCAAGTATTATGTACTGACGTTTTTTCCGTTGTTATGTTAGTAATTTGAGTTATTTTGCTTTCTAAGGAACTAACTCCTTAATATAAATAGATTCTATATACAGATTGACTTTTTTATATAATTGATAGGGTAGCTTTTGACCATTTAATCACTTAATGGTAAGTAGTGATTCGACCAAAGATCTTGTATATTATACAGCTCAAGACAGCTGCTTGAACAAATCGTTGCGTGTTTTGTAACTGATTTTCTATTCGAGGGTGGTAGCTAGACAGGCGCATACTCTATCACCATGTTATAATATATATATATATATATATATATATATATATATCTATATCCTATAATAACTACTAACATCAACAATCCCAGAGGTATTGCACTTGAAAAACTAGTCGCAGAACTTAATTTTGACATAATTGCGCCCACTGAGCCCACTCACTACCCTCATATGGAAGACTTTCGACCTGACTTGCTTGACATGGCACTGCTCAGAGGCGTAACACTTCAGTTACGCTCCATAGAAGTGGTTCACGAGCTTCACTCTGACCACCGACCCATTATACTGCGACTAGGTCCCGACCCAACGACAGACCTCCCCCGCCCCACTAAGACAATAGTGAACTGGAAGCAAGTAGGCGATGCCCTAAAGGCTATCAGTTCACCGGACCTTGACAAGATCCCTGACGACATCCTGACTAAAGACGACGTAACCCTTGCGATCGATTCGTTCACTAATCACCTCTCCACCGTAGTAGGTGCATCCGCAAAGGAGGTCATGGTGCCGGACGACCGGCGCCTTGTCATCCCAGCGGATGTGAGACGATTAGTGACGGAAAGTAAAGCAGTGACCCGACATTACGACTCTTACCCCAGTAAAGAGAACAAAACAAAGAAACGCCACTTTGAACGCATGGTTCAAAGTCGCATGTCTGAGTTGCGTGATCAACAATGGGGTGACAAACTTTCAAACCTCGTGCCAAGCCACCATGCTTATTGGGACTTGGCGCGACGTATGAAAGGTAGTAACCATAACGACATGCCTCCCTTATACAGACCAGTCCCACTAGTCCCAGCGTTCTTTGACGAAGACAAAGCTGAGTGCCTAGCTGATAGCCTAGAGGCTCAGTGTTCCCCTAACATAGATCACGTTGACCAAGCTCACCTCGATTCGGTGGATGCTGAAGTCGAACGTAAAAGCTCTGTGGTCACCTCTGAACTCCCACCAATCACCTTAGCGACTTACGCTGAGGTGGCAAGACTGATCAAGGCCCTCCGACCGCGCAAATCCCCCGGTGCCGATGGCATCTCCAACAGGGTTCTTAAAACCCTCTCTCCTCCTCTCATCCATCTCCTAGTCAGCATCTTCAATGCTGCTATGAGCCACTGCTTATTCCCAGACACCTGGAAATGTGCAAATGTCATTGGCATTCACAAACCAGGCAAAAGCTCATCTGACCCCACCAGTTACCGCCCCATCAGCCTCCTCAGTGCCTTAGGCAAACTTTACGAGCGGTTACTTGCAAACCGTCTCCAGTCCCATGCTAAGGAACACCACCTTATTCCAGATGAGCAGTTTGGCTTCAGACCCGGACACTCATGCGTCCAACAGGTGCACCGCCTCACGGAGCACATCATTGAGGGCTTTAACAAGTACCCCAAACCCCAGACAACGCTAGCAGTCTTCCTCGACGTAGCGAAAGCTTTTGACAAAGTCTGGCACAATGGCTTGATTTACAAGCTATACCAACTTGGCGTGCCAGAACGTCTTGTGCTCATCCTACAAGACTTCCTTAAAGCCAGAAGCTTTCGCTACCGCGTGGAAGGCACCCTCTCCTCCCCCCACCCAGTCAGAGCCGGAGTCCCTCAGGGCTCCGTGCTATCACCCATTCTCTTCGCGCTGTATACCAGCGACATCCCACGCTCTCAGCCAGACGTCCTATTAGCCCAATACGCGGATGATACTGCTATTTATACCACTGGGTGGCATATCAGCAGAAAGTCCATTTTCGCCCTTCAACGGGCCATCACCGAGATCGGTGACTGGTTCCGTAAATGGCGCATCGCGGTCAACCCAGTTAAAAGTGCAGCTATTTTAACGGAACATACCTTGGAAAGGAAGTTCCGACACTTAAAATATGAAGTCTAATGTTGTATAACTATTGATACGGAATCATTCATGCGCGAGTTCGACTCGCACTTCGTCGGTTTTTTATTTATCTGCCGGGAAGACGAAAAATATAGGTAAAGAATCTGAAGAACAGAAATAAATTATTCATTCTTAGTAAAAACTTTTAATAGACAATATTTGCGAATACAAACTTCTTCAATCAATAAAGAGATCCAGGAACTCATTTTATGTTTAAAAAAAAAGAGGCATAGAATAGTTTGAAAATGTTGAGAGGATCTGTCAAGAATACAAAATGACATGAAAAATTGAAATCCTCATAGTATTTTTTAACGTAATTTTCACTTAAATCTAAAATATAAGAAATATATTAAAAAAATGGAAAACCTACTATAAGGAGATATGTGTAGAACACAAAAATCATGTGGAGAAAAGTTATGTACGTAAGTTTACATTGAATTATTTGAGTATTATAAAATTTACGGGATTGATACACTACTAAACTAGTATAAACTCTTATTCTTGGGTGTATCAGTTCTAATCTACTGAAATAGTAAATTATATTGATTATGTGATTGTGTATTGATGTCTTCTGAATATTGTTCTAGAAAAAAAATATTTTGTCTAAGTATTCATGTATGATAAACGTGTATGATGATTCTACTCAAGTATTTAAGTTGATATAAAGAATGCTTTAAGTTTGTTCAACTAATATGGATTGACACTCTTACGACAACATTGAGGCATGTAAGTCCTCGTATATATGTATACAACAATACGAAATATAAATTCTATTCAACCATGATGATACATTGTTGAATATTGGTGCAAATGCGACCACACGACCACACCTTCAATAAGTCTTTCTGCTGTAAGGATGAAAGATGTTATATTCGACATGAGAAAATTAGAGGGAAAATAACTCCTCTTAACCTTATATATTCATATTTGAGTACTTGAGTCCGAGTATAAATATAATTCACTTTTGTTATCACAAACACGTGATCTTACAAAACTTAGGCAAAGTAAGTCCTAAAATATATAACCAAATTTTTCATTGAAATCAAATAATAATATGGATTGTACCACAATACTTTAAATAACATGCTATTTCAAACCGAAACGTATCATATCAATGATATTAACTAATTAGACATGATGTCGTGTACGAAATATGTAAAAGTAAATTGAGAAATAATCAATCAATGACACTCATTATATGGATATTATGAATTATCCAATAATGTGTTCAAATTAGGAAGTTAAGCAGTATTTGGTTTAAGGAGAAGGCTTTACCTAAGTGAACCGATGAGCATTGGCGTCGTGCGCCGTAAAGAAGGCCTTCTGAAACGTACTCCAGGGGTTGCAAGTCCCTGGCACTTCAGCATTTGAACTTTTCCTTAAAACTGCTAACTAATATACGATGGATCCATCTAATTATCAAAGTCGCAACTTATCAAATAATAAAATCTTACAATAACAATATGTTATAAAATACCTATTTGCTAGTTTACTACCAATAAACGTTATACTTTCAAAATTTAATAGTGTCGAAGTCAGAGTCAAAATAATCTATGAACTATCAGTATAGTCCATTCTCCTACTCTTTTAATTAGACAAATTTTAAAATAATACAATTTATTTAATCAAATTTCATCAAACAAATTTGTTCAATACTTTATCTTATATTAATAACCATTTTACTATATGACGTTGTGAATATAAGTTGAGGAAGTAAACGGTCAATATGTATTTTAGAATATAATATTGAATATCAAATAGTTTTCTTTATATTTCCGATAGATTTAAGTTCTTTTTGAAATACATAATACGGTTTTTGTAATATATAATTTAAATTAATTTTAGTCTCGTCTTTTATTTAGATCTTCAAATGATTGAAGTCGCCTAAAATATAAAGTGGTTACGGAGTTCGTTGATTATCCTTTTTGGTATATTTTCTTTGTCAGCCTTTCTCACAAAACATAATAATCATATAGTTAATCTATAATATGTTTTGCAATTTTTTAGGGAATCTCGGGAAGTCTTAGGGAGTCATAAAAATATATTATTATGTGTACATCATTCAAGTGAATTCTAGTTTCATTTTGTTTTTCATTACAATAGCCAATACATACATAATTTATACTTATGCTATTTTAAGCCAAATTCTATACTACTTATTTTATCTAGATTTTACGTCTGGTTTTCCCGATACCTATTTTTAATTTGAGACTATCTACGATAATAATTTATTCACGTGATATTAGATTTGGGTTATGCACAAATTAACTTTTGATTCATTTATCTATTTGTAAAATATATTAATTGTTTTTCAATTTAATTTCCCGTAATTTCTATTTTGTTCTAAGAAACAATTATTTGCTCCCATATAAAGATTATTTAGTCATTTAATGATTTAATACCCTAACGATTTCATTAATTTTTAACGACTCAATACCCTAATGATACTTCGCTTATAATTGCTTTACCTTGAATTATGCTCTAGAAATATATACATATATCTCCGTAACCACTCTGACAATGATTTACCTAATTTTAGATTTCAGTTTCCCTAATAATTTGCTAGTGGTCTTAGATACCTAATTCCAATATTTTATGAGGTGTTATTCTATGTTCACTAATTCAGAATATCTACATTATTCTAATAATACATTCAAATTCTATTCCTTTACATCATCAAATGAACAAATAATATTCTAAATTATATTAGATTGAATAGCAATTATTTTACTAAAAAAATACTATAGTATAAAAACTAGTATAATAGGTTTATATAGATATCTTTAGGATTCTCATTTTAATAATATACATTTTAATTTGATAGATTAAAATTTTAGGTTAAGGAGATACTATTCAGGAGTATTATCTGTTAGGTTAGACAAGTTCTTTCTTAATTACCTTAAAAGAAAATGGATTACTACAATAGGTCACTTCTTAAGGTCCTACCACTATACTAGACGATTCACATGCCCTATTTCAAATCACAATAATTTTAGATTAAAGAAAAATATTCAATGTTATTTTAGGCTTCTTTACTAATTTGAAAATTTGGGATCAGAATTTTTAGTCAAGCACGATCGTTAAGTTGAAGCAAAAATAGGATCATTTTTAGGATCAGTTTTGGGGATCAGTTTCAGTTAAGTTAGTTTTAGGATCAGTTTAAGTTAGGTGGTTGTTTTAGTTAGTTTTATTATTATTTATGTTTCTTAATTTTTTATAATTTAATTTTAAAATGATTATTTTTGGGTTCATTATTTATTTTATAAAAAAAAAATATTGAGAATCCTGGGAGGTTACACTATGTACTTTACTGAGAAGACTCGCCCCCGTTACCCGCAACCTTTAACTTTGTTTGACCAACCCATCCCCTGGGTTAGTAAAACAAAATATCTCGGAGTCACCCTTGATCGGAATCTCACCTTTAGCGATCATATAACAACCGTCCGAAACAGAGCGGCCTTTGTAATGGGTCGCCTTGGTCCCCTGATTCGCAAAGAGAGTAAAATGTCTCTTAGTAATAAGAAGACACTTTACACTGCCTGCATCCGCCCCATCATGACTTACGCATCAGTAGTGTTTAGTCATGCTAGTGAGGCCCATCTCCATAAGCTTCAAGTCATTCAAAATCGTTTTCTTCGTAGTGCAACCGGCGCTCCGTGGTATATCCGGAACACCGAGTTGCATTGCGACCTAAACCTCCCCTCTTTAGCGCAGTTCAATAAGGACTGCGCCCGCCGATACTTTGATCGAGCGCCCCACCACCCGAACCCATTGGTTGTCCAGGCATCGAACTACTCGACTGCCTCTTCTATCCCATTTTTCAAACCCCCCCGTCGCCGACCACGGCAGGTATTAGACGACCTGGATGACCCCATCGCAGCCATTACATTGGCAGCTTTAGCGTTATCCGCAAGTCGTCGAGGTAAAATCCCCAGGTGTGAGGTAATTAGAGGTCACACAATCAAACACCGAGCTCGCCGGCGAGCTCGAGGCAAAAACAAGGTCACGATAAATTGCTCTCCAAATAGTCAAAGAGTATTATTCAGTAGGGCCCAATTGTGCAACACTGCAGTTGCACAGAGGCATTTTGCTCCGATCCCCCCCATGTCTCTCGACAGCGAGACAAGCCGAGGTCCGAACCACAGTGGTGCCCTTGAGCTCGCTGTCAACCCCTCCTATAATAGCGGTACGTTTTCGGCGTCCGCAGGAGACGGAGGTAGAAAGCGCTCTTCGCCTTCTACGCCCGTCTCGGGGAGAAGTGCCGAATATTGTAGGGCCAGGCCCTCGCCCAAAACCCGGTGGAGCTGGACGACCGCACAGGCGGTAGCCAGCATCTATGTCCTCCCTAAAAAAAAAAAAAATATATAATAACTACTGAGACCGACGGTTTTAGGTGTCCTCCGAAGCACGGAAACGTTGAAGGAGTAATGCCTCTTGCAAACAAATCATGACCGCAGTGGACATTGTCTAACTTATTTGATTGGTTACGAAAGACTAAGTTTCTTAACATCTATCTTATACTTTGAGTATGTGATTGTATTAGAGGAACACATCAGGTTGTTAGAATTGATATAGAATGTGTATGAAAGTAGCTAAGAAATCTATTATTTCGAATACTAGCTAAAGGGAATTACCTTCTAGAAATAATTGAGAAAGACTGTACAAGTATATTTTCCGTTTACAAAACTAAAAATAAGTGAGGCGGAAGATGTTAGTTTTATACTTTTTTTCATAACTTACGTTTGATTAACCCTAAATTAATTTTAGAGATTGACTTTTAAATTAAACTAGCTAGGAATGTATAACAACGCTACATAACTCACCACATTTTCTATGTATATAAACAAAAAACTTTTTAGCTTTCAATTAGTATCTAATCTAGTCTTACCTAGAGGATGATATGAAGAAGATAGTTTCTTAGCTTGTTAGTTATTAGCTTAACCATGCAATTACCATAAAATACTAACTACAAATCTGCAGTTCAGTTGTTCCGAACTCAGTGAAATACAAATGAAGCATTACAACATCACTTTCTAAAAGTTTTGGCGTTTAGCGAAGTACTAAGAGCTGTTAAACTTCTACAACACCAATCCACAAACAAAACAGCCACTGTGTTCTAATTCTTAAGCAAAAAGGATATAAAAGTTTGCTATTACCAACCCTTATTCGAGACACATAGGACTATTCATTAGAGTTTTGGGTTAACCTCAGGTCTGTTACACTTAACGTGCGTAATAAATACTTGGAAATCTTATTGACGTTAGGGGCTAAGTAAATTAGACACATTGAATAATAGATTATTCTTCCATAATTTATAACATGTAAAAATTAATTAGAAATTAAATAACATGATTGGAAATTATTTATTTTTATTAAGCTTTATATCGTTCCATTGAAATTAAAACTGCATGCCCTTCATTTTGATACCCCACCCGATGGGCTCGGAATTTTTTATCTCACAATATGGTGTCTATAATCCACCAGTTTATTTTTTTTATCTTTGTATGTACCTAGTGTAGCATGCGCTATCAAAATATATACAATTCTATAAATACTATACATTAAAATCGGTAAATCGGTTTAGAAGTTATGATGCAATAAACAAACTCATTTACCTATATAGACACATGAACACTCCTTTTTTGGACAGTCATGTAATAAAATAACCAACATTACATTACATAATAAATTTTATACTTATAGGCAATGGCAAATCAACTTATATTAGAGTAATGATAATTTGCACTTTATTATTAAACGCTTTTAGTTTTAGTTCACTGTTCCACACCACTGCTGGTTAAGAGCTAACTATTTTTTACGGGAGTATGAGAATGTTGTTGCCACTTGCCACAAAAACACAACTCCACCGGACTTTCGGACTGAATTTATTTAAGCTTTTCCTTTAAATGAAGTGGAACAGTACAACTGAACTCCAGCAAGTTAATTGACTGTCTTTATAATAATACAAATTGAAAAGTTATATCACATATATTATTATTTTGTATATTTATTTCCATTATTCTTATATATGACATTATTGTACATAATATCTATAAACCTTAAATTTAGACCAATGAATACAGTGTCACATTTACCTTCTGATTGTATTATATATTATAACATTCATCATGAAATTATATATTGAGTATCATGACAATTTAAGCGTGTCCTCGTGATTATGCCTGTTAAGCCTAAGTTTATATTATACGGCACCCCACGGGGAACAAAACAAATAAGGATGTACTTGTATCAAAAATCTGCAAATAAATAACTCATAATGCTGCATGCGTTTTTTCAGAAATTCGCACTACGAATTACCTAGTTTATTTTTTTATGCCTGATACGTTAGCCTTTGACCGCTATCTCACCAGATGGTAAGTGATGATGACCGAAGATGTTGTTCAGACTAACCTAGAATTACTGGCTCTCAAGGAAAGCTGCCGGAACATACCGTTAGGTGCTTGGCGACAGGTTAGGTGGGCCATAAAGGTTAGCCAAGCGGGCATTCGCAAAATGCTCCACCACCATGCTATAACGACTGCTATCCTAAGACAACAACCGGGACTGACGGCTTAACGTACCCTCCGAAGCACGGAAGCGCTCAGTAGTAATGTCACCAGAGGTCACTCATCCAATTTATGACCGAGGCGGACGTTGCTTAACTTTGCTAATCGTATCAGAACGGTTAAGCAGACTTCGCTACGAGCGCTTCAAAATAGATAATGAAATTAAACATTGGAATCTGAATTTTCGAATTGTAAACCATACAACAGATAGCTTGAAAAAGAGATGCGTAAAAGCCGAGCTACAAATTACCATTACAACCAGCCATGAACGTCCGCAGTCAACCAACCCACCGTACTCACATCTGTTACCAGAATGCTCTCGAGTTTTATTTTCTACAATTATTTATAATGGCACACAATTTTCAGAATTTCAAAGAATCTCATTTACGAATCCCATATGGAGGCTATTATTATAAATGGCTGGTTTACAAAAAACTACATATACTTTTACAAAAGACTGAAATTTTTATGTATAACATAACCCCCTATCTAACGTTAATAAATGCGAATTCACCTGTCAACACCATTACTGGAAATTTACCGTGACCACAACCTTACTAGAAGTGAAAATGCTTAATAGGGAAGTTGACTTGAGACGAGATATTCGACTTCCAAATTTATTTTATGACGTTCCGATTTATAGTCGGTAACTTAACTGATTAACTATGTTAAACAACGTCGACTGTGGTTATGACTTGGATGGGCGGCTGCTAGTGGAATTACTATTTAACGCTTCCACGCTTCAGAGACCACGTTAAGCCGTCGGTCCCGGTGGTTGTCTTAAGATAACAGTTTTCTCCTATCTTAACCGATACCTGTTTTTTAGTCAAGACACTGACAAATGCTGAAATTTTGTCACTATCAGATAGCGTAAGAGTGAAAGAGAGACAGTGATGGGAACCTCGGGATCAGTTTAGGTAAAATCCGAAAGCAAGCTTTATAACACAAAACTAGTAACGTAAATCGAAAATGAAACTTTTTTGTCCCTCTTGATGAGGTTTTACTTACACATTCTTACGTAAATAATCAAGATATTTACGTTATTTGCGTAATTTAGAGGCAAATATACAATTTTATTCTATCTGAAATTTTAAGACAACGTGTTTCGGACTTTTCTTCACCTTAGATAATATGATCAAGATTAACATATAATTTTCTTAGTGCTACAAACTAAATAAATATCGCAACGAATCTGTTCAAGTAAGGCTATTTAGCACTTTTCAGGTTCTTAACTTCAATATCTTAGCGAAGCTCATGATACATGTAGCTGTTTGTAACACTGCTTGAATACGTATGCTGCATTTGAGACTGTGCAATCCATATGTGTTATAAATAACGTAGTATCATAATACATATCTTTTTCATTCTTTGTTTCAACTGTGTCATTACGAGCGCACGAGCTTACACTAAAACATTCATTGATCATTTCAGTCGCAAGAAGTCTACTGATAGATGCCTACCCCGCATATTTTCAAAGAGAACGATTGGAAGCGGTCTGCAGCCAGCGTCTTCCTGCAACTTCAATAATGTCGTCCATCCACCTTGTGGGTAGTAATAGAATACGAGTAAGTAGAGATTATTTTTCTATAAATGCATATATTTCTATATATTAATATATCAACAATACTGCAGGGGGTGGTATGGAATCGATAACACATTTTTAAAAAACGTTTAAAAGAATGGCCCCGAGTTTCTTGCCCGTTCTTCTCGCAGTGGCTCTATAATTTTTGTTTGCTGAACGTGGCAGTACAATGTAGTATATTTCAATATTAAAATTTGTAATTGACCTTCATAAGAGCGTCGTAGACGCCTAAATTGAATAAATGATTTTGACTTTGACTTTGATAACTGAATATGTTCCACTAATGTTTAATTTTCACAAACACAAAAATTAGTACTTACTATTATCTAGCTAGTGGCGCAATGTCTTTGAGAATGATAGCGACAAACATAGAAGCCGAGTGTAACAATGGGTGGTCTAATCACTCCGAGCGATCTCTTCCAGACAATACATCAACAATAGATATGGTAAAAATATTGGGCGGGGTTTCTTATGGTCTTAATAATTGTAAATGCTGTAGGTATAGCGTTAAGTTTTCTAATGACAGTAACGTAAGACAATGGGTAGAGTGAAGAAATAGAATACTGTAAAGGAGAGAAAATATATGAGCATTCCTGCGACGACGAATAGGGAGCCATTTGAGGTTATTACGAAAATCAGAGACATGATATTTTCGTAAGCCATATATAAATCTTATTAAAAAAAATTATGGTATGGAGGTAGATAAGACACTTGATTAACACATATCATACATTTTATCGTCATCATCCATCACCACGCGGGTGTAACCGCGGGGCGCAGCTAGTAGGACTATAATCATAACAAGTTCTACACTTGTATGTCTTACCGTTTTTACGATAGAGTAAAAAAAAAACAATTGCTATTATTGTTATTTGTTAGGTGAACCGATACAACAAAACATATTCAGTTATAATATTTATTGAAGATCCTTGCAATTTCGGACGGACGGACGGTCAGACGGTCCGCCGTGGCTCAGTAGCAGTATCTCGTTTTCTATTACTTTAAAGGTTTTTAAAGGTTGCGATTTGCCACAGGTCTTTGTTGCCACGTGGAGTGAAATTAGAAAGCTATTGTTGTAGTGCTCACCAGAATGCAATTCTGTTTCTGGAAAATTGCCCGCACTGGTGTGGCTTAATATTGCCTTATTATTAAGTATACAAGTCGATACTTATAGTATTTTTTTAAATTACACAAGCTTTTATCTACTCGAAAGATACCACCCTGCAATCAATGATACTTGTCCATTACTGACCACAGCCTACCCCATTTAAGGGGGGGGGAGGTTAAGATTAAGGGGCGGTTTAAGATATCAGTGACTGACACTCACTACACACTACATTCCGACCTGTGCCGCCACGCCGTGCACACCTGTCTACAGCTCCGCCAGTATCTCCCAGTGAGACCGCAATAGTCCCCGCACTATTGCCGTCTCACTCGGGTCATCGTTCCGACGCTAGTTGCAGACCAGTGCCTTGGAATACGCAGCCCTGACGAAGTTTTTGTTTTGTGTGCAGAAGCTGAGCAGCCGCCGAACGCCGAGCAACGCGAGCTACGAGCTCGCCGTGCCGTCGCGCAGAGGCGCTCTAAGACGTCTGGCATTACCACCTACCCAGTCCCTTGTTTCGGACGAACAACATCATATCGGGCTGGTGGTCTTGCTTCGACCGCACTTTTCGGTGCGCATTTCACCACTTTACTATCCGACACAACATAGTAACAGTCGCGTAACAACACACTTTGTGCTGTTAAGCGACGTCGTTCAGGCGTGGGGTAGCGTCAGCCAAGCCCGTCTGAACGATCAAATCCGCCATTTGCTGCGGTCGCAGTGTGACACCCTACGGTGACAACGGCCACTGTTGTTGTTTTGGTTTAACCTTGCACCGTGGCCTTTCCCGCTTCACGGGTCAGCCGAAGCAAGCTGGGCTCCGGAATTCTGGCCTTGGGGTCGCCCCTAGTCAAACCCGGAGTAGCGCTTAGGAGCACCCCTCTCCGCCGAGAAAAAAGCTCGGAGAGGGTACACAACTAGGGCACACCGTAGGTACACACTCCCTCTCACACAGTGAGCTCACAAGGTGTGTGAGGGAATTCAAACCCTGGATAGGGCGTCCTGAGTATTCCCCTCAGGATGCAGTCCCGTCCCTCTAACGGTGAGGTGCAGGTCCTTCAGACCTTCGCCCTCCGCCACCCCGATCTATACGTTGCACATATGCAACTCCTAGAAGAGGAAGAGAATGCCCGCTTCACGGACACTCTCATCGCTCCCTCCGGGACTTCAAACCCGGAGGCCAACGTCCCTCCTCTGACCCGGTCCTTCTCAGAGGACAGTCCGCTTTCGCCCGCTCCGGGCCCAGACAACAGACGCACGGTGGCAGCCCCTCCCCGTGAGAGGTCTCGCTCGCGCTCACCGATCGGGAGGCCAGCGAGCACCCGTCCCTCCATCGCCGTTGTAGAGCCCACTTCGGACTCCGAAGCGGAGATGGAGGTAGATCCGAGTCGCGCCTTACGCACTGACTCGGACTCAGATAACGACGGCTATACCGTCGTAGATAGAAAGCGCAAGCGTGCTCCTAAAGCCGCTAGTTGCGCAACTTCCGCCCCTCCCGCCAAGGCACCCGCTAAGGCCCCCGCCTCCGGCAAGAAGCCGACCCCCGCCCCGCGCCCCGCGTCTCCTCCCTCCGCTCCGGCCACCACTGCCGCGTCCCCTCAGGACGCGAGCGCGCGCCGCGAAAAACCGCCTCCGCCCCTGTTCATTCAGGACAAAACCAAATGGGACATGCTGTCCCGTTTAGTTTCGGATCGTGGGATCCATTATACTAATGCCCGCTCCACGCAGCAGGGCATTAAAGTCCAAGTCTCCTCCATTAGCGACCACAGAGCGCTAACAAAACTCCTCCGCAACGAGAGCATAAGTTTTCACACTTATGCGCTCGAAGAGGAGAAAGTCCTCCGAGTGGTCATCCGCGGTGTGCCCAAGGAGGTACATACCGATTCGGTATGTGCCGACCTGAAGGCACAAGACTTCCCCGTACATGCAGTTCACCGCATGTACAGCGGGAAGGACCGCAGTCCCTACGATCTAGTACTCGTAGTACTAGATCGTACTCCTGAAGGCAAGGCCATTTTTAATTTAAAAAAGGTCTGTGGCCTATCAGGACTCGATGTCCAAGCCCCATACAAGAATGGGAGTCCCTCGCAGTGCCACAACTGCCAACTATACGGGCACGCCTCCCGATTCTGCTTCGCTCGCGCTAGGTGCGTTAAGTGCCTAGGCGATCACGCGACAGCAGCGTGCACTCGCACCCGGGATTCGCCGGACCCACCCAGCTGTGTGTTATGCGGCGCTCAAGGGCATACCGCGAATTACCGTGGTTGCCCTAAAGCACCACGAGTGAACCACAGGGTGGCAAGGCATAGGCCAACCCGTCCCTCTTACGACCATTACCAACGGGTAAGCCCCAAACTAACGGTAGTACCTGCCTCACAGGTAATACCCGCGCCGCTCCCAGCCCGTATGGTCTAAACCACCCAGTATGGTTAAGACCGTCGCTACCGCCCGCGCCCCGGCCCGCGCGCCCGCACCCGCGCCCGCACCCGCACCCGCCCGCGCCGCGGCCCCTGCCCGCGCACCGGCCCCGGCTCGCCCCGCGCTCCCGGCACCCGTCGCCAACACCATTCGCGCGCCTCCCCGCGCCGCTTCCCGGCCACAAGCTCCACCTATGCCATTGATGGCTGCCCCTCTTCAAGAGGCAATCAACCTAGTCAGCGATCTGGCTATGTCGGTTGACATCAATGAGGTACAAGAGCTATTCCACAAGATGCAATACGCTCAATCCCCAGCGGACGTGATCCAATACACATTGGAACACGCGAATTTACTTAGCGCCCTTAAGCGCTTCGTTCCCCAGGCCCCTCCCCAGTACAACCACTATGGGTAGTACAACCGAACGCACGAAACCGTACTCAGTTTCGTTAGCGTCATTTAACGCTGACGGCCTCTTCAAACAACGTGACCTTGTCCACGACTTTTGTTGTACCCACCTTATCGATATCATATGCGTGCAGGAAACCTTTCTAAAACCGGGGAAGGCGAACCCTAGGTTTGCCAACTACAGAACGGTACGTGATGATAGAGTGAACTCCCGTGGGGGAGGCACTCTTATCTATTACAAAAGGTCCCTGCACTGCATTCCCCTACCTACCCCGACTCTTGTTAATATGGAAGCATCTTGTTGCCTCCTAGCTATGACTGGTCATCAACCTATAGTCATAGCATCCTGTTACCAAGCTTGCAAAAAGCCGATCGTCCGAGCTGACTTAGAAGCCCTATTCTCATTAGGAAGCGCCGTCATTCTGATTGGCGACTTCAACAGTAAGCACATCCTATGGAATTGTAACGTCAACAATCCCAGAGGTATTGCACTTGAAAACCTAATCGCAGAACTTAACTTTGACATAATTGCGCCCACTGAGCCCACTCACTACCCTTATATGGAAAACCACCGATCTGACTTGCTTGACATGGCACTATTCAGAGGCGTAACACTCCGGTTACGCTCCATAGAAGTGGTTCACGAGCTTCACTCTGACCACCGACCCATTATACTGCGACTAGGTCCCGACCCAACGACTGACCTCCCCCGCCCCACTAAGACGATAGTGAACTGGAAGCAAGTAGGCGATGCCCTAAAGGCTATCAGTTCACCGGACCTAGACAAGATCCCTGACGATATCCTGACAAAAGATGACATAACCCTTGCGATCGATTCGTTCACCAATCACCTCTCCACCGTAGTAGGTGCATCTGCAAAGGAGGTCATAGTGCCGGATGACCGGCGCCTTGTCATTCCAGCGGATGTGAGACGATTGGTGACGGAGAGTAAAGCAGTGACCCGACATTACGACTCTTACCCCAGTAAAGAGAACAAAACTAAGAAACGCCACTTTGAACGCATGGTTCAAAGTCGCATGTCTGAGTTGCGTGATCAACAATGGGGCGATAAACTTTCAAACCTCGTGCCAAGCCACCATGCTTACTGGGACTTGGCGCGAGGCTTGAAAGGAAGTAACCATAACGACATGCCTCCCTTATACAGACCAGTCCCACTTGTCCCAGCGTTCTTTGACGAAGACAAAGCTGAGTGCCTAGCTGATAGCCTAGAGGCTCAGTGTTCCCCTAACGTAGATCACGTTGACCAAGCTCACCTCGATTCGGTGGATGCTGAAGTCGAACGTAAAAGCTCTGTGGTCACCTCTGAACTCCCACCAATCACCTTAGCGACTTACGCTGAGGTGGAGAGACTGATCAAGGCCCTCCGACCGCGCAAATCCCCCGGTGCCGATGGCATCTCCAACAGGGTTCTTAAAACCCTCTCTCCTCCTCTCATCCATCTCTTAGTCAGCATCTTCAATGCTGCTATGAGCCACTGCTTATTCCCAGACACCTGGAAATGTGCAAATGTCATTGGCATTCACAAACCAGGCAAAAGCTCATCTGACCCCACCAGTTACCGCCCCATCAGCCTCCTCAGTGCCTTAGGCAAACTTTACGAGCGGTTACTTGCAAACCGTCTCCAGTCCCATGCTAAGGAACACCACCTTATCCCAGATGAGCAGTTTGGCTTCAGACCCGGACACTCATGCGTCCAACAGGTGCACCGCCTCACGGAGCACATCATTGAGGGCTTCAATAAGTACCCCAAACCCCAGACTACGCTAGCAGTCTTCCTCGACGTAGCGAAAGCTTTTGACAAAGTCTGGCACAACGGCTTGATCTACAAGCTATTCCAATTTGGCGTGCCAGAACGTCTTGTGCTCATCCTACAAGACTTCCTTAAAGCCAGAAGCTTTCGCTATCGCGTGGAAGGCACCCTCTCCTCCCCCCACCCAGTCAGAGCCGGAGTCCCTCAGGGCTCCGTGCTATCACCTATTCTCTTTGCACTGTATACCAGTGACATCCCACGCTCTCAGCCCAAAATATTCCTAGCCCAATATGCGGATGATACCGCCATTTACACCACTGGGTGGCATATCAACAGACAGTCCTATTTCGTCATGCAACGGGCCATCACCGAGATCGGTGACTGGTTCCGAAAATGGCGCATCGCGGTCAACCCAGCTAAAAGCACAGCTATGTGCTTTACTGAGAAGACACGCTCCCCTTACCCGAAACCGCTTATTTTGTTCGACGAACCCATTCCCTGGGTTCCTAGAACAAAATACCTCGGAGTCACCCTTGATCGTCATCTCACCTTTAACGATCACATAACAACCGTCCGTAACAGAGCGGCCTTCATAATGGGTCGCCTTGGTCCCCTACTTCGCAAAGAGAGTAAAATGTCTCTTAGTAATAAGAAGACACTTTACACTGCCTGCATCCGCCCCATCATGACTTACGCATCAGTAGTGTTTAGTCATGCTAGTGAGGCCCACCTTCATAAACTTCAAGTCATCCAAAACCGTTTTCTTCGTAATGCAACCGGCGCCCCGTGGTATATCCGGAACACCGAGTTGCATTGCGACTTAAACCTTCCCTCTCTAGCGCAGTTCAATAAGGACTGCGCCCGCCGATACTTTGATCGAGCGCCCCACCACCCGAACCCATTGGTTGTCCAGGCATCGAACTACTCGACTGCCTCTTCTATCCCATTTTTCAAACCCCCCCGTCGCCGACCACGGCAGGTATTAGACGACCCGGATGACCCCATCGCAGTCATTACATTGGCAGCTTTAGCGTTATCCGCAAGTCGTCGAGGTAAAATCCCCAGGTGTGAGGTAATTAGAGGTCACACAATCAAACACCGAGCTCGCCGGCGAACTCGAGGCAAAAACAAGGTCACGATAAATTGCTCTCCAAATAATCAAAGAGTATTATTCAGTAGGGCCCAATTGTGCAACACTGCAGTTGCACAGAGGCATTTTGCTCCGATCCCCCCCATGTCTCTCGACAGCGAGACAAGCCGAGGTCCGAACCACAGTGGTGCCCTTGAGCTCGCTGTCAACCCCTCCTATAATAGCGGTACGTTTTCGGCGTCCGCAGGAGACGGAGGTAGAAAGCGCTTTTCGCCTTCTACGCCCGTCTCGGGAGAAGTGCCTTCGGCACTTCTCCCTCCCGGGCTATTGTAGGGCCAGGCCCTCGCCCAAAACCCGGTGGAGCTGGACGACCGCACAGGCGGTAGCCAGCATCTATGTCCCCCCTAAACAAAACAAGATATCAGTTCCTCTAGAATAATTTGTTTTATGGCTATAAATAGCTGCGAAGGATATTATTACAATACTTACTAATGACCAAGAACAAGAAAACAAATTTTGTCCAAACTGCTATTACATTTATTGTAGTTTTGACCATTGCCCTTGATACCCGAATCAATTTCCCATACATGTATAATATGCCAACCCGAAAGCGGAATCGAGGCTCATTACATGCAGAATCTATAGCCCATTTACATAAGAGTGTCACCAATAAAATAGCTATTTGCTATTATTGTCATGCTTCGAACGAAACCGTATAAATATTCCATTATAAAATATATGAATTGGTACATCTTTTCTGGGTACATGAATAAAAGGTATCCGTATGACATATCCAGAACCGTCGTACCAGGAGACAATCAATACTGTTTTTAAGTCAATATTCATATGGGAAATATAAGTCCATAGTAGCCAATACTTCAATGAACTATTTTTATATGTCAATGTTTTTAAAAGTTTAAAAAGGTAACAATTGAAATAAAACTAAATGTATTTGTTTAGTTGTTGACTCTCAATTATAGGCTTAGCTTAGTAAATACTATCCAATTCCATCCCTGTGCAAACATATGATGCCAGTATAGTGTTATATATTTCCTTGAAACATTTTGCAAACATTCAAACTCGAGGCCCATATAGGGTCATAAATAAGCACAAAAAATCTAGGACCCTTCAGGTTGCCTCCATTCATTAAAATCTACCATACCAGCACCCTAGAGTCAAATTTCAATATTTGGTCAACATATACAGGTGTGGGCTCAAAGAATTAGAGTTAGTCATATTGTTCCCAATGAAACCAATAATTTTCCAAAGTTTGTGGTTGACTTTACCCAGGCTCTAATAAGTTGTTCCTTCATGCATATGGTCTTAAGATAATGCAGGTTATCAGTCACAGGTCTATTTTATAATCTTATTTATGACTTGGAAGTAGTGTTGAAGTAAGATTACAATTTCATCATTGTTGGGTTTTTTAGCAGCATCACCTGTTAATTGACAAAATGACGATATATTTTGGACAACTTATATATCAAAACATAAAGCTGTAAAGGAGTGAACATTAGTTTGACGTTACTTCATGCTAAATTTCCGCCTCAGGTCTAGTTCTCCGCTAGTCTCTAATTATAATTCCTCTTATTCACTATGTATACCGGCTAGAACTCACGGTGTTTAGTCGTTATCTCTGACCGGTGTTCGAGCGGTAAAGACGCTCATTCTCAAGGAATGCGGGCAGCTTCGAGGGCCGCTAGACGCGCACTGCGGGCGGCTGCTCGCAACGCCCTCTGCGAAACTTGAGGAACGGCGGTCAAGTTTCGCAGAGGGCGTTGCGAGCAGCCGCCCGCAGTGCGCGTCACCTATCCATATCACAAAGACACTTATAAAACTTTTAGATATGGACAACCTGTGTATGCAGACTGGAGTAGGAATTTAAATCTCCTTCGTGACTCCAAACTACTTTAACTATGCTATATTTCTGATTTAACTATGCTAGCAACGTTTCTTAACATTATTCACGTTTTTTATATATCTGGTTGTTAATTAAACCTTAACATGCCTTAAACATACCTAATTAGCCAAAATGTAATTTGCATAAAATGTTCAGGTTTAAGCAGCTCTCAGCCTCGTAAACGAAAACAAAATTAATTTAATTACACTAGCTTGGTTTACCGAAGATTGATTAAATGTTATACTCTCTATAGCTAAACTGAATATTAAAATCAGGTCAACTTTTAACACTGATTTTTATCTGTTCCCATTTCACCTGACCTAAAAGCAAGCGGCGCATTTTTGAGCTTTGTAATATTATTTCCCAGTCCCCAAAAACCTAGCATAATATTATGGACAAATCCTTAGTTACTCAGAGATGGACGAAATCTTAGAAGAATAGATTCTTCTTCCGTGGATGAAATATCCGAACTGCGCTTTTATTACCGACTTCCACAAAAGGAGGAGGTTCATATGTATGTATTTTTTTTATTTCTACGCCAATTATGCATTTGTTGTTGTTGAATGAAATGTTATTTTATTTTATATATGAAAATAGATTTCGGTGAATTACTGATTAATCCAATTTTGAATTTGCAGTTTAGTATAAAAATACATTTCTCATTTCACACACAGCACACATCTAAAATTCACCTCTGCTCGTAAATTTAATTTTCATGTCTGCGAGACGTCTAAAAGTAAATTAGATTTTGCGGTCGGTCCCGAATGCGTCTTTGTCGAGATTAAAACCTAGTCAAAGTGAGAATTCAGAACGCTATCCAGGACAGCAAATCATTTATACATATCTTGTATTCTACCAAAACAGCAAATGCGAACGCTTGCTTCCCACGCGCACAAATGCAATGAAAATTGTGTAACATCGCGGCGGCGTGCATATTAAAACAAGCCTTTGCTTGTTTATTATGAATGCTGAGCCCATTCCTTTCATGTGTATGCTACGACAAAATTATAAAGTGACGAGTGATGCGCTGCAATTAACCATGTACTGCTCTTTCATCTTCTTCTTGCCTTTACGCCATGTTATGTAGGGTCGGCGAAATATGGTAGTGTTTTTCAAGTCTACTATACTGATTTATCTCAATACTACCATTCATAGCTTCTGTTGCGTGAATATATGAACACATATTATTTTTCATCCAACCCATTTATTTATAACTTGTTCTTCACACCTCTTTTTTTAAATGGTTGGCATCGCTTATATCTTGCTCATACCGATAGTAATTATCCATATGCGAGAGGATAAAATCATGAGTCACTTTTGCCCTTTGCACTAAGAATCTATTTAGACATTTTGGCACATTTCCGTTACCCCGTTGTTATATATTTTTTTAATTGAAGGTTAACGTTTCGGGTTTGTAGCATTAACAAAGGGAAATAGTTCAAAGGACGCGACTTTCAACTTAGTGCACAAATATAACCTATAAATTATTAAATGGCTTTTGAACAAAGAGCTTTTTAAGAATTCAATTGAAAATCCAAGTGAAATTTGCTCCAGAGTTCGTAATAGCTTTTTAATGAAGACAACAAAAAGCACAAGGACAATAATTATGCACATTAATAATGAGCAGGGTCTCATTGCCCTGTTGGAAAGAAGCAAGTGATTATTGACAATATTAAGTTTGTCAAAATGATATAAAAATGTTAGTGTTGTTTCTTCTTCTCATAAAATGTCATATCTGGTTTTATGAAACAATTGTTCCACAGCCAGCGATTAGTGAATAGAGCTAGAAACTAGAATGAACTCTCACTGAACAAGCACCTAACGGTGTGTTCCGGCAGCTGTTCTTGAGAGCCAGTAATTCTAGGTTAGCCTGAGCAACATCTTCGACGACATCATCACTTACTATCAGGTGAGATAGTGGTCAAAGGCAAACATATCAAGCTTAAAAAAATGATGGATATTTATTTTGGTCAATTTTGGTTAGTAAAAGAGGAAACTGCAACCGTTTTCTGGAATATATATATATATATATATATATATCTACTCGTATATATATATATATATATATATATATATATATATATATATATATATATATAATAAAGTTTTGCGTTTTATTGTTATGCCTGTATGAACGTTCTCAAAGAGGTAGACACGGGTGAGACTTCTTCAGAATACCAATGTATTCATTGGTTTACAATGGTCAAATTCATAATGGCGTCGCACTCTGTTAGGTATTTAGGTTCCATAAATATTTGGCGTTATACACGTATATACATAAGTCTGCCTACTAATATCAATTCAATCATATTGTAACCAAATGCTGATTTGAAACTATTCAGCAAATACAGTTATCTTGCATTGAATAGATAAATCGCTATTCCTTTGTGAACGGCGCAGTCTATTCTTCCGAATACAGCAGGAAATAAGCATGCATTACCTACATCATAGGTAAAGTTTTGGTTTCTTAGGCTTCATATTATTACCATGAATTTATCAAAAAAATTAAAATATACGCAAATACGTACTATGCACAGTAATGTCTGCTGTAACGACATCCGTTAAAACCCTACGTAACAACCGTTTAACATTTACAGATGCTGACTTAATTAGACCTTATTATTTTTATATATTTTTGTAAGTGTTTTCATGATTGTCGTTATTTATAGAATATTATTTTAATATAATAAATAATAATATCCATAGTGGTATCTTCGAATGTAGTGCCGCCAGACAGTTATTTACTGACTTGGTTCATGAACGTTATTAAAATTTTACAATACCTATTCACAATACCCTAATACTTATCTGGACCGAACGTTTAGATAAGTAAGAGTCACTGTAATCAACGAGATTTTTAAGCGCACCGCGTATGTGTGCGTGGCGCGCTTACAATTGGCGGCGCAGCGTAAGGCACGCCGCGCCGCCAGCATCCGTCGGACGATCGAAAAATTACTAAAGCGCATAAGGACAAAGCATCGCGGCTGTGACTAAAATGGGTGGAACATCGTGAATTTGAGTATATTGTTCGTATAATAAAATCAAATACCTATTTGAAATATGTAATGTGTATACGTTATAGAACAAATGTTTATTTTATTATTATTCAAATACGGATGACTCTCTGTTAAGTATTTACGCCGTAATAAGGGTTTATTTCGTTTTTTAGATGTAATTTTGGATTTTGTTTCAATCGAGAAAATTTTAAGTAATCGTGTTTTCAAAATACATGATTTATAGAATGAATACTTTAAGAAATAAAGATACAGCCCGGTATCAAACGAAGGGTTTATTTCGTTTTTTAGAAGTAACTTTGGATTTTGTTTCAGTAGAGAAAATTTTAAGTAATCGTGTTTTCAAAATACATGATTTATAGAATGAATACTTTAAGAAATAAAGATACAGCCCGGTATCAAACGAACCACAATTACGTATCGCTGCCTCGGTGCAGGCTTAAGGAGAACATATCGTCTTATCGATAGCGGCCTAAGAAGCTTACTTGAATATGACTCAAAAACATGGGATCGTATACCGTGCGGCGAAAATATTTTCCTCAGAATAAAAATGTATAACTGTAGTTCTATAAATATATTGACATATGAGCTCACTCACTCGTGGCTAAATGTCTTAGGTAGGTCTTACTAATTATTATATAAAATCATGATTCATGATATAAGTTAAATCTATCAACGACCAAAACCAGCAGAGTTTGGATGGCAATGTAATCTCATAGTTGTAGACATTATATTATGTTATATTAGACATGTAAGTCAAATTATATACAGGGTTATTGATAAAATGCTAACAACCTCTTAGGGTCAACTTCTGTTAGTCCTAACAAACATTTAGAGCTTTTTTTGTAATTTTTTTTTGTATCTTTACTCTGAGCCATGAACGCCCGCCGCGGCAACACTGGACAAAGCCGTGCCCTTAGAATAAGGTTTTGAATATTTACATCGAGCGAAGTCATAAAAATATGAAATAATACTTTACAGGCACAAAATACTTTTAACATAGCTCATCCTCGTACTTATTCCGTCAAAACACATATAAAAAAACTCAAAAAAAAAAAATATATATAAATCAAAATGTTTGTTAGGGTAGGTAGAAGTCAACCCAAAAAGGTTGTTAGCAATTTACCAATAACCCTGTATATTGAAATTCCAAAGTCACTTAACAAGCATGAGTATTATAAAAAACTACCTTGAAAATGGCGTACGGATGTTTTGAGTGACAGTCACTTAAATAGTAGAAGAAATGAACTAGCAAGGTCAAAATCACCCAGTAAATTGAAGTGTTCTATATAGAAACTAAGTAAATAAAGCTCTTGCAGTCGTGTCAGTTTACATCAGTACAAAGAGCAAGTATACAAACATTATGTATATGTTTACAGAAGTACTGCCCCAGGCAGTGGCCTTCCTACATTTGCTTCCAAAGATGGTTTCACGGTGAGCGTTGAACTTTACCCAGTTTGTTAGCTAATAGTTTTCAGCGATCTCCAACTTTGACATTAGACATCCACTAAACAAACTTAGCTTTATTGATATAACTACTATAATCAAAGAAGGATAAATGAGTGTCTCTGCGCACATAGTTATTTAGTCTCATTACTTGTCGAGTTCATTGAGTTTCACTTGTTATATCAATTCTAAAAAGTATCCAACGTCTTTATTTAGGAGTAACTTTCTTGACCGGGGCTCCGCCCGCACGCATATCAGGGTTATTGTGCCAAACCAATTACCTCTGTTTGCGCAGTTGGATTAAAAGTATCCTATGTCCTTTCCTGGGTCTCAAACTATTTCCGTACCAAATTTTATCCAAATCGGTCCAGTACTTTAAGTTAATTCGTTGCATACAAAAATACAAATCATTCCTCTTTATAATTACCTGAGAAATTAAGTTACTCGCACATTAAATCTTTCTTTTTGAAAGTGTATTATCAAGTATTTTTCTTCTTCCGGATGTTGAAAATCAATAAATTTACACAGTACAAGTTAAACGAAACAGCTTTTTGCGTTAACCATTTTTCGTCACAAACGCAGCAAAAATACATTTTACTTCAAGATTAAGAATACTAAAACTACCTTCTGTGCTGGAGATATGAAAAAATACAAATATATTTCTAGTATGTTGCTAGTCCCTATTTAGTGAGGATGTACCTAGCGTGTCTAATTTGTCACACGCACCGTCTTGCCTGCAATTAAACCCGAACAGTCCAGTTCTGTAAGGAAGCACTAACATGTACAGGAAAACGGTAGCTCGTACTCACAAGCCTTGAAATGGGACTGTACAGACCTGGCATGCGCAGATTCACTTACGTGTAAACGGGCGTTCTAGCCGCGTTTCAGCCCAGTAAAATAATTGAACAGGCAAGATGTTAAAATCTTTTAATAAGTTTTCATTTGAATATAGCGAGAAGACACCCTTGGAGTTATAATATGCTAATTAAAATCAAGAAATAAAGGATTACTAATATCATTAAGTTTATATTGCACTGAACATGTTATGTTAGCAGATTATACAAATGACATAACTATGATATTGAATATAGGCTATCTGACTACTATATTATGTGGTTAAAGTATTTAATAACAAACCACCAATCTGCGAAAGAAACATTTATATAATAAAATTAATCCGCATTGCAAATTCTATACTGTACAAGCTACGACCAAATGCTCTTCCATAAGTGGTTTTCATCTACTCAAAAAGCGAAATGATAGCGTGTATCAAGGTAGAACTGATAAAACACCGTTAATGGGCGAGAATGGCGTAAATAAAACAAATTGACGTTGTGTAGCTCCCGGCAGTCGAACGAAACGTTGTTAATTTGTTTACCAGGGCCGAATAGACATAATCTATCCATTTGTGACTAGAGAATACCAAGCAACCTTAAATGTTTCATTTTATAAAATAAAATTATACTGCTTATTTGCTACCAATGCATTACTGAGTTTATCAGAGCTCTGGCTAATAAACCAAAATATCTCTATATATTATATATTTTTTTAATGAAATCAATTTACAAAATATTTCTTACATTTTCCTATAGCTCCTTTGTCGTACTATGCTATAGTGTTTCCTTTTTTATTGTAGATTTCGTAACAACGAAAGGGCTTTTGTAGAGGCCTGGTCAAAAAATAATTTTAAGCTTAATTATATTTAATATACGTAGTATGGCAAAAATTCAAAAGTTTTAAAGCAACAAAGAAAACCCTGTTTTTATTTTGTTTACGACTTAATCCCAAAATTTTGTTTTGAATAAGGTTTTTTTAAGGGAACTTCAATATATAGTTAATAAAAAACTCGGATTAGTTATCACTATGATTTGACGCACTATTTAATATGTTTTTATTGATTTAGATTATCATATATTATGTTCATTATTTAATTTATCAAAAAAATATTTCAAAAATGCAATGCATTTGGAAAGTACATAATACCAGAAAATATAAGAATACGACACAAGTTTATGCTTATGTTTAACAAGTTTATAATTACCATGTATTCATAAGATAGGTAAAATAATGAAAGGTTTTATTGACAGCTATACACCTCGACACGATACCCCGTTGTCAGTGCAGTTCAGGACAAGAGAGCTAAACTGACCCGACACTATACCGAAGATAACCCGGACATCAGCCTTTACGAGATTAGAATGGCTCTCAAACAGCTTCAGAACAACAAGGCGCCAGGTGATAACGGAATCACGACAGAACTTCGAGAGCGGGTGGAAAACCGGTACTCTCAGTTCTCCAGAAGTTATTTAATTACGTCATCCTTGAAGGTTAAACGCCAGAAGCATGGAGCAGAAGTGTGGTACTGTTCTTCAAAAATGGTGATTAGACCTTGATGAAGGCCCATTTCACTTCTGAGCCATGTTTATAAGCTGTTCTCGATAGTCATTGCAAATCGTCTGGCTCATAGGTTTGATGACTTCCAGCCTCCCAAACAAGCCGGGTTCCAAAAAGGCTTTAGCACCATAGACCACATCCATACGCTCCGCCAGATTATACAGAAGATTGAGGAGACTGACAAGCACAATAGCTTTCGAATAAAAATAACATCACCTATCAAACTCATAAAATAATATCAACAAAGCTTTGAGTAATCGTAACTAACGTGCATAGTCAAACATATATAGTTTGTTAAATTCTTATGTAAATGAATACTTAATCGAGAGTTCATAATGAAGTACAATTTTATATAGGTATCTTCAAAAAAGATAACAGATCTATTTGGTTATGTAGAACTAATTTATTATAGTATTTCTCAATAAAAGATGAAATGAAGACGTCGCACATGATACAATTCACCCGAGAAGCCGGGCTTCTGATTAATGTGCGGAGCGCAGAAATTGAAATTGTGAATTAGACGACGGAGACGGGACGGTAGATTCTAGTTATATTACTTTTATTCATGTGGTATTGTGGACTACGTCACAAATCATCTAGTTGCAGGTTTTGGCTTTGTAATGATGTCGTTTTTAAGTGACTAAATCGCAGAGCTCAGTTTGGGCCATATAATACAAGTATCTTCCAAAAAAATCCATGCAAAACATCCGTGTTCACAAAGAACGTGTGTCAGCCGAAAGGAAAGCCTTCCATGTCTACTACGTATTCACACTTAAAGTACGGGCTGAATCACCTCAAGGAGTCAATGAGCGCCAGTTCTTCTCTATATAGATATCAAGAAATACTTCTTTCAAGTGGCGAGAGCCACTATTCCGTTGGGCCAGTTTGTCACCTGCCCGCGTTACCGGTCGCTCATCTCACTCACGCACTTGCCTTTTTTTTATTCTCGTAGGTTAGCCTTTGACCACGGAAGGTAAGTGATGATGTGGTCGAAGGTGTTGTTCAGGCTAACCTAGAATTACTGGCTCTCAAGGACAGCTGCCGAAACACACTGTTAGGTGCTTGGCGGTAGAATTTCTACTTGAGGTTGGTAGTTAGCCAGGCGGGCATTCGCAAAACACCCTACCACCATGCTATAACGACTGCCATCATAAGACAACAACCGGGACCGATGGCTTAACGTGCCTTCCGAAGCACGAAAGCGTCATCATCTGTGAAAATTACAAGTGTCTAACTATCACCGTTCTTGAGATACAGCCTGGTTACAGACGGTCAGACGGACGGACGGAAGGACAGCGAAGTCTCAGTAATAGGGTCCCGTTTTTACCCTTTGGGTACGGAACCTTAAAAGAGCAAAAAATAAATCGTTGCCCAGCGGGCCCCTTGGCTTATTTGAGGCCCGTCGTATTTGTTTTCTAAAAGTCAATACTTTCAACGCTTCAAAACTTATTATGTAAAATAAATCTATCTATATTGTGTATAAAACACATATAGATAGATAATAGCACATATAGATAGATTAAAAATAACAATAAGTTTTAGGTTGCTTGCCGGTTATATTCCGTGTCCATTGAAAAGCTGAGTGGGCGAGCGGGTGCTCGATGCTAGAAAGCTTGCAACCGTTAAAAGCGTCGCCTTCCACAGTAGTTCCCTTTTCCACTACATTGAGTTTGCTCAGATCCCATTTCCAATGAATTCTTGTTGTCGTTGAAATATAGAATAGACGAACCGACCATATTAGAATTCACTTAGGTTATTATGAGATGTTCTTCCGTTAGTGAATTCAAATGTGAACGTTTATTTCATTGCAATAATGTAACGTTGAGCTCGTTTGATATATGTAGTGTGTCTTTGTGTTCTTGCATCCGATCTGTACTGAGAGTTTGGGAAATACGAGAATTTCAGTACGTTGCTTGTGATTAATTTCAATATTGTTTCATAGTAACAATGAGATATGACTGATATTCTTACTCATAGCAAATGCTGGGTCGTGAAAAAAACGCCTTTGGCAATTTTTCCATAGTGCCAATTCATCTTTCAATCGTTTATCTATGTATCTAACCTAACTAGGATAATAATACAATAATTATTTTGCTAGCTAAGTTGCTACTTGTGACGGACAACTAACTACAACTTGAAAGACGTCCGCAGTTGAAAATTTGGCGAAAAGGTCGTATGAAACACGTGTGTATTGATGATTACCGTCCTCGGATCTCTTAAGACCTCAGCTCGGGTCTCGATGGCACCTCAGCGGTAAACACCAACATTACACACATATACCATAATGTACTAATTCTAGTCAGTTCTAATTACCCACAAGGTGGCTGGACGACATTATTAAAGTTACAGGAAGTCACTGTATGCAGGCCGCTTCTAACATTTCTATTAGGAAATTTATGGGGATATGCATCTAGCAGTGGACTTCTTGCGGCTGAAATGATAAGTGAGTGTTTTAGTGCAAGCTCGTCAGTGGATATGAAATAAAATATATTGCCATTAAGTTCGTACATAAGATAAACATGCCCGACGTGCTGCAGTATATCTTCTTCTTTATAAGGATGCGGTTTACGTCCATTATCCTACATCCTTATGGAACTATACGTTTTTGTAGTGTACCTTATCAAATGCTAACATTATAATCCCCATGCTTAGCAGGCGTCTTGGGGATGGCAGTAGAAGTAGTCAGTTCGTCAGAAAATGCTGCATGAAGATATCTTCTGGTTTTTTCCCTTAGTCGCCTCTATGACACCCAATGGATAAAAAGGGGGTGATATTCTTATATTGCACTTTTGAGTGCCCTACTGCTCTGTAAGGGCCTTTCAGAAGTATTTATAGATTTACTACTACACAACACACTAATAACACAGTTAATACAAAGATATGTAATGTGCCACTACGTCATTCATAATGTATGTGGAACGCACAATTTAAAATGTAGCATATAGCAGTATTCAAGCAGTGATCCAAACAACTATAAGAGCTTCGCTAAGACATTAAAGTTGACTAAGGAATATATACCGGTTAAGATAGAAGAAACGATTTGTGTCTTATTAAGGGCTAGGCTTTGCCACTATTTCACTTGATGGTAAGAGTTGATATTGTCAAACATTTGTTCAGGCTAACCAAGAATTACTGATTCTCAAGGACAGCTGTTGGAACACACTGTTGAGTGCATAGTGCCAGATTTTCTACTAAAGGGTAATAGGTAGCCAATCAGGCATTCCCCATGTTATGACGACTGGCATCCTCAAACAACAACCTGGACCTGGTGTCTTTATAAATAATTGTAGTAAATAAAACTTGGCAGCACTCTGGTAACAGATGTGAGTGCGGATGAGTTGGTTGCCTGCGGTCGCTCGTGGCCGGTTGTAATGGTAATTTGTAGCTCGTCTTTTACGCATCTCTTTGTCACGCTATCTGTTGTACGATATACGAATCGAGAGTTCCAATAACAAAACGTTTAATTTTATTATCCAGGTAATGCGTTATCCGAATGGCTCAATAAATGCATGCTAGTGTTGTGGGTAATATACATACCAATGTTTGATTTGGTTTGTGTACGAGTATATAGAGAGTGTAGGAACGCATTGCGCCAGCATTTCTTTAACTCAGTGCTAAATAAAGATCCCACTAAAGTGTGGAAATTTCTAAGGTCGATGGGAGTTGGAAAGTCTCGCCAAGTAACAATATCCAGTAACTCAAATATTGACCAGTTAAATAAGCACTTCTCTTCTTCAGTCAATTTTGATAAAACTGTGAAATCCGCTACTTTTAACTCTCTGTCTTCATTGCCAACTCCTGACCACTCTCCTTTCATTTTTAGTGAAATAGCTGATTGTGACGTTAAGAGAGCCTTTTCTTCTATTTCGTCAAATGCAAGTGGTAGTGATAACATAAGTCGTAAGATGATTTTACCCATACTGGATGAAATCGTTCCAGTAATCTGTTACATTTTTTACTTTTGCATAATTAATGGCGACTTTCCTTCAGTATGGAAGGAAGCTCAAATAACCCCCCTCCCCGAAAAAGTCAATCCTTCTTGTTTCTCAGAATTTGAGCGCTTTGTATACCAACAACTTTCTTCTTTCCTTAACAAGAATTCTCTTTTGAATCCCTTTCAATCTGGCTTCCGCCCTGGTCACAGTACCGTTTCTGCCTTAGTTAAAATTACGGATGATATCCGGTATGGTATGAGTAACGGGCAACTGACTGTGCTTTCACTACTTGACTTCAGTAATGCTTTTAATAGTGTTGATTTTGACGTCTTACTTGCAATTCTTCGTTCTCTTAACGTATCTCCAAAGGCTGTTCACTGGTTTCATAGTTACCTGTATGGCCGCCGGCAACGTGTTCGTTTTGATGATACTCTCTCATCATGGTGTAATACGTCTGCTGGTGTACCTCAGGGCGGCGTTTTATCCCCTTTACTTTTTGCAATTTTCATTAATTCAATTTCAAATCAATTATCCTCTTCCTATCATATCTATGCAGACGACCTACAAATATACACACATTCTCCTTTTGAACAGTTGCACTGTGCTGTTGATCATATTAATGAAGACTTAAAGCATATTTCTAATTGGAGTAAGTCGTTCGGCCTAAGAGTGAATCCTTTGAAAACCCAAATTATTATTATCGGCAGTTCAAGAATGATTTCCAAAATTGACTGGTTCCGCCTCCCACAAGTCATTCTCGACAGCACTCATATTCCTTTTGATCAAACAGTAAAAAATTTAGGTGTCATCATCGACCAACAATTATCATGCGTAACTTCCTCCCAAAATCTACCAAAATTACTCTAGCACAATCCTTCTTGCTCCCTTTATTAGATTATGCTGACGCTTGCTATCTGGACTTAACCGAAGAACAGCTGAATAAGCTAGAGCGCTTACAAAATTTTTGCATTCGGTTCGTATTTGGTTTGCGCAAATATGACCATGTCACTTAATTTCGCAATATGCTTGAATGGTTACCTATCCAACGTCGCCGAGATGCTCATGTCCTTTCTCTTCTTTACAGCGTTTTGTTCAATCCCACTACTCCTCTTTATCTCAAGGAACGTTTTCAATTTCTGCATCAAACACTTTCTCTCTCTCTTCGTTCAACAAATACATTGCTTTTGGATATGCCTGTCTTATCATCAACATATTTTAATAAATCATTTACAAAACATGCAGTCTTCTTGTGGAATGCTCTACCAGTTGATATCAGACAAGCTAAGTCTATTTCTTTATTCAAAGATATGGTGAAGAAGCACTACTTATCAAACATATGCTGAATATTTTACATATGTTCATTATGTTTTGTAAAAGATATGTATGTATTGTACTATATAAATTGTAGTATATTATATATTATGTAATATTATAATGTATTGTATGTAAATATAATATTATATTTCGTTATTGTATTTATGTTTTAATTATATAAGTATAGTTTATGCACAATTCAATACAATTATATGCGTGCTGTGTATAGTATAATGTATAAATACATATGTTTTATCATTATTTTTTATTATTATTATTTTTTCTTTTCGGAATCCCTAAACCGCAATATTGTAAATCCTCTCCATGCAAAGTTGCCTGTAAGAAATTGCTTAAGCGATAAGGCCGCCCTTTGTCCAATCTAATATATTAATTTGTTTGTAATAATTTTATTGTTTCCCTTAAGATTGTTGATGAATAAAGAATTTTGTATTGTATTGTATATACTTATTTGTTTATTTACACAAGAAAAAATTTCTGTGCGTTAGATGGAGGCATGTTAGGAGAGATTGGATGAAATGGATACAATAAAAATGTTAAGCTTCGGCCCATACCTTAATGATTAAGAATATTCCATAAAAAGATATTAAATATATTTCATTTAATCTTATATATTAAAACTGTCATGGTAAAACAATCGCTGTTATTTTCGAATTGTCGCTATTTTAAATTAATACGGTCTTACATTTCTACTCCATTACAAATAAAATGTTGTTAGCAGCTTTCCCGATTCTATCTGCCTACAAACACATAGCAATGTGGCGCCAGTGACTTTTTTGAATAGTTTTATGGACTACTGTACGTCAATGTATTAGTTAAGGTAATTACTCACAATAGGCTTAATTCAAATTCAAATTCATTTATTTGCTTGAACATGGGTATTTGAATTGATATTACATGAAACAGGTAGCGCTCCACATTCCACCATAATGGTGTGCAAAATTATAAGTTAAGATTATAAAGGTGACTGGATCAATTACGAGAATAATGTCAAATATTACATTTGAGAATAACTGAATTAGAAGTATACAAGATGTAATAATAATTCTCTTATAAATTTATATTCTAAACTTCAATTATACATAGCAAATATTAAATTGTATGACAGTTTTATTACATTATTAATACCTAGTTACACATTTTAATATTAGTTATACATTTGTTAAATTATTATTTATTTTTCATTATAGCTTACAAATTTGTTATTTAAATATTTTTCAGTTGTGTAATAACATTTAGATACCAAAAATTTAAACAATTTTTGCTTACACAACATGACGCACTCCGATTCCAGTATTGATGTTGGTAGATGATTGTATAACCTAGGAGCCATATCAAACACGCTGTTGCTATAAAAAGCAGTTGTGCGGGGAAGTGCCCGCATTCTATTTTTATGCCGTTCACTTCTGAGGTTGATGAACAGATTCAAATTATTTCTTACAAATAATACCACTTCATAAATATGTATATAAAGAGGGAAATGTCAATCTATTTAACTGTATGAAATACGGCTTACATGAATCAGTAGTTTGTAATTGGCAGACAGATTTAACACACTTCTTTTGGGCTTTGAATATTACTTCCCTTTCACCTCCGACGACACAATATAAGAGAACATATTATATGCTCCCAACAGATCTCCCGCTTTCCGCTTTGAATACCTATAGTAGTCACTCGTCCAACTAATAGTCGATCTTGGACGTCTAGGAAAATTCCGCTTTAAAACACCGACGATTAAAGGATTATATCACCATTTTATATCAAAATTGACATTTATTCCCAAATACTAGGAATATATATATTACGAGTAGAGGTCAGCTAACTGTATAAGTAACGTACACGGGCCAGTCGCTGATCCGCTTGATAAACGACGCGTCCTAAGCACGAGCTATGAGCTATGACTGATGGAGTGAAGGTCTTGTACACATTCATGTGTGTAAGTATACATGTACCTAAAAGTCAGGAAAAATCCTGAAGCTACTTTTTACTTGGCTTCGTCACTTGTTTTTTGGTATAACCGTGACATGCGAGTTTTAATGCAAGAATTAACGTGAGAAGTTACATGTGAAATATTTACTTACGTGAACGTAATTTTTAGTATTAAGTTTTTTTTTATATGGTGCTCAAATGCAAATATGCTTATCTCGATGGAGGCTTTGCTAACCTGGATGGTGGTTACATGTTTATTAAGTTTAATGAAAAACTAATCTAGTGTCAATAACATACCTTATTTAGTATTGAACTTTCATAAACAAAGTTAACCTCCAGTAAATAAAATTCGGTAAATACAGCTCTACTTTCAAATCTTTTTCCTATGGGTTTTCCAAGAAACTGTGCGAGTTACTCTCCGTTCTCTGCCAGATAAGAGCATCAAGGTAGATGATGCAAGCTCTAATTTAAAATCGGTCAAAGCTGGTGTTTAGCAAGGCTGTGTGCTCTTTCACATCACACAATGCTATGCGGAGTACTGGCGATACTTCATATAATTCAGTGCTAAAATGTATCCTGAAATCGTTGTTTAGAGTAGCAACAAACTTGTCTCTGAAGTCGGAACCTGTTATCAAATGTTTTGAAGAGAGGCCGCCTTAACTTAGTCCTATATAACTTCAAGAGACAAGTTTGTGCGTTTACCGCTAAACGACAAAGGGAGATACTTCGTCGTATCGTTGCATTTTGAGACACCTTTTCCCACCTCAACCATTACAGGAATACTTGGCGATGACATTTCGAGTGTTGTTTAATTTCGTTGTCGTCTTGAACTTGAAAGGTAAGGTTAAGTCAGCCTATAAGGAACTTGTGCTTGGAAAGGCCGGACGGTACTTTCACATCGGCACGATGCCGAAGCGCCTTCAACTTTATAAGGCTCAAGTAAGGCCTGACATGGACTACAACTATCACATTATACATAGATATGTATCTAGGCTACCACTTGTTTCCATCTTAAAGATGTCTAGATGAGATTGCTGTTTTCAAATTAGATTACACATTTTATTTACGATCTATATTGTTTCCGTTATTTAATATTAATTTATATGAAAACGGCACTTCTTTGTATCAGATGAAATCTTGTATTCTGGTTGACGGTCGCACTCCTATGACGGTTTAGGTAATAAAAATAGAGCACAAATTTCGATTCTATTGAGCCATCCTAGACAGCCTAGTGGTTATGGTACCCACTGCGTAACATCATGGAACACAGATTAATTAACGCTTGAGGTGCAAAATTATAATTACTATTAAAAAAAATGTAAATGTGATATACGCTTATCGCCTATAGCGATGATGTTAATTAAATCACATTAAGAAATGCAAAATAGTATTTTCACTTCACCAGCACGAAATGGGCCGTTTTGTTGTTCGAAGACTCGAGACCGTGAAGACTGTGCTAGCACGTGATTTGGAGCTGGCCCAAAATTAAACTTTGTTCACTTGTGGTGCAAATACCTATTCAAGTTTGTGTTTTCTTTAAGCTTGAAAATTTCCACCAAATCCAAAATGTTGCTCCTCCAGAAGAAAAACCTCAAAGGGAATTGTTCATCTAATGAAATAAACTAATTTGTCTTTATAGTAGGATAAAATAAAAATACTGTTTTGGGATTAATTCTTGTTCAACCGAATGCCTCAACAGTAAACAATAGGCATCCGAGATGAACCCATTACTAAGCCGAAGCAAATTAAATGATTCGGTTTATGAGCCAAAGTAAAGAAGCTACGGTTGTTTTTGGCTTCTGTTCAATTTTGGGAATACATTCTAAGTTGTCGTGTATCATTTGAATAACTACATACTGCATACATAATTATAGATTAGCTAGTATCCGGTGTGTTCCGGCAGCAGTCTTTCATAGTCAGTAATTTTAGTTTAACCTGAACAACATCTGCACATCACTTACCATCTGGTGAGATAGTGATCAAAGGCTAGCCTATCAACTAAAACAAAAGGTATTTTATAAGGTTACTTTAAAGTCGATTGACATCCACGTCTTCACAAATATAGGTAAGTAAAAATAAATTTATTAAGTAAAATTAAAATGAAACTGCTCTTACTGTTTAACTGTAAACGTACTGTATTTATTTTACATAGTGGCGAAAATCCCAATACTATTCAAACGTAAAATGTGGTCGTTTGGCAATACATTGAATTGTAATTGCAAATCAATAGTCATTTGTTACCACTAAAATTCACCATTTCAAATGTGCAGTTGAACGCGACTGTTTTAGATTTTTATCTACTCTGGCCCAAATTTGGCAATCTAGGGTTTAATAATAATAATAATAATAATAATTTTATTTTTCCAAAGACACTGTTTTACAATGATTATTATATATCAATAGGCTTCCCACTAGGATTCCCTGTTTTGGGAAGTCTATTTACTTCCTAATATACAAATGTAATTGATTAAGATTTAATTTATACATGACAAATATTAAAATAAAATCATCTTAATAAATTCTAATCTATGATTTACATTCAATTTACATTAAAAATACAATTTTATTATAATAATTAAATTTAATAATTTAGTAATAATATTTAAAATTGAATGGTATAGAATTATTTTATATTAATCTTAATAATGTTGCATTATGTGCGTGTGATGTGTTGTGAGAGGGTGTGTATGTGTGTGGTGTCGGGAGGGGGTGTTATGGTATGTTTGTTGGCGTTTGTGTTTTTATAGCATTTATATAATACGTTGCATTATTTTTTCTGTTTCTGTATAGTTTAAGTTTCGTAACCAATTGCTCAGTCTTGATCTAACTTCGTATCTACTTAAATTGAGTATTTGAAGCTTTTTATTGACCTGACTATATAAGTAAGGTCCCAAGTATAAATAAAACCGCTGTGCAAAAGCTGTGCGCTTCAGTTTTGTATGCCACCATAGTCTACGCGATCCTAGACCTCCAATAGAATGGATTGATGTTTTGTGGAATTTGATAATTGTTGCTACAATGAATAGTTGTCTCACTCGCAGAAACTGGGTATCAGCATAAAGGGCATCAGTAGAGAAACGGAAAGGCTTTTTGTATGCCACCTTCAGAATAGCCCTTTGAGCGCGTTCTATTTTGAGGAAAAATGTTTTGAGTGCCGCGCCCCATGCTGTTATTCCATAGTTTAATATACTTTGGCATAAGGCAGTATATACTAGCTTGAGAATCTCTTCATTTGCTACGTTTCGAAGTCTTTTAAATATGTGCATTAATTTTCTTACCCTGGCACTTAGGTGTTCAATGTGAGGAACCCAAGAAAGGCTCTCATCTATCAAAATGCCAAGATACTTTAAATCATGCACATTTTCCAAAGTAGGACATGAACAGCTGGGATCATCATGACACGTATGTAGTTTCAGGGATATGGACATACTAGGTGCGGAGTTGTGTGAGATCCTAAAATGAATTACTTTTGACTTTTTGGTGTTAAGAGTCAAGAGATTGTGCTGAAGCCAATTTGACACCGCTTTCAGACCTTTTTGGGTAGTATTCCGTGTCTTTTCCCACGTCTTTTCGTAAAATATTAAGGCAGTGTCATCTGCGTATGCAAAAATTTTTGTAAAATTTTTTTTTTTTTTTTTTTTAGGGTTGTATGAATACGGATAATTTTATACTATTGAACATTACATTTTGATAGTTTTTGTCAAAATAGACGTCTAATGATGTTTCAGTACTCTAAAATTGCCGTGGTATTTATATATATTATACGAAATGTGACATCAGACAGATAAAAATGTGTACCGTCGAACCACGTGGTATAGACCCATAAACTATAAACAATTGTGGCAACTTTGTTACTGCTGAGACTATTTTTTCCCTGAGAGTAATCCAAATTGAGGTGACGGAAATTCAAGGCAATACGTAGACTGTGTATGGCTTGCGGAGTCTTGGGAATCGCAGTAAAAATTGTAAATTCAGAAGGCGCTGCTTTCAACCTTCCGGTACTTTTCCATTGTCATTTCTTATGACACTCTCGGGAAGCAACGCGGGAAATTCTAACCCCACGGGTAAATACGAACACTAAAAACTTACTAAACAGATAAACCGAAGCAGCACATCGTAAAAAATATTCAAGCAAACGAATTCTCCTGCAACAGCTAGAATAATAAGCTATTGGAAATACCAACACATCGGAACAAGCTTTGTAAATCATGCCAATCTTAGTTATACGTATTTAATAGAAAAGCCAACTTTTGACTTTTCCAATAAATTCCAACGTAAACAATGACACAGTTGCAATTAAAAACGCTAACCAATGAACAACGTGGTCTAAAAACAAAGTAAACACCCTTCTATTGTCCAATAAAGCTAATGTATCGAATAATGGGAATAGCGTTCTCACAGATAATGCTCTCAATTTAACGGGGGCTCAGCGGTTATAGGGCTTTACTTACTAAATGTGATACGATCTCTCCTTGATCTTCAGGCCAAGTTAATCGATATGATAGATACATTTAGATACGAAGACTAGTTAGCGATGTATAGGTTTCTTTGCTACTTTAAGTTATAGATCCTTGTTTTATAAATTACATCGTAATTTACAGAAATAATTATTTAAAAAGTATATTCTGCATGACGATATACTTACGACCAGTGGCCACAGAGTGAACGAATTCCATCCTACCCAAACTTCTTTTAAAAAAATTAAAATGGACTGATATTCCGGCTAGTCAAAGTGCAAAACATGGTAATGACATCTGGATCTCGTGTTTGATATGCAGCAACATCTCTTATAATATTGACGTAAGTACGAGTAATAATATATTTCTCAAATTATTTTCTGTTGTGGTTGTCATATGATGTTGGACTGTATTATAACATGTCTTTTAATTTCATCGACTCTTGATAGCGCTGGTATTGGAGCTTGGCAATCACCTCCGACCATAATAAAATAAAATATCACAAAATTGTTTCAAATATTGAATTTCAAGAAATACATGTAAATGTGATCGTTTTGAACATGTCTTCGCACATAAGAAAATACTTAATTTTCTTAATTAATCATCTGGGTTGTATTCAATTTCATTTATTCAATTTAGGCGTCTACGACGCTCTTATGAAGGTCGATTACAAATTTTAATATTGAAATATTCTACATAGTACTGTTACGTTCAGCAAAAAAAAATATAGAGCCACTGCGAGAAGAACGGGCAAGAAACTCGGGGCCATTCTTTTAAACGTCTTTTTACAATGTGTTAATACAATTTTACAATATTTGTTTAAATTACGTAGGAGACATGTGATAGCTTGGCAGAGGTGGAATTTTCCAAGCATTTTTGTCGTTTAAGTAATCACAAACTGTGTAAGTAGGATTTCTTAATCAAAATGTTTTTTACGTGCAATTTGAATTTTCCTTCTGTGAGCATTGTAATATGTTTGGGAATTTTATTATAAAACCGCACACAATTACCTAAAGAGGACCTTTTATTTGTCTTTGCTAGTCTAAAACTTGGTACCTTTATTTAATATTTGTACCTAGCGTTGTAATCGTGGTTGTCACTGTTTAATTTAAATTTACTCAATTTTTTCCGAACATTCATAATATTTTCAAATATATACAGACTCGGTAAAGTTAATATATCAATTTCTATAAAAAGATTCTATAGGATCCATTTTATATATGGCTCGAATTGCACGCTTTTGTAAGATAAAGATTGTCTCTATCTCAGCAGCAGCTCCCAACAGCAATACAACATACTACAATACTGTGGAAGTATGCGAAATAAACTAGCCTTGCAATAGCTACATCTGTTAACTGTCTTATCTTACAAAACTGCATATGCAGCAGAACTAAGTCTTCCGGCTAGATCATGTATATGTGGGTCCCATTGTAAAGTTGAATCCATTATGATTCCCAGGAAGACTATAGCATTGTCAATAGAGAGCTTATCTGGGCCAAGCTTAATGTTTGGTACAACATAAGGAACATTTGATAACGAAAACTTTAATGTATGATCTTACTTCAAGCTTCGAATTATCCTATTTCATTCACATTCCAAGACACTGTTAGTTAAATTAATTAAATTATTAACTAACTAAATTATTGGTGTAGGGTGTACTACTCTTAAAAAAACAACACACAGAACTATTCACTTGTTCTACTCCATCCTCTTTCACCGTCCGCTTCGCCACCGTTCCAAACGTTGGTCAAGATGGCACTCGCGTCTCGTCAAATCATGGCCATTTATCAAAAGCAACTAATACCCCACTGTCGTTTAACAATCAGATATTAGGCACGAGCTGAAGCTTTCATTCAAAATCATTACAAGTACGGTGCATTTTTTCATATATTGGTACAATAAGTTTTAGTACATTTGTGATTTGTCTAGTTATATGGTATACAAATCTAATGAACAAATCTGTAAAGTAATGTAAAAGTTGGCCAAGTCACGTGTTCGTGGCGGATATATTGTAAGTCGATCATAGCAAAAAATAAATAAAAGTTATGATATTAAGGGCAAATTAACGTATAATTCATTACATACTAAAAAAGGTGGCATGTCGTAGCATAAATCGTCAGCTATACATATTTTTCTAGAATAGATACCTACCAATAATTTGTAGATGACAAAAAAATATTTCATACACCATAGAAGCCATAGAAATACATGACTGAATTAATAATCACAAAATCCAGAAGGCAGCGCTTCTTTTTATTTAAGATGTATTTATTTCGTCTAAGGCGCATCTTTGCTTTGCTATCATCGAAAACTTTATGGCTAAAATATAAAACATTAACCATCATCAGGATCTCTAGACTCTTTGGCGTGCAGTTACAGTGAAAATTTCTTAGATGATACTTCGTGTAGAAACGAACAACGATGAAAATTCTTTCGGCTAGGCTAAATGCCACGTTAATTTAGCAAACAGATAAAGCAAAATTTTAAATATGTTTTTCTGTAATTATATTATAATGAATATTGGTCACCATTTCGTATTGTTTTACGCAGATTAATGCCTAAATTAATTAATAAATATTGTTTGTGGAGTTTGAGAGTACTCCGGAATATAACGAACAGATAGCATTTAAATAACAAATACTATTACTCAGCAAAATTATTAGCAAAAATTTTGGGATTGAGTATAATCTATGATGTAATTTTTCCATCGATAACAATTCAACGTAACCTATTGCTTCAAATTCAAAATCATTTATTCAATTTAGGCGTCTACGATGTTCTTATGAAGGTCAATTACAAATTTTAATATTGAAATATTCTACATTGTACTGCCACGTTCAGCAAAAAAAATTATAGAGCCACTGCGAGAAGAACGGGCAAGAAACTCGGGGCCATTATTTTAAACATCTTTTAACAATGTGTTATATACAATATAATACGACTATTACAATATTTGTTCAAATTACGTAGGTAACAGATGATAGCTTTCAAATACTTTACTTTTAAAAATAAAGTTATTTTTAAACTCTCTGCTTGCCTTGATCTATCAGACAGATCGTACCATGTGAGTGAAATCCAATAGTCACACGAGTTTTATTTTGCAACTAAAACGTCAGATAAGTTATTTAAGCCTGCACTGAGGCAGTGATACGTAATTGTGAAATACTTACGTTCGTTTGATCCCCTACTGTATCTTTATTTCGTTATGCACTTAATATATTTAATATTAAGGGATTCATTCTATGAATCATACACTTTAGACTCACTTTTACTTAAAGTTTCCTTGATAGAAAAAAATATTAAATGTTATATCTAAAAAAACTAAATAAACTCTTAGTACGGCGTAAATATTTTACGGGAAGTCATTTGTTTTTATTAGACGAAGGAAATTTCTAAAATGCACGCACATTCCGCCATTTTAGCCACAGCCGCGACGCTTCCTCTCTATACGCTATAGTAATTCTTCGGCCGTCGGACGGGGACGGAGGCTGGCGGCGCGGCGTGTCTTACTCACGCACACATACACGGCGCGCTTCAAAAGCTCGGCCCGTATTTTGCGATCAAAAATCCTTTGCAACGTTTATAACGGTATTATCTTTTATCGTTAAAGTGCATTTACATGTTAACTGTGTAAAATAAATCTGACATCTGTTCCATTATAATCGAGGCATCTCTGTTTTCGCATCTGACAAATAGAATTATTTTCGAGTCGCTTTTGTTTTTGTCAATATTGTTATTATCACTTTTGTTTTCATCAGTATTGTTTATCCGGTTTTTGTTACAGCAAAAGCGGTGGCATAAGTAGTAGATAGTACAAAAATAGATATGTAAACATAAATAGATAAGTGTTGGATACTTTTCAGATATAAGATAAACAGTGTAACAAAATGAAAATAGTTTTTTAGAATTTATTACCTTATAATATTTATTTTGTTAGTGGTTTTGCGATTTATAGTACTAACCATGATGTTTATGTAAACAAAAATTCCTGAAAGAGTTTAAAATTCAGTTTATGTATAGCTTCTGAATAAAAATACATTACCTGTGGGATAGTATATGAACATAACGTGTACCAACGATAAACATGAGCAAAGTGTTACACAATTCTGTTTTTTAACCGACTTCCAAAAAATGGGGAGGTTTTCAATTCGTGTTTTTTAAATGTTTTTTACCTCAAACCTCTTGACTGGGTGAACCGATTTTCAAAATTCTTTTTTTGTTTAAAAGGTGATGCTTGTCGTTTGGTCCCATTTAAGTTTTATCAAAATTAGTCAAGCCGTTTTTGAGTTACACTAAAATAACTGAAAAATATTTCCCTATCATGATGATATAGTCGTTAGCAATGATAATCGATCCCGTAAGTAGCAAGGGTCACTAAAACGAGGGAAAATTTTCTTTTACCAAAAAATGGAACCGACTTCAACACCCAAAAGTGTGAAATAACTTGTGGAAGTCGGTATCATGCGCATAATATTGTGATAATAGGTAATTTTGAACTGTCATGGTACCGACTTCAACAAGTTATTTCACACTTTTGGGTAATGAAGTCGGTTTCATTTTTTACGAAATAAGTTATTTACTCCATGTATGTGATAAAGATTTCTTTATACCTATATATTTACCTATATATTTTTTGCATTGCTGATGGGCTACTTTCACCGAACATAACTGCAAAATACCCTCATTGGTGACCATATCTAAGTAAAGCAGACTTAACATAAAATGGCAACTACTCAAGTACAGCTGCCAAATCAAGCCGTTAGAAGCTTGATATATTTTCTACTTGAAAGGGGTAAAGAGTCAGGCGAGCATTCTCAAAATTTCCTACCAACTATGAAGCTAACCCCTTCAGCTGCATGCGAGCAAAGCTGCGTATAAAAGATAGTCCAATAAGTATTTTACTTATGAAAGAGGAGGCTGTCCTGTCAGTAAACTCACAGAGAGTGCTTTCGGAGAGTTGTCTTATTTCGAGCCTTATCCTTGACAGATGTCGCCACGACCCACCGGATTAACTTCGAAAAATGAGAGTTTTAGCTCGCTCTCATATTTTATATGAAATGTATGAGCGGATTTCTAAGGCAGGACGGGACTTTAACTGAGATATGATTCTGAACTATTCGTTTGTTTACGTACGTGATTTGAGTTTCTAATTGCCTGGTATTGCTCATTGCACCGCAAACATCAATAAAATATCATATTTTAAGGAAAAAAAGTGTTTAAAAAATAATTTAAGTTGTTGTAAAATATTATTATTATTATCTATGTAGACGAATCGTAGACTTTTGGAATATTTTGTATTTTACTATTTAGGGAGCATAAAACAGCAATTTGAACAGGTTATTTTATTACTAAAACAAATAAAGGTCCAGATGGCAACTGCGTCATATGTGCCAGGTGTTTTTTTATCAGTACTATAATATTATAAATGCGAAAGTAACTCTGTCTGTCTGTTACGCTTTTACGCCAAAACTACTGGACCGATTTGAATGAAATTTGGTATAGAAATAGTTTGAGACCCGAAAAAAAATATAGGATAGTTTTTATCCAACTGCGCAAACAGAGGTTAATGTCTTTGCACAATAACCGCCATACGCGCGGGTGGAGCCGCGCCCGGTAAGCTAGTGTATTCATAATGGAACAAGCACGAGGCTCACCTGGTGTTAAGCAATTACTTCTGCTTAACAGATGCTGTTAGGCACAAGTGGTAAACTGCACTGCTCCCATCACCCTGAGACATATAGATGTTAAGTCTCATGTGCCTGTAATTTCGTAAACATTACTGCTTGGCGGCAGAGTTGTGACTTAATTCGCTTGATTTTCAAATGAAGATTTAAGACGAAATTGTTAATTAATTAATATTGTCAAATAAATTTCGAATATGGAACGAATTTATACTATTTAAAAATTACATGGCATATAGCCTGTAAAATATTAGTCTAGAATGTCATTTCCCCACCCTCTTATATTTCTTCCCTTGGGCCTCTAATGTAAAAGGTGAGCAGCAGTGCCTTCTGAAAAATCGCTATCTTATACTGCGATACACAAAACACCTGCCGGGTATGGGACCTATATGGTCTATAGTCTATAAGAACCCCTCTTAACGTTGAAGGCTGTGTGGAAAATCCTGCTGAAACAATAAGGAATATAGGAGGCTATATAAGTACCAAAAACTTTGAAAAATTCTAAAACTTTTTTATATAGTAGTAGTTGCACTAACATAAACACTTAGAAAAGCAGATGCGTCTGAATACCTACGTTTTGCCCGATATATTTCTTCCCATATTATAGGGGTCGATCGTATTACCATCTACAAGCCTTGGTTCTAGATTCCAAACTGCTTCTAAAAATGTTTCTCTCAGATAGCTATGGACACTGCAAGCATTATAAATTTATTTAAATTGAGAACTGTCAAATAAGTGATTTACGCTGTAGCTCTCCGGCGTCCATCCGGTATCTGCTCTGTCCAGTCACCTTTATGCTAATTGAGCAAAGTTTGTCGCATAGGGCACTTTGATCTCGAATGTTTATGTTTCAAAGGCGACGCTGCTAAACGGATTGCCCCTTCCAAACCATTCGTGGTAATTGAAATTTAAAGTTCTTGATGAATTTAAATGCGGAAATCGTTCAATCGGGCTCCTCCGTATTTGCTCAGGATGACGTCATCGTCGTTATCATATCGAGTATTTGAAACCCATCGCAATCTTGCATGGTCGTAGAGTAAACTTGATAAGTTTACATTACAAATTTTCTAAATGTTCGTGGACGGGCTTCTGGTATTTAAGCAACGACTACTTAATTGGTCCACAGCTCACAGATTCATGTTTATTTGAACCTTCGGTTATTCACTTACATAACAAGGAAAAGCGTAGACAAATATTTAGGATATTTAATACGAATCTATCTTCCTTTATTAGGATCAGTATTGTTGATCTGAGGTAGTAAAGATGTTGTTAATTTACTGGGCATCTGTGAACAGTTAAAATGGCAAGCAATTACATATTTTGTCATAATAATTTCTATATAAAACATTGCAATGACAAATTTAACGCCTGAAAGGTTCATTCCTCATTCGCTTTCCCACCTCAACAGCAAGTGGTCGTGTCATTAACTTTTGTCAATTTATTTTTAACAATTAAAAAAATACTTAAAGTAATAAAAGTGAATAAAATATGGAGTGCATAAACTTAAACGAGCTTCACAGACATTGCGGAACCATCGTAAGCTTGCATAGTAGCCATTTTAATACATTTCAAATGTATACAACTGAATGAGGCACAATTTCTTTTGTTGTATATTAAAACTAAATGTGTGCTGCATCCGTCGGTTTCATCCGCGTAGATAACGATGAAAAGTAATGATACTGATGGTGGAAAGTATTTTATGAGTTAATCCAGAACACAACCTATATAGGTTCCAAGTTTTATCATAATCCCGTTTCAGTGTGAAGAAGTAATAAACACAAACATTCTCACTCACTCCCAAACTTTCGCATTTATAATATTAGCTTGATTAATTTAATTATAAAAATCAGCTCCAGCTATAAACTATTTACTGCAAACTTTTTAGTAAAAAAGGGTTAGCGATAATTTAAATATCGTATTTAATGTGTTATCAAAAATCTTGGCGTCATAATTTTACATATTTTTAACAATATTATGAAAATATTATCATTCAGTCAATCTTCATGAAAGGGCAGTATACGCCAAATTTTATTAATGACTGACTATTGAGCTCTTTAGAAAATTGCAATACAAAGTATCCAATGAACCTAAAAAACATATTTTTATTTTTATCATATTAATATAGCTAATAATATTATAATTCTTACAATTTTTTTTAATAAATACACATTGCAATGAGGTTTATGTGAATCATTTTTCAAGCGCTCGTAGCGTAGTAGGCTAAGCCGTTATTAGCCGAACAGCTAAGTTAAGTAATGAGTTGGATGGGTGACCCCTAGTGACATTACTACTGCGCGATTCCGTGCTTTGGAGGGCAGGTTAAGCCGTCGGTCACGGTTGTTGTTTTAGTGTCAAAGGCTAATCTATAAGGCATAAAAAAAACACATAAAACGATATTATTGTAGAGGAGATTAATTTTATTTGGCAGTACGTTTTGCAAATAATCATCCGTTCCTAAAATACAACTTTGTTATCAGTTTAAACTTTATTAGTCCAAAATTGATTAATACAATTAACTAACAAATAAATAAAGTTATAATAGACGGAAGTTTCGAGTTAATTTAATTTATTACATTGGATGTAATAATCAATTTACGATGTTTAAACACTTGAAACATTTAGTATGAACTACACAGTGACTGGATTTATTTACCGGGTTAAAAGGAATATAACCTTTGTGGTATATCGACCTGCCACCCATTTTAATCTTCCCTTGCTATATGAAAGTATATTTATTACATATGTTTGTAGTATATACGTGTTGAGGACACTTAAAGAACAAAAATGTTAAATAACCTGGTAGACGCCCTAAAATAGTAAATATGTATAGGCATTCCATTGAAGTCAAATATTAAGCCTGCACCGAGGCAGCGACACGTAATTGTGGTTCGTTTGGTCCCTTGCTGTATCTTTATTTCTTAATTTTGAGTTATATAATTAATATATATTATATGTAAGGATTCTATAAATCATACACTTTGGAAACACGAATACTTACATTTTCCTCGAAAGAAAAAAAAAATAATTTTAATGTTAAAGTTACATCTCAAAAACGAAATAAACCCTTAGTACGGCGTAAAGACTTAACGGAGAGTCATCCGTATTTTATAAATAAAAAAGCAACACGTTAGCTGTAACGTATACACATTACAATTTTCAAATAGGTATTTGTTTTCATTATACAAAGGAAATACTCAAATTCACTCAAGTTCCGCCCATTTTAGTCAGAGCCGCGATGCTTTGTCCCTATCCGCTTTAGTAATTCTTCGGCCGTCAGAGGGGGGCGGATGCTGTTGGCGTGCCTTACTCACGCACACATACGCGGCGCGCCTAAAAAGCTCGGTGCGCCTTTAACTTATTGTTAATATAAATACTTTTTAGTATAGTACACATATTTGTACGAAAATCTATTCATGATAATATTGAGTTTATAGGAATAAATATTTACCAACACATTTTTTTTGAGTTATCATCATATACAAAAAAAGTTTGTTAGTTTTGAATACAACGTCAAAACGACATTATAAGTCGAAATATTCAGTTTTGTTTGATAAATAGAGGATATTGCTCAAAGTTTCAGATTTTAATATTCGTTATTATTCACTACTACGGTCTAAGTTGGTAATGGAGTTAATAACTAAACTATAAATTTTAAATTAAGCACTTACTAGTCTAACGGAGGTTATACTCGCTGAATTTAATTCCAGCAAAGTACCTGCTTGGTTCATAAACAGCTCATTATAGAGTGTAATGAGCGGTTTGAAATTAGGTAATTGATTTTCGTTATGTGGCATTAGCGCGTGATAACTATTAGCAAACTATGAGCTTAGTGTTAGCACTATTAGCTTTTACAGGCTTTTAAATATGTTTAAACGTCTTCTTACGAATCTCAAATCGACAATTTGCTACAATGATATTGATAGAATGTTATGGATGACTAACAAAAAAATTTGTACCTAAGTAATAAGAGCATTTGAACAACCACTTATTGATACGCCAACTTAAGATTTCTGAAATATTGTAGACAAATCAATTAATCATAAATTTTCTAGCATATATGAGATACATTTAATGATTTCTTTAATAAAAGCATTCAACGTCAGCAAAAATGCAGTATTGCGTAACTGCTGTACGCTTCCAATGAAATTTTATTATTGATATAAGTTAAAATTTGTTTGTGTCCATAAAAACTACAAACCAGTGGTCAGTGTGACACTGCATCGTAGTAATCTTTTGTAATTTTACATATTATTATCAGCATTGTCGTCATTTCTTGAATAAAAACCCCGTCGAATGCACGCGTCATCACGAACCTTTTATTTGGTTCGTTGAAACGAGTAATATCAGCCACGGGGTTGCTGTTTATTGGGAGTTTACAATAATTAACGTATGACGAGATGAAACCTTTCCTTCATAACATATCTTGATACAATTTGTCAAAAATGTCTTCTGTTCTGTCAAAGGCTTTTTATGGGAAAAACACCAAATTGTTCTTTATGGCTTTGCCATGCGTATGATCAATATTGATAATGTTTTATTAAATTTGGAAAGTAATAACGTTATTTTATGTACCTATGAATTTCAGCTGCTTATATGAAAATGTATTGCGGTAATGTTATTAGGTACCTTTTGATGTAAGGGAGATACAATGTGCTTCAACGATGACGATGCTTAAAAACTGTTTATAAAAAGTCGTAGATAAATACAACTTTAAGTAGATAGAATACGTTATGTAAATAAAACCTGTTTTTTACCTAATATTAAAAAAACATATTTTCAACGCAATTAAGATAATTAATTATATGCATTAATTTTAATTATAATTCGAATATACAATAAAGTAAAACAGAATGAAGAAGGAGACTCATCTTCATTCTATTTTCCGCTGGTTTAAAACAACTCTTTAAATATATCAAGATAGATATTAAGAATTAATCACTTGAACAACCGATACAATGGGGATAAGTTAAACCTCGGTTTTAAAATTATTTTAACTCACCAACGACAATATTGCGTTAAATCATATAATGGGGTCATCATGAAAAAACTTCTGCTTTCTACAATACTGCTAACAGTACACCACTATAGTAACATGGGTTATTTTTTTTATACCATCGTAATACCTACCACGTTCGAAGTACAAAAGGGATTTTATGTCCTCTTTTCTACTACAATAAGATGATTTTGGTCATGAGCTAAAACTGAATAAAAGCTTTACAGTTCGTTGGGGAAGCATTTTTTATATGCCTGACAGATACAGCCCTCAAATAAAAAAATAATCTATCGCCATGCATTTTAGATTATTTCAATGGCTTTTCTTAAGAGCTAACTCAAATCCATAGTTCAAATCTAGCTCAAATCCGGTCAACGTTAAAATTTGCGAGTGAATCATCACTAACAAATGTAAAATCATTATCTAATCTAGCTAATGGGTTATACTCTTTTTTAATTATGATAATCAAGATTATCAGGATTTGTTGCCGTACTCAACTTTAAAAAAAAACACTAAACCAAGTGAAAGTTAGACTTACAAGAGAAGGGTTTGAGAGCTCTAAAAAGAGAGCCCTCTCTCTCCAAAGATCGTGTGCAGTTGCCGGCACAAAAATAAGGACTGTTATTCTCCCGTTGGATGATCGTATTCACATAAGAGCGTGAGAAGCAACTTGCTGGTCTTTAAGCATACAAAAAACTCATTTATTATCATTATACTAACACTAAATATATTAAATATCTCAATCCAGTCAAAACTTTTACATACATTATGTATTGTAATATTTTTGTCGAATCCATGATTCAAAATTGACCTCTCTTTGTTGTTTTCTATGTATTCTTGTGTTATAACAACACGTTGAAAATTGTACCGAACACACATAAGATGGGAATTTAAAAAGTAATAGGAAGAATGAAAGACTGAGCTATAAGTTGATTGGTGACACTGCAGCTATTGTAAGCAGGCCTTATACTTAAACACCTTAATTTTAGTTATATTATTAACTGCGGCTGTTGCCCAAACATTGTGAACAAACTTTAAAGTAAGGAAGTGGTATTTTTGCTAGAAGTTAATTAGGAGAGTTTACCTCACGAACACAGCTTACCCAAGCCAAAAACTGATAAGAAATCGTAAAGTACTTTAATCGTGGGTCACAACCTATATTCGTACCTCACAGCCAACAGCGCTTCAGTAAACAAAAGACTTTCAAAGTTTACAAAATTTGTAAATAAACAAGAAGAAGCCATTCAACCTTATATAAGAACTTGTATTTTAGTAAAGTACAATTTATGAATTGTCAAAATTTGATTTTTGGAGAACTTTCAGAAGCTTCGTTTTGTTTGCATCAAGAAACAATGATTGAGGATATATTATTTTTGTTTTCTCGTGTAATGGGTTCGATTCCCGGTTCAACCATGTAATGATTTAAATCTATGAATGCAGTTTAAATTGTTTTTTAATAATGTCTATATGTAGTATTCAAATAATGTCTTCTTTCAGTAAAATGTTCCATCTACAATATTCAAGGTACTTTCCCTCCATGTGGCATCGCCGTGGAACGCCCTGTATAATGATTGCGCCCACTCTTCATAAATAACTTATATCGCTACAATATTATATATCACTAGACGGTTCCGTATCTTTTCGGTTAAGTATGTCTAGATTGGTATTGCCTACGTATCCACTTATTCAGATACCATGCAACAGCCAACTGCAATTACTGAATTGTAGATTGAAGATCTCGTGAACCAGAGTAAATACAGGCAAATTAATTGTTTGATTGAATATATGTAGGAAACGCAACGCATGTCCTGAAAACGTGTATTTACTCGAACTAAGGCCAGCAGCAGCATCTAAACCTAAAATCAGGAAAAATATCGTAAATGGAGCTCTAGGATTCAACCATATAAGCGTAAGCATAAAAAGTGATCCCACATAAAACAACAACCTATTTCGACTAAATAACCTTTGTGCAAATCTTCATAAAGCGTTTACTCGTAGTCCTGCATACAAAATGTTAGTTCCTCCTTACAATGTACCTTATGAAAGAACCCTCAACCTCGGAACTTAACTTCCAGTGATAATATGAAATTGGATGGGGGTATTTCGTACACGCCTAGTAGGTATATAAAAGGCTCGTTGTTCATAAAAAGGTTCAAGATCGGCACACATAGGCTGTTGTTATATAATATGAAATAGTATAACGTAGTGGACAAACCAACACACAATCTGTTAAGTTTTGTATGTGTCTAAATTTTAGAATAGTGATTTACCACGCTGCCTTTGCGAAAACATATTATGGGTGAATAAGAACGTTAAGATGATTGTTTTGGCTATGAACATACATTGCCGAAACTATTTTTGAAATATTATGCAAATGTGCTAAATACCTATGTGAGGGAATGTTTAAAAACGTGAAAATTCGATTAGATTTAACACATTTTTGAGATATTCAGTTTGAGTTTCAGAGATGACTTTTAGTGGCAATAAATTATCTACGGAGATTTTTTTTAATATTGTTAAGTTTGCAATAACGCCTGCTAAGCGAATTACATTACAAAATTACAAATTTATGAGAGAAAAAATTATAGTCATGTGCGGGATTCGAACCCGCGTCCATCCACCCCTTTAGCCGGGGTATGCTCTAACCAATTGAGCTAACATGACACAATGACTCATAACTGTAATTCTTGCTCTCATTCTTTAACCATCGTAATGGGATGGAGCGACATCTATAGTCCAACTTGCGTTGTACTACAAACAAGACCAATTTTGCAATTGGTTTTAAACTTGTAAATGATGACGCAACCTAATAATTTTAATATTGTTAAGTTTGCAATAACGCCTGCTAAGCGAATTACATTACAAAATTACAAATTTATGAGAGAAAAAATTATAGTCATGTGCGGGATTCGAACCCGCGTCCATCCACCCCTTTAGCCGGGGTATGCTCTAACCAATTGAGCTAACATGACACAATGACTCATAACTGTAATTCTTGCTCTCATTCTTTAACCATCGTAATGGGATGGAGCGACATCTATAGTCCAACTTGCGTTGTACTACAAACAAGACCAATTTTGCAATTGGTTTTAAACTTGTAAATGATGACGCAACCTAATAATTTTAATATTGTTAAGTTTGCAATAACGCCTGCTAAGCGAATTACATTACAAAATTACAAATTTATGAGAGAAAAAATTATAGTCATGTGCGGGATTCGAACCCGCGTCCATCCACCCCTTTAGCCGGGGTATGCTCTAACCAATTGAGCTAACATGACACAATGACTCATAACTGTAATTCTTGCTCTCATTCTTTAACCATCGTAATGGGATGGAGCGACATCTATAGTCCAACTTGCGTTGTACTACAAACAAGACCAATTTTGCAATTGGTTTTAAACTTGTAAATGATGACGCAACCTAATAATTTTAATATTGTTAAGTTTGCAATAACGCCTGCTAAGCGAATTACATTACAAAATTACAAATTTATGAGAGAAAAAATTATAGTCATGTGCGGGATTCGAACCCGCGTCCATCCACCCCTTTAGCCGGGGTATGCTCTAACCAATTGAGCTAACATGACACAATGACTCATAACTGTAATTCTTGCTCTCATTCTTTAACCATCGTAATGGGATGGAGCGACATCTATAGTCCAACTTGCGTTGTACTACAAACAAGACCAATTTTGCAATTGGTTTTAAACTTGTAAATGATGACGCAACCTAATAATTTTAATATTGTTAAGTTTGCAATAACGCCTGCTAAGCGAATTACATTACAAAATTACAAATTTATGAGAGAAAAAATTATAGTCATGTGCGGGATTCGAACCCGCGTCCATCCACCCCTTTAGCCGGGGTATGCTCTAACCAATTGAGCTAACATGACACAATGACTCATAACTGTAATTCTTGCTCTCATTCTTTAACCATCGTAATGGGATGGAGCGACATCTATAGTCCAACTTGCGTTGTACTACAAACAAGACCAATTTTGCAATTGGTTTTAAACTTGTAAATGATGACGCAACCTAATAATTTTAATATTGTTAAGTTTGCAATAACGCCTGCTAAGCGAATTACATTACAAAATTACAAATTTATGAGAGAAAAAATTATAGTCATGTGCGGGATTCGAACCCGCGTCCATCCACCCCTTTAGCCGGGGTATGCTCTAACCAATTGAGCTAACATGACACAATGACTCATAACTGTAACTGTTAAAGAATGAGAGCAAGAATTACAGTTATGAGTCATTGTGTCATGTTAGCTCAATTGGTTAGAGCATACCCCGGCTAAAGGGGTGGATGGACGCGGGTTCGAATCCCGCACATGACTATAATTTTTTCTCTCATAAATTTGTAATTTTGTAATGTAATTCGCTTAGCAGGCGTTATTGCAAACTTAACAATATTAAAATTATTAGGTTGCGTCATCATTTACAAGTTTAAAACCAATTGCAAAAATTGGTCTTGTTTGTAGTACAACGCAAGTTGGACTATAGATGTCGCTCCATCCCATTACGATGGTTAAAGAATGAGAGCAAGAATTACAGTTATGAGTCATTGTGTCATGTTAGCTCAATTGGTTAGAGCATACCCCGGCTAAAGGGGTGGATGGACGCGGGTTCGAATCCCGCACATGACTATAATTTTTTCTCTCATAAATTTGTAATTTTGTAATGTAATTCGCTTAGCAGGCGTTATTGCAAACTTAACAATATTAAAATTATTAGGTTGCGTCATCATTTACAAGTTTAAAACCAATTGCAAAATTGGTCTTGTTTGTAGTACAACGCAAGTTGGACTATAGATGTCGCTCCATCCCATTACGATGGTTAAAGAATGAGAGCAAGAATTACAGTTATGAGTCATTGTGTCATGTTAGCTCAATTGGTTAGAGCATACCCCGGCTAAAGGGGTGGATGGACGCGGGTTCGAATCCCGCACATGACTATAATTTTTTCTCTCATAAATTTGTAATTTTGTAATGTAATTCGCTTAGCAGGCGTTATTGCAAACTTAACAATATTAAAATTATTAGGTTGCGTCATCATTTACAAGTTTAAAACCAATTGCAAAATTGGTCTTGTTTGTAGTACAACGCAAGTTGGACTATAGATGTCGCTCCATCCCATTACGATGGTTAAAGAATGAGAGCAAGAATTACAGTTATGAGTCATTGTGTCATGTTAGCTCAATTGGTTAGAGCATACCCCGGCTAAAGGGGTGGATGGACGCGGGTTCGAATCCCGCACATGACTATAATTTTTTCTCTCATAAATTTGTAATTTTGTAATGTAATTCGCTTAGCAGGCGTTATTGCAAACTTAACAATATTAAAATTATTAGGTTGCGTCATCATTTACAAGTTTAAAACCAATTGCAAAATTGGTCTTGTTTGTAGTACAACGCAAGTTGGACTATAGATGTCGCTCCATCCCATTACGATGGTTAAAGAATGAGAGCAAGAATTACAGTTATGAGTCATTGTGTCATGTTAGCTCAATTGGTTAGAGCATACCCCGGCTAAAGGGGTGGATGGACGCGGGTTCGAATCCCGCACATGACTATAATTTTTTCTCTCATAAATTTGTAATTTTGTAATGTAATTCGCTTAGCAGGCGTTATTGCAAACTTAACAATATTAAAATTATTAGGTTGCGTCATCATTTACAAGTTTAAAACCAATTGCAAAATTGGTCTTGTTTGTAGTACAACGCAAGTTGGACTATAGATGTCGCTCCATCCCATTACGATGGTTAAAGAATGAGAGCAAGAATTACAGTTATGAGTCATTGTGTCATGTTAGCTCAATTGGTTAGAGCATACCCCGGCTAAAGGGGTGGATGGACGCGGGTTCGAATCCCGCACATGACTATAATTTTTTCTCTCATAAATTTGTAATTTTGTAATGTAATTCGCTTAGCAGGCGTTATTGCAAACTTAACAATATTAAAATTATTAGGTTGCGTCATCATTTACAAGTTTAAAACCAATTGCAAAAATTGGTCTTGTTTGTAGTACAACGCAAGTTGGACTATAGATGTCGCTCCATCCCATTACGATGGTTAAAGAATGAGAGCAAGAATTACAGTTATGAGTCATTGTGTCATGTTAGCTCAATTGGTTAGAGCATACCCCGGCTAAAGGGGTGGATGGACGCGGGTTCGAATCCCGCACATGACTATAATTTTTTCTCTCATAAATTTGTAATTTTGTAATGTAATTCGCTTAGCAGGCGTTATTGCAAACTTAACAATATTAAAATTATTAGGTTGCGTCATCATTTACAAGTTTAAAACCAATTGCAAAATTGGTCTTGTTTGTAGTACAACGCAAGTTGGACTATAGATGTCGCTCCATCCCATTACGATGGTTAAAGAATGAGAGCAAGAATTACAGTTATGAGTCATTGTGTCATGTTAGCTCAATTGGTTAGAGCATACCCCGGCTAAAGGGGTGGATGGACGCGGGTTCGAATCCCGCACATGACTATAATTTTTTCTCTCATAAATTTGTAATTTTGTAATGTAATTCGCTTAGCAGGCGTTATTGCAAACTTAACAATATTAAAATTATTAGGTTGCGTCATCATTTACAAGTTTAAAACCAATTGCAAAATTGGTCTTGTTTGTAGTACAACGCAAGTTGGACTATAGATGTCGCTCCATCCCATTACGATGGTTAAAGAATGAGAGCAAGAATTACAGTTATGAGTCATTGTGTCATGTTAGCTCAATTGGTTAGAGCATACCCCGGCTAAAGGGGTGGATGGACGCGGGTTCGAATCCCGCACATGACTATAATTTTTTCTCTCATAAATTTGTAATTTTGTAATGTAATTCGCTTAGCAGGCGTTATTGCAAACTTAACAATATTAAAATTATTAGGTTGCGTCATCATTTACAAGTTTAAAACCAATTGCAAAATTGGTCTTGTTTGTAGTACAACGCAAGTTGGACTATAGATGTCGCTCCATCCCATTACGATGGTTAAAGAATGAGAGCAAGAATTACAGTTATGAGTCATTGTGTCATGTTAGCTCAATTGGTTAGAGCATACCCCGGCTAAAGGGGTGGATGGACGCGGGTTCGAATCCCGCACATGACTATAATTTTTTCTCTCATAAATTTGTAATTTTGTAATGTAATTCGCTTAGCAGGCGTTATTGCAAACTTAACAATATTAAAATTATTAGGTTGCGTCATCATTTACAAGTTTAAAACCAATTGCAAAATTGGTCTTGTTTGTAGTACAACGCAAGTTGGACTATAGATGTCGCTCCATCCCATTACGATGGTTAAAGAATGAGAGCAAGAATTACAGTTATGAGTCATTGTGTCATGTTAGCTCAATTGGTTAGAGCATACCCCGGCTAAAGGGGTGGATGGACGCGGGTTCGAATCCCGCACATGACTATAATTTTTTCTCTCATAAATTTGTAATTTTGTAATATCTACGGAGATGTCAAAATTATTAATATAACCTAAACATTGTTAAGTATGTAAAGAAAAAAAATGTCTTGAATTACAGTAGATCTTAATTTTTACACATAACCAAATTCAATTACTCTAAATCTTGTTTCAAGCAAAAAATATGATAATCGCATGCTAAGTGAATATAATGTTTACATATTTTTAAACACACACCTAAAACTTTAAATAATTAAATAGCCTATCTGGTCTGTACACGCAACAATTTTACTCCGTGACCTTATTTTAACTGGACATCATTCCTCATACGAATATTAATGCCAACCTCACTGATGAATCGGCAGGTCAACGCAGTCCAGTCCCCATCTTGTAAAAATGGGGCTTTCAGACCCTTGGCGATTCCATCAACAGAAACTTGAACTAAGTTCATACCCGGCAATGTCAATGACATCGTTTTGATGTTCGTGAAGGCAAAATTCAGTACGCTCTTCTTTTATTGGGTCTTCTCTGTTGAATCATAGTATAGATAGATAGATAGATAGAAAACTCTTTATTGTTACACCACATATAAAATATTAAAGTTTACATCATAACATTTAATTAAATAATAATAATATAGTGTTACAATGGGCGGCCTTATCACTAAAAGTGATCTCTACCAGGCAACCTTAGGATGGAGTTGAATAAACAAAACAGTTGGGTGGGTGTAGTCTAACAATTAACAATGAAAAAAGTACAAATTCATAAAAATATTTTAAAAATAAAACGAATTTTACTGTAGTTTCTAAACAAATGTATAAAAATAGGATGTAAGTTTTTAAAATAAATAAATACATAATATATATACGCATAAATAAATATATACACATATCAACATACATAAATAGTTAATGATATATATATACATATATATATATATAAATAAATAAATAAATTATATAAAGATTCATACATATCATAATATTATCCCATACAAAGCCTAGACATTGACAAAAATGTAGTGCAAAATTAATTGGACAAATAAAACTTTTTAACTTGATCCTTGAACATTCTGAGAGTCGTTGCTTGTCTGATAGATACAGGAAGAGAATTCCACAAGCGAGCAGCCTGAATGGTGAAAGATTTGCTATAGAACGAACTAGTATGAGGATGGATTTCAAGTGTAAGATTTATACTGTATACTTTGTACATTTTGTGCATTAATTTTAAGAATGAAATCTGTGGTTAGTTTTTGTTGTTTGACTGATGCTTGAGCGATAACGATAAGTTGTAGATAGATTTTCGAATCAACCATTATTGTCGTATCACAACGCACAAATAGGCCAAGAAGGTTACCATTCTTATTAAAGTTCAAATACGATGACAAAGTGTACATTAAAAATGTCGGTAAAAATATTTTATTTAACAAAATACTTAGAACTATATACAACGCTACAACTGCTAAAATAAAAGCATTTGGACAACCTACTCGTATAAGTCAAAGCAGACTCACAGGCAATCCAAATGCTCTGTAAAAATTAGTAACCAGTCGTTTTTAAGTAACAGATATGTGACCAATTTGAACAAATATAATATCAATACATGATGATACAAATTTATCAATTATTTACTTACAGTTTTATTATTACCTATAGATTTATGCTAGTTCATGAAATATTACTATCCGCAAATGGGTAAATGAGTTTGTATTTCAGTGTTTATTTCAAAATAATATAAATTTCTTGAAATTCTTCTTTTCAATGTTTCCTTACAGCGTCTACAGCTTGCATAGTGATACAGATCTATATTAATGCGCCATAACAAAAAACTATACTTATACGATTTAAACAAATCAAATAGATTAGAAGACGAGTCCAGGATCTACGTGCATATTTATTTTCTTATATGTATATATCTAGGATCATACATTTTATTCTATTAATTAAATGCTCCGAAGGTACAACAGTAATTTGACAATTCTGCGTGGTAAAGTAGTCAGCAAATAAATCCGTTAAAATTTCTGCACAGCAAGAATAACATGGTGCTAAGCATATAGAAGAATCTACGAATGAGTTATGAGAAGTTTTAATTTTTTTTAAGTTAATGAGTACATACATCATTTATTAATATTTTTATGAATAGTTAAATATCAATAAATTATTTACTACTCTAAATTGTCTGTACAAAAGAATAGATCCCAATTAGTTAGATGCTGAAGTGTCTGAATAAAAATGAAGAAATAAAATCTTATGATAAGGTATATTACATGTGTATGTATAATAAACTGCCAAATTGTTGGATGCAATGAGTTTTCGGCGAAATTTGTTTTGAGACAACTTAAAATTTTACGGGCCGTTTGGCTGGCGTTGTAATTTGCACTCTCTATGTTACAATTTGATGTTGTAGCTGTAAAATAAAGTAAGATGAGACTTCTCAGGACCTTTAACTTGTTCAATTTACTTTATAATATCTTAAAGTTGAAGGCGTGAACAACAAAGTCTGGATAAACTTCAAGTCACGACTTGGAAGTTACAAGTGTAACAATTCATCATATACGTTAATCTCGTTTTTTATAGAGCTATACTATCAGTGGAGTTATTGAAAAAACGTATTTGTACCTGTACTGTACTGTAACAGCTGGATCATCCACCGTATTTGCCATTATCCCCACGCTTGGTAGGCGTCTTGGGGATCGCAGTATAAGTTGGCAATTCTTTAAAAGGCGCTGCTGCCCACCTTCCATTATTTTTCCCATAGTCACCTCTTACGACACCTACGGGATGATATGGGGAGGTGAAATTCTAACCCGGCACCCCACGAGCATTTGTACATTTGTACCTAAGACACTTGAAATAACATATTTTTCCAGAAATTGCTGCTGGTCACCTTCGTGTATACCATAAGGCGATATAAGAAAGTGCAATTCTAGCGCGTCGGTATTTTAATTAAAAAAAGTAACGACTATAAACACTGTGATACTGCATAACAACGAAAATAAAATCAATGTATTTCTAAAAGTTGTTTTAAGCACAATCGTACACTTAACGTGGGGACGAAAACACGACTTTCGCTCACTCCTAAACGCGCCGCTGTCATTAAATTCAATAATTATTCTTTGTATGAAATCGTCTGCATCGTTCCGCTCCTATCCACGTTCAATTACCTATATTTCAAGAAAATGTGAGAAGCTGGGTTTAATTTTACTTTCTACGTCCCTTGCCAGCCGTGTAACGATCACAGATTAAGTTTTAGACGGGGCCTGTATTGCAATGAGATTTGTAAGCAGACATACGGTAGTATAATTGCAGCTGATGCATTTAGCTGAGATGGCACTAAAAATCTACACTGGCATGTGTACATTGTGCAATAAAGTGCAACAATACTGTAATTCATTTCAATCACTAGTAAATCTGATCGAGTAATCTATTTGTGACTACGCTCAATACTTAACTAATTTGGTTAAAATGTATAAGTAAATAATGTTTACACGAGATTAAGTCCGATACTAAAATACATTATCATTGGTATACGCAATTTTCCGTCAAAATTTTGTTTACTCCGTTTGTTTGATTTTAACGGATTTGTGGTTTTCCATTGTACTCTATTTTTGATTAAAATTGTTCGGTACTATCTTGATTTATACAAAAAAATATTTGCAATACATTATAAATTTGCGTTCTGTCCAATTTTGCATTCGCAATAAAGGGGCTGATATTTCATTTCGTTTTGCAAACGCAGATACAATCCTGAAAGCTTTTAGTAACATTACCAAATTGAAATACGAGAACTTACTGCCGATATAAGCTGTCATGCGTAAAGGATACATCAAATTAATTATTTTAATCATTTATGGACACGGAAAAGCAAGCTGTAGTAATTTGAATATCAAAAGAAAATGTACAGTACATTTGTCACTTTTACGAGACATTTCACCCAAACATTTAACCATATTCTAAAGTTTACTTAGTATTTTTAATAGTAATAGGTAACCGGTTAAACTTTCACAGCATAATATCCTAACAAATAAAAATAAAAGCATAAAATCGAAAATTCCCCGCAACGTTGAAAATATATATGCATTTTGATTTTACTCTTTCTCTAAAAACGTTATACAATGGTTAAATACTAAGTTATATAATGGTTAAGTCCCGTTAAATACTTATAACTATGTGTTCAAGTCGCGAAAGCCTTAAAGTTACTATATATGTCCCTGTTCCTCGTAGGGTGCCGGGTCAGAATTGCACCTCCCCATATCATCCCGTGGGTGTCGTAAGAGGCGACTAAGGGAAAAATACTGAAAGGTGGGCAGCAGCGCCTTCTAAAGAACTGCGGACTTAGACTGTGATCCCCAAGACGCCTGCCAAGCGTGGGTATTATAGCAAATACCCCCTTAATAGGGAAGGCTGTATTCAGCAGTGTGAAGCAAGTATTTCAAGTATTTTATTGCAATAAAAGACACATGACGACTAACTTGTTCGGTTTTTTTGTTTTTTTTTTTTTTATGCCTAGGTTAGCCTTTGACCACTATCTCACCTGATGGTAAGTCATGATGTGGTCGAGGATGTTGTTCAGACTAACCTAGAGATACTGACTCTCAAGGACAGCTGCCGGAACACACCGTTAGGTGCTTGGCGACAGATTTTCAACTTGAGGGCGGTAGCTAGCCAGGCGGGCATTTACAAAGTGCCCTACCACCATGCTGTAACGACTGCTATCCTAAGACAACAACCGGGACCGACGGCTTAACGTGCCCTCCGAAGCACGGAAGCGCTCAGTAGTAATGTCACCAGCGGTCACCCATCCAAGTCATGACCGCGCAGGACGTTGCTTAACTTTGCTGATCGATTCAGAATGGCTAAGCAAACTTGGCTGCGAGCGCTTCGCGTTAATCTATCCTCGCTCTTACCTGTTATCTTCGAAAATTTAAACAGCCACGTTGAAGCTTATATTCATGTCTTACAATCTATTTCAATTAATAAATCATCTGGTTTAGTGTGGGATACACTTTCTAAAAAGATTTACAAAAACTATGAATATGCATCAATATTTTTAACGTTGCCAATATTTTTTCTTTGCATGCGTGTCGTAAGACTAAGACAAAAATACCGAAAAGTGGGAAGCAGCGCCTTGTAAATAACTGACAACTTCTACTATCAATATTTGAAGCGGTCGTTGTGAAGTTTGTTTAACCATTCTGAATCGATCAGAAAAGTTTTTTTTTTTTATGTGATAGAGTGGCAAACAAGCAGACGTCCCACCTGATGGTAAGCGGTTACCGTCGCCTATGGACATTTGCAACACCAGGATCGTTACCAATGCGTTGCCGACCCTGTAAGACTCTTTTAACACCCTTTTTAAGGAAACCATATTGTAGCTCTGCGGGAAAACGCTAGCTGGAAGATCATTCCACATTTTGCAAGTATGCGGTAAGAAGGAACGCATAAATCGAGTTGTGTGAGACTTCCAGGACTCGATTATGTGTGGATGAGCTTTCAAATGGTGACGCGAGGTACGATGATAGAATCGGGAAGCCGGTATAAGATCAAACAGCTCCTGAGAGCATTCTCCGTTATAGAGCCTGTAGAATACACAGAGCGAACCGATGTCTCTACGGAGGTTCAGTGGCTCAAGGTGGTCAGAGAGCTCGGGGTCGTCGACAATTCGGACCGCTCGACGCTGAATAGCATCGAGAGACTGGAGTTGGTACCTTGGTGCGCCATTCAATTTAAGCAACTTCCGCCTCGGTCATGACTTGGATGGGTGACCGCTAGTGACATTACTACTGAGCGCTTCCGTGCTTCGGAGGGCACGTTAAGCCGTCCGTCCTGGTTGTTGTCTTAGGATGGCAGTCGTTACAGCATGGTGGTAGGGCACTTTGCGTATGCCCGCCTGGCTAGCTACGACCCTCAAGTTGAAAATCTGTCGCCAAGCACCTAACGGTGTGTTCCGGCAGCTGTCCTTGAGAGCCAGTAATTCTAGATTAGCCTGAACAAACATCTTCGACCACATCATCACTTACCATCAGGTGAGATAGTGGTCAAAGGCTAACCTATCAGGCATAAAAAAAAATATATTATCCCGAAGACTAGTGTTTATGCCAAGCGTAGTGATTATGGCCAATTCCACCAATAGGAGAGACCTTGTGCAATGGTGGACATTCCGGTTGATTTGATGACTATTTTTATGTTGTTTGGGCAAAAAAATCATTTTGTTCCGTACAATAACTACAATGTCAATAAATAATAATAAATACAATTTCATTTCACAATCAGTTTTTAACTCGAGAAGTTTTGGCGCCACAGATTTTTTTTGTTGTAAATGTAGACAAAGGTCTAGTGTATTTTATGTACTATTAGGAAACTAAATGTATTTTATGTACTTACTATTTTCCTTCTATGTAAGTAGATTGTTTTTAAAGTCAGGTCTGGTTCTAGTTTGCTCTTGCTTTAAAGGACGGGAGTCTATCGAATCCTGCCAAAGAGCCAAACTATTATGTGTATTATGTACACAAATTACATAAAGTGTTTTGATAAAGTACGTGAGACCGACTGGCAATTCGCCGATAAAAATGCCTTTAAATTCTAGAAGTATTTTAAGACTAAAAACGAGGGTGTCAGAGCGTTAACATCTTACTTTTAACCGATCAGTTAGAACCTTCATCAGGATTTTGAGTGTGATACATCCGCTGTGGTCGCGTTACTTCTCACACTGCCGGCGGCAGATTGCATTGCTGGAGCCTGGTATGACTGTTTGTAGGTAGTATGTGGTTTCCGTGATATCTAGTGATTACACAGTAACGGTAATTGGAACTGCTCTGCTCAGGCCCTAGAATAATGTATGTGTCAACTTATTATTTCAGAAACAGATAGATATGTTTAGTTATGGTTAGTAATAACCTCCCTCAAAATAAATTATTTCATTAAATTTCCGTCATCTTAGAAGCTTAGAAATAAAATCTTTTTCCTCAATTTGAAATTTTTCCTCCGTTGTCTATGCTATCACGCTTGATCGAAAACCGATGAAAAAGAGATTAGCCGATTTTGCTTTTTTTTTTCTCCAAAATTCCGTTCCGAATATTTTTAGGCGTTTTAAGTGCGTTCACTTGTGCACTTTAAAGCTACAATTCTATTCTTAAACTAGTAATGCAGCTAGCCTTATTACAAAAATACAAAGTTGTTGAAAAACGTATCCGAAAACTTTTTTCAACATACTTATTAAATGTTTTATCAAATGAAATATTTATAAGTTTTATTGAACTGAAATCGTTTTTTTTTTTAATTAACGGGAATAAGGTTTATTAGCTCTATTCGGGGCCCAAATGACAAAACAATCTGTTAATAAAAAAGTGCTTTGATTGTTTTGTCAGTATCATGAATCAAAATTGGCAGCATTTGTAGTTCAAATAGAGTATATAGTTCAGAAACAACAGATTCACAACTCTTCTGGTTTTTGAGATTGATTTCGCAACAAAAATGGTGTAAACTTTGGCAGCCTTACATTAACTTTGTTAGATATAAAAATATGTTTGTACTCAAGTCAATAAACTCTAGAATATGATGCAAAGGACCGGATAAGAGCAGAAATGTCTAAATATGATGTTTCACCTTTATGTTTTGTAATAAATTATGCTTATGTTATCTAACGGGTAAAGTTCCAGACTCCAAGCTACTACTGAAATGTTTTTTGTTGTAAAACACAAAGGCAGAAAATATTTCTTTTAATTTGTAATGTCCCAAATAAGGGAATTTAACCGTCGCCTACCCCAAAATTTCTAAGCGACGGTTAATGCCATCAACTAACGAAGCAACAGTAGTTCTATTTCCATTAATTAGAAAAGCCACGTACCACATACACCTTAAAATACCGTTAAACATATGAGGTTCCAGGTGAAGCATGGCATGGCAAAACTTGGAAATGTATATGCATATGACAATTCACAAGGGAACAGAAAACCCCATTAATTCACGTGACTGTATCACATATAAAAAACGTCCGGTTGCCTAGGAACGTCCCAAAAATTTTAGAACAGGGTAACCTTGACAAACTTAATTGCATTTTCAACAACTTTTTTGTAGCAGTATATTTCATTCCATGAAATTCATCCTAACAACAATATACCAATGTGCGATGTTTGTTGAATACCTCACTGTGTTAATTGTACCTAAATTGCTCAAATCTAGTTTTAAGAAATTAATCCTTGCTGTAGTAACTACTTCACTCCATTCAAAGATAATCTATTTGTAGCAAATAATTATAGCTAATCAAAAGTGAGAATATGATGTATCACATACAAAGCGTCCGGTTGCCTAGGAACGTCCCAAAAATTTTATAACAGGGTAACCTTGACAAAGTTAATTGCGTTTTCAACAACTTTTTTGTAGCAGTATATTTCATTCCATGAAATTCATCCTAACAACAATATACCAACGTGCGATGTTTATTGAATACCTCACTGTGTTAATTGTACCTAAATTGCTCAAATCTAGATTTAAGAAATTAATCCTTGCTGTAGTAACTATTTTACTCCATTGTAAGATAATCTACTGCTAATTTATTCGTAGCAGATAATTATAGCTAGTCAAAAGTGAGAATATTATCCATATAGAAGGTTTTCAGTTTGCTGCAGCTTTCTATAGAAAACCTCAAAGGGAAAGTGGCGTAATTAGGTATCCAAAGTGAAGACTCGCACTAAATATGTTGTAGAATGTTGTCAAATATAAACACCTCAAAAAACGTATTTTTAATATATATAGATATATCCGACCAGATCGTAATATCAATATATTTTATGATTTTTACATGACTGCCCAAAAAAGGGATGTTATGCATCAGGATTCATGTATACATGTATGTTTGTGAGTTTCTTTATTCCACCATAACTTCTTGATAGCGCTGGTGACGTTGGGTACATAAAAAAGTAAAAAAACGGACAGATTTTAAACGCTATATTGTGAGATTGTTTTTCTTCCAAACCCATCGAGTGTGGTATTAAAATGAAGGGCTTTAAGAAACGATTCCATTAATATATATAATTTGCAGTTATAATGTCAATGGAACAATAAAATTCTTAGTGAAAATAAATAGTTTGCAGTCGGGTTTTTTAATTTTAAATTAATATATACTTGTTTAAAGAAACTTTTACTAAACATAACACTATTTTTATTTTAGAAACACCATGATAGGAGATGACTTAAATTTAGCTTAAACTTGAAAAGATTATCAGAAATATAATGATAGAATACGACCTTTGCTAAAATATATCAAAATCATTCATTTTTATGATTATTCATTCAGATATTTGAATGATTATTCATTCAGAATAATCACTATTCATTAGTTCGGTGGAAATAATGAATAATGAACCTATAAATCTAGAATACATGTTGATGAATAATCATCAACATGTCTAGATGTAGATGTGATTGTTTAGAATTGATAAGTATGGAATCATGACAACTGTCAAAGATTATGGAATGTCAGATCACAGAAAAGAGAAATAGTATTTTATATCTCTATGTGTCAGGTCATAAAATCTTAAGCTACGAATTCGAACTGCTGCCGAACAGACAATAGATAATAGATTAGTCGATGTAAAAGATTGTTCTCTAATACAAAAATTAATATAAATTAGCAATTAAAATTACAACAGATTTGATAATAAAAATAAAGGCTACTTAATATTGCTTGAACAAATCCTTAGTTATTTCGCAGCTGGGTGCGCCCTGCACCATAAAAGTAAATATTCACTTCCACTCCCGAAACTTTTAAATAGACTCGTGTAAAATAGGAGTTCTATAAACGCGTAGATAACGACAAAAGCGTGTCCGGAACTTTTCCATCCGGAAAATTTTCACCAAGTTACTAGCTCAAAGTGGATACTTTTTTAATTTAACCAGTTCTTTGGAATTTTCAAAAAATTTAAAATACAAAATAAAAAGAACAATACAAAAATTATTGTTCTTTTTATTTCTTTATTTTTTTATTTATAACACGAAGTTCAGTTATTGAATATAGATAAACATACTATAAGAAAGCAAATTTTCAGAAACAGTCGTCCAAGGCGGATCGAAATGGAGGAAAACGGTCGTAAGACTCTTCTAACGGGTTTACAGGTTACATGACAGGAATAGGCGATAGTGTTGAGCAGATAAAGCGATATCACTTAACATACTAAGGATTTACAATTGGCTGGACTCAAAAACCTTTTTTTGATGAAAAACTGCATATCTATTACAAATAACAACATTTTTAATTCATCTGTTTATATTATTCATACTTACACGCATGGCTTTGCCCGCGTGGAAATTGGTCGAATCGCACATCCTACAGGAATACTTAGTCAATTGTATCCTATATACAACTAAATAAATATGTAATTATTAGATTCCGGCGTTACTTTGCGGAAAATCTATATTCATAAATATTTTAGAACACAAACTATTGACGGATTGATGTGGCCCTGCAATCGCCTTTGGGTCGCCTATATGTGTTCGTTATAGTCGACGTATTATTTTATATAGCTTGTGTTGTTTGTAAAGTATACCGGCACCGGAAAAAAAAAACTACTAATTAATATGGTAACTCCTATCTAATTGTTGAAATTCTCTAACATATCCAGCATACAGCCTTATTTATAGCTACTACCTTAAAGTTACTGCGAGCTTGAGTACTATTTCTTTTTCAACCGGGGCGTTATGCCTTTTTTAATAAAATTATACAAACTCTTTAGTACCCTACAGCTACTACAATGAAAACATTTAGACAACCTATAAGCCATTACATACTTACAGGCAGCCCCGATGCTTAAAACATATTCTACGAAACATTAAATTAATATTCCAGGAATACCTATAAAAATAGCATTATGTACTTTACACGATAAGGTACATTACCTACTATAGAGCTATGTGCCTACACTCATCCACCCATATAGGGTCACAAATATTATTTATGATCAAAGCATTTATTTTCATCTTAATTATTTATAATATTATTAACTGTAAATACAAGACAAAATTACAAATTTACGAGAGGAAAAAATATATCCATGTGCGGAATTCGAACCCGTGTCCATCCACCCCGCACATGACTATAATTTTTTTCTCTCGTAAATTTGTAATTTTTTAATATAATTCATCTAGCAGGCGTTATTGCAAACTTAACAATATTATATTGTACTCTTAATACAAGAATTTGTTGGTTTCCATAAATTTCTCGACTCCAGTATATGTTGTTAAGTCAAAGGTTCATGTTCACTTTTAGTTTCAACATTTAATAGACCGCAAAGTTTAGAACACAAAAATATCAAAAACTTCAGATTTTTCCACCGAAACTTCACAATGCAATTTGAACATTGTATAATTAAATAAATATATATATATATATTTAAGTAGATATTGTTTTATATTTTAAAAAAGACAAGTGCTGTTTTAATTCTAAAGCCCTGGTAATGTTTAGATTAAGTCTGTATTAACCAAAAAAACTGAACAAGCAAATAGACAAAAATGTGATTAAAAACTGTGTGTTAACATAATATACAAAACTAATAAATAATAATTCATTGACCACTTTATAGACGAAATCCATGCTATATATGATTGATTTTGATTTTAAAATTCCTTTATTAATTAAAATTATATATAACAATGTTCAAACATACACAATTTAGAAATGCGGTTAAAAAACATTAGGTTATAATATTTTGTACAGGCTAAGATTTACACCTATTTAAAACTTTTAAACATATATTGTACAGCGATTTTTACATGAAGTAATAAAATAGAAAAATATATATACTTCCTTATATTACAATATGTGCAGTTAGATACTCCGCATTTTAAAAGCTAATTGTACTAAAAAAGCAACAGCTTTATTAGAGACAAAATCACTGTCCAAAAAATAACCTTATAATATCAACAGGTGGTTACAAATAAAATCTGATAGCACAGCAATTAAGCACAATATCTACAGAAAAGAAGTTACCTAACTTATTAGCTTCTAACTAAACGAGGTGTCTTAACTCAGAGAGAAAATGTACCAAATTATTCCCAGAATTTGTTGCTGAAACCATGTTATTTCCTCACACATTAGCTTTAACCGTTAAAATTATCCAAAATAGGGATTTGTGGATGAGAAATTACAGAGGTTTAATAGACATGTCGTGTATTTATGTTTGTTTACCAACAAGCATTGTTGAAAATTTCCATGTATAGTTGCCAAACAGGTATTATTAAGTATGAAATGTATTCAGTATAACCAAATTAAACCATTTTTTCATGGTGATATGCGAATTCCCGCCTGGCTACCCATCAGGTGAGATAGTGGTCAAAGGCTAGCCTATCAACTATAAAAAGACAAGTATTCTGACTGTATAGACCGGTGGCAGTACAATGTACTTATAGAATATTTCGAAGCGCTCTGTTATACCCCACTTCCCTATACTGTTCTGCTGACCCATCCTAAATCAACCCCTTTCAGCTAATCAAGCATTTATACCTTCCCATACCCCTCACTTACTCACCTCAGTCTTTACCCGTCTCCCATCCGCGTCGGTCAATCTAGATTTTCTATGTCGATTTTACTATTTTCTATAAAATAAACTTTTATAATATTTTTGTGTATTTAAATATCTTTTTTAAAAACCTATTTCACGGACTCCGTATAACATTGGTGGCAGCGTAAATGGGATATCGAAATCCCTCGGAACGCCTCAATTCTGTGAAATACTGTGAAATTGTGAAAAAACTTTGAAAATAAAAGTGAAAAATCTGTGAAAATAGTGATAATAACTTACTTGAACTCTACAATCTCCGAATCCACTGCATCCTGAAGACAAATCATCTACAATATCCCCGAGAATATCGCTGTATCCACTGTATCCTGAAAAGAAAAATCGCTGTATCCGCTGTATCCAGAAGAAGATCACCGCATCCTCAAAATAAAATCACTGTATCCTGACACATCGCACTGTATCGCACTGTATCCACTGTTTCCCGTTCGAGAGTTCGCTGTTCCCGCTGAATCCTGAAACGCTCTAAAACCTGAAAAACAAAAGTATACCCGCTGCATCCTGTGACACTGCATCTGCTCGACCCAGGTCCCTTGTACCACTTCGAAGAGTTTCCAGCTCCAATATGTTCCTGCTAACTCAGTGAGTCAAAACTATTGTTCCTGTGACTGTGTGTTTTCGTGTATTATAGTAAAAGACATTTCATTATCTAACGTAAATATTCTACAAGTTTCTATTTTTAGATTAAGCATTAAGTATCTAATTCATAGCATAGCTTAGAATAAGCAACAGTAAGTCCCAGTCGCCTTTCGCCCACGCATAACCGCGTTGCATTTCTACGAACTGATAAGACTGCACGATCACTGAGTCTCTGCACCGTTTTAAGCCAGTTACAGATTAATTAATTGTTTGTACCTGCCCTGCATTGTTGCATGTTTAACATTTAATATAATAATCAAATAGGTCACAAAGTCATTGGTAACATTATAAGTGTTAATTGTACTAATTAATGACTAAATCTAAGGACGTCAAAGACGAAGAATCCCAAGTAAAAATGTCGGAAATTGACCTTAATATTTTAATTAAATTTATTGGAACTTTTGATGGTTCAAGGGATGCTCTTAGCCCTTTCTTAAATAACTGTCGCAATGCAATAAACTTAGCGTCAAGTTCACAAACTGACATTCTACTAAAATACATACTAAGCCGACTTCAAGGTAAAGCTGAAACAGCATGTGCCGTCAAAGAGTTTGCGAAGTAGTCACAACTTGAAGAATTTTTAAAGACGCAATTCGGTGATGTCAAACATTATTCCTACCTACTCTCAGACCTTCAAGAATGTAAGCAGGGTCGAAACGAATCTGTAAGCCAATATTCTCTGCGAATTGAATCCTGCCTAGCAAAACTTCTAACTGAAATTAATATTTCTATACCTACCAAGAAAAAAGACGAACTTGCAGGCCGCGTAGCCGCGATGCAGGACTTAGCGTTGAATACGTTTACAATAGGCTTACACCCACAGTTATCTACAGTTGTGAGATGCAAGGATCCTAATACCTTGAACGAAGCAATAAATTTTGCTTCTGCCGAAGAAAAAATTTTAGGAATCTCTAACAGAAAACATCAGTTATCTTCATCCAACAGCAACCCACAAACACAACACCGTCAGAACTCCTTTAATTTTAGACCTACGAGCTAGCCCTGGAATCAACCAGGACCGTCCAATTCAAACTCCAGACCTCAAGGCCAACCCTGGAATCATCCCGGGGCTTTCAGTTCAAATGTTTTAGTGTGTCGCTACTGCAAAAATATAGGCCACAGCATCGAAAATTGTCGTAAGCGTCAATTTAACAATAATCGTCGTAACCAAAACTTTAATTTCAACTCTCGAAGTGCGGGGAACCCAAACTTTAATAATAATAACAATCGTGCTGTACACAACGTCCATCATCATGATGCTTCAGCACCACATTATGATGAAAATTACTATGCCGCTGACAATGCACTGTTTCATCCAACACATGATCAGAATGATTACGACAGGACCAATCATTTAAACGAGTAGAATTTCTCGATACAAGGTGTCGCACGGGAAATGAAGTCTTCAAAGCCGATGCCCAAACTTCTAAAGCCATTAACCAAGACAACGAATCTGACGATGATGTTGACAAAACTATCTTTGAAGTGACGTCTAATACATCTAAGCGACTCTTACCTTATGTGCTCATACAAACTGAACTCGCAGATTCTCCTTTAACGTTCTTAGTCGACTCAGGTTCCACAGTTTGTTTAGTAAAATCCTCTTCCATTTAAAAAAATAAGCCTCTAGTGAGAATGAAACAAATACTTCTGAAAGGTATTGACATAAACAGTGAACTTACACGCACTCTAGGCCACTTCTCAATGAAACTGTTTCCGAATTCCGAGATCAGTCATGATTTTCATATTGTAAACGAAATTTATCTATCATATGATGGAATAATAGGTAGTGACTTACTTAACGACCTAGAATGTACAATTGACTATAATCAAAGCTTATTGCTGATAAAAAATAGATCAATACCGCTCCTATTTTGCGATCCGGTCTATGTTATTCAACCTCGTACGGAGACTATCATTGAATGTTCTGTATCCAATCCAGAATTGAGAGAAGGACTTGTTCTTGATTACCTATGTCACGAAGATATTCTAATTGCTAATTGCATTGTAACGGTAAAACATAACAAAAGAGTCAACTTATCCGTCGTTAATGTATCTGAAACCCCAGTGACCCTGAGATCTGACCTGAGCATAACTCTTATCCCAGTAAATTCTGATGAACCTTTAGAGTTTATCAATGCTACTGTATCACGTGAAACTACAGAAACTGACTCATATCTTCGTACACAAGAAGTACTAAATTTATTAAGAGGATCACATCTTAACTCTGAAGAAGCTAAAGCGCTTCATGATGTCTGCTCTGAATATTCAGATATTTTCTATGTCCCAGGAGATAAATTATCTCATACAAATGCGCTTAAGCATGAAATTGCGACAACATCTCAAAATCCCATTCATGTGAAATCTTACCGCTTCCCTGAAGTGCACAAAGATGAAGTTAAAAAACAAATTGACCATATGCTAAATCAAGGTATCATCGAACCATCTATGTCTCCGTGGTCTTCCCCAATTTGGGTCGTCCCAAAAAAAATGGATGCTTCTGGTGAACGGAAATGGCGCATCGTTATCGACTATCGAAAACTTAATGATATCACCGTAGGTGATAGCTATCCAATTCCTCAAATATCAGAGATTCTAGATCAACTTGGCCAATGCAAATATTTTTCTACCCTTGACCTTGCTTCAGGATTTCATCAGATCCTCATCAATGATGATGACGCACCCAAAACGGCCTTCAGTGTCCCTCAAGGTCACTATCAATTCAATCGTATGCCATTTGGATTAAAAAATGCGCCCGCCACCTTTCAGCGTCTGATGAATACTGCTCTATCAGGCCTCCAGGGCGTGCGCTGCTTTGTATATTTGGATGATATCGTTATCTACAGTCACGATCTTAATTCCCACATCGAAAACCTATCGTCAGTGTTCCGAAGATTGCGAGATTTTAATCTAAAGCTTCAACCAGATAAATGTGAGTTTCTACGACGTGAAATTGCATACCTAGGCCATGTAATAACTGAAAATGGCGTTAAACCTAACCCAGAAAAGACAAAAGCAGTAACCGAATTTCCAATTCCTAAGTCCCCAAAGGACATAAAATCATTCTTAGGGCTTGTTTCTTACTACAGGAGATTCATCCCTGATTTTTCTAAGATAGCTAAACCACTGACTCTACTTTTTAAAAAGGACTCTCCCTCTTTATGGGAACACAAACAACAACTTGCATTTGACGAACTTAAACATAAACTTACCACTGCTCCTGTCCTTATCTACCCAGATTTCTCCAAACCATTTATCCTGACATGCGATGCATCTAATCACGCAATCGGTGCCGTTTTGTCACAAGGTCCAAATGGTCAAGATAGACCAATCGCATATGCCTCTCGAACACTGAACAAAAGTGAATCCAACTATAGCACAACTGAAAAAGAGCTCCTCGCTATCATCTTCGGTTGCAAAACTTTCCGCCCATACCTGTATGGACGTAAATTCCAAATCATAACAGACCATCGTCCCCTAAAATGGCTCTTTAATCACAAAGATCCTAGTAGTAAATTACAAAGGTGGCGTCTCAAGCTTGAAGAATACGAATACGAAATCGGTTACCAGAAAGCTTAATGCTGCTGCCGACGCCCTTTCTAGGTACCCTGTAAATCCAATACACAATGGCGATCCCTTTGACCTTGACGAAACCATCAGCCCGTTTAGCGGTGATCCTGAAATTGACTTCATCCCTCTTGACCTACCTAATCCGCAACAAGATCCTTTGCTCGAACAGCAACCGCCAAACTCTATGATTCCTGAAACTGATAAAAACATAGATAATAACACTGACTTACCTTCGACATCGCGACTGGACACTGAAACAAATATAAACATACCTACGACATCCCAACTTGAACCTGCAACAGATCTTAACTTACCTTCTACATCACGACTCGATCCTGACAGCAATTCTCCCGGCGATCTTGATGAACCTGCAATTGAACAAAACTCTCAAACACCCTTAAACACAGAAAATTTAAGCACCATAAATGAAAACTATTCCAAATTCCTAAAAACAATGAGCAGTAAATCGTTTACATCTAACGCGAAAATTCTGGAGTCGAAAACTAATGTACTTAAGAGTTCTGACAACATAATCGTCATCCCTACTTCTATAGACCTCGATGAAAGCAATCTTCATGTAGATAATATACTAAGTGAATTAGAAAACAAAGAAGAAATTCTTAACAAAGAAAGGACTCTGTATTCATTCATAAATTTTAATTACAAAGGCCAGTCTATCTATTTCCTTTTTACTAAAGTCAATCATTTCGACAATGCATCTTATGAAGATTTATACACCTGTTTAAAGAACTTACGAAACGATCTTATCAATAAAACTGTAAGTCGATTCAGTATCACAGATTTCAAAAATCCTTTGAAGCACATTCGTATACAAAACTGTACAACATCATCCTATTCCTTTTTCACAACACTAATATATTCGTTACTATTTATCGTAACTCAATAATATTCCCAACATTGAGTGAAGTAAAGAAAATTCTTCGTGAAAATCACGACATACCCATCGCTGGACACTTGGGCAGTGTGAGAATGCTGAAGCGAATCCAAGAGAAGTATTATTGGAGAGCAATGCGCAGTGACATAGATAACTATGTCAAATCGTGTAAACTCTGCCAAGAAAATAAAGCACTTAGGAAAGTCAATCGCGCTCCTATGCAAATTACCACTACGTCCACATCACCCTTTCAACGTGTTGCAATGGATATCGTCGGTCCATTACCAGAAGCCGGACCTGCTAAATTAAAGTACATTCTCACCCTACAAGACGATCTCACTAAATTATCTCTAGCATATCCAATTCGTTCAACAACTGCTGAAGAAACCAGTGAATGCCTGTTACATTTTATATCCCTCTTTGGAATACCTAAGACCATTCTAACAGACCAGGGGACTAACTTCACAGCAGAGCTTTTTAAGAAAACATGCGAATTCCTAAAGATAAAACAATTATGGTCAACTCCTTACCATCCACAGACGCAAGGCGCGTTAGAACGTAGTCATTCCACACTCAAGAAATACCTCAAATCATTCGTTAATGATAACCAAGACAACTGGCCCCGTTACGTCTACACTGCTATAATGACTTACAACACTAACATCCACTGTACGACAAACTATACACCTCATGATTTTTTATTCGGCCAAAAACCTTTCCTGCCTGACTCCATCTATGACTCTGTTTCTGACCCCACATATCCGGAATACCTCAAAATGCTTGGTCACAGACTTAAGTATTCCAGAGAAAAGGCTATAGAAAACATTCATCAATCAAAGGAGAACTCAAAGAAATACTATGATACCCATACTAATCCCCTGATATATAAAGTCGGAGACCTTGTCTATCTGAAAAACCACCTACGTCTTAGAAAAGCACTGTCTCCTATATGGAAAGGTCCATATAAAGTTATTCAGGTTCATGATAACAATACTGTGACACTACAAATAGACAGACGACATGTACGACATCACATTGACGAGATTAAATTAGCGACATCTAACTCTGTATAAATATCTAATACTATATTTTAAATTTTTCAGAACCATACTACTATTTCTTCTTGCGACATCCTTGGCTCAGGAACTCGTTACACCACTGGATAAAAGTCCTGGTATTTATTTCGACCCTGTCAGCACTTTAAAACTAGTGAATGATCATGTTCATTTCATTATCCCCGTAGATTTAAAGTTTATTAAACCACACTTAGCAAATATTCATAATATTCTTGATACTTTTAGAACCTTATGCGAAAAAAATAAAGCTATTGACGATTTTCGATGTTTAAACACACTTCAACCACTTACCTCCCTCTATGATGACATTCTTCGAGATTACGATTCGATATCTCATATGTTATCTACTAGAAATAAAAGATCTGCTTGGTTTGCTGGTATAGGTACAGTAATGAAAAAGTTGTTTGGTACCATGGATGATGATGATTCTGAAAAATATAATGACGCCATTCAGTCACTCCACGCAAACGATAAAAAGTTAGCTCACCTAATAAAACGAAACATTTTTATATCTGAATCTGCGATTCTAAACTTTAATAAAACTCTACAAATTATTTTAAGCAATGAAGTTCGTCTGAATGAAGTCACTAATAATCTGCTTAAAAATGTATCTTTAGTTACTAACGAATTACTATTTAGAAATAAGTTAAGTGAAGTCCTAAACGTTCTTCACGCTAGTTTACTTACTATATCCTTTAAGTTGGAAGATATTATAAATTCTATAATGTTTGAAACGATGAATAATGAATGAAACGCATTACACCCTTCAGTTGCTACTCCGACTCAACTATGTGTTGATATTGAAGGTAGTTTAAGATATCTCCCTACGTATAAAGAATTCCCTGTAAGTATAAGTGTAAAAAATATTAATGTACTTTTAAAAATCTCTGAACTTGCTGCCTACTATAGTGTAAATAATATTGTATTTGTGTTAAGAATCCCATTAGTTTACCATATCGAATATGATCTCTATAAGATAATACCAGTTCCGATACCACATAATATAAGCATGCCAAAATCGTATGCGTTGATTGTTCCTACTGTTAACTATGTAGCGCTAAGTAGAGATAAATCTACGTACTGTACACTAAACGATCTAAACTCTTGTAAATCATTATCTAATGGTAATCTTGCGTGTGATATTTCCAATATTTTATCAGTGAACTCGAATCCTATTTGCGAAGTAGAAATTATGACAAAAATCATAAAATCATTACCTCCACAATGCGAAACAAAATTTATTCACGGCAATATTGATATCTGGCAAAATCTTGGACATAATAACTGGATTTTTGTACAATCACGACCTACTAAATTAACATTAGAATGTAATTCTCAAAATAAAGAAATAACTATAAGTGGAACAGGTATTTTGTCACTTGAACCACAGTGTGTGGCGTTTTGCAGAAATATAAAGCTATTGGCAATGCTCAACTTGGAAGTCAACATTCCACATATACAATCAGACTTTAACCTCATTGATGACAGGTGTTGTAATATAAACACATTCAAAAAATTTAACGTAAACACATCTACTGTGATTATTTCAAACATGAACCTTGATCAACTCAAAAACCTTAAGAGTCAGACAGATCTGATATCTACAGAACTTGACAGTTTTATTAACAACAATGGTAATATTTTCAAAAATCACATTAGCTTCCCTATTCTTAATATAATTTTCACGACTTCCTTTTTTATATTCATAATATATTATTGCAAATCCAATAACTTTAGATTACCGCTTCTATGTAAAAAGACTCCTACTCAAGTAGAAGAGGAGATATCCACAGAAGAAGAAATTTCTATGCCTAGGTTAAGAGTATAATAAGTACCTACATATAATCAACTGTATTTAGTTATAGAATAAGCTAATGTTAACTTTGTAAGACGCATCCTTACTTTAAACTTACCTTACTCTTGAAATCTGCATTATCCTTGTACTCACCTTATTTTGCCTTACCCTTGTAAACTTCCTTCATATGGTAAGTTTACTCTTGTCGGGGGAGATGTTATACCCCACTTCCCTATACTGTTCTGCTGACCCATCCTAAATCAACCCCTTTCAGCTAATCAAGCATTTATACCTTCCCATACCCCTCACTTACTCACCTCAGTCTTTACCCGTCTCCCATCCGCGTCGGTCAATCTAGATTTTCTATGTCGATTTTACTATTTTCTATAAAATAAACTTTTATAATATTTTTGTGTATTTAAATATCTTTTTTAAAAACCTATTTCACGGACTCCGTATCACAGCTCGAAGCGAAGTTTGCTTAGCCATTCTGAACCGATCAGCAAAGTTTAGCAACGCCCACCGCGGTCATGAGTTGGATGGGTGACCGCTGGTGACATTACTACTGAGAGTTTCCGTGCTTCGGAGAGCACGTTAAGCCGTCGGTCCCGGTTGTTATCTTAGGATAGCAGTCGTTATAGCATGGTGACATGAGAAGCCAAAGAGTTTTTTTTTATTTTTACACTTTAGCATGTGGTATATTTATTTACCGTGTGGTTCCAGGCTAGAATGTCACTCCTGCATTGCTACCCGTGGGTGTCATAAGAGGCAACTAAACGTAAAATATCGGAAGGTGGGCAGCAGCGCCATCTGAGAAACTGATATCTTAACCTGCGATCCCCAAGACGACAACTAAGCGTGGGGATTATGGGAAACCCCCCTCTTAATAGGAAGGCTGTGTTCAGCAGTGGACTACTTGGCTAATACAGTACACTACAGTATTTGATGTATTATCGTCTAACATTCATCGAGTACATAGATATATTTATATATATATTAATACAGATATATTTAGAAAAAAAACTTATGAATATAAATCAGTGGTCTCACATTTTAGTCGCTTTTTGTTACGGTGTCTATGTCCAAAATTAACTTTGTTTTCAATTTTACCAACAAACGCTAAACATACCTATTAATAAGGTTGTTTATAAGATATGACTAAAACATTCAAAATTTCTATTTTCTGATCTAGGTCTTAATCTGGCTTTCAAAAATAATTAATGCGAAAAGCACCATGTTGTGATGGTGACATGGGACTTCTCTTCAAGTTGATAGTTACTGTTGTGAATGAAACGCCAGTTCATTTATATGTAGTGACTATATTGCCAAAGGTGTTTAACAGGTTAAGCCTATTTTCTGATCTAGGTCTTAATCTGGCTTTCAAGAATAATTAATGCGAAAAGCATCATGTGGTGATGGTGACATGGCACTTCTCTTCAAATTGATAGTTACTGTTGTGAATGAAACGCCAGTTCGACCAAGACTGATTTATTGGAGCAACCCACATTGCATATATATAATATTTATACTAGCACGATAGGAGTTATTATATAGACTTATAATACACACGACAGTTACCTTACAAGGTACACACAATTGAACAAATTTAAAAATGCATTAACACCATACAACAGTTTGTCAAAGGCGCTCTTTTCATAACCCAACTTTCGTTAAGTGTGTAAGAATACTTGGTCATATTCCATTGTAAAATGCACTGTCACTATGTATTGGTTGAAAATGGAACCACAGGCGACATATTGAAATTCTCGTATTTCCCGAAGTCTCAGTACAGATCGTGGGACATTCTCCACTTGTAGTGTTTGAGCAATATTTTTCAATTTAAAATGTCGAGTTGAATTTCTGTTAGTTTTAGTTATATAGGGGAGCAGCGAAGTAATTTTGAAGGTGTGCATATTTATTTTAGTTCTGCGGTAAAAAACCTATGCATTACTTAAAGGTTTTTCACTTATAATACCAATTGAAATTTTATATACTTTAGAACATCGGTTAATAGGAATATAACTATACAATATAACACAATAGTCAATTAGTTCAATAAATTACCAATCTCTAGAGGATATCTATAAAAGGGGATAAGTTTTTTTATTTTTTTATTTTATATAAACACATTTTATATCATCCAAGGAGCGTTTTGTTGGATATGTTTGATCCCATGTGATAAAGAGGAGAAAGAAACAGAATCTAGACTGAAAGTAAAGTTTTTACTAAACTAATTAAACCCATAACTATTCGACCAGTAATAGACAAAGCAATGCTTCCGCAACTCGGGCACTTTCCACTCTAAGACTTTTCACAATATATTTTTCTATATCAATATAAAACTTAGTATAACTAGGCTAATTAGAACCAATGAATATCAACATCCTTAGATTAAGGTATAGCCTATCATTGCTTCAGCTTTGGTGAAGTAAGCTTTGGTTTGGACTTTGCGTGATTGATGATTAAATTCTCAAATTGTCACTAAGCATTTATTAGAATTGGGATTTGAGCAAAAGCAATGTACTAAAAATGTGCACTATTGTGGAAGGTGATGCGTTATGAGAGTTCAGGTTTGCTAGGACAGAGCACCCGCTTGCCCAGTTAGCTTCTCAATGTACAAGAAATGTAACTAAAAAGCTAGTTAAACATTTTTATAGAAATTTGTCTAGTTCATTATTTATTATCTATAAAAGAAACTGCTTGAACTGTAGTGTACTGTATCAGCTGGATTGTTCACTGTTAAACTGTTGCTACGATAGCGCAACCAATTAATTATCCGCTACTTATTTAACATGATAAACTATATATAATAGTTCAGCTACTACAATAAAAGCGTTGAGGATACTTAAAAGCTATTGCAAGCCCACAGGCTATCCAAATGCACAATCAGTAAGCAGAAAGCTTATTCGTTGAGCCAAATAAGTTTAAGCATTATGGTGACGCATCGTATCGATATATTTTTTTATCGTTATCGTTACATATTTAACTTATAAACGTTTTGTAATCAGTGATGATATCGAAGCCACTAGTCAAAAGTTTAATAATGTGGCCGTAACAATGACCGCAATGTTGTGATGGATGTGTTTTCAACAGACACACACCTTACACATCGAGTTCTTTGTTATATAGTAAAAAATACATGTTTTGTCGTTCAAATCGTTTGACTTATAAGAATCAAACTTATTAGGCAAAATAAGATTGACAGTACAACTGAGTTTTGATGGACAGTAGCTTAACAGGAATTCTGTTTTGTGACAGATTCATCGTGTAATATAATTCCTGTATTTACTAATATTTATATAATATCTATTAATCTATTACATCACTTAAGTGCTTAAGGCACTGACAATTGCTAAATGGCTTTACTTGAACACAATTTTAGCAAAATGTGTTTTATTTTGTAGCAGTTAGAAAATTATATGTCTATGTGAATCTTGATCACATTATCTAATGCCAAGAAAAGTCCGAAACACGTTTCCATAAAATTATCTCGAAGGAATAAAATTGCAAAATTGTCTTTTAATTACGCTTGTGACTTACATACCATAATTATTTACGAATGGATGTGTATGAAAATACATGAATAAAATAGCAGAATCTTATCAAGAGGAGCAAAAAGTTACATTTTCGATTTACATGAATAGTTTTGTGTTATTTTATATATACGGCTTTCTTTCGGATTTTACATAAAGTGATCTCAATTTCACCATCGCTGCCTCTCTTTCACTCCTCCGCATTTCGATGGTAACAATATTTCAGCACTTGACAGCATCTTAAGGGCGCACCGAGCTTTTTAGGCGCGCCGCGTATGTGTGCGTAAGTAAGGCACGCCAACAGCATCCGTCTCCGTCCGACGGCCGAAAAATTACAAAAGCGGATAGGGACAACCCTATCTACCACACCCAAATTACAAAAGCATCGCGGCTCTGACTAAAATTGGCGGAACATGCGTGAATTTGAGTATTTCCTTCGTATAATAAAAACAAATACCTATTAGAAAAATGTAATGTGTATACGTTATAGAAAACATGTTTTTTTATTATTCAAATACGGATGACTCTCCGTTAAGTATTTACGCCGTACTAAGGGTTTATTGAGTTTTTTAGATGTAACTTTGGATTTATTTTCTATCAAGACAATTTTAAGTTATCGTGTTTCCAAAATGTATGATTTATAGAATGAATCCACAAATATAATATATATTAATTACATAACTCAAAATTAAGAAATAAAGATACAGCAAGGGATCAAACGAACCACAATTACGTATCGCTGCCTCGGTGCAGGCTTAAAAGTTTGATCATTTACTTAATTTATACTAGCTGCACCCCACGATTTTACCCGCGTAGACAAAGATGTAAGTGAACATACACACGGACTCACTCACAAACTACCTCGCTCGCTAGTGGAAAGCTCGCTCCAGATATGATTTCTCCAATGTAACCTTTACTCTTAAGGAAAGAGGCAATGGCTGGTCGCTGCCAACTTTTCGTTTTGATATTCCAAAACACATAGTAAGCCGTTGGTTAATTGGTGACTATGCCTCTAGACTTCATCATGTGTGGCTTTGGCGGTATTGCTGAAGTATATTCATTTCAAACTCGGTCGTATTCTAAAAGACAGTCCATAAGCAAAGTAATGGGTTCAAAATAAAACAGCACACATTTGTTGCGTTAATAGACTACCCCAAGAAAGAGCAGGGCGGGAAAGGTCGGCTATATACATCATTTATGATTACAATGTTGACAACTTTTTCGGGTTACCACGTAATAATGTCACACATAGGAAAATATATTATTTTTAAGGAGAAGTTCCTATCAAAAAGTTTATTTAATGATTATTCAATCATCTCATCTTTGTAAATAAAACCAGGACAAGTGGACTAAGTAAACAAAACCGTAGGACGCACACTGAGGGTTCCGGACCACTGACACAGAATGTACCAAAAATCGAAATTATTAGAGGAAGTCTGACCTGCACTTGGTTGGATTTTAGTAATTTTTGTTGTAAGTTAGATATTGGACTATAATCATACAAAATTTCAACGCTTATGTGTTTCACTGTTTATTTTTTCATTATGATAACACGTTATTATTTATAGGGACCCCGTTTTAACCGACTACATAAAAAGGAGGAGGTTCTCAATTCGTCGACATGCTTTTGTATGTTTGTTACCTCTTTTGACTGGTTGAACAGATTTTGATAATTCTTTTTTATTTGAAAGCTCGTGCTTGTCGGGTGGTCCCATTTAAATATCATTAAAATCGGTCATGCCGTTTTTGAGTAACACTCCAAAAACTGAGAAATATTTTCCTATCTTGATCATATAGTCATTTACAGTGAATGATAATCCATCCCATACGTAGCCAGGGTCAGTAAAAAGAGTAAAAACATATTTTTTATCCAAAAATGGAATCGACTTCAACACCCACAACACGTGTCAATGTCGATACTATGCGCACAATGTTGTGATAATAGGTACTTCTACTCTATGGTACAGGACTTCAACAAGTTATTTTACACTTTTGAGTGTGGAAGTCGATTCAATTTTTTGGTAAAAAATCTTTTTTGCTGAACTTTGACTATTTTTTAGGAAATTCGCTATACTAACAAAAATTCTGTATAAATTACAACCAACTACCTTCAAAGATACATGCCTTTAAAGGTTGGGCACAGACAAACAGCTGAGGCCTAGTAATAGAGTTCCATTTTCAAATAAACGTAAGAACCTTTAAAACCATTACAGCATATAATCACGGTTTAATTCCTTGAATGTATTGGCAGGGGTGTTGTCATGGGGCAAGCCTATTTCCATCTTGTGGAAAAAACCATGTCATCCAAACAAACCACTAAATCCTGCACTGTAAAATAATTTATTAGAAAAACCTCATGACTTTTTCGGGTTATTGAACCTAGGACCCCGTATTTATTTATGAAATTCTAATATTTTTATTAAATTCTTACCCAAATATAAATTGATTATGCAATTGTAGTTGTATTATTAATTGGTGGCCCCGCCCACGACAGATGTTCAGAGCACCAGAATATAAACAATGAGGTCTTGTGAGCCGCTATGACGTTTTGAGGGACAAGTGTATGATCCAGGTAGCTGAATAAACAAGAAATATGAAACTTAAACATTTCGGATGAGTTTTGCAGTAAATCATTATGATACAAGGGGGCAAACTCAACCTTTTTTTTTCAACGGGAAAGTTTGTGAGCTCTACCGTGGCCCGTACAGCGTTGGCCCCTGGTAGGGTCCCGTCCTGTTGAGGAGTGGAGGAGGACTTACTCCACTGCTTCCTTAAGTGGCGTGCAGAAACACCGCACGTGCCACCTATAGAAAATCTGTCGCCAATTTCTTGTCGGTGTGTTCTGCTATGTGTCCTTGAGAACCAGTAAATTTGCGCCGTGATAAAGGATTTTGCGAATGCGCGCCTGGCTAGCTACCACCCTCAAGTAGAAAATCTGTCGCCAAGCACTTATCGGTGGGTTCTGCTACGTGTCCTTGAGAACCAGTAATTTTGCGTGGTGGTAGAGGATTTTGCGAATGCGCGCCTGGCTAGCTACCACCCTTAAGTAGAAAAACTGTCGCCAAGCACTTACCGGTCTGTTCTGCTATGTGTCCTCGAGAACCAGTAATTTTGCATGTTAGTAGAGGATTTTGCGAATGCGCGCCTATCTTGCTAACACGCCCAAGTAGAAAATCTGTCGCCATGCACTTATTGGTGTGTTCTGCTATGTGTCCTTAAAAACCAGTAATTTCGCATGTTAGTAGAGGATTTTGCGAATGCGCGCCTGGCTAGCTACTAGCGACAGATTTTCTACTTGAGGGTTCAAGTAGAAAATCTGTCGCCAAGCACTTATCGGTGGGTTCTGCTACGTGTCCTTGAGAACCAGTAATTTTGTGAATGCCCACCTGGCTAGCTACCACCCTCAAGTAGAAAATCTGTCGTCAAGCACCTAACAGTGGGGTCCCGCCGCTGTCCTTGAGTGCCAGTTATTATAGGTTAGCCTGAACAACATCTTCGACTACATCATTACTCACCATCAGGTCATATAGGCTATACCTTAATAAAAATACTATATATGTATTTTTACAAAAGGTCTTAAATACTTATGATGTATATTTTTTAATTGTATATATTATCTGTACCTACTTGCCATACACAATACATCTACATAGTTACATGGAGCACATACTTACTGAAAGTCATGTCACATTCATGACACGTGTCATATTTGAAACTAATAATGTTATTGTTCCCACTTCCCGTCATTCACATCAAATAATATAGGTACTTGCTAATGATCCTGCGCGAGCGGCGAGTCTCGAAGTAGTGCTCCCCCCCCCCCCCCTCCCCCCAGCAATGCACAAACGTGCCGGTCCGTCACACCACCGCACCCCCACCCGCTCCGCTCTCATTGACAATAAAAATACATATACCGAAGTGGAATTCGGAAATCGTATCGCAATTATGCTAACAGATATATACCTCTTACCCTTATTTCACTACGGTATTTACCGAAATCGTATCTGTAAATACCCATACCGTAGTATCCATGAGTTTGCACACTACTACTACTTCAAGAAAGAATATTTGAGACTGCTGTGAAAAAACGATTGCTAGTCTAGACTTTGAAATGTATCTTACATAGTGATAAGTGCTGATATAATCAATGATTTGAGCCAACTAAACAAGAATAAACTGGCTCTCATATGCTCAATGTTTTACGGACATTGAGCTTATAAGAGCCAGTTTTTATTGTAATTTGAGCCTTCAGTCGACGCTCATATTCATTGAGCAATCACTGCTTCACAATCTCTTTTCATAAGTCATCTCATTTTAAAGCACTAACCAAGTTTCCCAGTAAACTTTGATCAACCATTCTCATACTTTATCGCTCTTTGTGAGCAAACTAAGTTTCACGGCTCAATAAATCCCAATCTCTCTGGAAACTTCTCAACTTTAACAAGGTTCCAACACGGAGTAACATGCGTTCTCGCCTGCAACATTCTATGTACGTCATTAAAAGTAAAAGCCCCTTACAAGTGTTATATAGTATGAAGTTTTCTTGGCAAAAAATTTTGATACTAACAATCTATGTTTCTTTTGGAAGAGAAAGAAAACTTTGTAAATTTGTAAGATTAGAGTTAACATGCTAAGGTTTAGTCTTTTTTAATGTGGTTGTGACGAAACTACCACCATGCAAGAAGACAATGAGAGGCGGAAACAGCATAATAAACACACACAAAAACATAAAGTGGAATTAAGAAACTCCTTCTCTTTTTAGAAGCAGGTGAAATCACGAAGTCGTTTTCTAACAGTGCAATGTATTAACTTGTTAAAGTCATCACCATGAAAATGAGAGTTTAGAGCAATTTCAATTAGCATGATACCGATTTTAACAAGATATTTTATACTTTGTGTTAGAAGTCGGTTCAATATTTTATTTTACAAAAATATTCAAGTAAGTATATCGATTTGTAAAGTTTAGTTATTTTATAACATACATAGATCAGATATATTATTAAGGAAGCCAAATATCTTGTCAAAACAATTAAACCGAAATAAAAATAGAAAACAAATATGACATTTAATTTTGATTTACAATAATTAATTAACCTGCTGTATCATTGTTTGATTTCCTCGTAATTCAACTGAAAAGCTGAGTGTACAACTAGTTTTACGAATCCATTTTCACCCTGACTCAAATATTAGTCATCGCTTTTGGCTTAGGCTGTTAAACGTCTCAGCTACAATGACTAGCTTTATGCACAATTTACTATTTATACGTTGTAGTAAAGTCCGCTGAAATACGAGTATCACATGATCTTGCTCATCCTATCATTAATTTACAGGTTCTAAATTTTTCTATTTTCTTTGCGGGGAGGAGAGTGGAATTCCATCCATTAGCTCCTTTTCTGATTTTAAACACAAGTAACACTTTTTACCGTAACTTTTATCTTGCTTTTTTTCATTACTTACTACTTTCTTGAAAAAACCTTCACGACGGCTGAAACAGCAATCGGTCTCGTTGTCTTTTAAAACACTTAAAAAGTAATTTTTGATGAAAATTCTTTTGCGGGATTTAAACGGAAGAAAAACAGCGGTTTGTTTTGAGTAAGGTGTTTCAAAATGTTAATTTGAAAGAATTGTTATCTCTTTCGACGTTTTACTTGGTATTTTACATTAAAACTTTCTTTGACTTTGACTTATCTAAATTGCAAAATATGTTAAAGAGCTGTTAAAATAAAAGGTCTTGTCATTTCAATTGCAACATCGTTGAGCTTTATTTTAAGGTCTTATATTTATAAGAGAGCTGATGCAACTATAATCGGCTTTTATCATAAAGTAAAGGTAGCAGACGAAGCAGTGATAGCTCAGTGGCATTGGGTATGGACTGCCGCGCAGCTGGTCTATGGTTCGAATCCCGCCGCGAGCTTGAGCTTGACCGCATGGTGGAAGCTGCTAGCACGTGGCTAGCGACCACAAGTAGAAAACCTGTCACCAAGCACCTTACGGTGTGCTCCGGCAGCTGTCCTTGAGAGCCAGTAATTCTAAGTTAAGCCTATTTACACCTCCGAACTCATCGTCATTCACCATCAGGTTGAGACTGTGGTCAAAGGCTTACCTATCAACAAGGAACGCAAATTATTTTTGAGGCTCGTAGCGAAGGTTGCTTAGCTATTCTGAACCGTACAGCATAGTTAAGCAACGTCCGCCTCGGTCATGACTTGGATGGGTGACCTCTCACATTACTACTGAGCGCTTCTGTGCTTCGGAGGGCACTTTAAGCCGTCGGTCCTGTTGTTTTAGGATAGCAGTCGTTATAGCATGGTGGTAGGGCATTATGCGAATGCCCGCCTGGCTAGCTACCGCCCTCAAGTAGAAAATCTATCGCCAAGCGGGGTGTTCCGGCAGCTGTCCTTGAGAGCCAGTAATTCTAGGTTAGCCTGAACAACATCGTCGAAGACATCATCACTTACCGTCAGGTGAAATAGTGGTTAAAGGCTAACATATCAGGCATAAAATGGCGTTAACTATTGCAGTTGGAATAAGCTCAGTAAATCAACGAGCAATGGAGAGTCGTATTTTGAATTGTTTATCTCAATATATCATATAGGAGATTAACTCTGTGTCATAACACGAGACTTCAATACGTCTATAGTAGATGTTGCTGCTTATCACATTCAGAAATAACAGTTGTTAAGTGTGGCATTAAAAAGGCGAAGGCATCGTCAACAGTGAACGTTTTGTTTCTGATAATGACGACGATGTTGATGACTACAGTCACATGAACCTGAGCCTGACTGTGCAGCTGAGAATATGAGAATACGTTACACAGTAAATTTTATCAAATTTGTTCCCCAGATCAAAGAAACATATACAGTATGAGTAGGTACTTGTTTCTATTAATTTGGGTATTTAAATTTCTTTAAGGTATCAGCTAGAACGTCCACTGCTGAACTCAACCTTTCCCATTTTTTTTGGGGCTTATAACATAGTTGATATAGTTAGTAGACATAGTTTGTCATAATCCCCACGCTTGGCAGATGTAAGATGTCAATTCTTCAGAAGACGCCACCAAGACCACCTTCTGAAGTTTTTCTTTCGTCACATCGTATGACTCTCAAAGGAAGATATTGGAGGGGGGGGGGGGAAATTACTACTACTTGATTAGTTGAACTGGTAAATAGTCAATTATCCGAAAGATATACCCATTTGCTAACCACTCAATGTCTGAAAAGATCATAATGTAAAACCGTTGCGTTTGACTGCACGGTCGAAATGGGAATCGTAAAGCTGGTAAATTACTATTTATTTGCAATTTCATTTCAATGTATTGCCAAAACGACCACATATTATTTTATACTGTTGAACATTTAGTAACTAAGAAGTTTTGGGCAAAATTTTCTACTTTAAAGCAAAGTTATTCTTATTTAAATTGATGTATACGTTTAATAATTTACCAAATTCTTTTCAATACCAATATTATAAAATACTACCTAAACTATAATAAAGTCAGTCATACAAATGATAGAATAAATATAATAACGCATTCCGAAAATTAAACAGACGCCAAACACAACCGTCGCGTTGCTTCTTAGTTTGGCTCATAAGGCAAACCATTTAATTTGGCCCGGCTAAGCTTGGGGGGGTGGGTTCATCTCGGACGCCAATTGCTTACGGTCCAAACATTTGCTTAAACATGAATTTATCCCAAAACAGTATCTTAATTCTGCCCTTGCATAAAGCCAAATTGGTTTATTTAATTAAATTAACGATTTCCTTTAAAGAGAAAAATATTGAAATTGGTAGTCTTTTAGGCTCCAAGAAAAATATAAAATTGAATATGTAGTAAAACAGTGATTAAATTTGTTTTTTTTTTGACGCAAGTGCTAACTTTAAATCCCGAGCTAGTGAATAACTCTAAAATTGATTCTAATTTCAAATATTGAGCACAGATGGCGCAGTTTCAAATCCCGCACATAATTTTGGCTCACATTGTTATTGTGTAATGTAATCCGCGGAGTATGCGTCGTGGCATTTAATAAGAATATTGTAATCTATCAATTTTATGATTTTCATATGAATAAATAAGATAAAATACTCGTTTCTAATACGTGTAAATTATTTACTCAGTCATTCATCGATGTTTTTCATTTTCCAGCGACTCTTTGCTCCAAAAGTTGACGCATGTAATCGGAATTCTTTTCCAATGGTAGCAAAAATAAAATCGATTTTAATGCGAGTTTTAGAAAACCGAAACGGCTCTTTGTGTGCTCTATAGGTAAAAAACCCTATTGACATATACGGTGAAGCTTGTTTGGGTGCTCGACAGGTTAACTGTGCCATCAAGTTTAAAATATGTGATCCAATACTTTACGGTGTATATTTAAGACTGTTTATTAAATCCTGTTTCCATTCAGAGCTTGGCCTGTTAAACATTCAATTACATCCTAACTTACTTATAGGTGAAATCATTTAGGTTAGGTTATATATTAGTTAGTGTACACTCTGCTGTTAAAAAACCTGGGGACCAATAAGTTTGTAGGGACATTTCATATTCTATATTATTTATTTACAAGTTCTCATTAATAACACTATATATATGATAATGATATCAATAATCATTTAATCCTAGTTTTTCAGAATTTACACCGCGTCAGACAGCTAATAAGCTGACTGACGGCCTTGTCAGCACTCACATGTGATACAATATTCATACAGGTGTTAAAATTTAATTTTATGTTTTTATGACGGAGCAAGCTCGAGACCCACCTGATGTTAAGCGGTTACCCCTGCCTATAACAGATGCATTTCGTCACAAGTGACAAATTGCACTGCGCCCGTCACCTTGAGACATAGTCATTAAGTCTCATGTGCCTGTAATTTCATTGGCTCTCAAGGACTGCTGCCGGAACACACCGTTAGGTGCTTGGCGACATATTATCAACTTGAGGGTAGTCGCTAGCCAGGCGAACATTCACAAAAAGCCCTTCCAACATGCGGTGAAGCTCAAGCTGAAGCTCCGCTGCGGGATTTGAACCATGAACTTGCTGGGCGGCAGTCCATAGCCAATGCCACTGAGCCATCACTGCTTCATCAAATTCAAATTGAAAGAGACCATAATTCATACCACACACTCCAATCCGCACACTTACTGTTTTTAACCCAATATCTCCTCGCTTTGTCTTTGCTTCGTTCCATAAATGCAATAAAATTATTTATAGCTTATCTAGACATACTTTCAGTTGAAAGGCTCAAAAACTTGTTTTAATTTAATACAAGATTATTAAAATGCACGAATGATCGCTTAGGTTTGTATGTAATCTAGATAAGGAATATAGTTTAAAATAAATATTATCCAAATAAAAATACAATGACTAAACGAGCCAGAGCTTAAACCTGAGAATTGAGTATTCCAAAGTGATGCTTGACGCCACTCGACCGAACTAATTATTTATGTTGTAATTTAGTATGATATTTACGTGTAGGTAAAAGAAAATTGATAGCTCTTTTCTAATATAAGTTAATAATCTAAACTCAAAGTCTATGAACCACTGGGTTTTTGAACTGTGTCTAATAAGTAGTCCTTATAGGTCATGTTTCTTCCTGTTGCCTATAAAAGCTTATGATATAAACACATAAAATATATAATTTATGAAGTTGCCATAGACACAAAACCGTCGGGACTCGTTATTTTTGCATATGTTTCACTGATTTATTTGAATCCAAGAAATATGTACTTAAAGTTGCACAACCACAGTCTTTGTTTTGCAGCATCAAAGCACACCATTGAACTTGCTGTTTTTTAAGGATTTTTGGAGGATATTGGGAACTGTATTGGAAATGAATTAAATATTTTTTTCCAAAAAACTATACCTTTTATGACTTTTTATTATCACTTATGACATGGTTCTTTTTTAATTATGATGATTTACATGTAATCTACACACCTGAATTATTTAAGATTTTTAGGTTAAGTAGTTTAAAAGTAGTTACGAGCTTATTTATTTCGCAAGTTTCCATCGGTGAGTGTTTGCGCGGCAAAATGTATCAAGTGAAAGTTTTCACGACTCAAATAACTTTCTGTCATCGTAGAGGAATACAGTTTTTATGTCGTACAGCCAAGGATACTTACTACCAACGCTCTCTAACAATAGTTTGAATTATAACGATCTGATTAATGCAATATTCACACTATTTTTTTGGTTCAGACGACCGGTATCCCGTTCGGTACACATAAAGGGGTAAAAACAAAAAAAGAAAAAACTTTTTAATCCTTATCCTTTTAAATAATTTTTATCATATCATAATCATCGTTATTGACGAGTTCCCTATATATATGCAAAATTACGGCTTTCTAGGTTCCTGACAGTAGTAGTTACAACATTATTATTAAATGACGTAATATTTTGGCACCAAAATGTAATTTGATCTGGTTACATATTTCATATAAAATATTTAAAATACCTTCAGTTATTGCAGAAAAATATACATTATTCTTTGTATATCCAAGGATGCATCCTTTCGAAAACCGTTTGTATTATGAAAATCGGACTTACGCAGAATTTAGGGTAATCCTGTATATACGACTATCGACCGCTGACCGGGATCCCGGTTTGTGCAGATGAGAATGACAGGGTGTTGGATTTTACTGTAAGTTCACTTTTAGTAATAGAATTATAATAAGTAATTAGAATTTATTACATATATATATCGAACTTTGAATTTCATGAACTAGTAATGGCTTAGGCTGGACGTTGCTCGTTGATTTTGTCCCTCTTTAGAACCAGTGGCTTAGCTTGCGAGTTGATATATCAGTCAGGTAATATTAAACATATTATAATTTGTTCTTATTGCATGTAAATTACGGTCCGCAGTTTGGCCAACATAAAGCAACATACTTATTTGAGATTACATACTGCTGACAGCTTTACTTTGTCTCGTCCGTCACTCATGTAGACATCAGCATGATTGATACAAATTGGCCAACTTCCAAAAGGATTTAGTATCATGCACGTAATTCTCCGCAATGTAAATGTTACAAGTTATATTTTATATCAAGACGGGACTGTTTACAAATTCACTCTGGTTACGTGCCGTTTCAGTGCTGAAATCGGGCAGGATGGATATTCAGACAAACGGAGAACGTTATCATGGCTGTCGTAGAACAGGTTTATATATTTTGATTCTTTACAAAAGGAGCATGTTCGAGTGTATAATTTGTAAAAATTTATGACCATGCATAACTTTTTAACGGGTCATTCAATTATTGTAGCTTGTTAAAAATATTTCAAGTTCATGCAATAAATTACACATTTTTTTGTATTAATTGAACTCTTGACTTGAGTTGAACGTAATAGGTGCTAAAATCTAAATCAGAATTTTGTTTTGCGGATAACATTACAAAATTACAAATGATTACAAATATAGTACATTTGTAATTTTGTAAAGAATAAAAAATATTATTGATTTACATCGTGGAACAAGAAACATTCCAACATAAACGATTTCAACCAATATAGGTAGGTATAAATTTAGTTTATCTATCAGACTCTGTTTTCAACCAAAAATTGTGGGTGTCCATTATTAAAAGTCAATTTTTTTTTTACCACCTTTTTGTGCACCTTGATGAAGATTATTAATTTTAAAAAATGTTTCCAAACTGTACCAACTGACGTTCGTTAAATGTTACATACATACATATAATACCGTATGTATTCCCCGAAGGGGTAGACAGAGGTGCTTAACACCCAGCCAATTGCGTTTTGTTGTCATAATAGGGAGCGAGCATATTGCCATATACCGGTCACAAAGTCAGGGTCATACAAAATGTTTTCTCTAACACACTAGACTAAACACAAGAACTCACTTCCACGTGAGAAGTGGCATGCGGGCGGAATATGTTTATTTATTTATCGCTAGATACCAGCATGGACATTGGAACTAATTTGCAATTTTTAGAGTTATACCATAACTGTTCACAATAAAAATTATCTGCCTAATAGCAGTGATGAAATCGCGACCAAAATACATTAAATTGTAACTTTTTTTAATACAAAAAATAAAATTATGATACAATTTAAAGGTGAAATCCCTGCCCGACGCTTCAGTTTTCACTTTGTTGCAGAAGGCAGTTTTCTGCAGGCTATCTGCGTTTTGCGCCGGTAAAAATGGTTCTAATATTTATTCAGGAATTTTGGACCACTTGTAACACTATGACAGTTACATTCATCATCATCTCTTTGCCCTTATGTTACTTATGATCAGAAAAATATATTTTATCTATTCCTATATAAATATGGACTACTGTATATAATTAAAAGTTGGGTCTAATTTTATGGTCACCTATCTCTCAGACACCAAACCCAGCTTGGAAATTCTTTAGTAAGTCTTAATTAATTCTTTAAAATAGGCAAATAGCAACGGTTTATAGGATAACTGGATAGGACAGCTAGGTTAGATAAGATAGGTCGGTCGGATAACAATTTCCTTTGGAATAATCAAAATATTGACGTGAGTATAGTAACTCCTGTAATTTCGAAAATGATTTGAATAATGTGATTTATATTATTTGTGATATTTGTCGTTTTTGGAGTCCACTGACGACCAAATTGGCTATGCTATTGCACCGAGTGATGAGTATTACGTTTGCGTGGTTTCTTTCTTCAGCAGTTTGTCGAGGTACGGAATTATCGTAGTATTGTCAAATGTACGAACTAACGAGTAATGTGATTATTTGTGTTGGTTTAGTTCGTTGAATATATGTAAAGTTTGAGTGATGTGTTATTCTGAAAGTACTCGTAATTGGGTTTTGAAGTGAGACGTTTACGCACCAACTGCTATAACTACTATCTTGTTATGCACAATTCAGTAAATGAGATACAGAACTTGGGCAACACTATTCATCTCAGAAAGAAATCATTTGAAGCCATATATTATCAGGTTTTTTGTGAAGCGAGGAGGTTGTATGTTCTCAGTATTCTCTAGCTCGTTGAATGTTGATGTTCTATATTTATTCGTGTCAGCGCTCGAGTATTCGGGAAAAAGATTCAATCAATGAACTTGTTTGGCTATATTTCATCTACAAAAGTATCTTTGAGTATGAATGTAAATATACTGGTATACGGATAAGAATTTGGTTGTATTTTTTTTTTAATATTGTTATGTTTGCAATGACGCCTGCTAGGCGAATTACATTACAAAATTACAAATTTACGAGAGAAAAAATTATAGTCATGTCCAGGATTCGAACCCGCGTCCATCCACCCCTTTAGCCGGGGTATGCTCTAACCAATTGAGCTAACATGAAACAATGACTCATAACTGTAATTCCTGCTCTCGTTCTTCATGCAACCATCGTATTGGGATGGAGGGACATCTATAGTTCGACTTGCGTTGTACTACAAACAAGACCAATTTTGCAATTGGTCTTAAACTTGTAAATGATGACGCAATCTTATAATTTTAATATTGTTAAGTTTGCAATGACGCCTGCTAGGCGAATTACATTACAAAATTAAAAATTTACGAGAGAAAAAATTATAGTCATGTGCGGGATTCGAACCCGCGTCCATCCACCCCTTTAGCCGGGGTATGCTCTAACCAATTGAGCTAACATGACTTGGTTGTATTGTCAAGAAAATTGGGTAGTGTCATTTGTTACTGATTGAGTATTAATGTAAAAATGAGTATTAAATAAAGTAAAATTGAATTCTATTCAATTTTACTTCTCACGATAAATCCCGCATAATCATTCTTCCAAGTAACAAGTCACGGACATATCAAGAAACAAATGAAAAAGCCAAGTAAAAAAGTAGCTTCAAGAGTTCTTGTACATTTGAATGAGTACATGGCCTTCAGTCCATCAGTCACAGTTCCTAGCGCGTGCTTAAGACGCGCCGTTTATCAAACGGATCACCGAGCAGACTATGTATGCAGTCGCTCTTCTAGAGGTAGCTGACCTTTACAGTAGTATTTGCTAAATTTGTAATAAACGTACACAACTACATGAAATGCTGATTTGATCCTTTTATCATTGGTTTTTTTCACGTGCTCGATAACTGCAGGCAAAAATTGGTCAATCCGTTTTATAAATTTTCGTACTTGGAAATCAAATGGATAGTAAAACATCAGAGAATATGTTTATTTAAGAAGTTTGAAGAAAATAAAATGTAGGTAGGCAATAATTCCGAAATGGGTATCTTAAAATGCCGTGCGTTTGTGACGTAGGTTGTGATAGATGTTCGAGTTCTAATATGTAAGAACATAATATTCATTAGAATATCTTCAAAAAAAATTTCATGACTAATTGATTAAAATGTATGTGTTTTTGAATTACCATTGTTTGTTATGCCATAAACAATACCTTTACTTTTTTTAGTATTTACGGCCTTCTGCAAATGTATGCCTTTACAGATAGTTTATGAAATTAAATGAAATGAAGTTTATTCCATCATCACACAACATTACAAAACCTTCGGACAGTTAAATTGAATTAGACAATTAAACAACAATGAATTGAAATGTTGCGTGATGCTAGGAAAGAGTCCCGTCTCAGCATGTGCCAGGTTCAAGAATGACCCTGTGCGCTGGTTTTCAGACTGCACTCCCGACCAACATCAGGAACGTGTATGACATAAAATATAAACAAAACTATAAATAAAAATACATATATACGTATATAAACACATAAAACATTTACTGACTTTTACTAACAATTATCATTGTGAACTTACATTTGTGATTTATTTGTGGCATATATAATCTATGCGTTGCAGACATGGCATCACTAGCTGCCATAGAGAGTAAAAAAAAATGTATGCCGCGTAGACAGGTTTGCCTAGGTGTCGTCACGTGGATATTATTTGCCACGTATCATTGATTAATTTTCAAGAAAATAGGTTATGTCATAACATAATGTGCAAATAGATACACTATTTTGTAATATTTATTAATATTTCCTCACCTAATATTTGGTGAGACAATAGAACAACTGAAACTCACTTATAAAATGGAGAAGCAATGTGCATTAGCAAAAAGTGTAGTGTTGTGGTATAGATATCCGTCCCATATCACATCAAGGCAATAAAATGCGGTAAGTGAACAACTATGATAATTTGCATGTACACTAATTTTTAAACAAGCTGGTGTCGTTTCTATTAAAGGCTAAACTAGAACTGTCAAACAGTTGCTAGAATTTTGACACTTACCAAGCACAACATACAATAATGTTCAACAATACATAATCCTTAGAGCAGAAATTACACACAAAATCAAAGAAAGCACATTTCTACTTTAAGCATTAACTTCAAGCTACTTTATGAAGAAATTGTGTACATAATTGTGTGTAAAAAAATTCTAAAATACCTAAGTTCAGTTTCTATGTTATTACAAACACAATACAGAAAACACATGGCTAATATAAAACATTAAATTCATCCTATTTTAGGAAGCAAGATACCTTAAAAGTGTACATGTAGAGCCTCAGTGGTACACATTTGCAGTTTGCTGAGTCCTTAACAGGTGAACTTTAAGATGTCTATTAAAAGTTTTCACTGTTTTCAGTGCCTGTAAAGGGTTCCAACAACGACTAGCAGCAAACCGAAAACTGGCCCTGAAAGCTTGTGATTTATGGTTTTGTATTAAAAGACGTCTAGAAGGTCTGCGAGCACAGTAGGCATTTTCCCAAGAAAGTTTATGGTTGCAAGATGAAGCTGCCTCCTAGCTTTGATCTTCATCAGCTTAGCATCATTGATAAATGGAGTGACATGGTTACGTGCTGGGATATTAAAAATGAATCGGGCGCAGGCACTTTGAACTCTTTGAAGGAGTTGTTCAGTCTTAGCTAGGAGACATGGACCATAAACAGTGTCAGCATAATTAAGTTTAGACAGGATATGCGATTCACATAATGCTATTCTGATATCGGTACTAAGATAAGATCTTACCTTGTATAGCACTATATTTAATTTCTGTGTTTAAAAATGTATTGTTTAATTGTTTTCAAATGCATTATGTAGGGATATCATATAGGTATAAATTTATCTTGGACGCATAAAAAAAAATTAAAAAAAAACTTTAAGAAAATGCATCTGTAACACCGCGCGTGCAATACTCGTTGCATTACTTATGTGTAAAACCATTATTTTCAATACACATAAGTGTACTAATAATTTAAGAAAATATATTTTAAAGAGAATGTAATGTATAATAAATATTCTATTGCTATTTATCATTTATACCAAGCCAGAACCTAGTACAATCCACCCATAAAAAAATAAAAGAAGCCGGAAATTACTACTTTTAGCCTAATAAGATAGCTTGATTCTTGATTTGATTGTGTGAATATAGCTTTGCATAATAACGGTCCACAAATGCGACAAAAATTACCCATTTTATTTAAAATACCGCTCCGTCCTTGTTTGTACTACTATGGGTCACGGCAATTTTCTGACTATCAAAACTTAAGATGTTCAAAAAATCTTCAAAATAGTATTCCTCAAATTCTAAAGTTTGATTAAAGCAGTGTTACATAATATTTTACCTTTGGGACAGTATACTTACACCAACAAATAAATAAGATAATGGCGACATTGTTGTAATGAAAGGTAATAAGGTATTTATTCTTCACTTAATTTGAAATCAAATTGTTATATTTTACTAAAAACTGCACTGTATTTACTCTAAATAACAGATGCAACTCAGACCCCGCGTAAAAATGGAAAACAGTTGTGTTAATCTAACAACAACAAAAAAAATATTCGGTACACTAAACAAATCATCCTTATGCGATACTTTTTTAACTAAATGTGTATATTATGTGTTTTTGTGCTGTTACTCTGACTATCGTACTTATTTTTTAAACTGTTTGTATTGTGTTGGAGAAAACCAGTTGTACCGTCCCCAAATACTTTGTGATAATATTAATGTGACGCTGTTATTTCGCTGACATATTTGAAGTTCTTCGCTCGGTTAGGTGGTCTATTGATTAAAAATATTACAATTCATTACTAGATAAAAGAGGATGAAGGTATTTCAATTAATTATTAAAGCAAATAATTTATTTGCTAAAATACATGTCACATAAGATCTTATATTAATGGTTAAGATATACTTAATATATTTAGTCTGCAAGCAGATGTGCAAATTTTTATGTAGTTAATATTATCAGACAATGTTACATTTTACAAAAGTCATTAAATTCTTTAACACTATAAGAGCAGTTTATAAGAAGCCAGTGAGTCAAAGATCCTTTAAATTTGTTACTATCCAATATTTTGATGTCATTAAGAAGACAGTTATAAATAGATAAACACATATTGTAAATATTTTTAATATAATTCCTTCTTAGCACGTGGTTCATACAATAGATTGGTGAACTTTGTGCTTTTTTGACGTGTAAAAACATCACCACGTTTCTTAAAAAAATCAAGGTGTTGCTTAGTGAAGACACAAATGTCTTTTATTTACATGCACGGTAGAGGAAGTATGTTACGTGGTATGGTTTAAAAAGGGGCTTGCAGCAGTCTTAAACCACGCCTTATTTATGACTCTAAAATATCATTTTTGGATCATGACCACTCTATCTATGTAGACTGAGTTGTCCCACATTATCAGTCCGTAGCTAAGCAGAGACGACACCGACACGTGTCCATGATATGCCACCAATGCTGCTTCCATAGGCACAGTTTCACCATTGACGGCTTTATGTACTGTTTGCTGAGCCTTGTTTTTATTAGCACATTTTATGACTATTGTAGTGTCATCAAGAAAGACTGAGGACAAAGACTTGAGGAGTAGCTTGAGGGAGGTCGTTTACATTAATCAAAAATAACAATGGTCCCAGTATACTTCCTTGAGGAACTCCAGCATTGTTTATTAATTATAATAGTTCAGATTTAAACTTCTCTTTTGTAAATGTATGTAACGTTTTTTTAATAATTTTTGATACTTCTGTATATTGGTTTCTATTTTTCAAGAAACTAACTATCCATTTATAAGCTGGATCCCATATATATGCATATACATTCTTATTTATACAAAAGCATTTAGTGACTGACAAAGTCAAAGGATGTGGTCATATCCAAAAAACTCGATATAAGCGGGGTTCCTTCAATTTTACTTTCGTAATAGGTTATAGCATGTAAGCGTAGTTGAATTTTTTTTACGGAAACCATACTGTTCGTCTCGTAAAATCCTAAATTTTGTACAAAAATCTTTTTAACCTTCCATGCATTGTACCTTTTCAAAGATTTTTGATAAGATTGGGACTATAGTAGGATGATAATTGTTTGCCTCGAATTTATCACAATCCTTGAACAAAGGTTTAACAATTGCTATTTATAATTGTTTTGGAAATATGCCTTCTAAAATTGATAAGTTAATAATATGTGCCAGTGGGTGACAAATTAGGGAGGCACAAGTTTTTAGTATTTTGGTAGTTATGTTGTCGTGACCACTTGTCTTAATGTTATTTAGGCTCATAAATATGTTGTGAACCTCGTTAGCGTGTTAATAATTAAAAAGTGTATTTTGAGAACTATCCCCACATGAGATCAATAGCGTGCGTGCAAACAGACAAGCAATATTTTTATCATACATGTAAGCATGGTTACAAGATAGGTTATAACCCTTAGAGACCGGCCTTTGATACGGCACAGAATAAAATAAATATGTTAGGTAAAGAATGAATATATTTGTAGGCTATCGTATTACGTAGGGTAAATTTATGTCACAAAAATAAATAAAGAAACCGAGAAAAACAACGACAGTAAAAGTATCACTCGATATCATTTTGGTAAGTGCGAAAGTGAATTATGTTGACGAAGATGAAGAACTCATGACAAAAAAATATACATTTTTATATATAAATGCGTAGATACGTAATTTTTTTACCCCTTCTATTAATAAAGCCCGTACGAAACCAATCTAATTGTCTAGGTTCATAAGTCCCAATTAGGCCTATATATAAAATTCCTCTTCCTGAGTAAATTTTATTATCCTTTGAAGCAGTATCAAAAAAATGATCTTTGTATTTTGCAGCTCTGATTTGTGAGGAGGTATATGCCATCTGTGAAATTTAATGATTATTATAAAAAAAATATATTAGGGGACGTCTTTTAGGTTCTTAAAAACAGTGATGCAATTTATGCAAATAAACGAAAATTGCATGACAACTAAGACACCTTTCTCCTCACCGCAAATAACTCATAGTTATTATGTCCACCATTTTTGAGTTTTAGTTAAAATAATTGATTAGATAGACATCACCATAATACTTTTTTTTATACTGAACTGCGTAGCACTTGACAACTATCTCACCTGACGTTAAGTGATCATGTGTTCGATGATCTCATACACAACTATTCTTGTAAATAAAATGTCACCTGCCTAGCAGGGTAGTAGGGGGCATAAAATAAAAAAGAAAAAGAGATTTAGAGATATATTAAGTACGGCAGATATAGTAAGTATGAGAAGGGTCGTGGATTTCAGACAGGTGGCGAGTGATAGGCTTCCTTGTTCAAGGACTTATCTCCGGTAATTGAAGAATAGCACGTGCTCAGCAGCAGGCGCTGTGATGCACTCCGCTCAAGGTCAGCCTGTGAGCCGCGCCGGTAGGTCGTCCCAGTCAGATGCTGTAGAGACGGGTCCGTGGGACCGTAAAGTGGCAGTGGTTGGTGCAGAAGATGCTGGGCCTTGTTGCTTGTAGAAAGCTAGCGGGTTTGAGGTGTAGCTGGGAGATCTGCCGCTTACTGGAACCCTGGAATCCACATGTTCCGGTTAAAACAGGTCCAGTGTGACGTTGAGCTGGTGGGTCCACTGTCCCTGCTACTGAGCATTTGGGGACGAGAAAAGAGCCTTTGAGGATGTGGCCCGCCAGCAAACATGAGGTTGCCTGAAGGGCTAGTAGTGCCTTAAGGGCTTAGGTATAAAAAAACACAATGACATTACAAAAGTTGAAGTTAATATTAAACAGATAAAATAGAGAAAGGTTAGGTACAAAAAGGTTACATTGCATTAGGAGCTTGAAGAGCATTCCCAGCATATAATTGTCACATTGTTGAGTGCACTGGTTGTTAAAATTAGGTTACATACCAGAAGTATTTGCATCTAGCTTACACATGTTCTTGTGCAATCTATTCAACAATAAACTGGTGGCAGCTTGAAGAGCTTGCTCACATATTAAATCAAGCACATGGTTAATGAAATAAAGTTACAAACAGACACTAAAAAGAACAGATACAGAAGTATTTAACACTTTTAATTTACACAATTACGTTGCAAAAAGTTAGGTTAGAATATCACAGTATGAATTGGCTAGATCACAGAATATATACATCTTATATATTTATCACTCACCCTATAACGGGGTTGTAGGCAAACGCGAGAATTCAGTAAACTATTTCGTTAGTTAATTTTAGATCTTCTTTGTTTGGATTTCTCGTGACAAGTGAGGAAGCACTTTCGAATTGTAGAACCTCGAGCGTCCCCGGAAGTCTGACCCTCAAAACGTTACCATATAAGGCAATGCTTCGCTGCTAAATCGGTAGTGAGGGTCAGAGCCAATGAGAGGCTTTATTTCTTTGCAATTTTTGCTAAAACAACCGGAAGTTCATTGACCGTCGACCTTAATCTGAAGTTCACTCAACTTTGCACCGTCGGTGAAGTTTAGGTACGTACATTATTGCGACCTCTATAGATTAATTGGTGAACTAAACGATTTAACGACAATCGGTACTACAGTGAGGTGTGCTAACGGTCATTCATATCATTTAGTTTGTCGGAGTTTGAGCAGATGGCGCTTCAAATTGTCTGATCTTAAGTAATTTTATTTTGATAATATGTATAATTTATTGTACCTGGCTTTAGCCAGGTTACAATGGAGCGCGCTTACCCAGACGGATTCACTCAGTGTTTTAAAGACCCACATATTCTACTTAATCGGAAACAGAGACTCAAGCAGGGTGTTCCATTCCTTGGTGGTTCGCATGATGAACGAAGATGCAAATCGCTTTGTTCGGGTAAATGGAATATCAACCATATAGTGGTGGTGCTTCTGAGTATCCTTGAATGTCCGATTATAGAATGGAGATGGCGGAATCAAATCATGCAGTTCTGTGGCATAATCCCCGAAATGTACTCGATAAAAAACCAATAAACAAGTTACTTTGCGGTGACGCTCGAAACTTAGTAATCTCTTACTTACAAGTTGGTCGTCGTTAATGAGTCTCTTGGCTCTCCTCTCAATAGCTTCCAATGACTCGCGCTTGATAAAGATTAAGCAGCTGTCCCGGTGTGACACCTTGGTGAAAATACTAGCATTTTTGAGGCTGGTTGGGCTTTAGACTCAATATAGGAGCTGAAATTGAGAGTCGATGTTAATGAGATGCCAAGAAGCTCGAGTTGGTTAATTATCGGCAAGGATACATCCCTGAAAGTAGGAGCCAGTTGAAAAGGGCTCCATTTGGGGGAGAAAAGACACGCCTGGGTTTTAGTAGCATTAAACTTGCCCAGAGTGGCATAGCCTTAATCGGAGACTGCCTTCAAATAAAAAAATCAAGCGCTGAACCATCGCTTCCCTATGAGTCTGGATTTGTAATGCACTGGTTCAACACAACTATTTTTTGGCATGATGGCACTGTAACAAGTGAAATTACCGGGCGAACAAGACGTAAGAAGTAACATCTAGGAGTGACGAGCAATAAAGAGTAAAGAGTCAAGCAAGACGAGAACACACTGCAATCAGAGTCACCGTTTTCTAATGGACACGCTTACTATCAAGGCAGGCGACTTGCCCGTCTCATTGCTTATTCTTAAAATATATAGGACACCTAAAAACAAACGCTAACCTAGTGACTTCATATAAAGTGGCTTCTACCGAGATCGTAGCAAACGATGAGCCAGTGCGGTGTAGTATGCCGATCCCACAATTAGATAGGGCACGCTCGCGACTCGTTCAGCCAGCTGGTTGGATCTATGCCATAGCTACTTTTGTTACGTCTCACTATAAGTCCGCATTTGGCGATGTTCCCATTACGAGGGCAGTTTCTATTAAATAAATCAATTCGAGGCTTAGTTATCTAGTTGTTGCTGCCGTTGCAATATTATTACAAAATTTGTTAGGAACTCACTGATTTGTCATTTCTAGTCTAATAAGAGGAAGCAGTAAAGTTAAGGGAAATATGTTCAGAGAGAATTTAATCCTTGTTTACTAACTTACTATTTTCAGATATAAAACAGAGAGACACGAATTACTTAACATACCATGGATTTGCTGTGCGGGTGCCGGGTCCAAAGCGTTGCATAGGAAGAGGTCAGACGGGCCTGGGATTTGTAACCCAGGGAGTAAGGGTAAGGGCCCCTTTACGATGACATCAATGCTCCCTTTCACCACTCGAGCCTCCTCTCCTGCCTAAACAAATTTGGTAAGATCCTCCTAATGCTGCCTTAGATACACGTTCTAGCATGGAATTTACAAAATATTTTTATTCAAGTAATAAATATAAGCGGAAATCGATTAGTCCTATATTGTTTACAACCCATGTTTACATATATAATGTTTGAGAGCATCGTATTCACAAATCTATTTCAAAATTTGTGAGTTAAAATTAGTATTATATAAACTCTGTTAGAAGTCAAACTGACGAAGCATAATAGCCTTTCAGGAAGAGGTTCACAATTCAAGTGTTTTTATGTTTACCGATTTTGATGTTTTTCCTTTTGTTATGTTTTCATTCGGCATTATGGTATTATTGGACATCGATAAGTATTTAATACTAGTCAGTTAGCGGATGTGGTAATGGCAACACCGATCCGATAGTGGCGCCACTATTTTGACGGAATGAAACATATGACACACTCTGTGATTGGCTGGGTGATTTCCCGCAAAAACGAGTGTTGACTGTTGACACTAAAGATCGTGCCAGACAGTTCGCGACCATGGTCCCGAACCATGGTTTCGAACTGTGGAGATGATGGTTTGCGACCAAATTACGTTTGATTTTCTAACGCCCTTGGATTGCGAGCATGCGTTTTTAACCGTGGTTCGGGACCACTATTTCCCACTGTGTAGATGCCGGTCGCAAACCACGCGAGGGCAGTATGCCGCTGCCGCCGGCGAGAGCGCACGCATGGCGGAAACGCACGCATAGCGCGTTTCCCTCTTTGAGATTCGTAGGTATAAAAGCCACGACCAAATATAATGCATTATTTATGACATATGTTTCTTCCAAATTTCATATATAGATAGAATTTTAAAACGTATAAATTTAGCAATATCGTGTGTAGTTTCGCCTTCGTTGGATGCGTGTTATCGGCGCGGGAGTTCGAAACACACTGTGGTTTCGAACTGTGTAGTAGCAAATTCTGACGGTGGTTTGGAACAAGCCGCTCACCAAGGCCAATGGGCGAAGCCCGTAGTTTCGAACCGTGTAGATCCTACTGAAGTGAAGAGCGGGGCATTCTTGAGACGACCACCAGGCTGGAATAATGTGAGTCGAAGGGCTGTTCTGTTCTTTACACCTTATATTCGAAAGTTGGTGTTTGTCATATGTCAGACTTAGTTCTGCTACATATGCAGTTTGTAAGATAAGACAGTTAACAGATGTAGCTACTGCACGGCTAGTTTATATCGCATACTTCCACAGTATTATGTCGTATGGTGTATTGCTGTGGGGAGCTGCTGCTGAGATAGAGACAATCTTTATCTTACAAAAGCGTGCAATTCGAGCCATATATGAAATGGATCCTAGGGAATCTCTAAGGGATCTTTTTAAAGAAATTGATATTTTAACTTTACCGAGTCTGTATATATTTGAAAATATTATGTATGTTCGGAAAAATTTGAGTTAATTTAGATTAAACAGTGACAACCACGATTACAATACTAGGAACATATATAAAATAACGGTACCATGTTTTAGATTAGCAAATACAAATAAAAGGTCCTTTTTAGGTAATTGTGTGCGGTTTTATAATAAAATTCCCGAACATATTACAATGCTCACAGAAGGAAAATTGCACGTGAAAAACATTTTGATTAAGAAATCCTACTACACAGTTTGTGATTACTTAAACGACAAAAATGCTTGGAAAATTCACCTCTGCCAAGCCATCACCTGTCTCCTACGTTATTTAAACAAAAATTGTAATAATTGTATTATATTGTTTATAACACATTGTAAAAAGACGTTTAAAAGAATGGCCCCGAGTTTCTTGCCCGTTCTTCTCGCAGTGGCTCTATAATTTTTTTTGCTGAACGTGGCAGCACAATGTAGAATATTTCAATATTAAAATTTATTTTTTAAAATTTGTATTTTTTGACCTTCATAAGAGCGTCGTAGACGCCTAAATTGAATAAATGATTTTGAATTTGAATTTGAATTTGGTCCCATTGATATTTGAGTGAGATCTGACGAATAGTATTTCAGTTAACGCTAATAATGCGTATTTTATATCTGAAGGCGGTTTTATTTTGTATATTTTTTTCAACTGATTTGTTTGCTCATTCTTATATCCGTAAACAGTGCTACGACGGCGCTCCGGAATCATATAGCTATGAGTTATATCAAAAATAGTCTGTCACTTGTTTCGCACTTGAATATAATGAATGATATTTAAATGTCTTTCTTATAACTTCCAGAAGATATTATTGTGTTTTATTTTATTTTATTTTAAGGTTGGTAGTTTTTAAATTTCATTTTATTTTCGCAATTCTTCAAACCCTTTATTTGAGGAAAGCTGATTCTGTATCGTTATCAAAGCGAGTTCAATATCTTTCGCGAGGCGTTTACCGTTTTTCATATTTCTCACGCCATTGTCGATGGGATTTTTGCTCATACGATAAATAGGTCAAGTAAGGGATGAACGGACTCGCGCCAATATGTGTGCGTCGAACAAAGACAAGAGTTTAATGTAGTAGGTGTGATGTACTAAGGTACGCGTGATGTAATGCGTTACGTTTGTTCCGTTGACTCAAATAGGTGTAATATTTTTAGTGTAGATAGTTGAGTTTTTGGATTCAGTTACATTATATAGTGAATTGATAGTGCGGTCAAAAACAAAATAACCCAGTCGTAATTGTATACAGGAGACAACCAAAACTCCTACCAATACTGAAAAGTATGAAAAAATTGGGAAGAAGTGAAGTGTAGTTTCTTGCAACGGGATGTAAGCAAAGCATTTTCTACGTCGTTGATCTACAGAAGAATGGAGACGCGAATATTTCATTTATTGTTTCTTGTTGTATCAATCTACCGAGCCAAATAGTCTACTAATAAACCGGATAGTCCACTGCTGAACACAGCCTCTCCCAATAGGGGGCGGGAGGGTTACCATAATCCCCACATGATCCACACCCACGGGTAGATATGGGTGTTGGCGCACATTCTAGCCCGCTACACTACGGGCAAGCTTGCAGAGGAAAAGTGTGCAAATATTTTTAAACTAACTAAGTACTAAGGGCAACAAAACACCAACTAAGTAATGAGGAACAGTCCAAACTGCCACTACATCACATACAAAGAGTCCTGACTATTATCCTTGACATTTGAATAAATTTCTCGTATAGGTATAATATTCCAACCCGAAAGCGGAATCGAGTCTCATTACATGCAGAATCTATAGCCAATTTACATAACTGTGCCACCAATAAAATTGCTATCTGTTGTTATTGTCATGCTTAGAACGAAAGTGTTTATGAATTGGTACCATTTGTGATTATATGGTAAAAAGGTGGATTTATTTAAAAATGTAAGTAATGACTAGCGAATATTTTAATGGCTAAATAAAATAAAATAAAATAAAATAAAATAAAATAAAATAAAATAAAATAAAATAAAATAAAATAAAATAAAATAAAATAAAATAAAATAAAATAAAATAAAATAAAATAAAATAAAATAAAATAAAATAAAATAAAATAAAATAAAATAAAATAAAATAAAATAAAATAAAATAAAATAAAATAAAATAAAATAAAATAAAATAAAATAAAATAAAATAAAATAAAATAAAATAAAATAAAATAAAATAAAATAAAATAAAATAAAATAAAATAAAATAAAATAAAATAAAATAAAATAAAATAAAATAAAATAAAATAAAATAAAATAAAATAAAATAAAATAAAATAAAATAAAATAAAATAAAATAAAATAAAATAAAATAAAATAAAATAAAATAAAATAAAATAAAATAAAATAAAATAAAATAAAATAAAATAAAATAAAATAAAATAAAATAAAATAAAATAAAATAAAATAAAATAAAATAAAATAAAATAAAATAAAATAAAATAAAATAAAATAAAATAAAATAAAATAAAATAAAATAAAATAAAATAAAATAAAATAAAATAAAATAAAATAAAATAAAATAAAATAAAATAAAATAAAATAAAATAAAATAAAATAAAATAAAATAAAATAAAATAAAATAAAATAAAATAAAATAAAATAAAATAAAATAAAATAAAATAAAATAAATATAAATTATATACCGATGTATTAAAATGTTTGAAAAGCCGATACATCTAGTACAATTAACGTATTTGTTTAGTCATTGAATCTCCTAAATTATAGGTTTAGTAAAAACTATCCAATGTTACAACTATATCAAAAAAATATGATACCTGAATTATAAAAGGTATCACTTCGATAAATTATGATAACCTTGAATTGACAGGTCTAAGGCTCAAAAATTAAAGTAATTGCTTTTTACTTGGTAAATCGATTTCTGTTTTATTCGGAGCCTTATCTCGCAGCAGGTAACAAATTGATGTGCATAAAGTCAAGCACCTACCCTTTAGTGAAATTAAATTAAAAACAAAGATCATATTTAATATTATATATCATCGTTCAACCCCATTGTGTTGGGATCCTTAGTTAAAAGTGTGTGTATTTAATGGATGTTAGCTAATCCCTGCATATGTTGAGAACTGATTTAGGTAAATGATTATATGTTTAATGAGGATGTAATCGTATATCCATTGTGGCCCTATAAATAATATTTGAAAATGATCCCCCAAATTGGAGTTCAGATGTAATTTAAAAAATGAAAGTATGCGTTACCACATAATTAAATCTCCATCAATTATTTGTATAAATTTTTTGAAACTTTACAAGGAATGTTTAATTTAAAAGCGATCAATTGTTAAAAATCCAAATTTTATATAGGTGTTGTTGACATAAGAACAGATAAGTCGATGTCAATCAACTATAACTCTTTTGTTTATAAATCTCTTCCTCATAGATAGACTTCACAATTTACTTATAAAACTACTGGACGGAAGGCAGAGCAAAGTATACCACAGTATTATCTTTAGCTCCTTAAATCTACAATCTCAATGCCGTGGGCAGCCTCGATTGTTTCTCAACCTTGATACAATATCGCAGTCTGTGGGACGAAATATTACAGGAATCATATACTCTAGGTATATAGGGCATTTTTCTCAAGTGGTCCGATATGGCTATTTCTAGAACTACAAGAAATGACCAAAAATACTCAATTCAGTCAAATTTAATTGAAACCACACTTATTATGATGAAAATTAAAACATTAAACATAGATTTCTGAAAACTAAATCAATGTTAATTTTGAAAAACTTATTTAACTTACTCTTTACTTACCGATGGTAACCATCACGTGAAAAAAAATGCCACAATAAGGTACACGGCTCACTTTATCATGTTTAACCGAAATAAAAAAGCTAAACTTCTATTAATTAGTACTAAATGTGTTTTTAAGACATTTTATAGTTTCGGCTTTTGTTTGATAATAATATGGCTGTTTTACATATAGCAAACTAATCAGAAATATGATCTCTGATCTACAATATATTAAAAACTAGGCCAGCTGTAATAATTATTTTAACCTTCTTAATTAGCAAATGTGTAGTTTGCAAAATTCTCAGATATAAAAGCAACTCTGAATTTAATAAGCGGAAATAAAATTCATTAAATTTTACTTGCTTGGTTAAAAGAAGCTTAATTAATTTTATAGCTGAAATTGTGAAGCCTTCATAATATTATACATAAATCACGTTTACTTTTTTCACTGATCTTTATCTATTCCCACTCCGCTCTAGTTAGCTATTGGTTTAGAGCTGTCACACAAACTACACACCGTTGATGTGACTGGTGCAGAATCTCGGCAGCTCCACAATCAGCGCTATGAACGATTATCATGTTGGTCACTCAAGGTATTGTAAGTCATTTGATGTGCATAAAGTCGCTTAACTTTATGCATATGGCCCTAAAGCTACCCTTTAATATAATACTACGTATACTTGACCCAAAAGCTACACGTATAAAACGACTGACAATACGATCTAAACAACTTTTACTTGTAATGTACAGCCTGCTTACATACGTACTGTTATGTTGGCTCAGACTGACAATGCCCTGCGTTCCCTCTTCATCTCCAGGTTGTCTGAGAATATCTCAGTGATCCAGTGGCCTCGATAATATGCGAAAATTTAATGTAAGCGGGATCGTATTGTAGCTTTTCAAGCCGGTTTTGAACAACATCAGCTTACTTTTACTATACTATACTATACGCATAGCATTCATATATTTTATTTATTTTTCAAGAGCATTGGTTTATAGGCTGCTGATCCCATATACCATCGTACCATGTCATCTGCGTAACTTTCTACATAAGAACCATTAATCGAGCAACCAACCTGGGTACTTTTAAGTCCACATATCAGCCAGTTTATGTACAAATTGAAGAGACTGAGTAATTTCAATTTACCTCATTTAATTCCCCCACACCCTAGCCTCCAACTCCAACAGCGACCCCGACCACCTTACAAAATTGGTTTGATTCCCGCACCAGTACGTGATTAGAGATAATTACTCACGGAGAAGCTAAGTTTCACTATACTACTTGTGCCACAACATTTCATACTAAAAAATATTCAACACAAGATCAAAAGCTTTGACAGATCAAAAGAAAGTGGCGTAGTCAGTCAGTGTAGTGCTTTATTTTTTACAGATCAAAAGAAAGTGGCGTAGTCAGTCAGTGTAGTGCTTTATTTTTTCAATTTATAATGATGTACTTGGAAGCATATATTCCAATGCAGCTGATTTTAAGAGGGCTAGTTTATTTTACTCATAGATTGAATTGAATCATATTTGTTTCTTGACATTTAATAATATCTTATCTTACGTTTATTATGTGTTAGAACGGTGGATTGTCTAACACATAATAATAATGACAAAAAGTTAAGATTAAAAATTGGTCTCCATACAAAAAAAAACATCATTTGTTTAAACGTTTTTCCTTGTTGCTATATGGTAAAATCAGTAAACTAAACCACTATTTAGGTACAACAACAAATATTTTTACTTATATTTTTATTATTTTGCATGGTACTTTTAGAACACCTTAATTATCAATTTCAACCGACAATTAGTAATGTTCACATTACTAAAATCTAGTTTGTAGGCCATCGGTGCCGGTGAAACTACGGTGAATTAGTCCTATAATTGTGTCGAAATGTCTCTATTAAAGGCAGAGATTAGCGCTTCACAATAGGTGGGTCTAGTGTTTGCCCCATCATAATTCTATAAAAAAATCTGACCTACTAGTCTGTGTTTGTAATCGTAACTATGTAAAGGTCATTTTTATTTACCTAAAGTATGTAAATTTAACTAAAATTGTGTAACGATTAATTATGTATCTTAAACTATCATAAGCTTATAACCTATGCTACATAACGTACTTACTTCCTTTCTTTAAATACCTAATCTTATACATACATATGGTATTCGAAGAAAAAACCTTAGTCTAATTCAAGTCTTATATATTTAGTTCGTATATCAAATTTATTATATTTTGCTTAAAATTATTGCCATTGCGAAAAATAATAAGTCGAGTCCAGGGTATGTGAGATGCTCCCAATATATGAATAGGCTGTTTGTGACATAGCATTTTGTGGAGTTGAGCTGGGCTTTGACGTAGTGAATAATATACAAACATTTTCTTTGTCCTACTGCTTAGATAGGTAAATCTAGGTACAATGCTTTCCATTGTCTACGCAATTCTATGCTTATAAGGGTTGTTTTGCGATGTATTTACTTGTTTGAAATAAAAACGTTAAATTATGTAAAATTTTAAGATAAACTACGGAAGAAGTTTTTTTTATAAAGTATCACACATTTTTCCCTTCCGGCTTAATATCAGATTCAATCTTGCTACCTACTTTATATATATAAATATCTATATATATATATAATAACATCCTATGCACTATCTAGTGCATGTTACGCCAGCAAAATAATGATATAAAGATGTAAAAGGTTTTATTGGCCCTTTTGTAATTTTTTTTAAAGACTAGTCCAAGGTACATTTAAACATATTTATACTACTTAAATATATTAAATTAAATTCTAATTACGTCTATGTAAATAATTGATTAAAATTTTAAAATCATAATATTTTACACTTAATACAGTTAAATACAATTGCAGTTATCACGTTTGCAATTGTCCTAAGAACAAAAATTCTAAAAGTTGCATTGACATATATTCTTTTACTGTGTTGAAGGGATTGTTAACAAAAAAGTGTTTGTTTTATTTTGAACAAACTGTATTTTAAGCTGGCCAAGTTTTTGGTAATTTATTATACATAAGTATTTTCGCATAACGAACTTGTTTCTGGACTTTATCTAATCTGATTTTTGGTACAACCCGAATTTCATTATTTTTTATCATTCGATTTTCATTATTACGCAGATTGTAAGGTAGAATTTTTTCCTATTTTCTGGAATATACCTATCTTCATGAATTTCTAATAAACAATTATATATTATATTATAAATAAAGATAGCCAGTGAAAAATACGAGTAGGTACTTACCGCCTTCATCTTTATAACCAAGCCTTATTCAAAAATAAATACTGTTTGTTAAATGAAAATCTGTATAGTACAACTTTTCCGTTATTTTAATTGCCGTCAATTTTGAGGAAATAAATTGTATCAATCCAATTTGTATCAGCGCTATGGCAATCATTTTATTTAAATCTGTTATAGTAATGTTTAACGTAAAAACATATTTTGAACAAACAATTCCTCGCTTCTGATATTAATAATTCCCTGTTTGAATTGATTTGAAGCTAAAATAAGAACATAAACATCTGAAAAAAAAGCTAGATAGCATAGGTGTTAAAAATGTTTAAATTGTACTTAAAAAGTATTAAATATTTAAATTCTAAAATTTTAGGCCCATTGTTGTTTCTGAACTATATCAATAACATAATATATTGCATGGGCAATTCGATTTCATATTATTTTGAAAGAAAGAGAGAGAATTCCTCATTTAATTTTACAAGCTCTTATCACTACTCTCTCAACTAAATGTTCTTATGGTACCAATAATATATATTAACAACTAATATATCAAAAACGAGCCTCATATTTAAAGAAAATAATAAAATCATTCCGTGTCACGATTTATTAACGATTAATATTGAACAGTTACAACAGAAAAACTGTGAGTTTTCAAATAGAGTATATAAAAGTCAAGACTCCATATTTTCCAGGCTGCCTTCGCAGTATATCCTCGTTGTATCATCCATTCTCTATTTCGGCTGAGATACGCTATATATAACGCTTTAGTTAAATCACATAAACACAATTGAAGCAGTGATGGCTCAGTGGCAATGGCTATGGACTCCAGCGCAGCAGGTCCATGGTTCAAATCCCGCCGCGGGCTTGAGCTTAACCGCATGGTGGAAGGGCATTTTGCGAATGCTCGCCTGGCTAGCGACCACTCTCAAATAGAAAATAACCAACGGTGTGTTCCTGTAATTGTCCATGAGAGCCAGTCATTCTAAGTTAGCCTGAACAACATCTTCGAATGTGGTCGATCATCACTTACCATCAGGTGAGATAGTGGTCAAAGGCTAACCTATTATCAGGCATAAAAAGGCTGTGGGCCTGCCTTTGGGTTGCCTAAATGCTTTCGTGGTAGTAGCTGTAGTGTTTTGGTAATTATGTTTTGTCCAAAGGTATTCTATACTCAGACGTTTGAGCAGTGGATTGATTCTCGTAAGTTGTGCTTTGATTTTAACAAAATCTAGATCTAGTTTTGGAGTGACCACCTGATAACTTAGTGGTTTACTTTTTTAGAAGTTAAACAATAAAGATCTTCTCTCATCTCATCTCTTATAATACTAAATTTATGATGAAGTATGTGCGGTACAAAAGGTATCTGGAAAAGTTTGCTCCAAAAATATGTAACAATTTTTTGTTCGTCTAATAAAGGAAGCCACAGAATTTGAATATCACAGAAATAGAAACGCAGTTGAGTGGCAGGCAGCGGACGTTCGTTACCGATTGCATTTGAAAAAAATGCATATTGACGTGAAAACTTCGAGAGCAGAACAAGTGATTGCGTTAGTACACAAATGAATAACAAGACAGAAACACGAAAAGAATATATTCGGAACGACATTTAAAAAAAAGAGTAAAACCGGCTTATCTCTATTTCATCGCTGTTCGATCAATCGGGGTAGGATTAAGACAAGGAAAAATATTTCTTTTGTCAAAAGTTTCTAAAACAATTCAAGGATAAGGAGAAAATGATGGTTATCAAAGAAAGTCATCATTAATCTTAACATGTGCACTTTTTGTGAAAGCTTGTTCCAAATAAAAAAGACGTTTACAAAAAAATATAGATGGTCTGAGAAGTGCAGTTCTACAAACTGTATTTACATCATTGGTGTTTAACAACCATTCGTTCATCTCTAAGACATCTGCAATAATTAATTCACCTGTTCCCTTATTTGGAAATAATCCTGCTGGATCATTCTCATGTATTGTTAAGAGCAAACTTTGAAGTGATATAAGTATTTAATTTTTCCGTCTTTACTTCAAATTTATCAAGTCAAGTTATTTTAAATAACAAAGAACGCACCGCATTGTTTAAAACATGAAGTCCTTCGGAAACGTTTCAAACCAGGAACCATTTGTATGGCGTTAGTTTGTACCAATGAAAATAGTGTCTTAGTTAATAATAATAAAAATATTTATTGCTTTCCATTGAAAACTAAACACACTACATGGGTAACTAAATACTATACGGAAGAAACAAAGTAAAAGAAGGTGATTCAGCTTGTGCAACCCAAAATATACATTCCGGGCGGCTGATTTTCAGCCACCCCCGTTCCCTTAGGTGTTGTACGGAAACATTGTGATGGGGGCCACGTTAATATAATATTTCTTTTCTTAATGTAGATAGAACATAAAGTTATTACAAATTAAAAATTAATATTTAAAAAATATAGGTCTCTTATTTCGAATTTCCATGATCCGGATTTTATCGCGCAAAGAAACTCCGAGCATAGCTCTCTCCATGGCTCGTTGAGTGACTCTGAGCTTGTCCATAAGGGCCACAGTTAAGGACCAATATAGACACAATATAGTTTATGTAATTTTAATTATTATGATAGACGTAGGCGTTTGTGCGTGGTGTGTACTTTGTATGTGTGTGTGTGTTAGGGTATATATGTGTGTGTGTGTGTGGTAGTACCTGGATATTGTACAATGAATATGTAGATTCAGACAGAACTCTTCAAAACACATTTTATAATATTATATTTTTTGCCTTAATGCTTTCATTGTGGTAGCTGTAGTTTTGTATATAATTCGTAGTATTTTGTTAATAAAAGCATACCGCCGCCGGTCTGCCATGGGTCTATATAAAAGTATGTCAATGTCGGGTCATGAGGGGATTTAATGCTTTGAAGGAATGTGATTACATTGAACGATTTTCGCGTAGTTTTTCCTCAATTTCGATAAGATAATCCTAAGTACTTCCAATAAATTTCATCTCGTAAGTTGTGGTAAAGGAATACCAAATATATTAAAAAATCATCTCTGCTAGGTGTATGCAGATTTTCTGATAGTTAAACAAAAAACAAAACTAACAGGAATTTTATTGCTATCTCGCTACATGTTACTTAAATGCTCATCTAATATACTTAATAATCTGTTTTAATAGTTTTTTGATACAAAACGATTTTTTTACACTCTGTCATGGCTGTATACCTATGTATTGGTCCTTAACGTTTTTGAACGAAACATTTGTATAATCTGTGGTGTGGGCAAAAAGCCCGCTATCCACTTAAAAAGTTCACGTATTTCGTTATGATAGTTGTGCTGACTTGTGTATTAAATCTATAATTCATAATTATTTACTCGTAAATATGATGAAAAACATTGTACGTTTCACGGGCGTTACGGGAATTACGAACCTCGACTAAAAAAGCTCTCAGTTTTCGACTTCGGCCTTCTACTAGAGCCTCGTAACTCTTTACTTACCGCACTTAATACACAATGTACTATTGTGTTCTGTATTTATTCTATTATTCAGTTCCTGGGAGAGGAGCGGCGTGACTCGTCAAAACTCCATGCGTTATAGATTGAATGTATAATTACATCATACAATAATAAGAGACTACGAGACGTCACTTCGTACTAATGTATTTTCAAACCTCGTCACTTCTGTTGATGTAACTTAATTAAATCGTTACCGAAAAGTAAAGCTTTCTAGCTTCGCTTCAGCAAAAAAACCACTACTGCTTTCGGTGAAATTACAGGCACTTGAGACTTAACAACTATGTCTCAAGAATACGGGCGCAGTGCAATCCGTGCCTTGTGACGAAATGCATCTGTTATAGGCAGAGGTTAGTCCGCTTAACAACAGGTAGGCCTCGAGCTTGTTCCGTCCCAAAAACATACAAAAAAGTCAATCTTTATAAGGTTTTTATGAACTTGAGTCCATATTTTTCAAATTCATCATATGTTTGACTGCTCTCTTATCAGTACTAATATTATAAATGCGAAAGTAACTCTGTCTGTCTGTCTGTCTGTCTGTCTGTCTGTTACGCTTTCACGCCAAAACTACTAGACCGATTTGAATGAAATTTGGTATGGAGATAGTTTGAGACCCGGGAAAAAACATAGGATAGTTTTTATCCGACTGCGCAAAAAGAGGTTAATGTTTTCGCGCGATAACCGACATACGCGCGGGCGGAGCCGCGCCCGGAAAGCTAGTATGATTATAAATGATAATGAAAAACAAAATTATGTTTTTTTTATGCTTGATAGGTTAGCCTTTGACCACTATCTCACCTGATGGTAAGTGACGATATGGTCGAAGATGTTGTTCAGGCTAGCCTAGAATTACTGGCTCTCAAGGACAGCTGCCAGAACACACCGTTAGGTGCTTGGCGACAGATTTTCTACTTGAGGGTGGTAGCTAGCTAGGCGGGCATTCGCAAAATGCCCTACCACCACGCTATTATGACTGCCACCCTAAGACAACAACCGGGAAAAACAAATCTGATACAACTATACTTAAAGTTAATGTAAAGTTCCGTATACTATACACCTTCATTCATGACTTCACATTATCGACTTTCAGAAAACTTCGTTCAGCTTGTATAGTATACATTATGTAAAGCTTTGAAGAAGCGCTACTTGACCCAGCCGGAAAAACCCTACCACGTGATCGGTCTCAAATAGTCAAGGTATTTTTACCCTTGTCAGAAACAGAGATTTTATTCCAAATCTTTTGTGACGATGATTGTTTTCGTAGCTTTATTAAACCACTACGATTTTAGGGTACCATACCCAAGGGGCTAAAAGGAGCCCTTTGAATGGAAATCTACTGTCTATCTGTCTATCCATCTGTCCAGATGTCAAGAGTCTCTAGCCTGCAAAGGACTGAGTTAGGTACATACCGGAAATGTATAACCATTATTTATGTAGAATTGACTCAAAGTGAACTATTGGAACCGAAATCAAATGATATAATGTTTCAGGGCGTTCCAATACTAACGAAGGTAGCCTAAACAAGATAGTCGAAACAAAAAATCTTTTCTTTTTACTTAGTACTGTACTGATAAGCCGGATCATCCACTGCTGAACACAGCCTCCCCTATGTAGGGGGTTTGCCATAATCTCCACGCTTGGCAGGCGGCTTAGGGATCGTAGTGTAAGGTAGCATAGTTCTTAAGAAGGTGCTGCTGCCCACCTTCTAATAGTATTTTTCCCTTAGTCGACTTTTACGACACCCACACGGGATGAAATAGGGAGATGCAATTCTAACCCGGCACCCAACGGGGGTTTTGCTTAGTAGGTACTTGGTATATGATTGTTTGAAGCTCATTCAGTACAGTAAATGTATAATTCCTCTAAAAGACGTCCTCTAAAAGATATTATAAGTTTTAGAGCAATTTTGTTATGGAGACAAAAATTAACTAAATAAGTTAAAAGCTTTTTTTATATCTGGCATTATGAAAAATGTCCTAAAAAAATTATTAAAAAAATACTTTCATTATAAGAAACTGCGATCCAAATCAATAAAAAAATATAACCCTAATACCCTTTTAGGGCCAGGCCCGACTTGCACGTGAATATTTTCATTAAATTATATTTTCTAAGCATTATCCGGGGTAGTTTTAAAGCGACTAAACAGTAAAGTGTTTTGCTGTATTGTGCTCTAGAGCTGCTATGAAGCAGGCCTGCAGGGGGGTCGTGACCTACACCTACTTAGTCTACGAACGCAGATAAACGGCAAGTAAGAATATTTTAGAATTTCCATTCGTGTGAAAGGAAAGAAAAAAATTGTACCAAAAAATGGAACCGACTTCAACACCCAAAAGTGCTAAATAACTTGTTGAAGTTGGTACCATGATAGTTCAAATGTACCTATTATCATAATATTGTGCGCATGGTACTGACTTCGAAAAATTATTTCACACTTTTGGGTGTAGAAGTCGGTTCCATTTTTAGGTAAAAAAAAATTTCACTCATTTTAGTGACCCTTTTTACTTACAGGATCGATTTTCATTCATTGTTAACGACTATATCTTCAAGATAGGTGAATATTTTTCAGTTATTGGAATGTAACTCAAAAACGGCTGAACCGATTTTAATAAAATTTAAAATGGGACCAAACGACAAGCATCATCTTTCAAACAAAAATCAATTTTCAAAATCGGTTCTCCCAGTCAAGAGTTCTCAGGTAACAAACATAAAAAAAAATACAGACGAATTTAGAACCTCCTCCTTTTTTGTAAGTCGGTTAACAAGCTTTTATTATGTTCTTGTTAGTAAAAAGAACTAAAATTAAAAAAAAAACTCGATGGGGTTGTCTCGTTTCATTGCGAAGTTCCTTTGGCTACCTTCCAGCTGCATCATCAGATCAGCACCATGTTATGTGAACAGACATATTGCATTGTCAAGCGATTTACACACGTATGCAAAACTTTAGGTCAATCAGTAACCGGAAAGTGGATCAATTATAATTTGCAAGATTTGATGACAAACATCGGGACAGGAGAAACTAAATAAAAGCTGTAGAAACTAAATTCTCTGAGTTTCAAGCCGTTGAGTTAAACTAAGCTGGCTTTAATACCTACCGTTAAAAATCTTCATCACAGAATTTTTGAGTCGAAATATCGGGAGCTCAAAATTAACCAAAACCACGGTAAATATCCCTTTGGTAATAATAATTATAATTTTAATGACCGTGACAGTTTAAAAACGCAAAAACAATTATATAAAAATAAATAAACTATTCACAAAATTTAAAATTCGGAAAGTCTACCTGTTCGGAACCACAATTTGCGGTGGCGCCATCTACTTGTTATGATCTGTGACCTGACGCTCAACTCGAATTGGAGCAAAACTTATTTGTCTGTGGTTATACTTTTGTGTGAAAATAACGTTTGTTGAATTATGACTTTCACTTTTGATTTTTTTGGAAAAGATGTCCACATAACTTTTGAATTTTGATGATTTGTTCTTAATTTGATTTTGAAAGTGGTGGCCAGTGCTGCCTTATAATGATTATTTGATAATTGAAGAGAACTTTGCAAGTATTATAAAGTGCGGTGCATGTGATGATGTGAACATTGAAATGTTGTGTTGCATGGTGATAAACACCAGGTTGAGGTGAACATGGTCCTACAGTGACCAGTAGAGAAATTGCAGCACCCCCCGCGCGTGAGTACTAAATTAACGATAATATGAATTGTTATCGATGACGTTGCCACTCAGAGCTGACAGTAATCACAGCTCCATGATTGAGCTGGGCACCGTGAGCACTCCATGCCAATAACGCTCTGAGCACATTTTGGACCGCAAGCATTAGCATGCTTACGAATCTGTGGCTCAACTAACCTAACAATTAAAATGCGTAATTTTTTAGAAAGTTAGGAGGTTAAAGTAAGGCCTCGCGGGGTGGTGCCGGGCTAGAATGTCCCCCCAATACCTGCGGATGTCGTAAGAGGCGGCTAATGGTGAAAATACCGGAAGGTGGGCAGCAGCGCTCTCTGGGGAACTGATATCTTTAACTACGATCCAAGATTATGAAAAAACCCCCCCTTAATGAGGGAGGCCGTGTTCAGCAGTGGGCAATCCGTAGATGGATGATGTCATACGCACACTTTTGCTTGGTCCGAATTGAGAAAAAAGCAAACGGCTGTGAGCGTGCATTTGCAAATCGGTCCAATCGTCAGTACTGTTAGTACCTACTATTGGCGCATCTTGCTCTGCACGCTCGGGATGCCCACGTTGCTGAATCATAATAGTTATATCTATTTGAATTTATCTACATGAGTATAATATATTATAACATATATATATATATATATATATATATTCGGTGCCATCAACTGCGTTTCATATAATAATCCATAATCACCAACTTCAATCGCTTCGTACACTGCAGCACTGGCATTTTATGTAAAGATCTTAGAATTATTAATTATATGCCTCCTTCAAAAATATATACACTGTATCATAAAAAAATATCGTAATAAAAAGTCTCATGTAGAAATTAATTCGCGTTTGTCAATCGTTCAAAACATTTTCTTTCTTATGAAATATTTTATTAAATGCATTATAAAATCGTTGGTTAGTGAAGTCTAAGAAAATGTATGTACACAAAATATTGTTAGTCGGGTTTCTTTTTTAGACTTATGCCGCGTCTGATGCGACGTATTTATAAAAAACGTTCAATAAAAACAAATACACAAAACTTTGTTTAAAAAACTCGCAGTTAATGTTTATATTGCTAATAATGTACGTTTGTAAAAACGTATCAAGATCGCAGTAATAATATTATATTTAAAAATCCCAAAAGGTGTTGTATTAAAGGTGTATATATTATTCTCAATTATTATCCCGAAAAACCTGAAAAACTACAACCCACATCATTTTTACCAAAAAACAAAAGTACCTAATGTATATTATTATAATAGTATTATCATAGTAAAAAGACATCATTTTGGATTTCAAAATGTACGTCATATTCGTAATCATGACCACTAAAAAAATAAATTTTAGGTACACATATAAATTACTTTAAAAATAATGTCCACCATCTTATATGTCAATACAAATTTATTTTGATAATTAGCACTCAGAAAAATCTTCAAACTAATAAAACCCTTTTCATTTTGAAGCGCTCGTAGCGAAGGTTGCTTAGCCATTCTGAACCGATCAGCAAAGCTAAGCAACGTCCGCCTCGGTCATGAGTTGGATGGGTGACCGCTGGTGACATTACTATTCAGCGCTTCCTTGCTTCGGAGGGCACGTGAAGCTGTCGCTCCCGGTTGTTGTCTTCGGACGGCAGTCGTTGCATGGTGGTAGGGCATTTTGCGAATGCCCGCCTGGCTAGCTACCACCCTCAAGTGGAAAATCTGTCGCCAAGCACCTAACGGTGTGTTCCGGCAGCTGTCCTTGAGAGCCAGTAATTCTAGGTTAAGTCTGTCAATACCTTCGACCACACCATCACTTACCATCAGGTGAGATTGTGGTCAACGGCTAACATGTAAGCAATAAAAAAAAATTCGTAAGCTTGGATTTGTGAATCAGTATCACAAATAACCACGAATTAAATATTAGTAGTCGTATAAAAAATACCGCAAACTTGCATTAGACATAATTATCATATTTACTGTGACAATTTATCAGTTGCCTAAAAATTAGAGAAAAGAATTACAAAAACAAAGAAATTACCTGTGTATCAATCACGGATTTAGGAAGGGAGGGGATATGCCGAGGAGGCGTGATACGTGTCGCAGCAACGAGTTCCAGAGAACTTGTTAGTTAAAATCGTAAATATCGTCGCGCCAGTCGCACTTTGTCCACGGTCGTGCAAACATCGTGTAATTACCACCAAATACCAAGTTGTGCTGTCATTACGTGCAAGAACAAAAGTGATAAGGTGAACTATAGCATATATGGAATGTCATTTGACATGTAAATACAAGAATTCACATGTTATTATTTAAAATCCATCATAATTCCAAACGAAGTTAACAGAGCCGTTGAAAATGTTCCAAAGGTGACAAAAGTATAGCATATTCATTATCGAAATCCATTGCTCCTAATGTTATAAAATTGTTTACGACTCAACAAGCAAATGCCGCAATGTAGAATTGCGTTAACGATATTCTGAAAGCGCGCATCGTCGCGTAGTACGGCCGCTGCTATCGGCCGAGAGTTAGTGATGTGGTCGATACATTATAGAAATACTTATATCAATCAATACTTTAACGAGCCTGCTAAATGTTGTTTATAAACTTTAAAGCAATATTGCAAACGTTATTTGGTAAGAGACTACTTATAATAATTGACTGTTGTATAGTGGAAGATATTTTTAAAACGATCAATCGATACTGTAACGAGCCTGCTAAATGTTGTTAATAAACTTTAAAGCAATATTGCAAGCGTTATTAGGAAAGAGACTACTTATAATAATTGAATGTTGTAAAGTGGAAGATATTTTTAAAACAGAACATACATTTTCTGTCAGTTTCCCAAAAGATCCAAATATTAAGGAAAAATGGATTGAAGCGACAGGCAGGAGATCTACCTGGCTACCATTTAAAAATAGCAGAATATGTTCAGCCCATTTTAGGGAAGAGATGTTTCAACCCTTGAATAAAAGTCGCAGACTTTTTGATTGGGCAGTCCCAAAAATAAAAGTTTGTCATATATTTTCGGTACATACCTTTTATTTTTTATACGAAAAATGCATGATATGAAATATAAAATTTATTATCTTTCTTATTATAGTCCGCCCACTAATGCTAGGCACCACCTGCGGTATGCGAGCGATGAGGAGGGCAATCGAGAACTTCTTGAAATCTGGTGACGAAATCTTATCTGCAAGATAATATTTACTGCGACTAGCGCAGCGCGTCGCTTACCCTCCTTGCCGATCGCATACTGCAGGTAGTGACTATAGTACGCCGACTACAGTTATTGCGTTTTCAATTGCATTCATAACTTTTAGGAATCGGAGAAAGTCGACTCAAAGGCATCTTGTTCTTTGGAGCTACATAATCCCCAAGAATGCGAATTACCCCGAAACCACAACTGCTTTGACAGAAGTACGTGTGAAATTAATTAAAAAAATATAAAAACTAATAAAGTTACATACATACTATGTGTTGTCAAGTATCATTTATCCAATAAATAATAACCTAAAACGGTTCAAACCAAGTGCAAGCTGTTTTATTTTATATTCAATATTTTTTCATATTATTTACTTACATTTTCATAAAATTTTAGGTGACATGAAAATAAATAAAACATGAATTTTGAATATATGTAGCATGAAATGTTATTTTATACTCAATTACTTATTCAGTTAAAATAGGTAGTTTTTATTTCGATACCACTTTACCGATAGTATCAAGCCCTAGCGTACGTGTAAATGTATGCATGTAGGAGTAATTTTTATTATTACTGTGATGTCCGAGCGCTTTGCTTTCATTGATTGATTTGTCAGTGTGCATTGTAATGAGTTGGTGTGAGTAGCTAATGAGAGCCCTGCGTTCAGTGTATTACTTTAAGAGTTTATTGTTTCATTTGTAGGCGTGAAGCGCAGTGGGGATAGATAATTGAAAAACTGCGACATGCGGATCAGTAGAATAAATGCCTCGCGCCATATCCCCTCCCTTCCTAAATCCGTGGTATCAATAGACTGATCATTTTGGCCATCATCGTCCTCGTCTTATATTAACGCAGAATATACGGGACAAATTGTCACGTAGATGGTGTGAAAGAATCACGCTGAAAAATTATTGGAACTTCTGAAACAGAAGTTAATTACTATGAAAATAGCGTAAACACTAAGAAATGTTTAATTTTTACGATTTCTATTAATATCACATGCTTTTGCAAGAACTTCCCATTGACAAATTTTTAGAGCGATTCATCGTGTCTTTTAATTGGCTTTCGTTGTAAAAATACTAACGCTAATTATTCACATACGTAGCATCCCCCTGGAGGGGTGGGGGTACCGGAACACGTTTTTTTTAAATTATAATAATTAAATAAAATGTGTATACCTACATACACTGAAACTTTAGTTAGATAATTATGGTATATGTTAGTACATATTACGTATTGTGGTTAGGGGGAGGGAGGGTGGAATATTCCCCACTGAAGGGAGGGGATTACAGAAACCAAGATTTTTAATACTAGTGAAATTTCTCAAAATTAGCTTCTTCTTCTTCATGAAAATAATTAGTTACAAATCACAAGCACGAAAACGTCAACAAAATAGGTTAGGCACATGGAAGTAATAAGTACTACGTACCAGGAATGAGCTCTATCCGTGCATCATGCAGCTAAAATAAAGAAAATAAAACCTTATGCTAAGGTCATAAGAGTCTTGTTGCGCGCAAAATAAAAATGAAGCCGAGTGAGAAGGCTACCACTGAACCCTGTGTCTCGTTCTAACAGTGACCTAGAGTTGCCAGAGCTAAGTCGATTTCAATCCTTTCATTGTTTGTCGAAAAATGTGCGATTTATGTAATGTAATAAAGTAAAAACATTTACTTCTAAAATGTTTCTAAACATAAAGAATAATTTCGTACCAACATGTTAAAGCAATATTATTTGTTGCTCCGTGTAAAGCCATACTAACGCAAAAATTTTGCGATTGGCGTATAGGTTTTCTTTTATTTGTATGAAATACGGACTCCTGACTTGACAACCCCACATGAAATTGCGGACTCGGACGTTAATAACGGAGTGTTTTTTGATTTCGTGACATTTTTCAAGAATTTTAGTAAAAATGGGGAGAATTTGTGTCGTGGAGGTAATACTTTAAACATAATTTGTTATTGAGGAATTACGGTGACCATGCATGACTATCCAATTATAGTTCAAGAACAAATGAATTAAATACCTATGTATATTTAATTCCTTTCTCTATTAAAATAACTTTGTTTCAATTTCAGATTTCCTAAAGATCCTAATGTTAGTTTAACTCATAATGCAAAATTAGAAACTATGAAACATTTAAGGAATAAGCTGGGTTTGCGGCAGAAACTTCACAAGACTGTTTTATTTAACAATATTTGATTTAGAATTACACTTAACTGTTTTTTCTTACCTAATTAATGAAATATACCACAATAGGTAGTTTATCGTAATTTTATCTTAGTCCAACTGCATGTCGTATACCACAAGGACCAGTAGCACGGTAATGTTATCTATACAGTATTTCAACTTCATATAAACGGACGAAACGCGAGTTATACCTACGCCCCTCGATCTCGACCCGCGCTCAGTACGCAGACAGTCACGTCTATGCCGCAGTAACGAATAGACGGTGTGTTATTTTTGTAACAATAAACGCACGATATTTTCGCTAAAAATAATTTTATGTACAATGTACATATTACATATTTAATATGACGAGTAGGATATATTGTGCTGTTTTTGGTTGCATGAATTCGTTAAAAACGCAACCAGAGATAACTTTTTAGATAACCTGGAAACTGAAAGGTAATACTATAAAATCATTTTACTTACTAGTTAGTAACATTATTTGATAGTCTACATAGTTGACGGTACATAATGTGTGTCTTTTTAATGGACATGTATTTCCTTTAATCCCCCGAAAAAAAGATGTCTCGATTAATAAAAAAGGGAATAGAGTAAAGGAAAGTGATTGACACGAGTGCAATAGGTACTTATAAGCTATATATTAGAGTACGGATTTTTTAATACTCTAAAATTTAATGATAAAGCTTTTCGTACGTCTGACAAATATTTTTCGGTCGCAAATTTTTAGGACTGATTTTTTATTCAAATATAGGATTTTTAATTAAATTTACCTACTAGTCAAAAAACAACACGCATTTTTAGTGAACACTTCCTATTCATTTCACAAAGAATTTAATTTGTTCATATAAAAAAAGTATATTTATAATCACACAACTAAATGGAAACCCAAAGTAGGCAAATGTAATTAAAATAATGGAGGTGGGTAGCCCTATCGCATGTTTACGTACAGCGCGGTTGTAGGTAGTTATTTCAACGAGAGAGCCGAGTTAAGATACTGTATAGATAAAATTAACGTGCCAGTAGGTAAGTACCTACCTATATGACGCGAGTGTGAAAAGCAAGCAAAAACAGGAAATGTACAGTGCCGCAAAGGGCAAGTTCATCATTAGCATCTTCGATTAAAATCCATCTGAAGCAATGATCTGCTGACGTCAGATCACAAATCATTTTTTATTAAAAAAAGTATTGTCCTTAAATCATATTTCAATATTGTCATCATTGCTAGAGAGGGATAAGAGGTACAGTTATTGCGCTCTCGTTCGGCTTCAATTTTGCGACAAAAGCTCATTCCTGTTGTACGTAGTACTTATTACTTCCATGGTTAGGCATAAGACACAAATGTCTTATTTGAAGTGAAGTAGGTAATTCTAAGACAGCTCCGGCGCTGTGGGTACGCAGCGCTTTAGTCTTCTCGCTACCTCGCATATTTCATACATCCATGCTACCTCGTCACAGCGTACTCACTACGCCTTCGCAGCGCCGCTCCCCCTCCCCGCCTCCGGCTTATAAAAACACTCTATGGGTAGGGCAGACAAGACTGCATGGAAGGTGGGTGCTCCAATTCGATTCTGTCACACCATACGACCCAAGCCACCTGAATAATTCGCGGTATTTTGAATCCATTAGGCTATGCCATGTACTTAGTAGAAGTGCAAAATACACAAATAATCAATGTTAAAATTAAAATTTTAATAATTTATATCTCAAAAACTATTAAGTTCCGGGAGATAAAACTTGGTGTGATTATTTAAAATAACTATATCTATCTGTAGAAAAATAATGAAGGTACATTGTGGTGTATACCGATTCTAAAGACGAGCCACTAACAGTTGCATCGAAAGCAAAAATTGTTCGTAAGGTCGTAAATGATTCGTGTTTGCTGATATTTCTTTTCGTTGGCGAATCGAGATATATTCCCGAAAGCTTTTAGTAACATTACTTGATTAAAAAACGGGAACGTACTCTCGATAAAAGCAGGGAATTAATCTTATTTTACACTTTTACATTTTAAAGAGAAAATAATTATTTCATGTGAACTTGTTGAGGTTGCAATCTACAATATACTTACCGATATGTATTTTCAAAGTTAAGAGATTCGGGTCCCTACATTAAGCTAACGTCATCAATCAGTCCATCTGACTAAAGTCCGTTTGTCCTACCTTTAAAGACTGTATCATTTGTACCGTATTAGGTAGCAGTTCGAAATACCACAGTAGATGTGCAACTACGGTATTTTGATATTGGCGTGGTGGTAGGGCTAGCTACCACACTCAAGTGGAAATAATTGTGTGGGCAGGCAGCTGTTCTTGAGAGTCAGTAATAATTTGTTTGGCTGAAAAGCTATTTTGATCGAAACATCGCTTACCCTATATGTGATAATAATGAAAACATTAAATAAAAAAGACCACACTTTTATTACAAAATCGTTGGAATCAATGTTCCTGTATGAGCTTATGTATATACACATAGGTACTTATTTTGAAGCAGTGATGGGTCAGTGGCATTGGCTATGGACTGCCGCGCAGCAGGTCCATGGTTCGAATCCCGCCGCAGGCTTGAGCTACACCAGGAATTGGAAGAGCATTTTGCGAATGCCCGCACGGCTAGCGACCACCCTCAAGTAGAAAATCTGCAGCCAAGTACCTAACAGTGTGTTCCGGCAGCAGTCCTTGAGAGCCAGTGAAATTACAGGCACATGAGACTTAATAACAATTTCTCAGTGTGACGGGCGCAGTGCAATTCGTGACTTGTGACGAAATGCATCTGTTATAGATATAGAGGTTAGTCCGCTTAACATCAGGTGGGCTTCAAGCTTGTTACATTACAATAACATAAAAAAAACTTTGCATTCCTTGTAAATAAAGATCCCCAGAATATCTTTCCCTTGCAACTTGTTTAATTTCAACTGCATGAGTCAGTAATCATCATCAGTACTATGATTTACTACTAGCGGCACACGACGGCTACCTTTTAAAACTCGCAATCAAATATCCATGAATAGATTAAACAGATATGGTAACGATTCACATCTTTGTCTCATAATCACCTTCTGAATCAGTCAGTTTATATTATGCCCTTTTGCATGGTGGTAGGGCACTTTGCGAATGCCCGCCTGGCTAGCTACCACCCTCAAGTAGAAAATCTGTCGCCAAGCACCTAACGGTGTGTTCCGACAGCTGTCCTTGAGAGCCAGTAATTCTAGGTTAGCCTGAACAACATCTTCGACCACATCATCACTTACCATCAGGTGAGATAGTGGTCAAAGGCTAACCTATCAAGCATAAAAAAAAAAAAAATGCCCCATGTATTTTTTAAATTTTGTAAGAAGTATTTGGAATCAACTCCAGGGGTTTCGTATCTGTATCCTTAAAACATTGAGAGTATCTACCTGGTAGATTAGTTCTCTATATACCACTATCTCTTAAACTTTTTATTTAGGTAAATAACCTTTACCTGATCTGATTACCCTTCTAATATAACAATTTACTACCCATATTTTTTAATATTTTTTCTTTTGATCAATACGTTTATTTACAGTTTGCCCACGATATTTGATGAAATATACTGAAGATCTTATGTTGTTGCTGTAAAAAACACTCTTTTATATTTACCAATCATATTTTTGAGTTTTAGTTATTAAATATGAGTACAATACGTCAAATAACAATCTTAAAATATCGAACGTGGTGTTTTGATATAGCATAATTTTATCGCTTCAATCGGTAGCAGTACTTATACTTATATATACTTATTTATACTTATATAATATTATAAATGTGAATGTAACTCTGTCTGTCTGTCTGTCTGTCTGTTACGCTTTCACGCCAAAACTACTGGACTGATTTGAATGAAATTGGTATGGAAATAGTTTGAGACCCGGGAAAAAACATAGGATAGTTTTTATCCAACTGCGCAAAAAGAGATTAATGTTTTTGCGTGATAACCGACAAACGCGCGGGCGGAGCCGCGCCCGGAAAGCTAGTACTATATATACGAGAGGTTGCTTGCTTATAGCTTTTTGCGCATTTACGCGATGATCGTGTAAGGGTTTTCAGGGTTCCATACATTCGAAGAAAAAACGGAACCTTTATTAGATTACTTGCGTGTTTATCTATCTCTATGTTTGTCACTGTCCATTTTTACCTAAAAGGTTCAAACTTGGTACACCTATCGTATTTGCGTAATTAAAATCATTTTATTTCGCAAATACGTAAATATACACATACACCTGTATAGTGTAAAAACAATATCTGATTTCAAATGTTGATTTCGAGAATTTCAAAAGTAAATCATCTTCAATACTCATCGTCGTTAGTATCTTTGATTGTCATTTCGTAAAGTCACATAAATTGTTGTTACTTACGGATGACTACGCGTTAATAACCTAATTTACTGAACTACATAAAAAAATACAAATATTTTATCTCATTCCATTGTAAAACGCAAGACAAACAACTTAAAAAAGTTGAACTATAAATTACCTAATTATAATATTAGTGTATATTGGCAATTGTAAGCCGCACACTACGGGACTACTATGGGAAGAGGTAAATTTTAAACCGCTTTTGTTCATCCTGCAGATGTCACAACCGAGATACTGGTAAGATTTGAACACTAAAGTAATACGTACCGTATATTGGCAGTTAAATCAAATATATTGAAATACCGCAATTGCATATTTTATCACACATGCTTCAAGAGGGTAATGCTAACACGCTTTGATATTAGATGATATTCAAGGAATGCCCTTTTGAGTGTATAACTCAACAGGTGATTAATAATGCTTAATTTTATCAGCTTCAAAACATGTAAGAGGCGGTAAAAAAAGTTAGTATTAAATACTTCTAAGCAATTATGCTTGCACTAAATTTTATCATATTTCACGAGAACTTTTTAGAAGTAGAGATAGACTGTGGTTTTGACTATGGACTGCCGCGCAGCAGGTCCATGGTTCAAATCCCGCCGCGGGCTTGAGCTTCACCGTATAGTGGTAGGGCATTTTGTGAATGCCCGCCTGGCTAGCGACCAACCTCAAGTAGAAAATCTGTCGCCAAGCAACTAACGGTGTCTTCCGGCAGCTGTCCTTGAGAGCCAGTAATTCTAGGTTAAGCCTGTTAACACGTTCGACCACATCATCACTTACCATCAGATAAGATTGTGGTCAAAAGAATACAAAAAAAAAACTTTCACAATTACTTACCCTTCTTTTTTATCAAGATCCAAGAGAAGCACACGACTGTAATCCACAGCCCTGGTATAATATGATCGACCAGAACCAGCATGACACTCAAGGGCAGGGTAGCTGCCGCCGCTATCTATACGCTCACTGTTGGCATAACATTTGGCACAGGCGTTGCAAGTACCGATTTTTATTTATTAACTTCCACCATCACAGATTAATCATATGTAGCTAGCTCAATAACTATGTTTGTTGGGCTAGAATATTCCAACTCAATTTTGATGCAGTTATCTTGAACCGATTGAGCTGAAATTGTGTGTAGACGCTTAATTTAGATGACGATTGCGGAACTGCCAAGATAGTTATTTTTAATGCACTTGTATAAGATGGATATCAAATGAAAGGGTTTTTAGAAAAGAACTCAAAAAAAATATGACGTCACTCTGATTCCAATATGTGGACTGATTTTAATCATATCTTTAGGAATCCACATATTTCGCTTTCCTACAATCAAATTATGGATAGCTAATAGTGAAAAAATATGTGTATATTTTTTTTAAACGAGTTTTTATTTAAATTCGCAATAGTGTTTATATAAAAACAATATATTGATTGAAATTTTTTCCATATAACTTTTACAATCAAATCATAACGTCATTACAAAAAAAATATATGCTACAAAAGCTGTCATTAGATTTAAGTACTCGTATTTAATTAGTTTGAACATATAAAAAAATAACATAATTTTTTTTTATATGCATAGCTAGGTTAGCCCTTGACCACTCTCTCACCTATGATGATGTAATCGAAGGTGTTGTTCAGGCTAACCTAGAGAATTACTGGCTCTCAAGGACAGCTGCCGGAACACACCGTTACGTGCTTGGCGACAGATTTTCTACTTGAAGGTGGTAGCTAGCCAGGCGGGCATTCGCAAAATGCCCTACCACCATGCACAATAATTTAAAGTTATTTAATTTACTTGCTTATCTACACAAGTAAATCTTGCGTCACGTAAAACTTGTTATTAATTTTGTAATGACGTTAAAGTTGATAGTAAAAGTTTTAAATAAAAATGTATTGTATTGATTTGTTTTGAGCGCATTAAAATAAAAGCTTGATTTAAAAAAAAAAGTGTTTTCACTTGTAATTTATTGCCAATGAGTGCAAAACTATATTAACTCCTTCATATAGCGAATAAAATGCAGCACAGTAATGTTTCAAAAGTTGTTTCAATTGTCAAATAGGTTACATCATTGAAAATTAATAATATTAACCGTTCCGATTAGTGTAAGTTAAAATACTTTACAGCTATATCACGTCTAAAAGTAATAGCTCCATAAAAAGAGCAGAATACTGATAAAACGTAAAAAAAATTATAGAATAATAAAACTTTTCAGTTTCAGAATATTTGTTATTTCATAAGAATACACTGATTCCCTTACTGAGATACGTAAATTAACGTATAATATATATATATTGTGCCACATATCATAGTGTACAAAACAACAAATAAGAATGATGAGAACACCACTTAAGAATTATGAAATAGAAAATAACATAATATCTACCCTCAGTATGCCACATTCTATTTGCTGCACCCGCTTGCAAGCGTTCACACTCGCAGTATTAGTCGAGAAACTTCAAGTTTATTCCAGATTTTGTTTTATAAAGTTGTTGAAAGTGTTTGATTGTAAGATTGTTGTAAATGATTATAAAGTTTTGAAGCAGTGATGGATCAGTGGCATTGGCTATGGACTACCGTGCAGCAGGTCCATGGTTCGAAACCCGCCGCGGGCTTGAGTTTTACCCGCATGGTGGAAGGGCATTTTGCGAATGCCCGCCTGGCTAGGGACCACCTTCAAGTTGAAAATCTGTTCTTGAGAGCCAGTGAAATTACAGGCACATGAGACTTAACAATTATGTCTCAAGGTGACGGGTGCAGTGCAATTGCTCTTGTAACGAAATGCACCTGTGATAGGCAGAGGTAACCGCTTAACATCAAGTGGGCCTCGAACTTGTTAGACACAATAACAAAAAAAATAAAGAAAGTACTGAGAAGTCTCATCTTGGTTCTTGTCAATATTTACAGCAACAACGTCAAATTTGTACATGAAATGTGCAAATTACAATGCCAGCCAAACGGCTCGTACAATATCAAGTTAACTTGCAAAAAGTTTACCGAATTACGCACAAAGTTCAATTCTCCCAAGAATATAGTGTGTCGTACTTGGTAGGGTCACGGCTGAAGCAAAAAAATCGGCCAAGTGCGAGTTGGACGGGCACGAAGGGTTCCGTACCATTAGCTATACGACATTAGACTTCACATTTTAACCTTTGTTTGTTTTAACGTGCGCGAGTCCGACTTGCACTTGGCCAACTTTTTGTATTTGTTGTTATAGCGACAACAGCAATACATCATCTGTGAAAATTTCAACTGTCTTGAGATACAGCTTGGTGACACACGGACGGACGGACGGACGGACAGCGAAGCCTCAGTAACAGAGTGCCGTTTTTACTCTTTCGGTACGGAACCCTAAAAAAGAGCGTTTTGCAGTTTGTACGTATGTACGTTTTATGCCTCATCATAAGTTTTTGTGGCTTCATTTATATTTAAATGCATCACAAATTTAATAATTAATTTGTTTGGTATACTTCTATAAGACAAGGAACTCCTACAACAATAGTAATATTTTGTTTTCTTTTTATGTTATCACCTTATGAAAACGATAATAACTTTAGTGTACATTTATATCTAAACCTACAAGTTTTTATTTATATTATTTGAAGCAGTGATGGCTCAGTGGCATTGGCTATAGACTGCCATGCAGCAGTACTATGGTTCGAATCCTACCGTGGGCTTGAGAATGCCCGCCTGGGTAGCGACCACTCTCAAGTAGAGAATCTGTCGCCAAGCACCTAACGGTGTGTTCCGGCAGCAGTCCTTGTAAGCCAGTGAAATTACACGCACACGAGACTCAACAACTAAGTCTCAAGGTGACGGGTGCAGTGCAATTCGTGACTTGTGACGAACTGCATCTGTTATAGTAAGCAAAGGTTAGTACGCTTAACATCAGTTGGGTCTCGAGCTTGTTTCATCATAATAACATAAAAAAAACCTACGTTTAAGGTGACGGATGGCAGTGCAATTCGTGACTTGTGTTAGTCCGCTTAACATCAGGTGGGCCTCGAGCTTGTTCCACCATAATAACATAATAAAAAAAAAACAACAAACCCCCCTTCCTTCAACATTTCTCGTCATAATAGTACAACGTATGTGAGGTGATTTGAATTAAACTTTTGTGTATTTTTGAAACGAGTTAGCTGAGGCAATAGAATGGAATAGAAGGCAAAGAAATTCCTTGAAAAAGAATACCTACGTTAAAGTTCAGGTTTCATATACATACCTAATTATAGAGGAAGGAGCTTTGTGGCAGAAAGCAAAGATTGAAAGTTTCGACGTTGACGTGTCGCAACTGTAAAACTTGCCGATGAAGCTTTGATACCGTATGTCGACGTTATGTTTTATAACTATATGTTTAAATATTTTTTATAATTTTTTTTTTCTTTTTTTTTTTTTTTTTATTACTATATGTTTCACTTTCCATGTAATTAATGGCCCAATCAGAAAATTCACTTGATAATTACAAATGTCATGCAAATAGGAAACTCAACTGCTCGTAAATAAGTACTATAGCTACCATATATAACTGTTAACTTGTTATAAATATGTTGTCTTGATTTAGTGACGGTTTAACAGTAATTTTTTTATGCCTTATAGGTTAGCCTTTGACCACTATCTTACCTGATGGTTGGTGACGATGTGGTCGAAGATGTTGTTCAGGCTAACCTAGAATTACTGGCTCTCAAGGATAAGCTGCCGGAACACACCGTTAGGAGTTTGGCGACAGGTTTTCTACGTAAGGGTGGTAGCTTGCCAGGCGGGCATTCGCTAAATGCCCTACCATCATGTCATAACGACTGCGACTGACGACTGCCATCCTAAGCCAACGACCGGGACCGACGGTTTAACGTGCCCTCTGAAGCACGGAAGCGCTCAGTAGTAGGTCACCAGCGGTCACCCATCTAAGTCATGACCGAGGCGGACGTTGCTTAGCTTTGCTGATCGGTTCAGAACGGCCAAGCAAACTTCTCCACGAGCGCTTCAAAAAAACTAAAACAAATTGCTGTATATGAAACATTTTTGTACCTTAAATAATATTTTGAGACAACTGTGCTTTTAACTGTCGTTAATTGTGTATAATTTTAGGATAAATCGTGAAATTGAACATGCAAACATCTTTCAAAAAACACAAAAAAACCAATATCGATTATCCATTTGAACACAAAACGTATTTTAGGAAACTAACTTTGAGTAGGGCTTATAACTTTTCAATCCGCCCCACTTAAGTAGATATTTCAATGTTCACATCTGTGAATACGTATTAAAACTAATGGACTCTTTACATATGTAACATCTCTCCTGCACTTATGTAACCTCTGATTGATAATAAGCGTATTTTTATTATAGCCTTTACATGGAAGTGCATAAAAAAGGTACAAAAGGTAATTTTTAACAAAAATAAAGCCCAGTGTTGTAAAGCACTCTTCTAACATCCTTAAATATGAGACAGTAACTGTTTGTACACTACGTTATACCATTTCACGCCCAGTATTGTATAACAACATCCTGTGCGTGCCTATCTTTAATCTTTTTATGAACAGCGAGCCTTTTATGTACCCACTAGCCGTGTAGGGAATACGGTCATCCAATTTCATGTTATCACTGGAAGTAAAGATTCGAAGTTCGTTCATAAGGTACATTGCAAGGAAGAACTAACATTTTATATTCAGGATTATATTATACGAGAAAATGTTTTGTGAAAGATTTGTACAAGGTTATTTGAACTAAAAATAGGTGATTGTTTATCATGGTTTCACTTTTTTATACCTTTTTTTTTTTTTGAGTGCTGATAGGTAATCCTTTGACCACAATCTCACGTGATGGTAAGTGATGATGTGGTCGAAGGTGTTAACAGGCTTAACCTAGAATTTATCTGGCTCTCAAGGATAGATGCCGGAACACACCGTTAGGTGCTTGGCGACAGATTTTCAACTTGATGGTGGTCGCTAGCCAGGCGGGCATTCACAAAATGCCCTTCCACCATGCGGTGAAGGTCAAGCCCGCGGCGGGATTCGAACCATGGACCGTGGCAGTCCATAGCCAAAGCCACTGAGCTATTACTGCTTAAAAGCTACGCATGAATCGTTGCTACAGCTTCATCTACGTTATTATTATATTTTTTTATTGCTGATGGGTTAATCTCTAACCACAATCTCGCCTGATGGTAAGTGATTATGTAGTTAAACGTGTTAACAAGTTGAACCTAGAATTACCGGCACTCAAGGATGGCTGGTGGAACACCCAGTTACAAGCTGAGCGACAGGTATTCTACTTGAAAGTTGGTAAACTAGCCATTTTGTAATCGCAAAATGCCCTACCATCATGCGATGAAGCTCAAGCTTGCAAAGGGAATCGAATCTAGGATCTTCTGCATGGCATTGCCACTGGGCTATTCATATTATAGATAGAAGAAATGAAGAGATGGTCTGCCTGATTTTAAGTTTTGATGCTGTCGCTAACAATTATATAAGTAAATACAGATTAACTTATTAACTTAGTATTAACCGGACAGATACCAACCAGTTTATACAGAGTTATACAGAGAAGTGAAGTATATACAGAGTTTTCAGAACATTTAGGTACTGCATTTGTCATATACTCGTATATTCGACCATACTTCTTTGTGTGAAATACAGGTTAATAATAAAAAAATAATAATAATAAATAATTTTTAATCACGCTGGATACCGTGATTCAACTGACTTCAATTCGAAAAAGAATGTAAAGATGGTTAGTAGACGTGGAATTTTTGGACAAGTACTAATTTAGACGTATCTCACAATCATAGGGAAATAGGACTTTAGTGCGGTGGTTTAATTTTGCATTCAATTCAGATATATTTTATACTATAACATTAACGAAAGTCAATTAGGCTGAAAAGCAATGATAATTATATTAATTGAGTTTAACAGTTTGTATTTAATGTTGTTCGTGGAAATTAATGAGTGATAATAGATAATGTGTAACTATTAATTTCTATGCATTTAATACTTATATAATACTAGCTTTCCGGGCGCGGCTCCGCCCGCGCGTATGTCGGTTATCGCGCGAAATATTTACCTCTTTTTGCGCAGTCGGATAAAAACTATCCTATGTTTTTTTCCGGGTCTCAAACTATCTCCATACCAAATTTCATTCAAATCGGTAGTTTTGGCGTGAAAGCGTAACAGACAGACAGAGTTACTTTCGCATTTATAATATTAGTACTGATTCAATGTAGTCAGAAATTATATGTGTATTAAATTTCATATGTTTCAGTATTTGTTTTGATAAGCTGAGTTCGTGAGGTAAACATGAACTGGCAAAACGTGAAGCCTGTGAAACTGTTAGACCGGAGACGGCTCCTAATTGAAAGTTTGAAACGAATAACAATAGAGATCTCCCGTGACAATAGCACTTTACTGTTGAAGGGGAGCAACTAGTGGGTAAATGGTGTTCGCAACTCAATTAATCACAATCATATCATCACCTGGGCGAAGTCAAGATATCTTCTACTAAAATGAATGTTGAATAGGTTGCACTGTTTCGCAAAAGTTAACATAATCAGTAATTCATAGATTTGTATATACCTATTTACCTTAACATTCCAACTGCTATTGAGTATGACATAATTACAAATTTACGAGAAGAAAAGTAGTCAAAGACTAACCTATCATGCATAAATAAAAGTATGGGATGGATAAAGCGTATATATAATTATATAGTACAACCTCTCCATCCTCATACAATGGCTAAAGGACGAGAGGCAAAATTAGAGTTATGAGTCATTGTCATGTTAGCTCAGTCGGTCACATACACCAGATCACATCAGGTCAGAGCACACCCCGGCTATAGCGCTGGATCACGCGGGTTCGAATCCCGCGTTATCCAGCATATGACTTTATTATTCTCTTTCGTAATTTTGTGATTTTGTGATATAATCGGCAAAGCATGCGTTAAAAATATTTAATAACTAATCAGTACTTTCCATTTGATATAATATTCAATCTTGATGATTACATATGCAAATGTATCTAACACAAGTAGGTATGTGTAAAGTCCATTGAAAGTGGAAATTATTAAGACATTCAAGGGCATATGTTTGGCCAAACTATGTTGCAGCTATACGGCGTGCCATCCAAAATAATTATTACAACGCAATTATTGAATCACCACATTTTACCTTTGGGACAGATTCCAAGGGACTATTCTTGAAATCTTAAACTTGCTTATTGTGATAATTTGTAATTCTAGGTTATCCTGAACAACATCTTCGACCACATCATCACTTACCATCAGGTGAGATAGAGTTCAAAAGGCTAACCTATCGAGAATAAAAAAAAACACAACTCATATTATGATCTTATAGGGAGGTCATAAGAACGCTCACCTTTTAGCAGGTGCATGAAACTGAACTATTTCACTAACCCTTCAACTGGTGAAAAACCTTTCTGGCTTTGTTGATTTGTTGTTTCGTTCATAAGTTTTTCAAACACGTTGATAGAAAATCATCTTTTTTACCGGCTGTATGCCTTCATTTCAAAAATGCTACGAGCTATATACAATACTACAACTATTACAATAAAAGAATTTAGACAACCTACAAGTTATTGCAGACTCACAGGCAGTCCAAATGCTCCAGCCCACCAGTTGGCAGCGTGCCCAGCATGCAGGTACCATTGCCCCGTTGATAATAACCTAAAGAAAACGCCAATGATATAAATTCGAATGGGACTCACATACCGAGGGTTTCGTATCAACTAACAGCAAGAGTCCGACTCGAATTTGGCTAATTTTATTATTTATTTTACGCTCGTAGCGAAGTTAAATGAGCCATTCTTAACAGATTAGCTATATTGAGCAACGTCCGCTGCGGTCATGACTTGGATGGGTTGACCGCTAGTGATACGTTACTGTGAGCTTCCGTGCTCGTTAAGCTGGCTGTCCTGGTTGTTGTCCTAGGATGGCAGTCCTTATAGCAAGGTGGTAGGGCATTTTACGAATGCCCACTTGGCTAGCTATCGGCGTCAAGTAGAAAATCTGTCACTAAGCACTTGTGTGTTCCAGCAGCTGTCCTTAGGAGCCATTAATTTTAGGTTGACCAGAACAACATCTTCGACCACTTATCATCACTTACTATCAGGTGAGATAGTGGTCATAGGGTACTAGCAGGTTTAAAAAAAACTCCTTAAATGATATTTAATAATCATACAAACTTTGACCGTTGCTTTAAGTACCATTCTGAGGAGAGAACAAAAAAAAATAATTAATTTAAAAAAGTAAAAAACACGACTTCAACCTATATATTTCGGTTAAACGTTATATCGTCCCATCGAAATTAAAACTGCAAGTAATATATTATATACATTGAATCGTTTTAAAGCCCTTCATTTTGAATATCGATCACCAACTGGATGTGTTTCGAAGAAAAAGAGTAGTGGGCCTGCATTAACTCTCCGCGGTCACTTTAATCCACTCGTCAACAAAAACTAAGTCATACATAAACGTCCTCATTACATCCGTGCCAGATTCGAAAACGGTACAGCACCTTAAAATATTAAAACTTATTCCGTACAATTGCGGGTGCCTTCTAGCAAATTTCGTCGTCATATAAATTGATACATTGGCAATCGAATGGAACAGTTCTTAGGTGGTGATGTTTTATTTACCTAAAAATTCTGTTTGCCTCGTATCATTTTTTTTTTATGCTTGATAGTTAAGCCTTTGACCACTATCTCACCTGATGGTAAGTGATGATGTGGTCGAGGATGTTGTTCAGACTTACCTAGAGTTACTGGCTCTCAAGGACAGCTGCCGAAACACACCGTTAGGTGCTTGGCGACAGATTTTCAACTTGAGGATGGTAGCTAGCCAGGCGGGCATTTGCAAAGTGCCCTACCACCATGCTGTAACGACTGCTATCCTAAGACAACAACCGGGACCGACGGCTTAACGTGCCCTCCGAAGAACGGAAGCGCTCAGCTCAGACCGCGGCGGACGTTGCTTTACTTTGCTGATCGATTCAGAATGGCTAAGCAAACTTGGCTACGAGCGCTTCAAATCATGGCGTCTAAAGTCCGTTATTTTATTTATATTTTTATTTACCTAGTGTGTCTAGTGCTATTGAGACGAATCTAATCATACATAAAAATACACTAAAAACAATACACAAAAATTGTTTAAGCTGTATAAAAGTTATGGTGCAATAAAGAAACTCACAAACATACATACATTAACCCTACAAACATAACACTTCTTTTTTGGGCATCGTGTAAAAACGTTAGTAAACTCACGTTTCTTGTATGGAGACCTCTTATTTTGAACTTTTGGCTTATAATATTATTGGTAAGGGAATTATTCAAATTAACACATAAATACATACCAAAATTTTAGCTGGCAGATACCTGATAGATCCTAAGAAGAAAATAAAAATATTATTTAGTCGTAAATCATATCCATACATCCATTACATGTAAACTAATGTAAAGAAATACATCACTGTGTTACATCAAAAATATTTTGATATTTCTAAAATAGTACATAGATACGTACCATGGAAGTTACAAAAGCATTGATCAAAAAAGTCTTTTTCCAAGAAAATTGCGGCGCGGATTTTAAACCTACAGCCACATTTCCACTTTCAGTATATCTGACTTTTACGTCAACAGAGAAAAGATTTATTTCGTAAGTCGCTGAGAGAACAGGAACATTACTGTTTACTTGCGACTGTCACAAGGTTGTGTCGAGAACACTTACAATAGGAAACGAGATTTGTGTACGCTCCTTTGAGGCTGATAGCTAAATGTATGAACTTCCTGTACAGTGTAACATTTAAACTTTAATATAAATTGAATGTAGTTTATGAAGTAAACTAGAATAATTTCTACAGTATTCTTGGGAAAATAGAATATTAGATAGAATATGTAATATTAAGCTTTGGGTTAAATATGGGCTAATCGCAAAAAAAATAAGCTCAACCTACAAAACAAGCTCGCCTGTTGATAAGTTATGATGTAGTCGAAGAGTAGCATGCTAAACTTAGAATGGGAGCTGACTTAAGGACAAGTAGAAGGAAGGAGGTGCCATTGTCAGTTAAATGTAGGTGCAATTTTATTGGCTTGAGCGTAGGTCGCACTCGTTTCGTGTTCAACATCTAACAGTCACTGCCTGCACTTTTTAAGGGAACATCTTCATTTTTCACCGAAATTCTGCGTAGGGACCACCGCCTAATACCAGATTGTCTAGCACGTCGTCTGGTCGATAATCTGGGCTCTTCTTTGACATCTTGGGCAGCAACAGTGATATTCTCAGCAGAACGGCTGCTACGGGCCAGCCAGCCTTGGGAAGAGCTCGTGTGTCCCAGTCTTTTTAAAGCGATTGGCCAAACGCCGTATTGTTTGTCCAGTTGGTGTCAGACGAAATTCAGGCTGCGCCAACACATCCGACGTATTGTTGCGCCAAAAAATGGAAGCAGTTATTCCATTTTCTTGCGGAATAAACTTGATTTGTATTCTGTGTATATCATAAATGTCATAACCAATTGGCACCATTTGCAAATGTAATAAGGTTTTCCAATAGCGTGATTACTTTTGCCCCACCTTGTATTACTGATAGTATTGCTAGCTTTTTATTACTATTGAGAATTAATCATATGGGCAAATATGTAAGCAGCTAGAATAATGGACTTTTCACAAGGACTGGTGTCGGAATTTTCCATTTCAAGTTTTAAATAAAGTAAAATTACCATTCCATTATATCGGAGAATTTGGATTGTCCATAGCCTTATATTCAACAACAACTTTTACTGTAGTTTTGTTTTATTGAGCTTGTTTTTAAGTATATTTTTTAATAAATTAAATCCAAATAATTAAAACTTTATTCCGATATGTGCCAATTAAGTTGAACTAGGCCAGGTCACGGAGACGTTAGAAATCACCAAAAAACAAACTAAAGTATATTGTTTTTTTGGAATCGTATTAGATTGCAGTAGTTTATAAACTAAAACAAGAACATTTTTAACAAAAAACAACTGACTTCAAACTAAAAAGACGTATTATTATATAGCTACAAATACTACTCGTCAGATCTCACTCACATTTAAATGGGACCACACGACAAGCACCATTTTTCACGTATAAAAAAATAATCAAAATCGGTACACCCTGTTAAGAGTCATGAGGTGTATAAATAATATACACAATGAATATAAATTTAAAAAAATACAGTCGAATTGAGAACTTTCTCCTTTTTTCAGTTTTTACTGATTAATTTAATGATTTAATATTTTTACTTATATAATTGGGCGTCCAAATCTAAGGGCGAGATTTAAATTATTCAACTTGTAAGCAGATGTGTATTAACGAGGAATTCTATAAATTTACGCGTTTAATTTTTATTTCCGAACGTTTAGATTCAAATTCATATAAAAAAAATCAAAATCATTTATTAAATTTAGGCGTCTACGTCTCTTATGAAGGTCAATTACAAATTTTAATTTTAAAATAATCTGGGCCACCGCGAGAAGATCGGGCAAGAAACTCGGAGCCATTCTTTTAAACTTCTTTTAACAATGTGTTAGATACAATTATTACAAAATTTGTTTACATTACGTAGGTGACAGGTGATAGCTTGGCTGAGGCGGAATTTTCCAAGCATTTTTGTCGTTTAAGTAATCACAAACTGTGTAGTTGGATTTCTTAATCAAAATGTTTTTCACATACAACTTGAATTTTCCTTCTGTGAGCAATGTAATACGTTTGGGAATTTTATTATAAAACCTGTATTGTTTTGCTATGTGTATATCGTTATATATTAAGCCTTCATTGTTGTGAGTAGTATTTAAATAATCTTCTATTTCATTTGCTTAAGTATTTATAATAGTGTGTATAAATAAATATGTCACAGGACACAGGATTATTTGTATTCTCAATTTTCTCTAATGGGTTCTCATACATTAAGATGTCGAATGCGATCAACGATTCCGTTCAAAACTATACTGATTTTCGTCTACCCCGCACAATACTTAGGATCGGGTTCAGAACGATCTTCATTTCTGTTATAAAAACCACAAGCCTCCCAAACACTTCTTTGATTCAGTTCAATAGCTACAATGTTCCACACCTTACTGAGGGAGTTAAAAGGCTAAATACTTCTATATGGAAATGGTAGAATCAACAAAACTCATTTAATCATCTGAGCTGTAATATCAAGTTCTAGAACCTGACAGCGTTTAGGTGTGAACTATGTCACTACGTGCATAAGTGCTATTTAGCTTCGTTTGATGTGACCTTAACGATCCACGTTTAAGTGCCAAAAACGTCTACCTCAGTTATATACGAGTAGAAAGTCTTTACGGTTTCTTTCCTTATCTTCTTGGGGTCTGCATTCAGAAACCGACAATACCTTAATCTAAACAGATATAAAAAAATAATGTGCGCTTATCGCCGCAATATATTAGTTTTTTACACATTTAATATTTTTACTTATATAATTGGGCGTCCAAATCTAAGGGCGAGATTTAAATTATTCAACTTGTAAGCAGATTTGTATTAACGAGGAATTCTATAAATTTACGCGTTTAATTTTTATTTCCGAACGTTTAGATTCAAATTCATATAAAAAAAATCAAAATCATTTATTAAATTTAGGCGTCTACGTCTCTTATGAAGGTCAATTACAAATTTTAATTTTAAAATAATCTGGGCCACCGCGAGAAGATCGGGCAAGAAACTCGGAGCCATTCTTTTAAACTTCTTTTAACAATGTGTTAGATACAATTATTACAAAATTTGTTTACATTACGTAGGTGACAGGTGATAGCTTGGCTGAGGCGGAATTTTCCAAGCATTTTGTCGTTTAAGTAATCACAAACTGTGTAGTAGGATTTCTTAATCAAAATGTTTTTCACATACAACTTGAATTTTCCTTCTGTGAGCAATGTAATACGTTTGGGAATTTTATTATAAAACCGCACACAATTACCTAAAAAGGACCTTTTATTGGTATTTGCTAGTCTAAAACCTGGAACCGCTATTTTATATTTATTCCTTGTGTTTTAATCGTGGTTGTCACTATTTAATTAATAGTGATAATACAGACTCGATGAAGTTAATATATCAATTTCTTTAAAAAGATCCCTTAGAGATTCCATAGGATCCATTTCATATATAGCTCAAATTGCACGCTTTAGTAAAATAAAGATTGTCTCTATTTCAGCAGCAGCTTCCCACAGCAATACACCACACGACATAATACTGTGGAAGTACGCGAAATAAACTAGCCGTGCAGTAGCTACGTCTGTTAACTTATATTACAAACTGCATATGCAGCAGAACTAAGTCTTCCGGCTAGATCATGTATATGTGGATCCCACTGTAAAGTTGAATCCATTTTGATACCCAGGAAGACTGTCGCATTGTCAATAGAGAGTTTATTTAGGCCAAGCTTAATGTTTGGTTCAACATAAGGATCACTTGGTAAAGAAAACTTTAAATATTCGGTATTTTTGAATTTAAGAGATGATTATTAGCGGTGAACCATTCAGACATCATAGATAACAAATTTTTTACATGAATTAGTTCACTATCTTTCCTATCTACTTTAAAAATCAGAGAGGTATTATTTGCGGATAAAACAATGGCGGAATTTTTTGACCACTCAAGGTAGATCATTGATATACGCTAGGAACAGAAAAGGTCCCAAAATTTATCCCTGCGGTACACCTATTTTTACCAAAGACCCGAAAGAAGTATTGCCATTTATTCCAACTTTCTGTAGCCTGTCTGACAGATATGACTCTATAAGATTCAAAGCTTTTCCACGAATACCATAGTGTAAAAGCTTACGAATCAGAGTGCAGTGCTCTACACAGTCGAATGCCTTGGAAAGATCACAAAACTCTCCTAGGCTTCAAGTGTATGTGACATCTATTGAACACCTGCATCTGTTGTGTATCTGCTCTTAGTGAAACCAAACTGATTCTCATTCAATATACTATGCTCATTAAAATGAGATGAAAGTTGTTTGAGCATAATTTTTTCGAATACTTTACTCAGAACAGGTAAGATGGAAATAGGTCTATAATTGCAAGGGTCAGATGCAGCCCCTAACTTCAAAATTGGAGTGATTTTACATTGTTTCATTTAATCGGGGAAATGTCCTCTATCGACACAAAGATTGAATATGGTTACTAAGTGTGGTGCAATAATGCAAATTATAGACTTAGCCACTTTAACTGACATACCCCACAAGTCTTCAGTACTCTTTATGTTTAAACTTTTGAATGTCTTTATAATTTCAAAGTTTGTCGTGTATCTGAAAGAAAAGTCCGGTGTTTTGTAGGGAAAATTATGCTTCTGCTACATTGGGACAAGAATCCAATGATTTAGTGACTTCTAGGGGTAAGTTAGAAAAACAAATTTCAAATATATTCGCCACTTGTATTGGATCAGAGATTTGATGTTTATTAATAACTAAGAATGTTGAATATCTAGGTTTATTTTTACCAGTCTCAGTATTTAAAGTCTTCCAAATGGTTTTTATTTTATTTTTAGACTTGCGAATTTTGTGTAACTAAATATTGTTTAACGGATCAGAAAAGTTAAGCAACGTCCACCGCGGTCATTAGTTGGATGGGTAACCGCTAGTGACAATACTGCTGAACGCTTGCGTGCTTTGGAGGGCACGTAAAGCCGTCGAACTCGGTTGTTGTCTTAGGATGCTAGTCGTTATAGCACGATGGTAGGGCATTTTGCGAATACCTGCCTGGCGAGCTACCACCCTCAAGTGGAAAATCTGACACCAAGCAGCTAACGGTGTGTTCTGGCAGCTGTCCTTGAGAACCAGTAATTATAGGTTAACCTGAACAACACCCTCGACCACATCGTCACTTGCCATCAGGTGAGATAGTGGTCAAAAGCTTACCTATCAGGCAAAAAATAAAATAAAAAGCTCACAAGCTAGTTTGTAGCCTAAGGTCTTTTGCCAGCGTCTATAATATTTAATTTGAGTTGTGTATCATTCGATCGTTCAACGTTATGGTAAACTCATAATCGTATTCACCGAAGGCCGTAAGATGGCTAACACAAGTTACGATAACATGACGGGACTGTAACAACAAACACAAAATCCATATTATGTTGACCCGCCTTAAGCACTTACGTTAATTCCTTCAAAATTCCGAAAAGTTAAACAATGAAAACTCCTTTATCAGTATATGTTATGACCCGATACTATCAACCGTTTTTGCTTTTATAACCACACATCAATACCCATAAAATTCCACGTTCCATATTTGAACAAAAGCCGCTATTAGGGGGGTTGTCATTATCTCTAGCCTTACGGATCGCAGTTTAAGGTAGTAGTTCTTTATTTGGTGCTGCTGCTCACCTTCTGGAATTTTTCCCTTCGTCCATTTTTATGTATCCCATAGGAAGATATTCTATCCCCACTGGTTAGCTTTTATATTATTATACGAATAAGAGCTACTCGTTGTATAATTTTCTTTGATTTAACGTTGATTTAATTAAACGTATTGGTTCAGGAAACAAAACCAGTAAGAAAATTAAGTAAGTAAGTAGGTATTTAAGTCCTTTTAATCGCTTTACTAAGTTTCTGAGATTGTGAAGACCACCAGTAAGACTACTAATTTCAGTATTCTGACTCGGTCTCTAGGTAATATGATAGCGTAGGGAATGAACACAATTAAAACAAAATCTATGACAAGTTTATTCTAAGTACTTATATTTTTTATGGATCATAATACTGAATATCATTTAATGGTCCATAGGCTTATACTTTGAGAATAAATCTATTATCACTAAGTCAGTTGTTAGCGCCGACTAAGACTATCCGTACCACCCCTTTCAGTAACTGCTACGGATTGTCAGTGCGGTCGCATCAATTCGGTAACAATGACGTTACTATTATCAATACCCAGTTATATCCCTTATCACCATTTAATTATTGAAGTTCGGTATATGGGCCTAAATTGTTGGCAAAAACAGAAAACGCCATCCAACGCGTGCAAAATGCGAGTGCTCGCTTCTGTTTTTGTATCCATAGAGAGATAAAAGAGAGCTCCATCGGGCATGCTTAACTCAAAAGGTGTTCTCTTATTCTAAGATACTAGTGCATCTATTTGAAAAAATTACGTGGGTTAAGAATATTTTTCCTCTCGGGTGAGGATATATCCTTAAACGGCGTATTTTTTCAAAAATATACATCAGGTTAATATCCGCTCTTAGCATGGAAATATTTTAGTGATTCATAAACATTCTACAAAGGGTTTTAAAGGCTGGTTCAAGTACAGAGCGTCTAAAGTCTGGAACGATATCCCACCACCGTTGAGAAGAAAACTTAGTAATCAGACAGACCCTCAAAGTACGTTTTAAGCTAAATCTACTACTTCGCCACAAACTTAACTTAGAAGCAATCTTTGAAAACCAAGGAACACAAAAAGAAAAAAAAAGATACTAAGTACATGTATAATCAATTCTGAAACACACTCACGCACACCCGGGTGTAAGACCGGGCGAGGTAAAAATATAAATACAGCATAACGTATCATCAACTGTAGCTTGTACAAAAATGGTGAGCTCACTACTTGTTTTTTATGGTACGATGAAATTCTGAACCTTTCATGGTCTTAAGAACTGAACCAATTTCCTAGTAAATTCGTAAATAGTTCGTTCGTGTTTCGCACTCCGAACAAATCCAACCGTTTACATTTATATTATTCAAGAAGGCTTATTGAATTTGCTGTATACTTAGTTCACTTAAATGCTTGCAAATCTGTGCACCATCTTTTTATGCTGATTAAAACGGGCACTAAGGGATTTCATGGTAAACAAAACGTTAAGTATTTTCTCAAACATGCGCGGAAATGTTGTCATGACTTTTGAATAAAGAACGAAATATAGTATTATGTACTTACATAGAAGAATCAAATCACTAGCCAGCGCGTTTTATTTTTAAATTTGGAACTAAAACCGCGTCAGCAATATTGTATGGAAATTGCCAGCGTGCAGGGGTGTCATTTGAAAGTCATTTGGGTAAAACAAACTGTACGTCTCGATGCTGTTTAAATTAAAATAGTTACAATTACAGCTAGACAATTCCGAATGTGAAATGGATATTGATTGCACTTCACCAGATCTAAGATCAAAAGCTAAAAAAAGAAAACATGTTATAAGCGAAGTCAAATGAAATTAAACATAAAAATATACAACTTACATTATTTGACATTTCATGATCTGGAATAACGAGAACAATGCAAATGTGATCTGAAACATAATTTTTTGCTTATATCAATGAAATTTCTGAAACTAAAAAACCATCTGCATTCATTGACCTAAATATACTAGACGCGACATCTCAAACAAGGATAGTCGACCGGTGCAAATATGCTCGCCGGCATACTCTCCCCCACACGTAGCTGGGCTCTCGTAAAAATTACACGCGATTTACGTTCGAATATTGTGTATTATCAATTGTGTATTAATACACAATTTTCGAACGTAAAGCGCGTGTAATCTCTACGAGTGCCCAACTGCGTGTGGGGGAGAGTATGCCGGCCGGCATACTTGCACTGGTCGACTATCCCCGTTTGAGATGTCGCGTCTAGTATATATAGGTCAATGTCTGCATTATGGTTAATTTATTCCACGCTAAGCTTACCACCTTGAGTACAAAATCCATATCAAGGATCGAAACGAATGCTAGAAAAGTAAGACAAGTACTTTAAGACGAAACGATAGTGATTATCTATAGATCGGCTGAAACCAGCTTACCTATGCGATGAGGAAACTAAAGTCGCTAAGATGAAACGCTAGTATGCCTAGAATGGCTACAACACCTACGGATGTGACAAAATCCCACTGTAATTTTTGTTTCAGAGAAGGACTACGGAAAAAGCATTCGCTGGCACGCACAACTCATGTGGCTTACAATTCTATATGGGGGCGATATGTTTTGCATTGCAATATATCTGGCACTATTTCGTACAATCTTCCGCTAGTTAGAAGGACTTGGCTTGGCTCTCGGATAGTAGTTACGTATGATGTGATAATAATGGTGACAATGACTCGCAGAGTCCATGAATTATTACTTGAGATTTCAATCACACATTCGTTTAGTTCAACACTGCGATCAGTGTTGATGCACACTTGAACGCAAACTTTTAGACCAGATATAAAAATAAAGTACTTGCTGGTAGTTGTGTATATAGTTACATCAAGAAGACTTTCAAATGTTTATTGCATATGTAAAAAATAGATACTTGTAACAGTAAAAAAATTTAGACATGTAGGGTGAACCGTCACTCGGCCGAACAGTTGTACGTGTCTCGAATGAGGGGTCGCTTTTTCCAACTTTTATTTATTTTCAAATTTAAGAATTAGGATACGTTGACTGGAGGGTTTGTCAGTTGATGTTGTTAAAATTAAAACTTTTTTAATTATTTCCTAAGAGGCAAAGAGTTACTCAAAAGGCACTGCGAAAAAGTGGATAAATATACCGGTGATTTGTGGTATTTGATTTTGGTTGCATAAAGTATTATCATTTTGAAAATGTTTGCCTAGTTCAGGTAGTGTAACCTGTACGATCACTAGCTCAAATTGAAAATAATCTGAGAAATTATTCCAAGGCAGTACTTAAAAACAAGCCTATACATAACATCATAAATAACCGACCGAACTCAAAGCGACTCCGAAGTATTTTGAAGATTTAAATTTTAAATATTTTTCAGTATTCTCAATGACCTGTAAATTATTACATCCTCGCGTCCATACACCCCTTTAGCTGGGGTATGCTCTAATCCAATTGAGCTAACATGACAATGAGTCCATAACACGTCCTATCGTTAAAAAAATGTCCTAGTTGTTAAGTTTGTAATTTTGTAAAGTAATCCGCAGAGCATGCGTTATTACATACATAAAAATATTAAAATTATAGTTATAATTTTAATATATTAAATATATTTTTAAGGGTTCCTTGTCAGGATTACGGAACCCTAAAAATGAACTGTATAGCTATTGATCGTTGACCAATAGTTTTTCACAAAAGGCATAGATATCACAGAGACCTTCTTTTCGGATGACACGATAAAGCACTTATAAATTTGACACCTGTTATCCAAAAGAAGATCTCAATGAGATTTATCACGTTTTTGTAAAATTTGGTTTAGGATCAATCGTTTCAGATACCACACCAGTCTTCAATTAATATAAAGGCGTTTTATTTTGGTCAATAGTATCCCAAAATCATTTGTGGGTTTCAGTATCAAAAGTGAAATAAACGACATCATCTGCCACTATGACTAGATATTTTTTATTATGAAATGAAATGAAATGAAAAATATATTTATTTATGACATCAGCAATACTTATACATAAAAACATAAAAGAGATAAATATAATTTATACGATTAATTGCTTAACATCTTTAACTGGTTTCCAACTCAGCATTTGGTAGTTTAATTTAAAACTAGCGCTGGTCTTCCGCTGGAGCCACTTCGTGACGTCACGGAGGATTAATGCTACAACAGTTCAAATGTAACTCTTAACACGATAACCGTTACATACTTTTAAATAATGATTTATAATGCAGTTACAGAGGAAAAAGAAACTAAAAATGTACATTGGCTAAAACCTTTGTGACAAAAATACATATTCAGAGGATAACATATAAAAACAAATAAAAGATAATTAAATTGAAAAACCTGTGTACGTCGTTACCACGTATCCCACTATTAGTTTAAGGAAGCTCAAAACTTATACAAAACTAAAAACTGAAACAAACCAGTATCAACTGGTGTCACAATGAAGACCTAATTGTAAATATTTTTAAGCAACTGTCACTGAAATAAAAAATCAGCACTTATAAATATGACAACATAGTCACTTTGCAAGCCGTCACACCTCACAGCTGTCTTGATGTAATATATTAATTAAAGGAAGCCTAAAATTAAAAACGAAACCTAAAACTACAACGTCTCATCTAATTTAAAAAAAACTCATGCTCACTCGCACAATTATTCCTTTATATATATTTAATTATTAATTGTAGTATCAATGTAGCGTAGCGTAGTATGATGTGTATTTGGTTTCCTCTCTAGTCCTGAGTGTGGAAGGGGAAATTTGAATTCCCTGACCAACCACCAGTGGGAAATTCCAGTGGATGGACGGTGCATTGCCCTTTGAATAATATTAAATAGGTACATCAAATTTCATGTTTATAAATATACACAAATATATAGAGATATTCTTTTAGATATAAAATACAGGCATATCAGATAATATTTATAAATTGATATCGTATTGCCGAACGCTCAAGTGCTAACATAAATACGAGTCAAAGCATCTTAACTCGATATTTGTCCACCTTCCCTACTTCACAAAACACCTGCTAGTATAACGCTCCGATGCCAAATGATCTCTGTCTCAGATGAATTGTGTTGCCCAAGTTCTGTTTCTCATGTAACGAATCGTGCCTAACAAGTTGTCTATTTTAGCAGTTGGTGCGTAATAAGATAACTTTATAAGTTATTATATTGTTAGATGTCCTTACAGTCGAGCCAGTGTGTCTGACGAGATAAAAGAAGATTGTGTTTATAACGTTATCCCCTAGTTTGTGGATAAACTAGGGGATAACGTCATAAACACAATCTTCTTTTATCTCGTATCCTTATATCCTTCAAAAAAGAAGTGAAGGCTGCAGCTGTCCATGCATTTTTCCAAGTTTTCCAGCCCTCGATGCGCCGTGATGATTGCTGTTAGTGTAGACTTAAATATTTTCCATTACCGGTTTATGTTATCTACATATCCAGAAACTACAATAGCCTGTAAGACACGTAAATAATATTTGGGTCTATTTGTTTCCAGTAAACACAACAGAGAAATGAACATATTTTTCTGATAATAGGTATTTTATTGGAAATCGAGTTCAGTTAATGTACAATCCAGTGGCACATATAAACTGTTCCCACAACAATTTAGTAGGAATTAACAATTGATAAAATACGTTTAATTGAAGATTCATGCAATTACATGTGGGGACCTGAATGGGTTCATGTTTGGTGATAATTTTATCTTAAGCTATAAAGCATGAAACTTTAGATTTTTTTTTACTGATCTTTTAAAACGTGTTCTTATTACATCTGCTTTTGAACCCCTTGACAATGCATGGTGGTAGGGCATTTTGGGAATGCCCGCCTGGCTACCACCCTCAAGTAGAAAATCTGTCGCCAAGCACCTAACGGTGTGTTCCGGCAGCTGTCCTTGAGAGCTAGTAATTCTAGGTTAGCCTGAACAACATCTTCGACCACATCATCACTTCCCATCAGGTGAGATAATGGTCAAAGGCTAGCTTATCAGCCATAAAAAAATCATTTATCATGCAAAAAGTCCTGTCTACTGCTGTAATAGCTTTTCGATGCACCATGGTACACTCATCTCAAATAATTAATCAACAGACGCGTTAGTACTTTTCCTTCTTATTGGATAGGTTTTTCAAACATGGGATTTCTAGTTTTACGACAAAGTAGCTTCTATTCCTGCTACTACAATGTACCGAAGATGCGCTATTTTTACTTGATTTATTAATTGTACTAAGGGCCTGTTTCAGAATGTTCGAGTAAGTTCCGGTTTTACTACCCAGAACATATATATTAAACAAAACACTATCTCTGCGTTTCACAGTCATCGATATAGCCTATCTATCGGTTTAAGCTTGAAACGCGCTGCATGTTAACTGTCATTTTTATCATTCAGTTATTTTATGTGTTGCATAGCAACCCGAAACTTTATTAGGAGATTCTGAAACGGACCCTAAAAGTAATGTCTTCCTTGGATTTAAAGTGTGTCTGTAGTGTGTAAGTATTTACTAATAAAAACAAAAACAGTTTTATTATAATATGTCTAGATACAAAACATGGTACAATATTGTCAAGTTTCTAATAACATAACATTTTGAAGCAGTGATAGCTCAGTGGCTTTGGCTATGGACTGCCGCGCAGCAGGTCCATGGTTCGAATCCCGCCGCGGGCTTGAGCTTCACCGCATGGTGGAAGGGCATTTTCGCGAATACCCGCCTGGCTAGCGACCACCCTCAAGTAGAAAATCTGTCGCCAAGCACCTAACGGTGTGTTCCGGCAGCAGTCCTTGAGAGCCAGTATTTCTAGGTTAAGCCTGTTAACAGCTTCGACCACATCATCACTTACCATCAGGTGAGATTGTCGTCAAAGGATTATCTATCAGCAATAAAAAAAAAAAAACTTTCAATTGTTCACAAATAGCAGCTGGCGTGGACACAATGCCAGTAATTAGTGATCTATACGGAAGTTGAGTAACATCAGGCTTCCAGTTTATTGCTTCGGGAATTTGTAGTAATCGGTGAATTTACAGATTCACACTATCTACTTTTTAACCGACTTCCTTACCGACACTTATAAATTATGAATAAAGTATCTTTAGTATTAATAAAAGGAGTAGTTTTTTAGTAATAGAAAACATTTCCGTATATTCTATATATTATTGTTTTGAGGTCAGATGTACGAATTATTGAATTGTATTTTTTCAAAATTTTATGCCATTTTATAAATTACTATCAGATATTAAGACCGTTATATATTTAGTTAGGTTTTCTCTCTTTAGTATATTAGCATCATCATTGTTTAGAAAAAAATACACCAAAATGGTACCAACCAAAGAAAATAATAATAGGGCCAAATAATTTCCTTAATAAATAATATATAAATGTAACAGACTGCACATAAATTACTACGGAAACCGCGTGAAATTAGCTATCGCCTACAAAGGGTGTCGGCAGTCTTTATCAACTCAAGCATTAATTACGAGTACCTATTTTACTCTAACGTATCCATGGCTACACTTAGTGTTGCCTACTAAACTCTTCTCTAAGCTTGATGGTAGGGTATTTTGCGAATGCCCGCCTGGCTAGCTACCATCCTCAGGTAGAAAATCTATCCCCAAGCACTTAGGTGCTGTTACGGCAGCTGTCCATGGGGTCTTTTATTTCTAGATTAGCCTGAATAAAATCTTGACCACATAATCACTTATCACTGAGATAGTGGTTTAGGGCTTTATCAGCTAAATAAAAAACCTTTCTATAAATGAAAATAATTATATAATGGATTTTTTGACAACCATTTATGTAGAAGATCGAAATTTAGAACTGTGGTTTATGGCAATAAGCCTATTAGATATCTAAGCTATCACAGGTTACATAAGTTTATTTTTGTACAGCCTGTGACGATAATCGAGCGTGACTATGTATTTTTTTCTTTTTACGAATAAAATACGTATTGAAATTTTAGATTTTGTGACAGGACTTTACGTGGGTTGTTCGGCTCCAAAAGGTAATCAAGGAGAGTATATAAATAGAGTCTTATATTAGTACCAATAAGTCTAGAGACGTGGGAGGCACCTTTTACTAGGTTGATTTGTATAAAATGTTGACATTAGAATATTAAATGGTCTCTTTGATCACATCATCACTTACCATTAGTTGGTTGGTGGTCAAATGCTAACAAATAAAGAATAGAAAATAAATACAACATATAAAATAATACGCAATGAAAAAAAAATACCTCATTTATTTTAATGTTTTAATACGGGGATATAATTTGATATCGGAATTTATTTTCTCCTCCTAAAGCTAATTGATCACTTTTACACGTATATTATACGGGAACTCTTTTAAAAATAAAAGTATACGATTTTTTGATGCCGTATACAGCTTGAATGATAATTAAAAGATGAGTTTTGATTTGAAATTTTTTTATCATTATAATATGCTAACATTATGTTCATGAAAATATAAATTTCCATTAATTCTCTTTGACATTGAATACCTACAGACCCGCTATCTTTATATTTGGTTACATCGTACTTACGGATTCTTTTGCGAAATTTCATCGAAAGCTTTTCTAGCTCCCAATTTATAATCTGATAATTTATTCCACTTTCACAATAGTTAAAGAGGGCGATGGACCTTTTTCGTAGAAAAATCAATAGCGATTCTAAGGGCATAGAAAGACAAGTATGAAAGTACAAAAACAAAAGCTTTTTTTAAAGCAATGGTAGTGCAATCAGAAATATAAAATTTCAAATGTAGAAGCCACGTCAGTATTCGCTCGTAGCGAAGTTTGCTTAGCCATTCTGAATCGATCAGCAAAGTTAAGCAACGTCCGCCGCGGTCAGGAGTTGGATGGGTGACCGCTGGTGACATTACTACTGAGCGCTTCCGTGCTTCGGAGGGCACGTTAAGCCGTCGGTCCCGGCTGTTGTCTTAGGATGGCAGTCGTTACAGCATGGTGGTAGGGCACTTTGCGAATGCCCGCCTGGCTAGCTACCACCCTCAAGTTGAAAATCTGTCGCCAAGCACCTAACGGTGTGTTCCGGCAGCTGTCCTTGAGAGCCAGTAATTCTAGGTTAGCCTGTACAACATCTTCGACCACATCATCACTTAACATCAGGTGAGATAGTGGTCAAAGGCTAACCTATAAAGCAAAAAAAAAAAAAAAAAAAAACTATAACAGCTGGACTGACCACTGCTGAACACAGCCTCCCAGCCATTTAGACGGGGTTTGCTATAATAAAGCGTTTGGCAGACGTCTTGGGATCGCAGTTTAACATATCAGTTTCTCAGAAGGCGCTGCTGCCCACCTTCCAATATTTTACCTTTACTCGCCTCTTACGACACCCAATAGAGGAGTGACATTCTAGCCCGGCACCTCACGGGGCTCATACATCACTTTTGGCAACTACGTAAATATTTAATTGATTGTGCCACCGATAACTTTTTAAATGAAATCATTAAAAAGTTACTGTAGGCTAGACTATAGGCATAGCGTTATGAAATCTTTTGCACAAAGGTTCTTTGTATTACATCTAAATCATAATTAAAAAATGATCATAGATTCTACATGCCTTTACAATAAAACAAACTACTAACGATCTTATTGTCAACGCTATTATGTTCTTATCTGTAATTTAATGTCCACAGGTACGGAATCCCTTCCCAAATATCTCCAGTTTCTATGCTAATATTTAGCGATTAATTAACTAAAATGTTCTGTTACATGAGTAACAGAACATTTCAAGAGTTTGTACTAAAGCTGTAACAACATTTCATTGCTACTAATTCCTGTTAGTTATTGATGGTACTTCTTATAAATTATTATTAAATGACAATCGAAAAAATCAAACTTTAGGACTAAAACACGCTAATGGAGCTGTATGTCACAAACAGGTAATTTAAGCTGAAAAGTGGTTAGTGTATGGGTATATAACCGACCATATCAAGTACCATGAAGGTACCAGGCCAAAAAAATAAGTCAATACTCTGTACCACAAATATGTGTTGAAACAAATTACAAAATATATTCATGTGTCGTCCTTCGTATTGAGATGAAATTATACGCGGAGTGTTGAGTTAAATAACGATAACTAGGTATGTAACCAATTATGTACGTGAATGACAAAGAATATGTCCTGCGCTGTTTTTTAAAAGTTTGATCGAGATGAATTATTATTATTCGTATTATTTACTACGCGAATACTTTTGGGCTAAATATGATACCAAATCCTTGTGGCACTTCGTCAATTTATATTAATCATGTTGGTTACTGCATCGGCAACGGACGAGGCAAACAGGGAAACCATCATATGTGCATAATACGAGTAACTCTATTGTTTTTATGTTAGTCAACGCTGTGAGCCGAATGCGTACTACTTATAAGCAATAAGTCTTTATTACTATGTTTTGATTTTTTGTTACATTTAGAAATGACCCGTACATAGTACATTATGTGCTTTTATTTATATCAGTGTTATATAAAAGCTAAATAAAAAGTAACTTAACTCCTAAGAGAATTTAACAAATTTGTGACTTGCCTATTATATGTATGAAGAACATATAAATGGTAAACATATCAAGATGTTTTTTTTATGTGTGAAAAGAAAAGATATTGATAATGACATTGAATGCCTACTCCGAGCCAAGAGCTCCCGTCGCGGTAACACTGGACCGCGCCGTGCTCCCTTTGAATATTTACATCGAGAAAAGTAATGAAAAATATGAAATAATACATTACAGACATAACAGGATTTTAACATCAGGTGGTCCTCGTACTAATTCGGTCAAAAACACACAAAAAAAGTTAAAAAAAATATATCAAATTATATTTTCAAAACAAAAAAAGCTATCCTAAAATGTTTGTTAGGACTCAACTTTAGCAGATATCAACCCTAAGAGGTTGTTAGCATTTTACCAATAACCCTGTATATAAAAGATCTAGATGAGATCGCTGTTTAATATGACATTTATGTAAAATTCATTAGAGCACAATGATAAAAATTAACACTTTTATGGATAAATAAAATAAATGAGTAAATTTTCGAAAAAGCCCCGTGCTCCAATAATTATTTATTTTATGTATCATTAAAACAATTCATCTATCCTCACAGGTTATTTCCTATAGAGTAGTTTAATCATCAATATACGATTACATCAATATATAATTACAGATTTAGTCAGAGGTCTTACAATAATAAAAATAATACATTGTAGCCTTTACGAACTCGCCCTGTGAACAATAGAATATGTCAACGTTTTCCGCCACCCAATTAAGAACTCATGTAGTCAGTGGTGCTTATTGAGCAGGTTAGTTCTTCCGCGAGGTACTTCGAACAAAAGTGGCTGCCTGTGCCGCCCCACGTATTCATCTGGCACGTTCAGCCTTATCTTAGATAGTCGGATTGGTCATGATACCCCGAAACACCTTAACCACATACACCGAAAGCGTCACAACCCTTCTTATTCCCAACTTGTTGTAACCAACCATGCCCAAAACGAACAAAGTTGGATTATACCTTCAGCTGGCCCTCCCAAGTGCCACCGCCATTTTGATAGCATCCCAACGAAGTGGCATGACTGAACTCACACGAAAATGCATTCGGCGACATTGAGTCTAGACTATTCTATATTGTTTTTGTCTATTTATACATGTTATCACATATATACATATTTAGAAACAAAAAACACAAATACGGTTAGGGTACGTTTTTCAGTAAAGTTAAGTTATTCCAGTGCTGACCGAATTCATCACTAGATACTAATGCACGTGGCTAATTATTAAATTGGAAAAAATCATTGATCGAATATGTGGATGCTTACATAATTTTGTTTAGCTCTTCAAGGATACACAAGCGTAAAATGTGTTAGGTTCAATACGTGTTTTATTGTATTTGGAACCCAAACGATACTAACTATCTACTCAAGGCTTTGTCCAAGCGAGCCTAAGTTCATTAGCAATTATTTACGACCCTTTGTTGCTCTAAATTTGAGAAAGTTTTGTGGGGGCAACCAATTTACCGTGAAGCAAAGGCGCGTCGAATATCATTATGTCTGAAGTTTAGACACTTTCGCCATTGTGATGATGAGAGGAGTCATGCCTGGGATGTCTGGAGATTGACATAGGTCTAGGTTGATACTATATGAGATTTGAGTATTTACTTAGCAGTTATCACTGGACAATATATATAGTATATACTTATCCCTACTATGACTCTTTTAATATTCGAAAATCGTATTAATTTTCGAGGAATATTTAGATTATTTCGCTCACATTGCAGATATTTTGACTGTTTTTGGAAACTATCGATACTATATTTATTATAGTTAATCGATACATTTTACACGAATGCTCCAAAAAAGGAGTGTTATGTTTTCAGGGTTCATGTATGTATGTTTATAAGTTTCTTTATTCCACCATAATTTCTAAATCTAGATTGAGGAATTGACATTAAGAACTTAAAAAAATAAAAACTATCTGGTAAATTTTAGACTAATAATATTTTTATTCTTTTAAACTCATCGAGTGGTTTGTCAAAATGAAGGGCTTTAAAAACAATTCCATAAATATATATAATTTTCAGTTTGAATTTCAATGAAGGTAACTATAAAACGTTTAACGGTTATGAATAATTTCAATCAATATATACTTGATTGATTTACAGTTGGTTATCAGCTGAGCTTCGAGATTGCGGATGTCCTCGACCTAACAGAGAGGCCTTTATGAAACAAAATACTACGAACTATATACAATACTATAAGCATTTAGACAACCAAGTAAGTCATAGCAGACTCATAGGCAGTCTAAATGTTACAGTTGGCAGCGTGCCCAGCATGCTGGCAGCATTGCTCCGTTGAATTGCAATGATTATGCGTTGAGCCAAATATGTGCCAGCATTTTGATCACGCGTCGCGTCGACCAAGCGCTCAGATAAGTTTTGGAAAATACGATTAACTCCCGGTCCCAATGGACCCAACGTCACTACACCGTTAGGTGCTTGGGGATAGATTATCTTGAGTGTGAGATTATATAGCTATCCTTGCGGGCATTTGCAAAATGCCTTACCACCATGTGACACAGTCGACACATTTAACCTTAATTTGGCAAGTTTACTCTAATTAACAAATACTACCTCAATATATAATAGATGATGTGGTATATACATATATATAATTATACCATATTATCAGTTACCATCAGGTGAGATAGTGTGACCACTATCTCACCTGATGATACCTGATGATGTGGTCCAAAGATGTTGTTCAGGCTTACTTAGAATTACTGCCTCTCAGTGTTTTATTTAATTGTGGCTGAATGACATCAGCCATAATTAAATAAAAAATCATGTAAAATATACAAAGCGTCGACTTAAAGATCTGCCACTATTTGGTGAAGTTAAATAGTTAGGGATTTTACTACAAAATTGACAGATTAACATTTGGCTTGTTCAGAAATCTAATAATGCTGTTTTAATTTTCATATTAATTAGCCTAACAAGCTCAAAGGAGTGATTCCTTGAGCTTTTCAATAATTTTATATTGCTTCGGGTTTAATTCCAAATCTTAGCAGCTTTCTTTGGAAATTAGCCTTAATATAATAAATAATTGTTAAGAGAGCAATTACAAAAAAATATTTTATATTTTCAAAAAATGTTGATATAATACTCTGTTCATAGTTATATTGGGTTTAGCTCAAACTTCCAGTTGGTACTTTGGAAGTTTTAAAAATCAGCTAGTTTTGTGGCCAACACATTCATCAAAAAGTGCTAGTAGAATAAGATAAGTGAATAACACCTGAGTCGGAAAGTTAGCAAGAACTGGCGACAAACTTTGCGTCTCTCCGTCGTTGTCTATGATAAATTATGATATCATCATTTTGTGACCAGGTGGAGCTGTCAAAGGAAAATAACATAGACACAATTTCAATTTAACCCTAAATTCAAGTATAACATGATGTTGTAAGATACTTGCATCTGAAATCCCGGATTATGTGAAGACTGTACCTGTAGACTACATTCGAAGTAATGTACGATTGCCTCTGCCATAAAATGCTTGTACGCCCTTAAAGCTTTATATTCATTTTGACAAACAATATTTTTTTTATCAAAGCACCTGCAGAGCAAATTGACGGACCATTTTGATAACCACTTCCTGTATTTTTTTTTATACGTTTCTTGTTAAGTTTTTTTTATAAGAGTTATTTATCTAATTTTGTAATTTCTACCAACCTGGAAATATGAGTGGGTATACTTAATTATATAACCTTATTTAATCATAATATTAACCAAATGTATATTATTGTAATAAGATTGAAAATAAAGAAAATTGGCCCCGAAGTACGGTGTCAGTAAAACCAGGATTACTACCGAAATAGTGATTTTCGTATGTTGTACATACATATTGCGTTATATATTTGGAACGTGTTTGTGATTATTGCACCAAAATTATCATTTTTGCACTTGAAGTAATGATGAAAAAAATATTTAATTACTTTTATATATATTTTTAATGTCTCAAAATTTCCTGAAAGCACTAAGAACATATCTGAAACGGTTTTTATTAGCAGAAATAGCATATCTACTACAGATACATTTTTAATCTCTTTTATTCGTAAACAATTAAATCAAGAAGATAATAAATTTGATAACTAACACACTAAAGTTAAATTGCAGCCGTTATTGTTGAAGCAAGGATTAATCTGTTCTATGATGAGGCTTTGTCAGATTTATATGATATGTTTGCAGTGTAAATAAGAGTGATTTTTAGTAGTACCATACTTCACACTGTCTCTGTTGGGTATCTAAACACAGTCAAGGTAACCTTATATCCTTCAACATCGGGTCCAATGATTTGCTAGTCTGAATAAGCCAATTTAGATTTCAATATATATCGGATGTCTAACTTTGTTAGAATTCAAATGAATGACTATTCATGTGAATTTTATTGGATTTTCGGAAGTTTCCATAATTTTTTTTTATTTGGTGTAGCTTTTGCCTATGTGTATCACTGGATATCGCTTCATTTCGACACCGATTTCAGATTTGTGTATTTAATCAGAATTTTCTTTTTCTGTACTAAGTATCTCTAAGCCCATGATAGTTCAAATTTGCATTTAATATTTACTTTAATATATTGGTCACTCCATGAAGTATTGGTTACTACTGTGTATATTGAGGCGCGTTCAATTTATTAATATTTAACTGTTTTTTTGGTTTCGCGAAGTTGTATCATACTGATGGGACAAAATGCGACAAAAGAGACCATACCGTAAATTATCGTAGATTCACTGTTATGTTTTTTAACTTACATGGATTTTTCGCTAAAATATTCCTCAGTTCCTAGAAACTTTGTGTACAATACCCTGTTCTTTAAACCACTATTAATGTTTTATATTGCTTTTCATTACCTAAATACTTTCGCAAGCATCACAGAAAACTTATGAGAAGTAATAAAATTGCTTAACATTTTAACTAAGCACGGACGCTCAGTAAATTAACTTGAAAAACTTTACTGCCTGAGATCTGTAATAATGAATCCAATTAAAGGAAATTCAAATTTTATACTCAAAGAAAATTACGTACAATTTTTTTGTTTTATAAAATAGTTGATTGCCGCCGAACGTTGGAATTAATAAGGAATTCTGTGAGTCAGTTAAGTAGTGTTTGTAAACCAGAGGCCTCAGAACAATAAATAAGTTTGATCTGAGATCAAATGCACGTGAATTAATATTGAAACATTTTTTGATTTTAGGAAGATCAGGATAACGCAAAGGTTGGCAACGCACTGCATTTCCTATCGTATACTTATCGTGAACTCAACATGATAACGAAGGTGACACCATCTTGATATCTTATAGCCCCAATTTATCAAATTTGAAAACCATAAAGGAAAACATAATTCTAGCAGTAACAACGGTGACATTACTACACCGCCTCTAACAAAATAGTTGATACCTGAATTTTAAATGTTTTTGCAATTGTGTACAAATCAAGGCTAGTAGTAGTCGTGAATATGTTGTCTGTTGGCCCAGTTTTTGAAACGATTAAATAAACTTTAAAGGAAATTATCTACAACGTGTAGTAGCAAGCAAACCTATTTATCTTGCATGGTGGTAGGGCACTTTGCAAATGCCCGCCTGGCTAGCTACCACCCTCAAGTTGAAAATCTGTCGCCAAGCACAAGTGTGCCGGCAGCTGTCCTTGAGAGCCAGTAACTCTAGGTTAGTCTGAACAACATCCTCGACCACATCATCACTTACCATCAGGTGAGATAGTGGTCAAAGGCTAACCTATCAGGCATAAAAAAAAACAAATCTTTATAACCAAACTATATCTATTTTCTATCATATCGTTACTTGGCCAAGATATCAAAGATCGTATCACAGTTAGTAAGTAAAGCCATATAACCGCTGACCTCCACTTAAATTCAGAGCATTATCTGTGAGGATGCTTTTCCCATTATTCGATACATTAGCTTTATTGGACAATATATGGGTGTTTACTTTGTTTCGAGACCACACAGGGTCTTCGATTCGTTTACTGTCTTGATTTTAGTGTAGTCATTGTTTACGTTGGCTTTGATTGATTAACGCGAGATATTTGCTTTTCAATTACACTTGCATAAAATAAAGCAAAATTAAAACCAAATAGCGGTTTCACTTTTTGAAATTTATTGCACGTTAAATAGCATCATAGTACCTGGAAAAAATATTCTAAAATCTGCTGTAATTTTTACACAGATTTTTTTTCTGTAGTGTGTAAAAATTCATATGAAACTGTAAAAACATTAATGTGTAAAATAGTTATTTGTTATACAAGAGTGCAAAGTTGCTTTTTAACCGCGTGTTCAATTTTGATGACCGAGCAACCGAAGGATTCTAAAATTGAATCACGAGCGCAGCGAGTGATTCAAAATTAGAATCCTGAGCGTTAGCGAGGGAATCAAAAGAGCACGAGGTGAAAAATCTTTGCACTCGAGTGCAACACGTAACTTTTCATTCCACCTCAGCGAGGAAATGACTAAATGCAAATTGAAAAAATAACACCAAGAAGGCTCCGAGTCTGAGTTTTTAACAAATTAAAAAAAAGTTGTATGATATATTCGGCACCATAGAGGTAGCAGTAAATAGGTTTAATGATTTTTTTAATTCACAAACTTAGTGCACACGATGTTCTAAATTCAATTTACTTTATCCTCTAGAGAATAAAAACGGCTTTTCCACTCAGATATTGAAGATTAAAAATACTCTTTCCGAGATGGTGGGATGAAAACGTTATTGTTTAATAGCAGTGTGCGAATGGAGACAAACATTTTGGTACATTAAACGCTATGGTAGGAAGTGAATTTAAGTTTTTTAACCTATTAATATTCTGAGATCGCGTCCAGCTTGTATTGGTATGAAAAATACAAAAAAAAAGTTAAATGATTATTACCAATAATTTAGAATAATATTCCCAAAAAAATGTAGGATTCCCCTTTGTCGAGTTTTATTTTAGTATCAAGACCTTTGATGAACTGAAATAGTAAAATTTTTTGTATTGCTGATATCACAAAATTTGGTTATTTTTACCTGACATTTGTACAAAATTGATTTACTTATTATTATTATTTGAATGCTTTTAGGTATAATTTTGCCTGAAATAAAAGATTTTTGATTTGATAGCTTATAAAGAAAAATAATCAAACCAAGCCGGTGACTTTGTTCGATTCAGACTTTACATCGCACTATTAGGTATAAATTTTGCACAATGGAAGGGCATAGAGTTATCAAACTGGATTTCCTTTCTTATGATAATCAACCCGCTTTTCATTTCTTTTCGATCAATTCGCCAGTTTGTGGGTTAAAAGAAAATAATTTGGTGTCATGTCACAAATTTGTTGTTAATATTTATTTCAGGCCAATTTTCAAAACTGCATCAATTTTTGTTTTACAGTTTGTATTTGAGTTCTGCTTTGCCTTTAAAAATATAAAAATAGGCTTTCAACTCAACTCAAACAAAAAAAACTACGTAAGTAAATTATTTGTAGCACGAAATAACAGTAGATATTTACACAACAAATAAAACTACTCAACTATAACTGCTTCCTCACATCGAAATGTATATATATTAAATTGTTCAAATACAGTGCAAACACAGTGACGTGAGCGAGAAAATTCTTAGAGATTTCGTTTGAAGGCAAAACAAGAGCTCGGTTTTTGTTTGCTCGGAACTTCAGAAAATTTTTGTGTATCTGCCAATGTTCTGAATGGAGTGCGAAAAGACTACGTGAGTACCTTAAAATTCCACGTGTGAAGTGATTTTATGATTATCATGTTATAGTCATTTTTTAGAGAAACCTTTAATTAATATTATACTCTGTTAGAAGTGGTTAGAAGCCTTGGCAAACTAAATAATTATAGAAACTGTTTTTTTTCATGATGATTTTGCAGTGATATACGAGTAATACTTGCTTTATTTGCATATTTTATAGTACCAAAGCATACACAGTAAAATTATCCAAGCACATTTTATGATTGAAAACAAACATTGTGGTCATTGTGATGACAACCTGATTAAAGTTTTGATTAGAGGTTCGATATAATTACTGAAACAAAATTTTTATATGTTTATATAGGCAACAATAACGCCATACATGTATTATATTGATACCATGCGTGATCTTAATGCTGGAAATAATCATTTAGCTCAACAAATAAACAATGCAATATAATACGTACTACTAGGCACGTTGCCAATTGGCAGTGGGTTGGAACATTTGGTCTGCCTGTGGCACAGAATACCTGTGGCTCACAATGGCTTTTAGATTACCTAAATACTTTCGTTGTAGTAGCTGTAGTGTTGTATAGTTTTTGCTGTATTGTTAACAATAACTAGCGAATAATTCGTATATAACGATTTACTTAATCATTTAACTAGAGTCTAATCATTCTTATTCTAAATAATCTTAATCATTAAACTAGATCAATTTACGTAGAGTTGGCGAAACATGCATTATTCTCCTGAATACTTTTTCAAATAGCGTAGAACTAATTGTAGTGATCTCAGTACTCACATCATTCACACAGATATAATTCTCTTCCTTTTATCATCCTTATCTCCGTCCAGATATATATCCAAATTTCTTTTAGTTGTATGTATTTCATTACTCTTCATGGCATGCCCATAACACACCAATAGTAAACTCCCTTTGTTATTTAAATTACCTATTGTTATTAGTTTACACGACTCATCCATTTAATTCGCATCGCTGCCAAATGTACTCTTCTTTTATCCGTCGTCGCTTCCGTTGTCCGACATTAATTTAGTTACACCACCAGAGTTCTTATGGTGGTCTTATCTATATCATAAATGTTACTATGATCCGACCATGTCATAGAGATCTAAATCTATTTCACCCGACTGAATTTAACTAGTTCTACAGGTTCCTGTTAGTGCTATCGTCATGTTGGCAAACTGACCAAGATACGAAATACTATAACAGACGAATTAAGCAATATTTTGGCAGATATGCTTGAGAGTTATTTCTTAGCCTTAACACCATCTTTTTATGGACATTATAACCTACACTAACGGGAAAGAGCTATGATTTTTTCAATGTATGTAAGTAAAAAAAGATAAAATTACTGATCAAAAAGTTTACGAGAATCGTTTAAGAAATGTCACCTGTACAGTTGAAACTGAGTACAGCTAAACGTTCGCCCTTTAAACTCGCTTGATCAACAATACAATATAATCGTCATTAATATTTTTTTACAGTATCTATTAGCCAGTAAAAACAATCAACATTGTTTTTAAACCCCTTTTTGTAAAGTTATCTCAAAATTTATACGAAAATTCATCGTGAATTGAAGTCATTTTCCTTGTTACCTCCAGATGTGTTACGTAATATTATCTCATTATCATGTTTTGAGTGAGCTTAACAACCCCCATTAAATTCGCTCTTACTTAGAGGATGAGTGTTGAGAAACGATATTAATCAGAATTTGTAGAATTGCTGAATAACGAACAGTAGGCAGCATATACATTATTTAACTAGGTATATTATATTTTATATATACGCTGCAAATATTGTAATAGTATGGCATTCCTAATTGTAGCAAGACTAGGTTCTTAGCTAGGTTCCTATTATTTTCTTAGGTCTGATCAAATTATACAACCAGTACATTCACATTTGCTTATTATTAAATAACTTATTAGTCGTAATCGGAAAAATACTAAAGGTGGCGCTGGTGCCCACCTTCCATATTTTTTTCCATTCCTTCTGAAAAATTGTCATCTTAAACTGCGATGCCCAAGACCTAAAATGTAATCTATAATACATTTTGTTAATAAATATTGCTTTCTCTACGAAATTTCTGTTCCTCCAGCGGTGGTATTACTACAACGAAGGCAATTAGAGATTCAGAATAAACGGGGAACAAATGAAAAGCATTGCAATTTCAGAAGAAAATTTCTTACACAAGAAAGTAGGTGCCACGCCATCTGCTGGTGTGTAGTATGGAGTGTGGGCTAATACACATGAAACAGCGTATAGGAGAATACTTCGATAACAAATATAATTGGACCCGACATAAAAAATAAAATGATATATACAAAAATAGGAATAATGTCTAAGTACGTTAATATTTATATATACATTTTACGTAGAACCAAAACTTCTTGAGTAAAAAATAACTTAATAAAATGATGTTTTCGTAATGTTTAATAATGTTTTCTTTTATAACTGATTTACTTAAGTTACAATAAAAATTTAAATACCAAACCAAATGGATATTAATGATTGTACAAACAAAAAAATCGTAATCAAACTGCTCAATTTCAATAAGTTGTAAGTAATAAGAAAAAATAGAGTGAGTTTGTTGTGCCCAAAGAAAGTGTTCGGGGTACTCTAATCCTTTTTAATGTTAAAAAATTAAAATCAATTAATGTTCTAAAATTAAACAGTTTAAATAGTATTAATGTGCTTTATGAAAGTTTAAGAATTGTTTATTCATTATTTTTGGTCTAATTATATACAATAAAATCTTTAATTTTCGAAAATACTAAAAATATGCATCATATATTAAATCAATCCTTATCTTTTGTCTGGAGCTTCGCTTACGTAAACTTTGACCTATTACAAAAACTTACTATGACTAATTGATATTATCATTCATTCAGAATCTAAATTACAAATACTTCAACCTTGACCTCTACGATTACGTCGACCTCGATTTTAGGTTACGTCAGATTATCATCAGACAAGAAATTACTTTTCTAAAGGGCAGGAGCACGGGAAATAATAACTAAGAGTAGGTAAGCGTGGGGTTAATGAAAGCAAGTATAAGGATGAGAATAAGGATGATGATTACTTTCACAATAATTACTGTGAATTATGGTGAAAGGTAACTTAAGTAAGGATTATCCTCAAATAGAAAATATGCTGCTAAGCACGTGTGTTTTAGCAACAGTTTATCACGAAATGGTTATAAATTTTATGATCTGTGAAGATACAGAAAATTTACTTAAGTTTCGTTTCTAATAGACATTCTATTCTAAAAATTTAGATTATTCTCAGTGGGCCTGAATGAATATTTAAGATATTTAATCTTATTTGGCAACCTTGAAGGTATGCGAAGACAGGGTGACACCACACCTTCAAAATACTACACTTTACACAATCTCTCAACTTCGCGGTACGTTTCTGTTTTACACACACACTCACATAAATGTACATATATCTACACCCACGCATGTACATCTTTCTCGCTCTGTATGTATTACAAGTAAATACTATGATATAATGTTTCGCTGTAGCATGAAATCCAGTGTCATAAATAATGAATGTTTTATCTTTAAATTGACAATGGGAAGTAACTGCTGTAACTCTGTAACACAGTTGACAAATGCCGCGTGAAGAGACTTAAATAAAATTACTAAATATATTTGTTTAAAAATCTTATAGTAAGTAGGTATTATATTACTATATACGAAATCATTGCTAGACTACGTTTAGAGCATAAATTTATATTTAAATATAGATAATATATTAATAAATAGATAGATAATAAACTGAATCTGAAACTAATCTGAACAAAATTTTGTACAAATTTTAACTCGCTTTCTATAACTGGAATATATACTATATTCGAGTCCATTCAGAAAGTGAATGGGCGAGCGGGCGCTCGGTCCTAGGAGGCCTGCAACCGTTAAAAGCGTCGCTTTCGACAATAGCGCACGTTTTCACTACATTGCGTTTGCTCAGATCCCGTTTCCAATAAATACTCGTCGTTGAAATCGATTCTTATATCGAGAGAGAATTCAACGATAGTGTCAATTTCAATATTAAATCATTCAGTGAATACTATTTGAACTTGCACTGTGAAAGAACTCTTACGTTAATAATTGTGAGCGTTTATTTTATTGCAGCCCCATGGGGTGTCGGTTAGAATTGCACCTCTCCATATCATCCCGTGGGTATCGTAAGAGGCGACTAAGGGAAAAATATTGGAAGGAGGGCCGCAACACCTTCTAAAGAACTGCCGACTTATACTGCGATCCCCAGGACGCCTGCCAAGCGTGGGGATTATGGCAAATACCCCTTAATAGGGGTGGTTGTGTTCAACAGTGGACGATCCGGCTGTTACAGTACAGTACAGTATTTTATTGCAATAATGTAACGTAGTGCTCGTTTCCTGTAACGTTGTGTTTTTGATACTTTGTATTCAAGACATAATGAGTTTTCAAACAGAAGTAACTCAAGAAGTAAGGAATAGCCTTGAATTAAGACAGCTGGATGACATTGGATACATCTCAAATCAATCTTTGTAATTACAAACTCCAGCCTCGCACGTAGATTGTTTTGGCTAGTTCCAAAGCCTTGTTGATAGGTATTCTGTCCACTAAGGCTTACCCCAGACTCAGGTTGTAGAAATGATAGGCTGTACCTTAACTCGACGAGAAACTTCTTGAAGACTTTAACTAATCATGTTGATATTTAGCGATTCTTGTTAGTTTAGTTAGAACAAGGTTTATTTTCATGTTATCAAAAAGACATTAAGTTTAAGAACTAGGAGTGGTAACTTTGGATTATCAAGGTCCAGGATCAATCCCTGCGTCGTAAACTTATTAGGTTTGTCTGACAAAGTTATTCTCAACCGTAGTCCGGAGTCTATTACAATACAATAAAAAAGCTCGCTCCCTATTGTAACCTGGCTAAGGCCAGGTACAATAAATTATACAAATTATTAGAATAAAATTACTTAGAATTGAAGAGCAGCGCCATCTGCTCAAGCCGCAACGTACTAAATGATATGAATGACTGTTAGCTATCACACTGTCTACACACCTCACTGTAGTACCGATCGTGGCTAAAATCATTTAGTTCTTCACTAAACCTATAGAGGTCGCAATAATAAATATGTACGTACCGTACCAACTTCACGACGGTGCGAAGTTGAGCGAACTTCAGACTTAAGCCAGAGCTCAAAACTTCCGGTTGTTTAGCAAAAATTTCAAAGTAATAAAGCCTCCGATTGGCTCTGATCATCATAAACGATTTAGCAGCGAAGCATTACCTTATTTGGTAATGCTTTGAGGACCAAACTTCCGGTAGACTCAAGGTGTCTTCAATGAGAGAGTGCTTCGTCACTTGTTACGAGCCAACCGGACAGTGAAGAGCTAAAGAAATAGTTACTAAATTCACTTTACTATAATTTAATACAAAAGCTTTCAAACTTTCTGCCCCGTTCTAGGGTGAGTGGTAGCTTTAAGACGTGTATTCTGTGATCTAGCCAATTAATACTGTGTTATTCTAACCTTAAATTGGCAACGCCATTGTGTAAATTAACAGTGCTAAATACTTCTATATCTGTTCCTTTTAGTGTCTGAACTTTATTACATTTACCATGTGCTTGTAATCAGTGAGTAAGCTCTTAAAGCCACCACGATGTTATAAACCTGTGTAAACTTGATTGCAATTACTTCTGGTATGTAACCTAATTCTAACAACCAGTGCACTCAACCATGTGACTATTCAATACTAGAAATGCTCTTCAAGCACTTAATTATGGTAACTATAATGTACCTAACCTAATCTTTTCTGTCTTTACTGTTTTAATATCATTGTGTTTTTATATCTAGCCCTTCAGGCAACCTAGCCCTTCAGGCAACCTCATGTTTGCTGGCGGGCCACATCCAAAGGCTCTCTGCTCGTCCCCAAATGCTCAGTGGCAGGGACAGTGGACCCACCAGCTCAACGTCACACTGGACCTATTTTAACCGGAGCCATGTGGATTCCAGGGTTCCAGTAGGAGGCAGATCTCCTGGCTTCACCTCTAAACCGCTAGCTTCTGCAAGCTACAAGGACCAGCAATTTCTCTACCAACCGCTGCCACTCTACGGTCCCAAAGACCCGTCTCTACAGCATCTGGCTGGGACGACCTACCGGCGCGGCTCACAGGCTGACCTTGAGCGGAGTGCATCACAGCGCCTGCTGCTGAGCACGTGCTTCTCTACAACTACCGGAGATAAGTCCTTCAACAAGGAAGTCTACCACACGCCACCTGTCTGTGATCCACGACCCTTTCTCAATACTATTATCTTCAATATATCTCTATATCTGTTCTCTCTTTCTTTCCTTTATGCCCCCTACTACCCACTGCTAGGTAGGAAGGTGACACTATCACGTAGGACCAAAACATGTCTAGCAAAAGGCAGATATTCTTAGGGTAATAGAGCGAAATAATGTTGAAGCGTCATGGTGCAGCTTGTCTAGTCGTTATTGACGCATTAACTTCGCTAAGTAATGTTTGCTTCAGTCATGACTTGGATGGGTGACTGCTTGTGACATTTACTACTGAGTGCTTCCTTTACGAGAGCACAAAAGACCTTTGGACTTTGTTGTTGTCTTAGAATGGCAGTCGTTATAGCGTGATGGTTGGGCATTTTGCAAATGGCCGCCTGGTCAGCTACCACTCTCAAAAAGAAAATCTGTCATCAAACACTGATGGGTGTGTACCGGCAGCTCTACTTGAGAGCCAGTATTGTTTGGATTAGCCTAAGGAGTTACAATACAATGGGTATTGTAACTCTTTTCGTAATGCTTTTAAGTGGCATCCCTTTAAAACTTAATGCCAACGATAGTAAAACTTATATACACTAAATTTACAACGCCACTCCACCCAACTAAAACTAACAGACATTGAGCTCGACGTTTTAAATTGGAAAATTCCTCAAATACTACGAACATACTCTCACGACCTGTACTGAGAAATACAAAAATTTCAATACGTCGCATGTGATTCCATTTGAAATACTATTTTATAGGGACACTGCATTTCACAATGAAATATGGTCGAGTATCCTTACTCACAGCGAAAGCTGGATCATAAAAAGAGCACCTTTGGCAAACTTATTTTCGTTTGGTGGAAATAGATATTTCACTTCATCTACCTAGTAAGAAAACTATCAGTTTGAGAGAGTCCCTCGAGTTAAAATTATATCGCCAAGCACCATCATGAGGTGTGATTTTTTCAGCAGCTAGCCGTAAAAACACAGGTTTAGAATATTTCGAACCTGTTTCCCTTACAATTTGATACAAAAGTAATACCCAGGAGAACAAGACCAACATTTTTAATAGGCTTCGGTTTTAAGCCATTGAAAAATAGATTTGTCATGTATCGATTTTTTATTCAATGGTTGATATTTTTTTTGTAAATCAGCTACACCATGAGATGGCAACTCTAATAATGGTAAAAATTGCGATTCCGAAATTGACGTTGCATCATTATATTCGTGAGTCAGGAGTAAACTAAAGATGCTCGAAGATGACTTTTGAAATACCCAACCAGCTTATTCTAGATTAATTTTCTCGTGACCACTTAGGAAAAACTATCGACAAGGAAATTAAACGAGTTAATGGTGAGGCAACACGAGTTTATGATGTGTGATGCTTTTTTATTTGCATTAACGCCTGCTAAGTAAATCAATATAAATTTCAAAAGGCAAGTGCTAGTTTTTGGTAAATAATACGGGATAACTCACGTGAATAAGTCAGATAGCTCCGACTATAGTTTCAACCTAAAATAACTAAGCGAGACGTCAACGCGGGCGTCCCGAGCTCTCCTTGAAAAAGACTACCGAATGTGGTTGAAACTATAGTATATATCTGACTGATTCACGTGAGTTATCCCGTATTATTTACCAAAAATAAGTGCAAACCACGTTAACAAGTGCTAGTGTTAGAAACCGTTAGTTGAAGCTAAAAATAAATGTGATAGTGCATTCTTAAAATCTTTCCACGGTTAATTCAACAAGTATAATAGAACAATAAACAAGGAAATAAAGTTCTAGTGTAATCGCTTCGAACTAAATTTCTTTGTTTACTCAAGAAGACTGCCAGCATAAAAGTAAAACAATGCAGTTAAATTCTTTAGGTAATGGCACTACAAGCTACATCCCGGAAGTAAAAGCATTGTATATTTCCACAAGAAAAGACTCAACGGAAGATACTGTTGAGGGAATATTTGTTCTTATTTATTACTACTTTTGTGTTGACCGTATTTAACTGTAAAGTAAAGAATAAAATGAATTTTGTTCAGAGAATACAAGTTTCAGGTCCAGAAATAGCACTATTCAAATTCTCATGGGGTTAAGAAGAGACGGATTCCTATGCAAAGACGTAATAAGTAGATAATATAAGTATTACAAAGTAGCATTTATATATACTAAAATTTAAATAATCTAAAATAAACTAAATAATTATTTTTGCATATAATAGGCCATTTTTATTTATTTTTTTGTTTATAGATGATAGGCTAGTCTTTGACCACTATATAACCTGATAGTAAGTGATGATGTGGTCGAAGATGTTATTCAGGTTCACCTAGAATTACTGGCTCTCAAGGGAAGCAGCCGGAAGAAACCATTAGGTGCTTGGCGACAGATTTTCCACTTGAGGGTGGTATCTATCCAGGCGATCATTCACAAAATGCCTTGCAGTGAAGCTCAAGCCAGTTGTGGGGATCGAACCAAGGACCTGCAGCACGGCAGTCCATAGCTATTACTGCTCGGCCATCATTGCTTTAATATGCTTGGCATAAAAACACAATATTATACAATACTTTAAGGTAAAAAGAGTCATATCACAGTCATGTAAAAGTCGTGTAGATAATACACAGACTTAAGCTTAGTACGGACGTTGATTATTTGTAGACGACAGATAACATTACTTCCTATAGCGCTAGTTGCCTTCACTCATTCACGTTTAATACATTAGAAAGGTTCAATGGATTATCCACCTTCACTAAGAAACGCAAAGTTTGGGATACGAAAATATCAAAGATGTAAGGTCTCTGATGTTTTCGCCAAAACTTAATTATACAGTTCGAACATTATTTGATTAATATTAGGGCAGATATTAATAAAAAGACAAGTGCGGTTCACTTTTTAAGGTCCTAGTTATTGTTGTTTTATGTGTTTTATATCACAAAATCAAAAAAAAACCGAAGATTAATTAGATTAAAATATAAAAATAAACTGGCGTTATAGTAACTAATACATACTAAGTAATTCATTTTGCATTATTAACATGCAATCCATGCTACATTAAAGACAGAAATAATATCATGCATAAAAAATTAACGACATTTTTTTTTATGCCTGATAGGTCAGCTTTTGACCACTATCTCACCTGATCGTAAGTGATGATGTGGTCTTAGATGTTGTTCAGGCTAACCCAGAATTACTGGCTCTCAAGGACAGCTGCTGAAACACACCGTTAGATGCTTGGCGACAGATTTGACAGTGTGGTAGCACACTCAAGTAGAAAATCTGTCGCCAAGCATCATAGGCTGGTGGACATTCGCAAAATGCCCTACCACCATGCTATAACAACTGCCGTCCTAAGACAACAACCGTGACCAACGGCTTAACGTGCCCTGAAGCACGGAAGCGCTCAATAGTATGTCACCAGCGGTCACCCATCCAAGTCATGACCGATGCAGACATTGCTTAGCTTTGCTGATCGGTTCAGAATGGCTAGCAAACTTTGCAACGAGTGCTTCATAATAATATAAACAAGAGGACATGATAATAAATAATAAACAAAAGGTCTCAAATAAAATCTGATAGCGGGGCAAGTAAACGCAATCCTTTATTCTACGCAATATCTACATTCAAGAAGTTAACGCATTAGCTCCTAACGAGGTGTCTTAACCCCGAGAGCGAAATTTGCCAAATTATTCCCAGAATTTGTTGCCCAAACCATGTTATTTCCTGAAACATTAGCTTTTCACTTTAAAATTTACCAAATTAAGGATTTTTCGATGAGGAAAGAGGAAGAATTTTTGTAGACATGTCGTGTTTACCTTTAAGAAATATGGAAAACAACAACGTTGTTACCAATTTTAATTAAGTATCAGATATAGAAAAAAAAAAAAGTATCAGATATCGCGAAGTTTACTGTCATTATTACTCTTTATTTTAGCGGGAGTAAGAGATATAAAATGTTCTAGTTTATATCTTTTTACCACTAATAGATTAAAACTAACGTAAGTTTGACATATATTAAAGGAATATTTTGATTTCATTTACTGTTGTTTAAGCCGAGAAGGCATCTCGACCGATTTCACGACCTTCAGAATCACTTCATCACGGAGTGCCTGCAATCACGACTGCGCCCGCGTGCGTGGGCGCGGTTAAAATTTTCATTTAACGTTTTTACCACTGTGGATTATGAATTAATTTAAACAAAATAAGTTTTTTGCTATGCAGCTAACAACAATAAATATCTGTTGTTTCAATTCAATTAATGACCAATCCATTAAGGGCAATGGATTTTTTTATTGCACAACTTGTGAACCCTTGACCAATTTAATTTTTATCTTTAATAACTTTGACCAATAGTAAATGTCCCACACCTATACCCGAGGGTGTCGTAAGAGGCCACTAATGGTGGACAGCAGCGCCATCTGAGACACTGGTATCTTACACTGTGGTGCCCAAGAAGCCTCCCAAGCCCCCGCTTAATGTGGGAGGCTGTATTCAGCACTGGACAATATGTGTGATACAATACAGTATTTATAGTAGATGAACAAACCTAACAAGGTCAATACTAAGTAAGTAAACAACAATATTATCAAACGCGTATTTATTTAATACGCGTTTGGATTACTGAACTAACTTTTGCATGTAGTCATAATCCAACCTTAATAAGAAAAAGTGAAAAACTTAGCTAAATTTAATAAAAATCTGACTGGGCGGCACTTTACAAATCCATTAAAGATCTGCTTACAATAAATACAATGTATTTTATCGGGGGATATGTCTTGAAGTTACGTTAATTTGTAGAAAAGCCGAAATTTTATTTCACTACACCCAACATTAGAGGACTTTGCCTCCGATATTATTACTTCACTTTAGTTGTATGAATTTAAGTATTCGTTTACTACATTTGAATTAGTGACTGTCTTTGAGTTCGGGGTTTGTCTGCTATATAAGTATTTGTTAATATGTTTCATCTATAAGATAATAAAAGTGTCTCAGAGAACTGAGGCAATAAAGTAATTTTAATAAATAATTATTATTTGCTATGAATTTAAAATTATTTACTCGATGTAGATAAATTAGTAATAAGATTTATTTCCTAAATGTGATTAACATTATGAATTTGAAACTAAGTATGTTTTCGATTTTGTTGCCATTCTCTTCAAAAACGGCTTTGAAAAAAAAATATTTAAATAAACCAATTTTTACAGAAGATTATGGAATATATAAACAACATAATTTTACAAATTATTGGAATAAAAAATGTTTTGCCCCGGGCGGGAATTGAACCCGCGTCCTTCCGATTTCGCGCCGGATGCTTTATCTATTAAGCTACCGGGGGTACGGCTGTGTCTCCGAAATTTCGTACTCCAATCGTATTTCTTAAACCGTCATAGGGGACGGTGCGCGGCCATCAACCAGACTACTAGACTTCATCTGACCAAAAGAAGTGTTTTTTCAAACACTTAACTCACGGAATGATGTCGCTACCCTTCTATATTTCTATATATTATGATTACAAGCACTACCGCGTACTAAGCGAAAATCACAAATTATTGGAATACAAAATGTTTTGCCCCGGGCGGGAATTGAACCCGCGTCCTTCCGATTTCGCGCCGGATGCTTTATCTATTAAGCTACCGGGGGTACGGCTGTGTCTCCGAAATAATTTGTAAAATTATGATTTTCGCTTAGTACGCGGTAGTGCTTGTAATCATAATATATAGAAATATAGAAGGGTAGCGACATCATTCCGAGAGTTAAGTGTTAGAAAAAACACTTCTTTCGGTCAGATGAAGTCTAGTAGTCTGGTTGATGGCCGCGCACCGTCCCCTATGACGGTTTAAGAAATATGATTGGAGTACGAAATTTCGGAGACACAGCCGTACCCCCGGTAGTTTAATAGATAAAGCATCCGGCGTGAAATCGGAAGGACGCGGATTCAATTCCCGCCCGGGGCAAAACATTTTGTATTCCAATAATTTGTAAAATTATGATTTTCGCTTAGTACGCGGTAGTGCTTGTAATCATAATATATAGAAATATATAAACAACACTTTGAGGAAAAATATCGACAGTCAAAATAATATTTAAACCTATATATATATATATATATATATATATATATATATAATAATATACTGCACATATGATACTGTACTGTATAATAATAAGTTCATTGTTCATTAAAACACACACATAAATACAATCCATTACTTAAGAAGTTCAAAATGGTATGTACAGAGGATACTATTTACTGTCCGATTGTTGATTACCGATTTCCACTTGGGTAAAACCACGGCAAAGAAGCAAGAATTATATAAACAGTCTGGAATGTTGTTAAGTTAAATCAAAATAACGTTTACGGGTCTTTCTCCATTATTGATGCTTAGGTACTACGTTAGTGGTGCAGCAGTATTTACAACAATACCTTTTCCTTTTTTGCTATCTACTGCATAACGATGATGGTTGGAACCATTTTACGATTCTTTTTGTCCATTTTGATGTTTTCGAAGTCTGTTTCAGAAAACTTGCTTCATCTTACGAGGTAACATTTAGTAAAATATGTGCCCAGCACTTCATGTAATACATTTGAAATTAAGTCCGATTTTGTGTCGATAAGGTCTGTATTTGCTCTATGAAGTATTTCTGGTTTTGTTTTCTTCTATCATTTGTATTATATAAACTTGTTAATGACTCCGAAATAATTTTTTTATTAAAAAAGCATCTACATTCAGGCAGTAACTTGTTGAAAACTCTCCGAATGGAAAAGTTCCGGGTGACACGCTTTTGTAGTTACCTACGCGTTTACGGTACTCCTATTTTACACGAGTCTATTCAAAGTTTTGGCAGTGAAGGTGAATATTTACTGTCATGGTGCAGGGAGCACCAAGCTGTGAAATAACGGTAAGGATTTCAAGTCAAGCAATATATAGTAATGTTTATTTACTCGCTATTGTTTTTTTTTACTGGCGTTGATTATGCCTTTATTAATAAAATAATACATTCTTTATACAACTTTACAGCTACTTCAATAACCCACAAGTCTTTGCAGACTCTCTGGCAGTCCAAATGCTCAAGCCTACTAACAGTTGGCAGCGTGCCCAGCATGCTGGCAGCATTGCCGCGTTGAATTGCAATTACTAATATAAAATTATAGCTTTTGATCAGCTCATCTTCTACGAATACTAGATTGTTTGAATATGCATCAACATAGTTACTACAGCGTGGTCAGCCAGGGGTGTTCTCTTGAATCTAGATTCTAGAGAAGAATTCTGGTGAAGGGTTATAAGAAATAATGATCACTGTTTTCAATACTTATACTTATACGACGTGTCGCCCAAAGGCATAAAAAACAGTGGTATAGCTAATAAGAGGAACTATATATATTTAAATAGCTCTTACTGAACTTCGGAACAAAAAGGTCCAATCGAGGCTGCCCGTTCCTAGAATCGGAAGCTTTGGAATAGGTGATACAGGCACGAGATTTTATAGTTTTATATTCCCCTGTGTTGTGTATGTAAATTATCATTCAGAATGTGTATGTGGCTTTAAAAAATTATGAAAGTAGAACTATTTCTGCCGCATTGGTTAAGTGGAGAAAAACATCGCTTTGAAATCCAGGAGCTCAATGTATTATTTTTATTTTGTCTTATATGCTCGTAACAAAGAATTTTTGTTACGAAATCAATTTCGTAGACATGTCGCGTATGTAAGATTTCAGTACGTATAATAAGAATGCTGTGCTCTTAACCCGTGGGGTACTGGGTCAGAATTTCACCTCCCCTTATCATCCCATGGGTGTCTTAAGAGACGACTAAGAGAAAAATACTGGAAGGTGGACAGCAACGCCTTCTAAAGAAATGCCAACTTACACTGCCTTAATAGGGGAGGCTGTGTTCAGCAGTGGACGATCCGGCTGTTACAGTCCAGTACAGCTATTAAAAATGCCGAAAATGTTGAATTATGCTATAGTTCTTACGCCGATCAAAACAATCAAACATATTTTCTTTCATGGATTGTTGTGTCATTTGAGCCAGAATAGGCTTGACTGGCAGTTATTTTTTTTTTCTATTTTTATTTTTTGTTTGGATGGAAATGTAATTGATCTATGATTACATCCACTGGAAGTGATAAAACATTCTATGAAAACTAATAACAAATATTTTCAGAAAACATTCATTTAATATTCTAGAAAAACACTTTAAAAAAAGATATCTAGTGACAATTACAAAGCATCCATAGGAGGTCTCGGCTCTTTGAGAATGCGAGATTTTTTACCCAATCGTGCGCTTGAAGAATATTCAAAGAAACGCCAAATCTATTAAAGACTATTAAATTTTACTACTTATTTATTTGAAATTTGTGGTCAACAAGCCATACGGTTGCGTATTTAAGCATTTATGAGTGAAATTCATCTGATTATCTATTATGCACTAGAATTAAAGAGAAAATAATGGAAGGTAAAGAAGTTTACCATTCATCTTAAGTGTCATTTTTAATAAATAAAAGTATTGAAGTAAGTAATACCAACCTGTAAAAGCAAGAAAACCGTAATCTTTGAAGGAGCATAACTACATAATAAGCCACCCACACGCATAAAAGACACTCATTCTGCGCCTCCAAACTGCACCTCGCTGACTATATCATATCGGACACCAAGCTGCAATAATGATGAATAAATGACATTTCATTTATTCATCATGTGTAAGGGTATTAGGTACATATGTATTACAAATTACAATTTATTAGGGAATCGGGAATCGAGCCCTATCAATATCCCACAACTTGAACATTTTGTGGCACACTTTACTAAAAAACCATAATATAACATTTTATAATACGGATTAAACTATAACGTTTCATAATACGTCTCCTGCTACGTATCTGCTTTACTTGTTTAAAAAAAAAAGATTCGATTATTTTTTTCTATACGCGGTCAATGCCTCAAGTTTGCTTAGCCATTCTGAATCGATCAGCAAAGTTAAGCAACGTCCGCCGCGGTCAGGAGTTGGATGGGTGACCGCTGGTGACATTACTACTGAGCGCTTCCGTGCTTCGGAGGGCACGTTAAGCCGTCGGTCCCGGTTGTTCTCTTAGGATGGCAGTCGTTATAGCATGGTGGTAGGGCACTTTGCGAATGCCCGCCTGGCTAGCTACCACCCTCAAGTTAAAAATCTGTCGCCAAGCACCTAACGGTGTGTTCCGGCAGCCATCCTTGAGAGCCAGTAATTCTAGGTTAGCCTGAACAACATCTTCGACCACATCATCACTTACCATCAGGTGAGATAGTGGTCAAAGGCTAACCTATCAGGCATAAAAAAAAAAAAAAAAAAAAGTAGAAACTAGTTTTATTTTTATCTACCCTATTATTATAAAGAGGAAAAAAAAAAATTTGTATGCAACGAATAAAGTACTGGACCGATTTGGATGAAATTTGGTATGGAAATAGTTTGAGACAGGGAAAGGAGTTTTTATCCAACTGCGTAAAAAGCGGTTATGGTTTTGCGCGATTACCGATATATGCACGGGCGGAGCCGCGACTGGAAAGCTAGTATAATTTATTTAGTGAAGGTTTTGCTTGGACTATGTTAAAGAAAGGCAATGTCGGGTCACAGCATTATTTGCTGAAGAAGGAATGTTATTAAGCATACAACATTTTTCCGTGTAGTTTTTCCTCAATAAATTCGGATAAAAAGATTACCCCAAGTACTTTTATCCAAGTGAATACATTTTATTTTGTAAATTACCAGCAAAATTAATGCAAGTTTTCTAGAAATATGTGTATACAGCAGTGACTCGTCCAAGTAGGTCAGTAGTATACTTTTAAATATACCAACGTTCGAAACCCGTCGCGGGCTTGCGCTCCACCGCATGGTAGAAGGGCATTTTGCGAATGCCCCCCTGGCTATGTACCACCCTCAAGTTGAAAATCTCTCGCCAAGCACTTAACGGTGTGTTCCGGCAGCCGTCCCTGAGAGCCAGTAATTCTAGGTTAGCCTGAACAACATCTTCGACCACATCATCACTTACCACCAGGTGAGATAGTGGTACCTATCAGGCATAAAAAAGACAAGCTCGAGGCCCACCTATTTATATTTCTTTTAAATATTACTTTCATATTTGTTTTTGTAAATTATTCAAATATTAGTTGTTAATCTTATTGTTTTTTTTAACTTTTTTGTAAGAATATTAAAATAAATAATATAAGTTCTTATTTGTTATATCATAAATGTAGTATACTCGTACATTAATATTTTAATGACACCGTATATTTTAATGATACCGAACATTATAGAGGTAGTCTTAAAGTCAACATCTACTAAATAAAGCTCTTGAGTATTTAATTGAAATAAAATAGTATTTGTCACTATATTCAAATAATTTTAATGAATTTATAAAGTGTAATAAATAGTACCTGTCTGGAAGTGTTTTCTCCTTACTTAAATTAACTTAGCACTTTTCACATCACTGATATAAAATTTTTTCGTTCTAACCTCAAAATGGAAGATTTTCACACCACTATTGCACAAATTGGAGCCAGTCTGCACCAGCGCATGAACAATTTCGAAAGTGAGTTGAAGAGTGCAGCCAATCCAGAATCAACTGCCAGTCTAGCAACTGAATTTGCCACTTTCAAGACCTTTGTCATTGCATCCCTCAGATCTCTTCAATTACAGGCTGACATATTAGCAAAGGCAGTAGATAACATTGAAATGCGGAGCCGGCGTAAGATGTTATTGATACATGGTGTGCCTGAAACTACAGCTGGGATGAAAGAAGACACTGCTTCGGTAATTTGCCGCACATTAACAACCAAAATGAAACTGGACGGTTTTGGTGTTGGTGACGTTAGTAGGTGCCATAGAATGGGTCGCTCAACTACTGATAAACCTCGCCCCATACTTTTCAAGCTCTGTGATATGGCTTTACGGAATAAAATCTGGGGGTCTAAATGTGGTCTCAAAGGTACTGGAATCACCATCTCAGAGTTTCTCACTAAGCCGCGTCATGAATTATTTCTAGCCGCCCGTGAACGATTCGGTGTGTCAAAATGTTGGACGAAGGAAGGTTCAGTGTTTGTGATCAGCTCTGATGGCACGCGTCATCGCATGAGCAGCCTCAAAGAGCTCGAAGACGTCAAACTGCTAGTTGAAAAGCCGAAGCACCCTCCTGCCAAGGACTGTACTGTAGTCCAGGCACCCAAACCCAGGCGAGCTGCAGCTAACAAGAAATAATAATCTTGATGCATTGTTTCTTCACTGGTTTTGTGTTGGTTTGTTTTGAGATCAGTACTTTTCATTCATGAAAACGTATAATTTGTAGGTACTTTCACACTTAAATTCTATAATATGTAGCACACTTTTCCATCTACCGCTTTTTAAAGATAATTTCTGTTTCTTACTTGATTAATGTACTTGGTAAAAAACTAAAACAAACAGTGTATTTTAAGGTTAAGTACAGCAGGATGACGTTGGTTGACAGATTCATTCTTCTTCTTCCAAACTAGACTCGTATTGTTTGTACATTCTTCATCATTTTACACTATTTATTATTTGATATGACTCCATCTTTAAGTTTTTAAAGCAGCAGTGGAGTAAGCAGTTGTTCACGTGTTTTTAAAATCGATTTCTTTTTTATTATATTATTCTTACTTAAGGGTTTTCATGTAAAGTGCAAGTCTCACAGTTATTTTTTTATTCAGCAACACAACCGGCAGGTGAATTTTTTTACGCTTTGCAAGCTAATTCTTATTTTATTATATTTATTGTATAGTATATATATTATTTTATTTGTATTTATTATTATATAATATATAAATAGTTTTTTTTTTTTCCAATGTTAAATATATTTGATAACAGCGATAGTGATAATGATAATGATGATTATTTATCTCTTTCTTCATCTAACTTGGCTAGTGGTGATTGTAGCTTTTCTAGTATTCCATCTCTCTCTGACACTCTGAATACTCATTTTTCTGATGTGCCCAAGAACTTTAATGCTATCCATATCAACGCGCAAAGTATTCCCGCTCATTTCCCTCATATGCTGGCGTCATTTGATAACAATAACATACATGCAATAGTAGTCTCCGAAACCTGGTTAAAAACATGTCTCCCTTCTATTTCATACTCATTACCGGGTTTTGTTCTAATTCGTAACGACCGGATTGGTAGAGGTGGTGGTGGTGTAGCCATCTATCTACGTGCCCATATTCCTTATTCAATAGTAAGTTTGTCTACTCAACCACCTCCTCTTAATGGTGGTGAACATCTATTTATAGAAGTACTTCTTTCACATACCAAAATTCTTCTTGGAGCCTACTACTCGCACTCGTCCAAACTAAATTACTTTGCTTCGTTTGAAAAGATCTTAGAAGATCTCGTTCCTTCTTATGGTCATACCATTATAATGGGTGACTTTAATACCTGTCTTCTGAAAAATGACTCTCGAGCTTCTTCAATACAGTCCATTATCAAATCAAGCAACATGCATATTCTTCCAACAAATGCAACTCATTTCGCCCCCAATTCCACTCCGTCACTTCTTGACCTTATCATAGTTTCCTCACCCGTGCATGTTGCTAAACATAGCCAGTGTTCCGCCGATGCCTTTTCGTATCATGATTTGATATTTGTATCCTATAGAGTACGTCCTCCTAAATTTAAGCCCACAATACTTCTGCAACGCAATTTTAGTTCTGTTGTTTCTGAAAATTTACGTCGAGATGCTGAAAACATAGATTGGACTCCGGTGTTGAATGCTAATTCTTCTGATGACAAAATTGCTATTTTTAATTCCTTGTTGATGCTCCTTTACGATGTGCTTGCACCAATTCGACGCATTAAAATAAAGCATGTTCCAGCACCATGGCTCACAGAAGATATCAAAAAGATAATGCATCGTAAGTCTGTTACAAAGTCCAATTACAAATCATCTCCTAATGATCAGAATAGATCTAAATACATAAGTTCTCGAAATATCTGCAATAAGGTGTGTAGGGACGCTCAAAGCCGCCACATCCACGAGTCTATTCAAAATGGAGATCCAACAAAAATCTGGAAATTTCTCAGAACTTTGGGAATTGGTAAGTCTCGTAATGATTCTATTTCAAGCAATTTAGATATTGATGCACTCAATAAACATTTTTCCACTACGTCACGCATTGATAGTACTGTCAAAGTTAGAACCCTACAATCTCTTTCAGCTAAACCAACTCCCAACTCTTCGTTTTTCTTCTTTAGTCCATTTACTAGTTGTGATGTTAAAAAAAGCGTATTATCTATTCTGTCTAATGCAGTTGGCAACGACGGTGTAAGTCGAAATATGATCCTTCCTATTATTGACACTATTCTTCCTATTCTGTGCCATATCCTGAACTATTCTATTACAAATGGTGACTTTCCTTCCATATGGAAAGAAGCTCAGATAATTCCTCTTCCAAAAAAACGTAATCCGAAATCCTTCTCAGACTATCGTCCTATATCTATTCTACCATTCCTATCCAAAGTCTTAGAACGCCTTGTCCACTCTCAAATTAGTTGCTTCCTTTTAAAAAACAATCTCCTTAATCCTTTCCAGTCTGGTTTCCAACCTGGCCATAGCACAGTTACAGCCTTGATCAAAATATCTGACGACATCCGTTTCGGTATGGAGAATGGCTTGCTAACTGTCTTAACTCTGCTTGACTTTAGTAATGCATTCAATGCGATTGATTTTGACATCTTATTAGGTGTATTACGCTCCATTAACATATCTCCAACAGTATGTGACTGGTTTCATAGTTATTTGTACGGACGACGACAGCGAATACGCCTTGATGAAAATGTTTCTTCATGGTGCGATCTGACTGCCGGCGTCCCCCAAGGTGGTGTGCTGTCTCCACTCCTTTTTGCAATTTTCATTAATTCAATTTCTAATCAGTTATCTTCTTCCTACCACCTTTATGCAGATGATCTCCAAATTTATTCTCAATCCCCCCTAGTTAGTATATCTGATGCTATTACAACCATTAACAATGACTTGCGTCATATAACTGAGTGGAGCACAAACTTTGGACTTAGAGTGAACCCAGCAAAAACTCAAGTCATCATTATGGGTAGCTCACGTATAATATCCAAAATAGACTGGAAAACTCTGCCACCTATAATTTTAGATGGAATCACTGTACCTTATAGTATGACAGTCAAAAATCTTGGCATCACATTTGATCAGCAGTTGACATGGAAACCTCAGCTTGAAACCGTTAGCTGTAAGATGTTTGCTTCAGCAGGTTCATTAAGGCGACTTCGAAATTTTTTACCAACTGCTACTAAAATTGCACTTGCAGAATCTCTTCTTCTCCCTATCCTAGACTACGCTGACACCTGTTATCTTGATATCACTGAGGATCAGTTAAACAAACTTGAGCGACTTCAAAACTTCTGTATTCGGTTCATATTTGGTTTGCGTAAATATGACCATGTTTCTCACTTTCGTAAAAAGCTCAAGTGGCTCCCTATTCGTCTTCGCCGGAATACTCATGTCCTCTCCCTTCTCTACAATGTTCTGTTTAATCCCTCGGCCCCGTGTTATCTTAAAGAACGATTTGAATTCTTTTGCTTTTGCAATGACTTAAATCTTCGGTCATCAGAAAATTTACTATTGAAGTTGCCTACACACACAAGTTCCTTTTATGATAAGTCTTTTACTGTGCAAGCTGCTCGGCTTTGGAACTCTTTACCAGTAGAAATTAGAAAGGCCACATCGCTTTTTTCATTTAAAAAAGGAGTTAAGAAATTTTACCTTTCTTCAATTCATCATGATTAACTATCCAATTTTTATTTATATTATTGTTGTTTATATTTATATAAATGTATATATATATATATATATATATATATATTATTATAATTATTATGTATTATGTATCTATTTTAAAAGTATTTTAGTTTTTATTTTGATTGTATTTTAATGTATCTATTTTATCTACTATAGTTTAATATTAAATTTACTAACGTATATAGTATATATATTTTGAGTATTAATTATTCTGATTACATACATAACGCACTTTAGTCTATACCTCCATCTAAATTAACATGCAAGTATCTGTTGAGCCTACGGTTGCCTGGAAGAGATTGCTGCCTAGCAATAAGGCCGCCGATTGTACTATTTTTAAGTTATTTTAATATTTTTTGTAACTAGTTTTAATAATTTTAAAAGTGCAATAAAGTGTTATCTATCTATCTATCTATCTATCTATCTATATTTTTTAAATACACTTTGTTGAATTTGTATCTTTCCCGTTCTATAAATACTTTGTGCAAAATACTTTTTTGGTAGCAAATATTTGTATTCATGAAGCAATATCCGACCATTCAGTTGGATACACGTTACCTTACCGCATAATCGATCCCAAAAGGTCGAAGTACTTTTCCCCTTATCAGAAACAGAGATTTTGTTTCAGATTTGTTACAAAATTGTTCTTTGTATACGCTATAAAAAATAATTCATTTGCTATGTTTAGAGCATCTATTCATATAGTTTTAAGGCGAGAATAAAAACTCGTTAACTGTCCCGTGAAATCGCGCTCTTTAGTTGAGAAGAAAGCCTGCAGGGCGGATCGTGACCTACGGCAGCTTAGCCTACGAACGCCAACAAACGACACGTACGTGGCAAGTTTTAAAGTGTACTCGTGTAGAACTGTTACAGAGAAAAACTAAATTTTCTAGATTTGAATGCCCTGCCAACGACTAAGAGTTAAGCTTATGAGTTTTAACCCCTACCTAGAAACCAGGTTTATTATCAAGCTGATTGCTTAAAAGGCGTTAAATCACTGATTACCACAATATTTGATTTATATTTTTATTATTACTGTGGTTATATTATCGTAGAAATGATTAAAACTTGTTTATAAAATATGTCCTATTAGTTCATGTGTGATTTCGACACAGTAACTCAGTGCAGTGGCATATACATGCGCGATGGTATGAATTTGAAACCCTGCAACCGTGGACTTGTGCTTTCATAGCAAGATAGTACGGCAGTTTTTAAATGCTGCTCTAGTCATACCACCCTCTAGTAGAAAATTTGTCGAAGCATCTAACGGTGTATTCCGTTAGTTTTCCTGAAGAGCCAGTATATCCAAGGTTTTTTTTGTGATAGGCTAGCCTTAGACAACTATTTCACTTGCTGGTAGATGACGGTGCGGCCGAAGATGTTATTTGGGTTGACCTAGAATTACTGGTTCTCAAGAACAGCTGCCGGAATATGCCATTACGTGCTTGGCCTTACAACGATTTATCACTTAGAATGAAATAAGAAAACAGATTATGACGTAGTTACTGTAATAGCTCAATTGGATAGATGATGTCCCGGCCCGAGTGATCGTGTCGTGGGTTCCAATAACTCGCAGTTAAAATTTGTTTTGGTTGTTTATAGTAAATATAATAGTGTTGTTGTCTAATTGTGGCTTAATTATTTCTACCAATTTTTCAATTTAAAACATGCCATTGATTAAAGTTAAAGTTGGAGTACAGTTATATTTTTGTTATGATTCTGGTTTGTAACTTATTATCCCTACAGTTTGAAAGGGTGTAAGTCAACATTATCTCAACGAAAACCTACCCACTTCACTGCATATTCTAGACGGTGCATTTCACCCCATTTTCTGCTCGACTTCATAAAAAGTCCGGCCCGGAGGCTCTTTACAAGGATCGCGTTGACTGCCGGACCGTGGTTTGGGAAATGGATATTTTCTTTCAAATACATCGTTTACTTTGAAATCCTTTGATACCCGAAAAACGGTCATGTGACCGATTTTCGTTGATATTATTTACTTAATAATCGATTAAAGTACTGCTTTTGGTGAGTTTGTTTACATTTTGTTGATTGAGATTACCTGTATAGAGCAAAATAAGCAGACTTTCTATTCATCATTATTTTAATATTGCTGTGGGAAATTATTAAGTGTAGTGAGATAAACTTGGTTCCTATTATCGAGTCCGTAACAATAGATGGAACTACTAATGTGGCTTGAATAGTTGTTTGAAAGATCAATGATTCGAAGAATTACTCTGCGAAATAATGAACTTCAGTGTGAAAAAATTATGATGTTACTGCCGTAAAGAGTTAGAACACGAGCGTGTTGCTACTCCATACATTACAAAATAAACACGCCTCACCACGCTTCCGGTTAGCTATTCATTTGAAAATGCCAAAAGGAAATTTCTTCTGTGGGCTAGCATTGCCTCCTGTATTTCTTCCCATGGGTGTACAGCAGCACTCTCTGAAGTAATGCCATTCTACACTGCAGTCGCTAAAATGCCTGCCAATCATTGAGGTTATGGCAAATCTAACCATAATATGAGGTACTGTGTTCATTAGTGGACAATTTAATTGACGCAGTAAAGGAAACGCATTCAGCACATTAGCCTGAGTACCTAAATATAATGGAGTGTTTATAATGTGGTTTATTTTGTTAGCAGATCTGGTTCTAAAATGTTCATAATTCTAGCTCAATGACCTCAAATGGCCTCACATGTGGTATTTAATTAATAGAAGTTAAACTTTAACAAAACCGAAAGAAAAGTTTGGATGTACTAAGAAGATTACTGAGTTAGATTTTTTCGGTGTCAAAACTTAAATGGTTTGAACGGCTAAGTAACAAGAGCACTTGCTTGTTTCAACATTATGATGACATATTTCCTCTGCAAAGCAGTTACGTATATTTTTTTGTATTTATGTTTTTATATATTGAACAAAACACTTAACGTAAGTTGTCAAGACAATATTTTAGATATCACCTTATAATTAAACTGTAACAGCCGGATCGTGCACTGCTGAACACAGCCTCCTCTATTAAGGGGTTATTTGCCATAATCCCCACGCTTGGCAGGCGTCTTAGGGATCGCAGTGTAAGTTGGCAGTTCTTTAGAAGGCGCTGCTGCCCACCTTCCACTATTTTTTCCTTAGTCGCTTCTTATGACACCCACGGGATGATATGGGGAGGTGCAATTCTAACCCGGCACCCCACGGGGCAATATATAATTAAACACTAGTTTTATATGTGTATGTATTAATAAAATTTAGTTGTTTTTGTGTACATATCAGGTGGAACTTATTAATTACAATAGGCTCCCCACACTAGAATTCCCTGTTTTGTTGGTGGCTAGTCACTTGCACTCGGGTGCATAATACATAAATTTTAATATAATTGTGTTTTTTTAGTGAAAGTCCTTTAATACAATAGATTGTTTTGCGCTTTTGGCGAAGTTTGCTAAGCTTTTCTTAGCCCTCGAGGCTGCCCGCATTCCTTGAGAATGAACATCTTTACTATTCGAACACCGGTCGGAGATTTCGACTAAACACCGTGAGTGCTAGCCGGTATATTTAATTAACTTTTCTTAACCGATAAGCAAAATTAAGCAACGTCCGTCATGGTCATGACTTGGATGGGTGACCGCTAGTAACATTACTTCTAAGCGCTTCCGTGTTTTGGAGGGCACGTTAAGTCGTCGGTCCTGGTTGTTGTCTTAAGATAGCAGTCGTTATAGCATGGTGGTGGGGCATTTTTCGAATACCCGCCTGGCTAGCTACTACCCTCAATTAGTAAATCTGTCGCCAAGCACCTAACGGTGTGTTCTGGCAGCTGTCGTTGAGAGCCAGTAATTCTAGATTAGCTTTCGGGCTATTTAACCTATCCTAATTTGTATCAGGCGATAAATTAGCCTTTGACCACTATCTCACCTGATGGTAAGTTATGATGTGGTCGAAGATGTTGTTCACAACATCTTCTACCACAAAAGATTAGGATGGGTTATAAACACAAAAATCCTTTTCGTAGCAATAAAGTGTGCTAGTTTGTCTAAACTAATATTATAAAGAGGAAAGATTTGTATTTTTGTATGCAACGAACAAATTTAACAACTACTGGACCGATTTGGATGAAATTTGGCATGAAAATAGTTTGACACCCTGGAAAAGACATAAAACAGGTTTTATCCAACTGCGTAAAAAGGGATCAACGTTTTGCGCGATAACCGAAATACGAGCTTTGACTGGAAAGCTACTGTGTTTAATAAAACAACAACGTAAAACAAAATGTTAAAACTGATGTTAGTGCGTACTAGCATAATCAATCGAGATTGGTAAAACAATCGATAGGTATGTATCAGTTTTATCTAATCTACTGTCATTACCTAGAGGTATTATTATACGTTGTATTCTAGAGGATAATCAGCAAAATATATCAGTGTTGCATAGATAGAAAGGTACTTACGATACGAGCAGATCCAATAGTATTCCAGCAACAACAATTGCACATTTAAAACTGTCGTAGATTTAAATATCTAAATTGTAGGTTGCACAGTAAAAGTTGCTTACAACAGTTACAACACACAGTACCGTATTATATGTACATATTTTCGAAAAAAATTTAACATTGGCCAGTTCTGCTAATTGATAATTTCAATATCATAACCGTAAATTCTTTATTCGTGTGCGACAGCATCAATAAATTGATATGTTTGCGATCTGCATTTTTTAACGAGGGTAGGCTGTAAAGAGAATATTAGTCACAGATTTCGTATTGGATGTGTGCTATTATGGTTATTCAATTATGCCTGTGTGAGTACTTGCAGCGTTGCAAAGGTAAAGTGCATTGTAATGTTGTCGTCTCGTTGCGTGTGTGAGTTTATTCTGTGGTGTGAGTAAGAATTATGAGATGGGTTTGAGTGGTAATAACCGTACAGAAGGAAAGCTTCGCCACTACACGCACAGCTATATTATGTGTACACCTTGTCACGACAAGCCACGCGGGGGTTACAGGGACATCCGCTTGGGTACAAAACCGGATTGAACCAGCTCAGTCTGGGAAAACTGCAAGCGAATACTGCAAAGGAGAGATAATATATTAGCATTCCGGCGACAACGAATAGGGAGCCACTTGAGCTTATTACGAAAATCTGAGACATGATCATATTTGCGTAAGCCTGCGGTTACACCCGCGTGGTGATGGATGATGATGATAAAATTTATGATTTGTGTTATCATACATTATGATATCCAGCACCTTATCAACCTCCATATCTTACTTTTTTTTTATAAGATTTATATAAATTTTTAAATATATTTAAATAAATCTTATAAAAAAATGTAAGATATGGAGGTTGATAAGGTGCTGGATTAACACATATCATAAATTTTATCATCATCATCCATCACCACGCGGGTGTAACCGCAGGGCGCAGCTAATATTTTATAATTACATTAACTACTAAAACACCCTTTACAATCCGGCACTCTTTTCATCTCATTATTAATTTCTAGTGTTATCATTACTTATCATACAGTGACAATCTCGATTTAATACCCAGCTGCCTGTTTTATGAGTAGAATATATTAGAATATATAGTATATTATTTTTTCAGTAGAATTATGACTGTTGTAGACACAAATATTCTGTTACAAAATTAAAAATTTACGAGAGAAAAAATTATAGTCATGTGCGGGATTCGAACCCGCGTCCATCGCTCCGTCCCAATACGATGGTTTTCATGAAGAACGAGAGCAAGAATTACAGTTATGAGTCATTGTGTTAGCTCAATTGGTTAGAGCATACCCCGGCTAAAGGGGTGGATGGACGCGGGTTCGAATCCCGCACATGACTATATTTTTTTCTCTCGTAAATTTTTAATTTTGTAATGTAATTCGCCTAGCAGGCGTCATTGCAAACTTAACAATATTAAAACAAATATTCTGTCTTTATCTCCAAGTTTTCAATATTCGACCTATAAGACTTCGACAAGTTATTTCACACTCTTGGGTGTTGAAGTCGGTTCAATTTTTTGGTAAAAAAAAATTTTCACTCTTTTTAGTGACCCTTGCTACTTACGGGATCGATTCTCATTCATTGTCACAGACTACATCATCAATATAGGGGAACATTTTTCAGTTATTGGAGTGTGACTTAAAAATAGCTTGACCGATTTTGATGAAATTTAAAATGGGTCAAACAACAAGCATCAGCTTTCAAACAAAAAAATAATTTTCAATATCGTTTCCCCCAGTCAAGAGCCCTGAGGTAACAAACATAAAAAAAACAATACAGATGAATTGAGAACCTCCTCTTTTTTTAGAAGTCAGTTAAAAATTTAAGCAATTGTGCAGTTATAACAAAACGAAAAAATATATTATTTTATGCCCGCCGTTACAAAGTTACTTTGTTGAATTTTGATGAATTGTCAAATGTGACCTATTAAAATAGCTGAAATTAATTATACAACTCTACCGCTAGTAAAATAAAATCATTTAGACAACCTATAAGTCATGGCAGACTCAAAGGCAGTCAAATTATAAAAAAAGCTGTAGTTTATTCATCTTGGATAAGAATTTTTTTTGTTGACAGGTGTGTTGACAAGTGAATGGAAGTATTGGAAGGGGAAAACCTAAACAAACGTTCTGAAATCAAATTAAAGACAAAAAAAAGGCCTGGTCAGGGAGCCAACTCACACTTTTTACGAAACCATCGTCATCAAAATGGAGCGCTTTGTATCATGCCCAAAATAATCATATGCAGACACAAACTCTCACAGCCTCATAATCGCCTCGAAAAATATTGGTTTGATCCCACATAAAGAACAAATGACATATTATGTATCACGGATGTGCAAACGAGATACAAGATGTTTATAGCGTTATCCCGCTCGCACTGCTACGATGTTATGGAGCTGTTTGTTTGTGTTAGTTTGGTGAAATTTAACCAAAGTCGCAAAACTTTTGGTCATTTCCGGGAATTTCTTTTTTCAACTCTTTTCCTAGATAATACTTTCAAAGGTTAAAGCTGCTAACTTCCTTGCAGTCACTTGAGAAAAGTAGGTACAGAAACTCAGAAAAGCCAACATCATTAATTATGCATTTTCAATTAAAGCATTAATTATTAAAGCTCTTAATGCCGTGAACCTATAAAGTTACGAGGTGTTCACACTCATTTTGGCCCGTTTTGTTTTCTTTTGGCGGTTCTCTTTACAATAACGAAGTTTAAGTCTTTAACCCCAACCAGTTTTCTGCTTCTCCTTAAGATATTGACAAAATATGAGTTTTAATAAGACATCGCGAGTTTTACTCAATGTTAATCTTCGCGAAAGTTTGCGGACCCCTAATGGAAATGAACATGTTTAGATAACTTTGCTGCTTCGATGGATTTTATCAAGTTTATTTCCGGGATGGAAATAAATACACTAAAGAATGTGTAATAAAGTGTTCGTAATTTTTCTTCCACGTATGCACAAAATAAGTGTTATCCGATTTTCTAATTTTCTAAGCACTTCAAATTCACCTGAGGGGATTGAACTCGTGTCTCTCAGGTAACGCATCTGGCACCTTAACTACTGGTCAATTAGATACGAATTTTGTGCTCTAATTGATCGAGTGAACACAAATTGCGAGCGATATGAAGAAACGCATGTGAATTTAAAATAACCTGTGAGCTGTGCAATGGAATACTCGCGAAGTGTACAGCTCCAACATTTAACGTTCTTAATGATGAACCTGCCCTTATATGATTTCATGCACTGAGTATCGAATCCTAAGACAATATCATATTTATAGTTTATACTATCAAAACACTTGTATTACCCTCGTATATTGTTTTAAAATAAATCATTGAATCATTTATTTGGCAAAAGAAGGCACATTGTACATAGCATACTCGTATACAGGTTAGGAGTTCCTAAACAAAGCTCAAAACCGTGGCATTGGTTCCAAGTCTCTTTCGTCGGATCAATACATAAATTATGCCTTAAGTTTCATTACGAAAAAATACAAGTAAATAATTTTACATTTTTACATTATGGTAATGGTAAAGTCAATTAAAGTCTTAGCCTGAACAACATCTTCGACCACATCATCACTTACCATCAGGTGAGATAGTGGTCAAAGGCTAACCTATCGGGCTTAAAAAAAAAAAGTTGAAAATGAGTTATTTAATTTAGTGGAAGTTTAAAAGTATTGTAAAAATGATATATATCGTTATAAAAAATGAACAGTATCAAAATGCGTATATTTCTTTCCGTCGTTTTAGAGGTACCTTATGTCTAATATTTTAGTTTTGATATTATTTTGTTAGCACATCCTTCATATACCTACTGTGAATTTTAAAAGTCAGTCATAATAACAGACGACGATGCGCGACGGTCAGGTGAAGTAATGGAGGGTTTTCACTTGGCCTAGCCTAATAGGTGAAGTCTCTCATAAGCACAACTAATATATAATTTCGTGTAGGTACTTATTATGCAAAGTAGCTAGCATTTCCGTGTCCATATTTCAGTAGATACAGAGAATAACTGGAAGCGCTCGTAGCGAAGTTTGCTTAGCCATTCTGAACCGATCAGCAAAGCTAAGCAACGTCCGCCGCGGTCATGAGTTGAATGGGTTTCCGCTGCTCTGATGACATTACTACTCAGCGCTTCCGTGCTTCGTAGGGCACGTTAAGCCGTCGGTCCCGGTTGTTGTCTTAGGGTGGCAGTCGTTATAGCATGGTGGTAGGGCATTTTGTGAATGCCCGCCTGGATAGCCACCACCCTCAAGTAGAAAATCTGCCGCCAAGCACCTAACGGTGTGTTCCGGCAGCTGTCCTTAAGAGCCAGTAATTCTAGGTTAGCCTGAACAACATCTTTGACCACATCATCACTTACCATCAGGTGAGATAGTGGTCAAAGACTTACCTATCAGGCATAAAAAGAACAGCTAATATCGGCAGTAAGATCTCGCATAAAAATTGTTACGTTTGCAATAATGCCTGCTCTGCGGATTACCTAAATTACAAAACCACAAATAAATTATAGAAACACATGACAATATTTTTTTCTCCCGTATATATAGATTAAGTTCTCGTATTTTAATCTAGTAATGTAACTAAAAGCTTCCAGAAATATATTTTCGTAATAGTTTATTTTTAGATTTACGTTTGAGTTCCTTTGTTCTTAAAAAAGTTTCTATACAAAAAGATCGTGTTAAATAGTACAAATAAATTAACGTACCTATAGTTTGCTCATTTCCTACAATTCCGTATTTAAATTGATAATTTCAATTTGTACGCGTTAAATAAATAAAACTATTACTCAAATATAACTTTTATCTTCTCTGTATTAAAGAAAACTTTAAATCACCATTTTGTACGTGGCTAAAACACTATCCGTAAAAAAATAAACCTCATTCCATAGTCTATGGCCGATCGCCATGCTCGCGCATACGAAAACTGATCAATGTTTCCCGCCTTTGCGAAATTTTTTTCACAACTCATTTTCACTGTTGAAAGTTATTTATTAATCAAGATACATGTACTAGTTATGAAGAAAACGATAGAAGATGAAAACTACTAGGACAAATTATCTTTTAGTATTATTTTCTTCACAAGTGTGTTGAAAAACCGTCGTATAATACACGAGTGTATTGATGAGTAAAGGCGCCTCCGAAGTATAATATAGTAGGTATATAATAGCGATTACGCTAAGCATGCAGTAATGATTTTAATACTTTTCATACAATTAATTGATTTTATTTGCCTTGTCATCTTTAATTATTTTAGAACTTCGTGATTTTGCATTTAATGTCCACGTATTAAGGTTTCTTTATTTCTTTGTAGAATCGAGGAGGAGGTCAAAAGACATGAACGTGATCCCGGCGTGGCGGGAAGGCATCACATAGGCCTAGTCTTCATGGTCAAAATCCTGGACGACGGATTAGAGACTGACCATCCTGATTTAGTAGCTAATTATGTAAGTATTACCATCTACCGTTTTATCTACATTACTAGCTGATGAAGGGTTTATAATGCCAAACACATACATACAGTCATAACGTCACGCCTGATTGCATAGAGAAAAGTAATATACCGGACTGATTGTCAAAAGTGTAGGCAGAGACCACGGATTTGCACTTGTTACGATCTTTGCATGTCCCTATTGCTTCCATCACTCTTATAAGGTATATATTCTACGTACACGGCCGTGTGGGATTTACTTATAAACACACCAATTTCAAGAACGTCTCTAATCTAGAAAGAATACATTCGCTGAAGAGGTCTTGTCAAATTGTCGATTCATACCCACCTTTTATATTTGTTTTGTCAATATATAATGTACCCTTCTGTCATCATTTCAACGTGTTCAAACCATCACAGCATACTTATTTTCACATTGCTTTTTTATCTAGCATGATATTAACAAGAATTGTAATTGTGTTTGAAAGTTCCCGTGAGTATAAGACATATTAAAGTTTTATATAACCGACTGTACCCACGCGTATTGGTCGAGATGGTCGACGTAGGTTTCAGGCATATCCGATGCCCTTCATCAGGTGAGTTCAAGCGTATAAATCGCGGCGACGACTCCGCGCAACTGATAATCTCGACCAATACGCGTGAGTACAGCCGATTATTGTGTAATTTAATAATATTGTCACCGATTTCACTTACGTTAAAAACAGTCGAGTAGCTCGATCTCGACCGGTTTCGCGACTTTCAGAGTCGCTTCTTCATGGAGTACGTGCGCTCCCGACCGCGTCCGCGCAAGCACTGTCGCCTGTGGCGGCGGCGGCGGCAGAGCGGGCCGCGCGCGCCGCGGCTCGTCTCGCGCGCTCCGACGGCAGCGCCGGCGCCGGCGCAGGCGCAGGTGCATTGTTTACGTTATTATCTTCGTCATCGTCACCAGAATCACTGTCGCTCATAATGAAAACACCGGTACACGCCGCACTAATCGTATCTTGCGACAAGGTATTTAATGCACTATTCTGTGTGGTAGTGTTCAGAACTGGTTTCCACGCTGGTGCCAACATCCATCCACGGTCGCGGTTAAAATTGGGATGACGGCCAATTTCTATGGCTTCACGTACTTTACGGGGTATTAGGAACTTCTCCCTTGCTAAGACGGAAGCCTTGTCGAACCTTAAAAAATGGTTCGTCTCTTGAGCATTGTGTAATTGTTCACAGTCACGCTACACGTACTTCTAAAAAACTTGTCCCAACTGCAGCTATTTGACTTATTATTCATATGCATTACATACCATTCCTCTATGCACAGACAATAGTGACTTTTTGGACTCATGGTCATGAAAGTGTGGAGTGCCCCATTGACACGATTTGTAGCAGTCACTCTCCTTGCTATATCTCCATCTTGCTAGTTGCTTTACTAACTAGTAGCGTGTACGTTCTGGGATGTATAAACTCTTTCACTAATTAAATTTTATTTCCGTCAATCATTATATCCAGTACATAATTATATTATAATCATATCATACATAATCATGAATGAAAAATTATTTTAAAAAATATCAAAAATTGAGAACAAAAAAATCTTAGTTATAATAGGGTACTCTATGTTCTCGAAAGCCCATTGTATTAGACCGCCACTGTCTGCACCATAATACCACACATTTACCTCGCAGCACTAACACCACGACACAAAGCGATAACAACTCGCAGCGATGACAGGTGAATAATTTTTATATGCATATAACCCGTATAGTCTTCTTCTTCTTATTCTTCTTCTTCTTTTGAGTCGGCGCGACCTTTATATTATATTTTACTTGACCAGAAAGCAGCCACTTTGATTGCCTTCTCGTTGGCTTCGAGCAAACATCGCATGAGCAGATAGTCGGGCACGCGGTACATGTCATAAGGTGTGACATGGTCTGCTGAGGTTCCCCACATTCACAGCTGGTGTCGGAGTTATGTATAAAACTCCACCTGCTTAAATTATCTCTGCTTCGACCAACTTGAGACCTGAGCCTATTAAGGCTTTTCCAGGTGGGCCATGGCTCTTTATAACCCGGAGGTAGATTTTCACTAGGAGGGACGTACAAGTTTTGCGGGTACTTTGCAGACCATAGTTCGCACCTAATATCGGAGGGCCTGCGGTCGGTAGGCTGCACCTTCCTGATGAAACTGTTTCGGCTCTTTAACCCGTATGGTCAAATGACCATATGATGACAGAGGGTAATGCTTGCGCTTGCTATCTTCTTCTCACAGCCGATATCGGCCATATATGAATTAAATTAAGTAATAACATATGTTCACGCTTTTCAATAATAATACGCACGATGACGCTACACATTCTTGCCTTACAAACTTTATCGATGACTAAAACCATATATGTAAAGGACATACTTTCTCAAAAGCTTTTTCCAAATCTTTAAAAAAGCCTAAGGCATTAGTTTGGCCAAAATTGTATTTAGCTTTGCATTTTAAGAAAATGATCCTATGTTACCATTCTATAATTTTTCAAAATCATGCTTTTGTATTTTATAATTGCTTATTGGTTTCTTTTATATGTATTTCCTTGCAATAAAACCTACAGTTCTGAGTGAGATGATTTAAATTTAAAGATAATTAGTAATCTTTCTAATTTTAAGATTACTTTTTAGTCTTATTTAAATAGTTGTAAATGAGGAATCGTCAAAATAAAAAATATTTTTATCCTTTGATGCTATAGGGACGCTTTTATATAAAAAGGGTGTTACATATTTCGATCTCTTGTTTGCTATTGTATTTTTCTACCTTGTAGAATTGTAGCTCCAAAATGGCCGACTGATTTATATTTAAAAAAATAACACTTAAATGTTGTATATGTCTTATAATCAGCCGTTTTCTTTAGCATCGTACCCAGCATGCTGGCATGTTTAATACAATTTTATTAATACGTATTTAAAGCGCATTTTGTTTGTCTACACATTTTTGAAATCTTTGGAAGTAGGTAATAACAAAAAATACAATTTCCTCAAATCAGCAGCAACTTAAATATGAACTAAATTTACCACTATTCTTATCATAGCTGTCAGCTACTTTAATCACATAAAACATCACTAATGTTGTTTTAGACGACCGAGTGAAAGTAACACCATTTTCAAATCAGTTCCATATATATTAAGGCTGAATCACGAATTTTCTTTTTAATATATAAATTGCTGTAGATTAGCAGCTGTTATCTATAGATTTCATGAAGCTCGGAGCGCAAATTCTCAAGCCATTATGAAATACAAATCGGTTTGGAGCGTACGACCTAATTACCCATTTTTCCAAACGCCAACAGTGGAATTAAAGCCGTACGGGGCGAGATGAATCTTGTAATTTCAAACCCCGTTTTTGTTCAGCGCGCAGATGTCACTCCAAGCCCTTTTCACGTGGGCCGAAATATTCGGTGTTCTGATTTCATTTCATCGATGTTTTACGAACACTCCATTTATTTGAGAACACCTGTCAGGTCGTTAAATGTTTACGGTTGTTAATGAAAGGTAAAATTCTTATGCAAATATTTGGAGAAAAAGCATATTTGTATCTGAATATTTTTATTTTTACAATAACGCATGCTCTGCGGATTACATTATAGTCATTCGCGGGTTCGAATACCGCACATGACTATATTTTTTCTTCTCGTGAATTAGTAACGTTTTAAGAGCTAGTATGTCGGAAAACAAAACATTAGTTTTATATATAGATCAACACATAGTTTAATATATAGATCACAGAAAACAATCCGTAGTTACACAATGTAACTTGAGGCAGTAACTTATATTATTATTATAAACGCTTTTATTAGTAGCATATTTAATCGATTATAATACAATAACATTTAATTATTCACATTATTTATATACATGTAAAATATTATCTGTATTTAACCGTATGTAAAGGTTGAAAATATTTTTTAAGATGACATGAACAATATTTACTTACCCTATAGTTGCACTATATTTGCCCAATATCAAATTAATTATTGCCCGTGGGGTGTCGGGCTAGAATGTCACCCCCTTAATTGCTACCTGTGGGTGTCGTAAGAGGTTAATAGGTAAAAATACCGGGAGGTGGGCTGCAGCTCCTTTTGAGAAACGGCTTACACTGCGATCCCCAAGACGCCTGCCAAATATGGCAAGTCCACCCTTAATGGGAGAGGCTGAGTTCAACAGTGAAAACTCCGGTTGATACAGTACTGTATTAGCCGGATTGTCCACTGCTGAACACAGCCTCCCCCATTATAGGGGGCTTTGCCATAATCCCCACGCTCGTCAGATGTCTTGGGGATTGAGTTGAAACAGTACAGTAAATTCATTATTCCGTTATAGTGTGCTTGAGTATAGATTGTTTTTCGCGAATATGGTAGGAATCAAATTTATAGCAACATGAAAATTAAAAATTAAATTTTTGCCAAACCTGGTAACCGAAAATTATAACAAGCAAAAACATGCGTTTCCACCTTAAAGAGAATATTTCGATTTATTACATATTATATATGTAATCAATCGAAATAATATGCTTATATAATCAGCAATTAATGAGAAATTATGTATTAAAATGAAATTTTACGCTGTTCTGTTTTATTTCGTAATTTTAGCAGCGGTCGGTAATGTTAGTGATAATCCATCCAAGAAATTTGAATTTCATCATTAGGTCTTTCTTTTTCTTTTTCATTAGAACCCAATGCTGGAATACGACCTGAATTCACATGACTCTGACCTGCAGCCCCGGTATGATATGATCGACTCAAATCACGGCACTCGGTGCGTAGGCACGGTAATGTTATCTATACAGTATCTTAACTCGGCTCTGTTCTCGAAATAACTACCTACCACCGCGCGGTACGTAAACATGCGATAGGGCTGCCCGCCTCCAGCATTTTAATTACATTTGCCTACTTTGTGTTTCCATTTAGTTTTGTGATTGTAAATATACTTTTTTGTGTAAACAAATAAAAGACTGTGAATCAAATAGGTAGTGTTCCATAAAAATGCGTGTTTGTTGATTGGTAGATTTAATCAAAAAACCATGTTCATTTTTGAATAACAAATCAGTCAAATTCAGTTCAGTCCAGTAGTTTTGCCGTGAAAGCGTAACAGACAGACAGACAGACAGAGTTACTTTCGCATTTATAATATAAGTACTGATTATATATTATATATTAGTACTGATAAAATACCACGTCTTTATTTTGAATCATACAAAGTAACAAAACACACATGTCCTGAGGTTTTAACACAAGCGTACCTACCGTATCGTGATTCATGAACCGCCTATAACTACCTATTTCACTCGTGTCATTCCTTTACTCTATTCACTTATTTTATTATTAATCCAGTTAGCTTTTTTTCGGGAGATTAAAGGAAATACACTTATCCATTAAAAAGACACGCATTATGTAGGTAACCTACCTACTAGTAAGTAAATTTATTTTATAGTCTTACCTTTCAGAGTTTCCAGGTAATCTAAAAAAAGTTATCTCTGGATGCGTTATTGACGAATTCATGCAACCAAAAACAGCAAAATATATCCTATTCGTCATATTAAATATGTACATGAACTTATTTTTTGTTAAAGAAAATTACACACCGCCCATTCCTCACTGCGACGCAGTCGCGACTGTCTGCGTACTGAGCGCGGGCTGAGATCGAGGCGCGTAGGTATAACTCTCGTTTTGTCCGTTTCTATGAAGTTGAAATACTGTATAGATAACAATACCGTGGCGTAGGTGAAGTAGCAGCTACGGCTAATAGTTGTCGGTGATAGTCAACCACCTGAAAAATAAAACGATTTCGCAGTTTATTATACGTATGCCTCCTCGTAAGTTTTTATTGCTTCACTTGATTCAGACGCTTCACATACAACTGGTTGGGATCCGATTTTGTATACATAAAATCTAGAGGAGACGAAATTAGGTGTTAGGTAATTTCCATCGTTTTGTTATTTATTTCATTGTCTTCTGATTGGGATTCTGCTATCAATAATTACAAGGGAAATGAAAAGTGACAGCAGCTTTTAATATTTTCTGGTTTTTTTTTTTGCACCTAAATCTGGTTGGAGTTGAAACTTTTGGTGCATATAAAATCAGGACGAATCCTATCAAAAAATATGTTATTACGAAAAATAATCACCCAATTTTCAATATTTTAATTTGTCAAGTAAATTTGCTTGGTATCTGTATTTTTTTATATTTGTAGATTATCATACCTCCAAAACTGGCCCCTTAGAATTTTTTCCTGTAGCTTTTCGTTTCCCCTTTTCAAAAATTCACCCTGAATATATTGCAACTGAACTTTTTAAATCATATCAATAAGGTATACCAAATGAGTAAATATTACTTATTGAGTATCTTCTTTAAAATAAAAGATACGGTTTTAACTAAAAAGATGAAACACATACTTAGTATAACAAAAATTCAAATTCAAATATTTATTTCGCAAAACATGGCTAGAAAATAATGATAATGTAGACAATAGTCAATAGAAAGAATCACCATGCTTTATCCAAATTGGCATGCAAAAATTAAGTATTAAGGCTCGGAAATTACGAAATAGTGCCAACATGATATGGGAAATCTCATAAACCAGGTACCGGATGGTACTGCAATTTAAATACACGATACTCAAGGATATAAGTAATACTTTCATCGATTTCAAAACATGTTTCCTAATAATTGGCTCGATAGAAAAAAATCTCAAAAACACCTCTGAAAATAGAGGATTCCTACTTTTTCCGCCAGATTTTAGTGTATTAAAATTTGTTTTTTTTTTCTAAAATATTGATTTTTTAAGTACAATAAATTTCATTGATTATTTTAATCCAAAAAATGCACAGTTAATGCGTACTGAGCCTGTTTACAAAATGTCACATACGCCCTTTCATTCCGAGAAGCGTTAAAATCATGTCGCACTATTTACTCCAGCGATCTACGTATATTGCTATCATCCTCGCTCATATCGCGGTCAGCCGCGTCGTGCGTCGGACCTGCGTCACTTTTCTCGGCGATCTCAATTAAAATAAAACATGGGTAAAATTATAAATAAACGCTTTGGGAGTGCAAAAAAGATGTATAAAAATCGTCAAAAACGCATGATGGACATAATAAAGTAAGCATCTATGGCTTCCTTTCTCCATGTACCTATGTATATATCTCTTATATTAATGAAATTATCATATGATTGTGAACCCTAACGCAATATAATAAACACTTCAAACATTTTACAAGACGTAGGTACAACTTTAGCTACCTAAAATAATTATTATAAGCAATATTCAGAATTTTTCGTAATGAATGTGTTGTAATTATTTTAGATGGATCATGTTTAATTTATACAGTTTCTGACAATAAGGCACAAAGGTTATGTACATAATTTTCGACTAATCAATCGTCGTTCAAATAGCGCATAGTAAGTGACATCGCTTCGCAATTGAGAGGCACGTGGATCGAATCCAGCGTAAAGAGATTCTTTTTGGTCAAATTTTAATTTTACGACATAATTCTTAATAATACAATAATAATTTTACGTATGTACGTGGACCAATATAATGTGTCTGACAGTAAGGCATAAACGATATGTGTGTAATTTTCGACACCTTGGTCAATGATTGTATAGTGTGTAACTTCTGAAGTCGAATCAGACGATCGAGTACCGTGGATCGAATCTCACATACCTAGATTCTTTTTGGTGACTTTTTTATTTGTATTACTTTTTATTTGATACGTATTATATTTAAGTATAATTAAGTTTTCTGACGCGTATTCAATTTACGATTACAATGCTTGCAAATTTATTAGGTATCTCGAGTTTCCATGTTTTCATATAATTAGAGAGTTTAGTATATCTAATGAACGTGAACATTAAATAGGTACTACCTAATCTAGCTACCTGAACACGTTTTTTCATAGATCTCGAAAAAGTATGTCTTGGATGGACACGAGTTGCCACAGCGTAATAATTACAGTAGAACAACATTATCAATTTACTACAAAGCTATGTTGAGTAAACACCGTCCTTCTGTCCACTACTATAGAAAACACAAACTTTCATACATGGAAAGTTATTGAAATATTCATGGTATTATCGAGTACGTAATATATTAGTACATATAAATTAGTAGTAAAAAGATGGCCGTAAACGTTTGATGCGATAGAGATAATGAAATTCTGAAATGAAAACTTAATACAAAAAGAAGAAGCCTAAGCTTCTGCTTTAGAATGAGACTTTCCATGGTTTTCTTGAATAGCATAATAATTAAGAACTGACTAAAAGAAAATGAAATAATTAGCACCATACCAATACTTACGTAAGAACATCGAGTAAGGTGCATTATAGGGGACTTAACTATAACGCCCTTAATAACCAAAGTGTAGCGGATATACTACCAAAGAGAGTATTCCCCAGGACGTTTTGGTGTTAAGGGGCGGCCGGTAATTCAACAAAAGTTAAAATTATACACATTATAGCCATTATGTTTTTAAATGTTACATCTTCTGTGTTGTATAAACAACATATGGTAGCCATATAAACAACCCCATATATTGTAGGATAGGAGGATGCTTCTTGGTTATTGATACTATCCCATAACTTACTTACCAATAAAATTCTTACCCCCGGTTTCTGAAACGCAAATCAGCGACAAATTATTTTAAATGCTTGTTAATCCATTGTCATACGCAGATTGGGTTGCTAAAAACTTCATGTGACTGTTTGTCAACACTAATGTCAAATCTCCAATTAATCGACAATTATTTCAATTTTGGGTTTCTGAAAAGCTTTTCGGTACGTTAACGGTTTGTCAAACTGACTAATTCTAATTGCCCAAAATCGACCAATTATTCTAAGATTAACGTCTTGATATCGTAAAAATATATAAAAATAGTTTTAAGCATTCCTACCTACAACGTTTACTCTAATAACTGATAAGATAGAACAAGAACAGAATTATATCAAGTATGATTACTCTAAAAACACATATTGCTATTTTTCATACCGAAGGTACTGGGTAGCACTTCACCACTATCTCACCTGATGTTAAGTGACGATGCCATCGATGATGCAGCTCGCTTACCCTGAAGATACCTATTCACGTAATTAACCAGAAACACAGACTCAGGCAGAGTGTTCCATTCCCTAGCGGTGTGTATGATGAGCGAGTATAGAGGTTAGAATAAATGGCAATACTTCTTCCGGGTTGATAAGAATAGGAGTACCGCAAGGATCAATTTTAGGACCTTTTCTGTTTCTAACATATATAAATGATCTGCCTTGCATGGTTAAAAATTTCTGCGATATAGTTTTATTCGCAGATGATACCTCCCTGATTTTTAAAGTAGATAGGAGGGATAGTGAACTTATTCAAGTCAATAATGTGTTATCTATGATCTCTAAGTGGTTCGCGGCTAATAATCTTCTCTTAAATTCAAAAAAGACCAAATGTTTAAAGTTTTCTTTACCAAATGTTACTTATGTTGAACAAAACATTAAGCTTGGCCTAGAAAAACTCTCTTTTGACAATGCGACCGTCTTCCTGGGAATTAAAATGGATTCAACTTTACAGTGGAATCCACATATACATGATCTATCCGGAAGACTTAGTTCTGCTGCATATGCAGTTCGTAAGATAAGACAGCTAACAGACGTAGCTACTGCTAGGCTCGTTTATTTCGCGTACTTCCACAGTATTATGTCTTATGGTGTATTGCTGTGGGGAGCTGCTGCTGAGATAGAGACAATCTTTATCTTACAAAAGCGTGCAATTCGAGCCATATATGAAATGGATCCTAGGGACTCCCTGAGAGATCTTTTTAAAGAAATTGATATTATAACTTTACCAAGTCTGTATATATTTGAAAATATTATGTATGTTCGTAAAAATCTGAGCAAATTTAAATCAAACAGTGACAATCACGATTATAACACTAGGAATAAAGATAAAATAGCGGTTTTATAATAAATTGCCCAAACATATTACAATGCTCATAGAAAGAAAATTCAAGTTGCATGTGAAGAATATTTTGATAAAGAAATCTTACTACACAGTTTGTGATTACTTAAACGACAAAAATGCTTGGACTGGTTCGCCTCTGCCAAGTTAGCGCCTGTCACCTACGTAATGTAAATTAAGTATTGTAATAATTTTACTATATAGTATGTACTTAACACATTGTTAAAAACGTTTAAAAGAATGGCCCCGAGTTTCTTGCCCGTTCTTCTAGCAGTGGCACTATAATTTTTGTTTGCTGAACGTGGCAGTACAATGTAGTATATTTCAATATTAAAATTTGTAATTGACCTTCATAAGAGCGTCGTAGACGCCTAAATTGAATAAATGATTTTCACTTTGACTTTGACTTTAGAACAAGAGTCCGATTATAGAATAACGTAAATATACTACTAAAGACTACGTGATTATAGTGTTGCTGCTCATTTGTTACTCAATAGGGTGCTATAAAATAACCATAGCAGCCATTAAACAAACCGCAGCTGGGTAGATGTAATAACAACCAAAGCATTTCCAAGATAAGTAGGTTATGGACCTTCCAAACCCCAACCCTCTTTGAGAAAACACCTTTCGGCTAAGGGCGTTAAGATATGGTTTAAAGCTCTGTTTAGCGCCTGATGTGCGGCTACAACATATTCACGTTGATGTTAGAAGTGGTATTATTTTGTATTGATGCGCAGGAGGTCCATAGTTAGAATCTCACCGCGGTCTTTCACTTCACCGCATGATGCGAGGGCGGGAGTTTTTAGAATCATTGATAGGCTTGATAGTTGTTGGCCTTCAAGTAGAAAATATATTACCAAGCATCTAATGGTATGTTACGACGGCTGTTCTTGCCTATTCTTCTCTACTGACTTCATCATCATCAGACGTCAATCACTTACCATCAGGTGAGATTATAGTCAAAGCGTAGCCTAGCAGCAATAAAAAATGCCACTCATCATTTTTTTATTTTAATCGATTTTTACGATATAAAGCAACAAGTAAGGGGAGACAAACACGCACATTTTCACGTACGCTAGTGACTTTCACTATCAATAAACTATTACTGACATAATAACTATAAAATTAAAGAGTATTTATAATCATCATGATGGTATTGAGGATAAAGGGGTTTTTTTTTTTATAGCTGATAGGTAAGCCTTTGACCACAATCTCACGTGATGGTAAGTGATGATGTGGTCGAAGGTGTTAACAGGCTTAACCTAGAATTACTCTGGCTATCAAGGACAGCTGCCGGAACACACCGTTAGGTGCTTGGCGACAGATTTTCTACTTGAGGGTGGTCGCTAGCCAGGCGGGCATTCACAAAATGCCCTTCAACCATGCGGTGAAGCTCAAGCCTGCGGCGGGATTCGAACCATGGACCTGCTGCGCGGCAGTCCATAGCCAAAGCCACTGAGCTATCACTGCTGGATTCATAAAAATTAATGAAATTTGATAATTCCACTAGCGATAACCCATCAATGTTGACATTTTAGGGATTAGAGCGTACACTCGCACGACTGGACTCTGTCAGTTAGAAATCCGAGCGCAAATAGTATTGTTGGATGTGAATGCCCAAATGGGCTTGTATTTTGACAAATAGGAACGCTTCAAACTCCTCTCTCTTGTTGTTTTACGTTTACGATCATCCGTCATATTTAATTGGTAACCATAGTAACGGTGGTGATGCCAAAAATGATTTGGGATTAATTTCATGTCAAAACAGAAGAGACAATGCTATGTGTTAAAAAAAGACAAAACACTAGAGAATGAATGAATTTGAACGACATTTTCAAATTTCATGTTATCATAGATAAACAAGCACTTTAATCAGGTGTTCTGTAATTTTTCATTAATATGCGTTCCAGAAACCCGTTGAAAGTTAGCGGATTGTTAATTGTGATGGCTTGTTAGATGAATTGAATTTTGATACGCGTACCGAAAACCGGCGATTAATATCGGACACCAAAAATATTATTTGAAAATCAATAAAAGTTTGTCATTTTTCTAGTATAGAAAATGGAGGAGAAGAACGACGCATTGTTGATATACACTATTACACAAAGAGTCTATTAAGACAAATCTCGAAACATTCACCTTTCGATTATTTTTTTGATTAATATGCAGGGTTAATGGTAAAATGCTAAATCCAGGGAAACCCGGACGGATGGCAGCCCTACTCTCATAGAATGTCCGATTTTATGTCGCACTCCGGTGCATCTTCGCAACATAATCTACCTATACAAGTACATACATCAAGTGACGGCACGGGTGTCGTTTACAAACATAAACGTATCTTTCGTAATCTTTGACTAATACAGTTAATAACAGTAATACCACGGTTTTATAATCGATATGTAATATTGTGGTATTACGTATGAATAGTAATACACAGTAATAGATTTTCAAACAAAATACTTATCTTTCTCCTTGGGTGATTTCAATAATGGTATTATTTTGTTAGAAGTTTTGTTGTTCCACCCATCTACACAATAGCATCCACGAGATGTATTTATTATTATTAACAAATTGAAACAATAACTGTACCTACCTACTACATTCTCCATGTGATTTTTTGTTAGTGAAATCTTAATATTACTTGTAGTAATGACACGAGCAGGTACCCTTGATTGTTAGCGGAAACAAAGCCAGGATCTGAATGAACTACGCTACTTGATAAAAAAAAACAAAAATTGGAACCGACTCCAACACCCAAAAGTGTGAAATAACTTGTTCATGTCGGTACCAGGATAGTTCAAAAGTACCTATTGTCACAATATTGTGCACGTGGTACTAGTGTTGGACTTGGACAAGTTAATTCACACTTTTTTGTGACGAAGTCATTTCCATTTTTATTTAAAAAAAAACACTTCTTTTATGACCCTTGCTACTTACGGGATCGATTTTCATTCATTGTCAACGACTATATCATCAAGATAAGTAAATATTTTTCAGTTATTGGAGTGTATGTCAAAAACGGCTTGACCGATTTTGATGAAATTTAACTGGAACCAAACAACAAGTATCAGCTTTCAAACAATAAAAGATTTTTTTAAATCGATTCACCCAGTCAAATGTTCTGAGGTAACAAACATATAAGAAAAAACACACGAATTAAGATACTCCTCCTTTTTTTGAAGTTAGTTAAAAATACCCAATAGTATAACCCGCCATTTATATAAATTTTACACAATATACTTGTTTTTGTAATAAATAAACCATCTTTTGTGTAACAGCTTACGCCTTGCATCAAAGTAGATACATAGTTCATGTTCATCAAAACCATAGTTCATGTTCATTAAAAATGAACATACACAAAAACTGCAAAAATCAAACAAGTTGGTAATAATCAAGACTAAACTTGTTCTACTGTAGGTATGGTAAATTTATTAACTGTGTCACACTATGATATTTACAGCATACAATCAACTAATGGTTGGTATCATGTATGCGTACTAGATGGCGCTTCAGCACACATCACATTCGTGTGTGACAAGATAGTTTCTACTAGTTCTACTAGAGAGCGCTCTAAATTTTTAATCAAATAAAATATTACCGTTGACTTGCGAACGTGGCGCCATGTACACCGCGAAGTAAACACGCGAGGAGAAGTGGGGACAAAATCTAACATCTGGTTTTAGAATTCTGTCCCTTAATTGTGTTCAAACTAAAATTACCATCACAAGAAAACTTAAATTGATTTTTATTTAAATGTCCATATCATTTAAAAATCGTTTATAGCATAAAAGGTCTTAACAATAAGATTTTTCTTCAGTCTAAATTTAAAAATATCTTCATTTTCTATGTCTCTTAAACAATGTAGTAGCTTATAGTAAATTAATCCTCTCATTTTGAATGTGCTGTTACTTTACAAAATTACAAAATTACGAGAGCAACAATTTAAGACGTGTGTGATGTTACTGCTCTGCAGCAATATATCTGATGTATAAGTTATTTCTACTGTGGAAATATCAAATTGCCGTAGGTCGCAAACCACTTCACGTGTCGTAATGTCATGTGTTACGTAATTACTCATTACGCATTTGTCAATTGACATATACGTGTGGATGTTTTATCTTATCACGCTGTGTTACGTTTGACATGTCTTGTATATAATGAAATAAAACAATACAAAAATTTCAACATGTAATTTTTATAAGTAAAATAATATTACATTCTAAACACTTCACTTTTTTTAACCAAATTCCAAAAAAGGAGGAGGTTCTGAATATTTCTGTTTTTATTTTAATATTTTTATCTCAGATCTTTTGACTGGGTGAACCGATTTTGAAAATTATTTTTTTGTTTGAAACCTAATGTTTGTCGATTGGTATCGTTTCTAATTATTTCATCAATATCATTTAAGCCGTTTCTGAGTTACAATCCAATAACTGAAAAATATTTACCTATCTGGATGATATAGTCGTTGACAATGAATGACAATCAATCTCGTAAGTAGCAAGGGTCACTAAAAAGGGTAAACATTTTTTTTTAAACAAAAATGGAACCGACTTCAACACCCAAAAGTGTGAAATAACTTGACGAAGTCAGTTATATACCTGCACGCAATATTGTGATAATAGGTTACTTTGACATATCATCGTACCGACTTCGACAAGTTATTTCACACTTTTGGGTGTTGAAGTCGGTTCCATTTTTTGTTTATTTTTTATGTTTTTATTATTGATAATTTATTGAAGGTGTTTCAAAAAGCACTTCTTTCGGTCAGGTGTAGTCCAGCAGCCTGCTTAATAGCCGCGGTGTCCCCTACAAGACCAAAAATAGTAAAATTAGAGCACAAAATTAGCATTCTGGTTTCAGTAGCATAGATTTAATTTTTTTTTCATGTTATTGTGAAGGAACAAGCTCGAGGCCCACCTGATGTTAAGCGGTAACCTCTGCCTATAACAGATGCATTTCGACACAAGTCACGAATTGCACTGCGCCCGTCACCTTGAGACAGGTGTGTCAAAACGAAAACGCAAATTCGATACTATCGACACCAAAATACAAAAGGAGTCTAATTAAAACATTCATAAAATGTTTCATTGTGTCAATTCAACAGAAACACTACTGTGAAAGGTAGAATATTCTTCCAACACTTATCTCAGAGATATATTATATTCTTATACCGAATAAAATATAGTTGTATATAGTAGGTAGGTATAGAGTAGTGTATGTAGTTTAATTTAAAATAAACTATTATATTTTGTAAAACGAGTTGGCTTAGGCAATTTTTTTTATGCTTGATAGGTTAGCCTTTTACCACTATCTGATGGTAAGTGATGATGTGTTCAAAGATGTTGTTCAGGCTAACCTAGAATTACTGGCTCTCAAGGACAGCTGCCGGAACACACCGATAGGTGTTTGGCGGCAGGTTTTCTACTTGAGGGTGGTAGCTACCCAGGTGGTATTCGCATTCGCTAAATGCCTTACCACCATGCTATAAAGACTGCCGTCCTAAGACAACAACCGTTACCGACGGCTTAACGTGCCCTCCAAAGCACGACAGCGCTCAGTAGTATGTCACCAGCGGTCACCCATCCAAGTCATGACCGAGGCGGACGTTGCTTAACTTTGCTGATCGAATATTATGATTACAAGCACTACCGCGTACTAAGCGAAAATCATAAATTTTTGCTGATCGATTTAGAATTTTAGTTTAGAGGCTAAGCAAACTTCACTACGAGCGCTTTACTATAACTAAGAATTCACTTTTTTGAAGGCAATACTTATAAGTGTATCCTTAAGTTCGTTCTGCATAATTGTTGAGGTAAGAATGTAAGCCACGTGGCAGACAGTTATGAAGTTGTACGTCGCGGTGTCTCGAGTCTTGAACTTACCTAATATCAGACTTTGTTGAAGTTTGTATACCATATGTCGATGTTTAGGCTTCGCTTTCCATGCAATTAAGTGCATCCACTGAAAGTTTACAAAGTCATGCAAATAGTACGAAATAAGTATTACAACTAAGAGTTAGCCTGTACTAGATTATGTTATCATTTCGCTCTGGTGTTTAAAACATTCTGGATCAGTTTTTGAACTCAAAATATATATGACTAAATAATACGTAACATTTACTAAAATACTATTGAAATAAAAAGATTAATTTTATTTTAATACTCACAATATATATTTCGTAAGTTGTGATCATTATGTTATCGGTGTCCTACAGATGTGCTACTAATTATTTTGTAACCGGAGATAAACTTCCAATAAATATTAAGAGAGTTTGAAACGCATCAAACCAATAAGGCATATAACTAACCTATAACACAATACATATTCAAAGTTATTTTTATTTTGTGTCTATATTAATCATTAGAAAGCCAATTAAACTGTTGTGTTACAAATATTTTGCTGTCTTGTGTTCTGTTGACGGACTGTGAGCTACAAGAGCCTCTGTTGAAGGCGTTACTGAGGTATAATTCCCGTTTAGGTAGTTCTGCCCTTGTCATCATTATATGAGTACTTACTGCTAGAGAGGTATGTACTTCGCAACTTTGGAATTTGGTTATAATCACGCACTGTAAAGACTTATTCTTACCATCGCAACTATTTGTAACATGATAACGACAAGCACTTTAAAATATTTTGGGAAACGAAGAAAAAAATTATATTGTAATGTTTATATTACGTGTCCTATCCAATATGTTAAAATTCCAAAACATGTCCAGGACCAATTTAATATATACCTTAACAACAATTTAAATGACCCACAATACCTATTGAAAAGAATGGGTAACATAATACACAACCAAATAAACTTATTATTAATACAAAAATCTGTAGCTATCGCAAGGATGGCCGATGGCCTATGCCGATTATTTAGTAGGTACATTACTGTACCGTACGACCTTTATTTTTTTTATAAAAACATAGCAATAAACGGACAAATGTATATTATGTATTCCTAAGTATAAAAATACATTTGAACCTATACATATAATAAGTACAAAACGAATTTAGTATATTATAGTGCCTGTATAGGAATATTATTTCCTAAAAGCTAAATAAGGTAACGGTAAGAAAGACGTGTACTCGCCACTTATGATGGCACATTTATTTAATTCTACCCTCTATTCTTTAGATACTTCAACGACTATCTGTCACTCCTCCGCACCTACAAGCAGTCTGCTTGCCGCCGCCGCCGCAAGTAGACGCTGCAAACGGCCCTTGCCATCGCAGCTATCGCAGCACGCTCATACCGAATGTTTTGGACTTTATCATCCTTTGGATTTACCCATCGAATAAATCGAAACGATTCTCCGAAATTCCAAAAACACTTAGCTGCGTTTGTACTAGTAGCCTCCAACCACCTCGTTACTGAAATCATAATCAACTACTGCGTTGGTAGACTAGGTACCTGAAAACGCCGGAGAAATAGGACCGAAGATCGTCGCTTGTTAAGTGCAGTGTCAGTTTAGTCCAGAAGGCCAGGTTAGTCGTCACTATCTTAACCTATTGCTATCTTTCCCCCACGTGCTAAGTTTTATTTATACTTAGATATGGGAAAATGTTATATAGTAAATATAACATTTTCTGAAATGTTTCAAATTATATATATGAAAATATCAGGCACAATTTTTTGATTACAGTTTACTGTTTGTTGTTATAACGTTATTTGTATCGCTTATTTTAATTAGATAAATTATATTAAAGATCTTATAGTACTTCTTCAAACATCAGTTAACTAAGGTAATTACACAGCAATGCCACATACGCTCTGATGAAAAGTAACAACATCAACTACGTTGTTTCAGTCCTAACTTTAATTTGCCTCTTTCCTGAAACATCTGAATTTGACACTTGTTTCAAACGTTGTAATGTTTATTTTAATCTTCTCTCGTCAGTTCTGTTGGTAACTTAGAGGGACGCGACACTCGGATAAAGTAATTTCTGTGATGACACTATTATTTTCTCTCTATTTCCTACACTATACGGTCAAGTGTTCGCAAAGGGTAAAATTTACATACTTTGTTTCCCTGTTTAACTCCAAACTACCTCTGAGGGCTCTTGTATTATGCAAAACATCGTTTTAACCACCCCCTGAATGTATACTTTACATATTTTTACTATCTTTTTCCTTAACCAACTGTAGTAACAAAAAAACTGCTCTTGTGTTTATTTAAGCAAATATATGAGCTAATATATTTTGTGCCTTGCTTCTTGGTGACTGTCCCTTTTGTTAACATATAAAAATAAATTCTTAAAAGCTCAAAGGCGTTTAAAAATAAACTTCTCGAGAATATACCAACTACAATATTTACCAACAGCACAAATGTTAAAGATAAACGTGGTACTCTACGGTTTTCGGCTCAACACTTTTTTGTTTCGTCAATAGATAAGATTGCCATGGTTTTTGTTTTTAATACATTAGGGCATTGTTTCTATATAATAAATGAAATTATTAGGTGATTATTTTTGAAAAGCTCGTAGTGAAGTTTGCCTAGCCGTTCTTAATCAATCAGCACAGTTAAGCAACGTCCGCCGCGGTCAAGAGTTGGATTGGTGACGTTACTAATGAACGCGTCCGTGCTTTGGAGGGCTTGTTAAGTTGTTGGTCCTGGTTGTTGTCTTGGGATGGCAGTCGTTATAGCATGGTGCGCCAGGCCAGGCGGGCCACTACTACCTCCTTCAAGTAGAAAATCTAGCATTGTGTTCCGGCAGCTGTCCTTGAGAGCCAGTTATTCCAGGTTAACCTGAACAACATCTTCGACCACATCATCACTACCATCAGGTGAGATAGTAGTCAAAGGCTAACCTACCAGGTATAAAAACAAATACGTTTGCTTCAGCATTATAAAGGTTTGGTTCTACCACGAATTCTGCATTGGTTAAAGGTTTGTTTAGCCTAGGCCAAAATGTAAAGATGTTTTAGGATAAAGTAATCTAGAAATTTAACATTAGTATATTTAGTGTAGTTATCAGACAGGGATTATATTAAAAGAAAATATCATACAACCTATCATTATCGAAATGATAAAAATTACACACGCTACAATATTGTAGGTAGCATAGCAGCGTGTGACCAACATGTAGATATGTTTGCGTGCTAATCAACTCCTGGCTAATTACTGGCGCTCTCTGTGCTAATTTGGTAATAAACGGAAATTACTTCGGTATCGAATTGCAGGTGTGTTGAACGGGTTACTACAGGTGGTTCTGAGTTATCTGTATGCTCGAGTTTACGCTCTATGCGTGTAGATTTTAGTAATATCTGAGAGTGTTTTACTGAATAGCAAAAATATTAAGGTATAAGGCTAGGAAACCAACGAGGATAATTAATGAATTTATATAATTTATTATGTCATATTATGCCAAATTTCATTCAAATCGGTCCAGTAGTTTTGGCGTGTAAGCATAACAGACAAACAGACAGAGTTACTTTCGCATTTATAATATTAGTACTGATTTTGTAACATATTGTTAAAAAACGTTCAAAAAGATTGGCCCCAGTTTCTTGGCCGTTCTTCTCGCAGCAATCAGTAAAATGTAGAATATTTCCATTTTAAATTTGTAACTGACCTTCATACGAGCGTGATAGACGCCTAAATTGAATAAATTATTTTCACGATGACTTTGTTGATGATTATTTTGACGATGAATTTTTTTCGATGTAGTTTAGAGTTTTGATACATTATTTGCTTAATCATTTATTTTAGTCCATAAATATTAGTCCACTCAGCAGACAAAACATAGATTATGTAAGAAAATAAATCTAACAGGGACGGTTGTTTGCCGTGTTAATTAGATCTGTAGTAAAACGTACAACAAATGAAAATATATATAAATATGGTATAAAATATTTAACAGTATACACCAGTTCATTATATATTCGAGTGTGATAAATGTGTCATAAGAAAATGACTGTTAATCTCAAATACATACCTCTGTATGCCCATTAAAACGTAATGAACTCATGCAAATTTTTTTTTTTTTTTAGGGAGGACATAGATGCTGGCTACCGCCTGTGCGGTCGTCCAGCTCCACCGGGTTTTGGGCGAGGGCCTGGCCCTACAATAGCCCGGGAGGGAGAAGTGCCGAAGGCACTTCTCCCGAGACGGGCGTAGAAGGCGAAAAGCGCTTTCTACCTCCGTCTCCTGCGGACGCCGAAAACGTACCGCTACTATAGGAGGGGTTGACAGCGAGCTCAAGGGCACCACTGTGGTTCGGACCTCGGCTTGTCTCGCTGCCGAGAGACATGGGGGGGATCGGAGCAAAATGCCTCTGTGCAACTGCAGTGTTGCACAATTGGGCCCTACTGAATAATACTCTTTGACTATTTGGAGAGCAATTTATCGTGACCTTGTTTTTGCCTCGAGCTCGCCGGCGAGCTCGGTGTTTGATTGTGTGACCTCTGATTACCTCACACCTGGGGATTTTACCTCGACGACTTGCGGATAACGCTAAAGCTGCCAACGTAATGGCTGCGATGGGGTCATCCGGGTCGTCTAATACCTGCCGTGGTCGGCGACGGGGGGGTTTGAAAAATGGGATAGAAGAGGCAGTCGAGTAGTTCGATGCCTGGACAACCAATGGGTTCGGGTGGTGGGGCGCTCGATCAAAGTATCGGCGGGCGCAGTCCTTATTGAACTGCGCTAAAGAGGGAAGGTTTAAGTCGCAATGCAACTCGGTGTTCCGGATATACCACGGGGCGCCGGTTGCATTACGAAGAAAACGGTTTTGGATGACTTGAAGTTTATGAAGGTGGGCCTCACTAGCATGACTAAACACTACTGATGCGTAAGTCATGATGGGGCGGATGCAGGCAGTGTAAAGTGTCTTCTTATTACTAAGAGACATTTTACTCTCTTTGCGAAGTAGGGGACCAAGGCGACCCATTACAAAGGCCGCTCTGTTACGGACGGTTGTTATATGATCGCTAAAGGTGAGATTCCGATCAAGGGTGACTCCGAGATATTTTGTTTTACTAACCCAGGGGATGGGTTGGTCGAACAAAGTTATAGGTTGCGGGTAACGGGGGCGGCCCTTCTCAGTAAAGTACATAGCTGCACTTTTAACTGGGTTGACCGCGATGCGCCATTTACGGAACCAGTCACCGATCTCGGTGATGGCCCGTTGGAGGGCGGGAATGGACTTTCTACTGATATGCCACCCAGTGGTATAAATAGCGGTATCATCCGCGTATTGGGCTAATAGGACGTTAGGCTGAGAGCGTGGGATGTCGCTGGTATACAGCGCGAAAAGAATGGGTGATAGCACGGAGCCCTGAGGGACTCCGGCTCTGACTGGGTGGGGGGAGGAGAGGGTGCCTTCCACGCGATAGCGAAAGCTTCTGGCTTTAAGGAAGTCTTGTAGGATGAGCACAAGACGTTCTGGCACGCCAAATTGGTATAGCTTGTAAATCAAGCCATTGTGCCAGACTTTGTCAAAAGCTTTCGCTACGTCGAGGAAGACTGCTAGCGTTGTCTGGGGTTTGGGGTACTTGTTAAAGCCCTCAATGATGTGCTCCGTGAGGCGGTGCACCTGTTGGACGCATGAGTGTCCGGGTCTGAAGCCAAACTGCTCATCTGGGATAAGGTGGTGTTCCTTAGCATGGGACTGGAGACGGTTTGCAAGTAACCGCTCGTAAAGTTTGCCTAAGGCACTGAGGAGGCTGATGGGGCGGTAACTGGTGGGGTCAGATGAGCTTTTGCCTGGTTTGTGAATGCCAATGACATTTGCACATTTCCAGGTGTCTGGGAATAAGCAGTGGCTCATAGCAGCATTGAAGATGCTGACTAGGAGATGGATGAGAGGAGGAGAGAGGGTTTTAAGAACCCTGTTGGAGATGCCATCGGCACCGGGGGATTTGCGCGGTCGGAGGGCCTTGATCAGTCTCGCCACCTCAGCGTAAGTCGCTAAGGTGATTGGTGGGAGTTCAGAGGTGACCACAGAGCTTTTACGTTCGACTTCAGCATCCACCGAATCGAGGTGAGCTTGGTCAACGTGATCTACGTTAGGGGAACACTGAGCCTCTAGGCTATCAGCTAGGCACTCAGCTTTGTCTTCGTCAAAGAACGCTGGGACTAGTGGGACTGGTCTGTATAAGGGAGGCATGTCGTTGTAGTTACTTCCTTTCATACCTCGCGCCAAGTCCCAATAAGCCTGGTGGCTTGGCACGAGGTTTGAAAGTTTGTCACCCCATTGTTGATCACGCAACTCAGACATGCGACTTTGAACCATGCGTTCAAAGTGGCGTTTCTTAGTTTTGTTCTCTTTACTGGGGTAAGAGTCGTAATGTCGGGTCACTGCTTTACTTTCCGTCACTAATCGTCTCACATCCGCTGGAATGACAAGGCGCCGGTCGTCCGGCACCATGACCTCCTTTGCGGATGCACCTACTACGGTGGAGAGGTGATTAGTGAACGAATCGATCGCAAGGGTTACGTCATCTTTAGTCAGGATGTCGTCAGGGATCTTGTCAAGGTCCGGTGAACTGATAGCTTTTAGGGCAACGCCTAATTGCTTCCAGTTCACTATCGTCTTAGTGGGGCGGGGGAGGTCTGTTGTTGGGTCGGGACCTAGTCGCAGTATAATGGGTCGGTGGTCAGAGTGAAGCTCGTGAACCACTTCTATGGAGCGTAACTGGAGTGTTACGCCTCTGAGTAGTGCCATGTCAAGCAAGTCAGGTCGAAAGTCTTCCGTGTGAGGGTAGTGAGTGGGCTCAGTGGGCGCAATTATGTCAAAATTAAGTTCTGCGACTAGTTTTTCAAGTGCAATGCCTCTGGGATTGTTGACGTTACAATTCCATAGGATGTGCTTACTATTGAAGTCGCCAATCAGAAGGACGGCGCTTCCTAATGAGAACAATGCTTCTAAGTCAGCTCGGACGATCGGCTTTTGACAAGCTTGGTAACAGGACGCTATGACTATAGGTTGATGACCAGTCATAGCTAGAAGGCAACAAGATGCTTCCATATTAACAAGAGTCGGGGTAGGTAAGGGGATGCAGTGCAGGGACCTTTTGTAATAGATAAGAGTGCCTCCCCCACGGGAGTTCACTCTATCATCACGTACCGTTCTGTAATTGGCAAACCTAGGGTTCGCCTTCCCCGGTTTTAGAAGGGTTTCCTGCACGCATATAATGTCGATAAGGTGGGTGCAACAAAAGTCGTGGACAAGGTCACGTTGTCTAAAGAAACCGTTAGCGTTGAATGACGCTAACGAAACTGAGCGCGGTTTCGTGCGTGCGGTTGTACTACCCATAGTGGTTGTACTGGGGAGGGGCCTGGGGAACGAAGCGCTTAAGGGCGCTTAGTAAGTTCGCGTGTTCCAATGTGTATTGGATCACGTCCGCTGGGGATTGAGCGTATTGCATCTTGTGGAATAGCTCTTGTACCTCATTGATGTCAACCGACATAGCCAGATCGCTGACTAGGTTGATTGCCTCTTGAAGAGGGGCAGCCATCAATGGCATAGGTGGAGCTTGAGGCCGGGAAGCGGCGCGGGGAGGCGCGCGAATGGTGTTGGCGACGGGTGCCGGGAGCGCGGGGCGAGCCGGGGCCGGTGCGCGGGCAGGGGCCGCGGCGCGGGCGGGTGCGGGTGCGGGCGCGGGTGCGGGCGCGCGGGCCGGGGCGCGGGCGGTAGCGACGGTCTTAACCATACTGGGTGGTTTAGACCATGCGTTACGGGCTGGGAGCGGCGCGGGTATTACCTGTGAGGCAGGTACTACCGTTAGTTTAGGGCTTACCCGTTGGTAACGGTCGTAAGAGGGACGGGTCGGCCTATGCCTTGCCACCCTGTGGTTCACTCGTGGTGCTTTAGGGCAGCCACGGTAATTCGCGGTATGCCCTTGAGCACCGCATAAAACACAGCTGGGTGGGTCCGGCGAATCCCGGGTGCGAGTGCACGCTGCTGTCGCGTGATCGCCTAGGCACTTAACGCACCTAGCGCGAGCGAAGCAGAAACGGGAGGCGTGCCCGTATAGTTGGCAGTTATGGCACTGCGAGGGACTCCCATTCTTGTATGGGGCTTGGACATCGAGTCCTGAGAGGCCACAGACCTTTTTTAAATTAAAAATGGCCTTGCCTTCAGGAGTACGATCTAGTACTACGAGTACTAGATCGTAGGGGCTGCGGTCCTTCCCGCTGTACATGCGGTGAACTGCATGTACGGGGAAGTCTTGTGCCTTCAGGTCGGCACATACCGAATCGGTATGTACCTCCTTGGGCACACCGCGGATGACCACTCGGAGGACTTTCTCCTCTTCGAGCGCATAAGTGTGAAAACTTATGCTCTCGTGGCGGAGGAGTTTAGTTAGCGCTCTGTGGTCGCTAATGGTGGAAACTTGGACTTTAATGCCCTGCTGCGTGGAGCGGGCATTAGTATAGTGGATCCCACGATCCGAAACTAAACGGGACAGCATGTCCCATTTGGTTTTGTCCTGAATGAACAGGGGCGGAGGCGGTTTTTCGCGGCGCGCGCTCGCGTCCTGAGGGGACGCGGCAGTGGTGGCCGGAGCGGAGGGAGGAGACGCGGGGCGCGGGGCGGGGGTCGGCTTCTTGCCGGAGGCGGGGGCCTTAGCGGGTGCCTTGGCGGGAGGGGCGGAAGTTGCGCAACTAGCGGCTTTAGGAGCACGCTTGCGTTTGCGGTCAACGACGGTATAGCCGTCGTTATCGGAGTCCGAGTCAGTGCGTAAGGCGCGACTCGGATCTACTTCCATCTCCGTTTCGGAGTCCGAAGTGGGCTCGACAACGGCGATGGAGGGACGGGTGCTCGCTGGCCTCCCGATCGGTGAGCGCGAGCGAGACCTCTCACGGGGAGGGGCTGCCACCGTGCGTCTGTTGTCAGGGCCCGGAGCGGGCGAAGTCGGGCTGTCCTCTGAGAAGGACCGGGTCAGAGGAGGGACGATGGCCTCCGGAATTGGAGTTCCGGAGGGAGCGATGAGAGTGTCCGTGAGGCGGGCACTCTCTGCATCGTTAAGTGATTGCTGATGATCAGCGTAGAGTTCGGGGTAGCGGAGGGCGAAGGTCTGAAGGACCTCCACCTCACCGTTAGAGGGACGTTGCATCCTGAGGGGAATACTCAGGATGGCCTAACGGGTTCTGTCTCCCTCTCGCAACTCGTGAGCTCACTTGTGTGAGAGGGAGTGAGTACCTATGGTGTGCCCTAGTTGTGTACCCTCTCCGAGCTTTTTTCTCGGCGGAGAGGGGTGCTCCTAAGCGCTACTCCGGGGTTGACTAGGGGTGACCCCAAGGCCAGTAATCCCGGAGCCCAGCTTGCTTCGGCTGACCCGTGAAGCGGGAAAGGCCACGGTGCAAGGTTAAACCAAAACAACAACAGTGGCCGTTGTCACCGTAGGGTGTCACACTGCGACCGCAGCAAATGGCGGATTTGATCGTTCAGACGGGTTTGGCTGACGCTACCCCACGCCTGAACGACGTCGCTTAACAGCACAAAGTGTGTTGTTACGCGACTGTTACTATGTTGTGTCGGGTAGTAAAGTGGTGAAATGCGCACCGAAAAGTGCGGTCAAAACAAGACCACCAGCCCGATATGATGTTGTTCGTCCGAAACAAGGGACTTGGGTAGGTGGTAATGCCTGACGTCTTAGAGCGCCTCTGCGCGACGGCACGGCGAGCTCGTAGCTCGCGTTGCTCGGCGTTCGGCGGCTGCTCAGCTTCTGCACACAAAACAAAAACTTCGTCAGGACTGCGTATTCCAAGGCACTGGTCTGCAACTAGCGTCGGAACGATGACCCGAGTGAGACGGCAATAGTGCGGGGACTATTGCGGTCTCACTGGGAGATACTGGCGGAGCTGTAGACAGGTGTGCACGGCGTGGCGGCACAGGTCGGAATCGTGAAAAAAAAGAAAAACACTCATGCAAAACTCTAGGCTAACAAGTTTTGTAACTATGTCAAACTCAAATATCAACCTATAACATCGATAGCTGTTTGCCTACCACCCAATCAACTCTCCCTGTTTAATTACTTAGCAATGGTTGTTGACCTCTTCGGTTAATGGGCGAGAAGTGTGTTTTCAATATGTTCTGCGGAAGTGGTCCACCCTTCGTTATTTGATCTTGTTTGGTTTTAGTCTCTATTTTAATAATGGTGTATTGAGAAAGTCAAACTAGAAAAAATTCGGGTGGCAGATAAAAATCGGCGTTTGTTTTTTGTTACTGATAATATGTTCTACGTTTGGCCAATAACGCTGCTTATGGTAAGCGACAGAGTGGCCGAGGTTGTATTGTGTAGACGTAGAAACTATCTATTTACTGTAGCCTTGCAGATATCCAGATTGTATTTCTCAAGAAAAATAAGATGGCAGGGAGTTCTATTCTTGCGTTATAGACGTTAATAAATTGGACCGGAATCATTGCATACGAATCTTTGAAACTTCCACAAAAAGGGTGGTAATTTGCAATATTTCTGCTTGTCCTGAAGTAAAAGAGGGAGGGGGCATAAGAGCACATAGTTTTTTAGCATATTCATCCAAATGTATCATGTAGAAAATGATTGTTGTGATTCCTTTGAAAAGTTATAAAAATTATGAAGTTTCTATGAAAAATCTGACTCAGATCAGTCTTTTCTTAGATAATTACAATAATCAAAATAGACATTATGATCTTATTCTTAAACCATGAAACGCTGATGGTGTGGTCATATATATATAACCCCACCGGGTACTTAATTAATATGATAATTAACGAAATCTACTTCATTACTGCGTACCTAATCTATACCTTATTGCTGTATATATAATATAATGACTTTTAAACGAGTTCATAAGTTTACATATATTAGCAGTCAAATATGACCCTGAAAAGAAGCACAGAATTGATCTATATACAAAGAATTGACAGATCATTTAAAAAAAATATATTACATTCGTTTTACTCCGACATATTATTTAATTTTTTTTACATAGAAAAGTCCTTCGTTTACAATGTACAAGAAAAGCCCGTATTATATATTTTCAGTTTTAAAATGTTATGTACAGACGTTTCCACTCATGAAAGCGCACTAACATATTTTTTTAGTGTAGTTGCAACCACAACTACCAACCCAAGCTATTATTTTTGGGTTCTGTACCGTTTACCGATACACCGTGCTCTCTGCATGCACACTGTTTCTGAATACATTGCGGGGGCGATTATTTTTTACATGTTATTGTTTGAATATATGTACAATTAGCAATTACATCCACCGTAAGACATAGTGAACAAACAAGACCTAACCGAAAAAATACGCATCAATAATACAGGGTTATTGGTAAAATGCTAACAACATTTTAGGGTTGACTTCTGCTAGTCATAAAAAACATTTTGAGACTTTTTTTTTATTATATTGATCTATTTTTATAAAAATTAAGAAAAAAACAACATTTTTGTTAGGACTAGCAGTCAATCCTGAGAGGTTGTTAGCATAATACCTATAACTCTGTATAGTGCGTAGAGGCGCGCCTTTGTGAGAGAACAGGTTTGTACTATTAGCTTATTTGGGTATCATGCACCCACGTTGCTATTAATATAATTGATTATATGAAATTTGGCTTCGACAACTTATTGGTTCCATTACCGAAACGGATGGACGACCATTAATGACTACCCACCAATTTGCGATCGGATTGAATAAATATAGATTGATATTTCTATATTCATTGATTTGGAGTTAGTATAGTTCTGTATTATAAGTTATTGCCTCTATTTGTGCTCGTTTTAAGTGATAATATTATTGAGCTCGGATTCATTCATTCATATCGTATCAATGGCTAATCATAGTAATATAAATAATAATAAATAAGTAATTGAACCTTAGATGATGTTTGCCCAATGGGAGGCCACCTCCACGGCCCTGTGAGATGCATACGTGAGGTCATCTTGTGTGCAAGTGGTCAGGTACTGGTGACATGACAGTAGGTGTGCCATATTTTGCTTAGGGGCACAACACTCACATTTCACATCTAACCAGTCCCTTACTCCCCATTTAGCCAGGTTAGTTTTGCAACGACCAATTTGGGTACGGAGTCTGTTGAGCGACTTCCAAATTGGCCCCTGCAGATCGTCACCAGGAGATAGATGTTCCGCTGGGGTAACATAGTTTGTGGGTGTGGGGTATTTTTTGTGCCAAAGATACGAGATGAATGAATGAAGCTCGGGTGACGACGGGCACAGTGAAACTCGTCACTTGTGATGAAACCAATCTGTTATAGGCAGAGGTTACCGTTAAACATCAAATGGGACACGTGCTAGATTCGTCACAATAAAAAAATCGAATAAAGCTTTGTCCATACATTTCACAGCAATTGCAACACTTGTTGAAAAGTACTAAAGATGAATAAATGATCTTGTAAGCATTATGCATCACGAAAATCAGTGAAAAAGTAAAAAAAAACCGAATTGAAACACAAGAATTAAATGTTTTTTAAATATGTTCACAAACACTATCGCGTATTCAGTGAAAATTACACTTAGGTGCAAATACTAATTGGATCACAAAATTCTTTTGTTCCTGATGGGAATCGACTTCATGAAAGAACCGCTTTCATCATTGGAGCACAAAAATATGTTGTGCTTCAATTATTTGTAAATGTGAAGTATGAATTAACTTGTGGAAGTCATTCTATACCGACTTCTAAAAGTTATTTCATACTTTTCATTAATTTTGTTGGAAGAAGGTTCCGTTTTTTTAATGTTTTGTAACATGTCTACACAAACATACAGAATAGCACCAAAAGTCAGATCTAAGTGATGAATGTCCATCTCTCTGCGTTCTTTTCATCGTATTAGTCACATTTTCCTCCTTCGATATCATTGTTTCCTTATCTATAATCCGTGGTATCTCTTCTGATTTATGTGCAGCAATTTCGCGTATAAAGCATTATTACGTCATCACGAAGAAAAACCTCCATTTGAATATAAATCATGTGGGGCTTTTTGTTAGCTAATTCGAAAACTTTGGTATAGTATGGACTTATGCCTACTCTTTACTACAATGGAGAAGTGGCACCACTTCATCCAATCTACAGAAACATTTCTTCCCTAACCTTAAACAAGTGACTGGCCCAAATGTGGTGTTAGTTTTTCATTTGTTAAGTAACTAAAACGATGTAGGAAACAAATATACTCATATGTTTAGTAGTTGATTTTAATAAGATTAATGTGTTATGTATTACATGTGACTTTGAATAATATTTAGACCTGTGCATGACGACAGGCCTTAGGCAACTACCAGTTGAACTAAGCATACTAAAATATCGAATTTATTTTCCTACATGTGGTTTGAACAGGTGTGCATCACTCTTGTACAGTTGGATACAGGAAATTCTCCATCACCACCACTAGGAGCTGGTATCTGCGCTCCAACGCTGCAAGTTAACAAAGACCTCACCTGGAGAGATATGCAGCATATTGGTAAGCGTCTAGAAATTTTAAATTCACTTAAAATTTACTTATATATCTGAAATAATGTCATTGACTTTTGCATCAGCGCTTATTTATTATAGCTGAAAGCTATTTTTTGGCTCTGCAAACTGACAAAGACTTTATCTGCAGATAATTGTACACATCGATATGTATCTAGTTGTCCAAGTTTACTGACTATATCTACAGAAGCTGAAATACAAAAACGTATAATATGTACATAGCACTTTTGCCTGTCACGGCCGTTCAAACTTATAGCTTAAGCGTTTGATCTGTTTTTTAATGCTGTAAGATAGAATAGACTTGGAAAGATATGGTTACACATTGATAAAGACAGGTATCTAAGCTACAGTAGCTAAGATCTTTAGAATTGTGAAAAGCTGTTACAATCGCTCGGTCCCCATTTGATATAGCTGATGTTAAAATCCTGGAAGGATAATATCACGAAGTATAAGAGTATTGAGATATTCTCTAAATAACTGGCATATACACTGCCTGCTTTTTGACCAACAAACGAAACAAATTAAGCTAGTTTGGGGTTAAATGTTTATCTATCTTAAATAAAAATGCTTAGAAAAAGGTAAGGGTTTGATAACATTTTTCTTTTTGTGAAAAAAAAAAAATAATATTTTAACAAAACACTTACAATATATAAAAAATGTATCTAGTGAAAATTCCGCCTAATTTTCCTGTAATGTCAATGGGACGCAGCCAAACTGGAAGAATTTTCGAAGCGTGTCGATTCTACACGAAGCAGGAGGTCTTGACTCTACGCGGGTTCTTTTTTGTATATTTTTAAGTATTTTATTAAAATATTCAGTGATTGTTTAAATTTGCATTTAAGCAGCTTCAGTTTTAGAAGCATTCCAAGCAAATTACATTTTATAGTAAAAGGTATTATTAAAAAGGCACATCCAAAGATAGCATTCAAAAACGTTTATTTTATAAAAAAGCTATAGCTATATAAGAACCCTTACATAAAGAGGAGACGTGATATGATCTCTAGACATCGTGATGTTGTTATCTCCATACAATAATCTTTATCTAACCAATCACATCAAGATAATTAAGTTAAGAACATGTTGTAGTTGTGGCATAAGTTTTATGTTCATAGCTTAGGAGCAACTAAATATCAAAAGTCAAGTAATTTATTGCTTAAATTAATTGTTTATTTATATAATTAGATGATAGTCTTTGATCATCTTGTCAATAATTAGCTAGTCACGCTGTGTTTGAAAATGTTGCTTAAGGTATGGTTTTTTCCACAAAGACATTTTTAAATTTGTACTTATTAAAGATATGTATCTTTGATAAGTCGTTTTAACAGATTGCCCTATTATATGAAGACTACCCTGGAGGTGTGTGCTGTATGGAGCCTGGCGCGGCACACACTTTCAGCATTCATTGGAGGGGATTTCTCTCTTGTAAACGCCATGCTTAGTGGAGAGAGATTGTGGCAGATGGTGTTCTCCTTCTGCGAAGTGGTAATGGAAGGAGGCCGCGGAGTAGATTAAGGAGGACCAAATCCAAGCTGCCCTGCTCTGGCGCTGGAGAACGGGGTCAAGGAGGTGGCAGTTCGACCGCCTCCACCCACTAATATCTCAGTAGTAGAGTCACTGGGAGAGAGTCGGGGGATTCTACACAGATTCGCACGGCCCCAAACGAGGGGCTTCTTGGTGAGCAAGTTCGCCCCTATAGAGGCACAGGGGCCCGATTAAGTAAGGGCCTACCGCCGGCGCATGATAGTGAATGCAAACACGATCCTAATTTGTCCCACCTCACCGGAGGACTGCTCACGGGGAGTTTTAATGGGTTCAAGTCCCACATATCCCTTTCCGCCACCCCCGTAGTGGAGGGGCAAAGAGAAAGCATTTCCCCACCACAAAATAATATAATAATATGAAGACGCATATAAGACACAGGCTCTTCAAGGCATCTGCCGGGATATATAGTCAGGTGCTTAGCAAGAGCTTTGCCATTTGAACATTTGTAAAATGTCCCACCACATTGCGGTAAAAAGTGCAGATTTACATTACAGTTTTTTTTTATTAAATTAGGTACAGTCGAAAGACCGGAGGAGGTGCTTAAGTACCTCCTCCTTTTAGGGAAGTCAGTTAGTAATAAATATAAACAGTACTTTTTCAACCTGCTATCCAATGCCAGAGTTTTAAAACTCGTTGCAGTCACAGAAAAGAGAAAGCAATTTTATATCTCTATGGTTGCAGTCATATAACCTATATAGCGATGAGTCTGATGGACGCTATAGCTGAATCTATTTATTTCCCATGTACAACTTGACATGGCTTGAAATGTTGCCAGTGGCAACTATTCTTCTTAACTAATATTTAACATATATTTAAAATTATTAAAAGTATATCTAGTGATAATACCGCACAAATACAATCTTAAAATGCATTCAACGCGTTAGATAGAGCCGTCTTTGGCCTGCAGTGAAAGATAAAATTTCGGAATTTACTCATTTCCTTGTCAATGCTATCGCAAACCTTCAATAATAATGCTTACTAAAATAAAAATTATCTTCCATAGTATGTCAACAGGGTGATCCTCTGGGACCAGCTATGTTAAGCCTTCAAATCTACTCAATAATTCAACGTCTCCAATCAAAACTTAACATTTGGTATTTTGATGACAGAACCTTGAGCCAAATGACTTGTGAGTTCTTGTAGATGAATTTCGTCTTATTGGCCATGAACTAAATTTTTCCAATGCGAACTTTTTTTGTTTGCGATACTTGTCCGGTTAGTGGAAAACAATGTGCTCCGAGTTAAGGGTTCACCATATGGTTATTTTTGACGAATTATTACCATTTGTCGAAGAAAAAACAATCTGTGTATACAACTGTGTGCACAACATCCTTAAGAAAAACCGATTACACAAAATATTATGTAATCGGTTTTTCTATAATACTGTTCCAAAAATGAACCCACTTTTTAACCGGACGTAAATCTGCATTTGATTAGAATCATGATGAACATATATAAAATTAAAAATAAATATCTATAAAACAATAAAGATATCCAATAAAGATGGATATCTTTATTGCTTTATAGATATTTATTTTTAATTTAATGGTGCAACCAAATTTGTGATAACCATTCAAGAGTGTTCGTGGACATAATCTTGAAACTTATCGTTTCACAGGTCCTATATAGTTCGGTACGTGGCGGCAGCCATTGAATATATTAATAATAAATCATCAATTAATTTGAAGTCATCAGTCTTTTTAACTAATCTTTATGAAATCTATGGCCTAATATACTTAAATTCCGTAGATTTATTTTAAAATATTAGTTTTTTTCTATTTGTTCTACAGTTGTCCGCACAGCGGGCCTAGAACGTAAACGTAGCTAAGCATAGGAGGCGAGTGGCGAGTGCACGGCGTCGGTCGCAACGTGTCCCGATCCTTCGGCTATGGATTATTGGATGCGTCAGGAATGGTCCGCCTCGCCAAGACCTGGAGAACTGTGCCTTCACAGAGGAGATGCGAACTGGCCGCGCCGAGACCCCAACGACCCGTGCCGCCGAGGTCTACAGTCACTTTACAGGTAAATGCTGAAACAAAAACCAAAAGTAACAATATAATTTCTCCTTTATTGACTTATGCAGAACAGGTTCGATGAAAAAATATGTTTAATTTGTGTTGCACGTACACATTTAAAAAGCTAAGGAGACTATCACTTCAATAATGTGACTATTAACTTAAAACTATGATTCAACTAAGAGTTATAAACATGTTTTAATATAAATGTGAATCATTGCTACCAAATAAATGGTTTTTATTATAGATATATTAAATAAGCAGCTCATTTATTAAGTCTCGTTTAAAACGGTATATATACGCCATCTTGGATTATGTTCTAGCGCGCATCACACTCTCTGCTGCAAGACGGGGTGACTTGCGCATTGGGCTGGTTTCTCCCGCCGTTACTAGTTTTTTATTTATTATTTATTATAAGCTGATAGATTAGTCATCCTTCAACTGCCGAAAGTACTTGAAGGTAGCTAGCCAGGCGGACATTTGCAAATGCCCTACCACCATGTTGTATTGTCTGCCATCGTAACACAACAAATGGTACCGACGGCTTAACGTGCCCTCCGAAGCACGGAAGCGCTCAGCAGCAGTGTCACTTGCAGTCATGACCGTTGCGTACTTTGCTTAACTAAACTGAGCGGTTAAGAACTAACTGCATGTATCGAAGTATGCTTCGATACATGCAGTTGACACATTGTTTGCTCCAAGGTCAGTAATTTTATACCTTACCATTATCTAAAGAAGTTTATCAAAGACTCAATTATAGTGATTTCACAGATTCAGAAAGTCAAGACAAAGTTCAAGCCAGAAAAATATTATTTTTGCGGTAACTCCTTTTCCTTCTGCTTTATGTGTCTTAATTTTTGTCTGTCCTTTTGCTTAATGTGGCAGAATGTTTTAATAGTTACATTTTGAGATGAATCTTCTAAAAAGCATCGATGATGTCATTATTAGAATGATTTTATGATTATATGACTTACATTAGTATTCGGAGACATTCAAAATGTGCATTAATTAAAATCAAATAAAAAATAAACTTCTTTTACTAAAGTTAGTCGCGGTTGGATTGATTCAAAACATATTGTTTCTATTTATAGTTCAACGCCATTGAACTTTCGGCTCATCTACATACAATAATTTTATTAGTAAAAAGTTATGTTGAATTAAGTGAAATCATACATATTTTGTTTATATCTCGAGCGAAAGCTAAATCGTAGATAATAAATCGAAAGCTAAATCGTATATGAACATAGGTCGTTTTGTAAGCTTAACAAATTATATTCTACTTATTAGATGTTTTTTCTACACACCTACCTACTAATTATCTTCCAGAAACCACTTTCACGACATCTTGATTTCACAGTAGTGTAATTGTATTACATTTTAATCGTTTTTCTTTTAGAATTGTCTATACGTTTACCTTTTAGTTCATTAGAGTGTAATATTTATCAGTGTTCACTAATTTTGATGAGAAACAACTCGCGATACATTACAGTATTCTGAACACTTTCATCTATATTCAAAAAACCGATCAGTTATGTTTCACTATGAACATTTATGATAGCAAATATATTTTTAAAAGTATCTTAAGAAAACATTTAATAAGATTTTAATGAAACACTCAAATATATATATCTCTAGTGACAATTCCGCCTAATTATCCTGTTATGCCCACGTGACGTCACAAACGCCACGCAGCCTAACCGGAAGAATATTCGACTAGTTGCGCACGATCATAATATATTTGTTATTATTAAATATGGAAATCCGCAAAGTAACGCCTGAATCTATTCAGTGAGCATATGGCCAAATAGTACCTTATCGTTTGACTATTTTATCCCCATACATGTGTAAAACCATCTCACTTCGTTCTTCTGACAGTTAATGACTTGGACAAAACTATGTTATACAAATTTTCCATACTTGATTTTGATCTGGTTTTTGAATAGTTTAATCGAAATTTGAATTGTCTGCAATATTGAATATTTCGAACTTGCTATATTATTAGGGCAGAAAACGGTTAACTCTAACGACATGCTTACATGATTCGTAAATGCTGTTTATATAGCACTTTTCATCAAAACATCCCATTTCCTGCACTTCTGATATACTCCCGAGCTTTTGTTTTGCGTAATATTATCTTAGAAACGCTCATTAAAATAGAAAAGCAGTTCGAAACAGAATCCTTAGCAATACTTCCCGAGAGCTGAGAGTTAGCTAGGTAATCAAATATGCTGTTTAATAAGGAAGTCTTGCAAAATAGCGATATCTTGTACCAACTTAGAATTTATCTTAGTTTTATGGTGAAATTAAAAACTGACTTGGGATTTGTTTTAATTTTTCAATCCGAGTATTTATGAAACATCATAATTAACCTTATAATCAGTTGTCTTTACTGCATCTTTAAGACCTTAATGATAAGTGTTTAAGAGTTTGCATGCTATAATAAGGTACCAACAATAATGACACATTTTCAAATGTTTTCTATTATATACACTCGAGAGCAATGAATCCGGGTCACTTACAGAATCCTAAAAATCTCGGAAACTAAATATGCTAGGTTAATGCAATAAATTGTATTTAATAGACAATGTAATACTCCTTAAATGAAGGTATTAAAACTTCTTAGTTATTGTAAAGTTATATCATAAAAAATTTGAAAAAGGGCCACTTTCGAAGATGGAACTACGAAATTACAGCATTTGGTTTTGCTTTTGTTTGTAATCTGTCATTTATGTGGGTACATAAACCTTGTTGATAGTGCTCTATATTCATTATTCAAGCTGAAATTATGTCGCTTACGCCTGAAGAATGCACCAGAATACTTACAATGCTGGAAACCGGCCGGAGTCAGCGCGATACAGCCAGGACTGTCGGTGTGTCGCTGTCAACAGTACAAAGAGTTCTCCGACGTTACGAAGAAACTGGTTCTAACCTACGCAGACCAGGAACGGGCAGAACCAGGTGTACCACAGCACGAGAAGACCGATACTTGGTGAACACCATGCTTCGAAATCGCTTTCTCACAGGAACTGAACTCACCAATCAGTTTCGACGCCTCGGAGGAAGTAACCCAAGTGCATGGACAGTAAGACGTCGGCTTGCTGAATCTAACTTAAAACCCCTAAGACCTGCAAACGGCCCTAAACTGGAGCGTGGGCATCGTATTTCGAGACTAAGATATGCCCAGAGCCACGTAAATTGGAGTATTGAAGATTGGTCAAAAGTTATGTTCTCCGACGAATCAAAATTTATGCTCTACAAGCACGATGGAAGACACAGAGTGTATCGAAGACCAGGGGAAAGATTCAAGCAAGCATGCATCGAAGAAAAAGTAGCCTACGGTGGTGGGTCTGTACTTGTGCGGGCCATTTCTTCTGAAAGTCGCACAGAGCTGGTGATCATAGAAAACGGCTCTTTAACTAGCGTAAGATATGTGGAAGAAATCCTCAATGATCACGTTGGTCCATTTATGGTCAATTTAGGTGAGGATGCTATATTTATGCATGACAATGCCCGACCTCATACAGGTAGGATTGTGAATGACTACCTTCAAGAGATGAACATTACTCGTATGGAGCCAGCGCGCAGCCCGGATATCAACCCGATCGAGCATGCTTGGGACGAGCTAGGCAGATGCGTAAAACAACGAAACCCTCCCCCAATCACGCTTCGTGAGCTCAAAATTGCTCTCACAGAGGAATGGGAGAATATTCCCCAAAATCGTATAAGGAACTTGGTGTACAGCATGCCAAACCGCGTAAACGCAGTAATGGAAGCACGAGGAGGCAATACGAAGTATTAAAATTCAAGAAAATCGTAATAAAGTTCAAAAATTTCATGTTTCCTATTTTTGTTTTAAGGAGAGATCAGCAGTTTTTTTCTTTATGTAATTTTGTGTTAATAAAATGTATGGTGACTCATATTTTTTTTACTTTCATTTAAGGAGTATTACATTGTCTATTAAATACAATTTATTGCATTAACCTATCATTTTTAGTTTCCGAGATTTTTAACATTCTTTAAGTGACCCGGATTCATTGCTCTCGAGAGAAATTGTTTACAAAATATTATTATATTTTTAATAAATATATAATAATTCATATCTCAAGCGTTCATGACGGGTAAAATATATATTTGTGTACCTTCTAATGTATCTCTAAAGACGTAACAACGTAGCGGCATCGATAACAGCCGTCTACATATTTTGACATCACAAGGTGCCATAAATCCAGCTCAGCTTCGACGACACAGATGAATAACACGTTAGATTCCGGCACGTGACACTCTCATATTGCACAGACACATGCCGCGAGAAAATGATACTTGGGCCTTATTATCTTGTTATACAGGTATTTTTGTATTGCATTGAACCTAGTACTATTATTATTGATACGAAAATATCACCAGAGGAAAGCTTAAGAGCGCTTGCGTGGACTGCAAAGAAAATAATATATGAATCAAAGGTGTGAGCACTTATATGGCAGGTAATAAGCGGACTGGACTGGAATATATTATATAACAACTCTGGAATAATTGTAGAAAGAAATATTTTTTTAACCCATTTCCAAATTAGGAGGAGATGCTCAATTCGATTGTTTTTTTTTCTGTCTGTGTTACGCAAATCACTCCGCCAATTATAAACTAATTTCGATGATTATTTCTTTGTTGGATAGAGAATACCTCCAATGTAATACCACATAAATTTTATAAATCAGTTGAGTGTTTTTTAAGTTATTGTCTATTAACTGAAAAATGTATTTTGCATAGCTGGATGATTCATTGGTATTGTCGATAATAAACAGTATTCTAGGAGAGTGAATGATGTTGTAAGCAGTCTGCTTCACTAAAAAGAAAGAACAATATTTTTTATCCTCAAAACCGGAACCTACTTCCAATACTCAAATGTTTGAAATAACTTGTGGATATCGTACCATGCTAATTTGAGGTCAGTAATTTAAATCAGGTTCAACAAATTATTTCATACTTTTAAATGTAAGAAGACGGTTCCGTTTTTACTTTTTTTTATTTTTTATAAAACTAGTTGCTTAAACGAGTTGTCATGAGAAATAATAGCTTAGGCCAGTATAACAGCTGTTTTAGCTTTAAATCGATTTTGACAAACAGGTTGTCATAATTAACTTTGCGATAATTAGCAAAAGCTTACAAAATTTTAAAATTAATATTCATTACATAAAGAAAGTTTGTACTGTGTAGCACATCCTTGGTCTACGACGTAGAACCAGTAGCATTTATTCGCACAACCCGTAGTTCGTAGACTTAATAATCTAACGAAAATATGTTGCTTTTAAATTTTTAAATTCTTAGATTCTACTTCTGCGTAGCATCTCCTTACCACTGCTATGCAGATATTAAAATTGCGACGGAATTATTTCCAGGCATAATTCCTACCCATAAGTGTCCAATCATTGTTGTAAATACTGAAAATATTTGTAGCTACAAATAAAATAATATTTTGGAGCCAAAATTCAGTATCGTTCTCGTAAAGTTGTATACTTGTATTTTGGTGAAAGTAGGCTCAAGGCGCAATACCCTCGTAACTGTACGTTGACGACATCAATTGCTTGTTTCTTCCATAATAAAGAAAAAGCGTACAATGTAATAGCGATATAAATAAATACGTATATATATCATTTTGACATGGAATTAAAAGGATGGATTAAAGGGCGTTTAAATTTTTGTTAGATGTATATAATAAAGACTTGTAGCGGTTATTACAAACTGCGACTACAGTTAAAAAAAATAATCAAGTTCTGTTTAAATTGTGTTTTAGTATCAATTTAATATACATAAAGAGAAAGAAATAAAACGCTTATACAAAATAAAATATACAAATATTATGTACATATCATTTTGTATAAGCGTTTTATTTCTTTCTCTGTCTTTCTTCCAAGTTTACAACTACTAAATGGTACCTAATAAAATTATCAAAAAAACTTGCTGCAAATTTAGTCCTGTACTCAACCTGTAACTAAACTACAGGACGGGGATTTATATTTGTTTTCAAAGTACATACATAAGTTATTAACTTTTTAAAACTTAATGAATAAAACAATAACCAGGTATTTTATATTGAACAAAATAGCTGATTTTATCGCTCTCAGTGAAGCAGATACTAGTATGCTATTAATAAGAGTGGGTATATTGGCTGCTTTAGTCATTTTTAATAATTATACCTGCTTGATTTTTGTTAGTACTTCACATTATATATGTTATATTTTTATAATGAAATGTTACTTTACATTATAAAATAAATTATATTTTCATCTAATTCGATATTTCACCTCTGCTGCACATGGTGAATAAGTAATGATTTGAAATTCATGTCATCCCTGTTCAATGTATTAAAACGTTAATATTCAATCAACATTAATGTCGTAAATGGTAGTAAACGGTTTTGAAATACAGCTTTAATGCAATTCAAAGAAAATATGTGCAAGTACTTAACATTGCTCGTCATCCTGAATCATTAACAAGTGGCTTTTACTTTACATTCTTAGGTATTTATTACTCTTGGTTTATTGCACTTGAGACCTCATTCGCTGTATTAGACGGCCCAGAGAGAGAGGGGCATTTCCCCACGCTTAGCAGGTATTCGGAATCATAGTATTGGGTGTTCACAGTTCTGCACGTGCGAAAAAAAATGTCCATACATATTACTGTTACTTTTATAAAACACATTTTGGTATTTTACAACATGTAAACAAATAAATCCTAAATAATGAAGCCGTGATACATAATACAGCAAGAGCGAAGTTACAGCTAATTGCAAAAAAAAAGTCTTGTTTATGGTACGTAAGTTGAACTTTAAATTTCACTTCGTCCCCATACGATGGTTAAGAACGAAATGACAAATTAGTGTCATGCGTCATATGTCATGTTGGCATAACGGTTAGAGCATACCCTAAATTTACAAACTCCTAAACATACGAAAGCTTGAATCTTATTACTATAGCTTGCGCCTGCGTCGAAATTGATATCATTTATATTTCGTAGAGTAGGTAATTAAAAAATATAGCCCCTGCAGGACTCTTCGATAAATGACCACCTTCTCTATACATATTACTTGACTGCCGCAAAACAAGGATGTAATTAGAGAAATAAAATAAATAGGAGTGAAACACATGTATACAAGGCTATTAGTTTGTCCAGTATAACTTGATCTGTAAAAACTCATGTACGTAAAGCAATTTCTGGTGAAAAGTAACAGTATCTATTTTATAGTTGGGAAATCTGATATATTTTCCATACCACTTAACTCGTTAGGATCCTACACACGCACCCTAATTCTGGCTTTTACAAATGAAATTCAATTGTCATAATTGTGTATAAATCGCAAGGATGAATAAAGTAGGAAGTCATTTATACTGGGATAACTAAGAATAAGTTTGAGTTATTAAGATATATTGTAGTATTTGTAATCACATACGCACAGATCTAACTTCAAGCAGAGTAAGTACTGTTTTAGTCTGTTCCTGCCCTGATAAATACTGTGGGAAAAGACAACTTAGTTGCGGAATATGACGGATTGAGTACTTCTCTCGGGAGTATATCTCTGTGTATTGGAGACATAGTCACTTAAGGCCTGGAGCCTACGAATTCATAGAACTAGAGCACTCACTCGAACGCTGAACTGTTTGAGTAGTTCTCGAGGGAGCACAATATGACCTAAATACCGGGCGATGCAGTCAGAAGCTAGTATATAAAAATTGTTTGGTAGGAAGGAAATTTTTAAGCTAAAAGTCAAATTGGGTGTGTTCGTCGTCTCTCAATCACCACAATGCATCTTCGCAATCGCAACAATAGAAGTTAGTAACTTTCTAAGAGCATTTTTTGTGACGTATTGAGCCTTACTCGCAAGGGAGTTAGAAAAGTGTCCGATAATGAGTAACTAGTTTTGGACAGTCGAGGACATACTCGTGGTCATTGTTGTTTTTACGGTGCAATAAACCCTTTCTTACCTTTTTACACGACTACCCAAAAAAGGAGTGTTGTGTTTTCAGGGTGTGTATGTTTGTGAGTTTCTTTATTCCACCATAACTTCTAAATGGCTTAATCATTTTAATGTACGAGATACTGTCAGATTATTCTTGATAGTGTAAGTAACACTGTGTACATAAAAAAGTATATAAAATAAACCGGAGGATTTTAGGCGCCATATTGTTTATAAAACATTTTTTTTCTTCCAAAACCATCAAGTATCAAAATGAAGGGCTTTAAAAATGATTGTATAAATTTCATATAACTTTCAATATAAATTTCAATCGCACGATAATATGTTAAATCAAAATCAATATGACGCAGTCAGGTTTTTTACTTTTTAATTAATTAATATTTGTCTCTCTTCATGATATTTATGTGAATATTACTTTTTAACTTTTTGTAATCATCATTAATTTATATCAGTATCTTTTGCAACTATAACTATATAGCATCGTGTTTCAATAACTCAAGGTGCTTATCGCAACAAAGTACCCTAAAGTAACGCGTCTTCAGCCCTGACTACACGATCAATAAAGCTTAGTATAGCTTCGACGTAAGTGTGCAAGAAGGGCCGTTACCAGGCCTTATCAGGAAGTTTCATCTGTTAGATGTCCAGAGTAGTAGTTGTGCAGAGTTACGGCAAAAATAGAATTTCTTTATTGCACTAACCTTACTTTTATATATGAAGCGAATATTAAAGATACCTTAATTTAAGCATTGACATGACCATCCTAAAATGCTGTAAATTTATGGCTCACTTTTTTATCGGTTAAAAGCAAACTTTGGGTTAGAATTAATCTTTTCTCTTTGAATCATACTGAATTCATTAGTTCAAGCCACTAGCGGTTACCCACCCACGCATTGGACTTAGTTTAACTTAGTTGGTTAGTTAAACAAGATTAAGCAAAGATCGCTACGAGCGGTTCAAAAGAAAACACATAACATATCGGCTATTAAATAAACGCAAATGTACATTAAACCGCTCGTAGGGTAGCTCGACAATGCAAGCTACGAATGGCAGGCTATAATACTAAGTGGAGAGTATAATTAGATATTACCTTCATACCACTATATAATTACGCAATATCAAATATAATTCCATTTTTAGCGACACATTCAATGAGTTCTTTCCCTAAACTTCACCAACACCAAACTGGAGATTTATCCGGAAAATATCAATAATCCGTAGGGGAGTGTTAAACAATTATTTTTACCCCAACCCCTGATAATGTGTCAAATACGTAATCCTGCTGTTTCTGTCCACACTGCACTTAGATAGATGGGCATTATTTTGGGGTGATGAAAGTGAAGGTAAGTTTAACATGAGAGCATATTTGTGGGGTTTTTAGTATTCCTTGGGATATACTATTTTTGACAGGTTGATAAAGATATAACAGCTATTTAATTTTGCAAATCAGTTCCATTATACCACATCTTCCCTATTCAATGTCATTAAATAGTACATTGTTCACCGTGGTTTGGCATTCAAAATAAGTATATTAGAGGAAACTTAAAGGTAGGATCAGTGACAGCTGAAGAAAAATAGACTGGCATGGGTATATCATGAGCAAGAATAAAAACATATAAGTAAATGATGTTGGGAGGGTGTATTGTGTCGGACAGTAAGTAGAATATGTACAGTGCGTCACACGGATCTACCACACGGAAGGAAAGTACCTTGAATATTGTAGATGGATCATTTAACTGAAAGAAGACATTATTTGAATTTAAAAATCAATTGAAGCTGCATTCATAGATGTTCGAGAATCGAATCCGTTACACGAGAAAACTAATCCCCTGAAGCTTTATCATATCGATCGAAAGACTTCATCATAAGGATTATTTTTTGCTACATAACATAGTGTCAGAAATCAAAGGAAGATCATAAATTTACTTACTTACGCTTACAAAATTACAACGAAACGAAAAATTTTACCCACAGGCGGGATTCAAACCCGCCATCACACATGATTACAGCGGGGACATGCTCTGTAAATTGAGTTATCGTGGTGAGTTAGTCAAAGCTAAAATGTATCCTTTCGTTCCTATTGTTGAAATCTCTGAGGGAGAAAGGGAGGGGGCAAATTTTAACGCTTGGTAGGCCACTTGGGGATCACAGAGTTAGATGATAATTCTTCAGATGGCAGCGCTGCTCATCTTCTTGTATTTTTTTGACTTACGACTCAGGAAGATTTGTATATATATATATATATATATATATATAATATAAATGGAGGGTTGCAGTTCAAGACCGATTCAGGTCAAGCTCAGTTTTTAATATTTCTAAATATGATTACAAGCACTATCGAGTGCTAAGGGAAAAAAATATTTTACAATTTATTAGAGCACAAAATATTATGCCCCGGGCGGGAATAGAACCTGCTTACTCCGATTTCATACTTTTTCCGATGCATTTTCATTCTTCATTCCGATCGGCACACTTTTTTATGTTAAGAAGTGATTAGATTGACAAGCCACCCGCCTGATTGAAAGCGTCACGCCGCGCCGGTCCGTGATAGTTGCAGTGTCACATTTCTCGTCCAGTCTGACACTGCAACTGAGCTCGTCACTACGCGTTCTAATTTCTCGTTTGCCAAGTTATTTCACTATTTAAGACTGAGGTGGTACCTACTAAGGCGAACTCTTACTAAAACCACTATTACGGATAGTACACAGATTGATTTATCCTAATTAAACATAAATATATTAAATTTGTTATTGTCAGACATTAAAAAAGGTGCATTAATTATAATTATATTATTACACTAAAAAAAAATTACAATAATTAAATTTATACATAAATCTTTTTTAAGTGATTATGACGGAACAAGCTCGGGGCCAACCTGATGTTAAGCGGATTAACCTTTGCCTATAACATATGCATTTTGCCATGTGATGGATTGCACTGCACCCGTCACATTAAGACATACACTTGTTAAGTCTCATCTCAAGACATACAGTATGTGCCTGTAATTTTTCTGGCTCTCAAGGACTACTGCCGGAACACACTGTTAGGTGTTTGGCGACAGATTTTCTACCTGAGGGTGGTAGCTAGCCAGGCAAACAATTGCAAAGTACCCTTCCACAATGCGGTGAAGCTCAAGCCGGTATTGGGGCTCGAACCAGGGACCTGCAGCACGGCAGTCCATAGCTCAGCTAGCTCATTACCGCTAGGCTATCATTGCATCAAATCAGGAAACCTCAATAAAAGACACAAATACGAAAAATACAAAAAAACTTTATACTACACCTACCTTTTATTTTACTTTTCTACGAAAACTGAATCCTCAAACAACACACAAATTGAAAATGGCGCCAATGGCGTCTGCAATTTTCACATGTTCTTTTTTCAAATTGTTTGACACCATCCAACACACAGCTAGTGGCCAGTGTCATTTTGCGAACTTGGAGATAAAAACTCACTGTAAAAACTTTTTGGCTTTTAATATTTAGGTTACCAGCGCATAGTCTTACCCAAAATTAAAAAAGAGAAACCACGTAAGAAATTGATTTTCATACACTTTTCTCTCCCGCTCAGATGCGTTTTCTCCCCGCATATTTGTTCGATATGCAATGACGTACTTTCTACCGTAAATTTGATAAAGTATCAAGGTGCTTTCCGAGCAGGTGTAGTATAAAAGTCAAATATTTTCTTATATAACAGATTTGAAAGTGACCTGCATAGTGTAAGATTTCAGAGTACAACATTTTTCTCACGAAAAATGTAACATTCTTAATATAAAATAAGACAAGACATTTGATTTTAAACTTCCTATTGTTTAGAGCTCTTGGTAGATGCGAAGCGTAATCAAAACTTTTTTGGCTCAACGAATAAGCATTGCAATCCAATGCAGAAATGCTGCCAGCATGCTGGGTATGCTGCTAACTGGTAGTGAGCTGGAGCATTTGGACTGCCTGTAGGCCAGCAATTCTTAATATAAAATAAGACAAGACATTTGATTTTAAACTTCCTATTGTTTAGAGCTCTTGGTAGATGCGAAGCGTGATCAAAATGCTGAAACTTTTTTGGCTCAACGAATAAGCATTGCAATCCAAGGTAGAAATGCTGCCAGCATGCTGGGTATGCTGCTAACTGGTAGTGAGCTGGAGCATTTGGACTGCCTGTAGGCCAGCAATGACATTAAGGTTGCCTAAATGCTTTCATTGTAGTAGCTGTAGTGTAGCATACATCTTTTCTGAACTAATATATTATAATAATGAGGAAGCAGTGATAGCTCAGTGGCATTGGCTATGGACTGCCGCGCAGCATGTCCATGATCCGAATCCCGCCGCGGGCTTGAGCTTCACCGCATGGTGGAAGGGCTTTTTGCGAATGCCCGCCTGGCTAGCGACCACCCTCAAGTTGAAAATCTGTCGCCAAGCACCTAACGGTGTGTTCCGGTAGCAGTCCTTGAGAGCCAGTGAAATTACAGGCACATGAGACTTAACAACTATGTCTCAAGGTGACGGGCGCAGTGCAATTCTTCACTTGTGATGAAATGCATCTGTTATAGGCAGAGGAAACCACTTAACATCAGGTGGTCCTCGAGCTTGTTCCGTCACAATAACATAAAAAAAAAAAAAAAAAAATTGATTGATTGTTTGCATTTAATAGGCACTACTACTGGACCGATATACACTATCCTTGATGAACATAGGCTATAGAAGATTTTCAAAAAGTTAATTATATCATATAAAAATCGTTATATCACGTACGGTGTGAAAATTGTTGTATAACAATTTTATAGACGACATCAATATCTACAAAAAAAATCCGCAATAGTCATACTTATACAGTTATGTCACAATAACTACTTATTTAATTTTCGTGAGATACCCATGCGAAGCCGCTAGTTGTTAATAAAAGCATAAAAATATTTACACTCTCAGATTTAACAAGAATTACATTACTATTACAGCTTTAACGCGAAATACATTACTGACATGCTGAATCGATAGATACAGCGAATAAGAGTAATGTTCAAATACGAGTTCCGATTTGGAACTAATGCAGCAGAAACTGCTCGTATTTTCAATGCTGTGTTTGGAGAGGTTACGGCTAACGAACGCACCATGCGTTATAGGTTTAACCGCTTTCGTAGCAGGAACCTGAAGTATAAACCACGAGGAAAACCAGCAACTAAGATAAATATGATGAATTAAAGGTAAAAGGGAAAAAAAAGTGATAGTAGAAACCAATACATATCAATCTATTAAAGAATTAACGGCGTAATTTGAAGTTACCATACCCACAATATTGATTAATTTGCATCAAATCTGAAGCTTGCTTAAAAACAGGTCAATTTAAAACTAGCAACTAATATTAAAATTATTTTAATATTAGTTGCTGGTTTTTGCCAAACTTCGCTTCAATACACAAAACAAGCTTAATACATTCTAATTTTCCTTATTATAGGTATTATTGACTTATTTCATTTATATATATTTTTACCTGTTCGTTTGTCTGCGACAGCTCGTATTAAGGAACGACAATATTTTACCGAAAATGGCAGCAACTTTGTTGTACCTATGCAAATTAATGAATAACAACAACTGCGCTGATTATTACGTTCTTAGTTATGAATCTCCTAATAACTAGTTTTGTTTCTTGAGTACCTGAGTATTTAATCAAGTTTATTGGAACTGAACCACTTGTCTATCAGCAAGTACAACTGTGATATTTTATCGATCTATTTCACATGAATATTATAAAAAAGCAGATTAAATAAGAAAACTTCCTTAAATTCTTATACCTACAAATTATAAGCGCTTAAAATTTTAAGGACAACATTTTCATCAATTGCGGGAATCGATGAAACTCTCTTAGGAGGGCTCATAGAAGGGTTAAGGTTGTCACAGAAATAAAATGTTCAGAAGTATATTACCCAATATTTTATTGGGTAACGTGGGTCGTGAGTTTACGTTCACTTTGGTACTTTAGCGTGTTATCAAAACTACCACTCTCCTGCGCTATATCGTTCGAGCAGCCGAGCGTGCAGTGCAGTGCAGTGCTGTGCAGACGGGCAAGCAGGGGCCGCTTGACGTAGCAGGCAGTATTGTATCAGACGGTGGCGTAGTGGTCTGTTGATTAAGTCCTTCCGTTGTATGACGAGGTGAAAGGCACTCGTGCCTGGACGGTGATCCCTGGAATCCATCACAACCAGACAATTTAGGAAATGCCTATTATCCTTGTTGACTGTGACATCTTTTACACTGATCGAACGACATTACAGCAAGAAGCAATGGTAGGCGATGAGTGCAAAATTACTAGTCAATGATGTGGCAGTCATACAAGGAGAATCAAAAACAATGCATTGTATATGACTTTATATTTTAATTAAAGGATAATTCTGTTCTTATAGTCATATGATTTATCGAAAGGAGAAATATTTTTATAAATAACAATAGTAATTCAGAATTATCCTTTAATAGTCAATGGTTTTACATTCTATGTAGGTATATAAGGTTTCTTTAAAGTTACAGTTTATGATGAAATGAAAGATAGCGGTCAATGTTACACAAGGGTGACCGTTATGTTATGTGAGGTCATTGAGATATGGTTTAGTAATAATATCTCAATGTGCGAGGTACAGATGTTACTACGGTTAACTGATACTAATACGAATGAGATGGATAAAAGCTTTATCAATTAGGCAGATAGCGGTTATCAGATTAGAGGTCGCAAAATAATAGCCGTTACGATGCACAATAACAACACTTTTGAACATCGAGCCACAACTAGATACAGCTAATCAAATAACATCACAACACTCACCCGAGAGGGGAAAACACAGCACTGATATTAAATACTGTTCAGTAATTACTTATTTATAAAATTGAAATAGGTTACAATAATGAGGATGTAATATTTGTGGTTTAGAGCACAATTATTGGCAACGCGTAGGTAGCAGAGACAAAATGCCGCCGTAATGGCGCGAGCTAACCGTTCTGCAATAGCCTCCGTTCGCACTCCCCCCGCCTGCTTCACTCCCTTGTACGATGAGTCCCCATTTTGTACGATGAGTCAGCGCGCTGCGTCGCCATCGTCAGACTTGCATCGTTCAATTTAACATTCGCATGGAGATGGCGCGAGAATTTAAAATGATATAACTTCTATTTACTGAAATTATTAGCTATTCAATATTTTTGTAGAACTAAATGTTACGAAGTCGTTACATACCCCCCTTTTTAGGTCAGGATTTTCCTTAGATAAATCCACTACTTATTTAATACTATTGACATTGTCTCAGTTTAACTTGAAATCCTTGATATGCCAAGTTCCTAGCTTTTGACCAGCCATATCTTCTAGTTCATATACGAGGTTAGATTTTTTTCCTACTATACGACATTTTATGAATTTAGGGGCTAACTTCTTGGAAAATCTAGCATCTTTATCACTTTGATAAAAGGTGCGCTTCCAAACCGTGTCACCTATATTGAAATCAACCTTTTTACGTCGGAGATTGTAATGAGTGCTGTTTCGGGAATGTGCTTTTAGTAATGAAGATTGCACAGCATCAAAGGTTTTTCGCAATACGCCTCTATTTTCTGCGTAAGAATCACGAGGTGTAAATATTATATGATCTTCAATGTCTGCATCGACATAGTGAGAACCGCAACTAATCAATTCACGGCCGAAGACGAGAAATGATGGTGTGAAATGAGTTACTTCGTTAACTGCAGTGTTAATAGCAAATTGTATTTTTGGAATATTAAGATCCCATGTTCTATGGTCATCTTCAATAAACGTAGATACTGCAGTCATAATTGTTTTATTATATCGTTCCACTGAATTTACTTGTGGTGTGTATAACGGAGTATAATAAACATTAGGAATTTTATAGTGCAAGAACATGTTTTTCATAATATTGCTTGTAAATTGTTTCCCGTTGTCCATTAAGATGGTGCTAGGTATTCCGTGAACAAGAAAGATGTTATCTTCCAAGATTTTGGAGATAATTTCTGATGTAGCCCGCCGGATAGGAAAGAGTAGGCAGTATTTAGAAAAGCAGCAATTTACTACTAATAAAAATGTGTTTTGTTTTCTACTAGCAGGTAGGGGACCAACTAAGTCAATGCTCAGCATTTGGAATGGACGAGAACATTCTTTAGGCCTGCCCATAGTACCGAGCGTTGAATGGTTGGCATGCTTATATGAATGACATACATCACAACTAGATACGAAGGCTGTAACATCATGGTGCATACTTGGCCAAAAGTACTTTAGCGTTAGGCGCTTATATGTTTTAAAGATGCCAAAGTGACCAGATGTGGGCTCGCTATGATTCTGAGCAATAACCTGGTGACGTGATTCTGATGGAATCACCTCTTTCCATGCAAATTCCCTAGTAAGAGGGTTGAGGGTTTTCATGTACCGATATAGTTTACCATCAGTTGTGCGATAGTTAAGGAAGGATGTCGGCGAATTCTGGCATCCTTGATAGATATTGAGGTACCAAGCATCGTTAGTATTAGGGAATGAAATATCTTGTTCAGCGCTAGAGTCATTAATAGCCGATATTAGAACTGCACGAGATAAGCTATCTGGTACAACGTTTTCGCAGCCTTTGCGATGCTTAATCTCGAAATTGTACGCCGATAGACGAACACCCCAACGGGCTAATCTTCCCGTGGGATTATTTAGATTTAAGAACCACTTCAAGGATGAATGGTCTGTATACACTGTGAAGGTCAACCCGTTCTCCAAATAGCATCGCCAGTGTTCAATTGCACTCAGCACAGCCAATGCCTCTCTTTCTGTTGCACTATAGTTTCGTTCCTGTTTAGACAGCGATTTACTCATATAGGCAATGACTTTTTCCTCGCCCTTTAAAGATTGGGTAAGCACCGCTCCTAGGCCGTAGTCACTTGCATCGGTGTGAACTTCGAAAGGCTTAGAGTAGTCTGGGCAAGAGAGTATTGGGGCGGAGACTAAATGAGTTTTTAGTTTTTTGAAAGCCTTGTCAGCTTCATCGGGCCATGAAAAAGGAGGCGCATTTTTACTTTGCGACGTCAGTTTATTTAAAGGAGCTGCCAGGCTACTGAAATTGGGTATAAACCGTCGATACCAAGAGGCGGTACCTATAAAACGACGAACCTCTTTACGGTTAGACGGAGTAGGGTAATTTGTAATTGACTCAACCTTTTCAGGATCAGCATGTAGACCTTTAGCATCTACAACGTATCCCAAGTATTTGAGTTGCGTTCTGAAAAATTGGCTCTTAGTGAAGTTGATGGTAAGGTTAGCAGTTCTCAATTTTTCAAGAACACGCTTAAGCAAGGATATGTGGTGCTCAAAAGATTGCGATACAATTATGACGTCATCGACGAAAACAAATACTTTATGTTCGAATTCAGGGCCGTAGAACAAGATATCGACTAGTCTTTGTTGTGTAGCCGGTGCGTTGGTTAACCCAAAAGCCATTGACTTAAATTGGAAAGTACCACGTGACGGAACGTAAAATGCCGTTTTGCATCTGTCCTGCTCACGGATTAATACCTGCCAAAAACTTTTAGAAAGGTCTAGACTAGTAAGATATCTAGCGTCACGAAGGTTATCGAGAATCTCAGCAATGTATGGTAGACTATACGCATCCTTTTTAGTTACAGCATTTAATTTTCTGCTGTCGAGACAGAACCTTAATTCACCGTTTTTCTTTGGAGTGAGAAGAACGGGTGACGACCAAGGGCTCTCACATGGCTCAACAACATCTTCCCTAAGCATGTCGTCGAGTTGCTCAACAAGGACACGTTGTTTTTCAGGTGACATTCTGTAGTAGCGTTGACGTATTGGGGCAGCATCTCCAGTGTCAATTGGATGTGTAATTAGTGAAGTACGACCTAAACCGCGTTCTTCATAGGAGATAGTACGAAATTCCGATATTAAGTTATCTGCCGTCAGTTTTTCTTCCTCAGTAAGATTATCGTAAGAAAGTATGGAGTTGCTTGGTTCATCAATCAAATTTGTAATAAACTGTTTTTCAGTCTTTGGAGTATATTATAGAGTCGAGATACTTTGGGAATAGACCAAAAGTTCGCCAAAAGTCCATGCCCAATATAAGTGAGTTTGTGACGCTTGGTATAACGTGAATGTTTAGATTGTGAGTCTGATTTTGAAATTTAACGGGAAGATTGATTATACCTATTGAATCAAGCTTCTCACCACCCGCTGTTACGAATCGGGTTGGTTCACTGTCTTTTATTTCGGAAACTGAGGCTAATAAACTTAAATGAGACATGTTACCAATAATAGTTACACTAGAACCGGTATCAAGCAATCCAGTTAATGTTTTGCCATTAATATTAACCGTTACATATGGACGAGACCGATTAGTATTTTTTGTGTCATTGCGGATTGAAGAAACAGTATTGTAAGTGAAAAATTTTGATATAAATTTCAACCAGTCCCCCCATTCGGTGGGATCGCAGAATTTTTTGTCCGGTGACTTACAATTGTTGTCTGTCCAATCCTGATAGTCTAGTTTTTTGAAGTACTACGGTTTTGAGTAGGGTTACAGTCTGGGCAATCAGGGTAACGCACATTTTTCTTCCCGCACTTGAAACAGATTAAGAAACGATCTTGTTTGCAGGTATTCAGTGAGTGGCTATTAGTTCTGCATCTTGGACAGAAGACTGGCCTAGGCGAGGTAAAGGACAAAGCGTTAACGGCTACTCCATCTTCATGTTCTAAAACATCATGAGGTTCAATTGCATTTATGGTATTAGGTTTATTTATTGTATTGTGGTTATAATGATTAGAAGTAGGTTTAGTGTTTCTAACTTGATAATTATAGTTATGTTCGTTTTTGTTATTTACATATTGGCTTCGAAAAGGCGCGGCGGCATAGTAGTTATTAGACCTATATGCAAACTCAGGTGCTAAGGTGCTACTGGTAGCTTTTGGAGGTTCACGAAATTGTGTAAACTTGGCTTGTACGTTTTCATAGTTACGGCATACACGTTTCAGTGCATCTATAGTTTTTATAGGCGGAGAAGCAGCCAAGGTGTTTGCGTAACATGGACGAATATTATGCATTAATATATCCAGTTTCTCCTCCTCTGAGAAGGGTTTTGTCAACCTTGAAAACATACCGTGCATTATTGATAGGTATATCGTAATATTTTCGCTGTCACCTTGAGTACGTGAGCGTATTTCTGCGGCAAATTTATAGTCGAAATCAGGACTACTGAAGTCTTCTTTTAAAAGTTCGCATAGTTCTTTCCACGAAGTAACGTTATTTTTATTGTAACGATACCAGTGCAAGGCATCATCAACAAATAGATCATAGGCCAGTGAAAGTATTTTTTCATACGAGATACTTCTTGCTTCTACAAATTCTTCTACCTTTAATATGAATGAGCGAACACATGACTTGCCTGAAAATTTTAGTTTGCTAATATCTGTAGTGAGATTGCGGTCACATGAAACTGAAAGTGTAGCTGTTTCCACTGAAGTGTCGGGTGCAGCACTAGGAGCCAATTTGCTTTGAGGGCTATTAGGCCTCAATGAGTTTAATTCTTTGTACTGGGAGTGAAAGTTTGAAGTGCAGGTTTTATAAGTTTCAGCAACTTCCGGACCATCAACTATCCGATTAATTCTGTGATAAATGTGATTTAATAGGGTTTCAGTTCTACTAAATAGGTTTTTGTCGAATCTAGTTCTAAGTTGACTAAGATTGTTGTAAGATTTCGAAAGGGATTCTTTGACTGATTTTAAGTCATCACTTGGGTCTAAATGGGACTCTAAAATGTCTTCTGATGGCAATTGAAGCGAGAGCTTAACGATTTGCTTGCGCAATGATTGGACGGAGTCACTTGTGCCACCGCGAAGTTCGACTTCATACTCAAGTTCACTTCTCTGTAGTGAAAGAAATTTTACATTGTACGACATGTTTTTGAAACCTCTGGGTGTGTGTTGCAATATTATGTCTAATGGCAATATTCAACAACAATAAAATTGTAATTGTTGATATCTAGTCTTCAATCAATAAGAAAAAAACAGAAGAAAGGTTGCAGTTATATGGTTGTGAATAATTAATTACTCTTCTTAATTCTGTTATGATAAATTACAATAATGAATCAGTCAGTTTTGTTTTATTGTAACAACCATATCACAGCTATATCATGCAACATAAAACTATAGTATGCTAATATACTTCTATAGTATTGTAATATATACTTATAAATAGCTTAAAAGTAAGGTTTCATAGCCAGCACCAAGAATAACTAGAAAATTGCTCATTAACGCAGAAATAACAAAAGTGAACGTAACCTGTAGCCGGGCGCCAATGAAACTCTCTTAGGAGGGCTCATAGAAGGGTTAAGGTTGTCACAGAAATAAAATGTTCAGAAGTATATTACCCAATATTTTATTGGGTAACGTGGGTCGTGAGTTTACGTTCACTTTGGTACTTTAGCGTGTTATCAAAACTACCACTCTCCTGCGCTATATCGTTCGAGCAGCCGAGCGTGCAGTGCAGTGCAGTGCTGTGCAGACGGGCAAGCAGGGGCCGCTTGACGTAGCAGGCAGTATTGTATCAGACGGTGGCGTAGTGGTCTGTTGATTAAGTCCTTCCGTTGTATGACGAGGTGAAAGGCACTCGTGCCTGGACGGTGATCCCTGGAATCCATCACAACCAGACAATTTAGGAAATGCCTATTATCCTTGTTGACTGTGACATCTTTTACACTGATCGAACGACATTACAGCAAGAAGCAATGGTAGGCGATGAGTGCAAAATTACTAGTCAATGATGTGGCAGTCATACAAGGAGAATCAAAAACAATGCATTGTATATGACTTTATATTTTAATTAAAGGATAATTCTGTTCTTATAGTCATATGATTTATCGAAAGGAGAAATATTTTTATAAATAACAATAGTAATTCAGAATTATCCTTTAATAGTCAATGGTTTTACATTCTATGTAGGTATATAAGGTTTCTTTAAAGTTACAGTTTATGATGAAATGAAAGATAGCGGTCAATGTTACACAAGGGTGACCGTTATGTTATGTGAGGTCATTGAGATATGGTTTAGTAATAATATCTCAATGTGCGAGGTACAGATGTTACTACGGTTAACTGATACTAATACGAATGAGATGGATAAAAGCTTTATCAATTAGGCAGATAGCGGTTACCAGATTAGAGGTCGCAAAATAATAGCCGTTACGATGCACAATAACAACACTTTTGAACATCGAGCCACAACTAGATACAGCTAATCAAATAACATCACAACACTCACCCGAGAGGGGAAAACACAGCACTGATATTAAATACTGTTCAGTAATTACTTATTTATAAAATTGAAATAGGTTACAATAATGAGGATGTAATATTTGTGGTTTAGAGCACAATTATTGGCAACGCGTAGGTAGCAGAGACAAAATGCCGCCGTAATGGCGCGAGCTAACCGTTCTGCAATAGCCTCCGTTCGCACTCCCCCCGCCTGCTTCACTCCCTTGTACGATGAGTCCCCATTTTGTACGATGAGTCAGCGCGCTGCGTCGCCATCGTCAGACTTGCATCGTTCAATTTAACATTCGCATGGAGATGGCGCGAGAATTTAAAATGATATAACTTCTATTTACTGAAATTATTAGCTATTCAATATTTTTGTAGAACTAAATGTTACGAAGTCGTTACATCGAACCCGCGTTATCGACTGGGTGTCTTGGTCGGACAGTGAGGACAAACTCACATGATGGTAAGTAATAATGCGGGCAGAATTACTTGCGCTCAAGGACAGCTTTTTTTTTTTTTTTTTTTTTAGGGAGGACATAGATGCTGGCTACCGCCTGTGCGGTCGTCCAGCTCCACCGGGTTTTGGGCGAGGGCCTGGCCCTACAATAGCCCGGGAGGGAGAAGTGCCGAAGGCACTTCTCCCGAGACGGGCGTAGAAGGCGAAAAGCGCTTTCTACCTCCGTCTCCTGCGGACGCCGAAAACGTACCGCTATTATAGGAGGGGTTGACAGCGAGCTCAAGGGCACCACTGTGGTTCGGACCTCGGCTTGTCTCGCTGTCGAGAGACATGGGGGGGATCGGAGCAAAATGCCTCTGTGCAACTGCAGTGTTGCACAATTGGGCCCTACTGAATAATACTCTTTGACTATTTGGAGAGCAATTTATCGTGACCTTGTTTTTGCCTCGAGCTCGCCGGCGAGCTCGGTGTTTGATTGTGTGACCTCTAATTACCTCACACCTGGGGATTTTACCTCGACGACTTGCGGATAACGCTAAAGCTGCCAATGTAATGACTGCGATGGGGTCATCCGGGTCGTCTAATACCTGCCGTGGTCGGCGACGGGGGGGTTTGAAAAATGGGATAGAAGAGGCGGTCGAGTAGTTCGATGCCTGGACAACCAAAGGGTTCGAGTGGTGGGGCGCTCGATCAAAGTATCGGCGGGCGCAGTCCTTATTGAACTGCGCTAAAGAGGGAAGGTTTAGGTCGCAATGCAACTCGGTGTTCCGGATATACCACGGAGCGCCGGTTGCACTACGAAGAAAACGGTTTTGAATGACTTGAAGCTTATGGAGATGGGCCTCACTAGCATGACTAAACACTACTGATGCGTAAGTCATGATGGGGCGGATGCAGGCAGTGTAAAGTGTCTTCTTATTTCTAAGAGACATTTTACTCTCTATGCGAATCAGGGGACCAAGGCGACCCATTACAAAGGCCGCTCTGTTACGGACGGTTGTTATATGATCGCTAAAGGTGAGATTCCGATCAAGGGTGACTCCGAGATATTTTGTTTTACTAACCCAGGGGATGGGTTGGTCGAACAAAGTTAAGGGTTGCGGGTAACGGGGGCGGCCCTTCTCAGTAAAGTACATAGCTGCACTTTTAACTGGGTTGACCGCGATGCGCCATTTACGGAACCAGTCACCGATCTCGGTGATGGCCCGTTGGAGGGCGGGAATGGACTTTCTACTGATATGCCACCCAGTGGTATAAATAGCGGTATCATCCGCGTATTGGGCTAGTAGGACGTTAGGCTGAGAGCGTGGGATGTCACTGGTATACAGCGCGAAAAGAATGGGTGATAGCACGGAGCCCTGAGGGACTCCGGCTCTGACTGGGTGGGGGGAGGAGAGGGTGCCTTCCACGCGATAGCGAAAGCTTCTGGCTTTAAGGAAGTCTTGTAGGATGAGCACAAGACGTTCTGGCACGCCAAATTGGTATAGCTTGTAAATCAAGCCATTGTGCCAGACTTTGTCAAAAGCTTTCGCTACGTCGAGGAAGACTGCTAGCGTTGTCTGGGGTTTGGGGTACTTGTTAAAGCCCTCAATGATGTGCTCCGTGAGGCGGTGCACCTGTTGGACGCATGAGTGTCCGGGTCTGAAGCCAAACTGCTCATCTGGGATAAGGTGGTGTTCCTTAGCATGGGACTGGAGACGGTTTGCAAGTAACCGCTCGTAAAGTTTGCCTAAGGCACTGAGGAGGCTGATGGGGCGGTAACTGGTGGGGTCAGATGAGCTTTTGCCTGGTTTGTGAATGCCAATGACATTTGCACATTTCCAGGTGTCTGGGAATAAGCAGTGGCTCATAGCAGCATTGAAGATGCTGACTAGGAGATGGATGAGAGGAGGAGAGAGGGTTTTAAGAACCCTGTTGGAGATGCCATCGGCACCGGGGGATTTGCGCGGTCGGAGGGCCTTGATCAGTCTCGCCACCTCAGCGTAAGTCGCTAAGGTGATTGGTGGGAGTTCAGAGGTCACCACAGAGCTTTTACGTTCGACTTCAGCATCCACCGAATCGAGGTGAGCTTGGTCAACGTGATCTACGTTAGGGGAACACTGAGCCTCTAGGCTATCAGCTAGGCACTCAGCTTTGTCTTCGTCAAAGAACGCTGGGACTAGTGGGACTGGTCTGTATAAGGGAGGCATGTCGTTGTAGTTACTTCCTTTCATACCTCGCGCCAAGTCCCAATAAGCATGGTGGCTTGGCACGAGGTTTGAAAGTTTGTCACCCCATTGTTGATCACGCAACTCAGACATGCGACTTTGAACCATGCGTTCAAAGTGGCGTTTCTTAGTTTTGTTCTCTTTACTGGGGTAAGAGTCGTAATGTCGGGTCACTGCTTTACTTTCCGTCACTAATCGTCTCACATCCGCTGGAATGACAAGGCGCCGGTCGTCCGGCACCATGACCTCCTTTGCGGATGCACCTACTACGGTGGAGAGGTGATTAGTGAACGAATCGATCGCAAGGGTTACGTCATCTTTAGTCAGGATGTCGTCAGGGATCTTGTCAAGGTCCGGTGAACTGATAGCTTTTAGGGCAACGCCTAATTGCTTCCAGTTCACTATCGTCTTAGTGGGGCGGGGGAGGTCTGTTGTTGGGTCGGGACCTAGTCGCAGTATAATGGGTCGGTGGTCAGAGTGAAGCTCGTGAACCACTTCTATGGAGCGTAACTGGAGTGTTACGCCTCTGAGTAGTGCCATGTCAAGCAAGTCAGGTCGAAAGTCTTCCGTATGAGGGTAGTGAGTGGGCTCAGTGGGCGCAATTATGTCAAAATTAAGTTCTGCGACTAGTTTTTCAAGTGCAATGCCTCTGGGATTGTTGACGTTACAATTCCATAGGATGTGCTTACTATTGAAGTCGCCAATCAGAAGGACGGCGCTTCCTAATGAGAACAATGCTTCTAAGTCAGCTCGGACGATCGGCTTTTGACAAGCTTGGTAACAGGACGCTATGACTATAGGTTGATGGCCAGTCATAGCTAGGAGGCAACAAGATGCTTCCATATTAACAAGAGTCGGGGTAGGTAGGGGGATGCAGTGCAGGGACCTTTTGTAATAGATAAGAGTGCCTCCCCCACGGGAGTTCACTCTATCATCACGTACCGTTCTGTAATTGGCAAACCTAGGGTTCGCCTTCCCCGGTTTTAGAAGGGTCTCCTGCACGCATATAATGTCGATAAGGTGGGTGCAACAAAAGTCGTGGACAAGGTCACGTTGTCTAAAGAAACCGTTAGCGTTGAATGACGCTAACGAAACTGAGCGCGGTTTCGTGCGTGCGGTTGTACTACCCATAGTGGTTGTACTGGGGAGGGGCCTGGGGAACGAAGCGCTTAAGGGCGCTAAGTAAATTCGCATGTTCCAATGTATATTGGATCACGTCCGCTGGGGATTGAGCGAAGTGCATCTTGTGCGCTAGCTCGCGGACTTCGTTGATGTCAATAGACATCGCCAGGTCGCTGACTAGTTTGATGTCCTCTTGAAGAGAGGCATCCATCAGCGGCATGGGTGGGGCTTGTGGCCGAGAAATGGCGCGGGGAGGAGGGGCGCGAACGGAGTTGGCAACGGGTGCCGGGAGCGCGGGGCGAGCCGGGGCCGGTGCGCGGGCAGGGGCCGGGGCGCGGGCGGGAGCGGGTGCGGGCGCGCGGGCCGGGGCGTGGGCGGGAGCGATGGTCTTTACCATACTGGGTGGTTTAGACCATGCGTTACGGGCGGGGAGCGGCGCGGGTATTACCTGTGAAGCAGGTATTACCGACAGCTTAGGGCTGACCCGTTGGTAACGGTCATATGAGGGACGGGTCGGCCTATGCCTTGCCACCCTGTGGTTTATGCGTGGTGCTTTTGGGCAGCCGCGGTAATTCGCGGTATGTCCTTGAGCACCGCATAGAACGCAGCTGGGTGGGTCCGGCGAGTCCCGAGTGCGAGTGCACGCCGCTGTCGCGTGATCGCCTAGGCACTTGACGCACCTAGCGCGAGCGAAACAGAAGCGGGAGGCGTGACCGTATAATTGGCAGTTGTGACACTGCGAGGGACTTCCATTTTTAAATGGGGCTTGTACGTCTAACCCAGAGAGGCCGCAGACCTTTTTTAAATTAAAAATGGCCTTGCCCTCTGGTGTACGGTCTAGTACTACGAGTACTAGGTCATATGGACTGCGGTCCTTCCCGCTGTACATGCGGTGAACCGCATGCACTGGGAAGTCTTGTCCTTTAAGGTCGTCACATACCGCATCGGTATGTATCTCCTTAGGCACACCGCGAATCACAACGCGAAGGACTTTCTCCTCTTCGAGCGCATAAGTGTGAAAACTTATGCTCTCTTTACGGAGGAGCTTTGTTAGCGCTCTGTGGTCGCTACTGGTGGGCACTTGGACTTTAATGCCCTGCTGCGTGGAGCGGGCATTAGTATAATGGATCCCACGATCCGAAACTAAACGGGACAGCATGTCCCATTTGCTTTTGTCCTGAATGAACAAAGGCGGAGGCGGTTTTTCGCGACGTGCGCTCGCGTCCTGAGGGGACGCGGCGGTTGAAACCGGAGCGGAGGGAGGAGACGCGGGGCGCGGGGCGGGGGTCGGCTTTTTGCCGGAGGCGGGGGCCTTTGCGGGTGCCTTGGCGGGAGGGGCGGAAGTAGCGCAACTAGCGGCTTTGGGCGCGCGCTTGCGTTTGCGATCTACGACGGTGTAACCGTCGTTATCGGAATCAGAGTCCGTGCGTGAAGCGCCGGCCTGATCTACCTCCATGTCCGTTTCGGATTCCGAAACGGTCTCGACAATGGCGAAGGAGGGACGGGTACTCGCTGACCTCCCGATCGGTGAGCGAGAGCGAGACCGTTCACGGGGAGGGGCTGCCACCGTGCGTCTATTGTCGGGCCCGGGAGCGGGCGAAGTAGGACTATCCTCTGAATAGGATCGGGTCAAGGGAGGAACGTTGGCCTCCGGGTTTGAAGTCCCGGAGGGAGCGATGAGTGTCCGTGAGGCGGGCATTCTCTTCCTCTTCAAGGAGTTGCATATGTGCAACGTATAGATCGGGGTGGCGGAGGGCGAAGGTCTGAAGGACCTGCACCTCACCGTTAGAGGGACGGGACTGCATCCTGAGGGGAATACTCAGGACGCCCTATCAAGGGTTTGAATTCCCTCACACACCTTGTGAGCTCACTGTGTGAGAGGGAGTGTGTACCTAGGGTGTGCCCTAGTTGTGTACCCTCTCCGAGCTTTTTTCTCGGCGGAGAGGGGTGCTCCTAAGCGCTACTCCGGGGTTGACTAGGGGCGACCCCAAGGCCAGTAATCCCGGAGCCCAGCTTGCTTCGGCTGACCCGTGAAGCGGGAAAGGCCACGGTGCAAGGTTAAACCAAAACAACAACAGTGGCCGTTGTCACCGTAGGGTGTCACACTGGGACCGCAGCAAATGGCGGATTTGATCGTTCAGACGGGTTTGGCTGACGCTACCCCACGCCTGAACGACGTCGCTTAACAGCACAAAGTGTGTTGTTACGCGACTGTTACTATGTTGTGTCGGGTAGTAAAGTGGTGAAATGCGCACCGAAAAGTGCGGTCAAAACAAGACCACCAGCCCGATATGATGTTGTTCGTCCGAAACAAGGGACTTGGGTAGGTGGTAATGCCTGACGTCTTAGAGCGCCTCTGCGCGCCGGCACGGCGAGCTCGTAGCTCACGTTGCACGGCGGTCGGTGGCTGCTCAGCTTCTGCACAGAAAACAAAACTTCGTCAGGACTGCGTATTCCAAGGCACTGGTCTGCAACTAGCGTCGGAACGATGACCCGAGTGAGACGGCAATAGTGCGGGGACTATTGCGGTCTCACTGGGAGATACTGGCGGAGCTGTAGACAGGTGTGCACGGCGTGGCGGCACAGGTCGGAATCGTCGTCAAGGACAGCTGCCACATACACACTAAGGTCCTTGACGCCGATTTTCTTTTAAAGGTGGACTTATAAAGCTAGCCAAACGCAGGAGTTCCTTATGGACCAATCAATATGCACAACTAGACAACTAGTATATTTTATATATTCGTCATAAAATTATATTACCTCTTCATGCCACAACTTAGCACAACTAATTGTGTTTAATCATTAAAGTGTTCCTCAGGATAAGATTGCAGTCTAGGTCTAACCGGTCTAGGAAATAGCTATTCTCATTTTTCAATTATTTTTAAAGTACATAAGTCGCTCTGTTAAATTAATACACGCTGTTGTCTCAATCAAAAAGATATGGTTAAATTTTTTGAATTATTAACATATTTCTTGGTTTAGTTCGACACTAAATTAAAGACATAGTTAAGAACATAGAAGTAAATAAATAAACATATAATTTTGACTTTAAACATCAAAACTAACAGGCTAAACCTACGCATCGTTCCATTCTCAAGCTATAAGAATTAAAATAATAATAATAAAATTTAAATTGTATTCGGTCCGCTGCCTGTATGGTTCAAGTGAGAAATGGTTAGTTTCTAAATAATGGCAGTTATATCTTTTCATGAGTAATTTAAGCTATGAATGTACATGCTTCGTCTGTATCTCACTACTGGATATCCCTTTGACGTTTTACAAATTGATTTTCTAATCACTATAGTAATTGTATGCTAACTATTTTTTTGCTGTAATGTTAACAACCACGTATGTATAACGTTTTATTAATAGAACACCTATATTGCTATATTTTTAAATTGTTTATTGACCATCGTCATCACGGAAGCACATCGGATAAAAACCTCATAAAAGTGCCATAACAACTTAATACATTTACATAAAAGTACTTTAAATACATTCACGTAAATATTGAAATACTTTCTATAGGTAACAAAACGCTTTCAATTTCGATCACACGCATGGCAAATCCATCAAGAAAAAATTGGTGTTTTTCTCAGATAAAAACAGAGAACCGGGAAAATTGTTGATAAATTTTGTCAAGATCGAGCGCATGATGAAGAAAAGGTCTCGTCTTGTCATAAGGAAGTTATAGTAAGGGTCCAATAAAAAGCGACCCCGTGGCTTAAGCTCCTCGTTTTAACGAACGGAAGTAAAGGTTCGTGACGACGCGACGCACGCGTTGAACGGCGTTACTTCTCACAAGCATCGATATGGATATGTACTTTTCTGCTGCGGATATATGAATTACATTCGGATTTATAGTGACAAATACTAAAAAGCTAAAATACAGTAGAAGAACAAGCATATTATTTTACTCTTTCCTATATATAAAATCACGGAACATTACTGTGAGGTATATAGTGTAACACTGACCACTTAGGTATGTGTTTGTAATGATTTTTAGTTTCTGTGTACAGGGAGTGCGGTCTTACATAATACTACGTGAACTGCGTACTTTTGCGTTCCTTTTTATCCTCAAAACAACGTACTCTAAACCATTGATTTACCAACGATTTCTCCTGACTTTATTTGTAGAACCAATATATAAATTATCGTTTGAAGTCTAACGCTTAGACGCATACTGCGATATTACTTAAGATGAGTGCTATTATTAAGTAGTTATTAGATATTTTCGCATCAAATATACTTGATATTAAATGTGAGAATTATTGTTGTATACTTTAGATACTGTAGTATTTAAGAAGACTACAGTATCTAAAGTAATTTTAACTGTTCTTATTACGTACTCATATATTCTTTTAGTTAATTTTATTTAAAAATTACTATTAACAATAATCACTATAGCTACTGCAATAAAATCATTTGGACAACCTACAAATCATTGCAGACTCACAAGCAGTCCAAATGCTCCAGCCCGCTACCAATTTTTGTAAATTAATCGGATATAATGTTAAATAATATAAGACACAGGTTGTGTAAACTTGTACATAGGTAAATACTCAAACAAATTTGAAAACCTGAAATAGCTTAGGTTTAAGCTATTATTTAACATTTTTATGTGCGTAACAATTACTTACCCCGCGCGCATGTCATACAATGAAAACCAATCTAAGTGAAAACCGCTTATTAAACTCTATAATGAACTGTTTACGAACAAAGTACTTTGTTGAAATCAAGTTTAGCGCCTGAACTCCCCGGTAGCGGTAGCACCGGTACACTGGCCGTTGAATAATTTTAGACTGATAGTTGAACTTACTATAAGTTACGTTTGCACTTACTATACGTTTTCAAACTTAGTAGTGAGTTAGGTACTGAGTTTGTTCGCAACAATTTAAGATAAAACAGCAATGTAATAAAATTTAAGATAAAAACAGTAATATAATGAAATTTGAGATAAACAATAATAACAAGTCCTATTAATCAGCGATGAGGTAATGGTGCAGCAGCACCAGTAGCCAAAGTAATCAGGCCCAGGGGAGTGGGCAGACACCCGCTGGCATCCCAAAATGCAGGTAGAATTAGTTATTGGTAGGGGATTCCCGCCGCTGCAGCCAAAATCATAATCTTAGGGTTAAAACACACGTGCTGTATAAGGTATTATAGGCTTAAAAAGCGAGATAAGCTGACGTTCATACAAGACCAAACACTAAGGAGGCTGGTTTGAAAATAAATTACATAATAATGTACTATGTATACATAATTATGGATCATATACCTGATATTCTTCTAGTTTGTGGCATTGAAGCTACACGTCATAAAGTCCTGAACTGAAATGTACCAAAATATTTATGTTATCACCATCCTGTTTGAGAGTGTAACGCTTAAGTTTCTTCTTTTTATAACGTGTTGATGATAATGACTGAATTTAAATTAGTCCAACTGACAACCTCATTGTACTGTCGAAACGTAACTCATACATATACCATATGTTCTTAGGCCACAGTTTTGTTTTCTTTATGTATAAAAAGATTTTAGATTTTTTATTCACGACAGGTTAGACATAAGTCCATATACTATAATAATACATATTTTAAAAAATGTCAAACTATCATAAAATAGGAATGGTACTAAGAATTTAAACCGATTATAACCTAATTAAAACCGATAACAATTTTTGGCGTGTAGATCGAACCTTAGACCTCACAATTTGGACCTGACGCTTAACCTAAGCGTACTGCACCAACAATGAATTAATCTAAGCTACAGCGCATCGTCTTCATTAAGAAACATTTAAGTATATTGTACTACTAACGTTAAACGAAAAGTAGGTATCGAAAATAATAAAACAAACAAAATTAATTAAAATAACATTAAAATCTGCTCAAACTAGTTTTCCGGTCCCAAATATCCGTTCAACAAACAAATACGTAAACTTTCACTTGTACTGAATAAATAGGGAAGCTATCAAACAGTTGTTATAACTTAGTCATTTGACCTTAGACTGTTCCCAATTGAAAGTTTCAAACAAAGACCTGTTGGGATTTCCTGTGACAATAGCACTTAACTGTGAAATGTTGAAACTAGTAGGCTACGAGTAAATAGGCTGGTAAACGGTGTTGGCAAATTGATTTAAAAGTTATCATCATGAGAAAATCATGCATATGGACTAATATGGAGATATGCATATGTTATATGGGATATGTTGTACTGGTTATAACAAGGTTACGAAATGAGCAACTGATAGATTTATATTTATGTAGACAGCTATGTCTTTTCATATCTAGGTATTTTATTATTGTATGTGTAAATTGATCTAGTTAATATATATCAAGAAGCATCTGAAGGATTCATCGGTTATTATACTTAATTGACTTGATAAGTAACTTATGTTTTACTCTCTAGTGATGAGAGAAAGAGACCTACGCGCACGGCTAAACATTTAGCTACACATTATCTTTAGGTAATATATAATTCAGGTACGCAATTCTATGAAAAACAGTTTTTTTGTAGCAGTAGAACTCTTTGAGTTGAGCTCGTCCGTAAAAGTACTGCCAATATACGTATTTCTACCGCCAAGCAGTTACCAGTCTTACCACTGTATACCGGTTTGAATGGTATGGGTACCGTTGAAAATACAGGTTGGTTGCCACATGAGAGAAACACTTTATGTCTCAGGTCTCAGGGTGAAGCGCACAGTGCAGCTTGTTACTTGTGATAAAATGCATCTGTTATAGACAGAGATGAACCTCCTGTTTGTACCATAATAGTAGTTTATGCAACTGTCATATAATAGAGGTTAATAAAACACGAAGGTTATTTTTATGAAACGAGCCGCGTGCGAGGTTCAAAATAAGATAACACGAGTGTTTTAATACCTAATTATATGCAGTTGCATACACTACTTTATTTAATCTCATGGCTACAGGTTGCTACATTAAATAAAATGCAATATAAAAACCAGCGCGTTGCGCGCGCAGCGCGCTCACCACAGATAATGTGTAATACTTAAATTGAATTGAAACCTCCTTGGTCGGGACACATTGTACTTTCGGCGGAGCGGGAGAGAGAGAGAGACCCTCTCTCTCTTCCGCTCCGGAGAGCGCGGACACGGAGGCGGGCTAACCGAGCCCGCACTCCATCTCCGCTGAGAGGGCCTGGGCCGTCGGATGCGGGGGCATCCGGCACCCCTCAGAGATAGGTCCTCTCGCGATGTTGATGCCCCCTCCGTGTTCGGGGGGCATCACACGAGGAGCAGGGGTGTTCCTATTGACACCCCTCACCGAGGAGAGCCCGCCACTTTACAGCGGGCAGCGGCGTCGACGGGGGCTGCGGTAGAATACTAGCGGTCCCGCGCCCCCCGTCATCAGTCGAAGACGCTGGAACACCGTGGGGTTTTAGACGGTATGGGCGCCTTTTGCCGAGTCCGTCATACCCCGTCTGCTCCCCCAGTAGGCGGGAATGCGTAACAGCATTTCCCCAGGTACAAAAAAAAAAAAAAAAAGGGACACATTGTACTTTAATAATTAAAACATTGTTTTAAAGCATTGTTTTGTTAGGAGAATAATGCTTTAATTTAAATTTTTTATTTTCTTAAAAAAGTGTGTAAATAAAATATGCCAATAAAAGTCTGTATTTCATTTCATAATTAGAATATTACCGAATGAGATTATATAAAACATATTAAAGTACTATTTTACTTCATAGAAACCTGTTTCTAAAAAAACATAAAAACTCTCTCTAAGCAATGATTTAATAGATGATAGGTACATTATTAATTTGGATAAAATAAGTTGATTTGGTTTATCAGTGCAGTGTAGTTTTATTAACCCTCGCAAATAATGAAATGATATGCAGGCTGATTGAAGTCCTCAAGTTGAACATACACAAATTACGCAGAATAAATGATTAATTTGAAGATAAGCGATTCACATAGCACAACGTGATTTGAAGCAGTGATAGCTCAGTAGCTTTGGTTATGGACTGCCGCGCAGCAGGTCCATGGTTCGAATCCCGCCGCGGGCTTGAGCTTCACCGCTTGGTTGAAGGGCATTTTTGCGAATGCCCGCCTGGCTAGCGACCACCCTCAAGTAGAAAATCTGTCGCCAAGCACCTAACGGTATGTTCCGGCAGCTGTCCTTGAGAGCCAGTAATTCTAGGTTAAGCCTGTTAACACCTTCGACCACATCATCACTTACCATCACGTGAGATTGTGGTCAAAGGCTTACAAATAAGCAATAAAAAAAAAACATAAGATAAGATTATACGAGTGTTTTAACACCTAATTATATGCAGTTGCATACACAACTTTATTTAAGCTCATAGCTATAGGTAGCTACATTAAATAAAATGCAATATAAAAACCAGCGCGTTGTGCGCGCAGCGCGCTCACCACAGATAATGTGTAAGTACTTAAATAGAATTGAAACCTCGGTCGGTACACATTGTACTTTAATATTTAAAAAATTGTTTTAAAGCATTGTTTTGTTAGGAGAATAATGCTTTGATCGAATTTTTTAATTTTCTTAAAGAAGTGTCTAAATAAAATATGCCAATAAAAGTCTGTATTTCATTTCATAATTAGAATATTACCGAATGAGATTATATAAAACATATTGAAGTACTATTTTACTTCATAGAAACTTGTTTCTAATAAAAACATAAAATAACTCTCTCTAAGCAATGACTTAATAGATCATAGGTATATTATTAATTTGGATAAAAATAGTTGATTTGGTTTATCAGTGCAGTGTAGTTTTATTAACCCTCGCAAATAATGAAATGATATGCAGGCTGATTGAAGTCCTCAAGTTACACAAATTACGCAGAATAAATGATTGTTTCGAAGATAAGCAATTCACAAAGCACAACGTATAAATGATTGTTTTCAGAACACTGAATCTCAGACAATGAGTTTCTTTGTAGTGTGCCGGTCTAGAATTTCACCTCCTGCACGCCTTTCTCCCCATTGTTACCTGTGGGTGTTGTAAAAGGCGACTAGAAGTAACCGTAACCGGAAGTATTTTACCGTTAGTATCTGCTATCTTATACCGTGATCCCCAAGATGCCTGCCAAGCGTTGAGATTATATCAAAAAATAATGGAGGAGACATTTATTCTCATCAGTGGACGGTATCGCTGTACTGTATCATTATAAAAAAGTATATGGTAATCTTTCAATTTTATTGAAAGTATATATGGTATCAAAACTATCAGTTTAAATAAAAAAAGGAAAATAGGGTATGATCTAATGTCACATGTGGAGAAAATTTAACACAAGCATATAATACACACAGCTACACTCACTGTATATAATACGATTTAATGAATGACAAAGACAAGCATGCAAATGACGCACATACGCACACTACTAAGAGTCAATCAGTAAATGGAGTTGAAGTTCTTACCATCCACGAAGCGCAGGGACTGACATACGAGTCGGTCATCGCCATCAAGACGAAGAGCAGCATGAAGTTGCACGAGAGCGTCCCGCACGCCGTCGTTGCAGTTTCACGGCACACTGGAACCTTCATTTACTACGCAGATGACGAACAAGACGCCATAGGACGGTTCGTTAGGGAGGCGATGGTTGCGACACCAAAAGCCATCCATGATTACAACCTCAAAATGGCGATCAAAGATCGAAATAACGCGGTAATGGAGGCCCTGTTAAAATGTGACGTGGGAGAATAACAAAATATGTAAATTTCTGTATGTATCTTATTTTATTGTAGTCCCAAATTATTTTATAATTGTAATCGTTGGCACGGGTATCCGGAGCGGTCATGCACACAGAAAGGTGTTGTCTAGCGGCGGTGTTGTGTGTCGGGTCGCCATCTTCCCTCAAAAATGGTTGAGGAAGGCGATGGCTGGCACATGCGTCAACTCGTGAACGGGTGCTGCTAGAGGATACTGGGCTGCTCTGGATGCTAGTGCTAATGACATTAACGGAAAAAAAATCTTTTAACACTGTTCCCCCTTAGAATGTTGCATGTTTCATATTTAGTATTTCTTGTTTTGAAATAAAAAATGTCATAATTGAAAAAAGTCACGGACCCTAGAGTCCCTGGAGACTGTGGAGTGTAGATTTGTAAAAAAAAAAAAAGTCAATTAGGAGACGTGGCCTGATTTGACATTGCATTCGAGGTACGGGTGCCGCTTCTCCCGTTTTATTATAAGTTCAATAAACAAAACCAACAATTTAACATTCCTTACTTTATCTCTCCCTAGCTAAAATCTCTTTGTTTTTCAAACAATACGCGCTAGTGGCTTGTAAAACAACACAAACCTCGGAGCCACATGACTTCTGGAAATAAGAAATAAATGTTTTTTCGTAAGTCGTTGAAAAGAGACAAATTATATTCACTATTCGAGAGCACTTACAAGTGGAAACGGGATTTGTGTACACTTCTTTGAGTTGGATATTAAAATGTCAACATAGCAAACAGTGTAACATATTTTCAATATTTTTATGTTAGCAATAACGCATGCTCTGCGGTTTATATGACAAAATTACAAATTTACGAAAGGAACATTTTTTTTCTATTTCATGTGTGGGATTCGCACCCGTGTACATCCACCCCTTTAGCCGGGGTATGTTCTATGCAATAGAAAAAAATCCTTTCGTAAATTTGTAATTTTGAAGTGTAACATATTATTATCAAGCTTACTTAGTAAACTAAAAAAAAAATCAACCTCAATGTACCTGTAAAAAATAATTTATATTAAAAAAATAATATCATAAGAAAAACAAGAAGCAATGCTGTAAGCGAAAGTTTCAATGATTTTTAAGTTTATCTGTTTTTTTTTATCCTTGATAGGTTACCCTGGACCACGTTCTCACCTGATGGTAAGTGATGATGTGATCGGACAGCTGCCGGAACACACCGTTGAGTGCTTGGCAACAGATGTTCCACTTGAGGGTGGTAGCTAGACAGGCGGGCAATGAGCAACCTAAAATGTGTTTATTATATGTAAAACATTGACCCAAAGACGAATATTGGAGTGGGATACAATATTATATTTTTAGCAGGGATAGTGGGTAAAAATAAACCCTATTGCATCGATTATCGTGGGGTGTCAACTTCTAGAACTCATTGAGTAGAATACAAAAGTAGTATATCTTTTATTATTAGATATCTAACTTAGTTAGTTTTTGAGATAAACACCGTATCAAAAATGGTCTAAAATATATATTTTGGAATTATATGTAAAAAGTTATTTAATGATTAAAGAAAAACGAGCTCTATATTAGAATCAGATGTATGCTTATTCGTATCTTAGAAACTAAGCTGACGCCGAAGTCAAATAGTTTATTTTACTAGCCGGCGGCGCCACCTATATTTCTCTTTGCTTCCTTCTGCGCTTATAATGGCGGGTTCATTGTGTTTTTAATTTTAAATGAATAATATCTACAGAAAGAATAAGACTTTTTATTACATCACAGGTCATAACCCGTCAAACTCTCTACAATGTCATTGTCATCACACATGCGAGGTCCAGCCTAAAAATGTTTAATCTATGTGTTGACACCAAATATCAAAATTTCAGAATTGTATCTCAGTCCGCTTACGAGCTAGAAACTCGTGACATACGGACGGACGGACAGCCATACTGAAAAATAAACAAACTAATAGGTCCCGTTTGCCTTTTAGGTATGAAACCATAAATAATATTAACTGCACCAGTAGCGTAAGATGTAATACATCCTAAATAATTCTTTAACCGGACATCCAGGGATACTCCAAAGCGCCACCGCTATATGGTAGATATTCCATTTACCCGAACAAAGCGATTTGCTTCTTCGTTCATTATACGAACCGCTAGGGAATGGAATACCCTGCCTGAGTCTGTGTTTCCGGTTAAGTACAATATGGGGGTCTTCAAAACGCGAGTGAACAGGTATCTTCTGGGTAAGCGCGCTCCATCATCGACCGCATCATCACTTAACATCAGGTGAGATAGTGGTCAAGTGCTACCCAGTTCAGTATAAAAAAAAAAAAAAAAAAAAAAAATAGAGATTTTCTGAAATTACAATAAAGATATTGGTGAGCTATTTATGAAATGAATCCTACAATTATATACCTGAGCAGTGAACCTAAATTAACAAATGCTCATCACAATAAAACGGAAATTAATTAGCATACCCACAATGACTCTATTGTAAATTCAATAAATTAACTAATTTTAATAATAACACAGAGTATTATCGTACCGAAGACAAAACAATGGGAATATATTCTATTAAATTTATACACTGTTTATCAACACTACATTATTAATGAAGGGTACCCAATCAATCTAATAACTGACTACTTTTACCTATAAACTGCCTATCTGCCATACAAAGCTCCATTATCACACCTTATCTTGGTCTTTCATAGAAACTATAAAACCCGTCGAGTACTGACTTCTCCTCTTTCATAAAATCATTGATGAAATTGATGAAAATCAGCTGATGTCTCCAAAGTACAAACTATTAGAAATGTTTATACCTCGTTTCAGCCAAAATATAGGACTTTCATATATATTTTCAACCTCTTCACATGTCACTTAATTGTCCTTTTCTTAAAAATCTTAGTATAATACATTTTATTAAATGTCAAGACATATTACCATAATTCATATTCTTTACTTCAGAAACAAAGAACATCGCATGGTGGTAGGGCATTTTGAATGCCCACCTGGCTGGCTACCACCCTCAAGAAGAAAATCTATCGCCAAGCACCTAACGGCGTGTTCCGGCAGCTGTCTTTGAGAGCCAGTAATTCTAGGTTAGCCTGAACAACATCTTCGACCACATCATCACTTACCATCAGGAGTGATAGTGGTCAAAGGCTAACCTATCAAGCATAAAAAAAATATATATTTATACAAACTTCCTCTTTTATCTTCAATCTCCTTAAAATTCTTTCATAGCTAACGTCTCGTATTTATAAACTATCTATCAATCAAATTTTTGTTTCATATGTCAAATCGTTTATCGAATGTGAATTAGCATTTTGTTTGGCGCTAAGTATCGCACTTCCGATTAGTTTTTGGTTCTTAAATTGAAATATCGATAAAATGATATACAACTGCGACCTACCAAGTTAGGTCTTATTACATTTTACATATTCGTATAAAGCTTATATAATTACGAGTTTGTTGTACAGTATTTTCGATACAAGATGACCATATACATTGCAATATTCGTCACACAAAAATACTTATGACAACAATTATTTTTGTGTACTGCTAATTACTTGGGCAGATATAACTGAACCGATAGAAAACACGATAGACATTTTAAAATAAACCTATATAATACCAAACAACTATTTCCTAAGCTGAACTCAAATCTTTAAAAATAAAGTACCTTTACAATAGACGATAACTACAATTATATGATGAAACTGTTTAGTACTGTATATAATAATTAACCCAAGGTGGTAGGAAATGCCAAATTAGGATAATAGCCCGCGTTAATTCTAGAAAATATTGTGAAAATACGTTTTATTAACTTTGTTGATATCCATTTTATTAAGTACTAGCTTTCCGGGCGCGGCTCCGCCCGCGCGTATGTCGGTTATCGCGCGAAAACATTAACCTCTTTTTGCGCAGTCGGATAAAAACTATCCTATGTTTTTTCCCGGGTCTCAAACTATCTCCATACCAAATTTCATTCAAATCAGTCCTGTAGTTTTGGCGTTAAAGCGTAACAGACAGACAGACAGACAGAGTTACTTTCGCATTTATAATATTAGTACTGATTAGCAAAGCTGCAAATTTATAGATCTCTGTCTGATCAGAATATTTCACAAACTTGTTTATTGCTGAGAAATTACCATGTTACCATTGAAAAATATATATTTTGACAAAAATTTATTGTATGTACAAAACTTATTCATATAATTATCTTTTTGCTGTTGATTAGACTAGATTCTTGCTTTTGCGATTACTTTCTATTTAAATTGAATGAGGTAAATTAAGTTTTGTTTGATAAATAAGCCCAATAAGTGGCCGCCTTACTACAGCTTAACTGTATAGCATAGTATATTTAATCAAAACAAATAGTATATGTATACTAGCATACATATTATTATATCGGTGGATATACTGTTAAAAATAACTAGTCGCCGACGTTCATACTTAAAGTTCCAATCGTTAAAAACACCGTAAATTGATTATAACGTCAAATGTTACAAATAAATTTAATTCGAAACTTTCTGGTGGCTAGGATAACTTTATTTGTTTGTTAGTTAACTAACTAAATTTTAGGCTAATAAAGTTGATAAACTGATAACAAAGTTATTTATTATGTTGAAATAAATGATAATATCTGTATTGAAATTTGAAGCGCTCGTAGCGAAGTTTGCTTAGCTGTTCTTAACCGATCAGCAAAGTTAAACAACGTCCGCCACGCTTGACATGGATGAGTGACTGCTAGTGACATTGCTACTGAGCTCTTCCGTGCTTCGGAGGGCGCATTAAGCCGTCGGTCCTGGCTGTTTTCTTAAAATGGCAGTCGTTACAGCATGGTGATAGGGCATTTTGCATATGTGCGCCCGCCTCGCTAGCTACCACCCTCAAGAAGAAAATCTGTCACCAAACACCTAACGTTGTGATCCGGCAGCTGTCCTTGAGAGCCAGTAATTCTATGTTAACCTGAACAACACCTTTTACCTCGTAAACATGCGATGGGGCTGCCCGCATCCAGCCTTTTGATTACATTTGCCTACTTTGTGTTTCCATTTAGTTTTGTGATTGTAAATATACTTTTATTATATAAACAAATAAAATACTTTGTGACAACAGGACAGTGTGTGGACAGTTAACAGGAAGTTTTCACTAAAAATGCGTGTTGTTTTTTGACTAGTAGGTAGATTTTATAAAAAAAAACATGTGTATGTTTGAATAAATAATCAGTCTTAAAAATTTGCGATCGAAAAATATTTGTGTGATGTACGAAATGCTTTATTATTACATTTTGAAGTATTAAAAATCCGCATTCAAATATATAACTTATAACCCTATTTCACTCGTGTCAATTACTTTCCTTTACTCTATTCACTTTTTTTTCGATTGAGACATTTTTATCGGGGGATAAAAGGAAACACTTGTCCAATTATAAAATAACTTTAGTAAAATCATTTTATAGTCTACATATAGTTGACGGTACATAATGTTTGTCTTTTTAATGGACAAGTGTTATCTTTTATCTCCCGAAAAAATGTCTCAATTAATAATAAAATTATTTTATAGTATTACCTTTCAGGTTCCAGGTAATCTAAAAAAAGTTATCTCTGGATGCCTTTTTGACGAATTCATGTACCTAACCAAAAACAGCACAATATATCTTACTTGACATATTGAATATGTAAATATGTACTTGAACTTATTTTTGGTGATAAAATCGCGCGGTTATTGTTAAAAAAACAACAAACCATTCGCTCGTCTCTGCGGCCCAGTCGCGACACTCGAGACTGTCTGCGATGCCGAGCGCAGGCCTAGATCGAGGCGCGTAGGTGTAACTCGCGTTTTGTCCGTTTCTATGAAGTTGAAATACTGTATAGATAGATAATGCAAATTGAAAATATTTATCTTAAATAGTCCTACGAAAAAACCCGCGACAGCATGTATCGATTTTTATGTGTAAGCCATTATCGCCAAAACAAACCATAAATTTAATGTACTATAAAAATATATAATTGATTTCCCCCGATGTGATTCCTCCCGCAACTGTCGCGATCATAACATCAGCTCCGTTTTTAAATAATGATTAAAAATTAATTTTTTTGCTATAATAACTAGTTTAAAGTGTACAAATAGTTGCAAACAAACAGCGCCGTGGTGATCGTGCCCGCTTTATAAGATGAGAGGCACTAGTTTAAATCTCACTAAGTAAAATTATTTTTGAATAAATATTTTTTTGAACTGAATAATTATTTTGGAAAAAGTTTCTGCTAAGCCAGTTAAATACCCTGCTTGCTATAAATGTCAAAAGATACTTAAGACTAAAGAGATACTACGCTGTTCCTGCTGTAAAAATTATTACGATATGAATTGTGCTGAAGTATCGAGCAAATCATAAATATGCCGAAACTCCTTCCTCTCCTACCACCGACCAAAAGAAAACTTATGCATAAGGCAGTCTTACTCACGCCATTGCATAAGTCGGAAGATGAGGAGTTAACTAGTACCGGTGACGACCTTCATAGCACGCCAGATATTTCCACATCTACTTTTCAAAATTATTAGGAAGTAGAATGAATGAAAGAAATAACACAATTAAAATTAGAAATACAAAAAGCACACAAAGAATTTGAAAATTTAAAATAATGGTTTTAAAAACAAATTGTTGAAAAAGACAACTTTGCTACTAAATGGAAAAACCTTTTTACAGATTGTACTCCTAAGAAGCGAAATTCCTTTGCTAAACAATAGAGTTAAACGTTCGAGCTGTAGTACTTTGGAAGTAAATCTTATATTGAGTAAAATATCGCCAACTACTAATAAAAATATAACAAAGGAAAAAAACCGAAAATCTTAAAAAGAATAAACTACCAGCGAAAGCCGAACAAGAAATGAAAATCAAACATTAATCAAAGAAAAATACCGTAGTGATATTATCCGATAGTGTTGGCAAAGGAGTAGCGACAAAAATAATAGAAAAGACGGATTCTCAAGTGCATAATACCTGCAAGCCCGACGCAGGATTTCATGAAATAAAAAAAAAACCGAAAATAAATTTTAAAATCTAGAATGCAAAGACACTGTTACTTATTACAAAATATGAGAATTCGATTTATCAGATAAAAATATAATACATCCATCACCGTAACATAAAATAGTACATTGTTCACCGAGAGGAGAAAGTGACCGATTACCGTCGAGGGTGTCGTTTTAAAACACCCGAGATCGGGAATCGCACTTTCTCTTGAGTGATACATAGTGCTTTATACTACACCTACGAGGAAAATAAAAAACTAAATCTTTACTTGATTTCTGTGGTAAAAGGTTATCAATCAGTATTTTTGCTGTTTCCTTCAACTGCGGCGGAGTTTTTTTTTTTTTTTTTTTTATGCATGATAGGTTAGCCTTTGACCACTATCTCACCTGATGTTAAGTGATGATGTGGTCGAAGATGTTGTACAGGCTAACCTAGAATTAAAAAATCTTCATCATCACTATCACTACTTATCATTTTGATAGTTTTATTTTGCTTTTCTACGAAAACTGAATCCTCAAACAACACACAAATTGAAAATGGCGCCAATGGCGTCTGCAATTTTCACATGTTCTTTTTTCAAATGTTTTGACACCATCCAACACACAGCTAGTGGCCAGTGTCATTTTGCGAACTTGGAGATAAAAACTCACTGTAAAAACTTGATTCCGACCTGTGCCGCCACGCCGTGCACACCTGTCTACAGCTCCGCCAGTATCTCCCAGTGAGACCGCAATAGTCCCCGCACTATTGCCGTCTCACTCGGGTCATCGTTCCGACGCTAGTTGCAGACCAGTGCCTTGGAATACGCAGTCCTGACGAAGTTTTTGTTTTGTGTGCAGAAGCTGAGCAGCCGCCGAACGCCGAGCAACGCGAGCTACGAGCTCGCCGTGCCGTCGCGCAGAGGCGCTCTAAGACGTCAGGCATTACCACCTACCCAAGTCCCTTGTTTCGGACGAACAACATCATATCGGGCTGGTGGTCTTGTTTTGACCGCACTTTTCGGTGCGCATTTCACCACTTTACTACCCGACACAACATAGTAACAGTCGCGTAACAACACACTTTGTGCTGTTAAGCGACGTCGTTCAGGCGTGGGGTAGCGTCAGCCAAACCCGTCTGAACGATCAAATCCGCCATTTGCTGCGGTCGCAGTGTGACACCCTACGGTGACAACGGCCACTGTTGTTGTTTTGGTTTAACCTTGCACCGTGGCCTTTCCCGCTTCACGGGTCAGCCGAAGCAAGCTGGGCTCCGGGATTACTGGCCTTGGGGTCACCCCTAGTCAACCCCGGAGTAGCGCTTAGGAGCACCCCTCTCCGCCGAGAAAAAAGCTCGGAGAGGGTACACAACTAGGGCACACCTTAGGTACACACTCCCTCTCACACAGTGAGCTCACAAGGTGTGTGAGGGAATTCAAACCCTTGATAGGGCGTCCTGAGTATTCCCCTCAGGATGCAGTCCCGTCCCTCTAACGGTGAGGTGCAGGTCCTTCAGACCTTCGCCCTCCGCCACCCCGATCTGTATGTTGCACACATGCAACTCCTCGAAGAGGAAGCGAGTGCCCGCCTCACGGACACTCTTATTGCTCCCTCCGGGACTTCAATCCCGGAGGCCAACGTCCCTCCTCTGACCCGGTCCTTCTCAGAGGACAGCCCGCTTTCGCCCGCTCCGGGCCCGGATAATAGACGCACGGTGGCAGCCCCTCCCCGTGAGAGGTCTCGCTCGCGCTCACCGATCGGGAGGCCAGCGAGCACCCGTCCCTCCATCGCCGTTGTCGAGCCCACTTCGGACTCCGAAACGGAGATGGAAGTAGATCCGAGTCGCGCCTTACGCACTGACTCGGACTCCGATAACGACGGCTATACCGTCGTTGACCGCAAACGCAAGCGTGCTCCTAAAGCCGCTAGTTGCGCAACTTCCGCCCCTCCCGCCAAGGCACCCGCTAAGGCCCCCGCCTCCGGCAAGAAGCCGACCCCCGCCCCGCGCCCCGCGTCTCCTCCCTCCGCTCCGGCCACCACTGCCGCGTCCCCTCAGGACGCGAGCGCGCGCCGCGAAAAACCGCCTCCGCCCCTGTTCATTCAGGACAAAACCAAATGGGACATGCTGTCCCGTTTAGTTTCGGATCGTGGGATCCACTATACTAATGCCCGCTCCACGCAGCAGGGCATTAAAGTCCAAGTTTCCACCATTAGCGACCACAGAGCGCTAACTAAACTCCTCCGCCACGAGAGCATAAGTTTTCACACTTATGCGCTCGAAGAGGAGAAAGTCCTCCGAGTGGTCATCCGCGGTGTGCCCAAGGAGGTACATACCGATTCGGTATGTGCCGACCTGAAGGCACAAGACTTCCCCGTACATGCAGTTCACCGCATGTACAGCGGGAAGGACCGCAGCCCCTACGATCTAGTACTCGTAGTACTAGATCGTACTCCTGAAGGCAAGGCCATTTTTAATTTAAAAAAGGTCTGTGGCCTCTCAGGACTCGATGTCCAAGCCCCATACAAGAATGGGAGTCCCTCGCAGTGCCATAACTGCCAACTATACGGGCACGCCTCCCGTTTCTGCTTCGCTCGCGCTAGGTGCGTTAAGTGCCTAGGCGATCACGCGACAGCAGCGTGCACTCGCACCCGGGATTCGCCGGACCCACCCAGCTGTGTTTTATGCGGTGCTCAAGGGCATACCGCGAATTACCGTGGCTGCCCTAAAGCACCACGAGTGAACCACAGGGTGGCAAGGCATAGGCCGACCCGTCCCTCTTACGACCGTTACCAACGGGTAAGCCCTAAACTAACGGTAGTACCTGCCTCACAGGTAATACCCGCGCCGCTCCCAGCCCGTAACGCATGGTCTAAACCACCCAGTATGGTTAAGACCGTCGCTACCGCCCGCGCCCCGGCCCGCGCGCCCGCACCCGCACCCGCACCCGCCCGCGCCGCGGCCCCTGCCCGCGCACCGGCCCCGGCTCGCCCCGCGCTCCCGGCACCCGTCGCCAACACCATTCGCGCGCCTCCCCGCGCCGCTTCCCGGCCTCAAGCTCCACCTATGCCATTGATGGCTGCCCCTCTTCAAGAGGCAATCAACCTAGTCAGCGATCTGGCTATGTCGGTTGACATCAATGAGGTACAAGAGCTATTCCACAAGATGCAATACGCTCAATCCCCAGCGGACGTGATCCAATACACATTGGAACACGCGAACTTACTAAGCGCCCTTAAGCGCTTCGTTCCCCAGGCCCCTCCCCAGTACAACCACTATGGGTAGTACAACCGCACGCACGAAACCGCGCTCAGTTTCGTTAGCGTCATTCAACGCTAACGGTTTCTTTAGACAACGTGACCTTGTCCACGACTTTTGTTGCACCTACCTTATCGACATTATATGCGTGCAGGAAACCCTTCTAAAACCGGGGAAGGCGAACCCTAGGTTTGCCAATTACAGAACGGTACGTGATGATAGAGTGAACTCCCGTGGGGGAGGCACTCTTATCTATTACAAAAGGTCCCTGCACTGCATCCCCCTACCTACCCCGACTCTTGTTAATATGGAAGCATCTTGTTGCCTTCTAGCTATGACTGGTCATCAACCTATAGTCATAGCGTCCTGTTACCAAGCTTGTCAAAAGCCGATCGTCCGAGCTGACTTAGAAGCATTGTTCTCATTAGGAAGCGCCGTCCTTCTGATTGGCGACTTCAATAGTAAGCACATCCTATGGAATTGTAACGTCAACAATCCCAGAGGCATTGCACTTGAAAAACTAGTCGCAGAACTTAATTTTGACATAATTGCGCCCACTGAGCCCACTCACTACCCTCATACGGAAGACTTTCGACCTGACTTGCTTGACATGGCACTACTCAGAGGCGTAACACTCCAGTTACGCTCCATAGAAGTGGTTCACGAGCTTCACTCTGACCACCGACCCATTATACTGCGACTAGGTCCCGACCCAACAACAGACCTCCCCCGCCCCACTAAGACGATAGTGAACTGGAAGCAATTAGGCGTTGCCCTAAAAGCTATCAGTTCACCGGACCTTGACAAGATCCCTGACGACATCCTGACTAAAGATGACGTAACCCTTGCGATCGATTCGTTCACTAATCACCTCTCCACCGTAGTAGGTGCATCCGCAAAGGAGGTCATGGTGCCGGACGACCGGCGCCTTGTCATTCCAGCGGATGTGAGACGATTAGTGACGGAAAGTAAAGCAGTGACCCGACATTACGACTCTTACCCCAGTAAAGAGAACAAAACTAAGAAACGCCACTTTGAACGCATGGTTCAAAGTCGCATGTCTGAGTTGCGTGATCAACAATGGGGTGACAAACTTTCAAACCTCGTGCCAAGCCACCAGGCTTATTGGGACTTGGCGCGAGGTATGAAAGGAAGTAACTACAACGACATGCCTCCCTTATACAGACCAGTCCCACTAGTCCCAGCGTTCTTTGACGAAGACAAAGCTGAGTGCCTAGCTGATAGCCTAGAGGCTCAGTGTTCCCCTAACGTAGATCACGTTGACCAAGCTCACCTCGATTCGGTGGATGCTGAAGTCGAACGTAAAAGCTCTGTGGTCACCTCTGAACTCCCACCAATCACCTTAGCGACTTACGCTGAGGTGGCGAGACTGATCAAGGCCCTCCGACCGCGCAAATCCCCCGGTGCCGATGGCATCTCCAACAGGGTTCTTAAAACCCTCTCCCCTCCTCTCATCCATCTCCTAGTCAGCATCTTCAATGCTGCTATGAGCCACTGCTTATTCCCAGACACCTGGAAATGTGCAAATGTCATTGGCATTCACAAACCAGGCAAAAGCTCATCTGACCCCACCAGTTACCGCCCCATCAGCCTCCTCAGTGCCTTAGGCAAACTTTACGAGCGGTTACTTGCAAACCGTCTCCAGTCCCATGCTAAGGAACACCACCTTATCCCAGATGAGCAGTTTGGCTTCAGACCCGGACACTCATGCGTCCAACAGGTGCACCGCCTCACGGAGCACATCATTGAGGGCTTTAACAAGTACCCCAAACCCCAGACAACGCTAGCAGTCTTCCTCGACGTAGCGAAAGCTTTTGACAAAGTCTGGCACAATGGCTTGATTTACAAGCTATACCAATTTGGCGTGCCAGAACGTCTTGTGCTCATCCTACAAGACTTCCTTAAAGCCAGAAGCTTTCGCTATCGCGTGGAAGGCACCCTCTCCTCCCCCCACCCAGTCAGAGCCGGAGTCCCTCAGGGCTCCGTGCTATCACCCATTCTTTTCGCGCTGTATACCAGCGACATCCCACGCTCTCAGCCTAACGTCCTATTAGCCCAATACGCGGATGATACCGCTATTTATACCACTGGGTGGCATATCAGTAGAAAGTCCATTCCCGCCCTCCAACGGGCCATCACCGAGATCGGTGACTGGTTCCGTAAATGGCGCATCGCGGTCAACCCAGTTAAAAGTGCAGCTATGTACTTTACTGAGAAGGGCCGCCCCCGTTACCCGCAACCTATAACTTTGTTCGACCAACCCATCCCCTGGGTTAGTAAAACAAAATATCTCGGAGTCACCCTTGATCGGAATCTCACCTTTAGCGATCATATAACAACCGTCCGTAACAGAGCGGCCTTTGTAATGGGTCGCCTTGGTCCCCTGATTCGCAAAGAGAGTAAAATGTCTCTTAGAAATAAGAAGACACTTTACACTGCCTGCATCCGCCCCATCATGACTTACGCATCAGTAGTGTTTAGTCATGCTAGTGAGGCCCATCTCCATAAGCTTCAAGTCATTCAAAACCGTTTTCTTCGTAGTGCAACCGGCGCTCCGTGGTATATCCGGAACACCGAGTTGCATTGCGACCTAAACCTTCCCTCTTTAGCGCAGTTCAATAAGGACTGCGCCCGCCGATACTTTGATCGAGCGCCCCACCACTCGAACCCATTGGTTGTCCAGGCATCGAACTACTCGACCGCCTCTTCTATCCCATTTTTCAAACCCCCCCGTCGCCGACCACGGCAGGTATTAGACGACCCGGATGACCCCATCGCAGTCATTACATTGGCAGCTTTAGCGTTATCCGCAAGTCGTCGAGGTAAAATCCCCAGGTGTGAGGTAATTAGAGGTCACACAATCAAACACCGAGCTCGCCGGCGAGCTCGAGGCAAAAACAAGGTCACGATAAATTGCTCTCCAAATAGTCAAAGAGTATTATTCAGTAGGGCCCAATTGTGCAACACTGCAGTTGCACAGAGGCATTTTGCTCCGATCCCCCCCATGTCTCTCGACAGCGAGACAAGCCGAGGTCCGAACCACAGTGGTGCCCTTGAGCTCGCTGTCAACCCCTCCTATAATAGCGGTACGTTTTCGGCGTCCGCAGGAGACGGAGGTAGAAAGCGCTTTTCGCCTTCTACGCCCGTCTCGGGAGAAGTGCCTTCGGCACTTCTCCCTCCCGGGCTATTGTAGGGCCAGGCCCTCGCCCAAAACCCGGTGGAGCTGGACGACCGCACAGGCGGTAGCCAGCATCTATGTCCTCCCTAAAAAAAAAAAAAAATGTAAAAACTTTTTGGCTTTTGATATTTAGGTTACCAGCGCATAGTCTTACCCAAAATTAAAAAAGAAAAACCACGTAAGAAATGGATTTTCATACACTTTTCTCCCCCGCTCAGATGCGTTTTCTCGCCGCATATTTGTTCGATATGCAATGACGTACTTTCTACCGTAAATTTGACAAAGTATCAAGGTACTTTCCGAGCAGGTGTAGTATAAAATAAATATTACGGTTCTGAGCTTCTCCTATGTTCTTCGACGGGGCGAGGTACAAAACATCCACATATTCTTCGTAGAACAGGTGTATAATAAGTAATTTGTAAGGCTTTCGTGATCATTAAATATTTATTTTATTTTACATAATTTTTGTCCTAACTTTTTTTAACTGTTATTGTGACGGAACAAGCTCGAAGCCCACCTAATGTTAAGAGGACTAGCCTCTGCCGATAGCAGGTGCATTTCGTCACAAGTCACGAACTGCACTGTGCCCGTCGCCTTGAGAAATAGTTGTTAAGTCTCATGTGTCTCTCTAACTTCACTGGCTCTCAAGGACAGCTGCTGGATCTTGGTGACAGATTTTCTACTTAAAGGTAGTTGCTAGCCAGACGGGCGTTCACAAAATGCCCTTCCCCCATGCGGTGAAACTCAAGCCCGCGGCGGGATTCGAAGTATGGTCCTGCTGCGCGGCAGTCCATAGCCAATGCCACTGAACCACTACTGCTTCAAAACGTATCAAACTCTTTGCTGTACTTGTAGTTACGACTAAAGACATACCAGCTAAGATAAGTAACGCGGTCTACCAGAAAATTTTATGACAAACTTAATGTAAAATCAACGCTGTTGCATCCGAAAGCTAGTTTTAATACTAGTCTGATCAGTTACTAGTCCCAAAAGTTTCATACAAACCTTAACACACTATTTCACCCCTTTTTTAGCTAAAACCCTTTCGTAGCTAGCTTTGACGCTTAAAAAGCATTATGATTAAAGTTTTCCATTTTGAAAACCTTCTTTCTCGAAGACTTTTAGGTGGAAAGATATTAAGCGTCGTTTTTAGTTCTCAAAAACTCGGTTTCGATTTTCGAATGCAACGGTTTTCTGAAAGAAAAAAGGGTATTACCTCAGGCTTATTATATGGGGTCAAAAACTAAATATTCTACATTCACTCGTCCCTACATAAAGATAAAGAAACGTTGTGAGGAAATTCATACACAAAAATCGGAAAAGGAGGGTACAATTTCTTCACAAAACCACGACATAACAGAATTACCGAGCTTCGGAGAGTCAATTGGAAGGTATCCCAATGATACTAACTATTTTAAGGAAGTAAAATTCCTCGCAAATTATTCCTGCCAGTATATTATATACATATCTTCGAAACCAACCTAAAAGTATTGACATTTTTCAAAAACTGCCAATCTTAACGAACCCAAAGTACATTTTGTGATACGTATATGAAATTGTCAGTCAACATGTCCATTACCATTTCCCATGTCAAAGCGTCATCATATTTTTAGAAATATTTCTATTACAGAGGCCGTTATTTAGCGTGACCATTTCTAAATGATTCTTTAGACCTTGAAACAATAAATTCTAGACTTATAAAAGTCTCTATAAACATCTTGTTCTACTAGGGGTACCTTTGTACTTTTAAGTTTTTAGTGTTCCATTCTAGAAAAAGGGGCTAGAGTCCCTTTAATAGTAACGTTAACCTCGTCGTCTCAGTTGTCCGTCCATCCGTGTACATTCGTCTGTTCTTTAAAAGACTGTATCTTTTGGATTGGAATATATATATGGCTAACTGCTTAACAAATAAGAATAACATAGAGTAAAAAAAGTGTTTGATACGGAACCCTCGGTGTGTGTCTCAAACTAGCACTTGGTCGGTTGTTTTAGGATATGTACCTATACATTTACCACTAATAGTACTGTTGCTTCTTGAAAGAAAATAAACATATACATATTTATAGTGGTTCATTAATGTGACCTCAAGTCGCCTGATGGTCAGCGAAGATGAAATCAAGCTGCCGTTAGCTGCGCTATTGGCCATCTCTATGATGACTGATTTGAGTCAATTTTTTTAACGATAAAGTACACCAAGCAAACAGGAAGCATTTCAGCGTTTCGCTAGTTTGATTCACTTTATATTCAGTAACGTTCGTAGCAAAGTTTGCTTAGCCATTCTGAAACGAATCAGCATAGATAAGCAACGTCCGCCTCGGTCATGAGTTGGATGGGTGACCGCTGGTGACATTACTACTGAGCACTTCCGTCTTCGGACGGCACGTGAAGCCGTCGGTCCCGGTTGTTGTCAGATGGCAGTCGTTACAGCATGGTAGCAGGGCATTTTGCGAATGCCCGCCTGGCTAGCTACCATCCTCAAGTAGAAAATCTGTCGCCAAGCCCCTAACGGTGTGTTCCGGCAGCTGTCCTTGAGAGCCAGTAATTCTGTAGGTTAGCCTGAACAACACCTTCGACCACATCATCAATTACCATCAGGTGAGATAGTGGTCAAGGGCTCACCTATCATGCGTGAAAAAAGAACTAAAACCAAACTTAGTATATTTACTCTAATCTTGCTACAAGTTACAAGCTAATGTTACAAGCTTCGTTTCTTTACAAAGAGTAACATATATTTAAAAAAAACTTAGTTCAGTTTAAATTACAGTTGTAAGTGGCGTACACTTTTAATGACATACATAGAATGTTGCAGGTGAGAACGCATGTTACTCCGTGTTGGAGCTTTGTTAAAGTGGGGAAGTTTCCAGAGATATTGGGATTTATTGAGCCGTGAAACATAATTTGCTCAGAAAGTGCTATAAAGTATGAGAATGGTTGATCAAAGTTTAGTGGAAAACTTGTTTAGTGCTTTACGATGAGACGACTTTTATAGAGAGGTTCAAGCATTAATGGTTCAATGGCTGTAAGCATCGACTGTAGATTAAATAGCATGGTCTTTTGGGCAGGACATGGTAGTTGTGCTCTTGGCATGCTCACTGGACAATAACTTTCTAGTAGATAATTTGTTGCGGAACGTTTAGTACATTCATCTATAAATCTATAGAAAATGAATCCATCCAAATTATTCAAATTTATCAAAACCTTCTCACCCAGAAAACAACGCCAGGATCATTTCTCTAACAACGTTGATATCTTTTTATGACGTTGACTCAACTTTCGACAACGTTGATATTGAATAGTTATCTTCTAGGACAGTAAGTTCTACCGTTGACCACGTCGTACCACATTACATAATGAGACTGCACTGAACAATTGACCAAATGATTGCTTATCAAATAAAAATAAATACTGTTTACATCGTAGACTACACCATCGTTTACCACCATGTACGAGAGGGCAATAGCTAGACTAACTGTGGTAAAAACAATCTTGATTCTTTAACTTAGTACCTGCACTACTAGCCGGTGTAAGTGTGAGAAAGTTACCGAAAAGGTAAGATCTTTTTAATAATAAGGTGAAGTAAGTCTCAAAAAAAATATTTATGTGAATACAATATTTAATAATAAATAAAAGTATCCTAAAAAAACATTAAATAATATTTAAAAAAAACACTTAAAAAAGCATAAAATTTATATATCTAGTGACAATTCCGCCTAATTTTCCTGTCATCTACGTAACGTCACAAACATCACGCAGCCTAACCGGAAGAATACCCGACTAGTTTCGCTTCTAAACGAAGCATCTTCAGGAGGTCTTGACTCACCGAGCGCACGATCGAGATTTTATTATTATTAAATATGGATTTCCGCAAAGTAACGCCTGAATCTATTCATTACAATATTTAACATTCTTGAGGATATGACAAATACTATGCCTAAAACTTTTTTACTGGTGGTATGCCTTTATTAAACAAAATACTACGAACTATTTACAACAATACAGCTACTACATTAAAAGCATTTAGACAACCTATAAGTCTTAGCACACTCATAGGCAGTCCATATGCAGCCTAAAACACGATTCCATATATTTACATATATTTCTATCGATAGAAAAAATCGTGAATTTATGTCTAACATTGCGCTTAATTAAGTTTAGTCTTTATAAAGTGCATCGTATGAACACAAATTTTATTTCTTATTATTATGTAGCAACTATGTAATCAAGTATCCGAAATATTATTGCGTTTTTAAAAGCTCACTTATATTAATATGAATTTATTTTCATTCTTTTTAAGTATTGCGGATCTGTTTCGCTGTCTCGCAAGCGAAACAACGTCTCTCCGTCCTACGCCAACAGTGTGACATTTGTCAAAGACTACTTTGCCTAATATATTAGAACTGGCTTGTCTGTTATGACAGCTGCTGAAACACATTTGACGACAGATTTTAGACTGAGGGTACCGATCCTCAGTACACAAAGGTATATACCATTGAGATATAAATGCTTTTTTCATCCCACCATCTCGGAAAGAGTATTTTTAATCTTCAATATCTGAGTGGAAAAGACGTTTTTATTCTCTAGAGGATAAAGTAAATTGAATGTAGAACATCGTGTGCACTAAGTTTGGGAATTAAAAAAAACATTAAACCTATTTACTGCTACATCTATGGTGCCGAATATATCATACAACTTTTTTTTAATTTGTTAAAAACTCAGACTCTGAACCTTCTTGGTGTTCTTTTTTCAATTTGGCATTTAGTCATTTCCTCGCTGAGGTGGAATGAAAAGTTACGTGTTGCACTCGAGTGCAAAGATTTTTCACCTCGTGCTCTTTTGATTACCTCGCTAACGCTCAGGATTCTAATTTTGAATCACTCGCTGCGCTCGTGATTCAATTTTAGAATCCTTCGCTTGCTCGGTCATCAAAATTGAACACGCGGTTAAAAAGCAACTTTGCACTCTTGTATAACAAATAACTATTCTTTTCTGTGGTATATACTATCGTATTACTTAAGTGTTCAACTTGCATATACTGTCAAGTTACTATTAAATATATTTAGTCGATATAAAATATATACTCGTTTCGTGTGCGGTCCTTGTAAGTGATTAGGAGGGTAGATGGAAAAAAGCTCCATCAATTCTTTATAATCTACTACCGTCGAACATGGTAGACACTCTGTAGCTGCTTAAATCTGCCGGGCTTCCTGTGATTAAGGTATTATAACTCTTAATGTGCTGTGCCATTGGGAATCGCTTTCCATATCTAAACAATAATACCTAGTGTTAATTGCTGCAAAGAATTGTTAAGTGCTTGCGAAGAAGAGACTGTTTGGATTCGGTGATACCGACTGCGCGGAAAAGCTGTGCCTAATCTGTGATGGATGCTGCTGCCCTCGGCGGGCGTGGATAAAAGGTTGGTGGAGTCTCCAAATTGCTCTCTTTAGCTTGCAAGGATCGAAGATCAATTCCTCACCTATACACAGTACTCATCTCATACAGTCCACTATCATTACCTCCTCAAGAGTTGTGTGAAAATCGCACATTTCGCTTAGACCCTCATTCTAATGCTTTCAACAAGCACTTTCTACTCGCTGTAGAACTGAGAAAATGCATTTTCTTGGAACAAATCTCTCGTATATAGGACGTATCAAAGTAATTCAACTTATTAACTTCCCATAACTATGCCTAGTGACACCTAAAGAGCTAATTAGGTAGGAGTTACCTAGCCGTTTGTTTAGTTTCAGGGTTACGGTACTGGATATAATAGAATGGAAGCTACATACCACGCCTTTATAATCATTAATGCTAGCATTTTTGCAAAATCTATGGTAATGTATAATGAGATTTCACAATTAATATTATATACATGTCATGTACATGACAAACTGTCTGTGGGGTGCTGGGCTAGAATGTCACCCGCCTATTGCTACCTGTGGGTGTCGTAAGAGGCGACTAAAGGTAAAATACCGGAAAATAGGCAGCAGCGTTTTTTGAGGAACTGCTATTTTAAATATGCGATCCCCAAGACACATGCCAAGCCTGGGGATTATGGTAAATCCCTCCTTAATGTAGGAAGCTGTGTTCAGCAGTGGACAATCCGGCTGGTACAGTATATACATACATTTCATTGCATTACTATTATTACTATTATATGGTTTGGTTGTTATTCGATCTTTTCTTATTCTATCACGCATGTGAGGTGTTGTTAAATACATTATATCTTTCACTAACAACGGTAGGAATAGACCTGCAACATTTTTTAATACCTACCTACAAAATACGATTAATTTATATTCACCATAGCCGTTTATGTACAGACGGTACTCTATAAATATACGGTAACTGTAGATATATAACTCATGTAGATATCAAAATTATTCAAGAATCTGAACGGGGCTGAATCGTTAAATGGGTGTTTACTCAGATTCACGGGATTTATAGCTTGTTGGATTTCTGTCTAAGTCTTGTTTCGAATGCAAAAGGTTTTCTCCAACTTTCAATGTTTATTCTCGCTCCCTTGGCACGATTTAGCCTTTTGTTTTTGAAATATGAAAGTAGAAACAGTATATATTAGTAACAGCAGTAATATAAGAGTGGATAAGACAGGCGTGTCTTATAAATGAAATATACGTAGGTATTTGACATTTGCGACTCTTAATAACAAATTTCCTTTTTTGTATGACGGTGATATAAGTATTGGTATCCCGAATATTAAAATGAGGTTTTCTTCTTTTTCTTTTCAGAACATAATTTATGATCCTTTTTTAAGTAAGCGAAATAATCCCTAATATAATTCTAACGGAATTGTGGGTGGCTAAGTAAGTAATTTATACAGTTTTAGCAAGTATTAAACTACGAAATGCAAATATCTAATTTCAATTAAGCTTCTAATCTCACCGTCATTGAACAGCACGCTAAAATGAGTCGCTCATTTGTATTATACTCTCAATTTTTGCCTAAAATACGAGTAAAATACCTAACTGCCTAGCAGATAGTATTCAATTAAATTTATAACTGTTATTACATGAACGGCTATTTTCACAGCTGTAATTAAAAGCTAACTCTTTGCTGATGGGTTAGTATTTGACCAAAATCTCACCTTATGTTAAGTGATGAGGTGGTCGAAGGTTCATGCAAGAACAACTGGCTATCAACGAAGCTGCTGAAAGACACAGTTAGGTGCATGGCGACACGTTTTTTACTCTTCGGTAGTAGCTGGCTAGGCGGGCATTCGCCACATTCCATACCATCATGCGGTGAAGACCAAGCACGTGACACGAGATTTGAAACATGGAAATTCTTTGCGGCAGTCCATAACCTTTGCCACTTGACCACCACCGCTTTAAGATCTATTTCCATACCTTTTAGTTCAATCGCTCTAACAGTTATCACATAATTATATAGTTAGCAATCAAAACATTCTGTCAATCTTATCATTACTTTTATCACTACAATTTATACTGAAATCACATCAATCCTTCGACGTTACTGCAATAGTACTGTACCTCCTCATATGTTTTCAATCTGGCTGCAATACACTTTTCGCGACTAGGGGGAAAATGTCTCTGAGAGAACGAAGATGACGTTACTCTCTACGCGACTTTCAGGATATTTTCCACGTTCCTACATTACTCTGTGATTCTATATTTCTCATCGGTTTTTATCGAGCGATGTGCCAAGCTTTTGTTTGGAAAAAATGACGCATTAGAATTCTCTTAACACTATTACTAAGTCCGAATCGACGTATCCTATCCCGAACGAGGGTGTTTTTGTCGGTTAGTGTATAATAGTATTACTATAGACAGTTTACCTTGTATATCATTAAGCACGCCTATTGTCGTCGTCTATTATCCATATCCATATCTTAGTCGAAAAGAACTTTTACCCACCGCTATCGGAATATCTGACCTAATCTGTCCATTATTTATGCACATACATAAACTGTGGGTAAATAGCGCTTTCCTCGCCGTTTTATACCCTCGTATATCTCACAAAGTTATGAAAACGCTTAACCGGGGGATTACTTCTTCTACCTTTCTTAAGTTTATTTAAAAGTTATTAGGTCTCGTTTATGGGAAGATTGGTCTGGAAATGTAATTATGAAGAAGGCTGCATGCAAAAGTATCGTAATTTGTATGAACTATAAATTATACTATAACAAAACATGCATATTTTTTATTTATAGACATAAAAACATTAGCATACTATTGTATCAAAAGAATTTACAGTTCAGTTTTCTTTTCCAGTTTCTTGTGTTGAGTATGAAACCTGTTTAAAACAAATATATATGATGAGTTTTAAAATTATATATATTTTTCTTACTCCAACTTATACGTGCAAGCAGATGTCGATAACATTTGCTGAAGGTTTACTCGTTTAAAAATGTCAACCAGCAAATTAACATCAAAGTTTCAACAATTTCGCAACGAGGTAGTTGAATTGTTTGCCCTTTCTATAGACTAAGAGCAAGTTCTCATATACTTACTTTACTTTGTTGCTACGGTTCCTAATTATCACTCTGTGTGGATAATTTTCAACTGCTTGTTCATATATTTCACGAATCCAGAGCGTTTAAAATGTTTAGCATATACGGAAACTCATTTAGGGTTGTCTCAATTATTTTGCTACATCTGGCTTCTTTTTTAAACAATAAAATTGTTGCTATTATACAATTACAAAGAAATGTTTTGATACTATTGATAATGTTTTAGACTAGAAATTATGTGAAATAAACAAATATCACTCCCTGATAGCAAATTAAATTTCAGTCTCCCCACCTATTTAATACTTAACTACCCTACCCTAGTACTTCACATACTTCTACTTGGGAATTTTTATACAAAAATCCGTGTCTCAATATTAGCTATTATAGAAAAACAGGGTCCTTGGTCCAATCAGCAGGTAGGTTAGTGATTGGGTTATTCCAATAAGTAATTTATCAGTGCGGGATTTGGTAAACAAACCCAGTACGTAGAAATGGACTTGAATTTTTTTTTTTTGGTGTGATGCGATTCGCCACATATATTTTGGTTACATGTAATATGGAAATGTAACCAAAACTAAATAAAATAATGACATTATTTTAGCATGTATGAAATTTATAACAGAGACTCGAAAAAAATTGACAGCCCTATAGTTATAAATAATGTATATAGCCGACCTCTCCCACCCTGCTCTCCCTCGAGATAGTCTATTAACGTAACAAATGTGCGATGTTTTATTTTGAACCCATTATTTTGCATAAGGGCCGTGTTTTATAATGATATACGACTGTGTATGAAACGAATAAAATTCGCTAACACCGCTAAAGCCAGCATCACACATGTCGAAGTCCAGACGCATAGGCACACGTTTAAAGTGTTTAATGATGAAGAAACTCAAGTGGTTATGACTAGCTATTGCCTGTACACATAAGAGATAATGTTACTTTGGAGAAATATATATATATATATACAATAGACTAACGAGGACCCAGGTTGATTTGAAAACGCACAGCGACTTTTTCAAAATCTTATTCCAACTCATAAGTCTGATTCTTAACTAGAAAACCTGTATTTTTACAGTTATACAAAGATCCGGATAAAATGTTGAAGATCAATGTTGATGACATGAATGTTAAAATGAATTTGTAAAGAAGAATAGAGAAGGTAAGGAAAAGGATTATTCGAGGTTGCGTGAAAATAGCACTAGTAACATAATATTGGAAGACTGACGTTGTGTAGACATTTAATGCATTAGAGTCGAGAAAAAAAGCATATCAGGCCGAATACACTTATAGAGAGATTATAGGGATAAGGGCTTAGTATTTATCTGTCTACTCATATGCTGTGGTATACACCATGCTATTAGTCCAGTTAACAAATGGATCTCGAACATGAAATTTTCAGGGTCATTGTGAAAACGAACCGGCGCGGAAAAATCGGGATAGCGTTATGGATTGCTGGAATATATATTTGATGAATGTTTATTGTTTTGTCAAAATTATCATAATACCGCGTGAAGATTAATTGTTTGGTGAACGAACATGAGCTGAACAAATTGTGCTCGATAAAAGTTTTATTTAATACGTTTACATACATCGTCAGTGTAGGCGCCACGATGTTATGACGCCTACTTGCGGGGCGGTTATGGGAAATTGAGAAGGTTTCTCAATGGTCCAGGTTCCTAAGAATCTGGAGCGTGGAGTCAAGATAAGAAATCATGAGACTCCGGCGGGTGTGGACTGTATTTGAAATGCCTTTCTATAGGGCTGGTTCGCGGTGCGGCGACAGATATATAGATAGAGGGTAGACCGGTTGGCAGCTAAAGGATAAAGAACACCGGGTTACAGGAAAATAGGACATGCACGCCTACCTTGTCTCCTTTCGCGTGCTCCTCCGCTGCTTGTGAAGATCTGGTTTAGTTGTGCTACTCCTTGTATGGCCAAATGCGCACGCCAGCAATGTGCTAGCCTGGGCGCGGCGCTTTCACAGCAAAAACCTCACGTCACTCGCGTTTGTGTTCACCTTTAGTCCTATTTCACTATATTTCTGTCTATATAAACGTTAAATTGTAAACTGTTTGGTTAACATATTCTCTGCCGTACTTTTCTGCGGTTAGCAGTTGCCTCGACGAGATTTGACAACGTACTGATACAATGGCTGCATCGCATCATAAGCGAGAGGCAAATATGCTGTAGACGTGCGTGGGAAAGGGATAAAATATAGAAGTGAGGGATCTTGGGATATGACTGCCAACGCGATAAACCAAAAGAAAGAGAATTGTGGTAGGATGCTAATGCGCGCGAAAATTGAATCATGTTATATGGTTTTGGCGGCAACATACCCCCGGCCTTAAAGGGTTACCTTTAAAAAATATATATAATGCGATTAATAATTATAAATATGTTACATTAAATGCGTATACCTAAACTTATAAATATTATGTGTAGATCCTGAACCTACATATCTAAACTACTGACTTGGCGATGGGCATAATCGAACAACAGGACGCACGAAATTATATAAATATTCATGAAATAATAATTATATACTACACGTGTTGTTCCATCGTTATCCAAAAACGGATTTAATTTTTGTAGTGCGGGGGAACAGTTTTGACCATTTTTCAATTTAATTATGTCGTCACTAAAGTAAACTTGTTGCAGCGCTAGTACAACCTTAGTTTCTGCAAAATCTAAATCAGAACCTTTTACAGGTCTGCGCGGTAGTAACTTCAAAAAGCGGAAGACGTATACTACAATTCTTAATAACCTTGACCAAGAAGATATACGATGTGCGAGCGCGTAAATTGGCGATTCAATTGCAACTACAGTTGTATTATGGGCAAGCGGCTTCAGGTCTGGCACTTCGGTCATGTCATCGTGATTGAACTCTACGATTGGCCACTCAAATACGTCTTTCGAAGCCCATGGCGGTCCCGAGTACCATAGAGGATGGTCAACTAACATTGCGGGAGAAAGGCCTCGCGATAGGCAATCCGCAGGGTTATCAATGCCTGCAGTATGATGGAAACAAACAGCAGGTATATTATCAATAATCATGACGACGCGATTTGCGACAAACGTTTGCCATCTATGCGGGGAAGAGTTGATCCAACACAGAACAACCTTCGAGTCTGTAAAGGCGTAGATATTTGAGATTTTGTAGCGTGGTTCTAAATTGTCTAGCACCTTACGCATCAACTTTGACAGCAAAACAGCGGCACATAGTTCCAATCTTGCGATAGATAAAGTTTTAAGCGGTGCGACTTTGGACTTAGAACATACGAGCCTAACGCTCCTATATTCACCGATCACAACCTGAAGGAAAATAACTCCACCGTAGGCGCGCTCACTTGCGTCCGAAAATCCCAAAAGGTTAGCCGTGCAACCCTGGACTACCCCTAAATGACGCGGTATACGTATACGGTTCAGTGCAGGTAGTTCGCTGCAAAACTGCGACCACAATGTCACGATGCGTCGAGGAGGCGTGTCGTCCCAGTCACATTTCAAAAGCCAAAGTTCCTGAATGAGGAGCTTGGCATACAATATGACGGGAGCCACTAGACCTAAGTTATCCCATAAACGTGCGACGACAGATAAAATTATCCGTTTGGTGCACCCTGGTTCAGGTGTGGCAACCCTGAAATTAAAAACATCGTCAGACCTATCCCAATGCGTGCCCAATATTTTATGAGGAGTAGCACCCCTGTCGATCTCAAGATCTGCGGATGCACGATGAGAGGCAGGAATAGCACGTAAAACATTAGGAGCATTACTGGTCCACTTAACGAGGTCAAATTGACCACACTTGAATAAGGCGATAAGTTGCGTACATGCGGCAACAGCGACGGCTTCATCGTTCTGTGATGAATCATCCGCCATTATACTGAAGCATACATCGTCCATGTACGTGGAGCTTGATGCTATTGCGGCAGCTATGGGAAACCGGTGCCCTTCATCGGCAATGAGCTGATGAATGACGCGGATGGCGTGAAATACACTCGACTTCATTCCAAAACAAACCCTATTGAATTGGAAGACCAATATCGGGTCGCGTGGATGAAACCTGAAAAGAATTCGCTGATATTTGCGATCATTTTCGTGCATTCCAATTTGTAAAAACATTTGACGACAGTCAGCTGAAATCGCAATTTTAAAAAGACGAAAATTAAGAAGTATATTATTTAAATCACCCTGTAGATTAGGGCCTGCGTGCAGTACTTCATTAAGTGACAGCCCTGTGCTGGTCTTACTACTGGAGTCTAAAACCATGCGAATTTTTGTGGTCTTCTTATCTTCACGCTGCACGCAGTGATGCGGAACGAAATAGGATGCGAAAGAAGCGACATTATCAATTGGGCCTATTTCAGTGATATAACCTTTATCAACGTATTCACGAATGATATCGTTGTAGGCAGCGCGCAGCGTATTTGACGAAGACAACTTCCGTTCCAAGCACAGAAAGCGTCTGTATGCGGTTGAGTACGAATTTCCTAATTTAAACACATCGTCACTAAACGGCAAAGCGACGGTATATCTGCCATTAGCATCACGCGTAGTAGTGGCGAGAAAATAGTTCTCACATTCAAGATCTTCTTGACTGTGGGCGGGCGGAGCGGTTACTTCTTCGAGTTCCCAAAACCTTTTCAGTAGGTGATCCAATGAATGCTGCACAACCGCACAACAAGCGGAAGTATGTTTAGGTATCAATATGGGAGCAGAACCCATAATTATGTAACCCAGAACAGTTTCAATAGCGGGCAACATTCCGTCCACACTGCTATGTACCGAACCCGGTATCAACAGGTGCGGAAAAATATCTGCACCGAGAAGCACGTGAACCTCGCTAGGCGTAGCAAAGGTACTGTCAGCGATTGGAAGCGATTGAATATGCGTGAACGCAGATGCATTCACGGGTAGAGAAGGCAAGTTATCCGTGATGCGGTCTACAACAAGTGCCGATACTTGAAAATGAACCTTATCTGAAAATCGTGAATAAAATTTAAAGTCTGTACATCCCTTTATAGGCTTTTCAGAACCCCCAAAACCTCGCACAATCATCTGCGTATCTGTATTATAATTCAAACCCAAGCGCGTACAACACTCGTAAGTTATAAAGCTGCTCGTTGAAGCAGAATCGAGTAAACATTTAACTAAATGTGCCTTACCTGCTTTATCATAGATAACGATTTGAGCGGTCGATAATAATACCGTTACGGGTTGCATACATTGCGCGGTGTAAGCATCGCTACTCGCGGTGTCCGGAACTCGCGCGGCAATGGATGTATGCAGCGATGCTACGTTCGCATTACGTGTTGACGTAGGCGATGGCGCTCGCGGCGGAGCGGAGTTGGTTTCTGGCGCGGGTTCGATTCCAGGTGTATTTTTGTTGTTTGCCTTATTAAAATGCAATAAGGAATGGTGTTTTTGGTTGCAATTGCGACACTTAAAGGTTGAATTACATTCGCGGGTTTTATGTTTCAAACTAAGGCAATTAATGCATGCGTTATGTTCTTTTACACATTGAAATCGAGCGGAAGGCGTTAAATCGTTAAATTTAGGACACTTGAAAAAATGATCATGTGTGAAATTATCACAAAGACATTTCCGGTGCACAGCGGACACGGCTACGTGAGCCTGCGGGTTAGGTACATGACTTCGCGGTTTGTTTAAATTTCGTGAAGTACTACTTGACGTACTTATACTAGTTTGCGTGTTATGATAAATTTTAAATTGTCCTCGAATAAAATCTGACAGCTGAACAAACGTAGGTAAACTTTCAGTGCGATAATGAGATTCAAATGCGCGGATTGTCTCTTCATCTAATTTTTTCAATGCCATATGTAACAATATGTAATCCGTCAAATTATCGAGTTTTAAGTTTTTTAGCGCATTAGCGGCGGTAACAAACTGATCCATAAATGTTTGGAATTTAGCCGAAGACGCGGGCCCGCTCAGTTTGAGATTCAACATCTGATCTAAATACGTAGATGCAAGCATGCGGGTGTCTTGGTACCTATCGACGAGACATTTTAATATTGTATCGTAATTATCAGCGCACGGTGTTATTCCCGAGAACACTGTTTGGGCCTTAGTTGAGAGCTTCCCTATCAAATAATATAACCTCTCCGCGTTTGTCAACATTGTATTGTCATGTACCATGGACTTAAATCCAGCATAAAATAAGGGCCAGTTTCTGACATCACCATCAAAAAACATCAGTTCGATGGATGGCAATGACGGCATCCTACATTTAATTCCTATTCGATCAGTGGAACCTTTCAGATCGTGATCAAAGTCCACGCTCGACGGTTTGGGTTCAACACGTTTCAATACACGCTTGATACGACAATATAATTCTTCAAACGCGTTTAGCGATTTAAAATTAGGCTTAAAAGATGGATCTAATTTAAGCTGTGCGCGATTCTGCTCGTCAACAAGTTGTCTAAACTCAGATCGAATATCTTCAATCGTTTCGACTGAACTCAGAAAATTCTCCTTGCATTCTTCACTAATATGTGCCTGTTTCGAGTTTTCATATACAATTTGAATAAACTCGAAAAGCGTATCTCGTTTAGTTTCTAAAACAATTACATCGTTATTAGATTTGGACTCAGACTCTGACTCGACCTTCTTTGGCGGCGCCATTATTAGCTAATAACGTTATAACGGCAATTACTCGAATACTTTGTAAGATAGGAATCAATATATATAACTGCAGTCACAGCTGCAAGCGCAGACGCGTCGAGCAGATAAGGAATCGATATAGATACCTACCTACCGTAAGTTAGAAATAGCAAGCGGGCGAAGGTACGAGTTTTATATCTGCTTATCTTTAAAGGCGTTATTGAACAGAATGTATGGAGAATATTATTCGATATAATTGGGAAACAATTTGTATATACTAGATAGATTAGGTATACTTTGACATTAATTATGTATTATGCGGTTAAATTAAATAATGACAACTAAAGGTAACTCCTATAAGGGGCGGTTGAGATGCGGTAAGAACGTGCCTAGGCAGTTATTTGAAACCCAGTATATTTTATGCGGTAGATATCTAGATGAATCTAGATTGGAATGCGGGGTGACCCAGACGAATCTGTGGCTACTAGAATCGTTCGGCAGGGCGGATAAGAATATGCGAAATACGGCTCGAAGGCCAAATGTAGGCGCCACGATGTTATGACGCCTACTTGCGGGGCGGTTATGGGAAATTGAGAAGGTTTCTCAATGGTCCAGGTTCCTAAGAATCTGGAGCGTGGAGTCAAGATAAGAAATCATGAGACTCCGGCGGGTGTGGACTGTATTTGAAATGCCTTTCTATAGGGCTGGTTCGCGGTGCGGCGACAGATATATAGATAGAGGGTAGACCGGTTGGCAGCTAAAGGATAAAGAACACCGGGTTACAGGAAAATAGGACATGCACGCCTACCTTGTCTCCTTTCGCGTGCTCCTCCGCTGCTTGTGAAGATCTGGTTTAGTTGTGCTACTCCTTGTATGGCCAAATGCGCACGCCAGCAATGTGCTAGCCTGGGCGCGGCGCTTTCACAGCAAAAACCTCACGTCACTCGCGTTTGTGTTCACCTTTAGTCCTATTTCACTATATTTCTGTCTATATAAACGTTAAATTGTAAACTGTTTGGTTAACATATTCTCTGCCGTACTTTTCTGCGGTTAGCAGTTGCCTCGACGAGATTTGACAACGTACTGATACAATGGCTGCATCGCATCATAAGCGAGAGGCAAATATGCTGTAGACGTGCGTGGGAAAGGGATAAAATATAGAAGTGAGGGATCTTGGGATATGACTGCCAACGCGATAAACCAAAAGAAAGAGAATTGTGGTAGGATGCTAATGCGCGCGAAAATTGAATCATGTTATATGGTTTTGGCGGCAACAGTCAGAATAATAATAAAAATGTATTTAACAAAGGCATTGTGTGTAAAATTGCTGGAGCCGAAAATACGATTAGTACTGGGTGGACGGCAAAGGCCTGTTTATTTAATACTAATAATAATGCTAGATGTTATCACAATTATTGGAAACTAACTAAATTATTGGGGTCTTAAATCGCTAAATAGTGTTAAGATTAGAACTAAACGAGTTTTCAAAGAAATACCAAATTGTACTCACGTGAAATATCTCAATTGAATGGGTCACTCACAAAATAATTACTTTCAATATAACACTTAGCGATATAGCACATTGGAGAACCTTCCCACAGTCCCAATCGACGGCATGGCAAAGACTACCCGTGTCGTTGACGCCCGATAATAAGTTGTCTCGTTTTTACGTATACCTTCACTTTTCTACAGCACAACCGGGCGGCGAACACACCGGCAGCGTCTACGCTCATTTACTAATTCATAATTCTTAAGGTACATATAACATTATTATTAATATAGCTAATATAAATATTATGATAATTATTAATGTTTAGCTACGCTAATAATTATCATAAAATTTATGATATGTAATGTCGAATATTGTTTGTGTTCATTTAATAAGCCCATCTGTGCCTTTGTGCGCCCTCTAGTGAACTCAGGTAAAACTAAAGAATCTACGTCACAGCTGTCAAATCGATTGTTACGATCAGTTCCACTAGATGACGTTGATCGGTGCTAAAACACGCAAGCAAGATTCTCACTGAGTACACCATACTGTTTGTAAGATTTTTTGAAATTTGTCTTTCATTGGTCAACGGTTTAATAAAGTTGAATTTACTGAGTAAAATAACTAGTATTATTTTTACGATACCAAATGTTGTAGGAGTTAGTCGTTTGCGGAGTAAACATTGGTGCCGAAACCAGGGAAGTGAAAAATAAGTAGTGATTTAAGTGCATAGTGAAGTGAAAATAAGGTTTGGATTGGTTTGTGCCCGAAAACTGTAAGTAAAGTGACTGAGATTCAGTGTTCGTAGTAAACTTTCAATAATTACAGTACATCTCTTAAAATTATAAACTGTCAAACACTTGTGATATTTTTCAAAATTACCATTGACTTGTAAAATATTTGTGCCATTTGTGGACAGCTAAACACTTAGAAAATTCGTAGTGAACATTTCATTGACTTAGAAAAATTTACTCTATACGGGACTTAGAAAATTTGTGGTGAACATTTCATAGACTTAGAATATTTTTTCTGCAAAACACTTAGAAAAATTTATGTAAATATTTCATTGACTTAGAAAAATTTACTCTATACGGGACTCAGAAAAATCGTGGTGAACATTTCATAGACTTAAAAAAATTTAAGTGAATATTTCATTGACTTAGAAAAATTTACTCTATACGGGACTTAGAAAAATCGTGGTGAATATTTCATTGACTTAGAAAAGTTTATCATGGATTCTTCAAAACAGTTAGCTGTACAATTAGACTTGTTGGATAAGTTGATTAAGGCAGAACGGAATTTTAGAAAGACACCTAAAGATCGGATAAAGAAACATTATTTAGAAACAAGAATAGAAATAATAGATGATATTTGGAAAGATTTTAAGGATGGTCATAAAATTATTTCGTCGATGATATCAAAGGATCAAAAAGAGAAAGAAGAATATTTCACTAAAGATGTTTATGATCAATTTCAGGAACTTTATGTGGCATACAAAAGTTTACTCAAAGAAACATGTCAAGTTCTTACCGAGGGTGATATGCAAAAACCTTTAACTGCTTTAACGACTAGATCTGAAAACTGTGATGTTCGATTACCACAAATACAGCTACCATGTTTCAGTGGAAAATATTCTGAATGGCAGACCTTTTATGATATGTTTTTATCACTTATACACAATAATGCTAATTTAGCACCCGTTCAAAAGATGCACTATTTGAAAAGTAGTCTTTCCGGAGAAGCAGAAACTTTGATACGTAATTTTACAACTACAGAATCCAATTATACGGAGGCATGGGCTCAACTTGTAAAGAGATACAATAATAAGAAATACAACTGCAATAGTATAATGCAGACTTTATTTGCGCAGAAGTCACTTCCAGTAGAATCAGCTACAGCTTTGAAATCATTATTAGATACCACCGCATCGTGTTTGAAATCTCTGAACAACATTGGAATAAGCACAGATACGTGGGACGCTATAATTGTCTATGTAGTTGTCTCAAAGCTAGATCTAGAGTCTCACAAACAATGGGAGAATCAAATAAGTTTGATGTCTGACGAATTGCCAACATGGACGCAGCTTGTGGAGTTTTTAGAATCCAGGTTCAGAAGCCTGGAGATGATTGAAGGTAGTAAAGTAAGCAATAAAGCCTTACATCCAGCTTTTAAACCAGCGGTGAAGACGAAATCGTTTCACTCTGCTGTCAATGACGAGAAAAAGTCACAGGGTGTTACTTGTTCATGCTGCAATGGTACTCATCATATATGTCACTGTAAACAATTCGGTCAAAAAACAGTTCAACAAAGATATGACTTCGCGCAAGAGAAACGACTTTGTTACAATTGTCTTGGATCAACCCATGGAATAAAATCTTGTAGACAAACTACGAACTGCAGAAAATGTGGCAAACGCCATCACACTCTACTACACTTCACTAGAGATGAACCTGCAAATGCTACTTCAACAGCATTAACCAAGACCACATCAATTGAGAAAGAAAATTCTCAACAGCAAGGTTTAGATAAGAAAGCAGTATCAACCTCCTCAGATACACACATTGTAGCGAATTTTTCAAAAGATGATCATGATAATCAAAGTTACAATGTCTTACTCGCGACAGCAGTAATCAAGGCAGATTCGAGGAACGGCAACAAATACTTACTCAGAGCTTTGTTAGATCAGGGCTCACAAGCTTCATTTGTGACAGAGGCTACAGTGCAATTGCTAGGGCTTAAACGTGTACCAATAAATGGTTGGGTGTCAGGTTTAGGCGAGGGTCAAACCAAAATCAAACACATGGTGTCTTTTCATGTTGAGTCAACCCACAACCCTAACAATTCGATTTATGTCAATGCTTACGTATTGAGTTCACTCACGTCAATGCTTCCAACAACCACCGTATCGTCGCCTCAGTGGATAGCATTGAGCGAGATTCCATTAGCAGACCCAACATTCACATCACCAGGCAAAATAGACATTTTGCTTGGAGCTGAAGTGTACAGTGATATACTACTCAGTGGAGTAATGAAACATCCCCAAGGACATCTATTAGCGCAGAACACAATCCTTGGATGGATAATTTCAGGTAGATTATCTCAAAAGGCTTCTTCGAGCGTGATCAGTATGCACATACAAGCTAGAGTAGATGACTTGCTCAAACAATTTTGGGAGATTGAAAATGAACCACCATCCATAAAAAAGAAAATGACGTTAGACGAACAAAAGTGTGAAGAATTGTTCGATTCAACTACAATACGAGCAAAAGATGGACGATATGTCGTCAGATTACCATTCAAGAATGACAATCCTGATTGTCAATACGGCAATCATAAGGATATAGCGATGAAACGACTGAAATATTTAGAAACCAGACTACAAAAAACGCCAAAGCTATATGGCGACTATAGAACTGTTCTAGAAGAATACACAACTCTAGATCACATGAAACTGGTAAAGCAAGAGAACATTGATAATCCGAAAGCAGTGTATCTTCCTCATCATGCGGTCGTTCGCGACGATAAAGAAACAACAAAGGTTCGTGTTGTATTCGACGGATCATGTAAAGGGGTCAACGGTGCATCTCTCAATGATGATCTCTTAGTAGGTCCCAAACTCCAACAAGATTTAAGACATTTGTTAATGCGATGGCGTACTCACAAAATTTGTATTATAGCAGATCTCGTCAAGATGTATAGGCAGGTTAGAGTTGCCGATGAAGACATAGATTATCAGAGAATCTTGTGGCGTTCACACTCTGACAAACCTGTAGAGCACTACAATCTTCTGACTTTGACTTTCGGAACAGCTTGCGCGCCTTATCTTGCAGTTAAAACTATTCAAAGGTTAGCGGAAGATGAACAGAGAACATATCCGTTAGCTGCAGAAATAACTAAAACTGATTATTATGTTGACGATCTCATGACAGGATGTGACACAGAAAGTGAAGCGATACAGATATACGAAGAGCTACGAAAATTGATGACGTCTGGTGGATTTGAACTTCAAAAATGGAGTAGTAATAGTGACCAATTATTGGACCATATAGATATCAAAGAACACCAAGTAAGCAAATCGGTTATTATTAAACAAGATAATACGACAAAAGTTTTGGGTATATGCTGGAACAAAGAGATGGATAATTTTGAATATGCAATAAATTTGCCTGAAGTCAAAGGGAAATTTACAAAGCGGCAAGTACTTTCTGATATAGCGCGCCTGTACGACCCTATGGGATGGATTGCTCCTGTTGTGGTCATTGCAAAATTATTCATACAGCGGCTATGGAAATCCGGTCTCGAATGGGATGATGAATTAGGAAACGATTTAGAAAAAGAATGGAGTAAATACAGACAGGAATTGAATCAAATCAAAACCATCAATATACCTAGGTGGCTTCATGTATCTCCAGGATTTAAGATAGAACTGCATGCATTCTCAGATGCATCAAGCTCAGCATTTTCAGCATGCGTGTATCTTCGAACAATTGACGAAAATAATGAAGTAACTGTGAACTTGCTGTCAGCTAAAACAAAAGTCGCTCCCATAGAAAAGGAAATGTCCATACCAAGGTTAGAGCTTTGTGGAGCTGCCCTAGCTGCTAAACTACTAAATGAAATTGCTGAAGTCATGGCCATTCCCAAAGCTAATATGTTTGCATGGACAGACTCAACTGTAGTTTTAGCATGGTTAAAAGGCCCAGCCTGTAGATGGACCACATTTGTTAGTAACCGTGTTTCAGAGATTCTCACAATTATGGAATATAGCCAATGGGGACATATAACAAGCAAAATGAACCCCGCAGATTGCGCTTCTCGCGGTTTAAAGCCTAATGAACTTGCAAAGCATACACTGTGGTGGCATGGACCAACAAGCCTGAAAGAATTGTTTGTGAAGAAGGATTTGACAGATATTAATGATACTCATGAAGAAGAAAAAACCAAATCATTATGTACTGTGAACCACAAACCAGAAGAATCATTATGGGAAAGATTTTCATCGTTAACAAAAATGCTTAAAGTGCTATCATATTGCAGAAGAACTTTAAATTTTAAATTACCAAAAGTTGAGAGAATTAAATTTGAAAAAGTTGTAAATACGGAAGAGATGAATCAAACATTACAGAAATGCATCAAAGAAGTTCAAGAGAAAGAGTTTGAAGAAGATTTAAAACACTTAAAGACTAAAGGCTCCGTTGCTCAAAAAAGTGCGCTTCGTCCTCTTTGTCCCATCTTTGATCAAGATGGTATACTAAGAGTTAAAGGACGTACTGAATTATCTGATGCAAGCTATAACAAGCGACATCCTATTATTATGCCTAGTAAGAATCACCTTACTACTCTTTTAATAGCAGATGCTCACATCAAAACTATGCACGGGGGCCCACAATTAATGTTAAATCATCTAAGAGGAAAGTTTTGGATTTTACGAGCACGTGAATTAGTTAAAAAACACTTTAGGAAATGTGTTACTTGTATAAGACAGTCTAGATCGAGTAAAAATCCTTTTATGGGTCAAATTCCAGCAGTCAGGTTAAAACCAAGCAGACCGTTCAAGTCGACAGGAGTAGATTACGCTGGACCGATAAATATTAGGTTTTCGCCAGGTCGTGGAGCTAAATCTTTTAAAGGCTACATTTGTTTGTTTGTCTGCATGGTCACGCGTGCAATCCATATAGAAGTCGTGACTGATCTTACTTCTAAAGGATTCATTGCAGCATTCAAACGTATGACTGCAAGAAGAGGTCACTGCCAAGATATTTATAGTGATAACGGTACTAATTTTACCGGAGCTGACAAACAATTACGCGAAATGTTCAATAGTGCCAAATCGGCAATCCCAGATGAAATTAAACAACTATTGACATTGGAAGCAACCAATTGGCACTTCATCCCGCCCCAGTCACCAAATTTTGGTGGATTGTGGGAAGCAGGTGTGCGTCAAGTCAAAGTTCATCTAAGGAAAGTGATTGGCGAGAGTACACTCACATACGAAGAATTATCAACAGTACTAGTACAAGTGGAAGCATGTGTTAATTCTCGTCCATTAACCGTTTTAAGTGACGATCCTAACGACCCTCTTCCACTGACACCCGGCCATTTCCTTATAGGAGAACCGTTATTAAATGTCGCGGATGAGCCTTGTAATACTAATATTAGTTTATTGGATAGATGGAGATTAACAACTAAAATGGTAAACGATTTTTGGAAACGTTGGAGTGCTGAATATCTTGTCACGTTAAACAATAGATATAAATGGACAACTCAGCAGAAAGAGCCACTAATCAATGATGTAGTAATAATAAAAGATCTAAATTTACCACCTGCTAAATGGCTCTTAGGCAAAATTGTAGATACTCATCCAGGTCAAGACAAAATTGTTCGTGTAGTAACAATTAAAACGAAAAATGGTTATTGTAAACGCGCATGTAGCAAATTATGTTTTTTACCAAGGAATGATTGTGATACTCAAAATGTATCATAAAGAATGTATTAATTTTATCATTTAGTATATAACACTGTTTTTTCTTTTATTGCGGTAAAGCTTAATTTTGCCCTACCACCGTGATTAAACTTTTTTGTTGTAAGCTTAAGATTTTGTTTCCGTTTGAATTTGCGTTATATAGTACGGTGGGCGGATTAGCTATCGGTGAACTGTAAACGATTCAGGGTATTTTCATTTCTTTTTCGAATGATATAGTTTGTTGTTTTATTTTTCTATTTTTTGTTCAATATTAAATTGATCAGATAAAGAACATAGTTCTTGGTGGGCGGAATGTCGAATATTGTTTGTGTTCATTTAATAAGCCCATCTGTGCCTTTGTGCGCCCTCTAGTGAACTCAGGTAAAACTAAAGAATCTACGTCACAGCTGTCAAATCGATTGTTACGATCAGTTCCACTAGATGACGTTGATCGGTGCTAAAACACGCAAGCAAGATTCTCACTGAGTACACCATACTGTTTGTAAGATTTTTTGAAATTTGTCTTTCATTGGTCAACGGTTTAATAAAGTTGAATTTACTGAGTAAAATAACTAGTATTATTTTTACGATACCAAATGTTGTAGGAGTTAGTCGTTTGCGGAGTAAACATGTAATTAATAATGTAGCTTACACAATGTAAAACTGCCTTGCTCAAATGTATTTCTAATGTTTACATTTGAAAATATGTCTGTATCGGTAGTAAACACAATATTTTTTTAATATCTTAAACAGGTTTTTGATAAAACTCTGTACAGTTTTAGGGCAACTGTATTTCAAACAACGTAACATAAAGGGAAAACTTTTATTGTAAAAAACTAAGTACTGAGGCTTTACAATTACTTACACTACATGAGTGGGTAATGGGCTGAAGTTTAACTTCATACCTTATGGCATGGATGTCATATATCTAACAGACAGACAGCTTTTGAGATAGCTTTTGCTTTTAAAGTTTTAAACATAGTCTTTTTTATCTCAACCCATACAAAAAAGCACGTTACGTAAGTAAATTATTTGTAGCACACAATAACAGTGGATATGTTCAAAACAAATAAAACTACTCCTCTACAACTGCTTCCCTACATCGACATGTATAAATATTGAATTATTCAAATACAGTGCAAACACAGTGACGTGAGCGAGAAAATTCTAAGAGATTTCGTTTGAAGGCAAAACAAGAACTGGGTTTTTGTTTGCTCAGAACTTCAGAAAATTATTGTGCCTCTGCCAATGTTCTGAATGGAGTGTAAAAAGACTACGTGAGTACTTTGAAATTCTTTCTGGTAGTATCTAAAAGTATCGTTAAGATTAGTTATTACGTGTGATATGATTATTATGTTATAGCCTCTTTATTAAAGACAAATCTTCAATGAATATTTGTTAAAATAAATTACTGTATTCATTTGTATATGACTTTATTTACAATTATTGTTACAAGTACAATCCACTTCGTAAGCTGTTCTAGAAAAGAATCCCCTAACTTTCCCGCGTTTTTTCCCACGTCACACACATGCCGCTAGAGGCGCCGTAGGCGCGTCACAGATAACTCTGAATAATTTCTCACGACCATAGACTCACAATGCAATACTAATATGGATCGCTAACAATCGGCCATTCTGACATGTGTCTGACCTCAGACACTAGAAGTTCTAAAGATAGTAACTGACATTACCTGGTTACATGGTGCATAGAAATTTATACAATTTATTAACAGTGTCTGACTTCGAACACTGGCAGTTTTAAATACATTAATAACTGTAATTACTTTTGTATTGTTTAGAAAATTCACAAGCAACATAAGTTGCCTTCTATTCAAAAAATTTACAATTCGATTCATAATCATAAACCTTATGGAGAATAATTCACGTATTATACACCCAAAAAACGTCTCAAAGTATTTAAAGGAACTCATAAGTGTCTCAAACGAAAATACTTAATAATCATTTACATTTCTGCTATGTACTTTCAACTTAATGATCTTACTATATTTAGATATGTATATATTTTTAAATGTGATTCGGCCATCCTTTGTCTGGCAGAATGTCCTCATTCTTATGGCATTATTTACTATCAAACTAAATATATCATGCTCGCGTCAGATTGGGTCTATAACTTGTAATTAATAGCAAAACAGCAGTCTGCTGGCTCTCCGAAGTTTCATAACTATGAGTACTTAATGATCGGCAGCACGCTCACTCCGAGGTTAGCTAGTGGTGCAGCACGCTCGCTTCTTATTCTTCTATCCAGGACAATGAAAGCAATCGGCAGCACGCTCGCTCCGAAGTCTCGTTGGTAGTGATTGACAGCACGCTCGCTCCAACATGTACTTGTAGAGTGACCACTATTGGCAGCACGCTCACTCCAATATCTGGTCAAAAACTGGTCCGAGGTCGCGTCAGTAGTGATTGGCAGCACGCTCGCTCCAACATCTACTTGTAGAGTGACCACTATTGGCAGCACGCTCACTCCAATATCTGGTCAGAAACTGGTCCGAGGTCTCGTCAGTAGTGATTGGCAGCACGCTCGCTCCAACATCTACTTATAGAGTGACCACTATTGGCAGCACGCTCACTCCAATATCTGGTCAGAAACTGGTCCAAGGTCTCGTCAGTAGTGATTGGCAGCACGCTCGCTCCAACATCTACTTGTAGATTAACCAGTATTGGCAGCACGCTCACTCCAATATCTCTTGGTAGGTCAGAAATTCATCGGCAGCATGTTCACTCTGAGCTGATGATTGGCAGCACGCTCGCTCCAATACCCACTCGACACTGCCACGCTGAGCAGAAAACCGTCGGCAGCACGCTCACTCCGAGGGCCTGAAATGTTCATAAAATTCCAAAGCAGTATCTATCCTGTCGTTCTTATCAACATAAATAGTTCTGGTACGTACTTTGTACCTTAACTCCTGTCGTATATAACAACTAGTTTTTCGGGCAGTGTGCGGGCCGCAAGCGGCCCGCATTTATCGTAAAGCAGTACGAACTGTCATAAAAGCACCTTATACATTTGAAAAAAAAAAAAGAAATTACTCCAATATAAGTATGAATTCCAATACAATCTCTTAATACTGTAGAGATTCATACTGTAGCCACCAAACCAGATTCACCCTACTGCCATAAAAAAGTGGTACGGTCAGAATCGTACCAAGGTGTCTGAGTCACTTCGGTAAAGGAACCCCACTCGTAGGTGCTTTGATTATCGCGGGCAGTTACCATGGAGACCAGTCGGAGATTTGGAAAATACCCTCAAGTCGGAGCTTGGCCTTAGGCCTCGGCCTTAGGACAGTTACTCCAAATGTAGTCAAAACTCCCACAAAAACTCCTAAAACAGTCGGTAATGTATGGTGAAATACTCCAAATACAGTATGAAGAATGAGAGGAGCATGTCAATTCAGAGCTCGGCCTTCGGCCTCGCCAGACACTAATACAGCTCGGCCTGCGGCCTCGCAAGACACTCACACGGCTCAGCCTGCGGCCTCGCCAAGCGCTCGCCCTTCGGGCTCGCGCACCATCAGCTCGGCCTTCGGCCTCGCGGGCCGAAAGTTCGGCCTTCGGCCTCACCAGAAGCTCGCCCTTCGGGCTCGCTATACCTTCATGTATGACAGTAACTCCAAATTCAGTCAAAAATCCCACAAGAACTCCAAATACAGTCGAAAATGTAAGGTAAAATACTCAAATGCAGTATGAAGAATGAGAGGAGCATGTCAATTCGGAGCTCGGCCTTCGGCCTCGCAAGACACTAACATGGCTCGGCCTGCGGCCTCGCCAAGCGCTCGCCCTACGGGCTCGCGCACCATCCGCTCGGCCTTCGGCCTCGCGGGCCGAAAGTTCGGCCTTCGGCCTCACCAAAAGCTCGCCCTTCGGGCTCGCTATACCTTCATCTATGACAGTAACTCCAAAATCAGTCGAAAATTCCACAAAAACTCCAAATACAGTCGAAAATGTAAGAAAAATACTCCAAATGCAGTATGAAGAATGAGAGGAGCACTTTTGACTCATGTCATTTGACTGCTCTCCAGATTCCCTATGACATTTGTTCAAACACCCCCCATCTATCTCTTACCGTTTTCGAGATACGTCATACATCTTTACTTGGCAGGCGTCATTTTTATGATTTTCGATTTTTCTCATACTCACCTAAACCCCCCCTACATTTTTGCCATACATCATTGTCGTCCTACTCGTCTCCTTCTAGGAGAACATTTATGTCAGTCAGTCAGTGAGTGGTAATCGAGCTTTATATATTATAACTAGTTTTTCGGGCAGTGTGCGGGCCGCAAGCGGCCCGCATCTATCTTGAGTCAGTACGAACTGTCATAAAAGCACCTTATACATTTGAAAAAAAAAATTAAAAACTCCAATAGAAGTATGAAATCCCATATAAACCTTTAATACAATAAGGAACTAAACTGTAGCCACTAAACCAGATTTACCCTACTGCCATAAAAAAGTGGTACGGCCAGAATCGTACCAAGGTTCTGAGTCACTTCGGTAAAGGAACCCCACTCGTAGGTGATATAGTTATCGCGGGCAGTTACCATGGAGACCAGTCGGAGATGTGCAAAATACCCTCAAATCGGAGCTCGGCCTTCGGCCTCGGACAGTTATTCCAAATGTAGTGAAAACTGCCACAAAATCTCCTAAAACAGTCGGTAATGTTTAGTAAAATACTCCAAATACAGTATGAAGAATGAGAGGAGCATGTAAATTCGGAGCTCGGCCTTCGGCCTCGCAAGACGCTAATATGGCTCGGCCTTCGGCCTCGCTAGACACTAATACAGCTCGGCCTGCGGCCTCGCCAAGCGCTCGCCCTACGGGCTCGCGCACCATCAGCTCGGCCTTCGGCCTCGCGGGCCGAAAGTTCGGCCTTCGGCCTCACCAGAAGCTCGCCCTTCGGGCTCGCTATACCTTCATGTATGACAGTAACTCCAAATTCAGTCAAAAATCCCACAAAAACTCCAAATACAGTCGAAAATGTAAGGTAAAATACTCAAATGCAGTATGAAGAATGAGAGGAGCATGTCAATTCGGAGCTCGGCCTTCGGCCTCGCAAGACACTAATATGGCTCGGCCTTCGGCCTCGCTAGACACTAATACAGCTCGGCCTGCGGCCTCGCCAAGCGCTCGCCCTTCGGGCTCGCGCACCATCAGCTCGGCCTTCGGCCTCGCGAACTGAAAGTTCGGCCTTCGGCCTCACCAGAAGCTCGCCCTTCGGGCTCGCTATACCTTCATCAATGACAGTAACTCCAAAATCAGTCGAAAATCCCACAAAAACTCCAAATACAGTAAAAAATATAAGGAAAATACTCCAAATGCAGTACGAAGAATGAGAGGAGCATTTTTGACAGGTGTCATTCGACTGCTCTCCAGATTCCCTATGACATTTGTTCAAACACACCCTATCTATCTCTTACCGTTTTCGAGATACGTCATCCAACTTTACTTGGCAGGCGTCATTTTTATGATTTTCGATTTTTCTCATACTCACCTAAACCCCCCCTACATTTTTGCCATACATCATTGTCGTCCTACTCGTCTCCTTCTAGGAGAACATTTATGTCAGTCAGTCAGTGAGTCAGTGAGTGGTAATCGAGCTTTATATATTATGAATAATAATAATAATAACTAGTTTTTCGGGCAGTGTGCGGGCCGCAAGCGGCCCGCATTTATCGTTATGCAGTATTAAATTATATCAAAGCACCTTATTCATTAAAAAAAAAATTATAACTCCAAAATATATACGACGTCCCATACAAACTCCTAATACAATAAGGAACCAAACTGTAGCCACCAAACCAGATTCACCCTACTGCCATAAAAAAGTGGTACGGTCAGAATCGTACCAGGGTTCTGAGTCACTTCGGTAAAGGAACCCCACTTGTAGGTGCTTTGGTTATCACGGGCAGTTACCATGGAGACCAGTCGGAGATGTGGAAAATACTCTCAAGTCGGAGCTCAGCCTTCAGCCTCGGACAGTTACTCCAAATGTAGTCAAAACTCCCACAAAAACTCCTAAAACAGTCGGTAATGTATGGTGAAATACTCCAAATACAGTATGAAGAATGAGAGGAGCATGTCAATTCGGAGCTCGGCCTTCGGCCTCGCAAGACACTAATACGGCTCGGCCTGCGGCCTCGCCATGCGCTCGCCCTACGGGCTCGCGCACCATACGCTCGGCCTTCGGCCTCGCGGGCCGGAGTTCGGCCTTCGGCCTCACCAGAAGTTCGGCCTTCGGCCTCACCAGAAGCTCGCCCTTCGGGCTCGCTATACACTGATGTAGGACCTTAACTCCAAATTCAGTCGAAAATCCCACAAAAACCCCACATACAGTCGAAAATGTACGGTATAATACTCCAAATGCAGTATGAAGAATGAGAAGAGCATCTGAGCCTAAAAAAAAATGACAGATTTCAAAAAATTTCCTGTTATAGGACAAAAACTCCAAAAACAGTCGAAAATCCCACAAAAACTCCAAATACAGTCGAAAATGTAAGTAAAATACTCCAAATGAAGAATGAAGAATGAGAGGAGCATTTTTGACAGGTGTCATTCGACTGCTCTCCCGATCCCCTATGACATTTGGTCGAGCACCCCCTATCTATCTCTTACCGTTTTTGAGATATGTCATCCGTCTTTACTTGGCAGGCGTCATTTTTATGATTTTCGATTTTTCCCATACTCACCTAAACCCCCCCTACACTTTTCCCATACATCACTTTCTTCCTACTCGACTCCTTCTGGGAGAACAATTATGTCAGTGAGTCAGTCAGTCAGTCAGTCAGTGTGTGGTAATCGAGCTTTATATAAAGAGACTAGTTTTTCGGGCAGTGTGCGGGCCGCAAGCGGCCCGCATTTATCTTTGTGCAGTATTAACCTATATCAAAACTCCTACTAATATATTAAAAAAATGACAAAACTCTAAAATATATACGAAGTCCCATACAAACTCCCGATACTATAAAGAACCAAATTGCAGCCACCAAACCATATTTACCCTACTGCCATAAAAAAGAGGTACGGTCAGAATCGTACCAAGGTTCTGAGTCACTTCGGTAAAGGAACCCCACTCGTAGGTGCTTTGGTTATCGCGGGCAGTTACCATAGAGACCAGTCGGAGATGTGGAAAATACCCTCAAGTCGGAGCTCGGCCTTCGGCCTCGGACAGTTACTCCAAATGTAGTCAAAACTCCCACAAAAACCCTAAAACAGTCGGTAATGTATGGTAAAATACTCCAAATACAGTATGAAGAATGAGAGGAGCATGTCAATTCGGAGCTCGGCCTTCGGCCTCGCAAGACACTATCACGGCTCGGCCTACAGCCTCGCCAAGCGCTCGCCCTACGGGCTCGCGCACCATCCACTCGGCCTTCGGCCTCGCGGGCCGAAAGTTCGGCCTTCGGCCTCACCAGAAGCTCGCCCTTCGGGCTCGCTATACCTTCATGTATGACAGTAACTCCAAATTCAGTCGAAAATCCCACAAAAACTCCAAAAACAGTCGGTTTTGTATGGTAAAATACTCCAAATGCATTAAGAAGAATGAGAGGAGCATGTCAATTCGGAGCTCGGCCTTCGGCCTCGCAAGACACTAATATGGCTCGGCCTTCGGCCTCGCAAGACACTAACACGGCTCGGCCTGCGGCCTCGCCAAACGCTCGCCCTTCGGGCTCGCGGGCCATACGCTCGGCCTTCGGCCTCGCGGGCCGAAAGTTCGGCCTTCGGCCTCACCAGAAGCTCGCCCTTCGGGCTCGCTATACCTTGATATAGGACAGAAACTCTTAATTCAGTCGAAAATCCCACTAAAACTCCAAATACAGTCGAAAATGTAAGGAAAATACTCCAAATGCAGTATGAAGAATGAGAGGAGCACTTTTGACACATGCCATTTGACTGCTCTCCAGATTCTCTATGACATTTGTTCAAACACCCCCTATCTATCTCTTACCGTTTTCGAGATACGTCATACATCTTTACTTGGCAGGCGTCATTTTTATGATTTTCGATTTTTCTCATACTCACCTAAACCCCCCCTACATTTCCGCCATACATCATTTTAACCCTACTCTGCTCCTTCTAGGAGAACATTTATGTCAGTCAGTCAGTCAGTGAGTCAGTCAGTGGTAATCGAGCTTTATATATTATGAACTAGTTTTTCGGGCAGTGTGCGGGCCGCAAGCGGCCCGCATCTATCTTGAGTCAGTACGAACTGTCATAAAAGCCCCTTATACAAAGAAAAAAAGTAAAAAAAAACTCCAATAGAAGTATGAAATCCCATATAAACTCAATACAATAGAGATTCATACAGTAGCCACCAAACCAGATTTACCCTACTGCCATAAAAAAGTGGTACGGCCAGAATCGTACCAAGATTCTGAGTCAATTCGGTAAAGGAACCCCACTCGTAGGTGCTTTGGTTATCGCGGGCAGTTACCATGGAGACCAGTCGGAGATGTGGAAAATACCCTCAAATCGGAGCTCGGCCTTCGGCCTTGGACAGTTACTCCAAATGTAGTGAAAACTGCCACAAAAACTTCTAAAACAGTCGGTAATCTATGGTAAAATACTCCAAATACAGTATGAAGAATGAGAGGAGCATGTAAATTCAGAGCTCGGCCTACGGCCTCGCAAGACACTAATACGGCTCAGGCTGCGGCCTCGCCAAGCGCTCGCCCTTCGGGCTCGCGCACCTTCCACTCGGCCTTCGGCCTCGTGGGCCGAAAGTTCGGCCTTCGGCCTCACCAGAAGCTCGCCCTTCGGGCTCGCGATACACTGATGGGGGACAGTAACTCCAAATTCAGTCGAAAATCCCACAAAAACTCCAAATACAGTCGAAAATGTAAGGTAAAGTACTCCAAATGCAGTATGAAGAATGAGAGGAGCATGTCAATTCGGAGCTCGGCCTTCGGCCTCGCAAGACACTAATATGGCTCGGCCTTCGGCCTCGCAAGACACTAATACAGCTCGCCCTTCGGGCTCGCGCACCATCCGCTCGGCCTTCGGCCTCGCGGGCCGAAAGTTCGGCCTTCGGCCTCACCAGAAGCTCGCCCTTCGGGCTCGCTATACCTTCATCTATGACAGTAACTCCAAAGGCACTCGAAAATCCCTCTAAAACTCCAAATACAGTCGAAATTGTATGGTAAAATACTCCAAATGCAGTATGAAGAATGAGAAGAGCATGTCAATTCGGAGCTCGGCCTTCGGCCTCGCAAGACACTAATACGGCTCGGCCTGCGGCCTCGCCAAACGCTCGCCCTACGGGCTCGCGAACCGTCCGCTCGGCCTTCGGCCTCGCGGGCCGAAAGTTCGGCCTTCGGCCTCACCAGAAGCTCGCCCTTCGGGCTCGCTATACCTTCTTGTATGACAGTAACTCCAAAATCAGTCGAAAATCCCACAAAAACTCCAAATACAGTCGAAAATGTAAGGAAAATACTCCAAATGCAGTATGAAGAATGAGAGGAGCACTTTTGACAGGTGTCATTTGACTGCTCTCCCTATTCCCTATGACATTTGTTCAAACACCCCCCACCTATCTCTTACCGTTTTCGAGATACGTCATCCATCTTTACTTGGCAGGCGTCATTTTTATGATTTTTGATTTTTCTCATACTCACCTAAACCCCCCCTACATTTTTGCCATACATCATTGTCGTCCTACTCGTCTCCTTCTAGGAGAACATTTATGTCAGTGAGTCAGTCAGTCAGTCAGTGGTAATCGAGCTTTATATATTATTAATTAATAACTAGTTTTTCGGGCAGTGTGCGGGCCGCAAGCGGCCCGCACTTATCTAAGTGCAGTAATAACCTGTATGGAAACTTCTAATACGTATAACAAAAAAAAATTAAAACTCCTAAAGATGTACGACGACCCATACAAGCTCTTTACACAGTAGCAATGATATATTATGTATATATAATAAAAAAAAAAAAGGAAATCATCGTAATCTTTGTACAGTAGAGAACCATACTGATGCCGACAAATTATATTTACTCTACTGCTTAATAAAAAAGTAAAGTTGTTGCAAGCAGTTACCATGGAGGTCAGAATGGTAATCAGTACTAATATTATAAATGCGAAAGTAACTCTGTCTGTCTGTCTGTCTGTCTGTCTGTCTGTCTGTCTGTTACGCTTTCACGCCAAAACTACTGGACCGATTTGAATGAAATTTGGTATGGAGATAGTTTGAGGCCCGGGAAAAAACATAGGATAGTTTTTATCCGACTGCGCAAAAAGAGGTTAATGTTTTCGCGCGATAACCGACATACGCGCGGGCGGAGCCGCGCCCGGAAAGCTAGTTGTATATAAACAAGAGAAAAATAGGCGTAAGGTCGTAAAGACTATCGCCAACGATGACAGATGATATAATTAAAAAAAAAGTTTTTGCGGCTTATTAAAAATTATATTTAAAAATCTATGCAAAAAGGTAAGTTGTATACTGCATACATAATTATGGCATTTTAATGTGTATATTGAATTAATGATATGATTTAAATTAAGTTTGTTTTCAAACATTTATATTTTTAAATAAAGGAAAATAATACAGTGAACACTTTTTTGTGAAAGAAACGGGACTAATAGGCAATAAGGTCGTTAAGACTATAGCCAATGACAAAAGAAAACAAAATTAAAAAAAAACGTTTCAGCGGGAAATGAAAAAATATATATTAAGAAATCACCAACGAAAATGGTAAGTTGTTCTACACACTTAATTGATATTTTGTGTAATTTTAAAATTATAGGTATATGTATGATAATATATTGTTTCTTTTCAGAATCATTACACAATAAACATTTTCGGCGAAGGAAATGGGGCCCAAAGGGCCCTATTAGATATTTTATCTTACAACGTAAGTATATATATCTCAGTACATACTTATTACTACAGTAATTTTCAAGCGAATCAATTCTGTAATATCTACGTAAATGTAACCTACATAGGTTTATTCAATCTTAAACTATTTATTATTATTCATATAAGTAGATGGTAGAAGATTGGTTTCAATTCTACAAATCGCGCGATCCACAGGATTATTATTTAATATATCAAAATAATGATCATTAATCGAGATATGAAGCTATTTTCTATTTTAAATATGAAACCGTCAGTATTGCTGGACCAACTCAGATATTCGATAATAAACATATTATTCTTACTACATATTTACTTGCTAATTTTACGCTAACTTGTCTATTTGAAGTACCTACCTAAACATTTTTTAATAGTGATCATCCATTTTGACGTCAGATTGGTACAAAATTAAATTTTTCAGTTTTATCATTTTTCTTTCTTTGATGTTAATATATAGTACCTATTTGATACCTACTCGAATATATATTTACAAAGTTTTAGGTAACTCTGGTTTCTGCGATGTTGGGAAGTTATTGCTAAGCATGTTCATCGATTATTTTTTTTTATTTTGATAATTGAGTATTATACCTACTTATGTATTTGATTAACGTGACATTTTTCATATTTGAACTATTTGAGAATAATTTGACCTTTAGCGTTCTTGATGTCGAATTATTAAGAATAGTGCGCTCAATACTGTCAGATATTTAATTAATTGTCTTCGGTAGCATTCTTATCATAATATGTAAGCGATTGATTTAATGGAACCGGATTAACATCTCTGAAAAGGTAAAAATATTTTAATCTACGTGGGTAGTAAATAAAAAGCATGTTTTTAATCGAACATATCATTTAGTCCAGACATCCTGGCGGACATTTAATTTTCAGTATTCAGGTTTACCTACTGTGCATGCCATGTAATGTCTCTGTAAAAGTTCATAAAAGTTTCGTTATACTTATATTTAATTTGCTACGAAAGAGACCAAAGTATAATCTGTTATTCTATGACTATTTAATATTTATTGCAATTAGGTAATTATTAGTATGTTATCAACAGGACCGTAATAGAAATGGAATGGGCGGCGGTGACGGTGTACAGCCGTGGCGCGGTGGTGGTCATCCTGGGCTTGGTGCCGGCGGCGGTCACTGGACCAACCGTGGCGGTCGTGGCCGTGGCGACCGAGGCCGCGCTAGCCGAGGCCGTGGCGGTCGAGGCCGCGCTAGCCGAGGCCACGCCAGCCGAGGTCGCGGCGGGAGGTGGCGTCAAAACAAGCGGGTCACGACCGCGACCACACAAACTGAGACTCCGCTCGCGCCGGTGCCAGCGCCTCGAAGGCATGAGCCCGCAGAGCAGCCGCCACCGACACCGCAGTCAGAGGCGCAGTCGGAGGCAACACCGCCGCAGTCGGAACCATCACCGCCGCAGTCGGAACCATCACCGCCGCAGTCGGAACCATCACCGCCGCAGTCGGAACCATCACAGCCGCCGCCAGTAGTCGCAATGGAAACGAATGAATAGGTATCTACACTTCACTGTAATTAATGTATCAGCCGGATTGTCCACTGCTGAACACAGCCTCTTGCATTATGGAGAGAGGGGTAAGGGGTAGTCATAATGCCCACGCTTGGCAGATAACAGGGGAATTTTAGTGATAGATATCAATTCCTCCATTGGCCACCTTCAAGTGTTTTACCCCTAGTCGCCTCTTGCGACACCCCCGGGCTGAGCAGGGAGCGTGATATTCTTATATATATAATACTTTATTATGTAATTTTGTTTCAGGTGACTCCGGAGCTTGATTTTATACTTATATATTTTATTAAAAATAAATTTTATTACTAATTTACATTAATGTTTTATTTACTTGTTTATACAAATATCTACAGATCGATTTGTTGGTTTTCACTTATATTAGGTAATACATTATTATTTAATGACTTAGGGACGACATGTAACATTGTACGTACAATAAAATAAATAATGTGTGTTGAGCGCAGTTAATTACCTAAACTATACCTTCCTAAACTTGTCTCTAGATATCGAAGAGAAGGTATTTATTAATTTAGTTGTTTAATTCTACCTAGGTCTGTTACAACAATCTTTGACATTACAAGATGATATAAAGATTATAAATTTCAATTGATGTATACGTTCGGTATCTTACTTAGCTACCTTAATTTGTATTGAAGAAAATGGAGGGTTAGCCGACCATTTCTATGCTTATATCTATAAACAGAATAAGTAAACTATACGTCACAGTGTTAGTAAGTAGGTATATATACACGTGGAATGTAATTTGCTTAACTATAATTATAACCATACATTTTTGCTATAATATATTTAACTCGATCGCCATAATTATAATACTCTTGAGGCCTTGTGTAGACAAAAAACGTCGTGGCCGAACATAGGTTACTTTAAATATATGTAGGTACAAGACCTCTAGAGAAATATTAACACTTTTGTAACTGCTATTTTTTGTTCGCAATTCATCTGACAAACATAAAATAAATGCAAAATCCAGTAGGTACGTTGGCAGCAGTGCCTTCTGAAAACCTGAAATAGTAAGATGGCTGATTGGAGGCATTTGTTCAACGGTGGACATTATAGCTGCTGATGATTATATCTAAGTTATAAGCATAACCAAAAAGGTTAATCTACATTTGTTCAGCCAGAAAAACTGTTTAGAGGGAATAAAAAAATGTATATTAAAATTTTCCAATAATTTGTAAAATATGATTTTCCCTTAGCACGCGATAGTGCTTGTAATCCTATTTAGGAATATACCTACATAGTATTCTCCAATAGCTTGATGGCCTTTTAGAAAATTCTCATCAGTAGGACGAACTCCCGCCAGGGCTATATGTTCGCCCCATTTTACACACTTTAGTTTATCGGAAATCGCAGGCAGTATCTTTTAATACTTATGTATTTTATTACCATTGCTAGCCCATAAAAAATAGATATGGGTACATATATATGTCATACTAATTTATTAAATATCAAAACAAATATTACTATCAATTGTAAAACAAAATTTATTTCAATAATTTTAGAATTTTTCATTACTTATTTTAGCGCCATGTGGTGACTTTATTTCGTCATGTCTAGTAACAATTATCATTGTAGTTTAAAATCGGTACAAGAGATGGCGTTGATATCAAACTTTAATAAATGGCTTTATTTTGTAACGGGTAAAACAATTCTATGCGAATTCACCAAACTTCTAATGCTTTTATTTATGGTAGTTCTTTTTCTGTTCGACCTCCAATCTAACTTTGTATACTCATGTATAAAATTCTAATTCGTATAACCCTTGTGAATGACAGTCCGTAATGTTGACCTTTGTATTTAATTGTGTATATGTTTAACTCAAATTTAATCGTCATGTAAGTTGGTGCTCTCTAAACGGATGTGTAACCAAAATTGCCTACACTTGAATAGAACAGTCTCATTATTAGAATGGCCATTTGAAGCGTTACACGAATGTTGTTTTTAGTGTGAACAGAATAAGAACTACCATAATTTCCTGAATTATACGTTTAGAGAATTTGTATAAAACCTACAACAATATTTAACTAAATTCTAAACGGAGAGTGATTTTAATTCATTCTGCATCACTGAAGCCGCTGCTGGCGCGTAAGTACCACCATCTCGCTTCAGCAGGATAGGAGCACTGATGACATCGTCGTTGTGGTTGTGTTAACATCAATCTTTTGTCAATTCTGCAGCTTTATACCAAGTAAATCTGTAAGTAATAAAACTCATTTCAGAGTTACTAAAACTTCGTCGTAACCCGTACTTAAATTTGTTACTTAGTCAAACTGGTTACATTACGGGGTAATAAACACTTTCAAAAAATACTTCTCAATATATATATATTTAAGTAAAATGCCAAAAGTATAGATACTTGAAAATACAAATGTGCAAAAATAACATTATAGTAGCGACCTAGGTACACACAATCTTCTTTCCTGGCAATCAGTTAATATATTACTGCAATCTGTTAGTATAGATACGTATCAGATCAGTTCGTTTTGGATTTCAAATAAGATTGACCATGCAATCTAAAACTTGATTGAGAACAATCTTTATTATGAGGAAGCGATATCATATATTAAGCAAAACGGAGCCAGTATGTTACCCACAGATAGGCACATAGGAAAGTTTTCGTCCTAGATCTATTACATAATTAAGCACGAAATATCATAATATATTTGAAGCAGGAATGGCTAATTGACAATAGCTATGCACTGTCGCGCAAGGGGTCCATGGTTCGAATCCCGCTTTCATCTTTGAATGAGCTTTTCACTGCGTTTTGCAAATGCTCGCCTGGCTAGCTATCACCTTCAAGTAGAAAATCTGATGCATGGTATCTGGCAGCAGTCTTTGAGAGTCCATAAATTACAGGCAATTGAGACCTTACTGCAATGAACAAAATGCATCAGTTATATAATAGAGAAACGACTAATAAGAGTAGCAATTGCAACGTACGCCGAAAAAAGCTCAAGATCTGACTCGTAGCCTGAAAATTGTGGCTTCGACACTTAAAGCCGATAGATTTGAATTTCATCGATGGTAAACAGGACCAACAGTTTTCTTGTATTTATTTGAATATGAAATATTGTGTTAAAATGCTGCTCTAATGAGTTTATGATAGATGTCGCTGCACCGTATGTAAGGTAACATACAAAATATCGCAAATTTGTCATCCTAGATGGCGCTTATTTTTTGAAGCGCTGGTAGCGAAGTTTGCTTAGCTGTTCTTTACCGATCAGCTCAGTTAAACAACGTCTGCCGCGGTCAAGAGTTGGAGGGGTGACCGCTAGTGACATTACCACTGAGCGCTTCCGTGCTTCGGAGGGCACGTTAAGCAGTCGGTCCCGGTTGTTGTCTTACGATGGCAGTCGTTACAGCATGGTGATAGGGCATTTTGCGAATGCCCCCCTGGTTAGCTACCACCCTCAAGTAGAAAATCCGACAGTGACGGTGATCCGGGAGCTGTCGTTGAAAGCCAGTAATTCTAGGTTAGCCAGAACAACATCTTTGACCACATCATTACTTACCATCAGGTGAGATAGTGGTCAAAGGTTAGCCTATAAGCTATAAATTATTGAATAAGAGAAAAACAACCAAGCGTTACCTCACCTACCAGTCCTACAATTATAAAGTACGTTCAGTGTGGCGGTGTATGGCGCATAGAACGTCGGCATTAGTTCCACATCCGCCCGCACCGCCGCCGTCGCGTGCCGCTGCCTGTAAATAAAATATATCATTTAAAGTGGAAACTCATGTCTATGGCGAGACATTTAAGAAAAAACAGTTTTATCATGCTTGTAGTTAATTTTGATAACCATTGTATTCGATTATGAAAGTAATTGAACACCGATACATGTGACATATTATCCCTAAGACCGTCAAAAAATGTCGTTTATCCGTAGCTGACAAATGTAATCAATTCCATAAAAAACATATTACACATTGTAACGAACACTCTCAAAATCTCGCGTAATATGTGAAAATACAATAGTTAGACGCTCTAGCAACAAAACTATTAAAACGTTTAAATATTGAATATCGATTACTGACTTCAAAACGTTTTCCTTAAAAGTGTGTTTCCTCACATTGCAAATACCAAGTATTCAATCTTGGTGAAAATTTGCATGCATGTTCACCTGTCTTATATCTAGATTTTAGTTTGCCAATTTATCGTTTTTTAAATATATTATCTATAAACCTTTCCCTGAGTATACATACAACTACGTTTGTACAAAAAACCGTTTTGAATTTCAAAAAGAGGGAGGGAACTGTATGATTTTCCATGCATCTGTATTCTTCTGTTTTCTTCCTGGATGATGCTTCTACAGCAATCATTTTATTTTGTATAAAATCGAGGTTAGCTTTAGACACAATCTTGTCATTTCCATTTTTTTTCTGCAACTAATTATTACTACGGAAAATAAGATCCAAAAGATCAACATATTCACTGAAATATGTGTGACTGTCCTTGAATATTGAAGTAGTCGTTGCGATTGTTGCGAAGCTTGTTTAGTCGTACTTAACCGATCAACTAAGTAAAGCAATGTCCGCTGCAATCATGACTTGAATGGGTGATCGCTAGTGACATTATTACTGAGCATGCACTTACTTCGGAACGCACGTTAAGTCATCAGTCCTAGTTGTTGTTTAGGGACAGTCTTTATATAGTATGGTGATTGGGGATTTTGTTGACGCCCGCCTGGCTAGCTACCACCCTCAAGTAGAAAATCAGTCTCTAAACACTTAACCGTGTGTTCCGGCATCTGTTCCGGAGAGCCATTAATTCTTAATTAGTCTGGACAACATCTTCACTTACCATCAGGTGAGATAGTGGCCAAAGGCTAGCCTATGAGTTATAAAATTAAAATAAGTAAAAATATAAAATGCCACCAACCATACAGCTTGAAAAACAATGTCTACTCGTATATAGTTTACATTATTTTTATCCTTCAGCTTTGTTGACTAAACAGAGAACGAAGCGGTTTGAATAAACTGATGTCTGTATGCAGCATCTGAAATTTAATAAAAACTGTTTAAGTGTAGGAAAAAATTATGTATTTATTATTATATCAAAGTTGTTTTGGAAATATATTTAGATGTTTCAGTGGCGTCAGTTCCGTTTAATGAGCATTTTATTTATATCAGTAGGCATTGCTTAGTCCTGTTTTGAAGTGTACGAGTGGTCAGTTTAATTACAAAAAATAATTTTGATGTTATGACGGTCCAATGGCAATATTTATGGACTTCCGCGTAGACATGTTATGGTTTGATTCATGACGCAACGATTGAGCTTAACCATTTATGATCTTTTGGTAGTTATCAGTAGGTATGTAATAAATCTGCCGGAACACTAAGTGATGAACAGTGTTTCGGCAGGTGATCCAGAGAGCCAGTTCCCACTCTAGGTTTAGTCTAATTAATATTTTCAAAAACATCATCAATGAAACATCAGCGAATCAAATTAAAGTGAGGCTATCTTGTCTTTTAGGTCACCGTTTAATATAATCAATAATTCTCAACCGGTTTAAGTTATGAAACTCACATATACAACTAAAAGCTACGCTATAACCTGTTATCTACTTAATTTAAACTAATATTGTATAATATTTTGTAACTCTTGTTAAAAGACGTTTAATAATTAAAATGGCTCCGAATTTTTCCCGTTCTAGTCGTAGTGACTCTATAAAACGCTTTGCTGGACGTGGCAGTACAATTTGAAATATTTCAATTATAAAATTTGTTATTGACTTTCATATGAGCATCCTAGACGCCTATATTCAATAAATGATTTTGACTTTCATTTTGGGATTCTTTGGTTAGAGAACTTTACTATTTTGTCGTAATATTTGTAATACTAAATTATTAAGCGAAAAGGAGCATTTTACCATACAAATTGATCACAATTAAATTATTTGTTAGTATTGTACCCCCGTCATACCTATGTAGGTCTCGCAAGAGGCAACAGTGGGAAAAAATACAAAAGGTGAGCAGCATTGCCTTCTCAAGAACTGCCACTTTATACTGCAATAATTCCAAGGCACTTGCCAAGCATGGGGATTATGACCACCCAATGAGGAGGAGGCTCTTGTTCAGCAATGGATATATAATCATGAATTAATGTAAATACATACATACCTGTAATGTGTTATTTCTTTTATTTTCTGCTTTGTAAATGTTGATGTTGACTGCGCAAAGTAGTTTCTGTCAACCTGATGTTGAAATGCAGTATCTGAAATTTAAGGTAATGGTAACAATTAGGTCATATAGGTAATTATTTTTTAGCAAAGGTTATGTACACCTTAGACTTTTTCTTTTTCATATTTTCATTAATCATTATTAGAAAATGAATCACAACTGCAGTTCATTTCATAGGGATCTTAATTTAGCTTGTTACAAGATGACAATTTCGAAAGCATTATCATATTTTTTTTACCGATAAGAATTAAGTTATATTCGAAAGTTACAGAATTTCGGTAAAATGAGATTGTTCCTTACAGTATGAAAACCTTTTTTTGGAAATCAGATAAAGTGAATTATGATATAGTAGGTGTTTTGTGAATGCTAGTCTAGCTAGCTATGAACCGTCAAGTAGAAAATTTATCGACGAGCACCTAAGGCTATGTGCCGGCAGTTGTCCCTGAAAGTCATTAGACTTTCAGGGACAACTGCCGGCACATTTTAGGTTAAACTTGTTAGTTGTCCTAACCCACACCATCACTTACTATTTCTTAGATTGTGGTTAAAGGCTTGCTTACTTAAGATATAAAAACATAGTTGCCAGTACAGCTTGCGGAATCTTTTATTATATATTATATACAAATATCAATCTTAGTTTATAAAAATGACTTCAATATTTGTTTTTACTTCTTGATTTGTAGCATTTTATGTTGCTTGTAACATAATATATTATAATGTATGCGATTAGCAACATCATACGTGCGATGATGGTATCATGTGTAAATGTTTTTTATCACACTAATACTAAAATGTGAGAGTTTTTACGTGAGAATGTCAGTGTATAGGTTTGTTGTCCATCCAATGAAATGATAGAATCGATTTAAATGAAACTTGGATAGTAGATGGCATAAATCTGGTACAAACACATAGGATACTTATCACATCATTATGATCACTGTTCATCTTTGTCACTATCTATCGCGGTTCAAAAAGCGGCGTGCAGCTGCTACGTATTAAGCTTATTATAGACAATTTTTTTTTTTATTTTTTTTTATACTGAACTGGGTAACACTTGACCACTATCTCACCTGATGTTAAGTGATGCTGCGGTCGATGATAGAGCGCGCTTACCCAGAAGATACCTGTTCACTCGGGTTTTGAAGACCCCCATATTGTACTTAACCGGAAACACAGACTCAGGCAGGGTATTCCATTCCCTGGCGGTTCGTATAATAAACGAAGAAGCAAATCGCTTTGTTCGGGTGAATGGAATATCTACCATATAGCGGTGGCGCTTCTGAGTATCCCTGGATGTCCGGTTAAAAACATCGTACCCTATTTTATTCGCTAAAGTGATTGGTTTTAAACATAGTTTATGGTTCGGTACGTACAAATGGATCTGTTGCAATACATCGATGTAAGTATGTAGTCGTGTGACGTGGAATTAGGAGGACGAAGGCTGACGGCGTACCCCACGCTCCACTGTGACGGCTTCATATGAAGAGAACAACACCACCGCCGCCCCTTAAGCTCGCCACCCTCGACTGGGCACTGGAGGCGATGACTTCGACACGGCGCGTCATCTATAAATACATAATAACATATAATCAACCTTGTGTTAGTATAATGTCTATCTTGAGTATAGTTAATTATCTTTCGGCAACGGAACTTTTTTTTTGTAATTTGATCAATCTTGTTTTGCTGTCAATAGAAAATTTAAAAAAAAAGTATTATCTCTTATTATTTTTAAAAACACCAGTAGCGATCTTAATAATGTAAACTTGAGGTATCTCGGTTTCTGGCAGCATGGATAGCTGTTTATTTTTCTTATCAACTGTTGTATATTTCCATCAACGATTTCATATGTTGGTCTTGTAACATAATAATCAATAATCTTTATTAATTGCTTTGAACATGGTTAAAAATAAGGAATTTAAACATCTATTGATGGCGTTAGGCAATTCAAACTGAATATATTTACCTATTGTTGGAAACGAACATTCAAAAAACTAAAAAATATTAGGATTTAAATAAAATAATCAAGAACAGATACCTACGTATCTAACTTATATGCTTGAATTAGAGCAACGAGTTAATATGAGTTAATAAAACAATTTTGGTTGCAAGTCCCAGACGTGACTTGAAGTTCTTACCCTGCAACGCAATGACCTGACGGCACTCGCATGTTTGTTCTTGAGATACGTCGTCGATAAGTTCTATCTTTATATACATTGATTGAACAGGAGTCATTATGTAATATTCATGGTTTTACCTGTTTAACATGTGTATTTTGGCTTTGTGCTCGTCTCTAGTGTTTGATGTACCTTTGAGTAGTTTGGCGAGTTCTGACGTTATTCTGAACAAAAATATTAGTTAATAATACTACTACTAAAACACTTGATCTGATTTTAATAAACACATTTGGGTTGGTTTCCACACCACTTTAGATTTTTTACATAAATTGGATTGTGTACTTTGTATGATGACATTTTATTATATTTAAAAGTAATTTTATTTCCTCAATTAACAATCCTTTTTAAGCAAGAAATCATGAAGTACAACCCCGGCGCGTTTTTTTTAAACGTGGTGTCACGAATGTTGTTTTTCGGCTTCAATAAATGATTACCGAAAAACAATATCGTCCTAGTCCACGGAAAATGTTCAACTTAAAACTATTATACAATATTAAAATTTTGTGTATTGTCATACAGTATGAACATCAGTTATAAATTAAGTACACCAGTAATAGTGTAAGAGAACACTCAATATATAGGACGTAGATTTTTTTTTATATTTTTACGATTATGACAATACACAATAATATGTTGTCTTCATTTTACATGTTATGTTTTTTATGATAATACTGTTATAAATTGCCAATTTGTCATGAATATTTAAAAAAACAAATGTGATTTTAAGGCATCATTTCAAACGTTAAACAATTTATAACAAATATAGTATTTACTTGCGAAAAGCTTTTGAAATCGTCTTAATAAACTGTTTTTAATGTACACGCACATATTATACACATAACTTTTTTTATATTTTTTGAGGATTTTGAATTTAAATTACAGACACTGAAATGTCATATAAATAACATATAACAAACACTCAGTTAAACTATTGTCTATTAAATCACAGTTTTTCTTAATGTCCAGTTATTCTCATTCTATCATACAAGTTACAAGTCGTGTTATTCTATTTATTTTTATTTTCGAGATTGTTCATGTTATTATATTCTATTTTTTTCTTTTTTTTTTTTTTTACTTTTTTTTCTTTTTTTTTTTTACTTTTTTTTTCTTTTATTCTTTTTTTTTTTTACACATATACATAGTACAGTCACATTTTAAAATACACATCCAGATTGATAAAAATTAAATTATAACTTATTTTATGTACTTTATGATTTCGACTAACAATCAGTAAAATTTCACAAAGAAAAACTTATGAATAACATAATAAAAGTAAGATACGCGGCACATAGATATTGATAAGAATGTTGTTGAATTTATAGGACTGCATCACCGAATGTAAAATTTAAGTACCCTCTTAAAAATCCATGCCTGATTGATAATCGAAATTATTGAAGAAACCATACATAAGTTTATTTTATACGAAAAATATTGTAAGGTTTTATTGAAAGACGATCAAGTTCAAAGCTTTTTTGTCTAAATGATAAAGAAGCTTTGATGAAAAAATAATATTACAAATGAAACTGATTAAAGTTCAACGTTTTATTAGAGTAAAGTCAGTAAATATTTCGTTCAAAATAGTTCGCCGACTTCTTGCAATTTCAAATATACACTCCTAAACAAATTTGACACGACTTAAAAACAATCTTTGATTAATGTATTTACTTATCGATGATTTTCACTTCAACCACGGTATATAACACTATATTGACGGCAAAGAAACGACTATTGGCCATCGCTTACACATTTGTCGTGTGTTGGTGGGTGTATTGGCCTTTGCAGAAATTGAAGACGGACGGCATGTACGACAGTGGATGTCTGATGACGTTTATCACGGTATCTCATGAGAAGCTAGTTTTACCTTCGTTGGTAGAACGACACTTGGTCAAGGCTCACACATTTGTCGTGTGTTGGTGGGTGGTTTGGCTTTTGCAGAAATTGAAGGCGGACAGCTCGGGATGTACGACAGTGAATGTCTAATGACGTTTATCTCGGTATCATCATTAGAAGCTATATGGCTTTTGCCTCCCTCGGTGCTAGAACGATACTTGGTCATCATCGCTGACACATTTGTAAACTTGGTGTATTGATGCATTCAGAATTTGAACATCTTCATTCGGTGTTCTCATGTGGTACGGAGTTGCTATATCTTGCATGTGCGTGTTGTAAACTCAATAATCTTTTTATATTTCTTATGTTCAGTGCCATCGAAAATTACACAAACTGTTTGAGATTTTCATCTTGTCTGCTTTTTGTAGGAATCCTAGATTTTAGCCGTGTCATAATTTGTATTTTTCTAGTTTTTAGATTGCAGAACAATGTCATTGTCATAAAATATTATTTAATGAAGTTACCAAAAATATTATTTACACGTTTTAGAAGGTGACTTTAATCATAAGTACAGAATATGAATGTATGATATTACAATATAAATATTATAATTGTAACATAATATTTATATTGTAAAATAACATTACATTATAACTGTTGCTTTTAGTATTTACAAACCAGTAAATTGTCCAACTTAAATAAAAAACAAAGGCAGTGTGTGAAAATTAACAATTTTGTAATTAATGGCTGCTAATCGATGAATGTTTAAAATTTAGGTATTTATTAAAAGTGATTATTATGAAAATAACAGTTTTTTTTCACACACTTGATAACATTTTACATTTTAGGAACGATTTATATACATTGGAAAAACAAATAGTTATGTAGAATTTTTTTTTTAAATCTGCATCTCAGTCTAACAAATTAAATTATGTATGGTAATTATGAAATCAAAGTGAAGCATTTATATTATTAGACAATTTGAATTATCAATTATTCAAAAACCCTTGGCAAGTATACAATTAAAATTAGTTCGCTTATATACAATATATTACACAGATTCGCATTGGCATTTAAATATAACAGTTTACACAGTTTCACAATTTATACCTTTCAAATATAAACATACACATATAGATATATACATATAAAAATAAAAAAAATACATTAATAATTTATAATGGCCGAAAAATTCAGTATACAAAATGATATTAAATCATCATGTTCGAGTTCGAGTCCGCTGCAAATAAACTATACCGGAGGTATCATACGGTGTAGAGAAGTTTGGCACACAGTATATTTAATTCAATGTTTATGTAATAATGCAGCGTGAAATAGATTTCAAGGAATTGTTTCGGCATTTCTTATACATTATACGTTAAATTATAATACTTATTAATATTACATACTATAATATGTATTTACATAAATAAATATATTATAATCATGCTTAACAGGTATGAAATATAAAAAAAAAACAATATTCTAAATTAAAGAATGTGAAATATAAGTAACAATTAACAATTTAATTTAACAATTATTGTAAAAAATCCTAGCAAGCTTACAATTTCAATTGATTTGTATGACGACATATGTATAGTTTTCATATATAATACATACACATAATTATATAGTTTAAATATTAACTTACATAATATTAAATATGATAAAAAATACAGTATAATAAAAACTGCCCAGACATTAATCTTGTAAAAAGACGTAAAACATCTTTTTCGGCTTTGTTTAATGTTTAAAAAATTCTGTTACACGATCCTGATGACACTTCGTGCGATGGGCCAATGCTGGACCGCAATCGTGTTATATGGGACGTGCGCGACCAATGTGACACCGCGGTGTACACACTGTGCGCTGGAGCGAAGGTCGACACAGTATACTAACTGATTCAATGATTTATGTAACAGAGGATCGTGAAATAAATTTAAAACTATAGTCTCGGCATTTTTTTGATACAATATAATAAAATACTTATAAATATTACATACAAAATAAATATATAAATAATGTATTATAGGATTATTTAAAAATTGCAGAAACATCAAAAATTACATACATAATATGTATGTAAGTTATTTTAGATATGATTATGTCATTTGTATTATAATATCGGTCACCGTTGTTACTTTGCGAGCTGGGAGTGCCAACGCGCGTCCCGTAGCCGCAGCTTGGGACGCTGGGACATACTCGCAAGTATGTCGCCTTTACGTTAATATACACACAGGAGTGTGGTATATGTACATCGAGTACGTAAATATACACACAGGGGTGTGGTATATATGTACATCGAGGTGTACGCGCTTCAGCAAAAGTAGACGAACAGCAAATAATACAATAATACGTTTTTAATACTGAACTTAGAGTTAAGTTTCTGCGTTTTCTAATATAAGTATTTTAAAACAACATAATGTGTGAAATATAGGTAGACATCCAGTTGTTTTGTGAAGGTAATAGATGAGTCGTGAACATTAAAGCAATGTGTACAGTATAAATAAAATATCTTATATGGGATATGATCATAATATTTTTATAATAGTTCTGATATAACTTTGTTGGTTGCAAATGGGTTACCATTTATGACCCTATCTTCGTGCATTAGAATTTTAATATTTCGTTTTTCTTGCACGCGTCCTAAAGCCACATACAACTGGCCGTGACTGAAAACATCTGATCTAAGATCAACTCCTACACGGCCTATGGTTTGCCCCTGACTTTTATGTATTGTCATAGCATAGCAAACCTGAAGCGGGAATTGACGTCGACACATTTCGAACGGACTCTTTCGTTCTACTGGTGCCTTGAAGAGAATGCGTGGTATTAAATAATTGTCATGGCCACCCGGTTTGCGTACCGTAATGAGACGTGGTGAAGTAGAGACAACAATAACTTTAGTCCCATTTATTAAACCGTCAGCAAAACTCAAGTTTCTTATGATCATGCATACGCAGCCTTCTTTTAGTTTTAAATCAAATTCAGGGACACCTTGCGGTTGAATTTTGTTTAAGAAATCTGGTCCCAAGAATAACTGATCCGTGTTTTCCTGTTCTACTTTGTCATTAGAATAAAAATGTAACATTTCTCCTGGAACGCGTTCTAATATCGTTGAATTTATTTCGCGGACAGCATTGTTTCTTGTACATAAAATTGCTCTATGAGCACAAACATCGGGTTCATCGATCACTAATCCGAATACGAAATCAATAAGTTCATCTAAATTTGATACTAATTCTATTGATTCTAGGGATACCACCGATTCAACTCTTCCGCCTACTGGGAATTGAACTGAAGGTAGTTCGTTCGAACCTAGTCTCAGCAAGAAATCTGCGTATTCGGGGTCGTCTCTACAACGCTGTGACGTCAGCAGGGAAAATGTTTTTAATTTTTGCCATAGTGAAGATGTTTTCACGGAACAATTTAATATATCAGAATTTGATTTGGCATTTGTGACCACGGGAGGGATTTGACGAAAATCTCCAGCAAATATGATAATTTTGCCTCCAAATATTTTGTCTGAATTCATCAAATCGCGCAATGATCTGTCCAAAAGATGAATCAAAAATTTATGTGCCATCGGAGCTTCATCATAAATTATCACATCAGAGTGATATATTAAATCAGCACGCTGCGTTCCATTCGTTATGTTCCAATAACCGTAATCATCCTCGATATCTAACGGATATTTAAACATCGAATGTGCTGTAATGCCACCTTCGTGGTTTTGAGCTGCGATAGCCGAACTGGCTGTGCATAAGACAATCCCTTTCAAATTACCACGTACGTGAGCGGTAATTACATTTAAAAGCAAGGTTTTACCGGTACCTGCAGGTCCGTCGACAAATATTGCACACGAGTTTGTCTCTCGGTACTGTTCGTCGACGCAAAGACGGTCAATATAGTCGAAAACTTCTCGTTGTTCTGACGATAGTTTTGACATCCACTCATTGACGATTGAAATTTGAGTATTTATATTGTATTCGACGCGTTCACGGCCTAACTCTGTTGTATCGTCATGTACTTCCGGAAGGCCGTGCTGCGCGAGTGTGAAACCATGCTTACGCAAAAGTCTGTTGATTTGCGTTAAACATAAATTATACGCTTTCTCTTCTTCGTTTGGCATTCTGTGCAAAATATCTTCACTGAGCTGGTTTTTAAATGTGTCCCATATTGATGCGACGGGGACACCACTGACGGCGAGAAGTACGAAGAATTTACGGAGGCGGTGTCCAGTGAAAAATGTAGTTGCCTCACGAATGGCCATTTCGTACTCTTGTTGGTCATCTGCAAGTCCTACAGCTTTAGCAGCGTCTTGAAAGGTTTTGCATTCAGGACCGCCGAGCTTTAAAAGATCCCCGTAACTACGACACGGAAATGAATTCAGTAGAATTCGTAGGTAAAATTGTTCACCTCTGTTTGGCGCGACCCAAAACATTCGTGCGACAATTTCACCTCTTTGACGCGGTGTGATAAATTTTCCATTTTGCGTTTCGAAAATTTGTGCTGTTTTAGTTGTTGGGCGTTTTGTATGTATGATATATTTTTCGTAAAAATCTATATATTTTATGTCGTCGAATATATCACCCTGTGGTCGATTAAAATATGTAATTAAATCTGAACCACCACGACGCACGGCCTCATTAATATCACCGGGCCTGAAGTAAACAGCCTGCTGGTTTTCCAGATGAACCGATAGTTGCTTTACATTCGGCTCACGGGCAGTAACGTCGAATTCCAGTATTCTCCAAATTGCTTCACACGATCCGACATATCTTTTAGTTTCGTACTCTTCAATTTCGTTGTTGCCATCACCAACAATAGCAACCCGAGCCTCATCAGGACCTTTGGTCATATATTTGAACAAATACTTGACAACGCTACGTTGCGAAGAAACCTCCACATTAATGTGTGCGTCATATTTCAACAAAAGTGCAGCATTGTATGGTACTACCCATAAGTCGTTAATTTTTATTTCCCTGCCGCGGAATTTAATTACACCTTCATTTTTACTGTCGCGGCGTAAATTGATGAAACCTTTCTCATCACAAAAGGTTACATCACTTTCGCGTTTTGGGAATCGTTTGCTGCATTTTTTCTTTTCTTTATCGTAGCACGGCAAGTTGGCCCTGTCACCCCCACACGGGCCGTGAATCATATGATCGAGAACTGCTTTACGCAATCTACCACCAGCTTCCGATTCTGGAGGTATGTCAGCGCGACATACTTTGTCGATATCTAAATTATCAACAGGACCTCCACCTTTGACTCTAAAACAGATATGGGCGTGTGGTAGACCTCTTTTTTGAAATTCGATCACGTACATTAAATATTCAATTTCGCCAAACCAAAGTCCAGAGCGAATGTCACGAATCAGTGCAGCCAAACGCAAATTAAACGCTCGAGCGCATATAAGAGGATTTGGACGTTGACCCGGAGGTGTTGACAGCCTAATTTCAGTCCAATTTGGATTGCAAGTTAAAGTAACGAAATAACTGGGTGGTCCCTTACTATTTACCGTCGCCATGGCATCTAAATATTTTCCCTTCATGTAACGTGGACCACCGGTGAAACTACTCGGCAAATATATACGTCCTGGTATAATGCCTTCTGCAATTATTGTTTCGTCGTTTAACAGTTCCTGGAGCGGCGCAGTTCTTAATTCGTTACTTCTATTTTGCTTTTGCATGTGTAGCAAATATCGCAAGCGTTCTTCTATAACTCTGCAAAACATATCGACTATCCACTCTTCTGATAATCGTCCGATTTCACTGAACCTTTTTATTGACAGCAACAGGCATCTGACATATTTCACTTGTGTAAGTTTAACTCCTTTTCGATCTAAACGGCCTGGAAACCAACCCGTTTCACCGTGCGTGTATAATAGTGGATATTGAAAGCACTCATATAAAATGTGCATAATATCTACAGTATGAGGCTTCCTATCACCAATTTTCCAAACAGCTATAGATCGCGGAACGTACTCTTCGCGATCTGTGCTTATTATGGCTGAAACCTCTCTTCCTACGGGCTGGTCGCCTAAAATGTTCCCGTGGGTAGCCCTAGAAGTCCTTTCAAACTGAATAAAAGCTTCCGAGGACGCTTCTAAGCTTAATCGTTTGAAGCATTCTATGTATGGATTGACGTTATGTAAATAATTCGTGATTGATCTTATGACATTCATATCAAGATTTTCTCCAGCAGCTATACTTTCGCGTTCTGAATTGTCATTTATGTGCATCGCAGTATTATTCGTTGTTTTATTATACGCTAGGTCAAAAACGCGATGGTATATTCGGCCTTGAATTTTCAAAAAGGCAATCCCATCCGGTTGATGTTGACCATGCGTAATACCCAACGCCGAAAAGGCAAACATATTATTGTATGCGCGCGGTCTTTTTACAAAAGAAGGATCTGTGTAAAAATCTTCCTCGAGGGGCGCAAAAGTTTGAATATTATAAGAGCCGGATCCACAACACCATTGAATCCTAGACTTTTCTTCATCAAATAATCGTGTGCCACAATGTGGACAAACGTAGACATCGGAAGAATTAAGACAGGGTTTTTTTAACGAAAATAGTTTTACAGTATTTAATTCTTCGCCACGTTTTTCTCCAATCAAGTTTTTAGATCTACGCAAAGGTACATCAATATTACGACTGGTTTCATTATATCGAGTAACAGCTTGCCTATTTACGTCTGGATTTTTTTCATTATATTTTTGTACTGCAGCGCGATTAACGCCTGGTTTTTTTTCATTATATTTTTTTACTGCAGCGCGATGCACGTCTGGTTTTTTTTCATTATATTTTTGTACTGCAGCGCGATGAACGTCTGGATTTTTATCAGTATATTTTTTTACTGCTGTAAGATGACTGTTTTGAGTGGTTTTTGGCCTTCCACGTTTAATTTTCTTTGGCCTACCCTTTTTAGTTGATGTTGTCGATGATTTGAAATCCAAGGGTTCAATGACCACAACTGGTTTTAGTTGTGATAATTTAATGTCATCAGTTCGTTTTTCTTTCATTTTCTTATGCGAAACATTCGCAGTATTAATTATTGCTTGTACCTGATTAGAAACAGCATTTAAGTCAATTAAAATAGAGGGAGATATTTCACTACACTCACTGTCAACTAACTGAATGGTTGTATCTTTTAATGAAATAGTATTCTCATTTATGTTTTTGACTGACCCAGAAGCCGATTTATGTTCGCCTAAAATTGAAGGGGATACATTACTACACCCACTGACAAGTGATAGTGTGGCTGCGGTGCTTATTGTATGGGAACTATCAGCAATCTTTTGCACTGGTTGAGGAGCAGTAATGCATTCAAATAAATCGGGGGGTGACATATTACTACAATCACTGTTTATAGATTGAGTGCTTGAAGCATTTATTGTTTTAGTACCATCAATAATGGTCTGTACTGGTGTATGTTTCCCTGAAATTGAGGAAGAAATTTCTTCTAACTCATCGATAACTGTGGTAGAGATGGTTTTCATTTTCTTTTTTGTACTGAAATCACTGACTTTCGTCTGAATGATTGTACAGTTTTTCCTCTTTTTATTAGTTTTATGAATGTTATTTGTCAAAATGGTAGGAGAAATTTCACTACATTGACTAACATTTGATCTAGTATCATTGTCAACCAATGATATGGTGGTATTGTGATTAATACTCCTATTATCAATACATTGGCTGACTTCTGATCGAACTTCACTATCGACTAACGATATTGTTGTATCGTCTATTATCGCATTATTATTAATACATTGACTGACATCTAATGAAGTTTCACTATCAAATAACGAAATAGTTTTATCATCCGTAATACTGCTGTTATCAACAGTTTGTTTTGGGCTATAACTGCCAAATTGGGTACATATATCCAAATCATCACAATTTGCAGTTGATTGTAGAGTTGTAGCGTTTTCATGGGTATTTTCAATAACTGAAGCTATTGGCTCCGGATAAACATTTAAAACACGTACTCTATATATAGCATAAAGTCTTATATCATTTGTAGACATATTGTACGACAAAAGGAGCTTTGCTAATGTGTCAATATTATAACACTTAAAGAGCCGCGCTGCGCCGTTTTGAGTTGTTTCATTAAATTGGTCAACATTGTGACTATTAAAATAAAAATATTCATTATTGTGTCGCCAGAAAGATACTGTGTAGTTATTACCTATGAACAAAGCGCTGTCATTCATATCATGGTGTTCAGAGTTGTACACTTTATTTTTTAAAATGTCTATGAGATCTGATATTTTTTCATTAATTTCATTTTTACCTTTGGGATAGTATCCGCCGGCGAGACAAGTAATATAATCCTCCATATCATGAATTTCAACAAAATGTTGTTTAATTTGAAACATGGACGGCAAATCTTCAGAGCTTAAGAATCTTGAATGAATATGATGTGGTATGTTGGGTTCTAGTTTAATGTATAATGCGTCACCTTCATTTAATATTAAATCTATATCGTTTTTGGAAAACACGGATCGTTTATTAATGGTTGATAAAATAGAGGCTACGTATGCCATAGCTGTACATTGCCTATTATTACCTTTAAACTTACTGTGTGCTTGGCTTGCGCTACCTATAAGGAAAAAAAAACAATTTAGGAATATAAAGTCTACCAAACATGCCTAAAAATACCAAAAGGTTATCATACTATTATTATCATCACATGACTGTGAAGACTGCCACCGCTACACAAATGGTCATAATGATAATAAAAGTCTACTACTATTATAATTGAACAAATGGTCGTAATTTTAATTGATTGAGCGAATTTACATCACTCGAATAGTAATTTTTATTTTTGTGATTTCGTTATTTTCTGGGTAAGCGCGCTCCATCATAGACAGGTGACATCATAGATTAACATCAGGTGAGATAGTAGTCAAGTGCTACCCAGTTCAGTGTACAAAAAAACTACTAATATAATAAATCTCTCATTGCTTAGAATATAGAAGCTACTGACAATTGATTCAAACCAGTTATTTTTTTTATCTTTTGATTTTTTACTGTAGATATTTCGAAGGTTTTTGGTGTTTTTGATATACCTGAAAAAGTGCTAGATCGAAAACAATGAAATTAACATGACACCAACTAAGGAGGTATGCTCTAGTCAACAAAAATGAATGGACAATAGATACAGATCAACTACTTTATCGAAAAACTGACTTGAAGTTCAACCTGTTATACCGTAGCAATAAGTAGCGGCTTATTAAACTTATTAAAAATTAATACAACATATGCAATTGTTTTGTTAATATGGATATTATGTAAAATTTTTTTTATCTCTATTAGTAAGCCTACACTGTGTCCAACTACCCTGCCTGTTAAGGGTAATATGTAGACGTCTGAAATTTACACAGATTAAGTGTTATCTATCAATTTCCTAAAAAAAATTAAAACCAAAAAAAAAATTTTAACAAAAGAATGGAACGACTTCAACACCCAAAAGTGTGAAATAACTTGACAATTATAGTTCAAAAGTACTTATTATCACACTATTGTGCTATTATGCTACAGACTTCAACAAGTTATTTCACACTTTTGTTTCACATTCACACAATTATTAATGATTTTTTTTTTGGATAGAGTATACCACCAAGTTGGTTATGTTTAAATTTCATTAAAATTGGTAGAGTATTTTTTTAAATTATAGTCAATTAACTAAAAACATATTTTGCATACCTGGATGATTGCGTTATCATAAAAAAAAAAAAAAATTGCGTTCCCATAGCAAATGGTGCATATATTGTATGTAGTTAAAGCAACCATTCTCATCTGAACACAATTTTATTGAATGTTATTGTTATGAATAAACTTGGTCATACCTACTAAAAAAATCAAAATTGTAATGAATATAAAAAATAAATATAATGAGTACCCAGAGATCTAAAATGTAACTAAGTATATAAAACACACTAACAAATTATTAGCATTCATAAATTTATCCACTAAGCACACACAAGTTGGTGTTATGAAGCAGTTTCCATCATCCTTTTTTAACTTACTAAGCCCATGTGGACAGTTTGTCAGCCTGTCCTATATTTGAAGAGATTTAACTTTTGAACCTTAATTATAATCTTAATTTGAATCTACCAAGATTAAGGCCTCGCATACTCCACACTTTTGGTAAAAAGCTATAAGTACATGGGCTGGCACCCACCGGACAGGCATCTTCTGATTTCCTGTGATTTACCAAATCACCAGGGATTTCATCAGCTTTTGGAATAAATACCTCATAAATATAAATACCTAATGGTTTTTGTTGACCCATACCACAGTGTAAAAAGGACCCCATACATATCAAGACGTAAGCCAATAACCAATATAGGCTTTAACTACTAAGTCCATCAAGAATCAATACCTATATAGCTTTTCTTTGCTACTTTTTTTCTCTATATTGATTAGGTATTAGGTACTTAATATAGTGAGCAATAATCTAATTAATATGAAGAAGTAAAAAGAAATACTTATCCAAAAAATGGAACCGACTTCAACACTCAAAAGTGTGAAATAACTTGTTGTAGTCGGTACCATGATAGTTCAAAAGTACCTATTATCACAATATTGTGCGCATGGTATCAACTTCGACAAGTTATTTTACAGTTTTGGGTATTGAAGTTGGTTTCATTTTTAACCAACTTCCAAAAAAGGTCTCTTTTTGTTTGAAAGCTGATGCTTGTCGTTTGGTCCCATTTATATTTAATCAAAATAGGTCAAAAAAAAATAATTATCATAATCAGTTCACCCAGTCAAAAGTTCTGATGTAACAAACATAAAAAAAATACAAACTAATTGAGAATCTCCTCCTTTTCTAAAGTTGGCTAAACAATAATAGAACATCATAAGCTTAATAAGGTGTTTCAAGGTTTCGATCAGGTTAAATCTAAATAGGTAATTGTTTTTTAAAGTTTGCTGCCGCAACATACTGTTCGGTGCTTGGTGTCTGAAATTTTTCATTTTGTGGGTACTTATGTAAATATAATAAATAATAATTGATACATAATAGTAGTAGATAATCAAAGATGACCAATCCTAATCCACATGCCGCATCAGACGAGATAACTGTTATGCAATAGAGAGGCATTTGTAAATAAATATAAATATTAGGTACTTAAAGCTGTACAAGCTAGCTTTTGAATGCATCCCGTTTTTTGATTGATTTAAATTTCTTGCACAGAAATTCTTGTCTTTTGCTCTGCAGTAGAAAAGTTGAAATTTTCCCAGAATTGTCAGTATACTAATAATTGCATTTGGGAAGTTATTATGATTTGCTCAATAAGAGAATCGGTACAAGCCTGGATCTTGATGTGATTTTAATGCAAGACCTAACGTCAAATAGCAAATGAAATTAACTTGCCGACTGTGGGTACTCATGATTACATAAATTACAATCTTTTATTGTGGAATAGTCAACTTATCCAACTTCCAATTGGATTCACACTACATATTTTCACTTAATTTTATTAGATACTTCCAAATTTTAACATATGTGCTTAAAACTATATAGACAGATAAAACGAACTACCTTTATAAGTTTGTATTCAAATATACATCTTTTAGAATTTTCCAATATATTAGACTTATCAAGAGTTTATTGAAAAAATAAGTACTTATTAAACTAAATAAAATATTTTTTAACTTACCTGAGGAGACACACTCAACCTCCATCCTTTTGTTCTTTAGAATAGAATGCATGTTTTTACTATGAATTATCTGAAAATAGTAAACTGTATTGCATACAAATACAAAATGTAACATCAATGTTCCTACTTTTCTAATAGACAGTTAAGTATAACATATTGTTAAAATAAGCAAAATAATTTACAAGGTCTATCTACTGCATATATAGGTATATATATTATATTTTAATGAATATTATTCATTTGCAGCAGTGATGTCCCAATGGTAATGGCCAACAAAAAAGAAAATATGGTTTGAATCTCGCTATGTGCATGAATTTTGCAAATTTCCCTGTCTAGATACCACCCTCATGTAGAAAATCTGCCATCAAGCACCTAATGGAGTGTACTGCCAACAAAGCAGTCAATCTAAGAATTTGAAGATAACATAGTGTTTGTGAACAGGAAGAAGGGCTCCCCCGTGAGGTGACAACGATGACAACTGGAATAATACCAGAAACTGAGCAGCCCCTGTTCAACAGTGCACTTTATTGTTATTGATTTAGTGATGATTCCTAAGTACTGTTTCCATATTCTCCATACATACTGCATTTTCATAGAGACATCAAATGACAACACACAATATTATGTATTACTCAAAGCCATCATCGCAAAAAGTTTTGCTCTAGTTGGCAAACTACCTGGTTAAAGCCTTATGTCAGTGCGTATCTTATTTGACAATACCATACCTACTCATCAAATATGTGGTGGCAATCAACGCAGTTAAGTAGGTATATGCTATGTACCAATACCTATCTTCGTGTCATACGACAAGCACGAGCATGTCGCCCCGGAATAAATGCAAATTCTCAACTCAATTGAAATATTTTCAATTTACACCTGCATGTATTAACTACCCAAGAGCATGAAATTGTAGTATTAACAAAATACAACATGAGAACTTACCAAATGAAATTTTTGGCACCTTTTTTTGGTTGGTTTAAAAAACGTATACTATAAAATTTGATATATATATATATATATACACAGAGATATATCACAAATAATAATTAAACAATAATATTACATAAACTAAGCACTATACTATTATTCAGATATATATTTTAACTTTTCAGACGCTAGGTAGTAAATTTATGTGAAGGAAAGAAAAACTTTTTAAAAAAAGAATGGAACACTGGCGTACATTATGAAAAAGAGCGGTAAAACGGGGCGCGTTCCGAGGGTCAGAGTGTAATTGTTGGGTTGCACTCGGAGGTACCGAACTACCGGTTGTTTAATAACCTCAAATATCGTTTTTGGCGGGTTATTTTGCAAAATTTATAGACTTTTACTAATGTTTTAAAAGAGCAATAACGACTTTAGAGTGAAAAGCTGTACTCCGAGTGAGCTTTATTATTATTATTTATTTGTTAGTGGCTTCGGCGGTTTGATGGAGTGCGCTCTAACGGAGGTTCGGAACGCGCTTCAGTTAACTGCCAGTGCCAAGTGTCAATACAATTTCGACTTGTAATTTTTATCAAAATCTAATTTAGATTCGTACTATTTGTTCATACAGCGTCCGTCAAGGAAACCTCTTATTATTTTGCAAATATTTATGTAGTTAATATAAAAAATAAATCAAAAGCCCTCGACACTAACACACTGTGTATAAGCGCCGTAATCAAATATAATGAAATTGTAATTTTTGTTTTGACAGTTATTCTCTGTTCGCGATTTTTGTATGTTGAGAGTGATGTTATAAATTTCAATATATATTAAATTAACGCATATTGCAATTGTTTTATATTTTGGAGTTGAAATGAATAAATAAATGAAGTAACATATATTTGTTAGGTGCATATATTTTATGTTTGAAACATGTTTAAACCGTTTAGAAAATAAATGGGCAAAAACAAACAACCTTTCACGTTCAACGGATATACAATTTGAAGTGCTCGTAGCGAAGTTTGCTTAGCCGTTCTTAACCAATCAGGTAAGCAACGCCCGCCGCGGTCATGACTTGCGTAGATGCCAGCTAGTGACATTACTACTTGAGTAATTCTAGGTTAACCTGAACATCATCTTCGATCACATCATCACTTACAATCTGGTGAGATAGTGGTCAAATGCTGGCCTGTCACCTACCTATATTACAATACTTACTTCTGAAGAGCTCGTAGCCAAGTTTGCTTAGCCATTCTGAATCGATCAGCAAAGTTAAGCAACGTCCGCCGCGGTCATGACTTGGATGGGTGACCGCTGGTTGGGCATTACTACTGAGCGCTTCCGTGCTTCGGAGGGCACGTTAAGCCGTCGGTCCCGGTTGTTGTCTTAGGATAGCAACCGTTACAGCATGGTGGTAGGGCACTTTGCAAATGCCCGCCTGGCTAGCTACCACCCTCAAGTTTAAAATCTGTCGCCAAGCACCTAACGGTGTGTTTCGGCAGCTGTCCTTGAGAGCCAGTAACTCTATATGTATATATATATATATATATAGCTATAGTATATAGCTATAGTATTTGAATCTATAGTATTTGAAGTGTTACCCCTTTGGGAATTATAAGCGAGATTTAGTGACATGGCGTTACAATAGCATTTTTTTTTTGGTAGTTCTATAGAGTAACAATGTATAGGTTTCATGTCGGAGGACGAGACAGCTTATCTATGATTTTTCAAATGCATATTTTTATCCCAGTAATGTTATTAAAAATCGAATATTCATGGTCAACGCTTGTGATGCGATCAGAAAAATAGGATGACAAAAATAAAAGTGTACTTTTATTTCAAATTAATACGCAGCCAACCAATCAACGATATAAACTACTCAGTATACTTTTAATAACTGTAATAATAATCATGATACATAAGAAAAATGTTTCGAAAAGATTTTTTTCGGTAAGTCAATGCCACATTGTGTTAGATTTATTGTAAAATCAGTGTTTTACATTAAAATGTTTTAAATGTAACTAAAAGGCAAGTGTGCCTATTTTGTTCAATCGTTCTGGAACAATTGAATGAACTTTTCGCTGCTGCTAGTGTGTTCTAAAGTTCGTAAAGCACCGTAATCGTGAATAGTGCAGATTCGCTAACGAGAGAGTCAACAGTATACAATGTGGAAGAAGTAGCGAACGTTAAATCAAAAATATTATTTTGGAATAAAGTTTTTAAAATTATGAATTATATATTTGTTTAATTAAAATAATATACTTTTATGCTGTCGTGTCCAAGTTATATTTTTTTTGTTAAGTGCTTTGTCGCTGAACGACCACACCAGCCTATACTGTCAAAGTTCTAATGCGATGAATCTAAAGCTTATGTACCATGGTCTAAAATTATATTTTAGTTAAATTAAGAAATAGAACTAACAATAATAAAAACTACAAAAAATCTTCATATAAAATGTTTAGGTCACAGGCAACATCGAGCTTATTTTTAAGTTTTTGAATTGGTCTCGTATGATTTGTACATTTGCCATTGGTTTGACACAATAAATTTGCAATAAATTACAAGTAACTCATATAACTGTTTATATAATTCATGGAAGTACTACGTACAACAGTTCTTATTACTTCCATGATATAATTTCATTCGGTATTATTCTAATTATGAAATGAAATACAGACTTTTATTGGCATATTTTCGGGACCAAGGAGATTTCAATTCAATTTAAGTACACATTATCTGTGGTGAGCGCGCTGGTTCCGAGCATGGAAGTAATAAGTACTACGTACAACAGGAATGAGCTCTATCCGTGCATCATGCAGCTAAAATAAAGAAAATAAAAACTTATGCTTAGGTCGTAGGAGTCTTGTTGCGCGCAAAATAAAAATGAAGCCGAGTGAAAAGGCTGAACTAAACCCTGTGTCCCGTTCTATTAGTGACTTAGAGTTGCCAGAGTTAAGTTGATTTCAATCGTTTCGTTTTTTGAAGAAAAATATGCCATTGATGTAGTGAATGAATGAAATAATAACATTTACTTCTAAAATGATTTTAAATATAGATAATAATTTATTACCGACCGTTTAAAGCAATATTATTTGTTGATACGTGTAAAGCCTTATTAAGGCAAGAAATTTGCGATTGGCGTATAGGTTTTTTTTTATTTGTATGAAATACGGACACCTGATCTGACAACTCCCTGATTATGATTATTACGCCGGTAAGTTTCTGGGTGGTTAAAATAAAAATAAATCAAAAAACATACTGTCTCAACATCTTACTCAATTCCGCCCAAGAAATAGAATCCAGTTGGTTTAAGAATATATATATACCTTAAAACCTACTATCACCCTACTTAATTCTACCCTAGTTCCAGGATGGTTTCAAAAATAACATTAGCCTACTGAAAAGGAAAGAGCTTCGGGTGGTTGAAAAAAAATAATTATTCTTCTGTCATCCTACTCAATTCTGCACCTGAATGAGTTTCTGGGTGGTATAAAAAAATAACCTTAGCCTATTCTCAGCCTACACGATAACGGACCGGAAAAAGTTTCAGGGTGGTTTTAAAAAAACACTTAACCTGCAGCTTTCATTCTACTTGGTTCTACCCCGAAAAGAGTTTCTGGGTGGTATAAAAAAAAATAACCATAACCTACTGTCATCCTACTCGATTCTGCCCCGGAGAGTTTCATATTCTTTAAAAAAAAATAACCTTAACTTACTTTCATCCTTTTCAATTCTGTCTGGACAGAGTTTATGGGTGGTATAAAAAAAAAAATAACCATAACCTACTGTCATCTTACTCGATTTAGCACCGGAAAGAGTTTCATAGTGGTTAAAAAAAATAGCCTTAACTTACTTTTATCCTATTCAATTCTGTCTGGACAGAGTTTGTGGGTGGTATAAAAAAAAATAACCATAACCTACTGTCATCCTACTCGATTCTGCCCCGGAGAGAGTTTCATATTCTTTAAAAAAAAATAACCTTAACTTACTTTCATCCTTTTCAATTCTGTCTGGACAGAGTTTGTGGGTGGTATAAAAAAAAAATAACCATAACCTACTGTCATCTTACTCGATTTAGCACCGGAAAGAGTTTCATAGTGGTTAAAAAAAATAGCCTTAACTTACTTTCATCCTATTCAATTCTGTCTGGACAAAGTTTGTGGGTGGTATAAAAAAAAATAACCATAACCTACTGTCATCCTACTCGATTCTGCCCCGGAGAGAGTTTCATATTCTTTAAAAAAAAATAACCTTAACTTACTTTCATCCTTTTCAATTCTGTCTGGACAGAGTTTGTGGGTGGTATAAAAAAAAAATAACCATAACCTACTGTCATCTTACTCGATTTAGCACCGGAAAGAGTTTCATAGTGGTTAAAAAAAATAGCCTTAACTTACTTTCATCCTATTCAATTCTGTCTGGACAGAGTTTGTGGGTGGTATAAAAAAAAATAACCATAACCTACTGTCATCCTACTCGATTCTGCCCCGGAGAGAGTTTCATATTCTTTAAAAAAAAATAACCTTAACTTACTTTCATCCTTTTCAATTCTGTCTGGACAGAGTTTGTGGGTGGTATAAAAAAAAAATAACCATAACCTACTGTCATCTTACTCGATTTAGCACCGGAAAGAGTTTCATAGTGGTTAAAAAAAATAGCCTTAACTTACTTTTATCCTATTCAATTCTGTCTGGACAGAGTTTGTGGGTGGTATAAAAAAAAATAACCATAACCTACTGTCATCCTACTCGATTCTGCCCCGGAGAGAGTTTCATATTCTTTAAAAAAAAATAACCTTAACTTACTTTCATCCTTTTCAATTCTGTCTGGACAGAGTTTGTGGGTGGTATAAAAAAAAAATAACCATAACCTACTGTCATCTTACTCGATTCTGCCCCGGAGAGAGTTTCATATTGTTTAAAAAAAAATAACCTTAACTTACTTTCATCCTTTTCAATTCTGTCTGGACAGAGTTTGTGGGTGGTATAAAAAAAAATAACCATAACCTACTGTCATCCTACTCGATTTAGCACCGGAAAGAGTTTCATAGTGGTTAAAAAAAATAACCCTAATCTTCTGTCACTCTACTCAATTCTGTTCCAGAAAGAGTGTCTGGGTGGTAGGATAAAATAACATTAACCTTAATATCGCGATCGTATTTCCTTTTTCCAAACTTCACACATGAATTTGAACAACCTTTTCTGAGCCTGCAATTTTTCCTTTTTTTCTAGTTGGTATACTATTACCGACATCTCAGTACCTAACTAAACCAATCATTGATGATGGTTCTGCTTTTGTATTGATGCTCATAGATGACCATGTCATAACTTCATTTATGGGAGAAAGCATGAAGAGCAATATAATAGGTACATGGCTCTATTAAATTTTTTAGTAGCAAAAAATTTTTTAATTGGTATTTGATACTTTTCCCTTCGGTTTGCATTAGCCTTTAGTACAGAACCATGATCCAAATGTCTTTTAGTGGAATTAGCAAGACGCCTGGGTATGCACCATGCATACTTAATATTATATACACAATATCATTTTCAAAATTGCCAGAAGCAATCGTTGCCCAGTAGGTGAGTAAAAGTCGTCCAGAATGCAAACCTAAAATGCAAATGACAATGGGTGTCCAAGAGAGAAGCAAAATCTTCGGAAAATCACAGCAGCACTTCAACTCTTGTTTTATCGCTTCTGTGGACACCACCACACATGTTGCCAATGTCACGTAGTTAGATTCATTCATCAAACGAAGGAGATAGTTTATTTTTAATGAGTTATTTCCGGTGAGAACTGTCTATGCCGAAATTGGTGCTGAAACATAAAATGTTAGTTGATCCTAACTACAGAACCAACACAGTCACAAATACACATACACAAATTCATTACAAAGGTAAATATAGAACACCGGGGAACAATTATTGCTTAAATCATCATATACCTACATTGTATAATATAAGTACAGTTTATTTTGAGCATGATTTAATTTTTCTATATAGTGATATTTATAGTAATTAGGCCGTGTTCCACAACACTAATAACGCCAAAATCTAAAAAAAAGATTACAGTCCTAAAAACTTGTTCCACTTGGGTATTTGCATTATTTTCGCCATAAACGCTATGGAGCTACACGAACATATTAATACCTACATCTAATGTCAATGTCGAACAAATGTCATTGATAATCGTCGATCCTTTATTGTTGTGGAGTTCCTTTTGATGATATAAGCCGAATTTTTTTAATTACGACTCACGTTTAAAATATTACTTGCTCACTATTGATCGTTTACCTATCTTGCACTTATTAAAATTTTCGACTGCTATCCCAATTCCCTATGACAGTTGTTCAAACCTCCCTCACCTATCTCTTGCCATTTCCGAGATACGTTATCCAATTTCACTTGGCAGATGTCATCGAAAAAAAATTCAAATTCAGAATCAAGATATCCAGAACAACCTAGATATCGGTTTTCAGCCAAATCGGAGTAAATAGATTTTCGACTACATTCTCAAAACACTTAATACATTTAACATTAAATGTTCAATACTCCTAATGATATATGACACCCTATAAAAATTCTTAATACAGTAGAAAACCATAATGGAGCCGTCAAATCAGATAAAAAAAATAATTAAACTCTAAAATACGTATGACACCCCATACAAACTTTTAATACAGTAGAGAACCAAACTATAGCCGCCAAATCAGTGTCACCCTACCGCCATAACAATGTAGTACGGGCAGAATCATAGCAAAATTTTGAGTCACTTTGGTTGAGGCACCCCACTTGTAAGAGCGCTGAATCATTATTATAAATCATTAAGGTTATCGCGGGCAGGTACCATGTAGACCAGTTGGAGATGTAGAATATACTCCCAAGTCAGAGCTTTGCCTACTGCCTCGTAGTAATTGTCACTCCAAATTAAGCTAAAAATCTTACAAAAACTCTTAGTACAATCGAAATAAAAAAAAAAACACTACAATTGCAGTGTATATACTAAAAGGAGGTCAAAAATTGGATCCAAAATTGCGGGATTCAAGATGACCACCATACAAAGCACTCCGACCGCATTGAAGCTCAGCCTTACGGCCTCTCTTCACTTTGTATGGCGGCCATCTTGAATTTCGCAATTTTGGATTTTTGTCAAGTGTCATGCGATGGCTCTCCAGATTCCTTATGATATTAGTTCAAATAACTTTTCCGATTACTTACCATATTGAAGATACGTCAGTTATCTTCACTGGACAAAAGTCAACAAAATAAAAATTTCAAATTTTGAATAAGAACGTCCAGAACAACCTAGATATCGATTTTCAGCTAAATCGGAAGAACATTTTTTACTTGGCAGACGACACCGAAATAAAAATTTCACATTTGGAATAAGAACGTCCAGAATAGCCTACATATCAATTTTCAGCCAAATCGGAATAAATTTTTGTACTTGGCTGACGTCATCGAAAAAAATATTTCAAATATGGAATAAGAACTTCCAGAACAACCCAAATATCGATTTTAAGACAAATCGGAGTAACTTTTTATACTTGGCAGACGTCATCGAAAAATAAATTCAAATTTTGAATAATGAAGTTCAGAATAACCTACATATCGATTTTTAGCCAAATCGGAGTAACTTTTTTCACTTGGCAGACGTCATCGAAAAATGTATTCCAAATTAGGAATCAGGACGTACAGCATAACCTATATATCGATTTTCAGCAAAATCGGAGTAACTTTTATTACTTGGCACTGTCATCGAGAAAAAACAAACAATTTTGGAATAAGGAAGTTCAAAAATACCTAGATATCGATTTTCATTAAAATCGCAACTTTCATCAGTTGGTAGACGACATCTTTATGCAGTATTATATTATATCAAAACACTTAATACATTTAAAAAAAATATTTCAAAACTCCAATAGATGTATGTAATCCCATACAAACTCAATACAATAAAGAACCAAACTGTAGCCATTAAACCAGATTCACGTGGTAGGTACTTACGGTCAGAATAGTGCCAAGATTCTGAGTCACTTCGGTAAGGGAACCCCACTCGCAGGTGCTTTGGTTATCGCGGGCAGTTCCCATGGAGACCAGTCGGAGATGTGGAAAATACTTTCAAGTCGGAGCTCGGCCTTCGGTCACGCAAGATACTAACACGGCTCGGCCTGCGGCCTCACCAAGCGCTCGCCCTTCGGGCTCGCTATGCACTCATGTAGGACAGTCACTCCAAATTTTTAATACAGTCGAATACTTATGTAAGGTAAAATACTCCAAATGCATCATAAAGAATGAGAGAAGCTCCTGAATACAATCCAAAATGATAGAATCCAAAATTTGTACTTTTATATGACATTAATTAATTAACTCCAAATTCAGTCTAAGATCCCACAAAAACTCCAAATACAGTCGAAAATGTAAGGTAAAATACTCCAAATGCAGTATGAAGAAGAAGAGGAACACGTGAGACAAATCCAAAATGTTATTTGACTGCTCTCCCGATTCCCTATGACATTTGTTCAAACACCCCCTTATCTATCTTACCGTTTTCGAGAAACGTCATCCATCTTTACTTGGCAGGCGTCATTTTTATAATTTTCGATTTTTCCCATACTCACCAAACACCCCGAAATACAGCTCGGCCTGCGGCCTCGCCCAGCGCTCGCCCTGCGGGCTCGCGCACCATACGCTCGGCCTTCGGCCTCGCGGGCCGAAAGTTCGGCCTTCGGCCTCACCAAAAGCTCGCCCTTCGGGCTCGCTATACCTTGATATAGGTCAGTAACTCTTAATTCAGTCAAAAATCCCACAAAATCTCCAAATACAGTCGAAAACGTAAGAAAAATACTCCAAATTCAGTATGAAGAATGAGAGGAGCATTTTTGACAGATGTCATTCGACTGCTCTCCCGATTCCCTATGACATTTGTTCAAACACCCCCTTATCTATCTTACCGTTTTCGAGAAACGTCATCCATCTTTACTTGGCAGGCGTAATTTTTATAATTTTCGATTTTTCCCATACTCACCAAACACCCCGGAACACAGCTCGGCCTGCGGCCTCGCCAAGCGTTCGCCCCACGGGCTCGCTATACCTTCATGTATGACAGTAACTCCAAAATCAGTCGAAAATCCCACAGGAACTCCAAATACAGTTGAAAATGTAAGGTAAAATACTCCAAATGCAGTATGAAGAATGAGAGGAGCATTTTTGACAGGTGTCATTCGATTACTCACCCGATTCCTTATGACATTTGTTCAAACACCCCCTATCTATCTCTTACCGTTTTTGAGATACGTCTTCCATCTTTACTTGGCAGGCGTCATTTTTATGATTTTCGATTTTTCTCATACTCACCAAACACCCCGAAACACGGCTCGGCCTGCGGCCTCGCCAAGCGCTCGCCCTACGGGCTCGCGCACCATTCGCTCGGCCTTCGGCCTCGCGGGCCGAAAGTTCGGCCTTCGGCCTCACCAAAAGCTCGCCCTTCGGGCTCGCTATACCTTGATATAGGTCAGTAACTCTTAATTCAGTCAAAAATCCCACAAAATCTCCAAATACAGTCGAAAATGTAAGAAAAATACTCCAAATTCAGTATGAAGAATGAGAGGAGCATTTTTGACAGATGTCATTCGACTGCTCTCCCTATTCCCTATGACATTTGTTCAAACACCCCCTACCCATCTCTTACCGTTTTCGAGATACGTCATCCATCATTACTTGGCAGGCGTCATTTTTATGATTTTCGATTTTTCTCATACTCACCAAAACCCCCCGAACACTTTCGCCATACATCATTTTAACTCTACTCTGCTCCTTCTAGGAGAACATTTATGTCAGTCAGTCAGTGAGTGGTAATCGAGCTTTATATATTATGATAACTAGTTTTTCGGGCAGTGTGCGGGCCGCAAGCGGCCCGCATTTATCGTTATGCAGTATTAAATTATATCAAAACACCTTATACATTAAATTTTTTTTTCAGAAATCCAAAAGATATACGACGTCCCATACAAACTCCTAATACAATAAGGTACCATACTGTAACCACCAAACCAAATTCACCCTACTGCCATAAAAAAGTGGTACGGTCAGAATCGTACCAAGGTTCTGAGTCACTTCGGTAAAGGAACCGCACTCGTAGGTGCTTTGTTTATCGCGGGCAGTTACAATGGAGACCAGTCGGAGATGTGGAAAATACTCTCAAGTCGGAGCTCGGCCTTCGGCCTCTGACAGTTACTCCAAATGTAGTCAAAACTCCCACAAAAACTCCTAAAACAGTCGGTAATCTATCGTAAAATACTCCAAATACAGTATGAAGAATGAGAGGAGCATGTGAATTCGGGGCTCGGCCTTCGGCCTCGCAAGACACTCACACGGCTCGGCCTGCGGCCTCGCCAAAAGCTCGCCCTGCGGGCTCGCCAACCATGCGCTCGGCCTTCGGCCTCGCGGGCCGAAAGTTCGGCCTTCGGCCTCACCAGAAGCTCGCCCTTCGGGCTCGCTTTACCTTGATGTAGGACAGTTACTCCAAATTCAGTCGAAAATCCCACAAAAACTCTTAATACAGTCGAAAATAAAGGAAAAGTACTCCAAATGCAGTATGAAGTATGAGAGGAGCATGTCAGATCGGAGCTCGGCCTTCGGCCTCGCAAGACACTAATATGGCTCGGCCTTCGGCCTCGCTAGACACTAATACAGCTCGGCCTGCGGCCTCGCCAAGCGCTCGCCCTTCGGGCTCGCGCACCATCAGCTCGGCCTTCGGCCTCGCGGACCGAAAGTTCGGCCTTCGGCCTCACCAGAAGCTCGCCCTTCGGGCTCGCTATACCTTCATCAATGACAGTAACTCCAAAATCAGTCGAAAATCCCACAAAAACTCCAAATACAGTCGAAAATGTAAGGAAAATACTCCAAATGCAGTATGAAGAATGAGATGAGCACTTTTGACACATTTCATTTGACTGCTCTCCAGATTCCCTATGACATTTGTTCAAACACCCCCTATCTATCTCCTACCGTTTTCGAGATACGTCATACATCTTTACTTGGCAGGCGTCATTTTTATGATTTTCGATTTTTCTCATACTCACCTAAACCCCCCCTACATTTTTGCCATACATCATTTTAACTCTACTCTGCTCCTTCTAGGAGAACATTTATGTCAATGAGTCAGTCAGTCAGTCAGTCAGTCAGTGAGTGGTAATCGAGCTTTATATATTATTAATTAATTAACTAGTTTTTCGGGCAGTGTGCGGGCCGCAAGCGGCCCGCATCTATCTTGAGTCAGTAAGAACTGTCATAAAAGCACCTTATTAACTTGAAAAAAAACATGTTCAAAACTCCAATAGAATTATGGATCACATATAAACTCTTAATACATTAAAGAACCAAATTGTAGCCACCAAACCAGATTTACCCTACTGCCATAAAAAAGTGGTACGGTCAGAATCGTACCAAGGTTCTGAGTCACTTCGGTAAAGGAACCCCACTTGTGGGTGCTTTGGTTATCGCGGGCAGTTGCCATGGAGACCAGTCGGGGATGTGGAAAAATACCCTCAAGTCGTAGCTCGGCCTTCGGCCTCGGACAGTTACTCCAAATTTAGTCAAAACTCCCACAAAAACTCCTAAAACAGTCGGTAATCTATCGTAAAATACTCCAAATACAGTATGAAGAATGAGAGGAGCATGTGAATTCGGGGCTCGGCCTTCGGCCTCGCAAGACACTCACACGGCTCGGCCTGCGGCCTCGCCAAAAGCTCGCCCTGCGGGCTCGCCAACCATGCGCTCGGCCTTCGGCCTCGCGGGCCGAAAGTTCGGCCTTCGGCCTCACCAGAAGCTCGCCCTTCGGGCTCGCTTTACCTTGATGTAGGACAGTTACTCCAAATTCAGTCGAAAATCCCACAAAAACTCTTAATACAGTCGAAAATAAAGGAAAAGTACTCCAAATGCAGTATGAAGTATGAGAGGAGCATGTCAGATCGGAGCTCGGCCTTCGGCCTCGCAAGACACTAATATGGCTCGGCCTTCGGCCTCGCTAGACACTAATACAGCTCGGCCTGCGGCCTCGCCAAGCGCTCGCCCTTCGGGCTCGCGCACCATCAGCTCGGCCTTCGGCCTCGCGGACCGAAAGTTCGGCCTTCGGCCTCACCAGAAGCTCGCCCTTCGGGCTCGCTATACCTTCATCAATGACAGTAACTCCAAAATCAGTCGAAAATCCCACAAAAACTCCAAATACAGTCGAAAATGTAAGGAAAATACTCCAAATGCAGTATGAAGAATGAGATGAGCACTTTTGACACATGTCATTTGACTGCTCTCCAGATTCCCTATGACATTTGTTCAAACACCCCCTATCTATCTCCTACCGTTTTCGAGATACGTCATACATCTTTACTTGGCAGGCGTCATTTTTATGATTTTCGATTTTTCTCATACTCACCTAAACCCCCCCTACATTTTTGCCATACATCATTTTAACTCTACTCTGCTCCTTCTAGGAGAACATTTATGTCAATGAGTCAGTCAGTCAGTCAGTCAGTCAGTGAGTGGTAATCGAGCTTTATATATTATGATGACTAGTTTTTCGGGCAGTGTGCGGGCCGCAAGCGGCCCGCATTTATCGTTATGCAGTATTAAATTATATCAAAACACCTTATACATTAAAAAAAATTTTCAAAAATCCAAAAGATATACGACGTCCCATACAAACTCCTAATACAATAAGGAACCATACTGTAACCACCAAACCAAATTCACCCTACCGCCATAAAAAAGTGGTACGGTCAGAGTTGTACCAAGGTTCCGAGTCACTTCGGTAAAGGAACCCCACTCGTAGGTGCTTTGGTTATGACGGGCAGTTACCATGGAGACCAGTCGGAGATGTGGAAGATACTCTCAAGTCGGAGCTCGGCCTTCTGCCTCGGTCAGTTACTCCAAATGTAGTCAAAACTCCCACTAAACTCCTAAAACAGTCGATAATATATGGTTAAATACTCCAAATACAGAATGAAGAATGAGAGGAGCATGTAAATTCGGAGCTCGGCCTTCGGCCTCGCAAGACACTAACACGGCTCAGCCTGCGGCCTCGCCAAGCGCTCGCCCTTCGGGCTCGCGCACCATACGCTCGGCCTTCGGCCTCGCTGGCCGAAAGTTCGGCCTTCGGCCTCACCAGAAGCTCGCCCTTCGGGCTCGCTATACCTTTACGTATGACAGTGACTCCAAATTCAGTCGAAAATCCCACAAAAACTCCAAATACAGTCGGTTTTGTATGGTAAAATACTCCAAATACAGTATGAAGAATGAGAGGAGCATGTCAATTCGGAGCTCGGCCTTCGGCCTCGCAAGACACTAATACGGCTCGGCCTGCGGCCTCGCCATGCGCTCGCCCTACGGGCTCGCGCACCATACGCTCGGCCTACGGCCTCGCGGGCCGGAGTTCGGCCTTCGGCCTCACAAGAAGTTCGGCCTTCGGCCTCACCAGAAGCTCGCCCTTCGGGCTCGCTATACACTGATGTAGGACCTTAACTCCAAATTCAGTCGAAAATCCCACAAAAACCCCACATACAGTCGAAAATGTACGGTATAATACTCCAAATGCAGTATGAAGAATGAGAGGAGCATCTGAGCCTAAAAAAAAAATGACAGATTTCAAAATATTCCCTGTTATAGGACAAAAACTCCAAAAACAGTCGAAAATCCCACAAAAACTCCAAATACAGTCGAAAATGTAAGAAAAATACTCCAAATGAAGAATGAAGCATGAGAGGAGCATTTTTGACAGGTGTCATTCGACTGCTCCCCCGATCCCCTATGACATTTGGTCGAGCACCCCCTATCTATCTCTTACCGTTTTCGAGATATGTCATCCGTCTTTACTTGGCAGGCGTCATTTTTATGATTTTCGATTTTTCCCATACTCACCTAAACCCCCCCTACACTTTTCCCATACATCACTTTCTTCCTACTCGACTCCTTCTGGGAGAACAATTATGTCAGTCAGTCAGTCAGTGAGTCAGTCAGTCAGTCAGTGAGTGAGTCAGTCAGTGTATGGTAATCGAGCTTTATATAAAGAGACTAGTTTTTCGGGCAGTGTGCGGGCCGCAAGCGGCCCGCATTTATCGTTATGCAGTATTAAATTATATCAAAACACCTTATACATTAAAAAAATATTTCAAAAATCCAAAAGATATACGACGTCCCATACAAACTCCTAATACAATAATGAACCAAACTGTAGCCACCAAACCAGATTTACCCTACTGCCATAAAAAAGTGGTACGGTCAAAATCGTACCAAGGTTCTGAGTCACTTCGGTAAAGTAACCCCACTCGTAGGTGATTTGGTTATCGCGGGCAGTTACCATGGAGACCAGTCGGAGATATGGAAAATACCCTCAAGTCGGAGCTCGGCCTTCGGCCTCGGACAGTTACTCCAAATGTAGTCAAAACTCCCACAAAAACTCCTAAAACAGTCGGTAATGTATGGTGAAATACTCCAAATACAGTATGAAGAATGAGAGGAGCATGTCAATTCGGAGCTCGGCCTTCGGCCTCGCAAGACACTTACACGGCTCGGCCTACGGCCTCGCCATGAGCTCGCCCTGCGGGCTCGCACGCCTTAAGCTCGGCCTTCGGCCTCGCGGGCCGAAAGTTCGGCCTTCGGCCTCACCAGAAGCTCGCCCTTCGGGCTCGCTATACCTTCATGTATGACAGTAACTCCAAATTCAGTCAAAATTCCCACAAAAACTCCAAATACAGTCGAAAATGTAAGGTAAAATACTCAAATGCAGTATGAAGAATGAGAGGAGCATGTCAATTCGGAGCTCGGCCTTCGGCCTCGCAAGACACTAACACGGCTCGGCCTGCGGCCTCGCCAAACGCTCGCCCTTCGGGCTCGCGCACCATCCGCTCGGCCTTCGGCCTCGCGGGCCGAAAGTTCGGCCTTCGGCCTCACCAGAAGCTCGCCCTTCGGGCTCGCTATACCTTAATCAATGACAGTAACTCCAAAATCAGTCGAAAATCCCACAAAAACTCCAAATACAGTCAAAAATATAAGGAAAATACTCCAAATGCAATACGAAGAATGAGAGGAGCATTTTTGACAGGTGTCATTCGACTGCTCTTCCTATTCCCTATGACATTTGTTCAATCACCCCCTATCTATCTCTTACCGTTTTCGAGATACGTCATACATCTTTACTTGGCAGGCGTCATTTTTATGATTTTCGATTTTTCTCATACTCACCTAAACCCCCCCTACATTTTTGCCATACATCATTGTCGTCCTACTCGACTCCTTCTAGGAGAACATTTATGTCAGTCAGTGAGTCAGTGGTAATCGAGCTTTATATATTATAATAAAACTAGTTTTTCGGGCAGTGTGCGGGCCGCAAGCGGCCCGCATCTATCTTGAGTCAGTACGAACTGTCATAAAAGCACCTTATACAAATAAAAGAAAATTTCAAAATTCCAAAAGATTTAATGTCCCATACAAACTCTTAATACAGTAGAGAACCAAACTGTAGCCACCAAACCAGATTCACCCTACTGCCATAAAAAAGAGGTACGGTCAGAATCGTACCAAGGTTCTGAGTCACTTCGGTAAAGGAACCCCACTCGTAGGTGCTTTGGTTATCGCGGGCAGTTACCATGGAGACCAGTCGGGGATGTGGATTAATACTCTCAAGTCGGAGCTCGGCCTTCGTCCTCGGACAGTTACTCCAAATTTAGTCAAAACTCCCACAAAAACTTCTAAAACAGTCGGTAATCTATGGTAAAATACTCCAAATACAGTATGAAGAATGAGAGGAGCATGTAAATTCGGAGCTCGGCCTTCGGCCTCGCAAGACACTCATACGGCTCGGCCTGCGGCCTCGCCAAGTGCTCGCCCTTCGGGCTCGCCCACCATACGCTCGGCCTTCGGCCTCACCAGGAGCTCGCCCTTCGGGCTCGCTATACCTTGCTGTAGGACAGTAACTCGAAATTCAGTTGAAAATCCCACAAAAAACTCCATAAACAGTCGAAAATATTAGGTAAAATACTCCAAATGAAGTCTGAAGAATGAGAGGAGCATGTCAATTCGGAGCTCGGCCTTCGGCCTCGCAAGACACTAACACGGCTCGGCCTGCGGCCTCGCCATACGCTCGCCCTGCGGGCTCGCGAACCATCCGCTCGGCCTTCGGCCTCGCAGGCCGAAAGTTCGGCCTTCGGCCTCACCAGAAGCTCGCCCTTCGGGCTCGCTATACCTTCTTGTATGACAGTAACTCCAAATTCAGTCGAAAATCCCACATAAACTCCAAATACAGTCGAAAATGTAAGAAAAATACTCCAAATTCAGTATGAAGAATGAGAGGAGCACTTTTGACAGGTGTCATTTGACTGCTCTCCCTATCCCCTATGACATTTGTTCAAACACCCCCTATCTATCTCTTACCGTTTTCGAGATACGTCATCCATCTTTACTTGGCAGGCGTCATTTTTATGATTTTCGATTTTTCTCATACTCACCTAAACCCCCCCTACATTTTTGCCATACATCATTGTCGTCCTACTCGCCTCCTTCTAGGAGAACATTTATGTCAGTCAGTCAGTGGTAATCGAGCTTTATATATTATAACTAGATGGTAAGTGGTGTGCGGGCCGCGAGCGGCCCGCATCTATCTTGAGTCAGTACGAACTGTTATAAAAGCAACTTTTACATTTAAAAAAAAGTATGTTCAAAACTCCAATAGAAATATGAAATCCCATATAAACTCCGAATACAATAAAGAACCAAATTGTAGCCACCAAACCAGATTTACCCTACTGCCATAAAAAAGTGGTACGGTCAGAATCGTACCAGGGTTCTGAGTCACTTCGGTAAAGGAACCCCACTTGTGGGTGCTTTGGTTATCGCGGGCAGTTGCCATGGAGACCAGTCGAGGATGTGGAAAAATACCCTCAAGTCGGAGCTCAGCCTTCGGCCTTGGACAGTTACTCCAAATAAAGTCAAAACTCCCACAAAAACTCTTAATACAGTCCAAACATAAAATGAAATACTCCAAATGCAGTATGAAGAATAAGAGGGGCACCTCATCGAAAAAAAAAATTCAAATTTGGAATAAGAACGTCCAGAACGACCTAGATATCGATTTTCAGCCAAATCGGAAAAACTTTTTTTACTTGGCAGCAACATCGAAAAAAAAATTTCTGATTTGGAATAAGAACGTCCAGAACAACCTAGATATCGATTTTCAGCCAAATCGGAAAAACTTTTTTTAGTTGGCAGACGTCATCGAAAAAAAAAATTTCAAATTTGGAATAAGAACGTCCAGAACAACCTAGATATCGATTTTCAGCCAAATCGGAAAAACTTTTTTTTTTGGCAGACGTCATCGAAAAAAAAATTTCAAATTTGGAATAAGAACGTCCAGAACGACCTAGATATCGATTTTCAGCCAAATCGGAAAAACTTTTTTTATTTGGCAGACGTCATCGAAATTGGCATAAGAACGTACTCATACTCCTAATAAAGTCCGTAATGTAAGGTAAATACTCCAAATACAGTATGAAGAATGAGAGGAGCATGTCAATACGTAGCTCGGCCTTCGGCCTCGCAAGACACTAACTGGGCTCGGCCTACGGCCTCGCCAAGCGCTCGCCCTTCGGGCTCGCGCACCATACGCTCGGCCTTCGGCCTCACGTGCCGAAAGTTCGGCCTTCGGCCTCACCAGAAGCTCGCCCTTCGGGCTCGCTATACACTGATGTAGGTCCGTAACTCCAAATTCAGTCGAAAATCCCACAAAAACTCCAAATACAGTCGAAAATGTAAGGTAAACTACTCCAAATGCAGTACGAAGAATGAGAGGAGCATCGAAGCATAATAAAAAAATTACAGAAATCAAGAATTTGACTGTTATAGGACAAAAACTCCAAATTCAGTCGAGAATCCCACTAAAACTTCAAATACAGTCGAAAATGTAAGGCGAAATATTCCAGATACAGTATGAAGAATGAGAGGAGCATGTAAATTCAGAGCTCGGCCTTCGGCCTCGCAAGACACTAACACGGCTCGGCCTACGGCCTCGCCATGCGCTCGCCCTACGGGCTCGCGCACCATACGCTCGGCCTTCGGCCTCGCGGGCCAAAGTTCGGCCTACGGCCTCACCAGAAGTTCGGCCTTCGGCCTCACCAGAAGCTCGCCCTTCGGGCTCGCTATAACCCGATATAGGACCGTTACTCCAAATTCAGTCGAAAATCCCACAAAAACTCCAAATACAGTCGAAAATGTATGGTAAAATACTCCAAATACAGTATGAAGAATGAGAGGAGCATCTGAGCCTGAAAAAAAATTACAGATTTCAAAAAATTCCCACAAAAACTCCAAAATCAGTCGAAAATCCCACAAAAACTCCAAATACAGTCGAAAATGTAAGAAAAATACTCCAAATGCAGTATGAAGCATGAGAGGAGCATTTTTGACAGGTGTCATTCGACTGCTCTCCAGATTCCCTATGACATTTGGTCAAGCACCCCCTACCTATCTCTTACCGTTTCCGAGATACGCCATCCACTTTTACTTGGCAGACGACATCTTCAAGTTTTCGGATTTTTCCCATACTCACCTAAACCCCCTCTACACTTTTCCCATACATCACTTTCTTCCTACTCGACTCCTTCTGGGAGAACAATTATGTCAGTCAGTCAGTCAGTCAGTCAGTGAGTCAGTGTATGGTAATCGAGCTTTATATAATATAAATAACTAGTTTTTCGGGCAGTGTGCGGGCCGCAAGCGGCCCGCATTTATCGTTATGCAGTACGAACTGTCATAAAAGCACCTTATACATTTGAAAAAAAAAAAAAAATACTCCAATATAAGTATGAATTCCAATACAATCTCTTAATACAGTAGAGATTCATACTGTTGCCACCAAACCAGATTCACCCTACTGCCATAAAAAAGTGGTACGGTCAGAATCGTACCAAGGTTCTAAGTCACTTCGGTAAAGAAACCCCACTCGTAGGTGCTTTGGTTATCGCGGGCAGTTACCATGGAGACCAGTCGGAGATGTGGAAAATACTCTCAAGTCGGAGCTCGGCCTTCGGCCTCGGACAGTTACTCCAAATGTAGTCAAAACTCCCACAAAAACTCCAAAAACAGTCGGTAATGTATGGTGAAATACTCCAAATACAGTATGAAGAATGAGAGGAGCATGTCAATTCGGAGCTCGGCCTTCGGCCTCGCAAGACACTTACACGGCTCGGCCTACGGCCTCGCCATGAGCTCGCCCTGCGGGCTCGCACACCTTAAGCTCGGCCTTCGGCCTCGCGGGCCGAAAGTTCGGCCTTCGGCCTCACCAGAAGCTCGCCCTTCGGGCTCGCTATACCTTGATGTAGGACAGTTACTCCAAATTCAGTCGAAAATCCCACAAAAACTCTTAATACAGTCGAAAATTAAGGAAAACTACTCCAAATGCAGTATGAAGCATGAGAGGAGCATGTCAGATCGGAGCTCGGCCTTCGGCCTCGCAAGACACTAATATGGCTCGGCCTTCGGCCTCGCTAGACACTAATACAGCTCGGCCTGCGGCCTCGCCAAGCGCTCGCCCTTCGGGCTCGCGCACCATCAGCTCGGCCTTCGGCCTCACGGACCGAAAGTTCGGCCTTCGGCCTCACCAGAAGCTCGCCCTTCGGGCTCGCTATACCATTATCAATGACAGTAACTCCAAAATTAGTCGAAAATCCCATAAAAACTCCAAATACAGTCGAAAATGTAAGGAAAATACTCCAAATGCAGTATGAAGCATGAGAGGAGCACTTTTGACACATGTCATTTGACTACTCTCCAAATTCCCTATGACATTTGTTCAAACACCCCCTATCTATCTCTTACCGTTTTCGAGATACGTCATACATCTTTACTTGGCAGGCGTCATTTTTATGATTTTCGATTTTTCTCATACTCACCTAAACCCCCCCTACATTTTTGCCATACATCATTGTCGTCCTACTCGTCTCCTTCTAGGAGAACATTTATGTCAGTCAGTCAGTGAGTCAGTGAGTGGTAATCGAGCTTTATATATTATTAATTAATTAATTAATAACTAGTTTTTCGGGCAGTGTGCGGGCCGCAAGCGGCCCGCATCTATCTTGAGTCAGTACGAACTGTCATAAAAGCTCCTTATACAAAGAAAAAAAATACAAAAAAACTCCTATAGAAGTATGAAATCCCATATAAACTCTAAATACAATAGAGATTCATACTGTAGCCACCAAACCAGATTTACCCTACCGCCATAAAAATGTGGTATGGTCAGAATTGTACCAAGGTTCTGAGTCACTTCGGTAAAGGAACCCCACTTGTAGGTGCTTTGGTTATCGCGGGCAGTTACCATGGAGACCAGTCGGAGAAGTGGAAAATACCCTCAAGTCGGAGCTCGGCCTTCGGCCTCGGACAGTTACTCCAAATGTAGTCAAAACTCCCACAAAAACTCCTAAAACAGTCGGTAATGTATGATGAAATACTCCAAATACAGTATGAAGAATGAGAGGAGCATGTAAATTCAGAGCTCGGCCTACGGCCTCGCAAGACACTCACACGGCTCAGCCTGCGGCCTCGCCAAGCGCTCGCCCTACGGGCTCGCGCACCTTCCACTCGGCCTTCGGCCTCGCGGGCCGAAAGTTCGGCCTTCGGCCTCACCAGAAGCTCGCCCTTCGGGCTCGCTATACCTTCATGTATGATAGTAACTCCAAATTCAGTCGAAAATCCCACTAAAACTCCAAAAACAGTCGGTTTTGTATGGTAAAATACTCTTCCTGTTCTACTTTGTCATTAGAATAAAAATGTAACATTTCTCCTGGAACGCGTTCTAATATCGTTGAATTTATTTCGCGGACAGCATTGTTTCTTGTACATAAAATTGCTCTATGAGCACAAACATCGGGTTCATCGATCACTAATCCGAATACGAAATCAATAAGTTCATCTAAATTTGATACTAATTCTATTGATTCTAGGGATACCACCGATTCAACTCTTCCGCCTACTGGGAATTGAACTGAAGGTAGTTCGTTCGAACCTAGTCTCAGCAAGAAATCTGCGTATTCGGGGTCGTCTCTACAACGCTGTGACGTCAGCAGGGAAAATGTTTTTAATTTTTGCCATAGTGAAGATGTTTTCACGGAACAATTTAATATATCAGAATTTGATTTGGCATTTGTGACCACGGGAGGGATTTGACGAAAATCTCCAGCAAATATGATAATTTTGCCTCCAAATATTTTGTCTGAATTCATCAAATCGCGCAATGATCTGTCCAAAAGATGAATCAAAAATTTATGTGCCATCGGAGCTTCATCATAAATTATCACATCAGAGTGATATATTAAATCAGCACGCTGCGTTCCATTCGTTATGTTCCAATAACCGTAATCATCCTCGATATCTAACGGATATTTAAACATCGAATGTGCTGTAATGCCACCTTCGTGGTTTTGAGCTGCGATAGCCGAACTGGCTGTGCATAAGACAATCCCTTTCAAATTACCACGTACGTGAGCGGTAATTACATTTAAAAGCAAGGTTTTACCGGTACCTGCAGGTCCGTCGACAAATATTGCACACGAGTTTGTCTCTCGGTACTGTTCGTCGACGCAAAGACGGTCAATATAGTCGAAAACTTCTCGTTGTTCTGACGATAGTTTTGACATCCACTCATTGACGATTGAAATTTGAGTATTTATATTGTATTCGACGCGTTCACGGCCTAACTCTGTTGTATCGTCATGTACTTCCGGAAGGCCGTGCTGCGCGAGTGTGAAACCATGCTTACGCAAAAGTCTGTTGATTTGCGTTAAACATAAATTATACGCTTTCTCTTCTTCGTTTGGCATTCTGTGCAAAATATCTTCACTGAGCTGGTTTTTAAATGTGTCCCATATTGATGCGACGGGGACACCACTGACGGCGAGAAGTACGAAGAATTTACGGAGGCGGTGTCCAGTGAAAAATGTAGTTGCCTCACGAATGGCCATTTCGTACTCTTGTTGGTCATCTGCAAGTCCTACAGCTTTAGCAGCGTCTTGAAAGGTTTTGCATTCAGGACCGCCGAGCTTTAAAAGATCCCCGTAACTACGACACGGAAATGAATTCAGTAGAATTCGTAGGTAAAATTGTTCACCTCTGTTTGGCGCGACCCAAAACATTCGTGCGACAATTTCACCTCTTTGACGCGGTGTGATAAATTTTCCATTTTGCGTTTCGAAAATTTGTGCTGTTTTAGTTGTTGGGCGTTTTGTATGTATGATATATTTTTCGTAAAAATCTATATATTTTATGTCGTCGAATATATCACCCTGTGGTCGATTAAAATATGTAATTAAATCTGAACCACCACGACGCACGGCCTCATTAATATCACCGGGCCTGAAGTAAACAGCCTGCTGGTTTTCCAGATGAACCGATAGTTGCTTTACATTCGGCTCACGGGCAGTAACGTCGAATTCCAGTATTCTCCAAATTGCTTCACACGATCCGACATATCTTTTAGTTTCGTACTCTTCAATTTCGTTGTTGCCATCACCAACAATAGCAACCCGAGCCTCATCAGGACCTTTGGTCATATATTTGAACAAATACTTGACAACGCTACGTTGCGAAGAAACCTCCACATTAATGTGTGCGTCATATTTCAACAAAAGTGCAGCATTGTATGGTACTACCCATAAGTCGTTAATTTTTATTTCCCTGCCGCGGAATTTAATTACACCTTCATTTTTACTGTCGCGGCGTAAATTGATGAAACCTTTCTCATCACAAAAGGTTACATCACTTTCGCGTTTTGGGAATCGTTTGCTGCATTTTTTCTTTTCTTTATCGTAGCACGGCAAGTTGGCCCTGTCACCCCCACACGGGCCGTGAATCATATGATCGAGAACTGCTTTACGCAATCTACCACCAGCTTCCGATTCTGGAGGTATGTCAGCGCGACATACTTTGTCGATATCTAAATTATCAACAGGACCTCCACCTTTGACTCTAAAACAGATATGGGCGTGTGGTAGACCTCTTTTTTGAAATTCGATCACGTACATTAAATATTCAATTTCGCCAAACCAAAGTCCAGAGCGAATGTCACGAATCAGTGCAGCCAAACGCAAATTAAACGCTCGAGCGCATATAAGAGGATTTGGACGTTGACCCGGAGGTGTTGACAGCCTAATTTCAGTCCAATTTGGATTGCAAGTTAAAGTAACGAAATAACTGGGTGGTCCCTTACTATTTACCGTCGCCATGGCATCTAAATATTTTCCCTTCATGTAACGTGGACCACCGGTGAAACTACTCGGCAAATATATACGTCCTGGTATAATGCCTTCTGCAATTATTGTTTCGTCGTTTAACAGTTCCTGGAGCGGCGCAGTTCTTAATTCGTTACTTCTATTTTGCTTTTGCATGTGTAGCAAATATCGCAAGCGTTCTTCTATAACTCTGCAAAACATATCGACTATCCACTCTTCTGATAATCGTCCGATTTCACTGAACCTTTTTATTGACAGCAACAGGCATCTGACATATTTCACTTGTGTAAGTTTAACTCCTTTTCGATCTAAACGGCCTGGAAACCAACCCGTTTCACCGTGCGTGTATAATAGTGGATATTGAAAGCACTCATATAAAATGTGCATAATATCTACAGTATGAGGCTTCCTATCACCAATTTTCCAAACAGCTATAGATCGCGGAACGTACTCTTCGCGATCTGTGCTTATTATGGCTGAAACCTCTCTTCCTACGGGCTGGTCGCCTAAAATGTTCCCGTGGGTAGCCCTAGAAGTCCTTTCAAACTGAATAAAAGCTTCCGAGGACGCTTCTAAGCTTAATCGTTTGAAGCATTCTATGTATGGATTGACGTTATGTAAATAATTCGTGATTGATCTTATGACATTCATATCAAGATTTTCTCCAGCAGCTATACTTTCGCGTTCTGAATTGTCATTTATGTGCATCGCAGTATTATTCGTTGTTTTATTATACGCTAGGTCAAAAACGCGATGGTATATTCGGCCTTGAATTTTCAAAAAGGCAATCCCATCCGGTTGATGTTGACCATGCGTAATACCCAACGCCGAAAAGGCAAACATATTATTGTATGCGCGCGGTCTTTTTACAAAAGAAGGATCTGTGTAAAAATCTTCCTCGAGGGGCGCAAAAGTTTGAATATTATAAGAGCCGGATCCACAACACCATTGAATCCTAGACTTTTCTTCATCAAATAATCGTGTGCCACAATGTGGACAAACGTAGACATCGGAAGAATTAAGACAGGGTTTTTTTAACGAAAATAGTTTTACAGTATTTAATTCTTCGCCACGTTTTTCTCCAATCAAGTTTTTAGATCTACGCAAAGGTACATCAATATTACGACTGGTTTCATTATATCGAGTAACAGCTTGCCTATTTACGTCTGGATTTTTTTCATTATATTTTTGTACTGCAGCGCGATTAACGCCTGGTTTTTTTTCATTATATTTTTTTACTGCAGCGCGATGCACGTCTGGTTTTTTTTCATTATATTTTTGTACTGCAGCGCGATGAACGTCTGGATTTTTATCAGTATATTTTTTTACTGCTGTAAGATGACTGTTTTGAGTGGTTTTTGGCCTTCCACGTTTAATTTTCTTTGGCCTACCCTTTTTAGTTGATGTTGTCGATGATTTGAAATCCAAGGGTTCAATGACCACAACTGGTTTTAGTTGTGATAATTTAATGTCATCAGTTCGTTTTTCTTTCATTTTCTTATGCGAAACATTCGCAGTATTAATTATTGCTTGTACCTGATTAGAAACAGCATTTAAGTCAATTAAAATAGAGGGAGATATTTCACTACACTCACTGTCAACTAACTGAATGGTTGTATCTTTTAATGAAATAGTATTCTCATTTATGTTTTTGACTGACCCAGAAGCCGATTTATGTTCGCCTAAAATTGAAGGGGATACATTACTACACCCACTGACAAGTGATAGTGTGGCTGCGGTGCTTATTGTATGGGAACTATCAGCAATCTTTTGCACTGGTTGAGGAGCAGTAATGCATTCAAATAAATCGGGGGGTGACATATTACTACAATCACTGTTTATAGATTGAGTGCTTGAAGCATTTATTGTTTTAGTACCATCAATAATGGTCTGTACTGGTGTATGTTTCCCTGAAATTGAGGAAGAAATTTCTTCTAACTCATCGATAACTGTGGTAGAGATGGTTTTCATTTTCTTTTTTGTACTGAAATCACTGACTTTCGTCTGAATGATTGTACAGTTTTTCCTCTTTTTATTAGTTTTATGAATGTTATTTGTCAAAATGGTAGGAGAAATTTCACTACATTGACTAACATTTGATCTAGTATCATTGTCAACCAATGATATGGTGGTATTGTGATTAATACTCCTATTATCAATACATTGGCTGACTTCTGATCGAACTTCACTATCGACTAACGATATTGTTGTATCGTCTATTATCGCATTATTATTAATACATTGACTGACATCTAATGAAGTTTCACTATCAAATAACGAAATAGTTTTATCATCCGTAATACTGCTGTTATCAACAGTTTGTTTTGGGCTATAACTGCCAAATTGGGTACATATATCCAAATCATCACAATTTGCAGTTGATTGTAGAGTTGTAGCGTTTTCATGGGTATTTTCAATAACTGAAGCTATTGGCTCCGGATAAACATTTAAAACACGTACTCTATATATAGCATAAAGTCTTATATCATTTGTAGACATATTGTACGACAAAAGGAGCTTTGCTAATGTGTCAATATTATAACACTTAAAGAGCCGCGCTGCGCCGTTTTGAGTTGTTTCATTAAATTGGTCAACATTGTGACTATTAAAATAAAAATATTCATTATTGTGTCGCCAGAAAGATACTGTGTAGTTATTACCTATGAACAAAGCGCTGTCATTCATATCATGGTGTTCAGAGTTGTACACTTTATTTTTTAAAATGTCTATGAGATCTGATATTTTTTCATTAATTTCATTTTTACCTTTGGGATAGTATCCGCCGGCGAGACAAGTAATATAATCCTCCATATCATGAATTTCAACAAAATGTTGTTTAATTTGAAACATGGACGGCAAATCTTCAGAGCTTAAGAATCTTGAATGAATATGATGTGGTATGTTGGGTTCTAGTTTAATGTATAATGCGTCACCTTCATTTAATATTAAATCTATATCGTTTTTGGAAAACACGGATCGTTTATTAATGGTTGATAAAATAGAGGCTACGTATGCCATAGCTGTACATTGCCTATTATTACCTTTAAACTTACTGTGTGCTTGGCTTGCGCTACCTATAAGGAAAAAAAAACAATTTAGGAATATAAAGTCTACCAAACATGCCTAAAAATACCAAAAGGTTATCATACTATTATTATCATCACATGACTGTGAAGACTGCCACCGCTACACAAATGGTCATAATGATAATAAAAGTCTACTACTATTATAATTGAACAAATGGTCGTAATTTTAATTGATTGAGCGAATTTACATCACTCGAATAGTAATTTTTATTTTTGTGATTTCGTTATTTTCTGGGTAAGCGCGCTCCATCATAGACAGGTGACATCATAGATTAACATCAGGTGAGATAGTAGTCAAGTGCTACCCAGTTCAGTGTACAAAAAAACTACTAATATAATAAATCTCTCATTGCTTAGAATATAGAAGCTACTGACAATTGATTCAAACCAGTTATTTTTTTTATCTTTTGATTTTTTACTGTAGATATTTCGAAGGTTTTTGGTGTTTTTGATATACCTGAAAAAGTGCTAGATCGAAAACAATGAAATTAACATGACACCAACTAAGGAGGTATGCTCTAGTCAACAAAAATGAATGGACAATAGATACAGATCAACTACTTTATCGAAAAACTGACTTGAAGTTCAACCTGTTATACCGTAGCAATAAGTAGCGGCTTATTAAACTTATTAAAAATTAATACAACATATGCAATTGTTTTGTTAATATGGATATTATGTAAAATTTTTTTTATCTCTATTAGTAAGCCTACACTGTGTCCAACTACCCTGCCTGTTAAGGGTAATATGTAGACGTCTGAAATTTACACAGATTAAGTGTTATCTATCAATTTCCTAAAAAAAATTAAAACCAAAAAAAAAATTTTAACAAAAGAATGGAACGACTTCAACACCCAAAAGTGTGAAATAACTTGACAATTATAGTTCAAAAGTACTTATTATCACACTATTGTGCTATTATGCTACAGACTTCAACAAGTTATTTCACACTTTTGTTTCACATTCACACAATTATTAATGATTTTTTTTTTGGATAGAGTATACCACCAAGTTGGTTATGTTTAAATTTCATTAAAATTGGTAGAGTATTTTTTTAAATTATAGTCAATTAACTAAAAACATATTTTGCATACCTGGATGATTGCGTTATCATAAAAAAAAAAAAAAATTGCGTTCCCATAGCAAATGGTGCATATATTGTATGTAGTTAAAGCAACCATTCTCATCTGAACACAATTTTATTGAATGTTATTGTTATGAATAAACTTGGTCATACCTACTAAAAAAATCAAAATTGTAATGAATATAAAAAATAAATATAATGAGTACCCAGAGATCTAAAATGTAACTAAGTATATAAAACACACTAACAAATTATTAGCATTCATAAATTTATCCACTAAGCACACACAAGTTGGTGTTATGAAGCAGTTTCCATCATCCTTTTTTAACTTACTAAGCCCATGTGGACAGTTTGTCAGCCTGTCCTATATTTGAAGAGATTTAACTTTTGAACCTTAATTATAATCTTAATTTGAATCTACCAAGATTAAGGCCTCGCGTACTCCACACTTTTGGTAAAAAGCTATAAGTACATGGGCTGGCACCCACCGGACAGGCATCTTCTGATTTCCTGTGATTTACCAAATCACCAGGGATTTCATCAGCTTTTGGAATAAATACCTCATAAATATAAATACCTAATGGTTTTTGTTGACCCATACCACAGTGTAAAAAGGACCCCATACATATCAAGACGTAAGCCAATAACCAATATAGGCTTTAACTACTAAGTCCATCAAGAATCAATACCTATATAGCTTTTCTTTGCTACTTTTTTTCTCTATATTGATTAGGTATTAGGTACTTAATATAGTGAGCAATAATCTAATTAATATGAAGAAGTAAAAAGAAATACTTATCCAAAAAATGGAACCGACTTCAACACTCAAAAGTGTGAAATAACTTGTTGTAGTCGGTACCATGATAGTTCAAAAGTACCTATTATCACAATATTGTGCGCATGGTATCAACTTCGACAAGTTATTTTACAGTTTTGGGTATTGAAGTTGGTTTCATTTTTAACCAACTTCCAAAAAAGGTCTCTTTTTGTTTGAAAGCTGATGCTTGTCGTTTGGTCCCATTTATATTTAATCAAAATAGGTCAAAAAAAAATAATTATCATAATCAGTTCACCCAGTCAAAAGTTCTGATGTAACAAACATAAAAAAAATACAAACTAATTGAGAATCTCCTCCTTTTCTAAAGTTGGCTAAACAATAATAGAACATCATAAGCTTAATAAGGTGTTTCAAGGTTTCGATCAGGTTAAATCTAAATAGGTAATTGTTTTTTAAAGTTTGCTGCCGCAACATACTGTTCGGTGCTTGGTGTCTGAAATTTTTCATTTTGTGGGTACTTATGTAAATATAATAAATAATAATTGATACATAATAGTAGTAGATAATCAAAGATGACCAATCCTAATCCACATGCCGCATCAGACGAGATAACTGTTATGCAATAGAGAGGCATTTGTAAATAAATATAAATATTAGGTACTTAAAGCTGTACAAGCTAGCTTTTGAATGCATCCCGTTTTTTGATTGATTTAAATTTCTTGCACAGAAATTCTTGTCTTTTGCTCTGCAGTAGAAAAGTTGAAATTTTCCCAGAATTGTCAGTATACTAATAATTGCATTTGGGAAGTTATTATGATTTGCTCAATAAGAGAATCGGTACAAGCCTGGATCTTGATGTGATTTTAATGCAAGACCTAACGTCAAATAGCAAATGAAATTAACTTGCCGACTGTGGGTACTCATGATTACATAAATTACAATCTTTTATTGTGGAATAGTCAACTTATCCAACTTCCAATTGGATTCACACTACATATTTTCACTTAATTTTATTAGATACTTCCAAATTTTAACATATGTGCTTAAAACTATATAGACAGATAAAACGAACTACCTTTATAAGTTTGTATTCAAATATACATCTTTTAGAATTTTCCAATATATTAGACTTATCAAGAGTTTATTGAAAAAATAAGTACTTATTAAACTAAATAAAATATTTTTTAACTTACCTGAGGAGACACACTCAACCTCCATCCTTTTGTTCTTTAGAATAGAATGCATGTTTTTACTATGAATTATCTGAAAATAGTAAACTGTATTGCATACAAATACAAAATGTAACATCAATGTTCCTACTTTTCTAATAGACAGTTAAGTATAACATATTGTTAAAATAAGCAAAATAATTTACAAGGTCTATCTACTGCATATATAGGTATATATATTATATTTTAATGAATATTATTCATTTGCAGCAGTGATGTCCCAATGGTAATGGCCAACAAAAAAGAAAATATGGTTTGAATCTCGCTATGTGCATGAATTTTGCAAATTTCCCTGTCTAGATACCACCCTCATGTAGAAAATCTGCCATCAAGCACCTAATGGAGTGTACTGCCAACAAAGCAGTCAATCTAAGAATTTGAAGATAACATAGTGTTTGTGAACAGGAAGAAGGGCTCCCCCGTGAGGTGACAACGATGACAACTGGAATAATACCAGAAACTGAGCAGCCCCTGTTCAACAGTGCACTTTATTGTTATTGATTTAGTGATGATTCCTAAGTACTGTTTCCATATTCTCCATACATACTGCATTTTCATAGAGACATCAAATGACAACACACAATATTATGTATTACTCAAAGCCATCATCGCAAAAAGTTTTGCTCTAGTTGGCAAACTACCTGGTTAAAGCCTTATGTCAGTGCGTATCTTATTTGACAATACCATACCTACTCATCAAATATGTGGTGGCAATCAACGCAGTTAAGTAGGTATATGCTATGTACCAATACCTATCTTCGTGTCATACGACAAGCACGAGCATGTCGCCCCGGAATAAATGCAAATTCTCAACTCAATTGAAATATTTTCAATTTACACCTGCATGTATTAACTACCCAAGAGCATGAAATTGTAGTATTAACAAAATACAACATGAGAACTTACCAAATGAAATTTTTGGCACCTTTTTTTGGTTGGTTTAAAAAACGTATACTATAAAATTTGATATATATATATATATATACACAGAGATATATCACAAATAATAATTAAACAATAATATTACATAAACTAAGCACTATACTATTATTCAGATATATATTTTAACTTTTCAGACGCTAGGTAGTAAATTTATGTGAAGGAAAGAAAAACTTTTTAAAAAAAGAATGGAACACTGGCGTACATTATGAAAAAGAGCGGTAAAACGGGGCGCGTTCCGAGGGTCAGAGTGTAGTTGTTGGGTTGCACTCGGAGGTACCGAACTACCGGTTGTTTAATAACCTCAAATATCGTTTTTGGCGGGTTATTTTGCAAAATTTATAGACTTTTACTAATGTTTTAAAAGAGCAATAACGACTTTAGAGTGAAAAGCTGTACTCCGAGTGAGCTATATTATTATTATTTATTTGTTAGTGGCTTCGGCGGTTTGATGGAGTGCGCTCTAACGGAGGTTCGGAACGCGCTTCAGTTAACTGCCAGTGCCAAGTGTCAATACAATTTCGACTTGTAATTTTTATCAAAATCTAATTTAGATTCGTACTATTTGTTCATACAGCGTCCGTCAAGGAAACCTCTTATTATTTTGCAAATATTTATGTAGTTAATATAAAAAATAAATCAAAAGCCCTCGACACTAACACACTGTGTATAAGCGCCGTAATCAAATATAATGAAATTGTAATTTTTGTTTTGACAGTTATTCTCTGTTCGCGATTTTTGTATGTTGAGAGTGATGTTATAAATTTCAATATATATTAAATTAACGCATATTGCAATTGTTTTATATTTTGGAGTTGAAATGAATAAATAAATGAAGTAACATATATTTGTTAGGTGCATATATTTTATGTTTGAAACATGTTTAAACCGTTTAGAAAATAAATGGGCAAAAACAAACAACCTTTCACGTTCAACGGATATACAATTTGAAGTGCTCGTAGCGAAGTTTGCTTAGCCGTTCTTAACCAATCAGGTAAGCAACGCCCGCCGCGGTCATGACTTGCGTAGATGCCAGCTAGTGACATTACTACTTGAGTAATTCTAGGTTAACCTGAACATCATCTTCGATCACATCATCACTTACAATCTGGTGAGATAGTGGTCAAATGCTGGCCTGTCACCTACCTATATTACAATACTTACTTCTGAAGAGCTCGTAGCCAAGTTTGCTTAGCCATTCTGAATCGATCAGCAAAGTTAAGCAACGTCCGCCGCGGTCATGACTTGGATGGGTGACCGCTGGTTGGGCATTACTACTGAGCGCTTCCGTGCTTCGGAGGGCACGTTAAGCCGTCGGTCCCGGTTGTTGTCTTAGGATAGCAACCGTTACAGCATGGTGGTAGGGCACTTTGCAAATGCCCGCCTGGCTAGCTACCACCCTCAAGTTTAAAATCTGTCGCCAAGCACCTAACGGTGTGTTTCGGCAGCTGTCCTTGAGAGCCAGTAACTCTATATGTATATATATATATATATATAGCTATAGTATATAGCTATAGTATTTGAATCTATAGTATTTGAAGTGTTACCCCTTTGGGAATTATAAGCGAGATTTAGTGACATGGCGTTACAATAGCATTTTTTTTTTGGTAGTTCTATAGAGTAACAATGTATAGGTTTCATGTCGGAGGACGAGACAGCTTATCTATGATTTTTCAAATGCATATTTTTATCCCAGTAATGTTATTAAAAATCGAATATTCATGGTCAACGCTTGTGATGCGATCAGAAAAATAGGATGACAAAAATAAAAGTGTACTTTTATTTCAAATTAATACGCAGCCAACCAATCAACGATATAAACTACTCAGTATACTTTTAATAACTGTAATAATAATCATGATACATAAGAAAAATGTTTCGAAAAGATTTTTTTCGGTAAGTCAATGCCACATTGTGTTAGATTTATTGTAAAATCAGTGTTTTACATTAAAATGTTTTAAATGTAACTAAAAGGCAAGTGTGCCTATTTTGTTCAATCGTTCTGGAACAATTGAATGAACTTTTCGCTGCTGCTAGTGTGTTCTAAAGTTCGTAAAGCACCGTAATCGTGAATAGTGCAGATTCGCTAACGAGAGAGTCAACAGTATACAATGTGGAAGAAGTAGCGAACGTTAAATCAAAAATATTATTTTGGAATAAAGTTTTTAAAATTATGAATTATATATTTGTTTAATTAAAATAATATACTTTTATGCTGTCGTGTCCAAGTTATATTTTTTTTGTTAAGTGCTTTGTCGCTGAACGACCACACCAGCCTATACTGTCAAAGTTCTAATGCGATGAATCTAAAGCTTATGTACCATGGTCTAAAATTATATTTTAGTTAAATTAAGAAATAGAACTAACAATAATAAAAACTACAAAAAATCTTCATATAAAATGTTTAGGTCACAGGCAACATCGAGCTTATTTTTAAGTTTTTGAATTGGTCTCGTATGATTTGTACATTTGCCATTGGTTTGACACAATAAATTTGCAATAAATTACAAGTAACTCATATAACTGTTTATATAATTCATGGAAGTACTACGTACAACAGTTCTTATTACTTCCATGATATAATTTCATTCGGTATTATTCTAATTATGAAATGAAATACAGACTTTTATTGGCATATTTTCGGGACCAAGGAGATTTCAATTCAATTTAAGTACACATTATCTGTGGTGAGCGCGCTGGTTCCGAGCATGGAAGTAATAAGTACTACGTACAACAGGAATGAGCTCTATCCGTGCATCATGCAGCTAAAATAAAGAAAATAAAAACTTATGCTTAGGTCGTAGGAGTCTTGTTGCGCGCAAAATAAAAATGAAGCCGAGTGAAAAGGCTGAACTAAACCCTGTGTCCCGTTCTATTAGTGACTTAGAGTTGCCAGAGTTAAGTTGATTTCAATCGTTTCGTTTTTTGAAGAAAAATATGCCATTGATGTAGTGAATGAATGAAATAATAACATTTACTTCTAAAATGATTTTAAATATAGATAATAATTTATTACCGACCGTTTAAAGCAATATTATTTGTTGATACGTGTAAAGCCTTATTAAGGCAAGAAATTTGCGATTGGCGTATAGGTTTTTTTTTATTTGTATGAAATACGGACACCTGATCTGACAACTCCCTGATTATGATTATTACGCCGGTAAGTTTCTGGGTGGTTAAAATAAAAATAAATCAAAAAACATACTGTCTCAACATCTTACTCAATTCCGCCCAAGAAATAGAATCCAGTTGGTTTAAGAATATATATATACCTTAAAACCTACTATCACCCTACTTAATTCTACCCTAGTTCCAGGATGGTTTCAAAAATAACATTAGCCTACTGAAAAGGAAAGAGCTTCGGGTGGTTGAAAAAAAATAATTATTCTTCTGTCATCCTACTCAATTCTGCACCTGAATGAGTTTCTGGGTGGTATAAAAAAATAACCTTAGCCTATTCTCAGCCTACACGATAACGGACCGGAAAAAGTTTCAGGGTGGTTTTAAAAAAACACTTAACCTGCAGCTTTCATTCTACTTGGTTCTACCCCGAAAAGAGTTTCTGGGTGGTATAAAAAAAAATAACCATAACCTACTGTCATCCTACTCGATTCTGCCCCGGAGAGTTTCATATTCTTTAAAAAAAAATAACCTTAACTTACTTTCATCCTTTTCAATTCTGTCTGGACAGAGTTTATGGGTGGTATAAAAAAAAAAATAACCATAACCTACTGTCATCTTACTCGATTTAGCACCGGAAAGAGTTTCATAGTGGTTAAAAAAAATAGCCTTAACTTACTTTTATCCTATTCAATTCTGTCTGGACAGAGTTTGTGGGTGGTATAAAAAAAAATAACCATAACCTACTGTCATCCTACTCGATTCTGCCCCGGAGAGAGTTTCATATTCTTTAAAAAAAAATAACCTTAACTTACTTTCATCCTTTTCAATTCTGTCTGGACAGAGTTTGTGGGTGGTATAAAAAAAAAATAACCATAACCTACTGTCATCTTACTCGATTTAGCACCGGAAAGAGTTTCATAGTGGTTAAAAAAAATAGCCTTAACTTACTTTCATCCTATTCAATTCTGTCTGGACAAAGTTTGTGGGTGGTATAAAAAAAAATAACCATAACCTACTGTCATCCTACTCGATTCTGCCCCGGAGAGAGTTTCATATTCTTTAAAAAAAAATAACCTTAACTTACTTTCATCCTTTTCAATTCTGTCTGGACAGAGTTTGTGGGTGGTATAAAAAAAAAATAACCATAACCTACTGTCATCTTACTCGATTTAGCACCGGAAAGAGTTTCATAGTGGTTAAAAAAAATAGCCTTAACTTACTTTCATCCTATTCAATTCTGTCTGGACAGAGTTTGTGGGTGGTATAAAAAAAAATAACCATAACCTACTGTCATCCTACTCGATTCTGCCCCGGAGAGAGTTTCATATTCTTTAAAAAAAAATAACCTTAACTTACTTTCATCCTTTTCAATTCTGTCTGGACAGAGTTTGTGGGTGGTATAAAAAAAAAATAACCATAACCTACTGTCATCTTACTCGATTTAGCACCGGAAAGAGTTTCATAGTGGTTAAAAAAAATAGCCTTAACTTACTTTTATCCTATTCAATTCTGTCTGGACAGAGTTTGTGGGTGGTATAAAAAAAAATAACCATAACCTACTGTCATCCTACTCGATTCTGCCCCGGAGAGAGTTTCATATTCTTTAAAAAAAAATAACCTTAACTTACTTTCATCCTTTTCAATTCTGTCTGGACAGAGTTTGTGGGTGGTATAAAAAAAAAATAACCATAACCTACTGTCATCTTACTCGATTCTGCCCCGGAGAGAGTTTCATATTGTTTAAAAAAAAATAACCTTAACTTACTTTCATCCTTTTCAATTCTGTCTGGACAGAGTTTGTGGGTGGTATAAAAAAAAATAACCATAACCTACTGTCATCCTACTCGATTTAGCACCGGAAAGAGTTTCATAGTGGTTAAAAAAAATAACCCTAATCTTCTGTCACTCTACTCAATTCTGTTCCAGAAAGAGTGTCTGGGTGGTAGGATAAAATAACATTAACCTTAATATCGCCATCGTATTTCCTTTTTCCAAACTTCACACATGAATTTGAACAACCTTTTCTGAGCCTGCAATTTTTCCTTTTTTTCTAGTTGGTATACTATTACCGACATCTCAGTACCTAACTAAACCAATCATTGATGATGGTTCTGCTTTTGTATTGATGCTCATAGATGACCATGTCATAACTTCATTTATGGGAGAAAGCATGAAGAGCAATATAATAGGTACATGGCTCTATTAAATTTTTTAGTAGCAAAAAATTTTTTAATTGGTATTTGATACTTTTCCCTTCGGTTTGCATTAGCCTTTAGTACAGAACCATGATCCAAATGTCTTTTAGTGGAATTAGCAAGACGCCTGGGTATGCACCATGCATACTTAATATTATATACACAATATCATTTTCAAAATTGCCAGAAGCAATCGTTGCCCAGTAGGTGAGTAAAAGTCGTCCAGAATGCAAACCTAAAATGCAAATGACAATGGGTGTCCAAGAGAGAAGCAAAATCTTCGGAAAATCACAGCAGCACTTCAACTCTTGTTTTATCGCTTCTGTGGACACCACCACACATGTTGCCAATGTCACGTAGTTAGATTCATTCATCAAACGAAGGAGATAGTTTATTTTTAATGAGTTATTTCCGGTGAGAACTGTCTATGCCGAAATTGGTGCTGAAACATAAAATGTTAGTTGATCCTAACTACAGAACCAACACAGTCACAAATACACATACACAAATTCATTACAAAGGTAAATATAGAACACCGGGGAACAATTATTGCTTAAATCATCATATACCTACATTGTATAATATAAGTACAGTTTATTTTGAGCATGATTTAATTTTTCTATATAGTGATATTTATAGTAATTAGGCCGTGTTCCACAACACTAATAACGCCAAAATCTAAAAAAAAGATTACAGTCCTAAAAACTTGTTCCACTTGGGTATTTGCATTATTTTCGCCATAAACGCTATGGAGCTACACGAACATATTAATACCTACATCTAATGTCAATGTCGAACAAATGTCATTGATAATCGTCGATCCTTTATTGTTGTGGAGTTCCTTTTGATGATATAAGCCGAATTTTTTTAATTACGACTCACGTTTAAAATATTACTTGCTCACTATTGATCGTTTACCTATCTTGCACTTATTAAAATTTTCGACTGCTATCCCAATTCCCTATGACAGTTGTTCAAACCTCCCTCACCTATCTCTTGCCATTTCCGAGATACGTTATCCAATTTCACTTGGCAGATGTCATCGAAAAAAAATTCAAATTCAGAATCAAGATATCCAGAACAACCTAGATATCGGTTTTCAGCCAAATCGGAGTAAATAGATTTTCGACTACATTCTCAAAACACTTAATACATTTAACATTAAATGTTCAATACTCCTAATGATATATGACACCCTATAAAAATTCTTAATACAGTAGAAAACCATAATGGAGCCGTCAAATCAGATAAAAAAAATAATTAAACTCTAAAATACGTATGACACCCCATACAAACTTTTAATACAGTAGAGAACCAAACTATAGCCGCCAAATCAGTGTCACCCTACCGCCATAACAATGTAGTACGGGCAGAATCATAGCAAAATTTTGAGTCACTTTGGTTGAGGCACCCCACTTGTAAGAGCGCTGAATCATTATTATAAATCATTAAGGTTATCGCGGGCAGGTACCATGTAGACCAGTTGGAGATGTAGAATATACTCCCAAGTCAGAGCTTTGCCTACTGCCTCGTAGTAATTGTCACTCCAAATTAAGCTAAAAATCTTACAAAAACTCTTAGTACAATCGAAATAAAAAAAAAAACACTACAATTGCAGTGTATATACTAAAAGGAGGTCAAAAATTGGATCCAAAATTGCGGGATTCAAGATGACCACCATACAAAGCACTCCGACCGCATTGAAGCTCAGCCTTACGGCCTCTCTTCACTTTGTATGGCGGCCATCTTGAATTTCGCAATTTTGGATTTTTGTCAAGTGTCATGCGATGGCTCTCCAGATTCCTTATGATATTAGTTCAAATAACTTTTCCGATTACTTACCATATTGAAGATACGTCAGTTATCTTCACTGGACAAAAGTCAACAAAATAAAAATTTCAAATTTTGAATAAGAACGTCCAGAACAACCTAGATATCGATTTTCAGCTAAATCGGAAGAACATTTTTTACTTGGCAGACGACACCGAAATAAAAATTTCACATTTGGAATAAGAACGTCCAGAATAGCCTACATATCAATTTTCAGCCAAATCGGAATAAATTTTTGTACTTGGCTGACGTCATCGAAAAAAATATTTCAAATATGGAATAAGAACTTCCAGAACAACCCAAATATCGATTTTAAGACAAATCGGAGTAACTTTTTATACTTGGCAGACGTCATCGAAAAATAAATTCAAATTTTGAATAATGAAGTTCAGAATAACCTACATATCGATTTTTAGCCAAATCGGAGTAACTTTTTTCACTTGGCAGACGTCATCGAAAAATGTATTCCAAATTAGGAATCAGGACGTACAGCATAACCTATATATCGATTTTCAGCAAAATCGGAGTAACTTTTATTACTTGGCACTGTCATCGAGAAAAAACAAACAATTTTGGAATAAGGAAGTTCAAAAATACCTAGATATCGATTTTCATTAAAATCGCAACTTTCATCAGTTGGTAGACGACATCTTTATGCAGTATTATATTATATCAAAACACTTAATACATTTAAAAAAAATATTTCAAAACTCCAATAGATGTATGTAATCCCATACAAACTCAATACAATAAAGAACCAAACTGTAGCCATTAAACCAGATTCACGTGGTAGGTACTTACGGTCAGAATAGTGCCAAGATTCTGAGTCACTTCGGTAAGGGAACCCCACTCGCAGGTGCTTTGGTTATCGCGGGCAGTTCCCATGGAGACCAGTCGGAGATGTGGAAAATACTTTCAAGTCGGAGCTCGGCCTTCGGTCACGCAAGATACTAACACGGCTCGGCCTGCGGCCTCACCAAGCGCTCGCCCTTCGGGCTCGCTATGCACTCATGTAGGACAGTCACTCCAAATTTTTAATACAGTCGAATACTTATGTAAGGTAAAATACTCCAAATGCATCATAAAGAATGAGAGAAGCTCCTGAATACAATCCAAAATGATAGAATCCAAAATTTGTACTTTTATATGACATTAATTAATTAACTCCAAATTCAGTCTAAGATCCCACAAAAACTCCAAATACAGTCGAAAATGTAAGGTAAAATACTCCAAATGCAGTATGAAGAAGAAGAGGAACACGTGAGACAAATCCAAAATGTTATTTGACTGCTCTCCCGATTCCCTATGACATTTGTTCAAACACCCCCTTATCTATCTTACCGTTTTCGAGAAACGTCATCCATCTTTACTTGGCAGGCGTCATTTTTATAATTTTCGATTTTTCCCATACTCACCAAACACCCCGAAATACAGCTCGGCCTGCGGCCTCGCCCAGCGCTCGCCCTGCGGGCTCGCGCACCATACGCTCGGCCTTCGGCCTCGCGGGCCGAAAGTTCGGCCTTCGGCCTCACCAAAAGCTCGCCCTTCGGGCTCGCTATACCTTGATATAGGTCAGTAACTCTTAATTCAGTCAAAAATCCCACAAAATCTCCAAATACAGTCGAAAACGTAAGAAAAATACTCCAAATTCAGTATGAAGAATGAGAGGAGCATTTTTGACAGATGTCATTCGACTGCTCTCCCGATTCCCTATGACATTTGTTCAAACACCCCCTTATCTATCTTACCGTTTTCGAGAAACGTCATCCATCTTTACTTGGCAGGCGTAATTTTTATAATTTTCGATTTTTCCCATACTCACCAAACACCCCGGAACACAGCTCGGCCTGCGGCCTCGCCAAGCGTTCGCCCCACGGGCTCGCTATACCTTCATGTATGACAGTAACTCCAAAATCAGTCGAAAATCCCACAGGAACTCCAAATACAGTTGAAAATGTAAGGTAAAATACTCCAAATGCAGTATGAAGAATGAGAGGAGCATTTTTGACAGGTGTCATTCGATTACTCACCCGATTCCTTATGACATTTGTTCAAACACCCCCTATCTATCTCTTACCGTTTTTGAGATACGTCTTCCATCTTTACTTGGCAGGCGTCATTTTTATGATTTTCGATTTTTCTCATACTCACCAAACACCCCGAAACACGGCTCGGCCTGCGGCCTCGCCAAGCGCTCGCCCTACGGGCTCGCGCACCATTCGCTCGGCCTTCGGCCTCGCGGGCCGAAAGTTCGGCCTTCGGCCTCACCAAAAGCTCGCCCTTCGGGCTCGCTATACCTTGATATAGGTCAGTAACTCTTAATTCAGTCAAAAATCCCACAAAATCTCCAAATACAGTCGAAAATGTAAGAAAAATACTCCAAATTCAGTATGAAGAATGAGAGGAGCATTTTTGACAGATGTCATTCGACTGCTCTCCCTATTCCCTATGACATTTGTTCAAACACCCCCTACCCATCTCTTACCGTTTTCGAGATACGTCATCCATCATTACTTGGCAGGCGTCATTTTTATGATTTTCGATTTTTCTCATACTCACCAAAACCCCCCGAACACTTTCGCCATACATCATTTTAACTCTACTCTGCTCCTTCTAGGAGAACATTTATGTCAGTCAGTCAGTGAGTGGTAATCGAGCTTTATATATTATGATGACTAGTTTTTCGGGCAGTGTGCGGGCCGCAAGCGGCCCGCATTTATCGTTATGCAGTATTAAATTATATCAAAACACCTTATACATTAAAAAAAAAACATTTAAAAACTCCAAAATATATACGACGTCCCATACAAACTCCTAATACAATAAGGAACCATACTGTAGCCACCAAACCAGATTCACCCTACTGCCATAAAAAAGAGGTACGGTCAGAATCGTACCAAGGTTCTGAGTCACTTCGGTGAAGGAACCCCACCTGTAGGTGCTTTGGTTACCGCGGGCAGTTACCATAGAGACCAGTCGGAGATGTGGAAAATACCCTCAAGTCGGAGCTCGGCCTTTGGCCTCGGACAGTTACTCCAAATGTAGTCAAATCTCCCACAAAAACTCCTAAAACAGTCGGTAATTTATGGTAAAATACTCCAAATACAGTATGAAGAATGAGAGGAGCATGTCAATTCAGAGCTCGGCCTTCGGCCTCGCAAGACACTTACACGGCTCGGCCTACGGCCTCGCCATAAGCTCGCCCTGCGGGCTCGCACGCCTTAAGCTCGGCCTTCGGCCTCGCAGGCCGAAAGTTCGGCCTTCGGCCTCACCAGAAGCTCGCCCTTCGGGCTCGCTATACCTTCATGTATGACAGTAACTCCAAATTCAGTCGAAAATCCCACAAAAACTCCAAAAACAGTCGGTTTTGTATGGTAAAATACTCCAAATGCAGTATGAAGAATGAGAGGAGCATGTCAATTCGGAGCTCGGCCTTCGGCCTCGCAAGACACTAATATGGCTCGGCCTTCGGCCTCGCAAGACACTAACACGGCTCGGCCTGCGGCCTCGCCAAACGCTCGCCCTTCGGGCTCGCGCACTATCCGCTCGGCCTTCGGCCTCGCGGGCCGAAAGTTCGGCCTTCGGCCTCACCAGAAGCTCGCCCTTCGGGCTCGCTATACCTTCATGTATGAAAGTAACTCCAAAATCAGTCTAAAATCCCACAAAAACTCCAAATACAGTCGAAAATGTATGAAAAATACTCCAAATGAAGTATGAAGCATGAGAGGAGCAATTTTGACAGGTGTCATTCGATTGCTCTCCCTATTCCCTATGACATTTGTTCAAACACCCCCTACCTATCTCTTACCGTTTTCGAGATACGTCATCCATCTTTACTTGGCAGGCGTCATTTTGATGATTTTCGATTTTTCTCATACTCACCTAAACCCCCCGAACATTTCCGCCATACATCATTTTAACCCTACTCGTCTCCTTCTAGGAGAACATTTATGTCAGTCAGTCAGTGAGTCAGTGAGTGGTAATCGAGCTTTATATATTATTAATAACTAGTTTTTCGGGCAGTGTGCGGGCCGCAAGCGGCCCGCATTTATCGTTATGCAGTATTAAATTATATCAAAACACCTTATACATTAAATTTTTTTTTCAGAAATCCAAAAGATATACGACGTCCCATACAAACTCCTAATACAATAAGGTACCATACTGTAACCACCAAACCAAATTCACCCTACTGCCATAAAAAAGTGGTACGGTCAGAATCGTACCAAGGTTCTGAGTCACTTCGGTAAAGGAACCGCACTCGTAGGTGCTTTGTTTATCGCGGGCAGTTACAATGGAGACCAGTCGGAGATGTGGAAAATACTCTCAAGTCGGAGCTCGGCCTTCGGCCTCTGACAGTTACTCCAAATGTAGTCAAAACTCCCACAAAAACTCCTAAAACAGTCGGTAATCTATCGTAAAATACTCCAAATACAGTATGAAGAATGAGAGGAGCATGTGAATTCGGGGCTCGGCCTTCGGCCTCGCAAGACACTCACACGGCTCGGCCTGCGGCCTCGCCAAAAGCTCGCCCTGCGGGCTCGCCAACCATGCGCTCGGCCTTCGGCCTCGCGGGCCGAAAGTTCGGCCTTCGGCCTCACCAGAAGCTCGCCCTTCGGGCTCGCTTTACCTTGATGTAGGACAGTTACTCCAAATTCAGTCGAAAATCCCACAAAAACTCTTAATACAGTCGAAAATAAAGGAAAAGTACTCCAAATGCAGTATGAAGTATGAGAGGAGCATGTCAGATCGGAGCTCGGCCTTCGGCCTCGCAAGACACTAATATGGCTCGGCCTTCGGCCTCGCTAGACACTAATACAGCTCGGCCTGCGGCCTCGCCAAGCGCTCGCCCTTCGGGCTCGCGCACCATCAGCTCGGCCTTCGGCCTCGCGGACCGAAAGTTCGGCCTTCGGCCTCACCAGAAGCTCGCCCTTCGGGCTCGCTATACCTTCATCAATGACAGTAACTCCAAAATCAGTCGAAAATCCCACAAAAACTCCAAATACAGTCGAAAATGTAAGGAAAATACTCCAAATGCAGTATGAAGAATGAGATGAGCACTTTTGACACATTTCATTTGACTGCTCTCCAGATTCCCTATGACATTTGTTCAAACACCCCCTATCTATCTCCTACCGTTTTCGAGATACGTCATACATCTTTACTTGGCAGGCGTCATTTTTATGATTTTCGATTTTTCTCATACTCACCTAAACCCCCCCTACATTTTTGCCATACATCATTTTAACTCTACTCTGCTCCTTCTAGGAGAACATTTATGTCAATGAGTCAGTCAGTCAGTCAGTCAGTCAGTGAGTGGTAATCGAGCTTTATATATTATTAATTAATTAATTAACTAGTTTTTCGGGCAGTGTGCGGGCCGCAAGCGGCCCGCATCTATCTTGAGTCAGTAAGAACTGTCATAAAAGCACCTTATTAACTTGAAAAAAAACATGTTCAAAACTCCAATAGAATTATGGATCACATATAAACTCTTAATACATTAAAGAACCAAATTGTAGCCACCAAACCAGATTTACCCTACTGCCATAAAAAAGTGGTACGGTCAGAATCGTACCAAGGTTCTGAGTCACTTCGGTAAAGGAACCCCACTTGTGGGTGCTTTGGTTATCGCGGGCAGTTGCCATGGAGACCAGTCGGGGATGTGGAAAAATACCCTCAAGTCGGAGCTCGGCCTTCGGCCTCGGACAGTTACTCCAAATTTAGTCAAAACTCCCACAAAAACTCCTAAAACAGTCGGTAATCTATCGTAAAATACTCCAAATACAGTATGAAGAATGAGAGGAGCATGTGAATTCGGGGCTCGGCCTTCGGCCTCGCAAGACACTCACACGGCTCGGCCTGCGGCCTCGCCAAAAGCTCGCCCTGCGGGCTCGCCAACCATGCGCTCGGCCTTCGGCCTCGCGGGCCGAAAGTTCGGCCTTCGGCCTCACCAGAAGCTCGCCCTTCGGGCTCGCTTTACCTTGATGTAGGACAGTTACTCCAAATTCAGTCGAAAATCCCACAAAAACTCTTAATACAGTCGAAAATAAAGGAAAAGTACTCCAAATGCAGTATGAAGTATGAGAGGAGCATGTCAGATCGGAGCTCGGCCTTCGGCCTCGCAAGACACTAATATGGCTCGGCCTTCGGCCTCGCTAGACACTAATACAGCTCGGCCTGCGGCCTCGCCAAGCGCTCGCCCTTCGGGCTCGCGCACCATCAGCTCGGCCTTCGGCCTCGCGGACCGAAAGTTCGGCCTTCGGCCTCACCAGAAGCTCGCCCTTCGGGCTCGCTATACCTTCATCAATGACAGTAACTCCAAAATCAGTCGAAAATCCCACAAAAACTCCAAATACAGTCGAAAATGTAAGGAAAATACTCCAAATGCAGTATGAAGAATGAGATGAGCACTTTTGACACATGTCATTTGACTGCTCTCCAGATTCCCTATGACATTTGTTCAAACACCCCCTATCTATCTCCTACCGTTTTCGAGATACGTCATACATCTTTACTTGGCAGGCGTCATTTTTATGATTTTCGATTTTTCTCATACTCACCTAAACCCCCCCTACATTTTTGCCATACATCATTTTAACTCTACTCTGCTCCTTCTAGGAGAACATTTATGTCAATGAGTCAGTCAGTCAGTCAGTCAGTCAGTGAGTGGTAATCGAGCTTTATATATTATGATGATGACTAGTTTTTCGGGCAGTGTGCGGGCCGCAAGCGGCCCGCATTTATCGTTATGCAGTATTAAATTATATCAAAACACCTTATACATTAAAAAAAATTTTCAAAAATCCAAAAGATATACGACGTCCCATACAAACTCCTAATACAATAAGGAACCATACTGTAACCACCAAACCAAATTCACCCTACCGCCATAAAAAAGTGGTACGGTCAGAGTTGTACCAAGGTTCCGAGTCACTTCGGTAAAGGAACCCCACTCGTAGGTGCTTTGGTTATGACGGGCAGTTACCATGGAGACCAGTCGGAGATGTGGAAGATACTCTCAAGTCGGAGCTCGGCCTTCTGCCTCGGTCAGTTACTCCAAATGTAGTCAAAACTCCCACTAAACTCCTAAAACAGTCGATAATATATGGTTAAATACTCCAAATACAGAATGAAGAATGAGAGGAGCATGTAAATTCGGAGCTCGGCCTTCGGCCTCGCAAGACACTAACACGGCTCAGCCTGCGGCCTCGCCAAGCGCTCGCCCTTCGGGCTCGCGCACCATACGCTCGGCCTTCGGCCTCGCTGGCCGAAAGTTCGGCCTTCGGCCTCACCAGAAGCTCGCCCTTCGGGCTCGCTATACCTTTACGTATGACAGTGACTCCAAATTCAGTCGAAAATCCCACAAAAACTCCAAATACAGTCGGTTTTGTATGGTAAAATACTCCAAATACAGTATGAAGAATGAGAGGAGCATGTCAATTCGGAGCTCGGCCTTCGGCCTCGCAAGACACTAATACGGCTCGGCCTGCGGCCTCGCCATGCGCTCGCCCTACGGGCTCGCGCACCATACGCTCGGCCTACGGCCTCGCGGGCCGGAGTTCGGCCTTCGGCCTCACAAGAAGTTCGGCCTTCGGCCTCACCAGAAGCTCGCCCTTCGGGCTCGCTATACACTGATGTAGGACCTTAACTCCAAATTCAGTCGAAAATCCCACAAAAACCCCACATACAGTCGAAAATGTACGGTATAATACTCCAAATGCAGTATGAAGAATGAGAGGAGCATCTGAGCCTAAAAAAAAAATGACAGATTTCAAAATATTCCCTGTTATAGGACAAAAACTCCAAAAACAGTCGAAAATCCCACAAAAACTCCAAATACAGTCGAAAATGTAAGAAAAATACTCCAAATGAAGAATGAAGCATGAGAGGAGCATTTTTGACAGGTGTCATTCGACTGCTCCCCCGATCCCCTATGACATTTGGTCGAGCACCCCCTATCTATCTCTTACCGTTTTCGAGATATGTCATCCGTCTTTACTTGGCAGGCGTCATTTTTATGATTTTCGATTTTTCCCATACTCACCTAAACCCCCCCTACACTTTTCCCATACATCACTTTCTTCCTACTCGACTCCTTCTGGGAGAACAATTATGTCAGTCAGTCAGTCAGTGAGTCAGTCAGTCAGTCAGTGAGTGAGTCAGTCAGTGTATGGTAATCGAGCTTTATATAAAGAGACTAGTTTTTCGGGCAGTGTGCGGGCCGCAAGCGGCCCGCATTTATCGTTATGCAGTATTAAATTATATCAAAACACCTTATACATTAAAAAAATATTTCAAAAATCCAAAAGATATACGACGTCCCATACAAACTCCTAATACAATAATGAAACAAACTGTAGCCACCAAACCAGATTTACCCTACTGCCATAAAAAAGTGGTACGGTCAAAATCGTACCAAGGTTCTGAGTCACTTCGGTAAAGTAACCCCACTCGTAGGTGATTTGGTTATCGCGGGCAGTTACCATGGAGACCAGTCGGAGATATGGAAAATACCCTCAAGTCGGAGCTCGGCCTTCGGCCTCGGACAGTTACTCCAAATGTAGTCAAAACTCCCACAAAAACTCCTAAAACAGTCGGTAATGTATGGTGAAATACTCCAAATACAGTATGAAGAATGAGAGGAGCATGTCAATTCGGAGCTCGGCCTTCGGCCTCGCAAGACACTTACACGGCTCGGCCTACGGCCTCGCCATGAGCTCGCCCTGCGGGCTCGCACGCCTTAAGCTCGGCCTTCGGCCTCGCGGGCCGAAAGTTCGGCCTTCGGCCTCACCAGAAGCTCGCCCTTCGGGCTCGCTATACCTTCATGTATGACAGTAACTCCAAATTCAGTCAAAATTCCCACAAAAACTCCAAATACAGTCGAAAATGTAAGGTAAAATACTCAAATGCAGTATGAAGAATGAGAGGAGCATGTCAATTCGGAGCTCGGCCTTCGGCCTCGCAAGACACTAACACGGCTCGGCCTGCGGCCTCGCCAAACGCTCGCCCTTCGGGCTCGCGCACCATCCGCTCGGCCTTCGGCCTCGCGGGCCGAAAGTTCGGCCTTCGGCCTCACCAGAAGCTCGCCCTTCGGGCTCGCTATACCTTAATCAATGACAGTAACTCCAAAATCAGTCGAAAATCCCACAAAAACTCCAAATACAGTCAAAAATATAAGGAAAATACTCCAAATGCAATACGAAGAATGAGAGGAGCATTTTTGACAGGTGTCATTCGACTGCTCTTCCTATTCCCTATGACATTTGTTCAATCACCCCCTATCTATCTCTTACCGTTTTCGAGATACGTCATACATCTTTACTTGGCAGGCGTCATTTTTATGATTTTCGATTTTTCTCATACTCACCAAAACCCCCCCTACATTTTTGCCATACATCATTGTCGTCCTACTCGACTCCTTCTAGGAGAACATTTATGTCAGTCAGTGAGTCAGTGGTAATCGAGCTTTATATATTATAATAAAACTAGTTTTTCGGGCAGTGTGCGGGCCGCAAGCGGCCCGCATCTATCTTGAGTCAGTACGAACTGTCATAAAAGCACCTTATACAAATAAAAGAAAATTTCAAAATTCCAAAAGATTTAATGTCCCATACAAACTCTTAATACAGTAGAGAACCAAACTGTAGCCACCAAACCAGATTCACCCTACTGCCATAAAAAAGAGGTACGGTCAGAATCGTACCAAGGTTCTGAGTCACTTCGGTAAAGGAACCCCACTCGTAGGTGCTTTGGTTATCGCGGGCAGTTACCATGGAGACCAGTCGGGGATGTGGATTAATACTCTCAAGTCGGAGCTCGGCCTTCGTCCTCGGACAGTTACTCCAAATTTAGTCAAAACTCCCACAAAAACTTCTAAAACAGTCGGTAATCTATGGTAAAATACTCCAAATACAGTATGAAGAATGAGAGGAGCATGTAAATTCGGAGCTCGGCCTTCGGCCTCGCAAGACACTCATACGGCTCGGCCTGCGGCCTCGCCAAGTGCTCGCCCTTCGGGCTCGCCCACCATACGCTCGGCCTTCGGCCTCACCAGGAGCTCGCCCTTCGGGCTCGCTATACCTTGCTGTAGGACAGTAACTCGAAATTCAGTTGAAAATCCCACAAAAAACTCCATAAACAGTCGAAAATATTAGGTAAAATACTCCAAATGAAGTCTGAAGAATGAGAGGAGCATGTCAATTCGGAGCTCGGCCTTCGGCCTCGCAAGACACTAACACGGCTCGGCCTGCGGCCTCGCCATACGCTCGCCCTGCGGGCTCGCGAACCATCCGCTCGGCCTTCGGCCTCGCAGGCCGAAAGTTCGGCCTTCGGCCTCACCAGAAGCTCGCCCTTCGGGCTCGCTATACCTTCTTGTATGACAGTAACTCCAAATTCAGTCGAAAATCCCACATAAACTCCAAATACAGTCGAAAATGTAAGAAAAATACTCCAAATTCAGTATGAAGAATGAGAGGAGCACTTTTGACAGGTGTCATTTGACTGCTCTCCCTATCCCCTATGACATTTGTTCAAACACCCCCTATCTATCTCTTACCGTTTTCGAGATACGTCATCCATCTTTACTTGGCAGGCGTCATTTTTATGATTTTCGATTTTTCTCATACTCACCTAAACCCCCCCTACATTTTTGCCATACATCATTGTCGTCCTACTCGCCTCCTTCTAGGAGAACATTTATGTCAGTCAGTCAGTGGTAATCGAGCTTTATATATTATAACTAGATGGTAAGTGGTGTGCGGGCCGCGAGCGGCCCGCATTTATCTTTGTGCAGTATTAACCTATATCAAAACTCCTAATAATATATAAAAAAAATTACAAAACTCTAAAAGATATACGAAGTCCCATACAAACTCCCGATACAATAAATAACCAAACTGTAGCAACCAAACCAGATTCACCCTACTGACATAAAAAAGCGGTACAGTCAGAAACGTATCAAGATTCTTAGTCACATCGGCAAAGGAACCCCAGACGTAGGTGCTTCGGTAATCGCCGGCAGTTACCATGGAGACCAGTCGGACATGTGGAAAATATTCTCAAGTCGGAGCTCGGCCTTCGGCCTCGAACAGTTACTCCAAATGTAGTCAAAAATGCTACATAAACTCTAAATACAGTCAAAAAATAAAATGGATTACTCAAAATGCAGTATGAAGAATAAGAGGGGCTCCTAGGACGAATCCAAAATGGCGGAATTCAAGATGGCCACCATGCAAAGCACTCCGAACCCACTGAAGCTCGGCCTTACGGCCTCACTTCAGCGTGATCGGAGCACTTTGTATGGCGGCCATCTTGAATTCCGCCATTTTGGATTTTTTTTGGGTATCATTCGTACTCTCCATATTCACTATGACATTTGTTCAAAGACCCCCCCCACCTATCTCTTACTGTTTTCGAAATATGTCTTCATTCACCACTTGGCAGACGTCATCGAAAAAAAAATTTCAAATTTGGAATAAGAACGTCCAGAACAACCTAGATATCGATTTTCAGCCAAATCGGAAAAACTTTTTTTACTTGGCAGACGTCATCGAAAAAATAATTTCAAATTTGGAATAAGAACGTCCAGAACAACCTAGATATCGATTTTCAGCCAAATCGGAAAACTTTTTTTACTTGGCAGACGTCATCGAAAAAATAATTTCAAATTTGGAATAAGAACGTCCAGAACAACCTAGATATCGATTTTCAGCCAAATCGGAAAAACTTTTTTTACTTGGCAGACGTCATTGAAAAAAAAAAAACAAATTTGGAATAAGAACGTCCAGAACAACCTAGATATCGAATTTCAGCCAAATCGAAAAAACTTTTTTTACTTGGCAGACGTCATCGAAAAAATTATTTATAAATTTGGCATAAGAACGTCCAGAACAACCTAGATATCGATTTTCAGACAAATCGGAAAAACTTTTTTTATTTGGCAGACGTCATCGAAATTGGAAGTACGGAACGTACTCATACTCCTAATACAGTCGGTAATGTATGGTAAAATACTCCAAGTACAGTATGAAGAATGAGAGGAGCATGTCAAAAATAAAAAATTACAGAAATCAAGAATTACACTGTTATAGGACCAAAACTCCAAAGGCAGTCGAAAATCCCTCTAAAACTTCAAATACAGTCGAAAATGTATGGTAAAATACTCCAAATGCAGTATGAAGAATGAGAGGAGCATCGAAGTGTGATAAAAAAATGACAGAAATCAAGAATTACACTGATATAGGACCAAAACTACAAAGGCAGTCGAAAATCCCTCTAAAACTTCAAATACAGTCGAAAATGTAAGGTAAAATACTCCAAATGCAGTATGAAGAATGAGAGGAGCATCGAAGTGTGATAAAAAAATGACAGAAATCAAGAATTACACTGTTATAGGACCAAAACTCCAAAGGCAGTCGAAAATCCCTCTAAAACTCCAAATACAGTCGAAATTGTATGGTAACATACTCCAAATGCAGTATGAAGAATGAGAGGAGCATCGAAGTGTGATAAAAAAATGACAGAAACCAAGAATTATACTGTTATAGGACCAAAACTCCAAAGGCAGTCGAAAATCCCTCTAAAACTCCAAATACAGTCGAAATTGTATGGTAAAATACTCCAAATGCAGTATGAAGAATGAGAGGAGCATCGAAGTGTGATAAAAAAATGACAGAAATCAAGAATTACACTGATATAGGACCAAAACTCCAAAGGCAGTCGAAAATCCCTCTAAAACTCCAAATACAGTCGAAATTGTATGGTAAAATACTCCAAATGCAGTATGAAGAATGAGAGGAGCATCGAAGTGTGATAAAAAAAATGACAGAAATCAAGAATTACACTGTTATAGGACCAAAACTCCAAAGGCAGTCGAAAATCCCTCTTAAACTCCAAATACAGTCGAAATTGTATGGTAAAATACTCTAAATGCAGTATGAAGAATGAGAGGAGCATCGAAGTGTGATAAAAAATGACAGAAATCAAGAATTACACTGATATAGGACCAAAACTCCAAAGGCAGTCGAAAATCCCTCTAAAACTTCAAATACAGTCGAAAATGTAAGGTAAAATACTCCAAATGCAGTATGAAGAATGAGAGGAGCATTGAAGTGTGATAAAAAAATGACAGATATCAAGAATTACACTGTTATAGGACCAAAACTCCAAAGGCAGTCGAAAATCCCTCTAAAACTTCAAATACAGTCGAAAATGTAAGGTAAAATACTCCAAATGCAGTATGAAGAATGAGAGGAGCATTGAAGTGTGATAAAAAAATGACAGAAATAAAGAATTGCACTGATATAGGACCAAAACTCCAAAGGCAGTCGAAAATCCCTCTAAAACTTCAAATACAGTCGAAAATGTAAGGTAAAATACTCCAAATGCAGTATGAAGAATGAGAGGAGCATCGAAGTGTGATAAAAAAATGACAGATATCAAGAATTACACTGTTATAGGACCAAAACTCCAAAGGCAGTCGAAAATCCCTCTAAAACTCCAAATACAGTCGAAATTATATGGTAAAATACTCCAAATGCAGTATGAAGAATGCGAGGAGCATCTAAGACTATTAAAAAAATGACATATTTCAAAAGTTTCACTGTTTTAGAACCAAAACTCTAAATTTAGTCGAATATCCCACAAAAACTCCAAATACAGTCGAAAATGTAAGGTAAAATACTCCAAATGCAGTATGAAGAATGAGAGGAGCATCGAAGTGTGATAAAAAAATGACAGAAATCAAGAATTACACTGTTATAGGACCAAAACTCCAAATACAGTCGAAATTGTATGGTAAAATACTCTAAATGCAGTATGAAGAATGAGAGGAGCATCGAAGTGTGATAAAAAATGACAGAAATCAAGAATTACACTGATATAGGACCAAAACTCCAAAGGCAGTCGAAAATCCCTCTAAAACTTCAAATACAGTCGAAAATGTAAGGTAAAATACTCCAAATGCAGTATGAAGAATGAGAGGAGCATTGAAGTGTGATAAAAAAATGACAGAAATCAAGAATTGCACTGATATAGGACCAAAACTCCAAAGGCAGTCGAAAATCCCTCTAAAACTTCAAATACAGTCGAAAATGTAAGGTAAAATACTCCAAATGCAGTATGAAGAATGAGAGGAGCATCGAAGTGTGATAAAAAAATGACAGATATCAAGAATTACACTGTTATAGGACCAAAACTCCAAAGGCAGTCGAAAATCCCTCTAAAACTCCAAATACAGTCGAAATTATATGGTAAAATACTCCAAATGCAGTATGAAGAATGCGAGGAGCATCTAAGACTATTAAAAAAATGACATATTTCAAAATTTTCACTGTTATAGACCCAAAACTCTAAATTTAGTCGAATATCCCACAAAAACTCCAAATACAGTCGAAAATGTAAGGTAAAATACTCCAAATGCAGTACGAAGAATGAGAGGAGCGTCGAAGTGTGATAAAAAAATGACAGAAATCAAGAATTGCACTGATATAGGACCAAAACTCCAAAGGCAGTCGAAAATCCCTCTAAAACTTCAAATACAGTCGAAAATGTAAGGTAAAATACTCCAAATGCAGTATGAAGAATGAGAGGAGCATCGAAGTGTGATAAAAAAATGACAGATATCAAGAATTACACTGTTATAGGACCAAAACTCCAAAGGCAGTCGAAAATCCCTCTAAAACTCCAAATACAGTCGAAATTATATGGTAAAATACTCCAAATGCAGTATGAAGAATGCGAGGAGCATCTAAGACTATTAAAAAAATGACATATTTCAAAATTTTCACTGTTATAGACCCAAAACTCTAAATTTAGTCGAATATCCCACAAAAACTCCAAATACAGTCGAAAATGTAAGGTAAAATACTCCAAATGCAGTATGAAGAATGAGAGGAGCATTGAAGTGTGATAAAAAAATGACAGAAATCAAGAATTGCACTGATATAGGACCAAAACTCCAAAGGCAGTCGAAAATCCCTCTAAAACTTCAAATACAGTCGAAAATGTAAGGTAAAATACTCCAAATGCAGTATGAAGAATGAGAGGAGCATCGAAGTGTGATAAAAAAATGACAGATATCAAGAATTACACTGTTATAGGACCAAAACTCCAAAGGCAGTCGAAAATCCCTCTAAAACTCCAAATACAGTCGAAATTATATGGTAAAATACTCCAAATGCAGTATGAAGAATGCGAGGAGCATCTAAGACTATTAAAAAAATGACATATTTCAAAATTTTCACTGTTATAGACCCAAAACTCTAAATTTAGTCGAATATCCCACAAAAACTCCAAATACAGTCGAAAATGTAAGGTAAAATACTCCAAATGCAGTACGAAGAATGAGAGGAGCGTCGAAGTGTGATAAAAAAATGACAGAAATCAAGAATAACACTGTTATAGGACCAAAACTCCAAAGGCAGTCGAAAATCCCTCTAAAACTCCAAATACTGTCGAAATTGTATGATAAAATACTCCAAATGCAGTATGAAGAATGAGAGGAGCATCGAAGTGTGATAAAAAAATGACAGAAATCAAAAACTCCAAAGGCAGTCGAAAATCTCTAAAACTCCAAATACAGTTGAAATTGTATGGTAAAATACTCCAAATGCAGTATGAAGAATGAGAGGAGCATCTAAGACTAATAAAAAAATGACATATTTCAAAAGTTTCATTGTTATAGACCAATAACTCTTAATTTAGTCGAATATCCCACAAAAACTCCAAATACAGTCGAAAATGTAAGGTAAAATACTCCAAATGCAGTATGAAGAATGAGAGGAGCATCAAAGCATGATAAAAAAATAAAATTCACTGTTTTAGGACAAAAACTCCAAATTCAGTCGAAAATCCCACTAAAACTCCAAATAAAGTCGAAAATGTAAGGTGAAATACTCCAGATACAGTATGAAGAATGAGAGGAGCATGTAAATTAAGAGCTCGGCCTTCGGCCTCGCAAGACACTAATACGGCTCGGCCTGCGGCCTCGCCATGCGCTCGCCCTGCAGGCTCGCGCACCATACGCTCGGCCTTCGGCCTCGCGGGCTGAAGTTCGGCCTTCGGCCTCACCAGAAGTTCGGCCTTCGGCCTCACCAGAAGCTCGCCCTTCGGGCTCGCTATACACTGATGTAGGACCGTAACTCCAAATTCAGTCGAAAATCCCACAAAAACCCCAAATACAGTCGAAAATGTACGGTATCATACTCCAAATGCAGTATGAAGAATGAGAGGAGCATCTGAGACTAATAAAAAAATGACACATTTCAAAAGTTTCACTGTTATAGGCCAATAACTCTTAATTTAGTTGAAATTCCCACAAAAAGTCCAAATACAGTCGAAAATGTAAGGTAAAATACTCCAAAAGCAGTATGAAGAATGAGAGGAGCATCTAAGACTAATAAAAAAATGACATATTTCAAAAGTTTCATTGTTATAGACCAATAACTCTTAATTTAGTCGAAATTCCCACAAAAACTCCAAAAACAGTCGCAAATGTAAGGTAAAATTCTCCAAATGCAGTATGAAGAATGAGAGGAGCATCTAAGACTAATAAAAAAATGACATATTTCAAAAGTTTCATTGTTATAGACCAATAACTCTTAATATAGTCGAAATTCCCACAAAAACTCCAAATACAGTCGCAAATGTAAGGTAAAATACTCCAATGCAGTATGAAGAATGAGAGGAGCATCAAAGCATGATAATAAAATAAATTTCACTGTTTTAGGACAAAAACTCCAAATTCAGTCGAAAATCCCACTAAAACTTCAAATACAGTCGAAAATGTAAGGTGAAATACTCCAGATACAGTATGAAGAATGAGAGGAGCATCAAAGCATGATAAAAAAATAAATTTTACTGTTTTAGGACAAAAACTCCAAATTCAGTCGAAAATCCCACTAAAACTTCAAATACAGTCGAAAATGTAAGGTGAAATACTCCAGATACAGTATGAAGAATGAGAGGAGCATGTTAATTCAGAGCTCGGCCTTCGGCCTCGCAAGACACTAATACGGCTCGGCCTGCGGCCTCGCCATGCGCTCGCCCTACGGGCTCGCGCACCATACGCTCGGCCTTCGGCCTCGTGGGCTGAAGTTCGGCCTTCGGCCTCACCAGAAGTTCGGCCTTCAGCCTCACCAGAAGCTCGCCCTTCGGGCTCGCTATACACTGATGTAGGACCGTAACTCCAAATTCAGTCGAAAATCCCACAAAAACCCCAAATACAGTCGAAAATGTACGGTATAATACTCCAAATGCAGTATGAAGAATGAGAGGAGAATCTGAGACTAATAAAAAAATGACACATTTCAAAAGTTTCACTGTTATAGGCCAATAACTCTAAATTCAGTCGAAAATCCCACAAAAAGTCCAAATACTCCCCTCTCCGCGGTCCCCGCCGCGTCGCGAGCACAATGCCCACGGAATACGTATGAGTTCACCTGAATCGGTGTAATGCTATCTGAACCGACGGACTTTTGTTCGCCAAAAAGTGGTGTGCGGGCCGCGAGCGGCCCGCATCTATCTTGAGTCAGTACGAACTGTCATAAAAGCAACTTTTACATTTAAAAAAAAGTATGTTCAAAACTCCAATAGAAATATGAAATCCCATATAAACTCCGAATACAATAAAGAACCAAATTGTAGCCACCAAACCAGATTTACCCTACTGCCTAGTTTTTCGGGCAGTGTGCGGGCCGCAAGCGGCCCGCATCTATCTTGAGTCAGTACGAACTGTCATAAAAGCACCTTATACATTTGAAAAAAAATAATTTAAAACTCTAATATAAGTATGAAATCCCATATAAACTCTGAATACAATAGAGATTCATACTGTAGCCACCAAACCAGATTTACCCTACTGCCATAAAAAAGTGGTACGGTCAAAATCGTACCAAGGTTCTGAGTCACTTCGGTAAAGGAACCGCACTCGTAGGTGCTTTGTTTATCGCGGGCAGTTACAATGGAGACCAGTCGGAGATGTGGAAAATACTCTCAAGTCGGAGCTCGGCCTTCGGCCTCTGACAGTTACTCCAAATGTAGTCAAAACTCCCACAAAAACTCCTAAAACAGTCGGTAATCTATCGTAAAACACTCCAAATACAGTATGAAGAATGAGAGGAGCATGTGAATTCGGGGCTCGGCCTTCGGCCTCGCAAGACACTCACACGGCTCGGCCTGCGGCCTCGCCAAAAGCTCGCCCTGCGGGCTCGCCAACCATGCGCTCGGCCTTCGGCCTCGCGGGCCGAAAGTTCGGCCTTCGGCCTCACCAGAAGCTCGCCCTTCGGGCTCGCTTTACCTTGATGTAGGACAGTTACTCCAAATTCAGTCGAAAATCCCACAAAAACTCTTAATACAGTCGAAAATAAAGGAAAAGTACTCCAAATGCAGTATGAAGTATGAGAGGAGCATGTCAGATCGGAGCTCGGCCTTCGGCCTCGCAAGACACTAATATGGCTCGGCCTTCGGCCTCGCTAGACACTAATACAGCTCGGCCTGCGGCCTCGCCAAGCGCTCGCCCTTCGGGCTCGCGCACCATCAGCTCGGCCTTCGGCCTCGCGAACTTCGGCCTCACTTCAGCGTGATCGGAGCACTTTGTATGGCGGCCATCTTGAATTCCGCCATTTTGGATTTTTTTTGGATGTCATTCGTACTCTCCATATTCACTATGATATTTGTTCAAAGACCCCCCCACCTATCTCTTACTGTTTTCGAGATACGTCTTCATTCATCACTTGGCAGACGTCATCGAAAAAAAATTTCAAATTTAGAATAAGAACGTCCAGAACAACCTAGATATCGATTTTCAGCCAAATCGGAAAAACTTTTTTTACTTGGCAGACGTCATCGAAAAAAAATTTCGAATTTGGAATAGGAACGTCCAGAACAACCTAGATATCGATTTTCAGCCAAATCGGAAAAACTTTTTTTACTTGGCAGACGTCATCGAAAGAAAAATTTCTGATTTGGAATAAGAACGTCCAGAACAACCTAGATATCGATTTTCAGCCAAATCGGAAAAACTTTTTTTAGTTGGCAGACGTCATCGAAAAAAAAATTTCAAATTTGGAATAAGAACGTCCAGAACAACCTAGATATCGATTTTCAGCCAAATCGGAAAAACTTTTTTTATTTGGCAGACGTCATCGAAATTGGCATAAGAACGTACTCATACTCCTAATACAGTCCGTAATGTACGGTAAATACTCCAAATACAGTATGAAGAATGAGAGGAGCATGTCAATACGTAGCTCTGCCTTCGGCCTCGCAAGACACTAACTGGGCTCGGCCTACGGCCTCGCCAAGCGCTCGCCCTGCGGGCTCGCGCACCATACGCTCGGCCTTCGGCCTCACGTACCGAAAGTTCGGCCTTCGGCCTCACCAGAAGCTCGCCCTTCGGGCTCGCTATACACTGATGTAGGTCCGTAACTCCAAATTCAGTCGAAAATCCCACAAAAACTCCAAATACAGTCGAAAATGTAAGGTAAACTACTCCAAATGCAGTACGAAGAATGAGAGGAGCATCGAAGCATAATAAAAAAATTACAGAAATCAAGAATTTGACTGTTATAGGACAAAAACTCCAAATTCAGTCGAGAATCCCACTAAAACTTCAAATACAGTCGAAAATGTAAGGTGAAATATTTCAGATACAGTATGAAGAATGAGAGGAGCATGTAAATTCAGAGCTCGGCCTTCGGCCTCGCAAGACACTAACACGGCTCGGCCTACGGCCTCGCCATGCGCTCGCCCTACGGGCTCGCGCACCATACGCTCGGCCTTCGGCCTCGCGGGCCGAAGTTCGGCCTACGGCCTCACCAGAAGTTCGGCCTTCGGCCTCACCAGAAGCTCGCCCTTCGGGCTCGCTATAACCCGATATAGGACCGTTACTCCAAATTCAGTCGAAAATCCCACAAAAACTCCAAATACAGTCGAAAATGTATGGTAAAATACTCCAAATACAGTATGAAGAATGAGAGGAGCATCTGAGCCTAAAAAAAAATTACAGATTTCAAAAAATTCCCACAAAAACTCCAAATTCAGTCGAAAATCCCACAAAAACTCCAAATACAGTCGAAAATGTAAGAAAAATACTCCATATGAAGAATGAAGAATGAGAGGAGCATTTTTGACAGGTGTCATTCGACTGCTCTCCCGATCCCTTATGACATTTGGTCGAGCACCCCCTACCTATCTCTTACCGTTTCCGAGATACGCCATCCAATTTTACTTGGCAGGCGTCATTTTAATGTTTTTCGATTTTTCCCATACTTACCTAAACCCCCCCTACATTTCCGCCATACTTCATTTTAACCCTACTCTACTCCTTCTGGGAGAACAATTATGTCAGTCAGTGAGTCAGTCAGTCAGTCAGTGTATGGTAATCGAGCTTTATATAATATAATAACTAGATGGTAAGTGGTGTGCGGGCCGCGAGCGGCCCGCATCTATCTTGAGTCAGTACGAACTGTTATAAAAGCAACTTTTACATTTAAAAAAAAGTATGTTCAAAACTCCAATAGAAATATGAAATCCCATATAAACTCCGAATACAATAAAGAACCAAATTGTAGCCACCAAACCAGATTTACCCTACTGCCATAAAAAAGTGGTACGGTCAGAATCGTACCAGGGTTCTGAGTCACTTCGGTAAAGGAACCCCACTTGTGGGTGCTTTGGTTATCGCGGGCAGTTGCCATGGAGACCAGTCGAGGATGTGGAAAAATACCCTCAAGTCGGAGCTCAGCCTTCGGCCTTGGACAGTTACTCCAAATAAAGTCAAAACTCCCACAAAAACTCTTAATACAGTCCAAACATAAAATGAAATACTCCAAATGCAGTATGAAGAATAAGAGGGGCACCTCATCGAAAAAAAAAATTCAAATTTGGAATAAGAACGTCCAGAACGACCTAGATATCGATTTTCAGCCAAATCGGAAAAACTTTTTTTACTTGGCAGCAACATCGAAAAAAAAATTTCTGATTTGGAATAAGAACGTCCAGAACAACCTAGATATCGATTTTCAGCCAAATCGGAAAAACTTTTTTTAGTTGGCAGACGTCATCGAAAAAAAAAATTTCAAATTTGGAATAAGAACGTCCAGAACAACCTAGATATCGATTTTCAGCCAAATCGGAAAAACTTTTTTTTTTGGCAGACGTCATCGAAAAAAAAATTTCAAATTTGGAATAAGAACGTCCAGAACGACCTAGATATCGATTTTCAGCCAAATCGGAAAAACTTTTTTTATTTGGCAGACGTCATCGAAATTGGCATAAGAACGTACTCATACTCCTAATAAAGTCCGTAATGTAAGGTAAATACTCCAAATACAGTATGAAGAATGAGAGGAGCATGTCAATACGTAGCTCGGCCTTCGGCCTCGCAAGACACTAACTGGGCTCGGCCTACGGCCTCGCCAAGCGCTCGCCCTTCGGGCTCGCGCACCATACGCTCGGCCTTCGGCCTCACGTGCCGAAAGTTCGGCCTTCGGCCTCACCAGAAGCTCGCCCTTCGGGCTCGCTATACACTGATGTAGGTCCGTAACTCCAAATTCAGTCGAAAATCCCACAAAAACTCCAAATACAGTCGAAAATGTAAGGTAAACTACTCCAAATGCAGTACGAAGAATGAGAGGAGCATCGAAGCATAATAAAAAAATTACAGAAATCAAGAATTTGACTGTTATAGGACAAAAACTCCAAATTCAGTCGAGAATCCCACTAAAACTTCAAATACAGTCGAAAATGTAAGGCGAAATATTCCAGATACAGTATGAAGAATGAGAGGAGCATGTAAATTCAGAGCTCGGCCTTCGGCCTCGCAAGACACTAACACGGCTCGGCCTACGGCCTCGCCATGCGCTCGCCCTACGGGCTCGCGCACCATACGCTCGGCCTTCGGCCTCGCGGGCCAAAGTTCGGCCTACGGCCTCACCAGAAGTTCGGCCTTCGGCCTCACCAGAAGCTCGCCCTTCGGGCTCGCTATAACCCGATATAGGACCGTTACTCCAAATTCAGTCGAAAATCCCACAAAAACTCCAAATACAGTCGAAAATGTATGGTAAAATACTCCAAATACAGTATGAAGAATGAGAGGAGCATCTGAGCCTGAAAAAAAATTACAGATTTCAAAAAATTCCCACAAAAACTCCAAAATCAGTCGAAAATCCCACAAAAACTCCAAATACAGTCGAAAATGTAAGAAAAATACTCCAAATGCAGTATGAAGCATGAGAGGAGCATTTTTGACAGGTGTCATTCGACTGCTCTCCAGATTCCCTATGACATTTGGTCAAGCACCCCCTACCTATCTCTTACCGTTTCCGAGATACGCCATCCACTTTTACTTGGCAGACGACATCTTCAAGTTTTCGGATTTTTCCCATACTCACCTAAACCCCCTCTACACTTTTCCCATACATCACTTTCTTCCTACTCGACTCCTTCTGGGAGAACAATTATGTCAGTCAGTCAGTCAGTCAGTCAGTGAGTCAGTGTATGGTAATCGAGCTTTATATAATATAAATAACTAGTTTTTCGGGCAGTGTGCGGGCCGCAAGCGGCCCGCATTTATCGTTATGCAGTACGAACTGTCATAAAAGCACCTTATACATTTGAAAAAAAAAAAAAAATACTCCAATATAAGTATGAATTCCAATACAATCTCTTAATACAGTAGAGATTCATACTGTTGCCACCAAACCAGATTCACCCTACTGCCATAAAAAAGTGGTACGGTCAGAATCGTACCAAGGTTCTAAGTCACTTCGGTAAAGAAACCCCACTCGTAGGTGCTTTGGTTATCGCGGGCAGTTACCATGGAGACCAGTCGGAGATGTGGAAAATACTCTCAAGTCGGAGCTCGGCCTTCGGCCTCGGACAGTTACTCCAAATGTAGTCAAAACTCCCACAAAAACTCCAAAAACAGTCGGTAATGTATGGTGAAATACTCCAAATACAGTATGAAGAATGAGAGGAGCATGTCAATTCGGAGCTCGGCCTTCGGCCTCGCAAGACACTTACACGGCTCGGCCTACGGCCTCGCCATGAGCTCGCCCTGCGGGCTCGCACACCTTAAGCTCGGCCTTCGGCCTCGCGGGCCGAAAGTTCGGCCTTCGGCCTCACCAGAAGCTCGCCCTTCGGGCTCGCTATACCTTGATGTAGGACAGTTACTCCAAATTCAGTCGAAAATCCCACAAAAACTCTTAATACAGTCGAAAATTAAGGAAAACTACTCCAAATGCAGTATGAAGCATGAGAGGAGCATGTCAGATCGGAGCTCGGCCTTCGGCCTCGCAAGACACTAATATGGCTCGGCCTTCGGCCTCGCTAGACACTAATACAGCTCGGCCTGCGGCCTCGCCAAGCGCTCGCCCTTCGGGCTCGCGCACCATCAGCTCGGCCTTCGGCCTCACGGACCGAAAGTTCGGCCTTCGGCCTCACCAGAAGCTCGCCCTTCGGGCTCGCTATACCATTATCAATGACAGTAACTCCAAAATTAGTCGAAAATCCCATAAAAACTCCAAATACAGTCGAAAATGTAAGGAAAATACTCCAAATGCAGTATGAAGCATGAGAGGAGCACTTTTGACACATGTCATTTGACTACTCTCCAAATTCCCTATGACATTTGTTCAAACACCCCCTATCTATCTCTTACCGTTTTCGAGATACGTCATACATCTTTACTTGGCAGGCGTCATTTTTATGATTTTCGATTTTTCTCATACTCACCTAAACCCCCCCTACATTTTTGCCATACATCATTGTCGTCCTACTCGTCTCCTTCTAGGAGAACATTTATGTCAGTCAGTCAGTGAGTCAGTGAGTGGTAATCGAGCTTTATATATTATTAATAACTAGTTTTTCGGGCAGTGTGCGGGCCGCAAGCGGCCCGCATCTATCTTGAGTCAGTACGAACTGTCATAAAAGCTCCTTATACAAAGAAAAAAAATACAAAAAAACTCCTATAGAAGTATGAAATCCCATATAAACTCTAAATACAATAGAGATTCATACTGTAGCCACCAAACCAGATTTACCCTACCGCCATAAAAATGTGGTATGGTCAGAATTGTACCAAGGTTCTGAGTCACTTCGGTAAAGGAACCCCACTTGTAGGTGCTTTGGTTATCGCGGGCAGTTACCATGGAGACCAGTCGGAGAAGTGGAAAATACCCTCAAGTCGGAGCTCGGCCTTCGGCCTCGGACAGTTACTCCAAATGTAGTCAAAACTCCCACAAAAACTCCTAAAACAGTCGGTAATGTATGATGAAATACTCCAAATACAGTATGAAGAATGAGAGGAGCATGTAAATTCAGAGCTCGGCCTACGGCCTCGCAAGACACTCACACGGCTCAGCCTGCGGCCTCGCCAAGCGCTCGCCCTACGGGCTCGCGCACCTTCCACTCGGCCTTCGGCCTCGCGGGCCGAAAGTTCGGCCTTCGGCCTCACCAGAAGCTCGCCCTTCGGGCTCGCTATACCTTCATGTATGATAGTAACTCCAAATTCAGTCGAAAATCCCACTAAAACTCCAAAAACAGTCGGTTTTGTATGGTAAAATACTCCAAATGCAGTATGAAGCATGAGAGGAGCATGTCAGATCGGAGCTCGGCCTTCGGCCTCGCAAGACACTAATATGGCTCGGCCTTCGGCCTCGCAAGACACTTACACGGCTCAGGCTGCGGCCTCGCCAAGCGCTCGCCCTTCGGGCTCGCGCACCTTCCACTCGGCCTTCGGCCTCGTGGGCCGAAAGTTCGGCCTTCGGCCTCACCAGAAGCTCGCCCTTCGGGCTCGCGATACACTGATGGGGGACAGTAACTCCAAATTCAGTCGAAAATCCCACAAAAACTCCAAATACAGTCGAAAATGTAAGGTAAAGTACTCCAAATGCAGTATGAAGAATGAGAGGAGCATGTCAATTCGGAGCTCGGCCTTCGGCCTCGCAAGACACTAATATGGCTCGGCCTTCGGCCTCGCAAGACACTAATACAGCTCGCCCTTCGGGCTCGCGCACCATCCGCTCGGCCTTCGGCCTCGCGGGCCGAAAGTTCGGCCTTCGGCCTCACCAGAAGCTCGCCCTTCGGGCTCGCTATACCTTTATCTATGACAGTAACTCCAAAATCAGTCGAAAATCCCACAAAAACTCCAAATACAGTCGAAAATGTAAGAAAAATACTCCAAATGCAGTATGAAGAATGAGAGGAGCACTTTTGACACATGTCATTTGACTGCTCTCCAGATTCCCTATGACATTTGTTCAAACACCCCCTATCTATCTCTTACCGTTTTCGAGATACGTCATCCATCTTTACTTGGCAGGCGTCATTTTTATGATTTTCGATTTTTCTCATACTCACCAAAACCCCCCGAACATTTTCGCCATACATCATTTTCACTCTACTCTGCTCCTTCTAGGAGAACATTTATGTCAGTCAGTCAGTGAGTGGTAATCGAGCTTTATATATTATAATAACTAGATGGTAAGTGGTGTGCGGGCCGCGAGCGGCCCGCATCTATCTTGAGTCAGTACGAACTGTCATAAAAGCAACTTTTACATTTAAAAAAAAGTATGTTCAAAACTCCAATAGAAATATGAAATCCCATATAAACTCCGAATACAATAAAGACCCAAATTGTAGCCACCAAACCAGATTTACCCTACTGCCATAAAAAAGTGGTACGGTCAGAATCGTACCAGGGTTCTGAGTCACTTCGGTAAAGGAACCCCACTTGTGGGTGCTTTGGTTATCGCGGGCAGTTACCATGGAGACCAGTCGGGGATGTGGAATAATACTCTCAAGTCGGAGCTCGGCCTTCGTCCTCGGACAGTTACTCCAAATTTAGTCAAAACTCCCACAAAAACTTCTAAAACAGTCGGTAATCTATGGTAAAATACTCCAAATACAGTATGAAGAATGAGAGGAGCATGTAAATTCGGAGCTCGGCCTTCGGCCTCGCAAGACACTAATGCGGCTCGGCCTACGGCCTCGCCAAGCGCTCGCCCTACGGGCTCGCGCACCATACGCTCGGCCTTCGGCCTCGCGGTCCGAAGTTCGGCCTTCGGCCTCACCAGAAGTTCGGCCTTCGGCCACACCAGAAGCTCGCCCTTCGGGCTCGCTATACACTGATGTAGGACTGAAACTCCAAATTCAGTCGAAAATCCCACAAAATCTCCAAATACAGTCGAAAATGTATGGTAAAATACTCCAAATGCAGTATGAAGAATGAGAGGAGCATCTGAGCAAACTAAAAAAAATTACAAAATAAAAAAAAATGACTGTTATAGGACAACAACTCCAAAAAAATCCCACAAAAACTCCAAATACAGTCGAAAGTGTAAGAAAAATACTCCAAATGAAGAATGAAGAATGAGAGGAGCATTTTTGACAGGTGTCATTCGACTGCTCTTCCGATTCCCTATGACATTTGGTCGAGCACCCCCTACCTATCTCTTACCGTTTTCGAGATATGTCATCCGTCTTTACTTGGCAGGCGTCATTTTAATGATTTTCGATTTTTCCCATACTCACCTAAACCCCCCCTACATTTCCGCCATACTTCATTTTAACCCTACTCTGCTCCTTCTGGGAGAACAATTATGTCAGTCAGTGAGTCAGTCAGTCAGTGAGTCAGTCAGTCAGTGTGTGGTAATCGAGCTTTATATATATAAACTAGATGGTAAGTGGTGTGCGGGCCGCGAGCGGCCCGCATCTATCTTGAGTCAGTACGAACTGTCATAAAAGCACCTTATACAAATAAAAAAATATTTCAAAATTCCAAAAGATTTAACGTCCCATACAAACTCTTAATACAGTAGAGAACCAAACTGTAGCCACCAAACCAGATTCACCCTACTGCCATAAAAAAGAGGTACGGTCAGAATCGTACCAAGGTTCTGAGTCACTTCGGTGAAGGAACCCCACCTGTAGGTGCTTTGGTTACCGCGGGCAGTTACCATAGAGACCAGTCGGAGATGTGGAAAATACCCTCAAGTCGGAGCTCGGCCTTCGGCCTTGGACAGGTACTCCAAATAAAGTCAAAACTCCCACAAAAACTCTTAATACAGTCCAAACATAAAATGAATTACTCCAAATGCAGTATGAAGAATAAGAGGGGCACCTAGGACGAATCCAAAATGGCGGAATTCAAGATGGCCACCATGCAAAGCACTCCGAACCCACTGAAGCTCGGCCTTACGGCCTCACTTCAGCGTGATCGGAGCACTTTGTATGGCGGCCATCTTGAATTCCGCCATTTTGGATTTTTTTTGGGTGTCATTCGTACTCTCCATATTCACTATGACATTTGTTCAAAGATCCCCCCACCTATCTCTTACTGTTTTCGAAATACGTCTTCATTCATCACTTGGCAGACGTCATCGAAAAAAAATTTCAAATTTGGAATAAGAACGTCCAGAACAACCTAGATATCGATTTTCAGCCAAATCGGAAAAAAATTTTTTAATTGGCAGACGTCATCGAAAAAAAAAAATCAAATTTGGAATAAGAACGTCCAGAACAACCTAGATATCGATTTTCAGCCAAATCGGAAAAACTTTTTTTACTTGGCAGACGTCATCGAAAAAAAAATTTCAAATTTGGAATAAGAACGTCCAGAACAACCTAGATATCGATTTTCAGCCAAATCGGAAAAACTTTTTTTACTTGGCAGACGTCATCGAAAAAAAAATTTCAAATTTGGAATAAGAACATCCAGAACAACCTAGATATCGATTTTCAGCCAAATCGGAAAAACTTATTTTACTTGGCAGACGTCATCGAAAAAAAAAATTCAAATTTGGAATAAGAACGTCCAGAACAACCTAGATATCGAATTTCAGCCAAATCGGAAAAACTTTTTTAACTTGGCAGACGTCATCGAAAAAAAAAATTCAAATTTGGTATATGAACGTCCAGAACAACCTAGATATCGATTTTCAGCCAAATCGAAAAAACTTTTTTTACTTGGCAGACGTCATCGAAAAAATTATTTTAAATTTGGAATAAGAACGTCCAGAACAACCTAGATATCGATTTTCAGCCATATCGTAAAAACTTTTTTTATTTGGCAGACGTCATCGAAATTGGAATAGGAACGTACTCATACTCCTAATACAGTCGGTAATGTATGGTAAAATACTCCAAGTACAGTATGAAGAATGAGAGGAGCATGTCAAAAATAAAAAAATGACAGAAATCAAGAATTACACTGTTATAGGACCAAAACTCCAAAGGCAGTCGAAAATCCCTCTAAAACTTCAAATACAGTCGAAAATGTATGGTAAAATACTCCAAATGCAGTATGAAGAATGAGAGGAGCATCGAAGTGTGATAAAAAAATGACAGAAATCAAGAATTACACTGATATAGGACCAAAACTACAAAGGCAGTCGAAAATCCCTCTAAAACTTCAAATACAGTCGAAAATGCAAGGTAAAATACACCAAATGCAGTATGAAGAATGAGAGGAGCATTGAAGTGTGATAAAAAAATGACAGAAATCAAGAATTACACTGTTATAGGACCAAAACTCCAAAGGCAGTCGAAAATCCCTCTAAAACTCCAAATACAGTCGAAATTGTATGGTAACATACTCCAAATGCAGTATGAAGAATGAGAGGAGCATCGAAGTGTGATAAAAAATGACAGAAATCGAGAATTATACTGTTGTAGGACCAAATCTCCAAAGGCAGTCAAAAATCCCTCTAAAACTCCAAATACAGTCGAAATTGTATGGTAAATTACTCCAAATGCAGTATGAAGAATGAGAGGAGCATCGAAGTGTGATAAAAAAATGACAGAAATCAAGAATTACACTGATATAGGACCAAAACTCCAAAGGCAGTCGAAAATCCCTCTAAAACTCCAAATACAGTCGAAATTGTATGGTAAAATACTCCAAATGCAGTATGAAGAATGAGAGGAGCATCGAAGTGTGATAAAAAAATGACAGAAATCAAGAATTACACTGTTATAGGACCAAAACTTCAAAGGCAGTCGAAAATCCCTCTAAAACTTCAAATACAGTCGAAAATGTAAGGTAAAATACTCCAAATGCAGTATGAAGAATGAGAGGAGCATCGAAGTGTGATAAAAAAATGACAGAAATCAAGAATTACACTGTTATGGGACCAAAACTCCAAAGGCAGTCGAAAATCCCTCTAAAACTCCAAATACAGTCGAAATTGTATGGTAAAATACTCTAAATGCAGTATGAAGAATGAGAGGAGCATCGAAGTGTGATAAAAAATGACAGAAATCAAGAATTACACTGATATAGGACCAAAACTCCAAAGGCAGTCGAAAATCCCTCTAAAACTTCAAATACAGTCGAAAATGTAAGGTAAAATACTCCAAATGCAGTATGAAGAATGAGAGGAGCATCGAAGTGTGATAAAAAAATGACAGAAATCAAGAACTGCACTGATATAGGACCAAAACTCCAAAAGCAGTCGAAAATCCCTCTAAAACTTCAAATACAGTCGAAAATGTAAGGTAAAATACTCCAAATGCAGTATGAAGAATGAGAGGAGCATCGAAGTGTGATAAAAAAATGACAGAAATCAAGAATTACACTGTTATAGGACCAAAACTCCAAAGGCAGTCGAAAATCCCTCTAAAACTCCAAATACAGTCGAAATTGTATGGTAAAATACTCCAAATGCAGTATGAAGAATGAGAGGAGCATCGAAGTGTGATAAAAAAATGACAGAAATCAAAAACTCCAAAGGCAGTCGAAAATCTCTCTAAAACTCCAAATACAGTCGAAATTGTATGGTAAAATACTCCAAATGCAGTATGAAGAATGAAAGGAGCATCTAAGACTAATAAAAAAATGACATATTTCAAAAGTTTCATTGTTATAGACCAATAACTCTTAATTTAGTCGAATATCCCACAAAAACTCCAAATACAGTCGAAAATGTAAGGTAAAATACTCCAAATGCAGTATGAAGAATGAGAGGAGCATCAAAGCATGATAAAAAAATTAAATTCACTGTTTAAGGACAAAAACTCCAAATTCAGTCGAAAATCCCACTAAAACTCCAAATACAGTCGAAAATGTAAGGTGAAATACTCCAGATACAGTATGAAGAATGAGAGGAGCATGTAAATTCAGAGCTCGGCCTTCGGCCTCGCAAGACACTAATACGGCTCGGCCTGCGGCCTCGCTATGCGCTCGCCCTGCGGGCTCGCGCACCATACGCTCGGCCTTCGGCCTCGCGGGCTGAAGTTCGGCCTTCGGCCTCACCAGAAGTTTGGCCTTCGGCCTCACCAGAAGCTCGCCCTTCGGGCTCGCTATACACTGATGTAGGACCGTAACTCCAAATTCAGTCGAAAATCCCACAAAAACCCCAAATACAGTCGAAAATGTACGGTATCATACACCAAATGCAGTATGAAGAATGAGAGGAGCATCAAAGCATGATAAAAAAATTAAATTACACTGTTATAGGACAAAAACTCCAAATTCAGTCGAAAATCCCACTAAAACTCCAAATACAGTCGAAAATGTAAGGTGAAATACTCCAGATACAGTATGAAGAATGAGAGGAGCATGTAAATTCAGAGCTCGGCCTTCGGCCTCGCAAGACACTTACACGTCTCGGCCTACGGCCTCGCCATGAGCTCGCCCTGCGGGCTCGCACGCCTTAAGCTCGGCCTTCGGCCTCGCGGGCCGAAAGTTCGGCCTTCGGCCTCACCAGAAGCTCGCCCTTCGGGCTCGCTATACCTTCATGTATGACAGTAACTCCAAATTCAGTCAAAAATCCCACAAAAACTCCAAAAACAGTCGGTTTTGTATGGTAAAATATTCCAAATGCAGTATGAAGAATGAGAGGAGCATGTCAATTCGGAGCTCAGCCTTCGGCCTCGCAAGACACTAATATGGCTCGCCCTTCGGCCTCGCAAGACACTAATACAGCTCGGCCTGCGGCCTCGCCAAGCGCTCGCCCTTCGGGCTCGCGCACCATCAGCTCGGCCTTCGGCCTCGCTGACCGAAAGTTCGGCCCTCGGCCTCACCAGGACCTCGCCCTTCGGGCTCGCTATACCTTCACGTAACTCCAAATTCAGTCGAAAATCCCACAAAAACTCCATATACAGTCGAAAATGTAAGGAAAATACTCCAAATGCAGTATGAAGAATGAGAGGAGCATTTTTGACAGGTGTCATTCGACTGCTCTCCAGATTCCCTATGACATTTGTTCAAACACACCCTACCTATCTCTTACCGTTTCCGAGATACGCCATCCAATTTTACTTGGCAGGCGTCATTTTTACGATTTTAGATTTTTCCCATACTCACCTAAACCCCCCCTACATTTCCGCCATACTTCATTTTAACCCTACTCTACTCCTTCTGGGAGAACAATTATGTCAGTCAGTGAGTCAGTCAGTCAGTGAGTCAGTCAGTCAGTGTGTGGTAATCGAGCTTTATATAATATAACTAGTTTTTCGGGCAGTGTGCGGGCCGCAAGCGGCCCGCATTTATCGTTATGCAGTATTAAATTATATCAAAACACCTTTTACATTTAAAAAAAAGTATGTTCAAAACTCCAATAAAAGTATGAAATCCCATATAAACTCTGAATACAATAGAGATTCATACTGTAGCCACCAAACCAGATTTACCCTACTGCCATAAAAAAGTGGTACGGTCAGAATCGTACCAAGGTTTTGAGTCACTTCGGTAAAGGAACCCCACTCGTAGGTGATTTGGTTATCGCGGGCAGTTACCATGGAGACCAGTCGGAGATGTGGAAAATACTCTCAAGTCGGAGCTCGGCCTTCGGCCTCGGACAGTTACTCCAAATGTAGTCAAAACTCCAACAAAAACTCCAAAAACAGTCGGTAATGTATGGTGAAATACTCCAAATACAGTATGAAGAATGAGAGGAGCATGTCAATTCGGAGCTCGGCCTTCGGCCTCGCAAGACACTTACACGGCTCGGCCTACGGCCTCGCCATGAGCTCGCCCTGCGGGCTCGCACACCTTAAGCTCGGCCTTCGGCCTCGCGGGCCGAAAGTTCGGCCTTCGGCCTCACCAGAAGCTCGCCCTTCGGGCTCGCTATACCTTGATGTAGGACAGTTACTCCAAATTCAGTCGAAAATCCCACAAAAACTCTTAATACAGTCGAAAATAAAGGAAAAGTACTCCAAATGCAGTATGAAGCATGAGAGGAGCATGTCAGATCGGAGCTCGGCCTTCGGCCTCGCAAGACACTAATATGGCTCGGCCTTCGGCCTCGCTAGACACTAATACAGCTCGGCCTGCGGCCTCGCCAAGCGCTCGCCCTTCGGGCTCGCGCACCATCCGCTCGGCCTTCGGCCTCGCGGGCCGAAAGTTCGGCCTTCGGCCTCACCAGAAGCTCGCCCTTCGGGCTCGCTATACCTTCATCTATGACAGTAACTCCAAAATCAGTCGAAAATCCCACAAAAACTCCAAATACAGTCGAAAATGTAAGAAAAATACTCCAAATGCAGTATGAAGAATGAGAGGAGCACTTTTGACTCATGTCATTTGACTGCTCTCCCGATTCCCTATGACATTTGTTCAAACACCCCCCATCTATCTCTTACCGTTTTCGAGATACGTCATCCATCATTACTTGGCAGGCGTCATTTTTATGATTTTCGATTTTTCTCATACTCACCAAAACCCCCCGAACACTTTCGCCATACATCATTTTAACTCTACTCTGCTCCTTCTAGGAGAACATTTATGTCAGTCAGTCAGTGAGTGGTAATCGAGCTTTATATATTATAATAACTAGTTTTTCGGGCAGTGTGCGGGCCGCAAGCGGCCCGCATCTATCTTGAGTCAGTAAGAACTGTCATAAAAGCACCTTATTAACTTGAAAAAAAACATGTTCAAAACTCCAATAGAATTATGGATCACATATAAACTCTTAATACATTAAAGAACCAAATTGTAGCCACCAAACCAGATTTACCCTACTGCCATAAAAAAGTGGTACGGTCAGAATCGTACCAAGGTTCTGAGTCACTTCGGTAAAGGAACCCCACTTGTGGGTGCTTTGGTTATCGCGGGCAGTTGCCATGGAGACCAGTCGGGGATGTGGAAAAATACCCTCAAGTCGGAGCTCGGCCTTCGGCCTCGGACAGTTACTCCAAATTTAGTCAAAACTCCCACAAAAACTCCTAAAACAGTCGGTAATCTATCGTAAAATACTCCAAATACAGTATGAAGAATGAGAGGAGCATGTGAATTCGGGGCTCGGCCTTCGGCCTCGCAAGACACTCACACGGCTCGGCCTGCGGCCTCGCCAAAAGCTCGCCCTGCGGGCTCGCCAACCATGCGCTCGGCCTTCGGCCTCGCGGGCCGAAAGTTCGGCCTTCGGCCTCACCAGAAGCTCGCCCTTCGGGCTCGCTTTACCTTGATGTAGGACAGTTACTCCAAATTCAGTCGAAAATCCCACAAAAACTCTTAATACAGTCGAAAATAAAGGAAAAGTACTCCAAATGCAGTATGAAGTATGAGAGGAGCATGTCAGATCGGAGCTCGGCCTTCGGCCTCGCAAGACACTAATATGGCTCGGCCTTCGGCCTCGCTAGACACTAATACAGCTCGGCCTGCGGCCTCGCCAAGCGCTCGCCCTTCGGGCTCGCGCACCATCAGCTCGGCCTTCGGCCTCGCGGACCGAAAGTTCGGCCTTCGGCCTCACCAGAAGCTCGCCCTTCGGGCTCGCTATACCTTCATCAATGACAGTAACTCCAAAATCAGTCGAAAATCCCACAAAAACTCCAAATACAGTCGAAAATGTAAGGAAAATACTCCAAATGCAGTATGAAGAATGAGATGAGCACTTTTGACACATGTCATTTGACTGCTCTCCAGATTCCCTATGACATTTGTTCAAACACCCCCTATCTATCTCCTACCGTTTTCGAGATACGTCATACATCTTTACTTGGCAGGCGTCATTTTTATGATTTTCGATTTTTCTCATACTCACCTAAACCCCCCCTACATTTTTGCCATACATCATTTTAACTCTACTCTGCTCCTTCTAGGAGAACATTTATGTCAATGAGTCAGTCAGTCAGTCAGTCAGTCAGTGAGTGGTAATCGAGCTTTATATATTATGACTAGATGGTAAGTGGTGTGCGGGCCGCGAGCGGCCCGCAATTATCGTTATGCATTCTTAAATTATATCAAAACACCTTATTTATTTAAAAAAAAAAATCAAAACCATAATAGAAGTATGAAATCCCATATAAACCCTTAATACAATAAAGAACCAAAGTGAAGCCGTCAAACCAGATTTACCCTACAGCCATAAAAAAGCGGTACAGTCAGAATCGTATCAAGATTCTTAGTCACTTCGATAAAGATACCCCACACGTAGGTGCTTCGGTTATCGCCAGCAGTTACCATGCGGACCAGTCGGAAATGTGGAAAATACTTTCAAGTCGGAGCTCGGCCTTCGGCCTCGGACAGTTACTCCAAATGTAGTCCAAAAACCCACAAAAACTCTTTATACAGTCAAAAATTAAAATGAATTACTCCAAATGCAGTATTAAGAATAAGAGGGTCACCTAGGACGAATCCAAAATGGCGGAATTCAAGACGGTCACCATGCAAAGCACTCCGACCCCACTGAAGCTCGGCCTTACGGCCTCACTTCAGCGTGATCGGAGCACTTTGTATGGCGGCCATCTTGAATTCCGCCATTTTGGATTTTTTTTGGATGTCATTCGTACTCTCCATATTCACTATGATATTTGTTCAAAGACCCCCCCACCTATCTCTTACTGTTTTCGAGATACGTCTTCATTCATCACTTGGCAGACGTCATCGACAAAAAAATTCAAATTTAGAAAAAGAACGTCCAGAACAACCTAGATATCGATTTTCAGCCAAATCGGAAAAACTTTTTTTACTTGGCAGACGTCATCGAAAAAAAAATTTCGAATTTGGAATAGGAACGTCCAGAACAACCTAGATATCGATTTTCAGCCAAATCGGAAAAACTTTTTTTACTTGGCAGACGTCATCGAAAAAAAATTTCTGATTTGGAATAAGAACGTCCAGAACAACCTAGATATCGATTTTCAGCCAAATCGGAAAAACTTTTTTTAGTTGGCAGACGTCATCGAAAAAAAAATTTCAAATTTGGAATAAGAACGTCCAGAACAACCTAGATATCGATTTTCAGCCAAATCGGAAAAACTTTTTTTATTTGGCAGACGTCATCGAAATTGGCATAAGAACGTACTCATACTCCTAATACAGTCCGTAATGTAAGGTAAATACTCCAAATACAGTATGAAGAATGAGAGGAGCATGTCAATACGTAGCTCGGCCTTCGGCCTCGCAAAACACTAACTGGGCTCGGCCTACGGCCTCGCCAAGCGCTCGCTCTACGGGCTCGCGCACCATACGCTCGGCCTTCGGCCTCACGTACCGAAAGTTCGGCCTTCGGCCTCACCAGAAGCTCGCCCTTCGGGCTCGCTATACACTGATGTAGGTCCGTAACTCCAAATTCAGTCGAAAATCCCACAAAAACTCCAAATACAGTCGAAAATGTAAGGTAAACTACTCCAAATGCAGTACGAAGAATGAGAGGAGCATCGAAGCATAATAAAAAAATTACAGAAATCAAGAATTTGACTGTTATAGGACAAAAACTCCAAATTCAGTCGAGAATCCCACTAAAACTTCAAATACAGTCGAAAATGTAAGGTGAAATATTTCAGATACAGTATGAAGAATGAGAGGAGCATGTAAATTCAGAGCTCGGCCTTCGGCCTCGCAAGACACTAACACGGCTCGGCCTACGGCCTCACCAGAAGTTCGGCCTTCGGCCTCACCAGAAGCTCGCCCTTCGGGCTCGCTATAACCCGACATAGGACCGTTACTCCAAATTCAGTCGAAAATCCCACAAAAACTCCAAATACAGTCGAAAATGTATGGTAAAATACTCCAAATACAGTATGAAGAATGAGAGGAGCATCTGAGCCTAAAAAAAAATTACAGATTTCAAAAAAATCCCACAAAAACTCCAAATTCAGTCGAAAATCCCACAAAAACTCCAAATACAGTCGAAAATTTAAGAAAAATACTCCAAATGAAGAATGAAGAATGAGAGGAGCATTTTTGACAGGTGTCATTCGACTGCTCTCCCGATCCCTTATGACATTTGGTCGAGCACCCCCTACCTATCTCTTACCGTTTCCGAGATACGCCATCCAATTTTACTTGGCAGGCGTCATTTTTATGATTTTCGATTTTTCCCATACTCACCTAAACCCCCCCTACATTTCCGCCATACTTCATTTTAACCCTACTCTACTCCTTCTGGGAGAACAATTATGTCAGTGAGTCAGTCAGTCAGTCAGTGTGTGGTAATCGAGCTTTATATAATATAACTAGATGGTAAGTGGTGTGCGGGCCGCGAGCGGCCCGCAATTATCGTTATGCATTCTTAAATTATATCAAAACACCTTATTTAATTAAAAAAAAAAAATCAAAACCATAATAGAAGTATGAAATCCCATATAAACCCTTAATACAATAAAGAACCAAAGTGAAGCCGTCAAACCAGATTTACCCTACAGCCATAAAAAAGCGGTACAGTCAGAATCGTATCAAGATTCTTAGTCACTTCGATAAAGATACCCCACACGTAGGTGCTTCGGTTATCGCCAGCAGTTACCATGCGGACCAGTCGGAAATGTGGAAAATACTTTCAAGTCGGAGCTCGGCCTTCGGCCTCGGACAGTTACTCCAAATGTAGTCCAAAAACCCACAAAAACTCTTTATACAGTCAAAAATTAAAATGAATTACTCCAAATGCAGTATGAAGAATAAGAGGGGCACCTAGGACGAATCCAAAATGGCGGAATTCAAGATGGTCACCATGCAAAGCACTCCGACCCCACTGAAGCTCGGCCTTACGGCCTCACTTCAGCGTGATCGGAGCACTTTGTATGGCGGCCATCTTGAATTCCGCCATTTTGGATTTTTTTTGGATGTCATTCGTACTCTCCATATTCACTATGATATTTGTTCAAAGACCCCCCCACCTATCTCTTACTGTTTTCGAGATACGTCTTCATTCATCACTTGGCAGACGTCATCGAAAAAAAATTTCAAATTTAGAATAAGAACGTCCAGAACAACCTAGATATCGATTTTCAGCCAAATCGGAAAAACTTTTTTTACTTGGCAGACGTCATCGAAAAAAAAATTTCGAATTTGGAATAGGAACGTCCAGAACAACCTAGATATCGATTTTCAGCCAAATCGGAAAAACTTTTTTTACTTGGCAGACGTCATCGAAAAAAAAATTTCTGATTTGGAATAAGAACGTCCAGAACAACCTAGATATCGATTTTCAGCCAAATCGGAAAAACTTTTTTTAGTTGGCAGACGTCATCGAAAAAAAAATTTCAAATTTGGAATAAGAACGTCCAGAACAACCTAGATATCGATTTTCAGCCAAATCGGAAAAACTTTTTTTATTTGGCAGACGTCATCGAAATTGGCATAAGAACGTACTCATACTCCTAATACAGTCCGTAATGTAAGGTAAATACTCCAAATACAGTATGAAGAATGAGAGGAGCATGTCAATACGTAGCTCGGCCTTCGGCCTCGCAAGACACTAACTGGGCTCGGCCTACGGCCTCGCCAAGCGCTCGCCCTACGGGCTCGCGCACCAAACGCTCGGCCTTCGGCCTCACGTACCGAAAGTTCGGCCTTCGGCCTCACCAGAAGCTCGCCCTTCGGGCTCGCTATACACTGATGTAGGTCCGTAACTCCAAATTCAGTCGAAAATCCCACAAAAACTCCAAATACAGTCGAAAATGTAAGGTAAACTACTCCAAATGCAGTACGAAGAATGAGAGGAGCATCGAAGCATAATAAAAAAATTACAGAAATCAAGAATTTGACTGTTATAGGACAAAAACTCCAAATTCAGTTGAGAATCCCACTAAAACTTCAAATACAGTCGAAAATGTAAGGTGAAATATTTCAGATACAGTATGAAGAATGAGAGGAGCATGTAAATTCAGAGCTCGGCCTTCGGCCTCGCAAGACACTAACACGGCTCGGCCTACGGCCTCGCCATGCGCTCGCCCTACGGGCTCGCGCACCATACGCTCGGCCTTCGGCCTCGCGGGCCGAAGTTCGGCCTACGGCCTCACCAGAAGTTCGGCCTTCGGCCTCACAAGAAGCTCGCCCTTCGGGCTCGCTATAACCCGATATAGGACCGTTACTCCAAATTCAGTCGAAAATCCCACAAAAACTCCAAATACAGTCGAAAATGTATGGTAAAATACTCCAAATGCAGTATGAAGAATGAGAGGAGCATCTGAGACTAATAAAAAAATGACACATTTCAAAAGTTTCACTGTTATAGGCCAATAACTCTAAATTCAGTCGAAAATCCCACAAAAAGTCCAAATACAGTCGAAAATGTAAGAAAAATACTCCAAATTTTTGACAGGTGTCTTTCGACTGCTCTCCCGATCCCCTATGACATTTGGTCGAGCACCCCCTATCTATCTCTTACCGTTTTCGAGATATGTCATCCGTCTTTACTTGGCAGGCGTCATTTTTATGATTTTCGATTTTTCCCATACTCACCTAAACCCCCCCTACACTTTTCCCATACATCACTTTCTTCCTACTCGACTCCTTCTGGGAGAACAATTATGTCAATGAGTCAGTCAGTGAGTCAGTCAGTGAGTCAGTCAGTGTGTGGTAATCGAGCTTTATATATAATAACTAGTTTTTCGGGCAGTGTGCGGGCCGCAAGCGGCCCGCATTTATCGTTATGCAGTATTAAATTATATCAAAACACCTTATACATTAAAAAAATATTTCAAAAATCCAAAAGATATACGACGTCCCATACAAACTCCTAATACAATAATGAACCAAACTGTAGCCACCAAACCAGATTTACCCTACTGCCATAAAAAAGTGGTACGGTCAAAATCGTACCAAGGTTCTGAGTCACTTCGGTAAAGGAACCCCACCTGTAGGTGCTTTGGTTACCGCGGGCAGTTACCATAGAGACCAGTCGGAGATGTGAAAAATACCCTCAAGTCGGAGCTCGGCCTTCGGCCTCGGACAGTTACTCCAAATGTAGTCAAAACTCCCACAAAAACTCCTAAAACAGTCGGTAATGTTTAGTTAAATACTCCAAATACAGTATGAAGAATGAGAGGAGCATGTAAATTCGGAGCTCGGCCTTCGGCCTCGCAAGACACTTACACGGCTCGGCCTACGGCCTCGCCATGAGCTCGCCCTGCGGGCTCGCCCACCTTAAGCTCGGCCTTCGGCCTCGCGGGCCGAAAGTTCGGCCTTCGGCCTCACCAGAAGCTCGCCCTTCGGGCTCGCTATACCTTCATGTATGACAGTAACTCCAAATTCAGTCAAAAATTCCACAAAAACTCCAAATACAGTCGAAAATGTAAGGTAAAATACTCCAAATACAGTATGAAGAATGAGAGGAGCATGTCAATTCGGAGCTCGGCCTTCGGCCTCGCAAGACACTAATACAGCTCGGCCTACGGCCTCGCAAACCGCTCGCCCTACGGGCTCGCGTACCATACGCTCGGCCTTCGGCCTCGCGGGCCGAAAGTTCGGCCTTCGGCCTCACCAGAAGCTCGCCCTTCGGGCTCGCTATACCTTCACGTATGACAGGAATTCCAAATTCAGTCGAAAATCCCACATAAACTCCAAATACAGTCAAAAATATAAGGAAAATACTCCAAATGCAGAACGAAGAATGAGAGGAGCATTTTTGACAGGTGTCATTCGACTGCTCTCCCGATTCCCTATGACATTTGTTCAAACACCCCCTACCTATCTCTTACCGTTTTCGAGATATGTCATCCATCATTACTTGGCAGGCGTCATTTTTATGATTTTCGATTTTTCTCATACTCACCAAAACCCCCCGAACATTTTCGCCATACATCATTTTCACTCTACTCTGCTCCTTCTAGGAGAACATTTATGTCAGTGAGTCAGTGAGTGGTAATCGAGCTTTATATATTATAATAACTAGTTTTTCGGGCAGTGTGCGGGCCGCAAGCGGCCCGCATTTATCGTTATGCAGTATTAAATTATATCAAAGCACCTTATACATTTGAAAAAAAAATTAAAAACTTCAATATAACTATGAAATCCCATATAAACTCTGAATACAATAGAGATTGATACTGTAGCCACCAAACCAGATTTACCCTACTGCCATAAAAAAGTGGTACGGTCACAATCATACCAAGGTTCTGAGTCACTTCGGTAAAGGAACCCCACTCGTAGGTGCTTTGGTTACCGCGGGCAGTTACCATAGAGACCAGTCGGAGAAGTGGAAAATACCCTCAAGTCGGAGCTCGGCCTTCGGCCTCGGACAGTTACTCCAAATGTAGTCAAAACTCCCACAAAAACTCCTAAAACAGTCGGTAATGTATGATGAAATACTCCAAATACAGTATGAAGAATGAGAGGAGCATGTAAATTCAGAGCTCGGCCTACGGCCTCGCAAGACACTTACACGGCTCAGGCTGCGGCCTCGCCAAGCGCTCGCCCTTCTGGCTCGCGCACCTTCCACTCGGCCTTCGGCCTCGTGGGCCGAAAGTTCGGCCTACGGCCTCACCAGAAGCTCGCCCTTCGGGCTTGCGATACACTGATGTAGGACCGTAACTCCAAATTCAGTCGAAAATCCCACCAAAACCCAAAATACATTCGAAAATGTACGGTATAATTCTCCAAATGCAGTATGAAGAATGAGAGGAGCATCGAAGCATAATAAAAAAATTACAGAAATCAAGAATTTCACTGTTATAAGACAAAAACTCCAAATTCACTCGAAAATCCCACAAAAAGTCCAAATACAGTCGAAAATGTAAGGTAAAATACTCCAAAAGCAGTATGAAGAATGAGAGGAACATCGAAGCATAATAAAAAAATGACAAAAATCAAGAATTTAACTGTTATAGGACAAAAACTCCAAATTCACTCGAAAATCCCACAAAAACTCCTAATACGGTCGAAAATATGAGGACTTTGTATGGCGGCCATCTTGAAATCCGCCATTTTGGATTTTTGACAGATGTCATTTGACTGCTCTCCCTATTCCCTATGACATTTGGTCAAGCACCCCCTACCTATCTCTTACCGTTTCCGAGATACGCCTTCCACTTTTACTTGGCAGGCGTCATTTTTATGATTTTCGATTTTTCCCATACTCACCTAAACCCCCCCTACATTTCCGCCATACTTCATTTTAACCCTACTCTACTCCTTCTGGGAGAACAATTATGTCAGTGAGTCAGTCAGTGTGTGGTAATCGAGCTTTATATAATATAATAATAACTAGTTTTTCGGGCAGTGTGCGGGCCGCAAGCGGCCCGCATTTATCGTTATGCAGTACGAACTGTCATAAAAGCACCTTATACATTTGAAAAAAAAAAAAAAAATACTCCAATATAAGTATGAATTCCAATACAATCTCTTAATACAGTAGAGATTCATACTGTTGCCACCAAACCAGATTCACCCTACTGCCATAAAAAAGTGGTACGGTCAGAATCGTACCAAGGTTCTAAGTCACTTCGGTAAAGAAACCCCACTCGTAGGTGCTTTGGTTATCGCGGGCAGTTACCATGGAGACCAGTCGGAGATGTGGAAAATACTCTCAAGTCGGAGCTCGGCCTTCGGCCTCGGACAGTTACTCCAAATGTAGTCAAAACTCCCACAAAAACTCCTAAAACAGTCGGTAGTGTTTAGTAAAGTACTCCAAATACAGTATGAAGAATGAGAGGAGCATGTAAATTCGGAGCTCGGCCTTCGGCCTCGCAAGACACTATCACGGCTCGGCCTGCGGCCTCGCCAAGCGCTCGCCCTACGGGCTCGCGCACCATCCGCTCGGCCTTCGGCCTCGCGGGCCGAAAGTTCGGCCTTCGGCCTCACCAGAAGCTCGCCCTCCGGGCTCGCTATACCTTCATGTATGACTGTAACTCCAAATTCAGTCAAAAATCCCACAAAAACTCCAAATACAGTTGAAAATTTAAGGTAAAATACTCCAAATGCAGTATGAAGAATGAGAGGAGCATGTCAATTTAGAGCTCGGCCTTCGGCCTCGCAAGACACTAATACGGCTCGGCCTTCGGCCTCGCCAAAAGCTCGCCCTTCGGGCTCGCGCGCCATACGCTCGGCCTTCGGCCTCGCGGGCCGAAAGTTCGGCCTTCGGCCTCACCAGAAGCTCGCCCTTCGGGCTCGCTATACCTTCTTGTATGACAGTAACTCCAAAATCAGTCGAAAATCCCACAAAAACTCCAAATACAGTCGAAAATGTATGAAAACTACTCCAAATGAAGTATGAAGCATGAGAGGAGCACTTTTGACAGGTGTCATTCGATTGCTCTCCCTATTCCCTATGACATTTGTTCAAACACCCCCTACCTATCTCTTACCGTTTTCGAGATACGTCATCCATCTATACTTGGCAGGCGTCATTTTAGTGATTTTCGATTTTTCTCATACTCACCTAAGCCCCCCGAACATTTTTGCTATACATCATTTTCACTCTACTCTGCTCCTTCTAGGAGAACATTTATGTCAGTCAGTCAGTGAGTGGTAATCGAGCTTTATATATTATAACTAGTTTTTCGGGCAGTGTGCGGGCCGCAAGCGGCCCGCATTTATCGTTATGCAGTATTAAATTATATCAAAACACCTTATACATTAAAAAAAATTTTCAAAAATCCAAAAGATATACGACGTCCCATACAAACTCCTAATACAATAAGGGACCATACTGTAACCACCAAACCAAATTCACCCTACCGCCATAAAAAAGTGGTACGGTCAGAGTTGTACCAAGGTTCTGAGTCACTTCGGTAAAGGAACCCCACTTGTAGGTGCTTTGGTTATCGCGGGCAGTTACCTTGGAGACCAGTCGGAGATGTGGAAGATACTCTCAAAACGGAGCTCAGCCTTCGGCCTCGGACAGTTGCTCCAAATGTAGTCAAACTCCCACAAAAACTCCTAAAACAGTCGGTAATATATAGTGAAATACTCCAAATACAGTATGAAGAATGAGAGGAGCATGTCAATTCGGAGCTCGGCCTTCGGCCTCGCAAGACACTTACACGGCTCGGCCTACGGCCTCGCCATGAGCTCGCCCTGCGGGCTCGCACACCTTAAGCTCGGCCTTCGGCCTCGCGGGCCGAAAGTTCGGCCTACGGCCTCACCAGAAGCTCGCCCTTCGGGCTCGCTATTCCTTGATGTAGGACAGTTACTCCAAATTCAGTCGAAAATCCCACAAAAACTCTTAATACAGTCGAAAATTAAGGAAAAGTACTCCAAGTATGAAGCATGAGAGTATGAAGCAGTATGAAGCATGAGAGGAGCATGTCAATTCGGAGCTCGGCCTTCGGCCTCGCAAGACACTAATATGGCTCGGCCTTCGGCCTCGCTAGACACTAATTCAGCTCGGCCTGCGGCCTCGCCAAGCGCTCGCCCTTCGGGCTCGCGCACCATCAGCTCGGCCTTCGGCCTCGCGGACCGAAAGTTCGGCCTTCGGCCTCACCTGAAGCTCGCCCTTCGGGCTCGCTATACCTTCATCAATGACAGTAACTCCAAAATCAGTCGAAAATCCCACAAAAACTCCAAATACAGTCGAAAATGTAAGGAAAATACTCCAAATGCAGTATGAAGAATGAGAGGAGCACTTTTGACAAGTGTCATTCGACTGCACTCCAGATTCCCTATGACATTTGTTCAAACACCCCCCATCTCTCTCTTACCGTTTTCGAGATACGTCATCCATCTTTACTTGGCAGGCGTCATTTTTATGATTTTCGATTTTTCTCATACTCACCTAAACCCCCCCTACATTTTCGCCATACATCATTGTCGTCCTACTCGTCTCCTTCTAGGAGAACATTTATGTCAGTCAGTCAATCAGTGAGTCAGTGGTAATCGAGCTTTATATATTATGATAACTAGATGGTAAGTGGTGTGCGGGCCGCGAGCGGCCCGCAATTATCGTTATGCATTCTTAAATTATATCAAAACAACTTATTTATTTAAAAAAAAAAAACAAAACCATAATAGAAGTATGAAATCCCATATAAACCCTTAATACAATAAAGAACCAAAGTGTAGCCGTCAAACCAGATTTACCCTACAGCCATAAAAAAGCGGTACAGTCAGAATCGTATCAAGATTCTTAGTCACTTCGATAAAGATACCCCACACGTAGGTGCTTCGGTTATCGCCAGCATTTACCATGCGGACCAGTCGGAAATGTGGAAAATACTTTCAAGTCGGAGCTCGGCCTTCGGCCTCGGACAGTTACTCCAAATGTAGTCAAAAATCCCACAAAAACTCTTTATGCAGTCAAAAATTAAAATGAATTACTCCAAATGCAGTATGAAGAATAAGAGGGGCACCTAGGACGAATCCAAAATGGCGGAATTCAAGATGGTCACCATGCAAAGCACTCCGACCCCACTGAAGCTCGGCCTTACGGCCTCACTTCAGCGTGATCGAAGCACTTTGTATGGCGGCCATCTTGAATTCCGTCATTTTGGATTTTTTTTATATATCATTGGTATACTCTTCTTATTCATTACGACATTTGTTCAAAGACCCCCGACCCATCTCTTACCGTTTTCGAAATACGTCATCTTTCATCACTTGGCAGACGTCATCGAAAAAAATTACAAATTTGGAATAAGAACGTCCAGAACAACCTAGATATCGATTTTCAGCCAAATCGGAAAAACTTTTTTTACTTGGCAGACGTCATCGAAAAAAAAATTTCAAATTTGGAATAAGAACGTCCAGAACAACCTAGATATCGATTTTCAGCCAAATCGGAAAAACTTTTTTTACTTGGCAGACGTCATCGAAAAAAAAAATTCAAATTTGGAATAAGAACGTCCAGAATAACCTAGATATCGATTTTCAGCCAAATCGGAAAAACTTTTTTTATTTGGCAGACGTCATCGAAATTGGAATAGGAACGTACTCATACTCCTAATACAGTCGGTAATGTATGGTAAAATACTCCAAGTACAGTATGAAGAATGAGAGGAGCATGTCAATACGAAGCTCGGCCTTCGGCCTCGCAAGACACAAACAGGGCTCGGCCTACGGCCTCGCCAAGCGCTCGCCCTTCGGGCTCGCAAACCATACGCTCGGCCTTCGGCCTCACGTGCTGAAAGTTCGGCCTTCGGCCTCACCAGAAGCTCGCCCTTCGGGCTCGCTATACACTTATGTAGGTCCGTAGGTCCAAATTCAGTCGAAATTCCCACAAAAACTCCAAATACAGTCGAAAATGTAAGGTAAAATACTCCAAATGCAGTATGAAGAATGAGAGGAGCATCAAAGCATGATAAAAAAATAAATTTCACTGTTTTAGGACTACAACTCCAAATTCAGTCGAAAATCCCACTAAAACTCCAAATACAGTCGAAAATGTAAGGTAAAAAACTCCAAATGCAGTATGAAGAATGAGAGGAGCATCAAAGCATGATAAAAAAATAAATGTCACTGTTATAGGACAAAAACTCCAAATTCAGTCGAAAATCCCACTAAAACTCCAAATACAGTCGAAAATGTAAGGTGAAATACTCCAGATACAGTATGAAGAATGAGAGGAGCATCGAAGTGTGATAAAAAAATTACAGAAATCAAGAATTGCACTGATATAGGACCAAAACTCCAAAGGCAGTCGAAAATCCCTCTAAAACTTCAAATACAAGATTTGGAAGAAGTGTTATTGGCTTAAATAAAGATTTTTACTTTACTTTACTTTACTTTACAGTCGAAAATGTAAGGTAAAATACTCCAAATGCAGTATGAAGAATGCGAGGAGCATCTAAGACTAATAAAAAATGACATATTTCAAAAATTTCACTGTTATAGAACCAAAACTCTAAATTTAGTCGAATATCCCACAAAAACTCCAAATACAGTCGAAAATGTAAGGTAAAATACTCCAAATGCAGTATGAAGAATGAGAGGAGCATCGAAGTGTTATAAAAAAATGACAGAAATCAAAAACTCCAAAGGCAGTCGAAAATCCCTCTAAAGCTCCAAATACAGTCGAAATTGTATGGTAAAATACTCCAAATGCAGTATGAAGAATGCGAGGAGCATCTAAAAGACTAATAAAAAAATGACATATTTCAAAAGTTTCACTGTTATAAACCAAAACTCTAAATTTAGTCGAATATCCCACAAAAACTCCAAATACAGTCGAAAATGTAAGGTAAAATACTCCAAATGCAGTATGAAGAATGATAGGAGCATCGAAGTGTGATAAAAAAATGACAGAAATCAAAAACTCCAAAGGCAGTCGAAAATCCCTCTAAAACTCCAAATACAGTCGGAATTGTATGGTAAAATACTCCAAATGCAGTATGAAGAATGAGAGGAGCATGTAAATTCAGAGCTCGGCCTTCGGCCTCGCAAGACACTAATACGGCTCGGCCTGCGTCCTTGCCATGCGCTCGCCCTACGGGTTCGCGCACCATACGCTCGGCCTTCGGCCTCACGGGCTTAAGTTCGGCCTTCGGCCTCATCAGGAGTTCGGCCTTCGGCCTCACCAGAAGCTCGCCCTTCGGGCTCGCTATACACTGATGTAGGACCTTAACTCCAAATTCAGTCGAAAATCCCACAAAAACCCCACATACAGTCGAAAATGTAAGGTATAATACTCCAAATGCAGTATGAAGAATGAGAGGAGCATCGAAGAATAATAAAAAAATTACAGAAATCAAGAATTTCACTGTTATAGGACAAAAATTCCAAATTCAGTCAAAAATCCCATAAAAACCCCTAATACGGTCGAATATATGAGCACTTTGTAAGGCGGCCATCTTGAAATCCGCCATTTTGGATTTTTGACATGTGTCATTCGACTGCTCTCCCTATCCCCTATGACATTTGGTCAAGCACCCCCTACCTATCTCTTACCGTTTCCGAGATACGCCTTCCACTTTTACTTGGCAGGCGTCATTTTTATGATTTTCGATTTTTCCCATACTCACCTAAACCCCCCCTACATTTCCGCCATACTTCATTTTAACCCTACTCTGCTCCTTCTGGGAGAACAATTATGTCAGTGAGTCAGTCAGTCAGTCAGTCAGTCAGTGTGTGGTAATCGAGCTTTATATAATATAACTAGATGGTAAGTGGTGTGCGGGCCGCGAGCGGCCCGCATTTATCTTTGTGCAGTATTAACCTATATCAAAACTCCTAATAATATATAAAAAAAATTACAAAACTCTAAAAGATATACGAAGTCCCATACAAACTCCCGATACAATAAATAACCAAACTGTAGCAACCAAACCAGATTCACCCTACTGACATAAAAAAGCGGTACAGTCAGAAACGTATCAAGATTCTTAGTCACATCGGCAAAGGAACCCCAGACGTAGGTGCTTCGGTAATCGCCGGCAGTTACCATGGAGACCAGTCGGACATGTGGAAAATATTCTCAAGTCGGAGCTCGGCCTTCGGCCTCGAACAGTTACTCCAAATGTAGTCAAAAATGCTACATAAACTCTAAATACAGTCAAAAAATAAAATGGATTACTCAAAATGCAGTATGAAGAATAAGAGGGGCTCCTAGGACGAATCCAAAATGGCGGAATTCAAGATGGCCACCATGCAAAGCACTCCGAACCCACTGAAGCTCGGCCTTACGGCCTCACTTCAGCGTGATCGGAGCACTTTGTATGGCGGCCATCTTGAATTCCGCCATTTTGGATTTTTTTTGGGTATCATTCGTACTCTCCATATTCACTATGACATTTGTTCAAAGACCCCCCCCACCTATCTCTTACTGTTTTCGAAATATGTCTTCATTCACCACTTGGCAGACGTCATCGAAAAAAAAATTTCAAATTTGGAATAAGAACGTCCAGAACAACCTAGATATCGATTTTCAGCCAAATCGGAAAAACTTTTTTTACTTGGCAGACGTCATCGAAAAAATAATTTCAAATTTGGAATAAGAACGTCCAGAACAACCTAGATATCGATTTTCAGCCAAATCGGAAAACTTTTTTTACTTGGCAGACGTCATCGAAAAAATAATTTCAAATTTGGAATAAGAACGTCCAGAACAACCTAGATATCGATTTTCAGCCAAATCGGAAAAACTTTTTTTACTTGGCAGACGTCATTGAAAAAAAAAAAACAAATTTGGAATAAGAACGTCCAGAACAACCTAGATATCGAATTTCAGCCAAATCGAAAAAACTTTTTTTACTTGGCAGACGTCATCGAAAAAATTATTTATAAATTTGGCATAAGAACGTCCAGAACAACCTAGATATCGATTTTCAGACAAATCGGAAAAACTTTTTTTATTTGGCAGACGTCATCGAAATTGGAAGTACGGAACGTACTCATACTCCTAATACAGTCGGTAATGTATGGTAAAATACTCCAAGTACAGTATGAAGAATGAGAGGAGCATGTCAAAAATAAAAAATTACAGAAATCAAGAATTACACTGTTATAGGACCAAAACTCCAAAGGCAGTCGAAAATCCCTCTAAAACTTCAAATACAGTCGAAAATGTATGGTAAAATACTCCAAATGCAGTATGAAGAATGAGAGGAGCATCGAAGTGTGATAAAAAAATGACAGAAATCAAGAATTACACTGATATAGGACCAAAACTACAAAGGCAGTCGAAAATCCCTCTAAAACTTCAAATACAGTCGAAAATGTAAGGTAAAATACTCCAAATGCAGTATGAAGAATGAGAGGAGCATCGAAGTGTGATAAAAAAATGACAGAAATCAAGAATTACACTGTTATAGGACCAAAACTCCAAAGGCAGTCGAAAATCCCTCTAAAACTCCAAATACAGTCGAAATTGTATGGTAACATACTCCAAATGCAGTATGAAGAATGAGAGGAGCATCGAAGTGTGATAAAAAAATGACAGAAACCAAGAATTATACTGTTATAGGACCAAAACTCCAAAGGCAGTCGAAAATCCCTCTAAAACTCCAAATACAGTCGAAATTGTATGGTAAAATACTCCAAATGCAGTATGAAGAATGAGAGGAGCATCGAAGTGTGATAAAAAAATGACAGAAATCAAGAATTACACTGATATAGGACCAAAACTCCAAAGGCAGTCGAAAATCCCTCTAAAACTCCAAATACAGTCGAAATTGTATGGTAAAATACTCCAAATGCAGTATGAAGAATGAGAGGAGCATCGAAGTGTGATAAAAAAAATGACAGAAATCAAGAATTACACTGTTATAGGACCAAAACTCCAAAGGCAGTCGAAAATCCCTCTTAAACTCCAAATACAGTCGAAATTGTATGGTAAAATACTCTAAATGCAGTATGAAGAATGAGAGGAGCATCGAAGTGTGATAAAAAATGACAGAAATCAAGAATTACACTGATATAGGACCAAAACTCCAAAGGCAGTCGAAAATCCCTCTAAAACTTCAAATACAGTCGAAAATGTAAGGTAAAATACTCCAAATGCAGTATGAAGAATGAGAGGAGCATTGAAGTGTGATAAAAAAATGACAGATATCAAGAATTACACTGTTATAGGACCAAAACTCCAAAGGCAGTCGAAAATCCCTCTAAAACTTCAAATACAGTCGAAAATGTAAGGTAAAATACTCCAAATGCAGTATGAAGAATGAGAGGAGCATTGAAGTGTGATAAAAAAATGACAGAAATAAAGAATTGCACTGATATAGGACCAAAACTCCAAAGGCAGTCGAAAATCCCTCTAAAACTTCAAATACAGTCGAAAATGTAAGGTAAAATACTCCAAATGCAGTATGAAGAATGAGAGGAGCATCGAAGTGTGATAAAAAAATGACAGATATCAAGAATTACACTGTTATAGGACCAAAACTCCAAAGGCAGTCGAAAATCCCTCTAAAACTCCAAATACAGTCGAAATTATATGGTAAAATACTCCAAATGCAGTATGAAGAATGCGAGGAGCATCTAAGACTATTAAAAAAATGACATATTTCAAAAGTTTCACTGTTTTAGAACCAAAACTCTAAATTTAGTCGAATATCCCACAAAAACTCCAAATACAGTCGAAAATGTAAGGTAAAATACTCCAAATGCAGTATGAAGAATGAGAGGAGCATCGAAGTGTGATAAAAAAATGACAGAAATCAAGAATTACACTGTTATAGGACCAAAACTCCAAATACAGTCGAAATTGTATGGTAAAATACTCTAAATGCAGTATGAAGAATGAGAGGAGCATCGAAGTGTGATAAAAAATGACAGAAATCAAGAATTACACTGATATAGGACCAAAACTCCAAAGGCAGTCGAAAATCCCTCTAAAACTTCAAATACAGTCGAAAATGTAAGGTAAAATACTCCAAATGCAGTATGAAGAATGAGAGGAGCATTGAAGTGTGATAAAAAAATGACAGAAATCAAGAATTGCACTGATATAGGACCAAAACTCCAAAGGCAGTCGAAAATCCCTCTAAAACTTCAAATACAGTCGAAAATGTAAGGTAAAATACTCCAAATGCAGTATGAAGAATGAGAGGAGCATCGAAGTGTGATAAAAAAATGACAGATATCAAGAATTACACTGTTATAGGACCAAAACTCCAAAGGCAGTCGAAAATCCCTCTAAAACTCCAAATACAGTCGAAATTATATGGTAAAATACTCCAAATGCAGTATGAAGAATGCGAGGAGCATCTAAGACTATTAAAAAAATGACATATTTCAAAATTTTCACTGTTATAGACCCAAAACTCTAAATTTAGTCGAATATCCCACAAAAACTCCAAATACAGTCGAAAATGTAAGGTAAAATACTCCAAATGCAGTACGAAGAATGAGAGGAGCGTCGAAGTGTGATAAAAAAATGACAGAAATCAAGAATAACACTGTTATAGGACCAAAACTCCAAAGGCAGTCGAAAATCCCTCTAAAACTCCAAATACTGTCGAAATTGTATGATAAAATACTCCAAATGCAGTATGAAGAATGAGAGGAGCATCGAAGTGTGATAAAAAAATGACAGAAATCAAAAACTCCAAAGGCAGTCGAAAATCTCTAAAACTCCAAATACAGTTGAAATTGTATGGTAAAATACTCCAAATGCAGTATGAAGAATGAGAGGAGCATCTAAGACTAATAAAAAAATGACATATTTCAAAAGTTTCATTGTTATAGACCAATAACTCTTAATTTAGTCGAATATCCCACAAAAACTCCAAATACAGTCGAAAATGTAAGGTAAAATACTCCAAATGCAGTATGAAGAATGAGAGGAGCATCAAAGCATGATAAAAAAATAAAATTCACTGTTTTAGGACAAAAACTCCAAATTCAGTCGAAAATCCCACTAAAACTCCAAATAAAGTCGAAAATGTAAGGTGAAATACTCCAGATACAGTATGAAGAATGAGAGGAGCATGTAAATTAAGAGCTCGGCCTTCGGCCTCGCAAGACACTAATACGGCTCGGCCTGCGGCCTCGCCATGCGCTCGCCCTGCAGGCTCGCGCACCATACGCTCGGCCTTCGGCCTCGCGGGCTGAAGTTCGGCCTTCGGCCTCACCAGAAGTTCGGCCTTCGGCCTCACCAGAAGCTCGCCCTTCGGGCTCGCTATACACTGATGTAGGACCGTAACTCCAAATTCAGTCGAAAATCCCACAAAAACCCCAAATACAGTCGAAAATGTACGGTATCATACTCCAAATGCAGTATGAAGAATGAGAGGAGCATCTGAGACTAATAAAAAAATGACACATTTCAAAAGTTTCACTGTTATAGGCCAATAACTCTTAATTTAGTTGAAATTCCCACAAAAAGTCCAAATACAGTCGAAAATGTAAGGTAAAATACTCCAAAAGCAGTATGAAGAATGAGAGGAGCATCTAAGACTAATAAAAAAATGACATATTTCAAAAGTTTCATTGTTATAGACCAATAACTCTTAATTTAGTCGAAATTCCCACAAAAACTCCAAAAACAGTCGCAAATGTAAGGTAAAATTCTCCAAATGCAGTATGAAGAATGAGAGGAGCATCTAAGACTAATAAAAAATGACATATTTCAAAAGTTTCATTGTTATAGACCAATAACTCTTAATATAGTCGAAATTCCCACAAAAACTCCAAATACAGTCGCAAATGTAAGGTAAAATACTCCAATGCAGTATGAAGAATGAGAGGAGCATCAAAGCATGATAATAAAATAAATTTCACTGTTTTAGGACAAAAACTCCAAATTCAGTCGAAAATCCCACTAAAACTTCAAATACAGTCGAAAATGTAAGGTGAAATACTCCAGATACAGTATGAAGAATGAGAGGAGCATCAAAGCATGATAAAAAAATAAATTTTACTGTTTTAGGACAAAAACTCCAAATTCAGTCGAAAATCCCACTAAAACTTCAAATACAGTCGAAAATGTAAGGTGAAATACTCCAGATACAGTATGAAGAATGAGAGGAGCATGTTAATTCAGAGCTCGGCCTTCGGCCTCGCAAGACACTAATACGGCTCGGCCTGCGGCCTCGCCATGCGCTCGCCCTACGGGCTCGCGCACCATACGCTCGGCCTTCGGCCTCGTGGGCTGAAGTTCGGCCTTCGGCCTCACCAGAAGTTCGGCCTTCAGCCTCACCAGAAGCTCGCCCTTCGGGCTCGCTATACACTGATGTAGGACCGTAACTCCAAATTCAGTCGAAAATCCCACAAAAACCCCAAATACAGTCGAAAATGTACGGTATAATACTCCAAATGCAGTATGAAGAATGAGAGGAGAATCTGAGACTAATAAAAAAATGACACATTTCAAAAGTTTCACTGTTATAGGCCAATAACTCTAAATTCAGTCGAAAATCCCACAAAAAGTCCAAATACTCCCCTCTCCGCGGTCCCCGCCGCGTCGCGAGCACAATGCCCACGGAATACGTATGAGTTCACCTGAATCGGTGTAATGCTATCTGAACCGACGGACTTTTGTTCGCCAAAAAGTGGTGTGCGGGCCGCGAGCGGCCCGCATCTATCTTGAGTCAGTACGAACTGTCATAAAAGCAACTTTTACATTTAAAAAAAAGTATGTTCAAAACTCCAATAGAAATATGAAATCCCATATAAACTCCGAATACAATAAAGAACCAAATTGTAGCCACCAAACCAGATTTACCCTACTGCCTAGTTTTTCGGGCAGTGTGCGGGCCGCAAGCGGCCCGCATCTATCTTGAGTCAGTACGAACTGTCATAAAAGCACCTTATACATTTGAAAAAAAATAATTTAAAACTCTAATATAAGTATGAAATCCCATATAAACTCTGAATACAATAGAGATTCATACTGTAGCCACCAAACCAGATTTACCCTACTGCCATAAAAAAGTGGTACGGTCAAAATCGTACCAAGGTTCTGAGTCACTTCGGTAAAGGAACCGCACTCGTAGGTGCTTTGTTTATCGCGGGCAGTTACAATGGAGACCAGTCGGAGATGTGGAAAATACTCTCAAGTCGGAGCTCGGCCTTCGGCCTCTGACAGTTACTCCAAATGTAGTCAAAACTCCCACAAAAACTCCTAAAACAGTCGGTAATCTATCGTAAAACACTCCAAATACAGTATGAAGAATGAGAGGAGCATGTGAATTCGGGGCTCGGCCTTCGGCCTCGCAAGACACTCACACGGCTCGGCCTGCGGCCTCGCCAAAAGCTCGCCCTGCGGGCTCGCCAACCATGCGCTCGGCCTTCGGCCTCGCGGGCCGAAAGTTCGGCCTTCGGCCTCACCAGAAGCTCGCCCTTCGGGCTCGCTTTACCTTGATGTAGGACAGTTACTCCAAATTCAGTCGAAAATCCCACAAAAACTCTTAATACAGTCGAAAATAAAGGAAAAGTACTCCAAATGCAGTATGAAGTATGAGAGGAGCATGTCAGATCGGAGCTCGGCCTTCGGCCTCGCAAGACACTAATATGGCTCGGCCTTCGGCCTCGCTAGACACTAATACAGCTCGGCCTGCGGCCTCGCCAAGCGCTCGCCCTTCGGGCTCGCGCACCATCAGCTCGGCCTTCGGCCTCGCGAACTTCGGCCTCACTTCAGCGTGATCGGAGCACTTTGTATGGCGGCCATCTTGAATTCCGCCATTTTGGATTTTTTTTGGATGTCATTCGTACTCTCCATATTCACTATGATATTTGTTCAAAGACCCCCCCACCTATCTCTTACTGTTTTCGAGATACGTCTTCATTCATCACTTGGCAGACGTCATCGAAAAAAAATTTCAAATTTAGAATAAGAACGTCCAGAACAACCTAGATATCGATTTTCAGCCAAATCGGAAAAACTTTTTTTACTTGGCAGACGTCATCGAAAAAAAATTTCGAATTTGGAATAGGAACGTCCAGAACAACCTAGATATCGATTTTCAGCCAAATCGGAAAAACTTTTTTTACTTGGCAGACGTCATCGAAAGAAAAATTTCTGATTTGGAATAAGAACGTCCAGAACAACCTAGATATCGATTTTCAGCCAAATCGGAAAAACTTTTTTTAGTTGGCAGACGTCATCGAAAAAAAAATTTCAAATTTGGAATAAGAACGTCCAGAACAACCTAGATATCGATTTTCAGCCAAATCGGAAAAACTTTTTTTATTTGGCAGACGTCATCGAAATTGGCATAAGAACGTACTCATACTCCTAATACAGTCCGTAATGTACGGTAAATACTCCAAATACAGTATGAAGAATGAGAGGAGCATGTCAATACGTAGCTCTGCCTTCGGCCTCGCAAGACACTAACTGGGCTCGGCCTACGGCCTCGCCAAGCGCTCGCCCTGCGGGCTCGCGCACCATACGCTCGGCCTTCGGCCTCACGTACCGAAAGTTCGGCCTTCGGCCTCACCAGAAGCTCGCCCTTCGGGCTCGCTATACACTGATGTAGGTCCGTAACTCCAAATTCAGTCGAAAATCCCACAAAAACTCCAAATACAGTCGAAAATGTAAGGTAAACTACTCCAAATGCAGTACGAAGAATGAGAGGAGCATCGAAGCATAATAAAAAAATTACAGAAATCAAGAATTTGACTGTTATAGGACAAAAACTCCAAATTCAGTCGAGAATCCCACTAAAACTTCAAATACAGTCGAAAATGTAAGGTGAAATATTTCAGATACAGTATGAAGAATGAGAGGAGCATGTAAATTCAGAGCTCGGCCTTCGGCCTCGCAAGACACTAACACGGCTCGGCCTACGGCCTCGCCATGCGCTCGCCCTACGGGCTCGCGCACCATACGCTCGGCCTTCGGCCTCGCGGGCCGAAGTTCGGCCTACGGCCTCACCAGAAGTTCGGCCTTCGGCCTCACCAGAAGCTCGCCCTTCGGGCTCGCTATAACCCGATATAGGACCGTTACTCCAAATTCAGTCGAAAATCCCACAAAAACTCCAAATACAGTCGAAAATGTATGGTAAAATACTCCAAATACAGTATGAAGAATGAGAGGAGCATCTGAGCCTAAAAAAAAATTACAGATTTCAAAAAATTCCCACAAAAACTCCAAATTCAGTCGAAAATCCCACAAAAACTCCAAATACAGTCGAAAATGTAAGAAAAATACTCCATATGAAGAATGAAGAATGAGAGGAGCATTTTTGACAGGTGTCATTCGACTGCTCTCCCGATCCCTTATGACATTTGGTCGAGCACCCCCTACCTATCTCTTACCGTTTCCGAGATACGCCATCCAATTTTACTTGGCAGGCGTCATTTTAATGTTTTTCGATTTTTCCCATACTTACCTAAACCCCCCCTACATTTCCGCCATACTTCATTTTAACCCTACTCTACTCCTTCTGGGAGAACAATTATGTCAGTCAGTGAGTCAGTCAGTCAGTCAGTGTATGGTAATCGAGCTTTATATAATATAATAACTAGGTGGTAAACGGTGTGCGGGCCGCGAGCGGCCCGCATTTATCTTTGTGCAGTAATAAACAAAATGGAAACATCAAATACATTTAACAAAAATGTTTAAAACTCCAAAAGATGTATGACGTTCCATACAAACTTTTAGTACAGTTGAAAACCATAATGAAGCCGTTAGTTTACATTTACCCTACTACCATAAAAAAGAGGTACGGGCAGAATTGTATCAATATTCTTAGTCACTTTGCTTGAGGAATCCCACTCGTTGGTGCTTCGGTTATCGCGGTTATATTTATTCCTAAATATATACATTTTATCGCCATCTGGGGTTTATGACGTGTACTATAAGATTTGTATCAATAATATACCATTAGTTGATAGATGTTTCAGCAGATGGCGCTGATACAAAATCGAATAGAATATCAAATTGGTATTAACATTTTACTCTGTAGTATGTACAAGATATGTATTTACATTTTGCAATCTCAAATTTCTTTCAACTCTAAATTATCTTTATTACATATCCACCTAAAGGTAATGTTCATCCTCGTCACAAAAATTATAGTTCATGCCCGCGTTAAGCTCTTCAAAAATATGTAAGGTGGATAGTTATGATGAATACCTATATATTATTATTCAAACAAACAAATAATTATTAATATGATTTCATGAAAATTATACTAAAAAAAGGGGGGTAAATAGGCATGTATAGATATTTCATTGTTGGAATATAATTCAAATACGCTTTGTCTTAACTTGTACAGTAAGTGGTGAAAAATAAATTGGCTTCGTAATTTTAGCTTCGTCAACGCATTAGTGTTTAATAAAGAAATTAAATAATATTTTAAGACCTTTACAGACCAAAATAAGAATCCCTTAATTTTTGATCTTTTCAAACTTGACAAGAACAATATTAGCTATAATATTGCAAAGTATTAAAAAAAATTATACTCTAACATACCCCCATATCAAAATAATTGCCTAAAATAATTACCTATTCACTATGAAATCCAAATTTTAAGCATTTGGTCCAATCAAAAATATCGGTGTCTAAACACATACCTACATAATTCTTTATGTATGTATTAATTATATTTCTGAAAATCAAAGGCCAGTTAAAACGCAAACGATAGGTAGCAATTCTTACATACAATCGACACAGGCAACCAGCTATTCTGACGCTAACGATTGAAGACTGATTAGTCGCGCCCTTTATATAAGTATTGTTCATTGACAATAATTATTATATAGCCTTATGAGGAAACTGTCTGTAGGGCCTAGTTTTTTAACTTATACTATCGCTGCCCTACGAGACTGGTTTTGTGCTGACTATAATAATTATGAAAGAAGAAAGTAGCAAAATGAAACAAATGTGACGTTTCATTGTGTTTATTCAATTTTCATATAAGTACATACCTACATTTATTTCCGTTTTTGATGCCTAATATGAAGTTAGTTTATAGTCGTTTGTACGTTCTAACCTATAGTCTTATTAAGCAATTTGTCTAGTACTATCGGTACAGGTTGACATTCTAGTTTTTTTTTTTTTTTTTTTTTTATTGCTGATAGGTAAGCCTTTGACCACAATCTCACGTGATGGTAAGTGATGATGTGGTCTAAGGTGTTAACAGGCTTAACCTAGAATTACTGGCTCTCAAGGACAGCTGCCGGAACACACCGTTAGGTGCTTGGCGACAGATTTTCAACTTGAGGGTGGTCGCTAGCCAGGCGGGCATTCGCAAAAATGCCCTTCCACCATGCGGTGAAGCTCAAGCCCGCGGCGGGATTCGAACCATGGACCTACTGCGCGGCAGCCCATAGCCAAAGCCACTGAGCCATCACTGCTTCAAAAAGTAAGTCAAAAGTAGTAAGGATAGATACAGTATGTAAGTGTGCAGCGATAAACATTGTTACACACAGAGACTTACAATTAACGCCTCATCTGTTTTTTATATTATTTTTTTTCTTTCGGGAAGAAGGCTAAAGTTAATGACACCTAAAAGACGCTTATGATTGTTACATATATAGTGTTTGCTTTCATTAATCGAACCATTGATCTAATATTATATTTTTGGAGCGCGACAAAAATAAATTCATCGCGACTGAAGTTGTAGACACAGCGACGTCCTTGATGCGGCGTACAGGGCGAGGTGATGCGGCCAGTTGTAGCAGGATTGAAGTCTCTAAGCGTTTCACCAAGCATCTTCTATTTCCATGTTAATCTGTCAACAATGAATGATGTTTTTATTATTATTTTATTCGAATTGAACAGAAAAAATAATTTATAGTCTAAGGTCTATAAGGTACTATAAGGTTGTTTGCTAATTTCATGGCTAAATTCTGATATAAAAGTAATTGTGTTAACACTCAAAGCAGTATATAAGGTTAGTATTAATTCATCAACAATACTGCGGGGGGTGGTGTAGAATCGATAACTCAATGTGATCCACACATTTTTAATTTTCACATAAACAAAATCAATACTAACTATTGCCTAAGCTGTGGCGCTTTAATGATAGCGACGAACACACTCGCGGCCGCCGTGGACTCCACTCACACATACACACACGTTCTAGGTATTCTAACGCATTGCGAGGGCAATGCACTCGGAAGTTATACCTAATTTCCTACCGAGTTCATTGCCCTCGCAATGCGTTAGAATACCTAGAACGTGTGTGTATGTGTGAGTCTTATCCACGGTGGCCGCGAGTATTGTCGTCGCTATCATTCTCAAAGTCAACGCGCCACAGCTTAGGCAATAGTTAGTATTGATTTTGTTTATGTGAAAATTAAAAATGTGTGGATCACATTCAGTTATCGATTCTACACCACCCCCCGCAGTATTGTTGATGAATTAATACTAACCTTATATAAGCATGATTTTGAAGAAGCTATAGCATTACCAAGTTTATTTAAGTTTTGTTATGTCTATGTCATTAGCAGAATTAAATTTACATTATATTGATTGAGTGCTAGGGTAGTAGAATGACAGGGTGACTTTTGATATGTATAAATAGTTCAAAATCAAATAATAATTCAGAGTTACATTTAATAGACTTTATGGTATTCAAAAAATATTTTGATATATTTGTAGCGTATTTCGCTATTCCTCTTGGTTTTATATTTAGCCGTCAAGACCTAATAAAAGGTCATTTATTGTAAAGCGATAAGTTTTGTGTTTGAAACTTCTAACCTAATTTGCCAGAGATGTTTTTTTTTTTTTTTTTTTTTTTATTGCTGATAGGTAAGCCTTTAACCACAATCTCACCTGATGGTAAGTGACGATGTGGTCGAAGGTGTTAGCAGGCTTAACCTAGAATTACTGGCTCTCAAGGACAGCTGCCGGAACACACCGTTAGGTGCTTGGCGACAGATTTTCCACTTGAGGGTGGTCGCTAGCCAGGCGGGCATTCGCAAAAATGCCCTTCCACCATGCGATGAAGCTCAAGCCAGCGGCGGGATTCGAACCATGGACCTGCTGCGCGGCAGTCCATAGCCAAAGCCACTGAGCTATCACTGCTTCGAATGTTGAAGGGTCAAGTCGGAACTTGGCCTTCAAACTCAAAAATAAGTGTTCAGTTCTTTATCATTAATGCTATTAATGACTACACAATGTATAGCAATATTGAAATCTTAGAATGTAATGTACAATCTTTTTATATCTATCTACATTGGAATCAAAACTAAAAATAATTATTTTATTCTGTTAAGAGGTTTGTATTAGCAAAATAGTTTTGAATAAGCACTTACAAATAGACATAGTGTTCTGTAGAAATATATACCTTGAATCGGCATTGTGAAGATGAAAAGCAGTAGTAGCAGCGGCTTTTGAAGAAGAGAACAACCCCAACAAATCTTCTCTTGACTGACAATAGCTTCGCAGGACAGAATTTCCTGCAGGAAAAACCAATAAATTTTAATTTGTCACAAATATTGATACTGGAATCTCGTGATTTGGAAGTGTAACTCTTATTACAGGACCTACGAGGCGATTAAAAGTCAATAATATTATATTTTCCTAACAACGTAATAATCCAGATAAATTCATAACTGGGATTGGACCCGGAACTTTGTGATTTGGAAGTGTAGTTCTTGTTACAGGATCTAGCTATGAGGTGATTAAAATCAATAATATGACATTTTCCTACACAGGTTAATAGTCTATATTTTCGTATAATCTTCATTATTGAATACACATATTATAAGAAGATCAGAATATGAAATGAAGGTAGATAGATACTTACTTACCATATAATAATTTTGTATTCTAATATTTGTAATTGAAATGTTTGCTTAGCAATCGATAATGCTTGTAAACATATTTAAAAATGAAGCTAAAATGTTAATTTTTTTTGTTGAGCAGTGAATGAAGTTAATGATAGTTAATCTGTAACAAGATTAGAAATCAACACAGTAGAAGAAAATTATTCCAGGTCGTCTTGCGTCCAGCATTATTCTTTTGTTGAATAATTATTATTTTATTTAAAATAATGATTACTCATTTTATATCAAATGAAGCGGGCATATGCCCGCCTGGCTAGCTACAACTTTTTAGTTGAAAATCTGTCGCCAAGCACCTAACGGCGCGTTACAGCATCTGTCCTTGTTAGAGCCAGTAATTCTAGGTAAGCCTGAATAATATTTTCTATCATATCATCACTTACCATCAGGCGAAATAGTGGTCAAAAGTCAGTCAATCGGCTATAAATAAAAAAAAGGATTCTTACCTCCATTGATTATGAGTTATGAGTTCAACTTGAAGTCTCTTTAATCGCCGCAAATATTATACTCCTTTGTTGATTGAGTGCTTTCTCGATGGAAACTGGCTTCTTCGAACCGTGTGGAGAAAAGCTGATAGTTCTGTTTTCGTTGGTTATTCTTCCACGAAGCTCGAGGCACGCCACCTTATGTACGAGGCTCACCTCTCAGCTGTTTCGTTTTGCTTCGTCTGATGTTGGGACCCTGCACATATAATCATTCATATAATGGTTGCGTTTTATAATTCTATCTTAGTATGAATCTGAGTACATTGAAACAAAATCTTGAGTGTTTTGTTCATAATAAAGAGTGTGATGCAAGGTAAAAATATCACTTATCTGACGAGTATTAGATTTACAGAGGGGGGACTCCTACGTCTGTCGTCGCGCCATAAGAATTAAGATTCAAGTGAGGTTTGAAGACCGAGACGCCTGGAGCTGAGGTCAACGCGCCTTAACCATAGTGTAATCTATTATAGCGGCGTCTGTAACGGGGTCCAGGTAGAAAAACTAAACTTAAGGATTTATTAGCAAAAAAATGTTATTACACTATTAATGAATATATTGAAGATAAAAACGTAACGAACTCCCGATCCTGATCTAGCTAACCACGATAATATTAATATTAATACATTTATGTAGCTAACATAATACGAAATTTATTCTTAAACTATTTGAATTATCCTATTGACATATTTAAGCTATGTATCAAATTACTGTAATAACTATGGATTAACAATTATTATTGTATAGCCTTAATATTATGTATTTGCTACACCCTAACAGGGTATGTACTTGTCTTATTATATAAGTACATATTGCAATAAATAAATAAATAAATAAATAAAAAGTACTGTAACCAAATCGTTTTAAAAATATACAAATAAGTTTTGTTAACTTTTATTTTTAAATGAGAAGTTGATCGAATTTTAAATCTGAAAGTAATAAATTCATTTGAAGCAAAAAATAAATATATAGGTATATAAATTCTCTTCCGTTTATTAAAGAGGGCACGAGATCTGCGAGGAATGGGAAGAACTTTCATGAAATCGACGTTTATCATTCACATTTTGAGGCATCACTTTAAGTTCGGCCTGACATAAGACTGACATTCAGAAAAATCCAGGACCACTTTTAGAAACAGCATTTGTGGAAAATTTATAACAATCACCATAAATTATTAAAGAATCAATTTTTTTTTTATTCAAAGTAAATTGAGATTTTTAATAGAGAAGTCATACAACACTATTCAATAATAATTGAATGATAAAATAGTCCTCACCTAAATCTAAATTAGTATAATTTTAATATTATGACATGATTTATTTATTGGGTCATGACGTAAATATATTTATCATATTTTCCTGCCTTGTATGTAGTGTGGTATATATGACATTGGCGTAAAATATATAATTTATTTTTTAATTATGATTGTATGTTATTTATGTATGCAATAACTTAATCGATGATTTCATGTTCTGATCCTGTTTGTAATAAAAAGATATAATAATTTATGAATGATCAAACAATACAATGGTGTAACGTTATCTACATTAGATAATATTTTAGTACTCAAAAATAAACTCAATCAATTACAACTTCATAGCATTTCCATACAAAAATAGTTTCGTCATATATTTTTATATACCAACCGTTTAACTTGGTGAAATTTTCAATTTAAGTCCTTGAATTTATTATGTATGTCTATGTTTCTGGTGGTTTGCTAGTTTTTATCTGTAATATATAAATAAAAATTCCTATACAAAATGATTTAAAAAATACATAAGAACTGCAAAAGCATAAATTGTAATAAAAAGAAAAAAGGCTAAAGAGCTTGAACGTTAAACTTCACAAGACATATATGCATTCATAATTCGAATATGTGTATTTAAAATAAACCGACACAAAGTTTCAATGTAAAGCCCCATAAAGACCTTTCCTTTATAAATCCAAGTAGAATGGTTATTTAGTTAGTGTAATATGCTGTAGACGTCGAAACGTTGGGTACAACAGCAAAATTCCTCTATAACTTTCTAATAAATCTTACCTCGGTATTTGTAGGATAATCTAAACTTTTATTTTATAAGGCGTATCCAAAATAGCATCATAAGTTTTTCTTAGCGAAGGAGGCAGTTCTAGAAGTGAAGAGAATTATTGACATTCATCTTAAGAGTTTCTTACAGTCAGGATTTTAAGTGCCAAGCATAATTTACCTTTACGTTCTTCCCTGTAATGCGTTGGACCCGGTACCTGCACAGAGAGTATTTGAAATTAAGAAGTATGTTTTTCAATCAGAGATGTCGATAAGTGCTATCTATATAGTATTAGAACAAAAAGGCAGTGGTCGTCATTTTTTAAACTTTTACCTGTTTTGTCGATGTCTTCTGGTCTCGTGTTCATCTGTACCTTCGGGTAGTTCGGTGAGCTATTGATGTGATTTTTAATGTCGATTAAAAATTCAAAACATTATTTAAAGTTAAAAATAAAATCTTTGGGTCGGTTTCCACACCACTCTAAATTTTTGACATGTGTTGGATTGTGTAACAGTTAAATTATAACTTGATTCTATTTTAAGTACATATTCCTTCCTATGTAACTACAAAACCAATACATGTCAAATATTAAGGAGTACGATACCCTCGGCGCGTTTTGTTTTAAAGTGGTGTCACGAACACTGCAGTGCAGTGCCGTCCTAGTCCACTAAAATATGAATTTATTAATATGGAACAAACATGTATATATCTACTAAACATGAGAATGTATTATATGCTATGGCGTTTATATCTAGATTTTGATATTATGTAAAAATTCTAAAAATGGTAGTTATATTAGTATATATCTTTAATACATATATGCCAGTAATGTTTGAATGAAACACTTGGTTGATATTATCTTTCGAAATATGTCAAAGGTTAGATATGTGAAAATTAAACACAGAATCGGAAAAATAGATGACTTATACATATTTTACATTCATTCAGTTATTGTATTGCAAATATTAACTGTCACATTTTTACTCTAATATGCTCGTATGTGGCACATCTGATGCTAGTACCTTAGTACATCTCTGTGTTAGCATCTTTGTACATTGATTTATTACTGACAACTAATGAGCAATACAATATATAATTGCTTAATGTATTATCTCCGAAGTGTTAACGTTTTTAAATTCAGACTCTGTGTTAATGTATATATCTACATTTTGATATTATGTGTGTTATAAATATGGTAGTTATATTAGTATTTATCTATTATTATATATATATGGCAGTAATGTTTTAATGAAACACTTGGTTGATATTATTTTTCGAATATGTTAAAGGTTAGGTATGTGAAAATTAAACACAGAATCGGAATAATACATGACTTATACATATTTTACATTCATTCAATTATTGTATTGCAAACATTAACTGTCACATTTTTACTCTGATATGCTCGTATAATGTGGCACATCTGATGCTAGTACCTTAGTACATCTCTGTGTTAGCATCTTTGTACATTGATTTATTACTGACAACTAATGAGCAATACAATATATAATTGCTTAATGTATTATCTCCGAAGTGTTAACGTTTTTAAATTCAGACTCTGTGTTAATGTATATATCTACATTTTGATATTATGTGTGTTCTAAATATGGTAGTTATATTAGTAATATATCTATAATACATATATGCCAGTAATGTTTGAATGAAACATTTTGTTGATATTATTTTTCGAAATATGACAAAGTTTAGTGTTGTGAAAATTAAACACAGAATCGGAATAAAAGATGACTTATATATATTTTACATTCATTCAATTATTGTATTGCAAACATTAACTGTCACGTTTTTACTCTGATATGCTCGTATAATGTGGCACATCTGATGCTAGTACCTTAGTACATCTCTGTGTTAGCATCTTTGTACATTGATTAATTACTGACAACTAATGAGCAATACAATATATAATTGCTTAATGTATTATCTCCGAAGTGTTAATGTTTTTAAATTCAGACTCTGTGTTAATGTATACATCTACATTTTGATATTATGTGTGTTCTAAATATGGTAGTTATATTAGTATATATCTATAATACATATATGCCATTAATGTTTGAATGAAACATTTAGTTGATATTATTTTTCGAAATATGACAAAGTTTAGTGTTGTGAAAATTAAACACAAAATCGGAATAAAAGATGACTTATATATATTTAACATTCATTCAATTATTGTATTGCAAACATTAACTGTCACATTTTTACTCTGATATGCTCGTATAATGTGGCACATCTGATGCTAGTACCTTAGTACATCTCTGTGTTAGCATCTTTGTACATTGATTTATTAGTGACAACTAATGAGCAATTCAATATATAATTGCTTAATGTATTATCTCTGAAGTGTTAACGTTTTTAAATTCAGACTCTGTGTTAATGTATACATCTACATTTTGATATTATGTGTGTTATAAATATGGTAGTTATATTAGTATTTATCTATTATTATATATATATGGCAGTAATGTTTTAATGAAACACTTGGTTGATATTATTTTTCGAATATGTTAAAGGTTAGGTATGTGAAAATTAAACACAGAATCGGAATAATACATGACTTATACATATTTTACATTCATTCAATTATTGTATTGCAAACATTAACTGTCACATTTTTACTCTGATATGCTCGTATAATGTGGCACATCTGATGCTAGTACCTTAGTACATCTCTGTGTTAGCATCTTTGTACATTGATTTATTACTGACAACTAATGAGCAATACAATATATAATTGCTTAATGTATTATCTCTGAAGTGTTAACGTTTTTAAATTCAGACTCTGTGTTAATGTATATATCTACATTTTGATATTATGTGTGTTATAAATATGGTAGTTATATTAGTATATATCTATTATTATATATATATGGCGGTAATGTTTTAATGAAACACTTGGTTGATATTATTTTTCGAAATATGTTAAAGGTTAGGTATGTGAAAATTAAACACAGAATCGGAATAATAGATGACTTTTACATTCATTCAATTATTGTATTGCAAACATTAACTGTCATTGCAAACATTAACTGTCACATTTTTACTCTGAAATGCTTGTATAATGTGGCACATCTGTTGCTAATACCTTAGTACATCTTTGGGTTAGTGTGCACGTGTAACTGTGAATTATTGATTTATTACCAACATCTAATGACCAATACAATATATAATTGCTTAATGTAATATATCCGAATTTTTAACGTTTTTAAATTTAGATTCTGTGTTTTCAATGTATATAAGTAATTTACGGAAATGATATTACCTTTGATTGTTCCATTGTAAGAATGAATTCAAATTTATACATATATGATTGTAAACTATATTATTTAATTACTTATAACAACTCAGGTATTATTTTATTGATGGTTAAAGGATTGCCATTTATAATGCGGTCTTTGTGCAACAATATTTTAATGTTTCGTTTTTCACGAACACGACCTAAAGCAACATACAATTGGCCGTGGCTGAACACATCTGACCTCAGATCTACTCCTACCCGGCTTATGGTCTGCCCTTGACTTTTATGAATCGTCATAGCGTAGCATAATTGCAGTGGAAATTGACGACGAGTCATTTCGAATGGACTATTTTTATCGATGGGTGCTTTGAATAGGATACGTGGAATTAAATAATTTTCGTGTCCACCTGGTTTTCGTACTGTAATGAGGCGTGGTGAAGTACTTTCAACGATTACTTTTGTACCGTTAACTAAGCCGTCTGCAAAACTTAAATTTCTGATTATCATACATACGCATCCCTCTTTTAATTTCAGATCGAATTCTGGGACACCAGGTGGTTGAATTTTATTTAAAACGTCGGGTCCCAAAAATAACTGATCTGCATTTTCATTTACCACTTTGTCATTGGAGTAAAAGTGTAATATTTCTCCTGGAACACGTTCTAAAATTGTAGCATTAATTTCACGAACAGCATCGTTGCGCGTACATAATATAGCCCTGTGTGTACAAACATCAGGTTCATCTAACACCAATCCGAATACGAAATGAATAAGCTCATCTAAATCTGACACTAATTCGATTGATTCTAGTGAGATTAAACGTTGAATACCTGTACCAGATTGCAATGGTACTGAGGATAGATTATTTGAACCTAAATTCAATAAAAATTCTGCGTATTCAGGATCGTCTCTGCAACGTTGTGAAGCTATCAGCGAAAATGTTTTTAGTTTTCGCCAAAGCGGTGAAGTTTTCACTGAACTATTCAAAATGTCTGAATTAGACTTGGCACTTGGAACGACGGGAGGGATTTGTCGAAAATCACCTGCAAATATGATGATTTTACCGCCAAATATCTTGTCTGATTTCATCAAGTCTCGCAACGATCTATCCAAGAGATGAATCAAATATTTGTGTGCCATCGGTGCTTCGTCGTATAATATGACATCAGCGTGGTATATTAATTCAGCTCGTTGCGTCCCGTTTGTTATATTCCAATAACAGTTATCATCGTCTAAATCTAGAGGATATTTAAACATTGAATGTGCTGTGATACCACCTTCGTGGTTTTGCGCTGCAATGGCTGAACTCGCTGTGCACAAGACAATGCCGCTGAAATCACCACGGACGTGAGCAGTAATCACATTCAAAAGTAACGTTTTACCAGTACCTGCTGGACCATCAATGAAAATTGCACACGGATTCATTTCTCGGTACTGTTTGTCCACGCAAAGTTTGTCAGTATAATCGAATACGGCACGTTGTTCTGAAGACAACTTTGATACCCATTCATTGACGAATGATTTTTGCGTGTTTATGTTGTATTCAACGCGTTCTCTACCTAATTCCGTTGTATCATCATGAACGTCAGGAAGACCTTGTTGCACAAGGGTGGACCCGTGTTTACGTAAAAGTCTACCAATTTGAGTCAAACACAGATTATATGCCCTCGCTTCTTCGTTTGGCATTCTGTGTAAAATATCTTCACTTAGCTGTTTTTTAAATGTTTCCCACATAGATGCAACGGGGGCACCATTTACAGCGAGAAGTACGAAAAAGTTTCGGAGGCGGTGTCCTGTGAAAAATGTCGATGCTTCTGCAAGAGCCATTTCGTATTCACGAAGATCATCCGCAAGTCCCACAGCTTTTGCAGCTTCTTGGAAAGTTGTGCAATCCTCGCCACCTAGTCTCAAAAGATCCTTATAACTGCGACACGGAAAAGAATTGAGCAGTATTCTTAGGTAAAACTGCTCACCTCTGTTAGGAGCGACCCAAAACATTCGTGCAACGATTTCACGTCTTTGACGCGGTGTAATGAACTTTCCATTTTGAGTTTCATAAATTTGAGTGGTTTTCGTTGTTGGGCGTTTTGTGTGTACTATATAATTTTCGTAAAAATCTATGTACTTTACAGAGTCAAATTCTTCCCCCTGTGGTCGGTTGAAATATGTGATCAAATCTGATCCACCGCGATTTACCGCTTCATTGATATCACTGGGTCTGAAATAAACAGTCTGTTGGTTTTCCAGATGAACGGGTAATTGCTTTACGTTTGGCTCACGGGCCGTGACGTCGAATTCTAGTATCCTCCAAACAGCGTCGCTCGACCCGATATAAGCTTTAGTTGCATACTCTTCTATTTCATTGTTGTTCTCGGTAACAATAGCAACTCGTGCTTCATCAGGACCTTTGGTCATGTATTTGAACAAATATTTAATTATTGACCGCTGCGACGCAATTTCTACATTTATGTGCGCATCATATTTCAACAAAAGGGCTGCATTATATGGAACAACCCACAAATCGTTCACTGTTATTTCTCTGCCGCGGTACTTTATGGTAGCAACGTTGTTGCTGTTGCGGCGCAGATGAATGAACCCTCGCTCGTCAGTAAAGGTTATATCGGTTTCACGTTTTGGAAATCGTTTGGTACATTTTTTATTTTCTTTATCATAGCAAGGGAGGTTATCCCTGTCAGGCCCACACGGTCCGTGAATCATATGATTAAGAACGGCTTGGCGCAATCTGCCATCAGCTTCTGATTCATCAGGTATGTCCGCACGGCACACTTTGTCAATATCTACATTATCAACGGGACCTCCACCTTCAACTCTAAAGCAAATGTGAGCATGTGGCAATCCTCGTTTTTGAAACTCAATGACGTACATCAAATATTCGACTTTACCGAACCAAAGTCCGGAGCGTATATCGCGAATTAATGCAGCCAAACGCAAATTAAACGCTCGAGCGCATATAAGAGGATTTGGGCGTTGGCCAGGAGGTGTTTGCCGTCTAATTTCGATCCAATTTGGATTGCAAGTAAGGGTTATGAAATACGATGGCGGGCCTCGTCGATTGAATAATGCAATACCATCTAAATATTTCACTTTCATATACCGTGGACCACCGGTAAAACTGTTTGGCAAATAGATACGTCCCGGTGTAATACCTTCTGCGATAATGGTTTCGTCATTTAGTAACTCTTGGAGTGGTGCAACTCTCAATTCGTTACTTCGATTTTGTGATTGCATGTGAAACATATATCGAAAACGTTCTTCCCTAATTCTGCAATACATGTCAACTATCCATTCCTCTGATAATCGTCCGCACTCACTAAATCTTTTCAGAGATAGCAAGAGACATCTGACATATTTAGCTTGAGTTAATTTTTTGCCAAAATTGTCTAATCGGCCGGGATACCAACCAGGATTGCCTTCTGGATATAAAAGTGGATATTGAAAGCATTCATAAAGAATATGCATAATATCAACAGTGTGAGGCTTACTTTCACCAATTTTCCAAACAGCTATAGAACGCGGTACGTACTGTTCACGATCTGTGCTAATTATAGCAGAAACTTCTCTGCCCACGGGCTGATCGCCTAAAATATTTCCGTGAGTGGCTCTGGAAGTTTTTTCAAACTGTATAAAAGCCTCCGAGGATGCTTCTAAACTCAATCTTTTGAAACATTCAATGTAAGGATTTACATTATGCAAAAAGTTGGTAATTGATCGTATAACAACTATTTCGAGATTTTCCCCAGCGGCTATACTTTCACGTTCTGAACTATCATTTATGTGCATTGCAATGTTATTTGTGGTTTTGTTATAAGCTAAATCAAAAACGCGATGGTATATTCGCCCTTGTATTTTTAAAAAGGCTATTCCATCTGGTTGTTGGTGACCATGAGTAGTACCTAATGCTGAAAACGCAAACATATTATTGTACGCTCGTGGTCTTTTTACAAAAGCGGGATGTGTGTAAAAGTCTTCCGTAAGGGGCGCAAAAGTTTGGACGTTGTTAGCGCCGGATCCACAACACCACTGCTTTCTTGTTTTTTCCTCATCAAATAGCCGAGCGTTACAATGTGGACAAACGTGGGTATCTGAAGAATCAAGACGCACGTTTTTCAATGAAAATAGTACTATGGTACTTAATTCTACACCACGTTTTTCTCCTATCAAAACTTTAGATCTACGAAGTGGTACTTCTATATTACGACTGATTTCATTATACTGCGCCTGAGCTTTCTCAGTTATTTCTGGATGATTTTTATGATACTTTCTTACTGCAGCACGATTAACTTCAGGTTTTTTTTTATAATAATTATCTACCGCAGTGCGATGCACTTCGGGATTTTTCTCAGTGTACTTTTTTACTGCGTCACGATTCACTTCGGGATTCTTATCTGTGTATTTTTTTACTGCATCACGATGCACTTCGGGATTTTTATCCGTGTATTTTTTGACTGCATCACGATGCACTTCGGGATTTTTATCAGTGTATTTTTTTACTGCATCACGATGCACTTCGGGATTTTTATCAGTGTAGGTTTTTACTGCGTCACGATTTACTGCGGGATTTTTATCACCGTATTTTTTGACAGCATTACGATGCACTATGGGATTTTTATCAGTGTATTTTTTGACTGCATCACGATGTACTACAGGATTTTTATCAGCGTATTTTTTGACTGCAACAAGATGAGAATTTTGCTTGGTTTTTTTTCTCCCTCGTTTTTGTTTTAACGGCCTTCCACGTTTAATTGAAGTTTTAGATTTCAAACATGCGACAACAAAAGCTGGATCTAAAATGGACTGGCTATCAATGACAACAACCGATTTTAAAGTTGTCAATTTTTTATCATTCATTATTTTATGGTTATTCATTTTATTATTTTTCGAATTAATACTATCCGAAATAGACATTCCTAGATCAAATGCATGAATGTCATTTATAATAGAAGGAGAAGTTTCATTGCACTCGTTAAGAATTGGTGATAAGCAATCTTGTAAAATAGAGGGAGATATCAAACTACATTCACTATCAGTCACATTCATAGTGTTTTTAGCCTTTTTGTTAGAATTTTCAATAGTGGTTTTTACTTGATTAGTTGAACATTCATAGTTTACTACAGGTGTGTCATTGTTTTGACTAATGTTTGACTGAGTGTCACTATCAATCAGCAAAATTATTGATTTGTTTATCATATTCTCTTTGTAAATAACAGGCTGTACTGGGTTAGAATTGTGTGTATCATTGGGAGTGGATGTAAATATTTCATTACACGCATTGCCAGTCGAATGTATAGTTGTGAAGTTTGTTGTATTCAAATTCTCATTTACGCAATATATTGATTTTGAATCATTATTGTAGTTGGTTAAAATGGTAGGAGATGTTTCAATACATTGACTTACATCTGATTGAGTTTTAATATCTAATAACGACTGTGTGGTATCATCTGTAACATTATTATCTTTCCTTTTGTGGACTTCTGATTGACTTCCGCTATCAAATAACGAAATGGTTGTATTATCCATAATATGAGTTATTTTAGAATTATTTGATTGAGTACCGATGTCAACTATGGATATGGTTGTATTGTCCATAACATTAGTATTATCAATACAATGACTGATATCTGATTGAGTGCCACTATCAATTAAGGATATTGTTGCAACATCTAAAATTTTAGTATTATCATTTGATTTATTGATATGTAATCGAATTTCATTATCAACTAATGAAATAGTTCCATTATCAATAACATTAGTTTTATTAATATCAGTTTGTGTGGGTATGTGGCTAGATTCTATAATAGAAGGTGATACCTCACTAAATTCAACAACAGAATCCATTGATTCTCCAATAGAAACGTTTTGAATTGAAGTAGGTGATGTATTACTATGTTGACTAACATCAGGCATGGTGACATTAGAAGAATCTTGACGTGATGGCAAATTTAGAACACGAACTTTATATATGCCATAAAAACGTGTCTGTAGCGGATTTATAGACATTTGGTATGAGAGCAGAAGTTTTGCTAAATCTTCAATATTTTTACATTTAAAGAATCGTGCTACACCGTTTGTAGTGGGTTCATTCAAGCTATTGACACTGTGACTATTAAAATAGTAATACTTACCATTGTGTCGCCAGAATGACACTGTATAGCCGTTACCGATGAATAAATAGTTGTCTTTTGTATCATAGTGATTTGAATTAAATACATCTTCTTTTAATTTATTTAAAAGATATAACAATTTATCCTCTATTTCTTCAACACATTTAGGATATTCTCCATTGACAAGACAATTACTATAATCTCTCATATCTTCAATTTCGACAGATGTTTGATCGATTTGTATGGTGGATGGCAAATCATCAGGATTCAAGAATCCTGTAGTATCCGTTGTGGGTATGTAAGGTTCCAATTTGACATACAATTTGTCACCTTCATTTAGTATATAATCCATATCTGGTTTTAAAAACATTGATCGTTTTCTTATTGTTGAATAAATGGCAGCTACATATGCCATTGCTGTACACTGCCTGCCTGGAGCTTTAAACTTCTTGTGAGATTGGCTTACGCTACCTACAAAAAAGAGAATAAAACATTACTATATATTAAGAGAAATAAAACATTACTGTATGTGTGAGTCTTGTCCACGGCGGCCGCGAGTGTTGTCGTCGCTATCATTCTCAAAGTCAACGCGCCACAGCTTAGGCAATAGTTAGTATTAATTTTGTTTATGTGAAAATTAATTATGAGTGGATCACATTCAGTTATCGATTCTACACCATCCCTCGCAGTATTGTTGATGAATTAATAGTCACCTTATATATGCCCATTTATGTTATTTCCAAATATTGGTACTAATTTATGTTTAACTTATCTTTCTTAAAACATTAACAGAATTGAAACTAAAATCAATGCCATTATTTTATTGAAATATTGCGATGAATAATATGAAAATAAAATAAAAACATTTCCATGAATATAGTGTTGAATAATTATAGCGGTTATATCATAGTAAGAGTCTTTTTTCTTTTATAATTTTACAAGCAAGCATTTGACCGCAGTCTCACCTGATGGAAAGCGACGACGCGGTCGACGGTGTAACATGCTTGCCCAGCAGATACCTATTAACTCTGTACTTGAAGACTTCCAGATTTTACTTATCGGAATGTCTAATGTAATGTATAATTTAATCTAGTATTGGCACAGGACATAAGTCAATGTCAATCACTGATGAAGTGCAAAATAAATAGATTTTCAAATATACTTATTTGGTAAGTTGTATACATTTTTTAAAATGTCTATAAGCTTCCGTACTTTGCCCGTCAGATTTTTTATGTGTGTAAGAATGCATAAAGAGCAATTCTGTTATTACTAAAATATTTAATGGCTTCAGCTTTTTCTAGTTTACAACATAAACATGTACTTTATTTAAAAATTAACTTTAAGAGTTATTACTTAAGTGAGTAATGTTACATTCAGTCAAGGGAAGTTGAGATATACTTAAAATTGAGAATGTCATTACTATAATTTTCTCTATGTTCAGGTATAAAAGATTTTGCAAAAACCTTCCAGTATTTTCTTGTTAAGGAAAGAAGAAAGTTGTTGGTCGACAAGGCGATGACAATGAAGACAGAGTTAATAGTAGCAGTTATCAAAAATCAAAAATGAAGGATGAATAGAAGTGCTTATTAACTGGTCAATATTAATCTTACTGGATATTATTACTTAGCGAGATTTTCCAACACCCATTGACCTTAGAAATTTCCACACTTTAGTGGGATCTTCATTTTGCACTGAGTCATAGAAATATATATTGTTTTAAGTATTTTAAAAAGTGCTTACAACCACTGTTTACCTGCGAAATTCAAATGAGTGCCTTTAATTTTATCATCAACTAATATTAAAGTCATGTTACGTTTTTTTTATAGTTGATAGGCTAGCCTTTGACCACTATCTCACCTGATAGTAAGTGCTGATGTGGTTGAAGATGTTGTTCAAGCTAGCCTAGAATTACTGGCTCTCAAGGACAGCTAATGGAACACACCGTTAAGTGCTTGGCGACAGATTTTCTACTTGAGGGTGGTAGCTAGCCAGGCAGGCATTTGCAAAATGACCTACCACCACATTGTAATGACTGCCATCATAAGACAACAACCGAGATCGATGGCTTAACGTGCCCTCCGAAGCACGGAAGCAGTGAAATTGTTCAAAAAGTTCTAGATCTGTCTCTTTATATTTTTCATTTCAAAATAGTTTCTTGTTTGTGGTTGAACAAACATATATACATGCAAAAAATGATATTTTAGTTTGTTTTGGTATTGTTTTATGGTGAGTTAATTGAGATGTATATTACATGTGCTAAAAGATTTCAGAGAAATTATTACATTTATGAAATATTGTAATTTAGAAAGATGACCAATAAGATATACCAGTCACACCAGTGTCATACTACTTTGAAGCAATGATAGCTGAGCTGTTACAGCTATGGACTGCGTTGCCGCAGGTTCCATGATTCAATCTATAGTTGTTCTAAACCTTGGAGATAGTTAAAACAACGAAACAACTACACTTTGAGACTTGGAATATAGCCCACCAGTACTTGAGAGTTAATCAAATTACAGTCACATGTGACTTAACAGCTACATGTCTCTGGGTGACAGGGGTAGGTGAAGTTTGTCACTTGATTAAATGCATCTGTTATATGTAGAGGTTACCGCTTAACATCAGGTGGGCCTCCCGCTAGTTCCGTCACAATCACATAAAAAAATTCAACAACTACATCTATGCCTGTAGAAACAATTTTTAGGAAAAGATGTGTGCCTAATACTCAAAGGAAAAAAGATACATGCCCATACAAGTGCAAGACACCTGAGAGATACTTGTGTAAAGTTGTTTTATGACACCTCATGTAGGGTCTACAAGGTACAGATGTTGATAATTGGACTTATATTATTGGTAATTATGTTTTAAATTAATGTGTTATATTCTCCAATACTTTCTAAATTTCGATGATTCAATATATCATGTGTAACAAAAATTGTTTTATACAGTTCATCAAATAAAAAACCTACTATAAATGTAGGCAGTCACTGTTGATACATCATGAGCCACAGAATGCATGGGATGTTTTGTCTAATCCTGAAAAACAGATGTTTTCAGGTTTAAAGTAAATTATAAGTATTTATTTTGATTCTACGATGTCAACTGAGTAAAGAATTTCCATTATTGTAATAAAATTTAAATAAAACTGTAGTTCTATTACAACTCCATTCCAAACTGAATAAGTTTATCGACACCAAAAAATAGTTGATATGAATTTATGATTTCCTGTTTGGTTTCATGTCATTATTCTACTCAAAATATCTAAATTTTAGTCTAGGTTTTTAACAAATTCTGTTTATGAGCTAGAGATATGTGACTTCCGTACATGCAGATATACAGTGTGACATTATAGATTTATGAAACAAAACTCTTAACATAATAAGAAAACAAAAATTTGTTTCCTACCATTTCCACCAAATTCAAAAAGTAGAAAAAAACTTTTAATTAAAATTACAATGAACCAAAATTACTTAAAATTGAAACAAAACATTGCACAAACATAAATGAGTATATGTAGGTGACATACATTTTCAATAAATGCTCATGCAAACTGTAATAGACTATCACACAGGGGTCTTTGTTTGAATCATGTTGCAGTTTGAGCTTCACTGTATGGCTATATTGAGAATGGTAGCTTGGCATGTTTCCATCTTCAAGTAGAATAACATTAACAACCATCATCTCTTAATAGTGGTCAATGGATCAATTAATAAAGATATTTAGATTAACTTACCGGATGCAATACATGTTGGATTGATTGCATATAATTGGTGTAACCTTGGTTTTTTATTTTCTGCGGACATTGTAGTTGTCTGTAACGACAGAAAAACTTGGTGTTACTTCTAATCAACTAATCAACACAGAAATAAACAATGATAGGTAAGACAAAACAGTGCACAAAACAAGATATGCCCATTATATGATGATTTTGTACCAAGAAAGATCCCACAATCTTCAACTGTAATGCTGGTTCACTAAAATTGTTGAATAAACACAGAATAACATGGAAAAGGGATTGTGTGAACCCAGGTTCAATCATAACAGGTACTCTCACGGTTACAATGGAATGCGATTGCTCCAACACAACGCCGACAAGACGTTGTCGATGCAGGTATGAGTAAAAGACTAAAAGTATTTATCCGTGTTCTAATATGTACCTACATACCAAAATGAAATGATTCAAAGATATAATTGATCGAATGTTATAGTATGTTTGAATGTCTGAATTTGCTACTGCTGATTGCAAATGATTGATGCATTTATGAAAGATGGGCAAAAATCTACACAGGTCATTTATCATGTGAAATCATTTCTTAATCCGTAAGTTTGGATTGTAAGAATGAAAGAAAATTATTATAATGAATGATATATTCGATGATGGAAGAAATATTTTGAAGTTCACTTACCGTCTCGTAAATTTACAATTTGTTTGTCAGTAGCGTTGTTTTTAAAAATATACGACTTTACGAGTGTATAGTTCCAAAAATACACTACTTTATAATTAATAAAATAAAATATAGTATAACTAAGTTTTTAGACGTAGTTATATGATATTTATGATAAAATTAAATTATTTTTAACGTTCTAAACAATGGATGCCTAAGACGCTAAAAACTTAAAGGAATAAAAAAGAGATGTGCTGATCCAACCCTATACTTGTGTGGATCGATATCGATACAAAGGAATACGATTCACTCGATATCTGTTTCGATTCAATGGCTTTTGATTCGTTAGTGGATCAATATTATGTACACTGAAGATCAGATCGAAAATTCGGACTAATTTGTATATAATATAGTATATTATATGTGAGTAAAACGCAACCTACATTCGTGCCGTGTTCATCAACTACAATGTACTATGGTCTACTGCGAAGGTTCATATGACCCTAATATAAATATTTCACTGGCGGTTGATTTTGTGAATATATATCATTACTATACATTACTATAAATCTTATCAATTCTTATAAATTTTGGCATGACAGGTGATGATAGATCATTTTCGTTTTTGTGTTTTATGATCTGGTCTGCTGAACCGCTAAAAATATTTATAATTAGTTGTGTATATTTGTTTTGTGATAAATGACATATGATTTATGAATTACTACTGACATTTTCTGACAACTATGATACCATATGGTTATCTCTAGTAATATCAATACTCAATACTATATACTACTATACTACTTACTACTCATATTATACATGCGAAAGTAGCTCTGTCCCGGGAAAAAACATAGGATAGTTTTTATCAAACTGCACAAAAAGAGGTTAATGTATTTGCGCGATATGCGACACACGCGCAGGCGGAGCCACGCCCGGAAAGCTAATTACTTGATATATATGACATCTTCATTTATTTTAATGATATTTGATCTGAGATTCATGTGAATTTTAATTTTCTAATCTTTGTAATTTAATTAAGTGTCATTTTATATTCATGATATTATAATAATTATATATGAATTGAGTCAATGTTGTGTGCTTTACATGTATAGCAATTTCTATATAGAGTGGTGAGATAGTGGTCAAAGGCTAACGTATCAGGCATAATATATATATATATATATAATGATTATAATATTCGCAAATGTTAACTGCCGCGATTATAAATAAATAGTTATAATAAATAGATCAAATAAATCATAGTTCAGATAATAAATTTCTTCGTTCAATCATAGTTGAGAATCTATTGGTCCACCAAAAAAATCCAGAGTTCGGTCCTTTTTAACATAAACGGCGTGTGGAAGAAGGTGCAAATTATGTATCTCATTAGACAACCACACTTAAAATTAAAGCTACTATCGCCCAGATCCAGAGCAGCTATCAATATTACGTACCCTACCATTCAAGATTGGCTAATGTAAAAATAATGATTCTTTACAGTAATAATGTTGATGCTATAAAATATGTTTTTTTTTAAAACACTTAATACGATACACAATCAATCCAAAAAATCGTATCAAATCAATAGGATCGATACTTGAATCGAAGCAGTGTATTATTATGCAATGCAGTCTCGAATATTGATACAAAGCAGCTCCATTGAACATCCCTAGAAAACGGAACAGGAAGTCACTAAACAGTGTTGCCACACTCATTGCACCGTTTATATCGTTTTGTCTGTTTTTTACTATTTTTTGTTTCACGAAAAGCTAAATTTGTCCTTCAATAGTATTTTTTTTATGTTGAGTTTTATGTACGTACACATAAATAACGCCAGTTTTCCGGCCCCAGCACATTTACATAAAATAAAAGGTGTGCAATCTAAATAGTACAACTATTGTGGTAATCCATAAGAAGGTCTTCAGCATCTAATACTGGAATGTCGTCATTTTGCACTGCAATGATTAATAGTGATCTCAGATCTTATGGATATTACTCCTGAAGTACCTCGCCGCCGAAAAATGTGAATACTTTGTCGCATGGCCTATATAAATATGATTCATCTACGCTCAATAAGCTATTAAACTTAAAAAATTGCTTTTTGCTCATTGTAAACCAACAAAAAGAGACACAATGCAAATGAACTGGAGATTGTAATCTTTACACGTTTATATTTTTTTTATTGGCACGTATCTATAAGACATATATACATATATATATATATAAATATATAAACATAAAGAAGATATACATATTCCAACTACCTGCCTTTGCAACATGCTTATGTTCCAGATGGATGTACTCTGTTCACACTCCTATTTTGTTTCACAGTTGGGTTTTGGCATAATTTCACCGCACAAATCATTATTTATATTTCTTTTTACAATTCAAAATAAATATGTAAAGAAATGTAAGCCCAGCTCAAAAACAGCAGAATACAAACCTTTATGCGGCAGCCGTAGTTTAAAAAGTGTAACGTGCGGCGCAACAACGTTAACTTAACGCAACCAATTGGATGCAGTCAGTTTTAAGCGCCAAATTAATTAAACAATCCAACTGGTTTTGGAAGATTGTGTTTTGTTAATAATTGTGAACTTGATGATGATGAGTATAAAATCTGAGAGTGGTAACTGTATGAGAGTTACACTTCTTTACATATTTATTCGTAGGATGTGTGCTTACACTCTTAATTTTTTCATGTATTTATTTATACCATTGCATCGGTTTTATACACAATAATATCATACAATATCGATATCGCTAAAAAACGTTATGATTTGAGGAGATATATTCTTAAGATTGCGGCTATGCTTGCCCCTTTCATGTTTTAGGTATACACGTTAATTTTATAGATATTTCCAGTCCATAGATTAAATATCCATGTGAAAGGGTCATCACAACTGTCAATAGAACGATTTTTTTGAAAATATATACGTAATCTTTTGCTAAATTTTAGTAGCAATAGGGATGTGCTATATATGTTGTAATAGTAGATGTGGTAATTTTTATTGTAATACAACAAAAACGCCTAATTAACTGATACATTGTGAATCGTAATTAAAACAAATTTTATTTTATACTTTGATTTTATTACAGATAGCATTGATGAACAGTGTTGCTATATTTGAAATCCTTTCTTACAATATTTATACTAACCATAGACTAAAATCTTATACACACCGCCCGCGCTGACGAAGTCCGAATATTAATTCAGAGCCGTTACTACAATTCACCGTAATTTTGTTTTTCGTGTTTCGAGTGACACTTTAGATATCAAAAATAGAATTTGCGGATCGAAATTCATTGTTTGATAATAGTGTATGGTTGGACCGTATCGTTCATCATCATCAGTCATAAAGAGTATAAATGTATCTCGCAACAACTTCATAATATATATTGCAATTCATTTTTCTTCATATCAATCAATACTAATAATAATTTTAATAAGGTAATTTGAACATATTATATGACTTGAAAAAATAGTTGCAATAAATGATTTGAATTTGAATTTAAATACACGGTATAGTGTTTAGGCAATTATAGTATTATTAATGCTATAAAAACTTTCATCTTAATCTGAGAAAGTATATTTCTACCATGTTCTACGTGTCCTATCTAGATTTCGTAATAGCCATAGCACTAAATGATTACTTTGTCACGATTTTATTTATTTTATTTTTGCATATTTAGAACTCGACTTTGAAGTTTGACGACATAAAAGCAAACATGAGAGATATGAGATACGTAAATAAATGTTATTCAAAATCTGTACAGGCAAATGCATGCTAGTATAATATTCTGCGAACGAAGTTAAACAAAAGTAAGCCAAAACGTGTTTTGCGTAACTATATCCTTCTTTCGGACCCGAAGTTCGAAACATTAGAAAACGGTATAAAAAAAAACCATTTACAAAAAATTTATATTTCATCAATCAAATATTTGATGGAGTACAGATCATTGATTATGTTGTAGTGAAAAACAAAAAAAAATTCATGTGATTATATGTTATGTTACTGTCAGTTGTCAAAGTCATTTTATATATTATGTATAAACGTCAATTGTATTTTAGAAGTAGAAATAAGAAAAAAAAAAAACGGAGTGATTACATACTGCTCAGTGGAAATTATTTTGAACATTAAATTAATTAAATTTATAAATAATTGCATGATCAAAATGCTGGCACATATTTGGCTCCACGAATAAGCATTGCAATTCAACGGGGCAATGCTGCCAGCATGCTGGGCACGCTGCCAACTGGGAGTGGGCTGGAGCATTTGGACTACCTATGAGTCTGCTATGACTTGTAGGTTGTCTAAGTGCTTTGTAGCTGTAGTGTTGTATATAGTTCATAGTATTTTGTGTAATAAAGGCATACCGCTGGTAAAAAAATAATAATTTATAGCTATAATAGAAACATTAGTCAGCATATGAGTGACTTTAAGTTCTATAGAAAGCGTTGAGGATTGGGAACCATGAATAAAAAGGTTTGGCATTAGTAGTCGTCAGCACGATTTTGGGGTATTTAGGGGTTGTGTTTTATAGGGGATATCTACCCCTTTCAATTGACACCTCCCTCACCTGCTGGAGACGCGTTTTTTTATATATATATGCATTTAAAGTTACGTACAAAGTAACGTCTTTTTACTGTTATATGTCAGTTTTAGGGTTAATATTATATTATTATAAATTGATGTTTTATATAATTAGCTATTTTTATTATATTACAATTTACTATTTATCTTTACTTATTTTAGAATAAAACGAACAATTTTTATTTTATTTTTTGTATCATCGTGAAACGGAATGTTTTCGGCAATCTTGTTTACGGCCGACGCGCTATTGTTTTGACAATTGACTTGACTGTCATTCCGTTTCTCTTGAAATCTCTTCTAGCTACGTGAATGTGTTCTCGTTGTTTTTTGTGTGTGATTTTAGAATTTACGACGACTTTGGCTTTGCTTTTGGATATCTGCATACGGATTTGTACTGACGACATGGACCCGAATCAGCCTTCTTGTAGTCGGGATATTCCGACTGCGAGTTCTGGTAAGAATCGGTGTTATTGTTTGAGCTTTGTTTCGGTGAGGTTTATATTATAGTGGTCTTTATATTAACTAATTTGGTTTCTAATTTTGTAGATGATGGCGCGCCGCTTGCCAAACGGCGTCTATACGTCAGCGAAGTTTTACCAATGTGGAACCACATAAAAATTACGGACGAGTTGAGGCTCATTGAGGGCTCATTAAAGCAAGCTTGATGTGCTGCACCCACCGTACTCCCATGACAGTAAATTTAAACGCCAACAGAACAGTGGGGCGATTTGAATGTTATAAAGGGAAACGTCGCGGGAAATTCGTTTCCAGAACTGCTGGAACGTGGTTCGAAGACATAAAATTGCACATGCTGCATGTTTATTATTTAATGTACTGCTTTGCACTCAAAAAATCGCACTATGACTTTATATTGAAGATCTGCTTAGGATTGAAACAAAACAATGTCTTTCCTAGGCCACCATCACTGACTGGTACTCATATTGCCAAGAAGCAGTAGTGATATATTAGCTTAACCAAGAGCGCTTAAGGGGCAAAATCGGTGGGCCAGGAAAAATTGTACAAATTGATGAAAGCAAATTTGGAAAACGTAAATATATCAAAGATAATTTGAAAATCTGATTGATTTGTTTATATTTCTTTTATAATACAAGCAAATTACTCTTAACATACACTGTTTTTGTTGTTCTGTGGTACTTAACCTCAAAATTTTTATTTTCATTTTTTTCTAAACCATTGATCTCCGGCGTTAGGGGAAGGAAGGGGGGAGTCTCCCCTACCTTGTAGTTTTAATATACTTTGTGTTAACGTTGCATTTGTTTTGTTTGAGGACGCAGAGTTGAGGGGCACTGGGTCCTTGGCCTCATCGAAGATGGCAGTGAGGACCTGCGTTTGGAAGTATGCCCCGACAATATTAGTTCGGCAGAGGTGCTGATCCCGTTGATCAAAAAGCATTTGGTAGAGAGAACCACAATCCACACGGATTATTGGAAGGCGTATGATTGTCTGCATTAACATGGATACATCCATAAAAAGGTCAATCTTAGCGATCCAGACAATCCTTTAGTGGCACTGGACAGGACTCATACTCAACGTATTGAGTCCCAATGGAGAGTAGTAAAGCGGTTCTTTTATAAGGACAATTACAATAATCCTGAAAATTTCGTGGGCACTATGTGGAGTTCCTGTGGAGGAGGGATATAAATAATAATAAAAAAGACCCATTCATGGAGGTAATAAAGGTTGTACAACATGTTTATGGCATAAAATAAATGTGATCATTATTTTCTGTTTTATTTCTATTAAGATATATATATATATAACATATAGCTAGGAATACCTTGAATATGTGCTAGGTCATGTTAGGATTTTATAGTGACAGATCTAAATCAGAAGCTCTAAGGGAGGTCCTGTGTGGTGCAGCCCCACTCAGGAGTGACCGTAGAGTTTCCGGCGGGGGCTCACCCGGAGTTTCTTTAGTAACAGAACCGAATCAGACAACAGTAGGTACCTATGGTTATATCTTTTTACGATGAATGAAACATACATTATCATAGGTAGCAAATTACTCTTAACATACACTGTTTTTGTTGTTCTGTGGTACTTAACCTCAAAATTTTTATTTTCATTTTTTTTCTAAACCATTGATCTCCGGAAATAATAATAATAATAATCTTAATACAATAAAGAACCAAACCGTAGGTAGCCACCAAACCTACTGTCATAAAAAGCGAGCTTGGCTTTCGGTCTCAGTTTTTTTATTGCGGATAGTTTAGTCTTTGACCACTATCTCTCCTGATGGATATGTTATGATGTGGTAGAAGATGTTGTCAAGGCTAACCTAGAATTAATCCAAATTAAGTCCAATATCCCACAAAATCTTTTAATACAGTTAAAAACATAGGAAACATTACTTCAAATAGAGTATGCAGAATGAAAGGAGTTCCTTGGACGATTCCAAAATGACGGAATTCAAGACCTGATTGGTTTACCTTTGACCATTATCTCACCTGATGGTAAGTGATGATGTGGTCAAAGATGATGTTTAGGCTAACCAAGGCAGACATAACCAAATAAAAAAATCAAAATTGGAATAAGAACGTCCAGAACAACCTACAGAAAAACTTTTTTTACTTGGCAGACGTCACCGAAAAAACAATTTCAAATTTGGAATAAGAACGTCCAGAACAACCTAGATATCGAATTTTAGCCAAATCGGAAAAACTTTTTTTACATGGCAGACGTCATCGAAAAAAAAATTTCAAATTTGGAATAAGAACGTCTAGAACAACCTAGATATCGATTTTCAGCCAAATCGGAAAAATTTTTTTTACTTGGCAGACGTCACCTAAAAAACAATTTCAAATTTGGAATAAGAACGTCCACAACAACCTAGATATCGAATTTCAGCCAAATCGGAAAAACTTTTTTTACTTGGCAGACGTCATCGAAAAAAAAATTTCAAATTTGGAATAAGAACGTCTAGAACAACCTAGATATCGATTTTCAGCCAAATCGGAAAAACTTTTTTTACTTGGCAGACGTCACCGAAAAAACAATTTCAAATTTGGAATAAGAACGTCCAGAACAACCTAGATATCGAATTTCAGCCAAATCGGAAAAACTTTTTTTACTTGGCAGACGTCATCGAAAAAAAAATTTCAAATTTGGAATAAGAACGTCTAGAACAACCTAGATATCGATTTTCAGCCAAATCGGAAAAACTTTTTTTACTTGGCAGACGTCACCGAAAAAACAATTTCAAATTTGGAATAAGAACGTCCAGAACAACCTAGATATCGAATTTCAGCCAAATCGGAAAAACTTTTTTTACTTGGCAGACGTCACCGAAAAAAAAATTTCAAATTTGGAATAAGAACGTCCAGAACAACCTAGATACCGAATTTCAGCCAAATCGGAAAACTTTTTTTACTTGGCAGACGTCATCGAAATTGGAATAGGAACGTACTCATACTCCTAATACAGTCGGTAATGTATGGTAAAATACTCCAAATGCAGTATGAAGAATGAGAGGAGCATCTAAGACTAATAAAAAAATGACATATTTCAAAAGTTTCACTGTTATAGACCAATAACTTTAAATTTAGTCGAATATCCAACAAAAACTCCAAATACAGTCGAAAATGTAAGGTAAAATACTCCAAATGCAGTATGAAGAATGAGAGAAGCATCTGAGCAAACTAAAAAAAATTTCAAAATTCAAAAATTTTACTGTTATAGGACAAAAACTCCAAATTCAGTCGAAAATCCCTCAAAAACTCCAAATACAGTCGAAATTGTATGGTAAAATACTCCAAATGCAGTATGAAGAATGAGAGGAGCATCTAAGACTAATAAAAAAATGACATATTTCAAAAGTTTCACTGTTATACACCAATAACTCTAAATTTAGTCGAATATCCAACAAAAACTCCAAATACAGTCGAAAATGTAAGGTAAAATACACCAAATGCAGTATGAAGAATGAGAGAAGCATCTGAGCAAACTAAAAAAATGTCAAAATTCAAAAATTTCACTGTTATAGGACAAAAACTCCAAATTCAGTCGAAAATCCCTCAAAAACTCCAAATACAGTCGGTAATGTATAGTAAAATACTCCAAATGCAGTATGAAGAATGAGACGAGCATCTAAGACTAATAAAAAAATGACATATTTCAAAAGTTTCACTGTTATAGACCAATAACTCTAAATTTAGTCGAATATCCAACAAAAACTCCAAATACAGTCGAAAATGTAAGGTAAAATACTCCAAATGCAGTATGAAGAATGAGAGAAGCATCTGAGCAAACTAAAAAAAATTTCAAAATTCAAAAATTTCACTGTTATAGGACAAAAATTCCAAATTCAGTCGAAAATCCCTCAAAAACTCCAAATACAGTCGGTAATGTATGGTAAAATACTCCAAATGCAGTATGAAGAATGAGAGGAGCATCTAAGACGAATAAAAATATGACATATTTCAAAAGTTTCACTGTTATAGACCAATAACTATAAATTTAGTCGAATATCCAACAAAAACTCCAAATACAGTCGAAAATGTAAGGTAAAATACTCCAAATGCAGTATGAAGAATGAGAGAAGCATCTGAGCAAACTAAAAAAAATGTCAAAATTCAAAAATTTCACTGTTATAGGACAAAAACTCCAAATTCAGTCGAAAATCCCTCAAAAACTCCAAATACAGTCGAAAATGTAAGGTAAAATACACCAAATGCAGTATGAAGAATGAGAGAAGCATCTGAGCAAACAAAAAAAAATGTCAAAATTTAAAAATTTCACTGTTATAGGACAAAAACTCCAAATTCAGTCGAAAATCCCTCAAAAACTCCAAATGCAGTCGGTAATGTATGGTAAAATACTCCAAATGCAGTATGAAGAATGAGAGGAGCATCTAAGACTAATAAAAAAATGACATATTTCAAAAGTTTCACTGTTATAGACCAATAACTCTAAATTTAGTCGAATATCCAACAAAAACTCCAAATACAGTCGAAAATGTAAGGTAAAATACTCCAAATGCAGTATGAAGAATGAGAGAAGCATCTGAGCAAACTAAAAAAAATGACAAAATTCAAAAATTTCACTGTTATAGGACAAAAACTCCAAATTCAGTCGAAAATCCCTCAAAAACTCCAAATACAGTCGAAAATGTAAGGTAAAATACACCAAATGCAGTATGAAGAATGAGAGAAGCATCTGAGCAAACTAAAAAAAATGTCAAAATTTAAAAATTTCACTGTTATAGGACAAAAACTCCAAATTCAGTCGAAAATCCCTCAAAAACTCCAAATACAGTCGGTAATGTATGGTAAAATACTCCAAATGCAGTATGAAGAATGAGAGGAGCATCTAAGACTAATAAAAAAATGACATATTTCAAAAGTTTCACTGTTATGGACCAATAACTCTAAATTTAGTCGAATATCCCACAAAAACTCCAAATACAGTCGAAAATGTAAGGTAAAATACACCAAATGCAGTATGAAGAATGAGAGAAGCATCTGAGCAAACTAAAAAAAATTCCAAAATTCAAAAATTTCACTGTTATAGGACAAAAACTCCAAATTCAGTCGAAAATCCCTCAAAAACTCCAAATACAGTCGGTAATGTATGGAAAAATACTCCAAATGCAGTATGAAGAATGAGAGAAGCATCTGAGCAAACTAAAAAAAATGTCAAAATTCAAAAATTTCACTGTTATAGGACAAAAACTCCAAATTCAGTCGAAAATCCCTCAAAAACTCCAAATACAGTCGAAAATGTAAGGTAAAATACACCAAATGCAGTATGAAGAATGAGAGAAGCATCTGAGCAAACTTAAAAAAATGTTAAAATTTAAAAATTTCACTGTTATAGGACAAAAACTCCAAATTCAGTCGAAAATCCCTCAAAAACTCCAAATACAGTCGGTAATGTATGGTAAAATACTCCAAATGCAGTATGAAGAATGAGAGGAGCATCTAAGACTAATAAAAAAATGACATATTTCAAAAGTTTCACTGTTATGGACCAATAACTCTAAATTTAGTCGAATATCCCACAAAAACTCCAAATACAGTCGAAAATGTAAGGTAAAATACACCAAATGCAGTATGAAGAATGAGAGAAGCATCTGAGCAAACTAAAAAAAAATCCAAAATTCAAAAATTTCACTGTTATAGGACAAAAACTCCAAATTCAGTCGAAAATCCCTCAAAAACTCCAAATACAGTCGGTAATGTATGGAAAAATACTCCAAATGCAGTATGAAGAATGAGAGAAGCATCTGAGCAACCTAAAAAAAATGTCGAAATTCAAAAATTTCACTGTTATAGGACAAAAACTCCAAATTCAGTCGAAAATCCCTCAAAAACTCCAAATACAGTCGAAAATGTAAGGTAAAATACACCAAATGCAGTATGAAGAATGAGAGAAGCATCTGAGCAAACTAAAAAAAATGTCAAAATTTAAAAATTTCACTGTTATAGGACAAAAACTCCAAATTCAGTCGAAAATCCCTCAAAAACTCCAAATACAGTCGGTAATGTATGGTAAAATACTCCAAATGCAGTATGAAGAATGAGAGGAGCATCTAAGACTAATAAAAAAATGACATATTTCAAAAGTTTCACTGTTATGGAACAATAACTCTAAATTTAGTCGAATATCCAACAAAAACTCCAAATACAGTCGAAAATGTAAGGTAAAATACTCCAAATGCAGTATGAAGAATGAGAGAAGCATCTGAGCAAACTAAAAAAAATTTCAAAATTCAAAAATTTCACTGTTATAGGACAAAAACTCCAAATTCAGTCGAAAACCCCTCAAAAACTCCAAATACAGTCGGTAATGTATGGTAAAATACTCCAAATGCAGTATGAAGAATGAGAGGAGCATCTAAGACTCATAAAAAAATGACATATTTCAAAAGTTTCACTGTTATAGACCAATAACTCTAAATTTAGTCGAATATCCCACAAAAACTCCAAATACAGTCGAAAATGTAAGGTAAAATACTCCATATGCAGTATGAAGAATGAGAGAAGCATCTGAGCAAACTAAAAAAAATTCCAAAATTCAAAAATTTCTCTGTTATAGGACAAAAACTCCAAGTTCAGTCGAAAATCCCTCAAAAACTCCAAATACAGTCGGCAATGTATTGTAAAATACTCCAGATACAGTATGAAGAATGAGAGGAGCATGTAAATTCAAAGCTTGGCCTTCGGCCTCGCAAGAAACTAACACGGCTCGGCCTACGGCCTCGCCATGCCCTCGCCCTACGGGCTCGTGCACCATACATAGTTTTGGTCCTATAACAGTGTAATTCTTGATTTCTGTCATTTTTTTATCACACTTCGATGCTCCTCTCATTCTTCATACTGCATTTGGAGTATTTTACCTTACATTTTCGACTGTATTTGAAGTTTTAGAGGGATTTTCGACTGCCTTTGTAGTTTTGGTCCTATATCAGTGTAATTCTTGATTTCTGTCATTTTTTTATCACACTTCGATGCTCCTCTCATTCTTCATACTGCATTTGGAGTATTTTACCATACATTTTCGACTGTATTTGAAGTTTTAGAGGGATTTTCGACTGCCTTTGGAGTTTTGGTCCTATAACAGTGTAATTCTTGATTTCTGTCATTTTTTATTTTTGACATGCTCCTCTCATTCTTCATACTGTACTTGGAGTATTTTACCATACATTACCGACTGTATTAGGGGTATGAGTACGTTCCTATTCCAATTTCGATGACGTCTGCCAAATAAAAAAAGTTTTTCCGATTTGTCTGAAAATCGATATAATAAATAAGAATAATATAATATATAAGATAATATAATATATAAGATATAATAAAGATGGCCACCATGCAAAGCACTCCGAACCCACTGAAGCTCGGCCTTACGGCCTCACTTCAGCGTGATCGGAGCACTTTGTATGGCGGCCATCTTGAATTCCGCCATTTTGGATTTTTTTTGGGTATCATTCGTACTCTCCATATTCACTATGACATTTGTTCAAAGACCCCCCCCCCACCTATCTCTTACTATTTTCGAAATATGTCTTCATTCATCACTTGGCAGACGTCATCGAAAAAAAAATTTCAAATTTGAAATAAGAACGTCCAGAACAACCTAGATATCGATTTTCAGCCAAATCGGAAAAACTTTTTTTACTTGGCAGACGTCATCGAAAAAATAATTTCAAATTTGGAATAATAACGTCCAGAACAACCTAGATATCGATTTTCAGCCAAATCGGAAAAACTTTTTTTACTTGGCAGACGTCATCGAAAAAATAATTTCAAATTTGGAATAAGAACGTCCAGAACAACCTAGATATCGATTTTCAGCCAAATCGGAAAAACTTTTTTTACTTGGCAGACGTCATTGAAAAAAAAAAAACAAATTTGGAATAAGAACGTCCAGAACAACCTAGATATCGATTTTCAGCCAAATCGAAAAAACTTTTTTTACTTGGCAGACGTCATCGAAAAAATTATTTTAAATTTGGCATAAGAACGTCCAGAACAACCTAGATATCGATTTTCAGACAAATCGGAAAAACTTTTTTTATTTGGCAGACGTCATCGAAATTGGAATAGGAACGTACTCATACCCCTAATACAGTCGGTAATGTATGGTAAAATACTCCAAGTACAGTATGAAGAATGAGAGGAGCATGTCAAAAATAAAAAATGACAGAAATCAAGAATTACACTGTTATAGGACCAAAACTCCAAAGGCAGTCGAAAATCCCTCTAAAACTTCAAATACAGTCGAAAATGTATGGTAAAATACTCCAAATGCAGTATGAAGAATGAGAGGAGCATCGAAGTGTGATAAAAAAATGACAGAAATCAAGAATTACACTGATATAGGACCAAAACTACAAAGGCAGTCGAAAATCCCTCTAAAACTTCAAATACAGTCGAAAATGTAAGGTAAAATACTCCAAATGCAGTATGAAGAATGAGAGGAGCATCGAAGTGTGATAAAAAATTACAGAAATCAAGAATTACACTGTTATAGGACCAAAACTCCAAAGGCAGTCGAAAATCCCTCTAAAACTCCAAATACAGTCGAAATTATATGGTAAATACTCCAAATGCAGTATGAAGAATGCGAGGAGCATCTAAGACTATTAAAAAAATGACATATTTCAAAAGTTTCACTGTTATAGAACCAAAACTCTAAATTTAATCGAATATCCCACAAAAACTCCAAATACAGTCGAAAATGTAAGGTAAAATACTCCAAATGCAGTATGAAGAATGAGAGGAGCATCGAAGTGTGATAAAAAAATGACAGAAATCAAGAATAACACTGTTATAGGACCAAAACTCCAAAGGCAGTCGAAAATCCCTCTAAAACTCCAAATACAGTCGAAATTGTATGGTAAAAAACTCCAAATGCAGTATGAAGAATGAGAGGAGCATCGAAGTGTGATAAAAAAATGACAGAAATCAAAAACTCCAAAGGCAGTCGAAAATCTCTCTAAAACTCCAAATACAGTTGAAATTGTATGGTAAAATACTCCAAATGCAGTATGAAGAATGAGAGGAGCATCTAAGACTAATAAAAAAATGACATATTTCAAAAGTTTCATTGTTATAGACCAATAACTCTTAATATAGTCGAAATTCCCACAAAAACTCCAAATACAGTCGCAAATGTAAGGTAAAATACTCCAAATGCAGTATGAAGAATGAGAGGAGCATCAAAGCATGATAAAAAAATAAAATTCACTGATGTAGGACCGTAACTCCAAATTCAGTCGAAAATCCCACAAAAACCCCAAATACAGTCGAAAATGTACGGTAAAATACACCAAATGCAGTATGAAGAATGAGAGAAGCATCTGAGCAAACTTAAAAAAATGTTAAAATTTAAAAATTTCACTGTTATAGGACAAAAACTCCAAATTCAGTCGAAAATCCCTCAAAAACTCCAAATACAGTCGGTAATGTATGGTAAAATACTCCAAATGCAGTATGAAGAATGAGAGGAGCATCTAAGACTAATAAAAAAATGACATATTTCAAAAGTTCACCAAACCAGATTCACCCTACTGCCATAAAAAAGTGGTACGGTCAGAATCGTACCAAGGTTCTAAGTCACTTCGGTAAAGAAACCCCACTCGTAGGTGCTTTGGTTATCGCGGGCAGTTACCATGGAGACCAGTCGGAGATGTGGAAAATACTCTCAAGTCGGAGCTCGGCCTTCGGCCTCGGACAGTTACTCCAAATGTAGTCAAAACTCCCACAAAAACTCCAAAAACAGTCGGTAATGTATGGTGAAATACTCCAAATACAGTATGAAGAATGAGAGGAGCATGTCAATTCGGAGCTCGGCCTTCGGCCTCGCAAGACACTTACACGGCTCGGCCTACGGCCTCGCCATGAGCTCGCCCTGCGGGCTCGCACACCTTAAGCTCGGCCTTCGGCCTCGCGGGCCGAAAGTTCGGCCTTCGGCCTCACCAGAAGCTCGCCCTTCGGGCTCGCTATACCTTGATGTAGGACAGTTACTCCAAATTCAGTCGAAAATCCCACAAAAACTCTTAATACAGTCGAAAATTAAGGAAAACTACTCCAAATGCAGTATGAAGCATGAGAGGAGCATGTCAGATCGGAGCTCGGCCTTCGGCCTCGCAAGACACTAATATGGCTCGGCCTTCGGCCTCGCTAGACACTAATACAGCTCGGCCTGCGGCCTCGCCAAGCGCTCGCCCTTCGGGCTCGCGCACCATCAGCTCGGCCTTCGGCCTCACGGACCGAAAGTTCGGCCTTCGGCCTCACCAGAAGCTCGCCCTTCGGGCTCGCTATACCATTATCAATGACAGTAACTCCAAAATTAGTCGAAAATCCCATAAAAACTCCAAATACAGTCGAAAATGTAAGGAAAATACTCCAAATGCAGTATGAAGCATGAGAGGAGCACTTTTGACACATGTCATTTGACTACTCTCCAAATTCCCTATGACATTTGTTCAAACACCCCCTATCTATCTCTTACCGTTTTCGAGATACGTCATACATCTTTACTTGGCAGGCGTCATTTTTATGATTTTCGATTTTTCTCATACTCACCTAAACCCCCCCTACATTTTTGCCATACATCATTGTCGTCCTACTCGTCTCCTTCTAGGAGAACATTTATGTCAGTCAGTCAGTGAGTCAGTGAGTGGTAATCGAGCTTTATATATTATTAATTAATTAATAACTAGTTTTTCGGGCAGTGTGCGGGCCGCAAGCGGCCCGCATCTATCTTGAGTCAGTACGAACTGTCATAAAAGCTCCTTATACAAAGAAAAAAAATACAAAAAAACTCCTATAGAAGTATGAAATCCCATATAAACTCTAAATACAATAGAGATTCATACTGTAGCCACCAAACCAGATTTACCCTACCGCCATAAAAATGTGGTATGGTCAGAATTGTACCAAGGTTCTGAGTCACTTCGGTAAAGGAACCCCACTTGTAGGTGCTTTGGTTATCGCGGGCAGTTACCATGGAGACCAGTCGGAGAAGTGGAAAATACCCTCAAGTCGGAGCTCGGCCTTCGGCCTCGGACAGTTACTCCAAATGTAGTCAAAACTCCCACAAAAACTCCTAAAACAGTCGGTAATGTATGATGAAATACTCCAAATACAGTATGAAGAATGAGAGGAGCATGTAAATTCAGAGCTCGGCCTACGGCCTCGCAAGACACTCACACGGCTCAGCCTGCGGCCTCGCCAAGCGCTCGCCCTACGGGCTCGCGCACCTTCCACTCGGCCTTCGGCCTCGCGGGCCGAAAGTTCGGCCTTCGGCCTCACCAGAAGCTCGCCCTTCGGGCTCGCTATACCTTCATGTATGATAGTAACTCCAAATTCAGTCGAAAATCCCACTAAAACTCCAAAAACAGTCGGTTTTGTATGGTAAAATACTCTTCCTGTTCTACTTTGTCATTAGAATAAAAATGTAACATTTCTCCTGGAACGCGTTCTAATATCGTTGAATTTATTTCGCGGACAGCATTGTTTCTTGTACATAAAATTGCTCTATGAGCACAAACATCGGGTTCATCGATCACTAATCCGAATACGAAATCAATAAGTTCATCTAAATTTGATACTAATTCTATTGATTCTAGGGATACCACCGATTCAACTCTTCCGCCTACTGGGAATTGAACTGAAGGTAGTTCGTTCGAACCTAGTCTCAGCAAGAAATCTGCGTATTCGGGGTCGTCTCTACAACGCTGTGACGTCAGCAGGGAAAATGTTTTTAATTTTTGCCATAGTGAAGATGTTTTCACGGAACAATTTAATATATCAGAATTTGATTTGGCATTTGTGACCACGGGAGGGATTTGACGAAAATCTCCAGCAAATATGATAATTTTGCCTCCAAATATTTTGTCTGAATTCATCAAATCGCGCAATGATCTGTCCAAAAGATGAATCAAAAATTTATGTGCCATCGGAGCTTCATCATAAATTATCACATCAGAGTGATATATTAAATCAGCACGCTGCGTTCCATTCGTTATGTTCCAATAACCGTAATCATCCTCGATATCTAACGGATATTTAAACATCGAATGTGCTGTAATGCCACCTTCGTGGTTTTGAGCTGCGATAGCCGAACTGGCTGTGCATAAGACAATCCCTTTCAAATTACCACGTACGTGAGCGGTAATTACATTTAAAAGCAAGGTTTTACCGGTACCTGCAGGTCCGTCGACAAATATTGCACACGAGTTTGTCTCTCGGTACTGTTCGTCGACGCAAAGACGGTCAATATAGTCGAAAACTTCTCGTTGTTCTGACGATAGTTTTGACATCCACTCATTGACGATTGAAATTTGAGTATTTATATTGTATTCGACGCGTTCACGGCCTAACTCTGTTGTATCGTCATGTACTTCCGGAAGGCCGTGCTGCGCGAGTGTGAAACCATGCTTACGCAAAAGTCTGTTGATTTGCGTTAAACATAAATTATACGCTTTCTCTTCTTCGTTTGGCATTCTGTGCAAAATATCTTCACTGAGCTGGTTTTTAAATGTGTCCCATATTGATGCGACGGGGACACCACTGACGGCGAGAAGTACGAAGAATTTACGGAGGCGGTGTCCAGTGAAAAATGTAGTTGCCTCACGAATGGCCATTTCGTACTCTTGTTGGTCATCTGCAAGTCCTACAGCTTTAGCAGCGTCTTGAAAGGTTTTGCATTCAGGACCGCCGAGCTTTAAAAGATCCCCGTAACTACGACACGGAAATGAATTCAGTAGAATTCGTAGGTAAAATTGTTCACCTCTGTTTGGCGCGACCCAAAACATTCGTGCGACAATTTCACCTCTTTGACGCGGTGTGATAAATTTTCCATTTTGCGTTTCGAAAATTTGTGCTGTTTTAGTTGTTGGGCGTTTTGTATGTATGATATATTTTTCGTAAAAATCTATATATTTTATGTCGTCGAATATATCACCCTGTGGTCGATTAAAATATGTAATTAAATCTGAACCACCACGACGCACGGCCTCATTAATATCACCGGGCCTGAAGTAAACAGCCTGCTGGTTTTCCAGATGAACCGATAGTTGCTTTACATTCGGCTCACGGGCAGTAACGTCGAATTCCAGTATTCTCCAAATTGCTTCACACGATCCGACATATCTTTTAGTTTCGTACTCTTCAATTTCGTTGTTGCCATCACCAACAATAGCAACCCGAGCCTCATCAGGACCTTTGGTCATATATTTGAACAAATACTTGACAACGCTACGTTGCGAAGAAACCTCCACATTAATGTGTGCGTCATATTTCAACAAAAGTGCAGCATTGTATGGTACTACCCATAAGTCGTTAATTTTTATTTCCCTGCCGCGGAATTTAATTACACCTTCATTTTTACTGTCGCGGCGTAAATTGATGAAACCTTTCTCATCACAAAAGGTTACATCACTTTCGCGTTTTGGGAATCGTTTGCTGCATTTTTTCTTTTCTTTATCGTAGCACGGCAAGTTGGCCCTGTCACCCCCACACGGGCCGTGAATCATATGATCGAGAACTGCTTTACGCAATCTACCACCAGCTTCCGATTCTGGAGGTATGTCAGCGCGACATACTTTGTCGATATCTAAATTATCAACAGGACCTCCACCTTTGACTCTAAAACAGATATGGGCGTGTGGTAGACCTCTTTTTTGAAATTCGATCACGTACATTAAATATTCAATTTCGCCAAACCAAAGTCCAGAGCGAATGTCACGAATCAGTGCAGCCAAACGCAAATTAAACGCTCGAGCGCATATAAGAGGATTTGGACGTTGACCCGGAGGTGTTGACAGCCTAATTTCAGTCCAATTTGGATTGCAAGTTAAAGTAACGAAATAACTGGGTGGTCCCTTACTATTTACCGTCGCCATGGCATCTAAATATTTTCCCTTCATGTAACGTGGACCACCGGTGAAACTACTCGGCAAATATATACGTCCTGGTATAATGCCTTCTGCAATTATTGTTTCGTCGTTTAACAGTTCCTGGAGCGGCGCAGTTCTTAATTCGTTACTTCTATTTTGCTTTTGCATGTGTAGCAAATATCGCAAGCGTTCTTCTATAACTCTGCAAAACATATCGACTATCCACTCTTCTGATAATCGTCCGATTTCACTGAACCTTTTTATTGACAGCAACAGGCATCTGACATATTTCACTTGTGTAAGTTTAACTCCTTTTCGATCTAAACGGCCTGGAAACCAACCCGTTTCACCGTGCGTGTATAATAGTGGATATTGAAAGCACTCATATAAAATGTGCATAATATCTACAGTATGAGGCTTCCTATCACCAATTTTCCAAACAGCTATAGATCGCGGAACGTACTCTTCGCGATCTGTGCTTATTATGGCTGAAACCTCTCTTCCTACGGGCTGGTCGCCTAAAATGTTCCCGTGGGTAGCCCTAGAAGTCCTTTCAAACTGAATAAAAGCTTCCGAGGACGCTTCTAAGCTTAATCGTTTGAAGCATTCTATGTATGGATTGACGTTATGTAAATAATTCGTGATTGATCTTATGACATTCATATCAAGATTTTCTCCAGCAGCTATACTTTCGCGTTCTGAATTGTCATTTATGTGCATCGCAGTATTATTCGTTGTTTTATTATACGCTAGGTCAAAAACGCGATGGTATATTCGGCCTTGAATTTTCAAAAAGGCAATCCCATCCGGTTGATGTTGACCATGCGTAATACCCAACGCCGAAAAGGCAAACATATTATTGTATGCGCGCGGTCTTTTTACAAAAGAAGGATCTGTGTAAAAATCTTCCTCGAGGGGCGCAAAAGTTTGAATATTATAAGAGCCGGATCCACAACACCATTGAATCCTAGACTTTTCTTCATCAAATAATCGTGTGCCACAATGTGGACAAACGTAGACATCGGAAGAATTAAGACAGGGTTTTTTTAACGAAAATAGTTTTACAGTATTTAATTCTTCGCCACGTTTTTCTCCAATCAAGTTTTTAGATCTACGCAAAGGTACATCAATATTACGACTGGTTTCATTATATCGAGTAACAGCTTGCCTATTTACGTCTGGATTTTTTTCATTATATTTTTGTACTGCAGCGCGATTAACGCCTGGTTTTTTTTCATTATATTTTTTTACTGCAGCGCGATGCACGTCTGGTTTTTTTTCATTATATTTTTGTACTGCAGCGCGATGAACGTCTGGATTTTTATCAGTATATTTTTTTACTGCTGTAAGATGACTGTTTTGAGTGGTTTTTGGCCTTCCACGTTTAATTTTCTTTGGCCTACCCTTTTTAGTTGATGTTGTCGATGATTTGAAATCCAAGGGTTCAATGACCACAACTGGTTTTAGTTGTGATAATTTAATGTCATCAGTTCGTTTTTCTTTCATTTTCTTATGCGAAACATTCGCAGTATTAATTATTGCTTGTACCTGATTAGAAACAGCATTTAAGTCAATTAAAATAGAGGGAGATATTTCACTACACTCACTGTCAACTAACTGAATGGTTGTATCTTTTAATGAAATAGTATTCTCATTTATGTTTTTGACTGACCCAGAAGCCGATTTATGTTCGCCTAAAATTGAAGGGGATACATTACTACACCCACTGACAAGTGATAGTGTGGCTGCGGTGCTTATTGTATGGGAACTATCAGCAATCTTTTGCACTGGTTGAGGAGCAGTAATGCATTCAAATAAATCGGGGGGTGACATATTACTACAATCACTGTTTATAGATTGAGTGCTTGAAGCATTTATTGTTTTAGTACCATCAATAATGGTCTGTACTGGTGTATGTTTCCCTGAAATTGAGGAAGAAATTTCTTCTAACTCATCGATAACTGTGGTAGAGATGGTTTTCATTTTCTTTTTTGTACTGAAATCACTGACTTTCGTCTGAATGATTGTACAGTTTTTCCTCTTTTTATTAGTTTTATGAATGTTATTTGTCAAAATGGTAGGAGAAATTTCACTACATTGACTAACATTTGATCTAGTATCATTGTCAACCAATGATATGGTGGTATTGTGATTAATACTCCTATTATCAATACATTGGCTGACTTCTGATCGAACTTCACTATCGACTAACGATATTGTTGTATCGTCTATTATCGCATTATTATTAATACATTGACTGACATCTAATGAAGTTTCACTATCAAATAACGAAATAGTTTTATCATCCGTAATACTGCTGTTATCAACAGTTTGTTTTGGGCTATAACTGCCAAATTGGGTACATATATCCAAATCATCACAATTTGCAGTTGATTGTAGAGTTGTAGCGTTTTCATGGGTATTTTCAATAACTGAAGCTATTGGCTCCGGATAAACATTTAAAACACGTACTCTATATATAGCATAAAGTCTTATATCATTTGTAGACATATTGTACGACAAAAGGAGCTTTGCTAATGTGTCAATATTATAACACTTAAAGAGCCGCGCTGCGCCGTTTTGAGTTGTTTCATTAAATTGGTCAACATTGTGACTATTAAAATAAAAATATTCATTATTGTGTCGCCAGAAAGATACTGTGTAGTTATTACCTATGAACAAAGCGCTGTCATTCATATCATGGTGTTCAGAGTTGTACACTTTATTTTTTAAAATGTCTATGAGATCTGATATTTTTTCATTAATTTCATTTTTACCTTTGGGATAGTATCCGCCGGCGAGACAAGTAATATAATCCTCCATATCATGAATTTCAACAAAATGTTGTTTAATTTGAAACATGGACGGCAAATCTTCAGAGCTTAAGAATCTTGAATGAATATGATGTGGTATGTTGGGTTCTAGTTTAATGTATAATGCGTCACCTTCATTTAATATTAAATCTATATCGTTTTTGGAAAACACGGATCGTTTATTAATGGTTGATAAAATAGAGGCTACGTATGCCATAGCTGTACATTGCCTATTATTACCTTTAAACTTACTGTGTGCTTGGCTTGCGCTACCTATAAGGAAAAAAAAACAATTTAGGAATATAAAGTCTACCAAACATGCCTAAAAATACCAAAAGGTTATCATACTATTATTATCATCACATGACTGTGAAGACTGCCACCGCTACACAAATGGTCATAATGATAATAAAAGTCTACTACTATTATAATTGAACAAATGGTCGTAATTTTAATTGATTGAGCGAATTTACATCACTCGAATAGTAATTTTTATTTTTGTGATTTCGTTATTTTCTGGGTAAGCGCGCTCCATCATAGACAGGTGACATCATAGATTAACATCAGGTGAGATAGTAGTCAAGTGCTACCCAGTTCAGTGTACAAAAAAACTACTAATATAATAAATCTCTCATTGCTTAGAATATAGAAGCTACTGACAATTGATTCAAACCAGTTATTTTTTTTATCTTTTGATTTTTTACTGTAGATATTTCGAAGGTTTTTGGTGTTTTTGATATACCTGAAAAAGTGCTAGATCGAAAACAATGAAATTAACATGACACCAACTAAGGAGGTATGCTCTAGTCAACAAAAATGAATGGACAATAGATACAGATCAACTACTTTATCGAAAAACTGACTTGAAGTTCAACCTGTTATACCGTAGCAATAAGTAGCGGCTTATTAAACTTATTAAAAATTAATACAACATATGCAATTGTTTTGTTAATATGGATATTATGTAAAATTTTTTTTATCTCTATTAGTAAGCCTACACTGTGTCCAACTACCCTGCCTGTTAAGGGTAATATGTAGACGTCTGAAATTTACACAGATTAAGTGTTATCTATCAATTTCCTAAAAAAAATTAAAACCAAAAAAAAAATTTTAACAAAAGAATGGAACGACTTCAACACCCAAAAGTGTGAAATAACTTGACAATTATAGTTCAAAAGTACTTATTATCACACTATTGTGCTATTATGCTACAGACTTCAACAAGTTATTTCACACTTTTGTTTCACATTCACACAATTATTAATGATTTTTTTTTTGGATAGAGTATACCACCAAGTTGGTTATGTTTAAATTTCATTAAAATTGGTAGAGTATTTTTTTAAATTATAGTCAATTAACTAAAAACATATTTTGCATACCTGGATGATTGCGTTATCATAAAAAAAAAAAAAAATTGCGTTCCCATAGCAAATGGTGCATATATTGTATGTAGTTAAAGCAACCATTCTCATCTGAACACAATTTTATTGAATGTTATTGTTATGAATAAACTTGGTCATACCTACTAAAAAAATCAAAATTGTAATGAATATAAAAAATAAATATAATGAGTACCCAGAGATCTAAAATGTAACTAAGTATATAAAACACACTAACAAATTATTAGCATTCATAAATTTATCCACTAAGCACACACAAGTTGGTGTTATGAAGCAGTTTCCATCATCCTTTTTTAACTTACTAAGCCCATGTGGACAGTTTGTCAGCCTGTCCTATATTTGAAGAGATTTAACTTTTGAACCTTAATTATAATCTTAATTTGAATCTACCAAGATTAAGGCCTCGCGTACTCCACACTTTTGGTAAAAAGCTATAAGTACATGGGCTGGCACCCACCGGACAGGCATCTTCTGATTTCCTGTGATTTACCAAATCACCAGGGATTTCATCAGCTTTTGGAATAAATACCTCATAAATATAAATACCTAATGGTTTTTGTTGACCCATACCACAGTGTAAAAAGGACCCCATACATATCAAGACGTAAGCCAATAACCAATATAGGCTTTAACTACTAAGTCCATCAAGAATCAATACCTATATAGCTTTTCTTTGCTACTTTTTTTCTCTATATTGATTAGGTATTAGGTACTTAATATAGTGAGCAATAATCTAATTAATATGAAGAAGTAAAAAGAAATACTTATCCAAAAAATGGAACCGACTTCAACACTCAAAAGTGTGAAATAACTTGTTGTAGTCGGTACCATGATAGTTCAAAAGTACCTATTATCACAATATTGTGCGCATGGTATCAACTTCGACAAGTTATTTTACAGTTTTGGGTATTGAAGTTGGTTTCATTTTTAACCAACTTCCAAAAAAGGTCTCTTTTTGTTTGAAAGCTGATGCTTGTCGTTTGGTCCCATTTATATTTAATCAAAATAGGTCAAAAAAAAATAATTATCATAATCAGTTCACCCAGTCAAAAGTTCTGATGTAACAAACATAAAAAAAATACAAACTAATTGAGAATCTCCTCCTTTTCTAAAGTTGGCTAAACAATAATAGAACATCATAAGCTTAATAAGGTGTTTCAAGGTTTCGATCAGGTTAAATCTAAATAGGTAATTGTTTTTTAAAGTTTGCTGCCGCAACATACTGTTCGGTGCTTGGTGTCTGAAATTTTTCATTTTGTGGGTACTTATGTAAATATAATAAATAATAATTGATACATAATAGTAGTAGATAATCAAAGATGACCAATCCTAATCCACATGCCGCATCAGACGAGATAACTGTTATGCAATAGAGAGGCATTTGTAAATAAATATAAATATTAGGTACTTAAAGCTGTACAAGCTAGCTTTTGAATGCATCCCGTTTTTTGATTGATTTAAATTTCTTGCACAGAAATTCTTGTCTTTTGCTCTGCAGTAGAAAAGTTGAAATTTTCCCAGAATTGTCAGTATACTAATAATTGCATTTGGGAAGTTATTATGATTTGCTCAATAAGAGAATCGGTACAAGCCTGGATCTTGATGTGATTTTAATGCAAGACCTAACGTCAAATAGCAAATGAAATTAACTTGCCGACTGTGGGTACTCATGATTACATAAATTACAATCTTTTATTGTGGAATAGTCAACTTATCCAACTTCCAATTGGATTCACACTACATATTTTCACTTAATTTTATTAGATACTTCCAAATTTTAACATATGTGCTTAAAACTATATAGACAGATAAAACGAACTACCTTTATAAGTTTGTATTCAAATATACATCTTTTAGAATTTTCCAATATATTAGACTTATCAAGAGTTTATTGAAAAAATAAGTACTTATTAAACTAAATAAAATATTTTTTAACTTACCTGAGGAGACACACTCAACCTCCATCCTTTTGTTCTTTAGAATAGAATGCATGTTTTTACTATGAATTATCTGAAAATAGTAAACTGTATTGCATACAAATACAAAATGTAACATCAATGTTCCTACTTTTCTAATAGACAGTTAAGTATAACATATTGTTAAAATAAGCAAAATAATTTACAAGGTCTATCTACTGCATATATAGGTATATATATTATATTTTAATGAATATTATTCATTTGCAGCAGTGATGTCCCAATGGTAATGGCCAACAAAAAAGAAAATATGGTTTGAATCTCGCTATGTGCATGAATTTTGCAAATTTCCCTGTCTAGATACCACCCTCATGTAGAAAATCTGCCATCAAGCACCTAATGGAGTGTACTGCCAACAAAGCAGTCAATCTAAGAATTTGAAGATAACATAGTGTTTGTGAACAGGAAGAAGGGCTCCCCCGTGAGGTGACAACGATGACAACTGGAATAATACCAGAAACTGAGCAGCCCCTGTTCAACAGTGCACTTTATTGTTATTGATTTAGTGATGATTCCTAAGTACTGTTTCCATATTCTCCATACATACTGCATTTTCATAGAGACATCAAATGACAACACACAATATTATGTATTACTCAAAGCCATCATCGCAAAAAGTTTTGCTCTAGTTGGCAAACTACCTGGTTAAAGCCTTATGTCAGTGCGTATCTTATTTGACAATACCATACCTACTCATCAAATATGTGGTGGCAATCAACGCAGTTAAGTAGGTATATGCTATGTACCAATACCTATCTTCGTGTCATACGACAAGCACGAGCATGTCGCCCCGGAATAAATGCAAATTCTCAACTCAATTGAAATATTTTCAATTTACACCTGCATGTATTAACTACCCAAGAGCATGAAATTGTAGTATTAACAAAATACAACATGAGAACTTACCAAATGAAATTTTTGGCACCTTTTTTTGGTTGGTTTAAAAAACGTATACTATAAAATTTGATATATATATATATATATACACAGAGATATATCACAAATAATAATTAAACAATAATATTACATAAACTAAGCACTATACTATTATTCAGATATATATTTTAACTTTTCAGACGCTAGGTAGTAAATTTATGTGAAGGAAAGAAAAACTTTTTAAAAAAAGAATGGAACACTGGCGTACATTATGAAAAAGAGCGGTAAAACGGGGCGCGTTCCGAGGGTCAGAGTGTAGTTGTTGGGTTGCACTCGGAGGTACCGAACTACCGGTTGTTTAATAACCTCAAATATCGTTTTTGGCGGGTTATTTTGCAAAATTTATAGACTTTTACTAATGTTTTAAAAGAGCAATAACGACTTTAGAGTGAAAAGCTGTACTCCGAGTGAGCTATATTATTATTATTTATTTGTTAGTGGCTTCGGCGGTTTGATGGAGTGCGCTCTAACGGAGGTTCGGAACGCGCTTCAGTTAACTGCCAGTGCCAAGTGTCAATACAATTTCGACTTGTAATTTTTATCAAAATCTAATTTAGATTCGTACTATTTGTTCATACAGCGTCCGTCAAGGAAACCTCTTATTATTTTGCAAATATTTATGTAGTTAATATAAAAAATAAATCAAAAGCCCTCGACACTAACACACTGTGTATAAGCGCCGTAATCAAATATAATGAAATTGTAATTTTTGTTTTGACAGTTATTCTCTGTTCGCGATTTTTGTATGTTGAGAGTGATGTTATAAATTTCAATATATATTAAATTAACGCATATTGCAATTGTTTTATATTTTGGAGTTGAAATGAATAAATAAATGAAGTAACATATATTTGTTAGGTGCATATATTTTATGTTTGAAACATGTTTAAACCGTTTAGAAAATAAATGGGCAAAAACAAACAACCTTTCACGTTCAACGGATATACAATTTGAAGTGCTCGTAGCGAAGTTTGCTTAGCCGTTCTTAACCAATCAGGTAAGCAACGCCCGCCGCGGTCATGACTTGCGTAGATGCCAGCTAGTGACATTACTACTTGAGTAATTCTAGGTTAACCTGAACATCATCTTCGATCACATCATCACTTACAATCTGGTGAGATAGTGGTCAAATGCTGGCCTGTCACCTACCTATATTACAATACTTACTTCTGAAGAGCTCGTAGCCAAGTTTGCTTAGCCATTCTGAATCGATCAGCAAAGTTAAGCAACGTCCGCCGCGGTCATGACTTGGATGGGTGACCGCTGGTTGGGCATTACTACTGAGCGCTTCCGTGCTTCGGAGGGCACGTTAAGCCGTCGGTCCCGGTTGTTGTCTTAGGATAGCAACCGTTACAGCATGGTGGTAGGGCACTTTGCAAATGCCCGCCTGGCTAGCTACCACCCTCAAGTTTAAAATCTGTCGCCAAGCACCTAACGGTGTGTTTCGGCAGCTGTCCTTGAGAGCCAGTAACTCTATATGTATATATATATATATATATAGCTATAGTATATAGCTATAGTATTTGAATCTATAGTATTTGAAGTGTTACCCCTTTGGGAATTATAAGCGAGATTTAGTGACATGGCGTTACAATAGCATTTTTTTTTTGGTAGTTCTATAGAGTAACAATGTATAGGTTTCATGTCGGAGGACGAGACAGCTTATCTATGATTTTTCAAATGCATATTTTTATCCCAGTAATGTTATTAAAAATCGAATATTCATGGTCAACGCTTGTGATGCGATCAGAAAAATAGGATGACAAAAATAAAAGTGTACTTTTATTTCAAATTAATACGCAGCCAACCAATCAACGATATAAACTACTCAGTATACTTTTAATAACTGTAATAATAATCATGATACATAAGAAAAATGTTTCGAAAAGATTTTTTTCGGTAAGTCAATGCCACATTGTGTTAGATTTATTGTAAAATCAGTGTTTTACATTAAAATGTTTTAAATGTAACTAAAAGGCAAGTGTGCCTATTTTGTTCAATCGTTCTGGAACAATTGAATGAACTTTTCGCTGCTGCTAGTGTGTTCTAAAGTTCGTAAAGCACCGTAATCGTGAATAGTGCAGATTCGCTAACGAGAGAGTCAACAGTATACAATGTGGAAGAAGTAGCGAACGTTAAATCAAAAATATTATTTTGGAATAAAGTTTTTAAAATTATGAATTATATATTTGTTTAATTAAAATAATATACTTTTATGCTGTCGTGTCCAAGTTATATTTTTTTTGTTAAGTGCTTTGTCGCTGAACGACCACACCAGCCTATACTGTCAAAGTTCTAATGCGATGAATCTAAAGCTTATGTACCATGGTCTAAAATTATATTTTAGTTAAATTAAGAAATAGAACTAACAATAATAAAAACTACAAAAAATCTTCATATAAAATGTTTAGGTCACAGGCAACATCGAGCTTATTTTTAAGTTTTTGAATTGGTCTCGTATGATTTGTACATTTGCCATTGGTTTGACACAATAAATTTGCAATAAATTACAAGTAACTCATATAACTGTTTATATAATTCATGGAAGTACTACGTACAACAGTTCTTATTACTTCCATGATATAATTTCATTCGGTATTATTCTAATTATGAAATGAAATACAGACTTTTATTGGCATATTTTCGGGACCAAGGAGATTTCAATTCAATTTAAGTACACATTATCTGTGGTGAGCGCGCTGGTTCCGAGCATGGAAGTAATAAGTACTACGTACAACAGGAATGAGCTCTATCCGTGCATCATGCAGCTAAAATAAAGAAAATAAAAACTTATGCTTAGGTCGTAGGAGTCTTGTTGCGCGCAAAATAAAAATGAAGCCGAGTGAAAAGGCTGAACTAAACCCTGTGTCCCGTTCTATTAGTGACTTAGAGTTGCCAGAGTTAAGTTGATTTCAATCGTTTCGTTTTTTGAAGAAAAATATGCCATTGATGTAGTGAATGAATGAAATAATAACATTTACTTCTAAAATGATTTTAAATATAGATAATAATTTATTACCGACCGTTTAAAGCAATATTATTTGTTGATACGTGTAAAGCCTTATTAAGGCAAGAAATTTGCGATTGGCGTATAGGTTTTTTTTTATTTGTATGAAATACGGACACCTGATCTGACAACTCCCTGATTATGATTATTACGCCGGTAAGTTTCTGGGTGGTTAAAATAAAAATAAATCAAAAAACATACTGTCTCAACATCTTACTCAATTCCGCCCAAGAAATAGAATCCAGTTGGTTTAAGAATATATATATACCTTAAAACCTACTATCACCCTACTTAATTCTACCCTAGTTCCAGGATGGTTTCAAAAATAACATTAGCCTACTGAAAAGGAAAGAGCTTCGGGTGGTTGAAAAAAAATAATTATTCTTCTGTCATCCTACTCAATTCTGCACCTGAATGAGTTTCTGGGTGGTATAAAAAAATAACCTTAGCCTATTCTCAGCCTACACGATAACGGACCGGAAAAAGTTTCAGGGTGGTTTTAAAAAAACACTTAACCTGCAGCTTTCATTCTACTTGGTTCTACCCCGAAAAGAGTTTCTGGGTGGTATAAAAAAAAATAACCATAACCTACTGTCATCCTACTCGATTCTGCCCCGGAGAGTTTCATATTCTTTAAAAAAAAATAACCTTAACTTACTTTCATCCTTTTCAATTCTGTCTGGACAGAGTTTATGGGTGGTATAAAAAAAAAAATAACCATAACCTACTGTCATCTTACTCGATTTAGCACCGGAAAGAGTTTCATAGTGGTTAAAAAAAATAGCCTTAACTTACTTTTATCCTATTCAATTCTGTCTGGACAGAGTTTGTGGGTGGTATAAAAAAAAATAACCATAACCTACTGTCATCCTACTCGATTCTGCCCCGGAGAGAGTTTCATATTCTTTAAAAAAAAATAACCTTAACTTACTTTCATCCTTTTCAATTCTGTCTGGACAGAGTTTGTGGGTGGTATAAAAAAAAAATAACCATAACCTACTGTCATCTTACTCGATTTAGCACCGGAAAGAGTTTCATAGTGGTTAAAAAAAATAGCCTTAACTTACTTTCATCCTATTCAATTCTGTCTGGACAAAGTTTGTGGGTGGTATAAAAAAAAATAACCATAACCTACTGTCATCCTACTCGATTCTGCCCCGGAGAGAGTTTCATATTCTTTAAAAAAAAATAACCTTAACTTACTTTCATCCTTTTCAATTCTGTCTGGACAGAGTTTGTGGGTGGTATAAAAAAAAAATAACCATAACCTACTGTCATCTTACTCGATTTAGCACCGGAAAGAGTTTCATAGTGGTTAAAAAAAATAGCCTTAACTTACTTTCATCCTATTCAATTCTGTCTGGACAGAGTTTGTGGGTGGTATAAAAAAAAATAACCATAACCTACTGTCATCCTACTCGATTCTGCCCCGGAGAGAGTTTCATATTCTTTAAAAAAAAATAACCTTAACTTACTTTCATCCTTTTCAATTCTGTCTGGACAGAGTTTGTGGGTGGTATAAAAAAAAAATAACCATAACCTACTGTCATCTTACTCGATTTAGCACCGGAAAGAGTTTCATAGTGGTTAAAAAAAATAGCCTTAACTTACTTTTATCCTATTCAATTCTGTCTGGACAGAGTTTGTGGGTGGTATAAAAAAAAATAACCATAACCTACTGTCATCCTACTCGATTCTGCCCCGGAGAGAGTTTCATATTCTTTAAAAAAAAATAACCTTAACTTACTTTCATCCTTTTCAATTCTGTCTGGACAGAGTTTGTGGGTGGTATAAAAAAAAAATAACCATAACCTACTGTCATCTTACTCGATTCTGCCCCGGAGAGAGTTTCATATTGTTTAAAAAAAAATAACCTTAACTTACTTTCATCCTTTTCAATTCTGTCTGGACAGAGTTTGTGGGTGGTATAAAAAAAAATAACCATAACCTACTGTCATCCTACTCGATTTAGCACCGGAAAGAGTTTCATAGTGGTTAAAAAAAATAACCCTAATCTTCTGTCACTCTACTCAATTCTGTTCCAGAAAGAGTGTCTGGGTGGTAGGATAAAATAACATTAACCTTAATATCGCCATCGTATTTCCTTTTTCCAAACTTCACACATGAATTTGAACAACCTTTTCTGAGCCTGCAATTTTTCCTTTTTTTCTAGTTGGTATACTATTACCGACATCTCAGTACCTAACTAAACCAATCATTGATGATGGTTCTGCTTTTGTATTGATGCTCATAGATGACCATGTCATAACTTCATTTATGGGAGAAAGCATGAAGAGCAATATAATAGGTACATGGCTCTATTAAATTTTTTAGTAGCAAAAAATTTTTTAATTGGTATTTGATACTTTTCCCTTCGGTTTGCATTAGCCTTTAGTACAGAACCATGATCCAAATGTCTTTTAGTGGAATTAGCAAGACGCCTGGGTATGCACCATGCATACTTAATATTATATACACAATATCATTTTCAAAATTGCCAGAAGCAATCGTTGCCCAGTAGGTGAGTAAAAGTCGTCCAGAATGCAAACCTAAAATGCAAATGACAATGGGTGTCCAAGAGAGAAGCAAAATCTTCGGAAAATCACAGCAGCACTTCAACTCTTGTTTTATCGCTTCTGTGGACACCACCACACATGTTGCCAATGTCACGTAGTTAGATTCATTCATCAAACGAAGGAGATAGTTTATTTTTAATGAGTTATTTCCGGTGAGAACTGTCTATGCCGAAATTGGTGCTGAAACATAAAATGTTAGTTGATCCTAACTACAGAACCAACACAGTCACAAATACACATACACAAATTCATTACAAAGGTAAATATAGAACACCGGGGAACAATTATTGCTTAAATCATCATATACCTACATTGTATAATATAAGTACAGTTTATTTTGAGCATGATTTAATTTTTCTATATAGTGATATTTATAGTAATTAGGCCGTGTTCCACAACACTAATAACGCCAAAATCTAAAAAAAAGATTACAGTCCTAAAAACTTGTTCCACTTGGGTATTTGCATTATTTTCGCCATAAACGCTATGGAGCTACACGAACATATTAATACCTACATCTAATGTCAATGTCGAACAAATGTCATTGATAATCGTCGATCCTTTATTGTTGTGGAGTTCCTTTTGATGATATAAGCCGAATTTTTTTAATTACGACTCACGTTTAAAATATTACTTGCTCACTATTGATCGTTTACCTATCTTGCACTTATTAAAATTTTCGACTGCTATCCCAATTCCCTATGACAGTTGTTCAAACCTCCCTCACCTATCTCTTGCCATTTCCGAGATACGTTATCCAATTTCACTTGGCAGATGTCATCGAAAAAAAATTCAAATTCAGAATCAAGATATCCAGAACAACCTAGATATCGGTTTTCAGCCAAATCGGAGTAAATAGATTTTCGACTACATTCTCAAAACACTTAATACATTTAACATTAAATGTTCAATACTCCTAATGATATATGACACCCTATAAAAATTCTTAATACAGTAGAAAACCATAATGGAGCCGTCAAATCAGATAAAAAAAATAATTAAACTCTAAAATACGTATGACACCCCATACAAACTTTTAATACAGTAGAGAACCAAACTATAGCCGCCAAATCAGTGTCACCCTACCGCCATAACAATGTAGTACGGGCAGAATCATAGCAAAATTTTGAGTCACTTTGGTTGAGGCACCCCACTTGTAAGAGCGCTGAATCATTATTATAAATCATTAAGGTTATCGCGGGCAGGTACCATGTAGACCAGTTGGAGATGTAGAATATACTCCCAAGTCAGAGCTTTGCCTACTGCCTCGTAGTAATTGTCACTCCAAATTAAGCTAAAAATCTTACAAAAACTCTTAGTACAATCGAAATAAAAAAAAAAACACTACAATTGCAGTGTATATACTAAAAGGAGGTCAAAAATTGGATCCAAAATTGCGGGATTCAAGATGACCACCATACAAAGCACTCCGACCGCATTGAAGCTCAGCCTTACGGCCTCTCTTCACTTTGTATGGCGGCCATCTTGAATTTCGCAATTTTGGATTTTTGTCAAGTGTCATGCGATGGCTCTCCAGATTCCTTATGATATTAGTTCAAATAACTTTTCCGATTACTTACCATATTGAAGATACGTCAGTTATCTTCACTGGACAAAAGTCAACAAAATAAAAATTTCAAATTTTGAATAAGAACGTCCAGAACAACCTAGATATCGATTTTCAGCTAAATCGGAAGAACATTTTTTACTTGGCAGACGACACCGAAATAAAAATTTCACATTTGGAATAAGAACGTCCAGAATAGCCTACATATCAATTTTCAGCCAAATCGGAATAAATTTTTGTACTTGGCTGACGTCATCGAAAAAAATATTTCAAATATGGAATAAGAACTTCCAGAACAACCCAAATATCGATTTTAAGACAAATCGGAGTAACTTTTTATACTTGGCAGACGTCATCGAAAAATAAATTCAAATTTTGAATAATGAAGTTCAGAATAACCTACATATCGATTTTTAGCCAAATCGGAGTAACTTTTTTCACTTGGCAGACGTCATCGAAAAATGTATTCCAAATTAGGAATCAGGACGTACAGCATAACCTATATATCGATTTTCAGCAAAATCGGAGTAACTTTTATTACTTGGCACTGTCATCGAGAAAAAACAAACAATTTTGGAATAAGGAAGTTCAAAAATACCTAGATATCGATTTTCATTAAAATCGCAACTTTCATCAGTTGGTAGACGACATCTTTATGCAGTATTATATTATATCAAAACACTTAATACATTTAAAAAAAATATTTCAAAACTCCAATAGATGTATGTAATCCCATACAAACTCAATACAATAAAGAACCAAACTGTAGCCATTAAACCAGATTCACGTGGTAGGTACTTACGGTCAGAATAGTGCCAAGATTCTGAGTCACTTCGGTAAGGGAACCCCACTCGCAGGTGCTTTGGTTATCGCGGGCAGTTCCCATGGAGACCAGTCGGAGATGTGGAAAATACTTTCAAGTCGGAGCTCGGCCTTCGGTCACGCAAGATACTAACACGGCTCGGCCTGCGGCCTCACCAAGCGCTCGCCCTTCGGGCTCGCTATGCACTCATGTAGGACAGTCACTCCAAATTTTTAATACAGTCGAATACTTATGTAAGGTAAAATACTCCAAATGCATCATAAAGAATGAGAGAAGCTCCTGAATACAATCCAAAATGATAGAATCCAAAATTTGTACTTTTATATGACATTAATTAATTAACTCCAAATTCAGTCTAAGATCCCACAAAAACTCCAAATACAGTCGAAAATGTAAGGTAAAATACTCCAAATGCAGTATGAAGAAGAAGAGGAACACGTGAGACAAATCCAAAATGTTATTTGACTGCTCTCCCGATTCCCTATGACATTTGTTCAAACACCCCCTTATCTATCTTACCGTTTTCGAGAAACGTCATCCATCTTTACTTGGCAGGCGTCATTTTTATAATTTTCGATTTTTCCCATACTCACCAAACACCCCGAAATACAGCTCGGCCTGCGGCCTCGCCCAGCGCTCGCCCTGCGGGCTCGCGCACCATACGCTCGGCCTTCGGCCTCGCGGGCCGAAAGTTCGGCCTTCGGCCTCACCAAAAGCTCGCCCTTCGGGCTCGCTATACCTTGATATAGGTCAGTAACTCTTAATTCAGTCAAAAATCCCACAAAATCTCCAAATACAGTCGAAAACGTAAGAAAAATACTCCAAATTCAGTATGAAGAATGAGAGGAGCATTTTTGACAGATGTCATTCGACTGCTCTCCCGATTCCCTATGACATTTGTTCAAACACCCCCTTATCTATCTTACCGTTTTCGAGAAACGTCATCCATCTTTACTTGGCAGGCGTAATTTTTATAATTTTCGATTTTTCCCATACTCACCAAACACCCCGGAACACAGCTCGGCCTGCGGCCTCGCCAAGCGTTCGCCCCACGGGCTCGCTATACCTTCATGTATGACAGTAACTCCAAAATCAGTCGAAAATCCCACAGGAACTCCAAATACAGTTGAAAATGTAAGGTAAAATACTCCAAATGCAGTATGAAGAATGAGAGGAGCATTTTTGACAGGTGTCATTCGATTACTCACCCGATTCCTTATGACATTTGTTCAAACACCCCCTATCTATCTCTTACCGTTTTTGAGATACGTCTTCCATCTTTACTTGGCAGGCGTCATTTTTATGATTTTCGATTTTTCTCATACTCACCAAACACCCCGAAACACGGCTCGGCCTGCGGCCTCGCCAAGCGCTCGCCCTACGGGCTCGCGCACCATTCGCTCGGCCTTCGGCCTCGCGGGCCGAAAGTTCGGCCTTCGGCCTCACCAAAAGCTCGCCCTTCGGGCTCGCTATACCTTGATATAGGTCAGTAACTCTTAATTCAGTCAAAAATCCCACAAAATCTCCAAATACAGTCGAAAATGTAAGAAAAATACTCCAAATTCAGTATGAAGAATGAGAGGAGCATTTTTGACAGATGTCATTCGACTGCTCTCCCTATTCCCTATGACATTTGTTCAAACACCCCCTACCCATCTCTTACCGTTTTCGAGATACGTCATCCATCATTACTTGGCAGGCGTCATTTTTATGATTTTCGATTTTTCTCATACTCACCAAAACCCCCCGAACACTTTCGCCATACATCATTTTAACTCTACTCTGCTCCTTCTAGGAGAACATTTATGTCAGTCAGTCAGTGAGTGGTAATCGAGCTTTATATATTATGATGATAACTAGTTTTTCGGGCAGTGTGCGGGCCGCAAGCGGCCCGCATTTATCGTTATGCAGTACGAACTGTCATAAAAGCACCTTATACATATAAAAAAAACTATATTCAAAACTCCAATAGAAGTATGAAATCCAAAATAAACTCTTAATACAATAGAGATTCATACTGTAGCTACCAAACCAGATTTACCCTACTGCCATAAAAAAGTGGTACGGTCAGAATTGTACCAAGGTTCTGAGTCACTTCGGTAAAGGAACCCAACTCGTAGGTGCTTTGGTTATCGCAGGCAGTTACCATGGAGACCAGTCGGAGATGTGGAAAATACTCTCAAGTCAGAGCTCTGCCTTCGGCCTCGGACAGTTACTCCAAATTTAGTCAAAACTCCCACAAAAACTTCTAAAACAGTCGGTAATCTATGGTAAAATACTCCAAATACAGTATGAAGAATGAGAGGAGCATGTAAATTCGGAGCTCGGCCTTCGGCCTCGCAAGACACTCACACGGCTCAGCTTGCGGCCTCGCCAAAGGCTCGCCCTGCGGGCTCGCCAACCATACACTCGGCCTTCGGCCTCGCGGGCCGAAAGTTCGGCCTTCGGCCTCACCAGAAGCTCGCCCTTCGGGCTCGCTATACCTTGATGTAGGACAGTTACTCCAAATTCAGTCGAAAATCCCACAAAAACTCTTAATACAGTCGAAAATTAAGGAAAAGTACTCCAAATGCAGTATGAAGCATGAGAGGAGCATGTCAGATCGGAGCTCGGCCTTCGGCCTCGCAAGACACTAATATGGCTCGGCCTTCGGCCTCGCTAGACACTAATACAGCTCGGCCTGCGGCCTCGCCAAGCGCTCGCCCTTCGGGCTCGCGCACCATCAGCTCGGCCTTCGGCCTCGCGGACCGAAAGTTCGGCCTTCGGCCTCACCAGAAGCTCGCCCTTCGGGCTCGCTATACCTTTATCAATGACAGTAACTCCAAAATCAGTCGAAAATCCCACAAAAACTCCAAATACAGTCAAAAATATAGGGAAAATACTCCAAATGCAGTACGAAGAATGAGAGGAGCACTTTTGACAGGTGTCATTCGACTGTTCTCCAGATTCCCTATGACATTTGTTCAAACACACCCTATCTATCTCTTACCGTTTTCGAGATACGTCATCCATCTTTACTTGGCAGGCGTCATTTTTATGATTTTCGATTTTTCTCATACTCACCTAAACCCCTCCTACATTTTCGCCATACATCATTGTCGTCCTACTCGTCTCCTTCTAGGAGAACATTTATGTCAGTCAGTGAGTGGTAATCGAGCTTTATATATATAGAATAATAACTAGTTTTTCGGGCAGTGTGCGGGCCGCAAGCGGCCCGCATTTATCGTTATGCAGTATTAAATTTTATCAAAACACCTTATACATTAAAAAAAAAAATTAAAACTCCAAAATATATACGACGTCCCATACAAACTCTTAATACATTAATGAACCAAACTGTAGCCACCAAACCAAATTTACCCTACTGCCATAAAAAAGTGGTACGGTCAAAATCGTACCAAGGTTCTGAGTCACTTTGGTAAAGAAATCCCACTCGTAGGTGCTTTGGTTATCGCGGGCAGTTACCATGGAGACCAGTCAGGGATGTGGAATAATACTCTCAAGTCGGAGCTCGGCCTTCGTCCTCGGACAGTTACTCCAAATTTAGTCAAAACTCCCACAAAAACTTCTAAAACAGTCGGTAATCTATGGTAAAATACTCCAAATACAGTATGAAGAATGAGAGGAGCATGTAAATTCGGAGCTCGGCCTTCGGCCTCGCAAGACACTTACACGGCTCGGCCTACGGCCTCGCCATGAGCTCGCCCTGCGGGCTCGCACACCTTAAGCTCGGCCTTCGGCCTCGCGGGCCGAAAGTTCGGCCTTCGGCCTCACCAGAAGCTCGCCCTTCGGGCTCGCTATACCTTCATGTATGACAGTAACTCCAAATTCAGTCAAAAATCACACAAAAACTCCAAATACAGTCGAAAATGTAAGGTAAAATACTCAAATGCAGTATGAAGAATGAGAGGAGCAAGTCAATTCGGAGCTCGGCCTTCGGCCTCGCAAGACACTAACATGGCTCGGCCTGCAGCCTCGCCAAGCGCTCGCCCTACGGGCTCGCGCACCATCCGCTCGGCCTTCGGCCTCGCGGGCCGAAAGTTCGGCCTTCGGCCTCACCAGAAGCTCGCCCTTCGGGCTCGCTATACCTTCATCTATGACAGTAACTCCAAAATCAGTCGAAAATCCCACAAAAACTCCAAATACAGTCGAAAATGTAAGAAAAATACTCCAAATGCAGTATGAAGAATGAGAGGAGCACTTTTGACACTTGTCATTTGACTGCTCTCCAGATTCCCTATGACATTTGTTCAAACACCCCCTATCTATCTCTTACCGTTTTCGAGATACGTCATCCATCTTTACTTGGCAGGCGTCATTTTTATGATTTTCGATTTTTCTCATACTTACCAAAACCCCCCGAACATTTTCGCCATACATCATTTTCACTCTACTCTGCTCCTTCTAGGAGAACATTTATGTCAGTCAGTCAGTCAGTGGTAATCGAGCTTTATATATTATAAATAAACTAGTTTTTCGGGCAGTGTGCGGGCCGCAAGCGGCCCGCATCTATCTTGAGTCAGTACGAACTGTCATAAAAGCACCTTATACATTTAAATAAAAAAAAGCAAATTCCCAATAGAAGTATCAAATCCAATACAAACTCTTAATACAGTAGAGATTCATACTGTAGCCACCAAACCAGATTTACCCTACTGCCATAAAAAAGTGGTACGGTCAAAATCGTACCAAGGTTGTGATACACTTTGGTAAAGAAATCCCACTCGTAGGTGCTTTGGTTTTCGCGGGCAGTTACCATGGAGACCAGTCGGAGATGTGGAAAATACTCTCAAGTTGGAGCTCGGCCTTCGGCCTCGGACAGTTACTCCAAATTAAGTCAAAACTCCCACAAAAACTCCTAAAACAGTCGGTAATGTATGGTAAAATACTCCAAATACAGTATGAAGAATGAGAGGAGCATGTCAATTCAGAGCTCGGCCTTCGGCCTCGCAAGACACTCACACGGCTCAGCCTGCGGCCTCGCCAAGCGCTCGCCCTACGGGCTCGCGCACCTTCCACTCGGCCTTCGGCCTCGCGGGCCGAAAGTTCGGCCTTCGGCCTCACCAGAAGCTCGCCCTTCGGGCTCGCTATACCTTCATGTATGATAGTAACTCCAAATTCAGTCGAAAATCCCACTAAAACTCCAAAAACAGTCGGTTTTGTATGGTAAAATACTCCAAATGCAGTATGAAGCATGAGAGGAGCATGTCAGATCGGAGCTCGGCCTTCGGCCTCGCAAGACACTTACACGGCTCAGGCTGCGGCCTCGCCAAGCGCTCGCCCTTCGGGCTCGCGCACCTTCCACTCGGCCTTCGGCCTCGTGGGCCGAAAGTTCGGCCTTCGGCCTCACCAGAAGCTCGCCCTTCGGGCTCGCGATACACTGATGGGGGACAGTAACTCCAAATTCAGTCGAAAATCCCACAAAAACTCCAAATACAGTCGAAAATGTAAGGTAAAGTACTCCAAATGCAGTATGAAGAATGAGAGGAGCATGTCAATTCGGAGCTCGGCCTTCGGCCTCGCAAGACACTAATATGGCTCGGCCTTCGGCCTCGCAAGACACTAATACAGCTCGCCCTTCGGGCTCGCGCACCATCCGCTCGGCCTTCGGCCTCGCGGGCCGAAAGTTCGGCCTTCGGCCTCACCAGAAGCTCGCCCTTCGGGCTCGCTATACCTTCATCTATGACAGTAACTTCAAAATCAGTCGAAAATCCCACAAAAACTCCAAATACAGTCGAAAATGTAAGAAAAATACTCCAAATGCAGTATGAAGAATGAGAGGAGCACTTTTGACACATGTCATTTGACTGCTCTCCCGATTCCCTATGACATTTGTTCAAACACCCCCTATCTATCTCTTACCGTTTTCGAGATACGTCATCCATCTTTACTTGGCAGGCGTCATTTTTATGATTTTCGATTTTTCTCATACTCACCAAAACCCCCCCTACATTTCCGCCATACTTCATTTTAACCCTACTCTACTCCTTCTGGGAGAACAATTATGTCAGTGAGTCAGTCAGTGTGTGGTAATCGAGCTTTATATAATATAATAATAATAATAACTAGTTTTTCGGGCAGTGTGCGGGCCGCAAGCGGCCCGCATCTATCTTGAGTCAGTACGAACTGTCATAAAAGCACCTTATACATTTGAAAAAAAAATTAAAAACTCCAATAGAAGTATGAAATCCCATATAAACTCTTAATACAATAATGAACCAAACTGTAGCCACCAAACCAGATTTACCCTACTGCCATAAAAAAGTGGTACGGTCAGAATCGTACCAAGATTCTGAGTCAATTCGGTAAAGGAACCCCACTCGTAGGTGCTTTGGTTAGCGCGGGCAGTTACCATGGAGACCAGTCGGAGATGTGGAAAATACTCTCAAGTCGGATCTCGGCCTTCGGCCTCGGACAGTTGCTCCAAATGTAGTCAAAACTCCCACAAAAACTCCTAAAACAGTCGGTAATATATGGTGAAATACTCCAAATACAGTATGAAGAATGAGAGGAGCATGTAAATTTGGAGCTCGGCCTTCGGCCTCGCAAGACACTCACACGGCTCAGCTTGCGGCCTCGCCAAAAGCTCGCCCTGCGGGCTCGCCAACCATACGCTCGGCCTTCGGCCTCGCGGGCCGAAAGTTCGGCCTTCGGCCTCACCAGAAGCTCGCCCTTCGGGCTCGCTATTCCTTGATGTAGGACAGTTACTCCATATTCAGTCGAAAATCCCACAAAAACTCTAAATACAGTCGAAAATTAAGGAAAAGTACTCCAAATGCAGTATGAAGCATGAGAGGAGCATGTCAATTCAGAGCTCGGCCTTCGGCCTCGCAAGACACTAATATGGCTCGGCCTTCGGCCTCGCTAGACACTAATACAGCTCGGCCTGCGGCCTCGCCAAGCGCTCGCCCTTCGGGCTCGCGCACCATCAGCTCGGCCTTCGGCCTCGCGGACCGAAAGTTCGGCCTTCGGCCTCACCAGAAGCTCGCCCTTCGGGCTCGTATACCTTCTTGTATGACAGTAACTCCAAATTCAGTCGAAAATCCCATAAAAACTCCAAATACAGTCGAAAATGTAAGGAAAATACTCCAAATAAAGTATGAAGAATGAGAGGAGCACTTTTGACACATGTCATTTGACTGCTCTCCAGATTCCCTATGACATTTGTTCAAACACCCCCTATCTATCTCTTACCGTTTTCGAGATACGTCATACATCTTAACTTGGCAGGCGTCATTTTTATGATTTTCGATTTTTCTCATACTCACCTAAACCCCCCCTACATTTTTGCCATACATCATTGTCGTCCTACTCGTCTCCTTCTAGGAGAACATTTATGTCAGTCAGTCAGTGAGTCAGTGGTAATCGAGCTTTATATATTATTAATTAATAATAACTAGTTTTTCGGGCAGTGTGCGGGCCGCAAGCGGCCCGCATCTATCTTGAGTCAGTACGAACTGTCATAAAAGCACCTTATACATTTAAATAAAAAAATAATTAAAACTCCAATAGAAGTATGAAATCCCATATAAACTCTGAATACAATAGAGATTCATACTGTAGCCACCAAACCAGATTTACCCTACTGCCATAAAAAAGTGGTTCGGTCAGAATCGTACCAAGTTTGTGAGTCAGTTCGGTAAAGGAACCCCACTCGTAGGTGCTTTGGTTATCGCGGGCAGTTACCATGGAGACCAGTCGGAGATGTGGAAAATACCCTCAAGTCGGAGCTCGGCCTTCGTCCTCGGACAGTTACTCCAAATTTAGTCAAAACTCCCACAAAAACTTCTAAAACAGTCGGTAATCTATGGTAAAATACTCCAAATACAGTATGAAGAATGAGAGGAGCATGTTAATTCGGAGCTCGGCCTTCGGCCTCGCAAGACACTCATACGGCTCGGCCTGCGGCCTCGCCAAGTGCTCGCCCTTCGGGCTCGCCCACCATACGCTCGGCCTTCGGCCTCGCGGGCCGAAAGTTCGGCCTTCGGCCTCACCAGGAGCTCGCCCTTCGGGCTCGCTATACCTTGATGTAGGACAGTAACTCGAAATTCAGTTGAAAATCCCACAAAAAACTCCAAAAACAGTCGAAAATATTAGGTAAAATACTCCAAATGAAGTATGAAGAATGAGAGGAGCATGTCAATTCGGAGCTCGGCCTTCGGCCTCGCAAGACACTAATACGGCTCGGCCTGCGGCCTCGCCGAACGCTCGCCCTGCGGGCTCGCGCAACATCCGCTCGGCCTTCGGCCTCGCGGGCCGAAAGTTCGGCCTTCGGCCTCACCAGAAGCTCGCCCTTCGGGCTCGCTATACCTTCAAGTATGACAGTAACTCCAAATTCAGTTGAAAATCCCACAAAAACTCCAAATACAGTCGAAAATGTAAGAAAAATACTCCAACTGCAGTATGAAGCATGAGAGGAGCATTTTTGACAGGTGTCATTCGACTGCTCTCCAGATTCCCTATGACATTTGTTCAAACACCCCCTATCTATCTCTTACCGTTTTCGAGATACGTCATCCATCTTTACTTGGCAGGCGTCATTTTAGTGATTTTCGATTTTTCTCATACTCACCTAAACCCCCCGAACATTTTCGCCATACATCATTTTCACTCTACTCTGCTCCTTCTAGGAGAACATTTATGTCAGTCAGTCAGTCAGTGGTAATCGAGCTTTATATATTATAACTAGTTTTTCGGGCAGTGTGCGGGCCGCAAGCGGCCCGCATCTATCTTGAGTCAGTACGAACTGTCATAAAAGCACCTTATACATTTAAAAAAAAAAAAAGTATGTTCAAAACTCCAATAGAAGTATGAAATTCCATAAACACTCTTAATACAATAAAGAACCAAACTGTAACCACCAAACCAAATTCACCCTACCGCCATAAAAAAGTGGTACGGTCAGAGTTGTACCAAGGTTCTGAGTCACTTCGGTAAAGGAACCCCACTCGTAGGTGCTTTGGTTATCGCGGGCAGTTACCATGGAGACCAGTCGGAGATGTGGAAAATACCCTCAAGTCGGAGCTCGGCCTTCGGCCTTGGACAGGTACTCCAAATAAAGTCAAAACTCCCACAAAAACTCTTAATACAGTCCAAACATAAAATGAATTACTCCAAATGCAGTATGAAGAATAAGAGGGGCACCTAGGACGAATCCAAAATGGCGGAATTCAAGATGGCCACCATGCAAAGCACTCCGAACCCACTGAAGCTCGGCCTTACAGCCTCACTTCAGCGTGATCGGAGCACTTTGTATGGCGGCCATCTTGAATTCCGCCATTTTGGATTTTTTTTGGGTGTCATTCGTACTCTCCATATTCACTATGACATTTGTTCAAAGATCCCCCCACCTATCTCTTACTGTTTTCGAAATACGTCTTCATTCATCACTTGGCAGACGTCATCGAAAAAAAAAATTCAAATTTGGAATAAGAACGTCCAGAACAACCTAGATATCGATTTTCAGCCAAATCGGAAAAACTTTTTTTACTTGGCAGACGTCATCGAAAAAAAAATTTCAAATTTGGAATAAGAACGTCCAGAACAACCTAGATATCGATTTTCAGCCAAATCGGAAAAACTTTTTTTACTTGGCAGACGTCATCGAAAAAAAAGTTTCAAATTTGGAATAAGAACGTCCAGAACAACCTAGATATCGATTTTCAGCCAAATCGGAAAAACTTTTTTTACTTGGCAGACGTCATCGAAAAAAAAATTTTGAATTTGGAATAAGAACGTCCAGAACAACCTAGATATCGAATTTCAGCCAAATCGGAAAAACTTTTTTTACTTGGCAGACGTCATCGAAAAAAAAATTTCAAATTTGGAATAAGAACGTCCAGAACGACCTAGATATCGATTTTCAGCCAAATCGGAAAAACTTTTTTTATTTGGCAGACGTCATCGAAATTGGAATAGGAACGTACTCATACTCCTAATACAGTCGGTAATGTATGGTAAAATACTCCAAGTACAGTATAAAGAATGAGAGGAGCATGTCAATATGAAGCTCGGCCTTCGGCCTCGCAAGACACAAACAGGGCTCGGCCTACGGCCTCGCCATCGCTCGCCCTTCGGGCTCGCGCACCATACGCTCGGCCTTCCTCCTCACGTGCCAAAAGTTCGGCCTTCGGCCTCACCAGAAGCTCGCCCTTCGGGCTCGCTATACACTGATGTAGGTCCGTAGGTCCAAATTCCTACAAAAACTCCAAATACAGTCGAAAATGTAAGGTAAAATACTCCAAATGCAGTGTGAAGAATAAGAGGAGCATCAAAGCATGATAAAAAAATAAATTTCACTGTTATAGGACAAAAACTCAAAATTCAGTCGAAAATCCCACTAAAACTCCAAATACAGTCGAAAATGTAAGGTGAAATACTCCAGATACAGTATGAAGAATGAGAGGAGCATGTAAATTCAGAGCTCGGCCTTCGGCCTCACAAGACACTAATACGGCTCGGCCTGCGGCCTCGCCATGCGCTCGCCCTGCGGGCTCGCGCACCGTACGCTCGGCCTTCGGCCTCGCGGGCTGAAGTTCGGCCTTCGGCCTCACCAGAAGTTCGGCCTTCGGCCTCACCAGAAGCTCGCCCTTCGGGCTCGCTATACACTGATGTAGGACCTTAACTCCAAATTAAGTCGAAAATCCCACAAAAACCCCACATACAGTCGAAAATGTACGGTATAATACTCCAAATGCAGTATGAAGAATGAGAGGAGCATCGAAGCATAATAAAAAAATTACAGAAATCAAGAATTTCACTGTTATAGGACAAAAACCCCAAATTCAGTCGAAAATCCCACAAAAAGTCCAAATACAGTCGAAAATGTAAGGTAAAATACGCCAAAAGCAGTATGAAGAATGAGAGGAACATCGAAGCATAATAAAAAAATTACAAAAATCAAGAATTTTACTGTTATAGGACAAAAACTCCATATTCACTCGAAAATCCCACAAAAACTCCTAATACGGTCGAAAATATGTGCACATTGTATGGCGGCCATCTTGAAATCCGCCATTTTGGATTTTTGACAGACGTCATTCGACTGCTCTTCCGATCCCCTATGACATTTGTTCGAGCACCCCCTACCTATCTCTTACCGTTTCCGAGATACGCCATCCACTTTTACTTGGCAGACGTCATCTTCAAGTTTTCGGATTTTTCCCATACTCACCTAAACCCCCCCTACATTTCCGCCATACTTCATTTTAACCCTACTCTACTCCTTCTGGGAGAACAATTATGTCAGTGAGTCAGTCAGTGTGTGGTAATCGAGCTTTATATAATATAATAACTAGTTATTCGGGCAGTGTGCGGGCCGCAAGCGGCCCGCATCTATCTTGAGTCAGTACGAACTGTCATAAAAGCACCATATACATTAAGAAAAAAGTATGTTCAAAACTCCAATAGAAGTATGAAATCCCATATAAACTCTGAATACAATAGAGATTCATACTGAAGCCACCAAACCAGATTTACCCTACTGCCATAAAAAAGTGGTACGGTCAAAATCGTACCAAGGTCTGAGTCACTTCGGTAAAAGAACCCCACTCGTAGGTGATTTGGTTATCGCGGGCAGTTGCCATGGAGACCAGTCGGAGATGTGGAAAATACTCTCAAGTCGGAGCTCGGCCTTCGGCCTCGGACAGTTTCTCCAAATGTAGTCAAAACTCCCACAAAAATTCCTAAAACAGTCGGTAAAGTATGGTGATATACAATACAATATGAAGAATGAGAGGAGCATGTAAATTCGGAGCTCGGCCTTCGGCCTCGCAAGACACTCGCACGGCTCAGCCTGCCGCCTCGCCAAAAGCTCGCCCTGCGGGCTCGCCAACCGTACGCTCGGCCTTCGGCCTCGCGGGCCGAAAGTTCGGCCTTCGGCCTCACCAGAAGCTCGCCCTTCGGGCTCGCTATACCTTGATGTAGGACAGTTACTCCAAATTCAGTCGAAAATCCCACAAAAACTCTTAATACAGTCGAAAATTAAGGAAAAGTACTCCAAATGCAGTATGAAGCATGAGAGGAGCATGTCAGATCGGAGCTCGGCCTTCGGCCTCACAAGACACTAATATGGCTCGGCCTTCGGCCTCGCTAGACACTAATACAGCTCGGCCTGCGGCCTCGCCAAGCGCTCGCCCTTCGGGCTCGCGCACCATCAGCTCGGCCTTCGGCCTCGCGGACCGAAAGTTCGGCCTTCGGCCTCACCAGAAGCTCGCCCTTCGGGCTCGCTATACCTTTATCAATGACAGTAACTCCAAAATCAGTCGAAAATCCCACAAAAACTCCAAATACAGTCAAAAATATAAGGAAAATACTCCAAATGCAGTACGAAGAATGAGAGGAGCACTTTTGACAGGTGTCATTCGACTGCTCTCCAGATTCCCTATGACATTTGTTCAAACACACCCTATCTATCTCTTACCGTTTTCGAGATACGTCATCCATCTTCACTTGGCAGGCGTCATTTTTATGATTTTCGATTTTTCTCATACTCACCTAAACCCCCCCTACATTTTTGCCATACATCATTGTCGTCCTACTCGTCTCCTTCTAGGAGAACATTTATGTCAGTCAGTCAGTGAGTCAGTGAGTGGTAATCGAGCTTTATATATTATTAATAACTAGTTTTTCGGGCAGTGTGCGGGCCGCAAGCGGCCCGCATCTATCTTGAGTCAGTACGAACTGTCATAAAAGCACCTTATACATTTAAAAAAAATTATGTTCAAAACTCCAATAGAAGTATGAAATCCCATATAAACTCTTAATACAATAAGGAACTAAACTGTAGCCACCAAACCAGATTTACCCTACTGCCATAAAAAAAGTGGTACGGCCAGAATTGTACCAAGGTTCTGAGTCAATTCGGTTAAGGAACCCCACTCGTAGGTGCTTTGGTTATCGCGGGCAGTTACCATGGAGACCAGTCGGAGATGTGGAAAATACCCTCAAGTCGGAGCTCGGCCTTAGGCCTCGGACAGTTACTCCAAATGTAGTCAAAACTCCCACAAAAACTCCTAAAACAGTCGGTAATGTATGGTGAAATACTCCAAATACAGTATGAAGAATGAGAGGAGCATGTAAATTCGGAGCTCGGCCTTCGGCCTCGCAAGACACTCACACGGCTCAGCCTGCGGCCTCGCCGAGCGCTCGCCCTGCGGGCTCGCGCCCCTTCAGCTCGGCCTTCGGCCTCGCGGGCCGAAAGTTCGGCCTTCGGCCTCACCAGAAGCTCGCCCTTCGGGCTCGCGATACACTGATGGAGGACAGTAACTCCAAATTCAGTCGAAAATCCCACATAAACTCCAAATACAGTCGAAAATGTAAGGAAATACTCCAAATGCAGTATGAAGAATGAGAGGAGCATGTCAATTCGGAGCTCGGCCTTCGGCCTCGCAAGACACTAATACGGCTCGGCCTGCGGCCTCGCAAAACGCTCGCCCTCCGGGCTCGCGGGCCATACGCTCGGCCTTCGGCCTCGCGGGCCGAAAGTTCGGCCTTCGGCCTCACCAGAAGCTCGCCCTTCGGGCTCGCTATATCTTGATATAGGTCAGTAACTCTTAATTCAGTCAAAAATCCCACAAAAACTCCAAATACAGTCGAAAATGTAAGGAAAATACTCCAAATGCAGTATGAAGAATGAGAGGAGCACTTTTGACAAGTGTCATTCGACTGCACTCCAGATTCCCTATGACATTTGTTCAAACACCCCCCATCTATCTCTTACCGTTTTCGAGATACGTCATCCATCTTTACTTGGCAGGCGTCATTTTTATGATTTTCGATTTTTCTCATACTCACCTAAACCCCCCGAACATTTTCGCCATACATCATTTTCACTCTACTCTGCTCCTTCTAGGAGAACATTTATGTCAGTCAGTCAGTCAGTGGTAATCGAGCTTTATATATTATAATAACTAGTTTTTCGGGCAGTGTGCGGGCCGCAAGCGGCCCGCATCTATCTTGAGTCAGTACGAACTGTCATAAAAGCACCTTATACATTTAAAAAAAATTATGTTCAAAACTCCAATAGAAGTATGAAATCCCATATAAACTCTTAATACAATAAGGAACTAAACTGTAGCCACCAAACCAGATTTACCCTACTGCCATAAAAAAAGTGGTACGGCCAGAATTGTACCAAGGTTCTGAGTCAATTCGGTTAAGGAACCCCACTCGTAGGTGCTTTGGTTATCGCGGGCAGTTACCATGGAGACCAGTCGGAGATGTGGAAAATACCCTCAAGTCGGAGCTCGGCCTTAGGCCTCGGACAGTTACTCCAAATGTAGTCAAAACTCCCACAAAAACTCCTAAAACAGTCGGTAATGTATGGTGAAATACTCCAAATACAGTATGAAGAATGAGAGGAGCATGTAAATTCGGAGCTCGGCCTTCGGCCTCGCAAGACACTCACACGGCTCAGCCTGCGGCCTCGCCGAGCGCTCGCCCTGCGGGCTCGCGCCCCTTCAGCTCGGCCTTCGGCCTCGCGGGCCGAAAGTTCGGCCTTCGGCCTCACCAGAAGCTCGCCCTTCGGGCTCGCGATACACTGATGGAGGACAGTAACTCCAAATTCAGTCGAAAATCCCACATAAACTCCAAATACAGTCGAAAATGTAAGGAAATACTCCAAATGCAGTATGAAGAATGAGAGGAGCATGTCAATTCGGAGCTCGGCCTTCGGCCTCGCAAGACACTAATACGGCTCGGCCTGCGGCCTCGCAAAACGCTCGCCCTCTGGGCTCGCGGGCCATACGCTCGGCCTTCGGCCTCGCGGGCCGAAAGTTCGGCCTTCGGCCTCACCAGAAGCTCGCCCTTCGGGCTCGCTATATCTTGATATAGGTCAGTAACTCTTAATTCAGTCAAAAATCCCACAAAAACTCCAAATACAGTCGAAAATGTAAGGAAAATACTCCAAATGCAGTATGAAGAATGAGAGGAGCACTTTTGACAAGTGTCATTCGACTGCACTCCAGATTCCCTATGACATTTGTTCAAACACCCCCCATCTATCTCTTACCGTTTTCGAGATACGTCATCCATCTTTACTTGGCAGGCGTCATTTTTATGATTTTCGATTTTTCTCATACTCACCTAAACCCCCCGAACATTTTCGCCATACATCATTTTCACTCTACTCTGCTCCTTCTAGGAGAACATTTATGTCAGTCAGTCAGTCAGTGGTAATCGAGCTTTATATATTATAATAACTAGATGGTAAGTGGTGTGCGGGCCGCGAGCGGCCCGCATCTATCTTGAGTCAGTACGAACTGTCATAAAAGCAACTTTTACATTTAAAAAAAGTATGTTCAAAACTCCAATAGAAATATGAAATCCCATATAAACTCCCAATACAATAAAGAACCAAATTGTAGCCACCAAACCAGATTTACCCTACTGCCATAAAAAAGTGGTACGGTCAGAATCGTACCAGGGTTCTGAGTCACTTCGGTAAAGGAACCCCACTTGTGGGTGCTTTGGTTATCGCGGGCAGTTGCCATGGAGACCAGTCGGGGATGTGGAAAAATACCCTCAAGTCGGAGCTCGGCCTTCGGCCTCGAAAATGTAGTCAAAAATGCTACATAAACTCTTAATACAGTCAAAAAATAAAATGGATTACTCCAAATGCAGTATGAAGAATAAGAGGGGCTCCTAGGACGAATCCAAAATGGCGGGATTCAAGATGACCACCATTCAAAGCACTCCAACCCCACTGAAGCTCGGCCTTACGGCCTCACTTCAGCGTGATCGGAGCACTTTGTATGGTGGCCATCTTGAATTCCGCCATTTTGGATTTTTTTTGCATATCATTCGTACTCTCCATATTCACTATGACATTTGTTCAAAGACCCCCCCACCTATCTCTTACTGTTTTCGAAATATGTCTTCATTCATCACTTGGCAGACGTCATCGAAAAAAATTTCAAATTTGGAATAAGAACGTCCAGAATGACTTAGATATCGATTTTCAGCCAAATCGGAAAATTTTTTTTTACTTGGCAGACGTCATCGAAAAAAAATTTTCAAATTTGGAATAAGAACGTCCAGAACAACCAAGATATCGATTTTCAGCCAAATCGGAAAAACTTTTTTTACTTGGTAGACGTCATCGAAAAAAAAATTCAAATTTGGAATAAGAACGTCCAGAACAACCTAGATATCGATTTTCAGCCAGATCGGAAAAACTTTTTTTATTTGGCAGACGTCATCGAAATTGGCATAAGAACGTACTCATACTCCTAATACAGTCCGTAATGTAAGGTAAATACTCCAAATACAGTATGAAGAATGAGAGGAGCATGTCAATACGTAGCTCGGCCTTCGGCCTCGCAAGACACTAACTGGGCTCGGCCTACGGCCTCGCCAAGCGCTCGCCCTTCGGGCTCGCGCACCATACGCTCGGCCTTCGGCCTCACGTGCCGAAAGTTCGGCCTTCGGCCTCACCAGAAGCTCGCCCTTCGGGCTCGCTATACACTGATATAGGTCCGTAACTCCAAATTTAGTCGAAAATCCCACAAAAACTCCAAATACAGTCGAAAATGTAAGGTAAACTACTCCAAATGCAGTACGAAGAATGAGAGGAGCATCGAAGCATAATAAAAAAATTACAGAAATCAAGAATTTGACTGTTATAGGACAAAAACTCCAAATTCAGTCGAGAATCCCACTAAAACTTCAAATACAGTCGAAAATGTAAGGTGAAATATTCCAGATACAGTATGAAGAATGAGAGGAGCATGTTAATTCAGAGCTCGGCCTTCGGCCTCGCAAGACACTAACACGGCTCGGCCTACGGCCTCGCCATGCGCTCGCCCTGCGGGCTCGCGCACCATACGCTCGGCCTTCGGCCTCGCGGGCCGAAGTTCGGCCTACGGCCTCACCAGAAGTTCGGCCTTCGGCCTCACCAGAAGCTCGCCCTTCGGGCTCGCTATAACCCGATATAGGACCGTTACTCCAAATTCAGTCGAAAATCCCACAAAAACTCCAAATACAGTCGAAAATGTATGGTAAAATACTCTAAATACAGTATGAAGAATGAGAGGAGCATCTGAGCCTAAAAAAAAATTACAGATTTCAAAAAATTCCCACAAAAACTCCAAATTCAGTCGAAAATCCCACAAAAACTCCAAATACAGTCGAAAATATAAGAAAAATACTCCAAATGAAGAATGAAGAATGAGAGGAGCATTTTTGACAGGTGTCATTCGACTGCTCTCCCGATCCCCTATGACATTTGGTCGAGCACCCCCTATCTATCTCTTACCGTTTTCGAGATATGTCATCCGTCTTTACTTGGCAGGCGTCATTTTTATGATTTTCGATTTTTCCCATACTCACCTAAACCCCCCCTACACTTTTCCCATACATCACTTTCTTCCTACACGACTCCTTCTGGGAGAACAATTATGTCAGTCAGTCAGTCAGTGAGTGAGTCAGTCAGTGTATGGTAATCGAGCTTTATATAATATAACTAGTTTTTCGGGCAGTGTGCGGGCCGCAAGCGGCCCGCATTTATCGTTATGCAGTACGAACTGTCATAAAAGCACCTTATACATTTGAAAAAAAAAAAAAAATACTCCAATATAAGTATGAATTCCAATACAATCTCTTAATACAGTAGAGATTCATACTGTTGCCACCAAACCAGATTCACCCTACTGCCATAAAAAAGTGGTACGGTCAGAATCGTACCAAGGTTCTAAGTCACTTCGGTAAAGAAACCCCACTCGTAGGTGCTTTGGTTATCGCGGGCAGTTACCATGGAGACCAGTCGGAGATGTGGAAAATACTCTCAAGTCGGAGCTCGGCCTTCGGCCTCGGACAGTTACTCCAAATGTAGTCAAAACTCCCACAAAAACTCCAAAAACAGTCGGTAATGTATGGTGAAATACTCCAAATACAGTATGAAGAATGAGAGGAGCATGTCAATTCGGAGCTCGGCCTTCGGCCTCGCAAGACACTTACACGGCTCGGCCTACGGCCTCGCCATGAGCTCGCCCTGCGGGCTCGCACACCTTAAGCTCGGCCTTCGGCCTCGCGGGCCGAAAGTTCGGCCTTCGGCCTCACCAGAAGCTCGCCCTTCGGGCTCGCTATACCTTGATGTAGGACAGTTACTCCAAATTCAGTCGAAAATCCCACAAAAACTCTTAATACAGTCGAAAATTAAGGAAAACTACTCCAAATGCAGTATGAAGCATGAGAGGAGCATGTCAGATCGGAGCTCGGCCTTCGGCCTCGCAAGACACTAATATGGCTCGGCCTTCGGCCTCGCTAGACACTAATACAGCTCGGCCTGCGGCCTCGCCAAGCGCTCGCCCTTCGGGCTCGCGCACCATCAGCTCGGCCTTCGGCCTCACGGACCGAAAGTTCGGCCTTCGGCCTCACCAGAAGCTCGCCCTTCGGGCTCGCTATACCATTATCAATGACAGTAACTCCAAAATTAGTCGAAAATCCCATAAAAACTCCAAATACAGTCGAAAATGTAAGGAAAATACTCCAAATGCAGTATGAAGCATGAGAGGAGCACTTTTGACACATGTCATTTGACTACTCTCCAAATTCCCTATGACATTTGTTCAAACACCCCCTATCTATCTCTTACCGTTTTCGAGATACGTCATACATCTTTACTTGGCAGGCGTCATTTTTATGATTTTCGATTTTTCTCATACTCACCTAAACCCCCCCTACATTTTTGCCATACATCATTGTCGTCCTACTCGTCTCCTTCTAGGAGAACATTTATGTCAGTCAGTCAGTGAGTCAGTGAGTGGTAATCGAGCTTTATATATTATTAATTAATAATAACTAGTTTTTCGGGCAGTGTGCGGGCCGCAAGCGGCCCGCATCTATCTTGAGTCAGTACGAACTGTCATAAAAGCACCTTATACATTTGAAAAAAAAAAAAAAAATTACTCCAATATAAGTATGAATTCCAATACAATCTCTTAATACAGTAGAGATTCATACTGTAGCCACCAAACCAGATTCACCCTACTGCCATAAAAAAGTGGTACGGTCAGAATCGTACCAAGGTTCTAAGTCACTTCGGTAAAGAAACCCCACTCGTAGGTGCTTTGGTTATCGCGGGCAGTTACCATGGAGACCAGTCGGAGATGTGGAAAATACTCTCAAGTCGGAGCTCAGCCTTCGGCCTCGGACAGTTACTCCAAATGTAGTCAAAACTCCCACAAAAACTCCAAAAACAGTCGGTAATGTATGGTGAAATACTCCAAATACAGTATGAAGAATGAGAGGAGCATGTCAATTCGGAGCTCGGCCTTCGGCCTCGCAAGACACTTACACGGCTTGGCCTACGGCCTCGCCATGAGCTCGCCCTGCGGGCTCGCACACCTTAAGCTCGGCCTTCGGCCTCGCGGGCCGAAAGTTCGGCCTTCGGCCTCACCAGAAGCTCGCCCTTCGGGCTCGCTATACCTTGATGTAGGACAGTTACTCCAAATTCAGTCGAAAATCCCACAAAAACTCTTAATACAGTCGAAAATTAAGGAAAAGTACTCCAAATGCAGTATGAAGCATGAGAGGAGCATGTCAGATCGGAGCTCGGCCTTCGGCCTCGCAAGACACTAATATGGCTCGGCCTTCGGCCTCGCTAGACACTAATACAGCTCGGCCTGCGGCCTCGCCAAGCGCTCGCCCTTCGGGCTCGCGCACCATCAGCTCGGCCTTCGGCCTCGCGGACCGAAAGTTCGGCCTTCGGCCTCACCAGAAGCTCGCCCTTCGGGCTCGCTATACCATTATCAATGACAGTAACTCCAAAATTACTCGAAAATCCCATAAAAACTCCAAATACAGTCGAAAATGTAAGGAAAATACTCCAAATGCAGTATGAAGCATGAGAGGAGCACTTTTGACACATGTCATTTGACTGCTCTCCAAATTCCCTATGACATTTGTTCAAACACCCCCTATCTATCTCTTACCGTTTTCGAGATACGTCATACATCTTTACTTGGCAGGCGTCATTTTTATGATTTTCGATTTTTCTCATACTCACCTAAACCCCCCCTACATTTTTGCCATACATCATTGTCGTCCTACTCGTCTCCTTCTAGGAGAACATTTATGTCAGTCAGTCAGTGAGTCAGTGAGTGGTAATCGAGCTTTATATATTATTAATTAATTAATTAATTAACTAGTTTTTCGGGCAGTGTGCGGGCCGCAAGCGGCCCGCATTTATCGTTATGCAGTATTAACCTATATAAAAACTCCTAATACTGTATTAAAAAAAAGTACAAAACTCCAAAAGATATACGATGTCCCATACAAACTTCTAATACAATATGGAACAAAACTGTAGCAACCAAACCAGGTTCACCCTACAGCCATAAAAAAGTGGTACGGTCAGAATCGTACCAAGGTTCTGAGTCACTTCGGTGAAGGAACCCCACCTGTAGGTGCTTTGGTTACCGCGGGCAGTTACCATAGAGACCAGTTGGAGATGTGGAAGATACTCTCAAAACGGAGCTCGGCCTTCGGCCTCGGACAGTTGCTCCAAATGTAGTCAAAACTCCCACAAAAACTCCTAAAACAGTCGGTAATATATGGTGAAATACTCCAAATACAGTATGAAGAATGAGAGGAGCATGTAAATTCGGAGCTCGGCCTTCGGCCTCGCAAGACACTCACACGGCTCAGCCTGCGGCCTCGCCGAGCGCTCGCCCTGCGGGCTCGCGCCCCTTCAGCTCGGCCTTCGGCCTCGCGGGCCGAAAGTTCGGCCTTCGGCCTCACCAGAAGCTCGCCCTTCGGGCTCGCGATACACTGATGGAGGACAGTAACTCCAAATTCAGTCGAAAATCCCACATAAACTCCAAATACAGTCGAAAATGTAAGGTAAAATACTCCAAATGCAGTATGAAGAATGAGAGGAGCATGTCAATTCGGAGCTCGGCCTTCGGCCTCGCAAGACACTTACACGGCTCAGGCTGCGGCCTCGCCAAGCGCTAGCCCTTCGGGCTCGCGCACCTTCCACTCGGCCTTCGGCCTCGTGGGCCGAAAGTTCGGCCTTCGGCCTCACCAGAAGCTCCCCCTTCGGGCTCGCGATACACTGATGGGGGACAGTAACTCCAAATTCAGTCGGAAATCCCACAAAAACTCCAAATACAGTCGAAAATGTAAGGTAAAGTACTCCAAATGCAGTATGAAGAATGAGAGGAGCATGTCAATTCGGAGCTCGGCCTTCGGCCTCGCAAGACACTAATATGGCTCGGCCTTCGGCCTCGCAAGACACTAATACAGCTCGCCCTTCGGGCTCGCGCACCATCCGCTCGGCCTTCGGCCTCGCGGGCCGAAAGTTCGGCCTTCGGCCTCACCAGAAGCTCGCCCTTCGGGCTCGCTATACCTTCATCTATGACAGTAACTCCAAAATCAGTCGAAAATCCCACAAAAACTCAAAATACAGTCGAAAATGTAAGAAAAATACTCCAAATGCAGTATGAAGAATGAGAGGAGCACTTTTGACACATGTCATTTGACTGCTCTCCAGATTCCCTATGACATTTGTTCAAACACCCCCTATCTATCTCTTACCGTTTTCGAGATACGTCATCCATCTTTACTTGGCAGGCGTCATTTTTATGATTTTCGATTTTTCTCATACTCACCAAAACCCCCCGAACATTTTCGCCATACATCATTTTCACTCTACTCTACTCCTTCTAGGAGAACATTTATGTCAGTGAGTCAGTCAGTGGTAATCGAGCTTTATATATTATAACTAGATGGTAAGTGGTGTGCGGGCCGCGAGCGGCCCGCATCTATCTTGAGTCAGTACGAACTGTCATAAAAGCACCTTATTAACTTGAAAAAAAGCATGTTCAAAACTCCAATAGAATTATGAAATCCCATATAAACTCTTAATACATTCAAGAACCATAATGTAGCCACCAAACCAAGTTCATCCTACTGCCATAAAAAAGTGGTACGGTCAGAATCGTACCAAGGTTCTGAGTCACTTCGGTAAAAGAACCCCACTTGTGGGTGCTTTGGTTATCGCGGGCAGTTGCCATGGAGACCAGTCGATGATGTGGAAAAATACTCTCAAGTCGGAGCTCGGCCTTCGGCCTTGGACAGTCACTCCAAATAAAGTCAAAACTCTCACAAAAACTCTTAATACAGTCCAAACATAAAATGAATTACTCCAAATGCAGTATGAAGAATAAGAGGGGCACCTAGGACGAATCCAAAATGGCGGAATTCAAGATGGCCACCATGCAAAGCACTCCGAACCCACTGAAGCTCGGCCTTACGGCCTCACTTCAGCGTGATCGGAGCACTTTGTATGGCGGCCATCTTGAATTCCGCCATTTTGGATTTTTTTTCGCGTATCATTCGTACTCTCCATATTCACTATGACATTTGTTCAGAGACCCCCCCATCTATCTCTTACTGTTTTCGAAATATGTCTTCATTCATCACTTGGCAGACGTCATCGAAAAAAAATTTCAAATTTGGAATAAGAACGTCCAGAACAACCTAGATATCGATTTTCAGCCAAATCGGAAAAACTTTTTTTACTTGGCAGACGTCATCGAAAAAAAAATTTCAAATTTGGAATAAGAACGTCCAGAACAACCTAGATATCGATTTTCAGCCAAATCGGAAAAACTTTTTTTACTTGGCAGACGTCATCGAAAAAAAAATTTCAAATTTGGAATAAGAACGTCTAGAACAACCTAGATATCGATTTTCAGCCAAATCGGAAAAACTTTTTTTTTTGGCAGACGTCATCGAAAAAAAAATTTCAAATTTGGAATAAGAACGTCCAGAACGACCTAGATATCGATTTTCAGCCAAATCGGAAAAACTTTTTTTATTTGGCAGACGTCATCGAAAAAAAAATTTCAAATTTGGAATAAGAACGTCCAGAACGACCTAGATATCGATTTTCAGCCAAATCGGAAAAACTTTTTTTATTTGGCAGACGTCATCGAAATTGGCATAAGAACGTACTCATACTCCTAATACATTCCGTAATGTAAGGTAAATACTCCAAATACAGTATGAAGAATGAGAGGAGCATGTCAACACGTAGCTCGGCCTTCGGCCTCGCAAGATACTAACTGGGCTCGGCCTACGGCCTCGCCAAGCGCTCGCCCTTCGGGCTCGCGCACCATACGCTCGGCCTTCGGCCTCACCAGAAGCTCGCCCTTCGGGCTCGCTATACACTGATGTAGGTCCGTAACTCCAAATTCAGTCGAAAATCCCACAAAAACTCCAAATACAGTCGAAAATGTAAGGTAAACTACTCCAAATGCAGTACGAAGAATGAGAGGAGCATCGAAGCATAATAAAAAAATTACAGAAATCAAGAATTTGACTGTTATAGGACAAAAACTCCAAATTCAGTCGAGAATCCCACTAAAACTTCAAATACAGTCGAAAATGTAAGGTGAAATATTCCAGATACAGTATGAAGAATGAGAGGAGCATGTAAATTCAGAGCTCGGCCTTCGGCCTCGCAAGACACTAACACGGCTCGGCCTGCGGCCTCGCCATGCGCTCGCCCTACGGGCTCGCGCACCATACGCTCGGCCTTCGGCCTCGCGGGCCGAAGTTCGGCCTATGGCCTCACCAGAAGTTCGGCCTTCGGCCTCACCAGAAGCTCGCCCTTCGGGCTCGCTATAACCCGATATAGGACCGTTACTCCAAATTCAGTCGAAAATCCCACAAAAACTTGAAATACAGTCGAAAATGTATGGTAAAATACTCCAAATACAGTATGAAGAATGAGAGGAGCATCTGAGCCTAAAAAAAAATTACAGATTTCAAAAAATTCCCACAAAAACTCCAAATTCAGTCGAAAATCCCACAAAAACTCCAAATACAGTCGAAAATGTAAGAAAAATACTCCAAATGAAGAATGAAGAATGAGAGGAGCATTTTTGACAGGTGTCATTCGACTGCTCTCCCGATCCCCTATGACATTTGGTCGAGCACCCCCTATCTATCTCTTACCGTTTTCGAGATATGTCATCCGTCTTTACTTGGCAGGCGTCATTTTTATGATTTTCGATTTTTCCCATACTCACCTAAACCCCCCCTACACTTTTCCCATACATCACTTTCTTCCTACTCGACTCCTTCTGGGAGAACAATTATGTCAGTCAGTGAGTCAGTCAGTCAGTGAGTCAGTCAGTCAGTGTGTGGTAATCGAGCTTTATATAATATAATTACTAGTTTTTCGGGCAGTGTGCGGGCCGCAAGCGGCCCGCATCTATCTTGAGTCAGTACGAACTGTCATAAAAGCACCTTATACATTTAAAAAAAATTATGTTCAAAACTCCAATAGAAATATGAAATCCCATATAAACTCCGAATACAATAAAGAACCAAATTGTAGCCACCAAACCAGATTTACCCTACTGCCATAAAAAAGTGGTACGGTCAGAATCGTACCAGGGTTCTGAGTCACTTCGGTAAAGGAACCCCACTTGTGGGTGCTTTGGTTATCGCGGGCAGTTGCCATGGAGACCAGTCGGGGATGTGGAAAAATACCCTCAAGTCGGAGCTCAGCCTTCGGCCTTGGACAGTTACTCCAAATAAAGTCAAAACTCCCACAAAAACTCTTAATACAGTCCAAACATAAAATGAAATACTCCAAATGCAGTATGAAGAATAAGAGGGGAACCTCATCGAAAAAAAAAATTAAATTTGGAATAAGAACGTCCAGAACGACCTAGATATCGATTTTCAGCCAAATCGGAAAAACTTTTTTTACTTGGCAGACGTCATCGAAAAAAAAATTTCTGATTTGGAATAAGAACGTCCAGAACAACCTAGATATCGATTTTCAGCCAAATCGGAAAAACTTTTTTTTTTGGCAGACGTCATCGAAAAAAAAATTTCAAATTTGGAATAAGAACGTCCAGAACGACCTAGATATCGATTTTCAGCCAAATCGGAAAAACTTTTTTTATTTGGCAGACGTCATCGAAATTGGCATAAGAACGTACTCATACTCCTAATACAGTCCGTAATGTAAGGTAAATACTCCAAATACAGTATGAAGAATGAGAGGAGCATGTCAATACGTAGCTCGGCCTTCGGCCTCGCAAGACACTAACTGGGCTCGGCCTACGGCCTCGCCAAGCGCTCGCCCTTCGGGCTCGCGCACCATACGCTCGGCCTTCGGCCTCACGTGCCGAAAGTTCGGCCTTCGGCCTCACCAGAAGCTCGCCCTTCGGGCTCGCTATACACTGATGTAGGTCCGTAACTCCAAATTCAGTCGAAAATCCCACAAAAACTCCAAATACAGTCGAAAATGTAAGGTAAACTACTCCAAATGCAGTACGAAGAATGAGAGGAGCATCGAAGCATAATAAAAAAATTACAGAAATCAAGAATTTGACTGTTATAGGACAAAAACTCCAAATTCAGTCGAGAATCCCACTAAAACTTCAAATACAGTCGAAAATGTAAGGTGAAATATTCCAGATACAGTATGAAGAATGAGAGGAGCATGTAAATTCAGAGCTCGGCCTTCGGCCTCGCAAGACACTAACACGGCTCGGCCTACGGCCTCGCCATGCGCTCGCCCTACGGGCTCGCGCACCATACGCTCGGCCTTCGGCCTCGCGGGCCGAAGTTCGGCCTACGGCCTCACCAGAAGTTCGGCCTTCGGCCTCACCAGAAGCTCGCCCTTCGGGCTCGCTATAACCCGATATAGGACCGTTACTCCAAATTCAGTCGAAAATCCCACAAAAACTCCAAATACAGTCGAAAATGTATGGTAAAATACTCCAAATACAGTATGAAGAATGAGAGGAGCATCTGAGCCTAAAAAAAAATTACAGATTTCAAAAAATTCCCACAAAAACTCCAAATTCAGTCGAAAATCCCACAAAAACTCCAAATACAGTCGAAAATGTAAGAAAAATACTCCAAATGAAGAATGAAGAATGAGAGGAGCATTTTTGACAGGTGTCATTCGACTGCTCTCCCGATCCCCTATGACATTTGGTCGAGCACCCCCTATCTATCTCTTACCGTTTTCGAGATACGTCATCCGTCTTTACTTGGCAGGCGTCATTTTTATGATTTTCGATTTTTCCCATACTCACCTAAACCCCCCCTACACTTTTCCCATACATCACTTTCTTCCTACACGACTCCTTCTGGGAGAACAATTATGTCAGTCAGTGAGTCAGTCAGTCAGTGTGTGGTAATCGAGCTTTATATAATATAAAGATAATAATAACTAGTTTTTCGGGCAGTGTGCGGGCCGCAAGCGGCCCGCATTTATCGTTATGCAGTATTAAATTATATCAAAACACCTTATACATTAAATTTTTTTTTCAGAAATCCAAAAGATATACGACGTCCCATACAAACTCCTAATACAATAAGGTACCATACTGTAACCACCAAACCAAATTCACCCTACTGCCATAAAAAAGTGGTACGGTCAGAATCGTACCAAGGTTCTGAGTCACTTCGGTAAAGGAACCGCACTCGTAGGTGCTTTGTTTATCGCGGGCAGTTACAATGGAGACCAGTCGGAGATGTGGAAAATACTCTCAAGTCGGAGCTCGGCCTTCGGCCTCTGACAGTTACTCCAAATGTAGTCAAAACTCCCACAAAAACTCCTAAAACAGTCGGTAATCTATCGTAAAATACTCCAAATACAGTATGAAGAATGAGAGGAGCATGTGAATTCGGGGCTCGGCCTTCGGCCTCGCAAGACACTCACACGGCTCGGCCTGCGGCCTCGCCAAAAGCTCGCCCTGCGGGCTCGCCAACCATGCGCTCGGCCTTCGGCCTCGCGGGCCGAAAGTTCGGCCTTCGGCCTCACCAGAAGCTCGCCCTTCGGGCTCGCTTTACCTTGATGTAGGACAGTTACTCCAAATTCAGTCGAAAATCCCACAAAAACTCTTAATACAGTCGAAAATAAAGGAAAAGTACTCCAAATGCAGTATGAAGTATGAGAGGAGCATGTCAGATCGGAGCTCGGCCTTCGGCCTCGCAAGACACTAATATGGCTCGGCCTTCGGCCTCGCTAGACACTAATACAGCTCGGCCTGCGGCCTCGCCAAGCGCTCGCCCTTCGGGCTCGCGCACCATCAGCTCGGCCTTCGGCCTCGCGGACCGAAAGTTCGGCCTTCGGCCTCACCAGAAGCTCGCCCTTCGGGCTCGCTATACCTTCATCAATGACAGTAACTCCAAAATCAGTCGAAAATCCCACAAAAACTCCAAATACAGTCGAAAATGTAAGGAAAATACTCCAAATGCAGTATGAAGAATGAGATGAGCACTTTTGACACATGTCATTTGACTGCTCTCCAGATTCCCTATGACATTTGTTCAAACACCCCCTATCTATCTCCTACCGTTTTCGAGATACGTCATACATCTTTACTTGGCAGGCGTCATTTTTATGATTTTCGATTTTTCTCATACTCACCTAAACCCCCCCTACATTTTTGTCATACATCATTTTAACTCTACTCTGCTCCTTCTAGGAGAACATTTATGTCAATGAGTCAGTCAGTCAGTCAGTCAGTCAGTGAGTGGTAATCGAGCTTTATATATTATGACTAGTTTTTCGGGCAGTGTGCGGGCCGCAAGCGGCCCGCATTTATCGTTATGCAGTATTAACCTATATAAAAACTCCTAAAACTGTATTAAAAAAAAGTACAAAACTCCAAAAGACATACGACGTCCCATATAAACTTCTAATACAATATGGAACCAAACTGTAGCAACCAAACCAGATTCACCCTACTGCCATAAAAAAGTGGTACGGTCAGAATCGGACCAAGATCCTGAGTCACTTTGTTATAGGAACCCCACTCGTAGGTGCTTTGGTTATCGCGGGCAGTTACCATGGAGACCAGTCGGGGATGTGGAATAATACTCTCAAGTCGGAGCTCGGCCTTCGTCCTCGGACAGTTACTCCAAATTTAGTCAAAACTTCCACAAAAACTTCTAAAACAGTCGGTAATCTATGGTAAAATACTCCAAATACAGTATGAAGAATGAGAGGAGCATGTTAATTCGGAGCTCGGCCTTCGGCCTCGCAAGACACTCATACGGCTCGGCCTGCGGCCTCGCCAAGTGCTCGCCCTTCGGGCTCGCCCACCATACGCTCGGCCTTCGGCCTCGCGGGCCGAAAGTTCGGCCTTCGGCCTCACCAGGAGCTCGCCCTTCGGGCTCGCTATACCTTGATGTAGGACAGTTACTCGAAATTCAGTTGAAAATCCCACAAAAAACTCCAAAAACAGTCGAAAATATTAGGTAAAATACTCCAAATGAAGTATGAAGAATGAGAGGAGCATGTCAATTCGGAGCTCGGCCTTCGGCCTCGCAAGACACTAATACGGCTCGGCCTGCGGCCTCGCCGAACGCTCGCCCTGCGGGCTCGCGCACCATCCGCTCGGCCTTCGGCCTCGCGGGCCGAAAGTTCGGCCTTCGGCCTCACCAGAAGCTCGCCCTTCGGGCTCGCTATACCTTCATCTATGACAGTAACTCCAAAATTAGTCGAAAATCCCACAAAAACTCCAAATACAGTCAAAAATATAAGGAAAATACTCCAAATGCAGTACGAAGAATGAGAGGAGCACTTTTGACAGGTGTCATTTGACTGCTCTCCCGATTCCCTATGACATTTGTTCAAACACCCCCTATCTATCTCTTACCGTTTTCGAGATACGTCATCCATCTATACTTGGCAGGCGTCATTTTTATGATTTTCGATTTTTCTCATACTCACCTAAACCCCCCCTACATTTTTGCCATACATCATTGTCGTCCTACTCGTCTCCTTCTAGGAGAACATTTATGTCAATGAGTCAGTCAGTGAGTGAGTCAGTGGTAATCGAGCTTTATATATTATGAACTAGTTTTTCGGGCAGTGTGCGGGCCGCAAGCGGCCCGCATCTATCTTGAGTCAGTACGAACTGTCATAAAAGCACCTTATACATTTAAAAAAAAAGTATGTTCAAAACTCCAATAGAAGTATGAAATCCCATATAAACTCTGAATACAATAGAGATTCATACTGTAGCCACCAAACCAGATTTACCCTACTGCCATAAAAAAGTGGTACGGTCAGAATCGTACCAAGGTTCTGAGTCACTTTGGTAAAGAAATCCCACTCGTAGGTGCTTTGGTTATCGCGGGCAGTTACCATGGAGACCAGTCGGAGATGTGGAAAATACTCTCAAGTCGGAGCTCGGTCTTCGGCCTCGGACAGTTACTCCAAATGTAGTCAAAACTCCCACAAAAACTCCTAAAACAGTCGGTAAGATATGGTGAAATACTCCAAATACAGTATGAAGAATGAGAGGAGCATGTTAATTCGGAGCTCGGCCTTCGGCCTCGCAAGACACTCACACGGCTCGGCCTGCGGCCTCGCTAGACACTAATACAGCTCGGCCTGCGGCCTCGCCAAGCATACGCTCGGCCTTCGGCCTCGCGGGCCGAAAGTTCGGCCTCCGGCCTCACCAGAAGCTCGCCCTTCGGGCTCGCTATACCTTGATATAGGACAGTTACTCCAAATTCAGTCGAAAATCCCACAAAAACTCTTAATACAGTCGAAAATTAAGGAAAAGTACTCCAAATGCAGTATGAAGCATGAGAGGAGCATGTCAGATCGGAGCTCGGCCTTCGGCCTCGCAAGACACTAATATGGCTCGGCCTTCGGCCTCACTAGACACTAATACAGCTCGGCCTGCGGCCTCGGCAAGCGCTCGCCCTTCGGGCTCGCGCACCATCAGCTCGGCCTTCGGCCTCGCGGACCGAAAGTTCGGCCTTCGGCCTCACCAGAAGCTCGCCCTTCGGGCTCGCTATACCTTTATCAATGACAGTAACTCCAAAATCAGTCGAAAATCCCAGAAAATCTCCAAATACAGTCGAAAATGTATGGAAAAATACTCCAAATGCAGTATGAAGCATGAGAGGAGCATTTTTGACAGATGTCATTCGACTGCTCTCCAGATTCCCTATGACATTTGTTCAAACACCCCCTACCTATCTCTTACCGTTTTCGAGATATGTCATCCATCTTTACTTGGCAGGCGTCATTTTTATGATTTTCGATTTTTCTCATACTCACCTAAACCCCCCCTACATTTTTGCCATACATCATTGTCGTCCTACTCGTCTCCTTCTAGGAGAACATTTATGTCAATGAGTCAGTCAGTGAGTGAGTCAGTGGTAATCGAGCTTTATATATTATGACTAGTTTTTCGGGCAGTGTGCGGGCCGCAAGCGGCCCGCATTTATCGTTATGCAGTACGAACTGTCATAAAAGCACCTTATACATTAAAAAAAAGTATGTTCAAAACTCCAATAGAAGTATGAAATCCCATATAAACTCTTAATACAATAGAGATTCATACTGTAGCAACCAAACCAGATTTACCCTACTGCCATAAAAAAGTGGTACGGTCAGAATTGTACCAAGGTTCTGAGTCACTTCGATAAAGGAACCCCACTCGTAGGTGCTTTGGTTATCGTGGGCAGTTACCATGGAGACCAGTCGGTTATGTGGAAAATACTCTCAAGTCGGAGCTCAGCCTTCACCCTCGGACAGTTACTCCAAATGTAGTCAAAACTCCCACAAAAACTCTTAAAACAGTCGGTAATGTATAGTGTAATACTCCAAATACAGTATGAAGAATGAGAGGAGCATGTCAATCGGAGCTCGGCCTTCGGCCTCGCCAGACACTAATACAGCTCGGCCTGCGGCCTCGAAAAGCGCTCGCCCTACGGGCTCGCGCACCATCCGCTCGGCCTTCGGCCTCGCGGGCCGAAAGTTCGGCCTTCGGCCTCACCAGAAGCTCGCCCTTCGGGCTCGCTATACCTTCATGTATGACAGTAACTCCAAATTCAGTCGAAAATCCCACAAAAACTCCAAAAACAGTCGGTTTTGTATGGTAAAATACTCCAAATGCAGTATGAAGAATGAGAGGAGCATGTCAATTCGGAGCTCGGCCTTCGGCCTCGCAAGACACTAATATGGCTCGGCCTGCGGCCTCGTCCAGCGCTCGCCCTACGGGCTCGCGCACCATACGCTCGGCCTTCGGCCTCGCGGGCCGAAAGTTCGGCCTTCGGCCTCACCAGAAGCTCGCCCTTCGGGCTCGCTATACCTTCACGTATGACAGTAACTCCAAAATCAGTCGAAAATCCCACAAAAACTCCATATACAGTCGAAAATGTAAGGAAAATACTCCAAATGCAGTATGAAGAATGAGAGGAGCATTTTTGACAGGTGTCATTTGACTGCTCTCCCGATTCCCTATGACATTTGTTCAAACACCCCCTATCTATCTCTTACCGTTTTCGAGATATGTCATCCATCTCTACTTGGCAGGCGTCATTTTAGTGATTTTCGATTTTTCTCATACTCACCAAAACCCCCCGAACATTTTCGCCATACATCATTTTCACTCTTCTCTGCTCCTTCTAGGAGAACATTTATGTCAGTGAGTCAGTCAGTGGTAATCGAGCTTTATATATTATAACTAGTTTTTCGGGCAGTGTGCGGGCCGCAAGCGGCCCGCATCTATCTTGAGTCAGTACGAACTGTCATAAAAGCACCTTATACATTTAAATAAAAAAATAATTAAAACTCAAATAGAAGTATGAAATCCCATATAAACTCTGAATACAATAGAGATTCATACTGTAGCCACCAAACCAGATTTACCCTACTGCCATAAAAAAGTGGTACGGTCAGAATCGTACCAAGGTTGTGATACACTTTGGTAAAGAAATCCCACTCGTAGGTGCTTTGGTTATCGCGGGCAGTTACCATGGAGACCAGTCGGAGATGTGGAAAATACTCTCAAGTCGGAGCTCGGCCTTCGGCCTCGGACAGTTACTCCAAATTTAGTCAAAACTCCCACAAAAACTTCTAAATCAGTCGGTAATCTGTGGTAAAATACTCCAAACACAGTATGAAGAATGAGAGGAGCATGTAAATTCGGAGCTCGGCCTTCGGCCTCGCAAGACACTCACACGGCTCGGCCTACGGCCTCGCCATAAACTCGCCCTGCGGGCTCGCACACCTTAAGCTCGGCCTTCGGCCTCGCGGGCCGAAAGTTCGGCCTTCGGCCTCACCAGGAGCTCGCCCTTCGGGCTCGCTATACCTTCATGTATGACAGTTACTCCAAATTCAGTCGAAAATCCCACAAACTCCAAAAACAGTCGGTTTTGTATGAAAAATACTCCAAATGAAGTATGAAGAATGAGAGGAGCATGTCAATTCGGAGCTCGGCCTTCGGCCTCGCAAGACACTAACATGGCTCGGCCTGCGGCCTCGCCATACGCTCGCCCTGCGGGCTCGCGAACCGTTCGCTCGGCCTTCGGCCTCGCGGGCCGAAAGTTCGGCCTTCGGCCTCACCAGAAGCTCGCCCTTCGGGCTCGCTATACCTTCTTGTATGACAGTAACTCCAAAATCAGTCGAAAATCCCACAAAAACTCCAAATACAGTCGAAAATGTAAGAAAAATACTCCAAATGCAGTATGAAGAATGAGAGGAGCACTTTTGACAGGTGTCATTCGCTTGCTCACCCGATTGCCTATGACATTTGTTCAAACACCCCCTACCTATCTCTTACCGTTTTCGAGATATGTCATCCATCTTTACTTGGCAGGCGTCATTTTAATGATTTTCGATTTTTCTCATACTCATCAAAACCCCCCGAACATTTCCGCCATACATCATTTTAACCCTACTCTGCTCCTTCTAGGAGAACATTTATGTCAGTCAGTCAGTCAGTGAGTCAGTCAGTGGTAATCGAGCTTTATATATTATGATGAACTAGTTTTTCGGGCAGTGTGCGGGCCGCAAGCGGCCCGCATCTATCTTGAGTCAGTACGAACTGTCATAAAAGCACCTTATACATTTAAAAAAAAGTATGTTCAAAACTCCAATAGAAATATGAAATCCCATATAAACTCCCAATACAATAAAGAACCAAATTGTAGCCACCAAACCAGATTTACCCTACTGCCATAAAAAAGTGGTACGGTCAGAATCGTACCAGGGTTCTGAGTCACTTCGGTAAAGGAACCCCACTTGTAGGTGCTTTGGTTATCACGGGCAGTTACCATGGAGACCAGTCGGAGATGTGGAAAATACTCTCAAGTCGGAGCTCAGCCTTCAGCCTCGGACAGTTACTCCAAATGTAGTCAAAACTCCCACAAAAACTCCTAAAACAGTCGGTAATGTATGGTGAAATACTCCAAATACAGTATGAAGAATGAGAGGAGCATGTCAATTCGGAGCTCGGCCTTCGGCCTCGCAAGACACTTACACGGCTCGGCCTACGGCCTCGCCATGAGCTCGCCCTGCGGGCTCGCACACCTTAAGCTCGGCCTTCGGCCTCGCGGGCCGAAAGTTCGGCCTTCGGCCTCACCAGAAGCTCGCCCTTCGGGCTCGCTATACCTTGATGTAGGACAGTTACTCCAAATTCAGTCGAAAATCCCACAAAAACTCTTAATACAGTCAAAAATTAAGGAAAAGTACTCCAAATGCAGTATGAAGCATGAGAGGAGCATGTCAGATCAGAGCTCGGCCTTCGGCCTCGCAAGACACTAATATGGCTCGGCCTTCGGCCTCGCAAGACACTAATACAGCTCGGCCTGCGGCCTCGCCAAGCGCTCGCCCTTCGGGCTCGCGCACCATCAGCTCGGCCTCCGGCCTCGCGGACCGAAAGTTCGGCCTTCGGCCTCACCAGAAGCTCGCCCTTCGGGCTCGCTATACCTTTATCAATGACAGTAACTCCAAAATCAGTCGAAAATCCCACAAAAACACCAAATACAGTCGAAAATGTAAGAAAAATCCTCCAAATGCAGTATGAAGCATGAGAGGAGCATTTTTGACAGGTGTCATTCGACTGCACTCCAGATTCCCTATGACATTTGTTCAAACACCCCCTATCTATCTCTTACCGTTTTCGAGATACGTCATACATCTTTACTTGGCAGGCGTCATTTTGATGATTTTCGATTTTTCTCATACTCACCAAAACCCCCCGAACATTTTCGCCATACATCATTTTCACTCTACTCTGCTCCTTCTAGGAGAACATTTATGTCAGTCAGTCAGTGAGTGGTAATCGAGCTTTATATATTATAACTAGATGGTAAGTGGTGTGCGGGCCGCGAGCGGCCCGCATCTATCTTAAGTCAGTACGAACTGTCATAAAAGCAACTTTTACATTTAAAAAAAAGTATGTTCAAAACTCCAATAGAAATATGAAATCCCATATAAACTCCGAATACAATAAAGAACCAAATTGTAGCCACCAAACCAGATTTACCCTACTGCCATAAAAAAGTGGTACGGTCAGAATCGTACCAGGGTTCTGAGTCACTTCGGTAAAGGAACCCCACTTGTGGGTGCTTTGGTTATCGCGGGCAGTTGCCATGGAGACCAGTCGGGGATGTGGAAAAATACCCTAAAGTCGGAACTCAGCCTTCGGCCTTGGACAGTTACTCCAAATAAAGTCAAAACTCCCACAAAAACTCTTAATACAGTCCAAACATAAAATTAAATACTCCAAATGCAGTATGAAGAATAAGAGGGGCACCTCATCGAAAAAAAAATTTCAAATTTGGAATAAGAACGTCCAGAACGACCTAGATATCGCTTTTCAGCCAAATCGGAAAAACTTTTTTTACTTGGCAGACGTCATCGAAAAAAAAATTTCTGATTTGGAATAAGAACGTCCAGAACAATCTAGATATCGATTTTCAGCCAAATCGGAAAAACTTTTTTTAGTTGGCAGACGTCATCGAAAAAAAAATTTCAAATTTGGAATAAGAACGTCCAGAACAACCTAGATATCGATTTTCAGCCAAATCGGTAAAACTTTTTTTACTTGGCAGACGTCATCGAAAAAAAAATTTCAAATTTGGAATAAGAACGTCCAGAACGACCTAGATATCGATTTTCAGCCAAATCGGAAAAACTTTTTTTATTTGGCAGACGTCATCGAAATTGGCATAAGAACGTACTCATACTCCTAATACAGTCCGTAATGTAAGGTAAATACTCCTAATACAGTATGAAGAATGAGAGGAGCATGTCAATACGTAGCTCGGCCTTCGGCCTCGCAAGACACGAACTGGGCTCGGCCTACGGCCTCGCCAAGCGCTCGCCCTTCGGGCTCGCGCACCATACGCTCGGCCTTCGGCCTCACGTGCCGAAAGTTCGGCCTTCGGCCTCACCAGAAGCTCGCCCTTCGGGCTCGCTATACACTGATGTAGGTCCGTAACTCCAAATTCAGTCGAAAATCCCACAAAAACTCCAAATACAGTCGAAAATGTAAGGTAAAGTACTCCAAATGCAGTACGAAGAATGAGAGGAGCATCGAAGCATAATAAAAAAATTACAGAAATCAAGAATTTGACGGTTATAGGACAAAAACTCCAAATTCAGTCGAGAATCCCACTAAAACTTCAAATACATTCGAAAATGTAAGGTGAAATATTCCAGATACAGTATGAAGAATGAGAGGAGCATGTAAATTCAGAGCTCGGCCTTCGGCCTCGCAAGACACTAACACGGCTCGGCCTACGGCCTCGCCATGCGCTCGCCCTACGGGCTCGCGCACCATACGCTCGGCCTTCGGCCTCGCGAGCCGAAGTTCGGCCTGCGGCCTCACCAGAAGTTCGGCCTTCGGCCTCACCAGAAGCTCGCCCTTCGGGCTCGCTATAACCCGATATAGGACCGTTACTCCAAATTCAGTCGAAAATCCCACAAAAACTCCAAATACAGTCGAAAATGTATGGTAAAATACTCCAAATACAGTATGAAGAATGAGAGGAGCATCTGAGCCTAAAAAAAAATGACAGATTTCAAAACATTCCCACAAAAACTCCAAATTCAGTCGAAAATCCCACAAAAACTCCAAATACAGTCGAAAATGTAAGAAAAATACTCCAAATGAAGAATGAAGAATGAGAGGAGCATTTTTGACAGGTGTCATTCGACTGCTCTCCTGATCCCCTATGACATTTGTTCGAGCACCCCCTACCTATCTCTTACCGTTTCCGAGATACGCCATCCACTTTTACTTGGCAGACGTCATCTTCAAGTTTTCGGATTTTTCCCATACTCACCTAAACCCCCCCTACACTTTTCCCATACATCACTTTCTTCCTTCTCGACTCCTTCTGGGAGAACAATTATGTCAGTCAGTGAGTCAGTCAGTCAGTGAGTCAGTCAGTCAGTGTGTGGTAATCGAGCTTTATATAATATAACTAGTTATTCGGGCAGTGTGCGGGCCGCAAGCGGCCCGCATTTATCGTTATGCAGTATTAAATTATATCAAAACACCTTATACATTAAAAAAATATTTCAAAAATCCAAAAGATTAACGACGTCCCATACAAACTCCTAATACAATAAGGAACCATACTGTAACCACCAAACCAAATTCACCCTACCGCCATAAAAAAGTGGTACGGTCAGAGTTGTACCAAGGTTCTGAGTCACTTCGGTAAAGGAACCCCACTCGTAGGTGCTTTGGTTATCGCGGGCAGTTACCATGGAGACCAGTCGGAGATGTGGAAGATACTCTCAAGTCGGAGCTCGGCCTTCTGCCTCGGTCAGTTACTCCAAATGTAGTCAAAACTCCCACTAAACTCCTAAAACAGTCGATAATATATGGTAAAATACTCCAAATACAGAATGAAGAATGAGAGGAGCATGTAAATTCGGAGCTCGGCCTTCGGCCTCGCAAGACACTCCCACGGCTCAGCCTGCCGGCTCACCTCGCCAAGCGCTCGCCCTTCGGGCTCGCGCATCATACGCTCGGCCTTCGGCCTCGCGGGCCGAAAGTTCGGCCTTCGGCCTCACCAGAAGCTCGCCCTTCGGGCTCGCTATACACTGATTTAGGACGGTAACTCCAAATTCAGTCGAAAATCCCACAAAAACTCCAAATACAGTCGAAAATGTAAGGTAAAATACTCCAAATGCAGTATGAAGCATGAGAGGAGCATGTCAGATCGGAGCTCGGCCTTCGGCCTCGCAAGACACTAATATGGCTCGGCCTTCGGCCTCGCTAGACACTAATACAGCTCGGCCTGCGGCCTCGCCAAGCGCTCGCCCTACGGGCTCGCGCACCATCAGCTCGGCCTTCGGCCTCGCTGACCGACAGTTCGGCCTTCGGCCTCACCAGAAGCTCGCCCTTCGGGCTCGCTATACCTTTATCAATGACAGTAGCTCCAAAATCAGTCGAAAATCCCACAAAAACTCCAAATACAGTCAAAAATATAAGGAAAATACTCCAAAAGCAGTACGAAGAATGAGAGGAGCATTTTTGACAGGTGTCATTCGACTGCTCTCCAGATTCCCTATGACATTTGTTCAAACACACCCTATCTATCTCTTACCGTTTTCGAGATACGTCATACATCTTTACTTGGCAGGCGTCATTTTTATGATTTTCGATTTTTCTCATACTCACCTAAACCCCCCCTACATTTTTGCCATACATCATTGTCGTCCTACTCGTCTCCTTCTAGGAGAACATTTATGTCAATGAGTCAGTCAGTCAGTCAGTCAGTCAGTCAGTGGTAATCGAGCTTTATATATTATGAATATATACAAACAAATAACTAAAACTTGTACTATGCGTTTCTATTGGAATGTTTTCAGTATTTGCAAGACTTTTTAAACTACCTTTACACCAGCAAAGCTACCGAAGAAAACGCATATGACTATTGTGCACGGTTTAGATATTATACTGGTATTAAAGTGGTAAGATCATAATCATATGTTATTAGAAGCAAGATACGTAAATGCAATTAATCAAATAAAGATTTTACTGTCGTATCTGTACGGTTTAATTATTATCCAGTTCTCTATCTTCATGCATGAGCACAGCTTAGGTCTGACTTAATGAAATCATTTACATCTTTATTACTACCTTGTTTCTCGAAGGAACTGATCCACGGCTCTATTTAACTGTAGCGAAATAAGTAAAAAATAGACTACATTTGCAAGTGTCAGTATCGAATTACATCTCTTTACAACAAAAGAGTTTCCAAACAAACATCCGCATTAGGCATTGCTGAGATATAGTGTAGTTTAGGCATTCTAGGCCTTTCATATTAGACGAAATATAGATATGTATGTATACTAGTGACACGGTAGGCATTTTTGCGGTCGCATCTTGCGTTTTAGGCTCTGTGCTCAGAATAGGAATAAGTTAGTACATTCCTGTCTAGAATGTCCTTCAATACTGGAAACCTTGTATGTGACATGCCCTAATATACTTACGATTTCGGTAAGGTCCACTACAACTACAACGGAAAATAAGCTTGTTACTTTCGTCTTTGTTGTTAATTTGTTTAATACAGTATAAGGATCAAACCGTAAACTCTAGAAAGACTTATCTTCTTTTATCAAGTCTTTAACGGTTTTTCTTGATTTTTCTAAATAGTTTATATTACATCTTGTCCTATTTGGTCAACATTAGATACTTCAAGTTTTTCATCTTAGCAGTTAAGGCCATGTTGATAATTCTTATGATTCAACAATATTCACACTTACTAAAACCTACTTTCAATGGGGACTTCTCGGTTCCCTTATCAAGCGTATTGTTCAAACAGTGTTGAGTTCTAATTCCCAATCTTTCTCAACTTAGCCGTGTGCCCGAACTGCCAACGATGCCCATAGCGTGCATTTGTACTAATACACCTAAAATAAGCCGTTACCCCGTGGCATTGCCGCAGCTTTTCTCTACCTGTTTCATAACTCCTCTGCATATTCAGCAATCTCATTGGATGTAAAACAAGTGCCGCAATCAGAGTTAATAACAGTTAAAAACATTGTGTTTTTAATTATAAATTACAGCTTCGTCCATACCGATAATTAATATATTTATAATTTCCATTTCCAGTATTATTTTTAGCTAATGATTAATTGATTATACTATATTTTGAAACCTATACCATACATCCTTCTTAAAACATGCGGACCTTTGCTTTTAATAGTTTAATTTTGTGAGCATATTTTTATTTTTATTTTTGTGGTTTTCTCTTTTACTAAACTCAAAATACTAGAAATTATTTCTTACAAATAGTGGTACCTCAAAAATATACAGTCATGGGAATGTCAGTATTCATTTAGTTGAGTCAACTTTGAAAAATGTGGTTTTTGAGAATCTGTAGATTTGAGGTCACAGATAGCTCAGTCAGTCAGAAACATTTATTTTGTGCCTTGAACAGTCTCGTTCTGTGGAGAAGGTAGATTTGACATAAGCATGATAAGAGGTAGAACTTTTTACCATAAGTAAGGAGTATATGTGGAACTAGTAAGTTTTGCAATGAATCGGCATGAACTTCTCCGTACAAATCAGAATCTACATAAAGAGCCAAGAACCTCATTACAGAAATATCTTAAACCTTGTTTCTTTATAGGATATTATGTGATAGATAACTTATAGATTATACTAGATATCTTAAGTATGCTTTATTTTAACTGTCACTTTATTTGTTTTGTCCAAATTTATTAAAAGATTAATAGATGGCAACCATTTAATAATATTTTGTAAAGCTAAATTTATCTCTGGTTAAGATTGCTTTTGATTTTCACATCGTAGCGTTTTCAGGTCTCTTGAAAGTCACCACTGCATTGATTTGGTTATCTTTTGGCATGGTTCGACGCCCAAACTTGAATTTCGTAGCGATATCAAAATGTCGTTTGGTAATTAGAGTTTTTGGCTACAGAGATGATACCCAGAAGCCATATTGAGGTTAGTGAAATATTTTTGCCCATTCAATCTGCCAATTTGAGCTTCCATTAACGGAATTGGGTATTTATCCTTGGTTGTGCCTTTATTTCAAGCCATGTCGTCGACACATAATTAGGGTCATCGTTTAGCCCGAGTACTCCCACAATTGAGCTCGAATGTTCACTTACTGATCTTCATATAATTTTATTCGCGCTGAGATCCTCGATCATGCATTTTGCCTTTGTCTTTCCGGTTAGGATTAAAGATATGGTCTGTATAACAACAGGGGTTTTGTTTTTAATTTTATAATATAATATATTATGCATATCTGTTAATCTGTCCTAATTCTGCAGTAGAGAACGGAAAATACCCTTATTTTCGTTAATCATAGCTGCGTCTAACACCATCATCTAGATCGTAGTCTGCCTTCAAACTTCCCAGGTTGATCGACGAATCCTCATCGTAAGAAGTTGTTTTTTTTTTTAATTCGAATTCGGGTTTCAATAGCTTTCTTATAAGCTGCAATTTGATTGTTGTTGATGAAGCCCAAAAATAGATATATTTGCATACCCGTCAACGACATAATAAACTCCAGGAATGATAAGGTATTCAAATCCAGATAAGGTATTTAAACATGCTTCAGATGTAAAACAATATTATTTCGTCGCTAAGTCTTAAGGGTATATTTTAGACGAACGCCCCCATACAAAACGCAGCTCCAATCTCATTTTAATAATAGCGAATAAAACTCAATGATTTTTTTTTTACCTACGTAATCACTAGCCTAATATCTAGGTTGGTGGTGCATCAGATTTTCATTAAATTATACAGTTTTGAAATTACACTAGCTCAAAAACTCGTAATTTTAGATTAAAGAAAGACCCAACTTTAAGCATCTCTTTCAAGAAAAATAAGCATGTTTTTAATATTTCTATTGCACCACAAACATGGGGAATATAATGAACTTTCTATAATGGGAAGTTATTTATACATGTGTACTATACTTTTTAAACAAATCTGGAGCTACAAATAACTGGCTCAAACTCCTAAAAATGAGTGCTATATACTAAACGCTGTATAATAAAAATTTTAATTATTAGTCCAAAAGAAAAAGGATTTAAGCCAGAAACGATAGGTCTAATATTACACTATATTTACATGCGAGTTTTTTTTTAATAACAAGTTGAGTTTATATGAAAGTTCACGCTTTGGCTGGCGGGTATATGTCCTTAATGTACATTCACTACCAAGATCCATAGGAACCTTAACAGCCCGACAATACAAGAAAACATATTTTTGGTAGTTATCGTTTGGTGATTACTAGAGTTTCTATTTTAAAATGCTTTTAATTGGATCTAATCCGTATCTTGTCTGCATTAATACAATGTTTTCATGCTAAGTTGAATCGTGACGCAGTCATAAACACTTTCCACACCCAATAAGATCTCGTGGACAGTTTTACCTTAAAACAAGTTGCATCGAGACACCTTTGCAGTCTGACGCACTCCCGACTTGCGTTTGTTTATTAGGAACTAGTATATTATGACGATGTGAATGTTCAAGTTACCCTGACATACTTCTTAGCGTGACATTTTCCTAAGGTAAGTAAGAACATCTTCAGGTTCCTCAGAACACAGTCCTTGTGTACTTTGGTTATAAAATTCTACTGCTTTTTTTTCAGTTATTTCACAATATAAAATAATGAGACTTAGTTGTATTTATCAATGATTTATGCCATTTATCTCTAAGCATTATCTTAAGAACATTTTCATTATTCTTTTCACACTAGAAAGCCTTTATTTTGAGCCGCTCCAAGAGAATCAAACACTAGTTAGGCCATCATACCAACGTCAAATGAGGTATTGAATAATAAATAGTTTGTTTTGGACATGAATGCGGGAATAATATTCTGACCCGAAAGACTTGGGAACAACATTTTTTACCTTTAATCGCCACGACTAACTACGGCTGTGAATATTGTTTACTCTTGACTTAGAATATTATTATATGTTATAAGATAAAATTAAGGATTTACGGTGATCTTCCAAACGTTTCATTCTTAGAAAGAGAACACTTAGGCCAGGTTTAATACCTAGCGCTAAATGAAATAAGGTTTTTTCGTCTCTGTATTTAGTCTCATCCTAACGATTTTCTATTTGACAAAGATGATGGACTTAAACATTAAATATTTTTATCGTAACGTCTAAATCATGTTCTATTATGGTCATCGTCACCGTCAGATGACGTCGTTCACAGAGTCAGCTATGCCTGTGGCGTAATTGTTTCATTGGTTTTACAGTTACTGTTTTGTACTAAGTCAAGGGAAAATACTGTCACAATTACTTAGAAAGATAATTGCAGTTACAGACAAAACATTATTACATAATAAATAATATAACATAATGTAATATTATTTGTCTAATAATATTACGTGTAATCTATCTTATGTTTTCTTAACTTGCAGTAACTTAGTTTCTTAATCATTCGTCTATATTTTGATGGGTATTCAAGATCATTTACATGACCAACAATTAACTAAACGCAGGTCAAACTGTATGTTGATTTATAAGAGTAACTGGTATATAAATATTTCGTAAATAATAAATAAACGGTCGCGTTTATTTCTTCTGTAATCTTTTGTTTATTTGCTGGCCCTAAATACTGGCCTTGAGTACTGTCACTATCCGTTCAATATAATCATGTATTTTCCTTCATTATCTTAATATAACACCAACTAACAGATAACTAATCAGCTGTGTTATGTCATTAACACTCTTGTTCTAAAAACTTATAGATTTATTCGATTGAACTCACCAGATTTTCGATGCAGATGGCAGATGTCAGTTGTACCTGCTCTCCATACTAACTCGTTCTTTGAAGCAATGAATCAGATTTTCGATGCAGATGGCAGATATCAGTTGTTCGTGCCCTACTAACACGTACTTCGTGCAGTGGGTGTTGGTTGCGTTGTCACTTCTGAAATGTTAAAATAAATTACTGTATTCATTTGTATATGACTTTATTTACAATTATTGTTACAAGTACAATCCACTTCGTAAGCTGTTCTAGAAAAGAATCCCCTAACTTTCCCGCGTTTTTTCCCACGTCACACACATGCCGCTAGAGGCGCCGTAGGCGCGTCACAGATAACTCTGAATAATTTCTCACGACCATAGACTCACAATGCAATACTAATATGGATCGCTAACATATTGTACTCTGTTATTACACTTATCGACTTTCGGAGCCTCATAATTGGCAAACTTAATATAGAAACTGTTTTTTGTCGCGATGATTTTGCAGTTATATATTAACTTTGCTTTATTTGCATATTTTATGGTATCAAAGCATACAAAGTAAAATTATCCAAGCTCATTTTATGATTGAAACAAACATTGTGCTCATTGTTATGACAACGTGATTAAATTTGTGATTAGTTGGTTCGATATAATTACTGGTCAGTAGTTATTTATTATTAGCTAAAATATGTAACATTAACGTCATAAAAGTATCAAATCGATATTTCTCGTAATCAAAATGCTGGAAATAATTTAGCAGACGTACTTGATAGTCTGGTTGTAGCCTGCTAAATACGATTAGACGATTCAGTCGTCGATGGTACAGGCTCGCCTAAAACTTGTTCCTTTACATTTGCGTTAAGAACACCTGATGTGTCAGGAAAAAAAGGCAAAGTGAATGAAACCGTTTGGCCGTACGTCTAATAAATGACGATGCAAACCGCTTTGTAGCAGTTGTACGTGCTTGTGGAATATGAACCATGTATCACATTTCTACCTACCTGGTTGACAGAAGAGGGAATGGGAATGGTGGTATCAAATTATACAACTAGCGACTACGCCGGTGCTCGGTGCGCTTTGAAGTGTTTTTTCAACCAGTTTGTCATTTTAGTTTGTCTTTCAAGTGACCTCCTCAAATTGGTATTTACCCACGCCATCGCAAAGGTGTTAATTGGTGGTAAAAGGCTATGGGAGACGAAGAAGACCTCGCGACTGGCACACACGATGCTGCGTCACCATAAAGTCGTTTAAATCTTATTAAAGAATATGTCTTATTTGTAGTTTAATACACATAGACCTGGCCTTATCCCTACTACTACAGATTTGATAATTATGTCTGGATTTGTTTGTCGACAAAGATTTTGGAAAATTTTCAAAACATAGGGTTAAAAACTAACAAAATCGGAATATGATTTTGTGAGTTTTTAACCCTATGTTTTTTTTATTTACGTAATAAGATTTAAACGACTTTATGGTGACGCAACACCATTATACATAATTAATAAATCCATACTAAATATCATTCGAAGACGATAGATAACATTAGAGAATGAGTACGTGTGAGTGTAGGTAACTAGCGTTATTATAACTCTTTTTTATTTTTTTTTTTACGTGGGGAAATGCTGTTACACATTCCCGCCTGCTGGGGCAGCGGGCGGGATATGACGGATTCAACTAAAGGCGCCCATACCGTCTAAAACCCCACGGTGTTCCGACGTCTTCGACTGATGACAGGGGGCGCGGGACCGCTAGTATTCTACCGCAGCCCCCGTCGACGCCGCTGCCCGCTGTAAAGTGGCGGGCCCTCCTCGGTGAGGGGTGTCAAAAGGAACACCCCTCCACCTCGTGTGATGCCCCCCGAACACGAAGGAGGCATCAACATCGCGAGAGGACCTATCTCTGAGGGGTGCCGGATGCCCCCGCATCCGACGGCCCAGGCCCTCTCAGCGGAGACGGAGTGCGGGCTCGGTTAGCCCGCCTCCGTGTCCGCGCTCTCCAGAGCGGAAGAGAGAGAGGGTTTCTCTCCCTCTCCCGCTCCGCCGCCTCCCTCTGTGAGACAATAATCTCGCAGAAAGAGGTTACAGCCTCCCAACATCTCTCATCGGCGACCATCCCGGCGAGGATGGTCGGCAATGAGAGGCCCCCCCCCCCCCACGACCGCGACCAGAGACTGTCGCGGTTCAGGTCCTCCTGGGCATGCCTCCAGTGCGTGCTGGGCGGTGTCTACCGCGTAGCCGCACTGATGACATGCCGGGGAGGCTTCTCTTCGGGCGATGCGATACAGGTAACTCTAGTTGTAGGCAACTAGAGTTATAATAACGCTAGTTACCCATTCACGTTTAAAACACTCAACGGTTTACCCACCTTTAATATGAAACGCAAAGTTTGGGATACAAAAACAATATTTTGCATAAAAAAACCCATGATATAAATAACAGGTCTCAAATAAAATCTGATAGCGGGGCAAGTAAACGCAATCCTTTATTGAACGCAATATCTACATTCAAGAAGTTTACGCATTAGCTCCTAACGAGGTGTCTTAACCCCGAGAGCGAAATTTGCCAAATTATTCCCAGAATTTGTTGCCGAAACCATGTTATTTCCACAAACATTAGCTTTTACCGTTAAAATTAACCAAAGTAGGGATTTCTGGATGAGGAAGGAGGAAGAGATTTAATAGACATGTCGTGTTTACCTACAAAAAATGTGTAATACTACAACGTTGTTGCCAAATATAATTAAGTATGAGGTATCACGAAATTTCTTGTCATTATTACTCTCCGTTTTAGCAGATATAGGAGAGGTAAAATATTCTCGTTGATATATTTTAACCACCATGAACTATTATTTAATTAAAACAATAGTTTTATTGTTTATAATACAATGAACAACAATAAATATCTGTTGTTTCAATGTAAGGACGTTTCAAATTTACTGATCCAAAACTTGTGTCCCGTTTAAATTGACTAATGGTAAATGTACAAACCGTACGAGTTCAATAGTAAGAAGTATTAGTAAGAATGTTATCAATTTACAGTATACAAATAAGGCAGAGTTCATTTAGGCAGTAACTTTTTGAAAATTCTTCGAATGGAGAAGTTCTGGGTGACACGCCTTTGTCGTTACCTAATCGTTCCCGTTTACTGTACTCCTATTTTATTCAAAATTTGAGAGCGGAGGTGAATATTTACTATAATGGTGCAGGAAGCACCCAGTTGCCAAATAACAGTAAGGATTTCAATTGAAGCAATATATAGTACCTAATTTATATATTTTCGCTTGTACTGATTAGGTATAATTATATTCTTCGAATAAATTATACTAGATTGTATTAATATGCAGCAAAATAATTATAACAGTGTGGTCAGCGAGGGGTGTTCTCTTAAATCTAGATTAGAGTGATAGATTCTAGCGAAGGGTTATAAGAAATAATGATCACTGTATTCAATACTTATATACCTACGTAGTGTCGCCCGTAGGTACATAGAACACGTTATATAAACACTTACTGTTTTTTTTCGGAACAGAAAGTTCCGTTCGAGGCTGCTCAAACATTCCTAGGTAACAAGAATCTTTGTAGGTGATACGGGCATGATTTTATCGATTTTTATATTCCCCTGTGCACGTAAATTGCAAAGTTTTGGGTAATGCCACACTTTACCTGGAACCTTATTCGTTTTGGCAGTCGTTCGGGATGTAGATTTCCAAAATGATTGAATGAGAACTTTTTCTGCCTCATTGGTTGAGTGGAGTAAAGTGCCACCATAAAATCCAGGAGATAAATGTATTTTTTTTATTGGTAAAAAAAGAAACTTTTTTACAGGATCAATCTTAAAAAATTATGTTGTGTACGTAAGATTTCAGTATATTTTTATTTTTCGTTTGTATAGAAATGTCATACACAAATGATTATATCAATTAAAATTGATAAAATAAATATGAAAGTTATTAAATTTTACTACATATTTATTCTAATTTTGTGTCTGTCAGAATCTTTGACCGGGTTAACCCATAGAGATATAAAATGCTATTAACCCGTTATCATCATACGCACCCGAATAAGGGCATATATGAGTGAAATTCAATTGTTATCATTATCTGTGATGCGCTAGAATAGAAATGATGGATAATAAAAGAAGTAATCTCAAAATGCACTTTTTACAAAAGCGTTAAAGAATCTCTCTCTGAAATAAAACGGTCATCGTTTTATAAACTGCCAGAAGTATAAATTAATTTCTGAAATTCTATTTCTGGCAGTTTAAGTAGAGTAATAAAAACAATAATGCGACTATATTACACAATATACAAAATATTGAAATACAAAAGTAATACAATTTCATAATACGGATTCCTGCCCCGTCCTACCCTTTACTTGTTCTACACAAAATACTATTAATTTTTTCTACAGCCTAAAATAGAAGGTAAAAGTAGAAGCTAGTTTTATAATTATAAAATATATTTAGTGGTGTTTGGACGATATTTAAGAAATGTCAGGTCACAGCATGATTTTCTGAAGAATGAAAGTTTTTCGCTTAGTCTTTCCTCAATAACTTTGGATAAAAAGATTACCCGAAATACTTCTATCCAAATGAATACATTCTATCTTGTAAAGTACCAGTAGAGGAATTGCAAGTTTGTTAGAAGAATGTACATGCACACTTTCATTTGAAATTATGTTGTTCGAACCCATAAATGCTTTATCTAATTTTAATTTATATAAAAGAATCGGCTGAGTGCTAGTTTTGTTAAAAGCTAGTTATGTATACCAAACAGTATGTGATTATAAAAGTAGCACGTGTTTCAGTTCTTTAAGGTTTGCACTTTAAAATAATGATGACTTGATGACGCTCAAGGACAGCTTCTGAATCACACCGCAAAATGCCCTACCACCGTGCAGAGCGCGGTGTTATTATTAGAAGCGGGATATTTAAGTACCATGTATTTGATTCTTTTTGAGCTTCCTGACTATATGTATATTTTGTTTGGTTTTTTACACTGAAATAACCCTTTTTTGGCTGCTATCTGATATGTTGAATGAAGATGCAGTCGATAGAAAATATGGATAATATACGCTTATCGGGCACAACTATCGCTTAACTATATGGGAAGGTAATTATACTTCATTCATATTATATTTACACCATCTATTTAGCAAATACACTTTGTTGAATTTGTATCTTACACGTTCTATAAATACTTTTTATTAAATACTTTTTGATACCAAATATTCGAATGGTACATGTAGCGTTACCCTACCATTCAGTCGAAAATACGTTATCACACAATCGATCCCACAAGGTTTTTCCTTAACAATAACAGAGATTTGGTTTCAGATTTGTTACAAAAAATTGTTTTTTGTTTACGCTATAAAACTTAATATATTTGGTATTTTTAATATATATATTTATTGGCATAGTTTTAAGGCGAGAAAAAGAACACGTTAACTGTCCCGTGGAATCGCGCTCGTGAGCTGAAAAGCAAGCCTGCAGGGCAGATCGTGACCTACGCCTGCTTAGCCTACGAACGCCGACAAACGGCACGTACGTGGCAAGTTTCAAAGTGTACTCGTGTAGAGCTGTTACGACAGGGAAAAACATAATATTCTAGATTTCAACGCTTTGTCAACGACTTGGAGTTCAACATATGAATTTTATCCCTGGTGTAGAACCCACGTTAATTAAAAGCTTATTGTATTAGAGGCGTGTCACCATTGGCAATATATAAATTAGTTTGTACTGATAGAAATAGTTAAAGCTAGATCGTAAAATTCGTGTCTTGTTAGTTCGTATGCAATTTCGAAACAGTAACACAGTGCATTGGCAATAGCTTTATATTGCCGCGAAGAGGATGAATCTACGCGTGGGCTCGAGCTTACACCACGATATAGTAGGGCATTTTGATAATGCTCGTCTAGCTACGCCACCTTCTAATAAATATTTGTCGAAGCATCCTAACAGTGTGTGATAGGCTAGCTTTAGGCAAATATCTCACCTCCTTGTAAGTGGTGGTGCGGTCGAAGAAGTTATTCGGGTTTACCTAGAAATATATAACTCAGGTTAGAATGAAATAAAAACTATACGACGTAGTTACTGCCAAAAAAAGCTCAATTAGATAGATGATGTCCTTATGAGTGATCATGCCGTGGGTTCTAATCATTTTCGCAGTTAAAATTTGTTTCGGTGTATTTTTGTAAAAATAATAGTGTTGTCTAACTGTCACTTAATTATTCTTACCCATTTTTTAATTTAAAAAATGGCATTGATTAAAGAGTTCAGTTATATTTTTGTTACGATTCTGGATTCTAAGTTAGTATACCTACAGTTTGAAAGGGTTTAAGTCAACAAAATCTTAACGAAAACCTACCCACTTCACTGCATATTCTAGACGGGTGCATTTCACCCCATTTTCTGCTCAACTTCATAAATAGCCCGGCCCGAAGGCTCTTTACAAGGATCACGTTGACTGCCGGACCGTGGGTTGGGAAATGGATATTTTCTCCAAATACCTTGTTTACTTTGAAATCCTTTGATACCCGAAAAACGGTCATGTTACCGATTTCCGTTGATATTAGTAACTTAATAATCGATTAAAGTACAAGCTGCTTTTAGTGAGTTTGTTTGCATTGTATTTATTGAAGGTACTTATATTGCGTAACATCAGCAGACTTTGTATTCATCTTTTCATTTTAATAATGCTGTGAGAAATTACTAAATTTATTGAGATTGAATATAAAATTTTAAAAAAATATATGAATATAAAAATATATTCCTATTATCTAGTCCGTCGCAATAGATCGAACTACTAAATAATGTGGTTTGAACAGTTGTTTGAAAGATCGAAACTTCGAGGAATTATTCTGCGAAATAATCTTTGCGCTTCAGTGTGAAAAAAATATGATAATATTACAAATTGCCGTTTGACATACCTGTGTTGCGACTCCATACATCACAAAACAAACACGCTTCACCACGCGTTCGGTTTGCTATTTATTTGACAATGCCACAGGGAAAATCTCTTGAGAGGTACCAAGCTAGCATTGCCTCACTACTTCTTCCCATGGGATCACTATCTGGCACAACAACACTTTCTGGAGAAATGCCATCTTACACTTTGGTCACTAAAATGCCTGCCAATCGTGAGAATTATGGCAAATCTACCCTAAATAGGGGACGCTGTATTCAGCAGTGGACGACCCAGTTGATAAAGTAAAATGGAACGTGTTCAACACGTTATTGCAGAGTAGATATATGGAGTGTATTGTAACAATACGTGGTTTATTTTGTTAGCAGAACTGATTTTAAAATGGTCTTCTCATTGTTCATAGATTTTCGACAACCACTTTCACTTTCATCATTCAAAGGTAGTGAAAAGGTCTCTCCAGCTCACGACTACCATGGGCGATTAGAAAGAAACAACAGGGTCCAATGGGCGAAACAGCAAAAAGCACTTTCAAGAAAAAAACGGGGTTTTCCGACGCTTCACGATTTGATAGGTTATTCTACTAGTCACACTTGGTTAAGTCTATTTAATGTCTTCCAACACGTCATTATTTTTCAACAAGTGTAATAGTACCCCACATCAATATCAACTAGAAGTAAAGTGGCCTGAGGCGCGTTGGACTTGCACACTGAAGGTTCCGTACCAACATATAATATACCAAAACCGCATTTTTTTTCATTGATTTCGGGTTAGTTAGTGGGAGTCTGACTGGCTATTTTTTGGGCGTGTCAGTATTGAATCGGTCGTGTAAGCAATATGCATCAATGAAAAAAGCCGGTGTCCGACACTGAAAAGGATGAAATAACTTGTGGAAGTCAGAACATGAAAATATGAGCTCAAAGTGATTCGAATCAGGATACACGTCAAGTTATTTCACAATTTCCTGTGTTGTTAGTCAGTTCCAATATTTTTCTTCAAAGTAACTTTAAACATCTACCTTTATTCTACTTATGTAAAAATGTACAGTATGAATGACTGTCCACTTAAAATACCTATTACCGTTATTAATTGTGAAGTTCCCGAGGATGAGTCTAGGTGAACGTAATATACTGTAGGATAATGTAGTCATCCTGATATTTAAGCCAAGAACTGTACTTTGCTAATATTTTTTTGTTCAACAGCTGACACTAGTACACCTGACGCGCCATCACCAACATCAGCAACAAAAAGGGAGACGGGTTCAAAGCGAGATCTCAAGTCTATGCGAGTGAAGGGTCGGCCGCGGGTGGCTGACTCAAAGTTCCAGCTCAACGACCCCAAATGGGCTCACATCTGGTATTGAGTTAGTATATTTGTTTAATAGAAGTCAAACTATAAGATTTTTTCGGTGCTAAAACTAAATGGTTTTGAAAGGCTAAGTGAAACACGCAGTACTTGCTCATTTCACGACTTTCATAACCTATTTCTACCGCCAAGCAGTAATGTTCGCATTACTGTGTTCCGATTTGAAAAGTATTGGCGCCGGAAAAATTACAGGCACATGAGGCTTATCAACTAAATGTCTCAGAGCTATGAGCGCAGAGCATCTGTTATAGGTTGAGATCACCGTTTAACACCAGGTATTCCTCGTGCTTGTTCCATCACGATAGCATTAAAAAAACAACGAAAGCATACAGCTTGATCTATAAGATATATTATCAGACCTTTTTTGGGTTCCGTACCCAAAGGGTAAAAACGGGACCCTATTATTGAGACTTCACTGTTCGTGCCTCCGTCCATCTGTCACCAGGCGGTATATCAAGAACGGTGATTGATAGACAGTTGAAATTTTCACAGGCGATGTATTTCCGTTGCCGCCGTAACAACAAATACAAAAAGTTGGCCTAGTGCGAGTTTTTTTAATGCTGATAAGTTAGCCTTTTACAGCAATTTATTAAATAATTGATGATTGACAGGCCAGAGAATAAAGATCAACAGCTTTAACCAAGAATTCCTGTCTCGAATCTAGAAGTACAGGTGCAGGAACGCACCGTTAGGTGCTTGTCCACAGATTCAGACTCTAAATTCTAATAATGCACTAGCATGCTAACCCAAAAGCAATGCTACTAGAAAAACATTATTTCCAAGATTATCGTCATGTCTGTAATAAGGGCATTAAATAAAAAGGGTTCCAATATATGTTGCTGAAATAACTAAGACCTAATGTGACCAATCTTGGGTTACATGAATACGTTGATAACTTTTTACTCGTACTTAAAACCATTAAAATGTCGTAGGCATACGCTATCATAGAATGTCGATTTGAAATTGTCGTAGAAAAAAAAACTTTTTGGTTTGGAATATATGACATTATGACAGCAGCGTGGACATAAAAGTAGTTTGTATAATCAAATGTAGCAAAGTGGTCATAATTTTTTGTAGTTTAAATAAGCTAAACCGCCAAATTTCACTGTGTAAATTTTTAATCATCGATTTTTTTCTTTGCTATCACTGACTGCTTGATTTCAATAACATAGTTATTTAAAAATACTGCTACATCATTGAATGTTTGTGGTAAGAAAGGTCTACTATGTTTTGGTGGTTACAGATATTCTAAAATTCCTTCTTTATATCACTTTCTTTATCAAGTGTATTATTCTCCTTCTAATCTATTCTTTGAAGGCAAACTCATTTCTTCTCAAGTGGGAGCGCAGCAAGGAGATCCGTTGGGGCCTCTTGTCTTCAGCTTAGCAATCCACAAGTTGGTCTTAGAACTTAAATCGACTCTGAACTTGTGGTATCTGGACGATGGCACCCTTGGGGGATCACCGGAGGACGTTCACCAGGATCTGGAGACACTCATTCCTCGCCTCAAGGAACTGGGTCTAGAGGTGAATCCCCCCAAATGCGAATTTTTCCCTTGCGGCATTGAAGCTCGTACACACTTTTCACGTTTCAACTCTCTATTGCCTGGCCTCAAAAAACTTTCATCTGATTCTTTCACCCTTCTAGGGTCTCCTATTTTTCCTGAGGGAGTGCCAGAAGCTATCGCATCTCGCAAACGGCTTCTCCTGATAGCTCAAGAACGTGTCAGAGATCTTTCCGCACATGTGGCGATTGTGTTGTTGCGCATGTGCTTCGCCCTTCCCAAAATAACATATCTCTTGCGGACAGCCCCTACCTGGCTTTATGCTGAAGAAGTCTCTTCTTTTGACCAGGCTTTAAAATCATCGGTCGAGACGATCTTAAATGTCTCTTTTAATGAGCCTCAGTGGAGGCAAGCTACTCTTCCCATCCGGTATGGGGGTCTCGGTGTGCGGTGCGCGCGGGATGTAGGGTTGCCAGCTTTCTTGGCGTCGGCGCATGGGGTGGCTGATCTCGTCACTACAATTCTCAATTCCAATGGTGACTGGACGAGCATACCTTTTGTGTCAGGTGCGGAGTCAGCTTGGTCTGTCGTCAACTCGGGTGCACCAAGCCCTGAAGCATCGCATATCCAGCGTGCTTGGGATGACGTCTCAGCTAAACGGATCCAGGAGCAGTTATTGGAGGGTTCTTCGGGGGCCGATCGGGCTAGACTTAGGGCAGTGTCGCAGCCGGAATCGGGGGCATGGTTGCACGCGCTACCTTCACCTCACCTGGGCACTTTGCTTGACGATGACTCTCTGCGGGTGGCTGTGGCACTCCGCCTGGGCTGTACGGTGTGTGAACCCCATATTTGCACCTGCGGCTCCATGGTGGGAAGCGATGGTCATCACGCTCTGAGTTGTCGTCGTAGCACAGGAAGGTTTCCGCGACACCACGCCCTCAACGATATAGTCCGCAGAGCCTTTGTATCAGCGGATGTCCCGTGTGTGCTCGAGCCGCCGGGCCTTAGCAGATCTGACGGAAAGAGACCAGATGGGCTGACCCTGGTGCCATGGAAAAAAGGCAGGTGCCTTATATGGGATGCCACTTGCGTCAGCACAGTCGCCTCCAGTCATCTGGCTAGGACCATCCACTCTTCGGCAGCTGCTGCGGAGGATGCTGCTTGTAAAAAGCGGCTGAAGTATGCGGCGTTGGAGCCACAATATTATTTTGTGCCCATTGCCGTGGAGACAATGGGCTGCTGGGGCACTGAGGCTAAAAGTTTGGTTAGCGAAATTGGGCAAAGGTTGAGGAAAAAAACGGGTGACTCCCGCTCCAGCTCGTACCTGGTGCAAAGGTTGGCCATAGCTATCCAGCGTGGTAATGCCGCCAGTGTAATGGGCACTTTTGCACCAGGTACAGTTAGGGGTGGGTTATTTGATTGACCATTACTCTTCCAGTAATTGAATTTAATATTATTTTTGACATTAATATATAAGCATAGGAATAGTTAGAGGCTAATGTTTATAGTATTAATTTATTTTTAAAATATTTGTTACTAGCAAATAAAATAATTTGCAGGTTAGAATGATATAAATACACTTAAAAATGTGTAACAAATTATTCGTAATTTTACTTCTATGTATTACAGTAACTTATTTTTAAATCACTACAAATTCACCTCGGGTGGGGTTGAACCAGCGTCTCCCAAGTTTACGCATCTGGTACTTTAACTTTTGGTCACCGAAACGGTGGAATGAAATGTGAAAATTGTGCTCTCGTATTATTTTTAACAGAGGACGGTGCGGCTATCAATTAAATTTATTTTATTTATATATTTATTTGCTGAAATAGGTACAAGTGTGGTCTTATATTATAAAACAAGTCTCTCTATATTCAGAATCCTGATATTTGCATATCAGGATTCTGAATATCAAGGTTCAATATTTCATATTATTTACTATAACATGCAATACATAATCATAATAATATCTGTATCCCATAAAATTTGAATAGGTATTACGAATACTACAAAGCACTTCCGTAGACGTAAAAACGACATGACATTTTATTTAGAAAATCTTCGATTGTGTAAAAAGTTTCCTCAACCAGCCAGTTGTTTAAATTATAGTTGTTTAAAAAATATTATAAGGGAGGTTTACTATTTGATGGGGCAGTGAATTGTAAATTAATGGGGCCATGTAGGAGCTGTTGTTCCTAAATACTTTTAGGGATGGAATAGGCATCTTAAGACGCACATGAGTAGTGGTTCTTTTATTCTCATTGTCGTTACTTTCAAAGAGATACATATTGCTCCTTACAAACTTAAACATTTCTTATATATATACAGGCAACCGTTAGCAGTATTTTTTAATTTAAACACTGGTTTACAAGAATCAGTCCATTCCATACCAAACATAGCACGAATACACTTTTTTGGGCAATAAATATTCTGAGTATCTCTGTCTCTGTGTTTCCCACATATTATATCATCAATATGTTGAATCCGTGACAGATGTGCATCTATAGAGATCCCTAAAAACTTACAACTGTTTACTTGATCTATTGTGTTATTGTCAAATGTTATGTTTACAGGCCTGAATTCCCTTCGATATGTTTATTTTTAATTTATTATTATTTAGCCATGCAATTACATTATTCAAACAATTATTAATGTCATTTTCGTGGTCAATAAATTTATTATATTTTCTAATTATTGTAGTGTCATCAGCAAATAATATGTCCAACAGCCGACGGCATATCATTCACGTAAATGAGGAATAGTAAGGCATCTAAGATACTCCCTTGAGGAACTCCACAGTTATTGAACTTACTATCAGAGTCAAAATGTTTTAGACTATTTGAATCTTTAAGTAGTTTCGTAATCCTGGTCATCTGCTTTCTATTATCCAATTACGAATTGAACCACTTTTGTGCTGCCCCTCTTATACCGTATTTCTCTCATTTAGCTAAAAGGATAGTATGGTTTACATGGTCAAAAGCACTACTCATGTCTAGAAATAGAACAGAGCAATTTCTTTCTTCATTCAAATAATTCGATAGAATTCGAACCAAATTAAAAGTGGCTAGTATGGTTGATTTGCCCTTTCTAAAGCCATGCTGTTCCTCTGCCAAAACATCATAACGATTAAGAAAAGATGTTAATCTTTTAAATAGAAGTTTTTCAAATACTTTAATGGGCTTCATATGATAGAAATAAATGAACTTTCAAACAGTTGACCCTCTGAATTATGAAGCTATCCTTCTAAATTTCTATATATGATTTCGTGTACTTAATATAAGTGCATATCGTATATTTCTTGTTCATCTCGTATATCGTTTTAAAAGAAAAAGAAAACCAAATTGCGTATTTTTTTTTTCATTTGGACCCTTTTGTTTAATTTTGTTTTTATGTTATTTAGTTTTAATGTATTTTGTTAGGATACATAATATACTGTAAATTTAAAAAACGCAGTCATTTGAACTATGTGCTACGGTCAGATTATTAATAGTTGAAGTATCTCGTAAACATGACAAATATATAATTTTGCGTATTATGCAATTAGCTAGTTCATGCACATTTCAGAGTCCATATTACTGTAGATGCGTTAAGTTATTAATTTGCTGTTTTCATTCTTTCAAGCTTGAGAACTTATATCGGTAGTAAGTTCGTATTTCAATCCAGTAACGTAACTAAAAGCTTTCAGGAATATATTTGCGTTCACAAAACAAAATTAAATGTCAGCCAGCGTTGTTGCTAAAATTGACAGAGCGTATATATGAAGTATTTAACTTTTTGAATAAATCAAGGTAGTACCTACCGAAAAATATTAATCAAAAATAGTCGCTATGAATAAAGCAGAATCAAAATATCACTTACGCGTTGTATTTATGTTCACAAACAGTCGCAAACCATACAAACTGATTAACAGAAAATTGCATATAATCATCAATGTTTATTTTAGTATGAGATAGAAGTTAAACGCATTAAAACACACATAACCACCAAATTTTGACCAAGTTGTATATAGATCGTGGTTACGAGCAGTGTTCAATTAAGTCCCGCCTAAAACTTAACTTAATATGTGTTCATATCTCGAAAATCTAAAATAAAGTTACGATTCTTTTACCCATAATGTTGTTCTAGGACCCACATAAATTATTCAAAAGATTTTACATGCATTAATCTTTTCAGTCGTTACAAACAAACACTCACTTTCATATCAGTAGGAAGAGTGATAATTAATCCATCATGTCATTTTCCCAAAATTGGTGAGAAACGTAGTAAATAGTCTGGCAACAAAAAAAACGCGTCCGGTGCTAGTCATGGTTTTTTTCTCAGTCCGAAGTATAATATAGTTTATAATAGCGAATACACTAAGCATGCGGCAATACTTAAAATATTTTTGAAAAAATATATTGATTTTCATTATTGTAGACCTTAGTGATGTTGCATTTAATGTCCATGTATTTTTAGCATGTATTTTTATTTCTTTTTAGAATCGAGGAGGAGGCCTAGACATGAACGTGATCCCGGCCGAGGCGTCGTCGTCACAATCCTGGACGATGGTTTAGAGACTGACCATCCTGATGTAGTAGCTAATTATGTAAGTACTACCTTCTACCGTTTTATCTACATTACTAGCTGACAAAGAGGTTATAATGCCAAACACATACATACATAACGTCACGCTTGATTGTCGAAGGTAAAGGCAAGGATCATGGCACTTGTTACGTCGTTTGCATGTCACTATTGCTTCCATCGGTCTTATATTTATTACATACACGGCGTTTTAAGGCTTACTTCAAATGGTCCGTAATAATGCCAATAATATGGCATTAATAAAAAATAAGCTCGGCATACATACATTGAATACTGATTGACACGTGATAGATGTGCATTTGCTCGCCTTTATCAGGTACGACGTGCGACCCGAATACACTGTTTTGTTTTCTGTATAAATAGCAAATAGTGTACACAAAGACATTCTAAAATTATTAACTGCGACCGCAATGTGCTCGTTTTGGTTTTTCAGAATATTCGATTATAATTATGATGAATGAAACAAAGCACACTGAGACGCCTTAAGTTTAGATAGGAAGGCTAGGTAGTGTGACGATCTGTCATAAACACAACCAGTACCTAGTACTGAAGATATTATTTAGTATTTTGTAACGTTGTCTACGGTTGTATTGTTTTCTTGACGTTTTCGGAAATGTCATCAAGCGTGTAGATGCCACATTTTAGATGATCTAGTCATGTGCTAAGCTTTGAAAGTACTACAATGAAAACGATTTGCTTGAATGAATCGAAATTTGGAAGCTCATTCCACTGCATCGAGGAGACCAAGTTATCTTATCTAAGAAAAACGTTGTTTTCCGTTAGTGTTATATAATATATTAATTAACATTTTAGTGTACCTAAGTCGGTATGTACAATATATACATCACTACAGCTACTACAACGAAAACATAAAGACAACCACGTACAAGCCATTACAGGCTCACGGGCAATCCAAATGTTTCAGCCTACTTTTTATAAATTTATCTATATACACAGCGCATATACCTTATCTAGATAGTTTTGAAATCTTTGGAAGCAGAAATATCTGCTTCCAAAGATTTCAAAACTTTACAAAACTTACCAAAACTTTACAGTTCCCAACTTAGCAGCGACTTAAAGAAGGACCTGAATTTACCACTTTTCTCATCATCGCCGTTAGCTATTTTGATGACATAAAACATCACTAATGTTATTTTAATATATTATTGCAGATTACTATAGATTGGTAACTGTTAGCCACAGCCACTTCATGATTCTCAGAGCGCAAATTCTCGAACCTTTAAGCAATAGAAATCGGTGTGGAGCATACGACCCAATTACACTTTTTTCCAAACGCCAACAGTGAAATTAAGCCGCGCGGGGCGAGACGAATTGTGTAATTTCAAACCCTGGGTTCGTTCAGCGCGCAGATGTCACTCCAAGCCCTTTTCACGTGGGCTGAAATATTCGGTGTTCTGATTTCATTTCATCGATGTTTCATCAACATTCCATTTATTCGAGAACACCTGTCGGATCGATAAATGTTTACGGTGGTTAATGAAAGGTAAAATTCTTACGCAAATATTTGAACTAAAAGCAAAATATGTAGGAAAACGAAACATTATTGTAATATGAGTTAAATGGCAGAATATAGATTAACATAAATAGTAATTATACAAAGTATAATTACTAACGCAAGTACCTTGAGGCAATTTTGTTGTTTAAATGGTTTAAGAAAGAGCATTTTTAGGAGTTTGAAAGAGTATAAATGATTTTAATAAGATAACATGAGTAATATTCACTAAACCTTAGTTGCACCATATCTAGTTAACGTCAAATTGATTGTTAATTTAATCATTCCGTTGTCATGTCGTTGTTGTTTATGGATGTTTTTCGCAGATATTACCACTATCTAACTTGATGCAACGTGGTCATGTATGATTCTTGCAAAACCTAGTAACACATAATAATAACCATCAAAAATATGCGTTTCCACCTTAAGAAGAATATTCCGATGCATTACATATGTTCGTTTGGATGGTGACAATATGCTTCTATGTTTAGACATTACTCAGAAATCGTGTAATAAATTGTAACTTAACACTGTCCGGTTTTACTTCGTAATTTTAGCAACGGTCAGCAATGTAAGTATGAGAATCCATGTAAGCAATTTCACTAGCTTTAGCTCTTTAAATATATTTTAACCTTCTCTTTTTCATCAGGATCCAATGGCGTCCCACGTCTCTGACCCGCAGCCCCGGTATGATATGATCGACTCAAATCGGCAGGGCACTCGGTGCGCGGGCGAGGTAGCAGCTACCGCCAACAACTCACTGTGCGCCGTTGGCGTCGCATTCGGCGCTAGTGTAGGAGGTTAGGATAACCATTTATACCAAAAAAAAGAAAGGCCTCAAAATAAAATTGACCCCGTCTTTAGAAAAGTGAGTGTGATGCTCATTCGCACAAATGTTTTTTAAAGTTTATGCGTTATACGAGAGAGAAACTCAGTAAGTATATTATTGACTATAGAATGTAGCAAAACATTGCTTTAAAAGCTGTATCAAATGTACAATATTATATTATAGCCAAAGACTAAAGTTAAACGTGTACAAAAAACTGTAGGTAAAAGTATTTTATTTCAATTTCGCTTCTGAAAATAATAGTTCCATAAAATGAGAGGAACGAAAATGATAAATTGTTACACTCGCTCCGTGTGAGTCGAGACTCTTCCAATCCAGTCTTTGTTGTTCACGCCTTAGAGAAGCCCTGAGAAGTCTCAGGTTATATATATATAGCAACTTCGTTGAGTATAAAATGTGCAAATTACAATGCCAGCTAAACCGTCCGTAAAAAATTAAGTTGTCCCGAAAAAAGTTTACCGAATTACGCGAAAAACTCATCGCACCCAAGGAAACGATTTTTGTTGGCTCTTCACACTGTCTAGGCTGAAACAAAAAAGGCATTTCGCAGTTTATTGTACGTATGCACGTTTTATGCCTCATCGTAAGTTTTCATTGCTTCACTTTATTCAGACGCTTCACATACGACGATCCATTCTTTTATACAGACAATCTAGAGAACACGAAATTAGCCGTGCCTGGTCGTTAGGTTTTACTGTATTTTTATTTTTTACATTTTACTATCTTTCTGCTGTATATCAGACAAAGGAAAAGTAAAGTGATAGCCACATTATTTATGAATGTATCCAAATATCATTTGTCTTTTGTCGTTTTAAAGTTAAAACGAAAAAATGGCTACTGATACACTTATATTTTTTTCTAGGATCCCTCCTCAATCATTTCTTACAATTACTGCGAAATAACTAGAAGACGATTTTCTTTTGGTGACAGAACAATTGTGCAACTAACACAAAAACTTATTATTTGAGAGAGATAATTTATAGGAAAATGTGCTAATATTTTTTGGTGTTTTTGGTACGTCAACCTTAGTTGGTGTTCTAGAACTATTGTTTAAAATAAGAAACGTCGAATGCCGTAAAATAATATCTCAATTTACTTTTATCGTTTTTTAGGGCTATTACTATTATTATTACAGTATTTTTTTCAAAAACAAGTACTTTAAAAGTTTAAAATATTCTTGAAATGCAATACTCGTAAGTTTAGGTTCCTGATACATCATTGTAGAAGTAAGAAGGTGCCATGTGGCACTTAGTATAACGATTAATAGTTTCTACTTTGCTGTGTCTTGAACGTAGAACTTGCTCTATATCAGTTTATGTTTGGCCTTCATTTTCCTCAATTTCATGCAATTAAGTGCCTCCACCGAAAGTTTAGCTGATTATGTTTTCTAGTCATGCAAATAGTCAACCAAAATAGGTATTTGTCATTTTGGTTTTGTTTCGCTTCAACTTAATCTGAATAATTTTTTAGTACATAAAACGGGATAACTCACGTAAATATAGTCAGATAGCTTCAACTTTAGTTTCATCAACGAGTGTGCCGAGCTATTTTTGATAAAATAAGATTAAGCCATAAAGATACAGCATCCAAGCAGGCAAGAAACATCTTGTTCTTCTATTAAAATTTAGACGGCTACTAATTTCAAACAAGCTCAGAGTCGCTCAACGAGCTATGGAGAGAGCTATGCTCGGAGTTTCTTTGCACGATAAAATCTGGAATGTGGATATTCGCGAAAGAACCAATGTCACCGACATAACTCTCAGAATTTGCAAATTGAAGTGGCAATGGGCGGGCCACATTGCTCGACGAACTGATAACCGTTGGGGAACAAAGGTTTTCGAGTGGTTACCACACTACACCGGAAGACGTAGAGTAGGTAGGCCCCCCACTAGGTGGAATGACAACATCGTGAAAGTCGCTGGTAGCCAAGCCAATGGTTACAAGCGGCTAATAGCCGTTCTTTGTGGCGCTCTAAGGAGGAGGCCTTTGCTCAACAGTGGACGTCTTCCGGCTAATGATGATGATGATGACTAATTTCAATAGATTCTCGGATCTAGAAAGTTTTTCTCGATACGTCCCGAGCTTTGTCGAAATCGATGTAGTGTCGTGCATCTGATAGCAGAGAATGCGCTGTCACTGCTGAAGTGTTAATTTTCCGATGCTTCATGGAGTGTTAGTGCTCAGCATGACTAGTGGAAACGTTTCTACACATTTCTCCGACGTACAATTTACAAACTATAAAATTATATTGTCGTTTGATTTGTTTCAAATATATGTGGTGAGATAATACTTAGAATTGACTATATTATCTGATGATTGATTTAGAGAGACCGACTAGATTTCAATAGTAAAATATGAATTGAGTTAGGTCATCGGTCTGGGTTCAGCTTTACTCAAGTGTTCTAGTTTGGGTACCATTAATTTATTAATTATTTATTTTATCTTTCAATAATTGTATATACACCATAAGCTAAGACGGTATAGTGAGTTTGAAATTAGAACAAATGACGCATATAGACTACCTATAGACTGTTTTCATAGATATCGCCGCGTTCGGCAAAGGGGGTATACTTAAATAAAGAGATTTCCAAACAATTTTGAAATATATATTCATGAAAATGTATTAGCTTGCGAGTAAGATATATTTTCCTCCCGCAGTGGTTGACACGTGCCCATTTTTCGCGTATTTCGTAAAAGTCTTCCAAGTTTTTCCTCGATTAGGTTTGTTTTATATCTCCAAATTGGCTGTTTTACAAAGGAAGCTCGTGGAAAAGGAACTCAACATTAGGTATGGTGAATTTAGCGTAGGCGTATTTACTTGAAACATCCATCTTAACGGTAACCCCAACAGTATAAGAAATACTTAACCATATACATAATATTACATAAGATGCTCCTAATTTGCTGATATCATAGAATGATGGTGGTATATAGAACTCATTTTTGGTAAGCAGCGCAGATGCTCTCTTTTTGAATAGGGCGGAATTCCTAGTTAACGATCACGTATAAACAGTGATTGCGTTAACCACTACGTTTAACTAATTACCGCTTTAACTTATGTTCTACTTTATGTATAATAAGCCAAAAAACATATATTTGCTAAATGTACATAGTATTGAATATAACATAATTTGCGTGCAGGTGTTTGAATGCTGGACGATGACGTCACGGATGCAGTAGAATATCTTTGAGCCTGAATCCTCAGCATGTGGACATACACAGCGCATCCTGGGGACCTGATGATGATGGAAAGACTGTTGACGGACCAGGGGAACTAGCTGCAAGAGCAGTAGAGTAATTTTGAAAAGTAATCCGCAGAGCATGCGTTATTGCAAACATAAACATATTAAAATTATAGGGTTGCGTCATCGTAAACAAGTTTAAAGCTAATTGCAAAATTAGTCTTGTTTGTAGTACAACGTAAGTTGAACTATAGATGTCGCTCCATTTCAATACGATGGTTAAAAATAACGACAGGAAAAAATTGAGTTATGGACTCATTGTCATTTAGCTCAATTGGATTAGAGCATACCCCGGCTAAAGGGGTGGATGGACGTGGGTTCGAATGGAACGTGGGTGGAACATGTTAAATATTCAAGGACCTGTAGAGGGTATACTCATAATTACATAGATTTAAATCGCTCCCGCCGCTCCACAAGTCGATGACACCCGCTTCTTCAGTCTACTCGTGACCACGGTCAATGCAACTTGATCGAAACGTCGACGTTTTTTTTTTTTTTTTTTTTTTATTACTGATAGGTAAGCCTTTGACCACAATCTCACGTGATGGTAAGTGATGATGTGGTCGAAGGTGTTAACAGGCTTAACCTAGAATGACTGGCTCTCAAGGACAGCTGCCGGAACACACCGTTAGGTGCTTGGCGACAGATTTTCAACTTGAGGGTGGTCGCTAGCCAGGCGGGCATTCGCAAAAATGCCCTTCCACCATGCGGTGAAGCTCAAGCCCGCGGCGGGATTCGAACCATGGACCTGCTGCACGGCAGTCCATAGCCAAAGCCACTGAGCTATCACTGCTTCGTTAGTCAAAATATGTTTATTTTGATTTTAATTCGTGCGTGAATAATCCCGGTAACGATTAAGAAATATTAATAATAATTAGTTGTGCTCACGAAGGTACCATTATTCGTATAATTGTTTGTCTAATTACAAATACGTTTTTGAGGGTATGGTGATAATTTACTAAATTAATTAATATAATAGTTTTCCTTCGCCTGATTTTCCGGCTAACAGGGATATAAGGCGGCATTGTCACTAGATATTTTATATTTAAGTGTTTAATTTAAGTTTTAATTTGATGTTTTCTTAAAATACTTTTGAAATATTTGTTATTATCAAATAGGGATTAACACAAAGTAACGCCTGAATCTATTCATTATCCACTGTGTGATGTGAATGTGGATCAATCAAAGGTTCAACTGTTAATAGACGGATAAATGTATGCATTTCTTTATACTGTACATCGTCCACTGCTGAACACAGCCTCCCCTATTAAGGGGGTATTTGCCATAATCCCCACGCTTGGCAGGCGTCTTGGGGATCGCAGTGTATGTTGGTAGTTCCGTAGAAGGCGCTGCTGCCCACCTTCCAGTATTTTTCCCTTAGTCGCCTCTTACGACACCCATGGGGTGATATGGGGAGGTGCAATTCTAACCCGGCACCCCACGGGAAATTTCTTTTCCATTTCTTTTTACTTACAGACAAATGATAAAACTTGAATGAGAATACCTATTAATACAGTTTAAAACGATTCAATGACATTCTGATATACTATGTGTGGAATAGTAGTCCATAATAGATTAATAATATATAAACAAGGTTAACTAATATATACACCAAAGTAATTCAAACTTAGAGCATAACATACTAAAAGACATTGTGAACCGAATTAAACTTACGGCATTTATACGTCGAGAAGGCGTCTCGACCGGTTTCGCGACTTCAGAGTCGCTTCGTCACGGAGTGCGTGCGCTCACGACTGCGCCCACGCATGCTCTGACGAGACGCCTTCTCGACGTATAAATACCGTAAGTTTAATTCGGTTCACAATGTCTTTTAGTATGTGACAAACTTACGTTAGTTTTAATAAATTATTAGAGAATAACAGCCTCTAATACTTTTGACTAGGGGATAGTAAGTGTTGTATATCATTGTTTGACACAATTGAAGACCAAGCCATAACGTTATCTATATCACTATTTTTACTCTGGAAAACTAATATAATAAGGATTCTGTAGCATTATTTTGAACAATGTAGAAAATCTGCCGCCAGGCAGTTAACAGTGTGTTCCGGCAGCAGTCTTTGAGAGCGAGAAAAATAACAGGCACATGAGACATAAGTGACGGGCGCAGTGCAATTAGTCACATGACGAAATGCATCTGTTATAGGCAGTGGTTAATCCGCTTAACATCAGGTGGGCCCCTTGTTTGTTCCATCATAATTACAGAAAAAAAACAATAGTTAACTGTTGTAATTGCACAGCGACGCCACATACGTTTTGATGAAAGTAACATCGTCGTTTCACTCCCAACTTTAATTTGCCCATTGTAACATTTGAGTTTGACACTTGTTTCGACCATAATAAAGTCTATTTTAATATTCTCTCTTCGATTGTGTTTGTAACTTACGCGACACTCGTATAAAGTAATATCAGTAACGACGCAATTATTTTCTCTCTACTTCCTTAACTATATGGTCAAATGTGCGCGAAGCGTAAAATGTACATAACATTGTTTCTCTGTTTAACTACAAACTGTCGTCGAGGGCTTCTTTATATACAAAATATCGTTTTAACCAGCTCCTTAAATATATACCTACTGCCGTAAATTTACAATCTTGTTTTCTCCAACAGTGTGTCAAAAATTGCTTCTGTGTTTCTATAAGCGAATTATAGATGTAAGGTAGAATCATGCATTTTAGCAGTTGCCCCATTAGTAAATAAAAAGAACAAACGTGTGTTCGCAAGTAACAATGAAAAAAACTCAAAGGCATTTATAAATATGTTTCTGGAGAAATACTGCATAATTCACCACTAACGCAGAGTACAAATTATGCTCTATATATAGCTTTACATTTTGGCTCAACACCTCTTGATTCATCTTAAAATGGTAGTTTCCTCTAAAGCAAATATTACAATACTTACTGCTTGTCTGCTAACATTAGACTATAGAAGGACCTGTTTTCTCTATTAAAAAAAATTATAACGTAATGCGTTTTTTACAGCTATAAAAGGTGTCTTTCCAAAAATTTTAAATGAGAACTTTTACATTCTTCAAGATTTTTAAGCACAAAGTTATATATAAATTTACAACCGTATTTGTAGTGATGGAATTAAATAATAATCCTATTAGGCTATCCTAATCCCAAATCTTATCCTATCCTAAATCCCATCCTCATCCCAAAAACCTATGTTTAGGGAGCCATATATTTCAATTATTGTAATCAAACAATACTCGTAATACTCGATATAACATTGTAAATAGGCATAAAGTAGCGTGCGACTAACATGTAGTATTTTTCATGTCCTAATCAGCTTCTGGCTAATTACTGGGCTTCTCTGTACCAATTTGGTCATAAACGGAATTGATCGCTATCGAATTATAGTTGTGATGAACGCATTATTGGTTCTGAGTTATCTGTTGCTATGTATGCGAGTCTAAGCTCTATGCTTGTAGGCTTTAGAGAATACTTGAGAGTGTTTAACTGAAAGTTTACACAGGCATGATACAAGGCACTCACGATCATTATATATTTAATATCATATATGCAAAAAATTCAGTGTTAGTTAGTATATTTTCAACAAGATTTTAATAAAATTTCGTTTAACTGATTTAATAATTCTTGCAAAAACATATAAGATGTTTGTCATTTTGGTTGTGAAAATACTGCCAGAAAGAGTAACAATATACCTTCCTTAAGTAATTTTAGGATGTATAAAGTTACTAGCTTTCCGGTGCGGCTCCGCCCGCGCGTATGTCGGTTATCGCGCAAAAACATTAAACTCTTTTTGCGCAGTTGGATAAAAACTATCCTATGTTTTTTCCCGGGTCTCAAACTATTTCCATACCAAATTTCGAAGATTCAAAGAAAATTTGAAAGCGTTACAGACAGACAGACTTACTTTCGCATTTATAGTATTAGTACTGATTCTCAGTCTTAATGTGTATTGGACGTATTTTTAAATTTATACATTGTGATATAAATAATATCAAATATCTTTTAACTTTTTGTCCAATTTTGGTACTGATTAGGTGTTTTGAATGAAAACACGACTATTCATTTCATCACTCTGACATTATAAATGCGATAGATTTTGAGTGAGGCAATGAGGATATTAGTTACTCCTTGCCGATACAATGGCAGAATCGATAAGTATGAAACTTGGAATATAGATACGCTTGAATAATTCACTTTGAAAACTATCGAAAATATTAACTGTAATAATTTATATTCAATCAGGAATCTTTCCGGTAAATATCACGCGTGTCCTAGCCGGTTTCCAATAAGTTAATATTTATAGGTTGGTCCTTTAGTTACATACCAATAGGATACTTCTCATCATCATAATCATCACTTTTAATCATTGCCAATGCGGATAAGACCGCGGGACGTTGCTAGTATAAAATATTCAATTTATGGAACCTAGGACTATATTTGAAAATCTCAAATACATACCATACCATGCCCAATTAAACTTTACAAATTAATTAGAAGCACTCAACAATATAAGTAAACAGTGTCAGAAATCCAAGTCAATACGTCTTGTAACTATGTCAAACTCAAATATCAACCTATAACATCGATAGCTGTTTACCTACAACCCAATCAACTCTCCCTGTTTAATTACTTAGCAATGGTTGTTGACCTCTTCGGTTAATGGGCGAGAAGTGTGTTTTCATTATGTTCTATGGGTGTTCCACCCTCAGTAATGTGATGTTATTTGGCTTTGTTCATTATTTTGGTATTGAAAGTAAATTGTGGAAGTCAAACTTCAAAAATAGAAATTGGCGTTTGTTTCTAACTGAGTTTAATACTTTTCATATAAATTTTCAAATTTACACAGTTGCGACATCTGAGTCAGTACTCTCAATAATCGAAATGGACTGTATAATCTGATTTTTATGCCGGAAACTGTATGATGCTGTGGTCAAATGAATATGTTTTCTGAAGAAATAACCTCACTTAGGGTACTTAACTAATATGATAAAAACGGCAACTATATAATCACATCTCAAAACTTTATTGCAACATAATTATGACGTTTCAATTGAGTCTTAAGTATATTTTCTCAGTGTCATATTATTATGAACATGAAAGTGTGTAGCAATATAGACAAAAAGTTAAAGAAACTATTTTATTTTACGTAACAGATCCTAAAAAAAAGAATTTAAAGTCCTAAAACATTTTTGTACTTGATTGTTTTTTTAAATTATTATTAAGATCATGGTATCACTTTCGTCATCCGTAATTACACTCTGTGATATCATTCTAAATATTTATTGACAATGTAAACTCCTTCGTCGTTAATATCATATAAGAAAGGCCCTTCTTACACATTTTTAGTTTCTATTCCGGTGCTATTAGCCTATTTGGGTACATTGTGCCCACGCCCATATTATAGTAATTGATTAAATGACATTCGGCTCCGACAACTTATTGGTTCTATTAGCGAAACGGATAGATGACCAACTACCAATTTGTGGTCTGATGTATCCGTAATACATATTTATATTGGTATCCCCTCTTAAGAGGATCATCATTTGGATTCTGAAAGAAATTGTACTATATGAGATTGAATTTTATTTAATTCATGCTTATTTTATTTCCGCTACGAGCTCCTAATTGATCTAATTCGATAGGTTCTTAGAAATAGTGTGTAATAGAGAGGAAAAGAGTGAGAGCCAGTGTTTTTTTACCATTTCTTTATTTCGATTGCTTAAGATTCCGATGAAGTGAGTATGATAAAACTAAATTCAAGGCAGATGAAGTTGCGGGGGAAGTAATGCATGAACAAAAATAGACATGTCACGGTTGTTTACACGTTAAACTATATTTACGGCGTATTTCCAATCTGCACCATATAAGATAAGTACATGAGCAGTAAGGGATACAGTAAGCCCATAAGGGCGATTATCCCAAAACATATTAGGGCATATAACCCATTTGATAGGGGTATATACTATTCAAAAAATGATTATAAATATAATTGTAAATATGTTTATTTTATCCTAAAAAAATAATGAGTAATAATCTACACACCAAACTGCTCATTGAAAAGTTAGAAAAAATAACACCTCCAGGGCTATTAATAGCATTGCCTGTTGAATTGCTAATGATGTTAATATACTGGGTAATCCATTAAATCGATTTTAGTTAATTAATTATTGTGCAGGCCCTATGTGAACACACCGTTTATGAGTTCGGTAGGTATCCACCTGATGGGCACTGGCACATGTACTGTTGCTGGATTGGAGGGTATGGAGATGTTCTTCCTGAAGAAAAGATTCCTTTCAGTATATTGCTTCCTTTATTCTTCTTATAGTTGTTAACCCTATGGAGGCAGGTTCGGTACTACATGCTCCCTGAACAAAAGCTTCCTATTTATATACAAAATCTGAACAATGAACCTCTGTTCCCATCGTCTAAACGGTCACGTACGACCACCAGCGGAGCTATTTGGACCCATTTCTTTCACACTAACATAAAAATAAATCATATGAATTATACAAAGAAATTTCTAACTTAACAAAGGATTCCCTATACTAAATTGTAATAATGTAAACAGTCTATGTTATTATTACGCTACGTGTTAATACAATGCCCTATTTAGTCGTCTTGCACACCTCGTAAACAAAGTCAAGTATAACAAAAACAAAGCTCTTAAGTTCTAATATAAACAATGCAACGCTATGCCTTAACGTAAATATTAATTTCGTCTGTCGTCTTGCACATTTCTCCCGCCGTGTGACGCTGTCACATCTTCTACCGGTGCTGTGACGACTTTGTCCTCAATCGGTAGAATCACCAGTTTTCTCACTGGCCTCCGTAGCACTCCTCCCTTGGTTTTGATGTCGACGGTGCGTACGACTCTGTCTGGCCCAGGATACGCTGCGATGACTTTACCTCGAACCCACATGTTTCGAGGGAGATTGGGGTCAATAAGTTGTACTAAGTCCCCAACTTTAACTGTTGATCCTCGTCCGTGGGGCTCCCGCCGGTTTTGAAGCTCGGGGAGATATTCCCGAATCCATCTAGTCCAGAATATATCTGCCAGTCTTTGTGCAGCCCGCCAGTTAGATTTTGTGGCTGTGTCTTTTTCATCAAAGCTTCCCGGCGTTGGCACTCGGCCTGGTCCCCCCAGTAAGAAGTGGTTGGGAGTGAGGGCTTCTGGGTCTTCTGGATTGACTGATACGTGAGTGAGTGGCCGGCTGTTTACTGTATACTCCACTTCTGCCAGTAGAGTTGTGAGGACTTCTTCTGTTGGATGACGCTCATGCAGGGTTGCTGTTAGAGCTATCTTCACTGAGCGTACCATTCTCTCCCAGGCACCACCCATGAACGGCGCCCCTGGAGGAATGAAGCGCCACGAGATATTCCTTTTCGCTGCTTCTTCTGTACTTGCTTCGTCGATTGCCTGTCGTAGTTCTTTGTCCGCTGCTTTCAAATTAGTGCCATTGTCTGACCAAATCTGTGTTGGAGAGCCTCTTCTTGCCATCATTCGTCGTAGAGCCATAATTGCTGAACTGGTGCTGAGGGACATGGCTACTTCCAGATGTATTGCTCTCGTGGTCATGCAGGTGAATATAGCGACGTATCTTTTCTGATTGGAGCGTCCTACAGTGACCGTCAGCGGGCCAAAATAGTCTACTCCGGTAAACGTAAATGGGCGCTGGTGATGAGCTAGGCGGCACGACGGTAGATCTCCTGTTCTCGGGTGTGGTGGTACTTGTGTCTTCATCCTACAGTGTAGACATTGACGGAGAATTGTGCGAGTTATGGGACGCACGCGTAATATCCAATACTGTTGACGAGACTCGTTAACTGTCGCTGCGACGCCGGCGTGGTGTAGCTGGCGGTGGATTTTCTGTATCCAGAGCTTCACTGTAGGATGATTTCCATCCACTACCATCGGTCTTTTCAAGTTTTCTGGAACTTGCGGCGTGGCCTCGATGCGACTTCTCAACTTCAGAATTCCATCAATGTGTTCGACGCTTAATTGATGAAGTCGACTTTCTTTGTTGACAGCCTTCTGCTTTTTGATGTCTTCTATTTCCTGCGAGAAGCTGTCTTCCTGTGATGAGCGCATGAGAAGTTCTTCCGCTTTTGTTAAGAGTTCCGCTGTGACGGGAAGATACTTCTTTTCTTCTCTTTTGATTTTCTGTCCCTGACGCTGTATTGTTACTGTTTTGTTTGTCTGTCTTTTCCAATTTGGATCTTTCTGTGAGTTCTTCTTGTTTCTCTTATAACAGACCGTTTGTTTAGTGGCCTTGCAGAGTTGAATGAATTGGAGAACTCTTGCTGTTGTGTAGCGCAGTCTCTCCCAGTTAGAGAATCGGGAGACTTCTGGCAGTGCTTCACAGAGCTTCTGCCTCCTTTCTATTACTACGTGATGTATCCTTTCTTCGCCTGTCGGTTCTGTTGACGTTGATGTGGACGCTTCTGTTGGCCAGGAGTCTTCATCTTCATATAGGAACTCTGGTCCTTTGTACCATCGATGTTGTGTGTTGAAGGATGATGGCACATCTCTCGTTGCGTCATCGGCCACATTCAACTTTGTTGGCACCCATCGCCATTCGTTGACTGTAGAACTCTCTTCTATTGCAGCAAGACGATGAGCCACGTACGGTTTATAAGAGCGTGACCCTGTCTTTATCCAGGTGAGTACAGTTTTGCTATCTGTCCAGAATGTCTTGGAGTCTGGTTTTCTCTCGTGTTCTTCAATGACGGTTTCAGCGAGGCGTGAACCCATGACGGCGGCTTGCAGTTCCAGTCTTGGTATAGAGATGAGTTTCAATGGTGCCACCTTTGCCTTTGCCAGGATGAGTGATACATTAACATCGCCGTTCGGAGCTACTGTTCTCCAAAACAAGACCGCTGAGTAAGCTGATTCGCTGGCGTCGGTAAATATGTGTAGCTGGACTGAGGTGGCATCGCTGTAATGTAGGTAACATCTCGATATTGACACGTTGCCCAGGTTTCGTAGCTGAATGAGCCAGCTTTGCCAATGTTCTGCGAGGTCTTCATCGATCTCGTCGTCCCAAGCTGTTCCACGACGCCAAACATCTTGCAGAATTTGCTTCGCTCTGATTGTAACTGGTGAAGCGAAGCCAAGTGGGTCAAAAAGTGACATTACTATTTTCAATGCTTCTCTCTTAGTTGGTCTCTTGCCTTCGATCAGTGCTGGTGGAATTCTTGCTAAGTTAAGATTGAAGGCGAACTCGTCACTGGCTGGCTTCCATATCAGACCCAGTACTCTCTCTGTTGTGTCTTCTGTTTTGTAGAGTTCTATGTCTACTTCAGTTTCTATTTCCCCGATGGCTTCAAGGAGTCGTGGTGTGTTTGACTTCCACTGTTTAAGTTCAAAGCAGGCTTTTTTATGGATGTTTCGAACCTCTGTTGAGATACGTATTGCGTCTTCTAGGCTTCTAAAGCTGTCCAGATAATCATCAACATAGTGCTTCTGTATAATTGCTGTTTTGGCTTCAGGATAGCTTTCTTCGTGCTTCTTGGCATTCAAGTCTTTGACATATATTGCTGTTGATGGAGAACTTGATGCCCCGAATATCAATGAAGTCATTCTGTATTCTTCTGGAGGTTGGTCATCTCGTCGGTCTTTGCGCCATAAGTACCGAAGAGCGTCTCTGTCTTCTTCTCTCAGCTTGACTTGCATGAACATTTCTTTTATGTCTGCCGTCACTGCGATCATATGCTGTCTAAAACGCATGACAACCCCTGGTAGTGACTGCAGTAGGTCCGGGCCCTTGAGGAGTAAGTCGTTGAGGGCCACTCCATTTGTCTTGGCGGCTGCGTCGTGGACTACTCGCAGCTTTTCTGGTTTCATTGGGTTAATCACGCCAAAGTGTGGTAGGTACCATGTTCTGTTTGCAGTCTTTTTATTCGGTGCTGGCTCGGCGTAACCTTTAGTGACCAGCGCTTCCATTTGTTCTGTGTACTTTTTCATCAGCTGTGGGTCACGATCAAGTTTCTTTTCGATGCTGAAGAGTCGCTTTAGTGAGTTTTCATAATTGTCAGGAAGGGTCACATCTTCTTTTTTCCATAACAGAGCAGTTTTGTATCTTCCTTCTTCTGTGTGGACTGTATTTTTCTGTAAGATACGTAGAGCTTGCTCTTCTGGATCTGTCTTCGGTTTCTTAGGGTTGATGCAAAGTGAGTCCATTGCGAAGTACTGTTTCATCAGATCTTCTAAGTTCTGTTCAACTGGCTCTTCTGTGACGTGAGTGACGAAGTCTATGTTTTTTCCGAGAGTGCGAGTGTGGCTACCGTGCAATACCCATCCCAGTGGCGTGAGAGATGCCACTGGTTGGTTTTTACTTCCTCGTCTGACTTTCGTTGTTAATAGCAGATGCCAGTTGTCTTGGCCAATGAGTATTCTAGGCTTTGCATTTTGATAAGTGATGATGTCGCCTATGTCTCGTAGATGTTTGCATTCTTCAATTCGTTCCTTCGAAACTTCTTGCGGTGATACATGAAGATTCTTTACTGTTCTCGCTTGAATTCTTTCTTTGTGATGGTTGATTCCCTTAATTGTGATATAGACTCTTCGTGACTTCACCTCAGCCGTCTTCATTTCGTTGATCGCTTCTATGCGTAGTGGATCGATGGGTCCTGTAGCGCCAATCTCGTTGGCTACGTCGTCGTCGATAAGAGTTACTGTTGACCCATCATCCAGCAGTGCAAATGTGTTAACTGCACCTGCTGCTCCTGACACTGTGATTGGAATGATCTTTAAGTAGGACTGTTTCCTAGTTGAAGTCCAAGCGGAGTTGATGGCTTCTGTTGACCCTTTGTTCTGTTCATTGCTGTTTCCTGCCTTTTCTGTTGCCTTTGTGTAATGCAGCATCCTGTGGTGATAATATTTGCAGCTGTTTAGGCCACAGGTTCTCTGTTGGCAGCTGTGGGTCTTGTTTCTGAAGCGAAGACATCCAAAACACAGACGTCGATTCTTCGCAATGTCCCATCTTCCATTTTCATCCGCTTTCTTAAACTTCTCACAATCTGTTGCAGTATGTCCCGTCTCTTCACATACAGGACATCTTGTTGTTGATTGTTTTTCTGTAACTGTGTTCACTTTTTGCTGACGTTTCTGTTGAGTAGGCTGTGTTTGTGAGCCCACTTGTTCGGGTTGTGCGTAAGGTCCGCACAAATCAGCTTCTCTCTTCAAGAACTTATCAAATTTCAGAAGTTCTGGTTCTTCCTTTGGCATTGTTGCAGCAAAGTCGAAGTATCTGAATCTCAGCGTCGGAGTAAGCTTCTCTACCATGGCTTTAGCGACTTCTGGATTGTACAAGTAGTAGATGCAGTTCAATGCTCGAAGAGTAGACACGGCATTTGTCACTTTACTTGAGAATATGCAGATTTCTCTTGGTGACTCTGTTAAGCGCGGCAGTGCTCGAAGTGCGTCTATCTCCATCATGGCAATTGATTCTGGTCTCCCAAATCTTGTTTCCAGAGTTTTAACTATATCGGATGGTTCGGCGTTGGTGATAAGTAGACCATCAACAGCTTCCTTTGCTATTCCTTTCAGGTTTCTCCTCAGGCGATTGATGTTTTCAATCTTTGTAAACATCTTCTCTGTTTCATAGTATGCAGCGCGGAAGTGTAGCCAGTCTTGATGCAAACCATTGAATATTGGTAGTTCGATGAGCTTCGGTTGTTGTGCGGCTTTGACAGCGAGTGTGATTGCCGTAGCCAGTTGTGAGAGATCTGGCTGGGCGTGGGTACTCGCTGTTACTTTCTGTTGTTCAGATTTTTCTTCTGTAATTATTGGTTTCTCCAATCTTCTACTTTCAATCTTGATTGTAGGCTTCAATTTTCTGTCTTCTGTAATGATTGGTTCTTCCAATCTTCTTTCTTCTAACATAGGCTGTGGTTCATCAGCGATTGCTAACATCGTTGGTTCCGGCTGGTTGTTCAGCCAGGTGTTCACGCAAATGTCAGCTTCCATCTTCGAATATACGGAGACGTTGTCTTCATCATCTGAATCCGCTTCTAGTGTGGTGAGTCGAGCTAAGGCTAACTCTACCTTTAGGCGCGCAAGCTCTTCTTTGGCTTTCGCTATCTTGTAGGCTTTTGTCTTCGACTTGACGGAGCCCGTACGTCTGTTTGTTTCTGTTAGCTTGCTGGGTTCTAGCAGACAAGCTTTCTTCTGTGTTGCTTCTCGTTCTGTTGGCGGTGCGACCTGTTGAGTAGTAGGCGGAACGCATAGTTGAAAAGCGTCTGTAGGTGATGTTTCAGTATCCGGACCCCCCCTGGGCTTCATTACTTGCTTCATCGTCTTCACTGTTGCCTCCGTCGCAGTTGACTTCGCTACGGAGGCGCTAGTTGCCACAGTTGCCTCTGTTTCCGTCGCGGATGATGCTGTTGCCCTGGAAGTTTCATCGGTTTCCGTAGTGGCGGTCGCCTCCGCTGAGGAGGACGGCTTTGTTTCCGTCGACGGCTTACGCCCTTTTCCAACTGAGCGTGTAATTGGCATATTGGCTACCAGCACAAATTTCTTCTTTCTTCAATTAAACCTCGAAGATCCGGCTCGAAGGACCATTAAATGTGCAGGCCCTATGTGAACACACCGTTTATGAGTTCGGTAGGTATCCACCTGATGGGCACTGGCACATGTACTGTTGCTGGATTGGAGGGTATGGAGATGTTCTTCCTGAAGAAAAGATTCCTTTCAGTATATTGCTTCCTTTATTCTTCTTATAGTTGTTAACCCTATGGAGGCAGGTTCGGTACTACATGCTCCCTGAACAAAAGCTTCCTATTTATATACAAAATCTGAACAATGAACCTCTGTTCCCATCGTCTAAACGGTCACGTACGACCACCAGCGGAGCTATTTGGACCCATTTCTTTCACACTAACATAAAAATAAATCATATGAATTATACAAAGAAATTTCTAACTTAACAAAGGATTCCCTATACTAAATTGTAATAATGTAAACAGTCTATGTTATTATTACGCTACGTGTTAATACAATGCCCTATTTAGTCGTCTTGCACACCTCGTAAACAAAGTCAAGTATAACAAAAACAAAGCTCTTAAGTTCTAATATAAACAATGCAACGCTATGCCTTAACGTAAATATTAATTTCGTCTGTCGTCTTGCACAATTATTAGTAAATTTGGCAAGCCAATCTGAATAACTACTTTGACATATATTTTTCGACAGCACTATGTAAAATTCAATTGATGAACACGACCCTTCAACTTTCACAACCCAGATTTATACTTTATTATGGGTAAGCCTATGAGAAGGTAAGCGTGAAGAAATAAAACCATAATAAATTATATATTAAAATATATTTATTTATATCATGGATACAGGGGTCGCAACGGCAAAGGCTCCATATATGTCTGGGCGTCCGGCAACGGTGGTCGTGAACAAGACAACTGTAACTGTGATGGGTACACAAACTCCATATGGACGTTGTCGATATCTTCAGCGACGTAGAGAGGCGAAGTGCCCTGGTACTCAGAAATGTGCAGTTCAACACTTGCCGCCACGTAGGTACAGTAGCGGGGCTATCAATGAGAAACAGGTCAATTAATTTTTCATACTGAGATTTCTGATAGTTCATTTATTCTTATACAGGTATTTCAGTATTATATTATATACATTGCAGCCTATTCTAAGTTTAACCTCTGAAAATCATAGATTTCATTGGCCATTTTGAAAGCCACTTTTTACCTGCCCTCAAAAAAAATTCATATATGTTTTTTACACATTAATCTTTAGCTTAAGCAGCTATTACTAACGTTTAACTTAAAAAAAAACATAGGTCCACCTACACTACTGATGTTCAAAATATTACCGTGAGATAAAGATATCCACAAAAAAGATATTCTAAGCAAGTTAGCACCAATTGAGGTCAAAAACAGACACATTCAGCTCACAAATGTGACCTGACTAGGTAGAAAAAATAATATTCTCTGAAACTACGTTACAACAAAAAATAACATGCAAAGTGAGAGTAATTTTCCAGCTTACCCGAAGTTTCTGATTATCCTCTGTAGAGTATAAACGCTTCCGTGGACTAAATTAGGCACTGTAAAACTAGCAGACTACGGTCTCAAAATATAGAGGTTAAAGCTACTGAAGTTACCTACACTCGAGAGCAATGAATCCGGGTCACTTAAAGAATGTTAAAAATCTCGGAAACTAAAAATGATAGGTTAATGCAATAAATTGTATTTAATAGACAATGTAATACTCGATACACTCTGTGTCTTCCATCGTGCTTGTAGAGCATAAATTTTGATTCGTCGGAGAACATAACTTTTGACCAATCTTCAATACTCCAATTTACGTGGCTCTGGGCATATCTTAGTCTTGAAATACGATGCCCACGCTCCAGTTTAGGGCCGTTTGCAGGTCTAAGGGGTTTTAAGTTAGATTCAGCAAGCCGACGTCTTACTGTCCATGCACTTGGGTTACTTCCTCCGAGGCGTCGAAACTGATTGGTGAGTTCAGTTCCTGTGAGAAAGCAATTTCGAAGCATGGTGTTCACCAAGTATCGGTCTTCTCGTGCTGTGGTACACCTGGTTCTGCCCGTTCCTGGTCTGCGTAGGTTAGAACCAGTTTCTTCGTAACGTCGGAGAACTCTTTGTACTGTTGACAGCGACACACCGACAGTCCTGGCTGTATCGCGCTGACTCCGGTCGGTTTCCAGCATTGTAAGTATTCTGGTGCATTCTTCAGGCGTAAGCGACATAATTTCAGCTTGAATAATGAATATAGAGCACTATCAACATGGTTTATGTACCCACATAAATGACAGATTACAAACAAAAGCAAAACCAAATGCTGTAATTTCGTAGTTCCATCTTCGAAAGTGGCCCTTTTTCAAATTTGATTTTTTTATGATATAACTTTACAATAACTAAGAAGTTTTAATACCTTCATTTAAGGAGTATTACATTGTCTATTAAATACAATTTATTGCATTAACCTAGCATTTTTGGTTTCCGAGATTTTTAGGATTCTTTAAGTGACCCGGATTCATTGCTCTCGAGTGTATTTAGTATTAGAGTGGATTTATTAAGCGAAATAAAAACTTTGTAGAAGTAGACTACTACTCCATATGTTCACGGCTCTGGAACAGACCTTTCAATCCACCACCATTATTACCTTATCTAACATGGTTTCTCCTCTGATTCATGTGCATCGAGTCCACTCAAAAATAACTATCTGGGCATCGCATCACAAAGAAATAACTCCATTTGAACACAAATTATTAGAGTCTTATTGTTGGTTAGTTCAAAAAGGGTTGATATAGTTTGGAGTGTTACATACTCATTACCACAATGGCGAATTGGAAGCCAAAATTGCAGAAACTTTTGGACCGAACACTTGTGATAGGGTAGGGAGTGACCTAATGTGATGTATGTTTTTTTATTTGTTTAATAACTAAAAAGACTTTAAAAGTAAGTATGTCGTAGTTGATTTTGATAAGACTTAGGTTTTTAGGGTTCCGTACCCAAAGGTTAACAACGGGGCCTATTACTGAGACTTCGCTGTCCGTCCGTCTGTCACCAGGCTGTATCTCAAGAACGGTGATAGCTAGACAGTTTTAATTTTTACAGATGATGTATTTTTGTTGCCACTATAACAACAAATACAAAAAGTTGGCCAAGTGTGAGTCGGACTCGCACACGTTAAAACAAAAAAGGTTAAAATATGAAGTCTAATGTTGTATACCTTACTATACGGAACACTTCGTGCGCGAGTCCGACTCTGATTTTGTTTTTTTATGTTTCATTTGACTTTTGTGCTTTGTTCAAATAACACCTAGACCCATGCACGACGTCAGGTGTCAGGTCACTAATAATTGAGCTTAGCATCTATAAATATAGTAATTATTTTCAGGTGGTAACAAAAGACCTGCACCACTCTTGTATAGTTGGACACACTAGAACTTCCGCATCAGCGCCACTAGCAGCTGACATCTGAGCTCTGGCGCTGCAAGCTTACAGAGACCTCACCTGGAGATATATACAGCATATTCGTAAGTATTCAGAGCAATAATTTAAAAGAACCTTTAAGTTTAAAAAGAAGCACTCCAAGCAAATTAAATTTTCTACAAAAATATAGTTGATATTCAAGGCACCTCTAAAGAAAGTATTCAAATACATTTAGATTGTAAAAGAGCTTAAGCTAGAATCCTTACCAAGATTAGGTATCTAGATGGAACGTGATAATATGACCTCTAGACTATCTTGATGTTGTTATCTACGAACACGAATCTTTGTTTAACCAATACTTCAAGATAATTGAGTTAAGAACATATATAGATTATTTTCATTACTTAGGAGTGGCATAAGATTATTTTCATTAAATATCACAAATCATGTAGGTTACTCTTTTGATATGTGTTTCTAAAGTAATATTTAGGTAAAATTATTCTTGAACAGGTATACATTATAGTAGTACAAGTTATTGTTTCACAAAAAGCCTATAGTTTGGCAAACGCAGTTGCAGCAATAAAGAAAAGCATCAAGAAATTTTACTAATCTATTTACCTATGGTTTATGATCTCAATGCCCTAATGTATTTAAAATGTAACTTATATTTTTATTCATTTTCAACAGTTGTCCGCACGGCGAGACCAGAACGTCTAAGCATAGGAGGCGAGTGGCGAGTGAACGGCGTCGGTCGCAACGTGTCCCACTCCTTCGGCTATGGATTGTTGGATGCGTCAGGAATGGTCCGCCTCGCCAAGACCTGGAGAACTGTACCTTCACAGAGGAGATGCGAACTGGCCGCGCCGAGACCCCAACGACCCGTGCCGCCGAGGTCTACAGTCACTTTACAGGTGAAACTAAACTTTCAATGCTGAAACTAAAACCGAATATAACATTGGTGATTATCCGCAATTATCGTTTTAAGTTAAGAGACTATCATTTCTTTAATGTGACTACTAACATAAAACTAAAATGCAACTCAGAGAGCTCTAAACGTTCATAAATGAATCATTGTTGAAAAACAAGTGGCCTTACACAAATATTTACTAAGCAGCTCATTCATTGTTACATTAGCAACAGTATGCCTACGCCAATATTTATTTTTTAGCTGGACATCGGCGCATGCCCTGGTGTAAACTACTTGGAACATGTTCAAGCGCGCGTCTCACTTTCTGCTGCAAGACGGGGCGACTTGCGCATTGCACTTGTTTCTCCCGCCGGTACTCGTGTCACATTGTTGGCTCCAGGTTCAGTAACTTTATACGTAATCATCATCTAAAGAACAATAAAGACTTTAATGCTTTGAAACTGCTATATAATACGTTTCATCAAATATCACATTTCCTATCTACTAGTTCCGAGTTTAAGTTTTGCGTAGTAATTATATTTTTAGAAAGAACTCTTTTAAAGAGCACTCTGAAGCTGAATCCGTAGCAATACTTCTCGAGAGCTGAGAGTTAGGTAGGCAATCGAATATGCTGTATTTTAAAGAAGCGTTACGAAATAGAGATAATAAATACTAATTTAGATTATTTTTGTAATATATCGTCTAGCAACTTATTAGACGTGACTTTATATTATTTGATATATATTATTACTTGATATTATTAGATATTTATTCGTAGCTCCTCTGCTTATAATGCTAATATGTAAAGAAGTGTAGCTCTCATACAGTTACCGCTTTGATTTCGGGCTCATCACCTTTACAATTAATAAATCACGCACAATCTTCCAAATGCAATTGGGTATTTGATTTGGCGCTAAACGATAGCATTCAATTTGTCTAGGTAATGTTGTTGCGCTGCACGGTACACTTTGTAAACCACGCCCGCCGCGGTATAGTTTTCTCTCTACTTTTTCTAAACTTGACTTGCATTTCTTTACATGTATTCGTGGTACATGTATTCACTTCCTATGTGAACTCCTTAAATATTTTTGTTTTCGCTAATCATGCGTCAATGCTCATTATACTTAGTCGAAAGCTTGTATATATGAGTAAAACTATTCTCGGGTGGGACAGTATTTGAGATCCTCGACAGAGAAATTCGACAAAGAAGTTTTCAGTTAGCATCTAAAACTCGTCCTGGTATATATAAAAGTGTCTAATATTTTCCGAGAACAGTTCGATCGGTAGATCATAATGATAGTTTTGCAACTCGAGGTGGCCAATGACGGAAGATGGGTACGTACCTTACACATACCGAGGAGTAATGGGCAGTGACTCGGGAATAACAAGCTTCTTTAAATATCTTAGAAACGTGGGGATAAACTTGTGAATTGATCGTATATATACAACTATAACCACTAACAAATTCATTGGTAACTTTTAATGGTGTTGATTGGTATAGTTGAAATTTTCCATATAGGCCGAGCGACATTTCAAGACTGGTCATTGTTGTTGTGTGGTACTACCACACCGGCGGCAAAGAACGACCCAATTTCATCTTGAAATCCGATTATAAAAAATCGAGCTAACCCAGAGCGACCCGTCGTGGTGCAGGCTGGAAGAAAGAGCAATAGAGGGATACTCACATCAATAGAGCCAACTTACACAGTCGGACTGGTCAAGAGAAAAAAAATAAGAACTCAAAGAATCCAAATAGAAACTCGCAGAAATCGAAGCAGAGTCGTCCAGCGACGCGGTCACGTATAGGGAGCACGACAGCTAGCATTGCGTCGATGACGGCAGATGTAAGTCTCAATTTACGTGGGGACATGACTGATCTACTAGATGTCCGAGGCCGAAAGATGTCGAACCTGTTTGAGCAGTATCCGAAAATCCAGCGGATTTATCCGGCGCCGCTGCAAGCCCACGGTACCAGGCTGCAATGTGCATGTTGTGTCGTTCGCCGTTCATTTGACGCCTACATTGCCCATTGCCGCCGTCCCAAGCATGTCGTGTGTTTGCAATGTCACTTTATTTCTTAGTAGTTGACAGCATCGTCTAAATTCAAATTTGACACTTGTTGAAGGTTATATTTTATTTTCTGTGCAAAGTTTTGTTATTTAGTGTACCTATGTGTCGTTTGGAAATGTTTTCTTTATTAATTTATTCGGCGTATGTTTTTTGGTACTGTTAAACTAGATGTAGAATAAAAATTTACTGCGACTTTTGAGCTTAGCGTAACTTTGTTTGCTCTGATGTTTGATAGGTAAACACAAGATATTTATGAACTATTGTTTTTTCCAGCGGGTCCATTGACTCAGTGTTAGCTTATATTCTATGGAACGGAGACTCCTCCTCAAGAGTACGACACGTCTTCAGGGAGCAATTCTTTTGGAACAAACCTGATTGAAGGATCCAGCACTTGGACTGGTGCTCACGAGCAGGAATCTATCGATGAGGTGCGTCAGAACGCAATCGATGATGATCTTGCGCTCGTTTTTCATGACTCTCATACGGTGAGTTATAATTTTAATAATGATAAAGTAAACAGTTCAGGAATAATAAATAGGTCAAGAGGGAGTCATATTAGAGTGCTTAACGATTTAGTTTAATTAATCGCATATAAGTAGGTATGTAGCTCAAACTTTTTCACAATTATTTAATAGTTACCAATTATAAAATAAAAATGGTAGTTATATACATTAAAACCTTATTTTTGTTTTTATATTTCAATCACAGCATGTAAGAAAAGTCATATAACAATTTGTCCTAGTCACATCTCTTAGAAGCAAATGATTGGCTTTTTGTAATTTTCAATAATAATGAACATGTTTTCTAATGTTGTCTTTTGATTTGTTCGTCCAGAAAAAAATTTCAAAATACAAGTATCCAGATAACAACAGAAAGATATAAATAATTCATATCTAAAGCATTCTAGACGTAAAGGTTAAAATCTATTTTTGTATACTTCTCCAATGTATCTCTAAAGACGTAACAACCTGGCGGCATCGATATCAGCCGTTTTCATATTTTGACGTCACAAGGTGCCATAAATCCAGCTCAGCTTCGACGACACAGATGAATAATACGTTAGATTCCGGCACGAGACACTCTCATATTGCACAGACACATGCCGCGAGAAAATGATACTTGGGCCTTATTTTCATGTAAAACAGGTATTTTCGTCTCACATTGAACCCAGTATTTTGTTATTATTTATACGGATACAAGCAGCAGAAGAAAACTTAAGAGAGCATGGGTGGACTGCGTTGAGAATGATATATAAATCAAAGTTGTTAGCACTGATAAGAACGTAATGAGCGCACTGAATCATGTAGTGCAAAATTTGCAATAAGCATAGAAAAAAAATAATTTATTTTTTTAGTAAAACTGGTTTGATGTTGAACAATAATTTTATTGTTTAGGCATGTGTAGGAGCTGTTTCTGGTTTTACTCCATTATGAATAACCATAGGTTGTTATAGTTCACTTGTGACAGTTAGCTAAAGCTTAAAATATTGCTAATTCAGGTCGTCAAATACTAGAGAAATTAATATTAAATTTGTTACATTAATGAAGTTTGTACTGCGTAGCACATAGTACCAATTATATCACTACGTAGACCACTACGACGTAGCAGACGTAGACACAGTAGCATGTATTTCCACAACCCGCAGTTCGTAGACTTACGAATTTAACGAAATAGTGAACGTAAGTAACGTGAACAAGTATACTTGTAACTTGGCAAATTTAGGCTGAAGAAATAATACCCTTACCAGTAACTGTAAACTATTAACGACATCAATTGCGATATAGAAAGATATATATGTATGTATTTATTTTATACCTGATACAACTATCTCATCTGATGGTAAGTGATGATGTGGTCGAAGATGTTGTTCAGACTAACCTAGAATTACTGGCGCTCAAGGACAGTTGCCGGAACACACCGTTAGGTACTTGGCGACAGTTTTTCTACTTGAGGGTGGTAGCTAGCCAGGCGGGCATTCGCAATATGCCCTACCACCATGCTATGACCACTGCTATCCTAAGACAACAACCGAGACCGATGGCTTTACGTGCTCTCCGAAGCACGGAAGCGCTCAGTAATAATGTCACCAGCGGTCACCCATCCAAGTCAAAAGCGAGGCGGACGTTCCTTAACTTTGCTGATCGGTTCAGAATGGCTAAGCAAACTTCGCTTCGAGCGTTTATATGCTATTTTAGGACAAAAGAGAGTTTAAAAGACGATAAAATTCTGTTAGATGGAAATATAAAAGGCTATTTGCGGTATTCGCACCCACGGCTGCAGATGTGGCGATGATGTTAAAAATTAAATTTAGTTATGTGTGTCATATTGTGTTTTATTATCTAATGAATATAACTTTTATAGTTTATGTATATTAAGCTGACAATATATTTTTTTCTCTCTACCTTTCTTTCAAAAACATTCTAAGTTTACAAAATCACACACCAAGTTCACTACTACTAAATGATAACTAATATTAATATTTAAAGATTTTGCTTTAAATTTATTCCTGTAATAATCCTGTAAAAATCCCGGACATAGTAGTATAGGTTGAGACTTATACTAGTTTGTCCGGGATTTTTAAAACGATTTATTTTTAACTACTTACAAAGGCTATTGCGGCACATATGGTACTGACCAACTATAATCGAGCCGAATCGAGGTCTTTCGGCAGCGACTTCAAAAATTGAATAAAATTTCAATCTTTTTCCAAATACGTAACTAACATTTTATGTCAATTTTTACTGATGATAGTACTTTTTTATTTACTTATGACAATTTTAATAATGAAGAATATGACATAAATAATACACTAATATTTTTAATGAATTGGATGACATTTAATTACTTGACTTTTAACTTGACGAAAACATATTTTATTTATTTTAAACAAAGAAATAATAGCCCACTAGAATTTAACATTAATTATTAATGCCAATCTAATTCAAGAACTAAAATCTAAACAATTTTTTGGCTTAATCATAGACAATAGGCTGTCATGGAAATATTATATAAGTTTTACATAGTAAAAATATTTAATCAATTTTCCAACGCTGTTGGTAAGTTAAGAAAAGTTGCAAATGTCTATACACTCTTAGCAGCATATCATGGATATGTAGCATCTACTCTAAGGTATGGCATAATGTTCTAGGGAAATACTTCTGACAAGCAAAGCGCTTTCGTAGCCCAAAAGAAATGTATACGGTCTATGTTCAGCATAATGACAGACGATTCGTGTGAACCTTACTTTCGTATGTGTAAAATTCTAACAGTTGCATCGCTGTACATAAGTGAGGACACTAATTTGGTTATATGTTACCCTCCTTACTTTAAATTTAAACCGTCTGGAAGCAGACGTCAAGGTAGCTTAGAGACAACCCATAAATGCAGAAGCCTTCTTAATAGAATAAGTGTAATCTGCATAGCACCTTCAATCTAGAACAAAATTTCATTACCGATTAGGTCTCTTAACGATACGAAATGGTTTAAAACTGCACTCAACTCACTGCACTGTCTCCTGGCTGAAAAAACATACTATGACAATATATATTTTTTGAATGAAAAGAAAGTGCAATAATAATTTAAATATTATATTAATGGACTTTATTTTGAATAATCTTATAATTATCTTTTGTGAGCTACTGACATTATTAATTCTTAATTTTTTATTGTAATTCATGACCTAATTATTAAATTTTTATAAATTAATTTCATGGGTTTTTTTATATATAATGTCATAATTTAGTAAATTTTGTAGTGAAATTTTCATATGCTGATAAGGCGAAACATGGCTGTACTTCTCCTAATTTTCATCCTTATATAATATGTTTTAAGAAATTAATTATTATGAATATGAAACATTATGAAAACAACCTGGATATTTTGTTCGTTAGAAATAAGGAACAAGCACAACTTAATTTTATCGCTCTAAGCTTCAGTGAAGCAGATTTTTTTTTGCCAATATATGCCGGGATAAACAAAGCGGTGCCAGATGGTAAGCATCACTTCGTATGTTACAGTGTGACCATTGGGTGTGACAATGCACTGCGGTCGACACTCAGAGTCATTAGTTTTTAAGTCTGGATTACCCGATAACTTCACTTGCAACACTGCCTGCCCACTTGCTGCAGTGTGCAAACACAACAGTGTTTACACTCTGTTGCTTGGAGGAAGAATATCTGACACTGCGCGAGCACCCATCTACCAGGTGGCTTACCACCTGTGGTGGTTTATCGCCTGAATAGCACCACCCGAGGGTGGGGTATCGTGATTATGGACACGCGAGTATGCTATTAATAGGAGTAGGTACATTTGCTCTTTTAAAGTCATATAATGTTAAAGGTGCTTGCTTTTTGTCATTTTAACATACATAGTAAAATGTTAATTCATACAATAAATAAAGTATATTTCCATCCGATTAGATATTTCACCTTTACTGCACATGGTGATAAAGCATGTATTATGAAATTAATGTCATCCCTGTTCAATGTATTAAAACGTTAATATTTAATCAAAACTAACGTCAAAAACGGAAAAATACGGTTCTGGAAAACATTGTTCAGTAAATGAATGAACGCATTACGAGTCTAAACGTACTCATTCAAACTTTGGTCCCACAAAGGAAATTCTATGTTCATATAAATTTGTATGAATATTTGTTTAAATCTATCAAAAAAAAAGAAAATATAAAGTCTTATATAACTTTTTCTTCATATATTAGCAAATTATATACAAAACAACTAAGGTACAAACTTGAGAAAAAGATGTGCAAGTGCTCGTCGCCCCGAAACAATAATACTTGGCATTTAATTTACACTTCCAGGTTATACTACACTTGCTTTAATACGCCTGAGACTTCAATATCATTATCTATAATGAATGGAACGTTCATTCCCTATAGATATGCCAAACTGCCACATAACATCCTTAGTTAAAGTACCGAAGTGACTTTGAAAACCCTCTATTACACTACAAAAAGTTTTTCTTTTAGCTATCCGAACCGCTTCTGATCCGTTCTTTACCGTAAAAGTATTGTAAAAGTAAGTAATCGCTTCTATTCTTCGATTTTCATTCAAATTCCTTAGAGATTATGAAACGGGAAAGTTATACGAAGCGTGTGTCTAAGTTACTACTCCCAGAGGTAGATTTTCTATGAATATATTTTGCACTCGCTTTAACTTAACAAGATTAATCGTATGAACATAAAATGCGCTTTGGAAGATCAAGTAGATCTTATTTGGTTTAACAGTTTTGTTTATAATTTAATACATAACAAATAATTCAATATCAATTTAAATGCTGTTTAGACAAATATATAATGAAGGGCAATTTTTTAATGTCTTTAACCTTATTGTGAAGCTTAATATTGTCCTAATAATCTTATAATCATAATAATTCGAATTAAATAATATATTTGATAATATTTACAACTAAAATATTACTAATACATCTTAAGGTATTTTTAAAGACTTGATCGATTTAGACTAAGATCTGACATGCAGATAGCATTAATGATATTCGATTATTCTAGCCTGAAACCTCTGGAGGATTCGCTTGGCAGGCGTTACAGAAATTACAATAGTAAGTTTTTCTTACGCTTTACGACATTATGTGCGATATTTTCTTATTATGCGGTGAATTAAGATCCTAAGCCTATCCAAATCTACGAGTATCAACTATATTAGGAATATACCAACTATTTTTATATGTAGTATTCAACGGAATTTAATTTTTAATACACATTGCCAAAAAAATAACTCGTCCCATAGTAATAATTATATGTTCAGCGAGGACGTTATGAAACTTAATAAACTTATTTACGAATCCATTTTCCCAGATACGTGACGAGAGCTCTCCGGACGTTGTTCCTGGTAACGCTGGACCGTACACGAGCACCAATGGTTGCTCCACACTGGCGCATCAACCGCCGCACATCTGCATAGGTTTGTGTCTCCTGCTAATGTTACTAACGGCTGCTTTACCTAGCAGGTAGCAATTGACTATACTGTCTTTTTAAATTTATTGTGGGGGTGTGCACCTTATACTTATAATATTTTACGGTACAGTGAGCATTTGGTCTGTCTGTGAGCTTACAATGGCTTGTAGGCTGTATTGTTTACAATGTACAACGTTATCATTCAGACATTCAGAGTATACATTGATAAAAATTAAAAAATCCGACTGCAAATCTTTTATTTTCGTTCAGCGATGTATCGTTCCATTCAAGTTAAAACTGTAAGTTTATATATTTAAAGTCCTCCATTTTAATACACCGCTCGATGGGTTTGGGTAAAAAAAAAAAATTTTTGGTGTCTAAATCCGTCAATATGTTTTTCTTTTTACTTTTTTATGTATCTAGTGTCACCTGGGCTATTAAGATGAATCAAATGATATATTATACATTCAAATCGGTTAAACCATTCAGAAGTTATGGTGGAATAAAGAAACTCACAAACATACATACGTACATGAACCCTGAAAACATTTGGGCAATCGTGTAAAAAATATAAAAATATGTGTACAAGGTGCACTTACACCAGACTACTGGTAGAAAATCTATACAAAATATTGTTATATAATAATTTAAACCACAATCACCATGATGGCTCATTTGGCCAACGAAATCTTGTGATTCTATTAGTTTGGTCCCTGGACTTGTGAAAAATAAAAAATATACCTAAAATCAGTACGGTAGGTATATACATCCTATGTTTAGAGGGAATAACTTAAACATATGGCAGGTTTTATACTAAGTTCATTTCATAACAAAAATTACCTATCACTATACAATTGTACAATAACTCCAATATAAGCATCATGCATAGGAGCCAAAAATTGCACTTTTACCGTTACATCGCAATCTTCCCCTAAATTACGCCAACATTAAATTTGAGATTCATCCGAAAAATTACAATTGTCCGTGGGGGAGGGATAAATATTTTTACCCCAAACCTCTGATATTGTGCCAAGATACGTAATGCCGCTGTTTCTATCCACACCGTACTTAGTCAGAGGGGTATCGTTTGGGGGTGACACAGGTGAAAGTAAGTGTAACATGAGAGCTTCGTCGTAAACTATTTTCAATAAGTTAATATAGGACAAAAGATCTTTGTTCACAAATCAGTCCCAATAGTATTCCATATCTTCAATTTAGTATCGAGAATGGTAGTAAAATATTACTCATCATATAATCAATTTAATAGGGATAATAAATTATGTAGTAGTCTTTTTAACGCAATGGCCACTTTGAATTAAAATGAAACCAGCATAGTTTATATGTTCAGCGTAGTACTTTTTCACGCGAAAATTATAATATTCTGAATTTAAAAAAAATATACGACCTTTTGTGTTGGTCTTACTATTAATTCAGCTTTTAACGTAAAAATAGATACAGTAGAAACTCGGTTAACAGGACCAATTGTTGTCGTTAGGTGTTCGATCGGTGTAATCCGGCTAATCGAATGTATGAAAAGATGCGAGCGATGAATAGAACATATTATGCATGTAATACATAATTTTAAGTCGTTATTAAAAACTACGAAAATCAATGTATATTAGGAGATACATTTTCCAACATACTTACAATGTATGCACTTATTTATGTACATACATATTTTCTTCGATTACATACATACCAGTCAATTAATATTTCAGATTTTATGCTCCAATAATTTGTAAATGTAACATTTCAGAGTCCATCCATGCGCTTTTTTGATATTTATTAATTAAGGGCACCCTGATATTTTTAAAACATCTAGATTATTTTGATTTACTGCTGAGGAGCAAATGACAGCCAATCCATGTCACACTACCCAGGAATTAGCTGCATGATTTGACTTTACCATACCTACAATATTCATTCATTGGCCGGAAAAAATAGGTCAAGGATTCTTTTGCTAGTAATTGCAAAACTTGGCTACAGCATACCAAACAAACTTTGTACATTCTAATTATCTTTGTTATACATATTACTGTTGGATCGACAAATTGTCTTTATATATTGTCTACCTGCTCGTTTGCCTAAGACAGCTCTTATTAAGGAACGTAAACATTTTGTGAAAATGGCAGCAACTTTGTTGTACGCAAATTGAAGAATAACAACAACTGCTGGTGACAAGTGCGCTCCTACTTGCGAATCTCCTTATAACATGTTTTGTTCCTTGTGTACTTTACATTTGAGTATTTGCTCATGTTCATCGGTGTTTAACCAATTATTCATAAGCAAGTACATCTGCGATATCAATCTATAATGCGTAGATTGTGCTCTAATATTATTACTTAGAAATACGAGTAAACGCTTCACGAATGATTTGCACACGTGTTATTTGCACTAAAAGTAGGCGGTTGTTTGACATTCGTTCATTTGAATACTTACGTATAAATGGTTGAAGCCTGGAGCTTAACTCAATGTATTTTTTTTAATGGAGAAGTGTATAAACGAGGATAGGTTCTCTAAGCTTCCTAAATATAAAATTTTTAGATCATTTTTACTGTTTATTCCTTTATTGCGAATAGAGAAGCTTTTGTCTTTAGTCTCACCTGATGGTAAGCAACGACGCGGTCAACGGTGAAGCATACTTGCCTAGAAGATACTTATTCACTCTAGACTTGAAAATTCTAGATTATAGATTGTAACCTATACTTTTTATCCCTATGGCAGTGGCATAAGTAAAAACAACATCTGGTGGAAGTTGGTATCATTAATTTTTATATTATATTATTGTTATATAGATTATTTAATTTTATATTAAGCTTTTAGCCAAGAGACTGTAGTAACATTATAGGGAGAGAGCACCATTCACTAGCTTACAACTTAGTAAATTAGTTTTCTAGAATTTTGGGCGCCTCAGCTAGTGAAGGGTTATCCTCCCAGGTAGACACATAAAAACCACGGCTAACACTTACTAATTACAGTTTACATATAAAGATCTCAGGGGTGAGTTTCTTTAACCTACAAAATCACTACTTGCGACTAGTTATTTCTTATGTTTCTTAGATTGATTATGTTTAGTAGGGACGGACTAAAATAAAAGGAGGGGTAGGTAGAGAGGTGAATCTCTCTAGCTACCAATACCCAATAGCTTGCTCAGGTCAGCTGTGCGGCCACCGCCTACCGGATATCTAGCTCCAACACCCCACCAGGACCGCGTGTTCAGCCGTAGGCGAGTCGGCGCACGTGGTAGGTATGCAAAGGTAGGAGACGTGGGAGACCACCGAAATGGGATTCAGACGTAGACTAAGGAACCCTGGCAAAGACAAAATAACCATACATAGTTTCAACTTATGTGATATAGTATGGATGTACTAATTTTTAATGGAGCTTATCACTCACCCGATTTGGGGTTCCTTGGTTGTAGAAAAAGTGTCCCGGAGGAAATTCAGGATACCAGCAGACGATACGCGGTGAGGAACGCGTGTTAAATTTGGACTCGGCCTTTGAGATGGCGTGAAGTACAAGCAACGTTCAGAGATCGTAGGTGTAGAAACAGGTTGGAGAGGCTGCCACACTCGCCAAAATTAATAATTTTGCATATGGGAAGGCGGTGGTATTTCTCGTTGCAAAAATGGAGTCCTCTCGCCGTTCGCCCTCTTCAGAAAAAATCAGCCAACTCATCGCCGTTGATGATATTGAAAAATCCATCGACAAACCTATCAAAGTCAGATGTCATACCTGTTGACACTGACATTAGTTAATTGAATATGTATTATTTCTTTTTTCTGTCTAGTTTTATCACAATGGTTTGTGTACTCAATATTAGATAGGGCAGTCGGGAAGTCTGTAAGGCACAGGCGAGAAACCAGCCGTTACAAGATCAAGGGAAACAATATACTGGGAGGGTGTTCCATTTCTTCGCTGTACCTACGTATTATAAAAGATAAAGATAAGATAAAGATTATTTATTTGCGTAAAAGTGGATGCCAATAGCTTTGTGCGGACAGGAGGAATGTCAATCATATACAGATGCCGTGTTTCCGTACGGTTTGTAGTCAGGAAAATAGATGAAAGAATTAAGTTGTGCAACTATAACATACATTACATTTTTTGTTTATGGTATATATTGGATCAGATAAATAGGTGCCTGTATTCTCTCTGTTTAACGTGATCTTCAGTCTCAAAATCAGTAATGTAAAGTTGGCTGCTGTTTGGTGACTGAATAAGTAGATACGTCACAGTATCATACCATATGGTATAGTTTGACAGTATAAAGATGAGACGAATCAGATATATTTTTGGCTTAAATAAGGTTTATTGAGTGACAATCACTGTGCAAAATAGATAATGTATAATGAAGAATTAAATCTGTGCAATTAATTTCTACGGATACTATATTCATCGTAATCGGATATAAGCTCTGGACTAAATATCATGCACAAGTCTACCTGCCTACTTTTGTGTCAAATACAAATAGATACATCGTTCCATATCTGGAATTGTATTATTATAGTATTTATTATTTTATATTCAAACACATATAATATTCCTACATGATAATAAAATTATGTGATTTTAAGTATAAGACTTTTATATGACAATACTGTTTATTTTTTCAAAAACAGAGCCAACTTATTTGAATTAATACTTCAGACGATAACCACGGCATTCTGTTTCCAGTGTTTATTTAAACAAACATCTTTTAGTGTATATTTTATTTCATACATTAAACAAATTTATATATGTGACAACATATTAAACGAAAGGTAATTTCTGGAAGACCAAACATTAAATTTTACTTAACCAAAACAAATTTAAGCGTTCTCTTGAGAGGTTGGATGGTTTCTTATTATTTATTTACACATTTTGTCTTTCTGAAAGTCTTTTGTTTATGAAGGCGCCGTTGGCTGTGAGCCACGGTGTACTTCACGTTTTCTTATAAATTTTGCTTCGGTAAGCTGATTTCGTGAGGTGAAGTATCAAGGTGCTCCCCTAATGAACTTCTGACAAAGGTACCACTTCCTTACCATAAAATTTGTTCAAAATGTTTGAGAAACAACCGCAGTTAATAATATAACTATAATTAGGGTGTTTTGTTATTTTAAGCTGTTTTAAAAGTGTCTTCATTAAAAAGGCATTTTTTTTTCTTTATTAACAAAATCCACAACCCTTAAATACAGAAATTTATAATAATTAACTTAAACCTAAGGCCAATTACGGATTTACTTTTTATAAATAATACTTATATTTTAATTAAACAGTCATAATACACCTACTGAAATTATATAACATAGTTAAACTAAACATTTAAGAGAAATTACATTTAGCCATATGTGATTTATGTGCATTAGTAACAGAGGGATCGTTTTCCGGGACTTGTAACTGAGTTATTGTGGGTGCGTTAAAGTGATTGTTAATTAAAAGGCATTTTGAGACATGCTGATTCATATTTAATTTTTTTATTTTTATTTTATACCTTACCACATTTATAAACCTTACATTTTTGTTAAAGACGAGCAGTAGTTTGTTATTCCTATAATAAGAATTAGGCCTGCTTTTAATATCTGTTGTATCACTTTAATCTTAAATAAAAATCTTTTTTAGTTCTTCCCATTATTTATTATTCATTTTCTAGGTTTTTCATAACACAAGAACATCAGTAATAATATTATATGTCTGTCTGTCTGTCTGTTACGCTTTCACGCCAAAACTACTGGACCGATTTGAATGAAATTTGGTATGGAGATAGTTTGAGACCCGGGAAAAAACATAGGATAGTTTTTATCCGACTGCGCAAAAGGAGGTTAATGATTTCGCGCGATAACCGACATACGCGCGGGCGGAGCCGCGCCCGGAAAGCTAGTATTTCATAAAATAACAAAGAAAGCATTTGAAACCGCGACGATTCTTACCTCAGGCCTGTTGAAATAATAGTGGTAATGAGTCATAATTAGAGATACTCCATTTGTTTAATTAAATCGTCATAAAAGTTTGCATAATATAAAATCGTTAATGCTTGTTATTGCATTTATTAGGGAATTCTTGTTGTTACAAGCTTACTTCAGGGTGGTGAAAAGGAGGGTATAGTGACTAAAATTTAACTTTTTAATTTTACCCAATGTTCAGCAATGACTTAAACTTCAATGGGGATACGATCATCCAATAGGAAGATAAACAACAGTCATTATTTTTAAACCAGCCTTGGCAACTATTTTACTTTGGTTAGTGATGATTTGCTTGATACTGGTAGAGAATTTCAGGATTTAACTGAAATTTAGGCTTTCATGATTAGCTGACAACATACTCTAAAATGCATGGTTATTATATATTTTTCATGAAAGTTTTCTTATTAGGCAAATCTAAATACTATACAAAGCTGCTTTTATTCAATTGAAATCCACGACCAAATCCATTGTATTATATTACTAGCGTCCCGCCTCGGCTTCGCACGAGTAATTACGACTATAAATGGAGATGTAAGCTATCCTATCTTTTAATTTGGATCAAATTGCACACGGTGTGTAAATCAAATTTAAAATCGGTTCAGTAGTTTAGGAGTCCATCGCGGACAAACAACGTGACACGTGATTTTTATATATATAAGTATTAAGATGTGCATATAAAATTCCCATTGTACGCCCAAAGTAGTTGGCAGTCTGGTGGGTAAAACAAGTGCGAGTCGAACTCGTGCACGAAGGGTTCCATACCATTAGCAATATAACATTAGACTTCATAGTTTAACCTTATTTTTATTTTAACGTGCGCGAGTCCGACTCCCACTTGGCATCTTTTTGCATGTATTTGTTGTTATAGCGGCAACAGAAATACATCATCTGTGAAAATTCCAACTGTCTTGCTATCACCGTTCTTGAGATACAGCCTGGTGAGAGACAGACGGACGGACGGACGGACAGTGAAGTCTCAGTAATAGGGTCCCGTTTACCCTTTGGGTACGGAACCCTACAAAATATTACTGGTAAGTAAACGATAATTTTCGGTTTCAATCCAACCGTTGTCTGATGAACTACGCATTGTTGCCGTGCGCAAGCTAAAATCATTAAAATAATACTGTTTCAATATAAATATAATCTACCCCACTGCATAATTGATTTAAGTGATTTATGTATAGTTTCTTAAGTAATGCAGATATATACTTTTACTGATACATTTTATGCCACATAAGTAAATACTTGGGTGTGTGTATCTCACTACTGTACAACACTATATGAATTTTTATTAAATTGAAAATCTTTCTTTAATGCTGTTCAAAAGCTATTAGCTTTTATGCATGACTTTTTTATTGTTTATCCAAGACCTGTGTTTCTAAAGTAACGCATCGTCAGCAGTGAAGCACATCTAATCTCGCAAAACTTATAAAAAATGCCTAAATTATTTTTTCGTATGAACCTACCCAAAATATTAACACGGCAACAATACACATATAAAATACATTCATAGGGAACAGAACGCTTTCAATTTCGATCATACGTATGACAAATCCATCACCAAAAATATGGTGTTTTTCCCATATAAATAGAAAGAAGGGAAATTGTCCAGTCCATGTTGAAGGAAAGGTTTCGTCTCGTCATAAGGATGTTATTGTAATAGCCCAATAAAAAGTGACCCCGTGGCTTAAGCTGCTCGTTTTAACGAACGGAAGTAAAGGTTCATGACGACGAATGCGTTCAACGGCGTCACTTTTTACAAGCAAGTAAAGGATACTACTTTTCTGCTGCGGATATATGAATTCAATTCGGATTTATAAACAACAAATATTAAAGAGCTACGCTGCGGTAATAGAACAATCATATGAGTTTTACTCGTGTATATAAAATCACGGAAGACAGTGATACATTCACTGTCTTCTCGCACACATACTCGTACAGACTACTTAGGTATGTGTTTGTAATAGTTTGTAGTTTCTGATGATGTGTAATATTAGGTAAACAAAAAACTATTTCTTGATGAAAAATTGACCTGAATGGCCTGTTAAACACCGCATCGTTGATTTACTAACGATTCCTCCTGACTTTATGTGTAGAACTTATTAAACCAATGTTGAAATTATCATTTGAAGTCTATGGTTTATATGCTCCGATATTCCTAAAGGTAAGTGCTTTTTGAAAGTAATTATTCCACTTTTTCGCATAAAATATGTCTGAAATATAAAGACCATAAATTATCTAATGTAATTGTTTTAATGCTCTTATTAACGTATCTACTCATATTTTTAATAAATCTTATATTATTTAAGATACGAGCTGTATTAACTTGTACATCGGTACGTTCCAACATGTTTGCAAACCTGCAATAGCTTAGGTTGGAGCTATTACATTTATGTAAGTAATAATTACCACGCGCTCAAGCTATATAATGAAAACCAATATAAGTGAAAACCGCTCATTAAACTCTATATTGAGCAGTTTACGAACAAAGTACTTCGTTGAAACCGAGTTTAGCGTTTGAACTCCCCGGTAGCACCGGTAGTCTGGTCGTTGATTAATTTTAGACTGATACTTGAACTTACTAAAGAACGTTTTCAAACTTGGGCCGGTAGTATTAAGTTACAAGTTTGTTATGAATGCAACAAATTAAGATGAAGCAGTAATAAAGTCTCAGTATGTGTCAAATTGCATGCTGTAAGTAAGGACGGTACACAAATAAACATAAAGTTCTTGACTTCACCATGTTTTAAGAAAATACTCGATCTTTGGTGCTTACCTTAAACTTTGTTCATAGTGTTTGAGAAACAACCGCACTTAATAATATAACTATAATTTAGGTGTTTTGCTATTTTAAGCTACATGAACCGAATTACAATTTTATATTCTAATATTATCACCCAGCCAAAGTATAAAGTGTAATGCTCAGTTCATAGCTGATATAAATATAACTGCTTACAGCGGAATACATCAATTCTACCAATTTACAATCCATATCATTCAAATTAGCACATATTGCAACTGCACCGGCTCGCAGTTTGTAGGAGAATTGAGGTAAGATAGACGGAATATTTAAAAGCGCCTTCTTGCTATTTTATTAGTTAGTGATATGACTAGCCCTATAACCACATATTACTGACTAACAGCTACACTCTCTCCAATACAAGAGAAATACTTACCCATTTAATTACCTAAGCGTACTTACTCTCAGAACAGCTCAAAAGTCACACGCCAAAAGTGACTGCGCGATATACTGGAGGACAACGATGATAGGCGTTTACTTAACTAAAAAATGTTGATTATTTTTATGAAAGAGACGTGGGATCGTAGCAAAATTTATGACACTGGATAATTTTTGTAGGTAGGTTCGTGTACATTACGCCCGTGGTGTGCCGGGCTAGAATGTCACCCTACCATCTATACCCGTGGGTATCGTAGGCGGCGACTAAGGGTTACACACTAGAGGGTGGGTAGCCACGCTTTCTGAGGAACTGATATATCACATTGCAATTCCCAAGACGCCTGCCAAACATGAGCATTATGGCTAACCCCCCTATAATGAGGGAGGCTGTGTTCAGTAGTGGACAATCTAGCTGAAAAAGTACTAACGTAAAAAATATTATTTTAAATTTCAGGAGTGGTAATTTTCGATGCCGCTTGATGCTAAGCTTGTTCTTTTACAGTAAAAGTTTCACCGTTCTCGTTATACTTGACACTAAGCTACGCTAGTAACACCGAGACATTGGTTGCTATGTCTCATTCGCGCAGTAATTGTATTTGCCAGGGGAAGGGCATTTCACTTCTAAACTCAGGAGTATTTGCACTCTGCTGCTTTGAGGCAGAATATCTAACACTGCAGTGCTACCCGGACCCCGTGGTATACGGACGCTTGTTAAGGAGACCTATCACGCGGTTAAGTGTTTTAAATTAAAATCAAAGATTAGTTTCAGTTCATATAATAAAGAACACATGGAATAATGTGTGTGTGGCGAACTCACATTTTGATGATTGGTAGAGTGAAATAATAGTGCGTAATTGCGAAATTTGGCCTTTGTCAGTATTATGATTGACTATATACGTATATAGGTCTTCATTTAAGTCACAATGAAATTAATGTCTAAAATTTATAAACTTAATATAAATTTATATCTACTGCACCAAGAGGAGTGTTGGTAGGCTTGCGCGCATTTTCTTCATAAAAACACATTTAAGTATATTGAAATAGTGAAAATGAACGAAAATTTTCAATTAACTAGTCCCAACTGATACAAAATAACAATGAAAACTGCTCAAATAACAGTTCAACAAACAAACACGAAAGCTTTCATTTGCACTGAACAAATAGGCGAGCTATCAAACCGTTGTTATAACTTGATGACATGAGAGGATTCTCAATTGAAAGTTTCAAACATAGACCAATAGGAATCTCCCTAAAAGACATCCAAAGCTGTCTGTATGTATATGTATGAATTACTCATTTTGTAACCTTGTGACACCCAGCGCAACATATTCCACGTTCATTTTAGTAGCAGGCAGCATGACTTCGTTGAGGCGATGATAAGTTTTAATCAATTTGCTAATACCGTTTACCTACTAATTTACATCTTTGACAGTAAAGTGCTGTTGGTTATCTTTGACAGCACTTTCCTGTCAAAGAGTAAAGCAGAGTAATTTATAGATATACATACAGACAGCTTTGGATGTTTTTTTGTCTTTAGTAATGTATATAGTTCGTAATATTTTGATTATAAAGGCAAACCCGTGCTATAAAAAAGGATAATGAAATGTCAATTATTTTTGCGATATATCAGTTCACACTTTTTATATTACATGTGCCAATTAGTCACTATGAAGTGTGTAATATATCAGAGAAAATCAACTTAGTCCCTGAATTTGTTTTTTTTTTTTTTAATGACTTATAGGTTAGCCTTTGACAACCATCTCACCTGATGGTAAGTGTTGATGTGGTCGAGGATGTTGTTCAGACTAACCTAGAGTTACTGGCTCTCAAGGACAGCTGCCGGAACACACCTTTAGGTGTTTGGCGACAGATTTTCAACTTGAGGGTGGTAGCTAGCCAGGCGGGCATTTGCAAAGTACCCTACCACCATGCTGTAACGACTGCTTTCCTAAGACAACAATCGGGACCGACGGCTTAACGTGCCCTCCGAAGCACGGAAGCGCTCAGTAGTAATGTCACCAGCGGTCACCCATCCAAGTCATGACCGCGGCGGACGTTGCTTAACTTTGCTGATCGATTCAGAATGGCTAAGCAAACTTGGCTACGAGCGCTTCAACAACTGTTTATACTTTCCTACAACGATAATTAGCTACGCGTACGGCTAAACAGCTCTATATATGTCTACCCCAGCTGTTTATGGAATATAGCAACGCAATTCAACGAAAAACTTTTTTTTTAATAGCACTAGAGTAGTCCACTGAACAAAAATTCTAAAGATATCAAAAATGCTTGCCACTTTCACTATAATATATAAATATATATATATATGATTTGTGGATTAAAAATAAAGAAGTGTTTCTTGTGATTTGTATTTTCTCATTACAACGTTAATTTCGGCCATATTTGTCAAAAAGTTTGGCAATTGTGCACGATACACAAATGTGTGCCCAAGCTATGAGAACTCTGGACTTAAATTGGATGACTATATGATTTACAATAAGCAAACATAATATGTAGTGATTTTAAGTATAATTCAATAATAAAATAAACATAGGAATAAATAGAAAAATAATTGAAAAAACTAATTGAAAGAGATGCCCAAAATTTAATATTCACTTAGATAAACGCTCAATAGTAGGGAGGTTTATTTAGACTGAGTAAAATACATTAAACCAGATAAAGCATACAAATACTTCTTGATACTAAGCTCTAAGATCTTATTACGGAAATATAAACTATAATTATCAACATAATAATATATTAAACTTCGCATTATAGCAGATAAAGACTAAGTATACAATACGAATTAAAGACGACAATTCAGTGCCTCTATATAATTGGGTTAGGACGCTTCGTTGAAGAATTGTTTTCCGCAAGATGAAGAATTATAGCCCAACTCGAAACAAATTGTTGGCACTATCATGCGGTAGTCAGCATTTTAACTGCAATTTATTACGTTTGTCCTGACTATAACAGTTATTACTTTGAACTTGTAGATTTATGAAAAGAATTTGAAAAAAAATGAATATAATATTATGCTAAAACCAACAAATATTTGTTTCTTTAACGGGTTGTTAGAATGCGGAATTTTAATGATTGAAATCATATTATTAAAACCATAATGCGTGTGATCGATGGCGAGTTTACGTTTGAACTGACGGTCAATCTAATTGAACATAGTAATAACATGGCATCAGTTTCATCGTGATCAAGGGCACGGTACAGACTAAACTGATCGCAGACTTTACGTGTAACCTCCGACTGACACCCTTATAGCCGTTAAAAATAACAACTGAACATTGCTTCACAACTGTTACCAGATTTATGGTCTTCATGATCATATTGAAATATATTTTCAACTTTTATCCTTCCCTGATTTAAAAGGACATCGACAACAGGTGCTGGATATTTTCAAGCTTTGATTTATTCGTTGAATTTTTTTAATTTAACTATAACTTGGAATTTTGTCATTAGCAATTCGAAAAGGTTGTACAAATGTATATGTTTTTTATGTGGGCAGCAAGTATATTATGTCAAAAATACTTAATATATTGTTAAATTTATAAGATAATAAAATAATACGAACTATATACAATACTACAGCTCTAATAAAAGCAATTAGATAACCTACAAGTCATTGCAGACTCACAGGCAGTCCAAATGCTTCAACCCACTACCAGTTGGCAGCGTGCCCAGTGTGTTGGCACCATTGCCCCGTTGAATTACAATGCTTATTCGTAAGATAACTGAACAATATTCAGACGGTGTACTTATTGTCCCGTGCTTCTCTTCTGCTTCAACTGGGTGAAGCACAACATATCCTTACACACTTCGTAGAACAGGTCAAAGCGCTAGTGTAGTAGTAGCGCTTTGTTTAATGTTTAAGTTACGCGATTATTTACCGTAAAAATTTAATGAGTATTAGGCCTAAACGAATTCATCAGGTGAGTTCCGCGGAATTACCGCCGCGATCAGACGCTTGAACTCGCCAAATGCATCAAATATGGCCGAAACCTAGGTGGGCAATATCACGTGAGTACAGCCGTTTATATAAGAATAACACAGAAGTTTAATTAAGTTTGTAAGTTACAAAAATTTATGTCAGTGTATTTATTCTGATTTTGCTTCTAATTCTTTGCATTAACAAGATTTCCCTTATTTTCAAGGAGTAACATAAACGAGAGCAATTGTTACTATTATAACTTCTTTTTTGTTAAGAAAACTTAGTTCATAATTGATTACACTTGTAAGAGGCATACACTTTTAAATTCAAATTCAAATTCAAATATATTATAATTCGCATGGTGGTAGGGCACTTTGCGAATGCCCGCCTGGCTAGCTACCACCCTCAAGTTGAAAATCTGTCGCCAAGCACCTTACGGTGTGTTCCGACAGCTGTCCTTGAGAGCCAGTAATTCTAGGTTAGCCTGAACAACATCTTCGACCACATCATCACTTACCATCAGGTGAGATAGTGGTCAAAGGCTAACCTATCAAGAATAAAAAAAAAAAAAAAATAAAAAAAATATTGCATGAACATGGGTGATAAAAAAAGTTCTTAATGGTCATTTTTTTTTTAATGACGTACATAGAATGTTGCAGGCGAGAACGCATGTTACTCCGTGTTGGAGTCTTGTTAAAGTGGGGAAGCTTCCAGAGAGATTGGGATTTATTGAGCCGTGAAACATAGCTTACTCACAAAGAGCTGTAAAGTATGAGAATGGTTGATCAAAATTTAGTGGAAAACTTGGTTAGTGCTTTACGATGAGACAACTTTTATAGAGAGGTTCCAGCAGTAATAGAACAATAGCTGTAAGCGTCGACTGTAGATTCAAAAGCATTCTTTTGGATAGGACATAGTGATTGTGTATTTGGCATGCTCACGGGAAAATCACTTTCTAGAAGATAATTCGTCACAAATTACAACGTTGACATACGTCAGCTATCTCTGAGGGGCATTTTCCACTTTTTTTTGAAGTGCTCGTAGCGAAGTTAGCTTAGCCGTTAAGCAACATCCGCCTCGGTCACGACTTGGATGGGTGACCGGAGGTGACATGCTACTGAGCGCTTCCGTGCTTCGGAGGGCACGATAAGCCGTCGGTCCTGGTTGTTGTCTTAGGATGGCAATCGTTATAGCATGGTGGTAGGGCATTTTGCGAATGGCCGCCTGGCTAGCTACCACCCTCAAGTTGAAAATCTTTCGCCAAGCACCTAACGGTGTGTTCCGGCAGCTATCCTTGAAAGCCAGTTATTCTAGGCAAGCCTGGACAACATCTTCGACCACATCATCACTTACCATCAGGTGAGATAGTGGTCAAAGGCGTCTATTTCCTAATAGATATAATCGGGAATTCTTCAAATACAAAGTGAATACTTATCTTCTAGGCAAGCAAGTTCCACCGTTCACCACGTCGTACCACTTTCGTCATGAGACTGCGGTCAAAACTTTGATTATCTAACAATGAACTATACACTGTTGTACAGCTACTACAATAAAAGCATTTAGACAACCTATAAGTCATAGCAGACTCATAGGCAGTCAAAATGTTCCAGCCCACTCCCAGTTGGCAGCGTGCTCAGCATGCTGGCAGCATTGCCCCGTTGAATTGCAATGCTTATACGTTTAGCCAAATATGTGCCAGCATATTGATCACGCGTCGCATCGACCAATCTTACAATAAATAACATTACATCATAGAATATACCATTGTTAACCACAAGAGGCTAGACTATCTAGTAAAAACAATGTTGAATCTTTAAATTAAAAACTTCACGTCTTAAGTATGATAAAGTTAACGTTAAAGTAAGATATTTTTTGAATTATAGATTACTAGCTTTCCGGGCGCGGCTTCGCCCGCGCGTATGTCGGTTATCGCGCAAAAACATTAACCTCTTTTTGCGCAGTCAGATAAAAACTATCCTATGTTTTTTCCCGGGTTTCAAACTATCTCCATACCAAATTTCATTCAAATCGGTCCAGTAGTTTTGGCGTGAAAGCGTAACAGACAGACAGACAGACAGAGTTACTTTCGCATTTATAATATTAGTACTGATAGTACTGATAGCTGCTGTGACCAGACGCAACAGCTGCTGGAATACACTTGACAGATTTTGAACTTGAGGATCCTAGTAACCCAAATTTCCCAAACATAAAAGCCGAACAATTCGAATATACGACCACTTGAATGAACACCCACTCTCACGAACCACCGTATATTACGAAATATAAGTATCTATTAGTTCCACTTTGACGCTCAAACTCTTGCTTTTAGCTTCTCGCTTTTAGCCTGGCACATGCTATTCACTGAAATACTGAGAAAATGCATGCATACCGAGAACAGTCTCTTGTATATTCCTATATACGAGAGACTGTTCTCGGTATACGGTACGCATCAAAGTAATTCAACTTAACCTTCCATACCTTTGCCTAATTAGAACTGAAAAGCTAGTTAGCTAGGAGTTACCTACACATTTGTAACCTATCATCCATACCATCTAGTAACCGTACTAAGTATTATGGAACGGAAGCTACATACCTCGCCTTAAACAAACATTAACGCTAAAATAAACATTAACGCTAGCACCTTTGTGAGAACTTTAGTAATTTACCACGTTAGACTTCCCAGTTATCAAAGACTAACACTAGCTTTAGAAATGGCATATTAATATATTATAATTTAACATGATTTCAGCTGGTATTCGGTCTCTTCTACTATTTTCATATAAATCACATGCCTACTTTTATCACGCTTTTAAAGTTTCAGTAAATAAATATATTTTCATTAACAACGAAAGTTGATTGTTTAACAAGTGAGGTTAATTATTTGTTGCTCGTGAGATATGTCAACGCATCTGGTCAAAGCAAGCGTAGTGTGCAAACGCACTTACTATTCAGTAGTGCAATTAGTGACACACCTCAGTTGAACACTCTACTTGACACTCGTGAGGAAAGCAAGTATATCTCTTAAACTCTGTCCAAAGATACGACACGTTTTCAATAAATAATAAATTTCAAATTACAGTAGAATAATTGTAGTAAGATGAGCATTTTATAAAGAAGAACCATTTTAGTTAAGATTGCAAATATGTATTTAATAAAGTAGCAGAATTGACTCCCAGGTATCGTGTTAGAAATGGCACTAGGTTTTACACTGTACCCGTTAGGGCTGCCAGGGGAGTAGTAAAATAAGAATTGGTGTCGCTATTGAGTGCATTGTGCACGAACGTTGAACGGGAATGGAATTCTTTAAAGGAATTCGTGTCTTGTGTAAAAGTCTGGAATACTATCGGGTTTTCAAAGTATTTGTCTGTAAATTTGTAAAAAATTTGAAAATTCCCGCACATGACCATAATTTTTCCTCTCGTTATGATTTTGTAATGTCATCTGCGATGCATGCGTCATTGCAACAATAAAATATTAAAATGAGAATAGTTGTTTTATTGATTTTGTCTGTGTGTTTGCGAAACATTAGAATAGTTGCTAGATTTTCATAAAAAGTTTTAGAAAAGTAACAATCTCATTTTTTTTATAAAAGTGGTCTATAGTTTATTGAGATAAAATCCCCACTAAAGAGTTGAGTATGTTCAAAGTGTGACATGTAGTTTGATCCGATTATTAGAACTAAACCGTGGAGTCTCAGCTCTATAAGAACCCTGCTGAAAGAATAACTCAGAAGAAACGATCATGTTGATGGAAGACCGGTATGACATCTCATTACAATCTTCAGCTGAAATTTCTAATTAGGGAAGCTCAATAGACGAAAGTCTAAGGCACAACAACACGACTTGAGTGTCTACAAATAAAAAACATAAAAAAGACGCAATCAAGCGTATCAGGAATTTAAAGTGTTCGGCAACAATTCGTCTATAGAACAAGCCAATTGATAAAGCTTAATATCGATCTGCTCTCAGTATAGACTATCATAATCTTAAAACCAATTTTACATCACGTAAGAAGACCTTTTATTAATTACGTTTAAAAACAAAGATCTGAGTTTAGCTTAATATTATTCCTCTTCCTATATATAAACGAGTCTTTGCATAATAATAGGCTTCTTGGTATATGAAATGGTTTCAATATTTGAGTAGGTTGCTTGTGACAAAGTATATTATGAAGCTGAACTGGGATCAACCAAGTATAGATAATATACATACATCGCCTCTGTCCTTCCATATAGATAACACTACAATAATATCAATGACTGTTTTGGTAGGTACTAATACAGTTCTACTTGAGAATATAGGTATCTGAACTGTAGGATTCATATTAACTTAGGGTCCCGCTGGAGATCACGATTGATTTTTTGCATTTTATTCTATAACCTAATAGGTACTAGAAATAAACGTATTAAATTCGTAAGGTACTAATAGACACCAATCATCACACAGAGTCTGAAACTGCTGCGATAAAGGGTCCTGCAGGGCATACGCATACAATCTTTGAAGCAATTATAATAAAGGTTGTTTTGTACGTAGGTTTATACAAAAAATTAAGCGAAGGTAGAGAAAACGTTCGTTTGAACATTTGTTCAAATATATAGTATACACACTTATAAATATATATACTTAAGTATATATATTAAAGTATATATATTAACGTAAGTATATATAATACTTAAATTCAAGATAAAAAAACTGTCTATGTTAATTTTATTCAGTTTTTTTAGTGACTTCGACTACATATTATTAGTTTAGACCTTGAGTAGGACCTGGATTTTATCAAGGTATTATATTTGCTCTGCTCGTTCCACCTGAAGGTAAACTTTTACATTTTAGTATTGTGTATTTACTTCCGGAAACTCATAAAGTGCTGTACGAGTGTATTTTTACACATATGGCCTGTGAAAAAATATTGTATACTTTCTGCCAATTTTGATGTTACATCTCTATAACCACGTCTAAATAAAAATACATGTAATTTGTTCAACTATAAATCCGTTGACATTTTAAGCACCAATTTGAAAAGCTCAATGGAGAGTACAACTTTACAGTATTTTTAATGGCCATCAATTTTGGTGAAATAAATTAAGTTCGATTTGCATCAGAGTTTTGGCTATAACTGCTTTTTACACGACAGCTCAAAAAAGTAGTGATATGTTTTCAGGGTTATATATATATATATATATCGTGCCCTCCGAAGCACGGAAACGGTCAGTAGTAATGTCACCAGCGGTCACCCATCCAACTCATGAACGCGGCGTACGTTGCTTAACTTTGCTGATCGATTAAGAACAGCCAAGCAAACTTCGCTACGAGCGCTCCAAAAAGTTTAGAAAAAGATCTACTTAGCAGATTAATGAAAGCGTCCATATGGCTTTGACTTTTATTATATTTTGCCTTTTCGTTGTGGAAACACAGTGAGCTTCTCTTAAGCTTATAAAGTAAAATATAATGTTAGTATCGGTTTTGAATGTTGAGATGGATGATATGGCTTGGTTGCAAGCCCTGAGAGGTTGGAAGGCATGAGGATACATATTTCTATTGTAAGACTACCAGAACTTTTGTCTTTTGTACACAGTACCCTTATAAACTTTCGTACTTTGATTCTCTCATATATATATATATATATATATAATATACAAAATATAATTTAATTGACATTACTACTGACCGTTTCCGTGATTCGGAGGGCACGATAAGGGCACGGTAAGTCGGTCCCGGTTGTTGTCTTAGGATGGCAATCGTTATAGCATAGTGGTAGGGCTAGCATAATGCCCGCCTGGCTAGCTACCACCCTCAAGTAGAAAATCTGTCCCCAAGCACTTAACGGTGTGTTCCGGCAGCTGTCTTTGAGAGCCAGTAATTATAGGTTGGCCTGATCAACATCTTCGACCATATCATCACTTATCATCAGGTGAGATAGTGGTCAAAGGCTAACCTACCAGGCATAAAAAAACTTTTCAATTTGTATTTTGACAAATGGTGATAAAGTTTAGACAGGAACCTGTGAATCGGGTCGCCCTCTTCCCTCAAAAATGGTTGAGGAGGACGATGGCTGGCACGCGAGTCAACTCGTGAACGAGTGCTGCTTAAGGACACTGGTCCGTTCGGAATGCCTGTGCAAGTCTGCTACTATTTAGTAATAGTATATACCTTAAAACTGTGTTCCCCCATTAAGTTTTTTTTTTTTTTTTTTTTATTGCTGATAGGTAAGCCTTTGACCACAATCTCACGTGATGGTAAGTGATGATGTGGTCGAAGGTGTTAACAGGCTTAACCTAGAATGTAAGTATGTAAGAATGCTGCCCATAGTAATGTAATTGCTTAACAAATTTCTCGGATAACTTCAAAAATGGCACGGACCCCGGAGTCTGTGGAAAATGAACAAATCCAAATAAAAAAAAAACCCAAGAGACGGAAAAAACTTTTTCTAATAATTTTACTGTAGGCGCACTTTTATTCAATTTATCAATGATTTCAAGGCCAATAAGACAAAAATACCCCATAAGAACTCGCAAGTTATCCAATACCGTGTTTGCGTCAGCTACGAGTATATACCAAACATTAGTTTTGATTGGAGACGTTGAATTATTGAGTGGAGTGTCAAGGCTGGACCCAGAAGATCACTCTGTTGATATCATACAAAAGATAATATAATTTTATTTCGGTAAGTAAATTTTGACGGTTTGCTATAGTATTCTTATAGCTTTGCGAAAGAAAAGAAAAGTTACAATTCCGTAATTTTATCTTTTAATTTCAGTCTAAGGCACTCTGCCTCTACGATTTAATTTATTTTTGTGTGGAATTAGTTGTGTGAATTGTAGAATTTAATGCATTTTTCAATAGCATACAGATATTTTATAATTTCAATATTAACACAACCCGATAACATCAAATTAACCAGTGCCGTCTAATCCCTTAAGAGTGCCTCGCTTCCCTCATTACATCTAAAAGATAACTTATATTTTAGGTGCTGAAGTGTGAGGCCATCAAAGCCACCGGCTTAGCTACTTTGAAAAGATGCCATGCTTGCAGAAACATCCTGTGGGTTATCCTCCACAATGCCATTATTGGTGTTAAAGTGAATCCATACAAACGTTGTTTCGCCATATTGTAAATACCAAGCGTCTAGACTCTGTGAAATTTGCATATTGATTATTGAGCCTAATAGCTATGCTTGTTTTTCGATTATCATTTATTTCACCCCTAAATTTATATTTATCTCATACGAAACGATTTTGTCAATAGTTTTGAAAATACTTAAACTTTAACTTGCAACCAGAAGTATAAATATTAGGCTCAAGGATATGCATGCAAAATGTAACCGAGTTTGATCACTCGGCTTTTAAAATATGATAAAACCACATTTTTAGGGACATCGATTCGAAGACACTAGGCTTAATGTCACCATCACTAATTTTATGTTCTAATATTATTAGTGTTAATTCTTGAACAAATATCACCCTCGCTCATTACGCATGTTGTGCCGGTTTAATATATAATTAGCTGATTTAAAAGAAACAGACGTCATTTAGGGGGTGACTTCCTTCGCGATTGGTCTACCGCAAGGGGGACTGCCGAGTATGCGTGTGCAGTCCCGCACACATCAATAGTAGTCGACGACGAAGGAACATCGTGAAATTTTATTCGTTAGGAGCAGCTTTGCACTGTCGAGTCCGACATAACTCATCTGCTTCGCGAAGCGGGCGGATATGCGTAAATGCATTTCCCACGTACGTAAATTTAAAAGGGGTCACCAAGCGGAAATCCATATTCAATAATAACAAATACTGAAAATTACTGTTAGAGAAAATTTAATTAATATTAAAGAAATAAAACACTTCGCAAATTAAACTATCTATAGACTATTCCACCTAAGTTTTGATAAGCCGACGTGACGTCTTAAACGTCACGTAGCCCAACCGGAACAATTTTGACAGGTTTCAACTCTATATGAGGCCAGGAGAGCGCACGACTGAGATTTAAAATACCTATATCGACAACTACACAAATTATAAGATTCAACTAGTTTTAGCTCAACGCTCAACCTGAACAAAGTTAAAACGAGTAGAAGCACCAATGGAACTTATTTACGTCCATTAAGTTTTCCTAATTAGACCTGAAACTCTAGTTAGCAAGGATTTACCTAGCCATTTATATCGTAGCAGTTGACCGTAACAGTTTTAATGGAACAAAAGCCACACACGTTGCCTTTATTACCATTAATGTATTTATACCAACATTGTGAGCCCTGTATTGATGTTGTGATTAACGGTGTAAGAGGTACTGGTAAACTACCGAATAGTGGCTAAAAATGGCAAAGTAATATAAAATTGTATTCATGGTACAGGTTATAAGTTTTATTTACTATTTTCTTCATATTTACTTTTTTTATTTATAGCTGACTAGCTGCGCCCCGTGGTGATGGATGATGGTGATGGTAAAAGTATCATCTTCCAGCGTCTCATCTACCTCCATACCACAGTTTATCAAAGTTGCTCCAACGATATGAGCGTACAGAAGTTACAAACATACAGACACACTCACAAATATTCGCCTTTGTATTTAGATGGATGAGGATCAATATGTTACTACCAAATATGCATTAGAAATAAATAAAGATATAAGATATAAAGAAGTTTTATTAGCCTTTTTGTAATTTTTTTTATAGGCAAGTCCCAGGTACATTTAAACAAATTTATAATACTTAAATATATTTGATTAATTTCTAATTATGTCTATGTAAATAATTGATTAAAATTTAATAACCATAATTTTACACTTAGTACAGTTAAATACAATTCGCAGTTATTTGCACGTTTACATTTTTTTTTTTATGCTTGATAAGTTAGCCTTTGACCACTGTCTCACCTGATGGTAAGTGATGATGTGGTCGAGGATGTTGTTCAGACTAACCTAGAGTTACTGGCTCTCAAGGACAGCTGCCGGAACACACCGTTAGGTGCTTGGCGACAGATTTTCAACTTGAGGGTGGTAGCTAGCCAGGCGGGCATTTGCAAAGTGCCCTACCACCATGCTGTAACGACTGCTATCCTAAGACAACAACCGGGACCGACGGCTTAACGTGCCCTCCGAAGCACGGAAGCGCTCAGTAGTAATGTCACCAGCGGTCACCCATCCAAGTCATGACCGCGGCGGACGTTGCTTAACTTTGCTGATCGAATCAGAATGGCTAAGCAAACTTGGCTACGAGCGCTTCAAAAACATGTTTGCACTTGTCCTAGCAACAAAAATTTTTAAAGTGCATTAACATTTATTCTTTCAATGTGTAGAAGGGATTGTTTTCAAATAAGTTTTTAAGTTTTAGTTTGAACAAAATGTATTTTAAGGTGATTAAAGTTTTTGGTAATTTGTTGTACATCAGTATTTTCGAATAATAATCCTGGAGGTGGTGAAATACATAGTACATTGAAACAGTTACTGTAATGTACTGTAACAGCCAGATCGTCCACTGCTGAACACAGCCTCCCCTATAAAGGGGGTATTTGCCATAATCCCCACGCTTAGCAGGCGTATTGGGGATCGCAGTGTAAGTTGGCAGTTCTTTAGAAGGCGCTGCTGCCCACCTTTCAATATGTTTCCTTTAGTCGCCTCTTACGACACCCACGGGATGATATGGGGAGGTGCAATTCTAACCCGGCACCCCAGGGGCTTGCCATGCAGCATGAGACTCTTGAAACAGTTACTTCATATTAATTAGCGGTATGTATATAAGCCTTAGCTCTTCATATGTTGAACATTAATTATTATAGGGTAAGTCTATGATAAACAGCCAAGCGGGATAGGTCGAAGTGTGATTGTGTGAAGCATAAGACAAGTGAACAAAATTTGATTTGATATTGATATTAATTATATGTTCAGGATAAAATAAACGTATTTACCAGTGTATTTAGAGGCGTCTATCCGTATGAAAAGGAGTTATATGCCTCAATACGTTTCGGGATATTCACCCCTAAGGGCATGTATCACTTACCGCACTTTTATTTACTTACATTATATAATACAGATTGGAAATGCTCCTTATATAGTTACAATCAGTAATATGTTTATTTTTACCTACGCTAAGTAACATCATTGAATAATCAAATAGTTATACAGTACTGTATGTAATTCTAATCTGATCTGATTGATTTCCTTAGTGTTTGATAAAAATGTAGAATTAAATAGCTTAAAAAAACCTTTTTATATGAAAAGAGCATCGTACAGATCTTGGTTTAAAAATCGGATTATACTATCGTTCCTTTATATAAAAACTGACTCAGATGTCCCATTATGTTATTTCAGTAACAAGTTATTTTAGTTCAAGATTAATAAATTATTTCAGTTCAGAACATACGCCGATTTCTTCTATCTGCCATCTTCCAGTTTGACTTCCGCATTATACTAACAATACCAAAATAATGAATAAGGTCAAACAACATCAAATTACTGAGGCTGGAACACTGGTAGAACATAATGAAAACTCACTTCTCGCCCATTAACCGATGAGGTCAACAACCATTGCTAAGTAATTAAACAGGGAGAGTTGATTGGGTGGTAGGCAAACAGCTATCGATGTTATAGGTTGATATTTGAGTTTGACATAGTTACAAAATGTATTGACTTGGATTTCTGGCTCTGTTTAGTTATATTGTTGAGTGCTTCTACTTAATTTGTGAAGTTTAATTGGGTATGGAAAGGTAGGTATTTAAGATTTTCAAACGTAGTTCAAGTTTCCTTATATAGAATATTTTATACTAGCAATGTCCCGCGGTCTCACCCGTATTGGCAATGATGATAATATATATGATAAGAAGTATCCTAAATGGTAATACAGGACCAACCTATAAATTTGGAGCCAGCAAAGACTCGCGTGGTATTTATCGCAATGATTCATAATTTAATATTAACTAATATTAACGTATCTATTAACTAATACTAATTATAATTAATATTAACGCTTATATAAACACAAAAGCAATTTTTGGCCTACTGTTGGATAAAAAAAAAATGTTAAAATTCGGAAATAGATATACATTCAGGGAGCGGGTTAAAACGATATTTTGCTCTATATTCTAAAGCCCTCAGCGGTAGTTTGTAGTTAAACAGGGAAACAACGTTACGTACATTTTATGGTTCTCTAAACGAAAAAATATATAAGCATTTAGATTTTGCTCTTTCTTTTAAAACGATATACAATGGTAATACAAATGTTTTCACTAATACTTAGTGCACGAAATCAAAATCATATATTGAAAGTTAGAAGGGTAGCTTCATCATTAAAAGTATTAACTGTTTGAATAATCACTTATTTCGATCACATGAAGTGCACCTAATTGATGGCCACACCATCCCCTGTTAAAAGTAATACGAGAGCACAGCATTCACATCTCATTCTACTGTCTTGGTGACCAGAAGTTAAAGTACCAGGTGCGTAAACCTGGGAGACACTGGTTTAATCCACGCCCGAGGCAAATTTCTAGTGCTTTTAAAAAAATGACACGTGATAATACTTATCACGCGGAAGAAAAATTACGAATACTTTATTACACATTCTTAAGTGTATTAATATCATTATAACCCGCAAATAAACTTTATAAAAACCATCGCAGCCGCAAAGTTATCCAAACTTGTTCATTCCCATTAGCAGTCGGCAAACTTTCTCGAAAATTAACATAGAAGAAAACCCACGATATCTTAATAAAACTCATATTTCAGGCTTCAACCTCGTTCAATAATTTTAAGGAAAAGCAGTAAAGTGGACGGGGAAAGACTTAAACTCCGCTTTTTGTTAAGAGTACTGTTAAAGGAAAACGAATTAGGGCAAAATGCAAACATTACTGCTTGGCAGTAATGTACCAAGTACAGTGTGTTTTTACTTAAACGTTCAAAATCTATTCAAGTTTTAACAGCGAAAAATCTAAGTAATTACCTTAGCACATCGAATCTTTTCTTTCGGTTTTGTTTTAGCTTAACTTTTACTAACCAAATATACTTACTAAATACCACATGTGAGGCCATTTGGGGTTGTTGAGCTGGAATTTTAAGTCAGCCGCCCGCGGCCGACCCTTCACTCGCATAGACTTGAGATCTCGCTTTGAACCAGTCTCCCTTTTTGTTGCTGATGTTGGTGATGGCGCGTCAGGTGTCCTCGTTTCAGCTGTTAAACAATAAGAAAGATAAACGTAGTAGGTACAGGTCTTGGCTTAAAAATCTTATAAGAGACAGTCATGCCTACTGTTCCTACTCCACATAAGTAGGATAAGGGTAGAGCTCAACTGTTATTTTGAAAAATTAACGGGGATCATTACAATCACTTCACATAAAAGTATTTTATTTGCAGATGATACATCAATTATTGTGACTACAAAAAATCTAATGATGCAATTTATAATCATGAAAATAACATTAATAACACAATTGACAAAATGATTTCATGGCTAGAATCTAATAACCTAAAAATTAATTTAAATCAATCAAATTATATCCAATTTCATAAATCCAAACATACACAATACAATTTTAAGTTGAATATAAAAAATATAAATGAAGTAACCCATACAAAATTTCTAGGTGTAACAATTGATCAAGATTTAAATTGGAAAGGGCGCCTAGAAAATCTGAGTAACAAGGTCAATAGATTTGTATATGCGCTCAGTCGAATAAAAAACGTAACAAATAGAAAGACAGCCATTACATCTTACCGTGCCTACGTAGAATCGATACTGCGATATGGAGTCGTAATGTGGGGAAATAGTACCGACACTAATAGAGCATTCATTGCACAGAAAAAGTGCCTTAGAGCAATATGTGGAATCCCACCAGACGAATCTTGTAAAACACTGTTTAGGATTCTTGGCTTGTTACCGCTACCTGCCCTTTATATATATGAAACTTGTATATTTGTAATGCAGCATAAGTATTTATTTTTAAATGCATTTGATGTAAATAATAGAGTACAACGCAACCCGTACAGACTAGTTAATAATGTAGTACCAAAATCAGCTAAATATTCTAAAAACTGCTTAGCTATGTGAGTTAAAATATTCAATAAATTACCAAATGAATTTAAAGATCTTAATATAACACAATTTAAAAAGAAAAAAAATTTACAATGTAAGAGACTTCCTGAAATAATTTAATAATATACTTAGTTTAAATAGTACTAATTTGCATGCTACGACAATACTAGCAAAACATGAGCACTTTAAATTTTTTATGATAACAACTGTATACCATGTTTTAAGCAAATAAAGAATCTTTATCTTTACAAAGGTTTAATTATTACCTGTCGACGAAAAATCGTGAAGCGTCTGAAAATCCCGTTTCTTTCTCGAAAGAGCTTTTTGCTGTTTCGCCCATTGGACCCTGGTGTATCCTTCTAACCACCCGTGATGGTCGCGTGCTGGAGAGAGAGACCATTTCACTACCTTCGAATGATGGAAGTGAAACTCTTTGTCGAAAATCTGTAAACAAAGAGAAGACCATTTTAGAATCAGTTCTGCTAACACAATTAACCGCATAATGTTACAATACACACCATATATCTACTCAGTGATAACGTGTAGAACACGTTCCATTTTACTTAATCAACTGGATCGTCCACTCTTGAATACAGCGGCTCCTATTAAGGGTAGATTTGCCGTAATCCCCACGATTGGCAGGCATTTTAGTGACCACGGTGTAAGATGGTATTTCTCCAGAAAGTGCTGCTGTGCACCCATGAGAAGAAACAGAGGAGGTAATGCTAGCCTGGTATCTGTCAAAAGATTTTCCCTTTGGAATTGACAAATGAATAGCAAACCGAACGCGCGGGTGAAGCGTATTTGTTTTGTTATGTATGGAGTTGTAACACGAGCATGTGAAACGGCAGTTTGTAACATCATATTTTTTTGTAGTTACTATTGGTGTTTACTTGGTTATTTCTTACAGCAATATTAAAATGGCTAGATAAATAGAATAACTGCTGATGTTGCGATATGTAAGTAACCTCAATAAGTACAATGCAAACAAACTCACCAAAAGCAGCTTGTACTTCAATCGATTACTAAGTAAATAATACCAACGAAAATCAGTCACATGACCGTTTTTCTGGTATCAAAGGATTTCAAAGTAAATGATGTTTGAGAGAAAATATCCATTTTCCAAGCCACGGTCCGGCAGTCAACGCGATCCTTGTAATGAGCCTCCAGGCCGGGCTATTTATGAAGTCAGAAAAAATGGGGTGAAATGCACCCGTCCAGAATATGCAGTGAAGTGAGTAGGTTTTCGTTGAGATAATGCTGCCTTAGACCCTTTCATAGTTTTGATACCTACATAACTTAGAATCAAGAATAATGATAAAAATTAGAACGAAAACTTTACTCTTAATCAATGGCATGTTTTAAATTTAAAAATAGTTAGGAATATTTAAGCGACAATTGGACTTCAACAATATTATTTTTACCATAGTACAACGAAAACAAATTTTAACTACGAATATGGTTAGAACCCGAGACACAATCACTTGGGCCGGGACATCATCTATCTAATTTTGCTATCGGAGTAACTACGTCATAATCTATTTTTTATTTTATGTTAGTAATAAATCGTTGTAAGGCACTATGTATGCACTAGCTTTAACTACTTCTACGATAATGTAACCCCTTAATTAAAATATCTCAATAGTCATTTAACACCTGCTAAGCAAATAAGCTTAATGATATGCTGTTTTCTACGGTAGGGGTTAAAAATCATTAGCGTCGTTAGCAGGGCTTTGAAATCTAGCAAATGTAATGTTTCTCTGTCTTAACAGCTCTACACAAGTACATTTTAAATGTTGCCACGTACGTGCCGTTTGTCGGCGTTCGTTGGCTAAGCAGGCGTCCGCCCTGCTGCAGGCTTGCTTCTCAGCTCAAGAGCGTGATTCCACGGGACACTTAACATGTTTTTATTCTCGCTATAAACTATACCAATACATGCACCATGCATTTTTAAGCATAGATGGCTCAGTGGTGTTGGCTATGGAATGCCGCGCAGCAGGTCCATGGTTTGAATCCCGCCGCGGGCTTGAGCTCCACTGTATGGTGGAAGGGCATATTGTGAATGCCAGCCTGGCTAGCGACCACCCTTAAGTAGAAAATCTGTCGCCAAGCACCTAACGGTGTGTTCCGGCAGCAGTCCTTGAGAGCCAGTGAAATTACAGGCACATGAGGCTTAACAGCTATGTCTCAAGGTGACAGGCGCAGTGCAATTCGTGACTTGTGACGAAATGTATCTGTTATAGGCAGAGGTTAGTTCGCTTAACATCAGATCGGCCTCGAGCTTATTCAGTCACAAAGTAGAATAAAATAAAAAATTGCAAATAAATTATTTTTATAGCGTATACAAAAAACATTTTTGTAACAAATCTGAAACAAAATCTCTATTTCTGATAAGGGGAAAAGTACTTCGACCTTTTGGGATCGATTATGTGGTAACGTATTTCCAATTGAATGGTCGGGCAACGCTTAATGAATACAAATATTTGGTATCAAAAAAGTATTATCATATACAAAGTATGTATAGAACGTGTAAGATACAAATTCAATTAAGTGTATTTGATAAATAGATAGTGTCAATAATATATGAAATCCCTGATTTGCAACTACTTTGGTTTTTGAAATTGATTTCGTAACAAAACATTCTGTTATTGTAACACAATAACAAAAAAAACTTTGAACCCCTGGATTTCAAACCAACACTTTACTCCTTTCAACAACGAGGCTGGAAAAGGTCTACTTCTATAATTTAGAAAAATATACACATTGAGCGACTGAAAAAACTAGGTTAGGTAAAGTTTCAGGTAAAGCGTGGTATTACACGAAATTTACTTGCACAACACCGGGGAATATAAAACTCTATAAAACCCGTGCCCGTATCACCTACAAAGCTTCCTGGTGCCTATGAATGTTTGGGCAGCCTTGATCGCACCTTTATGTTCCGAAAAAAAACAGTAAGAGCTATTTATATAATGTTTTCAACAACGTCTATGATTATGAAGTTCCGCTTATACTCAGTAGCACCTACGTGCTCTGCTACGCACGCAGGCCTGAAAAAGGCAAGGTCAGAAATACCCTAAACCGACGCTTATGAAAAGATTGATGAGAGTAGATGAAGCGAAAGAGAAGAGGATCGTAGCTAGTGGAATTCTTCCTTATCTCTTCCTTCTAATCTCTCTAATCTACATTCAAGCGAACGACCCTTGATTACCTCGTTGTAATAACTATTTTGCTGCATATTAATACAATATACTATGATTTTATTATAAAAACTTACGCTCATATTTATATATTATATATGAAGACACGGGTGTTTGAGCGTGAAACAACTTACTATAAGTCAATATCGCTATCGACACTTTTTCGGCTTCAAGTGAGAAGCGTGACGCGAGCGCGGCGGATGTACCTCACTCAAAATCCTGAAGAAGGCTTCCGGTAGAAGCTGAAACATTGTTTTATTTATTCGAATGATTTATTCGAAGATAATAATTATATCTAATCGAAAAATTTTGTACTATGTATTGCATGAATTGAAATACTTACTGTTATTTGGCATCTGGGCGCTTCCTGCACCATAACAGTAAATATTCACCTCCGCTCTCAAAACTTTTTGAATAGACACGTGTAAAATAGGCAGTACAGTAAACGCGTAGGTAACGACAAAAGCGTGTCGCCCAGAACTTTTCCATTTGGAGGATTTTCAACTAGTAACTTCTCGAATGTAGATAGGTACTTTTTAATTAAACCAGTTCTTCGGAATCTTTTAAAAATTTATATAATACAAATGATATAAGAAAACAAAACGAAAAATATTTTATAACACAAAATAGAGAAAAAGAGTCGTAACGATGTTCGATAAACAAGCGCTTTTGTTTCAATTAATTAATAATCTATAGTGGTTCAAATAAATAAACGGGAATATTTTTCTTTTCTTATTTTATTACCCTCCATTTTAGCGGGTATAATGAATAATAATGACAAAAATTTCAAATTCACAAGCCTCTATATACCTACAATTCTTGTAGGTAAACTGACAGGTCTACTAAATCTCTTCCTCATTTTTCTTCCACAAATCCCTACTTTGGTTAATTTTAACGGTGAAAACTAATGTTTGGGAAAACGTGTTATTTTTGGACCTAAAAAATTGTATTCCTTGAACACCATTCATTATTTTTTACAACTATATTATTTTTATGATGAAAATGAAAAAAATAACAAAGCAGAATAAATATTACCTCAAGAGTATCGATTATTTAACAAATTTATTTGATTTTCCGTTGAGTCTGTTCTAGTGTAAACATTCGATGTTCTTTTCTTCCAGGAGATAGTTTGTAGTGTTGATCCCAAAGGAATTTAATTGAGTTGTTTTATTTCTACGCTGGCAGGCTTCCTGAGAACATAATATTGAGACAAAGCAATTTAGTTCAAAGCAATTTCCCAAAAATTTTATTGCATTGTTTTTTTTTATTTAACTGTAGACGGATTTTATGAAGTAAACACTTTAAAATTTTATAAAACCAGCGAATGCTTTTAAAATTTCTATTGAATTACTTAGCAGGTGTTAATGCAGATAATTAATAGCATTCTTTGTTGCACCACCATAAAGTCTTATTAAAGAAGGAGTCTCATTTGTAGTTTAATCCACATAGATATAGCCTTATCCCTACACTATACTACAGATTTAATAATTATGTCTGGATTTGTCAATAAAGATTTTGGGAAATTACCAAAAAATAGGGTTAAAAACCTACAAAATCATATTCCAGTCGTGGAGTCTTTAGCTCACCAATTAACACCTATAGTCCCTTCTCTTAGCATAAAAATAGTTCACTTTGTGATACCAGCACCAACTTTTAGTATGTTAATAAACATAGTGTTTACTCTAAAAAAACATCGGGACACAAGCTGTAAAGTGCCTGGATCCGAAGCTATGACGTCATCAAAATAGCGGCCACTCCATTTTGAAAAATGCAAATTATATTGAAACTTTGAGTCATAAATATACGTGTGGGGTGTCAAATTAAAGGTAATTAAATGTGCTAGAATATTGTTCTTATATGACACCACGCTACTAGTAGACGTATAAAAATATTTAAAATTTTATGAAAATGTTACTTTGAAAAATCCCGTTTCTTATAAATAGTTTCTATATTATGTTTTAATTAGACAACCACTATGTATAACAGAAATACCCAATAATTAACCACCTTTCTATTAAAAAAAAATGTTAAGCGATCGGATGGAAAATGCTTTATTTATAACGATTTTACCCTAGGCGCCTTGCGGTGTTGCCGCGTAGTTGCGCGCGCGAGTGGGGCGAACGCGCACTTGCGCTTTCGCCCGCACGCTGTTGCTAGTTGCCAATTTGACAGTACGAATCGAAATACAGTCAAAGAATGTACCTACGAGTGTTATTATTGAGTGAAGAATTTAAATTATGAAGCAATTGTTATCGTTGTTAATGATTATTGTTGTGGTTACTTTTTATTGTTTAGTAGTGTTGTATTTCCTATTGTTACATATTAATTACATCGTGACATGTAAACTCGGGGACCTCGGGGTAGATTCTGAAAGAGTGGGTAGGTAAGTGACATTGATCCTTTATTTTAAATGCGATATTTGGATATCTAGCAATAATAGATATTGTTTTTATGACTTAAAAACTAATCAGCTCCGTCTATTTAAGGTGAAAACTAAATAAAGATGTCAGCACCCTTTGAAAACTATACAAGAAACGACTTCAGTTAGACCTGTATTAAAATGGGAAAGATGCATAATTTGTCAAAAGGACGACAACCAGCCTTTAATAATTCCAACGCATCGTGGTTATCAGTCACTGAGCGATAATTTGATTGAATATGCTCAATATGAGTCTATCCCATTTCATATGCATTTTGAGAACATATTTGAAACGCTTCAAAATGACAAAGCTAAATACCATAAAACATGTCGATTAACATACGATACCCAATAAATTTCCCGACTGAAATCCAAGGTAAGCAAATTGCCGACTGGAGAACATATACACCTACCTGACTATGAAACAAATATACGTACAAGATCTAAAAACCCACAAAGTTCGGAAATCTTACATCCAAAGTGTTTATTTTGTGAGAGACCAGAAACACCTAAGGAAAACCTTGTTTCGGTGTCAACTCTCAGAATCGGACGAGATATTCATCGCTATGCGGTATTGCTACAAGATGAAACACTTATGAAGAAGTTACATTCTTCAGATTTAGTTGCAATGGAGGCTAAGTATCACAAACTGTGTTACGTAAGGCTTCTGAAAAAAGTGAGAAGCGTAACGAATAGAGAATCATTTGAACCAGAAAGTTCAGGAATACAAACGACATATGGTTCTATATTCTCCGAACTCATATCAACCCAAAATTCACAATTTCATCATATTTATTACCCTTAACCCATGTATGTGGGGTCGGTTGAACAACAGGTTTCGCTAACCAGACAAAGTAAGCAAACCAATTATAAGTTTTTGTAAATTGTGTGTCCGGGTAAAATTTATGTGTTAGTCGTATTTGACTTCTGTTTTATGGCTGAAAGCCTGCCTGACGCGAAAGCTATGGATGAAAAGGATGCTTTTGTTGATAGTATACCCGGTACCGAGTCGTTAAGATTTATTTTAAACAACATAATGGCCTTCGCGTATTCAGCATATAAAAGTGTATAGTGACAGCGGCGAATTATTAAAAATGAAACGCGAATAAATCGCAATCTTTGATAAGAGTTTAAGATACATAATCACTTGCCTCACATTAATGACAAAATAGAGTGTTCAACTTACGAGTGAATTGTCAATTACAGTTCTGAATAGTAAACGCATTTGCTTACTATGCTTGAATGAACTTAACACTTTAAACAATCCCAAGTGCTATAAAACAGTTTACTACCGTTGTCGGTGAAAGAAATATGTAGAGACCTGAAGAGCTTTACGAACACCTTATCAACGTGGTAAGAGTAGAAATGATCTTTTTAAATGAGATGGAACAAATAAGATAAGGTCAAATAACAACCCAGCCATATAAATAATGTAATGAAATGAATGAGTATAATAATATATTACTTTTAAATATCGCAATACAAAAGCTGTCGCAAAAATGCTACCATTAATGATTATAAAGACAAGGTATACAGCTTATATTCCATTAAAACTAGTACGGTTACCTGAAACTAAACAATTTCAAGGTAACTCGTAGCTAACTAGCTCTTCAGGTCTCATTAGGCAAAGTTATGGGAGGTTAATAAGTTGAATTACTTTGATGCGTCCTATATACGAGAGAATTTGTTCCAGGAAAATGCATTTTCTGTTTTTCAGCGAATATAACGTGCCAGGTTGAAAGCAATAGGTTGAGAGTCAAAGTGAATCTAGTAGATATTTATATTTCGTATGGGTTGTAATAAAGCGGTGATGGCGCCGTGGTAAAAGTTAGCATTCATTCAAGCGGTCGTAGATTCGAATCCTACAATCGACTAACTATATTTTATAGTAGCTTGACAGAATATGCTTGTTGAAAATTTGGGTGTATGCCTTTTCATAGTGACGATCATAATCCTCAGTATCAAATTTGTCGTCAAATGTGTTTCAGCATTTGTCATAACAGTCAAGCCAGTTCTTATAGATAGATAGAAAATTCTTTAATTGCATACCTTATTATACAAAGGGTGGTCTTATTGCTTAAAGCAATTATCTATTAGACGACGTAGTCTTTGACAAACGTCACACTGTGGGCATAGGGCGGAGACGTCGTTTTGCATGCGAGAGAGCTTAACAAATACTTAAAAAAAAAATTTATATTACATAAGTGAGCTTTTTAAAATCGGAAAAATAATTAGGTTACTTGATTACATCGTCCCTACATAATAATAAGAAATTAAAATTGTATTGATACGATGCACTTGATATATAGAGAGAACACTGGTGAAAGTGAAATTTTAAAGCTGTATTCAAGATTTTTTTGTATCGAGAACAATATATGATATCGCGTTTTTAGGCATTCAGTATGTGTCATATCCTCAAGGATATTAAATATTTTATTCATACCTGTATAACGTATATTCTTTTTAAAAAGCTTGTTCAACATTTTCCTTAGACTCAATTCACCTTTTTCAAAAATTTATGTTAACTTTCTCACACTTATGACGGCTAGTAGTGCAGGTACTAAATTGAAGGTTCTAGATTGTTTTTACTTCCGATAGTATAGCTTTTGACCTCTCTTACATGGTAGTAAACAATGGTATATTCTCTGATGTAAGCAGTATTGTTTTTTATTTGATAAGCGAACCTGTGACGTTGGATTTTGCTGGTCTTAAAGATATCTATTCATTCGACAGCAAATTGATATCAAGGTGCTCAGTTGCAATTATTGCATTCTGTCGTTGTTTTCCGCCTCACAAGGTTTTGATAAAGTTCCATATTTTGGATGAATTATTTTTGTACAGATTTATGAATGTACAAAAAGTTGTGATTTGAGATGATTTATCTATTAGAAAGTGATGGCCATTTAAGCATGCACAAAGCACGAATCGACAGACGACGCTTTCAGCTACTGAACTATCATTGCTTCACAAAATGTCATCGTAAAGCACTAACCAAGTTATCCACTAAACTTTGATCAACCATTCTCATACTTTATAGCAAAGTGAGCAAACTATGTTTCACGGCTTTGTGAGCAAACTATGTTTCACGGCTCAATAAATCCCAATCTCTCTGGAAACTTCCCCACTTTAACAAAGCTCCAACACGGAGTAACATGCGTTCTCGCCTGCAACATTATATGTACGTCATTAAAAGTGAACGTCACTTACAAGTGTATTTTAAACTGAACTTTTTAAATATATGTTACTGTACGAGTCACCGCACAATTTTGTATGCCAGCAATTTTATAGCATCGTGGTTTACGTGATTTGTAATAATAGTTAGTTCGCGCATGGACACGGTCCGCTAAGCATTAAATAAGTATCATATCTAGCAAAAACATCTTTTATTTGTACCTCGTACAGTTACTCTTTGTAAAGAAAGAAAAACTTAAAATATTACAACAACTTGTAGCAAGATTAGAGTAAATATACTAAGTTTTTAGTTTTCGTTATTGAATATAAAGTGAAGCAAACTAGCGGAACGCTGAAATGCTTCCTGTTTGCTTGGTCTACTTTATCGTTACCAAAGTTGACTCAAATCAGTCATCATGGATTAGCGCAGCTTACGGCTGCTTGTTTTTTTAATGCCTTATAGGTTAGCCTTTGACCACTATCTCACCTGATGGTAAGTGATGATGTGGTCGAAGATGTTGTTCAGGCTAGACTAACCTAGAATTACTGGCTCTCAAGGACAGCTGACAGTTTCCATCTTCGCTGACCATCAGGCGAGTTGAAGTCACATTAATTAACCGCTATGAATATGTACATTATCATTTTCTTTAAAGAAGGACCTGTACTCTTGATGGTAATTTGTATAGGTACATATCCTAAAAAAACCGACTAAGTGCGAGTTTGAGACACACATCGAGGGTTCCGACTCAAACACTTTTTTATACTCTATGTTATTCTTATTTGTTAAGCAGTCGGCCATTTATATATATATATTCCAATCCACAACAGCCTTTTAAAGGACAGGCGAATAGACGGATGGACGGACAACTGAGACGACGAGGTAATAGTCAATAATACAATGGAACCATCAAAAGTACAAATGTAATCGTAGTAGAATAAGAAGAATTTTATATGTCTAGAATTGATTGTTTTAAGGTCTGAAGAGTCATTTTGAAATAGTCACGCAAAATAACGGAGTCTGTGATACAAATATGTCTAAAAATATAATGACACTTTGACAAAGGGACGAGAGAAAACGTTACAGCGTGTATAGTTTATAGTAAAACAAACATCACATGTCATTGGGGCCTAACTTAATACTTGTTTTTTTTTCCAGAAATCCGGGAATCGAACCCACTTTCTTGAGAACCATCAACGATTCCTTACGTCGCTCAACTAAGAAGTCATCAAAAAAGATGGTTTCTGAAAAGGATAAGCTTATTCATAATGCTTGTTTAGCATCAAAGATAAGAAAGAGTTTTTTTGTAAATCATCCCTAGAAGGAGGAAATAGTGTGCTAAGGTTTGTAGGAAACTTTTGAGACTAGTAACTGACCAGACTAGTATTAAAACAAGCTTTAAAACCAAAAAATGTAATTGACTTTAACCGATGTAACATATTATATGTTGCATCGGTTAAAATCAGTTAAAATTAAATACATGTGGATGTTTTGTACCTCACCCCATCGAAGGACACAGGAGAAGCTCAGGACCGTAAAAAGTTATTTTTAATATATTATATTAAAAATAACTTTTATATATACGGCTATAGTTTCAACCACATTCGGTGGTCTTTTTCAAGAAGAGCTCGGGACGCCCGCGTTGACGTTTCGCTTAGCACTAATTAGAATTAAACTTTTTTTTAATATATATTACGGTGATGTTTGTATTATATTTTTAACTGATCGCTTTAATGTATTACATAGTCTTAATGTTATATATCTACTGCATACTTAGACTACATGTCATAGTCATGAGTGCAACAAATTCAAAATTACTTTTGACTAAATTCCAAGTTATCGTAAATCGAATTAAAAGCTGAAATAGCCAGCACCCGTTGTCGCCGACCTTTTAAATTAGGGAAGTGTAAAAGTTGAAAATATAATTCAATATGATGATGAAGACGATAAATCTGGTACTAGTTGTTTAGCAGAAGCTTATTAATTTTAACGACTTAAGGGTGTCAGGACGAAGATTTCACTTTTTGCAATCAAACTTTTATTGCTGTAAAATCTGTATTCGAAATTTTGCTGTCTCGTTCGTAATATTAATTCATAAAGTCGGCCTAACTGAAGCGGGCACAATTGCCAAACTTTTTGACAAAGTAAAGCCGAAATTAACGTTGAGCTAAGTTTCGCTGAGCGTGCAAATGTTTGCGAAATCGTTGACGCCAGCGAGACGTGCATTTGGCATGAGAATAATGGAAGTCCTGGGAAAACTCGGACTGAAAAATTTTGATTGCTTTGATCTTTTATAAATTAATAAAAGCATTCTCGACATGTTCTATCAAGATTTAGAAAGAAGTTGACAAATACATAGTAAGTTTCATAAATGTGATTAATTTAAGGTTTTATTGATTTTTTCGGGTCTCTTACTACATTCTCTTACAAACTTTTGAGGTAATTTTATATTAAAACTTTCATCAATGTATCCTTATTCCAAACCGTAGCTAATCCCATTTATGTTTTTTCTATAGTGACTTTTATATTCTCGGACCATTTAATAGTTTACCCGTTTAACGGCTAATTGCTGAAAAGAAATGGACAAACGTAACGTCGCTCGGCGCTATAGTCACGCGCAATATTTTCAAAGTATTTTTCTTATATAATAATTTATTTTTTTCTTAAAATATTTTTTAAAGTATAAGTTATTATTAAATAGTTCTTATTTTTCCATGGAAACGAAGCAATCAATGGAAATAGAATTTATGCTGCCTGAGAAAGTATGATTACGTTTATAAACAATGAACTTTAATTATTTAAGTTACGCAAATGGGTTTTAGATATTTAGTTATATAATATTATGTTCAAAGACGTTTTTAAGTGATTGTTTTACTTTTACAGTCCTAAAAACATTCAACTTTTATTTACCTCAATATTGAATTATAATCCAAGAAAAAAAAATTCTTTCTTAAAATTAACACCGTAAATACTAGTTTAAACTCAAAATTGTGTAGTCAAGACAAACATAATAAATCGCAGTTAAAAACAATTTGTTGACACACTGAATTGGGCTATACTCGTAACGCTTCATCTTGAGGAAAACAATTCTTCAACAAAACGTCCTGATCTTATTATTTATAGGCACTAGATCGTCGGCCTTAATTCGTATTTTATGCCTAGTTTTTTGTTAGCTAAAATACTAGGTTTCTTATATACTAAATATACAAAAGAATATCTAAGGTGTTTTTTGAAATTTGGTATATTCGTTATTTAGATATATATTCATAATTGACAGCTATGTCAAACGTTGAACGAAGGCTTCTCCAATTAGAGGCATAATCCCCACGCTTGGCAGCGTATAAAATGGCTGTTATCCAGAAGGCTCTGCTGCCCCCCTTCTGGTACTTTGTCTCCTCTTACTACTCGCTCGAGGATGATATGGGAGGGTATAAGTAAGCCCGATTTACTCAGTAGTTTTTGAAGGAGAGCGATACGAACAAAAGTAATCACCATACGGGCGAAGCCGTCGATAGCTTGATTAATTTTTGCTATTTGCGCTTAAAAGACAGTAAGATCAGGAAAAGTAGAAATTGTCTTAAAAATGTTATAGTATGTGGCAATGAAGCGAAAAGTAGTCAAAATTAATAGGTAGCACAAATAGGCACTGGGGTACTCTTGAAGATACAAATAAAATTTGGCCAAGTGCAAGTGGGGCTGCTGCAAAGCAGAATCAAAATGGAGCGAGCCTTTCGTGTTAAAAAATATTTGTTGGATTAGATTACAGCTTCAAAACTACAGTAAAAGTCTGCGTTTCAATATGTGCACGTTAAATAAAGGATTTAAGTTTTAAATAAGACACTGTAAAAAAAACACAACAGCTACTATAGTAAAAGCCAAATCATGACAAGTCATTGCAGACTTACAAGCAGTGCAAATGCTCCCGCCCACTACTAGCTGGCAGCATGCCCAGTACGCTGGCAGCAATGCCCCGTTGAATAGCAATGCTTATGGGTTGAGCCAAATAGGTGCCAGCATTTTACAACGTCGCATCGACCAAACAGCGCTCTGATAAGTTTTGGAAAAAACGATGTGCCCCTAGTTGCCACGGACCCAACGTCTCCAACGGACCAAACGTCTCAATTAACTGCTGCCGATGTTAGCAAATTATTAGTATTTAGTTTTTAGATAATCTCTTGATAAATAATTTGTTGTCGTGCGTTGTCTCGCAAAAATTCAAAAATGCCTCTATTGTTAGTTTTTTTGCTTGCCTCAATACAGTGATAGTTTAGAAAACAAGAAAATAGGAAACCCAAAGATCAGCCATAAAATCGTAACACATAAAATACTGTTTAGAGGGGATATGTATTCGCTGGTGCCTCTGGTACGACGGTCAAAGGCACGACTCCCCAGTTTGTTCTTGTATCCACTGGGAGTCAAACACAGGGCTGTAGTAAACTAAACACAAACTAGTTTATCACTGGTTCTATTGTACACTTATGACGACGCAGTTTATAAGCACATAGATATTGACATGAACATTTATGATGTATTCACTATTCAATAATTGCACAGTATATCAGCGCAATAATATGTGCACAATCAGTTTTCATTCGTACTCTTGACAAGTTATTAGGCGCGAATTGGTAAGTTGTCCATAGATAAAAAAAACATACGCCAGCCCACAGACGGGCGAGGCGTGTTGCCATGTACATACATAAGTTGACGCCACAACTGTATCAGAATTGCCATTGTGTATCACTTGGAATAGACGGAGTTCGTGGCGGATTGTTGGTCAGTTTATTATATATACTAGCATATAAGTATACAAACATTTTGATCTCAGATTATAAATATAAAAGTATGTTAGTAGAAGTCAAAATGGTGTGTCCTGATAATTTGAAGCGCGACATTAGAGCGAAGACATACGTTTCAGATCCCGCTATTTCTCAACGGTTTTAGACCTTTTCGAAGTCGCTAGTAGCACGATCATAAATTCTAAGGGGAAGAATTAAACTAAACATTTTGTGAAATAAAAGGGTCAGTCCAATTTGTTTTTACTTCTTAAAGTAGAAACTACTCATAAAAATTAAAAGTTACGTACCTAAGTTCATCATAACTTAAGTGGTCCCACTTATATGCAAGCAAAAAACAGTAGGGTCATGAAAATAAATGTCATCATACGTTTTTACGTTATTGGCGAACAACCTGCGAGAAACGCTTTGAAGTACATTTCTAACGCACCGTATCAGGTCATCACGTTCCCAGAAGGTCTACATTGCGATCCCCCAGATGCCTAGCAAGCGTGGAGATTATGGCAAACAATCCCTTATGGGGAGGTATGATTCAAAGGTGACGTATAACAGTTGAAAAGTAAGGTCCACTACTAGTATGTACCTACTCAACGAATCTTCAGGTAAACAATTGTAGTTAACAAGAAAAAATATACGTATAATATATTTTTTCCCTCGAAGTAACAACGGAGTAACGTGAATAGCTATGACCATTTGCATACGTTTTTGCTTGTGACTAAATTTCACTGCGACCAAAATAGCATAACCCATTTGCATAATCCAGAATGTGACCTAAGATAATTTTATCCCAATTAAACGATTTCGCAGGCACTCATCAAATCATAGATTTGTCAAATTATATGCTCGTCAAATCTATATTTGTCAAATTAAAGTCACGACAAATCCTCGATTTGTCAAACTAGAAACTGATCCAAACCTAAATTTGTCAAATACTTGGTTCGTCAGATTCTTAAATGAACTAATTACTTATTCTTCAAATGAGCTCTTTGTCAAGCATACTTTTACTGCTAGTGCCATAAAATCTCTTTATCCAACTGATTGTTGAATAATTTTAACTCCCTAACGCAAACTACTGCCCAAGGCGCATTGCCCATTATGCCAGTGTAATTTATGTCCAGATTTTCTCTACTGGCAATTCTGATTTAATATTCAACGGTAGCCAAGTTGATAATGCGTAAAACCGGGAATAAACGCCGTAAAATTTTTGGGCACTTCAATATAAAAGAAGAAAGGCTTAGACGCCAAGTATAAATATTTATAGGTTCTATTTTATCGAGAAGATACTCTTTTCCATGGTTACGGTGTTAAGGGATAAGCTTTTTACCGGTCTTAACGTATTTTGCGCCTTGACGGAAATATAATGAGAGTATTTCCCGGTGGTACAGCATTGTCATAATTACTTGTTTTCTTCTCGTAGCTTTATTTTCTCAAGTAAATTAATAGTTTTAATACCATTTGAAAAAGCTTTTAAAATTACCTATCAAAGAAACATGAAGGCATGACAGCTTCTGGAATTAGATATATCTAATGATTAAAGTCTCATATAAGGTGTACATATACCTACACTTGTTTGTTGCATGATTATTTTTGAGAATTATATATAATCCTTTTATTAATAATGACATTAATAGCATTGTATTAGCGCAATAAAGAAGTAAGAACCAAGCAAAAAGTAACACGAGTGTATGTACGCGCCCGAGGTTTTACTAGCGTAGACAATGAGAACTGATGATGATGATGATAATAATGTAAAGTATGTTTTGTGTTACTCCAGGACCTAGACTATCCATATTCCAAGTTTCACCTGAATCAGTTTAGCTTTTTCATCGTGAAGAGTACCAAATATACATACTCACATGCTGACTCAAACTTTCACATTTATAATATTAGTGTGAAGCGGTAGTTTGTGAGTGAGTGAGTGTGTATTTTAGTTAAATCTATTCGAATGGAAGTGGGAATATAGATAGTTCATATCCTACGTCAACAACCGACTCGTGTTATGTCTATCGAATAGTATGCTGCCTTGGGCTTACAAAGTAAATCAAGATATATAGGTCATCAAAGCTCCGTAGCAATCACACACATAACCATTTATAATATTATAAGCGTGCGATTAATTCTTGAGGTAAATTATAATATTCTAATTTTGTTTCGATGCTCCAATATCTCCATGCGGCGATGGTTTATTAGGTTTAAAGCTAGTTAAGTCGCACTGCTGGCCTCCATTCAACCATCTCCTACAGCGTGTAAAATATATTGCTATTCATTAGTGATTCTAATACTTCAACATGTACCTACAATAAAGCATCATTATTACCGCAGACTGCGGCACTTCTAGCATCTTTAGGCAAATAGAGCTTGACGAAAATAATTACTGTCCATGCTCTGGTGAAAAGATGAATTAATAGTGATGTCTGAATAAATTATAGTAACATATTTATATAATTTAGCATGAATTTACTTTGTTTTTAAAAAGTACTAAGTCTAATAAATATCAAGGCTTCAATTGCCTGAATCCGTTACAACAGCGTTATTCTCATTTCTGATATGCAATCTTAAATCTGCGGCATAACTAGGTCAATGCGTAATCAGCCGCGAAAGGAAGAAAAAAATCCTTACATAATGGATCCGACGTCAGATTGCTTTTGAATCTCGGTGAGTGATACGGATCTTGGCCAAAGATGAGTACTTACTGGATATCTTGAATCATTAGAATACGTATCTACCTACCTACTTTACACTCCACCTACTACTTTTATATTTAATCTCGGGTGTGATTGGATTTTATACGGAATATATTTAATTTTTCATACTAAGTATACTCATGAAGAAAAGTTTTAGAGAAGAACAATGCTTGCGATGAATGATGATCGATAACCTTAAGCGAACTCTACATATTATAACGTTTAATATAAAAATATTCTACAAACTGTTGCCACGTTAAAAAAAGAATTTATAGAATTTTTTGAAGCGCTCGTAGCCAAGTTTGCTTAGCCATTCTGAATCGATCAGCAAAGATAAGCAACGTCCGCCGCGGTCATGACTTGGATGGGTGACTGCTGGTGACATTACTACTAAGCGCTTCCGTGCTTCGGAGGGCACGTTAACCCGTCGGTCCCGGTTGTTGTCTTAGGATAGCAGTCGTTACAGCATGGAGGTAGGGCACTTTGCAAATGCCCGCCTGGCTAGCTACCACCCTCAAGTTGAAAATCTGTCGCCAAGCACCTAACGGTGTGTTCCGGCAGCTGTATTTGAGAGCCAGTAACTCTAGGTTAGTCTGAACAACATCCTCGACCACATCATCACTTACCATCAGGTGAGATAGTGGTCAAAGGCCAACCTATCAGTCATAAAAAAAAAAGAACCACTGCGAGAACAACGGGCAAGAAATTCAGGGCCATTCTTTTTAAACGTCTTTTAACAATGTTTTGCCAACTATTTTATATAACTATTTCAATATTTGCTTAAACAACGTAGTTACGTGCCTTCAATAGAAACTGCCTCTCAAGGCAGGTGCCAGAACTCAACCCTTGGTGATAGATATTCTAGGGGAGGGGGAGAGGGCAGTAGCATTTACAAAATACTTTACTACCATGCGGTGAGTGACAACATTTCAAAATCCTATCCTCAAATCTATAACACACCAAATATAATTCTTTGCCTTAGACAATTCAGATCCCGGATTCTCTAAGATTGATTAATGAGTATGAGATACAATCTTACGTAGCGGATAAGGTATCACATTATTCAGTTAATTAAGGCCCAAAGCGGGTAACACTAATCAAGAAGTCAAACTTCCTACATGAAAGGTTGCCATCGCTACGAGGTTATCACTTGATGTTCTACTAACAACTTATTAATAGCGCTTAAATGTTCAAGTTGATTCAAGTTAATGTAATGTGTTTCTACTTTGTTTAACTGTTCTTGGCTTAATAATAATAATTTCATTTATTTCGACCAGTGATAGTCTTATTGATACATATTATATAATATAAATTAAAAATAAAATAAAAAAGTATTCAAATGTTAAAATAAACAAATATGAGAGTCTCAACCATTAAAATAATCTTAATTAAAAATCAAGACTGTACACTTGTTGATTTATACGTGTAAAAAAATACTAATATAAAATGCACTGATTGAGATGCATGCTCAATAAACATAGCGAGCGAATCATCCAGTTATTGATTTATCAAAGTATTGACAGACCGTAAGTAGTTTTTTCAATAAAAAATAACGCAATAAATTAGTGCTATAATTTAATTAATTTTATAAAATTTCAAGATTTAATTTGATTTTTTTTATTATATTTCCTTTTGCAATATGTTGATTGTCTTTAAGAATAGCTGAAACTAATCGTACACCTTTTAATTTTGCTGAGGGTGAGAGAGAATTAGTTTCTGGATTTAATATTGAATATAGTACGTATAAAATCTTAGTATGTGTTTGTAATGGTTTGTAGTTTCTGTAGAGAGGGATCTCTATAAAATCTTAGTATGTGTTTGTAATGGTTTGTAGTTTCTGTAGAGAGGGATCTCTACAGAAACAAAAAACCATTACAAACACATACTAAGATTTTATACATACGAGTAAAACTCATGTGCTTTATATATTACTGCAGGTGAGCTTTTAAGTATTTGTTGTTTATAAATCCGATTTTAATTCATTTATCCGCAGCAGAAAGTAGTACCCATTTTGCCGCTTGTAAATAGTGACGCCGTTGAACGTATGCGTCGTCATGAACCTTTACTTCCGTTCGTTAAAACGAGGAGCTTAAGCAACGGGGTCGCTATTTATTGGACCATTACAATAACATCCTTATGACGAGACGAGACCTTTCCTTCAGCATGTACTCAACCATTTCCCTTCTTTCTCTTTATCTGGGAAAAACACCATATTTTTCGTGATCAATTTGTCATGCGTGTGATCGAAATTGAAAGCATTCTGTCCCCTTTGAAATTCTATCCTATTTTATAATCATATTATAAAAAATTTAATACATTTGTATCCTATAAATGTATTGTTGTCGTGTTACGATTTTGGGAAAGTAAATACGACAAAATAATTTAAGGTACTCTTTTATTAGGTTGGAGAGACTAGATGTGCTTCACTGCTGACGATACAATGCCTTAGAAACATTGATTTTGTAAAAACAATAAAAATGAGTCACGTATACAAACTAATAGTAATTTAATAGTATGAAAGCAAAATTTTCATTTTAATTAAAATTACTTTAGTTGTGTAATTATAGTAGTGAGATAGAGACAACCAAGCATTTAGGTCTGGCGGTTAAAAATTGCTCCTTTAAAATATACGCCTTAAGTAATGCACTTAAGAAACTACACATTAATCACTTGAATCAATGATGTAGTGGAGCAGATTATATTTATATTGAAACATACAACAAGTATAAACATAGTAACATGTATAAAATAAATTAAAAAGTATATATATCCGTTTTTCATCCCATTCTCACAATATGGTGTCTAAAATCCACCAGTTTTCTTTTATTATTATTTTTATGTGCCTAGTGTCACTTTAGCTATCAAAACGAATCTAGTGATATCTCAAACATTAATATCGGTTAAGTCGTTTAGAAGTTATGGTGGAATAAAGAAACTCACAGTCACAAGCATACATACATAAACCCTGAAAAAATGACACTCTTTTTTTGGGCAACTTGTAAAAAAACGAACCTTTGTTTAAAAAAAATATTTAAAAATAAGTAGAATCAGCATGTCTCAAATGCCTTGATATTAAAAAAATACTTTACCGCACAACGACTGAAGTCCCGGAAAATGATCCCAAATGACATGAAATGACTTTTTAATTAACAAACTTTTGAAACAGCTCAAAATAACAAAACACCCTAATTATAGTTATATTATTAACCGCGGTTGTTTCTCAAACATTATGAACAAACTTTAAGGTAAAGAAGTGGTACTTTTGCCAGAAGTTCATTAGGGGAGCACCTTAATACTTCACCTCACGAACTCAGCTTAGCGAAGCAAAAACTGATAAGAAAACGTAAAGTACACCGTGGCTCACAGCCAACGGCGCCTTAATAAACAAAAGACTTTCAAAGTTTACAAAATGTGTAAATAAATAATTAGAAACCATCCAACCTTTTATAAGAACGTTTAAATCTGTTTTGGTTAAGTAAAATTTAAGTATTTGTATAATTTATTGTTTGGTTCCCAAAATATGTTTCGTTAAATATGTTGTCACGTATATTTATAATTGGGTTTATTGTATGAAGCAAAATATACTAACAAAAATGTTTGTTTTCATAAACACTGAAAACAGGAATTCGTGGTTATAGCGTGATGTATATTTCTGTTTGCCACAAAAGGCAGGCTTGTGATGTTTAATCAAGAGCTTATTTCTGATTATATTATTCGTAGACATTAAACACAGATATAATTCCTCACATTATCTAATATCCATAATAATTATCTGCGAGGAACTAAAATAGGATATATTGGATGAGTTTATTGAGTTCAATATCAACATCAAGACTTTTTATGGCAAAATTTTTGATTCCTAAGTAGTAAAAAATTGTAGATACGAAAGACGATTCGACTCGTCTTTAAACTGCCAAACTAGATCATATTCCTTTGATTGAGTACGTCTAGATTAGTACTACCACGTGTTTACTTATTCAGTCACCAAACCGCAAACAACGTATCATTACTGATTTTCAGATTGTACTTAGATCACGTTTACCGGCTCTCGTCCGTGAACGTAGGTACCTATTATAGGGGCACCTATTTATTTGATCTAATATATAATTATGTCAAACGTCCAAAAATAGACATGATATCAATCAGATTTTATTTGTTACTAAAACATAAATGTCATGTGCCTTAAAATGCAGGATCAATTCCCGCTTGAGATGAAAATGTTGTGTTTTTTAATATTAATAATAATAATAAGAATTGTAACGATTTTTTTTTTAAATTATTTTACGAAATATAAAGATATAACAAATACTAAAAGTTACACAAGGAACAAAACAAGTTATAAGGAGATTCGTAAGTAGGAAGCAGTTGTTATTCTTCAATTCGCGTACAACAAAGTTGCTGCCAATTTTACAAAACATTTACGTTAGGTACTTAATAAGAGCTGAAGCTAACAAACGAACAGGGAGGCAATATATAAAGGAAGTTAGTCTATTCGACAGTAATATGTATAACAAGGAAAATTAAAATGTAAAAACTTTGTTTGGTATACTGTTTGGCAATTACTAGCAAAAGAAAGTGTTTTTTTTGCACATGCATCATATTGTGATTATGGTAACGTCATACTATGCTGCAAATGCTATGTTAGTTTGATATGGATCGGCTTCCACTATCATCTTCAGTTCATCGTATTAATCTTAGCGGCTGCACTTCCTCGTAGTTCATGTTTAAGGTCGGAGTTCACACTGCGAAAGTAGTTAAACCTAGAGGTTTAACTACGCACATGTGCGTTATAACGCACGGTGCGTTCTTTAGCCGTATCCTCTCCAAACACAGCATTGTCATTACGAGCAGTTTCTGCTGCATTAGTCCTGTAAGGTATTTACATAAAAATATTTTTAAATCATTGTTTATGAATGTGGGTAGGCTCTTGCTCTCTTCTGAGTGTGTGAACAATTACACGATTGAGACTAAGCGTGTAATTAATAGAGGAAAATATCACAGCGGCGACGAATTATATATCGAATCCGTGTATTTTACAGTTCTCTCTGGGAACTGATATTTGAATATTAATATTCACTGTATCTATTTTCACGTTAAAAGCGGAATGTTAAAACAATTGAAAGTACCGACAAAGTTCGTGTCTTTTTTGAAATTTGGAATGTTATCAATTACTTGTGAAATATATATCACTCTGAAATCTGAGACTATGCACATTTTATTTGAATTCAAATCGACCAGAGCGTTGAAATGGCTATTTCATATTACCCCTGTTAAATTGTGTATACCTACTTGACAATATTTTACCATTTTCAACACTTAATCGGCAAGATATGGAACAGTGGAAATGATTAGTGAACAAAGGGATGTTATATACGAGTATTTTTTTATATTTTAACTCATCTAAAATAGTTTGTACACTTACCTTCACCTGTTTCACCCCAAAACGATGCCCCTCTGACTAAGTACAATTTGGGAAGAAACAGCGGCATTACATATTTTGGCACAATATCAGAGGGTTGGGGTAAATATAGAATGTATATCCCTCCCCCACGGATAATTGTCATTTTTCGGATGAATCTCCAATTTAATGTTGGCGTAATTTAGGGGAAGATTGCGATGTAACGCTAAAGTGCAATTTTTGGCTCCTATTCATGATGCTAATGTTGGAGTTATTGCACAATTGTATAGTGATAGGTAATTTTTGCTATGAACTGAACTTAGTATACAGATTGCCATATGTTTAAGTTATTCCCTCTAAACATATGAAGTATATCCCTAACGTACTGATGCTAGGTATATTTTTTATTTTGCACCAGTCTAGGGAACAATCTCATAAATTCACAAGATTTCGTTGGTCAAATAAGCTATCATGGTGATGGTGATATATATTATTACATAACAATATTTTGTTAACATTTACTACCAGTAGTCCGGTGTAAGTGCTCTTTGCATACACATATTTTCCTTTATTTAAAATGGACTAAGAACTACATAATACAACACTACAATTTACAATGTAAGCATTCAGACAGCCTACAAGCTATTTGTAGGCTCACCAGACACGTGAAATGCTCACTGTACCATAAAAAGTTATAAATATAAGGCGCACATCGCCTCAATAAATATAAAAGGTTAGTAAAGTCAATTGCTTCTATATTGTAATTGACAGTTCAAATCCTCTCAGTTCTGTCTAATAAAATCTTTTCGTAATGGCAAAACAAAGACTATTTGATCTATCTACAAACCTTTCCAATCTCGAAGGCACCCTCTATACTTGTTGAGAGTAGTTGCAAGTACTACTGCTTACCCAAGTGGTCATTTTTACATATTTTATTATATTTACCATAGCTTTCTCCAACACCTCCCGTTTACCCTTGCAGAGCTCTTGCGGCACGGTCACCTTTCACGGACGTCACAAATCACACAATAAAAAACAGTTATTAGTACAGTCGTTAAGAAGTGCAACATCATATTTTCCTTGATTTCATAACGTATTTTAGAGAACACAAAGCTGTGCAAAGACAATATTTGTACTGGTTTCGGCTAGCAATGCGACAACATCGTGGTGTATGGCGCGGGGCGCGGTCCAACGACGACTCAATGTTACAGACTTGCCGCGGCGAAGTGAAGCATCAATCCCTGCTCGTTGCGGGTAGAAGAAAAAAACTATACATGCTTTGACCAACACAAAACCAAACAGCATAGATAAAAATATGTATTGGTAACCACCTTATTAAGGTATACTGTAGTAATTATAAAAGAACCATTAAAGTAAGAACATATTAAAACAAAAACTCACAATATCAGTTTTCTTAAACAATCAAATCTATTTACAAACAACAGGATATATTTTATGTATAACAAAAGTTTTAAAATCAACGAGGGTTTCACTAGATTATTTTTGTATTCAATGTGCGTTTTGTAGCGGATACAAAGATCCCGCTTAACGACCCCCATTTGGCATGCGCGTGCTATCCCGCCTGTTCCTGCTTGCCCTACCAAAAGCAAGATCAGAAGGCATATTTTTCTTCTACATATGCTTATTCAATTATGCTAATTTGCCTAATTATATCATCTGTAAAATAAAATTACTATAAGACAAAGCGGTCTTAGAAAAATCACTGACTGAGGACGGAGAGACCTCATTTCGAATGCGAGTGAACGAAACAGAATTAGAAATTACTTCAAAATAGCATGAGCATTTATTTTTAAATAAATTCGTATAAAAGTAAGCTTTTTGAAAACGCAATAATTGTTTTAGGTATTTTTTTCACATGAATACTACATAATAATTAGAATAAAATTTGTAATGATTAGATTTATTTAATAGACATAAAACTTGATTAAGCAAGTGATTTCTGTGTTAAGTATTTATGTATATGTTTTTCGATTTAGCATAGCATTTTTTTTTTTTTTTCCTCTAGAATATTATAAATATCTGTTCCACTTTGTTTTTTTTTTTAATTTGCAACATTTTTAGTTTTGCAATAGGTATCAATGCTAATCAAGGTATCATTCTTCGCTTGATAAATATAAGTATGAAAAGCCGTAACTCTCCACAATTACTACTCTGGACATCCAACAGATTAAACTATTTGCAATTTTTGCACACTTACGTCGAAGCTTTAATTCTATTACTATTGGGAAAACAATAAACTCGCTATTGTGTCTCAATAGCAAGTCTTTATTTTTGCAAACGCTCTATGAGAGTAACCAAAACAAGAGATTCAGAACATTTATATATTATTCAATTTGACATCCTAATCTAACCACTGATATAGAGAATGTCACACTTTGGAACAATATGTTGAACAGTAGTTGCCCACACAGAAAAGAGAAAGCAAATGGTTTCCCACGCAATTCAGTCAATTTCCTGCACCGCCAGTGCACTTACCTTAATACCTTTATTAAACATTACCAATCTAAGTTACTGCATTAACTATAGTCACTTGATTAATAAGTGTTACAATGCAATTAGACATAGTACACATAAAGTGATGTGTTGTGTGTTTGTGGTAAATCAACCGGGTAGTGCTGTAAAGTCAAAACCATAGCTAATTTAAAATGCTGTAACATCATTGGACGTCTATAGTGACTAAGGTCTAATAACTTTGTTGGTTACATTAAAGTATCCTCGTATAGTTTTATCCTATTTTGATAAAATTAGCCCTTAAGTATATGTACATGATGTCAATGTACAAGTGGAAATTAACTTACGAATATTTAAAAAACCATGCAGTTAATATTTGAGAAAAGCGTAGCAAAATAAAACAGCACTAAAATAGGAACTCATTTAATTACTTATCTTATAAAATATTTACACAGTTTAGTAGAGCTTGTTCACACAAAACATTTGTTAAATATGTATGGTAAACTGTCCATAATAAGTTGCTTTATAAAAGGTTCTAACCTAAAAATGTTATACACATGTTTCAAAATTGTTCCACATATATTTTTTTGGCTACATTTCCAATTTGTGCCCTATGAAAAATAATTTTACTCAATTTCTGGTCAAACTTTTTTATAGCTAATAGGTAAACCTTTTCACCACTATCTACTATTCAGTAACCACCGAAGCACGGCAGCACTCGGTAGCTATGCGACTTGTGGTCACCCAACCAAGTCATGACCGCAGTGGACATTGCTTAACGTAGTTGATCAGTTAAGAACAATTAAACAAGCTATGCTACGAAAACTTAGTCGTCCACATTCAGTTTACTATCTAAAGACACTTGCGACACCTTGTGATATACAGACGCATGGACAGACGACAAACGAGCGCTCCATTTTACTCTAAGATTGGAACGAGGCTTCGTCTATGGTAAACTATATTTTATCTACGTGATCGATACAAATGTGTATCGATCACTGTCTCAGTAGTGACTGACGCTTGAATGCTGTGAACGAACACACGTTTGTTCAGGCATCAGTATGGAATGGATTGAAAATAATAACTAAAATTCGTCAGGGCTGACTTATGGATTGATGCCTGGCGCATCAAACCATAAGTCAGCACATTCCACCATCAATCTGGCATGAATCTGTTATCAATCATGGACTGAACTGATGCCAGACTTTATGTAACCTTCCACTATGCCTGATCAGCAAATTGGACAGTTAGTAGCTTACTCTATTAACTGTACTTCAATTTTATTATTTTGAGTAGGGCGTAACTGGAGAGGAAATTTACACATATTCTAAAATGTTAGTGAAAACAAGCTCTACGGAAAGCTCAGTACATACAAGTAAAATGGCAACTTGAGCAAATTCATCTAAAAATAAAATATTATGCCTTAATTATTATGATTATTAACCGCAAATGAGATGAATCTAAAATCTACATATATACCTAAATTAAAAATTATAGGTTTTGTAAATAATATTATTAAAACGTATCAAATACGATAATATTAACTAAATAGTGGTTTAAGAACTGTCTACAAAAATCAAGACCTTGATGAATCAAATCAAAAATATAAATCTAAACTATTGATTTATAAATTATTATGATGAGAAAAGAAATCTCTAGCAAGACATGACAAAAAATATATTTAAAACTAGGTACATAAGTTCGATCATGGACTAAAAGAAAATAAAAAAGTTCAGCGTCAGCCTCGAAAAGTTAGTTTTCATGCCAATTTATTTAAGTTTGGAATGTTTTTGATTTCGATATGTTGCAAAAGCAGACACTCAATAAAATATTTTTCTAACCCATTTATATAGATACTAGCTTTCCGGGCGCGGCTCCGCCCGCGCGTATGTCGGTTATCGCGCGAAAACATTAACCTCTTTTTGAGCAGTCGGATAAAAACTATCCTATGTTTTTTCCCGGGTCTCAAACTATCTCCATACCAAATTTCATTCAAATCGGTCCAGTAGTTTTGGCGTGAAAGCGTAACAGACAGACAGACAGACAGACAGACAGAGTTACTTTCGCATTTATAATATTAGTACTGATTACCGCTATGCACAACCTTAAGTAAAGGTAAAAAGAAGTCAACTAAAGTAAAGAGAATTTGTGATGAGTCGATACCTTGTCGATAGGAAAGAAATAGTTTAATTGAGAATCGAAATACTTTGATCAGTTCTTTGGACTAACTCAATTTACAACTTTTGTAAACACCAATTTAATTTTTCTATCCTATTATAAAATGTTGTGACAAATTATTCTGTTATATCACAATACAAGCCCTGCATTCTAATAAAATCTCATCTAATCACTCAATTCGTATTGTTCGATTAATTCGTAATACTTGGGTCGGAATGTTAACAACTGCTATAAATTCAAGTCATCTTCAGACTCACTTCCGCTGTAATCTTTCAAAGCCTTACAAATTTCTTGTTCGACCTCTAGGGCACTGTGCTGTTTGTCATCTGCGGCCAATTTATTGTACGCTACATGTGTAGCTAAGTTGTTCGAGTAATAATTCCCACAACAAAATTTTTTGAGGACGTACGAGATAATTAAGTAAAGAACTATGGAAGTGATACTAAACAAAATTACCGAAAGCGCAAAGTCCATACTGTAGCGCCAATTAGCATCGCTTAAACGAGACAGAACCGCATTTGGATAGCAATAGAATTTTGGTTCGTCATCCGTTAAATTGAATAGTTGAGCATCGTCTAAGCAAGACACGCACTGACTGTTGTGAGGACCCAGGCAAGTGGCGCAGGTGTAATGGCATGGAAGGCAATGTAGTGGGACTTTAACAACCGGCTCAGATTCCAAGTCAGCTGCCTCAATGGCGGTTGGTTTATCCTGTCGTTTCATGACAACGTTCTCAGAAAACAAAGTAAGATTACGACGTCTGGAGCTTCGTTCCATAGTGATTTCGCTGGCGTATGTGCCGTCTGGACAGCGTTCGAAGCAGCGGCCCTCGTACAAATGCAATCCCTTCGCGCATTCTATTGGGAGAGAGAACAGAGTCGTTTAATTACATAAGTTGCGAGAGCCATAACCACCAGCACCGTCCAGCATCCATGCAGCTTGTTGTTGAATGCGCGCAAATGGCGAGCCACCTCCGAAGGCACGACCTCGGTCAAGGGAAAGTAGGAAATAAAGGATAGGTAGAATCTTGTCACTGATCTCAAATAATTTTGCTCATAATATAGTTGCTTTGAGATAATTAAGGAAAACAAACGTACAGTCACAGACACATGCTATATACGTGCACAAAATTAAATGAAATCAGACAGACATCAAAACGATTACAGTGAAGAGAAAAACATATACAGTGAAAGAAAAAGAAATTCGTGCTGTTACGATACATAAATTGATTAGAGAAGCGTGGATAGCCCAAAGATATAAGTTAATACATTAAGCAAGCAGATACTAAGCGAAGCAAAACATGCAATAAACATAAATAATAAAACAAATAAAATATAGTTTGTTTCCTTAAATTAAACGAAATGCAACTAACTGCTATAAGAACATAAATCAGAGACAAGACTCGTGAACAGAAATATTATATAAATGAAATTGGTTTTTTTTTGTAATAAAAGGTTGTTTTTATTGTTATTTTCCGTTCACATTAAATTCAATATATACAAATTATGCAACATTTACATCATTATTTCATTACATACAGCGCACGGAGTAACCAATCCTCACACGTGAACATTAAACAAAACTTTATAAAAATGAGCTCTGAAGGCTAATTACGTCGATCTAAAGTACTTACACTCGTCTAAGCGAGAAATAAAACGGAAATGTAAAGAAGAATGGATAAATTATTTTTAAAGTTTTAAAGCAAAGATTATAAATTCTCACCTTTTTTAAATACTACTCAAAGTTTCATAGATAGATAGCATTAACAAGCAACGATAACTCAATGTAATTTAATTATAATACTGAGACAGACTACCAATAAAACACTTGAATGAATCTTTAATTTGGACGTACCATTCTTCTTTATGTTAATATGCGGTGACAGACTGTTCATTAAATTTAGCCTATTTAATAACATTACAATAGTTTTAACTACCAGTCGATGAAAAATGATCGATCAGTCGTTTTCAATTTACAGATTTGTGAGCAATTTGTACAAATATATCAATACACAATTACTTATTTACAGTTTTATTATTACCTATAGATTTATGCTAGTTCATGGATTGGTAATCTTCGCTATGATCACAACCACATTATGCAATTATGTTTTATTATATTATTATCTACAAGCGGGTAAATGAAGTTGTAGGCCAGTTTTGATTCCAGATTAATATTAAATTCCTTGTGATTCTTCTTTATGTTGCACCTACGGCCTCGATAGCTCGCTATGTAATTATGCTTAAAGAGTGCTGTAAACGTAACCCGCAGCGTCGTTCTATTGTAAAAAGACACTTAACGTTTTCTTTAAAACGAGCCATTGGTTTACAACGTCAATTACCCTAACAAATAACGTAGATTAATACAGTACTACATTTACATTTTGATGTTTATCTTGGCATTATTCTACAGCTGTGTTTCCATTATATCGAACAAATTACAAAAGGCTATTTTAATTAAATATTTGTATGAAATTTACAGACAGCCATATTCAGATGCCACTATAAACATGCAATGATTTCTAATAAACAATAAACTTATTGTAACAGATATGTATGACTTTTCACTATAATATAAACATGCAATGGTTTGTAGAAACAAAATTATTATAATAAGTTAATAGCAGCATCCAAATTAATGTAACGAGAATACATAGGAGTAACTGTGTTTATAGATTATGAAAACTATTAAAACAGTTGTATAAACGTCTATGATTAATTATATATAAATAAAATTCATTGTGATTCGTAAAAAAATCTAGGAAATTTATTATCTAAGGTTCTGTTGCTCTTTTATCGCTATAAATATCGTAACCACTGATGTATCGGGTGTATCTAAGTAATATGATAAAATAAAATAATAATCATACAAATTATTAAAATTCTCTATTATTGATAATTGTTTTGCAACATTACTAGTCTGCCAAATTAAGTACACTTTTAAAAGTGAGCAATATTATCAATAAAAAGAGCAATGCTTGTTAAAAGGCTTATGATTTGGTTTGGTATGTTTCTAGGAAAGCAACTGACATTATTAAATTTTTTTTACTACTATATCATATAAAATAGTTGTAATTCAATAAATAACTTACAACTTTTCTGATGGTGCCTAAGTATGTAAATGCCTGCCTATTTTTCAAATAAATAAAATGATAATATTTCTGCTAGATTCATATATTAATGTAAATATAAACATAACAACTCTGCTTTCAAATTGAAAACAATCTTTAAATATTTTGATTTTACCTTTTACACTAAATACGTACATGTCATAATGAGCAATCACACAATCAGCTTTATTTTCAGTTACTCATGTCATGAAAAATGGACGTCTTTACCATTTAAACTTCTACAAGTAAGATACCTTGTCACCTTTTTGAAAACGTGGCACTGTCAATCAACGGTAAAATTACTGAATGCTGCAGACTTCAGATATTTTTTGTCAGATTGGAAGAACGAATGAGCACTTTCGAATATTCGAACTGTTGGTCTACAATATATAATAACAAAATATCATATACCTACGGTAGCAAACATTAAATAAGACAAAAATCGTGACCCGCTCAATAATTTCTCATAAACTTACAACTTACAAAATCCAGGCTCATACAAAAACTGATAAAATATTATTATTACAATGTTATTTATAATGTAATTGCACATTGTTTACAATATTATGCAACATGAATGAAGATGTTAAAATCAACTATTGCTATATTTATGCTTGGTAAACACTGAGCAGCCCAATTTAGAAATATGTTTATCACAGCCAAAATATAAATTGTGAAATTAAATTTCAGAATGTGATATGAAATTTCAAAAAGCTAAAAATTGTATAATCTATTGACGATTTTGTTATTCAAAATAATGAGAACATACCAAAATACTGATCGCAATAATATATACTGTTTGAAAAACATTTTAATTCTGTGACCGCCTAGCTTACAAGACTTATAGCTATGACTATCATAACTAGACAAGTACGGCAGTTTCTTGAATACTAAATTTAGGCTAACTCGTCAAATAAAGTGTGGATAGCCTTAACCATAACTTAAAAACTTGTACTTATACGATTAACTAAAATCACATGCCTCATTTTGGCGATAAAGATGCCTTGATATCCTTCTATGGGATATGCACATAGGGGTCACATGATCATTTTTGATAAGAACATAATACATATTTAACTATGTACTTATACAAGGTACACACGATCAGCTTCAGTGGGTAAATAGACTGAGAATAGTCATTTATAAAACACAAAACATGAACATTCTTAGTTGCCTATTTTACTCGTGAATACCTTATAAAAGTATTTTTTTACGTTATAACCCCAACGATGGCAGATGTTTTTTCCACCATAATGAAAACCCCAATCTACATATTCCACAATACAATTAAGGGGCTTAACGATGTTGGTTTCTAGCAGTTAGTGCACACGTACTTAAAGCTAAACATAAGGCACGATACGCCTGTGGTTCGCGCGGAGCGGTGGAGAAAGAAAAACAGATGTTTCTGAACAAAGTAAGACCACAGATTCTAGACGTGTTAAAATGTTGTAAGGGAATTCACTGTTTACATTATGTTGGACAATCCCAAAAGGAATTTTATCCACATCTAGTGGTATTTTGAGCAGGGTGTGGACAAAATACACTTCAGTCGGATAGATTTGGTCCCTGAGCTGACACGGTCAAAGACACAACCAAAGTTGGAATATACCTACGTACATTCACTCCCTTTAAAAAAACATTCAAAAGTGGGTACAGATATTCCCTAATCGCTGTGTAAAAATATGTCAGCATAGGCATAACTGAAAAATTTCGATCATCAATTATGGAAAAAACTCAGGTCAGAATTTATTTTTATAGGCCTCGCATGTCACTTTTAACTAAACTGCGAGTAGGTATGCATCGGATGCTTTAATCGATGTATATTTATAATGGTACGTTTTGGAACAATAATATCAAGCACGCTCAAATGAACGTGCTTGCGATGAAAATTCGATCTATACGGAATGGGGAAACCCACTGTCATGTTAGTTCTACCCAGATGGCGCTAAATGTTTATTACATTAAAAAGGTCAAGATATGTACAAAACAAAAGTTTTTGATTATTTTCCAAAAACAATTTAATGGATATTCAGAATTTTGAATTTACATATCCATCAGTAGTCTTTAAATAGTTACTTTTCAAAAGATTTGTTATTATAGTTCTTTAAAAAGTCATATAAAAAGGCCGAATTGTGTAGGAAAATATAATCTTTCTGTCAGTGGAAACATATTTCCGAAAGAATAATATGATCTAAAAGAAGCAACACATATATGAAATTGTTATTTTTTAAACTTGAAATAAACAATTGTGTACATACGTTTTACAATTTATTCTATTGAAGCATAATATTTGAATTGGTTGCTTGAAATATTTATGTAATTTAATTCATATTATGATGAACTTGAATATGGAACATAAAAGATCATCTGGTGTTTAGTGCGTAACACAGTATAAAAGTAAAATATTGACAAATAGAATCAAAAATCTAGAAAACTCTGTGGTCGAAGTTTCAAAACTTAATTTCCTTGAATCGTTTTCCTTTCCGCACCACTCTCCCATCGCAGAAATCACGCTCCACCCTCCGCGCGTACCGAAGACGCATCATACCTGTACCTTGGCAGCCTGCTAGGTAAAGCAGCCGTTAGTAACATTAGCAGGAGACACAAACCTATGCAGATGTGCGGCGGTTGATGCGCCAGTGTGGAGCAACCATTGGTGCTCGTGTACGGTCCAGCATTACCAGGGTCAACGTCCGGAGGGCTCTCGTCTCGTATCTGGGAAAATGGATTCGTATATAGGTTTATTAAGTTTCAGAACATCTTAGCTGAACATATAATTATTACTATGGAACGAAACTTTACCCCGTTAATTTTTTTGGTAATGTGTATATAAAATTAAATTTCGTCGAATACTACACATAACTTATTCTCCGTGGGGTGCCGGGTCAGAAGTGCACCTCCCCATATCATCCCATGGGTGTCGTAAGAGGCGACTAAGGGAATAATACTGGAAGGTGGGCAGCAGCGCCTTCTAACGAACTGCCAACTTACACTGCGATCCCCAAGACCCCTGCCAAGCGTGGGGATTATGGCAAACACCCCCTCAATAGGGGAGGTTGTGTTCAGCAGTGCACGATCCGGCTGTTACAGTACTACATATAAATAAATTGGTTTATTCCTAAAATAGTTGATACTCGTAGAATGGACTTTGGATCTTAATTCACCGCTTAACAGGAAAATACAACGTCGTAACGGCGCGAAAAACATGTTATTGTAATTTCTATAACGCCTGCTAAGCGAATGCTCCAGAGGTTTCAGGTTTCAATAGTCGAATATCATTAATGCTATCTGCATGTCAGATCTTAATCTAAATCGATCAAGTCATTAAAAATACCATTAGATGTATTAGTAATATTTTAGTTGTAAATATTATGAAATGTATTATTATTTTCGAAATATTATGTTTATAAGATTTTTAGGACAATATTAATTCAGAATAGTGTTAAAGACATTAAACAAATGACCTACATTATATTTGTTTACTAAACAGTATTTAATATTGATGTTAAATTATTTGTTTTGTATTGTACTATAAACAAAACTTTTACACCAAATAAATATCTACTGAATCTTTCGAAGCGTATTTTATGTTTATACAATTAATCTTGTTAAGTTAAAGCGAGTGCAAAATATATTCATAGAAAATTTACCGCTGGGAGTAGTAACTTTGACACACGCTTCGTATAACTTTCCCGTTCCATAATCTCTAAGGAGTTTGAATGAAAATCGAAGAATAGAAGCGATTATTTACTTTTACAATACTTTTACGGTAAGGAACGGATCAGAAACGGTTCGGATAGCGAAAAGAAAACCTTCTCGTAGTTTAATAAAGGGTTTTCAAAGGCACTTCGGTGTTTTAACTTTGTATGTTATGTGGCTGTTTGGCATATCTTTAGGTGTGAACGTTCCATCAAATACAGCCAATTATATCGATTAAGGTCTCAGGCGCATTATAGCAAGTGTAATTTTTGGGGGTAAAGTAAACGCCAAGTATTATTGTTTAAGGGCGACGAGCACCTGCATGTCATTTCTCTAGATTGTACTTCAGCTGCTTTGTATATAATTTGCTAATGTGTGCAGAAAAAGTTATACAAGACTTTATATTTTTGTTATTTGATAGATTTAGGGCCTGTTTCAGAATGTTCAAGGAAGTTCCGGTTATACTACCCAGAACATATTTATTAAACAAAACATTACCTTTGCGTTTCACAGTCATCGATTTAGCCCATCCATCGGTTAAAGCTTGAAACACACTGCATGTCAACTGTAATTTTTTAAGTTTTTTTATGTGTTGGTTCGTAAACCAAAACTTTATTAGGACATTCTGAATCGAGGCCTTAAACAAATATGCATTTAAATCGTTATAAAAATAGAATTTCCTTTTTGTGTCCGAAGTTTTAATGAGAACGTTAATACTCGTAATGCATTTATTCATTTTGCTAGCAATTTATTCCAAAACCGTTTCCTTCCGTTTTCGAAGTTAGTATTGATTGAATATTAACGTTTTAATACATTGAACAGGGATGACATTAATTTCATACCATTACTTTATCACCATGTGCAGCAGAGGTGAAATATCTAATCGGATGAAAATATAATTTATTTTAATATGTGAAGTAAACAAAAATCAAGCACCTTTGACATTATATGACTTATAAAGCAAATGTACCAACTAATATTAATAGCATACTCGTATTTTGGGGGCTGAGACACTCTCGTCCGTGGGAAAGTACACATAGGGCAAAAAGGAACGAGAGCTAACTTATATATACACTATCTTGATACCCCGCACGCGGTCCCTGGGTGGTGCCAACCGGGTGACAAACAAGGAGTTAGGCCTCGTAGGGAAGAACCGTCTTGATAGTTTGGAACACCGCGGTGTCAGATATTCTACCTCCAAGCAACAGTGTTGAAACACTGTTATGTATGGGTTTTGTAGGACACTGTAGCAAATAAATTACCGGGCAATCAAGACTTAAATACTAGTGTGTTTCGGAGTATCAAGCGCAGTGCATTATCACACACAATGGCGACACTATAACTGTAACGGACAGGCGTCATGCTTACAAGCAGGTACCGGCTGGTACGTCTCAGCTTTTATTGACATAAAAATAATTTTTCACCGAAGCTTAGAGACACTATTTATAACAAACTAAATAAGTATCTATAGAGTTTTTTGTTATTTTTAGAAAATGTTTTAAAACATTATTTAATATTTATAGCCACTGCCTAAAGACATTGCTCGTTTCAAGTTGACAGCGTACAGGTGGCAAGTTTTTTTGTGAGTACGAGTAGAATTAAAATAAATCGTTATAAAAAATAAGTAGTAGTATAGGTTGAGTACAGGACTAAACTTACAACAAAATCTTTAGATATAAATATATCATACCATTTATTAGACATGCTGGGCACGCTGCCAACTGGGAGTGGGCTGGAGCATTTGGACTGCCTATGAGTCTGCTATGACTTATAAGTTGTCTAAATGCTTTTATTGTAGTAGCTGTAGTGTTGTATATAGTTCATAGTATTTTTTTTATTAGACCTAGTAAACTTGGAGCGTGATATTCATATTTATATTTTTGCAATAATGCATGTTCTGCGGACATAACAAAATAAGTCATTGTCATGTTACCTCAGTCGGTCAGAGCATACCCCGGCTATAGGGGTGGATGAAGCAGGTTCGACTCCCTCACATGACTATGACTATAATTTTTTCTCCCGTAAATTTGTGATTTTTGAGCGTGATTCTTTCTCTCTCCCATTTCTTTCTCCCATTCTTTCAATAATGTACAAAATTATTGAAAGAATGGGAGAATGAAAAATATAACGTAAATTTAACAACATAATGAAATCATAAACTTATATCATAATACATAAAATCATAAACTTATGTTCAATAGATAATAAAACACAATATTTCATATAATAGCCAATTATATTTCTATCTAACATAATTTTAATCGACTTTTAACGCTCACTTATTAACTCTCTTCCATTTTAAAATGGCATATATTTTTCTATATCGCTTTCACTTTTTTCTCTCATATGAAAGAAACAAGTAATTGACGTCCCTAACGAGTTACAATTACGAACGTATTACGTCTTGAGCCTACTTTAGCCAAGTTAGAAGAATACAAGTTTACGAAGACTTTTTTGCTCTAAAATACGATTATATTTGTACCTAAATAAAATGCTCAATATTCACTGCAAAAATGTCCGTCTCAATTTTAATATCTAGCAACAATAACGTCTGCTACGAATAAGAAGAACCTACGAATGCGTAGCAACACGTTTTCGCAAGACTTATACGTCTACGAACTACGGGTTATGGAAATACATGCTACTGGTTCTACGTCTGCTACGTCGTAGACCAAGGATGTGCTACACAGTACAAACTTTAGAAATGTGTCATAATATTAATTACCTACTTATAAAAAAATATAAGTATTTTGAGGACTTGAAAGTGCTTTTTTCTATACTTTTGCTATTGTCACAAGTGAATGATGACAACTTACGGTTATTCATAATCGAGTAAAACCTCTAACAGCTGGCACAATATATATTTAGTTTCTCAAGAAACCAGTTTTATTAAAAACTAGATGACCCGTTGTACTTCGTATCACCTAAGCTAACGGGCGAACGTTAAATGATTGACAGAAAAGTATATTCAGTCCACTTATTGCCGGCCATATCAGTGCTCACACCTTTGATTCATATATCATTCTCAACGCAGTCCACCCAAGCTCTCGTAAGCTTTCATCTGGTGCTATTAGCGTATGAACAAAAAAATACTGGGTTTAAAGTAAGACTAAAATACCTTTTCAACAAGACAATAAGGCTAAATATCATTTTCTTGCGGCATGTTTTCGTGCAATATGAGAGTGTCACGTGCAGGAATCTAACGTAGTATTCATGTCGTTGAAACTGAGCTGGATTTATGGCACTTTGTGACGTCAAAATATGGAGACGGCTGATATCGATGCCGCTAGGTTGTTACGTCTTTAGAGATACATTGGAGAAGTATACAAAAATAGATTTTAACCTTTACGTCTAGAACGCTTTAGATATGAATTATTTATATCTTCATTGGAATAGAACGTAACAATGCAATATCTCTCTGTGGTTATCTGGATACTTGTATTTTGTACATTTTTTCCGGACGTACAAATCAAAAGACAATATTAGAAGACATGTTCATTATTACTGTTACCTGATTTATGTATGAAAATTATAAAACGCCAATCATTTGCGTCTAAGAGATGTCACTAGGACAAATTATTATATGATTTTTGATTTGATTTTTGATGCTGTCATTGAAATGTAAAAGCAAAAATCAGGTTTTAATGTATATAACTATAATTTTTATTTTATAATTGATAACTTTAAATAATGGTGACAAAGTTCGAGTTACATACCTAGTTGTATGCGATCAATTAAACTTAATCGTTAAGCACTCTAATATGACCCCCTCTTAACATATTTACTATTATTGAACTGTTTAATTTATGATTATTAAAATGATAACTCACCGTATGAGAGTCATGAAAAACGAGCGCAAGATCGTCATCGATTGCGTTCTGACGCACCTCATCGATAGATTCCTGCTCGTGAGCACCAGTCCAAATGCTGGAGCCTTCACTCAGGTTTGTTCCCAAAGAATTGCTCACTGAAGACGCATCGTATTCTTGAGGAGGAGTCTCCGTTCCATAGAATATCAGCTGCCACTGAGTCAATGGACCCGCTGGAAAAACAATGGTTTTTTATCCGTTGTGTTTACTTATCAAACATCAGACCAAACAAAGTTACGCGAAGCTCAAAAGTAAATACGCAGTAAATTATTATTCTACATCTTGTTTAAATCTACCAAAATACATACGCTCAACAAATTAATAAGCAAACATTTCCAAACTACATATTATAACACTAAATAACAAAACTTTGCACAGAAAATAAAATTTAAATAGCTTTTACGTTCAACTAGTGTTGAATTTGATTTAAGACGATGCTGTCAGCTGCTACAAAATAAAATAGTGACATTGCAAACACACGACATGCATGGGACGGCGGCGATGGGGTAAGTTATCGGCGTGCTCGTAGGCGTCAAATGAACGGCGAACGACATAACATGCACATTGCAGCCTGGTACCGTGGGCTTGCAGCGGCGCCGGATAGATCCGCTGGATTTTCGGATACTGCTCAAACAGGTTAGACATCTTCCGGCCTCGGACATCTAGTGGATCAGTCATGTCCCCACGTAAATTGAGACTTAAATCTGCTGTCGTCGACGCAATGCGAGCTGTCGTGCTCTCTATAGGCGACCGCGTCGCTGGACGACTCTGCTTCGATTTCTGCGAGTTTCTATTTGGATTCTTTGAGTTCTTATTTTTTTTTCTCTTGACCAGTCCAACAGTGTAAGTTGGCTCTATTGATGTGGGTTTCCCTCTATTGCTCTTTCGTCCAGCCTGCACTACGACGGGTCGCGCTGCGTTACCACGATTTTTTATAATTGGATTTCGAGATGGAATTGGATCGTTCTTTGCCGCCGGTGTGGTAGTACCATACAACAACAATGACCAGTCTTGCAATGTCGCTCGGCCTATGATATGGAAAATTACAACTATACAAGTCAACACCATTAAAATTACCAATGAATTTGTTAGTGGTTAAAGTGGCATATTAACGATCAAATTACAAGTATAAACTTGTAACTTGATCGTATATATATGCCACGTTTCTAAGATGAATATAGAAGCTTGTTATTCACGAGTCAATGCCCATTATAACTCGGTATGTGTGAGGAACGTACCCATATATCTTCCTTCGTTGGACACCTCGAGTTGCCAAACGCCAAGAGGTGACTCCCCCCACATGTGGACGGTCATGAAAGGCCATGAGTTGAAGCCAGCGCGGGAGGAGTCATGCGCCCTAGAGGAAAAAACATATTACAATAACAGCATTCTGAAGAGGTTCTTGAAATGAAAAGTCCAGCAACAAAACGTCAGCCGGTTAACTATCATTATGATCTGCCGATCCAACTGTTCTCGGATAATATAAGACACTTTAAATATACCGGGACCAGTTTCATATAATAACAGAAAACTTCTTTGTCAAATTTCTCTGTAAAAGATCTTAACAACTGTCCCACCCGAGAATCGTACACTACTTTAACATATAATATTTTCATGTCACGTTTTATAAGTTAATAGAAGATTTTGAAATAATAAGAAAAATTCTAAATATGAACAAAAAGGTAACGATAAAAAGGTATCACTATTTTGCAAGTTTTCTTTTAAATAGTGCATATTCGATTACCTACCTAACTCTCAGCTCTCCAGAAGTATTGCTACGGATTCTGTTTCAAAGTGCTTTGCTACTTTAAAGAGCTCTTTATAAAAATATATTACGCAAAACTTAAACTCGGAAGTTGTAGATAGGAAATGCGATATTTGATGAAACGTGCAATATAGTAGTTACGAAGCATTGAAGTCTTCATCGATGTTATAGTTCTTTAGATGATGATTACGTAAAAAATTACTGACCTTGGAGCCAACAATGTGACACGAGTACCGGCGGGAGAAACAAGGGCAATGCGCAAGTCGCCCCGTCTTGCAGCAGAAAGTGAGACGCGCGCTTGAACATGTTCCAAGTAGTTTACACCAGGGCATGCGCCGATGTCCAGCTAAACAATAAATATTGGCGTACAAATACTGTTGCTAATGTAACAATGAATGAGTTGCTTAGTAAATATTTTTGTAATTAAAGCCATTTGTTTTGCAACAATGATACATTGATGGACGATTAGAGCTCTCTAAGTTGCATTTTAGTTTGATGTTAGTAGTCACATTAAAGAAATGATAGACTCTTAACTTATTTAAATGTTGACGTGCAACAGAAATAGAAAATAAATAATTGTTCACCAAACCTATTCGAAAACGCTAATTGCGTAAAACGTTTAATTCGGTTTTTGTTTCAAGATTTACCTGTAAAGTGACTGTAGACCTCGGCGGCACGGGTCGTTGGGGTCTCGGCGCGGCCAGTTCGCATCTCCTCTGTGAAGGCACAGTTCTCCAGGTCTTGGCGAGGCGGACCATTCCTGACGCATCCAATAATCCATATCCGAAGGAGTGGGACACGTTGCGACCGACGCCGTTGACTCGCCACTCGCCTCCTATGCTTAGACGTTCTGGTCTCGCCGTGCGGACAACTGTTGGAATTAAATGAATAAAAGTATATATTACATTTTAAGATTTTTGCTTTAAGATAAGGCATTGAGATCATAAACAGTAGGTTAATAGATTGGTCAAATTACTTGATGCTTTTCTGTATTGCTGCAACTGCATAGGCCTTTTTAGTAAAACGATAACCTATACTACTATAATGTGTACCTGATCAAGAATACGTTTGTATACATAATTAATTATACCTATATATTACTTTAAAAAGACATAGCAAGGCTCTGATAAACTAAGAAGGAAAGACAGAGTCCGGTACAACATCAAACTGAAGCCATTATGTTATATATGTGTGCGCTGGAAGTGTTGCCATATGGAAGAAAAAATAACTTATTTATGGGTTTTATGGCAGATACATTTTTGATACAGAATATAATTACAGCAAAATATGTTCGTTAAAGAACAATAATAGTGCACAATCTTCACGATTATTATTATATATTTTTTTGTTTGTCACATTTCACTTCTTTAAAGATATAAATGTACAGAATATACTTACAGCAAACTCGTTTTATTTAAAAAACGGAATTCGGCAGGTATATCACTCATAACATGTAATAAAAGGATCTGGCATGCTTTTTTAATGCAAATATTAGGTGTAGCATTGGTAGTGAAATGTGTTTGAAAATTTAACAAACTTATACCCAGTGAAGTTTTGTGACTAAAAATTTTAGTAATAAAAGTAATTGCTTAATTAAAAGTAATTAAAAGGAATGAAATCGACTTTAAAATAATTAAATCAGCCAATAAGTGATAAATAACAAGAAAAACATCAAAACCGGCCCGTATACCGAAGTAGGTATGTAGACCAATTAATTTTGAGGTCTCTGTAGGATTTATTGAAGTTTAGGGCCTGAAAGCAACCTCAAAAAATTGCTGGTTCACGTATTTACGTAGACGAGCAGTTTTTTTTTCAATTCCAAAGTTTCTTACTTTTTCCGCTATAAGTTACAATCGCCTATTAGATTTCCCTAATAAACATTAGTGATACGTACACCGACTTCTGAAAACTGCACAATTTTGGAAACAACCTAAAATGTATGTATGACTTTTATTTGAAATTATAACCTAAATTGCGTTGTATAATATTAAATAAAATACATTATATTCAATACTTACGTGTTTTTAATACTCAAGATGGTTTTTAATTTATTTATTCTGTTACTAGCTCTCCGGGCGCGGCTCCGCCCACGCGTATGTCGGTTATCGCGCAAAAACATTAACCTCTTTTTGCGCAGTTGGATAAAAACTATCCTATGTTTTTTCCCGGGTCTCAAACTATTTCGATACCAAATTTCATTCAAATCGGTCCAGTAGTTTTGGCGTGAAAGCGTAACAGACAGACAGACAGAGATACTTTCGCATTTATAATATTAGTACTGATAGAACTAATGTGTGACGTGCATAATGGGCGACAGTCTATCGTGAATGAGGACAAAATTGACAGAATTTAGATACGTTTTCGTGAGTGAGTTGTGTTTTACATAAAATTGGCTGAATTTTATGCTTCACTTTTGATTCACCTCTCACACCACTTTCTTAATTGCTCTGAGTAACAAGTTGATATTTCATGACTCCTAAGTAATGAAAATAATCTTATGCCACAGTTGATTTACAAAGATTGGTTAAACAAAGATTCGTGTACGTAGATAACAACATCAAGATAGTCTGGAGGTCATAAAACGTCCCATCTAGATACCTAATCTTGGTAAGGATTTTAGCTTAAGCTCTTTTACAATCTAAATGTATTTGAATACTTTCTTTAGAGGTGCCTTGAATAACACCTATCTTTTTTAGAAAATGTAATATTGTTGGAGTGCTTCTTTTTAAAATTAAAGAAACCTTTTAAATTATTACTTTAATAAGATCAGAAAAATGTTTTTAAATATAAACAAACACTTTCTATAAAAGCTTCATAATTTTTTTCGATAATCTTTTAAATTTGTAAGCGCCTTCAATTATTAAACACCACCCTTCGATTCTATTGAAGTTATTTTTAATTCGAGATAAACTAGTATTTAACCTCAACCCGCTTCACTCGTTTCGTAAAATGAGCTCTTGTTCATGCAGACTGTGTTATGTAGGGTCTTTGGAAAAAATGCTTAAAACCTCATAGAGTTTACTTATGTTAGTGATTATAACAAATTTTATATGATTGAACAAGCACAAGGCGCTCCTGATGTTAAAGTAGAATAGGCGTTGTCTATAACTATGAGACAAGAAACTTAAAAGTGTCAGACAGTACTAGAAAAACTTAATGTTTTTTCAGAGAGTTGTTAAAGGTTATGAGTATAGTTAGGGCTGCCATCCGTCCGGGTTTCCCCGGATATTGTCCTAGTATAGAGGGCGTCCGGGGGGCGTCCGGGAGGGGTTTTCAAATAGTGTCCGGGTTTAATTGATTGTAACAAATCTGAGTAGAAAATTCATTCGTAAGCTGCATACAAATCAACTCCGGCGCTGCAAAATCTACAACAACAGAACGTCCCCGTGCCGTGCCACCGCCGGCCACCACCATAAAGAACTGCCGCCGACCCCGATCATTCACTCTCAGTTTTGCCGTTTTGGCGCTAGGTCTAGAATATTTCTAGGGTCTTTAGCGCTTTTTTCTCATTACCATACGCTAAAAACGTCTAGTGAAATCTGGCGGAAAACATGATAATCTTGATATTAGTTGGCAACTCAGTCTCGCGGCAATGGACAAAGGAGAAAAGCTCATTAAAAAAAGAATTACCAAAAAACGGAACCGACTTCAACACCCAAAAGTGTGAAATGACTTGTTGAAGTCGGTACCATGATTGTTCAAAAGTACATATTATCACAATATTGTGCGCATGGTGATGATTTCGACAAGTAATTTCACACTTTTGGGTGTAGAAGTCTGTTCCATTTTTTGGGTAATCATTTTATTTCACTCATTTTAGTGACTCACATACAGGATCGAATGTCATTCATTGTCAACGACTATAAATATTATCAAAATAGGTAAATATTTTAGTTCTGAGGTAACAAACATAAAAAAAGATGGATTGAGAACCTCCTCCTTTGCATGTCGGTTAAAAACATATGGTTTCTTCTCTGATCGAAATAAAGTATAAATTTAACGACCTGAGTTGCTTTGACTTTTCAAAATTCCTATTGGAAAAGAAGGATCACTTTGACAAAAATTTGAACATCTGAAAAATACCAAAATAAGTAAAAAGATTTCAATAATTATATTTGTTTGCAATAAAACATGTTTTGCTGATTTCATTACAAAATTACAAATTTCCGAGAAGAAAAATTATAGTATGTGCGGGATTTTAACCCGCGTCATCCACCACTATAGCTGGAGTATGCTCTGACCGACCGAGCTAACATGATCATTGTCACAATGCTAATTGTCATGTTAGCTCAGTCGGTCAAATCAGAGCATACCACGGGTAAAGCACATGTAATTTTGTAAAGTAAAGAGATATTGAACTCGTAAAAATTTTACTTGTTACTTACTTTTGATTTACATAAAAAGAAGTTTTACGGTTTTGGGTACTAAATCTACGTAACCAAACAAGATGATTTCAAAAAAAATTGATACTATGTACTTTGTAGTTTCTAAATAGTGATCATATAACTAATGATTATTTATTAAACCAACAATTATAATTTATTGATAATTTCATGCCAAATAACAGTGCTCCTCATTATTTTTATCACTGTCTCAAAGAGTGAAGAGTACATTATTATGTTTGTAGCACTGTAGTTTTTGTGCACAGAAGCTGTTTTTGTGCACAGAAGCTCTATAAATGAAAAAAAATAACCAGCCAAGTGCTAGTCGGACTTACGCACCGAGGTTTCCGTACCATTAGATACACAACTTTGGACTTCATATTTTAACCTTTTTTTGTATTAACGTGCGCGAGTCCAACCTCCACTTGGCCAATTTTTTGTATTTATTGTTATAGCGGCAACAGAAATACATCATCTGTGAAAATTTCAACTGTCTAGCTATTACCGTTCTTGAGATACAGCCTGGTGATAGACGGACGGAAAGCGAAATCTTAGTAATACGGTTCCCGGTTTTTTACCCTTTGAGTACGGAACCCTAAAAAATATGAAATTTGTTTTCATAGGTGTCCGGGGAAAAAATTCAATTTCACCCAAATTCCGGGTTTTTTAAGACCTTGTCCGGCATCGGTGGTTTGGGTGATGGCAGCCCTAAGTATAGTCATAGAATTATTGTTGTATGTTTTGTTAAACGGAGGTAGTCCACAAGCTCCCTTTCCCCCAAAACTCTATTCGTTTTGAATATTTACATCGAGGAAAGAAATAAATAATATGAAATTATAAATTACAAGCACAAGACACTTTTAAGATCAGGTGGGCCTCGTACTTTCTCCGTCACAATCATCGACTATTACTATATAAATCCCAGCAAGTATTCTCAATTTAAATTGACACATCATCGAGGACCATACCTGCTTGAAAAGCCATGAAAGCCAAGCTAGCAAGCAGCGTGTTATGAAGGTCTCTGTGATTAAGACCCCCGTATATATATATCGGTAAGTGATCTTGGACACCAAGACACGTATATAGAGATCTTTCAGTCTAAAAATGCACGTCCCTCCACTAGATGTGATTATGTAAATGTGCAGCGGTTTTACTGTGACCTCGGACACGTTCGCGCAGATCCCACACCACGATGACTGAAAAACAAATGGTATTGTTGAGGTGGCTAATGTGGCCCCTATACATTATTTTGCGTGTAAGTGTAAAGACATTGAAGATGCGTGCTTTTTGAGATTGAAAGATCTCTACCATGTACTACAATTATCTGCAAATTAGCAGTGTTTCAAATGTCTAGGACATTTCAGATTGCTGCAGGTTTTTTCCATGTTATCCTGGGCACATGTGCAAATAATTTTATGTGAATTTGAATTTCTTAACTCTTACCAATATGCTGCATATCTCTCCAGGTGAGGTCTCTGTTAGCTTGCAGCGCCAGAGCGCAGATGCCAGCTGCTAGTGGCGCTGATGCTGAAGTTCCCGTGTGTCCAGCTGTACAGGAGTGATGTAGATCTGTTGTTACCACCTGCAGGAAAATAAATAAACCATTTATATATGCTAAGCTCTACTGTTAGTGACCTGAGACCTGTCATCGTGCATGGGTCTAGGTAATTAAAGAAAGCACAAAGTCAAATGAATAATAAAACGTAGGTTTTATCAAAATTAACTACTAAACACGCACTAGATTTCCACATCTCTTTAGTTATATAATACACAAAAAACATACACCACATTAGGTAGTGACCTATCTTTATCTCTCTCCCTACCCTATCACTAGTGTTCGGTCCAAAAGTTTCTGCAACTTTGATGAAGTGCTTCCACTTCGCCATTGTGCTAGTGAGTATGCATCACTCCGAACTATATCAACCCTTTTTGAACTAACCAACAATAAGACCCTAATAATTTGTATTCAAATGGAGTTATATCTTTGTGAAGGCCGGAAAGTACTTTTTGAGTGGAATTGCCACATAAATCAAAAGAGATACCATGTATAATAGATAAGAAAATAATGGTAGCATAAGAAGAAATGATGACTAATACAAGGAAAATAACGCAGAGAAACTAATAATTCATCATGTAAATCAGATTTTCTACGCGTTCTAGCCCGGGCAACCCACGGAGTAGTAGAACGGGGCCTCAGTCAAACTCAGCACAGGCCTATTCAGTGTTCAATCACAAAGGCGCGTCCCTCCTCTGTGAATTATAGATAGTAGGCTAGGCTACGTTTATTTACGCCTCAGTGAGTATGTAAATGGTGGAGTTACATACAATAAAACAATAAATAACACACACACTCATTCACACGCACTCACACACACATCACATACATATGCCTATATGTGTATACATATATGTATATACATATATAAATTATATAAATTCAATAGTATACAACTTTTATTTTGAATTTGTTAGCATCAAAATAGACTATGTATTATTTACCAATTTTGTACATACGAAGGGAATGCAAAATTTACAACACAAGATTACATCTTAGTGTAGATTCTGCAAGTATTATTTGCAACTAATTAGGCCACTTTTAATATGTAATTTTAAGTTTCAGTTGTTTTATTTGTACCTTTTTGTGAAATAAATATTATTATTATTAAGTTGTAAAATATCTGTAGTCTGTTCTGAAGCTCTCGTAGCGAAGTTTGCTTAACCATTCTGAATCGATCAGCAAAGTTAAGCAACGTCCGCCGCGGTCATGAGTTGGATGGGTGACCGATGGTGACATTACTACTGAGCGCTTCCGTGGTTCGAAGGGCTTGTTAAGCCGTCGGTCCCGGTTGTGTTGTCTTAGGATGGCAGTCGTTACAGCATGGTGGTAGCATAAGCAGGGCACTTTGCGAATGCCCGCCTGGCTAGCTACCACCCTCAAGTTGAAAATCTGTCGCCAAGCACCTAACGGTGTGTTCCGGCTGCTGTCCTTGAGAGCCAGTAATTCTAGGTTAGCCTGAACAACATCTTCGACCACATCATCACTTACCAGGTGAGATAATGGTCAAAGGCTAACCTATTAAGCATAAAATATATATATATATATATAAAATATATGGCGCGCCTTAGTGAGTTGAAAATTCTTCAGACCAGAGCCACATGTGGAATAATGGTCTAATTCTACAAAGTTTCTGTTTCCCGTGATATATCCACTTTAATACTAAATAGGTAACTTTAGTAGCTGTAACTTCTACGTTTTTGAACCCGTAGTCTGCTAGTTTTGCAACGGCTAACTTAGTCCACGGAAGCGTTTATACTCTACAGAGGCTAATAAGAAAACTTCGGGTAAGCTAGAAAATTCCTCCCACTTTGCATGTTACTTTTTGTTGTAACGTAGTTTCAGAGAAAAGGATTACGTCTAGCTATTTAGTCAGGCCACATTTTTAAGCTTAATGTGTCTGTTATTGACCTCCAGTAGTGCTTACTTGCTTTAAGCATCTTTTTTGTGCATTTTTATCTCACGGTTAATAATCTGAACACAAGGAGTGTAGGTGAAACTGTGCTTTTTAGGTAATTACATTAGTAATATGTACATAAGCTAAAGATCAATGTGCAAAAAAACATTTATCGGTGTCTTCGGTACCTCCTTTTCTTGAGGTCAGGTAAAAAGTGGCTTTCGAAACGGCCTAAGCAAGCCTATGATCTTTATCTCACCCGTTCACAAGTGATGATGTGGTCAAAGATGATTGGTTGCAGAGTGTAAATAGCTGTATAATATTAAATTCATTATCCGAAATCTCAGTATATAAAATTAACTGACCTGTTTCTCATTGATAGCCCCGCTACTGTACGTGGCGGCAAGTGTTGAGCTGCACATTTCCGAGTACCAGGGCACTTCGCCTCTCTCCGTCGCTGAAGATATCGACAACGTCCATATGGAGTTTGTGTACCCATCACAGTTGCAGTTGTCTTGTTCACGACCGCCGTTGCCGGACGCCCAGACAAATATGGAGCCTTTGCCGTTGCGACCCTGCATACATGATATAAATAATTATTTGTGTTTATTACTTTTAGGGTTATCTTTAAGGCTTACCTATAATTAAGTATTTCTACCGGGATCCGGGTGGTGAAGGTCAAAGCGTCGTGTTCATCTAATTATTTCAAAATATTGTTGTCGAAATCTAGGTAAGAGTAGTTATTCTTATTGGACGGTAAATTCATTAATTATTATCTTAGATTGATAACGTAATCAATCATAATATACTTAACTAGTATATTAGCACACTAGCCAAGTGAATTAAACAGTATATTATCATTATAATTACAACATGTTATTTATAATCCTGGAGGTGGTGAAATACGCAGTGGATATAAACATTTAAGTCATATCATATTAATTAGCGGTATCCATTTTACTAAGCCCTAGCTCGTCATATGTTGACCATTCATTATTATAGTATAAGTCAGAGATAAACAGTCAAGTGGAACAGATGCCGAAGTGTGATTGTGTGAAATATGAGATCAATGAACAAAGTAATATATCATGAGTAACTTTACTCGGGATCATGGCGCTTGCAACAGTGCCGAAATATCGAGAGCTCATGAACAATCAAAAACATGGTAAATATCCCGGTTCTAATAATAACTTTAGTTTAAATGACCGTGACAGTTTGAAAACTCGTAAAATAAACGTATTTCTCAATATTTTCTGAAGGCATCTATCGCTCTTAAATGGGTTTAATCAGTATAGAATGGTTATAAGCCCCAATACCTTTTGAGATAGTCCCCTAAGGGCGCCTAGCCCTTACTGTACCTAAATGTACTTATGTTATATAAGGCAGATTGGAAAAGTCCTGTAAATAGAGTTTGACACGTAAAAAACCGTGACATGTTTATTTTTGTCTAAGCTTCAACCATCAATTGTCAAATACGTATGCAGTTCTATATGTAATTCTAGTCTAATTTGATTGGTCTCCTCAGAGCTCTGATTAAAAATTTTACTTAAATATCTAAAAAGTATTTATATATAGTAATATTTAACAAATAATAATATTTATTTAAGACAATTATACAAAATTATACTCCATTTGCAAAGGGCATCCATCTTCTCGAAAAATATTAGCTCTTGCGCATATACCGCATGTGAGGGATCTATCCCGTTATGTTTTATTTTCTACTCAAATTCTATTATGAGCTCAACATTACAGTTAAGATTATCACTTAAAACGAGCACAAACAGTAAGTGATTATACGGAACCATGCTCTAATAACCCCTAATCGATGTGGATACGAACATAAATCTATCTATATTACGGATATATCCGACCACAAATTGGTGGTTGGTCATCTATCCATTTCACTAATGGAACCAATAAGTTGGCGGAGCCAAATGTCATTTAATCAATTACTGTAATATGGGCGTGGGTACAATTTACCCACATAAGCTAGTGGCAATGGAATTGAAACTGAAAATGTATAAGAAGAATCTTATATAATATTAATTAATTAACGACGGGGTTTTCATTATCAATAAATATTTAGAATAATATCACGGAGTATAATTGATGACGAAAGTGATAACATTACCCCGATGTCTCACCCGCTTTGGTAATGATGAAAAGTGTCTCTTAGGAACCGGCCAGGAATCGCGTGAGAACAGAATGATTCTTGATTGAAGATAAATTATTATAGTTAGTACTCTCGATACTTTTCAAAGTGAATTAACCAATCTATATTCCAAGTTTCAACAAATTGATTCAGCCGATGTAGCGTGAAGGACAAGATCTAACATCCTCATTCTCACAAACTATCGCGTTTATAATATCAGAGTGATGAAATGAAATATCGTGTTTTGAATATAAATACATCCGTACCTAAATTGGACTTTATATATGCCAAAATGACTCACGAAAGGTATATCGTTCTCTTTCTGGCAATATTTAAAATGCTAAATCGGTATCACAAATTTCATTCAAATCTTTTACGCCTTTGTGGAGAAAGGCAAGACATAATTTACTAAGTCTTACACTAGATGTTTCGCATTTATTCGAAAAATGTGAATTATAGTAAAAATGCAGTAATAGATATTCATTCAGATAAAACAATATTTTGCATATACAAAAGTCCTCAACGGCAGTTTGGAGTTAAACAGGGAAACATCGTTGTTACATTTTACGCTTCGCGAACACTTGACCATAGTGTAGGAAGTAGAGAGAAAATAATTGCGTCGTTACAGATATTACTTTATACGAGGTTCGCGTCTCGCTAAGTTACGAACATAATCGAAGAGAGAAAATTAAAAATAGACTTTATTACGTTCAAAACAAGCCTCAAACTCAAATGTAACAGAAAAGGGGCAAATTAAAGTTGAGGGTGAAACAACGAAGCTGATGTTGTTACTTTTCATCAAAACGTATGTGGCATCGCTTTGTAATTACTACAGTTAACTATTGTTTAAAATAATGCGATAGAATCTTTATCCAGATAAAAAGTAGCGATATAACGTTATGATTTGAACTGTGTTAAAAAATAATATGAAACACTTACTACCCCTTAGACAAAAGTATTTGGGGCTGGACCAGCCCCAAATATATTAATATTATTACCGGTATTATTATTATATTATACTATTATTACCCAATATTACCAGCCCGGCTGGTATTATATATGATTGTATTTATGTATATATGTATGTATATGTGTATATATTATCAGGTATAAATGTTATATTATTATGTGTATTAATATAATATATATTGTAGGTATTAGTTTATTTAAAATTTGTGTTTTAGATTATAATGTAGCCTAATTATATTTAATTTAATGATTGTTTATAGACTTATGTACACCCCCGACATAGTTCCTGTATTTCCTCTCCATACAAAGGTTGCCTGGAAGAGATCGCTATTAGTGATAAGGCCGCCCATTGTGACACTTTAGTCTAAGTTTTTGTTTCTAAGAATGAAACTTGTATATTATTGGTGTAACAATAAAGAATTATCTATCTATCTATCTATATTCATAAGTTTGAATTACTTTGGTGTATTATATTAATAAACCTGTCTTATATATTACTAAGCTATTCCGGACAACTATTCCGCACACGGAATGCTAGAATGTACTTGAATCGGTTTAATCGAATTATATTAATAAGTATTCACATTCAAGTTTTTTTAATTGTCTATTAGTACAAAGAAATCCGTCTATTTCCTTTGATTGATCCACAGTCACATCACACAATGGATATTGGACTCTTAAAAACGGGCATCCTCGTGATTTTTACAAACAATTGTAAGTATAGTTTAAATAATTATTTGTGTTGAGGATGGTACGAGTATGATACTGTTCAGTATTGTGATTTATTTGAATGTTTTAAAAGTATACATTCTATAGGTCAGTATATCCGGATAAGTCCTTGGATATTTAACGTATTGGATTGAACTTACTTTTATATTAGAAATATTTTTTGATAACAGTTCGAGCTGGTCTACGCACGTGTCTTTTCTGACATCACGTTAGTTTGGCAGGAAACTTTGGCGGAATTACACAAAACATACCTATAATATGTATATTTTTTACGTTTCCTTTAATATTTATTGTTATTTTATTAGAAACTGTCCCGATATCTGAAATAGTTCCGGATGAAATTTCTTATGAAATAAGTTTCGCATGAAATAAACAAGTTTCAAAGTCATGAACAAAAACTATTGACAGGTACTTTTTAAATGAAGACTTTTGAAGAATTGCCTTAACGGGAAACATACCTTAGTGACGCCTTCAATGAAAGCTCTGGTAGCAAGTTCCCCTGGTCCATCAACAGTCTTTCCATCATCATCAGGTCCCCAGGATGCACTGTATATGTCCACATGCTGAGGATTCAGGCTCAAAGATCTGGCTTCAACTGCGTCCGTGACATCACCGTCCAGCATTCGAACACCTGCACGCAAATTATGTATTATTCAAAACTATCTACATTTAGCAAATGTATGTTAATAGGCTTTTTATATGGTATAACGTACTTATAAGTTAAAGCAATATTTATTTTGAAGCGCTCGTAGCGAAGTTTGCTTAACCATTCTGAATCGATCAGCAAAGTTAAGCAACGTCCGCCGCGGTCAGGAGTTGGATGGGTGACCGCTGGTGACATTACTACTGAGCGCTTCCGTGCTTCGGAGGGCACGTTAAGCCGTCGGTCCCGGTTGTTATCTTAGGATGGCAGTCGTTAAAGCATGGTGGTAGGGCACTTTGCGAATGCCCGCCTGGCTAGCCACCACCCTCAAGTTGAAAATCTGTCGCCAAGCACCTAACGGTGTGTTCCGGCAGCTGTCCTTGAGAGCCAGTAATTCTAGGTTAGCCTGTACAACATCTTCGACCACATCATCACTTACGATCAGGTGAGATAGTGGTCAAAGGCTAACCTATCAAGCTTAAAAAAATAAATAAAAAAAAATTTAAACGAAGTGGTGAATCCAATCACTGTTTGTATGTGGTCGTTGACTAGGAATTCCGCCCTATGTAAAAAAAGAGCATCTACGCTGCTTACCAAAATTGAGTTCTATATACGACCGTTTATTCCGTGAACTCTATGAAGTTGTATGAGTTAACGTCGAGATAGATGTCTGAAGTAAATACGCCTACGCTACATACACTATACCTAATGTTGAGTTTCTTTTCCACGAGCTTCCTTTGTAAAATAGCCAATTTGGAAATATCAAACCATCCTAATCGAGGAAAAACTTAGAGAACTTTTACGAAATACGCGGAAAATGAGCACGTGTCAACCACTGCGGAGGGAAAATATATCTTGCTAGCAAGCTGTATACATTTTCATGGATATATTTCAAAATTGTTGGAACTCACTTTATTTAAGTATACCCCCTTTGCCGAACGCGGCAGTATCTATAAAACAGTATATAGGTGTAATATGCGTCATTGGTTCAAATTTCAAACTCAATATACCGTCTTAGCTTATGGTGTTTCATCAATCCAATAGTTTCCACAAACATCGTCAAATTACACAAAATTATTTCATTCAAACAATTGCAATTACTGAAAAATAGTCACTGATTAATACATTAATGGTACCCAAACAAGGAAACTTGAGTAAAACCGTACCACCTAACTCAATTCATATTTCATTATTGAAATCTAATCGGTCTCTACATAAATATGTTCAAGTTAAAGTTATCTCACGACATATTTGGAATAAATCAAACAACAATTTTATTTTGTAAATGATACGTCCGAGAAATGTATAGAAATGTTTCCACTAGACCTGCTGAGCACAAACACTACACAGCAAAACAAATCTGTATCTTCATGTAGCTGATCTATGTGCTAAGGACTGATCTTGTGGAAATACCAGCCGGGATTTCAGCAGCGATAATGAAGACTCACATCAAGACTTGCCAAGACGACCAACTGCAACCTACTTCATGCGTCTATCACGCGTACTACGAGCTGCCTTCCGCAGTGCAAAGCGCGACGCCAACGCCGGTGTCCCGAGCTCTCTTAGAAAAATATCGGTATTTATCAAAAATAGTTTGGGACCCTTCATTGACAAACTAAAGTCGAAGCTATCTGACTTATTTACGTGAGTTATCCTGTATTATTTACTCAAAAAATAGTCATCGTGTTTAGTTTCGTGCAGCAGTGAAAGCTCAGTGGCTTTGGCTTCGGACTGCCGCGCAGCAGGTCCATGGTTCGAATCCCGCCGCGGGCTTGAACTTCACCGCATGGTAGAAGGGCATTTTTGCGAATGCCCGCCTGGCTAGTGACCACCCTCAAGTTGAAAATCTGTCGCCATGCACCTAACGGTGTGTTCCTGCAGCTGTCCTTGAGAGCCAGTCATTCTAGGTTAGCCTGAACAACATCTTCGACCACATCATCACTTACCATCACGTGAGATTGTGGTCAAAGGCTTACCTATCACGAATAATAAAAAAAAAAGATTAAGTTGAAGCGAAACATAACCAAAATGACAAACACCTGTTTCATGTTATCGATACTTATTTTGGTTGACTATTTGCATGACTTTAAAACATAACCAGGTAAACTCTCGGTGGAGGCACTTAAATGCATGAAATTGAGGAAAATGAAGTCAACATGAGCATATGGTATCTAAACTATAACATTAACTGATATAAAACAATTTCTACTAAGTGTTAAGAGATACTGCAAAGTAAAAACTATGAATCATTATACTAACTGCCACACGGCCTCTGCTTACTTCTATAATTATGTATCAGAAACCTAAACAAAAATAGTACTGCATCTTAAGGAAATTATAAAATAATTACTCGTTTGACAAAATACGAAAGGTTATAGTAATTAAACATCTTTAAACGGTTCAAATCGAGTTTACTTACCATTATTTATTATTTAATCCCGACCGTTCAAACACTTTGCAGTGATCGTGTAATAATTGCGAAAACCTAAGACAGCAGAAGTTTATATTAAATCATACTACACGCGCTGTAGGTACTGTTGATTTTCAAATAGCTTTAAATCAATTTCGTAAGTTTTATCAGATCTAAAGTATATTTTATGTAACCTGTATTGAGAGTAATATGCATCTCGAAGAAAATCAAATGATATTATTCAGAATTAGATGAACTAGGTTTATTTAAATAATTTATAAAATATTTGTATGACGTTCCATTCGAGACGACCGCTAAGGGTTAAGGCACACAATGAGTAAAATTGGGCGACTCGGGTTGAATTCCAGTGCGAGATAAAAAAGTGGTCAATGTACTTACAATAACAATATTAACATGATGATAGTGCTTAAAATCGTATTTTGAGACTTTTGTATTGTCTTACTTCTAGTTTGGAAAATGTATTACGAGATATATTGTGTAATGTCGTACGTCACACAGAGTGACAAGACATTCATTGGTACTCGTATATATTACACGATAAAAGATTATGTAATACACGGCACGCAGTAACATTTCTACGCGTGGGGTTGTGTGTGACCTACTGTATTTGCACATTACCACGGTAGATGAATGATGAGAACATCAGGGTCATCGTATTTCCATTTTTTTAAATATTTTTATCCAAAAACGTATCTTCTGTACGTAACGTATCTTCATTACAAAAGATTCTTATTAAATAATGTCAACTCTAATTGTTGTTTTGATCCGATAATAAGGTGACCGAAAATAAGGTGAAGAAGATCAATCGTTCCAATATATTCAGGGTGGGGTTTTGGGACGAGGTACAGTAAAGAACTACAAGAAAAAAATCTAATGAGCTTGTTTTTAGCTTAAATATAAAATAACCTGTAGATGTTTTGAAAAAAAAATACACTCATCTAGATAATTGCTTTGAGAATTGAAAATATTGAGCTGTTATTTTTCGTAGAGCAAACATTTTTTTGCAGCATCCGGTTTCTTATTTGATACAATAGTCCTAGAATACCAACTAAGGTTAAAGTACCAAAAACATCAGAAAATATAAGCACATTTTTCTGTAAATTATGTCTCTCAAATAATAAGTTCCAGCAAAACTACTAGAATCTGCTATCCACTAGAGCATATCTACGCAGGTGACATCTCAGCTCACAGACGCTGAGCATGGGTTTCGGCAGGCCAAAAGCACCACTAGCAATCTACTCAGTCACATGGTGGAACTGGTACCGATAGTAGACAGCGGGGGACAAGCTGATGCAGCTTACTTTAATTTTCTGAAAGCTTTCGATTTAGTCGATAACGACGTACTGCTTAAAAAGTTCGCTGGCTTTGGCTTTACCTCCCATCTTCTCAAGTTTTTCGCCAATCACATGACGGACAGACAGCAGTACGTTGAATATTATGGGCATAGGTCTGAGCGATATTTCACTAGGACTGGAGTAAGTCACGGCAGCAACTTAGGACCGTTGGAATTTATCTTAATGATAAATGATTTAGATAGATAGATAGAAGATAGACAACTCTTTATTGTTACACCACATATAAAATATTAAAGTTTACATCATAACATTTAATTAAATAATAATAACATAGTGTTACAATGGGCGGCCTTATCACTAAAAGTGATCTCTACCAGGCAACCTTAGGATGGAGTTGAATAAACAAAACAGTTGGGGCGGGTGTAGTCTAACAATTAACAATGAAAAAAGTACAAATTCATAAAAAAAAAACAAAATGTATAAAAATAGGATGTAAGTTTTTAAAATAAATAAATACATAATATATATACGCATAAATAAATATATACATAAATATATACACATATCAACATACATAAATAGATAATGATATATATATACATATATACGTATATATATATAAATAAATGAATTATATAAAGATACATACATATCATAATATTATCCCATACAAAGCCTAGACATTGACAAAAATGTAGTGCAAAATTAATTGGACAAATAAAACTTTTTAACTTGATCCTTGAACATTCTGAGAGTCGGTGCTTATCTGATATATACAGGAAGAGAATTCCACAAGCGAGCAGCCTGAATGGTGAAAGATTTGCTATAGAACGAACTAGTATGAGGATGGATTTCAAGTGTAAGATTTTCTGATGACCTTAAAGTGTATGAAGAACAGTGAAGGAAATCAAAACGTTCCTTGAGATAGCGCGGGGATGTAGGATTAAACAATATATTGTAAAGGAGACTAAGAATATGAGCATTCCGGCGAAAACGTATTGTCAGCCAATTGAGCTTAGAACGAAACTGAGAGACGTGATCATATTTGCGTAAACCAAATATGAATCAAATACAAACATTTTGAAGACGCTCAAGTTTATCTAGCTGTTCCTCCGTGGGATCGAGATAGCAGGCATCAGCGTAGTCATTTACCTAAGGTTGTGCAGGATGCTAAGTGCTTACTATTCGCAGACGACTTAAAGCTCACTTTAGAGGTGAAAAATGAAGCTGACTGTGGGCGACTACAGAAGGACATAGACCGAGTAGTGGCCTGGACAAAGGAGAACCGTTTACAATTCAATGTGTCTAAATGTATGACAATCACCTTCTCACGTGCACGTAACCAGACACTGCACACATACAACGTAAACGGGATTCCGATGGCTAGAGTCGCAGAGGTAAAGGATTTAGGCATTACTTTTAATTCGGCACTCACATTTCGAGCACATATTATTAAAATTTGTAAAAAAGCTTTTAGACATTTAGGTTTTATACTGAGGATGTCTCGTGGCTTTTCAAATATTAAATTGATTACTGCTTTGTACAACGCACTGATCAGAAGTCAATTAGAATGTAACGCAATAATTTGGTCTCCTCAGGAATCAAAATATGTTTTAATGCTAGAGAAAATACAAAACAATTTTTTTACGATTTTTGTATTTTAGAAAATTTGGAGTGTAGCCTTTTTATCCATTAATGTATCCTACACTATTTATCCTTGGTATGGTTGGATATAACGAATTGAGAGTCAGGAGGGAGCTCGCACTCATTTCGTATATGTTCAGGGTAATGAGAGGAAGGGTGCATAATGCCGATATACTGGAGCAACGGCGGCGTACGTGTAACGGCGGCGGCCGCGGTTGGTGGCGCTGCCGCGCGCACGAACTAACTTGCTGCGCGATGCGCCTCTGACGCGTGCACTCCGCAACCTCAACATTATCGCGGATCGAGTGGACCTTTTTTTTGTGATCTGAGAGAATTTACAAAAGTCGCATTACATGTTCTGTGTAATAAGAATTAAATACAAAAAAAATATATGTATATATATTAAAAATGTATAAGTAGCTACTCTATTGTATTGGGTGTGTACCTGTAAAGATAGATAAATAAAGTTGTTTTGATAACTCTAGACTCTGTCACCTAAAAAAATCCTACGACCCTATTAAGGAAGGTGTTTGGGGGTTTCTTACTACATCGTCTTCTAGTTTTTTTCAGCCATTGTAAGCAATGAGGTTGAGGGATGCTAGAAAAAAAATTAAGTGTATCAGTAGTAGTAGTTTTCCATTTTAACTTTAAAACGATAAAAGACAAAAAATATTTGGATACCCTCATAAATAACGTTGCTATCACTTTACATTTCCTTTGTCTTATACAGCAGAAAAATAGACAGTAAAATGTAAAAAATAAAAATACAGTAAAACCTAACGAAGGAAAACGACCAGACACGACTAATTTCATCTCCTCTAGATTGTCTGTATAAAAGAATAGATCGTCGTATGTGAAGCGTCTGAATAAAGTGAAGCAATAAAAACTTACGATGAGGCATAAAACGTGCATACGTACAATAAACTGCGAAATTTCCTTTTTTGTTTCAGCCGAGACAGTACGAAGGACCAACAAAAAATCGTTTCCTTGGGTGCGATGAGTTTTTCGCGTAATTCGGTAAACTTGTTTCGAGACAACTTAATCTTTTACGGACCGTTTGGCTGGCATTGTAATTCGCACATTTTATGTCCCAATTCAACGATGTTGCTATATATATATAGGTAAGAACCGAGATGAGACTTCTCAGGACTTTAACTTGTTCAACGTACTTTATAATATCTTAAAGTTGAAGGCGTGAACAACAAAGTCTGGATAAACTTGAAGTGTCTCAACTCACACGGCGCGAGTGTAACGATTCATCATGTTCGTTCCTCTCATTTTATGAAGCTATTACTTTCAGAAGCAATATTGAAATAAAGTACTTTTCCCTACACTTTTTCATCCACATTTAACTTTATTTATTGGATATGATATAATATTTGATATTTGACACAGCTTTTAAAACAATGTTCTACTAATTTTTATTTAGTTAGAAAGTGAATAATTATATAATAAAACCTTAAGAGTTTCTTTCTCGTACAAAGCATACACTTTTATAAAACATTGTGCGAATGAGGATCACACTCGTTTTTCTAAAGACGAGGTCAATTTTATTTAAGTCCCTAAAATGTTTTCGGACTAAATGGTTATCCTTACCTCCTACACTAGCGCCGAATGCGACGCCAACGGCGCACAGTGAGTTGTTGGCGGTAGCTGCTACCTCGCCTGCGCACCGAGTGCCGTGACGATTTGAGTCGATCATATCATACCGGGGCTGCGGGTCAGAGTCGTGTGAATTCACGTCGTATGACGCCATTGGATCCTGATGACAAAGAAGATGGTTAAATTATATTTAAAGCGCTAAAGCAAGTGAAATTGCTTGGATGGATAATCATACTTACATTGCCGACCGCTTGTAAAATCGCGAAATAAAACCGGACAGTGTTAAGCTTCAGTTTATTACAGTATTTCTCAATAATTTCTGAATATAGCAGCATATTCTCATCATCCAATTGAACCATGTTTGGGGATATATTTTTTTATGCCTGATAGGTTAGCCACTATCTCACCTGATGGTAAGTGATGATGTGGTCGAAGATGTTGTGCAGGCTAACCTAGAATTACTGGCTCTCAAGGACATCTGCCAGAACACACCGAGGGTGGTAGCTAGCCAGGCGGGCATTCGCAAAATAACCTACCACCATGCTGTAACGACTGCCATCCTAAGACAACAACCGGGACCGACGGCATAACGTGCCCTCCGAAGCACGGAAGCGCTCAGTAGTAATGTCACCAGCAATATATATGTAATGAATATATATTGATATATTCATTACAGATACTTCTTATGGTGGAAACGCACGTTTTTGGTAGTTACAATTTTGGGTTACTAGATTTGGCAAGAACTGTACGAACGAAATTATAATTAAATTAACAACCAATTTGACGTTAATTATATATAGGGGCACCATAGGCATAATTAATATTACTCATGTAATCTTTAAAATTAATTATATACTCTAATGTTTTGTAATTTTGTAATATATACTCTATTTTGAATAAATATGAACTAAAACTATTTGAATAATAAAATTGCCTCAAGATTACATTGTATACCTACTATTTATATTAAACTATATTCTGTCATTTAACTCATATCTCAGTAATATTTAGTTTTCCAACATATTTTGCTATTAGTTTGAATTTTACCTCTCATTAACTACCATAAACATTTATCGATCCAACAGGTGTTCTCGAATAAATGGAATGTTCGTAAAACATCGATGAAATGAAATCAGAACACCGAATATTTTGGCCCACGTGAAAAGGGCTTGGAGTGACATCTGCGCGCTGAACAAAAACGGGGTTTGAAATTACAAGATTCATCTCGCCCCGCGCGGCTTTAATTTCACTGTTGGTGTTTGGAAAAATGGGTAATTGGGTCGTGTGCTCCGCACCGATTTGTATTGCTGAAAGGATCGAGAATTTTCGCTCTGAGACTCACGAAGTTTGTGGCTAACAGTTACCAATCCATAGTAATCGGCAATTATATATGGAAGAAAAATAATTCGCTTCGAAAAGTCTTAAAAAATTCAGAAATTATTGGAAAATGGTGTTACTTTGACTCGGTTGTCTAAAATAACGTTGGTGATGTTTTATGTGATTAAAATAGCTGACGGCGATGATGAGAAAAGTGGTTAATTCAGGTCCTTCTTGCTGCTAATTTGGGGAACTGTAAAGTTTTGTTGATACCTGCTTCCATAAATATGTAGACAAGCTAAATGTGCTGTGTTTATAGACTACTAACGTTATAAAAGTGGGCTGAAACATTTGGATTGCCTTTGAGCCTGCAATTACTTGTGGGTGGTTGTCTGTATGTTTTAGTTGTAGTAGCTGCAGTTATGTGTATAGTGTACATATCGACTCAGGTACACTAATATATTAATTAATACATTATATACGACAAACGATAATAAAAGTATTTTTCCGTAGATAAGAGATCTTTGTCTCCTCGATGCAGTGGAATGAGCTTCCAAATTTTGATTCCTTGAAGTAGGTAAATGTTTTTTTTTTGTGGTACTTTCAAAGCCTAGCACATGACCTGATCATCTAGTATATTATTCAACACGCTGGATGGTGTTATATTTCTGAAAACGTCTACAAAACAAAACAACCGTATACGAGACGTCACAAAATATCTAATAATATCTTAAGTACTAGGTAATGATTGTGTTCATGACATATCGTCACACTACCTAGCCTAGTATCTTATCTTAGGGCGTCTCAGTTTGCTTTGTTTCATTCATCATAATTATATTCGAATATTCTGAAACACCGAACACGAGCACATTGAGGTCGAAGTTAATTATAGAATATGTTTGTTTACACGATTTGCTATTTATACAGAAAACAATACAGTGTATTTGGGTCGCACATCGTACCTGGTAGAAGGAGGTGTATGAGAGAATAAATACGCATGTAACTCATGTGTCAGTCAGTATTCAATGTATGTCGAGCTAATTTAGTATTTAATGCTTTATATGTAGGTTACATTTGAAGTTCTGAAAAGTTGGAGATATCTAAAAATACAGGTAAATATAAAGCACTGCTCTCATGTTATTAGCAAAAGGTTACCTTAAAGGAAAATAGTAATATTAGTATAGTAAGGAACCCAGTACTAAACCAAAAACATCTTAATTTATGTTAGGAAACCTTTTCTCTGGTTTCCATTTATATTAGATATTTTAGTCCGAATACAGATTATATTGAGCCCTTGAATATTAATTCCGAAACCTCTATTATCAATGGTATTTACCGAGATCTGGTGCTACAAGAAGAGCGATGCGGCACTATGCTTAAACTTCTAGTAAACGGCTGATAATAATACCAATAGATGACATAGAATCTATACACCATTTTAGTATTCTGTTTCTAATAAGAATCCGTACAGGCATTTTGGAGCTACAATAATACGGAACAGACAAATACCTACACCAGGAGACAAGAGATCCATATCTACATATATATAATTAAATAATATGGCGTCCATTTATCGGCAGAAGGTTAAAATAATCGTAATTTATTCGATTCTTCATTTGCAAAGATTTAAGTACGAGTGAAAAAAATAAGCTCAAAAATATAAAAACGTACCAATACAATTTTGGTCAAAAGTAATGTCTTTAAAGAGATTTGGAAAAACGTTTGAGAATGAGTATCCTCAAAATGAGATATAGTTTATCAAGACTACCAAGAAGCAAATATTCGATGATGTCTCTGTGATCCATAAGGTGGAAACCGGTAGCATTCACCGTATCGTCAAAGGCACATTGAATACCAATTTTAAGCTCGAGAGGTCGCTTCGAAGAAACTCCACGCTCCGTCCTAGCGTTGCCCAAATCCAAAACCCCGACAGCTTTCAACTCGAACTATGCTTTATATTGCATAACCGCTTTCAGTGCCAAGCTGAATGCGAAACAGTGGACGAGATAAACAACGGGTTGGTGGAAGCTATCCAAGCGGTGGGGTCTCAGATCTTTAAGACCTCCCACAAAACGACAGAAGCCTGGAGCAGAAGTGTAGTGGTACTGTTCCTCAAAATAGGTGACAAGACCTTGTTAAAGAACTACAGGCCCATTTCACTTCTTAGTCACGTTTATAAGCTGTTATCGAGAGTCGTCACGAATCGTCTTGCTCATAGGTTTGATGACATAGCTTTCAGAATATGCAAGTTGTAGTGGAAATGGGCGGCCCATATTGCTCGACGAACTGATAACCGATGGGGGAGAAAGGTTCTCGAGTGGGTACCACAGTACACCGAAAGACGTAGAGTTATTAGAACCCCCACTAGATGGACTGACGACAACGAAAAAGTCACGGGTAGCCAATGGTTACAAGCGGCTAATAGCCGTACTTTGGGACGTTCTATGGGGGAGGCCTTTGTTCAACAGTGGACGTCTTCCGGCTGATGATGATGATGTATCCTACTCTGACTAATTTAGTCTTTGAAAAAGGTTAAGGCCTAGTTTCACCATACTCTGTTATTTATTTGACGCCTTGTTACTCCTTTTAACGGACTGTTAACTGAGCCGAGTGTCCCACCAACTGTTAATGGATGATTAATTCAGTTAACTTCATAGAACGTAGACTGATTTAACAGCTCTGTTATTTTTAAAGACCCATTAGCTAATGCCTGATTTAGCGTAAACAAACATGATATTGTGAAATTAGGCCTTAAGCCTTAAACCTTGAGGCTAGGATGTGTAGCGTCATCGTGTAATAATTGATTACGAGACTCTAAGGCCTAGTTTCACCATACTCTGTTATTTTTTTGACGCCTTGTTAATCCTTTTAACGGACTGTTAACTGAACCGAGTGTCCCACCAACTGTTAATGGATGATTAATTCAGTAACTTCATAGAACGTAGACTGATTTAACAGCTCTGTTATTTTTAAAGACCCATTAGCTAATGCCTGATTTAGCGTAAACAAACATGGTATGGTGAAATTAGGCCTAAAGGTAGCAAAGACGGATTAACGAACAAGTTACTCGTCAAGTGACTTACTAGTTAGTACAAGTGAAACAAACCTTATTATTCTTGAGAAGCATAAACGTATGTCATCATGGACTACACTGGATACATTACCAGATATCAAGACCTCTTCAGCGAACGAGCTACCAGATTGGAGACGTTCTTGAAAAAGGTTTGTTTATGAGTAAAACCCATATGGCCGTGTACTTAGAATATATACCTTATAAAAGTGATAATATAATAAGAAGCAATAGAGGCATTCAAAGATCGTAACAAGTACAAACCCGTGGTCCCTGCCTACCCCTTTGACAACCTGGCATGACCTTATGTATGTATGTGTTTTATGTGGCATTAAAACCTCTTCATTAACTAGTAATGTAAATAAAACGGTAGAAGGTAGTACTTACATAATTAGCTATTAAATCAGGATGGTCAGTCTCTAAACCGTCGTCCAGGATTGTGACGACAACGCCTCGGCCTGTGATGCCTTCCCGCCACGCCGGGATCACGTTCATGTCTAGGCCTCCTCCTCGATTCTACAAAGAAATAAAAAACCTAAATGCATCTATTAAATACAACATCACTAAGTTAATAATGAAAGATGATAACGCAAATAAAATCGATTTATTTTATCCATATTATTTCAACCACTGCCTCATGCTTCGCTGTAATATACTATGTAATACTTCGGACGGGGATCAAAACAAAGACTTCCGGCAAGCACTAGACGCGTTATCATCTTCGCTAACGACACCATTTTCTACGTTTCTGACCAGTTTTGGGAACATAATATGATGGACTAATTATCACTCTTCTTACTGATATCAATGAAAGTGTTTGTCGTCTCAGTAACGACTGAAAATATTTTAAAGGCATTTATTGACTAATTTCTGTGATATGGATTAAAGAATCGTTATTTTATCTTATATTTATATGAACACATAAGGAGTTAAATTTTTGAATGGGACGTCATTGAACACTCTGTTCGTTACCACGATCTATACAACTTGGTCAAAATTCGGTGGTTATGTGTGTTTTCATGCGATTAAGTCTTATCTGATACCAAAATAACCATTGGTAAGTATACATAATTTGCTATCAAAGCTATTTTCACTTAGTTTGTATGGTTTGCGACTGCTCGTGAACATAAATGCAACGCGTAAGGGATTCGTGATTCTCGATTCTGCTTTATTCATAGCGATTTTTTTTATTACTATTGTTAGATACTGTCTTGATTTATTCAAAAAGTAAAATATACTTCATATAAAGAAATTCTTAATTATTGAATACTTTATTACACATTCTTAAGTGTATTTATATCATTCTAACCCCCAAATAAACTTATTAAAACCATCGGAGCCGCAAAGTTATCGTAACTTGTTCATTCCGATTAAGAGTCGGAAAACTTTCTCGAAAATTAACATTGTGGAAAACCCGAGATATCTTAACAAAACTCATATTTTAAGGTTGAATCTCGTCAATATTTTGAGGAGAAGCAGTAAAGTGGTCGGGGGAAGACTTAAACTTCGCTTTTTGTTACAAGGACTGTTAAAGGAAAACAAAACGGGGCAAAATGAGTGTGAACACCTCGTAACTTAATAGCTTCCCGGCAATCAGAGCTTTCTACAATTAATAATTAATGTTTTAATTGTAAATATAACTTAACGAAGTTGGCTTTTCTGAGTTAATGTAACTACTTCTTTCAAGTGACTGCAAGGGAGTACGCAGTTTTAAACTTTGATGGTATTATCTAGGATAAGAATACGAGAAACAACCAAGCAAAAAAAGCCAAGAGAAAGAACCAAGAAATCCCAGAATACGTCAGAAGTAAATTCTTTAAGTTCTGCAACTTTGGGCCAGTTTCACTAATCTAAGATAAAACTATTCGAGGATAAATTTAATCTCTGTAACCAAAATGTCTTGTGACCCCTGTCAAGACAGAGGTCTATTATTAGGGTCCATAGACATTCAATGATGGAGCAGTATTTTAAATTTGCTATGGTATTGACTTTTATTGTATTTGACATCGGGCAAACAGCAGTAGTTGAAAAAAAGAATCTTATCCCAGATTAAAATAAATGCAAGACAACATAATATTTAGCTCCATTAACTAAAAACAGATATGATCAATTTGCTACAGCTAATAATATAATCTGAGAGCAGCGTATAGTATATACCACATATTTCGATGTCCATGCTGTTGTCAGCTAAATCCAAAAAAAATCGTCCGGCACTAGTGGCTAACTGCTCTACGCCCATAGCCCTGAGATATTAAGTTATTAATTTTAATGAGCTTGTAACTTCACCGACGCCAATATCCTTCAAAGCGGAACACAGTAATTTTATTTATATAATCGTATGACTACAGGTAACTACATCAAAAATACAATAAAAATGTCAATAAAATTAAATTAAAATATATAAGAATTATATAATAAGTCTCCAGCCTAGTAATAAATTCAGGAGGTAGATCCACAATATCACTCCATGGTCCTGGGTATGAATGGTTGGGGCAGTGCTGGAAAATATGGTCCATAGTTTGGTTTTCCTCGCCACATTCGCAGCATGCACTGTCTGTCCAAATTAATGAGACAACTTGTTTAGGTGTTCTGTACTGCAAACATTACTGCTAGGTGTACACAGTAATGCAAACATTACTGCTAGGCGGTAGGAATATGTTATTATAGCGGAGCAACTACTGCGTGTTCTTACTTAGCCATTTAAAACTATTCAAGTTTTGTCGCCAAAAAATATAATGCATTAGTACAAGCAATCTTTCCAATGTTTTGTTTTAGCTTAACTTCGATTAACCATATATACTTACTAAATACCACATGTGAGGCCATTTGGGGTCATTGAGCTGGAACTTTGAGTCAGCCGCCCGCGGCCGACCCTTCACTCGCATAGACTTGAGATCTCGCTTTGAACCCGTCTCCCTTTTTGTTGCTGATGTTGGTGATGGCGCGTCAGGTGTCCTCGTTTCAGCTGTTGAACAATAAAAAATATAAGCGTAGTTAGGTACAGTTCTTGGCTTAAAAATCAGGACCACTACATTATTATATACTATATCACGTCCACCGAGATTCATCCTCGGAAAGTTCATAATTAATAACGGTAAAAGGTATTTCATGTCATAAAACATGGTGTACATTTTTACATAAGTAGAATAAGGGTAGATGTTTAAAGTTACTTTGAAGAAAAAAATGGAACTGACTAACAACACAGGAAATTGTGAAATAATATGACGTGTATCCTGATTCTAAACAATTTGAGCTCACATTTTCATGTTCTGACTTCCACAAGATATTTCATCTTTTTCACTGTTGGACGCCGAATAAACTTTTTTCATTGATGCATATTGCTTACATGACCGATTCAATACTGACACGCCCACAATACTGATCAACAATTAAGAGTTCTTATAATAATAAAACAAAAACTTTTGTTTTTGCTCTATCGTAAAAGCGGTAGTAAATATGGTACTGGTACTGGTTTGACGTTTATGTATTATGTACTATATAGCAAAAAAACTAACTATCCCGAAATCAATGAAAAAAAAAATGCTATATTTGGCAAATTCTGAGTTGGTACGGAACCCACAGTGTGCGTGTCCAACGCGCCACTTTACTTCTAGTTGCTATTAGTGTAGGGTACTATCACACTTGTTAAAAAATAATAACGTGTTGGGTATTAAACAGACTACACCATGTATGACTTGTTCTCCTGTGGAACGTAGGCTACGACTGGGTGCTGCATGGCACGCTCCCCGTAAGTATGCGGGTCGCTTGCTACGCGGATGACACACTAGTCGTGGCCAAAGGGAGGGACCTCAACGAGGCAGTGCGGTTGGCCACGGTGGGCACAACTCTCGTGGTCAGTCGCATACGCGCCCTGGGTCTGGAGGTTGCCGTCTCCAAAACAGAGGCCATTTTGTTTCATGGGCCTCGGGGGAGACCGCCTCCTAGCACGCGAATATTACTAGAGGGGGTCTGGGTCCCAGTTAGGACTCAGACCTTTTAGTGGGTTCAAGTCCCACACATCCCCTTCCACCGCCCCCATGCTGGAAGGATAGTGCGAAGGCATTTACCCCCTCAAAAGAAAAGTATGACTTGTTGAACGAACAGGGTATTAGGTGATTGGTAAAAAAAATGTGTTAGTAATACCTGTCGACGAAAAATCGTGAAGCGTCTGAAAATCCCGTTTCTTTCTTGAAAGGGCTTTTTGCTGTTTCGCCCATTGGACCCTGTTGTCTCTTTCTAACCGCCCGTGGTGGTCGTGTGCTGGAGAGAGAGACCTTTTCACTACCTTCGAATGATGGAAGTGAAAGTGGTTGTCGAAAATCTGTGAACAAATAGAAGACCATTTTATAATCAGATCTGCTAACAAAATAAACAGCTTAATATCACAGTTTACTCCATTATATTTTATCTGTGATAATGTGCTCAACACGTTCCATTTTACTGAATCAACCGGATCATCCACTGCTGAACATAGCAACCCCTATTAAGGGTAGATTTGCCATAATGCCCACGATTAGCAGGCATCTTGGTTACCACAGTGTAAGATGGTATTTCTTTAGAAAGTGCTGCTATGCAACCATGGGAAGGAAAAGGGGAGGAAATGCTAGCCCAGTATCTCACAACAGATTTTCTCTTTGGCATTGTCAAATGGATAGCAAACCTTACGCGTGGTGAAGCGTGTTTCTTTTGTTATGTAAGGTTTCGCAACACGAGTATGTCAAACGGCAGTTTGTAACATCATAATTTTTTCGCACTGAAGTTCATTGCAAAGGCATTACTTCGCAAAGTAATTCCATTGTAGCGGACTCGATAATAGGAATATAGATTCTTATTTTTAATTTATTTATAGTCCCTCTCAACAAACTTGGTAAATCCTGACAGCAATATTAAAATGACAAGATGAATAGAAAATCTGGTGGTGTTGCGCAATATAAGTAACCTCAATAAATACAATACAAACAAACTGACCAAAAGCAGCTTGTACATTAATCGATTATTAAGTAAATAATATCAACAAAAATCAGCGAAAGAACATCAACGAAAGTTTTTCGGGTATCAAATGATGTCAAAGTTAACGTTGTATTTGATTTGATAGAAAATATCCATTTCAAGTCACGGTCCGGCAGTCAACGCGATCCTTGTAAAGAGCCGGGCCAGGCTATTTATGAAGTCGAGCAGAAAATGTGGAGAAATGCACCCGTCTAGAATATGCAGTGAAGTGAGTAGGTTTTCGTTGAGATCATGTTGACTTACACCCTTTTAATCTGTACGGACAATAAGTTAGAATCCAGAATCATAACAAAAACATAACTGAACTCTTTAACCAATGCTATGTTTTAAATTAAAAAATGGGTAAGAAGAATTAAGTGGCAGTTAGACAACACTATTTTTACAAAAATACACCGAAAACAAATTTTACCAACGACACGATCACTCGGTAAAGGACATCATCTATCTAATTGAGCTGTCACAGTAACTACGTCATATAGTTTTTATTTCATTCTAAGTTATACATATCCCGAATAACTTCTTCGACCGCACCATCACATACAAGCAGAAGAGATAGTTGTCTAAAGCTAGCCTATATCACACACATGTCGAAGCCTCCTAAAATGCATATGGATGCTTCGACAAATATTTACTAGAGGGTAGTGTAGCTAGACGAGCATTCTCAAAATGCCCTACTATATCGTGGTGTAAGCTCGAGCCCAGGCGTGCAGAGTTTCAGATTCATCCCCTTCGCGGCAATATAAAGCTATGGCCAATGCACTGTGTTACTGTTTAGAAATTACATACGAACTATATCTTATGTACTTGCTTTAACCAATTCTCCGATAATGTAATCCACTGATTAAAATATTGTCAATAGTCATTTAACACCTGCTACGCAAATAAGCTTAATAATATACCTGTTTCCTACGGTAGGAAACGGTAGTAAAAATCATTAGCGTCGTTAGCAGGGCTTTGATATCTAGCAAATTTGGTGTTTCTCTGTCGTAACAGCTCTGCACGAGTACACTTTAAAACTTGCCACGAACGTGCCGTTTGTCGGCGTTCGTAGGCTAAGCAGGCGTAGGTCACGATCCGCCCTGCAGGCTTACTTCTCAGCTCAAGAGCGCAATTCCTGATAACGTGTTTTTATTCTCGCCTTAAACTATACCAATACATGCACTAAAAATAGCAAATAAATTATTTTTTATAGCGTATACAAAGAAAATTTTTCTAACAAGTCTGAAATGAAATCTCTAGTTTCTGATAAGAGTATAAGAACTTCGACCTTTTGGGATCGATTATGTGGTAACGTATTTCCAATTTAATGGTCGGGTAACGCTTCATGAATACAAATATTTGGTATAAAAAAGTATTATATACAAAGTATGTATAGAACGTGTAAGATACAAATTCAATGAAGTGTATTTGCAAAATAGATGGGTGTCAATAATATATGAATATAATAACCTTGCGATTAACCTAAATGGTAGTTGTGCCAGATGAGCGTGTATTATCCATATTTCTTATCGACTGCATCGTCATTCAACATCATATGAAACAGCCAAACAGAGGCTTAATTCAGTGTAAAAACATATTAAGATATACATTAATTCAGAGGGCTCAAAAATAATCAAATAATTGGTTTATATTCCGCTTCCAATAATAACTATAATAGACATTAACTGTATTGAAGGGTATAAAATCAATATTGCGAGTTCAATAATTTTGAATCGCTCGTGGCACAACTAGCCTTTCGGTTCTTAACCGATCAACTAAGTTAAGCAACGTTGTTACTTGGATTTGTGCCTGCTGGGATTTACTGCTGAATGCATCCCGCTTCGAGGGGCACGTTAAGGCGTCGGTCCAGGTAGTTGTCTTAGTTTGGCAGTCATTATATCATGGTGGTAGAGTATTTTGCGTTTTTTTTTAATATATTTATTTATTCGTTATTGCCAAAAACGGAACAGTGTGTTACAGAAGCTGACCTAGAGCGCCAGCAAGCTATCATTATTAGTAATAAAAGTGCAAACTTTAAAGAACTCAAACACTTGTTACTTTTATATTTTTTACTTATTATTATAACATATTGTTTGGTGTACGTAAGACAAACTAGCACTCAACCCATTCTCTTAATTAAAATGTCTTTTAATTTTACTGAAGTGTTTTTTGTTTATAAATTATGTATCAAACGAAAGTCTACATATACTAATTTTTCTGACAAATTTGCAATTCCTTTACTGGTAGTTTACAAGATAGAATGTATTCAATTCAATAGAAGTAAATACTTGGGGTAATCTTTTTACCCGAAGTTATTGAGGAAAAACTAAGCAAAAATATTTCTATGCTTAATAACATTCCATCTTCAGCAAATGATGTTGTGACCCGACATTGACTTTCTTTAATATAGTGCAAGCAAACCCTTCACGAAATACTCTGTGAATAGTTAAAACTAAATATTCTGTGAATAGTTAAAGCGTCTACCTGTCACCGTTATTAGTATTGAGCAAGAAACGGTAAAAAATCAAGTTTGTTGTATGGTACTTATGGGAGCCCCCCTTAAATATTTATTTTATTTTATTTTTAGTATTTGTTGTTATAGCAGCAATATAAATACATCATCTGTGAAAATTTCAACTGTCTAGCTATCACCGGTCTTGAGATACAGCCTGGTGACAGAGGGACGGACGGACTGCGAAGTCTCAGTAATAGGGTCCCGTTTTTACCCTTTGGGTACGGAACCCTAAAAAATATAAATTTAAAATTTGTTGTTTGCGGAGTATATAGTTCTTAATATACCGAAATCTTTCATTCACAACTAGTTTAGATTTTGAAATTGTTTCCGAAACAAAAATGTCTATGTTATCATAACCCAGTAATACAAAAAATAAACAATGAACCCCCCTTTGAAGGATTTGAAAGCGACACTTTACTTCACTCAACAACGAGACTGACAAAGTTCTACTTCCATAAATTAGAAAATTATACACATTGAACGTCTGATAAAACTAGGTAATGTGTAAGGTTTTGAAGCGCTCGTAGCCAAGTTTGCTTAGCCATTCTGATTCGATCAGCAAAGTTAAGCAACGTCCGCCGCGGTCATGACTTGGAAGGGTGACCGCTGGTGACATTACTACTGAGCGCTTCAGTGCTTCGGAGGGCACGTTAAGCCGTCGGTCCCGGTTATTGTCTTAGGATAGCAGTCGTTACAGCATGGTGGTAGGGCACTTTGCAAATGCCCGCCTGGCTAGCTACCACCCTCAAGTTGAAAATCTGTCGCCAAGCACCTAACGGTGTGTTCCGGCAGCTCTCCTTGAGAGCCAATAACTCTAGGTTAGTCTGAACAACATCCTCGACCACATCATCACTTACCATCCGGTGAGCTAGTGGTCAAAGGCTAACCTATAAAGCATATAAAAAAGGTAAAGCGTGGCTATTCACGAAACTTAACAATTTACGGGCACAATATAATATGACACTGTATAAAATCCCGTAACCGTATCATCAACAGAGAGTCCCGTCGCATAGGAGCATAGGAATCTTTGGGCAGCCTCGATCGGACCTTTCTGTTCCGAAAAAAAACAGTATAAGAGCTGTTATAGAATGTGTTCTATGTACCCACGGGCGACGCAACGTGTATAAGTGAAAGTGATCATTATTTCTTATAAACCTTCGCTAGAATCCATCTCTCTAATCTACATTCAAGCGAACACCCTTTGCTGACCGCGCTGTACTATTTTGCTGCATATTAATACAATATACTATAATTTATTCGAAGAAGATAATTATACCTAACCAATATTAGCAAAACAATTAAAATTACCTTATATTGCTTGAATTGAAATCCTTACTGTAATTTGGCAACTGGTTGCTTCCTGAACCATAACAGTAAATATTCACATCCGCTCTCAAAACTTTTGAATAGACACGTGTAACGACAAAAGCGTGTCGCCCAGAACTTTCCATTCAGAGAATTTTCTGTTAAAGTTACTACTTGAATGAACTTTTTTAATTAAACCAGTTCTTCGGAGTCTTTAAAAAGTTAATAAAATGATAAATGAGAACAAAGCAGAATATATTTCATAAAGCAAATACAAAGCTGATCGACACAAAATCAGACTTATTTTCAAATTTATTACTTGAATTGTTAGGTAGATATTTTATTAAAATGTTACTTAGTAGGAAGAAGGAAGATTACTGAAACAAACTCCAAAGACGTCAAAATTAAAAAAAAGAATCGTAAGGATGTTTTTGAAATGAAATTCTCGTGAGTTTCACACATATTTAAATTTTATAAATAAAACCGGCAAAAAACACTCACGTTGGGGATCGAATACGTCGACCCGGGTTTCGAGCATATCAGATGCTCATCATCGTTCAAGCAATGTAAAGTAATTCCGCTGTGCCCGTCGGGAGCTCGCAGGCGCAGCTGTGCACTCGCCCTGATGATGAGCATCTGATATGCTCGAAACCCGGGTCGACGTATTCGATCCCCAACGTGAGAGTTTTTTGCCGGTTTTATTTATAATATTTACGTAAGCATATTCTTACCGTTCGTTATGGGATACATAGCAAGAAAGGGAATGGATATTGTTGAGTTAATAATGCTGCAACACTAAATCTAGCATTAGTAATGAATGGGACTACTAAACCTAAACTCTTTATATTATTATTATTCTTTCGTGATTGCCCGTGTAGAAAACTAAATAAAAAAAATATATTAAGGTAACTTGGGAATTACTCAGTAAATACAATCCAATGTACAACTACAAATCTCAAGTAAAAAGTCAATGTCAAACAATGGGAACAAAATCGCAAGCATACTTAGTTTCAAATTTGTAAATAATACAAAAATATACTTAGCAGACAAACCCACGCTCAATAAAAGTCACCAAACGAACTATATCTAATGAAAAGTAAAGTGTATAAAAATTGGCAATTATGAGGCTCTGGAAGATTAAGAGGGTGGTCGCAAAAATTAAACGCAACGAAGTAAAGGGAATTTGGTAAAAATGAGAATGCATTTGATGATATTTTAAAACAGGATTTTACATTATTTAGATGAGATTCTGGGACTCGGCGTCGAAGGACCAGGAAATGTTCGGGGAAAAAAGGGAAACAAATGAAAGGCTACCTGGTTCAGCTCACCCCGCATGCCAGGTGTTACGACGCGTAGTTTTTGATTCCTTCTCCCTTGCATTCAACGCTGATTGTCTTGTGAGATGAAAGGTCAATAACGTTTATTGTTTATTTAACTACACCTCCCCCCCACCCCCCCCCCCCCCCCCCCCCGCCCCCGTTAGCCAAGGAAACGAGGATTCGTTCAGGAATATTGAACAAAGTTGCGACACACCAATGTTGCTAATATTAACCAACAGTAACTGTACAGTATTCATTGAAGGTTGGTCTCTAAAGAAAACGGCTATATTATAATAATCATATCACAAGCGACAACTAATAATAATGTTACTTTAATATACTATGAGAGTTCCACTTCACACATACGTCACACTCCATTCAGGACATTGGCAGAGACGCAATAATTTTCCGAAGTTCCGAGCAAACAAAAACCCAGCTCTTGTTTTGCCTTCAAACGAAATCTCTTAGAATTTTCTCGCTCACGTCACCGTGTTTGCACTGTATTTGAATAATTCAATATATATACATGTCGATGTGAGGAAGCAGTTATAGTGGAGTAGTTTTATTTGTTTGAACATATCCACTGTTATTGCGTGCTACAAATAATTTACTTACGTAAAGTAGTTTTTTGTGTGGCTTAAGTTGAAAGCCTTTGTTTATAACTTTAAAAGCAAAAGCTTTCTTATAAGCTGTTTTTCCGTTCGATATATGACATCCATGAGATAATGTATGAAGTGCAAATTCATCCCGATATGACATGCACCCACGCACGTAGAATATGTAAATTGTTGGTTTTTGTGTTCGGTATAAAAAGCAATAAATAGGACATCAAAGTAGCCTGAAATCATGGCAGAAGCAAAATACCTTCGCTCATTAAGAAAACTTATATTCTTCTTTTCAAAGACAATTCGTGTATTACTAACACAACATTTAACACAACAAAGTCCATATATCCTGCTAAATGATATGTAAAATCGTACCAAAGTACTGTACAATTTGCGCTGGTTGCGCCTTTGTCGGTATTTAACATTAGTACTCACGTCCGAGACGTGGCCACCTAGTTAACATATGGAAAATTCACTCCGTCGGGTTCTGCTGTATTTTCTAAAGAAATTAACGGTTTTATTTACGTTCCCACATATAATAAGTTGACATCCGTACCCGGCTCTAAAGTCTAAGAACCGTACATGTCTCAATAAACGAAAGAGCTTGATGCCGCTACTAATCACAACGTCATTACGATGTAGCTGACAATGGGGCAAACAGCAAGGCCGTTAACTATTTTAATGCTATAGCTGAAAAGTAGAGTTTACCACACCAAAGAGAGGATGGTTAAAATCAGACATCATCAAAACCGAAGCTAAAACCATACAATACAGTGCAGTTTAGGTTTCGATCGTTTTCGAAAAACACATCGTACCGAGTTCAGTTCTCGTATATAGGAAGTGGGATAATGGAAGGCAGATGATACTAACACATAATACGAGAGTTTTGGTAACACGTTAAGATATATTTGACTTAGCTTCAGAGAGTTTTGTAATCTGATAGTTTCGCAATTTGTACTTAATTTTGTACTTAATTTTACAATAAAAGCTTTACATTTATAGTAACGTTGCTTGAAATATCTATAGACTATTATCGAAAACCTGTTTAAGACATTAAAACAAATGCTTATTAAGGAAACAGTTTTGTTTTTAAATCAGAAATACATTTGATCACGGCCGTTTAACATTCAAAGAATCTCTGGCCCATACATTAAATAAAAAGGTTTTTGCTGTCCACCCGGTACTATTTTCGGCTCCAGCATGCCGCTCACAATTCCATTGGTAAGTACATTTTTTATTATTCCGACAATGTATATAAATTTATTAAATTAAACTTTGATCGAGCACACTTTGTTCAGCTCGTGTTCATTCACCAAACAATTAATCTTCACGCGGTATTATGATTATTTTGACAAAACAATAAACACTCATAAAAATTATATTCCAGCAAACCATAACGCTATCCCGATTTTTCCGCGCCGGTTCGTTTTTACAATGACCCCGAAATTTTCATGTTTGAGATCCACTTGTTAACCGGACTAATGGCAAATTATATTATACAGCGTATGGGTACACTTATAAATATTAAGTGGTTATCCCACTCATAGGCGTATTAGGCATTATATGTATTTTCTCCATCCTATTGCATTAAGAGCGCACCGAGCTTTTTAGGCGCGTCGCTATGTGTGCGTGAGTAAAGCACGCCGCCAGCATCTGTCCCCGCCCGACGACCGAATCATTACTAAAGCGGACAGGGAGAAAACATCGCGGCTCTGGCTAAAATGGGTGGAACGTGCGTGAATTTAGGTATTTCCTTCGTATAAAAAAAAACAAATACCTATTTGCAAAATGTAAAGCGTATGCGTTATAGTAAACACGTTGTTTTTTTTATTTTTCAAATACTGATGACTCTCCGTGAAGTATTTACGCCGTACTAGGGGTTTATTTAGTTAGATAATATTGATGATTTTTTTTTAATAGAAGTTTTTTTTTTTCTTTCGAGAAAACTTTAAGCAATCGTGTTTTCAAAGAGTATGATTTATAGAATGAATCCTTAAATATAATATATATTAATTGCATAACAAGGGTTAATTGCATATAAAGATACAGCAAGGAATCAAACGAACCACAATTACGTATCGCTGCCTCGGTGCAGGCTTAAATGCCCGCCCAAAGCCAGTCTACCACTTTTATGTCACTGGTGCTATTTTCACGCAACCTTGAATAATCCTCTTCCTTACCTTGTCTATTCTACTGTACAAATTCGTCTAAGCATTCATGTCTTCAACATAGACATTTATTTTATCCGGATCTTTGTATAACAGTAAAAATACACGTTTTCTAGTTAAGGAGACTTATGAGCCGGAATAAGATTATAAAAAGTCGCTGCGTGTTGTATCGATTTCCGTTTTAGTGATAGACAGTAGACTAACGAGGATTCTGGTTGTGATATTAGGGTTAAATATAAACGTAACTCTTATATGTATTAACTAGCTTTCCGGGCGCGGCTCCGCCCGCGCGTATGTCGGTTATCGCGCGAAAACATGAACCTCTTTTTGCGCAGTCGGTTAAAAACTATCCTATGTTTTTTCCCGGGTCTCAAACTATCTCCATACCAAATTTCATTCAAATCGGTCCAGTAGTTTTGGCGTGAAAGCGTAACAGACAGACAGACAGACAGACAGACAGACAGACAGAGTTACTTTCGCATTTATAATATTAGTACTGATATTTGTGTATCTCTTACACCACTGAAGTCCTCCTCAGCAAGTGAGTTGAATCAGTTACCAATTTAATACTAGTTGTGCCCCGCGGTTTCACCCATGTAGAAAATGATAACGATGATGATAAAATGAAAAGTATAATATGTTTTAATCTGGGTTCAAAACTATCTATAATCATCTATATAGCTGGACTTCGCTTTGTGTGATGCTGGCTTTAGCGGTGTTAGCGAATTTTATTCGTTTCATACACAGTCGTATAAAACACGGGCCTTCTGCGAAATAATGGGTTCAAAATAAAACATTGCACATTTGTTACGTTAATAGACTATCTCGAGGGAGAGCAGGGTGGGAGAGGTCGGCTATATACATTATTTATAATTATAGGGCTGTCAATTTTTTTTTTCGAGTTATTACTTAATTTTACGTATTCATAAATAATGTAATTGTTTTTTTGTAATCATTTTTATGTTTATTTCTTATTGATTATGAGTTGTTTGTGTGTTGTAAACCTTTTATACATGATATGTGATGTTTTCACTTACTACTACTTATCTTTACTTACTAAAAATAAATAACAACATGTCGCCACATCTTTACTCCACGAAGGTGTCAGCAGGGATGTCTAAAAATTAACAATTCGCCGCACATGTTTCGGTTACATGTCCCTATAACATGTAACCAAAATATGTGTGGCGATTCACTTCACAACATCACATAAACAACACATCGCAATTTCTATGTACTGGGTTTGTGTACGAAAAAAAAAAAATATAATAAAAATAAATTAATATTACTGAGAAATTACTTATTGTAATAACCCAATCACTGTCCTACCTGCTGATTGAACTAAAAAGCCCATTTTTCTTTATGATATTTTATAATGAGAAACATTTTTTATACAATTCTCAAGTAGAATTAACTATATGTTACTAGGGTAGTGTAGTTAAGAATTAAGCACTAAATAAGTAGGAGTGTAAAATATAATTTGCTATCAGGGAGTGCTTATTGCTTACTTTACATAATTTCTAGTCTCAATTATTATCAATAGTATCAAAAGATTTATCTGTACGAATATAATAGCTTAAATACAACAATTTCATAGTAAAAAAGAAGCCCCTGTAAAAAATATTGAGACAACCCTAAATAAGTTTCCATATATGCTAAACATTTTGAACGCTCTGGATTCGTGAAATATATTAACAAGTAGTTGAAAATTGTCCACACAGAGTGATAATTAGGAACCGTAGCAACAAAGTAAAGTACATATTAGAGAACATGCTAGTCTATAGAAAGGGCAAACAAAAGTTCACCTACCTCGTTGCGAAATTGTTGACACTTTGATGTTAATTTGCTGGTTGAAATTTTTAAACGAGTAAACCTTTAGCACGGTTTTATTATCGACATTTGCTTGCAAGATTAAAACGGAGAAAGAAAAACATATACACTCGAGAGCAATGAATCCGGGTCACTTAAAGAATCCTAAGAATCTCGGAAACTAAAAATGCTAGGTTAATGCAATAAATTGTATTTAATATACAATGTAATACTCCTTAAATGAAGGTATTAAAACTTCTTAGTTATTGTAAAGTTATATCATAAAAAATCAAATTTGAAAAAGGGCCACTTTCGAAGATGGAACTACGAAATTACAGCATTTGGTTTTGCTTTTGTTTGTAATCTGTCATTTATGTGGGTACATAAACCATGTTGATAGTGCTCTATATTCATTATTCAAGCTGAAATTATGTCGCTTACGCCTGAAGAATGCAACAGAATACTTACAATGCTGGAAACCGGCCGGAGTCAGCGCGATACAGCCAGGACTGTCGGTGTGTCGCTGTCAACAGTACAAAGAGTTCTCCGACGTTACGAAGAAACTGGTTCTAACCTACGCAGACCAGGAACGGGCAGAACCAGGTGTACCACAGCACGAGAAGACCGATACTTGGTGAACACCATGCTTCGAAATCGCTTTCTCACAGGAACTGAACTCACCAATCAGTTTCGACGCCTCGGAGGAAGTAACCCAAGTGCATGGACAGTAAGACGTCGGCTTGCTGAATCTAACTTAAAACCCCTTAGACCTGCAAACGGCCCTAAACTGGAGCGTGGGCATCGTATTTCGAGACTAAGATATGCCCAGAGCCACGTAAATTGGAGTATTGAAGATTGGTCAAAAGTTATGTTCTCCGACGAATCAAAATTTATGCTCTACAAGCACGATGGAAGACACAGAGTATATCGAAGACCAGGAGAAAGATTCAAGCAAGCATGCATCGAAGAAAAAGTAGCCTACGGTGGTGGGTCTGTACTTGTGTGGGCCGGAATTTCTTCTGAAAGTCGCACAGAGCTGGTGATCATTGTCATGCATAAATATAGCATCCTCACCTAAATTGACCATAAATGGACCAACGTGATCATTGAGGATTTCTTCCACATATCTTACGCTAGTTAAAGAGCCGTTTTCTATGATCACCAGCTCTGTGCGACTTTCAGAAGAAATTCCGGCCCACACAAGTACAGACCCACCACCGTAGGCTACTTTTTCTTCGATGCATGCTTGCTTGAATCTTTCCCCTGGTCTTCGATACACTCTGTGTCTTCCATCGTGCTTGTAGAGCATAAATTTTGATTCGTCGGAGAACATAACTTTTGACCAATCTTCAATACTCCAATTTACGTGGCTCTGGGCATATCTTAGTCTCGAAATACGATGCCCACGCTCCAGTTTAGGGCCGTTTGCAGGTCTAAGGGGTTTTAAGTTAGATTCAGCAAGCCGACGTCTTACTGTCCATGCACTTGGGTTACTTCCTCCGAGGCGTCGAAACTGATTGGTGAGTTCAGTTCCTGTGAGAAAGCGATTTCGAAGCATGGTGTTCACCAAGTATCGGTCTTCTCGTGCTGTGGTACACCTGGTTCTGCCCGTTCCTGGTCTGCGTAGGTTAGAACCAGTTTCTTCGTAACGTCGGAGAACTCTTTGTACTGTTGACAGCGACACACCGACAGTCCTGGCTGTATCGCGCTGACTCCGGCCGGTTTCCAGCATTGTAAGTATTCTGGTGCATTCTTCAGGCGTAAGCGACATAATTTCAGCTTGAATAATGAATATAGAGCACTATCAACATGGTTTATGTACCCACATAAATGACAGATTACAAACAAAAGCAAAACCAAATGCTGTAATTTCGTAGTTCCATCTTCGAAAGTGGCCCTTTTTCAAATTTGATTTTTTTATGATATAACTTTACAATAACTAAGAAGTTTTAATACCTTCATTTAAGGAGTATTACATTGTATATTAAATACAATTTATTGCATTAACCTAGCATTTTTAGTTTCCGAGATTCTTAGGATTCTTTAAGTGACCCGGATTCATTGCTCTCGAGTGTATAATTTTGAAACTCATCATATAATTTTAATATTGTTAAGTTTGCAATAACGCCTGCTAGGCGAATTACATTACAAAATTACAAATTTGCGAGATAAAAAATTATAGTCAAAACCCCGGCTAAAGGGGTGGATGGACGTGGGTTCGAATCCCGCACATGACTCTCTCGTAAATTTGTAATTTTGTAACTTATCATATAAATTTGTTTTAAACAGTTCACAGGTTTCATACTCAACACAAGTGACTGGAAACGAACACTGAACTGTAAATTCATTTTGTTACAAAAGCATGCTTATGCTTTGTCTATAAAGAAAACATATGCATGCTCTTGTTACAGAATAATTTATAGTTCATCCAATTACGATACTTTTACAGCCTTCTTCATATTTACATTTCCAGACCAATCTTCCCATAAACGAAACCTAATAACTTTTAAATAAACTTAAGAAAGGTAGAAGTAATACCCCGGTTAAGCGTTTTCATAACTTTGTGAAATATACGAGGGTATAAAACGGCGAGGAAAGCGCTATTTACCCACAGTTTATGTATGTGCATAAATAATGGACAGATTAGGTTCAGATATTCCGATAGCGGTGGGTAGAAGTTCTTTGCGACCGAGATACAGACTAAGATGAGCTTTTTAAAAATAATAACAGGTACGATGTTATGGTGATACTGTTAAGAGAATCCTAATGCAACATTTTTTTTCAACCACAGAGCTTACCACATTGCTTACTAAATGGATAACCGATGAAGAATATACATTCAGAGAGTAATGTAGGAAACATCCCGAGAGTCGCTTTTTTTTATTTTTTTTATTTATGATAGGTAAGATTTTGACCACAATCTCACCTGATGGTAAGTGATGATGTGGTCGAAGGTGCTAACAGGCTTAACCTAGAATTACTGGCTCTCAAGGATAGCTGCCGGAACACACCGTTAGGTGCTTGGTGACAGATTTTCAACTTGAGGGTGGTCGCTAGCCAGCCGGGCATTTACAAAAACGCCCTTCCACTATGCGGTGAAGCACAAGCCCGCGGTGGGATTCGAACCATGGACCTGCTGCGCGGCAGTCCATAGCCAAAGCCACTGAGCTATCACTGCTTCAAAAATTCGTAGTGTGTAATGTCATCTACGTTCTCTCTAACCAAAGACATTATCCCGCTAGTCGCGAGAAGTGTAATGCAGCCACATTGAAGATATACGAGTACAGGATTCGTGATATCTGATGTATAAGTATGTAAGTACATATTGTGCCCAACTTCTTCATTCATCCTCAAGTAGAAAATATGTCGCCAAGCACTTTAACAGTGCGTTGCGACTGCAGTCTTTGCGAGAAAAAGTTGGTATTTCATGAAATTACACGCGCACCTGAGACTTAACTCCTGTATGTCTTAGAGTTACGGGCGCAGTGTCATAGGCAGAGATTACCACTTACTCAATGGCAGATTGGGCCTCGTACTTTTTCCGTAACGTTATAACATTAAAAAGGCAGTAACCGTTTCACATTTTACTATTAATTAAAATGCGAATAAAACAAAAAGAACAAACGGTACCAAAAAAACGACTATACCATAATATATATTTATACTTCGTTGTTAAATAAATATACACGTTCGTTTTCTTTTAGTAAAAATCAAACCATTCGAATGGTTACAATCACGTAAATTAGAGGTTTTTGTTATTTTGTTTCTGTATATCTAACAACAATAAAATTATTAGAAAAGAAGCAAATTACTTCTCCCAGGTGGCCGAGGAGGTTTAGGCTTCCGACGCGATATCGAAGGGCGCGGGTTCGATTCCCGCCTTGGGCATAAAATTTTGTACTCCAATAATTTATAAAATATGATTTTCGCTTAGCACGCGATAGTGCATGTAATCATATTTAGGAATAAGATATACGTATCCAAATCCAATAACTCAGTTACCATAATATTAAGTTAAAACGTTTATGCGGCAATGTAATAAACTTTGTGACGGATCCCGCAGAATTCGGTTAAATGTTGTTCTTCATAACCTACATTTACTTGCTCTCAAACGCCTCTGACCTTCTAGATTATTCAGGCACTTATGTGGGTGACGCCGAATAAATTCCCGCTGATATGCGCCCCAAATAACATTATAATTTGGGTTTATCCTAGTCATAAGTGAGCAAGCATTTTCCGCGATATCGTTCATCATCTGGGCCTTTTTCGATTCATTTGACATATGAGGTGAATGTGAAATTCATGAATAGAGTTAGGTGATAGCTTTATGTGACATGTTTTACGTTGCTTTAAATGTAGCTATTGAAATTTAAGAATTGTGTAGTATGTCTGATCTCTTTATAGCCTTTTCCAAAAACGGATGATAGATTTAGGGTCCGTTTCAGAATGTCCTAATAAAGTTTCGGGTTGCTATGCAACACATAAAATAACTGAATGATAAAACTGACAGTTAACACGCAGCGCGTTTCAAGCTTTAGCCGATGGATAGATGACTGTGAAACGCAAAGATAGTGTTTTGTTTAATAAATATGTTCTGGGTAGCATAAATGGAACTTACTCGAACACTTTGAAACAGGCCCATAATATGCCAAGGTTTGGAATAAGAATTTATTCCAATCAAATAATATTTTTCTGTATAACATATGTTGGGATAAATTTTCTAAATAAACTTAGGCTAACATTGTGACCGTTGTACTTTGTTACTAGATACTATTATATTTGAAGCGCTCGTAGCCAAGTTTGCTTAGCCATTCTGAATCGATCAGCAAAGTTAAGCAACGTCCGCCGCGGTCATGACTTGGATGGGTGACGGCTGGTGACATTACTACTGAGCGCTTCCGTGCTTCGGAGGGCACGTTAAGCCGTCGGTCCCGGTTGTTGTCTTAGGATAGCAGTCGTTACAGTGTGGTGGTAGGGCACTTTGCAAATGCCCGCCTGGCTAGCTACCACCCTCAAGTTGAAAATCTGTCGGCAAGCACCTAACGGTGTGTTCCGGCAGCTGTCCTTGAGAGCCAGTAACTCTTGGTTACTCTGAACAACATCCTCGACCACATCATCACTTACCAGCAGGTGAGATAGTGGTCAAAGGCTAACCTATCAGGCATAAAAAAATTATAAAACATGGTATCAATAAGTTATGATATTATTATTTGTATTTTCGTTACGGTTTTTATTTTTAGTAAGTATAACCATACATGGAATTTTGATATTTTATTTTATGAATTTAAACGCATGCTCTGCCAATCACATTAGTAGTATACGACGTAAGTTGAACTACAGTAATCCCTCCATCCCAATACGATGACGGTTAAAAAAACTAGAGTAAAAATTGGAGTTATGAATCATTGTCGTATTAGCTCAGTCGGTCAGAGCATACCCCGGCTATAAGGGTGGTCGACGCGGGTTTGAATCCCGCACATGACTATAATGATTCCTCTCGTAAATTTGTAATCTTGTACTATAATCATACATGGTTAGATAGAAGTGCTAGTTGTCCAAAGATGCCAGAAGTGCTGCAGTCTGCGCTGATACCTTCAAAACAGCATCGATAATGTTTTGTTGCACATGTAGAAGAATTAAAATCACCATTGCATGGCAATATATTTTATACGCTATAAGAGATGGTTGGATGGCCAGAAGTGCGGCTTAACTAGCGTAAAACCTAATAAACCATCGCCGCATGGAGATATTGCATTTTACATTAAGGGAGCACCGAAACAAAATTAGCATATAGAACGTGGTTTATATTTTACCTTTCGTTGTAATTTTGTAAGTTAATTGCTTATCTGTTGACATTGTTTCATGATTCAAGTTCAATTAGTCGCAGATAGAAGGAAGGAGTCGGTAGAAGAGAGACGATTTCAATACTTCCATATTTTTTTCTGTCGCCAAGCACCTAACGGTGTTTTCCGGCAGCTGTCCTTGAGAGCCAGTCATTCTAGGTTAAGCCTGTTAGCACCTTCGACCACATCATCACTTAACATCACGTGAGATTGTGGTCAAAGGCTTACCTGTCAACAATAAAAAAAAAAAAAAATGTTGTATGATTCAGAAAACTTTTAGGTATAAGAAGCTTACAGAAAGCAAAGCCTCTTCAAGTATTCTCAGGTAAGAGTTCTACCGTTAAAACTTAAGGCTTAAACCCCTTTCAAGAAAAAGGTACGACCACAATCCGTCGTGTGGGACTTACAAAAATTCATAGTTACGGAAATATTATGAAACGTTTTCAGTAGTGTAACCACGGCATATTCAAGAAGAGTAGATCCAATTTCTTTTTTTATGTAGATCCAATTTGCGTTTGTTGTATTTTCTTTTTAATATGTTGTATGTAAGTAGTGGATCGTTTGTTGATTTCAGACCTTGAAATATCTTTCAACTGATATCTAAATAGATTCTACCGTTTCAGTGTTAAAGAGTAATAAAATACACACTCATTAAAAAACTGCGCTTCACTCTAACATTATAAATGTGATCTCTTCTTTAAGAGCGGATCCTTCTAAAATGTTTTGTGTGTTTTTATTATGTTGTGGGTCGGTTGTTGACATAAGACACGAACTATCTATATTCTAACTTCCATTCAAATAGATTCAACCGTTTCAGCGTAATAGAGTAACTAAAATACACCCTCACTCACTCACAAACTGTTGCTTCACACTAATATTGTAAATGTGAAAGTGTGTGAGTCAACATGTGAGTATGTATGTTTGGTACTCCTTCACGCAGAAACGGCTTAATAGATTCATATGAACTTGGAATATGGATAGTCTAGATCCTGGATTAACACATAGGATACTTTTAATTATCATCATCATCACTTTTCACCATTGTCTACGCAGGTAAAACCACGTAGCTAGTTAATAAAATTAGTGTGATTTTATGTATATGTATTACAAGTGCTTGTTTCTTAACTATTAATTGCGCTATTGCAATGCCATTAATGTACTTTGCGCTATTGCAATGCCATTAATGTACTTATTAATAAAAGGTTAATATAAACATTCTCAAAAATAATCATGCAACAAACAAGACTATGTCAGACTTTAATCACTACACACATTTCATACCAGAAGCTATCATGCCTTCGTGTTTCTTTGATAGTTTGATATTTTAAAACCTTTTCAAATTTTATTAAAACCGTTAAGAATATAAACCTATGAGATCAAAACAAGTAATTGAGAATGCTGTACCATCGGGAAATACTCTCCCATCTCATTATATTTCCGTCGAGGCGCAAAATACGTTAAAACCGGTAAAAAGCTTATCCCTTAACACCGTAACCGTGGAAGAGTATCTTCTCGATAGAATAGAACCTATAAATATTTATACACTTGGCGTCTAAGCCTTTTATATTGAAGTGCCCGAAAATTTTACGGCGTTTATTCCCGGTTTTACGCATTGGCAACTTGGCTACCGTTGAATATTAAATCAGAATTGCCAGTAGCGAAAATCTGGACATAAATTACACTGGGACAATGGGCAATGCGCCTTGGGCAGCAGTTTGCGTTATAGAGTTAAAATTATTCAACAATCAGCTTGGATTTGGAGATTTTATTGCACTAGCAGTAAATTGGGATAAATTTATCTTACATTACATTCTGGCTTCTACAAAATGATGGGTATTGCTATTTTGGTCGAGGTGAAATTTGGTTACACGCAAAATCGTCTTAGCTGTACATTTTAATGATGAAACATGATGAGTAAAATTTTGTCGCAAGCCAATTTATTTGGTCATAGCGTAACTCCGTTGCCGCTTCGAGGGAAAAAAACACTTTCTCATTTTGACTTATATCCCACATATAATAGAAAATTAGAACGTGTTTTTTTTCTTGTCAACAACAATACAAACAAATAAGCTGTCGACGTATTTGCCCTTGTGATTATTGCTTATATTTCTAGCGCACTCCTTCGAAAATTACTCAGTCAATGGGGCTGACCTATACCCTCCCATATCTTCCTACAGGAGTAGTAAGAGAATACAAAGTACCAGAAGGTGGGCATCAGAGCCTTATGAAGAACAGCCAACTTATACAGGGACGCCCTGTATATCGCCTAGCAAGCGTGGGAATTATGTTTCAAAAAACAGCTTATATGTTCTTTTATATATTCGGTAATGAATAAGAAATACTCGACTAATTGAAACAGATGCTCGAAATTTTGATATCAAGTTAAATTAATGATAATTCGTAGGGAGGCTTAATTTGTCTATAAAATTAATTGACTCAGAGCACGAATGCTTAGCCTAGAATATAGGCTAAGATCTTATTAGGGGAATGTATACTGTATTTAGTATTAGCCCGATATAGTAAAAGAAACCTCGTATTTTAGCTAACAAAAGACTAGGCATAAAATATGAATAAAGGCAGACGACCTAGTGCCTATAAATAATTAGATCAGGACATTTTGTTGAAGAATTGTTTTCCGCAAGATGAACAATTACGAGTATAGCCCAACTCGAAACAAATTGATGGCAGTCCGTGCGATAGTCGGTGTGTTAAACTACGATTTATTATGTTTGTACTGACTATGACTATTTGTCTTTAAACTCGTATGTACGGAGTTAATTTAATTTTAAAAAAAATGTTGGAATTAAGTTTTTTTTTTCTTGGATTAAGAGTTCAATATTGAGGTGTATATTTTAAGGGCTCTAAAAGTGAAACAATCGCATTAAAACGTCTTTGAACATTATATTTTTGTCGATGAATATCCAGAACCCACTTGCATAACTTAAGTAACTTTACTTTCCTGTTTATAAATGTGTTATAGAAAAATCAATTAATATTTTAGAAAAACTCTTTATAAATATACTGACAATAACGCTTTATTTTCCTGCACAGCTGCCGTGACGTCATTAACGCCACGTAGACAAACCGGAAGAATTTTCGATGCGTTTCGATTGTACACGAAGCATCCTCAGGAGGTGTTGACTATTCGAGCGTATGATCGAGAAAGATAATTTATTTGATAAAGAAGCAATTTGTACGTTTTCTTTCAGGAATAACCCGTAAAACGGGTAAACCACTAGATGGTTGGAGAATATAAAAGTCGTAGAAAAACGGAAATGGGATTAGCTACGGTTTGTGATAGGGATAGATTGATAAAATTATAAAATAAATAATATAAATTATAATATTATATTAATAATAATATAAATTATTATAATAATATTTATAATTATAAATTTATAAAATTACCTCTCAAGCTTATAAAAGAAAGTACTAAGAAACCGGAAAAAGAAAATCTATCATTAAAACCTTAAATACGAGTAAATCACGTTTAAAAAACTCAGTAATCGTTTTGTCAACTTCTTTCTAAATCTTGAGAGAACATGTCGGGAACGTTTTTATAAACGAAACATAAAAGATCAAAGCAATCAAAATTTTTCAGACCGAGTTTTCCCAGGATTTCCATTATTCCCATGCCAAATGCACGTCTCGCTGGCATCAACGATTTCGCAAACATTTGCGAGCTCAGCGAAACTTAGCTCAACGTTAATTTCGGCTTTACTTGTCAAAAAGTTTGGCAATTGTGCCCGCTTCAGTTAGGCCGACTTTATGAATTAATATTACGCGAGACAGCGAAATTTCGAATACAGATTTCACAGCAATAAAAGTTTGATTGCAAAAAGTGAAATCTCCGCCTCTGACACCCTTAAGCTGTTGGCGCGCCTACTATTTTACGTATAGCAACTTTAAATGTGTCATGTGACAATTTATTTCATATGTGTTTAATAAAGGGTAGGCTTTTTATAATTCTCTTCTCTAAATTCCACGACCGTGTTCGGTTCATAAAAACTGTAATATTTCTAAATATCGTTATTAAAACACTAGAACTGGACAAAGTCGATTCATTTACAAAATCCATCAATCATATTTCATTAATTCGATAAAGAATTAACATTGGCGACCGTTCGGAAGAAATCTGCAATCAAAAATTTGCGGCGTCATATTACGTGCTTCGGACATGATTTATGTCTCTGCAAAGGATCCGAGAAATAGTTTCTATTGAAGCCGTAACAATTTCCATGAAAGGATACCTATATAAAGGCCGGACCTTTATAATGAACAGGGAATAATAATCTGGAAAACAAATTAGATGGCGATTGAACTGGTGATTGTCACCTTTGGACCCCGGAGGCATATAATGTTGACGCCGATGTGAAACTTGGAACCAATCGAAGAAAGCAGTGCATTCACTGTGTCTTAAAAGTGCACTTGGATGTCTTTGGTCTAGTGGAGTACCTAAAACTTTCACACCGCAGGACAACAAGCCAAGAAAGTTAAGTGCCCTTCCTTTACTTTATCATCAAAAAACCTACCTACCTACCAAGTTCTTTCCTAAATCCCGAAAGAAAATACATTTAATATTTGATCATAACATGATATATTCATCCTTACCTACCTAAGAATAATAAATCTATCCAAAATGTGTATCACTCTTTGCTAAATTGGTTTGAGTGTACGTTATCTCATTGATCACCAAATTGCAGGTGTAATTATCATCCAAAGATAATTATATAATATTAAAGCTCATAAGGAAAAGTACCTATCTACTTTAATAAATTACATAAATAATAAATTAACCTTATAGTATTAAAACACTCCACTTTTTATATAATATTTAAAAATCATTACACATTAGCATAAATATCCATTTATCATTAAAACTTGCATCATAGTCATAAAAATAATTCAAAACACATCTAAAATACTCTTAAACTAACATTTGTAGATGAGTACCTACGTTAATTTAGTAAGTGATTACTTACTTTACCCATTTTTTCATATTATTTCTTACAATTTGAATAAACAAGATCAATGTATTTTACCATTCTGAAAGATATTTGCCGATCAATTTCAGGAGTCGTGTACCCAGTAAGTGCATAGTGGATCGGAACCGACCATTGAATGTTGACGGGTTATCGTTATCGCTGCGGAACATAACAAATCGGCTGTTGTTTATCCCGTTACGTGAAGTTGCCGGCTTCCGTGCTGTACTGCATTACATCAGACATCGCCAAGATAAGGAGCGTGAGAATAAACATTTACTTTTTATCATAGAATAATCATCTAATTTGCGTTATTGTAAGCTTTGTTTAGTAATTAACTATTAAGTAAGTACATATTTTTCCTTCTAAAATTATAGTTCAATTTGTTCACTTATTTTCTAGTCTTAATATATAAAGTAATTATAAAATGGACAACTTAAAAGCATTAATGACTAAACGAAGCTCAATAAAAGGCCAGATAACCAAGTTTAAAAAGTATCTAGATGAATTATTAAGTAGAAAAAATGATTTAGAGCCTTTAGAGTACGCAGAATTAACTCTCAAACTAGGTAAACTCGAAATGTTGTCTTCTAAATTTGAAGAGGTGCAGGGTGGGATTGAAATTTTGAATTATGCATCCATTGAAGATGAGATTGATGAACGAGACCTCATTGAGCGTGATATTATTCATTTAATGGCCAAAGCTAAAGATATGTTAAATGAAAACAAATTCAATTTAGAAGTTTCTCGAAGGGACTCCCACGCTCACTGCAGTCACGATCATCAAGACCTAGGCATAAAGTTACCTAAGATTGAAATCGCGAGGTTCGATGGTTCCTACTTTCGCTGGCTAGAGTTCCGCGACACATTTACATCTCTCGTACACAACAATGAACGCTTATCCCCAATACAAAAATTTCATTATTTGATTTCTTATCTAGAAGGTGATTCGTCTAGAATAATCTCTAATTTGGAAGTATCTTCTGATAATTACAGGACAGCTTGGAAGTTATTGATGGAGCGATATGACAATAAAAGATTGTTGGTAAACCATCATCTTAAATCATTGTTTAACGTTCAACCGATTAATCGCGAATCGGAAAGCTCATTGCGTTTTCTTGTTGATCACGTGACAAAGAATTTACGAGCGCTGTCTAGTTTGGGTCAGCCTACTTCTCATTGGGACATAATAATTATTTACATGTTATCTTCCAAATTGGACAGTCGTTCTCTTGAGAAGTGGGAAGAGACGCACAATGGTCTTTCTGATATTCCCTCATTAGAAAATTTTAACAAATTTTTAACAGATCGGGCAGACGTAATTGAAGCTTTGAATCGTAACAAAAACTATAATACAAAATCATTAATTAGCAATTGTAATAAACAAAATACAATCAATCAGGGATCTTTATATAACAACAATCAACAAAATCGCTCCAACAATAATCAACAGTTTCGAAATAACAATTATAACAATCAACAATATCGTGTCAACAATAACAATAATAGTCAAACTAAATCATTTACAACTGCTACGCAAAAGCCAAGTGTGCACTTATGCATAATTTGTAGCGCCAATCACAAAATTTACGATTGCCAAATTTTCAAATCTAAAAACATTCAAGATCGAATGGCTGATGTATCTAAATATAAATTATGTATTAATTGTCTTAGACAGGGCCATCCAGTGAGCGAATGTCGCATGGGGTCGTGTCGTGAGCAAGGTTGCAAAGAAAAACACAACTCGCTGTTGCACAATCGAGCTGAGGTGCAACATACAGTAACAAATTTCTCTACAAAATGCAGTACCAACACAGGTACTAGCCAAGTTATTTTATCTACAGCCATAATTAACGTAATAAATCCTCATACAAATCAAACCGAAAGAGTACGCGCATTGTTAGATTGTGGAAGTAAATCATCATTTGTTACTAAATCGCTACAGGAAAGATTGGCTCTAAAGTGCAATCCTATTAATACTATTAATGTTATCGGAATTGGAAATACTTCAAATAACAAGGTTACCGAAAGCTGTGTAGCTCAGTTAAATTCAATGACCACACAGTATAGTGTAACCTTATCATGTTTTGTACTTGATGAACTGACTGGAGAAATACCAAAGTCTCCAATAGACATCAAGAATATAAAAATACCACAATCAATAAGATTAGCTGACCCTAATTTCGATCTGCCAGGTCCCATCGATATTTTAATTGGCGCAGACATATTTTGGGATATTCTCGGATGTGATCAGCGTTCGTTAGGAGCCAATAATCCAAAACTTAGGTCATCAAAATTTGGTTGGTTAATAACTGGACAAATACTCTCGACAAAATTCAAATTACAAAACATAAATTGTAATCATGTAGTTGTGTCAGATTATACTGCAAACGATAATTTTGACGAAATGCTAACCAAATTCTGGTCGCTTGAAGAGCTACCACAAAAGTCCTTTTTGAGCCCAGAAGACAAGATGTGCGAAGAGCATTTTGTAGCTACTACATTTCGGTTGGAGTCAGGCAGATTCTGCGTGGAGTTACCTCTAAAGGACTCTCCAGACTGTCTCGGTGACTCGTACACTTTGGCTAAAAAACGTTTTTTACATTTAGAAAAAAGGTTTCGAAAAAACCCCTCACTTAAAATAAAATATGTAGACTTTATCCGCGAATATGCTGCACTAGGACATTTAACAGCATCACCAGTTATTAAGCCGGAACAATCATATTTTTTATGCCATCACCCCGTAATAAAAGAATCCAGTGAGTCGACACGTCTTCGTGTTGTGTTCAGCGGTGCAGAACCTACATCATCTGGATTCTCAGTGAACGACCTTTTATTAAAAGGTCCGCATGTTCAGGACTCTCTTTTCTCTATTCTGGTTCGAGCACGTCAGTATCAATATTTACTTACGGGTGACATAGATAAATTCTATCGTCAGGTTTATATTGCAACGAATCAAGATCGAAACCTGCAGCTCATTTTATGGAGAGAAGAAGAGTCGTTTCCACTTCAAACTCTGCAACTAAATACTCTTACTTATGGTACCACAAGTGCGAGCTATTTAAGCACGAGATGCCTCTGGCAGGTCGGGGAAGAATGTGATGATCAATTAATAAAAGGTATAATTCAGCATGACTTTTATGTCGACGATTTGATCACTGGGTGTGATGACGAAATACAGTTACAATTTATTCTAAATTCTGTAACAGAAACTCTAAAATCTGCTTGTTTTAAATTAAGAAAGTTTAAAACGAATGCTCCAGAATTGCTAAAAGAAATTTCACCAAGTAATGATGAATCTCTGTTGCTTAGTGAATCCATTAGCACTCTTGGTCTTGGTTGGAATCCAGCTAATGATTCATTACATTTCCCGTTCGAAATACCTTCTAAAGGTATAGCCGATATAATAACTAAACGCTTTATATTGTCAAATTCCTTTAAAATTTTTGATCCTCTGGGATTATTGAGCCCTTGCATAATACAACCTAAAATATTGCTTCAAAGACTATGGCAGCTTAAAATAGATTGGGATGAGCCGGTGTCAACAAAAATAATAGAATCATGGGTTGAGTTCGCCAGTAATTTGCCTGTTCTTTCAACATTACAGATTCCCAGGAAGGTGCTTTGCAAATCACCTAAAGATTTTGAAATGCACGTTTTCAGTGATGCGGCGCTGTATGCTTACGGTGCTTGTTGCTATATGCGCTCTGTTGATGCAAATAATGACGTCATGGTGAATCTGCTATGTTCGAAATCCAAAGTAAGTCCACTTAAACCTACAACGGTTCCTCGCCTGGAGCTTTGCGCTGCATTGCTTGCAGCCAAGCTAGCCAAGACCGTTGTTGACTCTATTAGACACAAACCATCTCGTATAATACACTGGTGCGATTCCAGCGTCGTGTTATCTTGGCTTGCCAGTGACGCTAGCAAGCTGAAAACCTTTGTAGCTAATAGAGTTGGTGAAATCATTGAAATCTCATCTCAAAGCTCGTGGCGATATGTACCAACTAAAGAAAATCCTGCTGACATTATATCTAGAGGTGTAAATGCCAGTCAACTTCGCGATCTAGAGTTGTGGTGGTCAGGCCCCAATTTTTTAAATTATGATGAATCCCAATGGCCAACGCTGACACAGACTTATAATCAGGACTTACCTGAAATTAAAGCGGTGCCTGTATCAATGGTAGATCCTATAGTAAAATTTCGTGACTATTCTAATCTCAATAGAATCCAAAGAATATTTGCCTTTGTAAAAAGGTTTGTATACAACCTAAAAAATCCTAAAACTAAACTATTCGGTCATTTAACTGTAAACGAGCTTAATCATTCATTTAATTATTTGTGCTCTGTTGCGCAAAAAGAATCATTTCCTGATGATTACAAATTACTGTCTAAAGGTAGTTCTCTAAATCACAAGTCTAAGTTGTTGTCTATGTCTCCATTTTTGGATGAGCATGATTTGATCAGAGTCGGTGGTCGCATCAATTCCTCAAATTATTCTTATGAGAGCAAGCACCCAATAGTGCTTGACTCGTCTCATCAATTCACAAAAATTTTATTTGAGCGAGAACATCTACGCACTTTTCATGCTGGACCTCAACTGCTTTTGGCATCTATTCGTCAGTCTGTCTGGCCTATCAACGGGCGTCGACTCGCTCGCCAAATAGTCCATCGATGTGTGCGATGTAGACGCGTGCAAGGTAAAGTCTTGCAACCAAAAATGGGTGATTTACCCACATCACGCGTAAACCCCGATTTCCCTTTTATCTCAGTGGGAGTGGACTACGCCGGTCCCTTCCACATTGTGAATCGTAAAGGACGTGGTGCCAAACTACAAAAGGCTTATCTATGCTTATTTGTGTGCTTGAGATTTAAATGTGTCCAATTGGAGGCCGTGTCTGACCTGTCTAAAAATTCATTTATGATGACTCTGCGTAGATTTGTCGCGCGGCGGGGTAGACCCATCGAAATTTTCAGCGATAATGGAGGTAACTTTATTGCGACCGCTAAAGAGCTAGGTAATTTTTTGAAACTAAATTCGGAATCTCTTGCTGACCTTGCATCTCAGGAAGGCATTAATTTTATTTTCTCACCAAGCTACGCTCCTCATTTTGGCGGTATTTGGGAGGCAGGTATTAAATCGGCAAAGTATTTAATTCGTAGAATAATGGGCAATGCACACTTAACATTTGAAGAGATAGGTACTTTATTTGCGCAAGTGGAGGCAATCTTAAATAGCCGCCCTTTATGTCCGCTCTCCTCCTCTCCAAACGATTTCCTTTTCCTCTCACCAGGGCATTTCCTAATTGGGAGGCAGTTGACCGCAATGCCAACTCCAAATTTGTTGGATTTTAAAGAAGGAAATCTTCAACGTTATAATCGAGTAGAAAGACTAAGACAGCATTTTTGGCAAAGGTGGCAGAAAGAATATATTTCTGAGTTGCAACTCCGCAAAAAATGGAAGACTGATACTAGCACTCTCAATGTTGGCGATTTGGTTTTGCTGCACGAAGACAATGTTCCTGCTTTAAACTGGCGTCTAGGCAGAGTAGCTAGACTGTATACGGGACCAGATGGAATAAATCGTGTTGCTGACGTCAATACTACCCGTGGCTGTCTTCGTAGAGCACTTGTCCGTCTATGCCCATTGATGAACGAAAACGGAGAAGACTTTCGTGGTTGAAAATCAGGATTTTCAACGGGGGGCAAGATGTTGGCGCGCCTACTATTTTACGTATAGCAACTTTAAATGTGTCATGTGACAATTTATTTCATATGTGTTTAATAAAGGGTAGGCTTTTTATAATTCTCTTCTCTAAATTCCACGACCGTGTTCGGTTCATAAAAACTGTAATATTTCTAAATATCGTTATTAAAACACTAGAACTGGACAAAGTCGATTCATTTACAAAATCCATCAATCATATTTCATTAATTCGATAAAGAATTAACATAAGCCATTAAAAATAATAAGCTTCTGAAAATTGGTAAACAACTGTTACCAGATTTATCGTCTTCGTGATCATATTGAAATATATTTTCAACTTTTATACTTCCTAATTTAAAAGGTCGGCGATAACAGGATCTGGCTATTTTCAGCTTTTAATTTATAAGTATACAATTAGATTGTACGATTACTTGGAATGTAGTCAATAGCAATTTTGAATTTGTTGCAATAATGACTTTGACCTGTAGTCTAAGTATGCAGTGATATATAACATTAAGGGCCTGTTTCAGAATGTACGAGTAAGTTCCGGGTTTACTACCCAGAACATATTTATTAAACAAAACACTATCTTTGCGTTTCACAGTCATCGATTTTGCCTATCCATCGGTTAAAGCTTGAAATGCGCTGCATGTTAACTGTCATTTTTATAATTCAGTTATTTTATGTGTTGCAGAGCAACCCGAAACTTTATTAGGACATTCTGAAACGGGCCCTAAGACTATATAATATTAGAGGTTATTCCCGCATGTTATAGTATATATACATATCTTCAAAACCAACCCGAAAGTATTGAATTTTTTCAAAAAGTGTCAATCTTAACTAACCCAAAGTACATTTTGTGATACTTATCTGATATTGTCAGTCAACGTGTCCATTACAATTTCCCTTGTCAAAGTGTCTTCATATTTTTAGAAATATTTGTATTACAAAGACCGTTATTTTGCGACCATTTCAAAATGACTCTCCAGACCTTGAAACAATAAATTCTAGTCATATAAAAGTAGCTTTGTACTTTGAGGGTCCGTTCTAGAAAAGGGGACTCTATTTCCTTGTTTTCTCAGTTGTCGGTCCGTCCATTCGTCCTTCTTTTAAAAGAGTGTATCTTTTGGATTGGAATATATGTATGGTTAATTGCTTAACAAATAAGAATAATAACACAATTGCATCTTTAAAGTAAAAATAATTTATATATATATCGTGATCCATTTATGTGACTTGCCTGATGGCCATTCCTATGATTTCCGTTTTTTTATTAATGATAATTATAATATAAGTTTTATAGAGATAAAGTAGACCAAGCAAACAGGAAGCATTGCAGTGTTCTGCCAGTATGTTACACTTTGTATTAAGTAATGAAAAGTAAAAACTCTGTACATTTATAATATCCTGGTCTTGTACTACATACACGTTGTGTTTACAAGTTTTCTTTTCATTTCAAATAGTGACATATGTAGTAAGTCAACTACATAAATTGTAAGTGACGTACACTTTTAATGACGTACATAGAATGTTGCAGGCGAGAACGCATGTTACTCCGTGTTGGAGCTTTGTTAAAGTGGGGAAGTTTCCAGAGAGATTGGGATTTATTGAGCCGTGAAACATAGTCTGCTCACAAAGAGCTATAAAGTATGAGAATGGTTGATCAAGAAGCTCATCGTAGTTTCAAAAACTTATCTGAGCGCTTAGTTGATGCGACGCGTGATCAAAATGCTGGCAGTGCACCCATTTGGCTCAACGAATAAGCATTGCAATTTAACGGGGCAATGCTGCCAGCATGCTGGGAACGCAGCCTTAGTGGGCTGGAGCATTTGGACTGCCTTTGTGTCTGCAATTACTGACAGGTTGTCTAAAATGCTTTTATTGTAGTAGCTGTAATGTTGTATAAAGATCATAGTATTTAGTTAATAAAGGCATACCGCTGGTTTTAAAAAGATCACTTTCTATAGATACTGTAACAGACGGATCGTTCACTGCTGAACACAGCCTCACCTATTAAGGGGGTATTTGCCATAATTCCCACTCTTGGCATGCGTCTTGGGGATCGCAGTGTAAGTTGGCAGTTCTTTAGAAGACCCTGCTGCCCACTTTCCAGTATTTTTCCCTTAGTCGCCTCTTACGACACCCAGGGATGATATGGGGAGGTGCAATTCTAACCCGGCACCCCAAGGGGATCTCTAGTAGATAATTAGTCACAAATCACAACGTTTAATAAATTCATAAATCTGTAGAAAATGAATTCATCCTAGGTATAAAAGTTTATCAAAACTTTGTGAATCGAAAAACTAAGCCAGAATGATTTACTTAACAACTTTGATATCAATTCTCTGTCCAGTGAATTTATTTCTTTTAGTCCAGCAAGTTCCACCGTTGACCACCTCATACCACTTTCCATCATGAGACTGCGGTCACAATATTCAATTTTTTTTAAATAAGGTGAAGCGAGTCTCGAAATATTGAACATGCTTTTTAGAAAGAGTATACGCCCTATACAGATATGAATAAAATATTTAACATTCTGAGGATGTGTCAAATACTCTGCCTTATAAAAATACTCTTATATATTTCTCTCGGCAGAAAAATCATGAATACAGCTCTAAAATTTCGCATAATCAAGTTGTCTCCATATACTGCTTCGTATCAATACAAATTTAATTTCTAATTATTATTAGCAAAGATATAATCAAGTACCCGAAATATTTTTCCGATTTAAAAAATCTCACTTCTATAATATACATTAATTTTATTATATTTAAGAATTGCGTAGTTCTGTTTGGTCTCTCGCATGCGACGTCTCTACGCCCTACGCCCACAGTGTGACATTTGTCTAATAGATAACTGTTTTAAGCAATAAGACCGCCCTTTTTATAAGTGTATTTGTTTTGTTTAATTGTAATGTTATTTTTAAGGCGTGCAAGCAAAGAATTTTCTATCATTCTATAAGAACTAGCTTGACTGTTATGTCAAATGCTGAAATATTATACTATAACTAGAGGGTTATGATCCTCAGTATCAAAATGTATAATATACAATCGTATAATATACCAAAATTTTCAACTTGCATATGCTGTCAAGCTACTATAAAATATAGTTAGTCGATTGTAGGATTCGAATCTACGACCGCTTGAATGAATGCCTACTTTTACCACGGCTCCCTCACCGCTTTATTACAATCCATACGAAATATAAATATATACTATTTACACTTTGACCTTCAAGCTATTGTTTTCAACCTGGCACGTTCTATTCGCTGGGGAACTGAGAAAATTCATTTTCTTGGAACTCGTCCTCCTATATAGGATGTATCAAAGTAATTGAACTTATTAACCTCCCATAACTTTGCTTAATGAGACCTGAAAAGCTAATTAGCTAGGAGCCTAGGAGTTACTTAGCAATTTGTTTAGTTTTAGGTAACCGTACAGCTTCTATTACATTATAACTAGATGATAGAATAGAAGCTATATATACCTCGCCTTTATAATCTTTAATGGTAGCATTTACCGAGAGCTTTGATAGTGTGAGATTTCAAAGTAATATTATATTATATTCATACATTACATTTCATTACATTACTTTTATTACATGGCTTGGTTGTTATTTGACCTTTTCTTATTAGTTTTATCTCTAAAAGATCATTTCTACTCATATCACGCTAATAAGATGTTGGTAAAGCTAACTCTTCAGGTCTCTACATATCTTTCACCGACAAGGGTAGAAAACTGTTGCCACTACTTAATTTAATATAGTAGAGAATTTACACCTAGGTATCAGAAATTCTATTAGGTTTACACAGTACCCGTTAGGGTTGCCAGGGCAGTAGTAAAATTAGAATTGGTGGCTACTGAGTGCATTGTGCACAAATGTTGGACGTGAATGGCAACTTTTTAAATACTTGCTTTGTGTAAAATGGTCTAGAATACTGTCGTGTTTTCGAATTATTTGTTGGTGGATTTAGTATATAGATCTAGCAACGCTGAGAATGCAGAGTTAAATAAGCATTTTGAACTTGAGAGAAAATTCTCTTAATTTTTTTTTAAAGATAGTAAGCTAGGTTGTAAACACATTTTTTATTTATGGTGTTGTGTTTCTGTGCTTATTTAGATTATGTTCGTAAGAGGAGCGTAACATTCTAAGTGAGATAATTTATTTGATTTGACTACATATCGCTAACGTTCTGTCATTACATAGTATAAACTATTTTTATCTAAAATATCTATAAATCAGCGAATAATTATGTGTTAGTCCGGAGTAAGCAGTGATAGTTTTTGACTGTCGTGAATAACATACTTTGTCTTTATTTGGTTTTATTTATTAATAAATACAAATTTTTAGGTCGTTATGTCCCCGAAGATAAATGCAGAGGTATCTCAACAAAAGTAGTACGAACCTATTGCAACCTCTATCAAAATATGGATACAGGAGAAAGAAGGTCAACATCCTGAGAAAAATAATATAAAATATGTATTTAATATGTATGTACGTTATGAAATATTTTTATATATATATAGCTGTTCAACCAACAAAATTTCGCCGGATTTGTTTGGTTTCATGCTCGCATATTGACAAGGTTCCAGACTCCAGACAGCTAATAAATATTTTTAGGTAAAAAAATACAATTTACCAATTACAAATCTTACCTTATCCGACCCGGGGCTCGAAAAGCCTCTAGTTTCAAGAGCGACGCCTTACGCCACTTTGTAGTCAAAAATGATAACAAAGGTAAACATTAAAGAGTGTGGGCAGCTGTATTTTCAATAGAACTATCTGTATCTATAACCACTAATCTATACTGCGAATATTCAAGACTTCCTGCCTTTGATAACATTATGATTATGTTATATTGTTATCGCCTCTTATGACTCCAAACTCTAACGAAAGAGACGAGAGATGCCACCCTACTAGGAAGCCAACAAGCTACTGAGAATCGCAAGAACTTTGTTTTATAGCTGATGGACTAGCCTTTGACCATAATCTCACCAGATGCTAAGTGATGGAGTGGTCGAAGATGTTGTTCAGGCTAACCCAAAATTACTGGCTCTCAAGGACAGCTGCCGGAACACACCGCTAGGGGCTTGGCGACAGATTTTCTACTTGAGGGTGGTAGCTAACCAAGCGCGCATTCTCAAAATGCCCTACTACTATGCTGTAACTACTGCCATACTAAGACAACAACCGGGATCGACGGCTTAACGAGACAAAGCAAGTAAGCACTCAGTAGTAATGTCACTTAGCGGTCAACCATCAAAGTCAAGACCGCGGCAAGAGATGCTTAACTTAGCTGATCGGTTCAGAATGGCTAAGCAAACTTCCCTTCAAAACTATACCCAATATTATGTTTACTCAAATTAACTTATAGCAGAACAAAATCCTTTTCGGTTGAAACTTTTAATCGCATCGTTCGGTGTGCTTCCGCCACTATTATAACTTGGTCACATCAAGCGCTCCAAATGCCTTTCAAGTTTTTCAGTAGCAAGCAGCTGGCGTGTTTCCAAGCACATATCGACCGGGTCTGGTACAGAACTGCAATGAATCTTGGCTGACGCAACTCGATAACGTTACTTATGATGCTGGCAATTTGTTTTGTAGAAAAAGTCGAGCGGCGAACGTAAAGCGTAAACAATTCTAATAAATAGTGGAGGCAAAACAATGTCTCAGAGATATGAATCGTAATAAACGTGACGTGGTCTAGACACGCGACCTTCGAGTTTTTGGGTTTAATCAATGTCCACTAACTTCACTAAATTCAGGTTTTCACGTCATTTTTAGAGTTACGTGCACAATCCGCAAAACGTAGCCCAACTGATGAGACTTAGCTGTCTATTTGTTGGTCCGTCCATACTTACGCATGTGGTGAAACTCGAACCTTGGACATACTGCGTAGCAAAAAAAGTATCAAAAGCTATTGCCTATAGGATATCACTGTTCCAAACTTATCACCATAGAAAGATAACAAGCTCCACCATCATCCTACTTCCTAAAATTCCCCCCACGTCAGCAAACAACTTTATCAAAACATCATAAATAGTAAGATAACTTTAATTGACTGCCAACCAACTTTTAGCGGCAATATAACTCCAGGCAAATTGCCAATTCAATGGGAAATAAAACTTGATTATCTTAAACGACATTTCGAACACCGTAAAGTTATATTGAGTTTGGGACAGTTCACCCTTCTGTACTTGTCTTTGTATTATATCAGTCTGTATAACTTTTGATTATTAAACTTTATCATATGTTAAGATCTCACACGCCCTCGGTTCCGGCGTGAAGGACCAAGATTGTAGATTCACCCATATTAATAATAACGATAACACAATCATTACATTACCCTTACTTGGGTTCTTTAGGTTGCGTTGCGGACGGCATGGTCTCACACATACTTCAAATAAACAAGCTTACGCATACTCTTGTTTATCATTTCAGTTTTTTTTCAGTGTATTTAGTAACGGATATATTATTAAGTATTTGCTTCTAAGGGGTTTCATACGAGTAAACGGGACCCTATTACTAAGCTTTGGGTGTCGATCCGTCCGTAAATCTATTTGTCAATAATAACATAAAGTTATAAACAAAAGGGAGTTCACTTTCTAGAAATGTGTTTAACAGTATTTATATATGCTCTATCCTAAAAGCTGTAATACATACAAGCTTTAAACTTTGTACGATTATAGAACAATACAATATTTAACGTGCAATGTCAATTAACAAACTTTCAAGTGCGATTCAAACTCCCACTATGGATTTTGAACTGTATTTAGAGAAACTATTTTATGATACATTCTGTCTTGTTACAGGATTCTCGCTAATGACAACCCGCACTTAGCTTATTTTTTTTATTGGTACTAGCGGCCCGCCCCGGCTTCGCACGGGTAGTTACGACTATAAATTTAGATGTAAGCTATCCAATCTTTCAATTTGAATCAAATCGGTGTGCAAATCATATTTTAAATCGGTTCAGTCGTTTTTCGAGAAAATAGAGACCATCGCGGATAAACAACGTGACACGTAATTTTTATAAATATATACGGATAGAAATAGCCGTTGCTGCGCTGCAGTGAAAATTGTTTGTGGTTTAAATTGGCTGTTATAAGTAAGTAATTGGATAAATGAAAAAAATAAAAACCAATATTGACAACGACGATGGCAATCCAATGCTGTAAGAAAGTACAATGTTAAGTAAAATGTTTTTAATCATAGTTTCGAACAAAAGCTTACATTGTAAATACAAATTGCTATAATCATTTATTGTAATTGACTGCCAATATCTCCACAAATACAGCAGTAAGTAGGTATATAATTGTGTGGATAAAATTATCTCCTACGATTACTTGGAACGTAAATAAAGCTAATGTTATCTACACAATGTTTAATCGGAATGAGGTCAATATAATTTCTTTGAAAATGGCGTTATGTGCTTGTGCTATATTTATTGTGTAACTTTATATGATATTGGCATTTCGGTATGATTGTGAACTAGAAAAGCAAATTCTCAAGAGGATCTTAATCCCAAAGTATATAAACATCAAGGCGCGTTGGGATTATGAAATCTACTTAGGATATAAACCGATATGTGCTCGTAAATTGTTTCTTTTGGATATTATGTTACCTACATAATAGTACCAAAGCTTTTCTTCTATATGACGATATATATATATATATATATATATATATAAATGTAGAAAAAAACGCATGTAAAAAAATGTATAATATATATATATATATATATATACTATCTATACGACTACTGTTTCGTTTCAAATAGTTCAAATGACCTTTGACAAAAATCTTTACAATGTGTTTTGTATCGTATAATTTTTTTATCGGGATTTATATTTAAATTCAACTCAAAAAGTTAAAGCTTGTTATTAACCGTTATATGGGACGGAGGGGCCTTACAACTGACTACTATATAATCATGTTTTATGAACTTGACTGTAATAGGAATATATTTCCATAAACTCTTACTTTGAATTTTTTACCTGCGTATTATTAACAAAATACTATGAACTATATACAACATTGCAGCTACAACCATGTACTTAAGCATTTAGAGGACCTACAAGTCATTTGCTAGCCAGTTAGCAGCGTGCCCAGCATGCTGGCAACTATGCCCTGTTTAATTGCAATGCTTATCGTATTCAATTACTTTGCATATTTTTTTAATAACATGTCTTGCTAAGAGAAAGTAAAACAGATAGCACATCCTTTTTTTTTATGCTTGATAGGTTAGCCTTTGACCACTATCTCACCTGATGGTAAGTGATGATGTGGTCGAAGATGTTGTTCAGGCTAACCTAGAATTACTGGCTCTCAAGGACAGCTGCCGAAACACATCGTTAGGTGCTTGGCGACAGATTTTCAACTTGAGGGTGGTAGCTAGCCAGGCGGGCATTCGCAAAGTGCCCTACCACCATGCTGTAATGACTGCCATCCTAAGACAACAACCGGGACCGACGGCTTAACGTGCCCTCCGAAGCACGGAAGCGCTCAGTAGTAATGTCACCAGCGGTCACCCATCCAACTCATGACCGCGGCGGACGTTGCTTAACTTTGCTGATCGATTCAGAATAGTTAAGCAAACTTCGCTACGAGCGCTTCATAACATCTCGCTCATAGTGATTTCTAATTGCACTAATATCATAATCAAATCGGACTTCTGGTATTAATATGCTTTTTTGGGGCGTTATACGTAGTGCAACGGTGAATCTTCTTTTGTCACCGGTTGTTCCATCTATTGATCTCAGCTCATTAAAATCCCATCGATATGTTGCTTACGTTATGGAATAAAATGTACTTACTGACGATCTGCCTGCGAGAAAATAGAATAATTCAACAAACGCACATCGTATTCACAATATATTACGGTCGGCGACGTCATATTTATGAAGAATGTGATAAGAATGGATAAAGCCGGGAAGATATTCCAATACCGCCGCAAGTAATAATCCGTGGTCATAAACATAAAGATATCATACATAAATTCATATCCAATCGTCCGGGAAACAAGCTCAACTTTACAGGTTTACATATCTAAGCATTAAAAATCCTCACGAATATCGACGACGAAAGGGAATGTTTTCTGTTTCTAGGCATGTTTATTACGTCTCGACTGAGCACTTGACATTGTCCAATGTTTGAAAGTCACTAGACGGCAACATCCATATTTAGTAGGTCTCTAAGGCAGTTTGTACACAATGATAACAGATAATAGTCACTTACTCGTTGTCATTGCTAATGGCCTAAAAGGTTTTTTTTCAAGTGAACACGATAGCTTATATACTATTGTATACATATATAGTATTGTACAAATAACGCTTCACGATGGAAGTAATTGATGTAATTTACCAATTCCTTTCAAGTGGTTCATCTTGAAGCAATGGTGGCCGAGCGGTAACAGCTATGAAATGCCAAGCTGCAGGGCCATGGTTCGATTCCCACCGCCAGCTTGAATTCATCGCATGATAGAAGGGCATTTTTTTTTCAAATGCTCACCAAGCTAGCTACTACCCTCAAGTTGAAAATCTGTCCCCAAGCACTTAACATTGTTATCCAGCACCAGTGCTTGTGAGCCAGTAAAATTACAGGCACATGAGACTTAACATCTGTATATCTCAGAGTGACGGTCGCAGTGCAATACGTCGCTTGTAACGAACGGCATCTGTTATTGGCAGAGGTTAGTCCGCTTAGCATCAGATGGACCTCGAGATTGCTCCGCCACAATCTCATAAAAAAAATAGGGATATATAACTAGTATAGATCGCATTTCAATACTTTAGAAAGCCAATGCGGGATTATTTTCCCTGGTTTAGAATGATAAATCATCTCACGGTATGAAAACTTGAATAAATATAGAGAAATACCTAGAAAATCATGTAGATATTCCTTATCCGCCTGACAATAAAAAAAGTTATGCATAACTTCTCCAGTAGCCACTGACGCGTGTTTTCATGAACTAGTTTGGATTAGTCCAATAACTATCCAAGATAATAAATAGTTATTCGGCTATTTCTTCAGAACTAGAATGGAACTACATTGGTACGTTTTTTTCTACATTTATTTCAGGTTTAGACTATGTATTTTTTCTTTATGACCTGCTTTCCCCACGCTAGGGTTGATACATTTTCCATATGTAGACTTCGAATGTGTTATACTACTTATTATTGCACCTTACATACACATATTCTACATGAAGAAGTCCATCCATATCTTATTCGATCTTTGTCTGCCAATATCTCCGCTCACGTTTATATTCAACATTCTATTATAAGTATGATTAGTATGATTTTCATCCTTTCTCATGATTACTATACACTGCATTTTTAATTATGATTACAAGCACTATCGCGTGCTGAGCAAAAATCACATTAAGACACACGGGAGCAAAAAAACTGTGCTCCAATAATTTACTACATCAAAACACTATACTATTCTATTATTATGTCACTTGCTTATTTAAAGTCTCTAATATACTAATTCCTGCTCTTGTTCATTATAATTATACAACATATCCATCATAACAGAGTACACCACTTGCGATGCCCTTTTCTTTCAACTGCCTCTTTAATTGCCCAAGATTCGGATACTACATCGCGACAGGTTTATAATCTGATAAATTTTTCGATTTAAGCTACGTTTTTCAATTCACTTCAAATATATTGACTTCAGACGTAGAACAAACCATATTTTACACATGACACTAATATTATAAAGGCATAAGTTTGTTAGACTGTTTGTATGTTGGTAACTTGTTCACGCTCAAACGGCTAAACCAATTTTGATAAAATTTAGTACGGAGGTAGATGAGGCGCCGTATTACCACATAAGATACTTTTCGTCATCATCATCACCTATCACCACTCGGGTTTAAAACTGCGGGGCACAGCTAGTAAAGAATAAAGTAAAATCAAGAATACAAAAACTCTAATCGTTTTTTCTGCTTCCTATAATATTGTACAATATTATATATTGCAATTCAACGAGGCAATGGTACCGGCATGCCTGGGCACGCTGTCAACTGCTAGGGGTCTGGAGCATTTGGACTGACTGTGAATCTGCAATGACTTATAGGTTGCCTAAATGCTTTTACTGTAGTAGTTGTAGTGTTGTATATACTTCATAGTATTTTATTTATATTATGTGATTAGACATGAGTTTTTGTTAATTCCAAACAAAAATTACTCGATACTTGTCTTTTAATGTGTCCCACAAATGCATATTATATTTAATTAGTAAGTATTGCCAACACAGAATTCTTAGAAAATATCGTTGTCCTTGAACTACTTCCAACTGGATTAACATTTAATTTATAACCAAAAAGCTAAATCCCCTAAGTCTATCCAGTGATTAGCAGCGTCAATTCCATATTTCCATTTTTGATTAATCGAATCACATCGGAAAGATAATGACAAGCGCCGTTTTTTCAATCACAGGGACTTACCCCACACCTACCCTACCACGGTCGGCATTAACCTTTGATTCCATGGATTAGAGTCCATATTCCCGCAATCAGTAACCGGGCGACAAGGTAAAGCCGAGAGTAACTGACCCGGAAGCTTTTAAATTACGCCCGTTGAATATTTTATTTGGCACAAAACGATGCCTCGATATTTCCGCTCGTGTACTCGTAAGATATATGATTATTTTATCTTTATACGTTGTATATGGTGCTGGACGTCATAAAGTCTTTACGTAAGTTTTGCATATATACATATTTTTTTTTATTTATTAACATATAAAGAATGGAAAAACATGCTGTTTGCCGCTCCAATACAACTTCACCGAATTGTAGGCGAAAGTTTTTTTTTAATTACTGATAGTTTACCTTTTGACCCCTATCTCACCTGATGGTAAGTGATGATGTGGTCGAAGATGTTGTTCAGGCTAACCTAGAATTACTGGCTCTCAAGGAAAGCTGCCGCAGTCAGCTGCAGTCTACCTTCTGCAGTCGTGGGAGCTACATATTTCATAGAAAACATTTATTTTAGATGTTTAGTTGCCAATTTATATTAATTCATAAATAGTAAAGCTGATAAAAAATGAATCTCCTGAAAGTTATTATGTCTTCGAGGATTAGATACGATGCAATTTTTTTTTTTTAGGAAAGACAATATTGGGGTTTGGAATCAGCTGTGCCTACAGGTCCACCGGACTTTGGGCGGAGGAAGGCCCTTTTATGACCCTGGACAACAATTATCAGGACTACGTATGCTATATTCCATTAAATTTTATATAGACCAAGCTCTCCACTCATGAAGGCGCGCCCCTCCATATTTTGTTAGTTTAGTAGCTAAGACTGCCTTGCTAAGACCCAACTTGACTCTTCGAGCGCACGATTAAGAAATTTCTCGGCTTAGCAGGAATATTGGCAATATTTCATAGCATATCTTTTTTATGATTTCTTAACAAGTAAAATAATGACTTGTTAAGGTAACATTTAAAAATATGGATTTCCGCATAGTAACGCCTGAATTAATTAGCCTCATACTTTATTTATTACGTGGCCGTACGTAGAAGTGCGTTGCCCCGTGGGGTGCCGAGTTAGAATTACACCTCCCCATATCATCCCATGGGTGTCGTAAGAGACGACTAAGGGAAAAATACTGGAAGGCGGGCAGCAGCGCCTTCTAAAGAACTGCCAACTTACACTGCGATCCCCAAGACGAGTTCCAAGCGTGGGGATTATGGCAAATACCCCCTTAATATGGGAGGCTGTGTTCAGCAGTGGACGAACCAGCTGATACAGTACGTAGGTACGAGTATGTCCATGTAAACACTGCAAGGCGAGCTACAAACCTTGAAAAGGTCGGTGATGATCCGCCGTAGGCCATCATCATGACACTAAGAAGAAGATGTAGGTCCATATTATTATAACTTTATATAAAGTTGTCAAACAATATTCACTCACATTGCCGTATGACATTTTCAACGAACCATTCCTCACGCATATGCAATTCTTACCTGAAAACAAAAGAAAAACGTTAAGTGGGAGCTTGTATAATAAACTCTCTTACACACTATGCAACAAATAATAAAAAATGATTTTTTTGATACATAAATAGGTAATTGTAAGGTATCCAAAAATACTAAAAATTTGTTTAAGACCAAAACTGTTACCCTAAACAAGCGCTCTAATGTATCATATATGAAAACAAAAGAAAAACGTCTTTTACGATGTTTGCAGAAGATATAAAAAAAAATACGGTGCCTGCAACACTAGATACAAAATAACTTGATGAAGTCGGTAGAGATGTTACAAAATTCTTTCTTCTAAATATCTACACCCCTCTGATCTATTTACCCCTACATGGAAAATAGTGTATAGACATAATATGCAACCAGTAATTCTACCAGTAATTCTAGGTTAGCCTGAACAACATCTTCGACCACATCATCACTTACCATCAGGTGAGATAGTGGTCAAAGGCTAATCTATCATAAAGAATAAAAAAAAAAAAACCTCTTTAATATTATTTGTTTTTCAATCGTTGTGGTGTATGTGCAGAGTGCGTGGACAAGTCCGAATACTAGATCGATGTTGATGCAATTTAAATGGGACTAGTTTGGAATTATAATCTACGCAATAAAAAAAGAATCACCAAGATTGGCTAATCCAGTAAAAAGATGGGCGTGGTCAAATGTTAAAATAATTATAATTACCTTACCTTAAACAAAGAATTATATTTTTGCTTTCTCTTCATCTCAATGTATAAGTGTATTTTGATAATGACTTACGTATTATATATACGATGCTTACGTGTGAAAACATGTCGAATAGGACATGTGCGTATTTGGATTTAATTTGGCCATAAGTAGATACAAAGTGAAAGTAAAGAGAAATATCTCAAAGGAAAATACTTATTTTCTTTTTTCTTTGCAGCAAAGATAAAGACAAAACGTGAAGCAACGAATGAATGACTAAATAAACGATTTTTCATTACGCAAATGGCTCGTTTTGCTTATTATTATCTCAGGCGACCATTTCTTAGAGAAATGTTTTTCAAGATGGCACCCATTACGTAAATTATTGTTTAAAAACCTCTTATTCTCGAGATCGTAAACGATCGTAAAATTAAGATGTTTTACGGAAAATATTATTTAAACGCTGTTGAATGCTGATTCTTGTAATTTGTTATAAGAATAAAACAGAAAAAGCCCATCCCCTACAAGTATCTTAGGTAAATAACAAATCACCGTCCACCGCTCGTTTTCCACCTACATATTTTTATTCACTTATTAAATGGAGATAGAGAATATCTTGTATCTTACTTAAAAATAATCGTACAAATATTGGACGGCCCGCCTGCTGTTATATCAATGCCTATGGCTATAACGATAACAGACTGATCAGGACGTAGGTATCTGCGTGAAACCGAATTTCCTTCGCTACCTGCGCTATGATGCTGTGTAGTACCGATATAAAACATGTATGGCCCAGGCTATAGACTGCCGCACAGGTGCATGGTTCGAAACCCACCGAGGGTTTGAGGTTAACTGCATGGTCGCCCTTCCGCCTACACTATTGCGAATGCCCGCTTGTTCAGCATAATTACACCCTCAAGTATAGCATCTGTCTTCAATAACCAAACACAGTGTTCTGGTAGCTGTTCTTGTGAACCAGTAGTTCTAGGTTGAGCCCGCTAACATCTTCGGCTACATCAACACTAGCCGTCAGATCGGATTATAGCAAAAGCTAACCTAACAGCAATAAAAAAAGAAAGAAAATGTCATGTTCTCTTTATTTCTTAGACTGCAAAGATGATCTAATGATCATCTTTGCCGTATACTATAAACGTATACATACGCATACGCAGGGTAATATAATTGTTACCCTAATCCTCCCGGCGACATACGCATGAGTATGCGTAAACACATATTCCCCATGGAAAAAAGAGACACTACAATATATTTTCGCTCATAACTCTTTACTACAGAACTTGGTGACTGTCTTTATTTTTCCAACTCCAATTCACGTTGGCCGCAACCCTGCATAATATAATATAATAAGACTAACACAGAGACGCGATCACATCAGTATTAGGTAGGAGTATGCAGCTCAATCGGCGCGTTTTATATTAGTCTTCCTTTGCAAGAATTATTATAAATCATCCAATGGGAAATAATATAGAGTCTTGAATATTAAGCCAGGAACAGTTAAACAAAGTAGAAACACAATACATTAACTTGAATCAACTTGAACATTTAAGCGCTATTAATAAGATGTTAGTAGAAGGTCAAGTGATAACCTCGTAGCGATGGCAACCTCTGATGTAGGAAATTTGACTTCTTGATTAGTGTTACCCGCTTTGGGTCTTAGTTAACTGAATAATGTGATACCTTATCGGCTACGTAAGATTGTATCTCATACTCCTTAATTAATCATAGAGAATCCGGGATCTGAATTGTCTTGGTGAAGTGTTTTATTCGGGGTATTTTAGATTTGGGAATAGGTTTTTTAAATGTTCTCATCACCGCATGGTGGTAGAGCATTTTGTGAATGCTCGTCTGGCTAGCTACTGCCCTCCAGTAGATAATCTGTCGCCAAGCGTTGTGTTCCGGCACCTGCCTTGTGAGCCAGTTTCTATTCTAAGCCTATACCTACATATTTTAAATAATTATTGACATTATATCTAATTACGTCTAGTACATTATTAGAGTTTGTTTAAGGTCTCATCGATCTTCATTCATCAGAAGCATCGTTCTTCTCTAAAACTTTTCTTCATGAGTATACTTAGTATGAGCAAGCTAATGAAAAATTAAATATAATCCGTATAAAATCCAATCACACCCGAGATTATATATAAAAGTAGTAATGTAAAGTAGGTAGGTAGATACGTATTCTAATGATTCAAGATATCCAGTAAGTACTCATCGTTGGCCAAGATCCGTATCACTCACCGAGATATAAAAGCAATCTGACGTCGGATCCATTATGTGAGGATTCTTTTCTTCCTTTCACAGCTGATTACGCACTGACCTAGTTATGCCTCTGATTCAAGATTGCGTATCAGAAATGGAAATAACGCTGTATAACGGATGCAATTATTGAATCCTAGAAATTTGTCGCCAAGCACCTAGAGGTGTGTTTTAGTAGCTGACCTTGAGACCCAGTAATTCTAGGTGAGCCTGAACAACACCTTCGACCACATCATCACTACCATCAGATGAAATAGTGATCAAAGGCTAACCTATCAAGCATAAACAAAAAATATCAGCTATAGTGTTCTTTAAACATTAATTGGAAGAAATTTAAGTTTTGCGTTAGTTATTATTGCTCAAGAAATAACTTGCTATAGTTTATTCAGGTACTACTGTGCAGTCATTTTTCGACCCGAGCATGGCTAGAAAATGTTTGCGTGCCTTTTTTTCAGCTACATGTACAAGTCCGCTGCGTTCATGACTTGCATGGGTGACCGCTAGTGGTTACTACTGACCGCTTTCGTGCTTCGGAAGGCACGGTCCCGGTTGTTGCCTTAGGATGGCAGTCGTTATAGGATTAATATCATCCTATAACGACTGCCATTATTTTGCAAATGCCCGTCTGGCCAGCTACCACTCTCAAGTAGAAAATCAGTCCGTAATTTTTTTTTTTTTTTTTTTTTTATACTGAACTGGGTAGCACTTGACCCCTATCTCACCTGATGTTAAGTGATGATGCGGTCGATGATGGAGCGCGCTTACCCAGAAGATACCTGTTCACTCGCGTTTTGAAGACCCCCATATTGTACTTAACCGGAAACACAGACTCAGGCAGGGTATTCCATTCCCTAGCGGTTCGTATAATGAACGAAGAAGCAAATCGCTTTGTTCGGGTAAATGGAATATCTACCATATAGCGGTGGCGCTTTGGAGTATCCCTGGATGTCCGATTAAAGAATGGGGATGGCGGAATCAAATCATGTAGTTCTGTGGCACACTCCCCGAAATGTATCCGATAAAAAACCGATAAGCAAGCGACTTTGCGGCGATGCTCGAGACTTTGGAGTCTCTTGCTCACAAGTTCGTCGTCGTTAATGAGTCTCTTGGCTCTCCTCTCAATAGCTTCCAGTGTCTCCAGCTGGTATTTGGCAGAACCATCCCAAAGGTGAGAACAGTACTCCATACACGACCGGACTTGCGCTTGATAAAGATTCAGCAACTGTCCCGGTGTGAAGTATTGTCTCACCTTAGCCAAAACACCAAGCTTTTTTGAGGCTAGCTGGGCTTTAGACTCAATATAGGAGCCGAAATTGAGAGTCGGTGTTAATGAGATGCCAAGAAGCTCGAGATGGTTACTTATCGGCACGGACACATCCCTGAAAGTAGGAGCCAGCTGAAAAGGGCTCCGTTTGGCGGAGAAAAGACACGCCTGGGTTTTAGCTGCATTGAACTTAACCAGATTGGCATCGCCCCAATCGGAGACTGCCTTCAGAGAAAAGTTCAAGCGCTGAACCATCGCTTCCCTATGAGACTGGATTTGTAATGCACTGGTTCGTGCGTTAGATGTATAACTCTCCACAACGGTGCTGTCGTCTGCGTACCCAAAAATACCGGGCTTAAGCAGATCATTAATATGCAGCAGAAAAAGCGTTGCAGAGAGTACTGATCCTTGAGGGACTCCGGCGTTTATAGCCAATTGGTCGGAAGAACAGCCATCGATGACCACTCGAATCGACCGATCCCTCAAGAAATCTGAAATCCAAACACATAAACCAGTGGGAAGGCCGTATGAAGGAAGCTTGCTAATAAGGCTATCGTGCCAAACCCTGTCAAAAGCCTTCGAGATATCGAGAGAGACAGCAAGCGCCTCTCCGTGGTTCTCGATGGCTTCGCTCCAGATGTGAGTGGCATACACTAGAAGATCCCCAGTAGACCGGTTTCGGCGAAACCCGTATTGTCGGTCACTGAGGAGATCATTCACTTCTAGGTATGCCAGGAGCCTGTGGTTCAGTACACGTTCCATCGTCTTACAGAGTATGGAAGTGACTGAAATAGGCCTGTAATTGGCAGGGTCTGCGCGACTACTCTTTTTGGGCACGGGCTGCACGTTTGCAAGCTTCCAGGACTTAGGCACTTGACCAGTCGTCATAGACAAGCGAAAGAGGCGAGTCAATATTGGAGTCAACTCAGGCGCACACATCCTCAAGACTATAGCTGGTATACCGTCTGGACCACTAGCTTTGTTCACGTCCAGATCGCGCAACGCTTTGCGTACTTCAGACTGTCGAATGCGGATTTCTGACATTGACGTCCCGCAGTTTGGCAGGCTAGAAGGAACAGCATTGCCAGCATCTAAACGTGAAGACTCTGCAAACAGAGAGGCAAATAAATTTGCTTTCTCTTCGGCAGTGTGCGCTAGTGAGCCGTTAGGTTTCAGCAGTGGAGGCAGTGAGGGACGGCAGAAGTTCTCTTCGATCGACTTTGCCAGGGACCAGAACGCTTTGCTACCCGAGGGGTAAGAAGCAAGTTTGTTCCCTGTTCGGCGTATGTGGTCGAAGCGAGCCTTCTTGAGAGCCTTTTTGCAGAACTTGGCGGCTAGGTTAAATGCCTTCTTCTTTTCACGTACATCTCTAGATTTGCGGGTTCGAGCATCAGCCCAGGCTAAATAGGCCTCATGTTTTGACGCTTCTGCATCTCCACATGTAGCATTAAACCATGGGCGAGCTTTGCTGGACATCGGGACGTCAGAAAATGGTATGAAGTATTCCATACCCTGACGTAACACCTCAGTCACAGCATCCGCGCAAGTTGAGGGATCGCTCGAAGAAAAACAAACCTGCCGCCAAGGGTAAGACGCGAAAAAATAACGCATCTCATCCCAATCTGCTGACCTGTATCGCCACACCCGCCGGATGCTTCTTGGACTGGGATCGGGCGGGGAGTACACTGATACAGACTTCACCAGACAGTGGTCGGAGCTACCTAAAGGTGATGAAACCGACACCGAGTAGCGGTCTGGATCTGTTGTCAGCAGAAGGTCCAAGCAATTGGCTGTGTGGCCATCAACATCCGGTATCCTTGTGGCTCCTTGGACCAACTGAGTGAGGTTTAGCGTCAAAGCAAGCTTGCGCATCTCTCGACCAGCGTGGTCTGTGCTCTGGTATGGGTATAGCCAGTCTTGATGGTGGGCGTTGAAATCCCCCAGAAGCACTAATTGAGCAGAAGGATACCTCTGTTGGGCCACGTCGGCCGCCTCACTAAGGTAATTTGCGAGCCTGGTTGTCTCCTCATCTCCGCTGTGCGAACGGTAGACACTAGCATAAAGAATTTTCTCCATGCCATTGTCCACCAGAACCCACAGTGTCCAAATACCTAACAGTGTGTTCCTATAGCTGTTCTTTGCATTGAGCATTCACAAAATGTCCTTCCACCTTGTGGTGAAGATCAAGAAGTGGAGATCAAACCCTGGACCTGATGATCGGCAGTCCATAGCTATTACGGCTCGGCCTTGCTTTTTTTTTAATTCAAAATAGGTTCGCGTTTGACCACACCTTGCCTGATGTTAAGCATTGATTTGGTCTAAGATGGAGCACGCTTACGTAGAAGAAACCTATTTACTCTCGATTTGAAGACACACATGTTGTATTCATTGGGAAAAACAGACCATGGTAAGTAGTTGCTTTAAAATCAATTCAGTTCTTCAGTTCAATTTATATTTTAGCTTTTGTCATTAGTATTTTTGAAATATATTATTTTATTTTTTATACAATACAATACAAATACTCTTAATTGAACACCAATTTTAACAAAATAATTATGTAACAGAGATATTAGCAAAACGATGTACAACGGGCAGCCTTATCGCTAGGTGCAATTTCTTACAGGCAACCGTGAATGGACATGTGACTACATATAGAGAACGTATTATATTTAATGGATAAGAACAAAAAAGGTCGCGATACGGACACGAGTAAAAGTGGGTGTTTAACTTAGGCTAAGTTTCAAAGATTTATTTATGTAAGATAGTTAAAACCAGTAGCCTAGTGTCAGATAAGCTAATCTTTAAGTTTCGTATTCAGAGATGTAGCCAAAGTCCTACTTACCTCGGTCTTAGCTAAGATCGCACTCTCTCATCTATGGCAAAAAATTTACTAGTGGAATATTCAGATCTTCGTAAATCTGTTCAGCATGGATTTAAAAAAGAAACGACACAACAGCAATATTAAAAATTTCATTGAATTGATCGAAACCAAACATTTACCATACTACCTACCTATTTTCCTGAAGTGTAATTTGCTTTAGATGATGCTTTTTAGTTATAAATACATTGAAAAGATAAACGTTCAGGTAAGGTTCAAAATATTCACTACAACAATTTTTGCTTGATGGTACTCACTCTTGCTATAAAACTCAAATACTCGATCTCCAATACTTGGCATAACAAACCACGCGCGCGCTGTTTCAAAACATCTCTGGGTCATATCATATCGAAAATTTGAGGCTATTATTTGACAGAATTTAAGGATTAGTTCTGCTTAGACTTGTCTCTGAATCTCAGTCATTACATAAGGTTATGTACTTACATAATCGAACTATTTATATTATATACTTAAATTTTAAAACAAAGTCTGCCTTATCCATAGATAAAAATTTAACTATCGAACTACGAACGAAATTCGAAACTCGTTGCAGCGCGTTTGATAATGACAATAGCCAAACTTCATAACTCTCGACACAACTTTTGAAACTCAAAATGGGGTATCATATCGAAACTTTGTCTACCAGATTTGAGATTACAGATACAAATGGCTATAGGATGAAATAATAGTATCTATATATAAATCATAAATCATATTAAATAGTATATATAAATCATAGTCAATTTCCTACCGTTATTTCACTTATATGGGCCGGTAAAACGGTACGGTAAAATTTCGCGTCATTTATTGTTGTGACGTAGCCCGCTTGGAAAATCCTATAACGCCCGGAATTATTATAAAAATAAAAATTTTCGTGGCTTAGTCAAGAAAAATTGTTCTAAAAGTATAATTTTAGGGACAAATATGTAGCTTTTAACTTCTAGCCAATACAAGAGGCACAAATTTAATTTAAATAGTTCTCTTTTTGTTTTTTTTTCCGGTTAATAAGCGGTAACCTCTGCCTACGAGTATTACACTACGCCCTTAACCCTGACACATACAGACGTTAAGTTTCATGTCTGTAATTTCAAGAATTACTTATGCTGTCTGTTGAAAGGACAAATGGAAGTGCCGGAACACACTGTTAGTTGCTTGGCGACAGTTTTGCTACCTGAGGGTGGTAGCTGGCCAGGAGAGCATTCGCTGAAAACCCTTTTACCACGTGGTGATGCTTAGCCAGCGGTAAGGAATGAACCATGGAGCTGCGGCACGACAGTGTACAGCTTTTACCGCTCGGCTATCACTTCACATTCTATCTGAATACACCCTAAAGTTTATTCGACGATGATGAACGGTATTTGATATCGAAGCTTCTAAACTCAAAGTATACAAGCTGTCGAGGTTCGAGACACTAACTGATCTAAAACAAAACTAATTGTCTGTGAAATTGATAAGCTTTGCTCTTGGTCGTAATCGATATTGTTTCATCTGGGTGAGTATACGTACTCGTTTATTATATATGCATATAGATGAACTAAGCTACACTAGCTTCAGTTTGGCTTGTGTGTGCATGATGTATTTTGACTGTCTTCTTTTTGTATCCACGACACGATCTATGAATCTACGAAAAACGTTGAATTAGTTTTACAGAATTACTCTTCAGGTCCCTGAACTTTTCATATGTGATGATGACCTTATGACAAATTTTTGTAATAAAGCTTCGAGCAAAGGTGGTCGTGAGGTGATATCTATATTTGAATAGAATGAATAATTATTTAAATTGTAGATATAAAACCTTTTGGATAACAAATTCGGTAAAAGCTATAAAAAGACAGGTTTTTATGGACAAACTTCACATGTTTTTTAGATTTTTTAAGTCCCAATATAACGGTCCAGACTCTATCAAAGTAGACAACTGCGGAGAGTACATACACAGATATTTAAAAAAAAACGAAAATAGTGTCATAGAAATTCTTGATGAAGAAGTAATATTTATTTACTGTTTTGCTGTAATGTTAAATTTAAACACAGTTAAATTTATTGTCAGTTTTTTTAAAACGATCAATCATTTTTTTAAATCGTCTAAAAAGTACATGTTTTGTGGTAAAATTACCAAATCTTTGTCCGTTTATAAATATTAGAAGTATTAAATGATACTGTTTAACGTAGCACTAATTTGAAAAATGGTAATTTCTTGCTAAATTTTTGCACTAGGTGGAAAGGGTGGAAAGGAATGTTAAAAAACCGGTATAAAGAAAGGTTACGTTTTGTATCTTCTGAACTAACAATACACAGTTTCTACGGTGACAGGATAAACTTGGCTTTTGGTTCAGAATGGTCGTACTATCACAGAATAAAATGGACCAGAAGGACCACTCCGCAAAACCATTCCAATAAATAAGCGACTCTAGCAACAAAGCAATACTGTGCACTTCAGCTCGCAAGCACGTAGTGCCTAATATTTTTCTGCACTACTTGTAGCTTTGTACCTAAAGAGCGGCCTGCTACTATTAACGCTCATCGCTCGCCGCACGCGCTCACCGCATGTTGCTTACATCTCATACAAAATGTTTGTATGTGTATATATTATATGACAAATGTACTGTTGTGTGGACCTATTTTCTAAAAAAAACACATCAAAACCCACACATTTATTTTATTCAAACAATATTAAAATTTTGTTTACACCCCACAACTTACTTTTGGTGCTACTTTGATTTGTTCAGAAGACTGAGTACGGTAACTCCTGGAGTTATCAATATTATGAGCAAATTAATTTAGAAAATCACAGTTTACATAAGAAATGATACTGATGATAGTGCGCAAATTTATTAAGGATTCCAAACATGTCTAGATCAGCAATATATTCGATGTAACAGTAAGATACAAATATTGCGTGACATCTATTTCTCTTATCTGCTCAACCATATTTTCTAAATCTAAGCAGTGACGAGATGTGGAAATAAAGAAACACTAAAAAATAGCTACTACAATGAGAGCATTTAGACAACAATAAGCCATTTTATTTGTCGTTTACAACACATCTTCTCTTCCTATAATGTCCGCTTTAGTGAAGACTAGGCCTTATTGTAAAAATAAAGAAAATTTCTCACTAAACCTTTTATATTTATTGCAAATTCTGAATAATAAACATTTGAAACCATGTGTATACATGTACCTACAATTGCTGTATAATCATCAGTTAAACCTATTAATTTATGAAGGAAATATACGTATATGTTAGACCACGATACTGAAAATAATATTTATTAACTTTTTGGTACCAATTGGAGGGGGTCAGTCTTATTCTGGCCGTGCTTATTATGTAATCTGTGGCTGCGCTTCCTTCAATTTCAATGAGATATTGTAGTTGTGTCTTAAGTAAAGCTTTACTAATAGACAGAATTAGCCATAACGTAGCCAGCGTGGAAAACAACGTACCATTATTACTATATTTCAAAGAGAGCCGAGAAGTGCCTGATATTAAATTCTTGTCCATACGTGGAGTCTGCAGTCTGGAAATTTTATACAATTCTACGCGCTAATGCATTAGGGTTGGTAATGATAAAAAAATAAAAAAATCTATTTTTTTTATCAGTTTGTGATTCGTCTTCCACCACAAACTCACCTTGTGAGATTTTATTTTAAAGAAGCGAATACGATAAGTGATATTAATATTGCCTTATTTTGCAAGAAATACCTAGAAATGTTTAACTTGCTCCAAGTAAAACGTCTACAAGTCTTGTATGTACCCCAATGAACATTCACAAAGAGATCATTCGAAGTTGGTTAAGTAACATAACTCTTCGCGCTAACCATCAAACTTGCGTATCGAAATCTCAACCCATCACAGAAGCGAGGGTTCTCAGCAACTTGTCGCGGAATGTGGGATGAGTTGGGCTGAGATGGGTCAAGTTAAAAAGCCAAGTATCGAGCAGACACTGGATTGCCAGTGCTTAATGAACTTACATACTCGTAGCAAAAGTGGGTACAAGTTTCTGCGAAGAGAAGCCTGCAAACACTTAAAAAGAGTAGATTCAAGCGTTACTTTGCGAAACCCCATATTAAATGATAAAAATATTTTTACATTAAATTACAAAACATCAATTTAGAAAAGCACTTAAAATAATACTCGATCATACGCTCGAGTCAAAATGTCCTGAGGATGCGTGGTATGGATCGAAACGCGTCGAAAATTCTTCCGATTTGGAAGACCAAATAACTGTCAATTCATATGTACAATATTATTAACTTACACTCATGAACATATTAAAATTATGAAATACACAGGTTATTTACACTTTCCACACGGTTCACGCCAATTGGCATGTATTTTGATTTTAATCCTACACGCTGTTCACGTCTATAGACGCGATTCCCGAGCTGAACACTCACAACTTGAGGCGACATTTTATTTACGAGTCGTTCTTTTTTCAGAAGCATTCATCAGACACCATAATATGGAATGTGATAGTTGTAATACCTCAATCGGTATCAAAGCTTGTTTCTCACTCGAGTTAATAAAATAAGTTCTTATATCTTTACTTATATATATGGTGAACAAAATAATAGTAAACTAGCTTTCCAGCCGCGACTCCGCCCGCGCTTATGTCGGTTATTACACAAATCATTAACCTCTTTTTGTGCAGGATAAAAAGTATCCTATGTCCTTCCCCGGGTCTCAAACTATTTTCATACCAAATTTCATCCCAATCGGTCCAGTAGTTTTTAAGTTATCATCTATTTATTGCATGTATACGTTGCATACAAAAATACAAATCTTTCCTCTTTATAATATTAGTATAGATAAAATGTACTCGTACCTACACCGTCGTTTGATTTCATCGGCACCGTCACATTTGATTCCAACGAAAAGGCAATATTCCGTGTAATATATCGTACCTCAAACACCACAAAATGTATCAAATATATGTAATGAAATTGCAGGCCAAGTAATCGGAACGGTTCTGCTCAGAATTGCGGGCTCAAATGGGTTAACTACTCAGAGAATTGGCAGAGCTTGGCTTCCTAATCATATCGGTTGCTTAATTTGAACCCGATATCGTTAAATTTCCTGGCAGGGTTGCGGTTGAATCTATAAGGAATTAATATATCCTGGTGTTTATGCTTCTAAAACTTCCATATTAATTCAAGTGAATTGATAATTTTGTGTATTTTGTCTTACTCAGCATAGATGTTACTCAGAATTCAACAGGATATAGGTCTTCGTATTTTATATACGAGTATATACTTTTCCTGTTTATTTTTGTGAAATATTTTTTATTATTGATACGAATAAGCTTGTGATTTTGCAAGTACGGAAAGAAAAGCTTTGAACCACCAGCGGAATTAAAACTCACGAGCAATAATCTTTCGAACCGGATATGCTGAGCCATAGTTTTTTAAACTAAAATCCAATAAACAATATATTCCTTCTAAAGAATATCTGTGGCCTAATTATGTAATTTGTTACAAACGGCGGTTCCGTTATTACGTATTCACATTTTCGTACTGAATAAAGGTGTTACCTATTTATTAAAAACCCATCTATTAATAACAGTTTTAGTTAGTAATAAATGTCACTCTGAGGTGTTGGAAAGCAGAAACAGACTTGTGTCCGAGATTGAACATTCCCTTGCCAGAATCTCGGAGTGGGGAAATTTTAACCTCGTTAAATTCAATCCCACTAAGACACAAGTCTGCGCGTTCTCAGCAAAAAAAGCTCCTTTTGCCATCACTCCGCACTTTCAGGACATTCCCCTGAACATCTCTAAGAGCATGGAGATCCTTGGTATCAGCATTTCTAGCGAGGTTCAGTTTAGGGGTCATTTGCAGGCTAAAGCGAAACTCGCTTCAATGAAGCTCGGTGTGCTTAACAAGGCGAAGCGGTACTTTACACCTAGTCAGCGGCTTTTACTCTACAAAGCACAAGTGCGGCCCCACGTAAAGTACTGCTCCCACCTTTGGAATGGCGCACCGAAATACCAGCTTCAGCCTCTTGACTCCCTACAGCGACGAGCCGCTAGAATAGTCGACGATCCTAAGCTCTCCGACAGGCTGGATCCACTCAGTCTCCGCAGAGATGTAGGTTCCCTATGTGTTTTTTACCGAGTGTTTTTTGGGGAATGTTCCGACGAGCTTTAAAACCTTATTCCTGCGTCGAAATTTTACCACCGCACATCTCGACACCGTCAAAAGTCCCATCCCCACATCCAGCAAGTATGGACATCACACACTGTTCGCTTTTGTCACTCCTTTCTTCCGCGTACTTGTGGGATGTGGAACGACCTACCTCCGGAGGTCTTTCCGCGAGGCTACGACATGGACCATTTTAAAAGGGGCATCTACAAATTCCTCTCTGGGCAGGCAACGCATCGGCAGCGCATCTAGTGTTGCAGATGTCCATAGGCGGCGGTTACGTTTACCATCAGGCGGGCCGTCTGCTTGTTTGTCACCCATAATATAAAAAAAAAAAAATGTAAATAAATTATCTTGAAACCGCAAATTTTCTACATTTTAATCACCTTTTTTAGCTAGGTGTTATTGATGCATACAACTTGGGAAAATTTTTGCCGAAATGTTTCATGATAGAATTTTAGTCTTTGAAAAAGTAGCTATACTTAAAATGATTATATTGTTCTGGCGTTCATTTCAACTTCAAATCGGGCATTGGTTGGTGAAATGACGAAAAAGCCTGATCCTGGGTTCAATCTTCAAGTAGGGCAGTTATTCAGTTTTGATGTGACAAATAAGATATGTGCAGTAGTAAGGTATCTGGTACTATACTGTATGTTTTATGTGTACATATAAACTAACGACATTTCTGGCGCAAAGTTGGTCTTATTTACTTTATCGACATCTGCCTACCCTTTCGGGCATATACAGGCGTGATTGATATGTTGATTGTGTAATGCATATAGAATGCCAGTGATATTAGTTGAGTAATTGTCATCTCTTATGTGATATAATTTAACATATACAAAAAGTACTAGATTCCAAAAACCTCATGGTACTGTATGCTTCATCAGAATAAATTCTGAAAGCTAATTCACAAAGCCGTCCAAAAAATTAGTAGTTTTGCTTGGCTCGGCACATTGGGGAGCATGCAATGAAATTAAGTATGCGTCGGCCCCCGGGGTTTGACCTAGTTAGCCCACTTCTGAGCTGACAATAGCTGAGCACACATCTTTTAGTCATCAACGAGAATTCAGATAAAGCTCCGATAGGTCGCTCGTAGAATTTTTTGAGCGGGACTCCAATGAATTTCACAGTACTTGCTGCAACTGCAGTTTTCTTTCAGCAGAAAAATGCAAATTACTGGTGATTTAGTCCTTTGGCTTTCTTTATATATTATACAAGTAATTATTGTAATATATATATATAATACTTTGTTACTGCAATTGTGCTTAATTTAATAAATAAACTTATTGGTGTTGTGACGTTTTAAATTCCAAGTTCTAAAAGACTCACTGAGTGCATCTACACTTATTTCAGTGTCAAATATACATTTAAGTGCGAAGTATCGAAAACATTTACATGTGGCCACGTCTTTTTTTTTTTTTATTGCTGATAGGTAAGCCTTTGACCACAATCTCACGTGATGGTAAGTGATGATGTGGTCGAAAGTGTTAACAGGCTTAACCTAGAATTACTCGCTCTCAAGGACAGCTGCCGGAACACACCGTTAGGTGCTTGGCGACAGATTTTTCGACTTGAGGGTGGTCGCTAGCCAGGCGGGCATTCACAAAAATGCCCTTCCACCATGCGGTGAAACTCAAGCCCGCAGCGGGATTCGAACCATGGACCTGCTGCGCGGCAGTCCATAGCCAAAGCCACTGAGCTATCACTGCTTCTCCGTGCCGGTGAGTGTATATAAAGACATATTTTATCAAAATATTGGTGTCACTTTTCTCAAGACACTTCTGGCGATAAAAAGTGTTATTTGACACATTAAGAGCAAGGATTCGATTCACGGCTAAAAGTTCGTATATCTGCGTTTTTTCAGAGTCTATATCGTGACAGTGCAAGCAGTAAATTCTATGAAAAATACTATTTTGGAAAGGTCTAATTCTATATTAGTGCACATCAGTGAAAAAAATAATAATTTGTAAACAGTTTTTCTAACCGAAAGCAATTTATGCAAGCTGTTTTCCGGAAATCTGTCGCAGAGCTGTTTTTCAGGTCGAATAATACTATTTTAACGTGACATAGTATTTTATATGATACCTTTATTATGAAGAGTATGAAGCCTCAAAGTGCACTACAGAGCTATATTACAAATATGTTATTTATTATGTGTCAAAAATAAAATATTGTCGTGGCATAAAAACGAGTTAATCGGTCCACTTTAACAAATTTTTTTACCTAGTTCCCGAAAGTATTTGTAATTGGCAGTCTCATTTCATAGAACAACAGATATTGCTTAATATTTCAATATTTTTTCCTGCACCTTTTAGGGACTTTGTAATTTAACCTGATTTTTTCAAATAAACCTATATAATCTTGCGCGCATCCATTGTTCGATTAGTACGCGCCGGGCCTTCCCAGCGAGAGGACGCGTCGCTTGCTCGCTTCCCCTCCCCCGCATCCCGCACGTACCGTTTTGTGTCTGCAGGCGATACGGTTCAATGACCTTAGCCGCAAGCGTGTCTAGCTCAAATTGATACTTGGTAAGTAATATTGGTGATGAATTTGTTTTGTGTGAATAGCTGAGGAAGTAATGAATAGATTCAGGCGTTGCTTTGCGGAAATCCATATTTAATAATAACAAATATTTTTAAAAGTATCTTCAAAAAACATTAAATAATATTTAATTAAAACAGTTAAAAAAGCATAAAATTATATATCTGTGGGAATTGTCACTAGATATATAATTTTATGGTATTTTAATTGTTTTATTTAAATATTATTTAATGATTTTTTTAAGATACTTTTAAAAGTATTTGTAATTATTAAGCTGAGGTAGTTGTGATAATGTTTAATTTCTTATGTATATTATTAATCCATTTAATGATTATTACGTGATGGTGTTACTTACTGTCTTAATTTATTTTCTTTCAGATATGGGTAATAAACACAAAATGTTCTAATCTAGTAAGAACAATAAATCTTTGGCTTGCGCTAGGAAAGCAAAAAGGTTAGTTACGTAGAGTGAGCCAGCTTATCAGTTAAATGATGATATCATGATATGTTATGATGGTAAGGGTCTAGTATCGTGCCATGCGAAAAGGGGGGGGGGGGTGGTTGTCCCCCTCCCCCATGATACCCTTCCAGAAACAGGGTAATGAGTGCAAAGACAATCAAAAACGAAGAACAAAAAGATATAACTTTTGAGGTTAGGTATGAAAATTTTTGATGACAAGTTAAATGCTCTAAAATTCTTCTGGCGCATCGCCGGCCGCTACCGTGTTACGCTCTCTTCGCTCGCTGAGCGCGCGCATTGTGGTCAAAAGGCACCTAACACTCCTCCTCGCTTCACTCGTCGTCGTACCTAAATATCACTTTGCACTAGACTAGTGTGGTTTGGATGGATATTATGTTTAATATTATTTCACAATATTTAATTATTTTGACAGATTTTCAGTTATCTTAGCGCGTCATTTATTTGGATATCTACTTATATTTACCAGAAGATATGCAAATTTTTTTTTAGACTAAAAAGTAGTCATTGTTTGACGGAAGTCAGTCAGCCAGAAGCTAAACAATCAAGTTATTCTAATGATGCACCAAAATGTAATGATTCAAATGAAGTACAATTAAATGAGCCCAATGATGGTAGTGTTAGTACATATTATATTAAAAATATATCTTAGTGATATAATGAAACAGAATGGATTTTAAAATTAAACTTGTATTCGTTATGATTCTAGGAAATGTTTTCGTCGCTTACAGAAGATTTGGAAGAGATACAGGAAAAAACTCAAATGCAAAGTGCGACAGAGGAATATCAAACTGTAAGTACTCAAACTCTGATAATAATTAGAATGTCTGAATTTACCTGAATGAAACAAAAAACATGAAACATAAATTAATACAGATCGGAAGTATGAGTAGCATTTTTATTATTAATATCCAATCAAAACCAAAAAAGCCCAACTTTGTAAGCACTCTGGAGTTAAAAGAATTAAGGTTACCAATATGTATGTGTGATTTCAATTATTTTTTTCAGAGTGTAGACTGTAGAATCAAATGCATCAACCAGCTCACCATTCCTGATTGTAGGCCGAAGGATTGTTGATTTTAATCACTTTTTTGATAGATTGAAAGCCTTATCAGATCACAACCCAGGCTTAGGGTGTACACTAAGTAATATACAAATTATAAAAGAGAAGCTTATTGGTCTAGAGTCAGTCATCTACTTCCAATGTAATATGTGCAACGAAAAATTTTAAATTAATTCATGTGACAATTTACCGGTTGATATAAGTTTAACTCATGCTGCTTTGCCTGGTGCAATGTTAATTGGCTGTGGACAGACTAACTTAAATGAGTTGCTTACTGCAATAGACCTACCAAATTTTAACCCTAAAACCTACAAGAAGTGCCACAGTGACGTCTCCAACTGGTGGGCAGCTGCTGCGGAAACTAGTATGAGAGAGGCGGCTAAGGAAGAAACTGAACTAGCAAATGAAAACGGAGATATTATAGATGGCATTCCTGCGATCACAGTTGTGGCAGACGCGTGACGGTCTAAAAGATCATATAGAGCTAATTATGCCGCCACATCAGGTGCTGCTGCGATTATTGGGCTAAAAACAGGTAAAGTTTTATATATGATGGTAAAAAATAAGTACTGCATAATATACGCCAGATCCGTAAAGTAGTTTTTGAGTGTCGTTCCAACTTTTTCCGTTATCCCTTTGATGTACGGCAAAAACGCTGGTTGTCTTTTGAACCATTGCACCATCTTTTGTCAAAAGACAACCAGCGTTTTTGCCGTACATCAAAGGGATAACGGACAAAGTTGGAACGGCACTCAAAAACTACTCTATAAAGGCTGTATATAAACCGTTTTCTCAATTAGCACGCCATGTGAGAACAGCAAAATATGTTATTCCATATCAAACACCTGGTGTCTACAAGATTGACTGCAGCTGTGGTAGCTCATATATAGGACAGACTAAACGCACTATTGCAGAAAGGATCAAAGAGCATATCGTAGCTGTGAAGAATCGGGACACGCATAAATCTGCAATAGCTGAGCACTTACTGGAGTCAGGACCTAACCACTGGATCGTGCTACATGACCCAAAAATTCTCTCCACTGAACGGCATTATTACTCTAGAATTGTACGCGAAGCGGTTGAAATTAAGAAGTACAAAAATTTCAATCGGGAAGATGGATTTAAATTGTCTACATCGTGGAATCCTGTACTAAGAAAGTGCTCGAGTCGTAATTTGCCGTCGCGTGCGAGTTCCGATACTGTTAGTGTAGTGTGTCGAGGTGACAGTAATAAAGACACTAACGAAAACCAAGCGGGGTTACATTTAAAACGCTCCCGCTGTTCCTCAAGACGATGACACCCGCTTATTCAGTCTACTCGTGACCACGGTCAATGCAACTTGATCGAAACGTCGAGGTTAGTCAAAATATTATGTTGATGTTAATTCGTGCGTGGATAGACCCGTCAGTAATTTAGAAACATGAGCTCCACATTAGGTGATAACACCAATAATTTATAATTTAATTGTTTTTATTTCTAATGTTATAAAAAAAAGTAATTATGTACATACGATTTATTTCAGCTAAAGAAACATTTGCTTGTTTGCGGTGCGGACAGGACCAGAATACCGTCTGAAATCAACCCGAATCACAAGAGACGACGTATTCTGGTCAACAAAAATGGAGCCGAGATTATTGAGTTTTTATGAAACTTGTCTTTTGCCAGAGCTCATTGACCCCAGGAAAAGTCACTCCATGTCAATAAGAGACTCCAGTTTTTAATGTTTTTGCTAAAACTTTGTGTTTTATTACATAAACCTGATACGCCCCGCGAGTTAACACGCGCCTTAAAAACTTAAAAGTAATAATAATAATTTTATGTTATTCTAGAATATAAGCAATAACAGCACTAACTTTTTACTAGTTATTACGTTAATCGCCATCAAAGTTTTCTACGGTAAGATTCTGTTTCTTACTATGGAATTTGTTTAGAGTTCACGCGGCCTGAACTACGCGTTAACTTGGTCAGCTATGGCTCGTAAACTAGTAGTCTAGATCGTCATTATAATCTTGTTTGTAATTTCGTACATTTAGGTACAAATAGGACCTTGAGTTTTAAAAATTTTGGGCTTCGTGAGTTAGAAGGGACATGTAACTCAAAAAAAAAAGTTAGCTTATTGCTGAATATTTCCTAAACGCAAACCAAACAAGAAACCTCATTTTATACCCCAATTGATGGGGTATCTTTTTAGGTATGAGAGCAACTCGTAATATTTTTACCTACATGTGCCAAATTTCAATCTTCTAGTGCTAATAGTGTCTCAATAAAATGGCTGTAACATACAGACAAACGGCGAAACGCACATGGCAAAACTAAACTAAGGTTTCCTTATTTATGATAAAAAATGTGTCAAAACAACGTAAGTTTTCATGATAAAGTTTCCTTGTTTTACTACGGAAACCTAAATAAAACTTCCTTATTGTTTGGTGCAGCTCGCACTTGACCGTTATTTAAAAAAATATCCTTAATATCATCTCACACATTAAGCTTAAGCGTTTGAAGGGATAGACAGACATACGAAAACAAAATGATTTGGCTTCTATAGATAAAATATAACGCAACCATTATTTTAAAATATATTCAATGTACCTACAGATTTGGCCTGTAAACAGTTTTATTATAGTAAATAATTATATTCACAACATGAAACCGATTCAAAATTCAAGTAAATAAATAAAAGTATCAATTCTTTTTCGCATCATAGCGCTCTTGCACACAGATACTATCGTAGTGTGCGTCAGAGCTGAGCCGTTCGCCGCGTAATATAGATCGCGCAGAATTTGACTTGCGGTAAAACGAACGCACGTTCTTAAGGCACAATGCGATAAGGCTTTTGGCATGGACGGAGTTCGAGTGAAGAGTCTCTATTGCATAGCTAACTATTTCTGACTCAAAGAAATGCGTAGCATTTAATTGTTTGTGGGGTTCCGTAGCCAAATAGCAAACGAAGCCCTATATAAAAAGAAAAGATGTTTCGTGTAGAATGTTGACTCAAATACAAATATTTGGCTAGAAATTAAATATATGTATATAACAGGGAGGCTCCAAACAAGAAGGTAACCGAAAAAAGAACTCTTTTGCTCCGAGAGCTTTTGTCCAGAGACTCAGAAGTAGGTTCTTTAGGACTTCTTGAGTTGTCTTTTTTTATTTCTGGTGGCGCCGCCGGGCGCCGCCACTATAAAATCGTCGCTTTCACTATTAGATGACATTTGGCCAACCTCCTTTCATTGAAAATTGAGTACGAAAAAATCCCACCTCTTTTAGGGTTCCGTACCCAAAGGGTTAAAACGGGACCCTATTACTGGGACTTCGCTGTCCGTCTTTCCGCCCGCTCGTCCGTCTGTCCGTCCGTCTGTCACCAGGCTGTATCACACGAACGGTGATAGCTAGACAGTTGAAATTTTTGATGTATTTCTGTCGCCACTATAACAACAAATACAAAAAGTTGGCCAAGTGCGAGTTGGACTCGCGCACGTTAAAACAAAAAAAGGTTAAAATATGAAGTCTAATGTTGTATAGCTACAATGGTACGGAACCCTTCGGGCGCGAGTCCGACTCACACTTGGCCGAATTTTTGTAATTTTTTGTAATAAAACCTTTTTGAGATTTCACGATTGTATTTTTTTTGTTAACAGTGCGCTAGCATGGCAGGTATGGATTTTCATACAACATTCCTTCACTGCTGGGAAGGAATGATATTTCATATAACTTTTCCCGCAGCAAATTTATAAGGGAGAAATGACAAACTTTACAACATGTTTTTGAATGTGCAATAAAAAACTTTCTGAGTGGGTGTGGTATAAAATATATATCTACGGGATGTTGGGATGCTGATCCCTAAGAAAACAAGGCTTGAATCGCACGGGGCTAGTTTTTTCTGACGTAGTTATTTTTAACCTTAATAAAGTGAGTTATAATTCATATTGCTTTATTTCGATACAATGTCACGAAAGTATTGTGTATATTATTTTCTTCAACTTAGCAGTTCTCTTTCTTCAACTTCAGTAAGAACTGATATTAATACAAAATCCTAGTCAATTATAATGACACCATTAGGTTGGAGAATACGCTATATTGGCTGGGCTTTCAGCGGGATGCCACGACGTTCCGCACGGCACGCTTCGGGCGCCTAAAGGATTTGCATCCTTTAGGCGACCGAAGCGTGCCGTGCCATTCCTTGCCGTCAGTCAGCGCCGGCCAAAGAGAGCGTAGATTAACTGGACACAATTACTTGGCCAGTGCCTTGGTCACTATTTTGTTTTATTTAAAAAATACTGATACGATCAAAATTACTCTGCAGATAATTCATAGGGACTCGATTCCGTACTCGTAAGAAAACGAGCATTTGCAGAGCGGCGTGAATATTTTGTTCGAAAGCTAACTACCGCTACCTACTGGTTTGGTTGGTATGTATAGTGTCACCTACGGTCAGTAAGATAACTTGTTACAGCCGTCCTTTGTTTAGAAAAAATGTATTGCGTAACATTAAGTCACGAGAATACAAAGAACAAACTCCATTAGACAAACTAAAAACTAGTATTTTGACACCGCCCATTATCAAGTTTTGGGTGGAAGGGTGGAAATTCCAATGGTAGTGTGTTAATATGTTTGAGTTTCTAGGCACTTTTTTATTACTTTTAACACAACATAAACTGGCCCCGCGGCTATTTCGGCGTGGCAACTCAAGCGGCGCAAGTATGCTAATCTCGGCAGTGGTTACATGTTTAAGTCTTTTGGTGTGAAGTCGTTAGGTCCGTGAAGCCCGGGCGCTCATTCCAAAACAGAGCTTGGTCGATGTGACACGTCCCAAGTCCATTGGAGTTGAACAGCGGACAGTGGTAGACAACATCCTTGTCCTGCCTAAAAATAACAAAGGCGTTTTGCAAATGCACGCCTAGCTAGCCACCACTCTCAAGTATAAAATCTGCCGCCAAGCACCTAACTATCCTCAGCTGTTCTTAAGAGCCAGTAATCCTAGGTTATTCTGAAAACATCTTCGAAAACATCAAATTCATAAGGAAAATTCTACTTTACCAATCTCGGTTTACATTCGAGGAAGTTGACTGTCAAAGGAAATTCCAGGTAGATTCGTCCAAGTTTTATGTTTATTTAGATGTTGTGAAATCTACCTGAAACCGCGATAGAAATATCACCAGCAATCTCGTAAAGCTGTCATACGCAAGAGTGATTCGAAAACTTCCGGCCGGCTCTACGAACGAACTCCGCAAAGGAAATATTGTGGTGTTTATGACGTGCAAAATAACTTAGTTATATGAATTCCGCATTTGCGGCAATGGCATTTATTTATATGTTGAATCTTATGAAAATCTTAAGGCATAGGTAATAAATATGCACAGTAATCGTAATTTTAAAGTGGTTTTATTCTTCGAAGGATAAAAATCTAATTGGTTCGTTATACGTTCTTAACCGATTGGCTAAGTTAAGCGACGTCCACCGCGGCCGTGACTTGGATGGGTGACCGATAGTGACATTACTACTCAACGTGCATGTGCTTTAGAAGACACCTCTTAGCTGTCGGTCCCGGTTGTAGTTTTAGCATGGCAGTCACTATAGCATGCTGATACGCATTTTGCGAATGCCCGCCTCGCTAGCTAACATTCACAAGCACATAATAGTGGGTTCCGGTAACTGTCCTTGAGAGGAGGTGAGCCTATAACCTATATAAAATAATATTTTAAAAGTTACATGCTTTCTTTACTCATGTTATTAGTATGTTAATATAACACAATTCAGTTGTGGCCAATTTTCCTTAAATTATAATCGTAAGTAAATCAGAGATACATGTCTTAGTTAAAAATAAATCTCTTTTTCCTCTATTCTTATCCTTAATATTTCCACAGATAGTTATACTAGGGGTCATAGATTGTATATTAATGTGGTTTATAATGGTATATGATTTTTATATTGTAATACTTATATTGAAACGTTTCGTTTTGGTTTAAAATTGCAAAGTTGACTCTAAATGAAACTTGTAACGTGTGAATGTGTATGAAAAAAAAATATAGCAAAACTTTATCAAGTGATTCTTTTGTTAAGTTATAACAGTGCTAAATTGCACACTCGTTGAATCGAGAGTAAGCTGTTATAATCACATGTAAGCTTTAAGCACTTTCCTCTAGTCAGTCCATACCATAAAGCTTGATGACATAATATCCTAGCTTTGCACACAGATGAATTAAATCATTTGAGAGTCACAGTGCAATCGTAACAGAAGGCAATCTAATAGACATTAGGGGTCATAAACTGGCGATAAATCAAGACAATTCTACATGGTTCTAAACTCATATTGAACTAAAACTATCCGATTGGATTGGAATGTTGTTTTCACAAGTATATGATAGTATATATCCTTTGTCGATTCGTCGTATATAGTATTAAATTTGTTATATAAAGTATTTCATTTGTTCTGATCTACAAGCTTTTAAGGGTTCTGTACTGGAATACGCGAACCTATAAGAGCCTCTGGTGCCTGTATGTTTGTCCGTCCGTCCGACATATCAAAGGTAAAGTCTTTGGAACCGTAACATGAAGCCGGTAGATTTTTTTACAGTGTACTGTGTTCTTGAATTGTCTACATTGCAAAAAGTTTTAAATTAAGACACCTTTAATTTTATTTTACAATTTCATATACAAGAAAGGTGTTTTTTTTTATTTTATTTGCTTTTTTTTGTCGTAAAAATTTTAACACGTACAAGTAACGACAGTGATTGTAGTCCAATATTAACTAAGTATAAACTTGGTCAGTTTTTTTAATAATTTGAAACGTTGCCTCGTAAGATTAACTTTATCGGCAATAATTTTGAGTTCCCGATATTTAAGCTCAAAGTAAACAAGTTTAACTTAGATGAATGATTTTTCTAATACTGAAATCTTTGGATTAATTACGGCTAAGCTAAAAAATATACGACGATAGGAGGTGAAATTATTTTGTTGTGAGGAGAAACTGATAAATCGTACCAATAATTACATATTTGTGTACATTAAAATTTATTATTCAGTACAATACATAATTTTAACAATAACGATGTGCCAGTCGAACAACTGACGAGATCACCAAAGACAATTCAAACCCACATATTCGAAGTCACAGAGCAATAACACTAGTAGAGCGAGTTGAATCGAAAGGACCGCATCTGTTTGCATGAGGCGTAAATTGGGTCACAGAGTAAGTATTCCCAGTACAGCAGTCTAGCTGAGCTAAGCGCTGCATAATTAATAGTTCCATCCACTGGCAATCTCTTAAACCCCGGATATAACGATCGATGCAATCGCTAAATGTGTCGACACCGGCTTTGAACTTTAACGGTGGTCTAGATTAAGGAATAGTTACGACGATGGTCGATCTGCAGACGTAAAGAAGAATAGCTTTATTTGTGTAAGGAAATCCTTAATGTGTCAGGCGAGGAACAGCAACGCAAATAATATGTTTTTCAACACCCTTGCTCGTAAAGTGAGCTTTATTATATCGTTCTTAGGGCCATAAACAGAACAATAACACCCTCGTGCATAATAATATTATACACTAGTGCGATACAAAGTTAAGTTAATACCTAACTGCAAATTATATGCGAGTAAACAGAGCATTTTCAATTTAACCGGGTAATACAGATTAGTTACAACAAAGAGCTTTATAATTATGTAATCAACCACAACACATTTGCCACGCGCAAAAAAAAATACTTGCGCGCTATTTTCCATAATTTTGTATGTTGCATTTGTGCAATATATTTTTTATTCCTCGCAAGGGTGTCGAAAAAGTGCATATGAAACTCGTGAGCAACTTGCTCATTATGCGCTCGGCTGCAACCCACAGCCTCCTGTTTAATGAGCAACTTAGCTCACTTGTATCATAATAAACTATAATAATATTGGTACCAAACACTTTATTTCAAACTAGCTGTTACCCGTGGCTTTGCTCATGTCGCTATTAGGTTTCCCTAGACCTTCCGCTGACCCGGATAGCTATTCAGTGTCCGTCAGCGCTCCACTCGGATTGTCGGACCGCTGCCTGATCGGGAGTTCAGTGTCGGTTTCACGCCTAACTCGCCCCCGTTTTGTGAGCTGTCATCCCGTGTGGCCTTTCTAGTTGGCAATTAGCGATGGGACGCGTTATTTTTTGCATTCTACCCATGGAGGAATCTTTGCTTTTGGCCGGATGATAATGCCGGATATTAAAGAAAAGAGCATAATATCTCATCAAAGGCCGGCAACGCATCCTTAAGACCTTTCGGTGGGATTTTCTTTTAGATCATTACAAGGTGTCGGAATCGTACAGGATCAGATTTTATTACTTGTTATTACAGGTATTTTAATGTTTATTAAATACCATAACTACACAAATTTGACTATTATGGAACATATTAATTTATTTCAATAGGGCAAAAGTTAATAAAACACAATAAGTGTATAGGTTTATATCTATCCATACAAAACGATTTTTCGAATTATTTATGAAAATAGTTAATTTTACGGAAATCTGGCAAACCAGAAGCATAGATACTAGGCTCAAGGACATACATGCAAAGTTTCACCGAGTTTGAACACTTAATATATAAAATATGACAAAACTACGTTTGTGTAGTAGAGAGAGCCACGAGCAGTCTAGCCTTAAGCCGTCGGTCCCGGTTGTTGTATTACGATGGCATTCGATATACCACGGTGGTAGGGCATTTTGCGAATGCCCGCCTATCCATTACCCTCAAGTAGAAAATATGTCGCAAGCAACTAGCCTGAACAACATCTTCGACCACTAAATTTTCGATCCAGGTAAGATAACATCTTCTATCTAACATCTCTTTTGTCTAACATCTTCTTGAATATTCCTTACCACTATCTAAGATATGAAGTGTCCAACATTTTCCACTGTTCATATTATGTCAAAACTAACTTGGGTCACAATTGCCCCACACAACGGATATGTCGTACCTATGCTGCTCTTGGCGATGTTGATATTTTCAATGATTCATTAAATATTTTTAAAAGTAAATTAACTATGTTCTAATAATAATAACTAAGTTCTTGCATTGAATATAAAACCACCAAACGTTAATACTAATTATACAACTACTACTATTTAGTTATCAATATTTTAATGAAGCTGTATACCTCAATTTTAGTTCTATAAGTATGTATCGGACCCGCAAATCTCATTAAAAACAGTACTTTGCGCGTTTTTTTAAGGCTTTGTAGTAACAATATTTCATACATTTTTTTTTTAGTAAGAGCGAACCTCGAAGTTTTCAAAATAGTGATAAAAACACTACCAATGAAAGCGTCGTAACCCTACAAAACCTCTCCATAAATATAAACCCAACAAAGTACACATCTGCTCCGCTAATCCCGACTTTTCCGACCTTCGAGTATGGCCGGGTTAAGAGCAGGTCGCCCGTGGCTATCAATCAGTCTGTCACTTCTCATTTCACTCCTTACATTCATGCAGTCACTCAGCTGTTAAACAATCACTCGTAGTACTATTTTGGCGTTTATGTTTGGGGAATAAGGTTGAAAGTGGTATGAATTAGTACCATGAAATAGTTCTTTGGGAAGAAATAATGTTTTAGAATGTTAGGTTGTATTTCTCAAAAAATTGTGTCGATTCTAGAATTCTCCTTAATTAAAAACTACTAGGGAAGAAACTACCAATCAAGATACGGATGTTTATACACCCAGTTTGGTAGGTAGAGCCGCAAATTTCAACGATGTACTTGAAATTAATAAATTCAAGCGTGAAGATTATGGCAATCTCCCCTATAATGGGGTGAGGCTATGTTTAGCAGTGTACGATCTGGCTGATACATTCAGATAGTCATAGTAGTTCTTATTCTAATGAAATTCTTATTCACTAAAATCTACATTCGAGTAACACTTATAATGGCAATTCTAAATATAAGATAATTCTATTCAACTAACATCAGATTACAGAACACCAATTACATGACGAATTTATCTGCGTATAAACTGTCCATTATAATAATAATAATTACGTTTCTTGTAATAAAATCAGATTACAATTTTTAAATACTTTGGCCCACAAACTAGGTTAACCTGTATATTGGGGACCACCTTCCTATGTGGTCCAATTATTTATAATTCTGACTCAGGTTCCGTGAAAGTTAGGACGGCCCTTAGTGTGGGACGCTACTTGCGTAGACACTTTAGTGCCGTCACATCTTTCCGAAACCAACGTGAGGGCTGGCGCTGCGGCTACTTCGGCGGAGCATTTCAAGCGGCGCAAATATGCTAACCTCGGTATGTATTTGAGCCGTTTGGTGTAGAGACGTTGGGTCCGTTGGGACCGGGAGCTCATAGTATTTTCCAAAACTTATCTGAGCGCTTGGTCGATGCCACGCGTGATCAAAATGCTGGCACATATTTGGCTCAACGAATAAGCATTGCAATTCAACGGGGAAATGCTGCCAGCATGCTGGGCACGCTGCCACTGGTACTAGGCTGGAGCATTTAGGCTGCCTATGTGTCTGCTATGACTTATAGGTTGTCTAAATGCTTTTATTGTAGTAGCTGTAGTGTTGTGTATAGTTCGTAGTATTTTGTTTATTAAAGGCATACCCACGGTAAAAAAATATGTATTTTCGTTACAACGTACATGAAAACTTACTAACTTCTACTTTAAGTTTAATCTTAACCCGAACCTAATGTGATTACCTTAGAAGGTTACGAGCGACTTGTGAACTTCACTATTGACACATTTGTTTCGGCCTAACACACTTTTAAATCGAAGTAAGTTTATACTGTGTATAAGTGTATAATGTGTTTTCATGTGTTGACGAGTGTGCGTGTGTGGGGGTGTTGGTGGAGGTGTGAGAGTGAATGGAGGTGTGTGTCAGAGGGGATGTGTGTGTGAAGGAGAGAGATTTGTTGTTTGGCTGGTGTGAGAAATTATTTAAGTAGTAATGGTTACAAATTCTTCCCTTTTCTCATAGTCCATATTTAAGAGCAATCTATATAAATTAAATTTTCTTTCCCAGTGTATTATATATATCAAATTTAAGGAGTGTCACTCAGAAACGTGTAAACAGAGTGAACCTACCATAATATAGAGAATCGACACCAGTAACAGCTTTTATATAAAATTATGTATATGTAGCTAATAGACTAGCCTTTGACCACCTGATGGTAAGAAATGATTTGGTCGAAGATGTTGTTCAGTCTAACTTAGAATTACTGGCTCTCTAGGACAGTTGCCGGAGCATACCGTTAGGTGATTGATGAAAGATTTTCTACTTAAGGGTGGTAGCTAGCCAGACAGGCATTTGCCCTACCACTATATCATATCGACTACCATCGTAAGACAACGGGACCGACGGCTTAACGTGCCCTGACGCACGGAAGCGCTCAGTAGTAATGTCACTAGCGGTTATCCATCCAAGTCAGGACGCGACCGTCGTGGCTTAACTTAACTGATCGGTTATGAACGGCTAAGCAAACTTCGCTACAAGCTACTTACTTCAAGTTTATTCACTGTGGAGTTATTCCAGGTAGGTTTTAGTACCGTCTTCTGATATTACCCCACGCTTTGTTGTTGTTACAAATTTTATTCTTCGTAGAGTATAGGTACTTTGCTGTATCTTTTGTTATCTCAATTCTCACCCACACCTTTTAGAAACTAATAATTTATTAAGCTCTGTCTATACTTTTTTAGCTCAGACTTTTAATACCTACTCAGCACTAATGGCAAAAGCTTAGAAATTTCGTTTGTTGATTAGAATAGAATAAAGAACAGAATATTACGTAGAACTAATTTTTATAAACAAAATATATATTTTCTTTTGTCTTATAAATTGTCTATTAGAGTCTAATACGTAAACGAAATTAAAGTTTTCCAATGTCTTGTACATTACGAAATTGTGCATGGTGGTAGGGCATTTTGCGAATGCCCATCTGGCTAGCTATCTCCCTCAAGTAGGAAATCACACCTGACGGTCTGTTCCGGTAGCTGTCCTTGGGAGCCAGTAATTCAGGTTAGCCTGAACAGTAGCCACAATACATGACCTTTTCCATGTGGACGCTGGTCGTTCTGTTGCGCGCTGTATGTCCCCGTTAGTTAGGACTCGCCGCCACCTCAATGCAGTTCTTGCGACCAACACTGAATGTGACATCATGATTGACTCATTGAAAAATGTCTGTGAACCATTTACCAAATATTGTGAGAATTTACCCGACCAATGGGACAGATGTACAAATGGAGATAGCTCACTGGAGCCGGAGAATTTCAATAATTTTGACTAAGTAATGATTTTTCTGTGTTTTGTTCTGTATTTGTTATATGTCGTGCTTTGTGACGTAACGTTTAAATTGACCATGTATGAAATGTTTCTAATTAATTTTTGTGAGGTAAATGTAACTGATTGATTTCGTTTTTATCGCAATAAATAATAATTTAATTTAATAGCTTCGACCACATCATCACTTACCATCAGCTGAGGTATTGGTCAGAGGCTAGCATGTAAAAGTACAAAAAAAGGCCTTTAGATGCCACATTTGACCCGGACACCTATTTCGTCGGTTTAAAAATGTTAACTCTCTATAATACCTGATATCTCAACAACTCCTTGGCCAATTTAACACATCTATCATGCGTTTCAAAGATATAAAAGCATACAAAATCTTCCAATATACTCCAGAGACTTCTCTCGGTCAATTAACACATACACTTAGTAGAAATGAACAAGTTCTGTTTATTTACTCGACATACATATTTATCTCATTAATCAGACGAGAGGCGCGTTTGTTTGTCTAACAAAGTGGCGCATCTGTCGGTTCTACGGATTTATAAACATTTGAACTGCTTTGAAAATATTCGCTACTGAAATGAAGATTCAATTGATATAAAATTAAAAAGAGGAATGAAAAAAAGAGGGTTCATTTTATAATTTTATTCTAAAAGAGCTAGATATTTTCTTAAATAAAAATGAAATTGATTTCTAACAGTGACAAGAATGGAATGACTTGTTGAAGTCGGTACCATGCTAATTCAAATCACTCTGAGCTCCCATTTTATGGTCACTTTTCTACAAGTCGGTTCCATTATAAATTAACAAAAATTTTTTTCATTTGTCTTTGTGTACATACAGTTTATATACAAAATCGATTTTGCTCAACCACAATACAAGATACAAGATGTCTCTATTACCATAAGTATTACCAAAATTATGCAGAAAAAGTTTACATTGTATGAAATGGATTACAGAGTAAAATAGATTTTCAGTGAACCCCTAACTAAGCACGAGGCCTGTCTTGGAGGTTTCGGGCGATTTTATCTATATAGCAAATTAAGTAACAAAATTGCCTTATTTGGTTAAAATAACTAATTTGTTATAAAAGGAAGACTTACAAAGTAAATAAACAAAGTACGTAAAACTTTCAAAGTATATAAATAACAATACTGGCCACCATCAACCAAACTTGCAATTACCATATCATCGAAGTATAGGCATATTAGCAAATACAGTTTTGAGTTATTTGATTGTAACTTAAAAACTACTTAACCGATGTTGATAAAATTTAATTGGGACATTGGGCTGCAATGTTGCAACTATTCCTTTGACCTACCAAACAAAAATAAATAGTTAAAATCTTCTTTTTAGTCGATAAAAAGTAGTTGGTTTATTATTCGAATGGTAAGGCGTTTCAAAACAGACGGCAAACTGACTAAAGTCACCATTACCAACCATAATTTGTTAAAACATCACAACAGCATCAATTAAACGTTTCAACATTTCACATTTTATGGGAAAACTTGCAGTCACATAATTTAATTAAATTTTCATAAAGTTTTGCCAAAAAAATCCATATCTTTATCTATTTATAATAATAATTAAATCTTATCTCTCTTGAATAAAATCAAACCATTAAGTCTTCCAGCAATCTACACAAGAAATATACTTAGTTACCTTCTAATCATCCCAAGGGTAAATGACAACTATTACTTAATCTACGTCCGAGGGTCTATAGGGGATAGCAAACGTAAAGTGTACCCAACGAAACTTCGCATTACTTAGGATTACTGCGCAAAAGAATCAGCCAATCCTATTTGCCTACATAACAGTCGATCCTCGCAAATAAAAGGTATCCAGAGTCCCAAGGGACATCTGAATACAAACAGGATTAAAAGAACAAATCCTTTGCAGCATTAAGAACAATAGAGCGCACCTCCGGAGTTCATTTGAGTGGATTACATTCGATGAGAAGAACTTTATGCACGTTTTATCCCGATTTGTGGACAAAGTTAATAATTGAAAATTTCTTGGCGGTGTTATTGGAAAAGTTGAGCGCGAACCGCGATTTCTTGATAGTGGGAAAGCGAGCGGCGATACAATGAAATTGCTTTATGAAATTGCTGGTTTGTTTTGAATATTTTGAGCGACACTTGAAGAAGATAATTTTGATCATAACTAAATAAGGTAAGAACAGTAACACAGTACGTTTTTACAAGGACATCAACTGAACGGCGAGTGTTGAATGATGCAGCTATACTATAACAGAGTGGTCTAATGCGTGACGATGGTAAAAGACCTGACAGTTTGCCTCTGTTTACATGGAAGTCAGGGCGGTCATTAGAGTGGGACGCTAGGTGATTTGCCACTTGAACGCCGTCACATCTTTCTGAAACAAGCGTGAGGGCTGCCGACATGGCTATTTCAGCGGGAGGACTCCAGCAGTGCAAGTATCCTAATCTCGGTATTAGTTACATATTTGACCCGTTTGGTGTACCGACATAATGGGTCTGTGGGAGCCGGCATCTCAATTTAGGTTGCCTGAATGCTTTCATTGTAATAGTGGCTGTAGTATTGTATATAGTTGGTAGTGTTTTGTTATTAAAGGCCGGTTATGAGTTATGAATAACGATAGAAATGAAACAATATTATTTCAACTATGCGAGCCAATAAAAGAATCACAACAACATTAGATACCTGTTTGAATTTTAATATTAACAAAATTTGATCTCATTTCACGCAACGGTACCTTTGTAGCCAAAGTGATTTCTTTTACGAGGTTATTTCAGCTGTGACGGGGGAACCGTGGACATAGAATAATTCATAGTACTTGGTTGCGGGCTAATCATACTCAGAATCCTCCCCTAAAAATGCACATAAAATTTATGCTAGTACGAGTCCTCCTTTTCCGGAGAGAAGAGATGAAAAAGAACTCTGTAAATATTAATTTCACTCTGCGTAATGTATACAAAACAAGAATACAGGGCAATAAACGGTGAACCAGGATAAACATCCCCCAAACTGGGAATATTGATGACGTGAACAATTTTGCTTCCACGACCGAATATTGTTTTGAATTTGACGGAAAACTCGGAATGAATTTGTAATAACAGTTTGAACATTGAACAGCCCCAAGCTCGCGTGTAGGTTGCATCGTTTATTGTAAAACGGTTTTATCGAAAAACTCTCGAACCGAACTAAAAGCAATTCCGAAATCCGAAAAGTTTTATTAAAATTGAACTCGTCGGAAAAATCAATTAAAACACAAAAGTGCCCGAGTCGTAAACAAGGTTCGGCCTAATTACAATATTAATAAGAGGCGTAATGAAAAGAAAGCAATTGAAGCCGAGCTATAATCAAATTGCTTTAAATTCTATTTCCTAAGACCGGGTGACCTTTCGAGAGGAATAATTTATTCGCATAAACAACACTGAAGGTGCCACGGTTGACGACAGCAGCCTACCTTTTTCGTAATTAAATATCAGTTGTTTCGCAAAATCCTATTGCGAGAAAATAAATACAAAGGAGACTAATCTGTCACTTTCCGTTCATTAATACCAAAGGGGCCATAAATATTGTAACCCCGTGTAAATTATCTAAGGGAGGTAATATTGCCTAAACCGTACAAGGCAGGGGCTCATGGCGCGTAGGCGTTTAGGGTCCGCGCGCAAACATTTATTTTGTCGCTGCAAGACGCTCGGAAACAATATTAAAGCTATAAAGAATGGAATGGCACGGGAAAGGTACGAGGGTGCCGAGTAATGAAAAATTTCACCCCCACGCACATAAAAAATGCATTTTTGTAAACGCTGAACACAGTATTGGTGGAATGAATCGAGAAACATAAGGGGGTTGTTTTGTACCCCTTTTTATGTAGCAGTGGTTTTTATGCTCTGGTCTGATATTCTTTGTGAGTGACACACATTTACCGTATACAATTACATAGTCAGTTAAATACTGCTTCTTTGGTCATGGTGGTAAGCTTCGCGGCGGAACATCAACGTCTTTGAATCGATTACCAAGATAGCCAGTGTTAATGGATTTTTCTTCAGCCGAAATATTACGAAATATACGGTCACTGAGAATGGTAAGTTCTGTGACTAGTAGACCCAAAATCTCGCCCCTTGTTTCGTGGGATAACTAAAACATAAGTTTTACATAATATAAAGGTAAAATACCAGAGGGTGGGCATTGAAGAAATTATAACGGACACTGTGATCCCCAAGACGCCTGCCAAGAGGGATTAAGGCAAATCCCCCCTTAATAGGGGAGGCTGTGTTCAGCAGACTTGACTGAGCGTAACGAGATCTCTGTGTTAAATTTGACGAGCATTTGCTTATTTGTATGTTTGGTAGAATTGTAGCTTTTAAATAGAATTTGTATGTTCGTGTATTAGCTAAATCGGTCGTATGGTTGTTGAGAGGCAAGGTTTTAAAAAGGGTTGAAATACCATGTAGTAGGAGATACAATACATTAAAAGTGATAAAAATAGATTAGAATGGTGTATCGTATTTCTTAGATTTTTTTTTAAACTATTTTTTGTTTCTTTTAAAAGCGAATAGTTTTATTTCCATCAAACATAATACGTTACATTTTGTACAACATTCAGGTCATATTTCTGATCAATTTTTTTTTTTTATTATGACGGTCCATGTTTTAGGCCCCCGTGATGTAAAGCTGATTTATCCTCTGCCTATACCAAATGTATTTCGTCATGTGAAGAATTGCACTGCGCCCGTCACATTGAGACATAGAGTTGTGTTCCTATACTTTTTGGCTCTCAAGGACTACTGCCGGAACACACTGTTAAGTGCTTGGCGACAGATTTTCTACTTGAGGGTGGTCGTATTTTTTAAATAATTTTAATGGCGGTCAGCATCGAACCTGCGGCACGGCAGGCCCTAGCTATAACCGCTCGGCCATCACTGCTTAGAATTGTTATAGGGGTCTATAATTAACATTCCTTACATTTGTGTTGTTCTATTAACAGAACTTAATCCAATATTACAAGGTACGATAAGGGTTGCCACTTCTTAGTAAGGAATTCAAATTAATCTTGTTGATTTGGATAATCGCTGTCAGTTGCTTTTAATTTAACTTTCATTAATCATCTGTCTAAAGCTACAAAGCTTGACTAATAGCTGTTATGCCTAATGAATAATTATCCATTTTGATCATGAATAACTAAATTATTAATATATAAGTACGTAGTATTCATTAATCGTTAAATATTTAATTCTCTTCTTGCCTTTTAGGACTCATGAAGTAGTGATGGCTCTGTGGCATTGGCTATGAACTGCCGCGCAGCAGGTTCATGGTTTGAATCCCGTCACGGGCTTGAGCTTCACCGCATGGTGGAAGGGCATTTTGCGATTGCCCGCCTGGCTAGTGACCACCCTTAAGTATAAAATTTGTTGCCAAGCACCTAACGGTGTGTTCGGGCAGCAGTCCTTGTGTGTAACAACTATGTCTCAAGGTGACGGGCGCAGTGCAATTCGTGACTTGTGACGAATTGCATCTGTTATAGGCAGAGTTTAGTCCGCGTAACATCAGGCGGGCCTCGTGCTTGTTCCGTTACAATAATATAAAAAAAATAAAAACTCCAGACCAGAAAACTAGACCCTGTTACTAATTACAAAATTACAACTAGAGGAAAAGTTATAGTCATGTGCGGGATTCGAATCCGTGTCATCCACCCCTACAGCCACTCTAACCGCTAAGCCAAAATGTTGATTTCTTTAGTACTATGTATATCGGTACGAAATCTTCGGTGTTAGTATTCAACTCCCACCTGGCCGGTTTTATTTCCATACCTATAGGGTAATTTAATATCATACCCACAAGTAATTTTATTTGAGCACTCGGAGCGATGTTTTTTTAGTCGTTCATAACCGATCAGCTAAGTTAAATAACGTCCGCCTCGGTCATGACCTGAATGGGTGACCGCTAGTGACATTACTGGAGATAGTGGTCAAAGGCTAACCTATAATCTATAAAAATAAAAAACATTGAAAAAAGAGTTTTATTCGAACATTTGCGTACAAGTGTCTGTAACTAATTACCCCTATGGTAACACGATTGTTATGTAATAGTACCTAGTAACTAAAAACATTCATTCATTAGTTTTTGGAATGACACAATAGTTATTTGTTATACAAGAGTGCAAAGTTGCTTTTTAACCGCGTGTTCAATTTTGATGACCGAGCAAGCGAAGGATTCTAAAATTGAATCACGAGCGCAGCGAGTGATTCAAAATTAGAATCCTGAGTGTTAGCGAGGGAATCAAAAGAGCACGAGGTGAAAAATCTTTGCACTCGAGTGCAACACGTAACTTTTCATTCCACCTCAGCGAGGAAATGAAAGAACCGCGTACAAAGCAAATTGAAAAAAGAACACCAAGAAGGTTCCGAGTCTGAGTTTTTAACAAATTAAAAAAAAGTTGTATGATATATATATATATAGTATAGGCACCATAGAGGTAGCAGTAAATAGGTTTAATGTATTTTTTTAATTCACAAACTTAGTGCACACGATGTTCTAAATTCAATTTACTTTATCCTCTAGAGAATAAAAACGGCTTTTCCACTCAGATATTGAAGATTAAAAATACTCTTTCCGAGATGGTGGGATGAAAAATATTTTTACTCCAATAAACAAAACTAGTTTTTTTTAAATGCTGATAGGTGACTTTTGTCTACTGGCCTTTGACTACTATCTCACCTGATGGTAAGTGATGATGTAGCCGAAGATGTTGTTCATGCTAACCTAGAATTATTGGCTCTCAAGGACAGCTGCCGAAACACACCGTTAGGTGCTTGGCGATAGATTTTCTACTTGAGGGTGGTAGCTAGGCAGACGGGCATTCGCAGAATGCCCTACCACCATGCTATAACGACTGCCATCATGAGACAACAACCGGGACCGACGGCTTAACGTGCCCTCCGAAGCACGGAAGCGCTCAGTAGTAATGTCACTAGCGGTCACCCATCCAACTCATGACCGCGGCGGACATTGCTTAACTTTGCTGATCGGTTAAAAACAGCCACGCAAACTTCGCTACGAGCGCTTCAATAACTGTTTCTAAAAGATCGTGATATACAAGCTTCTAACCACCAAAACCGTCGGGAACTCGGTATAAAATGAAAGGACAAGTATTGGGGGAGATGGTTCTCCAACAGGAGGGGGAGAGAGAATTAAAAAGAAAAACAACGACATTTCACACTAAATAATTTGATACTTGTAAAAGTTGGCACGAGTGCCGTGCTGATTGAAAAACTCTGACCTCAATTTCGTTTTTATAGTCCCTACTTCTACTTGACTTCATCTTTGTAAGTGTAAAAAGGTTTTGTTTGTGAATTCTCGTCCCATGATCATCTTGTACACCCAAGCCGATTGGTAGTGGGTATATAAGTAGGTATGCGACGAGAATTACACAAGGTTATAAAACTTCTCAAAACTTAAACAATGCTTGTGAGTAATATTTCTAAATATGTACAAGCACTATCGCGTGCTAAGCGAAAATCGTATTTTAAATCAAATTATTGGAGTACAAAATTTTATGCCTAAGGCGGGAATCGAACCCGCGACCTCCGATATCGCTTCGGATGTCTAACCCGCACCGTCCCCTATGAGGGTTAAAGTAATACAATAGGAGCACAAAATTTCGGCTAGAAATGCAAAGTCCAGGTGGCCGAGGAGGTTTAGGCATCCGAAGCGATATCGGAGGACGCGGGTTCGATTCCCGCCTAATGTATTTGTAAAATATCCCGCGTCCCGCGATTCGTAAAGTGTCCCGCGATTTGTAAAATATGACTTGTGAGTAATCTTTTGTATTTAGAGAAAGATATATTGTACCGACTCAACATGAGCGGGATAACAGGAAGATGATGAACAGGTGTACAAAAACACATAAGTGTATATTTTCTTATATATTTAGTGCAACCTGCAGCAGAAATGGCAAGGAGGGTCGGTCAACGCACTTGTCTATTTATACACACCGTCATCTCCTGCATATCGTATATCAACCGCTGGACATCTTTCATTAATGTATAATGTAACTGCCCTTTAATGTTGTTTGCGGTCGGGCTATTTCGATCTTGAAGTGATGTGAAGAGAATTTTATGAGTTAATTGAACTGATTTTTATGACGCTGTTTCCTTTATTTTTGCGATACATATTATAAATAATTCAAAACTGATGAAGCTTTTGAATATACGATGATATTATGACTCTCAAGCAATCCGTTAACCTTCCTATATAAATATTTTTCTAACCATTATTTTTCTACATTTTTTAGACTCTTATTTGGTTATTACGGTTCAATTTGTATTATTTTTGGTAAAAAAACCATTGGTATTTCTATTTGTGCCTATTTATATAGTTTTTATATATGATTATCTAGCCATCACTATCTCAGCTGATGGTAACTGATGATGTTGTTCAGGCTAACCTAGAATTACTGGCTATAAGGACAGCTGCCGGAACACATCGTTAGGTGCTTGGCAACAGATTATCTACTTGAGGTAGCTAGTCAGGCCATTTTGTGTATGCCCATACGCAAAATGCCTTACGAATACGTAAAATTAATATATACATCCTCTTAAAAAGGAGTTCACCTTCAAAATGACCTAACTCGCCCCTTATGTAACGTTACCTGCAGTCACTACAAATTTTCGAAAAGTAACTCCTGAATCTATTCATAAATAGAAGCCTAAGTGGTCATAGCTATACGAGTATATACTATGCACGGAAATGCTCTAACCGTATTGGTTGTTCCAGTGCCCAGTAGGTCAGATCTTTCAATAATAAATAAGTCTGGCCTCAGTTGATAGTTATTGAATCTAGAACATATTATTTCTGGCTCATATAAACATACATACAGTATGTACATTTGCGATTGCTTGTATCTGTACACTTAAAGAACTTAAATGTCAGACTGAAGGCGAAGACTCATTTCATATACGAGTGAGCGAAACAGAACTACGCAATATTGAAATAGTGTGAGCTATTTAAAAAAAACATATAAAAGTGTGCTTATTAGAACAGAAAACTTCTATATAAAAATATATACTAGGTATATAAAAAAAAACACTTGAAAATTATATCTATACAATTACGCTTAATGTTCCTGCAAAACCATTGTGACGTCATATTCGCCACGTAGCCAAAACGGAAAAAATAACAAAAAAAAAATCGCAAATATATATTTTAAGTGCTTTTTTAAAATATTTTTGTTAATAAGTTTTCTTAAAATATTATTAAACAGACAAGTTTTAAGAATTGATAACAACACGATAAAAACTCTTAAAACTTGCAGAAAATTTGAAATCATCACATCAAGTCTCTTTACATCAACTGCTTAATTCCATAATTAGAATTCATCTAAACATGTAAACGACGAAAATAGCAGACCCGTTTTGGATTCAATTTCAGCCGCAGCTGAAAGGCGTCATAAATCTTATTTCCATTTCAGCTTTGATTAGCACATCGTGTACGAACAACTTCCTTTTAATTGTTTGTTTTCATTTAGCCGTGTTCCAATTGGCTCAAGGAGAGAGAACGCTCGTGCATTACGATTCTAGGCTCTCACGTTGGTTTAGTGGCTTAAATCGTCGCTTCGGGACTTAAATCCTCGGGTCAAAAAAAGTTACTGGATTATTTACTTACAAAGACATTTTACACAGTCGTCTGGAACTGTGTCCTGTAGATAGATGCATTGTCATCCTTGGCCTTTACTTATATGAGATCGAAAGATACAATTAAAATATAATAATTTATTAAGTACCGTAAACGGTATGTATCTACTCATTCATAACTAAGAAATCTGTAAAAAAAACCCGAATTGATTATTACACTAGTATAATTTATTGAAGATTCTAAACTGGGCATTGCCTCAAGCATTGCAGTCGCCAATATCTTGGTGACGCAATTAAGGTGGAAAGTGCACGTAAAATAAATAAATGTCTCATAAATATGTGTACTAAGTGACTCATAAATAATAATACCACATCTAGTGTCACCATAGTCCTTACTGTCCAACCAATCTATAAAAAAAATCTGTTGAAATTAGGTGCCTCTGCGTACATTCCCTCGAGGACATAAAGGATGATATTAATTAACACGACTCAAAACTAGACCCTAATAATTGCCAATTTTGTGTTTGCCAGGCCATGGTAAAAAGGGAAAACTATCGACTAAAGTAATTAAACCTTTTCAATTCTAAATCTTAATCCTATTTAAATTTAATCTTAGCTTTAAGTTATAATATATTTGCTCTCACCCCTGTAAATTGACAGTATGTTATTATTTTTTTGCTTACTACCATTTATTGAATATTTCAATACAAAAGTAGTCCACAGGGGATTTTTAGTAAGAAGCACAAGGGACTTTTAGGGCAGTACCAATGCCTTTTGATAAACCTATCCAAGAGTTATGAAACGATTTAGTATTAGGGAGCAAATCTTTATAGCAAGTATGTATTAATAATTGATTTTTCATATTCAAAATACATTGTTAAATTACAGGAAATAATTAGTAGGTACATGAATTTATTTATCTTAATGTATTAATAAGAATAGACAAATCTAATAGTATATATTCTAATCATCGTAATGTTTAAACAGAAATAACTGTTTATTTTTATTAAGTTATTTAATATTCTTACTCAAGCTTTCAATAATTTTGCGTATTGCACCAAGGTATAAATATAGCGCATCTGTAAAAATCAAAGCAAAATTAAAACCTTCAAATAGTTATAAAATAAACTTCTAATAAAACATTGTTCAAAGACAAAACATGACCAAGACAAAAATATATTTACAACCGGCTTTTTCCTTCCTTATAATAATATTTACCCAATACAAAACAAAACCAAAAACAAATGTTTGTAATGGTGGCATTGTGTAATGCCGGCATCGATTGAACATCAAAGAAACTAATCAACTAGTTTATTTTATTGCAACAAGGTTCTAATTGAGCAAAGATATTTATGGACCCCTCGGAGCATACATTAACGGTTAGCTATAAAGTAATGGTTGTGTAGCCAAAGACATCTTTATTGACATCATATACACATAATTTCAAGTCTATGCCATACTATTATAGCATTGAGTAAAGAACACAGCAGAGATAGCAATCAAATAGAAACCCATTTTAGTGTAGCAGGTCGCGTAAACAAAGCTTTTTCTGCCCAATCTGCTCATATTCTCTTGGTTATGATAACAAAATGTCATGCAATACAGTTTTGGCGGATAAATCAGATATGTGCCATCTTTCAAAGTGTGTTATTTTCGAAATATGTCTTCTAGTTTAGTAATAATGATGGATTTTTATCCGACAAGTGTTCTTGATCGTTTTTCATATCAGTGAAGGACAACGACTTGCATGACTATTGGACATAGCTATTGCTTCAAATCTACATGTAAATACTACATATTAAATAAAAATAAATATAAAACTAAAAAGAATATTAAAAAATCATGCCAATAATGTTTAATCTTTATACTTCCTTGTGGAATATCAGACTCTCATTTTTAGATCTTACATAAAATCCCATGACCCGTTCTGGGTTTCAAGTTGGCTAATCAATATGAATCTATATTGGACTAGGAATGGTCGATTTTGACAGTGTTGGTAGTCTACTAAATTCACATCGTCCATATTGAGTCAATATTGATTTAATCTCGGATTCAATGCACTGATAGCTAGCTTATAGATTACACCTCTAGTGCCTTGTGTACTCGATGCCATTCATGACTGCACGTATATTTTACAATCAATAAATTTCTTCTGCTAAAGCATTATTCTCATATAAGACTTCATGTCGAATTCATAAATTTATTGCATCTAATATATTTGTTTCTCTGTATCATAAATTGACAAAGTCTGTTTATAAATTTATTCTTGCTACGGGCAACTTTGTTATATTCTAATGGAAAGAAACCATAAGTATATGCTATGAAACTTAAAAATTATACCCATCTTATTAGGGTTTGCTTCAATTTAATAGCATACAAGACGGTTTTACGCATTTGTATAAAATATATTTTATTAATAATATGCTATAAAATATTTTTTATCATAATGTGCATTTTGAAACTTAAATAAATATCTGAAACTAAAGAGTTTAAAATTCATGCTTTATGTATTAAATGTAAGCCCTGTGGGGTGCCGGGTCTGAATTTCACCTACCCATATCATCCCATGGGTGTAGTAAGAGGCGACTAAGGGAAAGATACTGGAAGGTGGGCAGCAGCGCCTTCTAAAGAACTGCCAACTTACAATGCGACCAAGACGCCTGCCAAGCGTGGGGATTATGGCAAATATCCCCTTAATAGGGGAGACTGTGTTCAGCAGTGGACGATCGGGCTGTTACAGTGTATTAACTGATTTTACCGTGAGCTGAATGACAATTTTGATAAAACTGTCTTGCTACAATAGGCTTCGTGTGCATAAAAAATATGCAACAAATTAAAAACTCTCTTCGGAAGTCAGAAATCAAACAGAATCCTCCTTGTAAGGTCTATTATTGGAGTACAAATTTTTTTTTTTTGTCCAGGTGTCTGAGATGGTTTTAAGCATCCGACGCGATATCGGAGGACGCGGGTTCGATTCCCACCTTGGGCATACAATTTTGTACTCCAATAATTTGTTTGATATGATTTTCGCTTAGCACGCGATAGTGCTTGTAATCATATTTAGAGAGAACAATACTGTTTACAGATTAGTTCATTTGATATCCAAGCCAGATTATTGTGAAGGAAATGTTTTATTGTATTATAAAACATGTATCTGAAGTCAACACAACGTGTAAATGTTTAAATCAACGTATGTACGTAGCTCAACACGAGTTGTAGGACGCTCCCAACTTCGAGTAAGTTGATTTAAAGTTTTCGGAAGTAGCTTTTTGTGTCAGTTTCATTATGTAGGTGTAGTTTGACATCGAAAGTGATACTAATTTGCAACCGTAGAACAAGTACTAATTGTAACGAATATTTTAAGGAATCATTAATTTTTTTTTTTTTTATGCTTGATAGGTTAGCCTTTGACCACTATCTCACCTGATGGTAAGTGATGATGTGGTCGAAGATGTTGTTCAGGCTAGCCTAGAATTACTGGCTCTCAAGGACAGCTGCCGGAACACACCGTTAGGTGCTTGGCGACAGATTTTCAACTTGAGGGTGGTAGCTAGCCAGGCGGGCATTCGCAAAGTGCCCTACCACCATGCTGTAACGACTGCCATCCTAAGACAACAACCGGGACCGACGGCTTAACGTGCCCTCCGAAGCACGGAAGCGCTCAGTAGTAATGTCATCAGCGGTCACCCATCCAACTCATGACCGCGGTGGACGTTGCTTAACTTTGCTGATCGATTCAGAATAGTTAAGCAAACTTCGCTACGAGCGCTTCAAAATATATAAGAAAAACACTTAAAAATTACATATAGAGACTATTCCGCCTAATTTTCATGTTAAGCCATAAACGCCACGTAGCCAACTACGTGGCGTTTATGGCTTCATGTACTGCAACTGCAACTAAAATTTTCAACGCGATCGCTTCTACATGAAGCGTCATCTTGACTCTTCAAGCGCACGATCCAGAAATTGTATGTGTTATTATTAAATATGGATTTCCGCAATACCCAGAATCTATTCATTAACACATTGTCTCTTTTAGCTTGGACAGACTGCGGTAAGTAGCTAGATTTAAATCAGGTGAAATTACTCGTAAAGTCAATTTATTGGCCTTGTACTTGGCTCCAATCACAATTTTATATTTCTTGCATGTACGTATGGCCACAATATTCAATCCTTTTCAGTTTGAGTTTCTGAGCACTACTTACTATATCAGCCGGATAGTGCACTGTTGATCACAGCCTCCCACGATATGGGGGGGTTTGGAGATCGCAGTGTGAGATATCAGTTCCTCAGAAAGCGCTGCTGCCCACCTTCTGGTGTGTTACCCTTAGTCGGCTCTCACGACACCCATGGGTATAAATGGGGGGTGACATTCTAGCCGGTACCCCACGTGCTCGAGAGCGCTACTTGGTATGTGTTTATTATATGTTATTCTACTACGGATTCCTTATTATAGCCCCAGCAAGTTTGACGCTCGTGTGAACAGTTTACACTGTTGAGCTAATTAAAAAAAAAATTTAAACACATTCTCGCATAATGACCTGCTTAATGTTTTACCAACTTCATGGTTTCTTTTTATTATTATATATATAGGGACGTCTGCTATGGCGTCTCATTTAGCATATATGAAGCCGGTTAATTTATTTATTTAATTATGGCTGAAAGGTTAGCCTTTGACCAATATCTCGCCTGATGGTTAGTGATGATGTGTTCGAAGGTGTTGCTCAGGCTAACCTGGTACCCATTTAAGCGGGCAGCGTCGTCGATTGGGGCTGCGGATGAGAGCGCGAGTGACCCCGCGGCCCCTACCACTAGTCGATGACGACGGAACACCATGAGGTTTTTAGTCGGTAGTGGGGCCCTTATTGACCCTGAGCCCGACGTAACCACTTGCTTCCCGGCGGGTGTGTATGCTTAAATGCATTTCATTATTCATACACATAATTCAAGCACATAATTCCTCATGACAATAAATAAAAGGCTTACCTAGAATATCTGGCTCTCAAGAACAGCTGCCGCAATACAATGTTGTTGAGGGTGGTAGCTAGCCAGACGGACATTCGCAAAATACCCTACTATCATGCAAAGATTCGGACTTAAGATGGATAAAAGGACAGAGTAGTTTTAGTTAATAGGTTGAGTGAAATATATTTTTATACGCCATACAAAATGCTGTACACTATTGCACCTAATTCATAGTGTTTGAGAATGGTTATGAAAAACTTTATTCAAATCAGTTTGTTACTTAATTTACAACAATATCCGATTTTGACTTAATAATGTAAATTAAGATGAAGTATTATATTGATGATGGAGTCTTCAATTCCAAATTACAAAACTCTCACGTCCGCCTAAGAGATTAACAAAATTCTTTGCTGAAACAATTTAGCATCGCTTTATGCGCTCTCAATAAATCAGCTACTTTATATTTTAAATACAAAGTATTCGAACTCGGTGAATTTTGAACGCACGTTCTATAACCAAACAATTATGCTTCAGGTTTGATAGTTATCCGTAAAAGTATGTACCTATCTTCAATATTATTCATAAGAATAATTTTGTACATGAATACTTATTTTTATATTTATGCATAATATAATTAATAAGAAGATAAACTGCTAAAACTATATTAGACTTAAGGATATGGATGGCGCAGCACAAGTTTTATCTCTAAAAATTTTTGTTAAAAGCTAACTTAATTGTAAAGTTAATAGTTAGCTATATACGGTAGTAAGTTAGTAGAGTTAGCTATATATAAATATATACAAGATTTAATAATTTTTGTGTTGCCGTTCTTTTCATATAGTTTCATTATGAATATAAAAAAGCGCTACGAATATACTTCCCTTATATAAAGAACTCTTATACCTTACCTAAAGATACAGAGCAACCAAGGTCAATCAAGTTACCAGAAACATCGAAACTAACGCGCTAGATTTTCTCGCTAGTTGATTGGAAATTCCATTAAGATCGATCTCAAGACTTGACAAGAAAAAGGAAAACCAAGTTTATTTCCCGTCGTAATTTCCTAAAGCTGGATTGGGTGGAAATAGTCTGTTGATGATTCAAGAGGTATTTTCTGGAAGCGTTGAAGCTGGTTAAAGATAATGGACAGACTTTTCAAGCAATGATAACAGAACGGTAATAGATATACAAATAGTAATAAATATATAAAGTAAATATATAATGGAGACACAAGGCAAGGACTTTTATCAAGCGCGTTTTCTCTTAACTTTATAGTAAAAACGGTGTGAATATAAAGTAAGCTCTCAGGTAACTAAAACTGCTTTATAAATACCAGCCAAGAACTAATTTAATTTACTCTAGAAAAAAAAGAAGTAATTTACCTCTCTTAAAATATACTTATATGCAAACTAAAAAACTGTACAATCATATTTTTCTACTCTACCCGTTATATCTTTCCTGAAAACAGAAAATACTTTGGGTACACTTTCTAGCTACCTGAGTTTCTTATCTTTTTGATAAAATTTTCTTTTTATGATCCCTAACAGTATGACAAAAGAAACAATTATTATTGGTAAATACACTGTTTGCTCCTACGGAATCTCCAGTAAAGAAGACCGAGTCCTACATGGCCGGTTCTTGAGTAATGCTGCGTTGTGCAACGGGCACAATCACGTGCTCGAGTCTTGCTTAGCCCCTAGTTGCTTGCCGGGCTGCGGCGCGCAGCTTAAGGGCGCACCGAGCTTTTTAGACGCACCGCGTATGTGTGCGTGAGTAAGGCTCGCCAACAGCATCCGTCCCCGTCCGACGGCCGAAGAATTACCTAAGTGGATAGGGACAAAGCATCGCGACTCTGGTTAAAATGGGCGGAACGTGCGTGAATTTAAGTATTTTCTTCGTGTATGCGCTAGTTCTGATAATACCGTAAAAATAAACAATTCCGGAAGACACACGGAAATGGACAGGAAGTGATAAGAAAGGTACTCACGCTGAAGCTGTGGAGTCGATCCTTCGGAGATAGTCCTGAGACGGGCCCGTCTAATCACTCTTAAAACTGCACTAAGAATTATTAAATCACAAGAAACAATTTTGTATAATTTCTATAGGTTAATTGCCGCAGATGTCCATTCAGGGCATTTACAAGGTCACGACTGGTTGCAGTACTTTGCAACACTTATTTGTTCTGTGCGTGACAAGGATGGGGAGCGGAATGCTTGTTAGGAAGGAAAGGGATGGAATGATTATGCATGTCTTCCTTCATATTTCTAACAGATACGATTTCGGCGTTAACATCCCCCCCGGCTTGACAGGCCGAAGAGCCTTCAAATAGGCATACAAATTTTAAGGTCACTCTAATGTACCTAATTAAACTGAATAGTCATAGCTATATACTATCACACAACTAAACTAACAATTAAGATTCAAATATTAGCATTTCTCACGATATAATCTACCTTTCTAATTATATACTAAATTCTAATAACTAAAATAGAGCAGGTGTGGACTGTATTATTATTATTTTATTGTGAAGGTAGAGGATAAACCTTTACTACAGGTCTTCGGTAGAGACCACTTTTCGTACGGACATCCAAAACTCTTACAACGCCGTCTTTGCCTGGATACGTGCGCTCAATCACTCCAATAGGCCAATTTAAAGGAGCACTGTTTTCAGATTCCAGCAGAACAACAGTCCCAGTTTGGATAGAAGAAGTAGACTTCGTCCATTTATTACGCACTTGAAGAGTGTTAAGGTATTCGACCTTCCATCTTTTCCAAAATGACTGGACAAGATGATCGACCACACGTTTCCTATGTAAGAGATTGGTATTAACATCCGATAAGTCTTCCGCGGGAAGCGATTTAAGGGGCGTCAGCACAAGAAAATGTGCTGGAGTTAACGCAAGTGGCTCGGCAGGGTCACTACTGAGCACGGAAAGAGGACGAGAATTTAATAAGGCCTCTATTTGAGTAAGCACTGTCGACATCTCCTCATAAGTGAGCAACTGAGTCCCAACAACTTTGACCAAAGAAGTTTTGATCTGGCGGATATTGCTTTCCCATATACCCCCATGGTGTGGTGCCGACGGAGGGTTAAATTTGAAAGTTATGCGATTCTCGCGTAGTTCATTAGCAAACTTGTCGTGGTACTCTTCTGAATCAAGTAATTGATACATTTTATTTAAATGAGATTTAGCACCTATGAAATTAGTACCACGATCTGAGTACAAAACACTAACCGGTCCGCGCCTAGATAAAAAACGCTTGAAGGCGTTCAAGAATGCCTCGGTACTTAGATCAGAAGACAGTTCCACGTGTAGGGCTTTCGTGACTAGGCAAATGAATAAACAGATGTACGCTTTAGTACTACGCACGCCTCGCCCGTGACGTGGGATAACAGAAACCGGACCAGCGTAGTCAATTCCACAGTGGCAAAACGACTTAGCTTCCGTAACTCGGCATGCAGGTAGGCTCGCCATCATAGGAAACTGATTTAAAGGTCGCGTCTTGAAACACACATTGCATTTTTGCACCCGACTTCGAACTATGTTACGAGCGGCCATGATCCAATATTTTTGTCTTAAGAGAGACATTAGTAGTTGCGGTCCAGTGTGCAAATTTTTGCGATGGTAATGGTCAATAATGAGGTCTACGATATGATCGCGACGTGGCAGTATAATTGGATGGCGACTGTCATATACCAGCTGGGAATTTGTTAAACGACCGCCAACACGTAAAACTTGAGTTTCTTTGTCATAAAACGCGTTGAGCTTTAGAAAGGCAGGTGGTAAAATCTTTCCGGCCTTAGCCTTGGCAACTTCATCGGCAAAATAAACGCTTTGAAGATTCCTGATGATTATTAGTTCCGCATATTCAAGATGAGAAATATCAAATTTCGATGGCAATTTTTTGACAAATCTTAGAACATAAATTACTATTCGAAGTAATCTATTCCATGAAGAAACTCGATTGGCAAGTGCATAAATAGGTGGCAGTGACTGCGGAGACAATTCTGTTGTCGCCATCACGTTCACTTTAGCTTCAGGAATTTCACCTGCAATGCTAATGTCAGAGCAAAGTGGCCATTTGGATCGAGGTTCATATGCGAACGATGGACCATTAAACCACGTGGGATGCGCAAGTAACTGCGCAGGAGTCAAACCTCTACTTAAGCTGTCTCCTGAATTATTAGCTTTTCCGGCAATGTGGAAGAAGCGACTAGGGTCAATCTTCTCTTGAATCTGAGATACTCTATTTCCGACGAACGTCTGCCAACGCGATGGTGTTGAACGAATCCAAGCGAGAGCTACCTTGCTATCGGTGAACGCATAAATGGAACATGCTGGCAATGAATAGGTGTCGATTACCACTCGCATCAGCTTAGCAAGAATAAGGTTCGCGCAGAGTTCTAGTCGAGCGATGGTAACAACTGATTTAGAGGGTGCTACCCTTGATTTGGCACAGACTAGATTCATAACGGTTTTGTCAATTTTTGGAAAGTATATGTGCATATAAACCACTCCACCGTATGCAACTTCAGAGCCATCAGCTAACCCCAAGATAGAAATGACGCAATCGTCGGTAACTCCGACGTGACGCGGTAATTTTATATTTTGCAATAAGGGCAATTCCGCTTCAAACTTTTGCCATAGATCTACAATATGTTGCGGAGGGGTATCATCCCAATCAATATGCTGATTCCAAAGAGATTTGACAATTAATTTGGCCAGAAGTGTGACTGGCGCAACTAATCCTAACAGGTCCCATAGACGGGCAATAACGGAAAGAATGTTGCGCTTGGTACATTGGCACGGTTGAGAACTGACACTAAACGTAAATACATCATCGGCAGGTACCCAATGCAATCCCAATATTTTTAATTGGTCAGCTGGACTAAATTCTACGGCTGCAGAAACCCGGTTCTCAGGCGGAATACTTGCCATCACTTCGGGTGAATTACTTGAGAATTTTACGAGCTCAAAATCACCAGCAGCAAATAATTTAATTAGCTGATCAGATAATTCAATGCCATCTTCGGCTGATAAGCAGCTCGTGGCAAGGTCATCCATATATATGTCCTTCTTAGCAACACGTGCAGCTGTCGGAAAGCGGTCGCCTTCATCGCTAGCTAGCTGGCGAACGGTTCGTACTGCTAGGAAGGGGCTACAGCTTAAACCAAATGGAACCCGAGTCATTTCGAAGACTTGAATTTCGTCACTAGGATTGAAACGGTACAATAGCCTTTGAAAACGCCAGTCATCTTTGTTCATTAAAACGCGTAAATACATTTGTCGTATATCGGCACTTAATGCAATAGGCAGCAATCTAAACTGCAATAATATTTTAAATAAATCATTTTGTAAATTAGGTCCGGTATGTAAAATTTCATTTAAAGAAATACCATTGGTCGTTGAGCTACTTCCGTCCAACACGACACGTAAACGAGACGACTTCTTATTATTACGTACGACTCCATGATGAGGTATTACATAATGTGGTTTATTAAAACTCGCGGCACTATTATCAATACGTTTTAAATAACCCTTTTCTAAATATTCCATGAATACATTGTCATATTCTTTCTTAATAGATGGATCAGATAACAATTTACGTTCGAGAGATAAGAATCTACGCTCCGCGCGGCATAATGAGTCACCTAAGCAAGAAGCATTTTCTCTAAAAGGCAATGACACGATATACCGCCCTTTATGATCGCGACGTGTGGTGTCTATGTAGTGTTTCTCACATTCCTGTTCCTCAGGTGATAACGAATTAATCATAGTTGGAACTTCTTCTAACTCGAAAAATCGACTCACATCGTTGGTAAGTGACTCGCTTACAGTGCAATATGTACGAACTATATTGCAAGAAGGATTAATCACTGGAGCTTGACCTACTACAATATAACCTAACACGGTTTCTATAGCTACCGGTTCACCGGGAGCACGCGATATTGTGCGTGGGCGCAGAATGCGCGCGAATAGATCCGAGCCTAAAATCATATCAATGGAAGCGGGCGAAGCGAAACGACTGTCCGCTAACGGGATGTTTTGTAAATAATCAAGTTTTCCGATATCGATCGGTGAGACTGGTAATGCGTCAGTAATTTTACTGACTACCAATGGCTCAACAGTAAACTTAACCTCATCATCATGCCGTGATCTCAGAGTCAAGCACGTGACTCCTTCAATCGGGTTCGTGACGTCACCTATTCCCGATACGTATTTATTTGAGTTTGTATGCAACGGTAAATTCAAGCGCTTTACGCATTCTCGTGTAATTAAATCCTTCTGGGAGGCGCTGTCGATTATAACCCTTACTAATGACACATTACCATAATCGTCAATTACGTGACACTGCGCAGTGCCTAATAAAACAGACGTCGCAGGTTTAATGTCAGATGCACTTGTAGTATCGTCGCTAAGGCCGACAGAACACAACGAGACCGCTCTGTTGACACTGCATTGTTCAAACCCAGTTGCGGGCGCGCTGTCGGCTGATGCCGTGGAAACTGTATTCTTACTGATAACAGGGGTAACATTCTGATTTAAAGCAGCAGTACCCGTACGCGGCAACGAATTCCTATTGAATGAGTTTATAATAAAATATTGAATGAGGACTCGTTATTGTTAAAATGTAGTAAACTATTGTGCTTACGTTTGCACGATTGACACGTGCTTGTGGAGTTGCAATTAAGCAGCGTATGTTTATCACTGAAACAATTATTGCATAGCTTATTTCGTTTAATAAGATCAAATCGCCCATGAGGAGACATTGCCAGGAATGCAGGACATTGAACCAACATAGTGTGATCCGTTTTTCCACAAGAAACACATTTAACGTGATCCTGAACGCTCACAAAGGCTTTGACGTTAACATTATTATTATTAGAGCGTGACCCCGATCTCGCCGATGACTGAATGGTGTTGGATTTTGTATTTCTATACAACTGATTAGACGACTTCGTATTATTTGAAATATTACAAGAACGCTGCAAGACGTGAGCATAGTTGCGCATAAAATCAACAAACTCGAAACAAGTGGGTAGCTTATTAATTCCATTGTCACTTAAAGACATTTCGAAAGCATTAACTGATTCCATGTTAATTTTCTTGCAGCCAATATGTATATATAATAAATCTTCTAAACTACTTATTTGCAATTGATGCAAAGCAGATATAATCGAAGAGAATTTATCAATAAAATCTTCTAAACTAGTGGGTGAATTTGAGTCAACCACAGGAAGGTTAAACAATTTATCTAAATACGAAGCGGCTAATAATCGTTTATCGTTGTATTTGTTTAACAACGTATTCCAAACGACCGTGTAATTTTGTGCAGAAGGCAATATTCCAGAACATACGTTAAGTGCTTTACTAATATTGTATTTTCTCGCCATCAGTTAACTCAGGATTTTCATGAATAACCGTACGAAAAGTCTCATAGAAAATTGACCAGCCGTCTAGATCCCCAGAAAAAGTACCCAGCTCTAATTTAGGTATCCGAATATTATTTCTAGGCTTTAGATTACTGTATGAACAATCCTTCTGATCTCTTATTTTGTTTAACTCAGCTACCTTGAATTTAATTTTTGTATAAAGTTGTTCAAAAGCAAGTAATGACTTATATGATGGTTCCCTTTTTTCAATCAAAGTAGCTTCGTAAACACAGCGTTCTTCTAAAGCATCCGTGTAACTTTTATGTATAGAATCAATCGTATAACTACTCGATAAGAATGCCTCCACATCAGTGTCGTTATTACAATCAAGAGATAACATCTGATCATAAATAGATTGTAGTAATTCGAAGTACACAGATATTTTATTTTGAATTCTTAACAATTCCCTGTCCGATAGACTATGTGTTTCTTTGGCGTCCTTCTGTGCCTTAGCCATAGTGACTAATTTTAAGAATGCCTAATATACCTATAAATAACTTATAAGAAGCTAATCAGGAAGACAACTTGCACATCAGGTTAATATTACGTAGTTAATTCGTAACTTGCAAAGTTAACAACCAACATGGCGCTGGCGCATCGCGCCTTTATTAGAAGCACATGGTCGAATGCATAATTATTTTACGTATATATCGATATTCGGTGAGGAGGACCAAAAAATATGTATGCGCTAGTTCTGATAATACCGTAAAAATAAACAATTCCGGAAGACACACGGAAATGGACAGGAAGTGATAAGAAAGGTACTCACGCTGAAGCTGTGGAGTCGATCCTTCGGAGATAGTCCTGAGACGGGCCCGTCTAATCACTCTTAAAACTGCACTAAGAATTATTAAATCACAAGAAACAATTTTGTATAATTTCTATAGGTTAATTGCCGCAGATGTCCATTCAGGGCATTTACAAGGTCACGACTGGTTGCAGTACTTTGCAACACTTATTTGTTCTGTGCGTGACAAGGATGGGGAGCGGAATGCTTGTTAGGAAGGAAAGGGATGGAATGATTATGCATGTCTTCCTTCATATTTCTAACAGATACGATTTCGGCGTTAACACTTCGTATAATAAAAACAAATACCTATTTGAAAAATTTAATGTGTTATATTATAGAATGTATGTATACGTTATAGAAAACACGTTGTTTTTTTACTATTCAAATACGACTTTCCGTTAAGTATTTACGCGGTACTAAGGGTTTATTTAGTTTTTTAGATATAGCTTTGGATTTTTTTTCTATAGAGGAATCTTTAAGTAATCGTGTTTCCAAGGTGTATGATTTATAGAATGAATCCTTAATTATGATATATATTAATTTCATAACTCAAAATTAAGAAATAAAGATACAGCAAAGGATCAAACAAACCACAATTACGTATCCCTGCCTCGGTGCAGGCTTAATATTAAGGCTAGAGTGCAGATAGTGCTTTCTATATATATAGACTTATTTAAGCCATATTTTAAATACTAAGTGTTATAACTCTGTAAAATTTAGTTTCTATATACCTGAGCCTAATATCTATGCTTCTGAAACCATTTATTTTACCCCTAAATGTGAATATATACCCATAGTAAACGAATTTGGCTAAAATTTTTGGAAATACTTCATTTTACGGAAAAATGGCAGGCCAGATGCATAGATATAAGGCTCAAGACTATGCATGCAAAATGTCAACGAGTTTGAATACTTGGTCTTTAAAATATAGCGAGACTACTTTGGTATGGAAAGAGATTTGAAAATACTCACACGGTCTGTAAACAATATATTTCATTTAGTGCATCTACGATTAAACTAGACAAATTTACAAAAATCCCCATAATTTTTACCGAAACTAAACTAAATACAGTAGGTATACCTACTTTTAAAGTATGCAAAGCACTTTTCACGTAACACAGCATCAGAGTGGAAGTAAAGTCGTGCCCTAAGCTAAGAGATTTGCCTCTAAAACAAATTGTTCATACCTAGAATAGGAACCAGCAAAAGGCAATGCTAAGTGCTCTCAGTGGCACGAGAGTCGCCGGCGAGCCGTCACCTGATTTTTTAATATGAAAAGCTTGCTGCAATTCTACGTGGGCACAGTTTTAAACATACTCTCTACCATTTTCTGTGTACCTTTATATAGATTAAACAGTAGTACTGTAATACTTGGCATAGGAATGGAGGTAAAGCGGTCTTGTTGAGTGTTATTCATACAAATGGTGTCGTCCTAGTTCCGTATGCAAGGTAAGTAGGCATTTTCAGGTAGCTAGAAAGTGTACCCAAAGTATTTTCTGCTTTCAGAAAAGATATCACGGATAGGGTAGAATATAATTATAATTGTAAGGAGTATTTTGCATATTATGTTAGTATCTAAATTGAAGTGAGGCAATTTTTTTATACCACTATCTCACCTGATAGTAGTAAGTGATGATAAGGTCGAAGATGTTGTTCAGGGTAAGCCCGTATTACTGGCTCTCAAGGACAGCTGCTGGAAAACACCGTTAGGTGTTTGGCGACAGATTTTCTATTTGAGGGTAGTAGCTAGCCAGGCGGGCATTCGCAAAATGTCCTACCGCGATACTGTTACGGCTATCATCCTCAACAACCGGACACGACAGCTTAACGTGCCCTCCGAAGCACGAAAGCGCTCAGTAGTAATGCCACTAGCGGTCACTCCATCCAACTCATGATTAACTCATAGCTAATCGGTTAAGACTGGCTAAGTAAACTAGACTACGAGCTACATAATAAATTGGGGTAATTTAGGAATAGTTAGCGATATGGGATATACATCAAAATTGTGATAGATCAAAGAATCTCGATAGTTTTATATGACGGAGATATTATGATATATTTTTATCGGATAATACGGCAAACGAGCAGGCGGCTTACCATGTGGGAAGTGACCATCGTCGACCACGGAATTCTGCAACACCAGAGGTGGCAAGTATATGCTAAGGCCAAGAAGGGAATACTCTTCTAGGCCCACTTAACATGTACGACTTTCTTCTTGAAAGCTGCTAAGTTGTATGGGTAATAAAGCTAATTCAACAGCATTTTTAGATTGCCTTGGTATCAGGAATATCGCCGCCTATAAAACTGAAGCCAGAACTATTTTACAATGTATTCTTATATCGTTCTTTTATAGGAAATATATATACTGACCCCACATATAGGGATAAGTGGAAGATAATGCATAATAGATGAAGACTAAACAAACTGTCTCGATATAAAACAGAAACTCTAAAAAGAACCTTGTCTCATAGATAAATGGCGGTAAATTAATCCAACGCCCGTGAAGATGGTAAATTGGATTATGGCTGAGCTACGACGGAAATAACTTATCTTTAGAAGAGGAAACTTAATAAAAGCCAATAGTTTTTCGTCCTCGGGTACTTTATCATTAACCGCAATAACCTTTGAAGGTGCCTGCCAAAATCCCCACATTTGGCGGCCAAGTTTTGATGGATGGGTGAACTTCAAAAGACGCTGCTGCCTCCCCTTTGGTGTTTTTCCCTTCGTCGCCTCTTACCACTCACAAGGGAAGATATGGTGGATGCAATCCTAGCCCAGCAGCCTTTTGGGTCTTAAGATGAAGTGGTCTTTGAAAAATTTCAGACTGAGGTCGTAGCATGTTTCGAATGTGAGTAAGCAAACCAGAACTATGAAAAATTTTACTGTACTGTACTGTATCAGCCGGATTGCCCACAGCTAACAGACTCCGCATTTAAGGGGGTGTTTGCCATAATTCTCAGGCTTGGCAGACGTCTTGGAGATCGCTCTATAATATAACAGTTCCTCAGAAGGCGCTGCTGCCTACCTTCCGGTATTTATCTCTTAGCCGCCTCTTACGGCACCCACGGGAAGAGATGGGTGAGGTGTGAGCGAATCATGTTAAATTAATTTCGTATAAAACTAAACTTCTCAAAAACTGAAAAAATCTTTCAAGTACCGTATCACATGGTTACTACATAAAATTTAGAAATAAAATGGATATTGATACGATTTACAATAAACGAAATATTATTTTTTTTGTATCGAGAGAAATATCGTGTTTTCGGATCAAGTATAGTCTCTAGAAACTTATTAAAAAAATATATTTAAAATTTGCCTTTTTGAGACACACTTCACCTTCAGAGGGTTCAATTGTACACAGGCACAAAATAGTCAAATTAGCCTGTTTTTATTTCTATCTTATTTCAGGCAGAGGTTTCAAACACACACCAGATATATTTTGGTGTCATATGGTTCATGGTTCCATTTTTTGGGAAACATTTTTTTTGATCTAATATATTTCTCGACCATACGTCTAAAATACTTTGGTATGTTACGTCATGAGTTATGAAGGCGATGTACAGAGAACTGTTCAACTATTCATTATGAGTAGAGTTAAACAATGACAATGCGGAAGATGCTCTCTCTCCTACAGTAGTTAGTGATGATAAATGATGTACACTACAGTGCCATGTCTGAAAATTGCACGCCACTGCATATATAAATAGAGAAATAGGAGTTATTGATATTCATGTTTTGAACTGACTTCCAAAAAAGAAGAAGACGTTCACAATTCACCTTTTTTTTGTTTTTTGTATGTTTATTAAACGAGTTGGTAGGCCCCCCCACTAGGTGGACTGACGACATCGTGAAAGTCGCTGGTAGCCAATGGTTCCAAGCGGCTAATAGCCGTTCTTTGTGGCGCTCTATGGGGGAGGCCTTTGTTCAACAGTGGACGTCTTCCGGCTGATGACGATGATGAATTAAACGGTTACTCCGCTCATTATGATCTACATAGTTTATTTTTAGTAGGAAAATTTCGTTTAAATCGTTTGTAAATTATTATCAAGTAACTGAAAAATGTGCATACTTGCATACTTGGTTTGATTGTAATTGCTTCTCTTGTCGATGTGAAGAGTATTTTAGGCGTATGAATAATCTATTAAGCAGTATGTATTTAAATATATAACATATATTGGCGGAAGTCGGACCATGACAATGTGAGGTCAGTGTTTAGAATCAGCAAGGTGCCGACTTCAACAAGTTATTTCATACATTTCAGTGTAAGAAATCGAAGCTGTTTCTTTAATGAATATAGACTGCATGAATAAAGCAACATTGCTTTTACTAACCAAGACGCCAATTTTGACACTGTCTTTGTAAATTATTTTTTCTACGTTTTATTTCTAATTTTTTTTTTACTTTTTGGTTCAATGCTTCATTAAAAATACTAACATCAGTGTCGGCATATGGTACCTTTTGAACTTTCATTATTTTTTTACAATACTTAGTGTCGCATACTGCGAAAAGATCATTGTCCCTCGCCTACAATACTTTCTTCGTTGAGTTCCATGACTGTAACTTAAAAACTACTCAATCGATGATGATGAAATTTAAATGGGATCAATTTGAAGGTATTCTCTACCCAACATCATTCCAACAAAAAGAATCATCAAAATTAATTGGCGGAGTAATCGTGTAACATTTGTCACTTTCTGTTTATTCTCTACGTGACAACTTGTCGTCCGTTTGACACGACTCTACGGCAAGACTATCTTTAAAAGGAAATTGGCGTTTCCCCATTTGTGGTGAAATGACTAAGCAAAGTCGATATAAATACTTTAAATAGAAATAATATAAAACGTGTAGTATTTCCGTATAATTTCTAACAATAATTAAATACAACGTATATACAAATTAAGCTAAGTCAAAGTATGTTTTCCGAAAGAAAAAGTATATGAACGTGAATAGGGTAAATATTTACGTTTCTTTAATTTGTAAATTATTTTGTAGAGCTTTACAAGATTTTGCTACACACTGCATTCAGTTTCAGTTGAAACGCAGAACCCGCGCCGAGTGCACGTAATTACGCCGAGTTACGCCGAGTGGGTGTTATTAAGCAAACTTTTCATGCATAATGCACGCTACTGTTGTCATTAAGACTTACAAATTGTACTTATAATAACTTGCGTTCTCAGCAGACAGGCGTTTATTTATGTTTTTATATATTTCTTTTAGGGTTTCGTACTAGAGAACGGGACCTTGTTACTAAGCCTGAGCTGTCCATTATTTAAAGGAATACCCATGGGGTGCCAGGCTAGAATGTGACTCCCCCTCCCCCATCTATACCCATGGGTGTTGTAAGAGGCGACTAAGTGTAACACACCAGAAAGTGGGCAGCAGCGCTTTCTGAAGAACTGCTATCCAAACTGCGATCACCATGACGCCTGCCAAGCGTGGCCATTATGGCAAACCCCCCTATAATGGCCTGTGTTCAGCAGTAAACGATCCGACTGATACAGCACAGTATTTACGGAATGGTATTGGGTTGAAATTTTGACAGAACATGTGACCAAGGCAGAGTTTGCAATAAATAATAATAATATTAATAAAAATAAAAGGGGAATCCAACCATACAAGAAACTTTATGAATTTTATACATTATGCGTACTTAGATGTAATAATTAGGTATTCATATGTAATTATTATGAAGAAATATATTGTAAAAACCCAGCACGAGTGGGAAGAGGTTATAAAGGTGATGAGTTTGTCGCATAGTAGTAGTATTAGCCTAGAGTAACTTTGTCTAAGAATATTATGGACGAAGAATATTACAAATCCTTGGTATAGTTCTTGATTGATGCGTTGAGACTGACTCAGTATACGCTGGTATAATACAAATTTAGTTTTACGCCCAGCGAAAGCAACATCCTCCGCCTAAACGCGGACGACAGCGCACGGTTTTAGTTTCTCTGGTCGGTGCCTATGTTTATAAGGCATACCAGTTTACACTGAGCTCGTCCGCGAGCTGGTCCCGCTCAACGCAGCGGAGAGTCTTAAAAAATTACAATGAAAGACACAACTTTACGACGAGCGATACACATTTTGTAAAAAAATCCGTGGTATATATATATTAAAGTCGATAATAGATATGATGTTACAAGTCGAAACTGTCACCAAATGAAAACCAATTTAGCAATGCTCTCGACGTTATAATATTCCTAAAGTAAACTCAAAGAAGCTTATATCCAGGGCTCAATGCATACAAATGTAATCTTAAGATACATCAAGAACTTGAGCGTCCGAGAGCTTAGTGCAGCTAAGTAATACTGGAGAACAATAGTTACTATGTCAGTAATATGTAGCTGTTGCATATTCTGTACACAAACTGTTTGTATCACGATGTTTGAGGACGCCACTGTTTACAAGTCCCGAGTGTTTGCTGCCATCTCGACTTGTGTATTCATCTCTACAGTTTCCCTGTTGTATTTTGTACTGAACTAGCATTTTTTAAGAGTGCTATTTTAGTCTGTGGCTTAGCTTCAGCCTTAATCCGCCGCGTCAAAATGGTTATTACATTATTTGTAAAATTTGGTTATTAATTTTTAGATAAGATATTAGGATAAAATCACAGCTTTGATATTGAGTAAATTTTCAAAATTTGTTTTTTTATGTTTCTTTCAATCATATTCTTGTATTAATAGGTACGAGCCCGCAAATGTACTCCAGTGGTACGTATACAATGGCAATGAATATTAATTCCGTGTATTGCCAAAACTCAATGTAGTTTGAGTAGCTTATGGTTCCACAACAGTATGAATACATATTTCGAAGCAGTGATAGCTCAGTGGCTTTGGGTATGGACTGCCGCGCAGCAGGTCCATGGTTCGAATCCCGCCGCTGGCTTGAGCTTCACCGCATGGTGGAAGGGCATTTTTGCGAATGCCCGCCTGGCGACCACCCTCAAGTAGAAAATCTGTCGCCAAGCACCTAACGGTGTGTTCCGGCAGTTGTCCTTGAGAGCCAGTAAATCTAGCCCAGACATGTCAAACATGCGGCCCGCGGGCCGCATGCGGCCCTTTGGGCATATGCCTGCGGCCCGATCCAATTTTAAGAATAGCCTCTTGATGCGGCCCAGATTTGAACCGAATGTCGTTGAAGCTCGGTTATGGAAATTTGCTTGCAAAATTATATGAATGTTTGGAACATCTTTGGAGCATCTACAAATGTGATCAACTATTTTCTCTAATGAGAGGGAAACGTATCTACTGCGAGATCGCAAGTATCCCGACGCGACTGCCCTCACGTCAATGAAGTTTTAAAACTAATTTCCGCATATAAAGTTACACCTCAAATGGGTAATTTAGTTAAAGACAAAAGATGTCATATTCCTGGAAAAAGGTTTTGTTAATAATTGAAATACCATTTTCCTGCTATTATTTTATTACCCTCTATTACCCTTCCTAACCTGGGTAAACTGGCATTATCCTAAAACTGCATTCAGAACTACCGTAGGACGGACAGCAGTATCCTCTCGATTAACGGTGGTGAGCATTCTGCGATCCCCAACCCGCCTGCCAAAGCGTGGGGATTATAGCAAACCTTTCATTGGATTCATTGGAAGGGGATTTGAAACAACATCCAGCAGTAAGTGGAAGTATAATGGTTCATGATGATGACCGCTCTGTCTGTGAAATGTTTTTTTTTCATTTGGGTTAGGTTTTGCGGCCCACTGACTTTACGGTCCTTACGCATTTGGCCCACCAATGACTTTGAGTGTGACATGCCTGATCTAGCCTGAACAACATCTTCGACCACATCATCACTTACCATCAGGTGAGATAGTGGTCAAAGGCTAACCTATCAGGCATAAAAAAAAATATAACGACAGTTTTACCAAATTTATTATTTATGATTTTTGCATAAATTTGACTGTACTTTTCTGCCAAATTCACAGGACGTGTAACATACGCCAAAGGTACAAATCATACAAATCTCATTTAAAACATAAAACAAAGAATCTTGAGTGGCAACATTTCTGGTTAACGTCTAATCGTTCATCAATTTACTTAATTTGCATTTACAAATTTATCATCATCATCATCATCATCAGCCGGAAGACGTCCACTGTTGAACAAATGCCTCCCCCATAGAGCGCCACAAAGAACGGCTATTAGCCGCTTGTAACCATTGGCTACCAGCGACTTTCACAATGTCGTCAGTCCACCCACTAGGTGGACTCACATTTACAAATTATTCGAGTACAATTACTTTTTTGTTCCTGACGGGTATCGATCCCGCGTCTTCAGCACGCGACAGTGATTGTAATCATATTTAGAAATATAGAAAGGTAGCGACATCATTGCGAAAGTTTACTGTTTGGAACACCACTTCTTTCGATCAGATGAAGTCTCTCTGATATCTGTCTGGTTGATGACCGCGCACCGTCCCCTATGACGGTTAAAGTAATACTATTGGAGCACAAAGTTTCGGCGAGAGAGAGTAAGGTTCCGGTGGCCGTATGGAATAAACATCCGACACGAAATCGGAACACAGGAATTCGATTCCCGTCTGGAACAAAAAATTTTTCTCCAAAAATGTGTAAATATGATTTTCTCTCAGCACGCGATAGCTCTTGTCATATTTAGAAATATTATTTAATTTGGTTGAGATAAGATTGGATAATGAACTTTCTTGGGAGATTAAACCATAGCTCAATGCGCACTTTCTTGTGAAAATAGGATCATCAACATGGGCATGGTCGTAACTTGATTTATATTGCATAGGTACATCAATAAAAATACGTTTAAGTCACGATAGAAGCCATTTTAAATCATTACTCGTAATCTAATCGTCTTTCATTAAAATGCAACGAAACTTGAGCAAGTCAACAAATAAAGTTATCTTTATAAATATAAAATACGTCAACGTGTAATTAGATTCACAGTTGTAATCGAGTTAAGATAAAATAAGCCACAAGCATGTCAAAATAAAGTATCACTCAGTTATCTAATTTAAAGTTCCTCTAATCTAAATTACACCCAACACTTCATCCTGAAGAGCCTCCTAATACAATAAGCCACAACTTCTTACGGCACTTTACACCAGAAATAACAAAGGGAGGAATTTCCACAGCGAATAACGATCCACCGTTTGTTTTCATTTGAGACTTCCTCGCAATCCCACTTGGGACGAAACACGAATTACTACTTCGCTAGATTCGCCACTAATTCTGGTTAGCCCAGAAATTTTCAAGCATAAAATCTCCCGCTGTATTTCGAGCAATGTTCCTATCAGATATCTACGATTTTGTTAGTATTATACATATATATATATATATATATATATATATAATATATTTATTCGTGATTGTGTTCTTCAAAAGCGTTACTAATTAGCGTGTTTTGTAGTTAAGGAGTACGCTAACGTTTATTTGGAAGGGCAGTATTTGATCAAGTAATACGCGCGATTGCTTAGAAAAAATTTCATGCTATTTTTTCTTTTTTCTCCCGTAAATTTGTAATTTTGTAATATTTCATGCTATATCTAATATATTTTCAAATCTTACTGAATATAATATTAAATGTATATTGGTACGGGTAACGTCCCCAAACGCATAGCTTCTATATAAAGATTTGTCAACGCAATTGATAGGAAAGACAAAAGGAAAAGCTTACTTCGGGCAGAGAATTAGTATTGCCATTCAACGGGACAATGTTGCACGCCTTTTGAGTACCCTACCCGTGGACCTAGTAACCTATGCTGTATTAACTAAAATTATATAAGTAAAAATCGGCCAAGAGCGAGACGGACTCGCGCACGAAAGGTTCCGTACCATTAGCTATACAACATTAGACTTCATATTTTAACCTTTTTTTTGTTTAACGTGCGCGAGTCCGACTCGCACTAGGCCAACTTTTTGTATTTGTCGTTATAGCGGCAACAGAAATACATCATCTGTGAAAATTTCAACCGTCTAGCTATCACCGTTCTTGAGATACAGCCTGGAGACGGACGGACAGCGAAGTCTCAGTAATAGGGTCCCGTTTCTACCCTTTGGGTACGGAACCCAATATAAAAACGACCAAAAAAGAAAAGCTTACTTCGCCCAGATAATTAGTATTGCTATTCAACGGGACAATGTTGCACACCTTTGGGGTACCCTACCCGTGGACCTAGTGACCTGACCTGTATTAACTAAAATTATAAAAATAAAAATGACAAAATTATGGCAATCATATGTGGAATGTTTATCACATATGATTGCTTCCTGGTAGGAAATGGACGTCACAATTTTAATTTTTAAATTTTTAGTTAATACATAGACATAATTACGTACATATATATATTCTAATGATGAGGTTGACGATTAATGAATATTGTGTTGCAGTTCTTTTTATATAGTTTAATTATGAATGAAAAGTATGTATCACTAAACATAGGCAGCTGTCCTTGAGAGCCAGTAAATCTAGGTTAAGCCTGTTAACACCTTTGACCACATCATCACTTACCATCAGGTGAGATTGGGGTCAAAAGCTTACCTATCAGCAATAAAAAAAACATAAGCTTTAATAAATATAAGTTAGTAAGTAATATATATTACTTACTAACTTATATTTATTGTTACTTATAATGTACATATAAATGTTTATTTGTCCTGATTTATAGGCATCAATTAACGAGCATGTATAATAATAGCCATGTAGTACAACGTAAGTTGAGCTATAACTAGGTGTCGCTCTATCCCCATACGATGGTTATAGAACGAGAGGAAAAAATGGAATTATGAGTCATTGTCATGTTAGCTCAGTCGGTGAATGACGCGGGTTCGAATCATATTTTTTTCCTCCCGTATAATTTGTATTTTTTTTATGTAATCCGCAGAGCATGCGTTATTGCAAAAAGGAAAATATTTAAAATAGCCATGTACCCCACTACCTAAACCAGTTTATAACTGGCGGAGTGACAAAGATACAGTTGAAAACTACTCTTACTACTACTCTTTTTTGGAAGTTCGTTAAATAATATATTGTCTATCTATCATAATGCCATATCATTTAGGCAGAGTAAAGTAAGATGTAGTTTTGAGGTTTAATATATGGAATATTTTTATCGTAAAATCGGTAACTTTGAGATGCGTTTATTAATACCAGCCTTAGACTACAAGATCTCTTTTGTGTTTCCTTATAAAATCTATATAAGCCAGTTCTTAGTGTAAAACCTCAAAGAGTATAAAACTTGTAGAATATCTAGTCTGTTGAAGCCTTTTAATCCGATTAAGTAGTTGAATTCAGAGGAAGTTTCGAGATGCTCCACAATACTTTCTTTAAGAGGATTAATAATGTAATGAATAGATTCAGGCGTTACTTTGCGGAAATCCATATTTAATAATAACAAATACTTTTAAAAGTATCCTAAAAAACATTAAATAATATTTAAATAAAACACTTAAAAAAGCATAAAATTATATATATTCGTCTCGATCGTGCGCTCGGTAAGTCAAGACCTCCTGAAGATGCTTCGTTTAGATGTCTCGATCGTGCGCTCGGTAAGTCAAGACCTCCTGAAGATGCTTCGTTTAGAAGCGAAACTAGTCGGGTATTCTTCCGGTTAGGCTGCGTGATGTTTATGACGTCACGTAGATAACAGGAAAATTAGGCGGAATTGTCACTAGATATATAATTTTATGCTTTTTTAAGTGTTTTATTTAAATATTATTTAATGTTTTTTAGGATACTTTTAAAAGTATTTGTTATTATTAGGATTAATAATAGTTTCTCGCTACGGTAACTCGCTTACTACCGTCATATACTACGTACCTAGCGATGTTGAACTTCTATCTTCAGCTAACATCTTCGTCCTTTTAATTCACGTATACGTTGTATAGAAAAATATGTTTTAATAGAAATATCTTTAACAACATAGCATAATTGGTAATGCACCAGGATGGTATTCTGGGGGTTGCGGGTTCAAGTCCCGCTGGAAGTAATTTTTTTCCATCCGAAATAATTTCTGTTTTCGCTTAGCATGCGTCAATGCTGTTATAAAATTATACTAATCAAAAATAAAAATGGCTTCATCGATTTGGTGTTCAGTGTTGATCGTATATCAACCTACCTATAGTCTTCTGCTATTTGGGTAGATGTCGCTAACGTCAAAAAGACGTACTTTCAAACGGATGGAGAAATTTGGACTGTCCAGCGCCCCGCTTCCATAGCATAATTGGTAATGCAACAGGACGGTATTCTGGGGGTTGCGGGTTCAAGTCCCGCTGGAAGTTATCTTTTACTTATATATGTATAGATTTTTAAAAAAGTTAATTTGATGATTTTTTATACAAGAGATAGAGCTCAGAAGGTGGCTGTGTACGTTAATTCGTAAAACAAGGTGCGGGAGATTGGTCACTACAAAATACTTGAAGTAATATTTGTAAATGTGGTACATTAACTGAAAAGGGAACAGATTATTCTATTTTTATCAATTATTCAACAATTTGTAGATATTTCCTATGATAGTAAATTAAGCGCTTAAAATCTTCGATAAACGCATCAAAATGTGAAATGCCTCTTAACGATAATGTAAGAAAATTATGTACTGTAAAAATGTTTAGGCTAATATGTCCGGCTGCCGGCGCCGCCTGTCTGAGGCTGTGTTTTTAGAGACACGTATAAAGTATGGTTCATAAAGAAAATGGCACTGGCCTATTGTGAGTACTTTTTGTAAATCGAAGGAATAAAATCATGACCTATATAATATAAAAAAACGGATCAACTTCTAACACTGAAAAGTATGACATAACTTGAAAAGTGAGTACCATGCTGCTTCAAAAAAAGCTCACATTATCATAGTCCAATTTCACTTTAATTCCACAAGTTATTTCATATTTTTCAGTAATTGAAGTCGGCTTTTTTTAAATATTATTTTTTTAAATCTTTTTATTGGTCTAGTATTGGTATTTAGTAATTTTAGTATGTGTCAAACTTACGTTAGTTCCATACAAAGACTATATTTTATATGAGCGTGAACTTACTATGAATCGATATCGTACCCGTGTCTTCATATAAAATATATAAACATGAGCGTAAGTTTTTAAAATATGATACAAAGACTAAAAATATCAATAAAAATAGAAATAAATAGCATGCCTAAATTATACAATATTAATTAATGCTTACAAAACCATTCACTCGCCACTGTCACTGTATATCAACGACAAAAGTCGCATTTACTATTAAATCATCCAGGTATATATATCTGTATATATTCTTATATATATGTAGTTTTCTGACGAGCTCGGTAATTTAGGTACTTGTTTTTTTTATTACTGGCGGTATGCTTTCATAATCAAAATACTACAACTTTATACAACCCACAAGTCATTGCAGACTCTCAGGCAGTCCCAATGCTCTGCATTTATTATCTATTTACTTCATTCCATGTATACAGTAACACAACGCTTGTAGAATTCAAAAATAGCGTAGGTCATTATTTAACTTTAACATGCCTGTAGGCTAATCACATCACACAATACATATATAACATTTCCAACCTACAGAGGACAAACAAGCGACACAGTGCGTGGATATTACAAAGCCCGAAAGTTCCGGGCACTTCTTCTTCGTCGCATTCTTCATGTCTGAAGGTCGTGCCCGTCTTGAAATGTCTCAACAGAGACGTTTACCAGCTGCTTCCACACCATTCTGTCCTCGGCTTGTCTCAGGGCGTTAGGCAGGGTGAGTCCCGTTATGGCCTTAATTTGGTCGGACCAGCGGGTAGGTGAGCGACCCCGTGGTCTTTTCCCCTCTATTTTTCCTACTATAACCAGCTTGTCCAAATTATCTGATTGTGACCGGGCACACGAAATCCCTTATTTGTCATTCCCCCTGTGCTTTGACCTTTATAACTTTCAGCTCAGCGACAAGTTACTATTATTTAATCTATGGCATAGCCTACACCGACTGTCAGAATATTGACACGCTGCTGTGAGAAGAACAGAAAAGGGCTGCGGTCTAGTCACAAGATGGGGGTGCCGAGTGGTCATCGTATTTTTCCAAACTTATCAGAGCGCTTGGTCGATGGGGACGTGATCAATCTGCTGGGACCTATTTGACTCAACTAATGAGCATTGCAATACAACGTGGCAATGCTACCAGTATATTGGACAAATTTCACACACATAACAAGTTCTAGGAGTTGTATTGTGGACAAACCGCTTCATACGCTGTACGTGTTCGTAACGGGCAAATTATTCGATATTCTTAATTACAATTTTATTTTTATGCCCGGATTGGTCCCGCAGCAGATAAAAATGTTTTGTATAAATAAAATTTCAAAATTGTCTCTGAATTACGTTTACAACTAACATATTTATTAATTGACGTATCATATTTGTATATATATAACAATGAAACAGCAAAATCTATTAACGACAACAACTGGTCGTTTAACTTACTTGATGTAAGTGTCTGATAGTTATGGAGTCAGATTTTCGTCTTAACGAGACGCAACTGAACAAGTTCCTAAATAACAAACAAATTCTGTGAAACAAATACGAAAATCTTTAAGGAATAAGTAAAAAAACATAAATACAACTAATAAATAAATATTAAAAAATAGATAAATACCTTATTATTTATTATTATTAGTATTATTATAAAACTTGCTTATTAAAATATTTTTCTTATGTTTCAGAACTTTGTATATATTCAAGGCATCACCATATTAATGAATTTCTTGCGGATATTGTCACGAGTTGTATCTTGTAAGTATTCTATCGATATTAGTTCCCTCAACTAAGTAAAGCCCTATTCAATTACGGACGTGCCACATTTCCTACCAGACACTTTGTTTCTGGGCCTCTAATTAATCGGTAGAATGAAGATCAATGAGTACTATTAGTCGGATACTGTTATACTTACTTACACACTGTTCTTAGTTTCTGGAGTGGATATTCTTGTGTTTCTTTTTTTTGTATTCTTGCTAACAATGTTTTGATGGAGTGGCGTCAGGTGTCGCTATATACCCCGACAATAGGCTCGTCCTCTATACATGAGACTTGAACATATTTGGCAGAATGTTAGTAATTATATAACGCTGGCGTGATGAAATTTACGTAATTTACCATATACGCGTATTTCGTTGGTGTCAAAACTTATATTAAAAATCTTAAAACTGATAGAAAGGCACTGTAAAGAGCTCTAAATGCGCTTAATGATTATTAAGACGTAATGTGTCCAAGCTTATATAAAATGACCAAATGCTAAAAAAAAACTTTTTAATTAAAAATGGAACCGACTTCAACACCCAAAAGTGTGAAATAACTTGTTAAAGTCGGTACCATGATGGTTCAAAAGTACCTATTATCACAATATTGTGCGCATGGTACCGACTTCGACAAGTTATTTCACACTTTTGGGTGTTGAAGTCGGTTCCATTTTTTGTTAAAAATTTTTTTTCAATATTTTTGTGTAACTCAAAAACGGCTTGACCAATTTTGATGAAATTTAAAATGGGACCAAACGACAAGCATCAGCTTTCAAACAAAAAAATAATTTTCAAAATCGGTTCACCCAGTCAGTCAAGAGATCTGAGGTAACAAACATAAAAAAACAGACGAATTGAGAACCTCCTCCTTTTTTGGAAGTCGGTTAAAAAATGTTTACTGTCAATTCCAAAGATTTAATTTTGGTGGGTAAACCGAAGTGGAGGTAGACTTATATAATCGGTACGCCTACGTACTGATACATTAGATGATTTGCAATAGATTATTTTGGATTGAGAAATAGCTATCCAGGCGGACAATCGTAAAATGCCTTCTACCATGCTATGGAGCACAACCAACAACACAAGCCCACGACAGGATTCAATATAGACCTCCAGCGAGGCAATCCATTCTTTGATTCTGTGTCAACGTTGCTTTAAAACTCGTAAAATTTCTACTAAGAACTATAACTTGTTCTTGTTCTTCCTACTAAAGTTACAATAAAAAATCTATATTATTGCAATCTCTACGCCTGCCAAGAGTCCCAAGCTTAAGGAGTATATCAAACCCACCACCCATCCCTCTTATGTTCAGAAGGGAGTGTTCGCATTAGTAGAGCAATTTGCCTACCTTTTCACTACCTTTTCAGAATTCTATATGCAAACAGTGTAAAGCTACGGACGTAAATAAACCCTTTTTTTTTTTTTTTTTTTTTTATTTACGTGTGAAAAATGCATTTACGCATTCCCGTCCACCTCGGGGAAAGTGGCCGGGATATGTCGGGCTCGACACCAACTACTCCCACAGCAGCAAGTGCCCCTACCGACTAAATAACACACGGTGTTCCAACTCTACCGCTTCTCGGCGGGCCGCAGGGACGCTTTAGCTCTCGACCACGAACCCGCCACGGTTGTCCGTTGCCGGACCCCTCCTGGGGTGCTACCCCTCACGACGCACCAGAACACATGGCACGTCGCTACCACCCGGAGACCAAGCCCGCAAATGGGCGTCAGACAACCCCCGCTTCTGACGCCCGAGGTCCCCCTGCAACGGGTCAGATAAGTAGCCCCGTCGCCTGCTACTTCGGCCGCAGAGGATAGGGAGAGCGGCGCCTCGCTATACCGACACTCCTCTTCCCCTGCGGCCCCTCCGCTTCCGCCATCGAACGGTGGCGGCCCCGCCGTGGCCACGGAAGGTAGGGAGAGCGGCGCACCGTAATACCGGCACTCCTCTCCCGCCGTGGCCCCTCCCCGTCAGATGCGGTGCTGTCCAGACAGCACCGGTGCTGTCCAGACAGCACCGCATCCTACCCCCCCTTGCCGCTCCATACTGGACTTAGAGGCAAAGCCCAGTGGAGCGGCCCCTCCGGGGCCGGCCGATGTCCCAAGTCGGCACGGCCCCTGGTTCCTCTTCGCTTCACCGTGGGTGACCAAGCCACGGCTACTAAGCCCCACCGCCACGACAAGGCGCGAACCGTCGTTGCTTTAAAACTCGTAAAATTTCTACTAACTATAACTTGTTCTTGTTCTTCCTACTAAAGTTACAATAAAAAATCTATATTATTGCAATCTCTACGCCTGCCAAGAGTCCCAAGCTTAAGGAGTATATCAAACCCACCACCCATCCCTCTTATGTTCAGAAGGGAGTGTTCGCATTAGTAGAGCAATGTGCCTACCTTTTCAGAATTCTATATGCAAACAGTGTAAAGCTACGGACGTTAATAAACCCTGATCTAACTTTGTGAGGCACGTAATTTAATTACGGTCATTTTCCTAATGAAGCCTGATATGAACTTTGTAGGATATACGTAAAGACGGAATGTTATTTCAAAATTTGTTTGAAAATGCCAGTATACGACTTTCATTCTAACTTTAACACATTTCATGTCAAGAGACGTCGCCTAACAATATTTCTAAAACGATCAGCCAACAGTGTCATCATTTGAAATAAAAACAACCGAAGTGAACTAATGACCTGTCAATAGAAAATCTGTAGTACATCACCGCACAACCCTACATTCCATTAAACATGAAACTACTAACCCTGATGAATTAGTACCACTGCGCCCGTCACTGGGACCAATTTAACATTGTGTGGTCTGGCAATTAATGTCGGCGCAGGTACCAGACATATTGGACCAATTATACTATTATATCCTGGTGTACGTGATCACAGTATCTATGTTTGGGACAGTTCACGTACAAATTGATTCTGTGTGCAATATCCGAGAATGTTGGCCAAGAAATGCTGCATTTTGCGCTTTACGAAACATATATTTTAATGTATTTTGCGAAAACTTTAAGCTAGCCTTGACCACTATCTTATACGTGTTAGTAAGAATGATGTTGATGGTCTTAACCCTTGAATAGGAAATGGGTCTCAAGGACAGCTGACGAAAAACCGTGAAGTACTTGGCGAAAAAAATTGTACTTCTGAGTGGTAGGTTGATGGATTAGACTTACAGATGCCACGATGCAATGAAATATACAAGCATATCTTTGGTTCTCGATCTATCGCTTATATTGACTGAACTTATAACAAAACTCCAACAATGATATAAAATATTCTTATTTGTATCGTGTTATATTTAAGCTCTGACGTGAACCATTTCAAAAAGTCTAACAACTAAAACAGATAAAGGCAATCCCTCCACGTTTGTTTTGTTTGATAAAGAATGATTTTTTTATATTTTTATTTTTGCAACAACGCATGCTTCATGACTTACATTACAAAATTTCAAAATGAATAATTATAGTCATTATGACTATATTTTATCCTCTATCCAATGAATACAAAATTGATATTTTTTCATCTTTTCTAATTTCTATAAAATTATATTATATTTTACAGATAACACATCTAGATACGAAGTTAAATTACTATGTGAGAGCACATATCTAAAGGCGTGATAGTTGTTTAGTTAAGTGTGCCACAAAATGTTCAAGTTTTGGGATAGTGACAATTTCTGTCGGCACTAAAGCATAAACCAAGATTCTAACAAAATATTACATATTTAGGAAACGTTTGTTAAATATCACAAAATCTAGTGATCATAAACGCCTGCAACAGTTGAGGAAACCACTCCGAAAGTTTTTAAGAGATTTTTTTCCAACTTAGTTCAAAAGCGTAAGGGGTGTCCGTTGATGCCTTTGGAATATACTGCAAACCTGTCGCAAGCTCCGGTACTGCCCTCTCCAATTTCATGATACCCCGGTCTAGACGTACCGGTAATTGGTCCGAATTGAGCTCATTAGTGTGTACCCCAGCTAAACTGTGCAGCCAATTGAAGTATGTCGGATGTCAGCATGTCACCTACGCACGATGATGATCTAAGAGCAAACATCAGCAATCTGATTACTCTAAGGGCCTGTTTCATATTCGAGTAAGTTCCGGTTATACTACCCAGAACATATTTAATAATTGAAACACTATCTTTGCGTTTCACAGTCATCGATTTAGCCTATCCGTCGCGTCGGTATCATATCATCTTTTATATTTCAGTTATTTTATGTGTTGGTCACCAACCCGATACTTTACTAAGACATTCTAAAACGGACTCTAAGTCAAGCATTTTGATGAAAAATATATCTGAATCGTTTGAAACTAAAATAATTTTATTTCTACTGAATGTAGGTAGGTACTGATAGACTTCAATATTATTAGGTAAACGTGGTACATACGTAGACATTTTTTTCAAAAGTGGTCTCATACTCTCATCATAAAAAATATTTAACCAAAAAATGGAACCGACTTCTACACTCAATAATGTGAAATAACTTGTTGAAGTCGGTACCATGATAGTTCAAAAGTTCTATTACCACAATATTGCGCGGTTCCATTTTTTTTGGTAAAATCTTTTTTCACTCTATTTAGTGACCTTTGCGGGATCGATTGTCATTCGCTGTCAACGACTAATATCATCAAGATAGGAAAATATTTTTCTGTTGAAGTGTACCAAAAACGGCTTTACCGATTTTAATTAAATTTAAATGGCTCCAAACGACAAGCATCAGCTTTTAAATAAAAAAAAGATATATCAAAATCGGTTCACTCAGTCAAAAGTTCTGAGGTAACAATCATAAAAAAAACAGACGAATTGAGAACCTCCTCTTTTTTTTGAAGACGGTTAAAAACGCCTAAACGGATCTACGCTCTACGCTCAAATAGGTCGGGAAACCAAAGTAATCGACATGACTATGGACAAGCCACATTGTTAACAGAACCAATAACCGATAGGAAAGGTTTTAAAGCGGCAGCTACGGTACGGAAGAAGCAATGTACGTCCCTGACTTAATACACAACATGAGAGTCGCGGGAAACCGAAGAATATAGCCTTTTATTGTGCCGTTCAAAGTTGGGAGCCAACCGTAAACGTCTTCCGGGTAATAAAGATATCCTAACGAGAGCAATAAGCAAACATTCTAAAAGACGTTGATTACCATTTTTAAAAAATAACATATCAAAGACATACCTACAACATACTAATTTGTTTTGAACTTCACGTAAAAAACAAGTATATTTTGAAGCGCTCGTAGTGAAGTTTGCTTAGCTGTTCTTAACCGATTAGCAAAGTTAAGCAACGTCCGCCGCGGTCATGAGTGGGATGGGTGACCGCTAGAGAGATTGCTACTGAGCGCTTCCGTGCTTCGGAGGGCACCTTAAGCCGTCGGTCCCGGTTGTTGTCTTAGGATGGCAGTCGTTATAGCATGGTGCCCTGGCAAATGCTCGCCTGGCTAGCTACCACGCTCAAGTAGAAAATCTGTCGCCAGGCACCTAACGGTGTGTTCCGGCAGCTGTCCTTGAGAGCCAGTAATGATAGGTACAATAATCTGAATAACATCTTCGACCACATCATCACTTACCATCAGGTGAGAAAGTGGTCAAAGGCTTTCAGGCATAAAAAAATCAAAGAGGTAAAAAAAACCCTACCGCAAATTATTATTATTTTTATGCTTTGCAGGTTAGCCTTTGACCACTATCTCACCTGATGGTAAGTGATGATTTATTTATTTATATTTATTTCTGTTAATCATTTATTATAGTTCTATTGTAATTAAAACTGCAAGTTATATCATATATTAATGGAATCGTTTTTAAAGCCCTTAATTAGTGTCACTTGCATTACAAGCGCAACGATATCTGATTATATTAAAATCGGGTTAAGTAGGTTAGAAGTTATGGAGGAATAGAGAAACTCACAAACAAACATACATATACATGAACCCTGAAAACATAACCCTCCTTTTTGGGCAGTCGTGTAACAATCACATATCACTGTCACAATTTGCCGCCAAAAAATAACATCTTGTTTTATCCTTATCCCTGATTCTGACGTTAATCAACTTTTCATCGACGTAAAAAAGTTGTTTCCGACAACTGACTATCATGGACGTGATGCCCTTCCGAGTTGAAGCAGAAATTATTTCTATTTCCCAGGGAATTACACCAAATGGATTTGTTGAGATAAAAAAGGAGAACAAAAGGTCGCCGGAGCAGGAAATTCGCCAATATCAGCGAGCCAAGGGTACAATTTCCTTTAGAAAACAATCAAAAGACGTTTGCAAGCCACCAGCAATTGGGTCAAGAGTGTTCAGGTGTATAATGGCTTAATTTAAGAGGGTAACAATGCGGTTCATGGAAATAATGTGGTGCAGCACAAGAAAGTAAATGTAATTGGAATTGTTCAAATCGTTTTGAAGTAACGGGTGAAATTCTTTTGTTTTAAATTTAGATACAGTCCTTTTAAAATGATCAACACTGTAACTGTTGGCACTTAGTTATATTAAATTTGTGCTAGGATTCCTCTTGAAGAAACATCAGGATATATACCTCTACTATCGCTGGAACAGACAGGCTAAGTTATTATAGTATTTAGTATAATGCAAACAAATACCATAAAATGGGCAGTAGCGCCTTCTGAAGTACTGCATAGACTGCGATCCCCAAGACGCCTGCCAGCGTGAGGATTATGTAGAAATAATGGGAGAGGCATCTGTTCAACGGTGGATGTCATGTGGTTAAAAGAGCATTGTCATTTTGTACAAATTATAAGAAAACTTATTTGAAACCAACATTTCTAAAAGGACGAAAAACTCTTAACCGCGCTTAATCTTTGATTGGTTTATTCTATGCTGTTTTTATTTATTTTTTTGTTTTATAAAGTCCTCTAAATTAAGCCCATTGAAATTCTTCAACTTGGGCAGATTTAAGTTATGTTCAATTTATTGGAAAGTATCTGTTCATCGAATAATTGCTAGTATTGTTGATGCCGAGTATAATTGTTGCTGTATAAATGAAACACAATAGGCCCTGCATTGCGATTATAAGAGAAAAGTAAATAATAATTATGGAAATCAGGACCATTCATGTCATATTAAAGTATAATGAATCAACTTTTCAAAGTATTTAGGGTTCTAGTATCTCTAGTAAAAGACCGCAATGGTGGGCACGATCGCATTCGCATGGTGGTAGGGCATTTTTTTTCATATTAGCCTGAACAATATCTTCGACCACATCATCACTTTTTATCACATTTTGCTTCAAGATTATATTGACGCGGTATATAAATGGACTGTTGATAACAAGATGGATTTAAATTATTCGAAATGCTCGGTGATGACTTTTGGCCGAAAGCCCTGTCCATTCGATTTTCAGTACAGACTAGACTGCCATCTTATATCCCGTAGAAATATTATAAAAGACTTGGGAGTCACGTTTGACCAAAAGCTTACTTTTAATGACCATATCACGCAAATAGCAAGAGAAGCATTCCAAAGGCTGGGTTTCGTACTTAGGAACTCACGTGACTTTACAAACTTAACTGTGATCAAGCTCATCTTTAGCGCGTTAGTGCGCAGCAAGCTGGAGGCCAGTGCATGCGTGTGGCACCCGCATGAGAGCAACTATACACTTCTATTGGAAAAAGTACAAAAGGCATTTTTAAGATACCTCTACAAGCGCATGCAAGGGTTTTATCCATACATGTACCCAACTAAATTTCTCTAAGGTTTCTTGGGTTATAATTCACTTGTAGTCAGAAGGTCATATAATCAATTGGTCATCATAATCAAAATCCTTCATGGAAAAGTAGATGCTCCTTGCCTTAGTAACGAGCTGTGCCAATTATACGTCCCTGACAATTATTGTCGCGCTAGAAAACACAAATTGTTTCATATGTCGACGTACAACACGGTCGCTCATGCCCAATCTCCCATTCCGCGAACACTTGCTGCACTCAATGCACTCCTTGATGCGAGACCTGAATTGGATGTGTTTGCTGATGAATGGAAGATGATCCTGTCGGAATGCCTGCAGTTCTGCGAGACGAACGCATGATAATGCATTGGACCAAATTAATTATTATTATTTATATTATAATACATTAATATTATTATTATTTCACTATGACATATAAAGTTAATTGACCTTATGATTATTGTATTATGTATATTAATTTGACATAAATAGGTATGTAAATGCTCAATTATTGTGACATCTAACTTCTGTTTAAAAGTTCTTTGTAGAATCTATTGTCTTATGTTTTTTTTTCCCTTTATATTGACTATACTTATTTGAAATTCTACTGTTATTATATTTTTTTTTTTTTTTATACTGTTTAATATGTTTTTTGTTCTTCTAGCGTTAAATATGTATATGATTTAATTTTTGTTCCAATTTATTGTAAATAATTTTATCAATTCCTGCATTACTTATTGTTATTACTTTTGTGTCATTAATGTAAATGGTTAATCCGTATTAATAGAAATAAATAAATAAAATTAAAAAAAACACTTACCATCAGGTGACCTTTGACTTCTAGGTCAAAGGCTAACCTATCAGGCATAAAAAAACCAACGCAATATCAGATAATCTGCCCCGAAGTGTGCAAACACTAATGTATGCACTTACCATAAGAGGGGTGAGTATCCATCTCATCGCTTTACAACATTAAAAAAAATAACCACCAGAGATCTTTCAGTCGAAAAATGCACGCTTCTCTACTAAACATGATTATTAACATATGTGTTGCAGCTGTTTTACTGTGAACAAGGAGACATTCGCGCAAATCGCACCTGCACACCACCATGCAAAACCAATGATATTGGCGAGGTACTGTGTATATATACTATTTTGAATATAGGGGGAAAGACCAGTCGTAGTGTGTGTGCGATTTGCGCGAATATCCTCGTTCTGGATATGGATATAACTACAATAACCGCTTACATACGAGAATGTATAAAGAATGCTTCGTATCATCCTTTTAAATCTACTTAAAGGTGACCGAGGGAAAATTTGCGCCTACATGCGATTCGGTGCAAGTTAGATGTTACTGGAAACATAACGTGGCTTTTACCGTTTGAAACCCTCATTCTTAAAACACCCATGAGCAATTCCGGGACGGCGGAAATCCTTGATGCTCTAAGTCCATAGTCTCAGTCCTCGTCAAGCAAAGAGTAGCGGGTAAACTACCAACAAGAGCATTCACAAGGAGGGTAGACATCAAAATCAAAGCAAAATATTTTACAATATTATTTTGTGTCAGCCTCAAAATACTTATTGGCTATTGTGTCTTCCTGAGTGTTGTGAGAGATATTTTCAAATGTAGCGAACATGCTCTCGTTTAAGTACTACAGAGGACGCAACTAAGCCTCAGCCCACGTCACTGGAAGGTAACCATATCTTGAAGTTAAGAAATTATTTTCAATAAAATACGGCAATATATATATTTTTCAAAAAAACAGCGACTTTATTTAGTCACACCTCAGCTCGTTATTATTTCGATTGTAAACAGCGTGACATAAATTCGATTACTGCTTTCAATCCCCCGGTCCGAACTGACCGCACCATCCTTTATGACTGTTAAAATAGAATTCAATTAAGTACTGAATGGCGTCTCTTCTGCCACCGTTATCATTGACCCAGATAGAAAGGCATCAGGAAAGCAAAAAAAAACGGAACCGACTGACACTAAAAAGTAAAAAAGAACTTCGTGTCGACCATGAAAATGCAAGTCCTTTATTAGCGTGGTACCGACTTCGAAAAGTTATATCATAAATTGCTGTCTGAGAAGACAAAGAAGCGCTCGTAGCGAAATTTGCTTAGCCGTTCTGAACCGATCAGCAAAGCTAAGCAACGTCCGCCTCGGTCATGACTTGGATGGGTGACCGCTGGTGACATTACTACTGTGCGCTTTCGTGCTTCGGAGGGCACGTTAAGCCGTCGGTCCCGGTTGTTGTCTTCCGATTGCAGTCGTTACAGGATGGTGGTAAACTGAAAAAACTACTTATCTAAGTATAAAGTACTAAAAATAAAACGAAATATTCCGTATTCAAATAAATCCAATACCACTTAGAAGACAAAGGATCGGGAAGGGCCTTTTGTAAGGAATATGGCCACCCTATAGCCGAGTGAGGAGTTAAGACAGCTTGAGAGCACTCCGCTTGGAGTACGATTTAACGATGTTCAGACCATCGGCAAACCTGTGTGATACCTACATACGCGCTTTCTGTACGGAACTACAACCGACATAGTTGAGAAGAGCTTCGAGTGAAATACAAATTTATAATTTTCTTTTATATCATTTTGAAACTTTTTGAAGTTTGTTTAGCCGTTCTTAACCGATCAGATAAGTTAAGCAATGTCCGCCGCGGTCATGACTTGGATGGGTGACCGCGAGTGACATTACTACTGAGCGGTCCCGTGCTTCAGATACCGTCGGTTTTAAAATTGAAAATATGTCGCCAAGCACCTAAGGATGTGTTCCAGCAGCAGTCCTCGAAAGTCAGTAATTCTAGGAAAGCCAGAACAACATCTTCGATTCCATCATCAGTTACCATCAGGTGAGATAATGGTGCCTATTAGCTATACATAAAAAAATATAATATCCATTCCGCTTCCTTTTTATTTATTTTGTTACTCTGTTTATTGATCCAGGTGACTGAGAAGTGCATTCACTCACTTAATGTACATCATCTACAGCAGCAAATAACTACCATTAAATCATCCAGGTAAGCAAAATACATTATCACCTCACTGTCTCGGAGAGGTTTATCATTCGAAATCTGAGTGGAAATGTGATTTTCATCCGCTAGCGACGACCTTTTCCGTGGACTTCTTTTGAAATTCAAACCTCTAACCGTTACAGAAAAATAAAAAACTGATGTATTACAATTTTAGTAATTTTACTTTTAATAATTAATATAAATTAACTTAGATTTACGACATAATTTAAGCTTCTGCAATAAAAATTAGAATCGATACCATCAGGTGTTTTTAATATTTTAACCGCAGGCTTGAGAATTACCGCTTGGTGGAAGGGCATTTTGCAAATACTTGTCTGGCTAGATACGAGTACCATCCTCAAGTAGAAAATATGTCGCTAAACATCTAAGAATGTACAAATTATTGGAACAAAAAAATCCCGTCCAGGACAAAACAAATTGTACTCCAATAATTTGTAGATGTGAGTATTGTTCAGCACGCGATAGTGCTTGTAATCATATTTAGAGAGTCCTTGAGAGCCAGTAAAATTGCAGGCAAATGAGTTATCAAATATAGTTCACAGGGTGCAGTGCAGTTCGTGATTTTTTTAAATTTATTTCCAATACAGCCGCGTCTGTTCAATTCGCGGACAAAACAGAAACTAAGCCTAAGCTGTAAAGTAATGGTTGAGAGTAAAACCGCGGAGGTATGGGCAACGTTAATGACAACCATACGATATTTATGAGTTAGTTTAAGCCGTTGAAATGGTCGACTACATTTCTGTTCAGCTTAATTGGTTTTATTTAGGTACGGTATTGTTTGTCTAGTCAAAGCCAATACAGTCTTAATAATTATTATTGTTTTGAGGCAGTGAAAGCTGGGCTGTAATAGCTAAGGACTGCCGCGCCGCCTTGAGCTTTTTACCGCATGTTGGAAGGGATTTTGCCAATGCAAACCTTGCTAGCTACCATCCAAATAAAAAGGTCAGTGTTATATAATACCAATATGTTTAATTATGAAATTTTCTGCATAAGTGCATTTTCTGCATATTATTGAGTATGCCTGAAGGTGAGTCTTTATTAGTACTAATATTATAAATGCGAAAGTAACTCTGTCTGTCTGTCTGTCTGTTACGCTTTCACGCCAAAACTACTGGACCGATTTGAATGAAATTTGGTATGGAGATAGTTTGAGACCCGGGAAAAAACATAGGATAGTTTTTATCCGACTGCGCAAAAAGAGGTTAATGTTTTTGATGACATACGCGCGGGCGGAGCCGCGCCCGGAAAGCTAGTTAAAAATATAATTTCGTCACATGACGAATACATTGTTATCAAGTGTTCATATTCGGTGAAATGTTGCATGCATGTTCTTGAGCCATCTATATGTTTCTGGTACGCCAGTTTTTGTATTTTATCTTAAAAGTAAAAACAAAAATTTCCATACAAAAAAATGTTTAGAATATTTTTGAAACCTATTCTTATTTTCATAAAAACTAACGTGAGTTGACATACTTATTAACTACGTATACCGGCTAGAACTCACGGTGTTTAGTCTACCCGCGAATCAGACGTAATTGCAATAGTGTGCGAAGACCCTACACATACTTTTGACGAGTGCAGTGAAGATAGTGACAGTGACGTACGCGCCCCTACCACGCCTGCGATGCCATTGCTGCCCGCCGTTCCTCAAGTTTCGCAGAGGGCGTTGCGAGCAGCCGCCCGCAGTGCGCGTCTAGCGGCCCTCGAAGCTGCCCGCATTCCTTGAGAATGAGCGTCTTTACCGCTCGAACACCGGTCGGAGATAACGACTAAACACCGTGAGTTCTAGCCGGTATACGTAGTTAATACCTATTCTTATGTTATATTAAAATATCTAAACTTAGAAACACCTGAATAGCGTTTACTATTCTATAAATTTAATAAGTTTAGTGTTATAGACAACATATAGCTTTTTCTATTGAATATTTAAATTAAATCTTAAGGTTATGATGGAAAATAAGGTTGTACGATCGGTAACAAAGTCTCCGAAATGAAGCGCCCCGCACGGTTCAGAAACACCGCTCGCAGAGAACACGGTCTGCGAAAAATGTTTTTGATTAAGAGAATTATAAACTTAAATATTGTATTTGCTTGTTTATATTAGGTTAATTTAGATATGTAAAACTGAGCTAAATCTTCCACATTTTGTAGAATAAAATTGAGTTTTCGGCGTACTGTGCTCTCAGCGAACAGTTTGTCGGTGAATGTAATGTTTACCGAAAATTTCTTTGAGTTCGAAGTTATTTGAAGTTCGAAACTGGTTATGCTATGATATGCTTTGAAACCTAGCATTCAGTTTTCTGCTCTGAAATCAGATCTAGTGATTTTTATATTGCGCTGAGACTGGATGATATATATAATGTTACTGCCATATATATTTCGCCTGTTGAAGTTGCGGAACATGTTAAACGGGCTAAATGTTATAACTGGATTTCAAGAACAGCTGCCGAAACACACCGTTACTTGCTTTTTAGAGTTTCGTACCCAAAGGGTAAAAACGGGGACCCTATTACTGAGACTTCGCTGTTCGTCCGTACGTCTGTCACCAGGCTGTATCTCAACAACGCTGATAGCTAGACAGTTGAAATTTTCACAGATGATTTATTTCTATTGCCGCTATAACAAAAACATACAAAGAGTTGGCCAAGTGCGAGTCGGACTCGCGCACATTAAAAGAAAAAAAGGTTGAAATATGAAGTCTAATGTTGTATAGCTAATGGTACGGAACCCTTCGTGCGCGAGTCCAACTCGCACTTGGCAGATTTTTTTACGTACAGGTGAAAAATTGATTTTTTTTAACATTCTCAATTTTACGGAAATCTTCCGAACTTTTTTTTTATACCACTAACGTGGCAAACAAGCATACGGCCCGCGTGATGGTAAGCAGTTCCGTTTACAGTTACCAATTACCGCAGAACTAGAAGATATTACTAGAATATTAGGCACAAGGACATGGATGCAAAATTTCACTTAGTTGAGAACACTTGGTATTTAAAATATGACGAAACTTAGTTTGAAAGGAAGACGCTATGAATACATTTAACATAAGTTTCTTTATAGTAGCAAATAATCGACCGTAAATACACTAGCATTGATGCTATCAACGCTGAAAAAAGCTCATCTTGGAGAGATATCTCCTCATTTACTCTTGAAACTTCCAGATTGCATCGACTCGGGATCAAAAACTATCGTAATTTGTTCCGCACCTCAGTAGTTTTAATGTTGAATTTAGAACGAAAGTAAATAAGCTTCGTGGGTATTTTGGGGATATCGACTATATACGGATGCCGGGTTCCCATGCGTCCGTTTAAGTTGTTCTAACGGTCGACGATCATTCTGTTCATTCAGACATAAATAGCTAGCGAGTCAGTGTTTGGAAGAATTTTCCTATACAAAATAAGGGTAGCTCTAACTTCTTAACTATTTTGCTTTAAATTTTAATATTAACATAGCTGGATAACGTTTACGACAAACTATACGGTAAATATTATATTTATATATCAAATATGTATGTTTATGTATGTGTGTAAGTATATATATATATATATATATATATATATATATATATATATATATATATATATATATATATATATATGTGTTTTGTAGATATGTATAAATATCAATACTAATAAGTATATTGTACACCGCCATCCCTTTTCAAAACTTGTTCCTCTTCATTCAACGGTTGTCTGGAAGAGATCGCTTTGAGCGATAAGGCCGCCGATTGTTCACTATTTTTAAGTCTAATATTTTTAATTTTAGTTTAAGGTGTTCAATAAAGAGTTTATCTATCTACGGTATTTACGCTTACGCCTAAGCTGCCGAAATGGCCAGCGGTATTCCTGTTCTGATAGTGAAAGGGATTTTGTGTTCAGAATACTTTTGCCTCACTGAACATTTTTATCAGGCTGCCATCCCTTTGCGTAGATTTACAGATAAGGGTTTGTCCGACATATTGTCAGCGTTTAAACCAACTTTTTTTAAACCAAAAGAAGATTCTCGATTCGTCTGTATTTTTTTATGTTTGTTATAGAACACTTTACTGGGTTAACCGATTTTGATGTGTTTTTTATATGAGAGCTTGCCGTGTTGCCCATTTAAATTTCATCAAAATCGTTGAAGCCGTTTTTGAGTTACACTCCAATAACCGAAAAGTTTTCTTGATGATATATTGCCAGTGAATGAAAATCGATCCCGTAAGTAGCAAGATCACTAAAAAGCTCGAAAAAAAATATTTACCTAAAAAATGGAGCCGACTTCAACACTCAAAAGTGTGAAATAACTTGTCGAAGTACCATGCGCACAATATTAGTATATAATATAATAGGTACTTTTGAACTATCATGGTACCGACTTCAATAAGTTATTTTACACTTTTGAGTATTGAAGTCCGTTGCATTTTTTTTGGGTAAATATTTTTTTGTTATAATTTTTGTGTATTATGTTTGAACGTATAATGAAATAGAAATCTATGTCACTTGTGTGAGACAGATTGTAATGGGTCGATTCCGTACAATTATAGACGTCCTATAAGGACCTCTTTATTTGTAAGATAATTTTATTACATGGAAAATATTTTTCTACGTAAGACTTACTGAGTCAGTGAAGCAATGACCTCGGTGGCAATATCTATATATTGTAATGGAATAAGTCCATGTTTAGATTTTTACCACAGGCTTAAACGAAAAATTACTTACTACAGGGTTAGGCGGTAAATCTTTTGCTCGAATATTCTACCCGTCAACCCTCAGGTAATAAAAACTGCCATAAAGCAAGTAACGGTGTGTTTCGGTAGCTTTTCTTAAAACCAGTTCTAACTAACATAGCTAGCTCGTTTAACATGCTCCGCAACGTTAACAGGCGAGATATATAGTATAAAAATCATATATAGTAATAGCCAGTCTTAGGGTTGAAAAGTAAGAGTTCCCATTTCAGAGCAGAAAAGTGAATGGTAGTGGATCAGAGCTTCGGCCAGTTGCGGACTTCAAATGAGTTCAAATTTTAAGTACTTATCATGTAATAAAAAACAGATGACCAATTTAAGTTTGATAAGTACCTCTACATTTCAATTTAATCTTTCGTTTAAACAAAAGATTAAAACTTAAATTTATCCATTTTAAAATTGATATCAGCATAGGAAAACACATCTAAAAATCTAAGCAGAGTTATTAAAAAACATTTTTTAGTTGTGTCAAAATATAATTTCGTAGTTCGTTGTTTTCTGAATAGGTTACGAGACTGTAAAACATGAAACCTAAAGTTTAGTCTAGTTTAATCCGTTTTGCATTATCGCAGCATCCGTAACTCACGCGCAAAGTGCTTTCGTTCCACAACATAAAATACACGTACAGCTGAAGTATGAAACACTCATCCAGCGTCTCTGTTTCCCGATAGTTATAATCTAGGAGATTTCAGGTACAGAGTGAGGTAAATTGTAAGCAAGCTTGTTCCTGCTTGTCCTTACTACCAGGTGAGACCGTAGTCAAATTCTTGCTTATCTCATCAGTTATAACAAAGCACTAGTTATTTACTTACTATTACTATTAAGAATTGAAGTAAAACTTGTTGTGACGAGTAGACGGCAAGCACTAACCTATCATGTAAACTAAATCATGCCAGTGTAAATTATGACACTGTTTGGGATTTTCCATTCATCTGCGAATAAAAACTACAAATACAAATCTATAGACGATTTTGTTGTATTACGACGAGTATCACGCGAGGAGCATATCATACAATATGATACAAGGTTCATGTGAACATAATTAATTAGCACTATTAAGAAGGCTACGATTAAATTTGTCAACTAGTGCAAATATATACGGTTTTATTAGAGTTTTACACCGAATATGGTCTTAGTGGAAAAAATGTACAATAGCTGTTGTAGCGAACACAACGCGGTGCCAATGTGTCCTCTCAAACGCCTAAACGGAAATTTAAGAAATTCTGTATCTTGGATTACTGCATTTTTTTGTGTATTATCTATGTAGTTCCTGAGAAAGAGGGATAATTCTAAATCCAACATGGCTAAAATCACAAGACTAAGCTAGGTTAACTTTATTGATATGATTAACCTGGTATATATGGTAAAAGCCTTTTTTCTTCCAAAGATTTTGTATTTTTGACCAGTCTTTCAAGTGATGTATCCAGATTTTTGCACCATCTCTTCCCGGGCCGTTCGCGGTGGCGTGTTTTAACATAAGGATGATGGGGAATAAGTATGTAGTAATGTAATAAGTTATGTAGGTTTTGATCCCAATAAGATGCCTAAGGCCAAGGTGACCAACCCAGTCCCATTTTAGTTGGCTGCCTTGTTCCTCATATATTTAATGGCTTTCTTCGATATCGTTCCCCATGCTGCGCTCCGGCTTAATGATGTCATCAATATATCCTATTTGAATTTAACTTTTATTCCGATTTATCACAATCAAAACGATGTGCATTTGTAACTATAACTTTACAGATTCGACACGTTGTAAATCCAGTTTACAGAGCGTCCAGTACGAAAATCAAACACTCTTACATTAGAAGAATATCAAGGCGCATTGCAATGGTCCCAAACATTTAGGGAAAAAAAATTAATATTCCAATAGACGCCGTTGCTGAATATTAAATAAAAAAGTTAAAACATATTATAAAATAATAAATTTTAAGGAGAGATAAAATACAGCATATTTATATATATTTGAAACGAAATCGTCGATGTCGATAATAAGCAGAAGCAGAGGCAATTTTCGTAACGAAAATCCATTTTCAAATACGTTCAAAGCTCGATACATTTTGGCGGGTACTTAGAAATAATGGTTATTGTGCTTGCAAACATTGGAAGATATTTAATAAAAATATATGAGTTAAATAAGATAATAGTTAAGTACAATATAAATTTTTACCAGGGCATATGCTTGAGGGTAGGTTACCTGCCATGCCGTATACAAGTAAAAGAATCTGCACCGGCAAGTAAGTAACCACAAGGTCGCTACACACGGAACTAGTTTATATACAAGTGACATTCAATTGCCGATCACCTTCACTGTGACAGTTGCGTAGAGCAATAACCCCACGTTAAAGAACCTACTTGCTTCAATTATAGTGTTGGAAAGAAATTGAATTTCGAATCAGTTTGTAGCACGCTCATTCGCAAATCTAACGTTTATTAGAAAAAATAAATGTAAATGGATGATTTAAAGAGTAAAGGTGTTCGCATACCTAATTAAGCTAATGCCTGCCCCTATATGTACTGGTAATATATAGTTTTGCTAGAATTATAGTGGTGGAAAGAAATTGAATATCGAATCAATATGTAGTGCGTTCATTGGCAAATCTGACATTTATTAGACAATATAAATGTATATGGGTTAAAAAGTAAAGGGGTTCCCATACCTTAATAAGCTAATGCCTGCCAACACAATATTCCTGTATATATAATATGGATATTATTTTCTGGACTTGCTGTCAAATAGCTTTCTGATATTTTGTTTACAAAATCTTGACACCTGATTAAAATAAACGATAGACCTTATTTAGGAATGAGCTTAAATCACTACTACTGCAGAAATGGTATTACAAGATTAATAACATTCTAATAACATATTTTAGTATTTTTATTGCCATGAGATTATATGGATCTACAGATAATTGTATTATTATTATATGCAACTTTGACATTTATTAAAATTTTAATTGTTATTTTGTCATTATAAGCATTTGTAATATTTATTTTTTACTTGTATTGGTTTCATAACATTGTAACATTTGTAACGAGCATAGTGCTACTCATCATTGGCACGTCTCATAGGCAGAACATGATTAAAGCTATATTACTGTTTTACCATCTTTTGTGCATGTGTTGCTTTTTCTTGAGTATGAACAGTATGAGCAGCTGTCCTTGAGAGCCAGTCATTCTAGGTTAAGCCTGTTAACACCTTCGACCACACCATCACTTACCATCACGTGAGATTGTGGTCAAAGGCTTACCTATCAGCAATTAAAAAAAAAAAAAAAAAAAGAAAAAAATTTCTCATGTCTTATGCAAATATATGATCTTTTTCTTTATCCGGTTAACAAATATGCCAGAAGAATAGTAACATGATTTCGATTATATTGCATATTTATTAAGGTCAAAATCTTATTTGACGCAATTTTACGTAATTATTAGGTAGTATAGGCTCGTAGTATGTCGCTGCCAATTTTTACAATTAGTAGATGTCTATATGCGTCTGTATCATATGCTTACTCTACTAACTTAATCAATATATACTATAACTTTCAAATATCTGATTTATATTCTATCTATATCAATATTGAGATTCGGCAACTTGAAATAGGTAGAATGGCAGTGTTCTTTTCCCAGGCGATTTTATAGAAACTTGTAGGTATTGTTATTTATGTACGTAAAATAAATGTTTTTCCGACACACTAAAAGGTTCGCCTACATTCAATTTTAATGCTAAAAGGGACCGGTTGAATTAACATTCAAGTCCCAGATCACCTTCACTTGAGCCAAAGAGCACTTACTTCGTGCAGTGTAACATTTACACTGTCAGGATCAGGAAGATAATCGTGCTGACATTTACTGCCTTACCTGCAACAAAAGATTGATAGTTGTTTAGTCTATTTTAGGTAACAGTGGAAATGCTGTTTATAACTGGTGCCATTATGGAAGATTCCAGAACGTATCTATAAAGGCGCGTCTGATGCCAATGCTTTTCAAACATTGAATATAAAAATAAAAAACTTTTTTAGTTTCAGTGTTCCCGTCATTATGAGACATATTAATGTCTTCAATAACCGGCTGTACTCACGCGTATTGGTCGAGATTGTCGACCTATGATATGATTTGATTCGGGCATATCACATGTCCTTCATCAGGTTCATCAGGTCAAACTCAGTTTACGCTCTGAATCGCGGAGTTGCGCGGAGTCGTCGCTGCGATTTAAACGCGTGAACTCTTGTTGACCCTCTTGTCGACAATAACGACCAATACGCGTGGTCGAAGCAAAAATGTTGAATTCATGCATTCCGTGGCTTGTGGAAACATCTACGAATATACATATTTATACGTAGGGAAACATATACCTGCGAGGGTAGAGGGAAGCGGGGCACTGGTATTTAAACCAATGAAATTTACAGTGCGTGTTTCTGATTTTCTGAAACTAAGTATTGGCCTAGTGGCAATTAATATGGATTACCGCGCAGAAGATCCGTGGTTTGAATCTAGCCGCGGGCTTGCGCTTCAGAACACCGTTAGGTGCTTGGCGACAGATTTTCAAACACCTAATGTATGTTCCGGCAGCTGTCCTTAAGAGCCAGTAATTCTAGGTAAGCCTGAACACCATTTTCGACCACATCATCACTTACCATCAGGTGAGATAGTACTAAAAGGCTAGTCTATCAGCAATATTAAAAAGATTATACTACTACTATTACTACATAATTTTTATGATACTTTATAACAAATGTTCCTTATGTTGAACAAAACATTAAGCTTGGCCTAGATAAACTCTCTATTGACAAAGCGACAGTCTTTCTGGGAATCAAAATGGATTCAACTTTACAGTGGGATCCACATATACATGATCTAGCCGGAAGACTTAGTTCTGCTGCATATGCAGTTTGTAAGATAAGACAGTTAACAGATGTAGCTACTGCACGGCTAGTTTATTTCGCATACTTCCACAGTATTATGTCGTATGGTGTATTGCTGTGGGGAGCTGCTGCTGAGATAGAGACAATCTTTATCTTACAAAAGCGTGCAATTCGAGCCATATATGAAATGGATCCTAGGGAATCTCTAAGGGATCTTTTTAAAGAAATTGATATATTAACTTTACCGAGTCTGTATATATTTGAAAATATTATGTATGTTCGGAAAAATTTGAGTAAATTTAAATTAAACAGTGACAACCATCATTACAACACTAGGAACAAATATAAATTAACGGTACCATGTTTTAGATTAGCAAAGACAAATAAAAGGTCCTTTTTAGGTAATTGTGTGCGGTTTTATAATAAAATTCCCGAACATATTACAATGCTCACAGAAGGAAAATTCAAATTGCACGTGAAAAATATTTTGATGAAGAAATCCTACTACACAGTTTGTGATTGCTTAAACGACAAAAATGCTTGGAAAATTCCACCTCTGCCAAGCCATCACATGTCTCCTACGTAATTTAAACAAATATTGTAATAATTGTATTATATTGTTTATAACACATTGTAAAAAGACGTTTAAAAGAATGGCCCCGAGTTTCTTGCCCGTTCTTCTCGCAGTGGCTCTATAAACTTTTTTTGCTGAACGTGGCAGTACAATGTAGAATATTTCAATATTAAAATTTGTAATTGACCTTCATAAGAGCGTCGTAGACGCCTAAATTGAATAAATGATTTTGAATTTGAATTTGAATTTGAACAAAATATTAAATATAATACATTCTATGAGTAATTGCTTCGAGAAAGTCATTGTGTTAACAAAACTAGCTTAAATTCCAAGCGTATTATTGAATTGTATTCAACGAGAGACATTGATTTCCTAGAAGAGATCGTTAAATCTTTATCTACAGAAACAGTTGAAGTTATTTAAATTAAATTAACGTATCCGTTGACTTAAATTTTGTTTTCAAAGAACTACCAGTATCAATCGAGGCCTCATTCAAATTGTTTTTCCAACAATTCCCAAAATATCTAAAAACTCCATATACCTGCGGAGCACCGTGGAAATTGCTTTGAAAACCTCATTACAATTCTCATCACGCCTTGCGCTCTTTTGATGTGGGTAAACGAATTATGGGGTAATAATTCCAATAAATTGCGTCAACCTTCAATAGGTATTGTAGGGGATCATATTTGGCCATGATATACGGTTATTTACAAGCGCTATGTTGGCTTTATGAGATACGAGCTGAGGGTGCGTAACTCAGTATTATATCTAGGTATTGCCATTTTCCATGCTGAAATTTGCACTATAATTTAACCGCTGAAATTGGCAATATCGTGATGGATAGGATACCTTAGCTGTGTGCAGTAGTAACAGTCAGGTGTATTTCTACTAGAAGAACTGAATAGCTTTTATCTATGGTTCATAATTCTAAGGAAATTATAAGTTTTATTCCAAATAAAATTTCACCGCGGTGCTGTATTTTTGGCGGTTTTTTTTCCATACTAAGCTTCTACAGCATTCATTTGCGAGAAAAATCTACACTAGGGAATTCTCGTTCGCTAGCTAATGGGAAATATAATTGCAGTGAATCCTTTCAAATACCAATATATAATACAAGTAGTATTACTTTATTAATAAAATATCATATAACGGAACGACAGAATATTATTAAATCACAAAATGCACAAAAGGATGTCAAGAACCAAATACTGCGGTATTAAATCTTCCCATTTTAAGTAACTGTTGCTCGAGTAGAAAACAAAAGGTAGTTAATTAACTAAACAAATGCCTCAAGCCAAACTTAGGGAATAAGAAACTCTACAGTTTCCTTAAAACACCTAAGAGTGTACAATGCTGATCTTTTAGCGCATTATTTACCTCACGAGTGCTTTTTACGCTTTGATTGCAATATACGTTTATCTTAACACTTTCGCGCTATAGCTACTAGTTCTTCTTATTTCACATTCTGATTTCAGTTGCAGCAGAGTTTATAAATTTTAATGTTTTTTCGGTAATATGTTGAAATACATCTGTAAAAACGCGCGACGTGAGCATTGGTCATTACACTCTTAACTCCACCTACTACCCTATTCTATATAAATGCCTATATTTTAATTTTTTAGACATTTATTAAACAACATAATTCTGCTGAACATTCTACCTCAAATGTTCAATATAGCAATTCGGATTAAAATAAAATCCCACGGGTTGAACAGAAACGATTTATGTTGAAACACTAAATTCCAATAGTCTAGCCAAATTTATCACTACGGACACCTGACTGTGGGTCTAAAGTTAGATTTAAATGCAGAGGAAAATTGGTTTTCCTGTATCTGTCGTTGGGCGAATTAATTTTACTTATGTGCAGGGAGGAGCTTTGCCACATCCGCTGAATGAGTTTATTAATTAATAGTAACTAGTTTTTGGTTCCATAATTTAATCATCCTCAATTTCGTTAACTAACATGTGAAATTTCAGCCAAAGATAACTAGCTATAATAGATATCATATTGCTTTTCATGATAAATATGATCATTTATGAATATTATGCAAATATTTGCAGGATGAAGCTTTCGTTTTGGTTTTATATATAGCACATGTACATTGAGTTAGGCTGGAATTCCACCGAAGTAGCAGCGGCTGTTAACGCTGTTTACTAGGAATAAAGATAAAATAGCGGTGCCAGGTTTTAGATTAGAAAAGACAAATAAAAGGTCCTTCTTAGGCAATTGTGCGGTTTTATAATAAATTGCCCAAACATATTACAATGCTCACAGAAAGAAAATTCAAGTTGCATGTGAAGAATATTTTGATAAAGAAATCTTACTACACAGTTTGTGATTACTTAAACGACAAAAATGCTTGGACTGGTTCGCCTCTGCCAAGTTAGCGCCTGTCACCTACGTAATATAAAAATTAAGTATTGTAATAATTTTACTATATAGTATGTACTTAACAAATTGTTAAAAAACTTAACTTTCTTTTAAACAAATTGTTTAAAAGAATGACCCCGAGTTTCTTGCCCGTTCGTCTCGCAGTGGCTCTATAATTTTTGTTTGCTGAACGTGGCAGTACAATGTAGTATATTTCAATATTAAAATTTGTAATTGACCTTCATAAGAGCGTCGTAGACGCCTAAATTGAATAAATGATTTTGACTTTGACTTTTGACTTTGTTTGTCTTATTGTCAAACCATTTTCGACTTTGTCTCTATCACAACAATGCATAGTATCGGTTGAAAGAATTGCATAAATCGTGCGACTGACCGCGGCCCATCGCCCTCAATTGTTTCAACCTATACTATACATTGTGGTGATAGAGATAAAATCGAAAATGGTTTGCAGTAAAGCTGCCAGTCACTGCCACTTCTGTGTGCGTACCTCTCACCCCTTGCTGACTCTTGCGCGGACCCAAAAAACTAGTGATTCGGACAGACGTGACTGAGTACTCCAGAGGTTACGCACTACTATAATATACTAACTCATTGTGCAAGTGTACGGTAGTGATCAACCAAGCTCACAACTGTATCAAAAAAAAAAACAAAAAAGGGACCGACTTCCAATACTGAAAAGTATGCAATAACTTGTTGAAGTCAGTACCTAATTCAAAACTCTGTAATCAAAAATATTTAAAACTAGCTGTACCCGCGACTTCGTTCGCGATTGCCGTACCTGCACACTAATTATTCACATTTGTGCACTGTTTATCTCATATTAAGCAACACTGTGGTCTGCGGTGAAGCACTCTTATAGTAAACCATAGCTCAGAATGGAGCTTTCTACTTAGGATTTCAAAACTCCCGGGTTGTATTTTCCAGAAGACAGTAGTTAAGTAACTCAGAGAGTTCTTTCCCGGTTCGCACAATAAATGTTGAAGCAAAGTACCTTGTGCGTTTCTTTAGAATTTCGATTTTAAAACGGCTGTTTGTTTGACGGTAGATAGTTTTTTTTTTATTTCTCATTCTCGGAAAGTAGTGTTTGTTTGATCTGAGTAGCGGGTGGGAGACGCTCTTTCCCACCTAAGGCCGGGAAAAACATTGGTGTAAACAAAGTTATATGTCTAAGATTTTTCGTTGTAAATCATTCTGTTGTTGTAAAACAATCAATAACAACTATGTTTGGCAGGGTAGTAACTAAATATAAGGTAAAAAGTGTAGGTTAAAAAAAAATTAAAACTTTCCCTAAATTTCATTGTTCTAATTCCTAGTGTACCTTTGTATCTTCTACTCATGTTTATTATTTTTAGTAAATATTTAGAAAAACTACAATTTTTTTACCCTCCTCATATTTTAAATGAAAAGTAGAGTGTTTAACACGGATGTAAGTCATCGATTCCTACTTGGACTATAGCCGCATTAATTTTAAAAATATATTGATCATGTTATTAAAATCAAAATAAATAATATAACAAAACATAAGTACTATATTTATATCGTTATTCCTTATATTAGTAGTGAAAAGCAGAGAGATTCTTATTCGGGCTATAGCCGCCCGAAAATATTCCAAACAAAATTTTACGTAAAATTTCACAAATAGTTCAAACCGCTCAATAAATTTTTAGTAAGTATGTTATTTTATCAATGAATAATTTTTAGAAAAGCTACTTTATTTACTTTCTTTAAATTCGATATGAAAAGTAGAGAGCTGACCGTGGGTGAAAGTTACCAATTCCTTTCGACCCTTGTATAACAATCTACTAAAGTTGTGCACTTCCAACTTTAAACGGATTAAATCACGTATATTTAAATACGTAATGATAAATATACGCGATTTAAACCGTTTAAAGTTGTTTAATTACTAAGTGTAACAATCGCGAAAACCTAAGACAACATTGTGCACTTTCATTGCGCAGTCTCCGAAATGTATCCGTCAAAAGAAAGATATGTAGTTTAAAAAACTGATTGTGGTGAATGTACCACATTTTAGAGTTTTGTCGTAGCAAGCTTGCAAAACTAAATAAGGGTGCCGTTTTGTCCGTGGGGTGTCAGGCTTCCCGTGGGGTTCCGGGCTGCCTGTGGGCTTAAGATGAGCCGTACGTTCAAGGATTTCTCAACGTTCCGCGCTCCAAGTTATTTAAAACGAAATATTTAGTTTGTGATATCTGTAATTTCTGAACTGCAAAACTGAGGACTTTGAAATATTTACGGGAAAATAATTAAATAACCACTATTGTAACAAAAAAAGAATGATTGAAATCGGACAACGCGTTAATAAATTACAACTAAATGTACATTTTGACTTTCATCCCCTTTCCCAAGAGAACCGTACTGAATTTCGGGATAAAAGTATCGTATGTCCTTCTTCGTAGTATGAACTCGAATTGTGCTAAGTTTCATTCAAATCCATTCAGTAGTTTTGGAGTGATGCGAGGCCGGGATACAGACAGACAGCCAGAAAAAAAAACAGTTTTTGCATCAGATTGCTCTCAAAACATATTTTCAAAATATCTGCAATGTACAGAATTGGACCTGTTACAGTTTTATTATAAGTATAAATAGATAAATTTAAGCGTCTTAACCTTCGCGCTTCCCTACCCGCCTTCTGCAACCTGTTATAGGTATAGATTAGACTGATTAGAGCATTGCATGTTATGAAAAATATACGTAGGGAAGTTGTGCTTATCGTAATAAAAAAAACTGTGTTTTATCGTTTGAAAAATCAGTCCTTTGGAGAGGTCCGACTACAGACCTATCTATTATACCTATACGATAAAGTGCAAACGCCAGCTTAAGATGAGCCGTACGTTCAAAGGTTCCTGTACATTCGGGGTGTCAAGTTATTTGGAACGTAATATTTAGGTTGTGATGTCTGTAATTTCTGAACTTCTAATCCGATGACTTTGAAATATTTACGTGATAATTTTAAAGCACCACTATTCTAATTAAAAAATCGGCCAAGTGCGAGTCGGACTCGCGCACGAAGGGTTCCGTACCATTAGCTATACTACATGAGACTTCATATTTTAACCTTTTTAGGGTTCCGTACCCAAAGGGTAATAGCGGGACCCTATTACTAAGACTTCGCTGTCCGTCCGTCCGTCCGTCCATCCGCCTGTCACCAGGCTGTATCTCAAGAACGGTGATAGCTAGACAGTTGAAATTTTCACAGATGATGTATTTTTATAGCCGTTATAACAACAAATACTAACAATAAAATAAATATTTAAGGTACCCCCATACAACAACCTTGATTTTTTTATCGTTTCTTGCTCAATACTGTGACTGGTAGACGCTTTAACTATTCACAGAATATTTAGTTTTATGTTTTCTTTAAATATAATTAATTAAATTAGAATAAATAATTAAGGGGGCACCCATGCAATAAAATTTCAGATAATGGTACGGAACCCTTCGTGCGCGAGTCCCATTCGCATTTGGTCGGTTTTTTTGTTTTAACGTGCGCGAGTCCGACTCGCACTTGGCCAAATTTTTGTATTTTTTGTTATAGCGGCAACATAAATACATCATCTTTGAAAATTTCAACTGTCTAGCTATCACCGTTCTTGAGATACAGCCTGGTGATAGACGGACGGACGGATGGACGGACGGACAGCGAAATCTCAGTAATAGGGTCGCGTTTTTACGCTTTGGGTACGGAACCCTGAAAAGAACGTATGAAATCAGTATCAGCTTCAGATTGCTCTCAAAACATATTTTCAAAATATCTGCAATGTACAGAATTGGACCTGTTACAGTTTGTGTTTATTTTGAGTATAAATAGATAAATGTAAGCGTCTTACCCCTCGCGCTTCCCTACCTGCCTTCTGCAACCTGTTATAGGTATAGATTAGACTGATTAGAGCATTGCATGTTATGAAAAATATACGTAGGGAAGTTGTGCTTATCGTAATAAAAAAACTGTGTTTTATCGTTTGAAAAATCAGTCTTTTGGAGAGGTCCGACTACAGACCTATCTATTATACCTATACGATAAAGTGCAAATGCCAGCTTAAGATGACCCGTTCGTTGAAAGGTTTCTGTACATTTTGGGTGTCAAGTTATTTGGAACGTAATATTTAGGTTGTGATGTCTGTTATTTCTGAACTTCAAAACCGATGACTTTGAAATATTTACGGGATAAATTTTAAAGTACCACTATTCTAAAAAAAATATCGGCCAAGTGCGAGTCGGACTCGCGCACGACGGGTTCCGTACCATTAGCTATACATCGTTAGACTTCATATTTTAACCTTTTTTTGTTTTAACGTGATCGAGTCTAACTCGCACTTGGCTAACTTTTTGTATTTGTTGTTATAGCGGCAACAGAAATACATCATCTGTGAAAATTTCAACTGTCTAGCTATCACCGTTCTTGAGATACAGTCTGGTGACAGACGGACGGACGGAGAGCGGGACAGACCGTTTTTACCCTTTGGGTACGGGAACCCTAAAAAGAACGTCTGAAATCGGACTACGCGTTAATAAATTACAACTAAGTGTATATTTTGACTTTCATCCCCTCTCCCAAGGGAATCATGCTGAATTTCGGGATAAAAAGCTAAATTATCCTACCTTGTAGTATGAACTCCAATCATGCTAAGTTTCATTGAAATCCATTCAGTAGTTTTGGAGTGATACGCGGCCGGGATACAGATAGACAGACAGACAGACAGACAGACAGACAGACAAAAATAAAAAAAAATATAGTTTCGGCATCAGTATCAGCTACAGAGTACTGTACATTTTTTTTTTCAAAATATCTGCCATGTACAGAATTGGACCTGTTACAGTTTTATTATAAGTATAGATAGGGACCAACTTCCAATACTGACAAGTATGATATAAATTGTTGAAGTCGGTACTATGCTAATTCAAAACACTGATATCAAAATATATTTACAAAAAGGACCAACTAGCAATACTGAAGAGAGATATTACTCGGTGAAGTCGGTACTGTGCTAATGTGATTCATTATTGGCGGAATAATCACGTATCAAATAAAATAAAAAAACACACATTTGAGTTCAGGAACTCTTCCTCATTTTCAATCAAACGCGGTCGATACCTTAATGCCCTTAGAGCGGGTTATTTTACTACCAACGACAACAGCCCAAGGACTGCTGTCGTCAAGGAGTTGCCCGTCCACATACCTACTTCATGTATTTAATTTAAAAATTAGTACCCCGTGGATTGTTGGACAAGAATAATTGTAGCAACCTTCCGTGTCTTTCTGAGGGGTTCATAAGAGGCGAAGGAAAAAATAACAGATGGGCTTTCTGAAGAATTAGCATCTCACACAACAATCCCCAAGATGCCTGCCAAGTGGCCACCCTGCCACCCCTAATATATAGCATTCGTTCAATGTTAAAGCTATTGTGATGATGTAGAAATTTATTTGAGATGATTGTATTTGGTATGGCTTTCGAATCTCGCTAAGTTCAGATTGTCACAGAGCATAAAAGTTTATGGCGAACAAACAGCTTTAAAAATGTAAACGATTTTTTTTTTAAATCTGATAGGCTAGCCTTCGACTACTATCTCAACTGATGGTAAGTGATGATGTGGTCAAAGATGTTGTTCAGGATAGCCTAGAATCCTGCCTCTCAAGGGCAGCTGCCGCAACACACCGTTCGGTGCTTGGCGACAGATTTTCTACTTGAGGGTGGTAGCTAGCCAGGCGGGCATTCGCATAATGCCCTACCACCATGCTATAACGACTGTCATCCTAAGACAACAACTGGGACCGACGGCCCTCCAAAGCACGGAAGCGCTCAGTAGTAATGACACCAGCGGTGACCCATCCAACTCCTGACCGCGGCGGACGTTGCTTAACTTAGCTGATCGATAAGAACGGCTAAGTAAACTTCGCTACGAGCGCTTCGTATTTTATTTCGTATATTATAATTACTATACAATATTAATTATTTCGTGTACCTACAATTGAAATTAAACTTCATGTGAGAATTATTATGTAAGCATTTAATATAAAAATTCTGTTGGATGTAATCTAATCCAAGTGTTCATCAAAGAGAAAATTCAACATATATCCCTATCTAATAAAACCGTTTGAAAATGAACTCATTGTAGTTTTTTTTTAAACACCCTTTAATGGTCTCTGCTGAAAAAATTTGGTAATACGCCAGCCGTAGAACTAAGAGTTAATTGAAATGTTCATAAATTAAATGGCTGCTATTGTTGGAACGAATTAGGTTTTATTAGAAACACTTCAATTAGCAATTTAATTACGAATTGAACCAAAAGAGTGTTTCAGCAATTTACATTACAAACATTTACAGTTGAATTTGAATAAAATTTTAACGGGACATTTACTGACACGTTTCTGTGAAAAATATAGTTTAATTACAAAACTTAATTATTCGCACAATGAATGGACTTATTGTTTGACTAACCAATGTTAAGGAAATTCAATAAAAACTTTTCAAGTTGTAATGAAAATATTTCATAGTTCTATTCTAATATAATTATATAATCCCGTTGCCACATTGCTCGACGAACCGATAACCGTTGGGGAAGAAAGGTTCTCGAGTGGTTACACACTACACCGGAAGACGTAGAGTTGGTAGGCTCCCCACTAGGTGGACTGACGACATCGTGAAAGTCGCTGGTAGCCAATGGTTACAAGCGGCTAATAGCCGTGCTTTGTGGCGCTCTATGGGGGAGGCCTTTGTTCAACAGTGGACGTCTTCCGGCTGATGCTGATGATATAATCCAGTTAGTGCTGGGTTAGAATGTCACCCACTCATTTCTTCCCGTAGGTGTCGTAAGAATCGACTAAGGGAAAAAGTATCGGAAGGAAAGAAGCGCCCTCTGAAGAACTGACAACTTCTGAGGCAGATGATGAACCTTGTTTTAATTTACCAGTTACCACAAATAACCTTATAGCGAAACATTTCATTTCTATTTTGACGTTGGTTAGATTAAATTATCTATCTACTTCACACGTGAATACTTATTAGAGTAATAAAATGACGTATAAAATAATAAGAGTATAATGTTATTCGAAGAGCTATTTTGCTATGAAAGACCTAATCAAGGAAACCTATCTATGTACCAACAAAAAATTACATGGACATACATTCTCCCAATCTATACGTACGTAGCTGAGGCTTGGTTTTTAACAGTACAGCAAATCAGTAGTAATATTATAAATGCGAAAGTAACTCTGTCTGTCTGTCTGTTACGCTTTCACGCCAAAACACTTGACCGATTTGAATGAAATTTGGTATGGAAATAGTTTGAGACCCGGGAAAAAACATAGGATATTTTTTATCCAACTGCGCAAAAAGAGGTTAATGTTTTTGCGCGTTAACCGACATACGCGCGGGCGGAGCCGCGCCCGGAAAGCTAGTAGATCCTAAAAGTCACCGTTAAAACATTAGGTTACTCACAAAGCTGCAATGGAATTGGGCAGAACACGTACACTGCATGCCTGAACAGTTTTTGGCCAATGAAACCACCCATGGATCTCACTGGGAGCTAAACAACCACGTGGCTGGCTTATAGACGCTTGTGGAAGGACGAGCTCGACTCCTTTGATTGGGCCAACCAGAACCATAGATCGAAGTACTTCAAGGAAAGAAAGATAGACTTAGTTCAGCAGTAGGACAATTCCTGCTGATATTATTGTTAAAGGCATTAGCAATAATAAAACTCACGTTAATTTAGCATTAAAGTAAATATGCTTAAAATTGAGATAAAATTTAAAGGACCTAGAACTAGCATCCCTAACAAAACATTATCGCTTATAGTGGATTTCATAAACGGCGACGAAGCAAAAAATACCAGAGAAAGAAATGAATTGTCTTCTGTAGTACTTTCAAAACTCATACCACGATTTCGCAATACTCATGCCAACTGTGGGGTTATAATGGCAAAACTTGTGGGATTCCTGTGTATAGCAGAAAAAGAGGTGTGAGGCGGGTGTGTTTGAACAATTTATGTTATTTGTTCAAACGACCCTTACTTATTTAGTAGTTCATAGGCAATCAATCACAACAAGAGCTTTATGAAAGCTCCTCAAACCATACAGAATCAAGATGGCCGCCAAACAAACTGGAAACTCCACTGAAACGAAGCCGTAAAATATAATCAAAACATTTCAACAGTAGAACTTTACTTACATTAATGAATTGACAAAGCAATAAACTGTTTCTTTGAATTTTCTTAATTTACGATTAGACATATTAGGCTTTCAATTCTTCATTGATATTGTTCTTTATATCAACGAACCAGTAAGTTTAAACTTAAAATCAACACATTTACTCAAACTTGGTTTCACTTTATACTTACCAGCTTTCACACTGGAGTGCTGCTTTTTTTTTTGTTTTTATTTCCGATAGGCTAGCCTTTGACCACTATCTCACATGATGATAAGTGATGATGTGGTCGAAGATGTTGTACAGGCTAGCCTAAAATGCTACCATATTCAAGTAGAAATTATAATCACCAAGCATTCTCGATCACAATATCTTCAATTGTGATGTTTCCTAACAAGTGACGTCAAAGGTTAGGTGATGGGCTATTAAATATAGGCCTGTTTCGTTTGGGATTTGCTAACTTTAACACTGTTTTGCTTAAAGAGCAAAACAGTGTGAAACAGTGCTTACCAAAATACTTATCTACATTAGCGACACACGGTCTTCGTTCAAATAAAATCTCATAAAATAAATTCGCAATATCGACAAATCGGTAAAGCAATATCAACATATCGTTTTCTTCCCAACGGCTATAAATTAGCGTGAATCCTTTCAGTTTTCCCTCCGTTTCCGGCAAGTATATCAGCCGCTGAATCCTTCGTGCCTCACTGCAATATATCTGGGAAACTCTGCTGAAGCGGACCAAATTTATCGCTCGCCCGCATTCGCTTGTTCGCACACCCTTCAGTGTACTCGTGGTACTGGCCAATAATAACGATTCAGCCCAATCCTTCCTTTTATCCTTGTTCATAAAAATGAAAAAGAGGTGGCTCGATTCAGCCAAGACAAAAGCGACAAGGCATGATTGATGTTTTGGGTTATTTACTGTCATAGAAATCCTACAGATTTAAAAATGAGCATAAAATGGTAATAAAAAGATAAAAGTAGGCTAAACAAAGTATACCCCAGTAAGTAGACTAGTTTTGGGACCCAATACAAACGTTTAACATATACCTAGTTATATTTTATAAAATTTTAATGGTAAGCACTTCATAATAAGGTTAAGATTAGTAAGGTGATTCATTGAGTTTTTGATATTAATTATACTTATTCTTAAGTAGAGTTTTTATCTCCATGGATTTACCGTACTATTTACACTTCACTAGATATTAATGTAATTTGAATAAGTCCCTAAAAAAGTAGAGACAGATGATGTGGGAAACCCTTTACATGGCAATAGTGCGAAACGTATATATATATTATATATATAAGTGATTTATTTCTATCTCTCCAATACTCACATTTAAAACCATAGGCAGTGGTGCTATTAAATAATTCCTAATACAACAAAGATAAGTTCCTACAAGCTCTAAACACCATTTCCAAGGGCCTGTTTTTTTTATGCCTGATAGGTTAGCCTTTGACCACTATGTCACCTGATGGTAAGTGATGATGTGGCCGAAGATGTTGCTCAGGCTAACCTAGAATTACTGGCGCTCAAGGACAGCTGCCGGAACACACCGGTAGGTGCTTGGTGACAGATTTTCTACTTGAGGGAGGGAGGATTCGAAAAATGCCCTACCACCGAGCCATAACGACTGCCATCCTAAGACAACAACCGGGACCAACGGCTTAACGTGCCCTCCGAAGCACGGAAGCGCTCAGTAGTATAGCCGCCAGCGGTCACCCATCCAGACCGAGGCGGATGTTGCTTATCTTTGCTGATCGGTTCAGAATAGCTAAGCAAACTTCGCTACGAGTGCTTCTGAAAATGTTTGATGTTTCCGCACTCATTAGTGTTTCATAGCGCTATTTAGTGACTAGCGTTTGCCCCTAAACACAAACCAGAGGATGCGAGTGGATCTAAGATAGAACCACGGGCGAAGCAAGTGTTAAGATGCAAAATAACTTTACTGCCAAGCGAAACACACAATGTGTCACCTCACTACAGCGAGGAAGATGCAATGCAAGCAAAAACTGCTTAGATAAAAAGTTAATATGTACTTACACTAATAATGAGGAGGAAATTGCAATTCTAACTTTATTAAAATTAAAATAAAAATTAAACCTTTTTGTTAACACTTCTGCACACAGATTTTAAATGACGAAAAACCTTTCTGAGCCTATAAGGTGAAAACAATATTTTTTGACTTTAATAGAAATTATTACCTGCAGCACTGTTTTTGTTTTGAAGTAACGGATATACAGGATATAAACAAAATAACTCAAAAAAATAAAGCTTGGAATCTGTCCCAACAGCATGCGTCTGTAAACGTATAAGTGATCAAGTACATATATGTACGAGTAGGTAGATTCGTACTAAATGTCCATACATCTGTCTGTCTGATGCACGCTCCGTTGAAACTGGCACCTAAGCTTGTCGGGCCGAGTTCTATAGGAATTTGCATGAAACGCTGAATATGTCGACAGTCGACGTGTGCAGCTTTAGCACGGTAATAATACACACATTTCTGTGAAACTAGTCTATTCAAGGCAAGATACAATCGAACGAACGAACTATATATTATAGTAACCTACATAGGTTTTGAAATCTAGTCACCTAACCCTAACAAAGAAGATAAAAGCGTACAGATATAATTTTACAAGAAGCTTCAAACAGTAATAAAGTACCTACAATTAAGATGACTGAGGCCATTTTGAACGAAAATAAAATCGGAATCTTAACACAGGTATAGTAAACGGTAGAGTCAGCTAGCACGCTACTCACCAATACCAAGTACTCTACCAGCGTTGGTAGAGTAACCGTTTATCCGTTTTTTATAATATGTCAGTAGAAATTAGACGCCCCTGGCATAGGAATAATATACCTTTACCCATGTATTCGGAGACAACAAGAGTGGCGATATTTTTGTTTGAAATTAGTTTTTCCTAGAAACTACAGCGTAAACGTAGCGTCGAGACATATATTTTTGTCGCATTTTAGTCTACTAGATATTACATAATATATATATCTACTAGGTAGATGATATTATGGTGGGGGAAGGTTACGTAACATTTTGCCGGTGCTCGCTACTCTACCACATTTTAATTCTCTACCAAACCACTGCAGTCCTAATCCGCGCTTTACCTTGCTACTACGCCGTTTAAACTATCCATATACTTTCAGCTTAAAAGACAGTTGCTGAAATGACACTGCTGGTCACAGGATCATTTTAAGATATATTATCATAATGCTATAAAGTTCAGACCATAGAAGAAATCTATATCGTGAATGCTAGTCGGCATTCAAACAACAAAAGTCGACTCATCAAATATGTTGATAACAAATACTGTTGGTATATCACCCGAGACACTCAAACTGTTCCAAACATTAAGCTTGCAACTTTGTTTTGAAATACGGGCTTTATTCTTTTTACCTAGCGTTTGACTGCAATCTCAGCTTTAGTGGCTAGCGAAGATCCACGTTGGAATATGTACACAAGGACTTTACCAAGACGAGTACAGCTCTACGATGAACAAAAAAATGATAGGCTTACAGATAACTCATTACTTTTATTAATTTAATCACCATGATGGTATTGTTACAAATGCCGTGCGTTATATATATTATTTTATGCCTAATAGTTTTTTGTCTCCTGATGGTAAGTGATGATGTTGTCGAAGGTGCTGTTCAGGTTAACCTAGACTTACTGGCTCTCAAGGACAGCTGCCGGAATACACTATTAGGTGCTTGGCGACAGATTTTCTACTTGAGGGTGGAAGCTAGCCAGGCATTCGCAGATGCCCTACCACCATGCTAAAACGACTGCCATCCTAAGACAACAAACGGGATCGATGGCTTAACGTGCCTTTCGAAGCACGGAAGCGCTCAGTAGTAATATCACGTAATATCACTAGCGGTCACCCATCCAACTCATTACCGCGGCGGACGTTGCTTAACTTTGCTGATCGGTTAAGAACTAAGCAAACTTCGCTACGAGCGCGTCGAGAATATATATATATATATATAATATAATACTGATATTACCTGAATGAAGCCACCAAACTCTTCAATTTATTCATTCAGTAACCAGCCCACGAGGAAGACATAAATAACAACCTAATGTAAGCAGTAAAAGTTCCAATAACGGACGTATAACAAAAGCGGCTATCGGCTCCTCTCCGATACAATGTCACGTACAAACCCGCATTATCGGCTTAAACCGGCTATCTCCATTACGAATCGTTGCCAATGACCGTATCAAGTGTATTGTTATGACAGCACCTATGGGTAATGAAGACGATTTGCATGTTTAATGGAAAAATCAGAAAGCTGCCGCGCGTAATTTGAATACGAGTGCGGCGTATCGAAGGATAATTTATAACATATCAATTAATGGTTACATTCATTGGGGCTTTGCTGACAGTTTTTGGCACGCTACGGACTGGTTGGTGGCTGCTACCATTTGGACTGCAGTAAGCTATCAAATCAGATAATTTAGACGACATTCCGACCTGTGCCGCCACGCCGTGCACACCTGTCTACAGCTCCGCCAGTATCTCCCAGTGAGACCGCAATAGTCCCCGCACTATTGCCGTCTCACTCGGGTCATCGTTCCGACGCTAGTTGCAGACCAGTGCCTTGGAATACGCAGTCCTGACGAAGTTTTGTTTTGTGTGCAGAAGCTGAGCAGCCGCCGAACGCCGTGCAACGTGAGCTACGAGCTCGCCGTGCCGTCGCGCAGAGGCGCTCTAAGACGTCAGGCATTACCACCTACCCAAGTCCCTTGTTTCGGAACAACATATTATCGGGCTGGTGGTCTTGTTTTGACCGCACTTTTTGGTGCGCATTTCACAACTTTACTACTCGACACAACATTGTAACAGTGCGCGTAACAACACACTTTGTGCTGTTAAGCGACGTCGTTCAGGCGTGGGGTAGCGTCAGCCAAACCCGTCTGAACGATCAAATCCGCCATTTGCTGCGGTCGCAGTGTGACACCCTACGGTGACAACGGCCACTGTCGAACTTTTGGTTTAACCTTGCACCGTGGCCTTTCCCGCTTCACGGGTCAGCCGAAGCAAGCTGGGCTCCGGGATAACTGGCCTTGGGGTCGCCCCTAGTCAACCCCGGAGTAGCGCTTAGGAGCACCCCTCTCCGCCGAGAAAAAAGCTCGGAGAGGGTACACAACTAGGGCACACCCTAGGTACACACTCCCTCTCACACAGTGAGCTCACAAGGTGTGTGAGGGAATTCAAACCCTTGATAGGGCATCCTGAGTATTCCCCTCAGGATGCAGTCCCGTCCCTCTAACGGTGAGGTGCAGGTCCTTCAGACCTTCGCCCTCCGCCACCCCGATCTGTATGTTGCTCATATGCAACTCCTCGAAGAGGAAGCGAGTGCCCGCCTCACGGACACTCTTATTGCTCCCTCCGGGACTTCAATCCCGGAGGCCAACGTCCCTCCTCTGACCCGGTCCTTCTCAGAGGACAGTCCGCTTTCGCCCGCTCCGGGCCCAGACAACAGACGCACGGTGGCAGCCCCTCCCCGTGAGAGGTCTCGCTCGCGCTCACCGATCGGGAGGCCAGCGAGCACCCGTCCCTCCTTCGCCGTTGTCGAGCCCACTTCGGACTCCGAAGCGGAGATGAAGGTAGATCCGAGTCGCGCCTTACGCACCGACTCGGACTCAGATAACGACGGCTATACCGTCGTAGACAGGAAACGCAAGCGTGCTCCTAAAGCCGCTAGTTGCGCAACTTCCGCCCCTCCCGCCAAGGCACCCGCTAAGGCCCCCGCCTCCGGCAAGAAGCCGACCCCCGCTCCGCGCCCCGCGTCTCCTCCCTCCGCTCCGGCCACCACTGCCGCGTCCCCTCAGGACGCGAGCGCGCGCCGCGAAAAACCGCCTCCGCCCCTGTTCATTCAGGACAAAACCAAATGGGACATGCTGTCCCGTTTAGTTTCGGATCGTGGGATCCATTATACTAATGCCCGCTCCACGCAGCAGGGCATTAAAGTCCAAGTGTCCACCATTAGCGACCACAGAGCGCTAACAAAGCTCCTCCGTAAAGAGAGCATAAGTTTTCACACTTATGCGCTCGAAGAGGAGAAAGTCCTCCGCGTTGTCATCCGCGGTGTGCCCAAGGAGGTACATACCGATTCGGTATGTGCCGACCTGAAGGCACAAGACTTCCCCGTACATGCAGTTCACCGCATGTACAGCGGGAAGGACCGCAGTCCCTACGATCTAGTACTCGTAGTACTAGATCGTACACCTGAAGGCAAGGCCATTTTTAATTTAAAAAAGGTCTGTGGCCTCTCAGGACTCGATGTCCAAGCCCCATACAAGAATGGGAGTCCCTCGCAGTGCCATAACTGCCAACTATACGGGCACGCCTCCCGTTTCTGCTTCGCTCGCGCTAGGTGCGTTAAGTGCCTAGGCGATCACGCGACAGCAGCGTGCACTCGCACCCGGGACTCGCCGGACCCACCCAGTTGCGTTCTATGCGGTGCTCAAGGGCATACCGCGAATTACCGTGGTTGCCCTAAAGCACCACGAGTGAACCACAGGGTGGCAAGGCATAGGCCGACCCGTCCCTCTTATGACCGCTACCAACGGGTAAGCCCTAAACTCACGGTAGTACCTGCCTCACAGGTAATACCCGCGCCGCTCCCAGCCCGTAACGCATGGTCTAAACCACCCAGTATGGTTAAGACCGTCGCTACCGCCCGCGCCCCGGCCCGCGCGCCCGCACCCGCGCCCGCACCCGCACCCGCCCGCGCCGCGGCCCCTGCCCGCGCACCGGCCCCGGCTCGCCCCGCGCTCCCGGCACCCGCTGCCAACACCGTTCGCACCCCTCCCCGCGCCGCTTCCCGGCCGCAAGCTCCCCCTATGCCATTGATGGCTGCCCCTCTTCAAGAGGCAATCAACCTAGTCAGCGATCTGGCTATGTCGGTTGACATCAATGAGGTACAAGAGCTATTCCACAAGATGCAATACGCTCAATCCCCAGCGGACGTGATCCAATACACATTGGAACACGCAAACTTACTAAGCGCCCTTAAGCGCTTCGTCCCCCAGGCCCCTCCCCAGTACAACCACTATGGGTAGTACAACCGAACGCACGAAACCGTACTCAGTTTCGTTAGCGTCATTTAACGCTGACGGCCTCTTCAAACAACGTGACCTCGTCCACGACTTTTGTTGTACCCACCTTATCGATATCTTATGCGTGCAGGAAACCTTTCTAAAACCGGGGAAGGCGAACCCTAGGTTTGCCAATTACAGAACGGTACGTAATGATAGAGTGACCTCCCGTGGGGGAGGCACTCTTATCTATTACAAAAGGTCCCTGCACTGCATTCCCCTACCTACCCCGACTCTTGTTAATATGGAAGCATCTTGTTGCCTCCTAGCTATGACTGGTCATCAACCTATAGTCATAGCGTCCTGTTACCAAGCTTGCTCCAAGCCGATCGTCCGAGCTGACTTAGAAGCCTTGTTCTCATTAGGAAGCGCCGTCCTTCTGATTGGCGACTTCAACAGTAAGCACATCCTATGGAATTGTAACGTCAACAATCCCAAAGGTATTGCACTTGAAAACCTAATCGCAGAACTTAACTTTGACATAATTGCGCCGACTGAGCCCACTCACTACCCTTATATGGAAGACCATCGATCTGACTTGCTTGACATGACACTACTCAGAGGCGTAACACTCCGGGTACGCTCCATAGAAGTGGTTCACGAGCTTCACTCTGACCACCGACCCATTATACTGCGACTAGGTCCCGACCCAACGACTGACCTCCCCCGCCCCACTAAGACGATAGTGAACTGGAAGCAAGTAGGCGATGCCCTAAAGGCTATCAGTTCACCGGACCTAGACAAGATCCCTGACGACATCCTGACAAAAGATGACGTAACCCTTGCGATCGATTCGTTCACCAATCACCTCTCCACCGTAGTAGGTGCATCCGCAAAGGAGGTCATAGTGCCGGACGACCGGCGCCTTGTCATTCCAGCGGATGTGAGACGATTGGTGACGGAGAGTAAAGCAGTGACCCGACATTACGACTCTTACCCCAGTAAAGAGAACAAAACTAAGAAACGCCACTTTGAACGCATGGTTCAAAGTCGCATGTCTGAGTTGCGTGATCAACAATGGGGCGATAAACTTTCAAACCTCGTGCCAAGCCACCATGCTTACTGGGACTTGGCGCGAGGCTTGAAAGGAAGTAACCATAACGACATGCCTCCCTTATACAGACCAGTCCCACTAGTCCCAGCGTTCTTTGACGAAGACAAAGCTGAGTGCCTAGCTGATAGCCTAGAGGCTCAGTGTTCCCCTAACGTAGATCACGTTGACCAAGCTCACCTCGATTCGGTGGATGCTGAAGTCGAACGTAAAAGCTCTGTGGTCACCTCTGAACTCCCACCAATCACCTTAGCGACTTACGCTGAGGTGGAGAGACTGATCAAGGCCCTCCGACCGCGCAAATCCCCCGGTGCCGATGGCATCTCCAACAGGGTTCTTAAAACCCTCTCTCCTCCTCTCATCCATCTCTTAGTCAGCATCTTCAATGCTGCTATGAGCCACTGCTTATTCCCAGACACCTGGAAATGTGCAAATGTCATTGGCATTCACAAACCAGGCAAAAGCTCATCTGACCCCACCAGTTACCGCCCCATCAGCCTCCTCAGTGCCTTAGGCAAACTTTACGAGCGGTTACTTGCAAACCGTCTCCAGTCCCATGCTAAGGAACACCACCTTATCCCAGATGAGCAGTTTGGCTTCAGACCCGGACACTCATGCGTCCAACAAGTGCACCGCCTCACGGAGCACATCATTGAGGGCTTCAATAAGTACCCCAAACCCCAGACTACGCTAGCAGTCTTCCTCGACGTAGCGAAAGCTTTTGACAAAGTCTGGCACAATGGCTTGATCTACAAGCTATACCAATTTGGCGTGCCAGAACGTCTTGTGCTCATCCTACAAGACTTCCTTAAAGCCAGAAGCTTTCGCTATCGCGTGGAAGGCACCCTCTCCTCCCCCCACCCAGTCAGAGCCGGAGTCCCTCAGGGCTCCGTGCTATCACCTATTCTCTTTGCACTGTATACCAGTGACATCCCACGCTCTCAGCCCAAAGTATTCCTAGCCCAATATGCGGACGATACCGCCATTTACACCACTGGGTGGCATATCAACAGACAGTCCTATTTCGTCATTCAACGGGCCGTCACCGAGATCGGTGACTGGTTCCGAAAATGGCGCATCGCGGTCAACCCAGCTAAAAGCACAGCTATGTGCTTTACTGAGAAGACACGCTCCCCTTACCCGAAACCGCTTATTTTGTTCGACGAACCCATTCCCTGGGTTCCTAGAACAAAATACCTCGGAATCACCCTTGATCGTCATCTCACCTTTAATGATCACATAACAACCGTCCGTAACAGAGCGGCCTTCGTAATGGGTCGCCTTGGTCCCCTACTTCGCAAAGAGAGTAAAATGTCTCTTAGTAATAAGAAGACACTTTACACTGCCTGCATCCGCCCCATCATGACTTACGCATCAGTAGTGTTTAGTCATGCTAGTGAGGCCCACCTTCACAAACTTCAAGTCATCCAAAACCGTTTTCTTCGTAATGCAACCGGCGCCCCGTGGTATATCCGGAACACCGAGTTGCATTGCGACTTTAACCTTCCCTCTCTAGCGCAGTTCAATAAGGACTGCGCCCGCCGATACTTTGATCGAGCGCCCCACCACCCGAACCCATTGGTTGTCCAGGCATCGAACTACTCGACTGCCTCTTCTATCCCATTTTTCAAACCCCCCCGTCGCCGACCACGGCAGGTATTAGACGACCCGGATGACCCCATTGCAGCCATTACATTGGCAGCTTTAGCGTTATCCGCAAGTCGTCGAGGTAAAATCCCCAGGTGTGAGGTAATCAGAGGTCACACAATCAAACACCGAGCTCGCCGGCGAGCTCGAGGCAAAAACAAGGTCACGATAAATTGCTCTCCAAATAGTCAAAGAGTATTATTCAGTAGGGCCCAATTGTGCAACACTGCAGTTGCACAGAGGCATTTTGCTCCGATCCCCCCCCATGTCTCTCGACAGCGAGACAAGCCGAGGTCCGAACCACAGTGGTGCCCTTGAGCTCGCTGTCAACCCCTCCTATAATAGCGGTACGTTTTCGGCGTCCGCAGGAGACGGAGGTAGAAAGCGCTTTTCGCCTTCTACGCCCGTCTCGGGAGAAGTGCCTTCGGCACTTCTCCCTCCCGGGCTATTGTAGGGCCAGGCCCTCGCCCAAAACCCGGTGGAGCTGGACGACCGCACAGGCGGTAGCCAGCATCTATGTCCTCCCTAAACAAACAAACAGATAATTTATTTGCTAAAATACATGTCACATAAGATCTTATATTAATGGTTATGATACAATGTATTTATGTAGGTATGAATTCAGACAATATTGTATTGCATTTTACAAAAGTCTTTAAATTCTTTAACACTATAAAAGCAGTTTATAAGAAGCCAGTGAGTCAAAGATCTTTTAAACTCGTTACCATCCAATTTTATGTCGTTAGGGAGACACTTACATATTGTAATTTTTTTTAGGCCTTATACGTTTTATATAAGTCTTATATTATATATATAAGTTTTATATTATTTATATAAGTATCAGCATAGATTAGTAGATTTAAAGTCGGTCCTAAATTGCTAAGAATATTATTTTAAGGATCCTTATTTGATTTTCTAAGTAACCTCCCTATAGGTGGATTTGAAACCTCTAGAGCAGGAAGTCGAATTTACCTTCCGAATTTTGAGTAAAATACTTTATACTTTTCGAGTATGAGTGATTGAAAAAAAATACTTGTGCGTTTATTCAAATCGTCATCATTATATTGTTAGCGAAAATATAAAACAATAATGTACCCACATGTTAGGTATATACCTAAGCAAAAAATATGTGCTTGCTGGTTTTTCCTTCCTCTACTACAATGGAGCATCGTTGTTCGTATCAACTTCGTGGGTACTTTCAGATTCTACTATCTACTATGTAATTCCCCGATGAACTGTGATGTCACTGAACTCCACACGAGCAAAGGGCGTTCAAATCATATTATGTTTATTCTCATAACTGAAAACATATTACAGAAATTCCATTTAGAGCTCAAAAACAATACAAAGTTTGAATTCAAAAACAATAATGTTGCATGAAGATTTTATTATAATTGGCTTCTGTCTGTGCGCTCGTGTAGAGTTCAGTCACATTGTAGACCCTCGGGAATTAGGTAGGGGTACCTGATTTTCAGATACCCAAGGGACCTTTCGTTTGACTCTTACCAGATGCAAAGAAAATACGCCAAACCATTGCGCTACATTGTTCTAAAGATCGTTCAAATTATTAGATTTTATTTAATGATATAACTGAAAATATATTATACGCATTCCATTCATAATTAAAAAACAAAACACAAAAAAGCCCGCTTCAAAACAAGAATCTAAAATCTAAAAGAAACAATTTTCCTTTACACAGCAAATTGATTAGTTTAATCGACTGAGTTAATACCTGCGCTGTGATCACGTTTCAAGGAATCGGGTTATAATTATTATCAGAGTGATTTTAGTGGAAATTTCGAGAAATATCCGGATATAACTGAAATTGGAGCATTATTTGCCCAGCTGTGTTTACTGAGGTGAAGATGAGCCGATAAATATAGCTGATTTAGGTTCAAATTAGATTTTTATAAAGAAAATAGAATATTGAAATGTCTTTGTAACAATCAATAATATATTAAATATATCTTAGTATAATTAACATAAGGGCTAATTGCTTGAATAGCTTAAGGCATGGGTTTAAAGTCTCGATGTCTTGGTTTAGATACTCGGGTCGGATAGTTTTTTTTTAGTTTTAAATTAAACCCGTACGGTTTGTACATTTGCAAACAATAATATTTTAGGTAAGGTTTGTTTGAGGATTCAGTCAGTTTTTTTTTTTTTAATACCGGCGGTATGCCTTTATTAAACAAGATACTACGAACTATATACAACACTACAGCTACTACAGTAAAAGCATTTACACAACCTATACGATATAACCTATACTATATTATATAACCTAGTCATAGCAGACTCATAGGCAGTCTAAATGCTCCAGCCCACTCCCAGTTATCAGCGTGCCCAGCTTGCTGGCAGAATTGCCACGTTGAATTGCAATGCTTATTCGCTAAGCGAAATATGTGCCAGCATTTTTATCACGCGTCGCAGCGACCAAGCGCTCAGATAAGTTTTGGAAAATACGATGAGCTCCCGGTCCCCACGGACCAAACGTCTCTACACCAAACGGTTCAAATATGTAACCCATACCGAGGTTAGCATATTTGCGCCACTTATAAAAATATTAGCCTTCTGGGCGCGGCTCCGCCCGCGCGTATGTCGGTTATCGCGCGAAAACATTAAACTCTTTTTGCGCAGTCAGATAAAAACTATCCTATGTTTTTTCCCGGGTCTCAAACTATCTCCATCCCAATTTCATTCAAATCGGTCCAGTAGTTTTGGCGTGAAAGCGTAACAGACAGATAGACAGACAGACAGACAGACAGAGTTACTTTCGCATTTATAATATTAGTACTGATTTCATAATTCATTAATTTAAATAATTATTTCATAATTTATTAAATTGAATAAACTTTTATTAAATTATTTCATAATTAAATTATTTTAGACGTACCCAGTGGACGTCTTCCGGCAATTGTCGATACATCAATAACAATCTTTTCAGGTGTCTAATTTTCTTGCCAAAATTTAATGATTTTTCTGACCAATCACATCAGAAGCAGTACCGAGTCTAGTAATGTAACCGTAGGGAAGCTTCCCTAGTCGTTCTTAATCCATCACCCAGGTCATGATTTTGTTGGATGAGTGACTGCGACCTACTGAGTGTTTCTGCGCTTCGGAGGGCACGTTCAGCTGTCGGTCCAGGTTGCTGTCTTAGGATGGCAGTCGTTATAGCATGCTGGTAGTGCATTTTGTACATGCACGCCTAACTAGCTACCACCCTCATGTAGAATCTGTCGCCAAACATCTAACGGCATGTTTCAGGGACTTGGTCTTGCGAGCCAGTCATTTAAGGTTAGCTTAAACAACATTTTCATCATCTGTACTGTACCGTTTCAGCTGTATTGTCGATTGCTTAACACAGCCTCCCCCATTAAGGGGGTTTGCCATAATATCCACGCTTGGCAAACGTCTTGGGGACCGCAGGGTAAAATAGTAATTCCTCAGAAAGCGCTGCAGCCCATCTTCCGGTATTTTACCCTTAGTCACCTCTGGCGACACCCATGGAAAGATATGGGAGGTGGCATCTAGCCGGGCGCCCTACCGGCATCATCACACACCTTATATTGGGTGAGTTAAGCAATAAGAAATGTGAATAAAATAACGGAAGGTAATTAATGTAAGGTAAGAAAAGGCCATAAAGAGCCTTTTCGACTAGCAGATGTTACTGTAATCAGAAAGAACATTAAAAACACAATCAAGGGATTACAGAAACATCTCAAATTGAATTAATATTTAGATTCCCATCGAATTTCTGCAACAAAGAGAATTCAGTTTAATCCATCGTCAGCGAAATGTTCATTAATTTTGCTATATCGGATATCTAGTCGAAATTTCCGGGAATTAAGACTATGGTGGAGTTTTTCATAATTGATGCTTATTGTTAACGGGACCTTTTTTTTCTTTTCGCTGTTGGCAGTAATAAAGCTTCGGCACATTAGGGAAAAGCGCACGTAGCATTTTCCATAAAGTAAAAGTTTTCGGTTCTTCAGGAGGCGCTGTTTCCGACCTTTCGGTACTTTTCCCATAGTCGCCTCTTACGACACCGATGGGAAGAAATGGGGGTGATATTCTATCCCGGCACCCCACGAGGTTAATGTTCTATTATATACACAAAAAATATGCCAAAAAAACTTTAAAATTACTCGACTGTTGTTGTTGAAAATTTAAAAGAGATACATTTGGAGGTACATTCTACTCAACAAAGGAAGAATGATCCAGATTGGATGGTCCATTAAAAACTTATGCGTCATACATTAAAAATAACGACCTTTCTCCTTTTATTGGAAGTTTGTTAAAAAGATAATGAATGTCAATAAATAAAAGATAATGTTACAAAGAGCATATTACAGCAGATTTTACTGTTATACAAAGTTACAAAACGAAAATCTAATTACACAATCAGGGGATTGTAGAGACGTTTCGAATTGAATAAGTATTAAGATTCGTCGAATTTCAGCAACAAAGAGATTTAACTTTCCTCGATCGTCAGCAAAATATCATTTCAATTATTCCATATCGGATCTGATCGGTCTAGTCGCATTTTCCGGGCATTAAGACTTATACTTTAGTAGTTGAGTCTCTATATTAGTGGAATCATTTTGATAAATTATTGCATTTTTCTCAATGACCAGTTTTTCTCAATGATCAGTTGTCCGGGCTCATTTTTTTATGCTTCTGTAACGGAACAAGCACGAGGCCTGCCTGATGTTATGCCTTAACCTCTGCGTATAACAGATGAAACATACGATTACTGCATTGCGCCGTTCACTCCGGAGACATATAAGTACAGTTGTTAAGTCTCATGTGCCTGTAATTTTACTGGCTCTCAAGGACTGCTCAAGTCACTGTTAGGTACTTGGACAGATTTTCTACTTGGGGGAGGTAGGCGAGCGTTTCTTCGACCTTGGGCGATAAAACCAAAGTTCCATCACATTATCCATCATCCAAATCCATCAAGAAATTGGGCACATGAAACTTAAATTAACTTTGTGTCTCAGGGTGATGGGCGCAGTGCAGTTCGCCAGTAGTGCTTCTGTTAAAGGCATAGGTTATCGCTTAACACCAGGTGAGCCTGGTGCTCGGGTCATCACGATAACATAAAAACACATGCCACAGCTCATTCATCATAATTCAAAGCTATCGTGCAACGAAATCAAAATCATTCTCGATCTGTCGCTCTGTGCGTGGATATCTGTGATCGCAGTCGATTTAGAAGAGTAGGTAGAAATAGAGAAGCTATGTCGGACTCATTAGTCGGGTACTCTGTAGGTCGAAATTCTGTCGAGAGTTACATTACTGTCTTGAACAGTATTATATTGTACCTACTTCATTAATCCCCTTGTCGGCAGAAAACGGCACGGCTCGGATTTCGGTCGCCAATTACTTCTACTTCCTCTCCATAAGTCACTAAGTCTGTGATGTTGCCTTCATCTACTTGAGTGTTATTAGATTTTTGATTGAGGTGACGATTTATGGAGCTGTCACTTCGTACGAATATACATATACTTAGTTTGCGTAACCGTGAAAGTTGGGTTCAATTTACTTTGCCGCGGAACGATATGGAAGCGAACGGAATTGTACAAAGCATAATGAACTTTAAATTAATTACATAGAGCTCAAATAACAAAAAAATATTTGTAAAATAAACGTTACCGATCTTTAACACTAACGTATGGAGTTAACCGTGTTGATTCAAAACACTGACCTACTTATATACGGGCATACTTTTAGTAATTGAAGTCAGTTACGTTTTTTAAGAATGTTTTTGTTTTTTTTAGTGATGCATGCAGCTTCAAAGACCATTAACTCGCCGAAACATTGTGCACTAACACAAAAGTTGCAATTAATTTAATATCCGGCTATAGCTATCACTTTTCAGGTAATTGACTATAACTTAAGAACTCCTTAATCTATTATGATGAAATTTTATATGAGACTTACTTGGAAGTACATAACTACCACTCAACAAAAAATAATCTTGAAAATCGGTTCATAAATAGTGAAGTATAATATAAGACTAATGACTCGCGTTTTGAAGACCCCCATATAATATGAATGACTAGCTTTCCGGGCGCGGCTCGGTCGCGCAAAAACATAAACCTCTTTTTGCGCAGTTGGATAAAAACTATCATATGTTTTTTCCCGGGTCTCAAACTATTTCCATACCAAATTTCATTCAAATCGGTCCAGTAGTTTTGGCGTGAAAGCGTAACAGACAGACAGACAGAGTTACTTTCGCATTTATAATATTAGTACTGATTATGAACTTTCTATAAATTGTGTAGAATACAAACTACCGCCACCGATTATAGATACGCGAGAAGTTCCAGGCACACGTGCGAGTTATTTTTAACCTTCTTCCAAAAAAAAGGTGATTCTCAATTTGATTTTTTTTTAACGTATGTTTATACATCAACACCGCGCACCGCGTAGCACTGTTTTAATATAGCCGATTTTGGTCTGCACCGAAATATTTCATAGGCCAAAGCAATGCCGGCCACAAGTATAAATAACAAAGGTTTTTTAAATATATTTGTAACGATAGTTGTTTGAATGCCATACTCACGGGCAACCGGATAATTTGGCCTAAGTTACTGCCTTCATATTTATGAACAGTAAATTCCTTATCTATTACGTAACTGAATAATACCAATCATAATGACCGTTACTAATTTGAAACAAAATTTTCAAGGTGAAGAAAATTTACAAAACCAATTGCAAAAGTACTTACTTTATGCATACATTTGCATAAATTTTATAAGCGCTTGTAGCACACCTTGCCGAGTCATTCTTAGCCATACACAGATCAACGTTCGCTTTGGTCATTATTTTGATAGGTGACTGCTAGCGAGATTTACTACTGAGCTCTTCCGTGCTTGCCGTCGCGTTACGTCGTTCCCGGTTTTTGTCTTGAGGTTGCAGTCGTCACAGCTTGGAGGAGGGCATTTTGCGAATACCTCCCTGAAGTAGAAACTCTGTAGACAAGCACCTAATGGTGTGTTCGGGTAGCTGTCCAAAATATAAGTTATAGGTGTTGTCTCTGGTTGTCGCAATTATTACACACAGTAATTTATTTTAATAATAATAAACATTTTTAAAAGTATCTTAAAAAAAGATTTAAATAATATTTAAATAAAACACTTAAAAAAGTATAAAATTATATATCTAGCGACAATTCCGCCTAATTTTCCTGTTATCTACGTGACGTCACAAAGATTACGCAGCCTAACCGGAAGAATATCCGACTAGTTTTGATTCTAAACGAAGCATCTTCAGGAGGTCTTGACTCACCGAGCGCACGATCGAGACATATTTTTATACTTTTTTTAGTGTTTTATTTAAATATTATTTAATGATTTATAAGATACTTTTAAAAATATTTGTTATTATTAAATATGGATATACGCAAAGTAACGCCTGAATCTATTGATTATTCAATTGTATATATTAAATCGCTTATTAAATATGCTTCTGGTTTATATTAATATCATCAACCCTTTACAGTACTCCGGACTGTTACTGAACGTTTCTGTCAGAAAAACAGCTTTCCGAACTGGGGACCGAACCCAGGTACTAGGTGGTAGGTCCCTTCAGCAAGGGTTCATCTTGGTTCATATATCAGATATTCTATTTCAGATATTATATATAGCTGTACTGTGCAAACGCTAGGTACTGTCTTTAGGCGTGAAGAGTATTATATCGAGAGAAATTACTGGGCGAACGAGACATAAGAACTATAGTATCAAAGTGAGTTTCGCAGTGCAGTGTCGAGCAGAACGAGGACGGTGACAATCCAACTGTGATGCACAACTTGCCATAAGGCAATATGAATAAAAATGAATCTCGTAAAAAACGACCATACAAATGTTGGTTATGATCACACTTTCAAAATCATATTATAAATTGACGTTTCCGTTATTTGATGGTGTATAATGGAAATACAGACTCCTAACTAATTTAATTTTTAAGTTAGACCACGTAACAAATATGCTCTAAAATGTAAAATGTTGAGGACCCCTAATTTATTTATTTTAAAGATAAATAATATAAAAAATATATTGTCCAATGAACTCTAGACAATGATACCTTCATGTAAGATTACATAAATATTGCTTTCCCGGCGAACTTTTGAAATATTAGAGGCCACATAAAAAAAAATATTATTATTAACCTAAAAAGTCAATCTTAGTGTCAACTTTTTACACTAAGGGCCCGTTTTAGAATGTCCTAATAAAGTTTCGGGTTGCTATGCAACACATAACATAACTGAATGATAAAAATGAAAGTTAACATGCAGCGGGTATCAATCTTTAACTGATGACTATAGATAGGCTAAATCGATGACTGTGAAACGCAAAGATAGTGTTTTGTTTAGTAAATATGTTCTGGGCAGTAAAACCGGAACTTACTCGAACATTCTGAAACAGGGCCTTAGTATCGAGATATTCAGTTTGTATAAAATAAATAAAATAATTAAATAATAAATAAATAATAAAATAAAAAAGAATATAGTATGGTGATTGATATATTATTAAGTAGTTATTATTATCACCCTTACGTGTCACGTGGAACCAATATCGTCTATTTATGGATGAAATTAATTAGTTATCTATGATGCGCATGGATTTTACAGATCAACATATGATGATTACCTAAAGTATCTAAACAGTCTTAAATTAAATGTTGAAATAATACGTTTAAATAATCAGTTGCTAAGTTATAAAAATCTTCATAGGATAGTATATTCTTTGAAACTCGCGAATCATATTTGAAGCAGTGATGGCTCAGTGGCATTAGCTATGGACAGCCGCGCAGCAGGTCCATGGTTCGAATCCCGCCGCGGGCTTTAGCTTCACTACATGGTGGAAGGGCTTTTTTGTTCCGTTACAAAAACATAAAATAAAAAATAAAAAAAAATCACAAAGTACAAAATGTTTCTGGACCTATGTTCTATGACTAATGTTCTATTAGCTATCTTGTGCCCAGTGTCATACGGAAGGACTGACGTACGGACGGACAGATAGACAGCAAAGTCTTGCTATTAGGCTTCCGCTTCGTAAAAAATTTGCCAATTTTCCAGAATTCCTAACCTAACCCTAAATAAATAAAAATGTGCAAACAAGACCAGAAATCATAAGATTGAGTTTTCTACACGTGTTCGGTGTAGAATACCAACAACAAATAAATATAAAATAAACACGTCAGAGATATTTGATATATCCAATCAGCAAATTATAGCTCATGTTCTTTTAGGACCTTATATGTATATATAAGGTTACTTAATATCTTATTATCTTCTCTTATCTCAAATACCAAAGTACAATATATTTTTCATTACTATACGACGAGAGCTACTAGTACTCAATCAAAGTCCGGAGTTATTGTGCAGTCGACAGAGTATACAAAATCCTTGGGAATAAAGTACTCGATGAAAAGTATTATATAGCATAGAAATTTGTTTTTTTCATTATTGATAGCAGTTCGGAAAAATCTTGCTAAATGCATGTCAGGATTCACTCTATTAGAGGGTTAACAATAACCGGTTAAAGAAAACCTGTTTGATGGTTTTGATCTTAACTTGAAAAACTGACGCCTTTAGTATTTAGTTGGTTGAATAGAGGATATTGAGAGCAGTCCTTGAGATCAAGTAATTCTAGATTAGCCTGAACAACATCTTCGACCACATCAGGACTTATCATCAGGTGAGATAGTGGTCAAAAGCTAACATATAAGGCACGAAAAAAATATCGTACATAATATATATACCGACTTTCGAGATTCCGAATTAGTTTAGTATTTGCAATAGAGATATAAATAAGTGTAATAAAAATGGTCTTATAATGACAAATTTGAAAGACCTCATATATTTACTTTTATAGATAGAAAGAATATTTACTCTACTTACTAACAATGAGTTCGAAACGATGATAGCCTCATGTAGGGCTACTACGTTATTTTTTCGGCTAACTTTAAACATTGTTATGAGCCACCCTATAATTTCAAGTTAATTTTGTCTTTCGGTCAACGTTATGCATATAACATTTACTTTTTTTTACATTTACCTTTTAGTAACGTTAAGACTTTCACGACTTGAACAAATAGTTATAAATACTGAACAAAATCGTCAGGTACGCTGTAGCTGAACATCTGCTAGAGTCCAGACCTGGCGTCCAGATTGAGCTCTACGACCCGAAAATCCGCTTAACGGAATGTTACTACCATTCTAGACTAGTACGAGAAGCTATTGAAATAAGGAAATATCATCATTTCAATCGAAAGGATAGTTTTAAGCTAGTTGGATCCTGGAATCCAGTGCTAAGGAAATGCACCAAGCGCGTTGTACCTTCATTAAGACCTGTGGATATTGTCAGTGTTGTGTGTCGAGACATTTCTAAATCAAATGCGGGTAGTTGGAGAAAATACCTTTCAAGACTTTGACACCCGCTTCTTCAGTTTGCTTGTTACCACGACCAATGCAACTTGGCCAAAACGTTAAGGAATAATATGCATATAAAGTCTAAATTTTTTTTATATTTACATTTTAAGTTTGTGACTTATTTTGGTTACGAGCAAGATACCAGTGATATATTCGGACGAATAGTCAGAGAGCGGCGTCTTATTAAAATAGCTCCAATTGGCCCTTTATAGTACGGAATACTAAAAGAAGAACAGATATTTATCAGCCTACGGTTTGTACATATGCCGTTCTTCAATTAACGTTAGGTACATATCAAAATCAATTAGTAACATTACTCTCGGGAATGACATTTGCATATTCGAGACGACCACTGTTGTGTAATTAGTCCAACATAATTAGTACATACAATGTTCATATACGTACATTTGTATTGATATACCTACTGAGGCATTGTAAGCGTTCCATCTATTTATAATTTAGCTGAGTCCAGGATTCACCTCATACGCCATATCTCTTTTGGTAAATCTTGGTTTGAGGGGTCATGGTGTGACACTCATTTAATGGATCAGCATAGGACAACTTAGGACCATGCTGGCCATAGTTTATTTAGATCATACCTAAGGTGAGTGACACCGTTGCACCTTGTCACCCTCATTTGAGTCGCCAAGATACAGGCTTTGCCTAGTTTGGGACCCACTGTATTTTTTTTTTTATTGCTGATAGATATTTATGCCTTTGACTACAATCATCTCACGTGTTGGTAAGTGATGATGTGGTCGAAGGTGTTAACAGGCTTAACCTAGAATTACTCTGGCTCTCAAGGACAGCTGCCGGAATACACCGTTAGGTGCTTGGCGACAGATTTTCTTGAGGGTGGTCGCTAGCCAGGCAGGCATTCGAAAATTGCCCTTCCACCATGCGATGAAGCTCAAGCCCGCGGCTGGATTCAAACCATGGAGCTGCTGCGCGGCAGTCCATAGCCAATGCCACTGAGCTATCACTGCTTCAAAATTGTAAATCATAATTTAGTGTTGTAATTTTCAACTTATGTGAACAATGGTCTTAGTTTTAAAAATATTAATTGTAACACATCTAATACTTTTCTCGCAAATAAATAAATTATTATTACCTTCCTGAGCTACTAAAGTTTCGCAAGCTTTCATGAAAGGTCCGATCGATAAAATTCCACTAGATGTCACCCATTGAAGTAGTGATCGCAAAGAACTGTTTTATCGGTTGGCAACGATGACCATGCTACACCACGCATTAAGTGCTTCATCTTTTCTTTAGTTTTGAAGCAATAGATAACCTATCAGTAATAGCTATGGACTGCCGTGTCTCAGTTACTTAGTTCGATCCCCACCGCTCAAGCTGGTAGCATAGAAGAGCATTTTGCGAATACTCGCCTGGCTAGCTCCTCAAATGGAAATTCTTACGCCAAGCACCTAAAAGTGTGTTCCAGTAGTCTTGGGAGCCAGTGAATGAAGAACTTTATGTCTCAGGGTGACGGGCGCAGTGCAGTTCGTCACTTGGGACCATGCAAGTACATATGTTATCAGCAGAGATTACTGCTTAACATCAGGTGGGCCTCGTGTTCGTTCCATCATATTCCCATAAAAAAAAGAAAAAAACCTTTTTTTTTTCAAAATCATATTTGTTCACTAATACATACGTACTATTGTCTAATCTGTGCTTATTTCCTGAACTGTTCACAGTGAACACTTAATTCTTATTTTATTCAACAACAAACTTATACAATAACGCGTACCCCATTTCACTACAACATAATAGCTAAGAAAATCCTCGGAATGTCCACCGCTAGAATTTTACTGCGGAGTCAACGTAAACGCGACATTAGTGCGGGAATGTTGTTTATCTTACTTTGAAAGATTCACAGAATAAACGATGCCGTGGAATCCTTCTTTAATTTATGAGGACGATAAAATTTTGTTGTAAGGTTTTAGCTGAGACTTGGTCGCATATATTTTTCAAACTGGAATTTAAATATTAAATACAAACTGGATACATTTTCAAATGTATGTCGGAGCGTAACACCTACTTAAGGAGTGAAACCGGTGACTGACTAGCATTGACAGTGAAGACCGCGATCAGTCTACATTATCAGTGATGGAAGATGACATCAGCATCTAGAGCAGTATACCTGAAGACGACATACGTGATACGTTATGGCACAAACGCCAAAGTGATAAATGGAATATAGTAGAAAGAAACAGAGTGATATTGTGCAGAGTGTTCTGCAAGACGAGGACCGGAATGGCTATAGGGGGTGGACGGAGGCCTCAGTTTAGTTACCCTTGCTACTTACGGTATCGATTTCCATCAAGATAGGCAAATATTTTTCATTTATTTGAATGTAACCCAAAAACGCTGGACCGATTTTGATAAAATTAAAATGGGACCAAACGACAAGCACCAACTTTTAAAGAAAAAAAAAATCAATCAAAATCGGTTCACCCAGCCAAAAGTTCTCAGGCAACAAAAAAAAATGCAGACGAATTTAGAACCTCCTCCTTTTTTGGAGGTTAAAAATTAAGTATTTTCAAAACAATTCTGAATTGTTGTGTATGGAAATTATTATAATAACATGTAATAGTAAAAATAAATAATTAAACGGAGAAGTGTTAAACCAGTATCATAAATATAACACTCAAAAAACAAGCAAGCAAATTTCACACAGTTCCAGAATTTTATAGGTATTCAAAATATGACGAAACTGGATTTTTTATGGAAAGTACAACATGAACACTATCCTTAACGCATTTATAAACCGAATGGTAGCAGGTAAACTCTAAAAGGAGTTTTTTCCCAATCAGGGTATGCGGTCAGCCACAAAACCGAAGCCAATCATGTACATGCCAGAATTGCAAAAGCCATTTTGTACGTGTTAGTTGTCTGTTTGTTAAGCAGGATTGTCTTTCATTGATATAGAATTTATAAGGTCAACTCGATACAAGGACAATTCAGTTATGCCAAGAGGTAAGCCAAATGAGTTTTCTTTTTATTGTGACGAAATATGCACGATGCCTATTTTTAAGCAGTTACCACTGCCTTTAACAGATGCATTTCATTACAAACACTGCACTGCATCCATCACCCTGAGACATAAAGTTAAAATAAACTTTAAGACTTTCACGACTTAAACACATACTTATAAGAATTTACCACATGAATAAGGTAATGAATAGATTCAGGCGTTACTTTGCGGAAATCCATATTTAATGAGAGGGACATGCCAGTCTCGATCGTGCGCTCGGTGAGTCAAGACCTCCTGAAGATGCTTCGTTTAGAAGCGAAACTAGTCGGGTATTCTTCCGGTTAGGCTGCGTGATGTTTGTGACGTCACGTAGATTACAGGAAAATTAGGCGGAATTGTCACTAGATATATAATTTTATGCTTTTCTAAGTGTTTTATTTAAATATAATTAATGTTTTTTTAAGATACTTTTTAAAAGTATTTATTGTTATTTAATTTACCACATGTTTTTATCGCGATTATGTCCCGTAAAATACTTATACTATAAAGTAGTACAGTCTCATGAGCCTGTTATTTTACAGGCACCCATACCCTTCAAACTGGAACACAGTAATGTGAACATTACTGCTTGTCGGTACAAATAGGTATGATGGAAGTACTTACTTCCCATTTTTAATCATACTAGCTACGCCCCGTTGATTCACTCGAATAGAAAAGGATACTAAGTGATAATAATTACGAAAGTTACCTATGCGTTAATCCAAGACCTTAAACTATGTGGTTATATAAATTTTCATCCAAATCAGTGAGACGTTTCAGCGTGAAGGTGTAATTTGATTCTGAAGTAGATCATCGTGTTCGCATCATATTGTGACAATAGAAAAATTATACTGCATTATAAGTTATTTTCCGAGGTTCCATTGGCCAATCGGTACACGGTTAAATGATTTTCAATGTCAATGGGACATTTAATGGAATTACGGAAAATAACAGTAACAAACATTTACATCACATCCTCATTCACAATCTTTCGAATTTGCTAGTACCTATATAATATTCCATTACATATACGAAATTTGCCTTATAACAAATTTTTGGTGAAAATTCATAACTGTCTACTATCATTACTTTAACTCTCTTGTCAAAAACAAATATCATTCATAACAATATTTGAGTCATCACACAAGACAATTCTGCCTGGCTTCTTGATCCAGGTCTCTTATAAACTGGAATAGTTTAGTCTCTAGATAATCAAATTAGTTTATTTCCATTTCTAGAACGTATTAAGTATTATACATTATTGTAGTAAAGACTGCGACTTACGATGACGCAAACCGATAATTATAACATTGTAAATTTTGCATTAACATATGCTCATCCAAGTGACCTACAGCAGTGAGTGAGTCAGAGCTCAAATGTATCCCTTCGCTCCTATCGCTGTGATATCGCAAGGTTATGCGCTTTACAGGCGTTAATTCAAAAACGACTATGTTAGAAATGTATAATCATGTGTAAATAACCTTAAATTTATACTGTGCAAAACTATTGTTGCTACATAGTTTTGCACAGTATGAACACTACAGTTGTTCAAATCAATAACACTTAAGAGTGCCCACGAGAACCCCTTGAGTCCATATGTCGATAATCCACAGACTCCAAGTATGGGGGAAACCGTTCGATATCTGCCAATTGTGTTGTCTCACTTCGGCACCCCACATGCGGAAAATCACCCTTAAACCAAAGTTTGTTCGAATTCACAGTACCTGAATTCTGGTGATTTTTCTTTCACCTTTTCTTCAAACAAACTTCAAATCAGTTGGCCATATTTTCCAATCCATTACCTAACTCGCTTGAGGATCTTGTAAGTATTTTACGTATATGACTGCTACCTACTTTAAAAAGAAAATTCAACACATACCACCTGTCGGGGTGCATAACTTTTTTATCTGTAGGCTAGTTAATCTAAAGGTTGACCTCTATGTCACTTATTGGTAAGTGATGAATAGTCCTCATATATATATCGTATTCTAGACTAGACAATGGCAGCGACCTAGTTTGCACGACGAACATTCGTGATGATAAAATTTTCTAAAAACGTTATCTGTTATTGAGTTATTGTAGGTCTCGTGACTATTTTTATTTATCATACTTTTTAACGACTTTTTCTATTCTATCTATTCTATTGAGTTCTTCACAAATCAATAACACTTACAGTGGAATCCGTTTATAATGCCATCGCAGGAAATAACAAACACGCCATACTAAGCGGACGTCATGCAAAATATAATGGAAAACAAAACACTTAAAATATGGTCGGATGACCAACCCCAAATTTCTTTGCGAGAGATTTGTTTTTGCAACGAGGTTGAAATGATTTTTTTTTCATAAATCACTAATGAATAATGCGAATTTACCACTGAGATTCAAAACATAAAAAGCCATGCAAGCGCTGAACGTCGTCGGGTATCACGACTTTCCCAAACACTGCCGAAGATGTTAGAAAACATTACGGTCACTATAACAGGACGCAATTTATTAAAAATGGGTCACAATAAGCGACATGTCACTATAGGCGGAGTTGTTTATTATATCCGACTTAGTTATAAAGAATTCTATATGAAAACTAAAGTTCGCTGTGTAATTACTTCATTATAAGTGGTTGGTCAATATGGGCTGGAGTTTAAAATCGGATTCTGTATGTATCATATAATTTTCTCACTACACATCGAATACAAAACAGAATATCTGTCTCCAAACACCTAACGGTTCGTTCTGGCAGCTGTTTTTGAGAGCCTGTTTCCATTCAAAGTTAAGACTGCTTTCCATATTTGGCCGCATCATCAATTACCATCAAGTAGGATTGTACTTCTATAACATATACCGATATAGAACGTTGTAGTAGTGAAGAATCTAGAAATTAAATTTGAAATAAGTATTGTAGACATTAAAACTGAATAATTTATAGTTTAAAGTATCCAAGTTGTGAAAGATCGTATTTTGTAGCAACCTTGAGTACTGTTAGACCAATACAAGTTACTGTTGTGGAAACAATTCGTAGTACGATTTACGGGTTCATTTTTACCACACTCGCGTGCGAAGATGGGGGAACACGCATTTCCCGTAAGATGAGAGCTTAGCGAAATTACTCTTAAGAACTTTAGGGCTACCTACTCGCACATATTTTTTTGTATTTTATAATCGTACCAATAAAATGATGAAATACAATGAGACGACCCGTGATGATTTTTTTTGTGTCACATTTGATTTTGATATTGGAAAGTTTAAGAATCTATGAACGGCGTGGGATCCGATCAGTGATATCAGACCGGAATACACCATTGAAACTGAAACCCCTTGGCGTAATGATTATTTCAGTTCAAATATTAAGCATCTGGCTAAAATATACACTGTTATCCGGTTACTGAAAATTAATGGATTTTGATAATAGCGAAGAAATTATTTTGAATCTGGAAGTTTAAGGAATCACCGGATTATATAAATGAAATTGTAATTTCTTGGCGCAATCAATATTTCATTTCAAATTCTAAGCATCTAATAAAAATATTCTCTAATATCCTATTATGCTAATTGCATTATTGCACCATGTTTATTCCTGAATATCTTGGAAACGAGTGATGATGTTGAGGAGGTTTACCTTAAACATAACTTAAAATTATAGCATCAATTCTTGCTATTGAACAAAAAAGCATCGAAATTCGTTCAGCTATTTCAGAGCTACGAATCCCCAAGAAGTAATAAAATATACATAGAGGAGAAGGCATCAAATTTATAAAAACATAGTATCGCACGCATATATATCGTATTAATATGTTGAAATGAGGAATTAACACTGAGACTAAATGATCAGTCATGTTTTATTTAGAAAATATTTACCTTCATTTACACAAGTGAAAGAAACCGCTTCTGAGTAATGATGACTACTTCCCAACAGAGCTATAACGAATGATTCGCAAAATATTTCCAATACATATATATATATATAATATAAACCTATGCCCAAGCTCATTGTAAATGCGAACGTTTGTAGGTTATTCCTTCTTTAACGCAGCTACGGCGCAATAAATGGCGTGATTTTTGCAAGGACATAGTGAAAAGTATGGAGAGTGACAGGGTATATTGTCTAGGGTATTGTACTTTATCCCAATTTACCATAATTTCCAGAAAGGAACTCAATAAGGAAAACTCCACACTAACCATGTTTTTTATGCCTGATATGATCGAAGATGTTATTTAGACTACCCTAGAATTGTCAAAACTTGTAGAATTGAAGAAAATGTCGTGGAATAACGCTTGTATGTACATGTATAAATGATTTAATACCCAACAAATAAGTGGCGCAAGTACTAGCAATGCTACTAGTTGAAGTTTAGGTAATATTCAAATGTTATTCACAGAAATAGATTTGAAGTCTTAATTAAAAGCTGTGTGTTTACCAGTGACCCCAAAGCTACGTAATTTCTGTACTCTGTGTCCTTACGAGTATATACGGGTGCCTTGTATTCACATTTTGTTTTATTTTTTAACTCAAAATATTTTTTTTTTTTTTTATGCCTGATAGGTTAGCCTTTGACCACTATCTCACCTGATGGTAAGTGATGATGTGGTCGAGGATGTTGTTCAGACTAACCTAGAGTTACTGGCTCTCAAGGACAGCTGCCGGAACACACCGTTAGGTGCTTGGCGACAGATTTTCAACTTGAGGGTGGTAGCTAGCCAGGCGGGCATTTGCAAAGTGCCCTACCACCATGCTGTAACGACTGCTATCCTAAGACAACAACCGGGACCGACGGCTTAACGTGCCCTCCGAAGCACGGAAGCGCTCAGTAGTAATGTCCAACCAGCGGTCACCCATCCAAGTCATGACCGTGGCGGACGTTGCATAACTTTGCTAATCGATTCAGAATGACTAAGCAAACTTGGCTACGAGCGCTTCAAAAAATTCCAAATGGCATGAGTAACCATTCGTAGCAGAATGTAGAGCATGCCCGAAGTTGTTTAATTTAGCCTAACCTAGTGACGTCTGTGCACATATTTGCTCAAGTACAGCTGAACAAGCTTATCTATGTTTAATGAGTTATGTTCAAATATCAAGACTGTTACTGGTACGTCGAGTGTTACGGTGGGCGTCTTTGCTTAAATATATGAATAATCATTTGTTAGAATCCGATGTTGTTTTGCGTAAACTAATATTTTAGTTATTGTTTAAGTGAGTTTTCTGTGGCAGGCTGGTTTACTGGAATTGATGCATGAAAATATCGTTCAAAATACCGGTTAGTATAATTAGTTAGATAACTTAGTTATTGAGTTAATACTAAGTAAGATCTTACTGTTGCTATAGACGTTAAATGTTTCAACGATATAATTTTCTGGTACTTACTAAGCCTATTTTGTATAATACAAATTTATTATGGGAGTAATTTAGTAAAATCGGAGCTGGGGTGACGCGCTAAAATGTGACGCTCCCATCTCCCGGGCAGTCTTAAAAGGCAACTAAGACAGGACACACCAGAAGGGGAACAACAGCGCTTTCTGAGGAACTGATACCTTTTTTAGGTTAGCCTGAAAAACATCTTGGACCACATAATCCACATAATCTTTAGCGTCAGGTGATATAGTGGTCAAAGGCTATATTACTCTCACTGCAATCCCCAAGACGCCTGCAAAGCGTGAGGACTTCATGATGGAGGAGGATATGTTCAGCAGTGATACAGTACAGTTGTGATAAAGAGGTCCCACTACGATGTCGGTTTAGAAAGATGTCAAATCTTCATTTTTTATTTTCGTTCAGCTGCGTCAGCGGCGGCAAGCAAGCTGGCGATAAGTATTGTGTTTATGTTTTTACTCTGCCTTTTTCTTTATAATTATAAATATCTTATACGCTATATACTAAACACGCTGTGAACGACTGTTGCACAAACGGAGGATGCATATTTGACGCAGGTTCAACACTTCGGTTTGCGCGTTCAGAAACATTTACAGAAATTTTGATATGTCTAAAAACATTTCAAATACAATCCAAAAGCATTTAGAATGTTATCAATTTGTGAACATTCCTCAAAAAACAATAACCTTTCGCTACATAACAAAACTGTTTGGAACTGTTTCTAATTGTAGTCAACACCGATGAAGGAGTCTTAGACAAGCTGGACAACGTTCAGTGATCAGAATATTTTGTTTGAGTTATATGGATGGCAAAATTTGTGTGCAACCTTTGCATTGCACAGTAAGTAAAATATATCGTATTATACATTACATATGTATCAGAAACTGTAACAACGATGCATGCACTTTTAGTCATTGTAACTCGTTTCGTGTTCACGGGCTCGATTACAAACATGCCGGAATATTAGATTATGCACAGCCTAGATAAATGTCATCGTGATTTTATAGGGTTGTCACAAAAAATATGGTTAGGTTTTGCATGATAGATGTGATAAAACGTTGGAGGTGGCCTGTCTGACGTAAACAAACCCCAATTAAATAGCACCTTTATTAAAAAAAACACCTTTATTAAATATATAAAATTCGGTGTGGAAATAATAACAATACGTACAAAAATCTGTCTAGACGGCAATGCAATTTGGTTGTTTATTTATTACGTGTTAATGCGATACAGAGTTATTTATTCACGATCCAATCACCCTCACATTGTTCAATTTGCATAAGACTTGACGCTTGATCAAATAAACCTATTCATGGATGGTTGTCAGTTAGCATGACAAGTGTACCGAAAGACAAAACTAGATTTCGATTCTTTTAGCTTGATACAACTTCATGCATACGTGGACAAATGAAGTGGATTTGTGACTTTTATGCATACAACATATACAAGAACGTCTGTTAGCCTTTAACGTTCATCGGCTTCCCGAGACTTTCTATGTCGTCAGTCTACGTACTGAAGACCTGTAGTGTAACAGCCGGATCGTCCACTGCTGAACACATCCTCCACTATTAAGGGGGTATTTGCCATGATCCCTACGCTTGGCAGGTGTCTTTGGAATCGCAGTGTAAGTTCGCAGTTCTTTAGAATGCGCTGCCCACATTGTATTTTTCCCTTAGTCGCCTCTTACGACACCCATGGGATGATATGGGCAGGTGCAATTCTGACCTGGCACTCCACGGGGCAACTGAAGACCTACTGTATGTTATTCTTTATCTTCCGGTGTAGTGTGGTAAACAACTTTCCCACCGAATCGGTTATCGGTTCGTGCAGTGAAGAGGCCTATTGCTACTCCAACTTGCAAATTCTCAATTAATTAGGTAGTTTATCATAACATTCGCATTATGCACATGTTTTTATTTACGTTTGTGGTTTCAAAATGAATGGTTGGATGCGTAAGTACATGACTGCGGTGGGTCCGTAGGTCTTCAACAGTCTCGTACTTGAGGTGAAATATTGAGGAACTTCGACACAGCGACGTTGGCGTTATTTTAGTTGGAGAATATTTATTTTAATCGGATTGAAATAAAATAGTATAAATTCGTCAAATACTTTAGTGCTAGATCTAGAGGAAGCTGAAAATCAATTTTGAGGCTAAGACTGTCGCATTGCAGTCTCACTTGAATGTTTTACGACACTGCACTGTCTTACACAAAATCAAACGGGTCTGTTTGACGCAGTCTATTCAGAATATTCGTTCAATATCTATTTCTATGTAACCTAAAAAAACGTTATGACTACCAAATATTTCAGTAACCCATAGCCATAACATATATATACCCATAGGCATATTTATAACATAATGATTAGCATTTATTGGACCCGGCTAGCTTTTTTTATCAAGCTTTGTTGTCGTTCTGGTCTGACGTCAATTACGAGCATTTACAGAAAACGTAAAATATTTTCATTGTCCCTGGTGTTTTTTTACGAGGATATGGGTATGGATATGTCCTTATATTTATAGACCAGAAACTGAAAAGTCAATTTCAAGTTAAATGTAGTTAGACAAACGAAATACCAAATTTATTGTTGAAGATACTGACATGGTTGATTTCGGTTGCGTGCCTAACAAAGAAAACTTTCGCGTGGGATAACGATTAATTGAGAAAACTTTCACGAATTTTCCATGTAGACATGTCCTGAGGGAAAATAGATAATTAGTGTGAGTAAGATAAATGGGAAGCGTATAAAAACTCTTTTTGTTAAAAAGTACTTACTATCGTTTCATCCCCAATGGGAAATTCCATATTTTGTGTTTCCATTGTTTGAGATTTTACGTTCTGAATACAAAATGTTACTAACTGGAATATCAGATAAAAAAAATAGAGGCAGTCTTAATTTAATAACATTATTGTAATTATTCGTAAAAGCAAGCTTTCAAATAATATACATCTTGTTTATGATTTTTATATAACATCATGATTCTCAGTTTCGAATACGATACTACACTATTTTAATAGAAATTAAATAGTTATTTTCATCTCTACAAAATAGAAAGGGTCAGAGAGATGAAAATACGAGCGGGATAATTTGATATAATAACTTAAGAAATTTCTTGCGGTTTGAAATAGCGACAACCCTAGTATGAAAGTATTGTGAAAACGGCCATTGTTGTAGGGCGCGAGATTGGAGCGTGCGGTGTGCATCCGGACACACACAATAGCCTTTTCGATCGAAATCGCGATGCGATCGCCACACATGCACGACCCGCTCATTACACATCCTGGGAGCGCTGCTAGCCTGGTACCTGGTAATTCCAATCTGTTTAGCAACATTCGATGAACATTTCGATTTCAAACGATACCCAATCATGCCAGTTGATTGGAGAATAGTGTTCAACCCAGTCGGATGTTGTTCGTTTATTTGCCAATAGGCGTACTCAGCCAACATTCGATAACAATCTTAATCCATTTGCGTTTCCGAGCCTCGAAAGTTTCCTGATTTATTTCCGCCGCACAATATAACCGTGACGGCAAATAGAAAGCGCTGAAATATATTACGAAATATATACTTCTACGCAAACAATAAAATTGCCGATACGAAACCGTTAGACAAGCGAAAATCGAACTGAAATAGAAATGAAGTTGGTATTAAATATTTGTTAAAGCTACGTTAACAACTTTTGACTATTCGATCAGGGAACAAGAACGATTTTTCAGAACGACACTATCGTAAAACACCCAAGTTCGACAGCAGTGAGTAATATCAAGGAAAAGTTGGTACTTGTATTGGAATTGCGGGAATAGGTACCAAGTTTTCAAATTATGATATCCGCCATGAATCGCGCAGGTCTTATCCAATAAAAGTTTGGAATCTTATCTAGAAACCTCGAGAAAACTCTTATTGAGTTTAGATTAGTATTATATTGGTTTATAGAAATACTTGAGAAAATAAACAAGTTCACAGAATCTTCAATAATAAATTCTAGGGATCTATTAACGATTCCGCGAAGTTGTTATTTGACTTTTCTCTCTTACGAAACCAACTTATGACTATCTAGTCAGTATCTACTTAGAGGAATGTACTTACAAAGTCACAACTAAGTAAAGCAAAAAATTATGAACAACTAGATTTTTGCCTTTGGTCCAATGTACGAGTACATAACTTATTTTTATGATTAGTTGATATGAAAGCAGATGTATTTTATTTATTTGAATTATTGTGATTTCCAAATCTATTTTTTTGATATGACCTATTTAAACAGGCAATGCATTAAGAGTCACGACTGCAGATTACAGTTGCAGTCACTGTACTGCATGACGCTGCTTGCGCTCGTCACTCCGATTGACGACAATGATTCTTTTGTCTCATTCGACTAGTCATTATACTTACGCAGTAATGTTATTGTACGTTACTGTGCATTAATGTATTAACGCTTTGAAGCAGAATATCTACCACTGGCGGTACACAAGTGGCAAGATGAACTTTTGCTGAAGTGGCCTACCGCCTGGTGGAAGCTCATTCGCTTACCAGTAGTAGCACAAACCTTTCAATGCTACTGTACTCCGCGTCGGCAGCGTCGCTCATAATAGAGCCTTAAGATTGACGCTTGTTTCCCAGACTGATGACAAAGACATTGAATCCTTCCATTTTCACCTTGCGCAAGCATGGCTTAATTATTTTTCATATACACACATCAAAAGCGCCTAGGGATCATACATATTTTGAACTATAACTGACTTGCTTGGCAGAAAAACGAATAAAATAAACGATTTTTGCAATGTTTATTGTAAAATCATATTAATTAGTAATTTGTGTTTCTGCTATTTACAATAATCACACAAGCACAGCGATTTGGCATCATCAAAATCACTTTCAGGAATGGCCGCCCACGTTCTTTGTAACAAGTCAAAAAGCTGTTGTGGGGTATGTACGGTGTGTATACAGTGAAACAGTGAGAAAAGTAAATCAGTGAAAATGTAATTTAATTTATATTTTACCTAGAGCAGATTACGTCCTTCATCTCGTTTAAATCTAGATAATATAGTCTGCTATCATCATATCACACACCTACAGGAAAGATATTTGTCATAGGAGGTTGTGATATAATACCCTCCCCCGAAACATCATTAAAATATTCAGCTACCAAGCAACTAAGTATGTGAAGCCATTACAATTTTAAGAATATAGCTACCTCAAGTCGTTTGAACCATGTCTGAGGTGAAGCGACCAGTTTTTGTCTACATAACTCGTGATCATGGTCACAAAGCGTGACAGTTTCGGCCGTTTTGCTGTACTCTATGACACTAACAGGAAGATCGACATTGTTAAATTCATACGTAAGTAAATGTACGTGTGAATCATTTGTAGCAAATCTGACCTTTTTGCAATATTTTTTCCGAATGAACTTAACTTTTATCTGTAATGAATAACATTTATTATTCAGCATCATCATAGTTCGCTCTGTTTATCTAAACTATACAATAACAACCGGTAAACTATACACAAACAGTGGCGCGTAGACACGGGCGTCCTCTTGAAGTAGGTTGTGATTTGAGTAATACGAATTATTTATTTTATGTTTATTTGTTTGATACTATTACTAAAATAAAAGTTTAACTAATGTTTATATCTAGAAAGGCAGAATTATGTAAGCTTAAAAAAATAATTATATTTATATTATATAATTATATTATATTCTACAGTGTTTTGGCCGCGTCAGAAGAAATCAGAGCTATGAGTATGCGATAGAAAAGAGATGCTGGGTAGGTTTATATAAATATAAGGTACTCGGTGCTTTGCGAGCTAGCACTTTATTGTTTCGTTGCTAGAGTTGCTTATTTATTGGAATGTCTTTTTTTACCCTTCCTCTTTTTATTCTAAGTTTTTTTTTTGTTATTTTCTTGTGACGGAACAAGCTCGAGGCCCACCTGACTATCCCCTGCCTATAACAGATACATTTCGTCACAAGTCGAATTGCACTGCGCCCTTCATTTTGAGACATAGTTGTTAAGTCTCATGTGCCTGTAATTTCACTGGCTCTTAAGAATTGCTGCCGGTAAACACCGATAGCTGCTTGGCGAGAGATTTTATACTTGAGGGTGGTCGCTAGCCAGGCGGGCATTCGCAAAATGCCCTTCCACCATGCGGTGAAGCTCAAGCCCGCGACGGAATTCAAACCATGGAGCTGCTGCACGGCAGTCCATAGTCAATACCACTGAGCCATCACAGCTTCAAAAAGTACAAATACTTGCAGAGCTCTGTAGCAAGCGAAATTTTTTTGTATCTCCGTATCATCCACGTACTCATCAAGTTCTAGAAGATGATAAATCCTACAGATTTATCATGCTGTCGATCGTGCACTCGTAGAGTCAAGATCTCCTGAGGATGCTTCGTGTAGAATCGAACGCGTCGAAAACTCTTCCGGTTTGGCTGCGTGGTGTTCGTGACGTCACGTCGGCTTAACTTAGGAAAATTAGGCGGAATTGTCACTAGATTTTTTTTAATGTGTTTTATTAAATTAATGTTTTCTTAATTTATATTTAAATTATTAATTTAATGTTTTCTTAAATTATTTTTAAAATATTTGTTATTATTAAATATGGATTTCCGCAAAGTAACGCCTGAATCTATTTATGATCTTCTAAAACTTAAAGAGTCGGTAGAGTGATTTTTTAAGAAATTGTGACGGAACACTCACAAGCCCTACCTGGGTGGTAACGTCTGTTTATAACTGATACACTGCGCTCCTCACCGTGAGAAATAAACTTGTTAAGTTCCATGTGCCTGTAATAACACCATACCCTTCAAATCGGAACACAGTAATGTGAACATTACTTCTTGGTATCTTGAAATAAGTATAGTGTACTTACTTTTCCGGACGAAATCGAACAAACAGTTCTGCTGTTCAAAAAATATTCTTCGATTACTAGCATACATTGTCTAGTGATATCTAATTAACCAAAAGAGTGTAACTGCTTCTATTTTACGATTTTAACCTGCATGCTGAAATATCTACTTATACTTATAGGTTCATTATAAAACCTCCTCGTGATACTTTAGGAACAGAAAAAGTTATTCGGCCAGCATCTCACCAATTTGATACGTAATAATATAGCTTAGTTTCGGAACTATCCTAATTACCGACCCCAACCTTTGAAATATGACAATGTATGTTTTATTTCATTGTCATAGAACTTTCTATATCGAATAGAGACCTTAGAAAGATAAATAATGAATATAGAATTTTCTATAGTAGATATCTGTATTGGACAGTAGCTTCCGGGTTTCACGGTAAAATCTATGCAGCTATTAAATCTGTTCCTGAAGAATTTTAGCCTGTTTATGGTTGTGAAGTTGGAGTTTAAAAGTTTAATATATTAACTCTGTACTGTACTGCATCAGCCGGATCATCCTTTGCATAATCCACCCGCTTGGCAAGCGGCTTGGGGATCGCCGTGTTAAACTGCAGTTCTTCAGAAGGCGCTTCCTTCTGTATTTTCCTTTTGTCACCTCTTACGACTTCCATAGTAAGATATGAGGGAGGGAGTTCAATTGTAACCTATATTTTTCTCTTTTCAGTGATGTTATAAAGGTTGGAATGGAGATAAAGTGTTATGTGTAATTAAATTTGTATAATATTAGATAAATAACATTATGACTGCGATACCCTGACAGGGTGGATGTACCTATTTAACTAAGCTATATGTAAGACCTTTAGATTATTGTAGGTACATTTGAGCTTGAGCATAATAAATGAATAAAATGGTTGTACTCGTAACAAACATAAATACCGTAGTACTCAAGGTAATGTTGCTTTTTACGGTTCCGTACCCAAAGGGTAAAAATTACTGAGACTTCGCTGTCCGTCCGTCCATCTGTCACCAGGGAACGGTGTTAGCTAGTCAGTTGAAATTTTCACAGATGATGTATTTCTGTTGCCGCTATAACAACAAATACAAAAGTTGGCCAAGTGCGAGTCGGACTCGCGCACGTTAAAACAAAAAAAGTTAAAATATGAAGTCTAATGTTGCATCATAGCTAATGATACGGAACCCTTCGTGCGCGAGTCCGACTCGCACTTAGCCGATTATTTTTGGAAATCGGTTGTAATTAACATGAATAGAGTATACATAGACATGCATTTAAATGTTTAGTTTGTAGAACATCCTCTGATTGAATTTACAACGCAGACGCTATCAAGAGGCGCCAAATCAATCATCAAGAGGTCACAGTCAATTGCGTCGCAAATAATACCAGAAATAGAACTACTTTCAGCACTCTATTATTTAATTCAATTCAAGAGCGAGGGCCTACTTGGCAGAGGATCAACGCTGCAACAGCATTCCGTGGCGCAGCGTCATTTTAAACACAAAAGTGAATATCTACGTGCCAACAACTGTAGGCGTTATAATGCAAAGATGTCGAGATTTCTCGTGAGAGGAAGTTATTATCATGTGCTAGGAATATATTTATATTTGGGACATACCCAACACTGTTAGCTGTTGCTGAGTTTACTTGCATATCGCCGCGAACCGTATGCAGTAGGTACTTATACTGCGGTACAGAAAAGTCTAGTTTTGATCCTGAATTTTGTCCTGAATTATTTGAATTTGAATACGTATCGTTAAATAACTTACGGGTTATGTAGTTAACTTTTTTCAAGAAAAATATATGCGCTATCGTTTATATTAATCAAATATAGTTTTTATTCTATTCGTGTGCATAATAGGTATATTTTTCTATGACAATGTTCAAGAATGATTAACGGACCGTCACAGCACACAAGTAGGTATACGTAGAATAAAATGACGCACAATAGATTGTTTTGTTGTTATTGCTGTATAAAAAGATGCATAATTCTTTAGGTTAGTCTCTCTTTCAAGAATTTACTTATTTACTTATAACTACTTCCATTAAAACGGTAGCAAAAACTTTCTATAGAATACTAGCTGACCTGACAAACGTTGTTTTGCCTTAAAGGCAAATAAAAATGGATAAAGGTTTGAAAAATAATTTACGTCCTATTCTCAGACATAATGAATACACACACAATTTCCTAGGAATTGGTCAAGCCGTTTCGAAGGAGTTTTGTTTCAAACACTGTGACACGAGATTTGTGTATATTAGATTATAAATTGTTCTTTTGACAGCCTATAGAAAATGAGTTGTTCGTGTGAAATGATAGGCAGGTGACAACATCGGCTTAATTCGTTGTTTGTCGTAATTCAATTCAACGATCTTTTAAAATAAATTGGATACTTTCTTCAGGATAAAATACTGGTGACCACGCGCAATATCCTTTCAACTCCAGACTAGCTTAAACCTGCCTTTATTAAACGTTCTCGGTATGCAAAGTTCAACACCTCTTTCTTTCCGTTCTGTCCATTCGAATCGCGACTAAATTGAAACCAGTGAACGAAATATAACTTCTGTAGATATTAAATTTTCCAGATCGAGTGCTTCTAGTGAAACGTTTATAAACGCTTTGAGAATAACTGAAGTTAGAAGCTTTGCAATCAATCAATTGACAAAAGCCCTGCCTCGGAAATATTGGTTGAAACAAAGGAAACTGTAAGCAATTAAGCGATTTAGAAACCGAGTAACTGTGGTCGAGGGTTCAGAGAGCAATAACCCTTCAGGGGATCTATACAAACAAACATTTCCGTGAAAATAAAATACTACCTGACCTGACAAACGTTGTTTTGCCATATAGGCAAATAAAAATGGAAAAAGATTAATATACTTACCTATTTGAAAAATAATTTACGTCCTATTCTCAGACATAATGAATACACACAATTTCCTAGGAATTGGTCAAGCCGTTTCGAAGGAGTTTTGTTTCAAACACTGTGACACGAGATTTGTATATATTAGATTATAAATTGTTCTTTTGACGCCCTATAGAAAATAAGTTGTTCGTGTGAAATGATAGGCAGGTGACAACATTGGCTGTTTGTCGTTATAAAATTCAACGATCTTTTAAAATAAATTGGATACTTTCTTCAGGAAGGAAACTGTAAGCAATTAAGCGATTTAGAAACTGAGTAACTGTGGTCGAGGGTTCAGAGAGCAATAACCCTTCAGGGGATCTATACAAACAAACATATCCGTGAAAATACATTATCGTAATAATTTTACTTCGTTAGTATCAATTACAGTCGTATATAAAGTCATATCATTAGGGATAAGTATACTTGATTACCCTTCTATTGTATCAGAAATATAATATAGACAAATAACAGCAATGGAGGTTTGTGATGTGATCATTGATCAGATTAAGTAAGTAGATGAATAAACATGGAATTAACCACATAAATAAAGTTACACAGATACAATTTCGAGCACAATGTTGTTATTTTTCAAGTAGTGCAGCTAGGGACGACAGCGTTGGCTTCTCGCTTCGCACTATTACGTGAGAAACTCTTGTATTCTAGAAATAATAATAAAAACCACGATAACTACCAAATAAATAATTGAAGTTATGTGTTATAATATTAATACAATAACAAAGCTATGCTACGCCAATATTCTAATTAAATATTTTTAACGGGCTGTAACGTAAAAGATTAATTTTATGTTACTTTGAAGATTTTATTCAAGATAATAATCTGCTTTAACTGCATGGAATTTTGAAGCAAGCTAGCGTAGTTTATCAATGTCCGCTGAGGTCATAAGTTGGATGGGTAACCGCTAGTTGCATTACTACGATTCCGTGCTTCGGAGGGCAATTTAAACCGTTGTTCCCGGTTGTCGTCTCAAGATGGCAGTCGTCATAACTTGGTGGTAGGGTATTTTGCAAATGCCCACCTGGCTAGCTACCACCCTCGTGTAGAATATCTGTCGCCATCACATATCGTTGTGTTCCGGCAGCTGTCTTTGAGAGCCAGCATCTCTAGGTTACCCTGAACAACATCTTTGACCACATCAACACTTATTATAAAGTGAGATAGTGGTCAAAGGCTATACTCGTATAAAAAAAAACACCTTTATAGTTCGAGTTATAAGTATGTGTACTTAGTAACACGTCAATAGCTAGATATCTTTATACACCGACGAAGGAGGCCTGGCACATATCGCACGGGTCTATATGGACCTAGTTTAGGAACCAGGAGCTCTTTTTTACTTGTTATTGTGTAAAATTACCTGTAACGAAATCTTCTTCTTCTCAGTCGTTACGCTCTTGACTGAGCGGTCGTGGTCGTCATGTAGTGGGGGCAGATGTAATGCGCCTCACAATGTCACGCCATCGCCCTCTATTTACGGTCATCCTGGTACACGCATGCAAGGGACCGCCCACCGCAGATTTAATTTGGTCAGTCCATCGCATTGGTGACCTCCCGCGCGGTGTCGTGCCTTCTACTTTGCCCTGAACGACAAGACGCTCAATGGACTGACTACCTCGCCTCAAAACATGTCGAAATATAATTTTATTATTATTATATTATTAATAACACGTTACACATCGAAATAACAAACTGCAGTGAATTACTCTAGAGATTACGGGTAGACAGTATTAGACATAAACAGTCGTTAAACTTTAGACATCTTGCGCCACTGTTAATAAAATTCTGTTTATTTCACAAACAGCTGGACTCTATCAAATTGTTGGTGGTACAAAAAGTTGAGCACTTGAGCGCGATGGTCCAAGTTTTTATTTACTGCACAACTTGCCAGACTAATTGCAATTGTTAGCTTGTTCTGCAGCGACAAATACTTTGAAAAAAGAAAAATAAATTATTAATCGATGAGAAACAGCAGCCACAAGAGTTTATTACATTTGAAGGCTATTTCAATGAATTTAAATACTTTTGATCGGTGTTTTAACATATTATTTGAATATCTTATGTTTAATCTTATATTCATATTGCGTTTTCCTTGGTTAAGGTAACGTAACTAATATTATGAATTAAATATTAAGAAAATAGTATGAAGAAGTAGGTATGTTTTTTGAGTATTATGGAATTGGTCTAGTCCTAGAACTGGCAGTAATATGAGGAGAACATATTTGGCGAACCTTGGGTACCGTTGAACTCATTGGCGTCCGCGTGGACGATATCGTCCATTTTGTGAATGAAATTATATTGTTCTCACTATCTATGGATGCGTTAGGATTAAGTCAAATATGTCCATTACTCAAAGATTTGGCCCCAAGATATGCTTTGTAATTCGGTTTTTGTTGCAGAAAGTAAGATCAGAACTGGCAATAAGAACACTTTGGCAATTTTCCGTAATATTGATGCAAATAAATTGAAGATCTAATAACCGCCGCAGTTATTATCGTCACCTCGATGAAAAGTTTTGAATTCTCTTGTCATATTTTTTTGTGTCTTAAATTAGGTACATCTTTTCTCCGACACCCCAACAATTATTCGCAGTATGAACATTGTCTCAAAGTGCTCAAATTATAATTAAGTGCCCTTAAAAAGACAAACAATGGCCCAAAATTAAATTAATTCAAGCCAGCTTCTAAGGAGTTTTCTTATGATCCTGTCGTAATTAAAAAAATAACGACTTCATTAACTTCTGAGGGACTGATGTTAGCACGTTTTTATAGACAGATTTATTTTTGTGCTCTACAAAATTCAATAGCTTTAGCATAGATAAATCTACTTTTTTGTAACAACCTAAAGTATCATATATTAACACCTTTTTCATTCCTCATACATGGAAGGCACGTTTGAAGTTACCTCATCATAGGGTCGAAAACAGTACACTTCGTCCCTTAGTAACGGTTTTCCCTGCTCTCTTTTCACTAAATTATTATTTCATTACATAGACTGCAGCTATATATTTACCATCATCATTATTAAAAAATAATGGCTGATAGAATGCAACAGAACAAGAAACATAAAAAAGGCGGGAGAGCGGCAATTTGATCTTCAGATCTTTTGTCGATTACTAATTATATACCTATATAGATATATTTATAAAATGAGTTCAGGTATAGGTTTAACGCCTGACTTCATTAAAGAAGAGGCTTGAACCTTTTACCGCCAAGATCATAAGAATATGATTTGTTAAACTTTTCAGGTTTTCGTTTATTTTTCTCATATTTGAAATGAAAAGCAGAGTGTTTTCCTCGGGTGAAAGACCTATTTAGACACGAGATGGTTTGGCAGACGAACGTTGCGAGAGCGCCAATATTTCAAATCGGTTTTATTCCGTGTACAACAATCTACTATTTATTACTTACATGCATATTTTAAACAAAATTTCATTTTCTATGCTTTCCATCAATGTTATATTGGAAATGCAGATATAAATGTACTTCAGTAGGACTTAGTACCACCCACATAGCACATATAAAATGAAGAAATAGGTTCCCAAAATAAAGGCAAACTAAGAAAGTCTCTAAACTCCCGTGTTTACCTATTTGGGACGAAATAGCTCTTCACGTATTCGAGCCCAGAATACTACCGTATACGTAACTGTACAATAAACCAACCTATTTGTGGTCACGGCAAATCGCTGTTTAACTCCTTCGGACTGTTTACTGCCGCCATAAACGAAGTAAATTTACCGCCCCATGCTCAAAATCTATTCCTGTATCGTGAGTGCTATGATTTAAGGTTCATTTTCGAAAACATATTATCATTTTTAGTTTTAAACTCCCAAAATAAATGTCCCAAGATATTTTTCTAGCGGCAGCTTCATTACTATAATGAATCAAGAAGTATGTAAACAAACATCAACATTAATTGGATTCGAGCCCTCCTTTGCTCTCGGCTCAGTTTTAATTGGACCTTTTTGATAGGTTATTAGGGAGAGAAATATAAAAAATGTTGCGTGGAACGAGGAAAATATGTGCAAAATTCTAAGCATAGAAATACAGCTACATAAGTGTATAAGAAACAACGTACATATAGTTAATTCAAAGTCGTTTACTTATAAATAAACATATAAAAGGAAAATAGCCGTTTTGTGTGCACTAGCCAATTCATAAACAATATAGTAATTAAACAACTTTAAACGGTTTAAATCGCGTATATTTGTCATTATTTTTGTCCCGACGTTTCAAACACTTTGCAGTGATCGTGGTCACGGGGTGACTAATTGGTTTTATTTGTCACATGAGTTATCAAGAAATTATTTGGTCTACCGTCAGAAATTTTTATATTAATCATAACGTTCCCTATTCACGCAGTATTCGCTCACGGTGTCCAGAGGTCTTGCAGATTTGTGTCGGCCATGAGATTTAATTAATTTAATAACAGGATCCCAAGCAGGTGGTACTTGCCAACCATCATCTCTATTGAAATTTGGGTACTTTTTGATTTCAATAGCCTCGCGTAACATTCTTGGCATAAACCGGGTCTCTCTGGCAAGGATTTGTGGGTTGTCGAACCGAATGTAGTGGTTGGGTTTGTCCTGGGCATGTTCACAAACCGCAGACTTGGTCGAGCGTCTGTTCTTCATGTCAGCAATGTGTTCTTTTACCCGGATACCAACGCTCCTCTTTGTTTGCCCAATGTATGACAGCCCACATTCACAATCAAGTTTGTAAACACCTGCATCTTGTAGGGGAATATTGCACTTAACAGGTCTTAAAAATTGGTTGATCTTCTTGTGCGGCTTGAAGTAAGTTTTTATTGAAGCTCGTCTTAAGATATTACCAATTTTGTCCGTGACACCCTTGATGTAAGGTAAGATGGCAGGTTGTCGCTCAACTGTGGAAGGCTTGGGCCGGCTTCTGTGACGCATACGTGGGAGCTTGTGATTATTGCTTCGCAGTACTTGTTTTACATACTGAAGCTCCTCCTTGAGATGGTCAGTGTCGCAGATGCCATGTGCTCTCTGTAACAAAGATTTGCCTACGGTAGCCAACTGACATGGATGGTGATGGGAGTTACCATTGAGATATTTATCTGTATGGGTGGGTTTCCTATACACTGTATGACTTAGGGAGTTGTCAGGATTCCTGATGACTAAAACATCAAGAAAAGCTAAGCATTTATTGACCTCAGGCTCCATTGTAAATTGAATTTTGTTATGTAAAGAGTTTAGATGGTTAAGAAATGCAGAAACTTTATTACTGGGGAGGATGGTAAAAGTATCATCTACGTACCGTTTATAGATCTTCGGCATAGCCACAGCTGTGGAAAGAGCTCTCTCCTCGAAGTCCTCCATGAAAATATCGGCAACAACGGGGGAGACTGGAGAGCCCATAGCTACACCATCAATCTGTATGTAGAACTTATTTTCCCAGAATAGATAGCCAGATGTTAGGCAATGTTCCAGTAATTCTGCATATTCCATGGGAAGGTCATTCTCACTAAGTCTTTTCTTGACAATTTCAATGCAATCATGTACAGGTAGGTTGGTGAATAACGACTGTACATCAAAGCTGACCATAACTTCATCATCAGTCAGTTGTAGATTTTTCATTTGACTGACAAAGTGGTAAGAATCCTTGACATGCGCACTAGTTTGACCGCGAAGTGGAGACAGTATCTTAGCAAGGTGTTGAGCTAGTTTGTATGTTGGTGAGTCAATTTGGCTTACGATTGGGCGCAAAGGAACGTCTGTCTTGTGTATTTTTGGTAATCCATACAGTTTTGGTGGTTTCACACACGAAGGTACCAGTGCCGTGACGTCTAACCCAAGAGTATCGGAGTATTTACAAATTATTTCCTTAGTTTTTGTTACCATTTTAGCTGTTGGATCGCTTTTTACTGGTTTATATGTGCTTTCGTCCGACAAAAGTTCTTTTATTTTTAGGTTATAATCCGACGTATCCATGATTACAGTGGAATTACCTAATAATCATGGATACGTCGGATTATAACCTAAAAATAAAAGAACTTTTGTCGGACGAAAGCACATATAAACCAGTAAAAAGCGATCCAACAGCTAAAATGGTAACAAAAACTAAGGAAATAATTTGTAAATACTCCGATACTCTTGGGTTAGACGTCACGGCACTGGTACCTTCGTGTGTGAAACCACCAAAACTGTATGGATTACCAAAAATACACAAGACAGACGTTCCTTTGCGCCCAATCGTAAGCCAAATTGACTCACCAACATACAAACTAGCTCAACACCTTGCTAAGATACTGTCTCCACTTCGCGGTCAAACTAGTGCGCATGTCAAGGATTCTTACCACTTTGTCAGTCAAATGAAAAATCTACAACTGACTGATGATGAAGTTATGGTCAGCTTTGATGTACAGTCGTTATTCACCAACCTACCTGTACATGATTGCATTGAAATTGTCAAGAAAAGACTTAGTGAGAATGACCTTCCCATGGAATATGCAGAATTACTGGAACATTGCCTAACATCTGGCTATCTATTCTGGGAAAATAAGTTCTACATACAGATTGATGGTGTAGCTATGGGCTCTCCAGTCTCCCCCGTTGTTGCCGATATTTTCATGGAGGACTTCGAGGAGAGAGCTCTTTCCACAGCTGTGGCTATGCCGAAGATCTATAAACGGTACGTAGATGATACTTTTACCATCCTCCCCAGTAATAAAGTTTCTGCATTTCTTAACCATCTAAACTCTTTACATAACAAAATTCAATTTACAATGGAGCCTGAGGTCAATAAATGCTTAGCTTTTCTTGATGTTTTAGTCATCAGGAATCCTGACAACTCCCTAAGTCATACAGTGTATAGGAAACCCACCCATACAGATAAATATCTCAATGGTAACTCCCATCACCATCCATGTCAGTTGGCTACCGTAGGCAAATCTTTGTTACAGAGAGCACATGGCATCTGCGACACTGACCATCTCAAGGAGGAGCTTCAGTATGTAAAACAAGTACTGCGAAGCAATAATCACAAGCTCCCACGTATGCGTCACAGAAGCCGGCCCAAGCCTTCCACAGTTGAGCGACAACCTGCCATCTTACCTTACATCAAGGGTGTCACGGACAAAATTGGTAATATCTTAAGACGAGCTTCAATAAAAACTTACTTCAAGCCGCACAAGAAGATCAACCAATTTTTAAGACCTGTTAAGTGCAATATTCCCCTACAAGATGCAGGTGTTTACAAACTTGATTGTGAATGTGGGCTGTCATACATTGGGCAAACAAAGAGGAGCGTTGGTATCCGGGTAAAAGAACACATTGCTGACATGAAGAACAGACGCTCGACCAAGTCTGCGGTTTGTGAACATGCCCAGGACAAACCCAACCACTACATTCGGTTCGACAACCCACAAATCCTTGCCAGAGAGACCCGGTTTATGCCAAGAATGTTACGCGAGGCTATTGAAATCAAAAAGTACCCAAATTTCAATAGAGATGATGGTTGGCAAGTACCACCTGCTTGGGATCCTGTTATTAAATTAATTAAATCTCATGGCCGACACAAATCTGCAAGACCTCTGGACACCGTGAGCGAATACTGCGTGAATAGGGAACGTTATGATTAATATAAAAATTTCTGACGGTAGACCAAATAATTTCTTGATAACTCATGTGACAAATAAAACCAATTAGTCACCCCGTGACCACGATCACTGCAAAGTGTTTGAAACGTCGGGACAAAAATAATGACAAATATACGCGATTTAAACCGTTTAAAGTTGTTTAATTACTATGTGTAACAATCGCGAAAACCTAAGACAACATCATAAACAATATTTTCATTGAAGGTATTATTGTATTGCATCGTTTTTATTATTAAAAAAAAACAGTCTTAAAGTAAACTGGTATATCGGACACCGAGTGAGCAAAGAATTATTTGTAAATAAAATCTAACGTGCTATTTACATATAGTTTTAGTAGGCTTAACTTACTTAAATAAATACTATTGATTATATTTGCGACTAAAGCTTTGGCCACATCCGGTGGTCGTTCGTATTTGCCATAATCCCCACGCTTGCCAGGCGGCTTGGGGATCGCAGTGAAAGATGGCAGTTCTTTAGAAGGCGCTGCTGCCCACCTTGCAGTATTTATCCCCTAGTCGCCTCTTACGACACCCAAGGGAAGAAATGGGAGGTGCAATTTTAACCCGGCACCCCACGAGGCTATTTATATTTATTATTAATACTACTTAAATATATTAAATTGAATTAATAACTATTTATAATAATTGATTAAAATTTAATAATCATAATATTTTATACTTAAATACAAATTGCAGTTATCACGTTTGCACTTGTCCTAAGAACAAAGATTCTAAAAGCTGCATTGACATATATTCTTTTAATGTGTAGAAGGGATTGTTTTCAAAAAAGTTTTTAAGTTTTAGTTTGAACAAACTGTATTTTAAGGTGGTCAAGCTTTTTGGTAATTTATTATACATCAGTATTTTCGAATAACGATCTTGTTTCTGGACTATAGCTAATCTGATTTTTGGTACAACCCGAATTCCATTATTTTTTATCATACGATTTTCATTATTACGCAGATTGTAAGGTAGAACTTTTTCCTGCTTTTATTTATTATATACGATTATGATCTAAAACCACAATATCACTCTTCAGTAGAGATTTATCCATATTGGTTGAATTCTACGCTCGGATATCCGATTCAGCGTCACACATTTGTTCGCAACACTAGAACAGGTGTTCAGGGCTTGAGTTATTACAACCGCTCGGGTGAATAATAGCTCAGATCAGGTTTTTCTCGTCTCTAACTGGTCGATAGTGATATTTTACGATTTCCACAACTGTTGTTTTACAACACGTACATTACAGAAACATTTAAATATGAAAGTAATGAGTGAGAGTAGGCGTTTTATGTATCCATTAAAAATGACGGAATTGTTTTTGATTTCAAAGAATATATTTATAGCTGTCTCTAAATTAATTTTCTTGAATCTATAAATAATATTACGAGATAATACTATAAATAATAAATATGGCATAATTTTTTTCTATTTATTGCTTAGAAAAAACTAATCGCGAATAGGTGTGAGAGATGTTTGATTCCATATAGGTCGGGGCCTCAGTAGCCTAGTAACTAACGTAGTTTGTAATGTATGAATAAGTAGAAGGATCCTGATACGGTGAATGAAAACACGTGGTGGTTTAGAATCTGGCGTACTTAAAAATATTTACTCGTAAGTTGCTTATAACATCCGACTCTGAAGGCGTTTGGACAATATTGCTAGTGAGACTGATAGTTGAAATGTCATTTTTCAATATTTATTATGAGTGTATTATCTAATGTCTAGTGGGAATTGTGACTATTCTTTTGTGACTGCATTTATAATGATTTTATTTATAATAAAACCAACTTGAAAAACAATCATTCGATTTTTTTTTTTTTTGACATTTACACCTCTATTACGGGTACCATAAACGTGTCATTACTCAAACTTAGCATCTAGCTAGACATTTAAAAAACACTTTCTCTGGGTACGGATGCCTGATAACAATTGACAACTAATAAAGAAAATCTATTTTCTGAATTCTTCGGTCCTTTTATTGGCTGAGTACTTTATTCCCCGTCTACTATGTAAACTTTGAAACTCAAAACTGGGGCGCAAATAGAGCTCGTCTCGCTCAGTTTTATTAGAATCGTTGGTAACATCCAAAAGCTATTCGGTTCGGTTTTTGTAAAGTTCGTTTACCGTTTCCCGATCCTTATTTTTGTTTTATCAACATTGCTTTGCAGACTTAATGGGCAGAGTTTCGGCAAGATAAGTTTTTGAATGAATACTTTTACGCTATATTTTTAACAGCTTGCCACTCTTTTCGGCAGCGTATTGTCAGTGTAGCTGCGCATTGGGCACAATACAGGGATAATCAAAACTTTTTTCCAATGAGAAACCCAGAGAAGGCTTAAGTTGCGGCCAATATCACTACAGCCAAAATATTCAGTCCATGTGGACTGCACGCTTTTTTGAGAGATATGTCAAAAATTGGTCGGTGAGATATGACACGAAAATACGTGAGAAAATATAAATAAAAACCGACAAGAACTAAGAAACCCCTCATCCACTAACAAAATTTAATAAGGAATAGAATATTTAAACAGTTGCCATAACTCGGGAACGATTTGCGTATTAGATTTTTTTATTACCTACTTGGTTCCATCAAAATAAATTCTACTAGCTCTCACGCAAAGTATAATAGTTAACTACATATAAAAAAAAACCTGTGAGTCAGTTTTGCTAGCACAAAGTTTAAAATTCAAAACCATAGTATAACGATATAGGTAAGCCATACGGGAGGCCGCGTGTCGTTCTAGCCCGTAATCTCTTTGTGTTCGTTACAGCGACATATGTTTTCGACATGTGTCGATATATTAATAGTCGACGGCACGGCTCTGATGGCGAAAACCTCGAAAACATGGAAAATGGAATTGCAGAAGCACCACCGGAGCGAACTTTTCAATTAATTTTGCATGGCTGAATATTTTTGATACTTCGGTGGACTAGCTCAGTACGTTACATAATTACGAGTATATCGTCAAAATCGGTCTTTTCCTCTTTTATTATTTGTATTTCTATATTTTTGAAAAATCCCTTATACGGCTTTACAACTATTTTTGTTTAAGATAAGATATCCATTATCATGATATGAATGTGCTTACAATCCAAAATTAGACACAAGTAGCAATCTACTCTGGTGTGCACATGGGCATGGAAACTGAGCGACTATGAACTGAGAACCTAAAGTATTCCACTTTGAGCAACGATTAAGTTTTGACTACGTGTTCAATGTAAGTAATAATAATAATTAAGATTGTTAATCAGTACTAATATTATAAATGCGAAAGTAACTCTGTCTGTCTGTCTGTCTGTCTGTTACGCTTTCACGTAACAGACACAAAACTACTGGACCGATTTGAATGAAATTTGGTATGGAGATAGTTTGAGACCCGGGAAAAAACATACGATAGTTTTTATCCGACTGCGCAAAAAGAGGTTCATGTTTTCGCGCGATAACCGACATACGCGCGGGCGGAGCCGCGCCCGGAAAGCTAGTATAAAATAAATCCGTAATTGGATGTAAGAAATATCACTATATGATTATGTTAATTTTAAATTAAGATCTGTAGTTTGTGAATTAAATAAATAAATAAATGTTGATAACGCCTATGTACAAGTATATTCCCAGCAGGGTAAATAATGGCAATCAGACACCAACAAGATGTTTAAGTGCTATTATTACATAAATAGTGTTCCAATCATCTACAGGGCAGTACCTATAATCTCTGGACAGATATTAAGGACTTCTTATAAGAAAACCATAACCACCAAACCTGTCGCGATGAAAACGTGAACCTCTTACAGCTGCATTAATTATTGTTAAACTATAACGTGCAGTATACTCGTTGAAAACTCAACGGCGTCAATAAGTTTTACTTACTGTCATGATACGACAACATGTATACCTCCTAATTATGTATATATATGTATATTTATCCATGGGGCACCGTGCTGGAATAGCACCCGCTCCCATATCTTCCTGTAGGAATCGTAAGATTTGACTAAAAGAAAATAACATGGTGGGCCGCAGCGCTTTCTGAAGCAGTGATAGCTCAGTGGCATTGGCTATGGCTGCCGCGCAGCAGGTCCATGGTTCGAATCCCGCCGCGAGCTTGAGCTTCACCGCATGGTGGAAGGGCTTTTTGCGAATGCCCGCCTGGCTAGCGACCACCCTCAAGTTGAAAATCTGTCGCCAAGCACCTAACGGTGTGTTGAAAAAAAAAACTACTATCTTACACAGCGATCCCTAAAACGCTAGCTAAGACTGGAGACTATGACAAACAGCCCCACCTTCCTCCATGGCGGAGACCTATCTGTGGAGTTATGGCTGTAGACTGTCCAAGCTAAACACTATGGGAAAATACTTAGTCAGCTGCAAGAATACTAAGCCAAGTTGTATTAAATACATTTCTACTTGACAGTTATTGTTTAACTTCACAAAATGCTCTACTAGCATGTTAATCATCATTCATTACGCATGTTCAGCATTTGAACATGCATTTGACTGTAGTCGTATAACGTTGTGATTTTTGACCGAGCGAGTGTAACGAGCGAACCTTCTCAGTTTCAGCTTCGGCAAAAATGCTTTTCGCATGTCTGTCCGGATTCCGGACTTCCGGTTGTTCGCCTCCACAGGTCGCATTTTTAAACCCATTCTCGTGCAATTTTGTGAGCAGATTCGATAATTGAATAATTCTACGGTGTTTTTGTCGATTCGAAATTTAAAACCATGAAATTTGAAACCAAAGCACCACCAACCTTATTTCAGTCGTGACATCTTCGGCTCTTAGCGCACCTAGTGAGATCTGAATAGTTGTGATTTTAATGTATCTTTCAATATAATACTCACTCGCCTTTCCCTCGTTAATAATGTAACACAGCAAGATGAGAACATTATATGTTTACATTATTTAATAAGTAAAGCAGCTGTCGACGTATTACCTGAAACAAGTGAAATACAAGATGAACAGGTGGTTATTAAATCTTGATTTATTATTAAAATTGTGTGGAAACGAACACAGGAAATTGAGGCGTCATGCAAATAAGGAGGCTACTTGGGCTCATTAAGGTTTTCAGATTCTTTTTAACAGTTCATATTTATTATGTTTCTTTTTATTTAGATAGGCTAGCTTTTGATCGCTATCTCACCTAATGGTAAGTGATGGTGTGGTCGGTGATGATAATAAAGATTACCTTAGAATGGTTTCTGGCTTTTAAGGACAGCTGCTGCAACATCATGCACATCGTTAGGTGCTTGGCGACAGATATTCTTCTTGAGAGGCAGCCTTCGACACATTGAAGTTCAAAACTTTTGCATGGTTATCCAAAATAAAAGCGAACAATCCATTTTAATAATTAAATTAAACATTTTATGATATTAAATGATTTGTTTTATAGTTTCGTAAACGCTGTACTTTTTAATACCATTCAACGGAACTTGTAAATTTGAAAATAAAACCACAAGGTCACAAACAATTAAAAAGCCAAATCTGTTCTTACGAAGGTACTTTACAAAAAACAAGTTTCAGTTTAAATTGGATCTATATACATATCTACTAAGGCGTTATGTCATAAGGCTATAAATAATAAAAGCATAATATATTTTTTATGTCACAGCCTACAAACTACTGGGTGTAGCATTTCTTTAATTTTTCAGACAAAACTAAAGTGTAAAAATATGTTTGTTCTAGACTCAATTAGTTCTAGACAATAACATTCTACATGCAAGGGTAAGAAAAATAAATGCAGCTTTTTGTGTTAAGTGCGGGACCTAATGGAGACCACAAATGCGTCGTAAGTATGACTGGGCTGCAAACTTTAGAAATTATGGAATAATCACTAAAAATATAATTAACGCATTAATTGCAACGCATTTAAAATTAAATAATTTTAAATGCGTTTAAAATTAAATAATTTTAAATGCGTTGCAAGTGCGAATCGGTCACGCACAAGGGCAGTTACGTAACAACCAACATACGGATCACACTTTACATGAAGTGGTCTTTGAAAAATGACAGACTGAGGGCGAAGGACGGAGAGACCCTATCTCGCACGAGAGCGAGCGCAACAGAACGCAATATTGAGACAGAGTGAGCGAATTTTTAAATAAATTGAAATATTAGTGAATTTTGTAAAACGGAAAAATATTTTGGAATACAGTACCTAAAAGATTTTTTGTGATCGTATCGTTGATCGTAATTTTCATATCCTATTAGATGTTATATTATATTTTGATCACATCTGTACACTTTTTTAAAAACATGTTCAAAATGTGCCCTTTTGGACTCACTTCACCTTAAATTGTAAGTGGAATCAGAACGGAATAAAAATATAACTGAGACCATATGGGATGTCTTCATGGGATCGGACCGGAATAAACCAATATTTTGTTTTATCATTTATTATTTTGTTGTCTTAGGTTTTCGCGATTGTTACACATAGTAATTAAACAACTCTAAACGGTTTAAATCGCGTATATTTGTCTATTTGACTCAACTCAGTCACCCCGTGACCACGATCACTACAAAGTGTTTAAAACGTCGGAACAAAAATAATGACAAATATACGCGATTCAAACCGTTTAAAGTTGTTTAATTATACTATCATTTATTATTTGTTTGGAATCCTTTCGTATGGAAAAAAAAACATGTTTCTCATTTCACATCCCTCAATTTTATACTCTACTATTTATTTTACAATCTTATTATATACTTAAACAAGATTTACATATTCCGTGAAAATTGGCAACACTTTTTAGTACGGTGTGCACTGGATATATTAAAATTAAAATGTTAGCGACTGTTAAGAAAACTTGCGTTCATATTTATAATTAAAATTTATGATTGAAAGACACGCTTAAAGAATTAAGCGTTGCGAGTCGATATCATGGTCGACGAATTTTTTACGGTTTCAATCGATGTATAGAGTCGAGAATTGTGAATATTCTGGAAATATGTATTCTCTCGCAACATTTCTCATATTATATGTTGAGCTTATACATAGCCGTCAATCCTCTAATGGAATAAATCCTCGAGAATTCCCGTGTATAATAATTATACATTATATGTATGTAATATATATTTAAGCTAATAATTGCAGAAGAACTTTCTTTTGCAAGTCTTTCAGTGCGATCTCGTGTGATGGTAAGAGATCATCTGGTCAATGTTGTTCAGGCTTACCTAGAATTACCAGCTCTGATGCCGGAATAAACTGTTAAATGCTTGGCGACAGAACTTCTATTTAATAGTAGCTAGACAGGCGGGCATTCGCAAAATACCCTATCATCTCTAGCTCCTAAACGAAATGACAGTCAAGTTTGAAGTTTAATTTTGTTTGTACTTTGGCTCAAATAAGAATGACTGGAAATTCAATAAAATTATTTTTCCACTAATACAATTTATTTCTGTATCATTTATTTTTATGTTCTAATAAATAATTAAAGAGCCAAAAAATAACTTTTTTGCTCCCTATTATGTACGATGATCATCTCGACCTCACTTTGTTGAGTAAGAATGTCTTTTTCCATTTGTTTATGTAAAAAGTATATGGTGGCTTTGACGGTCACCACTTTTATTAGACCCCTTTTCTGACGGGATCTATCTCCAAACCCGCCAAAAATCAGAAATTTCAGTGTGTTGAAACCGTACAGAGCAAAGTCCCACTTGGCCAGTGTTGCTAGGTATTCCAAATAACATGTAATGCTGCTTATACGTGCTCGACATCCGCAATCTAAGTTACAGTTAGGTAACCTAGATTTAGGCCTTTTGGGTAAGAGTTTAATTGCGTGTTTAACTAGAGCGAAGTTAATAAAATCGATATCGGAAAAATTACAAAAGCTTGAAGTTGTATTGTATTCAACATCATCACCAACCGGAACATCTACTGATGAACTAGGTCTCCTCCATTGGGGGGATTTGCCATAAACCCCACGCTTGGCAGGCGTCTTGGGGATCATAGTAGAAGTTGTCAGTTCCTTGGAAGGCGCTGCTTCCAGTATTTTTCCCTTACTCGTCTCTTAGGACACCTGCGTGAAGATATGGGGGGAGGTCGACATTCTAACCCGGCACCCCACGAGGAATTGTATTCAACGCAAAACATATCATCATGAACCATTCAAGATAATAAGACGTATAATATATTCGTGGTTTCACTGCTTCGTTGGCACAGTAGGGAAATCGTTGCTTTGGAATTTCGAGGGCTTAGGTTTGGCCAGCTCAGGCGGGTATTTTTAAACAAATACAATCTCACACTATGCCCGGTAGGTGGCAATAGGATTACCAAATAGCATTGGTTTTAAACCTTTTTGATGAGGGTGCTTACACACTCCTACCTACGGGAAGAAAAGAGAAACGGCATTTACATTAAGTGTATATAACGTATCGAATTGATAACCTCCTCCTTCTTGCAATTCGGTAAAAAAGATAAGATATGATTGTCAAAGGCCAGTGGCAATGATTACGCTGACACCTAGCAATCCACTTTGGACCTACAATCAAATTTGGACCTAAATACTGGGTATAAAAGTGTAAATTAAATTGAAAATTAACGAATTGAATATCGCTTGCACAAAAAATGTTGTTAACAAATTCGAAACGATTTGGATTTACACAAAACACTAAATTGGATTGTGAAGTGGAATTCAATATCGATACTCCTAGTGGGTGTCTCAATTTAAAAGTGCCAGAGAGTTAAGATATTGAAGCGCACGTACCGAAGCTTTCCTTCGATTTTAGCCTAGCAACAAAGTTAAGAGCCTTACAGTACACATATTCCCAGTTTGTAGCTAGACAGTACAAATTTCAAACAAACCGCCGTTGAAATAAGGCTCATATTAGCGCACGAAAATTATTTGTAATCGTTCCATCCAAAATAAACGAAAATAACAATAAATTGATTCAGTGATATATTATGTTCATATTCGTAGAATACGGCGCTAAAGCGCAAAAGCGTGGTTGGCGTGGAAACCCTCTATTTTAACTAACTTCTAATATGTTACAAGAAGTTAAATATTAATTTATTAAATTCAAGGCTAAAAACACTATTAGTTCTGAAATGTTTGTGATAACCATATTTTTTAATTTTTTGGTGTAATTACAATAGGTTCATTAACAATTCATTCCAACTAATTTTAAATCATTTTGCATGAGATTTATATCTAATAATGATGACAGATATTATGTAATGTTATTATTTTAAATGCATTTTGTATTTCCTTTTTATTTATATACGTCTTGTTAGTTTTTAGGGCTCCGTACTCAAAGGGTAAAAACGGGATCCTATTACTGAGACTTCGCTGTCCGTCCGTCCGTCCATCTGTCACCAGGCTGTATCTCAAGAACGGTGATAGCTAGACAGTTGAAATTTTCACAGATGATGTATTTCTGTTGCTGCTAACAAAACAAAAAATGGCTAAGTGCGAGTCGTACTCGCGCACGTTAAAACAAAAAAGGTTAAAATATGAAGTCTAATTTTGTATAGCTAATGGTACGGAACCCTTCGTGCGCGAGTCCGACTCGCACTTGGCCGATTTTTAGTCAGGTGGATAGTGCATTTACCCGAACGAAGCGATTTTCTTCTTCGTTCATTATACGAACCACCAGGGAATGGAACACCCTGCCTGAGTCTGTGTTTCCGGTTAAGTATAATATTGGGGTTTTCAAAACACGAGTGAATAGATCTTCTGGGTAAGCGAGCTTCATCATCGATCTTATCATCACTTAATATCAGGTGATATAGTGATCAAGTGCTACCCAGATCTATTATAAAAAATGTTAAAACACGATGAACTCTTATATTTTACGTACCAACAATTTGCATGAAATTGTAAAATTACTCATGTTCCAACAATATTTTTTCCATCTTTATCAGGTGTTACTTTGCACAAATCTATAATAAATAATGATAGATATATACAAAAAAAAGTCGATATTATAGTAATATTACGAAAACATTTGAAAAATTATAAATATAATTCTATTATCTATTCACAAATTCGCCTAATTTTCCTGCTAAGCCAAACTGACATGCACACGTCGCGTTAACTAAAAAAGTATACTTTAAACAGAAACTATGAAATATGCACTAAAAGGTACATATAAACCAAATCATCTTATACAGTTACTTTTTATTCATCGACAAGTACCGTGAAAATAAGAACATCGCCAATGTATACGAAATCAATGAAGTACACATTATTAGGGGTAACTTTAACACTACTAAGCAAATAATGTGCCAGTTCGAGGGTACATCTGCAAATATTAGTTTGATTTGTGGATAGGTACATTCTTTTACATCGTCTCGGCATTCTTTTTACTTTTCTGTATATAAATATGTTGAATTACAGTCCAGCTCAAAATTTGTATAGCATTTATATTTATAAATAAGAAAATAGATTGTAATTTGATTTGTTTATCGAAATAAATAAGAACTACTCGTCAAATCTCACTGAAGTAAATATGGGACCAAATGACAAACACCAGCTTTCGAATATAAAAAATCATCAAAAACGGTACGTTAGTACACCCTGAATAAAGTAATGACGTACACACAAAAAAAGTATTCAGAACCTCCTCTTTTTTGAACTCGGTTAAAAACACAATTATATTACAGTACAGGAAAATGAATGCTCCATCTCAATATTTAATAATCCTATTATACGGCAGTTAAACACATACAATTTCCCCAAAATAAAGGAGAACAAAGCTCCGAGGAATCAACCCATCGTTACCTATCAAAAAACTTCAACATAATCCTTTAGAGTCTCCATGGAGAGACCCGGACATGTACCTTTGTGAGCAATATAACAACAATAGAATATCGTGAGTCATAAACAAACGATCAAAGCAAGCAAGGTGGCCTCCATAAAACGGTCCACAAAAGGAGTAAAAATATACTCACTCGGATCGGACCGTCCGTCGTGAGGACATCGTTTATCATAGCTTGAACTCGTCGTGGCGCAGCGACCACGAGTTACTCGATTCATTTTGTAAAATTGATCACTCCCGCGAGAGAACAGTTTGTAACTTCGTATATTTTTCAACGAAGATACGTCTATTTAATGCAATTTTATATTACCTTGGCTGTACAAACTTAAACTTTCAAATTGATTTTTGTGTCGTTCTTTGTGTCGTTTGAAAGAGTACACATAAATCTATATCTATAATCAGTACTAATATCATAAATGCGAAAGTAACTCTGTCTGTCTGTCTGTATGTCCGTCTGTTACGCTTTCACGCCAAAACTACTGGACCGATTTGAATGAAATTTGGTATGGAAATAATTTGAGACCCGGGAAAAAACATAGGATAGTTTTTATCCAACTGCGCAAAAAGAGGTTAAGGTTTTTGCGCGATAACCGACTACGGTTCCAAGAGGAAAGATTTGTGTTTTTGTATGCAACTAATAAACTACTAATAAACAAGTATAGATTCCCGTACAAAACCCGACTGTAAATTATTTATTTTCGTTAAGCTTTTTATCATTCAATTCCAATTAAAACTATAAGTTTAATATATTTATGGAATTGTTTTTTAAAGCCCTTCATTTTGATACCCCACTCGATGGATTTAAATGACTTAACTCGATGGATGGAGAAAAAAAATATCTCACAATATGGCGTCTACAGTCGGTCAATTTGTTTTTTTTTTACTTTTTTATGTACCTAGTGTCACCTGGGCTTTGAAGACGAATCTAATGATATATTATACATTTAAATCAGTTGAACCGTTCAAAAGTTATGATGGAATAAAGAAACTCACAAACATACATACATGAACCCTGAAAACATAACTCTCCTTTTTTTGGGCAGTGGTGTACTGGACCGATTTGGATGAAATCTGGTATGGAAATAGTTTGAGACCCGGGGACACAGGATAGTTTTTATCCAACTGCGCAAAAAGAGGTTAATGATTTCGCGCGATAACAGACATAGGCGCGGGCGGAGCCGCGGCGGGAAAGCTAGTATATTATATAGTAACCCTAGCTTAGTTGGGATAAGGGTAGAAAGATGATTACGTGTGGACGTGTTGTACTGCACTATATCGGTCAGATTGTCCACTGCTGAATACAGCCGGGGAGGCTTTAAGGGGGGTTTTACCGTAATCCTCTCGCTTGGCAGGCGTATTATATTGAAAATATATTTTATACCCGAAAGATAAGGTAAATTTAAAGTAGACCGCGAGCACCAAAATAACTACACTAGAGTTAAACATAAACTAGCGGTACAAAATTACAAATTTACGAGAGAAAAAATTACAGTCATGTGCGGGATTCGAACCCGCGTCCATCCACCCCTTTAGCCGGGGTATGCTCTAACCAATTGAGCTAACATGGTTAGAGCATACCCCGGCTAAAGGGGTGGATGGACGCGGGTTCGAATCCCGCACATGACTGTAATTTTTTCTCTCGTAAATTTGTAATTTTGTAATGTAATTCGCCTAGCAGGCGTTATTGCAAACTTAACAATATTAAAAATAAACTAGCGGTGCCAAGTTTTAGATTAGCAAAGATAAATAAAAAGTATTTCTTAGGTAATTGTGTGCGATTTAATAGTTGAATTCCGAAATATATTACAGTGCCTGCAGAAGGAATCTTCAAGCACTTTAGCTGAATCTAAAAACATCATGATAAGCATGCCAAGAAGGATTTAAGCTGTGATTTCGGCAAGAGGTCACACTCGTTATTAGGTTTTTACATTAAATGTAACTTTATTTAAAAAAAAAAAAGGAAAATCTTCTTGTTTATATTGCAGCAATTTGCACCATTAGTAAAGCAATTTTACAATAATAATTATTTTCCTTTTGTTTATTTCAAAATTTAAAAAGATGATTCTTTACGTTCTAAATGATGAGCATGCCAAGATGCTCCAAATAACATGCCAATATATGCTTCAAATAAGGTGTACATCGGCAAATTAATAAAAATGTATAATTCTTTCTTTTAAATTAATAATTCCTTTAAAATAATTATGGCAAATTAATAATATTCATTGAAGTAAAGAAAAATATCTAAAGTGCCCGTTTTTTTGCAAAATAATGTATATATGTAACTACGTCATCTGAGGGTAAGCGAGGACACAATTAATAATGGTTTCTTTGGTTGGGTTGGATTCTCGTTACTTATAGTTATTGAGTTTCTTTTTATCTTTGATTGATCGGCATATAGCAATAGGCTCCCCACCTGTTCTGAAGAACGTTTACATACACGTCTACTCACCTTTTCAGTGAAAAGTTCATTTTCATGCTTTTGTATGTAACTAGGTTTATCGAATGTAAATTACATGAGATCATACATTACTGGGAAAACCTTTATAGGCACTGCCCGCCCTTTCGGCGAAAACATGTTTTTTCATGATTTAGCACATGGTAAATTACATTATAAAGAAGTAGGTAGGACTCTGTGGGGTGCTGGGTTAGAATTTCAACTCCCCATATCATCCCGTGGGTGTCGTAAGAGGTGACTAAGGGAAAAATAATGGAAGGTGGGCAGCAGCGCCTTCAAAAGAACTGCCAACTAACAATGCGATCCCCAAGACGCCTGCCAAGCGTGAGGAGTATGGCAAATACCCCCTTAATAGAGGAGGCTGTGTTCAGCAGTAGACGATCCGGCTGTTACAGTAGGTAGGTAGTTATTTCCGTGCCGGTGAAATTACACGCACATCATGAAGTCTCAGGGTAGTGGGTGCAGTGTAGATCGTTATTTGTGACGAAAAGCACCTGTTGTAGGTAGAGGTTACCGCTTAACACCAGGTGTGCCTCGTGCTTGTTTCGCGAATATACCTATAAAAAGCAATAAGCCGTGATTCATCTTAAATATGAATTTTGAAGTAGCGAAGTTTGCTTAGGCATTCTGAATCGATCAACAAAGTTAAGCAACGTCGGCCGCGGTCATTACTTGGATAGGTGACCGCACGCGCTGGTGACATTACTACTGAGCGCTTCCGTGCTTCGGAGGGCACCTTAAGCCGTCGGTCCCGGTTGTTGTCTTAGGATGGCAGTCGTCATAGCATGGTGGTAGGGCACTTTGCGAATGCCCGCCTGGCTAGCGACCACCCTCAAGTTGAAAATCTGTCGCCAAGCATCTAACGGTGTGTTCCGGCAGCTGTCCTTGAGAGCCAGTAATTATAGGTTAGCCTGAACAACATCTTCGACCACATCATCACTTACCATGAGGTGAGATAGTGATCAAAGGCTAACCTATCAGGCATAACAAAAAAATATCTCCTATTTATTCTTACCAGAAAGAGATAACTTGAGTGACACCTGTTACATTGTTGTAATCATATATCAAGTTTACCTAATGTCTATTCTAAACGTGAAAAAAGAGATAAAAACACTCGAAGAAGGGAAAGGCAAAACATCACCGACATTCAATGTACAAGTAGTTGATACTCACGCTCTTATCTACTCGTAGGTACTGGTGCCTTTGACGGAAATTGAACCTGTCACAGATGAACTTTCGACCTGCGATTTCTAACCGGTGTCGCTTAGTTTATGTGCTGGAAGTCTAGACAGGCAAGACGAAATAAATTGACAGTACACATACTAAACAAGATTTTAATAGTAAGTATCTAATATTTAATTCTAATATTTAAAAAATATCGTAAGGACTCATATTTCCGTTAAGTATCGATAGGAGTATATATGTTGTCTTAAGTTTTCGCGATAAATAAACATAGTAATTGAACAACTTTAGACGGTTTAAAACGTGTTTGAAACGACGCGTCGGGACAAAATTACTGACAAATATACGCAAATTAAACCGTTTAAAGTTGTTTAATTACTAGGATTCTATATCTTCTATTTATATTGTTCATTCTATTGATGCGAAGGGATTGAAAAATATATAAATATATCTAGTTACAATTCCACCTAATTATCCTGTTAAGCCAAGGTGACGTCATAAACGCGTCGTAGCTAAACCAAAAGAATATCTATTCTACCAAGAGGTTCTTACTTGACACTTCGATCGCACGTTCTAATTAAAATATCTGTTATTATTAAATATGGATTGCCTATTATAAAAATATAGTAGAACATATAACAAATTTTAATCTGTCTCACACCTAACAGTATGTTCCGCCAGCAGTCGTTGAGAGCCAGTTAAATTACAGGCACATGATACTTAACAACTGTATGTTGTATTTACGCATTGTCAGCAGTAGTTTTCGCTATATAAACGGTGGCTTCCATAATTAAGTGCTCAGAAATACTGTGATAACTCCAGGAGTCACCAGACTCAGTATTAGTATAACCTTCAGGTGGAACCTCTGCCCAAATTAATAGTAAAAGTGAGTTGCGGGAACTTCTAAGTCCTCATATAAATTTAATCATTTAGTTTTTCAAAAATCTGTGTGTGTCCATAAGTTGTTTTTCAAGACAACTGAATAGGTCCACACACCAGTAAGCACGCTGCGGAACTGTCGTGTGGCACATAAATAAAAAAAGGGTCCGGACGACGCAAATATTTTCGAACAGTCGGCGTTCTGACGCTACCTCTGCCCTCCCGCTAGGCTCGCTGTCCTGAATTTTGCAATCAAAAAGTTTAAGTTTGTTGAGACACCTTGTATAACAATAAGAGAACTAAAATTCTGCTGCATTTCTTTTCCAAAACAGCCTTAGTTACATTCTATGAATTCATAATATGATATTCAATAAGCCATTATTTTGTGGTGAGGAGGTAGAGATCATATTTTGTTTCAGTAGGTGAGGACATTAAAAAACTAATGTTGAAACTCTTTCCATAGAAACGAAGTTTTGTCATACTTTAAATATCATGTGTTCGATCTCTTTGAAATTTTGCACGCATCTGAGCCTTTTTTTATTGCTGATAGGTACGCCTTTGACCACAATCTCACCTGATGGTATGTGATATGTGATGATGTGGTCGAAGGTGTTAACAGGCTTAACCTAGAATTACTGGCTCTCAAGGACAGCTGCCGGAACACACAGTTAGGTGCTTGGCGACAGATTTTCTACTGGAGGGTGGTGGACAGCCCGGCGGGCATTCGCAAAATGCCCTTCCACCATGCGGTGAAGCTCAAGGCCGCGGCGGGATTCGAACCATGGACCTGCTGCGCGGCTGTCCATAGCCAATGCCACTAAGCCATCACTGCTTCTCTGCTTTATATCTATGCTTTTGGTTTATCAGTTCTTTCTTTGATTCTTTATTTTGTCTCTAAATGTGAAAGTGATTCCCATACAAACGAATTTTTCAAATAATTGTAAAAATACATAATTTTATCGATAACTGACAAACCTAAAGCATAAAGCACGTGCAAAATTTCACCGAGTTTGGTTAAAAATTGGTATATAAAATATGACGAAAATACGCTTTTTTGGAAAGAGCTACGACGACAATTAACAAAATATTCATAAATATAGGAAGTGCAGTTCCCTCAACGGAAGAGATAAGAAGACATTTAAGAAGTTATTTTTAGAACGACTAATGATGTATAACAGATTCTCTGAAACCAAGCTGAAAACGAAAATAAAAAGAATTGTAAGTTCAAAAAAAGTAGAAATCACAAACCAAAAAGCTAAAAAGAAACACGAACCTCAACTTGTTCCAATATTTAAGTCGTTTGGGCGACCTTATTATACGGGATAAAGTTCATTAATATGTAAATCAAAGAAAGAAAAGCACTTAAGTACTGAAACGCACCTGTACTGTTAACCTACATTGGGGTTAGAGCTTGGAGAGAAATCCGGCAATTATTTACTTATTTTTCAATTTGAATGAGACAGTCTAGTTAGTTGGTTTATCGTGTGTGTGAGTGCGCGTGTGTGTGTGTGGGGGGGGGGGGGGTCGAGGGTGTGTGTGTGTGTGTGTGCACGTGTGAAACCTCCGTTTTGGAATTTCGAGGTCCTGGGTTCGATCCTCCGGGTCAGACAGATGTTTCTAACAACGTTTTTTGTGTATGTTTATGTTGTATAATATTGTTAAATAATCTGGATGGAGAATCCCACAACTAGTTTCGCGAATATTATATGAATATTTTATTGCAAATAAACAACTGCTATGTTAGTCATCATAGAAGAATCAAGAGAGAATCCAGAATTGCACGTTTCTCTTGCATTAGATATATTGCATTAGGCACACGCACATGTAATAAATACGACATATAATTAAACTTATGGTTATAGCTTAACTCTATCGCGTACTAAGCGAGAAGCACATATATTTTGTTTTTAAGTACAAAATATCTCACTAACGGGAATTGAGAAATTTTGTACTCTAAAATTTGTAAGTGTGTTGTTAGAAAATGTTTAAATAATTTTTACGTTTCATACAGTCATGCGAGCTTTTATCAATAATTTAAGAAATATAAAATTGGATAGCAACTTAGAAACTTAATAGACATGTATTTTTTATACCAAAGAGGAGGCTGATTGAGATAACAGTGTTTTTTAGTGTCCGTAATATAATAGAACATTTTAGTACTACATAGAACTATAAATTACTACTACAATAGAACATTTTAGTAGAACTAAAATGTGCTACTAAAATAGAACATTTTAGTAGCACATTTTAGTCGTATCTTTTATCATACGGCCAAAGCAGTAACCGCACAACACTACTCATGACCTTTTTATCTTTCGCCTTTTGGATATTTTCAACGGGAAGCAAAGAGGTACACGGCGACGGTCATTTTGGACAGATGGGTGAACTAAATTACTGAGAGCAATCGTGGAGTCAGCCACCAGGCATCATTTAGGCTTAACCTAGATTCGCTTCTATTGCGAGAGGCACGGCGAAACGGTGGCATTACCGCACAGAGAGCGGTTATTTGAAAACGTTATAAATACGCTCCATATAAAATTGTACAACGGAAAACATCAAATACAAAGAAGAAAATACTACATACCACAGATTTTAATGTAATGGCTTAATTACTATTTCAAATTTTGTTACAGCAAAATCTTCTTAACCGACTTATAAAAAAGGGGGTAGTTCTCAATTCAACTGTATTTTTTTTGTTTGTTATCTCAGACCTTTGGACCGGGTGAACCGATTTTAAAAATTATTTTCTTTTGAAAGCTGATGCTTTCGTTTGGTCCTATGTAAATTTCATCAAAATAGGTCAAGCTGTTTTTGATTCACACTCAAATAACTGAAAAATATTTACCTATCTTGATGATATAGTCGTTCACAATGAAAGGCAATCGACCCCGTAAGTGTCACTAAAAAGAGTGAAAAAATTTTATTTACAAAAAAATCGAACCTACTTCAATACCCAATAGTGTGAAATAAGTTGTCGAAGTCGGTACCATGCGCACCATATTGTGATAATAGGTACTTTTGAACTATCATGGTACCTACTTAGAGTTATTTCACACTTTTGGGTGTTGAAATCGGTTCCATTTCTTGGTATTTCTTTTCTATAATAACCACTATTTAAGATATTGAGAAAAAGTAATCAACTGCCTGAATCAAACAATTTATTTTTATGCCTGATAGGTTAGCCTTTGACTCACCTGATGGTAAGTGATAAGATGATGCGATCGAAGATGTTGTTCAGGCTAACCTAGAATTACTGGCTCTCAAGGACAGCTGTCGAAACACACTGTTAGGTGCTTGGCGAAAGATTTTCTACTTTCTAATGCTCGCCAGGTGGGCATTCGCAAAATGCCCTACCACCACGTTGTAACGACTGCCATCCTAAGACAACAACCGGGACCGACGGCTTAACGTGCCCTCCGAAGCATGGAAGCGCTCAGTAGTAATGTCACCAGGGGTCACCCATCCAACTCCTGACCGAGGCGGACGTTGCTTAATTTTGCTGATCGTTTCAGAATGGCTAAGCAGACTTCGCTACGAGCGCTTCAATGTTCCTCATTCCTTAAAATATAGCCCGTATGTTCCTATACTACACTCCTAAAGAAACGCGACTAAGGCTTGTGTAATAATACTAATTATTACACTTAATGATTGTATTAAAATTGCTACGAGCGCTTCGATGTCTATTATATATCAATGTCTATTTCGATAAAACCACGATCCCAATTGCCGAAATAACCACATCACAATACATCCAACTCTGACTCCAATATATCATTATTCTCGAATGAAACCAGTTAGCCTTGTTTGTTTTTGTTCCTCTAATTTGTTATTGAAGCACAAAAAATCGGTTTAACAAAACAAACCGCACAGCGACGCGTGTCTTTGACGCATGCTTCCAACACAGATGGTCCCAGTTCTTGGAAAGTTATGCCAATTTTGACACAACACGATCTCAACTGCTAACTCAATCCTATTACAATTTATTATACCCATCTCTGACTAAACAGTAAATTTTCTAAATAAAACCAGTTTTTGTAAGACATAAAACCTGCTTATTTTTAACCGACTACAATAAAAGGAGGTGGTGCTCAATCGCCTGTTTTTTATGTTTGTTATTTCAGTACTTTTGACTGGGTGAACCAATTTTGATAATTCTTGTTTTTTTTTGAAAGCTGATTTTTGTCGTTTGGTCACATTAAAATTTTATGAAAATTGAGTTACGCTTCAATAACTGAAAAACATTTTTCTATCTTGATGATATATTCATTGCCATCGAATGACAATCGATCCTGTAAGAAGCAAGGGACACTAAAATAGATAAAAAAAATTGTTTTCACCCTAAAATTGGAACCGACTTCAACACTCAAAAGTGTGAAATAACTTGTTGAAGTCGGTACCATGCACACAATACTGTCATAATAGGTAATTTTGAACTATCAAGGTACCGACTTAAGCAAGTTATTTCACACTTTTGAGTGTTTAAGTCGGTTCCATTTTTAGGTAAAAAAAAAGTATATGACATAAGACCCATTTATTTTTGTTTCTCTAATTTGTTTTTGAAGGCAGAAATTAACTGAACAAAACAAAACAGGCCGATGCGGGCAGTTTACGCATGTGTGCAACTCAGGTGGTCTCTCTTTAAATAGCTCAATCACATGCTCAATAAAACCAGTTCTATATTACCCTTGTTTATTGTTCTTCCTCTTATTTGGTTTTGAACTACATATACTACATTACTTTATTTTAACAATGAAAACCGCAGGCCGACGCGTGTCATTGACGCATGCTTTCTAGATTGTTCTCGGAAAGATCCGGGCAACCACCGCACCACCGCCCCCACAATCCAATTGAAACTGTTCATATCGGTGATAGAAAATCCACGGAGAAAAGTAGAAAACTGTAAAACTAAGTAAAACCTTTTTTCTAGTTATTAACTTCTTACATAACATAAAAATGAGTATTTTATATACCTAACATAGTTTACATAAAAAAGTTATTTATGCGGGCGGGTACCACGCATATACCCTTTAGAAAAAAAACGGGCACTTTATTTTCTATAATTCAATATAACCTCTTTCTTATAATAACAAGAAAGAGGTTTTATTAATTTGACGATGTCCTGGCATGTTATTTGAAACATCCTGGCATGATTCTTTACGTTCCAAACTTAAATTTTGAAATTGACGAAAGAAAAATAATGATTACAAAATTCATTTACTAATAGCGCGAATTGTTGCAATAAAGATAAGATTTTTTTACTTAAATAAAGGTACAATTGTAAAAACCTAACAACGAGTGTAACCTCCTCGTGCCAAAATCACAGCATGAATCCTTCTGGGCATGATTTCCGCGATGTTTTTAATAACTTTTTGAGGAATACGTTCTCACTCTTCTGCGATTACTCTTTTTAGCTCCCCGATGTTTTGTGGAACAGGTTACACTATTCTTACATGTCTCTCTCTTTAGAACAAACCTGCTCAGTCAGATTGAGGTCAGGACTTCAAGCTGGCAAATGTAAACGACGGACCCCAACTTCTTACAGGTACGCAACCAAATAAAATAAACAAAAAGTATAGACAGTTGTACTAAAATGTATTACCCTACTACTACCCTACTGTAAAATAAAAACAACTAGTATCTAATACCTGTCTTGTCACCTACGAATAATAATCATTCGTAGCTTACCACCCTGTTCCTTATACAAGTGATATAAATCCCAATAACTCACGATAATGCTGTGTCAAAACACGAAAAAATGTCACATATGACATTTGCTATAGAATTTTCACGTATTCTCGAGAGCGCCCCAAATTCTCGGCACCTGTGACATGGCAATGTGTTCGGGGATTATCATATTCATGTGTCAAAGCGGTAAGGTGAGGTAAGTCTACGTTATTGAGATACCATCCTGGGAATTCCTTGTATATGTCCTTCGTTTTGTTGCAAGAACGATATAACCCGGTGTTGAGGCATGTAAAAGATATTTGGTAGTAAATTGCACAGGAGGCCTTTTGAGATTTGATAGATTTTTATAGTGTGAGGTAAACACTGTACTCCTTCGGTGGTTTTTATAGCTTACTGAAAAGCAAACCAGTCGAGGGAGGTAAATTTATTAAACGAAGCAACTTTTAACGGCTTAACTAGCGTTGTTCATTGTTATTGTTATATTTATCAGTACAGATAAACTGAGATTGTATTGGGAAGAGCAAACGTTTAAAAACCCAGAAGTTATCTTACATTGATACTGAGCGCTTCCGTGCTACGGAGGGCTCGTTAAGCCGTCCGTCGGTTCCAGTCGTTGTCTTAGGATGGCGTTATAGCATGGTGGTTGGGTATTTTGCGATTGCCCGCCTGGCTAGCTACCACCCTCATATGGTAATCTGTCGCCAAGCACTATCGGTGTGTTCCGGCAGCTGTCATTGAAAGCCAGTAATTCTAGGTTAGCCTGAACAACTTTGACCACACCATCACTTACCATCAGGTGAGATAGTGGATAATTCTAAAGAGGTGAAAAAACAGGTGAAGAATTTCAGGTGGCGTTGAATTAAGTTCATCACACTTATTGTCTTCACTTGAACTCATTTTGTCGAAACAGTTACTTTTCAAAATCAATGACTTTAATTGAAATTTAATTAAACGAATGAAATTTAAATAAAACCTTTGATATTTTACCATTTGGTTTCCTTGCTTCGAAGTAAAAGATCGTTCCATTTTTAAATTACACGACAGATATGAGTTTACTATGCAATTTATTTGGCCGCTAGACACGACAGATATAGATTTTAATATATTTTTTGCCGGCCGCTGCGCGCATGTATTTGGCCAGTACATCAATTTCGATTTATCTCGAAGAAGGTTGTCAAAATAATGTTCACATTTCCAAGCATGTTTGAGAAAACAATATTTCGTAAGCAAAAAGATTTTTTCATCAATACCATCACCGTAGTGCAAGGACGGATAACAAAGATATCGTCGATAAAACTTTATGCTATTCGCATATATACCGTTGTAATAGCATATTGTATAGTTACTAAGAAATCTATATATTTCTTGAAAATATTCACCTAACGATAATGGCACAAGTGTTCAAATACCTCGAAAGATATCAACCCTCATCCTTCCCCTGTACAAATTACCGTATTGGAAAGGGTAGATTCAAGTTGGATCGAACCTAAATCCAACAAAGTTAAATTTCGGCTTTCACAAAGCTTTGCTGGGTTAATTTTAGATTTCAATTCCGATTTACTTCCGAACGAGTTCTGAGGTAGTTTAATTTTGAAAATTAACCTCTTCTCCTTTGAAGGTGTCCTGCCGCATCTCTACTGACTGTGAAGTTGAGCGAATATTTTATCATACCTATATACCTTGTACAATATAGGGTTTTATACTGTTGACCTCCAGAATTCCTCCTAATTATCTCACCATCAACCTACGAGACAATCAGCGAATCAGTATCCTTTTACTTTATATGTAGTTGTTGTGACGCGGAAGCCTCATAGAGGGACATTCGCACTTTTAAAAAGTTTCAAAGTAAAAGCATTGATATTAGTTTATTCGGCCACCTCTATAGTCATAATTGCTAACTTTATGATAGGTTTATAAAACGTCATGTGTACTTCGCAAAAGAAAACTCTTTTAGGCAGTACTAATGACGTTTGAGAAACATATAATACACTTCTGAAACGAATGTCCATTACATTCGTTTCAGAAGTGCAGTATATGGTTACAGTACTAATGAAATGTCATTAGTACTGTCCATTACATTCGGTATAATAGTAGTTGATAAATCTATCATAAAATTAAACTATGCATTTATTTTATATATGTAGTTGAGATACCGCGCATCCACACCAAATGCTAAGGCTTAGTAACTTGCATTCACATGCAAAGGAGTCAAAGGGATGGAATTCCATTGTTTCTGGAATATTCCGCCAAATTCTAGAGAAGTATACCGCATTAAGAAGCTATTCAGAAAGTTACGTGTGATGATGTGAAACATTTACATTATCGATCACAACTGGACTGTGCAAGAATGTAGGTCAAACACTAAAACAATCTATTGTGTATATTTGTTGGGGGATCTCTTATTGCTAAAGCATTAAATGAGTTAAAAAATTTACAAATACAATAGGGTAAATGAATTCTTTAATTCTTACATTATTACACATTATCGCTTTTTAATAGGTACTTAAATAATGTGTTAAATAAGTTAAATAAGGTGTTGCCAGCCTGGTATTTGGATATGCTGCGTTCAGAATGAAATAAAACCAGAACCATTTTTCAAGAATATTATACGAGTTTCCACTTACTTCGATGCTACTACCTCTCTTTCTTCCTTTACTCTCAGTGCATACTGCATAGCCTTCTGTTTGTATTTGGTACTCAACTTTTACCAGATTATCTTAAATCTGGTCAAAATACTTTCGCCGAAGTCTTCCCTTCCAAACTGTTCTATCTACTAGTAAACTTACTATGCCAATGATTTTGTCTTTCTTTTGTTGGTCCAAACCGGATCAGGATCTTTACTTATGTTATTATAACCTCATTCTCTATACATTTTGCTATTATTGATTATGAAGCTAACAAAAGCAACACAGTGATTCAAATTTTGATGTGTATCAACGTCAAGTTTGGCCCGGAGCTGTAAATTCCAATATAACTGGCCGGCACGGACGAATGGACAAGCTAACGTTAGTTTTTGCTCCGGACGACCTCACTGGCTCTCATTTAATGAAACAACAGAGCTAGCTACCTATTACATGTACGAGGTCCTCTACCTAAAACAGCAGTAACAGATAACGAATGAATTTGTTCGCGTTCTACACTATTTTTAGTGCGGTTATTATTCATGACAGTATTTATCTTTTTTGCATTTGATATTCACCAAACATGCGCGATAGTACTTAAAAATAACTTAAGAAATTTTCGTCCGCTTCAATAGGCATGTCATATGGAGGGACGAAATCATATAAATAGAAGGTTGTAAGGTACGAAAGATGATAGATAGACTATAAAAAGAAGGCGAAAGAAGGTATGGATGGACTGCGTGATGAAGATTATGTGTTCGAATAATGTGAGCTGTGAGATGACGAGAAAAAGAACAAATTAGAGACATAACATATTGTGCCCAGACCCCACTGAGCGTCTGATAAGGACAGATATAAAAACCTGCCAAGTGCGAGCTGGAATCGCTGACCGAGGATTTTGTTTGTTCGAACACAGAGCGTGCCAAAAATCATTATATTTTTATAAGTCTCGAGATCCATAGCGCGCTTCCGACCCGCACGTGTCCAGCTTTTATTATTTTTATACCTTAGATATTATACAAGGGTCAAAATGTATTTAATTATTAATTCATTTCAACTATTCTTACATAATTAACCCTAAAACAATGGTCAAAGAAGATGGAACACGCACGCGGTGTTAAGCGGTAACCTCTGCAGTTCTTCACGAGCGGTGAACTGCACTGCGCCCGTCACCCTGAGACATGAAGTGTTTAAGTCTCATGTACCTGTAATTATACCGGCACCCATACAAAATCGAAACTCAGTAATGTGAACATTACTGCCTGACGGTAAAAAGTAGGTTAACAAGTTCAGATCATGTATCACGTATTTAGTTATGTTTACATTTGACCTTTTGATCCCCAGGATTTTTACTGCTACAATTTTATCTGATTTGAGTCTGTTAATGAAGAACGCAAATATAGGTAGGCAGCGTTTTTTGCGTATCGGCTTAAATCACGTTATTTTAATTGGGTTCATTTTATTCGGAGCTCGATAAACTAATTAGGAGACGTTAGATAAGCATTTTGCGTAGGCCAACACAATTCGCAATTAGGATCCTTTTTATGCAAATGTTTAAAAAGAGAGATGGTATATATTTTGAATGGGGGCCTCTAGAGTTTGTTAAGAAAGAAGGTCAAGGAATTTGACTGCGAGGCAGTATTTGTTTTTATACTTAATAATCAACTTTACAGCTAACTAGCTCTCCCACTCGATTGAAATGCTCTCCCACAGAAACTATACATAGAAAATCGAGAATAAAAGCATTATTTAACTGGATCCAGGACAAACAAAATGTTATCAAAATCCGTTCAATCGTTGCGGAGATCAGTGTCATGATTCAAACACATCCGCAGTCATAATATTAGATAACACTACACTTCAGTGCTTCTGTTTTAAATTATCATCTTCATGTCCTTACCCCGCGTATGAAGGGTCGGTAGAGTATGTTTTTTCTAACTCACATAACAAACCACATTCACATAACACCCCTCACACCGCTTACAATACACCCCCGCAAATATCCACATTCACACATACACAAAACAACCAGAAAGGTATTTATGTAAATTAAAAGTATTCTATATAATAGCATATTTTTTGTTCTCTATAGTAACTAATAATATTATAAAATGCGAAAGTAACTCTGTCTGTCTGTCAGTCTGTTACGCTTGCACGCCAAAACTACTGGACCGATATGAATGAAATTTGGTATGGAAATAGTTTGAGACCCGGGAAAAAACATAGGATAGTTTTTATCCAACTGCGCAAAAATAGGTTAATGTTTTTGCGCGATAACCGACGTACGCGCGGGCGTAGCCGCGCCCGGAAAGCTAGTAGTAAAATATTGGAGAAGGATCTAGTCTTCGAAGCATAGTACGTGAGGACCAGAGGCTTCAAAATTATAGGGTATAGTATCTACGAGGGTGAATCAAAAAGTTCTTAGAAGTGCATATATATGAAACCTTTTTGGATCAAGTTCGATATTCAAATTAAAGAGTGTCTATCACACTATATTTATGCAGACTGTCACTTATTTTTGTCAGTTCGTTCGCATGTAATAAATTTTTTTGTGCAACGAGTTGCTAAAAAGTCAAAATTATGGATAAAATTGAGTTACGTGCGGTGATAAAATATCTCAGTTTGAAAAAAATGTCTACGAAGGAAATTTTTTTGGACATTCAGCAGACATTAGGGGGTGATGCTGTACCCTATTCTACGGTTGCGTACTGGGTGGCTGAATTTAAAAGAGGTAGATCAAGCTGTAAAGATGACCCGCGTTCTGGGCGGCCTTCAACCTCCGTTACAGAAGAAAATGTCAAAAAGGTTGAGAATCTGGTTTTGGAAGACAGAAGAATGACTATAAAACATATAGCTGAGATCCTAAAGATATCTTTTGGTAGCGTTCAATCCATTTTAATTGATTCACTGGGGTTCAAAAAAGTGTCTGCAAGATGGGTGCCACGAATGTTAACCGACGAAAACAAAAAGCGACGTTTGGAAATTTCCAAGCGTAATCTCGAAATGTTCCAGCGTGATCCGGATAATTTTTGCCGTCGTCTTGTCACCATGGATGAAACGTGGGTCCACCATTTTGATCCTGAAACTAAAAGACAAAGCATGTCTTGGAAACGACCATCCTCTCCATCCATTAAAAAAATTCGAGTTGCTCCTACCGCTGGCAAAGTTATGGCCTCTGTGTTCTGGGATAGTGAAGGAATCCTTTTTATTGATTACATGCCAAAAGGCCAGACGATTACTGGACCCTATTACGCAAATTTAATCCCGAAAGTGCGTGAAGCGATTAAAGAAAAACGTCGTGGAAAACTGTCGTTGGGCGTGTTGTTCCTTCAAGATAACGCTCCTGCTCATCGATCGGAAGTTGCGGTCAATGCAATCCGCTGTGCTGGCTTCAATCTCCTTGACCACCCACCATATTCTCCGGACTTAGCCCCAAGTGATTTTCACTTGTTTCCAAAATTAAAAGAGGAAATTCGTGGAACAAAATTTCACGATAATGACGCGGTTATAGCTGCCGTATAGGACTTTTTAGAGAGTCAAGAAAATATTTTTTTTTCACAAGGAATAAGGAAGTTAGAAACGCGTTATTCTAAATGCATTGCATTGGAGGGAGATTATGTAGAAAAATAAAATATTATTATTTAAATCTTTGCATTTTTTAATATTGATTCCAAGAATTTTTTGATTCACCCTCGTAAATACAAATCATAGTCAGAAACACATTTTCTGTGGACCCAAAACTAAGCCTACTACTAATTACTTCACTGCTTGTGTATATTAATATTATTAAGGAGAACTAACAAGTTGATTTTTATTCAATTGCAAGCTTTTGATTGAAAATCAGAGCCAATTGTTTGCAAGCATCTGACATTTGTGCTGAGGTTCTTTTTTTATGCCTGATAGGTTAGCCTTTGACCACTATCTCACCTAATGGTAAGTGATGATGTGATCGAAGATGTTGTTCAGGCTGACCTAGAATTACTGGCTTTTAAGGACAGCTGCCGGAACACACCGTTATGTGCTTGGCGACAGATTTTCTACTTGAGGGTGGTAGCTAGCCAGGTGGGCATTCGCAAAATGCCCTACCAACATGCTATAACGACTGCCATCTTAAGACAACAAACGTGACCGACGGCTTAACGTGCCCTCCGAAGCACGGAAGCGCTCAGGACTAATGTCACCAGCGGTCACTCATCCAAGTCATGACCGAGGCGGACGTTGCTTAACTTTGCTGATCGGTTCATAACAGCTAAACAAACTTCGCTACGAGCGCTTCAAAAGTGAGGTAGGGCCCATTTGACTCAATGTTGCTCCTGTCTTTTTTCTTTGTAACTTTTTCTTTTACGTGCCAAATAAATTTATTTTGAAGCGCTCGTAGCGAAGTTTGCTTAACCATTCTGAATCGATCAGCAAAGTTAAGCAACGTCCGCCGCGGTCATGAGTTGGATGGGTGGCCGCTGGTGACATTACTACTGAGCGCTTCCGTGCTTCGGAGGGCACGTTAAGCCGTCGGTCCCGGTTGTTGTCTTAGGATGGCAGTCGTTACAGCATGGTGGTAGGGCACTTTGCGAATGCCCGCCTGGCTAGCTACCACCCTCAAGTTGAAAATCTGTCGCCAAGCACCTAATGGTGTGTTTCGGCAGCTGTCCTTGAGAGCCAGTAATTCTAGGTTAGCCTGAACAACATCTTCGATCACATCATCACTTACCATCAGGTGAGATAGTGGTCAAAGGCTAAATTATCAAGCATAAAAAAAAAAAAAAAAAAAAAAAATTCTTTCTTTCTAACATTGTACACGATATATAATTTTTAGGGTTCCGTACCCAAAGGGTAAAAACGGAACCCTATTACTGAGACTTCGCTCTCCGTCCGTCCATCCGTCACCAGGCTGTATCTCAAGAACGGTGATAGCTAGACAGTTTAATAACTAATTTTCACAGATGATGTATTTTTGTTGCCGTTACAAATACAAAAAGCTGGCCAAGTGCGAGTCGGACATGTTAAAACAAAAACATGTTAAAATATGAAGTCTAATGTTGTATAGCACTTGGCCGATTTTTTATGTTTATGTTTCTTTAGTAACAGTAGAACTCTTTGAGAATGATTTCGGCCGAGGAAGTGCTGATACCACGCATTTTTCTACCGCCCAGCAGTACTGTTCGCATTACTGTGTTCCGGTTTGAAGGGTAAGGTTGCCAGTGAAATTACAGGCACATGAGACTTAACAACTTTACGTCTTACGGTGCAGTGCAATTGGTCGTTTGTGACGAAATGCATACGTTATAGGCGTAGTTACCGCTTAACACCAGATGGGCACGTGCTTGATCTGTAACATTCCTATACATAAATAAAAAACAATACAACATTTACGCAAAAGTGTATTTTGTCTTTTTCTTACTCAAGAACGGAGGAACGTTTCGCCATGATTTTAGCCAAAAGAAAGTTGTCAAACTGAAAGCGACGTAATTAGGAACGCTACGTCATATTTCCTTTTACTTTTTAATTCACGAAGGAGCGGAATATACCCTAATAAAACGCCGGCAAAGTCAGCTTTTTATATAAGCAAACAATGGTCCAATCAAATCTGTTATGTATATTTCATGAAAAATTACCGTTTACCAAAAAAATATATTCGTTCTAAACCAATTTTATTATCTTACTAGCGGCCCGCTCCGGCTTCGCACGGGTAATTACGACTATAAATTGAGATGTAAACTATCCTATCTTTCTATTTGGATCAAATTGCACACGTTAGTGCAAATCAAATTTAAAATCGATTCAGTAGTTTAGGAGTCAATTGCGGACAAACAACGTGACACGTTATTTTTATATATATATATAAAGATTTCCGCTTCTTGTTTATAGTCGGAAGCCAGTAATTCTAGGTTAGCCTGAATAAAATCAATAACATCATTAGGTGAGATAGTGGTCAAAAGCTAGCCTATCAACTATAAAAAAAACTTAAATTTCTTACAAAAAGTCAACCGTATTGTGACATGCCTTATTACCGTTCTCTCTTTATCATTGCAATCATATAATTTGATATGAGAAATATTTTTTTTACCGACTTCGGCACTCAAGAGTGTGAAATTTCTTGTTGAAGTCGGTACCATGATAGTTCAAAAGTGTCTATTGTCACAATATTGTGCGCATGGTACCGACTCCGACCAATTATTTCACACTTTTGGGTATTAAAGCCGGTTCAATTTTTGGTTTAAAAAAAATCTTTTTAATGACCCTTGCTACTTATGGGATCGATTGTCATTCATTGTCAACAACTATATCATCAAGATAGGACGATATTTTTCAGTTATTGGAGTGTTACTCAAAAACGGCTTGACCAATTTTGATGAAATTTAATAAAACGACAATCATCAGCTTTCAAATAAAAAATGGAATAGCAAAATCGGTTCACCCATTCAAAAGTTCTGAGGTAACAAACATAAAAAAATACAGTCGAATTAAGAACCTCCTCCTTTTTGAAGTCGGTTAAATATTATTTTCACGCATTTCGAACAAAAATATTAACGTCACCGCCACGCGCATGCTTTTTTAGCTTATCACATCAGAGCTTCGATTGATTTTCTTACTCGCCGGCAACAAGCTGAGAAAGATAAGACCCCGAAGATCCCAATTAATGTCAATACAGTGTTCAAACTCGGTTGACAATCCGTAATGTATGCCACGTCCTAATTCACTAAACTGGATTTATTGAATACTGAATAATGCATTTGAGATATGCATTGTTTGATCAAACATGTCAAATCGTGAATTAGTTGGCATGCATTTGTGACCAACATTAGACTATAACATTATAAATGTTCTATGCTATAACTTTAGAAATGCATAATGCCTATCCATACATATTATATCATCATCATCATCAGTCGGAAGAAGTCTACAGTTAAACAAATGACGCCACAATGAACGGCTATTAGCTACTTTTAGCCATTTGCCACCCGCCACTCTTACGATGTCGTCAATCCAGCTGGGGGGCCTTCCAACTCTCTACGTCTGCCGGTGTAATCACCTGAGATCACTGTCCAGGCGAAGGGTCCCCGTAGACGCCATCGATAGAGATGCGGAGAACTTCCGCCAATTTCAACTCTCGGTGCAGAGCACCAGGGAGGCCGCCCGCCGTGAGATCCAGCAAATGCTAGAGGTACCACTAGATGAGAACGCTCCAGTGAGCACGCTCATCTCGCTCATCTCCAGTGACTCACCATCCCCACCGCCAGAGCCTACCACGGAAGAAGAAGACCCAGCCCCCGGCCTGCGCCGCAAGCGCGGTAAAGAGGCCGCCACAGAAGTTAGCAAGCGCACCTGTGCACGTGCTACTGAAGCAGCGCAGACCGCCCCGCCACCCAGTGACTCGGGCCGCGCATCTTACGCGGCAGTCACCTCGACTACGTCCAGCCACGCAGTGACAGCGTCAACCTCGTGGTCTGGAACCTCATCGACAGCCACTCAACACCAGAAGCCACCAACACCCAATCCACAGCCGGCACCCGCACCTAAGATGCCTAGGTACCCGCCGATTGTGGTTGAAACCTTCCCCAACGGCGCGAAGCACCTCCGCGCGCTGAAGGAGAAGTTAGGAAGACCGCCATCTGTACGCCCCTTCAACAAGGGCGTACGATTTACACCCACCGACGGAGACGAGTACCGGGTCATCCAGGCCTACCTCTCAAGCCTGGAAGAGACGGAGAGGATGACCTGGTTCTCCTACTCACTCCCCAAGGAGCAGAATCTGAAACTCGCCATCAGAGGGTTCCCGGTGGACACAAACCCGGACGAGATAAAGAAGGAGTTGGAAGAGCTCGGGTACGAACCCGAGCACATCAAGAAGATCGCGGCAAGAAGAGGCAGACCAGGCTGCATCTTCTTTGCCGCCATGAAAAGGACAGCCAACCTGACTCCCGGTATATACGCAGTGGACGAGCTGCTCTGTATGCCGGGAGTGAAATTCGAACACTAGCATGGGAGGAGGGGCCCGGCACAATGCCATAGATGCCAGGCGTTCCGGCACTCCTCCCATAACTGCTTCAGACGACAGGCGTGCGTGCGGTGCGGAGGCGAGCACTTCGCGCGCGACTGTCCGAGACCCCTGGACGAGCCGGCGACGTGCGCCAACTGTGGTGGCGCGCACACCGCCAATAACCCCCGCTGCGCTGTGTTCCGCGAGGAGGCGCGGAACAAGCGCGCGGGGACGACAGCGATAACCACCACCAAGGATGCGGCCACAGAAAAGCACATCACTGTGCCTTCACAAACTGCCTGCCCAAACAAGACGCTGACCACAACCACGAAGAAGATGTCCACTTCTTCCCTCATGGCCGCCGCCAACAACCCGCCTAACCGCGGCGCCGGCCCTGAGGGAACAAAGAAGAAGAGAAAAAGAAGAAGAAGAAGAAGGGCAAACGGCAGGGCGCCGCCCAGCCGCCCGCCCTAACCACGACTGCCCAATCCATTCGCGCAGAGGGTGCATCACGTGCTCCCGCCGCGCGACCAAGAAAGCAACCAGCACCTGTCTCGCTCCCACGAGAGAGCGAGACAGCTACCAAGACGACAAGGACCGCGGCGGAGCTCGAATTGATCGAGACCGCCCTCTGCATCCTCCAGGACGTGCTCCTGGCGATCAGGGAGGGGACCGACCCAACCCCGCTAGTACTAGCGGGGGTGGGCAAGCTCCTCTCCTGCCGCTAGGAAGCACCACCCGGACTCCCTGCTGCTGCCGCGTCGCCCGGGCCCTAAGGGCCGGCCTGGGCGCGCCATCTTCTAGTCTCCCGAGCGCCCGCTCGCTGGGTCCCCCCCGGCGGGCCGAGAGCGAGTAGGGAGGCTGAAGACCACCGGACTGACCACCTACCCCGACCTAGACGAAGGAGCCATCAAAGATGACTCACACCCCACGACGCAGCTGAGAATGTTCAGCTGGCGAAGGACAGCCGCGCTCAGGGGCCCCATGTGCCCGAAGGCGCGTCCGTGCGGCGTACCCACGCTGCGCGCGGAAAACACGACATTGTTGCCGGTGTAATAATTGTCCATAAGGTACACAGTTAAGGACTACGTCTCATTGAGCCATACGTCACCAATGGCTACACACTGGTCGAAGAATTTGGTCTTCAGACTCTGCACGGTGTTCGACGAGCAGATATCAGTAATTTGCCGAACGCTGCCAATCCGGTTTCGAGTCTTTGGGCGACTACTTTGTAGATGTTAGACCTAACTGGACAGTCTGTCTTAGGTAAATATAATCTTAAATACAACTTCGAGAGTATAGTTTTCAACAACTACAGTTACGGATGGACAATATACATAATTTCGTCCTATCCATGATTATTTTAAGATCCACTGCTGGGAAAGAAGTCGCTGGTTATTGTGCTGAGCTCCTTAGTAACGTAGATACGTAGAGAACCAGCATATATTTTGAAAAAGTTACGACTCAGTATCAGTGACTATGGACTGTCACGTAGAAATCAATGGTTCGAATCCCTTCAAGGCCTTGAGCTTCACCGGTTGGTGGTAGGGCACCATGCGAATGACCGCCTGGCTAGCTACCTCAATTAGAAAATATGTCTCCTAATGAAGTGTTCCAGTAGCTGGCCTTGGAAGCTAGTCCCGTTTATCACTTGCGAAGTGACATTGTGGCCAAAATCTACATAAATACCTATACGTATATATTTTTTTCAGATTTGCCACAAATTGAGAGGCTACTTTCAAGTCACCCCGTGTCACGATCACTGCAGTGTTTGAAACATCGGGACAAAATAATGATAAATATACGCGATTTAAACCGTTTAAAGTTGTTTCATAAATATACTTTTCAACCTTCCCCATATCTAATAAATTATCTAATTGCATTAAAACACAATAGCATAAATAACAACCAAAACTGGATTTAACATTAAGTCCCTATGAAAATTAGGTAATTATCATGGCATCAAAGTTGTCAGCTAAAAATGTCACCTATCTACTCCATTTTATATTCAAATTAATTTAAATCAATTCGTTTTTGTAGTTTGCTGATCTTGCCACAAAGTTACTAAACTCCCTAAATAATTTAAATATAAAATACTAGCTTTCCGGGCGCGGCTCCGCCCGCGCGTATGTCGGTTATCGCGCAAAAACATTAACCTCTTTTTGCGCAGTCGGATAAAAACTATCCTATGTTTTTTTCCGGGTCTCAAACTATCTCCATACCAAATTTCATTCAAATCGGTCCAGTAGTTTTGGCGTGAAAGCGTAACAGACAGACAGACAGAGTTACTTTCGCATTTATAATATTATAGTACTGAGTACTGATAAGAAAATCAGTAAGTTTTAATTAATATCCCAGAAATTAATGCAATCCGTCGTATACTTATCAAAGCCAAAGTATTCCTTTTGACTAACTAACTCTTCAATGATAACCCTAAACTAGAGGCGAGAAGTTTAGGGTTACCATTGAATCCGTCCTTGAGTAATTAAGTACCCAAACTAACTACACTAATTTGGCAAAATGCTCTAAGCTAAAGCTAAACTAATTAGCAACGCCAATCAGTGGCGTCAATCAAGACCTTGTTAGTCAGCACGGCTATGTACTGAAGTCGATTTAGCAAGACTAGTTTACCTTAATCCCTGACAAAGAGCCAACTGTTCGCTACGAAAGATCAAACAGAGCTAGTCAAAAGATACAAAAATTAACTTTTTCACAGAGCACTTTGCAGGGTCCCTCAAAATTACGGCGCAAGGGACATTTCTCTTGGATATTACCCAAAATACAGTGTAGATTAAATTTATAAATATACATTCCTTTTTAAGTTTTTTCAGGCTTTTTCGTTACGGATTATTTTACTTTTAATACATTCTCTATTATATATATTATCTGATAAATATTATTTTATTAGCTATTATTACAAAGTTAATAAAACGAGTAGGTACATAAACAAATCAGCATTTTTTTTATCTTCTTGTAAGGTATAACCCAACAAAAAAATAACCAGAAGGTACAATGTACAATTTTTAAAAAAAGAAACGGACGCTGGTAAGTATAAAATGATTGAATTCGGAACCATGTAGAAAAAAACTCTGACCTCATTAACATGATCCCAGTTCACTAGTCATTTCATACTTTTCAGTGTTCGAAGAAGGTTCAGCTTTTTATAAATATTTCACTCTTTCTAGTAATGGATACTATTACTAGATAGAGTGAATCTTACAAAGTCATTGTCGCTCGCCTAAAATACCGTTCAGGAAAGCTACCCAAACTGCAGTACAAAAACAATATTCCGTGCAATTATATACTGCCCACTGTGTCAATTTTGCTCCTAATTATTTCCGTTCTCGTTCTACAATTTATTTGTCAATGGTAAGCAGTAGAAAACTAAGGGTAAAATTCTGAGCAGTGCCTAACACTACTAACCTTGAAAGCAAAATAGCAGAAACATTATATTTTCTACCAACACAAAGGCAACCGTTTCTAAACATGTTTCTAACAAGCATCTCGTTGCAAAGCCTCGCGGTTGTAGACGCCACGTTACCTTCTTGACGTCCTTTGCCTTTGAAGAGCACTTCGTTAGTTTCAGAGCCACGATACTGTATTATGTTATGATCCTGCACGACCCACGCCTTCAAGAGCCTCTTTAGCCAGTCAAGCGGGCCTACTTCAATGGTACAATGTTCCTTGAAATATAGCCAGTATGTTTACTAAAGAAATGTCTACAGCGTATAATAAATATTATGTGTCCTAAATACTATTTTCAACACCCTTGTCGTAAAGTTAGCTTTATTATATCGTTCTTAGGACCATAAACCGAACTATAACACCCTCGTGCATAATAACATTATACACTAGTGTGTAATAGAATTATCCGTACAAAATTAAGTTAGTACCTAACAGCAAATTATATTCGAGTAAACAGAGCATTTTCAATTTAACCGGGTAATACAGATTTGTAACAACAAAGAGGTTCAAGGCTAAGTATACGGAATCAATCACCATACATTTGCCGCACGCAAAAAAAGAACTTGCGCGATTTTCCATAATTTTTGTATGTTGTTTGTGTCGCATTTGTGCAATATATCGTTTTTTTCCTCGCAAGGCTGTTGAAAAAGTGCGTATGAAACTCGTGAGCAACGTGCTCATTATACACTCGGCTGATTTACGCCCTCGCCTACGGTTCGGGCTGCAACCCACAACCTCGTGTATAAACTATTATTACACTTATTAATAGCAAAAAAAATGTTTTTGCAAATGAAATCACAATGCTACTACCTGTGACATTACACATATTTTATACTAGCGGACCGCCCCGGCTTACCACGGGTATTTAACAAACATTTCAAATATTATAAAGTAGTTTTGTGACATAATTGTAATAGTTAGAAATATGGTATTGGGGACTTTTTTTTAGATATTGATATCCTCTATAAAATTGTAGTACCTACATCATTTTGCTCTATTGTCATTCATTTCCGCCGATATAACGATTTTTTTGGTATTTTTTCACGCGTTGGGTTACATTATCGAAGTAATAATACAGATTCCTAACTTTTTTGAATATATTCAATAGCTTCATCAGGGGTGATGTAGGATTATAATGATGAAAGATTTTTACGATCCGGTTCAGTAATTTTTAAGTTTATTAGTTACATACAAAAATACAAATCTTTCCTCTTTATAATATTAGTGCAGACTACATTTGAAAGTCCAAACCAATATTTTTATCTTCTTTTAAAAGCCAAGTCTGTCTAAATCACAAAAGCATTCATTCTCAACATGTTTCTCACCTGAGCGTCTCATAGTAAAGGCTTGCAGTTGTAAGTGCCACATTACCTTCTAAAAGTTCTTTGCCTTTAAAGAGCACTTCGTTAGTTTCAGAGCCACGATACTGTGTTATGATCCTGCACGACCCACGCCTTCAAAAGCCTCTGCACCCAAGCGGGCATCCTTCTACGGAAGTGTTCTTTTTTTTTTATGCCTGTCGAGTTAACCTTTGACCACTATCTCACCTGATGGTAAGTGATGATGTGGTCGAAGATGTTGTTCAGGCTAACCTAGAATTACTGGCTCTCAAGGACAACTGCCGGAACACAACGTTAGGTGCTTGGCGACAGATTTTCTTCTTGAGGGTGGTAGCTAGCCAGGCGGGCATTCGCAAAATGCCCTACCACCATGCTATAACGACTGCTATCCTAAGACAACAACCGGGATCGACGGCTTAACGTGCCCTCCGAAGTACGGAAGCGCTCAGTAGTAACATCACCAGCAGTCACCCATCCAACTCATGACCGAGGCGGACGTTGCTTAACTTTGCTGATCGTATCAGAACGGCTAAGCAGACTTCGCTACGAGCGCTTCAATGTTCCTTATTCCTTAAAATATAGACCGTATGTTCTAATACTATACTCCTAAAGAAATGCGACTAAGGCTTGTGTAATAATACTAATTATTACACTTAATGATTGTATTTAAATTGCTTTTGAAAGTGAAATCGCAAAGCCACTAGAGTTGATCCAATCTTGCCAAAACCAATTATTTTGTCTGCTTTTAAATCCCAGTCTGAATGACTACTCTTTGAAAGTCTGAGCCATTCGTGGGTTGTTAAGTTCGTTTTGGATCCACTTTAGTCTGTATAGCCAGTCCAATATCGAGGGTAGTTGGGTGAAAACTTCAGTCAGTCGTGCTGTTTACTTTCATCTTTACTAAGAACTTGTTGGCTTATTGCTTACAAGAACACTTTTTATAAATTATACTTGTAAGCGAGTTGTGAAATCAAATAAAGTATTTCATTGTGTCCTTGATTTAAATAAAAAGTCACACTCACTCATTCCGACCTGTGCCGCCACGCCGTGCACACCTGTCTACAGCTCCGCCAGTATCTCCCAGTGAGGCCGCAATAGTCCCCGCACTATTGCCGTCTCACTCGGGTCATCGTTCCGACGCTAGTTGCAGACCAGTGCCTTGGAATACGCAGTCCTGACGAAGTTTTGTTTTGTGTGCAGAAGCTGAGCAGCCACCGAACGCCGTGCAACGTGAGCTACGAGCTCGCCGTGCCGTCGCGCAGAGGCGCTCCAAGACGTCAGGCATTACCACCTACCCAAGTCCCTTGTTTCGACACAACAACATCATATCGGGCTGGTGGTCTTGTTTTGACCGCACTTTTCGGTGCGCATTTCACAACTTTACTACTCGACACAACATTGTAACAGTGCGCGTAACAACACACTTTGTGCTGTTAAGCGACGTCGTTCAGGCGTGGGGTAGCGTCAGCCAAACCCGTCTGAACGATCAAATCCGCCATTTGCTGCGGTCGCAGTGTGACACCCTACGGTGACAACGGCCACTGTTGTTGTTTTGGTTTAACCTTGCACCGTGGCCTTTCCCGCTTCACGGGTCAGCCGAAGCAAGCTGGGCTCCGGGACAACTGGCCTTGGGGTCGCCCCTAGTCAACCCCGGAGCAGCATTAGGAGCACCCCTCTCCGCCGAGAAAAAAGCTCGGAGAGGGTACACAACTAGGGCACACCATAGGTACTCACTCCCTCTCACACAAGTGAGCTCACGAGTTGCGAGAGGGAGACAGAACCCGTTAGGCCATCCTGAGTATTCCCCTCAGGATGCAACGTCCCTCTAACGGTGAGGTGGAGGTCCTTCAGACCTTCGCCCTCCGCCACCCCGATCTGTATGTTGCTCATATGCAACTCCTCGAAGAGGAAGCGAGTGCCCGCCTCACGGACACTCTTATTGCTCCCTCCGGGACTTCAATCCCGGAGGCCAACGTCCCTCCTCTGACCAGGTCCTTCTCAGAGGACAGTCCGGCTTCGCCCGCTCCGGGCCCAGACAACAGACGCACGGTGGCAGCCCCGCCCCGTGAGAGGTCTCGCTCGCGCTCACCGATCGGGAGGCCAGCGAGCACCCGTCCCTCCTTCGCCGTTGTCGAGCCCACTTCGGACTCCGAAGCGGAGATGGAGGTAGATCCGAGTCGCGCCTTACGCACCGACTCGGACTCAGACAACGACGGCTATACCGTCGTAGATAGGAAACGCAAGCGTGCTCCTAAAGCCGCTAGTTGCGCAACCTCCGCCCCTCCCGCCAAGGCACCCGCTAAGGCCCCCGCCTCCGGCAAGAAGCCGACCCCCGCCCCGCGCCCCGCGTCTCCTCCCTCCGCTCCGGCCACCACTGCCGCGTCCCCTCAGGACGCGAGCGCGCGCCGCGAAAAACCACCTCCGCCCCTGTTCATTCAGGACAAAACCAAATGGGACATGCTGTCCCGTTTAGTTTCGGATCGTGGGATCCACTATACTAATGCCCGCTCCACGCAGCAGGGCATTAAAGTTCAAGTGTCCACCATTAGCGACCACAGAGCGCTAACGAAACTCCTCCGCAATGAGAGCATAAGCTTCCACACTTATGCGCTCGAAGAGGAGAAAGTCCTCCGAGTGGTCATCCGCGGTGTGCCCAAGGAGGTACATACCGATTCGGTATGTGCCGACCTGAAGGCTCAAGACTTCCATAACTGCCAACTATACGGGCACGCCTCCCGTTTCTGCTTCGCTCGCGCTAGGTGCGTTAAGTGCCTAGGCGATCACGCGACAGCAGCGTGCACTCGCACCCGGGACTCGCCGGACCCACCCAGTTGCGTTCTATGCGGTGCTCAAGGGCATACCGCGAATTACCGTGGTTGCCCTAAAGCACCACGAGTGAACCACAGGGTGGCAAGGCATAGGCCGACCCGTCCCTCTTATGACCGCTACCAACGGGTAAGCCCTAAACTCACGGTAGTACCTGCCTCACAGGTAATACCCGCGCCGCTCCCAGCCCGTAACGCATGGTCTAAACCACCCAGTATGGTTAAGACCGTCGCTACCGCCCGCGCCCCGGCCCGCGCGCCCGCACCCGCGCCCGCACCCGCACCCGCCCGCGCCGCGGCCCCTGCCCGCGCACCGGCCCCGGCTCGCCCCGCGCTCCCGGCACCCGCTGCCAACACCGTTCGCGCCCCTCCCCGCGCCGCTTCCCGGCCACAAGCTCCCCCTATGCCGTTGATGGCTGCCCCTCTTCAAGAGGCAATCAACCTAGTCAGCGATCTGGCTATGTCGGTTGACATCAATGAGGTACAAGAGCTATTCCACAAGATGCAATACGCTCAATCCCCAGCGGACGTGATCCAATACACATTGGAACACGCAAACTTACTAAGCGCCCTTAAGCGCTTCGTCCCCCAGGCCCCTCCCCAGTACAACCACTATGGGTAGTACAACCGAACGCACGAAACCGTACTCAGTTTCGTTAGCGTCATTTAACGCTGACGGCCTCTTCAAACAACGTGACCTCGTCCACGACTTTTGTTGTACCCACCTTATCGATATCTTATGCGTGCAGGAAACCTTTCTAAAACCGGGGAAGGCGAACCCTAGGTTTGCCAATTACAGAACGGTACGTAATGATAGAGTGAACTCCCGTGGGGGAGGCACTCTTATCTTTTACAAAAGGTCCCTGCACTGCATTCCCCTACCTACCCCGACTCTTGTTAATATGGAAGCATCTTGTTGCCTCCTAGCTATGACTGGTCATCAACCTATAGTCATAGCGTCCTGTTACCAAGCTTGCTCCAAGCCGATCGTCCGAGCTGACTTAGAAGCCTTGTTCTCATTAGGAAGCGCCGTCCTTCTGATTGGCGACTTCAACAGTAAGCACATCCTATGGAATTGTAACGTCAACAATCCCAAAGGTATTGCACTTGAAAACCTAATCGCAGAACTTAACTTTGACATAATTGCGCCCACTGAGCCCACTCACTACCCTTATATGGAAGACCATCGATCTGACTTGCTTGACATGGCACTACTCAGAGGCGTAACACTCCGGGTACGCTCCATAGAAGTGGTTCACGAGCTTCACTCTGACCACCGACCCATTATACTGCGACTAGGTCCCGACCCAACGACTGACCTCCCCCGCCCCACTAAGACGATAGTGAACTGGAAGCAAGTAGGCGATGCCCTAAAGGCTATCAGTTCACCGGACCTTGACAAGATCCCTGACGACATCCTGACAAAAGATGACGTAACCCTTGCGATCGATTCGTTCACCAATCACCTCTCAACCGTAGTAGGTGCATCCGCAAAGGAGGTCATAGTGCCGGACGACCGGCGCCTTGTCATTCCAGCGGATGTGAGACGATTGGTGACGGAGAGTAAAGCAGTGACCCGACATTACGACTCTTACCCCAGTAAAGAGAACAAAACTAAGAAACGCCACTTTGAACGCATGGTTCAAAGTCGCATGTCTGAGTTGCGTGATCAACAATGGGGCGATAAACTTTCAAACCTCGTGCCAAGCCACCATGCTTACTGGGACTTGGCGCGAGGCTTGAAAGGAAGTAACCATAACGACATGCCTCCCTTATACAGACCAGTCCCACTAGTCCCAGCGTTCTTTGACGAAGACAAAGCTGAGTGCCTAGCTGATAGCCTAGAGGCTCAGTGTTCCCCTAACGTAGATCACGTTGACCAAGCTCACCTCGATTCGGTGGATGCTGAAGTCGAACGTAAAAGCTCTGTGGTCACCTCTGAACTCCCACCAATCACCCTAGCGACTTACGCTGAGGTGGAGAGACTGATCAAGGCCCTCCGACCGCGCAAATCCCCCGGTGCCGATGGCATCTCCAACAGGGTTCTTAAAACCCTCTCTCCTCCTCTCATCCATCTCTTAGTCAGCATCTTCAATGCTGCTATGAGCCACTGCTTATTCCCAGACACCTGGAAATGTGCAAATGTCATTGGCATTCACAAACCAGGCAAAAGCTCATCTGACCCCACCAGTTACCGCCCCATCAGCCTCCTCAGTGCCTTAGGCAAACTTTACGAGCTGTTACTTGCAAACCGTCTCCAGTCCCATGCTAAGGAACACCACCTTATCCCAGATGAGCAGTTTGGCTTCAGACCCGGACACTCATGCGTCCAACAGGTGCACCGCCTCACGGAGCACATCATTGAGGGCTTCAATAAGTACCCCAAACCCCAGACTACGCTAGCAGTCTTCCTCGACGTAGCGAAAGCTTTTGACAAAGTCTGGCACAACGGCTTGATCTACAAGCTATACCAATTTGGCGTGCCAGAACGTCTTGTGCTCATCCTACAAGACTTCCTTAAAGCCAGAAGCTTTCGCTATCGCGTGGAAGGCACCCTCTCCTCCCCCCACCCAGTCAGAGCCGGAGTCCCTCAGGGCTCCGTGCTATCACCTATTCTCTTTGCACTGTATACCAGTGACATCCCACGCTCTCAGCCCAAAGTATTCCTAGCCCAATATGCGGATGATACCGCCATTTACACCACTGGGTGGCATATCAACAGACAGTCCTATTTCGTCATGCAACGGGCCATCACCGAGATCGGTGACTGGTTCCGAAAATGGCGCATCGCGGTCAACCCAGCTAAAAGCACAGCTATGTGCTTTACTGAGAAGACACGCTCCCCTTACCCGAAACCGCTTATTTTGTTCGACGAACCCATTCCCTGGGTTCCTAGAACAAAATACCTCGGAGTCACCCTTGATCGTCATCTCACCTTTAACGATCACATAACAACCGTCCGTAACAGAGCGGCCTTCATAATGGGTCGCCTTGGTCCCCTACTTCGCAAAGAGAGTAAAATGTCTCTTAGTAATAAGAAGACACTTTACACTGCCTGCATCCGCCCCATCATGACTTACGCATCAGTAGTGTTTAGTCATGCTAGTGAGGCCCACCTTCATAAACTTCAAGTCATCCAAAACCGTTTTCTTCGTAATGCAACCGGCGCCCCGTGGTATATCCGGAACACCGAGTTGCATTGCGACTTAAACCTTCCCTCTTTAGCGCAGTTCAATAAGGACTGCGCCCGCCGATACTTTGATCGAGCGCCCCACCACCCGAACCCATTGGTTGTCCAGGCATCGAACTACTCGACTGCCTCTTCTATCCCATTTTTCAAACCCCCCCGTCGCCGACCACGGCAGGTATTAGACGACCCGGATGACCCCATCGCAGCCATTACATTGGCAGCTTTAGCGTTATCCGCAAGTCGTCGAGGTAAAATCCCCAGGTGTGAGGTAATTAGAGGTCACACAATCAAACACCGAGCCCGCCGGCGAGCTCGAGGCAAAAACAAGGTCACGATAAATTGCTCTCCAAATAGTCAAAGAGTATTATTCAGTAGGGCCCAATTGTGCAACACTGCAGTTGCACAGAGGCATTTTGCTCCGATCCCCCCCATGTCTCTCGACAGCGAGACAAGCCGAGGTCCGAACCACAGTGGTGCCCTTGAGCTCGCTGTCAACCCCTCCTATAGTAGCGGCACGTTTTCGGCGTCCGCAGGAGACGGAGGTAGAAAGCGCTTTTCGCCTTCTACGCCCGTCTGCCGAGAAGTGCCTTCGGCACTTCTCCCTCCCGGGCTATTGTAGGGCCAGGCCCTCGCCCAAAACCCGGTGGAGCTGGACGACCGCACAGGCGGTAGCCAGCATCTATGTCCTCCCTAAACAACATAAATAAAAAGTGGAAGAAAATTACACAAAGGGTTTACCCGTGAGGATAATTGCTGAGTGGATTCACCAACGTAGGGAATATCTTTTTTTTATGATAAGCGGCAAACCAGCCACCCGTCGCAGTTGTCTATAAGCGGCTACCGTCGCCTATAGACATCTGCAATAGTACTATACGTATTACCGACCCTTGTTAATGCAATGCCGACCCTTAGGAAATAAGACTGAATGATATATAATTATGAAAGTGCCTATTATGGTACCTAAAGTATCACATAAAATGCAACAAATACATTAAAATTGTAATTTGAACGTATTATACATCCAAATATGAGTGATGAGCACTAAACTTATACAATTACCTACGTACACCTATATTTTTTCGGGTTACGTAATAATATGTATACGTTACGTAATAATAAAAATATATTATTACGTCAGGTTTTACGTAACTGTAATATATAACTACCTACTGGAACGTCTTATGTAGGGACCTACTTTTAGGATAGCTAATAAAACTACTATATCAACCCCTCTGCCGTAAATCTTAATATATAAAAATTACGTGTCACGTTGTTTGTCCGCGATGGACTCCTAAACTACTGAACCAATTTGAAATTTGATTTGCACACCGTGTGCAATTTGATCCAAATTGAAAGATAGGATAGCTTACATCGCAATTTACTGTAATCGTAAGTCGTAATTACCCGTGCAAAGCCGGGTGGCGGGTCGCTACTATATTTATAAAAGAAATGTTTTTAATATTTGGCTAGTGACATATAATAATTTACCATAAGGTATTAAAATCTTGAATCGTAATGTTTTTAGAGCTAAATTGAATAGTTAGTAGTAGGCTATCTAACAATTGTTTTTACAGCATGAAAGAATACATAAACTCCACTATGCGATGTAAATCTGATCAATTATTTTCATAATGCGACTATATTATATACTGTATATTACATAGACATGAGATTTTATGTTCCTTGACTTAAATTTAACTAACATAGAATAACAAACATTTTGCACTCCTGCTTGCAACCATATAAATATGGATTTTAGTTGTCATAACTACTACTTTCATATAACGGAAACTGCAGTAGAACTCTAAAAACGTCAAATAACATGAGCTGCAAAACTAACTGAGGATGCATATCGCCTCAAGAGGGCACACTCCACACCCGAAGAGGTAACGTTACCGAATTGGATCCACTTCCGAGGTAACGAGCATGACTAGGAAAATGCTTACTGGATCGAATTCTAATAACACTCTTTTGCTTGAAAATGTTAGGGTGTGTAAGGTTTTGCGAATGCTCGCCTGGCTAGCTACTACCTTCAAGTAGTAAATCTGTCACAAGCTTCGTTCCTGTAATTATGAAATAGCAGGAACATGACACTTAAACGTATGTATGTCTCAGAGTGACGGACGCATTGCAGTTCGTGACTATAGTGCGCGCGGAACTAGTTGGCCGTGCCTTAGGTGGCGACAGGGGCGAGGGGGCGGGTTGCCTTCTGCTCGCAACGCTGAGTACACACACACTGTAATATACGTACACTGAGAAGCGCCCCCGCCCCGCCTCTCCGTCCCACCGCTCACATACCTAAGGCGCGGCCAACTAGTTCCGCGCGCACAGTAACTACTAGTGTACTTGTGTCGAAATGCATCTGTTTCCGCTTAACATCGGGTGGGCCTCGTGCCATTTCCGACATAATCCCGCCAACAATCAAAAGTATTCTGCTACACATTTCTAGTAAAACATTTTGTCATCACTTTTATAATAGAAACAAGTTGGAGACCGCAATAATACTGAATCTCAAATTATTATTTGTTACATGTTTCATTAAATGCGATTTTCGAAAAAAAGAAAAAAAAATAACACTGAAATAATTAATTATATTTATTTAAAAGCCGGTGACTATAACGTGAGATGGAGTTCCAAAGATTTGAAACGAACATAATAATAAAATCTTATTCTTTTTTCGAAAATTAATAATATTTATATTTTGGAATATTTTAATTGATATCAATTAACATTGATATAATAACGTAGCTCGTGAATATTTTGGATATGAAAATAATAACTGAATCATCCAAATAATTTAAATATAATGTTAACCTCAGATAATATTAGGTGAGTACCATACTTAACAAACCGGCGAAGTCCGTGTTGGACCTTTGGGTCGAAGTTTCCGAACCAACACAGCATGTACGAAAATTTCGTACCTATACTCCAAGATCTTTAGCGGGAGTTACACCCGCACTTGACCCATTTTTAGTATTTGTCGTAAGAATTTAGATATCGTACTTACTTCGACGTTTGTGTGTATTACCGTTTTAACGTTAGAGCGTAAACAAAAAATGTTGGAAATCACTCCAGAACCGTGGTCCCACTGGGATGTCCCACAGGTGGGACAAAACTTTTTCGTGGTCCCACCAAACACACACTTGACCGTTATGATATCGGTGCGATGCATGCTCGGTAATAGACGTATATCGCTGACGGTAAAGTCATAATTTGTAATTTGAGAATTGCGCGGCATTAGCCGTCGCTAAATTTAGTGAGTCTATGGGCTCTCCGGAACTCGTGGCCAACGAATTTATGGCGTTTATAATCTACGCCATAGACACCATGAACGAGATCAGCATCTTGCAGATCTGCAAGTCCACGTTCAAGGTAGAGGAAATTTGCAGTGGCAAGGCGCTTCTCTTCAAGATACTTGTGACCGCTGGTGACATTACTACTGAGCGCTTCCGTGCTACGGAGGGCACGTTAAGCCGTCGGTCCCGGTTGTTGTATTAGGATTGCAGTCGTTATAGCATGGTGGTAGGCATTTTGCGAATGCCCGCCTGGCTAGCTACCACCCTCAATTAGAAAATCTGTCGCCAGGGACCTAACGGTGTGTTCCAGAAGCTGTCCTTGAGAGGCAGTAATTAAGCCTGTTAACACCTCCAACCACATCATCACTTAGCATCAGGTGAGATTGTGGTCAAAGGCTTACCTATCAGCAATAAAAAAAACGTCTAGTTTTAAACTTCTTTAGCAAACCAGGAGCATAGATATTAAGCTCAAGGCCATACATGTGAAACTTCACTGAGTTTATACACTGTATATCAAAAATATGACTAAACTTACTTTGTATGGCAACGCTACGATAACACTTCTTTGAAACTCGGACAGATGGACGAACAGATTGACAGCGAAGTCAGCAAGGTCCTATTTTCTAGTACGAAACCCTAAAGATAAGCTTCTATCCTTGGATTAATCCACATCGATCGAAGCGAGGATGGCCGAGCGGTTATAGCTATGGAATGCCGTGCCGCAGGTGCCTGGTTCGTTAATCCGCTTAAAATCAGGTGCACTTCGCGCTAGTTCACAATCACATAAAAAAAAAAAATTCCAAAAAATGGAACCGACTTCAACACCCAAAAGTGTGAAATAACTTGTTGAAGTGTGGAGAAACTTTTTAGTGTAACTCAAAAACGGCTTGACCGATTTTGATGAAATTTAAAATGGGACCAAACAACAAGCATCACCTTTCAAACAAAAAAAGAATTTTCAAAATCGGTTCACCCAGTCAAGAGATCTGAGGTAACAAACATATATATATAAAAAAAAAGACGAATTGAGAACCTCCTTCTTTTTTGTAAGTCGGTTAAAAAACATCTGGAAGCCAGTTATAAAACAATGAAATATCACAGAAAATAATAGTAAGTATTTAAATATTTATGCGTAATATCAATGTTTTTGTACATATATTAAAAGTATAATATTATTATAATAACTCAATTGTGTTGTGTTGATAACTCCAATTTAAATAGCAAAATGTAAACAATCAGTTGCGAATGACCTCATATACAATCTCATTTCTCGGTACACATTTATGACCAGCTATAAACTGATCAGAGTTCACATGAGGGCACATTATATTCTAGAGGGGAAATGAGTGATTTTTACAACAATTTATCAACAAACATACTTACATAATTGTTTAAAAGTATTAAACATAAATATATTTCTTTTAGTGGCAATACTATTAGGAATTTGTAAAAAAGTTGCACTGGCAACTCTCTCTTTTGTCAATGACCTTTCAGCATAGCACAGGTATATTTTGTTGTAATATCGAAAATGTGTTTGAAATACAGTTTCACTGCTTAAAATTAACAAGTATTTCATTCAACAATAATTATTTATTTTATTTCTGGTAGGTAAGCCTTTGACCACCATCTCATCTGATGGTAAGTGATGATGTGGTTAAAGGTGTTAACAGGCTTAACCTAGAGTTACTCTGGCTCTCAAGGACAGCTGCCGGAACACATCGTTAGGTGCTTGGCGACAGATTTTCTACTTGAGGGCGGTCGCTACCCAGGCGGGCATTCACAAAATGCCTTTCCACCATGCGGTGAAGCTCGTGCCGGGATTCGAACCATGGACCTGCTGCGCGGCTGTCCATAGCCAAAGCCACTGAGCTATCACTGCTTCAGGAGGGGTTCTTCCCTCACACTGTATTGGTTAAAGTCGTCTTTCAGTTCAATCAATACATTATTCATCTTTATATTTCTAAAAAATATAAGGTTCTCAATTAGAGTATGTTTTTTTTGTATATTTATTATGTAGTTACTCTGCCAATGATGAACTGATTTGGATGATTGTTTTTGTCGCGTAGAATATACTTCCAAGTTGATCCCATATACATATTTTTATCAAGATTGTTGAGGATTTTTATGTATTAGGCAACCCATGGGGAGCCAAGTTCATGTTTCATCCATATTACGCTTAATATTTATCGCACTAATGTTATAAACACGAAAGTTTGTATGTGTAATTGTATGTTTGTTACTTCTTCACGTACGAACGGCTAGACCAATGAAGAAGAGAAAGAAAGAAGAAGAGATACGATTGGAGTACGAAATTTCGGCGACACAGCCGTACCCCCGGTAGCTTAATAGATAAAGCATCCGGCGCGAAATCGGAAGGACGCGGGTTCACAATTCCCGCCCGGGGCAAAACATTTTGTACTACAATAATTTGTAAATTTATGATTTTCGCTTAGTACGCGGTAGTGCTTGTAATCATAATATATAGAAAAATAGACCAATTAAATTTAGCATGGAGGTAGATGAGACACTAGATTAACACATAGAGTACTTTTCATCTTTGTCAACAATCACCACGCCGATGTGATCGCGGGGGCATCTAGTTTCTTATAAAAGGTCTATGTGTGAAGAAATAGTTATTATGTTTCTTATTTAAATTTCTTGTAATTATGTAAAATATAGGTAATGGTAAAGTATAGGTATGTACTGTCACGCCCCCATTTCTCCCCGCGGGTGTCGCAAGAGGCGAGTAAGAGAAAAATACCAGAAGGTGTGAAGCGGCGCCATCTGAAGAACTGACAACTTCTACTGCATTCCCCAAGACCAGCCAGCATGGGGATTATGGAAAATGGGATAGATTTTGTTCAACAGTAGACATTCCTGTTGATGTGATGATGATAATGAGTCAATAAACTGAGAAATGTGTTTGCGTATATCTGGATGCTTTAATGGTAATTGCAATTCTTGTTGGTGAAGAGTATATTAGTTGAGGTAATGAACTTGTAAGCAGTGTGGAACAACAAAAGAATAAAAGTGTAATATTTGATAAACATAATAAATAAATAAAAATACGCGATCCGTAACTGAAATAACAGGATTATAATATTGTGCAGTCAGTGTTTTATATCAGCAGCATCAGCATGGACTTCGGGAAGTTTTTTCATATTTCTTAGTGTTAAAGTCGGTTACGTTTTTTTTAATATTTAGTAGTACAATATTTACCGTATTTACTGTTATTTTTCTCGTAAGTCAAAGTCAGTAAAGAAAGGCGGTTCAAATTCAAAATCATTTGTTCAATTTAGGCGTCTACGACGCTCTTCTAAGGTCAATTACAAATTTTAATATTGAAATATTCTACATTGTACTGCCACGTTCAGCAAACAAAAATTATAGAGCCTCTGCGAGAAGAACGAACAAGAAACTCGGGGCCATACTTTTAAACGTCTTTAACAATGTGTAATATACAATATAATACAATTTTTAGAATATTTGTTTAAATTACGTAGGTGACAGTTGATAGCTTCGCAGAGGCGGAATTTTCCATTTTTTTTGTCGTTTAACTAATCAAAAAGTTGAAAAATGAAAACAACCGGCTTGTCCACCTCGGCATAACAAAATTGACATAAAGAAATTTACATAAAAAAACCTAATCTAGGTTAAGCCTGTTATCACCTTAGACCACATCATCACTTACCATCAGGTGAGATTGTGGTCAAAGGCTTACCTATCAGCAATAAAAAAAAAACAATGTCCCATCTGATCTCACAAAACCAATCCAACATAATAAGTCCCGAGCAAAAAGTTTATAGTTGTCTACGTGAATTGTGATGTATCACCGCTTGGTAAACTTTCATATTATGACTGTTCTATGAGATAATGTCCTCGACGAGACATAAAGTTCCTTTGATTAATAGTCGCCTAATCGTAAGCTCGATCTTATCTGAATAACTGGCATACTCACGCGTTTAAGAACCCGTCTCCTATGTGGGTACATACTTAATATAGGTATACCTCATTACGGTGAGATGTTCTCGTGTGATAAGCTGATACGGTACAGAACTTGTTTTATAGAGTCATCATATTCCTACACGTGTTCCAACCATGTAGGATTGGTACTTCAATGATGGCTGAGCGGTAATAGCTATGGACTGTCGAGCCGCAGGTTCATGGTTCGATTCTCACCGGTGCGACGCGCGCCAGTTTGAGCTGCACCGCATGATGGAAGGGCTATTGCTATCTACCACCTTCAAATAGAAAATCTGTCGCCAAGCCCCTAACAGTGTTTTTTTTTTTATTGCTGATAGGTAAGCCTTTGACCACAATCTCACCTGATGGTAAGTGATGATATGGTCGAAGGTGTTAACAGGCTTAACCAAGAATGACTGGCTCTCAAGGACAGCTGCCGGAACACACCGTTAGGTGCTTGGCGACAGATTTTCTACTTGAGTGTGGTCGCTAGCCAGGCGGGCATTCGCAAAAATGCCCTTCCACCATGCGGTGAAGCTCAAGCACACGGCGGGATTCGAACCATGGACCTGCTGGGCGGCAGTCCATACCCAAAGCCACTGAGCTATCACTGCTACAAAAACCGTCACACAGGTAAAAACCGGCGGTGTCCGGCAGTAGTCCTAGAGATTCAGAAAAATTACGGGTACATGAGACGCTGTATGTCTCCGGGTGATAAGCGCATTGCAACTCGTCACTTGTGATGTAATCTACTTGTGATAGGTAGAGGTTAGTCCGCTTAACATCAGGTGGGCCTCGTGCTTCCATCACAATCATATTGAAACTTTTTTAAAAAGATAAAATTTAAAACAAAAACATTTTGAGCTAATTATTTCATGGTCCGACTTCCAAAATTTATAGTGATTAATTTTGAATACGTATATTATTTCATAATTTTGAGGATATTTCTTTTTGAAGTCAATTTTATTTTCATAAACTAGGTACTTTTTTATTTTCTTTATTTTAGTGACACAATATATAAAAAGGGTTGTAAATAAAAGTGGAGATTAATTTGTAATAAGTAGTCAATAGGTGTAAATATTATAGATTTAATGGTACTCACCACTTTTTAGTTAATAAAACAAATATGGTTTTTGTATCTACGGATCGTGATAACGTGTATCGTGAGTCCAGTTTGGATTCGGCCGTTTTGATTTTACTTAGATTCACTAGAAAATTACCTAGATTTTGCCCAGACCCCGTGGGGTGCAGGCTAAATAAAATATTTTTGAATTGTTTTTTGATCAATGTAATCAATTGTGTGGAATTGGTAGGTCACAACCTACCTATTAGTAATCTTTTTCCTAAAATAAATGTAACGACCAGTAATTAAATGTAGCAGGACAGTATGTGTATGAATTATTAGGAAATGTTTACACTAATAATAGCAGTAGGTAGATTCCAGGGAAATATATCTATACAAAATTAATAAAGTTCGATTACTACATTACGCAGCACTATGTAACTATTATAAATGTCTAAATATGTGCCGAAAACGTATAAGGTATAATAAATGGAACAATAATATTGACATTCAGATATTTATATGCCAATATTATTTTATCATTTATTTTCTAGGCTCTTGTTTCAGTACCTTGAGATCCAGTATGATTACAGGCTCATAAAAAAGGCAAATAATCATAAATTATTGGAAGGATCTCGAATGAATAATGAACAAACAAAGACATTTTCTTGGATACGATTGTGGGGGTATATTCGAGAATTCAGATCTGATACTTTGATTGCGGATAAGATGACATCGTTAAATCAAAATTAGGTCAGACTTTGGAGTAGTACACTACGAATGAAAGTAGGGTACGAGTATAATAGACCAGCAAAAACAAGAAACTTTTTCATTATCTTTATTACTTCTGGGTTTAATTTTCTGGTATATTCGACATCATTTCTAATACTAGGTTTTACGACACGGACGTTTATTTAAGTTCCAATCAGTATTTACAACTTAATATACCAAAAAGTATATATTCTGTCAACATTATAAAAATAATATCTATGAGAATAATCCATCGTGATTAATTGCAATTGAACTGAATTTAATAACATTTGCTACATAACGATGGGAAAAATATTTTTCTAACGTCAATTTATTTGTCTATTATGGCCCGCAAGATCGTGATAAAAACCAATCAGTACTAATATTATAAATGCGAAAGTAACTCTGTCTGTCTGTCTGTTACGCTTTCACTCCAAAAGTACTGGACCGATTTGAAAGAAATTTGGTATCGAAATAGTTTGAGACCCGGGAAAAAACATAGGATAGTTTTTATCTAACTGCGCAAAAAAAAGGTTAATGTTTTTGCGCGATAACCGTAATACGCGCGGGCGGAGCCGCGCCCGGAAAGCTATTGCTTTATAAATTACATCGATTCTTACACCAAAATGTAGGAAAGTATATATATCACGGATGCCTTAAAAACTTTGTCGATTATGTAGTTCTTGTGTTTAGTCATGTTTTGTGTGATTTGGGTGAGAGTATTAAAGTAATTGCCACGTCGGATACGCGTTGAAATGATTCTTATTTCAACGGTAGTTTGAATGATTTTTCGCTGACGGCGAGCTGCTATTTTAGCAGCTATTAAAAGAATTACTTTCCGTCGAAATATTGTAGTACCTTCTCATTTCAAGTAATACCTTTTTATTTTTTTACCTATTGGCAAGCAGGAATGTAGTCGAAGGAAAGATAGATGAAGGTTACTGGCTCACCAGGACTTTTCCCGGAACACATCGTTATACGATTGGTGGCATATTTCCTACTTATGGTAAAGTGAATCTCAAAAAGGGAATCTTTAGATTTTTTTTAGAAAGACTGTGCGCCTTACATGTCTGAATAAAATATATAATATTCTAAATGATATGACAAATACAATGCCTGATTCGAAAACACGATTCCATATATTTCACCCGATAGAAAAAATTCAGCTGTGGAATTTGGTTTAATCAAGTTTTGTGTCTACATAGTAAACTGAAACAATACCAATTTTATTTTTAAATATGTATTATGAAGCAACCGTTTTATAAAGTGCCTGAAAGAATTTTAACCTAAGCTTACTTTCTTATGGATTCATTTAAAGAAATTCGCTCACCCTATTCAATATTGCGTAGTTTTGTTTTGCTAACTTGCAGCGGAACGAGGTCTCTTCGTTCTAAGCCGTCTGTCACTTTTCAAAGACCGATTTGTCTTGGATTATAGCTAGATAGGTGACTATGTATCCGCTCGATCCCCATTACAAACCTATCAATCGCTGTCCTCTAATTGTATTCAATATCTCAGATGACCCCATCGTAGTCATTACTTTAGCAGCTTTAGCATCGTTAATCGTATTTAGAGGTTACCCAGCTAAACATCGGGTTCGCTAATGGGTCTAAGGCAAACATTTTAGTTTGCCAAACTTAGTGTCTCTTTAAATAGTCTCAGAGTAAATAACCACAGGGCGCGCTAGGGTACAAATCCCGTACTGCATAGTTCCGTTATCCCCCAATACTATATTCAATGTATGAACTGTTACACCTAATATATTGCTGACCTAGGCCCGAATCCCTCACAAACCTATTTACGCGTTGTCACCAGTATTTTTCTCTATATAAACGGTGGCTTCCAAAATTAAGTGCTCAGATTTATTGTGATAACTCCAGGAGTCACCACACTCAGTACCAGTATACCCTTCAGGTGGAACCTCTGCCCAAATTAGTAGCAAAAGTGAGTTGTGGGAACTTGTAAGTCAACGTGTAAATTAATAATTTTATTTTTCAAATAAAATAAATTTGTGGGTGTCCATAAGTTGTTTTTTTAAGACAACTGAATAGGTTCACACACCACACAACAGGGGCCCAACTCCCACCTTTTATAAACTATTATGGAAAGCAAACGTCATTGTTTCAAGTTTAAATAATTGATACTAAGGTTAGTACCGTGGCCGTCACGAAACAATAATGTTCATATAGTGCTACCTCTGTCGCACAAATGACTTGATTCAATGCATGCATCCCGCTCTCACGTTGAAGTTCTAATGTAAGTATACTATAGTGATATGTGGTGGTGCGAATTAAAATTGTAGATGTAATGTTAAAATAAGACTGAATTAAGAGATGGGAGTTGGCCCCTAGAACGAAATGTGTGGTGATACCACAGTGTTGGGTGCACTAAGGTTATACTTGAATTAAGAATATAATTGTTCATATATAGTATTGAACATGATATTAATGGTGCAAATTGCGTTAATTATGTTAATATAATACAGAACTAAATATCATTAATCAAGGATGTGTACCATTGTTAGGCAATATTATGCATATCGCGTTTATGGTATTAAGGTCGTGTGACCTAATAACAGTTTTGTAATGTCCATGGTGCGCACCGATGTTAACTAGTTACACTGAGCTGACGACTAAAATATGTTTATTTTTACTTTTCAACCCCCATATTTTCTTTTCTTCTCTTTTTATGCTATCCTGATGAAACAAGCACCTGGTGTTAAGCGGTAACTTATATAACCCACCCATAACAGTTGTAGTTCGTAACAAGTGGCTCACGGCACTGCGCCCATCACCCTGAGACAAAGTTGTTGAGTCTCATGTGCCCGTAATTTCACCGCCACCAATACCCTTCAAACAACATAGTAATGTGAAAATTACTGCTTGGTGTTTTTTTTAATTGCTGATAGGTAAGCCTTTGACAATAATCTCACCTGATGGTAAAGTATGATATGGTCGAAGGTGTCAGGCTTATTCTAGAATTACTGGCTCTCAGGGACAGCTGCCGGAAGAACCCGTTAGTTGCTTGGCGACAGATTGTCTACTTGAGGGTGGTCGTTTGCCAGGTAGGCATTCGCAAAATGCCCTTACGCCATGTGTTAAAGCTCAAGCCCGCGGCGGGATTCGAACCATGGACCTGCTGCGCGGCAGTCCATAGCCAATGCTACTGAGCCATCACTGCGTCAATGGTAGATATAGGTGTGGAGGCAGTACTTCCCCAGACGAACTCGCACAAAGATTTCTACTGATACTCAAAATATATTGTTGATATACTCGTATACGGGCACACTATTTAACTCGGCCATAATAACTCAATACAATCAACTCAGATATATTTTCAACCTCAATTGAACCCGAAATAACTCTGACCTAGTTTTCTTACCTGTATATACGCCACGCCCACTATCCTAATTCTAATTCTAACTCAATCCTCCAAACTCGCGAAATGAAGACCCATCTACATGATTGTGTATTCCACGGTTATATATATAAACTCCTGATTTAACTGGCGACGGGGCAGGAGGTTGTCTATGTAATCATATCTGCATTCGTAAACCAAGTGGTTTGATTCTGTACAGGCGAGTGAACAAGGCATAAGCAAGATGAATATTACTAAAAAGCCGTAGAGTTCGAGGCTAAAAATATTATGACTTTCAGGAAAGTATTTGTAAAACGCCCACCCACCATGAAAACCAATTTATTTTTTAATTTGTATCATTTATCCATATCTATTGCCCCGTGGGGTGCCGGGCAAGAATGTCAGCACCCTATTGCTACCTGTGGGTGCCGTAAGAGGCGACTAAAAGTAAAATACCGGAAGGTGGGCAGCAACGCCTTCTGAGGAACTGATATCTTAAACTGCGATTCCTAAGACGCTTGCCAATTCTGGGGATTATGGCAAACCCCCCTTAATGGGGGAGGCTGTATTCAACAGTAGACTTTCCGTCCCGTACCCCCAACTCAAATGGACAGAAAAATATATGCCAAACAGTTCTTCCTATTCACTTCACTGTTCCGATGATACCAGGACAAGAAAAGCATAATTCTTCTGATAAACGAGAAAAACATAATATCGATTAACAATCAATACGTCGTATCTTACCAAACGTGAGCAGCGGTCATCAGTTAGGTAGATATAATTAACTACTAATTACCTGAAACAATCAAGAAAGTAACAAAGATGTTAAAACACAACACACAATAGGTACATGATAAAGATACGATGATTAAATAACGATACCACAAATATTAAGCCGAGAACGCGACGTCCAACGCAAGTATCAGATTTAGCAGGGGCGGGCGTTTTCGTTCCTTTAGGGCTCTTTTCCTGTCATGCGTATTTATGCCCGCGCGCAGTTCCGGTCCGCATGCGGGTGATAGTATGCTACTGACCGCGCGCGTACTGCCCGTGTGAGGAAAAACATGCGGGCTAAATCCGCAAGCGGGTGGCTATCCGCGTGACAGGAAAAGCAGCTTTACTACACCTTCTTTGAATAATCACTAGGTTATATTATAAGGTTCAGGTAAATATATATTTAGGTACTACCGAAACACTAAATACGAAGTAGAACGCGTACAAATCAAATTAATTCAAATAATACTTCATCCTGAATAAGATTAAGTATCCCATCAGGTTTGGTCAAGAGATCATTATACTTATAACCATAGTAAAACAAAACAGATTCCCTACAGACTAAAAGTGCCTAGTTTGACATTGAACACAATATGAATCGGAGTCAGCGTGCTCATAAGTAACGATCCATGAATATCGATTAGACTACGTACTTTAAACGCCCTTATTTATAAATGCTACGGAACTTTTCATAACCCTTGAACAAAAGCTTAGAGAATATTCTTTACAGTTGCACAATAGCACACGACTGTACCATATAGAGGTAAGATAATTAATTGACGGTACCGCAAGTTACGCTAGTACGTCAAGAGCACGTGCTACGTCGAATACCACATGTGTCGGAGTCAGTACTTCGGCGTGCTCTTACCAAACGTTTCGGGGACAATCACAACAGATTTTCTGCGACAACTTTATTCACTACAATATGTTTTACACTTTAGAAAATTTTGAATAACAGAGACGAATTACTTAGCATTTCGTGGCCTGGAACTTGCAACCCATAGTAGGGTTAAATAGCCTCTTTATGATATATCAATGCTCCCCTTCACCGCTCGAGCCGGCGCCGCACCTTCCTCCTCCCCTACCTAACCAAATTTGGTAAGATCCTACTAATGCCATCTTAGATACATGTTCTAGGATGGAAGTTACGGTTGTTCTTAGGAGGCCAGCTAGACATGACTGTACTTTATAGAGGTTCAGTAATTAACGAACGACATCATACCTTACGCTAGTACGTCGTCGTGAACACATGCGATATCGAACTCCGCACGTGTCAAAGTCAGCAGTCAGCACGGAGGGCAAGGTGCTCTTACGAAAAGTTTTGAGAATGACCTACATTTATTATTGAACAGTACATAATAAATTAGAATTTTGACTGAAAACCTACTTGAATCATATATATTTAAAAATAATATGAAGACATGCGTGCTTTGTCCATCTATTAAAAGCTCTAAGCATTTCATTATTGCGCCATGGGTTACGTTTTTCCGATGCAAATATTTAAAGACCTTTATTTAATGACTTAACACTTAGAAAACAATATTATAAAACTAATTAATCAACAAAATAACACAGTTTTACAGGGGACATATTGCATTCTGTGGCACAGGCGTGCACCTCGACACGAACAAAAAGAAACTTCAGTACAATTTTTACGAGGTGTTTTAATCAGGACGAAAACATTATGAAAATTACTTTGCATGCTTTTTTACAGTTAGTTGTGGAAGAGCAAGGACAGAAATTTCAATTTGGGAAGCTACGTTTCATACCCATATATTCTCTGGGAGAGTAAATTTATAATTTAAACCAAATAACACGAATAAAGCACAACTTTTCCTGCTCCGTGTCTGTCGGGTTTCTGCTACATTTTAAAGTTCGCGACGTCCTATTCTCGTGAATAATTCTGGCTGTAGAGTGAAGTTACGTAGAAACTTGTGTTTAATCTGTGGCTAAGGCCTGAACAAACGTTTACGAGTAACTAGAGCTAACATGCAAGACAGGAAGATGTAAAGCTTGAAAAGGGCTGTCGGATTTGGCTTAAAATATATGTCTAAGGTAGATGCTTCGAATAGAACATTTCAATAGTTTTCACTCGCTTTATATTACTTAATTGGCATTTTCACCCGTTTATTTCTTTCGTTTTCATCGCCATTAATGTTAATATTTATGCCTCTTTTTTAACGATGTGGCTGAGCAAATAAAGTCAGACCCCAAATATTCGATGGCCAAAGCATTACTTTTTGTAATGAGAGGTAGATAATGTCTATCAGAGGATTCTTGTTATTTCACTGTAGCTAAATCCTATTGGGATTTTCATTGCAGTAGAATCACAAGCCAAAGAAAAACATATGTATCGTACGTACGTAAGCTATAATAACGAAGATCGTTATTATAGATATTAAATCTGGTCGGTTGGCCTTTAGCCTTTGACAAAAATCTCACCTAGAATAACTGGCTGTCAAGGACAGCTGCCAGGGCACACCATTAGCTGCTTGGCGATAGATTTTCTACTTGAAAGTGATAGCTAGCCAGGCGGGCACTCGCAAAATGCCCTACCACCGTGCTATAACTATAAAGCCTAAATATGTTTCTTACACTGTAGTATTGTTCTACACACGCATTGGAGTTTAGGTAGCACACATTAGGTTAGTTAATAGTTAGTTACAGAATAAGCGTGCACGCTCTCACCATTTGTCAATGTCTAAAACGTAACGATTTCTGATTCGCTACCCTCCAAAATCATTCTACCCTCTAAATTATCTCACATTTGTGGGGTCGGTACAATTAGGTATACTTTCTTTGAAAATATAAAGGACAATACAAACATATGTTGTATGATCTGGCCGTCCTTACAATAACTATTATTTTGCTGAAATAATACATTGTTCATATAATAGACCTACGTTCTATCAATAACCCGTTATGGTGGTCAAGAGCCCATTTTTTTATCTAATTAAGTAATGGCATATGCTGCACATTAGGCTCATAGCATGGCTTTTCATTATTATGGTGTTCTAGTAAATGAAAGGTAGTGGAAATACTAGCAACTTTAACATTCAGAGAGAGTTGACCCCAGTTTCGTGGTTAGCCACAAGACCGAGGTATTAAACTATACCATAAATGATAGCGAAAGCAATTTTTGCACCGACCTCGAGAGGTACGAGTAGGTAGTAGTAGAGAGAGTAGGATAAAGGTAGAAATGAGATTTTAATCAGTCAAGGGGCTCATCGCTGAAACGCAATGGTATCTCTACTATTGTATTGAGAATCCAAGCTCCGATCGGCACCGACTGAAATTAAGTTACAGCCATAACTAGGTACCTCAAAGCAGAAATGCAGCCATATCAGCCGCAGCCACTCCCTGCTCCGTCCCTTTTGTCTGACAGACGTCCGACAATCTACTTCTATATATATATATATATACCGTTTCAGTTGAAATTCAATTTGGAATCATTTAGAGCGATTCGATAGCTGTAAATGATTCGAAATTGAATTGCTTTAACTTCGTTCCAAAGTGTGCTGTTTTGTTTGGAGACCATGGCGTCGGCCCTGGGGTAAAAGCACTCTCAACGAAATAGAAAAAAATTACGTTTACGTATTCTAAGTATGCGTGATACCATCGCCTAGCTCATTGAGCATACGTAAATAATTTATTTTCTACGATAAAAAATGGCGAAGCCAGTGGATTGACTTTTTTTGGATGGATAATCGTTAGGCATTTGGAATTTAGGCAGATAATGAAGTATACGTGATTTATATAACGTATGTTTTAAGCTGTTAAAAACAAACAAACATCTTTAACTTCATGGATCGTTGTGATTCTAAACCCAAAGAGAAAATTTTAGCATTCCATGGATTCAACTTGCGGATGCCGAGTCCATAGTGTTGTAGAGGAAGAGGCCCAAGTCACAGGTGCCTGGAACTTGCAACCCAGGAAGAAAGGTTAAGGGGGGCCACTTTACGATGTCATCAATGCTCCCTTTCACGGCTCAAACCTCCGCCCCTGCTTAACCAAATTTGGTAAGATCCTACTAATGCCGCCATGGGCTTGGATACACTTTCTAGGATGGAAGTTACCGTTGTTATTGACAGGCCAAGGTATTTTAGTAGGTTATATAGGTATTTTGCTGGTATGCATACATATGGTTTTGTTATATTTTTAAAGATAGACCCTTGCTCCGACTTCTACAGCATATAACTTTTTATAATGACTGAAATTTGTTGATTACTCTCACGTAGCGATTTGAGATCTAATATCTTTCTAGTTGGACTATAATGAAATGAAAAATATATAGTACGATAAGGTAGGTGGCAATTTCTATGCTCTCAAGATTGTTACTCGTGGATACTAAATTAAACAATTGGTTGCGGATTATATCGCGTTTGTTTTCAATTATTTAGCACAATGTATTTTTCAAACGGTAACGAATTGATATGCATACTTGTAAGTTTTGTGTGAATAAAGATTTTATAAGTCAAAATACCAAGTGGCAAAAATTCCTAACCAGCAATTCTTAGGCTATTTAACACAGATCATAAAACGTATGAATCAGTCATCTGTTAATCATTAAACGCATATTTTTTTTGTTATATTTATAAAGATAGACAACACAGAAGATATTTAAGGGAAGTAGTAAAATTCCCAGCCATTACTTTTTTATCGTACTGTATCAACCGGATTGTCCTCTGCAGAAACACAGCCTTCCTCCATTAAGGGGGGGTTTGCCATAATCTCCACGCTTGGCAGGCGTCTTGAGGATCGCAGTTTAAGATATCAGTTCCACAGAAGGCGTTGCCACTTTCCGGTATTTTACCTTTAGTCACCTCTTACGACACCTACAGGTAGAAATAGAGGGGCGACATTCCAACCCGGCACACCATGGGGTTTTTATCGTATTTCCATATATTATCTCAGAATGTATTTTTATATCTGATTTTTCTTAGGTGGTCGCATATTCACCCAGAACTTTTCTCGTTATGGTTTTTCTCCACATTAATGTCGTTACATTAATGTGCAGAAAAACCATAACGCTAGAAGATTTTTACACCTATTTGCCCTGTTATACAATATCGGACAAAAAGTTTTCTTTATGGCTGGACTTATAACCGAGGTTACCGACAAAGGAAACAACTACAGCTGCTGTATTGGAAATGTGGTTGGAAGAAATTTTCCTGCTGTGCAATGAGTAATATTATACTTACGGGGATGAAAGGAAATGTATTAATTTAGTAACTTTACATAATTAATTTAGCTACAATAAATAATATAATAACTATCTATGATTATTAGTGTATAGCATATTAGAAGCGCTCGTAGCGAAGTTTGTTTAGCTATTTGGAACCGATCAGCAAAGTCAAGGAACATCTGCCGCTGTCATGAGTTGCATGGGTGACCGATGGTGACATTACTACTGAGCGCTTCGGTGCTTCGGAGGGCACGTTAAGCCGTCGGTCCCGGTTGTTGTCTTAGGATGGCAGTCGTCATAGCATGGTGGTAGGGCATTTTGCGAATGCCCACCTGGCTAGCTACCACCCTCAAGTAGAAAATCTTTTACTAAGCACCTAACGATGTGTTCCGGCAGTCGTCCTGGAGGGCCAGTTATTCTAGATTAGCCTGAACACCTTCGACCACATCATCACTTACCATCAGGTGAGATAGTGATTAAAGGTTAACTTATCAGGCATAAAATATAAAAAAAGCTTAAATAGGATTTGTTGATATCTGTATTAAGTTGCACATTGCATTGGTATGATTATTTGCTGAATAAATTATTATTATAATTAGGGCCTGTTTCAGAATGTTCGAGTAAGTGCCGGTACCCAGAACTTATTTATTAAATTAACACTATCTTTGCATTTCACAGTCATCGATTTAGCCTATCCATCGGTTAAGGCTTGAAACGCGCTGCATGTTAACTGTCATTTTTATCATTCAGTTATTTTATGTGTTCGTTAGCGACCCGAAACTTTATTAGGACAACCTGAAACGGACTCTTAATATGACATTCTGAAACGGACCCTTAATGAATCCTGAACCAGTAGTCAAAGGCGATTATAATTAGTTATGATTTAAAGGACCACTTAATATAATTGATGAAGTAGAAATCTCGACTTTATCATAGGTATCAGAATTCCACGTAGCAGTATAAAAAATATTTTCCTGCCATAATCATATAATTATTATTGCACATATATCCAGTTTTATAACCATCGCGTTATGACAATTCGTTACGATCATTGCCCTGCTTTTGACCTAAATAAGCACCAACTTTGATGTTCCAAATCATCAAACAAAAACGATCTTCAATAAAACCTGTGGAACTCTACAAAGGTAATACTAATTTTAATTAATTTTACTCTCTACTTTCAACAAGGAAATTATACGAGCTATATTTATAATTAATATTCAAAGTTGAAAGCTCTTCAGGTATATACCGATATTACGAAACCAGGTATGTAATTTTCTGTCTCGAGATGAAGCTTATAAGTAAGTATTAACTAGAGAGAATTCCCGTTACCCTTATTAAGGATTAATTAAATGCCAGAAGTTATCAACGTAATTCTATACGTTCACTTTTCGTGGTGAGCCTGTTTTAATAAGTTTAGGTTTCATTTTCGTGATTTTATGAAGATAATAATATAGTACTTATTCCCAGTTTCTGGAAAGGTTATCAAGGCCTTGATTAGTTTAGAGATCAAATACTGAACGCTCATTGGACAAAATCGTCTTCTATGACGCGATAGGTGACCAATGACCGTACAATATTCAGTCTGTTAACTTTCAAGACTTTGTTAACTAAATATACCGACTAGCACTCAGGATGTTTAGTCGTTATATCCGGCTGCTGTTCAAGCAGTAAAGATGCTCATTCTCAAGTAATGCAGGTAGCTTCGAGGCATTGTCAAACGTTCCAGAAACTGGGGGTTATACTCGTAGTGTAAAATTTTAAATTAATAAATTTAATATGTAATTGAATTACTACCTACGTTTTGGATGCAAATACCTTTATAATAAGAACAGCGAAGAAATGGAACCGACTTCCCGTGTGTTTGTTTCCCATCAGCTATAATCTGGAAGTTTTCATGTCTAGAGTGAATAGGTATCTTCTAGGCAAGCATGCTCCACCGTCGACCGCATCGTCTCTTACCATCAGTTGAGACTGCGTTCAAATGCTAGCCAATTCGCAATTCAAATAAAATTAAATAAAACAACTGGATTATGTGACTCATTACTGTCGGTATCCTTAATTCTGTTTACAGTGGTCTAAATGGGGATTTTAAACGGAGCCTATTACATGTCATTATTTACTATATAACTTCATTGATTTGAATTATAATGGCACGAAGTACTGTACATAAGACTTTTAAATTGAAGTCACACGTGATTCAACCTCGGAATACTTAAGTCTCTGATTGCAAATGCAATATATATATATTAACATTTTCTCAAACATGCTTGGAAATGTGATTTTGACAAGCTTCTTCGAGATAAATCGAAATTGCTGTACTGGCCAAATACATGCGCGCAGCGGCCGGCAAAAAATGTATGAAAATCTATATCTGTCGTGTCTAGCGGCCAAATAAATTGCATAGTAAATTCATATCTGTCGTGTAATTTAAAAATGGAACGATCTTTTACTTCGAAGCATGGCAACCAAGGAGGTAACTTATCAAAGGTTTTATTTAAATTTCGATCTGACTTGCAAATAGAACGCTGTTTATTGAAAAAAAAAACAAATGAACACTTTAACGCGGGCAATTTTATTGTTGTTTGTTGTTAGTCATTGATTTTGAAAAGTAATTGTTTCGACAAAATGAGTTCAAGTGAAGACAATGAGTGTGATGAACTTAATTCAACGCCACCTGAAATTCTTCACTTCTTTAGAATTATCCCAAACCAACATAATCCCCGAAAAGTCCACTTTAAAATTAATAAATTGTACATTTAACAACTGTGTCTTCAAATAAAAATATCTGCCTAGGTACTACCTTGTTTTAATTTCCGCGCATTATTTGAGAAAAGCACTAGACAAGCTATGGCCACAACTAGGCAATGATGGACTTACGTATGTGTGCCTCGGCTTCGCCTCGGCCCACATTTACGCGTTCGTCCATCAATGCCTCCTTTGCTGGCCGCTGCAGTAATGTACTATTCCTTCAGACTACTATTTAGGTATGACTTCAATATATAATTAATGTGGCCAGGGTATAATATGAGCTATATTAAGAACAAAAACATAACAAGTATAAATTAATTCAAAATTAAACGTAGGTATATTTATCGTTCCATTGAAATTTAAACTAAGTTATATACATACAAAATCATTTTTTTAATTCGAACTTAGAATCTCACACTATAAGTTATGAAGAATTTGTTTTTTACAATGTAGCGTCTAAAATCCTCCAGTTTGTTTTTTTTATTTTTTTATGTACATAGTGTCCCTTGCGTTATCAAGCCGAATCTAACGATATATCATACATTAAAATCGGTTAAGCCCTTTAGAAGTAATGGTGGAATAAAGAAACTCACAAACATACATACATACATGAACCCTGAATACATAAGACTTCTTTTTTGGGCAGACGTGTAATAAAATACACTTCCTCGGTTAATACGTGAACATGCTTGGGATCAAATGATCAAAAGGTATTGTCTAGCACATAATACAAGTACTAACGGTGCAACGGAGTCATTTGCTTCGTCCAATAAAAACTGCATTAGAAGAAATTAAAAAAGAATTAAGGCTGTAGCAAACATAAAAATTAAATTCTAAGGAGAAATGCAGAAAAGCTGTACGCCGGTCGTTGGATTATGGAAAATTGGATTAGCCAAGGACCGAGAAACGCTTTGTGCTTTGAAAAAGAACTTCTATTTTCACACTGAGCTAAGCTAAACAGGATCTGTTGAAAAATAAGTGAAAATAAAGCAAGCGTAAGATGTTTGCGTGTCTCGACGGAAAATGAAACTTGGCCCCGTTGCAAAATAAGGATTCATTATCATAATTTGTGATTATCTACCTACTTAGAAAATGTAGGGCTTGATTTCTTAATATAATCTATTTTATCACACGTGCTATGAATTGAGGTCGTATTTAACACGAAATTATTTAGGTAAACTCGATATGCCTCTTTTGGGATGGGAATCGCCCTAGGCTGGATGTCATCTCCTTGGCAACGCAAGATGGCGGACACCATTTGCGAACCTGCAGTAACTTCACGACAGATGAAATGGGCAGTAGGTAGGTATATTATTATATCATGGGGGAGACCAGCAGGGCGATTATTTACTTTGACATCGTTTGATTGTAATCAAATAAGTTTAATAATTAATTAATAATAAAGTTACAAAAAAAAACAAAAAAATGCTAATGTATAAATTCAGGCGCTACTTTGCGGAAATCCATATTAAATAATAACAAATATTTTAAGATAACATTAAATTATTTTTTTCATAAAACACTTAGAAATAGCCTAATATGTATAATAAAACAATGAAGCTGTATCCTGAGCCGTAACACGCATGAATTATTTTGTCCATCGCAACGCAATGCGTCTGGTTGATCATAATGAAATAACTCAAAATTTCACATCAAATGTTAAAATTGACGGTCTTTCTTTTATTTTTGACACTATGTTATTTAACAAAAAATAATCGTTATGATGAAGCCTTTCGATCGGTATGATCAAGCTACATGATGATTACTTTACTCGTGTAACGGGTTCGATTCCCGGTTCAACCATGTAGTTATATAAATATCTATGAATGCAGTTTAAATTGTTTTTTAAATTCAAATAATGTCTTTATTTTAGTAAAATGTTCCATCTACAATATTCAAGGTACTCCCTCCATGTAGCATATCCGTGGGACGATCTGTATAGCGGAATCAATTCCCTCTTCAAAAAATCTGTTTCAAAAAGTATATATTTTTGTATAAAAGTATAATATTTTTCCCTGAAAGATAACACATTTTAACAACAAATTACCTATAAATGTAAAAATTGTGGACTCATTTAATTCATTTAAGGCCACACTAAACGAATATCTTATCTCAGATCGCTTTTAGGCACATACTTAACTAATGACTATTCACATTACTTATGATAAAAGTGACCTACACAACCAGTGAAAATGTTTATACTGGTATAATTCCAATATTATTCTCATGCAAGTGACATTGCTTTTTGAGAATAAATTCTTTAAATATAAATATCAGAAATAATGTCAGTTCACTGACCTCTATCAATACTTATTGCTATTGCAACATTAATTTTATTCCTAAAGGTATGCTTATGGCAATATTCATGCATCCATTAATTCGTCAGGCATGGTGAAGTTATGTTAATGTTAAATTTAGTTTCCGGACGGGCGGTCGGAAAATTTTACCTTAATTTTAGAGCTCTAATCATGTCCAGTGCACGGGTATAGAGGTAAATTTTCAAATTGCAGTGGGACTTGGAAACTTGCGTTATCGGAATGACGTTTTCAATCAGAAATTGTTGCTAACGAAATTACATGATCGCTATACAGGTCATAGTAAAAGAGATCTAGACGAATGACAAATTTACACATACATACATAAAATCACGCCTGTTTCCCGTAGGGGTAGGCAGAGACCACAGATTTCCACTTGCTACGTTCCTAACATATCTCTTTCGCTTCATCTATACTCTTCAACCCTTTCATGCATTAGCGTCGGTTTAGGATACTCATGACCTGGCCTTTTTTCAGAACGTCTTCAATCTGATTTCGGAACGTTCGCCTAGGTCTTCCCCTTCAAAACACTTCTGTTTACTTGGTAACATATACCTGTTTAGTCAATCTCATTTCATTCATTCATTATATTGGTGTTTGAACGAGATGATAGAGTGTTTATGTTGCAATATTTAGCAATATTGTGATTGGAGGTGACAAAGTGGAACAGGTGAAAGAGTTTGTATACTTAGGATCCATGTTTACAAAAGATGGAGAGTGTGAAAGTGATATAGAAAGGAGAGTGAATGCTGGAAACATGGTTAACGGAGCATTTACCATCTCCTGCAACTATTTTACGACGCAAGTATCACTTAGTCATCAGCGTAGAGAAGCCATTTGATGAGTAACTCGTTCATTCTTAATCCACATTCACTGTATTTCAGGTTTGTCAAGCAATTATCCATGAATAAGTTGAACAGCCACGGTGACGCTACACATCCTTGCCTAACACATTTTCCGATGTTAAACCAATCAGTGTATGTCCCTTTTATCCTAACACAAGCACTGGAATCCTCATATAGGGATTTCACAGCCTTGACCAGTCACCTGGTACTCGGCGGCTCCTCCAGCACAAATTAAAAAGGCGGTGCAACAGACTAGCTTACATGCCTCGCCCAGCTCTCAGCATCTCACTGACACTCTACCATATCCCGCAGCCTTACCTAATTTCATACCCAATGACAAATTTATTACACACATTCATCACATCAACCTTGTGAAACGGTAGACATTACGTCCATCGTTGAACAAGGTCTCCTCATCGCGACAATTTACCATAATCCAAGACATGTCGCAGTAAAAGTTTTCAGTTCGGAGGCGCTATTTCCCACCTCTCAGTATTTTTTCCGTTGGTCACCGTTTACGACACCCACGAAAAGAAATGGGGGAGGTTAAATTTTAACACATTGCTGTGTACTGTGCCACTGATAATAGCGGTATTAGCACACATAAAATTGGTTTTATTTTTAACACTGCACTACCCAAACAGGTTTGAGGTATAATTCTACGTTAAAGACATTGTATAGACCCTCACTCGTCTCGCTTCTTCGTGCTTTATTTCATGTTACCTCTTAACTTACTTATATATTATAAGCTACAGGTTTCTGGGACAACATGTGGCCTGCTAATACCCATGCAGCTTAGGGTAAACATTTGTCAAGACCATCTTATGATGATCTAAAGACCGGCCATGATATATGGATCTGCTTTTTGGACATCAAAAGAGATGGATGAAAGAAAAGTGTATGTGACGGAGATGTGAATATTGAGATGGCTGTCTAGTATAACTTGAATAGACAAATTTTTGAAAGTATCAGTATATACCAGAGTATGAAGAAACACCGGTGACAGAATAGTCATAAATTTAACGTGTTTACTTGTATGTCATCTCTCCATAACATGCTCGCATGTCATGTGTGGGGTGACATACAAGGAACAAAAAAGTGTTGAGCTGGGAATCCGGAGGGACATTACAATCTTTAGTACAGCGACCGTACTTCGGTGCTTCGATTCAAACCAGCTTCGTAAGATACGAAACCTAGACAAGTCAATATAAAATCATGAATAGATCTTTATTATGTAAGAACAATTCTCGTGGGTTTTTGGGCTAGAATTGTACCCCTTCACATCATGTGGGAGAAGTAAGGGGTGAATAAACAGAAAATACAAGAAAGTGTGAAATTACCAAACACTGCAATCTCCAAGCACGTGCCAAATGCCAAGCGTGAAGATTATGATGAACCCCCTCATTGACACGTTAGTATCATACGATATCGAGTTTGGACATTTTAGAATAAAATTCAGTTATAACTATTATCTATGACACGCGAGAATTAAATGGGGAGGCAGTGGATGATCTAGCACAGTAAATTAAGTACAAATTTTAAGTAGGTACACTTAACAAAAATAAAAAACAACAACACAAAATCACCAAGCAATCAGATATAAAATTACACAACCGAGCAGAAAGAAAACAACGTCCACAGAGAAATCTTAAACCAAAGCTAAATTAACGTAGATTAGCGAGTACAGATCCAAATCGTACAAAAACAAAAGCTCCAGACAGTTAAAAGAATAAAAGAACGAGACGGCAACAACTGAAGAAGCGAGCAAAGTGAATAAATAGAACAAAAAGTAAGACGAAAATGAAAAGGATTGTTTCAAATGTTCTTATTAAAAGGATGAAGAGACCTACCACAGCTTTAATGGCGGAATAACAAGGAATCTAATAAAGTAAACGATCATTACCCTCTTCACTGTAATGTTAACAAGTCTGTAATGTTAAAGGGTAAATTAATAATAATATTAAATAAGCTTATTTAGTCGAACACCGTTTCCATGTCAGTAGAGTACAGAAGTAACATCGAATTGGGCTTACAATTTTAAACCAAAGTTTATATCTTCAATTGTTTTATACTGCTTAAGCAATCTGTAAGTTTATTATCAGTATTAATTTTATAATCAAAGATTGTCAGTAATTTCACCGGTGAGCAACAGGTATTTATATTGTAAATCTTTATTAGGTTTTTAAATCATATTCTCCCAAACCCGCTTATCATATGACTGATAACAATCATGAATTAATCTACAACAGAAAAAAATATTATAAGTTTTCATATTTTGAATTCCGCCGACAACTAACTTTCCTTCATGTTAGTACTTAAATTTTGACATAGGTTCGTATTAATAAATGCATCTGTAAGTTTTTTTTTTATGTCTGATAGGTTAGCCTTTGACCACTATATCACCTGATGGTAAGTGATGATGTAGTCGAGGATGTTGTTCAGACTAACCTAGAGTTACTGGCTCTCAAGGACAGCTGCCGGAACACACCGTTAGGTGCTTGGCGACAGTTTTTCAACTTGAGGGTGGTAGCTAGCCAGGCGAGCATTTGCAAAGTGCCCTACCACTATGCTGTAACGACTGCTATCCTACGACAACAACCGGGACCGACGGCTTAACGTGCCCTCCGAAGCACGGAAGCGCTCAGAAGTAATGCCCAACCAGCGGTCACCCATCCAAGTCATGACCGCGGCGGACGTTGCTTAACTTTGCTGATCGATTCAGAATGGCTAAGCAAACTTGCCTACGAGCGCTTCAAAAGTTGAGATCGAACTTAAAAAACTGTTTTGACGCTTAATGTATGGAACATCTTAAGATCAATCTCGCTTTCAGATGACTTATTAATACGAACTTAACTCACATTTGAGTTATCTACTGATTGGATCCCTTAATGAAACAATGGAAAATAATTGATACAAGAACATTTAACCACAGCCCTCAACAAGGCTCGGTTTTTTAATCATAAGTTATTATACATAAGAATAAATGTATACCTACACAGTATATTTATGAAGCAGTGATGGCTCAGTGGCATTTGCTATGGACTGCCGCGCAGCAGGTCCATAGTTCGAATCCCGCCGTGGGCTTGAGCTTCACCGCATGGTGGAAGGGCTTTTTGCGAATGCTCGCCTGGCTAGCGACCACTCTCAAGTAGAAAATCTGTCGCCAAGCACCTAACGGTGTGTTCCGGCAGCAGTCCTTGAGAGCCAGTGAAATTACAAGCACAAGAGACTTAACAACTATGTCTCAAGGTGACGGGCGCAGTGCAATTCGTGACTTGTGACGAAATGCATATGTTATAGGCAGAGGATACCTCTTAACATCAGGTGGGCCTCGAGCTTGTTCCGTCACAATAACATAAAAAAAAAACAATTTAAAGAGAACGAATGTTGGTTGTTTACGCGTAACACTGCAAGTTGTTTAAATATGAGTTCCTACTTTTTTTAAATTTGGTCGGTTAATATTTTATCAGTTTGGTGTTTTGATTTTTATCTGATGATTAAAAATACAGGCCTAATGACACTGAATCTCATCTAGTCATTATGAGGACAATTAAATTTTCTTATATTTAAAAATTTAAATTATACTAGATTTTTATGTGTTATTGGTATTGTTTTGATTGGTCTGTTTCTTTCAATGAATTGTTTGTTTGTTTTATTTTCAAAATTCACCTTAGGCGAACCATACCTCCATACATTGAGAGAAGAGCATAGTACGAGTAAAATCTACTGCGTATTATAGAGTACTACCCATCAAAACAACGTCTGCGCTAGCGCAGTACGACTAAACAATATAAATTGACATGCTTTATACAAATTTTTTACACCCGACACCAAAAAACTGATTTTTCGTTAAAATTACAGTAGATTTTGTTATTAATTTTATGAATAATTAGTGAATAAGTAACTTAAATAAATAGCTTTTATGACAATTGCAACTACCTACAAATGATGTATGTACATAATGTGTAATACTTTATAACTCCTAAGATTTAAGTACAATATGAACCGAGGAACAAAGTGGAACAGCAAGAAATTATGTACTTAAAAATGTTGAGACGAGAGAAGTGGTCATTTGTTTCGCTTTTTATTGCTTTTCCTGCAACATGGATCATTATAGATAATGCATTTCTTTTGTTATTTATACGATAGATTTATTTATATTGAGTGATTCTTTGAATATCTGAGACAATGATTATTTGGGCATTGTCTGGATTGGAGGCGTGACGTGACGACGCACCTTACCTACAGGCGGGAGGCGACTGTTCATCGCGTCACTTCATAACAAAAAAAAACTACTTAGTGTAAGTATTTTTTTATGTTCGATAGGTTAGTCTTTGACCACTACCTCACCTGATGGTAAGTGATGATGTGGTCGAAGATATTGTGCAGGCTAACCTAGAATTATTGGCTCTCAAGGACAGCTGCCAGAACACACCGATAGGTGCTTGCCGACAGATTTTCTCCTTGAGGGTGCTAACGAGGTGGGTCATAAGCATGGTGGTAGGCCCTACCACCATGCTTATAACGACTGCCATCCTAACACAACAACCGGGACCGACGGCTTAACGTGCCCTCCGAAGCACGGAAGCGCTCAGTACTAATGTCACTAGTGGTTACCCATTCAAGTCATGACCGAGGCGGACGTTGCTTAATTTTGCTGATCGGTTCAGAACGGCTCAGCAAACTTCGCTACGAGCGCTTTAAAATTTACCACTACTTAGTGGTAATTCTGCCAGAACATATTAAATCAGTTCAGTTTCAGTTGATCTACAGATCCTATTTCTTTCAAATTATTGGTAGGTTTTATGATGATACCCCTATTAAATAAATGTATTTATTTGAAATTAATATGATTTTCCGTAGATTAATGCCAACTATTTATGTGAATATATATTATGTATCTATCTATTGTTATTAGCTATTACATAAAACTACGGAGGTTTGCTTGGCATTTCTAGCTACAAAAATGTTAGTTTAGCTAGAAATAATTTGCCAAGCAAACAGACCTGGACTTTGGGGTATTATTGGCGCGGGTAAAACTTTTATGACATCCGGTCACATCCGGTGTCAGGGTTGTCGATTCTGAAAGTCTGCGATGCAAATAATCTTTAATTCCAAGAAGGCGACCCACCTTACACATTTTTTATGAGAAGGGGAAAAGTTTATTACCCTGCTCTTAAAACGTACGGGTCTTACATATGATCTGCGGTAGTCATGACCTATAAAAAAGCATTGACAAAGGTATGTGTGTGTGATCCATCTATAGGTACTTTGTACCTTATATTCAGAGCAAAGCAATCAAAACATTTGGCGGTTGAATAACTGATATACGCAGCAGTAATTTTACAACTTCCTCATGAAAATATTTCCAGTCCTTATTTTTCTAATAATAAAATTGTCTAGCAAAGCAAACAAAAAAGGGACAAGTCCACTTTCATTATCCTCGCAAACGCAAAAGCGCATTGCTGCGTTAAAATTGTATGAGGCACCACATCCGGTGTTAGGGTTGCTGAGGCGAAAACTTCGCGATACAAAAACATTTTTGCTGAATATTTGAATTCAAAGCGAGCTTTCCCGCACGGAATGATACATGAGATACTTTTCTGACTTCTATAAGACTGTGTTTATCCGCAATAAAACTCGGGGAAGTTAGCTTTGGAATATATTTCTTATGTTTAAGTTGAACTGAATTAATATATCGTGGGAACTTAATTACCTGCCATATACAGGGTTATTGGTAAAATGCTTACAACCTCTTAGGGTTGACTTCTGCTAGTCCTAACAAATATTTTGAGATAAAAAATAAGTTTTTTTTTAATAATAACAAATACTTTTAAAAGTAGGTACCTTAAAAAAACATAAAATAATATTTAAATAAAACACTTAAAAAAGCATATAGTTATATATGTAGTGACAATTCCGCCTAATTTTCCTGTTATCTACGTGACGTCACAAACATCACGCAGCCTAACCGGAAGAATACCCGACTAGTTTCGCTTCTAAGCGAAGCATCTTCAGGAGGTCTTGACTCACCGAGCGCACGATCGAGACATTACAAGTAAATATTATTTAATGTTTTTTAAGATACTTTTAAAACAAAAAACAAACTCAAAATGTTTGTTAGGTAGGACTAGCAGAAGTCAACCCTAAGAGGTTGTTAGCATTTTACCAATAACCCTGTATTTTACTCGCATATAATATCTGTGTAGAATACTATAAATGTCCCGTCAGTCTTTAAAGGAGCTTATTAACTTTTTTACAGTAAAATGTTTAATAACCGGCACCGACTTCCAACCCAGAAAAGTATGTTTTTTTTGATAATATCGGTACCATGCCGATTCAAAACACTGACTTCACATTATCATCTCATTCACAAGTTATTTCATACTTATCAGTGTTGCAAGTTAGTACCGTTTTATTTTAATAACGTCGACAAAAGTTATAAATCATCCACGTATGCTAAATGCAAAAAACATTTTTAATTATTTGAGTATAGCTTCAGCAATGGTAATGATTATGATGAAATTCAAAATGGCCTACTTGGATGTATACTCTATATCAAAAAATCATCAAAATCACTTCATAATTGGCGGAACACTCATAACCAACATACAAAAAAATACAGTAATTACAATCCTTTTTTTGGAAAACGGTTAAAAATACATGCAAACTACAAAAGGTGAGTTTATCATTTACATGTTTTTACACGTCTACAATTAAATATATTATAGTAGCCAGTATTTATAAATGAGAAAACGAAGAAGTCAGTGCACACTGAAAAAGTTTCTATTGCAAAATTAGAAGATACCTAGATATTATACCTACTCCAAGGTTAATATGTCTTGATTAAACCAAACTATTAGCAATTATCGCAGCAAATATTTGTCTTGATCGTTTAGTTCTAACATTTGACTCATCGATAGCTCTACTAACCCCAAACTAATCGTAAGTAATAATTTGTTCCCCAGCGACCTTCATTAGGACAAGGCAGGTACAAGTTTTTTTTACAAGTCAGACAACCATCGGACCTCCTTATTATCACGAGTAATCGTTCCCTTACATCCTTACAGCGGCTAGCTTTTTATTACACGTGTCCCGAACAGCGCCGGGCTCAAAATACAAACAAAAGATGGTATCTAACAGCAGAATAATGCCCAATTCTCATTACAAATACCAAAATATACTAAAATTTAATTATATATCGTAATACGTTGTTTCATTTTAAGTTACAATATATGAGGAAAATATGTATTCTGGTTTGAAACCCACGCCATATTTTTATAACATAAAATTCCCGTTTGATCTTACATTATTAACTATTCCGGTGTTATATATCATATATATGGTTATAAGGCGTTTATAAAACATATAATAGCGATTCCGATCAATAAGTAGCGTGTAACGGAAAGTAAAACAAAACATAAAATCTGTAAATTTATCTCAAAGCGTGTTAGTAATTACTTTATTAGTAATCTGAATGCACGCTGCATATGGTCACTACGACGTTTGGATTGTCCGAAATGCGCGAATTTTAGAGAACACTTTAAATTGATTTGATTGATCGTTTACAAATTTCAACACAGGTTTATGTTGAGGATATAAATGGTCACATTTTGAAGAAAGTTATACGTCAGAATTCATTATCACTGAGGAGTCCCAAAAAGTGTTTTTATAACAGCTGCACTTAATTTTTTTTTTCCACCTATCAATCAAACCGTTATCAATTACGTTCAGCATAGATTTGTTGCTAAAACGTCACGATCTTTTGAAGAGTTAGTAGTGACCAAATCAGGGATTCGCTCCTAAAAAGTTATTTACGCAAAAAAATTCAAAGTACTACGAAAAAAGACGTAAATGGAAGCTTAAGGAAAATGAGACCGGATATATAAATACAATTATAACTACAAATTTATATGAGTAGGAAGATACCTATACAACATTCAATTAAATTCGTTGTTGTTATTTCACAAGCAGTTTGAATTGAAGCTTGCGAGTGTTGATACAAACTTTAGGCGCGAAGAATCAACAAACAGGTTCTCGTATTTATTATATTAATAGGATTGTGTGATTGTGGTGGTGGGTATTGGGCCTGAGGATCCGAGATTGCCTCACACCGTGATAAAAAATAACGACTGCTCCATTAGGTATTATTAGGTTTGAAATGATCATGCAAGAGAGACATAACAATTCGGCTCGGAGTGATTTATAACGGTGTATTGGTGAGTTTGGAGTTTTTTAAATAAAATTGATGGATTCAGGCCACAGATTACCCCCTCCCTGTGATTCAGGCTTACCTCTTTGCAAATCAAACCAAATTATTTATTTGCAATACATGTCACATATAACCTTACAAGTGCTTTAGATACAATGCATTTAGTCTGCAAGCAGTCTTCCAAATTCTTATGTAGGTATATGTATTAAGTAAATATTACATCTTACAAAATTCCTTAAAGTCTTTAACACTATAAAAACAGTCTATAAGAAGCCAGTGAGTCAAAGAACTTTCAAATTTGTTAACATCCACAATTTTGATGTCGTTAGGTATACAGTTATAAATGGATAAACACATTTTGTCAATATTTTTTTTATATAAATCCTTAGCACGAGTTTCATACAATAGATTTTTGCCCGTTTTTGACGTGTAAAAACATCACCACGTTTCTTTAAAAAATCTGGGTGTTGTTTAGTGAAGACACAGGTCGTTTGCATAGATAGAGAAATGTAGAATTTGAATAGCAAATACATATCAACATATATGTGTACTTATTGGTACAAAATAACAACAATTTCGATACACAAAGGTATTCTGTTCTTCTCTTTGAAGACTGTGAAAGGTGGAGTGTGTTGGTTTGATTCGACCCTAATTTCATCAGTTCGAATCAGTTTATTCGTTGCCATTTTTACTAACCTGATCAATAATATCAATGTACGACATCCAATTTTGATTTATTAACATAATCTACATTTTGGATTAACACCTGCCAAATAAGCTTTCAAAATTACAATGAAGTGAAAAAAAATTACCACAAGCGAGAATCAAACTCAATCTACCATCCCTACTCTAAAAGCATTAAGGTAAGTATAATTTATTAAACGCTCTTAGGAACCTAGCATAAATTTTCACTCCATTCATGACTTAGATGGCTGTCATGCGCCTGAGGGCGTATTAGGCTGTCGGATAGACATCTGGCTAGATACCACCCTCAAGTTGAAAACCTGTAGCCAAGCTCCAAACGGTATGGTAGTTGTTTTTGAGAGCCATTCATTCTAGGTTAAGCCTATCGACCATACCATCACTTCTTATCAGTTGAGATTGTAGTATGTATACTGGTAACCTACCAGCAATAATAATAAAAATGATGTCGATGCCATACTTTTCTAACACTTCGAGCTATTAAAGCGTTATTAAATTATTATGAATACAATGTTTAATAATTTATTTTTTCAATATGAATTCTAATTTTAATTTGATTGGCCGAAACGATATCTATATACCTAGAGGTATGATTTTTTTCTTAAAATAATGATGTACTTGTGATAAAAATTAGCAAAAAGTTTTAAATAAATACTTAATGAACACATTTTCTCTCAACTATGCATAGGTACACGTACCCTTTTAAGTGTTGACATAGGCGCTCACCCAAAGAGGGTTAATCCAAATGTTCACAGGTTTCAAAGACTGAGTAAATGAAATCAGAAATTCAATTTATACTGCTTCAGTTATTCTTTCTAGTAATTCCAAAGCCAAATATTTCGAAACCAAGCGCCTTAATCGTACTGGTTGATTCTAAAATGTACATGTATGTATTGTATAAGCTGAAAAGTTGAATGACAAAATGGTAATTGGAAAAATGCTAACATCCTCTTGTGGTCTACCTCCGTTTAACAAGACACAATATTAGTTCTACGACTTTACTAAAATCCTAAAACATTCACTTTTTCTAGTACTATCTGACACTCTTTAGACATTGTACCTTGACTATTTTCTCCTAATGGTGGTATTGATTTAAGACAACAGTTTGAGCTGTACCTAATTCAGCTATGTTGATGAATTATAGATGCATGTGATATGCTATATATGCTGATGAGGGATCTCAAATATCTGGTCATTCCAAACATAGTAAAACTTAAAACAGGATTTCCAACAAATTACATTTTGACAACTTCTGAGTTGCCAACACGCGTTGGTGGCAATCGTTTCTGTAAAGCAGACCACCAAACAAAAAATTGACAGCTTTTGTGTTTCCAACACGTGTTGGCGACAAAAGTTGGCAACTTTTGTTTGGTGGAGATGCGCTTTATATCGCTATATATCTGTATAAGTTTTTGGTATGTAGTTAAATATCTTCCTCTCAAATCTACAAAACAAATATCGTAAATAAAATTCAAATAGCTTGTTTACGAAATCGTTTGTTCGCAGAGACCGAAATACAAAGCGATAATAATAATCTCAATAAATCCCAACCAACGTAAACAAGAGACAATAAAAGCTTTAAAAACGTCATAAGAGCCATCTCCATAATTTACTAAAATAACTCGTTAAAAATTTATCCCGGGTAAATGGCAATAAATCCGCAAGGATTGTTTCATTCTTTATTTTAACAAGGATTTTATCATGCTGGAAAAGCTCTTGCGGACTAACCTGTTCACTAGATTTAATTATGACCTTTAGGAACAGCCAGCCAGCCGGCTGGAATTGCACCCTTACCCCATATCTACCATAGGGAGTCGTAAGAGGCTAGGAAAGGAAAAGTACGAGAAGGTCAACGCCTTCTGAAAAACTGCCATTTAACACTGTCAACCCAAAACACCTGCCAAGAATGGGCACTATGGCCAACCTCCCCCTAATTAGGGAGGATTTTGTACAACGGTGGACTGTTGTCTGTCTGACTGCTGTTGATGATGATTGTTCTTTAGTAATAGACCTTTTGTATATCACATCAAATGCTTCCACGGATATCGGGGACACTTGGGAACGTGGCGCGATTCGCCAGCATAAGGCCGTGGCTATGCGATCCGTTTATTTGTATGACAGATGCCGAGTACGTTACATGTTTAAGTCACTTTAATAAAATCCCTAATTGATCAGTGGAAATCTGCAAAATAAAGTCGACCACAACAAGCCTTATTACAAGAGTTTTTTACATTACTCTGAGAAAACAAGGCAACGAAAAAAAGACGACACTGAAACACGGAAAGCTTTGGTCAAGTCATTTATATCTGTAGTTGCTTCAAATTATCTTTATTTAAAGTACTGTACTGTATCAGCCGGATTGTCCACTGCTGAACACAGCCTCCCCCCAATAACGGGGGGTTTGGCATAATCCCCACGCTTGATTGCAAGCTTCTTGGAGATCGCAGTTTAAGATATCAATCAGTGCGTCAGAAGGCGCTCTGCCCACCTTCCGGTATTTTAACTTTATTCGCCTCAAACGACACCCATAGGTAGCAATGGGGAGCAGGCATTCTAGTCAGGCATCCCAGGGGCTTCTTTTATCTTTTTTATGATTGATTAAAATGTATGACAAATTATTATGGACTGCCTTGACGATTCGAAGACTCCGATGGCAGGAACTTCACATCCAAGTCATGAGAGGGTCGGAAAAACTGTTGTTTGTTTTAGATGGCAAAACCGTTTTTAAATGCGATAGTTTTTTATTAATTTTACTATGGTCTCTTCGCTCAAACCTATTTTCCAAAAATATGACCAAAATTATGACCACTCTTTTTATTACCTACATTTTCGTATTTACAAAAATCAAAATTATTATCATATTTTTTTGTAAAATATAATATTTTTTCAGTTTTTTTTGATTTTTTTATATATTGACTGAGCTATGTTTCGTCTATTCAGGTTCTGAGGTACGAAGAGTATATAGGTATCGGCCTGCCCCTGTGAAGGTATACACGCGTGCTGATGATGATTTTTAGTATTGCGATTTATCATCACAAAGAAGTGTATGGTAATGTATATTTCGTAAAATAAAGACTGTTAACAATTTCTGCTTGTATACATTTTCAATGCAGTGCATTGAGCCCGTCGATAAGGCGGGCCCATTCACGCTGAACATCCATTATATGTGATATCTATTCAACAATGTCGTGAATGCCTTTCCTCTCTTCTCTCTAGAGGCACATTTCATTGTATTCATTTTGTAATTGAGTAAGTATTTAACGCAAAATCATAGCGTATTTTTCAGTACAATTTTACCAATGTTTTGGTAACGTTACCGGGCGATGGTAAAATTAATCATATCGTCTCTTATTATATGGGATCATCGAGCATGTAACTTGCTCGATGTATGGGACTATTGCTGTTAAACGTGAGTACTTAGACAGCTTTGCATACCCCTAAGACACCTATCCCTGGTGTACCGGGCTAAAATAGCACCCCCCATAGCTTCCCGTGGAAGTCGTAAGAAAATACCGGGTGGGCAGTAGTGCCTTCTTAATATCTGCCATCCGCAACAGAACATGGCAAGCGATCGAAGATTATGAAAGCATATTCCTTTAAAGGAATTTGTTCAACGGTAAACGTCTTCCGCTTAATGATGATGATGATTGACATGACTGACACGCTGTCAGTAGGTAAGTGGTTGGCGACAGGTATTCTCCTTGATAAAGACGAGCATTGCAAAAAGCCCTACTACGAAATCAATTATAAGAATTTGACAACGTTAAGTAGGTACTACCAACTTTATTTTTGAAATGGATATTCTCAACTTATTATATAGTATTGCTGTTTTGTTTTTCAACAAACCGCTGATAAAATATTGATTTTTAACGCCTAACAACGATGGAATTACTATTGAGTAGGTACGCATTGTATGCTAATAATAAAATCAAAGTAACACTTGATAACATAACAAGTAACCATACTGCTAACTGGTAACTGACGCAATCGACAATAATTATACATATAAGTACGAAGAATAAAGAAAGAAACCAGACTAACTTCACATGCTAACATTACGTATCTTTCCAGTCACGAAGGCGCACCCTTATATATTTTTTTCAGTTTAACCAAGCGATCATAAAATACCTACATTTTATTGTGTTTCCATAGTAAAACTAGACAAGTAGTTTGGCTTCATAATGACCTATCAAACGCGACTTGTACGTGTGCGCGCCCGTATATGCCGCAGCGTGCACACTATGACAGATATCTAGCGTTTCCAGAGTGCGCTAGTCGAGGCCTCGCCGTATTCATATGTACCCGTCACGAGTTCTTTGTTTATTCAGGTAAGTATTGTCAAAAATGGCAACATCTCACATAAGCATTGAAATCATTCTAGTACATTGAACTTTATAAAATTGACCCGGGTCGTAAAGATACACACGCTACACGCTGCCATTATGAATATGGATTTATTTAAAGAGAACAGAATCACAAACAATCATGAAAATCATATCTGTGGGGCAGCTAAGTAATGATTTGTATGCACAAATTATTATATTACATAGGTATACCTATAAAACATGGAGGTATGTACAACCCTGCGAATCTAGACTAGTGAAAGCATTGGAATTCGTACGGGCCGCAATCGAGCTTTTTCTGGTTTCACTGTGTGTAGTACTCGTATGTAGCATTACACTCTCATTAGGACGTAAAGTAGACAAACGAGGCCTAAACTGTACTGTATAAGTCGGAATATCCACTGCTGTACATAGCCTCCCCAATAAGGGGAGGGGGTAAACGAGACAAGTAAATAAGAACTAACGTCTCGGAGTGATTAGCGCAGAGCAGTGTCAAGCTGAACGAAGATAGTGACAATGCAACTGTAATTTTCAAAGCTGAACGAAGACACTGCAAAAATATTGAGACAAAAATAAAGATTTAGACAAAACATAAAACAAGTATAAATTGTAACCACCGACAGGGATCTTCATAAATTATAGCTAAGAACCTACTCGATCACGTCAACTTGCAAACAAAAAATCGAATCAAAATCAGCCCATTCTTTTAGGAGCCACATAAAGACTCACACGCACGTCAAACCCAGGGAGCGGAATATTCCCAATTTCAACTAATATAATGACTAGCATATCATAAGTATCATAACTCACTACTATCTACTTCTATACTTTTTTATTCATTTATTGATATAACTGCTTTCATTAGTTATGTATATTGATTCAAAAAGGTATAAATGTTGGAATAACAATAATTAACACACTATTGTTTATTTATGTATACCTTGCAACAATAAATACTAATACCCATTGTTCAGTTCAGCCTTTACCATGAAATGAAAAAAGCCTTTACGTTATAGTATTTTGAATCTCAACTTAATGATTTTTTCACTCTAGCATGTTCAACGTACAGTTATACCAAATAAAAATACCAGATATCTGATATGAATATCAGACTTATTGGAAATTCCCACGATACATCATTTCAACTAAACAGGCGAATATTCTGGTAAACGAACATGAAAAAGCTATATTGGACCCGTTTGACTCGTATACTCCGCGAGATTGCTGGGAGCACCATTTTCGTCCAAATCCCGGGCTCGAATGAAAACTCGTTTGCATAATATAAGACGAGCCTAGTAGAAGTATATATAGACTAAACGTAAATAAATGGTTCCCTCAAGTTAAGGCGACAATTTAACGGGTCAATGAATCTAAGATAAATTTCAACCGCGCGTTTTTTGAATGCAAAATCTGTCGTTCATTCTTTGATGTACGACCCTGTGAAAAATATCGTTCCGGTCGATCAAGTTTTGGAACATTTTTCCAATCAAAGCTTTTGAGCCTTTTTAAGGAAAGGTTTTCCTACGTATACATATCTATATTTGCTATGTGTATACGTTTAGAAGCCCGAATAGAAACATTGCGATGTATTTTTCTTTAAGTTACTACTTTGGAATTAGAGATAAAATAATGTTTAAATGAATAAATAAAGCACTTTCATTTGGTGGGACAGGATAAGATTCTTAAAATTTCTTGTCGCGAAATGGTGGCTATCGCTTTTTACTTTGAAGTCACATATAAAAGTAGATGACTTGCAATACAGAGTCTTCAGCAGAAAAAATATAAATGTGATGTTATTGGTATTTTAGGTTATATAGGTATTTTGCAATAACATAAAAGATTATTACCACTGAGACTTAAGTACTAGAGAAACTCTTCGAAATAAAGAACGTATTGCACCAAGACGACTGCGGTGGCCTGCGCGGGATGCTTACATTGTAAGGCCATATATCATACAACATAAATATGTGAATCAAATTCAGTTCCTTAAATTCCAATACATGTACAATAAACATACTAGTATAGTTTAGCTAGACAGACATGATAAAAATGCGTTAAAAAAATTAGAGTATTATGTCTTGTGTTGGGACTAGGTTGTGTTTTTTGTTCACCGTTAGACAATGTGACTTTCTTTTGTTTCTGTGTGCCGAAACAGATTCTCTGTGTCTTGAAGACGAATTGCGGTCTAGACAGTCTTAGAATACACAATAAGTACAGTTACTCTGAAGATAAAATAGGGCATAATGAACCAAACAAATGGCTTTTTCCCTTTTTTCGTAGGTAGGTACTACTTTACGTGAATGCTAAGAACCTATCCGAGATCGGGATTTGCAGAAATTCGTCGCTATGAAGGAATTCTCAAAGGACTAAATTGGTCAAAGAAGAACCTAGGAGTACGAAGACTTGAATTGGTTTCTGGCTCACTGATCTTAGACTTAAGAGAAATAAAATCATTAGTAAAATACTTATCCTGTCTCAATAATAAGCAAAGGTTTGTGGGAATCTATATGGTTACCTTATTACATACCCGAGAAATTGAGAGAGGTTGTTTAGGGGTGTAAAAATGTAATACGCTTTTTGGGTGTTCTTTCTTAAATCTTATCTTGGTTTTAACTTAGTTTAAAGAAATCTGGATACAACCAAATACTACATTATAAAAGTCGCCGCCGAGTTGAATAGTTGGTAAAACAGAACAAAATTTAAGATGGAAATTCTACATAACATTTCCTCGCAAAAGAAACTATAGTAATGTACCCAATGATAAATCTCTTGGACTCATGCCAAGTCACATAAAGCAGACGGCAGTTCGGCTAATTCACGCTGTACATTGTGCTCTAGTAAGTATACTAACTCTTCAAGTTTTCGTAAGCAGTACGAAAACTTAAACTTTTACCTTGGGTACTTAAAATTCCAAAAGAGAAATATTACAAGTTAATAGTCGCAGAAGCAGAAATAAATAAATTACACCAAAGTGTGAACTGTATGTACAGTGGCATGGTATATAATTTGTACAAACTGTATCTTTACAAACATCTGAACAAATCTTTATTTTGCGAATATTCACCTGACTATCTACCACTCTCAAGTAGAAAACCTGTCGCTAAGCAGCTTACGGTACGTTTTGGCAGCTTTCCTTGGAAGCCAGTTCTCATTCTAGGTAAAGCCTGTTCACATTTTACGCTACGAGCTATTGCTCGTAGCGTAGTTTGCTTGCCGTTCTTAAGCGATCAGCTAAAGTAACATCCGCAGCGGTCATGACTTTGATGTATGACCGCTAGTGGCATTACTACTGAGCGTATCTGTGCTTCGGAGGGCACGTTAAGCCCGCAGTCGTCGTTGTCTATGAATGGCAGTCGTTATAGCTTGATTAGGGTATTTTCGAATGCCCGTCTGGCAAGCTACCACCCTCAAGTAGAAAATCTATCGCCAAGCACCAGTGCGTTCCAGCAGCTGTTCTTGAGAGCCTGTAAATCTAGGTTAGCCTGAACAACATCTTCGGCTACATCATCACCATCAGGTGGGATATTTGTCAAAGGTATATATATATGTATATATAGCCCATCAGAATTGCCATGAAATATCTGAGTTTCGCTAAAGCTGCTTTTCCTGTTGCGCTTGTTGTAGATCTTTATCTAATATCAACATGATATAAAAGAACTACTTATGTTTTTTTAAATATACCTTGATTCCCTTTCTCGTTGAATTCAAGAAATTCGGCGACGCATCGATTTTGAATTTTGAGGATTTACCCAAATATCACACTGGTGGAAAAGCAGCTAATGTGAGCACTATAAGGTTTATAGCTGTGCCATAACGGTGTTAAGTTTAGGCTTGAGTTCTAAACCAGGATAAATTAGAGTTTTAAGCTTCACAGGGAGCTTTAACATATTTTGTTGCACCCTATGGCTCTAACAACTGCCTAATAGTTTAATTTTCATCTCATTTGCCGCTTTCAATTTAATTGCTCAAAATGTATCTATTTTACCACTCCGGGCTCTGAAATGGCTAATGTGATGAATTTTGTCACTTAAGGGCTGTAACGGAGAAAAATAGAACTTACATCTTAGACGAGCGTTTTATACTTCTTTACAGCGAGCGTTAGATTTTATGCATCATAGACACAGATATAGTAACTTTGTCAATCTTAACAGATCAAACTTAACACGACATAATCTTAACTTTGTCTTAAGTACTAATTTCCACTTCGTGGATCTATTGTAGGGTGTCTATTATGTACAGTGATATAGAGAGAAAATGATTACTTTTTTGCCATATTCGATCAGGGCTATACAGAGAAATTACCTATATAGTTAACTGTTGCAAAATAATACAATACCTTGAAAAGGCAAAGTAATAATTATGGAAATTAAATCAAAGAAAACCTTTAAGTAATAAAATTGATTTATCGTAAATAATTCGAAAGTGCGTTAATTTGTCTGTTGTTTTTGCAACAAACAATACTTTTCATAATGTAGTTTCAGTCCGAATGTGTGAGCTACTATTTACAAAAATACATTTGTGTGAATTAGAAGAATATGTTACACAAAAAAGAAAATTTCAATAAAAGTACCGTCTTACTTAAAATACGCATTATTAGGAATCACTCAAAGACTACCTCAGTTCTCACTCCAATTTAAATGGGACCACATGAAAAGCACCAACTTTTGAATGTAAAAAAATATGATGAGGTAAACACAAAAAAATTAAAAAATACAGCCGAATTGGGATATCTACGTGAAATAGAGACATTGTTGTTCTATACTTTTTATTGCGAACATTGTCGATCGACAGATCAAAAGTACAATAAAACATGTCATTATCATACTTTACTTCCTGCTTTTAATCTATTTAAAAAAAAAGGAGGAGGTTCTCAGTTCGGCGGGTTACCTTATTCCAGAAGAAAAGGTAAGACTGATTTTAATCAGGCCCACTGAATGCTGCTAAATTTTGTATGTGGTCCTTTGGAAAATCCAGTTAGACACCCCTGTACTGTACAAACAACTTTGTATCTTAATGTAAAACATCCCTTACCTTTGCTCTATTGCAAACGACAAAAGACTCGACAAAAATGAATCGGAATCACTACTCTTATAAAACAAATAGATTAAAATCACTCAGACAATCTCCGATATATCGGTAATAAATCCTCATTCAATTTCCAATGGAGGATACCCAATTGCGACCCTATCCGAGAAGCATTAGATTTTAACACCATTAATCTAAATTGAAGGTCCGAAACTATTCCATTCTTTGTACCTATTGTCTTGCCCCATGTCACTGTGCTTTATTGACTTTCGGGTACAGATAAACATGTCTTTTACGACCAAAGGACTAAGGCGTTGCTACGTTTTCTGGGCTGGTTTATTTTTCTTCCTAAGCTCAGTAGATTAGTTCTTTATAATCATTTTGGCTTTGAAGAGTATTTTTGTACATAAATAAACAGATCACTTAAATATTTCTGGAAAGAACTGCGTAATTCTCTTTTGTTCACTTTTAATAACTTTAACAGTGTATTGAATTCTCTGTTTACACATTTTAAAAGGATGTACATAATGTTTCTCACTCATTGACGCCAGGAATAATGTTGAATCAACAGTTTGTTTTATTGTATAACGGCGAGCATGAATGACTAGCTACCATGGATCACTTGTGATTAATAACTACTTTTATTGACTCGCAAAACTGACGACACAGTTCCATATAACTTGACCTATAGTTATATTTTCTTGCTTGCAACAAAAGCTCAAGTCATATTCTGGCCTTTTAAATTCACTCAATTTGTGGAACACCATACGTAGTGGAGTAAATTCCTTTTGAGGTTCCATGTTAAAAGAGCAAAATAGCATTACTGTTTATTGCTGTCTGTGTTAGTCTAGCGGACTGTCTTTGCATTGCCAAGTTGGTTTGTGGCTTAAGGGTTCAGGGCTTTGTCCTTTGCATTCACTGTCTGCATGTTGTTAGACAGACAGGACATTTGCACCTATCTGTCCGTTTACGACAGGTCTCAAGCTCGTTATCGACATGAGTTATAGTAATGTTAAATTTGAGTTTTAACTTGTTGTTTAAATATTATTCTCTGGGAAGTCTAGTCCTAGTCTGGTTTTTATTATTTTTCTTTTTGTACGTTATGCTATAATGATATAGATACATATATACCTTCTATGTTTCAACAACTTCAATGAAAGCTATACAAACGAATTTGTACATAATTTTAATTATACACATTTTTACTGAAAACTGACAAACCATAAGTATAGATAATGTTGTCTTAGGTTTTCGCGATTGTTACACATAGTAATTAAATGTCACCCCGTGACCACGATCACTGCAAAATGTTTGAAACGTCGGGATAAATTAATAAAAAATATACGCGATTTAAACCGTTTAAAGTTGTTTAATTACTACATAAGTAAAGATTTTAGACAAAGGAGATGCAAATGAATGCAAAATATCAAGGAATTTGATTACTTCGTATTTAAAATATGAAGAAACTACGTTCGTCTGGAAATGGCTATGATGACTCTTAAGTATAATTCTTTTTTTATTGCTGAGCCTTTGACCACAATCTCACCTGATGATAAGTGATGATGTGATCGAAGGTGTTAACAGGCCTAACCTAGAATTACTGGCTGGATAGCTGCCGGAACACACCGATAGGTGCATGGCGACAGATTTTCTACTTGAGGGTGGTTGCTAGCTAGGTGGGCATTCGCAAAATGCCCTTTCACCATGTGGTGAAGCTCAAGCCCGCGGCGGGATTTGAACCACGGACCTGCTGCGTGGCAGTCTATAGCCAATGCCATTGAGCCATCGCGGCTTCAATAAAGCCCCCTATTTTTCAAAGCGCAAATAAATGTAGGTACCTACATTTTGTTTTCCACGGACGATAAATAAATAAAACAGAGGAGTTTTCAGAATAACGTTTCTATCAAATTTCGGTTTCAGATTCGAAGGGTGGCAAGACAATCTATCGAAAGTTGATTACAGGAGAACAAGGCAGATTCAATAACAAAATTCATAGTGCTTCCGTTTTAATTTATAGGAAAGAATATCGAATCAATTCTATTATCCGTTGGTATTCATTATATTTTTTGCAGGGACAGGCTGCTATTGTTGAGAAAAAGTCATTTCTTAGCGGGGTTAATGCAATCGGTTTAGCAGAGACCTCGCAGTCTGTTTGCGAGAGAGAAAGGCGTGGACACACAAAAGCGGATGCCTTTGCCTTGTGTCTACCTCTCCACCCTCCGGCTTCAGGGTTGCTACGAGCGAACCGAGCTCCGCTAATGTAATGAGTGATTTATCAAGTATTTAGTAAATAATACGGAATAACTCACGTTAATAAATCAGACAACTCTAACTGTAGTTTCTATCACACTGGGTGTCCTTTTCAACCATGTAAATAAAATTTATCAAGTATACTTACATTAGTATGTACATAAAGATACGAGTATTCATTCAAAACGATTTAAAACATTATATTCATTAAATAATAGGTACATAATTGGATTTCTGGTAATAAGCTCTTTAATTGCGATTATATTTGATGAATTACTTTAAGATCATCACATGCTGCTTATTGAAAATTAGTGAACCCAACTTTTTATGTTTGCTGATAGTCTGGCCTTTGACCACTATCTCAAATCATGGTAACTGATGTGGATGAAGATATTGCTCAGACTAAATCAAGAAGGTTGGCTAGCTCTCAAAAACTGCAAAAATGTCCTTGGCAATAGATTTGAGAGTGGTAACTAACCAGACGAGCATTTTAAAACTAACAACACAGGAGCTTTACTGCATGTAGTTAACATGCAGTTAAGCCTGCAGCAATTATCATAAGATAGACCTGCAGGAAGTCCATAGCTTGCCACTGAGCTATCATCTTTTTTTGTATTTTTGTATGCAACGAATAAACTTAGGCGCGGGCGGAACCGCGGCCGGAAAGCTACATCTAAAGTGGTATATTAAAATGTATATATTATTAATCGAATGTTTAATTTATATTTTTAAAACTAAAATTAACAGACATGGACTGCCCTAGACTAGTCTTAATAGGCATTACAAAGTAGTTAATCGATTGTTTAAATTATATCAAAAAAAATACGAATAAGCATTGCAATTTAACGGGGCAATGCTACCAGCATGCTGGGCACGCTACCAACTAGTAGTTGGCTGGAGCATTGCATTCAACTACCTGTGAGTCTGCAATGACTTATGGGTCTCGAAATGCCTTTTATTATATTGTAGTAGCTGTAACATTGTATATAGTTCGTAGTATTTTGTTAATAAAGGTGTATTACCAGACCTACATACCCATAAGACTTTAACTCTGCTATGACTCAGTGTTAAAATGAAATAAAATACCCTGGAGATCCATATTTATGGACCATGCGATGGGTTCCCAAATTAAAGAGGACAAGTACACAGTTAATATTTTCTTCCTTGCTTTCTTTCCTTTTCCTTCTGTACGGTTTTAAACACCCATAAAACAATCACCCCTTCAACTAACAGATACCTGTTCTGGCCAAGGTTTAATGGTTGGTTCGTACTAAACGAAATGCCAATGAATTTTTTACTCTTCCATAAAATTGGTAAAATTTGATTCTTCTATTAAACGACGCGACGTTCCTTCACGATTTCTTCGATCGTCGTCGCGTCATGCAATGGTTATTATAATCGTAATATCATAGTATCTGAATTAAAAATAAAATATTAGATTATCTAAACTGTGATATGAAGTCATAGAATGACTAGGTATATGAAAAGTATTATTTTTCTCTTGCGTATCTAAAACAGAGCACACAGGTTTTCGTAACCACCACATTGCACAACAACGCGCTGATATTAATGACCTCATTTTAATGGGATTATGTTTGGTTTTCGTATCGACCCGAAATGAACTTGTACTAATTAACTTACTAAAATTTGTTGCCAAGGACCTATTGCAGTTATCCTTGAGAGCCAGTTATAATCTTGGCTATACCTTCGACCAAGTTATCACTTACGGTCAAGGTGAGACCTATGAATATGAAAAGTATTTGTAATAATGGACACATCGACCCAAGGGCAAACATAAAGTTCCCAAACAGTTTTAATAGACAGTTAAAATGAGGACAGGTTTAAAAACTTGTTCACCGCACCCCTAAAGGCGGGCGTTTAAGCCAACGTCGATTGCCCTCACAAAGCCCCCTCTTCGCTGCAGAATGGATTCGTAAGAAAACGAAATCCCATCCCAGGCCAGCTCTCATTGTTTGAGAGTCTTCTCAATTGCTTTTTCGATTCGACAATCGTAGTCTATGATTGGTATGGATGTATGGTACGGTCGCGCGTTTATTGAGGAAAATATTGCCTGCTATCACAAATTATGTATGTACTTACCCACTTTACTTGTTTTTAAATTATACTGTGTAACCTTAGTTCAAGGGTATCGTAACACAATATTGCACTAACATTGCACTTTTTTCTTAGCAGCTTCCGACAATATACACTAATCTTCATTCGGTACATAATTATGAAAGATATTGCGTGATTGTCGTGTTTTGGAATTTGGAAGGAATGGTGATTTTGCACAGACAGGACGACGGTCTTATTCAAGAGTACCAACCTATTTCAAGCTTGGTAAATCCAGTTCGTGGATTTTGCGGACGTAAAAACCAACTGAGTGATGCCGGAAATAATAGCTACCTATTGCCAATTGCCGATATTGGCATCATCCATCATCACCGATCAATTTTTATATAAAATATGTGACGTGCGTCCAGGGAGGAGAAAAAATAGCGGAAGGGCGTTCTTCATCTCGATTACATTAGGGATATTCAAGATCGCACACTAGTTCATGGCTAGCTTCAAGCAATAAAGCATCTTACTATGTTATGTTGTTCATTAATCGATGTATTATTGAAACTAACACTTATCGATCATAAGCATTATGACTGTAATTTATATTTTGATAACACAAAGGTCAACGATTTGAACGAAATATATATACATACTCATGATTTAATATTAGTAACGTGCGCCCAGGGAAGAGGGCGCAATCAACAATTATTAGCGATTTAGCAATGTAGTGTTTCGTCTTACAGCACCCATTTAGCGATAGATTATTTAATCGATGATAAGCATTAAGATAACAGTTAATTTTCTGACACAACACGGCGATTAACTTCTAATAGGTGTATGACGAAATTGGTTTGTCGTTCGTAATCAATTCGCCGACAAACTTATTTGCAAATATATTTATTTATTTTACAAAAAAGTATATTTTTACAAAAATTTTACTCAGCAGCAGCACCGAGTAATTAGTGCGTTATATATGTCAAACCTATATATATTCCATTAAAAGCCACACAAGATCTCATTTATAGCCGCTCGTTATCGGTTCATACTAAAATCACACAAATAAACGTCCAAACAAAGTTACAGTTCGACCAACTTATGTGTGAACTCTAAGAGGGCGCTGAATTTACGTAAGCGATTTCGTAGTTCTCTTTTCTGCCACTTCACATTATTAACGTTAAATTTACCGAACGTCTTCTATTTAAGTAAATTGACATCACTAATTTACCTTGAATTTGATTATTTTAATTATTTTAAATTAATTTATGTTATTTTAAATTCTAGATTTGTATGCCTCAGGGCGAAACATGTATGTGCTAACTACCTTATAATAAGACCTTGCATGCTAATTTAGTATGTATACCTACACATGTTTACAAACAAATAAATGATTTGAATGATTTGATTTGATCACAGATAACTTGGTTGAACTGTAATATTAGCGGTCTCTGAAACGTCACGGGTATGATCGCACTTCCATTGCGGGAATTAACAAAAAGAAAATGGATGACATTGTTTGATTTTAGAACGTTACGCAACGATTATAGATAAAGTTTATTTATCAATTATTGACACGGTTTTGAAGAATATTGTAAACTCGTCAATGTCGTTCAGAATAAGATAAGAGTCAGATAACAAAGATATACTACAGTACATAGATAATATTTAAGTTATTTTAGTTTTTTAAGCATCAGTATTGAAAGGAGGAATGGTCTGTTACCAAAGAACAGGTTCCGAATCCACTGTTTCTGAGAGGACAAAACCTTAGGGAATTTAGTATTTTTACAAGATCCCGTATGTTTTTAGCCTCATCCAAAGAGCCTAAAAATGGGGCAAGAAATTATTCTACTGATTTCTAGTTAGTAATGAGTACAGAAAACAAAAAATCTGACAATACCACATGCTACAAATGTTACGTATACCGATGCCTCTCAACCTCACAAGGAGGCTTGCAACTAAACCTTTTCATCCATCTCATTCAAAACGGACACCAGCTGACACTAATATTTACTAAGTTGTCTAAGTTTAGAAAACGCTGAGTGTTTCAACAGCTGACAACATGTCAAATTATACGTTATTTTAGGAACAATAAGGCAACATAAGGGTAAAAATATATGGACATTAATTTTGAATAATATAACGCCAAATGTAAACTTTTGAGTTTGTTATTCGACAAAAGGAGACAGTTATTCTTCAGGGTCGATGAGCCAAAAGAAGAAGCGAAAGATTTTCTAACAATTGTATATTAGGCGCATGAGAATTGAATTCCTGAATAAATGAAACTATCCGGACAAAAATCACAAAAAAAAGATCCCATTTGAAAAAAATGTTCCATGCAAATTAGACGAAAATGCAAAATTTTTTGTATTTCTTTTTTATGCATTATAGGTTAGCCTTTGACCACTATCTCACCTGATGGTAAGTGATGAAATGGTCGAAGATGTTGTTCAGGCTAACCTAGAATTACTGGATCTCAAGGACAACTGCCGGAACACACCGTTAAGTGCTTGGCGACATATTTTCAACTTGAGGGTGGTAGCTAGCCAGGCGGGCATTCGCAAAACCCCCTACCACCATGCTATAACGATTGCCATCCTAAGACAACAACCAGGACCGACGGCTTAACGTGCCCTCCGAAGCACGATAGCGCTCAGTAGTAATGTCACTAGCGGTCACCCATCCAACTCATGACCGCGGCGGACGTTGCTTAACTTTGCTGATCGGTTAAGAACAGCGAAGCAAATTTCGCTACGAGCGCTTCAAAACACTTCAATAAGTATAAGTACTAGCAAGTATTATAATAGAGTGATCGCATCGCCTCCTAAGGTTCCGTCATCCAAATACCAATCGGAGACGTTGAATTATTGAGCGGATGGCAAGCAATGAACCCAGAGAATCACGCTGTTGATATCCCATGGAAGATAATGTTACGTTATTTTGGAAGGTTAATTTGGACGGTTTACCGAAGCCACAGAAATCTAAATGTGCCTATTTACTGAGATTTCTGTGACCGACCAATTACACTCGTAGGCAGCGAAGCGTTATAGATTCTAAACCGAATCTTAAATATGGGTAAGTAATTAAAATCACTTTTTTTATTGCGCTACTATATTGTGTTTGTTACCTACTTGTGGAAATCGATAAAAATATCAATAAATATCACAACAATATTTTAAGAAATTTATATTTACATGACACCCAGAATGATCTGATGTATTATGATGAATATCGATCGTGCCCTCGTAGAGTTAAAGCCTGCTAATGATGCTACGTTTAGAAACGCAATGCGTCGAAGGTTTTTCCAGCTAAGCTACGTGGCGTTTATGTCCGTCTGCTTAGGAGGATAATTAGACAGAAGTGCCTCTAGATATATTTTATGTTTTTTTAATGTTTTTCTAATATATTTTGATTTTTCTTATATTTTTAAATACGTATTATCTTTTTGGTGATCTTTATGTTTTTATTTTTCTGAGGCACGAGTTATGGCATTAGCATTAAAGTAGAGTGTTCAACTTGCGTGTAAGTTTCAATTACACTCTCGTACTGAAAGCATCCTCGCACGATACACTCGCTGGTGCCTTTAAATAACTCGAGAGTAATTGATAGCTTTCCTGCCTTGTAACAATCTCCTATTAATTTCCTTATAATTTACGATGTAGCCGAGTTACTCTGCTGGTGACAGATAATTAGAGCGATGAAAGAACTAAATATAATGCCAGATTTTGTATCTTATTATATACATATATACAAATTACTGTAAACTTACCTACCTCACAAAGCTCTCTCACGAAAGACCTGCTTCTTCTGACAACAAAACTACCACCAATACAAAACGAGTATGCACCTATAGTAAAATTTTTGCCAGGTTACACTAAGTAAACACTAATATGGATTTAGTTCATCTACATATAATACCAAATTTCATCAAAACCCGTTCAGCAGTTTCAGTGGCACAAATATAAATACACACATAGTATAAGTACACACGTACTGATAAAGAGATATTACATTACAAGATTATTACTTTTTTTCGGTTTTATTACTTACTAGCTTTCCGGGCGCGGCTCCACCCGCGCGTATGTCGGTTATCGCGCAAAAACATTAACCTCTTTTTGCGCAGTCGGATAAAAACTATCCTATGTTTTTTCCCGGGTCTCAAACTATTTCCATACCAAATTTCATTCAAATCGGTCCAGTAGTTTTGGCGTGAAAGCGTAACAGACAGACAGACAGACAGACAGAGTTACTTTCGCATTTATAATATTAGTACTGAAGTACTGATTACAAATAAGTAGGGTTATAGAAATAGGTAGGTAAGGTAATTATTACAAATAAGTAAACATGTTAAAATATGATAACTATGTCAAATATGACGTGGCTTGAGGATAAAACTCGCACATCTCATATAAATACACAGAAACGGTTTAAATTGGTTCACAGACAGTATGGAAAAATATTTACTGCAATATTGAGTTGGCACCTTCTCAGAAGTATCAAAGAAATTGGACGCTTCACCGCAAAAAGTTCTTATAAACAAAGTCAAATTCTGTCATAAAACTAATTTAAATTCCGAATCCAAAATATAACGCACATAAAACTGTCCATAACCACTTACAATAAACACTCCGAATGAAAGTTCCCATTATCTGTCACACCACATCCTAATTACCAAAAATATCAAAAAAGTATTTTAAACTGGTGTGAACGACTCTCGCGGAAAGCGTCGCACTTCCGCTGCAAACATAAAACGAGGTTGGGGAACAATGTTTCGGTTTCACTTTTGTTTGATGACGTCACATTAAAAAAATGAAAAAAAAATAGTTCATTTAACTCAAAAATATGCATGGTAATGAATAGACCTTTTATTGGGACATCACATTCAGAAACAACTACAAAGCTTTGAAAATATAAAATTAAAATTATCTGAGCTACAAAGATCATTTCACTGTTCATACATCGCTGTTCATTCTCTCTTCCGAAGATCGAAGATACGTAGATATTTAACAATATTATTCAACATAGCAATAGGATATTACTATGCTAGATAATAAATACGTATTTAATAAGCATTATTTGTAAAGTCTCGGTAGTTCTAGGCTCGTATTGAACTATCATATACATCATGGGCCACTTAGATGGGTCAGTATGGGCAAGTCTAAAACTAAAAAATTAAATTAAAGGACGTGATATACAATGCATTTCATGCGCTTTAGATATCTTATTTCATGGGGCCCGGGCGTGTTCAGTTTTGCGCTTGGCGCTTTGATTGTCGTGAGCGTGCTCTAAATCGTTCCGAGGTGCACTGACTGCTACACACAAAATCTATGTGACGTCACCTACCGGTGCTCATAACGCTCACGAGTTGGAAGTAAAGTCGCGGTAATGTTATCTATAACATTACCGTGGTAAAGTAGTGTGGGCACTGTCAAAGAACTATCACTGCAATCACAGAACTTGCCAGTATGTACTTAGAAATGTGTGCAATATTCCATAGAGATAAGACTTTTCATCTAGTAATCTTGGATGAAAATTTTACTTATTGCAAACACATGATGTTTCATTCGCGCGCTTTGGCTCTTATCTTTATCTTTTCCATTTGCTTGTGAGCGTTAGTACTGTCGGTACACTTTACATTTCAGAACAGCTACATTTACTGCATATGACCACTCAATACCAAAACAGAGGTAATGTAAGTTTTTTTCTACAATTCGACCTGGTTCTATTCCCGAACTAAGTACAAGATTTATTTTAATTTATTTTTTTTGTATTATGGGTGACAAACAAGCATACGGCCCGCCTGATGGTAACCGTAACCGCCGCCTATGGACATCTGCAACACTAGCTGCGCTGCCGATGCGTTGCCTGCCCAGAGAGGAATTTGTAGATGCCCCTTTTAAAATGGTCCATGTCGTAGCCTCGCGGAGACCTCCGGAGGAAGGTCGTTCCACATCCCACAAGTACGCGGAAGAAAGGAGAAAATTGGAAAATCTATGAATTCAGTATTTCATCCCACTTAAATCAATTATATGCTTCCTAAGAACAGAACTTCGTATATCTTCCCATAACCCTAATCCATCTAAGTGGCCCAGTCTGATATAGGATCATATTTAAAGTAGTGTATCTAGCAACAAAAATTACGACAAAGTTTCTCTGAAGAAAGATACTGTGAATTAAAGACGTAGAAGAAATACAAAAACTGTCAATTTTTGTATTTTTAACTCTTGTTGGTGACAAAAATCAACAAAATTTGTTGGACACAACTTAAACTTATAATAATATATTATACTAGCAGCCCGTCCCGACTTCGCACGGGTAAAATTGATTAAATTGAGCTATCCTATCTTTCAATTTGGATCAAGATGCACACGGTGTGCAAATCAAATTTAAAATTGGTTCAGTAGTTTAGGAGTCCATCGCGGACAAACAACGTGACACGTAATTTTTATATATAAAGATTATGATCATAATATATATATGATAGTGTAATGCCGGCCTTACACGACGAGTAAATACAGAGTATATACTGCAATGCAACGTCACGAGACGTCGACGAACTGCTATTTGGCATCGGCCCGGCAGTTCCGACATGTGTAGGCACTTCCTCTGAATTATATTATGAACAGAACGAGAGTAAAGTCTAGGATGAAATCTACAAATTCTACAATCAAACTAGGCTAAGTTTCAAGTTGAATTGTTGGTATAGTAGATATAATACTGATACATAAAAAAAAAACAAGGATTACTATAATCAGTACTAAATATTATAAATGCGAAAGTAACTCTGTCTGTCTGTTATGCTTTCACGCCAAAATTACTGGACCGATTTGAATGAAATTTGGTATGGAAATAGTTTGAGACCCGCGAATAAACATAGGATTGTTTTTATCCAACAAGCGCAAAAAGAGGTTAATGTTTTTGCGCGATAACCGCCATACGCGCGGGCGGAGCCGCGCCCGGAAAGCTAGTGTAACATAAAAGTCTTGTACAGAAATGTTTGTTGCCGATAAATCAGTACTAATATTATAAATGCGAAAGTAACTCTGTCTGTCTGTCTGTATGTCTGTTACGCTTTCACGCCAAAACTACTGGACCGATTTGAATGAAATTTGGTATGGAGATAGTTTGAGACCCGGGAAAAAACATAGGATAGTTTTTATCCGACTGCGCAAAAAGAGGTTAATGTTTTCGCGCGATAACCGACATACGCGTGGGCGGAGCCACGCCTGGAAAGCTAGTAAATAATAGTTTCAACTGAGATTAACTCATTTTACAAGATTTAATCTCAGATGTTAAAATATAACTAACACGCTTTATATATGTTTATATTAAATTGGTAGGTAATAACTTTTCAATTCTATTTCTAAAAATCGAATTCTAAAAATCTGGGTTATCACGATACCGCCTAGTTTGAGCCCCCATTGGTAAATTGTGTATGAAGTAAATATAATTAAGTTACCTCATGTTAGATTTCAAAGTATGTAACTGATGTGGTCTATACTTAAATATTATTATTATTGTAGATAGAATTTCGTTGTTGCCGATTTACTACTGCTTTGAATTCAGTTTCTGAATGAGGATCATTCACATAACACGAAATTTGATTTCTAAGAATGCCGACATAATATAAACGATGTCATTCAGAGACTTTTGGTTTTTAAATGATTTAAATCCATCAAGGAATGAAGCTAAGCAGTTTGAGTGGTATGGAGTTCAAATTTTAATATTTTGTGATCGACTTAATATTTTCGATCTTTATCTCATTATGTATTGAGACGAACTATTCGCCCACCTGGTGATAAGTTTCTGTTATAATGGCATCATCCTCGTTCTAATTGACACTTCACTGCGCTTGTGATTTCAAGACGTTAGGTCTTGTCTCGTTTGCCTAGTAACTTCACTTTTATTACCTACCGGGCAAACTAGACATTCCTACTGAGATAATGTAAATCGCCCGTAACTGTTGCAGTGTCACTAAACTTAGCGAAGCAGTGATGGCTCATTGGCTATGGATTGCCGCGCGGCAGGGCCATGATTCGAATCCCGCTACGGGCTTGAGCATCACCGCATGGTGGAAGGGCATTTTGTGAATGCCCGCCTGGCTAGCGACCACCCTCATGTTGAAAATCTGTCGCCAAGCACCTAACGGTGTGTTCCGGCAGCTGTCCTTGAGAGCCAGTCTTCGACACATCATCGACCACGTCATCACTTACCAAAGTCAACTTGTCAAAGTATAACCAATCAGCAATAAAAAAAATAAAGAATGTATAACCATACCTACACTAAAAATAAAGAATGTAACCATACCTAGTCCTCGTTCTACTTGGCGCTGAACTGCGCACATCACTCCGAGAAGTTAGATTAGCCCAGTAATTTCAGATTAACAGTGTCACCAATCTCGTTTTGCATGACACTGCACTGTGCTCGTTAGTCCGTGGCTTTAGTATTAAACAAGCGTTTGCTTGCAATTACATTTCCGTAATTGCTTTCATCATATATTTCTTGCCAGTTGGCGAGTTAGAAATAACAGTTCTCGTCTCAGGTGTTCGTGACCGTTTATTGTTTGAACGACTACCATTATATAAAAAAAAATATCCTACGTACATACCTATATAAAAACTAAAACAGCTCCACTTAAGTGGCAAGCATCTAATTGATTGCTCAACGCCTGTGTTTTTGATTTTTTTCTCGGAAATCACAATGATGTAAAGCAAAAAAATACAAAAATTACGCGATCTCACCGACAGTTAACGATTCGCAGAACAATTAGTACACACAATTTGCTTTGTTTGATAAAGGTCAATGCCCCACGGTACGTACCTAGTTTATTTATATGAGTCCACACGTGCTTTTACGTTCCGTGTACAATAAGTTATTAGCTATTTTATGAAGAGCTAATAAACTCTAGTAATAGAAACAAAGAGAGGTTCGGACCTGCATGCTATGAACTGCATGAATGGATTCTTCTATATATATAATGAGTAAATTATGAAGGTAAATAAACTTTCCTTTTATACCTTAAAAGCCTCGAGAGGGAACCCGTCCGTACACGAGACGTGGTAACTTGAAGGACTATTATTAAAATCGAGGCCTATATCTGATGTTAGAAGGAGCTTAGAGAACGAGGCTGTGATAGAAGGTTCAAAATATTAGTAGGCTGGGCATAAAATTGTATCTGGCTTTCAAGGACAGCTACAGCACATCGTTAGGTTCTTCACAATATATTTCCTTTTCGAAGGTAAAGTTAAATAGCAGAGAGAAGGTGACACAACGCCTTTTAATCATTTCAATATAATGTAATTATTTTCTTGTTGATTTTTCATATTTTGCTCATTATGATGTCATATAAAAAACTTAGTCTTGATGTCTACAAATTTCGTAAACAATAGTACAAAATAGGATCTGAAAATTGTTGCTCTTACATAATTAATAATCTATTCCAAATGCGTAAGTAATAAGTACCATTCATATTAGAATGAGGTATCACATTATAAAAGTAATAGTACTTAATACTTTTAATCATAAATATTTTTCAGTTCCGAAACAATTACTAGGTAAGCCATTTTCTTTTCCATGTTTCATGAATTTTATGTGATTGACCATTGGCCATTGGCATTGTTCCAAGTGAAAAAAGATATTGATTAGTAAGGTATCGTAATAATACATTTTGGATTGCAGTCAAGGATGATCTACAATCACGTTCACTTATCGTTAGTCATATTATAGGTGACTCAGGTAGTCCGGCCGACCTCAAAACCGGAACCGAATCTTTTTAAACGAAGTTCTTTTTGTCCTTCGTCTTGTTAGAGAACATATTAACTTCAATAAAATATTCTTGTATCATTCTTTGCATTATTAAAGAAAACTTAATATTACCGACTCTAAATACATGGACAAAGAAAAGGAAGATGTTGATGTATTGGTGAATAATCAAGCAAAAAGTCTGGATGAAGTAATAAGTTGAAGGACTAGTGTACAAAAACGGAAATGCAAAAAGCAAAACGTATGAATCAGGCACTTGACGAGGACTATGGCATGACTTTCAATGTTATATGTTTTATGTGACCAGAATTTCCCCATTCCTAATAGGCAGTTGTATGTGTTCCGAATAATTAAACATCTTTATACTAACTACTTGAATCACCAGACAAACGAAAGCAAAATAGGCAGTAATCCTAAACGGTACATGTGGTTCTAGAGCGAGAAATAAGGCAAATAAAAATAACCCAAAATAACCTTCTCCCTTTGGATGTTTAGTCCAGTTAATACATCGTTGTGTCCAAATCAAGGAAAGCGTGAAATATATTATATAAAGCCAAAAACTTATCACGGATTTTAATTTACGTGCGACAACGAAAATTATTCCTATCTTACTGGTATCATACTATTTGCTCTACAACAAGGCCAGGTAAAGTACCGTTCTGAGTCACTTTCCTTTCATTTAAACATCACTTTATCATTGCAGTTTGATAAAATGATAACAAAGAAATTAATTTAAATTGATAATTATACATTAAAACTTTACTACACTACGAAATGATTATAGAAACTTTAGATATTTGCTTTTTGTTTAGTGACGCGATAAATCTACTGATGTCGTCATATTTCGACAAAAATTAAGTACAGTACCTATACGTAATATTGTCCACTTATCTAATTTAAAATATGATTATATATTCTAATCGTCACAAGTGAAATATCTTCCATAGTATATACTTAAGTTAAGACATCTTCTGGTAAAGATCGCTATTTTCAACCTGAACTTTAAAAAAAAAAACTCCTAAACGACTTTATAAGTACTAACACAAAGACATGGTGTACCAATAAGTATGTACATACTAACGATCTCCGCTTGATCACCCAAGCAGAGCTCTGCAACAAAGACGACTAAAATACAATGGTATTTACTCTTTAGAAATTTTGACTCAAGCATTAACGTCAGGCATGTTCTGAGTACTGTGACGTAATATCTCGATGTCATTCGTCTTTGTATGATGACGTCGAAGCACCTCGTTATCAGTTACGTTGAACCAACGTGAGCTGACACCAGCGACAGCCGACAACACCCTTTGTACCGTCGTCGATGCTTGGATGTATTCACTGGCATACAGGGGGTACTGACATTGTATTTCTATTGACATAGCCCTGGAACGGAATTGAAACCGTCTCTCGACTCGACATTTTCAAACCCTATCTTGCCATTTTAGGTCTAACGTATAAAGGATTCTATTATTAAGAACACTTTTATTAAGCGCGTATAAGAAAATGCGTGCCGTAATAACTTTTTTGTTGTTTGTTCCTAAGAATGTAATAGGTTATATAATTATGTTGTTGTATAGGAGACAGATATAAAATACAGCTTGTCAAATGTCATCAATACAGGCGTTCATTACTAGTCCATAGATAAATATAAAGACAGAATTTCTGATACCGAAATAGAGCGCCATAAGCGAATGAAATCCAGTTGTCACTCTAAATAAATATCGCTGCTCACTTAAATTTTACAGTTTATTTTTGTTCCCCTCTGATGGCGAGTGCTGTTCTAAATATGGAATTAGATGCTTTGAGGGTTTTCTGAAATCAATTATCTTCCTGTCATTTTGAGGAACAAAATTGCCTTTGATATTTAAATTACTAGCTATAGATGAAAACTTGTGAGTATAGATGAAGATAAATTCTGGTACTAACAACTAGGGGATCCACCTCTTACTCACTAGCTCAAGGAATTGTGCAGATCTTGAGGAAATTCTCACATATAATTAGAGTTTAGTCTGAATAAGTATCGTAAATTACTTCTCTTCAGTACACAAAGTAAAGAAAGTCAAAGTTATGATACCATTCAACTAACACGTCAGGTAAATGCAAATTCAACTATAGTTTGTACTTGAAATCCCGAGTTCTAAGTTGCTGCAGACTCGTGTCCTATTAATTTGCATGCTCACATTGTAAGCATGCAAATTACCTGTTAAAAATATCCTGTTTGTGAGCCTCACAAACAGGGTATTTATGAAGTTGTTGAAAGCATAAATCGCAGAGTAGCAGGGAATACTACGCCAGTTACACTATACGGAAAATGTGTCAACTCTTTAGATGTTGTTACAATCTGATTATGATATAATTTTCATAATTTAGTTAGATTTAATTTAAGAATATAACAGACGATTTATCATTTTCAATAAAAATCACTTAAGATCGTTAGTGTAATGATGAGTTTCAGCTCAGTTTTTATAATAGTGAAATCATTTATTGAATGTAAATCTAAAACTTGTTAATAAGTAGATAAAATGAAACGTTTATTGACTTTTATGAATCACATGAGGTTGAGTACTGCTTACATATTCCACGTCAAGAGAATGAGATGCTAAATGGGACGTTTCCTGAAATCTGTTGTTACAACACGATGTTTGCAACCTCTTGAAATAACACACTAATTTTATCTCTTGTAGTTTGCGATACGGTCCATCTCATTCGTTACATGATCTTACTTCGTTGGCTTGTTTGGATTACCTGCTTGGAATCTTGGCTCATTGATTTAGGAAACGTGTTGAAATCAAGATAATAACAATATAATTAAGACCTTCTTTACCTTCTGTTAGACTAGTATATTACTTTAAGCGTGCCAGGAAAACAATAGTGACTTTTAACGGTTCTTAAGGCTCGGAAATTACGAAATAGGGCCAACATGATATGGGAAATCTCATAAACCAGGTACCGGATGGTACTGCAATTTAAATACACGATACTCAAGGATATAAGTAATACTTTCATCGATTTCAAAACATGTTTCCTAATAATTGGCTCGATAGAAAAAAATCTCAAAAACACCTCTGAAAATAGAGGATTCCTACTTTTTCCGCCAGATTTTAGTGTTTTAAAATTTGTTTTTTTTTTCTAAAATATTGATTTTTTAAGTACAATAAATTTCATTGATTATTTTAATCCAAAAAAAGCACAGTTAATGCGTACTGAGCCTGTTTACAAAATGTCACATACGCCCTTTCATTCCGAGAAGCGTTAACATCATGTCGCACTATTTACTCCAGCGATCTACGTATATTGCTATCATCCTCGCTCATATCGCGGTCAGCCGCGTCGTGCGTCGGACCTGCGTCACTTTTCTCGGCGATCTCAATTAAAATAAAACATGGGTAAAATTATAAATAAACGCTTTGGGAGTGCAAAAAAGATGTATAAAAATCGTCAAAAACGCATGATGGACATAATAAGGTATGCATCTATGGCTTCCTTTCTCCATGTACCTATGTATATATCTCTTATATTAATGAAATTATCATATGATTGTGAACCCTAACGCAATAAAATAAACACTTCAAACATTTTACAAGACGTAGGTACAACTTTAGCTACCTAAAATAATTATTATAAGCAATATACAGAATTTTTCGTAATGAATGAAAAATGAATTATTTTAGATGGATCATGATTAATTTATACAGTTTCTGACAATAAGGCACAAAGGTTATGTACATAATTTTCGACTAATCAATCGTCGTTCAAATAGCGCATAGTAAGTGACATCGCTTCGCAATTGAGAGGCACGTGGATCGAATCCAGCGTAAAGAGATTCTTTTTGGTCAAATTTTAATTTTACGACATAATTCTCAATAATACAATAATAATTTTACGTATGTACGTGGACCAATATAATGTGTCTGACAGTAAGGCATAAACGATATGTGTGTAATTTTCGACACCTTGGTCAATGATTGTATAGTGTGTAACTTCAGAAGTCGAATCAGAAGATCGAGTACCGTGGATCGAATCTCACATACCAAGATTCTTTTTGGTGACTTTTTTATTTGTATTACTTTTTATTTGATACGTATTATATTTACGTATAATTAAGTTTTCTGACGCGTATTCAATTTACGATTACAATGCTTGCAAATTTATTAGGTATCTCGAGTTTCCATGTTTTCATATAATTAGAGAGTTTAGTATATCTAATGAACGTGAACATTAAATAGGTACTACCTAATCTAGCTACCTGAACACGTTTTTTTCATAGATCTCGAAAAAGTATGTCTTGGATGGACACGAGTTGCCACAGCGTAATAGTTACAGTAGAACAACATTATCAATTTACTACATAGTAACAAAGCTATGTTGAGTAAACACCGTCCTTCTGTCCACTACTATAGAAAACACAAACTTTCATACATGGAAAGTTATTGAAATATTCATGGTATTATCGAGTACGTAATATATTAGTACATATAAATTAGTAGTAAAAAGATGGCCGTAAACGTTTGATGCGATAGAGATAATGAAATTCTGAAATGAAAACTTAATACAAAAAGAAGAAGCCTAAGCTTCTGCTTTAGAATGAGACTTTCCATGGTTTTCTTGAATAGCATAATAATTAAGAACTGACTAAAAGAAAATGAAATAATTAGCACCATACCAATACTTACGTAAGAACATCGAGTAAGGTGCATTATAGGGGACTTAACTATAACGCCCTTAATAACCAAAGTGTAGCGGATATACTACCAAAGAGAGTATTCCCCAGGACGTTTTGGTGTTAAGGGGCGGCCGGTAATTCAACAAAAGTTAAAATTATACACATTATAGCCATTATGTTTTTAAATGTTACATCTTCTGTGTTGTATAAACAACACATGGTAGCCATATAAAGAACCCCATATATTGTAGGATAGGAGGATGCTTCTTGGTTATTGATACTATCCCATAACTTACTTACCAAAAAAATTCTTACCCCCGGTTTCTGAAACGCAAATCAGCGACAATTTATTTTAAATGCTTGTTAATCCATTGTCATACGCAGATTGGGTTGCTAAAAACTTAATGTGACTGTTTGTCAACACTAATGTCAAATCTCCAATTAATCGACAATTATTTCAATTTTGGGTTTCTGAAAAGCTTTTCGGTACGTTAACGGTTTGTCAAACTGACTAATTCTAATTGCCCAAAATCGACCAATTATTCTAAGATTAACGTCTTGATATCGTAAAAATATATAAAAATAGTTTTAAGCATTCCTACCTACAACGTTTACTCTAATAACTGATAAGATAGAACAAGAACAGAATTATATCAAGTATGATTACTCTAAAAACACATATTGCTATTTTTCATACCGAAGGTACTGGGTAGCACTTCACCACTATCTCACCTGATGTTAAGTGACGATGCCATCGATGATGCAGCTCGCTTACCCTGAAGATACCTATTCACGTAATTAACCAGAAACACAGACTCAGGCAGAGTGTTCCATTCCCTAGCGGTGTGTATGATGAGCGAGTATAGAGGTTAGAATAAATGGCAATACTTCTTCCGGGTCTTTGATAAGAATAGGAGTACCGCAAGGATCAATTTTAGGACCTTTTCTGTGTTATTTGTCTTATTTTAATCAGGTGTTCTGTAATTTTTCATTAATATGCGTTCCAGAAACCCGTTGAAAGTTAGCGGATTGTTAATTGTGATGGCTTGTCAGATGAATTGAATTTTGATACGCGTACCGAAAACCGGCGATTAATATCGGACACCAAAAATATTATTTGAAAATCAATAAAAGTTTGTTATTTTTCTAGTATAGAAAATGGAGGAGAAGAACGACGCATTGTTGATATACACTATTACACAAAGAGTCTATTAAGACAAATCTCGAAACATTCACCTTTCGATTATTTTTTTGATTAATATGCAGGGTTATTGGTAAAATGCTAAATCCAGGGAAACCCGGACGGATGGCAGCCCTACTCTCATAGAATGTCCGATTTTATGTCGCACTCCGGTGCATCTTCGCAACATAATCTACCTATACAAGTACATACATCAAGTGACGGCACGGGTGTCGTTTACAAACATAAACGTATCTTTCGTAATCTTTGACTAATACAGTTAATAACAGTAATACCACGGTTTTATAATCGATATGTAATATTGTGGTATTACGTATGAATAGTAATACAAAGTAATAAATTTTCAAACAAAATACTTATCTTTCTCCTTGGGTGATTTCAATAATGGTATTATTTTGTTAGAAGTTTTGTTGTTCCACCCATCTACACAATAGCATCCACGAGATGTATTTATTATTATTAACAAATTGAAACAATAACTGTACCTACCTACTACATTCTCCATGTGATTTTTTGTTAGTGAAATCTTAATATGACTTGTAGTAATGACACGAGCAGGTACCCTTGATTGTTAGCGGAAACAAAGCCAGGATCTGAATGAACTACGCTACTTGATAAAAAAAACAAAAATTGGAACCGACTCCAACACCCAAAAGTGTGAAATAACTTGTTCAAGTCGGTACCAGGATAGTTCAAAAGTACCTATTATCACAATATTGTGCACGTGTTACTAGTGTTGGACTTGGACAAGTTAATTCACACTTTTTGGTGATAAAGTCATTTCCATTTTTATTTAAAAAAAAAAACACTTCTTTTATGACCCTTGCTACTTACGGGATCGATTTTCATTCATTGTCAACGACTATATCATCAAGATAAGTAAATATTTTTCAGTTATTGGAGTGTATGTCAAAAACGGCTTGACCGATTTTGATGAAATTTAACTGGAACCAAACAACAAGTATCAGCTTTCAAACAATAAAAGATTTTTTTAAATCGATTCACCCAGTCAAATGTTCTGAGGTAACAAACATATAAGAAAAAACACACGAATTAAGATACTCCTCCTTTTTTTGAAGTCAGTTAAAAATACCCAATAGTATAACCCGCTATTTGTATTTTGATCAGGGGTAAAAAAAAATTTTTATGATTTTCTGTGTAAATTTTACACAATATACTTGTTTTTGTAATAAATAAACCATCTTTTGTGTAACAGCTTACGCCTTGCATCAAAGTAGATACATAGTTCATGTTCATCAAAACCATAGTTCATGTTCATTAAAAATGAACATACACAAAAACTGCAAAAATCAAACAAGTTGGTAATAATCAAGACTAAACTTGTTCTACTGTAGGTATGGTAAATTTATTAACTCTGTCACACTATGATATTTACAGCATACAATCAACTAATGGTTGGTATCATGTATGCGTACTAGATGGCGCTTCAGCACACATCACATTCGTGTGTGACAAGATAGTTTCTACTAGTTCTACTAGAGAGCGCTCTAAATTTTTAATCAAATAAAATATTACCGTTGACTTACGGACGTGGCGCCATGTACACCGCGAAGTAAACACGCGAGGAGAAGTGGGGACAAAATCTAACATCTGGTTTTAGAATTCTGTCCCTTAAGGCTCGGAAATTACGAAATAGGGCCAACATGATATGGGAAATCTCATAAACCAGGTACCGGATGGTACTGCAATTTAAATACACGATACTCAAGGATATAAGTAATACTTTCATCGATTTCAAAACATGTTTCCTAATAATTGGCTCGATAGAAAAAAATCTCAAAAACACCTCTGAAAATAGAGGATTCCTACTTTTTCCGCCAGATTTTAGTGTTTTAAAATTTGTTTTTTTTTTCTAAAATATTGATTTTTTAAGTACAATAAATTTCATTGATTATTTTAATCCAAAAAAAGCACAGTTAATGCGTACTGAGCCTGTTTACAAAATGTCACATACGCCCTTTCATTCCGAGAAGCGTTAACATCATGTCGCACTATTTACTCCAGCGATCTACGTATATTGCTATCATCCTCGCTCATATCGCGGTCAGCCGCGTCGTGCGTCGGACCTGCGTCACTTTTCTCGGCGATCTCAATTAAAATAAAACATGGGTAAAATTATAAATAAACGCTTTGGGAGTGCAAAAAAGATGTATAAAAATCGTCAAAAACGCATGATGGACATAATAAGGTATGCATCTATGGCTTCCTTTCTCCATGTACCTATGTATATATCTCTTATATTAATGAAATTATCATATGATTGTGAACCCTAACGCAATAAAATAAACACTTCAAACATTTTACAAGACGTAGGTACAACTTTAGCTACCTAAAATAATTATTATAAGCAATATACAGAATTTTTCGTAATGAATGAAAAATGAATTATTTTAGATGGATCATGATTAATTTATACAGTTTCTGACAATAAGGCACAAAGGTTATGTACATAATTTTCGACTAATCAATCGTCGTTCAAATAGCGCATAGTAAGTGACATCGCTTCGCAATTGAGAGGCACGTGGATCGAATCCAGCGTAAAGAGATTCTTTTTGGTCAAATTTTAATTTTACGACATAATTCTCAATAATACAATAATAATTTTACGTATGTACGTGGACCAATATAATGTGTCTGACAGTAAGGCATAAACGATATGTGTGTAATTTTCGACACCTTGGTCAATGATTGTATAGTGTGTAACTTCAGAAGTCGAATCAGAAGATCGAGTACCGTGGATCGAATCTCACATACCAAGATTCTTTTTGGTGACTTTTTTATTTGTATTACTTTTTATTTGATACGTATTATATTTACGTATAATTAAGTTTTCTGACGCGTATTCAATTTACGATTACAATGCTTGCAAATTTATTAGGTATCTCGAGTTTCCATGTTTTCATATAATTAGAGAGTTTAGTATATCTAATGAACGTGAACATTAAATAGGTACTACCTAATCTAGCTACCTGAACACGTTTTTTTCATAGATCTCGAAAAAGTATGTCTTGGATGGACACGAGTTGCCACAGCGTAATAGTTACAGTAGAACAACATTATCAATTTACTACATAGTAACAAAGCTATGTTGAGTAAACACCGTCCTTCTGTCCACTACTATAGAAAACACAAACTTTCATACATGGAAAGTTATTGAAATATTCATGGTATTATCGAGTACGTAATATATTAGTACATATAAATTAGTAGTAAAAAGATGGCCGTAAACGTTTGATGCGATAGAGATAATGAAATTCTGAAATGAAAACTTAATACAAAAAGAAGAAGCCTAAGCTTCTGCTTTAGAATGAGACTTTCCATGGTTTTCTTGAATAGCATAATAATTAAGAACTGACTAAAAGAAAATGAAATAATTAGCACCATACCAATACTTACGTAAGAACATCGAGTAAGGTGCATTATAGGGGACTTAACTATAACGCCCTTAATAACCAAAGTGTAGCGGATATACTACCAAAGAGAGTATTCCCCAGGACGTTTTGGTGTTAAGGGGCGGCCGGTAATTCAACAAAAGTTAAAATTATACACATTATAGCCATTATGTTTTTAAATGTTACATCTTCTGTGTTGTATAAACAACACATGGTAGCCATATAAAGAACCCCATATATTGTAGGATAGGAGGATGCTTCTTGGTTATTGATACTATCCCATAACTTACTTACCAAAAAAATTCTTACCCCCGGTTTCTGAAACGCAAATCAGCGACAATTTATTTTAAATGCTTGTTAATCCATTGTCATACGCAGATTGGGTTGCTAAAAACTTAATGTGACTGTTTGTCAACACTAATGTCAAATCTCCAATTAATCGACAATTATTTCAATTTTGGGTTTCTGAAAAGCTTTTCGGTACGTTAACGGTTTGTCAAACTGACTAATTCTAATTGCCCAAAATCGACCAATTATTCTAAGATTAACGTCTTGATATCGTAAAAATATATAAAAATAGTTTTAAGCATTCCTACCTACAACGTTTACTCTAATAACTGATAAGATAGAACAAGAACAGAATTATATCAAGTATGATTACTCTAAAAACACATATTGCTATTTTTCATACCGAAGGTACTGGGTAGCACTTCACCACTATCTCACCTGATGTTAAGTGACGATGCCATCGATGATGCAGCTCGCTTACCCTGAAGATACCTATTCACGTAATTAACCAGAAACACAGACTCAGGCAGAGTGTTCCATTCCCTAGCGGTGTGTATGATGAGCGAGTATAGAGGTTAGAATAAATGGCAATACTTCTTCCGGGTCTTTGATAAGAATAGGAGTACCGCAAGGATCAATTTTAGGACCTTTTCTGTGTTATTTGTCTTATTTTAATCAGGTGTTCTGTAATTTTTCATTAATATGCGTTCCAGAAACCCGTTGAAAGTTAGCGGATTGTTAATTGTGATGGCTTGTCAGATGAATTGAATTTTGATACGCGTACCGAAAACCGGCGATTAATATCGGACACCAAAAATATTATTTGAAAATCAATAAAAGTTTGTTATTTTTCTAGTATAGAAAATGGAGGAGAAGAACGACGCATTGTTGATATACACTATTACACAAAGAGTCTATTAAGACAAATCTCGAAACATTCACCTTTCGATTATTTTTTTGATTAATATGCAGGGTTATTGGTAAAATGCTAAATCCAGGGAAACCCGGACGGATGGCAGCCCTACTCTCATAGAATGTCCGATTTTATGTCGCACTCCGGTGCATCTTCGCAACATAATCTACCTATACAAGTACATACATCAAGTGACGGCACGGGTGTCGTTTACAAACATAAACGTATCTTTCGTAATCTTTGACTAATACAGTTAATAACAGTAATACCACGGTTTTATAATCGATATGTAATATTGTGGTATTACGTATGAATAGTAATACAAAGTAATAAATTTTCAAACAAAATACTTATCTTTCTCCTTGGGTGATTTCAATAATGGTATTATTTTGTTAGAAGTTTTGTTGTTCCACCCATCTACACAATAGCATCCACGAGATGTATTTATTATTATTAACAAATTGAAACAATAACTGTACCTACCTACTACATTCTCCATGTGATTTTTTGTTAGTGAAATCTTAATATGACTTGTAGTAATGACACGAGCAGGTACCCTTGATTGTTAGCGGAAACAAAGCCAGGATCTGAATGAACTACGCTACTTGATAAAAAAAACAAAAATTGGAACCGACTCCAACACCCAAAAGTGTGAAATAACTTGTTCAAGTCGGTACCAGGATAGTTCAAAAGTACCTATTATCACAATATTGTGCACGTGTTACTAGTGTTGGACTTGGACAAGTTAATTCACACTTTTTGGTGATAAAGTCATTTCCATTTTTATTTAAAAAAAAAAACACTTCTTTTATGACCCTTGCTACTTACGGGATCGATTTTCATTCATTGTCAACGACTATATCATCAAGATAAGTAAATATTTTTCAGTTATTGGAGTGTATGTCAAAAACGGCTTGACCGATTTTGATGAAATTTAACTGGAACCAAACAACAAGTATCAGCTTTCAAACAATAAAAGATTTTTTTAAATCGATTCACCCAGTCAAATGTTCTGAGGTAACAAACATATAAGAAAAAACACACGAATTAAGATACTCCTCCTTTTTTTGAAGTCAGTTAAAAATACCCAATAGTATAACCCGCTATTTGTATTTTGATCAGGGGTAAAAAAAAATTTTTATGATTTTCTGTGTAAATTTTACACAATATACTTGTTTTTGTAATAAATAAACCATCTTTTGTGTAACAGCTTACGCCTTGCATCAAAGTAGATACATAGTTCATGTTCATCAAAACCATAGTTCATGTTCATTAAAAATGAACATACACAAAAACTGCAAAAATCAAACAAGTTGGTAATAATCAAGACTAAACTTGTTCTACTGTAGGTATGGTAAATTTATTAACTCTGTCACACTATGATATTTACAGCATACAATCAACTAATGGTTGGTATCATGTATGCGTACTAGATGGCGCTTCAGCACACATCACATTCGTGTGTGACAAGATAGTTTCTACTAGTTCTACTAGAGAGCGCTCTAAATTTTTAATCAAATAAAATATTACCGTTGACTTACGGACGTGGCGCCATGTACACCGCGAAGTAAACACGCGAGGAGAAGTGGGGACAAAATCTAACATCTGGTTTTAGAATTCTGTCCCTTAAGGCTCGGAAATTACGAAATAGGGCCAACATGATATGGGAAATCTCATAAACCAGGTACCGGATGGTACTGCAATTTAAATACACGATACTCAAGGATATAAGTAATACTTTCATCGATTTCAAAACATGTTTCCTAATAATTGGCTCGATAGAAAAAAATCTCAAAAACACCTCTGAAAATAGAGGATTCCTACTTTTTCCGCCAGATTTTAGTGTTTTAAAATTTGTTTTTTTTTTCTAAAATATTGATTTTTTAAGTACAATAAATTTCATTGATTATTTTAATCCAAAAAAAGCACAGTTAATGCGTACTGAGCCTGTTTACAAAATGTCACATACGCCCTTTCATTCCGAGAAGCGTTAACATCATGTCGCACTATTTACTCCAGCGATCTACGTATATTGCTATCATCCTCGCTCATATCGCGGTCAGCCGCGTCGTGCGTCGGAGACCTGCGTCACTTTTCTCGGCGATCTCAATTAAAATAAAACATGGGTAAAATTATAAATAAACGCTTTGGGAGTGCAAAAAAGATGTATAAAAATCGTCAAAAACGCATGATGGACATAATAAGGTATGCATCTATGGCTTCCTTTCTCCATGTACCTATGTATATATCTCTTATATTAATGAAATTATCATATGATTGTGAACCCTAACGCAATAAAATAAACACTTCAAACATTTTACAAGACGTAGGTACAACTTTAGCTACCTAAAATAATTATTATAAGCAATATACAGAATTTTTCGTAATGAATGAAAAATGAATTATTTTAGATGGATCATGATTAATTTATACAGTTTCTGACAATAAGGCACAAAGGTTATGTACATAATTTTCGACTAATCAATCGTCGTTCAAATAGCGCATAGTAAGTGACATCGCTTCGCAATTGAGAGGCACGTGGATCGAATCCAGCGTAAAGAGATTCTTTTTGGTCAAATTTTAATTTTACGACATAATTCTTAATAATACAATAATAATTTTACGTATGTACGTGGACCAATATAATGTGTCTGACAGTAAGGCATAAACGATATGTGTGTAATTTTCGACACCTTGGTCAATGATTGTATAGTGTGTAACTTCAGAAGTCGAATCAGAAGATCGAGTACCGTGGATCGAATCTCACATACCTAGATTCTTTTTGGTGACTTTTTTATTTGTATTACTTTTTATTTGATACGTATTATATTTACGTATAATTAAGTTTTCTGACGCGTATTCAATTTACGATTACAATGCTTGCAAAATTTATTAGGTATCTCGAGTTTCCATGTTTTCATATAATTGGAGAGTTTAGTATATCTAATGAACGTGAACATTAAATAGGTACTACCTAATCTAGCTACCTGAACACGTTTTTTTCATAGATCTCGAAAAAGTATGTCTTGGATGGACACGAGTTGCCACAGCGTAATAGTTACAGTAGAACAACATTATATTTTAATTTACTACATAGTAACAAAGCTATGTTGAGTAAACACCGTCTTTCTGTCCACTACTATAGAAAACACAAACTTTCATACATGGAAAGTTATTGAAATATTCATGGTATTATCGAGTACGTAATATATTAGTACATATAAATTAGTAGTAAAAAGATGGCCGTAAACGTTTGATGCGATAGAGATAATGAAATTCTGAAATGAAAACTTAATACAAAAAGAAGAAGCCTAAGCTTCTGCTTTAGAATGAGACTTTCCATGGTTTTCTTGAATAGCATAATAATTAAGAACTGACTAAAAGAAAATCAAATAATTAGCACCATACCAATACTTACGTAAGAACATCGAGTAAGGTGCATTATAGGGGACTTAACTATAACGCCCTTAATAACCAAAGTGTAGCGGATATACTACCAAAGAGAGTATTCCCCAGGACGTTTTGGTGTTAAGGGGCGGCCGGTAATTCAACAAAAGTTAAAATTATACACATTATAGCCATTATGTTTTTAAATGTTACATCTTCTGTGTTGTATAAACAACATATGGTAGCCATATAAAGAACCCCATATATTGTAGGATAGGAGGATGCTTCTTGGTTATTGATACTATCCCATAACTTACTTACCAATAAAATTCTTACCCCCGGTTTCTGAAACGCAAATCAGCGACAAATTATTTTAAATGCTTGTTAATCCATTGTCATACGCAGATTGGGTTGCTAAAAACTTCATGTGACTGTTTGTCAACACTAATGTCAAATCTCCAATTAATCGACAATTATTTCAATTTTGGGTTTCTGAAAAGCTTTTCGGTACGTTAACGGTTTGTCAAACTGACTAATTCTAATTGCCCAAAATCGACCAATTATTCTAAGTTTAACGTCTTGATATCGTAAAAATATATAAAAATAGTTTTAAGCATTCCTACCTACAACGTTTACTCTAATAACTGATAAGATAGAACAAGAACAGAATTATATCAAGTATGATTACTCTAAAAACACATATTGCTATTTTTCATACCGAAGGTACTGGGTAGCACTTCACCACTATCTCACCTGATGTTAAGTGACGATGCCATCGATGATGCAGCTCGCTTACCCTGAAGATACCTATTCACGTAATTAACCAGAAACACAGACTCAGGCAGCGTGTTCCACTCCCTAGCGGTGTGTATGATGAGCGAGTATAGAGGTAAGAATAAATGGCAATACTTCTTCCGGGTCTTTGATAAGAATAGGAGTACCGCAAGGATCAATTTTAGGACCTTTTCTGTTTCTAACATATATAAATGATCTGCCTTGCATGGTTAAAAATTTCTGCGATATAGTTTTATTCGCAGATGATACCTCCCTGATTTTTAAAGTAGATAGGAGGGATAGTGAACTTATTCAAGTCAATAATGTGTTATCTATGATCTCTAAGTGGTTCGCGGCTAATAATCTTCTCTTAAATTCAAAAAAGACCAAATGTTTAAAGTTTTCTTTACCAAATGTTACTTATGTTGAACCAAACATTAAGCTTGGCCTAGAAAAACTCTCTTTTGACAATGCGACAGTCTTCCTGGGAATTAAAATGGATTCAACTTTACAGTGGAATCCACATATACATGATCTATCCGGAAGACTTAGTTCTGCTGCATATGCAGTTCGTAAGATAAGACAGCTAACAGACGTAGCTACTGCTAGGCTCGTTTATTTCGCGTACTTCCACAGTATTATGTCTTATGGTGTATTGCTGTGGGGAGCTGCTGCTGAGATAGAGACAATCTTTATCTTACAAAAGCGTGCAATTCGAGCCATATATGAAATGGATCCTAGGGAATCCCTGAGAGATCTTTGTAAAGAAATTGATATTTTAACTTTACCAAGTCTGTATATATTTGAAAATATTATGTATGTTCGTAAAAATCTGAGCAAATTTAAATCAAACAGTGACAATCACGATTATAACACTAGGAATAAAGATAAAATAGCGGTTTTATAATAAATTGCCCAAACATATTACAATGCTCATAGAAAGAAAATTCAAGTTGCATGTGAAGAATATTTTGATAAAGAAATCTTACTACACAGTTTGTGATTACTTAAACGACAAAAATGCTTGGACTGGTTCGCCTCTGCCAAGTTAGCGCCTGTCACCTACGTAATGTAAATAAAGTATTGTAATAATTTTACTTTATAGTATGTACTTAACACATTGTTAAAAAACGTTTAAAATAATGGCCCCAAGTTTCTTGCCCGTTCTTCTAGCAGTGGCTCTATAATTTTTGTTGGCTGAACGTGGCAGTACAATGTAGTATATTTCAATATTAAAATTTGTAATTGACCTTCATAAGAGCGTCGTAGACGCCTAAATTTAATAAATGATTTTGACTTTGACTTTGACTTTAGAACAAGAGTCCGATTATAGAACTACGTAAATATATTACTAAAGACTACGTGATTATAGTGTTGCTGCTCATTTGTTACTCAATAGGGTGCTATAAAATAACCATAGCAGCCATTAAACAAACCGCAGCTGGGTAGATTGTAATACCAACAAAAGCATTTCCAAGATAAGTAGGTTATGGACCTTCCAAACCCCAACCCTCTTTGAGAAAACACCTTTCGGCTAAGGGCGTTAAGATATGGTTTAAAGCTCTGATGTGCGGCTACAACATATTCACGTTGATGTTAGAAGTGGTATTATTTTGTATTGATGCGCAGGAGGTCCATAGTTAGAATCTCACCGCGGTCTTTCACTTCACCGCATGATGCGAGGGCGGGAGTTTTTAGAATCATTGATAGGCTTGATAGTTGTTGGCCTTCAAGTAGAAAATATATTACCAAGCATCTAATGGTATGTTACGACGGCTGTTCTTGCCTATTCTTCTCTACTGACTTCATCATCATCAGACGTCAATCACTTACCATCAGGTGAGATTATAGTCAAAGCGTAGCCTAGCAGCAATAAAAAATGCCACTCATCATTTTTTTATTTTAATCGATTTTTACGATATAAAGCAACAAGTAAGGGGAGACAAACACGCACATTTTCACGTACGCTAGTGACTTTCACTATCAATAAACTATTACTGACATAATAACTATAAAATTAAAGAGTATTATAATCATCGTGATGGTATTGAGGATAAAGGGTTTTTTTTTTTTTTGTAGCTGATAGGTAAGCCTTTGACCACAATCTCACGTGATGGTAAGTGATGATGTGGTCGAAGGTGTTAACAGGCTTAACCTAGAATTACTCTGGCTATCAAGGACAGCTGCCGGAACACACCGTTAGGTGCTTGGCGACAGATTTTCTACTTGAGGGTGGTCGCTAGCCAGGCGGGCATTCACAAAATGCCCTTCCACCATGCGGTGAAGCTCAAGCCCGCGGCGGGATTCGAACCATGGACCTGCTGCGCGGCAGTCCATAGCCAAAGCCACTGAGCTATCACTGCTGGATTCATAAAAATTAATGAAATTTGATAATTCCACTAGCGATAACCCATCAATGTTGACATTTTAGGGATTAGAGCGTACACTCGCACGACTGGACTCTGTCAATTAGAAATCCGAGCGCAAATAGTATTGTTGGATGTGAATGCCCAAATGGGCTTGTATTTTGACAAATAGGAACGCTTCGAACTCCTCTCTCTTGTTGTTTTACGTTTACGATCATCCGTCATATTTAATTGGTAACCATAGTAACGGTGGTGATGCCAAAAATGATTTGGGATTAATTTCATGTCAAAACAGAAGAGACAACGCTATGTGTTAAAAAAAGACAGAACACTAGAGAATGAATGAATTTGAACGACATTTTCAAATTTCATGTTATCATAGATAAACAAGCATTTTAATCAGGTGTTCTGTAATTTTTCATTAATATGCGTTCCAGAAACCCGTTGAAAGTTAGCGGATTGTTAATTGTGATGGCTTGTCAGATGAATTGAATTTTGATACGCGTACCGAAAACCGGCGATTAATATCGGACACCAAAAATATTATTTGAAAATCAATAAAAGTTTGTTATTTTTCTAGTATAGAAAATGGAGGAGAAGAACGACGCATTGTTGATATACACTATTACACAAAGAGTCTATTAAGACAAATCTCGAAACATTCACCTTTCGATTATTTTTTTGATTAATATGCAGGGTTATTGGTAAAATGCTAAATCCAGGGAAACCCGGACGGATGGCAGCCCTACTCTCATAGAATGTCCGATTTTATGTCGCACTCCGGTGCATCTTCGCAACATAATCTACCTATACAAGTACATACATCAAGTGACGGCACGGGTGTCGTTTACAAACATAAACGTATCTTTCGTAATCTTTGACTAATACAGTTAATAACAGTAATACCACGGTTTTATAATCGATATGTAATATTGTGGTATTACGTATGAATAGTAATACAAAGTAATAAATTTTCAAACAAAATACTTATCTTTCTCCTTGGGTGATTTCAATAATGGTATTATTTTGTTAGAAGTTTTGTTGTTCCACCCATCTACACAATAGCATCCACGAGATGTATTTATTATTATTAACAAATTGAAACAATAACTGTACCTACCTACTACATTCTCCATGTGATTTTTTGTTAGTGAAATCTTAATATGACTTGTAGTAATGACACGAGCAGGTACCCTTGATTGTTAGCGGAAACAAAGCCAGGATCTGAATGAACTACGCTACTTGATAAAAAAAACAAAAATTGGAACCGACTCCAACACCCAAAAGTGTGAAATAACTTGTTCAAGTCGGTACCAGGATAGTTCAAAAGTACCTATTATCACAATATTGTGCACGTGGTACTAGTGTTGGACTTGGACAAGTTAATTCACACTTTTTGGTGATGAAGTCATTTCCATTTTTATTTAAAAAAAAAAACACTTCTTTTATGACCCTTGCTACTTACGGGATCGATTTTCATTCATTGTCAACGACTATATCATCAAGATAAGTAAATATTTTTCAGTTATTGGAGTGTATGTCAAAAACGGCTTGACCGATTTTGATGAAATTTAACTGGAACCAAACAACAAGTATCAGCTTTCAAACAATAAAAGATTTTTTTAAATCGATTCACCCAGTCAAATGTTCTGAGGTAACAAACATATAAGAAAAAACACACGAATTAAGATACTCCTCCTTTTTTTGAAGTCAGTTAAAAATACCCAATAGTATAACCCGCTATTTGTATTTTGATCAGGGGTAAAAAAAAATTTTCTGATGTTCTGTGTAAATTTTACACAATATACTTGTTTTTGTAATAAATAAACCATCTTTTGTGTAACAGCTTACGCCTTGCATCAAAGTAGATACATAGTTCATGTTCATCAAAACCATAGTTCATGTTCATTAAAAATGAACATACACAAAAACTGCAAAAATCAAACAAGTTGGTAATAATCAAGACTAAACTTGTTCTACTGTAGGTATGGTAAATTTATTAACTCTGTCACACTATGATATTTACAGCATACAATCAACTAATGGTTGGTATCATGTATGCGTACTAGATGGCGCTTCAGCACACATCACATTCGTGTGTGACAAGATAGTTTCTACTAGTTCTACTAGAGAGCGCTCTAAATTTTTAATCAAATAAAATATTACCGTTGACTTACGGACGTGGCGCCATGTACACCGCGAAGTAAACACGCGAGGAGAAGTGGGGACAAAATCTAACATCTGGTTTTAGAATTCTGTCCCTTAAGCTTTATATGAAATAGAATTAACGAAATACTGATAGGTTTATTATAAAAATATTACAGATGCGTATTCATTTTTTGTAGAATTAGCATTCCCTGCTTGATATAAAATGTTAAGTTAGGCAACAGAACTCCATCTGCTTTTGATTTGTCTTCGTTTTTGTAGATGAAAAGCAGATTCCAGAACTAAATCAGACTCTCACGTGGTAGGTATTTCTGGCATTTTAGGTAAAAAAAAAGTCTTGAGGTGCGAGAATACGATCAAGAAGTTTTTTCTTTGAATAATCAAAGACAACACAAATACTATATGAAATATAATTTTATATATCGAAGGATTACTTAATAATCCTACAAGGAGAGCTTCAAAATTGTGTTTGGTAAAGCTCAACATCAAGAATGAAGTAGAGTAAAGCAAAGTAATTTTTTCTAAGGACATTATATTTCAGTATGGATATATTGTTTAAAAGCATCACGTTCGAACCGTACAAATCTAAATCATTAACCAGAGAGCATTCTCCTAAAACAACAAAGGCTAATCCAAATTTCTTTAGCCAAAAATGCTGGTCATGGCGATAAAATAACAATGTCTCCGACAAAACCCTGAGTGAGAGGGTAATTAAAAATATACGATAACAGTCCAAGTGGACGTTAAAAACGGTCAAGTGCCTAATTTGCCGTTTCCTTTCAATAAGGTCATGTTCCAGTCGGTCAATGCCAATGGTGGCACAGCCTTTTCATTAGTCCAAGTTAACCCAAGCGATTACCTGTATAAGGTTTGCGGTTAATTGTTTTCGAAACAATAGGGTGGTACACCACTGATTTAAATTTAGAATAATCTCAAGGTCGTTTCTCGACCTGGCAATGACCAATGCCTGTCACGGTGCGACAACATAAACTTCACGCCTTGAAGTTTCTAAAATTAACTTGAAATACCCTGTAATCAACAATCGAACTAATATTTCAATAATCGCTTGTAAAATGTAATTCTTATTTACTCTAAATTACTTACCATAAATTAGACTGTTCTAAGTATTTGTCACAATTTTTTTAATTATAAAGAATTCGAGGACGGTTTATTAATTTTGAAGAAGTAAACGTATAACAATGATGAACTGACCAAAATACATTAAGTAATGATATATAAAAAAACTCACCTCTCCAAGATTGACGAAACCATGGTCCCGCGCCACAGCATCTGCCGCATCCTTTCCTCCCGGAACATGGACTGCCCATGTAGGAGTGTAGTGTGCAGCTACTGCTTCCAAGATCGAGAGGATCGACACTAGCACGGCTGCCCAAACCAGCACTCCTCGCGCCATCGCACACAAACACACTCACCGGGTAGTACTTGTCAGCATTGCACACACACACTACCGTTCTGAGATCAATCCGCAAGTTACAAAATACAACTACAGAGTCATACAACTTCTACAACTGAATGAGAAGATAAAGCAAAGAGGTTGATTTAACTGCTATATCATAGCTGTAGCAAATATTTGAATATTTTAAAGGAATCTGGAAAGGTAGTAAAAACGCATTGTTATGTAAATTCCTGAGAAGCACTAAAATATAAAGTCTTTTCGCGTGGGCTGCATCGCATTAGACATATGAGAATTACTAGTTTTAAAAGTATCTTACTGGTATTTAGCACAGGATTTATTTAAAGGTCCTTAAGATTTATTAATTCGGTAGGTAGGTACCATTTGACAGCACATAATGTGCAGTTTCCAGGTTTAATTAAAGGCAATGTACTCGTATGGTATATTTCTACCTACCATCCTATTTCCACTTCAATTTTTGACGGGCAATCTATAAAATCACTGATTGGTCTGTCTTTAAATTATTTTTGTGAGATTAGTACTGTTTGCTGGATATTTTCCCGAGTCCAAATTAAAGCCGAATGAGATGATTTTTGCATATTCATCATATTCATTTAGCAGAATTTGCGTTTGGGAATACCTATATTCCAATCACAATCTCAGTCAAAGAGACAATAAAAGAGACGTGGGTACCGATCCATCTCGTGCACACACTAACCACGTCCGACGTAAGAAAATTGCCAATCAATCGGAAATCGGTTTCCTACAAATTAAAACTTGGCTCGCGCGCCAATGTTACCAGCAATCTCACAATAATTAGGTCAAGTATACAAAGAAGGACAAAGTCGGAAGAACTCGAGCACCCGAGGGTCTGTTATAACGCTCTTTATCATCGTATCACCGGACAACCATTAATCACAATGCCTTTCATCGATATACTTCAACCTACTTCGCTCAAAGTATTGTTATGTCTGACGCCTGCCCTATTTTTCAGATAAACAAGGCATACATCATTTTCTGCGCCTCCCGGACGGATTCGGCGATCTTTTTCTAAAATCCAAGGTTCATGATGTGATTCGTATGTTTTATGATGCCATTTTTCGGCCATTGTGTCGTTTGAATGGGACTGCGGTCTCGGATGGTCTCGGCTTGTCCTTTTGTGTTCCACGTTGTTTGTTGTCCTTTTGAAAATTGAACTACCAGAGTTACCACTGTATAAACTATAATACCTACCTACACTTACAAAACGTACCTTTTCAAATAAGTAACTTGTGAGTCTGAAAAATTTAAGTAACTCTCTGCAATTCATGATAATATGTAGTCCAACTTTTTTTTTTCAGAGATATACCTACCTACCTGGGTTTAGTATATCAAAGTACCTATGCTATTATTTATATATTAATTTGGTCAAGTACCTACCTACCTATATAAGTATACCCCACTTTTTTACTGAGGTGATTTCTTTTTACCTACCTACCATTCTGTAGACGAAATAGATTTTCTCTCATCTGACATAGGTGCCTATCTACCAACCTGGCTTTGTCAATAGTTTACAAAATGACAATTATTGAAGATAGTACGAGTATATATCATGTAGGTACCTACCACATGAATAAAATAACGTCCCTTATATTGTTAAGTAATAGGATGGGTCAATTACCTATTTCAATATTTTATTTTACAAGGTAGGTTATGTACTCGTCTTTATAAAATTTTATTTGAAGGTAGGTAGGTATACTATTTGTAATTAAGTAGGTTACAAAAGCAGGAAATTCAAGTTTATTTCCTTTATTCTGCACAGATAACATTCAGTCTTTATTCACAAGTAGTTTCTAATACTACTTTTATCGTCTCTGGTAGAAGTAGATACCTACCTACCTATATTTAGTTATTTCCCTATGTAGGTATAACGTATTTTTTTCCGTTCTTATCAATTTTCTTGTAATAATAAGTATTGATAAATGTTGCCATTATTGTAGTCACAAGTCGACACTACATTGAATGTACCTACCTACCTATATGTCAAAAGAATGTTTATATATTACTTTTAGATAACCCCATTCACAATAGTGCACTGGAGATAATGTTATTGTGTCTTCTACGCACTGTGTTGTGAGGTGATGTCAGATGGTGCTTGTTTGAGTTTCTGTGTTTGTTCTAACGTAAGAATAAAATTGTTGTTTAAACAATTTAACTGTGTAGACATTGCTTTACAATGAATCTAATTACAAAATGTGTTAAATCTATCAGGTGCAATAACAATGCTCTATAAATATTGGTAATTAGGTAGGAATATAAAATTATAGGTAGGTATGCGTAACTTGATCAATATAAGCAAGTAAGTATGAAGTATGCCAATAATAACGGTAATGCAACATCTAGTTTACAACAAACAACTTGCATCTTAGTCAGTTTAGAATTAGTTAAGTAGGTATAGGTACCTACTAGAAATTGATGTTCCAATTTGAGCACCTGTCAGCCAACAGAACATAAAAACCATACAATAATAGTTTGAATAAACTCATTTCAATAGGTACAGGTCACCTAGGTCCCATTTCATGTTAACTTTTAGAATAAAAAGTAGGGCAGTCTGCAGTCACCACAATCGAAATCGTGCGTTCTAGCGCCGTGGAGTCTGTTATTTACAGTTAGCGTCAACAATTATTTATCAAGCAGTCGGATGCCTTACTAGTGCGTAATTTGCATAGTTAAATATTTAGTTAAAGATACTCTTCAGACGCTTAAAACAGTTTAACAACAGAAAGACACTTATGTTATCTTATCTGCGTCCATCGGTTTGCAATGTAAACATTCGTTTTTGTGACTAATCGTGATCGGAGCGTTTCGCGTGCAGCCCACGTTGAAAAGCGGATGCTTCATCGATGGAATCCGATGGGAAGGACCAAGATTCCGTGGCACTTAGACAATAGTGGCCGGTGAGAGTCGGCGCCGCTGCGACGAGCGTTCACCTCTCGCATCCCGCCTCCTGTTATCACTTTGGAATACTGGTTTTAGTATCAGATTCCTCACGTTATGAAAGAGCTGGTATTGGCACTGCGTTTCACTGTGATGCACTAGAGTCAGGGCACGGCACAACTGTCAAATGGCGCGTGAATAATCGCACGGCGAGGACCGAAACACGGGCGTCACGCTCGCGCACGTGATGCTGACTGGCTCGCGCGCGGCGACTTGCTTTGCTCTCCGCTCCGCTCCGAGCTCGGCGCTCACCCGCCCGTCGCGATCGGTGCCGAGCCGAGACGAAATCGGCCTTGCTAGCTTCGGGGAATTCGCCCAAGAATTGGGAGTTTTTGCGGCTACACCCGCACTTTTAAATCCGCACCTGGCTGATAAGGAAGGGACTAGACAGGAAACGCGCCACGTCATCAGTCGCACTGCAGGTGTACCTACTTAACCCTAAAGCACGCCTAAAGTGTAGATAACGAGTAGTAGATACAATATAACATTGAAATTCCGTGCAAGACAATTAGGTGGGTTATTAGGTCTGAACTACCTGCAATGACACTGCACACGATAATTGAATCCGTACATATCAAAACGATAAGATAAAATATAAATAGATAGTTTGTAGGTTGACAGGTAATAAATAATTATTATTACAGGTATATACCTGTAATAATAATTATTTATTCCTCACTGTTTACTCACTGTTAATAATTAATAACGCTGTTTATCATATGATAAACAGCGTTATTAATTATTAACAGTGAGGTCTATAATGAGAATGGGCAAGCATTTGTACACTATAGGCAGAATTACTAAACTATTAGTTATTCTGTGACTATACCTATCTAATATCATTCATACAAATTCTATTGGTAAACACTATGTTTATTTCTGCAATGACACATGCTCCGAGGTTTACATTACAAAATTTGTCATCTCGTTGTACCTAATTTTGTGATAAAATTCTATGTGTTCTGATATAAATTTCGTTTTTATATTGCCGACAGGCTACCCTTTTTCCATAATCTCACTTGTGGTGGTACGATGGTAAGAGATGTGGTCGAAGGTAATAAAGGAACCTAGAATGGTAATTAGCCAATTGGACATAATTTTTATTTGGAGGTGGTATCTAGTAAGGTTTGCAATCACTGCAATTCCCTGCCTTATAAAGACTGCCAGTCTAAGACACTTGGTCGTTGTCTTTGCTTAGCTGACTGACGACACCATATCCTGACAAATAGATAGCAGTTGCTTGGGTGGCAGATCTGGAGAAAAGGGAGGATGTTCAAGCGATTTGTATCCCGCTACCACAATGGCAGTCATTGCAACGTCTGATTTGTGTGCTGGAACATTGTCTCGATGAAACAGCAACCAGCTCAATGTTCCTTCCAGCTCTTTGCCATGGTAACTTCCTGCAATCTTCTTATTTGGTCACTGTTATTAGAGCATTTAAATGTGTGCCGTCCCAGATATACCATTACAATTTCCATCGGCATCCCAAAAACGGATGCAATAACCTTTGCTCCTAAATTACGAGTTTGAATTTATTCGGCGTCGGCAAAGACAATTAACATTAACATTCCAGGTATATCTTATTTATTAACATTCCAAAAAAGGAGGAGGTTCTCAATTGGCCTGTATTTTTTTTTATAACAGGATTAAAGTGGTAGACTCAGGTGTCATCCATAGTTATATAAGGTAATTGGAAAAATGCTGACAACCTTCATATTTTTTTCGAAACAAAAAAAAATATCTCTAAATGTTTGTTAGGACTAGCAGAAGTCAACCCTAAGAGGTAGTTAGCATTCTTTCAAAAATTTGTTCGGATCAGCACAAAAATTTGGAATACTTGCTCTTGACACTCGTTTCTTCTTTAATTCGGAGATTAATTTTCTGGATACTCAATGCACCGAAACCGTTATTATATGAAGTTCGTCCTGGAGGATCTTGTCTCTGAATAATGCTTTTGATATAAATTTTAAGCATCGATGGTCGAGCGGTAATAGCTGTGGACTGCCATGCTGCAGTTCCCTGGTTCGATCGCCACCGACGGCTGAGCTTCACCGCATGGTGGAAGGGCATTTTGCGAATGCTCGCCTGGCATGCTACCACCCTTAAGAAGAAAAACAGTCGCACAAACACTTAACAGTGTGTTCCGGCAGCAGTCCTTGAGAGCCAGTAAAATTACAGGGACCTGAGACTAAACAACTGTTTGTATCAGTGTGACGGGTGCAGTGCATCTGTTATAAGCACAGCTTAGTCCGCTTAACATCAGGTGGGCCATGTTCTTGTTCCTTTTGCGAATATCAAATATAAATATTACAACCTGAACTGAAGGACCCTTTAAACTTAAACTGAAAATGAAACGCAAACTAAGGAGAAAATTATTAAGTTTTACATACTCTTTGTCTAAGCCAGATAATAATTAATTGGTATTGTTAAAAAACGAGTTTCGTTACATAAGTGATTAAATTATTTTTTAGGATGATTATTTTATTTATTTTGAGTTCTTGGAACGTATCCACTACATTTCTATACAAATTACCGGTCCATATTCACCGAAAGTATACTCGCGAATAAGGAGTTTTTACTGTATTAAACATAAATTCCTTTTTGTTAGAAATAATTTATTCCACCCATTTTAGTGATTCTTGCTGCTTACTTACCTGCTGTTGATATTCACGCAGTAGATATTGGCCACTTTCGTGATGTTTTCCCTTTGACACCACACCTGTGTCTCATATTGATAAGCCACACCGTCAGACTCAAATGTCCATATCTTGAATGTCCTGAACCGTTTTTCGAAGGATAGAGTGGAGAACAGGAGATACATGAGGAAATCGGTAAGGGTCGACCTAGCTAAGCAAACATATTACCATAGTAAAACCATACAACAGACAGTACTTTGACTTCATAAAGTGGTACCAAACGTAGCTTGTATATGTACACGCTCGTAAGTACGCATACACCACAGCATGCACACTATGACATATATATATATAGCGTTTTCAAAGTGCACTAATTGGGGCCGCACCGCCGCACTATCTCCCGTACTCAATGCATCAATTTTTACTGCACATTACCCTAAAAATAACAATATGAATATATTGCACTACCTATGGGTTGTAATAGTATATATGTACCTACTAAAATAGGAATTGCCAATCCCGTGTACAAAACATTAATCATACCATTCAAAAAACCTAGGTAGGTATTATAAATATTTTATAAATCAATATAATTAAAAAACCTACCCAAATCATTTTTACTCATGTATCAATAATTTATGGCAAATTAACGTATAAATAAATAAAAATGCATACTTCATCATATAAATCAGCAAATGATGACTTCGAGAAGACTCTATTTACATCCGCACCAGTCTTGCTGCTACATATTGCCAGTTGTACGGTTGTGAAAGAAGATCTCAGTAAAAGCTATGAGCATAAGCTGAACGGTGAAAGTTTCAAACATCGATACGACTTTATAAGGCTAAACTTTCAGAACCACCAAACAGAAAGAAGTTGCTTACTAAGGTATTATTTTAGGACACAACTTACACCAACAGCTGCAGGCATATGGGCAAAGCGTCAACTATTCCGTGCAATTTCGAGATATGACTGCCAACCTCTAGTAGAAAGGGAAGGAAGGGCACCTAAAGAAAAAGGTTTCTTATTAAAAACTACTGAACCCATATCAATTAAATTAAACTGGTCCAAAAAAGCAATGACAAGTTATGCGTAACAAGTACTACGCGTGGCATTTTTTTTTATCGACGGGGTCCTCTATTTTGTTTTTCTGTATAAATAAAGTTTATAATAAAATAGAGAAATGTTATAATACGTATAGTAACAGTCATGCCACTTCGAGGAACCAATGTTGAGACAAAAGCTGTTGAGACATAAATTGTTGACATCACATCACACAAATATAAAAAGTAAAAGTGTGTTATTGTTTGCTGCCCACTCACCTCCAAAATGGCCGAAATAATTTGAAACAAACTTGGTCATATATTCCGTATTAAAACATCAGATACCTTTGAACTTATCTTGCTAAACAAAATTTTACCGATTGTCGTAAACCAGTAGGTAGAAGTTAAATCTAAATATACCTTACTGATCTTGTTCATCGCCTTATGTTTTTTGTCGTGTCGTGCTCACTGTAATATCAAATAGGTACAGCAAAGACCCCTATTACCAAAATGGTTCGCAATTTTATATGTAACCAACGGTCATCCTCCCGGTTTTGTGTACCCTGTTACGAGGGACGCATAATAACACGTTACTGATATATCGCAGAGTAAATACAAAATAATATAAAAGACACTTTTTTATACATAAGTTGCCGAGAAAATGATAAAAACAGAGTAAAGATGTAATCCCTACTGGAACCTACGGGAACTGGTCAATTTCATGAAAATCTAGACTACGCAATTTAGTAATCGCAGATCAATATCTCACCTCTTCTTCTTTCTGTCGTTATTCCACGTTACTCTAGTAAGGTTTTGTTTAATGGTTGGACTAGTACGTCATTTTAGAAGCGCTCTTAGCGAAGTATGCTTAGCCATTCTGAGAAGATCAGCAAAGTTAAGCAACGTCCACCTCGGTCATGAGTTGGAGGGGTGACCGCTAGTGACATTACTACTGAGCGCTTCCCTGCTTCGGAGGGCACGTCAAGCCGTCGGTCCTGGTTGTTATCTTAGGATTGCAGTCGTTATAAGCATGGTGGTAGGGCATTTTGCAAATGCCCGCCTGGTAGTAAAAAATCTGTCGCCATGCACCAAACAATGTATTCCGGTAGCTGTCCTTGAGAGCCAGTTATTCTAGGTTAGCCTGAACAACATCTTCGGCCACATCATCACTTACCAACTTTTTCGAATACCAGCCTGGCTTGCTACCAGCCTCAAGTTAAGATTTTTTTTTTATTCTGAATGGGCAAGCATTTCATCGCAATCTCACCTGATGGTAAGCTACGACACGGTCGACGGTGGAGCATGCTTGCCTAGAAGATACCTGTTCACTATTTACTTGAAGACTTCCAAATTGTAGCTCTCAGGGAACAAAGACGCTGGGATGGTGTTCCAGTCCTTCGCTGTTCTTATTATAAAGGTGGACGCTGTCTGGACTCTGTCGCCAAACACCTATTGGTGTGTCCTGACTGACAGCTGTCTATCAAAGCAAGTTCCCAAACTACGTTAATCCCATCTACCAGCTTACCAGATTCAACCACATCATCAGGTAAGATAATAGTCACAGGGAGCAGTTGCCTATGGACTTATCAATATGCACAACTGGTTGCGCCATAAAAATTAACATTTATACAACATAGGGTAATTTGGATTGATTATTATATATGAAAAATTAAATTAATTTCAGAACATAAATACATTGGTGTCACTGTAGGTAATTCTGTAAGCAGAGATGTACTCCGTAAGCGCTATCGTTAGTTGTAGTTAAAGGCAATAAAACAATCTAAACTTTTTTCTTCCTGTGTTTAAAGCAGCATCGACGATGGCACTCGTGTGGCCATCATAGAATGTGATATCTTTTTATCTTTTTGCTATTCTATTATTAATTCTTCACGTAGTTTATCCATACCTTCTATGGCCTTCCTTTGCCTTTTTGTCCTTCCACTATCATATTAAAGACTCTTTCAGTTATGCGGAGAGCACTAGGGTACATTTTAACAAAACAGTTTGGATTTATGGCCCCTCCTTGGGAATGCTTGCTCTGGTAGTATCCATTCGGGCAAGAAGGGCATTTTGATAGTTTAAAGCCCCGTTGTGTAGTGCGAACCACTCACATCAACGCAAGTGGTGGTATGCTGCTCATTCCGCGCCTAAGTCACCTTTATGACTTCCAACAAGAGGATATGGAACATTTCTTATATATTAAAACCGGAAATTGTACGGATTCTCTATAACAGCCTACATTTAGTTATTGCAGATTTTATGGTATAGGCAGCCAACGATTAATATGATCAATTTCGAAGCGAGATTTCGTTTTTTAGTCTGTTACAGAGAATATCTTGTAACAAAAACGTAATAACACTTGGGAATCGAATCCTCGCAATTTAGATGTGACGCTTATACCACTGGAATTGCTGGAACAATGTTAGAATACTAAGGCACGGTCGATGTGGCCGTGCCCTAAATTACCACAGGTATTTCTGGGCTATTTTTTCCGATATCGTTGTGGAACATTTTGCGTATCAAAATTTTAACTTTTCTTTTGCTTTTCTTGAAAACGTAAATCTACATAATAATCACTCCAAGTCAACCCAAAAGATTATCTATAAAAAAAAATACAGTACACTATGAACACGTACCAGGATATTATATAGCTATTTGCCATCTACTGGCTCCAGAGTCATTTGATATTTTTTTTGTCAGATCACTCGCTCGATATCACTCTGACAACGTAGTCTATACAGTGTGTCCCAAGAAGTAGTGATGTTCTGAAGTTGGGAAGTAGAGGACCTAGAGGGCTATCTGAATCACCCCCATGTATGTTCCGCGATTTTTCGTATTTTCGGAGTTAATACTTTTTTTTTTAATTTTTCACCTATATTTTATGGTGACGTGAATTATTGCGGTAGATGCTTGATTTTTTTTGTGTGCTAAGCTGATTGATAGGCCAATTCAATACATGTTCGTTGCGGTATGTACTTTTTATGAGAAAAAACAATACCTTTGTGAATGTACTTCAAGGGACACTGGCTTGCTACGTGCTCGTAGCTATCTGTAATTTGTATGAGCATAAACGATTCCTATATCTCAAGCGACACTTATCTCCTACGTGTTCGTAGCTGTCTGTACATATTATGATCATACACGATCCCTAACTCAAGCGCCACTTACTACACTTACTAACCGCTAGCGGTTAAATAGGTTGTAAGCCGAACCTTTATAACAGTTTTAAAAAAAGAATACTTTCTTTCTAAATAACCAATTGTAGTCAGTTTTCTTATATTTTAACTTTATTTACCTACTTTTATTTTATTTACTACTAGCTTTCCGGGCGCGGCTCCGCCCGCGCGTATGTCGGTTATCGCGCGAAAACATTAACCTCTTTTTGCGCAGTCGGATAAAAACTATCCTATGTTTTTTCCCGGGTCTCAAACTATCTCCATACCAAATTTCATTCAAATCGGTCCAGTAGTTTTGGCGTGAAAGCGTAACAGACAGACAGACAGACAGACAGACAGACAGAGTTACTTTCACATTTATAATATTAGTACTGAGTACTGATTCAGAGGTGTTTTTCTTGCACCTAGCATTTTCTTCACTGGAGAGAGGTGAAAAGTTGTGTGTTGTGCCCGGCAGCAAAGTTATTTTGTTCCCTTCGCTCATGGTTCAATCCTAGAACCCTTCACTTCCTCATATTTCAATAAAAGTACAACGCGTCAAACAACAACTTCGCAGCCTTGCATATCAAATAACTATTTACATAACTCCTATATTCTATGAATCTCGAAAATGTTAATATTCCTGCAAACCAAACGGATTCCCAAAACCAGTCACGTTTATGTTTGATTTGTGGTATAGAATATTATCTTGAAAACTATCTCTTTGGTTTGGACCTCTCCAGCAAGGCTCTTCTCGTAGTTACGTCACGGACGTCCATCAGAATAAACTAGATTATCTATATCTATGACTTTGGAATAAACCAACGAATTCGAAATTGAATTCTTTGTTATCTGCTAACCTATATACAAAGGATACTCTAGGATTAGTTATTTTTATAGTATAGCATTTAGGAGCAAGTATCTCTACTGATACTTGCTCCTAGTATAACATAGTATAGTCTAAAGTTAGAGGATTAAAACTAGCCATTCCATACTGGACGCGACATCTCAAACGAGCAAAGTCGAATAGGTAGGACAAGCCAGCCGGCCGGCATGTCCTTACCCACACGCAGCTGGGCACTCATAGAGATCACACGTGCTTTTCGACGAAAATTGTGTATTCAAAATGCCATCCTGCGTCCTTAGGTACTGCAGAAACCAGTCGGAATAAAAAATAAAAGCGACGGAATCACTTTTCACAAGTAAGTTCAGATTTTGGAATTAAACACGCCCGAATACATTATTATTTTGTCGATTTGTAATCGCGAAAGACAATGCTTCACGACACAGCATAGGCAGCCATGTTGACGGAGCTGCGGAGTGAAATTCATAGATTAAGTGGACAGATATGACAACTAGCAATATTGAGTAAATTACCTATTTTTGCTCACGATGAAAAAAGTTTGACGTGTATGTTTATCAACATAACTCCCAAATGGCTGGAACACTCCAAGGAGCATATTTATTATTCCCTTCATAACTATATTATGCCAATTACTCGTAGGTATTCTTTTGAAATAAGTTACTAAATAAATACCTACACCAAATTCGGATTTATATTTATAATTCAAAAATATTCTAAAACCTCAAATAAAATATATAATATGTGAGTTTTTAAACTGTCACGGTCATTAAAATTATAATTATTATATTACCAATGGGTATTATATTTTGATATTATTTACTTAAATTATGTATTATATTTTAATATTATTTACTTAAATGTATGTATGCAAAATACGATTAACTTTTTTAATCTAGATTTTATATTATCATAATATAAAATCAAGATTTAAAAAAGTAAAAAAAGCCTTTACTTTATTTTCAAAAACTGAATAGCGTAGTGAGTGACCCTCTGTAATACTTATTTTTTTAAACTTTATTTTACTATTTTTTAACTAATATACTCTTCACAATGTTTCATAGGTACAAAAGCCATATCCGTTCTGTGTGCTGATAGTCTTTGATATTGAGAAACCATACCTCAAAAGTAGTCTAGCGCTGCATGTTTGAATAGTTTGGTTAGATAATGCAACTAGCTTAAGGCTCGGAAATTACGAAATAGTGCCAACAAAATATGGAAAATCTCATAAACCAGGTACCGGATGGTACTGAAATTTAAATACACGATACTCAAGGATATAAGTAATACTTTCATGGATTTCAAAACATGTTTCCTGATAATTGGCTCGATAGAAAAAAATGTCAAAAACACCTCTGAAAATAGAGAATTCCTACTTTTCCGCCAGATTTTAGTGTATTAAAATTTGTTTTTTTTTCTAAAATATTGATTATTTAAGTACAATAAATTTCATAGATTATTTTTATCCATAAAAAGCACAGTTAATGCGTACTGAGCCTGTTTACAAAATGTCACATACGCCCTTTCATTCCGAGAAGCGTTAACATCATGTCGCACTATTTACTCCACCGATCTACGTATATTGCTATCATCCTCGCTCATATCGCGGTCAGCCGCGTCGTGCGTCGGACCTGCGTCACTTTTATCGGCGATCTCAATTAAAATAAAAAATGGGTAAAATTAGAAATAAACGCTTTGGGAGTGCAAAAAAGATGTATAAAAATCGTCAAAAACGCATGATGGCCATAATAAGGCAAGCATCTATGGCTTCCTTTTTCCATGTATGTATATTTCTCTTATTAATGAAATTATCATGTGATTGTGAACCCTAACGCAATATAAAAAACACTTCAAACATTTTACAAGAAGTAGGTACAACTTTAGCTACCTAAAATAATTATTATAAGCAGCATTCAGAATTTTTCCTAATGAATGTATCGTAATTATTTTAGATGCATCATGATAATATCATCATCATCATTTATACAGTTTCTGACAATAAGGCACAAAGCTAATGTACATAATTTTCGACTAATCAATCGTCGTTCAAATAGCGCATTGTCAGTAACATCGCTTTGCAATCAAGAGGCTCGTGGATCGAATCTAGCGTAAAGAGATTCTTTTTGGTCAAATTTTAATTTTACGACATAATTCTTACAATAATAATTTTACGTATGTACAGTCGCCTGCAATAAGAAGTATACACTTCGAAATTTTTAAAATAATGCGATGTCGCTAAGTTTGATAATTATTGAAGTTAATATAAACACGAGTAAAATATTCCATTTATTCTTTGATTTTAAGATACTGCTGTGTACATTAAGATAAACAGAAGATTTTGGCACAATTTCGAAAATTACGAAGTGTATACTTCTTATTGCAGGCGACTGTACGTGAAACATTAATAATATAATGTGTCCGACAGTAAGGCATAAACGATATGTGTGTAATTTTCGACACTTTACTCAATGACTATATAGTGTGAAACTACTGAAGTCGAATCGGAAGTTCGAGTACAGTGGATCGAATCTCACATACTTAGATTCTTTTTGGTGACTTTTTATTTGATACGTATTATATTTACGTATAATTAAGTTTTCTGACGCGTATTCAATTTACAATTACAATGCTTGCGAATTTATTAGGTATCTCGAGTTTCCATGTTTTCATATAATTAGAGAGTTTAGTATATCTAATGAACGTGAACATTTAATAGGTACTACCTAATCTAGCTACCTGACCACGTTTTTTCGTAGATCTCGGAAAAGTATGTCTTTTACAATGGAAAGGTAAGAAAAACATGAACATGTTGAAATTATACCTAGGTACTTACTTGTTCAGGCCACAGCGTAATAATAACAGTAGAACAACATTATCAATTTACTACTAAGCTATGTTGAGTAAACACCATCCTTCTGTGCACTACTATAGAATAAACGGTCAAATGCGTGTCGGGCCACGCACAATGTAGGGTTCCGTAGTAGACCGTTATCATATTATAGAATGATTCTGTAGTTCTTTATTCTCCTCCACGTGTTTCACGAAGAATATGATGCGCCCGTCACTTTGATACATAGCTATTAAGTTTCATGTGCCTGTAATTATACTGGTTCTCAAGGACTGCTGCCGGAACACATCGTTAGGTGCTTCGCGACAGATTTTATACTTGAAGGTGGTTGATAGCCAGGCGGGCATTCCCAAAATGCCCTTACACCATGCGGTGAAGCTCAAGCCCGCGGCAGGATTCGAACCATGGACCTGATAAGTATTTTTACTTATAGTAATTATTGTGAGAACCACAAAATTAGTAAATAAATTTTGTGAGTAAGGCATAGGTTGAGAGTACAAGTTATTTACCCATTTAAATAAGTCCTATTCATAGATTGCCGTTTTGTCTGTGTCTTGATATATAAGTGTTTATTCGTAGGACTTGAACTCGCTTTTATTTCTAGTTAACTTTATTCTCGGCGAATATCTTAGCCCGAGTTCAGGAATTCACTGAAAATCAGTTTATGGTTGCACCTTAACAGGTGTGCACATAACTCAAACTAAGTGCTATAAGTTGCATATTGTTTGTAACAAGTTGTATGTCATTTAATTTATTTTGTGTACCAATAAATAATTATTCAATTCTATTCTAAAATAGTATATAATGTATATATATGAAAGAAAAATAAAAAGTATACAGCTATAAATGCAAGTAAGCTTATAAGAGGGCTATCATACTATATAACTAGTCTGGCCATATATACTGTAATATAAAAACTTTTCTTGTTTTCAACTAATCAAAAACAATTATTTGGAATTAGGAACGCGTTTATTATTTTAAAAAGTTCTTTCGACTTCGCGCCACTCGCATATTTTTCGTGCTCATTATCAAATTACATTATGGAATGGGGTGTTAAAGAAAATATGATTGCATTGATCGCCTTGCAGAAAGTGGGTATGGAGCCGTCGGTCATATTCCAGACACTTCAAAAGCTTAATATCAGCCGTATGTTCGTATATCGTAATATCAACAGATACAATAACACTTCCCATGTCAAAGACCATCTGTCAAAAGATCAGGGCAACCGCGTGCATTCTAACAGAACTACAAAGGCTGTTAATGCTGTTAAAGCCAGAATTGGTCGAAATCGCATTAGGAAGCAAAAATATTAATCAATAATCTTATTGCGAGAAATGAAGATTCCCACTAGGAAAATATCATGTATTATAAAACAAGACCTGAAGTTTGGTCCTTATGGTCGATATACACGATCAAAATGCCCTCCGTTGCAATACGCAGGTGAAGGGCAGTAAAATATTATTTTCACTGATGAAAAAACGATTGAAGAAACCTACAATCAACGAAATGATAAACTGTGCGCTCACAGTTCTAAAAAAGCTGCTCAAGTGGTTGGACAGGTACAACGTGGTCGTAATCCTGCGTCAGTGAACATTTGGTGGGGCGTATCTTACCAAGGCGTCATAAAGCTACATCCTGGCCCTCGTCTAGCCTAGTCCTCAATCCACAAAAGCCCACCCACAAGTGTACAAATTAAGGCCAGTTTTAGAGTACATGGCTTGTTCTAAATGACACGCTGACATTGAGTCTCTTATAAAATCTCTGAAGCAAGCAGTGGTAAAATTTCTCATGGAAACAGTGCGTTAACCCACAGATTTATGGCCAGACAGGAAAAGGTGGCCGTTTCGAATAGAATATTGCTTTCATTTTTTGCTGAGGCTTTAATGAATATGTACATGTCAGTTTTAGTAATAATACATAACTTCATTGAAAAAATGCATTTTCATTTCTAACTTATAACTTATTTTTACATTTATTTTTAACTAATGGCCGGACTAGGACTAGACTAGTTTAGCAGTTAAATATATTATATAACTTCCAGTCTTGTGTTCGTGGGACCAGAAAATACTTCTTGTGTACGGTACGGCGAGTATGAGGTCTAAATACTTATTGTATTAATTTATTTATTTAAGATTACATTTTCATTGCCAGTATTTAGCCTTGAAAAACAACGAACTACTTCATATTAGTCACTTAAAAGGATTTATTCTTAGGATTTTATATTTGGTACAAAATTATCCAACACCCAAGTTTAACGACTATTACTGCTAAACCAATAAAGTTATCTAAACCGCTATACTTTTCCTTTAAAGTTCATGGACTGCACTATCGTCATGAATTATTTCAGTATTTACAAGCCAGCAGTTTAGCTTTTAGAGGGGGGGGGGACGCCCTGCTGGAACAAAAATTTGCACTTTAAAGTGTAATATTTCGTAAATGGAGCATTTAATGGAAAATTAAAATAAAAAACAATCTTAGCAACCCCTAAATAATTTTAAAATACCTATGCAACGATACTACATACGACGGGTTAGACGACAAAAAAGAATTTCATCCCCACTTCACATGTATGGAAGCTATCCTAAAAAAAAATATTTTACAAAATTTTATTTAACCACTTTTTTTTAGCTTATGGTAATGAGAAAAAAGCGCCAAAAACCCTAGAAATATTCAAGACTTAGCACCAAATGCGCCAAAACACCAACACAGTGAGTGAATGATCGGTGTCGGTGGCAGTTTTTTTATGGTGGGACCAGCGCGGCGCGGGGTACGGTCTGTTGTTGTAGATTTTGCAGCGCAGCGCCGGAGTTAACTTGTATGCAGCTTACGAATGAATTTTAAACTCAGATTTGTTTCAATCAATTGCTTATACTTCAATCAATCCGGATTCTCCTGTCACAAGTGTCCGGATTTTACCCCGACACTGTTTAAAAACCCCTACCGGACGCCCCCGGACGCCCTCTAAACTAGGGGAAATCCGGGGAAACCCGGTCGGATGGCAGCCCTACTCTCATAGAATGTCTGATTTTATGTCGCACTCCGGTGCATCTTCGAAACATAATCTATCTATACAAGTACATACATCAATTGACGGCACGGGTGTCGTTTACAAACATAAACGTATCTTTCGTAATCTTTGACAAATACAGGTAATAACAGTAATACCACGGTTTTATAATCGCTATGTAATATTGTGGTATTACGTACGAATAGTAATACAAATAGTAATAAAATTTTCAAACAAAATACTTATCTTTCTCCTTGGGTGATCTCAATAATGGTATTATTTTGTTAGAAGTTTTGTTGTTCCACCCATCTACACAATAGCATCCACGAGATGTATTTATTATTATTAACAAATTGAAACAATAACTGTACCTACCTACTACATTCTTCATGTGATTTTTGTTAGTGAAATCTTAATAGTAGTGACACGACGACTTGTAGTAATGACACGAGCAGGTACCCTTGATTGTTAGCGGAACCAAGACAGGATCTGAATAAACTACGCTACTTGATAACTATAGAATACTTGGAACCGACTCCAACACCCAAAAGTGTGAAATAACTTGTTCAAGTCGGTACCAGGATAGTTCAAAAGTACCTATTATCACAATATTGTGCACGTGGTACTAGTGTTGGACTTCGGCAAGTTAATTCACACTTTTAGGTGATGAAGTCTTCTTTTTATGACCCTCGCTACTTACGGGATCGATTTTCATTCATTGTCAACGACTTTATCATCAAGATAAGTAAATATTTTCCAGTTATTGGAGTGTATGTCAAAAACGGCTTGACCGATTTTGATGAAATTTAAATGGAACCAAACAACAAGTATCAGCTTTCAAACAATAAAAGTTTTTTTTAAATCGATTCACCCAGTCAAATGTTCTGAGGTAACAAACATATAAGAAAAACAGACGATTTAAGAACCTCCTCCTTTTTTTGAAGTCAGTTAAAAATACCCAATAGTATAACCCGCTATTTGTATTTTGATCTGGGGTAAAAAAGCTTTTTTTTTATTTTCTGTGTAAATTTTACACGATATACTTGTTTTTGTAATAAATAAACCATCTTTTCTGTAACAGCTTACGCCTTGCATCAAAGTAGATACATAGTTCATGTTCATTAAAACTATAGTTCATGTTCATTAAAAATGAACATACACAAAAACTGCAAAAATCAAGCAAGTTGGTAATAATCAAGACTAAACTTGTACTACTGTAGGTATGTTAAATTTATTAACTGTGTCACACTATGATATTTACAGCATACAATCAACTAATAGTTGGTATCATGTATGCGTACTAGATGGCGCTTCAGCACACATCACATTCGTTTGTGACAAGATAGTTTCTACTAGTTCTACTAGTGAGCGCTCTAAATTTTTAATCAAATAAAATATTACCGTTGACTTGCGGTCGTGGCGCCATGTACACCGCGAAGTTAATACGCGAGGAGAAGTGGGGACAAAATCTAACATATGTTTTTAGAATTCTGTCCCTTAAGCGCTGTAAGCGAACTTTTGTAGGAAACATTGACCTACAAGCGTTGTGGCGCTGCGTGTTTGCATATTTGTTTAGATATAATTAGTTCTAGACTGCAGTCCGATCTCGTAAAGCGCTGAAGCGCATTTAAGTTTAAAATTAGCAAAATGGCAGAGACTTTTATCTCAAATATCTTCTCTAGTGTAACGTATATCTCGATCACAGAAAAGAGAAAGATTTTATATCTCTATGATCTCGATGGCGATTCCCGGGCCGAATTCCTCCTTTTATTTTTATAGCTAGTCAACCAGGGATTACAATACAGCACTGTTTTAAATCCGGCGGTTTCACGAAGTAACTTCAATATAGCAGATCCTGTATTAGCTATTGTTATTATAAATTACAAAGTAGACAGTGTTGGTTACAATCAAATATTTATAAAAATACACCTTCCTCAGTATGTAGGTACATATTTTTACCCACAAAGGGTATCTTATGAATTTAGTTTAAATAGACTCTTAACTGAAAAATCAATCAATTAATGTACACATCTAATTTATAATATCAGATAAGAAGGCTTCTTCTTTTGGTATAATATAAGATTTTTTAACAAATAGCATGAATGGATTTTCTGTGACCTAAATTTCGGAACTAATCGCGCTTAAATAATAATCTGAATATATTTTTTCCTAATCTGATATTTCATTTTCTAATTTAGACGTTTCTATTAAGATGCACGCGACGTGGTCACAGGTCACAAACTGACTCAAAAAACTTCGAGGAAAGAAATGCTTTTGCTATTTGGTCCATAAATTAAGTCACATAACGAACGACATAAGTATATACAAAATCTAAACATTGTCACTCGCCTGAAATACTGTTAACCATAGACTAGAGTTGAAATTATCAATTCAACATGAAGGTATGTTTCTTTAAGGATGACTCACGCTAGACCGTGTCGGGTCCGAGCCGAGTGTCGGCCGTAGCACGGTCACCGAGCTGGTCCCATACCTGTAATTACAAAGACGGGTCCCGACCGAGCAATGACCGATGCGCCGAGATGCAGTATACTCGCCCGAGCAAAAATAGTGATGTAACTAGACTACAATCATGTTGAATTTTGACGATCTGGAATTAGCGGCTATTGCGATCGCACTGGACGTTGAAGAATCTGAAAACATTTCAACTCCAAGGAAATGGAGTGTGCATCCACTTTGGTAATAAAAAAAATATTAGCTCTTAAGAATAGCTAAGCGAACACACGTTAGCTGCTTGGCATAAGATTAACTAGCCAGGCAGGTAATTGCAAAATGCCCTATTATAATGACTGCCATTCTAAGATATATATCAGGACCGACGACTTAACGTGCCCTCCAAGGCACGGAAACACTCAGTAATAATGCCGCTAGCTGTCACTCATCGCAGTCATGAACGCAGTGGAGGTTGTTTTACTTATTTGATCGATTAAGATCGACTTTGTCAGCGATGACAGCGCTTTGTCATCTACATTGACAAACGAGCAACACGAGCTAATGACCTGTAACATACAGCTGGACAGTCGACAGACCAGGGGGCCAAGGGGGGCAAGTCTCATCTCTTATAGTAATAATAACTTGATCTTACATACTGCTAAACTTTATACCTCTACGTCAATCAAGCAGTCTTACAAGCGGTAAAGGAATCGCTCGGCGCTCTGATGACGTCACAACAAATAGTTCACTCTTTTCGCGCACCTTGACGGAAGTATAAAATATACTTTGCTTATTATTACATATACTTTGCTTATACCCATAATGAAGACTTATAATTGGAGTCCATACATTTCCCATCGCTCATATCATATAATGCTGGATATTTCCTCACAGCTTCAATCAAACGTTCGTTGTTCATTTTCCAATGTCGAACAAAAACGACAGTGCACTTGCATAGCACCACTACGACTGCTCGGGCGCAGCTCGGCGGCACTGTATTCATGCAACGGGCCGTGGCCGAGCCGAGGCGGGACCGAGTTGCTTCCGAGCGTTGTTCGTTGCTCGGCCGTCACTCGGTTGCCGCTCGGTATAGCGTGTGTCCATACGTAATATAGGTAATATTAGTTGACCGTGCTCCGGCCGACACACGGCTCGGACCCGACTGACTATAACTTAAACACTGATAAATAAATTAATACCCATCCATAATCGTTTTGTCAATTTCAAATGTTTTTTTATTATGTTATTTGCCTCATAGGTAAGCCTTTGACCACTATCTCACCTGATGGTAAGTGATGATGTGGTCGAAGTTGTTGTTCAGTCTTACCTAGAATGGCTCTCAAGGACAGCTGCCGGAACACACCGATAGGTGCTTGGCGACAGATTTTCTACTTGAGGGTGGTAGCTAGCCAGGCGGGCATTCGCAAAATGCCCTACCACCATGCTATAACGACTGCCATCCTAAGACAACTGGGATCGACGGCTTAACGTGCCCTCCGAAGCACGGAAGCGCTCAGTAGGAATGTCACCAGCGGTCACCCATCCAACTCATGACCGCGGCAGACGTTGCTTAGCTTTGCTGATTGTTTCAGAATGGCTAAGCAAACTTCGCTACGAGCGTGTCAAACAGATTTTGTTAGTAAGACATAATGATCAACCATTGGCTAATTGTCTTTTCATTATTTAATAAAACGTGCTCTTAGTCAAAAACGTACCTACCACCCCCAAGTCCCAAGTTTATTTTATTTAGGCATACCTATGTTACTTTATAATTACATTGCACAGAATTTCCCATGAAAGACATTTTATTTGTCTGAATAGTAACTGATGATGGGAAAACAATGCCTTCGTCTTGGTGGTCGCTGTTTAATTAATTTATTTTTTTACGAGTGTATAAAATAATATCAAAATACAGTACCTAAAGTTAAAGTATTCATTTTTTTAATCCCACAAGTTATTCGCAAGAATTCATTCATTTTGTAATTTAATTATAACATCCGGCACCAACCAAGTCCCAAGTTTATTTTATTTAGGCATACCTATGTTACTTTATAATTACATTGCACAGAATTTCCCATGAAAGACATTTTATTTGTCTGAATCGTAACTGATGATGGGAAAACAATGCCTTCGTCTTGGTGGTCGCTGTTTAATTAATTTATTTTTTTACGAGTGTATAAAATAATATCAAAATACAGTACCTAAAGTTAAAGTATTCATTTTTTTTAATCCCACAAGTTATTCGCAAGAATTCATTCATTTTGTAATTTAATTATAACATCCGGCACCAACCAACGAATGCTGTTCCGGCAGCTTAATTGATCTTAGGAATTAGCTCTCCTAATTCCTAATTACAGGTTAAGCCTATTCTGTTTACCATCTTCGATCACATCATCATATTTACCACCAGTTTTATTCCTTGGATTGGTTAAACATATGGAATCTCAGACGTCTTCTTCTATTTGAAGTACATATCAGCGAATCCAAATAAAACTACTTCCGATTGTGTTTGATTTGTGAAGTAGAATATTTCCTGAAAACTTTTCCTAAGGAGCGTTCACGTAACTCGCAGCTGTTTTGTGGCCACGAAAAAATGCTTGAAAGGAAACTAGCGACAAGCGTCAAACATTAACTGTGACCTTTCCTTACAGTCATCTGAATCCGTCAGACATTCAAAAGTTACGGTGGAATATATAATCTCACACAAATTAATCCTAAGCTCCTTTTTAGCAGTCGTGTAATAATGCCTAATCATCATCATCAGCAACAGCCTTAGGCCTAGTTTCACCATACTCTGTTATTTATTTGACGCCTTGTTAATCCTTTTAACGGACTGTTAACTGAACCGAGTGTCCCACCAACTGTTAATGGATGATTAATTCAGTTAACTTCATAGAACGTAGACTGATTTAACAGCTCTGTTATTTTTAAAGACCCATTAGCTAATGCCTGATTTAGCGTAAACAAATATGGTATGGTGAAATTAGGCCTTAACGTCCACCGTTTAACAAATGCCTGTCACATTCAGTGGTGTATGCCATAACCCCACAGGGCAGGACAGCAGTTTTTCAGGAGATGCTGCTGCCCACGTTCTAGTATTATTCTTTCGTCATTTCTTATGACTCCCAAGAGAAGATAAGGGAGTTGTGCAATTCTAGCCCGGCACCCCAAAGGGTATCCGTATGCAACCAGGTATGTTATTACAGTTTCAGAACTGTTCCATGTTGTTTTATTTTATATATTTGATAATCGTAGAAGAGATAAGAAGTATATAAGCTGATAATTTAGCACCATGCCACTACTCAGGTTGATGTGTGATCGGGTGTTGCTATACATAAGGCGTACAACAAAAAAGAAGTAATAAAAACAGTAAAGAAGTCAGTTGGTGGTCATAAAATCGAAGGAAAAACCTTATTCCATACATGTTTTTATGAAACGGCAAATACATACAGCGCTTGGTTTTATGTTATTTTGTTCGTGCTCTATGTGTTGTTCTAAAAAACTTTTTGTATAGACCACACATAACCGGAGTAAAGGTAGTAAGATTATAAAAAGCGGTTGACAGTGTAACAAAGGGGTTGGCAACTGTCAAAGTGGCGCTAGCAGAGCTTGCATCATTTACTTTGGGAATTTTGCCATAGAATTTTGTCAATAAGATATTTGAAATTTGTATATTTGACATTTGGTCCTAATATATATTATATGTCCAAAAACATAAAAGCCCACATAAATATGTTACAAGCTACAATTCTTAAGAAATTATTGAAAAAAAGTTAATTTCGTGTTGATGTAGATATTGATGAAATATTGACGCTGACGCTTTTCGCTAATGCCCGTAGTGGCAGAACTGGAAGTGAGTTTACGTGGCCCTCTAGTTACGTAATAGGGACCTTTCAAGGTTGAACAAAAGTGTAGTTATGCGCGCATTCAGCTTCTTATAAAATTAAAAGTTTCTTCGTGAAGTTGTTGGTAAAGGAAATGTACTTGATGAAGACTTGTAGGGCTGTCGTTAAGAAATGATGTAATAAACTGTTCCCAGCTTAAGACAGTTTCATACTATGTTTTATTACTAGAAGGTTAACTTTTGACTACCATCTCATCTTATGGGAAGTAGGTATATGGTTGCTAAATATGTTACACAAGCCTAATCGTTACTTTAGGCTTAGGAATGGATAACTGGAATTTCAATGACTGCTTATTCAACTTGACTGATATTCAACTTGTAGGCGGTATTTAAGGACAAGACCGTAGTCAAAATAATTTCTAATTCGGGCGGGGCTAAAAGAAATGGGCGTCAACTTTTAACTCATAAAAATATTCAGTCGCACGGCGGCACTAGTCGCCGTACCACGGATAGCGTCGCTAAAATTGTAGAGTTTCGTGCGCTATTAGAAGCGGCAGAACAGAAGTGTAGATAACAACATTTTTATCTGCAGATACTGAGAACCTCTAAGGTAAAAAAAAAATATCACTTGTAGGTAATGATATCTTTTTAATAGACTAAGCGAAGCGAGGTCTCGGTGGAGGTCTGAGCAGTGTATATTTCCCCGTCAATAAATCTCGATTGCCTGAATCGATCTTCTTGAAATTTGGTAGAAAGGTGCCCATCTTGCATATCAACAGAATTTGCAAGTAGGAAGAGCCAGTAGGAGCTTAATTGGTTTGTGGTTTGCTGAGATTATAGGGTTCATAAAACGAGGTTATAATTTAAAATTCAAAAGTATTATCTCAATATTTTGCTCAAAAAAGTATTTTGACTTCATGAAGCGGTACGAAACCACGGTAATATTATCTACACAGTATTTTAACTCGGCCCTGTCCTTGAAAAAACTACCTACAGCCGCGCGGTACGTAAACATGCGATACGGCTGCCCGCATCCAGCATTTTAATTGCATTTGCCTACTTTGTGTTTCCATATTGTTTTGTGATTGTAAATATACTTTTTTATATAAGCAAACTACTGATTCGCCCCGGCTTCACGCGGTTATTTAACAAAAAAATCTTAACTTATAAATTAAACATATAAAAAAGCAGTTATTGTGACATAACTGTAATAGTTAGACTTATAGTATTGCGGACTTTTTATAGATGTCTTCTATAAAATTGTAGTATATCACTTGGCTCTATTTTCAATAATTTCCGCAGCGTATGCGATATACCTAACGATTTTTTTTGGTATTTTTTTCGCACTTTATGTTACGTTATCGAAGTTTACATACGACCTAACTTTTTTGAAAATCTTCTATAGCCTATGTTCGTCAGGGATAATGTTGGATTCTCATGGTGAAAGAATTTTTCAAATCGGTCCATTAGTTTCAGAGCCTATTCAATGCAAACAAACAAATGCACAATCAAATCTTTCCTCTTTATTACCTATATTAGTTTAGATAAAATACTTTGTAAATTGAATAGGAAGTGTGTACAAATGCGTGTTGTTTTAGATTGGTAGTAAATATATTTACACCTCGACTGAAACGTACGAAATGCTTTATTATTGAATTTTAAAGTATAAAGCTTAATCAAAAATTGTTTTGGCAAACATGGACAAGGTGGAGAACAGGGAATATCTGTTACTTGGTTATAGATACCTTCAGCTATTTTACAATTAATATATTTGGTTTGGACGAATTCATGCAACCAAAAACAGCACAATATATCCTACTCGTCATATATGTACTTGAACTTATAGGACGTTATCCGCACCAACCACTGGGTTGGTGCGGATAACGTCCTGGAGCATATTTGTGCCCTGCATACAATGTAAGTACACATGTTTTTTGTTGTTCTTATTTATAGTTCTATGTGTACATTATGCATTCCTTACTGCAACAACATGTGAAACGTTTTTTGAAATTAAATTATTATTATTATGTGTGATAACGCTTATGTAGAAAAAGTGAAAAAAGCCGAAAGAAAAATGGTGAGAATATGTATTTAATTTTAAAATGAACCTTGTTTAAAAAAAACTGTCAAACAATTTGTGTTTGGGCTTACTGTCATATACCTACCATTTACCAACTCTAAAACAGAAACTTGCGATTTAACTCTTGACCATATTTCTATATATCTATAGGTAAATAAACACTATGCATAGGTATAATTTCAGTTATAGAAAGTCAGTTTGCAATTTTAGAGTGTATTTATGAGATAACACGCAAATAATAATATAATAAAAGTTCAAAATTTTAATAGAAGTATAATCCCAATGCAATGCTCAATACAAAAGATAACTGTAATGAAACCGCCATATAAGATTCACACTACCGCTTCTTAAAGTGGTACAGGCAGAATCGTACCAAGTTTCTGAGTCACATTGGTTAAAGAACCCCACTCGTAGGTGCTTCGGTTATCGCGGCCATTCATCATGGAGACCATTTGAAGATATGGAAAATATTCCCAAGTCGGACCCCAGCCTTCGGCCTCGCAAGTTACTCACTCGAATCGGACTGCAGCACTTTGTATGGAAGCCATCTTGAATTCTGCTATTTTGGATTTTTTTGCATGTCATTTGACTGCTTTCTCGATTCCCTATGTCATTTGTTCAAAACTCCTTTACTTATCTGTAACCATTTACCAGATACGTCATATATCTTCACTTGGCAGGCGTCATTTTTGTGAGGCGTAATTTATATTTCCCATTATTATCTTATCACGAAAACCACTTTGTTATTTTCTGTTTAGAATACTTTCTTTCCCCATGACTCCTTCCCATAGAACAATTTAAGTCAATGGTTTCAAAACATCTATGTATGGCGGCCATCTTAAAAAAAATATCTTCGAAAAATAATTTCTAAATTAGAAATAAGGACGCCCAAAACCACCCAGATATTGATTTTCAGACGGATCGGAGCAATTTGAATTTTACCTGCCATCTTGAATATGTCATTTTGGTTTTTGTCAAGTCTCATTCGACTGCTGCCATTAAAAGTTGTACGAAAAGAATTGTACCGGGTCACTTTTCCTAAGGAACCCCACTTATTACAATATATAAAATAAAATTATAATAATAGTACACATTATCACTTTTGCTATGAAAATTGAAACTATCTACAGAAGTAACGGTTCCAAAGTTACGGGTACATGCTTTTAGAGGTAGTACGTAAGAACAGCGGAGTCATACAGATGTAACACACATTTTAATCCGACTAAATACATACTAAGTATCAATGAGATAAAAGAGATATAGGTAAGTTCCCTTTATTTGAATGATTGGATATCTAAATACCTAGAAAGAAGTTGGTCGTCTCGGAAAGTGTGTTAAGGGCTTTGGGAATAAGTTCTCATTTAATTGTACAGTAGCCTAAATATAACAAAATGAAATATTTTACCAAGGGTTAAAAATCTAGATACCTACTAAAATAGGAATTAACAATGCCGTGTCTGAACTTTAATAAACTCGCTCAAAAAAGTTATTATAAAGATTTCATAAATCAATATAAACAAAAGTACTTCCCCAATAAATGTTTAACTTGAGTTTCAATAATTTATGACTTCCAAATTAACGTATGGTAAAAAAATATTGTAATATTTCGTAAAATAAATGCACAAAAATGATGGCGAAACAAACGGCACAGATCCCACGTCCAAACGGACCGAGCGCTGCGGGCAGACTGATTTTCGTTGCGATTTCTTCTCGCGATTACAGAATTTTGTGCCAAAAATTTATAAAAATGTTTTCAACACAAGTTAGTAAGTAGTTCATTAGAGTATAGTATTAGCTATTTAAAAAAAAAAGAATCATTGCATTTACTTCAACTATGCCTCTTAAATTAATAAAAAACAATCTAAAAAGGGTCGCCGATTACAATTTATTACATATGAACTAATTAGTTTTAATAAAAAGTTATCAACTAATTCACTTAATAAAGAATTAAAGAATATGATATATTTTTTTCGCACAATTTGAACTCATAGTTTCAGTACAAAAAGATTCCAAAAGTGCGCGTTTCACTACGGTCATCCCCTTAACAGGGTCACAGATTACAGAATACCTACCAGACAACGTGAACATTGTCAAAAACTCCTACCAACGTACGATGAAGCCAATGCCCCTGGCCTCGGCAGTTTCTCGATGCCCCGGCAGGATTCCAGCCCATAACTGATAACAGAATGACGTTAGATTGACCGTGTAATATGCTGATTTTAAATTTAATAATAATAATAATAATATACTTTTATTGTGACCCTAAAACTGGGGGGTGCCCCACGGGCTTATAACTGAAACAATAAACGTTAAAAAGAAACTGTTTCTTTTACGGGGACACCGTTATGTCTTAACATTTAGATATAATTTGTTATGCAATTCGCAATGCTAACTCAACATAATATAATCTGTAGAAATGTCTAATACCTATAATAGTTCCAAAGATTCAAACCTATAGGCCTTTGTATGTCCGCTATGTCCGCTAGGCCTAACCCACGGTAATGTCCTAAACACATCGTACTTTAATATGACTACAATAAAGACGAGATTGTTTCTGCAAATATTTGTCTGTCATAGTGGGACGATCGGAGCATTGATGAGCTTATGTAGTTTACTGCACAGCAGCGGTAGTTAACTTGTCTACCCTACATGTATAATTTTTTTTTTAATAACTGTACTGCAACATTAATTAGTTTACTATAAAAATGTAAATATTGTATTGAACGTATAGTTTGTAAATGTTAGTACATTTGTGATTGTGACTTTTATGTAATAATATTTGTATTTATTGTATTTGTATACAGACGTACAGCAGAGGCCTAGTAATATAGTATTATATAGGATTCCATAATCCAGCACGGACCATGATAACAGAGAAAGCGTAAAACTTGTGCAAAATAATTCAGTTCAGTTCTTTTCGCACGATGTACGGTCTATGAGAGTATAAACAGGAGCCTTAGTGCTCCTGTTATGTTATGTATGTATATGATTAGTTAGTGCGTTCCGACTCCCCCAATGTCTCTCGGCAACGACTCAAGCCGAGGTTCGAACCACAGTGGTACCCTTGAGCTTACTGTCAACGTCAACTCCTCTTTCGGTAGGAGACGGAGGTAGAAGGCGCTTTTCGCCTTCTACGCCCGTCTCGGGAGAAGTGCCTTCGGCACTTCCAAAATCCGGTGGGCCTGGACGTCCGAAAGCGGTAGCCAGCATCTATGTCCTCCCTAAAAAAATATAAAAAAGGATGATTAGTTAGCGTTTCCATTTTTACTAGTTTATTTATTTAACCAGATTACATTCTGTGTATATGTGACGTCATGGCATTCCATGCCATGAGATATATAAGATATATAAGAATGTCTTTCAACTACAGAATAAAAAGGACAGCGTATAAAAATAATGCGGATGACGGTGTGAAATGCAAACAATAAGAGAGAGATGATTTCAGAAACTACGCGAAGGAATGAGTTCGGATTTGTTGGGTGATAGGCGAAAATGCATAAAAAAACGTATCGCCCCTTCGTACCTTACAACAACAAAATGAAAATGCATATACATATTTACAATTTAACAGAACACTATGAACGATATACTACACTACAGTTACTACTTGTACCTAAGGTTACAAGCCATTGCTAGCTCACAGGCAGTCCTAATACTCTAGCTGATTATATTATATTATTTTAATATACTCTGACACTTTAGGTATACCAACCACCTATTAAATAGAATAATTGTTTTGGCCTTTGTTAAATTCCTTTAACGGAATAATTTCGGCAGATACTTAACTAAGTACTTATACCTACATGGCTGTATTTTTGAACTATCGTGTAAGTAAAGATTAAAAAACGGTCGCCTTTGACTAAATTGGTTTTTAGATGTTCTCACAAAATTTTCCTTTTTACATGTTTTAATTTTGTTATTTAGGACAAGAACAAAAATAAATAAATCTTCACTCGCACTTTTCATCATGTGTTTTTTCTTCTACAGCAGCTGACAGGAGAATTTTGAATTTGATTGAAAAAAATACTTAATAACGATTATTTAAATAACCGATTTCTTTTTACCATGTAGTCACATCTCTAGAAAATAACTTTAGTCAGCTGTCATAACCAATATTTTCTCTTTGATTTAACTTCAACCCGATACTGACAGCTAGTTTCAACTTTACAGAGAAAATTTGTAATTTGTTTACATTTATGTAAATTGTTGTAACAAAAACATACAGTAATAATTATCTGATAAGTATATCAAAAACAAATAACTTATACTATACCTAATTATTTTCTGGAAAAACTCATTTCTCAATGAAATAACGATTTTAATAATCTGTGCAAAGCAGTCTAATTTCGAAGTTGCCATTTCGTAATAATCGACAATTCGACATACTGTCCACAATTTCAGGGTTGCATTGAACGATACGATTCGTTAAATTTATTGATCATAACGACTCAAAAAATTTAACGAGCTGTAAGTTAAGTTCTAACTAACGCAACTGCACAACAGGCACTATTTCTATCGCAAATATTATGTCTAAGGATTGCTATCAAATATTCTTCAGGCGCAAAAAAATAGTAAGTAGAACTAGAAATTAAAAAAGAGCGGCGCATTCTATTTAATATTTGTCTTTAGGATCAATTTGCCTTAATTTATTTATATTGTGTTATTAGATGGCGCTTGCTTATGTTCCTCAGTTTTCGAGTAAACAGGGTACCTAGCTGCATTGCACTAACCGTTTTCCCTCATTTCTCCTCACAGATAAAAACTTGCCTACCTCTATTTTCGTATTTGATGATTATGAATGCATACGTACTCGTATATTATTAAAACCTATAACCTATAACTACATTAGGGATATCTGTACAAAGATACGCGTGTGTAAACGCTAAAAATGTAGATATGAAACCAGAAAGTTGGGTAGGCTGTACAGTTATTAACTTATTGTACTGTTGTGAGTTGTCCGTCCGTAGACGTGTGGTGTAATGTTCTTACATTTAACTACCAAAAAACCTGTTTACAAAATTGTGTTCATGGTAATTGTGAGTTTCATAACATGGCACAACACAACTACGCCTATCCGTATTAGAAGTACCGTTAGAATCCAGCAAAAAGTCAAGTAGATAAATTAACGTACTTTAGTACTGTAGCGTCGTTTTTAATTATGTTTGTCTGCTGATGATGACGTGAATAATATGTTTTGTTTTTTAATATATATAACATATATGAAAATATCACCACTACTAAAGATATTGATAAACCAAAGGTAGCCGACTAATTTTGGCGGTTGCGTCACCCGCGACTCGGCAGCAGCAGCTAGTCGCTGCGATGCGACCCACTGCCACGCCGCTGCTGCCCTGGGGCGCGACAAGGTGAATTCGCATAGCCGCTGCCGCAAGGTTCCAACAGTAGTATAAAGGCCAGATTATGCGGGAACGTTCGTGAAGTATTTTTCAAGCTCATAAATAAAGCTAATTATGCAGCTGATTCAGGTGAAGTGGAAGACTATAAAATAATCATGCCTATGCGGTACCTTAAAGTGAAACACATAAGAAGATTTTTTCCATAATATTTGTGTTCTTGATAATTATAACCGTTTTGGGATTCTCACGCGGAATTATGTAGTGGAAGTAGTGAGTCGCGCTGTTAGGCTACAGTTACTGGTGCGACTCGGCAGAACTTCGTCGCCTTGGTCCCTACACCGCGCGACACAGTCGCCTGCCACAAAAATCTCCCCATACAAATCCTTACAAAGCGCTGTGTTGCCGGTAGCCGCTACCGAGTCGCGACTGCTTATTATTGCTGCTGCTATATACTTGCTACTATTGACTGCTTTTATAGTTGCATTGCGACCGTCAAGATCCAAATGCTACCTATAGGTAGTAGATTGCTTAAGACACCGTATGGTAAATTGGGTCTTCTATCCCAACTTATATCATCACGTTTGTGATATCGGAAAGGATAGACAGAAGTGTCTAAATTAAAACCAAAGTTTCGCAGACATGTTTTAGTTTCATGTAATAAGGGGGTGAGCCTATTCCCATCTATTAGTCACAGTTCCAGTCTCCGAACTGCTATTGCTAATGAAAATTTATTCGTCATAAAAATTAAAAACCTAAGAATAAGAACCTGTCCGATCCAGGACTTAGAGACTTCAAAGCGGTGCCTCTGCCATGTATTTTCCCATTGTCATCGCACATTAATCGCTTTAAAACTTATTCAAATATAATGGTCCCAAGTATCGTCCCATCCCATTCCCTAAGGAAAGCTTTTGAGACATCCTAAGTACCTATCTACAGTATCTATTTATGCTTCTATACATTACCCACTCTCAGAACACGGTGGCCCTTTCATCACATCCCCTTACTAATGGAGGGGACACAAAAGATCTCACAAAAGCCCTACAAAGTGCACGTGTTTCGAGAAAAGTGTGAGTACTTACCACTATTTCTCGTGTTTCATAGGATTTTCTTCGTCTAAAAGCACTCCTTACAAACGTATAATTTGTTACACCTGGTGTTAATGGATTTCACCTGAAGAGCGGAAAACATTCGCATTTTTATTACGTAATGTGATAGGATAAATTGTATAGTTTGGTTTAAAAGGGACCTTTTTGAACAGTAATAACGTTACTACGTTACGAAAATATTTAATGAAAACATTAAATTTATATTACTAACGCATGGTTCGTGCATGGGTAAAGTCAAGACTCAAGACTTTCAGTACCTATACACTCGTACAAAGTTACTTTATGGTCAAGAACTCTTGAGAATGCTTCGTGTAGAAGCGTAGAAAATTCTTCCGCTTTAGCTAACTGGCGTTTATGACGTCACGCCGGCTTAGTAAAATTAGGCAGAGATAAGTATAACTAGATATATTTTTATATATTTGAAGAGTTTTTGTTTTAAGAACAATTTAATGTTTACGCATTATTTTTTTTAAATATTTATTACTAGCTTTCCGGGCGCGGCGCGGCGCGTATTTCGGTTATCGCGCAAAAACATTAACCTCTTTTTGCGCAGTTGGATAAAAAACTATTCTATGTTTTTTCCCGGGGCTCAAACTATTTCCATACCAAATTTCATTCAAATCGGTCCAGTATTTTGGCGTGAAAGCGTAACAGACAGACAGACAGAGTTACTTTCGCATTTATAAGTACTGATTATTAAATATGGAGTTCGCAAAGTGTCGCACGAACCTAATAATTATCTTTGAATAAACTCAGTCGCAAATGAGTCATGGAAAAAAACCATTGGTGGAAAATCGGAAACAAGAAAATTGACATAAGAACCTTAGACAAACAAATCAAATGCTACGTAGGTATAAGATAATATATACCAAGCATTCGATGAAGAAAAGTATTATTTTATATCATAGGGTCGAATTCATCACTCAACGAACCGATAACTCTACTAATAAACTTGCATGGTGGTAGGGCATTTTGCGAATGCCCGCCTGGCTAGCTACCACCCTCAAGTTGAAAATCTGTCGCCAAGCACCTAACGGTGTGTTCCGGCAGCTATCCTTGAGAGCCAGTCATTCTAGGCTAGCCTGAACAACATCTTCGACCACATCATCACTTACCATCAGGTGAGATAGTGGTAAAAGGCTAGCCTATCGGCAATAAAAAAAATAAAAAAAAATAACTCACGGTGAAGAAAGATTTTTGAGTGGAGGCAACGGACCGGAAGAAGATAACTAAGGGCCCGTTTCAGAATGTCCTAAAAAAGTTTCGGGTTACTAACCAACACATAAAATAACTGAATGATAAAAATGACAGTTAACATGCAGGGCGTTTCAAGCTTTAACCATAGATAAATGAAAAGGACTATTTCTCTATGCTTTAACCGATGGATAGGCTTTAATCGATGACTGTGAAACGCAAAGATAGTGATTTGCTTAATAAATATGTTCTGGGTAGTATAACCGGAACTTACTCGAACATTCTGAAACAGGCCCTAAGTGTGGTTAATCACTATACAAAGGTTGATCCAAATTAAATATCTTATCTGTCATTAATGGAGATGATTTTCAATTACATTATTATATACATTTTATTATTTACAATATACAGGTTTCGTTTGTTCGTTCAGGGCGTAGGTATTTGGTGGCCAGTTGAAATTTTCACAGTAGGGGAAAGTCCTACAGTACCGGGCGGCATCCAGTACCGGCCAGATGCAGTTTCCGAAAATATATAACAGATGGATATGACATAGTTATTGCCATTAAAGTAATACGTTCATACGAGTACCTACCTATAAGCCCCGCGCGATAACAACCTGTCGCGACACGGTTATGTACCTACCTACTGTCAGTGTGCAGATTTGTATTGCACGTGGTGAATGCACCAGTAAAGTTCTGTGGGTGATTTCAGAAGTTCATAGAAAGAGTTCGAAATAAGTTTAACCAGGTGTGTATTGTTAATTAGCTATTATAAAATATGTTTTATTCAACATGTATGCGTTAATTATTTTGTAGCATCAAACCTTATATTTTTTTCGTTCCCTACAGTACCGGCCATAAAAATGTTCTTCAACCGGCCACTGTTAAAGTTTATTTTTGAGTAATTTTATCTTCTTTTAGGTACTCAAAGATGCCAGGCAATGAAAATTATGGCGAGATGAAGAAAAAGAAGGGCGCTTGGGATCTCGCTAATATGCATAAGCCCGTGTAAAAGTTGCTGAACAGCTCGCCAACAATTCGCGTCTCAAACTACCAATGAAATCGACAATTCAGTTGTAACAGTTGCGCAGAATAATTATACCCGGTTCCTGATGCATCGGACAGATGAAATACTGCACGCGTCGTAATACTGTGAAATCATAAAATTGTGATATACCTAAAAAATAATAAAAAAGTGAAATCTACTCAAGTTCTCCATACAAAAAAATGCTGTAAAAAAATTAAGAGCAGATAAGTGTTGAGTTAGCTAACAGAGCCAAAGGTTAGCTTTCAGAGCGACATGCCAACAAGAAAGGCTAGTTTGCTTTCAGGGAAAGATGTTAGCAGGAAAGGAAAAATAATATCAGAGTCCACCTCATAAACCGATCCAGGATGAGACAATTTGTCATTTGCGTCTTGAACCTCATGAAGAGGATTGGATTCAATGTGGATAATGCAAGACTTGGGTCCATGAGGCTTGTGCAAAGTAACATATCAGAGCTGCCTAACTAATATATTTGTGATTATTGCTTGGTAGGTATATGGGCTCATATTTTTACTGGCCGGTACTGGAAGCCAATTTTTTTAAAGTTAAATACTCTTAATCAATCTGCCAATTTTATTAATAAAGTTGATTATATATTTATATATATTAATAATTTATTTTTATATTTACAACACTACATAAACCTTAAGGTGACGGTACTGCCGGACTCTCCCCTATATGTTGGTGGTATTATGTGAGAACCTACTACAGATTGCCTAAAAAATAAATAATAACCTAGGTATACATAAGTACAACAAGAAAGGGTTAATTCTCTAATTAACACGATAAATTAAACCCACTAGCATGAATAGGCTTAATGTGCCTACTGATACATAAGCTCTATATTACGTACACCAACAAAAATAAAATTACCAGCCAAGTGAGCGTGAGATTATATTTTTTACTCTCTACAAACATGAAGAGGTTTATAATAAACACCTAGAAGCGTAGAACGGAACGAAAATTATCGTAGTTAGAAGTATTTGTGTAGATGGCGCTGAATTCGCATTCTGCTTTATCGGTATTGTCTATCGTTTCCACCAATCAAATCTTGCAAAGTGTCCTTGTTTCTTCGTAGTTCGTGACGTCATTATTTCCACGTTGGAAGTTGTTCAGAAATGTCATGTTTTGTTTTTCATAGTGTCTGTTTTTTCTAAAAGGTGTTTGTAAATTTGAAAACATGACTAAATTATAAACCAAAACAAATCAGTGTGTGCACAATAGAACAATGTTTAAAAGTAATGTTGTTACATAAGATGACCCCTGTGCGGCTCTTATTAGATAAAAATGACTTGTCATAACGAGGATGTGAACAGGATCTTGGAGTATCTCACGAGTAATGACCAAAAAATTAATGGATCGAATGAGAAAAACTTGAAAATGGATAACTTTCAATCAGATGGTCTAATGGTTCGTATACCTACAATAAAGCTGAGTAGGTTAAGGCGTAATCCTTTGATAAGATATCGCGAGTCCAGCAACAATAGTAGTAGGGGAAATGGATCAGATTCTATTGCACAAGCGGCTTGCTAGACGCGCCCTGAAGTAATAACAGTGATTGGCGGCGATCGCTGCAGCGGTCGGGCCTCGTTCTACAGCTTTCGTGAACTCATGCTTACACTTTTACCGTTATCCGTTCATTTCGTTTCGTGAACGGACGTCGCTTACTCGCCGACACCTATTACACCTTTCGCTCCAGTGTTGTCATTGTTATTAGGTCGTTTTTTACCAGGAACGAGGGTTTCCCCTTGGCGCGTAATATCTTGTTGGTATTTAGTGTTGTGTGCGTCATTATCACAATTGTCGCGCACCCGGCCGGTTCGCGTAAACAAGTCTAGTGAAGTGCCAGCTAGGCACCATGCGGTCGGTGCCTTTACCATATGCCGCATAATTTATTCTAAATATTTACTGTTACCTGCCAGTTTTGACTAAACTATCGGTAATAGGGATTATTACACAGTGATTCAGAAATTTTAATGAGTGTTTTGCTTTCTATATGTATAATTTGACTTGTTCAGTGATGTTGATGTAACATTGATGCAATTGTGAAGTGATAAACATGGATAAGAAATTAGATTTACTATCATTGTTTGAGGTAACTACTCTATTTATATTTCAATTAAGTCATAATAAAAGGTTTGCCACATAGTTTTCCTGATGTTTTTGTGTAATTATACTTTGAATGCCATTCCCTAATGAAATGCTAATAAAATATCAATTCATCTTGATACTTACTTGGAACATTCTAAGGATACTTCCTTAAACTTAAAAAAAAAATATCTTCAGTGTTATTGTGCAATAGTGCATAAAGCTTTTATCAAACTAAGTAATTTTTGCAAAACCCGATCCAGTAAATAAACATTATTTTTTGTATTGGTATAAAAATAATCATATAATATAATATATATCTCGACCACATCATCATTAACCATCAGGTGAGATAGTGGTCAAAGGCTAACCTATCAGGCATAAAAAAAAAATAATTAACTCCTAGAAATATTTTTTTGCATAATAACATGTTGATACAACATTATCCTAAAATTTTAATATTCTATTTGGAACTGAGTTGTTTTGTAATGTAATAAACATGAGAAATAATGTAATTGTAATATAATATTATTTTCTCCTAAAATGTACTCAATTTAAACACTGCCTAGGTATATTAAGAAAGTTGATTCCATTAGAGCTGAAAATTCCTTTCACTTTAGGCAACAAAATATGAAAGTAAAATTATCAGGGTGATGCAAACTGCAGCAACATAACTGACTCACAGCCTATTTGAGTATCAAGTAGATATCTGTTATTGTCATATCCTAACATCTAATCATAGTTATACATGATGCTGTAAATCGTTGATACAGCAGCTGCTGTGTACATTAACCACTATGTATCACCCAGAGTTGATATTGTCCAGTTGTGAATTAAATTCTATTATTATTATTATTATCTAAGATGTGTATGGGTTCACCGATACAGATCAAAAATTTATTAAAACAATTAAAGCTGTTGTTATTGCATGTGAATTCCTATTTCCCATAGTTAGGTTAGCGGTTAAAATCTTTGAGTTATCAGAACTCAATAGAAGTTCCTATGCCTCTATGAAAAATTATGGACAGTTTATAAGAATTAATTAAATGGATGTCACAGATAGAAGTGAATAATATCAATACACAGCAGACACTTGTTGTCTGGATTTGTACTGAGGCAATATTAATCACAATATTTGAACTTAAAGCAATATTGTTGAAACTTATTTTTAACTACTAATAACTACTAACTAATTATATTTTTAATATTAGGTTTGCATTTTATATTAATTAGGCAAATCCCTGAGATTTTTAAAATTATTTAACATGTAACCACAAGAAATTAAATAATTTTTGTTTATGACTAAATGTAATACATGGAATACATGAGCCTAACAAATAAAAGCGTAACAAAAACATATTATTGTGTTGAAAGTAAATGACTTGTACTTTGAAAGTTCTGTCTGCCTTTACTGCAATACCTGACTCGAAAAAGTCATAGCAGATCATGATTCTAGTCTAAAATAAGTTATCCCTTATGTGGTAATGTAACAATGATTGTCTGTTGTGAAAAAGAAATAATAGTGTTTTAACTACCTAAATTAATAAACATCCGAAATAAAAAGTTCTCATATATTTTTTTAGTCCATTCAAATTAAATTTTGTTGTTGTAAATGTATGTGATTCAACATAATGCTAATATGATCTAATACTAGAAAATAATTGTGTCTATGTTACACAAGTGACATGAAGTGTTACACACACCCTTAAATGTTAATTATCAATAGTAACTATAATAGGATAATGGTCATGGGCGATCTTATCACTAATAAGACATCTCTTCCTGGAAATAAGTAACAGTCACAGTTTCTTATTAGTATATCATAATCAATAGTGTAATGCTTGTGCTCATACATAAAATTAGTTAAATTCCTTTTATATCTCATAGGATGGTGTACCACTATCTCACATTGTAAGTGATGATTTTGATTTTTTACTTGTGGAGGGTAGCTGACAAGGTGGGCATGTGCAAAATACCCTATGATCATAAGAGATCAACCCGAGACCAACAGATTAATGTGACCTCTGAAGCATGAAAACGCACAGTAGTAAACACTGCTAGTGGTCACATATCCAAGTCATGACCGCACACCAATTGTTACTAAACCTAGTGGTTGATTTAGAAAGACTAGGCAAGCTCCACAACAAGTATCAGTTATAATTAAGTGTGCAGTATATCTAATATATCTCATCATCTAATTAGACTTAACCTATTGATTGTGGGGAATAAAATGTTTCTCTTACAGCACTAAAAACAATAAATTTCACCAAATTTTCAAATAACATTAACTTATTGAACATTTTGTATTTAGTCACAGAAAAAAAAATAGCTTTCAATATTGTGTTGCCTAGTTAAGGCTGAAAAATCAATTATTTCATGGCTCAAATGTAGGTATGTTAATGTGTTTGTTATCAAGGCTTCCGTAAATAATCTAGTAAATCTAACTACTAGGGCTCATAAAATGTTCTGTTGTTTGCAGCACCCCAATACATGCATAGGAATTTTTTATGATGTACACTAAATTGTCCTTGTAAAAAAATAAACCATATTGTCATGCTGTTCAATCCCGAAGAGGCTCTGTAGACATGTCAATTACACTCATGTCTCACTAGTTTCACTATATACTTATATGTAAAATTATAGTGTTTTGAGTGAAATGCTGGGTTAGGGTCCCATACCGGGAATCATACCCGAACCTCCTGGGGCCCCCAGTCCACCTGGGAACTCCTCCTTGGGATGCTCGGCTAGAAATACACCCCCAATGTCTTTGTATGGGAGTAGTAAGTAAGTAATTCTAGGTTAGCCTGAACAACATCTTCGACCACATCATCACTTACCATCATGGTGAGATAGTGAGATAGTGGTCAGAAGGCTAACCTATCAAGCATAAAAAAAAAGTAACAGGTGACAAAAGGAGATATACCAGAAGAAATATACCTGAGTAAGTTATGAATAAGTGTTCAAAATGATATCTACTGAGATGGGGAAATCTGACATGAACATTCTATGATTATTGTTCCTATTTTTACATGCCTGCCTACAGAAAGGAGTAGTAAAATGTTTATAGGGATTATCTGTACGTTCATGGACCTACATATAGTTTCATAATTCCATTGTAATTGAAAAATAATTGGGTATTATTTATATTATGGTACAGATGCTTGAGCTAAGGCGATTATTTTCATATGTATTAGTCAGTCAGAAGTCAGTCCCGTATATTATATTTTTATTCATTTTATTGTTCTCTACTGCTTATAACTTTTTCAAGGTCATTCACTGAATTGATATACTCTTTGCCAACAAGAGTTGCAATTACTATAAAATCACCCAGGGAGCCGATACCATCCATTTATGAATGAAATTCAATTGTTATCATTATCTATAATGCACATGGATTTATGGATACAAATGCGCTTAATGAGCAGTATGCCACCTTTACGGCGATGTGAGTGGGGTGTAGCCGCACAAAGGGTGCACAATAGGGGTACTTACCAATTACCCGAACAATAGCATAAGCATTCTCAAAGAGGGGTGGCATCAGCATGAGGCTGGCCATAAAACCGTAAACTTAACAATTATGTCCCTATGTCGATAACATATGTTTTATATGATCTGGTTTTGTGTTTTCCGTTGCTTAGACATTTTGGTACCAACCCAAAATGATTAGGATAAGGTTGGGAAGATGTATCTTAAGCGCGAGACTGAGGTGCATTTGTTACCTAGATAATAATGTCACATTAAAAAATTAGTTATATAATTTATATGACACAAGGTTTTGCTAATGATGCTTACATATTAGACCATTTTACAATATCATTATTATAAGAAATATAGAACAATTACCGTAACAATCCTTAACTAATTTTAATTAATTTAAGTTGTTATTAAGTAATGATTTCCAATAATTAATATATTAGGAACATTAAGGGTCCGTTTCAGAATGTCCTAATAAAGTTTCGGGTTGCTAACCAACACATAAAATAACTGAATGATAAAAAAGACAGTTAATATGCAGCGCGTTTCAAGCTTTATCCTATGGATAGGCTAAATCGATGACTGTGAAATGCAAAGATAGTGTTTTCTTTAATTAATATCTTCTGGGTAGTAAAACCGGAACTTACTTGAATATTCTGAAACAGGGCCCTAAGTTGCATAGGTTAATGAAAGAGTTATAGGTCTGCTAGTAGGGGTATCAAGCATACTAGATGAGCGTTAAATATTTGTTTTATATTTATATTTTAACGAACATTATGAAAAAGTTTACTAAGTATTCGTGACTCCACACACAGATACGACTGACATTAAAATTAATTACTATTACATCAGCATGTCTTCCAATTCAGCCGTTTCGTTGCAGGCGGACACGTGGCCGGCGCCGGACGACTTCTTGGACAATATCTTCTCCTTGGAGCAAAGTTCCCTGGACTTCCTGGATGCTTCCTTGCCAGACTTCAACAGCCTGTGCCAGGAGAATGTTCCCCCGCCACCCGAGACGGTCAGCAGTTCGAGTTCAGATAGCGGAGTGTCTAGCGACCACGCAGAATTGTGAGTAACACTTTTCAGTGTACATTTGTATATACAATACAATACAAATAGTTTTTACTGACTTAAGTTACATAGGTACAGAGTAAATTTGAATCCATAGGATCCCGAACTAGCGTCAGCTGTGTTTCAGAAACCATAGGCTTCTCCCATACAGCTTATGACACCGGCACTTACGTCTAATATTAACTATCCGGTCTTACAATATTACTTAGCGCTTAAGGAATATAGGGTGTGTGTGAAGTGTTTGTGAAGTGTATGAGTGTAAGTGAGTTTGTGGTGTACGTTGTGTGTTTACAATTGTTAGTAGATGTGATTGTAAGTAAGAATGTGTATAAGGAAAAGTATGAATTCATTGATTACACTCAGTGTTGTATTTTTATTTTCTCGTATCGCTATGAATAAATAAGAGTGTTAATGCAAGACAATATTGTCAACTGTAGTTATCCCGACTGGTAGTTATGTATAAAACTCAGTTAATAAATTTTCAAGGGCTTCATAGTCATATTTTTTTTAACCAGATATGAATTACTTTTTTAATTTCATTATTAATTTTCTGACAGTTAATACATCGGCTTCTTCATATAAAGTTATTGTAGGGTGTCGATATGGTAAATAAAGTATTACTTTAAGGGGACTGCCCTTTGTTCTTGTTCAACCGTTATTAGGTGTGTTTTTTCTGCACTTCCCCATGCACATATACAGTACCGAATGAGACACTCACCTAGAGCTCTATATGTTTAGATTACCAATCTCGTATTAGCTAACTGCTCTCAATGACTTAAAAACATAGATAAGTTAATAATAATTATGGATGCCAAGGATGCAATTTGGAATGTCCAGTTAAGCTTACAAATATCAGAACATCAGATATAGAATCGCAATTTGTATGAGCCTCGAAAACTTTATATAAAAATATTTCGAGGCACGATAATGACGAGATCAATCGGTATCATGCTTAATTTTGGACCTAAAATCTCAAGGGAGTGATCACACAACGACTTTTGTATGGAGAACTGATCGGCCAGTTCAACGTTAACGTTGAAAATTATGAAAAATTTTAATGTACCAGCATTGGTTTCGGCCCTCGAAAATCTCTATATATACCGTAAATTATATATAAATCCTTTTTTTATGAAGGGCGCGTTTACAAATAAATGACTTTTGTACATAATAAACAAGTAATGTAAAGGTAAATAAAAAATATTCTGCATTCCTTTTTCAATGATTGAAACATCTCAGCAACATTTATTGTAACTAGGTATAAGTTGCATCAGTTAGCATAGCTTTTTCTTATTGGTTGTTTATGTGTCATTGAGGAAAAAGGTCCGAAAAGCACTACCGCTAAAGACTGAGTCATGTCCATAATATGAAAGGCACTGGCCTCCACGTGTCCTTCTCATCAGTCGGTTAGTCATAGCGTCTTTGATACATATCCTTGTAAACTCTATCAGGGAATATGAAAATATGACCTTCTTTAGAGAATCCTTGTGATCGTTGTTTATAATTACTATAATTATTATACTATAATTTAAATTTTGTACTAATTTTTCTCGGCGAACATCTTAGCCCAAGTTCAGAAATTCACTGAAAATCTGTGTTATGTTTGCAACTCAACAGGTGTGGCCATATTTTAAGCTGAATGCTGTAAATTGTATGTCATTTATTTTACTTTCTTTAGCAATAAATTCTATTCTAAATGAGATTAAACACTGCGCTTATAAGTATTATTGGGGGTAATTTACTAGGACTTTAAATTGTTGATAATTTATTTACTGATAAAGCGTTGTGTTGTGGTTTTCTTAACGTCGCCGTCGCCTAAACTTTCATTATTAGCGGCTACTGTTTAAAAGAACAAGATTACATATATTCATACTACCTATCCGTTTACAACGTTTCGAGCAAATTTTAGCCCTTAGCATAATAAGTATTATCGTTATATTCATAAATACAGTTATTTTCTTTAAACTTAAGAGAACTAAACTCATATTTCTTAATCTTTACCGGGTCAACTTGATCGAAACGTCGAGGTTAGTCAAAATATTTTTATTTTGATATTAATTCGTGCGCGAATAGACCCGCTAACTATTAAGAAATATAAATACAGTTGTTCGGTTGTTGCGTAACCTGTTTTTTTTTATATAGCTGATAGGATACCCTTTGACCACTATCTCACATGCTAGCGAGTGATGATGTGGTCGAAGATGTTGTTTAGGCTAACCTAGAATTACTGGCTCTTCTACTTGAGGGTGGTAGCTAGCCAGACGGGCATTCCCAACTACTACTACCATGCTAAAACGACTGCCATCCTAAGACAACAACCGGGACCGATAGCTTAATGTGCCCTCCGAAGCACGGAAGCGCTCTGTAGTAATGCTAATAGGGGTCACCCATCCAACTGATCGGTTAAGAACGGCTGAGCAAACTGCGCTGCGAGTGCTTTAAAACTATCACACTAATATTTTTTTATTTTTTTTATTGGTGATAGGTAAGCCTTTGACCACAATCTCACCTGATGGTAAGTGATGATGTGGTCGAAGGTGGTTCAGGCTTAACCTAGAATGACTGGCTCTCAAGGACAGCTGCCGGAACACACCGTTAGGTGCTTGGCGACATATATTACTTACTACATAAACTTGACACTTGAATATATCGTCTTCAAGTGTCAAGTTTATGATGCTTAGGACAATTTCACCACCAAATGATTGAATGTCTGCTAGGCTATGACAGGAACAAGCATAATGCGTTTAATAAACATTCTTCCTAAAAAATAGCATCGTCATATAGATAGGTTTTTAAGTAACTGAATTACCAGATGAATATGACGTTTGCAAGAGGCTGTCTTTAGTAGAATGTCGCGTAGGCTAAGGTAGAAACATGCATAATGCATATAACATTCTTCACAAAAAAATCACTATTCATTTCTCGTTTCCCCACGTGTTTTTCAAATTCAGAGTCAAGGAACCGAGTATCAAATGGTGTTTTACAACAATTTGTATAATTTACCAAACCGGCCCGACTGGTTTCACTAGCTGCTCGGAGATAATAAACTCAAGGCTCTTCATTTCCACGAGCCATTTGTGCTTTTATGTAATATACATGATAAAATCTATGTATTTTACATAAATGTAGGTAATAGATCTTTTGTTATAATAACATACAATTACATTAAAGTGGACTTTGAAAAATGTGAAACTGCGGGCGTAGTAGGACGCAGAGACCTCGTTTCAGCCTCGAGTCAGCAAAACAGAACTAAGCAATAAATAAATAACGTCAAAGATTTTTTAAATTCATTATTATATGAGTAAACTATTTAAAAACGAAAAATTATTTCTTATAAATCACATGGTTGCTATTTAATAATTATAAATAAAATTATAAATGTAGATTTACTATATATACAAATAAAAATTGATCAAGTGAAATTTTAGAGCTATATTTACGATTTTTTTCTGTCGAGTGAAATACATGGAATCGTGTTTGTAATATCCTCTAGCTAGAGTATTATATTATATTTTATTGATATCTGCAAGGCGTACACTATTTCTAAAAAAAAACATGTACCAAAATTGCCTTTTGACGACTCACTTGATCTTTAAAACAATCTATTTAGTAATCTATTTTATAGACTGTAGAAGTTGTTGCTTGTTTGATTGTGCACCACATTTTTTTTAAAATAATAAACATCAGTTTATTTTAGCAGTATAAATTTGAATTACTTTGCGGTTTTTAATTAAGGTCAATCGTCTAATATAATTATTATATAAACTAAACTAAAATACCTGGAAATCTGACGTTTACAGAAAACAAGCGTATTGCATGCACATATTATAGTATATAGTTAGACATATTATATAAAAAGTAAGTCAATAAACACAACTAAGCTAATTGTAAAATTCCATGCTATGATGATAATGCTTTTCTGTAACTTAAATCGGCTATTTTTTGTTCGGTAAAATTTATATGTTTGTGTCTGATATTGGGCTTTTCTGAACAATAAATTGTCAGTACCAGTCCAATGTCTGAAAATGACGACAATAAGCTCGCCCTGTATAACTTGCGACCAAAACAAACATCAAAATTTTATACCGCTCGTAGCGAAGTTTGAACTGATCAGCTAAGTAAGCAACGTCCATCGTGGTCACTACTTGGATGGATGACCGCTAGTGACATTACTACTAAGCGCTTCCGTGCTTCGGAGGGCACGCTTAGCGGCCGGTCCCGGTTGTTGTCGCAGGATGGCAGTCGTTATAGCATGGTGGTAGGGCAATTTGCGAATGGCCGCCTGGCTACCACCCTCAAGTAGGCAATCTGTCGCCAAGCTCAAAGTCAAAGGCTAGCCTAACAGCTATAAATAAAAAAAATAAAAAAAACATATATACATAGAGGAACGTGTTTGTTTTGAACACCTATGCCTGATCCTTCAGACATAATAACATGATGATGTTAATATGCATCCTAAAACAGATATATTTCATCCAAGTGACGAATTGCACTGCACCCGTCGCACTGAGACATACCGTTGGTTCATGTGCCTGTTTTTGATAGGGATACTATATCGATCTGTATACCTTTCTCTTGAAAAGTCTTTTCGATGTTTTGCTGTAAACTCACCTCCGTCGTCACATCGGATTCTTAATACTTTGATGTCATCTTGTTTTTCTATATATAATACTCTATTCTTGATCGAATCAGCCAGACTCTATATTGGAAGTGCTCTTACATATTAATGATTATTCAACATTATATTTCTACATGGAGCCTATTTATTAATTATTTTTTTAATTTTCAATCGATAACGGGAAGGAATTGTACACAGTTGACATTATTACAGGGTACAGGGATTTAAATAAATAATTGCAATTATGAATACGTGATATACGAAATATTATTGTAACTTATTTGAGAAAAAAAAGTTATTATTTTATGCTAAATTAGAGTTAATTTTTCATTCGAATACACAAAACACAGTAATTCGTGACTTGTGTGACCACAGGCTGTGCTTTAACCGTCTGTCCTTTTTTATACGGAAATAATATCAACTCTCAGCAGATGAACTTGACGGAATCGTGAAGTCGGTAAATTGCACGTTGACAAACGTTTCTTTGTTTTATAAATACTTTCCGCGTTATATCTTATAGATAAATACTCCGCACGACTTTCGCATTTCACCTCATTGGAACCAATCAAGCCATTGTTCTTCTAAACGTTCATATCAGTTCGAATCTGTTCACATAAAACAATTTTCAGTCACCGTACAAAATATTTGCAGTATTAACTAGCGTTAGTTACGTACGAATCTTCAGTCGTGAGTTGAGGCCGTCTAAAACACCGTTGCGAGCCTTTCTATTCCTTTCAATAAAACGAGTCCGCTGCGAGACAATGAGTCACGAACATACCTAGTTACTATTAGCTAATCTGTGCTTTGTACAGTCAACCTGTAAAAGGTCTCAAAGAATCCATCAAACGTACTCTCATGCAGCTTTGTGCTAGTCGGATGGTCACTTAGCATATTAAAAGAGAAATGGTTATGTGCGGAAAACATTCGAAGCGATCGGTGACGATAAATCGTAAATCGTGTTATCCAATAACACGATTTACAATCAGTACTAATATTATAAATGCGAAAGTAACTCTGTCTGTCTGTTACGCTTTCAGGCCAAAACTACTGGACCGATTTGAATGAAATTTGATATGGAAATAGTTTGAGGCCCGGGAAAAAACACAGAATAGTTTTTATAATGTTTTTGCGCGATAACCGACATACGCGCGGGCGGAGCCGCGCCCTGAAAGCTAGTATATTATATTGGGACGAAGGCACTCACTCGGGGCAGTTCTGTGTAGGAAGTGATACATATTTCATAGGATTACCCACATAAGACGTACAGTCACATATTAGACAATAGTAACAAAGTACAGCTGTAATTTCTCATGATTTTTATTGTCAATGATACGGAAATAAAAAATATAATAAGCGGAAAAATCTTTAATTGTTATTTTGCTAGGTTATTAGTTTTTTTTATACTGAGCTGGCATTTGACCACTGTGGCACCTGATGTTAAGTGATGATGCTATCGATGATGGAGCGCGGTTACCCAGAAGGTCTATTCACTCCACACACCGGAAACACAAACTCAGGCAGGGTGTTCCATTCACTGGCGGTTCGAATGATGATGAACGAAGACGCAAATCGCTTCGTTCGGGTAAATGGAATATCAATCATATAGCGGTGGCGCTTCTGAGTATCCCTGGATGTCCGATTATAGAATGGGGATAGCGCTTCGCAAAGGTAACTTACTATTGTTACTATGTCTCAATAAGGAGAAACTCTTTTGTCAATATTTATTTATTTATATTAATGCACAAAACAGAATACAGTCACTAAAAGAACACATGATATAGGTTAACATTTACGAGCCAGACTATATTCCTAAATATGTGTACACATGCATCATGATAAGCATAATTAGCAGTATGTACTTATTAGTATTAATATATATGTACTTTATATTTACTTATATATAATTAAAAGTTATGAAAATGATTAAAATAAAGTGGTGTTAGCCACGTTAAATAAAATATATAAAAATATAAAATAACAAATGAACAATATAATACAATATACACATCAAAAATAAAGTAGAAGATTTTATATGCATTAAAGTTAGGCATTTTATTGAGACTGACTACACATTGTTACACTAAACAATATCTTCGTGTCTAATATTGCTGTAACACTTGTGACCGAATTGTTTATCGATGTGTAATGTTATTGACACTCTCGTATTAGTATTCGGTGCGGGAACCTCCGGCGTGTAAACCGTGATTAGAATAGTTTAACTCAATAATTTAATGCTCAGTATATAGCTAAATAAACGTCTCTATTTGCTAATCCGTACGCATGTTAATACGTATATTACCTGTGACGACGTACGTATATTATTTTATCTGATAAATAATAAGAAATACGGTAGTTTAATTTTATGAGGAATCATTCACGGTTATAGTTAAGATAATATAACTGTGATTCACGGAACAAGCTAATCATTAACTAAACTGCATACATTAGTGATAGCACTGCTGAAAGCGAAATTTTTTGTTTGGCTTTATAGTTTATACTCTATTTCACATATCACACTCTTATCTATAAATAGATAGATAGATAGATGAACTCTTTATTGAAACACCATAATTTAGACAACTATAACAAACAAAAATAGGACTAAGTGTTACAATGGGCGGTCTTATCGCTCAAAGCGATCTCTTCCAGACAACCCATTTGTAAGAGAGCTTACATTAAAAAGGCGTCTTGGTTGTTTTACAATATTACAATATAAATTTACATATTAAACATCTAACTAACTTAATACAAACTTAACTTAAACACTTTAAATATCTACACAGATTATATTTGACATTATCTTAGTACTTATCCTAGAAGTTTATGGATAATAAATAAATAATAGAATATATATCTTTATATATAGATAGAGTTGTATATACTTTCTTATATAAATAAGACATATATATATATATAAATAAAACATATATGTATATACATATAAAAAATATATATAATAAATAATTTGAATATCTATTTATTGAAAAACATGTTCAGCAAACCATCTAATACATAATTAATGCATCATGTAGAGTAATGTTCAAAATTATAGGCAGTTCTTCTAATAGCTAAAGTGACAGATAATGGACTTTAAGTTGCTCTTTGATAGACTCTAAGGATGAGGCACTTTTTATTTGTAAAGGTAATGGATTCCATAATCTAACAGCCTCAGCAGCAAATGAGTAGTGATAAAAGGTAGTTTTAGTTACAGGGGACTGCAGCGTTAAGTTCTCTGATGATCTTAATGACAAACAATGGGTACTATGAAGAAAGTTGAACCGTTCCTTGAGGTAGCACGGGGAAGAACGAGAGAACAGAATATTGTAAAGGAGAGATAATATGTGAGCATACCGGCGAAAACGAATAGGGAGCCACTTGAGCTTAGTACGAAATTCGGAGACATGATCATATTTACGTAAACCATAAATAAATCTAATACAGAAGTTTTGGAGACGCTCAAGTTTATTTAGCTGCTCCTCGGTGAGGTCTAGGTAGCAGACGTCAGCATAATCAAGGATTGGGAGTAACAGAGACTGCGCAAGCGCAATTTTAGTGGTAGTAGGTAGAAAGTTGCGAAGTCTACGTAAAGCTCCGGCAGATGCAAACAGTTTTTGACTAGTTATAGCTAACTGAGGATCCCAAGTTAAGCTTCTGTCAATGGTAATTCCAAGATCTTTAACGGATTCACTAAAAGGAATGACCACTCCATCAAATACAATACGTGGCAGTAAATCCCAATTAAGCTTAGAAATTAAACGAGAACTTCCTACAATTATGGCTTGAGTTTTGAGGGGATTGACTTTCCAGACCATGGGCCTTGCTCCATTCCAATATTTTAGCTAGATCTATATTTATTGTTTCCACTGCTTCAGATAAATTAATTATAGAAGCTTGGCAGTACAATTGAAGATCATCTGCATCTATAATGATTAAAATAATAAAATAAGAGCACAAAATTCGCATCTATCCAGTCCGTCTCGATGGCCGATACCACGACGAGGTATTACACCCATGTAGGGAAAAATATCAGAAGTTGGACAGTAGTGCCTTCTGTAGAAATGCCATCCTTTTCACACCTGCCTAGCATGGGGATTATGTAAAACCTCCCAAAAGGGGAGGGTTTCGGTAGACGTCCTCGGGCTGTTAATGTCCGACGATTACATTCCATTGCCAAATCTGACCTTCACGAAATTTGTTAGGACTAGGAAGGTGATAGCTAAATCGGTCGGGGGTTGTTTTAATGCGATAGTTTAAGGTCTTGAGGAGTAGTCAATTAAGGAGGCTGATATTTTCAGAGTGCATTATATAGATCAAGTGAAATGCCACATTGGCAGGGTCTGCATTTGTAAATAATTGTGACGCTAAATTTAATGCCATATATGGTTTTTTATGTCAAAATGTCTAATATATTATCTACAAAAAACTAATTTTTGGACAATAATTAAATGTCCTAAAAATTTGTTTTGCTAAATATACGTATACGCACTGAATTATTCTGCGATACTTTGATAAAGAGATATATGTATCTACTAGTATTATTTCTATTTTTACTAATAGACTATACTACTGTATATACATACTGGTAGCCTTATTACTACGAAAAGATAACGGTTTTCTTTGCACGTGCTATCATAACCGCAGCTAAATATTATGTATTTGTATAAAACAGCTGCTAAACAAATACTTCATTATGTACCTTATTATGTTCATACATTCGCATGAAGTAACCGTGTGTAATGCAGAAAGATGATAAAAGTAATAATGGAATTGCTATTACCTTAAATAAATACACACATGTGCCGTTTAACCGAGTAGGCGCCCTTTCGTTAACCTTTTACTTGTGGTTATCCTTTGCTCAGGGTTGAGAAGTGATGAATAAGATTGCTTTTCTTATATGGCAAGATTGGAAAGTTCCGCATTTTATTCAGAATTGGACTAGTATAGTTAATTATCATTATACGCCGCAGGAAGGCCATTGTTGAACAGAGCCTCTCCCCATACACCGCAAAATTGACCCTTTAGCATCGGGTCTACGCGACTTTGACAATGTCGTCAGTCCACCTAGTACTACGTCTTCTGGGGTAATGTGGTAACCGCTCGAGAACCATCGGTTATTGGTTCGTTGAGCAATGTGGTCTGCCCATTGCCCTTCAATTTGCAAATTCTGAAAGTAATTAAAGTTAGGTACTCAAAACAAAAAGGAGTCTTGATCACTGTCAAGATTTTTATATCATTTTTATATTGTACACTTAGGGTTTTGATAGCTTTTATTGAAGATTCGTAACAGTGCGCTATCACGATTCGAACGAGATGCGAATCGATAAATGAAATCCTTTGGTTTTTTTAACCGACTTCCAAAAAAGGAGGAGGTTCTCAATTCGTCTGCATTTTTTTTTTTTATGTTTGTTACCTCAGATCTCTTGACTGGGTGAACCGATTTTGAAAATTCTTTTTTTGTTTGAAAGCTGATGCTTGTCGTTTGGTCCCATTTTAAATTTCATCAAAATCGGTCAAGCCGTTTTTGAGTTACACTAAAAAGATTGAAAAAAAAAAATTTAACAAACAATGGAACCGACTTCAACACCCAAAAGTGTGAAATAACTTGTCGAAGTCGGTATCATGTCCACAATATTGTGATAATAGGTACTTTTGAACCATCATGGTACCGACTTCAACAAGTTATTTCACACTTTTGGGTGTTGAAGTCGGTTCCATTTTTTGTTAAAAATTTTTTCGCTACATTGTATGCAAAGAAAACACTTAAAACCTACTGGACCAATTTGGATAAAATTTGGCATGGAAGTAGTTTGAGACCCGGGGAAGGAAAGGAAGAATCATATGTCGATAGTTATTATCCAACTGCGCAAAAAGAGTTTAATGATTTTGCGCGATAACCAACATACGCGCGGGCGGAGCCGTGGCCTGAGAGCTAGTTACATATATTTTAAACTCGCGAATTCCATGGTCCTGTAAAAACTGAATAAATTATGAATTTTCCGCTTTATGTGTAACTTTCTATTTAAATACTTTAAAGAGTTGCTAAAAGTACCGAAGTAAGGCGTGCGTCTTAGGATATATATACGACATTAAAAGAAATGTAGCATTTTAAAATAAGTATTACCTGCACAATGTCGGACCTATAGATTAGATAGTCCCCCGTGCGTCCGTGCAGAGGTTGTATTCAAGGCCACATAATGAACAGACAAAACCACTGCCGAAATACCGCATTGTAGTAGGACCAATAGCTAAGAAGTAGGAATGACTCCATAGAATTACTCAAAGAATCACCTCAATACAATTAGACAGATAGAAAGCTCTTTATTGTTACACCACTTTTATAATAAGTATTGAAGTTTACATATAAAATAATACTAACATAGGGTAACAATGAGCTATATCACTAAAAGTGATCTCTACCAAGCATGGTATGTTTATGGCGTTTGCCATAAATATTGCTACATTTAAGACATTTGAGGTTTATATCATATATATATAAATTATATAATTAAGTATGTAAAAATACATTAATATTGTCTCATATACTTGCCTAGATATTGACTGTTCAAAATGTAGATAATATGAATGCTTATGAAGAATTCACCTACCGTGTAGTTTCCTTTTCCATTCATAAATTGATAATGAGGGCAACTGATAAACTCAATAATTAATTTATCATTTATTTCGGACAGCCATTGGGCCTTTCTGGCAAATACATTTCCTCGGAAATGTGTCCGTTAAATGGCAACATCTCTATTACAAGGTCCCAAAACACGTCTGGCGAAACATGGTTTTATTTATGAAACAGTAAAACTAAACATTTAATATAACATTGCCTACTCCTTCGGGGAATACAAATATGACTATATGATTTTTAAGAAATATGTTTTAGTGCAAGTCAATATTACTCTCAATTTTCGCTGCATCCATCGTCACGTTAAAAGCTGTATGTGGAAACAGATGAAAGTAGAACATCAACAGTATATCCTTTTTGTATCTATAATATTAAGTCCGCATCAGATAAACCCCGCGAACGCCCAAGAAACCTGTATGTGACCCACCTTCTCGTTCGGCTTGTTCTCCGTTCGGGGTTTATCGCCCGCTTCAAAGAGCTTCTCGGGCGAGATAGGAGAATTACAGCACTTTTTTGTTCAGCCTCCGTGCAATGCTCAGAGCAATAATAATATGTGTTTATGTAGCGCAATGTTGTGTGGAATGGCAGAGACTACAAGTGTATATCGTGCGTTCGCTTTTTAGCTTCTCAAAATAAAATGTATGATAATAACTAATCGAAATAGTTTAATTAATATTTTCATATAGGTACGTCATCCATAACGGAGGGTAACGAGAACAAAAGTGAGAATATATATGAGGGCGCAGATTTGTTCACGTGCTGGCCAGAAGTCTCGGCAAGCCTTCTCGGTGATAGTCTGGAGGCCGCATTATGTTGTCTCTCTGAAATCTGACAATATGCAGGTTTAAATATAAAGTTACCGCTTTAACGCACATTGAATAAAAATGTATTCGAAGTGGCCAGTGCGTTAAAGCGGTAACTTCATATTACAACCCATTTAATTATTGTTTTATCAAAATATACTACTTTTTATCAAAATGTATACTTGTAAAGTAAATAATCACGGAACTTATTGTTTCTTAATTGCTTTTAAAAAACGTAAAAAATAATTAGGAAATGGAGTTGTATCAAAATATCGCTTTAGATAAAAATAATCAATTGTATATCTTCCTTGCAAGGTCTTGAGCTATATCTTATCTTATAAAATATATACAATAATGAATTGTCAAAAATTCTTATGTCTACAAATTAAATTCTCACAACACGCGTTTCTAAACAGTCCCGCACGTGTCTAAGTTTTAGCATGAATGCCCACTCATTTTAGTAAGTAATACGGGATAACTCACGTGAATTAGATTCTAGGTTAGCCTGAACAACAACTTCGACCACATCATCACTTACCATCAGGTGAGATAGTGGTCAAAGGCTAACCTATCAAGCATATAAAAAAAAAAAAAAAAAAAAAAGCTCCCACTATAGTTTCAACTACATTCGTTGGTCTTTTTCTTCCCGTATTATATATTAACTCGATTGTCAGTTGTATATATAGGCATAGACTTCTGATAACTGTCTTTGTATGTAATGTATTATGTTATGCTGGTTATGAAAATGTAAGTACAGTTTTGCGCAAGACACTATTTATTTAAAAGATATAAACGGTAAATAAGGGAACCCAAGACACAGGCTCTGCCTAGTTTGGGGACCCTCTGATATTATTATTAATTTCGATGTGAAAATGTTATTGTGTTATTTTGTTTGGACTGTATAAATCTTTTGGAAATAAATTATTGTTACTGCAACTGCTATGTCCTGGAATGTTGCTTGAAAGCAAAGCGGGTGACTAACCCGTCTAGTTAAATCTGTCGTATCATCTCATAAAACGATATCTTTAAAAAAATCTAGATATACTTTGTAGTAGTGTTCAAATAAAGGTGTGCCCTCTGAGTAGGTGAGTTTGCTCTGTCGCATCTTCAATCAAGTTATCGTTTCCATGGAGATGAAACAGCGGATGAAATGCTTCATTATCCTCAGTATAAATACCTACCAACCCAAATTACAACATGTTTACAAACGTGCCACATTGTTAAGACGCTTATCAGTTATCAAGACGCGCATGCGCACTTTGTTATCATCATAGTGAAAAACTCAAGTTCATATGTTTGCCTATCTAACTGTATATGATCTCCATAATAATAAATATGTGTGCGTGAAAGATCAAATGTGTGTGTATATCTGATTATGTTCACCTTTGCGATGAGATAGCGTCATCGCTTTTTTTTTGGATGGTGTAAATATTTTTAGGATAATATTTGATCATGCAGGTGACCGACCTGTTTATTGCCGTCGTTTATAGGGATACATTCATAGAGACATAAAAAAGTGTAAAATGATTTTTTCAGATGACGGAACACACCGTTAGGTGCTAAATGATAGATAGTCTTGTTTAAGGTGGTATAGTTCGCCAGGTAATCATTCGCAAATACCCTACCAGCTTGCGGTGAAGCACAGTCCGTAGCGATCGGAGCCATGAACTTCCTGCGCGGCCATCTATAGCCATTGCCTCTGTGTCATTCTTCAGAAATATTTTGCTGTAGTCCATATTCTTGCAGGCTGAAGCTTTGTTTGACTGGTTGCCAGGCGAGCATTCGCAAAATGCACTACCACGACTTCCATCCTAAGACAACAGCCGGGACCGACGGCTTAACGTGCTCTCCGAAGCACGGAAGCGCTCAGTAGCAATGTCACTAGCGGTCACCCATCCAACTCATGACCGCGGCGGACATTGCTTAATTTTGCTGATCGGTTAAGAACAGCTAAGCAAATTTCGCTACGAACGCTTCGAAAAGTTGCTTAAAGCTTTTTATTCATTCCAACATTCTTTAGACTAAACAAGAACGATGCAAATTTTGTTTAAATAATGTTACATTATTAATGTGTATATCACATTCATTCCTCATTAACTAATTTCACTAACTAGAAACAATAATAGTCGCGGCGTAATCGGTGCGTTAGAACCTTGATCCATTAATAATGTGCCAAGATTCTCTACTCGCAGTATACACAAAAGTAACATACGTTTTCTATAGTTTATTTTTATATTACGGTTTCATAAGTTGTCTCGTTGATGGAGTGGCGAAATCAAGTGGACGCCGGGTGTCTGACTCCTAAGTAAGACAGTTATTGGCTTTTTGTGATAAAGATCCCAGTAGCAGACCAAGCTGAGCTTGGTAGATAGCAATATGCGCGCCGCCTGTTGCTTGAGACATAACATGCTGTCAAAACTTGGCTGCTTAGATACCTCTGCCTACTTTTTACACGGCTGCCCAAGAAAAGTAGTGTTATGTTTTCAGATTCTAGTTTGTATGTTTGTGAGTTTCTTTATTCTACCATAACATGTATGAGATCTTTTGATCTTAGATTCGTCTTGATAACGCAAGTAACACTAGGTACATTTAAAAAAAATAAAAATAAACATACTGGTGGATCTTAGACGCAATACTGTGAGGTTTTTTTTCTTTCAAACCCATAAGTGGGGTTTCAAAATGAAGGGCTTTAAAAAACGATTACATAAATATACATATAACTTGCAATTTAAATTTCAATGAAACGATAAAACTTTGACGAAAACAAATAATTTGCAGTTGAGCAGTTGTACTTTTTAAATTAACTTATAATTGTTCGTAAAATACAGCCGTGATTTTGTACCATTAATTATTACCTACCTAGTAAGATGTGTCGCATTAAAAAAAATAGCCCACATTTTTTTTATGGGCTATTAACCTCACAAACTTTGTACCAAATAAACATGCTGTTCCATTTGAGTTGAGACAGTGTAATAAATTAGTGTAGTGGCCCGTGGGGTGCTGGACTAGAGTTGCACCCCCGCACATGTTCCTATAGGAGTCGACTAAGTGGGAATTACCGGAAAGTGGGTAACAGCGCCTTCTAAAGAACTGCTATCTTACTGGGATCCCCAAGACGCCTGCCAAGCGTCGGCATTATGCAATGGCCCCCAAATAGGAGAGGCTTTGTTCAACACTGATGTGTAAACCTCATAAAGTGTTGTTGAAAAGTGTTCACCATAAAAGGCTATAACTAACGATGGATAAAACCAGATACGTATTTGTATTTATAATCAAGGTTTCGAAAATTTTCTGGAGGAGAGAGAAAATTAAGTACTAAAATTGTTTTCATTGAACGGAGTTTCTTTTTTCCAGTGACTTCGAACAACAACTATCACCATTCCTGATCCAGAACACGTGCGACGATGACGCGAACACCGCCGGCCTGGAGCCCACCAGCCCCGGCAACGCGCAAGACGTCATCATCCAAGACAATGACACCTCAAACAGTTCCAATAGCTCCAATGAAATGGTTGAGGACACCTTCGATATCGTGGATTTCGAACAGAACGTTGTACCTGGTTTCATCAACGATAATAACAATACATTCCAAAACACTGGTAAGTACAGAGAACTATGAGTTATGTATGATTTAGGTAATACATTTTTAAGGGTGCTTCTCAAGGTGCGTGATTCTGTGGACCACTACCACAGAATGGACTATAGTATCCATGAAGAGATATTTTTAACCGAATTCCAAAAAAGAGGGGGTTCTGAATACGTCTGTATTTTTTTTTTAAATATTTCTTATCTCAGAACTTTTCGACTGGGTGAACCGATTTGAAAATGATTTTTGTTTGAAAGCTGATGCTTGTCATTTGGTTCCATTTGAATATTCATCAAAAACGGTCAATCCATTTATGAGTTACACTCCTATAACTGAAAAATATGTACCAATCTTGATGATATAGTCGTTGACAATGAATGACAATCGGTCCCGTAAGTAGCAAAACCTGGGTGTTTACACATATCTGCCTACCCCTTCGGGGAATAGAGGCGTGGTTGTATGTATGTACCTATGTAGAATCTAATATTTAAGTATTTGCTGCGAATCCATACAACCACGGAACGGAGTTAGGTTTACTGTGGTTGACTGCATGGTTTATTATTTGCACTTGCAATTTTTGCGTCGACGTACACTTAAGATGAAAGAAAATTAATTTAGGTTATGTGCCTTAAGTTGTTTCTTACGTTCCCGAAAAAGCATTCAACTTAATTTAAGACACTCAAAAATGAGCTTTCTTTCCTTTCAAAAACATACGTGTCTTTTTGCTTCGGTTGGCGGTGTTCTGTAATCTCATAATCCCTTGCAAGCTATACCTACTGCTTGTTGATACTCTAAAAATACTAGTAAAACCTAATAAGTGTATACAATCGGTCCCTTGAGTTATCCGGCTAAACTTTGAGACGCTTTTACAGAGATGGGAACATTCGATAGCTCATCGGACCCGAACTTCGGTCCGTTTGGATCTAAACTCCTAATCCAATGAACCCTAGCTTGAGATCACTAGCCTGTATGATTAAATGCTACTGATTTATCAAATGCCTGTAGAAGTCTGTGTGGAAATAGTAGGCTTTATAACAAAGTACAAAACTAGCGGTAAAAAGGCAGCCGGTGCGTAAAATCGCGGGACGTGGGTTGGATTGTAACATAAAATCAATATGTCGTTCAAAAAAGAAATCAGAGCACAAAACACCCTATAATATGTGTAACTCTATATTTTTGTTTAAATTATAGATGATAAGCTAGCGTTTGACCACTATCTCAACCGTGGTCAATCGTGGTCGAAGATGTTGTTCAGGCTAACCTAGAATTACTGGCTCTCAAAGACAGCTGCCGGAACACATCCTTAGGTGCTTTGCGACAAGTTCGTTTGAGCTTGGTAGCTAGCAAGGCCGACATACGCAAAATGCCCTACCACCATGCTGTAACGATTGCTATCCTGAGACAACAACCAGGACCGACGGCGGTTTAACGTGCACGAAGTAACATGCCTTCGAAGCACGGAAGCGCTCAGTAGTAAATTTTTTTTTTTTTATATGCTAAACTGGGTAGCACTTGACCACTATCTCACCTGATGTTAAGTGATGATGCGGTCGATGATGGAGCGCGCTTACCCAGAAGATACCTGTTCACTCGCGTTTTGAAGACCCCCATATTGTACTTAACCGGAAACACAGACTCAGGAAGGGTATTCCATTCCCTAGCGGTTCGTATAATGAACGAAGAAGCAAATCGCTTTGTTCTGGTAAATGGAATATCTACCATACAGCGGTGGCGCTTCGGAGTATCCCTCGATGTCCGGTTAAAGAATGGGGATGGCGGAATCAAATCATGTAGTTCTGTGGCAAACTCCCCGAAATGTATCCGATAAAAAACCGAAATAGTAGTAATGCCTCTAGATAGGTCACCCATCCAACTCAAGACCGCGGCGGACGTTGCTTAACTTAGCTGATCGTTTAAGAACGGCTAAGCAAACTTCGCTACGAGCGCTTCAATATAAATATTATGTAGTTTATAAAATGGTTTCATACACTTCTCGACGAACATATCAACACGAAAACTGATATCGGCTGTTACATAATTTGCATTTATAAAATTATAAGTAATTGTAGAGTAAAACAGTAGTTATCAAACTGTGCCGCCATTATCATGAATCTTTATCAGTTGCGCTCGAATTATGTGACCTTTTGTTTCGAGGTTTTTTCTACTGACTCACTAGATTGAGCAGTTGAACAAATATTATTGATAACAGAGAAACGGATAGAATTTTCGTAATTATTACCTTTGAAGGTCGACATATACAAATTTCGTCTATTTACTTTGATTATTGCGTTCAATTTACTAGAGTTAAAGTGTAACTCTAGTTTTATAATAAAACATATTGTTTAATTTATTCAAATTGTTTGCACCTAAACATATCTAACCATCTGTATAAACTGTCATTGACACATAAAGGCTGTTCAAAGAGATTGTATTAAAGGTATAGAGTGCGCATATAATAATGTAACTTGCTGTTAACGCTGACTGAGCAAAAAGAGAGTTCAGTTTCATACAAATTTGGTGTAATTTATGGTTTTTACGCCGCACGTATTTTTCAATTACTTATAGGTCATAGTTATATATTGGTTAATTAATTTACATATCATATATGGGATTCGATAGATAGATAACAATTTATTGACACAATACAGGTTTACAAACTTAGAACTTAAAAACATAAAAGTAAGAATAGGTGTGACATTGAGCAGTCTTATCGCTGAAAGCAATCTCTTTCAGACAATACGATACAACATTCTTTGCAAAGTTGATGCGCGGTATATGACATACAGGGAACGAATTTAAGGAGGGCATACTCCAAGCCAATGTATTAATGTCGTATTCAGAGTCAACGATATTTCGATATTAGCTAAGACCACACTAGATTTTTATTGCAATGTAAAGTAACGGAATATTTAAAATGCCATCGGAGTGCATGTAACAAATTAAGATCTCAAATGTAAACCTACTTATGAAGTAAACTCTTTAGCTTTTAATCTCAAAGTCGCCAACCGTCACCAGTGTCAGTAATATTAAACAACACTATTGCTGGCTTGGAAGTTTTACTCATGCTCTGAGCTATGGCTAAGTCGAATTCCATGTATTCGCTAGCCACAGATCTTATCAGTCACTAAGGCGCGCCCCTCCATATTATTTGAGTGTAGTTGCAGCTACTAGGTACTGCCTACCCTAGCGATCAGATGTTACATTTGTTGGTTTACTGTATGTACCATTAGTATTTACACCCGCACTAAGATTTTGTATACAAACGAGGTCTACACGTACAAATACGCATCGGTTATTTAGTATGCACGCCTTCTTGAACAGCTCTAAATGCAAAATGCAATGCACCAAATATATCTGAATACAAATGATGAGCGTAAGCGAAACATTTTGACAGGTTAAAGTATTAGTTCACTCTTACGCTATCAACTTAAAAAGGCGGAGTAAACTCGTCAAATCTGGAGTTTACTTCGACCAGTCTCACCGGAGTTTGAACTCCGGTGAGACCGGTCGAAGTAAACTCGACCCACTGTCTCTGAATGTCAGCATTAGACTCGTCTCTGAATCTTGGCCTGAATGTACTCGTATTTATAGTTAGTTTATATCATAATAGTATTATATTCTCTATTTTATTTATTGAGAGATAACTAACAGCTACACATTAAGCATAGGTACATAGTGTAATAACATTCTTCAATCATTTAAATAATATAACATGAATTAAGGAACGTGCAGCCAACCACTTTATCCACAGATTACTTTAAAAATGTAAAATAAGTTTTGCTACAATCAAGACAAACATTTTTTTTATGTGATTGTGGCGGAACAAACACGAGGATGATGTTAAGCGGATTAACCTCTGCCTATAACAGATGCATTTCGTCGTGTGACGTATTGCACTGCGCCCGTCACACTGAGACGTACAGTTGTTGAATCTCATGTGCCTGTAATTTTTCTGGCTCTCAAGGACTGCTGCCGGAAGACATTATTAAGTGCTAGGCGACAGATTTTCTACTTAATGTTGGAGCTAGCCAGGCGGGCATTTGCAAAATTCCCTTCTAACTTCTAACATGCATGTGTATAAACTATACCTTGCTCATGTAGTCTCTTTGGGGCTGATACATTTGTATGCACGTTTAGCGGTCATGATGAAACACTCATCTAAAATCGTATGTTGTCTGACAGGTAAAGGTAACAGAAAACGTCGCCTATCCCAGACACCGCAAGTAACAGTCCAATCAAAAGTACAGAAGTCTGCGGTAAAGATAACAGCAAGCACGCCGCAAAAACCCCAACTTGTAGTGAAAGCGCAGCCTCAGAGACCCGTCAAGGTGTCCAATATTCAGGTCCTGCACCCCCAAACCAAGGTTTACTCGAAGCCAGTCGAAACAGTCGCGCCACAAAGAAGAGTGATTCGCGTCGCGCCTATGGCGGGTAACCCCCGTTCAATCCTACTTCCCGTGACGATAAAAGACATGAAAGACTTGAAATCTATTAAAATTATTAACGCAGCTGATCTGAAGAACGCTGGTAACATCAAGTTTGCTGCTGCGAATCTGCTGGCGCAAGGCAAGTTGGACCTAAGGGATGCGAGGAACGAGTTTGAATACGATCATCTTGGGAACCATTGCGGTGAGTTTCATTTGTTGTCTCTCAAGTTTTGTCCGGTGTTTTGTTCTTACTTCTGTCACAGAATAAATCGTAGTAGGTCAATCTGTGTATATTGTATTGACCTACTAATCTTTCAGCTTTTGTCTATCTCTAATAATGTGGAAAGTTTTTATAGCTGTATCTGTTTATGACTAAATTTTATTTTTTATCAAGACAACGAGAAAATAATCATGCAGAGCCGTATAGAAAAAAAATAGAGTAATAGGTAAAGAGTAAATCCCTATTTGACAGGCGACAGAAGAGAACGAAAAATAAAAAGTATATTGTATTGTACCAAACCTTGAAAACTTTTTTTTGATGGTCGAGCGGTACTTAATATTGCCGTGCTGCAGGTGCATGCTTCGATCGCCACCGCGGGCTTCTGCTTTCACCGCATAGTGGAAGGGCATTTTGCGAATGCTTGCCTGGCTAGCTATCACCCTCAAGTAGAAATCTGTCACCAAACACCTAACAGTGTGTTCCGGCAGCAGTCCTTGAGAGTTAGTAAAATTACAAGCACATGAGACTTCCAACTTACCAACTGTATCTCTCAAGGTGACGTGGCATTTCGTCACTTGTGACGATACATATGTTATGAGCAGAGGTTAGTCCGCTTAACATCAGATGGGCCTCGTCAAGCTCGAGAACCGTTACAATCTCATAAAAAAATGGGGTAAGAGAATAGAAACATGATGAATATTGTAACTGTGGCTTCTATCTTTCCAATTCATGTTTAACCTATTTCAAAGCACGTAGTAAATATACCAATAAAACTAAGCCGCCTCTAGTGTAATTTGAATTTCAAAACAAGTAGTTGTTTACCTTAACTTATCTAACTATACAATTATCTAACACGATTATATAGATAGTCATATAGTATTAAATTATATAAATTGATTTATAGCATGTAGGGTTAGCCTTCGACTACAATCTCACCTGATGGTAATTGATGATGTACCTAGCCGAAGACGTTCTGTCAATCTACAAGTACTGGCTCTCAAGTACTGGTACCGGAACACACCAAGACGATTTGGCGACAGATTTTATTAGAGATTATATTTGAAGATGGTAGCTTTAACCAGGCGGGGCATCCGCTAAATGCCCTATCACCGTGCAAATTAATATTATTAAAGAGACGTTATACTGTATGTATGCATCGTACTAATTTATGGCTCAAGGCAAATGTGCTATTTACTTTGTCAACGTCTCCACCTCTGCTCTGATCTCTATGTATACAAAATTCAAGTGTGCAGCGTACATTGTAAACATTGCCAGGCCTGGCTCATTCCGCACTTTAGGTAGGTACAAAGCTACAGCTACATCGGTGTATCCGACGGATTTATTCTACGGTGCGTGCCGCGTCAGAAGAGATCAGAGCTAGGCGTGGCTATGCGATAGAAAGAGAGACGCTTTTATAGGTTAATACGAATATTAGGTAGTTTAATTTAGTCCCATCGACGGGGAGTCCAACCTCACATATTGAAACCAGAATGGTTTCGTACTGTATGGGCTCAAAGGAGCTTCCTTCCGCGGACGCTCAGATTGTGGAATGAGCTCCCCGCCGTGGTTTTCCCGATGGAGTACAGCATGGGGTTCTTCAAAAAGGGCGTGAAGAGATTTCTTCAGGGTCGGCAACGCGCGAGTGATACCCTTGGTGTTGCAAGCGCCCATAGGCTACGGTAACTGCTTATCATCAGGCGGTCCATAAGCTTGTTACGGACAACCAACCACCTTAGTGGTACAAAAAAAGTTTGTGCTTTGCGAGCTGAAGTGCACTTTATTGCTTAGCAGCTAGAGTCGCGCTTTTATTGCAATGAATTTGCGAAGTGCTCCTTTTTATTCTTTGACATTGCATTGTACCGCTACGTTGTGAACATTTTGTTTTATTGCTAACATCAAATAAATTGACTAGCTACAAAGCTCATACTAAATCAAAGTAGTCTCGAGAAAGTACATTATTGTTCGTTCTGCTGTCTTCAAACTTTTCTTGTATGTGAGATAACGGAATTCATTTGTACGGTGTAGAACTCGCATACCACGATTTTATCAGTCGTACTTTTTATTGCCTAAAGCAGGCCGATAATCAAGATACCCACCTGATGGAAAGTGGTCATCGTCGCCTATGAGCTTTTGCAACACCAGCGGCGGCGTTGACAACTCGCTGCCGACCTCTTATTAACCTTATGGCTGCAAAGTTCCAACAACCCCATAACGTAGCGCAGAAGGAAAACCTCGACAGATTGTCCCATCAAATCTTTGTTGTAGTACGCGGAATATTTTTTTAAGAGAACCGTTGCGTAATTGAGCCCGGTAGCTCAAGGTAATGGGTAAGAACTATCATCCCATCATGGCGATGAAGCGAAAAATACGCACAATGAGCAACGTGCCGCTGCTCACGCCGATGTGAGTCAGTGGTGTTTTGCTGCAAATTTGGCAAAGAATAGGACTGCTTAACATCTTCACGGCCCTGAAGGTGGTTGTAAATAAAATATGTTAAAACACCGGAAAAAAGGTCGTAATTAACTGTTTTGGATTTGATTTTATGGCCAACGAACTGCCTGAAGCGGTCATGCCTGAACACTTCATGGAAATTATTTCGTTATGGTAGTATACCCGCTACCCGCGCGTTGATGGTAAGGAGTGAAGTGGTGCGTCCAACGTCCGCCAACATCCTACCCACGTGGGTAGTGGAGTGTCATTCGAACGCATTATTTTCCTTACTCGCTTTTTACGACATATAAGAGGAGAAGATATAAGTGCTTATATTCTTAAGCAGAGAAATATTAGAGGATAAGTAAAATAAAATTGACGTATAAGCAAAGTAAAAGTGCGATTTAAGCTTATTAATTTCAGATTCCATACTAGTTTAGTTTTTGAGACCCCTCACTTAAAAATGGTCTAAAATTTACAACTGTATGGGTAAACCGTTGGCTCCCATTTACCCTTTTCTGGAAATAAAAAAATATATTTTTACTCTATAGGTACTAAATGAATTCTAGACAACACCCACCATCCTAGGAAGCAAAAAAAAAGATTTTTTTTGCCTACTATTGGACATGAATTTAGTCCATAATAATCTTATGGTCAACTTTTGTTAATGTATCAAAATTTTAGATTTATAACTTCTTGTGTTTACGAGCTACAGACCTGTGACATACGGACGGTAGCACAGGCAGCGGTGTCTCGTTGAAAATACTCAGTTTTGGCCTTTAGGCATACAAAAATTTAGGTTATATATCAATTTACAAATTATTGGAGCAAAAAATGTTTTTTGTCGGGTGGGAATCCAATCCGCGTCCTACGATTTCGCGCCGGATACCTATTCCTCTCGGCCACCGGAACCATACTCTTTCGAGCCTTACATTTGTATTACCTTAACAGTCATAAAGGAAGGTACGCGCATCTATTCCCGTCCGGAACAAAAAAAAAATGTGTTCCAATAAATTTCAAATGTGATTTACGCTCAGCACGCGATTGAACTTGCAATCATATTACGAAAAAAAAAACATAAAACTTCTACGTCGTACATTACATAAGAGCTAACTAGAGTACTTCTTGATTGCTTAGACAATATTTTCAAGTGTGTAAACTGTATCTAAACAGAGGCGTGCATAACTTTCATAACAGTCTGATAACAATATTAGAATGTTAACTAAACCCATATACACGCTCGGCTTTCTTGATATGATTACGTAGTTCTACGCCGAGCGTAAAAACACAAGTAGGTTACGTGTTTTTGGTTTGGCTTCACTTAAAGAGCTTATAAACCGCTAAAAGTATCAGAGATTCAAATTAATTGAGATTCGACACTGGAACAAATTCGCTGAAATCGTATGTTTTTGTGGCTAGCCCGTTACCGGTCTGTTCAGTTACGCTTGATTGAAACCAATTGTAAATGGTGTCATAACTGGTTTGCTATTGACTAATGTGGTTTCTTATTGTCATCGACAGCATAGAATACTTATTAGTTGGTGCACAGCGCATTAAATGTTACTCTGGTTGTTACATTGCTCTGTCTATAATAAATTGTTTGGGTACACTTAAATCAGAGACGAAATAGTTAAACGAGGCACAATTATTAATAGGTACTTTACGGTACAATGAACTGTAAGAATATAAATTGATAGTGCTGCCTTGTTGTTCCACGTGGCATTTTCTCGTTTCCTTGATAAAATGTAATGTTTATATGTGTTTTACTGGAGCTGAGAGTAGCATAATAACTATATTTTCCACATGCAGGTGTCATTTTTTTTTTTCATTAAAATTCACCGTTGCGGTGTGTAAAAACAAGTTTTTTTTCTGTATTCAAAAAAACTTTATTCAAAAAAATCTAAATGTGATTCCTAGCAATATCGTGCGCTAAGCAAAAACACATTTACTAATTGTTTTAGAATACAAAATATCTCACTTCGGGTGAACCCTGATTTTACGCACCCACTGGGCACTATTAAGGCAACGGGTAAATAAAATCGGGGTACGTAGGTTCGATTCCCACCTTACAGAGGTGAGAAATGTTGTACTCTAAAAACAATTGTAAATATAAACAATATTTACTGAAATATTATTGATGACGCATGATTATTATATGTTGTTAAAGATATCAGTAAGAAGCAATTAATCTTATTTTACAATCTGTTATTTTATACTATTTTGTATTACTAGAAATGGGATCATAAGTTTATCTGTTTGATATTTCAGTATAACTTAATTATCACTGTAATTATCTGATCTGTAATTAATCTATTGCTATCCTATAGAAATTTCACTGCCTCTATTGAGGGAGGGCCTAAGTAATATTATCATGACCTTTCATTGAAAGATAATTTAGTTAAATGACATGAAAGCAGCCGAGATAATTAATATCCGTGAAAATATGTTGTAAATGAAATATATTACCTAATTAGCAAATTAACAAAAAATATTCAAGATAGTCGAGGGTCACAAGAACTGAATACACACTATATAGGCACGGAATTTCATACTCGAATTCCTTCTGATGCAAAGTCAATATGACGACATAATGTACTCGAACTTTTAAAACTAGTTGGACCAGTTTTTTTGTTCCAGATCATGACTGACATTTTGTAGAAAGTAACTCCCACTACCAAAGGCTTGTCAAATCGCCTTTCAGTTTATATAGTCAGTATTAATACAATATTATGTGGTAGTGAATTGGAATGACATGATAATTTGAAATGACAGTCATGAAACATACTTTCTCTTTAGTTTTCACGTGCTACGTGATTATACTACAAATTCAATCACAAAACATTTTTTTCAATCCACCAACTCAAAAATGCAGGATTTGCTGTGATTTAATTAAGAATACTAAAATGTGAAATAGCAAACGTTCGAAAAAGCATACAACCCTATAATAGTATCTCCGCCTAACAAACATGTATCAAATCCCTAGATGTATTATATACCTATAGGAACTACCTAATTTACCTCTTCCCTAGGTCAATAAACTCCAATAATAAAGTGATCGCAAGTTTGACGAGCCAACCTAACTTGACTTAACCCTTCAGACGATTCAGGCAGCGATCACAGCGATGACGAGGATGATCACAAAGACCCGGTCCCAGATGGAAGGAACGGCTATCCTCGTCTGGTGCTCACTGCTGAGGAGAGGCGTTTGTTAGCCAAGGTATGTTTATTGTATCACAAACTTTATTTATCTTCCTTGTTTCAAGCTAAGAAGACAACCCAGAACCTCTTTAAATATTGTGCAGGACTACTACTACAGAGGAATGGCAACGTCCCCCTTAGAAAGTACTGTCAGTAATTTTCAATAGGGGCTGTTCCCATCAGACTGATTGAAATTGACGAATTATAAAATCAGTCCGGATAACATTCAAAGTATCCGTTTATCAGAAATTAGGTAATAGTTTTGTTTAAAAAAAATCCTTATTTATATCTATAAATATTTCCTGACAGCTTCTAAGTAAAAATTCTCATATTTTTGACACCGAAAAATTTTCACCGTCGTCAGTCAGATAACTATCCACAGAGTTAAAGGACCATTCGAGACGATCCTGATTGGTTAAGCATATGACACCTGACACGTAGGTAAAGATTCCGTTCCAGCTATTATACTGTATTTTCACAAAGCAAGGAAACGTGGCCTTAAAACTCTTTTCACTACCTTTAACATGGCCCACCTCAGAAATAATTTTAGTAAACAGTAAATGACTTCTGAAACACATTGAGACCCTAAGCTGGTGGCCTATCTGATACTACTATCTCTGTCCATCTAAATACATACATTTCAGAATAGATGCCTACGTAAATATTCGGGACCCAAAGTATTTCATGTCTGGCTATCTGGATTGCTGTTCCCAAAATTCAAAATCAGCTGTTTAAAAACATTTGAGTTTCCTAATCGACAGCTTAGCACGCTAACAGAACAGCAATGCTAGCCAGCGAACCCTCAAGTAAGGCTATGGCAGCGTACAGCAGCGACTTGCCTTGTTCGGCAAGCGGAGATGGGCTTTTGGTGGACTTATGCAAACTTTTCAACCGATACTACGCATTGGAGAGATTAAGACCGCAGGCACTTTTGTGTGAATTAAGGCTAAAACGGTTGTCTCGTCAGCTCGCCAAAGAATTACCTCTTTAATAAGAATTTTGTGTTTATTATAGGAAGGCATAACACTCCCCTCGAGCTATCCGCTGACGAAGCACGAAGAGCGCGAATTAAAGCGGATCCGCCGCAAGATCAGAAATAAGATCTCCGCACAGGACTCGCGGAAGCGTAAGAAGGAGTATGTTGATGGACTTGAAGACAGGTGCGTTGAAACTTATTTTTCGTAGCTTGGCTTGCCCTATAAGCGACTGCTTTGATGGCTCCTAACTATTATAACAATATTTACACACAAGGACCAGCCTTTGACATAGTTGTTGTCTCATGTGCCTGTAATTTCACTGGCTCTCAAGGACGGCTGCCGGAACACACCTTTAGGTGCTTGGCGATAGATTTTCTACTTGAGGGTGGTCGCTAGCCAGGCGGGCATTCGCAAAAAGCCATTCCACCATGCGGTGAAGCTTAAGCCCGCGGCAGGATTCGGATTTACTGCTTTTCCGTTTAAAAGTAGACTATTACATAGGTAACTAAAAACTTTATGGAGGAAACGAAGCAAGCAAAGGGAGGTGACAAAACTTGTGCAACCCGAAATATACATACCATTACATATTATTACCATTATGACTATAATCGTAAATTTCTTGTCTGATAAATCAAATAATAACACCCTGAACCGAGGATTGAAACTAGGACCTCTATATTACAAAGCGACAGACTGTTATGTTACGGGGATACCTTTTTAGGGTTCGGTATTAAAACAAGGAACCTTTAGAGTTTAATGGCATCCATCTTTGTGTCTCAGCTATTTTATTTGGGAAATATTATATTTATATTGTATATCATTCTAAATGTAAAAGTAATAAATAAATGCGAAAGTAACTCTGTCTGTCTGACTGTTACGCTTTCACGCCAAAACTACTGGACCGATTTGAAAGAAATTTGGTATGGAAATAGTTTGAGACCCGGGAAAAAACATAGGATAGTTTTTATCCAACTGCGCAAGAAGAGGTTAATGTTTTTGCGCGATAACCGACATACGCGAGGTCGGAGCCGCGCCCGGAAAGCTAGTATACATATACATTAGTTCACTTGTTATAACTGCGCTAACAAAATTGCCGAAATATCAGGAATCTGACCTATGTAATCAGGCCAAGTACTCCAACCATAAACAGTTACAACCTCGTTGGCCGCATCGCTTTGTTGAATTGCAATGCTGATTGTTGTTGAGCTAATTGGTAGCCAGGATACATTTTACAAGCTCTGAGGAGCAAAATAGGAAGCAAATTTCTTTTCTTGGATTTTCTAAACCATTTGGTTGGTTGTAGCAGTCTAATCAGTGCAAAATTTAACAAATTATTGAAAGGGCAGCATTTTTTCTTCAATGAGACCTAGACAAGAGCTGAAATAACATCCCTATATGCGTAGGTGTAAAGAAAGGCAGTGATGGTCAAATCGTGATATGTTGGATGAAAAATGTAAGGAAGTTTATTGAAATAAAATAAGTACCGACCTTATTAATAATTATTAATATTAATGTCCGACCTTATTAATATTAATGTCTTTGGCGGAATTTCAAAATATTATATTTTTTTTTATTTTATTTCTTGTTTGTCTAAATATTGTAATTTATCACTTAATTCGCGAGATTTGAAGATCTATTTTTACGATAGGTATGTAATATATTGTCATAATACTTATTGAATTGGTTGCTATGGTACGGGTAAACGAAATATTTATATATTTTCATGGATTTAGGTCAATTTTTATTGAACACAACACACACTTATTCCAAATTTCAAAATTTGGAATAAGTGTTCAATAACTTTTCATGATAATACGAGCAATAGTATTTTAAACTCGCGAATACCATGACCATATAGAATAATTTCCAAGCCTAGCTTAAGAGCGAAAAAACTGCCATAGATGTCAGTTTATTTTAAATACACGCGTAAATAACATATATTATTTGATTACATGCGTAGTAAGAGTAAATTTAGCAATATTAATAAAAAAGAAAATATTACCAAACTTATTTGAAAACAGCAAAAGATGAATTTGAAAAAACTTAAACAAGATTTAGGTTAAATAATACTGCTCTTGCAATATATGTTTCTAAAATAACTCACGAGACGTTATTAGCTGTTGCCGGCCCTTTAATATACTGGGGATTTACTTATTCATTTTGTTAAGGTGTGTTGTAAACAACAATTTCTTTGTAATATCCGTAAAGCCTGAAAAGTTTAAGCACATTTTGGTACCAGAAATACCTTACTATTACTACTATTACAATTTGATTTACTGCTGTGAATGCGACAACTCCCAAATTTATATCATATCATTACTTATTTTTTTATATACTTTACTGACATTTAATGTCCCTATAAATCGGGTCAGTTGCTACTTTAAAATTAATACTTAAGATCAGCGTCGCTTTAATGCTTATATAATATATACACAACATCACGTCTTATTCCCAGATGCATAGATCATGGATTTCCTACTTTATACTTCTTGACATACCCCTCTTGCTTACATCACTCTCATTACATTCTTCATACATGCTCCTCTGTTAAGCTTAACAGTAGTCTGTTAGCTTGCATCCCATGAACATCTCCTATCACCGTCTGGACCCCTATCATTATTGTTGAATAACTTTATTGATTACACCTGTTTTGTTGTCTCCAGAGTGAAACAGTGCACAGTCGAGAACCAGTCCCTGATGAGGCGGATAAAGATACTGCAGTCGCAGAATCAGTCGCTCGGAGCCCAACTCAGGCGGCTACAGGTAATTATCACATATTCGTCGCCAAAAACCACAATTTGCAATATCACAACGAAAGGATTTTCTGTGTGGGAGATAATGATACGAGTTAGTGTTGGTTTAGTTTAAAATCTTATTTTCTATAGCAGGTAAATCAGTAAATAAGTTGTTAAACTTTTGAAGCCTGGTCCAGGATTAAGATACTCTCAGGTTGAGTTGAGTTAGATTTTACTGCACGCGCCTAACGTGCAGTAAAATCTAACTCTTTAAATTATAAAAGCTGGTATCATGGAAGACAGAACCCCTAATAACTGAAATACAGGGGGAGCAACCAATGATAGCAAAATTGACATTTTCGTGTGGCGGGTGCTAGGTTATAAAAAAGAAAATCAAAAACATTAAAAAGTACATGCATGTAAGTACAAATAGCTGGTTATATAAGGCTCGTAATAGAAGATTTTGAAGCAGTGATGGCTCAGTGGCATTGGCTACGGACTGCCGCGCAGCAGGTCCATGGTTCGAATCCCGCCGCGGGCTTGAGCTTCACCACATGGTGGAAGGACATTTTGCGAATGCCTGCCTGACTAGGTAGTTTCAAGTAGAAAATCTGCCGCCAAGCACCTAACGGTGTGTTCCGGCAGCAGTCCTTGAGAGCCTAAAATTACAAGCACATGAGACTTAACAACTATGTCTCAAGGTGACGGGCGCAGTGCAATTCGTGACTTGTGGACGAAATGCATCTGTTGTAGGCAGAGGTTAGTCCACTTTACATTAGGTGGACCTCGAGCTTGTTCCGTCACAATAACAAAAAAAATAAGACTGCTTATGAAAAAGAGTATTGAACAATGTGCATGGTGATTAATTTTACTACTGAAAGTGAGAGGTTTATATTTTAGGTAAATGTGTTCGTAGTGTTTACATGCGAATTTTGTATCGTCGTATTTTATATACCAATTCTTCAAACTCGGTGAAATTTTACGTGGATATCTTTGAGCCTAATATCTATGATTCTGGTTTTCTATAAAATTATGTGTTTTCAAAATTATTCGGAATAATCGTTTAAAAAGGGGATTCTTATTTTAAAATTTAAAATTATTATCATATCTTTTAAAATTTAAATAATGAACAGTATTCTGGCAAACCAGAAGCATAGATAATAAAGCTGGATATGCATCCTACATACTGGAACTTTCACATAGTTTGAACACTTTGTATATAAAATATGGCGCAAATACGTTAGTGTGCAAAGTGCTACGAAAAGCATAATCTAAAGAATAGTTTTTTAATTGTGATATATTTTCCTTAACTGATATTTTCATGTAGGATGTTACCAACTTTTTTATTTTCTACTGTATTAAAATAAATATTACCTGAAATCCAGAGTCTTGAATCATGCTCAACTAAAAGGCTGATGAAATAACCACTTTCAATGAACTCTTCGTTGCAATTATCCACATAATAAACAAACCTTGCATCATCTCGTAAAGTAATTTTGAACTATGACGTGTCGTTCCACGTTGGAGGATGTTAAACGCGAGAAAATGTGATACCGACTATATAGTGCCATTATGATTCATACTTTTACGCATTCATGACTGCGATATAGATAACTATACAAAAGTTATCTATATCGCAGTAAAAGGGAAACCTGCCTGAGTTATTTTTACTTTATGGCAATTTCAATGTGGGAAGTCCTCGAATGACGCTTAGATTTGCTCAGATTAATAAGGTCAATAGGAGAAAGGTGGGCGAACAAGTGAAGCCACAAAAAATTCTGCTATCATACTGTCCCATTCATGCACGGGTTTGCCGTGCTGTTGAAATGGACAGTGTGATTTTAAGTTGTTTTTTTGGCTTCACTTGTATGCACCGTGCTCCAACTTCAGTTCTTTACTTATCAGAGTTGTTTGGTCATCATATATTTTTGCCAGTAGTAAAAACAACTAACTATTAAATATAACTAAATTATTAATCCATGAACAAATTATTATCAAATAAAGTAATCTCTAGTCGTGCGTGATACCTCAAGTTATTTTTAACTAAGTTATAATTTCATGCATTTTGCAATTATATACTGCTTGGCAAAACATCACATGAGTTTGCAGTAATTTGCTCATAAAGGGCTAACCATACATAAGGTAACAATTCGTAAAAGGCCTGTACGAAGACAAAACACTACTTACTATAAGGTTTATACAAAGCCTCTGAATAGTTGCTATTACAACCATCATCGCTTCGTTGTCATTTATAGCTAAAATAAGGAGAAAATTTATCACGTCATATAAATCTTTACGCAAATAACAAAAATCATTCTTATCAAGAGTAGTATTGGTATCGCTGACAAAATTAGTGTAATTAGGGCATTGGGATAGCCTAATGTTTGGTAAAATAATATTTAGAATTGGTGTAAAAAATATCACATCAGGCATTCGATTTGGAAGTTTGTGGGCCAAAATAGCTTTTTTCTTTCGTACACTAAGCTTTTTCACTATCCTTGACCGTATAAGCTCTTACCAACAGGCATGATGGTGGTCAAAGGCCACCTATCAGCTAAAACAAAATTAAGTTTTCAAGCTCTTGGGTGAAAGTAAGTCAAGCCCAATTCGATAAGTTCTCGGTATGCACACTTAATGGTATGTTTGTATTCCAGAATGTGTTATGTGGAGTGACGAACGGTGCCAGCGGCGGCGGTAGTGGTGGCAGCGGCAAGTCTGCGCAGCCCGCGACCTGCCTGCTTGTACTTCTGTTGTCGGTAGCGCTGGTAGCGCTGCCCTCCATGCGGGAGGATGGCGTCCGCCGACCCTCCTCGCCCTCGTCTTCGCCCTCGCCTTCACAACTCACCAGGGCGCTGCTCTCCGCCAACAGTGAGTTACATTCCCATACTTTACTTTCAGTAGCAGGAGAAATCTTTGCGAGGTTTGTCCGGGGAAGTACTGCCACCATGTTTTTCTACCGCAAAGCAGTAACGTTCTGTTACACCTAATATATTGCCGACTAGGCCTGAAACCCTCACAAACCTATTTAAGCTTTATCAGCTGTATATTTCTCGATATAAACGGTGGCTTCCAAAATTAAGTGCTCAGAATTATTGTGATTACCCCGGAGTAGCGATGGGCGATTGTTGCAAAAAATACAATCGACTGAATCGAAACTTGGGCTATAGCGCGTTCGATTGTCGATTTAGTAGTTCCTCACTATGATTATTCGAATGACAATCGACGAACTACTAATAATTGTACGCACACCGCAATCCGCTATGCAATGCGCTATACTGATTCGCAGCGCACGTAAACCGCACCATCTTTTTTATTACTAATTTAGTAGTACGTTCGAGTATAGTAATTTATGGTAGGTATAAGCGCAGCCCGCTACAAACGAATTAGTAGTCATAACGCTAACGCGCACAACGCTTGTAGATAGTAATTACTAACATCGTTTCTTATCGACTTTTATCGACTGAACAGAGCAATCGACTAAGTCGATTAGATTTAGTAATAATCGCGCATCGCTACCCCGGAGTCACCAGACTCAGCACTAGTATACCCTTCAGGTGGAACCTCTGCCCAAGTGAGTAGCAAAATGATTTGTGGAAATTTATAAGTCAATTTAATAATTTTATTTTTCAAATAAAATAAATAGTGTATGTGTCCATAAGTTGTTTTTTTAAGACAATTGAATAGGCCCACACAACACTTTGCATTACCGTGTTCCTGTTTGAATGGTATGGGTGCCGGTGAAGTTACTGGCATAGAGACTTAAGAACATTATGTTATAGGGTGATTGGCGCAGTACAGGTTGTCACGAATGTATCTGTTATAGCAGAGGTTACCGCTTAACACCAGTAGGACCTCGTCCATGTTCCATCACAATCCCATAAAAAAGCTACTTTTAACGTAAGGAAAATGCTTGTTAAAATACACTTTTGCAGAGACTAATATTATATATAATATAAATATAACACCATCAAATGAACTTGACGTTATAAACACATTGTTATAGTAGATTATCAAGTGGGTAAAACTTTGGATTTACATCCCAATGATAGTTTTGGGTGTTGTGGGTATCTTCACTAGAATTAAACACTCTATTTGTATAACTAATGAGAGAAAACGACTGATTGCTTGGTATGTGTATAAAAGCGCATTATTTTGGAATCTGGAGCTTTCTACCCACCCTTTCAGGAAATACAGATTGAAATATTAACCATAAACTTGTGTTTATGAATACTATCAACTTTATACACAAAAAACGTTACTAATAGAATGTGATACAAACATACTACGATAATTACTGGGCAATCCCACACATGCTGTCGAAGTATCTAGTTTTGCAATTTTCGGTATTTCGAGATACCATGATAACATTTATTTTCAATACTGCCAGGTTTTATAAAAGTCAACCTAAAAGTGGCTTAAATAACAGGGAAATCCTGCCACAATGGTAGGAACTTGCCACATATGGTAAAGATGTTAGTAGAGTATCATCCTTATTAAAAATTTGTTGTATCTCTCGCTGGCAAATCGGTACCAGTATGAATCAACTCTAAGTCTGCCCTATGCCCCTGATAATATATTCCATTAGCCATCAAATTTTGTGCTCCAATAATTTATAAAATATAATATAGTCCAGTTTCCAATAGAACAGATTATGTAAAGTTCAGGTAGACGTTTCAGATCACTAACAATTTAACTTTCTAATTGCGTAACTGCGATTACTTATGCATCTTGAATAACTTTTTTTACTTTGTAAGTTGCATAACATTATTACTGTAATAACAGAACTATAATAAATGAGAGCACCCTAATTTTTGTTAATAAAAGCAACTGTTTTTGCAGAAATGGCGCTCGATGAGACCGTGATAGACGACGGGGAATTCAACATGGACGAGCTGATCACCTTCAACCGCCCACACTCTGACCATGATTACCAGATCGTCAAGAATCTGGAATCGCAAAAACCTCTACCGGGAGGCTACGTCGATCTCCCCATCGACGAAGACTGGCCTCCTAACTTAAAGAAACGCATGAAAAAACTGGAATTCGATTACGGAGACGGAAAAGATTTCATAGCTCCAATCGTCAAAGAGCAAAGCTACGAAAACTTGAACAAATACGATCTAAAATATAAAACGGACACCGATAACGATATCAAATTTGACAGCAAAGCATTCTTGACCAACACACTTATATCCACTGGAAGAAAACTTGGCGAGTTGCTGGATTTATTCCCCCCCGTGCCGGTGAAAAACGAAGATTTAGTTATAGAGGAGATCTCGGACTACGATACAAGGAACGCTACGGATATCAAGAGTTTTGTCGTAAATGGCACTATGAATGATTACTAAAAACAATTTGTAACAGTTTTCTGTTTTATTATAATATTAGAGAAATCGATTTATATCGCTGTGTATTTTAAATGTCAATGAAATTATTCCTTTTGTGTTTAGTATATAAGAGAAAATAGTTTGTATGTTCCGGATACATATTGTTATTGCTTTGAGTAGAAATTACTCGCATGAATGCATCGCTAGAATTAGTTATTGAGTAATTTAAATATGTTAGTGAGAACTACACGTTGAATGATTTTATTTAGGTTAAGTATTATCTAGATCTATGGATTCGAGTTAGTCCGGAATGAGAGTTGTTGAAAATATTTATTTGAGGAATCAAAATTAATATATTACGAAATCATACATTTTTATTTACATTATTCTAATTAGTATGGTTAAGTGAGATATAATTTTTTAAGCATTTTTGTGTTTTTGGTGCAATTAAAAGGGACTGATGTCTGTCGACCTAACTTTTTAAGTACATACACTTTATTTTGTGTTTACAAGTTTATTTTTTATTTTGTCTTCTTACTATTAGAACTGAAATATCATGTTAGTTCAAATAAAGTTTATGTAAAAATATATGGTTTTTAAATACCAACCTGACATATAAAAGTCCTGTTAGTTATATATGTGAGTACTTACCGTATGCATTACCCCAGCAAGAAAATCACTTCTGGAATAAATTGAGTTCTACAAATAATTAGTGCCTTATACGCTGTAAATGTGCACCAAATAATAAATTTGTGCACTTTGCCGTTTTGTTAAAAAAAAGGAAAAACCAATTCTGCTGGAGTAACGTTGTTCCAGCAGGAAAATTTTAATCTAATAATCGGAAAGAAAAATTAAGTATATGGACAGATAGCTTATATTTGTGCATAAATGTGCGCCAAAAATTAAATTTGTGCGTCGTAAGGTTTTCGAGATATTTCATTTCCTGCTGGAGTAACGTTTAGCAAAATCCATTTTCTCGAAAACCAATAATTGTGCGATCTTACAATAAAAGTATATTTGTAGCTCTTAATTTGTGCTTATTTGTGACACCATTAGGTTTTCAAAATTTTGTACCATTTTTATGTAATTATGCAATTACGAAAATAAAAAAAATATGTCTAGCGCTAAAACGAACAAACGGTTGTACTCACTAAAAACGGTATTTGGTTCTTCTTGTAATTCCATTCATAAATTATTATAATCATAGTTAGATATCAAAATGCAAGAAATAGAATTAACTCAACATGTTTCAGTGTTAACCAAAAATTAGTGCGTTTAATGAAAAATATATACTGTAAATTTCAGCTTCATATGTAAAGTATTAAAGAAGATATGAACAAAAACCTAAAGCAACAGCGAGATTTCTGGTTATCCGAACAAATTCGAAAGATAGCAAAATAGCGGCGGTTTCATACATATTGATGGTCTTCTTTAATAAGTAGTATTAATGGAAGCTCTTGTCCGTACAGTCACACATAAAATACTTAAAGAGGAATTTGTGTATATTTTTCTAATAGGTATTGTTTAGATTTTTATTTTGACGAAATATTTTTTTATTGTATATTCCTACGCTCAGGCAACTTATAAGATATTAAATAAAAATGCAGGTGTATGCTTACATTCTTTCTATTTATTTTTTTATGTAATTATAGGTAACCTACCTACTAGTAAGTAAATTTATTTTATAGTCTTACCCTAAGATTTTTTTACCTGTAGATGTGTTGTATGGCCTCCATATTTACTAGACGAATTCAGGGTAATCACCTGAGTCACTACCAGTCTTGCACTTCCAAGCGTCCGGTGTATACATCGCCGCTAATCATGTTTAAATATATATAATAATCTGTGGACAATTTGCCTTTCTTGTGTCTTTAGACTCTGCACCAATTATACATGCACTGTGAGAGATAAGAAAAATGTTTCATTTCACGCGTAATTGTTATTTTTATTGATGAAATAAAAATTATCGTCATTTTGTTTTATCTTAGGAACTAAACTCAATGAAATGGATGAGCGATATATGTGTATCGTTTGGTATGAGAGAGTGAAAGAGATCGCAGCATAATGGTGATCGGAACTTCTCGTGGCGGTTCGGTGGTAACACGAATTGCTTATTATCTCTTTCTAACAACAGATATGACGCATAATATTTGAACGTTCTTTCCTTGTCATTACAAACTGCATATACATGTGCGTAGGTATGTGTATAGGTAAATTCTAGTAAGCTTTTAGAGCAGTGGTGTTCGGATATAACTAATCTATATATTTCAAATCACTGGTCTTACCTTTCAGAGTTTCCACGTAATCTAAAACAAGTTATCTCTGGATGCGTTATTGACGAAATCATTCAACAAAAACAGCACAATCTATCCTATTCGTCATATTAAGTATGTACATGAACTTATTTTTCGTTTAAGAAAATTACACACCGTCCATTCGTCACTGCGACGCAGTCGCGACTGTCTGCGTACTGAGCGCGGGCTGAGATCGACGCGCGTAGGTATAACTCGCGTTTCGTCCGTTTCTATGAAGTTGAAATACTGTATATATAACATTACCGTGCTATATCAATCAGTCTGTTTCCCATAATTTTATAGCTGTGCGAACTTCAGACTACTTCTTCGTTGCAATCGTAGGTATAGGTAAGTTGAACAGATGGTTGATATTTTAATGAATGTACCGACGAAGCAATAACAACCATGTACTATTATTTATTCTGTGATATGATTAACTAATTGCGTCATCTAACAATCGTAAAGCTAATAATAATTTGTCTTTGGACTAGCAACTAATGAAAAACAACTCAATTAATATACCGAAAATACATTAATTTCATAAAAATGTTTTATGCAGTAATGTAACCCGAATAAATTTGTACTACTCTATTGTGTAAACTACAAATAACTAGATACACTACGGTACTTACGTATAAAAAAACCTTTTATATAAACTCAATATAAAAAGCAGTTAAATAATTTCCCTTAACAGTTTTATGCCACAATGTACCCAGGCACAATATGTGTACACCTGTTACTTCAGCAAAGTTAAGAAGATCATCAATATGTATGAAACCATCGCTTTTTTGCTATCTTTCGAATTTGATCAGATAACCAGTAATCTCGCTTCGTTTTAGTTTTTTGTTCAAATCTTCTTTAATACTTTACATAGGAAGCTGAAATTTTCAGTATATATTTTTCATTAAACGCACAAATTTTTGGTTAACACTGAAACATGTTGAGTAAATTCTATTTCTTGCATTTTGATGTCTAATTATGACACTGTCGGTTGCGACATATATTGATATTATTGATAAATGTGTGTATATTTTGTCTAATAAGTTTACTTTTTATGAATGGAATTACAAGACGAACCAAATACCGTTTTTAGTGAGCACAACCGTTTGCTCGTTTTAGCGCTAGACATATTTTTTATATTTTCGTAATTGCATAATTACGTAAAAATGGTACAGATTTTTGAAAACCTAATGGGGTCACAAATAAGCACAAATTAAGAGCTGCAAATATAGTTTTATTGTAAGATCGCACAATTATTGGTTTTCGAGAAAATGGATTTTGCTAAACGTTACTCCAGCAGGAAATGAAATATCTCGAAAACCTTACGACGCACAAATTTAATTTTTGGCGCACATTTATGCACAAATATAAGCTATCTGTCCATATACTTAATTTTTCTTTCCGATCATTAGATTAAAATTTTCCTGCTGGAACAACGTTACTCCAGCAGAATTGGTTTTTCCTTTTTTTTAACAAAACGGCAAAGTGCACAAATTTATTATTTGGTGCACATTTACAGCGTATAAGGCACTAATTATTTGTAGAACTCAATTTATTCCAGAAGTGATTTTCTTGCTGGGGTAATGCATACGTCATCTACTAATTCATCCGGGATAGAATTCAGCCTCAAGAACACTATGTAATGTATTGATTATTTGATGCCAAATCGGCCGGCATCAACACCTTCAGAAGTGGTGACTGACGTATGTCGATAATAGTATTTCTCAGTGCTTAGTTTCTGAACATGTACTTGAAATACTTCACTAAGTTTTAGGACTGTATTTAACGAAACTACGATAGTGTGTAAAGCGCTATGAAGACTTCCTTCGCGTGACATTGAATGTTGTATATATAATAGATTCTCCATATTAACACCAACCGTTATCACAGCGGGCGACAGTTGATGATTTTCTCAAAGACCAGAGGCATAGAACATATTTATAATAATACTACGCCAGAGGTACTATTGCTTATATTTTCATTTGAGTTGTTTTGGAGCACTAGAATATAAAGCTTTACCAAGATTCGTGTAATTAGGCTGGATTCAGCTCGCTGCATTGTCCATGCTGAACGATACATCAACATGGAGGAGTCACCTTTTGATAGAACTATCTTTTACTATGGAAGCACATTATCTAGTTTTTGGGGACAAATAACCAATAATAGAGAACTAACTTGTAGGAAATTTTGACCCAAATCAGTTCTCCAGCTTCCTCAATTGAAATTACTGAATTCTGAATATGCCAATATTTTATGCAAATTTAGTGAATCTTTGTATTTATTTTTACTCATGGTTCCGTTGCTCAGATTCATCTTAAACTTCCTCGTAGTCTTATTGTTGAGCATTGATATGAAAACACAAGAAATAAACAGTTTTAGGATTGTATTCGAAAGAATAAAACTAATTTCTTATAATAAGCTTTATTTAATTACGAGTTAACAAATTTTGAATAGGGTTGTGACCTTAACTGAATACATGTCAAATTGCGTACGCAAAACATTACCATACATCTTACTGAAAAAATAAACACTGAGAACTGTTCTATGAATATTAATATTTATTTTTATACTTACAATAAGAGTTCATTTTCAAAAGCATCATCATGTATTATATATAATACATAAAAGTTAATAACTAGCTCAAAACTTCGTCGTGCGTCCACAAGCCGGCCCAATGAACATGACTTACTTAGTAAGCGAAGATTTTAAAATTAAATTAACTACATAGTACACTCACTAGAGCTCAGACCACTTCGCATCCCTCGGCTTCGACAATACGTCTCAGCCCCTTCTCATTCTCCTACATTTTTGGTGCAGCGTTCGTAATAAATAATAATGTTAAGATATTTTTTACAAATCAAAATAATGTAAGTCGAAGAACGCAATGAAATAAAGTAGTGCCACATTGTTGATAATTACAAGTGAGTTAAGACTATAGGTTTATCGCCTTAACTGGAGTCTTCGCGATTGAGACATCCAGAGCTTAGCGAGACGACGGTCGCCCTTGTTGCTCACACGTAACTCTAGCAATGTTCATTCAGCTCACTCCTAAGTCTCTCGCTCGTCGTCTCTGATACACAATAATTTAGGTACCTACTTCAATAAACACACAAGAGCATAGTTGTTCATTGTAACAAGATCACGCATTTGACTTCGATTTTTTAATACCCAATCTAATTTGATTATTCTATCTAGCAAATAGAAAGTAACAATTAGGTACAACTATGGTATTAATTGTATGATATAAGAATTACATTTTTTACATTCGATTATACTGCAATGATTGTACATTAGTTAACGACTCATTTAACGAGAAGAATACTTTTCACAATAATAATTTATCAAAAACCACCGTTAATGAATGGATTTAAAAAATCCTCATTTACATTATATGATTTATCCACAATATTTGCATTATCTATACTTTTTCTAAAAATATGAAAACGACACAACAAGATGTATTTTTATGTTATAAAACATTACTTAGTCGAAATGGATAAGTTCTAACGCGGGAATAAAATTTTGTGATGACTACATATCCGTGACTAATCCGAAATACCTTACAAAAATGCCGTTAGATTAGCAGAATGCTGCCAGCTCGGCACGCGCGTGCTCACACCAGCATTGCGCTCAAAACAACGACACCTATAAAACCTTACTCCTACACAAATCACGCTTCTCCAACCTTTGCCGCTTCCAGTCCAAGCAAAAATATACAAATGTGTTTTTCTAAAGCTGTACAATTTTTACACTATCAACTTAGCGACCGCGGCCATGAGGCCATGTTTAGCCCAACCCTAGGGGCGGTATTATTGCATCGAGTTGGTTTCCATGGGCGCTCCGACCGCGGTGTTTGGGGACGCACGCTTACCGATGACACCTTACTCAGTCTATTCGCAATGCAACACCTAAAACGTCACTTTGATCCGATAACCATTCCGAACGCGTTCTGCAGCCAAGCCGCCGCCGCCGCCGCTCACATTGCAGCATCGCACGACACGTGCCCAGAATCAGACGCAATTCTTTAGAATGACTGACGAGCTCGGCCACAGACCCGGCACTCCAACGGTGACTAATGTCTATTCAAAATGATATACGATCGTAACTCTAACGAAGAAAGGCGAATTGTAATAATACAAATTGACGACGAGTCCGGAGTCACGTGTTTTGTACACAATGTGAAATGTTTGTTCAGTCTTGTAGGAATCATAGAAGCCAGTTCACTCGGGACTCGATGGGTTACATCGATTGAAACAAATTACATTTTTCATATATACTATTGTAATGTTATGAATTTATACATAAATTATTGCACTTTTAAATACATAATAACATTCATGTCATCAAAGATCATCGCTTCGTTCGCATTCACATAACTCGAAAACCAATTGTCATAAATAGGAATAAAGGATATTATAATTATTATGTTACAATTTCTCTATTTATTGCGTGAATCGCTATTATCTCGTAAATATTGGCCATAAACAAACAAGTAAGTGGCGTCTCTATAGGAACGGAGCCAATTAAATTATATTTACCAAACTTCATTTCGCACGAACTGAACTTAGGTTTAGGCATGACTAAATAAAGTTAAAACCTAGAAATACGCATACAACTACAAGCGACGCGCCGAATATCATGAAGATTTGCTACAGTGAAGCGTCTAACAACTCTAAAATGCACATTGGAAACATCAAAAACCGAACAACACTAATCGGACGACTTGAACTCATTCCTCAGTTTTAAAATAGCACAATAGTGCTCACTATTACCTCGGGTCACCCATCAAATGTATATGAACATTAACAAACCAGCCAAATATCACAACCAGCATTATAAATAACTAATAGATCCCAAAGTTCGTGATATTCGACGCGCCGCACAGAGGAATCGATCAACACACAACTTATTATAAAGTCACGATAATCCCTATGTTATGGTAATTCATTACTAATGTAACAAAATTAAAAAAAAAAAAAACATTCACTGAAACTAACTCACAGATGATAAAAAAATAATATTTTATTGCTTCATTTATATGGGGAAAAGCGTTACACAACTACTACATAAGTATTTTTTTTATAAACTACAGCTGTTTACGATAATATATTCTTTTATTATACAAATCGGATGATTTGTTCAAACTATGTATGCCTTGGAATGGACATAAATTATGTGATTGGAAATAATGTCGATGAAGTAAAATAAAAACAAATCTCCATTTTGATTGAAGAGATAAGATATAGAATATACAAGGATCTGATGAGAAATGAAAACATAATTCGCTACGGACGGGAACACATAAAAAAATACGCCAACCGCGCATGGCCTTGCACGACACTGCTCGTTTTAAAATACCCCTAATGATAGGTATGTGAAACCCTCGCGGCAAGATGAATGTGGTATAACTGAAAATGATCGACATTACCCTACTAGATACATTAGATTAATGTAATCTGTGCAACAATCATGAAATACAAATTATCTATAAAATCGCACCTTTGAAATTCGGAATCCAACAGACGCGATAACTTCACGCCGTCGCATCCCAATAAAATTTTCGACCTCAATCGCAATAAAAGATGTGAAAATTCAACGGTTAATTACACTATAAATAATTTACAAAATGAAAACCAGAATCAGCTAACCTGTTGACGAATACTATACATCTTCATTTATATCAATAGTAATGACAACAGAATTAGAATCTTATGTGAACAATATATATAAGAATTTCATATGTTAACAAGTTTTGGTCAAAAAGTAACAACGTATGTCACGCGAAAATGTTTTCGATTTATGACCTTATTTATACGCTAATAGAGGCGAAAACATTACGGTGATCTATCGTGATTACAATCTGGCGTCCGATTTCGATCATCTATAATAGCTTCGGTTGAATCTTATGCTCTACGTCTCCTTGCAAGGTCGAAAATATATCAAACCTGCAGCTCGAATACCGTAAAATGGACAGTGCTCCAGCGATAAAATTTACGTATGTTGCACCCAGTTGCTTAACGTTCCATTTTCTATTGTAGAATTAATTTAACTAAGTACACAAGAATTTTAAGGTTTACAAACGTCCAAGAGAGCATTCTAAAACCCTGTTTTTCAATTGTCATGCAGGATAATCAATAAGGAAACATCTGCTTCAGACATGCTGTTATGCTCCATATTGGCATTTACGTGTATAGCTGTTTAATGTACGGCCTGCTAAACACCGTGCCGGTGGTAAAAATATTTCATTACAAAAAGAAATAGTTGTAGTGCCACGGCATGGTATTATTAATTATTTAAGGATACAAAACTTCATTGCCTACTGTATATTTTCCATCGGTAATATTTAGATCTAAATGTCATATTTCTAGTAAGTTAACATTAATATCAGGCCAAGAGACATCCATAACGTCATTACATTTTAATGAAAATAGCCCTATAATATTCAAGGTTTGATCTGAAATAAAATTCAAAGAGCTAGTCGTAAAAGCTATAAATACAAACCAGTAATTCAATATTGTATTGTTAAGGATACCAAAAGACTTAACTGTCACGCCACGTGATTACGTTGATATTTTGATACAGATTGCGGTATACTACATATCCGTATATTGGAATTATATTTATCGTGCTCCTATGTAAGCAAATATAATATCTGAGAGGATATTATTTTAAGACAAGTCTCACTTCTCTCCCTTACTTAGACTTTAAGAGTATTTTTCAACAGCTACTTTACTGAACCGTTCGTTCTGTATTTTGGGTACTGTTTTATACAATTAGGCATACCATCTTTATACATATCTCGACATGTGCGATCAAATCATTCACTCTTCCAAAATCGATGCATGCATATGGATATCATCTGCCGTGTTTAATTAATTGTGCATAATCTCAAAATTGTCTGCCTTACGTACTAAGGCTGCATTTGTTCATTCATTCACGAAACTCTTTTCTCTCGCTCACTCAAGCACACTAACAACTCAATTATAACTCTACAGCAAGGAAGAAACACAATATTGGTAATTCTGAGGCAATATAGGCTTTGGTAAATTACTACATTGGAATGATTTACGCTGACGGAGTGAAACATTTAGTTCATCAGAAAACAATGCAACATTGAGTTGGTTTAATAGAGACATCAACGCAATCACTCGACGCGTGGATCTAGTGCTGTGATCATAAAGATATAATAAGGTAAAGAACACCTTTGAAGTTTTAGCACGAACACTACATTAACTTACGAGTATTCGTCGTGTAAACAAGCTAAAAGTTTTGTTTTAATAAAAATGGAGTTCAAATGGATATGCAATCGATACGATTACGATTTCACGAAGTTTTAGTGCCATATGCAACGAGCACGCGCCCACGTTCTGACCGGCGTCTTATATATGTTTGCTAGGGGGTAGCTTGCTAGCTTTGATGATATTCTAAGTTTGGGGCTAGATCCGACCCGACAGTATCGGTCATTTAGTATCCTTAAAGCTGGAAACAGACTCGTTTTTCATATAAAGAAACCGCATGGGTTAATAGAAAAGCGTCTGACACATTTACATTTGTAATGCCTTTCTCAAAAACGGCTAACAGTTTTGATAAAATTTGAAGAGATTTTTGGGGCGATAAATCGGTCTAGCTAGGTCATTTCTCCGTGGAAACTGGTGTTGAGCGATACTTACTTAGTCTGGAATTAAAATTAGGAGAAAGGCTGTATTACCGCTTATAACTAGCTTAACATATTATTATTAGAAACTGTTCAGTCAAGTTTCATAAAGTTTTGAAATCTTTCGTCTGGGAGTCAAGATTCCACAAAACAGCGAGCATGAGTCTCAGCGCGTAACTCAGTAATTAACTAATTACATTTTTCATATTCAGACGACTGTATGTTTCCGGCCTGATACAATACAACGTTTAAACATGATTAGAAATCAGTTAGCAACTGGGTGTATGTATGTGTAGCTTCATATGCGTGTGTGTGCGTGCGTGCGAGGGTGTGTGCGTGGCGCGGGCGGCGGCGGCGGGGGGCGGGTGACGTCACGGGCCGCGCACGCGTCACTTGCCCGCGCGGGCGGCGCACTTCTTCTTTTTACGCTTGAAGAAACAACAGCATCTGGAATATACCGATTGTCTGTATGAAGATTTGACGACGTCTGCCGTTGTTTCAAGTATGGACACACAAAATCAACAGGTCTTAAACGTAAATAAAAGTGCAAATAATAATTAAAAAAATATTAATCAAATCAATCAAGGAAGATCCGGTACGTAAGCATAGCGTAATCAAAAATGAAACTAAAGCACGTCGAAATCGTCGACTAAGTCGTCAAGAAAGATAATTCACCGTGCACCTACTATAATCATTCTTTATTTATTTCGGATCGAATCTTTCCTTTTTTGATTTGATCTATATGAAGAATAGGGGTTAAAGAATGCGTGTCACTACTGAAATGATCTTCTAATTTTGTTGGTCGCATCGTCAAACCTATCGCCAAAACGTAAATTCATGTACTATAGTCTATTTTTTTTTAACAAACGAGTACTGAGTATGTCTCTCGCACATTTCCGATATTGACAGAGTGAGATGGGTCATTGTCGTCATTAGTCAATGACTTTGTTCTTGTTTTGAAATTGTTAAGGGCCGTTCATATTGAAAACTTCTGAAATTTAAGGTAGAAAAAAATTACGTAATTATTTTATGGTTTAAATTTGCATACTTAGTATATTCGTAACAAAATTTTGTGTTCGCGTTTATGATATAAAAAAAATATTGTAATAGTTATATATGTATATTATGCACTAGAACATATAAATCACATAATTCTACTTCAAATCTTATAATCTTAAAAATGATCATCATTTTTCTGCTGAACTTTCTGCAGATACGTCAATAATAAAATGCTCTAACATATTTTGTACACGATTGTCGACTCCGTACATTTTTTCTATCTTGATCACCACAAGATGGAGACATGACCACTATTTTCATCTATCCACTTTAGCTACTCCTATTAACAAAAGAGTTCAGTTTCAGTTCAGCAACTTCATAAATTTTACAACTTTTGTTATTTCCAGCCACAGCCCTTCATTTGAGACCAAACGAGTTGAATTGGGTTGAGCTCACGGTGATATTTCGGCAAACTTATGACGAGACGATTTTTTGACTTAGCTACAACATTTTTTTCCAAACGATCTTTGTTTTGCTTACCCTAATTCAAAAGTTGCAACTTTAGTATTGATTCGTTACAGGCGATATTTTTCGACGCGCAGGTAGTCGAAGACAACCCAATGTCACTACATGTAACTACAGAGTTCATGTGGAATGGACTTTATGTTGGACCAATAGCAACGCAGTTAAATTATCAGTACTCGTTTGTTAAAAAAAATAGACTATAGTCAGGTAACACTCGCTTTCAAATACACAATATGGCGAATTCAAAATGGCCGCGATACAAGGTGCCTCTTGAAGTGGAACATAGTATGACAGCTATCAATGTATCTTTACAATAAAAAATATAGGTAGCAATATATATCAGGTAATTATGCTTTTATAAAGAACGAAAAATATATTTTTTCAGTTACACTCAGCAACAATAATATCAAAAAAGACTTGAATATTAAATTTAATGTTAGTAAAAACATGCCCCAAGCTATGTATTAGTTTATATATTTTACGTTACGAGTTCATATGTTCCGGATTAGTTTAGTTATTGGATACAATTGGAATGATAATCTAACATACTCAATGATGAAATGATCGTAGGTATGTGTCGGTTAGTATGATATTTATAATTGAACTTATAATTGAATAGATTGGTTCATAAAGCTAGTACAAACTTATTTAACCAGCATAAACTAAGGATATAAGCATATTTTATATTTTATACCATAGAGTACTTCGTATTTCAGCATCGTGTACTCCAGGTAGTGTGCCGGTGGCCTCTAGGGGTGCCGGGCTAGACTGTAACGACCCCATTTCTATTCGTGGGTGTCGTGAGAGGCGACTAAGGGTAACAGACCAGAAGGTGGGCAACAGAACTTTCTGAGGAACTGATATTTCACACTGCGATCCCCAAGACGCCTGCCAAGCGTGGGGACACTATGTTCAGCAGTGGACAATCAGGCTGATGCATTACTCCAGGTATGAGAGCAGTTTGTAAGCGCTGACATTGCAACAAACACGTTAATTAACAGTGTAAGTAATATATGAGCATAATGTCGTTAATATTATGATGAATAAGGATTTGAGGCGAACAATGTGGAGTGAGTTTTTAAGTGAGCAACAGTTTTGAAGTTTAACATTCAAGTAAAATATCCTGGCAATGTTACTCAATTCGTGACTTGTATGAGCATTCAATGTTCAGCTTTGTGAGGAAATATATTTTTCAAAGACAAACAGGCGTTTATTAATCAATCTATTTTTGGTGTCTTAAAAGTGACAGGATTGTACTATCATTCCTTTATAATTCAAACACAAAGGAAGTGTCATACAAATTGAATATTGGCAAGTATGAATAAAAAATAAATCTGGCATACTTCTTCTATAAGGTGACAAACTTTGTACGTTCTAATAACGGCGACATTTTATAGCCCAGAACTGCAAGATATCAACAAATATAGATTAACTATAAAATTAGAAATTTACGAGACGAAAAATTTAAGTTGTCAATCATGTGCGGTAATTTTGTAATGTAATCCGCAAACATAAAAATATAGTTTAAACTTAAATCACCAAAAATCAGTACCTATTAGGCATAATGATAAGGTAGCCCATTGCGAATCTTTTAGGACTTAGGGTTCCATAAGTGTTAAAATAAGATGTTATCTGTATATTTTTCATGTACGACAAGGAACCAAAAGGAGTGTAATGATTTCGGGGTTCACGTATGTATACGAGTTTTACGAGTAACTACACCATTACTTTTAAATACCGATTTGGATGTATGGGGTATCATTAGAACCCATACATCATCCCGAGTGACGCTAGTTTTATATGTAGCTGTCTTGTTCTTTGCTATTTAATAAAATTTCTTGTTTATGTGACGACTTCTATTTTCTAGAATAGTAAAGTCAAGTAGAATGTAAGAATAACTACACTCGTATTATTAATTATTAATAAGGCGTAGAATGAAAAATGTGACCGGTAAGGGCGCATTCCACCGAGCTGCACGAGGAAACACTAGGAGACTGTGGGATAACATTAAAGGATTCTCATTTAGATTTTTTTTTTATCTAAAATATGGAACCGACTTCAACATTCAAGTGTGAAATAACTTTTTGATGTCGGTACCATGATAGTTCTCATTCTTTTTAGTGACCTTTGCTACTTACTGGATCGATTGTCATTCATTGTCAACGACTATATCATCAAGATCGGAAAATATTTTTCAGTTATTGGAGTGTAACTCAAAAACAGCTTGACCGATTTTGATGAAATTTAAATATGACAATCATCAGCTTCAAAATCGGTTCATCAAGTCAAAAGTGCTGAGGTAACAAACATGAAAAAATACAGAAGTATTGAGAACCTCCTCCTTTTTTTGAAATGGTTAAAAAGAAAGTTCAATGATGATCCTTTAACGTGATCCTTAAGGATGATTTCTCCAACCCCACAGCTCCATGCCCTCGCACAGCAATGGTTGGAAGGGCGCGTGTATATTAAAAATTAGTGATCGACTCGCATCAAATGTTAGTGACCCGCAACCAAACGCAAACCAAAACAAGCGATAAACAAAACAAAAAGGTAGTCCATACAGTTGGAAGACTGACTTGGTGTCGTCTACAACGTCGACTTCGTGATGCGGCTGCGTGATGGGCGTGTTGCTGTGCCCCGCCGTCGGATCGTCCGCGCCCAGCTCCCCATTCGTAGACGACACCACCTGGGGATACCAACAACTTCCTTACAACTATTCATACAGATGACATACATGCTCGCTTACACTTCGGTTCAGATCATACAAACACTCGTTAAATAATAACATCATTAAATTCGTTGCAAACGCTCGGTTCATATTGAACTATGGGATACGGGAATGTGCACCATAGATAAGAGCAATATGCAAATAGCACTACTACGCTTTCGATGTCTGACAATTGGCAATTTGCTTCTTCGCAATTAACTTTCACTTCAATTAACACATTAGCAGTTAGTATTCTATTTCGATGCATTATTTTGTAAGCAAGATTTTTTGTAAAGAAGTTTTTTTAACGTATAAAATCCTAACCACGACAGCAAAAATCTCTTCAAATATCTGTCAAAATTTAAGTTTGACGTTTCTGCACACGCTGCACTTTTCGTTATGTGCAGCCGGAAGTTAAGGCATTGATGACGTTACATTGCTATCGTGATGACTGTGTAGCATATTGCGAACCGCCCGTTTGCGCGAATTCAGTGTAAATTGATCATATCTGCGTGATTTGAACCGCAGCCTTAGTAGCATTCAAAAAAATATATGAAGGAGACGACAATTGCTTTCAATTATTCCATAGTCGTTTGGTAGGTCAATTTCTAGCGTGACCTTATATGAAGGTAACAAATGCTAGCTTGGACGATGTACTCTTATATAGACTCTTGATGCAGATGGCGTTTCCCCTCTACATCAACCGGCTTCGTTAACTACTAACGTACTCTACTACCGTACCTCGTCACCGACCAATTCCAGGCGCCCGGCGCCCTAAGAAACGGCCAAGAACGAACTTCTCTGACTAAAGTTATGAGTTTAAATAGTTACTGTGGCGCTTAGCACCTTACCTTTTCCGGTAGCTGTCTTTGAGAAGGACTTCTTTCGAAGTCTAGCTCGCTATCGTCTTTGCCAAAATAATCACTTAGCAACGTGAGATAGTAGTTAAAATATAGCCGAATAAAAAAATAGCCCCATGTTATTAAAGTCCGATTAATATGAATTATTAATAACGGTGATGGTGACTCTGGTTTCAAATATTCTAGAAATATCTTAAATCAGCATCTCTTTACTGTGATTCCCAAACAAAAAACACGACCAAATTATATATATAAAGTTATAGGGCTACTACAGACGACTGATGGCTTCGTGAAACGAACTTCACTCAACTGTGAAATAATATTCAATAATTCTTTTAACCATAAATATATGCTAGTGAAATAATTATGTTCATTTCCATGGTGTAACAATCCGAAAACCACTTAAATATAATCACTTCTCATCTTCAGAAGGTATGGTGGATGAAAATTTATGTTATTAAATTATGTATGTAGTATATATTCTAATAACACTAATCGTTAGCAATTAGTTCTACTTGAACACTGATAGTACCTACTAACATTGACAACGCTAGTTTTACACATCGACTAAAATATTTATTTACCGAACACAGAGTAGAAGAAAAATTAGTGAGGCATGTTTTAGGTAAAAGGTGTTATGACTTGATTAGTAACGCTCTATACGCTATAACTATAATGTGTATTGTTTGCAAATTTCATACATTTGTTGTTACCGTCATATTTCAAAGTGCGTGTTACTGGCCATAAATACATAATATTATGTAGATTATGATTGCAAGAAAGGCCCTGCATGGAAGGACAATTCAACTCTTCAAGAGACTGTAAACTGACAAACTAATTTATTATATGTACGATAATGTACTGGTTTCCTTCGCCAGCAACTTGTCAACTTAATATATAAGTTAGTGACTAAAAAGTTTAAGTTTTAAGTGCCAGTTGGATTTAAAGCATTGTATTATCCTATGATGTTGTTTAGTATGAAATATAAAGTTATATAAACCGTCAACTCCTTAGAAGCATTCTGTGATAAGAACGCGATTGATTGATAATAAGCATATCTTAAAGTTATTGCGGAGAAATCGGTAAAATTGTACATAGCCAAAACTGGTCTACTGCAGTTCAGTCACTGTGATTCTTATTCTTAACATAATATATACAGCGAGCTAAAGTCCAATTTGGTACTACAAATTGTTTAAAAATTATAATCCAAAAATTAAATTTATTATGTGCAATTGCTGTTAGTTTTGATTAGATTTATAAAATTTGTGGTGTGACTAAAAACCTATACTTATAAGTTACCATTATATATACCAATTAAGATTTTAGCGGTAACCATAATAAAAACTTTTCTACTTTAATTATTTTTAGTTAAGTAGATAGCAGAATTACGACAATAGTCTAAATCTTTGGTAATAAGCAATTGACGGACTACAAGAAAAACAACTCACAACATAAACTAAAGCAAAATAGCCTAGTAAAGTAAAAAGTAAACAAAGCAAAGTATCCAACGCTATGAATGAATATTGGCAGTGGTTTATTTTAAGCTTTTGCATTTTCTTAGGTGTAATACATTAGCGCGTTCATCTAAAGCGGCATGCAAAACGATACCACACATTGCCACATAACCAACAAAACTAACCGTTGTAACCGAGCCGGGAAATTTCACATACCGAAAATGTTTATTCTTCAATAGCTAAAAAATAAATACACCAATATACATTCACGATTACTCAAATACTTAAATTTTAAAGTTGCATTCAAATAAACATACCAAAAAAAGTACTTCCAGATACTTAAAATTTACAAAACACATGCATTTATATTGTTTTTATTTATAATTCAAAAACCTTTGATAATAAATAATATACAACTAATAATAAATTACAAGGAAGTACATTCGTTGCAGTGACTAAAATGTAATTAATTCTTGCATTATATAAATATTAGTGTATAAAATAAGGTGCGATATACATTTCTAGTATAATATTTTTTGTTTCAACCCTGAATATAATTTCATTAATCTACCTTAGGCTGAGTCGCACACATTTAGACGATGGTTAAATTCGAAAAAAAAACGTTCCATGTTGAACTTTATTCCGAGTGAATAATTAACTTGACGAACGATTTGACGTTAACCAGACACGGTGCAACTGAGCCTTAATATTTTTGGACATAAAGCCTTTCATCAATGCTAATATGTATACATATATACATAAAAATAATAAATAACACGACCTATTTTTATAGCATAATGGAAGGAATATATTATTATGATATAAGATTCGAGATACATGTATTATTACGTCCGCATCCGCTTGTTGAAATGGTATACTGTATAATGGTATACTAAAAGGTTTTTAGGTTTTGTATTACAATATGGACGATTTGCATTAAATATCTTAGACCAGTGGCCAGGGTCTCGAATCGAAGGTTGCTCTCGCCTCTGGCTGGGCTATCAATCTCTCTAATATACGGATATCCGCTTTCTTTTGTTTCGGTTAGTAGCTTGGTTCAATAGCCAGTAAATGTAGGAACTTGCCAAGCTCTATGATTACACCATAAACATATCACAATAACAGTTTTATAAGTCTATGTCTAATTTTAGCATTGGTTAAAACCACTTAAGATCACCTTGTCATCCGCGGATGTGAGTGACATAGGGCATTGAAATTGCCCTTTTTTATAACCGAGACAAAATAAAGCTATGAAAACGATAAAACAAAACTGTCAATCGTGCTAATCTTAATATAATACTATAAAAGCCGTAATCTTAATAAAGTAAGAAATTGGAAATGGCAATGCTAATCATGACCTACCACTCTCTCTCACAACAAATTCAGAAAGCATTAAATGACAACAAGGAGTGCTCCGAACAGTATGACTAAAGAAAGAGGGCATTATTAGCGACGACATGTTCTATTCTCTTCTTTATTAGTACATATCATTGAACGCTGTTCATTAAGAAGTATTTTATTGCCGTTTTCTATTATAGTTATTATATTATAATCTTCTCAGAACGATTAGCTCGGCAAAACCAAAAAATGCTACCGATTAAAAAAAATCTCGAAATTATTAGATATAAGGTATGCTCATTCGTTTTCAGTTTATTTTATGTGTCTTACTGAGTTGTAAGGTATGATACGAACCGGCCCGTGAACGCCTTTAAAATTCGTTACAAATTTACTTCCTACTTTTGAATGTCATCAATTCATCATAATTCTAAATGGCACAAACATGGCTATAAATTGTTTCACATGGACAATTGTGCTAGGTATAATAGCATCTATTGTTTTTATCAACGTTTTTACCTGAACAGATCCGTGTCTATCAGCGGGCGTGAGATGGCCCGTGGTGAGAGGCGTGGCCTTCCCGCTGTGCGGCCAGTTCCCGCCTGCGTTCGCGCCGCCCGTGCCGAATTCCTTCGCAGCAAGCGCCGCCATCTGAAACGCAGCGCGCTGAACATGCGGACGCTCTTTATGGTCTTATTGTGGGTCGTACTCGAAAGGTACACATAACCAACGGGATATATCACCTTGTATTTAAAGTACAAAACACGGGGTTACTAGTGTCCCTTAGCAGCGACCGTAAATTGATAATTTTCATGCAAATTTGACGCAGTTTTATTTGCGTGGTTATTTGCACGTCAAAGTCAAAATCATTTATTCAATTTAAGCGTCTAACGACGCTCTTATGAAGGTCATTTAAATTTTTTAATATTGAAATATTCTACATTGTACTGCCACGTTTAGTAAAAAAATGTATAGAGCCACACGTGTACAAATTATACACCGAGTAATGACTATTAAGATTATTGTCATTGTTCAGTTTGATACTACGTTACTGAGGAATAATGCGCGAATATGATCATACCCGTGCAGTACAGTTTACACTCGATGTCTGATTCCACAGGTACATCGGGAAAATCAGCAACATCAATGTGGGCACCCCCAAGAATGTATTCGGTTACTGGTTCACTGGCGATTCGAAGTATTGAAGTATTCGAACAAACGGAGTAACAATATCGTCCAAAGTACGACATCCCTTAATTGAAAATACGGTAAGCGAGATGTCTAGATTTTTATATCTCCTGCGTATTTAGAATGTATCCCGTTCTTGATGTGTACTTTTCGAGTCGAGTTAATAAGTTGATATCATCAATTAGGTATAGTTTAACAGCTTATTTTGTGGACGAGAGGAAAGTGATAAGGGCACCGATGAAAAGAGAACTGAGACAAAAAATAACATTTGTGAAGACTCTGTTTTTGACATTCGTACAGTTGATACGTCAGTTTTACTTATTTTCATTTTTAGGCTAGTGACAACATTTGAAGATAAATCTTCACTTCTTATGCTAGTTTCTTGTTTATGCCCAGAGTAAGCGGACTAAAACGGCATTTTATGCTCTAGGGAACAAGAAGTCTTCTTTCCAAGTGCATAAAAACTGGGTCTTTCATAACACCCATTAATCAGTGGTATTATTAATGACACACACGTAAATTTTGTCGAATGACACTCATAGTAGAGCATTGTTCAGATACCAGGTTAAATTACACTGTATTTTTTTTGGATATTACTTTGTTTAATTTCCTCGCAATTTAAGTGTAAATCAGAGTGTATAACTTTTACTTAACCATTTTTAGCATCGATTTTAATATCAGTCTTTCGGTCGGGCTGTTAAACGTCTCTAATAAAATGACTTGTTTTATGCAGTTGTTGTACACAAAGAGCGGTTCCGGTATTCAAAAACCGATTTTGGTGCAAACGCAGGGAAAAATTATTTATTATAAGCATCATAACTGTTGTTTACGTTTAACCTGCAGAATAACTACAACTTTACGTTTAATTAGTTCTTGCTGTTTTATTTGTGAATTGGAATAAACTAATTATTTTTTATGAACTATTGCCTGGTTTCATTACTAAAACATATTATTTTTCGCTGATAGAGGTATGCTGTTGTATGTTTCATACGACCGGCCATTTTTAGGTCGCTTACATTTAAATTTCATTGTGCTCAGTAGTATATAATAGAATCACTATTTCGCTAGATCTGATTAAGGTCGGCAATCGCACCATACAACGACGTTACTTGTTGAACAAAAAACAATTTAAAGCAATCGAACCAAACCAATATATTCTGAACTTGGATTTGGAAAAGCCTGTCAATAATTAGGCGTTATAATATTTATATTTACCGTTTTACATAAAAAAAGATCAACACCTATCTGGCAATATAATAACATATACTTTTTTAATTTTACTATTAGTTACGAATGTTAAAAACTTTGTTATTTGACAATGTGGACAATGGATATGAAGTCATTAAAATAATATTTAAATTGCAATCAGAATTTAAGAATACAAGAGGTTATGCAGATTTTATCCTGATAAAAGAGGGACCAGGAAAACAGGACTGCAACTTAACACGATAAAATAGTTTCATTACAATTATTTGATAAGCTGTAAGTATTAGAAATTCACAAAAAAAAACAACAGGGTAGGTAACGACTAAATCCCAATGAAAATGAAACAAAAGGACAAAGATATTTTCATGAGGACACTCTCAAGCATTGATCACACAAAATAGGTTCTAAACAAGTACAACAGTAAGCATATTTTTCTAAATCAGCCGATATTAGGATATAAGGGAGATACGCTTAAAGTTGACTATTGAAGTATCGAACCTCAGTTTTAGGAAATTCCACGCATTAAAATGAGATTGTTAGGGACTAGCAAACCCTAGAAGCACAAGCAAAACGGCGGGATGAACAATGGTGAAATATTTAATAAATGTATTCTACAATTTAAATTTGTAATCAAGAACAGATGTCAGCACAAGGGATCAGTCATTACTTTTTAGTAAAATATTTCAAATAAATCTACTACTCATGTACTAAACAGTGCACGAAATAAATTGCGTCCGTGTACGCAGTCTACGCCCACACTCGAAACATTAATAAATTTTCTTTTTGTTTCAAGTTCAATTTTACTGAAAAGTATTGTAACTTCGATGGTAAGTTTCGTTGAGAAATGGGAACACAAATGGAGAATTTCAAGGCAATTGGCAAAGGGTCAGCCGACTATAAAAACAAAAACTATCGTATGTAAAGCGACCAAACCTCTCCGGATATAAGCGCCGCATCATCGTCCTCAACCAAACCAATCATATAATCACACAAATCATCCTGTGACGACAAAAAAGCAATGTGAGTTGGTCTTTCAGTTACACTAAACAACACTGGGAAAAGAAAGTTAGGTACAGTCAGTCATTGTAAACAAACTAATGAGCTTAACATAGAGAGGAGAACAGATATAATAAAAATTGGTGACGAAGTGTTGGCTAGTGAACTGACGGACATACAATATTCTTGTGATATATTTAAATCAATATATATGTAAAAACAAACACTAATGATAAAGAAACTATAATTTCAACATCATTGGAAAAGAAGATCGTAATAAAATATAGTATATAGCAACAATATACAAAATTTACTCATAAAAATACTTTAAACTTAAAACTAAGGACAAGAACTAATAAAGATATATAATTCACTTCTTCTTTGGCGATTCAAACCAATTTAAGGGTACAGTTTATTTTATCAATATGTGACTCATCTGTGCAGAATCGTAAGTTTTTAAATATCTAGTCTTGGAGTTAATAATATGTATATAGTCTTTTTATGAGCAAAATTTGTGCATAGAATAATATTTTATTTATATTTAAAATTATATATATAAAGAAGATGTTATAGAGTAAATTGTATTACCTTGTGGAAGGGTTGATGACTGTCGCGGTTTGGAGAAACGACGATTTCATGGCCCGTCTGTATGGAACCGACTGGTGTAGACTGAAAACATACCAAATATTCATATAAATCTAAAAACTAAAATAATTTGACATAGAATGAAGATTTTAGTAAGGCTGATAATTTATTAATGGTTGTAACGACTTTATTGAAGCCAACACTGCAGCGCTTACAGCAGAGCTTGCGGCGTTCTTAAGTGATTAACTAGGTAAGATCGGCGGACACTGCGGTATATAGGTGACTGCCAGTGGCAATTGCAAAACAGCACCTACGTGCATAGGAGGGCTCGTCAACGAGCTCAAGCAATCAATCATTGTTATAGCCTTAGGATAGCATTCGTTAGGTTGAAGGTGGCCTTTGGACGGTCTATGAAAACTCCGACAATCAGTCCAGACCAGATAGCTAGCCCGCGCCAGGCGTGCATGGTGGACTATGGCCCGTACTTCTCTCTCTGTGCTCTCTAAGATGAAGGCTATTATGTCAACAGTGAGAGCGTGATGGGCTGATACGGTAACGACTATAGCACGATATCTATACAAAAATATTTGGTTGGATTTTAAAGCTAGGTCTCAGCCATAATAATCCAAAATACCTGTATCAAGTACATCTACCCATAATATATAGTCTCCGTTTAGCGCGATTTGCTAGGGTTGACAGACCGTGAGTGTTATACTCGTTACAACCATTCAAAATTAACGTCCTGATAACAATATCTAGCTCAGTGAAATACTATAGATTAGCTAGGAATACTGAAAATTAATGGTCTACTATACTTACAGTAGCATTACATCATAATGTTAAATTACTTGTTTTAGAATACTTTTGTCTATTTCTAAGGTATGTATAATGTTTCCCATAATATGAGACGAACATTAGGTAACAAACAATATACTTCTTTCTATCTATAGACCTTTCCAAACACGAAGGCGGCCCTCCTATTATTAAGTGTAGTTGTAACTACATCTGCTTACCCAAGCGATCATAATTTACATCTTATTGCTTTACTATATACGTATATCATTTAAACCCACTCTAAAATGTTGTAAACGAAGCCTCCACGTACAAAAACGTATTAATAATAAACTGTGGAGGTCTGTGGAACAGGTCTGTATCTATGAATGAGGGACTACGATTACGGATAAAGTATAAACTTCCACCTCAAAAAAGATTCCAAAGTGAGAATATTTTCTGCTGTATGTTATCGAATGCCCGAAGATTCTTGAGAAATATTCTTAGATATCGCTTAGTTATTAAAATAATTAAGCGATATCATCAAAGCCAGTGGGACAAAAATATTAATAAAAAAATAAAAAGAAGCTTTTTCCTTGGCGTTAAAAAGGACCATAAAAATGTAACGATTTATAGTACAAAATTCTCCTCAAGGCGAACTGTCTCAGAAGCACAATATCATTAGCAAAGTTACGGCAAACATTCAAACCCCCAATGATTCATACATTAAAGCCATACAAGCCACACTAAGTGAATTATTACTTAACTAACTATACTAAACCTTTGCGAATCCAAACACATGCTACTGGCAATAAGTAACATTAATATACTAACGTACCTACGTACTGCGCAATAAGTCCTCCATACATAAGCTCTAAAAGATCCTCCACCCTGCGTGCAATATTAGCTTAAAAACCTGCAGTCCTATCCCTAGTTTGGCATCGATACTAGCGAGCGACGTCAAATTTTATCTGTATACAGCTTGATAAGTAGTCGAAGCAAAAGTTCGCGACAAAGGTATTCGTAATGGATAAGCAAACAATTGAAACTCATTTCTTATAAACTATTTACTCATGTTGTACAAACTAGAATTTATTTCTTCCAACTATGCCATAGTTAAGTTCTAATATACACTCGGAAGTACAGGCCACACTGCGAGGTAACCTAAGTTAACTTCGGTTTAGCTCACATAGCTGAGGTGAAAGGTCATCTAATGTGTGTCTATAGTTTTAGGTGTGAACCCAGACAGTTTAAATTTGCTTAGCTATTCTTATATAGTAGATTCGCATCTAAGCCAGCTACACTAACTAGCATAGTTGTGTATGCGAAGTAAGAATAGCTAAGCAAGCTAAGATATCTGGGTTCACACCGGAAACAAAAGACAAACAAAGGATGGTACCTTTCACCTCCGCGCAAAGAGTGACGGTTTAGAGATCATCTTCAGGTTAGCTAGCTTACTTAGTTTTTCTCGCGGTGCGAACTAAAGTGTGAATAGACGCTGCAGCTACGTCAGCTAAGTAAATAAAGTTAGCTCGCCGTGTGGCCTCCGTTTATCGCGATTTTCAATTGTTGTACACAAAACGAATACGATTACTTATATTCTTCGTACTCAACCCATACGTATCAAAGCCAAACCTCTTCCACTGCACATACCTTGTCGGACTTAGTTTTAATGACATTCGACGGCGGTGCATTCCGAAGAATTCTCATCACGTGAATGTTCTTTGGCTGACGTTGGACAAGCGGTAAGCATGCGGCATGCAACATTCATTTAGTGTACATAAAAAATATTATAAGCTATCATAATCAGCCGGTGTCAACTAACTGACACGTATAGACCTGCACTCGTTTACGTCTTTTTTTCCAAAGCTCAGTGTATGCTGGCCAGATCTACATAAACACGGACCAGCGAAACCAAAGCAGTGCCTTTCGTCAGCGGTTGGACGGGTGAAGTCAACATACGCTGGTCGATGCTTACGTTTGAAGAATTTACCAGGTGACACTGAGCTCGTACGAACACGGTTTACACTCAAATCTGATGCTGTAATATTATTCTGTCTCTACTTTGACTTGTCATCAATCTATTACATTTAGTGGTAAGATTGCTAGTGAGAAAAGACTTAGGATGTCCATTTAAGGTATCATCAAGCAGGTCAACTATTAATTTAGCTGCCAACCAGCACTTTCAATATTGATGTTTTGGATTGAAGGTAGAGCTGCTGGATTTGCAGACACATGAATTTTAGGATCAACAGTAACGCACCAGGTGGGTACAATGTTGGTCGGAGCAGAACATACCGCGGTCTAGAAGTACTTGATACCGACAAGGACAATAGAGAGCGGATGCTTAGCATGGAGTAAGTATACCTGTTCGTGTGCCCGCCTTAATAAATATATAACGAAATATTTTGTGATCAATTCGCTAGAAATCATTCTATTTGCTGAATCGAAAATGCACAGTATACAAACTGCCTCTGTTTTTCTGTATTGGCAAAATTATTGTATATTTCATTCGGAATACTATTCAACACTTTAAAACAAATAATCGCCTTCACCAATTCCTATTAAAGTGTTGAATAGTCTTCAGACTGGATGGCAAGGTCGGTTTTCGATTTTTGGTCGATTGCAAAGTGAAAATTTGTTAATCAGGTTAAAACATTAAGACTAACCTTGGAGTTATTCATAATATTACAGTGTAACTATTGGATGGATAACTTTGATTTCTGTATCGAACACAATATGATTGAGCTTTGTCACCATATACGTCAAATGAGTTGCAGTATTTTAAATTTGCCATGGTATTAACTTTAATAAATTTTAGCATCAGGCAGTAACAGATGGCTGATGAAAGGAAAAATGCTTATTCAGTAGTAAAAATGTATACCGCCAAATTTTGCGGTATAGTTGCTGAAACATTTATGGCCACGTAACAACAGCTGATAATACTATTTCTATATCTACGTTGCTGTCATATGTCATAAAAGTCGAAACAAGGAGATTTTCTTCCACGTCAGAAATCCAACAAATTTAAAATCTTCATCTCATCTAACTCTCTAAGTTGTCTGTGTTTAAATGTTTATAAATATATATATATATATATATATATATATATATATATATATATACAAAACAACAGTTACGTGATATAGTCAGAAGAAAAACCATTCAGATTTTCATTTATATACTGTTAACACAATCATGTCACAAACAACAATTTGACAAGCTACAGAAAAACACACCAGTTAAGTAAACATTTTAATAACCAAACGTAATAAATATTTAACATCTATAATTAGCAACGCTAGTCTAAGAGTTAACTAATGTAATGGTACCGTCGTTAATTTCATTTTACGTCAAAAGTTAACGTTTTTGAGGTCAAAAGAAACAAACAAAACTATGTATGTGAAGAACACAGATGTTTTTGAGCGAACTTCTTTCATGAAAGCACCGTGCTTCAATGAACGATTCAAAACAAAAGAATTTAATGGCGCGTTAGTAAATTGTATGGTAAAGTGGACTGGTCGTATAATGCAGCCCTCGATCATGAATTTCGGTGTACCTTTAACAATATTTCGCACTGTTCTATGCGACATTGCGACGAGTTCCAAATGGATAAACGCTGGCAAAAGGAAAATTTGTTAATCTTAGAAATATAATAAGTTACAATAAGACCAAACTTGGAAATAGTGGAATAATGTCATTTTTATCTTAGGACGTGTTCTTATAAATGATAAAAGCTGCCTTTGACCACATTCTAAGTAGGTGTTACACACAAATATAGCAGGATAGACATTAAATAGCGCTCAAGGACATATATCGGACTATACAGTTAGGGATGGTAGGTTAATTGATATTGACTACAGGAATCGCCGTTCTCTTATTAAGTTTTAGTTTAATAATAGGAACGAAAGGACAAATTTAAACTATGACTCATTACCAGGATAGCTCAACATGGCAGAAAATGTCCCTGCCCAAGAATCGAATCGGTAGATGGTTCGGATCCTTTAAAATTTTCCCTTCGTATTGTTTTAAGCCGTTAGGTATTTGTCGACATATTTTCTACTTGAACTTTGTAGCTATCCAGGCAACCTGCTACTATAAACAATCGACTACATAGGACTTTTTATAGCAAAGATTTATTATCGTTGATAAAGGCTTAGAAACACAAAAGTACTTTCATAAAACAAGCTACCAGCAAGTTACATTACATACAATTTGTGCTTATAACAATTAACTTAGCAAACTGTGAGAATACAAGCTTCTGTTTGAATGGTATCAGACTTCCATCAAAATAATTACGTTTGTAAGGACAATACATTTTGTTTCACACCACCAGGATTTCTATATCAATAACAATTTGTGTGGGAAAGAGGACGAAGCAAAGCATTGTGTATGACAAGTAAAGTTAACATAAAAGACTGATAACAGTGATAACGGATGAAATTTTCATAGAGTAAAATTAGATTGATGATTTTAAGCATTGTATTTAGATGAACGTCTAAACCAAACTTTTTTGTGGGTATAAAAATATCAGTCTTATAAAAGAATAGGTTAAGAAGACACCATAATGTGCTTTTTTAAAATATATTTATACAAATAGCACCTCAAGACTACATCCAAAGTCTATGGTTTAGAGCATGTTTAAATTGTTTTTACGGTAAAAGCGTTAGGGTCTATTAAGCGTTTTCCATACAAACTTTGTTTCATCGTATACGGCAGACCAGAAGTAAAGATATTATAAGGTTAAAGAAAAAAACTATATTCGTATGGATATCGCTATATAAACACTTCCCTTGTGTTATTTCGATATTGTACTTTCTGAATCTTAAACACCACGATTAAAAAAGCAATTAGTAAATAAGCATGAGAAATGCAATTTCTTTAACATTGTATTTCTTTAAGAAACAAAAATATAATAAAAATGATTAGTAATGTAATGGGAATAATCTTATGAGATTCATTGTTCAAAAAAAGTTTTGTATGAGACGCACCGACATATTATAATCACACTGATATCATTCTGGATTTGGTCTGTGGATCGACTCATAATGATCGATAACAATAGTAATCATAATAAGAAAATTACTTTCTGCAAACTACACGGCTTTTGTCTAGTCAAGATTACTTTACAATAATATTTGTTATTTTTTAATTCCACTCTCTTTATTAGCCCGTCTCAAATACTATACAAATAAAATATCTAATTTCTGATTCTGACTATAATTTGAGAGTTCCGTCTTCATACATGTTATTCAATTTTTTTGATTAGTCGTTATGCTTCAAAAGCCGTTTAGTTTCCTTATAAAGTATGTGTATAAATTAGTTTTGCAAATCGTATAGTGAGACAAAGAACCCATGCAAGTGCTATATTATGTTTAAGCCACATTAGTGCTGCACGGTCAATACTGGCTGTCATTACGTATGGCAAACCGACGATGGATCTAACTGACACGATTTTGACGATATTCATCGGTTACGAAGTACGCTCTACTCGCGTACCTACGTTATAATTTCTTAAATAATTTAACTATAGCAATTTATAACCTACTAGCTTTCCGGGCGCGGCTCCGCCCGCGCGTTATTCGGTTAACACGCAAAAACATTAACCTCTTTTGCGCAGTAGGATAAAAACTATCCTATGTTTTTTCCCGGGTCTCAAACTATTTCCATACCAAATTTCATTAAAATCGGTCCAGTACTTTTGGCGTGAAAGCGTAACAGACAGACAGACAGAGTTACTTTCGCATTTATAATATTAGTACTGATTCCAGTTTTGATCGTCTGTGAAACACTAAATTGACTTTAACTAAGGAAATCAAGTTATTGAAAAATCTTAACGCAGCGTGAATGAGGTTAGTTACGAACCCTTGAGGTAAAATTTTACATAATAGTTCTTAAACTCAGATACAAAGTTAAATTTAGATACCTATATATTTATAACATAATACGTACACAAACAAACTAAATAAATATTTTCTCTATTGATATTTTTAATTAGATTTGCGAAACAACACATGTTCACTGTCAGGTTCATGATCGTTTTTTTCATCTGAAGATGGTAGTTTGGTAATTGTAGTCTCCTTTGAGCTATCGTACAAGTTGGCTAGGAACAGCCGGATATTTTCATCTAACTTCTGTTGCTCTTCAGACAATCTTATGGACTAAAAATTGAAAAAAAAAATCTCAAAGTGACAAGATAAGTTTTTGTAAAAGTCGGTCTAAAGTTATTGACCTATTGGTCTGTTGTGTATAACTATGATGTAGACACGCAAATTGACAAATGGGGGCAATGTTTTATCTAGACTTTCGAGTGTTCAGAAAGGTTTGCGCGAATTTGTGAGTACAGATAAATACGCCGACTGTGAGGTCGGGTATATTGTACTCAATACAATTTTGCACATCATTACTAATACATTATCTATCCTAAATTTCATTTCATAACTTCAGTCACTTAACTTAAAGTCGGTCATAATGTGTACGTAAAATTTTACGAAATCTAATAGGAGATAATTTGATATAAACTATACCGGGTATAATATACCCAACCTCATTCACGCCGGGTTAAAGTTTTCAAGGCATAATCTCAATAAAACTAAGCAATTAGCATTGCCATACAACATAATATGTGCAACAAGATGTAAAAATGCTTTATCATTTTATTTCAATAGTTACGCGCTATCCCATTTAGTTATGAATCTTGGATCAAGATGCAAAAATATATGATTATCTGTTCGCTTTGAATAAATAAATAAACATAAATTTACTTTAATTAAGTAACAATGCATATAAGTGTTGCTATGATTGCGTTTTGTCATTAATTGTTAGATTCAACATAGAGTCTTAATTTTTAACTCAAGGAAGCTGTTATTAATTTTCATTTGTTAAGTCAGCTGGATCGCTTACTATAGTACATTTTTCATATTGTAACATGTAAAATATGATTTTATCAATATAACAGTATATTCGTAATAGGCTCCGAGCGCTTCTTAAAATTAGCTTTCAGAGACGCAAAAAGGTATTAAAAAATAGAAACAATTATTAGACAACAAACAACAAACTCAATTTTTAAATTACACATATATATATATATATATAATGTCTGACTCCATATTATTTTATAATTTCAGAAATACGATCACAGCTTCCTAGCTCCACAGAGGGCTATAGATGTATTTTTTTTTCATTAAAAAAAGACAACAAATCTTTTATAAATAGGTTGTCCTCGTTTGAAACAAGACTTTAACCTTCTTAACCCCAGGTATATTTAAAATACCTTATACAGAAACAATTTCAGATATCTGAACAAGTTACGATGTAAGTACGATGTCTGGAATAAATAAATGTCCATTCTTCCAAAGATATACGTTTACAGTCCCTTTAAGTTTATATAGTAAACGGTAAGTTTCATAATATATATTTCGCCGCGGACCAGTGGAAATATCACGAAAATTTAAATCTAATGCCACAGCAAAGAGGAAACAGTAAGCCAATCAGATGGTCTATACTCAACCATTTTATGTTTCTTTACAACAAATTAAACTTTACAAGATGCATAGCTCTAAATTAACGGCCGATCTACCGATCGAATCTCCCAAAAAGACACATGCATCACCCCAGAAAGTCTATCATTATTTCTAATTGCAGGATATAATAGGATATCAGTTCGACGAAGCATTTTTACACAGGTTGCTGGATTTGCAAGCAAGAAAGTACACTGTGCGTTGGTATAGTTGGAGTGGTGAAACAGCGAGCAGGACTACAGCGGTAAATGCAAGGCACAGAATAATTTATAGTCACTATTAGAATATGAAGGTAGAACCTCACATTATAACCTCCTCATTTTTATATGAAGCTATCTAAATATATGTCCTTCTAGCCAGTTATAACGATAATCCAGCTATATATTCTGAAAATGTTAGGTGCAAATATTTTGCTTTGGTGACTCTGAGTTTCAGTGATTCTAATTTAAATAAATGCTTATTGTATACAACACAATAACACTTCAGAATCAATAGATAAGGAGCAGGTTAATTAGATTATAATGACGCATGCCGTATATGAAACCACTATGGAACTACTCACTGTTTATATTCAAAGCTCACGGACACAAGCGGAGTTAATATTCACCAGGAGTTTGATAAACAGATTTATATCTACGAACCAGATTTAAGATCGAGAGAAATAAACTGTTCTGCAGCGCTATTGCCGTTTTAATGTGGACGCCAAAACTTTTTAACATCGACAACTACACTTTATTTTCTCCTCACTGAAGCCAGCGCGATACAAATTCGTATGACAGCTATTGAAACTTAGAACTGTGAGTTACATCCACATGAAAGCGACATTAGTGAACGCAGTCGTTTAAGCGCCCAGGTATTTAAACAATTATCATAAGCCGGGAAGTTAACGCGACTAGAGTTATTTCTAACGAGGAATTTATGCGGATACAGAATTATTATTTACCATAGTCTTGCCGGTCCAGTCGAATTCGCCGTCGTCTACGTAACCGCGCCGTTCGAAGAGATCGCGGAACATGCGCCGGAGTTGGTCGTAGTCGGGGGTCTCGAAAAAATCGAGCCGACGCACGTAGCGGAGGTACGTCGCTAGCTCTTCGGGGTGACCTTCGCATAGCACCTGAAATGCATATGTTATACTTAAATACAATTTTCCCCTCAAACTTGACACCCACAGAGGCGGAAGCCTCGGTAAAGCGAATCGGCGCGAAGCAGCCGCTACGGGTCCGCAGACCGCGGCGGGAGGCGAACGGTGTGACACGAAAAGCAGTCAAATTGTTAGACTTTGATTTAGCGCCTTTGATATCTTTTCCCAAATAATCTCTTTTTTTAATATGTTATTGTAGTTTCTGTATAATATAGACATTGCTGTTGTCTAACTAATTTAATTCGTTTTCAGTCGGATCCATGATGTTGTAAAAAAAATACAACTCGTTCTTCCGCTCTCAAATCGCTCCGCGATCGCTTCACTCTGTGTGACAGCTTGTACTGACTACCGTAGAATACAGCGTCCGCGTCCGCTGCCCGTTCCTCGTTGAGCTGTGTTTGCGGTGGGGACCATTTCTTTTAATTTCTATTTTTCAAGTATTTCAATCGTGCCACAAAACTAACAAAAATAAATGAGGCCCGTGAAGAATTTGAAGAACCTTCATGGATTTGATTTAAAGAACTTGATTCTAAAAATATCTTCTTTACGTAGTTAGTCCGGCGCAGCGACTAAATTTGTTTCGAAGCTTGTGTTTTGTTATATAGTTAGTTAGGCGTACGATTGATATAACAGTCTTGGTAGTAATTTTTGTAATAAATCATGATATCGTCGTTTCGTAGTCACCTGTTCTCTCCACCAAACCTGATCCAATTGTGTTTTGGCATTAACATTTTAAAAGAGTATTCGTACTATCTAATCTTTATTATACATATGCACGCTTACCTCGATAGGCGTTGCTCGCTTGGTGTCGCCAATTTTTTGGTATCTCTCTTTCAGTGTATCAGCTTTTAAACCTTGCCAGGGTAAGGAACCACGTAAAAAATACATAAACATGTGTCCGAGAGCCTCTAAGTCGTCGCGTCTCGATTGTTCTGAAAATTAAATTATTTTTACATTTAGCCCCGCCTTCATGGACATGAGTAACATTGCGCTTCCATTAGCGATAATTCTCTTGAGTGTTACAAATTTATGTACCAAAATTCAGCCCAATCTGTTCAGTCGTTGCGGCGTGAAGAGTAGACAAACAAACCCACACACAAATGTGAGCTGATGATTACTGTGATTTAAAGCAGAAACATGTGTAGTGTATGAGAACTTGAAATTATATGAGAACTTAAAAAAAGTAGATTCGTAATATCTTTGTATGTATCACCTGTCCAATCACAATAATAAGAAAGGTCAACATGATTTAGCACCATTGTAGATGTAAGATGTTTAGATTAGACAAGACTTCTATAAACTAGTGGGTTCATCGTTCTCCTTTGCAGTTGCGGAGGATTATAAACAGTAAGGTTTACTTGTGTTGGTTTTTAATGACTATTAAATTAGGAAACATTAGAAATCATCGAACCATATTCATGTTCAATGAGAATCAGTATAATTACAATCACCCTCTATCAATCGACTGTTGGACAGTATAATAAAGAACGAAGAGATATATTTTTATTGTTTAGAAAGTTTAAAATAATGTTGCCGATATCTTTAAAACTGAACTATTATATCAGGGAATTAACCTTTGTGTAAAAGAGCGCATACCCATCGATGTGCCGTCATATCGCCGTGCACTGACGACGAAATTATTAACATATTATGTGATAATATTTTAATGACTAACTTTTTTTTTAAAACCTAAGTTTTCGCGACTGTTAGTGTTAGTCGAAAGAGAAAGGAAAGGAAGGAAAAAATACCATAAAGTGGACAGCAGCGTCTTCTGAACATCTGCTATCTTTCATTGCGACATCCAAGAAGCCTGCCAAGGGTGGGGATTATAGCAATTTGCCCTTAAAGGAAAGGATGTGTTCAGCAGTAGAAGATTCGGCAGATACAGTAAACTGTTGTTTAATTACTATGTATTATGTGATGTAGTAATTTTATTACAAAACAAATGTGGTTTTGACAGAGCTCGTGCGATCAAAGCTCTCCTTGAAAACAAACCACAGGATGTGGTCAAAAATATAGTCCGATCTTTCTGAATTATTATAATAAAAATAGTTTATTGTACCAGAAAAACATAGTTTACATACAATATTGCTTATAACGTGCAAATAGCAACTCCTCTAGGATTTTAGTGTAGCTCTTTTTTCTTCCCATTTCTGTACATCAAACGACACTCAATGTCAGTCCGTAGTGCCGTATATATATACACAGTAACTTATAAAGTTGAAACAATAATAATCAATATTTTGGTGCACATAATACAAAGTAAAAGTGAAGTAGGACTATGTGGTATTAGGAAGGTATGTGATGTGAGTATCTTTATTAATGATAATTTATATACGTTGTTTTGTTTTTACAAATTATTGGAGCACAAAATTGTATACCCCGGGCGGGAATCGAACCCGCGTCCTCTGATATCGCGTCGGATGCCTAAACTCCTCAGCCACCTGGACACGCCATTTCTAGCCGAATTTTTGTACTCCAATTGTATTACTTTAACCGTCATAGGGGACGGTGCGTTTTGTTTGCAAATTTTACGTTATATATCTACACTAATATTGCAAAGAGGAAAGATTTGTATTTTGTATGTAAAAAATAAACTTAAAAACTACTGGACCAATTTGAAAAAACCTTTCTCCATTTGATTCCTACATAATGCCTGATCAACATTGGCTATAGAATATTTTCAGTATATACATTACTTTTTATATTACATATTTTTGTTTTTTTGTTAAATACTCGTGCGAAGCTGGGGCGGTCCGCTAATTATATATATGATATATTGAGTTAAATATGGTTAATTAAATATATATATATATAATGTATAATGGTTACCTAATATAATGGATGATATACTATTATGTTTTCCGTATTAAAATATTTTCGTTCGGATATCCAAAGTGTATCCTTTTTTGTACATTCGGAACGAGACAGATTGTATATTTTAATTATTTTGTTTAAGTTTTTGTAGAAGAAAGGTACAAAAATAAAAAAAAAACTGTGCAAACCCTGAATTGAGTTTTCGGGATACCCATGTTAAACGTCGCGATCCTATACCAATGACTGATTCATGCGCAGTTATCGGAAATCTTTAAACATTAGTGAGGATATTCAGTTGAGAAACACGCAGAAATTTTGTTCCTTGATACTGTAGATCAGTGAAAGGTTTCTTATAAGTTACTTTTAGTACAGCCCTCAGCGCATGTTCAGCTCTCTCATCAAATTAGTCCTGTATGCATCATTATTCACGTCAATACATCCATATTATTTACTAAAATGTAATGCAGGAAAATACGAAATTTTCTAATGGTATCGTATTGTAAAAGTTAGATTTTTAATTACATCGTCATATATTTTACAAATTAAAAAAAAAACAAAATAGAGTACAAAATTTTATGCCCAAGGCGGGAATTGAACCCGCGTCCTGCGATATCTAAAATATGATTTTCGCTCAGCACGCGAACTTGTAATCATATTTAGAAATATACCATCATATGTTTTTTTACAGTTTCTCTTTTATCTATCTACTTATTTTTTTTAATGCTTCAATAAATTTGAATAGTAATTTCAGTTTAGATCTTATTCATCTGATTCAGCAAACGTATAGACTCGATATTCTCTTTTAAAAGTTTGTACTAGGAGATATAAGGATATGTAACACAACACTTATTAGTACAGACAGAAACAGACATGTAGATACTCTGATGATGAAGATCAACTATTGTTGTGTCGGCGATTATAATGAGATATAGAATTACTGTTATGCTGTTTTATCAAGATGCTAATCATAGCAATACCGTATATATCCGGTTAAAAAGCATTAATTGAAACTAATAGAGCACAGAAAATAACGCGTCATATTAGCAGCATGTCACTGCTTAGGATGTTATTAGACACACAAGGGGCAGTTTTGGACCACAGATAATTGGTACCTATACTACAAAAACTCCCAAAAGGAGTTACCATAGCGGCCAGTACACCCAAATGTAAGACAACACTGCAACTACTAATTAAATCACCCAACATCCGCAATAACCCACACTGAAAGGTTGTTCCTCGTATGGGTTTAGAAATGTTTTTTTTTCGATTTAATATTTTAAAGTAGGTTAAGGGTAAACACTCAGGCTCTTGACGCTACCAGAAAAATAAGAGCTAATAGGAACTTTGTGCATTTGAAATTACGAAACATGACATTTTATGCTTTAACCATTAATTTTCAGAGTTTTCTTTAAAATATGTACAAACATCCTAGCAATGTAATTTATGCATTAACGCCTGCTAAGCAAACAAGTTTACAAATTACAACGAAAGGATTTTTGTTCTCTTAAGGTTAGGAATGAAGGGACAGATTTGAGCTATGACTCACTCACTACGATAGTTCAGTTAGCAGAACGTGTCCGGGCTATAGGAACGGATGGTCGCGGGGTCGAATCTCGCTCCAAGTTAAAAAAAATCCTTTCATTGTATTTCTTTAATATGTAACATTTAAAATTATCTTCGAATAAATATGATATAATATAATATATTATATAAGTTAAGCTCAAAAACAGCAAAACGCGCAAACTTTACCACGGCGGACGTGGTTTAAAAAGTGTACCGTACGGCGCAACAGCATTACCTTGACGTGACCAATCGGATGAGATAATTTCTAAGCACCAAATCAGTTTACGAATACTATAGAATTTGGAAGATTGTGCGTCGTTAAATCGTGTTTTGTTATTTGTAGACTTGATGAGTCCGACATCAAAGGGGTAACTTTATGAGAGTTCTTTACATATTTATTCGTAGGAAATTATAGTACACAATTGAATTTATAGTACGCATTATTATAAACTCAATACAAAACATGCTACAAAGTTGATAAACATTTTAAAAGGTTTTTATTAGTATTTACTCAAGTAAATACTACAAAAGTGGCCTCGATAATGCTATTGCAGCGACTTATTGCTATAATTTTTGATATAATCCTTATTATAGTGTAAAACATATGTCTAAGTATAACAATAAATATATATTACCTTTTCCTAAATGTGTGTTTATTGACATGTATCTCGCAGTGCCTGTGAGCGACTTGTGCTCCCGGTATGGGATATGTTTGTTTGTCTCTAAGTCTATATATTCTTTGGCCAAACCAAAATCTGAAATCAAACAAAGAAAACATATGAGTATTTCATTATTCAAATTTTACTAAACTAATTTACAGGGCTACGTGTCAGTTGAACAAGATGCAGTCTGTGACATTAGTATACAATTCTTGGCTCGATTCTTTTCAAACAGCTGATGGGTCTAATTTTTACCACTATCACACTGTCAGTTAGGTAATTGAAGATATTGTCCAGGCTAACCTAGAACTACTGTCTCTCAAGGATAACTGCCGGAACACAATCTGCACCATGCACCAAACGGCATGCAACAGATTATCTGCCAATAACAGATACAGTTGGTCACAAGTGGCGAACTGCACTGCTCCCATCACCCTGAAGCATAAAGTTGTTAAGTCTCGTGTGCCCGTAAGGCACCCATACCCTTCAGCAATAAAAAAAAACTCATGCATTTTGTTCTATTTTCCAAGTAGACCGGGACGAGGGAGAATTATTATGCTAAAGCACAAATGCTTCAGCTTTAGAAGCTTTCGAGGTCTTAGAAATACCTACAACGCCTGTTATATATTTATTTCAAACGAATTTATTGGACTATTTCCAAGCAAGTTCAATACAAACCTAATAGTAATGATTATGATATGCATAATAGGTAGTTCCCTTAAATCTACATTCGAGTTTTGATACCCTTTTGTCTTCATCATTATATCACTGACCCACTTCAGGGGTCAGTAGACCTGTATTTGCTTAACAACTAACACCACAAAGGCATTTTTTGCTACCTTGAAGGTACAAGCACGAAGCCCACCTATTGTTGCCAATAACAGATGCAGTTGGTCACAAGTGGCGAACTGCACTGCTCCCATCACCCTGAGGCATAAAGTTGTTAAGTCTCGTGTGCCCGTAAGGCACCCATACCCTTCAAGCCGGAACACAATAATGTGAAAAACACTTGGCAGTGGAAATAAGTAAGGGGGTAGTACTCGCAGACTTCGACTGCTACAGTCTGTAGAAGTCCAAGTCACATTAATGATCCCCCGTCTTCGTTAGGAATTGTTTTTTTTTTTTTTTTTTTTTTTTTTTTTATTGCTGATAGGTAAGCCTTTGACCACAATCTCACCTGATGCTAAGTGATGATGTGGTCGAAGGTGTTAACAGGCTTAACCTAGAATTATTATTATTGGTACAAGTATTCTTGTTGTGTGCGTCATCTTCTAGGCGAGCGTTTAACATCTTTTACTGCATCCGACGATGGATCAGATATGATTGCGATCAAACGCTTACTTTGATATGATAAAAGATTAGCACCATCAACCTCTAAATATTATGCTCTGTGGCACAATTTTCACTTGGTAAACGTCACCAATAAATATATCTACATACTCATGATATGTAATTCACTCTTAGAAGATCATAATGTTCAATAATTATTGTCTTATCAGCCTATTGCCACGCATAAGAATACACACAGTGCAAAGTACAGCAATATATACGCATAGTGGTATGACAATTTTGCAAACTCGTCTACCACGCTCAAGTAGAATATCTGTATCCAAGCACCTACGGCAGTTAAATCATTAAAAACTAGTACAGTTTAAGGCTTAGCCTTATTACCATTTTTGTATACATCAACGCTTACCAACAGGTGAGATAAGTTATGGTGAAAGGCTAGCCAATCAGCACTAAAAACAAAATATATTGATAATGTATGAAACCATTTTTCTGTTTGACGACTTGATCGATATCACACTTTGGAGAATTCAATTCTGATAATTATCAGCCGAAGAACATCTACTGTAGAACATAGGTATCCCTCTTAGGACGTCAATGAACGTCCTTGAAGGGAATTGTATACCCTTTCCTTACAATCATAGTTTTGTCATATCTTAAATACAAAGTTCACTCGCGGAGTTTTAATGCAACGATTACGACAAACGCAAGTAGAAATGGGGGAATGACATTCTAACCCCCCCCCCCTGTGCAAATTATGTATTGTCGATAAAAATGTATGGGTATTGTTAATTACACATTCAGAAATAAATAATACAACATACAATAAGCACTGACAAACCAGAAGGACATAAATATATTAAAGGCTCAAGAAACTGCGTGCAAAACTTCACTCAATTTGAACTCTTTGCCATTAAAATAACCGACGAAACTAAGTTTGTACAAAAAGCACTATGAATATATTATATATATATATATTATACTTAGGGCCCGTTTCAGAATGTCATAATAAAGTTTCGGGTTACTATGCAACGCGTAAAATAACTGAATGATAGAAATGACAGTAAACATGCAGCGCGTTTCAAGCGTTAACCGATGGATAGGCTAAATCGATGACTGTGAAACGCAAAGATAGTGTTTTATTTATTAAATATGTTCTGGGTAGTAAAACCGGTACTTACTCGAACATTCTGAAACTAAGTGCAATTGTGTGTTGCTACCAAGTGTAACGAACAAAAGAATCAACGATTTGACAAGATAGATCATAAAGTTTTTCACAGAGCAATATAATATGCACAACTTGAACACGCATAAATTGTACAGTAATAGATTTCAACCACAGGCCTTCCCAGACAGCGTATTGTGTTACTGCACCATTCTTGTAATACAATTTATATCTTATTACCTAATCAGCAAACCCTACTAGGTATATACAAAGTATAAGCTAATGACGCATTCAATGCGCATTTGATTGCAATAATGTCTTAACATTTCAGTAGACTTACTTTACTGCAGAAAAATTCAGATAACAATTTATATAGGCACTAAAATACATACGAGTTAAGTATTGACTTTAACCTCTCCACTGTTGTTTCTCTATATTTTTTTATTGCGTACATATGTCTAGATGTACAAGAGTTTCTAAGACCAATAATGTGTCCCACATCAAGTACTTACAATATGTAACACTATATTATACTTACCTGTTTCAGAATGTTCGAGTAAGTGCCGGTTTTACTACCCAGAACATATATAATAAATAAAATACTATCTTTGCGTTTCACAGTCATCAAATTAGCCTATCCATCGGTTAAAGCTTGAAACGCGCTGCATGTTAACTGTCATTTTTATCATTCAGTTATTTTATGTGTTGCATAGCAACCCGAAACTTTATTAGCACATTCTGAAACGGGCCCTTAATATACAATTATGTAATACTTATTAACATCATCAAGAGCCATAGCTTCCACCGTTGGACAGATGCCTCCCCCAATAGGAGTATTGCAATAAACCCCACGCTTAGCTGGCGTCTTGGGGATAGCAGTGTAGGACGGCAGTACTTCAGAAGGCACTATTGCCCACCTACTGGTATTACTTTCCTTCCGCGCTTCTTTCTACCACGGGAAGATAAGAGGGGTGCAATTTCAGCCCGATACCCCATGGGGTGATAATACTTACTATAGTTATGAAGCCATTTTGAGGTACAAATTCAATTCAACGGAAGCCGTGAAAATTCCGTAATATTAGAGGGTGTCTTTGTGGATGTTCTTTGCGTTAGTTGGTACAAATCCTATCCTAGGCTAGAGCTTCACATAGCCTGAGTAGTGGGACAGCTTGAGCAGTGATGGCTTAGTGGCACTGACTATGGGCTGCTGCGCAGCAGGTCCATGGTTCGAATCCCGCCGCGGGCTTTAGCTTCACCGCACGGTGGAAAGGTATTTTGCGAATGGCCGCCTGGTTAGCGACCACCCTCAAGTAGAAAATCTGTCGCTAAGCACCTAACGGTGTGTTGCGGCAGCTGCCCTTGAGAGCCAGTAATTCTAGGTTAAGCCTTCGACCACATCATCACTTACCATCAGGTGAAATTGTGGTCAAAGGCTTACCAATAAGAAATCTGGCTAACTACCCTAAATCTGCCGCCTAGCCACTAACGGTGTGTTCCGGTAGCTGCACTTCATGGCCATTTACCATTTTATGTCTGGGCTGCTAACATTTTCAACAACAGCACCATCACTTACCATCATATGAGATAGCGAACAAAATATAGCCAGTCTATTAGTCTATTTTATATAATTATTCAAATATTATGTATTATATATGCAGCAAGATTTTTTTATAGGATTAATATACATAATGCAATCGAAGATAAATACGAAATCTAACCTATAACTTAAAAGAGGGTCTCAAACCCATGAAATGTATTATAGATTAAATTTATTGAAATAAAAATATTTGTATTTTATTTTATTTGTAACATTGCAATCATAACACCAGTGGTCACATCGCCTTACTGCGTTGATTGTACATTGCCTTCAAAAGATTATTATTGTCAGCACATGATATTTTTACTGCTGTCGTTTCATACCAATTATAAGCATAAGGTATTATTATTAGTATTAAGTACCCGCCACTAAGGAAACATACGAAAGGACATGTTATCATAAAGATATTAATGCGATATCAATTAAGGTATGTACTTATAGCAACGAGTTAATGACGGATGTCGTTTTTATGGGAATACCAGTATTATTTTTGTAATTATGAGTAAGATTCTGTTTATGCGAAAGTTAGTAAGATTCTGTTTATGCGAAAGTTACATGTACGAATAGTAGTGATCTGAAATTACAGCGTATAATATAATAGAGCGATGCAAAAATGGTAGGAACATGCTTGATATATACCGTGATGATTCTAAGACTTTAACCCATAAATAGTTTCACATTGTATATCCCGTGGCTTCTTATTCTGCCGTCTTGCTGGTTGGTCGAATTAATCTTAGTATGAGTTTGGCCCCGATGCCAATCCTGAGATTTCCTATTACACGCATATCTTCACAAGTGCCATACAGCCGAGATATTATGATAAAACGGAAAAAGATATAGATCTTGATTTCTAGGCTCGGGAGGCTCCCAGGTCGATATTTGATCAAAAACTTGTAATGAACAACATTTATTACCCCAGGTCGATATTTGATCTAAAACTTGTAATGAACAACATTTAATACCCCAGGTCGATATTTAATCGAAAACTTGTAATTAACACCATTTATTACCCCAGGTCGATATTTAATCGAAAACTTGTAATGAACAACATTTATTACCGCAGGTCGATATTTGAACGAAAACTTTTAATAAAGAACATTTCACCCCAGCAATAGTAATTCTGATTAGTATAACCGGCACTTACTCGAACATTCTGAAACAGGTCCTTATTGAATCAATTTACATTTCTTACGGGTTAAAGTAAATTATCAATATTTTTGACCGTTTTAGGGGTAAATAATGGAATCATGTGCATCGGTGTCCAGTAACTGTTAAAGATATTACGGGCAACATGATTTAAAACTCGCAAATATCATTATCTTGCAGCACGGTAACTATTAGCTACAAGAATTAAATAACTTTGAATTTCCTGCCATAGACGTCAGTTAAGTTTCCACCATAAAGTCTGACTTCATAACAAACCGAAAAGTCCTCCAAAACAACGACAAAACCCTTTATCTGCCACTGAGGGCACTTTAAATGTTGATTAAAATGTGAACAGCTGAGTGTAAATAAATATAACTATACTAAAGTATAATTTACTATAGTTATATTTATTCCATAGTAAGTTTTTATATTATTATCTGTTCAATCTGATATAGGTCTGAAGATAATCTTACCTGATATAAAAATACATGTTGGGCAGGATGAAGTTACCACAATGAGATTACTTGCTTTCTCGGTATTAAGAGATAAACTCTCCTTTGATATCACCGTGTATCAAGATACAGGAAAAAATAGAATAGCAAAATCAGAAAATCCATATCGTAGGCGTACCATTCACCCATTGAATACGCACGCGTTACCAACTTCATCGTTCAATTCTAAGCAAAGTTTGTATACAACGATTAACAAAAATAGAACTAATAATACTCACCAATGATGTGAATGATTTTTTCCCGTTTCGTTGCAGTTCTACCTATTAAAAAATTCTCCGGTTTCACATCGCGGTATATTAAATGTCTCGTGTGGACATACTCGATGCGGTGTAACTGAAAAACACAAGGAAAACGCGTTAGAAAAAAATATATTATGTCCAGTTGTATAATACATTATTAATAAGAATAAACATGTTAACGACAGCTGAAGCAGTCGTGACTTCGATGTGTTTTCACATTTTATTAATGTATAGCCGCTTGCCACGACATCGAACGGGTGTGATTTTGTTACAGTTTAATATTATGATGGAAAATAGTGTGTGAGAATCACATATCACTATTTTGTACACAAGCAAACCCGGTGAAATTTTTTTTTTTAATCAATTCATTAGTTTCAATGCAAAAAGTTACAACAACAGAAGAATTTATATTAAAGGATAAGGGAGATGTGATGAATTATATTAAAAGCCATAAGCCAGTAATTCTAGGTTAACCTGAACAACATCTTCGACCACATCAACACTTACCATCAGGTGAGACAGTGATCAAAGGCAAGCCTATCAGCTATATATAAAAATTAATATTGTTTTGCATTAACGCCCGTTAAGCGAATGAGCTAATAATAAGGGAGCATGTCCCAGCTAATGGGACAAACGGTGGGGGGTTCAAACCCCGTTCGTAATCCAAATTTTTCCTTTCATTCTTAAATAATGATATCAGAATCCTAATAATTTCCTGAGTATATCTGAAAATCATCAAGTATTTAGATCTCAAACGTAATTAATGAATCACACGCCTGACACACATCGCGGATCAGAAAATTGGCAGCCAAAACATCTGTGTAGATAAAATTCGACGCAGTTTGACTTCATTCAAACTTTCCCAGATTTCAGTAAAAACATTACACATTTTGTTTCAAGAAAAATAACCTAACATTCGTACACTGAAAATACATTGCGAATTTTTCGTAAACAACACTCTTCAGGGAACGTCAAGTCCAAAAATCGATATTCCGGGCACAACTCCGGTATTGAGATATATAAATGTTCCTACAAGAGTAGTCAGGGGTCTGGCATTTTGCTTATTATATGCTGGGACTCCGTGGGGTGCCGGGCTAGATGTCACCTTCCCATTGCTATCTGTGGGCAACTAAAGGTAAAATACCAGAAGGTGAGCGGCAGCGCCTTCTGAGGAAATGATATAATGATATCTTGAACTGTGATCCCCAAGACGCCTGCCAAGCGTGGGGATTATTGCAACCCCCCCCCCCCCCCCCCCAACTGGGGTAGGCTATGTTCAGCAGAGGACGATCCAGATGATAGAGTAGTAATGCTGGGACCAAAAAACATCTAGCGAAATGTAGATGTTTATACACAAAAAGTTTTTAAGCAGTTGCTTCCCATGCTGAAGTAAAGACTCTATTTAATTATTAAAGCCTTTTTTCATGTACATACACGAAAAAGTTTTAAAGAGTGTCTTCCAATGCTCAAGCCTCAATTATTTTTTAAGGCCTTTCTTTTAATTTCCTGGATTATTAGGTCACGGAGACAAAAGTTTAGCCCAGTGCATGTCGGCATGCCAAATTTCATTGTCAGTCAAAGAAAGCTTTACCACCCCATTATCTCAGCGATGCAGAGCATTTATAGGCCGCGGGTAAACTAATGACCTTGCCGGCATTGCAGTAAACCAGTTATGGAGTGAAAATACTGAATTTTCACATAAAACTTTACAAGAACATAAAAAAGTGGTCTTCCGTCTTCACAGGACTATTATTCGTTCGCTATTGGAAATTTCATCTATCTACCTTCTTTCTTGTCACATGTGGGTACAAGTGTGTTGCATTCGTTTGGTTTGTACAACATTTCTGTCGCTTACCAAACATGTTCATATTGTAAAGAGTTAGGCTTTGGTTTTAGTTTTATCCCTCTGCTTAACGCTACCCTCATTTGGAATTCATGATGCCCTTTTGATGATACACATCAAATAAAATAAGCAGTCAATCAAGTTAATACGGATATTTTCACAAATGCGACAACGTATTTGCTAAATATCTTACGACAATACGGCATTTAGTAAAAACTCGCTTGACTAGCTTCCACCCTCAAGCAGAAAATATGACGCCAAGCAGTTATCAGTGTGTTTGCGGTCATTGAACACCCTAGAACACACTATGACTTACCGACAGGTGTCACTGTGGTCAAAGGCGAAGTCAACAAAAATATAACTCTTTTAAAAAAAAAAATCTGAAAGGCAACCCTCCAGTGATAGCATAGCTGGTACTTTAATATGAAGTCAAGATCATTCATCTTTAATCAGGTTTTCCATCCCTTTCAAACATGGACGTTAAACCTAGAACTTTGTTTGCGAAACAGGATTTAACATGTTCATTCTAAAGAAAGAGACAGAACACGTGTGTGATGTTATCCAAGGCCATAATTCTTTCTTCACATGCCCTCTGAAGCACGAAAGCGCATAGTAGGTAGTACTCATATGTATTAACGTACGTAATGACCGTCATGCGTTCAAGTCAGTCCGCAGCGACAACCGACACTTAGCCACTCCATCAACGAAGCAGTACAGATCTTGCGCCCCTCTATTTATTGAGTAGTGTCAACTAATACTGGCTTCCTAACTATATGGCTGGCTATTTAACATTTTGTTTTACTATATGTACCATTAGCATTTATTAGCAATCATTTACGGAGAGGCATGCCTTCGTCACTGAACAGGTCTGGACTTAGCAAGATATATACAACTTTCCTCTCAACTTTTCAGGTACAAAAATAACTCTGCATGCATTACATTTCCGGATAACGCCTGGGAAAATCTAAACACCTACGACCTACTTACACAGGTGTCATAACATAAACACGTAGCTGTAGTACTCTTAAAACATTATTTCTATTTTTATAGCTTCACTTAACCCATTAAATAGGTGTAACTATAGGAGACTATCTGCGATAGTCTTTGTTATGGCGTAGCAAGTAGTATTTAATCTGTGGCGCTGCATCAGTTGCTTACGTCACGCGTTGCCGACAATTTGTTAATTAGGGCAGATTAGGGTCTTTTTCTATGGGATTGAGACATAACACGCACGTCGCCCACCTGATGTTAGGATGTAACCTCCGCCTAAAACAGATGCATTTTGTTACAAGTGATGGAATGCACTGCGTCCTTCACCCTGACACAAAGTTATTAAGTCTCATATAGCCTATATATAATCTCAGCCAGTAATTATAAAATTGCAGACTGAATCTCATAGTTACTAGCTCTCAAGGACTGATGACGGAACACACTGTGAGGTGCTTGGCGACAGATTTTACTATAACCATATTTATCTACCTTGGGTGACAGTGGTACAAAATTTGCGAGACGAGTTATAAAACATACCTACCATCTCGTACGTTTATTTAACTTTTTAAGAACATTATTTTGCATCGCATTTTAGAGTATGCCGACGAAACATCACCATTTACCTACACCTATCACATCCACGTGACGTTTATACGTGTCTTCCCGAACAACAAACAAAACCACATAAAAAAATTAGGTTTTCGTTATCAACACACAGGACAACACATAATTGTAAAATACTTTGGCTACGGTTTTATGGTAAGCCTGCCGACAACGCTCCTTGGGAATGTTCTTGTTGGCAGTACATAACAGATAAAATATTTACGTCTAATATATGTGATGGCGAAAGCAACGCAGTACCGACCACTCACGTGTTCTGAGCACATGTAACAAGCACATGTTAAAGCCTTAAACATCAGACGCGCCTCTTGTTCCCTACGTTTTTTTTTCATAGCTAATAGGCTAGCCTTAAACCACTATCTCGCCCAATGGTGAGTGATGGTGTGGTCAAAACACACCTTAGGTGCTTGACGACAAATTTTCTACTTGAGATTGGTAAGCTAACCAGGCTAGCATTCGCGAAATGGCCTACTACTATGCTCAAGTAAAGAAAAAATGTCTAAACCTAAAACAAAATTAATACTATGGTATACATTTTAAGGTCGTCATTACGAATGGCAATTTTAAGGCGGGTCCGCAACGTCTTTATTCAAATGACGTGTGACGTAACGCGAGGCTATGATATATTATGGTTCGTCGATAATAGCCGTAACGTCCGCTCAGAATTGGCAGCCAGCTACACGCTACACTTGCCCTTGATGTTGTTAACTTCAGTTTCCACCTTGGTGATACATAATATTATACTGTAATTGGTGCGCTTTTAAGTTATTAAGACATCTCAATTCTCAACTACGACTCGTAAACATCTTCCTGCTCTTATCCTTTGCTTTCGATAGTAGTTATACGTAACTGCCATTTATCCCATACGCGTAATTGGGGCGTTACAAACATTGTTGTGAGCCCAATCTGCAGAAAGATCCGATTCCTGAGTGGGGCCATGCTGCTCATTAGGCCCTTAACACATTTTCGCTTTAGTCGCCTTCATAGACATCCAACAGAAAGATATGGAACAACAATTGTATTGTAGCTGGTACTTCCATTTAGCATAGTTATAAAGTTACTCATAAATAATATATGCAACGAGTTTATTCATATATGACATAAGAAGAGTGTTTTCAAGATTTAAAGCTGCAGCCACGTCTATATATTATTTAACTAAGAACAAGTTGTAAGTAAAAAAAAACAAGAGGCTTCGAACGCTACAAGCTTTCTTACATCCATTCTAATAGCAGCGAGGTGAATCATCCCGGTATCCGGTTCCCAAACGATGAATCACTCATCCCCGGAGCTTGAACGGTCACTAAAGTTACTAAGCACCGTATACACTTACCAACTGCATAGCGATCATTAACACAGTCTTTAAGGAGAATCGTCTGCCGCAGAGGTCGAATAGGTCCTCCAACGACGGGCCGAGCAGTTCCATCACCAAGGCATTGTATTTACCGCACGGCCCGAAGTAGTACACCTCGGGGATACCCTCCGCTGTCGACGGCGCTGCGGAGACAACGGGACAGGAACGGGGAAGGGGAAGGGGGATATAGGAACATAAATTAGTACTCACGTCCGAAACACACGAGCATTGCTCTCGCTCACACCTGAAATCCGCAACACCGCAGCCGATATTGCAATGTCCGTGGGACGCGAGAGCACTGCTACGTGTACTTAGTTTACCGGCGAACCAAAAGGCCGCGGTCAGACCGCGACAGGATATACACGCATAAATTTTCCTCGTGATTTCAAGGCGCCGTTTATTTTAGGCCAGCAGCGCCTCGAACTAAAGCCGCGCCACCTTCGGGTCTGACCTCGACCTAACAACGACCATGACCACGGCGTGCGAACCCTCGCAAAAAAACAAGACAATTTATACGAATATCGGATACGGTGTTGCGTCAAAGGCAGCTAGCTACACGGAGTAGTTGATGTCTTACTAGCTGCATGGCGATCATAAGGACCGTCTTCAACCTGAACCTTCTCCCGCAATGCACGAACAGGTCTTCGAGAGAGGGCCCTAGCAGCTCCATGACCATGGCGTTGTACCGGCCGCCGCATGTACCCAGGTAGTACACTTTCGGTACGCCCTCTAAGCAAATTAACTTATCAATCCTCTAATCACATTTAACCTTCTAACTACGAGTATGTATGATGAATAGCAGAGGCGATCAATACGACTCGAAACAAAGTTGCCGTACCAACTTGTATAACTACGTTTCCTGTTAATTGTACAGGCTTCACAGGCTTGTAAATAGGCGACAATATCGCAGACACAAGATTGCAACATGCGGAATGAACTTAAATGTAGAGCTTTTACTAGACACAGATGGTTTGAATCTGTTCGATAGGTGCGTGATTGATATAATAATAATACGACAGCATACGACAGACTCGGATTCATTACTAACATGTGTGCCATTTGCGAGATCTTATTAATAGCCTTCCAACACTTAGCCAGAGTTATGAAGTCTATACAATTACGGATCATAAACTAAGGCAACCGACGAAACGGTACTTATTATTTCCGTAACATCGCCTCGTTTTGATCATGATTCATCAGTTCAATGTTTTTGTGCGAATATGGTTATTACGGTGCAGGTAATAGGGTGAAGCGATGTCTGAATATACACTTGTGACTAAGGAGTAGGTATGATTTTTGTAACATCATTCACCGAGCGGTCTGTTAAATACATGTAATTGGGGTGAGTTACTTACCGTGCGTGCCTAGTAACTTGTAAAATCTGTACTCTAGATGTAATTGAGGAGCCTTGGACTTCATAGGCTCCATCTTTATCGCTACATGTTCATTGTTGTATAAATTTTTTCCTGTAAAGAAACAATAAAACGTTTAGTCAATCAAATAACGAGCACATAAAATCGATCGTGTTAATAAACCGTTTGTTTTAGGTGAAGCCGTTGAACTTAGTCGAGTTTTTGCAAATGTATTTTTATACGGCAAAACAAAGAAACAATCATCGAGCACGATTGCGAGGTTAATTTTAGCAAGTTCTTTGAATACATGTTGGTTTTCAACTTCATGGAAAAAGATTTATAAGAGCTACAATCAACAGCACAAACATTTATGTTTATACGAGAGGATAAGAATCTCTTTGAATGTCGGATGTTGGGTAAACCTATTTCAAAACTCAGTTGGTTTTTGATTTTCATACATCAATGATATCATAACACATCTATAGGAGAGTATTGTAAATGTTTCCTGTGAATGGTTTCAGGTGATATCTGGTGCTATTATCTTATCTGTAGCAATTCACCGAGCGTGAAGAATCAAATGTCACTTCTGTTCACGTCAACACATGTAGGGGATGTCGTTACCACCTACTCAAATATTTGTACTCCCAAATTCATAGACAATAAAGATATGGTAATATTTTGTGAAAGCATCTCATCTATTAATGTTATTTGATTAGGACAACAGTTTTTAAAAACACACACAACATTAAGGTATTACCAATAAAACGGATTGTGAATTTAGTGAAGCAATTAAGTTGGTACATAATGTTACTTTTATGTATTAGATATGGAAGAGCGGAGGCTTCAACTACAGGCATTTAAGCTTAAAAGGAGACTCTTGATAGTCCTGATACAATACTTGTTCTTTGTAACATTAATCTATGATATTTTTTTTTGATTACGTCAATTACGATTTTAGGTGTAAGAAGTTTACAGTAGTCATTGAATAAGGATATAGAAATATGCATCAATATAATAAATTTCTATATGTTATAATATATATCGAGACATTATCTCCCGTCTAGACGTCCGTCTTACAGCGGTTTTTAAAAAGCCATTGAGAGAATATAACTTTTTAGGAATAAATGGTTTTGCAAATTGATCCTATGTAAGCCGTTTATTCGTTCAAGCAATACCTAAATTGTCTATCTAAATTAACATTATCTTTAACGCTAGCTAGGTAGTCAGACCAGTTCATATTGGGTCAAAGACATTACAAGGTCGTTACTCAGTCCGATCATGACTATCCCCATCAATTAGTTGCCACTCTGCCAATGCAATGTTCCTTACAAAGGCTACGACGGATTTGCAATCTCGAATCTCGATATTCAAGAACCCGTTTACCCCAAACGGTTAAATTAGATCTCAGCGATACATGGTCCGTATAGAACTTGAATCGGTTTCTTGGTTGACAATGCGAGAAGTGTATCACGTTTATCAGATCGTAAAGGTTGTCTGACGTCATTTTCTGCTGCTACTTATCGATCAGAATAAAGATCGTCACGGTTCTATCAACATAGTTTCAGATTATCTTATCGTGAAGGCGAGTAAATTACGAGTAGCAGCGTGTGTGTCACAGACGTCGATTTGCCATACAAAGACAGGAGGAGACTTATCTATTGTGATATACCTTTTGAAACGTGGTTGTAAAGTCTGCACCACGTTCGTTTTTGACGAGAGTGGAATGCAAAGTGATTCATAATTCTAGAGAAAATAACAAAGGTTTTTTTTTCGGGGAAGAACATTTAAACGTGTCCCATGTGTATTGTCAATAGCATCCAATTGTAATTAAATGCAATAGACGATGTGGTCGCCGCAACACGACTATTTCTGAAGAACTTCATCAAACTAAGTGCCGTTCGCATAATTTTACCCTAACAAAATCCATTTTATCATCGTTAGATTTTTAACGACTTTGTATTAAGACTTATGAGGTAATTAACGAAAAAGTGGAATACCATCTGTTGTAAGTTAATACTTTCATAAGGTTTGTTGTAATGTGTATCTCAATGCATCGTTAATACAATATTTCAAAAGTACTATAGGTATATATAGCGTAGACAGAAGCTTTTAATATTAATTGCATACTTGGTATTAGATATACTAAATATACACATTATTTATGAATACAATTAAAGACAGGGGAGAGGAAGCAATTAAAATAAACACATGCATTTTGTTCTATTTTCCAAGTAGACCGGGGCGAGGGAGAATTATTATGCTAAAGCACAAATGCTTCAGCTTTAGAAGCTTTCGAGGTCTTAGAACGACTGTTATATGTTTATTTCAAACGAATTTATTGGACTATTTCCTAGCATGTTCAATACAAACCTAATAGTAATGATAATGATATGCATAATAGGTAGTTCCCTTAAATGTACATTCGAGTTTTGATACCCTTTTGTCTTCATCAATCTATATGACCCACTTCTTGGGTCAGTAGACCTGTCTTTGCTTAACAACTAACACCACAAAGACATATTATGTTACCGTGAAGGTACAAGCACGAAGCCCACCTGTTGTTAAGGGAAAACCTCTGCCAATAACAGACGCAGTTCGTCATAAGTGTCGAGCTGAACTGCACCCGTCACCCTGAGGCATAAAGTTGTAAAGTTTCAGATTAATTTCACCGGCATCGATATCCTTCAAACCTGAACACAGTAATGAACTGCTTATTGCTTGACGGTACAAATGGGTAACGGCCTGCCACCAATTAACCTTGGGAATGCTCGTTGTCAGTATACCTATCTATTCTTCAACAATGAAAAGTAGATCATTAAACTTATTTAAGAAAATTTCACAGTGACCCAAAGACATATTATAATATTTACTATACTCATCTACTCGGTCCAGTTAGAATAGTTTGACATCTCATTGGACATTAGCCAATTCGTCACTTCGTCGCCGGTAGCATACCAGAACTTCAGCATTTATTTACCGCAAACAAACATTAAATAGTGTATTTCTTAGGGAAATATTATTTATATTACATTGGTATGTGTGAGGTCATATAAAATAGAAGATATAAACCACAGTATGACATTTGTAAGAAGTATGAATAACGAAATTGGCCGTGGGTGTCGTAAAGGCGACTAAGGGAGGTGGGCAGCAGTCCTGAGTAACTGCGATCTCTAAGACGCCTGCCAAGCGTGGAGATTATGTCAAAGCCCCCTTTAATGGGGTGGACTGTGTTCAGCAGTGGACAATCCGGCTGATACAGTATGTGAATACCGAGATAAGTTAGTAAATAGAGACGGAAGTTACAACGTGTAGGACTCCACATAGCGCGAGTATTAATCAACTTAAAAAAAAGAGGAATTATTAATTATTAAGATGTATGTCTCTTTTTTAAGTTTGTTACCTGTTGACTCCGTCATTTGTGAACCAATATAATTTTTTTTATATGTAAGGGTTTTAAAATCAAAATAACTGATAAAAATACCTATTTAATATTTAATTTTTTTCAATACCGCATGTTTTGCTGATTACAAAATTTACGAGGGAAAAATTTTGTCAAGTGCGGGATTCGAACCCGCGTCATCCACCCCTATAGCGGGCTATGCTCTGACCGACTGAGCTAACACGACAATGAGTCATAACTCTAATTTTTCCTATCGTTCTTTAACCATCGTATGGGGACGGAAATAAAGATACCTATGTCATCCAAGTAAATTAAACCGAGTTGCGTTTCTTACTTTTCATTTGTAGAAGTCGTTTTTTTTTAAGTATTCATTCATTAATCAGGTAGGTTATCCGTGCCGTCAGATTAACTTATTCTAAATGTATTAAATAAAATAAAAATGAACAACATGGGTGTGGTCGTGAAAATTACAGTTGAAGTTAGTTTTGAATAAAATCGAGCTAAGTGTTTTATTTGAAAAATACATTTTCAAATAATAGGGTAGTGTATAACTTAACAAAAATACATTTTCAAATAAAACACTACCCGACTATTAAAATAACCAAACCTAAGCCTGGGTTTCCAAACATCAGGTTAAAAAAATACGGACCGAGAAAAAATTAACTGACCGAATTTCAAACAAAGGAACAAAGATTTTAATTGTTTTAAAATTGGTTTTGTGTACATTTATTCTAATGAATAGTAACTTACCATCCCATGACCTCAAAGTCCTTAGTTTCGTTAGTCAAGGGAGTCAAATTATTGTCACATAACTATTAAGTTATGTGAAAATAAGGCCTAGTGAATACCTAATTTTACAGAACCATTTACAATGTTTATGTTTTATTTGAATGTTTTTTTTTATGCCTGATAGGATAGCCTTTGACTACTATCTCACCTGATGGTAATTGACGATGTGGTCGGAGATGTTGTTCAGGTTAACCTACTATTACTGGCTCTCAAGCAAAGCTGCTGGAACACACCGTTAGGTGCTTGGCGACAGATATTCTACTTGAGGGTGGTAGCTAGGCAGGCGGGCATTCGCAAAATGCTCCACCACCATCCAAAATGTTTTGACAATACTTAGATATTGAATTTTTTTTAGATTATTATTCTGACGGAACAAGCTCGAGGCCTACCTGATGTTAAGCGGACTAACCTCTGCTTTAACATAAGCATTTCGTCACAAGTCACGAATTGCACTGCGCCCGTCACCTTGAGACGTAGTTGTTAAGTCTCATGTGCCTGTAATTTTCATACCCCAAATCTCGAAACTGTTTTCATCAGACATATCAGAAGTTTGATTTGGATCCTTCGTCAGATTTTTAAGACAGTAACTGTGACAGTTATTTTTACGTTGCTACCTATTATCTCCGTTCCCTTGTTCCACTTATATTGTACATAAAACTGTTTATCTTTAAAAACACAAGAACGCACCAATAGTGTTAACATTTTTGGCTTCAGCTTCTGTTTTATAGCAGGCTATCTGCCAATATACCCGTCAATGTTCGGCTAATAAGGGTGCAAAAATGCTAAACAACACTGCAGTTAGGCGACTAATGTGGCTGCTTAATCAGTACTAATATTATAAATGCGAAAGTAACTCTGTCTGTCTGTCTGTCTGTTACGCTTTCACGCCAAAACTACTGGACCGATTTGAATGAAATTTGGTATGGAGATAGTTTGAGACCCGGGAAAAAACATAGGATAGTTTTTATCCGACTGCGCAAAAAGAGGTTAATGTTTTCGCGCGATAACCGACATACGCGCGGGCGGAGCCGCGCCCGGAAAGCTAGTCGTTGAATAATAAAGACGCATCGCTTTAAAAGAGTGACAAAATTAAGATTAAGATTTCGTTTGAAGCAGACGGCAGGTCGATTTTGAAGCACTCATAGCGAAGTTTGCTTAGCTGTTCTTAACCGATCAGACTCATTACCGTGGCAACGTCCGCCACGGTAATGAGTTGGATGGGTAACCGCTAGTGATTACTACTGAGCACTTCCGTGCTTCGGAGGGCACCGTAAGCCGTAGATCCCAGTTGTTATCTTGGATGGCAGTCGTTATAGCATGATGGTAGGGCATTTTGCGGATGTCCGCCTGGCTAGCTACCACCCTCAAGTTGAAAATCTGTCGCCAAGTACCTAAAGGTCTTCCGGCAGCTGTCCTTGACAGCCAGTTATTCTAGATTAGCCTGAACAACACCTTCGACCACATGATCACTTACCATCAGGTGAGATAGTGGTCAAAGGCTAACCTATAAAGAATTAAAAAAAACATACTTGAAGTGTTATTTCATTAAGGGCCTGTTTCAGAATGTTCGAGTAAGTTCCGGTTTTACTACACAGATCATATTTACTAAACAAAACACTATCTTTGCGTTTCACAGTCATCGATTTAGCCTATCCATCGGTTAAAGCTTGAAACGCGCTGCATGTCAACTGTCATTTTTATCATTCAGTTATTTAATGTGTTGCATAGCAACCCGAAACTTTATTAGGACATTCTGAAACGGGCCCTTAATATTTCGTACATATTATGTTATATCTAGTTTCGAAAGCCTGAATCTAGTATTAATGTTTAAAAAGCAAGGTATCATCAGAAGCCTATCACTCAAGGTTAGCCCATATCGATTCGTCAGTATTCAGCGACGCGCCGACCGCGGCCGGTCCGCGATCCCCTCGAAAGTATGTAATGTTTTAATCACTACACGCACGTGTCGGTAATGTTATTTTGAGTGACGTCGTCGAAGCGGATTCCCAACAGCACGCAGCCATATAGCAGCACATATGATCCAATAGAAACCTTACCACTGAGACAATAAGACAATTGACAGTCATGCTCACTGACACTGTGCCTATGAATTTAACAGCAGATTAAATTATAAGATTGTTTAGAATAGAATAGAATAATTATTTATTGGTAGAGAAAAGAAAATAAATTACAAACAACTTCTTACTAACAATATACAACTTATAGCAAAAGGAATACGCTCAATTTGAGTTGTTAAGCCACACCTGTTAAGTTGCAACCATAACACTGAACTCGGGCTTAGGTGTTCGCCGAGAAAAAGAACTACCAATCTGCAAAATACGTATATATATATATGTAGCACAGACAAAACAGCAATTCATGAATAGGGCTTTTGCAAATACGATAGATTAAATAACATCATAAATAATATACATACTAATGTACATTCATTGAAAAATAAAAACGATCTATATAATAATTAATTTTGGTTGAATAGTTAACGAGCAATTTCTGTCAGAATTTGCGGGTGAGTGGTAACTTAAACATTTCGTGTATTAGGGAGAAACTGTGTCTAAAGTCTGCAGCCACTTTCGCAATCAGTTCCACGACACCGCTGTAACAAACATAATACTGCCAAATTTGATACTGCCTTAGATACAAAGGCCACTGAAATGGTGCATCGATAGTGAAAATAAATAGGAATATAATTAGTAACTGTATGAGTTGTGATGTGATTGCTTGATTGATGGAAAGCGAAGGTAGAATTAAGAAGCGATATCATGAATACAACCGTAAGCTACTTATTGCCACCCCTACGAAGACCAGAGATGCTTTTTCCCGCCCCGCTTAATGGAGTAAGATAGCGGTTCTCACTTTGTGGTAATAATTTAATGTATAATATCAAAAAATACGTGTTTCTTTTATAACTAAATTAACAATGTTTACGCAAATTTTTATTACGTTTAATCATTCCAGGCATTTGATACCCATTTTTATTTTTTTAGGGGCTTTATTTTAACCTATATTTTATTTACTATACTGTATCAGCCGGATTGTCCACAGCCTCTCCATTATGGTGGGGTTTACAATAATCCCCACGCTTGGCAGGCGTCTTGGGGATCGCAGTCTGAGGTATCAGTTCCTCAGAAAGCACTGCTGCCCACCTTCTGGTGTGTTCGTTACCCTTAGTTGCCTATAACGACACCCGCGGCTAGAGACTAGGGTTGACATTCTAGCCCGGCACTCCACGGGCATATTTTATGTAACTGTATTTTATAGGTCCACGGCTTATAAGAGGTTATCCGTATACCATCCACATAGAAACATAATTTAAAACCTATTTTTAATTACGGACACTTTTATACATCAGTCACGTCTTGGTTAATTCGTCGGCGCCGATCAGTAGTGTCAACATGACCAGCTATGACGTGAACGGCGAACGAAGTGTGGGGCTTCTATATACAACTTATACTATAACTGTAACTATACATTTACATCTACGTGACTGATTTGTGACGTCACGGACATATACTTAACTGATTAGGGACTGCTCCCTTAAAAATCATAAGTAGATAGATTGATTTTTTATGCCTGATAGGTTAGCCTTTGACCACTATCTCACCTGATGGTAAGTGATGATGCAGTCGAAGGTGTTGTTTAGGCTAACCCAGAATTTTGTACTCGAAATCAACTTAGCTCGTCTTGCTGTCACTAGCGAGAGATCGATGTATAAGTCGGAAGCATGTATGAAGTTATTGATATGGATAGAAACTTCAATGAAAATCACAAAGGATTTTTCCGCGACTTTCCTTTGTCTTTTCTTTTCGTCGGAGGAGGTGTTTCCGAAACTCAAAGACTTTTCCTATATATAAAATTATCCGCGTATGAATTAAACGCTCGGTGTATTGGTAAAATTCCCAAGGAATATGAAATTGCGCTGATATTTTTGTGCCCTACAAACTACAATAATAATAATAATAATCGTTTATTTGCGTTATACACAAACAAGGTAGGTATGCACATAGATGGATATTCAATAATTCAGATCATCATGTTTTGCCTATTTAGGCGTACAAATTTAGGGAGAAAGCCATTTAAAATATTATACAAAAACAAAAAGAAAAACAACTCTCAATAGTGAAACTCGTACATTATTTTACCTGTCAATCAATACATAAATGTCAAAGAATATTGTAATTATTATGTCAAGCTAGTAGGAATTAGAAAGATTAGATTATGTCAGATTCTTATCAGTCAAAAATTCGTTTGCACTGTAAAAGCACTATTAAAATGTTCTTTTTTTTTTTTTTTTTTTTTATGCCTGACAGGTTAGCCTTTGACCACTATCTCACCTGATGGTAAGTGATGATGTGGTCGAGGATGTTGTTCAGGCTAACCTAGAGTTACTGGCTCTCAAGGACAGCTGCCGGAACACACCGTTAGGTGCTTAGCGACAGATTTTCAACTTGAGGGTGGTAGCTAGCCAGGCGGACATTCGCAAAGTGTCCTACCACCATGCTGTAACGACTGCTACCCTAAGACAACAACCGGGACCGACGGCTTAACGTGCCCTCCGAAGCAAGGAAGCGCTCAGTAGTAATGTCACCAGCGGTCACCCATCCAAGTCATGACCGCGGCGGACGTTGCTTAACTTTGCTGATCGATTCAGAATGGCTAAGCAAACTTGGCTACGAGCGCTTCAAAATACTTCTTCGGCTTAATTTTGAATAGGTTAGTATTTAGCTTCCGTATTGATTTCGGTAACTTATTGTAAATTCTTGGTTCCATACAGAAAATGTTATTACTCATGAAAGTCTTTCTTGCTGAGTGAGCTCGAAGTATATACCTGTCACGTCTTTTACGTTCAATAACACTTTGTTAGATCTGACTGAACATTATATTCACGTATGTAGCATAAATCTACCAAAGATGAATTATCTTCAAGATTATTCTTTTTGTTAAAGTGTTACAAAGTTTCTTTGAATGCGGATCAGAAAAGAAATCAACATCGAAATAACAGTATGACTCATACGTCATCTATTTAATGAGATGCCTTTGTTGTGGTGTGGCTATTATTTGTCAAATACTATGGACTATTTAAATGGCAGGATAAAATGATTTATGTAGCACGAACTAAGCATTATAAACATATTATTATAACTATTTTGATTTCCTTGAAATGTTGTAACTTTTTAAAAGTACTGGTGGCTCTGTGAGCTGCTGGCAGAAATAAAATTGTTTTTTACATTTTCAACCTGCACATCTCCGCAGTATTGAAACAACAAAAAAAACAAAAATTAAATCGTCAATAAAATTGACAATTCTATTACCGGACCTTCACGGGAATCGGTTAAGAAATACGATCTGTAGAGGAGAACAACCCAGAAATCTGGACAGACAATTACGACATCATTTTTGCCCAGGCTGAAACGGTAATTCTTCGCTCGGACTTTGTGCTAATTCGGTCAATAGAGTTATACTTTTGTGAATGATACAATAACTGCAATCAATATTATAAATAACATCATTACAAAATGGTATATTCCCCCAATACTTTCGAAGCATTTTATCTCAGCTTTCATCAAAAGCACCGCCGGAAGCAGGTCTTGGGTAGTCGATTTTGTTCCATACATACGAGTGAAAATTAACTAAAGTCGACTGCCCAGCATTTACTTCCACAGCATAATTAGAAATACACCAGGATGATATTCTGGGGTTGAGGATACATATTCCGCTGGAAGATATTTTTTTCCATCCGAAATAATTTCAATGTATTCGCTTATCATGCGTCAAAGCTCTTTAAATCATACTAAAGTAAACTCTATCGAAACGTATAGCGAGCATTTTGTCAAGTGTTCACAAACGGAATGCATAATGATACACTTTAATATTATTCGCAGTTCGCACCGTACACTGAATCTCATTTTCCATGCACTTTCCTTGAAAATTTGTTTCTATTCTTGTCCTTATTTACATTGCCGCATAAAACAAGTCTGGTTATCGTCTGAGGAGTTCCATTGTGGAACTGGGAATCCTAGTTTATTACGAGTACCTCGGGCACATCCTTAGGTAGGTAAGTCAACACATTCTCGACTCGGAACGTAAAGTTATAAAAATTTCAAAGAGTTTATATGTTTAAATGGGTCTTATTACATTGAGTGCTTTTGCTTCTTCCTGTTCTAATGATATTTGATACTGATAATATTAATATTCTATTATTCTTCCGGCCCGCTCTATACGTCATTTAAATACTCGCATAATATTAAATACTTACATATTTGATGTAACTCTTATTTTCAGTTGTTATTAGATAGTAGTGTCTTATGTTCATTTTCAGTTAAATATTTGTTAATATGTATACATATTCATATTTAATCTAACGGTGTGTTCCGGCAGCTGTCCTTGAGAGCCAGTAATTCTAAGTTAGCCTGAACAACAACTTCGACCACATCATCACTTATGATCAGGTGAGATAGTTCAGCTATAAAAAAAACTTAATAGACATCCGCAGAATAAGGAAGAAGGTTCTAAATTGAACGCGTATATTTTTTATGTATGACTACGACTACTGTACTATAATTTTTACTGGATCATTCGATCTTGTTGATTGTTTTTGTTCGGTAGTTATTACCTCCTAGTTGGTCGCACTTTAATTTGATCAACATCGGTAGACTAGTTTTTAAGAAACACTCGATAAACTAAAAGGAAAGGATTTGGTAACAAACCTTTACCTGGTTGACTTAATGGTAATTTCAATTCAATTTCGTTTGTTTGTAAGAATATTGTGCATTATACAGATCTTAAAAAAATATTGTCAGAATAATTTACCGAATCTGTTGTACAAATGTTAGTTACTGAATTTTTAAATTGAAAGAAAAAAATTACACATTCAGCCAATAAAATAATACATATAAGAACAATAAAATTATGTTACAAACTGCCGTAAATTAATTTAAACCATTCATAAATCAAAACGACAAAATAAGAGTGGGTGAAAAAATAAATATTGGGGTGGTATAGGCATGTCAGTAAGAGGGGTGGAAAACATATAACTATTAGAGCTGAAGACTCCTGACAAGAGTGGGGATTATGACCAACCACCCCTATTGGCGGAGGATTTGTTCAACGGTAGACGTAACGGCTTTTGATGTGACAGATGAGTATCTACTGCGAGAACTTTATTTCATATAAATAGAATGGAAGGAAAATTTTTGATGCAGAGATGCTCATCTCCATGGAGATTTGAAGCCGCTTGTCTCGGTTTTATACCAGGATTCAATTCCAGATCTAGATGAAAAATGTTATGCTCTAAACATTTGAAAATGTGATTTAATCTTAGCATGCAATAGTGCGGGTATATATATATTATATTTATAAATAGGAGAATACATTTTGTGCCAGCTCAACTTAGCATGGAATAGAAAAAGAAGAAGAGAAAGCAACGACTGTCAAAGTCATATATCATCCAAATGATATGCCCTTATGAGCGAAAAGACTCGACCGCGCCGACCGACGTGTTCATCAAAAAGAGAGCCGGCCAATAAGAGCACTTGAGAAGCTCCAGGCAATTAATTTTCCTAAATGATTTTTTTACAATACTTTACTTACAACCTGTTTCGCGGTAAATAAGCAACTACTGTTTACATGACCAATATGTTTTCATAAACTTTATTTTCTAAATATATGCGGCATCCAATTCACCTTGCTAGAAACCTTTTCACAATTCAACTTCACACAATATTACCCAACAATCACATCTAGCCCTGAGGTAACTATTCTTGTATTGATTTGCATTTAGGTCGGCGGAAAGTTCGAGGAACATAGTAACAGTAAAACTAGCTACAGAACTTAAAATACTATGTTCCTACTCCACATGTGTATTGCACTGCAGAGGCATTTTTAATTTCGTGCGACAATAATCAATCCTACGCATCAGCACGATCCCGACGATGCGTATGGTACGAACCTTATCGACCCTGCCATATTGACTGACTGTATTTGCGATCCGACATGTTATATTTTTAATTTTTTTGTAAGTTTATAGCCGGTCCACGATTTTTTTGAAATTTATTTTAACAGCGTTTTTTTTTATTTATGCTATAGGCTAGATTTGACTACTATCTCACCTGATCGTAAGTGATGTAGTGGTCAAAGATGTTGTTCAGGCTAACCTAGAATTACTGGCTGCCGGATGGCTTAAAATGCTCTCCGAAGCACAGAAGCGCTCAGTAGTAATGTCATTAGCGGACACCCATCCAAGTTGTCACCGCGACGGACGTTGTCTAACTTGGCTGATCGGTAAGGAACGGCTAAGCAAACTACGCTATGAGCGCTTCAACAAAGGATATTACCAGTATCCTTTCGTATTTGTTATTTTTTAAGTCTACAATAAATATTTGTCATAAAGCCTTTTCTTGTTTCGTAGGATTCCTAACAAAATCCTTCACGTACTATAAAGAATTTCTTTTCACGTCCTCCGTGTCTGCAATTGTCCTCTCAATCTGGACCTACTTTGTTGTGATGTTCTACGTCCTCGATAGTGTTGTAAGAAACTCGAACTTCTTGTCACAATTTCGAGACTTGTGGTCTTTTCGCAACATAGAGACTAGATTCGAGTGATAATTTGTTTTGAATCATTTAAGTTCTTTCAGTCTTATCAGTCGTTCTTCGAGTTCGTTGAATCTGTCTTATGAGTTGTTTCACCTGAACTGAGTTTAAAACTGATGTTGTACCTATATTATCAAAGTAAGGAATAAAAGTTATAAAATCAACTGAAATTTATGTAAAATGTATTAATAGTTACTGGCTCTCAAGAATTGGCAATCCAAGCCATTACAGCTCGGAGATCCCTGCATACAATAAACGTGATTTTTGTTTAATGTTTATTATTGCTCTATCGATAAAACTGTATCACATACAAGCGTCAAATTAAACGTGGTTATAGTACAATGTATAAACTAAAACATCGAATAATAAAGACCGATTAAGTGCAAGTGGGACACAAGCTAAGACCCAAAAGAATAAAATATAACTCTTCGTTTTGTAGATAATTTAATACATAAAAAACCCCGTAGGTCCGGGCTAGATTCTACCCTCCGAAATCCCAAATATGTGGGAATAAGAGGCAACTGCCATTTAAACTGCGATCACCAAACGCCTGCCAAGTATGGGGATTATGGCAAACCCAGCTAATCGGGAGAGACCTTCGTTCAACGATAGACGTTACGGTTGTTGATGATGATGACATAGGTACTACAAAAAATATTGAGTGTTTGTTCGGAAACCAGTGCGTGTCCGGCTCGAAGTGTTAGACTGTCAGTCCCGGCTAAGTGCGAATCAGGCCTAGGTATATATAACAATATTACATTGGCAGTTGCTGATATCGCTTTCAAACTATCGACTCATAGTCATAGGCGAACGTATCAGCTATTCCTTTCCGATAACTTTATCAGAGCTTACGTCTTGCAGACGTAATTGCTGATATAGAAAGGGTAAAATTAAACGAGAGAGCAGCGTTCAAACGCTTGAATTAAACTGTGCGATCCTACGGAATGTTTTATTGGACGTTAGTTTGTCCGCGTTATGTTAGATAACATCGCGGTCTCAAGCAAGTGAACTAAATAGTTTTTTTTAAGACATTAAATGTTTCCATCAAAATCCTTTTAGCCGTTAAAGGTGTGTGGTACCATAAAGACTCACCAAACAACTCTCGCATTCATAACGTAAGCAAGATCAGGATTAAACACAGATTGAATGTTAAGGGTCAGAATCAGAAACTAGGAACACAGACGTGAATACATTACACGAAAAGTAAAACATTTTATACAGCAAGCAGTGATGGCTCAGTGGCATTGGCTATGGACTGCCGCGCAGCAGGTCCATGGTTCGAATTCCGCCGCGGGCTTGAGCTTCACCGCATGGTGGAAGGGCTTTTTGCGAATGCCCGCCTGGCTAGCGACCACCCTCAAGTTGAAAATCTGTCGCCAAGCACCTAACGGTGTGTTCCGACAGCGGTCCTTGAGAGCCAGTGAAATTACAGGCACATGAGACTTAACAACTATGTCTCAAGGTGACGGGCGCAGTGCAATTCGTCACTCGTGACGAAATTCATCTGTTATAGGCAGAGGTAACCGCTTAACATCAGGTGGGCCTCAAGGTTGTTCCGTCAAAATAACATTATTAAAAAAAATAAAAAAAAAAAGGAAATGCTTCTAAAATAATTTTGTTTATATTAACAAAGCGAAAGAGCAATGAGATTTTGAAGCAATGATATCCGATTGATAATGGCTATGGACTGCCGTGCCTCGGGTCCATGATACAAACCCAACCGCTAAGGCTTCACCAGCTAAGCACCTAAGAGTGTGTTCCGGTAGCAGTCCTTGAGAGCCAGTAAAGTTGCATGCACAAGACTTAACAACTGTATGCCTAAGGGTTACGGGCACAGTCCAGTTCATCATTTGTGACGAAATGTATCGCAGAGGTTACCTCTTAACGTCAGGTGGGCTTCGTGCCTGTTCCGTCGCAAAGATACAACAAAATCAAACAATCAAAGTCAAAATCATTTATTCAATTTAGGCGTCTACGACGCTCTTATGAAGGTCAATTACAAATTTTTATATTTAAATATTCTACATTGTACTGCCACGTTCAGCAAACAAAAATTATAGCGCCACTGCAAGCAGAACGGGCAAGAAACTCGGGGCCATTCTTTTAAACGTTTTTTAACAATGTGTTAAGTACATACTATATAGTAAAATTATTACAATATTTATTTACATTACGTAGGTGACAGGCGCTAGCTTGGCAGAGGCGAACCAGTCCAAGCATTTTTGTCGTTTAAGTAATCACAAACTGTGTACTAAGATTTCTTTATCAAAACCTTCAACTTGAATTTTCTTTCTGTGAGCGTTGTAATATGTTTGGGCAATTTATTATAACAAAAGAAAGAAAATATGTCATGCCATTAATTTTAATAGAATTTGGCATAAAGAACCAAGATTTGACACATTTACCAAAAGAGCGTAGCTTAGTCGCAGGCACGCAAGGTTTAGTTCCTTACTAGACTAGCTGATCATTGATAAATCTCAAGCGACACTTCTTTATTAAACACAAGAGCGGCCGCAGGTCGTTGAAGACATTACAAGATTCTTCTGATCTTGTGTTATACTGAACGTGTACTTTAAACTCTATTATTATATAGAGTTATTGCGTCGAAAGAACGTGTACAAGCATACAAAACTCACCATTATAACACAGATGCAATGTTTCAACATTAATCTTTCCGTTTCTGAATGCCGTGAACACAACATCGGTATTTCGGAAAATAAGCTTCATCATCTTCCTGTCCCATACATGTGGGGTCGGTTCAATATATCTTCTCTAACAACGCAAGAACATTTAGAATGCTTTCGTTTAGTGTACCACGCTATATATCGGGTAATCAAGGTGATAAAATGGTAAGGAGCCCTGCTTTGCTCTCAGCTCATACGACATCCCAGTCACATCGATGAACTGCTCAAACGGCGCATTTTTTTTAATGCCTGCCCTTGACCACTATCACACCTGATGTGGTCGTAGATGTTGTTTAGGCCAATATAATTACTGGCTCTCAAGGACAGCTGCCGGAACACACCGTTAGGTGCTTGGCGACAGATTTTCTACTTGAGTGTGGTAGCTAGCCAGGCGGGCAATCGTAAAATGCATTGTTTACCTGTGTCGCGTTTTACGACCACCTACAGTTAATTCCAACACGTCTACCGTTAAACAAAATTCACCCCTATTGTTGGGAGAATTGCCATAATCACACACTTGGCAGGCGTTTTTGGGATCGCAGTGTAGATGCCTGTTCTTTAGAAGGCATTGCTGTCCATCTTCTTGTATTTCTCAGTCGCCTCTTACGACTCCCATATGATAATATGTGAGGGTGCGATTCCAGCCCAGCACTCAGCGGGACAGTTTGCTATCAAAAACAACAATAGGATAAAACATGGAGCAGTCCATAAGAAAATTGCTTACATTTGTAATTTTAATTCCAGAAAATCTGCTTACATTTGTATACTGGGCAAGTATGTCAAGTACTTTTAAATCCTAAACATTTGGTATCTTTATTCGGTAGTACCTAGTATCTGCTTATTTTTTCAGTGACTATACAAGGTCGCCTGTAAGGTTTGTTAAACAGTGTTTCCATTTAGAAAGACTTTGTAGACAAGCAAGTTCATTGGCTAAGTTATAACAATGACAGTTGAATAAGAGCGACATACGAGCGGTTTTGTTTGTAGATAAAAATATAGCATCGTTTGTTGTGTAAATTTAAAGTAGCGTAACTTTGCTGGATATTATGTTAAAATAAAGCAATTAGAACGCCGCTTACTACTAGGCGGCTTGCCGGTCTTCTCACTTTACAACATAAAAAACCGGCCAAGTACGAGTCAGACTTGAACGACGAGGTTTCCGTACAAACCTATAGGTATATAAGTTAAATTGATGGTATTGTTATTGCCAAATGAAACCCATAACATTTTAAAATAATTAAAAATAATTTTATTGTATGATGTAACTAAAAATTTATGCTTTTCACAATTTTCCTTAATCTGTGCTATAAGACGTTGAACATTCTGAGTTCACGGGATTTGTGATATTGTGACTATGTAGGTTTTGATTCCCCTGCGAGTGTCGAAAATTTGCGGCGTAAACGCTGTATCTTTGATTGCGTTGGTTTAGAAGTTTGATTTTTTCACAGCTCCAAGGGTTTGATATCTCCACGCGTTCAGACAGACAGACGGACAGCAAAGTGATCCTATAAAGGAACCCTTATAGGATCACTTTTTCCTTTTGAGGTACGGAACCCTAAAAAAAACATAACATACAAGTGCTAGTTGGATTAGAACACTCGTAGGTGCCGTACCAATACGCAATTATGTATCTAACCAAATTCGTTATTTTTAACTCAATTTCGAGCCCTTATAGCGGGAGTCCCACTCGCATTTAGTATTTTTTACTGTAAAGTTCCCAGTATAATTAATAAATTACTACTTTTACAGTTAAGACAAAAAACACATTTGTTGCAATTGCCTTTATTTTTTACTGTTTGTTTTAATAATATTTTGCCAAGCAATCCCCAGAATAATTCATAATATCATGCGATTGTGTCAACTGGCTACCTATACACGTTTAGTAATACAGTACCATTTTCTCGCACGAAAAGTTGAAAAGCAATTGAAAAATAAATTTACATATTTATTATTTTAAATTTCGACCCGTTTTTAAGATCCGATAATAGAAAACGCATACATTTTTATGCGAATAAAATTTCTCGAACCGAGAAATCTTGCAACACCTATATTCATACGCCGTTTCCAAAATTCCAATATTCGCGGTCTGTGTCAATCAAAGATTCCTGAGTGTATTTTTGGCTAAAATTCAACTACGTCGGAAAAACAGTATAAAGATTTATGGATTCGTAATAACGAAAATAGCGCAAATATAATAACAAATGTAGTTAAAAATATACCCCTTGGGTGGGGATCGAACCTGCAATGCGTAAAATCATATGAAGAAATACAGAAGGGCGGCGACATCATTAGGAAAGTTAAATGAAAAACACTTCTTTCGATCAGATGAAGTCCTGGAATTTTCTTGATAGCCGCACCGTCCCCCATGACGGTCAAAATAATAGCATTAGATCACATTCGCATCTTGTTGACTGTAGCTGCTGCTAGGCTAGTTTATTTCGCGTACTTCCACAGCAGTAATATATAATACTTATTTCGTATGGTGTATTGCTTGGGGAGCTGTTGCTGAGACAGAGACAATCGTTATCTTACAAAAGCGCGCAATTCGAACATTAAATGAAATGGATCCTAGGAAATATCTGAGGAATCTTTTTAAGATAAATTGATATTTTACCTTTACAGGTAAGTATGTTTGAAAATATTATATATGTTCGTAAACATTCGAGAAAATTTTAATTAAACAGTGACAATCCCGATTCTAAACTAGGCATAAAGATAAAAGAGAGATGCCAGGTTTTAGATTAGCACAGACAAATAAAAAGTATTTCTTTAGTAATGGTAAGCGGTTTTATAATAATGTTCCCAAACTTATTACAACGCTCACAGAAGGAAAATTCAAGTTGCACGTGAAAAACATTTTGATTACGAAATCCTACTGCACAGTTTGTGATTACTTAAACGACAAAAAGGCCTAGACAATTCCGCCTCTGTCAAACTATCCCATGTCACCTACGTAATTTATTTTAATAATATTATGATACAGTTTGTAACACATTGTTAAAAGACGTTTAAAATAATGGCCCCGAGTTTCATTCCCGTTCTTCTCGCAGTGGCTGTAACTATACATTTTTTTGCTGAATGTTCGGTTCATTGTATAATATTTCTATTTATATAAAAAATTTGTAATTGACCTGCACAAGAGCGCTAAATTTAATATAGAATTTGACTTTGCTTTACTAAATTTCATACTCCAAAAACCGCCGAAGTATACCTTTGAAACAGTATCAAGGAAGAGCCGCCAAATTAATAAAATGGTGATTTATTCACAAAGCAATAAGCGTTTTCAATGCAGAGCAACGCGCGCGTAGGAAACGCTCGCACGTGATAGCGCGAGCCGTGTGCATATACCACACTTGCCATGTAAATTATCAGGATGCTAACGAAAGCGATTACAATGTACTACCGAATATTCTATATGTACTTATATATAGTATACTTCTATATGTACGTATTATATATTCTCTGGTTACGTGTCAATTATGTTTTATTGATTTGGTGCCGAAATTACAAGTACAGATATTTTTATTTGAGCTGACTTTCTCACAATGGTAATATTTGTATAGTATACATACAGAAAATGTTTAATTCTCATATTCATTCAACCGTGAAAAGGGTTTTTACTAAGTTTGACTCAGAGGAATCGAAGCATTTTGTAGAGCCAGATTCTGGCATGTTTCTATCATAAATGTTTCATCACAATTGAACATGCAGTCCAAATGCTCCAGCCTACCAGTTGGCAGCGCGCTTAGCATGCTGGCAGCATTGCCCCGTTGAATTGCAATGCTTATATTATTATCATAATTTTGATACCTGAAATATTTAATTTTTGAACATATATAATTTTCATAATGTTGAATTCTCAAAATGTTCCTTCCCAATTATTTTCTTCTAACCCATATATACGCCATACAGCGAAACAAAATGTATTAAGTCGCCGCGGTTTTCATTGTGAAACAAATTTGTGTTAGGAATTTTTGGTTAGATAAAAAACCTACCTACAGCAAAAATATTATCAATTTATCAATGTGGTTTAGTTTCGCGGCATTGAACAAGTAAACTTTGATTTTCGTGCCTTGGTAAATTAATATCCATATGTACTGTACTGTATCAGCCGTATTGTCCACTGCTGAACACGGCCTCCCCCAATAAAGGGCGGTTTGCCATAATCCCCACGCTTGGCGAGCGTCTTGGAGATCGCAGAATATGATAACAGTTCTTCAGAAGGCGCTGCTACCCGCCTTCCAGTATTTTACCCTCATTCGCTTCTTCCGACACCCACGGCATCAATCATTCAATGCCGGCACTCCACGGGAATATACATATGTAATTAATTTAAAATATAAGGTTAGAGATTGTGTTTCCTTTATCTTCTTGCTGTAGTTATTCTGCGTCAAGTGGGGACGCCATATGGTTCTGAACCCAATCCGTTCTATTACTTTATAATCGGCAGAGTTAACCGCGTAACAAACATAGGTACAAATAAAAACAGCTAAGTGCGAGTTTGACTGGCACATCGAGGGTTCCTAACACAGAATATAGCAAAAAATCCGTATTTTTTTTTTCTCATACAGTTCGAGATCCTTAGCGGCTTAGCGGCCTTACTTAGGTCGAACTTGGCCACTTTTTGCTATTTGTTGCTATACCATAGACATTTGACCATAAATCCTAATAAGTTTGACGTTTTTATGTTTTACACTTTTTGGGATAGACTAAAACAAAAAAAATGTTGATAACAACACGTTTCTAGTAAGGGGACCAACAAAAAAATATTATTTATTTTTGTGTTATCTATACATGTATTATAAAGAGGAAAGATTGTATATAACGAATAAACTTAAAAACTACTGGACCTATTTGACAAATTCTTTCACCATTAGAATCTTACATTATCCCTGATGAACATGGGCTATTGAATATATTCAAAAGAGTTTTTTTGTTATGTTTGATAATTACCCGTGCAATGCCGGAGGAGCCGCTAGTTATTATTATTTTCTAGAAAATCCGCCAAAACACATATTCTGTGAAAATGTCAATTGGTTAAAAAAACAGCCTTTTAAGGATCAGACGGACGGATGCATAGGTGAAGCTTAGTAATAACACATTCTCTAAGTACGGAACCCTAAAAAACATAAAACACCCTTTTTCGAAATAGGTTAAAACCTTCTCGAAACTTGGAGGCGCACACACGATTTTGTGGCAAAAGCATGACAACTAAGCCCCAATTCAGATTTATGGGGTGTGAATCGCGCCCCGGCACTTTATTTATTTCTTTATCGAAGAGATTGGTGATAGCATGTCTTATAACCATAACAACGAAGGCCAATATCAGGCCGCGATTTTGAGTACACTTTTGACCTAGAATCATATGCCAATCTCTCCTATGTAGTTCAGACTGAATTTATTATCGGTTCAACAATTACATGCAACATCTCAAAGAAATATATTTATACACTTTAACACAAAATAGGCAAAATTTAATTTGCACTAATCATATTTAAATGAAGGCTAGTGACGTCATTACGAAAGTATCTGCCTCTTTTAGGGTTCCGGATTGCAATAACCCATAGAAGAAAAGTGTTTGAGAACTACATTACAAGTTGGCGTTTTAAATATTAGTTTAAAAGAAGATATGGTACATAATATACCCACCAACATTTCAGATTTTTAACTAGTTTCATAATTGATATAGCGACGTAACAATTTTTTTAGCTCCCTGTTAAGTTATTTAACTTAAGGGCGCACCGAGCTTTTTAGGCGCGCAGCGTTTGTGTGCGTAAATAAGGCTCGCCAACAGCATCCGTTCCCGTCCGACGACGCGACGGCCGAAGAATTACTAAAGCGGATAGGGACAAAGCATCGCGGCTCTGACTAAAATGGGCGGAACATGCGTGAATTTGAGTATTTCCTTCGTATAGTAAAAACAAATAGCTATTTGAAAAATGTAATGTGTATACTTTATAGAAAACATGTTGTTTTTTTATTTTTCAAATACGGATGACTCTCCGTTAAGTATTTTCGCCGTACTAAGGGTTTATTTCGTTTTTTAGATGTAACTGTACTTTTTTTTTTCATATCGAGAAAATTTTAAGTAATCGTGTTTCCAAGGTGTATGATTTATAGAATGAATCCTTAAATATAATATGTATTAATTACATACCTCAAAATTAAGAAATAAAGATACAGCAAGGGATCAAAAGATATATGATAAAAATATATATATATATATATATATATATAGATCAAAAATTGTATGTAATTTGTTTTCTTTTTTGTAGCAATAAATAATTATTCTATTCTATTCTAAAAGAACAACAATTACGTATCACTGCCTCGTTGCAGGCTTAACTGTGAGTGACCCTATTTATTATAGGTACATATTATACATAAAATAAATTAAATGAATTTGTATACTATACTCAATGATCTTACACGAGTATAAACCACATGCTAAGGTACTGTATCAGCCGAATCTTCAATTGATGCACACAGCCATTAAGGCATTAAGGGGGGAGTTCACCTTAATCCCCATACTGGGCAGACGGCTTGCGAATCGCAATGGATGATTTTGAAGCGCTCGTGGCGAAGTTTGCTTAACCGTTCTGAACCGATCGGAAAAGTTAAGCAAGGTCCGCCTCGGTCACGAGTTGGATGGGTGACCGCTGGTGACATTACTACTGAGCGCCTCCGTGCTTCGGAGGGCACGTTAAGCCGTCGGTCCCGGTTGTTGTCTTAGGATGGCAGTTGTTATAGCATGGTGGTAGGGTATTTTGCGAATGCCCGCTTGGCTAGCTACCACCCTTAAGTAGAAAATCTGTCGCCAAGCACCTAACGGTGTGTTCCCGCAGCTGTCGTTGAGAGCCAGTTATTCTAGGTTAGCCTGAACAACATCTTCGACCAAACGACAAGCATCAGCTTTTAAACAAAAAAATCATTTTCAAAGGCGGTCAAAAGTGCTGATGTAAAAAAACTTTCAAAAAAACACGAATTGAGAACCTCCTCCTTTTTTGGAAATCGGTTAATGAAATTAAATCTTGAGCCAATGCAACACAGACTGAAATAATAAAATACGGACCGGCAGATAGACTTACAGCGTAGACTTGCTAATAGTGTTCCGCTTTGTTCCGGGCTCTTAGGTACGGTACCCAAAGAGCACTTCTTTCGATCAGAGGAAATCTAGTAGTTTAGTTGATGACCGTACCGTATGACGATTAGAATGGAGAATTAGAGCAATATTTAAGTCTCTTTCCACAGTCTCAGTGGTTGAGGCGGGCGTTGCGTATATCGCGAAAATGCGGAACGAACGTTCATATCTATGCCAGATATGAAAATATTGCACATTTTTTTTTATTAAATAACATTCAGTATAAAAAATTAAAAATCGACAGACCGGAAACTATATTGAAAAACAAAAAATCACGGAATGTTAATGCAAATTCAGTGACACCACTAAAACGACAACGGAGGAATGAAAATTAATCGCCTGGAAAGGACTTTCTTACTTCGTTGTTCGACAAACATTTTCCTTTTCTCAATGACTGTTCCTTTGTAATTATTTTGATTGCATTCGTTCATATACCAATTTGGATCTAATAGAGAAATTAGTAACCACCATCAATTTTTTTTATATTCGTTCCGAAACCGGTATTGTTTTTGGCACGCTTGATAACTTTTGTCACGAATCGCCAAGAACAGAGCAGGAGGCACCAGTATTTAGATAGGTAAATAACACTTAATTGTACACCAACATAATAAAATGTGGTACATAAAAAGATTATATAAATTCTGTCGGTTACTAGTTACTTATGTTTATTAAATACTTCAACAAATGCATACATTCATTACTTGACTTACTTAGTTATTACTTAAATACTGCATACTTATATATAATATAATACACTTATAGATAATAATTAAATATAAAAATATTTAAAAAAATATATACAATACAAACAGTAACAAAACAAACCTATCATAAAAGTGAGGTGGACATTTTTGATTTCATTTCTAAAAGCAGGGAGTAACTTTGCTTTCCTTATGGAAACTGGCAACGCATTCCACAAACGAACTGCTTAGACGGTAATAGAATAAGATCTAAGCTCACATCTTGTGGAGCTCAACCTCTAGCCAAGTTATTGTGCTCGCGCTAAGTTTTGGGAAGTAGCATTTCCACGCACGGCTTCATAAATAAAAAACCTATAATTATAGTTTCATGTAAAAAGGAAGCTTACTAAGGTGCGTAATATTATGGACCGTCACCACAGATAGGCTAGTAATGACTACGTAGAGATAATTTCCTTTAACTAAGTAGAACTTTTTTAGGTGGTCTTTGATAAGGATCGGACAGTTGGTAAGTAAAGTCCGCTTCACGACTAGTTAGAACTTAGGTAAAAAACTTCCACAAAACACAGCCAGTTGCCAATACTACTATCAAGGTGCGCGACTCAATAAGCGGATTCTAAAGGGCTCGCAAGCAATTTAATTTGATCGGGTTAAGGACATTTGTCAACGGTGGTAGCCCATTGGCAGCGAGTGTCAACTGCCAAACGGGAGCAGGTAATTTAAATACACCGCTGGCTTCCTCAAGGCGGTAGGACATTTTGCAAATTTTCGCTTGATTAGACCTTAAGTAGACAACCTGTCATCACATAAATCACTTATTTCACGTTCAGGCAGCTGTTTTAAGGAGCCAGTTACAATTCTAGCTTTAAGCTGCAAACATCTTTGATCACACCATCACTATAATAGGTAAGATATTATACTGAAAACAATGCGGGACCACCGACACACGTGGGCAAAGTCAGTTATTTTTTATGCCTGATAGGTTAGCCTTTGACCACTATCTCAACTGAGGGTAAGTGATAATGTGGTCAAATATGTTGTTCAGGCTAACCTAGAATATCAGACTACATCCGGTAGTCACTTTCAAGGAGTTTTAAAGACGCTAGTTAATTCCCGCTTCAGACTCTAGGTCAGAAATTGGTCAAAAGCTATCCTGCCAACGATAAATATAAAGAATTTGCGTTTCACCCGTCCTAAAAAAACTTAAAAAAGGTACCGTATGGAAGCTACAGCATTTAGCGTTTGAGTTGGAGAATATTCTAAACGGAATCAATAATATTGTGATGCTAAATGCAGTACAATCCTTGAGACGTCGAATCCACCAGCTGTGTATTGAAAACAATGGCAACAATTTGGAACAATTGATCAGTTACGTTTCAATAGGTAGGTTAGAATGATATATAGAATTTTGTTCAAAATGTGCTTTACCCTTAGTTGCACTATTTCCGGTTAACGTCAAAACATAGTAGAAAGAGTGAGGACCCACTCTTTCTACTATGGTCAAACCGTCCGTCGTGTAATTATTTTGTTGGTATAGTTTTCTTGGCTTATGTTTGCTTGCTTAGTTTGCCATATGACATTAGTTCCCAAACTTTGACCCTTATTAGTGACACTAGCGGATGGTATAATAATACAGGGCGTTATTTATGACGCTCGTCGCTAGTGTTCGTTAGATAAAGCCTTCGTGGTAGATAAGGTTGTTACTTACCGAGTCTAAGTTCTCCGAAGTTGCCGCAGCCGATTTTCTTCCCGACGCGGAAATTGGGCCCCACCATGAGAACGCCAGAGGACGACGTGACCGAGTGCCTGGACGTGTGCATCGCGCTGCTGCCGCCCACGCCCCGCCCGCCCACCGCGCCGGTTGCGCTGCACAATAGGAAACAATAGTCAATTATTGTCATGATAGGTAGCCAAAACAAATAATAATTAACAAAAATAGTGATTTCATTACTTTGCGGAAATCCATATTTAATAATCACAAATACTTTAAGAAAATATAATATTGTTTTTTTTTTGAAAAAAATACTCATAAAAAATTTATCTAGTGACAATTCCGTCTAACTTTCCTGATAAGCCGACATCGTAAAAGCCACGTAGCGCAACCTGAAGAGTATTTAACGTGTTTCGCTTCTACGCGAAGCAATCCTCAGGACTTTACTCTTCAACCGCACAATCGATACGATCGTTTGTCACTAGATACATTTTGATATATGTAATGTGCTGTTCCAAAATATAACTTTAAGGTTTTCTTAATATATTTGAAAAATATTTGTTATTGTGAACAAAAATGTACTATTTTCTATAAATACCAATAATACTTTACGTATCGGAACAGATAAAACATCTGTTTATGAAAATACTTTTAATAACGCCCTATACACATTAAGAAGAGGAAGCACCCCTCTCCTTAATGTGTATATATAGAGGTATATATTCCTACACTGAACATTTAACACCGTTGCTCCTTTATATTATCTCTGATCGGGTATCGAGACTTAATAAAACTTCAGTACTTCAGTACTACTAACTTTCTTGGGGGATACATATTAAACAATACTAAACGACTTTTGAAAATAACAAACCAGGTTCACAGCCCAGCATCTATATCCCACTAGATTATAACACTAGGAATGAAGATAAAATAGCGGTGCCAGGTTTAAGATTAACAAAGGTAAATAAAAGGTATATTGTCGTAGCTGTAATGTTGTATATAGTTCATAGTATTTTGTTTAATAGAGGCATACCGCCGGTAATAAAAGGTTCTTTTTAGGTAATTGTGTGCGGTTTTATAATTAAGTTCCCAAATATATTACAACGCTCACAGAAGGAAAATTCAAGTTGCACGTGAAAAATATTTTGATTAAGGAATCACACAGTTTGTGATTACTGAAACGACAAAAATGCTGGTACAATTCCGCCTCTGCCAAGCTATCACCTGTCACCTACATACGACATTTGTAATCATATAATGTCAATAATGTAATCATTTTATATTACAATTTGTAAAACATTGTTAAAAGACGTTTAAGATAAATGGCCCCGAGATTCTTGCCCGTTCTTCCCGCAGAGGCTCTATAACTTTTTCTGCTAGATGTGGCAGTACAATGTAGAATATTTGAATATAAAAATATATAGTTGACCATCATAAGAGCGTCGTAGAAGCATACATTGAATAAATGATTTTGACTTTGAGTATAAACAATCGCCTAAGTCCAACTGAGGTAAAATTGTATAAAATGAGGTATAATAATATTAGTTAATTTGCCATACACGTTAATTACGTAGTATCTATCCGTCTGCGTTACAGGTACGACTGTTTACCCTAAGTCCAGTTCAATATGATCCATAAATATCAACTAAGCAGACAGAGACCTTATGCGGGCCATGGATCCATGGCGCTATCAGCCAGCAGACTATGAACACCCGTTAAAAACATTGAATGTAAATCAAAAGCGGCGAACTGGTTTCTAAAACTAACCTACGATGAAGCGGAAAATTCTTGCAAGTTATGAAATAAATCCTGCCTTTGTCATCTCTAACAACATTAGAATCAACCTCCGCTTTTTTTGCACAAGCATACATATAACTCTAATATAAGCCGTCAACATATTTAGGGACCGTTTCAGAATGTCATGACAAAGTTTCGGGTTGCTATTCAACACATAAAATAACTGAATGATAAAAATGACAGTTAATATGCAGCGCATTTCAAGCTTTAACCGATGGATAGGCTAAATCGATGACTGTGAAACGAAAAGATAGTGTTTTATTTATTAAATATATTCTGGGTAGTAAAACCGGAACTTACTCGAACTTTCTGAAACAGGCCCTTAATCTTTTAGAATTATGTTCATAGAATATTGGGCTATATTTATTAGCTGGCTTAGAAACACTGTCTCACAAGACATTGTTCGTTATAATATAAGTTTGTGAGGTAGGGGTATTATTATATTGTGGAATTACAGAGGTTGCCTATACTAATGTTTATTTACTACGACATGGTTTACTTTCATTTATATGTTTGGCTGTTATGGAAATAAAAAAAACATTATTATTATTAATACTAACAAATAATTAAAAAGTTGTTTTTTTTTCAGAAAACATTAAATTAATATTTTATGTTTATTTTTGTTTTGTTATAGTATTTAGTGATCCACTAATGAACACAGCCTCTCTCATTAAGGGAGGTTTTGACATAACCCCACGCTTGGCAGGCGTCTTTGAGGGGATTATTACTATTAAATTATTATTATTAAATTATTATTATTAAATTATTATTAACATCAGGCAGGTTGCCAGCCATAACCCCAACGCCATTTTTTTTTATAATTATGTCTTGTGTTGACCTACTGATATGCTTTTAGAGGAGACACATTGTACCACCCCACATGGATTATGATAAGGGTAGTAAAATGAATCAAATGATATAATATCCCCTACACTAGAACAGATAAACGTCAAAGGCAACGTTAAGTAGGTACTGAATGGATTTGAAAAAAATAAGGAAATTAATCAAAGGTAAAATACATCTTAAACTAAACTGTGTACAAATCATGTAACAACAGTAGCAAAAAGTTACAAAAAAATCTTTAAGGCCTTAAAGCGTTCTTTTTTGAACTTGTAATAGTAAAACATTAAAAAATCTGGTTTAAGTAGTATTTTTTTAGAAGGGGTTTTAAATATTTTGTCCGATGCCCACGCAATAGACGACGCATCTTCCAATCAACCAGCAAAAGGCAGATATAGTAAATTTAAACTATTGCTTAATGTATCATATGTTATATAAAAAACAATTCAGTATCAGTTCTTATAGTCACTCCCGTCAGTCCGTTGTTATTCAGAAACTTCTATTGAATTCCAAATTGGCTAAAATCGCGCTCAACGACAACAGGATTTGTCTAAAAGTTTCCCGATTTTTTGTGGAACCACTCATATATTGGGTACAATTTACCTATGCTACGTGGCTAAACTGCATAGTATATACATATATATCTTATGGAAAGTAGATGGGACAGCTGTTCTTAATACGGTCACTTATTGAGGGTCCACATCTTAACGGTATTGAAGAAAGAGTTACAGATACCTGATCTTGTTTCAAAATTATTATGGCTGAGAAAAGAGCTTCGAATAGTCTTTAATTATCACCATTAGTCAATGAATATTACCAGTTGAGAGCCAATAACTCTAGGTTAGTCTGAACAACATCTTCGACCACATCGTCACTTACCATCAGTTAAGATAGTGGTCAAAGGCTAACCTATCAGGCATAAAAAAACAAAAACCAGTATGTTGCCTAAAGTAATATGGACAGAATATTACATATTCAGTGACAGTCAAAATATGAGTAATTTGTTATATGTATTGTATACTTTTTATATATATATATATATATATTGTATACTACTAATTGTAGGTAAGTACAGCATGTCAACTGAATACAAACTAGTAGTATGACGCAAACAAATATCCAGCTATCTATATTTTATTATACTTACTTAAGGTATCAAGGCAAAAACTACGATGTCAAAAAATTAAAATAATAACATCTTTGATATGTACAAATAAAGATTACATACCTAACATATTATTTTCATAAATGTATTTTATGAACTCATAGTATAACTCAAATAATCCCAACCTTCCTACCGTTTCTTGAATGTTCGTAATCAGACATACAAACACATAAGCACAGGCCCCTAACTGGCCAACAGAGACTTCACTTACGTCTAAAACGTCTAGACATCACAGAAATACCGAGATTAAATTGACGTTACAGGATTCGTATCGGATCTAAATTAGATAAGCTTTAAGTATGTAATACTTGTATGGATTTATGTAAATGGGTAAGATAATTTTAAAATTATATGCTAAAATTGCTAAATGGGTATCAGTACTTAAAATCTGGTATTATATAAAAATTAAATAATACATACACATTCCATTCCACGTGATTTAAATAAATGAATACGAAAGTTATATCTGTCATGTAAACGTTTAACATTATTAATAAATTATACCTAGATAATTTAACAATGGAACAAAAACAGGTAACAAGTTAAACATACCAGTAATAAAATATTATCATATCAAAACCTGATAAAAATAGTCACGTCAATACTTCAACCAAAAAACCATTGTATACAAGTCAGAGCCACATTTTAATGTGGCCATAGTGTATTACATGCCAGCCTAGCCGTCATTGGCATTGAGTCTATAAAGTGAAAGTAACAATGTGCAACTGAAAGCATGGCAGAGAGTAATTTAGGCAGTAGCGTAGCTCTTATATAGCATAAAATTGTATGCTTTGATTGAACACGATTTTTGAGAGAGTAGCATAAACGTAATGTCTCTAGAGATAAATGAATATAGGTACAACACTGTAGAGGCGAATGCCGTGCAGTAAAGCTTTTCAACTACATATATTATTTACAGATTTACATTTAAGCTTCAAGTAGTAGGTACCGCATAATTTTATCTTGGTGAGTGGCATTGCATACTATTGGGAAGCCAGATATTCTATCTTGAAGCAAGTGTGAAAGAAGGCAAGATAAGGTTATTGTTCCGTCTGGCTCTTCGATAAAATATACCCTAGATGCAACTTTTCGTATTGACAGAACGCATATAAACGGCTCGAGTTATCCTATACCTTTCTGTCTATTGAGATACACATAAAAACCTTAAAATTACACAAAAACGTAGTAAATCTATTTAAGTTATTTAACAATATTCAACCTTGTTTCAGTTGCATAAGGTTTAATTTTCAATTACTTCGTAATAAACTTATAGCACTTTTACTCTGCGCCATTGAAGGGAGCTCGTAAAATTTTATTACCCTTTGCTGTGATAGAACATAAAATACAATGGAGTCACGTACTCCTAATCTCGTACTAAAAATATTATTTAGTAATTAGTTTTTTGGTGACATTTATAATTGGAATTTTAACTATCCGCATTAGTCAACTAGCTTATATACCCTGGTTTTGCCCGGGTTGAAAAGGTGTGTAGTAGATTATTTGCGGATGTTGGGAGATAGAAAAGGGATTTGGTATAATGAAGTCAGAATATTAATTATTCAGCTTTAATTTTCATTAATATTTATTTATTTATTCCAGACAGAGCAAAAAGCAATTAAAAACAAATAATATAACAATATAATGTATCAGACCTGAATTGCAGTTCAGATACCTGCGTGTTACAGCAAAATGTATAAAGTAAACGTGTTTGAGTAATTATGAATGTTAATACAATGTTAATGTTATACATTATATAACGGAACACTAAAACTTGAAAAAGGTTTTGTGGTGTTTTTCCAATCAGTAAGCCAAGTCACTGTAACACGTATTAGTACATAAAACATACATACATATGCACACACACACATAAAAATATTGTATATATATATTATGTTTGTAAGCACTAATCCATATAATATGTGAATATGTTGCAGTTCGAATAATATTTCATACATACATGTCAAATTGATAACCTCCTTTTTTGAACTTGGAAAATGTAAAATAAATGCCTGTGTATAGTCTGAGAAAATAAAAGATTATTATGGCGACTCCAATAGACTTGTTCTGAATTAGCGCTCACTTATTCTTGTCTTGCATGGGATGTTATTATGCGTGCGAAAGAGACAACTGCGTAACAGGAGTAACGGAATTTAATTTGTTGATGTATTGATTTGGAGGTGATAATTAAATAATTATTAATGTTTATCACTTAAAATACTATAAATATGTATAAAACTTACCGAAAATACGAAATCCCATGTATTTTTCGCTTTGTAAGTGTATTATTTTTGCAACTATTCACAGAGCACTTCGGCATTGTTTCACTCGACGATCAGCGCGTCACTGACGACAAAACTGTGCTTCAGATCATTATAAGCACAGTTTTGTTTGGTTAACTTTGGAGCGTTCGCGCAGAATCTAGGGTATATTTTATCGAAGGTCTGGCTTCTACATCTACACGGAATGCATACGATAGAACATACCTATGCATATGATTGGAAAAAATGCTTTGTCATAATAACCAACTATCTCAGTCTAGAAACTGTTGTGCAGCCAGGAGGCGATAAGTCTGAGACAATATAACCAAACAGTATCGATGATATTAGGCACGCATTCGTATCCGGGGTCGACTTTTTTACGGGTTAAGATTAACTGTAAATAAATATTCGGCCGTACCACATTCACAACGATTTTAAATGGTGGAAGAGAAGGTATTCTATATACAAATACAACACACATAGCCATGGAGATAATAAAGTTAATCGTGATAACCTACGCGAGGCGTGCATATACAAAATATATAAGATTTATCTATGGTCATATATATACATATACATATATATATATATATCCGTTAATCTATTGTTTTACGTACGTTTAACAAATTAATTAGCAAGAAATTACCGTTGAATTGAGCCCTCCCCAAATAACGGTTCAATTGTAAGCGTAGTAGTTACCTACATTTTCTTAGTTAAAATATGTCGTGTGATCAGTATGTTTTTCATAATCGCCATGCTAGCTAGGTTATCTTAGAAACGGCCACATTTTCAACAACACACTCATAAAAAAAATACGTTTAATACATTTTAAATTGCTTCTATATTACGTTACTTCTATTATAACGATATCCTTTCCAATATACCAAGCTATCCACTAATATTAATTTTAATTACCTAGTAATAGTAGGCACAGCTAGAGATAGGTACATAATAAAGTTTGAATCATTGTTTTGACAGAATTTTGATTAAAAGTATACAATTAATTATTAATTTATTCTTGTATTTACTGACATCGGTGTGTCACAGGCTACGTAGGATACACGCTTATATTGTGTTGAAATGAACTGCCCCAAAAATATTCAAGAATGATTACAAAGTTCCAAATACTCACTATTTCCTATGCATTGTGGCGTGTATTTAAATAAATACATTGTCACTGTTATTTATATTCATTATTAATTAAAAATCATCACGGGCGGATTCACTTGACAATTTTGTGACAGTGAATCAAGACGCCCATGATTTTTTATTACAAAAAGGTTCATAGTTGGGGTTAGTTCCGCTATGGTATGGTCCCGGTATGGCACCCTTACAAAATGCCTACCAAAAAGTCCCGCTATGGTACCCATCTTTTAGTTCTACGCTAAACAATAGAAGGTACAATTGAGAAAAAAAGTGCACCTATAACTTTTTAGTCTCTACTGGACTTTTTAACTTAGAAATAAAAAGTTTGTTTGCGATATTAAATCAGTCTTGTATTCATTTAAAATTATTTATGACAAATAGAAATATTCAAGTACTGAAAAAAAAAATAATTACATATAATCAACAATTGAAAAAGAAAACTTATTAATGGCAAATAAGAACTACAAAAGAATACTCAGAAAAATAAAAGACATTCATGACATAAACAAAACAACGTTAAACATTTAAGCCATATTTTTATTAGTCTGTTCTAAATATTCGGAATAGGAATTATTCTATATATCTTTATTTTTGCTTGCTTCACTCGACAATCGCCGGGCATGATTTATTTACTAATAAAAATTCTTTAATATTCATTTAAGAATTAGAATAAAATATTGATAATAAGTCTAGGTTTCCTAAATTTACTGTTTGAGTATGTTGTGTGTATTTTCATAAAACATTGTAGAGCTTTTCTATTTAACAGTCCCAAAAACTGATAGGTGCCATAGCGGGACTTTTTTATAGGTATTTTGGGAGGGTGCCATAGCGGGACCATACCATAGCGGAACTAACCCCATAGTTGACACAGACCACAGTATATTTATAGTGAGATTTCATCGAACTAAACTATAAACAATACATACTGGTCAGAGATTGCCACTGTAGTGTACACGATAAATTATGTTTTTATTAAGAACTTGTTAACAGTGCTATTGTGTGGTAAGATATTGTTTACTGTGCATGATCATTAATTATATATACCTATTCATTATATAAATAGCAAGTAACCTATTCTATTACATATGATGATGTGGTTGACATAATATGCATACTGCATTGAAACTTGGTATAGTAGTTATCAGTATCATATACTGTATAAATAATCACTGTGTAGTCAATGTAGTGGGATGCCGACGTAAAATCCGTGATCGATACTACGCTACGGTTTGGATTATACTAAACACCTCTCCTTCACGAGATCAGAACTAGAAGGTTCCAATGCAGGCCTCAAGCAGATGATTTGCTACAGTCACAAACGACAACGATATATAGCTCAAGTAATAGACATTATTCGTAGGAAGAGTAACAGTTGTTGCAAGCCATGATGGAACGTCATGACATTCATCGGAAATATAAACCATATAAACCTCAGAAACATATTTCCGCCTTTTATTATGGAGAACTTTATGCACCCGGAACGGAGGTGAAGGGTATTTAATATAATTATTTAGAGCAGCGGACAACTAGAGGGGCCAGGGGCTCGAACTATTGGAGAAAGAGGGACCTTATCTCCTTCTTTGGTGAGCGGCCATCCCCAAAGTGGAAGCGAACAAGTGCTGGCCCTTCAATTTAAAACGAGATCAATCGTCACAATATTGTGACGACCAACACTTTCGATAAAATCTGTGATCAGCTGGGTAAATACCGATAGCCATCACTGCGTCGTCAGAGGCACACAGAATACCAATGTCAAGCTAGTGCGGTCATGAGAACGTCAGAAAATACCGATAAGCTGGCAACGTCTAGTTTCTAAATTATCGGTATTATACAGGCTTCATTTCGGAGAATGTGCGATCGATCAACACAACCTTTCTCTAACTCTTTTCATTCATCGGAAAACAAGACAAGACTTTAAGACCTTTTGCCAAAAGAAACCTCAGAAACTCTTGGATTACGCTTAAAGACTAAGAATAAGAATGGACTAAGATTCGACTGTCAATCTTCAGCTATGTCGGATTAAAGCAAGACGTATTTCGAAGTGGATATGACACGATTTACGCACCTATGACACCTTGAGCATGTATAATAAACAAAATCAAGAGAAAGCATGTTTTCACAGAGTTTTAAAGAGCTAAGCTATATAGCATTGCTCTTTAAAACTAAATCGGTCAGAAATGATGCTGCCATTGTCGATCTTCAGTTTAGTGATATCACTAAGATTCTTATTGGACTGGAGATTTTATGGATAGGCAGCTCGACACGAAAACCAGTTGCCTCTTTAGCTCACGATTTAATTGAGACAATGTTCAAATTACACCGTACCTATAGAGATAATGTTTACCGTGGTCATGGTTTCCGATATAGGTACTTAATATAATAGTTTTTATTTTATTGAAATTAAGTACGCTTGTTAAAAATAAATGTACGGCAAAAACCTTGCGAAAAGTAAAAAAGAAATATTGTCGAAAAACGTTCTTGTGAAATTTTAAATCAGTGGTAGGTAATTACTCACCTATACAAAACAAAGGATTTAATGTCAGGTCTTTGAAACAGTAATTAAATAGTAAAACAACAAAAAGAGATACAGTAAATATATTACGTAGGTATGATATACATAATAAGAAACTCATCAGTTGCTTTCATACATACAGAGCGGAAAACCAGCAACCACGAAATTGAAGTAGAATTTATAATTCTTAGTAATCATTGACTTAAATCTGCATTTGAGCATAATGAATCGAAGGGGTGAGACGAATTATTTAACATTCCATGAACTGGGCGTGAGGTGCCGGGCCGGGTCCATCCCGTTGAAGAGAGAAAGGCTCAAATCTCAGGTGCATGGGATTTTTACGATGTCATCAATGCTCCACTGGACGCGCCTCCTCCGCTACCTAACTATTACTAATGCCGCTTTCGATAAACGATCTAGGATGAAAATTACGGTTGTGTTGACAGGCTTTTTAGTAGGTTATAAAGAGGAAAAGGAATTTCGCTCGTATACCCCTTACCACGGTAATGTTATCTATACAGTATTTTAACTCGGCTTTGTCTTTGAAATAACTACCTACAGCCGCGCTGTACGTAAACATGCGATAGGGCTGCCCGCCGCCAGCATTTTAATTACATTTGCCTACTTTGTGTTTCCATTTAGATTTGTGATTGTAAATATACTTTTTTTTTATATAAACAAATAAAATACTTTGTGAATTTAACACTTCCTAGTGTTCACTAAAAATGCGTGTTGTTTTTTTGACTAGTAGGTAGATTTAATCAAAAAAACATGTTTATGTTTGAATAAAACATCGTTCTTAAATGTTTGCGACCAAAAAATATTTGTGAGACGTACGAAATGCTTTATTATTAAATTTTAAAGTATTAAAAATCCGCATTCTAATAAATACCTATGATATTATTATAACTTGCTTATAACTACCTATTTCACTCGTGTCAACAATCACTCTCCTTTACACTTTTTTTGATTAATTGAGACATTTTTTTTCGGGCGATAAAAGGAAATACTTGTTCATTAAAAATACACACATTATGTAGTACCGTAAACTATATGTAGACTATAAATTTTATAGTATTACCTTTCAGTTTCCAGGTAATCTAAAAAAGTTATCTCTGGATGCTTTTTTGACGAATTCATGTAACCAAAAACAGCACAATATATCTTACTCGTCATATGTAATATGTAAATATGTACTTGGACTTATTTTTGGAGAAAAAATCACGCGGTTATTGTTAAAAAAAAAACAAACCAATCGCTCGTCTCTGCGGCACAGTCGCGACACTCGAGACTGTCTGCGTGCCGAGGGCAAGCCGAGATCGAGGCGCGTAGGTATAACTCGCGTTTCGTCCGTTTCTATGAAGTTGAAATACTGTATACATAACATTACCGTGCCCTTACTCCCGATTTCTACGGCATATGTTACTACATAAGAATTTTTGGTTAATTAATTTCTTATTTCGTATTATTTTTATATTTTTAATATATGGCCTTAGGTATGTTTGTTTAGCACGGCACAGTAAGTTCTTGAGTAGTAAGTGTTTTATATTTATGAAAAATAAGGGAAAAAGTTGAGTATGGAAATATATCTAGTCTGAAATACGAAACACCAACATCCTCTGGTATTGTAGTGTTTTTCATTTATGTGTCCATAAAAAGAGGTCAATCAGAAGCTGTGCCTAAGATGGAGTAAGTCTTGGATTTAGATTTACTAGATGACTCTTCTTTCACAAAATCGACGTACGTGTCTTTTGTTTGCGGTCAACAAGGGTTGTTTTTTGCTATTGCCGCCGAGAGATACCACATAAGATTTCGAGGACTCTATGATGGTGATGAGAATAATGACCGCTTTCAAGGAGCACCTTGCATCCCGCCAGCGACAATCAAGTGCACCGCTGTTCCCAGTAACATGTAGAAACTCTTCAACAACGATAATACCTGAACAGTTTTCGTCTATATCTGATAGGCGGATATGATAGCTATTCCACCAAAAGCCCACAGGTACACCTTAAAGAAAGTTCACAATCAATAGACCTGTAGGAAACAATGTTGAAAAAGTTATGATTCAGCAGTTCTGTGCTATAATGCAGCATTATTTTAGTGACATATTTTACACAATCTGTTATTGTTCAAAATCACAAGTATCAGATTTCTTATCCAATGAGAAATCATTGGGGAATTATTAGTGAAGCCAAAGGAAGACAGGAAACAGAAGGCAAAGGAAGGAAGGAAACAGTCATTCAGACATTACTTTAATATTCCATCATTGCCCTGCCTGCGAGGTTGTATGGTCCAATATGCCTTTTGTGAACCAAGCTTACACTGACTGCAAACAACCAAAGAATTGTCACTGACTGTATCTAGATAGACAGAATATAAAATTTACCTCTTACATTCTCATTTGAAGCAGTGATAGCTCAGTGGCTTTGGCTATGGACTGCCACGCAGCAGGTCCATGGTTCAAATCCCGCCGCGGGCTTGAGCTTCACCGCATGGTGGAAGGGCATTTTTGCGAATGCCCGCCTGGCTAGCGACCACCGTCAAGTTGAAAATCTGCCGCCAAGCACCTAACGGTGTGTTCCGGCAGCTGTCCTTGAGAGCCAGTAATTCTAGGCTAAGCCTGCTATCACCTTCGACCACATCATCACTTACCATCAGGTGAGATTGTGGTAAAAGGCTTACCTATCAGCAATAGAAAAAAATAAATAAAAAAAAAACATTTTGGGACTCTTAATAGGAGGGTGATGTTTCCACCATTGTTTTTTTTATTTTATTTTTATAATTTAGGGACTTTTGTCTCTTGACATGTCAGTCCCATCGTAACCTTAATATTTATTATTATTTTATCTCAGACATTTTTAATGCATTCTCTGATGCAGGTTCTGTCTAAGTATTAATGTATACTCCTACATCTAAAATATTTAAATTTCAGGATGTTATTAGCGCATGCCTTGGAAGGCATTCTGGACACATGATATATGTCGTCAACCACTCCACATGACTCGCAGTTAGGTGATATATCCACAACAGTCAAAACAGTGTAATTTAAATTTCTCGGTCAAAATATACATTATAAAGGGTGTATAACCCTCTCTAGAACAAATATTTGCTATCACTTGCTTGACCTTAGTAAGTTAGACCATCAAATTTTAATATTCAAAATATAACAAAGCTACTTGACATCACATCGGACTTGGCCTTTTCAGTATACATACACTACCTATAAGCAGGACAAGATGATTCTTACCATGGAGTTGGTGTAATACACTCTGACCAATTTTAATGTGTGTGTGTGTGGATGAGTTTCAAAGTGTGAATATGCCAAAATCTTATGGATGAGCATAATGAAAGTTATATTAACCGATCAATATCTTTCTTGAAAGGGTATAAGGCCCATCAAACATGGGGCATATCAGATTTAAAGGAAATATGGAGAGGTTTTGGTGTTTATGAGTTTGAATATAAGTTCATAATAACTGTAACAAAATTACTGAGAAAAAATATTTTAATAGGTCATAATGTCTTTATATTAAAAAAGTTTACAAATAATGCTAGAGCAGATTTATGACTACTAAAGGTATATCTCTAAAACTCTCAAAGTCCAATTTTACCAAAGCTAAATTTAATTAATATGTGTATTATTATTATTATACATATACTCCTTGATTTGATTATTATTAGAGGTGACAGCAGTATGTACATAGAATTAGTATCAGAAAGAGCAAATAAGCCATATTAGTTTTTAGTTTATGAATATGCAGAGTTCTGCGGTATACATTTTTATTATTGGATTAGATTTTTTAAAGTACTGCAACATCATTGGACATCTATGGTGACAAAGGTATTTATAGTAAGTAGGAAGTCATCTGCACCCTTAGACTGGTAGAATTGGCCTTAAGAGGCAAATAATGTTAATAAAACTATGACTGATTTGTGGATAAAATAGTAATAAGGAATCCATGGGGTCTGCATTGATACTGACCACTTCCTGGTTGTGAACGAATATAGTAGTCTCTTAGAAGAAGGGCAGCTCCGAAAGAGCAAAAAACTCGGCAAGAACTGGAAAGTAAAGGAAAAGCCATGAAATATAAGTTAAGTAACTGAAATCTTTGGTTGGACCTCTGATAACTGTGAGATAAGATAACGCATTAAATGACTTCTCATTTACAGAAGAGGTAAGTTATTGGATTTGGCTACATATCTCTTTGGTGTAATATGAGACACTTACTTTCCGGGCGCGGATCCGCCCGCGCGTATGTCGGTTATCGCGCGAAAACATTAACCTCTTTTTGCGCAGTCGGATAAAAACTATCCTATGTTTTTTCCCGGGTCTCAAACTATCTCCATACCAAATTTCATTCAAATCGGTCCAGTAGTTTTGGCGTGAAAGCGTAACAGACAGACAGACAGAGTTACTTTCGCATTTATAATATTAGTACTGATAAAAGAGTTTTTGAATTAAGTAAAGATTTACAAGAGTTGGTATTTGCAAAAAAGCGTGGTTGGATTGGTTTGGGGTATTGTAGACCAGACCTAAGGATACAAAAAGCCACACATTAGGAGAAGATAGAAAAAAAAAGAGACAACATTGTTTAAAAAATGGTTTAAGAGGAGGAGTGAAGGGAAAATAATTAAAATAGCTTTGTTATAATTATGGACTTTTGGACAAACTTTCTGGGAATTGGATCAGTCATATCATATATAAAATACAAAGCCCAGAGCTGATCTGAATTAGATACCTATTGTACCAAAACGGGAAGTGTAGGGAATGGAGATGAGAATATATTCAGAAGATGAAAAACCAGTACACCAATCATGAAATTTTGTCTCTGATTGAAAGTGTCATTCAGACAAAGCTAGCTAGCACTGCACTGGAAATATTGATCTCCATGTCCGTGGACGTGATTTAACATTTAAACTACCTAACTACACAGCTTACAAAATAAAAACTGATGCATGCATGAACAGTTCCTAAAACATTTAATATTGCCCTAAGCAAAACTTCAGGAGTAACAATAATAACAATTTTGCAACTGCAAGTCCAGCATAAAGGTAACTGAAATTATTTTTGACATTTATTTGATTATAATAAACCAATGTCAGAGTGGATTATCGCTCTGCAGTATTTTGATGTCTTTGAGGAAACATTGCCTCCCTAAAACCATGAATGTAAGCAAGGTTTGCGATGAGAATATGGATCAGAACTTACCTTGAAATGCAAGTAAAAGGTCATAAGGTATATAAATTTCTGCTTAATCCATCAATCAACAGCAGCACTGACAATATAATAATAAACACAACACAACTTTGTGAGAGTTAGGGCGTTAGGTTCCATGAGGTTTTAAAGTCTCATAAGGAAGGTGTATTAATAGCACTTTCTGTACAAACATTGTTTTGTCATATTTTAAATACTAAGTTTTCAAAAACTCAGTGACATATTTGAATTACTAACTTAAATATCTACACTTTACCAGTTTTTCATCATTGTATTAATGTCTAAATAGCAAGGGATAGATAGCCTGATAAAGGCACTCAGCTAAGTGTAAAAGATATGACAACAAGTGGAGATTGACCAGAATCAGGATTATTACAGGAGTTGCAGATGTATCTTTTGATCTCAAAAGACTAAAATGGATATTATACTGGTCATGTGATAAAATCAGCAAGAAACAAATAGACTAAACAGGAGTTGCAGATGTATCTTTTAAACTCAAAAGACTAAAATGGATATTATACTGGTTATGTGATAAAATCAGCAAGAAACAAATAGACTAAACAGGAGTTGCAGATGTATCTTTTGATCTCAAAAGACTAAAATGGATATTATACTGGTCATGCAATAAAATCAGCAAGAAACAAATAGACTAAATAGAAGTCGCTGATGTATCTTTTGATCTCAAAAGACTAAAATGGATATTATACTGGTCATGTGATAAAATCAGCAAGAAACAAATAGACTAAACAGGAGTTGCAGATGTATCTTTTGATCTCAAAAGACTAAAATGGATATTATACTGGTCATGCGATAAAATCAGCAAGAAACAAATAGACTAAACAGAAGTCGCTGATGTATCTTTTGATCTCAAAAGACTAAAATGGATATTATACTGGTCATGTGATAAAATCAGCAAGAAACAAATAGACTAAACAGGAGTTGCAGATGTATCTTTTGATCTCAAAAGACTAAAATGGATATTATACTGGTCATGCGATAAAATCAGCAAGAAACAAATAGACTAAACAGGAGTTGCAGATGTATCTTTTGATCTGAAAAGACTAATATGGATATTATACTGGTAATGTGATAAAATCAGCAAGAAACAAATAGACTAAACTTATCACTCTTTGGAACCCAAGAGATGCAAAGAGAGTCAGAGAAAGAGCATATAGTGGGAACAGGACCTGCCAAAAGGATGGCTTGAAATAGGCAGGGACAGAGATACATGGCAGTAACTGTTGTAGGCCTATGTTCAGGATGAACAACCTGATACAAACTAAAGCGAGTATCAATATACCTAATTTGTTAAAATATGTATATTTATATAATTATATGCCTGCCTACACATATTTATTGATAAATTTATTTAAAGTATATTTTGTAAACTCTGTATCAGAGAATAAGGGCTATTTTATATTGTAAGAATATTATTTATTTACTTATGGCAATGTAAATGTGAATTTTTTTTGAAAATACTGCAGTTTTGGTTATAACGATGATGTAGTGACAATTATAATGCTGTTGCTATGTCCTCCTCAGTCCCAAGGCATTATAATGTTTCCTAGTTTAATCAATTTTAAAGACATATTAAGAGATCCCTAAGGAATACAAAAAAAATCACCATGGCGTTTTTTTTTTAATTACTATGAATTGATTCTTAGATTTAACTTTTCCTACCTAAAAATTTAAATTAAATAGAAGCATATTATTACAACCCATCTGTAGGTTTAAACAAAAGAGATAGCTTTATGATTCTAGGGATGAACTTTTTACAAACGGTTCATTCACATTAGTAGCTATATACATAGCCCAAATTTATCCTCATAGTGACTTTGGATGTAACACCATCCGAAGTCACTATTCTAGTCAAGTCATCATAATAGCCAAATTGTTTATCCCTATAAGTATATTTTACTATAAGCTGAGATTGCAATAAAATCTACGGGTTCAGTTGAAGCTTTTAGCTGTTTGACACTATTACTGCAGGAAGCAGTGGCATCCACATACCACCTTAAAGCACAAAATCTCTGGATTCTAAGTAAACTATGTAACACAATAATCAATATCATAGAAGACTATGCAAAAAAAAAACAATGGTATGATTTTATGTCACTACTATAAGGTTAACATGCAGTACCACTTCGTTTAAGAGCTACAAACACAGCAAGAGCCAACTGATAGTTCAGGTACTCACATATTTTGAATCTACACAGATGACTCATAGACAAATTTAACATACATTATCAGCAATAATCCTGGGTGCATACAACTTCATATTCAAAGTCAAATGTGAAGGTATTATGCAAGCACTGACTGCGGTACTCTAAAGAAAGATAAATGATAATAGAATCAGAATCCTTTCAGACAGTACTGCAGTCCAATCACCAGCTACTGGAGAGTAAATAGTTACAACAACAAGGTTACTCATCAGTGAATAAAAGGGCATAATAGGTCCAGAGGTAACAATGCAGCAGCCGAGTTGCAGTAGAGAGCTTTGAAGAGCTCGTAGCGACGTTTGCTTTGCCGTTCTGAACCGATCAGCAAAGTTAAGCAACGTCTGCCTCGGTCAGGAGTTGGATGGGTGACCGCTGGTGACATTACTACTGCGCGCATACGTGCTTCGCAGGGCACGTTAAGCCGTCGGTCCAGGTTGTTGTCTTAGGATGGCAGTCGTTATAATAGTGGTAGGGCATTTTGCGAATGCCCGCCTGTCTAGCTTCCACCCTCAAGTAGAAAATCTGTCGCCAAGCACCTAACAGTGTGTTCCGACAGCTGTCCTTGAGAGCCAGTAATTCTAATTTCTATGTTAGCCTGAACAACATCTTCAACCGCATCATCACTTACCATCAGGTGAGATAGTGGTCAAAGCCTAACCTATCAGGCATATAAAATAAAAAAAAGAGAGGTTCCAGACTCCACCCATACAGAGCCTCAGATTCTCTATGATTCATTCAAGTTCTAGCTTGGAGCCACCAAACAACAATTAACATACATCAAAACTTTGGGCTGATACAAAAGACTGTAGGCATTCGTAAGAAGCATTCAGAGAGCCTAACTTTAGGTACTCTACATGGCTCTTGAACCTCAAATGTAACAAATTACGACTGTCGCCAGACACTGCCATCTAATGAAACACGTTTTTACTACATGATTTAGAAAGAAAGAAAGGAAAATATTGATTCCAGAGAGAACTGCATACAACAGCAATATAAACAGAGATAAGTTAATATATGTTTACATAACATGAACAGCACTGGTGCTGTAATATGCAGTGCTGCCAGAAAAGGCCAGGGCTCAGCATAATGCTGTGGACAAATCCCCAGTGCTGATTTTCCGCTCTGAACCTTTAGTGACGCACAGACATACAAAATAAAATATGTAGCTCAACAATTGGATGGTTTAATATACTTACTTAAATTGTGTGAATATTTTTTTATAAAAAAAAATTTACACATTATATAATATAAGACAACAGGAATAAAAACTAAAGTAGAGATGAAGTAGAGGGTAAGTATTATATGCCAGTATATAGTTTATAGTATATGCCAGGGTTGGAAAAAATCACGATTTTATACAAAAAATCAAAAATTCTTGATTATTTGCAAATAAATCAAAATATCAAGATTTTTTTCGATTTTAAGCTTCAGGCTTTAAAATCCTCTAAAAAAATCTAAATTATTGCGTGAAATGAAAGGCGACTACTTGACGGCGGCATGTCCCGCGCTTTGTTTTCTTTGATACTTGAGATCGGTTCAGTGTCCTGAAGAAACGCATGTTTTCATTTATAAATACAGAAGGATGCGATCTGGCAGTTTTTTATAGAATACAACAGTAATACAAAAACTGCGTGTAGAGCAATCTGTAAGATATTATGTAAAAAAATGTTTTAATCAACTTTTACAAATTATTTCACACGTTTAAGTTTTAAAGTTGGTTCCATATTTTGGGTAAAATATCCTTTGCTACTTACGGGATCGCTTGTCACTTTCAATAACAATATCAACAAGATAGAAACATATTTTTCAGTTATTGGAGTGTAACTCAAAAACGGCTTGACCGATTTTGATGAAATTGAAATGGAACCAAACAACAAGTTTCAGTTTTGTAATAAAAAAAGAATTACCAAAATCGGTTCAACCAGTCAAAAGTTCTGAGGTAACAAACATAAAAAAATACACATGAATGAGAACCTCCTCATTGTTTTGAAGTTGGTTAATTATGAATTTTAATTTGTGTTACAAATAGGAAATAAATAAAACAATATGATTAAATCAATGATTTTTATAAAAAAAATCACTTGATTAAGTCGTGATTTAAATCATGATTTATATCAATGTGATTTAATCATGCCAACCCTGGCATATGCCAACATATTTTACATTATAGTAGTAGTAAAGAACTTATGATGAGGCCGCAAAATTTTATAAATCATTGATATGCTAAATTACTAAAATTAAATAGAAATATAATATTGTTCATTTTAGGTTTAGGTTTAAAGAAGTTTATTCTCAAATAAGACATAAAGTCACTTACACGAGAACATGGTTAGACTTAAAATATTCAATAGGCATTCGTCGTCACACTTAACAGTATCTTATAAACTACAATATAATAAAATATTTATACAAAATAAATACAAATCATCCATCACTTATTTAACACATTCGTATTCTTATTGCTCCTCAATAAGGTACTGAGCTAGTTGCGTTTTGAATGCTTTAAATGAGTTAACATTTCTTATATTTGAGGGTACCTTATTATAAAGTTGCGCTCCTACAAAAGTAAGCATTGTTTTGCCATAATTTGTGCGAGTCTTCGGAAGTACAAGATAACTAGCCCGGCGAATGCAGCGGTTCGCAACCTTTTTTGGTTTGGTAAACGTTAAACTTGTATGGATGTTCCTATTAAGACTTTTTCGAATAAATATGCAAGTGTTAAAATGATATAATGTTTTTATGTTCATTATTTTTGTTTCATTGTAGATTTTTTTTGTCGATGTTAAGCGAGGATAATTAAAAATCATTTTAATAATTTTGTTTTGTAATATTTGTAATTCAGCTAATTTAGTTTTAACAGCACATCCCCATATCTCTATAAGGTACAGTAAGCGTGGTTTCACTAGTGCGTTATAAATGGTTAATTTTAATTTATGTGGGATGCATCTAACAATATTACGAAGCGAGCCTAGAAGTGAAACTAATTTAGTTTTTATTTGATCAATATGAACATTCCATGTTAAATGAGTATCCATATGTAAACCAAGATATTTTTCATGAGATTTCTGATTTCATTTTTAGGTTTAAAATTGCTTAAAAATGTCCCTCCATAGCATCAGCTTTTTGTTTATTGAACAAATAGTTTTTGATTTGTAGTCTAAATTTGTATTTACTAGTTCCAACACTTCATGGCACTAAAACAGAAGCTACCACGAAATGCTGCTGTTTTGTATTTCACAGATAGACCCATGTGCAGAGACTTTAGGGAACAAAGCAAAACAGAAAGCCTCACACATAGTGCAGCAATGTGGTGTCCCAAAGAGCAGAAAACCTTGATACGCCAGGCATCGCCTGCTTGCTGGCTTTCCTGGGTGATAATGGATGGCTGAACTAAAACTAGCCATACTAGTTACATAAAACCAGCCACACAATAGCAGTAAAATTGCGAAAGATAGCCAAGTAAGTAAGGTAAACACACACACTAAGAACCAAGTATGTTGTGAGTTAGCCAAAATAATTTTAAAAATTCACAGAAACAGTATAGATCTGAGTCATTAAAATTATTTAAATTACACAATATTATTTTGTGGTAACTCTCCAACTGGTATTTGCCTATTATAGTGTGACAAGGATAAAATAGGTTAACATTTTTTTTTACTTTGGTTTGATAACAACTTGCATTTTGATGTTATAATGATCAATTAATCATTGCATTCTCTGAGTTTGTTATCTTTTTCTAGGTTTACTATTTGACTATGTACAAAATGTAACCTTGGGTGAAAAAAAAAATGGTACAATTAATAGAATAAGTAAAATAGCTATGTATGAAAGAGCTATGGTTTAAAGTGATAGTTAATTTTAAACCATGTCTTCACTCAAGAAATAGAAGAATAGTAAATAATGATCAAATTATCAAGGTATATCTATAATGTTAAGTTGAAATTACACCAACAAATGTGAAATAAATAAAAACAGATATTACCACAAATATTAAATCCTACCATCAGAGCTAAAACATTAGATGTATCTAATGTTTTAGGATGGTACACCATACATACAAAAAGGCCTGAGGCTGTGGTGTCTCACAAATCACAAGTATCAAAGTACAGAACTGCAAAAAAGCTAAAACACAAGCACATCTTTACAATAAAATACTTTATTTTTTATGCCTGATAGGTTAGCCTTTGACCACTATCTCACCTGATGGTACATGATGATGTGGTTGAAAATGTTTTTTAGGGTAACCTACAATTACTGGCTCTCAAGGACAGCTGCCGGAACACACCGTTAGGTGCTTGGCGTCAATATTTCTGTTTATTGTCAAGCCAATAAAGGCACAGGAAGTAAGTGGAAAGTATGAAATAGGCACAATATGTGCTTCATAAAAGATATCCACTACTTCCTAAGGTCTTATATTTGCAAATTGAACCTTTTAGAACTATGTTGCAAGACAAGGGCTGAATTATTAAGATGTCATAATCAAAAGGTTTTGGCTTTGTCAAAATCTGACAATGCTAAGACATGGAGGACTACGGAGAGTGCTACTAGTGTATTAGATTTGAAACAATAGTGTATGCAGCTGTTTCAAATCAGCATTCTTATTTTTTTTTATTGTTTTGCTCACTATTGATTTGCTTTAAATCAAACAACAGAACACTTTTTAGTAATAACTGTCATTCTCAAATGATTATGTGTGATTATATGCACAAAAATATTCAAACACAGTCTTCATAATAACAAAGTGAACATACATTTTTAGATGGTAGTATGGATAGATGGTGATTGTACATGATTTCAAAACTATCTGCATGGTGTATGAAAACATAGAATGTGCAATAACTCAAAATAAATGCCCAATGTAATAATTTTTATCATTTGTGGACGTTACTTTGGCTATCTTAACATATAAAAAAACTAAAATGTTATCAAATGTCCACAATCCCCATTGACAAATAATATTTGTCATTGGCATGACTGCAAACAATGGAATTAAAAGCTCATAAATTGTCTCTTGAATAATCAAAAGTTGGTATAAAAATATTGTGTGCCACTGTCCTATTCTAACTATTTTTAATGCAAAGATTAATGTACAAACACCTATAGCTCAACTGTTGTTTGAAAACAGACAATGAACTCTATGTTGCCTGAATCTATGATGTCAGTTCACAGGCTTGTGCTTTGAGAGTCGACAAACACCTAGGCAATATATATGTGAGTTTATTTTTCCTGTCATTACACTGTCTAGGAATAATATTAACATTTTCTATCTCATTCTAATGCAGGAATTTTCAATTTGGATGTGATAAAACTTACATAAATATAAGGTTATTGTTATCAGAATAATCAAATTGAATACTCAAGAGTATGAGAAGATAATAATTATCAAGATAATGCCTAGCTTGTTGTGATAACATTTCTTTGATATCAGCCACCAGGGCATTCTATAAATTTTTCAACCCCATAGGACATTGTGATGGAAATAAATAACATCCAATAGCTAAGACATTATAAGATGATAGTTTTAATCAAGATGTCCCTTTATATAGAGCCACTTATGGCCACATTTTCATACTGCATTCACCAATCCAAGAGATCCAAGATGGTATACTGCACATGACATTATGCGAAGGTCTCAGCAATTCTTGTAATATTGTACATAGCATGGCACCCATTTTACTGTCATTATTAGTAAGCAGCAAAATTTCACTTAGGTTTAGTATAGAGACTGAATAGAGACCAAACTAAATTAGGCAGGTAGGTATATGATGAAAATCCATTGGATAACCAGATTTAATGGTTAAAGGCTTAACTTTTATTTGAAGTAAAACAATGACATCAAAAAAGAAATTACCAACAATGGACCAACAGTAAACAAAGAATAACCAGCTTAATGCAACTCAAGGAAATAACCCTTATGTATCACGAGGAGCCAATATTGTCAATTTATGAAAGAAATATATTTGTTGTCATTATCTATGATGTGCATGGATTGGGTAAACATACTGACATGATCTACCCACAAATCTTACAATTAAACTTGACCTCTGTACACTTATACTATATAAAATCACTCACTCATAGATGAATATTGGTTAAGCACCAGACCAGCCAGTCGGAAGCCCTGCATACAGCCTACAACCCTAATAAGGAGATATTTACAAAGAATAATTATAAAGAAAGCAGGATAGCCTTACGTTGATGTTCTCTTGTCGTCACTCTGACGTTCCTTATCCTTGCTGTCTCGCTTGTTCATACTACACGATGTGTTGTGCAGGCGCTAAGCCCAGCACGCCTGATCACTCCAGCCCGCTGAGCCGCGCGTCACTACGGGCCGCGACACAGCCCATGTCACCACAACAAACACTGCCAACACCTCATCCCAACACCACAATCCAAACCCACACTTTTCTAAATTATTGCAATTTTTTTCCGATACTTCCGCAACTATTTACACTGCACTATAGCACAATTTATCTCAAAATCATTTTTGTTTCACTGCAACACAATTTTGAACAACTTTTTGGTATGTTTCGGCGACACTCGAGACTTATCAAAACTGTTAACTGAAATAAAGTTAAATGAATGATGATCCAAGCCGTTTTAATGGGAAAACGATACTAGAATGAATAGAGGTCGCCGTGCCAATGTTATGCTCATTGAAGAGTAACAACAACTTATGTGGGTGTCACAACTTGTAACTAAATTGCCTAAATTGCCACGCACAGGCGATCGAACCCTTAACGATTATAACTTCTCTAAAGCAATGAGCTAATTACTGTTTATTTTTATTACTTTCGAGAATTAAATGTATCGGAAAATGTAACAAATTGACAGTTCCCAGTGAAAAGTCAACCCCAATATTTGTCGGTCGGCACAAATCGTTTAGATATTGCAGTAAGGTTTTCAACAAGGTTTCATCGCACCTGAGGAGTGGAAATCGAAGAAATAGCAGCACAATACGCGATTTATTGGTAAGTTTCTCGTAAGATTAGTCACAACGTCGCCGAAACATCAAATCAAATGGACATTTGTCCTGATAAAAAAGTTTAGGTTTTGTAATGGCCACCAATGTTACACTTTTCACTCCAATATTGTTGAGTATGAGTAGTACTAAGATGTATTTTGATCTGAGCAGTTAAATTTGATACACGTTTGCATAATTATATTACCAATAACGTTAAAATTTCTAAGTTACAAAATATTTTACTCAAAGAATAGTCACTGATTCGCCATTCGGCGCATGCGCAAACTTGCAGCGGTCGGTGCTACCAGCATAAAAATAAAATATTATAGTAATGAAGTTTCTTCATATTAGAGGCACTTTGCGCCCGATTTTTTCCATAAATGTTAAATATCTTTTAATAATTGTAAATCGTGATAAGCATGTATCACTTATTTTTATCGGTAAACGAATGCAGAAATAAAACTTACTGGTGTAAGTAAAAAAATAACGTAGTCTTTCCCACTTTTCCCAGAGACCCATTTTCTTTTCAATTTTTTAATTATAGCAGCATTAAGTAAACTGTCATGTTGGCTATTTTCCCATGCTCTTCTCGGATTGGTGAATTGTGTCCTCGGGAAACAAATTCCACTGATTGGTCAAATATTTTATTGAAGTATTGTTTTTTTTTTTGTGGTTTACATAAGACTCGTACTATTTGTGTATAGAACATTCATCAATGATAGAAATTATTGAAAGTAGAAATCGTCTCAGTGAAAGACGTCGTACTCGACGACTTTCATTACGATTTGATAATTGAAACAAGGCTATACACATCAGTAAAACTTCATTATTTTAGATCAATGATTGCAAAGTCTCCAGACAGGGATATAAGGCAATAATATGAAATGGAACAATTCTTGCTGTGCTGGAGCCCATTCAGAACCTTGGTTAGAGTGCACTCGGAGTGTAACTTTCCACTCTAACGTCGTTCACAACCTCTGAGTAGACCGCAACTTTTTAACTATAAAAAGTGGTCGTTAATAGTTTGAATCTTTAACTGACATACTTTCTTGATGATAAAATTATAGGCTCTCTATTGTATATTGGAGTTAACGGTAGTTATTGGTTTTCAAACATCTTAAACGTCATTGTTATGGCAGTACCCCACCAAAAATCGATATTTGAGGTTATAAAAGAACCAAGTCGTTCCGAACATTGGGGTAAGTTATAGCAACTAAACAATTACACTCTGAGGCTTCGAACGTAGTCCTGTAGTACTTAATATGCATACACTCGTGCATCCGAACACCAAAGGTTATTCACCTATATTATCTACCTGCAAATCTTACGCAAACATACCTATATTTCATACATCTTATGAAACACAAACTAGAAAATAAGAAAGACTCAATACATGATTGAAGCAGTGTGAAAATATATATCCACATACAGTTCTTCTCAAAGATCTTCCAACAATTAGTCATCAAACAAGTTAAGTTCAGAAACTTCAAGCTAGTGGAATAAGTGAGTTTTTTAAGATTCTTACGACACTTTGATTTATGGACGTTTCTTGTCCATAAATCAAAGATTTCTTGTCTGTAGTAATTTGGGAGTCTGTGGTGTGACTCTAGCGCCACCTGACAGATCGAAGCTTAAGTAAGGACTTTAGCTTTCCTTACCCTATGCGTTAGGAGCTGGGGACAATTCTCAAAATAGGAATACTCATGATAATACAGAGTAATAATAATCGATCTACAAACCATTTCGATTAATATGGAATCGGAAATCGGACTCCAAACTACCTTGTAAAAGTAGGGCTATCGGTTTAAGATCAATATCTGGACAAAGTTCATCAAGTTTTTGCCGACGACCTTCCAATACTGACACTTAACTCGAAACAACGGCAGGAACTTTTACGAGAAGTGGATGAGTTCTGTGCATGGACTGAAGGATTGATAGCAAAACCAACTAAATGCCACTGTCAGTGTCTGGGTGACAGAATACCAAATTTACCTCTTACGAACCGGGGGTGCGTTCCTCCTAGCCGGCGGCCAAGACATATTTTGGTCTAAACGCAGATATAAGCCGTTCCAGCACTCTAATCGAACTTAATTTGATCCTAACAAAATTTGATCATACCCGTTCCGGGCGACCTGTCAGAGCAAATTTGGCTCTGCCTGGCCAAATTTTTACTACCTTTTGAATCGGCCTAATCTTAGCTAGCTGTCAAATGTGACAGATTCTACAAGAAATAATGGATTTTGTACAAGCTAAGCCAAGGATTAGTGACATACTATGTTAACATTGCTTAATTACGTATTATGCCCCATTTAATAAGAATGTAGACTGTATTTTATCACCTAAAAACATTGCTGTCAATTCCATATTTTGAAAGGAGCTTTATAGGTCGTTCCAGGTGCCTTGGAGCAAATATAGCTCGACCAATATTTGCTGGAACGCGCCCCCGGACTCTTAATAGGATGCGCAGATCATCTCTCACATCCTGGACACTCGACTGTTTCCATAAACAAAAGCCGCGTTACTACTACATATTTCACAGACACTACACAAATGTTGGTTTTGTACATGCGTAATTGTGTGCATGAAGTGTAAGGTTGTCACCGTATGAATAATTATTGTACTTACATATCTAATAATCTTTTGATACTAATATTAGTCGCATTAGATTTCCTAACATATGCGTATCTACTTACCTAGGTGCAGAAACATTAACAAGCACAATTATCCAATACGTTGGTTGTAGGAATATCCAACACACAAACGAGTAAGTAACATTACTACACATTTCACTCCATACCTACACTATACAAAACGTATCATTCCAGGTTTACATTTTAAGAATTAGTAATGATAATAGTAATCAGTACTAATATTATAAATGCGAAAGTAACTTTGTCTGTCACTCTGTTACGCTTTCACGCCAAAACTACTGGACCGATTTGAATGAAATTTGGTATGGAAATAGTTTGGGACCCGGGAAAAAACATAACATTGGCAAGTTTTTATCCAACTGCGCAAAACGAGGTTAATGTTTTTGCGCGATAACCGATATATTTTTATTTATATAAATTTGCAATAGCGAGTTTTAAGGGAAAAAATCAAGAACAGCGCGCGAAATTGAAATGTTTTTGCGTTTTCTGCTAATTACAAATCAATTATTCATTTTTGAACCAGGAAAATTGATTCGTGGACGTAATTACATTATATCGAAAAATTAAAGGTACAATTATTACACAAATAGAATATATTTGGTTACGCTGACACATTGAAAATCTATTTTAATCGATCGAGTCGACCCATTGAAAATCTATTTTAATCGATGTTCGACCAAATCAGCTAAGCCGAAAATGTTTGGTTGGTAAGTTTAATTTTAATTTGTAGATACAATTTATTTACACCCGCGAATCAATTATCATGAGTCTACAATAAATGGATGTGGATAAAATACTCAAAACTGAATTTACTAATTGAAAAAATGAATCGTTAATATCGATTCATAGCCGATGAACATAGGTATATATAAACAGACAAGTTGTAGACCTTAGTAAGCTATACAAACAACCAATATGTAACATTAAAAAAGCTTGGATATACGACAACTATTTAATAACACGCCAGACTTGGCCTTTTCTAGTATACGACTTTACTAAATCCATTTTAACCAAGCTGGATGTAAGCGTCATAAGGACATAACTTATAAATGTACTTAAAAATTTTAAAATGGAATTACATATAAAGTATCCAACACGGCAATCAGCATGTCTTGATCAGTTTGCTAGCAATATAAAGAAAGTTCGAGCGAACGTTCATAACTTAGCTCTTTCAGACCATACAACAGGTCAAACTTTGACAGTAAAAACTAGAAAAAATGCTATATTTCAAGTTGGTATGAACAAGTCAGAGATTATGGTGAGTTAAATATAGCAAAGTTCTGTGAATGTCTCTCGTCACTTACTATTTCGGATGTTTATGAAAAATCTGAGTTAAGACTAGCATTTCCAGAATTTCATTATATGTTTACGCTGTTATTTAATTTGTGCTTTCCTGTATCCTTTATAAAAAAAACAAGCAATAAAAGTAGTAATCTTTGGTTGACAAAAGATTTAAAAATGTCTTGTGTTCGGAAAAGATATTATACCTAAAGCTCAAACAAGTTGGGAATAATTAAACAATGATAACAAAAGATATTTAAAATATATGAGTTTATTAAAAAAATGTATACACAAGTCTCGACAACTCCAAAATAAGAAATACATTGATAAAAAGAATTCATTTCTTTTATTTCTATCATTTTCGTCTTGCTGTAGAAAAGATTTTACACAACGTCTTTATGCTCAATTTTCTTTTTCGACCCCAAACCCGCTTTGCTGGACTGTGCACCTATCATTAATTGTTTGTGAAATTCAAGTCTCGAATCAAGGTTGGAGGCACTTTTGTCTTTGGGAGAGATGCGACTATATGGTCTTGAGATTTTAAGTAGACGTGCGTTTTGGTAACTCTGTTTAAAGAGTTCTGATGGTTTCTTTAATTTCATCCCAAAATTAGTTTGATACCTAAATAAAGTAGACGGGTCTGCCGAAAGTGCGAGCCCTAACCATGAGTTCAAGTTTATTATATGTAATTCCATTTTAAATTTTTTAAGTTTTTTACATTTGTTGTCAGGTTTTAGTGAATTTAAGTTCCAGTCACCACATATAACAATTTTTTTACCTCGAATTGAAATTCTATATAATAGTTGTTCTAATTTTTCAAGAAAAATATCAGCATTGCTTTTAGGCCTCCTATAAACACATTTTATGATAATTTTATGTGAAGTCAGCTCTACACCATTACATTCAAAAACAAAATTAGAACCCAATCGCTTAAACAAGTTAAAGCTCTACATTCATAATTATTTCGTACTAATATACAAGAACCTCCTATTTTAGAGGTGCGACAATGCGATGATATAAATGTATAGCCTGGAATCTTCATAAGTAGCTTTATGCCTTTTTTTATAAATTTTCAGTCAAACACACTACATCTATTTCCTGTTGATTATCAGAAAACTCCGATAGGGCTGACATAATGTCTTCTGTTTTGTTTATAGCACCTGCAATATTGTGATGGAATATTGTAAAATCATATTTATAGTATTATAGTCACGAACAAACAAATCGTTTTTTTGCGTGTTAGCTAAAATTATTATTTTTGAAAAATAATAAGGTATTTTGTACCCTTTTTTGTACGATACCTCATTATCTGATTTAGTACCCAGTAGAGATTGTTTTGTTGCAAAACTATGGAGAGAAGCAACCTCAAGTAAAATATTGGAAAATGGCATAATAGTTATCTTTAGTGGACATTTTTTATTTTTTGAGAAACTTGTTGAAGTAGAACAAGAACATCTTTGTAAGCAGCTTATCATGTGACAAGAATTCTATCTCTACATTCAATTTTAAACTCAACATTTTAATATATTTTCTACGGTTGATATTATAAAGGCCTCTACTTGTCATTTCAACAAATCTGCAGTTTTTGTAGTTGACTACCAATAGTTTTATTTTATTATTTAACACACATTCATTCAAATATGGGTTAAACTGAACTGATCAATTATAAATACTTTGTGATGGTGCAATAGATACAATGAAATACTTAGATTTTCTAAAAGTTTATTTGGGTTTTTATCAATGCCCCAGTAAATAGAACCACAATATCTTTGCCTTTTGACGAATCACAAATTTTCTTACAACTCGGAAGTATTTCAGAGAGCTAGTTGCGTTTGATAAAATCACGCCGAAGATGTCATAGGTATTGAAATTTTGCCACTTCGGTCATTGCTCAATTGCGAGGCTATTCCTCTTCCCTGTTGGTCGCCTAATATAAAAACATTTTTCTTTTCGCTACTAGTAGTGCCATCTACTGAATAACGGATCTTTTCGTTTGCGTAGTCTTCATTGGGCGATGATTGCAACTCAATTTTCGCTCGGTCCTGCGACTCCTGACCAACGACAGATGCCAGCTGGTTATGTAATTTTCGTGACAAACATTTAGGTGTTTCATAATATAACCCTGTTAATTAAAAAATATAGGTTATAACGTAACCTTGTCGTTCCGTAACTTCGAGGAGGTTGAAAACAAACAATCAATCAACTACACTTTAAGGCTCGGAGCGTAGCCCTTCGCTCGTAGCATAGACTAGCTAGCATTCGGGTGTGTAGATCACAGACCAATGTGTAGATTATCAATAACCGTAGAGAGAATAACATATTTTTCTTAATTCAGATTCGTATGGTTTGTAAATTAGCCAAAATGAAATATTTTTTATTTGGCTATGCGTATGCTTATGCCTATGCATATAAATGTATTTAAGGGCAAGGCCTGGATAAGCAGAAATCAAGTAAATAAGTCACTTTTGGTGAGATGGTGGCTACATACCTAACCCTGATATGGAGTTGAGCCAAGAATGCGGCATTTAATAGCAGTTGTAGTTGTAATATTCTTCAATACTTGTGTAGGTACGGATTGAAATGGAGAAAACGAAGGATATTGTTGCCACATACATTTAAACTCTTTATGACTTACTCTTACATGTACCTATACAGTTTTTACTAAGGTTCTAATATGGCTAAAACAAAATACTAAACCGGCACAACAAGCAATACCTACCTATGTGTTAATACACGAGTACATACCTAGCTATTTCAATTGATAATTAATAAACGTGTGTATTTGTAGACTATTATTTACATTATATGTTTAGCAAAATATGTTGATACTATTAACTTACTACAAAAAGCAAACCAAATTTTTTTTTCTCAAACATCGAGATTCTTATTTAGTATAGTATAGTAGTATTTGTTGTCGTACGTATTAGTGGCTCCGTATTTATTACCATTACCATTTTTATTAGACAATAATGCCTCGGGAAAATCAGCTCCAACAATGAACACTTCGAATCAAAAGAAGTGGCCGACAAATAAAAAATAAGACTGGTTTCCGAAATATTTTTTATAATGAGGCAGCGGCTGGGGTTCTAACTAAGAACCTCCGATTGTATACTGAAATAGTCAGTACTCATCCAGCCGCTTCTTGTCAAAGTCAAAGTCAAAATCATTTACTTAATCGATTTAGGCGTCTACGATGCTTTTATGAAGGTCAATTACATTTCATTTATATTATATTTTTTTATTGCTGATATACTAGCCTTTGACCACTATCTCACCTGATGGTAAGTGATGATGTGGTCGAAGGTGTTGTTCAGGCTAACCTAGAATTACTGGCTCTCAAGGAGAGCTGCCGAAGCACACTGTTAGGTGCTTGGCGACAGATTTTATCCTTAAGGGTGAGAGCTAGCCAGGTGGGCATTCGCAAAATGCCCTACCTCCATGCTAAATATTAAGTTATTATATATTATGTATTAATATTGAAAATATACAACATTACTACACTACATTGTGCTGCCAAAAAGATTAACACGGGTATCACAAAAAAAAAACACTCCTCGCCGTCCCTTTGTACACTAGGCAATTCTTATGACAAAATTGCCCATATTGTTGTGCTCATCTTGTTGAATTCCTCGGAAGGAACAAATTGAGGCGCTAATTTTATCAATGTATGATTCTAACCCAGAAGTATCAAAAGAAAGAGTAAAATGGGCGGGCATAATTTCTAAACTTAAGAAATGCTTTAATTTTCCTCCAAAGAACAGAAAGAACGCAATGAGGTGAAATTTTCACAATATTTTATCCAAGAATAGTCTTATTCCCCGATAAAATCCTTATAGATCTGGCAAAATTTTACATCAAGAGTAGATCAATTTCTATTCAAATATTCTCATTGAAATATTTCTCTACCACATTACGTACTTTCACAACAGAAGTACATTTTTAATCCCAGCAAGGAAGGGAAGGGAGCAAGTATTTTTTAAAGGAATAATAAAATGTAACCGGGTTACTCTGGCGAAGATTTGTGGATTATAGAACCGGATGAAGTGGTTATGGGTTGTCCTGAGCATTTTCACAAACCCAGACTTGGTTGAGCGTCTATTCCTTATGTCAGTAATGTGTTTTTTTTATAAAGATATCGATGCTGTATAATTTAATAATCCACATTCACAAGTAAGCTTGTTACCACCTACATCTTGTAGGAAATTTTAATTTTGGTATCGTCTAATACCTCTAAAAAGCAAAATAATAAGCTGATCTTTTGTGCAGCTTCAATTGTGTTTTTAATTGAAGCTTACCAATTTTATCGGTGACTCCCATGATGGCAGGTTATCGCTGAATTGTAGAAGTCTTCGTCTGGCTTATGTGTCGCATTTGTGGAAGTTTGCGATCGTCGCTTCGCAGTATTTGTTTCATATGCTGAAACTCCTTGTGATGGTCAATGTTGCAGATTCCATATTGTGCTCTCTGCAACAAAGATTTTCCTAAGGTGGCCAACTGACATGGATGGTGATGTAAATTATCATTGACATATTTGTGTGTTCCGGTGGGTTTTTTATTTTACAGTATAGGTAACTATATGACATAAAAAGAATATTTAATCCGGTACGTATGTATAATAAATATTTAACCGATATTTTATTTAAATACGATATATTTTAAAATATATTTTGTAGATACCTACGGTTTATATTATAGCAACCTAATAGCAACTGTTGATTTGTTTCCACCGTCATCCACTAGTCTGTACCCGATTTCAATAAAACTGTTGGGCGATGGAATTGGAAAAAATTGGAAATCTTGTCCAAAACACACCACGTGCGGTTCGGACCAAGTAGGTACGGAAAAAACGATTTCTCAATTTCTGAAAGATGTTGCTGCACATTGGGTACACAACAGGGCGCCTATCCTTCCTCATTCCCGAAATGTGAATAAGTGAACAGGGGGTGTACGACTAATGAGAGCATTCCCAAGGAGAAGGAGGGTATTGGCATTAGAGAGCATAAAAAGGACCTTATGGCCCATGCATATTAGGTATATATTATTCATTATAATTATGATTTATCATTCATTCATTATAACCTAAGCCAAAACTTTCTACAATTATTATGTCCGTGTGTTCGTTATAGGGAATAATAATATGTAACTTGTACTTGTTCTGAAAGAAGTAATATCGTAGCGACCCAAGATGAGTGCGACGACGAAAGAAAATACCAATTATTATTTTTTATGTGAAATTCGTAGCACAAATTTAATTCATTGTTAGTTCAACACTATAGGTTCATTTTAGATCTTTATTTTGCCACATCGCAGCACTGAACGTTGTACTTAGTACCTTGTATAGCTTTGTACTTTCCCAGTGAAGGATATAGAAGAAACAGGAATATATTTGCCAGCAAAAGTTGGGTAACTTGGGGATATTTTGGGCAATGTCTTTAACAGAAACTTAAGATAGGAAGACTTGGTTTTGAAAGGCTCTTCAAACCCAAGTTCTGTTATGCAAAGTTTCTGTAAAAACACTGCCGAAGATATCACAACACATATTTAAACCATTTGATGGTAAGAATGGGTGTGCACGGTGTCAATATTTATCTCAAATAAATACGTTGTAGTATAAGTCTTTCTCTCCGAAATCCCAATGCGGAGGTGTAAACTTCATTGTCATAAACCCATAGGTATATTAATCTGCCTGCTGCTCAGCACACGACCAGTGCTGTTGTACTTGACGTATCACAAATTCACAATCACTGAGTAGGTACCTTTTATATACAGAGTTACAGTACAGAACTACAGACTCAGTATCTCAATGGCCGTGGAGCGATCGCCACGCGGCTCATTCAACCGGTTTTTTTATACATCGCGCTTATTAATATAGGTACGAGTATAAAAACTTATGACGGCTATACTACCGTGTAATTATGCTAAACAGTGCTAATTTCGAATAATTAAGTGATTCTTGGAGCTCTAAATATTTCAGTAAGTTGTGATTTAAAATTTGGAAACTGTTTGTTTTTATTCGTTTGCAAGCGACCGTGTGCTGATAAGTTTTCGTTTGGTAATGTAGGTATATTTAATTTAAATTCTCTGTAAGCAACAAAATATGATACACCTTTGTCACCTTAGTTTAAACGTACCTACCTACGTTTAAACTAAGGTGACAAAGGTGTATCATATTTTGTTGCTTACAGAGAATTTAAATTAAATATATTGTCCATATCTCAAAGATTTAATATACGATAACAAATCAATATAAGTTTAGCTACCTACAGACACGATTTTATGATTGTTAATATATATATACGTACTATACTACTAGCGACCCGCCCCGGGTTCGCACGGGTAATTGCGACTATAAATTGAGATGTAAGATTTTCTATCTTTCAATCTGGATCAAATTGCACACCGTGTGCAATTTGATCCAGTGATTGTAAAATTGGTTCAGTAGTTTAGGAGTCCATCGCGGACAAACAACGTGACACGTAATTTTTATATACAGCTATATGGATATATTATCTTCGTTAAATAAAACTACATTTACAACAGTACTGGGTACTTATATACGTCTCGGTAAAACGGCAAGGCGTTACCTACACTACAAAAAAAACATCTTAGGTAGATGGAGCCTCGTGGAGCCACTCTCCAAGGTTTCTTTTTTTCTCTGCGCAGGCTACACGGGAAACAGCCGCTCCACGCAGATATTGTGTTGCAATGTAATTCTTTGTTGTGGCTTTTCTTATTGCTTCTGCCGATGGTCTTTGATGGCCGTCCACACTTCGTGGCAGCGAGTTCTCAGCACGTCCTCGTCGTTTTGACATATGTGGAAGTTTTACATGCAGGGGCACGTTCTGAGTAAGACGACATGAACTCTTTTCACTACAAGCGGGACGAAATACTCCATTCTCTATCTCCACATTCCTGGTGATTGTGCTGTCATTCATATAGCGCCTGGGTTGGATGTTCCCCCGATTTCGGTGAGCCCATGGAGCACTCTTACAAGCTGCAGCGTTAGATTATAAAACTGAAGCCAAAACTTTTTACAACTGCAACGCGTCTATAGTACGTCATTTCGAACAAGTCACTTCCAATATCGCCACACTAGAACGCCATGGGGATGTCGATTGGACTTCTTATACTTCTCGTGGAGACAGGAAACAAAAAGTCACTTGTATGTCTCTTTGCTACCTGGGCCATAATTCCCGCGCTTGGCACGCTTCTTCGGGATTGGCAGTTAGTTCTCCAGAAGGCGCTGTGTGGTATTTTTACCTACATTGCCTCTTACATTACAACTCCCAAAAGAAGATTTTTACTTGGTGGTAGGGCATTTTGCGAATGCTTGCCTTGCTAGCTACCTTAAATAGAAATAGAAGATCTGTCGCCAAGCACCTTACGGTGTGTTCCAGTAGCTGGCCTTGAGAACCAGTAATTCTAGGTCAGCCTGAACAACACTTTCGATCACAACATCACTTGCCATCAGGTGAGATAGTGGTCAAAGGCTAAGCTATCAAGCATAAGAAAAAAAGATACGAGGGGAGTCGAATGAAAAGGGGAGGAGGTATGATATTGCTTCGTGGCTCGTTGCCACCCGGCACCGTATTGCCTGCTCTGACAAATTATTCATTTCTCTGAGATTGCCTGTAGAAAACTCTATCTACCCATTGTTGCACAATAAATAACATACCAAGTCGTTCAATTGCGTTGTGGAATTTTGTGATTTTTATCTTTTCTATTGTGTCATTCGTTAGGCTATTGTAGTAGGTATATTCAGTTTTGTAATCAAATGAGCGTTTTCGCTTGGAAAATCTGTACCTACCATGTGACGATACACATATAATTGGTACTAACTTAGGTACCTATGTACCATAATTAATCAAAAATACATAATGAACACGGCAACTTTTATACTTACTTAGGTACTGCAGAAAATTTTGCCGATGTCGATTATTGTCGATGTCGAATGTTACTTGTTTCGATCATAATCCAATAGGTTAGAGGGACTAAATTATTTTTGGGATCGGAATTCGGGTGCGAATCTATGATCATTGAAATCGTACATGTGATAAGTTATTTTATAGACAAGTTGTCGGCCTCATAATAAGATTGTTATGCGTCAAGCCTGTCCATTACTGTTGCAGTGTCACGTTCACGTTCAGCTGGACACAGCAACGAGATCTTCACTCTAAGACGTTAGTTCTTATATTTATGTCTCATTCGTACAATCATTTTCACTCGATGAAGCGCTCGTAGCGAAGTTTGCTTGGCTGTTCTTAACCGATCAGCAAAGTTAAGCACCGTCCGCCGCGGTAATGAGTTGGATGCGTGACCGCTACTGACATTACTACTGAGCGTTTCCGTGCTTCGGAGGGCACATGAAGTCGTCGGTCCCGGTTGTTGTCTTAGCGTGGCAGTCGTTATAGCATAGTGGTAGGGCATTGTCGTTCAGGCTAACCTAGAATTACTGGCTCTCAAGGACAGCAGCCGGAACACACCGTTAGGTGCTTGGTCACAGATTTTCTACTTGAGGGTGGTAGCTAGCCAGGCGGGCATTCGCAAAATGCCCTACCACCATGCAAACATGTATATGTTATGCATCTATTTCTTTAAAGTTGTTGCATTGCGGAACCTAAAGAGCAAGGCCCGAATCGCACTTGGTCAGTTTTTTAAATGAACGACATCATAGTGTGGAAGTAAACTAATCTAGCAATTTTACGAACTGCATATGCAGAAGAACTAATTCTTCTGGAGATATCATGTATATGAGGACCCCACTGTAAAGTTGAATCCATTTAAATTCCCAGGAAGACTATCGCAATTTTGTTTTACATCTTTATAGTTTAGAACAATTGTTAATAGAAAGTTTATCTAGGTCAAACTTAATAGTTGTTTCAACATAAGTATAAGTTAGTCATTTTTTAAAATTTACAAGAAGATTTTAAGCCGTGAACTAATTAAGAGATCATACATAACACCTTATTTACTTAATTTAGTTCGCAATATTTTCTATCTACTTTAAAAATCAGACGAATAAAACAATATCGTAGTACTCTTTCACCGTGTAAGGCAAACCATTCATATAATATGCGCTAAAAACAGAAAAAGTCCTAAAATTTATTCTTGCGTTATCCCTTTCCTGCCAAGGACCCGTAATATGTATTGCCATTTATTCCAACCATCTGTAGTTTGTCTGCCAGAATTGCCAGATAATCATATGACTCTTTTCAGATTCAGAGCTTTTCCCCGAATAATATAGTGTGAAAGTTTACAAATCAGAATGCGGTGCTTTACACATTCGAATGCCTCGGAAAGATCACAAAATGCGCCAATAGTATCCCCTGAACTCTCTCAGGCTTGAAATATATGTGATATCAATTGAACCCCTGTTGTGGATCTGCTCTTTGTGAAACCAAACTAATTCTCATTCAATATATTATGCTCATTAAAATGGAATAGAAGTTGTTTAAATACATATATTATTTTCGTATTCCTGAACATGAACGACTGAATGGATATTATTAGTATATAGGGATCCCGGGAAGTAAATGCCAACTTACGTTGAGTATTAGGTATAACAAGTACACATTATTATATAAGTATATACAGCTACTACAATAAAATCATTTAGACAACCTATAAGTCATAGCAGACTCATAGGCAGTCAAAATGCTCCAGCCCACTCCCAGTTGGCAGCGTGCCCAGCATGCAGGCAGCATTGTCCCGTTGAATTGCAATGCTTATTCGTTGAGCCAAATATGTGCCAGCATTTTGATCACGCGTCGCATCGACCAAGCGCTCAGATAAGTTTTGGAAAATACGATGAGCTCCCGGTCCCCACGGACCCAACGTCTCTACACCAAACGGCTCAAATATGTAACCCATACCCAGGTTAGCATATTTGCGCCGCTTGAGTTGCTCCGCCGAAGTAGTCGCAGCTTATATATTATTATTACTTATTATATTAGTTGACTTATCGTATAATAATAGGGGTAAAGCAGACAAGACCTGTTGCCATGTCACAAAATATCTAGCTACCACCCTAAGAAAATCTGTCGGCAAGCATCGGCAACGGTGTGTTCCGGCAGTTGTCTTGAGAGCCAGTAATTATAGGTTAGCCTGAACAACATTTTCGACCACATCATCACTTACCATCAGGTGAGATAGTGGTCACAGGCTAACCTATCAGGCATAAAAATAGAAAAAAATATCGTATGCGTAAGTGAATCACTCTTGGTATCTGTAACAGGCTCTTTGTTCGGAACCGTTATTAGGTATTTACTCGTTTTTAACGTCAAACCTGCTTCGGTCAGGATGTTTACTATTCTTGTTTGGAAAGTATTTTACTTCCCAAATATTTGTTGAATTCATTTATTATCTTTCTTTTTTATATATAGGTTATTTTAGTTATTTATAGGATATTAAGTTAGGAAGTGTTGAGATGAAGAAGTCGATTATAAATTATGGAATGGAGATGAAGAGATAAGTACATAAAAATGTGTGCACTGACGCCACTGACTGCAATATCATATGGAGTATTTGTGCTCTTATGAACATACGAAAACCAATTAAAATTGTATTGTACCTATATCAATACCAATAGAAAATCCGATAAGATTAGGTACTATACTTCACTGTACTTACTGATAAGCTCTATATAATTTGCAAATAATAAAAATTTAGAATTTATGCTGCGAATAACAAATCAGTGTTTTTATGTAAGTATAGCTACTTGTACCTATATATTCCTACCATAGATAGGTATGTTTTTTGTTGTAGAACACGGACAAATTATTATGTTTCAGACAAATATCTAAGTAGATAAGTACATTTAAAAGTTTCAACGTAATGAATAACCTGCTGTACTAACTTTAATTAGTCTAATTATTGACCTAGGTTTCGGGCATGTCCGATACCCTTCATCAGGTGAGTTTTCGCATCTAAATCGCGGTGACAACCGCGCAACTGACTGCGCAATTCGAAATATTTTCCATATGTGGAAATAATTTCTATCATAAATACTCGTTAGCACGTAATGCGCACTACTCAAAGGTTTTCGTTAAAAGTTGCTATCGAGTAGTAAGTATAGACAGAAATTATTTCCACATAGGGAACAATTTTTCGAATTGCGCAGTCAGTGATAAGCTTGCCTTTGACTCACCCGTTAGTCATTATGTGGTATACCCGTTAGTATACATTAGTAGTAGGATAACCTTGGCTATGAATTGGCTTAAGGACAAGGTGTCTACCGAAAAGGTATGATAATGTACCTAATGATAGCACTTACTCGTATAGTGTCATCATAATTTTGACATCGTTTTGTACTTCACTACATTTATCGAAGGTTTTGAAGATAATTAGACATTTTAAAATGGCAATTGATGCAAAATGCATTTTGAGCAGCTAGTTTCTGAAATATGATAAGTGTAGGTTGGTATTACACTTAAATTCAAACCAGTAGTTTGATGGGTAGGTTGATTTTATAACCTTTCAAATTAGTCTATTTGTTTTTTTTTATTTTTTATTTCGTGCCTGATATGTTAGCCTTTGACCACTATCTCACCTTAGCGTTGGCGACAGATTTTCTACTTTAGGGTGGTAGCTAGCCAGGCGGGCATTCGCAAAATGCCCTACCACCATGCAATAACGACTGTCAACCTAAGACAACAACCGGGGCCGACGGCTTAACGTGCCCTCCGAAGGACGGAAGAGCTCAGTAGTAATGTCACCAGCGGTCACCAATCCAACTCATGACCGCGGCGGACGTTGCTTAGCTTTGCTGATCGGTGCAGAATGGCTAAGCAAACTTCGCTACGAGCGCTTCAATTTCCGAATTCATACTCAATAGTAATCCATGGCCTGAATGATAACCATAGAATTTTATTCTAAATAGACGATATTGTGTCTATTTAGAATGTAATTCTATTGTTATCATTATCTATGATGTGTAGAGATTACTAAAAACCAATTGAATCTGGCAGTACTTGCACAAAGTAAACTATCAATAGTCTATGCTAGTGAGTGTAATAATTTGCAGTGCAATCCTCAATCAGTTTTTAAGAGAGAGCTTACAGATATTATTAAAATCTGTAATACATATAATATTCTATATATAATAAATAATATGCCTGATCCGAAAACAAGATTTCCGAACATCTTGTTTTTGGATACATATTCCGATAGCATATATTTCTCTCGATTGAAAAAGATACAGCTCTAAAATTTTGCTTAGATAAGTCTGTGTCTACCTAGGTAGTAAATCGTATAAGTATAAATTTTATTTGTAATCATTTTTGCAACAACTATTTGATACAAGTATATTACACAAAGATTTTTTCATTTTTAATAAGTTCACCTTTATACGAATTTATAAAAAAATGTTCGCTCTCGCCATTTATATATTGCGTAGTTCTGTTTCGCTTACTTGCATACGTAACCAGGTATCCCCGTCCTTATACCCTCAGTCTGAAAGTCACTTCGTATTTTACCAGGTTATACCATAGCATCCAAACCAAAATTTCACATAATATTCACAAAAAATTTGTAGAATATTTTGACTATTATCAATTTTAATATCATGCAACCTTTACAACATGTTGTAGCATACCATGGAATATCATTTATTTTTGCAAAATATTAATGTAAACGTAAAACATACTAATTATATTCATACGCTCTCTTGGTCGACATCATAGTGTGGAAGTAAACTAATCTAGCAATTTTACGAACTGCATATGCAGAAGAACTAATTCTTCTGGAGATATCATGTATATGAGGACCCCACTGTAAAGTTGAATCCATTTAAATTCCCAGGAAGACTATCGCAATTTTGTTTTACATCTTTTTAGTTTAGAACAATCGTTAATAGAAAGTTTATCTAGGTCAAACTTAATAGTTGTTTCAACATAAGTATAAGTTAGTCATTTTTTAAAATTTACAAGAAGATTTTAAGCCGTGAGCTAATTAAGAGATCATACATAACACCTTATTTACTTAATTTAGTTCGCAATATTTTATATCTACTTTAAAAATCAGACGAATAAAACAATATCGTAGTACTCTTTCACCGTGTAAGGCAAACCATTCATATAATATGCGCTAAAAACAGAAAAAGTCCTAAAATTTATTCTTGCGTTATCCCTTTCCTGCCAAGGACCCGTAATATGATAAGTGTAGGTTGGTATTACACTTAAATTCAAACCAGTAGTTTTGATGGGTAGGTTGATTTTATAACCTTTCAAATTAGTCTATTTGTTTTTTTTATATTTTTTATTTCGTGTCTGATATGTTAGCCTTTGACCACTATCTCACCTTAGCGTTGGCCACAGATTTTCTACTTTAGGGTGGTAGGGGCTAGCCAGGCGGGCATTCGCAAAATGCCCTACCACCATGCAATAACGACTGTCAACCTAAGACAACAACCGGGGCCGACGGCTTAACGTGCCCTCCGAAGGACGGAAGAGCTCAGTAGTAATGTCACCAGCGGTCACCAATCCAACTCATGACCGCGGCGGACGTTGCTAAGCTTTGCTGATCGGTGCAGAATGGCTAAGCAAACTTCGCTACGAGCGCTTCAATTTTCGAATTCATACTCAATAGCAATCCATGGCCTGAATGATAACCATAGAATTTTATTCTAAATAGACGATATTGTGTCTATTTAGAATGTAATTCTATTGTTATCATTATCTATGATGTGTAGAAATTACTAAAAACCAATCGAATCTGGCAGTACTTGCACAAAGTAAACTATCAATAGTACGCTAGTGAGTGTAATAATTTGCAGTGCAATCCTCAATCAGTTTTTAAGAGAGACCTTACAGATATTATTAAAATCTGTAATACATATAATATTCTATATATAATAAATAATATGCCTGATCCGAAAACAAGATTCCTGAACATTTTGTTTTTGGATGGATACATATTCCTATAGCATATATTTCTCTCGATTGAAAAAGATACAGCTCTAAAATTTTGCTTAGATACGTCTGTGTCTGTATAGGTAGTAAATCGTATAAGTATAAATTTTGTTTTTAATTATTTTTGCAACAACTATTTGATACAAGTATATTACACAAAAATCTTTTCATTTTTAATAAGTTCACTTTTATACGAATTTATAAAAAAATGTTCGCTCTCGCCATTTATATATTGCGTAGTTCTGTTTCGCTTACTTGCATACGTAACCAGGTATCCCCGTCCTTATACCCTCAGTCTGAAAGTCTGAAAGTATTTTACCAGGTTATACCATAGAATCCAAACCAAAATTTCACATAATATTCACAAAAATTTTGTAGAATATTTTGACTATTATCAATTTTAATATCATGCAACCTTTACAACATGTTGTAACTTGTAGCATACCATGGAATATCATTTATTTTTGCAAAATATTAATGTAAACGTAAAACATACTAATTATATTTATACGCTCTCTTGGTCAGATAGGTATCGTGTTATTAGGTAAAATTATATATTACACATTTTGCCTGTCATTACGAGACCATCAGAGACTAATTACTTAGTAGCACTTCATGGATTCACCGTGCGAGTGCCGCATCCATCGCAATTCAGAAGAGGTTCAAATCTCAAGTGCCTGGGACTTGCCACCCAGGCACAGGGACTATGTCATCAATGCTCCCCTCCACTCCTAGAGCCTCCCTTCTTCCTAACCAAATTTGATAAGATCTTACTAGTGCCACTTTGGATACGCGTTCTAAGGTAGAATCTACGGTTATTCTTGACAGACCAGTCTTTTAGGGCGATATATTTCGCTGTTATACCCCTTGCTCCGACTTCTACAGCTTTTAATTAACGACATAACTCTTTTTTTAGTTAATTAGTTTGTTAAGTCTTAATATTTGTTTGTTTTTATTGTGTGGTCTTGAGGTATGTTAGTTTCCCACGGCACCTACAGTAAATTTTATTATTTAAGTGTATTATAGATTTTTTAAGTAGTTTCATAATCTTAAATATATCCGATTTATATGACGAAACCCCAACATCCTCAGGAATTTTATACTTAACTCCCCCATCTTCCATCGGACGTCCAGACAAACGGAGAGGCGAGACCCGTACATGGGTGATATTCCTATGCGTTTCGCTTCCACTTTTCTCGTGTGTACTGCGAAAGAGTGGAACTACTTACCATGGTATGTTCTTCCCGATGAATACAACGTAGGTGTCTTCAAATCGAGAGTAAATAGCTTTTTTCAAGGTAAGCGTGCTCCATCTTGGACCACATCAATGCTTAACATCAGGCAAGGTGTAGTCAAACGCGAACCTATTCTGAATAAAAAAAACTTAATGATTTTCATACGTGTCCATCAAAAGAGTCCAATCTACTGCACCTAAAATGGAGTAAGGCTTGTATTTAAATTTTCTAGCTGACTCTTCTTTTATATTCGGTGTGTCTTTTTTTTAGGGTTAGTCCTATTTTTCCTCTATCTACCCAGATACTCGCCCCTTGAAGGCGTAGCAGTGGCATGATTTACCCAAGGTCTATAAACTATAATGCATATGGAAAAAGCGGTATTTATCTAAGTTTTATTTAGATTTAGCACCTTTTAAAGGAGGTAGGTACCTATAGCCACACTAAATGTTGAATGATATTCAACACTATAATAGGCTTTTATTACATTTGGTTTTTAAATCATCTGAAACAAAACATAAGACTGATATATATAATTTAAGACAAATGAACTTTTCTTTACAAAAAAAAACAACATTTGTTATATTTATTTATTGGCTGTGCATACGTTTCGTTCTTAATTTTCTTACGAAGAGTATAACTATGTATCTGATGATTGAAAAACCGCTTTAGTGCATTTTTTCGTTCCGAAACTCACGGAGCTTGTGCAATAGTAGCGGAAAATAAAAGCTAAACCAGTCTTGAAGGTTAACATGTTAATAACTAACAAGTCTCATAACATACACCGGAAAAACGACTCCTTATTAAAGCAAAGATATATATAAACTAACTTTAATAGAAATACCTATAATCACTTATTTTTTTGCTTCGTTTTGATAAAGTTGTATGTAAAAAACTAGCAAATGCGAATCCGAAAAGCAAAAAATTTATATTTTGATTTAATCAAGTTTTTTTTGATGAAATCACAAACAAATCCCATATGAAATATACATACATATAAACTTTGTTTTTTAAATAACGTATGCGATGCGTATTACAGTAGAAACTCGATTAACCGGACTAAATGTTATCATTAGGGATTCGGATATACGAATATATGAAAAAATGCGAGTTTTATGCATATGTAGTATATAATGTTATCTATGTGTTTATTAAAATCAACAAACACATATAAACGAAAATCAATTTTTATTAACAGATACATTTTCCAACATACGACGCCGACATATACACTTATTTATGTACATACATTTTCTTAGATTACATACAAACCAGTCAATTAGTATTTCAGGTTTAAATTATTTGTAAATGAAATTTTAGAGTTCACCCATGCGCTTTTTGTTTTTTACAAATTAGGTGCACCCATATATTTTTAAATCATCAGGGTTTTTTTGATTTTTCGATGAGGAGCAAAGGTATTTTAAGGATCCCGCTAGCGTTAGCGCAAACAAATATTGTTAATCACCTCTTAGCTAGTTCTATGTAACGGTGTGTTCCGGCAGCTAAGCTGTCCTTGAGAGCCAGTAATTCTAGGTTACCCTAAACAACATCTTCGACCACATCATCACTAACCATCAGGTGAGATAAACCTACCAGGCTATAAAAAAATATACTGTTGCTGAATTTTCTCGCCAAGAAGCTAAAGATTTTGAAGGTAATGACTTCCAGTTTCCTCCGGTTTCATCAGCTTACAAATAAAATTCAAGTTATAGTAATGTTTACTTATTAAAATCCTCCTTAAATGAGTTTGCTGCATCTACATCCGCTAGTATTTTTTCATCTGGTATTTCCAATTGACGAATTCCATGACGAAATTTAAATCTGTACAACCATTCCCTACTTGCTACAAACAATTCATCGTCACCTAGTTTTTTATTTAACTGTATTACTATTTCACACAGCAAAGGACCAGATATCGGTTGCCCAGTTGCATCATTTTTGTCAAAAACACAACAATACAAAGCATCTTCTACAAGTTCAGTTTTCGGTTTCTTCATCGTATTCCGATATTTACTCCCGTCTTCACTATCAAATTTGCAGGTGTAAAACAAAATTGAATTGGTATTGTTCTTAATATCGCTTATCGTGAATGTACACCATATTTATCAGCAAACTTACGACCGGTTTCTTTTTTTTAAAGGAATCAAAAATATTTATTGTATCATTATAACACTCTTACGCTTTGACATTTTAAATATGTAGACGTGACGTGACACGCACGTCAGATTGGAGTAACTATTGCTAACTAAAACAATAAAGAAATTATGAAAGGCGTAGGGCAGCGATCGGGCAGGGTAATGCCAGTTCCAAGTTCCCGACACGTTTATGCTAGCATAAATTCGTTAATTGGTTGCGGTTGGTAGTCCGGATAATAACGGATCCATATAACTGAGGGCCGCATAATCGTTTCAACTGTACATTAATTTTGTAATGTAATGAACAATAAAAAAAAATATAATGGCTTGGTTGTAGGTTGTAGGATACCCGCCTAGCTAGCGACCACCCTCAAGTAGAAAATCTATCGCCAAGCACCGCACGGTGTGTTCCCACACCTGTCCTTCAGAGATAGTACAAATACAGATACAAATTGTTTATTTTTCCAATAAAAATTAACAGGATAAAATATTAACTTTAGTCCTGTGATAATACACAGTATAGTAATAAAATAATGTAAGTTCGAGATAATGGTCAACAGCTAGCCTAAATGCAATAAAACTCTACATAAATGAATCCTTCCTGCGTCTGAAGAAACACTGCTTAACCATTCTAAAATACTTATATTTCGTTTATCAATTTGAGGATTGTAATTTTTTTTTTTAATAAAGCCTTCTATAATCTTTCCTTGAATTAACTTCTGGGTGACGTTATACCTTTTTACTGAACACGGCGGCGGGAGACGGTAGAGTTTATCACGTTGAAAAGAACGTCGTATCTTAGACTCAATGACTTTGAATTTATAGGAAAATCCAAACAAAGTTAAAATCGTCCTCTATAAGAAAAAAAACAATGAGCAATAGGTAGGTATCTCAAGACAATTTTAACCGATTTCAAAAAAGGCGGAGGTTCTCAATTCGTCTGTTTTTTTATGTTTGTTACCTCTGAACTTTTGACTGGGTGAACCGATTTTGATAATTATTTTTCTATTTGAAAGGTGATGCTTCACGTGTGGTCCCATTTAAATTACATTAATATCGGTCTAACCATTTTTGAGTTACAGTACTTACAGTTCAATAACTGAAAAATATGTTCCCATCCTGATGATATGAATGACAATCGAACCCGTAAGTAGCGAGGTCACTAAAAGGAGTGAAAAAAATGTTTAACTAAAAAATGGAACCGACTTCAACACTCAAAAGTGTGAAATAAGTAATAACTTGTCGAAGTCGGTACCATGCGCACAATATTTTATTCTGTGACAATATTGTGATAATAGGTACTTTTGAACTATCATGGTACGGCCTTCAACAAGTTATTTCACACTTTTAAGTGTTGCAGTTGGTCCCATTTTTTGGTTAAATTTATTATTTGTTCTTACATACCTACTGACGAGCAGCAAAGCTAGCTGCACATTTATCCTTGTCCAATTAGTTCTATCGGTGTAACTAATAATAAAATTAGTCGGGCTAATCTTTTTGATTCGCGTTTTTGTAGTGTATATTCTATGTATATAGGTATGTATAGTATGTATACATCCTTGAACTTCCCAATCCGGACCTCTATAAGATATCATAATAAGTATTTCGGCGTAGTAGACTGTGTTGAACGAAACAGTTTGAATGAGGTCATCCTGATATTCGTAAATAGAGATCGTACATACATTACCTTAGTTCCATATTTTATATCGACTCCAATGTTATTGTGACGGAACAAGCTCTAGGCCCACCTGATGTTAAGCGGACTAACCTCTGCCTATAACAGATGCATTTCGTCACAAGTCTAGAATTGCACTGCGCCCGTCACCTTGAGACATATTTGTCTCATGTGCCTGTAATTTCACTGGCTCTCAAGGACCGCTGCCGGAACACATAGTTAGGTGCTTGGCGACAGATTTTCTACTTGAAGGTCGTCGTTAGCCCGCCATTTGCAAAATGCACTTCCACCATGCGGTGAAGCTTAAGCCCGAGGCGGTATTCGAACCATGGACCTGCTGTGCGGCAGTCCATTGCAAATTCCACTGAGCCAAAACTTTTTTATTTGAAAGCTGACGCGTGTCGTGTGGTCCCATTTAAATTTCATCAAAATCAGTTAAGCCGTTTTTAAGTTACATTCCAGTAACTGAAAAGTTTTATTTACTATCTCTATGATATAGTCATTGTCAATGAATGACAATCGATCGCGTAAGTAGCAAGGGGCACTAAAAAGGGTGTTTTTTTTTTACCTTAAACTGTAACGAACTTCAACACTCAAAAGTGTGAATTTATTTGTCGGAGTCGGTACCATGCCCACAATATTGTGATAATAGGTACTTTTGAGTTTCAAGTAATTTAAAAAAAAGTATATTTACAATCACAAAACTAAATGGAAACACAAAGTAGGCAAATGTATGTAATTAAAATACTGGAGGTGGGTAGCCCTATCGCATGTATACGTACAGCGCGGTTGTAGGTAGTTATTTCAACTACAGAGCCGAGTTAAGATACTGTATAGATAACATTACCGTGTCAATGGTTAGCGTGAATCTCTTGGTGTATCATACAATACAGGTACATGTATTGGTTACCTACCAATACGTCAATGTCCAATACATAGTATGTATTCCTCAAACACATCAATGTCTTCGATATTTAGGTTGTCACCAATTTTTCAAATTCAATCATCGGTGCCTCGTATTATGTACCTACTAGTAGATATATTTATGTCTAAAGAGATTAGGTACGTGTTACGAGTTCATTTCATTAAGTAATTACTAATTATGTATATATATATACAAGATATCGGACAAAAACGTGAGTGTGCAAAATTTTACAAATGATAAGAGCTAATCTTTGAACTTACCAAACGTGAATGACATTGAAACAAAATTTGGCTGAGATTAGCGTATGTAATAACTATTATCTTATCATTGGCTATGTATAATGAAATATATGTATATATGTGTACTCGTAAGTGTATATTTTTTATATTTTAATATAAAAAATATTATTTATTTTGATAGATCTAGATATAAATATGATATAATCGTATAATTAATGTGGACAAATTGTGTTGAGTTACAAATCTATATCGACAACTATTTCAGCATTATTTTTTGACAGAGTTCAAAAAAAAGGAGGAGTATTTTTGACTGTTTTTTTTATGTTTGTTACCTCTGAACTTTTGACAGTGTGAACCGATTTTGATGATTCTTTCTTTATTTGAAAGCTGGTGCTTTCCGTGTAATTCCATTTAAATTTCGTCAAAATCGGTCCATCCGTTTTTGAGTTACACTCTGATAACTGAAAAGTGTTTATCTTGATAATATAGTCATTGCAGTGAATGGAAATCGATCCCGTAAGTAGCAAGGGTCACTAAAAAGGGTGTACATTTTTTTTTACCTAAAAATGGAACCGACTTCAACACTCAAAAGTGTGGAATAACTTGTCGAACTCGGTACCATGCGCACAATATTGTGCTAATAGGTACATTTGAACTATCATGGTACCGAGTTCAACAAGTTACTTCGCACTTTTCAGTGTTGAAGTCATTTTGAGATGAAAGATTTTTCATTTGTTTCTATACCATCTGGTTAATATTTATAGGCAGGTATTGAAAATTTAGTACATGTATATATCATGGTATTTAAAAACCTACATTCCAGGGCGGGTTTTATCTTTTCATTGAAATAAGTAGCTGCAAGTTATGAATATTTATTGAATCGTTTTAAGAGCCTTTCATTTTGATATACCCCACTTGATGGGAATGAAACAAAAAAAAATCTCACCATATGGCGTCTAAAATCCTCCAGTTTGTTTTATTTTTTACTTTTTTATGTAGGTACCTAGTGTCCTACCTGCGCTATCAAGAAAAATGTTATGATAAATGATACATTAAAATCGGTTAAGCCGTTATGTTGGAATAATGAAACTCACAAACATACATACCTACAGAATCCTGAAAACATAACACTCCCTTTTTTGGGCGGTCGTGTAAAAATCCATAATCATATAGAAACTTTAGCGTCACAACTAATAATAGAAAATACCATACATATCAGCATCAAAACTACAGGTAGTAACTAAAGGAAAAACAAGATTCTGTCGAATCATTTTCCGCGATCTCTATTACTGTCACACAGAATAACTAAGAGTATATATGCAGCAGGATATTAGCAATTTGTACGCTCGTCGTCTGCCGTAATAGATAGTGGTTAATCTCTGAATATTCTTGGTTATAGCACGACAATACTCGCTTGACATTATTAAACCTTGCTGAATGTGTTATTCCTATTGCAGCTCCTAGTAACTACTTGAGAGCTCGAAGACATAACGTGTTTGAAATACCGCGCTCCAATTCTGAATTTGGACGTCAGTCGCCTCTTCTACGTGCGCTGCGCTTGCTTAACAATGTTACTCATCAATACCAGAATTTAGATTTATTTCACTGTACATTGAAGGAATTTCTAAGAGTGGCTCAAGAGAATTTGGGGTTATGTTCCCTTCTAGATAATTAATAACAATGCTAATGTATATTTTACTATAATGTTATCATATGTTGTCTATAATATATAGTATTATTTTGTATAACAACATTAAGCTTTGGGTGGGCGAATTGGGAAACTGTAATGCTCACCCAACAGTCATGTATATATAAATAAATAAATAAATAAATTATACCGTGATTGTGTCGCTACATAAAAATTATACAATTTAATACTCGACGTTCTAGGATCTATAAAATATGAAATGTTCTTTTCACAGTAGCAGCTGCACTTCTTTGGCCCTCATGGCAAAAGGTTCTGCCCGCAAACCTCGTAGATAAATAAATACCGCAGTTGATACCAGTGTAGTTCGCTGTTCGTTAATGCTCGCTTGTGGCTACCTATCTCTAGAAGAAAACATACCGCAGAGATACATACGGGAGCATTTGAAAAAAATTGGTACCAGGTATCTTAACCCCTCTGTCATCAGGACATGCTGCGTGAGAAGCGAATTTTGTTTTCTAATTTTATTATTATCAACCGTCATAGCATAGGGGGCGGTGCGGCCGTCAACCAGACTTCTGGACTACTGGAATAATGTATGAATGAAAGAAGTGTTTTTCTGGTAATCGGGAAACCGTCATGTTTTTTTTTTTTTTATTATTGCTGATAGGTAAGCCTTTGACCACAATCGCACGTGATGTTAAGTGATGATGTGGTCGATGGTGTTAACAGGCTTAACCTAGAATAATGATGTTGTGCCTCCCCACTTCGGTTACCGCACTCAGCATCCATTCCATCGCATACAATACAACAACGCACTATTGTATTAATAAACAATATTTATACGAGTATCTATGAATATAGGTCCCGTATTTTTTATGGTATTGTTACTGAACACGCGTAGACATACAGTTGTTAAGACGAAGTGGTCTTTGGAAAATTTCAGAGTGAGGGTACGCCCTATTGTCCTACGGGACAGAGAGACCTATTCTCGTGCGAAGTAAGCGAAACAAAACTGCACCATATTTAATTAGTATGAGCGAATATTTTCATATAAGATTTTTTTTAATCACATGTACAAATTATTGAAGTATATTTTTTTTTCCGCACGTGCATCTAACTGTTCGTTTCCCGTAAGTGTATTTTGCTTCGCACGCGATAGTGCTTGTAATCATGTTAAGAAATATAGAAGGGTAGCGACTCATTGCGAGAGTTAAGTGTTTGAAAAAGCACTTTTGTCCATCATATGAAGTTTAGTAGTCTGGTTGATGACCACGCACATTCCCTTATATCGGCTAAAGTAATACAATTGGAGCAAAAATATCCAACTCGAAAGAGTAAGGTTCCGGTGGCCGTATGGAAAAGGCAATAATCCGATGCAAAATCGGAGGACTTTGGTTTAATTCCAGTCCGGAACAAAAAATGTTGTGCTCCAATCATTTGTAAATGTCATTTTCGCTCAGCATGCGATATCTATTGCTTGTAATCATAATTATGAATAATTAATTGTGTTTAAATTGTTCATTGATAACTAATGTAATTGGTTATATTATTGTGGTATCACTGTATGAGCCGGATTATCCACTGCTGAGTCCAGCCTGAGTTTTCGCCATAATCCCCACTCTTGGCAGGCGTCTTGGGGATCACAGTATGACATAGCGATTGCTGCCTACCTTCTGGTATTTTACCTTTAGTCGCTTCTTAACACCCTCACAGGAACAGACGGAAGGGTGATTTCTAGCCTGGCACCCCACGGGCATTGCCGTATTAGTTTAATTAAATAAAATAAATATATAAACATCAACCATTACCTAAATTATTATCATCCTCAACATCACCACCAGCATTCTGTTGTTGAGCTTCACCGCATGGTGGAAGGGCATTTTGCACGCGGGCGCCAGGCTACTGACCACTCTCAAGTAGAAAATCTGTCGCCTAGCACCTAACGGTGTGTCCCGGCAGCAGTCCTTGAGAGCCAGAGAAATTACAGGCACATGAGACTTTAACATCTATGTCTCAAGGTGACGGGCGCAGTGCAATTCGTGACCCTACTATATATCTAAATAAGATTATAGGTCACGGTGTCTTCCGACTACCCTCTGTATGCCAAAAGACTGTTCTAACCAAGGTTTGATTCTTGTTCCATTAATAAGTATACGTGCCGGTTAAAAGAATAACCGAGAGTCAGCTCCCACCGTTGTCGCCACTTCCCAGGTCAAAAAGGTCTTATATTTCTGGACTTCAGAACTAAAAAGTATTGCGTCATCTAATAAGGCTATTAATTTTATAAGCCTATCAGAAAATAGGTGGTCTCTATAGTAAAAGAAAGGATGCTGCGAATGTGGCGAAAAACATAAAAGAAACAGGTATAAATTACAAAATTACAAATTTACGAGAGAAAAAATTATAGTCATGTGCGGCATTCGAGAGTTCGAAATGAGAGAGCTCTCTCGTAAATTTGTAATTTTGTAATGTAATTCACCTTGCAGGCGTTATTGCAAACTTAACAATATTAAAAAAAGGTATAAATTAATTAAAATTTTAAAAACCCGACTGGAAATTATTATTGTTCCATTAAAATTAAAACTGCAATAAACGATTCAATAAATATATATACCTATAGATATATATTATGGAATCGTTTCTTAAAGCGCTTCAATCTGACACCGCACTTGATGGGTTTGGAAGAAAATTTTTTTTCTCACAATATGGCGTATAAAATCCTCCGATTTGTTTTTTATTATTTACATTTTTATGTACCTAGTATTACCTGGGCTGTCAAGACGAATCTAAAGATATATTACACATTAAAATCGGTTGAGCCGATTTTACGGTGAATTAAACGAACTCACAAACATACATACTTGTACATGAACTACATATGAAAACATAACTTTTTTCTCCTTTTTTTGGGCAGTCGCATAAAAAAAAATATAACTTTTCTTGATAGATATTTTTAGCTAGATGTGTGCCGAAGACCAAATATCAATTAACCTGTTTGACAAGGTATCGTTCTTTTTGAGAATATTGACCTCTGATTTTGATGCTCACCTTGAATACCTTGATCTGTGTATGAATATGTTGGACACCCTTCACATTTTGAAATTAAGATTCAAGTTACGTTGGTAAATTTATTTAAATTTATTTATCACGACAATCTTAATTATTATGAATCATATCATTGTGGCTGAAGAGAATAGCCAAGAATATTTATTTGGTGTTTTTTAAAACTTACTTTTGAAGGTGATTTCTATGTATTTGGTTTAATTTACTCTACGTAGGTTAGTGGAAGGGTTGAAGAAACCTAACCTATATTATATCCATAAAAATCGGCCAAGTGCGAGTCGGACTCGCGCATGAAGGTACCATTAGCTATACAACATTGGACTAATTGTACCTCTTGTCGATGCTGGCCAGTAGATTTTGTAGCCGAGTGACAATCGATCTTATAAGCTGTATACATTTATGTTATGCAATACTGAAAATAATGTTGAATTAAAACATAAGTAATATTAAATAACACTGATCAACACTGAAAAGAATATGAACTAACTCGTGAATGTCATGCAAATGTAGCATTTGCATGACTTCCAAGTTGCACGTGTTTCAAATCAGCAAAGTACAGATTTCCACAAGTTATTTCATACTTTCAGTTTTTTTTGTATCCTGTCCGGGAGCGTGCACCTCGTCCCGGCCCGCGAGCTATCCTACACCTAACCTCTGACTTAGTCAGAGTCCTTTTCTGCTCATTCATTCATCGCGCTTCCTTTCTACATCCTATATCTTTCTTTCATTCATCTGTTCTGTCATATCTTTTACTGGTGGGATGCCAGCATTTAATATATCTATTTATGTACATGGGGATTATACTTTGGGGTTTCTTTTATTTTTCTTTATTTACAATTGCAATTTTTCTTTATTCAACTCTTAATACTTGTTTTACATTATTGCTTATTTCTAATTCATACCTTAATTTGCTTACTGTTCTAATGTTGTTTATATATATTTTAACAATATATATAACATGCATTATGTATTGCTACTTTTATTCCTTAAAATTACTTTGTTTCCTATTTTTACACAATAATCCAAAAAACTTATTCTATCATCCTTATCTATTAGCATACAATTAAAATTAGCCTTTACCAATTTCTTTCCTATTTTCTGCACAAACTCAAAGCGGTCTCTCCCATAGATGGGACACTCCAAAAGAATGTGCTCAACTGTTTCATACGCACTGGGCTCACATAGACATGATGGGTTCTCTTTACACTTAAAACGGTGCAAATATTCCGAGAACCCACCATGTCCAGTCAGGAGCTGGGTCAGGGTACCTGACAGTTCAATATTTTTCACTACTTTTTAGGCAGTTATCGCGCACGGGAAAAACATTTTTGTTACGCCGGCTGTTTCGCCTATTTGATATCTTCTGTTCCATTTGTCAAACGAGTCCTTTCGGATCTCCCGCTTGACAAATGAAACAGGAGTGTAGTCATAATCTGGCGCTTTTCTGCTCCTGAGAGCTGCTTCCTTCGCGAGCTCGTCGGCGCGCTCGTTCTCCTTGAGCCCCGCATGCGCTTTCACCCAGAACAGTCGACATGTTTTGCCCTGTTGCGCGATCACTCCCAGCTCCCTACGCGTCTCTACTGCCAAGGGGTGTAGAGCCTGGCTGTTAACTACAGTTTCCAAGGCTTGAGAGAGTTGGAACGGTACATCTGTTTTCACAAATGGTGTACATTAAGTAAAAGTGCGAGATGGGGTTCGCTCTTTTAGGATTCGCCATTGCAACAACTTGTAAAAAATATGTTTTACAAAACTACATAGAGGTTATAGAACATAATATACCTATCGAAATTACAAATTATGAACAGTGATGGCTCAGTGGCATTAGCTGTGGACGTGGCCGTCATTCACTTATGCCCAAAACCTGTTAATTTTATAAAAAACTGTTTTAGTCCGCTTATAAACAAGAACTATATATAATATAGCGGGCATAAACAAGAACTTTACGATCATGAGAAGTCTAAATAGGTATAATTATATTCTATGTGAGAATTTCATGTACAATAAAACTACTTATTTGTATGTAATATAAAACGTTTTCTTTCGATTTGTTACAGTTTCCAAGATGGTGGACCAAAAACCATCGGAAGATGTCGAAAAGCAGGTGATTCAGTTCAAACAATGGATAGAACAACAACCACATTTACCGAAAAACGTCGGTAAGCACATTTTTTTTATTATCTCACTTAAATTTAGCTTCACCGCATGGTGGAAGGGCATTTTGCTAATTCCCGCTTGGCTAGCGAGTAGCGACCAAGCTAGCTCAAGTAGAAAATCTGTCGCCTACACGTAACGGTGTGTTCCGGCAGTGTAATTCTAGGTTATGCCTGTTAACACCTTCGACCACATCATCACTTTCCATCAGGCGAGATTGTAGTCAAAGGCTTACCTATCAGCAAAAAAAATGCTAGAAGGATTTATGTACTTAAACACGGACTTGACGTGTTTTGTAGTTTTCCATAATTGCTAACTGTCAATTGCATTAATTTTACCCTTCCGTAGCTGGCACTAGAGTACTTACAATTATATTAAAGCGTCAAAACTATTAATTCAATTTACTTCAATACTTAGTGACTTGTTTTTTTTAACCGACTTCTAAAAAAGGAGGAAGATCTCAATTCGTCTGTATTTTTTTATTTTTTTTTTATGTTTGTTACATCAGAACTCTTGTCTGGATGAACCGATTTTGAAAATTCTTTTTCTGTTTGAAAGGTGATGCTTGTCGTTTGGTCCTATTTAAGTTTAACAAAATCGGTCAAGCCGTTTTTGAGTTACACTAAAATAACTGAAAAATATTTTCCTATCTTGATGATATAGTCGTTAACAATGAATGATAATCGATCCCGTAAGTAGAAAGGGTCACTAAACAGTGAGAATTTTTTTTTTGCCAAAAATGGAACAGACTTTTTGGCAATTGTTTTTTTATACAACCTGATTATCATTTTCGCAGTAGGTGTTTCGCAGTATATTATTTTATCATGGTGTTTCGTATTCTTTTATTTCGGTTGTTGTCAGCATAAATTATACACAATACCTCTGTGTATAGATTAATTTTAATATTTTTATGTTTGCAATAACGCATGTTCTGCGGATTACATAAAAAAATTACTAAGTTTTAGGAGAGAAAACATTTAAGTCATGTGTGGTATTCGAAACCGCGTCCATCCACCCCTTTAGCCGGGGTATGCTCTGACCCATTGAGCTAACATGACAATGAGTCATAACTAAAATTTTTCCTATCGTTCTTTTAACCATCGTATTGGGATGGAGCGACATCTATAGTTCAACTTACGTTGTACTATATACAAGCAAGACTAATTTTGCAATTAGCTTTAAACTTGTTAATGATTAGGCAACCCTAGAATTCAAATATTTTTTATTTGCAATAACGCATGCTCTGCGGATTACATTACAATATTACAAATTTTACGAGGGGAAAATTTTTAATTGTGTAATTTTTTTGCATGACTTAAATTTTTCCTCTCGTACAATTTTTAATATTGTAGTTATAGATTAATGTTAGAGTTTAACTTATTTTTGTTTTATGTTCGTGATAAAAATAGGTTAGATTCTCTATATTACGGTAGGTACCTACCTTGTCTGATCTGTGTGATCAGATAGAGTTTTGAATATTAAAATCAAGTAAAGATATAAAAAAAAAAAATATTACAGGTATAAGAGACTTAACATCAGGTGGTCCACGTGCCTATTCCATCACAAACACGTAAATAGGTATACGTTTAAAAAAAAACAGACATTCATCTCAAAATGTTTGTTATGACTAACAGAACTCAACTCAAAGTGGTTGTTAGCATTTTTCCTATAACCCTGTATAAACCCGAATCTGCATATCAGCTTACAAATTTTACATGAGAATAAAAATCCGCTCTAAATTGGGTATCAATCAATCAAAGAATACAGGCACACAACTGTATGCCTCAGGGTGACGAGCGCAGTGCAGATCCTCACTTGTGTTGAAATGTATCTATTATAGGCAGAGGTTACCGCTTAACATCAGGTGGGCCGCTGCTTGTTGCGTCATCATTGAATTTAAAAATAACTATACATTTTTGCCAGAGCAGTCGTGTTTTTTTATTTGTTATAAATTTGTTTAATTTATAAATTAACTGTAAGTTAACTGAAATGAGTGGTCATCCAAATTATGTAGGCTTTTATTTCTCCGATTTTATTATTTTAGGTATTATTTATGCACTCTCAAGTATTTCATTGTCTCAACCCAAATCAAAGAGACTGAAATGATTTTGATTAAATTTGGTGCTTGTATAGTGAGACTTGAATATGATTGGATAACATTGCACTGTTAGTTATATCTTCAACTCTAGAAGGTGTTTTCATGAATTTGGGATTCAAAAACATGATCATCATGATAGTTCAAAAATAACTATATTGTGTGCATGGTAGGTAGGTACCGACTTCGACAAGTTATTTCACACTTTTGTGTGTTGAAGTCGGTTCCATTTTCTGGTAAAAAAAAATATCACTCTTTTTAGTGACCCTTGCTGTTTACGGGATCAATTGTCATTCATTGTCAACGACTATATCAACAAAATAGGTAAATATTTTTCAGAGTGTAACTCAAAAACAGCTTGACCAATTTTGATGAAATTTAAAATGGGACCAAACGACAAGGCAAGGCTTTTAAACAAAAAGAATATTCAAAATCGGTTTACCCAGCCAAGAGATCTGAGGTAACAAACATAATAATACAGGGAATGAGAACCTCGTCCTTTTTTGGAAGTCGGTTAAAATCGACTGAGTGTAACGACCCTTTTCACACATAGACGGTTATATTTCAAGCAAACAATGAACACATTCAGGTCGCACATCTGTTTACTAATAACTAACAAATCATCCGGTTATTCCAATTGACGATATGGTAAATTTTGTAGATATAGATCTTGTCGTGTAAAAAAGAACGCCCCTTAATGTCTTTACACCTACATGCAAAATAGTGTACACGCAACCTCGCCAATATCATTAGTATTTTAACCGACTTAAAAAAGGAGGAGGTTCTCAATTCGTCTGTTTTTTAATGTTTGTTACCTCAGAACTTTGACTGGGTGAACCGATTTTGTTTTTTTTTTATTTGAAAGCTGATGCTTGTCGTTTGATTCTATTTAAATTGCATCAAAATAGGTCGAGCTGTTTTTGAGTTACACTCCGATAACTGAAAAATATTTCTTATCATGATGATATAGACGTTAACAGTGAATGAAAGTTGATCCCGTAAGTAGCAATGGTCACTAAAATGAGTGAAAAAATGTTTTTTTCACAATTTTGAGCGTTGAATTTGGTTCCATTTTTTTGTTAAAACTTTTTCAGTTATCTTAGTGTGTGTGTGATCTGTGAAAAGTGTCCGAGTTCACAGTATAATCACTGCACGCACACATGTTTAAATAATCTCGTTTTTGGAGGGGCGTACATTTTATGACTGAAAGATCTCTCTGATCAAAATCCGCTACGAGCACTTCAAGAGGACCACGTCTCAGTTTCATATGTCATCCCTGGCCAGTGGCCATCCCTTCGTTGTGTTCTAATCGGTCTGTACTTGTTATGGTGATGGGCCAGGAGAGTTACATTTTCATTAAAGACGTTATGTTCATATTTCATTGATACGGTAATTAAATCTTATTTTTTATATAATCTCATTTGGTAATATTCTAATTATGAAATGAAATACAGACCTTTATTGGCATACTTAGAGATTATATACAAAAAAATTGAGCATTATTCTCCTTACAAAACAATGCTTTACATAATTAAAACAATTTTTTAATTATTAAAGTATAATGTGTCCCGACCAAGGAGGTTTCAATTCAATTTAAGTACACATTATCTGTGGTGAGCGTGTTGCGCGCGCAACGCGCTGGTTTTTATATTGTATTTTATTTAATATAGCTGTAACCTATAGCCATGAGATTAAATAAAGTAGTGTATGCAACTGCATATAATTAGGTATTAAAACACTCGTGTAATCTTAACTCGCCTGCGGCTCGTTTCAAAAACTACACTCATGTTTTAATACCCTCTATTATATGACAGTTGCATAAACTACTATTTTAATATTTCAGATGATATATTATGCCTACGGTTCCTACACAGCTGTTACTACGACGAAGATAAAGCAAAAAAGGCTGCGGAGCTGTTCTTCAGCATCAGAACCTCAGCTCCGGAACTGCTTACAAACAGGGATCCCTTGTCCGCTCCGATTCAGAAAACGTTGAAGATTGTGTAAGTTGTCTTTGTTTATTGATAACCGCGGTAGGTCGTTAACTGACGTAAATAAAGGCCAAGAATTCAGGAGTTCTTCAGCATCAGGTCATTAGCACCATAGCTCCAGACTCTGGATCCCTTTTCTGCGTATTATTAATATCTTAAAGTGGAAAATATACGATAAGACAGGCGGGAGTGTTTTCGATTTCTCGGCCGCACAGCTTATTACAGAGTTTCTCGAGTAGATAACAGTGACTTTGAACTCCTTTCGCAAGAAGTCAATAGATTATCGCAGTGCACCTATAACGAGTCCTTGCATTTCTCGATGACTATAAGTTCATAATTATAAGCATACTACCGCAACATCACGAGTAATAAAAGAAAAACAACAGCTGGCTATGCTGTAATAGTCATGTAGGTATATTTGTGCATACATTTTCGAGATTTTCCATTTCATCCGAGTCCATATTGTGTTGTGTCACACCAAAACTCACCATAATTCCTAAAACTATAAGATATTCATTATCCAGCTAATTTGATAATAATTCAATATTGAGTTATAATATGTCAAAGAAGTCTGAGTGAAAAATAAAGTCCGATTCATTGTGGCATCCAAAATAAAGTTGACTTATCGATACATAGCATAAAACTAAGTCGTTCCCGCTGTCTATATGTATGCTTAAAAATCTTTAAAACTACGCAACGGATTTTCATGCAATATTTTTTCAATAGATAGAGTGATTCAATAAGAAAATGTATATGTATAATACATGCATATATGATGTTATGTGATGTTTAACCTTTCAATAGTAACCTCTAAAGAGTCTTAAGAAACATGTTTGGCTTATCTAATAAAAAAAAGTGAAACGTTGTATATAAAGACATTCTGTAGTATATTTAGTACATATCAGCATTGCTATCCCAAGAGAGCTGTATGATGGACACACTGTTGATAAGTTGGATAAGTCACCCTGTCCATCGACAGCCACGACCGCTCTGCCAAGAGTGCCCGACTAAGAAGAATCAATATTGCACCCGTGCGAAGCCGGGGCGGGTCGCTAGTTATATTTACTTGTTTTTATTTTGCCTCTAAGTGGAGAATGCACCGCCACTTGTCCCGAAAAATGTTTTGCCAATATTATTAGCAACGTCATGTTTTCGGCGCGGGGATGATGATGGGGATGATCTATCTCTTTAATTATTTAATTAATGGGATTAGCGCGGCACTTGTGGAGTCGGATTACCTACATTTGAACATGTCAGAGACGATAAACGACGACTATTCATAAATGGCAGTGTGAGAAAGTATGTCCATTAGTTTTAACATTTTTATTTCAACAATGCCGCATGCTCGGCGTATAAAATTACAGAGAAGAAAAATTATAGTCATGTACGGGGTTCGAACCCGCGCATCCACCCTTATAGCCGGAGTACGTTGTAATCGCTAAGCCAAATTTAAAACTCTGGAAGAAGGGCATGGAGTTCTTTGCTCAGCAGTGGGACGAACCAGGTAGTAATGATAATAATAAAAATAATAGTCTTAATAGATTCAGGAATTTAAAATATAGTTTAGGAACACATTAGATTAACACTTAAAAAATAAAAACAAAATATTACAGACGATTCCGCCTACTTTACTGCTACATCGACATAAAAGAAAATTAAAGTAATAATATACATTATTTTTCTTTACTATATATGTATAATTATGATCCAAACACTATATTATACAAGTATTCAGCACGCGTTGAACTCTTTTATTAGACCGATTTGGAACGAAATTAGGAACTCTTAATAATGTTCTAACCATATTATACATCACATCGTTAACTTATTCAGAGCTAAAAATACGTAACTTGCACTTTGATGGGTTTTCTTATAATATAAGATATCACAATGATATCATAAAATGTAATCTAGGTATCACTACAAATAACAAACAAAAGCAAATCAAATTTACGCCCATAAAGACGATATACATCAGGACTTACCAATACACCATGCAATAAATAAAACCATCTTAAATATTATAGTTAAGTTTTATTTCTATAGTTATCTTTAAATCTACATCTACACTAATATTATAAGGAAGAAAGATTTGTATTTTTGTATGTAACGAATCAACTTGAAAACTACTGAAACGATTTGAAAAAAATATTTCACCATTAGAATCTTTCATCATTCCTGATGCACATAGGTTATTAGAATGTTTTCGAAAAAAAAATTAGTTTTTTTTAAATTAAAACCCGTGCGAAGCTGGGGCGGGCCGCTAGTAATCTATAAATAGGAAAAGAAAACTAAATTCAATTGGTAATATTAAAGTTTATTTGAAACCGTTTTAAAAATAAGGTTTCATAGTAGTTTCATCAAAGTTACTTTTCACCTCATAAGCTCAGAAAGGTGTGTTTATCATTTGAAATCTGCGTGGAAAAGTGCTTTTTATCCACTAGCGTGGAAAAGAGATGAACACACTGTTTCTGGATTTTATAAAACATATCCATTTCATTGCATTGCTGATAGTTTTCCCTATGATCACAAGCTTACCTAATGGTAAGCGAGGATGTGGCCGTTTTTTTTTTTTTTTGAATTTCTGTAATCTATAACAGTTTCAGAAAAATGGATTAACTTATAATAATACTGATTTTAGTTATTTTTTATTGTAAATTAACCTAAGTAATTTTTTATTATTAATTTTATTAACTTAAGTAATTTTTTTATTATAAAGCATTTTCATCGCTGGAGTGAAGTGAAAAATTGTGTGTTGCGCTCGGCAGTAAAGTATTTTGCGCGTCGTACCCTTGAAACTTAACATTATTTGCAGGACCGGACACAGGGTGTCAAACTGGGTGAATATGTTAGTAGACCAACCTTAATTGAATATGGAGTTCCACAAGGAAGCATACTCGGACCGACTCTTTTCCTGATTTATATTAACGATCTCTGTGAACTCACTATAAAACAAGGCAGTATTATAACTTATGCTGATGATACAGCTATTATACTTCAGGGAGAGAGTTGGGAGGATGTTAACAAAGTTGCTCAAATAGCATTTAATACAGTATCGATTTGGCTTAGAAATAATTTATTATCATTAAATGTTGAGAAAACGAAATACATAAATTTCTCACTAAAAGGCACTCCTGACGAAAATCTGTCACTTGTAGGCCACAAAACAGCCACTTGTGCTAACATCTATCCATCTAAATGTCAATGTCCTAATGTAGAAAGAGTTACTGCTATTAAATATCTCGGGGTCATCATCGATCATAGACTGTCATATGTACCTCACATAACTGAAATCAAAACTAGAGTCGAGTCAATTCGTGATAGTGCGAATTGGGATATCATAAAGCTTATGTATTTTTCACTATGCCAATCTATCATAACTTATTGTATAGTGTCATGGGGAGGAACTTATAAGACTCACCTCCTACCACTAGAAAAAGCTCAAAGAGGACTGCTGAAATGTAGCACGAAACGACCATATAGATACCCTACTGCAGATCTTCATAGAGAATGTCAAGTGCTTACTGTACGAGAACTTTTTGTGCAACAAGCTGTACTACGTCAACACAAATCAACCAAATTTGATTAAAAGATTGCTACAAAACGTGCTTCCCACAATGTTGTTACAGTACCAATTGTGAGCACTACATTTGCTAAGAAATCTATTACCTTTCTGGGACCTTACCTATATAATGAGACTCACAAAAGTGATAAAATATACTCAAAATCAGAATATCAACTCAAAAAACTTCTGTTTTACAAACTAATCGATATGAATTATGAACAAACGGAACAGTTGATCACACCAGTGCTTTGAATATCACACACACTCATACACCCCACACCCCACACACACACACACACACACACACACACACACACACACACACACACACACACACACACACACCAGTGTTATGAAATTATAATTAAGTATAATAATATTATGAAATTGCTATGCTAAAATGATTTTTGTATTATATAAATATTTTTTATGAATGTACTATATATATATATAATATTGTATACTGCTAAGGCAAACTGCAAATCGGTACTCGGACGAAAGAGGTCCTGGTACCTATTTTACGGGTTCTCGAGAACCTAGTTTAGGAATCAGGAGTTTGTATTATAACATATTTTGTAAACTTGCCTTTTTAAGAAATAAATAATAATTATTATTACTAACATCAATAAATGTACTCGCGCCAAATAACAACATTACAGCCGTGCATGACAAATAACTATTTATGCACATGGCATTCAAATTTAGAATCCTAACTATCATACACATTTATATAACAAGCATCAAATCGTTATTTATTACTGGACTTGATAGTATTAGATATAATTAAACTAAAAACCATTAGGTGCCGGACCTACAGCGAGTGGTCTCGAACTCTGAGTTTTGCGTTCAGCGTCCACTGTACTACATCTGTGGTACTACGCACAGCGAGCGGTCGAGTTCTACAGTTCAGCACTCTTATTCTCAGCACAGATTTAATAAGGGTCACACATCACAATCTTTCTTCATCTCACTATTTTTATAGTTTTTATCCATTAACTCATAAAAAATAATTATACTATTTTTCTCGCACTAGTTCCATATAATAGTTTGCATATTTAACAGCGACTAATAATTGCGACTAAGGGGTCGACTCAAATAGAACTCCGACAGAACGTGAGTTCTCCTTGACCGCCGCTATGACAGCTGATGTATTATTGTTCAAAATCATGACCACCAAGCGATTGCATACATCGCAGTGACCGCAGAACTCTGAACTCAGAACTCTAGACCGCTCCTTGTGGGCCCGGAGCCTTAAAAACCGCGGTATCAAAATAAAAGATGCTTGTTAAAATTTAATTGACGTCTCTGAGTGCGGCAGTTTATGCTATAAATAGCTAATGGCAGGTAACCACATGCTCGTTATTATAAATTAATATCTCTTACGTAGAGGTTATTATGAGTGTACCTAACTGTTTTATTGTATGAGGTCGTATATCAGTACTACATATAATATTATAAATGCGAAAGTAACTCTGTCTGTCTGTCACGCCAAAACTACTGGACCGATTTGAATGAAATTTGGTATGGAAATAGTTTGAGACCCGGGAAAAAAACATTGGACAATTTTTACCCAACTGCGCAAAAAGAGGTTAATATTTTGCGCGATAACCGAAATACGCGCGGGCGGAGCCGCGCCTGGATAGCTAGTAATATATTATTCCCCTTTGCCAATTCTGAAGGCGTACAAATAACCACTGACACTTTAGGCAATGCAAATGTTATTAAGTCTAGACTTACTTTTTACACATTCGACCTTGTATGTCGCACACGATCAAGTGCCATGAGGCCGTAAGGAAAACGACTTATGGACACAATTCAAGACATGGGCATTTTTATTTATTTTTGACGGGTAAGCCTTTGATCGCAATCTAATCTGATAGTAAGTGATGATGTGATCGAAGGTGCTATAACAGGCTTAACCTAGTTTTACTGACTCTCAAGGACAACTGTCGGAACACACCTTAAGGTGCTTGGCGATAGATTTTCTATTTGAGGGTGGTCGCTAGCCCAGCGGGCATACAAAAAGTCAAGACCTACTGAGGGTGCTTCGTGTAGAAGCGAATGCGTCGAAAATGCTTTCGGTTAGACTGTGTGGCGTTTGTGACGTCACGTCGGCTTAGCAGGAAAATTAGGCGGAATTGTCACTAGATATATTTTTTAATGCTCTTTAAGTGTTTTATTAAAAGTATTACTGAATTTATTTAATGTAAAAATACTTAAATTTTTTTTTATTCAGTATTATATTTTAGTAACTTAAAAAAGGCAAATAACTTTGAACGGATTAAATCTCGTAAAAGATAGTAGTCACCTAGACCTAGTTTTTCTATAATCATGTTTGAAGCTAGAGTCTAGACCATAATGTAGTCAGTTTACTTGGCCTTGATTTACCTACAGATCAAGTTGAATATAGATAGACTATTAATTATTTTGCTAACCTAGAAATAGATTATATTACAACACTATTGAATATTATCATCGAACACTTTGTATTTCAGTGCTCATTTAAATTTCCATATTTAATATTACTTATATTGTAATTGGTATTACCCAGCTAGACCATGCAGGCGAAGTTAGAACTTAGAATAATACTTGACCATCTTGTATATCATCGGTGTCGTAAAACTTACAACTAAGTAATGCCCATCACGCCTTACGAAATCGATCAGCAAAGACTCAGCTCCAAACTTAACAGATTTTCTTCCGAGATGTTGGAAGAAAATACTCTTTTTCTTTATACCACACCCACTCAGGAAGTGTCTCATTGCTCGCTTAAAAACGTGTTATAAAGTTATTATGTCATTATTCCCTTATAAATGTGAGGCAGGAAAAGTTATATGGAATTTAATTCCTGCACTCCGTAGCAGTGAAGGAATGTTATTGAAAATCCATACCTACCCTTCGAGCGCTCTTTTGTTTTTTTAGCAGCTAACAAAAAACACAATAGTCAAGTCTTGTCATTTTCCAAAATGTCATCTGATAGTGAATGAAAGTGACGATTTTTTAGTGGCGGCGCCACCAGAAATAAAAAATACAGGTCATGAAGTCGTAAAGAACTTACTTCCTGAGTTTCGGGACAAATACGAGAAATCTTCTAGGTACCCAATGATTTTATTTTCCTCATAGGTGCAGTATAAAGCACTATGTATCACTCGGGAGAAAGTTCTTTTTCTGTTCTCGAGTTTCCTTTAAACATACTCTCGAACAGAAATAGATCGTTTTCTCGCCTCGATGTACAATGTACCTACTATTGTAAGAACATATTCTTAATATGCCAGTAATTCTAGGTAAGTTTAAACATCATCTTCGACCACATCATCACTTACCATCAGGTGAGATAGTGGCCAAAGTTAATCCTATTAGCAATAAAAAAATATATAAAAAAGCCTTTTGGAGACTCATTTTCACCTTAAGTACAGTACACTACTATTTTTGACTTTCTAATTGCAAATCCCTCCACTGACATGACTGAATAAAGCAGAACGATATATTGAAGACTAGAACCGACTTTTGACACATGATGGCAGGGCAAAATGCAAAAGTTTATGAAAGATTAGTCACTCAATATCTCACAGATACGAGTAGGTTGGAACTTAAGAGTGTGTAAATTTGAGTCGGAATGTATTCTCAAAGCTGTACTTATGTTTCTTTCTCCTTCACTCTGAAATGACTGAATATAACAAAAGTAAAGCATAAGTACCTACAATTGTTCTAATAAATATGTTAGGATTGAGGGAAAAGGAGGATACTCAGCTAATAAAGCACTGAAAATATACTCAAGGCAAAAGTCTGTGCATATCTTCGTGTGTACGGACACTGTTTCAACTTAACAATTATCTATAGTATATGTATTTTTTTTCTTCAGAAAACTGGCACAGTACCAAATCTCAGGGAACCGTAACTTATGGATATGGCAGCTGAACGACCCCGGCCTCGAGCAATACGACTACCTCCTGGATGCCAAGTTGTTCTTCATGAGCACAGACTCTTGGCTTTTGGATGACAAATTTATGGAAGAAGAGGACGTTGTTATTTTAGATGTCAAGGATATATCGCTCAAGTTTTTGACGAAGTTTAATGTTTCCATTGCAAGGAAAATGTCTAAGTATCAAGAGGTAAATATGGATATCCTTAATTTTAGTATGAAAAGCTTCACAAACGGTCAAACGGTTTGATTTAAACCCGTAGATTTTGATTTGAGTGAAACTATTTTGATAGTTTACGCGACAGGTTCCTTTGTCAAATTAACGTGTTTGAATTGCTTTTTTGATGAAATATTAGTCGTAGGTACATTTCGTTGTGTTTGATGCGTCGTCGTTTACCTAATACTTTTTAAAAAACATAAATATGATATGCATGGTGGTGGGGCATTTCACGAATGCCCGCCTGACTAGCTACTACCCTCAAGTAGAAAATTCTAGGTTAGCACAAACAACATCTTCGATTACATCGTCGCTTAGCAAAGACAGAGGTCAAAAGGGCCACTAAAATTCACATGAAAAAAAGAACAAAAATGATTTTTACATACGACTGGGATTTCCCTCTGACTACTTTAAAACTAATAAACCAATTTGAGTTTACTAATGAAATAAAATGAAACTGCAGTTGTAACCCCCGGCAGTAGCCTCACCTCCTATTACATACGATCGATCAAACATATTAGGGAGAACGTGTATGGACACCATGTTATATTGTTAAACAGTTAAAATTACGTTATTTTCAGGATGCAATGCCGTTAAGACTAAAGCAAATTCACATAGTAAACACACCGCCGGCCATAGACAAAATCTTCGCCCTCATGAAGCCTTTTCTCAAACAAGACATGACCAACATGGTAAGAGATGATTTATTTAAGATTACAATTATTTTTATCTTTCGTTTTATTGATATGACAACATAAGCTTAAAATATACCTAACATATTTAATCACTGAAAATTTCTACCCAATACTACCCTATAATCCCACGCTTAGTGAGGTCACGAGAGTTATGTATGTGTAAGCTTCTTCCGGTCTTCGTTAAGTTTAATACATCAAGGTTAAGTTTAATACTCTAATTCGTCGTGCAAAACACGTATTGGCTCACTTTTGTTTAACTTCGTTCGTAGCATGTAGACTTGCAACTCTTGCAAGCATTTGCCTGTGTAGATTCTGAATAACATATTTTTTTAATAGGATTCCTATGGTTTGTACATTTTCCAAAGATGAAATTATAATTTATACAACACAAATACTAAGGAGGATATAAATACTTATGGAGAACAAAGACATTAACGTAAATTTTAAATATCTAACCAGTTTTTTCTAGAACAGTAGCGACACCTCTCGCTGATCCATAACTAGGACTCTCAGACTCTTATTCTTATTACCATGTGAAAATGTTCTTTAAATTTTTGTTCTGAAGACTTAAAACTGATTGAGGTATAATAGCGTTCTAAGCGTAGTATGGGAGATTCCATAGCAGGGCAATTTGTGATGAACTATGCGGTCTGACCAAATACTTTATTATTATGAAATAACGAACTTCGTACCGCAAATTCAATTTTCGTTGTCTAAAGTGTCGCTCGAAACACGAAAAACTAAACTTCGTTGAATTGTAGTAGCGGCCCTGTTTTTGAATGTTCGAGTAAGCTCGATAGTTATACTACACAGTACTTAAATTTTCATAGGAATGGCCTACGAAAATTTGACATCATCTTACAACAATGAATGAAAAAAACTACACACATGATTATACATACTACATGGAAGTATAGTATTTAGTACACTATAATTTAAAATTATTAAATTCCTTCCCCACCAATATTAATGTGAACCCCCGTGGTTATAACTCTCATCCCTCGATGTCTTCCTGTAGGAAGAAAAATCTCCAAATGAGCAACATGCCACTTTTCACGTGGGTGTGGGTAGGGTGCAACTATACATTGTACGCACATCAGGCCGTCCAATGTGTAGTTGCAATCTTAATGACCTGGTTACCTGAAAGGTACCGGGTAAACTAACACAATGAGTATTCTTGAACATGGTTGGAGTGAGGCATGCGGCTGATAAAATTAGAGTTTTAAACAGTCATCTTGATGACTGTTTTGGCTAATTAAAAAAATTTTGACAATTTAAAATTAGATAATATGGTGAATATATCATACACAAAACAGGCACTGGCTGTTGCAAGCCAACTTCTTATTTCACTACTTTATTCTATATTAGCTTTCCAGCCGCGGCTTCTCCCGCGCGTATTTCGGTTTCGGCAGTTGGATAAAAAGTATCCTATGTCTTTCCCTGGGTCTCAAACTATTTCCATACCAAATTTCATCCAAATAGGTCGAGTAGTTTTAAAGTTTATTCGTTGCATACAAAAATACAAATCTTTCCTCTTTATAATATTATACTCTAATATTCTATACAATAATATATTAATAATATAATTCCAGATCCACTTCCACACGCCAAAATCTACGAGTCTGTACGACTATCTGAGTAAAGACGATTTGCCTGAAGACTTTGGCGGCACCCACGGCAAACTCAGCGATTATATGGAAATTGCAGTCTCCGCCATTATGGCGAAAAGGTAAAATTCATAATGTTAAAAAAATACCGTCTTCCATATGCCTCAGAAAGGGAAAACGGAGTTTATTCTGCTGCTCAACTTATATCGTTTTTAGGTTTTAGGATTTCGGTTGTAATTATATTTTTATTAAGGGGAATTAGTTTATGATAAGGTTTTACTTATAGCTGTTAGGCTAGCCTTTGACCACTACCATCACCTGAATCAACAATGACAACATTATCATTTTCATCACCTGAATGTAAATGGTAATGTTGTCGAACCTAGGATCTCAAGCATGCCAGAACACACCGCTAGGTATTTGGCGAAAGATTATCTACCTGGAGGTGGCCGAGCTATCCATCCAACGACTGCCATCCTGAGATAACAACTGAGAGATGGCGTAACCTGCCCGCCGAAGCACGGAAGTCTAAACTACTGAGTAATGCCACTACTAGCGGTCACCCATGCAACTCATGACCGCAGCGGAAGTTGCTTAGCTAAAATGTCTAAGCAAGAAGTTTTCGCTTAGAATGCTTTAGTAGAAACGAGACTACACTGCTACTTAAAAAGTTACTTAACAATAGTTTTAACAATGAATATCTCATGCTAAAGCGCCATCTAGTATCAAAGTGCGTAAGTACTGAGCAATTTTTTTTTACCATGGAAGATATTCCCCTTCCTACCTAGAGCTCCGTTAGTCCGCTTAACATCACGTGGGCCTCGAGCTTGTTACATCACAATAAAATAATAAAATAAAACTAACTGAGTGTAGTTGCATCGACTACTGCCATTTTACATTTTATTGATTTACTGTATGTACCAGTAGCATTAACTCCACATTCATAATAGGTGTGTGATTTACACCTACGCTAACACGTAGTGTACGAGCTAGATCTATCCGGAAAAATGTGCATCAATACTGTGGTGCTTACGTAAGTGAATAGGTCTGTACCCCGTGGAGTGGTGGCTCAGAATTATACCCTCCATAGCTTCTGGTGGGTGTCGTAAGAGGCGACGAAGGGAAAAACACCTTCTGAAGAACTGCCAGCTTACACTGCATCCCCAATAAGCTTGCCAAGCAAACCTCCCCTAATAGGGAAGGCATTTGTTAAACGAGTAATGTCATGGCTCTTGATCATAATGATTAACAATATCACGTTTTTCGAAACGATTCTAACGATATCAATGTAAGTAAAAGTTTTCGAAATGTAGAATATTAGATTTCCTATATATGACCTGTCGTGTAGAATATATGGCCTGTCTGCTGAATAAGAATTTCAATACTTTTTTTTAAATTATGCTTTATAGGTTAGCCTTTGACCACTATCTCACCTGAATGTAAGTGATGATATGTGGTCGAAGATGTTGTTCATGCTAACCTAGAATTACTGGCTCTCAAGGACAGCTGCCGGAACACACCGTTAGGTGCTTGGCGACAGATTTTCAACTTGGTGGTAGCAGGCCAGGCGGATATTCGCAAAGTGCCCTACCACCATGCTGTAACGGCTGCATCCTAAGACAACAACCGGGACCGACGACTTAACGTGCCCTCCAAAGCACGGAAAAACCTAGAACTTTTAGACCACTCCTTGACTTGTCGGTGCGCTAAGTGCCTGTAGTACGTGTGGTACATTGAAAGTTTTGCGTAACTAATAAATAAAACAATTTACATGTAAAGGTATATATGTATATTAACTGCTTTTCAATGTGTTCTTCATTACATTTTAAACACTTTCACTCGTTCAAACCATTTTTGAAAACTTGAAGATACATAACTCTATATATTCCTAAAGGAAGACAATGTTTATGAACTTCATTCATTGCGTTGTAGGTTTAGTTTTGCTTACCAGTCCACCGAATTTAAAACGGGGTTACACAGTTCGATTTTGGTAGGTAGGTACCTATGTCTCTAAGCAGATCAGATTATTGAATTGATTACCTTTTAAGTATGTAAAAAATAAAAGTTATAAGAGTAGATCTCCAGCTTTAACTCCTTTTCATTCCTGATTTTCAAAATACTTATAATGCCTTTCACAACAAAAAATATGTAGGTACGAGTACAAAAGTACTTTCGTAATTAATTTTTTTTTGTAGTTATGGTGGAACAAGCACTAGGGCTACCTGATGTTAAGCGGTAACCCGTTGATCTGAGAGCATGTTTTTCACATGCTGGTTAAGAGCTATCTATAGCCTCTTCTAGTCCGTTAAATATCAAACCTCTCCATCAGATTGATACACAGCTTGTCTTTTGGAAAGATAAAGAAATTTCATGAAGCTAGGTCTAGCTAGACCCTGTGCGGGATGGTTCACGAGCTCTACTAATATACCTACATACTACGGGATCTATCTGTATTAGAACCTAAGGGACGAATATAATCGTGCTGGTACCAAATCGAAGTAGGTACCTTAATTTTTTCAATGCGTGTAAATTATGTTTCATATAATATCACAGCAAATACATCACATCAATTAAAATAAGTATCTTATTATTTCAGAGAAATTTTCCTCAATGACCAATTTTGGAGATTGGACAAAAAGGGGAAGAACGACAAAAAAGAAACGGCCAAAGACATCAGCTCCTTCCGTGCCCTGGACATAGATTAGATTACAAACTTTGATATTATTTTATTATTATAACATGTATTTTTCGAACATATACAGGTACACCTACAGCACAAAATGTACTATTTATATTATTGAGAATGTTCACTTTTTCTACTTTTATATTTTGTTACAAAGTCAAAGCATTTAAAGACAATTCAATTAAAATTATTCAATGAGATACATTGATTAGATTGATTAGATACATTGTATATGTGCATAGTTGGAACGTTTTGGTATTCTTACCTATTTTATTAAAATGTGATTGAAATAAACAGGTCTAATGCTTACTTATTAATATAGTTAAAATAGATGATTTATTTATTTACTTCATTTAGATCAGGCCTCAAATTTGAAACGCAAATCTAAAATTCGAAGCACAGGCTGATATAGGCCAGCTTGATATATAAAGTAATTTATACATGGTAGTTTTTAGTTTTGGGTCTGTTTTTTTTACTATCATATTGTATAATGTGATGTATGCTTTCAATATATTTTATATTAAATATAGATATTTTTAAAATATATTTCACAAGAATATGGGGACGATTGTTGGTAATGGAATGCTGTTGAGATTTGAGACAAAAGTATTTTTGTACAGGGATTGAAATATATCAGAAGCAGGTTTATTATACTTATTAGGAATAGAGTGTAACGCAAGTTGGGCCCCTTCTTTCTTCCTACCCCGACAGGGGCTTAATGGGGTGATAGTAATAGTAGCTAAATAGTAACTTAGTGGATACAGACTGTCAATTTTGTCAACGGTGAGAAGGTAGGTGAAAAAAATGAATTTCTTATATTGGTTCACAATTATTAAAATATGGATGGACCAACGATTACAAGAAAGTAAACTTTTTAGGAATTCAAAATTTTGGTTATTAAACCTGGATTCAACATTCAACAACCTACGAATAAATATGTACTTAAAGAAATGTAAGTGAAGCTCAAAAGCAGCAGAACGCAAAATTTACCGCGGCAGGCGTGGTTTAAAATGTGTACCCTGTGCCGCAACAACATATTTTTGACGCGACGAAATTAGATACGATCATTTCTAAGCGCCAAATAAATTAACCAATCCTATTGGATTTGAAAGTTTGTGTATGTTTTGTTAATTGTTTACTTGTTGAGTTCGAAATCATATCGGTAACTGCATGAGAGTTACACATCTTTACATATCTATTCGTAGATTATACCTATCCAATATTTTGGGAATTCAACATCATGAGAATTCGACGCTTTGAGAATTAAACATTCTAGTCCTATGGGCACCTTCTTATTAATATTGTATGCTTCTACACTAACGTTACTAAGTTGACAGCTGTTACATTGTGTTTAAACGGGCATTTTTAATGTGATGTAGATTGTAGATATTAAAACTTTGGCACCGAAAATTTACGTATCAAATCGGTGTTATAAGAGTTTATTGTTATACATGTTAGATTAGTTATTTAGAGGGTTCAAATAAATACGATGTTTAATAATCTGTGTTTACTGTCACGATGTCAATTTAGAATTTCAGCCAAATTACTTATGGCAAGGCTAAATTTAATGTTTTAACTGTTTAATGTGTAGTTTAGTATGTGTAGTTAAGTGGTTAGAAAAGTACATTGAAATATTTTTGTAAATAAAGTACAGTAGGAAAAAACACGACTGTCAAAAAATAAATAGAGCCAATGTCACTCGACTAATGTACGATATTGTAAGAATTCTAATGATACCCATACATCCCAATCCGTTCAGGTGTTAAAAATTATGGTGAAATAATGTAACTCACATACACAAAATGAGCCCTAAAATCAGGTACTCTAAGGTTTATAGTCGTGTTAAAAAAATATTGAAAGAGAACATTCCGTTCAAACCGATTTTAGTAATTATATAAATATTGATCTGATTTTAGAAAATCTATTAAATTGAATGGTTACAATGTACACTGTGTTTTATTTGTTAACATTAAATATCTACTTAAAATATGTATTATCATCTTCCTATTCATATCTCACTTCTGAAGTGAGGTCGGTACAAAATGTCTTTAGCTAAGGAAAAAGCACATAATGTACCTTCCGATTTAGGTATGGCCCGCAGCAACCATTAAATTACAGGCACATGAGACTTAACAACTATGTCTCAAGGTGACGGGCGCAGTGCAATTCGTCAATTGTGACGAATTGCATATTTTATAGGCAGAGGTTACTCCGCTTAATATCGGGTGGGCCTCGAGCTTGTTTCGTCACAATAACATTAAAAAAAACATACTGACACCAAATCTTCCTTGGCACAAGCTCTTGTTTGTATTATACACGCATATTATTATGATAAAGTACTTGGTAGGTAGCGTATCTACTCTTCTACTTTTATTTAGTGGTTTCTGTGGGTCTGCCATAATTTCGATATGCGGATAGAGAGCGGTTTAATGGAGACGCGAAAGCCACCTGAAGAAGGAGATGAAACAATGGAGATTTGCGGTGGTATGGGAAATTGTCGGTGTGCACTAAATGTTTATTTTGTGTCTGACTTCTGCAACAAATATATAGGATATAGCACACAGGGCCATAATATGTATATTTAACCGACTTCCAAAAAACGGAGGAAGTTCTTAATTTTTTTTGTAATTATGATAGATTAGCCTTTGACCTGATGGTAAGTGACGATGTGGTTGAAGATGTTCAGCCTAACCTAGAATTATTGGCTCTCAAGGACAGCTGCCCGAACACACCGCTAGGTGCTTGGCGACAGATTTTCTATTTGAGGGTGGTCGCTAGCCAGGCGGACATAAAAAAATACCCACTATACGGTGCAGCTTAAACCCGCGGCGGGATTCGAACTATGGACCATGGATCATCTGTATAAGCCGTTTTTGAGTTATACTCCAATAACTGAAAAATACTTGCATATCTTGATGCTATAGTCATTTCCAATGAATGACAATCGAGTCAATCGATCCCGTAAGTAGCAAGGGACACTAAAAAGGGTGTTATTGTTTTTTAATTTTGCACTATCATGGTCCGACTTCAACAAGTTATTTCACACTTTTGAGTGTTTCGGTTCCATTTTTCGTAGTTTTTTGGGAGAATACGGTAGCGATTCTTTTTTGTACTACTCAACTATGTGAAAAATACAGACGCGTGCACAAAAAAAAATGGCTCAGAAGATTATTTGGAAAAATAACTCAGAATATAATTTTGAAAAGCTTACCTTAAAGGAAAAAGGTATATTCGTTAAGTACCCACTATAAATAGGTACTTTGTCCAAACACGAGAGAAAAGTTACTTCAAATACAGAGCATCTAAGATCTGGAATAATCTTCCTCCTCCAAAGACACTGTCATATAGGTATATATTTTTCATTCCACCATCTCGGAAAGAGTATTTTCATCCCACCATATCGGAAAGAGTATTTTTAATCTTCAATATCTGAGTGGAAAAGCAGTTTTTATTCTCTAGAGGATAAAGTAAATTGAATTTAGAACATCGTGTGCACTAAGTTTGTGAATTAAAAAAAAACATTAAACCTATTTACTGCTACCTCTATGGTGCCGAATATATCATACAACTTTTTTTAATTTGTTAAAAACTCAGACTCGGAACCTTCTTGGTGTTCTTTTTTCAATTTGCTTTGTACGCGGTTCTTTACGCGGCATTTAGTCATTTCCTCGCTGAGGTGGAATGAAAAGTTACGTGTTGCACTCGAGTGCAAAGATTTTTCACCTCGTGCTCTTTTGATTCCCTCGCTATCGCTCAGGATTCTAATTTTGAATCACTCGCTGCGCTCGTGATTCAATTTTAGAATCTTTCGCTTGCTCGGTCATCAAAATTGAACACGCGGTTAAAAAGCAACTTTGCACTCTTGTATAACAAATAACTATTTTAATCTTCAATATCTGAGTGGAAAAGCCGTTTTTATTCTCTAGAGGATAAAGTAAATTGAATTTAGAACATCGTGTGCACTAAGCTAGTGAATTAAAAAAAACATTAAACCTATTTACTGCTACCTCTATGGTGCCGAATATATCATACAACTTTTTTTAATTTGTTAAAAACTCAGACTCGGAACCTTCTTGGTGTTCTTCTTTCAATTTGCTTTGTACGCGGTTCTTTACGCGGCATTTTTTCACGTCATTGTTAAACCTTATATTAAAAACAAGAAACTTGAAAACAAGTGAAAAAACTAAAATGAGTGATTCTAACAACGAGGAAGTTTGTTTGACGCCAACAGAATTGACTGAAACTATTAATAATGCGCAAATGAAAACGTTTTTTTTTTGCATTTAGTCATTTCCTCGCTGAGAATGGAATGAAAAGTTACGTGTTGCACTCGAGTGCAAAGATTCTAATTTTGAATCACTCGCTGCGCTCGTGATTCAATTTTAGAATCCTTCGCTTGCTCGGTCATCAAAATTGAACACGCGGTTAAAAAGCAACTTTGCACTCTTGTATAACAAATAACTATTATTCCCTTTGGGCTTTTTATAAGGCCCAAGGTATAGTATACTAATACTATAAAGGTTCTGGAAATTGGGATAGGCACAGCAACTGTGTAAAAACAAACACAGATTGCTGAGCTTACCCGTATTTCGAGTATTTTACATAATTTCGATTATTGTAAATAATGGCAGAAAATATATTTTCTTTCTTTCCTGTACATGGTTCTATGGACTTTTTTTTTTCTTTTATCGAAAATCTATACGACAGTGTACCTCTGACGTGTACAGGGAGAAGCATGGTGGCTTTGTACGACAGCTAAAATATCTGTCTCTTTTGTTTTGTAGTTTATTCAACCCTTGAAACAAAAATCTATATGAGAAGAGAGTGCCTGGGAAGAACCCAGAGCTCAACCGTTGAGCAAGTACCCAGCAAGGCCGGTCTGAGGTTGGTGTTACCGACCTGTTCAATGCTGATGTTGCCCGTTCCTCCTGATTATGGGGGCACTTAAAGCAGACATACAAGACAAGTGTACGCAGTCTACGCTACTGCTTTTGTCGGAGAAAATGCTAAAGAGGTCCAGAACAGACCATAAAATGGAGGTCAACATTGCAGTGTCTGAACACTTCAAATTACCATTACGAAAACACAATAGGTACCTATTGCGACTTCGGTGATAAGTATACCTAAATAGTTTTTATTGGCTTCAAATGTTACAAAATGGCTGTGATAGCCCGAACGTGAGGAACAGGATAAAAGCAGAATGAATAAAATGGCTACAGAAGTCTGGGTATATCCATGAAATGTAGGTGAAACAATTTTAAGACAAATAATTCACATAAGACTTGTCGTCAGGAATTTGAATATTGGTCGTTGAAAAAGAGGAATGAAAGTAAGTATACAGTTCATGTAGCAGAGATGTTTTTTTATGTTTTTCTGATGGAACATCACGAGGCCCACCGGATGGCTAATTACGTACCTTGTTACTAACAAAACGTGATTGAAATCATAGTAATATTTTGTTTTGGTGATTACCTATTCACATTTACCTTTTTCTACCATTTCAATAAAAAATAAAACAAATTCCATAATTGACTAGCTGGTGTCAAGCTGTGACCTCTGTCTGTAACAGATGCATTTCGTCATAAGTGACACACTGTACTGTGCTCATCACCCTGAGACTGAGAACTGCACCGGCAACCATACCCTTCAAACTGGAACACAGTAATGAGAACATTACTGCTTAGTGGTAGAAATAGGTTTGGTCGTAGAACTACCCGGACGAACTCGTTCACAAAGAGTTTATAATGCTACTAAAACTATACAATGGTCGAGACTAGCAATAAGTAACCTAGATATATCAGAGGAAGCTTTAAAGTATCAGGTGACAGAAAAGTTGAAGAATTCGTATTGGTATGCCTTATTGAAGCAGTGATGGCTGAGTGGCATTGGCTATGGACTGCCGCGCAACAGGTCCATGGTTCGGGCTTGAGCTTCACCGCATGGTGGAAGGGCATTTTGCGAATGCCCGCCTGGTTAGCGACCACTCTCAAGTAGAAAATCTGTCGCCAAGCACCTAACGATGTGTTTCGGCAGTAGCCCTTGAGAGCCAGTGAAATTACAGGCACATGAGACTTGTGAGGCGAGGGCGCAGTGCAATTCGTAATATGTGACGTGCGTGTAATCTGTTATAGGCAGAGGTTAATCCGCTTCCGGTCTCTTCAAGTGGGCCTCGATATTGTTCCGTCATTGTATCATAAAAATAGCCTACAAAACTCTTTATAGGTAAGTAGGTATAGTATATACATAGCGCTTTCCGACCAAACGTAATTTCATCATATTTTAAATAGTTCAAACTCTTGAGCCTTTCTTATTTTTATCATTTATTTAATCTCTTAATGTTAAAATAAGAATTCCCATACATAATGATTTTCGGAATCATTTTCAAAATACATACTATATATAATAAAAACTGGCAAACCAGAAGCATAGATGCAAATTTGCATCTTTTCGCATAATTGCATATTTTCACCGAGTTTGAACTGTTATTATTTAAAATATCATAAAACTACGTTGTTTTGGATGTAAAAGAAATTTGCCTGATGAAATTAATGTCTAAATAATATATAATAATATCTCTATCAATTAGTATAACATTACATCACTGTAGATATTGAAGAAAAATCTTCTTGATGGTTTCCGCGACTTATTTTAACAATAATATGTAGTATGGTCATCATCTGTTCATAGAAATACGAAAATGACATACTTCGTACGTGCATTGCATCAATAATAAATATCTTTAAGATCATTGGTATGGGTATTCTGATATCAGAATTGCCTTGACCGTTCAAGGTCCTATCGAGAGTCAAGTAAAATTATAGCTTATTCAATTTATGTAATTTTGCAAAACGTATCGTAAGCCTTTTTATTATGTGTCGTAAGTATGTATAACTGAAACTTAGACAAGAAAAATCAAACAATAAAACTAGAATGTTGATCAAAGAGCGGATTTACGTAAGTATTTTAAATATTGATGACATTATTAAATATTTATGTCGAGGATACCTCTGAAAGTAATATAACAAAGATTAAGGTCAAAACTGAATATTAAATGATTTCGTTTTGTTGTGTAGCTATATTAAATCTTGAAATAGAAAGTATATGTAATAAGTAATTTGAGCTTGCGCAGAAAGATCTTTGCTACGTGACGTGTTCTATCATCGCAGATCGTGCTCGTATTCTCGCTGTTTCTGTGTGGAAATCTGGTCTATGGTTACAGGCCATCCCTTCTTTCAAAACTGGTCGTCTTAGATCCATCCGCGTTTCGATTCGCTCTAAGCTTACGCTCGACTGCAAGGTATTGTGTTGCGCATCCACTGCTAGTGTGGTGCTGTAGTTAATAGACTCGATCACCATGGCCTCTCCTGCTCTTGAAGTGCTGGTTGAATTTCCTGCCATGTTATCTTCCACGCCTTTACCAGCGCAAGTATTGCAGCTATTCTGGAACCGATACCGATACAAGACGGTATGACTGGTTCTGTGGAAGTTAGGGGGTCCTTAATGTGGGACGGTGTACTATGGCGCCGCCATATGTTTCTGAAACCAACGTGAGGGCTAGCACCGCGGTGATTCGGCAAAGCGACTGAAGAGGTGCAAATATGACAATCTCGGTAGTGGCATGGGTACTTTAGCAGTTTGATGTGGAGACGTTGGCTTCGTGTGAACCGAGAGCTCATCGTATTTTACAAAACTTATCATTACCAGCATGCTAGGCATGCTGCCTACTGATAATAGGCTGGAGCATTTGGGCTGCCTGTGAGTCTGCAATGCCTTGTAGGTTGTCTAAACGCTTTCATTGTAGTAGCTGTAGTATTGCATAAAGCTCGTGTCATTTTGTTATTAAAGGCATTCTGCTGGTAAAAATAGTTGGAAAAAAAAGGATTCGAAGATTGATGGGAGATTTAAAATTTGCTATTCCTAGTGATGATGCCACGTGGTACCCCTATGGGCAATTCCTGAATGGGCAGGCACGACCGCAAGGGCCAGTACCATACGCCCACTCAGGCGCTGACAAGTGCTTAACAGCTTTACTTGAACATATATTTCGCAAAATATAATTAGTTTTTAGCAGTAAGAAAATAACATGTATATTTTTTTCATATTACCTAAGGCCAAATTAATTTCAACATATTTCTCGATGTAATAAAATTGCAAAGTATACTCTAAATTAACTTATACCCATATTATAACAATAAACCTTAACAAGTGGGATAACTTATGTTAGATTTTCGATTTAAGTTGTTAATCAGCTTTCTATCGTTTTTCTTCCAATATCATAGCGATTTCACCATCATTTCCATTCTTTTACCTCTAAACAGTCCGATAATAACAGGATTTAATCTATGCTTGTACTGTCAATTGCATAAAACAAGTAGGTAGTATCATATGTAGCTTTTTGTTTCTCGCAGTTAATAAATACTAAAACTTCATTATTTTATATATTTAACAGTTATTAAACTTTGCCCTTACAGTATTATCCGTTGGATAAAACGTGCCGTCGCCTACCAACAGTGGCAGCTATCCTTGTAATCCAATCACAAATGGAAAGTACCAGCAAGTCGGCAGCAGCGCCTTCGACTTTGCTGCAACTGCGACTTTATCCCCAAGGCGCCTGCCAGGTGTGGGAATTATATCAAATTCCCCTTCCCCCGTTCAGATAGTACTTTGTTCAACGGTGGACGTCTTTCGGCTGTTGATGATGATGAAAGATATCTACGATCCAAGTATATAGGTAGTACAGAACTAAGAAATACTGTCTTTCGCAATAGATAAATTCTAAAGATGATTTTGACTACTACGTATCTTAGTTACTAGTCGCTACATGCCAGCAGAGCTCGAAGTTCTTGGTTTTCTTATTTTATATTTTGTGGTGACCACCTAGAGCTGTTCTCTGATACGTCCGTGCATAACGCGACAAATAAAATCCCACTGCAAGGATATGAGAGTGAAAACGGTACGAATTTAAAACGCGCACTCTGTGTTGAAGAACCAAACAAATTGATGTGCAGAACGCAGTGATGAAATATTGGTATTGGATATCTTTAACGTCACAGTTCTTGCTCCTGACCTTGAGTTTAAATGTCAAAATCACTAAAAGCAACGGAGCGGCTAGTTGTACTGACGGTGTCACAACGCGTAGAGGTGTTTGCAAAACCACTGTTTAGATATTAGATCAATTCGGAAGTGACGAGTTTCGCGGCTTTACGGCACCGTAAGTTATCCTTTTATATCTAGCTATTATTGTGACATTATACTATATCACAATTGAGCTTATTTTTATGTTTTGATAACATGTTAAGTATATCCGAAGTGGTTACAATTACAACTATACCGAAATTGTTTTAGGCAACGAGTTAGCAATTAAAGATTTGAACTGGTTTTTTGCGCATTATATCAAGTTTGTAGCAACAGGAACATGCTAATTACTTGTTCGTAAATAACTATTATATAAAATGTATAATAAAAACTCGTTGTAATAAAATCGCAAATGTTTTCCCTACTCAGGCTCTTTTTGCTAATACTTAGTCACATTTTATTATAATTTTTTTACGTAGGTCCTTAGGTACTTTTGCGCTTGCACCAAAAACCTCTCTCATTTTCGTATGTTAACTATAATTACTAAAATATAACTATACCCATCGAAAGGGATAAGTTATTTTACAGAAATTGGGTGAACCAATAAAGAGGGACCGATTATTTTACATTTTTTCTTTCGGTTACATACATACATACACTAACTACACAAAGCTATAAAATTATTGTTTCAATCCTCCAATTTTCACCAAATCGTATTACGGTTATACCATCGCTGCTTCTCTTCCACTCCTACGCAGCCCTTTAGTGGTTGAAATTTATAGCACTTAAATATCAGAGTCTTAAACCGCTGCTTTTGTATATTATGTATTTTAGTGTTTTTTCAATATCTAGCCGAATCCGAATAGTATAACGTAAATTAAACGCACATAGGATTTTTGAGGCTCATTATCTAAATACCTAATATGTTAAAAGTACCTACTATGAAATAGAAAGACTGAATGTCTACGTAAAAAATATAATTATATTAATTTGAAAAAATCTTACCTTATTTAAAAAAATATAGCTGAGTAAAGAAAGTGTTACATATTTTTTTCTTATTTTATTCATAATCGCTAAATATTGTACCTATTTTTGTTACATCCACATGTAAGATGGATCTAACGCTAAATAAAATACGAAAAACCTATTAAGCCGTATTGCCACAGGTGTTGCTTAAAAACACACTTCGGCCCAATTCACAAACCATTCAAATGTGATAATCATTTACCATGAGGATTTTGTTCAGTTATACCATAGAGAAAAGTACTTTATACTTAGTATATAGCATGAAACACTTATAAAATGATACATAGGTTGAGCGATCAACATACCTAATCATAACAATTTCTATTATCTATATTATATATCCAAAATATAATTTAAAATTATACAGAATTTACAAAGAGTTAAGTATGTACAAATACAAATAATAAGATTACATGTTAAAAATAAAATAAAATCTAAAAAAAAGTACTTGCTGTCAAGTTATAATAATTTCACATGTCAAAAATAAGATTAATAATTAAATAGGGATAGTTAGAGATATCAAACAAATTATTATTGATTCCAGTAGTTGTGGAAAACTTGGTTTGACTTTTCTGATATGTGACAGCATTTGTGGGCATAGATATATATCACCATATTATCAGCTGTAGCAAATAGGTCATATTTGTTTTTAGTTTATTGTTGTTAAACTAGTGAAAACACTGATCAGGCCTGTAACTACTCACAGTTTCAAATTTCACAAAAAATTAACCAATCAATCTTGAACTGGAAAAGTAATTCTGTATAAAAAATTACAACGAAAGGAAAAAAAAATAAGTACGGGCGGCATTTGAAACCGCGACCATACGTCCCTAAAGCCGGAAGATAAGAAGGTTTAAACGATGAGATGATTAAGGTAAATAAATATAAGATATATATATATATATATGATAAGGGATAAATTTGATAAATTTGACTCCATCGCAAGGCTAGTTGGAAGTAAGGAGTAAGAAAGGATAAGTTGAAAGAGCATGTCCGCCGGCTCTAGGGACAGACGGTCGCAGGTTCGAATAAACTTATTTTTTTAATGTTATTGGACGGATCAAGCTCGAGGCCCACCTGATGTTAAGCAAACTAACTTCTGACTATATCAGATGCATTTCGTCACAGGTCACTCACTAATTGCACTTCGCCCTTCAACTTGAGACAATTGTTAAGTTTCATGTGCCTGTAATTTCACTGGCTCTCAAGGACTACTGCCGGAACACGCCGTTAGGTGCTTGGTGACAGATTGTCTACTTGAAGGTGGTCGCTAGTCAGGCGGGCATTCGGAAAATGCCCTTCCACCATGCGGTGAAGATCAAGCTCGCTGCGGGATTCGAACCATAGACCTGCTGCTCGGCAGTGCAAAGCCAATGCCACAGAGTCATCACTTACTCAAAAACGCAAATAGAAGTTCGCTTAGCAGGCTCTCCTTATTACTAAATAAAGCATTATATATTTATTTATCAGCTGGATTGTCCACTGCTTACCCTTACCCCACGCTTGGCAGGCATCTTGGGGATGGCAGTATAAGAGAAGGCGCTGCTGCCCACCTTCAGTTATTTTGCCCTTAGTCGCCTCTTACGACATCCGCGGGAAGAGATGGGGTGACATTCTAGATTCTAGCCCAACACCCCACTGGGCAATAGTATGTGTACCTAATAGTCTGGAAATATAATGTGTCAGTACACCATATACCTACAATCTTACATTGTACGTTAATGGTAACTATAATTGCGTATGTATAATTAGTATGTGTTGAGTGCGTCACGTTATATGGTAATTATTAACAATATCACAGGTTTGTTCTAATCAAAGTGTACGTTAAACTAAAACGTAATTTTTTTACAAACTTCCAAAAAAGAAGGAGTATCTCAGTTCACCTGAATGATTTTTTTATATGTATACTCTGGCAATTATTAATTAATTCTTGATAGTAGGTGTACTTCTAAGCCAGTCCCATTATGAAAAATATGCACCTTTTTAGGGTTCCGTACCCGAAGGGTAAAAACGGGACACTATTACTAAGACTTCATTGTCCGTCCGTCCGTCTGTTACCAGGCTGTATCTCAAGAACGGTGATAGCTAGACAGTTGAAATTTTCACAGATGATGTATTTCTGTTGCCGCTATAACAACAAATATTTGGCCAAGTGCGAGTCGGACTCGCGCACGTTAAGACTTTTGTTTTAACGTGCAGAAAGGTTAAATTATGAAGTCTAATGTTGTATACATAGCTAATGGTACAGAACCTTTCGTGCGCGAGTCCGACTCGCACTTGGCCGATTTTTAGTGATAATTATACTGGTTAAACTATCGAATTTCACTCACCTACAATAATACCACCGCGTTTGTGACCACTAATGTTAATCGATTTAAAAAAAAAAAAATGCTCAAAAACTAGACAAGCTGCGTTTAATGGGCATATGAAATCTGGCATTGCTATTTTATCTATCAAGTTTTACAATAAAATTCGATGTCCGAAATATATATAGCATTCATAAACACTATGTGTTTATGAATGCTATTTTTGTATGGATAAAACTTGCAACTACCAAGTCATCTAGGTAGTCAAGCATTTTTCAGTTAGTTGAGTGTAACTTAAAAAGTACTAAGCCAATTTTGATGAAATTTATATGGGTCACATATAAATTTCTTAACTTAAACCTCAGAGGTCCCATAAAATAAAATATTTATCGAAATCGGACTTTTCTGTAAAAAGTTATGCGTATGTAGTCATCTACATATAAAATACGTTTTGAATTGAGAACCTCGTCCTTATTTGTAAAAAGATATTTTTGATGATAAAAAAAAACGGAACCGACTTTTAACACTAAAAAGTATGAAATAACTTGTGAAAGTGGGACAATGATAATGAGAGGTCAGTATTTTGTACCAGGATTGTACCGACTTCAACAGAATCTGTATTTTTTAAAATAATTTGTTTTCAATCTTTGATTTATTATTATTTTAATTTTCAGATGACTCTAGATAAAGATCAAGATGTTCTGTCTATCAAAGAATGGCTGGCAAAGGAAACGTACCTGCCCAACGACCTCGGTGAGCGCAAATTGTGCAATCTATACCCGAATCTAAAATTGCCTGTCTAAAGCAATTTAGATTCAGATTATGACGAAACTACTCTTGCCTACTAAGTAGTAATACACACTGTCATTGTCAAAATGAACCAATAGATATGAATTAATTTTAACACTCGAATGTGTTATTACACGATTGCCAAAGAGGAGAGTTATGTTTTCAGGGTTCATTTATGTATGTATGTTTGTGAGTTTCTTTATTCCGCCATAACTTCTAAACTGCTTAACCGATTTTAATGTATGATATAGCATTAGATTCGTCTTGATAGCCCAGGTGACACTTTATACAGATAAAAAATAAAAAAAGCAAACTGGTGGATTTTAGAAGCCATAAAATGAGAAAATAAATATTTCCTCCTTAACCCATTGAGTGGGGTGTCAAAATGAAGGATTCCATAATAAGTATATATAAATTGTTGTTTTAATTTCAATGAAACGATAAAACGCTTTTAAGACAATAATTTGTAGTCGGTTTTTTTATGTTTTTTAATTTTTAATTAATGTGTACCTGTTTTATTTTACATTACTTACATATCTGCTGACTGCATTTTTATGTTTTTTATTTTTATTTAATCGTGACTGAACAAGCGTGAATCCCACCTGATGTTAAGTAGACGAACCTCTGCCTATAGCAGATGCATTTCGTACAAGTGACGAATTGCACTGCGCCCGTCACACTGAGACATACACTGGTAAGTCTCATGTGCCTGTAATTTTACTGGCTCTGAACATCTCATCATCTCATCTCACCTAACTGTGTATTCCGGCAGAAGTCCGGAACACACTGTTAGGAGCTTGGCTAGTTGGCTACAGATTTTCTACTTGAGGGTGGTAGCTGTCCAGGCGACCATTCGCAAAATGCCCTTCCACCATGTCTTGAAGCTCAAGTCAGTGTTGAAGATCGAACCGTGAACATGCAGCGCGGCAGTCCATAGCTTTTACCGCTTGGCCATCATTGCTTTAAAAACTGCTGGTGCTAACGAGTGAATCATTTTGTTTTCTTTTAAGAATAATAAATATATTTTATCCCTACGTGATGATATATGCTCGCTTTAACAAACATCTTGAAAATCTGTCGCCAAGCACCTAACGGTGTGTTCCTGCAGCAGTCCTTGAGAGCCAGTGAAATTACAGGCACATGAGACTTAACTATGTCTCAAGGTGAGGGGCGCAGTGCAATTCGTGACTTGTGACGAAATGCATCTATTATAGGCAGAGGTTAGTCCGCTTAACATCAGGCGGGCCTCAAGCTTGTTCCATCACAATAAATAAAAAAAACATAATATGCGCAAATAGGTAGGTACTCAGTACTTGTCTCAAGAAAAACTTAAATATTATTTGTCATAATAATAAATACTTTTAAAAGTATCCTAAAACACATTAAATAATATTTAAATAAAACACGATCGAGAAGATTTTCTCGATCGTGCGCTCGGTGAGTCAAGACCTCCTGAAGATGCTTCGTTTAGAAGCGAAACTAGTCGGGTATTCTTCCGGTTAGGCTGCGTGATGTTTGTGACGTCACATAGATAACAGGAAAATTAGGCGGAATTGTCACTAGATATATAATCTTATGCTTTTTAAGTGTTTTATTTAAATATTATTTAATGTTTTTTAGGATACATTTAAAAGTATTTATTATTAAATATGGATTTCCGCAAAGTAACGCCTGAAATCTATTCGTTCCATTATTTGTCATGTTTCATCTTCAGGGTCATTTTCAAATATCTGTAAATGATAGTATTAGCTTTGCATATAAACGAGGCACTGCCAAAGTCCAACTAGAATAGCTGATTGGAGCATTCCGGTTGCATATAGATTTACAACGGTCTATAAAATGCTCTTGCTTTCGTTGTTCTCTCACTCACTCACTCTCCGATTGTCCACTGCTGAACACAGCCTCCCCCATCAAGGGGGTTTTGCCATAATCCCACGCTTGGCAGGCGTCTTGGGTATCGCAGTATAAGAAACCGAATCCTCAGAAGGCGCTGCTGCCCACCTTCAGGTATTTTTCCCTTAGTCGCCTTTTACGACACCCACGGCAAGAGATTGGGAGGTGACATACTAGCCTAGCATCCTACGGGCATATTGGACAGATGAAGCAGTATTATTTTATTACTTGCACAGTGGCCTGTAATGAATGCTTGCGTGGGTCAAGTACATGTCTCACCACAGAATGTCTGTGGACTATACTGTCATAGAGTGCCAGTATCAAAACCAAATATCCAGACTTTTATCCTTCGTTACACATTTGTAAAAAGATTATTAATTTTTGAATGCCGGAACCATCCTTTCGGTGATGGAGAGGTGAAAATCAACTCTCGAGTACACTTCGCAAGGGAGCGTTTTTCTCCGAAATAAGTACATCTAAAGAATGACGCACGTTTTTTCGGTCATAGATTTTTTCATATACTTTACATTGCCTATGTGAAAGAATACCAATTGAGTGAACTGATTTACTGATTACATGAACAGAACACTTCGATGACTCAGTGGAACGCATTAAAGTGAGACTGACTTTACTGGGCACGAATAACCGCGGATCGCTTTTTGTCAAAATCCAAATAGTACATTGTTTATTAAGGGCGGTAAGTAAGGAATTACGATCGAGGCTTTAGTCACGGTAATGTTATCTTTAGTAGAAGCCCGAAGTCGAAGACTTCTTTCTGAGTCGAGGTTCGTAATTCCCGTACCACCCGTTTAACATACCTACAATGTTTTGCATCACTTCTGTGATTAAATTATTATGAATTATAGCTTTAATACACAAGTCAGCAAGTCAACTATTATTACGAAATACGTGAACTTTTTTTAAGTGGATGGCGGGCTTTCTGAGCACACCACAGATTATACAAATATTTCGTTCAGAAACGTTAAGGGCAAATACTTAGGTAGGTATACAGCCATGACGGAGTGTAAAAAATTAAAAATATTCTACGTTTTGATACAAAAACCTATTAAATCGATTATTAAGAACGTTAGATGATATGTTTCGAAACTGTTTACGTGCACGTGTGATGAAAAAAACAATATATTTTTTTCTTTTCAGAGGATTTATTGATCAAAAAGTTCTTGCATAGTTGCAATGGCAGTCTGGAAATGACCAAGAAATGTATCGACAAGTTCTGTTCAGGACGATACAACATGCCGGAGATATACATCTCAAGGGATCCCTGTTCTAAGAAGCTGGAAGATGCATTTTCCATTGCGTAAGTCTTCCCTTATGTTTACAAATGGCCGTTCTTATTGGGATATCGCAAGAAAAAGACACACACGTATAGTATCAAAAAACTGTATATTCCGGACTGCCGGCCGTCGCCCGCCTGCAGCTGACACGACCACAATACTATATACGCTTAATCTAGTACACCACATTATCATAACTATATAATATATGGATAGGTATTCCTGAAAGGAATTTACACGAGTATTTATTATGATAGATATAATGATAGAGTGATAGAATGATATACCTAGTGGTAGAGTAATTCCTGAGTATGTGGTGTAGGAAAAAGTTGTAATGAGGAGCGATCCTATTGCCACATACCGGGCACATTTTCACTGTGGTATTGAAAAATACTTCATGATGCTTACAGCTAGGTATTTACTACAGACTGTGCTACGGCTCTTTATAGCTAAATATAATGTGCAAACACCTTCATCAATCAAAATTCAAAATACATTCGGTATTTTATTATGGAGGTGTAAGTACTACTAACATACTTACATCCAAATTATCGTCATGGACACTATTTAAGCAAAGTAAGTAGCGGGAACGAATGAGAGGTCCCCAGACCTGTCAGTCGGCCTCACGTTAAAATCTAACGAATCAGCTCTATTTCCTATCCTTGTATAAACTTGTTAAAACCAACTACGGTAAAATCTTGGTTTTAATTTTTTTGTCACTTTTTGCCCAATGGGTAGAGTACCATTACTCATCACATCAACCTGAACAATGGTCACCCCTATTGAGAAGGTATTGCTTTAAACTGAAGCTTATATAAGCTAGCGGAGGAGTTCGAATCGAGGACCTGCGGCACCACAGTCTATTATTTTACTAATCGCCTTTCATTGCTTCCACCAATTTATCCTCTCACAAAATAACCATCAGGCTGCTATATATCTATATCACTGACATAGTCATTTTAGTTGGACGTCGCGTTACCATCTCGTCCGCCCTTGTAGGCTAAATGATGGTGGATTTGTGACAAGAATCCACTTAATATGTGAGTTACTCTCCACCATGTCTACACCGAACCGCAAAGTGGATTTTATAGAAATTTGGTATATCAATTTTAGTGTCCCAGAGTATTTTTTGTATTAATATCACGATTTACTTGAAATTTTAGTTAACAGAGTGGCGGTGTATGTATATTTAATAAATTATATATGGTGTAGGTATGTACGCCTGAATTTCACACGGTTTAAGTTGCAGGTAGAAGTAACTTTTATACATTGTATTTCACAATACGCTACTATAACTAATTATTCCTCGGTTCCGTCATTTTAATTTTGTAATTTTATTAACTACCTATATACTTAGATATACATTGTAAGGAATATTCATTAAAAGCAGGTTTAAATGTTATTAAACACGAATAAGTACATATATAATTACTGTAGATACTTAAAATAATTAAATCGTGAGATCAACTGAGTGCGAGTCAAGTGTCAGAATTGCGAGAAAATCTTATATTGTGGACATTGGTTCATAATGCCGTATAATTACAGATGCTGTGTCCATTTCATAAACCTCCCTCTGCTTTATACTGCACTGCGCTCATCACTAGTTGTCTTTCACTTGTGCTATAGATTCCTTGCTATATAGTGTTTGCGTATTACATGAGGATGGCGAAAAACATTTTTTTGCATCCTAGCATGTGGGGAGTCATCGTCTAGAACTCATTGAACATAGTATAGGGTAGAATGTCACCCCTCCCCCATTGTTACCTCTGGGTGTGAGGCAACTTTTGAAGCAGTGATGGCTCAGTGGCATTGGCTATGAACTGCCGCGCAGCAGGTCCATGGTTCGAATCCCGCCGCGGGCTTGAGCTTCACCATGATGGAAGGGCATGCCCGCCTGGCTAGAGACCACCCTCAAGTAGAAAATCTGTCGCCAAGCACCTAACGGCAGCGTTGTGTTCCGGCAGCAATCCTTGAGAGCCATTGAAATTACAGGCAAATGCGACTCAACAACTATGTCTCAAGGTGACGGGCGCAGTGTAATTCGTGACTTGTGACGAAATGCATCTGTTATAGGCAGAGGTTAGTCCGCTTAACATCAGGTGGGCCTAGAGCTTGTTCCGTCACAATAACATAAAAAAAGATTAAATACTGGAAAGTGGGCAGCAGCGCCTTGTTACTGCTATCTTAAACTGTGATCCCCAAGAAGCCTTCCAAACGTGGTGATTATGGTAACCCCCGCACCATAATGGGGTGGCTAGGCTTTGTTCAGCAGTGGACAATCTGGCTGATACAGTATAATATAAAGATACTACTACTTACTCGTAAATAGGTACCTACACTATTTCGTTATTTGCACTATTTGCTTTTGTGTGAAAGCCATTCGAGAACGTTTCTTCCCTTGGTCTGCCTTTATGAATAATCCCTACCACGACCTCACGACCAGTTCCAGCATATTTAAGCAATCATGTAACTCAATCTCATCGCCAGTATTGTTCTGTGGTAAAGCCAAATAAGTGAAAATAGTTAAGGATCTTTGTTAAAAAAAACAGATAAGGAGAGGTTACCGTCCTAAGTTTGATTTTTTGTTATTTAATACCTTAAGGGGGTGATTCCCCGATTTTATTCAGTTTGAAGAATAACTCCTTTTTAGAGGATCGTTGTTTGCATTCAGAGAAATATATATGTTCGGACATTTTGTCAACAAATCAATGGTGAAAGTTTTTTATAACTACTTGATTAATAGGTTAAAATGTTAAATGTGAAATGCAGCTGTTTTCAAATTATTTTTTGGAACTCCTCCCTCAACGATAATGAATTTCCACGTTACAATTTCAACAAAATGTGACCAATTCCTTAAGCCTGCACCGAGACAGCGATACGTTATTGTGGATCGTTTGATACCTTGCTGTATCTTTATTTCTTGATTTTGAGTTATGTAATTAATATATATTATATTTAAGGATTCATTCTATAAATCATACACCTTGGAAACGAGGGAGGTCAACCTTCACCCATCTGATACACATATTTTTTATCAAATATAACTTATAAAAAGCTAGTAGGCTTGCCTATTTATATCTGTGCAGGGCTACCTGGCAAGCAGATGTAAACAGGTAAGTCAATGTCAACTAGACCGATCTGTTAAACGATCGAAATTGATATCATGAGTAAGATATTTTAATTACAAAGCCAATCGTATAGGCTTGCCTGCAAAGAATCGTAACGTGAAAGAAAAAAATATTAAAATTTATTAAATTAATTTTTCGATACGTAACTTATCATAGGCATGTTTGATAATAAATAATATGTGATAAAAAATATGTCTCAGCAAGTTATCTGATGGGTGAAGGTCAATCTTTACTGGCTCTTAGACTATAACGATCATCTTGCTCCGACGTGTACAGATGCCTTCCAGGTCCTGCACGGAAAGTGAAGACACCAGTGTCCTGATAGCGCTGGTACATTCTCCGGACAGATGAGCGGCGTAGATACTATTGTCTAGCCACAGCAAGCTGCTTAAATAAGGTAGCTTAAGTGCTACAATTTGAGCGGCTTTTGCCAGTGATTTATCAATTTCCGTATTTCTTTTACTATTCAAAGATTGTAAGAATTTCGTTTAAATCAACTACTAACTGAACGAAAATCCTACGGATAAAGTAGGTTCGTTGCATACGCACCCAATGTCAACTCCTCCCGTGTCAGTTGCCCACGATCTCAGTTCCCCTCGATACATTTGATCGAATGAAATAACTACCATATATTTACGAGACATGCTACAGATATTTTTTTACCTACTAAAATTCACTCCAAGCCAAGATGATTTTTATTCGAATGATTAGTGATGTTTTGGTCAAGAATTCAATTATCTGACTTTGATAAAAGACTTGTATTCACCTGGTTTGATCATAGCATAGAATTGCTTTTATCTAGTGTCTATACTTATTAACTATTAGGAAACAAAAATTATGGCATGTATAAAAGCTACCTGAGGTACGTTCCTGCATACAAGGTAACATGCGCCGTTCCAGCACTCCATTTGATCTTGTCAATCTTGGCTAGCTGTCTAATGTGACAGATTTTACAATAAATAATATATTTTGTACAAGCTAAGCCAAAGATTAGTAATTACTAAATTAGTAGTAGGCTAGATAATAAAAGCCCGAATTCCAAAACATGCACAAAATATCTTACAACCTAAAAACATTGCTATAAAACTCAAATTTTGACAGTAGCCATAATGATTGTTCCAGAAGCATCGACAAATCTATATAGCTCAACCAATAATTTTGTCGAAGGCCTTGCAGTAACGTACCCCTGTTGTACCCCTGTAACGTACACTTTCCATAGGTAGGTACATTGTACACATATCGCAACAACACCATGATAATATTAAACAAACGATTGTACGATCTATTGTTCGCCAAAATCATTATTGTTCATAAGCACTCACGCCTACGTCAATCAATAAAATTTAATTTTATGTGCTCTGCAAAATTAATTGTTTATTATCATACGTACTTACCGGTCAAAGTATTACAAACAGTATTTTAAGTAGGTTAAGTACCTACTTATATAGGGTATATCTAGCTAACATGGTTTTTAAACAATTAAAATTCTTTATTACCTGTTTTTTTACGTACCTACCTATATTTTCGCACATAATGTCATAAGGTATCTACGAATATTTATTCGTAGTAAAGTATATTGTTACGGGGAGCAGAAGCTGAGACCATCGTTATTTTAGAAAAGCGTGAAATTTTTGCTATCTGGAAATATTTGTATGGTGGAAGGGCATTTTGCGAATGCCCGCCTGGCGAGCGACCACCCTCAAGTAGAAAATCTGTCGCCAAGCACCTAACGGTGTGTTCCGGCAGCAGTCCTTCCGAGAGCCAGTGAAATTACGAGCACATGCATCTTAACTACTATGTCTCAAGGTCACGAGCGCAGTGCAGTTCGTGACTTTTGACGAAATGCATCTGTTATAGGCATAGGTTGTCGCAAGAGCTAGTTCCGCCAAAAAAAAAATGAATGGGTACTTGCCAATTTTTGAGGGACAGAATAAGACAGTAATTTTAGTCATCATAGATAATGTTGTCAAACAGATAACGGTTTGGTGAAGCTAAAATCAACAAAATAGATTCCTCAGAGAAAGTCTCTCCAAAATGTGGTAGGTTTTAGATAGACAAAGACAAACAAATTATAAATCCTTATTCTGATAACATTTTATTATACATTTCTAAATTAAGCAAGAATTTAGAAGAGATTTTTTAATAGCAAGAATATAGATGTATGCTTCATTCAGATTTGGGAACTACGGCTTAGAATTTTATCATCTAATTAATGAATGTCGCTATCGTGCATTATAAAATATCTGCAGCTATATATATATATATTGAAAAAAATGTGTTTTTTTCAAATGACGAAGCTTGGACATACCTACAAACATGCCTGCTTTATGTCTCTTAATGGACTTATGTGTAAAAATTTTTCGTTGTCAAATTACTGAGTTATTGCTATCTACTTTAAGCAGTCTAATTTTTCTAAAAAGAAACAAATATTTCTTTTTAAAATCCGTGGTAATGAATGTACAGTAATAAATGTATGGTGTAATTGGGATGTAATTAATAATTGAAATTTCAATTTTATATTGGTAATTTTATAATAAACTAGCCGCGCCCCGCGGTTACACCCGCGTGGTGATGGATGATGATGACAAAATGTATGATATGTGTTAATCCAGCGCCTTATAACTCCATATGGCATACATTTTTTATAAGATTTATATATGGCTTACGCAAATATGATCACTACTCCGATTTTCGTAATAAGCTCAAGTGGCTCCCTATTCGTCGTCGCCGGAATGCTAATATATTATCTTTCCTTTACAGTATTCTGTTCAATCCTTTATCCCCGCGCTACCTCAAGGAACAATTTAAATTTCTTAATTCTAACCATTCTCTGTCGTTACTCGTTACTGTCATTAGAAAACTTAACGCTATAGAGCATTTATTTGTGTATACAATGATTAAGACCATAAGAAACCCCGCCCAATATTTTTACCATATCAATTGTTGATGGATTGTTTGGAAGAGGTCGCTCTGAGCGATTAGACCACCCATTGATACTCTCGGTTTTAATTTATTTTAGTAATAAGTTTATTGTTGTTATTATGTTGTTTTCAATAAAGAGTTATATATCTCGCTATCTATCATACCCAATTTCATCAAAATCGGTCGAGTCATTTGAGGGTGAAGAAGTAATGAACATACAAACACAGTCACAAATATTTGTCTTTATATTATTAGTTTGATAAGGATCAATTTGTTACTACCGAATATGCATTAGAAATAAATTAATTTTTTTATAGTATATATGGTTCTCTATTTTGGTGATAATGGCTTTAACATAAAAGATAGATATAATAATATGCTGTCGCGAGCTTTTTTGTAGGTAAATTTAATATAAACATTTATGTACCTACGTGTGATACTTAAGGTTTTTGCAACGCACGCCAGAATAGGTCGCATATGGCTGATTTTTTTCTTACTTACTTGACACTTATCGTTATATTTTCGGCAATTCACATAATATCGTTATTATTATAGCCTATGTATTATTCTGATGTCTAAGTTATATTACTGTAAAGTTTCATTAAAATCCATTCAGTTGTTTTTGCGTGAAAGAGTAACAAACATCCCAACATTACCCGGTGAGCTACGTATATCAGAGATCGATAATATAGGCCACAGCATGCACCGTTTGAGTTTCGTTTGGTTATTAAATTAAAATAAAACTCGTACCTATGTTATTTAAATTAATTCAATGTCTTTTATTTAATTTACGCGAAAGATAAATGCAGTTAACAGTCAATGCAAAGCTTTTTGATAAACTACTTTTTACTCGACCAAAAACCCAAAAAAGGAGTGTTATGTTTTCAGGGTTCATGCATTGTTTGTGAGTTTTTTTTCATATGCCACCATAGTTTTTAAACGGTTATACCGATTTAAATGTAAGGATATCGTTACATTACTTTTGACAGCACAAGATACACTAGGTAGGTACATAAAAAAATAAAGAAAACAATCTCGCGGAGTTGTGACTCATATTGAGAGATAAAAAAAAAACTTCCTAACCCATCGAGTGGGGTATTAGATATATCAAAATGAAGTCTTTAAAACACGTTTCCATAATTTTAATTAACTTGCTGCATATATAATAACAGTTTTTATATTAATGAAACAATAAAACGCTTAATGAAAATAAATAATTTTCAGTCAGGTTTTATACTCGTTAAAATAATTTATAGGTACTTGTTATTGTTTTCCTGGCTTTCCGGCACGTGAATAAAACGACTGCTTCTTCAATCTTAGTAATTTTCAAATAATAATCTTGTCAAAAAACTCTGGATGTTCCACAATTTACGCACCATTTATTTGGCGACAAAAATGTATTCTGGCGGCATAAGTCCATTATGATCTTAACTTGCAAAAGGGTCAAGTGGTAAAGATCTATAATTATGATTATTCGTAGGATGACATTGAAATATATGTTTTTCAAAAAATGCATGACGTATTGTCGATATTCTAATACGTTCCCTCTTGATATATCTATCTTGATATATCGTATTAAAGAAATTCAGACATCTGCGGATATATTTCATAAAGTAAAGCTGGATTGCACCCAATTAGTTGAGTCCGCAAAAAAAGTTACTTAATATTCAACTTTATTCCGACAGAATTATAAAATTGCCGAACGATTTGAGGTTAACTGGAGACGATGCAAACCACAGAAAAGAGAAAGCAATAGAAAGGTGAACGGGGCGTGGCCCGCGAGCCTACCATACTCCTAAACAGGAGTATTTACGTCAACGGACTATAATGCTACTGACAGTCGACCCGCGGTTAACGCGCCGCATGCATCTCCGTAAATGTATATGAAAATGCCGCGATGTGCTGTTATAAATTGCAGATTCAATATCGAGGTCACAAACGTAAAGAAAGTAGGAATATCCTATCACCGAAAAACATAATAAATTGTCCCTAAATGTTTTATACTTCGCTGATGAACAAAGTCGGTGCAATTTGACATATAGTGATTGATGATTTTTTGTATCGACAACATTTTGTCGAGAATTGTTAGTCACTAAATGTCAGTCACCTCATTCCAATATCTAATTTGAGCTTTCTAGTTAGACCTACAAAAGCAATAATCTGTTCCTTTGCTTTTTGTGCATGTAGAACTTTTATCAGGATGTAAAAATACACGTGTAGATCAGAAGGTTAACATCAATTAAATTAACAAATTATTCAAATATTTTCAAGAACAGGCAATTTTTCAAGGTTAGGATTTCAAATTAAACTCTTGTTTTGTGGCTCCTTTGGGCACGACCACAATTTCGCCAATGTCACGTAGTTAGATAGACCATCAAACAAAGGAGATTGTTTAGTTTTAATGAGTTATGTCCGGTGAGAACTGGCCAAGGCAAAATTGGTGCTGAAACATAAGATGTTAGTTCATCTATCTACTGGACGAACACAAATATACACACACACAAATTTATTATATATAAGGGAAATATAGAACACCTGGGAACAACTTTTGGATAAGTCATATAATGTGTAGAGAGAAGAGTTTATTTTGGGACAACAGAAGAATATGTGATTCACATTTCCTTCATCCAAACCACATTCACAGAGGGAGTTATCCCTATTTAGTTATCAAGTTTGGCCAGGAAGACTGGGTTATAGGAATGGTTTAGACGCAGACGGCATATAGTAGAGGTTGTCACTTTAGCAGCGTTTTGGAATTTTGAGAACCAGAGTTTATTGGGAATCTCAGGTTGAATGTTACCATAGAATTTACTTTTTAATATTCTATAAATTTTCTATTTCTGGTTCCAAGGTTTTTTAAAGATGGTTTTAAAGTCGAACAGATATCTAGCGAGAAAAGTTGGGAAAATGTCCTTGAGAGTCTGTATGAATGGCATTTGTAGCACAGGAGTTAGCTAATTCGTGGCCCACTATACCGGCGTGACCAGAAATCCAGGCTAGGATAACATTTATGGCGTGAGAGCTACATTCGAAAAGGGCATTTTATATTTTAAATTGGGGACAGATAATCTTCTCTCTACATTGGACCGAAATGGGTTTGCAAAAATAGATTGGAGGCAGCTTTTGGACTCTGAAAATATGATGGTTTTGTTCAGATTGTGTGATATATAGATCATCTTAAGTAAATAGGTTACGACAACTGAAAACTATCTATTCGTTATGTAATCCTAGAATATCCTAAAACTTGTTAATATTTGACATTTTTAATAACCGCCACACTTAAATCATGTTTTATCTGTGTTCATTCTGGACTAGCCAATGACGAACCATCCTGTAAAATTCGGATCGGCTGATACGTTGTGGCAGCAACTCCTGATTGGTTGTGGTAAATATGGCGGGAAGTTTCATGAAGAGGTGACAGACATTTGGCGCCAGTCATTGCTTCTAAAACCAATGTCTCAACTTACTGAGCCTCTCCCTGTCTTTATTCTTCACAAGTGACTTCCGCATCGAGACCTATTGCTGATTAAGTTAAGTGTTCTAGTAATGATTTATTTAGTGTAACAAAACTACTGTTCACGTGTTGTGTATGGGTTAAAGTTTGTTGGCTTTGTTCTTTCTAAATAGTTTCCTCATTTGATTGTATCGTTGCGAATGGTAACTATAAACTTATACAGAATTAATCCATGTGAACCTAATGTATTATGTTTATTAAAGTGCTCAATGTGTTCCTATAAATGTTGTATCTTTTGAGTTTACCTTATGATTCCCTTTTCGTAGAAAATCTAGTAAGATAGGTAGTTAATTACTAACTCAACTAATAGTACCTTATTACATGGAATCGCACCCTGCCAAACATCTTATAAGTTATTGAGCCTATATATTTTTGCATAAAATCTTGGCAAATCTCACAAACTCATCTGCAATTTACCTCTTGTTATATATACCACGACTTCGACCTTGACCTCGCCTTTTATTTTTATGAACACCTATCTGTGCCTATCTCTAATACCACCCTTTACGCGATTGTCATATGTTTGTAATAATTTTACTACAAATAAGCAAGCCTGTAACATATTATATTGAAATTAAGCTGTACTTCGCAGTAATAGCTTTATTTTATTTTAATCGTCTTCTTATTCAGCATCTTCACTGCTGAAGGTCGTGTTATGTATTATATAGTTATGTATAGTCTGAAGTAGTGTTAATCGCTCGATGTACTATGCTCTTCCACATGCTTCTGTTTTCAGCGGTCTTTTAAGCTTTTGGTATAGACATACTGGTGACCTATATGGTTCAGTCAAGACGCTTACTTGCCTGTCATTACTACATATTCAAATGATTATATAAAACCGCATAAAAACTTATTACCTATAGCACAAATGCACAGCACATCAACGCATCACCTATAAATCGTTTTAGGTCGAAGGAAAAGTTTATCGATAAAATGTACTACATCACTGGCTAGGATACCACTTTTTGTACCGAATAAATAAATAAAATAAGATCAAATTTTACTAGCTATCCCAATAATTATTTTCTCGTAACCTTATTTTGTGCAGTTGTTTGTGAACAATTTTTCAATTGTCTTTTCTCAGATTTTACCAAGGAACGATTTTAAAATTGAAATTATAATTGACTGAGCTGAGACTGCACAATTACTGTACATATATTGTCAACTGGCAACTTTCATTACCATATATCTGTCTTTCTCACTGAAAGGGATAGCTTGACAAAGTTCAGAAGAAATTCAAACTTACCACTCTTTAGATAAGGTGTATTTTCAACTGTTATTAATTGGCTTATGAAACGTTTCAGTTGGGTAAAAATGGGACTAATCAGGGAATCAGATTGTTTGTAGTGAACAATAAAGATGTAATGTCACGTATCATTTACATGTGTTGAACTGGCTACGCTCGTTTTCTAAGGAAACTGACATGGCTGCCACTCTAAATAGTATTTTATATCTCTATGATGCAAACCAAGCCTTAAAAGTTGTCTTTACTTTGCATTGTCATATATGCGTATCATATTTACCTACTTGTAACCTACCCTTCATTGTATTTACCTTATTTTTGCATAATAATAGGTTTAATGGTCGTCCAGAACTTTACAGTTAACAAGATGGTGCAAATGAGCATTTTATGTTCTATTTATGGTGTTAAACTATCGCATAAAATATGATCATATTTTATGGGGTATATGTAAGCATATAATTATTTTTACGTCTATTATATATTAACCTATAAGCAAGTCGTAATGAGTCATCCCGTAAAGTCATGTTACGACCATACAAATCTGTATGGATAACATCTGGTTACTTACTACCATCTACAACAAAAGGCAATACAGAGCTACCCACTTACTTGATCATCGCAATTACATCTCCAATTACGTCTATAATAGGTTTAAATAAATTTTATTCTAAATTAAGACAATAGGTAGTCACTTATATGAGAACATAGTATAACTTAAAAAATATAAGCACGTTCGTCGTCACAATAAGAATAAAATAAATAAATTATAAATAAGATAAGTATAAAATAAATAAATTATCTATACTTATAATAAAACTGTAACAGGTCCAATTCTGTACATGGCAGATATTTTGAAAAAAAAAAATGTACAGTACTCTGCAGCTGATACTGATGCCGAAACTATATTTTTTTTTATTTTTGTCTGTCTGTCTGTCTGTCTGTCTGTATCCCGGCCGCGTATCACTCCAAAACTACTGAATGGATTTCAATGAAACTTAGCATGATTGGAGTTCATACTACAAGGTAGGATAATTTAGCTTTTTATCCCGAAATTCAGCATGGTTCCCTTGGGAGAGGGGATGAAAGTCAAAATATACACTTAGTTGTAATTTATTAACGCGTAGTCCGATTTCAGACGTTCTTTTTAGGGTTCCGTACCCAAAGGGTAAAAACGGTCTGTCCTGCTGTCCGTCCGTCCGTCTGTCCGTCCATCCGTCCGTCCGTCTGTCACCAGGCTGTATCTCAAGAACAGTGATAGCTAGACAGTTGAAATTTTCACAGATGATGTATTTCTGTTGCCGCTATAACAACAAATACAAAAAGTTGACCAAGTGCGAGTTGGACTCGCTCACGTTAAAACAAAAAAAGGTTAATATATGAAGTCTAATGTTGTATAGCTAATGGTACGAAACCCTTCGTGCGCGAGTCCGACTTGCACTTGGCCGATTTTTTTGTTAGAATAGTGGTACTTTAAAATTTATCCCGTAAATATTTCAAAGTCATCGGATTTGCAGTTCAGAAATTACAGATATCACAACCTAAATATTACGTTCCAAATAACTTGACACCCCGAATGTACAGGAACCTTTCAACGTACGGCTCATCTTAAGCTGGCATTTGCACTTTATCGTATAGGTATAATAGATAGGTCTGTAGTCGGACCTCTCCAAAAGACTGATTTTTCAAACGATAAAATACAGTTTTTTTTATTACGATAAGCACAACTTCCCTACGTATATTTTTCATAACATGCAATGCTCTAATCAGTCTAATCTATACCTATAACAGGTTGCAGAAGGCGGGTAGGGAAGCGCGAAGGGTAAGACGTTTAAATTTATCTATTTATACTTATAATAAAACTGTAACAGGTCCAATTCTGTACATTGCAGATATTTTGAAAATATGTTTTTAGAGCAATCTGTAGCTGATACTGATGCAAAAACTGTTTTTTTTTTCTGGCTGTCTGTCTGTATCCAGGCCTCGCATCACTCCAAAACTACTGAATGGATTTGAATGAAACTTAGCACAATTTGAGTTCATACTACGAAGAAGGACATACTTTTGTCCCGAAATTCAGTACGGTTCTCTTGGGAAAGGGGATGAAAGTCAAAATGTACATTTAGTTGTAATTTATTAACGCGTAGTCCGATTTCAATCATTCTTTTTTTGTTACAATAGTGGTTATTTAATTATTGTCCCGTAAATATTTCAGTCCTCAGTTTTGCAGTTCAGAAATTACAGATATCACAAACTAAATATTTCGTTTTAAATAACTTGGACCGCGGAATGTTGAGAAACCCTTGAACGTACGGCTCATCTTAAGCCCACAGGCAGCCCGGAACCCCACGGGAAGCCCGACACCCCACGGACAGACCGGCATCCCACGGGCAGCCCGGCGCCCCACGGGCAGCACGGCACCCTTATTTAGTTTTGCAAGCTTGCTACGATAAAACTCTAAAAAGTGGTACATTTGAAGCAGTGATAGCTCAGTGGCTTTGGCTATGGACTGCCGCGCAGCAGGTCCATGGTTCGAATCCCGCCGCTGGCTTGAGCTTCACCGCATGGTGGAAGGGCATTTTTGCGAATGCCCGCCTGGCTAGCGACCACCCTCCAGTGGAAAATCTGTCGCCAAGCACCTAACGGTGTGTTCCGGCAGCTGTCCTTGAGAGCCAGTAATTCTAGGTTAAGCCTGTTAATACCTACGACATCGTCACTTACCATCAGGTGAGATTGTGATCAAAGGCTTACAAAAATAATGATAAATATACGTGATTTAATCCGTTTAAAGTTGGAAGTGCACAACTTTAGTAGATTGTTATACAAGGGTCGAAAGGAATTGGTAACTTTCACCCGCGGTCAGTTCTCTACTTTTCATATCGAATTTAAAGAAAGTAAATAAAGTAGCTTTTCTAAAAATTATTCATTGATAAAATAACATACTTACTAAAAATTTATTGAGAGTTTGAACTATTTGTGAAATTTTACGTAAAATTTTGTTTGGAATATTTACGGGCGGCTATAGCCCGAATAGGAATCTCTCTGCTTTTCACTACTAATATAAGGAATAAAGATATAAATATAGTATGTTTTTTTATATTATTTATTTTGATTTTAATAACATGAGCAGTATATTTTTAAAATTAATGCGGCTATAGTCCAAGTAAGCATCGATGACTTACATCCGTGTTGAACACTCTACTTTTCGTTTAAAATATGAGGAGGGTAAAAAATAGTAGTTTTTCTAAATATGTACTAAAAATAATAAACATGAGTAGAAGATACAAAGATACACTAGGAGTTAGAACAATGAAATTTAGGGAAATTTTTAGTTTGTTTTTTTTAACCTACACTTTTTACCTTATATTTAGTTACTACCCTGCCAAACATAGTTGTTATTAATTGTTTTACAACAACAGAATATTTTACAACGAAAAATCTTAGACATCAACTTTGTTTACACCAATGTTTTTCCCGGCCTTAGGTGGGAAGGAGTGTCTGCCACCCGCTACTCAGATCAAACAAACACTACTTTCCGAGAATGAGAAATAAAAAAAAAAAATCGATCTACCGTCAAACAAACCGCCGTTTTAAAATCGAAATTCTAAAGAAACGCACAAAGTACTTTGCTTCAACATTTATTGTGCGAACCGGGAAAGAACTCTCTGATTTACTTAACTACTGTCTTCTGGAAAATACAACCCGGGAGTTTTGAAATCCAAAGTAGAAAGCTCCATTCTGAGCTATGGTTTACTATAAGAGTACTTCACCGCAGACTACAGTGTTGCTTAATATGAGATAAACAGTGCACAAATGTGAATAATTAGTCTGCAGGTACGGCAATCGCGAACGAAGTCGCGGGTACAGCTAGTAAACAATAAAAGAGATAACTTTACATAAATGTTTCATAAGGTATTTTTTCAACTATAATAAAAGTTAAAGTAACGATGATAAGATTCTAAACACTAAAATATTTGAAACTCAATAAACACATTTTTTAAAACTGATTGTTCACCAACAAAGACTAATCTGTGATAAGTAGTACTTGCCTAGTTATTTTTTAAATTTGTTAAACAAGTTTACATGTTTCATATGCGTGGCTACTTTATTATAAAGTGTTGTGCTCCCGTAAAAGTAAGCATCGTTTTTCCGTAATTTGTTCTTACCACAGAAAAGAGAAAATACTCGTAGTATGTTATATCTCTATTAACAAGGAAGCCAGCTCGACGAGAGCAGCGGCTGTTTTAGTTATTTTAAATTAGTGTGGATATTTATGTTAAAGGTGTGGATTGTTTTGTTTTTTTTTTTATTAAATATGCAATTATTACAATTATGTAGTATCCTAATATTGATTATTTTTGTTTCACCATATACTTTTTTGGTTGATATTAAACGGTGATATCTAAAGAGCATTTTTATAATTTTGTTTTGTAAGATAATCTATATAATATGTACCTTCTGATGAGTAAAATGGTGCGACTCCATTCAATAAACTAGATTCAAGCGAAGTAGTGGTACACATAGTAGGTATATTGGTTTTAAAATCACCAAGATAATTTTCTAGCAAGTTTTTGTATATACTAGAGTTGAATAACGGAGGCATAAAAACCTGACTTGACCTCTTACGTACGTGTGAGAATGGAGTAAGCCGCGGTTCTCGCTATCATACTAAAAGGCAACGCGCCGCGCTTAGAAAATAGTTATACTGAGTATGTGAAAATTAAACATGAGTGGAACACATTCCGTTATCGATTCTACACCATCCCCCGCAGTATTGTTGATGAATTAATATCGACCTTATATATATATATATATGTCTATATAGAGTAAATCTATCTATATATATGTATAGGTATATTTTTATAAGATCGTGACGGAACGAGACCCACTTACGTAACAGATGTATTTGGTCACAAATGACAAACTGCAGTATTGGTAAATGTCATGTACCTGTTATTTCACCGGCACCCATACCCACTAAACCAGAACACAATAATGCGAGTATTATTGCTTATTGGTAAAAATAGGTGGGAGTACTTCCCCGGATGAACTGGTTCAGTTCAGAAAGAGTTCTACTGCATCTAACCAATTTTCTTCTTTATTTTTAGATATGTAGCAACATTCACGGCTGGCGAGGACGAAATCCTAATGCATCACCTGGAAGTCCCCACATTGGAAAAGTTCGACTACTACGATGTGCTGAAGACGTTCACCGTCCAGGGCGACTACTGGCTCAAAGTGCACGAAGTCATGCCACAAGGACACATCATCATCTTGGACATCAAGTACATCACGCTCCGACTGGTCCCTAAAGTCAACATTTTTCACTTTCAGAAGCTTTTGGTCTATTTACTGGTAAGTGTTAGTGGCGTCTTTGATGATTTTAGTAATTTTCTCACTTCAGAATTATCATCCCGGTTCTCAGAGGATCATAGCCCGCGAATAAAAGAATTTGACATTGACATTTACTGAAAGTATGACAGCTGTCACATCTAAGACCGCATTCCAGATAGGTATTCGTTCCTAACTGAAAATGTGAATGAATGTGAAACATATTGGATGTAAAACAGAGCTCTTTACCATTATATCGCTTTTGTTACCTACCAGAAATGTAGCGGGTAAGCTACCATCAGGAGATGATGATATGCCTAAACTATATTTATAAAGGAAAAATTTTCCAACAATTAAAACCGATGCATACAATCTTAAAAGTATGAAATTACGTAATATTCTCGCAAAAAATATCATGAAGTTATTATTTCAAGAGTTATGTCAGAGAAAAACATTTAATTTTGGGTTTCTCCATTTGCCACAGAGACCTCCGCGGTCGGTAAAAACGGGTTCTGCAACTAACCTACACAAATATGTATATAATTTCAGGAAGCCATGCCAGTGCGATTGAAGCAGATTCACCTTATCAATTGCCCGTCATATTACGAAAAGCTTTTCGCTCTTGTGAAAAGCGCTCTGCCACAAGAAATCATTGATTTGGTGAGTCCCAATATTTTTAAATTAAGAATAATATATTTTCATGTGGTTCTAGGTAGTGCATAAAATGCAATGTTAAACAAATTAATCAAACTCGCTAGATCTGCTTAAAATTAAAATAACTTGTAAGAAAAAATAGCAAGATGAAAATTACAATCATTGTCGTACCTTAGTAATGATATCATAGTCATGATCAAACTTAAATGTAAGGATAATATTAAATTATACACCTTAAATTGGCCTGTCAGACTATAAATGATGAGATAAAATAATAAATAATGATAAAATTAAATGCCAAGCAAGATTCTTATTCTCTAGAAACTTCTGATTACTCGTAATTAGATTTTGTTAGTAGCAACATTTTGTGTAATATTTTTACACAACATCACATATTTCACTCCTACGTATAAATAATTTGTTTTCCGAGTGATGTCGTAGGTTCTCTGCCTCTAGAGCATAGTATTATTATTGGGTTATTATTTGTATTGTAATAATCATACTATACAGTATGATTATTATCGACATACATTTCATAACATAAATATATTTTTTTACAACATTCATATATAAAAAAAGAAACAAATATTATAGAAAACTTAAAACTAGGATCCAGTCGGCAGCGGGGCAGGGCCCAAACCGCTAGTAGCTTGTGCCCTTGGGTTAGGGCTGCAGAGAGAGGAACCTCCAGAGAAACCGTGTTGTGTCGAGTATCACTGCCTTCTGCATCTGACCCTTGATCCAACCGTCCAGTGAGAGCCTCTTGAAGTGTTGGTCGAGGCTCTTCTCGAGATTTTTGTTTAATGTAAATAAAACAGTACATTAAAATTAAAAATTACAATCATTGTCGTACCTTAGTAATGATATCATAGTCATGATCAAACTTAAATGTAAGGATAATATTAAATTATACACCTTAAATTGGCCTGTCAGACTATAAATGATGAGATAAAATAATAAATAATGATAAAATTAAATGCCAAGCAAGATTCTTATTCTCTAGAAACTTCTGATTACTCGTAATTAGATTTTGTTAGTAGCAACATTTTGTGTAATATTTTTACACAACATCACATATTTCACTCCTACGTATAAATAATTTGTTTTCCGAGTGATGTCGTAGGTTCTCTGCCTCTAGAGCATAGTATTATTATTGGGTTATTATTTGTATTGTAATAATCATACTATACAGTATACTGTATGATTATTATCGACATACATTTCATAACATAAATATATTTTTTTACAACATTCATATATAAAAAAAGAAACAAATATTATAGAAAACTTAAAACTAGGATCCAGTCGGCAGCGGGGCAGGGCCCAAACCGCTAGTAGCTTGTGCCCTTGGGTTAGGGCTGCAGAGAGAGGAACCTCCAGACAAACCGTGTTGTGTCGAGTATCACTGCCTTCTGCATCTGACCCTTGATCCAACCGTCCAGTGAGAGCCTCTTGAAGTGTTGGTCGAGGCTCTTCTCGAGATTTTTGTTTAATGTAAATAAAACAGTACATTAAAAGCGACATAGGACTAAGCATATTTCCTTGAGGCACACCAAAACAAATATTATTTTCGTCTGAAGAGTAAATAGTTTTAGTCATGCTTCTCCGGCTTATTATATGTATTTGTGTTATTTGGATTTTATTACTAGGATATGACTCTACTAATTTATATATGGACATTTGCGCCTATTCCATAAACTGACAGGTTAATCAATGAAATCCGATATTTAAAAATCTTGTTATTTTTTTAAATCTACGATGATTCCTAATTAATATATTATTCTTTTCAAAATAATTATCTAGTTCAGTTATACATAACTCGAAGAACATATATCAAAGAACATTGGTGAAAGAGCTACTGGTCTATTGATATTTCGTCATTTGTCATACCAATATTTTTCAGACCTGACATAATTTTAAATATAATAACATAACAAAAAAAATGAGATACTTAAATTAATTGTGTTTTTAAAGTGTTATTTAATATCTAATTGATTTGGATAAAATCGAGCTGTACATGTTTAGATAGCTTTTCTTATGCCTGATAGTTTAGCCTTTGACCGCTATCTCGCCTGATGGTAAGTGATGATGTGGTCGAAGATATTGTTCAGGCTAACTAAGAATAGCGTAAGGTAGAAAAAGATGTTTTGTATAGTGCCGAACCCACCTCACTGGATAAAGATGATATTGGTGGTATTTTTCAGGTTTCGTTCCACGCCGGCTACGAAGGTCTTCACTCGACCATCGACCGGAAGTATCTGCCTGAAGAGTACGGAGGCGACGCGCCCAGCTTTAAGCAGCAGCACAGAAACTGGGTGCAATGCATTAAAAATGAAAGGTAACAATACTTCCACGTTCTATATCACTAGGGAATCTCTACTACGAGCTCTTTAATACTAGATATTGAAGCTGTAATGTCAGCTTACTGAATACACGACCGCCCAAAAAAAGGAGAGTTATGTTTTCAGGGTTCATGTATGTATATTTGTGAGTTTCTTTTTCCCACCATAACTTCCAACGGTCTAGCCAATTTCTATGTAAGAGATATCGTTATATTCGTCTTGACAGTGAAAGTGACACTAGGTACATAAAAATTAATGGAGAAATCAAGCTGGCGGATTAAAGACGCCATATTGTGAGATAAACATTTCTTTTTGCTTCCAAACCTATCGAGTGGGGTATCAAAATGAAGGGCTTCAAAACATGATTTTGATGACAACTAGCTTTCCGGGCGCGGCTCCGCCCGCGCGTATGTCGGTTATAGCGCAAAAACATTAACCTCTTTTTGCGCAGTTGGATAAAAACTATCCTATGTTTTTTCCCGGGTCTCAAACTATTTCCATACCAAATTTCATTCAAATCGGTCCAGTAGTTTTGGGGTGAAAGCGTAACAGACAGACAGACAGAGTTACTTTCGCATTTATAATACTAGCTTTCCGGGCGCGGCTCCGCCCGCGCGTATGTCGGTTATCGCGCAAAAACATTAACCTCTTTTTGCGCAGTTGGATAAAAACTATCCTATGTTTTTTCCCGGGTCTCAAACTATTTCCATACCAAATTTCATTCAAATCGGTCCAGTAGTTTTGGCGTGAAAGCGTAACAGACAGACAGACAGACAGAGTTACTTTCGCATTTATAATATTAGTACTGATTAGTACTGATAATATATTATAATATAATAGTACTGATGGAAAAATAAAACTTAACGAAAATATAATTTGCAGTCGGGTTTTGTACTTTCTTAATTAATTTATACTTGTTTTGTTTTTTATTCCAGAAAAATGTTCCTGAACGATAATCTTTGGAAAGCGGATCTGTCAAAGAAACCCAAATCAAACGGAGATGACACGGCCATGAGTGGATCTTTCAGAACTCTATCTATAGATTAACTAGTATAACTTTTTTTTTTATCTCAATTTTGACAAAATGTATTTATTCTTAAAATAAGAAGTTAGAAAATCTTCTATGCATAATACAATAAACAGTCTAAACTCAATAAATGTCAAAATATTCTAACACTAATCAGATAACCCTCCCCTGACCGTTCCCGGTGAAAAAGTGCCCATCACACTCGCCGCATTCCCACGCTGAATCGCGATGAGCATCCTCTGCACCAGGAATGAACAGGAGCGGGAGTCACCTGTACTTTCTATTAGTCTATGCCCTACTTCTTTTATAAATTCTTTAGCTTCAATGCCCCAACAACCCAGGGTCTCCACAGCAATCGGCACAAAGTAGTAAAGCGGTTCCATAGCGGCGTACACAAGCCTCTTTTGTACTCACTTGCGTCCTCTGCGGCGGCCGACGGAAAGTGGACGGTGCGACTCAGGTGGCTGGCGGCAACAGTGTTGACACAAGTAGCGTCCCATACTAGGCCTACCGTTCTTCCAAGGAACCAGAGTCAGCCCGTCCGGCCTCTTACCATCCGATCTGCTCTCCGATCATAGGCCCGGAGGCTCAAGTATGCAAGGGACGTTCGCCGATATATAAGGGCTCTACGCACTACGTCGTTGAGAGCATGGTGGCGGGGAATCCTTCCTGTACAGCGACGACAACTCAGTGCATGATGGCCATCAGCCTCCACCATGGAACCGCAGGTGCATTTGTGTGGTTCACACACCTTGCAGCCCAAGCGGAGAGCCACGGCCACACGCAAAGAGTTATCGTCTAGCAAAGTACCCAGGTGAGGCGAAAAACGCATGCAATCATGCTCCAGATTCCGGTTGCGACACAGCCCGCATTCTGGCCATATCAGCTCCCGTGGCGCCCTCTAATAATTGCGCTTGGATACACCCCACGCTTAATTAATCCCACGCCCGCTGAACATGTGTATTCTCTGGGATTGTCACATTTGAGTTGAGGCCAGACCACGCTGACAGAGCATCAGACACAAAGGGCATACAGATACAGGCCTCGCCACCATCGGAACAGACTAAAACAGTGAAAAGGTCGGCAACCCCATGCGCAGATGCCAGAAAAGCTGGCAAGCCTACATCACATACACGACGTACGCCCAGACCTCCATTCCGGATCGGTAGACTCGCCTGATCCCACTGGCGTTCCTCAAAGGAGACATTGAGCACTGACTCCACCACCGCTTTTAGGGCAATGTCAAATGAGGATACTTCCTCAGGACAAAGCCAGGTAGGGGTAGTCCGAAGCAGGTAGTTAATCTTAGGTAGGGCGAAGCACATGCGCAACAAGACAATCGCAACGTGTGCGGAAAGGTCTTTAAGACGTTCGTGACCGGTAAGGAGAAGCTGTTTTTGAGAAGTTACGGCCTCAGGAACGGCGTCGATGAAAATAGGAGAACCTAAAAGGTTGAAATTAGAAGTAGAAATTTCCTTGAGGCCAGGAAGCAGAGTACTGAAACGAGTGAAGTGTGTACGAGACCCATTACTGCAAGGGAAAAATTCACATTTGGAGGAATTCACCTCTAGACCAAGGTCTTTGAGGCGAGGAATGAGGGTCTCTAGATCCTTTAAAACGTCATCCGGTTTGCCTCCAATAGTACCATCTTCGAGGTAACTTGACATCATGAAGCACTTTATGAATGGCCAAACCAAAAACGTGCGGCCCGAGCGGATCTCCTTGCTGGGCTCCCACTTGCGAAAGGATGAGTTTTTCATTAAAGAAGAGGTTAGAAGGTTGCCTATAAACTTGGTGAAGAAAAGGGTAGAGAGAAGGAATGTTTTCTTTAACCTCGCTCAGCAGAACGTCTCTTTCCAAGGTATTAAAAGCGTTTCGAATGTCTAGTTTTATTAAAATTCCGTCCGCATTCTCCGGGTTCATAACAAACGTTCGCGTGACTAGTATAACTATATTAGAAGAATTTGTATTTTTTATTACGGAAATTTAACCGTAGACACGCGCTGTTCGCTACTTCCCAGTAGTCACACCGTTGCCCTAGCTCAGTCCCCCTTGTGACGACACAAGGGGGACTGAGCTAGGGCAACGGTGTGGCGTCAAGGAATGCGTTGAGACCAGTCAGGGTACGAACCCTGACTGGTCTCAACGCATTCCTTGACGCCAATACCGAATGTGACATGTTTTGTGATAAATGGCATTATATTTATAAACTACTACTGACATTTTGTGAAAAAATGTGATACTTTATAATTATCATGATAATTATTTTTTAAATTATTTTTATTATTATTTTGGTATTATTGACATCTATATAATTCAATTTTAATGACATTTGATTTGAAATGCATTTTCATAATTTTTCATTAAAATCTTTGTAGCTAAATTTATGCTATTAAGTGACATTCATGAATAATTATATGTATTAATTTAAATGAATTAAGTCAATGTTATGTATGCTTTATGTTTATAATAATTTCTAAATATGATAGTAGAAAAGTGTAATTGGTACTGTCGTGCTTATTATAATAAATAAATCTATAAATATGTATTGTTATAAGGCTCAAGTACATATGTGCAAAATTTCACCGACTTTAAACTCTTGGTATTAATATGAAGACACTATGTTTGTGTGGAAGGCACGATGAAGACACTTCACTTAAATGACATAGACTACGAACTATATACTCTTCGTTTATTAGGGTTCCGTACCCAAAGGGTAAAAACGGGACCCTATTACTAAGACTCCACTGTCTGTCTGTCAGTCACCAGGCTGAATCTCATGAACTGTGATACCTTGTTCAACAAATACTAAAAATCAGCCAAGTGCGAGTCGGGCTCACACACCCTCAAAATTAATTTAATATTTTAATTTTAGCAATAACGCATGCTTTGTAAATTTGTATCCCTCAAAAAAGGTTACAATATAGTGTATAATGTTGTATAGATGATAGTACCGAAACCTTCGTGCGCGAGTCCGACTCGCACTTGGCCGATTTCTTTATTCTATTATGCAGTAACGAGAATAAGTCCTACCTAATGACAAGAGCCACTCCTTACCACTAGTTGCAGTGTCACACATAGTTGCGCAGACACTGCATTCCGCTTATCTATCCGCGAACATCCAGCAAATACCGTATAGATGGCGGTGTCATACTATAACAACAAAATGATATTTTTTTGTAGCCACATTGAACAGATGACCGATTTTGTTGCACTTAATAGGTTTCAAATAACTACGTAGTCTATCTTCATAATTATTTATTGGTGATGTTACGTAAATAGGCGAGGATCTTTTACTAGGTGAGAGAACAAAATTATATTATTGAGTACCTACCTAGGGAACTTTACCTAAAATGATGATATACCTACAACATTGTAAGTATCTTTGTGTTGGTGTTTAAGATAACATTAATTTGTATTAAAACGATAATTATTTTAATATAGTTTGTACTTGTAAGAATAGTTGTTTTGTTTTGTTACCTAAAATGAATTGCTAAAATCCGAATAGGTTTAATTCATACTAACCATTTATATTTAGGTAACTAATATGTATAATTTACAACTCACAAGTTATTAATTTGGTAAATTGTAAAATATATGAAAAAATGAGGTCTATTCTATACCTAAAGAGAACTCTGACCACCTGAATTTAAATCACGACGAATAAAGGACTCACTTAAAGCTAATTTTTTACCCATTGGTTACATTCACCTTTCTTCATCGATAAACCAATCCCAGTTCCTCGATGCCTTTCTCCTTATAAGCTTATCTAAATAAAATAATATCTATCTTAAATACTTATAGCACCATTTAAAGACAAGTTAGTTTCAAAAAACATCAGACTACAACAAAAGTCTCCAATTAATGTCAACCACCAGTGCTGTTGGTCCGATACTATAGTCAGTTTTTTTTAACAAACGAGTACTGAAAATTTTATGCGTTGCTATTGGCCCACGTAAACAACATAAAGTCCATTCCACACGAACTCTGTAGTTACATGTATATAGTGACATTCAGTTGAGTCATCAACTACCTGCGCGTCGAAAAGTATTGCTTGTAACGAATCAATACTAAAATTGCAACTTTTCAATTAGAGCAAGAAAAACAAAGATCGTTTGAAAAAATGTTGTAGCTAAGTCAACAAATCGTCTCGTCATACGTTTGTTTGCCGGCGTATCACTGTGAACTCAACCCAATTGAACTCGTTTGGTCTCAAGTGAAGGGCAGGAAATAACAAAAGTCATAAAATTTATGAAGTCTGAACTCTTTTGTTACGAGAAACTAAAGTGGATAGATAAAATGGTGGACATGTACTAAATAGAAACAAAAATGTACTGAGTCGACAATGATGTGCAAAATATGTTAGAGCAATTTATTATTGACGTATCTGCAGAAAATTCAGCAGAAGCACGATAATAACTTTTAAGATTACAAGATTGTAGTAGAATTATCTGATTTATATGTTCTAGTGCATAATATATATAACTACTACAATATTGTTTTATATCATAAACGCGAATAGTAAATTATGTGACGAATATACTAAGTGTGCAAATTTATATCATAAAATAATTACGTATTTTTTTTCTACAGTACATTTCAGAAGGAAGTATTGAATATGAACGGCCCTTAACAATTTCAAAACAAGAACAAAGGCATTGACGGCAATGACCCATCATCACCTATCGGAAATGTGCGAGATATATACTCGTTTGTTAAAAAAAACAGACTATAGTACTGAAGACTCGGCAAGTTACCTACTAAAAGAAAGTTGCTAAGCGAGACGTCAACGCGGGCGTACCGATGTCGAAGAAGGCCACTGAATGTGGTTGAAACTATAGTCGGAGCTATCTGACTGATCCACGTAGTTATCCCGTATTATTTACTAATAAAAAGGTAGTTTAAAATAAAACGAAAAAGAGAATAATAATGTCAGATGTATATTTATTAAAAATATAACCTGTTACAATCAAAATATTTGTACCTTCATAAGTTCACCCAGTACCTAATTATTAGAATAAAATTATTAATATAATAAAGCTATCAACTATCTAGTATAAACCTAACAAATATTGAAAGTAATCCTCAGGTCCATGTTATGATAAAAGAACGCAAGGTGCCGGGCTAGAATGTCACCCATCCATCTTTGCTCATGGGTGTCGTAATAGGCGACTAAGGGTAAAGTACTGGAAGGTGGGCAGCAGTGCTTCCTCAGGAACTGCTATCTTACACTGTGTTCCCCAAGACGCGTGTCAACCGTGGGGATTACGGCCAACCCCCCTTGTTGTGGACAATCCAGCTGATACAGAACAGTACAGTACAGTACTGCAACTTTTTGCATTGCTATTTTTTTATTCTGAATAACTAACAACCACAGAAACAAAGTATCATCATTTTTATTATTATAGTTCATAAAGACAAGTTTATTGTCTTTGCGATTAAGTCCCGTCTTGCAGACGGCTCATGAGATATCCTTAAACTCAAGTTACTTTATGCGGAAAACTATCCTCTCTTATCAAAAAAGTTACATTGGGTTTTTTAAGTGCCGTTAAAGTAAAGTTCAATAAAAAGATATAAAAATCAGAACACATACTCCTAAACCCAGTATATGATAAATATACTTCATATATTACCAAATTGTAGTTACCTACTATATGAATACAAAAAGATTCCGCATGTTTAGTTGGTAACGTTGGTAACTTAGATGAATTATGTTGATTAACAAAAGATGAGGTAATTTTTGATGAGCATCATTATAACTAAACTTACAATTGAACCTTACAAAAGATATACAGGTTTATTGTAAATATACTAACAATCTCTTATGGGCCACTTCCGTTTAGTTCTACGCTTAAAACATAAAAAAAAGTCAATATAACAACAAGATTTTTTAGTATTTTCTGATAATATTGAGGTCTGTGTGTCGTGGCGTGGTAAAGGAAAAATAAAGTCTCAATAACAAACGTACGTAATGATTTTTATGGTTCCGTACCTCAAAAGGATAAAACGGAACCCTTATAGGATCACTTTGTTGTCCATCTGTCTGTCAAGACCCTTTTTCTCAGGAACGCGTGGAGGCATCAAGCTGAAATTCATATCAAATACTCAGGTCTACTGTCACTTGTAGCTGTGAAAAAATTAAACTTCTAAGCCAATGCAATTAAAAAGTACATCTGTTTATGTCGCAAATTTCGAAACTTGAGAAAATCAAAACCTACAGGATGCTTCCCGTGCAATCAGAATGAAATTTGCCAAGAAGCACAGATCTTACAACACAGATAAAGGAAACATCGCTAAAAACATACATTTTAGGTTACATCATAAAATAAAAATACTTTTAATAATATGAGGCTCATAGTCATTATAGAAAACCTCGTGGACTGATAACGTGTAAGCATTTTTCCAATGCCCTGTCTAATATAAGTCCTAGAAGTAGGTATTTATATAAGTGACTCCGGTATTAATGGTAAGTATACCTAATTCAGATTTAGCCTAGTTTAGTAGTGGACGCCTTGGTAGCCGATACAGTGTAGTTCTTTAAAGTCTTTAAGCATGAATTAGATAGATAGATACATAGATAGATAAAAACACTTTATTTGCTTACAATAAAAAAACATTACAGAAAATTAACACACAAATTATGTATACAAAGGGCGGTCTTATTGCTGAAAGCAATTTCTTCCAGACAACCGAACAGAAAGGCTTTGCAAAAATTTGCCAGGTTGGCAGTTTACTAGGTAAACATAACAATCATTTTCGAAGTACTATTTAAATTAAAATACGAATACAAACTATAATGAAATATAAAACTATAATTATCATTAGACATACAATGTTTAATTTAACCTGTTAAAATGTTATTTTGACTGGTCTTATGCCTTCTTGTAAATTAATTATGCACCTTTTACACACATATCCCTCCTAAATCTCCTTTATGTTCCCCTTCTACATTCAACTTTCTTATTATACATGCGTTAAGATCTTCCTTATGGAATGTCATAGCATTAGCATGAAATCGTCCACCATTGAACGTATGCCTCCTCGAGAGGAATTGCGTGGACCATGTGTTGGAGGAGGTACGAGTTCTTTTGTAGGTACGGCTGTTTTGTCTTGGCCGGTCTGAATAACTAAAAGACTAAAAAATAGAGACTAAAAAACTTAAATTAGGCTTAAAAGTCGATTAATGTGTTTACAATTTGTGTCAATATACATTTACTAGCGCACTATAGCAAATTACTTTTAAATAACACTTGCTAGTCAAGTGCTAAAGTTCTAAAGGATCCGGGAAGGTCTCTGACTTTGTCGGCGCGGTCATCTTGAGTCCCCGTGGGTCGGAGCGACTCGTCAACCGCCCATCGTTGGTCGTTCGTCAGGAACCAGTCTCTGAAATAACGACATAAATAAAAATAGGATCTCCATGATGGTTTTTCGAAGCAGTCATAACTCATAGCCCAGAGATAATGGCTATGGAGAGCTGCGCAAGGTTTTCAACGTTCAAATCTTACTACGGGCTTCAATTTCACTGCAAGGAGGAAGACATTTTGCGAATTCCCGTCTAACTAGATACATCCTCAGGTAATAAATTTTAAATGAAAAAAGCTGTTCTCGAGGACCAGTTCCCCATTCTAGGCTAGCCTGAATAATAACTTTGAACTCATCTTTACTTACCAACAGTTAAGCTAATAATAAAAGACTAGCCTGTCAGCAAAAAAATTAAATTTAACAAAGTGCCCGCTGTGAGCTCGCAGAAGCAACTGCACACTCCCCCTGATGATGAGCATCCGACATGCTCGAAACCCGCGAGACATATTCGATCCCCAACGTGAGTGTTTTTGTCGGTTATTGTATAATATTTAAACGTGTGTGAAACTCTCGAGAGAATTTTATTTCAATAATTATAAGAGACAAAAAATAAAACAGTTGATAAACCTAATTTTCTTAATACAAGTCACCCTAGTGTGAGATTCAGTGATCGTTTACTTCATCATAATGTTATGTTGTTCTTGCTATGCTAAGTGCATTGTAGTATGATGATTCATTTTGAGATTTTAATATCAGGAATTTTACAAAATATAATTGCTGCTGATTATATTATAATTGTAAAGAAAATATTGATGTTAGGGCGGTATTATTGTAGCTTATTTTCATATAAAGCGGTGCGATCTGAAAATAACTGTTTGAAACTTTTTTTTATGCAAGTACCTTCTTCATAGACAGCCTTTCTAATAATATATATTCATTTATAGATATTTATATATATTTCTAATTTATATAAATATCTAATAACTTTACAAAATTACAAACTTACGAGAGGAAAAATTTTAGTCGTGTGCGGGATGTAATTTAAACAGCAAAGCCTGCGTTATTGCAAAAATAAAATTATTTAAACTTAATCTACTTATTTAAAATATATCATCAACTAAATATTTTGCCTCAATAGTCTAGTGAAATTAGGCTAAAGTGTGTACGTAATTCTGAACTTATGTATTCTTGGGGAAAATCGTAAGATTATACTTCTATAGTAGTCTCGTCCCGGTTTGCACCGTTTGTTGAATATTAACTACAAACTTTAAGGAACCATAAATTTGTAAAATAAAAAAACAAGTAACTTTATCTTCACCTTTACCATGAATAAAGGCTTTCTTGGAACATAATGTGTTGCAGATAAAAAGTCCTGGACATCACGCTTGTACGAGTCAATTTGCCGAATGCCGAATGATGCCGAATTCGTAAAACGCTTTATAACGGCGTGGGTTTGAAATGCAAAGCAGGCAAGAATTTATAGTAATACAGTATTATATATTTATTTATTTTATTTAATTATTAATGAATAAATAATAATTAAATAAGTCACGCCTAAGTCACTCAAAAATCAAAGTTATGTTAGTTGTTTTCTTCTTTAGTTGATATCTGTAAGAATATGGTAATGCCGAAATTTAGATTTCGTTCCGGAGGGACAAGCACTCGAAGCAAAAAGTTAGATTAATGGGACAGCACTTGTTTCCAACCAAGTGCTGGAAATGTAGGTAGCCATCCAACACCTCAATCAGCGTAAAGTAAAAAGCGAATAATCGATTCGTCAAAGTACTTCGGTTAAGCACCAATTGGTACCTACCGCCATAAAGTTCCTTGAGTGCATTTTCTCTATAAATATTTTATATTACCTATATTTTATATATATAGGCCTTATATATAAAATGTTTATATATAGGGCCTATGACTTGTTCTTGCTAATTTGAGTCTCACACAGACTCAAATTAGCACTAGGTGCATGGCAGAAGTTTTGAATCCATTCAGGCGAAGAAAATGCACTCATGGAACTTTATGGCGGTAGGTACCAAATAGTGCTTATCAGAAGTACTTTGAAGAATCGATTATTCGCTAGAGAAGTGTATTGCGGTGGGACAAATGTAACCTTTTTCGGAAATGACAACATGAACTGAGGTAAAAAAGTCTGAAGCATTTTTCTATTTGCAAATGTTGCTTTCAAACTTATTAACAGAGCCGTAGGGCATGGTACATGGTGGATCTATATTTTGAAATAATACCGACATAAATAACAGTATTCCAATTTCTATCATACTCGTATACATGTGTAGTTGATGGCTACAACTTCTAACTAAGCAACAAGCTGAGCTATTGATGTCTAATTACCTCTTAGCTTCCATCTTCTTTATCCACTCCCTCTTTATGGACTCGATAGTACCGGCCTTGCCACCGTACTCATTGGGAAGTACGTCAAGTGGAATGTCCTTGTAGAGCGTCGTGGAATTAGGCTCGTGGAACTTAATCTGTAATCAATCAGAGTGATAATCGACAACAGTTTTATTATGAGTACATTTGAAGCAGTGATGGCTCAGTGGCATTGGCTATAGACTGCCGCGCAGCAGGTCCATGGTGCGAATCCCGCCACGGGCTTGAGCTTCATCGCATGTTGGAATGGCATTTTGCGAATGCCCGCCTGGCTAGTGACCACTCTCAAGTATAAAATCTGTCGCCAAGCACCTAACGGTGTGTTCCGGCAGCAGTCTTTGAGAGCGAGTGAATTTACAGGCACATCATGAGACTTAACAACTATGTCTCAAGGTGACGGGCGCAGTGCAATTTGTGACTTGTGACCACATGCATCTGTTATAGGCAGAGGTTAGTCCGGTTAACATGGGCCTCGAGCTTGTTCCGCCACAATAATATAAAATAAAATCATTCCGTCCTCCAAATTAACGCAAATTTCACTACACATAAGCACAAAAAAGCAGTGGACAGACATTTCTTATTGCTGATAGGCTAGCCTTTGATATTTTTTTATGACATCGTGATGGACCGAGCTTGAGGGCTACCTGTTGTTAAGCGGAAACCTCTGCGTATAACAATTGTTCTTCACAAATGGCGAACTTCACGTTGTGTTCTGAAACGGAGTGGACTTGGGTTGGGACGTGCTGCATTGTTGATAATCAGTACTTAATAATATTATAAATGCGAAAGTAACTCTGTCTGTCTGTCTGTTACGCTTTCACGCCAAAACTACTGGACCGATTTCAATGAAATTTGGTATAGGAATAGTTTGAGACCCAGGAAAAAACATAGGATAGTTTTTATCCAACTGCGCAAAAAGAGGTTAATGTTTTTGCGTGATAACCGACATACGCGCGGGCGGAGACGCGCCCGGAAAGCTATAGTAATAAATAAGATCAAGGTTTGCTTAACAGGAAATTGGCTATGGTTATAGTTTATTTCAATTTTAATTTGAAATCCCAATTTTACTCTCATTCTGAACATACTCCGAATATCTACGTATTAGAAGAGGCTTTCTCCGACTTAACAATCTTTATCTTATACAAAAGCGTGCAATTCGAGCCATATATGAAATGGATCCTATGGAATCTCTAAGGGATCTTTTTAAAGAAATTGATATATTAACTTTACCGAGTCTGTATATATTTGAAAATATTATGTATGTTCGGAAAAAAATGAGTAAATTTAAATTAAATAATGACAACCACGATTACAACACTAGGAATAAATATAAAATAGCAGTACCAGGTTTTAGACTAGCAAAGACAAATAAAAGGTCCTTTTTAGGTAATTGTGTGCGGTTTTATAATAAAATTCCCAAACATATTACAATGCTCACAGAAGGAAAATTCAAGTTGCATGTGAAAAATATTTTGATCAAGAAATCATACTACAAAGTTTGTGATTACTTAAACGACAAAGATGCTTGGAAAGTTCCGCCTCTGCCAAGCTATCACCTGTCACCTACGTAATTTGAACAAATATTGTAATAGTCATATTATATTGTATATAACACATTGCTAAAAGATGTTTAAAAGAATGGCCCCGAGTTTCTTGCCCGTTCTTCTCGCAGTGGCTCTATAAATATTTTTTTTGCTGAACGTGGCAGTACAATGTAGAATATTTCAATATAAAAATTTGTAATTGACCTTCATAAGAGCGTCGTAGACGCCTAAATTGAATAAATGATTTTGAATTTTGAACTTTTGCTACTAAAGAAAGGTATATTTTTAGAAAAAAGTTTTTTTTTAAAGTATCCATTAATATAATATTCTTTACAACACTTTACTCTGAATGTTCAAAATATTCACGGAATTAATAGTCTAAGAAATCAACTTTTTGTGTAGGTAATCTTCTTTGCATTTAGATGCGATTTTCCTCAATCAATAACTTTTAATGGCGACTAAATGCACCTACGTAGTTCTACGAATATATAACTATGTACATTACAAATTATAATGAACGTCATTCGACGAAAACCACAATTTTTTGTCTGTATTGTTTTGTACATCAAAAACAAACATTATATAACAAGGGGTGTGGTAAGACCGAAAATAAAATTAGAATGCTTCGCTAACCGGCCAAATATCAAAACATTACGCCAGAAACTTAAAATAGTAGACCAAGATACATTCTTTAGTTTTTTTGAGGATATAATAGCGGGTGAGCTTATTGACATATAGACGAGCTTACATTAATTACAATAATATAAAAAGAATGTATTATATCTTAATATAATGTATTATATTATATCTTGCCATACAACGGGGTAATGCTGCCAGCCTTTTAGGCACTCTACCCGTGGACAGTGACCTGAGTTCTGTTTTCTATTTATGATTGCCTCCTGGTAGAAAACAGAGCTCAGAATTTTTAAGCTTAATATTTTTAGGTCATAAGTAGATATAGTTAAATTATTTATTTATTTTTGTATCAGTATATGTACTGTTAATTTTTTCTTATTTTAACTTGTTCATACAATGTTTGTGATTGATCTCTGTGTTGATTGAAACGTTATAACGAAAAAGATATAAAAAGACAAGTAAGATTGTCACAAATATGGTAAATTTATTCTTTAGACTTTCAGTTTATTCATGATCATGTCACTAACAACAGTGCCGAAATAACGACAGCTCAAAAATCAATCAATTAAACGATAAATATCTGGTTTCTATTTCCACTAATATTTTCAATGCGAAATTTTGTGTGTATTGTTTGTTATTCCTTCACGATGAAACGGCTGTTCGGATTTGGATTAAACTTTGAATATGCCAATGCATAGTGCAAAGTGTCCCATGTGTTAATCTTAAACAATTTTAAGATTAACACATGGGACACTTTTCACTATCATCACCATCACCACTTTTCATCATTGTCTATGCGGTTGAAACTGGGCACAGCTAGTTGGCGGCATAAAACCTTTATTGGGTTCTATTCCGAGTAACGCTGCCAACTTCAACTGCAGGCTGGAAGTACCGTGGCTGCATGCCGCAGCGACACTACTGGTTTGTATTTATTTCTAAATACTGACTTCCGAGCGCCGCGGCAACTGCTAGGGCAGTTGCAGGCGCAAAGCGCAGGCACGCGGCAGTTGCTGGCACACAGCGCTGGCTTACGGTACTTACAGGCGGCAGTTGCAGTCTGCAGCGTTATCCGGACTAGAAATATTATGATGACTTTTGTTTTGAGAAACAGCTGTCATTGTGTGCGTCTGAATAATATAGGAATGTGCATTGAATACTTGCTTTAACCAGATTGAAAAGCAGACATATATACACGAACTCATTATAACATTAATATATCATCCCCCAAAAGTACTGTGTTTATGTATAGCTTTTAAAAAATAACAGAAAACTGGCCTTGGAGTCTTTGGCTTTGGCTCTTCTTGTCTTATTTAAGTTAGGAGACGTACTCGCAGTTCCAGATTTTGATAAGAATTAATATAGACAAGCAAGATTGTTCTCACCAATTTGGCAACTTCCGTTTTGAGGAATGGCTTGCAAATCGCATGAATCTTGCTGATGTAGGACGGAGCGTTGATCACGTGGACCTGTTTTAGTCGAATCGGCATTGCTTCCTGGAAATTTAAAAAGAGCATTATTGAGGACTGTCTAAAGTCTCACCGTATATGTCGCGGTAGATGGGTTGTTTAGTTGTAAATAGCTTGTGCCTAATTTATTTTGATGAATGCAAATACCGAATCACCGTCTTCCTTCGCATACCACAGTTGAATATGGTCACAATATGTTTATTCTTAAAACAAAGAAAGTAATAACAACATATTGGGACAATTATATGTTTTCAAAACACTAACAGATTTACCGCATGTCGGAAGCGCATTTTGCGAATGGTCGCTTCGTTAGCTACCACCCTTAAGTAGAAAATCTGTCGCCACGCATCTAACAGAATGTTCCTAAAGCAGCCTGAAAAATTACAGTCATGGGGTTACGGGCGCAGTGCAATTCGCCACATAAATGAATGCTTAACATCAGATAAACCTCGTTTTTGATCCGTAGCAAGTAACCTAAATAATATAACAGTGAGTACTCCCTCTTCGAGGAAACAGAAGCAGGGAGCTTCTACATTTCACCTCAGACTAATTTTCAACAACCCCACGCCTCGCGAATTTTGTACAACGCTAAAAACACCAGCACGTATTTTCTTCAAGGCACGCAACGTTCGTATTTTCAATTTTGTTGTGTTGAGCACCACAAATAATAATTCAACATTCCTGTTATACTGACATCCAGGCCCTCGCTACTATAATTTGGTGCCCCATGTTGGGCGCCAGCATGTAGGAGCTCAAACTACTAAAAACTAAACGAAGAGGCTTCTGGCTTCTGATTGACCTAGGAGGTAGCTTACTGCTATTATACCTAAATTATGTTATTGAGGTCAAAATTTGATATCAAAAATTACCAAAAAAACACTTCTCTACGCAAATGATACTTTACTATATCAGTCGGATTGTCCACTGCTGAACACGGCCTCCCCTTTTATGTAGGGTTTGCCATAATCCCCCTTGGCAGGTGTCTTAGGGATTGCAGTATGAAATATCAGTTCCTCAGAAAGCGCTGCTGCCCACCTTCTAGTGTGTTACCCTTAGTTGAACCTTACGACACCTACGGGTAGAGATGGGGTTGATATTCTAGACTGGAACCCCACGGGATAACGCTTTGCTAATGAAAAACATTCTAATACCATATTTTTGTAGTTCTATAATTTAGCAATAATTAATATCCGCTGGATAAATTGCTATTCATTGTGACGTACTCGCAAAACCCCAAACCACAAAAGCGAGAAAAACTAAATCGTTCGTTGAAATTAGCTCTTGACGTCAATTTGTGCTAATTTTATAGCTGGTTAAATCAAATCAAATCATTTATTGCATATTATGTAGGTATCTTAATAACTATATACATAACACTACGTTACGACCCAAGTTTAGGTATGGCAACTTAGTGTGGAACGGCCCGACTTTTTTTTTTATATATATTTGTCACTGTTCTATCGTATAATAACATTTTTCTATCAATAAGTTTTTTAGTTTTTTAGTAAGGTCTTGTTCATTTTCGTCAGTCTTTAATTCGTCCGGTAATTTATTAAATATTTTTATGGCCATAGCATGGGGACCACTACTTTGCATTAATAATCTGCACTTAGGTATTTCTAGTTTATGTTTAAACCTGAGCGGGTAATTTCGTGGTTTGTCTGAAAGTTTTTTGAAATATTTTGGGTATTTTTTAACAAAATTACAAGTTTCTAAGATATAGATGGATGCAACAGTTAGGATTTTATATTTTATGAGGTATGGTTTATGAAATTTTATTTTTGTGATGTCTGGAGCTTTGATATTTGCGAGAATGCGGATTATTTTTTTCTGTGCGACAAAGAGTTCATCTACATTTACACTATTACCCCAAAGTGTGATACGTATATGCGTAAGCATATATAGTACGCTGATATAGCTGTATTGAGGTCAGTGGCCCGTCGTACTTCCCTAAGCGCGTAAGAGAAACTTGATAATTTGGATTGTATTTTTTGAATATGATTTTTCCAACTTAATTGAGATTCTAGTTCCAGGTCAATAATGTTGCCGCGTCAATACATTGTAATTTATTATTATTAAAGGAAAAAATTATGTCAAGAGCGCATTTTTGGTGGGGTCTAAATTGTATGAGTTTTGTTTTTTCGAAATTTAAGTCAAGATTGTGGTCAGTCATCCAATTTATTATATTATTAAACATGTCAGTGAGATTATTAGTCATAATTATAATTATAGCCGATTTTTTTTCAACTTTGGCCAACAGGTACTAACGTTGTTGTGTGCCTAACGGGCTGCAACATTACTCAGACATCCAGATGTAGTGGCATGTCCCTCATGCTATTTTTTTACCCGGATTCCAATAATAAGAAAATAATGTAACTATTTAATTGATGAGTACAATTTTGTTAAGTATGGCAATATTGTCAATACATTCTTTCCCACAGCTTCTGTGTGTGCATATCTTAACACAATAATCTTGACGATTCTTCAGTCTTGATGATTTTGTCTGAGCATCTACTGGATCGAATAAACGCGAGTGAACAGGTATCTTATGGGTAAGCGCGCTCCATCATCGACCACATCATCACTTAACATCAGGTGAGATAGTGGTCAATTGCTACTCACTACAGTATATAAAAAAAAATCTAAGTTTCACGGGCAAGTACCGAAGAATATTGGTCAAAATGCCTGCATCCATTGCCGTGCCGATGCGCTCATCAGTATTGCGGATTGCGAGCGAGTAACTCAATAGATCTTGTAATCAGTATGCACCAATAAAAAATTGCTAGTATTAAAATAAAACAGACCCCAAATAGAACGCCGCTAGATAAGATATAACTTGTGGAAGTCAGACCATAAACTTTTATTTCATACTTTTTACTGTTGGAAGTCGGTTCTGTTTTTGTCCTTCATGGGCTCATAAGACTGTCCATCGAGACGACAATGGATCCATCCTGATTTTTCAGGGGAGTTGTCCCCAATGATAAACTCAAAGCGATTTAATTCAAGGAACTAAGATAACAATCTAGCTACTACTGATTATAAAGTTTCAATAATAATTCATTTATTTCCATAAAATAACATCGTGAGTATCGAAGTAATTCCTTTCTTTACTGACCAAGGCTATGCATACACAGGCAATGATTGATAGATAGGGTAAGTAGAAAATTACATTGTTCGGCCTTCCTGGTACTTTGAAAATTAATCACATAATATAAACTTGTGTGAAATGGTAAATTTATCTTGCAGGCCGTACTTGAGTAAGTGCCTAAATGTATTTAAGAGTAGGTGGGATCAGACCGGAATAGTAAAATAATAAAAATGAACGGATACAAAATTAAATAATAACTGACATCATAACGGAATAAAAACATAATATGAATTATAACTCATACAATATGATCTCTCATGGCATCGGACGCCGTAATTACAATATTATATAGGTACCTAATAGTCCGGTCACATAATATATAAGAGCAAAATTACATAAATTTCCACCAAGCTGAAAATCAGTACGATTTTTTAAAATATGATTAAAAATAAAATTTGCATGTTCCCCATCTTTCCCCTGTATGGAAAAAAATATTGAAAGGTCAAAAAAATTTGATTAACGAAAAACTTACTGTTCACCAAAACCGTAAGTTTTATCATAAAGATACTTCAATCAAAAATTGTAGATCAATTATCAATTACTTATAATCTATAAAACGAATCTAAACTAACACCGCTAAAAATTCCGTCTCACTCGCACACTATAGGCGTAATAGATATGGATAGGTAATAGTTATCGGCATATTACGTTAATAACTTCGATCATTATAATGATCGAAGGTTTATATATAAACTTATATATAGCTTTTCTAGGTTTAAGTTTTATTACAAAAATGTATAAAATCAGCGTAGATGAGCAACTTAGAATCAAGAGATGAAAAAACCCATAGTTGCCAATCCTCAACGGGCTCGATATTGGCAACTTTAGCCTTGATAAATTACGAGCTTGCAAAAGAAATGTTTAGTATTGTGTAGGCAGTCCGTTGTATAGCCATGAACTTATAAGTTGTATGATATCTATATTGTGCAACATATTGAATATTTTATTGAGTTGCAAGTACCTAGTTTATCAATATGCGTGGTAGTAGTTATTAGATTAATATAAACCTCTACACGACATGCAACATTATAGAACTTTGATGGTCTCGAGCTTGACATTTCAGAATCGTATTTCTCCTAGACCGATATATTATTGATATTTAAACATCGGTACAGTCTACTAGATACTAAGTACATACAATATTTACTTATAATTTTCTTTTTACCGGCGGTATGCCTATATTAAGAAAATACTACGAAATATATACTACAACACTATAGCTACTACAATAAAATAAAAGCATTTAGACAGCTCCCGTTACCTACACCCCGCAGAGTTGCTCCGTTGAATTAGTTTGTTTAATTAATTGTTTTCTTCTTATAAATAAGCTGAGCATTGAATTTTCGAATCTAATGTACACTGTCACTCCCATTGGGTAGCTTGCCTAGTATTCTAGAATACTGACAGCCTTGTAACTCTGATTTGTAGAACTATTGATCATGTCATCAACCAGAAATACAATTTGTACGTACCAAATACTGAACTATATTTTAGAAAATTATCTGTCGACTACCACGATACCTAATACGTAGATGATAAAAGAAATTTAATTTGGAGGGCATAAAATTAATTTAGTTACAGGACTTAACATTTTTCCTCTCGGTAAGTTTGTAATTTTGGTATGTAATCCGCAGAGCATGCGTTATTGCAAACATATTAAATATTAAAACATAATATTAATTTGTTTGCGACTGTTTTGCCATAATACTTAAGCCTGACTTTTTAAATGAGTTCCAAAAATGAAGGTAGTTCTCAATTTGGACCTAATTAACAGATACTCGTGTCACATTTTACAAATTATTGGAACACAAAATTGTTTGATCCTGAAGAGCCAAAAAAATATTTGTGCTCAAATAATTTATGAGATGTGATTTTCTAAGCGAATAGTATACGCGATAGTGCCTGTAATCGTATTTAGAAAGATACTTGTATCTGCGTGACTTTTGTACCGGTTGGAAGGATTCTGTTATATTTGTAAGTCTAGCCTATGGGGCACTATAAAATTTCACCATTTTTAGCATGCTTTTTAGGATAGACTGCCGATTTGTATTGTTATTAATATTGTATATATGTATAGAATTATTCAGACAGGCAAAGGAAAAACACGAAGGTTACCTACACCATTATCTTAAAATAAAAAAACCACGGCCACGTGATAGAGTCGAGTTTCATAACCGTTATAGCCCTTTGATGAATGCAATTAAGATAAACTCATGTTAATGTGTGACGAAAGTTATCTCAACAGAGATAACGGTGATTTAGGAATGCCATTAACAGATATATACGAATGTTATGTTTTATTGTGGCATGCAGCTTTAAGAGGCCTTATTCCAGCAAAGCCATTTTACAGCCGTTTTCTCAAGGCTGTTGCAGCTAAAGTATAAAAGTTTTTGTTTTTTAAATGATGCAGGAAGAAAGTTTATTGTTTTTTTAATGGAGTGCATTAAACAAAACAATAAAAAAAAACAACTGAAATCCGACAAAAAAATGTTTACCAACACATGTTTTCATAAATTTCTTCATCAGTGTGACTTCAACAGTCTTTTTATCGAACAAAAATTATTCGTTTTACAGATTGAAAAATATCAGTGAACCAATCATATTACCACCAATGGAGTGCATTAATAACATTTTGATAAATATATGTTACAACTGAGTAAATAAGGGATTGAAAGGGCACTTTTGGCACAAAAATACCATTCAAATTTCTTGTTATTTCTACATCTGGTATTTTATCAAATAAATAAATATGCAATTCATTAGTTGAAGTTTTTATTTAATAGATAATAATATTTTGTCGTTCATTTAGTGAAAAATGTATTTTATACAATTTTTTCAATATGACCTATAAATTACGGAACACAGCGCCTTGCATCTCACATTCCGACCTGTGCCGCCACGCCGTGCACACCTGTCTACAGCTCCGCCAGTATCTCCCAGTGAGACCGCAATAGTCCCCGCACTATTGCCGTCTCACTCGGGTCATCGTTCCGACGCTAGTTGCAGACCAGTGCCTTGGAATACGCAGTCCTGACGAAGTTTTGTTTTGTGTGCAGAAGCTGAGCAGCCGCCGAACGCCGTGCAACGTGAGCTACGAGCTCGCCGTGCCGGCGCGCAGAGGCGCTCTAAGACGTCAGGCATTACCACCTACCCAAGTCCCTTGTTTCGTTATAACATCATACCGGGCTGGTGGTCTTGTTTTGACCGCACTTTTCGGTGCGCACTTCACAACTTTACTACTCGACACAACATTGTACCAGTGCGCGTAACAACACACTTTGTGCTGTTAAGCGACGTCGTTCAGGCGTGGGGTAGCGTCAGCCAAACCCGTCTGAACGATCAAATCCGCCATTTGCTGCGGTCGCAGTGTGACACCCTACGGTGACAACGGCGACTGTTGTTGTTTTTGGTTTAACCTTGCACCGTGGCCTTTCCCGCTTCACGGGTCAGCCGAAGCAAGCTGGGCTCCGGGACAACTGGCCTTGGGGTCGCCCCTAGTCAACCCCGGAGCAGCATTAGGATCACCCCTCTCCGCCGAGAAAAAAGCTCGGAGAGGGTACACAACTAGGGCACACCATAGGTACTCACTCCCTCTCACACAAGTGAGCTCACGAGTTGCGAGAGGGAGACAGAACCCGTTAGGCCATCCTGAGTATTCCCCTCAGGATGCAACGTCCCTCTAACGGTGAGGTGGAGGTCCTTCAGACCTTCGCCCTCCGCTACCCCGAACTCTACGCTGATCATCAGCAATCGCTTAACGATGCAGAGAGTGCCCGCCTCACGGACACTCTCATCGCTCCCTCCGGAACTCCAATTCCGGAGGCCATCGTCCCTCCTCTGACCCGGTCCTTCTCAGAGGACAGCCCGACTTCGCCCGCTCCGGGCCCTGACAACAGACGCACGGTGGCAGCCCCTCCCCGTGAGAGGTCTCGCTCGCGCTCACCGATCGGGAGGCCAGCGAGCACCCGTCCCTCCATCGCCGTTGTTGAGCCCACTTCGGACTCCGAAACGGAGATGGATGTAGACCCGAGTCGTGCCTTACGCACTGACTCGGACTCCGATAACGACGGCTATACCGTCGTAGACAGGAAACGCAAGCGTGCTCCTAAAGCCGCTAGTTGCGCAACTTCCGCCCCTCCCGCCAAGGCACCCGCTAAGGCCCCCGCCTCCGGCAAGAAGCCGACCCCCGCCCCGCGCCCCGCGTCTCCTCCCTCCGCTCCGGCCACCACTGCCGCGTCCCCTCAGGACGCGAGCGCGCGCCGCGAAAAACCGCCTCCGCCCCTGTTCATTCAGGACAAAACCAAATGGGACATGCTGTCCCGTTTAGTTTCGGATCGTGGGATCCACTACACTAATGCCCGCTCCACGCAGCAGGGCATTAAAGTTCAAGTGTCCACCATTAGCGACCACAGAGCGCTAACAAAGCTCCTCCGTAAAGAGAGCATAAGTTTTCACACTTATGCGCTCGAAGAGGAGAAAGTCCTCCGAGTTGTCATCCGCGGTGTGCCCAAGGAGGTACATACCGATTCGGTATGTGCCGACCTGAAAGCACAAGACTTCCCCGTACATGCAGTTCACCGCATGTACAGCGGGAAGGACCGCAGTCCCTACGATCTAGTACTCGTAGTACTAGATCGTACACCTGAAGGCAAGGCCATTTTTAATTTAAAAAAGGTCTGTGGCCTCTCAGGACTCGATGTCCAAGCCCCATACAAAAATGGGAGTCCCTCGCAGTGCCATAACTGCCAACTATACGGGCACGCCTCCCGTTTCTGCTTCGCTCGCGCTAGGTGCGTTAAGTGCCTAGGCGATCACGCGACAGCAGCGTGCACTCGCACCCGGGATTCGCCGGACCCACCCAGTTGTGTTCTATGCGGTGCTCAAGGGCATACCGCGAATTACCGTGGTTGCCCTAAAGCACCACGAGTGAACCACAGGGTGGCAAGGCATAGGCCGACCCGTCCCTCTTACGACCGTTACCAACGGGTCAGCCCTAAACTAACGGTAGTACCTGCCTCACAGGTAATACCCGCGCCGCTCCCAGCCCGTAACGCATGGTCTAAACCACCCAGTATGGTTAAGACCGTCGCTACCGCCCGCGCCCCGGCCCGCGCGCCCGCACCCGCGCCCGCACCCGCACCCGCCCGCGCACCGGCCCCGGCTCGCCCCGCGCTCCCGGCACCCGTTGCCAACACCATTCGCGCGCCTCCCCGCGCCGCTTCCCGGCCACAAGCTCCCCCTATGCCATTGATGGCTGCCCCTCTTCAAGAGGCAATCAACCTAGTCAGCGATCTGGCTATGTCGGTTGACATCAATGAGGTACAAGAGCTATTTCACAAGATGCAATACGCTCAATCCCCAGCGGACGTGATCCAATACACATTGGAACACGCAAACTTACTAAGCGCCCTTAAGCGCTTCGTTCCCCAGGCCCCTCCCCAGTACAACCACTATGGGTAGTACAACCGAACGCACGAAACCGCACTCAGTTTCGTTAGCGTCATTTAACGCTAACGGCCTTTTCAGACAACGTGACCTCGTCCACGACTTTTGTTGTACCCACCTTATCGATATCATATGCGTGCAGGAGACCCTTCTAAAACCGGGGAAGGCGAACCCTAGGTTTGCCAATTACAGAACGGTACGTGATGATAGAGTGAACTCCCGTGGGGGAGGCACTCTTATCTATTACAAAAGGTCCCTGCACTGCATTCCCCTACCTACCCCGACTCTTGTTAATATGGAAGCATCTTGTTGCCTCCTAGCTATGACTGGTCATCAACCTATAGTCATAGCGTCCTGTTACCAAGCTTGCTCCAAGCCGATCGTCCGAGCTGACTTAGAAGCCTTGTTCTCATTAGGAAGCGCCGTCCTTCTGATTGGCGACCTCAACAGTAAGCACATCCTATGGAATTGTAACGTCAACAATCCCAAAGGTATTGCATTTGAAAACCTAATCGCAGAACTTAACTTTGACATAATTGCGCCCACTGAGCCCACTCACTACCCTTATATGGAAGACCATCGATCTGACTTGCTTGACATGGCACTACTCAGAGGCGTAACACTCCGGTTACGCTCCATAGAAGTGGTTCACGAGCTTCACTCTGACCACCGACCCATTATACTGCGACTAGGTCCCGACCCAACGACTGACCTCCCCCGCCCCACTAAGACGATAGTGAACTGGAAGCAAGTAGGCGATGCCCTAAAGGCTATCAGTTCACCGGACCTTGACAAAATCCCTGACGACATCCTGACAAAAGATGACGTAACCCTTGCGATCGATTCGTTCACCAATCACCTCTCCACCGTAGTAGGTGCATCCGCAAAGGAGGTCATAGTGCCGGACGACCGGCGCCTTGTCATTCCAGCGGATGTGAGACGATTGGTGACGGAGAGTAAAGCAGTGACCCGACATTACGACTCTTACCCCAGTAAAGAGAACAAAACTAAGAAACGCCACTTTGAACGCATGGTCCAAAGTCGCATGTCTGAGTTGCGTGATCAACAATGGGGCGATAAACTTTCAAACCTCGTGCCAAGCCACCATGCTTACTGGGACTTGGCGCGAGGTTTGAAAGGAAGTAACCATAACGACATGCCTCCCTTATACAGACCAGTCCCACTAGTCCCAGCGTTCTTTGACGAAGACAAAGCTGAGTGCCTAGCTGATAGCCTAGAGGCTCAGTATTCCCCTAACGTAGATCACGTTGACCAAGCTCACCTCGATTCGGTGGATGCTGAAGTCGAACGTAAAAGCTCTGTGGTCACCTCTGAACTCCCACCAATCACTTTAGCGACTTACGCTGAGGTGGCGAGACTGATCAAGGCCCTCCAACCGCGCAAATCCCCCGGTGCCGATGGCATCTCCAACAGGGTTCTTAAAACCCTCTCTCCTCCTCTCATCCATCTCTTAGTCAGCATCTTCAATGCTGCTATGAGCCACTGCTTATTCCCAGACACCTGGAAATGTGCAAATGTCATTGGCATTCACAAACCAGGCAAAAGCTCATCTGACCCCACCAGCTACCGCCCCATCAGCCTCCTCAGTGCCTTAGGCAAACTTTACGAGCGGTTACTTGCAAACCGTCTCCAGTCCCATGCTGAGGAACACCACCTTATCCCAGATGAGCAGTTTGGCTTCAGACCCGGACACTCATGCGTCCAACAGGTGCACCGCCTCACGGAGCACATCATTGAGGGCTTCAATAAGTACCCCAAACCCCAGACTACGCTAGCAGTCTTCCTCGACGTAGCGAAAGCTTTTGACAAAGTCTGGCACAATGGCTTGATCTACAAGCTATACCAATTTGGCGTGCCAGAACGTCTTGTGCTCATCCTACAAGACTTCCTTAAAGCCAGAAGCTTTCGCTATCGCGTGGAAGGCACCCTCTCCTCCCCCCACCCAGTCAGAGCCGGAGTCCCTCAGGGCTCCGTGCTATCACCTATTCTCTTTGCACTGTATACCAGTGACATCCCACGCTCTCAGCCCAAAGTATTCCTAGCCCAATATGCGGACGATACCGCCATTTACACCACTGGGTGGCATATCAACAGACAGTCCTATTTCGTCATTCAACGGGCCGTCACCGAGATCGGTGACTGGTTCCGAAAATGGCGCATCGCGGTCAACCCAGCTAAAAGCACAGCTATGTGCTTTACTGAGAAGACACGCTCCCCTTACCCGAAACCGCTTATTTTGTTCGACGAACCCATTCCCTGGGTTCCTAGAACAAAATACCTCGGAATCACCCTTGATCGTCATCTCACCTTTAACGATCACATAACAACCGTCCGTAACAGAGCGGCCTTCGTAATGGGTCGCCTTGGTCCCCTACTTCGCAAAGAGAGTAAAATGTCTCTTAGTAATAAGAAGACACTTTACACTGCCTGCATCCGCCCCATCATGACTTACGCATCAGTAGTGTTTAGTCATGCTAGTGAGGCCCACCTTCATAAACTTCAAGTCATCCAAAACCGTTTTCTTCGTAATGCAACCGGTGCCCCGTGGTATATCCGGAACACCGAGCTGCATTGTGACTTAAACCTTCCCTCTCTAGCGCAGTTCAATAAGGACTGCGCCCGCCGATACTTTGATCGAGCGCCCCACCACCCGAACCCATTGGTTGTCCAGGCATCGAACTACTCGACTGCCTCTTCTATCCCATTTTTCAAACCCCCCCGTCGCCGACCACGGCAGGTATTAGACGACCCGGATGACCCCATCGCAGCCATTACATTGGCAGCTTTAGCGTTATCCGCAAGTCGTCGAGGTAAAATCCCCAGGTGTGAGGTAATTAGAGGTCACACAATCTAACACCGAGCCCGCCGGCGAGCTCGAGGCAAAAACAAGGTCACGATAAATTGCTCTCCAAATAGTCAAAGAGTATTATTCAGTAGGGCCCAATTGTGCAACACTGCAGTTGCACAGAGGCATTTTGCTCCGATCCCTCCCATGTCTCTCGACAGCGAGACAAGCCGAGGTCCGAACCACAGTGGTGCCCTTGAGCTCGCTGTCAACCCCTCCTATAGTAGCGGCACGTTTTCGGCGTCCGCAGGAGACGGAGGTAGAAAGCGCTTTTCGCCTTCTACGCCCGTCTCGGGAGAAGTGCCTTCGGCACTTCTCCCTCCCGGGCTATTGTAGGGCCAGGCCCTCGCCCAAAACCCGGTGGAGCTGGACGACCGCACAGGCGGTAGCCAGCATCTCTGTCCTCCCTAAACAAACAAACCTTGCATCTCAGTTTGCGCCTAGCGCTCGCGGAGGGAGGACGTATCGCTGCTCGTCCCGCGCCCTACACGTGCCGCAACTACGGTGCGCAATGAAAATATAGCGTGACCGAGTTGTTTTGATCTATGCGTATGCTTTTATTATTGTAAAGATATTTTTGTTGAGACCATGCCTTTTTCATTATTAACTAGGATTTATTATTTCCTGATCGGAATTGAATTTTTAACCGACTTCCAAAAAAGGTTCTCAATTCGTCTGTATTTTTTATGTTTTTACCTCAGAACTTTTGAAAGGGTGAACCGATTTTGAGTATTATTTTTTTGTTTTAAAGCTGATGCTTGTCGTTTGGTCCTATTTAAATTGCATCAAAATCAGTCAAGTCTTTTTTGCGTTACACTCCAATAACTGAAAAGTATTTACCTATCTTTCTTGATGATATAATCATTGACAATCGATATCGTAAGTAGCAAGGGTTACTAAAACTAGTGATTAATTTTTTAACCAAAAAATGGAACTGACTTTTTGGTTTTTGCCATAGTAAAAAAAATGTAACCAAAGTAAAAGTCAAAGTCAAAATCATTTATTCAATTTAGGCGTCTACGACGCTCTTATGAAGGTCAATTACAAATTTTAATATTGAAATATACTACATTGTACTGCCACGTTCAGCAAACAAAAGTTATAGAGCCACTGCGAGAAGAACGGGCAAGAAACTCGGGGCCATTCTTTTAAACGTTTTTTAAAAATGTGTTAAGTACATACTATATAATAAAATTATTACAATACTTAATTTACATTACGTAGGTGTTAGGCGCTAGCTTGGCAGAGGCGAACCAGTCCAAGCATTTTTGTCGTTTAAGTAATCACAAACTGTGTGGTAAGATTTCTTTATCAAAATATTCTTCACATGCAACTTGAATTTTCTTTCTGTGAGCGGTGTAATATGTTTGGGCAATTTATTATAAAACCGCACACAATTTCCTAAGAAGGACCTTTTATTTGTCTTTGCTAATCTGGTCACCATAAAATGGAACCGACTTCAACACCCAAAAGTGTGAAATAACTTGTCAAAGTCGGTACCATGCGCACAATATTGTGATCATAGGTACTTTTGAACTATCATGGTACCGACTTCAACATGTTATTTCACACTTTGGGTGTTGAAGTCGGTTCCATTTTATGGTTACTGTTTTTTTTACTATGGCAAAAACCAAAAAGTTGCGTAGTTGCTATATATAAGAAAAAAAATTTTAAAAAAACTTGAAACTAGCTAGAGGCTAAAATGTATTTTTTTCTTATTTGTTCTTTATTTTTTTTTATTTTATATTAGGTATTAACTTGGCCAAACAGATGGAAACGAAGTAATACATTTTTACAACAAGTGTCTTTTACACGAAATAATTGGCCATCAAAAAGCACGATCTATGCCTCTAAGAAATAATTTTATTTAAGGCAAGACTAACGGTCTGTACCGTTTACTGATTTGGTTAAAAATAAAAGATGTTTATAATAATATAGACGTTATATATTTTATTAAACAATTAGTACCGACCCTGAGTTAGGATTTAAGACCTCTATATTAAACCTTATTTTCTTTCCTTAGCGACCACTATAGCCGCTCCGCCAACGGGGCAGTTATACAAATATAATGAACCAAGATATGCATGCACAAAGCAGGTATACAAACTACAAAACTAAGTTGTTTGCCTATATACAATGATGGTTAGAAGTACATAATCGAATATAGATACCTACACAGTAGTCCATTGAAATGTTACAATTTAAGACCGAATATTGCATTTTTTAGAGGGCGCAATTTTACTTTTGAGACATATGTGGGTGGTCCATAGAAGCTTAACCTCAAGTTTGTAGGGTCGCCACCCTTGTCCTCCGGCCGCTATCTTGGAAAAAGGGGTGAAAACACTTATTTCGCGATATCTTGGAAACTATGCGTCTTACAAAAAATTCTACAGCATATAATTTGCAAATTATTTTGCCTACAAATATGTTTATATAACTTTTTGCCCTAAATTAAAAATTTAAGAAGTTATAACCAAAAAGAGTGAGAAAATTTTCATATGTTTTTTTTTTGCTCTATAACTTTCTTTTTCTCATTTTACAAAAAAAGATACCTCAGACCAATCTTGTTGATTATCATTTGAGGATTTTTTTTATGATTTTTTAATTTATTTCATTTAAAACACTTACAGCGCTAAGTTGACCAGGTTCATCAATGCTCATGGGGATCCGGTCAAAATGAAATGTTTAAATTATATTTTTAATATCCTTAAAAAAAATCGTACAACTTGACTTATTCATACCTAACTGTTTTCCTTACCATAGAACTTACCAAATATAACTTACCGAAGGATTAGCAGGTAGAAAAGGTCTGAGTTACCGTTTGGGGATAAAGGAACATCTGCCTGCTACGACTATTATTATTATACGCAGGCTTAGCTGTTTCTTCTACCTCAGTTTATTCTCTTAGTTGTGCTACATTTTTTGTTACGTGTAAACGTGTTGAAAATTGTGGATATTATTTTCAGTTTAATCAATTAAACTGCGGGTTTCGGAAAAAAAAACCACAAAACACAAAATATTGTTCTGGGGTTATTTTTTTGTAAAATGTATAAAGAAAGTTATAGAGCAAAAAAATATATTTTTGCTTATAACTTCTTTAATTTAGGGCACAAAGTTATATACGTACCATATTTATAGGCAAAACAATTTGCTACAAATTATGTGTTAACGAATATTTTGTAAAACGCATAGTTTCTGAGATATCGCAAAATACGTGTTTTCACCCCTTTTTCCAAGATGGCGGCCGGTAGAAAAGGGTGGCGACCCCACAAACTTGAGGTTAAGCTTCTTCTATAGACCCCCATACATGTCTCAAAAATAAAATTGCGTGCTCTAAAAATGCAAAGCTCATGTAACTTTTCAATGGACTATAGTTATAGATAGGTGTGCTAATGTTAGTCAATGAGAGGTTTATTATTAGGTTCATTTAAGTCTACTTTGTATGTAAACTGTAAAGATGCGAAATGACTATACAAAGTTACATAACATTCCACATTATTTATCAAAAATAAATAACACTTCAAAAAGGATCAAAATGTTTTATTCCATGCGACATCGTCTTTGACCGCTCGATCCTTGCTAACGGTGTGCTCGTGTGCGCCGCGCTACGATAAATGCCTAAATTTGAACGAAAGCGCAAGGCGTAAAGACTCTTAATGGCTTATACTGTAATCATCTAGTTGCCGCGGTCAATTACGAGGCGATATTATAGTATATTATAGGTAGGGCTGCCATCACCTAAACCACCGATGCCGGACAAAATCTTAAAAAACCCGGACATTTGGGTGAAATTGAGTTTTTTCCCCGGACACCTATGAAAACAAAGTTCATATATTTTTTCATTTATATGACTTCTTTGCGCAAAAACTACAGTGCTACACACATTAATTATTCACTCTTCTTTTTCTGAGGCAATCTGGTGATAAAAATCATGAGGATCAGTGTTATTTGGTATCAAATTAGAAATAAATAATAACTTTTGGTTTAATAAATAATCTTCACTTTGAAAACTATCGCGAATTTTATCCATATTAACTTTTTTTTATTAGCTGTTTCCTAATAAGTTAATAAATAATCAATAAATTAGTAACTAGTTAGAAACTATAAAGTATTATCAAAATTTTTTTAAGCCATCTTGTTGTTTTACTTAGATTAAGTACCCAAAACTTTTTTTTTGTATATTAAAAGTTAGGAACAAGTTTAAATTTTGACGAGCTCAACATCTTTTTACTTTACAAATTGACAAATATACGGGAGGAATAATATTGTCATGTGCGGTCCCGCTAATATATATATTAGGTTATATATACCGACTGAGCTAACATGACAGTCAGATCAGAGCATACCTCGGCTAAAGGGGTGGATGACGCGGGTTCGAGTCCCGCACATGATTATAATTTTTCCTCTCGTATATTTGTAATATTGGAATGTAATCCGCAAAGCCTGCGTTATTGCAAACATAAAAATATTAAAATCTTTTTATTTATTTCGGTATTTTTCAGATGTTCAAATTTTTGTCAAAGTAGTCTTACTTTTCCAACAGGAATTCGGAAAAGTCAAAGCCACTCCAGATCCTTATATTTATACTTTTTTTGTATCAAAGATGAAACCATGTGCGTTTTAGTGAGTTTTTCTCCTTCGTCCATTGCCGCGGGACTAGCGAATAAACGCACAATGTAACTTGACTTGCCAACTAATATCAAGATTATAATGTTTTCCCCAGATTTCACTAGACGTTTTTAGCGCAGGTAATGAGAAAAGAGCGCTAAAGACCCTAGAAATATTCTAGACCTAGCACCAAATGCGCCAAAACGGCAACACAGTGTGTGAATGATCGGGGTCGGCGGCAGTTCTCTATGGTGGGGGCCGGCGCGGTGCGGCGGACGTTCTGTTGTAGATTTTACAGCGCCGGAGTTTACTTGAATGCAGCTTAAGAATGAATTTTCAATTCAGATTTGTTTCAATCGATTGCTTATATATCAATCAATCCGGATTCCCCGGACACTAAAATGTCCGGGTTTTCCCCGGACACTATTTGAAAACCCCGCCCGGACGCCCCCCGGACGCCCTCTAAACTAGGACAAATCCGGGGAAACCCGGACGGATGGCAGCCCTAATTATAGGAAATATAAAAATATAAGTATGAGATTCTTCTGTACTTACATACCTATTAGGTAACGAAACGAAAATGAATTAGTGATGGCTGTCTGATGAGTGATGACTAAGTACCTAGGTACCAACTGGATAACGTTTTTTATGTTGGTAAAATTAGGTTGGAACGACTTTGTGTAGATACGAGCTCTATCCCGTTACAAATGGGCCTCAATCTTATCTGTGGAAGGGCGTGCTTTCGTCAACAGGTCTGCATAGCATTTTGCGAATACCCGAGTGGCAGTATACCATCGCCCTTAAGTAGAAATCTACCGCCAAGCACATAATGATGTATTCTGGCCTATATGATGTATCCTTGAGAGCCAATTCAAATTTTGGTCATTGGTCAAATAAAAACAAAAACTATCGAAAAATAAAAACTAATAAAAAAAATTGACAGATTTTGTAACCGTTTCTACGTAAAATTAAGATTAAGATGGATATAAAGTCTGTAGCCCAGCACACAAGTGCATGTAACGGCCTGGCAGTAGTTCTTGGATAACCAATAACCGCTCAAGGTAGCTGCTGCCATTATTGTCGATATTTTACCAACACATGTGAGACAGTGGTCAATGGAACGTAACTGATAAATATATCCCGAGAAATTCTTTATATATTTTTCGTTTGGAACTCATTTTATAGGGTACATATATATTTTATATAAATAAGAGGAGTGGATGCAAAATATTAAGTTTTGTACTATTTTTGCTATTAATATTGACTAACGCACAAACTCGTAAGTGTATATTATGTATCTATCCACCACATAATGCACGATGCCACGTGCACGGCTGTTGATAATACTACACATATTATCAACCAAAAAACAAAGTCCTCATAGTCATACTTGCTTTTGCAAAAGACGTATTTTTTTAAATGTATGCCTAATACCTACCAATTTTGGGCACAGACTAAATTTTATCCATTTTACTCGGCATTATTCTACTATGAGTAAATTCCGATAACGCTTTACTACTTCCAAGACATGCACATAATACCTACATAATAACAACAAATTAGCTTGTTATGTGAACGAGAACCGATTGCAGTTTAGATTAGTTATTTGCGTTATGATGATCGTACCAAGAATTTGCATTCAAAGTTATGACTTTAATTTAGAAAAAAACAGATGATGGTGATACATATTTGGATTGAAGGAACTTAATTTTATCCACTTTTAAGGTTGTATTATTCGTAGAACCATTGATAATTGTCTTGAGGTGCACAACGGCCATAAAGCGTGCTTTTACTTTTTCAATTATTTAATTTTTAGTCTAGAAATATTTCTTCATGGACTGAAATAATGAAAATATTTCTCTAAGTATTCTAAGACTCAGCATCTCATTGGTAGTGTCCTGGACGAACACATTTTCATTGGCGCAGTCTGTAGGATATATCGAAATACGAACCTGAATGTACATTATGTAGGTACCTAATTATTTCCACTGTAAGAAAAGATTGTTCTTTTCAATGAATTAAAATACCTTGACCGACTCGAACTGCGGTATTCTTCAATGAGCATAGTCTCAGATATAATACTAAAATCACATGGGATATAGGTTACAAATAACCTACTCGTATGAATTCGTCAAGTATTTTATATTGGTCTTCCGTATAACTGCAGGCTGACACTAGACAAGTCAAATAGGTATCATTTGAGTGGATATGGGCTAGTATTCAGTAAGATTCAAATCACTTACAATAGACACGAGGTTATCACTATGGAATAATCTAAAAACGGATAGACGAGAAAGGATACACAATAGTTATTTGTTATACAAGAGTGCAAAGTTGCTTTTTTACCGCGTGTTCAATTTTGATGACCGAGCAAGCGAAGGATTCTAAAATTGAATCACGAGCGCAGCGAGTGATTCAAAATTAGAATCCTGAGCGTTAGCGAGGGAATCAAAAGAGCACGAGGTGAAAAATCTTTGCACTCGAGTGCAACACGTAACTTTTCATTCCACCTCAGCGAGGAAAATACTTCTCGCGTGATTGTTGAGGGAGAAAGGCGTCAAACAAACTTCCTGGTCGCTAGAATCACTCATTTTAGTTTTTTCACTTGTTTTCAAGTTTCTTGTTTTTAATATAAGGTTTAACAATGACGTGAAAAAATGCCGCGTAAAGAACCGCGTACAAAGCAAATTTAAAAAAGAACACCAAGAAGGTTCCGAGTCTGAGTTCTTAATAAATAAAAAAAAAGTTGTATGATATATTCGGCACCATAGAGGTAGCAGTAAATTGGTTTAATGTTTTTTTTAATTTACAAACTTAGTGCACACGATGTTTTAAATTCAATTTACTTTATCCTCTAGAGAATAAAAACGGCTTTTCCACTCAGATATTGAATATTAAAAATACTCTTTCCGAGATGGTGGGATGAAAAAATTATTAACACGACACATCGTATATTTCCTGAGCACAGAAAATCTGATTTTCGTAATTAATTTCAAGCTCTTAGGACTTGGGGTGAGTCATGCACAGTTTGTTCTCATATGTGGGTGTGTTTGTTTTCAGTGAGACTGGTCTCATGTATCCATAAGTATAAGTAAAAACTACTAACCTGGGTATACATCATATATTTCCTGAGTACGGATAGATTGATTTTCCCGATGAACTTCAGACTGACATTGGCTGAGTCAAACACAGGTATCTCCCCAGCAGGGATGTTGTCGTCTTCAGTGAGCCTGGTGTCAGCCAACATGAAGAATGTCTTCACAGCATCGACGAAACTAAACAGGTCTAAATCTGGGTTGTTGAGGCGGTATATGAACACTTTGTAATTTTGCGGAGTCCGGTTCGGAAGAGGCAGCATGTCACTGTAAGGAGAGCATAAGGAGATCAGGCATTTTAATTTTTCGATCTGATGGTTTAAAAATCTGAGAATTCCACATCATAGTTTTGACCGTAACGCATTTTGGCATTTGATAGCGCAAGGTAAGATCAATATAATTTAAATTAATGTTAACTGAACATTCATATGAGTATAGCAAAGTATAAATTGGCTTTTCTTTCATTCCTTGTTTATTCCACGGATTTGATCCGTATAGTTTATGGCTTAAGAACCCTGACGGACCAATTGATGTCGTAAATAACTGCGCCAGAAGAGCACCATGTATGCTGATTATTTGTAAAGGATATCCTACCAATTCATTTAACGATCTCTGGCATGATATCACCTTGGTTCTGCTCGTGTTAGCTACAGCCAGTTTAAGTTTCGTATAAGATATTGTTGGTATAGTCCGTAGGCTAAAGGGTAGCTTAAGCGTTGTGGCCCAGAATGATTTGGCCCGAATTTTTGTTGTGGCCCGCTTTATAAACCTGTGGCCCGAAGACATTTTTCATCGAATTGGGCATATGGTACCAGATAAGAAAAAAAAAACTGTTGTATAATTAATACATATAGAATATGAAATGAATTTGGTACTTGTAAAAATCTTGTAACTAGAGTTTTAAATGTTTGTCTATACATTATCAGGGTCGGTAATGAGCAGAGTTATTGCCCGGCTAAGCACATAGTATAATTATTAATCTAAGGATATAATGACATACTTTAGGTTATATTTGCATGATACTTAATTTGAAGCTGGTTGGGTGGTGTAAAATTATTATTTGTAGACTTTTTTCTTTATATAACCTATTGAAAATAAATTAATAACCAGCAGAAACTCAAAAATATATTCAGGTGCGTTCTAGGGTATAATGATATAATAAAATAAAATAAGGTTTATTTCTAATAATAAACAATGACCTTATAGCTAGAATATTGCGATGCAAATTAAAAACGATTAGGTACGAGCTAAACTGAGTAGGTACACAGTGGTTTTATAAAACGTCAATTTTTATTTTTCATAGTTATAACCTAGGTTCCTTTTAAGTTCAAAGCTTAAGGACAGTTGCTGGTACTCACATTTTGGTAGGTGGTAATGGGAAAATATGGACTGATTTTCTACTTTAGGAACCTATCTAGCCAAGTAATCCCTTAATTGTTTAACCATTTGAAAAATAATAAACTATTTGTTTTATCAGACATTGATTAATTGTAAAGGGCCTATTATTAACTGTAATTTAAACAGATGATAGATCAATTATGTAAATTAACTAGCTTTATGAATAATACATCCATATATATACCTAGTACCTACAAAGATCCAGTTCGAAGGGGGTCAAGTTCGGCCAGTATCGCGAGAAACAGAAGAAATACCAAAATATTCAATCAGAGAATATCTCAACCTTGAATTGAAATCTTGGAATATAAACAATGTGGGTGCAAGCTATATGAATATGTATATTGTTAATAATTGAATCGAAATAAGGTTGAGAAAGATTCGGAAGGATCACATAGCTTCCAAGGCCCATATCTGAATAAAGGCCTCCCCTGTGGGGAGGGGTTTGCCATGACCACCACTCAGGCGTCTTGGGGACGCAGTAGGTATTCCAGAAGGCGCTGCTGCCCACCATCCTTCGTCGCTTCTTTTACACGTGTAAGGCACAATATATGAGTATATCTGCGTTATTCAAACACGCACATATTCTTTAGGCTTGCGATTTAGTTTTATGGCCAGCCAACTGTCTGACGCCAATACATAATGGGGAGCGCTTTAGTAGATTACCAAAGAAAGCAACACCTAGTAGTTATTATTACAATCACGCTTTGGTCAATAAGGCTTAGATGATAAAGAAAAGAGCCTGCTGTGAGCCTTAACTCTACAATCGTCGTCGACATGAGTAGCAGTATGTTTTTCACTCTATGCATCGTATTTATCACTCGCTGTATCACACCATTAGCAGTCCTATATAGTTAATTCTGAGTAATGCTTCCAGGTAACACAAAAACTGAACAGTACGGTTATCTGATTGAAATTTTAGTGTTATTTGTAATGAAAGCCTAGCTCGACGAAGGAAATACAAATTAGTATCAACACTTCAGGTTGCTTTGGATCCAGGAAATGGCATCATAACCAGATTTTAATAGCTGGTAAAATCACTAAGCGTAATATAATGTAGGTATCGGATATTCTGCCCAAATAATGTAAATTTATATAAACAGAAAGCATAAGGTGTATCCTGTGTTCGCACCAGCGTTCTGTAAAAAAGCTACCGACCGACGTAAAAAACGCCCGCGTGTAAACGCATACAGGAGAAGTCATGTAGTCTATACTGTAATAAGCGCTCATGTAAACCAGCCTTAGATACAAGATGTGACGTCCTCCCGTGAAAGAGAAATTAAAACCTAGACACGTTTTTAAGTTTTATTCATCATGACTAAGAATAAAGATTTTTACATTGGATTGTCACAATATGCGATAAAATACTTCACATAATATTTATTATTTGATAGGACCTACTTTTTCAGCTTACCTCGTTGTCCCCGATGTACTCAGAATACAGAACTGTATTTTGAGCTTAGATGACACAATAAACCCAGAAATCAGACAGTGAACCTACTGGCAAGATTCTTAGCCACAATTAATTTACGTTGACAACAAAAAGTACTATCGAACTAAGCACGGCATATCTACCACGTGTTATGATTTACATTTTATTTGAAGCGCTCGTAGCGAAGTTTGCTTAGCCATTCTGAATCGATCAGTAAAGTTAAGTCGAGGCAGTCAAAAATAATTCCCACGCTAGCTCCGCCCATGCGGCGCAACGATCCCCGCTGCACCGAACGACGCGATGTGCAGCGGCGCACGCGTCTCGCTTATAAAAATATTTGTGTACTTGATATTAGATTCGCGAACACAGATACCATTGAGACGATTTCAACTTTTGTTATAATCTTATTCACGTGACGAATTTCGATACATAAAGTAACTTTGTATATACTGCAATTGATGTCACTTTTTATTTTTATCAACATTACTAATATTTCTTAGTAAGAAATTGATTATTTGATTTACTTTTCAAAATTATCCTTACGGTCGACAGTAACTCATAAAACTAAAGCCAAAAGTTTTACTTTTTACAATATGATAATGTCTGCTCGACTTTATTGGCATATATTATCATGTATGTATTGGTATATATATTATACATATTTAACTGACTTCCCAAAAGAAAGATGGTTCCTAAATTGACTTGTCTATTATTTTTTTATATTTGACCACACATAACTTTTTTACTGAACCTTACAATCTTGAAGATTATTTTTTTGCTAGTACAGTTTAACTCTTAATTGGTTTCATTTTAATTTCATCAACATCGGTCGAACGGTTTGCCAGTTACAGTCAACTTACTAAAAGTAATTTGCCAAAATGCCTTGACGATCGCAGTGCTTCTAGCAACTAATGTAAGTGGCAACTGTGAATATAGATGAAAGTTATTGTTAACCAGTGATAAAATCTATAAATAATATGTGCATAATAATCTCTCTTGAAAAGTCTGTAGTCATCAGTATATCAAATAACCTGTCGACGTCATAAGCACAAAATTGAGATCATATTGAACCGATATCAATGAGTTATTCCAGTCTTTTTAATTTAAAAAAATGATTTCAAGTTGTTTATTTTTAATTTTCTTTGCTATGTTGTTGTGTCGCAGTTTCTGTGTTTATAGAGAAAACGTATTGCACCAAACCAACATAAAGTGAGACGTAGGTCGGAATATGATGATGGTACATAACAGCCCAAACGGCACGATATATATTGAAAAATGGGGTGTTTTTAAATTCTCCGTAGTAACGAAAGTGATTTCTACTGATTAAACTACCTATAAAAAATTCATTACCCCTTGGCATCCGCGTGGACGATAATTTATGAATGAATCAACATTGTTATCAGTATCTTGGAATGCGATTAATCAGATTACACATCATTAGAATAAAGTAAAATATCATCAAATTGAATGAGCATAATATTATATTATATTCGCTGAATATGGGTACAATTGACCTGAAATAAATGGATTTGATTTGATTAAATATGACCATTCATAATACATACATATAATATGAATTATAGTTTTTTATAACTGTGCTACTGTACACGTTTCCATAATAAAATAAAGTAGGTTGTTTTTTTTATTGCTATCATATAATTTTTAACTATTAATTACTAATGTTGAAAATATGTTCGTATACATCCTAGTACTTTTTATTTTTCAGTTACAGTGGTAAACAGAATGGTGTTATTTTACTACCACTCTGCTTTTAGATACCAACTATGGTAAAAATTAGACCAACCAGATATAAGTAGTTCTAGCCACTACAGCAGGATAAGATTTTTTTTACCAAACTTGCAGAAGAGTGTATATATGCAATTGTAAGGGGTTTAATTATTGGGATATTTAATTAAAAACACACGACTGCAGAAACATTGTAGAGAACATGTTATACAGGCTTCTTTTAATGCAACATAGCAGACAAGTGAGACAGTGAGTGGCACTGGAACAGGTGACTAAATTAGACATTAAAATAAAAACAGTGGATTCTTAGATTGTTAGTAAGTGGACTATCATAATACAGATATTCGTGGATAGTCTACAGAGGTTATAGACACATTAAGTTAAGATGTATATGAATTAACAAAAAATCATTTATGAAATAAAAAATATATAGTTTTCCATTTATACAATTTTAATGAAATGCAAAAGTGTGCGTGAGAAATAACGAGTATCGGAAACGGAAAGTCAAGTTTGCAATCCCCCCGATCGTCACCCTGTGACCACGATCAATGCAAAGTGTTTGAAACGTCATGACAAAAATAATGATAAATATACGCGATTTAAACCGTTTAATGTTGTGTAATTACTATGCGTAACAAACACTAAAACCTAAGACAATATTAAGTTAAGTCTTCTTTTTACGGTGGGAGGAGGTACTGAAGCATTTGCACTTTGATGTTGCAAGTCTCCCTCGACAGCCTCCTCTTGATTTTTTCTGTTTATAGAAGTTTCCACATATTCTTGATCCCGGATCATTGTTTTCTTTGAGTGGCGGGGATTGACCAGCTCGGGCAGAAGGCAGTCCATATAGAATGTGATTAGTTTTGTCTCAATTTTTTCCCTCCAAAATTTTTCTTCTTTTTGTAGAATTTCTATTTTTGATTTGTTGTCTCCATACTACACGGCAAATAAGCATTAGTTATATTACAAATGTGCATTTAGCCGAGTTTGATGATACCAATCAGATTTTTGATTGATATATACCTGCAAAAAATATAATTATACATTTTACAGACATTCAGTTACCTGAAGCCTTCAGAAAAGCAACTGTACATATCTGTTTGTCCGACAATCAATTTCGCACAATTTGTTAGAATGTGTAGATAGAATTTGTTAGTTCGTATACGAGTGCCAAGTAAGGATAAATGTCGAGAGAGCAGTCGAATGACACCTGTCAAAAATCCAAAATGGCGATTTCAAGACGGCCACCATACAAACTGCTCCGCCCCTGCTGAAGTTCGGCCTTCAGAAAGGGGGTGTTGGGAAAATTAATAAATGAATTTAAATACATATATTCAGATAATTTGCACGTCAGATTTTTTGCACGTCAAGAGTACAACATCGCTCTTTACCATCTATCTAATACCCTAATAACCGAAAAGGGGGCGAAGGCAAGTATAATACATATCAGCGATGGCATTCCCAAAAGGGTATTGCTTCAGATAGGAGGCCGGGCATAAAATTTAAGTCTTGCTCCGCACAATTATGTCAATGCGTTGTCTTTTGTGTAGGTACTCAGAAAAAACATATTGTTTATACCGACCCTACAGAGGTGTGACAAGTGCAGGGCGATAATAATGTAAAGTGTTATTTTTCAGTGTAAAAAGAAAATTTAAATGTATTTATAACGTTTTTTTTATTTAATTTTACCTGTTGCTCTGCTATGGATAGGTCAAAATAATTTTTAGCCTAATATAGGTAGTATATAAAATATTTCCTTTACGAAATTTCCTGTGAATAAAATGTGCAAATTTAGCAATACTTTATTCAAAGAATTACTCACTTATTTTCATGTAGTGGAAGAACACAGTCTAAACTTATTATATGAGATGGCGACTCCGACAGTTTTCCCTGTCCGAGTGATCTCAGACTTCGACTGATTTGTTATTTTTTTCATGAGAAAGAAGGTGCATTTTATGAGCATAGTCAATTATTCAACTCTATTTATGTATAAATCGATACTTATATGTACATGTCTAAGTGATAAAATGTATATTTATAAGTACCTGCAGGTGACTTTGTATATAATATCTTGAATATATACCTACTTGCCTGATTCTGAATATTCTTTCATTGATATAAATCTACATCTAGTCTTGAGGGACATAAACAATGTTTGATGTTTTATTGCGATATAGGTACCTACCCACCAAATTAAATGCGTTGATTTGCTACGCTTGTGTTATTATTATTTAGCAACGCTCAACTCCATTTACGGTTGAACGGCAGCTGTACTTTAGAGCCAGATATTTTTACTTTATACCTGTTCGGCACCTTCAACCACATCACTTACCATCAGGTGAGACCATAATTATACATATACCAGATATTATTATAGTACCCTACTAATCATACTTAGATTAGTACGACATATAGTTATTTTATAGGTCCATTACAGTACTAAAGGAACCTAGTTGGTATAGAATCTCTTAGTTCGGTAGAGATAGTACCTATGTTTCATGAATGGAATAAACACCAAAACACAAACGATTATTAAATTTGCATAGGTACAATAGGTAAAAAAAAACTGAAATATTAATAACGAAAAATACTTACGCTTTTGCCTCTCTCATAATTCTTACAAAGTCTTTGTATCGACTCTTCTGCATCCTTTTTTATTTTGTTGGTTATCTTTATTTCCCATATTGATATACTCGTACCTACCAAGATACGTATTTATAATGCAGAGGTGATAGCGCGCGAGCGATAGGTCCACGTCCAACGGCGCACAGCGCGGCACTGAAGGACAGCTCTTACGCATTGATTTTATTTCGTAATCGTAAGCTAATAAGGTTGAATATCGAATCTTCCGATTGACCGTAATCCTGCACAGAACTAAAGGTCGTAAGTCTAAAACACAGTTTAATTTTTTATGAGAATACTAATTACTCTAGGTAAATTTTACTTATACAGCGGATAATAAACTACATTTCCTTTCTATGTGTATTTATTATTGATATGTAACTGATGTAGTTTCCCAGAAAAATCCGATAATTTAAAGAAAAGGCTTCATTTTAAAAAATTAAAACTATCGAGTAAATTTCTTTCAAATGTGTTCCTGTCTGGACAACGGATAGAAAAAGGTTAGAAAAATCAAATATTTGAGTTATCGTGTCGATTGCATATTTAAGTGGCTTAAAAAATCTAGTCGAATGAGAGTATTTTTTCCGCAGCCTCGTCTTAAGCAACGTCCGCCGCGGTCATGACTTGGATGGGTGACCGCTGATGACATTACTACTGAGCGCTTCCGTGCTTCGGAGGGCATGTTAAGCCGTCGGTCCCGGTTGTTGTCTTAGGATAGCAGTCGTTACAGCATGGTGGTAGGGCACTTTGCAAATGCCCGCCTGGCTAGCTATCACCCTCAAGTTGAAAATCTGTCGCCAAGCACCTAACGGTGTGTTCCGGCAGCCGTCCTTGAGAGCCAGTAACTCTAGGTGGTTAGTCTGAACAACATCCTCGACCACATCATCACTTACCATCAGGTGAGATAGTGGTCAAAGGCTAACCTATCAGGCATAAAAAAAAAAAAAAAAAAAAAAATACTAGAAAAAACACGATGCAGTACGCGCTGGTTCCAGATATTTCTCATTAAGGCTTGAATTTTTAGATTTTTTTGTCCAATACAGCGAGCAGTTGGCTCATTGCAATAAAGGGGTTGTGGAAATATTGTGTGTAGACACCCTCATCAGACCTGATGTAAACGTTATTGCTGAGTGGTTTCACAACATATCACTAATATAGGAACATATTTCGGGCCCAAATACAGGCCCAGTGTTCACCAGGCCAAAGATTTTGCAAACAAGTAGGTAGGTTACAGCATAAAGAACCTATGTAACGTTTAGCAATGGAAGTCCGGATATATCTGCTGCGTTATTTCGGAAACAGCAACAAAAGCTGTTGGACTATGAATGAAGATTACAAATAATCTAAATAATATCAATTCTGAACAAAATCATTGCAAGCAAGTTGCTGAGTGTACAACGAATGAACCTTTAGCGTCTTCATGAAGTAATTTCATCAAAATTATTATCATTGAGAGCATCAGGTGACCCAGCATTAAGTCACACCGAATATAGTAACAATAAGAAGTATTGAGGTCAAAAAGGTCAATGTTTAACTATACAAACTTACGTAATTTCAAAGACGCGCCTGATCTCTGGCGCCCAAGGATCCCGCTTGGTGAACAGCTCAGGAGCGGTGGATCTGATAGTGAAGAACAGGTCTATCGTGCGCTTGGTGCGCTCCAGGCTGTAGTGGCAGCTGGACATGAACCGACGGAGGAGGAGGTCATCTGTGGATAATGTTTGATATAAGCAAAAAACAGACAAAAACAAACATTATACTTATAAGTATATTAAATATATTTGTTTCTTATGGTATTTATTGATGATAGGTTAGGCTCTAAAGGACAGCTGGCAGAACACACCCGCTAGAATATCTTAGACTCATTCTTAAATACAAAATCTCTTTAAGGGTTAGACAGATTTTCTATATAAGTGTGGTAGCTAGTCAGGCGGGTATTCTCAAAATGCCCTACCATCATGCTACAACGGCTGTCATCATAAGAAAGCAACGACGGCTTCCAATGTAAGGTAGCGCTTAGTTGTAATGCCACTAGCGGTCACTCATCGAAGCCATAACCGCAGCGGACGTTGCTCTTAGTTGATCAGTTAAGAACAACTAACTACCTACGCTACGGACGCTTCAATTGTACTAAATGTTACTAAAGTAGTAAAAAAATTAGTAGGTATTTCAAAATCGAATAAAAATAAAAACAATAAAACTTATTTTTATTTTTTAGAATTGACATTAGTTTGCCAAAGACCGTATTTATTAATACAGAAGCATTACATTTTAACAGTTTTTATTTTGACTTATGTTAAGGACATATACCCGCCAGCCAAAGCGTGAACTTTTATATAAACTCAACTTGTGATTAAAAAAAAACTCGCATTTAAATATAGTGTTTTATTAGACCTATCGTTTCTGGCTTAAATCCTTCTTCTTTTGGACTAATAATTTAAATTTTTATTATATAGCGTTTAGTATATAGCACTCGTTTTTAGGAGTTTGAGCCAGTTATTAGTAGCTCCAGATTTATTTAAAAAGTATAGTACACATGTATAAATAACTTCCCATTATAGAAAGTTCATTATATTCCCCATGTTTGTGGTGCAATAGAAATATTAAAAACATGCATATTTTTCTTGAAAGAGATGCTTAAAGTTGGGTCTTTCTTTTATCTAAAATTACGAGTTTTTGAGCTAGTGTAATTTCAAAACTGTATAATTTAATGAAAATCTGATGAACCACAAACCTAGATATTAGGATAGTGATAACGTAGGTAAAAAATCATTGAGTTTTATTCGCTATTATTAAAATGAGATTGGAGCTGCGTTATGTATGGGGGCGTTCGTCTAAAATATACCCTTAATCTCCATTACATGATAACACGGCAAAACAATATACTTACGATCTTAAGCACCAAAAAATTGCATCATATTGTTGAAAAGATTACACAACAACCATTCATAGCCAGAGTGCATCTCGAGACAAACAAGGGTCAAAACTAACAAACTCGAGACAATTAAGGGCTTAAACGATTGATGATACAATTGACCCGTTGTAGTTCCAGCACCTATTTTCTACTTCTATCATTCCGTTGGCCGTTGGTACCATTTATATTTTTTTATGCCTGATAGGTTAGCCTTTGACCACTATCTCACCTGATGGTAAGTGATGATGTGGTCAAAGATGTTGTTCAAGCTAACCTAGAGTGACTGGCTCTCAAGGACAGCTGCCGGAACACACCGTTAGGTGCTTGGCGACAGATTTTCTTCTTGAGGGTGGTAGCTAGCCAGGTGGGCATTCGCAAAATGCCCTACCACCATGCTATAACGACTGCCATCCTAAGACAACAACCGGGACCGACGGCTTAACGTGCCCTCCGAAGCACGGAAGCGCTCAGTAGTAATGTCACCAGCGGTCACCCATCCAACTCATGACCGAGGCGGACGTTGCTTAGCTTTGCTGATCGGTTCAGAATGGCTAAGCAAACTTCGCTACGAGCGCTTCAAAATATTGATGTGCTTGTGTTGTCGTCAGAGCTATTCATAATTGATTGCATGAAAATTACGTCGTAAGTTCTTGTGGAGTGTCTGAACTGCGCAAATTATAACATTCATTTTCCAGCTTAAGACTGAACTGTGCAGTCACTTCTCCGTACAAACGTCGAAAGGTGCATGATTTATTTATTTTTCAATTAGTACCGCACAAATACGAATTACACTAATGATATGAATTTATACATATGCAAACAAATTATTAATCTTGCACGTCACTATTAATGATAATAATTGGATCTCTCTCATAAATGTCCTAATTGGGGTGCATATGATGCTACAGAAGTAAAGTATCTATCTATAACAATAACTTAGTACCTATGGAAAATTACTAAAATTTAAAATATTAATACGAAATGTCAAATGTCACTAAATGATCACTCCCTTATTCGAAGTTTCGGTCCAGGATGAGGCATGATTTCGTTTTACTTTTTCATTGTCTAGGATTATATAGCTACAAATCGAAAAAAAATGACTAGAAAAGTATGACCATAGAATAATTTTTATTAAAAAAATAACAGTAGAAGCCCATATAACGAAGAGATAAATCGATATCATACTTATACGCCCTGACTACCAAAAAAAGCATTTACATCTCTCAAATTTCTATCAATACAATGTACTAATTGCTTCCATTAAAATTATTCTCGTTTATTTCTTAAATTATTATTATTATTCTATTATGAACAGATAAATCGATATCATGCTTAGTACTGAACCATAAACGTAAAATAAATGAGAAAAAACCCCTTCGACGTTTGTATGGAGAAGTAAAATTATTTTGTGTATTCTCGTTTATTTCTTATATATATCTACCTATGTCCTAAAAGTTTTAACACTTCTGCAGCTATCACTCAATTCTTACTTGGAGTCTTCATCTACCAACGCTTATCCTAAGTAAAGCGGTATCTAAAGTATTGGCTTTTGTCCGACGGCTAACGTATTTTTGACACTTCCTATTTCACAATCATACAGGCTATTAACTTCTACTGTTTTATTATGCAATTTAATTATAGATGGACGGAAATGAAAACTTAATTAATTTGACGATTGCTAAAAGCCCAATTATGTATGACATTTACATTTAAAACTCTTGTCATTGTTTACAGAAAATTTATATCGATAAAGGTTGTGTTGCCGACGTCACTAACAGAATGTCGTAAAACCAGTGGTAACCGGTTATATTTTTATTTTCCTTTTCTCCAATATACGAAAGTTGTTTCACTTGAGACAGATAACTGGATTGAGACATAATTAAATCCTTTGCGTATATGATAATTTATAAACTAACCTTCTGATATGATGACACTTCATAAGTACCTGTTCAAGGTCAACTTATTTTCTATATTTAGTATTAGATAAGGTCAATAACACTTATTGAACTTTTAAAAGTTAACTCTCAATCAAAGTGACTACATTGAGATGTATGTTTGGAATGTGTTGAAGGTGGGTTACTTTCTATCTATCAAACGTAATTATGGTAAACATATGTGTACACATATATGTACACATTGAGTAACGGAACCTATTCAACTCGTGTTTATTTAACTGTATGCTGTATGACTATTTCAACACTATCGACGTTTATAAACATTAGTGTTCGCAGATGTACCTACATATCATCCCTAGAGCTTCAAGCTTCTATCTTACTAAATAATCGAATTCCTGGAACGGCACTGGACTGTTCTATGTCCTTTGTATGATATTATCTCGTATTCCATAATCACCTCACATAATTATATAATAACAAGATGCTGATGACCTTAGAACTACACGTGTCTAAATAATACTGAATTAGGCTTTGTCAATCTATCACCAGACCAGAACACATCAATTTGTTTGGACTTAGAGGTTGTCTAAATGCTTTTATTGTAGTAATTGTGGTGTTGGTATTCAACACCACAGCTACTATATAAGATGTAATATTTTGTAAACAGAGGCATACTTACCGCCGGTTATGAAAGATATGTTGCAGACTATGTTATCCAATTAGATGTATAAAATGCATATCTGTTGATTTAGACACCCTAAAAGAACCAAATTAGCAGCTTATTGCACGCCAGGACAAAAATCAATCCAAGTCTCGTGGAAATAAACCTCATAAATATTATGAGGTAAGCTGTATGCTGAAACACGGGTGATGAACCTAGTTCAGCAGCAGATACTTTTGCACAATTATAATATCAAATTTTACTAGCTAATTTTTAAGAACGAACTCATGTACACTTTTTTTTAATAAAGATTATTATTATTATATTAGCGCATGCTGAAACTTGACAGTGGCGGTAAATCGTCCGAAATGCAAAAAAATGCCACGTGAGAAGTGGCACTTTTCCCTTATTCGCCTCTTATGACACCCACTGGAAGAAATGGGGAGGTGACTTTCCAACCCGACACCCAACGTTATAGATATTAAAGTTTATCTATTGGTTGACATGGTTCTGAAGGAAATCATTAATGTGAATGAATGAAGGAACAAGCTTGAGGCCCACCTGATGTTAAGCGGACTAACCTCTGCCTGTAACAGATGCATTTCGTCACAAATCACTAATTGCACTGCTCCCGTCACCTTTGAGACACAGTTGTTAAGTCTTGTAAGTCTTTTTTATTTCTTTCTTCTAAGTCTTCTCTTATTCTCTTTCTCTTTGTTCCAGTAATTTCACTGGCTCTCAAGGAATGCTACCGGGGATCACACTGTTAGGTGCTTGGCGACAGGTTTTCTACTTGAGGGTGGTCGTTAGCCAGGCGGTCATTCGCAAAATCCCCTTCCACCATGCGGTGAAGCTTGAGCTCAAGCGGGGTTCGAACCATATGGACCTGCTGCGCGGCAGTCAATGCCACTGAGCCATCACTGCCTATAAAAAGTTTAGGAGGGCATACCTACGAATTTTGTTCTGTAACATTAAATATTCAATTTCACAAACAAATTTTTAACTCCAGAAGTTTTGGCGATACAGACTAAGTATACTTTGAAAATGTAGTCAAAGATTTTAAAATTCTAAGTATATGTTTTTCAGATTTTTTAATACATTCTGTCAAAGTAGATCGCTTTTAAAGTCAGGTCTGATTTGTGTATGCCTATATGCCGCATTCAAAATATATCTCCTAGGTTGGAAAGGAAGAGATCAGGGGGATTTTTGCCGGGAGTGGAACAAGCCGTGCACTTGAATCCTGACCGGGCGATGTATTCCAGCAGCCGTCCTTGAGAGGTAAAGTAAGTAAGTAAGTACTTTTATACTACGCCTGTTTACCATCCTCGAACATATCATCACTTTACAAAGGGTAGTTTTGAAATTAAAGTCTAACTTGTGAGGTAATTAAAACCCCACGCTATAAATAATTATAGTGTAATATTTAATGAAGTACTCAATGATAGTTTCATTTCTCGTACTTGGAAAATACGATAATTGTCATACTTGAAGTCGATCAGAGGGATAAAAAACAGTTCTTATCGTAGCGGTGAAACGAGTTTCCCTGCTGTCAAATCCCTATTACTCGTACATTGAAACGTAATACTTAAATAAAAAATATTATCGATGATAACGTAACATGACTTTATACTTATAATTTACTTTTAAATAGACATTATTGTACCAATTTTGTTTATTTATTTCGGTGCATGAGTCCGAAATGCACTAGAACAGTTTCATTGTATCTTATGTAGTCAGTAAATAAATAATCGTATATCCTATACGTTAAAATATAAACTGGCCATTGTCCATACACTTTCGTTTATTCAGCTGCCATCTTCGAGTTCATCGACTCCGTCTTTTGAATTCAAAGAGACTTTTACTTTCTACGTTGTGAAAACGTAGCCTCGATATAATCTCGATCCACATTTAATACGTTATGACATACAGTTTTGATATAATATTTACGAGGCAACAGTGCACGGTTGGTAGCAACAGACTTGCCTCCTATTACATGGGACCAATAAATCTCTGGTGAAATTTATATATGTGTAAAGATACCTCTGTCTGCTCCTTTGGGATAAACAGACGTGACGTGTTTGTGTATAAATTACTTCTGATAAAATACTTTCATGGCCACGGTTTACTAAGCGGGCCACAACGTAACAAAAATATATTATCGGTATATTCGGGCCACAACGTAAACTACTAAACTAATTATTTTAATTTTGTTATATGCCTGTTGCTGACTGGATTTATGCTAAAATCATTTTTGGAATTTAGACACGTAGATATCATCCCAATTCCGCTAAAGTTCGATATTTTTTTTAAATAGTCAATTTTGAGGTAGACTCACACACCGGAGGTTTTGTACATACACAGAATGTATCAAAAATAGATTATTATTAGGTATGTGTAGTTCTAGAAAACGCAGGTGAACCTGACACAGTGACCGTAAGCACCATGACAGCAGAAAAAAATCGGCCAAGTGCGAGTCGGACTCGCGCACGAAGTGTTCCGTACCATTAGCTATACAACATTAGACTTCATATTTCAACCTTTTTTTATTTTAACGTGCGCGAGTCCGACTCGCACTTGGCCAACTTTTTGTATTTGTTGTTATAGCATAGCAGCAACAGAAATACATCATCTGTGAAAATTTCAACTGTCTAGCTATCACCGTTCTTGAGATACAGCCTGGTGACAGACGGACGGACGGACGGACAGCGAAGTCTCTGTAATAGGGTCCCGTTTTTACCCTTTGGGTACGGAACCCTAAAAAGAATAAATTATGATAAAAAGCATCGTGACGTAGTCACCTGCCTAATGGTATGCTCATTGAAAATGCATTGTCACCGTTCAGCATTAGATGCTACGCTCGTGACTGCGACCTGTAAGTTTAGTTCTTGTATCGCTCTGTTTTTTAGCCTGAAAGCTTTAGGTAACAACGTTTAGATGCTTCGCAACATCTAAACATATACGGTAATAAAATATGCATGGTAATACATGTGTATTACCATTACACATGTATTACCATGGTACATTAATGGTATTAGCATGCTAATACCGAGTAGCTAAAAAACCCGAGTATAATATGTCCAGGGCTGACTCCCACCATCATTAAAAAGTTTTGTTTTGTTTCATGCTTAAAATAATCATTCGCAGACACGAACTATCATCGACCCACAATCGCGTCAAGCAATATTGATGTGATCCTACTTAAAGAACGAATGAAATATGTTTCACGGATGTGTAAGCGAGATACAACATGTTTATAATATAGCGTTATCCCGCTCGCACTGTCCCGAACTACGATGTCATGGAACGGTTTTACCATAGTTTTACGATTTTTTTTGTATGCTTCACACAAACTGTCTTTAACTTTGATAGTTTGAGTCATCAAAAAAAAATCTGCATTTATTTTAAAGAATAATACATATAAAAACATTGTACGTAATTTACACATCAATTAAACCCATTTTAATAGTAAAATAATCAAAATGAAGTTTAAATCCGCTGCTGGAAAGTAACTTTATTAAGATGGATAAATATGACGGATTTGTCGTTGGAACAATAATACTTCGTATTAAATGTCACGTCAGAGTTCGCGAAAAGAGTGAACTATTTGTTGTGACGTCATCAAAGCGCCGAGCGATTCCTTTACCGCTTGTAAGCCTGCTTAATTGACGTGGAGGTATACAATTTAAGAGTAAGATCAAATTATTATTTCTATAAGAGGTGAGAGTTAGCCCCCAAATTTTCTGCGCTGCATCTAATTTTATTCACATAAAATTTTCCGTAACTGGTTTCGTAATCATCCCATTGTTATATTAATCTCGTCTCTTTGTTTGAATGCGATATCGTGACAATGAGTATAAAGTAGATACTTGTGTAGATATATATTATCTAAAGTTAATAAGTAGTCAAGTCACGTCAGATGGTATGTAGTTGGGTAAGATCAGAATATTTACAACGTTAAAGTCCTACGGAGTTTGTAATAGGACGATCATTGTTTCAACTCAATTTTTTAACAGATTACGACGCTATAAATGCTTGTCAATTTAAGTTTCGAAATAGGTGACTGTGAACTGTGATGTAGGTAGGTATACTGTAAATAAAAAACACACATAACAAAATGATTCAAGTTGAAATGTAAGTTTAGTAAAAAAAGGAAACTATTAAAAAAATAATACGCGCATACACATCAAGAGCAAAGGAAAGAGCATGTTGAAGCGCTCGTAGCGAAGTTTGCTTCAGCACGGTAATATTTAGATAATATTACCGTGGCTTAAGCAAACGGTTAACCGTTCAGCTAAGTTAAGCAACGTTCGCTGCGGTCAAAATTTGGATGGGTGATCGTTAGTGACATTACTACCGGCGCCGCGCCGCGCTTCCGTGCACGTTACGGTTGGACTGGCTGGACTTCTCCACACAAACGTCGCGCGTCGTAGGGTGAACACCCTTATTTGAGATTCTAGGTTCATAATAAATCATAATACCGATTGATCTCGTCATTATCTAGGCTTGTACGATGCTGAAATTTTAAAAAGATTATTAAATTGAGAGTTATGAGCCTCGAAAACTTTTTATGAAAATGTTTCGAGGCTTATAACACTCAACTCTCAAGTTAATTATATTATTAAAATTATGGCAGTCGTTATAGGATGGTGGTAGGGCATTTTGCGACTACCCGCCTGGCTAACTACCACCCTTAAGTTTTTATAAAGTTATTGTGTTGCTCTTTGTTTTTAGAGAAGACATATTGTATCTACTCCACGTGAGTGTGAAAAGGATAGGATGATGATGACGTCATAAAATACGTCGGTACGTCAATACGTCTGCTAAGTACTATTTTGTAGCATTTTTGCGCGTTTTGGACGGAGCGATTGACGTCATTGACGACAGCCACATCTGCCACGTTACAGTTCAACCAGATACCTATGAACTTTATTTCTATGGAAGTAGGTTTGCTTTTCGTACTCGCTGCTAATTTACAGATTTTTAAACCATTTCAAAAATAGACTTTTAAAGCCTCAATACAGAGTCATGTGTAAAGAAGATCATAAAATAATAGACAATTTACCCATCACTACTTTATAAAGTAGTGATAATAAAACAAGTACATAACAGGTACTCGCAGGTATTATACCTGAGGTATTATATCTGCGAGAATCATTCATTAACTGTTTTATATTAATGAATACATTCAGGCGTTACTTTGCGGAAATCCATGTTTAATAATAACAAATACTTTTTAAAAGTATCTTAAAAAAACATTAAATAATATTTAAATAAAACAATTAAAAAGCATATAATTATATATCTAGTGACAATTCCGCCTAATCTACGTGACGTCACAAACATCACGCAGCCTAACCGGAAGAATACCCGACTAGTTTCGCTTCTAAACGAAGCATCTTCAGGAGGTCTTGACTCACGGAGCGCACGGTCGAGACTGTTTTATATTAATTTATTCATAGGCAATTTCGAATCAACACTAGGATGATCTCTTAAGAGTTGATGGGACACATGAAACAGTACCTACTGATATTTTTTAGGCTGGTATAGGTATATGAATTTCATTCTAAAAAAATATGAACCCCAACAGCAGTCATGTCAAACATACGGCCCGCAGACCGAATGCGCCCCTCGAACAGTACCCATCCCACAGAGATAATCTGTGGCGCAACCATATTCAAAAGATATGGAGCAGAACGTCATAGCTAAAAATATCACTATTTTATTTTGGATTTCTACAGGCACCATGTTCGTTTTTAGTGAAGAGAGTCTCGAAAAGGCAAATTTTGTACATGTTTTTAGATATAGTTTACGCCTTACAGACATAAATAAAAAGTATAATATTCTAGAGGCTATGCCAAATACTATGCCTGATCCGAAGTTACCATTCCGTACATTATCTCTCGATGAATAAAATCATGAATACGCCTCTAAAATTGCGTTCAATCAAGTTTTGTGCCTATGTAGTAAATCGTATCAATATAAGTTTTAAATAATTATTATGTACGAGTATAATCATTTGGTACAGTCATTTAAAGATTTTTTCTATTTGAAAAAATAGTCATACGAACGCTTATAGAATTAGAGGAGCAATACAAGAATCAAAATACGACGTTGCGAAAAAAAGTGGTGGCAAATAGCGCAGGATAGAGAGAAGTGGACATCTTTGGAGGAGGCCCTTACCCAACCTGGGGACCTTGCTAATAATTAAACATAGTGTTATAGATATAATAACAGTAGCTCAAGAAGCAATGTAGCAAGATGAAATAAAGGCTTTTTTATTTTTATTATTACATTATCATATATCTATGAGTCTTATATGTATGAGTCATATATGTATGATAGTGTACGCACAGGGCTTTTAGCTATAGGTAAACCGTTTATCTTAGTCCTCGCCTGCCCGGTACAGAGGCGCGGGGGTGACGACAAAGGGTACTTACTGAGAGAGTTACCGCGCCTACCGCCCGCACCCCCTTTGTCGTCACCCTCGCATCTGTACCGCGCAGGCGAGGACTAATTAAAATTTACCTATAGGCCCTTAATCACATCAAGAAATATAAAACGCTATACGAGTAAGTTATTGATTTATTAACTTGCGATTTTGACCTGGTTTCAAGTATTTAATCGCAACTAGGCTTCAAGGCAAGTAAGGTTTGTAGATTCCTAAACCTAGGAGTTATCCTTTCCTAAGTTGTCCAGCAGGTGGAAGTTACGAAAGTTACTGACTTCGTTATATATTGGTAGGTATATGATAGTATTCTGCGTTAAGCGAGGTCAAAAGATTTTGCACAAGGCTGATATCGGAGTTTCTTAACGTTAATTAAAGTCTTAAACCAGACGATTGACCCAAATTTGAGTTGAGTTATGTGCATATGTCGTGAAAAGGTGCATTAACCTTTGGTTGTTCAGATTTTTGTTAACTTATATTGTAAATAAATGTTTGTAAGGTGAAAAATTATCTGAGTATAGTCATTATTACATAACAATAATGATTACGTACAGCTTTTAGTATAGCGTAGGTATAACTACCAAAGTATTTTTTTTCAATTGAGTGTTTGAATAACAACCTTGTGCAGATGGGTATATCCCAATCAGCTAAGTGGATTCTGAAGCATATGACGTCAATGTTGAGCTTGCGAAAAAACATCTTTAGGTAGGTAGGCAGTAGGCACTCATTGTACGTACTATATAGGTAGGTACTTAACTAATAATAACTGTGGACCGCATGCTGGTGCCGTGCAGGTCCATGGCTCGATTCCCACCGCCGTGCCGGATTGAGCTTCACCGCTTGGTGGAAGGCCATTTCGCGAATGCTCGCCTGGCTAGCTATCACCCTCAGGTAGAGAATCTGTCACCAGCACCTAACAATTTGTTCCGGCAGCAATTCTTGAGAGCCAGTAAAACTACAGCCACATGAGACTTAACAACTATGTCTCCGGGTGACGGGTGCAGTGCAATCCGTGGCTTGTGGCGAAATGCATCTGTTATAGGCAGAGGTTAGTCCGCTTAACATCAGGTGGGCCTCGTGCGTGTTCCGTCACATAACATAAAAATGTAAGATCACTATCGCAATCCTACCCCCCTGTCTCACGCACGTTGACCTGATCGAGGCCGTAATATGTATTAGATCACGGCGGAAAAGAAAATTATGTTGTTAATCTTTTATAAGGTACATGCTATTTAATTAAAGTATAGTGTCGGATTAGTTTTTGGTATCAGACCGAAATACACCTCTCATTCCACAGTCGATATATTATATTTTCTCTAAATGCAATAGGTTACTATTAATAATAAAAATATTCGCAGAAAAAAATCGATTTTGTTGCCAATTTTGAACACCAAAACCGTCCTTTTCGTGCTAGAGGCGTAAATGTTTATAGTACCTACCTACATTTTATTTTGTTACTTATATATTAGCGTTATTTTAAAATTGCAGTACTCACCGACTTCGTGGGGCAAATGGGGTTGTTTGCAGAGCCAGTCCTTTATAGTCACGAGGTCATTGTTGTAGTCACTATCCTGGTCAGGCATTTTTGCTGCAACAAATAAAAGTTTAATTTAGATTTCTTCTTTTATAAGCACAGTCAATTTTATATTATGACGTTTGACATCAATGTTTATCTAATATATAAAATCCTCGTGTCACAGTGTTTGCAACATAAAACTCCTCCGAAACGGCTTGAACGATTCCTATGAATTTTTGTGTGTATATTCAGTAGGTCTGATAATAGGAAGTAAACTAATTTTCAAATACGTATATTAAACTTTTGTTTCATTTTCTTTTGCCAATATGGCACGTATGCCGGGTCAGCTAGTTTTCTATAAAATTCGATATTCATGAAGTTTTACTTGTAGTCGCGTCGCCGTTTTAATTAAATGACATCTTTCCCAATTTCCGATCTAAAATTTGGACATTGTGACATCATTGTGCTAGATTGTCCTTGTGGTTTGGAGCGAATCAAACAAAGAAAAAATCAAATATACTATTGAGTAAGGTTTTTCTCTGACAGTATAATAATTATATTGAGTAATTTTTAGTTTAGGTCAAAAGAACTTTGTTATCCTTTTTTTGTATACTCCCTTAATTGATCTTCAATCAGCATCAAATTTAGCAGCACTTTTTATGTAAATATAATACTTAATTACCGTATTTGGGCAATAAAAGTTGAAAGTACAGGTACAAGAAACGTAATTTTTAACATTATTTTTGCTCTATTATGTATATTTATAACGGTAAAAAATACAAGTGTTCAACTTTGTATGATTGTATAACAAATGTTAGTATAACAATGAGTTATTTAATCCGAGTGTAAGGGCGTCGGATTCGCAAGGACAGAATGAATAAATACCGTTTTATCGGTTTATATAGGGTTATTGGTAAAATGCTAACAACCTCTTAGGGTTGACTTCTGCTAGTCCTAACAAACATTGAGATATTTTTTTTTCTTTTGTTGTATTACTAATAACCCTGTATATGCATTGTGCATAAAAACTATAATATTGTGTATTGTTACGGAACTATCGGTGTGGCTAGGCCGGTTTTATATGAAACACGGAGGTATTTTACATACATAAAACAATTCAAATACTAAAAATAGTTTTATGTTCTTATAATTATAGCATATTAGTCTGACGTGGGTCACTGATGTATATAACGTGATATTTGGTTGGATTGCGCAATTTTTCAATTTGCTTTGTACGCGGTTCTTTATTTCCTCGCTGAGGTGGAATGAAAAGTTACGTGTTGCACTCGAGTGCAAAGATTTTTCACCTCGTGCTCTTTTGATTCCCTCGCTAACGCTCAGGATTCTAATTTAGAATCACTCGCTGCGCTCGTGATTCAATTTTAGAATCCTTCGCTTGCTCGGTCATCAAAATTGAACACGCGGTTAAAAAGCAACTTTGCACTCTTGTATAACAAATAACTATTATTCGTGTGGATACTTAACGTGTCGCTTGTGTAACAATGAAAAAGATTTTGATGAAATTTGGCGCAAAAATCTTAATGGCATGGAATCGTATAAAAACGTATTTCGTTTTATTCGGATATGGCAGCGCAGCTCAAGACTCGAACTAGTTACTTTTCATTGACACATTTAATAAAAACAACTGCTAATACGAGTTTAACACTACAAAATTACTGACTATTATAGCCTAGATCTCTGATACCATAAACCCGAATTACCTGAATTACAATTGTCTTGGTTCTCTTATCTTCGATCAGTATAGCTGTCTGTGTACCTATTTACTACTTGGCAACTGCTGCGCTAATCATTAACATTTTTAATCGACATCAAAAAAAGGAGGAGGTTCTCACTGCATCTGTATTTTTTTTAGTTTGTTAGCTCAGAACTTTTGACTGGGTGAACCGATTTTAATAATTCCTTTTTTCTTTGAAAGCTGATGCTTGTCGTTTGTTTTTATTTAAATTTCATCAGAATCGGTCCAGCCGTTTTTGAGTTAAACTCTAATAACTGAAAAACATTTTTCTATCTTGATGAATATTGATAAATAGCCGTTGATAGTGAATGACAATTGATCCCGGAAGTAGCAAGGGTCACTAAAATGAGTGAAAAATTTTTTTTACCAAAAAATGGAACTTGTAGTCAATTATTCCATTTTATTTTTTTAGAGATAAACCTGTGACTTTTTTAAGCTGTAAAGTAACGAGACGGGCAAAGCGGTTTCCTGGTGGCTGGTATAGTAAGCATCGCGCCTTTTAAATCCAGTACTATCCCGATTGAAACTAAAAACGTCTGCTTGCGACTACACCTTCTTTGTCACTCCAAGATATCAGTCGTCCAGTAATTTCAGTTGCTACAGTGACCTTCAAATCCTGTTTGAAGATAGCATACCTGGTACTGGGATGGTACTCGCCAAGATGGACTATTGATGAAGAGGCATGCCACCTTGTAAAACAATGTAAAGTGGACTTGGAATCATCGACACATCTTAGTTAACAATATCTTTGACATGACAGAACAGCTGGATTAATACAATCATATATCTACGCAACTATGTTTAGAAAAATATAAATTAAAACCTTTGTTCGTCCGAAATGCAAATGTACTCGTAAAGTTATATTTTCTCTAGTGTTCGCATATTAGACAAAATAATACTTTACACATGGATATGATTGTCCAATTTATTTTTTTAATTCATCACATATTTGTTAACGTTGTCTGTCACATTTATAAGCGCAAATAAGAAGTAAAAAATCATTACCGTTAAGGAGGATCTACAAAAATCATTTTAAAACAGCTGCACTTCAGATTTTTAACGTTATAATCAAGCATTTATGAAATATATTTTGACATTATTATTAATTTTTCCTCTCGAAAATTTGTAATTTATTAAATATCTTCTGTACTCCGCAAATCTCATGATCATGTTAATATGAATCTGGACCATTAATAACCAAAAAAATACATTTTTAACTTTTTAACTTTTCGAATTTTCCGAAGAGTGGCTATCTTAAAATCTTTGCTTACAATAAATTTAGGCACATTGTAAACTTTACGATATATTTACTAGCCACGCCAGGCTAGTGTATTTATAGCGCTTTCCGGACAAGCGTAGTTCGTCATAATTTAAATATCAATTGTTCAAACTCTGTGCAATTTTGCTTGCTAGTCCTTGAAATGCATGAAAAATGTCAACAAGTTTGACGCTTAGTACATATTTCAAGTAAGACAAAACTGCGTTTGTACGTAAGCAGCTACAAAGCCACTAAATAAAAATAGAGCATAACGGGCACCAGAAAAATAAGCACGCGTTGAAGTCTTTTGTATGAAAAACAAATTCCAGCAATTTTTATCTAAGTGTATCCCGATTTCTGTACTGTTTAAATATATTAGAAAAAAAACCAAGCTGATTTCTTATATCTAGATGTACTAGTAGGTATCATTTAAGATAGGTTTTGTCTTATTCAACATGAAAAATATAATACTATTATACTAATTTGAATTGTGTGGGTTTGTTTCACAATGATGAACGTTGACAAATGGTCTTCCTTTCATGGTATACGGTCTACAGCTACACAATGCAAACAATGCACTAACATTGAAATGTTAACTAAGCGGAAGACGATACAATACAATAATTATGACCAGAGACGTCATGTCATGAGACTCATGAGTATCGAAAGCGACTTCAGTATACATATGAACATATATACATCAATTCATTTCAAAGCACTCGTAGCGCTTTCCGCTGCGGTCATGACTTGGATGGGTGACCGTTAGTGGATTACTGACCGCTTCTGTGCTTCGGAGGGCATTTTAAGCCGTCGGTCTCATTTGTCCTCTTAGGATGGCAGTCGTTATAGTGTGGTGGTACGGCATTTCTCGAATACCCGCCTGGCTATAGCTATTACCCTCAAGGAGAAAAATCTTTCGCCAAACACCTAACGATGTGTTCTGGCAGGTGTCCTTGAGAGCCAGTAAATCTATGTTAGCCTGAACAACATCTTCGATCACATACCATCAGGTTAAATAGTGGTCATGAGTAAAGTATTATTTTGTCTAATATGCGAACACTACAGAAAATATACCCTTTACATTTACATTTCGAACAAAGATTTAATTTATATATAATTTATTTTCCGTTATATTATCCGAATCGATCTGATACATCCTGAATGTAACGCATTGGCCATACACACTTACGTTTTCACAAAACGGTACGGTCTCTACTTATGGTCTTTATAAAGAAAAAGCCTAGGTACATATTCCATCAGTTTCTCTATCGTAATTTCTTCCGAAAAATTCTATTGTAGCCATCCTGCCTTTTACTTTTTGCAAAAACGGACGGGCCAAGTTCATCAAAACGATTAACACCTACGAACCTGCCTATTACTTGGTTCACAGATCAGAGAGCTAGTTTGGTCCTGCGTGAGGCCTCGAACATGACTTGAATGTTGCATTTTGTATAATTAAATTGTTTTCGTGTAGGTCGTCTATACGTTGTGCGTCACAATCTTTTGTTTTATTTTAGAGCTGTTAATACATATTATGCACTCGATCTCATAAACAGTTTGTTTCGTGCAACCAATTTTTATCAGGCAATAACAGTCTTTAGTAGAAGTTGTATAGGTAAGTTGTAAGCAAGATTGGTTTGAACTACCACTATTCGACAAACTACTAGTGTAATAAAATAATATTGTTTAATGAGCCGAGAAGCTAAACAATAGGTTCCCACCTATCGTTTACGATATTTTTCCAAATCTTGTTTTTTTTTTAACAATTGATAGTTTAGTTCGTCCAATATATCACCTGTTGATAATTTCTGTTGTGGTTGACGATGGTAAGGTGCACTTAACGTAGAATTACAATTGCCAGAACAAAAAAATTATGTACAAAGTGACAGATTTTTAAGATCTATGTCTCAAGGTGACCGGCGCAGTGCAATTCGTGACGAAATGTATCTATTATAGGCAGAGGTTAGTCCGCTTAACGATTAACGTCACAATAACATACAAAAAAAACTCATACAGCTATGAGTTAAATCTAGATAGGTGCATACCAGTTGCCACTGGAACATAAACCATAACTGATGAATAAATAAATAAAAAACAAACATGAAATTACATTGAGATGGCTTTAACGAAGTCTCTTTGTATTGTGGCAATTATCCAAGCATATTGATAGAAGTACAGCGTTTACCTGATGTTATAACATTGATGTAAATGGAAATAAATTTCTGATATGTTGCTTTTAGGGTTCCGTACAAGAAAACGAGGCCCTTTTCATAAGCCTCAAGAGTCTGTCCGTCCGTCCGACCTTTAAAGGGCACTTTGGAACCGCAATAGGTAGGTAGCCCATAATAGTAATTGGCCCATAGAAATTTTCACAAGAATATGTTTACGAATAATTTAACAAATAATAAAAATAGTTAAATTTTAAACAAAAAAAACTGACTTTCAATAGAAAATTTTATAAAACAAAAACTGTACTAAAAGTAAATAAACATTGCATTTTACATCGACAAAATGAGAACATCATCAATGTAGTCGAAGCCAATTATATATGCAATATTAGGATTAACTCAACTACTACTCGACAGCTCTCATTGAAATTTAAATGGGACCATAAGAAAAGCACCAGCTTTCTAATATAAAAAACAACATCAAATGTGTACACCCTGGAAAAAGTTATGAGGTAACACAAAAAAAAACTCGAATTGAGTATCTCCTTCATTTTTACAAATGATTGGAGCACACAATTATGTTTATGCCCCGGGTGGGAATCGAACCGCGTACTCCGATTTCGCGCCGGATGCCTAAACCAATCGGCCACCTGGGCACGCTAGAAATCTCCTTCTTTTTTGACGTCAGTTTAAATATTAAAAATAAAAATAGTACTTGTATGTGGACACATACAAGTACCATTTTTTTACGTCTCTTATTGTTGTTGTTGATCTATTGTAAAAAAAACGGTAATACAGATAAGCGCCAAACTTGTTAATTTAATAGTCCAATATCTACCGTTTATCAACAATTAATAAAAAGCGGCTAAAATATGTAGGTTAGGGCTCCTGCTAACGGTCTCAAAAACTGTTTGAAAAAGTAACGTATTTTTATATTTTTCCATGCCATATTGCAATAAGCCGGTTTTTCTTTCTCTCATATGGATGACAGTGTTTACCTACTTAATATATTCGATCGACAAAGATTCAGTTTCATAGCTTTATAAGGCGAATCAGTGTGGACAGCTGGTACCAATACAAAGAATTAGCAATGCTATAAAGTATACATATAATATAATGCAGATTGACACTTCCACAAAAGAAGGGCAAATTTTGAACATATTTTTAAAAGAACGCCTGACATATATGTATAAAATATATAATACTTAAAAGCATCTGACAAATACTATGCTTGATCTTAAAACACGATTCCATTATATTTCTTTCATAGAAAAAAACATGAATACAAAATTTAAAATTTTGATTAATAAATTTCAAAAGTGTATACAAAATTTGTTTCTAATTGTATTGTAGCAACCATATTATGACGGTTAAAATGTAGTCCCTGAAAGATTTCTTTCCGTTTTTAATAGCTCACATTTTTTTGAATTCATTTCTAAAAAATCGCTCACTGTTTAAATATTGCGTAGTTCTGTTTACCTGACTCGCATGCGAAACGAGGTCTTGCCATCCTTCGCCCTCAGTCTGACATTCTTCAAAAAGCACTTCGTCTTAAATAAATGAACTATAGAGTCTGTAAAGCAATGAATCATACAATCCGGTTGTTGTCATTATATTACTATCACTCAGTATATTTTTATTTCAACATCACTGAGGTAGATAGGTAAAAAAGTATTTGCATAACTACCTGGATGATTAAAACGCTAATTGCAACTCTTGTCCATGGTAAACAATTTTTTAGGCGAGTGACAATTGATCTTTTAAATGAATCTAGTGTCAACATAAATTTTGAACATAATAGATGTACAATCTTTCTTCTATCTTCTAATATGAATATAAAATTGTCATAGTGTTTTTATTTTAGCAAAACTCCTCCGAAACGGCTTGACCGATGCCTATGAAATTTTGTGGGTATATTTAGTAGGTCTGAAAATAGGACGCAAACTATTTCTAAAATAAGTATATTAAACCTTTTTTGCAGTTTTACTTGCCTATATGGCAAAACAACGTTTGTCGGCTCAGCTAGTATATTAGGTAATATGCGTACCTACCTAGTGAATTGATACTAATGAATGACTATGTTGAACAAGTGCTAGTATATGTTGGGATCACAGATATTTGTGGTTGGGATCTATGCCAGGATGCTGGACACGCTGCCAACAGGTAGTGGGCTAGAGCATTTGGACTGCCTGTGAGTCTGCAATGACTTATAGGTTGTCTTAATGCTTTTATTAAAGTAGCTGTCATGTTGTATATAGTTAGTATTTTGTTTTGTTTAAATGATAACAAATAATTTCAATTTTATTTTAGTAACATTATATTAATATTTCAGAAAAACAGTTAAAAATTTATAAATATATTCAGTGACAATTCCGCCTAATTTAATAGTGCCCACTATGGGTCAAGACCTCATGGTTCTGAGGGTGCTTCGTGTAGACTCGTCGACAATTCTTCGGCTTGTGTGGCGTTTATAATGTCAAAATAATGTTTATAATGTTAACGTGAAAATTAGCCAGCAACATTTTTTAATTTTCCAAGTGTTATCTAAAATATTATATGCATGTACTAATAAATATTTTTTAAATATTTGTTATTATTTAATCATAATCCCATTTGCTCTCATTTCGATATCATTGTTATAATGATGGTTTGTTTTATTTGCGCACTGGCCTACTAATTTGGGGATTACCTGGTTACTTCACTTTGACGAATTTACTAAGCGACACTTCGATCTAAGACAAACAAAGATGTCATTTCCGTTTTATACAAGGTAAAGGTAAATCAATAAACACAACGTCAACATTGTTATCTAAGCTAAATAATATTTGTTTTACTGTACAAACAGACAAACCAAGATAATTTGATAATTTGAGCAAACACTGTTGATTGTATTTGATTCGGAATCACGGTAAGGTGACTGTGTTTATGAACGGCTTAGATAGGTACTTAGTGTTTGAAATCTATTTCAGAGTCGATTTGTCGTAGTAGAAATTGAAATCGAAAAACATCTCACTGTCGGTCGCTTTGACAGCTGTCATTTTATAGTTTGTAGTTATTTACAGCTCCCTGTGATGTTAGTGTTATTGTGAATTCAGCGTAGGTACCTATCTTCGAAGGTACCTATTAACTACCATTGCAATGTTACGGCCCTAGGGACAGAGGGTCTATTGGTCATTTTAGATCTAATCCTACCCTGCTCACTAGAGTACCCAGGTACTTAGTATTGTCATAAGAATAAATTAAAATTTACTCTTATGGTACTTTTCTGTGCTAACCTGTGGGTAGGTTTAGCCATAGGTTAGCATTGCAATGTTTGAAAGGTCAAAACAAAAATGTTTGATTATTATACCTATACGTACATTCAAATCATTATATGACTATTCCTTGCTAAACGCAATCGCCTGGATGTTTCTGCTTATGACCTCACCTGTGAATTAATTATAGCTGGTAAGAATTACAATACAAAAACACTAGATTAGATAGGTACACCTACTAGTTTGTAAACGGAAAGTATTTCAAAAGGTGCGCAGTCTGACACATTCATTTTTCCATTAAAATAGAAGACAAAAGGAAAGTAGCTTTGTAAACGGGACAAATATTAATCGCAGCAGTCAAATTCAATATAAAGAAATTGTAAAAATAAAAGCTTTCGCGCCAAAATGTGAAAGTATTACCAACCTATCTGTTATAAATAAGTATGTCTTCTTTGACGTTTTTGCAGACAGAATATATTGATGAATAAAATTACGATACAATCATACCCAGGTATATCTAGATTTAGCAGTCTGGCAATACTACAATCATCGAACACACCGTTAGGGGCTTGGTGACAGATTTTCGAGTAGAAAAAATCTCGAAGGTTGTAGCCAGACAGATGGGCAATCGCGAAATGCTCTACAACCATACAAACTAACAGAATAGTGTATGTTATTACTGTTATTGTAACACCTCTCACTTACATAGGTACTCCGTTACTTCTGACCCTTCTACGGTCTTCTTTACACTTGTTTCCAAAGACATCGGTACTCAACAGTCTTCCATTTACTATCTTTCATCACAACACATTGAAGCATCATCTACAGTATTATTAAATTAGTCATTTCAGTGGCCGTTTATGAATTAGTAAGCTCCAAAATAGCGGGTTTTGCGAGCTGCGCCTACCAATATGAACTTTTTAGTTGATGTATAAACAGTAAAGAATCCTTGTGGACTCAATGTAGAATAAAAGGGAAAGTGATCGTGATTATCTCTTCACTGGACAACTTTGCTGGTGTTTTTTTCGGGTACCGTACGGCGGCGCACGCGAAAATGGAACTCAGTAAGCCTACCCTGTGACTTATCAAACTTTGCAATTGCCAAACAAAATAACATAGGCATACATAAAACGTGTTATTGAAAACATTTTTAGTGCAATATTGTAAAAAATAGGTAGGCAATAATTATATTACCTCCCACGGGGGTTCCCGTACACCAATTTCACGTATGTATGTAGTTAGGTAGGTATGTATATTCGGCAAAGTTGGAGTGATTATAGTGTTAGCTACAGCTATGGCACATAGGTTACATTTTTAACAGGTGGTAGGTCTCTTAAGCAAGAATCTTTCTGTATAGGATTCTTGGTGTGTACCGCCGCAGTGTCAGATATTCTGCCTCGAAGCTTTAGTGTTCGAACACTACTGTGTTTGAACATGAGCAAAAACAGTAGAGAGTAGCATATATCATTCTAAATTAATTGGCAAATGGAATATGAGAACTGACATCTAAGACTAAGCGCAGTGCAGTGTCAACCAGAACGTAGATGGCGACACCGCAACTGTAATGGACAGGCGTGACGCTTATCATCAGGCCGGCAATTTGTCCGTCTCAACACTACATAAGAATATTAATATAAAAAATATACTAAAAACATATTAGGTCAGTAACTCCATGTTCGATTACAATTAGCACTTTTAACAGCCAATTATATTCGAGCCAATGTAGGTACATCGTTGTGTTTTACTTAGATACTTATAAAACGAATGGCGTGACTCCAAAGTTTTCTCGAAGCACAAAACTATATACCTACTTGAAAATAACTCTAAAAGTAAAGTCACAGATGACGTAATACTAATGGGAAAGTAAGCTCCAAATAGCCCTTATATAAGTCTTGTAGTAATAAAAAACACTAAAGCAAAAACAATCCCAAGGGTTGATGTGCAATAGACTAACTAAAAAAACATGCAAGTATTTGGATATTAATGCTATTGAAAATAATGTTATTTAACATAAAAGTTTCTACATATATAATACTAGCAGCCCGCGACGCCTTCGTACGGGCAATTACGACTATAAGTTGAGATGTAAGCTATGAGATGTATCCTATCTTTCAATTTGGATCAAATTGCTCACGGTGTGTTAGGAGTCCATCGCGGACAAACAACATGACACGAAATTTTTATATATAAAGATAGGTGTACATATAGGTAACTAAATATGTATAAAACACAGAAAAGAGAAATATCTCTATGGTATAGAATGACGAAATGTCGACATAACATTGATAGTTGTTTTTACTCGCATCCATATTCTGTGCATTGTAACGGTAAATGGTCTGACGGTAATGATACCGATGGTAAAGAAGCCTCGTATTCAGGTCAAGTTAAAAACCTGATCAGAATAACTACACAGTTTTTATTTTGATTTGTAACCCAACAGCTCAACATTATAAACGAACTCTTGAAGATATTAAAGTGGTATATAATGGTCATTTAACTACTCAATAAAAATAATATAATTTTAGAAAATAAAATTAGTAAGCAGAACGACGTACCTACCTACATACCTAATATCAAATAAAAACTGACAGTAGTCAGCTTATAAGTACTTTATTAATAAATATGTGTATTTTCAGATCATTATTAGCTATTTATTTAACAAAGAAAACCTAATTCATACATTTCAATATTATCATATAAAATATTTAAATATCCACAAAATAAAAATGTATGAATCGAAAGTATTTGTTTCGCTAATCTTCAAGAATAGATAAGTGAAATTAATTAATCTCGTCGCTGGCGATTTATTTAGATAAGAACTTATGTAGATCAACTACCTACCTTACCTAGGGATAGGTGCTATTAGATTAAAGTAGAGGTGTTATTTTCGGGAATTAAAGAAGTAAGCACATTTCTGTCCAGTTGTCCGCAGGATTACAAATACTTAATATTAATTTATATTCCTACTATTTATTTTAGCGTTACATATATTATAACTAAACGAATACGCAGCCAATTGTCGGTTAATATTTTACTATACATAGTTTGGGT